>OY728127.1:660517079-670373584 GCA_963277665.1 Viscum album
AATCAATTTCTAGAATTTTTACTTGTTTCACTAACATTTATAAAGGTATAAAATCTCTCGGTGATATTTTTCCCATAGAAATTTTCATTAATAAAATACTATAGGTTTTACCTACTTCATGGTCTCCCAAAGTGATGGTAATAAAAGAATCAAAGGAAACTAAAAATGTGGATGTAGAGGAACTCATCGGCTCCCTTATGACATGAAAAATCATGATGAAACACCAAGCTGTTAAAGAAGCAATGGAAGCTAAGGAAACTAAGAGGGATGTTACTTTTAATGAAATCCATAATAATGACCCTTATAAAAGTGGTATTTATGATGAATTTGAACTTGATAAACTTTTAAAATGGTGAAAAAACTTTTGAATAGGAATAAATCATCGTTACATACCAAAAATAAATATCAAATTGAATCACCCATCATGACATGTTATTAATGAAACAAATAGGGTGATCTAAGACCAGAATTCCCCATCTATAAAAATAAAATAAAAAATAATAAAAAAAGTAAATAATGATCTAAAAATAACTACTTGGAGTTATAGTGAGGATTCCATGGACTCTTCCTCCTCTATCGACTCATGTCAAAAATTCCTAATGTCTTACATCGAGGATAGTAATGAGGTTATCACTCCTAATTATCATTCTTATACTACCACCTCATATTCTTTTTATTATTACTCTTATAATTCCCTTTCTTATGAGGATCTTGAAAATTATCATCAAGAACATGTAAAATGATTCTTAAATATTTAATCTAATTTCAAAAGAATTAATAATAAATAAAATCAAGTTTTAAATTAAAAATATATTCTTTTAAAAGAAAAGGATGATTTGATTTGGAAATTAAAAAATTCACCTTATGTTAAAATTTTCAAATATGAAATTAAGGATCTTAAAAACTATATTTAAAAATTAACCCAATGTGATAAATGTATTTATATAATCTTTGGTTCTCAATGCACTAAAATTAATAATCATGGTTTTCTCTTTTCAAAAGATAACACATCCTATTCAAAAACCAGAGCTTTTGTTAAAAGTGTTTCTCAAAATAAGTTTTCAAATATTATTGTAAATAAATTAATATAATATATGAATGTGATTGAAAATAATTATATATATGTAAGTCCTAAGTCTATTTATCTTTCTTCTAATTTTTATAAAAAAATATAAACAAGTTACAGTGCCTAAATCTTTATTTTCTCATGTTTGTGGAACTAAATTTTTTTCCTTTCCCAAATCATCTTATGATAAAAAATTTGGGCCCTCAAGGGTTCCCAAAGTATCTTTTAAATAATTTATTTTAGTTATTCACCATTTAATTTCATTAACATATTATATGGTGGGTTCTCATAAAAATGGTGTTTCCAAACTCCTTGAAGTGTTTGATCAAATCTTTCCACATTGAGCTAAATGTTTGTTATTCCAAGAAAGGGGGTAGATATTTCATTTCTAGGAAAGTTTGGACATCAATATTTATCTTCATGTAAAAACTTTCTTTATTATTTTTAATTTTATTCTCTGTTGAATCTTAATTAAAAAAACTCTTCTCTCATCTATTATTTCTTTCCTTTTCAAATTTATTTTTCAGTTTTCCTTTTATTTTCATTTTTAAATTTATATTTTTCTTTTAAATATTGAGATTATATCTTATCGTTATTCTTTATTTGAAATAAATTATTTGATTATAAATGTTTTAGTCTCTATTTGATTTCAAAAAAAATCACTCATTTCCATATTTTTTAATGATCTTTACTCAATTCCTTAAAAATATTTATGATTATTTCAAAAATATTATATAATGTTTGATTTAAAATTTTATATGATTTTTATTATCTTATCATATATCTCTAATTTCCCATTTTTTTAAGTTCCTTTTTGATAATCTCAATGGGGGAGAAATTTTTGTATTAGAGGTAAAAGATAAAATATTGTTGGTTTCAATTAATGTTTCATCAGAGGGGGGGACTTTTTTAATGTTTCTCATAGGTGGGACATGGTTAAATGTTTATTTGGTAAAATACTTAATTTTCATATTTTACTCTTCCTTTTATTTATTTTTATATCAAACTTTTGTGATCATAAAAAAGGGGACTTTTTTTGTACCCTATAGGTTAATTTTTTTAATGATTACAAACACCTTAATTTATTTCTTACATATTTTGATTTGTTATTGGGTTTTTATATAATTTTTTTTTATTCATAATGTAATGAAGTTATTTGTACCAAAATAAGCTTCAAAATAATATCAAAGTTATTTTTACAAATCCTTGTGCAACAGGCATCACAATCTACATGGTACTATGGTACTAGCTAGGCAGTACCATTTGGAAGAATCACCAATACAATGTGAGGCCCACATGCTAGCTGATAAAGGCCACTAACCATCTGGTGCTACCAAAAAATAATCATTCACCTCTGTGAATTCCATCTGCTACCCGATGGAGGATACTGGGTATCTAGTGGTGTCAAGGAAGATCATACAAAGGTTCATTAGTCCAAAAGAATCTCTCTGGGATCACAAATGACCTAGTTCGGCCCAAGTGATTCCAGAAAATATCAAACATTATTAAAGGCTATAAAAGGAGTATTAGGGTGGATTGGAACTTTATCCAATCTTAGTGTGCATCAATATAAATTCTCTCAATCTTCTAAAACTTCAAAATATCTCAAGTTCTTCAAAGTTACATTATCCTCCTTCAATTCCCAATGATGTTTAAACAATCATAATATATGGGAATTGGCCTTCAACAAAGTAAGAGCACCATCATAAGACATGATATTCATTGAATTCTATCAAGCTCCATTGAGCTTTATTTGATTCACTATTTATTTTATGATCTCCCTCTTTCTCTATATTTCTCATGAACTTTTGTTTCTTTTTTATATAACCCATTATCTCCCATTTGTAATATTTTTATCTCTATCACCTTATCTCTATTTCTTATCTTTTAGTCAGAGTATAAACCAAATTATAATAGTTTTTCCATAAGGAAAACTATCTCTTTTCTCCCACCTATTCATTGGTTCTTTGTTCCCATTCAAACTAAGGGATATTTTGGTTTCTTAAGTTCTCATTCAAAATTAAGGGATATCTTACTTAGTTCTTGGTTCCCATTAAAACCAATGCTTCTTGGTTTATTTATTTTACCAATAAAAAATAAGGGACTTATTTGGTACTTTATTTCCATTAAAATCAGGGTTTATATACCATTTCAATACTTTTTGAGTGGAGGAGATGTAGGGGCACCTCTAAGTGTTATTATCTAACTATGGTATCAAAGTATCCCTTGTCTATTTATTCTCCATAATTTTATTTCCACGTCACTTTTTTATAATTTTACTCTTTTAATTTATGTTTTTCTTAACATTTATTATATCATTTTACGTCATTTTATATTTTATTTCATCAGTTTTATTCACTTTATTTTTTAAAAAGGAAATTCACCCCTCCCACCCACTATTTCCATTTCTCTAACCCAAAAATCTTATTTCATTGCACATTATCTCTATGATCCAAAATTTATACATTTTTTCTTAATATAAAAGACCATTCTCTAGTAGTACAAACTCTTAGTTCAGTACATGTGAAGCATCAGGTATGTACTTCCTCAAAATATATGCATAGAACACATTTTAAACTTGAGAGACGTTCGGTGGAAGTTCTAAGTGATAATATATCATTCCTATTAGATAAATAATATCAAAGGGTCCAATATACCTTGGGATCAGATTTACCTTCTTTATAAATCTCATAACCTTATTCCATGGATAAATATTAAGTATTACCTTCTCAAAGACTTTGAATTCTATATTTATTTGATGATTGTTAGCATAAATATTTTGTCAAATATGAGCAGTCTTGATGTTTTTTTGAATGAATCAAACCTTCTATTCCATTTCCTCATCTATCTCAAGTCTCACTAGCTTTATTTCTCTAACTTTATCCCAACACATTGGATTTCAACACTTTATTATATACTCTAAACCAAATTCATATTTTAGCTGTAGTTTAATAAACCACCAGTAAAAAAATTTCAAACATTTAGTAATGGTTTTTCAATAACCGCTGTAAAATTTTATCAATTTACAAAAAAACAATTATCCTTGAGACCCCCCAGCACCACCCCCAACCCCACACCTCTCCCCCTGATCACCCTTTTCCCTAAGCCCTTTTCACTACTAAATTTCCCCCCTCATCAGTTTTCCTATTTTCCCCAAGCCCCCCACCCCCAAGCCCTTATTGGTGTTCTTGTTTCCCTCAAACCCCCTAAGCTTGACCCCTCGTCAGTGATTTGGTTTCCCCTGACCCCCCCCCCCCTAAACCCTATCTTTTTCCTTCATCAGTGCTTCAGTTTCTTTAAAGACCCCCTCACCATTGCCCTCTCCATATTTCTGGTTTTCCCTAAGCCCTCACCCTCTACCTCACCACCTACAGCCTCTTCTCCCATGAGCCATCCCCTCTATGAGGTCATAAAGTAAGACCTAGACTAGGTACCCCTATAAATTCTAGGGCATGTGATTTCAATATCATTCAATTAATTTTTGAAATCACTTAATCTATCACATTCTTCTTTATCTTCCCTAGTGGATTATTCTTCTTCCTTGATTTTAGTAGCTCGTATTGATTGTGGAAGCTCTCATTTAGAAAGGTAAGGAGCTATTTATTATTAATATTTTATTTTTTTCCTCTTTATTGGATGGTAGTAGGTGTAAGTATATCCCATCATAATCTAGGGATGATATAATCTTCTAATCACTTGTATTCCTTACAAGATAACAGCTATATAGGCTTTAATTAGGTAAATCTAATGTAAGAACTGGGTTTTTCTTCTTGGGTTTATTCTCCTCAAGTGAAAATATTGTTTACTTAATTATAATTCCTTGATAGGTGGTTGAGGTTAGCTTTTAGGTGATATCTATCTTCTTCCTGAGGACTCCAAGATATAGTCTACAATTAAATTGGTAGGTGTACCCCTTCTTCCTCTCATATCTAGAGAGAGTTAACCTAGAAATGGTATAGGGTCAGGTGAACCATATTGAAAATAATATTTTAAAACTAGTAAATGTTTTCCCAGAACCATTCATGGTTAAATGATTCGTTTTTATGACTCTTTCATGGATTTTACATGTTTATCATGATATGTTAATTAAATTTCAATTCTTTCTTTATATTATATACTTTCTCGAAATTCTTACTACTTTATTATGCATAGTGAAGTATAAAACAATATATATTCATCATGTTTTCTATTGTTCATAATTTAATAAAGTGATCACATAGTTTTATTACATGAAATAATTTCTAATTTTATCATGAAACATTCCATTTGACTTATTTTCCATATTTAGAAATTTAAATACATATATGTTTTTGTTTATGAAAACAATACCCCTTGTATTCATATTATTTATACCATATATTAGAAAATATTTTTCATGCTATTATTATGTATTTTTAATGGCCTCTACCACATCTCAAACTTTTTTTTGGTTTCCTATAAGTATGAATTGGTCGTTTCCTAATCAATATCTTATGATTTATTGGGAATTATACTAGTATGAATTATACATTTCCTCTGATATATATTTTAATTTGTTTATTTTTCTACTGGTATGTTAATTTGTCTAATTTTCCATATCTTGTATCCTTTTTTATACTACTAGTTTGAATTAGTTGCTTCATATGCCATCTATTATAATTTTTTTAGTTTATTATTAATTTAAATCAGTTGTTACTTATTTCAACTCTTATAATTTTCTTGTCTTTCTATTATTATAGCCTGTATTTTAGTTATTAAATTCTATATGCATTTTTTATATTACTATTAATATGCCTTAGTGGTCAATTATATCATTCCTTGGGAATTTTTTATATTTCTCATAGTATTCCATTATTTTTAGTTAGTCCATACCTTATACTTATCATGAACTTAAGAACATGGATCAATTCCCATTTTGGTTTTTAAATGGTTTCAAATGGTTTAATGACTTTTTATAGAACTAGTTCACATTCCAAGTCATTGTTAAAATTCACAGTGGATTTTCTATTAGTAATTAACTATTTGAAGGGGTTTTAGACACTGGTTTTGTCCTTAAAATGTGTGTGTGTTGTTTTAGAGGTGTGTTTAAGGAATTTAAGGTTGTTTAACTTTAATATTTTTTTAAATTGTTTTGAGACCATAAGTCTCATGGTGGCTAGAAATGTTTTTTAAAGGTGAAATTTTGGTCTTCAAAAATGGGTTCTTGACACTAGTTGACTTCCTTTAAAGACGGTTTTCATTCCTTCAAAAGAGATTTTATGGAAATAGTTAGATTTATAAATTTGTTTTCAATTGATGATTTGATAAATTATTTTCAAAGAACTTTTAAAATGTTGTTTTCTTAATTATTTTTTGATTTTTATCCTGCTTCTATTTTACATAATACTATCCATCATTGGTTCTCTTTTTTTACTTTGAGTTTTTTTAGAACATATATGAATCTTCTTATAACTACTTGGGTTGTTTTTTTCACTACCATTTATCTATTTTAAAAATTATCAATGCTTATGTGTTTTAATTTTTTTAATAAATTGTAGACACATTACGAAATATATGGATAAAAGTTGGATCACATTACTGAGGAACACACCTTAGTGTGCTAAGGGGTTGGAGGATTTTTTATATTTTTCAATTTTCAATCGATCTTTTGATGGGATGATAATATGTCCATGTACTAAATGTAAATTTAGACTATGGTTTGAAAGAAATGAAGTTTATGAAAACTTGATATTGAATAAATTTCTTACTCAATATTTTTTTTGGATTTTGCATGGGGAATCAAACATTACAGAAGTTTTGATCACTGATGTCAATCAGAAGAATGAGATCCCAATGACATCAAAAATGGAAAATTAAATGAAAAAAAATATAAACAATGCTTTCAGAATTTCAATACAAAAACACCAACAACAAAACATATCAGAACAACCAGTTTAGGGTGTTATAAATAGTAACTTGACGAGTGATGGTTTTGGGACTATATGACAACTAAATAAATATTGTAACATATCATTAGATCCTCCTCCTAATTCTATAGAGAAAAATGTAAGGGAGAACTTCACTGTGCAGAAAAATATATTTCATGATTTAGTTGATGATGGAAATCAAGAGTTGTATAGTGGATGTTTGAATTATTCAAATCTTTCTTTTCTACTGAATTTGTACCATATAAAATTCCTATGTCGAATTACAAATAAGAATATTTCTTTGATATTGTAATTATTGCATGATTAACTTCCTGAAGCTAAGACCCCTGATCCCTTTTATGAGATGAAAAAAATAACAAACTTGGTCTGAATTATACAAAAATACATGATTATCCAAATGATTTTATGATTTATTAGGGAGAGAATTCAAGCTCAAAGGATTTAAAAAATGTTATACTTCTAGATGTAAGTTAATGGGTGATGTTGGAAGTCTGGGTCAACATACAAATATGAAGAAAAAGAAAAAGAACACACCTGAAAGTGTTTTGTGTCACATCCCTTTAAATACTTGATTTCTAATATTATTCATGTCATAAAAAACTAATGAGCACATGAATTGTAATTCTATAGATAATGACAATGATGGTTTAATGTGATATCCAAGATATTCACAATTATGGAATACATTTTTATTCATTATTTATGGATTTATAATATGATACTAGGAATATGTGATTGGGATTGGTCATATATGGATTCAACCCATTTTGGACTTTGAGCACTAGTTATAGCTTTTTGCTGGTTTTTTTTATCCCTAACAATCTACCTCTGTGTATGTGTATGAAAAAAAATTATTTTGTCAATTCGATGATTATTCCTAGAAAAAAATGTCTATAAATGATATTGATGTATACTTGAAACCTATAATTGAATAATTATTGGAGTTATTGAGTAATGGTTTTGAGATATATGACACCTCTTCTAGAACAATATTCATATTGCACACAACTCTAATGTGGACCATTAGTGACTTCCATGGACTTAAGAACTTATCGGGTTAAAACACATACATGGGTTTGGCTTGTCCTATTTTTAACTTTTATTTTGATCCTGAATGACTACCTTATAGTAAAAAATGATACTTCTTGTGTCATCAAATATATCTCATAGATTTCGATTAATTAATTAAAAATTCAATGGTTATATTGATCGTAAACCACCTATAAAATTTTTGACAGGTTCTAAAATATTTTCACAACATGGAAAAATTGAAATATAATTTGTGAATTTAAATAATTTGAATCATAGTGAGAAATGAGTTCTAAGTGCATCATCAAGTGAAATTAGAATGCAACAATGGAAGAAAAAAATTATATTCTTCAAACTTTTGTATTGGGAATTTAATTTTTTGAGACATAATCTTGATGTTATGAATATTTAGAAGAATGTTTGTGATAATTTGTTCTTCATATTATTTAATGAGAATGGAAAATAGAAGGACCATCTCAATTCTCAGAAGGAATTACAAACAATGAACATAAGGCATGATCTATAACAAGATGAGAATAGAAAGTATAATCAAGAAATTTTTTCAATGAAAATAGGGATAAAGATACATTCCTTAGAATTTTAAAACATGTTAAGGTATTTTATGGGTATTCAAGTAACATATCAAGGTGTACCAACTTAAATAATCATAGGTTACATGGATTGAAAATTATTGATTCACATATTTTGTTATAATAGTTACTACCATTGGAATTTCATACATTATTACTTGAAAAGGTTGTTATTTTCTTACTCCAATTTGGAACATTCTTTAGAAAACTATATGAGAAAACTCTATAACTAGCTGATCTTGAAAACCATTATGAGAGATTTCTATTGGCACTTTGTGAAATTGAGATGATAGTTCTTTCATGTTTTTTACTTTCATGATGCATTTAACTATTCATTTTGTCAAGGAAACTAAATTAGTGGGCCCCATACATTATCAATGGATGTATCCAATTTAGTGGTACTTTATTTATATGTTTTTAATCTTAATTAAACAAATATTTTCACTTCACTAAATACATAATTATGTTTATTTATTTTATTTCATAGATATCTTGTTCATTGGAAATCATATGTAAAAAACAAAGCTCAACCCGAAGGCTCTATTTCTAAAGATTATTTAGAAAAGTAATATCTTACCTTTTATTATAGATACTTGGTTGATGTTTATAAAATATTCAATAAAGTTTTACATATTTAAGACTCATAAAATCAAACTAAACTACATTATAAATCAAAAAAATATTATTAGCTGATCGGTTGGGAGGATATCAAATGTTACACTGACAGAAATGGAATTATTTCAGGCACATAGATATGTGTTGTTAAATAGTGAAATTATAGATCTATTTATTGAATATATGAGTATAAAAATAAAGATACGAATGAGAATTCAAACATGAAATGGGAAAGATAGAACAAATTATGTTAATAAGGAGGTTGTGGAATGGTTTTCATGTCGTATAACTTCATAAATATTGTAATCAATATGGATATTAGTTTGACACATGTTTTGTAAATATAATAATGTATATTAATTTTTATAGATCATAAATACTGATAATTGGGTTGAGTTGTTAAAATATTTGATGTTTCTGGATAGAGGTCCTCTAAAATAGGCTAGATAATATGATGCTTACAATGTCAATGGATTTAAATTTCATACAGTCAATCAGGAAGAGGGTTTGAAAAAAATATAAAAGTTGTATATTTACAGTTTATTAATTGGGTTATTGTGGAATTTTGAATGATAATATTTAATTAAAATACCATGGTAATTTTTTAGTTACTTTATTTAAATGAATGTGGGTCAATATTACAAGGAGTATTAAAATTTATTCCTTTAAATTTACTTATTTGAACTTATATCACTTTATGGATGTCAATGACCCTGAATTAGATGATCTATATATCTTCTCATAATAAGAGAAAATAGTATATTTTTTTAAGATGTATTGGATGAAGGGTGGAGTGTATTTGTTCACATAAAACAAAGAGACTTGTATGATATGGGTGATTAAGTGGAAGATTTTCAATCTAACATTGAATCTCATCAACAATAAGAAACAAAATTATTTTCCATTATGATATTGAAGATATTAGTCTTGCAAGGGTGGATGATGTAGATGAAGTAATAATGGAGAAATAAAATGAAATTATTGAAGGGAAAAATGATTTTATGTGAATTCATCCATTAATTTATAAACCACTTATATTACATGTGCAATCATTCATTGTAATATCTAGGCATATTTTTTTAGTACTATACATCTTTTATCATTTCTAAAAACAATTCTCCATGAATTTTTTGAAATATATGTTCCAAAGTTAATTTTATTTGATTAAATGGTAGGAATTACAAGGAATAATTCTTTCACTAATCCTAGTCAACTCCATGTTAACATTCCCTCAACCACACCAATAGATGATGATGATCCATCGGTCTACCTCTCTATATTATTTGAGACACCCTCCATCAACACCCTAAAGTGTATCTCACACCCTCCTCCATTCTATCAGTATCTGGGAAACCCTCCCCCTCTATCCCATCATCATTTGGGACAATTCCTCCTCATTAATTAGGATTAGTAGTGAGGTAACAAGTTTTTACTCCTATTTATTTATGACGATATGAGAGGTTGACAATTATAGGTACAAATTTTAATGTAAATAAAGTTATTATGCTTTTTTATATTACCAACTATTTTTTCATAAAGTTTCTAAAAATGTTACTATAGAGAGAAATGTGAATGGTTCAGATGTTTGGAATCTAAATAGATTGAATTTTTGTCCCATTTGACTATTATAGGGTCCCTATAGATGATTCTGTAGGATTATTTGGCCAGATTCTAGGCCAGCTAGTGGCGGAGTTGGTTACCCTTCCGATTACCTATGCTGATTGGAGTCATATACCTTAATCTTTGAAAAATTAAGTATTTGACTCCTATATAATGGTAATTTTAATATATCATGGTGTTATTGAATGTCATTTTGTTATTAAATTCTAAAATTTTAAAAATGAATCTCTTTGTATGTATGTTATTCCACTTGACCATTGCTAATATCATTGCATGAAAGTGGATGTTGGAAAATTTAGGAAAGAAATGGAAAGATTTTAAATGGATACTATGGAATGAATTCAATTATAAATCGTTGACCACTCAACAACAATCTGATAAGATATCTGAAGGGGTACCTAGAGAGTAATTGAAGGTGTTTTTTGATAACCATCATCATGAGTAGCACATGGTATAGAAATGTATATTATTATATTAATCTCATTTGATATATATACATTTGTATGAAAATTATATGAAATTTCATACATTACTATTAAATTACATATTATTTATCTTTGTTTAATGTATTCAAAGAATTTAGGGTACCAAGTCTCCTGAATAGAACTTTGGTTATATATTCATACAAAATATGATGGGAGTTATGTTAATGATCCCACCAAAGAAGTTGGGGCATGAATTCTTTTTTCATTATAATAACTTATTGTTAGATCACTATGTTAATATGTTTTACTTAAAATATGAATGATATTTTATTTATAGGTAAAAATAAAATAACTATGGAATGGAAATCCCACATAGTCCTTATCAATCTCCCATGATGATCTAGTTGGTCAAGTCTTTGAGAAGAAGCATCCTAGTAGTGTGTGTATGATGGGTTTGAGACCCTTACCATCTGAGGTCTTTGGAATGCCATTGAGTATTTCAGCAGCATCTACTTCTGGTTGTAGTTACTCCATAAATTGAGATGCTTGAAAAGAGTTTTTTACAATGTAAAGCATAATTCAGGAATAGGGGGCTCATATAAATATGCAAGATGAAAAGGTTGTTTCTCTAAATAAAGTAGTGATTTAATTATATAAGAAGATGATTGGATATATCCCTAGTGATATTGTGTTGATGGATGGTAGTGATCAATTAAATCACACACCTTAACAATAATTTAGTAAAAAATTATTTGTTTTAAGTTTAAATTTAAATATACAACACTATTTAATTTTCAATAAAATTTTCATGCAGTTGTTGGTAGTAGGAAGTGGAGACATAGATAGAGAGGGTGAAAATAAAAGTTCATCAGGTAGTGATTAGTGTTCACATTGGATTCGGTGATCATGTGTAACTAAAATTATGACATACTGACACTAATATGGTGATTTAGAAACCATGTTGTGGTTTCTAGTATAGATATCTATATTTCTCTTATATTTCATGAAAATATATGTGTTTAGTTCATTTGATATGTTTTATTCTTAAGTTTACCTTATACTAATCATTCTTAGTCTCTTTAGGGGTTTTTTTTGTTTTAGTGATCCTTGAAATTCCACGTCTTGTTATTTTTTTTTAAAATCTATAGTGTCTTTTAACCAATGGTGAACTTTATTAAATTATGAATTCCACTTGGTAATTCACCAAGTACTACCTAGATAACTAAACATTCTGGTTAGCATGCATCTAGACATCCCACTATTATTTTTCTTGTATGTGAAACATATAGATTGTTAGTTTCACTATCCTCTCAAATAACAGACCTTAAACTAGTTTATTCATAGAGATAAAATGCCCATCATTCTATGCACTCCAAAAAAATCTTCTTTAATAGTAACCTTAAAACTCAGTTAATGAAATAATATACCATAATAATTCATCATAATGGGTATCTTTAATATCTTCACTCTACAAGACGAAACATCTACATCATATTTAACCTACTTTTCCAAATGATTATTCTACATGTAGAATTATTAATGGTAGAAACCTCTTCCATAAAAATAAATGTTATTTATTATGGATAAACCATGAGAGAACATAAAAATCTATTCTCATCAACATTCTTGGGAACTCCAAACTAATTCATAGATGTAATCTATAATACATATTGAGTTCATCTATATTACCTTTATCTTTATGGATGAAAAATACAAGAAAAACCAAGTGGGTTTAATATTTATACTAGAGGAATAATCACCCTCAACTATGAAATTTTTTATCTCATCCTTAGAACTTATGTGAAGGTATTTGGGTGGTTTTCAAGTACACATTAAGATGTTATAAATATATATATTTTTTAATATGATAAATACTATTTAAAATATATTGTAAACTTATCACATAAGTGATTTGGTAAAGTAATTCAGGGCTTTTCTTTATAATTTTTCTCTTTTTGTGTCACTTTCCCTATAAAATTATAATCACTATAGATTAAAGAGTGAGTTTTTTGTAAATTATAATCATTATAATCTATAAAAGGATCCTTATTCTACCTATTTAAATATATACCTAATTTTTAGTTATTTAGAATTGTATTTTCCATATTACATTTCTAAAAATGAAATATTATGTTTAGAATCTTCTTATTTTAAGAAAAAACTAGTTATTATCCTTGTTATATTAAGGATTTATTGTTTTATGGTGTTGTATAAATTGAAATTGACATGTTTTGATTTTGTTTTTATTATACATGAATAGTTTGTTTACTATTTGTATATTGTAATTTTATTTCTAGGGATTTTTTTTCTAGTACTGTATTGTTTTTCTGAAAAGCGATATAGAGTGGTGGTTTAAACAGCCGTTATATATGCCAAATTATTTTTTAGTTCTATTTTAAACAAACTCTATATAAGGCTGAAATATTTTTAGTGGTGGTTTTTTTGGTTTTATTAGTGGTTTCCCCTCCCAAAAAATGTTGAGGGGATAGTGGCTATATAAACCAGTCCTAAAAAGACGTTTTGCGACAGTTCATAGAAGCCACCGCTAAATGGATAGAACCAACGTGAGTGGGATACTAACAAAAAATTTAGTATAAATTTTTGGAAACCATCATGAAACCATATGGAAATTGATTAAACTACCACCAAATCAAAAGGACACCACTATAAGTCAATTTTTTTGTAGTGATAGAATGCTTAATAAGGATATATTTTAATGCTCAAGTTAAAGTTATTATTATAATATAATTCGATAAGAGGAATTTTTTGATCCCAACCACCTTTAAAATATATAGACTAGTATATCGTCATATTCTATAAAGTTTTAGTGGTTCTCTCATACTAACCATATATATAAGGATGATATGTAGTAATGAAACACAACACTGTATCTAGATCTTGCAAAAGACTTCAACAGAACTTTGAGTTAAACCTTGGAATATGATTAGATACAATATAATGTGGTACTCCATGAAAAATTAGAACTTAATTAATTAATATCTTGTGAATTTCATCATGAGATAAATCTTATTTGATAGTAATGAAGTGTTCTAAATTCATAAGGTTTTCAAATATAACCCAAATAGAATTAAGGAATTTATATGTTTTTGGGATTCCAATGATGAAATCTTGGGTGAAGTTTTCCTATTTCTATTATGGTATGGGTAATGGTTGTCACATATCCTTATACTTTTGTCTCTCAATATTAACTTGTTGAAATACTAATCACCAATATACATACTCTGTAATATCACTTTTCATCTTGTCCCACCATAAATAATCTTTCAAATATCTATATATATTCATAATTTTAGGAGAGAAATATAATTATGAGTTGGGAGATTCTTCCAATATCCCCTTATTCATGTTTGGTAATAATGGTCCACATACTCAATTTTTAAACCTTATCATTCCATCATAATCAATTCTGAACTTAAGAAAATTTATCACCTTATTTTTCATCTCTATACCTTCCTTTAGCACCTTTTTAATCTTATCATGGATAGATGGTTTAACACACATTTGAGAAAGATATGATTTCTCCAATTCCATTAAGATTTTAATGTCTATCCTTTTTAAATCTATAAATATTGGATCCTATATGATCCTAATTATAAATTAGCTAGCATGATCCTTTTAAATCAATGTAGCATTCACCTTTTTCACTTTCTTAGGGTGATAATGTATTGATCGGTTATAATCGTTAATCAATTCCAACCATCTTATCTGACACACATTCAACTCTTTCTGATTGAATATATACTTTAAAATTTTATGATCAGTATATATGTTATACCTTTCTCTATAAATACAATTCCTCTATAAATTTAATGAATACAATGTCATAGTTAACTTTAAATCATGAGTCGGGTAATTTTTTTCATGAACCTTCAATTATTACAAGGAATAATTTATCAACATATCACTCTGCATCAGGATGCATCTTAGTACCTTTTTTATGAATCATTATAGATCAAAAATCCATATCCACTATAGGTTAGTGTGATTATAAGTGCACTGACTAGCCTTATTTTTAGCTCCTTTAAATTTTCCTCACATTCATCTGTCCAAATGAACTTGACTCACTTTAGAGTTAACTTAGTGATTGAATTTTATAGATTTGAAAAATTATTTACAAAGAATAGATAATATCCATCCAATCTAAGAAAAATTTGATCTCAATCACAGTGTTTGTCTAGGGCCAACATTAAATAACTTTTGAGTTTTATGGTTCTTCCTATATACCCTAACTTAAGATTATATGACCCAAAAATAAAACTTAATGTATCCAAAATTTACACTTAATAAATTTTTCATATAGATTATCCTTCCTTAGGGTATTTGGTAAAATCCTCAAGTAATAATCATGATCATCATTACCCTTGGAATATATAAGAATATCATTTATAATGACTACCAAAAACTGATAAAGGTAATCTATAAAGACTCTATTCATTAAATCCAAGAAGATGGTGAGGGAATTAGTAATTCCATAAGGCATCACTATAAATTCATAGTGTTTATACCTCATATAGAAGGTATTCTTGGGTATGTATTCACTTTTTAACCTCAATTTATAGTATCCAAATTGAATATGAATCTTGTAAAAATATTGACCACCTTATAATTTATTGGAAAAAAACATTAATATAGGAAAGAATATATGTATTCTTGATTAAGATCTTGTTTAATTCCTAGTAATCAGTGTATAGTATCATTAATATATATTTTTTCATAAAAAAGAATATATTCACCCCATTGTGAATCACTTGGTATAATTAATACCTTATTAAGATTCTCATGGAGTTACTTCTTCAATTCCTAAAACTCAATCAGGTACATTTTATATGGTGCATTTGAAATAGGTGTATCACCATGTATGATTTCTATTACAAAATAAAATTTAATATTTTTAGGAATACTAGTAATCCCTTTTATAAAGACATCAAAAACACACATACAATAGGAATATCTTTGATGTTGAGATTCTCCCTAACCATTTTTTGATAAATATCCCCTTTGAAAAGGAATCTGGACTCATACAGTGGATTTAATTTCTGTTGTATGTTCATATTTATCATGGAACTAATAGATTATCATGGGTTGGATTAGAAAATAAAATTTTACTACCCTTCCTCATAAATTGATACAATAATTATATAAATAAATCCATTCCATGCCTAAAATAATATCATATTCAAATAGAGGGAGAATAATGAGATTTATAAGAAGCACATTCTTATAAACTCCAATCAGAGAATATTCATAGGCATGGGGTATTATCCTCATACCATTAATAGTTTTTTATACTAATTCAATATCTAATAATTGAGATTATGAATTATCATTCCTATATACTTTTCATGATATAAAGGAATTCATATGACTAAAATCAAATATGTTAATTGAATATTTGAGTGTACTTTTCACCACCACAACTTATTTGTTCTATCTCTAAACCCTTACTAAAACCAAAATGGTTAACATGATCATCAAGCATTATTAATTATGTTGATCAATCATTTACTCATAAAATCATTCCTAATATTTCCTAAATAATGACGCCTTATTGTCAACCTTTGACACTTTAGGTTTAACCTAGGCCATTCATGGTCATCATATATTCAAATCCTTCATAATGGTTCATAAAGAAAATTTTAATTAACTCAAGAAAATACCACAAAGAGTTTCTATATAGGTGTGCAGTCTTATGCCCACTCATCAAGCAGTGGTGATGATCAAGTCAATACTCAATCTTCCCTATTCTGTGTTGTTACCCCTAGGTGCATATGTGCCACAACTGTATCCACTTTATAGTATCAAAATGTGGATATATTTTCTAGGAACACCATACTCCTTTATTTACCATAACTTAGTATGTTATCCTATAATTAGTATTATCCTAAGGGATCTCACTAAATTGGTCACATCCTAGTTTCTAAAAAAACTAAACCTTATTTTGATTCCAATTCATGTAACCCAAACATTACATACCTAAATTTTACAAATTATTAGATGAATATTCATTTCGTATCATTATGATCCACACTATAGCCATTAATTATTATTTTCTTTGTAAATTTGGATATATAAGCAATTGGTACATAAAATATCTATGTCATCTCCCACTACGTTCTTCACAACTAGTACCCTTCTTATACATATCATACTTAAAACCTTTCTTTATATTCTGGGGAAAAGGAAACATAATAAAGGGTGAGATTAAATTATTAGTAATAGTAAAAAAGGGAGATATTAATAATCATTTAATCATAACATTGGAATAAGGGTATGAGAATAAAATCTTAACATTTTAATACCATGAATAATAATTCATAGATCGTAATCATGATTCATGGAATAAATCTTGGTAGTACATAATACATTAATAATAAAGTAATCAAGGAACATGAGCTATGATAGAATAACATTGGCATAAGATCATGTCAGGGGTGGTGTCTCTTCGTGGGCATGACCGGAATGAATTGTTGGCCTCTCCTCACTCTACCCCCTCTTCGTTGGGTTGGGTTTCATCTGGTGGCATGGTTGAGCCTGTGTTCATGCTCTATCTTATTCTATTGTGGAACAATGTGCGGGTCTGTGTCGGATGAGAGTGTGCATGGTGGTTCATGGTTTTCTCTAGGTAAGTGTGTGAAGGCGACGATGGGATTTGGCCTGATTTGCGACAATACCCATGGATACCTTTGGGATTTTGGTTTGTTCCTTCTTGATTTCTGATCCTATTTTGTTATTTGTGATTATGCTTTGGGAATTCTGTGATTTTTTTGATATGGTTTTGCGACTTGTGAAGGATCCTTGTAGTTTGGTTATGGATTTTTTCTTTATGTGGTTTTGTGGATGAAGGATTTTTTCAATGTGGTTTTGCGAAGGAAGGTCATTCTAGTTTAGTTCGGTGGAATTAGCGGCAATATGGATATGACAGATCCTCATGTGGTCTTTCTACAGTTTTAGATCAAGTGAAGATGTGATGAACTAAGTTATGTGGGGTTGAAACTTTTATTCTTTACGATTTGGTGAAGGTTTATGTGTTGTTGTTCATTGATGAGGCTTTTTTGGTTTGATTTTTTTGAATTTTCTTGCAGCAATGTGGCCTTGTTCCATGAGATACTACATCTAGTTTACTTGCAAAGGAGTGCCCAGATGAGTTTCAGAGTAGAGAGTGTTCTTTGGTTTATCGCTATCCAGAATTGGATGTTTTGAGAGGGTATGGCGTTTTCCATCGGTACTGGGCCTGCGAATCCTTGCACAGGACAGCTAGTTGAGTAGTGATGGGAAGGTGTACACTGATCATATGGTTTTTTTCTTGGGTGGGGCTTCTTCTTACTCTTGAATTGGATTGTTGTTTTTCTTGAGAAACTTTTCCCATAGAGGAAAGGTTTTGTTTTAAGTCTTTGATTTCACTCTGGTTTCCTACGTTTTCCTTGAAAGTGCTTTTGAAATAAAAAATTAATTTTCAGTCAGTCATCATAGCCAAACCCAGGAAAAGAATAAGGGTTTCATAAAATTTCATCATCATAATAATAAACCATATAGAAAAACAGTAATTAAGGTATCATATCATTATATCTCAATTGAATCTTAATTAACATCAAAGGATATTATCATAGATAAAAAATGACTTTAAAATATCACTGGAATGTTTCTAGAGGAAAATACCCTTTTGATTTTGAAAACACTTATTTAAAATATAAAAATTTCCAAAACATTATATAAAAAAAAATTATTTTAAAATTACCATGGAAAATAGTTAAGGAGGATTCAAATAAAATAGTATTCATTATGGTGAGAAAATTCATTTGTGTGGTATACATTAAAACAAATATTTTGTTCACACATTTGCTAAAATTACCATGTTCATAAAATGACAAGAAGATTCCTTTTAAAACTTTTTATAGAAATTAAAACATGTAAAAAATGACTTTAAATAATCAAAATATAATATTAAAATCATTCATTAAAACATTTTAATGAAAATATGGAAATTGAAGAAAAATATTCTCGACCGAAGAGAAGAATAAAGTTGGTTTTTCTTAAAAATATTATTTTAGTATCTTGAGTACTTAAAGAGGGAAAAATTGAAGGAAAATATATAATAATCATAAATAAATAGAGTATAATAAAATAAATGATATTTTTTAGTGATATATCATATATTATCATCATTATAAACTTAAGCATAAATAATCCTGGTAAAAATGAGATTGTAATGTAAAAACCCTTACCGTGTTGGTAACTTTTGAATCTTATCCCCCGTGAAATAAATAAGTTTAAATGAAACATTAAATACTATTAAAATAATTATATTCATTATAAAAAAATATCATATCTTAATTATATAAACCTCATAAAATAATAGAGGAGTATAACATAACATATATCTCAAAGAAGACAATTTGATATGATAAACCCTTACCTCAAGTTTGAATTTCATTGTAATCTATATAAAATCATGTATAATAAATTTATATTTATTATAATTATAAATATATAATAATATAAATAATTATAATAATCATATATGACCCACTTATAACATTTTAACACTTTTTATAGATAATTATTTATTAAAATCTCTATTTCCTAGTGTTAATTGTTTCATTTTTCATGAATGTTTAAGTTCGACAGTTCTGGTCGTTGTAATTTGATCATGGTTCTATAATTTATAGAATTTAATAATGACATATATATAATATATATTAATTATAACTTTATTTATAATATTCCATAAAATTTGGATATGAAAAAATGAATTACATCGTCCATGGAGACAGTGGTCTGTACGTATGCATTAACGTTGTTTTCATTTTCTAACGAAAAGAAGGAAAGAAATATATATGATATATTATCATTAAAGAATCATTATTTCATCATAAATATAATATATATTTATTAAATGCATCATTATAAATATCCATGTGATGCAGTAATGGAAAATGAATCATATCCCTACATGGAGGCGGTAGTCCAAACGTACGCATAGGTGATACTTTCATTTCCCATTTAATTAAAAAGAGATGAAAAGGTTATTTAATAATTTTAATAACATATAAGTATATTTATGATAATATATTAATAATTTTGTGATGGATAAAATAGGTTTATATTTGGTGGACGAAGAAACAAAATTGAAAGTACTTGGTTAAGAGTTATTCATCTTCATTGAAAAACCTCATTTGAATTTCACATTAAGCCTTAAAACAATGGTATTATGATAAAAAAGGAATATTGATGTGTTTATGGATTTAAGGAAATTATTTTGATAGATTTTTCTAATATAACAGGATTTTTAAGTGTTTATAAGAGAGGATAGGGAGTGTCCTTTTATAAGTGGGGGAGAGGACACACTTGGAATTTTTGAAATGATTAAAATATATTAATGCATTATTCAAGAAAAATGGATCCAAAATGACTCATATTATAATAGGATGGTAGATGAGTTATAAATATGACCATACAATAGGATTTATATAGGTAAAAATGGAAATTTTACCCTTATCTCTTAGTTTACCCCCACTCCCTGGTAAACTCGTTTTAACCTTAAATGTGGTAACAAAAAATTTCTATTTTTACTATTAATTGTGACAAAAAATGAAAGTGGAATCATTACCAAATTTGTAAATGATGATTCCAAATATTTAATACATTTTATCAAAATAAATTTCTATAATTGGTATAAATTACATTTAATATAAACTTGAAAAATGTGATGAAAAAAGGTTTTCCATAAAAATAAATCTTTAAGTATAAAAATGTTTTATACCAAAATTAAGAATAATTTAAATTTCAATGATATTTATTGGATTAATTTTCATAAAAATTAGCTAATTAAATTTTAAAATCAATTCAAAAAAAATTACTTTGTAATCACTTGAATGGAAAAGACATTTTTCTATAAAATCAATATTTTTTCACTATTCATTGAAAATTAAAACTTTTTAGAAAAATACCAAAATTTTACCTTAAGATAATTTTTATATGATGATTTAAAAAATGATATATTTTTTATAAAATAAAATTTTTAAACATGATATAAATTAAATATAGTATCTACGCAAAAAATGAAATAAATAACCATTTTTAAAAAAAACATATTTTTAAAGCACAAAATGGAATTATCAAAATTTGATTAGTTATTTATTATGAATTAATCTATAAATTTATATTATATAAAACCTTTATACATAATTTTTTAATAATTTATTTATTATTATTAATACATTCAATTTAACAGCTAGGTTATAATGTTATACTATATCACAATTCATTTAAACTTAGGGTTATGTATAAAATAAGTTATCGAATACTTAAAGTTTACTTCAAAGGAAAATATATATATATAATCTCATGATTTTTCATGTAATTTTGAATATAAACATTTTATATTAATTTATTAATAAGAACTATTTTATATTACTCATTATATGTATTTTTACATAAATATATGATATTATATGAAATATAACCATTTTATATTTATAATATATTATGTAAATATTTAAATAATATAAATATTACATATTTATATTATTTAAACTTGAATAAAATCAATCCATAAAAACTCATTTTGTTTTGGTTTAAATAATTTCTCAAAATAAATCTTTAATTTAAAAAAATCAAATTAATAATTATGAATAGCTCATAACATAAATATACTCTTTTATATTTAGCCTTATTTTTATAATTTGTAAACACTTTATAAATTACCATTATAATTATCAAATAAAAATTTTATTTCTAAATTATAAGTAATTCCATGTAATTGGTAAAATAAATTTCAATATTAACATTTATTATTGTGAAATATTTATTAATAAATGTTTTATAATAATTTAATTAATTAATTACTAACACTTTATAATTAATTAATTTATAAATAATTTTATGAATTAATAAATAAACCAAAATACCTTTTATTATAATTTATAAACAATTAATTAATTTTATAATTGCATTTATAATTAAATTTTAAGAAAAAATATTTTTCCCATCATATCATTTTTAATGATATCCATAGCTATTTAGGAATAAAAACTAGGTCCTATGTGAGATTCGTCTCACAATGCTTGGGTCTATATAGGATTAAATTATTGGTCCATGTATAAATAAACCTAACTCTCGTGTACTATTAACCTATATGACACACGCTTGAGTGGGATTAACTCAATTCCTATGTGATATTAATTCTACACTGTGGTGCCAATATAAGGAGCACAACTTAAGATGTAAGGATATGTGTAAGGTGAATCAGAAAACTTGCATATGATTAATCATGCATATAATAGTTTTTTGAACTGTTAATTCAAAGTTATTCTTATGCATGGTAAGTCTTTTATAGGAATAATTTTTTTATGATTGAGCATATGTGATATTAAACTTGTGGTATTTGATACAGTGATTGTCGTACGTAAGAATAAATAAGAGGAACCAGGGTTTGTGTGAGATTAACTCAATGAAAACTAATGAATAAACTATCATTCATGGGGTGAAAAGACTTTTTTGAAATAAATACCCAACATATATCTTAAACTATGATACTCTCCTAGTTACTCCAGTTATATTAAATGGAATTAATTGTATTGTATAAAATGATACAGTGTTCTATTATTTTCAACAAACAAGGAATCTTAATTTTACACATGATTTCATGTATCAAATGACATGGAAAGGCTCTGATACTGATGATAGGTTTCTTAGGAAAATTAAAAATTAATAAACACAACAGAAATAAAAAATAAACCACCAACCTAGGGATATTGTGTGAGAATACCCAAAATTACAATACTATATAAAATTATGAAACTAAACATTCTTACCTTACACCATAAATCAAAAACACATATCTAAATTCATTCTTAATGAAGACCACAAAGAGGAATCCAAAAGGAATCCCTCATATTTTTTGTATATATGGGTTGAAAAAATCACCTAACATTTGGGTGGGATTCTCCTTCTCACTATGATGTGCTAACACATCATAGTGAAAAGGTGGAAGAAGGTGAGATTTTCGGGTATATAATAAAGAGAGAATGTAACTCACTTTCTCTATAGCCTATTAACTTTATATAACCTCTTGGATATGGTATCTAATCCCCTATTATGAGTTTTGGGGGACCATATCATTATCATTACAGTGAAATATACTCATTAAAGTGCAAGATCTATCATCAATAATCAACAAGCATTATGAAGAACATAAATAATAAAAAAATGTACCTCATAAGTAGTGTGCCCAATATGAACCGATCTTGATGGGTTATTCTTTATGGATATCACCCAAAAATATCCCATGAACTCTCTCCTCTATAGGTAGTACACAAGCTACTATAATCCTTATACTCTATAAGAGGACCCCAAAAGTCCAATGGTTTCCTAGAACCTTCATCTCAGTGATAAATTGAGAAATGGTCTAAAGAGAGCATCAACTATGGATTTTCATAATAAAAACACCTAGCAATAGGGTCTCCACCCTTTATATAGTCTTCCCCCATTCAATGAAGTCATTTTAGTGTTAGTTTCCATCACATGGCATTTGACATACAGTATGATAATGTATACCTATTGAGTTTTAAGAATCATTGAACACCTCATTGACTACTATATATTTGTATAGCCATAAATAAATCAAAATTTTGATTCATAACCTATGATATACCATGTGGAATACATTTCAGTGACCATGAAATCATAACCATTATTGGCTTATCATACACTATGATGGAGGTAACTGTGATATGCATCACGTGTATATCGCATACTATGACTCGAGTTATATCACACAATATGATATACCCATTTTAATGCATTTAAAACAATATTACAAATATGATAAAATCACATAAATAATTTATGAAAAACTTTACAACTTCTTTTGAATCCATCCAAACTCTTTTGGATATGGTTTTTCCAACTCTCCTCATTTTAGAACAAACAATATTTCCATAATATAATTCAGATTATAAGACTTATCTATCTGAACCTATGGGATTTTTTAAAATTGAGAAAAATTATTAAATCCTAATTTCATATATGTAAGAAAATAATGGTCTCTATTAAAAAATCAGTTCCACTTATGTTACAAATGGGTCTGGTGTTATCTCAATCAAACGTACTTATATCTCCATATAAACATGTCACCATAAGATTTATCACATGAATCGCATATATACCTATATATAATCCATTTTTCTATAACATTGAGTGACCACTAGTCCTGTAACATGTCAATATAGAATAATTCATCTCATATATTCATGATTATTTGAAATATATTTATTAGGTCAATGAATACATCACATGTCATTCATCAAAAAGATGAGCACATCATATGTCCCTCATCCAACTATCCAAACACATCACATATCACTCAACTAATTATGGACATTAGTTTCTCCAATTTAATTATATCAAGGTCCTTTATGTATTTAAATCATCATATAAGTAGAAAAAACTCATCTCAGTTGATCTATAATTAATTATATGAGGAACAACATTCTCAACCACCCCCCTGATTTTCTATAAATAAAATATTTTATAATAAAGGAATCAATTTATGAATATTATAATTATATATATCTCACTAACCATAAGTTATGGGGATTCATAATAACCATACAACCTTAATTATATCAATGAATGTATGATATTCCAAGTGATATACTTTGGCGAGTCGACCCAAATAATAAGTATTGACTTATTACTGCATGAGTTTATTCTTTGAATATTTTATAAAACTATTTTTATCAATTATTATATTTTAATCAAGTTAATATTAATATATAATCATAACCCATAATATTATGTGGTTATCATAGAGTAGGGAAAACTCAAAATCATACTTTTAGAGGGTAATTATCATTTCACTTTATGAAAATATGCATCTGATGTGAAAGAATGATAAATTAGAGATTTCCTTCTATAAAACATGATAAATTTTATATTCCTAAACTAATTTAATAAGATATAATAAAACCATACATAATCATATTTCTAATATATCATATATGATAGACCACTGAATTATCCTTATGTTTTTTATACTTTAATGGGGGTTTAACTCATTATGTCTCTTTTTAATTCCTACCATATATCTATGTGACCACATGATAAAACCATCTCACTAAACTCTTTAATTATTAACATATATGAAACAAGATAGTCTGAATAATGGTGATACTTAGGAATCATATTCTTAATTTTCAACTCCTTGAACATATTCAAACTCCTCAAATCCAAAAAATCCAATAATATAATATTAATAACTTATATTATCTATTTAGAATTGTTTTTAAGTACATAATCATCCTTAGAACCCTTTCTATCAAGATTTTCCCTTGAAATCTTTTTTTAGGTAATTTAGTTATTTATATTATCACTTACCAACACATTCAAAACTCTTTTTGGATAAAGTAACATTCACTTTGTTATGGTAACTAAATATAACTATTTACAATTATAATTACTTACATACCCTAAAAACTTGTAGGATATTAATTAAAATTAACTTATTTTTATAAGTATAATCTTTTATTTTTTCATTTTTAACTTTTTAAAGTCCAAATTTACTCCCAATATCCTCTTAGGCACTATATTCTTTTTAGAATTTCATTATAAGATATAAAAATTCCATTTTGTTTAGGAAATAGCTATTATTTCTTTTTAGTATGAATATTTAACAAATAAACCATCATTTTTATATTTTATATGGTATTATATATGTTTGGATAATTTTATTTAAAAAAATAAGACTTTATTCATTATAATATGTAACTGATGGTGGTGAAATCTCAATTCCTCATATTTTAACAAATATCTAGATAAATACTTTTATCCTAGATAAAGAAAATTTATACTTTTATACTTTTTAAAACTTTTTATAGAATATAATGAATGATAAACCATGTTTATTTAATCCATTATCTCATATTATTTATAACAAAACTTTGGTAACAAACAACTTCTCTCATCATATAAGAAAAATGATAAAACTATACACATCCATTCTGAAAAATCCATATAATCTAGATATATTATTTTATATTAAAATGATTAATGTATAAAAACTTTAAACCATATCATTAATTGAAACTATGTGATCTATCAATTATTCCCTTTATTTTAAACTCCTTTATACTCAAAAAAATGTAAATTATACATTTGATATAACATACTCTCTAAAAATAAAGAATTAACTTCTATAACACTGATATCTAATATGTACATTTTATGGAGTTTCTAAAAACTATATCCTATAGAATCATTATTGATTCCCTTCCTAATAACACTAGTTTTCAATGACATTAATTGGTTACTTAGAGAAACATTATTGGACTCTCAAACTAACTTTTCTTCTTTTGGTTTAAACTTTTAACCACTTTTAATATTTACATATCATAATAACCAGGACATCATATTCCATATTTATTATTTTTTAACACTTTGAGAAAACTAGGTAAAAATTTCAGAAACTTATTCACATTATTGGAAAATTTAAAACTATGAAAATATAATGTGTGATGACCTACAATTTTATGATCATTTTTTTATGAGAAAATTTGAATTTTTTATCCCATAGTGGGGGATTTTTTTATAATTGAGACTCCAGTTAGGATTCAGATGGTTGGAATGTCTCGTGGAGATTTTCTTAGGTGTGATCAAAGGCTTGAGAGGTGTTTTAGGTTCTTGGGTGAGTATTGGATCAAGGTAAATGTACCATTATTTCCTAGTTTTGTTTTATATGGATCACCATGATGTGAAAAGGGTATAATTGAGGTCACTCCATAAACTATGAGGGGCGTAGAGGTGTAAAGGATGATAAGGCAATAGGTTATTCTATGATCAGTGGGTGTCACATAATGGTTGGTTTTGTGTGTAGTTTTTTTCTAAGTAAAAATCATTACATGTGAGGTTTTCATCATGGTTGGTTGAATCGTGTCTTGATGGCCCTTACATTAAAATTTATAGAAAATGAAAATACCCAAATATATGGTCATTCTATGGTAGGAGGGATCCAAGTTATGATAGTGAATCTTATGTATGGGGTTTGGAAAACCTGATGTTTTTACTTTTTAGATTTTTTCAAGGAAGGATGGTCATTCCATAAACCGTGGACCACACTATGAATGATTTACCATGGGGACTTTTCATGGTGTAGAGGGTGAAATTCAATTCATGGAGGATTAAGGATGGTCCATTAAGGGTAGATACCACTCCATAAAGGGAGGTGGCCATTCCATGAAGGTTTAAAATGCAAATTTAATTCTACCTAAGGATGTTATTCATCACCATGACAAAAAGTGTAATGTTATGAGGGGTGACCATGGTTTTATTGATTTTTTCAAATGGTGATGTTCCATATCAAGACTCAACATGGCATTTCATGAGGATTTTCTAGCTGAGTAAATCCTACTGAAATCCCTATATCTCGCTCTATAATGAGTCCACATTCCAATTTTTTAAATAAAGTGTAGACTTGTCATTTACAGGTCACCCCCTTTTTGATTTAGAGGGAAAGGGGTTATTTTATTGGTCATTTAGGTTATCTAATTCACCTTTCTTTATTTTTTCAAACACCCCTTAGTAAGGGATGTTTTGGTGGAGATTCCATAGTGGTTCTATGTGAGTTTTTCTCTCTTCCTTCATTATATTCTTATTCCCCTTCATTAATCTTTGATTTATTGTGATTTGGACTAGTTTTTTGTGATTATTTAACTTTATTATAGTGTAAATATTCATAATAGATGGTTATTTTTATCATTTTGTCTATAGGGGTTCCCGAGATGATGAATGCACGAGGGTTTGTATAGTTAAAGTGAGTAGAATTCACTTGGTGAGTTTTTTTCCATCATGACACTTTGGTTTAAATTGAATAATTTATTATAAATTTTTATAATTAATTATTTTGAATTTGGTGGATTAATATAGGGTCTTGGGAGTCAGTACAAGCTTAGATAATGCATGGATAGGCTTAACTATAGATGATAGGATCTTGGAGAGGAAGGTAACTCCATATTTGAGTCGGGTGGTCCTTATAATACTCAACCATATGCATATTCATAGAATATTGTGCATGTATGCATGAAAGTGTGTGTTAAAATAAAATTATAGTGATATATATTTCCATGGTTATAGATGTAGAGTGAAAATTATCCTCTTATAGGTAGGGTGAGGGATCCATTGAGTTTTGGGTATTTTGGAATCACTCAGAAACTATGTAACCAGGGGGTGAGGGCATCGATTGATGTTACAAGAGGGTTGGGATAGGTATTTTGGATTAATATGAGATGTGGATGGAATATGTTGGATTCATAGGTATAGTTGGGTATTCCTGAAAGGCTTAGGGCTAATAGTGATGGATGAGACAATTTTATGTCTCATGCATGATGGGGAACACCCTCTAAACGATGGAGTGGAGATTTTGTGTGAATGATTTGAGGGATAATCCCCTCAGGGATAAATGAGTTGTAATGTGTATGGTTTCTTGTGGATAAAATTATTGGTAAATATAAAATGGGAGATGTGATATGGAACCCAGGTATGGGTTAAAGGAAAATATATGGACAACTTGGAATTAGGTTGTTAAGGGCCTTAGTGCGAGTTATATTGAGACGGTCCCTAGTCAGTGGGACTGGGTTGTGATGTGGGAAATAGTAAGAGGATATTACTAGCCTATCGGGGTCTAGGTTAGTTAGGACCTATGAGTTATGAGATCATTATGGGGTGACATGTGTGTGTTTGAATTGATCATCATATACTGGGTTGAGTTTAGATAACCTAGTCGATTCCCTTATGTGTAAAATGAGAATGATTATAGACTCAGTATATTAACATTTCATCAATATAGTATTGAGAAAATTATCTTGTGGGGATAGATAAATAATGATATGTTCTTCAAGACACGATGATAGCTCTTGACTAACTTGCACCTAGGTTGTGATCTAGTGAGCTTGAGGCATGAGTTGTGATACCTTGTATGTTATTACATTTATGTGTCCACTGTGTGTATTCTTGATTCCATGATGGGATGGATGGACTCACATCAATTGATAATGTGGTGGTAGGACCCTACCTTGAGTTAGAAGGTAGTTTTTGGGTTGTGATACGTAATGTGGTATGAGATCTAGATGGTTGGCATCGCCTTGGGTATGAAGGTATTGGTTAGGTTGTGCATGTATGATACACCCTGGGAGAGGGGATTGGTTAGTCTAATATGTGTGATTAAATAATAAATTGTTGGAATCCCTTTGAGTAAGAAGGTATTTTGTAAGAACCCGGACCTTCTTTTCAGGTATTTTTTTCCTTTTCTGGTCGTTTTTGGAGAAAAGAGGAAATTGTGGAAATTCTCTAAGTACACATCGTGTACTTTATGAGTACATGCTATGTACTTCCTTGCCGTAGGAGGCCATGTGTTGGTCGTTTAGTAGCCACACACAGGGTCATGTGGGAGTGACTTAGAGGCCGCTTAATGCGGAGTACGAAAATATCAAGTTCACGCCGTGAACTCCAAAAGTACACGCCGTGTATTTTTTTGTCATTAAATGCACTGGGGTTGTGTCTGACAGACAGAACACACATCTTCTAGGTCTCATTCATCTGAGAGAGTTCGTATGGCTGCAAATCTTCGAATATCCCTCGAGCCTTTTTTTTCCTCCGAATCGAACATAGTCGGTTGTGTTGGAATCCCATCGGTGAGTTCTCTCTTCTGCTGGAGCCTTGTTTCATGATTCCTCTTCTTTTCCTAGTTATCATGGGTGGAATGTTTCATATGTTTTCTTAGATTTATGATGTTCCAAGGAGATTCAAGCTTCAAGGTTCATGTATAGCAATCTCCTAACCCCATGGTAGGTGGTTTGTGCCTTTCTGTTCAAAGTCTTTGAGTATTATGTGCCAATTCTACCAATACCCTTGAACGGGGTATTGCGTGTTTACCGTTTTACCCCTGATATTTTTTATCCATGATTATATGATTGTGTAGAGGTAATTTGGATATGAATTGAGATGATTTCTATGATTTGGATGTATTTCCCTTGCATGTTCTGTTTACGACCGTTTGGCCTTATTTAGCCAGTTTGACTGCCTTGCATGTTTTCCATGCCTGTGGCTGTAGGATGAAGAGTTTGTATTCTGACATGATTGATATGCTGTAGACTATTTAGCGAAGTAATTTTGTAGGTTTACTTTGGCCATATTATACTACTATGCTTGTTGACCTACACAGGGCCGTGAGAACCTGGTGTAGTAGACTATAAGGGTAATTGATCGGGTGAGCTTCCTCAGAGAGTATTTGAGTAGTTTTTGGCTATAAGGGGGATTGACTGAGTGAGCATCCTCATAGAGCCTAGAACAACTTGGGTATATAAGGGTAATTGAATGAGTGAGCTTCCTCAGAGAGTCCTTGTTTTCTTTAGACTATAAGGGGATAGACTGTGTGAGCTTCATCAGAGAGTCTTTGTTTCACTTGAATTACCTTGATTACTTAGACTATAAGGGGAATTGATGGTGATTGCTTCCTCATAGAGTCTATGAACAACCTGGGAAATAAGGTGAATTGACCGAGTTAGCTTCCTCAGAGAGTCATTGACCTTGGGGCTATAAGGGGAATTGACCACGTGAGCTTCCTCAGAGAGTTCCTGGCTACCCTAGACTATAAGGGTAATTGACTGTGAGTGCTTCCCCAGAGAGTCTTTATATACTGAACCAGAGGGGTTCGGCTGAGGGCTCTGTCCAGAGGGTTTCTTGTACTTGATAAGTAGGACCAGAGGGGATGACTGTGAGTACTTCCTAGAGGGTTACTTGTTTAAGATTTAACTGTTTGTTTCACTGATGCTTGATATTGAACTGTGGATTGTTTACTGCTGAGCACTTTCTTGTTAACTGCTTTCTGTACTTTTACCTGCCATATATTCACTGACTGTTAGGCAAAGATCTTCGGTTGGTTGCCTATTGGGATTTATTCTCACACCCTATTTGGTTCATGCTTTTAGGCCCAAACAGATTATATTTTTGCAGGTATAGATAAGGGCAAGCGCCCTTCTACTTCAGGTACTTGATTTTTGTGGATCTATAGAGCATGGGACCAAGCTATGGCTTGTGATGCTGAGGAGTTTATCTATTTTCTTTTACTCTTTGGTTTAGTACTGTTGTATTCCAGTATTGTGACTTGTTTGGCTATTTTCCTAGACATATGTATCATGCATCATTATATATATGTTCTATGGTTTATACCTTAAGTTTTCTACTACTACTACTGTATGTCATTACTACTGCTTCTGCTCTTTTATGTATTTGTTTACTTCTGCTGAGTACTTTACCAATGAGGTCATAGTTTCCCCACTATCACACCCAATGCCCTCACTGCTAGTCGGCATCCTCTGGCGTTCGGGGAAATGTTCTTGAGTCCATGTGACCAACTGGGTATGGGGTACCTCTAGGTGGCTTTCGGAACAGGGACGTTACATATTTCAAGACCCTACTTGGAGTTAGAAGGCAGTGTTCAGGTTGTGTACGTGAGACCCACCCTGAGAGAGAGAGGGGAGTGGTCAGCCTGATGTAGGTGATTTTATAGTGGATGTATGGACTCACCTTAAGATTAAAGGTGTTGTAAATACCCTACCTTGAGTGGTAATTTAGTGTTTAATTTGTTCATGTGATTCCCACCCTAATAGAGGGGAGTATTCAGTGTCATGTGATTGATGGAGTGATGTGATGGTTGGCTGTACCTTGAGTGAGAAGGTATTTGTAGGACCCTACCTTGATTGATAAGGTAGTGTTAAAGTTGTGATATGAAACCCACCCTAAGAATTTGGTAGTTTTTGAGACTTAGTATCATATGATAAGTGAGATCAAGGATTGGTATTGGACCCTACCCGGATAGAGGGAGTAGTGTTCAGGACTCAGTATGATACCCTACCCTATATTCTCAGGTATGTGTTGAGGTATGGTAAGACATCCTAACCTATATATTTGGGTATGTTTTGAGGAGTGGGATTTAATCCTACCTATAATCTTCAAGTATGGTTTGGGAATTATGGCATGAGGTGACTATTCTCTAGCATAGGTTGAAGCAGGCATGGTCAGGTGTCGTGGTGGTATGGTTTGCACAGAATAACCCAACATCCATGTGTTATGTTTTTATATTTTCCGTATGCATGTACATGTATATGATAGCTTATATTATTTTTAATTTGTGATTACCTACTGAGATATATTTATCTCACCCTACACAAGCACTCTGGTGAATGTGTAGACCTTATGTTGTTATATAATTCTATGCCCAAGTTTTTTAATGGATCACGATGGAGTATCTCAACAGGGATTAGGGGATGGATATATATGAGGATTGATTATGGTAGTAGGGCCTCCATAATTTATTTTTTTATATTTTATTAGCTCAGTGAGCGATCATTGGGGATGTATGTTCATATGACTTCATTACATTTGTTATATCATGGTTATGTTATTGTTTAAGTGTGCTCTGATTATTTATTCTGGATGATGTTTTATTATTTTAGTTATTTTTTATGGTTATTATATCAATGTAATGATCTACGTTATTTATGATTTAGTCCCTCACCACTATTGTGTAGCCTCTAACACATGGGGAGGTGCACTTGAGGTCATGTGGCCCTTCGATCAGGACACTGTCAAGTGATTTTAGTCAAGGCATCACAAAATGGTAACATGGAATCTTTTACATTATTTTACTATTTAGGGATAATATATATAAGTTAGAGTAATATTTAATATTTTTTTATAGACCTTGGACTGGGGAGTCATGAACACATTTCTGGTGAGAAGTCTAGGTTACCAAGGTTATGGGATTTTTTATTGTGGTTTTTTCAATTACATTTGAGTGGTTTATTCAAGTATGATGTATTTAATTAAGATCATTATTTTTATTTTTATCTTTATCACATAGTGAAAATATTCCTATGTTTAAATTGTAAACAATAGTTTATATGGGTTTTTCCTATATAACTTATCGGTGGCATTCTACTTAGCTGAACTGTGATATTTTTCTAATGTAAGGTCATGTATATCCCATTATGGGATATTCTATTATGATAATTATATAGTCCCTAGGTGTAATGGATGTGTATTAATGTCACAAACCAACTTGATCTACCCCTAATCTAGGTATTCAAACTATCTTATAATATGGACTCAAGCATGTTCTTAGTCACTGCGAGTTGGAAACTAGTTTTGGGACATAAAAACATACATTATAGGAAAATATTTAACTTGATAAAATAATAACCAATGATGGGGATTCCTACCTAAGGTTTAGTGTTACCATTCCATATATTGGATAACCATGCATATAAAAAATAATATGTTCTGTAAATGAAAAAAACCAAATGATGCACAAAAAAGTAAACATAACTCACAATCAATATATGAAACTCCATAAGCGTAATCAATAAGTCCCAATATCAATAAAAAAACTAAATAAATCACTAACATAATTAAAAAAATAATGCTAAAGAAGAAGTTCTAACATGAACTAATACATCAAAAATGATAAATACCAAAATAAAACAAGACCATGACTACCCATATCCATGTGTCAAGAAAAATACTAATTTTCTTACCACCATCACCATACCCAAACTATAATATTGAAGATTATCTTCTAAAACCAATAGGAGTCTTTTGAACCTATAATACAATAGGCATGATCAATAAAACCTAGAAATTATCTTCACTACATCTCATTCATAACCTTTAATACTAAATCCATTTTTTTCTAGTTTAAAATAAAACTAAAAATATAATATTTTCAATTTTATTAAAAACCACTAAGGATCCATTTACATTTGAAAATATTTCATTTAAATTAAGTAACAAATCAATCCATCTTCAGAAGTAAAAAAAAGTAAGTAAAGATAAAGCTATTGGATATATATGAATGAAGAAGGCTTAAAGGAAACACCACCCATCAAGGTTTCTACAAGCTTAAATACTATGATTCCAGTAATGGAGATACACTGCCAATTTCAGAAAAAGGGAAGAGGCTAAAGCGATGAAGTTACAAGAAAGATTAAAAGTTTGTAGGATTCAATTTTGACTATTACAGTGTAATGAGAATATTTATAAAGACAAAATAAATATCGACTAATGACCAAAATAAAATTAAAAGGAATAGTGGGACTCTATGGTCACATAAAAATCATAAAAACCACCTTATCGTGCTAATTAACGACCCCACTAACTAAAGTAGTAAAATTAATTCATAAGGATGTTTTTTTCTATATTATCTATCATATTTTATGTGATTATATGAATTTATTTTACAATGAATATTCATCATTTTGGTCCCCAATTATTTTGGTGTAGACCACTACTGTGTTGGATGTAAAAAATTGTGGGTTGTTCTAATTAGAATAACCATTGGGATTAAAATTATTATCAAGCCCAAAAGTATTCTCCTTGTTTTGAATCTGGTCTATATCATTCCCTCTTGATTGGAGAGGATTTTCCCTTTAATCCATGGTGTCATAATCTTTAATATATGGAGAAAATTCCCCAATGATGGTCATTGTATAATGACCCCCAAAATCATCGGTTAGATTGATCTTTTTTCACACCTGTTCAAGTAATTTGAATAGGCCTTCATATAATGGAATTATCTTACTCTTCCTTTTGGATAGAAATATCTCCTTGTAATGGTGAATACATATATTGTCTCCAAGTTGGAAAATTGTCTTTTTTTTATTCTTGTTATCTTACATCTTGTATGCTTCATTATAATTTTCTATTTGAGAATGAATAGATTTATGAAACTTATTCATCTGCTATGAATTCTATTCCATAAAAAATGTTCAAATTAAAATCAATAGGTAAGAAACAAAATTATATAGGAATGATTGGATTGATTCTATAAACCACTTAAAATGTAGAATTTCAAGTGGTAGCACTTAGAGATCTATTATATGCAATACATATTATGAAAACTATAAATACTAATCTCTCATATTAATGTTCACCAATGTTCTTATAATAGTTACCAAAGTATGATTCGTAACTTATATTTTCCCATCAGTTTGAGGGTAATGGGAAGTCATGAAAAGAAACTTCATACCAAATTGCCCCCATAATTTCTTCTAAAAATGGCTGAGAATTTTAGAGTCTCTATCTGAAATAATGATACAAAGAATGTCATGAAGAATAAAAATCTCTTTTAAAAACAATTACACCACTTTCACTACATATTAAGTCTTATGTAAAGGTATGAAATGATCCATATTATAAAAAAATCAACAAAACCCATTATTGAATATTTAAAACATTGGTTATTTGGTAAATCCATAAAGAAATTCAAGTTGAGCTCTTCCCATGGTTGCTCCAAAATAAGTAATAGAGTGTTTAAACCAGGCTTGAAATTACTCTTTTACCTTTAACATTTCTTACACATTTAAATAATTTATTAGATATCTAATTGAATATTTGGATAATATAAATTCTACTTTACTACTTCTAGGGTTTTTTGGGAGCTAAAATGACTATCAAGTCCCCCTTAATGTGACTCTTGAATGAGAAAGTCCATGTAATTACCATTTAGAACACAAAACTTGTTTCTATTAAATATAAAACCATCATTTACATAATAATCCTCCCAAAATGAACTTTGAAATTAGAGTAAAATAGAATTCCATATCATGATAATAATCATCTTTAATAAGCTAAAATCCATGAATTAGAGCATCTAGAATGGTTATTAATATATACCTTTGAGATAAAGAATATACCACCAGATTATTTTCCCCTTATTTTATTTTGAAACAAATGAGAATGATTTCAATAATTAAGCCTACTTTTCATGCATCAAACTTAGCTTGAGTTTACCATTGATAAATCTCAATTCTTAGTGGTAAGAATAGAGAAAAAACTCATTTGATCTCAAATAATAAGACCAGTGATCTTGGGCTCTCAAAATAATTTAAAATTATTTTTTATAGGTATTATAACTCCTACATGAATCATTAAATTTATCACTAAAATATGAAATGGGACAATTTCTTTGGATGAGAACTGTGTTAATCCAAACTCCACTTACATCACACTCCACTTAAAAGACTTGATCAAAATCAGGTAATACGAAAATAGGTTCTTTACATAAATTTTTATTAATTATTTAAAATACTTCATTTATTTCCTCTTACCACTCAAATTTTCAATTTCAAAGACATGGAGGATTTTATATCCTCAAATGATTCTGGTTGTTCAAAATCTGGGGAAGAAATAGATCACCTAGCTAGAATATTTAATAAATTCTATAAGAAGAAAATTGTCTTCATGAAGTATTATAATGATTCTATAAATATTGGTCACAAAATGAAAGAATTTTGGTGATATAAATGTAATAAAATAAGATATATCAAACCTTATTTCCTATAGATAAAAGAGGAGAAATAAAAATAAAAAAAGAAATAAAAGAAGTGCCAAATGAAATATTATTATGAAAATGATGGTAAGAAGGCTATTAAGGATACTTTTATTGTTTATAAAGACTTTATCAACTATTCAAGTTCTGAATTATAAAAGAAGAAATCTAATCTAAAATAAAATATGTACTTTATGGCTAAAGAATATGAGGTACAATTATACTAATCTTCTACTTTGATTCTCAAAGTTTCTCAAGTTCTAAAATAGCTAAATATTGTTTTATGCTCGAGTAAAAATATTAATCCCTATTAAAAAATCATAAATAATTAAAAAATATTCATAATTATGTATTAAGTTAAAAATATTTCAGTCTAAAATCGTACCTTTATTAGAAATAAAAAATAATTCAATCTAATTCAATCTTCACTATACATGAAACTAGAATTAAATAAATTCATACTGAATTAGAATCCTTAAAAATGATAGTATCAAATTAACTAAGGGAAAATAATATTTAAATCAGATCCCTGGAAGGAATTTTCACATAAAAGAAAAAAAATTCATTGGAATTAATGGTGAAAAATATAAGTTATATAGAAACTAATTTATTCCTAATTTAAAAACCACAAGATGTCTAGGGTTATGTTTTTTCTATGAAACTAAATTCCATTATACTAATAAAAAAATGTAGATAAATACTTTTATTAGTGGTATAAAAAAAATTATTATTTTTATATATTTTTCTAAAGTAAAATTTGTTTAATTTGTTTAATTTATAAAGATCTGTTAATCTGGATATTTACTAGCTTACACTCTTGGACCCAAGATTATTTCCGTACCAAAACAAGATTTTATTTGATATTTTTATAGGTGAAAATACATAAGGAAAAAGGTGAAATATGGTACATGGATAGTGGCTACTCAAGACACATGAGTGGAAAATTTTCAAATTTCCATGCACTATCAAAAGTATATATAGGCTTGGTTACCTTTAGATACAATTCTAAATGCAAGATTATTAGAGTTAGGTTATTTAGAGATCAAAAAATAATCCTGATCAACAATTTCTCTATATTCGAGGGATAAAGCATAATCTTGTAAGAATTACTCAACTATATGATAATGGATTTGCAATTGACTTTTCTAATAATGCATTCTCATTTTTTAAAGATAATCTACTTATGTTTATATAACCTAAAAGTAAAAAAGTTTATACTTTGGACCTTAGTTCTTTTTTTGAATAGAATTTGAATTGTTAAATTGTTGAAATAAATGAATCCTGTAAATGGAATACGTGACATGGAAATTGTAATACATTTACCCTATCTAAGTTTTCTAAGAAAAAATTAGTTTCAAATTTTTCCTAGTCCTAAGTTTAATGAGAATAGACTTTTTGGTGCAAGTAAAATTAGAAAGAAGAATAATTTATCTTTCAAATCAATTAACAAGGTTGATAAATCCAAACTATTATAACATATCCATATGGATTTGTTTGGACTATCTATAATAGCAGTATTGGATAGAGTATTATTTGTTCTTATTTTATTATATTATTTTTTCATATTTACTTGGGTTAATTTCTTAAAGTATAAAAGTGAAGATTTTTCTATTTTTTTATTTTTTTAAAGTTATTCAAAATAAAAATGTTTTAAAATAATTTCATTAATAATTGGTCATGGAGGAGATTATCAGAATCAGAAATTTAATTCTTTTTTTAAAACTTTGGTAGTAAACATACCTTCTCTGCTCCAAAAACACCTCAAAAAATGGAATTATGAAAAGAAGAAATTGGACTATTCAAGAAATAGAAAGAACTATGTTGAATTAATACAGTCTACCTACATATTTTTAATTAAAAGCTATAAATAATTATTCCCATATCATGAATAGATTTTTAATTAGGACTTTTCTCAAAATAAACCCTAGGAGTTATAGAATACCAGGAAACCTAAAGTTGGATACTTTAAGATTTTTGGATACAACGTATATATCTTGAACACTAAGGAAAACCTTGGTAAGTTTGGTCCAATTGTTTATGATGGAATATTTCAAGGATACTCAGCCACCTATAAATATTTTATAGTGTTTAATAAAAAATCATAGATATTTGAAAAATCTATTCAATTAATGTTTTATGAAAGTGATCCATTTGACCACAAAAAAACAAACAGATGATGTCATTGATTCTTTGAATAACATGATACTTGACTCTTCTAAATATATTTTTGAAAATAAATTATAATATGATCAGAATCATTCCAATTTTGAAAAACATAAAACTTTGGAAGCTAAAAGTGACTTACCTATACATCCTAGAACCTTAAAGGACCATCCTTTAGAAACTATTAAAGAAAACCTAGATTAAGGATTTAAAATAAATATAATTATAGGAAACCTAGATGATTTTTCTACCTTAATATCCCTATTTAAACCTAAATCTATATAATAATCCTTAGAATATAAAATTTTTATGATATCTATATAGAATGAATTAAACCAGTTTAAGAGAAATGAAGTTTGGGAATTATTTGATAGGCCCTTAAACCATCCCGTTATAGGAACCAAATTGGTCCTTAGAAATAATTAAGATGGTCAAATTATAATCACTATGAATAAGGCTATGCTATTTTCTAAGGGTTATAACTAAAAGGAAGAATGGAATTATTAGAAAACCTTTACCCCAGTTTCTAGGCTAGAAGATATTATAATCTTGGTATACTATGCATCCCATATGAATTTTAAATTATACCATATGGTTATCAAAATTAATTTTTTAAATTATTATCTAGTATAGGAAGTTTATGTTGATCAACTTCCAGGTTTTGAAAACCAACATCTGCAAAATTCTATTTTTAAACTTACTAAATCTCTTTATATCCTTAAATAAGCTCCAAGGGATTGGAATGAAAAATTAAGTAATTTTATTTTTAAAAATGGGTTTTCAATGGAATTATCTTATCCTAATATTTTTAAGAAAATTTATACTTTTTGATATTTTATTGGTTCAAATTTATATTAATGATGTTATTTTTGGGTCAATTAAAAACATATTTGTAATTATTTCTAAAAAAATATGAAAAATAGAATTTAAAATGAGTATTATGAGAGAACTAAATTTATTTCTTGGATTTCAAATTTATAAAAAAGATTTTGGGAATTTTTTGAATCAAATAAAATATATTATTATTTACTGAAAATGTTTAGGCTTGAAAATAGTAAGACTTGTGAAACTCCCATGTGTATTAATGTAAAAATTTACTTCAATGAAGCTAGAAAACTATTGGATAATAAGTTATACTAAGGTATGATATTCAGTTTACTATATCTTATTGATATTAAAATAAACATCATATTTTTCATATTTCTTTGTTCAAGATTTAAGTCAAACCAAAAAGAATATCATCTTACTACTATTAAAATAATTTTTAGATATTTAAATGGACCTATTTTTCTATCTATGCTTTATCCGAAAACTTCTGATTTTAATTTAGTTTTATATTCAGATATAGATTCATTAGGGTATATATTATAAAGAAAAAGTACCTCATGTACTTTTCATTTTTTAAGAAATTCCCTAGTTTCATGGCCTAGTAAAAATCAATATTCAGTTGCATTGTCAATAGTTGAGGCAGAATATATAACTGTTGGTAGTTGATGTGCAAAAGTGTTGTGGAAAAAACACACACTTCTGGTATTTGAAAATTAATTTAATCATATTCTTATTTTTTGTGATAATACTAGTGTTGTTGATATTTTAAAAAAAATTGGATTCACTCTTGGACTAAGTATATTGATCTTAGATTTCATTTTCTAAGAGATCATATTTGAAAAGGGGATATATCTTTATAATTTATAAATACTAAGTATCAACTTGAATATATTTTCACTAAAACACTTCCCACTACTACTTTCGATTTTATTAATGGGGGTTGGGTTTATTTAATTCTAAATAAATATTTTAATTATATTTTTTGATCTCCATAATATTTTAGTTTGTTTTAGTTAAGAATTTGTCTTTGTAGATTAATTTATGATGTTTATTCATTTATTTTAATTTTTTTGTTTGAATTTTCATTTAAATAATTTATTTTGAGAAATCTTCATTTCAATTTTAAAAATATCAAATGATTAAACTGTAATTTTGGCTCAAGAAATTGAAATTATTCTTGAAAACCATCAAAGAAAAATCCTTCTCTCTCACACCCTCAATTTTTCACCCTTTTAATCTCATGATCTATAAATCTCCCTTAAAGTCTAATATTTGAAACCTAAACCTTCCAATTCTCATTATATTTAAGACAAAAGGGATTGATGAAGCCAAACCAAGTGGTATAAAGAGTCAAAGGACATATGGTTAAGAAAGAAAGTTATGTAAGGGATAGTCCTAGACTTTGAATGGATATTCTTGAGGAAACTACTGTTAAAGTAAGATCTGAGTTTTTAAGTACTCAAGTATATATTCAATGGAGGAAATACAAAGTATATTTTTGAAATGGTAGTCAAAGAATTTTACAAACATGTGTAGTTAGTTTTTGGAGATACATATGTTATCATCTCATTAATGTTAAACAATAAAGAATTTTCTATTTATATAGTTTATATAGCTCATATTTTCAAATTCACCTATAAAGGAGTGTTTTACATTAGCTTGAGATCAATTGGGGAAAAAATTCACAACTCAGAATACATTGCGTCTTTTCTGTTTGGAACCAAACACATAATGATAATGTTTGTGAAATATTTAGAGGCAGACCTAAGGGTTTTGTTCAAGTTCATCCAAACTAATATAGTTCCTAAGATCTAATAGCAAGATAAAACTATGTACCCCAATATGTATGTGATGTTTTTTATGTTGAGAAAAATAAAATTGAACTTCAGTATATATATGTTGAGATATATGCATCATTATTTCCAAAGGGTTGAAGATATCCTTCTATCCTTATGGAATACTTGTTGCTCATATTTTGTATAAGAAATTAATGATCAGTGATATTCTCACAGGCTTAATATGTCATCACAATAATACTTTATTTTCGAGAATACTCAAGAAGTTTGGATTTTTTTTAGAGAACCATTAAGGGTAAGTTAATTCTTTTCGATGATAAGGACAAAGAACATTATGTAGATCATTATTTAGGGGGAGAAAAGTATGTTGAATTCGGCTGGTTTTTCTCGAAAAGGTGTTGAATACGTTAGGGATATTCGCATTAAAATAGTAGGTATATTAACTCATGTGGCTAGAGATTTGGAAGATGTTTTTATTGGTGAAACCAATATTTATTTCAATACAAGAAGAAATAAAATAGTAAAAGATAATATCCCTACTAGAATAGGGGAGTTTTTTAATTTCCTAAATGTTTTCAAAAGCCTTCTAAAATAGAAAATAGTTATGTTTATGTTTAGATACATAGAATAAGGGTAGATTATGTGCATTTTGATCATGTTGTTGTGTCTATAGTTGAATAATTCATTTAACCTATTCCTATTTTAGTTGAATAAATGTTTTTAAAAGTTGTCAAAAACTAAGATTTAGTGGTTTTGGGATCAAGTGAACAATTTTATCCTATTATAAATATATTTTAAGTGGTTTTTCATGATAATGAACAAAAATTTCAAAAAACTTCTCATTATTTAGGTTCTCATCAAGCTGAATAAATTCATGATGAATTAACTCAATCTGGTGAACAAGTGTCTACTCCTGGAATTACTACGACAACTAAGATGATTGGAGATCAGGCAGTTTCTCTTGATAAAATTTCCTAGGAGGGGATAGTTGAAAAAGTTTCTAAAGGAACATAAGTTCTTGGTGAACTTTATAGTAAAGAATTATAAGTTCAGTCAATTTAATTAGTTGAAGCTGGAAGATAATTTATAAGTCCATAACAAAGTTCTTGAGAAACTAAAGATAATATAAATTTTGAGGTTCATACCGATAACTTTTCTTTTGGTATGGTTTAAAATTTTAATCATTTGAAATATGAGGCTAAGAAACTGAAGGGAGAACATGAGAGTTCTCAAAATACTATTGATGATTTTAGAAATACTTCTATTTCAAAAATAGAATTTGAATCTCTCTAATTAAAGTATCAAAATTTGGAATGTTGTTCAATATCAAGAAGATATTTTTATGCTTTTAAGAGGGAGATAGATGATCACATTGAGCATGTTAAAAGTGATACAATTTCCAAATCTGATTTGGGTGACTTGAAGAAACTTTTATCTAGTCATTTTAAATCTCTAAAAGAATGTTCTAGTCATGAATGATCTTTTACTTCAAGAAAAAAAAGAATAATTGATGTGATGAGGAGAATATATTATTTATCATATGATCTTTATACTATGAACGAATTATTTAAAATATTTCAATATAAAAGTGGGACTCTTCACATATTGGTTGAAAATAAAAAATAGATGATTTAGAAATTTGCCATTGAAGATCCAAGAATTCAAATTTTGGTCAACCAATGGGGATACATGATGCATAATTATGTTAATTCAGATGGGTTTATTCATAATTTTCTGAAATTGAATCTGGTAGCAACACTAAAAATGTTTCAAGAGTCATATTTTTTGATGCAGCAATGGGAAGGGCCAATGAATAGTTTTTTTGAGTTGTATATGGAGATGTAAAAAGTATTTCTTAAGATGGTTATAGATTCCTTGATCGTTGAATCCTCATACTCAGAAGTTCCTGATCCAAAACCATCTTCTCATCCTACCCCTTATCCTATATAAACCCTTGATCCAAAAAAATTGTAATATAAAATGATTAATTCAAATAAATTATTATGTTTATGTTCTGTTATTTTTTATATTTTTTTATTTTTTAGTTATTTTAGTTTTATTTTTCAGATCCTATTTGTTTTTAGGATTCCTTTATTCTTGGATAAAAAATAAAATCTACTAATATTTTTGTTCTACATTGACTATGTTTTAATATATCTATCTAGTTTATTTTTTATTTCATAAAAATGATAAAAATTTGGATAAAAACAAAATTTCAATTACTCTTAGTTGTTTTAATAATTCTTGTCCATCTTTGTTTACAATTATGAAATAAATTTGGATAAACACAATATTTCTATTATTATTAGTTATTTTAATAATTATTGTCCATATCTATTTACATATCTAGAATAAATATGGATAAAATCAACATTATTATATTTTATTTAATAAATATAATTCTATATGATTAAATAAATATTTTTTTAGTTCATTAATGATCAAAACCAATATTTCTATATTTATATTTATATGGGTTTTTTGATCATCAGAAATGGGGATATTGTTGGGAATGTGAATGTTAATCCAACAATTTCATTTGTTTTATCATTGATTTTCATGCTCACAGACACCCTCAATTGTTTTACTAATGAGTTTATTTTAAGTGAATTTAAGGATTATATTTATTAAAATAATTATTCTTATATTCCCTATAATTATAGAAGTAATTCAGCTAAAGATTTTATTTTCTAATTATTCTAGGTATTTTAAAGAAGTCTAGAATTATTGTTTATATCCATACATATAAGGATAATGTTAGGTTTGGGAACCTAATTTTTGATAAGGAATGTTAATTTTGTATCCAAGGTTTGGATTAAACATTAGGATTGGGAACCAAAAATTTATAGAGAATCCTACATTAGAGGATTTAACATATGGTTAGTTAACCCAACATTTGTAATCAAACGTACATTGTGTACAATACATTTGAATATTCCATATGTAGATTAATACCTACATAGAAGAAGTCATATGTAGAGTTTTAATTTGAGATATTTTCTGATATTTCAACTATGGTTTCACTAGAATAAATATCACATTAAAATATATTTGAAGAATGATTCAAATGATCATTAATAATAGATTAAATCGTTCCCACTTATAAGAGAAGTTGTAATTTTCAGTGGGAATTTAAATTAAAAATTCAAATGCACTATATGATTTAAATATCATGATTTATCTGCTGGTATTTTAAGATTTTTTTACCAATATAAAACCTATGTTCTTATTTATTCTTAGTAGGTTTTATTATTCAAAATCATGTAATAAGATAAGGAGACAATAAATAGAAAATAACAAGCTGAAAAGGGGGGATTATACTTTTTTGTTGGTTCTATATAATCCTATCTATCTTCAGTCATTCACCAAAGTTGTCAAGACTACACTTTAGAGACATACATATAATAATATTTTTTTGTGTTTTTGTCTTGATACTATGAAAGATTATTATTTTTATATATATAATTCTTTTAATATATTCTATAACGAGGATCACTTTAGAGATATAATTACTTGAACATATTATTCTCTAAAGAATAAGATCCTTTTTTAGTTTATGCTACAACTGTGTGATGAAGCCGATTAAACTTCTATATCCTATCTTATTCATTTCAAGTGTTGAATACTCATAATAGGTTATAGTGGAGTGTTATTTTCTCATACTAAGATGTGTATTTGAAGGTTTCCTATAAAATAACAAGACATATTGTAATGTTTCAACTTCTTGAACTCAGTTGTAGAGGTCCTCAATAAAACGACATGTTTATTGAAAATCACCTTGCTCGTGAAGAGAGTGTTGATGGAGTGGACTACATGATATTTTTTCCCCAAACCACTATAAAAATTGATGTGTTATTTTTATTTATTTTTCTTTTTTCAATCTATTTTAAGAAAATAACAATTCATCACTTTCCAAATCATAAAGGAGATTTAATTTTAAATTATCCAAATTGATGTTTTATTTTTCTTTATTTTTCATTTTTTCAATCTATTTTTAGAAAAGAACACTTAATCACTTTCCAAATCACAAAGGAGGGTTAATTTTAAATTATCTAAGTTTTTTTTAAAGGATACAATTCACCCCCACGTGTTTCTTCATGTTTATTTTGACTAAAAATCATAACCAGTGTGACAACTCGGTCCTAATGATAGCACATACACCCTTCCCTTAACATGGTCGTTGGGTCCTGGCCCCCCAGGTACAACCAGTTGCTCTGCAGACATGTGATCCCCACTCTGGGGCCCACACACATTCCCAAACAGGTCATTTGACTAATTAGAGTCCCAACAAGCCAACACATGTCTTTTCCAGTGTGTTTTTTCCTCACTCACACACACCCTAGGAGACTTCCCAGAAGGTTAACTGTGGATTTTTAATCAGATAGGCTCCTGAAAATAAAGGTGCACCTTATTGACATGAGTCATATCATTTAGTCATTTAACCCTTTATCATTCTGGGGTGTTACATTCACCCCCCCCCCCCTAGAGCACAATGTCCTCATTGTGGGCCCTACATGTCACACCTCAACCTATGTGGTTATTTTATTTTATTATTTCTTTTTCCTTTTAATATTTTTGTTGGGGTTCGGGTTCAGTCCTGATTTTTTTTAGTTATATTAAAAAGTGTGATTTTTTAGTTGATATCGTCAGGTGCAAGAGCAGAGCGTGATACCAAGAAGCTTCACACAAACAACTGTGTGGCCTATTTTTCTCTGAAAAATTAAAATGGATAATTTTTCTTCTGATTAAAAATAAATTTTAACTGTTGCTTCATTTAAAATTTTTATTTTTAAGAATATTATTATTATTAAAATGAAATAATTACTTTAATTATTTTTATTTTTATCATCATGATTTTATTATTATTATTATTATTATTATTATTCCTTTTATTTTCATTATTATTATTATTATTATTATTATTATTATTATTATCATCATTAAGGTATTTCTATTATTATTTTTATAATGTGTTTTAATTAGTTTTTTTAGTTGTGTTCTACCCCTTTTTAGGGTTTCCTGTGCTAACCCCCCCCCCCCCGTTTTCCCCTGTGTGTGGCGCGACCCCGGACGCCGCCACTACCCTCTGTTCTACCCCCCCCCCCCCCTACAGTGCCTCTACCACTTGTACCGACCCCTCTCTTTTCCTTCTGAGGGGTGTGAACATGTGCATCCCTCTTTTTTCCCCATGATCTTCACACAGTGAGGCCTCAGCCTCCTTGTAGTGTGCCCCACTGACCCGGCCTTCCTCCTACTTCACCGAATGTGCCCTACCCTCCTTCAGCGTGAAACACTAGTCAGCTTATTCTCCATCAGCAAGCCCTCCCCATCCATCTACCTCACAACCCAATGGCCCGACCTCCTCCACCCCGCTCCGGCCGACCGTCCGCCACACCTCCTTGGCCATTGGCCTCCCTTGCAGCACGCCCACCACACACAGATGCTTCGGCCCCCACATCACCCTCCCATCACAGCAGCTCAACACCATCCACTTCCTCATTTGGCCCCCTCTTACCTTGAACTCACCAGCTGTATAGTCCCCCCCTCAGCCGACCAACTTCTGAACATGATCCCCTCCCCGCGTGACCTCCCTTCTCTGGCCGACCGGCCCTCAGCTCTTCTGGCTAGTGTGCAACCTCCCTGCCTCTTTCTCCCTATAGCGTATCCCCATCAGATATCCTTCTTGGTGTGCAGTATCCTCTTCGTCCAACCCGCAACCCCCCCCCCCATTGGTTCTCTCTTATCCCTCTCATGGCCTTTCTTCACCCTGTCGGTGTTGCCCTGACCAGCCCGTGCCTTTCTATGTGACCTCTTCTGGTGCTTTTTTCTTCCCATCGGTATACTTTTCTACTTGGTATATTTTATTTTTGTTTTTATCCTTCTTTGAATAGGTGTTTTGGTTAATTTAGTGATTTTTCTTGGTATGTTTGAGATTTTAGAACCCACACGGAGCAATTCCAAGTGAGCATCATCATCGCACCTTGGTTCTGAGGTCGGTTTCCCATGCACCGACCTTCTAAATTTAATAATCATTAATTTTATGTTTTTAGACACTTATAATAATGATAAATATAGTTTATTACCCTCTTTGTGAAGAATTTAGTGTGCGGATAATGTTTTAAGGATTGGTGTTTGATAATTTGGTTTGTTCTGCAAAATTATCACACACCGCATGTTTTGAAAGAAATGTCTGGTTGGACTTCAGAATTGTTTTTTGACCTTGGAAGTATAGTGTGGTTCGATTAACAAGTTTTTGGAATTGAAATTCTGGTTTGGAGTTTCTTGAAATGGGTTTTTATTTTTTTTCTAATTTTTTTTACGCTTAAGGAAGTATGTTATGACTTTTAAAAAATTAATTTGTCTTACTCTATTGATTCACAACCCATTTGGATTTTTCATGTGAAAGGGATTAGGTTTAAAGTGTGATGAAAATGTTTTATAAAGGGTTTTTTATATTCTTTTAAGTGAATTTGGTGTGCTGTCACCTCTTTCAAAAATTGGATTGTGTTATTACTAAAGATTGGTTTTATGGTATGTTTAAGGGCCAGTTTGGCCACTGTGAAAAAAATTGATAAAAAGTGTTTGTTATAAAACCCCCATTGATGTTCCTTGTGACTTTTTGACATGGGATAGTTGGGATTTCCTCGGTATGGAATCCCCAGGTTCCAATATATGTTTCCCTCCGTTGGGAACCCTTGGTATCTCTTTACTTTAAGGCATGAGATAAATCCTTGGGGAGACTTAGGGTGAGACCTACTATGAAATATTATTAAAAATATAGGTTGTTATTTGATTCTTGGTATCATCTTTTGGCTCACTTACTTTTATACTTGTGACATACAAACCTAGAATATTAAGAGAATTTTCTGAGACTAGTACTGCACTGGTAGGTTATGGTACGTACCAGTGGATCATAGTAGGTGGATATGTTTGGGTTTATTGCTAGGGAATTTTCCCTCAGCCTACCTGAGAAAGGATGATAGAGTGTTTTGGATCATTATATTTCATCGTATGTATTATACTACTATAGATGTGCTCGTAGGTATTAGTGTTGTCTAGATTATTCTCGATCTCTCAGGTTCGTCTATGTCTAGTGGTTTTTAGCTATTGAACTATTGTTTAGATACTTTCATACCTATTTATATTTCCCTAACTGTATCTAACTTGGTACCCTTGTGTGGTGTTTTTCATGAAAAATGACATTTTGGTTTCCTAACTCCTATGACAAAAATTTCAAAAGAAAATGTGTTTCAAACTCTTTTGTTATGGTTTTTTAAATTATTAAGGGATATGGTTTCTACTTTTTAAGTAAAAATTATATAAATTCATAATTTAATATATTGTAGTTCAAACTTAGAATTGATGTTCTTATTTTTAAAGGAAGTGCATTGGGAATAGATATCAGTCTAACCTACTTAGTTTTAATACTCACGCATATAGTTATTTTCTATTTTTATTCATTCTTCAAGTTACAGCTTGGGTGTGTTCGACTTGGGAGAGGCTTGATATTTGAGTCGGAGAGTGACCTTCGGGGTCACAAGGAGTTAGTTTGGATGTCGATTTTGGTTAGTTTTATCTTCTTCAGTTCCTTTTTAGTTGTTTGTTTGGTTTATTTATTATGTGCTACTGTTCATTATTTCCTCTGATTTTATTTTTTTGTATTGGGAGAAATTGTTTCCATCATCTCTTTCAATGCCCTGGCGCTTTTCGCCAGCCCAGGAGTATTGGTAATGCCTCTCGGGCCTTACTGCGGATTGGCTCGGGTGACGGGTTCAGGGTCAACCCAGGTTGGTTCCTCAAAAAATGGTATCAAAGGAGGTAGGATCTTAGCGGACTTCACTTTTCATAGTGCCCTTTTTTATTTGGGATTTCAAAGTAGATGGAGTAGGATTTTCGAGACTCAAGGGGTAGGTGCGGGAAGAGCATCGTGAACTCTTTCTCGTTTTGATCCTCAAGTTTCCATGGAAAATCTGGTTCAATTAGTTTCTTTGGGTTTTTATGGAATTTTTTGTGACTGGGGTATGACAACAGGAGTTGGGATAATATTCCCTATGAGCCGACATAGCCTGGAAATCCATGTTTATCTAGGGGCATGGTCCTAAACTTCTCTCCATGTTAGTGATGTCTTTGGAATATGGCCGCCAACAATATGGTCAAGTCACCCACCAATACTAGTTCCATTTTTGAATTGTTTTGGATCTCCTCTGACTCCTGAAAGTTGTTTGAATAAAAAATTGGTTTTTAAAAATGTTTATTTGAAACGACATGTTTAATTTGGGGATTTTTTTTAAAATAAATGGGATGAATGATTTGTTTTTGGAAAATGAAGTTGTTTTGTTTTGGCCTTGGTGTTCATATGGGTTCTCACATGCATAGTGGTATGTTGGAAAATGAACGAATGTCTGGTATAGCGGATGGATGCCCAGAGTGGCACAGAAACATGCATGTGAGAGAGACTCTAAATAATACCAATAGTGAGGGTATAACCCACCAAGATTGTTTTAAATTAAATATGTTTTTAAAAGTAAAGTTTGGATGTTATAATGGATAATTTTCTTGTTTTTAGTGATTTCAATCTATGTGGTGTTTGATTTTGAGGATATTTATTTATTTAGTTGTCCATGATGGGGGTCTTGAGTTTTCTTGTCCAATAGTTTCTCCCTTGAAGCTTTGATGGGTGATTGTAGTGCGGTTGATCAACCTAAGGATTTTATGATTGAGTTTTAGAAGCTAAATCCACCACTCTTTTATGGTCAAGTGGATACTTCCATAGTAGAGCAGTGGATGCGGAATACTGAAAGGGACTTTAAACTTTTTGAGTTTCCCGAATCATTGAAGTTCAAGTTTTCAACCTTCATTCTTGAAGGTTCACCATGAATGTGGTGGAATTCAGTGTCTCAGAACAAGCCCCGTCAAGATCTTACTTGGGAGTTTTTCAAGGCTTTATTCATCCAGCAGTATTTCTCTGAGGAAGAAAGTGTGAGAAAAGGGATGGAGATGTATTATCTACATCAGAGTGATATACTTGTGTTGGAATATTTCCAGTGCTTTGTGGGGATAGTCCCTTATGATTCAGGGTATTCCATAGATGACTCCATGAAGGATCGGCGTTTCAAGTTATGCCTCTATCCCGATCTACAATTGAGGTGTCAGTGTCCAACCTGACTTCGTTTGTTAGTGTGGTGAGACAATATTTTCATGTCAAAGTCATGATGGTGGGAGTGCTTGAAGTATTCCTCCCACCTTCAATTCCTAGGAGTAGTGGTGAGGATTCTGGAAAGGAGATGAATAAGTGATCGAAATTCGATGGAGCGGGTCATGGAATCACAAGGCCTTGGGATATTTCATCAAACTCTTCGGAGCGAGAGATCCTCAAGTGTTATCAGTGTGGCAAGATGGGTCACAAAAAGTCATCATGTAAAAGTGCTCTGAAGACCTTCCAGGCGTGTGGGCGCATAGGTTACTTACGGCGATTCTGTTGAGGCATTTCTAGGAAGCGTTGTGGAGGAAGTTCTCATAAGTGATGTGTTGTGGGTTTTTTTAAGTTTCTTTTATATGTTTCCTTCTAGTGTAAGGGATATATTATCATGGAAATTTTACATATTTTGTTTTGGGTTTTGAGATGTATGGGAATGTCGTGTGTCTTTTCATGAACTCTGGTTTTCAATGCCAGTGTGGTTTTTATTTCAAAAAATTTTGTCATTTCTTTTGTTAGATCAAAAGATGTATGTTTCTTATTAGGATTATCAGAACCTGACTATGAGGTAGGAGATGCTTCATCCATCATAGCTCCATCCAAAAGGCCTTGGAGTGAAGTCAGCGCATATTCAGGAACCCCAGGGGAATTTTAAAGAGCTTGGTTAAGGTTGTTCATCGATCGTGCGGTGATACATTTTTAGTGTTTCTGTTGTGGTTTCTCTGTTTTAAATTTCCTCTTATCGCAAAGAGTGTGACGGACTTATACCTCACGCAATGTCAGTAATTGTGCCTTTTTGGATGAAAATTTCCAATTAGTGGCCTTTCATGGACCACGCATGTGAAACAGTTACGGATTTGTTTTTTGTCCATCCTGAAGTGGTAAGTCGTGAGTAGTTTTTCGTTGTAGTTTCATTGATCCAATCCTTGGGACCTCCATCCCCACCCATTGGGTGAGGTTCTTTGGTTCGTCCGGAGTTTTCAGTTCATCTTTTATCCCTTTTGGATGAGAATGAGTGGTTTAAATATTCTTTTTGTGTTTATTTTAACTAGGGTAAGGCCCAGTTCTGGTTCAAGTTGGATTTCCATTTGGTCACTTGTAGGTTGGTTCTTCATAGTGGGGAGACCCACCATGAGTCTCTTTGATTTTTATCTTAAAACGTTACCAGATTCTAGTTGAATTCTTATGGTGGGGAGTTCGTTCGGGCCTCCCCTCTACTGGTGGTCTGTTTCGAGCAATGAGGTTGAGTCTCATTGGTGGTCGATGGAATTTCCTTGGACTAATAGGTTGGATCTTGTTTATGTGGAATCCTTAGGTGTTGATCGATCAGCTGGATAGTGTTGTGGCTTCCTGGGGGTAGAGGGCAATATGGTGGGGAGAACTGTCACACATCTACCTATGTGGTTATTTTATTTTATTATTTATTTGGACTTTAAATATTTTTTTTGGGGTTTGGGTTCAGTCCTGGATTATTTATTTTTTGAGTTACGTTAAAATGTATGCCTTTTGAGTCAACGTCATCAGGTGCATGAGTGGAGTGTGATATTGTGCAGCTTCTCACAAACAACTGCGCGGCTCGTTCTTCTTCAAAAAATTAAAATGGGTAATTTTTTTTGCGCTTAAAAATAAATCTTAACTATTGCGTCATTTAAAATTTTTATTGTTAAGAATCTTATTATTATTAAAATTAAATAAATACTTTTATTATTTTTATTTTTATCATCATGATTTTATTTTTATTTTTATTATTATTATTATTATTATTATTATTATTATTATTATTATTATTAATTTTATTATCACTATTATTATTATTATTCCTATTATTATTATTATCATTGAGATATTTCTATTATTATTTTGATAATGTGTTTTAATTACCTTTTTTAATTATGTTCTACACTTTTTTTAGGGTTTTCTACACTACCCACCCAGTTTTCCCCTGTGTGTGGCGCGACCCCAGAAGCCACCTTTGCCAACAGTTCGGCTCTGCCTACAACGCCTCTCCCACTTACACCGGCCCCTCTCTTCTCCTGGTGTGTGGCGCAAATAGGCACGACCCTCACTTTCCCCTTTCTCTTCACGCGGTGAGGCCTCGGCCTCCTTGCAGTGTGCCCCAGCGACCCGACCTTCCTCCTGCTTCCCTGAATGCTCCTTGTCCTCCTTCAGTGTGCAACATCGGTCGACTTCTTCTCCAGCGGTGCGCCCCCCCATCAAACTGCCTCACAACCCATCAGCCTGACCTCCTCCACCCCGCTCATGTTGACCGCCCGCCACACCTCCTCGGCCCTCGTCCTCCCTTGCAGTGCACCCAGCACACCCGGATGCTTCAGCCTCCCCATAACCCTCCCATCGCAGCAGCCCAACACCATCCACTTCCTTGTCAGGCCCCCTCCTGCCTAGTGTGCACCAGTGGTGTAGTCCCCCCCCCCCCCCTCCAGTTGGCCAACTTTCGGTCGTGATCCCTTTCCCATGTGGCCTCCCAGGTCCGGCCGACCAGCCCTTAGCTCTTCCGGCAAGTGCACCACCTCCCAGCCTCTTGCTCCCAGCAGCGCAGCCCCCTCAGACATCTTGTTTGGTGCTCAGAAGCCTCTCTGACCATCCCGTAGCCTCTCCAGATGACCCGCAACCTCCCAAGTTCCCTCTTCTCCCTCTCCTGACCTTTCTTCACCCTATCGGTGTTGCCCCGACCATCCAGCGCCTTCCGACGTTGCCTCTACCATTGCATTTTTCTTCCCATCAATATACTTTTCTACTTGGTTTATTTATTCTTGTTTTTATCCCTTTTTTATTAGGGGTTTTGGTTAATTTAGTGGTTTTTATTAGTAGGTTTGAGATTTCAGAACCTGCACGAAGCGATTCCGAGTGAGTTTCGTCGTGGCGCCTTGGTTCCGAGGTAGGTTTCCCATGCACCAACCTTCTAAATTTAATAATAATTAATTTTATTTTTTTTCAATTATAATCATTCTAAATATAGTTGAGTACCCTCTTTTTTAAGCCTTTAGTGTGAAGATAATGTTTTAAGGCTTGGTTTTTGATAATTTGGTTTGTTATGCCAAATTCTCACACACCGCATGTTTTGAAAAAAATTCCAGGTTCACCTTCAATTTTTTTTTTGAACTTGGAAGTATAGTTTGGTTCCGTTAAAAAGTTTTTGGCATGAGAAATGATGGTTTGGTGTTTCTTGAAAGGGGTTTTCATTTTTTTAAATATGATTAAGGAAGTGTGTTATGACTTTCAAAAAAAATTAATTTTTCTTATTTTGTTGAGTCATAGCCCATTTGGATTTTTCATGTCAATGGGTTTTTGTTTAAAGTGTGATGAAAATGTTTTATAAAGGGTTTTTTATATGCTTTTATGTGAAATTGGAGTGTTTTCTCCTCTTTTGAAAATTAGATTGTGTTATTACTAAAGATTGGTTTTATGGTACGTTTGAGGGACAGTTTGGCCACTTTGAAAAAAAATGATAAAAATTGTTTGTCATAAAACCCCCATGGATGTTCCTCGTGCCTCGTTGACATGGTATTGTGGGGATGTCCTTGTTATAGAATCCTTGGGTTCCATTATACAGTTCCCTTGGTTGGAAACCCTTGGTATCTCTTGACTTTAAGGCATGAGATAAATACTTGGGGAGACTCGGGGTGAGACATGCTATGAAATATTAATATAAATATTGGTTTTGATTTGATGCTTGGAAGCATCTGTTGGGTCTCCTCCTTTTATACTTGCAACAAATGAACCTAGCATATTGAGAGAATTGTCTGAGATGAGTACTGCACTGGTAGGTTATGGTATTGAATAGTGGACCATATTAGGCAGATATGTTTGGGTTTATTACTATGGGATTTGACCTCGTCCTGCCTGAGAAAGGATGTCCAAGAATTTTGGAGCATTAGATTTCATTGTATGTGGCATGCTAATGTAGATGGGGTCGTAGGTATTAGTGTTGTCTAGATTATTCATGATCTCTCAAGTTCTCCTATGTGTAGTAGTTTTTATCTATTGAACTTCTGCTAAGATACTTGCATACCTATTTACATTTCCCTTGTTGTATCTGCCTTGGTACCCTTGTGTTCCTTTTTTCATGAAAAGTGACATTTTGGTTTCCTAACTCCTATAAAAAAATTCAAAAGAAAATTTGTTACAAACTCTTTTGTTCTGGTTTTTCAAATGATTAAGGGTAATGGTTTGTACTTGGTTTTTAAGTAAAAAATGTAGAAATTCATACTTTAATATATTGTAGTTAAAACTTAGAATTGATGTTTCTTATTCTTAAAGTAAGTCCTTTGGGAATAGATATCGGGCGAACCTACTGGGTTTTAATACCCACGCCTATATTTCTTTTCTGTTTTTAGTCCTTGTTCAGGTTACATCTTGGTTGTGTTATCTTTGGTAGAAGCTTGATCTTTGAGTCGGAGAGTGACCCGTGGGGTCACATGGAGTTAGTTCGGATGTCGATTTCAGATAATTTTATCTTTTTTAGTTCTTGTTTAGTTGTTTGTTTTGTTTATTTATTATGCGTTGCTCTTTATTATTTCCTCTACTTTTATTTATTTGTACTGTTCAAAATCGTTCCCATCATCTCGGTCAATGCCTCAGTGCTTTTCACCATCCTAGGAGAATCAGGAACACCTCTCAGGCCTTGCCGTGGATTGGCTCGGGTGACCGATTCAGGGTTGACCCAGGTCAGTTCGTGACAACTAGTGTAGTGATCATGCCTAAGTTTCTCTCTTAACTACATGTAGTTCCCATGGCATGAAATGGAGGTGAGAAATTAATATATAAAATGAAGTACATATATATAAATGATAATAATCACAACACACCCTCACCTCTGAACCCCCTTCACATAAGTAACCCCCTATTTATAAAAAATTACAATATAACAAACATGTCACCCAACTAGTAAAATTCCAATCACTTAAATTTTATATAAAAACAATAGGGACACACTTAAAGGGTTTATTTATACTAAAAAAAGCTTCTTATAAAGTGATAATAAGAAATTTGAAACATACTTTAAGAAACTAAGTTATAAAATCCTATTTAAAAACTAAATCATATAAATATTATAAAATTCACTAAAATGATCAAGTAACTAAAAAAACAATTTTATATGAAGACAAAAACACCATTTCAAAAACAAAACCTTAAAAATATAAGTTACTTCTTCATAAACTAATGAGAATAAAAACACCCTTTTTATTATCAAAAACTATTTGAAAGGGATTATTTTTTATTTAATCAAACACTAGGTGGGTAAAATTTATATGAAAGTGGGTTTTGAGTATAGAAACTGTAACACCCTGAGATTTTAGTAAGTGTTTTCCTTTAAATAAATACTAAGTTGAATGGCTTGTATCACACACAGCACGAGACTAAAATAAAACATTGTAAATTAAAAAAGTATAAGTATTAAATATAATAATTATAATATAATCATTTGTAACACCCCAAGCATCCACATTACGCTTCTATTTGAATAATACAATAGCTTTCGTTATACGCAGCTCCGAGTTCTAGCACACCACGACCAATCAAACTAGTCATTTAAAAAGTATTTATGAATAGTGACATCCACTTTTTAAAATTTTATAAATTTTATATTTCAAAATAGACTTTATTTTGGGATTCAGAATATCAAAATTAGGTTAGGCTGAATTTTTGGTATTTTTATGAAAACCTTCAATTTTTATGAATAGTGAAAAATACTGCGTTATTGTTTAAAACTGACTTTTTATTTAAATAATTATTTTTAATTTAAATTTAATTTAAATTAAAAATAGATAAAAATACCTATATTAGTCCAATTTAATTCATTGGAATTATTTTATAATAATATTAAACATATAAAATTTTACTGAACGTTTTAGCGTCTTTTACCCACCTTTTAGGCACATTTGCAAATTTTCATAAAACGTAATTTTACCACTTCTATGAATTTAATTTCAAAAATATTATAGACATAGTTGTAATCAGTAAGTAAAATGTCATTCAATAGGATGAAAATAATTTTTTTGAATAGTAACTTTTGAATTTTATTTACCACGGTTAAAAGTAAATAGGGTAACTAAAGGTAAAAATAATATTATAATAATATCAAATTACCCCAACACATGTCTTAATTCTATTGGATAAGTGTATTTAGACCAAAATAAACCTTATTAAAAAAAATATTATCCTCTTTTATCTATATGGATTAGATTATGACATTTATTATATTTTATTTAAAGAAGTGTTAAAAGTGTTAAATTCAAATTTTATTAACTAAACCATTTTTAATATAGTGGTATACATAAGATAAAATCAACTATAAATATTAATTATAAATAAAAAAATATTTCCTACATCATGGTATTTTATTTATAATTTTTATACATTAAATAATTAAATTTATTTATGACACAACGATGATGAAGTAATTACCTTATTAATGAATGATTAAAATAGTTGATGTTATAAATATTCAAATAAATGTAAATTGAAACTTTTGATTCCATACATGAATTTTATATGTGAATATGACATTTTAGGGTTCATTAAATGTATTTTTCCTCTAATTAATCATTTTTTTATGAATTTCACAAAAAACCAAATACTAAATAGTGTCAAAATTGACATAAATGATTTTTTAATCAAATATTATATTATTAAAAGATATAATATTCCAAAAAATATACGATTCGGCCAAAGAAATTAGATAATTTTATATATGGAATTAATGAACCACTTTATGTTCTCTTGTAATTTTATAGTAACTATATTAACCATGTAGTTTAAAAATACAAGAAGACATGGTAAAAGTTAAACTATTTAACTAAGAGTTAAATCTAAAAGATAAGGTTAATATGGTGACCTAAACTTATCTAAAACCTATCGGTTGAGAGTATTTCGACCCATAACCACCTTATACTCTAAATAAATCCATTTTTATCTATTATAAACCGAAAATAATTTTATAATAAATTAATATTTCAAGCTTTTCTTAAAGTGCCCCTCACCTCTCTTATAAAAGGGTATTTCCCCTTATCTTAAATTCACACCTTCAGAGCCATTTTTCATGGAAAAATACTACTAAAATCTCCTAAAAACTACCCTCACTTCAACCTAGAGGCCTTACCTTTATCATAAATCCAGCCTAAAGAGCCTTTTTGCTCAAATCAAAAAGAAGCACCTAAAGAAGAGGTAATTATTTTATCACCTCTTTCAAAGTTCTTTTCTTCTTCCACTTCCTATTTATTTGTTGTTTCCATACTAAAATAATAACTCCAGTATTTGATACATACTGAGATATTATTATAAAATATTTTAAAACCAAATTAATTATTCTATATATCCTATGAATGAAAAATTCATCATACGTGCTTATGTATGGCTTACCGTCTCCACATCGTGGTGTAGTTTTTTATTCAACAGTTCATTATTTGGATGGGTATAATAATGAGTATAATTGATGTAAATAATAAATATAACATGTTAATTATTCTTTATATATAACATACCATCCAATTACATATTATTTTACCATCAATAGAATGATATTGTTGCTCGTGCATATGTACAGCTTACCATGTCCACAATGCGGTGAGATTTCATTTCCCATCATAACCATTAAAGAATAATTTTCATTTAATAATTGAAAATAATGTTTAAGAACTTAATATAATTCTGGATATAAATAAGATACATCTTATCCATAACAAACATGACTTATGTAACAAAACACAAAGGAAAACGAATCAATTAACACTTGAAACAATAATAATACTAAAATATTATTAACAAATAAATATTATAGGATAATATATGATATCATATTTATGTATATAGTTATTTTATAATTTAATAAATATTATCTAACCATTATACATGAGGTTAACATTCCCTCGACTAAGGAAAAACACAAGATAAGGGTTAATTTTACAATCTCTTTATTATCTGAGGTTGTTTATACGTATCTACTAGGACTTCTTTATCATCCACATCTGTGTTTCTTAAAAATGTATTTCAAAAAAAATTTACTATTTCCTAGAATATGGGATAAATTCATTTATACCCTTTTTTACTTTTTATAAAAAAAATTAATGGAATATTACAGTCGTTTTCCAAACAAGGTACTTTATGACCTTTTCGACAAATTAAGGAAAGAATGTTTTTTCTAACTTATACGGTAGGTGAAGCTATTTTTTGTTGTTATAACACCTTCAAAGCTTCCCTTACAAGATTATATGAATATTTTCAAAATAAATGTTTTTATTTATAATTATGTGACTTTTAAATGATTTCAAAGTAGAAAGAGGCATTTATCTCAAATAGTATTTGTATTGATTTCATCTGTGTCAACATCTATTGTTGGATTTTATGTTTAATTTAATTTGATTTATTATGATAAAATATTCTATATTTTATTGATAGTTTTGTGATATGTTTGACAATGGATGTGCTATTTTTATGTCATTCACGGTTTATGGTTAAAGTATTAACATTTTGTATGTTAGTTTAATATGAATTTTTATGTTATGTTTAACCCTTTTCTTATGAGGAATTCATTGGACGTAGTAAGTGACAGGCGGGGCCCGCTATAGCCCCTCGATGCATCGGTAGGTCTCATGAGAAAAACTAGTGTCTTGGAACAAGGCCTTGATAATATTTTTATTTGTAGTCTTGGCACGAGGCCTTGACTATGTGGTTATGATGTTCAGTATTATGCATTCAATCATTATGAGAGTAGCTATTGATATTATATATGATTATTTGACTAGTATAATATCCATGTGAATAAGTAAATGGAATTATTTTATTTATCATTTCCATATTATGATGAATTTTATGTTTAAAATTCTTGTGTTTTAGTCTTATACATTGCCTTAAATGATTATGCTTATTTATGATAATTTCATATATATTATTATCCTTAATAAGCATCTAAGCTCACCCCTTTCTTATGTTTTATTTTTTCTCGGATGAGAAGAAGTATATTATGATTGAACTTTAGGGATAGGCTAAGGGATATGAGTATTTTCAAAGGATACACAATGTTGATTTTTCATTTCATAATGTAATGTAAAACTTATGCATGTATCTAGTACTTCCAAGGCTACTAAACTGATCGGTCTTTCGGGACTTGATCTCTTGTGAGAATGTTAATGTTATGTAATAATGCACCGACTCTAGGTAACTGGGGTCAGGGAGTTACATCATTGAATTGGATGGTATAAATATAAAGTAATCTCATTATGAAATCTATATAGAAATGAGAATCAATGGCATCAAGTAGTGGTATTCTTAATTATAAGACTCATTTTTTTATCTTATAAAGGAAGTAGTGTCGCTGGAATTTAACCTAGACCAAGCCCAAGTTGAGTTTGAATAATTATGACTTGAGAGAAATCATCTAAAATATAAGTTCAAGCTTTTATAAATCTCTATAAGATTCATTAAAGTTGAAACACCACCAAAAAATGCCACCATTACTTATCTTACCCTTATATCATATGTAGAGGTATTTATGGGTTTTGTAAGTATAAGTTTGGATAATATAAACATATAATTATTACTATAATATATTTTTTCATTATTTTTAATTTTTATAAAATGAATTTTAAAATAAAAATAATATTGTGTTTCATAAAATGTGCTTATTAATTCCTAGGAAATAAGTAATCAATTTTAAAAATTATGAATAAAATCATTTGATATTTAAAAGACACTTTGGGAAATCCATTAATGTCAATTTCCCATATGGTCTCACTATACCAGGTTCCTATAGCCCTGTGTATATCAATCGTAAAAAAATGATAATCAGCGGCCAAAGAAAACCTCAAAGTGCTACTTAGCTGAAAAGCTAAAAGGAATGGCACAGAATATTAAATAAAATCACTCCAACCTAACAATAATAGGCATGGAGGCAAAGCATCCTAACTGGAAAGCTAGACCAAATGGTCAATAACAAGAAAACATAGTCAAACATCCATAGCATGGTCAGGTTTAGCCTATTCACAACAATTAACCTCTATCCAAACAAACAAGGCATAATAGGAAATAACAGGGCTATAAACCATAAACATTCAATACCCCGAACAAGGGTATTAGGCACTTTTACACATATAACTCAATGACTATATATGGAAAGGGAAAAACCACCTACCTCGGCATTGTACGGATGATATATGTGAACCTTGGGCCTTGAATCTCCCTAGAACTCTGCAGATCTATAAAAACATTAAAAATATTCAACCGAGGATATCTCAAGAAAGAGGAGAAATCAATAGATGGTGTTCAAGAAGAAGGTAGAACTCACTGATTCAATTCCAATGCAATTGAAGGAGTTATAATCGGAGAACGGATAGCGATTTGGGGGCACGGAGAAGATCCATGGCTGTACGGACGCTCCTGGACGAGACAGATGAAGAAGAAGTGCATTCTGTAAATTAGATGCAACCCCAGCCCATTTAATGAAATAAAAAGAAAGTACATGACGTGTACTTATCTTAATTATCACCCACTTTTTGTGGTCTCTAGGTCACCACACACAACCATGTACTCGACTATTACACGTCCAATACACGGTCACCTGCGGCAACCGAGTACACGGTGTGTACTCCGAAAATTAATAGAAACTCTCTTTTTTCTCAAAAACAACTAGAAAAGAAAGACATTCCTGAAAAGAAGATTTGGGTTCCTACATTAGTCTAGGTATAACCAACCATATACCTACTTCAAGCTTGGGATAACCTCCCATTTACCATCTTTTGGGCTTGTGATAAGCTCCCATGTACCCCTTTTGGGTATGGGATAACCTCCCATGTACCCTCTTTTTCAAGCTTGGGATAACCTCTCATATAACCTCTAAGATCATATAATATTAATCATTACCCAATTAATTAGTGGGAGATATAGTTTCCACCCATAACATGATAAATAAATTTTTTTCACAAAATCATAAAACATTAATCATATCATAAAGTATAGAAAATAAATAGTTTTCATAAACATTTCATCAATTCATCATAGAATAACCCATGGTAATGGAACAGGTTTCATAATCATATATTCATCATAATAAGAAAACATCTAGATCAATAACAAGGATGGTTAAACTGAATCATATCACTGGAAAAACATAATCAACACCCATGTTTGTTATCATTGATGAATAAAAATTCCATAAAAACATAATTAAAAAATTATTGAGGAAAATTTTCTTTTCATTTTTAAAATGCTTATTTAAAATATAAAAACTTCTAAAATAAATAAAATATATATTTTTTTAAATAAACTAAAACACTTATGAAAGAAACTTCAAATAATTGAGTTTTCATGATGGAAGAAAATTCTGTTCATGTCGTGTATGATAAAATAATTATTTATTTCTCATTTTAGGTTATAATCAAAAGTGCCTCATTTAAAAAATGGAATAAATATTCCTTTTAAAACATTTTGTAAAAATTAAAACATGGGTAGAAATGACTTTAAACAATAATTAGAGAATAGTGAAAACTTTATTTAAACATTTTTATAAATCATGGACATGGATGAAAAAGGATTTTTGACCGATAAAAGAAACAAATTCGAATTTCCCTTTAAAAAATTCTTTTAGAATATTGAGTACATAAAGAGAGGAAAATAAAAGGAAAATATCTAATTTAAATAAATAAAAAATAAAAGAAACATCATGAGTTTCCTAAGAGTTATATCATAATATATCATCATTGTAAGCATGATCATAAACAATTCTAATAAACAATGCGATTATAACAAAAAAATTACCACTTTCATAGATTTTGAATTGTAATCCCCATGAAATAAAGAACCTTATATGGATACGAATATCCCATAATTATCATGAGAATAATCATAAAATAAATTAATGGTAATTATATATTCTACACAAAAGAAACAAGTGGTGAATAACGCATGTATCCAAGAGAAATAAAAGTGAGATGAAAAATTGCTTACCTTAAGTCTTGATTTCCTTCATAAATGTCTAAACCTAATGTATAATAAATATCGTTTTATTATAAATATATCATGAAACCATAATTATATATACCATACCATATATTATTTACTTATAACATTTTATTAATTATTTATTAACAATTCCTTATTAAAATCATGTTTTTGGTAATAACTGCTTTGTTTTTCATGTATATTTATATTTAGTATTTTTTTCCTTTTTATTTTATCATAGTTCCATTAAATATATAATTTTAACCATTTTATAAATATTATATGTATTAATTATATGTTTATTTAGAGTAATCCATTAATGTTAGAGATAGAAAATGAATTACACTGTTTGTAGAGACGGTAGGTCGTATGTATGCATGAACGCTATTTTAATTTTATTGATGGATGGAATGAAAGAAAATAAAATAATATAAAAAATTTATATATTAATCATTATTTCATATATATTAAATATATTCATTAAATTTATCCTTATTACCTTATATGTAAATTTTAAGTGAAAAATGAATCACATCACTTCACGGGGTGATAGTCCCCTGTACACACAAGAAACATTATCGTATTCCCAAGGAATGTAAATTAAGAAGTTATATGTGGTATTATAATTAAAAATAATAATAATTTCATCAATATAATATATAAACATTAAATACATCATTATATCTATCCTTGAGAGGTGGTGATGTAAAATGAATTACATCGGTTCACTGGGCGATAGTTCTTCGTACACATAATCAACAGATTTGTTTTCCATTTGATGGTGGAGGAGATGGATATAGGTTATTAAATTAACATAATAACATATAATTATATTTTATATCCATATATCATCATATATTAATAATAATTTAATTTAAAGAAGAAATAAAATAAAAACACTCGATTAAGAATGATACCACTTCCTCAGACAACCTCCTTAGGTTAGCACCAAAATCCTTATTAGGAGGATTTCCTAATAAAAATAAGGACACTAGGATGTGTTGATAGAATTAATTAATGTAATTGGTTAGGTTTTTTACTAAAAAAAGTGTTTTTAAGTGTTTATAGGAGAGGATATAGGGTTCCCTTTTATAAGTGGGGGAAGTAAATGCTTGGAATGTTTTAAAATAAAAAGGTGTACCCATATTTTAAACATAAAAAGGATAAAAAATAGATAATTATCAAACCTTATTTGACATAATTTATAAATATGTCTATAAAATGGGATTTTTTCAAGTTTCTAGGTCATTTTACCTCTTATATTTTTAGTTTAACTCCTCAGTAAACTCTATTTAACCTTAACCACGGTAATTAATTTTTTCTATTTTTACTATTCATTTTGATCAAAAATAATGTTGAGATTATTATATAATATTAATTATTCTGATTAAAAATATGAAATATATTTTTAAAAATTCAATTCATAGAAGTGGAAAATTTTAATTTAAAATTAAACCTATAGACGTGATGAAAAATAGGTTTCCAAAGAGAATATTTTCATAAGTATAGAAATTATTAATATCAAAATTAAATAAGAAATTGATTCCAATTTCCAAAATTGAATTAATAAAAATACAATTGAACTAATGTTAAAACCATCTTAAAATAAATTTATCTTGTAAATTCTTTAAATGAAAAGGAATTTTTTAATAAAAATAATTATTTTTTATTATTCATCAAAAAATAATCTCTAGAAAAATTCTCAAAAATTCACTCAAATATAATTTTGAAAAGTATATTTAGAAAATTAATTTTATTTTTTAAAATATATTTTATAATAGTTTATAAAATTGATTTTATTATTTTTTCATAAAAAATAATAAAAATATTTTTTAAGAAAAAAGTATTTTCAAAACATATAAAGACTTTTCTAAAAATTAAGTACTTTTTTATCAATATGATTTATTTATATAAAACCATTATGATTACTTTTTAAAATGTTCTTATTCCTATTAATCCCTCCAATTTTAATGAATATGTTGTAACATTAATGTTTAAATAATAATATTAATAGTATATTTTGGTTCATTAAAACTCGATGTTACATTTAACACAAGATATCGAAGAAATTAAATTTATTGGAAAAAATATTCATAAAATATCAGGTTGTTACAATATATGAGTCCAATGAATAATACCGATGGGTGATTCCTATTTTTTGAAAACGAACAACCAGATAAATGGGTCCCTAAAATAGAGAATAAATATATGAGCTAAATGAGTATTGATCATACCATAGGAGATCTCCAAGAGTGATCCAAGATAGAGGAACACATCACTAGTTAGGGGAGATATCCAGAGTCTTCATAACTACTGATATTTCTTCTCCATTTATTTTTTACTTACGTATTTGATTGTCTATGTCTTAGGTTTTACTAAATGTTTATATGGGATTTGGTTTTTAATCCATTTTTCTTTTGTTAGTCTAATTAGAAGCTTTCTTGTGTATTTTTTCTTGATTTTTTAATTCATAATTAAATATATTTTTCATGGGTACCCTTTGAATATAGTGAATTAGAGATATTGGAAGCTAATAATCTAACTTTGTTATCTATAAAAATGTTTCTAGGTAGAGTTCTATAAATTTTGGGATAAATACAAGAGTTTTACCTAACCTAATAATATTAAATAAAATACTATTTCTCTTATTGAGTGTATTTTTGGTAGTGAATCCCACACACCTATGATTGAAACCACACTAATAAGGTCCTAGAAAATACAAGATACACCAAAACTCAGAAAAATAGTTGTAAAATAACATTACAAAATTGAAAACTCATTGATCTTAGTGATGAGTGTTAGGAAATATTAAAGGTCATGTATTCTCATTTATTTTATTAGATAACAACTCTAACTGAGTTTATCTAAGTAGTCAATGGTGGTTTCTTTATGACAGATACATGGAAAATGGATAAGAATAGGTAATTTTGGTTTATTATCATCTCTCATTTTAGGTTTTTTTCCACTTCAATGAAGGTAAATCATTTTTTATCAAATATAGGCTATGATCCTTTCATTTCTATTTTTCTATTTATCTCCATAAACATCACTTTTATTGATTCATTATTTTCCATTTAAAACACCCAACTAAGAGCACTAGTAACCACATATCCCTGTGTTCGACATAGACTTCTAGTACAAATCCTATTTATTATTATTATGATATGAAAGTATAATTATCTTTATAAAATGTTATGGGAACATTATTATTCATATTTAAACTATAATTATTTCTAATATGATGAATAATTATTCTAAATAAAACACATTCTCTACATTTTCCTTGATTTTTATTTAAGTCAATATGATTATATGGAGTCACATGAAATGTTTTGTTTTATAAAACACCATTAAATGGTCGTTAGACAATATTTTAATAAATATCTAGTTTTATATCTATCTGTATATAGATCATAAAAATATCCAAAATTAGAATATCCAACCAATTTTGGTACTAAAATTTTAAAATAAAACAATCCCCAATCAATATATTCTTGGAGTCATCTTAATACTTTTTTGATTCCATTCTAGTATTATTGTGTTGAAAAATAATTATTCCTGAACAATAAATTCATTGAAAATGATATGTTTAGAATTGTATTATTTTCAAGGTACATCAGTGCCCCTATAGTAGTTAGATATGGTACTTCAACGCCCATAGGTTATTTATTATCCTCTTATGGTCTAAAAGGATATTTATATCAATCGTGATATTATAAAACTATTTGGGTACATAATGGATGTTATTTTTCTATATAAAAACTTTTTTGGTATTTTTTAGTATACTATGATTGATAAACAAAAACTCCATATTTGAGATGGTTAATTTTTAAACTAAGGAAGTAATTTGTCCTTACAAAGTCTTTTATTTAGAATTCTATCTTTAAATATTATATTTAATTGAAAATATCATCATATTTCCAATGATTTTCAAATCATAAACTTGTATTGAAATAAGAAAAATTTATATCCACTTCTTTGAATGAAGATATATAAACAAATTGGATCATTTTTTGATGGGTTTCTTTGTATGATTAATAATTAATCAATGTAGTAGAAATGAATAAGAAACCATGAACCCATGAACACCATGAAAAATACCTGAAATAATTATACTATATAATATTAAGAAACTAAAAATGATTACCTTACACTATCAAACAATAATAACTATTTTCGTCCATGAATGATGAAGACCATAAAGAGGCATCCAAAATATATCCCTCCATAATGGTTTATCCACTAGATAAAATAATTACCCAGCATTCTGGTTGGATTATTATTCTCACCATGGTATGCTAGTTCCTTGTAGTGAAAAGGTGGAATAAGGTGAGAGCTTTAGGTATGGAGAGATTTTTCAGAATAAAGAAATAGTTTCACCCACTTTCACCACATCCTATAAACTTTATATAATCTATTATAGATGTTATTAAAGCCCATAGAATTTACTCATACATTACATAACGTATGAGTAAATTCATATGGGTTCATCATCTTGTAAACCATCGATTGTTCAATATCCCTCCATTTTATCATATAAAACAACTTACATATAATGATAGTTAGTTTTATGAAATAATAAAACATTAACATTTAATGTATCGTTTCTATGTAAAGGTAGTGGAATGAAATTATATATCTAATTCATGTCATACTATATGAATTTACTATATCATACTAGATGATATAACCAATTTTTATCCCATAAATGTATATGTTTAGGGAATACCATTTTCAATCCATCATATACACTGAAGACTCACATACATAGTGCCATTTTCATATTAATATTGTATCATATACAATAACTTGTGAAACTATATCCAAACCTATTTTTAGATATCTTCAAAAACACTTTTGTAAATAAATAATTAATTTTACCTCGTATCATATCATATGTAATACCTTATGAAAACCCCATCTAAAAACACTTTAAGATAAAATCTAAAATAATTTTAGAGAGACTCTCTGAGTTAAACTCAATCTATATTCTGTCAAAAAAAATCATGACCCCATAATCCTGTGTAGCATTGAAAACAAATATAAATCACTGGATCCATTAATATAATAAAATATAATCCTCTAGAAAATCATCAATTCTACTCATTCTATAAAGGGATCTGGTACGATCTCCATCAAACACATGTATCTCTATACTTGTGTCCACCATATACATCATATGTAAGTTTTTATTATCATATGATCCATTTTTATAATACATAAAGTGGTCGTAGGGAACAATATATATCAATCACCTGTATCCAACTCATACATTCTTGATTCTCTGAGTATATACTGTCTTATAAAATGAATACATCACATGTAATTCATCTTTATCGATGGGTGTATCACATGTCTGTCACCTGAATACATAATCACATCATAAAAAATATCTAGGTATGTCCATACACTTCATCATTCTATTTCAACAGAGGGACCATATGTTATACTCATAGTATAATAGGAAAAATCTCATTCTGGTTGAGATCAAATTGATGATTTGATTAGCAATATAAAGAACCTCCCCTTGATTAGCTAATCCTAAAGGCTTGTGTAAGAAAGTTATCAAATTATAAAGGATTTAATAATAGGTATATCACCATCCTTAGGTAGTGGAGACTATAAATATGATCTATTCACCCTTATTATATCAAACACAAAGTGTTTGACACTCCAGGTGGTATACTTATTGGGTCATCTAGTGAAAAAAACTCGTTTTTTGCCTCATGAATTTAAATACCAGGAATTTCTGTGGAATTTTTTTTTCTTAAATACATGGGAATTTTACGAGTCCTCAGTTTCTAACGGCACTTGATTCTGAGGCCCGGCGTGTCTGGAATCAATTTCTGAAGTTTTGTTCGGGTACTTTCAGTAAACGTACGAGTGAGATTTTATATCTTTTGAACCGGTGCTCGGAATTGAAATATGAGGGCACCGTTGAACTCGCAACGTTGGTGATTTCTTAGTGATACCTTCACCACAGTTTCGTTCTAATGAGTTAGGAAGATAGTTTTTGGGGTTTTTAGTTAAATTGAATAAAAATAAGTGTTAACCTTATTTTTATTTTATGGTGGTTAAAACCTCCAAGAGGAGGTTAGTGGTGGGGGCCACCACACCATAACCTCCCAAGAGAGGTTATGGTGGTGGGTCCCACCCACACATAACCTCCCGCAAGAGGATTAAAAATGGTGGGACCACCCGAGTTAGTAAAACCCCCAATTCAAGTTTGAATGGTGGGGATCACCCGACTCATGAACTCCCTCATCAATGAGGGAGGTGGCAAGGGGTTTCCTCACATTTATTATGCCTCCTTAATGTGAGGGAGTCCATTGGGATTCTCCCAATTAATTAGCCAACCCACCCCATTAATTAAGTGAGTAAACTCATTTAATTAAAATACCACAATTTGAATTCTTTTGAATTCATGCCAAAAAATAAAATAATAGGCAATCTATTATTTCATTTGGTTGGTGGAAACTTGGGAGAGGAAGAACTCTTGGAGGATCGAGTTTACCTCAATAAAGAATGCCCATGACATCTCCAACGAACTTCATCCGCGTCAAAGGAGAAGATGCTGACCGTGAAGAACATCGCCAACGACGACGTCCACCCTACCGCAAATCCATCAATGATCACCGAATGTAAAATGAGGTAGGGGGTATTTGAGTTATTTTTCTATATGAGTATAAACCTTCGTTCTTCATCGTTTGTTGAGCACTTTGATTCCAAATGCTATCACCATGAAGAGGAGGGCTCAGACCGCACAAACACGATCTGACCCTCCCTTTGTTTGTTCTTGTTCGGTGATGATAGTATGCCAATGAGGCGACGATGATGAAGACACCAAACAAAGGTCGTGCTACCCATGGCCTCTGTGAACCGTGCCGCCCCCGCGGTGCCCAGCGTGCTACCCGCGCCCTCGCGCGCTGCACCGACACGCTTCCCGGCACCCCGGCGCGCTACCCGACACCCCTAGCTGCCTTCCAGGCCCCGGTCGGTGGCCTTCTCGGCACCCCTGCACCCTACCAGTGGCATGCCCGACACCCTGGAGCACTACACGGCGACCTCGACGCCCTGCCCGGCCCCTGCCAGCGGCCTGCACGGTGCCCCCGCGCCCTGCCGGCGGCCTGCCCAGCACCCCCGCGGCACCCTACCATCGTTTTCTCGGCACCCCGGCATGCTTCCCGCTCCCAAGCACGCTTCCCGGCGTGATACCCGTGCCCAAGCACGCTGCCCGGCGCCCTGCCCGGTGCACCCACGGCCTGTCTGGTGTTCCGTCGTCCTGCCTATGCCCTGCGCGGCTTACCGCTGGCCTCTTGGAAACTGACCTCCCGAGATGCGCCCCTCGCAGCATTGGCTGAACTGGCCCCGGCCTTCGGTCCGTGCTGCCTGCGTGGTGACATCCGGGCCGAACCGCCCTCATAGTCCGCTGGGCCGGGCCCAGCGGACCAGGCCTAAATTAGTGGGCTAACCCACCCAACGGGCTGGGTCAGACCCATCGGGTCTGTCCAGGTTGACCCAGACCAGGTTGTCTTAGACTGGGTTAGTCCGAGTCGGTCCGACTGGGTCGGACCGGACCCGGGCCCACTACCGCCCCTTTGCTTACTTTGGTCATATATTTGGCACTGGACGACAGTTCGACGAACCGTCTGTGGTGACAGAAATCTTAGAGCGAGATGGTTCTTTTGGCATACCTCACATTAGGTTTGGATACAGTTGGGGTATGGTCAGGTTGGTTTGAACCTAAAAACCAACTGGGCCCCTGGAACAAAAATAACAATAACTCACAAACCGGGTGTCCAACTAATGCTTCGTTGGTTGCGTTGAGATCCCTATGATGTGGAGGACCTTTGACATACTTCTTCGTGGAACTTCTCGATAGTTGTAGTTTTTTTCAGTAGCTCGTGGAGCGAATCCTGCCAGTGACGAGCAGACAGAGTGCGGAGACCTAGTAGCTGACAGACCTAACGACTGCTTAACCGATTCGACTAGCCTAGTGGGGAGCGCCTGGTAGTTGGCAGCAGACCCATGGCGGAGGAGCGCCTGGTAGTTGGTGGCAAACCTGTGGTACTCGACAGGAGGAGTACCTCTGCAAGCTATTAGGTGGAGCGCCTGGTAGTTGGCGGCAGACCCACAGCGGAGGAACACCTGGTAGTTGGCAGAAGACCCATGGTACTCGACAGGATGAGTACCTCAGTGGTCCAAGGTTAGTGAGAAGCGCCTTGGTGTTGCGACAGGCCCACTGTTATCGAAAGAGGATCAGTTCTCCAGCAGTCATGGTTTTGATAATTAAAATCTGAGTTTGAGCTGAGTTAATGACCTTCGTGTTTTCCTCATGATTGAGATCGGTTACTAGATAACTTAGGTATATGTATGGGAATATACCTAAGTAATGGTTATCCGTTGATTCATACTTTGTGGCTTATAATTGTTGGATTTTGTGAGAAACTGAGGGTCTCGGGGTCCCTACTGAGTATCGTTATACTCACCCGTGCACGGGCTATGCTCGTACCCTGTTGTGTTTGATGCAGACAATGGAAAGTGCTGATTGAGGCGGAGTGTACGAGGACTAGACGGTACCCAGAGGTGTACCTCAAGACGAGTCGGTACCCGAAGGAGACGAATGAACGTGGAGCACTGAAGAAGCTATATGTACCTAACCTTCAGCTAGGATCCATGGTGGATGATCCAGGAGCTGCTAGACACCTTCCAGCTGTTTGTCTTTTAGTTGTACCTATTTTTTCTTTTCCTTGTACTTTACTGTTGGGCTTTTATTTCCGGCCCCCTTTACTTTCAGCATCTCTTTTGTATTCTGTATTGCTTAGTGTTTTGCTTCCAGTTGTGTACTCTGATTGTGTGTGTTTACTTTTTATAAAGGAAATTCCTTCCCAGCTTAGGGAATTACGTCTTTGGTGCTAGTCTCCAGCCCCTGGCCTATGGAAGGCGGGCTTGTTGTAGTCAAAGCATGGGCCCCGAGGACGGGTCGTGACAAATTGGTATTAGAGGACGTCGGTTCTACCGCAGAACTCAGGACTCTAATCATTATTTTCTCTGAAGAAATAGTGTTAAGGGTACCGAGTGTGGTTTTCAGTTCAGGGAGTCCAGTGTTGGTGTGGCGGCCGACGTATCCGTACAATAGGACCCTGACTACTGATTTCTGACTTAGTGCATGAAAACAGTGATTGTGTGTGTGTTTCAAAAGTTTTTCTTTAAGTCAGCTCAACGCGGTCAGCTTACCAGGTATAATCATTTGACTGTGTCTCATCTGTTTCTTTCAGAATGCCTCCCTGCGGACGACCAGTTAGAGCCCTGAGATTTATACGCACTGAAAACCCACCGAGCGACGAGGCCTCACTGCAGGGCCCCTTTCCAGTTGAGGCACCAGCAAAGGCACCAGTGATACCACCACCCATTGGGCCACCGATGCCACCAGCCCGAGCAGTAGATGATCCACGCTATTTGATCTCACTACATGAGTTCCAACGGAAAAGACCACCCAGTTTCCGGGGAGATACGGACCCACAGGCGGCTGAGGATTGGCTGGAGGCTATGGTGAGGGTCTTCAGGCTAGTAGGGACACCAGTAGACTACATGTTGATCCTTGCTGCCAGCCTCCTTCAAGAAGTAGTAGGTAGATGGTGGATCCTGATGCTCTAGGTCCATGATGACACAACACTACTTTCAACAGACTTCAAGAGCCTGTTCTAGGTGGAGTTAGTTCTAGAGACCCTACGAGCGATGCAGATACAGGAGCTACTTCATCTGCAGCAAGGCAGCATGACAGTAGCATAGTACTCAGTAAGGTTCACTGACCTCTTGCGCTACTCCACAGATATGGTATGAGACCCATTCTTCAGGGTTCGGACCTTCGAGTAGGGACTCGTGTGAGAGATCAGAGCCTCGATGATCTCCCTCAGCATCCCGACGTAGGAGAGGGTGTTAGAGAGATCCCTCCTGGAAGAGAGTTTCCTTGCTGAGCAGTCACTAGCAGCGAGACCTACTACTAGTCGACATGCAGTGTAGTCTTCTGCAGCTGGCAGTAGACAGTTGTCGCAGAGGTCCAAGAGGACCATACCTACAGTTGGATGACCGCATGACTCAGGATCGGTTGTGCAAAGCACCCGGAGTGGAGACAGAGCCAGACATGCCAGGAGAAAACAGTGTTACTCATGCAGCGGGCAGGGTCACATGGCACGTGACTGTCCGACCCACCATACAGACGATCAGTACTCAGTTGAGGGACCTCCCAAGCAGAGGCAGAGATTTGATCGAGGCGGTCCACAGGGCACAGGCAGACGTGGCAGAGGAGCTGGTCGAGCAGCTGGTGGTGGATGACGTTTTGAGGTGTTGCCACCACCACCACTAGGAGGACCACCCCGACCACAGGGAGTTGGCGGAAACGGGAGAGCTCAGCTTCAGGTAGTTGAGGCATACGACCATGGAACTCCAGAGATGATTCTAGGTACTATCTGTTTCTACTTCACCTTAGTTGTGGTTATTTTAGACACAGGTTCCAGTCACTCTTTCATTTCCACTACCCATGTTTGGACCTCGGAGATTCTGACGGAGCCGTTGGCTCAATCCTTATGGCTAGAGACTCCTACGATAGCATACTCTACGATTAAGCACTGGTTACGGTAGTGTGATCTTACTCTAGGAGGCGAGATATTTAGCTGGGATCTCCTTGTAGCGGCGTCGAGGCCTTACTATGTCATCTTGGGTATGGACTGGTTATCTACAGTCCATGCTCAGATTGACTGTATTAGGTGAAAAGTGAGGTGTGTTCACACGGATGGTATCAGGTTCACCATCACCGATGATAAGGGAAACTTTGTAGCGTAGGATGGACTTACTCAGAGGAGGGTACAACCAATCACACACTAGTTGGCTTGACTTACCCTCAGAGTAGTTGATGTGGAGAGTCCAACTTATCCTATAGTGGTGGACCAGTACGTGGATGTTTTCCTTGATGATGTTCCAAGACTACCTCCACATAGAGAGGTGGACTTATACATTGACATGTACCCCCGGATGGAACTGATATCTACTCCAGCATATCGGATGGCTCTCGCTGAGCTTCGTGAGCTGAGGGTATAGTTGGAGGACTTACAGGGGAAGGGATTCGTCTGGACCAATGTTTCTCCCTGGGCAGCCCCGATTCTATTCGCTAAGAAGGAATACGGGATCTTGAGGCTCTGTTTCGACTACCGTTGACTGAACCAGGTGACCGTGAATAACAAGTATCCACTTCCTAGGATTGATGACCTCTTTGATCAGGTCAAGGGAGTTCGATGGTTCTCAAAGATAGACCTCAGATCAGGCTATCACCAGCTCAGAGATCGAGACAAGGATGTGCATAAGATGGCCTTCAAATGTCGGTACGAACACTAAGAGTTCTTGGTTATGCCCTTCAGTGTAACCAATACTCCAGCAGTGGTCATGAGTCTCATGAACAGGATCTTCCAGCCTTACCTCAATCGCTTTGTCATAGTCTTCATCTACGACATACTGATCTACTCGACTACTGAGGAGGAGCATGCCTAGAATTTGCAGGTTGTACTAGACACACTCTGAGATCACCAGATTTATGGTAAGCTCTCGAAGTGCCAGTTTTGGATTCAAGAGGTTCACTTTTTAGGGCACGTCATCTCGACGGCTGGAGTTGCAGTGGATCCAGCAAAGATTGAGATAGTGCTTGCTTGGGATCCACCTAGGAGTGTGATGGAGGTACGGAGTTTCCTGGGCTTGGCTGGATACTATCGAAGATTCGTTCCAGACTTCTCCAGAGTTGCAGCACCACTATCAGCCTTGATGAAGAAGGGGAAACCCTTCGTGTGGTCAGAGAGATACCAGCAGATCTTTCAGGATCTGAGGCAGAGGCTGACTAGTGCCCCCATTTTAAGGCTTCCAAGGGAAGGCGTAGGGTACGTAGTCTACTGCGACACATCAGGGACCGGACTCGGGTGTGTCCTAATGCAGAAGAGAGCTTTGATTGTGTATGGTTCTCAGCAGTTGAGATAACATGAGCAGAAATACTCTACACATGACCTAGAGTTAGTAGCAGTGGTATTCGCCTTGAAGATGTAGCGGCACTATCTGATGGGCGAACGTTTAACTGTGTACTCTGATCTCAAGAGTCTCTGGTATATCTTCTCTCAGAAAGACCTGAACCTGAGATAGCGAAATTGGATTGAGTTCCTCCAGGAATATGACTTCTAGAGAGTCTATACTCCTGGGAAAGGGAACATTGTTTCGGATGATATCAGTAGGAGATCAGACATTCAGCTGTTAGGAGAGGCAACAGATCAGCTAGTTGCCTTACAGATATCCTTTGTGGATAGGGATGGAGCATCCTATCTTCAGTCTCTTACAGTCACACCTCCACTTCTTCAGTGAATCAGGGAGGCGCAGCATGGAGACGCTAACTGTGAGACGCGACATGCTCAGATATCCACATGTCAGACACCTGATGGATTTTCTAAAGGTGGGGATCACGTTATTCTCTTCATAGGACGTACCCTAGTACCGGTTGCACTTCGGGGAGAAGTGTTGAGGGAGTTCCACACTTCCCCTATAGCGGTACATCCAGGGGTGGCGAAGATATACCTGGACCTTCAACGATAGCATTGGTGGCCAGGTGTGAAGAAGGCAGTAGCGGAGTTTGTCTCACGGTGCCTCACTTGTCAACAAGTGAAGGCAATGCACTAGGTACTAGCAGGCTTGGTTCAGCCTCTAGAGGTCCCAGAGTGGAATTGGTATGGGATATCCATGGACTTCGTGATGGGTCTTCCACGTACATCCAAGGGTCATGACTTGATATGGGTGATCGTCGACCGACTCACCAAGTCATCCCACTTCCTACCGATCAGAGAGTAGGGATCAGTTGAGAGCTTGGGATACCTCTATGTGTAGGAGATAGTGCGTTTACATGGATTACATTCCTTGATTGTATCCAACCAAGATACACGGTTTACTTCATGGCTATGGAAGGGGTTGTAGGAGGCTTTCGGGATGCAGATACGTCTGAGCACCACCTTCCATCCTCAGAAAGATGGTTAGACCAAGAGAACCATTCAGACCCTCGAGGACATGCTCCGCGCATGTGTCCTCGAATTCGGTCGCAGCTAGGAGGATCACTTGCCTTTGGTGGAGTTTTCCTACAATAACAGCTATCACTCCACCATAGGTATGGAACCTTTTGAGGCCTTATATGGTTGACCTTTCAGATCACCACCGTTCTTGAAATACCCAGGGGAGTCAGCACTAGTGGGACCAGAGATGGTACGAGCTACCACAGAGAAGGTGCAGATCATCCAGGAGCAGATAAAGACTGCACAAAGCAGATAGAAGTCATATGCTGACAGGAGACGGAGACCTCGGGAGTTCGAGGATGGAAACCATGTCTTTCTATGAGTCTCACCTCGATGAGGTTTGTGGAGATTTTTCCGAGGTGGTAAGTTATCTCTGCGGTTCATAGGACCTTTCCAGGTCCTTAGCAGACTAGGCGAGGTGGCTTACCACTTAACGCTTCCACCTCAGTTGCACCGGGTGCACGATGTCTTCCATGTATCTCAGATGAGGAGATACGTGCACAACCCATACCGCATCATTGATCATGGGGAGATAGACATCGATTATGGGGTGAATTTCACAGAGGTTCCAGTGGAGATTGAGTATCGACAACAGCGGGTCCTATGTGGACGGTCGATACCTCTGGTGCGCATTCGTTGGCAGCACAGGAACCTCCAAGAGAGCACATGGGAGCAGGAGGCTTAGATGCATGCTCAGTACCCCCATTTGTTCCATTAGTTCAAGTTGTAGCTTACGGGGATGTAAAGACTTGAGGTGGGTAGAATGTAAAGACCCAGAATTTCCGTGGAATTTTTTTTTCTTAAATACATGGTAATTTTACTAGTCCGCAATTTCTGACGGAGCTTGATTCCAAGGCCCAGTCTGTTCGGAATCAATTTCTAAAGTTTTTTTCAAGTACGTTCAGTAAACAACGAGAGAGATTTTAACTCTTTTTAACCAGTTCTTAGAATTGAAATCTGAGAGCACCGTTGAACTCACAGCGTCGATGATTGATTAGTGAGACATTCACTACAATTGCATTCTAACGAGTTTGGAAGATAGTTTTTTGGGGTTTTAGTTAAATTGAATAAAAATAAGTGTTAACCTTATTTTTATTTTATGGCGGTTAAAACCTCCAAGAGGAGGTTAGTGGTGGGGTCCACCACACCATAACCTCCTAAGAGAGGTTATGGTGGTGGAGCCCACCTACACATAACCTCCCGCGAGAGGATTAAAAATGGTGGGACTACCCGAGTCGGTAAACCCCCCAATTCAAGTTTGAATGGTGGGGACCACCCGACTCATGAACTCCCTCTTCAATGAGGGAGGTGGCAAGGGGTTTCCTCACATTTATTATGCCTCTTTAATGTGAGGGAGTCCATTGGGATTCTCCCAATTAATAATCCAACCCACCCAATTAATTAAGTGAGTAAACTCAGTTAATTAAAATACCACAATTTGAATTCTTTTGAATTTAGGCCAACAAATAAAATAATAGGTGATCCATTATTTAATTTGGTTGGGGGAAACTTAGGAGAGGAAGAGCTCTTAGAGGAACAAGTTTCCCTCAATGAATAACACCTGCGACATCTCCAACGAACTTCATCCGCGTCAAAGGAGAAGATGTCGCCCGCGAATAACATCGCTAACGACGACGTACGCCCCACCGCGAATCCGTCAACGATCACTAAACGACAAATGAGGTAGGGTGTATTTGAGTTATTTTTCTATATGAGTATAAAACTCCTTTCTTCGTAGTTTGTTGAGAACTTTGTTTCCAAATTCTATCGCCATGACGAGGAGGGCTCGGACCGCACGAACACGGTCCGACCCTCCCCTTTTTTGTTCTTGTTTGATGATGACGACATGGAAATGAGGCGACGATGAAGAAGAAGGAGAATAAAGGCCGCGCTGCCCATGGCCTCTATGAACCGCGCCGCCCCCGCAGCGCCCGACGTGCTGCACGCACCCTCGCACGCTGCCCCGGCTCGCTGCCCAGCACCCCGGCGCGCTACCCGGTGCCTCTGGCGGCCTGCCCAGCCCCTTCCGGCGGTCTGTTCGTCACCCCCACACCCTGTCGGCGGCCTACCTGGCACCCCAGCGTGCTACCTGATGCTCCCGATGGCCTTCTCAGCCCCTATCGGGGGCCTGCCTGGCCCCTGCCGGCGGCATTCCTGGCACCCCCGCACCCATCCGACAGCCTGCCTGGCACCCCAGCGCTCTGCTCGATGCCCCAGCGGCCCACTGCCGTAGTTTTCCCAGTGCCCTGGTGCGCTGCCCGTGCCCAAGCGTGCTGCCCGCACCCAAGCGCACTGCCCGGCGCCCTGGCGCCCTGCCCGGTGCACCTGTGGCCTGCCCGGTGTCCCACCGGCCTACTCGAGCCCCGCACAGCCTACCGCTGGCCTCCTGGAGGCCGACCTCCCGAGCCGCTCCCCTCGCGGCATTGGCCGAACTGGCCCCAACCTTCTGGTCGAGCCGCCTGCGTGGCGGCATCCGGGCCGAACCGCCCTCGTAGTCCGCTGGGTCGGGCCCCGTGGACCAGGCCTAACCTAGGGGGCTAACCCGACCAACGGGCTGGGTCAAACCCATTGGTTCTGTCCGGGTTGACCTAGACCAGGTCGGCTCAGACTGGGTTGGGTCGAGTCGGTCCGACTGGGTCGGACCGGACCCAGGCCCACTACCGCACCTTTGTTTACTTTGGCCATATCTTTGGCACCGGATGACCGTTAGATGAACTTTCTATGGTGATGGAAAGATTAGAGCAAGACGGTTCCTTTGGAATACCCCACTTGAGGTTTGGATACAGTTGGGGTATGGTCAGGTTGGTTTGAACCTAAAAACTAACCGGGCCCCTGGAACGGAAATGCCAATAACTCACAAACCGGGCATCCGACTGACGCGTCGTCTGTTGCGTGGAGATCCCTATGATGTGGAGGACCTTTGGGATACTTCTTCATGTCACTTGGCGACAGTTGGAGTTTTTTCCAGTAGCTCGTGGAGCGGATCCTGCCAGTGACGAGCAGACAGAGTGCGAAGACCTAGTAGCTGACAGACCTGATGACTGCTTGACTGATTTGACAGGCCCAGTGGGGAGTGCCTGGTAGTTAGCGGTAGACCCATGGCGGAGGAGCGCCTGGTAGTTGGCGGCAGACCCATGGTACTCGATAGGACGAGTACCTCTACAGGCTATTAGGGGGAGCGACCGGTAGTTGGTGGCAGATCCACAGTGGAGGAGCGCCTGGTAGTTGGCAGCAGACCCGCGGTACTCGACAGGAGGAGTACCTCAGCAGTCCAAGGTTAGTGAGAAGAGACTTGGTGTCGCGACATGCCCACTTTTCTCGACAGAGGAGGAGTTCTTCAGGAGTCGTGGTTTCGATAATGAAAATCCTGGTTTGAGCTGAGTCAATGACCTTTGTGTTTTCCTCATGATTGAGATGTCTTACTAGATAACTTAGGTATATGTATGGGCATATACCTAAGTAATGGTTATCCATTGATTCGTACTTTGTGTATTATCCTTGTTGGATTTTGTGATACCTTGAGGGTATCAGGGTCCCTATTGAGTATCGTTATACTCTCCCCACCATGGGCTATGCCCACACCCCATTGTGTTTGATGCAGATGACAGACAGCACTGACCGAGGCAGAGTTTACGAGGACTGGACGGTCCCTGGAGGTGGACCTCATGACGAGTCGGTACCCAGATGAGACGGATGGACGTGGAGCTCTGAGGAGGCTATCTGTACCTACCCTTCAGGTAGGATTCGTGGTGGACGATCCAGGAGCTTCTAGACACCTTCCAGCTGTTTGTCTTTTAGTTGTACATGTTTTGTCTTTTCCTTGTAATTTACTGTTGGGCTTTATTTCCGGCACCCTTTACCTTTAGTATCTATTCTTTATTCATTATTTATTAGTGTTTTGCTTCCAATTGTGTACTTTTATTGTGTTTGTTTTCTTTTTATAAAGTCAATGCCTTCCCAGATTTTGGAATTACGCCTTAGGTTCTAGTCGCCAGCCTCTGGCCTATAGAAGGCGGGCTTGGGGTAGTCACGGCACAGGCCCCGAGGATGGGTCGTGACAATGAAAATATTATATATCCTAATACAAGAATATTACTCATTTTAACCATAACATTTCATCATAATTTATAACAATACATGATGAAAATCTATTAGGTATAACTCAAAGTCAAACTTTGAGAGGTCGGTTGTCATTACACTTCATGAAATGTATATCAATATATATTTATATATGTATCCAATTTGAAATAATTATAAATTGGATATTTTCTTTTTTATAACATGATACATTTTATATTCTTAAAATAAATTAATAATATTTAAAAAAACACACAAAATTACCTTTATAACATATCATATATGATATACTTCCAAATAAATCTTCTCTTTACTTCACTTTTAGGGGTTTTGTTAAACTCTTTACATTTATATGAAATTCCTACCACATCTCTATGTGACCATATGATAAAACCCTCCCAATAAAATCCTTATTATCTCTAAGGCAATCTTGTTTAAATAATGGTGAGACTTATTATTCATATTCATAATGTTTATCTCTTTGAAGATATTCAAACTTATTAACTTCACAAAATCAAATGTTATGATGTTAATAACTTATGTTTTATACTTATAAATATTTCTAATTATATAATCATTATCATTCTTGAAACCATTTCCCTTAAATTTTCCCTTGAAATCATTTGGTATCTAATGTAACTATTTACATTATCACTTACCAATAAATCTTAAAATATTTTAAGATACTAAGTGACAATCACTTTGTTATGGTAACTAAATGTAACTCTTTACATTTTTATTTACTGCCATATCATAAAATAATTTATGATATTAAGTAAAATTCAATTTGATTCTTGACTAAAATAATATTTTATTTCTTAAATATTAACTTCTATAGGTTCAAACACAATCTCACTATCCTCTTAGGCATTATATTCTCTTCTAAATATTATTCAAAGATTCAAAAACTTCTTTTTGTTTAGGAGATAACTCCTATTTATGTTATTGGAAATATTTAACAAATAAACTATTGTATCCATGTCATATATGGTATTTTATGTGTTTAGAAAATTTCCTTGAAAATAATATTATTATTTAAAATATTCTACTTATAGTGGTGGTATCTCAATTCCTTATATTTTAACAAACATCTGGATAATTAATTTTATCCTAGATAAAACATTTTTTATCCATATCTTCTTATCAAGTGTTATATATAATTTTATTAATCATAAATCATGTGTAACATCTCATATTTTTCATAATAACTCTTTATTAGTAAACAAAATATTTAATCATATAAGATAAATTGGATAAAGATACACATCCTTAACTTAGATCCATCTAATCATTATATATTCATTTTCATTTGAACCTTTAATGTAGAAACTATTTTCTCTATAACTTGAATGAAAAATACAATTTTTATCAATTATTCCATTGATTTTGAACTCCTTTATATTTAAAAAAAATTGTAAAGTATACAATTGGTATCACATACTCTTAAAATTAAAAAAAATTCTAAAATACTGACACCTGACATGGATATTACATGAAGTTTCGCATACCCCTTATGGTATCTTGACAATTCCATCCTATGTAATCATTACTCCTTACTGATAACTCTAAGTTTTAATGACCTTGGTAGGTTATTTGAAGAAAAATTGTTAGACTTTCCAACTAACTTTTATTCTTCAATGTTGAACTTTTATCCACTTATAATATTTATACAACACCAAAACCTGAATATCATATTCCTAGATCATATATTCTCAATGATTTTAGAATATTGGGTAAAAATTTCTTGAATATATTCACATTTTTGAAATATTTCTATAAATGAATATAGAATAGATTCATTTACCAGAATAATCTTTAAGGAAACATTTAGTCTCTCTAAGTAGTTTATATACCAAATTATATTAATTATATGAGTGAAGACTAAAATTACTTAGGTTATTTTTCATCTAATTCCTTTGAAACCTTAAGTTATTCATTTTATACTTCTCTCAAAAATCTGGATTCACCTATTATAAAACTTCAATACTTGGTTACTCAGGAAGTTTTTTCTCTAACACATGGAATTTCTCTTACTTAAAGACTTTTATTAAGATAACAATATTAAGATATTCTTATATTAATATTTTATTTTTAATTTTTTTATCTAAAATATAAGTTTTATTATGATTATGTTCTTCATCTATAAAAAAATATTTTATCATATGAGTCATTTTTTTAATTAATTTAAAAAATAATTTTATTAAATATACTCCTACTAAAATGAAGACCCCTATTAAAATCCAGCATATCCATTAGTGGGATAAGATCTATATTTCAATGATCAATGAGTGTACTATATAATTCATCTCACTACTAAGTTATTTAGGTAGGGTATCCTTAAAATCACATTATATATGATTCTTGTGTGTAAAACACTTTGATCGATCCATTATATGGATACACCCAACTTCATTCCTCTAGTAACCATGTCCAATTAGGGTCTCCCAACTAAGTGTAACCCAAATAAAATAAAAATAAAAATGCACATAACATATAGGGCCATCTCATTACTTACTTAACTTATATAAAATAATCTATGGGCACCCAATTATGGCATGAAACTACCCGATTGGATGATCAAGGTATGGACAAGTGTTTATTTAGGAGTGATATAACTCTTATTACTTTAAAGGGGATTTAATTTCACTATTATATATTATTTTATTACCTTTACAAGTATGCATGATTATAATGATTTAGTTTTTAATCTTATTCCTTCTTCCAAACCAATATGCTTAAACCATATTGATGTATAACTATTTACACAACTTATAGTTTGTGGTACTTACTCAAATTAAAATTCAACTATATTTATACACAACTAAATTAATCCCTTGCGTAAGGTATATAAAAATATTTCATGTAAAGTATTATAATTATATAAAATCAATAATCCCAACATGAGTAAGCCTAAATCCACATATAGTTAACCTTTACTTTTCTGGAACCCAACATAAGCCTCCAAGCTAGTGGGAAGTATGGCACAAAGTCCCTCCATCTAGGGATACTTTTCTCAATATAGATCTTAATTCCATCATAACTCTAACACCTAATATGTATATAAATCATAATTAACTACTTAATTAAATTCCACAACATAATACAATCCAAAATCAATGTAGAAGAAAACTAAATCCATTATCATTTCAAGCATGTAAATCCTTATATGCATGTATGATAATAACTAAAAGTAGTTCAACAAATTTAAACTAAGTCATACATAAAAAATCATAATATAACAATTATATTTTTGAATAAAGTAGGGAATTCTTTTTAAATAAATAAACAATTCATACATTTAAACTTGATAAAAATTTATGAACAATTCATAAATAAAGTTAATTATAAACATGTTATAATTTTATCCACTCGTTATGGACAATCCATAATGAGGTGAACCAAATATTACATATATAAATATTACATTTTATTATATAAATATTCATTACATATTATTATGATCCATTACAGAACCATAAATTTTTACTGTATTTGGAAACTTTTATACATAAACAACTGGTACATAAAAGATCTACATTATCACCCATTAAGTTTTTTACAACTAGCACCCTTCTAATACATAAAATACATAAAAACATTATTCATATCCTAGGGAAAAAGGAGAATAATAAAGGGTGATCTCAGATTATCAACAAGGGTAAACAAGGTAGATATAAATAATCATTTTTAAGCATAAAATAATCATACGGGTATAAGAACATGAGATCAACATTTTAAAACCATACCTAAAAATTCATAAATCATAATCATGAGTCATGGAATGAATCTTCAAAGTTCATAAGACACAAACACTACTAGAAATATTATTTATACCAATGGTTTTGGGCAAACCGTTGGTATAGGTCACTTATATGGACCTATACCAACGGTTTTGGACAAACCGTTGGTATTGGTCCCCCCTATACCAATGGTTTGTCCAAAACCGTTGGTATAGGTCCCAAAATCAAATAACATATACCAACGGTTCTCAAAACCATTGGTATAGGTACATGTATTTTTAATGGAATCTTCTTACAGAGGACATTAAATAAATCAAAATTTAAAATACTTATGATAATACATATATATATTTATGAAATTATGTTCACAAAATTAAGTTAGGTTAGTGGTTAGGTTGTTCATTCACAAATGGGGGGTGCTGGGATCAAAACCAAATGAATGATTATTTTTTTAATTATATATACCAATGGTTTTATGGAACTGTTGGTATAGATTTTCATATTACTTATACCAACGGTTTTCAAAATCGTTGGTATAGGTTTATACCAACGGTTTTCCCAAAACTGATGTTATAGACCTATATTCACGGATTACTTGGAAACGGTTCTCCAAAAAGTTGGTATAGGCTATACCAATGGTTTGGAGGCCTATACCAACGGTTCAAAACTGTTGGTATAGGGTATTTTTTCAGTAGTGAAATCATAAAGGAATCAAAGAATATAAGCTGTGATAACATAACATTGGCATAATATTATGTCATAAAAAAGTGGAATAAAGTGTTTTATTATCATAATCATAGAAATATTATGTCAAGGATACCCACCAAGACATTCATCACATATTAGACATGGGGTAACCACTTGTGCACCTTCTTTGGGCTTGGAATAACCTCCCATATACCCTATTTTGGGCTTTGGATAACCTATTGTGTACCCTTTTAGATCATAACACATTAACCTTTACCCAATTAATTATAGTTATATAATAGACCCACTAATCACATAATAATAATCTATTCATATGTATACCAAAATATTATTAAAACATTTATCATTTCATCATATCTTAACTTTTGAAAATAATACGGGTTTCATAAATATTTAATTATCATAATCATAAAACATTTAGATAAAGAATAAGGATAATATCATTGGATCATATCCTCATTGAATTATAATTAACATCAAAGGATTTTATCATGGATGAAAAATTCCTTTAAAAGATCACTATAATATTTCTTGAGGAAAATAACCTTTTTATTTAGAAATAACTTATTTAAAATATAAAAATTTAAAAAATATTAAGGATAAGATTTTATTTGAAAAAAACCATGGAAATTTTTTAAACAATATCTTTATAAAATAGTATTAATGATGGTATTAAATTCATTCATGCAATAAATTTTAAAATAAATATTTCATTCACACATTTGGTAAAAAGTGCCTTAACCAGAAAATGAAAAGAATTTTCTTTTTAATTTTTTTATAGAAAGTAAAAAATGGATAAAAATGACTTTAAAAAATAATAGGTGAATATTAAAAACATTCATGAAAATATTTTAAAGAAAATATGGACACTGAAGAAAATTACTCACTACCGAAGAGAGGAATAAAGTCAATTTTTCTTAAATATATTCTTTTGGACTCTTGAGTTATTAAAGCAATAAAAATAAAAGGAAAACATATAATCTATAGAAATATAAATCTAATAATAAAATAAATAATATTTTATATATATATATCATAAATTTTAATCATTATAAACTTAATCATAAAAAACCTCAGTAAAGTGAAATTGTAATATAAAAACTTTTACTGCTTTGGAAACATTTGAATCGTAAATAAATTGAAATAAATAACATCAAATGAAACTTTAAATACTGTGAATATAAGAATATTAATTATAAAAAATATGAAAAGTATAGTATACGCACCTCATAAAAGAAGATAAGTGTATAACATAACATATGTCTCAAAGAAGACAATTTCAGATGATAGACCCTTACCTCGAGTTAGACTTCCTTCGTAATAACTCTAAACTCTTGTATAATAAATTTGAATTTATTATAATTCTATAAAAGAACCATATACCCAATTATAATATCACATATGATCTAATGATAACATTTAAAAAAATTATTAATAATTATTTATTAAAATCATTTTTTCCTAGTGTTAACTGTTTCTTTTTTCATTAAAGTTTTGATTCATAGGTTTAGGTACTTGTACTTTGATCGTGATTAAATAATATTTATAATGTTAATAATGATATAAATATCATATATATTCATTATATATATTTATAATACTACATAAAATTAAAATATAGAAAAATTAATTACATTGTTCATGGAGATGGTAGTCAGTATGTACGCATGAACGCTATTTTCATTTTCTAATAAAAAGAAGGAAATAAAGATAAATAATATTTTATAATTATATAATAATTATAAAATTATAAATATCATATATATTTATTAAATCCATCATTATAAATATCTATATCAGACAGTTATATAAAATTAATCATATTGTTATGTGGATGTGGTAGTCCACACATACGCACGAGTGATACTTTTATTTCTCATTTAATGGGAAAGCGGTGGAAAAGTGTTGTGAAATAAAAATAATAACATATAAGTATATTTATTATAATATATTTATCATTTTGTGGTGGATACAATAGGTTTAGGTAAGGTGTAATAATAAATTAAATTGAAAGTACTCAATTAAGAGTTATACCTCTTCACTGAGAAACCTCCTTTGGCTTACACCTTAAGCCTTGAAAGGGTGTTATTATGATAAAAAGAAATACCTATAGGAAATTTTAATGGATGTTATTAAAGTATTTTTGTAAATAATTTTTGATAAAAGATCCTATTTAAGTGTTTATAGGAGAGGATAGAGGATGTCCTTTTATAAGTGGGAGTGAGGACATACTTATAATTCTTCTAAAGACTAAAATATATTAATGTCTTATTCCATCCAAATGGCTCAAAAATGACTATTTTTAAAATATGATATGATATAGGGTAAAATTAGGACCATAAAATGGTATTAATACAAGTTTATTTGACAATATTACCCATATCTCTTAGTTTAACCCTCTTGGTAAACATGTTTTAACATTAACCGCGATAACATAATTTTATTGTTTTTACTATTCATTATGACCAAAAATGAAATTAGTCTCATTTAAAAAATTTTAAATTATGATTAAAAATATTAAATACATTTTATATAATTAAATTTGTATAATTTTAAGAAATAATTTTTAAAATAATCTCTTAAAAAGCAATTAAAATTTGTTTTTTAGAAAAAAAAAACATTTTTAAGTATAAAAGTGTTTTTATACCAAAATTATAAATAATATAAATTAAAATTAAAATTCTTGGATTTTTTTAATAAAAATTAAATAATTACATTATCAAATTATTTTGAAACAAAATTGGACCTTTTAAGTACTTAAATGGAAAAAACAGTTTTCTATAAAATCGGTTTTTTTACTAATCACTAAAAACTATCTTTTTAGAAAAAACCCAAAATTTAACCTTAATATAATTTTTATATGATGATTTAAAAAATTATATCCTTTTTAAAAAATAAAATTTATAAAATTTGGAGAAATTAACTATAATATTCACGCATAAAATGTAATAAACCCATTTTTGAAGAAAACATATTTTTGAAGCATAAAATGACTTTAAAAAATTGTGTAATTATTTATTATGAATTAATAAATAAATTTGAAACATATAAAACCTTAATACATTATTTTTTCATAATTTGGTTATTTTTAGTCATATCTTCAATTTAACATCTCGATTATAACATTATACTATATCACGCTTCATTTAGACTCGAGGTTGCGAATAAAAAAATCTATTGAATTATTAATGTTTATTTAAAAGTAATATATATATATATATATATATATCATGGTGTTACATTTTACCCCTATTAAAATTAATTTATCTCTAAAAATTCTATCACTCCTATACAGAAAAATAAGGATATCTCTACTTCATTACATGTTCGAGTTCCCCTATAGCTTCCAGGATTTTATGATTTCTCCAAATAACTCTAAACTAGTGGGTAGTAGCCTGTGGTTTAATTGTTTTATTGATCAAAAAACATAAATTTATTTATAACTTGTTTTGATTTGTTCCCAGTGTTTTTATAGTGTTTTTTGGTCATAATGGAAGGAAGTAATTCGACTCAAAAGCCTATTAAAAATGGGATCAAAGGATTTTTTATAAAGCCATGTGCATCAGGTAGAAATAACTAGCTCGTATAGGGATACTGGTCAGCCAGTTGGATGTGATAAAATCAACAATTTTGTACGAGGCCCACCATCTAGCTAGTAAAGTCCATCGACTAACTGGTGGTAGTGGATATAAAGCATACACCTCTAATCATCCCACCAACTATATGGTGGAGGTTAACAAGTAACTAGTTATGTCAATACATATCATCTTCGGGTGAATTAAATGTGATATAAAATAATCCCTCTCTTCCCATAAATTCTATGATTTGACCCAAGTGATTTCATAACATTATTGAGCATTCTTGAAGGCTATAAAATGAGTATGAGGGTGTCTTGGAACTTCATTCAATCTTAGTGTTCATCAATAAAAATGCACTCAGTCTTCCACAACTTCAAAATATCCCACATGTTTCAAAGTTCCTTTATCCTCATTCTATTCCCAGAGAAGTTCAAGTGATAATCATCCATGATAATAGACCTTTATCAAAGTAATAACACCATCTTAAGGAATGATCTCTATAGAATTATATCTAGCATCACCAAGATTCATTTGATCCAATCTTCCTTTTGTGCTCTGTCACTTTGTCTCTCTTTCTCTTGAGCCTCTATTTCCTTATTGTATAACCCCTTGGCTCACATTTTTAACATTTCTATCTCTCACACCTTCTATCTATTTAATATCTTTTATTAAGATTATAGGTAGTATTGTAATGGGTTTTCCATAAGTAAAATTGTCTCTTTTTCCTCCCCTTCATTGTTTCATGGTTCTCATTCAAACAATGGTATATTTTGGTTTCTTAATTTCCTATTCAAAATTAAGGAGAATCTGTTTTTGTTATTAGCTCCCATTAAAACCAAGGTTTCTTGGTTTCTTTCATTTCCCTTTTAAAAGTATGGGACTATTTGGTTCTTGATTCCTATTAAAATCAAGGTGTTATATACCCTCTCAAGAGTTTTTGAGGGTATGATATGTAGGGGAACCTCTAAGTACTATTTTTGAACTCAGTTATCAAAGCGTTCCTTATATATTTATTTTCCACACGTTTATTTCTACATCGCTTTCACATAATCTTCTTGTTATAATTTCCTTTATGCTAAAATTTTATTATATCAATTTACATCATTATATCTTTTATTTAATCAATCATTTTTTTTATTTTTTTATTTTTTTTAATTAGGAAGTCCCCCCTCTTGAAATTTTTCACCCCAAAAATTGGAATCATATGAGACTTTGAACACCATTGAACCCCTTTCAAAAAAATATTTTTTAAAAAAAATCTTATTTTAAATTGTTTTTATTTTAAAATATTAATGTATTTTCAATTTTTAATTTTCAAATGGAATGTAATTATTATACACATGATCCATTATTTTATGGTTCAAATTATTCATATTAGAAAAATCACATGTTTACTTTCCTTAGTAGTATTTATTATTTTGTTTTTAGAATGTAAATTCATGAGTAAGTTCCCACCAAAAAATATGAATAATAATGGACTCTTATAGATATTAATAATTTTGATCTTAACAACATATCTTTGAATATATTACATTTTGGTTCAGATAAAAATGAATTTATAGAATATCATCATGAAAAATAGTCAATAAAATCTGTAGATTATTATAATTTAATCATGAAGGAACTAATAAAGTCAAAATACTGGGTTAAATATGTATCTTCATGATTTTAAAAGTTTTTTTTTCATTCATGAAAATGAATCAATTTCTAGAATTTTTACTTGTTTCACTAACATTTTTAAAGGTATAAAATCTATCGGTGATATTTTTTCCATAGAAATTATCATTAAGAAAATACTATAGGTTTTACGTACTTCATGTTATCCCAAAGTGATGGTAATAAAAGAATCAAAGGACATTAAAAATGTGGAGGTAGAGGAAATCATTTTCACCCTTATGACATGAAAAATCATGATGAAACACCAAGCTGTTAAAGAATTAATGGAAGTTAAGGAAACCAAGAGGGGTATTGCTTTCAATTAAATCCATGATGATGATCCTTCTAAAAGTGGTATTGATGATGAAGTTGAACTTTAAAAACTTTTAAATGATAAAAAAACTTGTGAAGAATAATAAATCATCCTTATATACTAAAAATAAAGACCAAATTGAATCACCCATCATGACATGTTATTAATGAAACAAATAGGGTGATCTAAGACCAGAATTCCCAATCTATAAAAATACAATTTAAATAATAAAGAAGGAAATAATGCTCTAAAAATAACTACTTGGAGTGATTGTGAGGATTCCATGGACTCTTCCTCCTCTAGCGACTCAAGTCAAAAATTCCTAATGTCATACATAGAGGATAGTAATGAGGTTATCACTCCTAATTCTCATTCTTTTACTACCAACTCATATTCTTTTTATTATTCCTCTTTTAATTCCCTTTCTTATGAGGATATTGAAAATTATTATCAAGAACATGGAAAATTATTCTTAAATATTTATTCAAATTTCAAAAGGATTAATAAGAAATACAATCAAGTTTTAAATTAAAAATATCTTCTTTTAAAAGAAAAGGATGATTTGATTTGGAAATTAAAAAATCCACCTGATGTTGAAGTTTTCAAATATGAAATTAAGGATCTTAAGAACTATATTTAAAAATTCACCCAATGTGAGAAATATATTTATATAATCTTTGGTTCTTAATGCACTAAAAGTAATAATCATGGTTTTCATTTTTCAAAAGATAACGAATCCTATTAAAAAACCACAACTTTTGTTAAAAGAGTTTCTCAAAATAAGTTTTCAAATATTATTGTAAATATAGTAATATAATATATGAATGTTATTGAAAAAAATTATATATATATATAATGCCTAAGTCTATTTATCTTTCTTCTAATTTTTCTAAAAAAATATAAACAAGTTGGGGGGATAAATCTTTACTTTCTCATGTTTGTGGAACTAAATTTTTTTCCTTTCCCAAATCATATTATGATAAAAAATTTGGACCCTCAAGGGTACCCAAATCCTCTTTTAAATAATTTATTTTAGGTATTCACCATTAAATTTCATTATAATAGTAGATGGTGGGTTCTTATAAAAATGGTGTTTCCAAACTCCTTGAAGTGTTTGATCAAATCTTTCCACCTTGAGCTAAATGTTTGTTATTCCTTCTAGGGAAGTTTGTACATCAATATTTATCTTCATGTAAAAAATTTCTTTATTATTTTTAATTTTATTCTCTATTTAATCTTATTTAAAAAACTCTTCTGTCATCTATGCTTTTTTTCCTTTTCAAATTTTTTTTCAGTTTCCCTTTCTTTTCATTTTAAAATTTATCTTTTTCTCTTAAATCTTGAGATTATCTATTATCGTTATTTTTTAGTTTAAATAAATGATTTGATAATAAATGTTTTAATATCTATTTAATTTCCAAAAAAATCACTCAATTAAATATTTTTTTAATGATCTTTACTTAATTACTTAAAAATATTTATACATGTTTCAAAAATATTATATAATTTTTGATTTAAAATTTTCTATGATTTTTATTATCTTATCATATATCTCTAATTTCCAATTATTTTTAAGTTCCTTTTTTATAATCTCAAAGGGGGAGAATTTTTTGTATTATAGGTAAAAGATAAAATAGTGTTGGTTTCAATTAATCTTTCGTCAAGGGGGGAATTTTTTTATTGTTTCTCATAGGTGGGACATGGTTAAATGTTTATTTGGTAAAATACTTAATTTTTATATTTTCCTCTTCCTTTTATTGATTTTTATATCAAAGTTTTGTGATCATAAAAAAGGGGGACATTTTTTGCACCCTATAGGTTAATTTTTTTAATGATTACAAACACCTTAATTTATTTCTTAAATATTTTGAGTTGTTCTTAGTTTTTTCCTGAATTTTTATTTAGTCATAATGTAATGAAGTTATTTTTACCAAAATAAGCTTCAAAATAGTATCAAAGGTATTTTTAAAAATCCTTGTGCAGCAGGCATCATAATCTAGATGGTATTGTGCTACTAGCTAGGAAGTAGCATTTAGAAGAACCACCAATACTATGTGAGGCCCACAGGCTAGCTGATGAAGGCCACTAACCATATGGTGCTACCAGACAACAATCATTCACCGCTAGGAATCCCACCGACTACCCAATGGAGGCTACTGGGTATCTAGTGGTGTCAAGGCAGATCATACGAAGGTGCATCAGTCCAAAAGCATCTCGCTAGGCTCATAAATGACCTAGTTCAGCCCAAGTGATTCTAGAACAATATCAAACATTATTAAAGGCTATAAAATGAGTATTAGGTTGGATTGGAACTTTATAAAATCTTAGTGTACATCAATAGAAATTCTCTCAATCTTCCACAACTTCAAAATATCTCAAGTTCTTCAAAGTTCTATTATCCTCCTTCAATTCCCAACGAAGTTTAAATGATCATCATATATGGGAATTGGCCTTCATCAAAGGAAGATCACCATCATAAGACATGATATTCATTGAATTCTATCAATATTCATTGATCTTAATTTGATTCGTTATTTATTTTATGATCTCCCTCTTTCTCTAATTTCTCATGAACCTTTGTTTATTTTTTATATAACCCATTGTCTCCCATTTGTAATATTTTTATCTCTCTCACCTTCTCTCTATTTCTTATCTTTTATTGAGAGTATAAACTGCATTGTAATGGGTTTTCCATAAGGCAAACCATCTCTTTTCTCCCACTTATTCATTGGTTCTTTGTTCCCATTCAAACCAAGGGATATTTTGGTTTCTTAAGTTCTCGTTCAAAATTAAGGGATATCTTATTCAGTTCTTGGTTCCCTTTAAAACCAATATTTATTGGTCTATTTATTTTCCCATTCAAAAATAAGGGACTTATTTGGTACTTTATTTCCATTAAAATCAGGGTTTATATACCATTTCAAGACTTCTTGAGTCGAGGATATATAGGGGAACCTCTAAGTGTTATTATCTAACTATCTTATCAAAGTATGCCTTGTCTATTTATTCTCCATGATTTTATTTCCACGTCACTTTTTTATAATTTTACTCATTTAATTTATGTTATGCTTAAATTTTATTATATCATTTTACATCACTATATATTTTATTTCATCAATCGTTTTATTCAATTTATTTTTTTAAAAAGTAAATTCACCCCTCCCATCCCACTATTTCCATTTCTTCGGCCCAATAATCTTGTTTCATTGCACTTTATCTATATGATAAAAAATTTATACATTTTTTCTTAATAGGAAAGACCATTCTCTAGTAGTAAAAACTCTTAGTTTAGTACATGTGAAGGATCAGGTATGTACTTTCTCAAAATATATACATGGAACACATTTTAAACTTGAGAGACATTCAGTGGAAGTTCTATGATAATATATCATTACTACTAGATCAAGAATATAAAAGGGTCTAATATACTTAGGGATCATATTTTCCTTATTTATAAATCTCATAAACTTATTCCATGGAGAAATATTAAGGATTACCTTCTTAATGACTTTGAATTGTATATTTATTTGATGATTGTTAGCATAACACTTTTGTCAAATATGAGTAGTCTTGATGTTTTTTTGAATGAATCAAACCTTCTATTCCATTTCCTTATCTATCTCAAGTCTCAATAGATTTATTTCTCTAACTTTATCCCAACACATTGGATTTCTACACTTTATTATATACTCTAAACCAAATTCATATTTTAGTAGTAGTTTGATAAACCACCACTAAAAAAATTCAAACATTTAGCAATTGTTTTTCAATAACCGCTGTAAAATTTTATCAATTTACAAAAAACAATTTATACTTGAGACCCCCCCTCTCCCACAGCACCACCCCCACCCCCACCCATCTCCCCTTGATCCCCTTCCACTACAGCATTTCCCCCCTCATCGGTGTTTCAGTTTTCCCTAAGCCCCCTCCCCCCCAAAGCCCTTATTGGTGCTCCTGCTTCCCTCAATCCCCCTAAGCTTGATCCCTCGTCAGTGATTTGGTTTCCCCTGACCCCCCCCCCCCAACCCTCTTCTTTTCCTTTATCAGTGCTTTGGTTTCTCCTAATACCCCCTCACTATTTCCCCCTCCATCTTTCTGGTTTCCCCTAAGCCCTCACCCTCTCCCTCACCACCTACAACCTCTTCTCCCATGAGCCATCCCCTCTAGGAGGTCATAAAGTAAGACCTATACTAGTTACCCCTATAAATTATAGGGAATGTGATTTCAATATCATTCACTTCATTTTTGATATCACTTAATCTATCACATTCTTCTTTATCTTCCCTAGTGGATTCTTTTTCTTCCTGGATTTTAGTGGCTCGTATTGATTGTGGAAGCTCTCATATAGAAAGGTAAGGAGATATTTATTATTTATATTTTATTTTTTTCCTATTTCTTAGATGTTAGTAGTTGTAAGCATATCCCATCATAATCAAGGGATGATATAATCTTATAATCCCTAGTATTCCTTACAAGATAACAGTTATATAGGCTTTACTTAGGTAAATCTAAGGTAAGAACTGGGTTTTTCTTCTTGGATTTATTCTCCTCAAGTGAAAATAGTGTTTACTTAATTCTAATCCCTTTATAGGTGGTTGAGGTTAGCTTTTGGGTGATATCTCACATCTTCTTGAGGACTCAAAGATATAGTATACAATTAAATTAGTAGTTGTCCCTCGTCTTCCTCTCATATCTAGAGAGAGTTAACATAGAAATTGTATAGGGTCAGGTGAACCATATTGAGACTAATATTTTAAAACTAGTAAATGTTTTCCCTAAACCATTCATGGTTAAATGATTTGTTTTTTTGACTCTTGCATGGATTTTACATGTTTATCATGATATGTTAATTAAATTGCAATTCTTTCTTTCTATTATATACTTTCTCTACATTATAAATGCTTTATTATGCATAGTGAAGTATAAAACAATATATATTCATCATGTTTTTTATTGTTAATCATTTAATAAAGTGATCATATAGTTTTATTCCATGAAATAATTTCTAAGTTTATCATGAAACATTCAATTTGACTTATTTCCAATATTGAGAAAGTTAAATACATATATGTTGTTGTTTATGAAACCAATACCTCTTGTATTCATATTCTTTATACCATATATTATAAAATATTTTTCATGCTATTAGTATGTATTTTTAATGGCCTCTACCACATCTCATACTTTTTTTGATTTCCTACAAGTATGAATTGGTTGTTTCTTAATCAATGTCTTATGATTTATTTGGAATTCTACTAGTATGAATTAGACATTTCCTATGAGATATATTTTAGTTTGTTTATTTTTCTATTGGTATGTTAATTTGTCTAATTTTTCATATCTTTTATCCTTTTGTATACTACTAGTTTGAATCAGTTTCTTCATATGCCATATCTTATAATTTTTTTAGTTTATTATTAACTTAAATTAGTTGTTACCTATTTCACCTCTTATATTTTTCTTGTCTTACTATTATTATATCCTGGATTTTAGTTATTAAATTCTATATACCTTTTTTATATTGCTATTAATATGCCTCAGTGGTCAATTATATCATTCCTTGGGAATTTTTTATATTTCTCATAGTATTCCATTATTTTTAGTTATTACATACCTTATACTTAGTATGAACTTAATAACATGCATCAATTCCCATTTTGTTTTTTAAATGGTTTCAAATGGTTTAATGACTTTTCATAGAACTAGGTCATATTCCAAGTCATTGTTAAAATTCCCAATGGATTTTCTAATGGTAATTAACTATTTAAAGGGGTTGTAGACACTGGCTTTGTCCTTAAAATGTGTGTGTGTTGTTTTAGACGTGTGTTTTAGTAATTTAAGGTAGTTGAACTTTAATATTTTTTTTAATTTTTTTGAGACTATAAGTATCATGGTGGCTATAAATGTTTTTTAAAGGTGAAATTTTGATCTTTAAAAATGGGTTCTTGACACTAGCTGACTTCCTTTAAAGATAGGTTTCTTTCCTTCAAAAGTGATTTTATGGAAATAGTTAGATTTATAAATTGGTTTTCAATTGATGGTTTGATAAATTATCTTCAAAGAACATTTAAAATGTTGTTTTCTTAATGATTTTTTGATTTTTATCTTGCTTCTATTTTACATAATATTATCCATGATTGGTTCTCTTTTTTTACTTTGAATTTTTTTAGAACTTATATGACTCTTCTTATAACTACATGGGTTATTTTTTTCACTTCCATTTATCTATTTTCAAAATTAGCAATGATTATGTGTTTTTATTTTTTTTAATTAAGTGTATACACATTATAATATATATGGATAACAGTTGGATCACATTGTCGAGGAACACTCCTCAATGTGCTAAGCGGCTGGAAGATTTTTTAGATTTTTAAATTTTCAATCGATCTTTTGATGGGATAATAAGATTTCCATGTCCGAAATGTAAATTTAGTTTATGGTTTCAGATACATGAAGTTTATGAAAACATGATATTGAAGAAATTCCCAACTCAATATTTTTTTTGGATTTGGCATGGAGAATCGAATGTTACAGAAATTTTTATCACTGATGTCAATAAGTAGAATGATCTCCCAACAACATCGACAATGGAAAATTAAATGAAAAACCTTATAAAAAATGCTTTCAGAATTTCAATACAAAAACACCAACACCAAAATATATCAGAACAACCAGTTGAGGGTGTTATAAATAGTAACTTGAAAAGTGATGATTTTGGGACTATACGACAACTAAATAAAGATTGTAACATATCATTATATCCTCCTCCTGCTTCTATAGATACTAATGTAAGAGAGAACTTAAATGAGCAGAAAAATATGTTTCATGATTTAGTTGACGATGGAAATCAAGAGTTGTATAGTGGATGTTTGAAATATTCAAATCTTTCTTTTCTGTTGAATTTGTACCATATAAAAAGCCTATGTGGAATTAAAAATAAGAATATTTCCATGATGTTTGAATTATTACGTGATTAAATTCCTAAAGTAAAGACCCCTGATCCCTTTTATGATATGAAAAAAAAATTAACAAACTTGGTCTGAATTATACAAAAATACATGCTTATCCTAATGATTTTATGATTTATTAGGGAGATAATTCAAGATCAAAGGATTTAAAAAAATGTTCTACTTCTATATGGTAGTCAATGGGTGATGTTGGAAGTCTGGGTCAACATAATAATATGAAGAAAAATAAAAAGAACACATCTGAAAGTGTTTTGTGTTACTTCCCTTTAAATACTTGATTTCAAATATTATTCATGTCATCAAAAACTGATGAGCACATGAAGTTTCATTCTATAGATAATGACAATGATGGTTTAATGTGATATCCAAGATATTCACAATTATGGATTACATTTTATTCATTATTTATGGATTTCAAATATGATACTAGAAATATGTGATTGGGATTGGTCAAAGATGGATTCAACCCATTTTGGACTTTGAGAACTAGTTAGAGCATTTGGCCGGTTGTTTTGATCCCTTACTATCTACCTCTGTGTATGTATATGAAAAAAAATTATTTTGTCAATTATATGATTATTCCTATAAAAACATTTCTATAAATGATATTGATGTATACTTGAAATCTATAATTGAATAATTATAGGAGTTATGGAGAAATGGTGTTGAGATATATGACACCTCTTCTAGAACAATATTCAAATTGCACACTACTCTAATGTGGACCATTAGTGACTTACATAGACTTGGGAACTTGTCTGGTTGGAACACTTACATGGGTTTTCCTTGTACTATTTTTAACTTTTATTTTGATCCCAAATGACTACCTGATAGTAAAAAATGATGCTTTTTGTGCCATAAAATATATCTCAATGTATCTCATATATTTTGATTGATTAATTAAAAATACAATGGTTATATTGATCGTAGACCACCTCTAAAGTTTTTTATAGGTTCTAAAATATTGGCACAACTTGGAAATATTGAAATATAATTTTTGAATTTAAATAATTTTAATTATAGTGAGAAATGATTTCTAAGTGCATCATCAAGTGAAATTAGAATGCAATAATGGAAGAAAAAAATTATATTTTTCAAACTTTTGTATTGTGAATTAAATTTTTTGAGACATAATCTTGATGTTATGCATATTAAGAAGAATGTTTGAGATAATTTGTTCTTCACATTATTTAATGAGAGTGGAAAATAGAAGGATCATCTCAATGCTCAGAAGGACTTACAAACAATGACCAAAAAGCATGATCTATAGCAAGATGAGAATATAAAGTATACTCAAGAAATTTTTTCAATGAAAATATGGATAAAGATACATTATTTAGAATTTTAAAACATGTTAAGGTATTTTATGGGTATTAAAGTAACATCTCATGGTGTTCCAACTTAAATAATCATAGGTTACATGGATTGAAAATTATTTATTCACATATTTTTTTACAATAGTTACTACCATTGGAATTTCATACATTATTACTTAAAATGTTTGTTATAGTTTTACTCCAATTTGGAACTTTCTTCAAAAAACTATGTAAGAAAACTCTATAACTAGCTGATCTTGAAAAAAATTAGGAGAGATTTCAATTGGCACTTTGTGAAATTGAGCTGATATTTCCTTCATGTTTTTTACTTTTATGATGCATTTAACTATTCATTTGGTCAAGGAAACTAAATTAGTGGGACCTATACATTATCAATGGATGTATACAGTTTATAGGTACTTTATTTATATGTTTTTAATCTTAAGTAAACAAATATTTTCACTTCACTAAATACATAATTGTGTTTTATTTATTTTATTTCATAAATATCTTGGTCATTTGAAATCATACGTAAAAAAATAAATCTCAACCTGAAGGCTCTATTTCTGAAGGTTATTTTGAAAAGTAGTATCTTACCTTTTTTTATAGATACTTGGATGATATTTATACAAGATTCAATCAATTTTTACATGTTTAAGAATCATCAAATCAAACTAAGCTATATGATAAATAAAAAAACTACTATTGGCTGATCGGTTGGGAGGATATCAAATGTTACACTAACAGAAATGGAATTATTTCAGGCACATAGATATGTGTTGTTGAATAGTGAAATTATAGATCTATTTATTAAAGATATTAGTATACAAATAAAGATATGAATGAGAATTAAAACTTGATATGGGAAAGATATAACAAAATCTGTTAATAAGGAAATTGTGGAATGGTTTTCATGTCGTATAACTTCATAAATATTGTAATCAATATGGATATTAGTTTGATACATGTTTTTTAAATATAATAATGTATATTAATTTTTATAGATCATGAATAATAATAATAGGGTTTAGTTGTTAAAATATTTGAAGTTTATGTATAGAGGTCCTCTAAAACAGGCTAGAAAATTTAATGCTTACATTGTCAATGGATTTAAATTTCATACACTCAATAAAGAATAGGGATTGAAAAAACAGAATAGTTGTATATTTATAGTTTATGAATTGGGTTATTGTGGAAATTTGAATGATATTATTGAGTTAAACTACCATGGTAATTTTTTAGTTTCTTTATTTAAATGAAAGTGGGTCAATATTATGAGGGGTATTAAAAGTTATTCCTTGAAATTTACTTATTTGAACTTATATCACTTTATAGATGTTAATGACCATGAATTACATGATCTATATATCTTCACATCATAATAGAAAATAGTATATTATGTGGAAGATGTAGTAGATGAAGGGTGGAGTGTATCTGTTCACATAAAACAAAGAGACTTTTATGATATTGGTGATGAAGTGGAAGATTTTCAATCTAACATTGAATCTCATCAACATCAAGAAACAAACTTATTTTCCATTATGATATTGAAGATATTAGTCTTTTAAGGGTGGATAAAGTTGATGAAGTAATAATGGAGAAATAAAATGACATGATTGAAGGGGAAAATGATTGTATATGAAGTCATCCATTAATTTATAAACCACTTATGTTATATGTTCAGTCATTCATTATAATAACGATGTATATTTTTTTCAATACTATACATCTGTTATCATTTCTAAAAACAATCCTGCTTGATTTTTTTGAAATATATGTTCTAAAGTTAATTTTATTTGATTAAATGGAAATAATTCCAAGGAATAATTCTTTCACTAATCCAAGTCAACTCCATGTTAACATTCCCTCAACCAAACCAACAGAGGATTATCCATCAGTCTACCTCCCTACAGTATTTGAGACACCCTCCATCAACACCCTATAGTGTATCTCACACCCTCCTCTATTATATCAGTATCTGGAACACCCTCCCTCTCTATCCCATCAGCATCTGGGACAGTGCCTCCCCATTAAGTAGGATTAGTAGTGAGGTAACAGGTTGTCACTCCTATTTTTTTTTGAAGATATTAGAGGTTGACAATTATAGGTACAAATTTTAATGTAAATAAAGTTATTGCGCTTTTTTTATAATACCAACTATTTTTTCACAAAAGTTTCTAAAAATGTTACTATGGAGTGAAATGTTAATGGTTCAGATGTCTGGAATCTAAATAGATTGAATTTTTTTTCCCATTAGACTATTATAGGGTCCCCATGGATGATTTTGTAGGATTATTTGGCCAGATTCTAGGCCATCTGGTGGCGGAGTCGGTTAACCTTCCGATTACCTATGATGATTGGATTCATATAACTTAATCTTGGAAAAATTAAGTATTTTACTCCTAGATAAAGGTAATTTTAATATATCATGGTGTAATTTAATGTCATTATGGAATGAATTCAATGATAAATCATTGACCACTCAGTAAAAATCTGATAAGGTACCTGAAGGGGTACCTAGAGAGTAATTAAAGGTGTTTTTTGATAACCATCATCATGAATAGAACATGGTATTGAAATATATATTATTATATTAATCTCATTTGACATATATACATTCATATGAAAATTATATGAAATTTCATAAATTACTATTAAATTACATGTTATTTATTTCAGGATGTTTCAAGAAAAAATTCACCAAGTCAAACTAAAAAAATCATCCCCCACACTATTGGTTCAACAAGTTTTTCTAGAAACATATCGACTCTGGTAATATTTTCATTAGTTTAAACATTTATAAGATAACATTATTTATTTCTTATATTAAATTTTTTATTTATATTTGTTTAATGTATTCAAAGAATTTAGGGCACCAAGTCTTCTGAATAGAACTTTGGTTATATACTCATACAAAATATGATGGGAGTTATGTTAATGATCCCACCAAATAAGTTGGGGTATTAATTCTTTTTTCTTTATAATAACTTATTGTCAGTTTTCACTGGGTTAATATATATTACTTCAAATATGAATGATATTTTATTTATAGGTAAAAATAAAATAACTATGGAACGTCAATCCCACATAGTCCTTATCAATATACCATGATGATCTAGTTGGTCAAGTCTTTGAGAAGGTGCATCCTAGTAGTGTGTGAAAGATGGGTTTGGGACTCTTACCTTCTAAGGTCTTTGGCATTCCATTGAGGATTGTAGTAGCATCTAATCCTGGTTGTAGTTACTCCCTAAATCGAGATGCTCGAAAGGAGTTTTTTACAATGTAAAGCACAGTTCAGGAATAGAGGGCTCATATAAATATGTAAGATGAAAAGTTTGTTGCTCTAAAGAAAGTAGTGATTGGATTATATAAGAAGACGATTGGATCTATCCCCAGTGATATTATGTTTATGTATGGTAGTTATCAATTAAATCACACACCTTAATAATAATTTAGTAAAAAATTATTATTTGTTTAAAGTTTTAATTTAAATATACAACAATATTTAATTTTCAATAAAATTTTCATGTAGTTGTTGGTAGTATGGAGTGGAGACATAAATAGAGAGGATGAAAATCAAATTTCATTAGGTAGTGATTATTGTTCACATTGGATTCGGTGATCATGTGTAACTAAATTTATGACAAACTAACACTAATATGGTGATTTAGAAACCATGTTGTGGCTTCTAGTATAGATATCTGTATTTCCATTACATTTCATGAAAATATATGTGCTTAGTTCATTTGATATGTTTTATTCTGAAGTTTAACTTATAATAATAATTCTTAGGCTCTTTAGGTTTTTTTGTTTTAGTATTCCTTGAAATTCCACGTCTGGTTATTTTTTTTCAAAATCTATAGTCTCTTTTAACCATTTGTGAACTTTATTCAATTCTAAATTACACTTGGTAATTCACCAAGAACTACCTATAAAACTAAACATTATGGTTAGCATGCATCTTGACATCCCACTATTATTTTTCTTATCTTTACAACATATATATTGTTAGTTTCACTATCCTCTCAAATAACAGACCTTAAACCAGTTTATTCATAGAGATAAAATGTCCATCAGTCTATATACTACAAAAGAAAACTTCTTTAATTGTAACCTTAAAACTCAATTAATGAAATAATATACCACAATAATTCATCATAATGGGTATCTTTAATATCTTAACTCTTCAAGATTAAACATCTACATCATCTTTAACCTACTTTTATAAATGATTATTCTTCATGTAGAATTATTAATGGTAGAAACTTCTTCCATGATAATAAATGTTATTTATTATGGATAAACCATGAGAGAACATACAAATCTATTCTCATAAATATTCTTGAGAACTCAAAACTAATTCACAAATGTAATACATAATACATATTGAGTTCATCTATATTACATTTATCTTTATGGATGAAAAATACAAGAAAAAACAAGTGGGTTTAATATTTATACTAGATGAATCATCACCCTCGACTATGAAATTTTTTATCCCATCCTTAGAAATTTTGTGATGGTATTTGGGTGGTTTTCAAGTACACATTAAGATTTTATCAATATATATATTTTAATTTGATAAATTCTATTTAAAATATATTATAACCTTATCACATAAGTGATTGGGTAAAGGAATTTATGGATTTTCTTTATAATTTTTCTCTTTTTTTCTTACTTTCCCTAAAAAATTATAATCACTATAGATTAAAGAGTGAGTTTTTTTTGTAAATTATAATAATTCTAATCTATAAAAGGGGCCTTATTCTACATATTTAAATACACACCAAATGTTCAGTTATTTATAAGTGAATTGTCAATGTTAAATTTCTAAAAATGAAATATTATGTTTAGAATATTCTTATTTTAAGAAAAACTAGTTATTATCCTTGTTATATTAAGGATTTATTGTTTTATGGTGTTGTATAAATTGAAATTGACATATTTTGGTTTTATTTTTATTATACATGAATTGTTTCTTTACTATTTTTATATTGTAATTTTCTTTAGGGATTTTGTTTCTGCAGCTGTATTTTTTTTTAAAAAGCGATATAGAGTGGTGGTTTAAAAAGCCGCTATATATGCCAAATTATTTTTTTGTGCTATTTTAAACAACCTCTATATAAGGCTAAAATATTTTTAGTGGTGGTTTTTTTGTTTTTAGTAGTGGTTTCCACTCCCAAAAAAAATTTAGGGGATAATGGCTATTTAAACCACTACTAAAAAGACGTTTTGCGACAGTTCATAGAAGCCACCGCTAAATGGATAGAACCAATGTGAGTGGGATACTAACACTAAATTTAGTATCAATTTTTGGAAACCATCATGAAACCATATGTAAATTTATTAAACTACCACCAAATAAAAAGACACCACTATCAGTCAATTTTTTTGTAGTGATAGAATTCTTAATAAGGATACATTTTAATGCTCAAGTTAAATTTATTATTATAAGATAATTCTATAAGAGGAAGTTTTTGATCCCAAACACCTTTAAAATCTATATACTAGGATATCGTCATATTCTATAAGGTTTGAATGGTTCTCTCACACTAACCATATATATAAGGATTATATGTAGTACTGAAACACAAAAATGTATCTAGATCTTGCTAAAGACTTCACTAGAACTTCGAGTTAAACCATGGATCATGATCAGATACAATATAATGTGGTACTCCATGAAAACTTAACACTTAATTAATTAATATCTTGTGAATTTCATCAAGAGATAAATATTATTTGATAGTAATGAAGTGTGCTAAATTCATAAGGTTTTCGACTATAACCCAAATAGAATTAAGTCATTTAGATGTTTTTGGGATTCCAATGACGAAATCTAGGGGGATGTTTTCCTATTTCTATTATGGTATGGGTAATGGTTGTCACATATCCTTAGACTTTTGTATCTCAACCTTAACTTGTTTAAATACCAAGCACCAATATACAAACTCTATAATATCACTTTTCATGTTGTCCCGCCAAAAATAATCTTTCAAATATCTATATATATTCATAATTTTAATAGAAAAAAGATAATTATGAGATGGGAGATTCTTCTAATATCCCATTATTAATTTTTGGTATTGATGGGACACATGATAAATTTTTTAACCTTATCATTCCATCATAATCAAGTTTGAACTTAAGAACATTTATCACCTTATTTTGCATCTCTACACCTTCCTTTAGCACCTTTTTAATCTTATCATGGATAGATGGTTTAACACACATTTGAGAAAGATATGATTTCTCCCCTTCAATTAATATTTCAAGGTCTATCCTTTTTAAATATAGAAATATTGGATCCTTTATGATCTTAATTATAAATTATCTAGAATGATCCTTTTGAATCAATGTAGCATTCACCTTTTTCACTTTCTCAGGTTGATAATGTGTTGATCGGTTATAATCGTTAATCAATTCCAACCATCTTATCTGACACACATTCAACTCTTTCTGATTGAATATATACTTTAAAATTTTATGATCAGTATATATGTTATACCTTTCTCCATAAATATAATTCCTCTATAAATTTAATGCAAAAAATATCACATTTAACATTAAATCATGATTCGGGCAATTTTTTTCATGAACCTTCAATTATTACAAGGCATAAGTTATCACCATATCACTATGCATCAGGACGCATCTTAGTACCTTCTTTGATGCATCACTATAGATCAAAAATCCATATCCACTATAGGGTAGTGTGATTATAAGTGCACTGACTAGCCTTATTTTTAGCTCCGTGAAATTTTCCTCACATTCATCTGTCCAAATGAACTTGACTCCCTTTTGAGTTAACTTAGTGACTGAATTTGATAGATTTGATAAATTATTTACAAATAATAGATAATATCCATCCAATATGAGAAAAATATGATCTCAATCACAGTTTTTGGTCAGGGCCAACATTAAATAACTTTCTAGTTTTATGGTTCTACCAATATACCCTAACTTAAGATTACATGACCCAAAAATGAAACTTAATGTATCAAAAATTTACACTTGATAAATTTTTCATACAGCTTATCCTTCCTTAGGGTCTTTGGTAAACTCCTCAAGTAATATTAATGAACATCATTAATCTTGGAATATATAAGAATATCATTTATAATGACTACCAAAAACTGATAATGGAAATCCATAAAGACTTTATTCATTAAATCCATGAAGATTGTGGGGGAATTAGTAATTCCAAATAGAATCACTATAAATTCATAGTGTTCATACCTCATATGGAAGGTAGTCTTGGGTATGTATTCACTTTTGAACCTCAATTTATAGTATCCAAATTGAAGATCAATCTTGTAAAAATATTGACCACCTTATAATTTATTGAAAAAAATCATTAATGTCAGGTAGAATATATGTATTCTTGATTAATATTTGTTCTAATTCCAAGTAATTAGTGTAGAGTATCATTAATATATATTTTTTCATAAAAAAAATAATAGATTCACCCCATTTTGACACACTTGGTAGAATTAATACCTTATCTATATTCTCCTGGAGTTAATTCTTCAATTCCTACAACTCAATCAGGTCCATTTTATATGTTGTATTTGAAATAGGGGTATCACCAAGTATGATTTCTATTACAAAATCAAATTTAATATTTTTAGGAATAGTAGGAATCCCTTTCATAAAGACATAAACAAACACCCATACAATAGGAATATCTTTGATGTTGAGATTCTCCCTAACCATTTTTGATAAATAACCCCTTTGAAAAGGAATCTGAACTCATACGGTGGATGTAACTTCCATTTTATGTTCATATTTATCATGGAACTAATAGATGATCATGGGTTGGATTAGAATATAAAATTTTACTACCCTTTCTCATCAATTGATATAGGAATTATATAAATAAATCCATTCCATGCCCAAAATAATATCATATTCAACTATAAGGAGAATAATGATATTTATAAGAAGCACATTCTCATAAACTCAAATCAGAGAATATTCATAGACATGGGATATTATCCTCATACCATTAATAGTTTTCTATACTAATTCAATATCTAATCATTGAGATTATGAATTATCATTCCTAGATACTTTTCATGATATAAAGGAATACATATAACTAAAATCATATAAGTTAATTGAATATTTGAGTGTACCTGTCACCACCTCAACTTCTTTGTTCTATCTCTAAACCTTTACTAAAACCAAAATGGTTAACATGATCATCAAGAATTGTTAATTATATTTATCAATCATATAATCATAAAATCATTCCTAATATTTCCTAAATAATGACACCTTCTTATCAACCTATGACACTTTAGGTTTAACCAAGGCCATTCATGGTCATCATCTATTCAAATCCTTCATAATGGTTCATAAAGAAAATTTGAATTAACTCAAGAATATACCCCAAGAGTTTCTATATAGGTGTGAAATCTCAGGCCCACTCATCATGCACTGGTGATGACTGAGTCAATACTCAATCTTCCCTATTCTATGTTGTTAACCCTAGGTGCATATGTGCCACAACTTTATCCACTTTCTAGTATCAAAATGGGGATATATTTTCTAGGAACACCATACTCCTTTATTTACCATAACATAGTATGTTATTCTATAATTAGGATTATCCTAAGGGATCTCACTAAAGTGTTCACATCTTAGTTTCTAAAAAAACTATACCTTATTGTGATGACAACTGATGTAACCCAAACATTACATACATAAATATTACATATTATTAGATAAATAATAATTTCATATCATTAAGATCTATACCATAACCATAAATTCTTAGTTTCTTTGTAAATTTGGATATATAAACAACTGGTACATAAAATATCTATGTCATCTCCCACTAAGTTCTTCACAACTAGTACCATTATTATACATATCATACTTAAAACCTTTCTTTATATTCTGGGGAAAAGGAAACATAATAAAGGGTGAGATTAAATTCTTATTAATAGGAAAAAAGGGAGCTATCAATAATCATTTAATCATAGCATGGGAATAAGTGTATGAGAACACAATATTAACATTTTAAGACCATGACCAATAATTCATAGATCGTAATCATGATTCATGGAATAAATCTTGGTAGTTCATAATACATTAATCATAAAGGAATCAAGGAACGAGAGCTATGATCGAATAACATTGGCATAAGATCATGTCAGGGGTGGAATCTCTTCATGGGAACGACTGGCATGAATTATTGGCCTCTCCTCACTCTACCCCCTCTTAGTTGGGTAGGTTTCATCTGGTGGCATGGTGGAGCCTGCGGTCATGCTCTATCTTCTCCTATTGTGGATCGACGTGTGGGTCAGTGCCGGCTGAGAGTGTGCGTGGTGGTTCAAGGTTTTCTCTAAGTGAGTGTGTGAAGGCGGTGATGGGATATGTCCTACTTTGTGACAATACCCGTGGATGCCTTTGGTATTTTGGTTTGTTTCTTCTTGATTTCTGATCTTGTTTTGTTGTTTGTGATTATGCTTTGGGAATTCTGTATTTTTTTATATGGTTTTGCGGCTTGCGATGGATCCTAGTAGTTTGGTTGTGGATTTTTTCTTGATTTGGTTTCGTGGATGAAGGATTTTTGTGATGTGGTATTGCAGAGGAAAGTCTTTATGGTTTGGTTTGGTAGCATTGGTGGAAATATGGATCTGGGAGCTCCTCATGTGATCAGTCTACAGTTTTGGATCAAGTGAAGATGTGATAAACTAAGGTCTTTGGGGATGAAACGTTTATTTATTACAATTTGGTGAAGGTTTATGTGCTATTGTGCATTGATGAGGCTTTTGTGGTTTGATTTTTGAGAATTTTCTTGCGGTACTGTGGCCTTGTTCCATGAGATACTGCATCTAGTTTACTTATAAGGGAGTGCCCAGATGAGGTTTAGAGTAGAGTGTGTTCTCCTCTTTATCGCTATCTAGAATTGGATGTTTTGAGAGGGTATGACGTTTTCCATCAGTACAGGGCATGTGCATCCTTGCATAGGACAGCTAGCTGAGCAGTGATGGGAAAGTGTATGTTGGTCGTATTGTCTTTTTCTAGGGTGTGGATTCTTCTAAATCATTAATTGTATTGTCATTTGTCTTGAGGAACTTGTCCCATGGAAGCATGGTTGTTTTTTAAGTCTTTTATGTCATTTTGGTTTCCCACTTTTTCCTCAAAAGTGCTTTTCAAATAAAAAATTAATTTTCAATCAGTCATCATAGCCAAACCCATGAAAAGAATAAGGGTTTCATAAATATTTCATCATCATAATAATAAACCATCTAGAAAAATAATAATTAAGGTATCATATCATTATATTCTAATTTAATCTTAAGTAACATCAAAGGATATTATCATAGATAAGAAATGAATTTAAAATATCACTCGAATGTTTCTAAAGGAAAATACCCTTTTGATTTTGAAAAAACTTATTTAAAATATAAAAATTTCCAAAAAATTATATAAAATAATTTTTTTTTAAATTACCATGGAAAATTGTTAATGAGGATTCAAATAAAATAGTATTCATGTTGGTGATAAAAGTAATTTGTGCAGTATACATTAAAACAAATATTTTGTTCACACATTTTCTGAAATTACCCTATTCATAAAATGACAAGAATATTCCTTTAAAAACTTTTTATAGAAATTAAAACATGGAAAAAATGAATTTAAATAATCAGAATATATTATTAAAATAATTCATTAAAACATTTTAATGAAAATATGGAAATTGAAGAAAAATATTCTCGACCAAACAGAAGAATAAAGTTGGTTTTTCTTAAAAACATTATTTCGGTATCTTGAGTACTTAAAGAAGGGAAAATTAAAGGAAAAGATATAATAATCATAAATAAATAGATTATAATAAAATAACTAATATTTTTTAGTGATATATTTTATATTATCATCATTAAAAACTTAAGCATAAACAATCCTGGTAAAAATGAGATTGTAATATAAAAACCCCTTACCGTGTTGGTAACTTTTGAATCATAGCCCCCGTGAAATAAATAAGTTTAAATAAAACATTAAATAATATGAAAATAATTATATTCATTATAAAAAATATCATATCTTAAGTATATAAACCTCATAAAATAATAAATGAGTATAACATAACATATATCTCAAAGAAGACAATTTGATATGATAAACCCTTACCTCAGGTTTGAATTTCATTGTAAGCTATATAAACTCATGTATAATAAATTTATATTTTTTATAATTATAAAAAATAATAATATAAATAATTATAATAATCATATATGATCCAATTATAACATTTTAACACTTCTTTATAGATAATTCTTTATTAAAATCATCATTTCCTAGTGTTAATTGTTTCATTTTTCATGAAAGTTTCAGTTCGGTAGTTCTAGTCATTGTAATTAGATCATGGTTATATAATTTTTAGAATTTTAATAATTACATAAATATCATATATATTCATTTTAAATTTATTTATAATATTCCATAAAATTTGGAGATGGAAAAATGACTTACATCGTTCATGGAGACAGTGGTCTGTACGTATGCATTAACATTGTTTTTATTTTCTAACGAAAAGAAGCAAATAAATATATATGATATATTATAATTAAATAATAATTATTTCATCATAAATATAATATATATTTATTAAATACATCGTTATAAATTTCCATGTGATGCAGTTATGGAAAATGAATCATATCCCTACGTGGAGGTGGTAGTCCAAACGTATGCACAAGTGATACTTTCATTACCCATTTAATGAAAAAGAGGTGGAAAGGTTATTTAATAATTTTAATAACATATCAGTATATTTATGATAATATATTCACAATTTTATGATGGATAAAATAGTTTTATATTTGGTGGATGAAGAAACAAAATTCAAAGTACTTGGTTAAGAGTTATTCATCTTCATTGAAAAACCTCATTTTAATTTCACATTAAGCCTTAAAAGAATGGTATTATGATAAAAAAGGGTATATTGATGTGTTTATGGATTTAAAGAAAGTATTTGGATAGATATTTTCCAATATAACAGGATTCTTAAGTGTTTATAAGAGAGGATAGGGGGTGTCCTTTTATAAGTGGGGGAAAGGACACACTTGGAATTTTTCAATAAATTAAAATATATTAATACATTATTCAAGAAAAATGGATCCAAAATGAATAATATTATAATAGGATGGTATATGAGTTCCAAATATGACCATACTATAGGATTTATATAGGTTAACATGGCAAGTTTACCCTTATCTCTTATTTTACCCCCACTCCCTGGTAAACTCGTTTTAACCTTAAATGTGGTAACAAAAATTTTCTATTTTTACTATTAATTATGACCAAAAATGAAAGTGGAATCATTAAAAAAAATTTAAATTATAATTCCAAATATTTAATACATTTTATCAAAATAAATTTCAATAATTGGTATAAATTACATTTAAAATAAACCCAAAAATGTGATGAAAAAAGGTTTTCCATAAAAATAAATTTTTAATTATAAAAATGTTTTATACCAAAATAAAGAATAATTTGAATTCAAAGAAAATTTATTGGATAAATTTTAATAAAAATTAAATAATTAAGTTTTAAAATCAATTCAAAACAAAATTTTACTTTGTACACACTTGAATGGAAAAGATATTTTTCTATAAAATCGATATTTTTTCACTATTAATTGAAAATTAAAACTTTTTAGAAAAATACCAAAATTTTACCTTAAGATAATTTTTATATGATGATTTATAAAATGATATATTTTTTATAAAATAAAATTTCAAAACATGATAGAAATTAAATATAGTATCCATGCACAAAATGAAATAAAAAACCATTTTTTAAAAAACATATTTTTAAAACACAAAATGGATTTATCGAAAATTGATTAGTTATTTATTATGAATTAATATATAAATTTATATTATATAAAACCTTTATACATAATTTTTTAATAATTTATTTATTCTTATTAATACATTCAATTTAACAACTAGGTTATAATGTTATACTATATCATAATTCATTTAAACTTAGGGTTGTGTGTAAAATAAGTTATCGAATACTTAAAGTTTACTTCAAAGGAAAATATATATAGAAAATATTAGGGTGCTTCACGTAATTTTGAATATAAACACTTTATATTAATTTATTAATATGAACTATTTTATATTACTCATTATATGTCTTTTTGCTTAAATATATGATATTATATGAAATATAAACATTTTATATTTATAATATATTATGTAACTATTTACATAATATAAATATTACATATTTTTATTATTTAAACTTTAATAAAATCAATCCATAAAAACTTTTTTTTTGGTTTAAATAATTTCTCAAAATACAGCTTTAATTTTAAAAAATCAAATTAATAATTATTAATAGCTCATAACTTAAATATACTCTTTTATATTTAGACTTATTTTATAATTTTTAAACACTTTATAAATTTTAATTATAATTATTAAATAAAAAATTTATTTCTAAATTATAATTCATTCCATGTAATTGGTAAAATAAATTTCAATATTAACACTTATTATTGTGGAATATTTATTAATAAATGTTTCATAATAATTTAATTAATTAATTACATACACTTTATAATTAATTAATATATAAATAATTTTATAAATTAATAAATAAACCAAAATACCTTTTATTATAATTTATAAACAATTAATGAATTTTATAATTACATTCATAATTGAATTTTAAGAAAAACATTTTTCCCATCATATCATTTTTAATGATATCCATAGCTATTTAGGAATAAAAACTAGGTCCTATGTGAGATTCATCTCACAAAGCTTGGGTCTATATAGGATTAAATTATTGGTCCATGTAGAAATAAACCTAACCCTCATGTAGTATTAACCTATATGACACACGCTTGAGTGGGATTAGCTCAATTCCTATGTGATATTAATTCTACATCATGGTGCCTATGTAAGGAGCACAACTTATGATATAAGGATATATGTAAGGTGAATCAGGAAACTTGCATATGATTAATCATGCATATAATAGTTTTGTGCGCTGTTAATTCAAAGTTATTCTTACGCATGGTATGTCTTTTATAGGAATAATTTTATTATTATTTAGAATATGCGAGATTAAACTTGTGGTATTTGATACAGTGATTGTCGCACGTAAGAATAAATAAGAGGAACCAAGGTTTGTGTGATATTAACTCAATGAAAACTAATGAAAAAACTATCATTCATGGGGTAAAAAGACTTTTTAGTAATAAATACCCAAAATTTATTGTAAACTATGATACTCACCTAGTTACTCCAATTATATTAAATATAATTAATTATATTGTATAAAATGATACAGTGTTCTATTGTTTTCAACAAACAAGGACTCTTAATTTTACACTTGAATTCATGTATCAAATGGAATGTAAAGGCTCTGATACTGATGATAGGTTTCTTAGGATGATTAAAAATTAATCAACACAATGGAAATAAATAATAAACCACCAACCTAGGGATACCGTGTGGGAATACCCAAAATTACAATACTATATAAAATGAAGAAAATAAACATTATTACCTTACACCATAAATCAAAAAAACCTATCTTAATTCATTCTTAATGAAGACCATAAAGAGGAATCCAAAAGGAATCCCTCGTATGTGGTGTATCTATGGGTTGAAAAAAACACCTAACATTTGGGTGGGATTCTCCTTCTCACTATGACGTGCTAGCACCTCATAGTGAAAAGGTGGAAGAAGGTGAGAGTTTCGGGTATATAATAAGGACAGATTGTAACTCACTTTATCTATAGCCTATTACCTTTATATAATCTCTTGGATATGGTATTTTATCCCCTATGATGAGTTTTGGGGGACCATATCATTATCATTACAGTGAAAGATACTCATTAAAGTGCATGATCTATCATCAATAATCAACATGCATTATGAAGAACATAAATAATAAAAATTGTACTTCATAAGTAGTGTGACCAATATGAACCGATCTTTATGGGTTATTATTTATGGATAACACAAAGAAATATCCCATGAACTCTCTCCTCTATAGGTAGTACACTAGCTACTATAATCCTCATACTCTATGAAAGGACCCCAAAATTCCAATGGTTTCCTTGAACCTTCATCTCGGTGATAAACTAAGAAATGGTCTAAAGCGAGCATCAACTATGGATTTTCATAATAAAAAACACTTAACAAGAGGGTCTCCACCCTTTATATAGTATTCCCCCATTCAATGAAGGCATTTTAGTTTCAATTTCCATCACATGGCATTTGACATACATTATGATAATGTATACCTGTTGAGTTTTAATAATCATTGAACACCTCATTGACTATTATATATTTGTATATCAATAAATAAATCAAAATTTTGATTTATAACCTATGATATACCATGTGGAATACATTTCAGTGACCATGAAATTATAATTGTTGTTGGATTATCATACACTATGATGGAGGTAACTGTGATATGCATCACATGTATATCGCAAACTATGACTCGAGGTATATCATACAATATGATATACCCATTTTAATTCATTTTCAACAATATTCTACATATGATAAAATCATATAAATAATTTATTAAAAACTTTACAACTACTTTTGAATTCATCCAATCTCTTTTGGATATGGTTTTTCAAACTCTCTTCATTGTATAACGAACACTTTTTCCATAATATAATTTAGATTATAATCCTTATCTATGTGACCCTATGGGATTTTTTGAAATTGAAAAAAAATTATGTAATCCTAATTTCATATATGTAAGAAAATAATGGTCTCTATTAAAAAATCAGCTCTACTTATGTTACAAATGGGTCTGGTGTGATCTCAATCAAACATACTAATATCTCCATATGAACATGTCAGCATAAGAATTATCATATGCATCGCATATATACCTATATATAATCCATTTTTCTCTAACATTTAGTGACCACTAGTCCTGGAACATGTCAAACTAGAATAATTCATCTCATATATTCATGATTCTTTAAAATATATTAACTAGGTCAATGAATACATAACATGCCATTCATCAAAATGATGAGCACATCATATGTCCCTCATCCAAGTATCCAAACACATCACATATCACTCAAATAATTATGGACATTAATTTCTCCAATTTAATTATATCAAGGTCCTTTATGTATTTAAATCATCATATAAGTAGAAAAATCTCATCTTAGTTGATCTATAACCAATTATATGATCAATAACATTCTCAACCACCCCCTAATTAGCTATAAATAAAATATTTTATAACAAAAGTATCAATGTATGAATATTATAATTATATATATCTCACTAACCATAAGTGATGGGGATTCATAATAACCATGGAACCTTAATTATATCAATGAATGTATGATATTCCATGTGATATACTTTGGTGGTTCATCCAAAATAATAAGTATTGACTTATTACTGTATGAGTTTATTCTTTGAATATTGTATAAAACTCTTTTTATCAATTATAATATTTTAATCAAGTTAATATTAATATATAATCACAACCCATAATATTATGTGATTATCATAGAGTAGGGAAAACAAAAAAAATCATACTTTTAGGGGGTAATTATCATTTCACTTTATGAAAATATGCATCCGATGTGAAAGAATGATAAATTAGAGAATTCATTTTATAAAACATGATAAATTTTATATTATTAAAATAATTTAATAAGATATAATAAAACCATACATAATCATCTTCCTAGCATATCATATATGATAAACCACTGAATTAGCCTTCTGTTTGTTATAATTTAATTGGGGGTTTAGTGCATTATGTCTCTATATAATTCCTACCATATATCTATGTGACCACATGATAAAACCATCTTAGTAAAATATTTATTGAGTAACATCTATGAAACAAGATAGTTTTAATAATGGTGATACTTAGGAATCATATTCCTAATGTTCAACTCCTTGAACATATTCAAACTCCACAAATACACAAAATCCAACACTATAATATTAATAACTTATATTATCTACTTAGAATTATTTTTAAGTACATAATCATCCTTAAAACCCTTTCTATCAAGCTTTTCCCTTGAAATCTTTTGTTAGTAAATTTATCTATTTATATTATCACTTACCAATACATTCAAAACTCTTTTAGGATAAAGTAACATTCACTTTGTTATGGTAACTAAATGTAACTATTTACAATTATATTTAATTACATACCCTAAAAACTTATAGGATATTAATTAAAATTAACTTTTAATTTTGATAAGTACAATATTTTATTTTTTATTTTTTAACTTTTTAAATTCTAAATTTACTCCCAATATCCTCTTAGGCACTATATTCTTTTCATAATTTCATTATAAGATATAAAAATTCCATTGTGCTTAAGAAATTACTATTGCTTCTTTTTAGTAGGAATATTTAACAAATAAACCATCATTTTTATATTGTATATGGTATTATATATGTTTGGATAATTTTCTTTAAAAAAATAAGACTTTATTCTTTAAAATATGTAACTGATGGTGGTGAAATCTCAATTCCTTATATTTTAACAAACGTCTAGATAAAAACTTTTATCCTAGATAAAACATTTTTATCTTTTTAGGCTTTTTATAACTTTTTATAGAATATAATGAATGATAAACCATGTTTATTTAATCCATTATATCATATTATTTATAACAAAACTTTGTTAACAAACAACTTCTCTCATCATATAAGAAAAATGAGAAAACTATACACATCCTTTCTGAAAAATCCATCTAATCTAGATATATTGTTTTATATTCAAATTATTAATGTATAAACACTTTGAACCATCTCATTAATGTAAACTATGTGATCTATAAATTATTCCCTTGATTTTAAACTCCTTTATACTCAAAAAAATTGTAAATTATACATTTGATATAACATACTCTTTAAAAATGAAGAATTAACTTATATAACACTAATATCTAATATGTAAATTCCATGGAGTTTCTCAAACTCCTTTATGTATCCTAAAAATTATATCCTATAGAAACATTATTCCTTCCCTTCCTAATAACTCTAGGTTTCAATGACAATAACTGTTTACTCAGAGAAACATTATTAGACTCTCAAACTAACTTTTCTTCTTTTTGTTTGAACTTTTAACTACTTGTAATATTTACATATAATAATAACCAGGACATCATATTACATATTTCATATTTTTTAAACACTTCGAGAAAACTAAGTAAACATTTCTTAAACTTATTCACATTATTGGAAAATTTACAACTATGAAAATATAATGTGTGATGGCCTATAATTTTATGATCATTTTTTATGATAAAAAATCAATTTTTTATCCCATAGTGGGGGATTTTTTTATAATTGAGACTTGGGTTAGGATTCAGAGGGTTGGAATATCTTGTGGAGATTTTTTTAGGTGTAATCAAAGGCTTGAGAGGTGTTTCAGGTTCTTGGGTGATTATTGGATCAAGGTCAATGTACCATTATTTCCTAGATTTTTTATATATGGATCACCATGATGTGAAAAGGGTATAATAGAGGTCACTCTATAAACTATGAGGGGCACTGAGGTGTAAAGGCTGATAATCCAATAGGTTATTCCATGATCATTGGGTGTCACATAATGGTCGGTTTTGTGTGTAGTTTTTTTCTAAGGAAAAATCATTACATATGAGGTTTACATCATGGTTGGGTGAATCATGTCTTGATGGACCTTACACAATAATTTCTAGTAAATTCAAATACCCATATGTATGGACATTCCATGGTAGGAGGGATCCAAGTTATAATAGTGAATCTTATGTATTGGGTTTGGAAAACCTGATGTTTTTACTTTTTAGATTTTTTCAGGGAAGGATAGTCATTCCATAAACCATGGACACACTGTGAATGATTTACCCTGGGTAATTTTCATGGTGTGTAGGGTTAAATCCATTTCATATAGGATGAAAGAAGTTATATTGAGGGTATATACCACACCATAAAGGGAGGTGTCCATTCCATGAAGGTTTAAGCTACAAATTTTTATTCTACCTAAGGAAGTTATTCCGCACCATGACCAAAAGAGTATTGTTATGAGGGGTGACCATGGTTTTATTGATTTTTTCAAATGGTGATGTTCCATATCAAGACTCAACAGGGAATTTCATGAGGATTTTATAGTTGAGGTAATCCTACTGTAATCCCTATGGGTTACGCTATAATGAGTCCACATTCCAATTTTTTAAAGAAAGTGTAGACCCTTCATTTACAGGTGATACCCTTTTTTATTTAGAGAGAAAGGGGGTTATGTTATTGATAATTTTGGTCATCTAAATCACCTTTATTTATTTTATCAAACACCCCTTGGTAAGGGATGTTTTGGTGGTGATTCCATAGCGGTTCTATGTGAGTTTTTCCCTCTTTCTTCCTTATATTCTTATTTCCCTTCATTAATCTTTGATTTATTGTGATTTGTACTATTTTTAGTGATAATTTAACTATATTATAGTTTAAATAATCATAATATATGGGTAGTTTTCTCATTTTGTCTATAGGGGTTCCTATGATGATGAATGCACGAGGGTTTGTATAGTTTAAGTGAGTAGAATTCACTTGGTGAGTTTTTTTCCATCATGCATATTTGTTTTAAATTGAATAATTTATTATAAATTTTTATAATTAATTATTTTGAATTTGGTGGACTTATATAGGGACTTGTGAGTTATTTAAAGCTTAGTTAATGCATGGATAGGCTTAACTATGGATTATAGGATCTTGGAGAGGATGGTAACTCCGTGTTTGAGGTGGGTGATCCTTATAATACTCAACCATATGCATATTCATGCAAGATTGTGCATTTATTCCTAAAAGTGTGTGTTAAAATAAAATTTATAGTGATATATATTTCCATGTGTATAGATATAGAGTGAAAATTATCCTCTTATAGGTGGGGTGAGGGATCCATTGAGTTTTGGGTATTTTGGAATCACTCAGAAACTATATAACCAAGGGGTGAGGGTACCGATTGATGTTACAAGAGGGTTGGGATAGGTATTTGGGATTGATATGAGATGTGTATGGACTATGTTGTATCCATAGGTATAGTTGGGTATTCATGAAAGGCTTAGGGCTAATGGTGATGGATGAGACAATTTTATGTCTCATGCATGATGGGGAACACCCTCTAAAGGGTGGAGTGGGGATTTAGTGTAAATGATGTGTGGGATAAGCCCTTCAAGGATAAATTAGTTGTAATGTGTATGGTTTCATATGGATATAATTCTTGGTAAATATACACAGGGAGATGTGATATGGAACCCAGGTATGGGTTAAAGGAAAATATATGGACAACTTGGAATCAGGCTGTTAAGGGCCTTAGTGCAAGTTATATTGAGATAGCCCTAGTTAGTGGGACTGGGTTGTGATGTGGGAAATAGTAAGAGGATATTAATGGCCTATTGAGGTCTATGTTTGTTAGGACCTATGAGTTATGAGATCATCATGTGGTGACATGTGTGTGTTTGAATCGATCATCATATACTAGGTTGAGTTTGGAGAACCTAGTAGATTCCCTTATGTGTAAAATGAGAATGATTATAGACTCATTATATTAACATTTGATCGATATATTCTTGAAAATTTTATCTTGTGGGGATAGATAAATAATGATATTTTCTTCAAGACATGATGCTAACTCTTGAGTAACTTGTGCCTAGGTTGTGATCTAGTGAGCTTGAGGCATGAGTTGTGATACCATGTATGTTGTTGCATGCATGTGTCCACTGTGTGTATTCTTTATTCCATGATGGGATGTATGGACTCACATAGATTGAAAATGTGGTGGTAGGACCCTACCTTGAGTGAGAAGGTATTTTTTGGGTTGTGATACGTAATGTGGTATGAGATCTATATGGTTGGCCTCACCTTGGGTATGAAGGTATTGGTTAGGTTGTGCATGTATGATACACCCTGAGAGAGGGGAGTGGTTAGTCTAATATGTGCGATTAAATAATAAATTGTTGGAGTCTCCTTGAGTAATAAGGTATTTCAAGACCCTAACTTGTGTTAGAAGGTAGTGTTCAGGTTGTGTATGTGAGACCCACCCCGAGAGAGAGAGAGGGGAGTGGTCAGTATGATGTAGGTGGTGTCATAGTGGATGTATGGACTCATCTTAAGAGTAAAGGTGTTTTAAAGACCCTACCTTGATTGTGAATTTATTTTTCAATTTGTTCATGTGATTCCCACCCAAACAGAGGGGAGTGTTCAGTGTCATGTGATTGATGGAGTGATGTGATGGTTGGACGCACCTTGAGTGAGAAGGTGTTTGTAGGACCCTTCCTTGAGTGATAAGGTAGTGTTAAAGTTGTGATATGAAACCTACCTTGAGAATTTGGTAGTGGTTGAGACTTAGTATGATATGATAAGTGAGATCAAGGATTGGTATTGGACCCTACCCGGATAAAGGGGGTAGTGTTTAGGACTCAGTATGGTACCCTACCCTATATCCTCAGGTATGTGTTGAGGTATGGTAAGACACCCCAACCTATATATTTGTGTATGGTTTGAGGATTGATATTGAATCATACCTATATTATTCAAGTATGGTTTGTGAATTATGGCATGAGGTGATTATTCTTCAACATAGGTTGAATCAGGCATGGTCAGGTGTCATGGTGGAATGGTTTGCACAGAATGACGCAACATGCATGTGTTATGTTTTTATATTTTTCTTATGAATGTACATGTATATGATATCTTATATTATTTTTAATTTTTTATTACCTACTAAGATATATTTATATCACCCTATACAGGCACTCTGGTCCACGTGAAGACCTTATGTTGTTATATAATTCTATGCACAAGTTTTGCATTGGATCAAGATGGAGTAGCTCAACAGGGATTATGGGATGGATATATATGAGGATTGATGATGGTATTAGGGCCTCCATAATTTATTTTTTTATATTTTATTAGCTCGGTGAGTGATCAGTGGGGATTTATGTTCGTATGACTTCATTACATTTGTTATAGCATGGTTATGTTATTGTTTAAGTGTGCTCTGATTATTTATTCTGGATGATGTTTTATTATTTGAGTTATTTTTTCGGGTTATGATATCAATGTAATGATCTACATTATTTATGATTTAGTCCCTCACCACTATTTTGTATCCTCTAACACATGGGGAGGTGCACTTGAGGTCATGTGGCCCTTCGATTAGGACATTGTCGAGTGATTTTAGTCAGGGCATCACAAAATGGTATCATGGAATCTTTTACCTTATTTTACTATTTAGGGATAATATATACAATTAATGGGAATATTTCATATCTTGTGATAGACCTTAGACTGGTGAGTCATGAACACCTTTCTGGTGAGAAGTCTAGGTTACCAAGGTTATGGGATTTTTGTTTGTGATTTTTTCTATTACATTTGATTGGTTTATTCAAGTATGATGTATTTAATTAATATAATTATTTGTGGTTTTTTATTTATCACATAATGAAACTATTCCTATGTTTAAAGTGTAAACAATAGTTTATATGGGTTTTTTTCTATATAACTTATTGGTGGAATTCTATTAGCTAAAATGTGATATTTTTATAATGTAAGGTCATGTATATCCCATTATGGGATATTATATTATGATAATTATATATTCCCAAGGTGTAGGTGATGTGTATTAATGTCACAAACCAACTTGATCTACCCCTGATCCAAATATTTGAACTATCTTATAATATGGACTGAAGCATGTTCTTAGTCATTGCAATTTGGAAACTAGTTTTGGGACATAAAAACATACATCATTAAGAATTATTTCACTTGATAAAATAATAAACAATAATGGGGATTCCTCTCTGAGGTTCAGCGTTACCATTTCATATGTTGGATAACCATGCATATAATAAATAAGATGTTTCATAAATGAACAAATCCAAATGATGCACAAAAAAGTAAACATAACTCAAAACCAATATATGAAACTCCATAAGCACAACCAATAAGTCCCAATATCAATAAAACAAAAAATTAATAAATATCTAACATAATTAAAAAAATTAATTCTAAAGAAGAAGTTCTAACATGACCTAATACATCAAAAAAGATAAAGACCAAAATAAAACAAGACCATGACTACCCATATCCATGTGTCAGGAAAAATACTCATTTTCTTACCACCATCACCCTAACCAAACTATAATATTGAATATTATCTTCTAAAACCAATAGGAGTATTTAAAACCTATAATACAATAGTCATGATCAAAAAACCTAGAAATTTTCTTCCCTATATCTCATTCATAACCTTTAAGACTAAATCTATTTTATTCTAGTTTAAAATAAAACTAAAAATATAATATTTTCAATTTTATTAAAACCCACTAAGGATCTATTTCCATTTCAAAAGATTTCATTTAAAATAAGTAAGTTATCAATGCATCTTCAGAATTAAAAAAAAGTAAGTAAATATAAAGTTGTTGGATATAGATGAATGACCAAGTATTAAAGGAAACACCACCCATCAAGGTTTCTACAAGCTTAAAGACTAAGCCGCCAGTAATGGAGATACACCACCAATTTTAGGAAAAGGGAAGAGGCTAAATAAATGAAGTTGCAAGCAAGATTAAAAGTTTTTAGGATTCAATTTTGACTATTATAATGGAATAAAAATATATTATAAAGACAAAATAAAGATATATTAATGACCAAAATAAAATTAAAAGTCATAGGGGGACTCTGGTCACATAAAAATCATAAAAACCACCTTATCATGCTAATTAATAACCCCACTAACTAAAGTAGTAAAATTACTTCTTAAGGATGTTTTTATCCATATTCTCTATCCTATTTTATGTGATTATATGAATTTATTTTACAATAAATATTTTTCATTTTGGTCCCCAAATAATTTTGGTGTGGACCACCATTGTATTGGATGTAAAAAAGTGTGGGTTGTTCTAATTAGAATAACCATTGGGATTAAAATTATTATCAAGCCCAAAAGTATTCTCATTGTTTTGAATCTGGTCCATATCATTCCCTCTTTATTAGAGAGGATTTCACCTTTAATCCATGGTGTAATAATCTTCAATATATGGAGAAAATTCCCCAATGATGGTCATTGTATAATCACCCCCAAAATCATCAGTTAGATTGATCTTTTTTCACACTCTTTCAAGTAATTTGAATAGACCTTCATATCATAGCATTATATTACTCTTCCTTTTGGATGGAAATATCTCCTTGAAATGGTGATTCCATAAATTGTCTCCAAGTTGGAAAATTGTATTTTTTATTCTTTTTATCTCACCTCTTGTATGCTTAATTATAATTTTCTATTTGAGAATGAATATATTTATGAAACTTCTTCATATGCTATGAATTATATTCCACATAAATGTTCACATGAAAATCAAGAGGTAAGAAACACAATTATATAGGAATGATTGGATTGATTCCATAAACCACTTAAAATGAATAATTTCAAGTGGTATCACTTAGAGATATATTGTATGCAATTCATCTTATGAAAACTATAAATACTAATCTCTCATGTTAATGTTCACCAATGTTCTTAGAATAGTTACCAAAGTATGATTAGTAAATTCTATTTTCCCATCAGTTCGAGGGTAACGGGAAGTCATGAAAAGAAACTTCATACCAAATTTCCCCATAATTTCCTCTAAAAATGGCTGAGAATTTCAGATTCTCTATCTGGAATAATGCTATAAAGAATGTCATGAAGTAGAAAAATATCTTTGAAAAAAAATTACACCACTTTCACTGCATCTTAAGTCTTATAGAAAGGTATGAAATGATACATATTATAAAAAAAATCAACAAAAACCATTATTGAATATTTAAATCATTAGGTATTTGGTAAATCCATAATGAAATTCAAGTTGATATCTTACCATGGTTGCTCCAAAATAGGTAATGGAGTGTATAAACCAGGATTGAAATTACTCTTTTACCTTAAACGTTTTCTACATATTTAAATAATTTATTAGATATCTAATTGAATATTTGGATAATATAAACTCTCCTTTATTAATTCCAAGGATTTTTGGGAGCTAAAATGACTAGAAAGTCCCACTTCATGTGACTCGTGAATGAGAAAGTCCTTGTAATTACTATTTATAACACACAACTTGTTTCTATTAAATATAAAACTATCATGTACATAATAATCCTCCCAAAATCTACTTTGAAATTAGATTAAAATTGCATTTAACACCATATCATGCTAATAATTATCTTTAATAAGCTAAAATCCAAGAATTGGAGCATCTAGAATGGTAAGTAATACATACCTTTGAGATAAAGCATATTCCACTAGATTGTTTTCCAATTATTTTATTTTGAAACAAATGAGAATGATTTCAATAATTCAACCTAATTTTCATGCCTCAAACTTAGCTTGAGTTGACCATTGATAAATAACAATTCTTAGTGGTAATAATAGAGAAAAAACTCATTTGATCTCAAATAATAAGACCAGTGATCTTGGTCTCTCAAAATCATTTAAAATTATTTTTTATAGGTACTTTAACTCCTCCATGAATCATTAAATTTATCACTAAAATATGAAATGGGACACTTTCTTTGGATAAGAACTATGTTAATCCCAACTCCACTTACATCACACTCCACTTCAAAGACATTATCAAAATCAGGTAATACCAAAACAGGTTCTTTACATAAATTTTTATTAATTATTTCAAATACATAATTTATTGCCTTTGACCACTCAATTTTTCCATTTCAAAGACATGGATAATTTTATATCCTCAAATTATTCTAGTTGTTCAAACTCTGGGGAAGAACTATATCACCTAGCTAGAAGATTTAATAAATTCTATAAGAAGAAAATTGGATTCAAGAAGTCTTATAATGATTCTATAAATATTGATCACAAAATGAAATAATTTTAGTAATATGAATGTAAGAAAATATGATATATCAAACCTGATTTCCTATAGATAAAATAGGAGAAATAAAAATAAAATAAAAAATAAAAGAATTACAAAATGAAATATGATTATGAACACGAAGGTAAGAAGGCTATGAAGGATACTTTTATTATTTATAAAGACTTTATCACCAATTCAAGTTCTGATTTAGAAAAGCAGAAATATAATATAAAATAAAATATGTACTTTATGGCTAAAGAATATGAGGTACAATCATACTAATATTCTATTTTTGATTCTGAAAATTTCTCAAGTTCTAAATTAGCTAAATATTGTTCTATGATCGAAGAAAAATATTAATTCCTATTAAAAAATCATAAATCATTAAAAAATATTCATAATTATGTATTAAGTTAAAAATATTTCATGATAAAATAGTACCTTTATTAGAAATAAAAAATAAGTAAATCTAATTCAATCTTCACTATACATGAAACAAGAATTAAAGAAATTCATACTGAATTATAATCATTAAAAATGCTAGTATCAAATTAACTAAGGGAGAAGAATATTTAAATCATATCCCTAAAATGAATTTTCACATAAAAGAAAAAAAATTCATTGGAAGTAATGGTGAAAAATCTAATTTATATAGAAACTAATTTATTCCTAGTTCAAAAAATCACAACATGTCTAGGGTTATGTTTTTTTTGTGCAACTTAATTCTATTATACTAATAAATTTTTTTAGGGAAATACTTTTATTAGTGGTATAAAAAATTATCTTATTTTTAGAAATTTTTTTGAAGTTAATTTTTCAAAATCTGGTTAAATTATAAAGATCTGGTAATCTGGATATTTACTAGCTTACACTATTGGACCCTAGATTATTTTCATACCAAAACAAGATTTTATTTTATATTTTTATAGTTGAAAATCCATAAGGAAAAAGGTGAAATATAGAACATGGATATTGGCTACTCAAGACACATGAGTGGAAAATTTTCAAATTTCCATGCACTATCAAAAGTATTTAGAGGCTTGGTTACCTTTGGATTCAATGCTAAATGCAAGATTATTAGAGTTAGGTTATTTTGAGATTAGAAAATAATTCTGATCAATAAAATTCTCTATATTCAAGGGATAAAGAATAATCTGGTAATAATTACTCAACTCTGTGATAATGTATTTTCAATTGACTTTTCTAATAATGCATTCTCTTTTTTAAAAAATAAACTAATTAAGTTTATATAACCTAAAACTAAAAAAGTTTATACTTTGGACCTTCGTTCTTTTTGTGAATAGAATTTGAATTATTAAATTGCTGAAATAAATGAATCATGGATATGGCATAAGTTACATGGACATTGTAATGCATTTACCCTCTCTAAGTTGTCTAAGAAAAAATTAGTTTCAAATTTTTCCTAGTCCAAAGTTTAATGATAATAGAATTTTTGGTGCATACCAAATTGGCAAGAAGAATAATTCATCTTTCAAATCAATTAACAAGGTTGATAAATCCAAACCTTTATAACTTATCCATATAGATTTGTTTGGACCATCTAGAGTAGCAGTATTATCTAGAATATTCTTTGTTCTTATTTTAGTATATGATTTTTTCATATTTACTTGGGTTAATTTTTTATGTATAAAAGTGAGGCTTTTTCTATTTTTTGATTTTTTTTAAATTTGTTCAAAATGAAAATGTTTTAAAATAATTTCATTAAGAAGTGGTCTTGGAGGAGAGTATGAGAATCCGAAATTTAATTCTTTTTGTTTAAACTTTGGTATTAAACAAACCTTCTCCGCTCTAAGAACACCTCAACAAAATGTAATTATGAAAAGAAGAAATTGGAATATTCAAGAAATAGAAATAACTATGTTGAATGAATACAGTCTACCTACTTATTTTTAATTATAAGCTATAAATACTTATTCCCATAGAATGAATAGATTTTTAATCAGGCCTTTTCTCAAAAGAAAACCTATGAGTTATAAAATACCAGGAAAGCTAAAGTTGGATACTTTAAAATTTTTGGATACAAGTTATATATCTTGAACACTAAGGAAAACCTTGGTAAGTTTGATTCAAATGTTGATGATGGGATATTTCTTGGATATTCAGCCACCTCTAAAGATTTTAGAGTGTTTAATAAAAAATCAAGGATTTTTTAAGAATATATTCTATTAATGTTTTATGAAAGTGATCCATTTGACCACAATAAAAAACAAACAGATGATGTCATTGATTATTTGAATAACTTGATACATGACTCTTCTAAATATATTTTTTAAAATAAATTAGAATATGATCAGAATCATTCTAATTTTTAAGAACAAAAAACTTTTGAAGCTAAAAGTTACTTACCTATACAGCCTAGAACCTTAAAGGACCATCCTTTAGAAACTATTAAAGAAAACCTAGATAAAAGAATTAAAATTAAGATAATTATAGGAAAACTAGATGAGTTCTCTACCTTAATATCCCAATTTAAACCTAAATCTATAGAAGAATCCTTAGAATATAAAATTTTTATGATATCTATATAGGACAAATTAAACCAGTTTAAGAAAAATGAGGTTTGGGAATTAGTTGATAGGCCTTAAAACTATCCAGTGATAGGAACCAAATTGGTCTTTAGAAAAAATTAGGATTATCAAATTATAACCACTAGGAATAAGGCTATTCTATTTTCTAAGGGTTATAACCAGGAGTACGAAAGGGGTTATGAGAAAACCTTTACCCCAGTTTCTAGGCTATAAGATATTATAATCTTGTTGGACTCTACATCTCATATGAATTTTAAATTATACTATATGGTTATCAAAATTAATTTTTTAAATTATTATCTAGCATAGGAAGTTTATGTTGATCAAATTCTAGGTTTTGAAGACCCACATATGCCAAATTCTATTTTTAAACTTACTAAATCTCTTTATAGCCTTAAATAAGCTCCAAGGGATTGGAATGAAAAATTAAGTAATTTTATTTTAAAAAATGGGTTTTCAATGGAATTATCTTATCCTATTATTTTTAAGAAAAATTATTCTTTTGATATTTTATTGGTTCAAATTTATATTAATTATGTTATTTTTGGGTCAAATAAAAAAATATTTGTAATTATTTATAAAAAATTATGAAAAATATAATTTAAAATGAGTATGAAGAGAGAACTAAATTCATTTCTTGGTTTTCAAATATATCAAAAAGATTTTGAGAATTTTTTGAATCAAATAAAATATATTATTATTTACTGAAAAAATTTAGACTTGAAAATAGTAAGACTTGTGAAACTCCGATGTGTATTAATGTAAAACTTTACTTCGATGAAGCTGGAAAGCTATTGGACAATAAGTTATACAGAGGTATGATATTCAGTTTACTATATCTTATTGCTATTAAAATAAACATCATATTTTTCATTTTTATTTGTAAAATATTTAAGTCAAACCTAAAATAATCTCATCATAGTACTGTTAAAATAATTTTTAGATATTTAAAAGGAACTATTTTTATATCTATACTTTATCCAAAAACTTCTGATTTTAATTTAGTTTTATATTCATATATAGATTCAAGAGGGTATTGATTATATAGAAAAAGAACCTCAGGTACTTTTTATTTTTTAATAAATTCCCTAATTTTATGGTCTAGTAAAAATCAATATTCAGTTGCATTGTCAATAGTTGAGGCAGAATATATAACTATTGGTAGTTAATGTGCACAAGTGTTATGGAAAGAACACACACTTTTGGGATTTAAACATAAATTTAATCATATTCCTATTTTATGTGATAATAATAGTGTTATTGATATTTTGAAAAAAAATTAGATTCACTCTAGGACTAAGTATACTGATCTCAGATTTCATTTTCTAAGATATCATATCCGAAAAGGGGATATATCTTTATATTTTATAATTACTAAGTATCAACTTTAATATATTTTCACTAAACCACTTCCCACTGCTACTTTTGATTTTATTAATGGGGGTTGGGTTTATTTAATTTTAATTAAAGATTTTAATTATACTGTTTGATCTCTATAATATTTTAGTTTGTTTTAGTTAAGAATTTTTCTTTGTAATTTAATTTATGATGTTTATTCATTTATTTGAATTTTTTTGTTTGAATTTTTATTTGAATAATTTATTTTTAGAAATTTTCATTTCAATTTTAAAAATATCAAATGATTAAACTATAATTTTGGCTCAAGAAATTGAAATTTTTCTTGAAAACCATCAAAGTAAAACCCTTCTCTCTCCCATCCTCAATTTTTCACCCTTTTAATCTCAAAATCTCTAAATATCACTTGAACTCTAATATTTGAACCCTAAACCTTCCAATTCTCATTATTTTTAAGATAAAAAATATTGATGAAGTCAAACCAAGTGGTATAAAGAGTCAAAGAACCTATGGTTTAGAAAGAAATTTATGTAAGGGAAAGTCCTAGACTTTGAATGGATATTCTTGATGAAACTATAGTTAAAGAGAGCTCTAAGTTTTTAAGTACTTAAGTATATATTCAATGGAATAAATACATAGTATATTTTTGAAATGGAAGTCAAATAATTTTACAAACACATGTAGTTCATTTTTGGAGACACATAGGTTATCGTCTCATTAAAGGTAAACAATAAATAATTTTCTCTTTCTATAGTTTATATAGATCATATTTTTAAATTCCCCTATGAAGGAGTTTTTTACTTTAGCTTGAGATCAATTGGGGAAAATTTTTACAAGTCAGAATACATTGTGTCTTTTCTGTTTGGAACCAAACACATAATGATGATGTTTGTGAAATATTTAGAGGCAGAACTAAAGATTTTGTTCAAGTTTATCCAAACTACTGTAGTTACTAGGATGTAATAGCTAGAGAAAACTATGTACCCCAATATGTATGTGATGTTTTTTATGTTTAGAAAAATCAAATTGAACTTCAGTATATATATGTTTAGATATATGCATCATTGTTTCCAAAGGGTTGCAGATATCCTCCTATCCTTATAGAATACTTGTTTCTCTTATTTTTTATAAGAAAGGAATGATCAGCGATATTATTATAGGCTTAATATGTCATTACAATAACACTTTATTTTCAAGAATACTCAAGAAGTTTGGATTTTTTTAGAGAACCACTAAGGGTAAGTTAATTCTTTTTGGTGCTGAGCACAAAGAACATTATGTAGATCATGATTTAGGGGGAGAAAAGGATCTTGAATTCGGCTGGTTTTTCTCAAAAATGTGTTGAATAAGTTAGGGATACTTGCATTAAAATAGTAGTTATAGGAACTCATGTGGCTAGAGATTTGGAAGATATTTTTTTTTGTGAAACCAATATTTATTTCAATACAAGAAGAAATAAAATAGTGTAAGATAAGATCCCTACTATAATAGGGGGAGTTTTTTAATTTTCTAAATGTTTTCAAGAGACTTCTAAAAGAGACAATAGTGCTGGTTATGTTTAGATACCAAGAAAAAGGGAAACTTATGTGCATGTTGATCATGTTTTTTTGTCTATAGTTGAATAATTCATTTAAACTATTCCTACTTTAGTTGAAGAAATATTTTAAAAAGTGGTTAAAAACCATGATGTGGTGGTTTTGGTATCAAGTGAGAAATTTTATCCTATTATAAAAATATTTGAAGTTTTTTTTTCATGATAATGAACAAAAATTTCAAGAAACTTCTCATTCTTCAGGTTGCCATCGAACTGAAGAAATTCATGATGAATTAACTCATTCTAGTGAAAAAGTGTCTACTCCTAGAATTACTACAAAAACTGAGCTGATTGGAGATCAGGTAGTTTCTCTTGATGAAATTTCCTAGGAGGGTATAGTTAAAAAAGTTTCTAAAGGAACATAAGTTCTTGGTGAACTTTATAGTAAATAATTATAAGTTCAGTCACTTTAATTGGTTGAAGCTAGAGGATAATCTATAAGTCCATAACAAATTTCTTGAGAAACTGAAGATAATATAAATTTTGAGGATCATACCCATAAATTTTCCTTCGATATGGTTTAAAATTTTAATCAATTGAAAAATTAGGCTGAGAAATTGAAGGGAGAACTTGAGATTTCTCAAAATACTATTGATGATTTGAGAAATACATCTATTTCAAAAATAGAATTTGAATCTCTCTAAGTAAAGTATCAAAATTTGGAATATTGTTCAATATCAAGAAGAGATTTTTATTCTTTTCAGAGGGAGATAGATGATCACATTGATCATGTTAAAAGTGAGACAATTTCCAAATCTGATTTTGGTGACTTGAATAAATTTTTATCTGGTCAGTTTAAATCTGTAAAAGAAAGTTCTAGTCATGAATGAGCTTTTACTTCAAGAAAAAAAAGAACATTGGATGTGATGAGGAGAATATATTATTTATCCTATGATCTTTCTACTATGAATGAATTATTTCAAATATTTCAATATAAAAGTGGGACTCTTCACATATTGGTTGAAAATAAAAATAGATGATTTAGAAATTAACCATTGAAGAGCCAAGAATTCAAATTTTGATCAACCAATTGAGTGACATGATGCATAATTATGTTAATTAAGATGAGTTTATTTATAATTTTCTGAAATTCAAATTGGAAGCAACAGTAAAAATGTTTCAAGAGTCAAAGTTTTTGATGCAGCAATGGGAAGGGCCAATGAATAGTTTTTTTGAGTTGTTGATGGAGGAGTTAAAAGTATTTCATAAGATGGTTAGAGATTCATTGACCATTGAATCCTCATACTCAGAAGTGCCTAATCCAAAACCATCTTCTCATCCTACCTCTTATCCTATATAAACCCTTGATCCAAAAAAATTGTGATATAAAATAATTAATTCAAATAAATTATTATGTTTATGTTCTATTATTTGTTATATTTTTTTTATTTTTTAGTTATTTTAGTTTTATGTTTTAGATCCTATTTGTTTTTATGATTAATTTATTCCTGGATAAAAAATAAAATATACTAATATTTTTTTCTACATTGATTATGTTTTAATCTATCTATCTACATTTTTTTTATTTCACAAAATATGATAAAAATTTGGATAAACACAACATTTAAATTAAACTTAGTTGTTTTAATAATTCTTGTCCATATTTGTTTACAATTATGAAAGAAATTTTGATAAACACAATATTTCTATTGTTATTAGTTGTTTTAATAATTATTTTCCATATATATTTACAAATATAGAATAAATTTGGATAAAATCAACATTCTTATATTTGATAGAATAAATATTCTTCTATTTGATTAAATAAATATTTGTTTAGTTGATTAATGATCAAAACCAATATTTCTATGTTTATATTTCTATGGGTTTTTTTATCATTAGAAATGGGGATATTGTTGGGCATATGAATGTTAATCCAACAATTTCATTTGTTTTATCATTGATTTTCATGCTCACAGACACCCTCATTTTTTTTACTAATGAGTTTATTTTAAGTGAATTTAAGGATTATATTTATTAAAATAATTATTCTTAAATTATCTATAATTATATAAGTAATTAATCTAAATCTTTTATTTTCTAATTATTCAAGGAATTTTAAAGCAGTTTAGAATCATTGTTTATATCCATACATATAAGGATAACGTTAGGTTTGGGAACCTAATTTTTGATAAGGAATGTTAATTTTGTATCATATGTTTGGATTAAACATTAGGAGGGGGAACCTAACATTTATGGAGAATCCTACATTAGAGGATTTAACATATGGTTAGTTAACCCAACATTTGTAATCAAATTTACATTGTGTACAATACATTTGAAGATTCCATATGTAGATTAATCCCTACATTTAAGAATTCGTATTTAGAGTTTGAATTTGAGATATTTTCTGATATTTCAGCTATGTTTTCACTAGAATAAATATCTCATTAAAATATATTTGAAGAATGATTCAAAGGATCACTAATAATAGATTAAATTTTTCTCATTTATAAGGGAAGTTTTAATTTTTAGAGGAAATTTAAATTAAAAAATCAAATGCACTGTATGATTTAAATATCATGATTTATCTGCTAGTATTTTTATATTTTTTTACCAATATCAAACCTATGTTCTTATTTATTCTTAGTAGGTTTTATAATTCAAAAGCATGTGATAAGATAAGGATATGAAAAAATAGAAAATAACAAGCTGAAAAGGGGGATTATACTTTGTTGTTGGTGCTATATAATCATATCTATCTTCAGTCATTCACCAAAGCTATCAAGACTACACTTTGGAGACATACATATAATAATATGTTGTTGTGTGTTTGTATTGATACTGTCAAAGATTATTTTTTTCTATAATTATTTTAATATCTTCTATATTAAGGATCACTTAAGAGCTATAATTACTTGAACATATTATTCTCTGAATAATAAGATCCTTTTTTAGTTTATGCTACAACTATGTGATGAAGCTGATTAAACTTCTATATCCTATCTTATTCATTTAAAGTGTTGAATACTCATACTAGGTCATGGTGGAGTCTTATTTTCTCATACTAAGATGTGTATTTGAAGGTTCCCTATAAAAGAACAAGACATATTGTAATGTGTCCACTTCTTGCACTCAGTTGTAGAGGTCCTCAATAAAAGGACTGTGTATTGAAAATCACCAAGCTCGTGAAGATAGTGTTGATGGAGTGGACTACGGGATATTTTTTCCCCAAACCACTATAAAAATTGATGTGTTATTTTTCTTTATTTTTTCAATCTATTTTAAGAAAAGAACACTACATCACTTTCCAAATCACAAAGAAGGGTTAATTTTAAATTATCCAAATTGATGTGTTATTTTTCTTTATTTTTCTTTTTTCAATCTATTTTAAGAAAATAACACTACATCACTTTCCAAATCATAAATGAGGGTTAATTTTAAATTATCCAAGTTTTTTTTAAAAGGACACAATTCACCCCCATGTGTGTCTTTGTGTTTATTTTGACTAAAAATCATAACTAGTGTGACAATTGGGGCCCGATGACAGCACAGACACCCTGCCCTTAACATGGTCATCAGGTCATGGCCCCCCAAGTACAACCAATTGCTCGGCAGATATGTGATCCCCATTTTGGGGCCCACCCACATGCCCGAATAGATCATTTGACTAATGAGAGTCCTCACAAGCCAACATATGTCTTTTTCAGTGTGTTTTATCCTTACTCACACACACCCTAGGAAACATCCTAGAATGTCATCCATCCTAATCATTACTCTAGGCCAAGCATGCTTAACTATGGAGTTTTAATCAGATAGGCTCCCGAAAAGAAATGTGCACCTTATTGACATGAGTCATATCATTTAGTCATTTAACCCTTTATCATTCTGGGGTGTTACATTCACCTCCCCCCCCCCCCTAGAGAACAATGTCCTCGTTTTGGGACCTACATGTCACACCCCAACCTATGTGGTTATTTTATTTGTTATTTCTTTGGCCTTTAAATATTTTTGTTGGGGTTCAGGTTCAGTCCTGAATTTTTTTTTTTTTTTGAGTTATATTAAAAATTGTGTTTTTTGAGTCGACATCATCGGGTGCAAGAGTGAAGCGCGATACCGTGCAACTTCACACAATCAATTTTGTGGCTTGTTCGTCTCTGAAAAATTAAAATGGGTAATTTTTCTTGTGATTAAATATAAATGTTAACTATTGCGTTATTTAAAATTTTTATTGTTAAGAATCTTATTATTATTAAAATGAAGTAAATATTTTTATTATTTTTATTTTTATCATCATGATTTTATTATTATTATTATTATTCCTTTTATTTTCATTATTATTATTATCATTAAGTTATTTCTATTATTATTTTTCTAATGTGTTTTAATTAGTTTTTTTAGTTATGTTCTACCCTTTTTTTAGGGATTCCTATGCTACCCCCCCCCCCCCCCCACCCCGTTTTCCCCTATGTGCGGCGTGACCCCGTACGTCGCCTCTACCCACGGTTTGGCTCCCCCTACAGAGCCTCTCTCGCTTGCACCAGCCCCTCTCTTCTCCTCAGGGGTGGTGCGAACAGGCGCGGCCCTCTTTTTTCCCCATGCTCTTCACGCGGTGAAGTGTGCCCCAGCGACCCGGCCTTCCTCCTGCTTCACCGGATGCGCCATGCCCTCCTTCATCATGGAACACCGGTTGGCTTATTCTGTAGTGTCATTCCCTCCTCATCTATCTGCCTCGCAACCCAACAGCCTGACCTCCTCCACCCCACTCCGACCGACCGCCCGCCACACCTCTTCGGCCCTCGACCTCCCTTGCAGCACACCCAATGCACACAGACTCTTCGGCCTCCCCGTCTCCCTCCTGTCACAGCAGCTCAACACCATCCACTTCCTTATTCATCCCCCATACTACCTAGCACTCACCAGTGGTATAGTCCCCCCCCCCCCCCCCCTCGACCGGCCAACTTCCGATCATGATCCCCTCCCCACACGACCTCCGTGCTCTGACCGACCGACCCTCAGCTCTTTCGACTAGTGTGCAACCTCCCTTTCTCTTTCTCCCAGTAGTGTAGCCCCCTTATACATCCTTCTTGGTGTGCAGTAGTCTCTCTAGCCAACCCGTAATCCCCCCCCCATTGGATCCCTTTTATCCCTCTCTGGGCCTTCCTTCACCCTGTCAGTGTTACCCTGACCAGCCCGTGCCTTACGACGTCACCTCTACTGGTGCATTTTTCTCCCCATCGGTATACTTTTCTACTTGGTATATTTTATTCTTGTTTTTATCCTTATTTTATTAGGGGTTTTGTTTAATTTAGTGGTTTTTCTTGGTAGGTTTGAGATTTTAGAACCCGCATGGAGTGATTCTAAGTGAGCATCATCATCGCACCTTGGTTCCGAGATCAGTTTCCCATGCACCGACCTTCTAAATTTAATAATCATTAATTTTATGTTTTTAGACACTTATAATCATGATAAATATAGTTGAGTACCCTCTTGGTTAAGCATTTAGTGTGTGGATAATGTTTTAAGTAATGGTTTTTGATAATTTGGTTTGTGCTGATAAATTAGCACACACTACATGTTTTGAAAGAAATGCCCGGTTGGCCTTCAGAATTGTTTTGTGACCTTGGAAGTATAGCGTGGTTCCATTAACAAGTTTTTGGCATTGAAATCCTGGTTTGGAGTTTCTTGAAATTGGTTTTTCTTTTTTTTCTAAAAGTTGTTTTTACGCTTAAAGAAGTGTGTTATGACTTTAAAAAAATTAATTTGTCTTATTCTATTGATTTATATCCTATTTGGCTTTTTCATGTGAAAGGGTTTTGGTTTAAAGTGTGATGAAAATGTTTTATAAAGGGTTTTCTTATATTCATTTATGTGAAATTGGTGTGTTGTCAACTCTTTCAAAAATTGGATTGTGTTACTACTAAAGATTAGTTTAATGGTACGTTTAAGGTCCAGTTTGGCCACTTTGAAAAAAAATGATAAAAATTGTTTTTCATAAAACCCTCGTGGATGTTCTTCACGCCTCGTTGACATGGAATGGTTGGGATGTCCTCGGTATGTAATCCCCAGGTTCCATTATACGTTTCCCTCGGTTGGGAACCCTTGGTATCTCTTGACTTTAGGGCATGATAGAAATCCTTGGGGAGACTCGGGGTGAGACCTCCTATGAAATATTATTAAAAATATAGGTTGTTATTTGATGCTTGGTGGAATCTGTTAGCTCACCTACTTTTATAATTGCAACATACAAACCTATCATATTGAGAGAATTTCCTGAGACGAGTACTACACTAGTAGGTTATGGTACTTACCAGTGGCCCATAGTAGGAAGATATGTTTGGATTTATTGCTATGGAATTTTCCCTCAACCTGCCTGAGAAATCATGTTAGAGCATTTTGGATCATTATATTTCATCGTATGTGGAATACTACTATAGATTGGGTCCTAGGTATTAGCGTCATCTGAATTATTCTCGATCTCTTGAGTTCGCCTATGTCTAGTGGTTTTTAGCTATTGAACTGTTGTTTAGATACTTGCATACCTATTTATATTTCCCTTATTGTATCTGCCTTGGTACCCTTGTGTGGTGTTTTTCATGAAAAGTGACATTTTGGTTTCCTAAATCCTATGAAAATTATTTTCAAAAGAAAATGTGTTTCAAACTCTTTTGTTATGGTTTTCCAAATGATTAAGGGCAATGGTTTGTACTTTGTTTTTAAGTAAAAATTGTACAAATTCATACTTTAATATATTGTAGTTCAAACTTAGAATTTATGTTTCTTATTTTTAAAGGAAGTGCATTGGGAATAGATATCGGGCTAACCTAATGAGTTTTAATAATCACGCGTATAGTTCTTTTCTATTTTTATTCATTGTGAAAGTTACAGATTGGGTGTGTTCACCTTGGGCGATGCTTGATCTTTAAGTTGGAGAGTGACTCGCGGGGTCACATTGAGTTAGTTCGAACGTCGAGTTTGGTTAGTTTTATCTTCTTGAGTTCTTTTTTAGTTATTTGTTTTGTTTATTTATTTTTGTGCTACTCTTTATTATTTCCTCTGTATTTATTTATTTGTATTGGGAGAAATAATTTCCATAATCTATGTCAATTACCTAGTGCTTGTCGCCAGCCCGGGAGGATTTGTAATGCCTCTCAGGCCTTGCCATGGATTGTCTCGGGTGACAGGTTCAGGGTTGACCCGGGTTGGTTCCTAAAAAATTGTATCAAAGGAGGTTAGCTCTTAATAGACCTCACTTTTCAGAGTGCCCTTTTTTATTTGGGATATCAAGGTAGATGGAGTATCATTTTTGGGACTTGTGTGGTTGGTACGGGAAGAGTGGTGTGAAATTATACTCGTTTTGATCCTCAGGTTTCCATGGGAAGTTAGGTTTAATTAGTTTCTTTGAGTTTTTATGGAATGTTTTGTGACTGGGGTATGACGAAGGGAGTTGGGATAATATTCCCTATGAGCTGACATGGCCTAGAAATCCATTTTGATCTAGGGGCATGGTCCTAAAAAGCTCTCCATGTCAATGAAGTGTTTGGAATATGGCTGCCAACCATATGGTCACATCACCCACCGACACTAGTTCCATTTTTTAATTGTTTTGGGTCTCCTCTTACTCCTGAAAGTTGTTTGAATAAAAAAATGGTTTTGAAAAATGGTTGTTTGAAATGACATGTTTAATTTGGGGATTGTTTTAAATGAAATGGGATGAATGATTTGTTTTTTGAAAATGAAGTTGTTTTGTTTTGGACTTGGTGTTCATATGGGTGCCCACATGCATAGTGGTGTGTTGGAAAATGAACGAATGTTTGGTATAGAGGATGGATGCCCAGAGTGGCATGGAAACATGCTTGTAGGAGAGACTCTAAATAATACCAACAGTTAGGGTATAACTATAAAGACCTGGAAATTTCAAGGAATTTTTTTCCTTAATTTCTTTGGAATTTTATGAGTACGCAGTTTCTGACGGCGCCTAATTCCGAGGCCCAGTGTGCCTGGAATATTTTCCGAAGTTTAGCTCGGGTACGTTCAGTGAACAAACGAGTGGGTTTTTCTATCTCTTGAACCGGTGCTTGAAATCGAAATCTGAGGGCACCGATGAACTTGCAGTGCCGGTTTTCATTTAAGGGGACCTTTTCTGCAGTTGCGATTTATGCGGGTTTGAAGTTATATTTTGGAGTTTAACCTTAAATTAAATAAAAATTGTGTTGCACACATTTTTATTTGAGTTGGTTATATCCTACAAGGGGGAGGTTGTTGGTGGGTCCCACACCTACATAACCTCCCATGAGAGGATATTTTTGAGGTGGCGCCCACACGATCCCAACCTTTCATCTTCTCTTTAACTCCTTGAATCCCCCCCTAAACTCCTTAAACCTTTAACCTTCTCTTTTTACTCTCTCTCTTTTAATATACCAACACACTTGAGTTAAGGAATTTAATTAGTTGGATCATCTTTTTGAATTAATTTGAATTCATTTGGTGAGAATAATAATAAGATTTTTATTATTATGTTTGGGTGGGCATAGCTTGAGTTGGGCGAACAAAGGAGAGGGGAAGAATTCTTGAAGGAATAATCCTCTTCCAACGAAGAACATCTCTCGACAAAGAACGACGACACCCACTAAGAATTCCCTTTTTCTCTTATCTTCCTATGTGTCAAGATAGAAGACTCCGACTGCGGATATCATCGCCAACGACAACATTCTTTTTCCCTTGTCGTTGATGGAATGAGACCGTCTTCCGCGACGCCGATTTTCACGCCGACGACGAACGAACCTTGAATCAAGGTAGGGGTTTGGTTTTGTTCGTGAATAAATTCCTTGCGTTCTTCGTTTAATATTTGGGATGCTTGTTATCAATTTAACGGGAGGAGGTCGGACAGCCCGAACACGGCCGATCCTCCTCCCCCTTTGATGTGTGTTCGTTTCGGCTCGAACAAAGGCGGCGCGGTGCAACGGCACCGCGCGGAAACAAGAAGGAATGTGACAAAGGAGCGTGGCGCCGTCACACCGCGCCATTGAGGCCGAACAAGCCACGGCGCCATCGCGCCGCGCTGGAGAACCTCAAAGAGGCCGCGGCCGGAGCGGGGCCGCGATGGAGGGGCGCGGCGCCTTCACGCCGCGTCGGTCGGACAAGGTCGCGGTGGTGCAAGGCGAGGCGGTCAGAACCGCCGGCCACCGACACCTCAGGAGGGCGGGACCGCGGCGGCAGCACCATCCGGCCGGATCGGGATGCCCGTTTCAGGGGGATACCGGGGGTCGTAACCCCTGGATGGAAAGAAGAGCGGCCCCCACGTGGGGGGGGGGGGGGCGCTGTTTGTCAATCAGGGGGGCAGCGCCCCCCCCCCCCCTTTCCGCGACAACTTGGCCGAGCCGAGCTGTCTAGCCACATGGGTCGTGCCCACCTAGGCCGGGCCAGGCCGCGCCCTATTGGGCCGGACCCGGACCCGGGTCGGGTCGACCCGGTTCGGGCCGGCTCAGGGGGTCTCGGGCCGGGTCGGTCCGGGCCTGAAACCCCCCTAAAACTGGACAGGTTCGCTTAAAAGCCCATAACTTGGGCTAAGGACCTCTGATCGATGCACTGTCAGTCGTGATGTGATCCTTGGATTGAGACGGTCGTTTCGGTATATTACACCTGAGTTTTCGGAGAACTTTGTGTACGGCCGGGTTGGTTCGAACCCGAAACCAACCGGGCCCTCGGAACAGAAATGCCTATAACATGAGCTCTGGATGTCCGATTGACGTTTCGTCGACCTTGTTGGATTCCTCTTGATGAGACAGAACTTTTGGAATACTTCACCTGAGGTTTGGATGCAGTTGGAGTAAGTCCGGGTTGGATTGTACCCGAAATCCAACCGGGCCCCTGGAACGGAAAAGCTGATAACTTTCAGACTGGACGTCCGTTTGACGAACCGTCAGCAGCATTGGTGATCACGTTGAGAAACGGTCCCTATGAGTATACCCTATGAGAGTTCTGGGTACAATTGAGATGCGGTCAGGTTGTTTCGTACATGAAACCAACCAGGCCCCAGGGATGAAAAGGCTAATAACTCACAGACCAAGCGTCTGAATGACGCACCGTCTGTTGCATTGAGACCCCTATTATGAGGCGGTCCTTTGAGATACTTTTTCGTGGGACTTTGTGATACTTGGAGTATCAACCTGTAGCTCATGGAGCGGACCCTCCCGGAGATGAGCGTACGGAGTACGGAGACTGTGTAGCTGGCTGAGACCTGACGACTGCTTGACCAACTCGACTTGGACTGAATCGACTAGCCCAGTGGACGGAGCACTACTATGTTTGGGTGCAGACCCACGGCGGACGGAGCACCAGTTAGTAGGAAGAAGACCCGCGGTACTCAACAGAAGGAGTACCTCTGCAGGCTATTAGGGGGTGCACTACTGTGTTTGGGTGGCAGACCCCGACGGGAAGCACTATTGTGTTTGGGTGGCTGACCCACGGTACTCGACAGGAGGAGTACCTCAGCAGTCTTAGGTTAGTGAGCATTACCTCAGAGTCATGACAGGATCACTGTACTCGTCAGATATGGGGCTCTTCAGCAGTTACGGTTTCGATAATGAAAAACCTGGTTTGAGCTGAGTCTATGACCTTTGTGTTTACCTCATGATTGAGATGGGTCACTTGATAACTCAGGTATATGTATGGGCATATACCTAGGTAGTGGTTATCCATTGATTTCATAACCTTTGTGCTTCCTCTTGATTGATATGGGTTACTTGATAACTTAGGTATAAGTATGGGCTTATACCTAAGTAACGGTTATCTGTTGAGATCCTTCTTTGTGGTTATCCTTGTTGGGTTTAGTGAGACCTTGAGGGTGTTGGGGTCCCTATTTAGTATCGTATACTCACCCCTGCACGGGCTATGCTCGCACCTCATTGTGTTGGTTGCAGATGACAGGCAGCGCTGATACAGGCCGAGTGATCAAGGACTGGACGGTACCTGGAGGTGGACCTCACGGCGAGTCAGTATCTGGAGGTGGACTTCACGACGAGACGATACTCGGAGGAGGTTGACGGGCGAGAGCATTGTGAAGGCTATCTGTACCTACCCTTCAGGTAGGATCCGTGATGGACGATCCTGGAGCTGCGCTATCTGTATCTACCCTTCAGGTAAGATCTGAGGTGGACAACCTAGGAGCTGCTTCTATTCTTCCAGCCGCTTTTCTTTTCTGTTGTACTTTCATTCAGTTGTAGCTGTACTTTCGGTTGGGTTTGTATTCTGGCACATTTACTTTTTCAGCACTTCTTTTGTACTTAGTGTATCACTTCTGCTTGTACTATGTGGTGTTTTGTTTACTTTTATAAAGGCAATGCCTTCCCAGTTATCGGGATTTACACCTTTGGTGCTAGTTGCCAGCCCTAGGCCTATGGAAGACGGGCTTGGGGTAGTCACGACACGGGCCCCGAGGACAGGTCATGACAAATTGGTATCAAAGGATTTGGTTCTACCGTAGAACTTATAACTCTGATATTTTCTTTCTGTGAAGCAATAGTGTTAAGGGTACCGGGTGTGGTTTTTAGTTCAGGGAGTCCAGTGTTGCTGCGGGCGGCTGACGTATCCGTACACCAGGACCCTGACAACTGATTTCTGACTTTGTGCACGAAAACACTGATTGCGTGTGTGTTTCCAAAAGTTTTTTTAAGTCATCTCAAACCAGGTCATCTCACCAGGTATAAATCGTTTGACCGTGTCACGATTGTTTCTTTCAGGATGCCTCCCTGCAGATGACCATCTAGAGCCCCGAGAGTTGTACGTACTAACAGCCCACCGAGTGACAAGGCCTCAGTACAAGGGCCTCTTCCAGTTGAGGCACCAGCAGAGGCACCAGCGGTACTACCACCCGTTGGGCCACCGATGCCACCAGCCCCAGCAGCAGAGAGTGCACGTCGCTTGAGCGCACTGCACGAGTTCCAGCGCCAGAGGCCACCCAGTTTCAGGGGAGAGACGGACCTGTAGGCGGCTAAGGATTGGCTGGAGGCTATGGTGAGAGTCTTTATGCTATTAGGGACACCAAAAAACTTCATGGTGATCCTTACTACTAGCCTCCTTCAGGCAGCAGCAGGCAGATGGTGGAGCCTGATGCTCCAGATGCATGACGAGGTGACACTTCTGTGGGTAGACTTCGAGAGCCTGTTCCGGGCAGAGTTTGTACCAGCCACCCTTCGAGAAGTGCGTATACAGAAGCTATTGCATCTACAGTAGGGTAGCATGATGGTGGCGTAGTACTCAGCGAGGTTCACAGACCTCTCACGCTACTCCACAGATATGGTACGGGACCCATTCTTCAGGGCCCGAACCTTCGAGTAGGGGATCAGGTGAGAGATTAGAGCTTCTATTGTTTCTCACAACATCCCGACGCAGACAAGGGTGTTGGAGTGAGCCCTCTTAGTGGAGATTTTCCTTGCTGAGCAGTCACCAGCAGTAGGACCCACCACTATCCGGCATGTAGTAGAGTCTCCATGCTCCATCGGACCCTTCAAGGTCCCCAGCAGGGTAGGCGATGAGGGTTACCGCTTGACCCATCCACCTCAGTTGCACCAGGTGCACGACGACTTCCACGTGTCTCAACAGGGGAGATATGTGCTTGACTCGACACATATCATCGACCATGGGGAGATGGAAATTGGCGATGGGGTGGATTTTGCGGGGTTCCTATAGAGGTTGAGGATCGACACAAGCGGGTCCTACGAGGACGGTCGATTCCTCTTGTGCGCTTTCGTTGGCAGCACGGCAACTTCCAGGTGAGCACATAGGAGCGGAAGGCCCAGATGCGTGCTCAGTACCACTTTTGTATCCATAGTTTGTGTTAAAGCTTTACGAGGATGTAAAGCCCTGAGGTGGGAGTAATATAAAGACCTAGAAATTTCAAGTAAATTTTTTTTCTTAATTTCTTTGGAATTTTACGAGTACGCAGTTTCTGACAGCGCTTGATTTCGAGGCTCGGTGTGTCCGGAATCATTTTCCGAAGTTTAGCTCGGGTACATTCAGTGAAAAAATGAGCAGGTTTTTCTATCTCTTGAACCGGTGCTCGGAATCGAAATCTGAGGGCACTGATGAACTCGCAGTGCCGGTTTTTGCTTAAGGGGACCTTTTCTGCTGTTGCGATTTATGCGGGTTTGAAGTTATATTTTGGAGTTTAACCTTAAATTAAATAAAAATTGTGTTGCACACATTTGTATTTGAGTTGGTTATATCCTACAAGGGGGAGGTTTTTGGTGGGTCCCAAACCCACATAACCTCCCATGAGAGGATATTTGTGAGGTGGGGTCCACACGAGCCCAACCTTTCATCTTCTCTTTAACTCCTTGACCCCCCCCCCCTTAAACTCCTTAAACCTTTAACCTTCTCTTTTTACTCTATCTCTTTTAATATGCCAACACACTTGAGTTAAGGCATTTAATTAGTTGGCTCATCTTTTTGAATTAATTTGAATTCATTAGGTGAGAATAATAATAAGAGTTGTATTATTATGTTTGGGTGGGCATAGCTTGAGTTGGGCGAACAAAGGAGAGGGGAATAATTCTTGAAGAAATAATCCTCTTTCAATGAAGAACATCTCTCGACAAAGAACGACGATGCCCACAAAGAATTCCCTTTTTCTCTTATCTTCCTATGCGTCAAGATAGAAGACGCTGACCGCAGTGATCGTCGCCAATGACAGTGTTCTTTTTCCCGTGTCTTTGTTGGAACGAGACCGTCTTCCGCGACGTCGATTTCCGCGCCGACGACGAATGAACCTTGAATCGAGGTAGGGGTTTGGTTTTGTTCGTGAATAAATTCCTTGCATTATTCATTTAATATTTGGGCCGCCTGTTATCAATTTGACGGGAGGAGGTCGGACCGCCCGAACATGGCCGATCCTCCTCCCCATTTGATGTGTGTTTGTTGCGGCTCGAACAAAGGCGGCGCGGTGCAACGACACCGCGCGGAAACAAGAAGGAATGCGACGAAGGAGCGCGGCGCCATCGCGCCACACCGGAGAACCTCAAAGAGGTCGCGGCCGAAGAGGGGCCGCGGCGGAGGGGCGCGGCGCCGTCGCGCCGTGCCAGTCGGACAAGGCTGCAGCTCAAAGTCACGGCAGTGCAAGGTGGGGCGGCTGGAACTGCCGGCCGCCGACACCTCAGGATGGTAGGACCGCGGCGGTCCCGCGGCGGCGGCACCAGCCGGCCGGACTAGGTCGGCCTTTTTAGGGGGAGACCAGGGGTCGTAACCCCCGGCTGGAAAGAAGAGCGGCCCCCACGTGGGGGGGGGGGGGGGGCGGTTTGTCAATCTGGGGGGCAGCGCCCCCCCCCCCCCTTTCTGCGACAGCTCGGCCGAGTCGAGATGTCTATCCACGCGGTTCGGGCCGTGCCTTAGTGGGCCGGAGCCGGAACCGGGTCGGGTCGACCCGGTTCGGCCCGACCCAGGGGGTCTCGGACCGGGTCGGTCCGGGCCCGAAACCCCCCTAAAACTGGACAGGTTCTCTTAAAAGCCCATAACATGGGCTACGAACCTCTGATCAATCCACCGTTAGTTGCGATGCGATCCTAGGATCGAGGCGGTCATTTCAGTATATTACACTTGAGCTTTTGGAGAACTTTGTGTACGTCCGGGTTGGTTCGAACCCAAAACCAACTGGGCCCTCGGAGCAGAAACACTTATAACTTGAGCTCTGGACATCCGATTGACGTTCCGTCGACCTTGTTGGATTCCCCTTGATGAGACGGAACATTTGACATACTTCTCCTAAGGTTTGGACATAGTTGGAGTAAGGCCAGGTTGGATTGTACCCAAAATCCAACCGGTCCCCTAGAACAGAAAAGCTGATAACATTCAGACTGGACGTCCGTTTGACGAACCGTCAGCAGCGTTGGTGATCATGTTGAGAAACGGTCCCTATGAGTATACCCTATGAGAGTTTGGGGTACAGTTGAGATGCGGCTGGGTTGTTTCTTACACGAAACCAACCGGGGCCTAGGGACGAAAAGGCTAATAACTCACAGACCGGCCGTCCGATTGACGCGCCGTCTGTTGCGTTGAGACCCCTATGATGAGGCGGTACTTTGAGATACTTTTTCATGGGACTTTGTGATACTTGGAGTATCGACCTGTAGCTCGTGGAGCGGACTCTCCTGGAGATAAGCATACGGAGTACGGAGACCGTGTAGCTGTCTGAGACCTAACGACTGCTTGACCGACTCGACTTGGAGTGAGTCGACTAGCCCAGTGGACGGAGAACTACTATGTTTGGGTGCAGACCCATGGCGGACGGAGCGCCTGGTAGCAGGCAGCAGACCTGCAGTACTTAACAAAAGGAGTACCTCTGCAGGCTATTAGGGGGGGTGCACTACTATGTTTGGGTGGAAGACCCCGGCGGGAAGCACTACTGTGTTTGGGTGGCTGACCCACAGTACTCGAAATGAGGAGTACCTCAGCATTCTTAGGTTAGTGAGCATTACCTCGGAGTCGTGACAGGATCATTTTACTCGTCAGAGACGGGGCTCTTCAGCAGTTACAGTTTCAATAATGAAAATCCTGGTTTGAGATGAGTCTATGACCTTTGTGTTTACCTCATGATTGAGATGGGTCACTTGATAAATTAGGTATATGTATGGGCATATACCTAGGTAGTGGTTATCCGTTTATTTCATAACCTTTGTGCTTACTCTTGATTGATATGGGTTACTTGATAACTTAGGTATAAGTATGGGCTTATACCTAAGTAAGGGTTATCTGTTAAGATCCTTCTTTGTGGTTATCCTTGTTGGGTTTAGTGAGACCTTGAGGGTCTCGGGGTCCCTACTAAGTATCGTATACTCACCCCTGCACGGGCTATGCCCACAACTCGTTGTGTTGGTTGCAGACGACGGGCAACGCTGACAGAGGTCGAGTGTTCGAGGACTGGATGGTACCCGGAGGTGGACCTCACGACGAGTCAGTATCCGGAGGTGGACTTCACGATGAGACGATACTCAGAGGAGGTTGAAGGGTGAGAGCTTTGTGGAGGCTATTTGTACCTACCCTTCAGGTAGGATCTGTGGTGGACGATCCAGGAGCTGCGCTATCTGTACCTACCCTTTAGGTAGGATCCGAGGTGGACGACCTAGGAGCTGCTTCTATTCTTCCAGCTGATTGTCTTTTCTGTTGTAATTTCATTCAGTTGTAGTTGTACTTTTGGTTGGGTTTGTATTCTGGCCCATTTACTTTTTCATCACTTCTTTTGTACTTAGTGTATCACTTCCACTTGTACTCTGTGGTGTTTTGTCTACTTTTATAAAGGCAATGTCTTCCCAGTTATTGGGATTTACGCCTTTGGTGCTAGTCACCAGCTCCGGGCCTATGGAAGGTGGGCTTGGGGTAGTCATGACATGGGCCCCGAGGACAGGTCGTGACAATAACCCACCAAGATTGTTTTAAATTAAATATGTTTTTAAAAGTAATGTTTTGATGTTATAATGGATCATTTTCTTGTTTTTAGAGATTTCCATCTATGTGGTGTTTGATTTTGAGGATCTTTGTTTATTGAGTTGGCCTTGATTGGGTTCTTTAATTTTCTTGTCCATCAATTTCCCCCTTGAAGCTTCGATGGGTTTTCGTAGTGCGGTTGATCAACCTAAGGATTTTATGCTTGAGTTTTAGAAGCTAAATCCACCTCTCTTTTATGGTCAAGTGGATCCTTCCATAATAGAGGAGTGGATGCGGAAGATTGAAAGGTACTTTAACCTCATTGATTTTCCTGAGTCATTTAAGTTCAAGTTTCCAACCTTTATGTTTGAAGGTTCACCATGGATGTGGGGGAATTAAGTGTCTTGGAACAAGCCTCATCAAGATCTTACTTGGGAGTTTTTCAAGGATTTTTTCATCCACTAGTATTTCTCTGAGGAAGAAAGGGTGAGAAAAGGGATGGAGATGTATTATCTGCAACAGGGTGACAGACTCATGTTGGAATATTTCCAGTTCTTTGTGGGGCTAGTCCCTTATGATTCAGGGTATTCCACAGATGAATCCATGAAGGATCGGCGTTTCGAGGCGGTCCTCCATCCCGATCTATAGTTGAAGGTGTCAGTGTCTAACCTAACTTTGTTTGTCAGTGTGGTGAGACAATATTTTCATATCGAAGTCGTGATGGTGGGAGTGCTCGAAGTAGTCCTCCCTCCTTCAATTCCTATGAGTAGTGGTGACGATTATGGAAAGGAGATGAGGAAGCGATCTAAAGTCGGTGGAGCAGGTCATGGAATCAAAAGTCCTTGGGATCTTTCACCAACCTATTCAGAGTGAGAGATCCTCATGTGTTATTAGTGTGGAAAGTCAGGTCACAAAAATCCATCATGTGCAAATGCTCTGAAGCCCTGCCAGGCGTGTGGGCGCCTAAGTCACTTTCGGCTATTTTGTCGAGGTGTTGCTAGGAAGCGTCATGGAGGAAGTTCTCATAAGTGATATGTTGTAGGGTTTTTTTAAGTTTCTTTTGAATGTTTCCTTCTAGTGTAAGGGATCTCTTATCGTGGCACTTGTACATATGTTGTTTTAGGTTTTGAGATGTATGGGAATGTCATGGGTCTTTTCATGAACTCTGGTTTTCAATGCCAGTGTGGTTTTTATTTCAAAAAATTCTGTCATTTCTTTTGTCAGATAAAAATATGTATGTTTCTTATTAGGATTATCAGAACCTGCCTGTGAGGAAGGAGATGCTTCATCCATCATAGCTCCATCCAAAAGGCCTTGGAGTGAAGTCAGCACATAGTTAGGAACCCCAGGAGAATTTTATGGAGTGTGGTTAAGGTTGTTCCGTTATCATGCGGTGATACATTTTTAGTGTTTCTGTTGTGGTTTCTCTGTTTTAAATTTCCTCTTATCACAAAGAGCATGATGTAATTTTCCCTCACGCAATGTTAGTAATTGTGCCTTTTTGGATGAAATTTTCCAATTAGTGGCCTTGCATGGACCACCCATGTGAAACAGTTGTGTCTTTGGTTTGTGTCCATCCCGAAGTGGTAATTTGTGGGTAGTTATCTGTCGTAGTTTCAATGATCCAGTCCTTGGGCCCTCCCTCTCCACCCATGGGGTGAGGGTCTTTGGTTCGTCCAGATTTTTCAGTTTGTCTCTTATCCCTTTTGGATGGAAGTGAGTGGTTTAAATGTTTTTGTTGTGTTTATTTTAACCAGGGTAAGGCCCGGTTCAGGTTCAAGTTGGATTTCCATTTGGTCACTTATAGGTTGGTTATTTATGGTGGGGAGACCCACCACGGGTCTCTTTGATTTTTATCTTAAAACGTTACCCAATTCTAGTTGAATTCTTATGGTGGGGATTTCATTCGGGTCTCCCCTCTACTGGTTGTCTGTTTATAGCAATGAGGTTGAGTCCCATTGGTGGTCGATGGAATGTCCTTGGACTAAGAGATTGGATCATGTTTATGTGTAATCCTTAGGTGTTGATCGATCAGCTGGATAGTGTTGTGGATTTCTAGGGGCGGAAAGTGATATGGTGGGGAGAATTATCACACCTCGACCTATGTGGTTATTTTATTTTATTATTTCTTTAGCCTTTAAATATTTTTTTGGGGGTTTGGGTTCAGTCTCGGATTATTTATTTTTTGAGTTACATTAAAAAGTGTGCTTTTTGAGTCGATGTCATTGGGTGCACGAGTGGAGTGTGATACAGTGCAGCTTCTCACAAACAACTACTCAGCTCATTCGTCTTCAAAAAATTAAAACACGTAATTTTTATTACGATTAAAAATAAATCTTAACGATTGCATCATTTAAAATTTTTATTGTTAAGAATATTATTATTATTAAAATGAAATAAATACTTTTATTATTTTTATTTTTGTCATCATGATTTTATTATTATTATTATTATTATTATTCCTTTTATTATTATTATTATTATTATTATTATTATTATTATTATTATTATTATTATTATTCCTATTATTATTATCATTAAGGTATTTCTATTTTTATTTTGATAATGTGTTTTAATTAGTTTTTTTAATTATGTTCTACACTTTTTTTAGGGTTTCCTACACTACCCCCCCACCCTGCTTTCCCCTGTGTACGGTGCGACCCCAGACGCCACCTCTGCCCTCAGTTTGGCTCCCCCTATAATGCCTCTCCCACTTACATCGGCCCCTCTCTTCTCCTTGTGTGCGGCGCGAACAGTCACGGCCCTCACTTTCCCCCTGCTCTTCACGCGGCGAGGCCTCGGCCTCCTTACAGTGTGCCCCAGCGACCCGGCCTTCCTCCTGCTTCCCTGGACGCTCCCTTCCCTCATTCAGTGTGCAACACCGGCCGACTTCTTCTCCAGTGGTGCACCCTCCCCGTCCAACTGCCTCGCAAACAATCGGCCTGACCTCCTCCGCCTCGCTCCGGTTGACCGGCCGCCACACCTCCTCGACCCTCGGCCTCCATTGCAGCACACCCAGTGCACCTGGATGCTTTGGCCTCCCCATAACCCTCCAGTCGTAGCAGCCCAACACTAGCCACTTCCTCGTCGGGCCCCCTCCTGCCTAGTGCGTACCAGTGGTGTAGTCCGGGTGATTTAGGATACGGGGTTTTTTTTTAATTTAATGGGTCTGTTTTTTTTTTATTTTGATAAATGGGTGTGTCTAGCGCCAAATGAATTGGCGCTAGACCACTTTTACCCTAGAGCACCAAATGAATTGGCGCTCTTGGGTTTTGGTTTCCAAAACCCAGGCAACCCCTCCCCAACCCTTATATATATATCTTATTTATTATAATTATAATTATAATAAATATATTTATAATAAATATAATAACTAAAATAAATACAATAAATTTATAATAATGTTTATTATAATTATAACAATTATATAATTATAATAAATATATAATTATAATAAATATATAATTATAATAAATATAAAATTATAATAATTGTATAATTACAATAATTAAATAACTATAAATATAATAATTGTATATTTATAATAAATATATAATTATAATTATAATAATTATATAATTACTAAAATTATAATAATTATATAATTGTAAATATAATAATTATATAATTATAATAAATATACAATTATAATTACAATAATTCTATAATTATAAATATAATAAATATACACTTATAATTATTAAATAATTTTAATAAATATATAATTATAAATATAATAAATATATAAATACATAATTGTTATAATTATTAAAAATTATATAATTGTTATAATTATAATAAATATATAATTAGTGTAATTACATAATTATTATAAATATATAATTATTGTAGTTATATAATTATTGTAATTATATAATTATTGTAAATATATAATTATTGTAAATATATTCCTATTATATATATATATATATATATAATTAATAAGGTTTTTATATATAAAGATATGATTATAATAATTAATATATAATTAAAATATAATAAATATATAGTTATAAATATAATGAATATACGATTAGAGTAATTACATAATTATAATAAATATGTAATTATAATAATTATATAATATTTAATAAAGTTTATTTATATAAAGATAAATAATTTTAATAATGTTTATTTAAATATAAATTTATAAATTTAAAATATAAGGTTTATTTATATATAATTATTTATAAATTTATAAATTTATATATAATTATTTAAATACATAAATAAACCATATTAAATTTATTTATAAATTTATATATATATATATATATATATAAACATTATTAAAATTATTTATATTTATTATATTTATTATAATATATTATAATTATATATATATATATAATTACATTTAATAATAAATAATTACAATTTTAAAAATATATTTATAAATGTAAATTTAAAAATGTGAGATTATTTATAATTATACTTATAAATATAAATATAATTATACAATTATAAATATATATTTAGATAGTTATATATAAATATATCAATATATTTAATAAATTTATTTATCACATTAATAAATATATATTTATTTATAATAAAAGTATAATAAAATAAATATATAAATATAATAATTATAAATATAACAAATCCATAATTATAATTAATATATAATTATAATAAATATATAATTATAATAAATATCTAATCATAATAAATATATAAATATAATAAATATATAATTAAAAATATAATAATTATATAATCACAATAAATATATAATTGAAATAAATATATAATTATAATAAATACATAATAATAAATATAATAAATGCATAATTATAATATATTTATTACAAATATATATTTAATATATAATTATAATACATATGTAATTATTGTAAATATAAGATTATAATAAATATATGATTAAAAATATAATAAATATATAATTATAAATATAATAAATATATGATTATAATAATTATGCAATTATAATAATTATTTAATATTTCATAATGTTTATTTATATAAATATAAATAATTTTAATAATGTTTATATATATATATATAAATTTATAAATAAATTTAATATGGTTTAATTATTTATTTAAATAATTATATATAAATTTATAAAATTTAAATATAAGGTTTATTTATATTTAAATATTTATATATAATTATAAATAATTTCATATTTTTAAATACATATTTATAAATATATTTTAAAAATTGTAGTTATTATTTTTAAATGTAATTATAAATATATAATTATATATATTTATGAGTATATATATATGTGGCTATATTTATTATATTTATGATTATATATTTATTATATTTATTTATTTATTTATTACTTAAATATATGTTTATAAATATAAATTTATTTATGTAAAGATAAATTTAAAATTATAAATAAATATAATTATAAATATATATATTTAACTACATATATAAATATATAATTATATATTAACAACTATAAATAAATATAATTATAAATATATGCATATTTATAATTATATATATATGTGTATATTTTAATTTTATATTTATCATATTTATAATTATATATATTATAATATTTAAAGACATAATAAATTTATAATATTTTTAAATATATAATATTTTATATTTATTATAAATTTATTATATTTTTAATATATTTATTATATTTAAAATATATTTATTATATTTATAATGTATTTATCATATTTATAATATATTTATGATAGTTATAATATATTTATTATTATATTTACAATTATATTTTTATTATATTTATTATTATATTTACACATATTTTTATTATATTTATTATATATTTAATCCTATTTATATTGTATTTTATATTTATAATAAATTTATTATATATATATTATATTTATTATAATATATATATATATATAGAGAGAGAGAGAGAGGTAGGTTAAGGGGGGATGGGGCGTGGGGTGCAAAGCGCCACTTCAAGTGGCGCTGCATCACCCCATTTCCCCAAATAATAAACCCCCTGCCCCATTAAACTAAAAAAAAAACCCCACCCCCTAAAAAAGCCGGTGTAGTCCCCCCCCCCCTCATCCGACCAACTTCCGGTCCTGATCCCCTTCCCACATGACCTCACTGCTCTGGCCGACCAGCCCTCATCTCTTCTGGTTAATGCACAACCTCCCATCCACTTGCTCCCAGTGGCGTAGCCACCTCAGATATCCTGTTTGGTGCACAGAAGCCTCTTCGACCAACTCACAACCTCTCTGGCTGACCTGCAACCCCCCCGGTTCCCTCTTCTCCCTCTCTCGACCTTTCTCCATCCTACTGGCATTGCCCCAACCAGCCCATGACTTCCGACGTTGCCGCTACCAGTGCATTTTTCTTCCCATCAGTATAATTTTCTACTTGGTTTATTTTATTCTTGTTTTTATCCATTTTTTATTAGTGGTTTTGGTTAATTTAGTGGTTGTTCTTGGTTGGTTTGAGATTTTAGAACCTGCGCGGAGTGATTCCGAGTGAGCTTCGTCGTCGCGCCTTGGTTCCGAGGTAGGTTTCCCATGCACCGACCATCTAAATTTAATAATCATTAATTTTATGTTTTTTCCACTTATAATAATTCTAAATATAGTTGAGTACCCTCTTGGTTAAGATTTTAGTGTGCGGATAATGTTTTAAGGCATGGTTTTTGATAATTTAGTTTGTTCTGCTAAATTAGCACACACCGCATGTTTTTAAAAAAAATGCATGGTTGGCCTTCAGAATTGTTTTGTGAACTTGGAAGTATAGTGTGATTCTGTTAAAAAGTATTTGGCATGAGAAATGCTGGTTTGGAGTTTCTTTAAAGGGGTTTTTCTTTTTTTTAAATGCTTAAGGAAGTGTGTTATGGCTTTTAAAAAAATTAATTTGTCTTATTTTTTTGAGTCATAGCCCATTTGGATTTTTCATGTGAATGGGTTTTGGTTTAAAGTGTGATGAAAAATTTTTATAAAGGGTTTTTTATATGATTTTATGTGAAATTGGTGTGTTGTCACCTCTTTCAAAAATTGGATTGTGTTATTACTAAAGATTGATTTTATGGTACGTTTAAGGGATAGTTTGGCCACTTTGAAAAAAAATGATAAAAAGTGTTTGTCATAAAACCCCCATGGATGTTCCTCATGCCTCATTGACATGAGATGGTTGGGATGTCCTCAGTATAGAATCCTCAGGTTCCATTATATGGTTCCCTCAGTTGGGAACCCTTGGTATCTCTTGACTTTGAGGTATGAGAGAAATCCTTGGGGAGACTCGGGGTGAGACATGCTATGAAATATTATTATAAATATAGGTTTTGATTTGATGCTTGGAAGAATCTATTGGATCACCTCTTTTTATACTTGCGACATACGAACCTGGCATATTGAGATAATTGTCTGAGATGAGTAATGCACTAGTAGGTTATGGTACTGACCAGTGGCCCATAGTTGGCAGATATGTTTGGGTTTATTACTATGGGATTTGACCTCAGACTACCTCAGAAAGGATGGCCGAGAATTTTGGAGCATTGGATTTCATTGTATATGACATGCTACTGTAGATGGGGTCACAGGTATTAGTGTGGTATGGATTATTCTTGATCTCTCAATTTCTCCTATGTCTAGTAGTTTTTATCTATTTAACTATTACGGAGATACTTGTATACCTATTTACATTTCCCTTGTTGTATCTTCCTCGGTACCCTTGTGTGCTTTTTTCATGAAAAGTGACATTTTGGTTTCCTAACTCCTATGAAAAAAAATCAAAAGAAAATGTGTTTCAAATTCTTTTGTTCTGGTTTTTCAAATAATTAAGGGTAATGTTTTGTACTTTGTTTTTAAGTAAAAATTGTATAAATGCATACTTTAATATATTGTAGTTCAAACTTAGAATTGGTTTTTCTTATTTATAAAGGAAGTGCATTGGGAATAGATATCGGGATAACCTACTGGGTTTTAATACTCACTCCTATATTTATTTTCTCCTTGTTCAAGTTATAGCTTGGGTGTGTTCTCCTTGGGAGACTCTTGATCTTTGAGTCAGAGAGTGACCCGCGGGGTCACATGGAGTTAGTTCGAACGTCGATTTCGGTTAGTTTTATCTTCTTCAGTTATTGTTTAGTTGTTTGTTTGGTTTATTTATTCTTCATTGCTCTTTATTATTTCTTCTGCTTTTATTTATTTTTATTGGGAGAAATCGTTCCCATCATCTCTGTCAATGACCTGGAACTTGTCACCAGCCCAGGAGAATCGGGAACACTTCTCAGGCCTTGCCGCATATTGGCTTGGGTGACCGGTTCAGGGTCGACCCAGGTTGGTTCATGATAACTAGTGTAGTGATCATGCCTAAGATTCTCACTTAACTACATGTAGTTTCCCATGGCATGAAATGGAGGTGAGAAATTTATATATAAAATGAAGTACATATATATAAATGATAATAATCACAACACACCCTCACCTCTGAACCCCCTTCACATAAGTAACCCCCTCTTTATAAAGAATTACAATATAACAAACATGTCACCCAACTAGTAAAATTCCAATCACTTAAATTTTATATAAAAATAATAGGGACACACTTAAAGGGTTTATATATATTACAAAAAAACTTCTTATAAAGTGAAAATAAGAAATTTGAAACATCTTTTAAGAAACTAAGTTATAAAATAATATTTAAAAACTAAATCATATAAATATTATCAAATTCACTAAAATTATCAAGTAACCCAAAAAACAATTTTATAAGAAGACAAACACACCATTTCAAAAACAAAACCTTAAAAATATAAGTTACTTCTTTATAAACTAATGAGAATAAAAACACCCTTTTTATTATCAAAACCTATTTGAAAGGGATTCTTTTTCATTTAAACAAACACTAGGTGGGTGAAATTTATATGAAAGTGGGTTTTCAGTATAGAAACCGCAACACCCTGAGATTTTAGTAAGTGTTTTCTAATAAATAAATACTAACTTTAATAGATTGTATCACACACAGCACAAGACTAAAATAAACCATTGTATATTAAAAAGTATAAGTATTAAATATAATCATTATAATATAATCATTTGCAACACCTCAAGCTTCCGCGATACGCTTCTATTTGAATAATACAATAGCTTGCACTATACGCATCTCTGAGTTCTAGTACACAACAACCAATCAAACTAGTCATTTAAAAAGTAGTTATGAATATTAATATCCACTTTTTGAAATTTTATAAATTTTATATTTCAAAATAGACTTTATTTTTTGATTCAGAATATCAAAATTATCTTAGGGTGATTTTTTTGTATTTTTATGAAAACTTTCAGTTTTTTATGAATAGTGAAAAATATTGTGTTATTATTTAAAACTAACTTTTTATTTAAATAATTATTTTTAATTTAAATTTATTTTAAATTCAAAATAGATACATAATACTTATTGTAAGAACCCGATTCTTATTCTTGAGGTACAGGTTTCTTCTTTTCTTTTTTCATTTAAGGTTTTTGAGAAAATAAGAAAAATGGGTTAAAATCCCAAATTTTGTGGGTACATGCCGTGTACTTTTCCACACGCCGTGTACTTTGGTCGTGTGGGATGAGTACACATGGCGTGTAGGCCTGTTAGTGATGAAGGGTGTAAAAACTGACTTCACATCGTGTACTTAGTATATACATGCCGTGTAATCAGTCGGTAGGTCAATAGTAAGGCGATGGGAGTAGCTGCCAGCAGGATGACAGTACACACCGTGTAATAGGAAATACATGCCATATAGTCATGTCAATAGATGAATAATGAGGCGGTGTAAAGTAGCCTCCAGAGGAACATTTAAAAATGGAAAGTAAACGCTGTGTACTTGAGAGTACACACTGTGTAGTTTATTTTTTTCGCTTAAAATGGGTAGTAGCCTCCTCTTTTGACAGAGGAAGATGAGAACGTTGGAAGGTCGCAAGAGAGATGGTCGAACCTTGAAAGAGCTCCCAACTGAGTATCAGGATTCTGATTACTTCTCTGATGATCACATTAGGACCGAGCGGGTAAGACCTTTCCTCTCCTTGTGTGCTTCCTTCCAATTCTTTCTCGAGGGGAAGTTATTTGGGTTTGAATGGGTTATCGTTCTTCCCAAATCTACATCATTATCGGATGTTTCAGAAGGTGTCTTTCACGTATATCGATTAGTGGATATCGAGGTAGGTGGTCTGATGTTCAATTCCAACCATCATGTTGTTTTTGTGTACCTTTGTGCTATGTGCCCACGTTTGGGGTGTCGTATGGTTGAGGCCTTGACTGAAAAAATACTTAGAATTGCTTAGGTAATTTAATAAATATATATAAACTATTGTTTGGGATCGCTACATTGATCTAGGGCCACCCCGTGGGTGTGTTTCCCTTGTTTAGTTGTTTGGCCAGGATACCTGAGGGTATGTTGTGATTTAGCATGCTTTGAGTTTTCTTGAGAGAAAATGTATATATGAATTGCTTGCTTATGTGTTGGGCCCGGCCCGGTTTCTTTCTTAGCCTGAGGGTAGTGTTTTGTTTAGCCTGAGGGAAGTTATTTTCTTATTCCTGAGGGAAAGTGTTTGTTTAGTCTGAGGGCAATGTTTCATATGCCTGAGGGCAGTAACTTCCGTTCCTGAGGGCAATATCTCATACGCCTGAGGGCAATATGCGTTATGTCTGTGGGCAATCACCTGAGGGTTTTGATTCTGACTACTTGAGGGTAAGGTTTTGCATGTATGAGGACTCAGTTTACCTTTCATATTCACTATGGTGATTTTAAATGTTAAACCTCACAAGCTAAAGCACATGTTTGGTATCGTTTTACCTTGTACTTGTTAGATAGCTTGTTGTGGTTTTTGTTGTGGCACTGTTTAGGAGACTGTCGGATGAGGCTGAGTCTCAGAAACTTATAATTAAATTATCTTGAATTGTTAAATAATAATTAAATAGAAATGGAACTGGTAGGAGTAGCTACTTTTTAGTACTTCTTAGCTTACTATATTTCATTACTGCACACTACTGTTGCACAAATTCACTGACAGTTGGGCACGGGCCTTTGGTGGTTGCCTAATGAGATTTATTTCTCACACCCTATTTGGTTCATGTCTTCATCCCAAATAGATTATATTGTTGTCAGTGTTGATAAGGGAAAGAGTCCCTATACAGTTACTTGATTGTTGCAGAGGAGTAGGAGAGCATGGGACCGAGCTTAGGCTTGTGATGCAGCTGAGTTCCTACTGCACTGTGTTGATTTGATTTTCTGTATTTGTCCCTTGTACTATATTGTTTTAGATTGCAATGTATCCTTTTTTGGATGATTTCATAGACTTAGGGACATATTTCATCATTATATATATGACTGTTTCTATCTTTTATTTCAGTATTGTTGTCCATTTTAGCTTAGTATTGTTTACTGCTTCTGCTATTGTATGTTTTTATTTATCTATGTTGTGCTACACTTTGACAAATGAGGGAATAGTTTCCCCACTATCAGAACTAGGCCCTTGCTGCTAGTCAGTAGCCTCTGGGATTTGGGGAAATGCACTTGAGGTCATGTGACCAACTGAGTTCGGGGCACCTGTTGAGTGGCACCCAGATCTGGGATGTTACAAAGTGGTATCAAAGGACTTTTCTTTTGTCAAAGTTATTTTATTATTTGGAAATGATGGAAAGAGATATATTTTTAAGTGGTTTGATAATAACTGTGCCTGGGAGTAGCTACCCTGCGTACAGGCAAAGGCCGGATTTCCTCAAATTAAATTGTGATTTTTTGTTTATGATTATTACAGTTGATTTGATTTTCACCATTAGGTGATGCACTTTTTCTGTGCTGTTTATATTTTTATACTTGGGTTCTATTTAGTTGCAACCTGATGAGATGATGGTATGCCATCTCATGCATCATTTAGGCACATGATAGAATCACATGCCATGCATAGTTTTCATGCCATGTAGGTGCATTATAAATTGGATGTTGTTGTGATAGATGTGGTGCTATAAAATTCATGTTGTTATGATAGATTCCTTGATAAAATACCTACTATTTGATATGGTATTGTTATGTAAGGTTTTGAGAATGAATGCCAAACTTTGGTTCCTAAGGAGTATGGTCCCTCATCAACCGGAATTTGGTGGATCATTGACTTGTTTACTTTGTTATAACACGTGTAACATGACAAGATTTGATTCATGGGGAGTATGGGCCCTCACAGATTGTAATTTGGCACTTAAGTGTTGGCTTCAGTGTTTTTCTAGGCTTCAGAGTAGTTTTTAAGGCTTACTATCTGGAATAACCTAGAATACACGCCGTGTAGTTTTGAATACACTCCATGTACTCTTCTGTTCGAGAAGAAAAGAAAAAAATTTAAGTACACGCCGTGTACCCTAAGTACACGTCGTGTAGTCTCTAACTGTGTCATAGGTCGCATGGGAAGAGACATGGGATGGGGAAGATCTAGAGGGAACACACCATGTACCGTTTGTACACGTCGTGCATGTTGACCCTGTTTCCGCCTGTGTAACTAACAACACGGATGGAGGAATCTTCGTTATACATGTTGTGTCAATGTCGAACACACTGTGTAGTGTAACCTGAGAATCCGGCCGTGTAACTAACAAACACGGGTCGGTGTAATCATTTCTTGTACACTCTGTGTCCATATGGAACACGCCATGTAGTGTGAGCCCTGTATCTGGTCGTGTCACGAACAACACGGGTCGGAAACACTCATCTAGTACATGCCGTGTACTTGAGGGACACACCATGTAGTCTTGACCGGTGAGAGACCGTGTGGACTTGACCATGTGGATAGGGATACAGGGTGGTGTGCACGCCGTGTGTGGGTGTAACACACCGTGTAGTGTCATCCGAGTATCCAGTCGTGTCACTAACAACACGGGCAGTTAGAATTTAAGCCGTACACATCGTGTCTATCTGGAACACATCGTGTAGTATGAGTTGTGTGCCCGACCGTGTCATGGACAACACGGATCGGTGAAGCTTGTCAAGTTCACGACGTGTAGTCTTTTTCAAAAGAGAGTCATGTAGCTAAGCCATGTAGAAAGACTCGGGCAGGGGAAGAAAATTCAAGTACACGTTATGTGTGTGGACAACACGTCGTGTGTTTGGGGTGTTACATGACCAGTTTTGGCCAAAGTACACACCCATGTGAAAGACTTAAGGGAACATGTCGTGTAGTTTTTATACAGGCTGTGCAGTCTTGTTTTGTAAAACTTGAATGTTTTCTTTCTCATGTTCCCTTATTACACTCCTTGTTTTCAGTCCTTGATGGTCTTGATTTCTGGCATGTTTTGACCATGTAGATTCATGTCACCGAGACGACCACGAGTTTTTCACCAAGAGAGCGAAAAAAATTATACTCCAGAGAGGGTAGGACATGGGCTACCAATGGATCCTCTAGCAGAGCCAGATGCAGCGCCAGCCATTATACCAGACACAGGCGCAAATGCACAGTTCCGTGAAGGCTTTATGTAGTTCATGCAGACCTTCCAGAGAGCATCGCTGGCTACCACATCTATGGAAGAGCTGAAACGTATATTCTAGTAGTAGCATCCGCCTATTTTTTCAGGGGATGGAAGACCATAAGATGTGGAGTCTTGGCTGGGTTCTATGCAGACTATCTTTGAGAATCTGGAGACGCCTCCAGGGCGGAGGGTCAAGATCACTACTTACATGCTACGTGATTCCGTCAAGAGATGGTGGGATGTTACCACCCAGTCAGAGCATCATCGAGACATGGCGTGGGAATATTTTTAGGAATTTTTCTATTAATTTTTCTTTCTAGAGATACTGACAGTAGATAGAGCTCAAGAGTTCATGAATCTGCAGTAGGGTGCAATATCAGTGATGGACTATTCATCTCACTTCACCAAGCTACAACGCTTTGCACCTGTTTTGGTGGGAGATGAGACATTTAGGGCTCGATGCTTTAATGATGGTCTTCGATATGACATCCGAGTGCTGGTGAATGTTTTCAGGTTTCCTACAGTGAATGTTATTGTGAACTAGGCACTGATTACTAAGAAAAACCTGCGGGAAGCTAGTGGTACAGGCTAGGGCGGTTCGGCACCAGTTTCTGGTACTATTTCTATCGGCAAGAGGAAGAGGCAGATGGATTTATCTCATGGTGATAGTACTATCTAGAAGATTTATTTAGGTGGCTAGGTGATGTGTTACCAGTGTGGTAAAGAGGAGCACAAGAGACCTCAGTGTCCACATGACCCAGTGGAGTGCCGAGTTTGCAGAAAGATGGGTCATCTGCAGTGTTTCTACAGGGCATTTCCACCAGTGGCTAGTGAGAGGGGTTCTGTGCAGACTCTTCATGCAGGATTAGGGCTAGAAGCTTCTTACCAGTCAGGGAATTGGAATACATTGGGACGTTCAGGACGAGGTGGTGTTCATGGCTGTGGTAGCTAGACACTAGGATCTCAGAGACAACAGGGTGGGTCAGCTCAGGGTAGCCAGGCTGTTTCATAGGGCTGTAGCACTGGGTAGTCATATGCAGTGCAATAGACCCAACATGAGCAGGATCCCAGACCTTCTACTGTTAGAGGTACTATTATAGTTGCTTCTATTTTATCCGAAGTACTTTTCGATACTGGTGATACACATAGATTTAAATTTGTGCCCGTTTTGGAGAGCCTTGGGCTCTGTATTTCTTCTTATTCTGATATTATGATGCTAGACACTCCATTGGGGATTTTAATGGCTGGTGTACATCAGTGCAGGGAGTTCCCCATAAAGGTTGGTGGGTGTCACTTTCTTTGGGACCTCTATTTCCTAAAGATGATGAGATATGATGTCATTCTTAGGATGGACCAGTTGGTACCCTTTCGAGCCTTTGTATATTTCTATCATCGCAGGGTGAGTTTCACATCACCAGAGGGTGGAGAGTTTCTATACAAGGGTGAATGGGATGTCCAGGTGAGCCGATCTGGACTCGAGCATTGTGGGAGAGGTGGAGTGACAGCCCAGATTTCAAGTTTATATCTGGATAACCAGGGAACTTGTCAGAAGGATTTCCCTCTAGTAGTTGATCATTTCAGGGATGTCTTCCTGGATGACTTTTTAGGTCTACCTTTGGAGCGATAGGTGGATTTCTCTATTGATCTTGTGCCAGGAGTAGCACCGGTGTCCATTACTCCTTATAGGATGGCTACACCAGAGTTGCAAGAGCTCAAGAGGTAGTTGGAGGAGTTGCAGGAAAAGGTTTTCATTCAACCCAGTACTTCTCCTTGGGGTTCGCCTGTCCTGTTTGCGAAGAAGTTGGATGGTACCCTCAAACTCTGCGTGGATTATCGGAAGCTGAACCAATTGACGGTTAAGAACCGATATCCCTTTCCAAAGATTGATGATATTTTTTATCAACTTTGAGGAGAACGAGTGTTCTCAAAGATTTATTTGAGATCCAGATATCACCAGTTGTGCATTAGACCATAAACATACCACTTACAGCTTTTCAGAGTAGATATGGTCTATATGAGTACTTGGTCATGCTGTTCGGACTCACGAATTCGCCACCAGTTTTCATGGCTCTGATGAATCGTGTGTTCCATCCTTATTTGGATTCTTTTGTGGTAGTCTTCGTGGATGATATCTTGGTGTACTCTCACAATTGACACAACCATGCCACCCATCTTGATATTGTTTTGATTACATTGATAGATCATCAGTTATATGCTAAAATCTCAAAGTTCCACTTTTGGATGAACCAAATATACTTCCTGGGTCATATCATCTCAGAGGCAGGAGTTGCGGTAGACCCATAGAAAGTGAGAGAAGTAGTTTTCTAGGAGCAGCCTAAGAACGTGTTTGAAATATGGAGTTTCTTGGGGATGGTTGGTTACTACAGGATCTTTATACAGGACTTCTCCCACTTAGCAGTGTCATTGACGGGTTTGACTAAGAAGGGTGTGAAGTTTTTTTGGTCAGAATCTTGTGAGATAGCCTTTCAGGAGCTGAAAGAAATATTAACATCAGCACCAGTCCTAATACTTCTAGAGCAAGGGAAGAGCTATACAATTTACTATGATGCATCAGGTATTGGGCTGGGAGCAGTGTTAATGCAGGGTGATCAAGTAGTTTCATACGGGTCTCGGCAGTTGAGGCCACATGAGAGGAATTACCCAACTCATGATCTCGAGTTGGCTGCAGTTGTTCATGCATTACTCTATTGGAGACATTATCTCTTAGGAGAATATTTTGTGGTGTTTACAGACCACAAAAGTCTCAAATACATCTTTACTCATCATGAATTGAATCTGAGATAGCGAAGGTGGGTTGAATACCTACAGTCCTTCGACTTTGAGCTTGAATATACACCTGGTAAGGGTAACGTAGTTGTTGATGCACTGAGTAAGAGGACTTAGTTACAGGTAGTGCAGGAGGTCAGTGGTGAGTGGAAGCTCATGGCCTTGTTCTCTGAGATGCATGTGGAGGTTCACAATAGTCAGGGGCGAGCCTATATTTCATCCTTATTTGTGACCTCTACCCTCCTGGATAGAGTGAGGATGAGACAACTATCGGATCCAGAAGTCCTAGTTCTACGGGATTCAGTGGAAAGTGAGGACCCTCCTCCTGGTTGGATGATAGGTGATGATAAGGTACTGTGTATCCATGGACGAGTGTGGGTTCTATGGGATATATGCAAGGAGATGATGTGGGAGTTTCATGATTTAGCTTGGGTAGTGCATCCTAGAGTTACCAAAATGTACTGTGACTTGAGACAATAGTATTGGTGGTCAGGTATGAAACGAGAGTTAGCTGGTTTTGTTACGAGATGTTCCACCTGTCAGCAGGTGAAGGTGGAGCATCAAAGGCCAGCTGGACTATTATAGCAGTTACCCATTCTGGAGTGGAAATGGGATGATGTTGTGATGGACTTCGTGACTGGGTTTCCAAGTTCACCTCGAGGCAATTATGTCGTGTGGGTTGTTGTGGATAGACTTACAAAGGTAGATCACTTTTTGTCGATCAAGGAGACCTTCGGTGTTGACGAGCTCGGAAAGTTGTATATCTGAGAGATGGTACATCTTCATGGGGTTCCTCATTCTATCATTTCAGATAGGGATGACCAGTTTATGTCTTATTTCTAGAAGATTTTTCAGAGGGCACTGGGTACATAGGTGCTTCTGATCACATCTTACCACCCTCAGACTGATGGCCATTCAGAGCATACGATACAGGTTCTTGAGTACATGTTGCGTGCATGCATCTTGGACTTTGGGGGATATTGGGAGAATCACATACCCCTGTTCGAGTTTGCCTACAATAATAGTTTTCAGGAAACTATTGAGATGGAACCTTACGAAGCTTTATATGGTAGGTCATGCCGATCACCCTTATGCTGGTTGGAGGCAGGTGAGGCAGATTTACTAGGACCATGTCTCATGTAGGAGACTTCAGAGAAGGTCTAGTTGATATAGAAGCGAATGGCTACTACACAGTCTCGTCAGAAATCTTATGTTGATCTCTGTAGATGATCATTGGAGTTCGTGGTCGGGGATCAGGTGTTCTTGCATGTTTCACGTAGGTTGGGACACAGGTAGATCAGAAGACAGGGTAAACTTTCATTGAGGTATGTTGGGCCGTTTGAGATTCTGGAGAGAGTCAGGCTGGTTGCCTATCGATTGCAGTTACCACAGAGGTACCAGGCCATGCAAGACATCTTACATGTATCACAGCTACATTGTTATCACTCAAACCCATCTCATGTATTTCAACTCGAGGAGGTTGAAATTCAAACTGATGCATCCTTTGAGGAGCATCTAATTCGTATTATTGATAAAATCACAAAGGTTCTCCAAGTTCGGTCAGTTCCTCTCGTACGGGTGCTATAGAAGCATTACCGAGTGCAAGAAAAAACCTAGGAGCGGGAGATCGATGTACGTGCTCAGTGGCCAGAGTTTTTATGAGCTTTATCTTCACCACCCTTGGGAGGGAAATTCGAGGATGAATTTCTTTAAGGGGGGAAGTTTGTAAGAACCCGGTTCTTATTCTTTTGGTATGGGTTTATTCTTTTCTTTTTTACTTTAAGGTTTTTGATAAAATAAGGAAAATGGGGAAAAATATCAAATTTTGTGGGTACATTCCATGTACATTTCCACATGCCGTGTACTTTGGCCATGTGGGATGAGTACACATGTCGTGTAGGCCTGTCATCGATGAAGGGTGGGAAAACTGACTACACGTCATGTACTTAGTATATACATGCCGTTTAATCAGTCAACAGGTCAATAGTAAGGTGGTGGGAGTAGCCACCAGTGGGATGACAGTACACACCGTGTAATCGGAAATACACACTGTGTAGTCATGTTGACAGATGAATAGTGAGGCGGTGGAAAGTAGCCGCCAGAGGAACAGTTAAAAATGGAAAGTACAATTCGCATACTTGAGAGTAAACGCCATGTAGTTTTTTCATTTAAAATGGGCAGTAGCCTCCCCTTTTGACAAAAGAAGCTGAGAATGTCGGAAAGCCATGGGAGAGATGCTCGAACCTTGGAAAAGCTCCTGACAGAGTACCGGGACTCCAATTACTTCACTGATAATCACATTAGGACCGCGCGGGTAAGCCCTTTCCTCTCCTTGTGTGTTTCCTTCCAATTCTTTTCTGAGGGGAATTTATTTGGGTTTAAATGGGTTATCATTCTTCCCAGATCTATGTCATTCTCGGACGTTTTGGGAGGCATCATTCACATATATCGATCAGTGGAGATCGAGGTAGGTGGTATGATGTTCAATTCCGACTGTCATGTTGTTTTTGTATACTGTTGTGCTATGCGCCCATGTTTGGGGTATCGTATGGCTGAGGCCTTGATTGATAAAATACTTATAATTTCTTAGGTAATTTAATGAATATGTATAAACTACTGTTTGGGATCGCTGCATTGATCCAGGGCCACCCCGTGGGTGTGTTTCCCTTGTTTATTCATTTGGCCAAGATACCCGAGGGTATTCTGTGATTTAGCATGATTTGAGTTTTCTTAAGAGAAAATGTATATATGAATTTCTTGCTTATGTGTTGGGATCAGCCCGGTTACTTTCTTATCCCGATGGAAGTGTTTTGTTTAGCCTGAGGGTAGTTCTTTTCTTATGCCTAAGGGAAAGTGTTTGTTTAGCCTGAGGGAAATGTTTCATATGCCTGAGGGCAGTATCTTCTATGCTTGAGGGAAATATCTCATACGCCTGAGGGAAATATTCGATATGCCTGTAGGCAATCACTTGAGGGTTTCGATTCTGACTACCTGAGGGTAAGGTTTTTTATGTCTGAGGACTCTGTTTACCTTGCATATTTACTGTGGTGATTTTACATGTTATACCTCCTAAGATAAAGCACCTTCTTGGTATCATTTTACCTTGCACTTGTTAGATAGCTTGTTTTGGTTTTTGTTGTGGCACTGTTTAGGATATTGTCAGCTGAGGATGAGTATCAGAAACTTATAATTCAATTATCTTGAATTGTTAAATAATAATTAAATGGAAATGGAACTGGTAGGATTAGCTGCTTTTGAGTACTTACTAGCTTACTGCATTTCATTAATTCACAATATTGTTTCACAAATTCACTGACAGTTGGGCACGGGCCTTTGGTGGTTGCCTACTGGGATTTATTTCTCACACTCTGTTTGGGTCATGTCTTCGGCCCAAACAGATTATATTTCTGCAAGTGTTGATAAGGGCATGAGTCCCTATACAGGTACTTGATTGTTATAGAGAAGTAGGAGAGCATGGGACCAAGCTTAGGCTTGTGATGCTGCTGAGTTCCTGCTACACTGTGTTAATTTTCTTTGTTATATTTCTCCCTTGTACTCTATTTTTTTAGATTTTAGTGTATTCTGTTTTGGATGCTTTTATAGACTTTGGGACATATTGCATCATTATATATATGACCTTTGTTATCTTTTATTTCAGTATTGTTGTCCATTTCAGCTTAGTATTGTTTACTTCTTCTGCTATTGTATGTTTTTATTTATCTCCACTATGCTACACTTTGAAAAATGAGGGCATAGTTTCCCCACTATCATACATAGGCCCTCGCTTTTATTCAACAGTCTCTGGTGTTTGGGGAAATGCGCTTGAGGCCATGTGACCAATCGGGTTCGAGGCACCCGTTGAGTAGAACCCAGATCCGAGACGTTACACCTATATTAGTCTAATTTAATTCATTGGAATCATTTTATAATAAGATTAAACATATAAAATTTTATTGAACTTTTTAACGTCTTTTACCCATCTTTTAGGCACATTTTCAAATTTGCATAAAACATAATTTTACCACTTCTATGAATTGAATTTCAAAAATCTGATATACATAGTTGTAATCAGTAAGTAAAATGTGGTTCAATAGGATGAAAATATTTTTTTTTTGAATAGTAACTTTTGAATTTTATTTACCACGGTTAAAAGTAAATAGGGTAATTAAAGGTAAAAATAATATTATAATAATATCAAATTACCCCAACACATGTCCTCATTCTATTGGATAAGTGTATTTAGACCAAAATCAACCTTAGTAAAAAATATTACCCTCTTTTATTCACTTGTATTAGATTAGGTCATTTATTATATTTTATTTAAAGAAGTGTTAAAAGTGTTAAATTCAAATTTTATTAACTAAACCATTTTTAATATAGTGGTATACATAAGATAAAATCGACTATAAATATTAATTATAAATCTAAAAATATTTCCTACGTCATGGTTTTTTATTTATAGTTTTTATACATTGAATAATTAAATTTATTTAGGACACAATGATGATGCATTAATTACCTTATTAATGAAAGATTAAAATAGTTGATGTTATAAATATTAAAATAAATGTAAATTGAAACTTTTGATTCCATAAAAAAAATTTATAGTTTAATATGATATGTTAGGTTTGATTAAATGTATTTTTTTCTAATTAATCAAGTTGTTATGACATTCACAAAAACCAAATACTAAATAGTGTCAAAATTGACATAAATGATTTTTTTAAACAAATACTATATTATTAAATGATATAATATTCCTAAAAATATACGATTCAGCCAAAGAAATTAGATAATTTTATATATTTCATTAATGAACCAATTTGGGTTCTCTTGTAATTTTATAGTAACTATATTAACCATGTAGCATAAAAATACAAGAAGAAATGGTAAAAGTTAAACTATTTAACTAAGAGTTAAATCTAAAAGATAAGGTTAATATGGTGACCTAAACTTATCTAAAATCTATTGTTTGAGATTATTTTGACCCATAACCACCTTATACTCGAAATAAATCCATTTCTATCTATTATAAACCGAAAATAATTTTATAATGAATTAATATTTCAAGATTTTCCTAAAGTGCCCCTCACCTCTCTTATAAAAGGGTATTTCCCCTTCTATTAAATTCACACCTCCAAATCCATCTTTCATGACCAAACCCTAATAAACTATCCTCCAAACTACCATCACTTCAACCTAGAGGCCTTAACTTGATCATAAATCCAACCTAAGGAGTCCTTTTGTTCAAATCAAAAGGAAGCACCTGAAGAAGATGTAATCATTTTATCACCCCTTTCAAAGTTCTTTTCTTCTTCCACTTCCTATTTCTTTGTTGTTTCCATAATAAAATAATAAATCCAGTACTTAATACATATTGATATGTTATTATAAATATTTTATAACCAAATTAATTATTCTATACATCCAATTAATGACAAATTCACCATACGTGCGTGCGTACGGCTTACCATCTCCATGTCGTGGTGTAGTTTATTGTTCAACATTTCATTATTTGAATGGGTATAATAATGAGTATAATTGATGTAAATAATAAATATAACATGTTAATTATTCTTTATATATAATATACCATCCAATTATATATTATTTTACCATCAATAGAATTATATTGTCGCTCGTGTGTACGTATAGCTTACCGTGTCCACGAGGCGGTGAAATTTCATTCCCCATCGTAACCATTAAAGAATAATTTTCATTTGATAATTAAAAAATAATTTTTAAGAACTTAATATAATTCTGGATATGAATCAAATACATCTTATTCATAACAAACATGACTTATGTAACAAAACATAAAGGAAAACAAATCAATTAACACCCGAAACAATGATAATACTAAAATATTATTAACAAATAAATATTAGAGGATCATATATGATATCATATTTACATATGTGGTTATTGTATAAATTAATAACAATTATTTAACCATTATACAGGATGTAAACATACCCTCTACTAAGGAAAAATACAAGGTAAGGGTTAATTTTACAATCTCTTTATTATCTGAGGTTGTTTATACGTAAGTATCTACTAGGACTTCTTTATCATCCACATCTATGTTTCTTAAAAATTTATTTCAAAACATTTTTACTATTTCATATAATATGGTTTAAAGTCATTTATACCCTTTTTTACCTTTTATAAAATGTTTTTAAAGGAATATTTTTGTCGTTTTCCAAACGAGGTACTTTATGACCTTTTCGACAAATTAAGGAAAGAATGTTTTTTTTAACTTATACGGCGGGTGAAGCTATTTTTTGTTGTTATAACACCTTCAAAGATTAACTTAAAATATTATATGAATATTTTAAAAATAAATTTTTTCTTTTATAGTTATTTTAATTTAAATTATTTCAAAGTAGAAAGAGATATTTCTCTCAAATAGTTTTTGTATTGATTTCATCTATGTCAACATCTATTGTTGAATTTTATGTTTAATTTAAGTTGATTTATTATGATAAAATATTCTATATTATATTGATAGTTTTATGATATGTTTGACTATGGATGTTCTATTTTTATGTCATTCACGGTTTATGGTTAAAGTATTAACATTTTTTATGTTAGTTTAATACGAATTTTTATGTTATGTTTCACCCTTTTCTTATGAGGAATGCATTGGACGTAGTAAGTGACGGGTGAAGCCCGTTATAGCCCCTCGATGCATCGATAGGTCTCATGAGACAAACTAGTGTCTTGGAACAAGGCCTTGACAATATTTTTATTTGTTGTCTTGGCATGAGGCCTTGACTATGTGGTTATGATGTCCGGCATTATGCATTCCGTCATTATGAGATTAGTTATTGATTTTATATGTGATTATTTGACTAGTATAATATACATGTGAATAAGTAAATGGAATTATTTTATTTATCATTTCCATATTAAGCTGAATTTTATGTTTAAAAGTATTGTGTTTTAGTCTTATAAATTTCCTTAAATGTTTATGCTTATTTATGATAGTTTTGGCTATATTGTTATCCTTAATGAGCATCTAAGCTCACCCCTTTATTATGGTTTATTTTTCCTATTATGTGAAGAATTATATTATGATTGACCTTTAGGGATAGGCTAAGGGATATGAGTATTTTAAAAGTATACACAATGTTGATTTTTCATTTCATAATGTAATGTAAAACTTATGTATGTATCTAGTACTTCCAAGGCTACTAAACTGATCGGTCTTTTGGGACATGATCTTTTGTGATCATGTTAATGTTATGTAATAATGCACCGAATCTGGGTAAATGGGGTCAGGGTGTTACATCATTGAATTGGATGGTATAAATAGAAGTAATCTCATTATGAAATATATATATATAAGAGAATAAATTTCATCAAGTAGTGGTATTATTCATTATAAGACTCATTTTTTTATCATTGAAAGGAAGTAGTGTCTCTAGAATTTAACCTAGACCAAGCCCAAGTTAAGTTTGAATAAGTATGACTTGAGAGAAATCATCTACAAGATAAGTTCAAGCTTCTATAAATCACTATAAGATCCATTAAATTTGAAACACCACCAAAAAATGCCACCATTACTTATCTTACCCTTATATATTATGTAGAGGTATTGGTGGGTTTTGTAAGTATAAGTTTAGATAATATAAACATATAATTATTAATATAATATATTTTTTCATTATTTGGAATTTTTATAAAATGAATTTTAAAATAAAAATAATACTGTGTTTGATAAAATGTGCTTATTAATTCCTAGGAAATAAGTAATAAATTTTAAAAATTATGAATAAAATCATTTGATATTTAAAAGACCTATTTTTTAAGAATTATATATTCCTATATACTATGCATTTTTATCTTAATAAACTAAATTTATCAGTTTTTAATAATTAATTTAATTAAATTTATTGATAATATATATATATATATATATATTATCACTCATTTAATGTTTTTTACTTGGAAAGTAGTAAGAATAAACTCACTTTATGCTTAAAAAATAAGTTTTTCTAAAAATTGTTTTTCCTTATTATACATTACTATATTAAAATAATCTTTTATCAATTTTAGAATTTGAATTGAGTAAAATGGATTTTATTTTTTTAATCTTCTTGTTCAAATTAGTTAATAATTTCAATTTCATTTTTGGTTATAAAAATAAGTTATCAAGGTAAAAATTAGCCACCATGGTAAAGGTTAAAATGTGGTAAAAATGTTAAATCAAGAGGTAAAGTCTCAAAATATTATAAAAAATAATCTATAAATGGGTGTATGATATATTTTTATACCATTCCTTATATTTTCACCTCAAATTATAGATTCTATATCCTCTTTCCTGGAATATGACATCTCTTTTTATATTAATAAATTAATACTTACAAAAATACCACCCTCTCACCTATAAAAGGACCCCTTCACCACCTCGCATATCCTCACACATAAATCATATTATATTGACTAATATATACCCAAAACCCTCCCCAAACCTATTTAAAATATATTATAGGTTATATTCTCACCAAAAATACCTATCTAAGAAGGATTAAAGAGTAGTTTAAAAGAGGATATCATGGGAATAAGTAATTGTTTTAATCAAGTTATTTCTTCTTCCACCACCTAAATATATGTTATACCCATACTTATATAATGACACCAATATCATTAGTATAATTATATGTTACTATTTTTATATAATAACCATTATCTACCTTCTACCTATCCATTATAAAATGAAAACATTTCTCGTGTTATGATCAGATTACCGTCTCCATGAATGACATATTTCATTTTTCATAAAAACCTGACATGGATGGTTATAAAATTGTATTAAATGACTAAATATTATATTTATAAAATGATTATTATTTAGTAAAGATAAAATTTTAATTTTATTGATAATATAAAAAATAAATTTTTGATGTAAATTTAACTACCTAAAATGAGTATACCGAGACACTTTTCTTAATTTGAATATCTTTTGGAAAAAATATTAAAATATATAAATTTTGTGCTACTGTAATGATAAATAATATATATATATATATATAATTTATCATATTAAAAAACTATTTGATAACTACTTTGATCATGGTTAATGTATCAAAGAAATTTTGGAGAAATTGACAAAATATCCCCAAGTTGTCGATGAGAGAAAAAAGTATGAATTAAATGAAAAACATATGATAATAAATACACATTATAAAATGAAATATACATTAAAAATTTTATGAATAAAGTATTTAATCAACTTAATTTTGTTATTTAGGATGCTATACGCACACACCAAGTTATTCATTGCTTCATTTAAGGGTTCTTTGTCTCAATTTCAATTCCTCGATACATGTTTCTTATTATTCACCAATTTAATTTTTTATGGTGTAAATACTACCCTATTTAATCCTTTTATATTAAATTACTTTTTCTTATTAAGATTTTAAATTTCATTTAATCCCTCCCTATTTCTTATCATTTAATTCATTACCAAAGTTTTTTTGAGTTCAATTAATCTTTATTTTTATAAATTAGAAGAAGTGGTGAATACAAAGCCTTTAGGGAGGTCTAAAGAAATAAATTCCTTGAAAATAACCTAACAAAAAGTCAGTACAACCTAGGGGGAAGGGATCCAAGAGTAATAATTCCATGATTAAGGTCCTGTGAGGCCTTAGTTTCTATGAAATTAGCTACACAGTTACATTCGTTCCATGTGTGGAGAAGATCCATCTCACTAGAAATGATGGCCTTGTATTTCCATATTAGATAGGTGATGTGCCATGGGTTGGATGAATGATCTTTAAGGGATCCCTAGATAATTTTAGAGTTTGTTTCCATAGTGGACAGGGTGATCTGTTTTGAGCAGAATAGCTCCATTCCACTAATCATGGCTTCAACTTCAGCTTACAAAGAATTACCTACCCCATAGAATGCTTTTAAGACATATAGAATAAATCCCATAGGGTCATGTACCACTCCCCATCCATACATAGACCCTTAACTACATGAACCATTAGTATTTATCTTGACTTCATGGGTAGGGGGATACCATTACACCCAGTTCCCCCATTGTTCTAAGTTGGGCACATCAGGAGAAGGTCTTCTGGTATAATAGAAGCTTAGGGAGGGAGGCATATCCCAGAGGTTTAGAAGGATCACAATATTTGTCACCAAAAATATACTATTAATTACTAGGTCAGTCACTAATGTAGTAGGACCATCGTGGTGGGATTGGTTGTAGTCATGCCATATGGACCAACAGCCATCCACAAGAAGAATTTATTGGGCCATAATCTCAAGAGCATTCCTACTCGATGTACCAAACTATCCCTGAAGAAAGTCCTCCACAGACTCCACCACACTAGGGAGGACATTGGGCTCCCCCAGATCATTCTAGAGTCTATGTACCCAGTCTCCCTAGAAGAATATGTGAAGGTTAGACTCCTCTATTAGGACCAACCAACATGAACATTTATAATCTAGGTGGATCCCTTTATTATTCACAATTATATCTATTACCAAAGTGTGGTTACAAATTATCCAAACTAAAAAGTTTTATTTTTCTGGGATAGATTTATACCAAAGGATTATCCCCCAAGTATATCTAGTATCCTTCATGTATAACAGCCTCCTGTAAGATTTGGATATGAATTTACCTAAAGGGGAGCCGGTAAAGATGCACTGGTCAGGGGTGTTCGCTGGCATAATGTTGACAAAGGTGTCTCTATGGATGGGGTTAAGGATTGAGTAAATAAATGTGGGATGTTTAATATCCTATTTAAATGTTAAATTAAGTTCAGTTCATCTAGTAAAACCCAACACCTCTCCCACCTAGTTGAAATTCTATAAATTGATATCGAATTTTCTAAAAACCCACCGGGAATATTGTTGAAGAGATGGGATGTTTCACTGAAAAGTGTTCCATAAAAGGGATGGTTGCCCTCTTTTTTATCTAAAAACATGTCCATATTTACCTATAATAACTTTTCTCTAGAGTGAACTTCCTTTAACAACCTCCCAAGCCAGTTTCCCCTGTAGTGATTCCATAGCTTCCCTCACATTTCTTACATTGATACCCCCATGTTCCACTTATTCTGACCACCTAGACCAGGAGGCCCAATGAATCTTTCTCTCCCCTTAATATTTCCATATTAAAGTGTTGAAGATATTATAAATTACATTAATAATTGACTTTGGTACCTTAATCATTGAAATGATTTGCATGGGAATTTAAGAGAGAACACAATTCACAAAAGCGATCCTCCCACTGAACAATAGAAATCAATTTTTCCAATTGTTGATGCAGTTGGTAATTTTATTGATCATGATTTAAAATTATTTGATGAAAACCCTACCAGGTGCAATGGGTTCCCCCAAATAATTCATGGGAAAACTTTTTCCCCAGATTACCATGATAGATTCTATGTTGTCCATTCTCCTAACTGAGAAATTAGTTGGAAATAAAACATGGATTTTGTCTTGTTTAAAAATATAGATGCTCTATATGGTGTAATCCACCATAATATTATAGAATCCAATGACTAAATAAATGTGACCATCAATGAAGAAAACCAGGTAATCTACAAATAGTATATGGGACACCCTATGTAATGGCTTTTGTAGTGGTATGGACTAATCTAATCTTGTTGTATGAAGTAGGATACATGACGGTTAAGGTAATATTGAACCATAATGAAGATAGAGGGGGAAAGAGGTTCCCCTTATCTTATCCCCCTAATATATTTAAAGAATCCATGTTTCCGCCCCTTGAAGAAAATTTTGAACCAAAAATAGATATAGCATTGGAATAACAGGTTGATGATCCACTGAGAGAAGCCCATGCACCTCATCACCCTAAGTATGAGACCCCACTCCATGCGATCATAAGCCTTATCCATTTCAACCTTTATAATGAGATTGGATCCATTCACTTTCTTGTTGATATCACTGACCATCTTGTGGGAATTACCAATGGCCCCTTATATGGACCTTCCCTGGATAAAGGCATGTGTTCCTTAGAGACCCAGGAGTGGATGAAGCAAGCCAGCCTTCTATTAACTATGGAATCCAACACCTTGTATGTATAATCTCACATGATTATTGGATGAAAGTAATTAACTGGGGAGGAGTCCTTCACCTTGGGAAGGATAAGCAGTGTTGTATCACACAATACCCATGGAAGCACCAACCCCCCCCCCCCACTAGAAATAAGTCTTTGATAGCTGCAACTCATTCCTATTTGATGATACTCCATGAGCTAATATAAAATAAACCTGGAAAACCATATGGACCTAGTGTGTTATCCTAATTGAGAGAGAAAATCGAGTCCCATGCCTCTTTCTCATATGGAATACTACCAATCTTAGTGTTGGCATGGTCAAAGACCACACACAGGATAGAGTTAAAAAGATCAACTAGACCTTCAGGGTATCCATTCTTCATTCTTGGGTTAGGTTCGCATTATAGAGAATGGAAGTGGTTATAAACCATACCACCAATATCCTCCAGATATCTAGTGTATGATTCATCAACATAACAAATATTAGGTATGGAGATCCAAAGTTTCTATTTCAAGAAAGCATGGAAATAGGATTTGTTGTGGTCTCCTTATCTCAGCCATGTAGCTCGGGACTTTTCTTGGAGGCCTATCTCATATTCTAGAATAATTTCATTAAAATGTTGTTTTTTTAGACCAAGATAAACAAAGAGTCATCATCCCATGTCTCTTCAAGTATGGATTCATCACGCTCGATATCCCTTCGCACTTCATCCATGATAGCATGGGTTAGGGGAAGAGAGTTGGACCATGTCAAAATATCATGTCTCAAGCACCATATATTGTTATGAAATCCATACCACCATGAACCCTAAGAAAGGGATTTCTAGGAACATTGCACTATTGGGAGGAATTCAAGGTGATGCAGCCAATGGTTAGAGAAGAAGAAGAATATGCTTCCCTCATTGATTGTCTTCAATGAAATGAGAATAGGGGAGTGATCTGACAGTGCACACACAAGGTGGGTTACTACTGCATTCAAATTGGAGGAGATGGCCTTAAGGTTTCCAAAACACCAGTCTAACCTACACAAAATGTGCTAAGGACCTTTTTGGTTATTGCACTAGGTGGATCTGACACCTAAATACTCAAGGTCCATGAGGCCCTCCTGACCAGAAAAGGAGGAGAAGGTCGTCCTATCACTATGAGGAAGAGGACCCTCTCCTCTTTTATTTGATTCCTCCAAGATGGTGTTGAAGTACCCTCCCACAAACCATGTTGCTTCCCTCAGATTGAAGGATTTCAAATCAATCTATAACTACTCCTGGAGTCTTACCTTGAATCTAGCATACACAAAAGAGAAAAAAATCATGTTCTCTACTACCACTCTAACTGAGAGGTGTTGATCCATTGCCTCAAGATTTTCCATAACTACTGTGGAGTTCCAAAAGACCCATATATGGTGATTTTCAGTCTCACCATATAGGAAGTACCTCAAGAAAATACTTCTAGAAAAGTCCCCTATTATTTAGGGGTTTTTTTAGTTATAAGACCATGATTATGGAATAATGATGTTTGGATACCTCACATGCAAGTAATTCATTTTTGACCCAGGTCCCGATCATTCCATATGATCACAGAGATAATTAAAAAAATGTGTTAGGGCCCCAAGTGATGAAATACTCTTTACAGGTAATTTTGAGGAGGACCATTGTATTCTAGACTATGACCACATGAAAACCCCATTGGAATGAGAGATTGGGATAGGGGAACTCCAATCTCCCACCTCTAGAACACGGTTGATGGAGATACCACCCCTGTTGTAAAAAGGGTGAGGATTTGGATTTTCCCAAACCTGTGATAATATATTGTAGTTATTGTGAAGATGGATCATGAGGAGGAAGGACCAAAAACCTAAGATAATGAATCTTGTTGGGGGTGTCAAAATGAACCACCTCTTTACACTTTGATGGATGGTTGGTGAGGTTTGAGGGAAGGAGGAGAGAGGGGGAAGGTGGAGGGGGTAGAGGATGAGGTATTAAAGGGACAAGAACTTTATATGGTGAAAGAAAAGTTTGGGCAGGGGGAAGCACCAGGGGAAGTGGTCAACTTGATAGGCACCATAGCTATGTAGGAAGAGGGTCCTCATATGGATAGAATAGGTGAATATTCTGATCTAATATTGGGATTTGATGGATGGAAGACCACATGAATCGGGGAGGGGGACTGGGGATACCACCAGGATAGTAGAGGTCATATTTCTAGGAACCATAGCCATGAAGGTAGAGGGTCCTAGGTCAAATGGAAAAGGTGAATATTCTAATCTAACATTAGGATTTTCTAGATGGTGGAAAATACGATTGGATGGATTCTTTCTACAGACTGACAAAGCATGCACATGGAGACAAAAACTGGTATAGAATGGAGGATCTGTTGGTTATAAAGTTTCTTTCCTCCATTCCATAAAATCTTAGACTCGAAGGATCATGTAGGATAGAGGAGGATATAATAAGTCCAAAGCAGCACAAATTCAGGGAGCCATAGGGTCTTGAAGCTGAAGAATCTGAGAATCAACACACAAGAACTCACCAAGGGATTTGCCTATCTGCTTCAGGAATTATAGGTTTTGGAAGGGAAGTGGAAGACCTAGGAGATTTAACCACACAACTAGGAGACTTGGGAGCTCAAGTCTTCTTAACATTTCACATCCTTTTTTTCAAAATTCAACCAAATAGTTTCTTGTATGTGGACTCAACTTTTTCTCTACTTTATGATCAGGAATATTTTTCATTTATGTTAATATTATTTATATTATTATAAGAATCATATTATCTCTAATTCAATTATTGATTAAGGTTTTTTTCCTTTACTTTCTTTATAAAGTTTTAAAAATAATATTTTTATCATTTTCTGCATGGGTAATTTTTTTACTATCTTTACAAATAGTGTGAAAAGAATATCATTTTTAATGTTCGCCACATGGGAATATTTTCTTAATTTTAAAAAAATCCTAATAAATATTATTATTCATGTTTCCATGGTTTATCAAAGAAAATTTTATTCCCATTGTCCTGTGAATATTTAATTTTATTAAAAAAAATAATGTTTTAAAAGAATAAATAAATGAATTTCATTCCACTAATGAATATTTTTATCTTCCACACCAAATTTAATAATTTAAAATTTTATTTATTATAAAGTTTCAACTTTTTTAATTCTTTTTTAAAAAAATTGTTCAATTTCTTTTTTTCACCCCTTGAAATGGATTTTTGAAAGTGACTTAGAAGTTTTTTTTACAACCATATTAGAAAATCTTTATGAAAAATCTTTTTATAATTTTGCTTCCATTTTCTTCTCAAAATTTAACATATATATTACTGTTGGAGTTATGTTTCTTATATTACCCACTTAATTATATTATGAATTTATAGATTAAACCTCACCTTGTTCATAAGGATTATGTATTCTATCACTCTTTATCTCTCTCTATACTTTATTTTTCTCATTCATGTCCATATTCTTTAATTTTATGGATATATTCTACACCAATTTTATTATTTATATATTGTTTTTTCTAGTATAGACTTAACCATATACCCAATACTATATATAGTGTTAGTTTAAAGGGTGGTTACTGAGAAAGTTATTCTATTTATTGATTGAGGAAATAATGACATTCCATATACTTGTTATTTCAACACAGATATTTATTGATTACTAAATCATATTGGTTATGTATTATATTGCTTATTCATTACTTTATATGATGAATGAATTGGAATTAATTAGTGATGGGTGGTTCTTAGAATTATATATCCCCTTAATGCATTAGTAGGTCTCATGAGACAAACTAGCTTGGGTATTTTGAGTAAACCTTACCCATTTATGTATGATGTCTTGGAATAAGGCATTGACGGTATATTTATAATGAAAGAAATTATTCATTCCATCACTATGAAATTAATTATTATTTTCCATATTATTATCTACTTTTTTATATTATCTATGGATATACCACATGATCATGTTTTTATTTATATAACATCCTTATTATTATTTATTTATGTCATATTATTTATGCCTTGTTTATTACATGATAGATTGTGTTGTATGTTACCCCTTAATGTGTGTTTAAGATCACCCTTATTATGTTTCCATTTCCCTAGGCTACGAATAAGAGTGTAATATATTAAATTTCTAGATGATTATTATGTGTGGAGAATTTTGTGGAAGATTTTAAACATTTATTGTTAAATTATGAGTCCTTGGTTTAGTAGTAAAAATACCCATTTTATGGAAAAGATATAGGTTTTTTTGTTAAGGGTTTTTATAATTATATAAAACTGTAATATTAAAAGGTCTTGGTTATGTAAGTGACTCGGTAATGTTAATTGATATTGAAATTATGGATAATTAATTTTTGGTCACTCCAGTTGGTTTTAAAACCAATATGTGAAGGATATGTTTTTAGCACCAGATATAGGAGTGTGTGTTTGGGGTGTCACGGCTAGAATAAATGAAGGGTTTATATAGCTTTATAGATTAGGCTTTTATTATTTAAGAATAATTTAAGAGCTTTATATACCATCATGTGCTAATATTTTTAAGGTTGACCATAATTTTAAAGGCATATATACCCCTCTTGAGGTCTTATGTGATTTGATTTTAAGGTGATTAATGATATTATATATATTTTTATTAGTTTTCAAGAGAAATAAATGATTGAGGTATAGATAGAAATTATGTTTGGTATGTAATTTTATGCCAACTGTAACATCTTGACCCAGCTCACCACTAAGATGGTGGCTGGACCGATGGGTCACATGGCCTCAAGCGCACTTTTCCATATGATAGAGGCTTCTGACTAGCAGTGAGGGCCTCAAGAGGTGATAGAGGGGAGACTATACCCTCATATAAAAGTATCATAGTAATAAAATATATAAGAAACAATAGAAAATAGTGTAATTAATAGTAAATGGATAAAATTGCAGCAGAAGAATCATATGTTAACTAAATATAAACAAGATGAACAATTATGTTATATAAAAAATGCATGCATGTACTGATGATGATCCATAACTAAAATAGAATACATATAATAGTTATAAGATACAGTACAAAACAAAATAAAGAAAAGAAACAAAAAACCCCAAAGGGAAATCTCCATGAGCATCTCAAGCTCCAGCTTAGTCCTGTGAACCTAACTCCCAAGTATAAGCTAAACAACATAAGCAATCAACCAAGGTCTTTTAAATATAAGGTCTACTTGGGTACCCTAGTACAATGGAGGCCTGAGTAGGGTGTGAGATATAAATCTTAGTAGGTTTCCACTCATGGAGTCTATGACTAAATCCAGCCTATGAATACAAATTAAAGGAGTATGCATGTATAAGTAGGATAACAATAATTAGTGCTTAAATAAGTAAACAACAACCTGCTCAGGTTCTTAAGGGACGCCTAGTGGCTATAACTACTTCAAATCATATATAGAATACATGTATAATAAGGAACTATATATATAGTAATCATTATATATATATAGTTTAGTTATATACTGCATCCACCTATATAAACTAAGTGTGTGCAGATGCCTAATGGCCATATACCTGGACTACTAGTTGTTGGATAGACCGAGGCTTAACTCAAACATACATAACCAGTATAAAAGATCCTAAAATATCATGCAATAGGGTTAATAACCTATATCCTAATAAAGTGAGAGATTTCATGCAATAACACTTAGGATGGAGAGTGAGATGGCATGGAAACACTCTATTCATGGTACGTGGAACCTCAGCCCAATGCCCATATATTGTCACTGGTGTGAGAAAACATTATCAATACTTGATGTAAGGGAGTATGATTCAACATGATCAAATGAATGCTTACCATCATTCCACAACCTATGTATAAGGTTTAATCATTTATAATAAATGGCCATGAGGCAATACCTCTCATGACTTACATTTATCAAGCCCATTTAAAGGCATCATCATATTTATAATACAATCTATGAGGCAATACCTTTCATTATTTTCATTTAAACAACCCATCATAAAAAAGGGCATCACAATTATAACAATTAAATATAAGTTGTAATTATTTAATTATAGAAATAGGTGTGGTCGTACCACCCTATTCAATTACATTTTAATTAAACCATTTAATGCAATCAAGGCATGAAATCCATCATGAAGCAGACCACACAATATAATCAATAATTTAATTTAATTAAAAAAACATGAAAATTCAATTACAAAACTCAAAGAGAAACTTTGTATGTGCTCTTGACATTTAGGAAAATACCTACATGGGTAATTACCTTTACAGTTTAAGAAAATTCATACACCTAGGTGGTGCATTGATTCCAGTTAAAATTTATAGAAAGAGATCAATTCATTTTATAAATTCAATAAAGGACACGTCTGAAACATGCCATATATCTAAAAATACCAAGGGAATAGTTAATCACCAAATCCATAAACCAATCATGATATAAACAACCAATAACTAATTTTTAGTTTAGAAGACAACACAGCTCATTTGAGTAATTTTATTATAAAATTTTGGCATTGTTCTTAAAGAAATTCATTTAGAATATTTAACATCCATTCTGAAGGCATGTATCAATTCATCAAAAGAAATATTTTTAAACAATGAACAAACATGGAAATTCAAAGTATAAAGGTTCAAATGAAATTTTGAAGGTGCCATTCTCATTTAGAAAATTAAAAACAAGGGGAAAATCCATTTATATCCTAATCTAAATGCTTAGAAGGCATCATGGGATTTTAAATAGTTAATTAAAAGGGGGAATTCTACTTGTAACATCCAATAGGTGTCCATAAATTTGATCAACCACCTCTTATCAAATACAAAAGGTTAAAAGGGTGTGCATTAAGGTGTGAGTATCAATTTAATATGAAGTAACCAATTATAAGGTGATGCTCAGTAAAGGTCAGAATGTGGCACAACAACACTATTTAAAAAATGATGAAAAAATTAAGAAAAATCATAAACCACCTACCTAGTAATTAGGAGGTATCACTCATCTAATATTAAGCTCTGATTTGGTCTAGTTTGGAAAAAATCTAAGAAATGAACATTTTCTCTGAAAATAGGGGGAAATAGCTTGAACCTCAATAAATTTTTCAAGAGAATATTAAACAAAGAATTTTAAAAAATTAATTGAGATATTACCTATTGGAATCTGTAGGAACTGATGACACTCAAATCAGAAAATTGGAGGATGAGATATCTTGAATCCTAGATTAGAGAGGAGGAGGGTTCATCATGGGAATGGAGGAGTTGCACGTCACAGGAGGAAGAAGAAAAGAAATAGGGGTTTTTTTTAAGGAAAATTAAGGAAAAAATGTAATTTCACCCTGAAACCTAGGTCACATAGTTTGGACGCATAGTTTGGATAAATTGTATGTCATCCGTGTGGAACCCCCTTCTTAAGAAACCATCTCGCATGGTTTGTCCCACATGGTTGGACTAACTGTGCGTCAACTATGCAATAAATAGCGATTAGGTGCTTCCCATTTTGTCACTAACCATGTGGGATAGGTTCACGGTTTGGGTAAACCATGCACAACCCATGTAGGGAATATTTTCTCCCCCTCTTTAGTCATGTGGTTTGTTGCTAGGGGTCGCATGGTTTCAGTTAAATCATATGCCCTCTACAGACCCTCCAAACTTGGAATTTTCAGCCCTGACAGTCCTAAAACTCGATGAGAGCTCTAAGGGACCTCTCTATCCTTCACACAAGTCTAAAAAACCATGTTGAAGTGTTCCAACTCTTGAAATTATGTTCTGAATCTCGGTTTTCAAAATGGTCCATCTAGTAAACATAAAAGTTCAAATTCATTTGGATTTTCTTCTGATTCAAAAACACGGGTCATTACAACCTCCCCACTTTATAAATTCTCATCCTTGATAATCATTTAGGAATAATGAAAACATCACCCAACCTACAAGGGTTGTGAAACACCATTCAAACGACCACGTTGTGTTTCCAAATGTCTAACGCATGTGCAATTACTTCTTAAGCATATGACACTTAAGACATTAAAACTTGATCCAACACTCATCTATAAAAACAACACTAAAACCAATATTACATGAGCCCACTTAACCTATAAACATGATCATGTTTTCATATCATTAAACATCAACCTGATAGTACTTCCCACCATAGGTTTTAACATCAGAAGGGGATAATTCCAAGCCACGACACCTCCACTATCGAAATTGCCTTACAAAGAACACCCTAAGTGTTTTAATGATTTTGATGGAATGATTTATTTAATAGGGAGAACACAATTACATATGAATTCATAATATTTACCTTGATGAATAAAATGGTTGAATTCTGATTGACCAAGATGAAACCGGTTGTGTGCACTTTCCTATAAAGACGCATCCAACCTTTAAACAACACTCACCTTCACCCAAAGGCGTGATTAAAGTGTTTATCCACCAACTGAACTCAATGAAAAATTAGGAATATAGGTTTATCCACCTCTGACTATCCATTTTTAAGATGCTAGTCTTAGAAGGATGGTGAATTACAACCAACACTATAATTCCTTCTTCCAAGGCATCATGTATTTATAACAAACATGTTCACCAAAGCCCATACCAGAATTATAATGACATTTCATGGTCAAAATATCACCTAACCATTTAAACTTTCATGCCTCATCATGAATAAGGAAGTAATCTAGATCCATCCCACTAAAATCATTACCCCTTATTTAACAACACCTCTGAGCCCGACCACAATTTTGGGGTAACCTCATATTCAAACAACTGGAGTATAAGGAATTAACCCAAGGTAATCCATACTTCACACTTATAATTGATACATTGGTGCAATGACAAAACATCCACTTCAGATCATTGATTGAGCCTAGAGTGGTATCCTCTTGGTGGTCAAGTCAAAAGGAATGGTTGGTGTCCAAGATTTCATTTAAGTCATTCCTACACAAGAATCCTAGTTTCACTCAGGACTAACCAAACATTGAAGAAAACCACGCACCCAACATGCTACCAGATATATATCACATATCAATCCCAAAATATTTAATACTTTAGTGTGGCATAATACTGATGCTCTATTAGTGTATCAAGGATGATGTTAAGATAGGGGATATGCTTGTCTCTTTCATAAGATTACCCTAAGAGGAGTTTAGTGATTACTAAGAAAATCAGTCGAACCACTACTTGTCGACTTCCCTTGAAAGAATCTCAGATTCACCTACCGATACATCATCACAAACCAATCATAAGCCTTCACCACTCTATTAATTCTATGATTGTTCAAGATTTACCATTTATGTAAATGCCATACTAACAGTGTTTCTCAGAGTTTGCATAAACATCCAACCAAATCAATGTCATTCTTCCAAGAAAGCACTAACATAACTTCAAAACATTAAAGCCACAAAGTCCTTCAAGAAAGACCAACCATTTCCAAATGGCCATCTTAGGTTGTGTTCCTTATACTAGGAAGGACACACATTGAATAGAACTAATGTGAAACTCTCCACCTTAGGAGAATTATCTTTATCAAAATAAGGGATAGACCAATCACTCACAAGCATGCTAGATCAAAACCACCTTAAATGTTCGTTTGTCACTCCTCCAAGCCATGCTTAAATACATCAAAGCATACAAGAAATCAAAACTAAATTGATTGTCATGTCAAAACACCCAAGTTTCTAATAAGTCCTCCCAATAATTGGGATGAATTGATTCCTTTAGTACCCAGGTCACCCTACTATAGAGATAACTCAAAACTGTGCTCAACAGCCCAAGCTCCACGATTCCACTGGACTTAACTGATTCATTACATCACTTAGCACTCGACAGGAATTGTGTACATGAATTCATACTACCCTTAGGTTTCATAAACAATACGACACATCCTCGATACTATTTATAGGTTTTCCTCCCTGTGTATTCAATTATCAGATGGCCCATACAGGAGATTTAACCCAGAGTCGTATTGCCTCATACAACAATTAACCAGGATGACAACATACCAATTCATCTACCACAGAGGAAGAGAAAGGGTCACATGACCTATGAAGTGGTTGACCATTCCCTTGGCATGTATAACCTTCTAAAACTGAGCATTACCCTATGATCACACCCATAACAAGGGTCAAGGAAAACATGACCACCCGTCCAAACAAGGGTTTCATTAGGAGAGCCCTACCAGGGACAACAACACCCGAATGGTACCAAACATCAGAACTCGTGGAATTCAAAAAGGATTTTAAAATATAAGGATGATACCGAACATGGTATATCCCCTTACAAAAGCATGAATCGTTGACCCATAATGAGGTCACACCTAACAAATTTCACTAGGCTTAAGAGCCTATCATTTAGTCCATTGATAAAAAGAAATAAGGGCCTATGAAAAACTCATATGGTTCCATTCTAAGTAAACTCAAATAAAATATCAATTTACCCTTTCATGAGGGTTTAAATGAAGGACACCACATAGGGTTCCATTTTCAAGTCATTACATTAGATCAAATTCAACCTTTTAAACATTTAAATGATTTTAAATAGGACACAAAGTCATAATAGGCAAGTATTATCAAAATTCTTTTTTTAATATTAAACATTTATTGAAATTTAGTAATAATTAAAAAATTTATCAAAATAAATTCGTTTTTAATAGATAATGCAACCTATGAGGGCCCCATTAATCCAATATGGCTTCATTGAAATGAAACCCAATAGGATTTTCTTAATTTATAAAAAAACTCAAAACACCTATAGTGGGTTATCTCATAAGAAACATTCCCCAACTAACCTAATTGGCTACATTTTTACATTTTAGAAAGTAACCAACCCATTTTAGATGAAAACTAAACATATTCTACCTTTTTAACCATTAAAAAATATACATTAGTCACATAAATAATGGTACAATTACATGGGTTGCCACCACCCCAGTCTATAAAGTGCTCATTCACTTTATTGAATGAAGTATAGATCTTATTTAATCAAAACCAATCCCATTTCAAATTATAAAATGCTCATATATTTAATGGTTCAGTCAAATGGGTGGTCATCTACCAATCCATAAAGTGCCCATATCCTTTATATCTTATCATTTGGATCCTATTTAATAGAAACCAATTCAATTTAGCCTTAAAATTTTAGAATCCTTTTAAATTTTAACAACAGTTTATAAACATTTATAAATCTCAAGGATGGTTCAAGTATACAAGTTACCTTTTCCCAATTATAAGGCACCCATACACCTTATAATTGAAAATTAACTCCCTTTTAATCACAATAAATAAATTTAGCCCATGAAACCATTTACACATGTAAAAAACGAACTAGAATGTTAGTGTAAATTGTAAACATAGAGGAACTTTCTATAAAACACAAAGCACAATACAGGGAAAACATGCTAAATAGGCAGGCATCGTGGAATATAATCAACTAAGCGTGTTATACAAGTAGTCATGCTAAAGAATTACCTAAGTAAGTATAAACTAAGAATGTTATTAGAATATATAACATGGAATATAACAGTATAATAATAAAAATACCTAAACATTCATACTAATAAAAAAAGTATGGCATAACACTCAAGGCATGAAATTAAATCAGCAGGCATCTCTAAAAATGAAACTACATGGCATGAAATTTTCATGACATGTTAATTTCTATGTACCTATTATGATTCATGCAATGTTTCATCCTTGTCATACTTGGATAAGGTAGAAATACCATAAATTCATAAACCAATATGCATCATAAATTACACCATTCACTCAAGGTGAAATCATATCAACTATAATAACAAAAAAACATGAACAACAATCACATCCCAGGACACTTGAATTTTTTCCTGTGGATGGGGTGATCAGTCCCATACATGGCTATTTACCAAGCACCAACACATTTCTAGTCTCCTATATACCAACCCAAAATAGTAATAAAAAGGGAAAACCCCTCTTATACCACTTTGTAATGTCTAGACCCAGCTCACCACTAAGACGGTGGCCAGACCGGTGGGTCACATGGCCTCAAGCATGCCTCCCCGTATGCTAGATGCTACTGACTAGCAGTGAGGGTATCAGGAGGTGATAGTGGGGGAGACTATACCCTCATATTATATTGTCATATTGGTAAAATAAATAAGAAACTATAGACAATAGTGAAAGTAGTAATAAATGAATAAAATTGAAGTGGAAGAATGATATATTAACTAAATATAAACAAGATGAACAATTTTGTTATACAACAGATGCATTCATATCCTGATGATGATACATAACTAAAATAGAATACATACAGTAGGCACAAGATACAATACATAACAAAATAAAGAAAAGAAATAAAAATACCCAAGGTAAATATCCATGAACACACTGAGGTCTAGCTCAATCTTGTTCTCCTAACTCCTAGGTACAAGAAAAACATCTCAAGAAATCAACCAAGGTCCTGAAAATATAAGGTCTACTTAGGTACCCCAGTGCAATGGTGACCCGAGTAGTGTGTGAGATATAAATCTTAGTAGGTTTCCACCCAAGGAGTCTACAACTAAATCCATATCGTGAATACAAAGTAAAGCAGTGTGCAAGTATAAGGAGGATAATGATAAGTAGTGCTAAAATAAATAAATAAACAACCCACCTAGGTTCTGAAGGGACACCTAGAGTCTATACCAAATTTATCTCATAGTTGAAATACATGTCTAGTCAGGAACTATATATATAGTAATCATTAAATATATATATATATTACTTATATATTTCATCCACCTATATGAACCAAGTGAATGCAGATGCCTAATGGCCATATACCTGGAATACTAGTCACTGGATAGACCGGTCCATAACTCATACATCCATAACCAGTCTAAACGAGTCTAAAATATCATGCAATAGGGTACATTCCATACATCCCAATAGAGTGAGAGATGTCATGCAACAACACTTGGGATAGAAAGTGAGCCACCATGGAAACACTCTAATCATGGTATGTGTCACCTTATCCCAATGCCCATATATTATCATTGGTGTGAGACATCATGCTCAACACCCAATGTAAGGGAGTGCGATGTTCTATTCTCAATTGAACCCTTACCATCATTACACATCCTATGTATAAGGTGTAATCATTTATAATAAATGGCCATGAAGAAATACCTCTCATGACTTACATTTATCAATCCCATATAAAGGCATCATCATATTTATAATACGATTCATGGGGAAATACCTCTCATGATTTTCATTTAAATAACCCATCATAAAAAAGGTCATCCCAATTATAACAATTCAATATAAGTTGTTCTTATTTAATTATATCAAGAGGCATGGTTGTACCACCCTATTTAATTAAATTCCAATTAAACCATTTAATAAAATCATGGTATGCAATCCATCATGCATCACACCATTAAATATAATCAATACATGTCATTTAATTAAACAAAACATGAAAATTAAATTACAAAACTCAACGAGACACTTAGTAGGTGCTCTTAACATTTAAGAAAATACCTACATGGGTAATTCCCTTTATAGGTCGGGCCAAGTCATACACCTTAGAGGTGAATCAGTCCCAGTTAACATTTATAGAAGGATATAAATTCAATTTATAACTTCAATAAAGATCATGTCTCAAAAATTACATATATATATAACAATACTAATGGAGTAGGTAATCACCAATTCCATATACCAAGCATGATATAAACAATCAATCACTACTTTTTAGTTAATAAGACAGTGCACCTCATTTGAGGGGTTTTATTATAAAATCATGACATTGTTCTTAAACCAATTCATTTAGAATATTTAACATCTATTCCAAAGGCATGTCTCAATTCATTAAAAGAAACATTTTAAAATAACGACCAAACATGGAAATTCAAAGCGTAAAGGTTCAAATAGAATTTCAAAGGTTCTATTCTCATTTAAATAATTAAAAACAAGGGGAAATACATTTATAGCCGAACATAAACGATTAAAAGGTGTCCCAATATTTTAAAAAGTTAATTAAAAAGGGGAAATTCTACTTGGCACGCCTAAGGGGTGTCCATAAATGTGATCAACTACCTCTTATAAACTAAACAAGGTACAAAGGGTATGTATTATGGTGTGAGGAACAATTTAATATGAAGGAACCAATTATAAGGTGATTCTCAGCAAAGGCCAACACATAGCATAATTACACTATTCAAAAATGATGGAAATTTTAGGAAAAAGTTTTAGACCTCCTACCTCATACTTATGAAGTATCACTCATCCAATATCAAGCTCTAGTTATTTTTGGTTTGGAAGAAATATATGAAACTGACATTTTCCCTGAAATTAGGGAAAAAGATATTGCACCTCAATAACTTTGTCGATAGAATATTAAATAAATAACGATCAAAAGTGAATCAATAGATTACCTAGAGGAATCCATAGGAACCGATGGAACTCGAATTGGAAAATTGTAGGATGAGATATATTGAATACTATATTAGAGAGGATGAGGGTTAATATTTGGAAGGGAGGAGGTGAACATCACTAAAAGAAGAAGAAAAGAAATAGGGATTTAGGTTTAAGGATCATTAAGGGGAAAATTTTAATTTTACCCTAAAACCTAGGTTGCACGGTTTGGCTGTAAGGTTTGGCCAAACCATACACCAACTATGTGACACACCCTTCTTAAGAAACCATATCACATGGTTTTTACCACATGATTGGCCTAACCATGCACCAACCATTCAATTAATAGTGATTAGGTACTGCCCATTTGGCACTAACCATGTGAGCTAGGTGCATGGTTTGGGTAAACCATGTACAGCCTATGTGGGGCACATCTGTTCCCACTCTGTAGTCGTACAAATTGATGTTGGGGTCTGCACAGTTTTAGTCAAACCTTCCACCCTCTGTAGACCCTCCAAACATGAAATTTCTGTGCTTGGTGCTCCTGAAACTCAATGAAACCTCAAAGGGACCTCTCGAAACTTAAAACAAGTCTAAAAAAACACGTTGAAGTGTTCTAATGCTCAGAATTACATTCTGAAGCCCAGTTTGAAAAATGGACCATCAAGTAAAAACAAAATTTCAAATTTCTTTGAATTTTCATCCTGTTTAAAACCACGGGTCATTAAATTAATAAAATTCATGTTATTTTGGGAAAATATTAATATATTTTTAGGATTATATATGATTAAGGTATATATGGATTGGTATGAGATTAATTTTGTTTGGGGATAAAGGTTTGTATTGAATTATAGGAGCACATTTTTCAATAAATTTTGGGTTTGGAAAGTAGTAATACTGATCTTGATTTAATTATTATTAGAAATTGGGACTATAATAAATTATTGGAAACCCTAAGGATAAATCTAAATATAGTTATTTTTTTGAAGTAAAGAGTGTTTGATTTCATATAAATTAAATCCATGTCTAGATACTATAAGTGGTTGTGGACTCTATACCTAATGAAAATTGGGGTAATAACCCTGAAAAATGGTTGGTTGAGTGTTAACGTAATCTTTACTCAGAGTGAAAAAAGAGGGGCTAACTACACATCTGGTTTGACACTCCCAGAAGATATGATTTGGATGATTTACATGCTCTTTATGAACTAGTATGAAGGATCTGAATACATTCTTATAGAATGATTCATGTCTATGTTAATAATAACCTCATTTTTTTCATTGGTGAGAGAAATTAAAATTGTGAGGATGAAATTTATTTAGGGGTAGGATGTAACACCATGGAATTTTAGTAAGGGTTCTACTTTAAATAAATATTGTGTTGAATATATTATATCACATGCAACACCAAACTAAAATTAACCAATATATATTAGAAATTTATAAGTATTAAATATGACTATTATGATATAGATTCTTAATTAATGATTATAAATATAAGTAATAAAATTATAAATTATATATAAAAAGGATAATGAATGAAATCAATAAGTGGGAGTCTTCCTTATGAGGATTGTTTTTTTAATATTATAAAGGAAGTATAATCCTTATGATTTTCCCTAAACCAAGACCAAACTAAGCTTCAAAAAGTATGGTGCGATAGAAATCATTCATGGGAGAAGTTAAAGCTTGTGTAAATCATTTCAATATACATGGTAGCTAAATCACCACCTATGATGACCACCATTTATTATCTTACCCTTAGATCTTATGCAGAGGTCTTGAGGGGTTTTGTAATTAGAATTTAGGATAATATAAAAATTTAATTTTTAATATAATATAGGTTCTCATTATTTAGAATTTTTAAAAATTAATTTTAAAATAAATTTAAAAGGTTGAGTTTAAAAAAATGTTTTAATTAATTCTTAAGAAATAAGTAATCAATTTTTAAAATTAGGAATTGATATTGTGGACTTTTACCCCCAATCCATTTTCATAAAGCATAGACTGGGAAGAATCCATGAATGTTTCTCCCAATCATGGTTCAAGATTTCTAACATGTAAAACCTACTCTATCCTTTGATGTCATGACTTTCATGAAACAAGCATCAATACTGCATGATATTAAACTACATGATATAGTCCTGTCATTTGACCATAAACTATGTAACTTGAAATATGTGGGTTTTTGATTCCTACACAAATTTGATACATAGGATTCTTCCTTTATATTCAATCTAGACACCCCAAACAACTTTACCATCTTATCTCCCTTTCAAGATATGTGAAAACTTATACCTTCCTGGAAAACCACCATCCCTTCAAGATCATCCCCACTAGACACTAAACCATTAGTGTCCCCACATATATATAAATCATGGTTTCCTATATGCGATGAGAATAAGCGGAACATACCTACTAGATGTTAAACTATGTATTAATTTATGTGATGATCATAATTGGACCATCCCCTTTAAACTTTAAACCATGCCTTCCTTTACATGACAAGCGTAAGAGGACTATCCTAACTACAATTTAAAATATGTCTACCCTTATGTTATGAGAGAACATAGACCATCCCCCAATATAATTAAAATTGTGTCTTCCCTTACATGATGAACATAATAGTATCATCCCCACTAGAATTTAAAATGTTCCCACCCTTGTGTGGAGAGTGTAATAGGATCAATTCCCCATTAAGTGATGAGCATAAGAGGATACCTTCTTTCTTGATGTGATGAGAATAGGGAGCCTTAGTTAATGAGCATAATATTCCTTTTGTGATGAACACAAGATTCCTTATGATATGAGCATAGGACGCCCCATGTTCTAATGTGAGGAAGATAGAATATCCTTCCTTCTTGACTCTAAAATGATGACCCATATGTTTCCTTATTGTGATGAGCATAAAATTCCCTCGTGACCTGAAATGAGAAAGATAAATAAAAAATCCAAATACCCAAAATTCCTGAAAGAATTTATGTACTCATCCTCTTCAACCAAAGCTTTTCACCCTACTAAAGCAAAAAAGTGAAGTAATTAACCAATTTCCACATGATGATGGAATTAGTAATGGGATTCATAAAAATTTCTTAAATATATGAGGGGTCTCAGACTAGGAAATGAAATCCTCTAAGGAAAATGTTGATATCACATCCTCCTATTATGATCAAGGTGTCATCATCATCACCTTGGTGGTGGTAGGACACCTACATTTAGAAATTAAGAATGTGGGACTCGGATCACGACTATCCATGGTGTAGTTCAATGTAGCAGTCTTATTGAAAAGTGTCATAATCATGATTGTTGAACCTGACATGAATCCATTCTCTTTTGATGGTGAGAGAATAGGTAGTGTTAGATATCACTATCATTAAGCATCACCAATGTTAAGAACATTGCAAATCAACATCATCAAGTATATACTCACAATTGACTTCAAATATGTGCATAATGTTATACATCGAACATTCTAGGTGAGGTTCCCTAGACACTTCCAATAGGAATGGGGGTAGAAGATCTACTCATGATGTTTCTAGAACCCATGGGTGCTCGCACGCAGTAATCCCACTCACCTATTCCAAATAGAAACCACCACATATCCCATTGATAGTATATTCCCTCCCCCCTTTCCCCCAATAGATATTATACAGTGGAGGGTTATCAATGACCTCATCCACCAGTATGAACATTCGGGGATCATCCCTACCTAACAGATGGACCGAGGGGATCTTGATGCCATAGCACCATGCTGGTTCCACTAGCAATAAATATATTATAGGAAGAAAGTTATTTTTTCACTACCACTAGCTACTTTGGGAACCTTTCCATAGAGTTCACCAGCGATGCCTTATCCTATGCAGAGGAGGTGGAGGAGTTCTAGGGTGTTTCAGCCCTAGCTTCTGCCTAGGATTCAGCAAGAAGGGCTCACATCAACTGACATCGGCAATAATGTAGGGCTTCCAAGTGGGTGGTCAAGTAGGTTTATCCTACTTTTATTTTATCTTCCCCAATCTAGACTTCATAATACCGTTGGTGGAATAATTCCACTTGTTCTCCATGAGAGGTCACTCCTAAAATTTTCATCACATCCTCTACCACCCTGACCTATATATAGGGGAATACCCTATTCAAATAGGAATTGAGATTCCACCCATCTTCTAGGAATGCTAGCTCAAGTCTATCTACTGCTAACACCCCTAAAAACATCAAGGAGGTCCTCCCCATGATAAATAAATATATCATGGAGGTCCTCTCTGTGATACCAAGAGGTCCTCCTCATAGTGAAGAAATGTTCCACAATGATCCTCCCCATGATACTAGTAACTATCTTGTAGGTCCTTCCCATGATGACTAAATATATATTATAGGCCATTCCCATGATACCAATAATTGTTAAGGTCCTCCCCATAATGAATAAATGTACTATGAAGGTCCTCCCCATGATTCTATAAACTACTAAGTAGGTCCTCCCCATGATGAAGAAATATACCTGGATGGTTCTCCCAAATATACCAGTAATCACAGAGGCCCTCCCCACAATGAATAAATGTACCATGGAGGTCCTTCCTACAATACTAGCAACCATCGTGGAGGTCATCCCCATGATGAAGAAGTGTACCCCAAAGGTCCTACCCCTGATACCAGCAATATTCATAGAGGTCCCCCACATGATAAAAAAATGTATCATGAATTTCCTCCCTGTGATACCAGTAACCAAAGAGGTCCTCCTCACAGCATCAACAATAATGCCCATGGTAAGGCTCCTCATGAATCGGAGAATCTCATGCTTAGGGAACTCCAACATCAGAATATGAGGAACAATAGGGTGAACCAAGTCCATGTTACCCTTTATCTTTCAGAATATATGATGATATAGGATTTGGGAGAGATGTTTCCACCTCTACTACTATAAACCATGGGTAAGACACCCATATTTAAAGTTATCCATTCTTGAAGCCAAAGTGCACAAAGTCCCAATGACCCTCCACAAATACTTTTATGTGAAGTATGTCTTGTCTTTTTAAGGAACTAACCATGAAGATGACTATGGATCTGTCAACATCTCTTCTCTCCACCTCAAAATTATTGGTGTGAGAAATTTTAGGATCCAGCCTAGTGATATTGGATGAGAATAAACATCTAGTTGAGACACAACCACCTGATGATCAACCTCAACAGGAGGATAAAGACTCACTATCCTATATGGATATGATGACAAATCTTTCACTGCCTTAGAAAGACACCTAAACATCCTAGAAAAGGATTTCCCAGATGAAAAAACTCTCATTAGGGAATCTATAGTGGATGAGATCCTCAAAGTTCCATCATCTAACTTCCTACCAAATTTTTATAGAAGTCTAGGGTGATTGGGAGTAAGATTTTCATTTGGAATAAGAATATGAGGATTATGAGAGCTTGTGATATGTTATGTCCACTAACCAATATTGAGTCATATTTTAGCTGAATGTGAAACTACATTTCCCCATAGCAAAGTTGATCACCAAAAACCATGTTTCATGCCTTTAGAAGACTCTGTAGGTGATGTTTAGCCACATTTAGGTCCATCATCTAATTTATCCTAGAATATCTGAACACCTTCAGTTTCTTGATTACCAACATCGAAAGGTCATAATTGCAGCACTTCCAATGACCCATCATCTTTATTCTAGTGAGTACCATCAATAAATTAATCAATTGTGTACTAAAAGTTATATATTACTATGTTATACTATTTAAGAGTAATCTCTCCATTTCTAAGTAAGAGGTTGGAGGAGGTATGTTTCACTATAGTTTGATCCTTTAGAACATTGGTAGTAGGATCCCAAAACTTTTTTGTCTAATGATTCTATAAATTCTCCACCACTGACCATCTGCATGGTGAATACTATCACCATTAATCCCCATAACAATCAAAATCACGGTGTTACGCCCCTAGGGTGTAGCTTAGAGGTAGCTTCCTTTGTGGGTCTTGGTAAGGTCTCTAGTTTGAGTCTCATAGAGTATATCCCTGTATTTTTTTTGCCTATTTTTCTTTGTAATGTTTCCCATTTCCCTGAATAAACTAAGGTTTTGACCTCAACTTCTAAAATCATGGTGCTGGTGACAAGACATGTGAGGAAATATTTCTCTCATAAGACCAACAATGATAGGGAACCCTCCTAGAGTTATCAACAACCATATATAAATATAGACCTTATGCCTCAAATGTTTTCCTGACCTACCACTCCCAAACACCTATTGAAACCTATATAAAGGAAAATACATGGATGAATTTTCTAGTATGGTGTAAACCACTAATACAACTATGACAGATCCCTAAATCATTGCTTTACTTTAGGTGCTCGAGATTAGTCAATAGATAAAAATTGAGATCTTATAAGGATATCCTCTTCATCACGGGGATATTCAAGATGATCCTCTCCTACTCCCCATGGAACCATAAAAACCAGTTGTCCTTAGTTAATCAAAAAAGGCCAAAGTAGGTATATCTTCCCATCAGAGACATGGTTTGGTATTTCACACAACTCTATCATTGGGGGATCAATGTGACTTCCTACCACTAGATCATAACTACTCCATTTCATGATTCAACCAACCAACCAAGGTGTAAACACATGGTAAATCCCCCCTTGATGACCTAATAAGTACTCTCACTGGTTATCTAGAATTCATGGATATATAGATAGATTTTATATAAAATGAAATGAATTCATTCCTAGAGTGGGTGTACTATATTCCCCCATAACTGAGTTTTATTAACCCAACTAAGATTCATATCCTTCAGTCAAATGGGTGATCCATAGTAGTACCTCACACACTTCATCTCTTTATAAAACTTTATGTTGGGTACCTAGATCCATAGGAAGCATCCAAGATCTATTAAATTGTTTATACATTGTTTATACATTGTAAGGACCTATATTTTTTAGCAATTTGGTGCTAGGATCCATAGTCAGCTAAGAGGATCTTCACCAGAAATTCTGCTACCATTTCAACTCCACTTTGTAAAGGATGAGTGTCACTAACCTCTCCAAATGCAATAAATGGGAGAAAAAATGTGTTTCTAAATTCATTATTTGGTTGAAGGGCCTGATATACTCCTATTATTCCCAAATTCCCTAGGATAAACTATTTGTATGTGCATAGAAAACTTATAAGATGATTTGTAACTGACCCTCATCGCCCTGATGTACTTGGGTAGATTCTAAAAATTCATTGAGAGTGCTTAGTGCATTGAGGAGGTCATGAAATGGAATAAGAAAAGGTCTCATGTTTCACCTCCCCCATTTTCATGGAACCTTGGGGGAGAAGATAAAACTACTATTATGTATGATTTTTTCCCTCATATTAAGCCTCATCAAGCACAAACTCACAATGAGAATATTTACAAGGACCCCCATATAGGAAAGGCAACTAAACCCTTTACATATTAGAAGAATATGGTCAACTCCTTCAAGGATGAAAAGGTTCCTGAATTCTTTATCTATGCTATGGAGAAGAAACTTATCAAGATTCTAGACATTAATAAGTTATAAGATGTTTAATTTAATAACTTTATTAACTACTTCCCCTACCATAGGTTCCTCAAACACATCATCCAATAGTGTTTTTTCTTTAAGGATTAACTCCAAGGCATGATAGATCATGAAATAGTGAAACTGAGAGATCCTGTGATGCATGTCATGTGCCTTTATACACCCTCAATGATGATCAATATATCAAGTATTTTTAGAAAGTCTTAGACCAAGGGGAATTTAATTTTGATGATTGGATATGCTGAAAGATGATCACTCAAGCCCATTGTATCATTCATGTATGACTGAATCATTCATCGCCTTTCTTGGATAGTTCATCTACTCTAGTGGTTTCATCAGCTTCACATCCCTTAAAATAATGAAGGAAACAACTCTATTATTGAAAGTATGATCAATATCCTTTTACAGTTCCAAATTTTATGTGCGCTCTCATGTACTTCATGTCTCCCACATTAGGAGGAAGTTTCATGACCCATATGACCTTGGAGGAATCCTCTGATGAGGAGAAGTAATTTTCCACTGTCAATGTCATTGGACTAGTTTATGTTTATAAAAACCCTAGAGATGAATAACACCATATTACCCCTCCTAAATCTTATCACTAATACTCTTGAGCCAAGGGAGAATTTTCCTTGGGAAATCACAACTCCTGAGGTGTTATCTCTGAAAATTTTGTCTAAGCTACTGAGAAAAGAAGGTAAGTTTTTATTTGAGTTCAACATGAACAGTCATATATAATAGCATCCTCTAATGTATAACTATTCCCTATTTTATTGGAATACTATTTATCTCATCCACAACCATCCAATCATCATCAAAATTCAGTAGGTTCCAACCAAGCACCACCACCTCATCCAGTTGGTCCCTCTACGCTTCTTATCAAGGAGTGACCCCTTAGAAGAAAAAAATATTCCCTTGACATGAAATTATGATTTTATCAAGTATATCACCAAAATACTAACCCAAATATAAATTATCGATGTGTTACTCCTATTAAAGGCACTTAGTAAGGCCCTTATCTAGGTATTGAAGAGCCCTTTGGAGTTTGATACTGAAGTGGTTGTTACTAAATATAGATGTACAGAGGAAGGTGGGTATAATGATTTTAAATCCATCATATCCTTATTTGGATAAGATGAGAGCATAGTCATATATATCCATATACACCCCCTCTACCTCTCAGGAAAGGTTAGTGACATTTACATTCATCAGTGCATGGTGGTCATTGGTTATGGGATTAATCTCATCCAAAACTAGATTCTCAACAAACTAGGATACACAAAGACTAATCTATCCCCATATAACCTAGTGATTCATGGGTATGAAAATGACAAAAAGAAGTCATTTTAAAAATATATAACTGAAGTCCAAGTAGGAAAATTTGGTATCCAATACCAAATTCAAGTAAGTCTCACGAGACACAATATTTAATGTATTATTGGGATGGCCTTGGCTCCACTTACATGCATTCATCCCTTAATTGTATCATTAGTTCCTATATAACTCTATCAATGATCGGTTATGGGTGCTTTATAGTGAATACTCCCCCTTTTCCTCATGTGAAACTCACTATCTTTATGTTGTGTATTACAATAGGGGTGTAAATTATCTCTAGGTAAATGGATCTAAGTATGAAAATTATCTTAATGAATTGGTTTTCACCTTAGTGAGTCCTTAGGATAACTTTAACATTAGTTTCTTATTACATATCCACTATTTGGAAGCAACAACCCCATACCTTATACACCATTTCATTATATCAAAGAAAAAGGAGTGCATTTAGACCACTTGTTACTCATATGAAGGATATGTGAGATTTAATCCTGGTAATCCCTCATATATTACATACTAGAAAGTTCATCCTATGCCCAATAATCAACATCTCCATCATGTATACCAAATATTAGTATTGACCCACTAGATTTTGACTAAGTTGCGGTGATTAGACATGGTGGAAAGACCATTATGGTGAATACCACATAAGGTAGGAGTCATATCCCCTATAAACATGTTCTCCATGGAACTAGAGATATAGTAATATGATTCTGAAGATTCCACACCTACATAGGAAGATGGTTCCACCTCACAAAATCTTGTGTCCAATGAGCCATCTCATCCCTCTGGTCCTCATTCTTATGATGAATTGACCCGGGATGAATCCCCTACTTCATTTAAATAAATAGTTCCCACCACTATTTATGAGCTGATACAAGTTAACCTTGGTGTCAAGGAATATCTAAGGCCAACATTGATCAATGTTTTCATGGCATCCAATAAACAAGAGTTGTATATCTCATTCTTGGAGAAACAGCATGATGTTTTCACATATAACTATAAAGAGATGTTAGGATTGATACATTTGTCATTTCCCACTATCTTAGTCTTTTCATTTTCCATTATAGATATAATTAGGCACCCATGAGAATACATCCCTCCCGTGGCACCATGGTTGAGGCTAAATTTGATAAAACAATTAATGTCAACTTCTTTACGGAAGTTCATTGAACTAAGTGGTAGGATAACATCATGCTATTTAGGAATAATAATATTCAGATTGGATTATATACCAACTTATAGGACCTCAAACACAATTTCCTCAAGGATGGATTCCTTGTACTAGTCACAAAGTTTTTGATCAATGAAACCACTAGATTCCAGGCCCTCACCTTCATAGACATATACTCTGGATACAATAAAATTATTATGGCCACAAATGATAAAGAGGATAATACATTCAAAGAACCTCATAGAACATATTATTTTATGGTATTTCTATTTGTCTTGAAAAATTCTATAGAAACCTACTAGTGTTCCATGCATTACATCTTCAAGACCCTATTGGGAATAATGGTCAAGTGCTATGTGGATAATTTCATGGTCAAATATCACCAATTCCAAGACCGTATAAATGATATTGAGAAATTATTTCGATGGTATGCAGTCATAATATGGATATGAACCCCTTGATATGTGAATTTAGGGTCACCTCTAAGAAATTCATCATCTTTTTTCTGGTACATAGGCATAAAGATCAACCTAGAGAAAATCAATGACACCATTGAAATTCCCCCTCTACATAATCTGTGAGAGTTTCAAGGCTTTCAAGGGAATATAACTTAGATCTGATATTTTTTTCAGGAACCTAGAGGGGAAATTTAAATCCTTATCCAAGATAATGAAGAAAAAAATGTCTACTAGTGGAACAAAGAGTTCCAAAGTGCATTTGCTGTCATCAATCGGTATTCACTACATCCCCTAGTTCTGATGCCACCAGTTCAAGGGAAAACTTTGGTTCTCTATATGATAGATTTCGATAAATTTCTCAGTTCCCTCCTAGACCATAAGAACAATGAGGGTAAAAATAACAGGCTATATTACCTCAGTCACATGATGATAGATATTAAGGTTATATATTCACTAATTGAGAAGAAATTTCGGGCCGTAGTATTTTTAGTCTAGAAGCTTCAAAATTATCTACATCAAGATGAAGACCAGTTAAATATTTTTTATTAACTCAATGATGTATATCCTCAATCGTCCCATGTTGACTGGATGATTGTAATGATGGTTTGTGGTCATTCAGTAATTCAACATCAGATCCATCCTCTAAAAGGATATTAAGGGAAAAGCACTGGAATATTTCCTTGTCATACACCCAACCCTAGAAGAGATGCCCCTAGAAATCAAGTTTTATGATGAGTCCATCATATCATTCACTGAAGCAATAACATACAAAAAAAATTACTTTGATGATGCCTTATAAATCTTAACTAGGTGGAGTATGAACACCCCTAAGCTTAATAGGGTTAGCCTTGAAGTTATCTTTATCACTCCCTCAAAGGATATCATGTTATAATCCTTCCTCATTTTAGATAGATGCACTAATAATGAGGTTGAATACTAAGCCCTCATTGCTGATCTTGAGTTGGCTTTCTAGATTGAGGTTCCCTGGTTGAATGTAAAGGGTGACTTTTAGTTAGTCATTAAGTGGATCAATGGTGACTATATTGTTGGGAAAGAGAAATGTGTACCCTTTATCAAGTGCAACTATGAGTTTATGGATAGATTTCTCTCTAAGATGAAGTTTTCTCATGCCCCACAATCTCAGAATGATTGATTAGATACCCTAGAAAATTCAATCATGTCCCTTTTTAATCTAGACTAGGACGACCTGGCCATTCATGTGGTGAATCAAAAAGTAATCACCCCCACCACTCCTGGAGAATAATGATGAGAGGAGAATCAACTCAACACAAAATTTTCCTTGGTAGGACCCCCTAATTCCCATATGATGGAAGAAGAGTCCAATTGGATGAATCTCTTGATTGGGTACCTCTAATGTGGAACTCTACTATCAAGTTAGGTAGAGTGGGATAAAAAATTTCGTCATGCAATAAATTTCATCCTCTATGATAGCCCCAACTTAGAGTTATTACTCTAAAATTGTGTCTTTAATGGATCATTTATCACTCTATCCAAGGGAATTAAATTCCTCAAGTCTTGTAAGAGGAACTAGTATAGAAAATAACTTCTAGTTTTGGGTTTTAACATTAATTATTTAATAACTGATGTTAAATGATTTTTAATATCAGTTATATAAATAGAATACATTAAAACCATTCCTTGAAATGTTTTAATGTCATTTTTTTTAAAAATGATTTTAAAAATATTTTATAAAGGTTTTTTAACATTATATTTTTGAAAACTAACATTAAAAACATGACTTTTAATTTTAATTTTCAAAAACCAACAATAAAAACATTTTTATGGGGATTTTTACTATCGGTTTTTGAAAAAATGATGTTAAAAATAAAATTTCAAATCATAAAAGATCAAATTTTCAATTTTTTCACAGTTTTTGTTTCAAATTTTAAATTAATTAATAAAATTTGTAATGTCATATTTCACTTTTTCATGCATGATATATTTTTTTTACCATCCAAATTTACTCATTTCAGATCTAATACTTTGATTTCCTTTTTTATTCCACTGGTTCTTCATTAAATGATTTTGATATGGTATTTAGAATTATTATCCTATTATTTAATTTATTTATGGTTAGTTTTCTTAATCGATATAGTTGTTCATGATTTTTTTTATTATGAAGATTACTTTTTCAGATCGACTTAAAAATATGAATCAGTTTGATGATATTTACAAGTAGGACTCTAAAATACTTCACAATCCACCATAGATTCAGTTGCCTCTTGAGTGATTTCCTCAAAATAAAATTAATTCAATGGAGATCAAAATAACCATATATATTAAGTTTAATCTTTAAGTTTATTTTTCCTAATTTTATTTTCTATAATTTTCTACTTTATCAATCTTGTATTTTCTTCTAATAGAGTAATTGGAATTGAAATATTTTTAAAAAAAATACACTTTTAATGTTGGTTATTGAATAACTAAAGTTAATGGTCTTTCAAAATAATTATTTAATTTTTTTTTAATTAGATAAATTAAAAATATTATTTACTAAATTACTTACATTAACGTCACCTAGAAAACCAACACTAATAACAATAAAAAAAATGTTAAAACCCTATTTGAGAACTAGTGAGGTTCATGTTGGGACATGTGGATCTCACCTAATAGGATTTAAGCTCTCCCATCAGATCTGAATATTGTTATTCTTTGGGATCACAATGGTTCATAACTACATGGAATTCATCAAGATGTGTCATGAATTTTGGTTTCATGCCAACTTCATGCATTATCTACCATAGATTATCCACACTACCAAGTACTCATGTCTCTTTATCATATGGGGAATTGACGTCATGGGTCTATACTCTCCAATGATAGCCTGATAGTTCAAGTTCATCCTTACTACTACCGATTTCTTCTCAAAGTAGGATAAATTTATTCCCTCTAAGGAGGTTAATACTAGGTTTGTGATCAAGTTTAGTAAATCCCACATCATTCATCATTTTGGTACCCCTCACACCATTCTCATAGACAACAGTATCAACTTCCAATCCTCCAAGATAAAGAAGTTTTATTCCAAGTATAACATTCATTCCAACCATACTTTTTTCTATCACACATTAAAAAATATATAGGTCGAGGAATTCAAAAAAGTCCTCTTAAACATTTTGTAGAATGTGTTGCATTAAAAAAAATGCTTTCCAGAAAATATATCTAATGCATCATGGGAATATCATACCATGACTCAAAATTCCACCCAAGTGAACCCTTACTCTATGGTATATGGAATAAAAGTGATATTGGCCATTGAGGTCAAACTATCATCGCTTTGGATATATATCTATGAATAGTTGACACCAAACAACATGTCCAAATTTTATATAACTGAGTTGAAATACCTCAATAAAAATAGGATCCAAGAACTGTATAATCTCAAGGTTCATCAAAATCAAGTGGCATGAGCATTCAATAAGAACATCCACCTCTACTCATTCCTCCAAGGTGATCTGTTTCTAGCATTGAGAACATCAATGATATGTGGAAGAAAATCACTAAATTTAGAACCCAAATGGGAAGGCCCCATTTTCGTTCACTAGGTTTACTCCAATGGTAAAAAATATTTGATCATCAAGGATGGGGAATGCATCACACTACCCACCAATGCAATTCACCTGCAGAAGTATTTCACATAACTTCACATTGATCTCTCAGTCCTTATTACATGACCTAAAACTGCACAATATATAGTCCTAAGTATATGATGTTAAACTTAATAGTGCATTGTCCCTTATTTAATTACCTAAAACTAAATTTAATATCTTCCCATCTATATGAAATTAAACTATATAGAAACCTAGTCCATTTTTCATGACTTTAAACTTCTCAAAATGGGTCCTTGTCATATAACCCTAAACTATAGGCACATTAGTCAAAGTTTCATGGATTTAAACTGGATAGACTATTTCCCTTACTGTATGATGTTAAATTGAACTGGGCTTTATCCTAGTTGTCTAACTTTAAACTGTATAGACAATGTCTCTCTATAAGATGATTAAACTTCAAAACAGGGTTGGATTCCTTGACTAAGAGGATGTACCCTTTATATGGTGTCGGTCACCAACCTTGACACCTTTTAAGAACTACTTATAGCTTGATTATTATTTTTAGGATATGTAGTGATGTCTGGATTCCTTATCTCGGGACTAGACATAGGTTTCAACCTCCTTCTATCCTGGTACTTGGGCTACTCCTTCAACTAATGTTGGGTCCCCTTACTCACCCAACTTCATAACAATGCCCTATTTCCCTATATATTAGTCAAATATATGAAATGGATTTTTCTTGGCTCTTCCCTAGTGATGATACTTATAACAATTCATATAAAATTTTAGTCCCCTTTCTCCCACTCGAGTACCCATCCCCTTTCCCTATATGAGAGCTAGATCTATATCAAGGTATCATACTCGATAACTATGTGTGGTTTGATTCCTATCACAAATAGATACATAGTGATGCTTGGATATCATATACTATGACTATATATAGCTTCTATATCCATACTTAGTTATTCTCTAATGATGAGTCCATTCCTAGTTCACATTGGGTCTTCTTCCTTCATTCACACCAAAGCATCTATATATTTTACCCCTCTTCTTACGTGCATGATCTAGATCTGTACAAAGAGATTCCACCCTAAAGAACTATGTATAACTTGTTTAATTCCCCATGGGATACATAGTAATGTCTATATCTCATATCCTGATCCCAGTTGTAAATTCCCCATAACCCATATTTCATCTTAGTATTTTCTTTTTCCACTGGGTTACCTTTTCCTGCTCGATGTTGAGATGACACTATTCTCTAAGAGGGTAATCCAAGTTTCATAATCCTAAACCGGTAACCATGGTCAAATAATCCTGACCTTAAACTATTTTCACTCATTTTTAAGGTCATATATATTTCCTTCTAGGATTCTGCTCCACGTTATTATTTTTCCTTTATTTTCATCATCATGAAAACTACCTCAATCCCCCCTTTTAGTCCCAGTTATACGAATTTAAACTATATATCACTCCATCCCCATCAAATTACATTAAACTACATAGTATTGGTCTTGGAATAATAACCTTAAAAGGCTCCTCACCCGATCCACGCATCATGACCTTAAACTTTTTCATGTACTTTTTAGACTGGCTATGATTGGAATTGGTCTCCTAATTCACATTGGTTACCCTACCCCCATTTATGTATATGGACTTCCTCAAGATTTACATGTTCCAAAAATTAAGACATTAAACTTTTTCCCCCCTCTTAGAGTTTGTCTATGTTATCCTTGATCTTCCGATTCGAATTGAGTTTTTTCTTTCCTAGATGTTATACAGACTGCCTCAAACCCATGGTCTAAGCATCATAGCCTTAAAATGTGTGATTTTATCACCTAGGGTTGTCTATATTGGCATCAAGATCCCAAATAATGTTATTTTTTACCTTTACCTTATTTTTATATAGACTACCTCACCCTAAAGGTCTAATCTATATGACCTTAAACTAGTATCACCCCATAGTTAGCATTCCACGACCTTAAAATAGGAACAACCCCATAGTCTGAGCTATACAACCATAAAATATACATCTTAGGGGATTATAAATCCCCCCCCAAGGCGCAATAAAATTTCATTATTATTTTCTTTCCTTTTTTCACCCACATATAGCTAGAAATCACATTTACCCACATTCCAATCCACCTCTATTGGTACACCCGGTCGATATGCACAATTTGTGGTTCTATAACCCTTAAGGTGTCCAAGATCTGCTTGATTATCTTCCTTCATTTTTCAAACCCACTTTGGACCTCCTTATTCAAATCCCCATAAATATTTCATCACTAAAAGGACTCCCTCATGACGACGGTGCGTCTATCAATCCTTGATCTACCTCTCATCTAGGGTACACATCCTGAAAGAAACCCTCTCAGTAGCAACATGATAGATCCTAGTCTTTAGATGTTCCAAGAAGTTGAATATAATTTTATTCCCCACATTATCAGTGGTTAAACAATTTAATCCACTCTTAAGATATTTCTAGTGGTTATCCTTATCCTATATATCATCCCTCTTATGATTTAAACCCTAGAGATCCCAATTTATCATGACTTCACCCTTCTTTGTTCAAGTAAATCTCCAACACCCTCAATGTTACCCCCTCATACACCCTTTAAATTTAGTGGATATAATTGGTCTTATGGACTTATACCTAACTGGTTCCCCCATTTTTATAGGTTTTCTAGCTGGTTGGTTCAACATTCTAACCCCAACCCATCAATCCCTAACAGGAACTCTCGTATGACACAAGTAATCTTCCATTTATCCTTATTTCTCACATCAAGAATGAATCAAGTGAGATTATGAGTTTTGGTTGGTTATTTCTCTATCATGGTTGAGATGAATTGAAATCAAATATAGGTAAACCCCTTTCATCTTAGTAGTATGACATTAAACCACATATCCCCCTTCTTCCATCATCATAAGACAGTATATTGTGTTATCAACATCTATATCATATGAAATTAAACCACATGGTACCATCCCTAGATAATGACTTAAAACTATATTATAATTTTGTTATTAACTTAGAGTAATTCTTCTTCATAGTGTAATTGGTCTATTAACACACCCCACTTTTGGTTTCAGTCACCTACCACATAATATTTCATAACTACGTGTGGCTTGATTCCCTTTTATGGGATATGTAGTGACACCCAGATTCTTTATCTCAAGATCAACCATAGGGTTAGTCTATATTCCCATCTTCCCCTAGTTTGGATCCTCTTAATGAGGCACATCAGTTTTAGAGTCATACCCTTTTCCCACCATGGAATTCATACATCGTTTCCACTTCGATGTATAATCCAAATTGATATAGAAAGATATACCACTAAGAATTACGTGTGCATTATTTCATATCTCATGGGTTATATAGTGATGTCTGGTTATCTTATCCTGGAACCATCCTTGAATCTCTTATACCCCTACCTCATATTGGTCTTTAGTGCCTCCATCGGGTTCCCCCTTACCCACCTAAAGATAATACAATGCCTTTCTCTAAGGATATGGTCTAAGTATTATGAACTTAAACTACAAGCACTTTTCTATGAGATTTTATAATTTAGTACGGGCCCCCACTTAAATTAATGTGAGGTTATCACCTATACCTACCCAATAAAAAAACTAACTTATCTATCATTCCAAGTTGTATGCCCTTAAACTTCGAAATACCATGGTCTATGCATCATGACCTCAAATAACATGAAAATCCCACTATCTATGAATCATGACCTTAGACTACATGCATCTATCCTTAAGTCTGTCTATATTAGCATTGGAATCTCAGTTCACATTGAATATACCCTACCCTTATTTTTACATATAATTTTCCATCCCCCCAGTCCTAGCTGCATGACCCGAAAAGGCACACCCCATAGTCCTAGTTGCATGATCTTAAAAGGAATTACCTATGGTCTTGGTTGCATAGCCTTAAAAGGCACACTTTGTGGTCCTTGTTCCATGAATTTAAACTAGAAAAACATATCGGTCCAAGTTGTATGAACTTAAACTTCATTACCATTATAGTTTAAGTGACATGATCTTAAATTATTGTCCCCTTTTTAGTCAAAGTTATGTGACCTTAAACTAAGCATCCTTAGAGACCGCATTGGTCTTCTCCCTAAAGTATGATTAAATCCCATTCCCATGTATCATACCCAGTAAGAATTTTCATTTATCCCATTGTCTTGTATGTTTTCCATATACTCTCCATCGATATGATTAATTCATAAAGACATAAAACCCCTCTACCTTTCACTCAACAATCCCTTGTTGAGCTGCTTGAAGAGCCTCCATGTCATTAACCACAGATGTAGATCTGGTAGAGTCAAACTATTTTACCTATAAAATATCTATCTTGGTCAAGAATTTATGGACCTTCACCAGGAGGAATGGTGGTCAACCCCACTGGATCCTAGGTTCACCATCCAGTGGTGAAGTCTTCCCATCTAGATTTCCATCTAACTCATTGGTGTGTGGGTAATAAAGCCCTATATGTTCTTCCACACCTGCTTCCATATCATCATGTTGTCTTCATCCATGACTAGCCCTAATTTATCCTCATCTTTAATAAAAATATTATACTTGGTGAGTTTCATGATTAATGGATACCAATTTTTGTCTTTAGGTCCCACCCCTAATAAGCTAGGATCCAGTGTTTAAGGTTGGATCAGTTTCCAAGTTGCCTCCTCCTCTGTGAATGTCAGATCTACCATGAGAATCATGGTAGGATATATTTGAATAGTTTACACTTCTAGGTATCATTTTATTATTGGTTCTTGGGAAGACTCTCCATCATGGGTGATGGGTGAAATAGGTTCCTACTCCACTTCAGTACTCATCGGGTCAATGGCCACTACCTTTTTCATGAATTCCAGCTCCACCCTAGGAACCAGAGGAGGTTTTATTTGAATGTTAGATATATATTAGTCTTATTTAATTTTAATTTATTAGTTAAGATAACCATCATGAGTGATATTAACTTCAGTTTCTTGCTCTACTTCATCCCTCATCAAGTTAATGACTACCTCCTCCTAGCCCATAGGTATATTGAGCTCCTCTTCCTCTCCAATGAAAACACCTCCATAAGAAATAAAATAGTAGTAGAATATATGAAAGTGAAATAAAAAGAGGTTGTGAAGTGAAGTCTCACCCACCACATAAATGGTAATGATATTGAATTCCACCTATAACAAAATAATGGGGTCTCTAGATGCTTTCCTTTCTCAATAGAAGCTCGGGATGCCTCACCTTGGCTATCTGTAGCACCCAATGGTAAGTCGATACTTGAATAGCTAAAGTCTATTTCCACTATTAGATACCCCTCAGTGTTGGTAGGTGCCTCAATAGCCATTGCGAGATATTCCTCATTCAGGCGTACTAGCTCTGTAAAGAAAATAACCATGAAATTTAGTATAGAATTATATAAAGGTATTCAAAGGAGGAAATATGATTGGAACTTACCTCTTCATCCCAATGAAAAATGGATTGTTAGATTCAATGGACGTCGCACATCTCTGGTGGATAATGGAACCCTTGAATCAATGAGAGGTACCACTCCCTAGACTAACCAAAAGGAAATGGAGTCAATTAACAACTCTCACACTTCCCAGCCACCTGGTATTTTCTCATTATCCTTCTCTTGTATATGGCTTGGTGGCTGGTTGGATGTCTTCACATCCATTGATTCTTACCCAAATCAGTAGGTAGAAATCAATTCCATTCAGAGTTAACCAGTGACACTGTGGGGATTATAGTATTTTAGAGATTACCTAATCTGATGTAAGTTATTTTGAATCATCCTTAGACAAAGTATCCTCACCCTCTAATAAAGAGTTTTTAATTTTTGTGTCTATTCCCCGTGAGTCTTCATTAATATACTCCCTCATCTTTGATTCCTCATTTTTTACAACACCTTCTAGGACCTCATCAATCTATCCATAAAACATTGAGTAAAATCAGTTAGTGAAGGGGTATCCCTCAAAGTTTTAGTATGCCACTACCTCCAAGTCATGGATATATTCTATCATTATTGATTGAGGAGTCACATACACAACTTTGTAGAACCCAAATACTGATAGAAATATCCAAATTATTTGGTGATACTACAATAATTACCAGTTTATGAGGTATATCCATTGTATATCCCACTTCCACCACACTCTAGGGAATTCATATCCTCTACAACTTCCCTAGTTTTCTATAAAAATTTCCTTGGATTCATTTCAGATGTGTCTCTAGAGTCCCTAGAAGCATCTCTATGCTTCTAAACATTATTCCATGGGCACAATTTTTTTCTAAATACACCCACCCTAGATACCTCACCTTAATGATGAGTATGAGGCCTCAAATATCCCTTAATAACTACCAATTATCCCATAATATCCCCCCTACTTGGCTGGATGGTCCCCCTCATAATGGAGCATATTTTGATTTTTCACCCCTAGGATTATTTAAATGGGTCCACCTAGACCACCAACTACCTAATTATCACCCATGAGTATGTAGTTTTCTAGATTATATCATATTATTAGACAAACTTGATTTGCGAACTAAATATCTATATGAAATTCCTCTCATCAATGCCTCCATGGGAAATAATACACCAAAGTTTTTGAATGGTCATGGGTTTATTTCATGGTGGACACTAGTATACACCTTCAGTGTAAGCCACTAAAGGTAATAGAACTAATGCAAGAACTAGTATGTGGTGTATGGTTTAAAAATTATGTTTCCATCAATATGTGAAACCAATACCCCACCTCAAAATGTTATCATGCATGGACTCTACTATACACTGCCCTAGTCATCATCCATGAACTCCCAGGTTGATATGGGAAAGGGATTGAAGATAAATATATCCTGAGATATGATCCTAAAAACCAACCCATTTCCATAAATTTTCAAAGTCCATATCATGGAAATGTTGAGAATTTATGACCTAAAGATAGTATCTAAGGGAGTGATAGAATTTGAATACTCATACCCCAGACATGTGCGGTGACTCACTTATATAATAATTGGAATAGGACACATTGTAACATGGGTATGTAACTATTATTAACATAATATAATAAGTCATATAGACTTGAAAATACTTGTACAAAAAGGTTAACTAGTCATATGTGCACCAGCAACATCACTATGATGAAGGTTCATAAACACACCCCTATTTGATCATCCTTGACTGGAATCATCCATCTACTTAGGAAATCTATCAGGAACATTATCAACCTAAACTTTGGGTCTCATTCATTTATATTAAATCGCCACTCTATGTATTTAACCTATTTAAATGTATTCCAATAAGACTTGGGCATGGACCATGCCTATGTCCCCAAGTATTTCTTTGACCTCTTTGATATCTGTCCTTAAGGCATGTTGAGGAATATTTTGAACCACATCTTGAAAGATATGTTCAGGTGTAGGTGGGGATTCTACTAATTATCTCCCTCTCTAGTTACCCTAATATAAGCCTCATAAGAAATAGGGTTTGCTATATATCCTCCAAGGTTGTCACTTTCAGCAAGAACTCATTGCACATGGAACCAAGTTTGAGGATTTATTCGATCTAATTGAGGTCCCATATACTAATTCTAACCTTGTTTTGATAGAGGTGGAAGGTGTTCATACCCAGTGACCACTTTCTTAGTAGTTCTAACATCACATCTGGATGGTGATAGATGTGGATCTATGAGTTCTACACTGCCTCATACAACCTAACCTCATGAAGGGGATCTCTAAAATGCTATCACATGTTCCAGACCTAGTAGGCTCATGCCCAATCATCAGTTGATTTTTCTACCAAGCACAGGTATCATGAATCCATCCATCCATAACAATTTTATATGATGTTGGCCTAGAAGATGTTGGATTAGTGATGGGGAGACACATTGGTAGTTGGTAGCCTTTCATTAATCATCCTCATCAGATTCTAGAGACTGAAGTTCATCATTGAGTTTTGATCCCTTATAGTGTGTTCAAAATTATCAATGTTCCATAAAATGTATTACTTTTATATTTTGAACCAGTGTCGAGGTGTTAAGGTTAGAATCTAGTATGTCGATTTCATCATGTAGTCCAAACCCTTACAAGTGTAGTCAGTTTCACGGTGGATATTCCCTCTACTCTTTGGTCATCATTTTTTCTAACATCTTGTTTCAAGGATGGATTTTTTTTCTTAATCTAATATTATGGTTCTCCACCATCTCTCTCCTTAGTATTGTGGTAGTTTCATCATTTTGAGTATCCATCTAGTGAGTTCTTGAAGAATTTTCTTAAGTTTGGATCACAAAACTCTACTTCATGAAAGTGGCCCTCGCATAACCTAGGATGATGGATTGATGAAATTATACCTCATAAAAGTTATATCATGTGATATTTCCTACATAAAAGGTGAATTGCATTAAAGATAAATATTTTTATCATATAAATTTCATGCAAGTCATGAATTCCATAAAAAATAAAGGAAAAATTAATTTTTTTTAAAGTATCTTGGTCCTATATGAGGTCCCAAACCCTATTTATAGGTAAGGGGATGACCCAAGTAGTGTGAAATCAGATGATAAATTCATAAAATTTTATAATTTTCTACATAATTAAATTTTATTTGTCCCCATATGATCCTATTCTAAGGTGGGGTTCATTTAAAAATGTTTCTAAAATGATTTGGGAAGAAAGATGGATGAGATAAGCAATTTTAGAACCAAGTACATAATTTCAGGAAACTCGAGTTATGTGAGTCTATAAATGGAGGTTCCACGCAAGTCTAGTTGTGAACACATGAAAGAATTTCACTATACATCTGATTTTCATGATCCAAATGCTTATAAATACCCCTCATCTCTTCATTTAAATGGATAATGGTTTGAACTTTTGGATTCCATATTTCGGGGAAGTTGAACCACTAAACTCACACAACCTCCACTTCTGAACTTTTCCCAATCCAAAGTAACCTCCATTGAATCTTTTATATGAGAACTTATTTGAATTTCCTCACACAATACCCTTAATTAATTGGATTGAGTTTGATATGTTTTCTTGCAAATTCATCCAATTAATAACACACTTCACATAGAGGTCTATACTTCATGCAAGTTGAGGTTTCATTGTGAAAAGGCTAGTACTCCATGTATGTCAAGTTTTTTTATAACACCTAACTTTAATGAAGTTCATACCATGAACACCAATTTCATACCCTCCTTTCACTAAACAAACTTTCATAAAATTTAAGGGAATGTCGGACCCATATCTACCTAATCTGGTTTAAATTCATGCAAACTCCATATGAATAACTGATATTGTGGACTTTCACCACCAAGAACTTTACATCAATAATGGTTTAGGAAACATCCATTCCTACTAAAATAAATCATAAATTAAGTTTTCTAATGTGTAATCCTCACTCCACCCCTTTATTTTTTCCCTTTCATGACACAAGAATCCTTTACACATAACATTAAATTGTATGGTATGATCCTATCATTCAACCTTAAACTTTGAAACTAAAATTACATGGGTTTTGATTTCTATACCATCAATATATATATATATAACACCTCTTTTAGAATCAATCCTCACACCCCAAACAACCTTACCATCCCATCTCCCTTTCAAGAGATAGTAAAAACCCGTACCTTCCTAGAAAACCACTAGACCTTCCAGAGTGTTCCCCACTTGAATATAAATCATGAGTGTCCCCACGTAACTCTAAACCATTACCACACTTACATTATAAGAATAAGTGGAACATCTCCATTATACTTTACATTGTTTTTTTCCTTATGTGATGATCATAAGAGGACCATCCCCACTATACTTTAAATTGTGATTTCCCTTATGTGATGAGCGTAATAGGGTCATCCCCACTAAACTTTAAATTGTGTATAACCTTACATGATGAGTGTAAATATACTATCCCCACTATACTTTAAACTATTTATTCCCTTATATGGAAATTTCAATAGGACTATCCCCACTATAATTTAAACTCTATTTTCCCTTACGTGATGAGTGTAAGAGGATTAACTTCCCATTATGTGATGAGTATAAGTGGACCCCATTTTTACTCATGTGACCATCATGGGGAGATATATATTATGAACCTAGGATAACTTTTGTGATAATAACAGGATGCCTTATATGATGATCATAGGATTCTCTCATGGTATAACATTAGGAATATATAATACCCTTCCTGTCTGGCTCTAAAATATATACCCATATTCTTCTCTTGTGTGATGAGAAAAAGATTACCTCATGTAACAACATAAGGAAGTTAGATAAAACATTTAGATACCCAACATGCCTGAAAAAAATGACCATCTCATCCTCTATAACTAAATGAGATCACCCCTCTAAGAAAACAAGTTGAGTAATTAACAAATTTCTTCATGAAGATGGTGTCGGGAATGAGATTCACCAACATTTATTAAATTTATAAGGGAGTCTCAAACTATAAAAAAACTCCTCATATGTAGGTTATAACATCCCATCCTCTCATTATATTCAAGGTACTTTAATCATCACCCTATTGTTGATAGGTTACCCACCTTTGGAAAGTGGGAATATGGGACCTGGATCATGACTATCCATGGTGTTGTCCGACGCAGTAGTTCTGATAAAAATAATTAAAAATACTTTCATGAAAGTGTGTGTTCAGATAAAAAGGATAGGTATTGATATAACCTTATGTAAAGAGATATGTTTTCATTAATCCTTATATATATGGGGTGACAGCTCTGTTAAGTATTGGCTATTTTGGAATCACCCAATGATTATGTCTTTGATGGGAGAAGGTCTTGGTTGAGGTTACAAGAGGTTTGGTATAGGTGTTTGGGCTTGACATGAGATAAGAATATCCTAATTTTATTTCCTAGGGATACTTGGTTAGTCATGAAAGGTTTAGTCCTTGTGGTGATAGGTGAGATGATCACACGTATCACATGTTATGGGGAACACCCTCTTGAGTGTGGAGTGGGGACTTGGTGTGGATAATGAGAGGATAATACCTTTGGGGATAGATGAGCTGTAGTGGGGAAAGGTTCACTTCTATAATGTTCTTGAGAGATCTCCAAGGGGATATTTTATATGGGACCAAGGTATTGGATGAGGGAATTATCTATATGACATGTCATATGGATACCAAGGGATTTAGTGTGAGTCATCTTGAGATAGTCTCTAGTACGTGGGACTGTGTTGTGATGTAGGGAATGGGAAGATTATTGGACCATATTATTAGTCATGGGTAAAGTATGGACCATGGGTTATGATATCACTATGGTTTTATGAGTGTGTGTTAGTATTTTTTATTAGAGACCATGTTGGGTTTAGAGAACCCAATATATGCGTTTATAGGCAAGATGAGAATGTTGATAGACTCGGTGTGTTTTTCATGTGTGACCAAGATTTTCTTGAGGAAATTAACTTGTGGGGATATATAGATGATTATATGTGCTTAAAGGTGTGGGGTTAGGTCTTGATTGAATAGTTCTTGAGTCATGATTTGGTTATCTTATGAGATGGGTTGTGATGCCCTATTTGTTGTTTCAAGTGTGTGTCGATTGTGTGTATGTTGGATGTTGTGACGGGGTGGATGGACTCACCTTGAGTGAGAATGTGGTGTTGGGACTCTATATTAAATTTGAAGGTAGTGGTTGAGTTTTGATATGTGATTTGGTATGATATGTTGATGGTTGGAATCACCTTTAGTGAGAAGGTGCTAGTAGGACCTTTCCTTGAGTGTAAAGGTAGTGGTCAGGTTATGCATGTGAGACCCACCCTGAGAGAGGGTAGTGGTCGGTTTGATTTTAGTGATGAAATAGTAGATAGTTGGCCTTACCATTAGTTAGAAGGTGTTGGTAAGAACCTAACTTGAGTGAGAAGATAGTGTTAAAGTTGTGAATGTGAGTCCTACCCTGAGTGAAAGGGGAGTGGTTAGTCTGAAGCGGGTGATGAAATGGTGGATTTATGGACTCACCTTGAGTGAGAAGGTGTTGGTAGGAACCAAACTTGAGTGAGAAGGTAGTGGAAAAATTATTCATGTGATACCCACCCTAAGATAATGAGGTGGTCAGTGTCATGTGATTGATGATGTGATACAATAGTTAGCCTCACCTTTAGTAAGATGGTATTGGAAAGACCCTAACTTGAGTGAGAATATAGCGGTTAGTTTATAATGGGGAACTGTAATATCCCAGGTAAATAAAGAATATGATATTTTCATATTTATTAATATTTTTTAATTAAATATTAATTTTACTTTAAAGGGGATTCTATGTTCGATGATGTACCTGACAGGCAACAATGGGTTTCTCCGAAATCGCATGTTACACACAAGGCTGAGTCATACTGAAAAATAATAATATAATATTATTTTAAAAGGTAGTTAATGCCTAGTCATTGTATTGGAGGGAATGAACAGAACTAACTACAATATGATTACACATGTTTGTTAAATGTTTTTACATTTATCCAATAAAATTTAGAAGCTTAAAATGTGAATGAATCCAATTTTAAGTATAAACACTCTAATATTCTTTAAAAGGTCGATTTTCCACCTTTTGATGGAAACCCCTTTTTAAATCTAGTTTTTGTCACTTTTATCTGTTATATTTGACAAAATAATATTCTTATTTATAATTAGGACATCAAAATTTACTTTGGATGAAACTTTGGTATTTTTTTGTTAATGTTCCTTTTTTAATGAATAGTAAAAAATATTGCATTTTAATTCAAAACTGCCTTTTAATCTAATTTATTTATATTGTTATATTGTTATTTTAATTAGTTTTAAAGTTTAATTATATTATATTTTTACCATTTAATCCAATTTTGGTTATTGTATGTAATTTCACTCTTAAATTGGACATAAACAAGGGTAAATCTTTTGATAGTTATTATTTCTTAAAAACATGCTTTTTATTTTGACAACGAGAATTAATTTTAAATTAATTCATGCCACTTATGTGTTTTGAATTTGGAAAAATTGATTCCATATTTGGAATCAGGAGTTACAAATTGTGTAAATAGGTAACTTTTATTTTTATACATTATGAATATTTACTTCAGTAAATATTTTATTTACCATCGTTAAAGGGTAAATCTGGTAAATAAGGGTAAACAAATATTATTATAATAATATTAAATTATCCTAACATGTGTCATGTTCCTATTGGTTGATACATTTCCTACCATTTTCATCCTTGGGTCGATTTTGGGACCCCATGTATCCACTTGTGAGTGATAATGACACTTTATATTAATTAATTTAAAGTAAAGACAAAAATGACATAAACATATATCTTTTAGTAAATAAATTTTTAAATGGGGTTATATAAGTTATCTATTATACTATAAATATTCATTAGAAATATAAAAATATTTCCTACATCATGGTATTTTATTTATAATTTTTAGACATCAAATAAATAAAATTATTTATGACACAATGGTGATGTAGTGATTACCTTATTAATGAATGATATAAATAAATGAGATTATAAAAATTAAAAAAAAAAATCTAAAACCTGTCCAATTATTATTGGATGATTTTATTTAAAAAAATAGTCATCTTATATTATAATTTAATGAGTTTTGGATCTTTTTAAACTGAAAATCAGTTTGTAATAAAATAATATTTTCAAACTTTCCTAAAGAGCCCCTCCTCTTTCTTATAAAAAACCATCACCTCTAACCTATTAATCACACCTCTAAAGATCCTTGTCTCATCCAAAATCTACCCAATTAATCTCCCTAAATCCATATATTCCTCCTATAATCCTTACCTTAAGCATAAGTCACTTCAAGTAAACCTTTTGGTTCAAACCAAAGGGAGATACCCGATTTAAAGGTAACATCTTCCCTCAAGTTCTCTTCTTTTTATTTTACTTCTTCACTCCCTATGTTATTTTTGTCATTTGTTTACATAAATAAACCAGTATACTCAATATACTAGGTTTTTTTATGATATTTATTCTAACTACACTTCCACACACCTCCATCTAATGGATACAAACATACTGTTTCTGTGGATAGCGAACTGTTGTCTCACGAAATGATGATTGTTCAAATATCTCCAACCACCTCTCACAGTTACCATTATAATGGAACTGTAATTATATATGATATTTATGATATTTATTTTATCTATATGATTCTGTAATTATATTTTATAACATACATTTATGCTTTTCATGTTGTATATATACGATAATTTCATTTGAGGAAGTGCGGACAACCATCCCCTCAAAGTGATATGAGTCATTCATACCATACATGGAACGTATAAAGGATGGTGCTAATGAACATACATAATGTATATAAAATATTATATTATACTGTAATAATAATATACTTATGTATCATTTGGTTTTCATTTCTTTTAAAATGAAAAAAAAATAAAATGGAAGTAGTGTTCATGCGTATATACGGCTTACCGTCTCCATGAACGGTGCATTTCATTTTCATATATCCAAATGATATGGAATATTATAAATACATATATACTATATATATATGATATATATGATATATAAATCATGAATATAATTCTATATATAATGTAATTTTGACCACATGGACAATTTATAATTATAACAAGTTCATTTTTAACTCAAGTTCCAAACATCGACAAAATGTCCGATATGAACTCAAATAATTAACTAATTGTTATAGCAAGGTAATAAGTGATATAAAATGGATAATAAAATTTAAAAATGTTCTTAATAAATTATAAATTAACTTAAGTTTATTAGTCAGGAAATTAAATAATGAACGGGTCAAGTCAGACACGATGTAAGGGAGCTTCTTACCCCAATTTCCATTCTTTGGGTTGATCTTATACTTATTGTTTATGTCATGATATGATTATGTTAGAAATTAATTTTGATATATTATCTTATATTTATACGTTATTTAGGTGTACTTATAGTTAATACACATAATTGATCTATTTTATTTACAAAATGATCTTTGTAAGGGACTACGTCTCAGTCTCCTTTCATTGAGGCATATCTTGATATTGTTCACCTTTATTATCTTATAAGGTGTATATACTACCATTTGACATATTATATCATGAATACACTTATTATCTTGATATTATAATCTTTTTTTTGATGTTATTCTATAAGTATTTTTATTCAAGTGTTTCTCAAGTGTTACGAGACTCTTTCACTAAAACATCGTTTTAAATTTTTTGAAGATTTATTTTTCTAAATCATTATCATTAATGTAAATGTTTTTAAAATGGTTTTAATGATTTATTTATATGGAAATTAATGTTTTAAAATTTCAATTCCTTTACAAGTTTCAAAGTGGTATGGGAAACTTTGATTCAAAAATATTCTTTTTAAATTTTTTAAATATATATTTTAAATTGGATTGATTGTTTCATATCTTGAACTAATATATTTTGAGTGTAATATGGAAATGTTATCTTTACTTTATGATTGTTTTATGTGTTATGATTATGTTATGGTTCTTGGGAATTGTTTACATATATGGGTGGTTCCATGATAAACCTAAGGCAGGTGATCCTGAGATAGCTCTCTAATGCATTGGGTAACGTGACAGAGGTAAATGTTAATGTTTCTTCTAAGAGATTTAGGGTATATACTATGATGGGTATTCCAAATGTAACTCCTTACGTAGCTATGAAAGCTAAAACGTAAGTATGTTATGGATTCCATAAGTTACCTTTATGATTTATGATTTCCATGTGTTATTCATAAATCTTATGATCTTGTGTGGTATGTTAAAGATTGAGAAGTATGATTTTATTGATTTTTATGTATTGATGGAATAATGTTTTCTTTCTTTGTTTTATAACCCTTACTGAGATTTTTAGGCTCATCCCAAGTTTTTTTTGAAATTTTTTTCACAGGGTATAATAAAGGGTAAGAGAAAGGAATAATTCAAGAAGATTTATATCCAGAAAAGAACTCTTGTTTTATTTAAGGAGTTTTATTATTTTAAAAAAATTGAATAGAGTATAAGTGTCTACTTTGTTATTTTTGAGATGTAATGTAATAGTTACGGCCTAATTCTCTAAAACTCTAAACTTGAAAAGATCCTCAATGTGAATTATTAACTTAATTCAAGATTATGTAATGTTTAAGGTAGGGGCCTTAAAGGAACCCTACCTTGAGAAGATGGTAGTGGTTAATACATAGTATGATATAGGATATGAGATCAAGGATGTAAGAACCCGTGTTTTTTTAGACTGTACTTTTGAGTATAAATTTGAATTTTTGCTGTTGGATGCCCATGAGGGGTAAAATGGTCATTTTCCCCTACCATCTGATCTCGGATAATTTTTCTGAAAACTCTGTTGGTCCTGAAATAGGGATTTTACCCTAGGACAGGAGTTCAGAGGAAATCTGAGCTGTTCGAATTTTAGCGGAATATTTAATATTTAATATTATTAAATTAAATATTAAATTATTCATGCAGGTTCATTTGTCAATAACTTTTAAACAGAACATCATATTGATATTTCATCTGCACCATTGAGTCTGGAATGGGGATTTTAGCCTAGTGAAGGCATAAACTCATGTCGGGCACCAGGGCCGGCCCGGGCCTCTTTTTCTTCTTTTCCTTTTCTTTCCTTTTCTTCCTTCTCTTCTTTTTTCCTCCTCCTTGAGCACATCTCCTATGCTTCTCCTTGGACATGTAATTTTGGTAGATTTTTAGTTTTTGAAAGATAGATAGTTGGGAGGCAAGAGGGGTACTGATTCGAAGCTCTCGAGGCGTTGAGTCGACATGCGGCAACTGTGAGCCATGAAATCAACCGAAGCTTCGGTGGTTTCCGCCCAAAGGTAGGGTTTTTTATGTGTTCACTATAGATCCCCTTTAAACATGTTTTTTTAAGTCTTTAAAGCTTTATATTTCTTTCTTGTGTCCTCTTAAGTCCGGATCTATTGTTTCGGGGGTGAAAACGGGCGTTTCGTGTGTTTTGAGGGATTTCCCATCGGAAAACCCAGAATACACGGCATGTGTTCCAGGGGTACATGCTGTGTGTTGTTACCATTTGGGAAATATGAAGTTTACTTAATTACATGATGTTTAATTTGAGTACACGCCATGTAGTTGGTGTTCGTGTGACCGGTCATGTGAAATAGAACACGGAATAGTGGTTTTTAAGGAGTACACGTCGTGTACTATAAGTACACACTGTGTAGTGGTACATGGGCATGTGTTCAGGTGAAAATGAACACGGAGTGAATTTTTGTGAAAATTATATTCCATGTACAGTAAATTACATGTTGTGTACTATTACACAGGCAGACCCCATGGGTCTGGCCATGTGTTCTGGCCATGTACTACTTCAACTTAGTAATTTTGGGATATCTTTGGCCCTGGAAGTCAGAATTGGGCATGTGATTAGTCCATTTTGATTGTTTTTTCACATAGATTGCAATGTTGGAATCCTTTTTACATTTTAGTTCATCGAAATGAATTTTTTTGGTTTTCTATATAAATGTAGAGGTTCTTCCTCCAGTTATTAAGTTCTTTTGTCACCTGAGAGTGAGACTTGGCATGAATGATAGGTTGGGTGTTCGAACCAACCTAGTTGAGACTTTTGAGGTGAGAAGAGCTACGAGAAATATCCTATGAAATATTATTTTTATCATGTTTTTCTTTTGATATATTCCCTTCTATCCTGTGAGGGCGTGAGATCGATTACTTCCAAGGATCCCATGAGGGATGCCTTTACTTGTGTGCTGATCTAGGGAGTCCCTTGTAGGATCTCTCTCTTGTTTTTCATTTGATAGGAACAATGTTATGGAATGCCTATGTTTTCCTTCATTTTAGGATTCTGAGTATGATTCCTCCCTTACTCTTTGTTAAGGATCCCATGTAGGATGCCTTCGCTCGTGTTGACTTGGAGGAACCTGAGTATGATGCCTCCTTAGTGTTTGACTTGAAGGACCCAGGGGGTGCCCATTGTTTGACCGACCCTGAGTTGTTACGTCAGGTTTGGGTAGAGATGGTGAACAGGTATCACCTAGAACCCATTCCAAACTGATAATCCCTTGGGTATTTAGGTGTATTATTGGGTTGGGCATTCGGGCCATCCTCACTCGTTTGTTTATATTTGACTTGGTTTGCTGATGTTGTAGTGGTTACCAGAGATGCTTCTTGGTTGGTGGCTATTGAGCCTAACACGAGGCGTCTTCTTGTTTGTTGGGATGCCTACTATGCCTTGTGTTCCTGAGTAGAGGTTCTTTGATTGTAAATATAATAATTTACTTTGTTGTGGATGTGTTTCCCCATGTTGCTTGATATTGACCATTTGGTCTAGCTTTACCTATTAGTCTACTTTATTTTCCATGCCTAGTATTGTTAGGATGGAGTGGTTTTTATCTGACATGCTATGATATGTTGTAGTTGTTCATCCAAGTAGTTCTTGAGGTTTACTGGGGTCGTATTGCATTGCTATGCTCGTTTGACTTACACAGGGCCATGAGAACATGGTGTAGTAGACTATAAGGGGAATTGACCGTGTGAGATTCCTCAAAGAGTCTTTAACCACTTTAGACTATAAGGGGGATTGACCGTATGAGCTTCCTAAGAGAGTGTTTAACCACTTTGGACTATAAGGGGAATTGACCATGTGAGCTTCCTCAGAGAGTCTTTAACCACTTTAGACTATAAGGGCAATTGACCGTGTGAGCTTCCTCAGAGAATCTTTAACCACTTTTGACTATAAGGGGAATTGACCGTGTGAGATTCCTTAGTGAGTCTTTAAATCACTTTTGACTATAAGGGTAATTGACCGTGTGTGCTTCCTCAGAGATTCTTTGATTACACATGACTATAAGGGGAATTGATTGTGTGTGCTTCCACAGAGAGTCTTTGATTACTCATGACTATAAGGGGAATTAACTAAGAGTGCTTCCTCATAGAGTCTTTGTTATATATTCTATTTTATTTTGAACCAGAGGGGTTAGACGGTGAGTACTGCCCAGAGGGTTTCTTGTGTCTGATTGGTGGAACCAGAGGGTTATTTGTTTTTGTTTAGCTTGTTCAGAAAAAATATCTCTGGCATTGTCCAAAGAAGGTACATGTCAATGGGATTATAGACCCATAGATCGACTTATTGATACACATCTTGAGTTTCTTGATGTACAGCTCAATTCCCTTGCATAGGATGTCCAGGAGATCAGGCTTATGGTCCCAAAGATCGACTGTTGATGTTGTTTCTTGTTATTTGAATCACTTAATCATGATTATTCTTATTTATGTATATGCGTATAGGTATGGGACTATACATGTGTAAATATATAGATATGGACATCCATGATGGAACTTTCTTAGTTGAAAGGGATTACATACCCTAGGTTTGACTGTGGTTGCACGTTTGGTTTACTTCCTTTATTGTGTTCCAGCTATGCTGAACACTTTGTTGTTGCATACACTTAGCAACACAGTTATAGGTTGATTTTTAGGGTTCCCTACTGAGATTATTTCTCAACCCTTCACGTGCACCTCAGTGTATGTGTAGACCTTATGTTTTCTTTTCAGGTTGAGCACGAGTTGCATGGTGGATAGGGCTTAGGCCCAGTGTTGCATGATCTAGCAGAGCTGCTCGAGTGGTTCTACTGATTGGGCTGATATAGTTCGACAGTGTCTGGAGATAGGGTATGTGAGTTGGCTTGGAGTTAATATAATATCCCTATACTTTTACTTTCTACATCTTTTGTACTTGTATTTGTATGGTTGATCCAGTGGGGGACCAGTGTTGTATTGTATTGCATAGCTTTTTGGTATTTTACAGCATTTTTACTATTATAGCTTGTTCTATTTCAGTTGTTTATTGCTTCCACACTCTATTTACTTTCCACTGTGTATGATACTTAGTTATTTCCACTATTTTCTTACTCTGGTATGAGGGCATAGTCTTTCCACAATCACACCCTAGCCCTCGCTGCTAGTCGGCAGCCTCTGACATACGGGGAGGTGTGCTTGAGGCCTTGTGGCGAACCGGCTCGAAACACCAGTTTAGTGGATTCTGGGTTGGGACGTTACAAAGTGGTATCAGAGGAGTTTTCTTTCCTGGTATTTACTATCTGGGATATGGTATATAGGAGTTTTATAAATTTGTCGGAACCTATGATGGATATCGGACTGGTGCGTCAAGAACACTTGTTCCAATAAGAAGTCCTGGTTTCCAGGGTTTGGGATTACTGTTTTGATTTTGCGATATTACAGTTGTATATGATTTTGGGCTTGAGCGACGTGCATTTTTTGTGGTGTTTTGATTTACTATAGATCTATGGATCTTGGCCATTGGTAAGAGGCTAGAGACGGATTTCTACTCTTGTTCAGCAAAGGCAAGAGGCATCTCATGAATCATACTAGGCACGTAGGATTCACATCATATAGACCTGATAGTGTGTGTATTTACTGACAACTGAGACCTTTTTGTCTACTTACAAATACTTTTTACTCTGATGGCAGGTTACTTGGATCTACATTGAGTTGTTTTTGTTGAGGTTGATGACTCAGTCCTTGTGCACAGGTGGTGCAGTGACCCCAGTTGGTCTATGTGGCAAGTGATGACTTTTTGTTTAACCCCTTATTGGGTGTTGTTTCTCAGGTCTATGGTTATCTAGTCGAATTGATGAGTATTATGTTGATAGATACCAAGGATTTTCTTGTGAAGTGGACCTCCTTGTGGTATTTTACTATATGGATACCGGATGAGTTTCAGTTTAGTTTCTATTCTGCTTGGGTTGTGGACTCTAGGGATTAGTTCCTTATAATGATGCCCGGAGAGGATCAGGGCCCTTGTATGTTGTGTTTTGGTTTTGACTTTCTTTAGTCGTTGTGATATTTACCGTCTTCTGAGAGGTTTTGGATCTTTTTGGCTAGGTGGTTAGACCTTGTGACCCAATTGTGAGGCTTTTTCTATAGGGCTAGGTGGAAGACCTAGAGACCTTTGGTTTTGACTTGAACCCTTGTAGGTCGATGTCTATTCCATTCTAGGGAAACTTGTGTGAGAATGTTTGGCCCGTGTTTTCCAATGCCTTTTTGAGGTGCTTGTTTTTCATGACTGACTTCAATGGGCGGGACTGTTTGGGTGCCTGGCCTGGTCAACCAATGTTTCTGATGTTGCTGTTGCGGGTGGCATCATTTGAATCTAAATCAGTGAGTGGCCGGGTTCGAGCCAAGGACCGATGTTTCAAGACTTTCTATGGACTTGGATCACGGAATTTGTGTTGGAATTTCCTTATGTTATAGAGGTGATATTGTGAAATGTCGGATTATCGTGAAATGGTTGACCCATGCTTGAATCCTGGTCGGGTTTTGGCAGGATGTTGGTGTGGCTCGAAGGGAGCTGGACACACCTTTGGTGAAATATTAGTGTACTCCTATAAGAGATGGTCATGCGCTATCTTGATTCATATTGAGTATGCTGAGAGAGATTCGACCCTACATCGATCTCCTTTTTCTTTCTTAATGTTCATCCTTATTGAGGATTGAACCTGTTCTATTTGTGCTCTTAGATAAGTGTAAGGAAATCCATATGGTGGGGAGTGAACCACTGGCCCTTTGAGGGTGGTTTTCCTTGTTTAGGTTAAACTTAGGTGTTTTCAAAGAGCTTTTCATCTTAGCGTTTTCTTTTAAGATGACGACAAGGGTATTCCTATGGTGGGGAGTACTAATTTGGTCGTAGTTGAATATCTTCTGTATAGAAGGTGGTTGTTAACGCTATAAGGCAGGTCGTTGAATGGTCCAGATAGCTTGGTTGTGCAGATGATCAGGATGGGGGCTTGGCTACTGGTCCTTTCACTGGGCTTCTCGGGGACAATAAGGTTTATGGTGGGGAGTTTGTAAGAACCTATGTTTTTCTGTACTGTAGTTTTGAGCAGAAATTTGAATTTCTATTGTTGGATGCTCGTGAGGGGTAAAATGGTCATTTTCCCCTACCATCTGATCTCAGATAATTTTTTTGACAACTCTGTTGGTCCCGGAATAGAAATTTTACCCTAGTATAGGAGTTCAGAGGAAATCTGTGCTGTTCGAATTTTAGCGGAATATTTAATATTTAATATTATTAAATTAAATATTAAATTATTCATACAGGTTCGTTTGTCAATAAATTTTAAATGGAATTTCGGATTGAGATTCCTTCTGCGCCATTGATTTCAGAATGGTGATTTTATCCTAGGGAAGGCATAAACTCATGTCAGGCACCGGGGCCGGCCCGGGCCCCTTTTTCTTCTTTTCCTTTTCTTTTCTTTTCTTCCTTCTCTTCTTTCTTCCTCCTCCTTGTGAACATCTCCTATGCTCCTCCTTGTACATGTCATTTGGGGATATTTTTAGTTTGATAAAGAGAGATATTTGAGAGTAAATAGTGGTATCGATTCGAAGCTCTTGACGCATTGAGTCGGCATGCGGCAATCGTGAGCCATGAAATCAACCAAAGCTTCGGCAGTTTCCGCCCAAAGGTAGGTCCATTTATGTTTTCACCATATATCCCCTTTAAAAATTTTGTTTTAAGTCTTTAAATCTTTATATTTCTTTCTTTTTTACTCTTAAGTCCGGACCTATTGTTTCGGGGGCAAAAACGGGTGTTTCGGGCGTTTTGAGGGATTTCCCGTCGGAAAAACCAGAATACACGGTGTGTGTTCCAGGGGTACACTCCATGTGTTCTTCCCATTTGGGGAAGAAAAAATTTTCTTATGTACACACTGTGTTCTTTGAGTACACTCTGTGTAGTGGGTGGTCGTGTGACCGGTCGTGTGAAATAGAACACGGAATAGTGGTTTTTAAGGAGTACACACTATGTAGTGGTACATGGGCATGTGTTTTAGTGAAAACGCACACGGAGTGACTTTTTGTGAATAGTACATTCCATGTACATTAAATTACATTCCATTTACAATTACATAGGCATACCCTATGGGTGGATATGTGTTATGGCCATGTACTACTTCAACTTAATAATTTCGGGATATCTTGGGCCCTGGAAGTCAGAATTGGGAGTGTGAGTAGTCCATTCTGAGTGTTTTTGCATGTAGATCTCAATGGTGGAATCCTTTTACATTTATAGGTCATATAAATGACGTTTTTGGAGTTTCTATATAAATGGAGAGGTTCTTCCTCCAGTTATTGAGTTCTTTTGTCACCTGAGAGTGAGACTTGGCATGAATGATGGGTTGGGTGTTCAGACCAACCTAGTTGAGACTTTTGAGGTGAGATGTTCTATGAGCTATCTCCTATGACATATGATTTTTATCATGTTCCTTTTGTGAGATATTACATTCTATCCTATGATTCCGTGAGACTGGTTACTTCCAAGGATCCCCTGAGGGATGCCATTATTTGTGTGTTGACCTAGGGAGTCCCTTGTAGGATCTCTCTCTTGATTTTCCTTTGATAGGTTCCATGTTATGGAATGCCTATGTTGTCCTTAATTTGAGGATTACGAGTATGATTCCTCCCTTACTCTTCTCTAAGGATCTCGTGTAGGATGCCTTCGGTCGTGTTGACCTAGAGGATCCCTAGTATGATTCCTACTTAGTGTTTGACTTGAGGGACCCAGGGGGTGATCATTGTTTGACCGACCCTGAGTTTTTACGTCAGGTTTGGGTAGAGATGGTGAACAAGTGTCACCTAGAACTTGTGCCAAATTGATAATCCCTTGGGGATTTTGGTTTATTATTGGTTTGGGCTGTAAAGACCCAGAATTTCCATGTAATTTTTTTTAATATATGGGAATTTTATGAGTCCACAAAAAATGACAGCGTGTGATTCTGATGCCTAGAGTGCCCAGAATGAATTTCTGAGCTTTTTTTCGGGTACGTTCAGTAAACATACGAGCAGTTTTTATAACTTTTGAACCAGTGATCGGAATTAAAATATGAGGGCACCATTGAACTCGTAGTGCCGATATTCACATAAGGGGACCTTCACCTTGACCGCAGTAGGTCGAGGGTGAAAGATAGAATTTGGGTTTTTCGTGAAAGAATAAAAATAAAATAAAATTGTGTAACATTTTATTTTATTTGGAACTCCCATGTGGATGTTGAGAGGTGGGGGCCAATAGAACTAAACCTCCCATGTGAGGTTATAGAGTTGGGGACCACCAGGATTAACCTCCCATGTGGGTTATGGTGGTGGGGACCACCCAAGGCTAAACCCCCCCTTAAAATCCTCTCTTTAAGGGAGAAAATCCTCTTAAACTCCCCCACTTTATTTGTTCCACCTCCTTAATTAATTATACCAACTCATCAATTAATTAATTAAGCTAATTTGAAATTATTCCAAAAAACAAAATAGATAACTTGTTCTATTATGTGGGCTACTTTTCATTTTGGTGGAATGAGAGGAAAGGGTTGGTAAGAGGAGAACTTGGAAGAACACATCCTCCAATGAAGAGCTCCTCCAACGAATAATGCCGACGCACGACTTCGACTTCTCTCATCGACGTCAATAATCAAATGAGGTAGGGGTGTGTTTTAATTTGATCAATGTTAAATTCCCTCTCACATTGAATCATATTCCTTGAGCTGTATGCTACCACCCTAACACGGAGGGTACGGGCCAAACAAACATGGCCTGACCCCTTCGCAAATCTTGTGGATATTTTGTGTGATCTTCGCGATGGTGACGGAGTCCGGTGTCGGCGATTGGCACTAGTGGAACTTGAGAACCATGATGAAGGTGATGAACGAAGTTCGGTTGGTCAAGACAACCACCGGCGAAGGCACGGTGCTCTGCCGCCTGTGGCCTCCGGGCCCCGCGGTGCTCCACTACTCGCGGCCTCCACCGCACCGCGGCCTCCACGCCCCATGGCGCTCCACCGTCGTGTGGTGCCTGCGGCCTCCACCGCCCTGCTGCACCCGTGACCTCCGTCACCCCGCGGCACCTGTGGCCTTTTCCACCCCACGGAAATCGCAGCCTCCACCGCCCTGTGGCACCCACAACCACTCACGGCCCTCGCGGCCTCTATGGCCACACCGCGCTACCCAGGCCGGGCCGCCAAGCCGAACCACCCATTGCAAGCTGGGCCGCCCAGCGCAGTCCAGGATGGACCCAATGGGCTAGGCCACACCGCGGACTAGGCCGAACCCAGTGGGTCAGGCCGGGTCGACCCAAATTGGGTCGGACCAGGCCAGGTCAGGCTAGGTCGGATTGGACCCAGACCCACTTCGACCCATTTACATTCTTTTGGCCATAACTTTGGCATCAGACATCCGTTTGACGAACCATCTACAGTGATAGAAACCTTGGAGGAAAATGTCCCTTTGGTATAACCCCACTAAAGTTTTGGATAAATTTGGGTAACGGTCAGGTTGGAACAAGCACGAATCCTACCGGGCCCTCGGGACTAAAAGGATAATAACTTATAGATCGGGCGTCCGATTGACACACCGTCTATTATGTTGAGACCCCTATGGCGTGGTAGTCCTTTGAGATAATTATTCATGGGAATTCATGGTAGTTGGAGTATCGACCAGTGGCTTGAGGAGAAGACCCTCCTGGAAATGATCAAGCCTAGTGCGGGAACCCAGTAGCTGGCTGTGGCGTGAAGAATGAAGAGTGATCATGTGTGGGTCAGCACCTAGCGATCCTGTGTGGTTCATCACCGAGTGATCTTGTGTGGGTCAGCACCTATAGATCATGTGTGGGTCAGCATCGATTGATTCTTTGTGGGTCAGCACTGAGCGATCCTGTGTGGGTTAGCACCGAGCGATCCTATGTGGGTCAGCACTGAGCAATCCTGTGTGGGTCAGTAGCAGAGCCTCTTAATAGAGTAAGATGACTCAGTAGTTACATCTAATCATCTCTACTACTATACCTAAGAAATAACTGGTGTGAGATGAGTTCGTACATGAGCGGTACTTTCCTTTGTGGTAATACCTTGGTGGTATTCTTCTGTGTGGCGTACCTTTGTGGTACTTACCTTCGTGGTATTCCTTCCTTTATGGAACATTTGAGATTTGGGCTTTTTGAGTTGGACTCTATGTTTCCTCATGATTGAGATGGATATACTTGATAACTTAGGTATATATATGGGCATATACCTAAGTTGTGTTGTCAGTTGATTTTATACTTTTTGGTTTATCCTTTTTGGATTTTGTGAGACCTTGAGGGTCTCGGGATCCCTACTGAGTATTGTTATACTCACCCCTGCACAGTCTATGCCTGCACCTCATTATATTTGGTGCACACGACAGACATCTCTGACTGAGGATGACAGTACCAGGACTGGAGGTAGCTCATAGGTGGACCTTAGATGAGGCGTACCGCAGAAATGACCGTTCTAGAGCTATACCTACCCTTCAGGTAGGATCTTTGGCATGTGATCCCAGTAGCTTTTCCAGTTTACTTGTACTTTCAGTTTCTTGAACTTTCCAGTTGGGCTTGTATTCTAACCCCTTTTACATACTGTACTCACTCTGTTTACTATTCAGATTACTTGAGTTCATATCTTGTTGTGTGCTTGGTTGCGTGTGTTTACAGGTTATAAAGGAAATGCCTTCCCAGTTTTAGGGAATAAGCCTTTGGTGCTAGTCTCCATCCCCTAGCCTATGGAAGGCGGTCTTGGGGTAGTCACAGCAAGGACCCTGGGGGACGGGTCATGAAAAATTGGTATCAAATGAGTCAGTTTTACTGTAGAACATAGGACTTTGATCTTTCTTTTAACGACAATAGTGTTAAGTATAGTGAGTGTGGTTATCAGTTTAGGGAATCTAGTGTTGGTGCGGCAGCTGACGTATCCATACACCAGGACCCTAACTTCTGATTTCCAACTCAGTGCACAAAAACACTGATTACATGTGTGTGTGTGTGTGTGTTGAAGAGTTTTCTTTGTGATCTCTTTGAGTCAGATCACAAAGTATAACTTTTTGACCATGGTGCACTTTTTTCCTTTCAGGATTCCTCCACACAGATAATCAGCTAGGGTTCCGGATATAGTACGCACTGACAGCCCACCGAGCGATGAGGCCTCAGTACAGGGCCCTCTTCCAGTAGAGTCACCATCGGAGGCACCAGTGGTACCATTACCCGTTGGGTCACCGATGCCACCAGCCCCAGCAGTAGAGAGTGCACATCGCTTGAGCACGTTGCATGAGTTCCAGCGCTAGAGGCCACCTAGGTTCATTGGAGAGACAGACCCACAGGCGGCTGAGGATTGACTGGAGGCTGTGGTGAGAGTTTTCTGACTGGTAGGGACACCAGCTGATCTCATGGTGATCCTTTCCACCATCCTTCTACAAGCAGCAGAAGGCAGATGGTGGAGCTTGATACTTCAAGCTCATGATGAGGTGATGCTTCTCTGGGCATACTTCGAGAGCCTGTTTTGGGCAGAGTTTTTCCTAGTGACTCTCCGCACAGTGCGCATACAGGAGCTTCTTCATTTGTAGCAGGGCAGCATGACTGTGGCTCAGTACTCAGCGAGGTTCACTAACCTCTCACGCTACTCCACTGATATGGTGTGGGACCCATTCTTTAGGGCCCAGACATTTGAGCAGGGACTCAGGTAGGATATCAGGTCTTCGATGATCTAACTCAGCATCCCGACATAGGCAGGGGTGTTAGAGCGAGCCCTTTTAGTGGAGATTTTCCTTACTGAGTAGTCACCAGCAGCGAGACCCACTACCAGTCATCACGTAGCGGAGTCTTCTATAGCTGGAAGCAAACAGATGACATAGAGGTCCAAGAGGACCAGACCTACAGGTGTACGACCACAGGATTCGGGATCGGTTGTGCGGGGCACCCGAGGCAGATCCGGTCATGCCAGGAGCGAGAATTGTTACGCATGCAGCGGGCAGGGTCACATGGCTCGTGACTGTCTGACCCGCTATACGGATGATCAGCAGACGGTCGAAGGACCACCCAGGTAGAGACAGAGATTCGACCGAGGAGGTCTGTAGGGAGTAGGCGGATGTGGCAGAGGAGTTGGTCGTGTAGCTGGCAGTGGGTGATGATTCGAGATGTTATTGCCACCACCACCAGGAGGTCTACCCCGACTGTAGGGATCAAGTGGACAAGGGAGAGCACAGCTCCAGGAAGCTGATGCCTACGATCACGGTGCTCCGGAGATGATACGAGGTATGATATGTGTCTACTCTACCTTAGTTGTAGTACTTATAGACACATGTGTCAGTCATTATTTTATTGCCACTGCCCTCATTCAGAGCTTAGAGATTCTGACGGAGTCGTTGGCTCGATCCTTACGGCTAGAGACTCCTATGGTATAGGATTTGACGATTACACACTAGTGTCGGCAGTGCAAGCTTACTCTAGGAGGCGAGAGCTTTGGCTGGGATCTCATAGTAGTGGCATCGAGGCCTTACGATTTCATCTTGGGTATGGACTGGTTATCTACATTCCATGCTCAGATTGACTGTATTAGGAACAATGTGTGGTGTGTCCGCACGGATAGGACCAGGTTTACCTTCACCGGCGAGAAGGGAGCCTTTGCATCACAGGATGGACTTACCCGGAGGAGAGTGTAGCCGATCACTCATCAGATGGCTAGCCTCACCCTCAGATCAGTTGATGTGGAGAATCTGAGTTATCTTGTAGTGGTGGACCAGTACACGAATGTATTCCCTTATGATGTTATGGGTCTACCTCCTTGCAGAGAGGTGGACTTTTATATTGACTTGTACCCTGGGATGACACCAATATCTACACCAGCGTATCGGATGGCTCCCGCAAAGCTTTGTGAGCTGCGAGTACAGCTGGAGGACTTATAGGGGAAAGGGTTCATATGGCCCAGTGTTTCTCCTTGGTCATCCCCAATTTTGTTCGCCAAGAAGGCGAATGGGAGTTTGAGGCTTTGTGTTGACTATCAGCACCTGAACTAGGTGACCGTGAAGAATAATTACCCACTTCCAAGGATTGATGACCTCTTTGATTAGCTGAAGGGATCACGGTGGTTCTCGAAGATAGACCTCAGATCAGACTATCAACAGCTCAGAGTATGAGATGAGGATGTGCAAAAGACGGCTTTCAGATGTCAGTATGTCCATTACGAGTTCTTGATTATGCCATTCGGTGTAACCAACACTCCAGTAGTGTTCATGGGACTCATGAAAAGGATTTTTCAGCCATACCTTGATCACTTTGTAGTAGTCTTCATCGATGACATTCTGATATACTTGGATATTGAGGAGGAGCATGTCTATCATTTGTAGGTAGTACTAGACACACTCTGAGATCACCAGCGTTATGGTAAGCTCTCGAAGTGCCAGTTTTGGATTCGAGAGGTTCACTTTTTTGAACACTTCATCTCATAGGATGGAGTTGTATTAGATCCAACAAAGATTGAGGTATTACTTGATTGGGAGCCACCCAGGAGTGTGACGGAGGTATGAAGTTTCCTGGGCTTGGCTGGTTACCACCAGAGATTTGTGCCAGATTTCTCTAGAGTTGCAGCACCTTTATCAGCATTCACGAAGAAGGGGCAACCCTTCATGTGGTTGGAGAGATGCTAGTAGAGTTTTCAGAAGCTGAGGCAGAGGCTGACTAATGCACCCATCTTGAGGCTACTGGTGGAGGTCGTAGGGTACGTAGTCTGCTATGACTCATCAGGGACCGGGCTCAGATGTGTCCTGATGCAGGAGAGAGTAGTGATCACTTATGGTTCTCAAAAGCTGAGAAAAGATGAGCAGAACTATGCTACCCATGACCTGGAGTTAGCAGCATTGGTCTTTTCTTTGAAGATGTGGCGACATTACTTGATGGGAGAGTGTTTTACAGTGTACTCTAATCACAAGAGTCTCAGGTATATCTTACCTCAGAAGGACCCTAACCTGAGACAGTGGCATTGGATTGAGTTCCTCTAGGACTATGACTTTGAGATATTCTATATTCCTAGGAAGAGGAACGGTGTAGCAGATACACTCAGTAGGAGGTCAGGTACACAACTGCTAGGTGAGGCGACAGAGCAGCTGTCCACTTTGTAGATATCCTTTGTGGATCGAGATGGAGTAGCTTTCCTTCAGTCTCTTATAGTCACTACCCCACTTCTTCAGGGAGGCGCAGTGCTGGGACACTAACTGCAAGACTCGACGTGCTCAGATATCCAAAGGACAGGCACCTGATGGATTTTCTGAAGGTGGAGAGCATGTCATCCTCTTTATAGGACGTACCATGGTACCAGTGTTACTTTAGGATGAAGTGTTGAGGGAGTTCCACACATCCCCTCTAGCGGTACATCCAGGAGTGGTGAAGATGTACCAGGATCTCTGATAACAGCACTGGTGGCCATGAATGAAGAAATTAGTAGCATAGTTTGTCTCCCAGTGCCTCACTTGTCAGCAAGTGAAGGCATAGAATCAGGTACCAGCAGGCTTAGTTCAGCCTTTAGAGGTCCCAGAGTGGAATTGGGATGGGATATCCATGGACTTCATAATAAGACTTCCACATACATCCAGAGGCCATGACTCTATCTGGGTGATCGTCGACCGACTCACCAAGTCAGCCCACTTCCTACCGATCATAGAGCAGGGTTCAGTAGAGATCTTGGGATGCCACTATGTGCAGGAGATTGTACGGATACATGGAATACCCTCGAAGATTTTCTCTGATCGTGATAAATGTTTTACTTCCCAGCTATGGAAGGGGTTACATGAGGCTTTCGGGACGCATCTTCGTTTGAGCACTGCCTTCTATCCTCAGATGGATGTCCAGACTGAGCGGACCATTTAGACCCTCGAGGACATGATGCGTGCTTGCATCCTTGACTTTGGTTGCAGCTGGGAGGATCACTTTCCTTTAGTGGATTTTGCATACAATAATAGCTATCACTCCACCATTGGGATGGCACCTTTTGAGACGTTGTACAGGCGACCTTGCATGTAACACCCCGATATTTTATGAAAAATATTCTTTTAATTTCATTAATTTCTTGTGTTGTATGCTACACCAAGATTACCTTGCGCTATACGCAACACCGTATTAGCTTGCAGTATACGCAACACTATTCTTGGATCGTGTTACACACAATTTTGATAATAGTTATTCTATGCAACATTAAGTATATATATATATATATTCAATGTATAAATGAAATATGGTTGGATTATGTTATACGAAACAACGAAGGATTCTTGCACAGCACGCAACCCTGACTTGGCTTGCATTACACGCAATCGCGACCTTCCTCGATAGCGTGTGTTGTACGCAATACCGGGTTTTACTAAACAATGATATATTATTATAATATTATTATGAACTAGCCATTATGAATAGTATTAACTAAATTTTTAATCTTATAACATTATTATTCGTCTTACACATTTTCTAGAACATGGTATAAGAACAAAATAAATTTTTCGAGTAAAATAAGTATTTTTCAAAATATGTAGTTTTGCCGCCTTTTGATGGCGCACCCACTTTAAATATAGTTTTTGACATGTTTATAAGATCAATTTGACAAAATAAAATTCATCTTTGGAATCATGAAATAAAAATTTACTTTGGATAAATTTTTCATATTATTCTGGTAACTTTTATATTTTGATGAATAGTAAAAACACGCTATATTTTAATTAAAAACAACTTTTTTCATCGCAATAATTTATATGGTTAAATTATAATATTAAATGGTTTTAAAGTATAAATAGAATATATTTTTACCATTTAATATAATTTATGTCATTATCATTGATTCTACCTTGAATTTGTAGGATAAATCAATTCAATCTTTTGCAATGTTTTAAAGAAAAACCCGTTTTCTTTCGACAATGGGATTAATTTTAATTTAATTTCTGCAACTTTTGTGTATTGAATTTGGAAAAATGGATTCCATATTTGGAATCAGTGGATCCAAATTATGTTAATAAGCTACTTTTTATTTTTGGGAATTATGAATAGTAACTACGGTAAATTTTAATTACCATAGTTAAAGGTAAATCGGGTAATTAAAGGTAAATATAATATTATAAAATTACCCTAACACATGTCAAAATCCTATTGGATGACTAAAAGTAGACCCATATCACCTAAGGGTCAGATTAGATTCATTTAATGGACATTTTTCCATGAAAAAAATTTAATTATTATTAAAACCAAAGAATGTGACAACATGTCACTTTCTTAAATCTTATAAGTATAATAATTTTAATATAGTGATAAAATTCATGAAACTTCGAAAATTAATAGTATCCAGAAATATAATACAATTATCTACATCATAGGAATTTATTTATAATTTTTAGGGATTAAATAATTATCATTTATTATGACACAAAGATGATGCAGTAATTGTCTTATTAATGAAATATTGACATAATTGATGTTATAAATACCCAAATAAATGTAATTTAAGACTTTTTATGAATTAAACTAATTTTATAGTTTAATATGACATGTTATTATTGATTTAATTATCTTTTTTAGAACTAATCATTCTGTTATGATTTTCACAAAAATCAATTACTAAATAGTTTCAAAATTGACATAAAATAGTTTTTAAAACAAATATTCTATTATTAATTGTTATTTTATTCCTAAAAATCTAAGGTTCGGCAAAATGACTTATAAAAGGTTATATATATTAATAATAAACAACTTGGGGTTATTTTGGCTTCTTATAGTAAGTTTATTAACCTTATAGTATAAGAACGCAAGAAGACACGGTAAAAGTAAAATTATTTAACTTAATGTTAAATCTAAATGATAAGGTTAAAATAGGAATCTAAATTTATCTAAATTCTATTGGATGAGATAATTTAGACCCATCACCACCTTAGATTCAAAATAAATCAATTTGGAGCTATTTAAAACCGAATTTGACTTTATAATAAAATAATAGTTTTAGTTATTCCAAAGGTACCCCTCTCCTCTCTTATAAAAGGGCACCTCCTCCTCCCTCTTCCTCACACCACTTTGAGCCTTCAAGCTCAGCAAAACCCTGAAAATTTCTCCTCTCCACTTCCCTAGAAACATCCTAGAGGTTCTGGTCTTCTTCAAAGACCTATTTTAGTACCCTAAAAGGAGGTCTCAAAGAAGCACTTCAAAGAAGAGGTAATGTCTGTTACCGATTCTTTCATCTTTATTTCTTCTTCCAATTATTCTTATTTAGTTGTTTCATTATGAAGTAATAACATCAGTATAACTCATATACTGATGTGTTATTATAAGTATGAAACAACCCTATTTCACCATCTATCCATCCTACGAAAAATGAAATCACCGCGCATGCGTACGTACAGAATACCGTCTCCACACCATGGTGTAATCTATTTTCCACCACCAACTTACTTGGATGGGTATAATGGTGTAAATAATGACTATATATGATTATTGTAAAGTGATATTGATTCTGAAATAGTATACATACACTCCAATACAATTCCATGATCATGGGAACGATATCATCGCTTGTGCGTACGTACGGAATATCGTCTCCACAAAGTGATGCGACTCGTTCTACATGATCTTCATTGCATAATGATTATATAAATGAATTTAATGAATTAATATGATATATATTACACTAATAAAATTCTGGAAATGAGGTATCTATAACCTAAAGAGAAGAATAATAATTTATTCGACAAAACACGCATAAGAACAAAAAGTAATAAACACCCGAATAACAAGTTGTAATGAAATATTACTAATAAGAAGCTAAGAATATGACCATATGTGATATCATAATAATGAGTATGATTATTTAATAAGTCAATAACATTATTTAAATCATTATACAGGAGGTTCAGATACGTACAAAGCATATCGGACCTAAGGTAAGGGAAATGTCACAATCTCATTTTTATCCGAGATTGTTTATACTTTGGTATTTACTGGGGTGTATTTTATCATCCACATCCATGTTTCCTCAATATGTAATATTTATATCCTTCTACAATAGTTTATATCCAATTTTACTCTTCGTTTAGTTTTTAGTAAAAGATATGAAAGGAATCTTTTTGTTGTTTTTCGTATGAGGTACTTTTTGACTTTTCCGACAAAAGTACAAAGAATGTTTTTTTTAACTTATACGGCATGAATGGATTTTTAAAACATTATTTCCAAGAAGCTTCCTTTACAAGTTTTCAAGTTTATTTTTAATCAACTTCTTTTAGTTTAGAATTGTACGACATGTTAAGAAAGGAAAAGTGTTTTTGAAGCAGAAAGGATATTTTCCTCAAGAATGGAGTTCAAGTGTTTTATCAAAATAATTTTCCATCTAAGATAATAAAGGGTTATTTTTCTATCCCTATTATTACATTGATTTGATTATGTTGTGATGGAATTATATTTATGAATTCCTTTATTTTATATGAATTGTTTTATGATGTCACGATGTTTAAGATTCCCATTTTTATTACATGGGATATGCAATGATGTATGATTTATGATTTTGTGGAACACATAAGAATGGTATCATTATGAGATGGGTGGGACCTATATCTACCTCCAATGCATTGGGTAAAGATTTTATATCTCATGAGATAGACATGGCTGGAACGGTAGGTTATACCGGTTCAGTGAAACAGGACTGAAACGAGGAATGAACTCGGTTCAGAAATGGACTTTGTCCACTAAGATAGTCTTGGAAATGAGTCTTGACTAACAAGAAATGATTCTCTATGATTATGTGTGTATGCCACAAAGTTTCATGTTTTAAGTTATGATTATTGGGATTACATTTCACTACTATGATTTATCCCATGTTATGAAATTATGATCTCTTTTGCAGGTTAAGATTTACAAAAGATATGTTCTTATGAATATGACGTGATTGATATTTCTTTTGTTTACCCTTACTGAGCATTTGAGATCACCCTTTTATGTTTTCTTTTTCCCAGGACATAAAGAAAGGATTTAGGTTTAAGAAAAAAAGAAGATCTTTATGGGAGATGTTGAAGATCTTTCACCACGATTAGAAGATTATATTCCGAGTTTCCAAAGACACTAAACTATTACGGTCCTTGTGTGTGTGTTTTTGTTATGTACTAAGTATTCCGCAAAAGTAATGTAATGTCTATGTACACTAAGCTTCGGGTCTCTATATTGCAGATCACCTTTGTGCTAGACTGACCCAGGGCAGTCAGTACTAATGGGACTAGAGATGGTACAGGCTACCACAAAGAAGGTGCAGATCATCTAGGAGAGGATGAATACTACACAGAGCAGGCAGAATCCGTATGCTGACCAGAGACAGAGACCTCTTGAGTTCGAGGATGGAGACCACGTCTTTCTATGGGTCTCACCTCGACAAGTTTTGTGGAGATTTGGCTGAGGTGGAAAGTTATCTCTGAAGTTCATTGGACCTTTTCAGGTCCTCAGTAGATTTGGCGAGGTGGCTTACCACTTAGCTCTTCCACCTCAGTTGCACCGGGTGCACAACGTCTTCCACGTATCCTAGCTGAGGAGATACATGCACGATCATTCTCACATCATCGACCATAGAGAGCTGGACATCGATGATGGGGAAACTTTTACATAGGTTTCAATTGAGGTTGAGGGTCGATAGGATCGGGTCCTTTTTGGGCGGTCGATACCTCTGGTATGCATTTGCTGGCAGCACGGGAACCTCCAAGAGAGAACATGGGAGCGGGAGGCTCAGATGTGTGCTCAGTACCCCCACTTTTTCCCTTAGTTTGAGTTTTGGATTATGAGGATGAAAATCCATGAGGTGGGTAGAATGTAAAGACCCGGAATTTCTATGTAATGTTTTTTTAATATATGTAAATTTTACGAGTCTGCAAAAATTAACAGCGCGTGATTCTGAGGCCCTGAGTGCCTGAAATAAATTTATAAACTTTTTTTGGGTACATTCAGTAAATGTACGTGCGGGTTTTTGTAACTTTTAAACCGGTGCTCGGAATTAAAATCTGAGGGAATAGTTGAACTCGCAATGCCGGTATTCGCATAAGGGGACCTTCACCACGACCGCAGTAGGTCGAGGGTGAAAGATGGAATTTGGGTTTTTCGTGAAAGAAAAAAAATAATAAAATTGTGTAACATTTTATTTTATTTTTGGAGCTCCCATGTGGATGTTGAGAGGTAGGGACCACCAGAAATAAACCTCCCATGTGAGGTTATGGAGGTGGGGACCACCAGTATTAACCTCCCATGTGGGTTATGGTGGTGGGGACCACCCAAGGCTAAACTCCCCCCCCCCCTTGAACTCCCCTCTTTATGGGAGAAAAACCTCTTGAACTCCCCCACTTTATTTATGCCACCCCCTTAATTAATTATACCAACTCATCAATTAATTAATTAAGAAAATTTGAAATTATTCCAACAAAACATAATAGATAACTTGTTCTATTATGTGGGCTACTTTTCATTTTGGTGGAATTGAGAGGAAAGGTTTGGAAAGAGGAGAACTTGGAAGAACGCATCCTCCAATGAAGAGCTCCTCCAACAAAGAACATAGACACACGAATTCGACTTCTCTCATTGATTTCAACAATCAAATGAGGTAGGGGTGTGTTTTAATTTGATCAATGTTAAATTCCCTCTCACATTGAATCATCTTACTTGAGTCGTATGCTACCATCCTAACGCGGAGGGTACGGGCCAAACAAACATGGCCTGACCCCTTCGCAAATCTTATGGATCTTTTGTGTCATCTTCGCAATGGTGACGGTGTCCGGTGTCGACGATTGGCACTTACGGAAATCAAGAACCGTGATGAAGGTGATGAACGAAGGGCGGTTGGTCAAGCCTGCTGTCGGCGAAGGCATGACGCTCGACCTCCCACGACCTCCGCACCTCGCGGCGCTCCACCGGCATCGTCTTCCACCGCACCACGACCTTTTCACCCCAAGGTGCTCCACCGATCGTGGCCTCTGCACCCCTGCAGCGCTTTGCCGCCCATGGCCTCTGTCGCACTGCATCCTCTACGCCCCACGGTGCCCTCGGCCTCTGCTGCCTCGCGGCACCCGTGGCCTCCGCCACCCCGTGGCACCTGCGGCCTCTGCTGCCCCGCGGCGTTCCACCGGCGGCAGCTTCCACCGCACCACGACCTTTGCACCCCAAGGTGCTCCACCGACTGTGGCCTCTGCACCCCTGCAGCGCTCTGCCACTCGTGGCCTCTGCCGCATCACAGCCTCCGCGCCCCACGGTGCCCTCGGCCTCCGCTGCCTCGCGGCACCCGTGGCCTCCGCCGCCCCGTGGCACCTGCGGCCTCTGCTGCCCCGCGGCACCCGCAGCCACCCGCGACACTCATGGCCTCCGCAGTCACACTGCACTGCCCAGGCCAGGCTACTAGGCCGGACCGCCCAGCGTGAATCGGACTGTCCAGCGTGGGTTGGGCCACACTGCAGACTGGGCCGGACCCAGAGGATCAATCCGGGTCAACCCAAATTGGGTTGGCCCAGGCCGAGGCAGGCCGACCAGGTTGGACTGGACCCAGACCCACTTCGACCCATTTATGCTCTTTTGGCCATAACTTTGGCATCGTACATCCGTTTGACGAACCGTCTATGTTACCAAAAACCTTGGAGTGAAACGGTACCTTTGGTATACCCCCACTAGAGTTTTGGGTAAATTAGGGGAATAGTTAGGTTGGAACGAGCACGAATCTAGCCAGGCCCTCGGGACTAAAAGGATGATAACATACAGACCGGGTGTCCGATTGATGCACCATCTATTTCATTGAGACCCCTATGACATGGTGTTCCTTTGAGATACTACTTCATGGGACTTCATGGCAGTTGGAGTATCGACCAGTGGCTTGAGGAGCAGACCCTCCCGGAAACGAGCAAGCCCAGTGTGGGAACCCAATAGCTGGTTGTGACGTTAAGAATGAAGAGCGATCTTATGTGGGTCAGCACCTAGTGATTCTGTGTGGGTCAGCACCAAGTGATTCTATGTGGGACAGCACCAAGAGATCCTGTGTGGGTCAGTATCGAGTGATCCTGTGTGGTTCAGCACTGAGTGATTCTGTGTGGGTCAGCACCGAGTGATCCTGTGTGGGTCGGCAGCAAAGCCTCTTAACAGAGTAAGATGATTCAGTAGTTACATCTAATCATCTCTACTACTATACCTAAGAAATACTTGGTGTGAGCTGAGTTCGTACCTAAGCGGTACTTTCCTTTATGGTAATACCTTGGTGGTATTATTATGTGGGGCGTACCTCTGTGGTACTTACCTTAGTGGTATTCCTTCCTTTGTGGAATAGTTGAGCTTTGGGATTTTGAGTTAGACTATGTGTTTCCTCATGATTGAGATGGGTATACTTAATAACTTAGGTATATGTATGGGAATATACCTAATTTGGGTTTTTATTTGATTTTATACTTTGTGGTTTATCCTTTGTGGATTTTGTGAGACCTTAAGGCTCTCGGGGTCCCTACTGAGTATCGTTATACTCACCCCTGCATGGGATATGCCCGCACCTCGATGTATTTGGTGTAGACGACGGATAACTCTGACTAAGGATGAGAGTACCAAGACTGGAGGTAGCTCGGAGGTGGACCTTAGACGAGGCATACCACAGAGACGACCGTTTGAGATCTGTACCTACCCTTAAGGTAGGATCCTTAGCAGGTGATCGCAGGAGTTGTTCTAGTTTACTTGTACATTCAATTTCTTGTACTTTCCAGTTGGGCTTTTATTCTGACCCCTTTTACTTACTTTACTCACTCTATTTACTATTCAGATTACTTGAGTTCTTATATTGTTGTGTTCTTGGTTGTGTGTGTTTACAGGTTATAAAAGTAATGCCTTCCCAGTTTTAGGGAATATGCCTTCAGTACTAGTCTCCAGCCCCTAGCCTATGGAAATTGGGCTTGTGGTAGTCACGGCACGAGCCTCAGGGGACGGGTCGTGACATGGGCATTCAGGCCACCCTCACTCGTTTGTTTATATCTCACTTGGTTTGTTGATTCTGTAGTGGTTACCAGAGGTGCTTCCTGGTTGGTGGTTATTGAGCCTGACGCGAGGTGTCTTCTTGTTTTTTGGGATGCCTATTATGCCTTGTGTTCCTGAGTAGAGGTGGTTTGATTTTAAATAGGATAATTTACTTTTTTGTGGATTTGTTTTCCCATGTTGCTTGATATTGACCATTTGGTCTAGCTTTTCCTGTTAGGCTAATTTTTTTTCCATGCCTAGTATTGTTAGGATGAAGTGGTTTTCATCTAACATGATATATTATGTTGTAGTTGTTTAGCCAAGTATTTTTTGAGGTTTACTTTGGCCGTATTGCATTGTTATGCTCTTTTGACTTACACAGGGCCGTGAGAACCTGGTGTAGTAGACTATAAGGGGAAGTGACCCTGTGAGCTTCCTCAGAGAGTCTTTAACAGCTTTAGACTATAAGGGGAATTGACCATGTGAGATTCCTTAGAGAGTGTTTAACCGCTTTAGACTATAAGGGGAATTGATCATGTGAGATTCCTCAGAAATTCTTTAACCGCTTTAGACTATAAGGGGAATTGACAGTGTGAGCTTCCTCATAGAGTCTTTAACCACTTTTGACTATAAGGGGAATTGACCGTGTGAGCTTCATCAGAGAGTATTTAAATCACTTTTGACTATAAGGGGAATTGGCCATGTGTGCTTCCTCAGAGAGTCTTTGATTACAAATTACTATAAGGGGAATTGACTGTGTGTGCTTCCTTAGAGAGTCTTTGATTACACATGAATATAAGGGGAATCAACTGAGAGTGCTTCCTCTGAGAGTCTTTGTTAAATCTTCTATTGTATTTTTGAACTAGAGGGGTTAGACTGTGAGTACTTCTCATAGGGTTGCTAGTGTTTGATTGGTGGAACCAGAGGTTTACTTGTTTTTGTTTAGCTTGTTCAGAAAAATATCTCTGGCATTGGCATAAGCAGGTACATGTCGATGGGATTATAGACCCAAAGATCGACTTATTTATACACAGATTGAGTGGCACGACTTCCATATTAATGTCCTTGAACAGGATGTCCAGGAGATCAGGCTTATGGTCCCAAGGATCGACTACTAATGTTGTTTCTTGTTATTTGAACCACTTAATCATGAATATTATTATTTATGTATATGTGTATAGGTATGGTACTATACATTTGTATGTATATAGATATGGACATCCAAGATGGAACTTTCCAAGTTGATAGGGATTACATACCCTAGTTTCTACTGCAGTTGCACGTTTGGTTTACTTACTTTGTTGTGTTCCAGCTAGGCTGAGCATGTTGTTGTTGCATACACTTAGCAGCATAGTTATAAGTTTCTTTTTGGGGTGCCCTACTGAGATTATTTCTCACCCCTACACGTGCACCTCAGTGTACGTGTTGACCTTATGTCTGATTTTTAGGTTGAGCATGAGTTGCATGCTGGATAGGGCGGAGGCCCAGTGTTGCATGATCGAGCAGAGCTGCTCGAGTGGTTCTACTGATCAGGCTGATACAGTTCGACAGTGTCTGAAGATCAGGTACGTGAGTTGGCTCAGAGTTATTAGTAGAGCCCTATACTTTTACTTTCTGCATCTTTTGTACTTGTATTTGTATGGTCGGCCCGATGGGTGACCAGTGTTGTATTGTATTGCATATATGTTTGGGCTTTTACAGCATTTTTACTATTACAGCTTGTTCTATTTCAGTTGTTTATTTATTCCTCACTCTGTTTACTTTCTGTTGTGTATGATACTTAGTTATTTCTGGTATTTTCTTACTCTGGTATGAGGGCAGAGTCTCCCCACAATCATACCCTAGGCCCTCACTGCTAGTCGGCAACCTCTAGCGTACGAGGAGGCGTTCTTGAGGCCTTGTGGTGAACCGGATCGAAGCACCAGTTTAGTGGCTCTCGGGTCGCGATGTTGAAAAGTGGTATCAGAGGAGTTTTCTTTCATGGTCTTTACTATTTCGGATATGGTAGACATGATTTTTAGGAATGTGTTAGAACCTATGATGGATATCGGACTGGTGCGTCGAGAACACTTGTTCTGGTAAGAAGTCCTGGTTTCTAGGGTTTGGGATTCCTGTTCTTCTTTTTTGATATTTCAGTTGTATATGATTTTTTCCTTGAGCAACGCACATGTTGTGTGGTGTTTTGATTTACTATGGATCTTAGGATCTTGGCCATTGGTAAGAGTCCAGAGACAGATTTTGACTCTTTACTGGAAAAGGCAAGAGGCGTCTCATGAATCATACTGGGCATGTAGGATTCACATCATATAGACCTGCTAGTGTGTGTCTTTACTAAAAACTGAGTCCTTTTGGTCTACTTAAACAAACTTTTTACTCTAATGGCAGGTTACATGGATCTACATTGAGGCATTTTTGTTGAGGCTGATGACTCGGTCCTCATGCACAGGTGGTGTAGTGACCCCAGTTGGTCTATGTAGCACATGATGACTTTTTGTTTAACCCCTTATTGGGTGTTGTTTCTTAGTTATATGGTTATATAGTCGAATATATGAGTATGATGTCGATAGATACCAAGGCTTTTCTTATGAAATGGACCTCCTTGTGGTATTTTCATATACGGATACCCGATGAGTGTCAGTTCAAATTCTATTCTGCTTGGGTTGTGGACTCCAGGGAGTAGTTCCTTCTGAGGATGCTTGGAGAAGATCAGGGCACTTTTAGGTTGTGTTTTTCTTTTGACTTTCTTTGGTTGTTGTGATCTTCACCCTCTTCTAAGAGATTTTGGGTCTTTTGGGCTAGGTGGTTAGACCTTGTGACCCAGTTGTGAGGATTTTTTTGTAGGGCTAGGTGGAAGACCTTGAGACCCTTGGTTTTGACTCGAGCCCTTGTAGTTTGATGTCTGTTCCATTCTAGGGAAACCTGTGTGAGAATTTTTGGACCATGTTTTACAATTCCTTTTGGCGGTGCTTGTTTTTCATGACTGGCTTCGATGGGCAGGACTGTTCGGATGCCTGGCCTGGTCAACCAGTGTCTTTGATGTTGCTGTTGCGGCTGGCATCATTTGAATCTAAATCAGTGAGTGGCCAGGTGTGAGCCAGGGATCGATGATTCAAGACTTTCTATGGACTCATATCCTAGAAGTTGTGTTGGAATGTCCTTATGTTTTAGAGGTGACATTGTGAAATGTTGGATTATCGTGAAATGGTTGGCCCATGCTTGAATCCTGGTTGAGTTTTGGCAAGATGTTGGTGTGGCTCGGAGGGAGATGGACAGGCCTTCGGTGAAATCTTAGTGTACTCCTATAAGATACGATCATCCTATATCTTGATTAGTCTTGAGTATGCTGAGAGAGCTTCAACCCTACATCGAGCTCCTTTTTCTTTCTTAATGTTCATCCCTATTGAGGATGGAAACTATTCTGCTTGTTCTCTCAAAGTGGTGTAAGGAAATGCGTATGGTGGGGAGTGAACCATTGGCCCTTTGAGGGTGGTTTTCCTTGTTTAGGTTAAACTTCGGTGTTTTCCAGGATCTTTTGAGCTCATAGTTTTCTTTTAAGATGACGACAAGGGTATTACTATGGTGGGGAGTACCAGTTTGGTCATAGTTGATTATCTTCTATATAGAAGGTGATTGTCAATGTTATAAGGAGGTTTGTTGGATAGTCTATATAGCTTGTTTGTGCAGATTCTTGGGTTAGGAGCTTGTCTACTGGTCCTTTCATTGGGCTTCTCAGGGATGAGAAGGTTTATGGTGGGGAGTTTGTAAAAATCTGTGTTTTCTCGAACTGTCGTTTTGAGCATAAATTTGATTTTTTGTTTTTGGATGCTCATGAGGGGTAAAATGGTCATTTTCCACTTCCAATTAATCTCGGATAATTTTTCTGACAACTCTGTTGGTCCCGGAATAGGGATTTTACCCTAGTACAGGAGTTCAGAGGAAATATAAGCTGTTTGAATTTTAGCAGAATATTTAATATTTAATATTATTAAATTAAATATTAAATTATTCATGCAGGTTCATTTTTCAACAACTTTTAAACTGAACATCTTATTTAGATTCCATCTGTGTTGTTAATTCTGGAATGGGGAGTTTAGCCTAGGGAAGGCAAAAACTCATGTCGGGCATCAGGGCCAGCCTGGGCCCATTTTTCTTTTTTTCCATTTTTTTCTTTTCTTCCTTCTCTTCTTTATTCCTCCTCCTTGTGCACATCTCCTACTCTTCTCCTTGGACATGTCATTTGGGTAGATTTGTAATTTGAGAAACAGAGAGAGTTGTGAGGCAAGAGGGGTAAAGATTCGAAGCTCTCAACGCGCTGAGTCGGCGTGCGACAATCATGAGCCGTGAAATCAACCGAAGCTTTGGCAGTTTCCTCCCAAAGGTAGGGAAGTTTATGTTTTCACTATAAATCCCCTTCAAACATGTTTTTTAAGTCTTTAAATCTGTCTATTTCTTTCTTGTGGCCTCTTAACTCCAGATCTATTGTTTCGGGGGCAAAAATGGGTGTTTCGGGTGTTTTAAGGGATTTCCCGTCGGAAAACCCAGAATACATGGCGTGTGTTCTAGGGGTACATGCCATGTGTTCTTCCCATTTAGGGAAGATGAATTTTTCTTAAGTACACTCTGTGTAGTTTGAGTATACGCCGTGTAGTGGGTGGTCATGTGATCGGTCGTGTGAAATAGAACACGGAATAGTGGTTTTTAAGGAGTACATGTAGTGTAGTGGTACATGGGCATGTGTTCGGGTGAAAACGAACATGGAGTGACTTTTTGTGAACAATACATGCCATGTAAAGTAAATTAAACACCGTGTACTATTACACAGGCAGACCCCATGGGTCTGGCCATGTACTACTTCAACTTAGTAATTTTGGGATATCTTGGGCCCTGGAAGTCAGAATTGGGCGTGTGAGTAGTCCATTCTGGGCATTTTTTCACGTAGATCAAAATGGTGGAATAATTTTTACATTTATAGGTCATATAAATGACGTTTTGGGGGTTTCTATGTAAATATAGAGGTTCTTCCTCCAGTTATTGAGTTCTTTTGTCACCTGAGAGTGAGACTTGGCATGAATGATGGGTAGGGTATTCGGACCAACCTAGTTGAGACTTTTGAGGTGAGATGAGATATGAGATATCTCCTGTGACATATGATTTTGATCATGTTCCTCTTGTGAGATATTCCCTTCTGGCCTATGAGGCCGTGAGACCGATTACTTCCATGGATCCCCTGAGGGATGACTTTACTTGTGTGCTGACCTAGGAAGTCCCTTGTAGGATCTCTCTCTTGTTTTTTACTTTGATAGGACCCATGTTATGGAATGCCTATGTTGTCCTTCATTTTAGGATTCTGAGTATGATTCATCCCTTACTCTTCGATAAGGATCCCATGTAGGATGCCTTCGCTCATGTTGACCAAGAGGATCCCAAGTATGATGCCTCCTCAGTGTTTGACTTGAGGGACCCATAGGGTGCCTGTTGTTTAACCGACCCTGAGTTGTTATGTTGGTTTTGTGTAGATATGGTGAACGGGTGTCACCTAGAACCCATACCAAACTGATAATCCCTTGGGGATTTAGGTGTATTATTGGGTTGGGCATTCGGGCCACCCTCACTCATTTGTTTATATCTGACTTGGTTTGTTGATGTTGTAGTGGTTACTAGAGGTGCTTCTTGGTTGGTGGCTATTAAGCCTGACATGAGGCGTCTTCTTGTTTTTTGGGATGCCTATTATGCCTTGTGTTCATGGGTAGAGGTGGTTTGATTTTAAATAGGATAATTTAATTTTTTGTGGATGTGTTTTCCCATATTGCTTGATATTGACCGTTTGGTCTAGCTTTTCCTGTTAGGCTGCTTTGTTTTTCATGCCTAGTATTTTTTGGATGGAGTGGTTTTCATCTAAAATGTTATGATATGATGTAGTTGTTTATCCAATTAGTTCTTGAGGTTTAATTTTTCCGTATTACATTTCTATGATAGTTTGACTTACACAGGGCCATGAGAACCTGGTGTAGTAGACTATAAGGGGAATTGACCGTGTGAGCTTCCTTAGAGAGTCTTTAACCGCTTTAGACTATAAGGGGAATTGACCGTGTGAGTTTCCTCAAAGAGTCTTTAACTGCTTTAGACTATAAGGGGAATTGACCGTGTGAGCTTCCTCATAGAGTCTTTAACCACTTTTGACTATAAGGGGAATTGATCGTTTGAGCTTCCTAAGAGAGTCTTTAAATCACTTTTGACTATAAGGGGAATTTACTGTGTGTTCTTTCTTATAGAGTCTTTGATTACACATGACTATAAGGGGAATTGACTGTGTGTTCTTCCTCAGAGAGTATTTGATTACACATGATTATAAGGGGAATTGACTGAGAGTGCTTCCTCAGAGAGTCTTTGTTATATCTTCTATTGTATTTTGAACCAGAGGGGTTAGACTATGAGTATTTCTTAGAGGGTTTCTTCTGTTTTATTGGTGGAACCAGAGGTTTACTTGTTTTTGTTTAGCTTGTTTAGAAAAATATCTCCAGTGTTGGCCGAAGTAGGTATATGTCGATGGAATTATGGACCCAGAGATCGACTTATTGATTCACAGCTTGAGTGGAACGACATCCAGCTCAATGCCCTTGTACAGGATGTCCAGGAGATCGGGCTTATGGTCCCAAGGATCGATTGTTGATGTTGTTTCTTGTTATTTGAATCACTTAATCATGAATATTCTTATTTATGTATATGTGTATAGGTATGGGACTATACATGTGTACATATATAGATATGGACATACATGATGTCACTTTCCCAGTTGACTGGGATTACATACCCTAGGTTCAACTGTGGTTGCATATTTGGTTTACTTCCTTTGTTGTGTTCTAGCTAGGCTGGGCACGTTTCTGTTTCATACACTTAACAGCACAGTTATAGGTTTCTTGTTGGGGTTCCCTACTGAGATTATTTCTCACCCCTTCACGTGCACCTCTGTGTACGTGTAGACCTTATGTCTACTTTTTAGGTTGAGAATGAGTTTCATGGTTGATAGGGTTGAGGCCCAGTGTTGCATGATCAAGCGGAGCTACTCAAGTGGTTCTACTGATTGGGCTGATATAGTTCGACAGTGTCTGGAGACCGGGTACATGAGTTGGCTCAGAGTTAGTATGATATCTCTTTACTTTTACTTTCATCATCTTTTGTACTTGTATTTGTATGGTCGACCCGGTGGGTGACCAGTTTTGTATTGTATTGCATAGTTTTTTGGGCTTTTAAAACATTTTTACTATTACAGCTTGTTCTATTTTAGTTGTTTATTGCTTCTGCACTCTGTTTACTTTCCGTTGTGTATGATACTTAGTTATTTCCACTGTTTTATTACTCTGGTATGAGGGCATAGTCTCCCCACTATCACACCCTAGGCCCTCACTGCTAGTCGGCAGCCTCTGGCATACGGGGAGGCACGCTTGAGGCCTTGTGGTGAACCGGCTTGAAGCACTAGTTTAGTGGCTTACGGGTCGGGACATTCTAAAGGACTAGTATGGGACCCTACCTAGAGGGATTGGTTAGTGGTTAGTACACTGTATGTCACCTTACCCTGCATCTTCAGGTATGGGTTGAGGTATGGTAAGACACCATACTCTACATCTTTGGGTATGGGTTGAGGTGTGGTATAAAAACCTACCTAGAGTATTTGGGTATGGATTGAGAATTGTTTTATGAGGTCAATTTCTTAGGAATAAGTTGAAGCGGGTATGGTTGGGTGTTGTAGTGTCTTAGTTACCACATGGTGACCATTAATTCATGTGTTTTGTCTTCTATTATTTATTTTACTCATGCATACACATGTATAAGATGGTGTATATTAAAAACATTTTGTGTGACCCTACTAAGATATATTTATAACACCCCAACTCTAATAGCTCATATCTGGTGGTAACTTTATTATATTGGCACTAAATATAGTAGATTGCATCACAAGGGATCAAATAGTTTTGTAGTCTTGGAAAACTAGAGACATTATTGAATCTCACATTAAATTTGAAGAAATAAAATACATTGTAGTAATTTAATTGAGAACATTATTATTTTCTATAGCATATCCTTATATATAAATAATAATACACTTCCTAGCATTATGGATAAAGGAAACAAAATAAAATGGTGAGATTGGATACTCAGTAAAGGAATGCATGCGACAAAAGCTATCATAAAATAAATAAGGTATAAATAATATGGTAGGAATAAATGATGATCAAATAATTCCATATAAATAATCATATGATCTTTAAAATTATCCATAGATGTACTAACTATTCAAACATTCACATGTACACCAATAACTAATTCTATAATGATGTAATGCTTAATGTGAGACATCCTAAACTTACCATAATGGCCTCATGCTAAGACATCATACATAAATGGGAAAGGAATATTCCAAATACCCAACTTGTTTCATCTCATAAGACATACTGATCCATCAAGGGGATATGTAATTTTGAGCTCCACCCATCACTTAATAATTCCAATGCATTCATTATATAAATAAACAATACAACTTAATCAACATGCCTTTATAATTAATACTTATCCTTATTAAAAGAACTAGCATACCAAATTTCTATACTTTCCTCAGCCAAAATGATCATAAGTCATATACATAATAAGGGTGGATGTTAACATTAAAACATATACCCATTAAATCATAAGACTCATCAAATTATGTTGACATATATTAAAATAATTTTAAAATATCCCTCAAAAATTGTTGAGGAAAATACCATTTACATTTAAAAATCACTTAAAATATAAAAAATTCCAAAATATTATGAAAAAAAATTATTTGAAAATAAACATGGAAAATTTTAAATTAATATTCAAGAAAAATAATAATCATGATGGTGGGAAAATCCTTTTGTGTGGTAAGTGTTAAAACAAATATTTTTTTCACATCTTTAGTAAAATATGCCTTGTTTGGAAAATGAAAAGAAGGATACTTTTAAACCTTTTTATATAAAGTAAAACATGTGTAAAAATTACTTTAATAAATAATTGGAGAATATTGAAAATATTCTTTAAAATATTTTAAATAAATTTTGTACATAGAAGAAAAATATGTCTGGCCTAATAGAAAAACAAATTCGATTTTCCTTAAAAATGTTCTTTCAAACTTTTGAGTACATAGAGAGAGAGAAGAATGAAAAGAAAACAAGTAAACTCTATATATAACTAGAGAATATGAAATTATATAGATTTTAATAAGATAAATACCTTATATTTTCCTTTAATGTAAATTTATACATAAAAAATCCTGAATAAAAATGAGATTGTAGAATAAACTCTTACCTCGAGTCCGAATACCTTCACATGTGATTTTAATATTCTCTATAATAAATTTAAATTTATTATAATTCTATACCAGAATCATATACATACTTTTAATATTATATATGATCCACATATAACATTTCAACACCCTTTTATTAACAATTCTTTATTAAAATCATCATTTCTTAGTGTTAACTATTTATTTTTTCATGTAAGTTTTGATTTGGTGGTTTTGTTCCTTGAATCTTGATCATGGTCTCATAATATTCAGAATTTAAATCATAATATAAATATCATATAAATACATCTTTATAATCATCCATGAAAGTTGTACATGAAAAATTAATCACATCGCTTTATGGAGGTGGTAGTCTACACGTACGCACGAGCGACGTTATCACTTTTTAATGGGTGGAATGTTAAGAATGTAGATGATATATTGTATTTATAGAATCATAATTATCTTATAAATATTATATATATATATATATATTCATTATTTCCATATTTATATCCTATAACACCCTATGTCCCTACAAGTTGAAAATTCTAGAAGAAATTTAAATTTTCAATTACTGAATGGGTAGAATTTTGATCATAGATTTAGAGTATAATTTCTAGATTTGGAATGTATTAAAGTGATTATTTTTTATTTGGAATGATTATTGGCAGTTATATTAATTTTTAGAGTGGGATTATGGTATTTAGGTTATGTTTTGGGAGTTTTAGAGGATTCTTCCCAGGGAGCATGGTTCGAGGCACATGGTTTAAGGGAAAATGTGCGGCACCCTAAACCTTAATATGATTACAATTGTTTTTATTCTAAGCATGTATTTCATGCATAGTTTGATAATGGTTAAGGAAAACCCATGTTAGGTTTCAAAGGAAACCATGTGAGTGTTTCATAGGGGTTGCAGAGCCACATCCATGGTTGGCACATGATTTAGTTAATTGTGTGGCCAAACCCTATGAGGTGCGGTGCTTAAGGTATTTTAATATACATGGTTGGCATAAGTTTTGGAAAACTGTGTGGCCAAACCATGAGACTCATTAAAAGTTAAAAATGAGCACTTTTTCTATTAATTCTTAAGTGGTATCCCCCCTTTTCTTCTCCTCATTCTCACGTGAGCCAGCCACAATTTCCTCCCCTCTTCCCCTCTTTGATCCTTTAATTTAGAGCATTATTGAATAATTTTCATGATGATTCTTGGTAATATTAAGTATCTATTGGTATATGATCATATATTATTTTTTTATTATTTAATTTCAATTTTACTTGGTTAAATTATTAATTATGATTCTACCAGATCATGGTGGATTCATCTATTTTTCAAGGGTCTTTCATGATACTTGTATAGAGGGTGTCCCAAGATAATATTTACACTTCATCGCATGTTATTTCCCTAAGGTATGTCACCATGGTTAATTTTAAAATATTTAAAGATTAAATTAAATTAATTTAATGTTTTTTTTCATCATCCATGATGTATTTTTTCTGATTTGAGTTCTAGAGTACACCAAAGGTCATTGTTGAGTGGTTAGTCATGGTTTTAATGTGACGAGGTCAACTGGTGATCTTCTAGGTATTTAATCCTATTTAAATTAAAATTTGAATTTTGGTTTAATTGGTTTTTAGTTAATTCATTAATTATAAATTGATTATAAATAATTAATTTGGTGGTTTTGTTTTGAGATAGATTATTAGGTCTTTTGGACGATGGTCATATGGGCTTAGTGAGCCTTAGTGAGAGTTATCAAGCTGCTTTAGAAAGAGGTTTGACTTTGGAATAAAGTAGGTGATCCTTATGCATTTTACCTTTAGTATTACACTTTTTTTCATATAAATGTGGTATATGTGGACCCACCAATTTAGGCAGTGTTCCTCTTTAAAAAAATTAAGTTTTTTAATAAAAATTAAATCCTATGAATGAATTTAACAAAGTGCCAAGGGCCCCTATGGACCCTCATGTACTGGCTAGACATCTCAGTCACTGACAGATAAGAATATAATTTTAACTATGTGTTTTGGGATGCATGGATAAGGGGTCAACCATGAGATATACCCTAGTGTTGATGGTCTCTTTCATATGGCCATGGGGTGAGTGTCCCCCCCCCCACTAGGATGTGAATACTTGGACAGTTAGAACCTACAAAGACTGGTGAATGGGTTAGGGGTTTGATCTGACCTAAGACGCCTGGGAAAGAGGATGGGATTAAGGAAATATCCCTAGTGTTACTTTACTAGGAGGCTAGAGAGATATATATGAGACCTAAGGGGGCCCTAATAGGTTCCACTGTGACTTATGACCCCAGTGAGAGGGTGGAATTGGGAATAGTTAGATATGGTATCGGGTGTCATCTTAGAACTTGTACTAATGATGTGATCCTAAGGGGATGTAGATAAAGGTGAGGGGTTCAGGCATTCATCCAACCCCTAAATTATTTTTATAATTTCACCTATTTACTCTTCATATAGCTAAGGATCCCCAAATGTGATTCTTGGGACCCTACCTAAGGTCCTGATGAGATGTGATAATACCATTATGGATTCCCATAGGCACTTCCCAAGATCTATATTTTTATCCTTATATGATATTGGTGTGTACTTATTGAACTTTATGACATCATCATGGATTTCTATGTCACCTAATATCAAGTTGTTGATCCACATGAAGCATTCTCAGGATAGTGAGATTCGACCTCAGGTATATATGGGATTCCACGGATGCCTTGGGTCCTTAGGATTCCTATTATGTCTTGAATCTGACCATATAGTAATGAGGGATTTATTATGACAAATTTTATTATGACGTGATGTCTAGGTCATCCCTAGAATACATCCAGTCTAACATGTTGATTCTACATGTTATTAATCAGGATTCCCAGGATATTTAGGATTTGGTTATTAGAAATAGTGACTTAGGGGTGATTTTTTTAGTGAGTTCCTGAGATTATAGGAATTGGCCTCGATCCATTATTTATACCTGGAGTTTTGCGATGTTCTTAGGACACCTAGAATCTATCTATGTATCTATTATTGATTAGTTTTTGGCTGATTGAGCCTAAATTTGAGGGATATATGGGTTACACTAGGATTTGGTATTTATATGGATCTCATGATATTATGATGTGTTTAGAGAAACACCAACATAGAACAAAGAAAGTATGGTCGATCAAGGTCGCGAGCTTGAGTATCGACATTGGTTACTAGTGCCAAAGTAGGACTTGGTCCCCCCCCCCAAGCGATTATGGTTGGCACGATCATTATGATGTTCTTAGAGACACCTCAATACAAGTTGAAGTAGGTAGTGTGGTGGTTATTTATTTTTTGAAGTTTATTATTTATTTTAGATGATCATGTCACATGAATATACACTGTATATACTGGTTATGTATAAGACCACATTGGTGGTGCCCTACTAAGTTATTTACTCACACCATGTTTGGGTGGCCATGGAACTTGGGTACCCGATCATATCTCTCAGTTGTTGTAGGCATAGGTTGGGTAGAGGCCTGGGTTATATTATTTAGATGCGAAATTTGAATAATATTGGAGATCGAGATGAGGTGAGGCTTAGGTATATAGTTGATCCTCCTATAATTTTAATCTATTCTTTTATTCGGTCTTTATTTTTATATGAGATCGGCCTGGTGGATGATTGTTCTTGTATGATTATACTACTTCTCCATGGAATTTTTTTTGGGGTATGTATGTTTTATTTATCCCACATAATTTGATTCTTATTATTGGTGTATTATACTTGTTTATTTTATTATTTATTTCACACTCTGATCTGGGGGTATAGTCTCCTCGTGGTGCTACCCTAGACCCCCACTGCTAGTCGAAAGCCTCTCGCATCAAGGAGGCATGCCTGAGTTCTTATGAAAAAACTATTCTAGGTAACCAGTCAAGTGAACTCCATATTAGGGTATTATATAACCATCCAAGTAAAGTGGTGATGAAAAATAAATTACACCGCTATGTGGAGGCGATAGGTTATACAAATTCATAAGATACATTTTCATTTTCCATATGATGTAAAGGAGATTAATAAGGTTTATTCCACCAAAATAATAACATTTAAATATATTTAATATACTAATTTTATTATATGATTATGGTTATAGAAAAATTTAATGAGGTATAAGAGGAAATAAAATGAAAACACTCGGTTAAGATTTATACTGGTTCTTTTAAAAACCACCTTTGGATTACATATTAAGACTTATAGGTTGGTCCTTTGATGAGACCAGGGACTCTAGGTCATGGGGAGTAAGTTTTAGAAGATATTTGAATAGGTATTTTTCAATAAAATTGGCTCAATAGGTGTAAAAAATAGAAGATAAGTGGTTCCCTTTTATAAGTGAGGGAAAGGACACACTTGAAATTACTTAAAATATTTTAATTATATAAAGTAATTTTCTTGTTCAAGTGTATTAAAATTGTCATAGATTTAAATATTATAAGGTTAATGTTAAAATATAACCATAAAATGTGGTTTAATAAACTTTTTTATGTTATCTTGAATCCTTATCCCTTTATTTTTAACCCCTTTAACTCATTTTACCCTTAACCGAGGTGATAAATATTTACTATGGTTACTATTCATTATGAAAAAATTAAGTTGAAATTATTACCTAATTTTAATTATGTTGATTCTAAAATATGGAATCCATTTTACATTATTCAAATCCTCAAAGTGTGGGAAATTACTTTTAATATAAATTCGAAAAATGCAATAAAAATCATTTTTAGAAAAATGTTTATTTTAAGCATAAAAATGATTTTACAGAAAAATAAAGTGTAACGTTGATTCAAATATAATTAATTGGATTATTTAAAATAAAATAATACTTGTTTATTTTTTAAAACAAACCAAAACCTAAATGTTCCTTGTAAATAATTTATTAAAATAAAAGGACAAAAAATGGTTTTTATTTGAACAAAAAAATACTTATATTTACATAATGTTAGGTATATATTTCTAAGTTCAAAATTATATTTTTATATGAATTATATTAATTATTAAATATATTTTTTTTATATCAAAAAAATTTTAAAAAAATAAAGTTATTCTTACATCATTATATTGCGACAGTTTTGTAAAATAAATATTTTTTCACTACTCACCTAAAAACCAACTATTTATAAAAAAATCACAAGCTAATTTTGACATAATGAATTCAAAACTGAAACAAGTTTCATCAGATTAAATTTATCAAATTTGGTAATTTAGGTTTAAATCACATTCTTTAATAAATTTATGTGCAATGTGTTATTGTTTTTATAAAAAGAAAAGGATTACTATAATTGAAGCTTGAGTGTTAAAATATTTCTCACACCCTACATGGGCACTCTAGTAAATATGAAAAATTTATATTGTTATACAGGTCTAATAATAGGTTCTTCAATGGATTGGGATGGGTAAAATCAATGGGTATTATGGAATGGATGGTTAGGAGGCTTGAGGATGGTAGTAGGGCCTCAGTAATTTATTTTTTATATACGTGATCAACTCGATGGGTGATAAGTGGGGAGGAATGTTTGTATGAATTTATTAAATTTTTTATAGCATAGTTATGTTATGTTTTATTCATACTATTATTGTCTATTTAGGATGATGTTTGGTTATTTTAGTTGTTATTTATGGTTATGATATTGTGGTAATAGTCTCTCTAATGAATGATTTAGGCCCTCACCACCATTCAAAAGCCTCTAGAATATAGGGAGGCATTCTTGAGGACACATAGAACTATAAACAAGATACTTTCAAGTGATTTTTATTATGGAATCACAAAATTAATTCTTTAACCAATATAATCCTTAATAAAAATTTCAGTCCCTCTGAGTTGTTTAACATATCTGATCATATTGAATATATGAGTGGATACTGAAAATCCTTTGATCATTTTTTATATAATGCCTTTGAAACCTTTAATTGAATAAATTTTTTCTTCTCATAATCATCTATATTCCAAGTGATTAACAACTTCAATAATTCATTTATAGAGAAAGGTTTTTCCTCCAACACATAAAATTTTTCTCTTAATAACTCTTCTTAAGTAACCATTCCTAAGAATTGCTTATGTAAAACTTATCCTTTTCAAGGATTAACATAAAAGTTAAGTTTGATGATTATGGTGTTATTTATCTATAGAAAAATATTTTATTAAATAAATATCATATTTTAAAAACAATTAATAAGTTCTTTTATTGAATGCGATCCTACTAAAACCATGACCCCTTTTAAACTAATCATATCCATTAGTGGGCCAAGATATATAGTTCACTAAGAAATGATTTTATTATAACATTCATCTCAACACTTAATTATCTAGGTATAGAATCATCCAAATTGTATCATGTATTAATCTTGGATTGTTGAGTGGGTAAATATTTACCCAATCCATTTGAATGAATAAACTCAACTATATTCATATGATAACATAATCCTATTAGGGTCTCCTGGATAAGTGTAATGTAAATAAAACACCAATAATTTCCACTTAATCTTATTAGTGTCACCAATTAATTGATTTCATTATACAAGATAATCTAGAGACACCCAACTATGGCATGACCTACCCAGTTGGATGATTGAGGTCTTAACAAGTGCCACTTTGGAAGGAATATAACACTTAATATTATAAGTGGATTAAATCTCACCAAATTACCTCATGTTATTCCATTTACATGTATGAATGATTTTAATTATTTAGTTTGAAATATTATTCTTTCCACCAAACTAACATCTTCTAACCATATTGGTGTGTAACTCTTTACACAACTCACAGTTTATGTTACTCACCCAAAAATGGAAGCAAAACATATCTACACATATCCAAATACATCCCATGTATAAGGTATATGAACTTTTTCATGTAAAGGTTTATAATTATATGAAATTAAAAATCCACACATGAGTAATCTTGGAACCACAGATAGTCAACCCCCACTTTTCTAGAACAAGTTATAAGCTTCCAATTCGGTGAGAAGTTTGAACCAAAGTCCCTCTACCCGGGGATACTTTACTCAATGGTGATATTAATTAAATAATAAATCTAACACTTGATATATATGAAATATATTCAACAAATAAATTCAATCTAATAACATCAATTACAAACCAAATTCAACATAGATTAAATCTAAACCAATTATCATACCTAGCATGTAACTCCTTAAATGCATGTATGATAACTTGAAAGCAGTTTAAATACCTTGAAACTAAATAATGCATCATAATTCATAATATAATAATTATATATATGAATAAAGTTGGTAATAAACTTAAATAATTGAGCAATTCATAAATTTAAACATGAGATGAATATTTATGATGAATTCATTAATAAAGCTGAAAATAAACATTTTATAATTTAGTTACACATTATGAACATTCCATAATTTTTGAATATAAGAACTTTCTATTCATTTTATAATATGGAATCTTTTATATTATTCATTATATTACATTCACTTTAAATATATGATATTAATGAATTATAAACATTTTAAAATCTAATTTCTATTATGTAAAAAATTTACATAATCTAAATATTATATAAATCTTGATCAAATCAACCATCAAAACTCATTTTGATGTGGTTTAAATAATTTCCCAAATAATTCTTTAATTTAAAAATTCAAATAAGTAATTTTGAACAATTTATAATTTTAAATATAAACTTTTTTATATTTTTACTTATTTTTTAATTTATAAACAATTTTTAAATTACCCTTAGAATTTCAAAATAACCGATTTATTTCTAACTTATATGTTATATCATATAATTTTAAAAGGTATTAAATATTAATAATAAATTATTACATATCATTCAATCATTATTGACTCATGTTTTATTCCTCTATGCATGCTTAACAATTTATAAGTATTAACTTATCAATTAAATTAATCCATATATAATATTCAAATTATATAAAAAAATTATATATATGAATATTCAAAATAAATAAACATTTTATTTATTTCCCAAACATGAGATATAAATATAAACATTTAATATTTTATTTAGGCATGAAAATCACTTATTTACAATGCCCAACACGTATCATTTTTAAACAATTTATAAAATTGAATAATTTTTATAATTTTTTATTCTTAAATCATATATTATAGTTAAAAGGGGGATTATCAGTTGTAAACAAGGCCTATTCAATCCCATGCAATTCATTTATGTCTTTTTTGCTGGAACTGATGCTAATAATTAGCGCTTGATCCTACGCAGATACTTGTGTTCCTTGCATAGGTTTTTAATCCATATTTTTATTCTTACATTCCTCCCATATCTTAATATGTGATAGGATCAATGATAAAGTTCAGTTATATCTTACGTAGTTTACTATAAATCTTTATGTAGGTGTTGAAATTAAATGTGGTTTCTTACATAACTCCCTATCATAAGCCAAAACTTAACATATGATGCTTGTTTAACCTGACGTGAGACACTTGTTCAATATAAAATAGATTTCATACCTATCCCTACATAATATTTGATTCATAGTTTGTGATGGTAAATGTATAACATTTAGTTCATTTTTAATCCTATCAAAATTGGATTTGATGACTCTTAGGGAAGGTCAATCATCATTAACAACATATGTTATATCGTAACTATAACTTGATTCTTTTTTCATGTAGACCCAGGTTTTCAATGAATCATACCTTATAATTCATATCAATCATAATTTATGAATAATCATGAAAAGTTATCCAACAACTAACATTCAACCTTGTCATATCATACATTATGATACGACCCTAAAATGTATAATGATACACATGTTATTCACAAAACTAGTAAGAAAACATGTTGATTCCAAGATGGTAGTGTCTCAAATACCGCTAATGGGTTTTAGAGTATCATATCAAGATCATTGCAATGAAAGATACACATTAAAGTTCTCAATCTATCATCATGAATCAACATTCCATATTGAGAATATAAATAATAATAGGTATGCCTCAAAAGAAGTGTGCTCTATCTAAACTAATCTTTGGGGAGTACGCTTGATGGAAATCACCAAACAACAACCAATAGACTCTCACTTATATAGGTAGTACACCAAACACTATAATCCTCATATACTATGGTAATATCCTTGAAATCCACAGGTGTAATAATACCTTCACGTCGATGATAAATAGAGAATTATTCTGAAGAGAGCACTAGATATGGTGTGTCAAAATCACACACACCCAATATGAGGGACTTTTCACTTTATATAGTCCCCCTTCATTCAATAAATGGATTCGATCATCATATTCCATGTGATGGAAGCTGACATACGTTATGATAATGAATACCCATTGAGTTTTAATAATTTTTTAACACTTCAATTATTATTATATGTTTTTATATCCATAAATGAATTAACATGTTGATTTATAACTGATGATATAGTGTGTAAAATATGTGTCAATGGCCATGAACTCACAACCAATGTTGGCATATTATACACTATAATAGTGGAAACTGTGATATGAATCACTTTAATATCATGGGATATGACTTGGGTTATATCATACAAAAAAATATACCCATTTTGGTTCATTTACAGTAATAATCATACGTTAACCTTTAATGTAATATTTTCATGTAAAGGTAGTGGTAGGAAATTTGATACTTCATGCATGTCATACCATATGACTTGCCTATGTCTTGTTAAATGATATAGTTAATATGAATCCCTTTCATGTATGGTTTTAGGGAATACCTACTTAATTTTTATAACTATGTTTCATCAAATATTCACTCATATGGTTAAGTTATAGATTACATGATTGCTTTAATCCATAAAATGATTTATTCGGTACAATAAAATAAATATCTCTAGATTTAGATCACACCAATAACATTTTGAATCCTTTTGGTATTTTCATATAAATTGTTGTACCTCTATATCTCATGGTGTTTTCATGATTGTAAACACTCACATATTTTACTAAATTTTTCATTTATGTGAGTTTTAGTATTTTTATTAAACTAAAACTGGTGAAATACATGGAATATTCAAGTTCATTTAAAACATTAATGAATTATAGGATGCATCTCTCTTATATATTAAAGATATTTGAAGAACCTTATAAGAACCTTTGAATCCCTTAGAATAAAATGGAGGAGGTTCTAGTTGAATATTATTTTATTAAGAGTGAACTAGCTACCCGATGCAGTACACCATCTACCCAGTGACAAAGTTCTAGTAGGCCTAAAGTGCAGCAGCACCACTAAATAACTATTGGAGGAGCACCAGCCATCCTATGGCTCCAATAGTTGTGTAACAGTTCTATCTGAAGGCCACTATCCATCCATTATGTAACAACCAAGACTTTTATAAATGAAATTCCCTTTTTTAATGAATAAATTTCTTATTAAGTAATATAGTTATAGAAAACACATGCTTTATTTTGGTTATTTTGGAACATTGTAAAATATATATAGTTAGATTTAAAATACCATTAATAATCTTACACATTGATAATATAATCATTGTATAGTGAAAATTAATATTATTATATATTAAAGGTTATAATAAATTCTAATTGACACAAATGGAAGAAGTGATGTCCACAGCTAGTAGAATCATATCCCATGAAGCATAATTATTAGATATTCCAAGAGAGATGGAATCAATTGTATTTTTCCTTGACCAATCCCAAGATTAAATTAAATAATTAAAACAAGAAAAAAACCATTTATGTGTGAACTTCAAGTTTATCTATATCACAACCCAAACCATGTTCATTGAACCACCCTAAGAAAGTATCATAATCACACACCTTACCTTTAGGGTGTACGCTAATGTAAGGGGTTATGTATCTAGAATCTGGTAGTATTAATTTATATATTTTTTTAATAAAATAATAATCATGTTTATTCCTTTTATTTCTTACTTTATATATACAATTATATAAGAGTTGGTGAAAATTAGATTTTGATACGAAGAAACCAAAATTGTATTTTTAGAAAATATGTGGTTTTAACACTCTTTTTGATGAATTCAATAATTTTTGAAATAAATATTAATTTTATATGATATTATTATTAAATAATATTTATTTATATAAAAATGATAATTTAATTTAATTAATTATAATGTAACCTTTATAAGGGTCATAAAATTATTATTTTAGTAAAAACAATTATTTTCTATTAAATAAGGATTTTTATTTAAAAGTTTATATTCTCATATTTAGAGAATTATTTTTATAAAATAAAAAATATTTTTGAAATCAGCGTGTTGAAATTATCCATGGTGAAATTTTCATAATTTTATGAGACAGTTGATTTTTTGGGTAAAAATTAAATATGGAATAAATATATGGTTTGTATTATGATATCATAATGAACCAAAAGTGATATAATAAATTCTATAAGAGGAATCCAAGACCAAATATATATTCCCCCTTTAAAATAATGTGTTTCTAAAGTTATTTTATTAATTTAATAAACCTTTAGTGAATTATAAAAAACCTGTATTAGATTTTAAGGTTTTAAAATCAATTCTTTGTGAACATGACTCACTTACACATCACCAATGGTATTATTTTAATATGTTCAGTTATTATAATTATAAAATATTTAAAAACACTATTATTTGGTAGAAACCATGGGAAAACCTTGAAAAAGTTTTTGGTTTTGATTATTTTGTCATATAGAGTTCAAAACCCAAGCTTGGAAATTAAAAAATAATTCTCCTCTCTTTTACTATAAATACTCACACAACCTCCTAGTCCTCTTCAAAAAAAATACATTAAGCATGAATTTAATCTCCCTATCCCACTCTAAATCCCTATCAATTTGTTCTTAATCTCTTAAGAAGATCCTCCTAATCTTTTATAAGTTCCCTCTCAAGGTAAGGGATTATCTCCTCCTCCTCTTTATTCAAGCACTTTCATTGTATTATGCCATTTTATTTCCAATCATTCATGTTGTAATATGTTTTTACACATGCATTTTACTATCCTTATTATGTAAAAGTAATTATATACCAAATTTCAATCTCATTAAACCCTTACATTAATATTTCTTTAGAAAATGGAATCCCCAGGTGTGGCCTTTTCGAACCCTCCATGCATGGGAACCCCCCTCTCTATGAATAGGTCACTCTATAGAGATCCCCTCCCTAGGTGTGGACTTTATATACACCTATTATGATACTAAAATTATCCAGTGATTTTCCATGTCAAAAAGTTATGTAGTGAATACCCATACCAATTTCAACTCAACGATATTCAACTAGATGTGTGTATCCTTCATTGATTGGGTACTTCTATTTATGTAACCCAAACTCTATAATCATGTGATTAAAAGAGATAAAAGGCATTATAATATTATATGATCTATGTGTCATGATAATTCATGTACATGATATAAATATGACGAGTGTTATTGGAATTATATAACCCTATAATGAATTTGGTATTATTTTTATCACATGAGATATCATGTATGGTGCATGGGAGGTTTCCCTAAGTACACTATGTTAGGATGTCATGGAGGTTTTCCTTGACTTTTGTTTATAATGTCATGTTTTATTTTATTTCCACATTATTATATTTCCTTGATGTTATCATCTTATATCATGATTTTCTGTTAAATTCTATGATTATCACCCCTTTTATATCACCTTGATATTACTATTAAATCACATGTATTACTTTCATCATTTTATGCTTTGAGTATTCCCTTACTAGGATTTAAGATCACATACTTCTTATGTACATCCCTAGGTTATCCCGTGCAGTATTAGAAGATCGATGGAATATAAGTTCATTGTTTAGAGTTTTTAAATAATATGTTTTACCCATGTTTCAATTTATTGTTCTATATATCTAATTACCCAAATACACTAGGCCTCACGATCTTTTAGGATTTTATTAAGTGTATCTCTATGTAATAAATCATGAATTAAGGTGTGTTAAAGCTATGGGTTGACATAGTTGGTATCATAGGTAGGTTATAGTTATTTTTTGGGATTAGGATTAGAAAAATTTAGTGAGATCCTTAAGTATATTTCTAAATATAAGAAAACATATCAAAATTATGATAAAGTATAGAGTAAGTTATTTCTAAGAAATAATTTCCATGTATGGATACTACAAGTGGGTGTGGATATAGAACAGTTGTACCAAGAGATAATAACCCCAAAAGGGAACATTGGGTATTAACTTGATCGTCACCCAATTTATGAAAAAGAGGCCTTACTGTACATCTATTTTGACACTCTTGGGTGATATGCTTTGGTAAATTTACAATATCCATATGAACCATCATGAAGGGAAAAAATGACCAGAAATTTTATGTTAGGATATAGACCATAGATAACTAATATTGAAACATATAAATTCATAGGTTAATTAATTTATGTTATTTATGAGTTATCTCTTCAATTTTTATTTTTTACTATTATTTGATTAATATTTTGAAAATTCACATCCTTAATTTTCCCTTTATTTTAGTCAACAGTTGGAAATAGAAGGAACCGAGTCAACAACCAATGTGGTGGTAAATGTAATGACTTCCAATTGAGATGATCAACTTGATGGGAGTAGGATTTGGTAACTTCATGATAGTAATTTCTAAATTAACTCAATTTTTGAATAGAAAATTGAATCAGGGGGAAAACCCACATCCCTCAAAGAAATTTCAAGTTGCAAGACAAAGGCCTCTGACTTTTAATGGATCTTATGATATTTTAATCATAGAACAATTGATCAACTCCATTGAAAATGTATTCTTCATCCTTAAATGTAAATATAAGGTCATGTTGGTTATTTATCATATAAATTTAGAAACTAATCAATGGTGAATAATGATCAAAAATACATATCCCAAGGGGGGTATCAAGTGATGGGCTGGAAAGAATTCCATAAAATGTTTTTTTGGTGAATATTTTCCTCAAACTCTTTGAATTAAAATGGATAGGGATTTCTTTATCCTAAAGAAAAATTACAATGAATCCATAAAATCATATGGGGAGAACTTTAAAAGACTTTCATGATATGCCTCCAACTTTTTTATTGATACTTAAAGTAAATTTGACCACTTATTTGGTGGGATAAAGTTGAGTTTATGAAAAACTTTAGTTATTTAAGACTTTGAAAACTATGAGGAAATTTTCTGATGTTCCCACAAAGTTGGAATGGATATCATAAAATATCAATGATCTCATAAGTTTGGATGTAGGAATCAGAGAATAGATATTAATTCTAGGGGAACTATTGAGAAATCTCTTGGTGGTAAAAAAAATCCCAACATCCCACTTATCAAAAGTGTGGGAAGAAGCATCCCAAAAATTTCCTGAAGGGGGAAAGGAAATGCTTTATGTGTGGGAAAAAAGGGAACCTATCTAATGAATATCGATGAGAGAAACCCACCAATATGATTGAAGAAAGGAATTCTCTAGTTAACCCTTAACCTACTGTCTAATGTTTTAACTGCAAAGAACAAGGAAACTATATGAATAAATGCACCACGCCAAGGGTTATTGATGATAACTGATGACACAAACTTCCAAGTCCTGGATAGAAAGGGTGATCTTATTCCATAAAAATTACTGAGGTGGATCCTAACAATGAAGTAGTGATAGGTAAACTATTTATTCATTTAAGAATAGCAGACATATGATTTGATTCTAGTTTTATGCATTCTTTCATATCATGTGAGTTTAGTAATACTATTCAAACATCGCCTTAAAAAATAGAAATAGATTTATTGATAAAAAATAAAAAAGGATAAATAATTTCATCTAAGTTATATAACTCCTCCCCTATTTATATTTGTGGGATGAAATTCCCAATGAACCTTGTGTTACTCTCTTTAGTGGAATTTGATACAATTTTGGTTATGAATTGGATTTTCTTATATAGATACAATATAAATTTCCAAGAGAATAAAATAACCCTTTAGATCATGAATCAACCTTTGATTCTATACAAGATAAATTCTATCTACCTAAAATTATTGTGACTAAGGAAAAATCATCCTTGATTACATTCCCATTGTCAGGGAATATACTGATGTGTTTTCTGAATAATTGTTTGGTCTTCCTCCAAGTCATGAGGTTAAGTTCTCAATCAGTCTTAAACCTAGATATTTTCTAATATCCAAGAACACTTATAGAATTTCCACTATTTAACATTAAGAGTGGAATAAGAAACAATATGGAATCTAGATAAAGGGTTTATATGCCAAGTGCTTCACCATGGGGTATGTCGGTCCTCATTTTCAAGAATAAGTATGGGTCAATGCACCTCTAAATTGATTATAATGAGCTCAAAAAGATCATTATAAAGAAAAATTATCCTCTATTTTGGATTTATGACTTGTCCAATCAGTTATATAGAGCCATGAACTTCTCTAAGGTGGACCTTTGGTCGGGATATTATCAAGTAAAGGTAAATAAGGATGATATCACCAAGACTGCTTTTCATATAAGGTATGGGCACTATGAGTTTATAGTTATGTTATTTGGACTCAATAATGATTAATATATCTTTATGGAATTAATAAATAGAGTCTTTATGGATTGCCTTGACAAATTTGTGGTAGTCTTTATAGATGATATTCATATTAACGCCAAAATCAAGGAGGAACATGAGGAGTATTTGAATGTTGTATTGATGAACTTATAAAAGGAAAATTTATATGAAAATTATAGTAAATAAGAATTTTGGATAGAGAAAGTAACATTCTTAGGGAATTTTATCAGCAATAAAGGAATATATGTGGATCCTTTAAAGATGGGGGAAATTGAAGGATAGAACAGACCGATATATATAATGGAGATTCATAGTTTCATTGGATCATTTTAAGATGGGTTGTTTACTCATGCAAGATGAAAAGGTGGTAGCCTATTCCTACCATAAATTAAAGATCCATGAGAAAAATTACCCAGTGCATGATCTAGAGTTTACTATAGTGATATTTATATTGAAGATTTGGCGAAATTATCACTATAAGAAGAAGTATGACATATCTACAGATTATAAAATCCTCAATTATATATTCACACAAAGGAGATTAATATGAGATAAAAATGATATTAAATTTGATCAAGGATTATGGATATTTAATCCATTTCCATCCTAGAAAGGTGAACAAAGTGTTAGATTCTCTGAGTAGAAAGTATCTTGCAACCCTGTCCATGATGAGGATTGAAAGGGGTCTAATATTCTTATACATGAAAATGATATACATAGAAATAATAAAATTATATTCATCCTAACTTACTCAAATAACTAATCAATCATACATTATTGACAGGATTAAGGAGTCCCAAAAAGATGATCAGGATCTACAGAGAAAGGTAGTGAATTTTCTGGATTTCAACTTTGTTAAAGATTGATTAATAAGGTTTGGAACTTGGATATGTCCTATAAAAAATAGAACTAAAAAGGGAATTTTTTTATGATGTGTATATATCATACTTATTTATTCATCCAAGAATCACTAATATGTATAGAGATCTAAAGAAAAATTTCGGGTGGGATAACATGAAGAAGAAGATTGTAGAATTTTTATCTCAATGCTTGGTATGAAAAAAAGTAAAGGATGAATGAAAAAAGTATAAGGTTTTGATACAACCATTACTCATACCAGTATGGAAATGGGAGAAAATAATCATGGATTTCATCTTAGGACTCCCTATAACATCTATTGGGAATAATTACATCTAGGTGGTAATCGATCACCTTAGAGAGTAATCACATTTCATTTCTATCAAGGAATATTTATCTCTTGAAAAAATCACCAAGATATTTATAATGAAAGTTGTAAGACTAAATGGAGTTCCACTCTCTATTTTATTTGATCAATATCTAGGTTTACCTTGAGGTTTTAGAGAATCCTTCATCAAGAATTGGATTTAGAGTTGAGTTTCAGTATTGTTTATCATCCTTAGACAAATTGTTAGTATGATATAACCATTAAAACTCTAGAAGATATGTTTATATTATGTTTAATGTATTTCAAAGGATTTTATTACAAACACCTTCCTTCGATGAAGTCCTCATACAACAATATTTTTCATTATAGCATTAAAATGGATCCTTATGAGGATCTATATGTAACACCCCAACATTTTATGCGATATATTCTTTTTAATTTATTTGAAATCTTCTGTTATGTGCTACACTAATATTAGCTTATATTATACGCAACAGTAAACTTGGTTTGTGTTACTCTCAAGAGCGACCTTCCTCGATAGCTTGCATGGTACACAATACCGAGTTTCACTAAACAATGATATATTATAATATTATAATGAACTATTTTTTATGAATAGTATTAACCTCATTTTGAATTTTATAACATTATAATTCATCTTACACATTTTCTAGAACATGTTATGAGAACAAAATCAATTTTTTGTATAAAGGAAGTATTTTTCAAAAAAATGCAGTTTTGTTGCCTTTTGATGGTGCACCCATTTTAAATCTAATTTTTGACAAGTTTATAAGTTAAATTTGAAAAAATAAACTAATTATTTTAAATAAAGATATAAAAATATACTTTGGATAAATTTTTCATATTTTTATGATAACTTTCATATTTTGATTAATAGTGAAAATACGCTAAATTTTACTTAAAAGAAACTTTTTTCATCGAGATAATTTATATGGTTAAATAATAATATTTAATGGTTTTAAAGTTTAAATAGAATATATTTTTACAATTTAATATAATTTATGTAATTATCATTAATTTTACAATGAATTTATAGGTAAAATCACTTCAATCTTTTGCAATGCTTTAAACAAAAACCCATTTTTTCAACAAGGGGATTAATTTTAAATTAAATTTCTATAACTTATGTGTCTTGAATTTAAAAAAATGGATTCCATATTTGGAATCAGTTGGTTCAAATTATGTTAATAGGCTACTTTTATTTTTGGTCATTATGAATAGTAACTACAGTAATTTTTATTTACCATAGTTAAAGGTAAATCTTGTAATTAAGGGTAAAACAATATTATAAAATTACCCTAACACTTATCTTAATATAATTGATGATTATATTTCGTTATAAAATATACTTGGGTTGAAATTTTATCTTTTGGAACCCATTTGGATGACATTAAGACCTTTAATTTATTTTATTTAAAGGAAAGTGAAATATGACTCACTCAAACTTTAATAATTAAATTATTTTTAATATAAGGTTATACAGAATATAAATTCAATTATAAATACTAATTTGAAATCTAAAATTGTTTTCTTTATCATGGTAATTTATTTTTAATTTTTAAGAAATATATAATTACCTTAATGGCTTATACATTAATGATGCAGAAATTATTTATTTAGTGAAAAATCAACAATTTAGTTTTTATTAAAATAATAATACCCATAAAAAGACCCAAACACTTGAAAAAAACTTATTTTTTGAGTATATATACACCTTAATAACCCAAGTGTAGACTTTTGGACCATTTATAGCCTTATAAAACAGATTAGGACATTTATATTATTTTATTTCAAATGATGTCAAAGTTGTCATCTTCATAATTTAATGAATATAACAATTTAAATGTTGTGATTTTCAGATCATAATTTAGATTAAAAGTATTATTATGAAATATATTATATTTATCTTCATCATAGTATTTTATTTTTAATTTTTATGCAATAAATAAGTATACTAAATAATTATACAAAAATGTTGTAGTAATTACCTTATTAAGAGAAATATCAAAAAAATGGTTTTAAAAATATTAAAATAAATATTATATGAACTAATTAATGTGATCCATTAATTTTATAGATGAATAAAAAATTTTATCAATCTATTAAATATTTTTTATCGAATATATCTTCTGTGTGGATTTTATTTAAATTAAAATAAAATAATAGTGTCAAAATTGACACTATTGATATTTTATAAAAATAACATATTATTAAATTTTTTAAAAATCACAAAAATATTTAAAAATTACAAATTAAAATTTATATGGTCTAACATGTTATAAATTATCCAATTATGTACAATTAACAACACATAAGTAAGTATTTATAACCATTTAAAATTTATAGCTTTATTACCACAAATAAAATTAAATAGATTAAATAAGGATAAATCAAAATAATAAGGTTTAAAATAAAATCAAAAAATGTCTAAATTTTATTTGTTGATGATATTACCACCATATATCATCTCATATTCTAATTTGAGTCATTTTTTAGGTTTTTAAGTGGGTTTTGGTTTTATTATAAATTAATATTTTTGAGGTTTCCAAAAGTGCCCCTCTCCTCTCCTATATAAGGGCACCTCTTTCCCTCTCCTCTTCACTCAATTTTGAGCCTTCCAACTCGTCCAACCCCAGAAAATTTCTCTTCTCAACCTCTATAGTTACATTATAGAGGTTTTGTTCTTCTCAAAAGACCAACTCTAGTGCCCTAAGACGAAGTTTAAAGGAGGCGCTTTGAGGAAGTGGTAATATCTTCTACCAATTTTTTCAAATTTATTTCTTCTTCTAATTCCTCTTCTTTATTTGTTTCATAATAAAGTAATAACATAAGTATCACTCATATAATTATATGTTATTATAAATTTTAAACAACCCTATTTCACCTTCTATCCATCCTACAAAAAATGAAATCACTGTGCGTGTATACGTACGGAATATCGTATCCACGTCGTGGTGTAATCTGTTTTTCCACCACCACCTTACTTGGATGGATATAATGGTGTAAATAATAACTATATATGATTATTTTAATATGATACTAATTATGATATATTATATCATCCACTCCAATTCTATTCAATGGTTATTAGAATGATATCATCGCTCGTGCGTAAGTACGGATTACCGTCTCCACGACACGATGAGATTCATTCTCCATGTTAAACATTCAAGAATGATTATAAAGTATATATAATGAATAATAATGAGATATATGACATAATAATGTTACTGGATTTATGTTTATATATATATATATGTCATCTACTTACTTCCATTCAAGTCAATAAGGAAAGGAAAACAGTGTTCATGTGTACGTACGGCCTACCGTCTCCATGAACAGTGTATTTCATTTCATTTAGATTTATATTTTATATATATATACACTTAATATATTTATAATATATAAATATTTATTTACATTCTGTAATTAATTAAATCATTATATAAGTAATAATATCAAGAACAAAAAGTCCAAACACGTACGATAAATGAAACGATTATTACCCAAAACGTTGCTTCAACATGGAATTGACAAATGAACGGGTAATATAAAGTCATAAGTGAATCATATATGATATCATAAAAATTACTATGATTCTTGAATAAGTCAATGAAATTATTTAAATCATTAAACAGGAGTTTCGTACACGTACAGAAGAAATTGGACCTAAGGTAAGGATAATTATTCCAATCCCGTTCTTATCTGAGATTGTTTATTCGTATGTATTTATTGGGGTTATATTTATAATCCATGTCCATGTTTTATAAAAAATGTTTTCATAAATTTTTTACTATTCTTCCATGTATGTTTAAAGTCGTGTTTACCTCTTTTTGACTTTTACTATGTGCTATGGAAGGAATCTTTCTTTTGTTTACCATATGAGGTACTTTTTGACTTTTCCGACAAAAGAACAAGGAGAATGTTTTTTTAACTTATACGGAATGAATGGATTTTTATGATTTCATAACACATTATTTGCATAAATATTATTCAATAAGATTTTATTATTATCTTCAACAAAATTATTTTCTTTTAAAATTTCACATCATTTTGAGAAAAGAAAATGATTTGAAAGAAGAAAGGATATTTTCTTCAAGAATTCATTTCAAGTGTTTTATCAAAATTATTTTCCATCTATGATGAAATTATTTAATATGGTTATAATTAAAGTATAATTTCTCTATTATTTACATGGTTTGATTTTTTTTATGATGAAATTATGTCCATTATTTTATATGGATTATGTTATGATGGGATGATGTTTATGAAATCCATTTTATTTGTTGGGTTATGATGAATGATTTATGTTTATTTTGTGGCACACAAAAGAATGATTTCATTATGAGATGGGTGGGACCTATATCTCCCTCCAATACATTGGTTAAAGATTTATATCTCATGATATAGACATGGATGGAACGGAAAGTAAAACTGGTTCAGTAATACAGGGTTGGAACGACAAGTAAATTCGGTTCAGTAATACAAGGCTGGAACGAAAAGTAAATCTGGTTCAGTAATGGACTTCCTCCACTATGATGGTCTTGGCAGAAATGTCTTGGATACTATGGAAATCATATTATGTGCTTAATGGTTTTCCAAAACTCCATGTTTTATTTCCATGCTATTTTATCATGATTAATGGTCCTTTATGATCCATGCCTTATGTACTGCCATGTTTTATGTTATTGCTCAAGATTTTGATGTTTAAATTTTATGCTCATGTTTTTAAGTTCAAATGTTTATGGATTGTTTTATGTTCTCCATGTTTAACCTTACTGAGCATTTCATCTCACCCTTTTTATTTTTTCTTTTCCCCATGACATAATGAAAAGTTTTTGGTAGGAAAACTAAAGGGTAATATCATTATGGGAGATGTTTAATATCTTTCACCATGATTAGAAGATTGTGTTCCAAGTTTCCAAAGACACTAAACTATTACGGTCCTTGGGTGTCTGTTTTTGTTATGTATTAAGTATTCCACAAAAGTAATGTAATGTCCATGTACGTCAATCTTGGGTCTCAATAGTTGGTATCAGAGGAAAGGTTTAGTTAACCTTTGGAAACTTGGATGTGAAAACTTTAGGAAGATCCCTAGAGATATTTCTAAGGTATGTATAGGGATGTCTATATGGTTAAGTATAATTATTGGTTACAATCCTAGAATTATGATAATGATCATGAATAACCTAGTATTAAACCTAAGATGTTAGAGATTGAAACTACCCCCCCCCCCTTGATTATGTTGTTTTCCTAGTATGATTTTTTCCTCTCACACTATTCTTTTTGGGTTTTAGAAAATGGATGGAAATAGGAAGATTCATGTTAATGGAGAATATGATGGACAATGGAATGATATTATTCATGATCAACCAAATAAAATGGGATTTGGAAGGCGAAACATCATTATTATGCCTAATCATTAATCTCATAATATGATCAATAATCTCAACTTTGGTAAGTTTCCTGACTCATCTAATAGGAGAAATATGGAGTTTCATGATGATCATAGAGAAAAGAATGCTCAATTTCCCTCATGTAAATAATGTGGGAAGAGGCATCAGGGAGAATGTTTCAAAGGAACTGGAAGATTCTTTTGGTGTGGAAAATGACACAAAGCCAGTAATTGAAAAGGAAAAGGTTCAGTTAACACAATGGACAAGGATAATGGTATTTCTAAGACATAAACAATGGTTAAATGTTTTAAATGTGGAATGTACGGGAATTATGCAAAACAATGCCCTAAGGGAAAATCTCATGAAGAGAATCAGCATGGTCGTATGGGTAGTATTGTATGTTGATGATGATGAAGAGACTACAAATGATATATGAGATAAAAGAAGTGTTGAGGAATAAAATGATGAAGCTCGGTCAATGGTTTAAGAAGGTAGTGGAATGATTTCATGTTTATCAAGAGTAATGTTGTACAAGTAATTTCATGGTACTATGGAATAAAGAAACATCTAAGGGTTGTTGCACTGTTGTTTTTCCTTAAGTTTTTGAAAGTATATGTTGAATGGTACTGGTAACCATGAAAGGTTATTCAGATATTTTTGGAAAGCACCTAATATGAACATAATGAAGGGATAAGGAGAAAATAATATGTTGGATATTATTAATGATCTCATGACTAATATAAGTACAAAGTGATATCATGGTTTGAGTACATAGAATTTTTGGTATTTTTGGTGTATGGAAAGAGTTAATTTTGATAGAAGGCATATTGTTACTAAGGTTATACGGTAATTTATCATATTTCAAGGGAATCCATGATGAAGTCCTTCAAATGTTTGGAATGTGACCAACAAGATATATCTTATGATATATGGGGGTTAAATAATGGTATTCAATGCTTGGTATATGACCTTTCTAGTAATCATTTTCTTTATACTAAGATATTGGACAAAAGTATTTTCGATAGGCCCAAAGGTTGGAATAGATTAAGTTGTACATCAGATAGTATTTTTTAAGGATAAATTTTTTTTCTAGAATGTTATAATAGTATAGTTTTAGAAGAAAAAAAAGGACAATCTACAGGACAGGAAACAACCCGTCGCATCAGAAAAGGATGCGGGAATCAAACCCACAACCGAAGTGCGATAGGCCTTTATCGTCTACCACTGGCCAACAGGAAGTCCCTAGTTAGTAGAAATTAGTTTTATTTTATTAAGCAGTATGATAGATGAAGTATAAGTCCATTTTTTGAATCATATATGGTTAATCTCACCATAGATGGACTTATGTATATTTAATAATTTGTGCTAACCTTTTTGTGATAAAGACAGATAAAATGACCTATCATTCTATCGCACGATCTGCTAACACTTCAAGAATGAAAAATTCAACTTCATTTCTTTAAATAAGAGATGAATTGGAAATTTTTCATGGAATGACCAACAATGATATTACACTAAAATCAAGTAAGTATTTATCATTATGCAAAAATTCATCAACTTTAGGGAAATGATCTTGAAAACCAAAAACGTTGTCCTAGTACCCTCATATCCGATGAATCGGATGGTACCTTAGATCATCACAAATCTATGGCTTTGTGATTGTTGGCTTTTTCATAACCATGTTCTCTACCACTCTCCATCAGAACTTCATGGTTAGATTTCTCTTCCATATCCAGGTTTTCACCTATGTTCTCCTATGTGGAAACCTAGTGATGAGTTAATTTGGTTAATCGTTACGTTTCATACTTTAGTTTTAAAATTTAAGTATTAGTATTCCTTTTTACGATGTGTGTTTCTATAAAAGAAACTTTCAAGTAATAAACCATTTATAATCCCGACGAATTTTGAGGGTGAAATTCATTTTAAGGGGGGTAGAATGTAACACCCTGAGATTTCATGAGATATATTATTTTTAATTTCTTTGATATCTTCTGTTGTATGCTACACTAATATTATCTTGCAGTATACGCAACACTATACTTGGTTTTTGTTACACACAAGAGCGACCTTCCTCGATAGCTTACGTGGTACGCAATACCGAGTTTCACTAAACAATGATATATTATAATATTATTATGAACTAGCCGTTATGAATAGTATTAACCGCATTTTGAATTTTATAACATTATAATTCATATTAAACATTTTCTAGAACATGGTATTAGAACAAAATCAATTTTTCGTATAAAGGAATTATTTTTCAAAAAAATGCAGTTTTGTTGCCTTTTTTTGGCACACCCATTTTAAATCAAATTTTTGACAAGTTTATAATTTAAATTTGACAAAATAAACTAATTATTTTGAATCAGGATATAAAAAATTACTTTGGATAAATTTTTCATATTTTTATGATAACTTTCATATTTTGATGAATAGTAAAAATACGCTAAATTTTACTTAAAATAAACTTTTTTCATCGAGATAATTTATATGTGTAAATTATAATATTGAATGGTTTTAAAGTTTAAATAGAATATATTTTTACTATTTAATATAATTTATGTCATTATCATTAATTTTACAATGAATTCATAGGTAAAATCATTTCAATCTTTTGCAATGTTTTAAACAAAATCCCGCTTTTTTTCAACAACGGGATTAATTTTAAATTAAATTTCTGCAACTTCTGTGTCTTGAATTTGAAAAAATGGATTCCATATTTGGAATCATTAGGTTCAAATTATGTTAATAGGATACTTTTATTTTTGGGCATTATGAATAGTAACTACGGTAAATTTTATTTACCACAGTTAATGGTAAATTGGGTAATTAAGGGTAAAATTAATATTATAAAATTTCCCTAACACTTGACTTAATATAATTTTATGATTATATTTTTTCCTAAAATATAATTTTATTTAAATTTTATCTTTTGGAACCCACTTGGATGAGATTAAGACCTTTAATTTATTTTATTTAAAGAAAAGTGAAATATGTCTTACTCAAACTTTAATAATTAAATTATTTTTAATATAAGGTTATACAGAATATAAATTCTATTATAAATAATAATTTGAAATCTAATTTTTTTTTTATTTATCATGGTAATTTATTTTTAATTTTTAAGAAATATATAATTACTTTAATGTCTTATACATTAATGATGCAGAAATTATTTATTTAGTGAAAAATCAATAATATAGTTTTTAATAAAATAATAATACCCATAAAAAGACCCAAACACTTGAACAAAACTTATTGGTCGAGTATATATACACCATAATCATCCAAGTGTGGACTTGTGGACCATTTGGATCCATATAAAACAGATTAGGACATTTATATTATTTTATTTTAAATGATGTCAAAGTTATCACCTTCATAATTTAATGAATATAACAATTTAAATGTTGTGATTTTAAGATCATAAATTAGATTAAAAGTATTCTTATGAAAAATATTATATTTATCTTCATCATAGTATTTTATTTTTAATTTTTATGCAACAAATAAGTATACTAAATAATTATACAAAAATGTTGTAGTAATTATCTTATTAAGAGAAATATCAAATAAATGGTTTTAAAAATATTTAAATAAATATTATATGAACTAATTAATGTTCTACATTAATTTTATAGATGAATAAGACATTTTAGGAATCTCTTAAATATTTTTTTTCGAATATATCTTCATTTTGGATTTTATTTAAATTCAAATAAAAGAATAGTGTCAAAATTGACATTATTGATATTTTATAAAAATAACATATTATTAAAATGTTTAAAAATCACAAAAATATTTGAAAATCACAAATTAAAATTTATATGGTCTAACATGTTATAAATTATACAATTATGTACAATTAACAACACATAAGTAAGTATTTATAACCATTTAAAATTTATAACTTTATTACCACAAATAAAATTAAATAGATTAAATAAGGATAAATCGAAATAATAAGGATTAAAATAAAATAAAAACATGTATATATTTTATTGGTTGATGGTATTACCACCCTATATTATCTCATATTCTAATTTGAGTCATTTTTTAGGTTTGTAATTGGGTTTGGGTTTTATTATAAATTAATATTTTTGAGGTTTCCAAAAGTGCCCCTCTCCTCTCCTATATAAGGGCACCTCCTTCCCTCTCATATTCACTAAATTTTGAGCCTTAAAGCCCATCCAACCCCTGCCAATTACTCTTATAAACCTCTATAGTTTCTTTATAAAGGTTCTGGTCTTCTCAAAATACCAATTCTAGTGCCCTAAGAGGAAGTTTAAAAGAGGCACTTTGAGGAAGAGGTAATATCTTCTACCGATTCTTTAAAATTTATTTCTTCTTATACTTCCTCTTATTTAGTTGTTTCATTATAAATTAATAACATCAGTATCACTCATATAATTATATGTTATTATAAATATGAAACAACCCTATTTCACCTTTTATTCATCCTATGAAAAATGAAATCATCATGCGTGCGTACGTACGGAATACCGTCTCCATGCCGTGGTGTAATCTATTTTTCCACCACCACCTTACTTGGATGGGTATAATGGTGGAAATAATAACTATATATGATTATTATAATATGATACTAATTATGAGATATTATATCATCCAATACAATTCCATTCAATAATTATTGGAATGATATCATCGCTCGTGCGTACGTACGGATTACCATCTCCATGACGCGATGAGATTCATTCTCCATGTTAAACATTAAAGAATGATTATAAAGTATATATAATGAATAATAATGAGATATATGACATAATAATGTTACTGTATTTATGTATATATGTGTGTGTGTGTGTGTGTCATCTACTTACTTCCATTCAAGTCAATAAGGAAAGGAAAATAGTGTTCATGCGTATGTACGGCCTACCGTCTCCATGAATGGTGTATTTCATTTCATTTAGATATCTATTATATATATACACTGAATATATATATAATATATAAATATTTATTTACATTCTGGAATTAATTAAATCATGATATAAGTAATAATATCAAGAACAACAAGTCCAAACACGTACGATAAATGAAACGATTATTACCCAAAATGTTGTTTCAACATGGAATTGACAAATGAACGGGTAATATAAAGTCATAAGTGAATAATATATGATATCATAAAAATTACTATGATTCTTGAATAATTAAATTAAATTATTTAAATCATTATACAGGTGTTTTGGACACATACAAAAGAAATTGGACTTAAGGTAAGGGATAATTATTCCAATATCGTTCTTATCTGAGATTGTTTATTCATATGTATTTAATGGGGTTATATTTATCATCCATGTCCATGTTTTATAAAAAATGTTTTCATAAATTTTTTAATATTCTTTCATGTATGTTTAAAGTCTTGTTTACCTATTTTTGACTTTTACTATGTGGTATGGAAGGAATCTTTCTTTTGTTTACCATACGAGGTACTTTTTGAATTTTTCGGCAAAATTACGAGGAGAATGTTTTTTAAACTTATATGGCGTGAATGGATTTTTACGATTTCATAATGCCTTATTTACATAAATATTCCTCTACAAGATTTCATTATTATCTTCAAAAAAATTATTTTCTTTTAAAATTGCACGTCATTTTGAGAAAATAAAATGATTTTAAAGAAGAAAGGATATTTTCTTCAAGAATTCATTTCAAGTGTTTTATCAAAACTATTTTCCATCTATGATGAAATTATTTAATATGGTTATGATTCAAGTATAATGTATCTATTATTTACATGGTTTGATTTTTTTATGATGAAATTATATCCATTATTTTATATGGATTATGTTATGATGGGATTATGTTTATGAAACCCATTTTATTCATTGGGTTATGATGAATGATTTGTGTTTATTTTTTGGCACACGAAAGAATGATTTCATTATGAGATGGGTGGGACCTATATCTCCCTCCAATGCATTGGGTAAATATTTATATCTCATGAGATATTCATGGCTAGAATGGAAATTAAATTTGGTTCAGTAATACAGGGCTGGAACGGCAAGTAAATCTAGTTCAGTAATACAGGGTTGGAATGGAAAGTAAATATGGTTCAGTAATGGACTTCATCCACTATGATGGTCTTAGCAGCAATACCTTGGCTACTATGGAAATCATATTATGTGATTAATGGTTTTCCACAACTCCATGTTTTATTTCCATGCTATTTTATCATGATTAATGGTCCTTTATGATTCATGCCTTATGTACTGCCATGTTTTATGTTATTGATCAATATTTTGATGTTTAAATTTTATGTTCATGTTTTTAAGTTCAAATGTTTATGGATTATTTTATGTTCTCCATTTTTACCCTTACTGGGCATTCGAGCTCACCCTTTTTCTGTTTTCTTTTCCCCAGGACATAATGAAAAGTTTTTGGTAGGAAAACTAAAGGGGAAGATATTTATGGGAGATGTTCAAGATCTTTCACCATGATTAGAAGATTGTGTTCTAGGTTTCCAAATACACTAAACTATTACGGTCCTTGGGTGTATGTTTTTTTTATGTATTAAGTATTCCTCAAAAGTAATGTAATGTCCATGGACGTCAAGCTTGGGTCTCTACACTATATGGGAAGATGTGTTGAACTCCAACATGCTTGGATGAAGTTAGAGAGAATAATCTTATGGGACCTGATATTATCCAAGAGATGATAGAGAAGGCTCAAACCATTAAACATATTATGAAATACACAAAAATTCAATATAAAGTTTATGCAAACAATCACCAATGAGTCCTAGAGTTTGAGGTCAGAGATAAGTTTTTAATTCATATATCATTATTAGGGGTCTCTATGGGTCGGGTTGGGTCGATTCAAGGATGTTTTGGGGCCCGACCCAACCAAAAAAGCTTGGCTAGGGTTGGGTCGGGTCATATGCTTCATGAGAAGCTGACCCGACCCAACCCAACCTGTTGGGGTTGGGTTACCCAACGCATGGCCGAAGGACCCAACCCAACCCAACTAGCTGTGGGTTAGGTCCGTTCAGGTCGGGTTCTATGTGCAAACCCAACCCAACCCGATACAACCCCGACCCTAACCCCGACCCAACCCGACCTAACCCAATGGACCTGGACCCAGCCCCCCATACCAAGCACCCCACCCACCTAGACCACACCTTCCCCCTCCCCCTGCACCAGCCCCCTGCCTCTAGACTAGGCTCCCCCCCACCAGCCCCCTACCCTCTAAACCATCCCCCCTACCCCCCTATAATAGCCCCTCCCCCTCTCCCTACACTACACCCCCACCATCCCCTATCCCCCTATCGCACCAGCCCCACCACCAACCCCTCCCCCTCCCCCCTACACTGCACCCCCACTAGCCCCCCCCCCCCTACTACACCAGCCCCACCATCAGCCCCCCCCCCCCTGAACTGCACCCCCCAGCCCCCTACCCCCACCAGCCCCACCACCATCCCCTCCCCCTCCCCCTACACTGCACCCCCACCAACCCCTCCCCCCTGCACCCTACCCTGTTGCACCATCCCCCTACCCTGTACAACCCCTCCCCCTCCCCCTACTGCACCAGCCCCTCTCCCTCCCCCCTGCCCTTGCACCAGCCCCTCCCCTAACTGCCTGATGCACCAGCCCCTCCCCCTACCCTACACTAGCCCCTCCCCCTCCCCCTACTGCACTAGCCCCTCCCCTTCCCCCCACCAGCCCCTCCCCCTCCCCCTACTCTACCAGCCCCTCCCCCTCCCCCTGCCTTGCACCAGCCCATCCCCCTCCCCTCACCAGCCCCCTACCCCACCTACTACACCAGCCCCACCACCAGCCCCTACCCACCTATTACACTATCCCCTCCCCCTCCCCCCCTATTGCACCAGCCCCTCCCCCTACCCCTGCACTACACCGGCCCCTCCCCTACCCGCTTCCCTACACTACACTAGATAGCCCCCCCCCCTTCCCATGCACCAGCCCCTCCCCCCCCCCACTGCACCCCCTCCAGCCCCCTACCCCATGATGCCCCAGCCCCACCACCAGCCCCTCCCCCTCCCACTTTCCCTTATGCACCATCCCTCCCCCTCCCCCTACTGCACCAGCCCCTCCCCCTCCCCCTCCCTTGCACCAACCCCTCTCCCTCCCCCTACACTACACCAGCCCCTCCCCCTACCCCCCCCCCCCCCTTCCCTGCACCAACCAACCCCTCCCCCACTCCCTTCCCTTGAACCATCCCCTCCCCCTCTCCCTACCCTTTCACCGGCCCCTCCCCCTACCCCCTTCCCTATACTGCACCAGCCCCTCCCCCTACCCCCTGCTGCACCAGCCTGCACCACTACACCATCCAACCCCCATTTATTACCCTACCTGACCTTCCTATCCACTATCTACTACAGATAGATAGAATAGACCAACTATATAATTACAATACTTCCCCCTAATAGTAAATACCCCCTTACACAGACCCATCTATCCCATGAACCTAATAATGTACTTGGAAATGGAACTAAATTTCATTGTGTAAACGTGTTTTAGTGAAAAAAACATTCCCCTGCAAGTGTACAGATTCACCACAACAAATAATTTGGTGAGTAACTAGGTCAAACCATAGGTATAAGTTTGTATTACTAGTATTCTTGGTTGAATGTTTAAAAAATCATTATACAAAAATGGTTATGTGAAAATAGAAGATAGGTGGACAAGTAGGAAGAAAATAACATATTCTTACTAGAGTTTATAACTACTAAATAGGAGGATTACACCTTAACTAGAGTTACAAATATTTTTTAGGGGAAATGGAAATCAAACAAAATCACCCAAGTATACCTACTATTCATACAGCTGAAATGATAAACTTTCACTGCCTGCTTAAAATGTGCACACATGAACTCTGATCCGACTTACATAGGTGCAGAAATAAATTACCTAAGAAAGATAATTTGAAGAACATGATTAAAAAAATATACTTACCTTACCACCAGTGCCACCAGACAGAACACACGATAGGCCAGGGAGGAGTGAGCTGGCAGGAGGGATTTCTTCTGATTGCTTGTGAGGGAATCTATCTATCCAGGGAGGAGGCGAGTAAGGAGAGGAGGAGGAAGGGACTATAGTAGGAGGAAGGAGGCCAGTCGTTGGTGGTGATGGAAGGATGAAGAAAGGGTATTAGGGTTTTGCCATGCGTGAGGGAAGGTTGGGGTCAGGGGGAGGAGGAGGAGAGGAGGAGGAGAATCTGTCCGGGGAGAGGATGAGGCAAGCAAGGAGAGGAGGAGGATAAGGGAGGCTATATAGTTGTGCGCGAGGGAAGGTCGGGGATGGGAAGGAGGAGAGGAGGGAGGAAGAGGTGGGAAAGCATGAGGGAGGGAGGGAATTAGGGTGTCCATGCCAGGTCGCAACGCCAGGTAGGGTTTTTTTTCATACAACCTCAGGTCAACGGGTCGAGTTGGGTCGATATATATCTAACCTGAGACCCGACACAACCCATCTATGGGTTAACCCGATACAAACCTAACCCGAACATTTTTTTTCTTCAACTCGACCCAACTCGATCAGGTCGGGTCAAACCCATTGGGTTGGGTCAGGTCTAGACACCCTTAATCATTATAGAAGAAATTTATGAGGTTGGGAAGAATGGAAATCTTAGTCTAAGATACAATGATCCCTTTGAGACCATTAATCACATCGGAGCTATGGCCTATCAACTATCACTCCAACATAACATATCCCAAGTACATTATGTGTTCCATGTATCTTTCTTGAGGAAGTATATCGAACACCTCACATGTACTGAATCCAGTCATGGTAACCTTGGGGAACAATATTTCATATGATGGGCAGCTAGTGAAGATCTTAGATCATAGAGACAAAGTTCTATGAAACAAGAAAACTCACCTGGTCAAATTGTTGTAGTGGAATGACAAGTTTGAAGAAACAACATGGGGATTGGAATAGGTGATGAAATAGAAGTGTTGGAGTGGCTTCTTGACACTTCAATTATTTTATGTTTTGATAATTATAATATATATTATATTATAATTTCATTTTTTAGATAATTATATTATTATTATTATTTTATTATTTATTGAATGTAAATGAAAATGATTTTTTTTAATTGTTTTTTAGTTATTCATTATTTATTTTTATCACTATTATTATTAAATATAATTCTTTTTAATTCTTTTTTATGAAAATTTATTTTTCTAAAGTTTTTTCTTACCCTTACATGACTTGGTTTTTACCCTTACATAAGTTTTATAAATTTTTTTACTCTTAAGTAAGTGATCTTACTCTTACACAAGTATAATTCTACCCTTATGTAATATTTAAAGGCACCTTTATGCAATGTAAAGAAATTTTGTGTTACCCTTATATAGCATAGTTACCCTCACATAGCTTATGGAAGTACCCTTACATAGGGAGTTTAAATTGCTTCTCTGGCCTTATGAAACTCGTTTCTACCTTTATGAAGCACTTTTAATTTTTAGTTTATATTTATGCATCATTTTTTACCCTTATGAAATGATCTCTACCCTTACACTGTGCTTTTATTTTCTTTTTACCCTTACAAAATCTACCTTTACATAGTTTATATATTTTTTCAGCTTACCCTTATACCATATGTGAAAAGTAAAAGTTACCTTTATCTATCTCTTTATACTTTTTGTTTAATTTTATGAAACCTATGAAAGCCATGTTACCTTTAAGAAGTATGTTATTTAACCCTTACATAAATCTATAAAATCTAGTTTACTATTTTTTATGATTTTCTCGATGTTTTGATTTGTTGCATGTGTATAACAAATATTTAAATTGTTTTAATGTTTTTATTAATTCATATTAATGATATAGAATGTATGATAAGATTTTTTACATTATTTTAAACACATTTATAAAAATATTAATTTTTTTCTTAATTCACGCAAATATTTATAGCATGAAACTCAAATATTTTGATTTTATTATTTTGAGTTGATTTTCTTGTTTTTATTATTTCTAAAATCATGTTGTGGTCTAACAAAGTTATTTAAACCTATTTAAAATGTTTTTAATGAATTATATTTAAATTGTGATATTTTTATATGTTTAAATTTAGAAATAAATTTGAAATTCAAAATTTGAATATTTTAGTTTAAATCTATGTGAAATTTGTGTGTTATATTTGACCTATTATTTTGGAAGTGTTTTAAACATTATAATAGGTGATTCTAAATGAGTTTTAATTGTTAAAATAGTTTTAAATTAAAATTATAGTATTATCTATAATCTATTTCTCTCTCTCACTCCTTGATAATTCTAGAATATTATTATTCTTTTGAATTTTAATTACATATGATTTCCTTGGATATGTTGAGTTAATTCTATATTAATGGGATAGATTAGGATTAAACAAATGATGGTAAAAATACACTAAACTTGGGTGTATTCAACTTTAATACTTCTCATTGATTCTAGAACATTATCAAAGGATTTAGAGCCTATAAATGGAGACCTTTTTAGGCCTTGTTAGCCTACATCAATATTGTACAACAACTTGCTCATTCAATCACCAATGTGCTCAATTTATATCTAAGTGATTTAATTTCTAAATCTAATTTATCCTTTTAGAGTGTGAACTGAATTGTAATATCTAAATCACTCTCTTGTTTTATTATCATTCTATCCTGGTGTTTATCATATTCATTGACAGATTTGAGACCAAGATTAAAAGTGATTGCTTCCTAGCAATTCTCTTATCTTTCTCTTTCTTCAAATATTGGTTCTCAATACCTTTAAAGTGAGGGACTATGGTTTTCTTTAAATTTCCTTTAAAAAGTAAATGGACTACTCTTTTATAGTTTCTATATTTTTTATTAAATACCTAGTGTCCATTTTATCTAGTTTCTTACTATTACCTAAAAATCAATGGATAATTTGTTGTATATTGGATACCATTAAAGCTAAGGGACTAATACATTAAATCATAAAGTGATTGTGGTGGTATACATAGGGGTTCCTTTGGGTAATATTTTCAAACTTCCTTACCAAATATCTTGTCTCATTTAATTTCCATAATTTTATTTATTTATTGCTTTTAATCATTTCTTTTAATAATTTGTTTAACCCATCAACCATGCTTGATCAATTTATTCTTGAATTTTTATTCATTTTATTTTTCTGATTTTATTATTATTATATTTTTCACTTTTAATACTTTGATTCTTTTATTTTATTTTTATTTTATTTTATAAATAAGTTTTTAAAATTAGATTGTTTTTTCCTTTAATTTTTTAAAGTGAAATCCACCCCCCCTCCCTGCGTCATTTTACCGATCTCCAACCTAAAAAAAGTACCCTCATCTATTTTAGTGTATGAAATAAAATTTTGAGGGTGACATTTATAAAGGTGGATAATATAATTTCTCAAAATTTCATAAATTAAATTCCATTTTTTAATGAATGAATTCCTTATTAAGTAATGTATTTATAAAAAACACATACACTACTTTGGTTATTTTGGATCATTATAAAATATTGTCGCTCAGATTTAAAATACTATTAAGCATCTTAACCTTTGATAATATAGTTATTATACAGTGACCATTAAGATTAGTATATATTGAGGGTTATGATAAATCCTAATCGACACAGATGGAAGAAGATATGGCCCCAACCAGTAGGATCGTACCATATAAATCCCAATTATCAAATCTTTTGAGGGAGATGGAATCATCGGTCTTTTCCCATGACCAATCCCAAGATGAAATTAAAAAAATTAAATATGAATGAAACTATTTATGGTATAATTTAAATCTTATCAAGATCACATCCCAAAACATGTTTGTTGAACCACCCCAATAAAGTATCATCATCACACACCTTACCCTTAGGGCGTACACTGGTGTAATAAGGGGTTATGTATCTAAACCCTAATGGTATGAATTTGTATGTTTTATTTGTAATAAAATAATTATTATTTTTATCCATTTTCATTGTTACTTTATATATATAATTATATATGAGTTGATGGAAATTATATTTTTATACAAAGAAACTAGAATTATTTTTTTGGAAAATATATAGTTTTAACATGCTTCTTGATAAATTAAATAATTTTAAAATAAATATTAATTTTATATAATATTATTATTAAATTATATTTATTTATATACAAATGATAAAATAATTTAATAAAGTCCAATGTAATCTTTATAAGGTTCAGAAAATTGTTTTTGTTATAAATAAAAGTATTTTCCAGTAAATAATTTTTTTATTTAAAAGTTTAAATTATCATATTTAGAGAATTATTTTGATAAAATAAATGTTATTTTTAAAATCTTCATATTTAAATTATCCAATGTTTAATTTTTCATAATTTTCTAAGACAGTCAAATTTTAGGGTAAAAATTAAATACGGTATAAATATATGGTTTGTATTATGACATCATAATGGCCAAAAAGTGATGTAATAAATTATATAAAAGGAATATACGACCAAATATATATTTATAATTTAAAATAATGAGTTTTTAATTTATTTTATTTATTTTATAAACCTTTAATGAATCCTCCAAAACCTATATTATATTTTAAGGTTTTAAAATAATTTTTTTATAAACATGACTCACTTCCACATAACCGATGATATTATTTTAATATTTTCAGTTCTTAGACTTATAAAATATTTAAAACCACTTCTATTTAGTATAAAACATGGGAAAACCCATGATAAGGTTTGTTGTTTTAATTATTTTATCATATAAAGTCAAAACCCTGAGTTTAGAAATTAATAAAGAATCCCCCTCTCTTTTGTTATAAATACCCAACCAACTTATCACTCCCATTTAATTTAAACTCATTAATAATTAATTTACTCTCCATTTACCTTTTTAAATCCCTCCCAAGGTGTTCTCGGTCTCTTATTAATCTCTTCCTAAGATTTTATAAGTTCCCTCTCAAGGTAAGGGGATTCTCTCCTCCTTCTCTTTATTCAAGAATTTTATTTGAGTTGTGCCTTTTGATTTCAAATTTTTCATGTTTTAATGTGTTTTTACATATACCTTTAATGTATTTATGATTATTGGGTAATGATATACCACATTTAACTCTTATTAATCCCTTCCACAAACCTTTATATACACTCATTATGCTACCAAAATTATCCCGTGATTTTCCATGACAAACATTTGTGTTGTGTATACCCATCCCCATTTCCAATCAAGGGTATTCACCTATATATACATATACTTAATTTATTGGGTACTCACATTTATTTTACCCACACTACTTAATCATGGTGTTAAAGTTTATGAAATAAATATTTATGTTGTATGAGTTATATGGCACACAAATGCATGTACATGATATGAATGAGATGGGTGGGACCACAATTATATAGCCCTCCAATGCATTAGGTACTTTTTTTATCTCATTGGATACCATTTATGGTGCATATTAGGTTATTATAATAACATTATGATATGATATCTCGGTGGTTATCCTTGAAATTTTCTTATCATGTCATGTTTTGTGTTATTGTCACATTCCTATGCTGCTTTGATGTTATAATATTATATCATGCTTATATGTTCATGTTTATGATTATCACCCATTTTATATAACCTTTATATTCCTATTGAATCATGTGTATTACTTTAATCATGGTATACTTTTACTATTACCTTACTAATATTTATATCTCTCCCTTTTCTTATGTGCGTCCCTAGGTTATCTTGTGTAGTATTAGATGATCAATGGAATAGAAGGGTGTGTTTTGGAGTTTTAAAATAATATTTTTATACCCGTGTTTCAATTTATTATTCTATTTATATAATTACCCAAACACACCAGGCCTTGTGATATTTTGGGATTTTATTAAGTGTTTCTTTATGTAAAAAATCATGAATTAATGTGTATTAAAGATATGGGTTGTCATATGTTGGCTGGTAGTAGCTAGCTGGTGGAGGATTTCCAATAGTAGGTAGCGAATAGCAGCCCACCGGCTACCCGATGGTGCCAACCAAGTATCTGGTGGTGTCGAGAAGTGTCCATAAAGTAAACTTTTAATATAGTTAAAAAGAGTATTATGGTAATCTATTCTAAGTTCAACTTACCTGGAGAATTCCAGAAGTATCCAGATCCTTTTTAGAGCCTATAAATAGATTCTCTTAGCTTATTGAATATATAAAATGGTAACCAACATTCTATTAAAGATAAATAAAAGTTTAAGTTCTAGATATCCTAAATCATCTTAAGATCCAACCTTAAAAATTCTAAATATCCTCAAGGTTCTCTACCTTTTCTCACAAATCAAACCTCTCTTTCCTTATTCTCATTTCACCCATGGTTCACACCTCGAAAAAATTGTAGCCAGTTACTTGATGATTGAAAATGTTCAAGAGGGCACTCACAAGCCACAATTGTGAGGTAAGGGTTCTTGGTCACCATTGAAACCAAGATATTTATACAATTGACCTATCTAGTTGAGAAGTGGAAACATAGGGGCTCACATCAAGATTTAGTCTAACTCATTATCAACTATTTTTTCCTCGATTTAATTTTCATAATTTCAATATTAATCATTATCTCTCATACTTTCATAATTTTTATTAAAACATTTTCACATTTTAATTACTTTTATATAATATTTATAAACATGAATCTAAGTTATCGACTATCATGTATTTGATTTATCACTTTATTATTTTATTTCGCTTTTAAATTTTTAAAAGGGAAATTCACCCCCCCACCACCTCTTTCCATAATATCTAACCAACATAAACATCATTATAAATATAACTATATAGGTATGCAGTCACAACATCCATCAGGAATAATTCAAGATGTTCATATATAATGAATGTCATGAGATATCAAAAGGTTATAACATTAATCATATGAGAGTATATTTCATTATAATCAATCTCAGGTCTTTGTGATAAACCTTGACTAATTATTCATGCTTATATCTCACAATTTCATTATTTTCATTTCTCTTTCTCACAAATACCCATTTAAAATCATCAAGGTTAATTGCTTCTATGGTTTTAACAATAGACCCAAAAACCACACATTTTGGAAGTGAGCCTAATTCAAATAAAATTACAATTTTACATTTATCAAAATATGGTCTATCATGATATTTATAAAAAAATAGGTTCTAAATCCTAAAAAAGTAATATTAAGTACTAAATTTTATGAAAACATGTCATCAAAAATGTTCTCCACTCATTTCTAAAATCTTATGGTGTTAGTAAAATTTATAGAAATTTCCTCTTAATCAAGATTATGAACTTCTAGTGTGTTTTTTTCTTAAGGAATGTCATGATTAATCAAATTTTCATTCTCCTGTTATTTATTTATCTCTTTAACCAACATGGGTTATTTCCCTTTCCTTTGATGATAATTTTTATCTTTTTAACCAAGTGGTATTCCACACTTCAAACATAGATTGAAATAATTGTCGATTGTATTATTAAATTATCCTTCTAGAACATTTTATTATAGTGGATATATATTATTTTGTAACCTATTTTAAATAATTTAATGTATTGGGAAATTTATTTGCTAAAATTTTCAAATTAATGGTCTTTTAAGCTTACAGTTCACTCATATTTATGATAGGATTAATTTGTAACAATGAATTCATTTTCCATGATATTTATTTTATTGTGGATTTATTTTTCCCTTTAATCTAGGAAACATTTTTTCATCAAAATTAAAATCAATAAATCTTGTTGTAAATATATCTCTTATAATTATCTTAAGATAATTTTTGTTTGATGGAGATTCAAATCCAATGTAAATCCTCAATTTCCATTAGGGTCCTAATTTTTTCAATGTGGGGAGGTTACTGGCACATATACAACACAATGAAATGTTCTTAAATGTGAAATATTTGGTTTATAACCACAAACTATTTAGAAAGGGGTATTTATGATAATTTTATTTTCTTATTTGAATAAATTTTGTTTCATGAAAACTTTTATATCCCCATGTATTGGAACCATGGATTATATTGTAAATTTTTTTGGCAATTTGAAGCATTCTTACTATAAAAGTATTCTATAGGTTACTACAAAGAGATACGGGATAATCAATATTGGAGAAGGGTTGTATTATATTTTTTATAGTTTTTATATCCTTATAGAAAACTTGGATGTGTTTTAAGAAGTTTGGAGGTTTTTGGAGTAATTTTATTAAAACATAGTTTGTATAGGTTTCTCTAAAAAAAATTAAGCCTATTTTTCAAGAGTACGTTTTGAATGAGACAAAGAAAAATAGCTAGGTATTGAATCATAAGGTTCATTTATATGACTCTTGGAATTTGTAAGAGTAATTTCTAAGGCATGTAAGAGTTATCAGGATATGTACTAATGTTTTGTAAGGTCCATATGGAAATCCATAAGGTTCATCTGAAATTGAGAATGAAGAATGGAAGTGGTAGGAATTCGTAAGTGTCACCATCTAAATTCATAAGAATCATTATCTTCCAGAATGAAAAAAAATAACTGGTTCCTAAAATCATAGGGGTTATTAGACCATTTCATAAGATTCATTTCACAACAGATTGAAAACATAATTTTTATTGGACCATTTCATAAGATTCGTTGAAATTTCTCAAGGAAAATCATAGGAACCATCTCATAGTAAGAGGACAAATTCATAAGGTCAATTCCCTTATATGTTTGAGATGAAGGTTTTTTCCACAAAAATAGTTTTGAAATATGTTTTTATTAATAATAAAATATGATTAATAGGCCATTCTATGACAAAATAATAAAGTCGTTATGAAATTAAAGGGTCATTTTTTGATATTCTTAGTGATTTAAAATGCATGATTTTTGCAGACCTGTTTCTTGATAAAGATCACATCATGACTTTGAATGTTTTTTCTCATGTTTACATGCATGGTAATATCATTAATTATAATATATGATTAATATTTTAGTAAAAATATATTAAGAAATATTTTAGACTCTGTGGAGGATTGAATACCATGATATTCCAAGGATATCATGTATAAGATAACTTGAGAATATTGGGGAGTTACTAAAAAATAAATGATTCATTAACTATGGTATTAACACATGTGATCTGGTTGAAAGAAAAAAAAGTAAGATAGGAAGGTGTGGTTGTAAAATCATGTGAAAAATAAGAGCAGAGTAGTGGCTGTTGTGAAGATATACTCTGGAGATCTAGAATTGAACTAGGAGAAGAAGGAAATAGAGAACACCCTCATTGTGTCTGGTGTTCACATTATATTTTATGAAGAATTGTTTTAAGAAACCTGCATGTTTATATTCCCTATGAAACTATTATTTCAATGTAGTGAGTAGAGATACAAGAGAAGTAATTGATCTTAGGATTAACAGTGTGTCCTTCCTAAACATTTATAATAATTATAGTGAGTGGTATTAATTCCCATTATGTAGATTCATTTTCAGCGTATGCTACTTGGACTAGCCCTTTGTGGGGAACCAAGTAAAATGATTGTGTCCCTAAATTTACTTTAATTGTCTAGAATGTGTGTGTATGTGAATATTTACATAATTAGCATATCCTTGCTAACAAAATAACAAGATCCTATAATATGAAAGAATAATCCTTAACCCTAATTCACCCCCACCCTCTTGGGGTATATTAGGCTACTAGTTGCAACAAGTGGTATCAAATTCATAGGTTTTGGGTACTAAATATATTATCTAGGGTTTATCACTGTGAAGAATATGGTGAATGTAAAAGGATTTACTTTATTTGATGGATGAAATTAACAAATATAGTAGAATATAATGAGATATAATATATGGCCTCTTGGACTTAATGTATTCTTTGATGTTGTGCATGGGATATATGTAAGTGATGATTTAGATTTATCTATGACTGAAGCAGATATAAAGTTTATTGATGTTGATTTTAAAGCTCAAAAAACCATATATGGAGATTTATATAACTATATTTACATTGAAGTAATGATATGTGTTGATACCAAGAACATGTGGAACAAAATGACCAATATATATGAAGTAGATACCAAATTAAAAGAGGATGAGATTAAAGTTCTAAAAAAATAAATTTTATAATTTGAAGATCCAACTCAATAGAAATATTTATAGTTTCTTCCAACCAAATTATAGAGGTTTTCAGGCCTATTTAGGATCTCAGTGAAGAAGTAAAAGAAGTATAAATTGTGAAGAAGATCATGATAAGGTTATGTAATAAACCAACTTGGGATACCACTTAAACTAACACTTTAACTGATCTTCCACTGATCCTGAAGGGCGTTCCCAATTCCCATGGGCTAGAAACTAGTTTTTGAGCATCAAAGAACACTCCATTAGGAATTATTTTACCCTTAAATCTGAGTTAAAACACATAGAATATATTTTTATCCAATGTCCGACATGGGTTATCCATATGTTGGATTTCCATGCAACATAAATAAACATAAGAAAAATAAATAACCAAACCAAATGAACCATAACCAACAATAATGATCTAACCCATTTTTATAATCATAAAAAACATCCAAAATAAATACATAACAAGATACAATAATCAATAACTAAATATAGATAAATAAAGGTCGTCTTGGTTTATAAAAAATCTTAAACCAAAAACAAAACAAAAAGAACCAATGTAATTGGATCTCCACTTGTTAACCTTAGGTTTCTCACCACATCTCAACTCGTTATTGATGATGAATTAAGAGATGATCAATCCAAAGAAAAAACATGGAACATGTACACAACATAAGGACAGCATACATGAATTCATGGTGTGTGTGTATAGGGTGTGAGCTAATAGGGCTGGTAGGATATTACCAAGGAATCTAGGAAATTTATTTTATAATTAAATTCATAAACATAAGTTTTTAAAATAAAATTAAAAAATCTATATTTCAAACATAAGAAGATGAAAACCAATATCTAGTTCATAGTCATTTTATGAACTTTCCTTTTTTTTCTTTAAATTAAAAAATCAATTTGAAATCATTTCTTCATATTAACCATTTTAAAATAAAGTTTAAAAACCCAAAATGGGAGTCTTTGATTCAAAATTGTTTTCCCAAAAATATTTGAAAACCATTTAAAAGGAAAAAAATCCAAACATAAAGGTTAAATCATTACATAATGTAAGCACCACAATTCAAGAGATAAATAATGAAAGTAAATGAGATAAGGGTGTTACAAACGATATAATCATGGGAGGATACAATTGAGCATAAGATAATAATCCCTTAAATAAACCATAAATCAAGTAATATATTTCATGGAATTTACCCTATGTCCTAATGTGAGATGACTCTAAATTTTACCAAACTAAAGTAAGACTAACAATCATCTTATGTTATATCCACCCAACATAATAAACCTGAATAGATCACACCAGCATTATTGAGATTTCATTCCCCACATAGATATATCTCATGTTATAGGGGACACTAGTAGTGTGCCTACCAACTATTGTAGCATAAATATAGATCTCTCAGTTAGATACTCTGGTTCCCAAGATTAAAAAAAGCGGAGTTGTGTGAAAAAACAATCCAAGATCAATAATATGTCATAAGTAATAAATCTCTATCACCTCTAACACCATTTTATAGAACATTAAATTTTTCAAAATCATACATCCATCATATAAAAATAAATAACCCAGCACCAGGGTAAATTAATGAGGATACCTCACAAAATAAACCTTTCATAATGAAAATTCCAAATAGGCCTTTAAGTTAACACACACCATTTGAAATCTCCTCCTTAAAACACTTCCTTGAAAAAACATTTGAAAAGAAACACACCCCTTATATCTAAAGATACAATTTAAAACATAACTAAATCCCTTCGTTGCACCAAAAATACCTTCAAACACCTCATAGAAATTTCACAAAAGTCTTGGAATATGAAAATATTTACTTTCAAAATAAAACATAAATCCATAAGGTAAACTCTTTATGACAATCCCAATAATTAAAATAAATAATTTATAACCACCTCATACATATCACATATAACCATATTTTTAATAAAAAGTAATTTATAAAACTTAATCACACTATAAAATGAAAAATAAAGCAATTAAATAGAAACGACTACCCTAAAGAGGTGAAATAAAGTCATAATGAGCCATATTGTGTTACCTTTTATAGAGAGAGAAGGAAAGAGATAAGAATATATTAAATAGTATTAACTTGTAGAATCAAGATCAAACATGAAAGAAATCCCTAAAAAATTCCATGGAGGGAGAGAGAAATAAACAAGAGGTGTATATAGTGGTGGTCGAGACAATTAGGAGGTGGAGAGGGGTGAAATCCCCTTAAAATTGAAGGGGTGATTTGGGTATTCCATAAAAAAATTTAAAAATTGGGTGAAGTTCATGGTTTGGTCTTGTGATTAGGGGTGAATCTATGTCAACCATGTGGTCTTACCCTTACACACCAACTGAGTTGTGTGATCTCTTGGGAAGCTTCACATGTTTGGACAATATGTGTGTTAACCCTACAAAACTCCATTTTCACCATGAAAACACCCCCCACATTGTTGCTGCATGGATACTCCTAATCATGTGGTCTAACCATAAAATATTCCAAAAAAACTCAAAAACTTCAAATTTCGAGAATAAAAATCATTAAAATTCAAGGAAACCCAAAATAATATTAAAAAATACAAAAATAACCCACTATGGAGACATAGCGGTGTCATAATTCTCCCCACCAGACCACTTTCTTCCCATATAAAGTCCCCAATCAAAAATATAAGGCAATATATCATAAAAATTTCTACATGCCTGGAGAGAGGTAGGTGGTTCAAGAAAAGATTTAGAAAGAAATGATCAAAGGATAACTACCAAACACAGACCATCCTCAAAAATAATCATCTAAAATCATTGAAATGATCAAATCGATTCTCTAAAAAAATTAATGTATCCAAACACAACTGAAATGAAACATTTGATCTAGAAACCCCAATATGAAATGAGAATTATCATGGTCTCCACACCATTTATAATTCTTCTAATATGGTGGAACCAAAGTAAACTATATAGTGGCACATCCTCAAAACATCCAAACAACTATAAAATCAAACCCATATTCAATCCATAAACACTTTTAACCTAAAATAAAAAAGAATAACCCCCAAACAACCTTAAATAATGACATCAGTTATAACGATGGGCCATAACACACAAGGATAACCTAGGTTCACAAATCGAATCACCATATCACGGTGAATCTATAAAAGTCCAATCTAAATACCAGCTAGTACATAATATAAATAGGGGATTCACCCACCCTAGTTACCCAAATATGCACCCAAGGAATTTCCCCATTACCAACCAGTAAGAACTTCATATTCTAATACAACCAACCATCACAAACCCATAAATCTCAAAATAGCTACACCCAAACAATAAGTAAACATTAAAACCAACATTAATAACCATCAAAAAATAATATTCAAATAGATTCCAAAATACCCAATAGAATCCTAAAAGATCGGCCTATCCTAGAACCATTAAACAAAATTCCCAAAACAATCCATCATCCCCAAACAGATCAAACTTGAGACTTCTTCTGATAACATGTCTTACAAAATTTCTATAGATTACCTAAATAGCTACAATGGAGGAAATTCCTTGGAGTTTTAAGATAGAAAGTCTTAGAGTTATCTCAATCCCTGAACTGGAAGCACACTAAAGGTCTCTTATTCCTATGAGGAGTGGTCCACACTTTTGGTGTGTGTTCAAACTATTTCTTCTCCACACCTATCGAGATAACTTCATTCCCATCTAATGGAACTAAGGAATAACCCAACCCTGGTTTCATATACTGGTCATCTTCCACCCAAATATCCTCCTCAATGACCTCCTTAAGAGATTCCAATCTAGACCCAAGAATAGATGAATTGATATCTAAGTAAATATCACCATTGAAGAGTCAATATTTATTAGAATTTTTTACAACCAACACTAGAGAGAAGATCAAAAACTCTAAGAAGTGCTCGACATAATCTCTCACTTACTATTTTCCTGTATGAATACTCATGGACTCAAAATATTTTGTTACCTTAAAAACCCCAGTATATAACCACTAGATAAACATTATCTTGAATAAATCCTAAGATATGCCTTCACACAGTTAAGAAGGAACCATAGAATCCCACCACACTCAGCTAGGTCCATAAAACAAACCTACGACAGCTCCCAACCATGAATCTTTAAGTGTTCCATGATAATTAAGTATTCCCTAAATCCTTTCCAACCATCCCACCACTTTAGTCAAAACATGATCAATATAGAAAGATGGTGGATACAGATTCAAGAAGTCTGAAATAGGGTATGAGATTAGATAATGTTTTAATCCCACCAGTTTATTTAGAGTCTGGATAGATTTTAAAATTGAATAAACACCTTTCAAGTAGTGATAGTATTCACCAAGAGGATCATCCTTTATGATAATCCTTTTACTTTCTCTTTATACTATCTTGGGAGGCATATTATAACTAGTGTAAGACATGAACATCATCATTTCAGGCCCCACAACTTGAACTAAACAATTCCATCATAAATTAGGGAACACATCCAAAAACATAAATCACCAAAACAAAACACATCATTCACATAAAAAAAATAAACTCTTAATTTTTAAATAAACAACTTCAAACAAAGAATTTTAAAAATATACTCCACCAAGGCATGTTCATGAAAACTAAATTGAGTCCCTCTTTGAAAATATACCAACCTTGGTGAAACACACATCAATCCATTTTCAAATCAAATGAAACCATTTAAAAATTAAATAATCATCTAAAATCATTTTCAAATTAATTAAATTCATTCCCAAGAACTTATATGAAAACCCTATTTTCCTTTGAAAACATTTTACAAATTCCATATTGAAATCATACACTCTTAAACATTTTATGAAAGAAAAATAATTCTTTTTCAAACAACCCATTAACATGAATTTTAAAATCAAACATTTTATAAAATTATCCCTTTTTACCCAAACATAATTTTCAACCCAAATATAAACAATTCACCACACAATCCATTAAATAAAATCCATTAAACCACCTCAAAATATCATCAAAATCACCCTTTATTTCATATCCAATAAGTGAAAATAATTTTAGGAGCAATTTAGAATCAAGTGGAATCAAAACGACACAAAAAGGGAAAAAATGGGATTGTGCACATTTTGGATTCATAGGTTAGAGAAGTATGCACCAACTATGTAATAGGGGCTACAAAGATTTTATACCCCAAGTGAATGAGCACTTCATAGTTGGACAAACCATTCGAGCTAACATTCTATCTCAAGTTCTCCTAAATTTTTACCTCAAAACCCAAGAGTGAACCCCGAAATCATTTTTGTACTCAAAGGGAATCAAAATATCATCATTTCACACAAAATACATTAAAAATTTGAAAATAAACTTGAATTCATAATTCAAAACCCAACTAACCTGAGTAACTTGAATTTTTGGATGAGAAAAAGATAGTTATACCCTATCTTCCCTTATATCTCAAGTCCCAACAAGCCTAGCCTCCTTTCTTCCATGACACGCCCCAAATAAAAAGAGGGTTATTTAAGAACCTGGGCTCATTTTAATGAACCTATGATCTAATACCATTTATAATGAAACATCCTAGGCTACCACATAAAATGGAACTCGAAATTATCTACCAATAGGGCCAAAGGGTGTTCCCAATCCCCACAGGATGGAAACTAGTGCATGGAAATCATAAAACACTTCCTTAAGAACAATTTCACCCTCAAATAAATGTAAATACAAATATAAGATCTTTTATCCAAATTCCATTATGGTTCATCTATATCTTTTACATCCATTTAACATTAGTAAACATAAGAAAAATAAATAACCAATCCAAACGATTCATAACCAATTATAAATATATATCCCATTTGTATAAACATGAAAAAAGATACAAAATAAATACATAATGAGATGTAATAGGTGGGAACTAAATATAGATAAAGAAAGGTTTTATGGTCTAATAAAATATCCTAAACCAAAAAAATATAAATAACCAATATCACCAAATATCATTTGAATAACAACAAGTTTCTCACCATATCCCAACTCACCATCGGTGACTAATCAAGAGGTGACCAAACTAAAGGCGAAACTTGAAACCTATATACAAAATAAGCATTTCATACATAAACATAGGGTGTGCATACAGAGTGTGATCTAACAAGATTAGTAGGATCTCATCAAGGAATATATGTGATTTATTTTATAAAATAATCCACAAAATCTAGTTTAAAAATACAATTAGAAAATAGGTTTTTTAAACATAATCACATGAAAACCAATATTAAGTCCACATTCATTTTATAAACTTTTCTTTTTGTTTTTTGTAAATAAAAATAATCACTTTGAAATAATTTCTTTAGTCTAAATTGTTTTTATCCAAACACCCATTTTAAAAAACACTTTGAAACCCCAAAATTTAAGCCTTTAATTAAAAACGATTTTCCCAAACATCTATGAAAACCATTTAAAAGGAAACAATACAAACATAAAGGTTAAGGCATACCATGATGTATGAACTAGAATTTAAGAGATAAATCATGAAATTAAATGATATAAGGGTTCCACAAACAATAAAATCAAGGGGAAATATAATTGAGCACAAGATAATAATCCCATATATAAACCACCAATAAAGGAATATATGTCATGGGCTCTACCCTAAGTCATAATGTGAGATGATTATAAACATTACCAAACCAAAGTAATACTGAAAACTGACTTATGTTATATCCACCCAATATAATCCACTTTAATAGATCACACCAATTTCATTGAGATGAAACTCCCCACATGGACTTATCTCATGCTAGAGGGGACACTATAAGTGTGTATACAAACTAGTAAGGTATAAATATAGATCTATCACTTAGTTACCTGGGTTTCTATGACCAAAAAAAGTGTAGGTGAGTGATAAAACAAGATAAGATTAACAATATGGAATAATAAATAACTCTCACTAAACTATAAATCACACACATAGAATGTCCCTTTTTAACATCATACATCTATCGCATAAAAATAAACAACCCATAATCGGGGTAAATAAATAAGAGGTAATTAATGAGGAAACCTCCTAAAATAAATCATTCATATTATAAGTTCCAAATAGGCCTTTAGGGTCTCGCACACTATTTGATATCTCCTCTTTAAAAAACTTTCTTAAAACCACTTTTGAAAACAAACACACCCCTAAAATCCAAAGATGAAATTTAAAACATGGTTGAAAACCTTAATTGCACCAAAAATACCTTCAAAATCCTCATAGGAATTTCACAAAGGTCTTAGAATATGAAAACATTTACTTTGAAAATAAAAACATAAATACATAAGTTAAACCCTTTATTCGAAGCTCAATAATTCAAATAAATAATTTAGAAACACCTCATACATATCATATATAGGTATAATTTTAATAAAAATGAATTTATAAAACTCAAAAACACTATAAAAAAAATAAATTAGTTTTATAGAAACATCAACCTCAAATAGGTGAAATCAAATTACAACAAGTAAAAAAATGTTTACTTCGATGAAAAACACCTAAAAAGGAAGTATATGGTGTATATAGTCCCTAGACATAAAAAATACCTAACATTAGGTTCACACCAAACCTTCAATTGGCCAACAAGGCCCCTAGGGTTCATGGGAGAAGTTGAAACCAAGAGAAAAAAAAAGAGAAGGAAAGAGATAAGAATATATTATAGAGGATTACCCTGGAAAATCAAGCTGAAACATGAGATAAGTCCCTAAAATTTTCATGGAGAAGGATATTAATAAGAGGTAAGCATGAATAGGGGTGTTCAATTCAAGTGAGAGGAGGATATGGGTGAAATACCCTTAAAATTGAGGGGGAAATTTGGGTATTCCAAAAAAAATAGATGAGGCGCATGGTTTAGATGCACAGTTAGAGGAAATTGTGAGGCAAAAATGTGGTCATACCCTTATTCACCAACTGAGTTGAATAGTCTTCTAGGATACTCTTCACGGTTGGAAAAACCATGTATCAATTTTTTGAAACTCCATTATCACCATTACAACACTGCTTGCACAGTTGTCACATAATTACTTCTAATTGTGTGGGATAACCATAAAACTCCCAAAAAAATAAAAAACTTCAACTTTAAATCTCAAAAATTACTAAAATTCAGGGTTTGTGGACTTATTCCATCTATTGGGTGTATTTACTTGAAGTCTAGAGACTATGTTGTTCATGTTGAGGCTTATGGTGTTCTGTTTTTTTTTCTTATAGTGGATCTTGGTGATTTTTATCACCTTTTGGATGTGGTATTCTTGTAGATTATGTTCTCTTTAATGAATTTAGAGATTAGTTTCTTGAATGGTTTTTGGTTTTAGTGAATACTTGTGGTTTTTTTGGTTTTTGGTGGAAATTTTGCTTATCGGTGATGTTTTTATTTTTGGTGTATGTCTCTCCCTTATTCTTTAATTTTATATTAATTCTAAGTGGTGGGGATACCCATACTCAGTCTCTATCTCCTTAGGATTTATCCATTGTGATCTTGAAATCTTGTTTATGGGGGTGTCTCTTGGATTTTTTGGATTTAACTCTTTGTTCTTGGAGAGTTTGGTTGTGTTTGATAGTTTTATTCTTTAGGACCTTCTTTATTCTTTCCCCAATTAATCCACCTCTTCCATGGGGTGTTATTGAGGATTTTCTTTTAGTACTTTCACTTTTACTAGAAAATTTTTGAGGGAATAAAGTGACATGTAGGGGAGGTTGTAACACTCCATGTAAATTTAATTATGTTTATATTAATTAATTTTTTGGGAAATTTAAATTTTTCTATGTTTTGGGATTGAGTTTGAATTTTTATGGAATTTATTTTCTCTATGCACAATTTCCACTTGTTTATCACACGGTTAGAGAAAAATATATAGATGAACCTGATGTGAGACTCATATAGTATATGTTTTGTGTGCATGGTTTAGTTTAAACCATATAAATACCATTACAAAAAGTTCTTTTCCATTTCAAGTTGTACATGTGAGGTTTTGTCTGCATGGATAGTTCATAGTTTGGTTCTAAGAATGTGATGGATAGTTCACTATTCAACAAGAATGTGATGAGAGTCTACAGATTGATAGAGAAATTTTCTACGGTTGTTTCATGGTTTTTCAAATATTGTTTTCTATCCATGTGATCTACCCAGTTTTGTAAAATCTTGAAGTTCCAATTATTCCCTCTTCAAATTAAAATTTTTTAACCCCCTGTTTCTGTTCCTCCTTTAAATTCAATCCCTATTCCATCGATTTCTTATGGACTTCTTGCAATAAACCATGCTTTGTCTCTCCTTCCTCCCCCTTCTTCCCTTTTTATCCCATTATCTCTCGATTTAACTTCCTCCTGAAAACATAGAGGGTTTTTTGTCTAATATTAGGGTTCAAGGTTGTGTCTAACTAAGGTATTTGGGCATGAAGGGATTGTCTGGTTCATCTTCTTCTTTGTTTGGGAATTCTCCACTAAAGGTAGCACATTTTAGATTGTTATGACTCGATTGTTGATTGGGAGAGGTAAGTGCTTTTATGGCATTCTTTTATTTGAGCATGCCATTATATACTTGAGAGTTTTAAATTATTTACTTGTTAAATTATAATTATCTATGGTGTTTATGAATGGTTTGAAAATTATTTCATGGTAAATTATCATTTGGAATAATGGTTTTTCCATTTTTAAAAGGTTTTTTGAAATTCCAAGTAATATGGGAAAATACTAAAAGGGTTTACTTAAATGATTTATTATAAATGAATGGATTTAAACCCATTTGGGTAATGAAATGAATTAATGTGTGGTTTTAATCTTTTGGGAGGATTTATAAAATAATAATTTGTTTCTAAATTGATTTCAAGGGTGGTTTTAAAGGTAACATTTTAAGAAATGTTTTACAAATAGTATTATAATTCTTATATAGAGACTTGGAATTCCAAGTCAGTTTCTAAGAAGGCATGTTAGGCACCTTTAAATGGTTTTTGAAAAATGTGGGTGTATGAGACCTCTTTATGCCCCTTATGATTTTTTCCATTGATGGGTGGTGTTTGGTTTATGTGGTGATCAAGTGATGGATAAATGAGTGTTGTTTCTTGTGAGGGTGTTAGAGATAATGGTGGGTTATATGTTTTTTGATGATTATATTTATTTTTAATTGTTTCTCACCTTCACTTTGTTTTGGTCATGTGAACTTAGGTATCTAAGTGGGAAATATTGAGTTATGCAACACTATATAGTCACACACTACTAATGTATCCTCTAGTGCGATATGGGAGTGGATGGGGAGTTCCATCGATGAGGTCAAGTGCATGCTAGTTGGGTGTCTTGTGTATAGGGTGAAACATAGGCTGGTAGTTGGTCCATGTTTGGAAAATTCTAGGACTATCTTATATTATGATCTAGGGTAGATCCCATGACACCTATTCTTTGATTAGTGGATTGATATAGGGTATTTACCTTGATTTTGTTTATATATCCCCACTTAATTGACATGTTTGGAACCTATAGATCTACTCTTATTTATTAATTAAATAGTTCCTTTAGGTTGTCCTTTTAATTTATAAATCATTAGTGGTTTCTCTAAAGGACTTTGGAAACATTTTTAAATGGGTGTTTTGAATAAAAAGGGGTCATTTTGTGTGGCGTGTGTGATTTTCATGAAATTTTTCTTTTCTTAAAAGTGATTTTTTAAATCAAAAGATAAGTGATTCAAAGTGTTTATTAGAAAGAAATTTCATAACCTTGGTTTTATTAAAATAAATGTATAGTTTTATAAAGAAATAATTTCCCATTATTTGGTTGTTAAATCTATTTTAGAAAAACCTATTTTCTTTGTATATTTCAAACTATCATAAATACATTTCCTTTTTAAAGTAATTGCACAAACTTTTTGGTGAAATCCTATTAGGCCTAGCTTACTCACACTCTGCATACACTATTCATTGTATGTAGTTATTATGTTTCTCTTTCAAGTATCTCAGGTTGTGTTTATTTTATTATTTTATATTCAGGTTTTACTAATGTGAGTTGGTTCAGGATGTGTATAGTGACCATGGGTCAAATAGAGATGGATGGAACCCATTATATTTAGCTTTATTTTTGGGATGCTTATGTATCATTTTGCCTTTAGTTCTTTTATTTATTCAATAATTGATGTTCTTAATTTATTATTTTGATTTTATGGTGGCTTAATTTATGATATTTTTTATCATTTCTATTTCATTATACTCTAATTAGACATTTATTTTAGTTTTTTTATTGGGTGAAACTATCCCCAAGAGTGTTTCATGATGCCCTGGAACTGGTTTCCAACTAGTGGGGATTGGGAATTCCCTTTGGGACTTATTATGGATGAGTCTGGGTTCTTAGATCAGGGGTAACTTTGGTTAGTTCATGACAAAATAGTATTGGATTTCATTTATTAATTTTGATGTGTTTTTAGGATGTTTTGATCCTCATTGAGTATGACAATAAATTTGGGGTTGTTTCAAGTTTCATATGTGAAAGTGGTGTATGAACCAAAGCTTTATGATTAGTATTCATGGTCTATTAAACCATAAAAATCCCATGTATAATGGTTCTTCAACCATTATAGAGCTCATTGCATGGTTGATGCATGGTTTACCAGCTTGTGTGGACAAACCATTCACAAAGTTGTTTCTTCTCCAAAAACAATTTCCACCTCCATTTCTTTCTGAAATGATCTTAATAGTGTGTATCATTGATGTTATGGTAAATTAGGGAGTTTTACTATGAAATAGATGTTATTGGATTTGCTTTTTGTATGATTCTTGTGATTTAATATTATTTCATCCTTTGTGTGCATTATTTAATGTGTTGGAAATTGGTTTTTGGGTGGAGAAAAAGGTATTCCAAGGGGTTTCATTTTTTTAAAACCATTTTTAAGGATTATGAAATGAATTTTGATACCTAAGAAATTTTTTGGAGTAATGGATTTGAAAATAAAATGTGAATATTTTGGTATAAAAATGAATTTGGAAAAGGTTCTCATTTTAGAATAAAATGTTATGAGGTGTTTTAAACTCAATAAGGGATTTTAAAAGGGTATTTGGATTTTAAACCCAATTTTTTTGTCTGATATATAATCCACTCGATTTGGATAAAGTGTTAAAGTTGGGTTTTAGGGGAAAGGGTGGATTTTATAGATACCTTTCTTAGGTAAGTCATGTTTTGGAATTGTTTTGATTTGGGGTAGAGTTGTGTGATTCAATTTATGAAACATAAACTGATGGAGTTTTTGTTTCATGTTATTTAGAATGTACCTCTATAACAAACTAGTCTGGGGTGCCACCTGAACTGACACATGAATCATCTCGTTATTGACCCAAGGGGCCTTCTTGATACCCATGGGATATTAATGAGTGTCAGGACATTAGATACATACAAAGGGAAAAATTTCACCCTTAAATCAAGGTTAACGCATAATAGACTTTCTCCTAAAAATCATACATGACACATCTATAATTTTTAAATCCACACCAAAATCAAATTGATAGAAATAATCAAACAGAAAATAAAATATGCAGAAAATAAACTCTTGGAACACCCTCTAAACACCCTCCCCTACAGAATAGCCTCTAACAATTTCTATCCATGACCATCATAATAATAGTACAAATCTAACCATAGACAGTAGAAAAAATATCACATGTCAATGGTAGATAATTTAAAGGGACACATTTTGGACATTCTATGAAAATAGAGGCAATTCCTTCAAATCAAGTAATAGGCACCACATACCAAATGTGATAAATAAAACCGGATAACTAGCCTCAAATACCCCAAATTAATCAATGATCCAACAATAATCACAAGCTAAACTAGAGTCTTGAAATTAAAATGTGAAATAGGCATGAAATAAATGGACCAGTTGGTTCCCACCCTATGAAGCTATGGAAATACCTTATTAAAATAGTTGATAAAATGCTAGTTTAAACATAAGGTATAAAATAGGCTTTCATGTTCTTTATAAAAAAAATCCAAAAACACATGACACATGCATATTTTCAAACAACCATCCTTTTTATAAAATAAAAACATGTATTATTAAATATTTTAAATAAATCTTTTAAACTAAGGAAAGGGGTTTGTTTTAACCTGAGTTGGTCATTTTGGGAGAAGAAAAAATGGTCTGACGGGTGACAAGAATTTGTCTGTTATTATAGAGACTTTCACATTTCCATTTTTTTTGACCTAATCCACGTTGTTTTCCTTTAGGGGGAATTGGAGTGTCCCTATGGGGACTAGAAAATTTATACCTTTTTCATTATGAAAGAGGCGCCACAGTAGAATGGTCCCAGCGGGTGATTGTAAGGGGTTAAATATTTATGCAATCGGTCCTCCTAGGATGTGATTTCCTTGGATGGTCTCCAACGGGTTTATTTTTGGATCTAGAAACACCCAACGGCCTTGGTATCCATGATTCATGGACCTGATTTCAAAATGTAGGTGCTCTTTAGATTAAGATTTAGACAATGACACTTAAGGACTCCATTAGCCGAGAGGATGGGAGGTCGGTCTCATCACACCCTTTTGGGGGGAACTATTTCCTACTCTCGGACTCTTTTATAGATTTAATCTGTATTCATATGTTCGTGAATCCTTAGTTCATTCCCAAAGAGTGTATCCATGGGTTACCCCTGGGTTTCAAAATCAATCATGGATATGCATGGATTTGATGCTATGAAGGAAATACTGACTTAATCCATGTAATGAGGCACTCTATAGTTTATCGTCATCTAGGAGGGACGAAAGGTGGTTTGATGTTGGGTTCGGACCCATAATATGGGCTTCCTATGTATCCTTGGGAGAATAATTAGAGCCCATGTATTTTGATTATTGGGACTTACACCTAAGAGAAATCCCTTTCGAAATTGTGGGAACATTTTATCGGGACTGAATTTTGATGTGAACATCCCTTGAGATCGGGCCTTGGAAAGACATCCTACATATCCAAATTATGGTGGGAATCAAAGTTCTCATAGTTCATTTAGCTTGGGGATTACACCTAGGAGGAGGCCCATTTGTTGGGGGCATAATTGGGTGAACTTTTTTGGAAGGGCACACCTTTGAGCTCAGGCCTTCAAGGAGGCATCCTACATATCCTGGTTGGAACAAGTATCAGAGTTATCATAGTTCATTTATGGATTTTTCAAATGTTATATCATCACATACCTTTAAGACCATGTGAGTCATTCTTGGTGTGAGAAATAAGAGGATGTGAAAGATTAAATAAAGGAACACTTTCTCTTATTAATTGATAGAAAAGGAGGACAATGGCAGTGGAAGATGTTGTGGCTACAAGCCCAACAGGAGAGGTAAAGGGGATCTTTAAGCATGAAACCCTCACCCATGTTGATATCTAGGGTAGTCACATCTATTGATTTATCCAGACACATACCAAACTAAGGTGAAGAGGGTGAAGAGTGACACCTCTCATAGAAGTCTAGGGGATTACCTTAGGAAGAGTTCCCTTTTACAGGTTCTGGGAAAGGGGAGGCGCATCATCCCTAGTCAAAGGGGAAGTAAAGAGTGACCTTTTTGCTATTAACTCTCACTTATTAAAGGGAAAGGCTGGTGGTTACCCCTAAACCCTAGAACGGGTATGTTTATGTTGGAATCCCAATGTAGGTCCTCAGGTCACCTTGAGAATGTAGACTTAGAGACATTTTGGGGGTCCAAACCATTGTGGGGACATCCTTCGTGAATCTGCTTACCTTAGGTATGTCGATTCAAAAAGGTACACTGGTGCACCTCATGATCTAATCATATAGGTCTGGTGGCTTTGGAGGAGTCTTTGTCCTGATGGTGGTGGACTTGTTCGTGGAAGAGCTATGGAGAACTGGATGGTGATGGAGGGGCATGATTGAAGCCAGAGGTAAGGACACCCCATTCCGCGTACCGTTTTCTCATACGGGATGGGGGCATCCTCGCGTAGCATAATGCTATGAAGGTAGAGGGGTTTTCTATGTACCTAAGTAGTACATGGGTGTGATTCTGGACCACTACATACCAAAGTGGTATGCGGTCCTGGATGTGGTTCTCCATGCTGCTCCGGGTTCCATCCGTGTACTGATGCAGTACGCGGCGCAGGGTTCGATCTGCATAGTGATGCGCTATGTGAAGTGTTGAACTAAAGAAGGGTCCTGGAGCCTTTGGTTCATATGGAATTCATCTTTGAGGGATTTATGGTTCGTGATTTCACCAATTAGGTTCGTGGTTCACCAATTATTATTAATTTCCATCTTTTTGTGGTTTGAAGCTGGTTATACCTACAGAAAAGTGGTTCATGCTTTTCACTTCGTCAATGATTCAAAACTGAATTCAGAATATTATCTGCATCTGAACTCTCTCTTCAAGTATCTAAGGTCTCCTTCATGATCTCTTCCACTCATCTCTACTTTCCTTTACAATTCCTCTTGCGCTCCTTTTATAGAGCATTGGGGAAATCATATCTTTGTTCATGTGGCACCATTTGTAGAAGACTGTGAAGATATATCTCAACCCGTAGAAGACTCGATCAACCGGGGTTTACAGAGGCTATGGTTCATGAGATGTGGTTCTCATAACCCTACCATCTTGCTTCATCTGTGAATATTCTTACTTTGTGGGATGGTATGTGGATGGAATTTTTACGTTATATTTCACCAACTACATAGTTCGCAGTGTCTTGGGTTTACTGAACATCACCCCATTGGCCATCACCTCATGGTTCCTTCCATGTACTGATGGTTCGCGGTTCATGCGCCCCATGAACCTTTCCCTGTGATGGTACATAGTACAATAAAACCCTTTTCAAAATTTTATTTATTCAACTTTCTTCTCAAATTTTCAATCCAAATTGAATCCATTTAACTTTCTGGACTTGTAGTAATGTTTGCTTCCCTTTAAAAAGTAATTTTGGGGGTATTTACTTCTCTTTACAAAGTTTTCAAGACCCTAAAAATGCCTCCCATTGGAATGGGGTTTGATCAGAAAGAAGATGAGGCTATTTTGATGTAGAAGCGGTCCTGAACTAAAGTGGTTTGCAATAGAAGAGGTAGGTCTAGTAGAGGGGACCATGCCTATTTATAGGGGCCCATGTCATTTGTATTTTACCATTTCTCATGGAGAAAAGTTCTCTCAACCTATCCTCAACTTCCTTTGCATCTTTATACGGACTTCTTTGCAAAATATGCATTTTTTAACCACTCTGTAGGTTCTGTGAACCGAACTATTCACAATTGCTTATGCCTGTGAACAAAATTTTGAGTCCACAAACTATACTGTGGAATTTAGAACTTAAGTCTGGACCTCTTCATAGTAGAATTCTATGTGATGTGCATGTTCTACACATCGAAATTTAAACCAGTGAACTGAACTTTAATTTTGTTAAACCAAACTTAAAATTTCAATCGGAAAACTTTGAACATCTTCATAGCAAGTCCTTGGTTCATGGTTTCTCCATTTCGTGAAACACTTAGTTTGTTGGAAAATTCTCCATGGGCCAGCACCTCACGATCCTTCTGTATACTGAGGTTGTACGTGGAAAATGGCTTCCGCATACTGATAAAGTACGCAGGAAATGGAATCCACATACTGTTTCCAGGAGTAGTATGTAGAGCCCCATGCGGAGCCTCTTTTTTAAGTCCTTTGAACATTTTTGTGGCCATTTTCCAACAAATTTCTCATTGAACTGACTTTTTTGTGGCTTTTTAGATATTTTTGTGTTGACTTCAATGGATCTTCAATGGTCCTCAACATAATCAACCAAGAAAAGAGAATCCATGATTGCAGACACTGAAGACCATCTTTGATCTTATAGTGTTCCTCAGGATAGTACCTTAAAATTATTCCTTATGCCAAAGCTTCTAACTTACCCATTATCTATGAAGCTACCGCTATATGGATTTGGTCTTTCTAATGATGTCCCTCTGCCATTGTCTGACCATAATACTCTCTTCATTCTCCTGGAAGCACCCCAAGGGTGTAATCGAGCCAATATTTCTTTAACAGGAGAATTCATAACTACTCCCATTAAAGAGAATGTGTTCACACTAAGAGGTTCTGCATGGACTCAAATAAATCACATTTTCGCAACACTTCCTTGATACTAGTCACCCAGAAGTACCCAACTATTATTAACCTTACCTGAGAAAACCCTAATGGTGTGTGGAGCACCAAATGAGACCTTCGATCTAGAGGATTATTTTCCAATGAATGGGCCTAATAATTTTGGGTACATCAAATATATTTAGAGTTCCCCAATTAGTTGGAAGTGGTGAACTTGTACTAGGAATCTTGGGTCTCCCAATTTTCAGTTTTCTCTCTAGGTGAAATCCTACCCAAACTGTTGAGATTCTAATGTTCAAGTACCAATACTTTCCATTTATCTCATGGAGAGGTGGGGATCAGTATATGGGACATCTACCAGCTTAGGGGGATCCCCATTATTGTAAATATGTGTGATGAGTTCCTTCCAGCATCCACTACTTGGGAAAATTCCAATTGTGTGTCCTTGCTGGCCAGGAGCCTGCTGGTCGTAGCATAGGGAATGCTTGGTCAACCCCTCCAAGCTCACTCCCTTATGCCATTTGAGGATTGGAAGGGGTCATTTTTGTAGGTGAACAAGCCTAGGTCTAGGGTCTACCATAGTCAGACTCATCTAACCCAAAAATCACAAAAAAATTCTAGGTTGATATTGTGCCACCCTTGAAGCGGGATGGTACACTACCTAGGGATACAAGATTCGATCGGACGTGCCACCTAAGCTTAGATTAGCAGGTTTCTTTGCCATGTTTTTTAGTGGATGGATATTTTCCTCCCATGATGTGTATACCAGGGTCATAGTTTGTAATCTAATGATGGAATCTATGTTTTTATAGGATCAAACAATTAATCTAGTCATTCCTACTCTTGCCCAGCTTTATGAGCTGTTCGGGCAGATATAGGAAGGTAAACCTTCGCATTGTCTCAGCAGACCATTTTAACATTTCCATTGTTCGACTTATGACCTTAAGCATTGGCAATGTGGTCAGGCTACTGAATGATACTTCTCACTTTTATTTTTCATTGTACCCTACCCCTCATGGGTTAGTAAGGGGTGATGGAAGAGGTTCTTAAGAGGATTGGTCATATATTATCATGCTTTGAGACAGGATGCTAAATGATCACATAGATCGAGTGGTTATTTGTGAGCCATACACCCCCTACCAGTTTGCTAGGAAATTTGAATGCCTTCAACAGACTATGCTTCTTCCCGCTATTCAGTTGAGGGGAGAATATCATCCTACAATTATTTGTGAATTATCGATTATAATGATGTAGGAAGGTGCTACCATGGAGGCATCATCCCTAATATGAAGGGATCCACCTTTCTATCATTGGAGTATTCCCAACTATGGGTGGACTGTTACCCTAACAGGGTGCTGGGAAGACCAATTTGATGGGTCCAAAATCCATTAACCATCATTAACCTTGTCTTGACCACAACAGCCATGCAATATATTCCTCTCCCTATGGTGATAAGATACTCGATCCACTGTTAGATGCATCTAGAAGAGGCTTCATCTGCACATCCCATTTCAGTAGGGAGTGATTCAGACTGCTCTCCTCTTGTGGATACAATTAATGGACCTAATAAGGCTATCCTCAGTAGGGTATCACCAGACATCTAGGAAGTAACGGCCAATCCCTTGGGTCTAGCTCCAGGGGCTGAACCGTCTATTGGGAGGGAGAGCCCCCTGCTTGGGTAACCTATCTTAGGTCCTTTCCAACTACCACAATGATGCTTCCCATTTATATACCCATTGTATTGGGGGGAGGAACAAGGTCCTGGTGCTGCGAGGAGGCATCAAGTGGTGCGAAAATAGGTGTGGCATTAGTTATGCACCCTTACTGCGAAAACTCCTCTTTCTAACTTCATTGACGAAGTGGAAAACTTCTGGTGATTATTTTCTGAATTGGGTTTGGGTGGATTTGATTATCAGTATATACACATTCTTATTCACCATATTTTCATAGCTCGGGAAAACATCACTTCTTGTGAGGACAGCCTTGCTAGATTCAATTCTTAACATCATCAGGCAATGAACTTCCAAGATGTTTCTGAGGAAATCAATCATTTGATAACTAATGAGGTGAAGGCTCATGACTTGGTGGTATCCCAAATAGAATATGTATGAGAATGAGAGGCTCATGTGGAAAGGTTGAAGGCTCAACTAGCCTCCTCAGGTGCCGACTATGAAGCTATCAATCCGAAAGGGTGGGACCTCAAAACTGTTATGAAACATGTATGTCTGATGGTCAAAGCGGAGGTGGAAGAGAGAGCTACTCTAGAGAAAACCCTTGACAACCCACAATATTCACTTGTCAATTTACAATAAAGGGCGAGCCAATCCTCACTGTAATTTTTTCAAATTGTGATGTACTCAATTTATTTTGATACCATGGAGAGACACCAAATTGGGGATGTTCCTCCATTTTTTTATGGAACTAATGGAACTATTTCTCCCTACAATGTAAATCAATCACAATAAACCATATAAAAATCATTTAGATCAAGTATTAATTTAAACCATGATTCAAAACCAATAAATTAAAATAATTTAATTAGGCTCTAATTTTTTTCTGATCTGCGGGACTCAGTGAGAAAAGTTCGACTATTGATAGGGTTACATGGAAAACCTCACAAACTTTTGTGCCTTTTTCATTATTGCCCTAATTTTTTCCAAAGACCGTTTAGTACGGTCTTAGTAGGTATAACTTGACTTTTTCTTAGGCTTCTCTTTGCGGGATTTCAACCCAACAAGATTTATGTCATTTTTGAATATTTTATTTTTCGACATTTTTTCCTAAACCATACATATTATAGGTTTAACGAGCTGGTACTCAACTTTTATCCAGGGGTTCCCTTTGCAGGTTTTTACTCTAAAAAGTATTGTGCCTTTTTTGTTGGAAGTTTATAGTCTTGTTGATCAGACTTATTACTGATGTTTTAGGTTGAACAGATTTGACCAAAATTGATGGAGCAGGGGGGACAATTCGGTATTCATCATCCATGAATGTCCTAATAAATCTCAGACATGAATGGGGGATTTTTATTGACCCTGACTTTGTGATTTTTGGAGGTATATGGGGCTTGGGATCCATTTTAGGTGTACGGAGGTAGGAAAGGACTATCATGAGGACTAATTTACCTTGGGTTGATGGATATTTTTTAGGCAACATATGTAGAGCCACCAGGGCATGATGATCATAGTCAAACGAAGGTGTCCGCAGGACACTAGCCATCCATTTTCGATGTCCTGTGAGATTTATAACACTTTGGATTTATTTTGAGGTTGGGGACCACAGTGGGTGGCCTATCTGAGGGATGATGTCTGAAAGTATTAGGGAAATTTGTATCAACTTTGAATGGGAAATCGCTCCCACGTGAATTTCACTTGTGTAAGGTAAATCTAGTGAATGGTATAGTTCAACTTCATACAACCAATACACTTTAAATTTATTATGGGGGTTCATTTTACTCTAACCAAGAGAGAGTAAATGATTCATCAGTTAAACTAGAAATGCTTTTCATCTTTGTGCATTGGAAAGGGGGAAATTATATAAACCATAATCTAGGGGGTTTCTGAATCTGGGGAGTGATATGGGACATAAATTTTATTCAAGAATATGGAAATAGGAAATGACTCTCCCAAGGGCAACTTTTCCTTTGGTTGATGGACATTTCATAGGAAACATATGCAGATCCATTAGGGCATGATGTGCATAGTCAAAAAAAGGTGTCCACAGGAAACTGTCCTTCCATCTCTGATGGCCATGAAGGATTATGGGGATTGGGACCTTTCTTGACACAGTGTAGGGATTATGAAAGGGGGTGAGCCTAAACATGAAATGGGAAATTTCTTTGGCTGAACTTTACTAGAAAAATCAGAAATAAGTGGGGTCATTTTTTTTTCTTACATAGATCAACTTCACGCATATGGATGGGGCATATTTATTTTGTAGAAGACTTGAGAGACCAGAGGTGAATTGGTCCAGGATGTTCTAATATATCCAGGACGTGGGTAGGAAAGATAATATAAACTGTGACTTTGAGGGTTCTTGAATCATGAGGGATTTCATGGGGCTTGGGAGCCATTAGGAATACCGAGGTAGTATAGGACTCTCCTAAGGATGAATTTTCCTTTTATTGATGGTCATTTTATAGGCAACATATGCAGATCCACTAGAGCATGATGTGCATATTCAAAAAAAGGTGTTCGTAGGACACTGTCCTTCCATCTCTGATGGCCATGGAGGGTCATGGGGATCCAAGATTACTCAAAGCATAGAGTTTTATGTGTGGGAGGAGTGTATTCAGATACATTAGAAATGTTCAGGATATGATTCACCCATAGGACCAAATAATCCCCTACATAGATCTATCTCATACGTAGGGTGTGCCATTTGTCCCATATTTGGAGTACCCTATAGTTTAACATCATACAAATAGGACCTAGGGTTCCTTATGGGGAAGGGAACCATAACATTCCTTTTAAGGTCATGCTTCTAGGACCAAAATCCTAGAATAGTTTTTCATGATGCCATGGTGGATATCCTATTGAGGTCCCTAGGCTCGCGTGAGTTGTGATCAGTGTGAGAAAAAAGGGATTACAAGAATTTCAAGTCACCACATAAGAAAGGAATAATCAACGGAAGGAAGAGTTTTATGCTTAGACCAATGTTGTGCAGTTTAATGTCGTACAACAAGGATGAATTCCACATAATTTATCATCATGTGGGGTGGATGTAGGGTAATCCTAACATAAAAGAAGAGAAATATGATTACCCTTGTGCAGCCCTATAAATAGGACTTTTTTGAGGATTCTCTACTTAGATTTAATTCATGCGTAGAGAAGGGGACATTTCAATACTTTATGTGGATGAGTATGGATCATAGGATTTGATTATACCAGACATCTATCAAGGGGAAACTGAGTCACGTAGGATTCCTAATGAACATTCCTTGTAGAGTTTTAGTCCATACATAGGAAGAAAAGGCATTTTGTTTGAGGAAGCCAAACCAAGATAAGAATCTAAGCATTTCCATTGTGCGGTGTAGTTTAATATTGAGTACCTAGGACACTTTTGGCCTTACAGTTTAGTGTCATGCGGTAAGGACGTTGGAAGCACATTTTACCATCATGTTGAGGAGAAAAATTGTCACAAAGACCATAAATAGATTTGATTTAATCATGGTCAGTATATTCTGGTATTCCTTAGACATGAGTGATGATATGAGGTGTAAACTATAGTCTCAGGGGGGCTTGTATCAGGAATAATGACATGGGGCATGGAATCCATTAGGAATACATAAATAGGGAAAGCCTCTCCTGAGGATGAATTTCCTTTTGATTAATAGGATTGTTTTGTGGGAAACATATGTATATCCATTGTGGCATGATGTGAGTAGTCAAACAAAGGTGTCCGCAGGACACTGGCCTTATAATATCCGATGGTCGTGAATGTTTATGGGGACCCAATATTTCCCAGAGTATGGAGTTTGATGAATGGGGAAGATGTGTCTAGGAATGTAAGAAATATCTAGACCGTGATTATCCATTAACTATTAAATCTTCCACATAGATCGGACTCATATGTAGGGGTAAACATGATCTTTTAACTCCTAAGTGTTGGAATTCAAACTTAGAATTTTTTTCATCTCTTTGAATTTGTTGTTTAGGGAATTGGGGTTATGTTTGAGATCTCTTAATATCGAGAATCATTCTGCACGTGATTCTTGAGGAACCTTGCAGTTTAATGTCATGCAGTTAGGACCTTTCATGGATTCCCCTATGCAAATCTGGCCTATACACAGAGGAAGGGGCATTTTTTAGTTTGTTTTAAATGGTAGTTGGACCAGGATGGAGGATTCGAGCATCACTATGTATCCTTCAAGGGAAGGAATTAAGCCACACATAGTTATAGAAATAAATTATCTATATAGGTTTGAGGTCAAGGTGTCACTATATATCCTGCAAGGGTAGGAATCAAGCCACACGTAGTTCTAGAAATATCCTCCTTATAAAGGTTTGGTCCATGTATAGGGAGGGGTAAGAAATTTTGAATGATGTATGAACCAAGATATGATATACAGACATCACTATATATCTCACTGAGATAGGAATCAATCCATATGTAGTTCTAGAAGCTTCTATTCAGTTTAACATCATATGGTAAGGATGAAGGTAAACTGACGTGAACTATAACCATATTGCGGTTGGGCCCAAGACTTGGGATTCAGACATCACTATATATCCCAATGAGATATGGATCAAGTCATACATAGTTCTTCAAATTCATTCCCTATATAGGTCCATTCCATACATAGAGAGGGGGAATTTTTATCTGGTGTTGATGGTTAGGTCAGGATAGATGATCCCAGCGTCACTACGTATCTTGGAAGGGTAGAAATCAAGCCATACATAGTTCTGGTAGTTCCCTAGAAAAGTCTAGTCCATGTGTAGGGAAATGAGAGGGCATTTTTCTTTGATTGGTGGCTAGGCTAGGATATTAAATCTGGGTGTCACTATGTATCCTACAAGGGCAGGAATCAAGCCATACGTAGTTCTACACACAGTATACTTCTTGTACCGATCTGACTCAGGCATAGGAGTAGGGGCATTTCAGTTTCATCCTCTATGTGGGTCTATAATATTCTTATATGGTTTTTTTACATTAGGGAACTCTTACCACCGGTCCTAAGCTCATGTGAGTTATACTCGATGTGAGAAACAAGGAGAGACAAGGATTTCCCTTATACTACAGGGTGATATACGATATAACAGGGGCATTTTGTTTCATGTGATGGTTGGTCCAAGATCAAGGGTTGAGGAATTTCTACGTATCCCACTGATGAATGGGAATCAATCCATACATAGTTCTTAGGAAAAACCATGCAGTTTAACATCTTGTAGTAAGGAAAAACTTATAGAGTTTAACGTCATGCACTTAGTATGAATATATCTTGCAGTTTATCATTGTGTGATTGGGACGAATCTATCATTCATTTTATCATCATGTGATTAGGACAATTTATGTTTCTATACAGTTTAACGTCTTGCAGGTAAGACATATGTGTCACTATTATTCGAAGTATTTCTTTATAAAACTTACATTGGTGGGAGATATAAGGAGATATCCATCCATTGATATCAAGGCATATGCTTCATTAAAGTATACCTTATGTATGACATATGGACCCTCCCACTTTGTCTCAAGATTTAAGGGTTTCTTCCCTAGTATCATCTGGGTTCTGAGGACCAACACCATCTCTCCTTCAATGAAAGACCGAAGGAGAACCTTTTTATTGAAGTCTTGTGCGATCTGATTTTGGTAGATTTCCAAATGGTGCAAAGTGTTCAACCTTTTCTCATCCAGTTTCTCCAACTCATCAAACCATTTCTGGGATTGCTCATCCACGGATATTTGATCATAAATGTCAACACTGAGTGATGAAACTTGAAATTTGATGGGAAAAACTGCCTCTATCTCGTATACTAGTGAGTACGAGGTTGCTTGGGTGGCAGTGTAAGTTGTAGTCTGTTAATCCCATAAATCATGGGGGATATTTTCCGGAAACAATTTATTATCCTTTTCTACCATCTTCTAGATTATGTGGGATAGAGTCTTATTGAAAGCCTTTATATTCCTATTGGCCGATGCATGGTAGCAGGATGAATGGTTGAATTTGATTCCATACTCCTGGTATAACTCGTCCAACGCTGCAGAGAATAAGTTGGTTCCATTGTCCGCCAATATTTTATGAGGGACACCAAATTTGGTAAGGATGTTGGCTTTCACAAAGCTAACAATTCTTCTTACCCTTACCTCTTTAAGGGGTACAGCTTCAGCCCATTTAGAGAATAAGTCAGTTTCTATGAGAATGAACTTAAATTGTTTGGTTGTGGTGGGAGTATATAGTCTAAAACATCCATTCCCCATATGAAAAATGTCCAGGAGTACTTAGCTATGTGAAGTAGTTCCAGAGTTTGGCGAATGAAATTGGAATGACCTTGTCAGGGATGTCACTTCTTAGAGAATGTGTCACAATCCTGTATTATAGTAGGCTAATAGTATCCAAGCCTTAAAATTTTATGGGAGATATTAGTTATTGATTAGTATTATCCAAAAGTTTTGGTGTGTACTTATTTCATGATGATAGTAGTCTCTTCTCCATCGATGTACCTAAGAAGGACCATGTCAAGGCCTTGCTTGTAGAGAAGCTTTTCTTAGTTTGCACCATCATACAAAAAAAAATTGACTCCTTGCCTCTGGATCTATTCTCTTACATCCCTATATAGTGGGAGTTCCCTCCTCCATAGGTAATTTTCAATGGGAGTCATCTAGCTGGTGGTGTGACCTTAATGGTCGGGAATGGGGCTAATCTCATCGATTTCTTTTGTGTTGTTCTAAATGAATGACAAGACCATCTGACGATGGGTAATGCTGATGACTATTTCATCCTAGTCTAGATTATCTAGGGTTATGGCTACATTTTTTGATGCATTATCTTGAGTATTTTGTGAATGGGGGACATAAGTTAGTGTTATTTTTTATGGGAATTATTCCATCAGTACTCGAACATGGTTCATTAAAAGAACCAATACTTCTTTCTTAATGGAATAGCCACCATTGAACTACTTGATGACCAGCTCTGAGTAACCTTTTAACTTTAGGCATTTGGATTGTGCATTAAGTACTATCTTCAGGCCTGTAATGAGGGTATGGTATTCTGCTTCATTATTTGTATACCCCTTTAAAAGAAGGAAGAAGTAAGGCAAGATGGGCTTTTCTAGAGATATGAGTATAACTACCAGCCCTACTTTTTTGATCTTGGGATCCTCCATCCTTTTCCCTATCGGACATCTGGAGGCACAGTCAAAGTACATTTCCTATACCTGGGGTCCTTCTTGGGTGGAGAATGATTCTTCTTCAGGAAGTTTAGTATCCAATGGGGTCATTTCTTCTTAGGGGTTCCCTTTTAGGAAATATGCTAATTCTTAACCTTTGATGGATTTATGGGGGACATACCATATGTTAAACTATTTTAGGATGAATTCCCATCATGATAGGCATCTAATTATCATAGGACAACTAAGGATATACTTGAGTAGGTTGTAATGGGAGACCAGATAGACCTCGTGTTGTTGTAGGTAATGCCTAAGTTTCTAAACTGCAAAGATTAGGGTTAGGAGGTTCTTTTTGATACTTGAATATCTAGTCTCAGCATCGATCATTATTCGGCTAAGGTAATAGGAACTATTCTCACTACCGGTATCATTATTCTGTGTGAGTAAAGAACCTAGAGACCATTCCAAGGTGGTTATGTAAAAAATGAGTGGTCTTCCCTCAACTGGCAGCATCAGCACCAGTGGTCTTAGGAGATACCATTTAATATTTTTTAATGCTTCTTGAAAATCATTATTCCACTGATATGAGACTTATTTCTTCATCAACCTATTAAAAGGAAAACACTTACCTGCAAGGTTGGCTATGAAGCAATGAATGTAGGTCAGGTTCTCCTAGAGACCCCTCAACTCAGTGAGGTTGTGAGGTGGTGACATGCCAAGGATGGATTTTTTCTTCTCAGGTTCAACTTCAATGTTGTGATGGCATACGATGAAGCCGAGAAATTTCCTAGTGGTAACACTGAAATCACACTTCAGGGGATTCATCTTTAGACTATACTATTGTAGTTTATTTAATACAGTTTGAAGATCCATCAGGTGGTTTGAGCACTGTCATGATTTAACCACTAGGTTGTCGACATAGAATTTGAAAAAATTTCTCAGTAAGGGCTTGAAAATGTGATTCATGGCGCACTGATATGTAGCACCGTCATTTTTTAGACTTAAGGGAATCACATTATAGAATAATACTCGATAGGGGCCCTAAAATAAGTGGCTTCTTCATATTATCAGGCCATTTAGATCTAGTTGTATCCAAAGTAGCCATCTATGAAAGAGAGGGCCTCATATCCGGCAGTCTCCTTGATCAGCAATTTCATGATCGAGATTGGGAAATCATCTTTCAAGCAGTGCTGAATGAGGTCCCTGAATTCAATGCAGACTCTGATCCATCCATTCTTAGTTTTTATAGGGACTATGTTTTCCATATAGATTGGATATTGGACTTCACAAATTAAGTTATATTTGATTATCTTGTCAAATTCAGCCTCTATTTTGGCAGCATGTGTCGGGTGGGTCTGTCTGGCAGCCTACTTGTAACCACAATGGTCTTCTGACAAACCCAGGTGATGAGTGGCGACCTCAGGATCAAGGCCAGACATTTTTGTGTAGTTACAAGAAAAAACATATTGATTCTTCTTTTGGAATGAGGTATATGAATCTTTCTCTTCAAAAGTCATAGCCACACTAATCATAGTGGGTCGCGGGTCATATTCAATGCCCAGGTTTATCTCCCTAAGTTCATTGATTATGGTGAAGACGCCGTCTTTGAATGCAGGAGGGGAATCTTTGAGACCTTGTTCTTCTTCATCATCCTCTTTGTAATACTATTCATCATCTTATTCATCTTCTGATGGGGAGATGATTCTTGAGATGAAATCTCTAGTGTTGGTAGAGGAATCACAACTCTAATTTTCGGAAACTAAAATAGCTCCTTTTTCCCTGGCTGACTGTGGGGAATTTTATGAAGAGGATGGAATGGTGGGTGGAGGAGTTTCCTCGCTTTATTTTAGTGACAGGACATCATATTCTGCCTCAGTGAGTAAGGCAGGAACTATATGGGTCCCAAAGGATGGGTTGGTAGCATTTTTTATTTGATCCCTCACTATCATCATAGGGGTTAGCGCACTTTTCATCATCCTTGGACTTAGTGGTCATAACATAAATCATGAAGATAGCTGAATCCATGTCTAATCTTGAACTTATGCACTCAACCTGATTGATGAGTAATACATACTCTTCCCCAAGAGATTTTAGGGGATCAATGAGAGTCATTTCCAATCAATTTGGGGCGGTGATCCAACCAATTTCTTCGGCCAAAGACTACTTCTCATCCAGTTCATAGAACCTTGCATCGATGTAATGTGACTCATAGGATTTTAATGGGGATTTATCAGTGTGTAACATCCCATTTTTTTCATTAGCACAATATTTGATGCAATAATGGTATGATGAGGGGATTGCAGTATGTTGATGTAGTCAGGGCCTCCCAACAGGATGTTGAAGGTAATACTTTGCCACACTACTAGAAACTCAGAATCATACCTGATTTCACCAAGACAAGTTTCAAGCTTGATTCGTCCCAATGACTTCTGCTCACTTTTTTCATATCCCAGCAGAGTTGTGGTGCAGGGTGTCAGACTGTCCTCATCATAGCCCAACCAACTAAGTATTCGCAGCGGTAAGAGGTTAACTTCATATCCATTGTCAATGAAAATTTTCTAGACATCAATGCCAATTATATTTCCATATATGTATAAGGGTTTGATGTGTCCCTTCATGAGGGAATCTTCATCCTGGTCTGTGAAGGAGATGATAGTGTGGCATTCTGTGGGATTGGTCTATGCCTGATAGACTTCAGTAGCTACTACTTCAGTATTGAATTCCTAGGGACTTAGTAAGGCTTTAATGAGTTCCTCCCTATGGTATGATGATAGATTCAAGGCATCAAGGATTAATAGATTTTCCGGTATTAAGTCTATATGCATCAGAATATCATATTTTTTCTCTAAAGACCAGCACTTCCTGGCTTAAGGATGCTCTTTCATGGGAACTTTAGGGGCTTGAGATTTGGACGTAGATGGTCTAGCCTCTGTGGTAGGATTTGATGGTGTTGTTGTGATTTCCAAGTTTGATTGAACTGGTATACCTACACACCTTGTGATATTAGACATGTGCTCTTCCTTTTATGGATACTAATTGGGCTCAGATTTCTTCCAGCAAGGGCATAGAAACACTTTGGTTCCTATTGTGTCTACTGGAGGGTCTTTCTGTGAGTTTTTGCAACATTAACAGTTTGATTTAAGGTGTGGACAAAAATTTTACTCCTTCCATGATCATGATTTCCAATAAACCCCCGTCCTCTGTGGACTCTTCCTCTATCTCTCCAGTTAGACACATGGAATTCGGGTTTGTGCCCATAGTCTCTATTAGAGAAGGGGTCCATTAACTGAATGACATTAATGGAGCTGATGATCAGTTCTTGATCAGATAATAATTTTGTTTGTCTGTCTTCTTCTGATGGTGTAGTTTTTTGGGGTGATTCCTGTTGTCCTGTTTGGTGGGGCGGTGCCCGCGCTTTCAAGTCTGCTGACCTAAAGTTCGAAAGTGTCAAGACCATTTTCAGCTTTGGTTTAGGCTTATCTTCTTGTTCCTGCTTTCTACCTTTTCAACCCTTAGAGGATTGTGGGACTGAGGATGATGGTTGTGTTTCATTAGGAGCTATTGGGGGTATGGTTGTTTGCTTAAACTATGCCTGGAGTATGCCATGATCTCGGTTTACTATCTTCCAAGTCATACAACTATCAAATTTTTTCTCCTTTTCTATAGTGATTTTTTTTCACTCCTCTTCCTCTATTAGGTCTAAGGTGGAGACATATGTCACTTTTGTTGTAGGTAGACCTAACTTGACTTGTCTGGAATCCACCATCTTTTGCAAGAGATCCTTGAAGATGAATCACTCTTGTATGGTGTGTCCTAGTATCCAATGGTAGGGGTAATAATTTGGATGGTCATCGAGACCCACTTCATCGGATCACTTTAGATCTGGTATCCAGAGCAATTTTCAATTCATGGTTGCTAAAAAGTATCCATGAACTTGGTCATCTCAGAATAACTATACTTTATTTCTTTATTCCTCAAATTTATTTCTTTTGACACCCCTTCGCTCATCTTTCCAAGGTGGGGGTGGTTTTTGGCGTCTAGGGGGTCCTGCATGGTTTGGTGGAGGCCTAGAAATTAGAGCTGATGTTGGGGGTGGATTAAGCGTGATAGAATTCACTTCAGATTTTTCCATTCTTTTTCCTGGGGCCACTCGAGACTTGAGATTTGTCTACTACAAGAAGTCTTATATCCTTTGGGAAATTTCATAGAAATTTCAAAACCCACTTGTGTACTTCACTGTGATGAGTGGTGTCTATAATTCATCATGGAGATTATTGATGCACATAGTGATAATTTCATCTTGGGGGAGTATCTGATTCAGGGAGTAAGTCAGGCCTTTCCATCTGGAGATGAAGTCTGAAACTTTTTCATTCTCTCACTGCTTACAGTTCATGAGATCATTGACTGTTGTCTTAGGAAATGTCAAACTAAACTGGAAGAGAAACTATCATCAAAGGTCCTCCCAGCCTATGATTGAGTTAGCTAGAAAACTAGTATACCACACGAAGGTTGAACCTTGCAGAGTTCGCATGAAGCACCTGAGTTTCACTACTTATTGTTGCTCTGGAGTTCCCATCATGGGGCCACAATAATATTCATAGTGAATTAGATATTGTTCTGGGACTCCTGAACCATTGAAAACTGATAATACATGGTTCCTGAAGTTTGGTGGTGGCACAATGTTGCTCACCCAATTAGGGTAAGGTTTTCATTCTGGTTGTATAAGAGTGTTCCTCCCTTCCATGGCTTCTAGTCGAGTTGTCAATTTCTTGATGGTATTCAATAACCCTTGATTCATATCCTACCAGACTTGAGCTTGGGCGGGTGTAGTAGGGGAAAAAATGGATGTGTCGGCACTACTAGAATTTAGGGTGGATACCTAGCTAGGGGTATCCTTTGTGGGTTCACCTGAATATATTATGGTTGATTCCCTAGTTGAGGAAGGTCTTGACATCCTTCTAGGTCTGGATTCAAGTAAAATTATGGTCCTGGTGCTAGATTGGACAGGCATCCGATCTTAGTTTCATTTATCGGGATGACTTCCTATGGTAAAGACACCTCTTATGGGAACACCTGTTGATGTTCTACTTGAGGAACACATCCAACAAGATAGCTTCCTCGACACAGCTCGGCATTGATTCACCTAAACTCATTCATTTCTTCCTCCTTCTTGGAGAATCTTTCCGAAAGCATGAGGGACACATTATCAGGGGGAGGAGGTGAGTCATATACAACTTGGGATTTATTCTTCTCCTTATTGGGGATTCGTGAGGGAGGTAGTAATGGTTTTATAAGGGTGCACCCAAATTTAGGGTAGCTCTCTGGTTCTAGGAATGCATGCCATCAAGCTTGGTGTGGACCGCCTCTGGGAGGGAACCATCTTATCTTGCATCCTCTCCATTTGTATCATTTACTATGAGGTCCTTGGGACTTATTTCCACTATTTTTACTGATGCATACTGCATTGGGGGCAGTGTACTTTATGTTGAATGGTAGAAGAGTTTTTTGAATCCTTTGTTAGAATTTCTCCTTCCATTTTATGGTATTATTCAGATTTCTTGGTGAAGAGTGACCGAAAGGGAACCCCGGTCGGACCTCGCAATATACCTTTATCCTGGAGGGTATGAACCATGAGATGGGACTGAACGGGTGACCTCTCTTTTCATTTTTCTTCCCAGACAGAAGAATAAAGATGTCTATTGTGTGGCAATTTGAGGTAAAAATTCCTCCAACCCTGTGGGTTGGGGTTTCTCCCAATCTTACATTGATTCACTATGGCCCATATTCATTGATCTTATAGGGGTATTTTGAGTTAAAAATACCCCCAACCCTGCAAACTAGGGTTGTTCCCGTATTATGATTATAGCTACTGCTATTGTTTCCTTCTTTATTTCACACACTTCTGCGCAGGTGTGAGTTGATTATGGCACTGGATTTGCATGAGATTTATTTTATTTAGAGGACATGAGAACTATTTTTTTGTTGTCTTCTCTTAGGTAGGAATCCTGGTAGATGTTCTCAGTTTCCTAGCTCAGAAGCTTCTTGATGGGTTGATCTCATCAAGCCTGACGCTTTTGAGACTTACTCAAGTTTGATTCTTATTGAGTGTTCCACCTTTCCTGAGTAGGTATTTCATTTGATTGATGTATTTGGGTAATGACATTACAAGATTTCATTTTTGATGAGGTCTGAAGATGGGATGCGGGGTGAAGTGAAGAGATCCATTTTCTCCCCATCCCTAGATATGAACTCTAAATGGGGCATCACTGATGAGGCAATGCAACTTGTGCAGTGTGTGGAGGCAGGTCACTTCAAGGTTTTTCTTTCACCTTTCTGATTGTGGGTGCCATGAAGATGGTAGGGATTCCACGTCAATTAGGCTGTGAAGATCTCCTAATATGTTGACATGGTTTGCATTCCCTTCATAGAGCAAAAAAATTTATTTTCGTTGGTAGATAGTTGTACATGTATTGAGGTGAATGTTATGCATACATTCATTGGATAACTACCTTGGTATGTCTAAGTGAGAAGTGTCCGTGGGCCAATACATCACTGGTATATCATCCCTAGATAGTTGTCTTCTCATGAGCAGCATATCCTATTGTTGTTGTTTTTCCAGGGACTCCTCTACTTGATATTTCCAACTTGACTACTTCTTAATGATTTCATTCCAAGTAGAAGGGCTGGTAAGAGCCTCATTGATATGTGAGCGGTGCGAGGTTGGCTCGGAAGATGATCATGGACTCAAACCATCCTTTGGTTGAGAAAGGATATCACTCATCATAGATAAAGTGTCTGACATGTATGACTTCATCTTTATGAGTGCCTCAGCGTGGGAGGGTTTTCTCACATTTGTCCCAGCAAAGGGAGTACCTTCTTGCTAGTGTGAATTTTAGTTGTGGGGAGGACCTTCTTAATTGTTTCTACAATGGCAAGGGATACCATTGCAACTTGATGCCTGGCTGGGAGGAATGTCTCAACAACGTATATCCTAAGGAGGACCTTTAGGGTGGGCTACAGTGAGGGGAGGACCTTCTTGCTGCTTGATGTCACTGAGGGGAGGACCTTCTCGATGAATTCTATGATGGTGAGGACTAATATTATAGATTTATAACTTGCTACAGGGAGAATTTATGTAGTGTACATTATAGGGAGGGCATTCAGGATGTACTAGAATGAGGGGAGAACCTTATCACTGCTTTATGTTGCTAAGGGGAGGGCCTTCATAGCAACTACCATTGTGGGGAGGGCCTTTTCAATGGTTGTCATCATGGTGAGGTCTACCATCATGATTTGACGTTTGACTACAAGGCCCTCCCCTTAGCAAGTTGGAAATATCAAGGGGAGGGCCTTCTTGCTAAGGGGAGGACCATTAGGGAAGACGATAGCAAGGGGAGGGCCTTCTTGCTATCTGATCTTTTGGTCAAGGGGAGGGATACCCTGACATGCATTAGGAGATAAGCTCTCATGATCGATCATTCCTAGTCCATGGAGTAAGACCTCATGGGTACTCTGGGGAGGACCTTCAGAGTTGTTGGTAGCAATATTGCGGGGAGGGAATTCTCAACTACTACTACCACTTCCATAATTTGGTAATAGACTGGTAGGATCTTGGGCCTCAATTGATATATTCTTGAGGGCATCAAGAAATCCAGCTTCCAAAAGATAAGAATCATGTATATGCTATTAATTTTATGGTTACATTTGGCACATTTCACTTTTGGGTGCTCTCTTGTGGGTAACTGGAGTCGTATAATGTTGATAATAGCATTCATATATAGGTACCTATTTTGTTGGTTCCTATGATTCCATCGGGATATGCTGATGGACATCTTGAGTTTTTCTAGGGATATATGTCTGCTCTGTAACTTCCAACACGTTAGACCGGCATCCCCCGATTGGAACAAGTATTTGTTCCTAATCCAGTTGTCTGTGTATCGCAAGATATTACCATCAAGCCTCCTAGACCATATTAGGGATTCATAACTGCTCCTGATTGATCATCCCATTTTGCAGGTAAGTCATTACATTCAAGGAAACTAGGTTGTGGGCCTGGTTCCTCGCCTTTTTCACCGATGCAATGATGTCTTGAAATGTATGGAAGATGTGGTCTAGAATAGACATCTGATCTTCCATCATTTCCAGGATATGCTGAGATACATCTTTGGCTAGAAGGGTATGAAGGTCCATTCCAATATCGGAGCAGGAGTTTGGTCCGCTCCGGTCCTCCATAGGTTTCTAGTGAATACTGGAAATTCTTCTTTGTTGAGACAGAGTAATGAGTCTGCCACTAGTTGTCTTCTCTGGTTGACACTATATTTGGTCAGTGGGCTTCATATTTATGAGCAGGAATTTGCATTTTCACACTTTCCGTTGTATGTGTATCATGGGTTTTGTATGAATCTGCATGAATTTGACTCTGGTCATATAAGTTTACCAACCTATTTGGATGGCGGGCTTGATATGCATCAATAGATGTTTTTTCCTGCCCATAGCTGGTTGTCATCCTATTTGGATGATGGGATTCTTGCACATTAGCAGATATTTGCATCTGCCTGTAATTTGCTGCTCTATCTGCACTGTGGGACCGATGAGCACTGGTAGGAATGTGCATGCACTTGTATTGTGCCACCATATTTCTGTGGTGGGATTGAGTGGATGGGTAGAGTTATATATCTTCCCATTAAATTTCTCTGCATTTGTACGGTGGAGTTCCTCCTCAGGAATCAGGGTGATGGCATGTTCCTGGTTGTATGTTTTCTGTCCTTGGTGGGTAGCCCGAGGGGCCTGTGTCCTTTGGACTTCAATGGGTTCCCTCAGTATAATATCCTCTTTAGAGTGAGGATACTTGGTCTCCTGGTGTTGGTGGTAACACTCTCCAGTAGGGTCCTGTGAGTAAAACCCATGTGCTTCTAGGATGAATTCATCAGCATCGACTTCATCTACCTCCCTAAGATAAGGTAGGTACTTGTTGTCACATTCCGGAGATAAGATCTCGAAATGGTTCAAGACGACCACCAATGATGCCTTGTGTTGGGGTGCCATCCATGGCTGAGGAGGTGGCTGGAGTGCTTTTTCAGATTAGAGGGCCTGTCTTGTGGCCTCCATGGTGGGGAGATTATTGTTTTGGTGGTACTCTCTAATCATCTTGTTGGATACCCAGCATTGAAGACGTTGGGTTGGTGAGGGGGTCCTGCTCTTCATCAGGGGCCCAGCCTCCTGTGAGATCCCTAAGGTGTATGTCTGCATTATTTGTCGATATTTCATTTGGATCGAAGGTTTCTCTAGAAACATACAATATATATATATGGCATATACAGACAATAAAACCCTGTCAAAGTATCATATCTTGATCATATGCATAATTGATGGTTCGGATTAGCCCCCATCCTTTTATGAGGCGAAGGGGCATGAGTAGGGTGAAACTACCACCTTGGTTGAGGATTCACATATGGTTCACCATTTTTGTTTTGAACCGAGGTAGGCATTTGGGGGAAGACAAAATGGTCTGATGGGTGACAAGTATTTTTCTATTATTATAGAGAATTTCATGTCGTCATTTACATTTCATCCTAATCTGCGTCATTCTTCTTTAGGGAGAATTAGAGTGGACCCATGGGGACTAGGCAGTTTATCCCTTTTTCATTATGAAGGAGGTGCCACAGTCAAATAGTCTCAATGGGGGATTATAGGGGTTAAGTATTTTTGCAATCGGTCCTCCTAGGATATGATTTCCTCATATAGTCTCCAACGGGTTTATTCGTGGAGCCAGAAACACCCAACGGCCCTGGTATCCATGATTTATAGACTTTCTTTCCAAAGGCAGGTGCTCGTTAGATAACGATTTGTCCAATAACACTTAAGGACTCTATTGGTCGAGAAGATGGGAGGTCAAGCTCATCACACCCTTTGGGGGGGATTATTACCTACTTAGGTACTCTCTTATAGATTTAATCCATTTTTATATGTATATGTTCATGAATCCCCAATTCATTCCCAAATAGTGTATCCACAGGTTACCTCTGGGTTGAAAAATCAATCAGGGATATGCATGGATTTGATGCTATAGAGGAAATGCTGACTTAAGCCATGAAATGAGGTGCTCTAGAGTTTATCATCATCCATGAAGGATGTAAGGTGGTTTGATATTGGGTTCAAACCTATAATATGGGATTCCTACGTATCCTCGTGAGAGGAATCAGAGTCCATGTAGTTCGGTTATTGGTAATTTCACCTAGGAGGAAGCCCTTTCGAATTTGGGGGAACATTTTATTGGTACTAACTTCTAAGTAGAACATCCCTTAAGCTCAGGCCTTGGACATGCATCCTACATATCCCAATTATGGTGGGAATCAAAGTTCTCATAGTTCATTTAGATTAGGGATTACACCTAGGAGGAGGCCCATTTTTGGGGGCAATAATTGGGTGAACCTTTTGGAAGGCCACCCCTTTGAGCTTAGACATTCAAGCAGGCATCCTACGTATCCTAGTTGGAATAGGAATTAAAGTTATCATAGTTTTTTTATGGGTTTTTCCAATGTTGTATCATCACAGACCACTAATCCCATATGAGTCATGCTCGGTGTGAGAAATAAGAGGATGTGAAAGATTCAAAAAAAATTCACTTTCTCTTCTCCACTGATGGAAAAGGAGGATGATGGTGGTGGAAGAGGCCATAGCTACAAGCCCAACAGGATAGGGAAAGGGAATATTTAAGCATGAAACCCTCACCCATGTTGATATCCAGGGTAGTTGCATCTAGTGATTTATTCATACATGTCCTGAGATGAGGTGAATAGGTTTAAGAGTGACACCTCTCACAAAAGTCTAGGGGTTTACCTCAGGAGGAGTGCCCTTTTATAGGTTCTGGGAAAGGGTAGGAGCATCATCCCTGGTCAAAGGGGAAGGAAAGAGTGACCTTTTCACTAGTCACTAGAACTTATTGAAGGGAAAGTCCAGTGGTTACCCCTAAAACCAAGAACGGGAAGGTTCACATTGGCATCCCAAATTCAGTCCTTGGGTCACCTTGGTAATGTATACTTAGAGACATTTTGGGGGTCCAAAACTTTTTAGGGGTAGCCTTCGTGACTCTACTTACCTTAGGTATGTGGATTTAGAAAGGCACATTGATGCACCTGATGATCTAATCATATGGGTCTAGTGGCTTTGGAGGAGGCTTTGGCCTGATGCCGGTAGACTAGTTCGTAGAGGAGATATGGAGAACTAGATGGTGATGGAGGGGCATGATTGTACCTAGAGGGAAGGACACCCAAAGTCACCCCATTCCATGTATTTTTTTCTCATGTGGGATGGGGGAAGCCATGCGTGGCATAATGCTATATAGGTAGAGGGGTCATCTGCATACCAAAGTAGTATGCGGACATGGGTATGGACCACCATGTACCAAAGTGGTACGTGGTCCTGGATGTGGTTCTCCATGTCACTCTGGATTCCATCCGCATACTGATGCAGTATGCGGCGCAGGGTTCGATCCACATAGTGATGCGCTATGCAGAGCACCGAATTGAACAAGGGTACTGGAGCCTATGGTTCATGGGGAATTCATCTGTGATGGATTTATAGTTCATTATTTCACCAATTAGGTTCTCAGTTCACCAATTATTATTAAGTTTCTTCTTTTTGTGGTTTTCAGTTGGTTATACCTATGGAAAAGTGGTTCACAGTTCGTACTTCATCAATGATTCGAAACTGAAGTCAGAATATTCTTTGTATCTGAACTCTCTCTTTCAGTATCTAAGGTCACCTTCATGCTCTCTTCCACCCGTCTCTTCTTTCCTTTCCAATTCCTCTTGAGCTCCTTTTATAGAGTACTAGGGAAATCATATTTTTGGTCATGTGACACCATTTGTGGAATCCCATGAAGATATATCTCAACCCATGGAAGACACAGTCATCCGGGGTTTGCGGAGGCTATGGTTCATGAGACGTGGTTCGCAGAACCCTACCAGCTTGCTTCATCTATGAATCTACTTATTTCACGGGATGGTATGTAGTTGGAATTTCTGAATTTGATTTCACCAATAACATAGTTCGTGGAATCCTATGTTTTATGGCCATTTCCCCAAGGGCCAGCGCCTCGTGGCTCCTTCCGCATACCAATGGTTCATGGTTCATGCGCCCTGCGAACCTTTCCCGATGATGGTACGTGGTACACTAAAACCCTTTTCAAAATTTCATTTCATCAATTTTATTCTCAAATTTTCGATCTAACTTGCATCCATTTACCCTACTGGACTTGTAGTAATATTTTCTTCCCTCTTCTAAGTGCTTGTGGGGGTATTTACATCCCTTTTCGAAGTTTTTAGGACCCTACAGGGTCCTTTAAACCATATAAAACAAACTAATTCACCATTTCCCCCTCTTTCCAAGAATCTCATGAAAAGTCTTTTTTCATAAAAAATCTCAAGGGAAAACCAATTATTAAAAACTCTTTTTAAGAGAAACCAAATCATTTCACTTTTTAAACCACACTTTCAAACCATATAAAAATAAATCATTTGAAAGTAAACTAACACACACTCAAATTGATGCATAAACCACACAAAAGAACCCAAACATCAAGGGAGAAAAATCTAAGAAATTGTGTTAATGGTTAAATGATTTAGGGGAATAAAATGAAATCATAAAATGAAATCCCATAAAGTTTTCTAAAAAGGGACTAGAAACATGGGAATCACCCCTAGGCTCTAGTAATAAAGACCTATACTATCGACAAGGAACCTATACTGAAACTAATAAACTTGTAAACATCCCTGATAGTCCTATCAGACTATATAGAAATATACATCCTTGTATATACTTTGATTCCATGGGAAAAAAACTATTTCTAGCCCATAAATCCCACTACCCCTTCTAGTATAACCATCTTGGAGTAGTTGGGAAACACTCCCTAGTTGACACACTATCTATACTAGGATTTACCTGCATACAGTTCATCCACTTTATTCCTAGGACTTCCATGATAATTCAAATGGAGGTGAGAAATTAATAATCACATATAACAAGTATAAAACATTTATAAGTAATTACACCTCACCTCCTACCCTTACAAGTAACATCCTCAATCACATATCCATAAAAAAATCATCAAAAATGTGTGTGTTAATATAAATCATCCCCACATGGGGTTATAAACCACAACAGGAAAAAATAAACACATGCGGATTAATTAGGGGTCTCACGCATTTATAAAACTATTTCACATAAAATTCCAACCAAGTTTTCAAAAAAGTGCTCTAAAAGTCTATCTATTTTCACACCATTCAAAAACCATGTTTCAAACATCCTTTGAAAACTAATTTATCAAAACTAACTTGAAATTCCATTTGAAAATCTAACCATTTAAACAGATTAATTTTTAAAAGAACTCACCCCTTTTTAAAAGAAATCAAACAGTTCTGATCACCCTTTAAAAAAACCAAACTTCCATTTTTTTTCTTTTAACATTAAGAAAACATTAGGACCCAATAGTCTTAAACATTTAAAATGAGGTCTAATCCTATAGGTTTAATAAAAAACACCTTTAAAGTATCACTCATCCATTTTTAAAATGAGACCAACATCAAACATGCTTTCATAACATTTAAATCCATTTAATAAATACAAATAGTCATTTAAACCAACACTTAGCATGATACTTAAGTCCATTCCAATTATTTAAAACATTTGAAAGCTAATTAAAATCAATAAGGGCATGACACATACATAAAATCCCTTAAGAATCATTTCAAATCACTATAATCATTTTAGAAGAGCCACTTGGTCAATTTCACAAGCACTTAACATGTATCATGTCACACCCTAACTGATGCTTAATTTTAATTTAATTAATTTGGGTCTTACTTTTGGAGTTTCGGTTTGAACCGATTGTATTTTGGAAGAAATTGAGATCTTATACAGGCGTGCGACCATACGCGCGACCGCACACACGACTGTGTGCAGTGTCTCACCTCAATCAATAAAGATATTATCATTTTTGTTGGTTTTATCATTTTAGTTTTATCATTAGTATTATTATTATTTAAGTTAATATTTCAAAATAGGTTATTATTATTATTATTATTTCAGTTAATATTTTAATTGGGTTATAATTTTTATTAAATCATTAACATTAATATAAAATTATTAACGTCACTATCTTGTTTTTATTATGATTTCTAGTTATTTTTATTCTTTTTTTCTTTTTTTTCTCCTATTTAATACTTATTTTATTTCCTTTCTATTTTTTATTATTATTTTTTTATTTTATTTTATTTTATTTTTTTCCCTCTCCTTTATTTTTCTCTCCACCTCTTTTTTTCCTTCTCCCTCACTCTTGCGCTTCTCCCCTCCCTGCGTGGACCCCCCACTCTCACCTCCTAACCCTATATGTGCCGCTAAGCCCCTCCCCTTGCCTTCCTTTGGCACAGGCCTCCTCCGGCACGGCCACCTCTGGCGTGGTGCGATGTCCTCTGACACGGTGTGACGTCCTCTGGCGCGGCGCGACGTCCTCCAGCGCGGACCGCCCCTCCCATTCCCTCCTCCTTGCCAGACTAGCTACCATCTAACCAGCACACCACAGCCCCGCCAGCCTCCACCCACACGCACGGCTTCCCTTGTGACACCTCCCTCTCGACCATACCACCCAACGAACCAACCCAACGAGTCGTAACCCTCCTGATCATGTCCGGCGGCACCTCTCCGGCCAGAATCCCCTTGTGTGCGTGACCCCCAGCACGAAACCCTCCTTGTCACACTTGACCAACCTCCTGAAACCCCTTCCGTAGGTGTGTTCCACTTTGATGGGTTGTTTTCTTCCTCTAGTAGAATTGAAAATTATGGCTTTATGTTGGTTCAGTGTCTTGTTTTTAGCTTTCAATCTGAGGTTGTTGTGGTTCGATTTTCATGCGGCAGAGTTTGCGCACCCCGTTTGTGAAGTTTTGATACCGAAGATATGTGTTTTCGCATATATGTGTTTTTTGACGAATTAATTTTCTTGTTTAATTAATTTATCATGTTCCTTAATTTATTTTCTTTGTTCTAATGTGTTAGTTAAATTTTATACGCAATTTGATGTGAAAATTGAAGTATATGTGAAGTGTGTTTGTAGTTTTGAGTTTAGTTGCAATAAGAAATATATATATATATATGTATGTATGTATTCCTTTTATGTACACACTTTCAATGTTTAAAATAATTTAATTTATATGCAATTACCTAAAGATGAGTCTTTCATGTGAAAATTTGTTATTTTGTATGTGAAAAGATTTTTGTGTTTATTGTAAATAGTTTATAAGTTTTTTGAATAATTTATTAATTATTTTCCATGTTGTGAATCTAGTTCTTCTTGAGGGTTGGGTGCATTTTCTTTTGCTAGTAGCGTTTTTATGCGTTGCGCATGAAACTTTTCTCTGGAAAAACCCATGCTGAGTTGTTTATCAGTGTTTTTTTTAACTATGCAGTTCATCTATTAAAATGTGTGTAGTCTGTAGTTGGTGTTTTGGTATTGCGTCTTGGCGCATTTGGTTTTAGAAAGGATGTTTTGAGTGTGTTTTGGGTGTAAACTTTTGATGTGCTATTTTGAAATGTTTTATAAAACGTTTAAGTGTCTAATCATTTTATTTAATTATATGTTTAGTGAGGGGCCCCTACCTTGGAGTTTTGAGACATCGGCAACAAAGACCTGCGTATATGTATATGCATGAAAATTTATATGCATGTACGCGAAGTGGTCTCGGGATTCCTTTGTTAGAAGCTGTGTGATTTGAGGTAGGTTCCCTACGCCTTTACCTTTAATTAGAGTTTCCAATTTTTCTTGATGTTTCTTTAGAATTATTTCCTTGGTTTTAAATGAAATTCATATTCACTATACATATATATGGTTATGGTTATTAAAAAGTGTTCTTTTGTGTATTCAAACATGAAATGGGTATTTCCAAAAGGTGTGTGGTCTTTTGTTTGAATTTGTTATGAAAGTGAAATGACATGTTTGACTTTTCAATAGATTCCAAAGTGATTTTTAAAATGGGTTTTGGTGTGAACATAGGATTAAAAGATGATTTGATTTCCTAAAAATTATTACTTCATTATAAGTGTGGTTTTATGTTTGTTTTAAAAATATAGTGCCTTCATGTGTTCCAAAATGAGGAATACTCCTTGTAAAGTGATAAGGCTCGTTTGGCACTTTGAGTTTGGTTTGAGAAAATGGAAAACCCCACCTGAGACATTCTCCTAGTTGTATAAATGTGATGTAAGTGTTTATGTGTGGTTTGTGATATGTTCCTAGTAAAGAGGCTTGTGCATTTTTGTGTGACAGATATAAAAAGGGGGATGAGCCCAAGGGGGGAGATCAGTGGTGAGAGGGTGGGTGTGTTTTTGAATAAAGAGAAAGATGTGTTCATGTATGTTAGTTTTATTAAAACTCACCACCACTTGAAACAGAGCACAATGGGAAACCTGGGTATCAAGGTGGGTGAACTAGGACATGTGGGCTAGTGTTCCGAAGGTTACTTGACCCGGTTTCACTGCAGGTTTGACGATTGAAACACTAACTAAACATATGAATGACTGAGGGTCTTGGTCTTCTAAGCCACGTTTTCTGAGGGTCGTGGTCTTCTAAGCCATGTTTTCTGAGGGTCGTGGTCTTCTAAGCCACGTTTCATCGAGACACAAAGATCCTAGGTCCCCAACTAACCCTAGCTGCTTAGGGACTTCCCATGGTGCTTGTGATATGATTTTAAATTCAATTGTTTCATGCTTGTTCCCTCTTTTGTGAAAACCATATTTGAATCTAAATTGGTCACATTAAATTTTGAAATGTTAATGCATGCTCAAAAACTATTTTTAAAAGGGAATAGAAATGTTTTTCTTGGAAATTCAAGCTTGTTATTTGAATTTGAAGAGTGAATAATGTTATTTTATTATGACTTATTTTCAAACTAGCATGATTTGGATTTCTTATAAAAGGCAGTGGCATAGGGTGTTGTTGTATTTTGGCTTTCCTACTGAGCATCTTGGTGCTCATGCCTACTTTATATTTTCAATTTTAGTTTCTTGTTTTGGATCTCTCTTGCAGTAATCTTGTTTCTGTGTTTGGTGGTGACCCATGAGGTCACTTGGTGGTATGTTTAAATTTCCATTATTGTTCTATTTTCAATTAAAAGTATTTAACTACCTTTCTTAGTTTATATTGATTTTTTATATGTCCTTTCTGGGCTAAATTGTTCCCAACTCCCTCATTGTGGTGCCCGGCACTGGTTACCAGCCTGTGGGGATCGGGAACGCCCTTCAGGCCATGTCGTGGACCGGGTTGGGTGCCAGGTCGGATGACGACCCAGCCTGGTTCATGAAAAAATTATATCAGAGGAGGTTTGTGTTCTTGTTATTTGGTATGTCAGGTAGATCGGGGATAGGAATGTCGGTACTCGAGGGGAAGGTGCGAGAAGAGCATCGCGAACTCCTTCTCATTCCGATCCTTGAGTAACCAGGGGTAGTATAGGATTTAAGTCTTGGCTTTTCTCTGTGTGTATGGGGATGACAATAGGAGTAAACCGGTACTGTGCGTGGTCTCACATTGAGTAGCGACCCATGTGATTCCCAAGAGTACGGTTTGACACTCCTAGTGGTTGGTGCTTGTCTAGGGCATGGTCTTCTAAACCATGTAGTCGGGTTAGACACAACCACTAGTCCTCCATCCAGGTGATTTAATGTTTGTGATGTCTTTCTTTAGTTTTAGGTTGGCACAAAAGTGTATTTTTTAAGTAAAGCGGACTTTGGGGTTGCACTTATTTTATTTTTGTGTCTGTTTATCATGATTCTTAGGGTGTGTTTTTTTTAACCTTGTTTTTGGAATTTGGCGTTTGATTTGTCGAAGATGAATTTCTAAAATAACATCTTGGGTTATTTGAAATTGAAGTGAGTTATTTTTGAAATGGGAATCATTTTTAAAATATGTCTTGAATTTTTGAAATGGTTTGGAAAAATGTATTTTCGGAATATTGGGGATGTTTTGTTTTGAAAGAGCAAGAGCCTTATTTCGTCCAGTGGTATTCCTATGGGTGCTTGCATGTGCATGTGGAAGTGATTAATGGATAGTGGGTGGATCATGTGGATGGGTGCATGAGTGGCATAAAAATTCATATTTATAAGGCATCTAGGAATATCAGTGGCGAGTGATTGATTTTTAAAGCTGCTACTTATTTCCTAAAAAGTGAGGTTTTCTCTAAATTGGATTTTTTTGCTTAAATGGTTTTGTAAATTGGAAAATTGTTTTGAGTTCAGAGTGAAAGAAATGAGTTCAAAAGAGTTGTTGGGTTTTAATGTATTTTGTTTGGTTCCCTAAGCGGGTGTTTTTCTTTAAGAATGAATTGATGTTTTAAATTGGAATTACTAGAATTGTGTGTGAGGTGTGGATGTTTGTTTTGTGATGAATTTGGATTTTTTGAAGGTTTTTTTGTGTTCTTGTTTGGGATATGCCCCCTAGAAAGGTATCATGGGTTTCCAGTAGGTCTCTCAGTTCTTGGCTCAGCCCGGACTCCTAGTGGAGCGGCGGAGTTGGTTTCTTCTCGATTGTGTCGACTATTTGTAGATGTCGAGGTCAGTTGGATATCATTGAGTGATTGAGAATGTTGGGAATGTCTCCAGTTTTTGAGGTACTCTAAATGTTGTGCATGCGTATGTTGTATCTAGTATGTTTGTAGGAGTGAGACTACACCAGCAAATGATGATCATTTTGTTTTTGTCGCGAGTGGGGATGTCTTGAGTGATCCTCAAGGCTAGCCTCATCCTAAGTTGTACCTAAGAAAGTGAAGGTTCCTCATCCGATGAGGAGTGTGAATTAATGGGACATGTTCATAGATTTCTCCTTCCATCAGTTTGTATCATGCATTTGACAGACCGCTCAATCTCCTATCTCTAGTGTGGTCAGTCGGACACTCTAAGTCGTTCTCTGCAATTCTCAGTTGGTATATTGATGGAGTTGTCGTTTGGGACACGAGGAGAAGTATGCAGGTTGCCTTTTCAATGGAGGAAGTTCTAGTTAGATGTGGTCAGATTATGACTACGAGGCGGTAGATGCTTTAGACATCAGGGCCCCAGCCATAGGTCTCGGGGTGAAGCTTGCACGCAGTCAAAAACTCATCAGACGTGGTTCGAGTTTGGTCCAACTTAAGTCTGCAGTGTCAGGACAGGGACAAGTTAAATTTCCCTACTGCGGTATCATCTTTGAAGGCTTCATTTTTGTTGAGAGGGGCATGAAGCTCTCTCTTCTTTCGATGGTATTAATTTATGGGAGTTCCTCTTGGGCCTTAAAGTGGTTCGGAGAATCCGTATTCTTGTAAATTCAGCAGGCATGCTCTGTGAACCTTTTTGTGGTCGGTTATGAATCGAAATTGTACTCGTTTTGGAGATACTCATGTCTTGTGGATTTGACATGAACCTGTCCAGTTTGCCTCCTGTTTAGGGGTATCCTCTACCAAGACTATCTCATGTGGTGGAATATGGTCCAGGGTAGGAATCATCCGTGCAGGACGACTCGTATTGGTGGGTTCGTGATGAAGGGTTCAATCAGTGTTGCTCAAACTAAACTGAGAATGCCCGCACGGGTTTTGTGGTGTTAAGAAATTTTAAAATGGTGGGGAGACCCTATGCAGGTCTCGCCGATGTAACCTCTTATATTGGTTAAACATATGGAACTTTGAGGTTCAAGCTAGTGTTAGAGGTTGTATGAGTTGTGAGTTTTTTTGGTTTGAAGAACCAATGTTTGAAGAGAACCCTAATATGGTGGGGAGACCACCATAGGAAGAGCTTGTAGAAGACTCTGTTTTCAAAGTGTGCTTGGCAGAGTAACCCCTTTCTTTTGCTCCACCCGACCTCGACCATGCTAATTAGTTAGCACGGATAGTGGGTCACTTGACGAGTGTTATTAGAGACCTCAAGTGGCCCCGGTGATCCCTAAGTTAGGGGTCGAGGTGTTCCATGTTTTAGTTCTATTTCGAGGTGAATTCTTTGTTGTTGGTCATTTTTCTTGGTGATTCTAGTTTTGAGATCTTTGATGTTTCAAGAAATGGGTGTTTGGAATGCCCGGTCTTCGGGCGATTGAGGTTTGGTTCTAAGTGTCTTTGTGGTCTCGCTTGGAACCCTTGGTTGGCCTAGTCTTTTGGGACTTTTGGGGGGCAGAAAGTGTTATGGTGGGGAGAATTTTCACACCCCGACTGATGATTAATTTTAATTTAATTAATTTGGGTCTTACTTTTGGAGCTGCGGTTTGAACCGATTGTATTTTGGAAGAAATTGAGATCTTATACAGGCGCACGACCGTACGTGCGACCGCGCACGCGACCGTGTACGGTGTCTCACCTCAATCAATAAAGATATTATCATTTTTGTTGGTTTTATCATTTTAGTTTTATCATTAGTATTATTATTATTTAAGTTAATATTTCAAATTAGGTTATTATTATTATTATTTCAGTTAATATTTTAATTAGGTTATAATTTTTATTAAATCATTAACATTAATATAAAATTATTAACGTCACTATCTTGTTTTTATTATGATTTCTAGTTATTTTTATTCTTTATTTCTTTTTTTTCTCCTCTTTAATACTTATTTTATTTCCTTTCTATTTTTTTATTATTTTATTTATTTTATTTTATTTTATTTTTCTCTCCCTTTATTTTTCCCCTTCTCCCTCACTCTTGTGCTTCTCCCCTCCCTGTGTGGACCCCCCACTCTCCCCTCCTAACCCTACTCACGCCGCTAAGCCCCTCCCCTTGCCTTCCTCCAGCACAGGCCTCCTCCGGAATGGAATCCTTCAGCGTGGCCTCCTCCGGCACGGCCTCCTCCAGCGCGGCGCGATGTCCTCCGGCGTGAACCTCCCCTCCCGTTCGCTCCTCCTTTCTAGACCAACTACCATCTAACCGGCGCACTACAGCCCTGCCAGCCTCCACCCACGTGAACGGCCTCCCTTGCGCCACCTCCCTCTCATCCAGACCACCCGGTGAACCAACCCAATGAGTCGCACCCCTCCTGCTCCTGTCCGGTGGTGCCTCTCTGGCCGGAATCCTTTTGTGCACGCGACCCCTATCACGGAACCCTCCTTGTCACACTCGACCAACTTTCTGAAACCCCTTCTGCAGGTGTGTTCCACTTTTATGGGTTGTTTTCTTCCTCTAGTAGAATTACAAATTATGGATTTGTGTTTTTAGGGTCCAATTGTGATGAATTTGGTTCGGTGTCTTGTTTTTAGCTTTCAATCTGAGGTTTTTGTGGTGTGGTTGTCATGCGGTGGAGTTTGCGCACCGCGTTTGTGAAGTTTTGATACTGAAGGTATGTGTTTATGCATATATGTGTTGTTTGATGAATTAATTTTCTTGTTTAATTAATTTATCATGTTCCTGAATTTATTTTATTTGTGCTAATGTGTTATTTAAATTTTATGCGCAATTTGATGTGAAAATTGAAGTATATTTGAAGTGTGTTTGTGGTTTTGAGTTTGGTTGCACTAAGAAATATATGTATGTATGTATGTATGTATGTATGTATGTATGTATGTATGTATGTATGTATGTATGTATGTATGTATGTATGTATGTATGTATGTATGTATGTATGTATGTATGTATGTATGTATGTATGTATGTATGTATGTATGTATGTATGTATGTATGTATGTATGTATGTATGTATGTATGTATGTATGTATGTATGTATGTATGTATGTATGTATGTATGTATGTATGTATGTATGTATGTATGTATGTATGTATGTATGTATGTATGTATGTATGTATGTATGTATGTATGTATGTATGTATGTATGTATGTATGTATGTATGTATGTATGTATGTATGTATGTATGTATGTATGTATGTATGTATGTATGTATGTATGTATGTATGTATGTATGTATGTATGTATGTATGTATGTATGTATGTATGTATGTATGTATGTATGTATGTATGTATGTATGTATGTATGTATGTATGTATGTATGTATGTATGTATGTATGTATGTATGTATGTATGTATGCCTTTTATGTACACACTTGCAATGTTTAGAATAATTTGATTTATATGCAATTACCTAAAGATGATTATTTCATGTGAAAATTTTTTATTTTTATGTGAAAATATTTTTGTGTTTATTGTAAATATTTTATAAGTTGTTTTGAATAATTTATTAATTATTTTTCATGCTGCAAATCTAGTTCTGCTTGAGGGTTGGGTGTGTTTTCTTTTGATAGTAGTGTTTTTATGCGTTGCGAATGAAACTTTTCTGTGGAAAAAACCATGATGAGTTGTTTATCAGTGTTTTTTTAACTATGCAGTTCGTCTATTAAAATGTGTGTAGGCTGCAGTTGGTGTTTTGGTGTTGCGTCTTGGCGCGTTTGGTTTTATAAAGGATGTTTTCAGTGTGTTTTGGGTGTAAACTTTTGATGTGCTATTTTGAAATGTTTTATAAAATATTTAAGTGTTTAATCATTTTATTTAATTATATGTTTAGTGTGGGGCCCCTCCCTTGGAGGTTTGAGTCATCGGAAACAAAGACCTGCGTATATGTATATGTATGAAAATGTATATGCATGTACACGAAGTGGTCTTGGGATTCCTTTGTTAGAAGATGTGTGATTTGAGGTAGGTTCCCTACGCCTTTACCTTTAATTAGAGTTTCCAATTTTTCTTGATGTTTCTTTAGAATTATTTCCTTGGTTTTAAATGAAATTCATATTCACTATACATATATATGGTTATGGTTATTAAAAAGTGGTCTCCTGTGTATTCGAACATGAAATGGGTATTTCTAAAAGGTGTGTGGTCTTTTGTTTGAATTTGTTATGAAAGTGCAATGACATGTTTGACTTTTGAATGGATTCCAAAGTGATTTTCAAAATGGGTTTTGGTGTGAACACAGGATTAAAAGATGATTTGATTTCCTAAAAATGATTGCTTCATTGTAAGTGTGGTTTTATGTTTGTTTTAAAAATACACTACCTTCATGTGTTCCAAAATGATGAATACTCCTTGTAAAGTGATGATGCTCGTTTGGCACTTTGAGTTTGGTTTGCGAAAATGGAAAACCCCACCTGAGACATTCCCCTAGTTAGAGAAATGTGATGTAAGTGTTTATGTGTGGTTTGTGATATGTACCTAGTAAAGAGGCTTGTTCATTTTTGTGTGATGGATAGAAAAAGGGGGATGATCCCAGGGGGGAGATCGGTGGTGAGAGGGTGGGTGTGTTTTTTAATAAAGAGAAAGATGTGTTCATGTATGTTAGTTTTATGAAAACTCACAACCACTTGAAACAGAGCACAATGGGAAACCTAGGTATCTAGGTGGGTGAACTAGGACTTGCGGGCTAGTGTTCCAGAGATGAATTGACCCAGTTTCACTACAGGTTTGACGATTGCAACACTAACTAAACATATGAATGAATGAGGGTCGTGGTCTTCTAAGCCATTTTTTCTGAGGTTCGTGGTCTTCTAAGCCACGTTTTCTAAGGGTCGTGGTCTTCTAAGCCACATTTCATCGAGACACGAAGATCCTAGGTCCCCAACTAACACTAGATACTTAGGGACTTCCCATGGTTCTTTTGATACGATTTTAAATTCAATTGTTTCATGCTTGTTCCCTCTTTTGTGAAAACCATATTTGAATCTAAATTGGTCTCCTTAAATTTTGAAATGTTAATGCATGCTCAAAACCTATTTTTAAAAGGTAAGAGAAATGATTTTCTTGGAAATTAAAGCTTGTTATTTTAATTTGAAGAGTGAACAACGTTATTTTATTATGACTTATTTTCAAACTAGCATGATTTGTATTTCTTATAAAAGGTAGTGGCATAGGGCATTGTTGTATTTTGGCTTTCCTACTGAGCATCTCAGTGCTCACACCTACTTTATATTTTCAGTTTCAGGTTCTTGTTTTGGATCTCTCTTGCAGTAAGCTTGTTTCTGTGTTTGGTGGTGACCCATGAGGTCACTTGGTGTTATGTTTAACTTTCCATTCTTGTTCTATTTTCAATTACAAGTATTTAACTACCTTGCTTAGTTTATATTGATTGTTTATATGTCCTTTCTGGGCTAAATCATTCCCAACTGCCTCATTGTGGTGCCCGACACTAGTTTCCAGCCCGTGGGGATCAGGAACGCCCTTCGGGCCATGTCGCGGACTAGGTCGGGCGCCGGGTTGGATGACGACCCAGCCTGGTTCGTGACATAGCATAAGCCCATTACAAGTGAAAATATCCATTAAAATATCATTTCAAGACAACTATGACATAAAATATGATTCTAAATTCATAATAAATCATTTAAAAGACATAATAAATTTATAACATGTAATACAAGGGAGTTACAAAAAACACCTAGCTTAAAATGTTGGTGGATGGTCTAGAACATGTAACCATCAATGATAGATGCCTAAATATGAAAAAAAAAACAACCTAATGCACACATCACATATCCTATAAATCAAATGTAATAAGAAATTAAAACTCTAAACCCCCCTAGATTTTGGTTTAGGGGAAATTCAATAGGAGATGCATGAGATAAGAGGGAAATAGGGGAGGTGAAACCGTTACCTAGGATGATCGCATCCGAAATCGAGAGCAACAGTAGTTGGAATTGTAAGGGATGATGAGGGGAAGGTCACGTTCATGAGGGGTTCTCCCTAGAGGTCGTGGTCATGGCTAAGGAAGAGGAGGGTAGAGGGTGAGGTGAGGGTTTTTAATTTTCTTTCATTAAGATTATTTTCATAAATTCCAAAAAATTTAAACATTGGGAAACCCTCACGGTTTACCCACATGGTTTATTAAACCATTCAGTAACCATGTGGTGCCCACTGGACACCCCAATATCACCTTTAATGGTTAACCTAGGACCTCGTATGATCCAACGAGTTATGCACCAACTGTTCCAAATGGAACTATCCCATAACAGACCCCCACCCCCACCCCACCCCACACACACACATGGTTTTCACATGATTACTGCTAATCGTGCACAGCCTGTGTGCAGAACAAAAATCTATAAAAATTTAAAACTCAAGATCAGAACCTATAAAATTTTAATAAACCCAAAAAAATAATTTAAAATATTATAAAATAAAAAAAATATAGTAATAGGTGGGTGTCATAATTCTCCCCATCATTTCACTTTATTCCCCTATAAAGTCCCTTGTCAAGGTAGAGATAAAAAAATAAGTGGAAGACCCATCACTTCCTTTCTAGAAGTGAGAAAGGTTAGGGAAAAATCAAGATCCCAAGACCATAGAGACCCCAAACACAATCCTTATTCCAAATAACCACTAAAATCCCTCAAAAATGATAACTACCTTAAATAAGAATCAACCACAAGCATATACCATGAAATTATAAATGAAGGGAGACCGAATGGAGGTCTCCCCGCTATTTAGAATTGATCTAAATGGTGAAGCATTAAATGACCACTCCTGCAACAATATTTTCACCAAGATAACCACAATTTCATCAAAACTGTAAGTGAATCCAAAATATTTCACTAATCATGGACATATATAATGAGATCATCTCTAAAAATGGAGCACGGTCCAAGAAACACCCAAAGGACCCCAAAGTCAAGGAATATCCAAGATCTTAATATCAGCTTTCTAAAACAAACCACAACCAATACTCCTAAAGCAACCAAAGGTCACAATACCAAGTTACCAAAAACATCAAATCTCAAAATACCTAAAGAAAGCAGTTATTAAACACATGACTTAATTAAATAAATGAAACAGACCCTAACCTTATATCACAAACTGAGAGAAAATAGGGGAAAACTAGGACCTCAAACCCAGGATACCCTCTCATGGGGTACCCATCCATATCTAATCTGACATTATTCAGTGCTTAATATCAACCGGTGTCATACTATACCTAGCCACCTAAATCACTCACACAAATCCATCCCATGTATAAACAACAAATTGAGACTCAAAAATATCCCTCTCCATAAGGCCAACATCACCAAAAGTCTCCACACAAGACATAAAGAGTTAGAGGCATAAACAATCCCAAATAACCACTACTCAAATAGAAAAACCAAAAGATAACCTAAAGGACCATACCAACCAAAGGCCACCTCAAGTCTAAAAGTATCTAAACTCATCGAGAATGAATCCTCAAAACTTACCAACACCCAAAAATACAAGGGGATAGGTATTCACCAAAATGGTTCACAACCATTACTTTTAAACATCCAAAAATAGAAAAATACTTTCCAATTCAATAAAATTCTAGGAAAGATCTAAGAATAAGGGAAGAAATATGCATATAGATAAACAATCCACTTTTACTCGAGACCTTATAGGAGGAATACATTAAATATAAAAAAACATAGAACCAAATTGATCATGTTTCTCAAACCAAAACACCTGGTCCCAACCTACATAGAGGGAAAAATATAAAAACACCATTATAACATGGAAAATCATGTTCCAAAGATACCATTTCTTTAAAAATTTATACATTCTCAAGGGAAAAAATATATTTTCCAAAAAAACATGTGAGATTTTAAAATAATCCAACCACTTTTAAAACATATTATTTATTTTAAAACCCTAATTTCCTAAGGTAATTTAAAAACACTTTCACCTGATTATAAAAAATACTAATTCCTTTATAAAAAAAATTAACCCACCTAAGCTTCTTGAATCCAGTTCATTCAAAAATTTCAAAAAAAATTACCAATTCATTTTTATTAAATGAAAAAAAAATCAAAATGACCCCATGGGGTTCCAAATTCCTTTACAAATAAACAAACAACGGGTACTAAAAATAATTTTTTTTTCAAATTCCATAAAAAAATCAACTAATTTAAAACAAAAATGCCCAAAAAAATTCTATAAAAGCAATCCCATTTTATAAAAAAGCCTAAAGGTTACCCCCCCAACCAAAATTATTTAATTAAATTAAAAACTATTTTATAAAAAATACCAAATTCTTCCTTTCAAACCAAAATCACTTTCAATAAAAACCTCCCCTATCACTAAAACTGATATGCACAAAAATCACACCAAAGAGGAGGCACACCCCAAATCTATCAAAACCTAATCCACATCATCAATATATCACAAGACCCACCTAAAGGCATCACCTTCCACTAGGGATCTCTTAATAACAGTCTTAAATTATAATCCAAATGGGATGTGAAACTATTCCTAACTCATCCATATGGTTTGATGGACCACATGTCATCCATGCAATGAAACCTAAGTTATTTCATGATCAATCATTTGGTCATTGCCTAGTTTATCAGTCCATATAGACCAAACTCACACCACCAATCTACCTTTTTTCCCATCCAAAAATCCAATATGACCCCAAGGAAACTCAAACTATGCCAATAAGGATCAACACATAATCAACAGTAAATCTAACAAAATTCAAAATTCAAAATTCAAATCTCATTTTCCATGGTAACTCGGGTATCTTTGTGAAGGGTGGTGATCAAGAACTCGTTCATGACTGGCCTCCCCAATTCCCAACAAAAAAATCTTACTTGAAATTACCGTGGAACACCAAAATAATAAAAGAGATACTCACAAACATATTCTTCCACTGTAAAACCTTGGATTTGATGCCATTTGTAATGAACAAGCCTAGAGAACCACTCGAACTGGCACCTAAACTGTCCTTCCACTAACCCGAGGGGCATTCCCAATCCCCATGGGCTGGATATGGGCACCAGGGAATCATATGCATACAATGGGAATGATTTTCCACTTAAATTGGAGTTAATGAATAAAAACATTTCTCCTGAAAATCTGACATGAACCCTCTATAAGTTGGATGTCCACTCTAAAATAAAATAGGCATAAATAAATAAACAAAATATAACATATACCAAAAATAAACTCTCATATCACCCTCCACACGTCTTTCCCTATAGAAAAGCCTACAATAGTGCCTATCATCAGCCACCGTAATAATAGTACACCTCCAAATATACTAAATAGTAAAAATCCTATATGAAAAAGGTAAATATTTAAAAGGGTAACACACCATACATTATATGAAAATAAATTCAAGTCCTAAAAATCATGTAATAGGCACCACAGATTGAATGTGATAAATAAAACTGAATAATTGGCCTTAAATCCCCCAAATCAATCAACACACCCAAATTGTTCATAAGTTAAACCAAGGTTCTAAAACTGAAATGTGAAATGGGCATGTGCTAAACAGATCAGTAGGTTACCACCCACTGAAACTATGAAAATGCCTTAGTAAAATAGTTTATAAAATGCTAGTTTAAACATAAGGTATAAAACAGGTTTTCACATGATTTGTAAAAAAATCCAAACAACATGCCACATGCACATTTTTAAACAACCATCATTTTTATAAAATAAACCAAGTATGATTAAACATTTTAAATCAAGGTTTTAAACCAATGAAATGGGGCCTTTAAACTATATAAAACAAACTAAATAGCTATTTTCTCATCTTTTCAAGTATCTCATGAAAAATCTGTTTTCATAAACAATCCAAAGGAAAACCCATTTCTTAAAAACTCTTCTTAAGAGAAGCCAAACCATTTTCTTTTTTAAACCACATTTTCAACCCATATAAAAATAACTTATTTGAAAGTAAACCAACACATGCTCAAAGTAATACAAAAACCACAAAAACGAACTCAAGCATCAAGGGAACATAGTCCAAGCAATGGTTCCCATAATAAAATGAGCTAGGGGAATAAAAAAATCATAAAATGAAATCCCCTGAAGTGGCCTAAAAAGGACCTAGTATCATGGGCATCGTCCCTAGGCTCTAGTAATAAAGGCTTGAACTGGTGAAAAGGAACCTAGGTTAGCACAACTGAACCTATCAATGTCTCTGGTGGTCCCATAGACTATCTAAAAATAAACATCCTTGGAGATCATTTTCCACCATGGGAATAATATATATTGTTAGCTCATAAATTCTTCCACCCCTTCTGGTCTAATCATCTCAGAGCAGATGGTAAACACTCCTAACTCAACGCAATATCTATACTATTATATCCCCTTATAAAATTCATCTACTATATTACTAGGACTCTAATGATAGGTCAAATGGAGGTTATAAATCAATAATCACATATAAAAAGTATAAAACATTTAATGGTACTCACACCTCACCACCTACACCCTCACAAGAAACAACCCTAGTCACATATACATGCAAAATAATCAAAGAAAAGGTGTGTATTAATATAAAATCACCCCCCACCCACAGGTCATAAGGAACAAAAACAAAAATAAACACATGGGGCTTAATTGAGGATCAAAGACATTTATAAAATCATTTCATATAAAATGCCAACTAGAATTTTGAAAAAAGTGCTCAGAAAGCCAGGCCATTTTCAAACCATTTGAAAATCACATTTCAAACATACTTAGAAAACTAATTTATCAAAACACACTTGAAATACCATTTGAAAATATAAAAATTTCAATAAATTCATTTTCAAATGAACTTTCCCCTTTTCAAAATAAATCAAATGGTTCCAAGCACCCTTTCACAAAACCATACTTCCATTTTTTTTCTTTTAACGTCAATGCAACCTCAAGACCTAATGGTATTAAACATTTAAAATGAGTTCCAACCCTCTATCTTTTAGAAAACATGCCTTTAAAATATCACACACCCATATCTAAAATGTGATCGACATAAAATATTATTTCAAAACATTTGAATCCCTTTAGTAAATCCAAACAGAATTTTAAACCAACACTTGGAATGAGACTTAAGGTCATGAAAAGTATTTAAACCATTTGAAATTAAATCAAAACCAACAAGGGTATGCCACATACATAAAATACCTTAAGAAACATTTCAAAGTGCTAGAATTATTTTAAATCAGCCACTTGGGCAATTTCACGAGAACTTAGCTTGAAGCCTAAGCCCATTCGAAGCACAAAATCCATTCAAATACCATTCCAAGACTACTACAGCATAAAATATGATTCTAAATTCATAATAAATCATTTAAAACACATAATTAATTTATAACATATAATATAAGGGAGTTACAAAAAAACGCTTACCTTAAAATATTGGTGGATAGTCCATAAAACATCGCCTTCAATGGTGGATGCCCAAACATGCAGAAAATAACCCAAAGAACACATCACATACCCTAGAAAGTTAAGGCTACAAGAAATTAAAACCAAAAACCCTCTTGGGTTTTATCCTATGAAAAAAAAATAAAGGAGAGGGGGAAATGAGAAAGAAGTGGGAAATAAAGGAGGAGAAACCCATACCTAGAAAGATTGCACCCAGAATCAGGAGAAATTGTGGTTGGAATCATAGGGGAAGAGGAGGGGAATCCTGCATGTGTGAGAGTATATCCTTAGGGTTTGGGGGTCTTGGTAGAGGAATAGGAGGGGTGAGGGTGAGCTGAGGGTTTTTAATTTTCTTTTATTAATGAAATTTTCATAAATTCTGAAAATTTTAAACATTAGGAAATATGCACGGTTTACCCACATGGTTTACCAAACCATGCGGTAACTATTCAATGCCCAATTGGCACCCCAAAAATCACCTCACACAGTCTAACGAGTTGTGCACTAACTATTTCAAATGGTATTGTCTCGTAACTAACCCTCACACACAGTTACAACTAACTGTGCATAGAATAAAAATTTCTAAAAATTTAAAACTCAAGACTGAAACCTCTAAATTTTTAATCAACCTAAAAAACTAATTTAAAATAATATAAAATAAAATAATATAGTGGCAGGTGGGTGTCAAAGCCTCCCAAGGATTCTTTAAAAAAAGTATGAAGTTTGTTCATTAGGTTGATCTTTGAGAAGGCTCCTCTCACTATTTAGGATTAGTGTCTTTGCTTGTTACCTCGATCCAAACTCTAGGATGAGTGGTGGCACTATAAGAAAAAAAAGGTCTTGGTGGAAATTTAAACTACCACTAAATGATCTACAATGCTTTCTATAAACTGTTGCATATTCACATGTCAGGAATCTTTTCATGACGGTTTTTCCATAGCAATTTTTATTTAGTTACAGTTCATTTATATGTGGTTTAGACCCCCACTAAATATTTAGTGATGATTTTATATTTTATTTTTTAAAAATTATTTTTAAATTTATAATTATTTATTATTTATTATTTATTATTTATTATTTATTATTTATTTATTATCTCTGTCCCACCCAAACTCTCCCTATAAAATCAATCATATATATATGTTTAGTGAGATTTTAAAATATAATCACATATAAATATGTGTGTGTGTGTGATGACATGATATATCTAAATGCATATAAATTTACATAAATTGATGTAAATGTATATAAATATAAATAAATTTGCATAAATATATATAAATACATATAAATACATGCATATATATATATATATATATATTATCAAATATAATTTTGTACATACACATACACACACACATATATATATATACATTAATATATATAGATACACACACATACATATATGTAATTATATATATATATATATATCCACATAATATATGTAAATATATATACATATAAAGATTTATAAATATATCTATATATATAAATAAATACATATAAATATACATAAATATATATAAATACATACATATATATAATTGAAGATAATTATATATTAATATTAATATTAATAAATATATATAAAAACACATATAAAGATACATAAACACACACACACACACATATACACCCACATAACACACACACATAAATATATATAAATATAAATAAATACACATAAGTATCCATAAATATACACAACTATAAATAAATTTACACACACATATATAATTGAATATATATATATATAAACACATAAAAATATACATATAAACACATATAAATATACCCACAAACATATATATACATATAATTATATATATATATATATACCCACACGATATATATAAATATATATAAATACATATAAATAGCTATAAATATATATAAATATGAATACACTTACATAAATATATATAAACACACACACACACACACATATCTATATACATATAATTAAATAGAATTTTATAATTATTAAATAATTAATAATTAACGGTTAATAATTATTATAAATTTTAAATAATAAATTATTATTAATTAGTAATAATTAATTAAAATTTTAATTAAAAATAATAATAAACTATTATTAATTTCACAATGGTTTTTTAAAAGTCGCAACTAAAATTTAAAAAAATATTAAAAAATTAAAATTTCACATTTGGTGACGGTTTTAAGTGCCGCTAAAAGACCACTACTAGATAGTTATAGTTTTTAATAAACCAACACAAATTCACAGCGGTTTTCTAAAACTGCTACTAAGAAAACAAAAACAAAACATTTAGCGATGGTTTTGAGAATCATCGCTAAACACCATTTTTCTTGTAGTGTGGAGATGAATTTTTCCCAGTCCTTGGAGCCAATCCAAGAATTCCTAAATTAGATCAGCCTTCACCCAATTTTTAGCGTCATCATGGTTGAGGTTGGTCAATCATCTTTTGAAGATGCTATGTTGGATGGTAGTTAGTTAGGGTGTCCAGGTTGAAGTAAGTGGGGATGCTCCATTGGATAAAGAATAGGAGTTGGTTGAGCCCAATCTAGAAGGGCGGTCTGTGCAGGAACAATCTCTTCAGAAGGAGAAGAAGAGGCATATTGTGTGCTTCTAGTGTGAAGCACCTAGGCATTCTAATTTGTTTTGTTCAAAATATCCAAGGTCTTATCATCAGTGTGGTCACTTAGTCCATCTTCAAATGTTTTGAAAGTTGGGTCATCATAAAACGAAGTCACAGATGTAGTCATATTTTGGGTAGTTGTTACTTAGTGTGTTTTGGGATCTTTATCTAGTGTGCTCTGGGGTTCCTTGTATTTATTTTTTGTATGGTAGTAAAATTCAAGATTTGTGTGTGCCTTATTGTTTGGGCTATTTTCTTTTGAAGTTAAGGTGAATTTGTGATGTGACTGATTTAGGATAGATTCTCAATGGTTCAAACATGGGAGACTATTGGGTCCACTCTTGGTAATAAGAACCATTGTGTCCTGAGGGTAGTTAAGCACTTGTTAGTGTTGGGTTTCCTTCATTTGGTTTGTCATGGGATGGTGTTCTAGGTTAGAGGTCCTGGTCTATTTGTTGGGTGTAGTGAATCAAGGTCTAGATCCCATGTTGTTCATGTTGAGGCTTATGGTTTTATGTTTCTTTTGATTATTTTAGTGGATATTGGTGATGGTTCTAACCAAATTAATGTGGTACTCTTATGGATTTTGTTATCCTTGAGGATTTTTAGGATTAGTTTATTGGATGGTTGATGATTTTGGTGAAGAATCATTGTTTTGTGGGTTTTTAGTGGAAATTGTGCTTCTTGATGATGTTTTTCTTTGAGGTTTGTGTCTCAGCTTATTCCTCCATTTTAGATAAATTATAAATGGTGGGTAGGTCTATGCTTGGTCTTCATCTCCTTGGGGTTCAACTTTTGTGATCGTGTCATCTTATGCTTGGATATATATGTCTCTTGAATTTTGTGGATTTAAATTTTTTTCTTAGAGAGTTTGGCCGTATTTGGTGGTTTTCTTCTTCGAAACCTTATTTATTCTTTCCCTAACTAATACACCTATTTCATGGGTTTTTATTGAGGTGTTTCTCTTAATACTTTCACTTTTACAAGGAATAATCTAGGGGGGAAAATTGGCATGGTGGTAGGCTGTAACACCCACTATCATTATAGTTATGTTTATATTAATTAATTTTGGAGGAAATTTAAATTTGTATAAGTTTCGGGATTGAGTTTTAATTTTTCTATATTTTTTTTCCTCTGCACATGATTTCTACTTAGTCACTGCATGGTTAGAGAAAACTATGCAGATGGCCTTGATACAAGACTCCTATAACACACAATTGGTACACACAATTTAGTTTAAATCATGTGATTACTATTACAAAAAGGTATTTTCGAGTTCAATTTTAACGTGCATGGTTTGGTATGAACGAACAATGCATATTTTGGTTCTAACCATGTGAGTCCTAGGGTAATCATGCAGCTTAACCTTATATGGGGATTTTATATTTCATGGCTTGTTCATAGTTAGGAAAACTGTATGATAAGTGTGTGATGGATGTCTACAGCTTAACAGAGCGGTTCCACATGGTTGGTGCATAGTTTTCCAAACTGTGTGGCCTAACCATGTGATATTCCCAATTTTGTAAAATATATAATTTCTAATTATTCCCTCTTAAAACTAAAAGGGTTTACCCCCCCCCCCCCTCCTCCTCCTCCTTTGGTCAAACTTGGGGTTTATGAGAGGGATCTCTCTCCTTACTAATTATTTTAATTCAAAACCACTTAAATCAATTTCTTGAGGTAAAGCCTTACTTTTCTCTTATAGTGTAATATAGGATTAAATGGGGATTTCCTATGATGGGGTTGGGTGCAGGCTATTTGGGTGGCTTGTGTATAGGATGCAACATAGGATAAAAATTGGTTTATGTTTAGTAAACTCTAGAACTATCTCACATTAGGACCTAGGGTAGATCCCATGACACATATTCTTTGATTGGTGGATTTACATAAGGAATTTCCCTTGATTTTCTTTCTATATCCCCACTTGACTGACATGTGTGGTGTCTATGGATCTACTTATTTTGTTTTTCGATGACATGGTGCCTTTCTACTGTCCTTCTAATTTATGCAGCATGAGTGGGTTCTCTAAAGGACTTTAAAAACATTTAAAAAGGCATGTTTTTGAATAAAAAGGGTTATTTTTTGTGGCATGTGTGATTTTCTTGGAATTTTTCTTTTCTTAAAATTAATTATTTTTCAATTAAAAGAAAAGTGATTTAAAGTGTTTATTAGAAAGTAATTACCTAACCTTTGTTTTCTTAAAATAAATGGATGGTTTATGAAGAAATAATTGCTCATTATTATTATTTTAAATCTATTTTAGAAAAAACTATTTTCTTATAGTATTTCAAACTAACATAAATGTATTTAATTTTTAAAGGTAACTTCACAAAATATTTGGTGAAATCCTACCAGTCAAGGTTTTCTCACACCCTGCATACAACATTCGGCGTATGAAGTTTTTATATTTCTCTTTTAGGTATCTCAGGTTGTGTTTCCTTTCTTGTTTAACATTCGAGTTAAACCAATGAGGGTTGATTCAAGATATATAGAGTGATTTTAGGTCACATGGAGATGGGTGGTTCCCATTGGGTTTGGTTTTATTGTTATCATACTTGTGTATCATCTTACCTTTGGTTGGTTTATTTATTCAGGCATTGATGTTTATTCATTTATTGTTCTGATTCAGTGGTGGTTTACTTTATGATGTGTTTTATCATTTATACTACATTATACTCTGATTGGATGTTTCTTTTAGTTTTTTTATTATGTAAAATCATATATAAGAGTGTTTTATGATACTCCGGTACTGGTTATCAGCTCGTGGGGATCAGGAAGACCCTTTTAGTATTATTGTGGACTGATTTGGGTGCTCAAATCAGGGGTGGATTGGGTTGGTTTGTGATGCCTAGATTCCTTTATATGCTAAAATTGCACAACTAAAGATTAATGCACACCATATACTTGAAGAAATGCTTCTACGTAGTTATTTTTTCAAGTCAATTTTTGTCTTATTGATGAAGAAGATCATGTCTTGATCATTTTTTGAGATTAGGTCACCTAAACTTGATCAATGTAAATAAATTGGTCTCGAGTTGACTAAAACTGGGTGATCTCAGCTGAAGGAGGTATCACTCGAATCTATATGGGAAGAATCATAAAAATTGATTAATTGAAGAATAATTAGAGTCGATCTCGGTCAATGAGAGTATTTCAATGAATAATGAAGTGGAGAATATGATTTTTCTAGGTTCAAGTTCTTTTTAAATCCATTAGATTTTTTTGTTTGAGGCACTAGTTTTACTCAAGAATAATGAATAATCCAAGCCATTCATGTCGTCTGTTGAAAATGGTTCTATAAAGTAGATGGAGTTTTTTGAAATATAGTTAGTGGAAGAAGATTAACTGAATAAGTTCGCACTTTGTCTGTATGTATAGTACTAACTGAATGAAATTTTAACAAAATTTTGAGATATTGGTGATTGATAATTGTATCCATTAATTTCATTGGAAGGTGTTAGAGTTGTTAAAGGGGTTTTCTTAAGTTATATAGTATGTTCTAGAAGAGAAAGGGAGATTCTTCCAACTAGAATCATCTATATTTTGATATTTAAATAAATGTTTTTAAATAATAGGGTAAGGTAAAAAATTCTTGTGGCGTGTATAGAGATGGGGAATCCTTTTGAAGACTGGACAAAATTTGAAAATTCATCCAGTTTCTTTAACTTGGAGACAATACAAGATGCCGTATGGGGGAATCGACATTATTGAAATTATTTTATCTCACATCACATAGAGAGTATGGTACATAGTGAAGGCTACCATGTGGAGTGTTATGCCTATCTATTAGTTTTGAAATTATTTTCCTTTTTCATGTTTAAATAAGGTTTCAAACTCATGGATTCGATAATGAGGGGATTGGAGATTCTTTCTGTAATTATGTTTCTCCTTACTTTGTGTAAATAAAAATTACCATTTGTTTTTTCTATTCCTATATGTGTATTCTTTAACCTTCATAGATAGAGAATTAACCCACTAACCAGTTCAATAGGTGAAGCTCGAAGCTATCTAGATATTTGATTATCAAGATTATTGTCATTTTTTTCTTTACTCTTAGCAGTCCGTGAAGGTGGAGTGGGGAGATGTGAAAACATGTTCACTCATAAGAACTATTTACTACTCTACTTTACTTAATATTTTTCATATTCTTCATTTATTTTTCTCATTGGAGTGTCTTAAGTGATGTTTTTTGGTTGGATGATCTTGGTAAGATCATTTCTAGCATGTGAAAAATCTTTTCTAAAATGAATCCACTGATTAGGTATTGTTGTGATCTAGGATAATGTTTGTGCACTATAATACATTTCATGCATGAATGTTAATTATTTTGGTGATAGAGGTGTTTGAGTTGAGACATAAACCATTCACTGATTAAGGTTGAGTGTTTATGATTTAAAACATTTAACATATCTACGATAGGAAGTGGAAAGGCAGATCAACTTGAGACTAGTATAGTCTCTCAATGATGCCATTCTCTCTTTTCTTGTTTCTACTTTCTTTTTTATTTCATGCTTTCTCATGTTTTATTCATTTTTTTCATTACTTTCAAAATTAAAAATACACAAATATATTTTAGAGGAATCACTAGGATAAACACATTGTCTCCTTGAAATGACCCTAAGGTTATCCACTATGATATATCTTGATAATTATAATTGTATTTCTAATCAGGTCTATGATAGCCTCATGCCAAGATTTGTGTTGTTTTTGGTAAATCACACTCATCTTAGTGTTCTTTGATTTTTATTTTAATTATTATTGTTAAAAATTATGTATGCTAATGGATTTGAATTAGTGTCACTATTAGAATGCTCTTGGGTGCATAAAATTTTTAGTGAAATGGAATATTTTTAGAATTCAACACAAGAAAGAATGTTAAGAGAACCTACCAAGTATGAGTTGTCCACTGCTAAGTAGTTAATGAAGTTTCTCAAATATTAAAACTCATTTTAATAGAACAAAAGGATTAGAGTTGTGTTCCAGCAAATTTTTGAACAAGACTTTGTGAATAAGATGATAAGAAAAAATAAAAAAGAATAAAAATACAAATATGAGCAAGAAAAATATGGAGTTTCCCACATATGAACTTAATAGTCCTGGGGGTGAAAATCTAGAATTACAAATTCAATATAATGAGAATTATTTTAAGGGATGTAAGGATAAGGGTCATCCAGATTTGGTGGAAGCTGAACATGTTATAGAAGATCAATTTATTTATAATGTTCACTATGATGATTTATTTTACATGAATCTATATAATGATATTTCAATGGTTGAATAGTTTATTCCAACTAGATGTATCCTCTCTCTTTCCTTATAAGACACCACATTATATGTGGTTTTATTTTAAGATACTTTGGAGGAGGGTTATTACCTCTCTCCTGCCTTGGAAATACTCCTATGGGCACTACTTACTCTTGAGGAATAATAAGATAACCAAATTCAGGGAGATGTTTACTTTATAGAAGAAACTTTGTTTTTATTTTATTTTGATTATATTGAAGTTGATCTTGATATTTCTTATCCCTATGTAAGAATTGAATATATGACCAATTTATTCAATCTCCTAGAGAGTCAATAGGTAAATGAAACTATACTTTCTAAGGAAATACTGGAGCTTCCATATGTTATTGAAAATATAAGTTTGGAGGTTGTTAAAGATGATAGAGTTGAATCCACAATTGGGGTGATAGAATCTGTTTAAGAATAAGTGGAAATTTTTATTGTTTTATTTTCTCCATTTTCCTTACACTTAATTTATAATAATAAATTTAATTTGTAAATGGTTAAAGTTTTTTTTTACTAAGTAGACTTTAAAAATTTAAGATACGTGTGCTTCCTAGTAGCCTTCACTGTTTAATATTTTAGGCCCTTAGAAAGAATAAAATTTTGTGGTTTGTGGTTAAAAAACTACACCTTCATTAGATTGGGGATGAATCAAAGACTATGTAGTTATAGGAAGTTTAAATACAGTTCCCCTTGAGGGTTTATCCCAAGAATTTTCTTGTTTTATTTCTATTTTCATTTTTTCCATTTGTTTAGTTTTAATAAATGGTTTGCTTGTCTTAATTTATATGAGATTGGAAAAGAAATGCATCCATATCTATTCCAAGTGATAATTACCCAGGTTGTATCCTTTTACCCCAACCCTTTAAGTACCTAAATTTCTTACCACTAACTAAAAAACAAGTATGGGTGGAAGGTATATAATTTAATTACTTACTCTTTTTTATACTTGAATTATATTTATTGCTAAAATTTGTAACATACATGCTAATTTATATTTTTAATTGAATATTACTCAGATTTTGAACTGAAATCATGTGTGTTTACTCTTTTTTTACTGTTTTTCATGTTGGATTGAATTTGGGATTAAACTGATGGGTGTTAGTGCTTTCTCAAATCTTTTTATTGAAAATAATTATGATTTGTTTTTAAATAATGTCTTACAACCATAAAAATTAATTATATTTAAATTTTTTATACTTGATCTATTTATTTCTAAACATTCTATATGGCTGAGATAAATTAAAAAATCTTTTATTATATCAAAAAAGATAATAAAGCATGTATATTCTCATTTTTGTCTTGGAAGTGTTGTTGATATAAGATCACACAACTTATTGGAACAGAAACATAATGATTTTTAAGGATCAACAAAAGCTAAATACTGGAGAAACCTAAATCAAACTCACTAAACTCCACTTTTGGTTATATTTTATTTGAACTATAATTTATAGAATCTTATGTTTATTTATACTTTTTATCGGAGCTATAATGGGAAACAATGGGGACTTGGTCAAAGTAAATAAGGGGGTGTTTCAAGTTGAATTCAAATGGTTAAAGCTTCTATATCAAGGGATTTATTATTTCTAATTATGTTCATTTACATGCTTTAAAAAATATGTTTCCTAGTGAAATAAATTACTAAAAGTTGATTTAAAAGTGTTAGTACATGCTGAAATTAATTAAAAACATACTATTAGTTGTTGTTGCTATTATGATGATTTTTATTACTGAAATTATGGATTGAGTGCTTTTTTATACTTCTTTTGAAAATAATTTTTGAATTTAATGTTTAAGCATAATCTTTTTTGAAATCCCTTTTCATTACACTGAAAAATTACAAATAGTAACTAGTGGAAACACTTTGAATGTCTTGAATTGTTTTTGTTGTGTGGAAAAATGTTTTTGAACCATATTGTAACCCTTTAAACTATTTTAAAACCACTAAATTGAAAATTTATGTTGAACCTTAAACTATTTTTAATTATTATTCAACCATATAAGTCAACATTGGGGAAAATGTTTAGTTTTAAAGGTGTGTGGGGTATTGTTAAATATGTTAAACTATACTTCATTGAGTTCATGTCATATTACCCCTTAAAAGCACATGATCCTTATCCTAGTTGGTGGGGTATCCTTAAGTGCATCCACAAGACCCAGGTTCAAAACCAGGTAGAGGCATATTTCTGGGGTTATAGCAGTACTGTAGCAGTATTTGTAGCAGGTACTATAGTAGGGGCTGTAGCAGTACTGTACATTGTGTGGGTACTATAGCAGAACTATACACTGTACAGGTACTATAGCAAAACTGTACATTGTGCGGGTACTGTAGCAGGAACTGTAGTAGTTACTGTAGTAGGTACTGTTTGGTACTGTAGCAGTTGGAACTATTCGCCTTGGGCCACCGGTTTGGACTTGGAGTCCTTAAGGCTTTCGGGCCACCTCAAGGCCTTTGGGTCAAATGCAGTTTCCCCAGACACACTACAAAAAAGGAGCAGCCCCAGAAGAGGATTCAGAGCAGGTGCACTCACCATAGTAGAGCCAAATGGATTGCCAGAATGAGAGGGTATGGTTATGCCATCAGTACTAGCCTGTTCTTTCACGGGAAGCCTAGCCATACGGCCATGCAAAGGTGGAGAGCTACTATCATGACGTAGATGCTGGGGAGGGGCAGTTCCTTGTAGATAGTCTGGTTGAATTCCCTAAGACCTTCAGGTCATGTAATCTCCTAAGCCTACGAGCCTTGTAATCTCTGAGCCTACGGGCCTTGTAAGGGTTCCCCCTCATCCCTTAAAAAGGGGGGTTATCAAAAATCAATAAAAAAAGAAGGCCTTCGGGCCATTCGGGCATATTACCCCTTAAAAATTTTCAAACTTGATTGTATTTGAGAATAACTTTTTTTACTGAGTGGTTCAAAAAAATTCAAGATTAAAGGTTATTTTTTTACTTTGAAAGGTTCATCTTTTTTGTATCTTCATGGATTCTATTGGGTTCATTTTTTATTTCTCTATTAAAAACAATTCACTTTTGGTAAATCTTGGGAGTAAGTTTTAAAATTATCATTGAATTTAGACTTTTTATTTGGAATTAAACTCATGATATTTTCATCCAAATGGAATATGAAATGAACTTATAATCCTTTTGGAATCTTTATTTTGTAAGTTAATACCAATGGATGAGTTAATTATCTATTATTGTTAATTATTAAACTCACTCATCCATTTAGTTGTGTCTAATTATTCTATGTCAAATTATGTGAGTTTGTTCACTTGGAGAAAAAGGTAAGTTTCTAAGTACAATTGGTTTAAAAGTAAAGTCTATTTAATTATTTTCAAAAATTTCAATTTCAATCGTATTTGTAAAATAGGAACCCCACTTTTAACCAAACCATTTTATTTAAAAAGGGAAATCATTTTCTTCATTTAAGAGGGTCCATAGGGGGAAATACATTTGAAAATCAATTATTTTTGTATAATTGATTGCTTAAAGACAATAAATATGCTAAGTGTGAGAGAATTTAATATGGTATTAAATTGATTCATGTTTTTCATATCTTTTTTATGATATTTTGATGATATTTTGTGTCTAAATGAGATTTTAAAGGTTAATACTTGGTAATTTATGACTTTGTGATGAAATTATAATTCATTGAATATTTTTTTGAAATTCTGTGATTTTTTTACTTAATTGATAAAATGATCCTTGGTTATATTTTATTATATTTTCAAGATAAAATATTTTAAATGTTTTTAATGGATTAAAATTTATTTATGAAGACTTTTAATGATTTATTTATTTGATTTTAAATTTACAAGTTACATGATTTCAATATGTTTTGATGGAATTGAAATCTAATTATTTTGTTCCATTATATAAAATCATGGATAAATTTTCTTATAGTTTCAATCTGTTGTTTTTATGTTCACGTAGTGATGTGTTTACAATGTTATTTTTACATGCATTAAATTTTAAGTGCTCTGGGAAGTAGCACCATTATCATATGACTTTTTATCAATCCCTCTTAAGATAATTCTCATAAGAGGATTCCTTGTAATATAATTTCTAGTTTCATTAGGGAATAATCATATAAGGGAATTTTAAATCCAATAATATAATATCCTTTTTAATTTTAAGGATCCATCATTGAAGACCTGTAATTAAGGTCGGATGAAATTCAAACCGATGAAGAAGAAGTGTCACTCAAAACCAAAAATGCATGAAATCAAATTGAAAATGAATAAGCCAAGCTTTAGGATGAGCCAAAATTTGGGGACACCCAAGCTCAAGACTAATGTTAGAAGTGAATTGAGGAATTTGTCTAAACATTATCCAAACACAAGGAAGAAGTTCAAACACTGATTTAAGAAGGTGAATTAAAAGGTAAATAACTAAGGCAAGATGAAACTGAAGCTGAAGCAAAGCTTAACATCTCCCGAGTTCAACCGTTTGAGATCGAAGAATTGACGTAGAGTGTGCATGAAGGGAAGATTGGTTTAGATTCTCTCTTTGAAGATGTGGTGAGTTCAATGAACTAGGTTTGATCATCTTCGGTGAAGTGACTATTGGAGTTGGTGTCCTAGGACCAACTGATTGTACTTTGATTATATTTATATTCGATGTATTAAATATTAATTAAATATCTTATTGCATATTTTTCATTGTTCAGTATGAATTAAATTTAATAATGTCCTAGAGTATTTTTCACATTGATAAGGTTATATCATTTCTCCACTATGATGAGAACCTTGAAGTGTTGTGATAATATTCTTAATATAGTTCTATAGATGGATAACATACTATGATGGGGAACATAGTATATATACCGTTATGTGAAAATACTCATAAGTGGATGAGGCTTATTCTAATGAAGTTTACACTTGGTAATCTCCAAGATGAGAGATTATGAGAACAAATCCTCTGGTATGAATTCCACATGTTTTGGTGTCATTGGATATTCCTACCTATGAGTATGTGTAATGGTCCTTATTCTTTAATATTATTATTAATGCATGTTACGAATTTCATACTTAGATGTATTTCATAAACCATGATGATAAAAATTCTTGGAGAAGCTGGATACATTGGGTGCATCATGAGTGACATGTCATTAATGGATAAGTTGATAAAGGATTTTTCCCTTCCATATTTATGGAAATTGATATATCAAACCTTTGATTAGAATAGAATTGTTGAATTAAATTTGATTTATATGGTGTAAAAATGCATTTTTTTTATATATTCAAAGAAATACATATTGATCATATATGTTGGTGACATGGATATGCAGCCTACTTGATGAGATATTGTGATAAAGGGATTATATTACACAGTGATCGTTCATATGTGGTTTTCATCATTCCAATATTAAGTTTTTTATCTTGGGTACCTTGACCCATTTCTAGATAATAATCTTGGACTTTAGGTAAGACCACCTAATTTCAATGACAAATAATCCTACAGGGTCACACACTAAGTGTTTCCAATGATCCCAATTAAATTTTATTTGAATTTAATTAATTGAATAAATATTATTCTCAAGAATGAGGGATAATTTTATTCATGTTTTATTGATCACAAATATTTATTGATGAATGGAATATTTAAATTAAATATTTATTCGGGTGTTCAATAAATGTTAGAGGAGTTTGAATGGACCAAGACCATTCCTAGTGACAAATATTAATTAACAAGTTGGTTAATTAAAACTTGTTATTTCACAAGCTTGTGCACACAAAAAAATAATGATGTTATTATTATTATGGTTCATGGGGTTCATTAAAGGTTATAATATTATTTAATGGCTGACATGAAATTAAATAGTTATTTTAACCTAAACTTGAGCTCTACAAATAGAGGGTCATGTCTATTATGTAGTGTGTACAATTGAGAATAGAGAATTTTTGTGCATAATAAATTCTCTCTCGACTCCTATCCTCTTTCTCTCTACCTCTCAAGAATGAGAAATGCAAGAGATATTCCTTCAAGACTGAAGGAAGAGTGATCAACATAAACAATGAAAGATAATCAATTCACTGTGCTAGCACTCGGAGATTGATTGGTGTTGCTTAGAGATCAAAGAAGAATGTGTGGATCACTACTATATGGATTATATCATTGGATCATCACGGCGCAATGAAGGCAATCTGAAAGGGTCATTTTTAGATGATCAACATCATCAATGAAGAAAGGTTCCTATGCCAAGGTAATTGCTTTCTTTTAATATAAATAAATTTATTATAAATTTGATGTGCAAGATCCACACTCGTGGTTTCAAGTATATAAATATTAAAAATATATATATATCACCCACTATCACATGATTCCGCTGTGCCTGAAACCAACAAGTGGTATCAGAGCGGTCACTTTTAAATTTATAATTATTTATTTGATTATTTATCTATGCACAATTGTGGTTAGATTTTCATTTCATGTTATTCATTATTTAATACTATTTGAATTAACATGCTTCAAAATATTAATCATTTTCATTCATTGTTTCATTTTCTTTAAGGTCTAAGATTATATGAAGAATTACTGGAGATTCCATCAGGAACTTCCAAATTTTTGGCCAGTAAGATAGTGTTATACGATATGTACTTGGAAGTACAAGTTGTGTACCCTAGTACACTACATATATATGTTCCAAAGGATACATGAAATGCTATGTAGTTACTACACATGGTGTATTTATTGCACATCGTGTGTAGACTGGTCTATGCTGGAACATGGGTTGTCGGATTACATGACATGTATCTATGTATACACCATGTAGTCTACACAGGTTAGCGACATAAATCATACAATCTGTGTGGTAATTATACATGGTAAAAATTTCATGAGACTAAAAATATAAAGCATTTATGATATACACAACATGTATGTGGTGTACACAGCATGTAGTTCATCAATTCCCATGTCCAAAACACATGATGAAGACCCAAGAATGCATCCCGAACACACGGTAAGCGAAACACATGACATGTAGTTGGTCTATACACATCATGTAGTTCGGTCTAGGTACACGTTGAAGACCTAGACATGTGCCCTAGATACATGACAACTAAGATACACAACGTGTATCTGGTTAGTACATACTGGTCAATCTCCCATTAAAGGACAAAATTAAAAATTACATTAAATTAAAAATTGTATTATTAAAACCTTGTTTTATTGATTGACACATCGCTATGTGTTTGAAAATTTAATAATGGTTTTAAAAAAATTAAATTCTCAATTGATTTGTTGTAATAAATATGTCATTATTGGTTTTGATTTTTATTTGTCATGAATTCCATAAATTGTGGGTATCTCCAATTAATTTTGGATGATCATTAAGATAAAAGGGAATTAATTTATTAATTTATTAATTAATTAATGCAAGCATGTTTATATTAATAATAAATAATGAATAAAGAAATGAATTCTAGTCAGTTACGTTTGCATATTTGTTTCATGTATGACCGACCATGAGCTTGACCAAGACCTATGTATGTGTTGGAATTTATTTAATTTAATTTATTACATGGGTTTTCAATTATTTAATATTAAATTAAAATGATGGCCTATGAGTCGTCCCTCCCTGCATTATTATGTAGGATCTGTGTATCTATGATTATTTATGTAATCCTGTTTAACCAATACTTTGGCTCCCCTCACCAACGTGTGAGTTATAAATATATGTTATTAATGAAGTATCTCAAGGCATGTGGAGGTCGTTCAAGAAGACACCATTATGATGCCAACTCAGGTGATACATAGGTGTATATGTGGAATACTAAAACTCATGTTAGGACTGGAAAATGGAGTTATTCCCCTAAGTCATGGGTTGATTTAATATTCATATATTAAATCAACCATTAGATAATCTCATGATTGGGTCATTTAATTTATTTATTTATTTTTGTTTATGCATTATTTATTTTATGCATATAAGATTGCAATCACATAAATAAATTAATTAATGTGAAAAGATGGAATTTAAATAAATGGATTGTGTGTAAATGTTTTATCCAACATGGTTAATTAATTAAGTAAAATCCACTTAAATATTAACATTACATCAAAAGGATAAAACAAGATAAAATTTATACGTAATAAATTAAAATCCCTCAATTAAATATTAATTTATACTAAGTCTTCCATTACTTGATTAGGAATGAAACCATAGAACTAAGTGTAGTACATGGATGAAGTCTGGACACTTACTTTTATCAGGGAGTTCTCATGAGGGTTTTGGGTTGATTTAACCAAGATTGTATTTATTTTAACATCCAAATTATATTAAATACAAATTTAGAGGCAAGTTTTTAAGAAATAAAAGTTAAGATTTTAGGATAAGGGAATCCACTCAACATATTGCGGAGTTATAAGCCTACAGTTAGAAAGACCACCTACCTAATCACTTTTTTATCTATTTCATGGAAAAAATTTGGATCATTAAGAAAATTAATGGGTATCCTTTCCACTAGAATATCATAGAAACTATATATTCCAATTTTAATGGTGAGGTCTATTCGGACTTGATAAAATAGTGGGATAATTAATAAAATCAATTAATTTATTATTTCTCACATAATTTTTAATCAAGAAAAGTACTAATAATATGCTCTTTTAATTGTAGAATAAAATGGAAAGTTCATCATCCACTCTATCCCTATTATCAATATTAGAGAAAGACAACCTCATAACTCGGAGTAACTTCTAAGAATGGTACAGATGCCTATAGGTTGTTTTGCGCCATGAAAAGAAATCATACATGCTAGAATCCTCACTTCCTAATCTGTCTGCTAAGGAGGTGAGTGATGAAGAGTTAATATTCTATAAGAAACATATAAATGGCATAGTTTATGTTCAATGTTTTATGATTTCATCTATGTTTAGTGAGCTCATGAAGTCCCACAAAAACATGGATGCATATAGCATGCTCGATCATCTATGTGGTCTATATCAGGAGTGAGTTAGACAGGAACAGTTTGATATTTACAAGGTACTATTTTAGAGAAAACTTGGAGAGGGTTCCCCAATCAAGCCCCATGTAATAAATCTCATTGGATACATTGAGCGCCTAGAGATTCTAGGGTTTAAACACCCTGAATAACTGGGCACTGATCTCATTTTTTAATCACTCCCTCATAGCTTCTATAGTTTTGTTTTGAATTTTAATATGAAAAACATTGAGAAGTCTCTTCTACATCTTCTCACTCTTATTTTCCAAGTGGATAAGGAGAAAAGGTGTGAAAATCCTTTTATCCTTATAGTGAATAAGGGAAAAGGCCAAGTGAAAATCCCCAAGTACAAGGCTTCTTCACAAAACCCTTCCAAAAAGAGGAAGATTAAGGGGATGGGAAGTTGTTTGTTTCACATATGGAAAGAAGGTCCACTAGAAGAAAAATTGTACCCAAAATAAGCAAGGTGAAGCTTCAGGTATGTTTTTTATCGAGTGAAATTTATCTGTTTCTACAAATTGGGTATTATATATAGCTTGTGGTGCTTATATATGTATTTAAATATAGGAACTAAGTAGATTCAGAATAATTGAAAAAGGGGAGGTAGATCTATGAGTGTCCAATAGATATAAATGTATTGTTGTAGATATCAGGGACTACCACCTCATGTTTCCAACTGGAATGATCTTGGTTTTAAAGGTTTTTTATTATGTGCCTTTAGTTACCAAAAACATTTTTTTATACATTCTAGAAACGAGTGGTTTTATTTTTAATTTTGGAAATAAATGTTTCTAGTTTTATAAAGATAACATTTTTTATGATATGTCACAATTAAATAGTAGTCCTTATGTGTTGTACTACACAAATCAAGTAATGAAAATCAATAATGAAACAAATTCACATGACTTGTACCACATCTAACTTTGGTATCACCGGTAAGATTATGTAAATGAAAATAATTTGACTAAATTAGATAAAGATAGATATTTATATTCTTTTGAACTAAAACAACTTGGTGTATGTCATGCATGTTTATAAGGAGAAATAACCAAATAAAAATTCAGTAGAAAAGGTGAAATGGACAAAGAGATTATGGAATTAGTTCATACAAACATGTGTGATCCATTTACTATTAAGGAAAAGGGTGGGTACTCATACTTCATAACTTTTATTAATGATTTTAATAGATATGGATATGTATACTTAATGAGGAATAAGTCAGATTCCTTTAAAAAAATTAAGGAATACAAGAATGAAGTTGAGAACCAAATTGATAAGAAGATTAAGAAACTAGGCTCAGAACATGATTGAGAATATATCAATCAAGACTTCATTGATTACCTATATAAGTTTGGGATTTTTTCCCAATTCACTCATCCTTATACACCTCGATGGAATGATCTAATTTAAAGGAGGAACCACACTTTTTTTATAAATTGTGAGATCAATGATGAGACATGTAAGTATCCTATTATCCCTTTGGTTATATGCATTATAAATAGTAGTATACGTACTAAACCGATTTCCAACTAAAGAGAAATATAGTATACCATACCAATTTTTTAATGGAAAGAAACTCATGTTGTCATGCTTACATGTGTGGAGTTTCAAAGCATTTTTTAAGGCCTCTTTATGTAACAAGATTACACCTTGAGGCACAAAGTGTATCTTTATTAGATATCCCAAAGAAACAAAGGAATATTACCTATAAAATCCTTCAGATAAAAAGGTGATTGTCTATAGACGTCCCACATTTCATAAGAAGGATCTTATCTCTAAAAGAGATAGTGGCAGCAAGATAGACTTCAAGGAAGCCCGTGATCAAGATACACAAGATTTGGCACATGAAAAAATTCTACAAATCCCCATAGAAGAAGAATTTATTTCAGAGACACAAGTACTTTGTAAGAGTATTAGAGAGGTTAGAGAACCAAAATAGTATGGATTTCTAGTCACTGAGGATGGTGACTCATTATTAGTAAATAATAATGATCCTCTAACCTACAAGGATATAGTAAGTGGAGAAAATGTTTCTAAGTGGCAAGAAGTGATTACTTCTAAAATTAATTCCATATTCTAAAACCAATTATGGATTTTGGTAGATCTTATAATGGATGTAAAGACTTTTGGTTTCATATGGGTATTTAAGAAGAAACTGGATGTGGAGGTACAAGTCAGTACCTATAAGGCATGACTGGTTAAAAAAGGGTTTAAACAACATTATGGTGTTGACTATGATGAAACCTTTTACTAGTTGTAATGCTAAAATAAATTATAATTATACTTATCATTATGACTTACCATGACTATGAGATTTGGAAAATGGATGTCAAAATAACCTTCCTTAATAGGAACCTCCAAGAAGATGTCTATATGACACAACCCAAAGGGTTTGTGACTCCAAAGGATTCCAAAAAGATATTAAAATTACAAAAATACATTTATGGATTAAAGAAATCATCTAGGTCATAGAACATTCATTTTGATAAATCCATAACATAATTTGGTTTCATAAATAATGAGTTTGAGCCTTGTGTCTACAGATGGTTTATTGGGAGTGTAGTAATTTTCTTAATAGTATATGTTGATGAAATATTACTCATTATAAAATAAATAGCAATATTACAGTATATTAAGGTGTGGTTGAATAAATGATTCTTTATGAAGTACTTGGGTGGGGTAACATATATTCTTGGGATCAAGATCTATCATGATAGATCCAAGAGGTTTCTTGACCTAAGTCAAAGTATATACATTGACAAGATACTGAAGATATTCAATATAGAACAATCCAAGATGGGATTATTTATAGCATCACATGGTATTCACATTTCTAAGAAAATGTGTCCTCAGAAACATGAAAAAAAAAGAAATGGGATGGTAATGATTCTATACATATCATCAATTGGGTGAGTTTTCATGACCCAACCCATGTTGGGATCGAGCCGTAACTACCCCAAGACCGCCTCCATAGGCCAGGGGTGGCAAAAAGTATTGAAGGCACAAAAAACTTAGGGAGACCTTTTCCTAAGAAATTGTGCACAAACACACATAATAAACTCAATGTAAAGTGTAGAGGTAAAGGAACAAAATATACAACACTACTATAAAAAGAAATAAAACATGCATCAGCCTCTAAATAATACAATTACAAGTGTTGTAAAGTAAACTGAAAGGTAAAAGGGAAAAAACACACGCCCAACCAGAAAGGTGACACAACCTGGTAGTAACTAAAAAAGTAAAATAGCTGAGAGATCCCTGAACCTAGATCCCAAGCTACAACCACCGTACATGGTCCAAGCACCCCGTATCCCTAAGATCCTCTAAAGTCATGATCAACATGTTTTTCATCTGTATAAGGCATGATACGTGCGAGAAAATCCCATGTAGGGGTGAGTATAAAAATACTTAGTTGGATGCCCCGAAAAGGCGAAGGGGGAGTAGTGAGAGATATAACTGAAGAGGAAAGTAGTAGATAGAACATGGTAAAGTAAAAGAGTACAGATCAACCCAAAACGAGAGTAAAAGTAAACTCATCCAAACACTAGGAGCTCAAAATGATGAGAATATTAACTTCTCATTGAGTCTTCACTACCTATAGTAGGAGATTAGACTCATCCAACCATGAGAATCTAGACACGGAAAGCATGTGTCATACCCCACACGTCTTCACCGCTCTTGGAAGGAGAGTAACCAAAAACCAAGGAGTGGGTACTAAAATAGGATATATGTGTGTGTTTGTGTGTGTGTGTGTGTGCATGTTCGGTCAAGAAACCCAAATGAGAGATTAAGGGTATCTCCATATCACTGCTCATCCTAGAAAAAAGAGTCACCAATAGTTCTAGAAGTAACCACCAATGATGCCCAGCATCCCACACATATTCCCTAAATATGCAAGTCAAAGGGACACAATCACCACACCTTGATACTACCTCATTCTCCTTTACCAGCACCGCCTCCCCGAGGACCACCCTGTCCCTACCTGGGAGATCCCTGATAACGACATTGTCTATCGCGCCCTCACGGTTTTAAGTTGCATCACATGGATGTGTCTCAGTGGGGAAAGTATCCCTCTTTCTCAAGAGTACAAGGGTACATCAAAGCATATCTCATCACTATGTCGCACAGTCGAGAGTTCATGTATCAAGTTCAAGGACCCATGCCTAGCTTGGCTGGAGCATTCCACTGTAGTCATTGGGTATTCGTGCCCTAGTACGTCAGTGTCACACCCGGGTTTTTTTTCTTTGTATTGATCTGGTCCATTGGAAATCACAATCCTTTTCATTGGTATTTGGTGAGATGAATATTGAGTTTTTAAGTTTCATATATGTCTAACCACCCTAATTTTGGATCCCCATTGCTTGTTTAGGAGTTTTTGAATAAAGGGTGGTTACTTCATGATTTGGGCCAACTGTGAGCCCATTTCCTGTTTTAAAAACCGAATTTGTTTCTTTTATAAATCTTTTTTTTCATACTTTTTCACCCATTAAACTTCCCACGTGTCCTATAATTACATATTAAAACTTACATGTCCTTTTTTACCCCATATAAATTCATAAGCACAGGGAATTGGGGTTACTTATTTAGGTATTGGGCCAGCCCATGGGCCCATTTCCTATTTTAAAAAAAATATTTATTTATTTTATATCTAATTCAATTTTTAATATTTTTCGGTGATTCCACCTCCCCCTAGAATCCAATACCCCTATCCTCACCCCCATTGTCGATTTACCCTCTTTGGAGATCATATGTGTCACGTATTATGGATAAAGTTCCCAGATTACCTCAAATCGTCCAAAATTGATAAGGTAAATCGTTTTATACATAAATCATTCAATTTTTGCTCTTTTTCAAAAAACACTTCTTTCCCTGGTTCTTCCGGACCTTAGTCGACTCTCCAAGAAGTTTCATCCCATTAACTTTCCTCTATGGGTGCAGATCTAATGGAATACAAAGAGTTTTCTAGTGGAGAAGGTGAGATTCCATCTCCTTTATCCTCCCTCTTCTTCCTCCTTTCAATTTTTTTTGGTTTTATAATCTATACTAGTCATTATAGACCTATGGTTCTGTTATAACATGGTTTTTTATGTATTTTATATTCATTTAGGTCTGGTCTTCATAGTTTTAGGGTTTATAAACCCGCGACGGGTGATTTCGGGTGTGCGTTTCCGTTATGCCAAGGATTTGAGGTAGGATGTCCCTTGAACAAGCCTTTATCATTTAAGTTTCATCATTATCATAATGTTATAATATTATTTATATGATATTTTCTTCTGTGAAACCTTGGTTTTAAAGTTTTTGTGTGCAAATTACGTTTTATGACTTATTTTGTTAAAAATATAGTGATTTTGGTATAAATGTGCACTCCTCTTGTTTGATAAATTATTCCATGATATTATGCACTTGGTTTATGGTATTTTGAATTTGTTTCAGTATATTTAATAACTTTATGGCATGAAAATGTTATTTTATCCCTTTTTAAGTGCTTAACATAAGTTGTTTTTTTTAAGAGTGCATGCCACGTATTCTGTAAATTGCCCGATTGGCTTTTACGTTTCTAGTGCAATTTAAAATGATTTGTTTGGATTTATAAATACATTGGAAGCATGTAAAAAAATATTTTGGGATCCTTTATGGCATTAAAATTTGTATTTGGTTTTAAAAATAAATGGATTTTGGTTTACAACATGTTTTGGCCCATGTTGCCGGAAAATGACATGTTTCACATTCTTATGAAAATGGTTGTGTTTTGAATATGTAACCTGAGTGTTTTATAGTATTTATGGATATTGTTTGATTCTTTATATGGTGTTTATACACCTCTTTACAAAATTAAAATGCATAACTTTTTTAAATTATGGTTTTGGGAAAATTAAAGGCATGTTTGGCCTTTCCTTAAAATGAAGAATGAGTGTTTTACTTGTATATTCCATGTTGTTTCAATTGGGATTGTTTTATAATCCATGAAATAATTTTATTAAATGTCTTTAGGGCTGCCAAATATGGTTGGGTATGGTCTTGTTGTGTGTTTATAATTCAAATAGTTTTTTTGAATGAGTTTTATGTGCAAAGCCTCAATACACTCCTGGAAATTGTTTTACGAAAATTTGTAGTGGTTTGTTGATTCGTGAAAGAAATGTGAAGAATGTTTATGGGATGTTTGTGTTTTTATGTTTTGGTAATTTAATTTGGATTTGAAATGTGTATTTTATAATGTGTGTAACTTGATTGAGCACAAAAGGGAATCCTGGGTATCTAGGTGGGCGGACGTGTACTAGTATGCTAGTGATTCTGTAGGGTTTGACCCCTGTTTCACGTAGAAAGTTTGACGATGACAACACTAACTAAACTATGATTATTATGATGATTGGGGACCACTAGGTTATGGGTATGTTCCCTACTAGTGGTTCGTGCATGAGAACAAATATTTATTACGGTTACTTTCACCGAGATATGAGGTACCTGGGGCTCACAACTAACTAGTGCCTAGGGGTGTTCCCGTGAGTTGTGCTCATTAGCTATTTTGTACTCACCGTTAGCATATGGTGTGTTTGGTTGGTAAATTAATTAGTGTGTTTTATTTATTTAAAAGTTTACAATCTTTAAATCATCCCTCATTAAAACAATTTTCATTTTGAAGTTGCACCTCTTTGAAAAATTTTTACTTGCATTTTTGGTTTATAAAACATGAAAGTTTTTTTCTGATAACTATTATAGCATGGAACATCATTTGAAAAAAAAAATTTTATATCTTGTATTTAAAACATGAAATTTATGTTTCTTTTATTTTAAAGGAAGTGCATTGAGAATAGAATATCGGGCTAACCTACTGAGTTTTAATACTCACGCCTATAGTCTTCTTCTTTCTTTAGCCCTTGTGCAGGTTTCAGCTTGAGTTCGATCGCCTTGGGCGACATTTGATCATTGTGTTGGAGAGTGACCAGAAGTGTCACATGGAGTTAGTTGGTCATCAGGATTGTTCAGTTGAGTTGTTGGTTTTGTTCTACTTTTAGTTTCTTGTACAAATAATGTTCAGTTCAATTTTTATATAAATGTATTTTGGGTTGTACTTTTATTTCTGTTGTTTGTTTGATTGTTCATATATGGTAGAAATCATTCCCTTGTGTAATCTATTGATACCCTTGGTGCTTGTCTCCATCCCGGGAGGATCAGGAACGCCTCTCAGGACTTGTCACGGGCTGGCCTGGGTGACCGGTTCAGGGTCGACTCGGACTGGTTCGTGACAGTCAGGGGGATCATCACCCAGAATTCAATGGGGACCCATTGCCAAAACTAAATAATTGGAATACCTCTTACAGAAAACTCTCTGTCACCAGTACCCGCTCCAACACCTCAACATATTTGGGGATTCATAAGGCTGTTACGCTAGCACAGATCTCTCTACGGAGTCCTTGCTCAAACTTCTGTTCTCAGAATTAACCATCATGGATCATGTCCAAAGAGTGTCGAGTCAGGTCTATGAACCTAGCTTCATACTCATCCACCATCATCCCTTCCTGATGAAGCTCCAAAAGCTCCTGAATCCAAATGAAGCATAAGCATGAGGGGTAGTACTCCTCACAAAACAGCTACTAGAATTAATCCTACAAGATTATTGACTCTTCATGCATCTGAGTAAATAGACTCCACCAATGCCCAGCTAATCCATGGAAAATACTGGTTTCAAATTTCATCATTTGATTTGTCAGTGTCCGAACAAGACTAAAGAGGCAGACCACCGACTCTATCCAAAACTCTACTACTTGAGGGTCTATCTCACCATAGAACCTCAGCGATATTTGGCACTGGAACTCACGAAGTGTGCTCATCCTGTGCACATCCTTATCCTACTCTTATGGGGCTAACTGTTGCTCAATAGGTGGAGGTGACACTACCTATACACCTATAGGAAGGGGGATTGTATGATAGATCTTTAACTAATGCCTCGTCGCTCATAGGGTCGTCATCATGAACTGGAGCTAGTAACCTTACTAGATGTCGTCATAGAGGCATCTTGAAAATTATCAAGGAGTATCACAGTCAAATGAGCATATATATATATATATCAACCACAATGGGGAGATGACTCAATAAGGAAAGTCAAGGACTCGATCCTATATAATGCATGTACCAAAGTTCCCTATAACAAATGTCTTAGAATTCCGAGTCAACAAGCGAGTAATTAGGGTCCTAGTGAATGACTACGTTGGTCGCCACACCATCATAGGGCTCCCTGGCCTAAGAGCCGCTCTCGAGACATGTTGAAATTGTTTCCCTAAACCCAAACAAGACCTTTTTAGGAAAACATCCAAACAACGTCCCAAGGGTCGAACCACCTTTGATACCACTTTCTTCACATGGGTCATGCACCCCAAAGTCACCCCCTCCCCTGTCATTTTTTTTATCATTATTATCTTTTTTTCTCTCCATCATCTCCTTCCTCTTTACACAGACCTATAATCCAAATTTCTTCATGTCGTCTCCCTTTCCCCTTGGAACCCTAATGGCCTCCCTCAGTTTAGATTCCCTAACTAGCCAACCGCACTGCAACCATAGATCTACACCAGTAGATCTCAGATCTACACCCATAGATCTCATATCTACACATGTAGATCTTAGATCAACACCCGTAGATCTCGGATCTACACCCATTGATCTCAGATCTACACTCGTTGTCCCTCGGATCTCCACCTCCATCTGCCTTAGCTCACCACCACCCTACACCATCTTGGCTGTCATGGGCTTACCGACATCACACCACCCTTCCCCGGGCTCATCTAGTGCTACATCGCCCTTCCTTGGGATTTTCTAACACTGCAAAGCCTTGATGAAAATCCTTTTCCAACCTGGACTTGGAATTTCACAAGAGAAAGCACACACACAAAAAATATGCATGTATATATGCATGAAAGGGATGGAGAAACAATGAACAATTATCAATTCAATGGTATTTTTTCACAAATATGAGGAAGAAGAGTTGGACATTTTAATTATACCACAGGAGAAATTAATTTAACAAGTTTATGAATTTGAACTATGAGATATGTGATGGAGTTGGAAACTTAATTGGTAAATTCATGAAGAACCAAACAAGGGGTGGGACAAAATCGACAAATAAAAGGTCCTACCTTAATATTGGATCTTTTGGTGATGGATAATACACTTTCCAGTGAAGGAGGAAAACCATTGTGTTTGTCGTGCTTTGATCTATCCTGATCTGCAACACCGTCTCAATCCGCCAAAGGGAGAGAGTTTCTCCATCGGTGGTGGGAGTTTTAAAAGGAAAACCTATTCAATAACCCATAATCACCTATTTATAATAGGTAATTAGTTCAAGGGTGTCCACTTAACGGCACCTACCAATGGTTGCGGGGTCTGAACATCCTACGCTCTCTCACTTTATGATGTGCTTAGGTAAAACACCACATTACAAACTCAACGGTGGTCTCAGATTTATAATATGAGACTCCATTAAATAGTTATTTGAAACAACATACAAAATAAAATAAAATAATTTAATTATTTTATTTATGGTTTCGCCCTCCGTGGCTTTTTCTATAGAAGACCCACACCGACAAAAGTTGTGTCCCACTTAGTGTAAACACCATGCTCTGAACTCAACCATTCCCTCGGGTTTCTGATCTGAGCTAACATTTGAGAGATATCTTGTTTCCGTTGCATGCATAGTATAAAATATAATTAATTTTTTGTAAAATTTATTCTGGAACATAAGGCCTTGGAATCACATGTCGTCTTAGCACCTATCTCTAGAAATATATGTAGAAATATTCCAAAGTATTACAAGGAAAAAACTGGGTCACTACACGAGTCATGTATGTTATGTTATGTTATGTATTAGGGTAATGCATCCTATGAATTAAGTGTGGTGGGAAGATATGAAGATAATCTAGGTGACCACCATTGGATGGAAGTCAAGAATATCCTTAAGTATTTGAGTCATACTAAAGATATGTTCCTAGTTTATATAGTATATGAGGAAATAGTCATCAGAGGACATGAAGATCCTAGTTTCCAAACTAATAAATATGACATGAATTCACAAATTGGATACATATTCACTTTGAATGGAGTTTTTGTGAGCTGAAATATCTCAAATCAGGCCATGGTTAAAGATTATACAGTAGATTCTGAGAATATTGTGGCTTCTAAAGTAGTTAAATAAGTAATATGGATGCGCAGATTCATCCAAGATCTTGATGTGGTACCTAGTAGTAAATATCTAATCACACTATATTGTGATAATACTGTAGTAGTGGCTCTCGAAAAGGATTCAAGGTCACATCAGTGAATAAAGAATATACTTTGAAAATATCATCTCTTGGGGGTTTTCTCAGAGAGGTGTGGTTGCAATGAGTAGTATTTCCAAGAAAGACAACATGGAGGACCCCTTTACTAAAACCTTAACTCATTAGAAACATGATTATCATGTATGTTCTAGTGGACTAAAAGTCATAGGAATTTGGATCTAGTCCAAGTGGGAGTTTTTTGGAGTTAGTGTCCTAGGACCAACTGATTATACTTTAATAACATGTATATTTGATGTATTGAATATTAATTAAACATCTTATTATATATTTTTCATTGTTTTTCATGAATTTAATGTAATAATTTCCTAGAGTATTTGTCGAATTGATAAGGTCATAGTAGTTCCCCGCTATGATGAGTACCTTGAAGTATTATAAAAATATTACTAATATAGTTCTATGGTTGGATAACATACTATGATGGGACACATATTATATAGACTATCAGGTGCGAGTACTCATAAGTGGATGAAGCTTCTTCTCATGAAGTTCTCACTTAGTAATCTCTTAGATAGGAGTTTATGAGAATATACCCACTAGTAGGAATTATGCATGTTTTGGTGTTATTGGATATTCCTATCTATGAGCATGTGCAATGGTCCTTAGACATTAAGATTATTATTTATTCATATTACGACCCACATACTTAGATGTATTTCATAAACCATGACGATAACAATTCATGGTGAAGTTGGATACGTTGGGTGAGTCACGATTGACATGTCATTAATAGATAATTCAAGAAAGTATTTGTCCCTTCCATATTTATGGAAGTTGATATCTCATCCCTATGATTGGAACAAAATTTTAGCATTAAATTTCATAGTCAAGGTGTAATAATTCATTTATTTCAGATAGTCAAAGAATGAAACATCAATCATATTGGTCAGTGACATGGATATACAACCTGATTGATGAGATATTGTGACAAAGGGATTTTATTACATAGTGAGTGTTAGTATGTGGTTGTCATCATTGAGACATTAAGTTCTTTCTCTTAGATTTATTGACATGTTTCTAGATAGTAATATTAGACTTTAGGCAATCCCATCTAATTCCAACAAGAAAGAATCCTGGAGGGTCACACACTAAGTGTTTTTTATGATCTACATTAAATTCTATTTGAATTTAATTAATTAAATAAATACTATTCTCAAGACCAAGGGATAATTTTATTCATGTTTTACCGATCGCAAATATTTATTGATTAATGAAATTTTTAAATTAAATATTTATTCGGGTGTTCAATAAATGCTAGAGGGTTTCAAACAGACAAAGACTGTGTTTGGTGACAAATATTAATTAACAAGTTGGTTGAATAATATTTTTTATTGTGAAAGTTGGAGCACACCACAAAATATTATCATCATTATTATTATTATTGGGTATGGGGTTCATTAAAGGTTATAATATTATTTAATGGTTGACATGAAATTAATAATTATTTTAACCTAAACCCTAGCTCTATAAATATATGATTATGTTTACTGTGTAGTGTGTTCAATTGAAAATAGAGAATTATTGAACACAATGAATTCTCTCTCGACTCCTATCCTCCTTCTCTCTACCTCTCAAGAATGAAAAATTAAAGAGAGATTCATTAATGACTAAAGGATGATCGATCAACTCAAACAATATAAGACAATCAATTTTCCATGCTAACACCCAAAGATCGATTGGTGTTTCTTGGAGATCAAATGAGTATGTGTGAATCACTTCTAGAGAGAATCTATCCTTTGATCCTCACATCACAACCTGAAAGGGTCGTTTTTAGATGATCAACATCATCAATGAATAAAAGTTCTTAAGATAAGGTTATTTCTTTCTTATTATCTAAATAAATTAATTATAAATTTAACATGAAAAATCCTCACTTGTGGTTTTGGGTATAGAAATATTAAAAGAAATTTTAATATATTTCCCACCATTGAATGCTTATGTTGTTCCCAGAACCAATAGTGACAACTATCTGCAAGTTAATTGTGGGTAAATTGAAGACAAAGAACAAATGTATTTATTGATCTGACATGTATTGAAGATGGAGTTTTTTATCACTGCTCTGTCTATTGTTACATTATCAATCGATGAAGATTATGGGGGGTCGATTTCTCCTTATGTTATGGTTTCACAACTAAATATGAATGCACACTATCTAATTGAAGAAATCCTTCAATGAATTTATTTTTCTAAGTCAAGCCTTGTATGCTTGACAAACACGATTATGTCATGCTCACTGTTTGAGATTGGGTTGCCTGAACTTGATTGATGGAATGAAGTTAGCATCAAGTTAGCTAAACCTAGGTGAGATCAACCAAAGGAGGTCATGCCCGACTCTAGCACTATGTTTGGTCAGGTTTAAATACAATAAAATAAATGATTTCCTAATTCATAAAAGAAAATAAAAGAAAAGAAATGATTTTGATTTCTCTTTATTTTATTGGGATGCGAAATTTGGTAAAAGAAAATAAATGATTATAATTTATCTCCCTCTTGTTTAGTGACGATTTTTAAAAGAAAATAAAAGAAAAGTTTTTGAAATATGATAAAAATAACCCTTATAAAAAAAAATATAGTTTTCCAATACTCAATTATTCCAAATTAAAAAATATTATAATTTTAAATTGTAACTTTAATTTTTAAATAAATATATATATATTTATTATAAATATATATATATATAAACATCTTGATAAAATTATATATACATTTATTTATAAATATATTTATTTATATATAATTATATAAATATGCATTCATAAATATATATATTTAAATATATATATATATATATAAATTTATATATTCATCTATAAAAAATATATATATAATTTTTTTAAAAAATATTTATACAATTATAAATATATATTTATAAATATCTTTATATAATTTTACAGACGTATATATACAACAAAATTAAAATTTGAAATTATTACCTGATTATTAGTCAGGGCGGGTCGAGTAATATTTTTAAAAAATATAGTTTTTCAATACTCAATTATTCCAAATAAAAAAAATATTATAATTTTAAATTATATCTTTGGTTTTTATATCATGTCAATTATATAGACATTTAATTTTGAAAAATGTATTAGAAATGATTTTTTTTATTTTATAATCATTTATGTTAGATATATATATGTATATTTAATTTAATAATATAATAGTTGGAGAAGGATAATATGGTAAAATTGAAAAATGGTTTCTCTCCTGTCATGATTTACGTCCAAATCATCCCATTTTTGGGGTGATTACAAAACTGTAATGGGAGAGAAATGGATTTCTCTCCATCTCTTCCTCATTTCATTTCTCTCTGCCGCTTGTAACTCACCAAACAATATAAATTTTAAAATTATCTCTATATCATTTCTTTTCCACCTGATTCCTTTATGTCAAATGAGTTGTAGATGAGAAGAATCATACAAACTAGTTGACTAGAGAAGAATCAGAGTTGATCTCAATCGATGTGAGGAGTTCAATAAAGATCAAAGTAGATAATATGGTTTTTCTAGGTTTGATTTCATCTAGAAGACATTCAAGGTTTTTGTATGAGGTACTAGTTGTACTCAAGTTTTATAAAGAAGCCAAGTCATTCATGTTTCTTGTTGAATCGAATTCGATAAGGTAGTGGGAGTTTTCTTAAATGTATCTTGTAGAAGAAAATTAACCAAAGAAGGCCACACTTTGTCTACATGAAAGGTGACAACTAGAGAGAATTTTAACAAAATGTTGAGGAATTAATGATAGATATTTGTGGTCATTAATTGAATTGGAAAATGACAGAGTTGTTGAAGGGGTATGGTCAAGCAATAGGGAATGTTCTAGATTAGCAAGGGAGATGTTTCCAGCTGGAATCAACTAGATTTTGATATTTCAATAAATGTCTTTAAATAATAGGATAAGTAAAAAATGTATGTGGAATGTAGAGATATAGGGAAACATTTTAAGATGATGCAAGATTCTATGTGGGGTAAATGACATTTTCAGAAGGATTTTAGCTCATGTCACCTAGGGAGGACGATACATGGTGAAGGATACCACATGGAGTATTCTACCTGCCTATTAGTTTTGATTTTTTTCCTTTTTCATATTTAAATAAATCATTAAACTCATGGATTTGACAATGAGGGGATTGTATATTCTTTTTGTAATTTTGTTTCTCTATCTTCTGTGTAAATAAAAATTATATTTTGTTTGTTCTCTTCTTATGTGTGTGTGTTCTGCAACCTTTAAATATGGAGGACTAACTCACTATCTAGTTTCAATAGGTGAATCTCAAAGCTATTTAGAGATATAATTATCGAGATGGTCATCGCCTTATTCTTCACACTTAGGAGATTGTAAAGGTGGAGTAGAGAGATGTAATGACCTCTCGATAATTGATTATTGACCTATTTTCTTTAGTTATTTTCATTTACTTCATTTGTTTCACTCATTAGAGTATCTTAAGTGAGGTCATATGATTTAATGATCTTAGTAGGATCATTTTTATAATGAAATACATCCTTTTTAAAATGACTCAACTGATTGGGTGTTATTGTTGTTTGGGAGAATGATTGTGCATTGGGAGACATTCTCTGTATGAGTGATTATTGTTTTGTGGAGATAGGTGTTTGAGTTAAGATATTGATCATTCACTGAGTGAGTTTGAGTCTTAGTGATTTAAAAGGTTTAAAAGATCTATGATAAGTGGTGGAAAATAATATAAACTGGTCCTATAACAGGTTTTGCTAATATGTTATATCTTGGGAATTATAACTATATTTATAATTGGACCTATAACAGCCTCATGCCACCATGGAGTTGGATCAAACCTGGATATATTTGAATAAATTCAGAGGTGTTCTAGAGTAATTTTATAAGTATTTGGTTTGTACAGGTTTCTCTGAATTTGTCTAAGCCCATTTTTTAAGAGTGAGTTTTGAAGGAGTTAGAAAAAATGGGTAAGTCTCAAATCATATGGGTCATTTATGTAACTTTTTACATCTCATAAGATTCATTTATAAGGCATTTAAGATTCATTAGGTTTTATGATAATGATTTAGAAAAGGTTATCTGGTGTTTATTAGGAAGAGTGGCACTGGAAGGAATTCATAAGAACCGTCATCTAAATTTGTAAGCTCCAGAATCAGAATGAAAAAAAATGACTAAGCCCTGAAATTGTAAGGATCATTGGACCATTTCATAAGATTAATTTTGTATCATAGTGAAAAATTAAGGGTCATTGGACCATTTAATAAGATTAATTTAAGTGAATCAAGGAAAATCATAGGATTAATATCAGAGTAAGAGGAGCAATTCATTTGGGTCACTCCCTTATCAGTTTGAGATGAAGGTTCAGTCATCTGAAAAAAAAATGTGTTTGACTGACCTATGACAAAAGAATAAAGTCATGGAAAATTGAAGGAGGATCATACTATGATATTATTGGTGATTTAAAATGTAGGATTTTTACAACTTTATTTCTTGACAGAGATCATGTCATGCCTCATAATGTTGCATCACATGATTTCATGCATGTAATTATCATTAATCGTAGTATATGATTAATATTTTGGTCAAAATGGATTAAGGAAGCTTTCTAATATTGTAGAGGATTGAAGATCATGATATTAAAGGGAGATTGTGTGTAAGATATCTTGAGAATAATGGGTAGTCACTGAGAAATAAAAGTGTTGTAAATTATGGTATTGGAGTATGAGATTTGGTTAAAAAAGGAAGAGAATAAGGTGAAGTTGTGGGGGCATGCAACTAAAAAGTGATAAAGAGACGTTGTTGTGAAGATATACTCTGAAGATCTAGAATTGAACAAGGAACAAAAGGAAACTAATATCACTGTCACTAGGTCTAGTGTTCATGTTTTATTTCTTAAGGAATCATTATAAGTTACATGCATGTTGTTATTCCTTATGCAACCCTTGTCTCAACATAGTGAGTAGAGAGGAAAGAGAAAGAAGTGATCCTAGGATCGACAATGTGTCCTTCATAAACATATGTAAGAACTATAGTGAGTATTATTTCTTCTTATTATATCGGAACATTATCGATATATTATCCTTGGACTATGTAACGACCTAAACTTTTATAAATGAAATTACTTTTTAAAATGAACAAATACCATATTAAGTAATGTAGTTTAGAAAACACATGCACTACTTTGTTTATTTTGGATAGTTATAGCCTTTCAGATTTAAAATATCATTAAACATCATAACCATTGATAATATATCTATTGTACATTGACCATTAATATTGTTATATATTAAGGGATATGATAAATTCCAATTAACACAAACGAAATATGTGATGGCCTCGATCGGTATGATTGTACCCTATTAAGCTCATTTATTGGACTTTCTGAGAGAGATGAAATCATTGATATTTTACCTTAACCAAGACCAATCTGAGATTCAACAACTAAATCATAGTCAAAATTTCTTACAAAATAAGTTCAATCTTATTGAGATCATATCCCAAACCATGTTTGTCAAACCACTATAAGAAAGTGTCACAATCGCGCACCTTACTCTTAGGGCATACACTAGTGTAATAAGGGGTTATGTATCTAGATCCTAATAGTATATATTTTTATATTTTTATTTTTAATAAAATAATTATAATATTTACCCTTTTTATTATTACTTTGTAAATTATTAAATAATGACTTCGATAAAAATTAGATTTTGATACGATGAAACACAAATTTTTTTGGGAAATATATAGTTTCAATCAATACACTTTTTTATGAATTCAATAATTTTTTAAATAAATTTTATTTTAATAAAATATTTTTATTAAATAATATTTATTTAAATATAAAAGATAATATAAATTTATGAAGTCATATGTAATTTTTATAAGGGTCAAAATTTATTATCATCTTAAAAACCTGTATTTTTCAATAAATGGGGATTTTTTATTTAAAAGTGTTAATGTTTAAATTTATAGAATTATTTTGATAAAATAAATATTATTTTTAAAATAATCACATCAAAATTATCAAATGGTGAATTTTTCGTAATTTTCTGAGACAATCAAATTTTTGGGTAAAAAATAAATATGGTATAAATATATGGTATGTATTATGACATCATAAAAGTCCAAAAGTGATGTAATAAATACTATAAAGATTATCCATGATCAAAATTATTTTTTCCCTTTAAATTAATTTTTTTTTGAATTTATTTTATTAATTTTATAAAATCTTAATAAATCCTCCAAAACCTATATTATTTTTAAGGTTTTAAAATTTATTCTTTATAAACATGACTCACTTCCACATCAACAAGGGTAATATTTTAATGATTTAGGTTATTATAATTATAAAATATCAAAATCTACTCCTATTTGGATGAAAACATGGGCAAAAACTATTTGAATATTTTTAGTTTTGATTATTTTATCATATATTATAAAATGTAAGTTTAGAAATTAATAAAGAGTTCCCCTATATTTTGCTATAAAAACCCATCCAAAATCTCATATATATTCACTAAAAACCCTTTGATCACAAAGTTAATCTAAATTTCCCTCCCTATATACCTCCCAAGGTATTCTCAATCTCTTAAGAAGCTCCTACTAGGATTTTAGAAGTGTGCTCTCAAGGTAAGGGATCCTCTATGTCTCCTCCTTATTCAAACACCTTATCTATATTATGCCTTTTTATTTCCAATTATTAATGTTGGGATATGTTTTTACACATACCTATTGTTATCCTTATGATTTAAAAGTGATGATATATCCATTTCACTCTCATTTAAACCCTTCTATAAATCTTTATGCACCCCCGTTATGTTGTCGAAATTATTAAGACAACCCATATTTTAATACACCTTGATTCATGATTTATTACATAAAGGTACACATAATACAATACCAAAAGATTGTGAGGCCTATTAAATTTTTTAAATTAGGTAAATAACATAATAAATTGAAACATGGGTATAAAATCATTATTTAAAAACTCCACAACATACCCTTAAAATTACATTGCTCTTCTAAAACTGCATGGGATAACTTGTGGACATACATAAGAAAGTGGTGAGCTATGAAGCCCGATAAGGGAATAATCAAATTAGAGAATAAGTTAAAGTAATAAATGTAATTAAATATTCATATCAATGTAATTTAAGAGGGTTTATAATCATAAAATTTAACATCGAAGCATGATATATGATGATAACATAAAGGTAATATGAGAATGTGGCAACAACATAAAACATGACATCATAAACACAAATCAAGGCTAACCACTGAGACACCATAACATAGTGTTCTTATGATAACCTACCATTAAACATACATGGTATCTCATGAGATAAAAATATTAAATAATGCATTGTAGGACTATATAATTTTGGGTCCACCTGTCACATTCATATCATGTACATTCATAAGTGTGCCACATAGATCATACAACATAAGGATGTTTTTCATCAATTTTAATCCAATGATTAAGGAGTGTGTGTTACATAAATGTAATTTCATAATAAATTAAGTATATTTACATAAATTTGAATATCATTGATTGGAAATGGGTATATTTATTCACTACACAAATGTTTGGCATGAAAAATCGTAAGATAGTCTTGGCAGCATGATGGGGGTACATAAAGATTCATGGAAGGATTTTAATGAGAGTAAAAGGGGTATATAATAACTTTTACATCATAATGAAACTAATATGTATGTGTAAAAATATATTCCAACATGAAAAATTGTAAATCGAAAGGCATAATATAAAGAAGGTGTTTGAATAAAGAGGACAGGATCCCTTACCTTGATAGGGTGCTTCTAAAAGCTTGGAAGGAGCTTCTTAAGAGCTTGGAAACACATTTAGAGGTAAATAGAGATGTAAAGGTAGAGTAAATTCTTTCTCAAAGGGCTTTTAGTGAATATTAATGAGATTTTGGGTGAGTTTTATAGAAAAAAGAGGGGAATTTTTTATTAATTTTTAAACATAGGTTTTGGACTCTATATGATAAAATAATAAAAACCACAAACCTTCCCATGGTTTTGGCCCACAGTTTCAACTAAAGAGGTGTGGTTTTTAATATTTTATAAGTATAAGAACCGAAATCATTAAAATAATATCCTTGATGATGTGGAAGTGAGTCATGTTCATAAAGAAATAAAACCTTCAAATATAATATTGGTTTTGGAGGATTCATTAAGGGTTTATAAAATTAATCAAATAACTTTTAAAACACATTATTTTAAAGGGGAAATATAATTTTGGTTTTTAATACTTTTTATAATATTTATTACATCAAATTTGGGCTTTTATGATGTCATAATACATACTGTATATTTATACTATATTTAATTTTTACCAAAAAATTCGATTATCTCAAAAAATTATGAAAAAATCAACATTGTCTAATTTTGATGTGTTGGTTTCAAAAATAATATTTATTTTACCAAAATAATTCTCTAAATATAAAAATTTAAACTTTTAAATAAAATACCAATTTTATTGAAAAATATGGGTTTTTATGATGATTAGTGTTTGTGACCCTTATAAAAACTACATTTGACTTCATAAAATTATATTATAATTTATATTTAAATAAATATTATTTAATAATAATATTTTATTAAAATAAAATTTATTTAAAAAATTCTTGAATTCATCAAAAAGAGTGTATTTATTGAAACTACATATTTTCCCAAAAATACAACCTGTGTTTCATATATAAAAATCTAATTTTTATCAAACTAATTATTTAATAATTTATAAAGTAATAGAAAAACATAAATATAATAATTATTTTATTAAAAATAATAAAATACAAATTTATATCAATGGGGTCTAGATACATAACCCCTTATTACACTAGCATATTCCCTAATAGGAAAGTATGTGATGGTGAAACTTTATTTGGGTGGTTCAACAAAAATGGTTTGAGTAGTGATCTCAATGAGATTGAAATTCTCCCATAAACAGTTTCACTCATGCTTTAGTTATTGAATCTCATCTTAGGACTGGTTAAGGGAAAATCTCATTGATGCTATCTCTCTTGAAAGATCAGATAAATGAACTTCATAGGGTATGATCCTACTGGTCGAGATCATCGCTTCTTTCATATGTGTCAATTTGAATTCATCATAAAAATTAATATATACTAATTTTAATGGTCATTATAAAATAGTTATATTATCAATGATTATGATTCTTAATGATATTTTAAATCTAAAAGGCTATAATTATCCAAAATAACTTAAGTAGTGCATGTGTTTTCTATAACTACATTACTTAACAAGGAATTTATTTATTTAAAAAGGGAATTTAATTTAATATAAGTTTTTTTATACTAAATATTTCAGAGTTTAGTTTTACAACTAAATTATTATATTAAATAGTTGATCTAGAATTTAATTTCTTATCAAATTCTATATTAATATTTGAAATCTCTAAGGAAAGTTTTGAAATTTTAGAATTTTCTTTGGAAAGCTCTACCATAGCATGTTCAGGACTTTTCAAAACTTTATTATTTTGTTTTATAATCAAGGTAACATATCTAGATACTTATTAAAAGCTTGGTAAAGTATTATCATCATCATATGTAATATATTTTTCTTTATCAGAAGAAGTGGAACATTCATCATCAGAATCTGGATAGTTTTCATTTGAAGTTAAATTTGTTAAAGATTCAATAGATACCTTATACAACAATCATTTTTTGGTATTTGGAATATCTGTATAAACACCCATAACTTTCATATTTTCACTGTTATTATTTCATAAGAACTATCTCCACCACTTGCACTCCAAGTTTAAGTGGCTTTAAAACTTTTCTTATCTTTATTATTATAGAAAATTCTTGAATTTTTATATTTCGTATCCTTTTTTCAACTTAGGAAAATCTAACTTTATATGACCAGGTTTCATACATTCATAACATATCATCACAAAAGTGTATTTCTTATCACTTCTATTTATTGATTCTTTTTGTATTTATATCAAAAATATTTATTGATAGCAATCTTATTCATCCTTTTAGAAAGTTGGGAAAGTTCATTATCATTCTCTTCAGATGAACTACTTTTAGTATCAACTTTTAATTTCTTCTTCTTAGAAGATTTAGGATCTTTTTTAACAGGTCTAGATTTTATATAAACATTTGATGTAGAAGTAAAATCTACTCCATTATTACTTTTCTTTTTTTCAACATTTCTTTTTAATCTACCCTCATATTGAATGAGAGTGCCAATAATATCATCCAAACTAAGATTGGTAAGATGTTTTGTGTCATCAAGAGCTATTCTCATAGATTTCCATTCATTTATCATGATATCAATAATCTTCTCAACCAGCTACTCATCTGTCAGATATTTATCTATAATAGATTGTAGACTATTTACTATTGTCATAAAACATTGATGCACATGTGTAAATGATTCTCCAGGTATAAAATTTAAAGCTTTGTAATCTTATCTAAGCATAGCTCTTCTCATTTCAACAACTCCGTTACTTCCAAATCGAGTCACTTCAAGTTTCTTCCATATATTTTTTATTGTATCATGGGATTAAATATGACTATAGATATTTCTGTTCATTGAGCATAATAGAGTAATTATGAATTGATAGTTGAGTTGATATTCAAGTTTTTATTTTCGTGTAAAAGTAGTAACTTCCTTATTAGTAATTTGATAGCTTCCAATCGTCATAACAAAATTATCCACTCTGTTTGTAACATATTGACCTGGATGCCACTAAAATGGTGCTCCGAGCTAGTTGGTTTTGAGGCCTCAAGCATGCCTCCACATATGTTAGAGGTTATCGACTAGTAATGAAGACATAGGGTGTGACGGTGGGGAGACTATGCCCTCATATCAGAGTAAGAAAACAGTGTAAATAGATAAGTATTATACACAATAGTAAATAAATAGAGTACAGAAGAAGTAAATAAACTAAAATAGAACATGTTGTAACAATAAATGAAATGTTATAAATACCAGAATAACTATGTAATACATACAATACTGGCCACCCACTATGCCAACCATACATATATGGGAGTACAAAATAAAATGAAATAAAAGTAAAAGTAAAAGGCTCTACTACTAACTTTGAGCCAGACCACATACCCAGTCTCCAAACACTATCAAAACTACACCAACCCAGTCAGAAGAACCTGTATGGGTATCTCCACTCTAACATGAAACTCTAGGCCTCGACCTTACCCACCATGAAACTATGCTCAACCTAAAAAGTGGGCATAAGAACTACACGTACACCAAGGTTCATGTGAAGGGGTGAGAAATAATCTTAGTAGGTCACCCCAATGATGAACCTATAAAATATGCTTCCATGAGTGCATGAAAAATCAATATGCTCATCCTATCTGAGACACAACTGAAAAGGTAAGTGAATCCAATAAACGTGAAACCACAGTTGAACCCCAGGTCTGTAATCCTAGCCAACTGGTCAAGTACCACTATGGATGTCCATATCTATATGAGTATACATGTATAGTCCCATACCTATACATATATACATAAATATAAATATTCATGAGTAAGGTGAATGAAATAACATAAAATCAAATAGCATTCGATCCTTATTTCTATAATCCTGATCACCTGGACATCTTGTGCAAGGTTATTGAGCTAGACGTCGTGTCACTCAAGCCATGTATCATTAAGTCGATCTCTGGTTCTGTAATCCCAAATGAAATATACATTCTTAGTCCAATGCTAGAAATATATCTAAGCAAGATACTTCACTATAGGGGGATACTCATCCTACACCTGGGCTCACCCGTACTCGCCTCCAATCGCTATAAAGAAGGATTCCAAGGAAGTACATCTAGATATCCTATAAATGGTCATTAATTTAGACATCATTATGCTCATTCCAGGTAAATAAAGTCTAATGTATGAGACCTAGTTCCCAGTCTGTAGGCGGTCATGACATTCAAAACTCAGATAATCCCTAAGGGTCTGACCCTTAGGCAATATGTAAGGAGAACTCACTGGTGAGACGCCATGACTACCCATAGATTCTTTAGTAAGGGAGAGCATAATCATCCCTATAATTCAGAAGAGCATAATCATTCTGGGTATCCAATGATGTGAGATGCCATGGACAACACTGCAGTCAAGTAAATGATCAGGGAGAGTGTAATCATTCATATCCCTTGGTAGAGCATAATTATCCATGAGTATAATCAGATTAAGGTGAGTGTAATAATTCTCATCATATATCAAAGAGAGGAGAGTAGAATCATCCTCATCATTCAGGAGTGATTAATCATCCACAAGTATCATTACTAGAGACACCATGCCCATATATAATAATCTTAGGCTCAATATCCAGATACTAAGAAACACCTCTGGACATCCTAACAATATAATAATCAAATATATTGGCTCAACATCTAGATCCTAGGTAGTACCTCTGGGTATAAAAATAACATATGAAAATAACATGGCTCAGAATCCAGATCCCAGGAAGAATGTTTGGGCAACCTAGAGGGAAAGAAAGATTCCACGCATCAGGCTCAACAACCACCAACTAGGAATCACCTCTGGTAATCATCACTGCATCAAAAACAAACATGTGAAATTATAAACAAATGAGTAAGGGTGGTCAACCTCCCAAACCCACAACTACTGCCATAACCTCGTGGCTTACAAGTTCGGCATGGGTTCTAAGGTGGAACCCACTACCATCTCTACCCAAACCTGATGTACTAGCTTGGGGTTGGTTAAACAACAGGGCACCCACTAGGTCCTTTAATTAAAACACAAGAGAGTCACCCTACTCAGGATCCTCATCAGAAAAGGTGAAGGAGGAATTCTACACAGGATCCTCAAGGTACATGCATAAGAAAAGGTATCTTATAAGGGATCCTTGGATAAAAAGGTAAAAGGAGGAATCCTACATGGGATCCTAAAACTACAAGTTGACAGAGGCATCCTGCAAGGGATGCTTGAGAAAAAAGTAAACAGTGTCATCCTACAAGGGATCCTTGGAATGATACTCAAGTGAATTGATCCTACTAGGGATTACCTAGGTCAACACGTAAGCAAAGGCATCCCATAGGGGCCCTTGGTAACAGGAAGAAGATGGAGGCATCCTACACAATATCATTTAGGTTAAAACATAATAAGAGGAATCCTATAGGAAATCCTTAGAAACAAATAGTCTCACAACCTCTTAGGCCAGAAGGGAACATCATGAAAGGGAGACATCCTCAAAATAAGGCTATAAGGCATCAGTCATGAGAGATAACTCAAGGATCATCTTAGATCAAGGGGTATCACTCCCAAGAGACAACTGAAAATGATTACCAAAGGAAGAAACTCCATTCAAGAAATGCCACCTAGGAGTCCTCAAAACACCTTATGGGTCTTACCATCACGATCTATGTGAAAAGATACTCAGAATGGACTACTCATGGGTCCAATTTTGACTCCTAAAGGTGAAAAGACATGAAAACCCCCAAAAAGGTTTAAAAAAGGGGTAGTACACTACGTGTCTCCCCAAGCACACAATGTGTACTCCCAAAGCCCCACCTGGGTGTGAACTTCTACTTGTACTTGGCATGTAAAATCCCAAGTACACCGCGTGTAAGATGGGTACATGGCATGTACCCTACATGGGGTACCTACTTGTGACCCTCACATGACCTAGCTAGGTATTTAGCCTAGTTGTGTATTTATACACGGCATGTGACCCACACGGGGTCCGGTCATGTACTCTACACAACATGTACCCCTTACATGGGCTACATGACTGGGTACTCAGCTACACGGCTGAGTACCAGTACACGGTGTGCATACTCCATACACGGCATGTACTTTCAAAAATCCATCTCCCCCAAAACAGAAGAACACATGGCATGTGTTCCCAGAACCACACATTGTGACTTCTAGAAGCCTAGTGGTAAGACTAGAAGTCACGCTCTTAACCCAAGAATTTGCACAATAAGCTATATGGACTATCCAATGACCGATCACATAGCATCAACAATTGTCTCCTACACAGAAGACGCTTAACTACAACCGATATGGTACTCCCCACCATAAGGATACCCTTATCATCGTCTCAAAACCAAAATCTGAACACAAAGACCCACAAAAATGACAAATTTCAACTAAAAATGAGGTTCACCACCCTCAGACAACCAATGGTGCACTCCCCACCATATGGCTTACCTTACACCACCCCTTGAGCATAACCTCAATAGGTTCTTTCATCAATCTAGGATAGCAATTTAAAAGAAAATAAGTTTGGTGTAAGGATAACACTCTCTCATCATACTCAATATGAAGTCAATATAGAGCATGATCATCTCTAACTAGGAGTACGCTAAGATTCCATCGAAAGGCATGTATAGATTCATTTGAGCCACGATCACCATCTTTTTAATACCTGAACAAGATTCAGCCATGGGTTAACCATATTACAGTACCCCATTTATTTTTATGACTCCTCTACCATATAGGAACATTCATCATTTAAACCAAAAATCCTAAGTAACCATGCCTACAACATTCCTTGAAACCATCGGTCCTCAGCTCACACTCGACCACACATCGATTTATGATTTAATGGCACAACACATAACCAGAGTATACCTTTACCACCTGACTCATACTCTAGAAATTCATCCAACACAAGGCTAAGTTGATCGTGCTATATGGCATGTCAGTTTTAACTAGCCAAAATCTCCCTTGGAACTCCTCTTCAAAATTGGGCACCTCACATGTGCCATGATTTTATTCCACAACCGCCCATTACCTGATTTCATTCCATTAACAAGAATATACCCACGCTTTGACTACATTTGAAATAGTGAAACATTGGTTGATTGATCTAGACACTCGAACTGTCATGCCTGTCGAGGCCGGTTTTGATCCTAATGCACCCTATGTGTTTTTCAAAGTTGAAGGCATCAACATGCCTATATTAAAAAACTCAAGCACCTACCGTGACTCGATCCAAAAATAAGCGTACATCTAATCTCATTGTCTAAAAATAAATTATTAAATCCATGACAACCTTACTCATGTAGTTTTCCTTCAAACAAAATAGACATCAACCTATAAGGGTCCGAGTCAAAAAGAAGGGTCTTTAGGTCTCCCACCTAGACCTACAGAACAAGTCTCACAACTGAGTCACAAGGTCTAAACCACATAGTCCAAAAGATAAAAACCTCTCTAAAGAAGGTAAATATCACAACAATCTATGAGGTTTAAAAATGAAAACATAGCCTATAAGGTCTTGATCCTCATCGATCATCCTCATAAGGAACTGCTCCCTAAAGTTCAAGATACCAACACAAAAGAGATATTGAACTAACACTCATCGGGTATCTGTATACGGTAATACCCCTAGAGGTTTAGTTCGCAAGAAAAGTCCTGGTATCAATCAACATCGTACTCTATAATCCGACTGGATAACCACAAACTTAGAAACAACACCCTATAAGGGGTACAATAGAATGGAAACATGTTCTATATCGACCTACTAGGGTCACTTCACCTCCTATGTATGAGGACTGAGTCATCAACCTCATAAAAAAAATGTCTCAACGTAGATCCACATAACCTACCATCATAATGAAATGTGTATGTGTGTTTGTGTGTGTAAGTAAGTAATACCAATTGAATAGGCCTTGGTCATTGGTAAAAACACACACTAGCAGGCCTATATGATGTGAATTATACATGTCGAATATGATGCATGAGACACCTCTTACCTTTGTCAGTCAAGATTCAAAATCCGTCACTAGCCTCTTGTCAATGGAAAAGAGCTGGAGATCCATAGTAAATCATAACATCCACACAACATGTGCATATCTCAAGGTGAAAATCATATATAACTACAACATCGCAAATCAGAACAACAATCTCATACCTAGGAAACCAAGACTTCTTACCGGAACAAGTGTTCTCAATGAACCAATCCGATATCCATCACAGGTTATGACACATTCCTAATACTCTTGTATACCATATACCAAATAGTAAAGACCAGGAAAAGAATATCTCTAATACCACTTTGTAATATTCTGATCTGGATTCCACTAAAATGGTGCTCTGAGCTGGTTGGTTATGAGTCCTCAAGTGTGCCTCCCCATACGTCAAAGGTAGTTGAATAGCAGTAAAGGCCTATGGTGTGATAGTGGGGGGACTATGACCTCATATCAGAGTAATAAAATAGAAAAAATAGCTAAGTATCACACATAAAAGTAAATAAACAGAGTGTAAAATAAGTGACTAAACTAAAATAGATCATGTTGTAATAATAAATGAAATGTTATAAAATCCCGAACAGTTATATCATACATACAACACTGGTTACCCGTCGGGTCGACTATATAGATATAGGAGTAAAAAAGAAACTTAAATAAAAGTACAAGGTTCTACTACTAACTCTAAGCCAGACCACATGCCTGATTTGAAAACACTTTCAAACTACACCAGTCCAATCAAAAGAACCCACATGAGTAGCTCTACTTGAACATGCAACTCTAGGCATCAGCCTTATCCACCATGAAACTGTGATCAACCTTAAAAGTAGACACAAGGTCTACACGTACGCTGAGGTGAATGTGCAAGTGTGAGAAATAATCTCAGTAGTCCACCCTATTGATGAACCTATAAAATATACCTCCATGAGTTCATGAAAAAGTAATATGCTCAGCCTAACCAAGATGCAACTGAAAAGGTAAGTGAAGCCAATAAATGTGAAACCACATCCGAACCCTAGGTCCGTAATCCTAGTCAATTGGGAAATTTACACCATGGATGTCCATATATATATGTGTATACATGTATATTCTCATACCTATACATATATACTTAAATATGAATATTTATGAGTAAGGTGAATGAAATAACATATAACCAAACAACAACTGATCCTTGGGTTCATAATCCTGATCACTTGGACATCCTATTCAGGGGAATTGAGCTATATTTCATGCCACTCAACCTATGTATCATTAAGTCGATATATAGGTTTTTAATCCCAAATAACATATACCTACATTGGACAATGCTGGAAATATCTCTGAGCAAGCAACTTCACCATAGGGGGTACTCGTCCTACACCTGGGCTCACCTGTACTCGCCTCCAATCACTATAAAGAAGGATTCTAGGGAAGTACATTTGAACATCCTATAAATGGTCACTGAGCTAGACACCATTTTTCTCATTTTATGTAAATCCAGTCCAATGTCGGAGCCCTGGGTCCCAGTTCATAGGTGTTCACAACATTTAGAACTTGGATAATCCCTAAGGGTTTGACCCTTAGAAAATATGTAAGGAGAAATCACTGGTGAGATGCCATGCCCACCCCTGGAGTCTCTAGTAAGGGAAAGTGTAATCATACCTATAATCCAAAAGACCATAATCATTCTGAGTATCCAATGATGTGAGATGCCATTCCCAACATCACAGTCAAGTAACCGATCAGAGAGAGTGTAATCATCCCTATCCCTTAGGTGGGTGTAATCATCCATGAGTATAATCAGATCAAGGAGAGCATAATCATCCTCATAATACATCAAATAGAGGAGAGAGGGATCATACTCATCACTTGGGAGTGTATAATAATCCATGAGTATCATTACTAGGGATTCCATGCTCGTATATCATAATCTCAGGCTTAATAGATGGATACCAGGAAACACCTCTAGACATCCCAACAATATAATAACCAAATATACAAGCTCAACAGCCAAATCCCAAGTATTAACTATGGATATACAAATAACATATGAAAATAACATGTATTAGAAGCCGGATCCTAGTAAGAACATTTGGGCATCTTAAAGAAAAAGAAATACACCTTGTGTCAGGCTCAACAGCCACCAACCTGGAATCACCTCTAGTAATCATTGTTTCTGTCACGACTTGCCTTCTCCAAGATGAGGGAAGGGACATAAAACTACCATACCCTTCCTTATTTAAGTTTAAGGAGAGATAATGACCCCCAAGTCCTGCCTTTAATAGGCCCTAGAGTGGTGAATAACACCAAGGGTATAGGATATCACGTAATATGAAAGGTATTACCCTTTTATAGAACAAGATCAGGAGATAAGATGGTAAATCCCAAGAAAATCCAAAAACTAAAAGTAAAATTAAAGATAAAATCCATTAACATATGCATGTTCAAAATAAATTGATATAAGTACAAGAAAAACCCTGAAATGAAGTACCAAAAAAATAAAAGCAACAATGACAATTGTCTCGTCGTCCGAGCTAGTAAGGTCTGACACGGTCCTCAAAGTCCTCCTAGAAACCTAAAAGAAATTTTATATACATAGGGTGATTATACAGGTATACTCATTAGGGAAACCAAAATCTCTCATGCACAAGTGGGGAGGCATTCTAATTCCCTGTGAGAAAGTAGAGGTAACCAAAACACCTAACAAGGAAAACTATCCACCCAACCTCACCAAGGCACACTCCCCAAATAACACAAGTCATGTAAAGTAATAGTAATAGAGCATCGATATTAGGGTACCTCACACAACTTTCCCACTAGTTATTTAGGATATCCTATGCATCAGACCTCCCCCCACAAGTCCCACTACAGTCCCACTGTCGCCCCAACAACGACCCCATGGGTCATCCCAACCACATGTATATACCACCCGCAAACACCTGGGCCACTACAACCACGCATAACCACACCCACAAACACCTGGTCCACAACAACCACTACCACGCCCGAAGACACATGGGCTAGAACATCCACTACCACGCTTGAAGACACATGGGCATTATCTTGAAGAAACTTGGGAAACAAACCTACCCGCACACACCTGGGCCAACCTCCACAACACACCCTACCCAAAGAGTCTTCATCCATAATGATCCTTAGGTCGTCACAGCCTACCAAAAGATACTTGGGCTACCTAGGAGAGTAAGAATAAAGGATATAATAACTATCCACTCATAGGAATTTTGGGGAAAACACCCTCTCCCATGAAATGGGGGTGTTCGTCACAAAGTAATCAACATGGATGGGGTGCATATAAGAAACACAAGAACTAAATTTTATATATATAGGTAATCAATCACTCATCCTGAACTAAGGTTCCTAAAACCAACAACCACCCAACACATAACCACTCTTACTGCTACCCATATATGCACAAGTATACAATAACCACAACCAGAGCACAACCCATTTCTATAAAATGTTTCCCCATTGTACCGGTTCTCATTATCATGTTCTAGTGATTCCATTTAAAAAAAATTCCTTCACTACCGGGAACCTAAAAGTTATAACCACAAGCCAAAAACAATAATTGAATCAAAATAGCCAAGTAGGATTTTAAGCATTCTCACTCGGTTCTCTTGTAAGTAACAATATCAAAAGGGATCTGTGAGATCCCTAGAAGTACTGGAACCAAACCAAGCCCCAACATACTGGCTCCACACGACCTCAGATTCACAACCCAACAACTTATCAAATAGAGATTCCATTCCTTTCCACATCACCCCACAAACATTAAACAGAACAAGCATATCACCATAATAGAGCGAAGAAGTTTTTAGATTTAGCCAACACCATTCATTAAGTTCCTTCTTTTTGTTTGGTTAACTAGGGTGATCACACAAGGGTTCTTATTCATTGTTCATCCATTTAATCAACCAATTTTATGTGATTAACCAGTTTTTATGTTATAGTCATTCAATCACAAGGTTATCCAGAAAATAGAGCTTTATTAGTGTGCAAGAAAGGACCACCAATGACCACGATTTTCAATGAACATGAGCCCATACGATTCACAACATAAAAACTAGGTATGACACAAAAACATAATCAACTTCATTCCCACCCCTTAATTTTTTAAAAGTATTCATTATCTTTGTTAAGGTTGGTTTCATATACACCCTGAGGGAACATCATCATACCCACCCCGCATGATGCATAGTAAAAGAGAGACTAAGGAAAAACCTCTACCTGGATCGAAGTTTCTTATTTTGTTAAGAACAGGGGATGCTCGACTTGAAAGAAGAAATCAAATGCTAATTGAGAAGGGCTCCATCATGGGCTCATGATTCATCTAGGGAGGAAGTATTGGGGTGCACTTGGAGAAATGAAAAGGAAGAAGAAAGATAGGATCTCAGCTTAATAAGAGTCTAGATCCTAAAATTAGGGAGACCATTTCGAAATACTTAAAAGTCGGATCATGGATTGACCATATGGATGTTCAATTTCACACATTGTTATTTTTTGATATTTAATAATTCCCCTTATAAATGGTGGAGATAGATTAGTGGAGGGACATGAGTTGATAGATTTCTTTTAAACAAAGAAAAACGCGTAACAGGGGCAAAACTAGAAAACACAGGAGGTTGGAAAATGTAGAAAAGGGTGTGATAGGTCACAAGTTTTGGTAATTCAAGGGTTTTATAGATCTTGGGGGTTTAAATCATCTTTTATGGGCCTTAAATTACTTTGAAAGGGGTATTAAAACACTTTTATGTTCGAAGATACGTTACTAGAGTGAAACTAGAAAGTCCAGGAAAAACTGGAAATGACTCACCGATGGGTGAGTCACCGACACCCTGGCACTGTTGCCCTGGCACCATCACCCTGACACCATCTCCCTGGCATCATTTCCCTGGCACCGTCACCCTGTCACCTTTTCCCTGGTACCTTTTCCCTAGCATCATTGTTGATCAGTGCCACTAATGGCCTATCGGTGCCATCGATGGCCTCTCAGTGCCACTGATGCTGATCGGTGCCACCAACAGCCTATCGGTGCCATCGATGCCCTTCGGTGGCACTGATGCCCCTCAGTGCCATCGATTCCCATCATTTCCATGGACGCCCATCAGTGCCATTAATTCCCATCAGTGCCATCGATGCCCATCAGTGTCACCACTCGTTCAACCTGAAATTTGGAAAACTCCTTAATGAGTCACTGATGGTCCCCAGGTTCCCGCAAACATCAGGATTTGGAAAAGTAATGGACCAGGAGGGTACAATCCATTACATTGGTTACCTCTCAAACAATTATCACCCTTGATAATTTAATAATAATCCTGAATAAAAGAGAGGGGTTCGAACAACCACCTCGTAAGATACCTCTCAGGTAAAAACCACCCTAGAGTTGTTCGAAAGCCGGAATAAAACCTTGATATCTAGGAACACCTCTTTCACATATATCTCTTGAATAAGTGCATAAACACTACCAATATTATCCCTTAAGTAACCACACAAACACAAAAGATCACATCATCTAGAAATATGGATTAGGGAGCTCCTTCCTCCTTGTCAAGATACTATACACTTTGGGTGGCACTAACTTGCCCGCACGGGTTTAATCGCATCCACATTAATGTGTCTTAATTAGGGATCAGGTTCTCCCCTTCCAATAGTTAGGAATTTTTACAAAAAAATCAAGGAATAGGGAAACAAATTATCATATAGTAAGTGAGATTCAAACATTTCATCATAATCAAGGCACAAAGCAAACACAGGATCAAAACTCAAAACAACTCTGGGTATTGGGAACACATTTGTGCCTCCCATTTTGAGGTACTCTCCTTGAGGCCACCATGCCTCCAAAATACAAGAACCAAGGGAATGGTCCATCTATAAAGCACTTTCTCCTTATGATCCTCGATTCCCATTGGTCTCTCCATGAACATTGCATCATCCTTGATATCCAACTCTCCCCAGTCAAGGATGTGGGAGTCATTGTGTAGATACCAATGGAGTTGAGATACATGGAAGACGTTGTGGATCCTCTCCAGTGGTAGTGGTAATGCTAGATAATATGCCACCTCTCCAACTCATCCCAAAACCTCAAATGGTTTGATGAACCTGGGAGAAAGCTCACTCCCCCTGCCAAACCTCTGTTATCCATGCCAATGGGAGACCTTCAAGAACATGTGGCCCCCAGCCTCAAACTCCAAGGGTCTCCTCCTATGATCGACATGTGAATTCTACCAGTCTTGAGCTTCCTTCATCCTCTCACGCACAAGCTGAACATTCTTTTTCGTGCTCTGCACCACCTTTGGTCCAAGAACACTTGTCTCCCCAACCTCTTTCCAGCACACAGGTGAACAAAGCAAACACAGGATCAAAACTCAAAACAACTTTGGGTATTGGGAACCCATTTATGCCTCCCATTTTGAGGTAATATCCTTGAGGCCACCATGCCTCCACAACACACGAACCAAGGGAATGGTCCGTCTACGAAGCACCTTCTCCTTACAATCCTCAATTCCCATTGGTTGCTCCATGAACGTCACATCATCCTCAATATCCAACTCTCCCTATTCGAGGACGTGGGAGTCATCGTGTAGATACCAACAGAGTTGAGATACATGGAAGACATTGTGGATACTCTCAAATGGAAGTGGTAATGATAGCTGATATGCCACCTCGCCAACTCGTCCCAACACCTCGAAGGGTTTGATGAACCTAGGAGAAAGCTCACTCTCCCTGCCAAGCCTCCATTACCCATGCTTAGGGGAGAACTTAAAGAACATGTGGTTCCCAGCCTCGAACTCCAAGGGTCTCCTCCTATGATTGACATATGACTTCTTCTGGTCTTGAGCTTCCTTCATCCTCTCATGCACAAGCTGGAAATTCTCCATCGTGCTCTACACCACATTTGGGCCAAGAACACCTATCTTACCAACCTCTTTCTAACACATGGGTAAACAACACGATCTTCCATACAAGGCTTAGAACAGAGCCATGCCAATGGTAGAGTGATAGATATTGTTGTAAGCAAACTATACCAGAGTCAAGTGCCATACCCATGATCCTACGAAGTCCAAAACACATGCTCACAGCGTATCCTATAATGTATGGATGGTCCTCTCTCTCTACCCATCCATATGAGGGTGGAAAGTAGTGCTAAGAAAAAGTTGGGTTCCAAAATCACATTGTAATCCCTTTCAAAATTATGAATTAAAGTGTATATCCTGATCCAAAATGATGGTTCTAGGAACTTCGTGCAGCCACACAACTTCACCCACGTACTTTTGTGCCAAAGCATCCACTGCACTCAACTCATCAACCACTAAGAAGTGATCTGATTTCATCAACCGGTCCACCAATACCTAGATGGCATCACAAACTCCCTCAGCCCCGGGTAGTCCTATGATGAAATCCATCTATACGTCATCCCACTTACATTCGAGAACATCTAAGGACTGCGACATACCTTAGGGAACATGGTGTTCAGCCTTCACCTGTTGACACACGAGGCACTTTTCCACAAATTCTGCCACTTCCCGCTTCACTACGGCCCACCAAAAATGACCTCTCAAGCCCCAATACATCTTGGAAACTTTTGTGAGTACTGCTAAGGTTGATATATGGAACTCACGGAGAACTCCCTCATGCATCATCTCTGGGACAAACAAGTTACTTTGAAAAAACATATGATTCTGACCATCCCTCCTGAGCATCACCCTAGCTAACATGATCATGCATCACTTCGGTCCCTGAGTCCCCCCATTAAGACTCCTCCACCTGCTTTACCATGGAACATTGTATTGTCATCTAAAATAGACAACCTCTACCATATTCCACTCTCATGCCCATATGTAAATCAACCAACTCCTTCATTGCTTTCCAAGCATCTGCTGACTTCCGAAACATATCCTTTTGTGAATTCCTGCTCAAGGCATCGACCACCACATTCCCCTTTCCTAAAGTGTAGGAGATCTTGAAGTTGTATTCCTAAATAAACTTTATCCACCTCCACTACCACAAGTTTAGGTCTCACTAGGAGAAGACATACCTCAAACTCTTGTGATCTGTGAAGACCATGAAGCATTCCCCATTGAGGTAATGTCGCCACAGCTTCAGTGCGAACACAACCACTGCAAGCACCAGGTTGTGGGTGGAATAGTTATTTTTGTGAGGGAATAACTGCCTAGAACCATAAGATATCACTCCTCATTGCTTCATTAGCACACACCCCAAACCTAGACTAGAATCATCATAGAACACTTAAAACGTTACCCCTTCCTCCGGTAATCTCAGCATTGGGGAACTAAACAGCTTCCCTTTCAGATAACTAAAATATATCTGGACATTCTCACTCCATATGAAAGCTTGGTCTTTTCCAATAAAGGTTATCAAAGGCGTTGCAACTCAAGAGAAGTTAGGCACAAACCACTGGTAGTAACTTGCCAGTCCCAGGAAACTACGAACCTCTGCCACATTCTTGGGTGCTGCCCAAGAAACAACTGGTTAGACCTTTGATGGTTCCACTGTTATTCCCTACTGGGACACCATGTGTCCAAGGAAGTGAACCTATCATGTTCATAAATTTCACTTGGAAAACTTCCCATAGAGCTGGTGGTGTCAAAGAACCTCCAAAATTTTCCTTAGATGTTCGGCGTGGTCATCCTATGATCTTGAGTATATTAGGATTTCATCGATGAACACGACTATGAACTGGTCCAGATACTTGTAGAAAACAGAGTTCATAAGCCCCATGAACATAGCTGGTGCGTTTTTAATGTCGAACAACATGACCATGAACTCAAAGTGCTCATATCTGCACCTAAAAGCAGTCTTTAAGTTGTCACCCTCATTCACCCTCAACTGGTGATATCCAGAATGTAGTTAAATCTTAGAGAACCAACCTTCTCCCTTAAAATAGTCAAAAAGGTCATCAATCCTCAGGAGGGGGTAACGGTTCTTGATAGTCACCTGATTTAGTATCCGGTAGTCTATGCACAGCCTGAGACCACCATCTGCCTTCTTTGAGAACAAGACTGGAGCACCCCATGGTGATGTGTTTGGTTGGATAAAACCCTTATTCATTAGGTCATCAACCTGATTTTTCCACTCCTGCAACTCAGAAGGTGTCATCTGATAGGGATCCATCGAAATCAGACGTGCACTAAGTTGTAAGTCTATCCCAAACTCAACATCACGTCAAGGGGGTAGGGTCACAACCTCTTCAGGGAAGATATCCAGGAACTCACTAAAAATCCCCATAACTTACACCATATCTGAGTCTACTGATTCCACCAACAGCTCAGCTAATAAAGAAATAAGGGGTTCCACACACCGGATACCCTCCTAGTAACCCTAATCCCCAACAAAAGCTACACGTTGGCTGCCCATATCTGAGAATACAACCCTTATCTAGAAGAATTCGATAATAGAGTGCACGAAAAACATCCATTCAATGCCTAGGATGACATCGTATGGGTGCATTTGTAGCAGAAAGAGATCCCCACTGGACTGATGTGGTCCCAACATCAGTCTGCATCCTCAAAAAACATCAAACAGGCAAGTCTGACCTCCAACTGGCATGTTCAACATTAGGGGCATGGAAGGTCTCTCCATGTCTATACCCAAGGCATGGGATAGACTGGGTGATACAAAGAAGTACTAAGCTTTGAAATCAAACAAGGCACAAAAAAGATTACTAAACAAACTGATCGTACCTCAAACATCCTCTGGCCCTGCTAGGACTGCTGCCTTTGCGGCTTGCAACTGCCCACACCCAGCTCATTTTCCCCTAAGCTCTTGGCCGCCTCCCCAACCATGCCCTAGTCGAGGTCTGTGAGGAGTGCCCTAATGTCATCCTTCTCTGGAACCGTCTGCCCTCAGTGGAGCAGGAGCTCACTACCCCTGTCATTGTTGCTAAAAAGGTCTGGCCGGAAATTGTTGTTGGGTGGGTGTTGAACCTGCACACCCCCACCATAATGCACTCATTTTGGGCACTAATTCCAAATATTCCCATAGGTTCCACAAGTAAATCACCTCAGTCCTAAGATCATAGAGAAAGTGTGAGGACCAGGAGATTGGAAATGAAACTACTGAGGCCTGCTCCCCATCGGCCGAAACCTGGAAGGCCCTAATGCTAGAGTCCTACTGCTGACGACCTTCCCCTTTGTCAATCCCAACTAGCTCCCCTATCATGAAACACCTCCCAGTATGTTCATCCTCTCCACCACTTCATCCTTCTTCTGAACCTCCAAGTATGTAGGTAGAGTGAATGGAGTAACAACATACTGAAGGGAGGGTCGGAACGCCTCCTCCAAGCGTCTTGCATGTGACTCCTCATCCAGGAAGAGGTCTAGAGTGGAAAAAAGGAGATCCTTGAACTTTATCCCCAACTCCCTTATCGTTATACTTCCTTGCTGAATGGGAGAGAAGCTCCTGCCTCTTTTCATCCTTCACTGTGGAAGAAAGGAATTCCACCCGGAACTCCTTATCGCAATCAGTCCATGAAACCTCAGCTTCCCTCTTCTCCTTGAGATAGATAATCCACCACTAACACACTGCCCCTTGCATCTAGCCCATGGCCAGAGGAACCCAGTACTTTGTTGGAGCCTGGATCAAGCTAAAAGCTATCACTAACTCCTTGGGCCATCTCTCTGTCTCCATGTCTAAGGCATTTCCCTCGTACTTACCTAGAGCTTGCTGATGAAAGGAACGAAGTGTATTCTACCATTGTTCCTCTTCCTCCTCTCAATCAGCCCTCTACTAATCAACCAAATCAACCTATTGGGCCTTTACTACCCACACTACTCGTGGACATCGTTCGGGTGTCATAAATATAAGGTAAACAAAGAATTCATAAGCCTGATTAGTGTAGAAGATCCCTTTTTAAAAAATTTCTTAAACTTTTCATTTATTTTAAATTCCAAAAACACCCAAAACACACAAGAACACAAGTCATTATGATGCATGTACCTTTCCTAGGGTCTCTACCCTACAATTAGTGTAGTCTCACTTGGTCATTTGGTAGGTCTAGAGTCCTTTCATCGGATCACAAGGGGCCCTAAAATCTCATGTCCTAGTCGGTCCTCCCAGGCCTATTTCACACACCAAGATTTCCTAACACTATTACCCTACCATACCATGTGATCCTCATTGTGCCTAACCCCAAACTCTATCCTATCTCTCACTCTAATTTAATACCATTCTTTCATGACCCGTCTTCTCCAAGATGAGGGGAGGGACAGAAAACTGTCAGACCATTCCTTATTCAAGTTGAAGGAGAGATAATGACCCCCAAGTCCCACCTTCAATAGGCCCCAGAGTGGTGAATAGCAACAAGGTTATAGGATATCACATAATATGTAAGGAATTACCCTTTTTATAGAATAAGATCAGGAAATAAGATGGTAAATCCCAAGCAACTCCAAAAACTGAAAGTAAAAGTAAAGCCAAAATCCATTCACATATGCATGTTCAAAATAAACTGATACAAGTACAAGAAAAATCCTAAAGTAAGTACCAAAGAAAAGAAAAGTAACAATGAAAATTGTCTCATCATCCAAGCTAGTAAGATCTGACACGGTCCTCAAAGTCATCCTGGAAACCTGAAAGTAATTTTATATACCTAGGTTGAGTATACAGGTATACTCAGTAGGGAAACCAAAAGCTCTTGTGCACAAGTGGGTAGGCATTCTAATGCCCCGTGAGAAAGTAGAGATAACCAAAACACCTGGAAAGGAAAACTATCCACCCAGTCTCACCAAGGCACACTCCCCAAATAACATAAGTCAGGTAAAGTAATAGTAATATCACATCGATATTTGGGTACCCCACACTGCTTTACCACTAGTTATTTAGGAAATCCTATGCATCAAACTTCCCCCCACAAGTCCCACTGTAGTCACACAGTTTCCCCAATAACAACTTCATGGGCCATCCTAACCACATGTCTATCCTGCCCACAAACACCCGGGCCACCAAAATCATGCATAATCATGCCCGTAGGCACCTGGTCCACAACAACCACTGCCATACCCGAAGACACATGGGCCTCATCCTGAAGACACTTGGGAAACAAACCTGCCCGCACACACCTAGGCTAACCACCAAAACACACCCTTCCTGAAGAGTCTTGGTCCATAATGATCCTTAGGTTGTCATAGCCTACCTGAAGATTCTTGGGATACCTATTAGAGGGAGCATAAAGCAGCTAATAACCAGCCACTCATAGGAATGTTGGGAAAAACACATTCCCCCGTGAAATGGGGGTGTTCATAATGAATTTCTTAACATGGGTGGGGTGCATATAAGAAACACAAGAAATAAATTTTATACATATAGGTAATAAAGCACTCATCTTGACCTAAGGGTCCCAAAACCAACAATCATCCTACACATAACCAATCTTAGTGCTACCCCTACATGCACAAGTATACAACAGCCACAACCAGAACACAACCCATTTCTAGAAAACGTTTCCCCATTGTACAAATTCTCATTATCATGTTCAAGTGATTCCATTTAAAAAAATATTCATTCACTACCAGGAACCTAACAGGAATAACCATAAGCTAAAAACAATAACTGAAACAAAACATCCAAGCAGTCTTTTAAGCATTCACACCTGGTTCTCTTGTAAGTAACAACATCAAAAGGGATATGTGAGATCCCTTGAAGTACTAGAACCAATCCAAGCCCCAACATATTGGATCCACATGGCCTCAGATTCACAACCCAACAAATTCTCAACCAAAGATTCCATTCCCTTCCACATCACCCCACAAACATTAAACAGAACAAACATGTCACCAAAACAGAGCAAAGAAGTTTTTAGATTTAGCCAACACCATTCTTTAAATTATTATTTTTTGGTTAACTGGGGTAATCACACAAGGGTTCTTATTCATTGGGAATCCATTTAATCAACCAAGTTTACATGATTAAACAGTTTCCATGTTACAGTCATTCAATCACAAGGTTATCTAGAAAATAGAGCTTCATTAGTGTGAAATAAAGGACCACCAATGACCATGATTTTCAGTGGACATGAACCCATACAATTCAAAACACAACAACAAGGTATAACACAACAACATCATCAACTTCATTCCCACCCCTTCATTATTTAAAATTCCATTCATTATCTTTGTTAAGGTTGGTTTCATCTACGTCCTGAGGGAACATCATCATACCCACCATGCACAGTAAAAGAGAGACTAAGGAAAAACCCCTATTTGGATCAAAGTTCCTTATTTTTTCAAGAATAGGGGATGCGTGACTTGGAGGAATAACTATAAGGCTGAGCGAGAAGGGCTCCAGCATGGGCTCATGATTTGTCTAGGGAGGAAGTCTCGAGGCACACTTGGAGAAATAAAAAGAAATAAAGAAGAGAGTATCTCAGCTTAAGAAGAGTCCAGATCCTAAAATTATGGAGACCATTTTGAAGTAATTAAAATTAGGATCGTGGATTGACCACAAGACTGGGCAGTTTCACACATTGGTATTAATTAAGATTTAATAATTCCCCTAAAAATAGTGGAGATAGACCGACATACAGCTGTGAGTTGGAAGAATTATTTTAGATGAAGAAAAACATGTAACAAGGACGAAACTGGAAAACACAGGAGGCTGGAAAATGTGGAAAAGGGTGTGACAGGCCACACATTTTGGTAATTAAAGGTCTACCCAAATCTTGGGGGTTTAAATCATCTTTTACATGCCTTAAATCACTTTTAAAGGGGATTAAAACACTTTTAAGTTCAAAGACATGTTACTAGAGAGAAACTGGAAAGTTCGGGAGAAACTAGAAATGAATCACTGATGGGTGAGTCACTGAAACCCTGACATCATCACCCTGGAATTGTCACCCTCACATCGTCGCCCTGGTACCGTCACCCTCGCACCGTCGCCCTGGCACCGTCTCCCTGGCACCGTCGCCTCGACACTGTCGCCCTGGCACTATTGTCGATCAGTGCCACTTATGGCCTATTGGTGCCACTGATGTCGATCGGTGACACTGACAGTCGATCGGTGCCACTAATGCCCATCGGTGCCACTGATTCCCATCAATGCCACTGACACACATCAGTTCCACCATTCATTCAACTCGAAATTTGGAAAACTCCTTAATGAGTCACTGATGGTCCCCAGGACACCTCAAACATCAGGATTCAGCAAAGTAATGGACCATGAGGGTTCGAACCATTATAGTTTCATCAGTAACAAACATGTGAGAGTATATACAAATGAGTGAGGGTTTATGAACACCTAAACCCACCACTACTTCTATATCCCCATAGATTACAAGTTCGACACGAGTTCTAAGGTGACATCTGCTACCATCTTTACCCAAACCTGGCGTACTAGCTCAGGGTTAGTCAAACAATGGGGAACCCACTGGTTCCCTCAATTCAAACACAAGAGAGGCATCCTACTTGGGATCCTTAGTAGAAAAGGTAAAGGAATAATCTTGCACAGGATCCTCAAGGTTCATACATAAGCGAAGTCATCCTACCAAGGATCCTTAGCTTAAAAGGTAGAAAGAGGAATCCTACATGGGATCCTTGAATGACAAGTTGACAGAGGCATCCTACAAGGGATCCTCGAGTATCAAGTCAACAGAGTCATCCTACAAGGGATCCTCAAAACGGTACTTAGGTGAAGAGATCCCGCTAGGGATTCTCTAGGTCAACACCTAAGCAAAAGCATCCCATAGGGGACCCTTGGTAATAGGAAAAAGATCGAGGCATACTACACGGGATCCTCTAGGTTGAAACATAATCAGGGGAATCCTACAAGGGATCCTCATAAATAATTGGTCTCATGGCCTATTATACCATAAGGGAACATCTCGCAAGGGAGACATCCTCAAAATAAAGCTATAAGGAATCAGTCATGAGAGATGGATCATGGATCATCTCATATCAAGGGGTCTCGCTCTCAATAGGCAATTGAAAATGATTATCAGAGGAAGAACCTTCATTAAAAAAAACTCCACCTAGGAGTCCTTAAAACACCTCACAAGTATTACCATTTTGATATATGAAAAAATATACTCAGAATGGACTACTCATGGGTCTAATTCCGACTCCTGGGAGAAAAGACATGGAAAACCCAAAAAGGGTTGAAAAGGGGGAAGTATATGGCATGTATCTTTGAGAACACGGTGTGTACTCTAAAAGCCCCACCTGGGCATGTACTTTTGCCTATACTTGGTGTGTAAAATCCCAAGTACACGACATGTACCCTACATGGGGTACTTTTCCATGTCCCTCACATGACCTGACCATGTATTTGTCCTGGTCGTGTACTTCTACATGATGTGTGACCCACATAAGGTATGGTCATGTACTCTACACGGCATATACCCCTTATATGGGTTGCTTAACCTGGTACTCAGCTATATGGTTGAATACTAGTACATGGTCTGTATACCCTATACATGATGTGTACTTTTGACAAGTCATCTTTCCCAAAACATAAGAACACACGACGTGTGTTCCCTGAACCACACGCTATGTACATGAGTTTTCCCAAATAGAAAACCCTCGAATCACCCTGAAACCCCTGTTTTTACCTCTAAAAAAATAGATCAACCCCAAGAAGTTAAAAACAAGCATAAAGGGGAATTAAAAATTGAAAACAATTAAACTATAGATATTTATTTATAAACATAAAAATGACCTACCTTTAGACAAAATCCACCAAAGCTTCACCCGTTTTCATGATCCATAGTTGTTGCACGATGATCTAGCTCATCTTGAGCTCTGTGACAATACCCTTCTTCCCTTTTATCTCTCTCTCTCTCTTCCTCTCACTATTTTCTCTATATTTCATGAATTAGGATCCCACAGGGGGTGTCTGTCAGAATCCAGGATGAGGAAATAAAGGAAATAAAATAAATAGGAAAAAAAGAAAAAAAGGGGGGTCGGCCAGCTCCGGGGCCCAACCTGAGTTTATGCCCTACCTAGGAAAAACTCTCTATTCCAGACTCAATGATAGATTGTAATGGCTTGGACCCTCCTGGTCTATTACTTTTCCAAATCCTGATATTTGAGGCATCCTAGGGACCATCAGTGACTCATTGAGGAGTTTTCCAAAATTCAGGTCGAATGAACGGTGGCACCGATGGGTGTCGGTGGCACCAATGGGTGTCGGTGGCACCGATGGGCATCGGTGGCACGGATCAGCCATCAGTGGCACTGATGGGTTGTCAGTGGCACCGATCGACATCAGTGTCAGGTCAATGGTGACCCACCCATCAGTGAATCATTTCTATTTTCTCCAGGACTTTCCAGTTTCACTTCAATAATGTATCTTTTGACGTAAAAGTGTTTTAATACCACTTTAAAAGCATTTTAAGCCCTGTAAAAGATGTTTTAAACCCCCAAGAGTCAGGAGACCCTTGATTTACCAAAACTTTTGGCCTTTAAAACCATTTTTCGCATTTTCCAACCTCCTGTGTTTTCCAGTTTCTCCCATGTTACGTGTTTTTCTCTGTTTAAAGGAAATCTATCAACTCACAACAATCTGATGGTCTATATCCACCATTTTTTAGATGAATTATTAAATATAAATTAATCCCAACATGTGAAACGACCAAGACATTTGATCAAACCATGATCCAACTTTTAAGTACTTCAAAATTGTCTCCCTGATTGTAGGATTTGACCTCTTCTTAAGTCGAGATTCTCTCTCCCTTTTTCCTTTTCGTTTCTCTTAGTGCGCCTTGAGACTTCCTATGAAGACGAATTGTATGCCCGTGATGGATCCCTTCCCACTCAGCCTTGGAGTTCTTCATATAAGTCATGCATCCCCAGTTCTTGGCACAAAGAGAAAACTTTAATCCTTGATCATCCAGGTAGGGGGTTTTCCTTAGTCTTTCTTTCATTGTGCATCGTGAGGGGTGGGTATGATGATTTTCCCTCAGATTATAGATGAAACCAACCTTAACAAAGATAATGAATGGAATTTTAAAGAATAAAGGGTTAGGAATGAAGTTTATGATGTTGTTGTGTTATACCTTATTGTTATGTTGTGAATTTTATGGGCTCATGTCCACTAAAAATCATGGTCGTTGGTGGTCATTTATTGCACACTAATGAAGCTCTGTTTCTAGATAATTATGTGATTGAATGATTATAACATGGAAACTAGTTAATCATGTAAACTTGGTTGATTAAATGGATGAATGATGAATAAGAATCCTTGTGTGATCACCCCAGTTAACCAAACTAAAAGAAGGAACTTAATGAATGGTGTTGTCTAAATCTAAAAACTTCTTTTCTCTATTCTGGTGATATGAATGGTTATTTTGATTAATGTTTGTGGGGTGATGTGGATGGGAATGGAATCTCTAGTTGAGAGATTGTTGTTTTGTGAATCTGAGGTCATGTGGAGCTAGTGGTAAATGTTCTGGACCTGGTATGTTGGGGATTGGTTTGGTTCTAGCACTTTGAGGGATCTCATGGATCCCTTTTAATGTTGTTACTTATGAGTGAACCAGGAGTGAATGCTTAAATGCTTTCTTGGATGTTTTCCTTCCAGCTGTTGTTTTGGATTATGGTTATGTCTGTCATTTGACCGGTAGTGAAGGAATATTTAAATGGAACCACTTGAATATGATGATGAGAACTAGTACAATGGGGAACTGTTTTCTAGAAATGGGTTGTGCTCTGGTTGTGGTTGTTTTGTGCTTGTGCATTTAGGTTTAGCAACAAGAGTGGTTGCATACGGGATGGTTGTCTATTTCGGGACCCTTAGGTTGGGATGAGTGCTTTTTTAATTATATGTATAAAATTTAGTTCTTTTTTTCTTATATGTACCCCACCCATGTTGAGCACTTCATGTCGAACACCCTCATTTCATGGGAGAGGGTATTTTTTCCAACATTCCTATGAGTGGATCATTATTAGCTCCTTTATACTCTATCCCCCCAAGTAGCCCAAGACTCTTTGGGCAGGCCATGATGGCCTAAGGTTCATTATGACCCAAGACCCTTTGGGCAGGGCGTGTTATGGTGGTTGGCCCAGGTGTGTGCGGGCAGGTTGTTTCCCAAGCATCTTCGGAATGAGGCCCAGGTGTCTTCGGGCATGGCAGTGGTTGTTCTGACCTAGGTGTATTCAAGCGTAGTGGTGGTTGTTGTGGCCCAGGTGTCTGTGAGCATGGTTATGTGTGGTTGTGGTGGCCCAGGTGTATGTGGGAAGGATGTGTGGTTGTGGTGGCCCAAGTGTGTGCGAGCAGGGTATAGTAGTGGGACTACAATGGAACTTGTGGGGGAGGTCTGATGCGTAGGATGTTCTAAATATCTGGTGGGGAAGAAGTGTGGGGTACCCAAATATTGATGTACTATTAATATTATTTTACCTAACTTGCATTATTTGGGGAGTGTGCCTTGGTGAGGCTGGGTGGATATTTTTCCTTGCTATGTGTTTTAGTTACCTTTACTTTCTCACAAGGCATTTGAATGCCTCCCCACTTGTGCATGAGATATTTTGGTTTCCCTATTGAGTATACCTGTATACTCACCCTATATATATAAAATTGATTTCAGGTTTCTAGGAGGACTTTGAGGACTGTGTCAGACCTTACTAGCTTCGACGAAAAGACAGTTTTCATTGTTTCTTTTCTTTTCTTTGGTACTTCCTTTTAGGGTTTTTCTTGTACTTGTATCATTTTATTTTGAACATGCATATGGGAATGGATTTTGACTTTACTTTTACTTTCAATTTTTGGAGTTTCATGGGGTTTAACATCTTATCTATTGATCTTGTTCTATAAAAAGGGTAATTCCTTCCATATTACGTGAGATCCTATACCCCTGGTGCTAGTCGCCACTCTGGGGCCTATTGAAGGTGGTACTTGGGGGTCATTATCTCTCCTTCAACTTGAAGAAGGAAGGTTCTAGTAGTTTTTTATCCCTTCCCTCATCTTGGAGAAGTCGGGTCATGATAGAATGGTATCAGAGGCAGGTTGAGATATATGATGGAGTTTGGGGTTAGGCATAGTGAGAATTGCATGGGATGGTAGGGAAATAGTGTTAGGAAATCTTGGTGCGTGAAATAGGCTAGGGAGGACTGGCTAGGACATGGGATTTTAGGTCCCCCCATGATCTGATGCAAGGACTTTGGACCTAACAAACGACCAAGTGAGGCTACATTGATTGTAGTGTAGAGACCCTAGGAAAGGTACATGCATCATAATGAATTGTGTTCCTATGTGTTTTGGGTGTTTTGGTAATTTAAAATAAATGAAAAGTTTAAGCAAAAAAATTAAAAAAGGGATCTTCTACACTACTCAGGCTTATACATTCCTTGTTTATCTTGCAGTTATGGCACCTAGACGACATCCATGAGTAGTGCGGGTAGTCGAGGCCCAGCAGGTTGATTTGGTCGATCAGTAAAGGGATTATTGAGAGGAGGAGGACAACCAGTGGTAGAAGATGCTTCGTGCCTTCCAGTGGCAGGCTCTAGGGAAGTACGAGGGCAACGTCTCAGACATGGATATGGAGAGATTTCTTGAGGAGATGGTGATATATTTCAACTTGATTCGGGCTCTGGTAGAGTACTGGGTTCCTCTGGCTGTGATCCAGATGCAAGGGGTGGCATGTAAGTGGAGGATGCTCTATCTCAAAGAGAAGAGGGAAGTTGTGGTTTCGTGGACTGACTACGAGAAGGAGTTCCGAGCGAAATTCCTTTCTTCCACAATGAAGGCCGAAAAGAAGAAAGAGATACTCTCCCTTCAGTAAGGGAGTATGACGGTAAGGGAGTTGGGGATCAAGTTCAGTGATCTACTTCGTTTCGATCCATACCTCTTACCGGATGAGGATTTGTGGGCAAGACGCTTAGAGGAGGTGCTCCAACCTTCTCTTCAGTACATTGTTACTCCCTTCACTCTACTGACATGCTTGGAGGTTCAGAAGAAGGTTGAAGTGGTGGAGAGGATTCACATGTTGGGAGGTGTTCTGAGAGAGGGGAGCTTGTTGAGTTTGTCAAAGTGGAAGGTCTTCAGCAGAAGGCCTCCAGCGTCACGGCCTTCCAGGTTTTGGCCAGTGGGGAGAAGGCCTCAGCTGTTCCAGTTCTGATCTCCCTATCCTTATCCTTTCTCCATGAGCCTAGAAATGAGATTCTTTACCTATGTAAGTCATGTACACCTTAGAAATTAGTGCCCAGACCGAGTGTAGTACAATGGGGGTGGGTAGGTTCATCACCCACCTCAGCAGCACCAGTTTCCGACCAAACATTTTCAGCAGTAACAGCAACAGGGTCAGCAAGCTCCTGCTCCACTGAGGGTGGATGGTGTCAGAGTAGGCCAACCTCAGGTGCTCCTCAGGGACCTCGACCAGGGTGTGGTTGGGGAGGCGGCTTACAGCTGAGGGGTATAAGAGTTAGGCGTGGGTAGTTACACGTCGTAGAGGCAGCAGTCCCAACAGGGCCAGAGGTCATTCAAGGTACGATCATTTTTTTAGTACTCTTTCATGTGCCTTGTTTAATTCCAGAGCTTCAAACTCCTTTGTTACACCATTCTAGCCCATTCCTTAGGTCTAGATAGAGAGATAACTTCCATTACCCTAGTGTTGAGCATGCTAGTTAGAGGTTAGACTATCCAGTTTGATGTTTGTTGAGGATGCAGACTGATGTTGGGGCCGCATCAGTCTAGTGGGGATCTCTTTCTGCCACAAATGTAGCCATACAATGCCATCTTGGGCATCGAATGACTATTTTCTGTGCACATTGTTATCAAATGCTTCTGGAGAAGGGTCATGTTCTCAGATATGGGCGGCCAATGTGTAGATTTCGTTGGCGAGTGAGGTTGTCAGGAGGGCATTCGACGTGTGGAAACCCTTCTTTATTTATTAGATGGGTTGTCGGTGGAATCAGTAGAGTCAGATATGGTGGAAGTTATAGGGATTTTCAGTGAGTTACTGGATGTCTTCCCCAAAGAGGTTATGACTATAACCCTTTGATGTGATGTTGAGTTCAGGATAGACTTATAACCCGGTGCACGTCTGATTTTGATGTCTCCCTATTGGATGGCATCTTCTGAGTTGTGAGAGTTGATAATTCAAGTTGATGACCTGATGAAGAAGGGTTTTATCCGAATAAGTGCATCATTATGGGGTGCTCTATTATTGTTCGCAAAGAAGGCATATGGTGGTCTTAGGCTGTGCATAGACTACCAGAGACTAAATCAGGTGACAGTCAAGAACCGTTACCCCCTCCCGAGGATTGAAGACATTTTTTACCAGTTGAAGGGAGTAGGTTGGTTCTCTAAGATCATCCTATGGTCTGGATATCACCAGTCGATAGTGAAGGAGGGTGACATCTCAAAGACTACTTTCAGGTGTAGATATGGGAACTTTGAGTTCATGGTCATGTTGTTTGACGTTACAAACTCACCAGTCATGTTTATAAAGATCATGAACTCTATTTTCTACAAGTATTTTGAATGTTTCATAGTCATGTTCATCAAAGACATCCTAATCTACTTAAAATCAGAGGAGGATCGTGTCGAACATCTAAGGATAGTTTTGGAGGTTCTATGACACCAGCAGATCTATGGAAATTTGTCCAAGTGTAAGTTGTGGACATAAGAGGTGAACTTCCTTAGACACATGGTGTCCCAGAAAGGAATAGAAGTAGACCCATCGAAGGTCAAATTGATTGTTTCTTGGGTATCACCCAAGAACGTGGTAGAGGTTCGTAGTTTCCTGGGACTGGTAGGTTACTAATGGAGGTTCGTTCTCAACTTCTCTTGAGTTGTTGTGCCTTTGACATCCTTGACCAGAAAAGACCAGGCTTTCATATGGAGTGAGTAGTACCAGGCAGCTTTCAGTTATCTGAAAGGGAAGCTGTTCAGTGCCCCAGTGCTGAGGTTACTAGAGGAAGGGGTAACTTTTGAAGTGTTTTGTGATGCTTTTGGTCTAGGATTTGGGTATGGGTTGATGCATCAGTGGAAAGTAATCTCTTATGGGTCTAGTAAGCTATTCCCTCATGAACGTAACTATGTCACCCACGACCTGGATCTTGTAGTGGTTTTGTTCGCACTGAAGTTGTGGCGGCATTACCTCATCGGGGAACACTTCGTGGTATTCACAAATCACAAGAGCTTGAGGTATGTCTTCTCTCAACGAGACCCGAACTTGCAGAAGTGGATGTGGATGGAGTTTCTTCCGGACTAAAACTTCAAGATCTCCTATACCTCAAGAAAGGGTAATGTGGTGTCTGGTGACTTGAGTAGAAAGTCATGGAAGGATGTGGTTTGGGAGTCATTAGATTCTTGGAAAGTAATGGAGGAGTTGGCTACTTTACATTTGGGCATGAGAGTGGAAGATGGTAGAGGTTTTCTATTTTCAGATGACAGTGCAATCTTCCTTGGTACGACAGGTGGAGGAGTCTCAGTGGGGGGACTCAGGGACTGAAGTGATGTGTGATCATGTTATCCAGGGTGATGCTCTAGAGGGATGGTTAGAGGATGGTCAGAATCAGATGCTTTTCCGCGAGAAGTTGTTTTCCCCAGAGACAATTCATGAGGGAGTTCTCCACAAGTTCCATAGATCAGCCCTGGTGGTACACCCAAGAGTTTCCAAGATGTACCAGGGCTTGAGAGGTCAGTTTTGGTGGCTCGGAGTGAAGCGGGCAGTGGCGGAGTTTGTGGAAAAGTGTCTCGTGTGTCTGTAGGTGAAGGTTGAACATCGTGTTCCCGGTAGTCTATTGGAGCCCTTAGATGTCACGATCCACCTTCACCAAGATGAGAGAAGGGATAGCAGATTTCCAGACCCTTCCTTCTTCAAGTTAAAGGAGAGATAATTACCCCCAAGACCTGCCTTCAATAGGTCTCTGAGAGGCGACTAGCACCAAGGGTATAGAATTATACACAAGATGGAAGGCATTACCCTTTTTATTTAATAGGATCGGGAGATAAGATAGTAAATCCCAACAACACCAAAAATGGAAGTATAGGTAAAGAAAAAAAAATCCATTCTCATATACATGTTCCAAAATTAAATGTCACAAAGTACAAGGAGACTACAAAGGTAAAGTACCAAAAGAAAATAAAAACAGCAACTGCAACTGTCCCAACGCCCGAGCTAGTACAGCCCTTCACGATCCCTAAAGTCCTCCTGGAAACCTGAAAGCAGTTTATATACGTAGGGTGAGCATACAAGTATACTCAGTAGGGAAAACCAAATACTCTTGTGCACAAGTGGGGAGGCATTATAAATCCCTGTGAGAAAAGCGGTAACCAAAGCACCTAGCAAGGAAAACTATCCACCCAAGCCTCACCAAGGCACAATCCCCAAATAACACAAGTCAAGTAATATATAGTAATAGCACATCGATATTTGGGTACCCCGTGCCACTTTCCCACTGGTTATTGAAGGCATCCTATGCATTGAACCAATCCCGCCATTCTCACCGCAGTCCCACTGCCACACCCCGCCTGCACACACTTGGGCCACAACCACACATCCCGCCCACAAAAAACCGGGCCACAACCACCATCCCGCCCGAAAACATCTGGGCCACAACCTCCACACATAACCATGCCCGCAAACACCTGGGCCAGAACAACTACTGTCACACCCGAAGACACCTGGGCCTCATCCTGAAGACTCTTGGGAAACAACCTGCCCGCACACACCTGGGCCAACCACCAAAACTACCATACCCAAAGAATCTTGGGCTATAATGGATCTCATGCCTTCACATCCTACCTGAAGAGTCATGGTCTATTTGGGAAAGGGATCATAAAAGGATCTAATAACCAGCCACTCATAGGAGTGTTGGAAAAAACACCCTCCCCCGTGAAATGGGGGTGTTCGGCACTAAGTGCTCAACTTGGGTGGGGCACGAATAAGAAACATAAAACTACAATTATATGTATAAGTAATAATCACTCATCCCAACCTAGGGTTTCCAAATCCAAACTAAGCACAAACACCCTCATTACTATTCATTCATAAAAGAAAAGCACAGCACTCACGGCCAAGTCACAACTCATTCCCAAAACCAATTCCACATTTAAACCATTCTTGTTTTCATGTTCAAGTGATACCATTTAAGTAAATTCTGCACTACTGGGCAACTAATCGGCATAACCACAATCCAGAGAAATAGGAACAACTAAACAACAATTTAAGCATTCTCACCCGGTTTTATGGTGAAGTCACAACAACAAAGGGATCAGTGAGATCCCTTAAAGTACTGGAACCAAACCAAGCCTTGAGATACAGCCCCACACAGCTTCAGATTCCCAACCAACAATCGTGCCACAATATAGGATCCCATCCTCATCCATGTCACCCCATAAGCATCGAGCAGAACAAATAGACATGCCACCAAGATAGAACAAGGAAGTTTCCTAAGAGTCTTCGGGATGAGGCCCAGGTGTCTTTGGGTGTGGCAGTAGTTGTTATGGCCCAGGTGTTTGCGGGTGTGGTTACGCGTGGTGGTTGTGGCCCAGGTGTTTTCGGGCGGGATAGTGGTTGTGGCCCAGGTGTTTGTAGGCGGGATGTGTGGTTGTGGCCCAGGTGTGTGCGGGTGGGGTGTGGTAGTGGGACTGCGGTGAGAATGGCGGGATTGGTTCGATGCGTAGGATGCCTTCAATAACCAGTTGGAAAGTGGCACGGGGTGCCCAAATATCGATGTGATATTACTATATATTACTTGACTTGCGTTATTTGGGGAGTGTGCCTTGGTGAGGCTTGGGTGGATAGTTTTCCTTGTTAGGTGCTTTGGTTACCTCTTTTCTCACAGGGCTTTATAATGCCTCCCCACTTGTGCACGAGAGTCTTTGGTTTTCCCTAATGATTATACTTTTATGCTCACCCTACGTATATAAACTGCTTTCAGGTTTCCAGGAGGACTTCAGGGATCGTGCAGGGCCATACTAGCTTGGGCGTTGGGACAGTTGCAGTTGTTGTTTTTCTTTTTTTTTGGTACTTTACCTTTGTAGTCTCCTTGTACTTTGTGGCATTTACTTTTGGAACATGCATATGAGAATGGCTTGTTTTGGCTTTACCCGTACTTCCACTTTTTGTGTTGTTGGGATTTACTATCTTATCTCCCAATCCTATTAAATAAAAAGGGTAATACCTTCCATCTTGTGTGTAATTCTATACCCTTGGTGCTAGTCGCCACTCCGGGACCTATTGAAGGCGGGTCTTGGGGGTCATTATCTCTCCTTAAACTTGAATAAGGAAGGTTCTGGCAATCTATTATCCCTTCTCTCATCTTGGTGAAGGTGGGTCGTGACAGAATGGTATCAGAGGCAGGTTGAGAGATATGATGGAGTCTGGAGTTAGGCACAGTGAGGATTGCATGGGGTGGTAGGGAAACAGTGTTGGGTGATCTTGGTGCATGAAATAGGCCAAGGAAGACCGGCTAGGACATGGGATTTTAGGGCCCCCCGTGATCTGATGTAAGGACTCTGGGCCTACCGAACGACCAAGTAAGGTTGCACTGATTGCAGGGTAGAGACCCTAGGGAAGGTACATGCATTATAATGACTTGTGTTATTATGTTTTATGGGTATTTTTGGGATTTAAAATAAATATTAAGTCTAAGGAAATTTAAGAACAAATATTCTACACTACTCGGGCTTAGGCATTCCTTGTTTACCTTGCAGTTATGGCACCTGGGAGACGACCACGAGTAGTGCGGGCGATCGAGACCTAGGAGGTTGACTTGGTTGATCGGCAGAGGGCCAACCGAGAGGAGGAGGACAATCAGTGGCAGAGGACGCTTCGCGCCTTTCAGCATTAGACCCTCGGGAAGTACGAGGGTAGCATCTCATACATGGAGACAGAGAGCTGGCTAGAGGAGCTGGTGATAGCTTTTAGCATGATCCAGGCTCCAATGGAGTACTGGGTTCCTCTGGCTGTAATCCAGATGCGTGGAGCAGTGCGTCAGTGGTGGACGCTTTATCTTGGAGAGAATAGGTAGGCTGAGGTTGCGTGGGCTAACTTCAAGAAGGAGTTCCGGGCATAATTCCTCTCTTCCACGATGAAGGCTGAGAAGAGGTAGGAACTACTCTCCCTCCAGCAGGGGAGTATGTCAATGATAGAGTTGGGGATCAATTTCAAGGATCTCCTTCGCTTTGATCCTGACCTCTTTCTGGATGAGGAGTCTCAGGCGAGACATTTGGAGGAGGCACTTCAACCATCTCTTCAGTATGTTGTTACTCCCTTCACCCTACCGACGTACTTAGAGGTCCAGAAGAAAGCTGAAGTGGTGGAGAGGATGCACACGCTGGGAGGTGTATCGCGAGAGGGAATCCAGTTGGGATCATCAAAGGGAAAGTTCGTCAGCAGAAGACCTCTAGCATCAGGTACCTCTAGGTTTCAACCAGCAGGAAGCAGGCCTCAGCAGTTCCAGTTCCAATCTCTCGGCCCTCGCCCTTTCCTTTCAGGCCCAGGGCCGAGATGCTTCATCTGTGGAAGCCATGGGAACTTTCAGAATCAGTGCATGGACAGAGTATAGTATAGAGAGGGTGGACAGGTTCAACACCCACCTCAGCAGCAACAGTTTCTAGCTAGGCCCTTTCAGCATCAGCAGTAGGGCCAGAAAGCTCCCGCTCCTCCCAGTGCAGGCATTGTAGGAGGAGGCCAACCTCAGGGTGCTCCTCAGGGACCTCGACCAGGGCGCGGTCGGGGAGGCAGCTGATAGCCGAGGGGAAGGGGATCTGGGTGTGGACAGTTACACGCCGTAGAGGCAGCAGCTCCAGCAGGGCCAGAAGTCGTCTGAGGTATGATCAGCTTGTTTAGTACTCTTTCTTATACCTTGTTCGATACAGGAGATTCGCACTCCTTTTTTGTACCCAGTCTGGACCGTGCTCTGGGTTTAGATGCTGAGAGACTTACAGTGCCCCTGGTGCTGTGCACACCAGTCGGAGGTCAGACCAACTTGTCTTATGTTTGTCGAGGGTGTAAACTAATGATAGGGCCACATCAGTCTATCAGGGATCTTATAATATTGTAGATACATCCATACGATGTCATCCTAGGAATTGGTTGGCTGTTCTCTGTATGCGCCGTCATTGACTGCTTTCGAGGAAGGGTTGTGTTTTCAGATTTGGGCGGCTGACGTGTAACTTTTATCGGCGAGCGGGGTTTCCAGAAAAGCAGCAAGCGAGAGGAGCCCCTCCTTTCCTTGTTAGATGAACTATCAATAGAGTCGGTGGATGAAAAAATGGTGGAGGTCCCAGGGATCTTCAGTGAGTTTATAGACGTCTTCCCTGAGGAGGTGGCGACCCTACCCCCTCAACGTGATGTTGAGTTTGGGATAGACTTTCAACCTGGTGCCCGTCTGATTTCGATGGCTCCCTACTGGATGGAACCTTCCGAGTTACAGGAGTTGCGGATTCAAATTGATGATCTGATGAAGAAGGGTTTTGTTCAACCAAGTGTGTCACCATAGGGTGCTCCAGTCTTATTCGCAAAGAAGGCAGATGGTGGTCTCAGGCTGTGCATAGACTACCGGAGACTGAATTAGGTAACAGTCAAGAACTGTTACCCTCTCTCGAGGATAGACGACCTTTTCGACCAGTTAAAAGGGGAAGGGTGGTTCTCCAAGATTGACCTGCGGTCGGGATATCACCAGTTGAGGGTGAAGGAGGGTGACATCTCGAAGACTGCCTTCATATGCAAATATGGGCACTTTGAGTCTGTGGTCATGTCATTTGGAGTTATGAACGCTCCAGCTATGTTCATGGGGCTCATGAACTCCGTCTTCTGGAAATACCTAGATCGGTTCATAGTCGTGTTTATTGAAGACATCCTGATCTACTCAAGATCTGAGGAGGATCACGCTGAGCACCTGAGAATGGTTTTAGAGGTCCTCCGCCAGCACCAACTCTATGGGAAGTTGTCCAAGTGCAAGTTCTGGATGTGATAAGTGCACTTCCTTGGGAACATGGTGTCCAAGAAGGGAATAGCGGTGGACCCATCGAAGGTCAAGGCAGTTGTTTCTTGGGCAACACCCAAGAATTTGGTAGAGGTTCATAGTTTCCTTGTACTGGAAGGTTACTATCGGAGGTTCATGCCCAACTTCTCCTGAGTTGCTGCACCTTTTATAGCTTTGACCAAGAAGGATCAGGCTTTTGTGTGGAATGGGCAGTGTGAGGCAGCCTTCAGCTATATGAAGGAGAATTTTGTAAGTGCCCCAATACTGATGTTTCCAAAAGAAGGGGCGGTGTATGAGGTGTTTTGTGATGCTTCAAGACAAAGCCTCGGGTGTGTGCTGATGCAACGACAAGGGGTGATATCTTATGGGTCTATACAGTTACGTCCCCATGAGCGTAATTATTCCACCCACGATCTAGAGCTTGCAGCGGTTGTATTCGCACTGAAGTTGTGGCGGCATTACCTCATCGGGGAGCGCTTCATGGTCTTCACGGATCACAAAAACTTGAAGTATATCTTCTCCCAGTGGGACCTGAACATACAGCAGCAAAGGTGGATGGAGTTCCTTCAAGACTATGACTTCGAGATTTCCTACACCTCAGAAAAAGGGAATGTGGTGGCCGATTCCTTGAGCAGGAAGTCGTAGAAGGATGTGGTTCGAGAGTCGGTAGATGCTTGGAAGGCAATGGAGGAGTTGGCTGCCCTGCACCTGGATGCGAGGATGAATGGTGGTATAGGTTGCTTGTATCAAATGACAGAGCAGTCTTCTCTACTACGGTAGGTGGAGGAGTCTTATTGGGGAGACATAGAGAGTGAAGTGATGCATGACTGGGTTAACCAAGGCGATGCTCCAGAAGGGTGGACAGAGGATGGTCAGAATCGGATGCTTTTCTGAGGGAATTTGTTTGTTCTAGAGGTGATGCATGAGAGGGTTCTTGGTGAGTTCCACAACTCACCCCTGGCAGTGCACCCAGGAGTTTCCAAGATGTACCAGGGTCTGAGGAGTCAGTTTTGGTGGCCCGGGTTAAAGCGGGTGGTGGTAGAGTTCATGGACAGGTGCCTAGTGTGTTAGCAGGTGAAGGCTGAACATCGTGTTCTAGGCGGCTTGTTGCAGCCTTTAGACGTCCCCGAGTGGAAGTGGGATGAAATCTCGATGGATTTCGTCACAAGGCTACCCAAGGTTCAGGGAGGCTGCGACGCTATCTGGGTAGTGGTGGACCGGTTGACGAAATCAGCTCACTTTCTGGCGATCAAGGAGTCGGGTGCAGTGGATGCCTTAGCACAGAGGTACGTGGATGAGTTGGTGCGATTGCATGGAGTTTTGAGGTCCATAGTCTCGGATAGGGATGCACGGTTTACCTCACGAGTCTTGAGGGGATTGTAGCATGCTTTTTGCACCCAGCTACGTCTTAGCACTGCTTTCCATCCCCAGACAGATGGACAGACAGAGCGCACCATCCAAACGTTGGAGGATATGCTACGAGCATGTATTCTGAATTTTGGGGGATCGTGGGTGCGACACTTTCCTCTGGTAGAGTTTGCCTACAATAATAGCTATCACTATACCATTGGCATGGCTTCGTTCGAAGCCTTGTACGGAAGGCCATGTCTCTCACCTGTGTGCTGGACCGAGGTTAGGGAAACAGGTGTTCTTGGCCTGGAAGTGGTGAAGAGCATGACGGAGAAGGTTCAGCTTATACGGGAGAGGATAAAGGTGACTCAGGACCGGCAGAAATCATATGCTGATAATAGGAGGAGACACTTAGAGTTTGAGGTCGGGGACCACGTATTCTTGAAGTTCTCCCCTCAGCGTGGACAATAGAGGTTCAGCAGGGGGATTAAGCTTTCTCCAAGGTTTATCGGACCCTTCAAAGTGTTGTGGCGGGTCAGAGAAGTGGCTTATCATCTAACGTTACCACCACCGCTACTGAGAATACATGACGTCTTCCATGTGTCACAAATCCGACGGTATCTACACGACATTTCACACGTCCTCGATTGGGGAAAGATGGATATCGAGGACGATGTGACTTTTGTGGAAAGAACATAGAGGATCGTGGATCGTGAGGAGAATGTGCTCTGTGGATGGACCATTCCTTTGGTTCATGTGTTGTGGAGGCATGGAAGGCTCGAGAAAAGTACCTGGGAACGGGAGACGCAGATTCACGCCCAGTACCCAGAGCTGTTTTGAGTTTTGTTCTGTTTTGTTTGTGCTTTTTGTGATGGAACACTTTACTTTGTTAACTATGGAACATGTGGTTTCCCTTATTCTGTGGATGTGTGTGAAGAGTCCTGACTATGGGGAGGGGAGGACCTGATCCCTAATCAAGACGCATTAAGGTGGATGCGATTAAACTCGTGCGGGCGAGTCAGTTCCACCCAAAGAGGATAATATCTTGACATGGATGAAGAGACTCTCTAACCCATATGACTAGACAGTTTGACCCTTGAATGTTTCCTGGTTACTTGAGAAAGAGGTATTCCTAGATTTCTATGAGGTTCACTCCTGAGAGGTATCTTTTTAGGTTGTTATTCGAAACCCCTATTTTCTTCGGGTCTAGTTTTGATTCTTGAGGGTGAGAATAGTTTGAGAGGTATCTGATGTAATGGCCCGGACCCACCCGGTCCATTACTTTTCCAAAACATGGCTCCACCTAAAATTTGGCACCGGTCACGGTGGCACCATGTCCTCACCAAGCGGTCTTCGTCCTTTTTTTCCAGTTTCTAACTTTTTCCGCTCCCGCAACATATCTTTTAACGTAAATATGATTTAATTCTCCTTTCAAAGCCATTTAAATCCCATAAATAATATCTAAAATCCCCCAAAAGTTGAGAAAACCTTAAACCTACCAAAACGTGTGGTTTTTCCTCGGTGTCACACCCTTTCCCCGTACCTACCAGTTATGCCCCCGTTGCATGTTTTTCCTCCGTTTAAAAAGAAACGGTTTAATGCACAGCCATTATGCCACCACCTCGATGGGAATAATTAAATAAGAATTAATCCCATCATGTGTAACCTCCCAACCGCAAAGGAAACCATGATCCGACTTTAAAGTGGTTCAAAATTCCTTATCCTGTAATAATATAATCTCGTCTTTATATCACGCTAGAGTTTCTTCCTACCCCTTCTTGGCTAGATTTATTTCTTCTCCCTGGTGCACTTGGATTCCCCCCTTTCTAAGGCTTATGGTGCGCCTATGCTGGAGTTTTTCTGCTCGTCCTTGGACTCCCCGGAGTTCCTCCCCTATAATTCACGCATCCTCAGTTCTCGGTGCATGGAGAAAGACTTAATCGTTGATCATCCAAGTAGGGTTTTCCTTCGTCTCTCCTTACTATGTATCACATGGGGTGGGTACGCTACTGTTTCTCTGGGAATGGATGAAACCAAACCTTAACAAAGATAATAAACAGACTATTAAAGAATAATGGGGTGTGTTTAACAATTCTATTGTACTCTTTTATAATTTCTATATGTTTTGAACTGTATGGGCTATGCTCACTAAAAATCATGGTCGTTGATGGTCTTTCCTTGCGCACTAACGAACCCTTGTCTTCTGTGATAATTGAATGGCTCCAACATGGGAATTTTGTTAATTACGTAAACTCGGATGATTAAATGAATGCCCGGTGAACAACAAAACTTGTGTGATCACCCCGGTTAACCAAACAAATAAAACTTAGTGAATGATGTACTTGAGTCTAGAAACTTCCTTGTATTTTGTGGAATTTACTTTTGGAACATGCATATGAGAATGGCTTGTTTTGGCTTTACCTGTACTTCCACTTTTGGTGTTGTTGGGATTTACTATCTTATCTCCTGATCCTATTAAATAAAAAGGGTAATGCCTTACATATTGTGTGTAATTCTATACCCTTGGTGCTAGTCGCCACTTCGGGACCTATTGAAGGCGGGTCTCGGGAGTCATTATCTCTCCTTCAACTTGAAGAAGGAAGGGTCTAGCAATATTTTGTCCCTTCTCTCATCTTGGTGAAGGCGGGTCGTGACATTAGACATTACCGAATGGAATTGGGATGACGTCTCGATGGATTTCATCATAGGACTACCCAGGGGTGAGGGAGGCTATGATGCCATCTGGGTAGTGGTGGACCGATTAACAAAATTGACTCACTTCTTAGCAATTAAGGAGTCGAGCACAGTGGATGACTTAGCACAGAAGTATGTAGGTGAAGTTTTGTAGCTCCATAGAGTTCCTAGAACCATCGTTTCAAATCGAGATACACACTTTACTTCACGAGTCTAGAAGGGATTACAGTGTGCTTTTTGAACCCATATTTTCCTTAGCACTGATTTCCACCCTCAGATGGATGGGCAGATAGAGAAGACCATCCAGACATTGGAGGATATGTTGCGAGCATGTGTTCTGGACTTTAGAGGATCATGGGTACTACACTTGCCTCTGGTAGAGTTTTCCTAAAACAATATCTATCACTCTACCATTAGCATGGCTATGTTCTAAGTCTTGTATGGAAGACTATGTCGTTCACCTGTGTGTTGGTCAGAGGTTGTGGAGATAGGTGTTCTTGGCCCGGAGGTGGTGCAGAGCATGACAAAGAAGGTTCATCTTGTGTGTGAGAGGATGAAGGTAGCTCAGGACCAGCAGAAGTCATATGTCAATCATAGGAGGAGACCCTTGGATTTTGAGGCTGGGGACCACATGTTCTTGAAGGTCTCCCCTCAATGTGGATAGTGGAGGTTTGGTAGGTAGAGTAAGCTTTCTTTCAGGTTCATCAGACCCTTCTAGGTGTTGGGATGAGTTGGTGAGGTGGCATATCAGCTGGCATTACCACCACTACTGGATAGGATCCCCAATGTATTCCATGTATCTCAGATCTTTCGGTATCTACATGATTACTCCCACATCCTCGATTGTGGAGATTTGGATATCGAGGACGATGCGACGTTCGTGGAGCGATCAGTAAGAATTGAGGATCGTAAGGAGAAGGTGCTTCATGGATGGACCATTATCTTGGTTCGTGTGTTGTGGAGGCATGGTTGACTCAAGGAATGTACTTGTGAATGGGAGGCACAGATGCGTGCCCATTACCCAGTGTTGTTTTGAGTTTTGATATTGTGTTTTCTTTGTGCCTTTCTTATGATGTAATGTTTGAATCTCGCTTGTTGTATGATAAGTTGTTTCCTTGTTCCTTGCCTTGTGTGAGAAGTCCTAAATATGGGGAGGGGAGAACCTGATCCCTAATCAATATGAATTAATGTGTAGGTGATTAAACCCATGCGGGCAAGACAGTGTCGCCCAAAGTAGATAGTATATTGACAAGGAGGAAGGAGCTCCCTAATCCATGTGTCTGGACGGTGTGATATTTTTGTATTTGTGTGGTTACTTGAGGGATAGGAGTGGTAGTGTTTCTATACTTTTTTAGGAGATAGATGTGAGAGAGGTATTCTTATATTTAGAGGTTTTATTCCAGCTTTCAAACAACTCTAGGGTGGTTTGTCTCTGAGAGGTATCTTACGAGGTGGTTGTTCGGACCCCTCTCTTTTCTTTGGGATTAATCTTAAATTCTTGAGGGCGAGAATAGTTTGAGAGGTATCTGATGTAATTTATTGGACCCTCCTAGTCTATTACTTTTCCAAATCCTGATGTTTGAGGCATCCTGGGTACTATCAGTGACTCATTGAGGAGTTTTCCAAAATTCAGGTCGAATGAACGGTGGCACTGACCGGCGTCGGTGGCACCGATGGGCGTCGGTGGCACCGATGGGTGTTGGTGGCACTAATGGGCGTCGATGGCACCGATCGGCCATAGGTGGCACTGATGGGCTATTAGTGGCACCGATCGGCATCGGTTCCAGGGTGACAGTGTCAGGGCGACGGTGACTCACCCATCGGTGAGTCATTTACAGTTTCTTCAAGACTTTCCAGTTTCGCTCTAGTAACGTATCTTTTGACGTAAAAGTGTTTTAATACCACTTTAAAAGTTATTTAAGGCCTTTAAAATATGTTTTAAACCCCCAAGAGTCAAGATACCCTTGATTTACCAAAATGTGTGGCATGTCACACTCTTTGCTGCATTTTCCAGCCTCCCGTGTTTTCCAGTTTCACCTCTGTTACGTGTTTTTCTCCATTTAAAGGAAATTTATCAACTCACAGTCGTCCATTGTTCTATCTCCACTGTTTCTGAGGGGAATTATTAAATCTTAATTAATCCCAACATGTGAAACTACCTAGCCATGTGGTCGATCCACGATCCAACTTTTAAGTACTTCGAAATCGTCTCCCTGATTTTAGGATTTAATCTCTTCTTAAGATAAGATCATTTCTCCCTTATTCCTTTTTGTTTATCTTAGTGCGCCTTGAGACTTCATCTAGAGATTAATCATATGTCTGTGTTAGAGTTCTTCCTGCTCAGCCTTAGAGTTCTTCCTATAAGTCGTGCATCCCCAGTTCTTGGCGCAAAGAGAAAACTTTGATCCTTGATCATCCAGGTAGGTTTTTTTCCTTAGTCTCTCTTCCATTGTGCATCATGTGGGGTGGGTATGATGATGTTCCCTTGGGACATAGATGAAACCAACATTAATGAAGATAATAAATAGAATTTTAAATAATGAAGGGGGGGATGAAGTTAATGATATTGTTGTGTTACACCTTGTTGTTATGTTGTGAATTGTATGGGATCATGTCCACTAAAAACTGTAGCCATTGGTGGTCCTTTCTTGCACACTAATGAAGATCTGTTTTCTGGATAACTCTATGATTGAATGATTGTAACATAGAAAATGGTTAATCTAAACTTGGTTTATTAAATGGATTCCTGATGAATAATAATCCTTGTGTGATCACCCCAGTTATCCAAAAAGAAAGAATGAACTTAATGAATGGTGTTGGATAAATCTGAAAACTTATTTGATCTGTTTTGGTGATATGCATGGTTTTTCTATTTAATGTTTGTGGGGTTACGTGGATGGTAATGGAATCTCTGGTTGAGAGATTTTTGGTTTGATAATCTGAGGCCATATGGAGCCAGTGGTAAATGTTCTGGACCCAGTATGTTGGGGCTTAGTTTGGTTCCAATACTTCGAGAGATCTCATGGATCCCTTTTTATGTTGTTACTTATGAATGAATTGGGAGTGAATGCTTAAACGCTTGGTTGGTTGTTTTCCTTCCAGTTATTTTTTGGCTTATGGTTATGCCTGTTAGTTGCTCGGTAGTGAAGGAATATTTAAATGGAACCACTTGAACATGATAATGAGAACTGGTACAATGGGGAACTATTTTATAGAAATGGGTTGTGTTATGGTTGTGGTTGTTGTGTACTTGTGCATGTAGGGTTAGCAGTAAGAGTGGTTGCATACATGATGGTTGTCTATTTCAGGACCCTTAGGTTGTGATGAGTGCTTATTTACCTATATGTATAAAATTTAGTTCGTGTGTTTCTTATATTCACCCCACCCATGTTGACCACTTTGTGCCGAACACCCCCATTTCATGGGGAAGGGTGTTTTTTCCAACATTCCTATGAGTGGATGGTTATTAGATCCTTTCTGATCCCTCTCCCAGGTAGCCCAAGACTCTTCAGGCAGGCTGTGACAACCTAAGGTTCATTATGGCCCAAGACCATTTGGGCAGGATGTGTTGTGGTGGTTGGCCCAGGTGTGTGCGGATAGGTTGTTTCCCAAGCATCTTCGGGATGAGGCTCAGGTGTCTTCGAGCATGGCAATGGTTGTTATGGCCCAGGTGTCTTTGGGCATGATGGTGGTTGTTATGGACCAAGTGTCTACAGGCGTAGTTATGTGTGGTTGTGGCAGCCCAGGTGTATGTGGGCAGGATGCGTGGTTGTGGTGGACCAGGTGTGTGAAAGCGAGGTATAGCAGTGGGAATATAGTGTAACTTGTGGGGGGAGGTCTAATGCGTAGGATGTTCTAAATAACCAGGGGGAAGTGGTGCGAGGTACCTAAATATTGATGTGTTATTACTATTATTTTACCTGACTTGCGTTATTTTGGGAGTGTGTCTTGGTGAGGCTGGGTGGATAGTTTTCCTTGCTAGGTGTTTTGGTTACCTCTACTTTCTCATGGGGCATTAGAATTCCTCCCCACTTGTGCACTAGAGATTTTGGTTTCCCTATTGAGTATACCTATATACTCACCCTACATGTATAAAATTGCTTTTAGGTTTCCAGGAGTACTTTTAGGACCGTGTTGGACCTTACTAGCTCGGACAATGGGATAATTGTCATTGCTACTTTTCTTTTCTTTGTTACTTCCTTTTAGGGTTTTTCTTGTACTTGTATTAGTTTATTTTGAACATGCATATGAGAATGGATTTTGGCTTTACTTTTACTTTCAGTTTTTGGAGTTTCTTGGGGTTTACCATCTTATCTCTCGATCTTGTTCTATAAAAAGGGTAATTCCATCCATATTACGTGAGATCTTATACCCTTGGTTCTAGTCGCCACTCTGGGGCCTATTGAAGGTGGGATTCGGGGGGTCATTATCTCTCCTTCAGCTTGAAGAAGGAAGAGTCCGACAGTTTGTTGTCCCTTCCCTCATCTTGGAGAAGGTGGGTCATGACATAGAGATAGAATCTCAATACGATGTTCTGTTTAATAGATAAGGCTGAATGAACCTATGTTAATAAATTAATATTTATTTAATTAAATATTAAATATTAATTATTCCACTAAAATTCAAACGGATTTAAATTCCACCAAACTCCTATCATAGGGTAAACACTTTATTTCGGGACCAAAAGAGTGGTCAAAAAAATTATCTGAGATCATCTTCTAGGTTAAAAAGGCTATTTCACCCCCCTTACAAGCATCTGATAACAAAAATTCAAATTTCTGCTCAAAATTCACGTTCAAAAAAACACAGGACCTTGCACTAATATTGATAACAAAAGTTTTCATATGATCTATCCAATATTCATAATATGAAACATCAAAGATAGATGGTCTAGTTGGATTTAAATTCTCAAGAGTCCTAACAGACAAAACTGCTATCTTAAAAACAAATATACTCTTTTCTACAACACTTGTTAGTGTAATAGTTTATAACAAGTAGAAATCATATCAGATGCCACATGTAGGATCTAAAGAGTATGTGTTTTACTACAATAGGGGGTGAATTTTAGTTTATAAAATTAGAACCTTCAATTTTATCCAACCTCTTTAAGGAAGTTTATCAGACGAATATTCATTCTGAAAATTTTATAATTAGAGTTAAAAAAGTTTATAACATACTATATAAAACTTTTCTTATAAATGCACAACATAATAACAAACTTATAAAAACAAGTAAAAAATATTTATATAGTGAGCAATAAAAACTTACAAATAGATTTATAATAAAGAATATACACTTTAACTTTTAGTGTTGAGGAAGTCAATAACATTGACTTAGGGTATCCGTGATATTCGCCCTATCATTGGGCCTACTTTCCTAACCATGTAAGTCCTCAATAACAAAGATCATACACTGGATCTATTTACCTAACCTTGGGAACCTAGATCAAATGATCAATATATCATTCATCTTCCTTAATAATGTAATCCCTCCATCAAACTAGACCGAACACAACAATTGCAAAATCAAAAGATCTTAAGACATTTATAATAATCCTCACAATGGATTCCTTAAGAAAACGACTCTAAAAATTACAATGAAGTGCTATCAGCTAAAAATATGTTACTAAAACTTCATAATAACTTTAGATAGTCGATGTTGCAAAATCTCCCTCCTCTTTAAATGCAACTTCTATTTACATGCACACTTTCAACAATCATATTTCACGTTTCTCGGAGGTGGTTTTAACAACATCAGATGAACTCCATCTTCACTTGGAAAGTTCAATACATTGTCTCTATCAAATATTATTATGATATACACCACTATAGTCTATAAAGGTGATGCGTCGCCGGAAGCTCAAAACGAGTAAGTGAAGAGGAGCAGCGTAATGTAGCCGAATGACCGAGGCTTAAAGGCAATGCCACCCGCCAAGGTTTCTCCACGCTTAAAGACAACGTCACCAGCGATGGAGATGCACCACCAATTCCGGGCAAAGGGAAGAGGCTAAAGCAAGAAGATTGCACAGCAAACTTCAAAATCCCGTCACATTCATGCCTCCCCCTTACAAAGGAGTGAAAATACAATATAAAGACAAAATAAATAAAGAAAAATGCTCCAATTCGAGTTACAAGACATGGGGAACCCAAAAGGCACATAAAAAAGCATAAAATAACACTTTCCCATGCCATTTAATGACCCCACTAGCCAAAGTAGCGGGATTCCCTCTTAATGATGCTTTTCTCCACCTTCTCTCTCCTCATTAATGTGCAGCTACGAATTTCCACCATTTGCCATGTGGATAAATGATTTTGGGTCCCAAATAAGTGTGTTGTGGCCCACCATAGTGTTGGACATCAAGAAGTGTGGGCTGGTCCAATTCGAACAACAATTGGGCTTGGAATTTTTATCAAGCCCAAAATTATTCTCCTTGTGCTGAATCTGATCCATATCATTCTCCCCCGGTTGAAGAGGATTTGCCCTCAAATCCACGACATCATCTTCTTCAATGTAAGTAGATAAGTCCCCAATGTTGAATGTTGCAGAAACGCTGCCAAAATCATCTGGTAAATCAATTTTGTAGGCATTGTTTCCCACTCGTTCAAGCACTTTGAATGGACCTTCAGCTCGTGGTGCCAGCTTGCTCTTCCTTTTGGATGGAAATCTCTCCTTGCGAAGGTGAATCCACACTTTGTCTCCAGGTTGGAAAATAGCCTGCTTCCGATGCTTGTTTGCTCGCCTCTTGTATGCCTCATTAGACTTCTCTATTTGAGCACGAATAGATTCATGGAGCTTCTTCATCTGCTTTGTCTTCTCCTCCGCATCAATATTTACCTGAAAATCAAGAGGCAAAGAGCACAATTCTATAGGAGTGATTGGATTGATTCCATAAACCACTTCGAATGGAGAATGTCGGGTGGTAGCACTGGGAGATCTATTGTATGCAAATTCAGCTTGTGCAAGTTGCAAATCCCAATCTCTCATGCTCTTGTTCACCAATGTTCTCAGAATAGTGCCCAATGTACGATTGGTAACTTCTGTTTGCCCATCCGTTTGAGGGTGATGGGATGTGCTGAAAAGAAGTTTCGTACCGAATTTCCCCCATAATGTTCTCCAAAAATGGCTGAGAAATTTTGTGTCTCTATCCGAAACGATGCTGCGAGGAATTCCATGAAGGCGAACAATCTCTTTGAAAAACAATTCTCGCTGAGTCTTTGGTAAAGCCATAATGAAATCCGTGCTGAGATCTTCCCATGGCTGCTCCGGAATAGGTAACGGAGTGTATAAACCAGGCTTGAAATGACTCTTTGCTCTTTGACATGTTCCGCATCTTGAAAGAATAGCTTGGACATTTGATTGCATCTTCGGCCAGTAGAAATGCTCTTTTAGTATCTCCAAGGTTTTATGGATGCCAAAATGACCAGCAAGTCCCCCTTCATGTGCTTCCCGAATAAGCAAGTCCCTGTAATTACCCTTTGGAACACACAACTTGTTTCTCTTAAAGAGAAACCCATCATGTACAGAATAATCCTCCACAAATCCATCTTGACATTGGATTAAAATAGAATTAAACTCCATATCATGCTGATAATCTTCTCTCATAAGCTGAAATCCAAGAATTCGAGCATCAAGAATTGTAAGTAATGCATACCTCCGAGATAAAGCATCTGCCACTAGATTATCTTGCCCCTTCTTGTATTTTGACACAAATGAGAATGATTGTAAGAATTCCACCCACTTTGCATGCCTCGAACTCAGCTTGTGTTGACCATTGATAAACCTCAAAGCCTGATGGTCAGAATGAAGAACAAACTGCTTCGGTCTCAAATAATGAGACCAATGATCTAGGGCTCTTATAACCGCATAAAATTCCTTATCATAGGTGCTATAATTCCTCCTTGAATCATTCAGTTTCTCGCTGAAATATGCAATAGGGCGCTTGCTTTGGATGAGAACAGCGCCTATCCCAACTCCACTTGCATCACATTCCACTTCAAAGACTTGATCAAAATCAGGCAACGCCAAAACCGGTGCTTCACACAACTTTTTCTTAATGATTTCAAATGATTCATTTGCTGCCTTTGACCACTCAAATTTCCCCCTTTTCAAGCATTCAGTGATAGGTGCCATAATAGTGCTGAAATTGGAAACAAAGCGACGATAAAAAGATGCCAAACCGTGGAAACTTCTTACTTCGGTAATGGATTCTGGTTGTGGCCAGGACTTGATTGCTTCCACTTTTGATTCATCCACCATGATGCCTTCTTTGGTTACCACATATCCCAAAAACACCACTTCTGTTGAAAAGAACTCGCATTTTTCAAGCTTCCCATATAGCTTTTGTTTTCGTAGAACATCAAATACCCACCGAAGATGATCCACATGGCTCTCCACATCCTTGCTGTAAATCAAAATGTCATCTAAATACACAACCACAAATTTACCAATAAATGATTTCAGAACTTCATTCATGAGTCGCATGAATGTGCTAGGAGCATTTGAGAGGCCGAATGGCATGGCCAGCCACTCAAACAATCCGCCTTTAGTTTTGAAGGCCGTTTTCCACTCATCCTCTTCCTTCATTCGAATCTGGTGATATCCACTACGAAGATCAACCTTCGAAAAGATTGATGAACCATGTAATTCATCAAGCATATCATCGAGTCGTGGGATGGGATACCTGTATTTGATGGTAATATTATTGATAGCTCTACTATCAATGCACATGCGATACGTACCATCTTTCTTCGGCACCAATAATGCTGGAACAGAACACGGGCTCATGCTTGGCCTGATAAAGCCTCGATCCATCAACTCATCTACTTGATTCTGCAATTCCCTTGATTCTCCAGGATTACACCGATATGCTGGTTTATTTGGCAATTGTACACCCGGAACGAGATCAATCTGGTGTTCAATGCCTCTAAATGGTGGTAATCCTGCTGGAAGATCATTAGGAAAAACATCATGATATTCCCCAATTAAGGAATGAGCTAAAGGATGTTGATGACTCTTCTCCTCATGGCATGACTTTTCCATCATCAATAAAGAAAAAACTAGCTTTTGCTTATTTATGGCTTTCTCCACTTGAGCTTTGCTGATAAAGAGACTACCTTTAGGTACTTCCGGAACAGATTTTTCTTGAAGAGTTTGGGACAGCTTCAAAGGAGCAAGTGTGATATTCTTTTCCCCAGATCGAAAAGAATAAGTGTTCTTCCTCCCATCATATTTCACTTCCCTATCAAACTGCCAAGGCCTACCCAACAACAAGTGACAAGCATCCATAGGAATAACATCACACAGTACTTCATCAGCATAGTTCTTACCAATGGAGAATGAAATTAGAACCTGTTTGTTGACTTGGAGTGTGCTCCCATTGTTCAACCATTGCAATTTATATGAGTGAGGATGATTCTGAGTTGGAAGCTTCAATTTCTCCACTAGTGTTGTTGAAGCCACATTTGTACAGCTCCCACTATCAATAATCACCATGCATACCCGCTGATTAATGGTGCAGCGAGTTTGGAACAAGTTTTCTCTTTGATCTTCTTCCGGGCAGATTTGAGCTTGCAAAACTCTTCGTAGCACCAGCATGTTTCCCACATCAGCTTCTTCCACAACATGTTCCTCATTTTCAGATTCTTCACCATCATGTTCATCCTCTTTGATTGCCTCTTCAATTTCTTCAATCTCTTTAATAGTAATAATTCGGTTGTTAGGGCAATTGGCCTGAAAATGCCCATACCCATGGCATTTGAAACATTTTCGTTTCCCACGTTCAAAAGAGTCGGACTTCCCTTTTGTTTGTTCCATAGCCTTCTCGTTCCCTTTATCCAGCATCTTGTTCTTCCCAAATTCTTTCTCACCAACACCAGATTTATTAGAAGAAACACCCTTATAAAAAGTTGTACCTCTATTGTAGTTTTTGAGCATCGGTGCCTTTGAGGTCCGTTTTTGCTTTTCCACCTTGATCGCCAGCTTACAAACATCATCAAGTGAGCAGAATGGTTGCAACTCCACTGAATGTGCAATTTCTTCATTTAATCCACCCAAAAACCTTGCAATTGTTTGCTCTTTATATTCTGGAACATCACTTCGCATCAAAAAACGATCAAATTCCCGAATGTACTCTTCAACAGATTTATCTCCTTGTCGCAGGCTATGCATTCGGAAATAGAGATCTTGCTTATAATTCTCAGGCAGAAATCGTCTCCTTAAAAGCTTTTTCAACTTCTCCCATGAGCGTATCTTGCCTTTATCATCACGTTCCCGCTGTTTCTTCAGATTTTCCCACCAAAGTGATGCATAATCTTTAAATTTCAGAATGGCCACCTTGCATTTCTTCTCATCAGAACAATTCTTAAATTCGAAGAACCGTTCGATTTCCCGCATCCAATCAAGAAAATCATCTGGATTCATACTCCCATAAAAATTTGGAATGTCAATCTTCAACCCTCTTTCAATGTCTTCATCATCTCTTCTTCTTCACATATCTACCTCTGAATCATTAGAATCATCACCATTTGCACGATCTTCATAAAATGGTGCTGGATTGCGTCTATTATGTGGTGATGGACGTCGAGGATGTCGCTGCGGTGGAGGGGAGGCAGGTCGCCGTGCTCTCAAAAGTTGAGCAAGTTGCTCACCGATTTGAGTAATTTGTGATTGTAGCTGTGCATTAGCTATTTCTCATGGAGCAGGAGGAATAGAAGATCCGCTCTTGCGAGACATGATGGAGAGTAATAAGAAGAATGTGATAGAACTTACTCGTTGGAACCGCGCCTCTGATACCAATTGATGCGTCGCCGGAATCTCAAAACGAGTAAGTGAAGAGGAGCAGCGTAATGTAGCCGAATGACCGAGGCTTAAAGGCAATGCCACCCGCCAAGGTTTCTCCACGCTTAAAGACAACGTCACCAGCGATGGAGATGCACCACCAATTCCGGGCAAAGGGAAGAGGCTAAAGCAAGAAGATTGCACAGCAAACTTCAAAATCCCGTCACATTCATGCCTCCCCCTTGCAAAGGAGTGAAAATACAATATAAAGACAAAATAAATAAAGAAAAATGCTCCAATTCGAGTTACAAGACATGGGGAACCCAAAAGGCACATAAAAAGCATAAAATAACACTTTCCCATGCCATTTAATGACCCCACTAGCCAAAGTAGCGGGATTCCCTCTTAATGATGCTTTTCTCCACCTTCTCTCTCCTCATTAATGTGCAACTACGAATTTCCACCATTTGCCATGTGGATAAATGATTTTGGGTCCCAAATAAGTGTGTTGTGGCCCACCATAGTGTTGGACATCAAGAAATGTGGGCTGGTCCAATTCGAACAACAATTGGGCTTGGAATTTTTATCAAGCCCAAAATTATTCTCCTTGTGCTGAATCTGATCCATATCAAAAGGTTTCATATATTATAATGAGATATGTTTGTCTAGTGTAATGTATGAAGTTTTTCATCTGATGGGATTTATAAAAGTTCATCTGAAAAGCATGTCTATTGTCTTTCAGTAAAGTATGTCCAGTAGACTTGGTATAACTTTTTCTGATGGACTTTGTTACACTCTGTCTGCTAAAATTTATAAACCTTCATCTGGTGAACTTTTTTATTCTTCCATCTGATGTAAAAAATACATGTCTATCTAGTAAGGGAGTTTTGTACGATATCATCCATCTGGAAAACATTAAGAAAGTTCTGTCTATTGGAAAGGATATTCTCCATCCAGTAAAACATTTAACTTTCCTACAAAATCATTCTTTAAAACTTGGTAAGTATAAAATTTGGAAATGAAAAAGTATATAAGGAAGTGGAATGTGATTTTCAAAATTATGGTTATAACGTGTTTAAAGTATCCTTTTGACTCAACCATACCACACCAAAAGGACTCACTTTAATAATTCTTTGTTTTCTTCATCTATGGTTATTCATTATTTGACCACTTCTGGTAGTGTCATTTCCTATTCCCATTTGGCATATGACTACCTTGAGTAAATGATTTACCTCAACCTCAACTATTCCAATAATTTCCATGACCATGATTATAAGAAATCACATTCACTTTAGGGAATAGAGTTGTACTAGTTGGTTGGGTTTTATGACTTCTAATCAAGAGTTTGTTGTTTTCCCATAATAAAAAATAAAGAGAATATTTTGGAATATTTTGTAAATCCTTTTCTCAGTATTATTATTAAGGAATAATGTTTGAGACATTAATAATATAAAAAAAATTATTTCATATTGGTGTCATAAATATTTTCTTGATACAATTTTAATTGTGATGTTGTTTTAAACATCGCACGGTTATCTTCACCTACCAATATATAATTTTGGAATCACAAGTGACTCCATTCATCTTGTACTTTTGGTGGTATTACTAATTTCAATCGATCATGCCACTCTTTGAGGTTTTTCTATAACACAAGAGGATCATCAACTATTGGTTACTCATCTTTTTAATCCTTGTGGAGGTGATAATGGAAGAATATCGGGGCTTGGGCATGGTCTTGGGTTAAAGTTTGATTGTCAACTTTGATCGCCTCAACAAGGTCATTTTAATCTATATGCATCTTGTTGATTTAGACTAACACCTTCTTATTTTAATGATACCAAATCATATTTATAATTTTATTAATGAATTTCATGTTTAATGATAGTCAAATATTTTTATATCTAAACTTTCAAAAATGGCTAAGTCTAGAACTTACTGTGCATACCTACCACATGAACAAATTATGTTGACTGTGAAGGTCAAGTGACCGTGGGGTACTGACCACATGAATAAACTACCTATTGTGCGACAATTATGTCTAAGTCTTGTAATGATCATGCATTTAATTTCAATTGAATGCATGTGTAATAAACCTATGGCATGAAGAAAAGAAGTTTCCATGTGCACCAGTGTAGTTACCGCATGAAGTAAACCACATATTGCATGAAGAAATCTGGTTATCGTGCGAAGGTAAGTAAAATTTCTCTAAGTAATGTACAGAGTGCATGTGTTATTTTAGTGAATCTAAGAAGAAACATACCTACTACATGAAGATATATACCTACCTCATGAAGAAGAGTACCTACTACATAAATAAATAAAGTGATCATGCCTAGTTGTCATACCTAATTATTGTGCCTAGTTATTGTTCCTAGTTTTCATGTCTAGTTGTCATGCCTAGTTGTCTTGTCTAGTTATTATGCCTAGTTTCCATGCCTAGTTTTCATGCCTAGTTTTCATGCCTATTTGGAATTACTAGTTATCGTGCCTAGTTATCGTTCCTAGTAACCGTGAGCCCTCTTCTAAATTCAATTCCCTACCCTATTCAAAAAAAAATTCAGCCCTGTTAGAGTATAAAGGTTTAATGTCTGAGGGGATAGCATCTTTAGATGGTTTTTTCCTGACTCAAAGTATTTGTAGGTGCATGAGATTTAATTGGAACCCCTAGAAGAAAGAATGAGTGGTTGGTCCATAAAAGCTTTATAAGAAGTTTGATCTCATGAAATATTTTGTTAGAACAAGGGATCCGATAGATTCAGGTCTTGAACTTGATGAAGTTGTTGAGTATTTTGGTGATGAAATGGTTTTTGGTGTGAAATAAGTAGAAGTTAAAGAAGAAGATGATGATGAGATGGTTGATCTTGATGAAGAAGCCATGGAAAACCGTAAGGATGATAGGATAATCTTTCGTGTTATATCTTTTAGACCACCTAACTCACCTCTATACTTGCCATATCATGAATAATAGCTTTAATTTAAGAACCTTGTTGATACTGAGAGATCTATTAGTGGTTATAAGCCTGAATAAGATAAGTTTGGCGACTCTGAATAGGATAAAAACAACTCAGATGGATATCCTATGGTAGGAATCAGTCCTAGACAGTCTATACCAGATGCATCTACTAAGGGGTATAAGTCCCCTAAATCTATTATGTTGCACCTGAACTATTCATAGTCTGGTGAGGATGATGATAATGGGGGAATTCCACTTAGGCTTAGTGGACCTATCATCCCTTTTTCTTAAAAGGGTGTTAAAAGGGTCTCTAATAGATGATATTAATTCTCATAATAGACTTGATATATCTCCTTTGAGACCCTCATTTGACCAAACTATGAAGGACATTTTTGGTCCTACTCCCACCAAGGCTGGTGAGGAAGCTAAGCAAGGTACTACTCTTGTTGAGGATGTTGAAGATGTTGAGCATGCTGCTCATGAAGAAGAATTTGTTGCTGGTGGTAGAGTTGAATATCAGATTGAAAGAGCTAAATCAGTAAAGGATGTAGTTAAGTTAGATGGTAAGCATCGGGCTTATGATCCATCCACTTCTACACCTACCTTTATCTCTTCTACATCTCATATCACAAAGGATGGTTTAAATGAGTCCAAATCATATTTTAAGGGTATGTTCAAAACTCTTTATTTGGATATTAAGATGCTACCTTTGACCCAGGATTTTAAGTCTCAACTTGAAAATCTCAAGGTGTTTACCCCAATATTGGAAGCCTTCATGGAAAACAAAGAGGACTTTCTTCAGGCTTTAGAATATGGATCTCAGATAGTGAGTGATTTTACCAGGCTGATAAAATCCCACCTTTACACTGCTAATAAAACTATGCTAGCTCCTCCCACTATATGTGTATGTGTGTTTGTGTGTGTCTTTGGCTCCTACCACTACCTCTTCTACCCTTAATCCTTTTGACTTCTCTCCTTAACAAACAGTTCAACATCTCAGACCTATTTTCAGAAGTGTAGTTTTTGGGGATCTTGCTTCTACCTTTACACCCTAGAAGATATCTTTTATATCTACCATTACTTTCAAAGGAAATGATCCAATCCTTCCTACACATATCTGGGATGTGCCAGATTCGAGTTCTGAGTATAATTCCTGATAGGGGCTACTTGTAACCCTTTTTCTAATATATTTTGAAATATTAATGAAATAATCCTCTTTATACTCGTTTGTGTTTCTATTTTTTCTATTCTTTGTTTATTATACCTTCAATTCACTTTTGATAATCTCAAAAGGGGGAGTAATAATAGGAATAAAGGTGTGAACACCTTTGTTGTGAATAAAGTTGATAAAACCCTTTGATATGTTCAATTCATTTATTATATATGTTCTTTACTTCATTGCTCATATTTATCATGATTTTTTATCATCTAAAAGAGAGAGATTGTTGGCTTAGATCGACACCTCTTATTTTAATAACCTCAAATTATTTTTATAATGTTATTAATGAATTTCATGTTTATTGTTAGTCAAATATTTTTCTGTCCAAACTTGAAAAAATGGCTAAGTATGAAACTTACCGTGCATAGCTACCGCATGAAAAAAATCTAATAACTATGAAGGTCAAGTGATTGTGTGGTACCGACTACATGAAAAAACTACATACCATGCACCAATTCTGTCTAAGTCTTATACTGAACGTGCATTGAAGTTCAAGTGATCGCATGTGTACTAAACCTACTACATGAAGAAAAGAAGCTACCATGCGCACCAGTGTTGTGACCACATTAAGGAAACCACTTACTACATGAATAAATCTAGTTATCATGTGAAGGTAATCAAAATTTCTCCAAGTAATGCACTGACTGCATGTGTTATTGTAGTGATTGTGAGAAGAAAAGTACCTATCACATGAAGAAGAGTACCTATTGCATGAAGAAATAAAGTGATTGTGCCCAGTCATCGTGCCTAGTTATCATGCCTAGTTGTCATGCTTAGTAACCATGAAACAAAGTGATTATGTCGGAGTGAATACAACCTATCATGTATAACTTAAGTAGTGGAGTTATGACACCCCAAGATTTTATGGTATGTATCCTCTTAAATAAATTCAATTCATTTGATATCTTACATTGCACCTAAAATTATTTCATATAGTATAAATCATATAAAATCACATATATAACACAAAACAAACTCTATAAATGAAGAATGAATGAAATAAGAGGCTTTTTCTAGAAAATAAGGAGCATATACCAATGAAATAGTAATTTGACCTTTGGAATAGTAATGTGACCCTTAGGAATAGTAATTCAACCAATAGAATGGTAACTTCACCTATGAAAGTATAAATAAAATTTAGGCTTCTTATAAATGAAAATATGAAATAATTGTATCATAGTATATATAAATATATATTTTGAAAATGATAAATTAAGTGTTGGTATTTTTATAAAACATAAATGTTTATTTACAATTTTATAATTAATATAACGATTTAAAATAAAATTTGTTTTCAAAAAATAGAATAATAAATTAATATTTTTATGTCTTGAGATTATAAAATAATTTTATGAGACCTTAATTAATTTTTCAAAGTGTCACAAAAACAATTATAATATTAAAATCGGTATTTTTTTAGTAAATGACAATTTTAATTAAAAATTAAATTTATCGTATTTAGATTTTTTTTATAAAATGGAGTTTATTTTTGAATTACACATGTCAAAAAATGGTTAGTGTGAATTTTTTAGATTTTTCTAAAATAGTTGATTTTTTGTGAATAGTGAAATACAGTAATTAACGGTGTATATACATTATAAGTAAAATACATTATTCCTTGAGTCATGGTTGATGTAATCACCCTTGTTTCGAACTCACATGCCCTAATTACTATATTTAGTCACAATAATCATTACTATTCATAGTCTTAATCCAAAATATTAAACAAATGAATAAAATAATAAAAAACACTCATCTCCTCCCACTATAAATATCACCCCTCACCACCTCTTCTTTTAACACCACCAAAGCCTTGAATATTGTCCAATTTCTACCCAATACTATTTCCAAATCTCTCCCCCACATCCAGGATCCCTTAATCTCAACAAAATGCCAAAATCAATTTCCTTAAGGAAGTTCTAAACGAGAGGAATTCAAGAGGTGAATCCTTTTTCGTTCTCTTTTAATTTCTTTTAATTTCGTTTCTTCTTATTATATCCTTACCTATTCTATAAAAAGTAACATTATAACTTTAGTATCTTATATATACTGAAATATTATTATTTTTATGGAAAATTTATCTTCAAACCCCTTCTCTTTCTCTTTTTATTCTAAAAATGAAAACATCATCCGTGATGAGTTGATTTACTGTCATCAGGGACAATGTGTTTTCATTTTCCATTAACTCTTTCAGGGATGGTCATGAAACCATTTTCTATGGTTTAACCAGATTATAATATGTATATTAAAAATTATTTAAATTTATGTAACCAGTATATATACATAATGTTAATTCATAAGACAAAACTAGTTCTTGATGATCGAAAAAACATCAAAATAATCTAAACGATTATCACTAACATTTTATATAATGATTCGTACTCATACCATATAAAAGAATGAAATATATAAACATTTAATATTTTTTAAGTTCATTAATAATATATAATTTCAATTCTGGATAACTATTCTCATTTTATATGATTTCTCATACATGTATACAAGTAAACCGATCATGGAAACTAAGGAAACGAACGCTCCTGAATGATAAAATTGTATCTTATAACTCATCAAAAAAGACATAAATAAAGTTAATAAAATTATAATAAATAAAATACATGTAGAAAAGGTTCTTAATTAATTAATTAAAGGATTTAATCTGATTATTTAGGATATTAAGATCAAGTGCAGAACACATTCGGACATAAGGTAAGGGGTTTCTCATCTCACTTTTTTTCCATGAGATTTTCCTTATTCGCCACTTATTTCTTGTATATGGTGTATGTATAGTGCCATTTGATATATAATATTATGAATCTCTTTATCATCATGGTATTCAATGATTCATTTGATGATTATTAGTTTTTGGTTATATGATTCAATTGAATACAAAGTGGTAAGGGATTCTCCTCGAATCTCCATTTTTTCATTTGGGTTACTCTTTCTCTCTCTTTACCCCAATGTAATTCTTAATTATTCTTATGTACTCATCATACATTTTGTGTGCATATTTCAAAAAATATTTACCAAAATCAATTCTACTTTCTTTTATGGTAAATTCATGTTTTAAAAAATTTCATTTTTAATTTCTTCTGATAAGCAAACCCGATTAAAGGGAACTCCCCAATTTCTTACTCATTTTCAAGTACCACCCGTAATCTATTTTAAGCTACCAATATTTTTCTAAAATCAATAATTTTATCATGGAAAAATATATTTTTACATTTCTGGTTTTATACAATCAATTATTCCTTTTTCCATTTTAAAAACTCTTTAATATTTTTCTTAAACTGTACTAAAGATGCTCAATTATAAAGTCTCTCAAAAACTATTTTTACACGTTGGACATTATTTATGCCTCAAACATAATTTCATTGCCCTTACCTTTTATTTTTTGGGATATAAATTTTTATAATCTATTTTATGACAAATACAAATGATTTTCCAAAAGAATTCTTCTTTCCAAAGTAAAAAAGGGTTTTTCCTCATCTCATTTTTACTTATGTGAAATACATGCCTTGTTTACCACTTATTCCTTCTGTGTGATGTATGTACTACCCTTGATATATCATATCAAGATTCTTCTTATTCTCATGATATTATATGTTTCTTTTCATATTATTCCTTTATAAGAATTATGATTTAAATGTTTCGAAGTGGTATGTGACACTTTGGAATGTTTAAAGATTATTTTCCTCAAGAATTTTTTGATGGTCTCATTTAAAAGTATCTTTGTCTATGTCAACATACCTTGTTGAATCTTTTACTCAATAAAAATATTTTGATAAGTCATATTTTTTATTAATTGAATCTATGTATGAAGAATGATTTGGACTTGCAATGATGGGTGGGGGCCATTATAGCCCCTTGATACATTGGCAGGTCTCATGAAACAAAAAAGTTGACGACAAACCTTTCGTGTTTGTTTCCAAATAGAATCAAATGGGTTTTTAACCATAGAATTAAATTGTCTTGATGGTATGATAGTTAATGTGTCAGATACATGACGTCCAATAATAAAAAAAATCCTTTATTTAGTAATCTATTATTATTATCCAGAGGATTTTCACTATGAAAAAATCTACAGATGTATTTTCATTCTCAGTTTATTGATGACATGTATTTTTCGTATTATTTAACTTTCCATAATGTTTATGACTTATTGAATTTTCTTCACTTATTATTGTTTCATTTAACCCTTACTGAGCATTTGAGCTCAACCTTTTATTTGTTTTCTTTCCCTAGGTTTTGAAGATGAAATCTCTTAAAAGTTGTCAAGGAAGCGGTTTATTTTTTCTTTGTTATGTTCTATGTTTATTTTTTCAATTTAATAAGGGAACCATGTATGTATCTAGTTTCTTCAAAACTACTAAACTGATCAATCCTTGGTGATATGATCTCATGTATCTATGTCATTGTAATAAAACTACCACTAACTCTGGGCTACTAGGGTTGGGGTTGTTACATGAGTATTTTTAAATCTCTAATGGCTAGTCAATGCAATTAAGGCTATAATGAATGTTCACCAACAACTACTTTATGATGGAGTTCTCTTTAAGGAGAAAACCCGCTTGTGGACAAGAGAGAGTGGAATACATAAAATAATAGAGTAATATACACGTTCACCTGTGATACACATAAGACTCGTTCATAACACTTTATGAAACTCTGTTTTCCTGAACCTTCTATGCAAACATGGTTAAGCCCTTTCAAAGACGAATTCAAGAACTTCTGAACAACTGAAACCAATCAGACTGAGTTGCATCGAATTTTCTCTCTCACTATTCTTTATTATTTCTGTTTTAGCTTAACTTTTGAGTTGTGTTTTCATTTTAATCTATTTATCTATAAACATAGACTCCTGCACTAATATGGAGAGTGGTATACACTATCTTTTATTCTCTTACTTTTGCAGTCCCACAAATAATTGTGGAAGAGTTTGTGTGTGACCTGAACTCATTTTCTTCCACATAGAACTATGGAAGAGGCTCTGTGCCTAGAAAACCTTGCGTGTTGTTGTGTAAAACTTGATCCAGGTTATGGATCAGTTTGTTTTATAATAAACTATTTGACAGTGGATGATTGTCAAGTAGAGGGGATCAAGTCACAACTTGAGACTAAACCCCTTGTTTAATTTAATTGTGTGTTTTTATTTGTTTTGTTTTACTCTGTTTTCCAAAACATATCTATATGTTTTTTCTAAACTATATAACAAAACAATAATTTGATAGTTGAATTTGATTTGTGTTTTATGTACTATGTTTGTTTTGAGTAAATTAGTTTCAAAAGTTAGAAAGAATTTTCAAACTTATTTTTAACTTAGTTTTTGATCAAACTGTTGAGAATATTTTTGAAATATCAAATTACATAATTATATAATTTTATTTAATCGAATGTATTTTATAAATTGTAGTATTTAATTTTTAAAATTTTTAAACAAAAATTTTAATTGGAAACTCAATTCACCCCTCTTGAGTGTTTCACTTGGACTTACACATCTCGATATCCAGAATCTTGGACAAATGATTTTCTCTGTATATATAAAGAGGGAGAAAACCAAGTTTCACAATGTTCATCATGAAAAATACGACTTATCACTTTATTACTGACCACTTTGAACGAATGAAGCTCATGTTGATAGCATGTTGAGAAGTGGATTTAATGCTGATTAAAATCACGATGGATTTCGAAAACAAAAATGTGTGATCGATTGTATGTTAAATGCAGCGTTGACAAAATGTGAAGTCAGCTATTTGTAAAGATGATGGAAAAAGAATGCACTAATGTAATTTTGGATGGGAGTTTAAGAGAAAATGTTGAGGGTTAAAGGTTATAATTTCTATTAACACATTGACATATATATATATAAAGTACATGAGACTATAATCAACACTTTAAAACAATCTCTACCCCTCATGCAAAATTAGACATTTGAAACTCGAAGGGTTGAAGAAAACAAAGAGTTTTCCATATAAAAGGCTATACATATAAAAAATTTGTTGGGAGTGAGTAGTTATCATTATATCATAATCATGAAATCTATGTAGAAAATAATAATTTATAATAATTCTTGCATGAATCATGTCTCATACAGTATACATTTGATATTATTCATTATTAAATTATTACCTATATATGACAAAGATTGTTTCCTTTTTCTATAAAAAATAAATATTTTAAAATTCAATGTCAATCATTAAAATACTTATAACTAATCTATCATAACAAAGAAAAAAACTATAAAATTACATGTGTTTTTTGAAAAAAAAAACTATATAAAATTTATTTATTACAATTATTTAATAAATTAATTTAAATTAAGCAACAACATGGCAACTTCATCCATCAAAATTCTCATTGTGTTGTGAAATCGATCGAACGCTGATTGAAACAGCAGAGAATTTCAAAACCAGAAATGTAAGTCCGATTGTAGATGACACACGTCGTTGATGAAGCGAGCAATGAATTTTCGTATGACGATTGTAACGATAAATGAAAATACAAATCCAAGAGAAATACAAGAAGTAGGGAACACAATGTAAAGCCAAAATTCCATCTCATTTCATTAACATATCAACATATTTATAGAGTACATGAGATCTGATCCAACAGTTGAGATTAATCCCTATAATATTCAATCCAATGGCTATAATACCAATGGTTTGAGAATATGTAAGGTTGGTCATTAAGAGGGAAATTAATCGGGGATTGAGGAATCATCATTGTTATCATAATTATGACATACATTAATAATGTTTCATAACACTCCCCCTTGGATGTCATAATTTCATGGAACCTTGTTTAATATTCACTTAAAAAAACCCTGTGGGAAAAATAAGTGAAGCCAAAGTAATTGAATTCCATGTCATGCTACCTCATTAAAAACCTTATCAGGAAACCCCAGTGGGAAAAACCTGATGAAGGGAAAAAAAGTGCAGCGTTCCCAACTCCCCCTGATTATATCATTTAATTGTGTCTTTAGGACATCAATTAATATTATTATTTATGTCTTTGAGACATGGGAGGAAGAACAAAGGTAATAATGAATGGTCTCATTGAAAATTATGACTCGTCAGAAAGGCCAAAAATTTCCATTAATTATAGATATCCATAATAGTTTATAACATTCCCTTGGATATCTGTTATGATGTATGATTGCCTCATTAAAAAACTCATCAAGAAAAGAAACTTTAGGGGAAAACCCCTTGATTAGGGAAAAAGATTACAATAACATCAAATCCCCAGAGTGTTGCCTCGTTAAAAACCTTATCAAGAAAACCCAATGGGAAAAACTTGACTAAGGGAAAAATAGTACAATAACATCAAGTTCCCAGAGTGTTGCCTCGTTAAAAACCTTATCAAGAAAATCTAATGGGAAAAAACTTAACTGAGGGAAAAAGAGTACAACAGTTACATCTCTCATTCATAATGATCATCACTTAACTCATAGAATGACCATGATCGATTCATAACCAAAACACTCAGTTTTGAATTTTGGAATAATAATAATTCATACCCTTTAGATTTCAATGAATAGGGAAGAACATTAACTTGCATCATAATATGATTTATTGTTATTTGTAAGGTACATATGCACATGTACATGTATATCCTTCAGGGATTAATAAAATGTGCATTTATATTTAATCCTTCTGGGATATGTATGTTCTTCGTTAACCCATTATTTATGAAATATATAACTCTTGGAAACAAGAGATTTAATTATTCATTAAGGGTAAAACCATTCCATAATCTAATATTTCATCTTTGAGATGATTAATGAAAAATAAAAGGGCATTCTATGTAATTTCATGATCAAATAATCCATTGATTTCAGAAAACTCTTTGAAAGTTTAGATGTTTTTCAAAACATCCTAATAATATTATGAATACAATGATTCATAAAAACCATGGGGTGATAAATTCAATTTATATTCTTCCTTAACTTAATGTGGATACATCTTATTTAGTTCACCCCATAATTTATCAGATTGGGTAAAACTTTTATAATTTTGAATATGCTTCAGACATTTTGAACCCTTCTGGAATTCATATAAATATCCAAATATACAAGGAAGAATATTTCATATAATAATATCGTTGATATTCAATAGTCTTGGTAGTTTGGATAATCAATCCAGAACTTTATATGTTGAACATTTCATAAGTTTCTTTAATAATTTTGGCCAATTATTATGATGTCGACATCTATCAAAATCCATTATCACTAATGAGTTTTAAAAGCATTCAAAGAAAATATATCATCAACATTTGATTGAGATCTCGTGATTTTTTCTGGTACCAGTGTCACTTCAGGGACAATATCTAAAAAGATATAATGTTGTAGATATATTCATTTTCCTCTTCAAGTGAAAATATATTTATTGCTTTCTACTAATGATGAACAGTGATTTTATACGATCAGTTCAACCACACTTCAGGTGTGTATAATCAGACTATTGATTTCCAACACTTTACATTCATGTATGCGTTGTGAGCATCATGACAATGGATCTACATGACCATTTTGTAATATATACTCACCAGCAGCAAATAACACATGTGATCATTTGGTGGATGCATATTTCATATAGGTGGATCACATGGTAGGTGGGTGCGCCCATATATACTTCTTCATAAGTATATGGGAAATTTATTTCCATAATAGCTGCTAATGATATAAATAACTTACCTCAAAAATGGGTGCCTCAGGGTAAATTATTATACAGGGGGCATTTATAATGACTTAATGATAATGAATTCATTGATAATTTTGTAGACATGCATCCATTAAATAAATTCATCATTCCCCCCTAATGGATGTTTACTATGTTATCAATAAATCAATGCTCATGTATATTTGAATCAATATCTTTCATTATAATTGATCCTAGATATACTAAACCATCATGTCATATATTTAAAGTGTCAGGATCAGTAAACTTCTGGTTTACCATTATTGATTCAATTGTACATAAAAAATTCTTTATAATCACTTTTATGAATGTTTGTTACATATTGAGGTACCTCTCTTATCCAATGTATCAATGTGATATTCATTTTCAAGAATATCATTCATATATCTAATTGAGACTTCAGATATAACAAAGCATTACGAATTTGTACTACCAGGTAGGAATATATTTGCTCTTCTGGAGTCATTAATTAATTTTCTCTACCAGTAAATGTACTTATATGAGCATATACTGACACATATATGAGTTCTTTTGAAGCATTTAATCAAAATAATATTTATAAATATTTTGCTTCAAGATCGACACATATAAGATCTCCAGGATCTTTCATTGTGCAAACTCATATTTGTCGTTATAATTTCCACTTATGGTGGTTGATGAATTCATAATATAATCATAACGGGTTAGGCCCATCACCAAGCGGATTGTTGCATAATTTAGAACTTCTGGCCAAAATATTTTGGAACTTCGGGCCCAAATATTATTTTACAATACATCTACCTGGGATAGGAGGTCCCACGTCTTTTGAAGATGGTGAATGTGGTAGCGAGAACCAATGTGGAAGAATCTTCTGGATTCACAATACACACCTCATCGCCATCCAAAATCATAATTCATTTAATAAACCATTCACTTTATCAAATGAAGGATAGATCATTTGATCAAATCTCATCAACTCTCAAATATTCATGATATTACAAATCATATCAATTATTTCAAGAATAATTTCATTCGCTTCAAGGAATGAGATATAGTAATTAATACTACATTCACATCAGGGAATGAATTCATTCGTCAGATTTCATGATCCATGAATGATAATTTATTATTTATCAATAATAATCATCTTACATAAAATATAAATTTTATCGATTATGATGATCATTGTTTTAACCACTTCAGGTGGTAAAATCTTTTTTATAAAATATATTGGATTATCAAAACTATGTAATTCAATCATTTCATTTATGAACTATATGAATAGCAACATCCATTTCAAGGGATAAATGAATTACATGAGATGATATTGATAATCCATAAGAATATGATAAATAATAATTTTTCCCTTGATATTGTTGTTGTAGGAACAATAATTGATAAATGGAGATATTCTTCAATATAATGTCAAATGACATTATTTTCATATCATCCTTCAAAGATGCATTATTTTATAAATATTCATAAAATTCATCGTGCTCTGTAAATATTTATTGTCATCGAACCACTTTTGGTGGTTATATTATTATTATTTATTATAAACAAATAATGCACAATGATCATTCACAAAAGATCACATTCACTTCGAACTTGATTTAGAATAAAATCACGAATATTTACATTCACTTCGAGGAATGAAATGAATCATTTTCAATAAATATTATCATTCACTTCAGGAAATGGAATAAAATTATTTGTTTATAGTGTCTTCAAGACAACAACGTGAATATTTGATTCATGCAATTTCATCAATTTCATCAATCTCATCATTTCCCTCATTTTCATCCACTTCGAGGGATGGAAATATATATAAAATATATTTACGCTTGTTCTTCAAGAACGTTTAATTTTTCCAGAACATTTTATAAGAAATAAAAGAAAGAGAAAATAAATAAAACAATACAGTATTTAAAAATATTCAACTGTAAATATCATCTCCATTATGAGCCTTTATACATCATAATCAAACTCGACACTTTCAGGGTGAACAAAGAATAAAAGATGAAATTTCATAGTTCATGACATGATCGGCGAACTTTGGCTCAACGTATGACAGTTATGCGATGTTAATCACTAATCACCAAACTTCAGCTTGACGTACAACAAGTACGCGATGTTAGTCACTGATCAGAAAACTTCGGCTCGACGTATGACAGATACGCGATGTTCATCATTCAACCACTTCTGGTAGCGTCACTTTTTCATTTGATGGATGATATTTATCTTGACATCGACCACATAGATTATTAATCAAACACATTCTCTTGAGAGAATGAAGTGAAATTTGTCATTCATGAGTCATTACAGCTCTTCAGGATGTCATTATTTTTCCCACAAAAAAATATTAAGAAAACCATATATTATTTTCAGATTTATCAAGAGGGGAAAATAAATGTAACAATATCTTACATATAAAATAAGACTCACCTTTTGACGTAGGTCCTCGAATGAGTGGAGTCGATGCGGATGCGAAAGAGTATGTCAAAATAAGAATGTTTATAAAAACACATGACATACATTTTTCCTGTGAGATTTATCTTGTGTTGATGACGGGTTGATGACGTTGTCATCACGATGCTTAATGCGGAGAAGACGATCGTGTTGATAACGTGTTGTGAAATCGATCAAACGCCGATTGAAACCGCAAATAATTTCGAAACCAGAAATGTAAAACCGATCGTAAACGACGCACATTGTTGACGAAACGAGCAATGAATTTGCATATGACGATTGTAACGACAAATGAAAATACAATTCCAAGATAAATACAAGAAGTAGGGAACACAATGTAAACCCAAAAGTCCATCTCATTTCATTAACACATCACCGTATTTATAGAGGACATGAGATTTGATCCAACGATTGAGATTAATTCCTATAATATTCAATCCAACGTCTAGAATACCAATGGTTTAAGAATATGTAAGGTTGGTCATTAAGAGGAAAATTAATTGGGGATCAAGGAGTCGTAATTATTATCATAATTATGACATCCATTAATAACGATTCATAATTGATCATTTTGTTATTTTATAATTTGAATATTTAAAAAAATATTTAAACATTCATCCAAACTGATTATATTTTTTTTATAACTGGATAAAAAAAGTTAAATGATATTTAATCGCCAACGAGCCTGTACCCTAGTGGTAGTACATGCTTCTGCTTGGCATCCAAAAGGCCCAAGATCAAATCCGGACATGGACGAATTTCAAGTACTGTAGTAGTACTGTAGCGGTGGTGGTATTGTAGCAACGCGAGTACTGTAGCAATACTGTTCACCGATGTGTCCTTTGGGGCAAAAAAATGGGCTTTCAAGCCTTGTATTAAAACCAGTTGGTCTTGTGCTTTCGGGCTGTGTAATGAGTCTCTCTCTACCCAGTTTAAAGAGGTTTTTGCTATAACAATAAATTGAGGCTTCAGCTCTAACCTTTAAAAAAAAAGTAAAATGATATTTGATTAATTTAGAAAAAATGATAAAAATTAAAATGATACCATTAATTAAAAATCTAATCCAAAGAACAACTGAACATTAAAAAAGAATAAAAAAAGAAAGGGCGGACATCGTGAAGTAATTAATTTTAAAAATATATTTTAAATAATAAAAATATTCTTAAAATGTTGAAAACATTTCCATGCATTTAATAATTAAATCAAATTCTCATAATTTTAAAAAAATTCAATTGAATTAGACAATTTTTCCATTATTTACTCTCTCTCCCATGATATCTATTCCAGTTCTGATTCGAGACCCCTCGGAGCGACCCGCCCGGCCGATGCGCACGACGTAGATGTCAGGTCAGGTGAGGCAGCGTACCCATGGGCCGACCAGAGCCACGGAGAGAACTCTCTCTGGACACCTGCGCCTCCCTCAAATTAATTTATTTCCAAACAAAATCGTTGCTTGTAAACCTAAGGCGTCACCGTTTCCCTGTCTTCGCCCCGTGGTCTCCCTGTTTTCAGCTTCAAGTTGTGCAGTGGAAGTGTCGTTCATGCTCTGAAGATCGGATCAACCGCTAGTCGCCACACGATTTCACCATCGATCCCTCTCGATTATCGCAGTTATTCACTCGGATCCTCCTCGTATTGCTCGCCTCGATCTGTGAGTAAACACCCCTCTCTCTGTATCTCAAACACATAGAGAACCCCTCCTATTCTTGATCTTACCACGGTTGATGATTTTCTGGCACATATCGCTTTGTCCGTGTGACGATCGGTTTGAAAAATTCATCGCCTTGTAATTCAATTTACTGCCCGTTGAATCCAACGACGATCGAATGCGGCTTCTTTTTCGTTACTAAATACTCGATAATAAAATTTTGTTTTGTTTTGTTTTATTTTTTCAGCCCTATGCATTCCACGTTTCTGGATGAAACCCGCTAACCTTTTTTTGTTCTTATTTTGATGATACCTCTGTTGAATTTTCTGAGATGCGTTTCTTTTTGTTCCTTTTACCATCGAAGCATTTTTTTTACGTGGCGGAAATTGGATCAGTGGAAGCGATAAGAAAGGCCTGCAAAATACAGCGTGCAGATTTTTTACGTGCTACATTCGTTTTCTGGTTTCCTGATTTTCAAGTATATTGAATTTTGTCGGATATACTGTACTTTATCCTTTTACTCTCTTAGTTTTTAAAGCTTTCTTACAATGCTAGGAGCCAAGGTATGCTCTGAGGGATGCAATTGTGGAACTATCCATTCCATCCTTATTTGTCACTTGCAATATCTCATTAAGCTCCACACAATATTTTATCTTTGTCACTGTAAAGCGTTTAAATCCCCCGTCTTTGTCCAATCTTAACGTTCATTTCATTTTTTTCCTGTTTTTATTTTTTGTTTCTGCAAACGAATCACTGCAATTCTGAAGAGATGTTGGAAGAGCTGAGTGGGATGTGATTTGCATGGAGTGAGGATGCCGGAACTGAGAAGTGGAGCTCGGAGATCGAAACGCCTTGTTGATCTTCAACCTAACCCAGAACCAATTGATGAAACTGACAATTGGCTACTCCCTGCTCCAAATAGAATCCGGAGGAAAGTTGCTGGTGGCAGAGGAAGGGGTTGTAATGCTACTGCAGTAGCAAAGGGGCCAGGGGCCACTCCTGCTAGGCTAAACACAGCTGGCAGAGGCAGGGGGACGGGGACTAGGTTGATAGATTTGGATCCTGAGCCTCCCAGGGAAATTGTTCCTGAAGCAGCTGCTATAAGGGCTGCAGAAGCGGCTTACAATCATTTGGAAGTGGCTGCCGATAAGGATATCCCATTGCATGGTGCAAGCGCAGAGAAGATAATGGGAGCTGAAGAAGAAACAAGCACAACTCCGGTCCCGGAAAGGGTACCCATGCCTCTTTTTAATGGATATGCTTGGTTGAATCTTAATTTCCTACATCCGAACTAAATTTCCTTGTTGCTTTTCTTTGAGTAGTTTCTCATGGTTCTTTTACTCTGTGTTTGATACAGGTGAAAGTGGGCAATTCTCCTGAATATAAAGTTGAGAGAAAGCTAGGCAAGGGTGGTTTTGGCCAGGTTTATGTAGGCAGAAGGGTCAGTGGTGGATTTGAGAGAACAGGACCCGATGCAGTTGAGGTATGTCTTAATAACTGACACCTATGCTGAAGATCTGCGTCGATCATATAAATGATGTAGTGTTTGCCACAGGTAGCATTGAAGTTTGAGCACCGTAATAGTAAAGGTTGTAACTATGGCCCTCCTTATGAGTGGCAAGTATACAGGTTAGGGATGTACTCAATGCATTTGTTTACGTCATCTTTATAATTGTCCAAACTTCTTGTGGGCTTGGCTTTCTTTCTGGTTTTTGTTTCTTTTAATTATTTTAATTTTTTCTTGTATACGAAGCACCCTAAATGGATGTTATGGAATTCCATGGGTTCACCATAAGGGTCGCCACGGGGATTTTTATATTCTGGTGAGCCATGATTTGAATATTCTAATTAATAGCTTTAAAATTCGCACATTACCTCAGAGAAAGCTATAATCTTGTACAGGTTATGGATATGCTTGGACCCAGTCTTTGGGATGTTTGGAACTCATGTAATCAATCGTAAGTTAGAGGACCTCTTCCTTGTACATGCACATGTGGACACCTACGACCCCCTACCCGCAAAGCCCTTTCAGAACTCACTCTTGCAAACTTCACTTGTGCTTGCATGCAATCATCTACTAATAGTTTCCTCTAGTTTGAAAAATCGACTTATTTTTTGACAGGATGTCACATGGTATGGTGGCTTGCATTGCTGTGGAGGCAATATCAATTCTTGAAAAACTTCACTTGAAGGGGTAAAACACACTTTAATCTTTCAAGTTTTTTCTTATTTTGATGCCAAATTTTGTCATTAGAACGATTAGAACTTCATTCTTGGTCACAGTTATTATTCTGTAATTGTTTAACAAATTTATGCTTTTAATTTCTCATTGAGTTAGGTATGTACATGGAGATGTGAAGCCAGAAAATTTTTTACTTGGTCAGCCTGGTACATCTGATGATAAAAAATTATATCTAATTGATCTTGGTTTGGGTATGACTCTTCTTAAATTTTCAATTTTCATACTAAACCCCTCTCCATTTTGTTGGAGTGCCTGATCTTTTCTTACTATATTCATGGCGTCATTTGTACGTTTTTTCCCTTTTGCTCAGCATCCAAATGGAAAGACGCATCATCTGGTCGACATGTTGAATATGATCAAAGGCCTGACTTATTCAGGTTTGTTGAGTTCTTTTTTGTTGCCATGCATTTTTTTATTGGTATTTTGTTGTCATACGTCCTCTTAACTGCATTAACATTATTCTCTACCCAGGGGCACGATAAGGTATGCAAGTGTGCATGCTCATTTAGGTCGAACAGGAAGTAGAAGGGATGATCTGGAGTCATTAGCATATACATTGATCTTTCTCATTAAGGGAAGGCTTCCGTGGCAAGGTTACCAAGTGCGCCTCTAAATGTTATTATCATACTTCATAAATGCAATTACTACATATTTTTCTTTTCTTATTAGCTTCTTTTATGAATATTCTAGGGAGACAATAAGAGTTTCCTTGTTTGTAAGAAGAAAATGGCCACATCTCCAGCCTTGATGTGTTATCCTTGTCCTACACCTTTCAAGGAGTTTCTTGAATCTGTGACAAACATGAAATTTGACGAGGAACCAAATTATGCAAAGCTCATTTCATTTTTTGAACGCCTAATTGATCCTGGGGTATTGCAACCGATTAGCATTGATGGAGCTCTTAAGGTCAACATCTCATTTCTTCCCCTTGGAGGGGGGCAGTGATTGAATGCCAACACAAACCATAAGTCAATTTTTTAATTGTCTTTGCATGTATAGGTTGGGCAGAAGCGAGCAAGATTACCTATAAATTTGGAAGAAGAAGAGCAACCAAGGAAGAAAGTGCGATTAGGGACCCCTGCTACCCAGTGGATATCGGTTTATAATGCTCGCCGTCCAATGAAGCAGAGGTATTGCTGCATGTTGAAATATTAAACTGCTGGGTAATTTATGCATTATCAAGGTGCAGTGTGTGTGTTTAACTCCTTTTGCTTTTAGAATCTCTTTTTAGACTCTCCATAAATTTCTCGCTATTCATGTTCTCATGTTAATTCCTTGTTTCCTATATAAAGTGCTTTATAACTGAATAGTCATATTTTTAGTATTACAGTTGATCTTATAAATATGGTCAATCAGCTGTAGTCAATTTTCTTTTTGAAGGTTTAGTGAGTAATCATATTTGTCTAGTTTAAATGATATCATGCTTAGTACTATATACTAGATTACATTTTATTAATGACAGATAATTTAACAATCTTGGATGGACCACAGGTGTTGCCTATACGACATCAATAAGAAAAAGGATCATACTATATTTTTCCTTATTTACATGGTATTATTGGAAAGTTAAGAAAAATCCTTAACATTCTGTTCTCTTAATTTTCCCTGTTTTTACTCTGCACCACCATCTATTCCTGCTGAGACTGTTGGCATTCTCTCCTTGCTTCTGCTGGCACTTGTGCTTCCTCGCTGTAGTCCAAACCAGTGTCTACTTCCTCCTTGTCCTTTGCAGAGGAACTGACTGGCTTCTTTTGGTAGAATTGGTCTATCCGTTCTGCTCAGGTGGTGTGCAGCAACCCTATAATTTGCAGGCAGCAAGCAGTATCTGTCCGGGCTATGTTTGATGTCTTCCCATAGTTGTGTTTTCTCCATCTTCTCCTTGGTCTGGAAACTCTTGTTCTGATTATTATAAAACATCCGCGCGGTTTGTCAATAGTGTAAAACAAACTCTGATAGGGAGGAGGGGCTGGGTGCTATTGCAGCTTAAGGGCTGGGGGCTGCTGTGAGTTAGGATAGGGGCGGGTCTTTAATAAACTGCTAGGGGCAGTGTTGTCATTTGATGAATATTAGGTAGGGCTGTTGGGGTTAGGTAGAAAGAATAAACAGGGGAGGGGTCTGCTGGTGGGGGTGGGGGGGAATTACGGATTGTTTTACAGGAGACTTCAGCTTGGCTGAAAGGGGGCTGCGGCCTAGGGCCTCACGGAGCAGCGTCTTCAAGTGGAGCACCTCACCCATTTCTTTCTTATTCTCCATCTTTCTCCTCCTATCTTCTTTTTCTGTTGTCACCGAGACCTCTAGTGTTAATAGAAATGTTGTTTACTTCTCTCTCTCTTGAACCCTATCAATTGGTGCTTTCATTGAGAGATATTGAGGGAGAGAGTCTTGATGTTGTGCGAAGAACTTTAGACGCAGTAAGAGACGCAATTGTAGAAGCTGTAGGAGACGACGCGCCATAGTGGGGAAAGGAACAACTGAAGAAGCTGAGCTGATTTACAGAGGTAGACACAAAGGAGTACAAACGGAGCAGGTCGTACGCCGAGGAAGAAAGCGTCAACCGAAGACACGAACGAACAAGTTGCCGCAACAGAGAGGAAAAAAAGACTAACGGAAGCGGCAGTGGTGGACGCAACGGCTCGCAGCAGACGCCACACCTTCTTGATCGTGAAACTTCTCAAACAAAGGCAGCAGGAAGGTCCGACTCACGACAAGTTCTAGAGTGACAGGCTCGTGTAGTGTTGGAGGTGTCAACCATCGTCTGGTGATTAGATCATGGAGCTGAAAACAGTGGACCAGATGCCAAAAATTTGGATGAATTTGGCTAGGCTGGAAAGAAGTTTAGAGGAGCGCTGCGGACAGGAGAAGATACTAGAATTCTATGGACAAGATCTTGAGAATTGGATCGTGGAAGCAGGGGCTTCTTTTTCATTCCGCCAAACGCAGGAAAAGTTGAAGGTACCAATGGCAGAATTAAGTATGCAAGGTACGACATGAGTTTGAAATTTCTTGTTGGAGCCGAATAAGAATGGGCTAACCTGGACTCTATTCAAAGAAAAGTTGCTTAGGAGATTTGGATGTGCGGCAGCAGAAGAATCGGTGACCCAGCTCGTGACGGAACAAACTGAGAGTATTGCTCAGAATGAAAGTTGGGGAAAATCAGCTGTAGATGCAGATTGTGGAAGTACTTTGCAACTTCTAGCTAAAAGAAGTGGTCGGGGAAGAATGGAAGAATCATACGCAGGGAAAATTGAGCTGGAGCAGTGAACAACAGGTTAGTTTCTCATTTGAGTTTGGCTGAACGCTTTGACCGGAATGTGGGACTTTGTCCAGTCCTGGTTTGGCCAGAAGAAGAAGTAGGGCGGCTGTCGTGAGAGGTGCTGCAGATTTTGCATTCACCAATACCTGTGGTACAGGCGCAAACACCAATACCTGTGGTACATAGCATGATTAGAGCAGACAGTTTAACATATCCTACCAAGGTGTCTGAACTTGGTTTGCCAACACAGGATGACAAGCTGACGTGGGTGAGTGTGGACGAAGTAGGCAGCTCAAAAACAGAGGCAAAAGACGGTGGAAATTGTGTCAAGAAGAACAGACGAAAGAGCACGCGTTCTCCAACCAATTTGATGCGGGTGCTGTAGATGTTGGGGGCCATGAAGAACCTTTGTTTTTGGGCAGCACCTCCAAAGCTACAAAAGCCATCTGAAAAATCATCTTGAGGACAAGGTGGTTTTCAGGTGGGTGGAAATGATACGGAGGAGGGGCTGGGTGCTATTGCAGCGCAAGGGTTTGGGGGCAGCTGTGTGTTAGGATAGGGGTGGGTCTTTAATAAACTGTTAGGGGCAGTGTTGTCATTTGATGAATATTAGGTAGGGCTGTTGGGGTTAGGTAGAAAGCATAAATAGGGGGGTCTGTTGGGGGGAATTATAGATTGTTTTACAGGAGACTTCAGCTTGGCTGAAAGGAGGCTGCGGCCTAGGGCCTCACGGAGCAGCGTCTTCGAGGGGAGCACTTCACCCATTTCTTTCTTATTCCCCATCTTTCTCCTCTCATCTTCTTTTTCTGTTGTAACGGAGACCTATAGAACTGTTGTTTACTTCTCTCTCTCTTGAACCCTATCAAACTCAATTGAATTTTTTTGGTGGCAAGGGAAATAGTGGACTATGGTGAAGAGCAAAGGAATATTGATCGAGACCTTGCCACCATGCTACAGATTGAAAAGATGATTCTAGAAGGGGCAAAAGGGTCAGTCTATAACTGGCCACAATTGTCTGGTCTATTGCAGGTCCCCAAATTTTGGGTGGTTAGGGAAATAGTGGACGACTATGGTGAAGAACAAAGAAATATTGACTGAGACCTTGCCACCACACTACAACCTGAAAAGATGATTCTAGAAGGGAGCAAAAGGGTCACTCTACAACTGGCCACAACTGTTTGGTCTATTGCAGGTCCCCGCAACTGTTTGTTAGGGGACCTACGTGAGAAATAAGGGGGAGGGAAGGATGTTTAAAGCGGTAGGGGGTTGAAGAGAGGGGGGTAGCGATGAGTTTGCTATTTGGGATTTAGCCTGAGGGGGTAGCGATGAGTTTGCTATTTGGGATTTAGCCTGGGGGTTGGGGCGTTGGAGCAAAGGGGTCTTCCGAGTTTCTTCTCTCTTCCTCCATTCTTCTTCTTCCACTCCTTCCTCTTGTAATTCTGGTTCTGGATGGTTTCCTTGACACAAAAAAACCGGTTCTAGTGGGATTGATGGAATGGGGGGGGGGGTCCTATCATTTGGTCCAACCTGTCGGAAACTCTGTGAAGGAGGATGATAGAGGCGTGACTGGACATCGTGGCACACTCGATGGAGCGTGTTGAAGTAACTGCTTCCAAACTGACGTCGACAACAAGCACTATAACACGAAACCTCCAATAGTTAAATTAGGAAATGAAGAGGCAGAATTTCGGAAAATCTCTCACTCTTGGTACATCGCTTGGAGAAGACGCAGCAGGAGGCAACCCCACCCTCTGAAAATCGTGCTACCAGTGGCGTAATCCGAGGCGAGGGCGTAGGGGCAGAATGTGTTTAAGGCGACAAAAACGACTGGTCTTGACAATGACTTGCGTGACAGGAGGAGCTACCCGTTATTGATGGTGGAAACATGCATGACTGGATTGTTTGCGCTGGACTTCATTTTTGCATCCATCAGACACCGGAGGGATTGAAGGTGCCTCTTGCTCGGGTAAGTAGGGCGGGAGACACTATATATTGGTTTAATATTATGATGGTTACGGATTTCTCGTGGTTAGTGTTCAAAGCGGAATTAGTGGAACAATTTAGTGGGTTGGAAAACACAACAGATGCTGACTCAACTGTTGTTGCGGAAGCTGCTGTTGTTGAGTCAGGTGCAAAAGCAGGCCCTGTTGACTCACCCGATGTGGCCGGCGGTATTGATCTCAAGACGAGGGTGGTTCTCTTGGGTGAGGATGAGGCAACCAAAGACAACCGAGGTTAGTTGGCAGTCAAAGAAATACGATTGGACGAATGGAGCCGTTAGAATCATATGATCGAACAAAAGCCGGAGGCACGAAATCTGTGATTCAAAGGAAATTAGTTCCTGTACATGCATTATCAACGACAGTGGAGGACAATCTCGGGCTTGACGATGTTCACCTCCTTGCGATGAAAGGGGTTGCTCTGTAACTGAGAATGGTTTGATTATGTATGGCTCTGCTTTCACCGATTGTACTATTGCTTTTGACGATGTTTCTCATGCAGTTTTGGCAGCATCGTTGATGCAAGTGTCACCTAATGAAGTAGTTTATGAAAGCCCAGGATTCTCCAAAGATGCTCATAGAGCACTTAAATATTTTGCATTTAGATCCACTGCATTGCAACTGATGACACTAGTTCAACCTGGCACTGGCTTTTTAGAGGCATCTGAAATTAGAAATCTGTTTTAGGAGAAGGGGTACTCATTCATGCAATCATGAATTTGACTAGATCGTCGAGCGTCACCTAATGAGGTAGTTTATGAAAGCCCAGGATTCTCCAAAGATGCTCATAGAGCACTTAAAAAATATTTTGCATTTAGATCCACTGCATTGCAACTGATGACACTAGTTCAACCTGGCACTGACTTTTTAGAGGCATTTGAAATTAGAAATCTGTTTTAGGAGAAGGGATACTCATTCATGTAATTATGAATTTGACTAGATCGTCGACAGTGACCTTGTTTTGTGTGCACTGCAGCAACCTCCCCTCCTGTTCTAAGAAAATGTTCTAAGAAAATGCCTGGATCAAGCTGCGCTGCTCTCAAGGGCAAATTGGTCTTAATTGTTTTAGGGTTTAGGCCTTTAAATAGGGGTGTTGACTGTCAATTGTAATTAGTTTTGGCAGATTAATAAAATTCCCCAAAGAGTTTCCTTTTGTGCCCCCCTTGAGTTTTTCACATAAGGGCTTGTTTATTAATGGACCTCCATTGGTTGTTGCATATCATGATGAAATTGACACGGCGATTCGAGTTCCAATGGCTCAACAGGATGATTTGGACTTTGAGGATGACTACGTCGCCGAACAACCAGGGCCTCAACATGCTCTTTGAATTAAAGTAAACCTACCGTCTTTCCACGACAATCTCGACGTGGTAGAATTTTGGATTGGATTGCAGTGTTCGAAAAGAACTTTGACTTTATGGATATATCAGAGCATCTTCGGGTCAAATATGTAGCCTATAAATGGTGGGAATAAATGCAGAATAATCGTCAACGACAATGCAAGAATCCATCCGCTCTTAGCGATGATTGAAGGATTCTTTGAACGGTAGGTTCCTTCCAAACGATTATGACCAGGTGTTGTATCAGTGATACCGGGATTATTGGTAAGGCGCTCGAACTGTCCAACAGTACACTCAAGATTACCACAGACTATTGGCTTGAAATAACCTTCGGGAGACAGAGGGTCAACAAATCTCGACGTTTATCAGTGGCCTCCAGTTCGCCATTCGGACCAGGTACAACTGACCACTGTGTTTAGCCTTTATGGGGTGATTACCCGCGGGTCGAGGTATAACTTCAACGACACCATCGCTTTGCCCTCCCTTTATGGTGGGGGGTTAAACCCGGAGTCCAGTTGAGGGCAAAGCCCTGAAGCAACAATTAAAGCCGGTGAAGACTGGCCAAGACAACCCTCTGCAGACATTGCCATCAACAACAACAAGCGTGGACAGTGTGGCAAAATAACAACCCGTATGCCCGAAAGTTTGGTGACAAGTGCCATCGATGCCAACAATTGCCCGAATTGAGGTAGGGTTAATTTAATATTGGATGCTGAAGAAGATAGAGCAACTGATCCTGAATAAGAGGAATAATATTTTATCAGTCCAGAAGTCACCGTTGAAGAGGAATGGGAGGTCTAAGTTTTGTGATGCTCGTTGCCGTCCACTGATCTAGCATAGGAAGACCCACGACGACAAAATCTCTTTCGGGTTTGATGCTGGGTGAATGGGCGCGTGCTCAAAGTTGTTATTGATCGAGGAAGTCAAGCGAATTTAATCCCTCGAGACGTAGTAAATAGGCTACAACTGAATACAACAAAGCATCCTTCACCCTATTGCGTTAGATGGATAAAGTTGATGGGAGACATTTGAGTCACAGAACAATGCGGTGCATCGTTCTCGATTGGTCATTACGAATATTGCGTTGCTTGTGACGTGGGCGAGATGAATGCTTATCAACTTATGTTGGGATGATCGTGATGATTTGACCTCGATGCTTGCCACAATGGTCGAGCTAACACGACTGAGTGCCCCAAGGACAAAGCTTGCTATATTTTGTCACCTTTGACGGGGCGTCAAGACAACGAGGTACACACAAATTTAGTAATTTCTTTATGTGCAACTGCTTGTTTCAGAAAGGTGGTAGGAGAGGCCAACTACATCTTGGCCGTTGTAGCCAAAACATTCTCAGACAACTCTGCTGGCATTCCACCACCTCTCCAAGAATTGCTTGACGAGTGTCATAATATAATGCTCAATGAATTACCAGTGGGCTTAGTGTTGAGCACACATTGACTGGTCCCAGGGGCATCTTTGCCAAATTTGTCACACTACCGCATGAGTCCAATGCAGCATGAGATCCACCAGAGGTAAGTACAGGTGTTGCTCAATAAAGTCTTCGTGTGAGAGAGCATGAGCCCTTGTGTTGTTCCTCCAACTTTATTGGTACCCAAGAAGGATGGATGGGTCGTGGTGGATGTGTGTTGACAGTTGGGACATCAACAAAATCACAGTAAATACAAATTCCCAATTCCAGGATTGGATGATTAGCTCGATATGCTTTAGGGGTTATGATGTTTTCAAAGTTGAACCTTCAGAGTGGTTATCACCAACTTCGAATCCGACCAGGGGATGAATGAATGACAACTTTTAAGACCAAATAGGGTCTGTAAGAGTGATTAGTGATGCCATTCGAGCTATCCAACACTTTTATGAGGCTCACAAACTAGGTTATTTCGATGACATTCTTATATATAGCAAAACAACCGCTCTTCATCGAGGGAGGTACTTGCAGGAAAACACGTTTTATGTCAACCTTAAGAAGTGCAGTTTCATGCTCCACAAATTGATCTTCCTTGGGTAAGTTGTATCGGTTGACGGAATTCAAGTCGATGATGTGAAGGTACAAGCCATCTGAGAGTGGTCTTGACCCAAGAATATTGGTGAATTGCGATGTTTCCATGGGCTAAATACCTTTTATCGAAGATTTCAGCTTGATTGTGGCTCCACTTATAGATATTGAAAAAGGGAAACTTTCATTAGGGTTATGCGACTGTGGAGAGCTTTGCCACCATTAAGGAGAAACTTTCCATCACTCCTATATTGGTGTTGCCTGACTTAAGCAAGACGTTCAAGTTGGAAACATACGTATCCATTATCGGGATTGGTGCCGTCCTATCTCAATCTTGACTTCCTGTTGCACTTTTAAGTGAGAATCCTAATGACTCATGTGGCAAGTGGCCTGCATACAAGATTGAGCTATACGTAGTGACTCATGCACGCACGATGGGTCACTTTTCTGCATTAATTCACTTTTGTGATTAAGCACAAGAGTGGATAAAAAAATCAAATGGCAAACGCATTAAGCAGACATGCCCATACACCCATCACCATGCGGAATGAGGTTGTGGGATTTGAATATTTAAAAGACCTATACCAGGAGGACTTGGATCTCGTCGATGAATGGTCATGTTGCCAACAAGGTATGTTTGTTGGCCCTTTTATGTTGTAGGATATATTTCTTCTCTCCCAAGACCTCTTTTTGCATTCTACAAGGATCAGTATGAGAAAGCAGCTACAGAGGCAATAGGCACTTTGGGAAAGATAAAGCTATATTGTTGGTGGAGAGGTGATTCTTTTGGCCACAGTTGAAATGGGATGCTGCTAAAGTGGTGCAGAGGTGTATGACTTGCCGGGAGAACAAGGGGTATGCACAAAATATTTGCTCGTATATACTACCGCCCATTCCGGAGGCCCTCTGGGAAGACTTCTGTGGATTTTGTTTTGGGGGTGCACTGTACTCGATGGTCCCATGCCTCTATCTTTGTTGTGGTATAACTCTTCTCGAAGATGACACACTTCATTCCTTGCAAGACAACCGATGCTTCTTATACGGTCACGTTATTCTTTCAAGAAGTGGTGTGACTCCATGACATTCTGAAACCCATTATGTTTGACCACGACACCTGTTTTCTCAACCACTTTTGGCGTACTTTATGGAGAATGTTCCAGACAGATTTGAATTTTAGATGCTCATTCCACCCCCACACAGATGGGCAAACAGAAGCTGTTGACCGCATTCTTGATGTTCTTATTCGTTGCTTGTGTGGTGATCGTCCTAAGCAATGAGATCTCATCCTCTTCCTGGCTCAGTTTGTGTTCCACAACATGGTGAATCGAACCACGAGGAAATTTTTTTTCGAAGTGTTTTAAATACTCAAGCTTCCTGGGTACAACATGGTCGCCGAGCATATGACCTCTCGCATTGATGACATTCAAGCTGAAGTGATTCGTAATATTAAAAATTCTAATGCAAATTTCATAAAGCGGAGGTTGACAAGAAGAGGCAGACTGTTTTCAACGTTGGAGATCTCGTCATGGTTCGCATTTGGAAGGAACGGTTCCCGGTTGGAACCTACAACAAGCTGAAGCCATAGAATATTGGTCCTTGCATATGTGGCAGACCTTCCGGAAGGTTGGGAGATTTGGCCGTCTGAAGTTGTTCACTCTGGAGCAGCCGCTTTATCCTCTTTCAGACTCGAGGTTGAGTCTTTTCCAAACGGGGGAGATTGATGCAGTGCCTTAGCCCTTGACAGCCAGCATGTTTCGGCCCAACACACCCATTGTGGGGCCTTTTAATTTTTTTGATTAATTATTGTTTTGCCCTCTAGCTTAGGATTTTTCGAGGGCAAATTAATCTTTATTTGTTTTAGGGTTTAGGCCTTTAAATAGGGTGTCAGCAGTCAATTGTAATTAGTTTTGGTAGATTAATAAAACTCCCTAGAGAGTCTCTCCTCTCCTTTTACGCGTGTTCCCCCGAGTTCCTCGCAAAAGGGTTTGTTTATCCCACTGCGCTAAATCATATATCCCACAAATTGGCATGCCACCATAACCATGTCTTTGGCCTACTATTTAGTGATTTTCATTTCAATCATTCCCATGGATTATTATGAGAAGTTGTCTTATTTCAGACTTTGGGAACTTAAATATGGCATTTTAGATGAGAAAAATTTCGATTTAAATGGTGAGAAATATTCTGCTTTTGCAAAGAAACTCAGTTGGTCTTTAATCTCTTTAGAAATGGAATCATTTGCATACACTTATGCTGTCTATTTAGCTTACAAACATTAAGCTGCATACTGGGTAATCAAGTATAAATTAATTAGCTAGAGATCTAATAGCTCTACTCACATAACTCATGTTTTGTTTTGTCCCGAGCAGGGAAATTATCAAATTTCCCAAAGTTATTCTGAGTTCATTACTATTCATAAATTGATGCCAATTTCTAATTTCTGGAACAAATCACAGCATTGAGGTATTCCTGGTTTTGCTTTTCTATTTGGATTAGACGGTGTGATTAGATTGTTATGTAAGTATATGGTACAGCCCTAAATCATGATGGATGATTATTGCCATCTAACTTTATTGATGAGGTGCAAATTCAAGAAGCTTTTTTCGCCTGTTTTCCAGTTGTTTTGTTTTGTCTTTTTTTGTCTTGTTTTTTTGTTTGGCATGCAGGGTGCTTGTAACGTAATATTTTATTGGAAATATTTTTCATCTTGATATGATTCTTTTTCAGTTTGCTCTAATTGAACTGTATCTTCTTGGGCTTTTTTACTTCACTGTGCTTGACATTCAGTAAATGTTTGCCTTATAATTTGTTTAAAATGTTATGCTTTGGATGCTTGTGCTTAATTTTAGAAATTATTGTTAAAGATGTATGTTTTATTAATCATTAGGTTAAGGTATCTTAATGGCATCCAGTGTTCTAAAAATGCGACCTAGAGTCCTTTTGTTCTCTTCAGAGTTCGCTAAATCTGTCATCTAAGATAATTTTGTATTTTGTGGAACTGCTTTGTTAGGGCGGGAGGGGCTGGCATTATGTGTGAATAATAATATTAGTGGTAAAACAATATTCCACAGAAGGTGGAATGGAAGCAAAGCAGCAAAAATTCTAGGCATGATGGAAAGATATTCTATGTTAGATAATTTGTTCTAGGCATGATGGAATGGTATTCTATGTTGGATAATTTATTGCAGGCATGATGGAATGATATTATATGTTAATTTTTTTAAATTTATTTTGGGATCCTTTCTCTGCATGCATCTTGGATCTTGAAAAATGTGTCAGCAAAGCCTCTGGGGCTACTGTGTGGGATTCTCTTGATTTGTTCTCTCGTTGGATATATAGATATCACTATAATGTAGCGGACTCAAGGCTCCCTCAGCACGTGGAGAAGGGTACCGAAGATGGTTTGTATATCAGTTGTGTTGCCTCTGCGGTGAATTTGTGGGCTTTGATAATGGACGCAGGCACAGGTTTCTCTGCTCAAGTTTATGAACTTTCATCTGTCTTCCTGCATAAGGTTTTTTCTCTAAACCTAATGAATTGTGTCATCTTTTGTTTTTTCCTGCTACGGGGAATTTATATGGTCTGGTTTGATTCCACAGGAGTGGATAATGGAACAGTGGGAGAAAAATTATTACATCAGTTCAATAGCTGGTGCGACCAATGGGAGTTCCTTGGTTGTTATGTCTCAAGGTTAGCCGACTCCACCAACCACTATAAAATATGACGCACCACTGTGTGTGTGTCGGCTTGATTACCAAAGGAAATTCTAATTGGTGGTTTTTATGCTCCTTTCATCTAATCACGGGTTAAGATCAAAATTGTTAAATATGCTGAGGAGTTTTAATCCAATGATTGCAGTATGCGGGTGTGTGTGTGGTTAAATATTCTTAGGAGTTTTAATCCAATGATGGCATTGTGTGTGTGTGAAGAGTAATTCCACTGTGGGGTCTACGTGAGATTACCCAAGGGAATTCTGTTTGGTTGTTTTTATGCACCCTTCATCTTATCACGGACAAGGATCCAAATTGTTGAATATGCTTAGGAGTTTTAATCCAATGATTGCAATGTGACTTCATCGTCTCATGTGGACTACATTAACTAAACCTCTTCAATCACTCTTCCATTTGTTTACCAATAGTGCGTGTGTTTATATACATACATATGCATGTATACATATACAGGGAATCATTGTTTTTAGTAGGCTTGCAAGTGAGCATTGAACTTTAGGGTATATCCAAGCTTCTCTAGAGTTCATCTATTTCGTTGTTTTTTAACACATGTGAAATGGGGAGAAAATTAAGATATTTAAACCAAGAAAGTTATCTGAATTGTATTTGTAAGCATGATGTAAGCACATTAAAAACATACAAATCAGTTGAGTGCATTTATGTATGAAAAAAATTGTTGGGATGACTGAAATTTTGTTGGCTAATGCCTAATTTTATGTTCTAAATTTCAGCATTATCATTATTATGACTGAAATTAGACGTGCTTTTTTTAAAGTGCATGCTCACTATTAAATAGAAACTGTATATCATTTATGGGGGGTTCAAAATGCATCAGCATGTATTATTATTCATCATAAATTGCACTTAATTATCATAATATGATATCATTTAATATTCTACTTCCAAGTTATGGAGTATATAAATAATGTTATTATGTTATTAAAACTTCTCACTAAAGATTGTGTGAAGATTATGTTATTCAAAATGCATCAGCATGTATCATTATTCATCATAAATTGCACTTAATTATCATAATATGATATCATTTAATATTCCACTTCCAAGTTATGGAGTATATAAATAATGTTATTATGTTATTAAAACTTCTCACTAAAGATTGTGTGAAGATGCTTGCTAGTTTATCATTCTTTAAAATATTTCGAAGGACTTTCCAGCAAGCTAAATGACCCAGACCACCCAGAATGGTGGGAGGTTCATTAGAGACTCCTCCTCCCGTCATGGGAGTTCTAGAATATTCATGGCCAATCTAGAATGTTCCTGAATATTATGGACACCTCTTTGAGAGTCTGGAATATTCTAGACTTCTCTGGAGTATTGAGGAACCCCACCTCTAGTCATGGGAGTCTCTGGAACATTCCAGATCCCTATAAAAATTTATGGAACTCACAGGTTTCTAGATTGATACTTGTACATTCTTGTAGGCTAGAGTTCTCTAGAACCTTGTATACTTATTGTAACACCTCTGGAAAAGTGAGGCTTAAAAGACTAAATGTTATTACCCATGCTAACATGGTGCAACTTTCTTTTCGGGAGTCTACCTCTTAAGTATACTTGACTTGAAGCATTGCCAAGATGCGTGACCTCATAGGAAGTTTTTCAGGTGTGTGTGAGGACAAAACACACTGAAAGAACCTGTGTTGGTCTCGAGGGACATTCATTAGCCTGTTAAGTGACCCCGGTGGGTAATAGCCTGTGGTGTGCTAAGACAATCAAGGTATTACATGAGACACATGGGGTGAGATAACCAGGTTCACAGCTGGGGAAGTTTGGTTGACAAATGGTATCTGTTGGAGTCTGCATCCCACATCAGACTTGTGGTCCAATGTGGTCTTTATTATTTATTATAAAAGAACCTCAAGGCCTCCTTTAGAGGTACCTTGGGGATTGAGTCTCACCTCTCTTTTATCATTCTACATGGTATCAGAGGGTGTTATCTAACCCGAGCCCTCCCTCCCATTTATCTCTCGCCCTAGGTTTTCCTAGGGATTTCCCCCGTTGGGGGAGGGTGTTATCATTCTACATGGTATCAGAGGGTGTTATCTAACCCGAGCCCTCCCTCCCATTTATCTCTCGCCCTAGGTTTTCCTAGAGATTTCCCCCACTGGGGGAGGGTGTTATCATTCTACATGGTATCAGAGGGTGTTATCTAACCCGAGCCCTCCCTCCCATTTATCTCTCGCCCTAGGTTTTCCTAGGGATTTCTCCCGCTGGGCCCCCTTAGCCCTAGGCCATCGTCACAGTCGGCCCGCCCCATGCTATCTCTCGCAGCGCCCCCGTCGATGGCGCCTCCCTACGCGATGACCTCAACCTCCACTCCCTCTGCCTCACCCTCTCTGCCTGCATCTCCCTCCCTGCGGGGCTCCTCTTGCGGCATCGTCCTCCCTCCGCGACCCTTTCCTTGCACGCGACGATCCTCGCACGCCTCCCGTCGCGGTTCTCGGCCTTGTTTCCCGTCACGGCTTCCGGCCCCCCTCCCGTCACGCATCTCGGCTCGCCTACTTGCGGTTTCCTGGCTACGCCAGGCCCCGACTCCCTTCAGGCGGAATCCTTCGCTCCGCCTCCTCCCGCGGACGCCCCGCATCGCCGACAACCCTCCCTCTACGCCCTTGCCGACAGATCGAGCCTCGCCATCCCTCTTTCCGACAGATCGAGCCCCGCCTTCCTTCTTCCCGGTAGATCGAGCTCCGCCGGCCTGCCTGTCATCGCTTTTTCCCAGCTCGCGACGGTCACAGGCGCTCCTCCCTCCTCTGCCGAACGACCCCCATTGCGAGCGACTACTGCGCGTCGCCCTCCGTCCCTCCAGTCCAATGACCTTGCACGATGCTTCCATCCTTGCTCCCTCCATGTCGGCCTCCTCCTACGGCAACCCCCGCCTCTATGCCGCCTCTTGCAGCAGCCCCCACCTCCATTCCGGCCTCCTCCTGCGGTTTCCCAGCGCTCCGATGACCGGCTCACCCATGCGGCTTTCTCGGCACTTCGACGACCGGCCCACCAGTGCGGATTTCTCGGCGCTCCGACGATCGGCCCGCCAGTGCGGATTTCCCGGTGCTCTGACGTTCGGCCCCGCCAGTGCAGCTTTCCCGACGCCTCGTTGGCACACCCTTTTCAGCGGCTTCTTCCATCACCCATCACCTTCCTAAGGGGAGCAACAGTCATGATGATTTATCTTTTCTTCTGTTTTGTTTTGTTTTGTAATCAAGTTGGGTATGTCCAGCTTGAGGGGGAGTGTTTACGTCTGTTGATTTCCCGGCGTCTTGTTGGCACATCCTTTTCAGCGGCTTCTTCCACCATCCATCACCTTCCTGAGGGGGGGCAACAGTCATGGCGGTTTATCTTTTCTTCTGTTTTGTCTTGCTTTGTAATTAAGTTGAGTATGTCCAGCTTGAGGGGGAGTGTTTGCATCGTCTGTTGATTGCTTTGTTTTTCTTTATGTGTTCAAGTTAGACACACCTAGCTTGATTGGGAGTGTTGGCACTGCCTGGGTTTGAGGTGTGTGTGGTCTACAACGAGAGTGTTGTGCTTTAAAGGGGTGAAGAGCATAACACCCTTGGAAAAGGTGAGACTTAAAAGACTAAATGTTACTACCCATGTCAACAAGGTGCAATTTTCTTTTCGGGAGCTTACCTGATTAGAACTCCACAGTTAAACATGCTTGACTTAGAGTGGTGTTAGAATGAGTGACCTTCTGGGAAGTTTCTTAAGGTGTGTGTGAATGATGACAAAACACACTGAAAGAACATGTGTGGGCCTGTAGAGACTGTCATTAGTCTGATAAGTGACCTCGGTGGGTAATAGCTTGTGGTGTGTTAGGAGGACAACCAAGATATTGCAGGAGACACATGGGGTAGGTTCACGACCCGGGGTGGTCTTGGTTTTGACACTTTTAAAGTTCTAGAATGTTGCAGGTCATGCCAAAAACCCCTATATGGGGGGGGGGCACCTCATTGGTACATAACAACCAACAATTAAATGATTTTGGGAGCTTTCCATTGCATGACGTGTTTTGAGAGTTACTCGAGCACTTCCTCTCTTGATCCAGGTTTCATTGAAACATCTTCCGGAGCAACAAGTATTGTTGTCCTCCAAACACCTATTTTGTTTTTTCATTATGAAGAAAATGTGTTTTTTTTATATTTGGTTTATAATTTAGTTAGATTAATGAAAATGTCAGAGACTTCTTGACCAAGTGATAAAAATTATCATCACAATCATCATATTTTTGTTTATAACCTTCACCCACCAACTGAAAATTACGTTTTTTTATAATTTTATTTAATAGATATATTCATTTTAAATATTCGAAGACATTTACTTTATATTTATTAGCCTAACTAGGTTGGGCTAACATTTTTAATACTTGGTAGTAACAATCATGGACAAAAATGAAATTGTTAGGCAACTGCATTCAGCGGCCCCCACCTTCAATGGGGGTGGGCTGCAGCCCACCCCCACCAATCCCCCTACCAATCCCTCCACCTACCCTATAAAAGGGCAATGCAACCTCCCTTGGAGAATGACTACAGATAGAAGGGAGACACTGGAATCATTAATAAAATGCATCTTTCCTTTCTGCTTATTTTTCTCCGCTATTCTACTTTTACTCCTTTCAATTTTTGTTTTCATCGCATGAACCCTCAAAAAGGGTGAAAAATATGTTTTTTATTTTAAACCTTATTCTCACCGCTTGGTTGGACAGTTCTAATTATTTATTCTTTTCATCTCAAACCTTATTTTTACCGTATGGTTGAGCGTTTCCTAATATTTATTGAATATTATTTATTTACCGTCAGATTGGACGGTTTATGTGGTTTATTTAATTTCCGTCATAAAGGTCGAGTTGCCACTTGCTCAAACGGTTTTAATTTATTTATTTTGCATTGCTTGATTAGATGGTCTAATTAATAAATTAGTAGACTCAAGAAAGTTTTAAATGAGTTATGCGATGTATTGATTTATTTATTTCAAACCCCCATGTGAAAGATTTATTAACCGATTAAGTTGAGATACATATAAAAAAACATTAAATGATAATATTAACTTGATTTTAATGTTTTGATTATTTGCTTTAACCTAAATGTAAATTATCGTTGTATTCTTATTTTGAATAATAATAAAGTTTTTTTTCTCTATCTGTTATAATTATCATCATGTCAAATCTCGCGAAACTCGAATTCACCGCTCTTGATATTACCAGAAGTAATTACATGCTGTGAACGATGGATGTCGAAATGCATCTCGAATCGATGGATCTCACAAAAACAATTTACAAACCCTCCAAAATAAAGTAAAGGCAATCTTCCTCAGAAGACAAGAAGACATCTCGATGAAAGTTTGAAATGTGAATACCTCACAGAAAGAGATCCATGCAAGCTCTGGAAGAGTTTGAAAGAGAGGTATGAACATCAAAATGAGGTTGTTTTTCCAGCGACCCGTGATGGGTGTTTTACGTTTCCAAGACTACAAAAGGGTTGGTGATTATAATTATGCCATGTGTAGAATTGTATCACAACTAAATTTTTGTGGTATTGAGATTACAAATGCCGATATGTTTGAAAAGGCATATACAACATTTCACGCAGCTCTCATCACCCTACAACATCAATATCGCTTGCGAGGGTATATAAAATATTCTGATCTTATATCATCATTACTTATAGCATAAAAAAACAACGAGCTTTTGATTAAAAGTCACCAGTTTCGTCCTACCGGTTCAACAATAGCATTTTCTGAAGCAAATGCTATAATTCATGAAAATAATCACTGAAGAAGTTGAGGACGTGATTCTTGTGGTGGATGTGGTTTTGGCGACAGACGTGGATGAGGACATGGTTGTAACCATGAGTATGCTCGAAATGAATATCAGAATCAAAGAAATATCAGCTCAAGCACTCTGAGTAATCCTGAAGATTCTTGTTACACGTGTGGTTCTAAGGGACATTGGTCCCGAGTTTTGGTGTACCCCAGAGCATCTTTGTAAGCTCTATAAAGCGTCTTTTGAAGCAAAAAAGAATGAACCACACTTTGCTGTGACCGTAGTTATTAATGGCTTGCGCCATAGCTAGCGCTATGGCTAGCGCCAGGCAGTGGTGTGCTGCGCCATGGCTTCACCATGGCACATCTAAGATGGCTCACTGTGGTGTGCGCCATGTTGCACTATGGCGCGCAGTGGTGCAGCGCGCGCCAATGCACTTTTTTGATTTTTGATTTGCATTTTTTTCACTTGCCAACTTGTACGCCCCGATTGAAAATACCTCTTTTGAGGTCAAATGACGACCTCCCCTTTTGACACTACACAACACTCTACTCTTCCCGTGAGCGCAGCGACCCGTTCGGTGTTAGACCACATCGACCGCCACAACCCAACCGAGATCCCTCGACCGCCACGACCCAACCGACCACGACTTAGCCGAGCTCCCTTGACCGCCTCCACTTAGATATGCGGTGTTGTTTAGAGCAGGCGCACCTTTTGTGTCAACCAATTTTTTTTTTTGTTTTTAATTCAATTTTATTCATGTTGCTGCCCCTTATTTTTTTTTGAGTTACTCTTGTTATTTTTATTGCCATTTTTTCTTCCTGTTTTTTTATGTTTGTTTTTTTTTATTTTTTGTTTATTGTTTTTTTTGAGATATGGTTTTTAATATTTAATTGTTTTATATATTTTAGGAATTGTGATTTATTTCAAAATATCTAAGGCAAGGCAAGTAAAGACCCAATTTGGTTTTTTGAAATATATGGTTTTTAATATATTTTAGGAATTGAGATATATGATTTTTTGAGATATATGGTTTTTAATATTTAATTGTTGGTGTCATTGTTGATTTCATTTGTTTTTTGATGTACAAAATATGAATTATTGACATAAATTTTTTATATTTTTATATATATTGTATAATTTATTATTTGTTATTGTTGATATATGTATACACCTCTTTTGTGAGCCGCAAATTAATATTGCCATGCGTCATGCGCCGTGCTGTGTGCTTTTGCGTTGGGGGCCCATGTCGTTGTTGTGCGCCATGTGCCGTAAATAACTATGGCTGTGACACTATAAAGGGAAAGAAAATGAGGTGAATTTTACTAAGAATCAAGAGCCATCAAATGATCATTTCACTTATCTTGAAAAGAGTGATTTTACTTACGAATTTGGAATAATTCAAAAAAAATTGCAGTAGTTATGATATGTGATAAGCTGTTTTGTTCTATATGCTTTATATTTTTGATGTTGTGTTATTTGAATTTCACAAGGTGTTTTTATAATATTATTGTCCTTTGAAGCATTGAAATTGATTGCATAAACGGGGTAGATATTTGCATACCAGATAGCGGAACTACGCACACGATCCTTAAGAACGAAAAATATTTTTCTAAGAATCACAAGCCATCAAATGATAATTTCACTTATCTCGAAACGGGTGATTTTACTTGTAAATTTTGATGAGGTGATAGCCGGAAATAATTCAAAAAAAGTAGTTATGATAAGAGATAAATTGTTTTGTCCTGTATGCTTTATATTTTTGATGTTGCATTATTTGAATTTCACAAGGTGTTTTTTATAATATTATTGCCTTTCGAAGCATTGAAATGGATTGCATAAATAGGGTAGATATTTGCATACCGGATAGCAGCACTACACACACTATCCTTAAGAACAAAAAATACTTTTCTGATCTTAAACAAAAAGACCAATTGTGAATACTATATCAAGTCCTGTAGATTTGATAGAAGAGACTAGTAAAGTGAGTTTTTCTTCACCTAATGGGGCAATTTTTTTTTATAAGAGATTGTTTTCTTCAGTGAAATATACCAGCATGGGTATGATATCCAAACTATATCCAAGAGAAATGAAAGTACATGTGCATTACCATTAATAAATCCGGTAAAAGTCCTGTACTAGAAAACTACCAAAATTATCACCTGGATTGCATTATATTATATAAAAGTGCAATCTAAACACATATGGTAGTAAAAAATGGTCCACAAATCGTTAATTTGTGGCATGACCGATTATGTCATCCTAATTCAGAAATGATGTGAAAAATAATTGAAAGTTCTCATAGACATTCAATAAAGGTCGAGAAGATCTCTCCGCTAATAAAAATTCCATGCGAGGTTTGTTCGCTTGGAAAGCTGATTGTGAGACCATCTCCAACTAAAATTAAGGCTGAAATGTCAGCCTTTCTTGAACGAATTCAAGGGGATATATGTGGATCAATTCATTCGTGTGAGTCATTTAAATATTTGATGCTATTTGTTAGAGGTTAAGTTGACCTGAGTCCCGCATTGAACTTAGGTGTCATGCCATCTTTATTATTCATTATAAATAGACACCAAGACCTCCCTTAGAGAGGCACCTTGGGTATTGGGTTACTTGATCCTCCATTCTAACATGGTATGAGAGGGTGTTTAGCCCCTCCCCTTCCACATTGCGTCCTGTGCGACGTCTGCCCCATCCACACCTGCACCTCCCGTGCGACGGCTCCTCCCAGCGCGGCAACTCCTTGCACGACGCCTCCTGCGCGACGCACCACTCCTCACCCTTGCGCAATGACCCCCCCACCTTCCGCCCCGAGCTCGCTCGACGACAACTTTCCATCCTGTGCGCAACGACCACCCCTGTGTGCGATGGCCTCCTGCACGAATCGCGACGCGCCCCCCGTGCTCGACGACCTCCCTTGTGTACGATGGCTTCTTGCACGAATCATGACGCCCCCCTGCGTGCGGCGGCCACCCCTCTGCACGACGCCACCCCCTAGTGCTCGATGGTCTCTTGCACGACGCCCCCCGTGCGTAAACCCTCCTGTGCGACGCTCCTTCTTGCCGCCCTTCCCTGCGGGAAAACCTCAAGTCTGACGGCTCTTCAGCGCAATTGCCTCTTGGTGACGCCCCAAAATGCCCAGCAGCGCCCCGCCGCCATCCATGTGGATATTTCTTATGCAACCTAATTGATACTTGGATGTTCTAGCCGTGCAATTTCAGCACCTATTTTCCACCAATGGTGCACCTTCAACCCCTTGTCGACGCGGTGCCTCAGAGCACATCCCCGAGGATGCAGGTATTCTTCGGTTCTACAAGTCAACCTCGACTGGAGGTAATATTACTGTGGTCGATGTCAGACAGTGCAGATTGCTGGTTATGAGAGTTCTACAATTACGCTTGGCTTGACACTCTTTCGCTATTGCCTTTGTTTCCAGTTGTCCCTTTTATTTACTATCAATTAGTAAACTTACAGCTGACTTACAGTGTCAGACCATCTTCTCACCTGCTTTAGTTATATTTCAAGAGCATTTGACGACTCAGGTGCTTGGTCGTGGACATCTTCAGGGTGGTGTGTATATGTGCTTGACTCGGCCCCAACTCGCGCCTGTCCTGCCACCTCTAATCATGCCCTCCAGCTTCACTATCGCTTTGGTCATCCACCTTCCCCCATTCTTCAAAAACTTTTTCCAGAGTTGGGACCCCTTTTTCCTTTAGAATGTGAGTCTCGTCACTATGCAAAGAATCATCTGGTCACCCATGTTCCCTGAGCAATCCCCCGTGCATCCACTCATTTTCATTTGTTCATTATGATATTTGGGGGCATAGTCCTAGTTCAGATGAACTGGGTTATCGATATTTTGTTATTTTCATCGACGATTTTTTGGATGACTTGAGTATTTGTTGAAAAATCATTTTGAAATCTTTTCCGTGTTTCGCTCTTATTATTAAGAAATCACTACCCAATTTTCCGCTAAACTTCACTACTTTTTTCCGACGATAGGCGTGAATATTTATCTGGACCATTCTGGCCTTTTATTATAAAGGTTTGTTAATGAATAGTCATTGTATTGGAAGGAATGAATAGAACTAGCTATATTATGTTTACACATGTTTGTTAAATTTTTTTAGGTCTCTTATTTTTCCATATTCGATGTTTGACCATTATTTCTTGAGTTTAACCATTTTTTTGAGATGGAGAGGCCATGCTCGATGACCATGGCATTATCCATCAGACTTCTTGTCCAGACACACCTCAACAAATTGGTGTTGCTGAGCGAAAGAACCGCCATCTGTTAGAAGTTGCTCTGACGCTTTTATTTTAAAAGAAAGTTTCAACGTTTTTTAGGGTGATGCCATTCTCATAGTCACCAATCTTATCAACAGACTTCCCTCGTCTGTTCTTCAGGGGGAGACACCCCTTTATTCTTTATTTCCAGCAACACCCCCTCATTTCTTATTCCTACGTATTTTTGGTTTTGTGTTATGTTTGTTATATTCGCCCCCCCTAAATTACCAAGTTTGATGCGCGTGCTCTGAAATGCATCTTTCTTGGCTATTCTCGCACCTAGTGCGAAATTCGATGTCTCTCCACATTTGCATCGTTATGACCACCATCTACTTCTCTTGATTTTGAAGTTATTTTACCATATTCTCTCGATACACCACCACCCCTGTCTCTTCTTAGTGATGTTGGATCACGATTTGGCCAGGCATATACTCGCCGACCTCGCACATCTGTCACCCTGCCACCTGATGTCACCACCACACCCGACAACTCACCTGCTCCTGCTGCTCCATCACCAGAGTTGCCTATTGCGCTTTGCAAAGGCTCACGCTCCTGTCAGTCTTATCAGAGATTATCTGCGGGTACCTCACGAGTTATTGACACACTGGCTGCTCACTCGACCCTACACACTGTTGTCGAGGCCATATCTCATCCCGGCTGGTTACAGGCTATGCAAGATGAATTTTAGGCTTTGGACATCAACCATACTTGGGATCTTGTCCCTCTTTCTTTGGGCAAGCAGGTGGTCGGTTGCAAATGGATCTATACAGTACTCATCAATGCCGATGACCCTCTTAATCGTCTCATGGCTCGCCTTGTTGCCAACGGTTATGCGCAAACATATGAAGTTGATTATTTTGACACCTTCTCGCCAGTGGTAAAAATGACATCAGTTTTTTTGCCTACTTATCTCTCTTGCCGCCTCATCTCACTGATCTCTCCATCAGTTGGATGTTAAAAATGATTTCGTTCATGGATTTCTTAATGAAGAAGTATATATGGAGCAACCACCCGAGTTTGTTGCTCAGGTGGAGTCCTCCAAGGTCTGCTGTCTTCATCGATCGCTGTGTGGGCTCAAGTAGTCACCACGTGCCTGGTTCAGCCGTTTTTGCATCGTTATGCTTAACTTTGGCATGTGTCAGAGTATAAAAGATTCTTATGTTTTTTATCATCAATCTGCAGTAGGAAATATTATTTCGGTGGTCTATGTGGATGACATTGTTATTACTGGTACTAATGCTGTCGGCATTGGTCGACTCAAGCCTTTTCTTCATAAGAATTTTCAAACAAAAGATTTGGTTCCACTGCGATATTTCTTAGGAATTGAGGTCTCCAGATGTAACAAAGAAAATTTTTCCATCTCAGAGAAAGTATGTTCTTGATCTGCTGCAGGAGACTGGCATGACTCGAGTTGACTCGGTTGACTCGCCCCTTGTTCTTGGAGAAAAGTCACTTCATACTGACACTGAGATGTTTTCATCACCCGACATATATAGACGACTTGTTGGGAAACTTAACTACTTGGTGATGACTTGACTCATATTGCTTGTGCGGTTAGCAAAGTGAGCCAGTTTATGAAGTCTCTCCAACAACAAAAACACAGTGGGATGTTCTTCACATTGTTAGATATGTGAAAAAAGAATCGGGTTTAGGTCTTCTATATTCTGATCATGAGCATACCGATATTGAGGCATTTTTGTGATGCAGATTATGCTGAATGTATCTCTTCTAGGAGATCTACGTTTGGTTTTGCAAATATTTGTTGGAGGAAATTTGATATCATGAACTAAGAAGCAGATGCTTATCTCTTGATCAAGTGCAGATTGTGCCATGGCATATGTGACTGCAGAGATTATTTGCACACAATAAAATTTTCAAGAGATTGGGTATATGATCAAGAAATTGGCGCATATTTGGTGTGACATTGTTATTACTGTCAGTGATACTGCTGACATTGGTCAATTCAAGTCTTTTCTTCATCAGAATTTTCAAACAAAAGATTTGGTCCCACTGTGATATTTCTTAGGAATTGAGGTCTCCAGATGTAACAAAGGAATTTTTCAAGCTGGGTATGATAAATATATATGTTCCAGCTTGAGGGGGAGTGTCATAGATTTATTTTTGTTTTCTTATGTATCCAAGCTAGGTACACCTAGCTTTAGGGGGAGTGTTTGAGGTTAAGTTGAGTTGAGTCCCACATCGGACTTAGGTATCATGCCATCTTTATTATTCATTATAAATAGACAACGAGTCCTCTCTTTAAGAGACACCTTGGGTATTGGGTTACTTGATCCTCCATTCTAACAATATTAATTGATGCATCTAGCAGATGGTCACACATATGTTTGCTCTCAACACGGAATGTAGTGTTTTCACGATTTCTTGCTCAAATAATTAAATTGAGAGCACAATTCCCTGATTATGTCATCAATAAAGCAGGACTCGATAATGTTAGAGAATTTTTCTTTCAAGCTTTTAATGATTATTGTATTGCAATGGGGATTACTATGGAGTATCCAGTCGCCCATGTGCATACACATAATGAATAACTGAATCACTGATAAAATGCCTCCAACTTATTGATCGACCATTAATAATGAGAACAAAGATGTCGAGCTCCATATGAGGTCATGCAATATTGCATGCCTCGACATTAATCCGCATTAGACCAAGTGCATATCATAAGCACTCTCCACTCCAATTGACATTTGACCAAGAGTCTGACATATCCTACTTAAGAATCTTTGGTTGTGCAGTATATGTACCAATTGTTCCCCTTCAACATACAAAGATGGGACCTCAAAGGAGGTTGAAAATATACGCAGGATATGAATCCTCATCCATCACCAGATATCTTAAACTACAAACTGGTGATGTATTTGCAACACGTTTTGGTGATTATCACTTTATATGAAGAAGTATTCCCATCATTAGGGTGAGAAAAAGAACAAACGAAAGAGATTTCCTGGAATGCGTAAACTTTATCTTTTCTCGATCCTCCCTCCCGACAGTGTGAGAAGTGAAAAAGATTTTACATTTTCAATAATTAGCAAATCAATTGCCTGATGCATTTACTGATTCAAAGGGCGTGATTAAATCACACGTACCAGCTGTAAATGCACTGACTAGAATTGATGTCCCGAAGACACAATTACATAATGATGTTACATAAATCTCCAAAACACACCTAAAGTGTGGAAGACCAATTGGCTCCAAGGATATAAATCATCGAAAAAGAAAAGGAATGAGTATAATTGAAAACCCTATTATGGAGATGTGTGTTCTAGAAGAAATGTGAAAAATGCAAGTTTGAAATATTTTCATATTCTATCTCACATGATATAAAAAATGAAGACCCTGAACCAAATTTTGTTATGAAATGTCAAAAACGCCCCGATTGGAATAAATGGAAAGACGCAATGCAAGCTGAATTAAATTCACTTAATAGACAAAATGTTTTTGGACATATCATGCTTACACCAGAAGCTGTGAAGCCTGTTGGATATAAATGAGTTTTTGTGCGTAAGCGTAATGAGAAAAGTGAGATTGTAAGATAGAAAACTCATCTTGTCGCACAAGGTTTTTTTCAGAGGCCCGAAATTGATTATGAGGAGACATTCTCTTGTGATAAATGATATTACTTTTCAATATCTAATCAGCCTTGCAATAGCTGAAAAACCTAATATGCGTCTTATGAATGTTACAACTTATTTATATGTGCCACTTGATAATAGTATATATATGAGAATCCTTGAAGGATTCAAAAATACCTGAAGTATTGAAATCAAAACCCAAAAGACCTATATTCAATTAAATTGCAGAAATATCTATATGGATTAAATCAATATGGACGTATGTAGTATAATCGTTTGAGCGAATATTTGTTAAATAAAGGGCATGTAAATAACCTCATATGCTTTTTATTAAGAAAACATTTGAATATGCAATCATTGCTGTTTATGTCGATGATTTAAATATTATCAGAACTCTAGAAATGATCAATAAAGCGATGAGAAACTTAAATGATGAATTTGAAATTAAAGACCCGAGGGAAACCAAGTATGTAGTATAATCGTTTGAGTGAATATTTGTTAAATAAAAGACATGTAAATAACCCCATGTGTTTTGTTTTTTATTAAGAAAACATCTGAATATGCAATCGTCGCTGTTTATGTCGATGATTTAAATATTATCGGAACTCTAGAAAAGATCAATGAAGCGATGAGAAACTTAGAGGATGAATTTGAAATGAAAGACCAGAGGGAAACCAAGTATTGTCTTGGATTACAAATTGCGCATATGCCAAATGGTTTATTTTTTCTTCAGTCAAATTACACTTAAAAGGCCTTAAAACACTTTAATATGAATAAGGCGAATCCTTCAAATGGTTGTTCTGTCTTTAAATATCGAGAAAGATCAATTTCGACCTTGTGAAGAAAATGAGTTGGTTGGTCCAGAAGTACCATATCTTAGTGCTATTGGAGCACTAATGTATCTTGCTCATTGTACTCGTCCTGATATATCTTTTTCTAATAATTTATTGGAAGATTTAGTTCAAGCCTTACACGAAGACACTGGAATGAAATTAAACATATTTTTTGTTATTTTTGTGGCACTATTGATTCGGGTTTATTCTATTCTACCAAATTAGAAAAGAAGATAACCGATTTTGTCGATGCAGGTTATTTGTCAGATGAGAAACTTAGAGGATGAATTTGAAATGAAAGACTTGAGGGAAACCAAGTATTGTCTTGGATTACAAATTGCGCATATGCCAAATGGTTTATTTTTTCTTCAGTCAAATTACACTTAAAAGGCCTTAAAACACTTTAATATGAATAAGGCGAATCCTTCAAATGGTTGTTCTGTCTTTAAATATCGAGAAAGATCAATTTCGACCTTGTGAAGAAAATGAGTTGGTTGGTCCAGAAGTACCATATCTTAGTGCTATTGGAGCACTAATGTATCTTGCTCATTTTACTCGTCCTGATATATCTTTTTCTAATAATTTATTGGAAGATTTAGTTCAAGCCTTACACGAAGACACTGGAATGAAATTAAACATATTTTTTGTTATTTTTGTTATTTTTGTGGCACTATTGATTCGGGTTTATTCTATTCTAACAAATTAGAAAAGAAGATGACCGATTTTGTCGATGCAGGTTATTTGTCAGACCCGCATAATGCACGATCACAAACTGGTTGTGGGTTCACAGTTGGAGGTACTGACATATCTTGAAGATCACAAAAGCAAACATTTGTTGCAACATCTTCAAATCATGCTGAAGTAATAGCATTACATGAAGCATGTCGAGAATGTGTTTGGTTGCGGTCTATGCCTCAACACATTCAAGCGACAAGTGGATTGCTTATGGATGGTAGCCCAACAATATTATTTGAAGATAATATGATGTGATCACACAATTAAAGGAAGTCTTAATCAAGAATGATCAAACAAAACAAATACCACTGAATATTTTCTCCTTCACACAAGAGTTATTGAAGAACGAAGATATCAACATGCAATATGTTCGATCCAGCGACAGCGTAGCTGATTTATTTACAAAGGCATCACTAACCGTTATCTTTAGAAAGCTTGTATATAATATAAGGATGCGCAAATTGCAAAATTTGTAATTTCTTTATATAATGTAACTTTTAGGAGGAGTCTACGTGACTGTACTCTTTTCCTTATTCCGTTTTTATCCCACTGAGTTTTTCTGGAAAAGGATTTTAATGAGGCAATATCAAAATACGTATGACATTAGTAAGAGTGTGCATCCCAAGGGGGAGTGCTGGACAACCACATTCAGCGGCTCCATTATTCTACTCGTAATTTTTCACAACAGAAATATCCAAATACATTTACTTTATATTTGTTAGCCTAACTAGGCCGGGCTAACATTTTTTGTAATACTTGGTAGTAACAATGAAGGACAAAAATGAAATATCCAAAAACATTTACTTTATATTTATTAGCCCAATTAGGCTAGGCTAACATTTCTGTAATACTTAGTAACAATCATGGTAGCAATGATATAAAGTCAAAACATAAAAACTGGTACAACAATAGAAGGAAACAAATGATGAATAGTGTTAGATGCCGATGTGGGACTCAAATATTAAAAATATCTAATACTTTTAACACTCCTCAGACTGGACATATATATTTATCATGCTCAGCTTGTTACACAAAAAAATGAACACGTGGTTTAGACACTCCTTTTCTGGGAACATCTGCATGTTGATCAGAGGTGTGAATGCGTCCGAAGATGATCTTCTCAAAGTTTTCTTTAACGAAATGACAATCAACTTCAATATGCTTTGCCCACTCATGAAATACTAGATTTGTGGCAATCTTGATAGTAGCTTGATTGTCACACCAGATGTGTGTTGATTTCTTGACAGTATACCCAATCTCTTGTAGAATTTGTTGTGTCCAAATAATCTTTGTAGTCACATGTGCCATGTCATGATGCCCCAACCATGCACTTGATCGGGAGATAGCCGTCTGCTTTTTTCTTATTCATGAGATCAATTTTTTCCAACAAATAGCTCAAAACCAAACGTAGATCCCCTAGAAGAGAGACGTCCAACATAATCTGCATCAAAAAATGCCTCAATATTTGTATGCCTATGATCAAAATATCAAAGACAAACCTGTTTTCTTTTTCACATATCTAACAATGTGAAGAACACCCTCACACTGCGTTTTTGTTGGAGATTCCATAAATTGTCTCACTTTGCTAACCACACAAGCATATTAGGTCGAGCCATTGTCAATTAGTTAAGATTCTCAATAAGTCGTCTATATCTTGTTAGGTGAAGAAAACATCTCGCTGTCAGTATGAAACGACTTTTCTCTAGGTTTGAGGGGTGAGCCAACCGAGTTTGTTCGATTTATTCAATCTCCTACAAAAGAACATGCTTTCTATGTGATAGAAAAATTCCTTTAGCACATCTGGAACCCCAATCCTCAAGAAATATTGTAGTGGACCCAAATCCTTTGTGTGAAAATTTTGACGAAAGACTTGAGTCGATTAATGCCGATATCACCACTTCTAGTAATGACAATGTCATCCACATAGACTATCAATAAAGTGTTGTCTGCTGTAGATTGATGATAAAAAATAGAAGTCTTTCGACACTGCCAAAGCTAAGCACGACGGTACAAAAGTGCTCGAGCCAAACATGAGGTGACTGCTTGAGGCCATACAATGAGCGACGAAGATGATAGACCTTAGAAGACCCCCCTTGAGCAACAAACCCTTGTGGTCGTTCCATATAAACTTCATCAAGAAAACCATGAAGTAAAGCATTCTTAACATTCAGTTGATGAAGATGCCTGTGATAGGAGGCAACAAGAGAGATAAGTAGACGGACCGATGCCATTTTGAACACTGGAAAAAAGGTAATCAATTTCATACGTCTGTACATAACCCTTAGCAACAAGTGGATTTTAAGACGATTAAGAGAGCCATTGTTGTTGGCGTGCACAGTTTAGATCCACTTGAAATCAACAACTTGTTTATCCAAAGGGAGAGAGACAAGATCCCAATTATGGTTGGTTTCCAAGTCCTGAAGTTCACCATGCTGCCTTTAACCGGCCAGGATGGGATTTTGCCTCACCAATAGGGCGCGGTGTTGAGTGAGCGGCCAATGTTGTAATAGCGTGAGAGGTAGCCATAGACAATCCCTGATAAGAAGTTGATGAACTGAGATTTTGATGACACGAGCTTGTAGGGAGAGACGACGGGCAGGGAGAGGCGATGGGCTCGGGGGGGGGGGGGGGCGTCACATAGGGAGGGGCGATCGGCAGGTTGGAGGGTCGATGCGCAGTGAAGGGCGACGGGTGGGGTGGGGTTACACCCCCTTTGATACCATGTTAGATGGAATCCCGTACCCCACCCAGAGGTAGGGTGTTTTATTTATAGATGAAAGGAGTACAATAAATAACCCATACAGAGACTTGGGGCATGAGTCACAACTAGATCTGAGAACACATTTAGATTGTGGCCTCATGCTTTATATTCTCAAAATTCATTGTGATCATGGTCATACTTGGAAAAAGTTCTAACCTCAATCTAGGAGTCGGGTTTGTGAACTTAAGGTTGTGTTTGGTTTTGGAAAACATTTCATGTTTTCATTTTTGAAAAATTTATTATAAAATCTATTGAATCATGTAAATGAAAAACATATTTTAGAAAATGAAAATTGAAATGCCAGGTTTTTTGAAAACAAAATTTTATGTTTTTATTTTTAATTTTCAACATAGCTTCTAATACATATTTAGAAAAAGAAAACATTAAATGTTTTCCTAAACCAAACTCAATCTAATTATACCATTGAAGACCTGAAAAAAATACCATTGATGTCCTGGAATTGTTTGGGGTCTGCAATTAGTGAGAAGTGTCATCAGTTCTTGGTATTTTTCATGAGCACCACTCAATATTTTCTTATTGCCAATCTGTTACCTGAACATCCTATGGGAGGGTGATTTTTCAATCCAAGCAAAAAAAAAAAAAAAAAAAACTATCAGAATAGTAGTTTGATATGCTTAGTAACCTGACTTCAAAATAGCTCTCCCTAATCATTACATAATTGAGTTTTATTTTATTTCAAATAATGCAGTGAACACTCGTTTTAATTTTCCTTGCCTTTCAGCCTTTTAATTTTGGTTTTGTTTGTTCATAAATGTCAGCTGTATTAGTTGTTTCGTGATCATAGGAGGCATGGAAATTTTAAACTAATAAGATCTGTCCTTGTGAGTGGAATGATCAATGAATCACACTCCAAGGGTGTACGATTAACAGCACAAAGCATAAACCAGCAAGTGGAAAATAAGTGAATAAATAAGACTGATGCAAACTAAACAAATTTTCCCAAAAAATAAGGTTTGAGGTGGTTCAATTGATGAGATTCATGTGAAGCTTCCACACATTGGTTCAACTATTTTGAGGGCTGTCACTGATGAAATCATATGTCTTAAGGTGAGGACTGAAGCACCACTGGTCGATGGAAATATAAAATTGCTGGCAAATTTGTGTGCTGTTGGTATTGGATCTCCTCCTGAGGTGATCTTGGGGCTATGACGCCCCTGACATGGTGTTATGAGGCTGGCAAGCTAAATTTGTTTGAAAATTAAATGGCATTGAAGATTGAACCAGACCTGTTGGTTTCATTGGAAAACTTGTATGAGGAAAACCGAGTGAATTTACTGTTCAACTTGGTCTTGAACCAGCCCGTTAACATGTTCAACTGGTTTTTTCCCTTTAAAAAAATACACTTACAATTTTAGATTTGATTAAATTAAAGAATGTGGGTTTGGAATGTTTTTTCTTTAATGTTTTGGATGGTTTTTTATATAATTTTAACTTGAATTATATCATTATGAACTATGGATTATGATAAAAATTTGAGGATATTGTTGAAATTACATATTTATCATTAGTTGTATACAGTGGTTTTTTTATGGATAAAGTATTGTGTTAATTATAAATGATTATATTTATTAATTTGAATATATATTATTTTAAATATCGTCAGGTCTTTAGTAGTATTTTTGATAAAAAAAAGGCAAGTGGGCAGCCATGCATTTTGGGCTTTGCATTATATTTTTTCAGATGTTGCCCTCGCAACTAGCAGTTCTACCTTTTCTTCGGCCTTGCTTATTATTTTACTCCATGGATGCCGTTATCTATGCCTCCATTGTTTCTGCAACTGATGAAAGGAATTTTCATTGCGTTTTCTACAGTTTGTATGTCTGGGTGAATTCATGTGCGGAGAAATGTTCTTTTAACCAATTTCTTTGCTGATTTTATGGTCTTCATGTTCAGGAACTCCATACATCCAACAGTCATACAAAGTGAGCGAATCATTTCCGTTCAAGTGGATAAATAAAAAGTGGAAGGAAGGCTTTCATGTTACATCCATGACCACTGCGGGGAGTCGATGGGGTGTGGTGATGTCAAAGAACTCGGGATATTTAGAGCAGGTATGAATTGTCAAATTTGTGACATTGTGCACACGGCCAAAAAAAAAAACGACTGATTAACTCGAGTGCTTTTCATTATGATAAGTTGTTGGACATTTTGACCGGTTCAGTCATGTTATTCCTTCATACTGGGCTTGCTATTTGAAGGTGGTGGAGCTAGATTTTCTGTATCCAAGCGAAGGCATACACAGGAGATGGGAAGGTGGTTTTCGAATAACTGCGATGGCTGCTACCGGAGATCAAGCAGCCTTCATACTCAGTGTTCCGAAGCGTAGAATGATGGATGAAACGCAAGAAACCCTACGCACTTCTGCTTTTCCAAGCACCCATGTTAAGGTTCGTTCCCATGATTGAGTATTGTTGAGCCTTCTTGCTCACATTGCATTATGTATTATTTTGCTTTCTTCATATGGAGTGATCGGTTGATTGGGGACTCAAAATTCAGGGTTTTTGACCCGGATCCCTTCTCTTACTGGTCTGGTTTAAGGCCCCATGGCTTTTTTAATGCTGCAAGATTTTGTCAAGTGTTAATTTAGCGTCAGTTGCTTCTTTTGATGGCTTTTAACAAAATGCTTGGGTGTGTGATCTTTTTTTTTTTGCAGGAAAAGTGGAACAAAAATCTCTATATTGGGTCTATCTGTTATGGCCGCACCGTGTGTTGATGATTCGATCCTTGAATTGGGCATTCTGGAGGAAACATTGGATTCATTGTACGGGAATATTTAATTTGTGTTTCTCCAAGAAGACAAGAACAAAGCTGAAACAGGTTAGGGTGGGGCAGCTTTCTCCCGGGCATCAAATTTACTGGTTATCTTCTTTCGAGGAATATTTGAATTTGCTACCCCAGCCATTTTCTTCTGTTGTAAGTAAAAACATTTAATGGTTGGTGTTGCCAGTTTCTACGGTTGGCGACTGTTTTGGGTAACATTGTTGCGGAAATTCATTGCCTTAGCGGGTCATGTGGAGGAAATCAAAAAGATAAAGCATCCAAAAACACCACAAAAAAACAGGTGAAGTTGAACAGCAAAAGAGCCAAAACACAAATCAAACCCAATCTGACGTATTCATCGCCACCAGCTATTATGTCAATGCAGCTGTTATAAAATTAATTAATTTTATCTGTTATTATTATCTTAAAATCCCCCCCTCCCTTGCTTACACGGGTACCTTCCTTCTGAATATAGATTCCCCCTCAGTATTGGAACATTATTGAAATTTCTCCAGGATTCTCAAGAATTTATGGCGTGCGTTGTTTCGTTCGAAGGAGTTTGGATTTGAATTGACGTTATCCAAGAAACTGTTTTATTCCGGGTTACAATTGCATTCCAGGTGACAATTGCTCATAATCTTGGGTCTGAGTAAATTTATTTGGGAAAAATGCAAGTTCGTTGCATTCTAATTAAGGTTTTAACTAAAGAAGCACCAAAGTGGTAAAAAATAAATGAGCAGTTGCCGGTGTTGATGTTTGGAAGTATTTTGACTTCCTATGTCAACTATATCCTCAATAGTCTTGGCAACTCCCTTTACAATGTTTATAGCCCTTTCAAGACGGTTAAGGAGTTGTGTGGGAGTCTTCATCATAAGTACAAGCCCAAAGATGCCGGTTTGAAGAAATTCATCATTGACAAATTTCTGGACTTCAGGTGTGTTCTTGAGTGAAACCTTTCAAGTTGTCACTTATTTAGAAATTAACTCTTTGAAGAGATTTCAAAAATTATCTTGAGCAAGAGAAATGACACGTTGTTGAGGATATAAGAAGATAACTGGATTTCTGAAAAGTGATTAGCAACAACGTGATTTTGAAATCCTAACATTATTGAAGGAGGCTCAAAGATCAAGAAGCTAAAGTTTACTGGAGAGTGCACGATCAAAAGAAGTTCAAAGGAAAATGCTCCAATTGTGTCAAACATGGGCATCAAGCCAAGGATTTAGAAAACTTAAAGAGGAAGATGAAGCCTCAAGCGAACATAGTGGATCTTGACAAAATCTCCACTGAAGTTGAAGATTTATATTTGTGTGCTATGATTTCTAAGTGCAATCTCATTGGAAACCCGAAGGAGTGGTGGGATGACATCACAACGAATCGTTATGTCCGTGCCAACAAGTGAGTGTTCTCATCACATGCATCAGTGAGAAGTGATGATAAACTCTTTATGAGGAACTCATCGACTTCTAAAGTGCATGACACAGACAAGCTACTTCTAAAAATGACCTTAGTAAGACCGTGACACTAAGATTCTGAGATGAATGAAAGCAATGTTCCTTTGGTTTATATGGCTTTGTGGCATGCAAGATTGAGCCATGTTAGTTATAAATCATTAAAGAAATTAATTAACATGGATTTATTGCCAACATGTGCTTGTTTCGACAAGAAATGTCAAGTGTGTGTTGAATCAAAATTTTGCAAACTACCCTTTCATCCTGTTGAAAGGAGCTCTAAGCCTTTGGATTTAATACGCACTCACATATATGATATGAAGTCAGCACCTTCAAGAGGTGGTTAAAAATACTTGAATTAAAGACATAAAGAGTGATGGAGGAGGTGAATATGAGTCATCTTTTCAAAATGTATGTAGTGAGTTTGAAATAATTCACCAAAGTAAAACTCCTTGCTCTCCATAATCAAATTGAGCTACTGAAAGGAAAAACTAGACCTTTAAAGAAATGATGAATGCTTTACTAAATAATGTCGATTTACCACAAAACATGCAGGGGGAGCTCTTTTAATTGTAAATCACTTATTAAATAGAGTACCTTGCAAGAAGATACAAAGTATTCCCTATGAGTTGTGGATGGGAATAAAACCTACCTTTAAATATCTCAAAGCGTGGGGGTGTTTGACCAAAGTCACAGTTCCTATACCTAAAAGGGATAAAATTGGGCAAAAAAACGTTGATTGCGTATTTATTGCTTATGCACTCAATAGTAGTGTATATCGATTTCTTGTTCATAAGTCATAGATTATGGAAGTTCAAAATAATACGATCATTTAATCAAAGGATGCTTCATTCTTTGAAAATATATTTCCATATCAATCGACAAATGAGGTGAATGAGAATAATAAAAGGCCTTTAAATTATGCAGAGGAAAGAGATTCAATGGAGGTAGAATCTCTAAGAAGCAAAAGTCAATTGATCTCCAAGCCTTTTAGAAAGACTTCCTAACACATTTGTTAGAAAATGATCCTCAAACATTTAGAGAGGCTATGACCACCCTAGAAGCTTCATTTTGGAGAGAAGCTATCAATAGAGAAATTGATTATATCTTGTCAAACCATACTTGGGAATCAGTTGATCTTCCTATGGGAAACAAATCACTTGGATACAAGTGATTCTTTACCAAAAAGAGAGTTTTCCTTTAACACAACTTTATAAGAAAATATAAAGGAAAAATCACAATCATGAGGGTTTCTTAGAAAACATGATAACCCATGAAAAACATTTTCTTAAAAACATACATTTTTACTCTAAAATGGCATAATCTTTCCTTTAAAACAAAAGATCATTAGCTTACCTTTTGAAATCAAATGATTTCCATGAAAACTCATTAGCAAGCATAGAAAAGTCATATAGGTGTCGTGGGACATTATCTTCATAGAACCCTTACAAGTGGAATAACCAATATGGTCAACTTCTAACATAATTCTTTGGAGAACATAATTATTACCCAATGCATTGGAGAGTTATATCGGGTTCACTAGTCATCATGAGCTATATTAGGCTCACCTGTTATCATAAACAATGTCCAAAGACCATACCATAAATAATTTTTTTTAAGTTTGGACTTTTTAATCATAAATTCCTTGAAAAACTCTTTTGAACCCATATGAAAAACAATTTTAGATATCAAAATACCTTTTCCTTTTAAAAACCCATTTTCAAAACTAAAATACCCAGAACAAAGGGAAGAGGGGTTTTTCTTTGAAGAAAACATGAAAGCTTATAAAAGAAGCCAAACATAAAATAACAGTTGCTGCGGTGGGAAAATCCATTGATGCCATATATGTTAAAATGGAACATTACCTTTTCCTTTTTAAATAAAGTCAAAATATTTCATATAAAATATGTAAAAAGATTCATTTTGAAAACCTTTGAAAGTAAAAAGAGACATAAAATGTCCATTACAATTAATTTATATCCATATAAATACATCCATAAAATAATTTTAAGAATATGGACATGGAAGAAAATGATTTTGAAAATAATTATTTAAAAAATTTAAAATGAGGTTTTTAGGGTAAAGTGTCCTTTATCACGAGTCCGAGTGGTTTTCTGATCAAGGGCGCTTAGGACATGGGGATGGATGTAAGGATTATGCCATATATGTTAAAATGGAACATTACCTTTTCCTTTTTAAATAAAGTCAAAATATTTCATATAAAATATGTAAAAAGATTCATTTTGAAAAACTTTGAAAGTAAAAAGAGACATAAAATGTCCATTACAATTCATTTATATCCATATAAATACATCCAAAAAATAATTTTAAGAATATGGACATGGAAGAAAATGATTTTGAAAATAATTATTTAAAAAATTTAAAATGAGGTTTTTAGGGTAAAGTGTCCTTTATCACGAGTCCGACTAATCACATATGTTATTTATCTTCCTCTTCTTCAGACAACCTCTTTAAGTTTATACCTAAAGACTTTGTAGGGTTGTTTTCTGATCAAGGGCATTTAGGACATGGGGATGGATGTAAGGAAGGTATTTGGGTAAGAATTAGCTAAACCAAAAGGCTTTTGAAGTGTGAAGAAAAGGGGGGGAGGGATTATCCTTTTATAAGTTGGGGAGATGACACACTTGGATTTTTTTATAAAATAAAATATATTAATGTCTTACTCAAATCAAATAGCTCAAAAATGGAACATTTATGAAGATGAGATGATATAGGGTCAAAATATGGTCATCCAATAGAATTTAGACAAGTTTATAAGTCATTTAAACCCTTATCACTTAATTTTAACCCCCGATAAATCTGTTTTAACCTTAATTGTGGTGGCATATTTTTTATTGATTTTATTAATCATTATGAATAAAAATTAAGTTGACCTTATTAACTAATATTAATTATTCTAATTAAAAATATGAAATCCAGAAGAGATGTCATCTTAAGTAGAAAAAGTTTTTATACCAAAATCAAGTATAAAATTAACTATAAATATCATAATTGGATTATTAATAATATAATTAAAATAATTTTACATTAAAACCATTTTAAAACAAAACAAAACCTTTTAAATTCTTTAAATGAAAAGACGATTTTCAATATAATTTTAGTATTTTTCATCAAAAAATAAAACTTTTTAGAAAATTCTCCAAAAATCCCATAAGATAATTTTGACATATTAAATTCAAAAATGATATCCTTTTTTAAAATTAAAATTCTAAAATTTGGAAATCGATATTTTAAATAAAACTATATAATATATAAAAACAAAATTAATAAGAATTAAACTATTTCCTTTTTGATTGAAAAATTACTTAATATTATTATAGTGAATATAAGTCTATAAAATCTAATTAAAGAATATTAATAAGGTATAAAATTGATTTAATATTAACATTACATGAGTTGTTACATTCTTCCCCCTTTTGAAAATTACATCTTCGCAATTTTATTCATTATTTAAATAAATAGAGACATTTTTCCTTCATAGCATTTTCTGATTTCCTTGCTGATTCTTTAATCATGTGGTTTTTCCAAAAAACTTTAACATGGTGAAGCACCTTATTCTGTAACACTTTCTCTATGTGGTCAAGAATATGAATAGATTGTTTCTTATAAGAAAGGTTCTCTACCAACTTTACTAATTATGATATCAAAACATGAGATGCATCTGACACATATTTTCATAACAATGAAACATAAAACACATCATACACCTAGGATAAACTCATAGGAAAAGATACTCGATAGGTAATAGATCAAACTTTCTCGAGGATTTCATTTGGTACAATAAACCATGGAATTAACTCTATCTTTTTACCAAAGCACATAACACTTTTCCATAGAGTTACTTTAAGAAAAACATGATCACCTACCTCAAATGAAAGATCTTTCCTCCAGTTATCTACATAACTTTTCTACATACTCTAATCCATCCTCATATATTGTTGAATTATCTTCACATTTTCAACCATTTCTTCTACGAATTCTAGTCCAAATAACTTTCTTTCACCCACTTCATCCTAACGAGTTGCAATCTGACACTGCTTTCTATATAAAGCCTCAAAAGGCGCTATATGTATAATGGAATGAAAAATGTTATTATAAGAAAATTCATCTAATGAAAGATGCTGATCTCAAGTTCCCAAGTAATCCATTGAACAATCTTAAATCATATCTCCCAAAGTTTGAATTTTTCTCTCTGACTATCCATTAGATTAAGGATGAAAAGATGTACTAAAATTTAATTTAGTACCTAATGAATTCTAAATACTTTTTCCAAAATTAGAGGTAAACCCGAGATCACGATCAGATACAATAGAGAGATAAACTCCATGTTACCAGACTATCTCCTTCAGATACAATCAAGGAAGCTAATATAAAGACATAGTATCTTGAATAGGAAGGAAATGTGAATATTTAGTTAAATGATCAACAATAAACCATATCACATTATTACCCCAAGATTTCTTTGGTAATCTAAATATGATATCCATAGATATATTTTCCCATTTCTACTCTAGAACTGGAAAATACTAAAGCATCCCCTTCAATAATTCTCATTCTACATTATCCTATTGACAATTCAAACATTTCATAGTAAATTCATCAATATATATTTTCATTCCACCCCACCAGAAAAGTTACCAAAGGTCTCTATACATCTTAGTACTACCAGGATGAACAAAAAATAAAAAACAATGAGCTTCATTCAATAATTTTTTCTTCAACTAGAAATTACTCAGCACACATAACCTCTTTCCAAATCTGATAACACATTCTCCATCCACATTAAACTCTGAAAAATTACCCTTCTTGACATATTCTACCTTTTCCTGTAAAACACGATCCTCCTTATGAGGTTTGTTAATATCATCTGACAAATACAATTGCACTGATACCTAAAACAAAATAGAGGAAGTCCCTGCATGCACAATTTTTAATCCAAAATTCATCAAATCATTAACCAAAGGGTCATGGTACAAACATAAAATGGTTAATGATGCATTATATTTCCAACTTAAAGCATAATCTACTTTGGTTTCTTTTTCCAAATGGTAATGAATTGTGTAGCCGTAATCCTTAATCAGTTCTATAAATATTCTCTATCTCATGTTCAACTATTTCTGAGTGAATACATACTTCAAACTTTTATAATCAGTATATATTTCACACTTTACTCCATATAAATGATGTCCCCAAATTTTTAAAGCAAAATCCATAGATTCCAGTTAAAGGTCATGTGTAGGATAATTTAGCTCATGAGGTTTCAATTATCATGAAGCATAAGAAATTATTTAACCATTTTACATTAGAACATAGCCAAGTCCCTTCTAAGAAGCATCGTTGTAAATAAAAAAGTTTCCATTTCTGGATGGCAGGGTCAAATCTGGAGCATTCACTAATCTTATTTTCAATTCCTGGAAATATGCATCACATTATTTCATCAAGATGAATTTAACTCATTTTCATGTTAACTTAGTGGGATATATAATCAAGAAAAGTTTTTAAAAAACCATTAGTATTAACCCACTAAACCAAGAAAAATATGAATCTCTATGAAATTTTTAGGTCTTAGACACTCTTCAGCTAATTTAGTTTTAGTTGGATCAACCACCATTCCATCTTATTTACAATATATTCAAGGAAGGAAATATGTCACAACCATAATTTACATTTACTAATTTTCCATACAACTTCTTCTCTTTTAAGGTTTTCATAACAACCCTCAAATGTTTCTCATGATCATTATAACTTTTAGAATATATCAAGATTCCATCAATAAAAACAACAAGAAATTTATCCAAGAAATCATAGAAAAATCTATTTATAAGGTCCATAAATATAGATGGAGCATTTTTCAACCTAAAGGGAATAACTATAAACTCATAATGATCATACCTAGTCTAAAATCATGTCTTCATAATGTAATCCTCCTTCATCTTCAACTAATGGTACCCAAGATTGAGATCTACCTTTGAAAAATATTGAACAAACTAGAGCTGATCAAACAAGTCATCTATATGAGGCAATATATGCTTATTCTTAACAGTGATGTTAGCCAGTGCTCTATAATCAATGAAAATCCTCATGGAACCATCTTTCCTTTTAACAAAAAAATAGGGGCACCCCGTGGTGAAGTGTTAGGATGAATGACGACCTTATCAAGCAAATCTTGTAACTAAATTTTCAATTCCTAAAGTTCTACTTGATCCATTTGACAAGGAGGTTTTGATATTGGCTTAGCATCAGACACTAAGTCAGTAGTAAATTCAATCTCCTGATTAGGTAAAATACTAGGAAATTCATTAGGAAATACATCTAGATATTTATTTACCATGATAACATCACTGATATGAACCGTCTACTTATTCTCAACAATATGCGCAAGATAACTTTCATTTCCATATTTTAACAATTTCTCATATTCTTGATATAATATCAAAGGCATGATTCATTCTTGTATACAAACCAAAAATAATTCTGAAAAACAACTTCTTTAGATCTAAAATCCATCTTAGCATGATAAATAAAAATGAAAACCATTCCCAGAATATCATAAAAATCTATAAGGGGAAAGGAAACAAGGTTTGTAAGTAAAACCTTTCCACAGATAAAAATAAGAAGATTATTATAATTTCTTTTTTCCTTAATATTACCCCAAGGTGTTTTTACCAAAAGTTATGGATTCATTTCTTGAGGTGAAATTTCCAATTTACCAGTAAATTTCTTAGAAATGAAAGAATGTATAAACCCCAAATCAAACAAAACATTGAAATAATCTAAATGAACAAGAAATGTACCTGACACCACATCACTAGATGGACTAATATCCATCGAAGTAATCAAAAAGGATTTATCCACACCTTTATGCTTGTGATCTTGATGAATTCAATCCTTTATTCATATATTCTAACAAGTACTTACATAATGATCTATTTCATTACAATTAAAATACTATACTCCCAATATTTTATTATTTTTAACCATTATTGTGATCCTTTTCTTTGTAGTCACAAGCCAAATGTCCAAACTTACCACATAAAAAATACTACATAAATTTTATAATACATTCACCAAGGTTCTTTTTACCACACTTATCACAATATGGAAACTTGATTTTCTTACCATCATTTTTCCTCAATTGATGTTTTCCATTTTCCTGCCACCTGGACCTCTTTTTTATGCTTGTTTTAACGGGACACATGATCATCAGAAAACTATATTTCTACCTTCTCAATACATTGAACACGTTTATCATAAATTTTAAATTCACAAGAATCTAATTCCCTTTGATATTTTAGCATCAATCCTAAGTAAAACCAATGAATTTTACTATCAATATCCCAGATATAATTTTGTGTGTACCTTTACAAATGAGTGAATTTTACTTCATAAATATCCCCTGAATCTTCCTCTATATGTATTAATTACAAGGAATGGGTTTCCATCCTAAGTCTAACAACCTTAGGAAAATATTCCCGAAGGAAAATATTCTTAAATTCATCATATTTCAAGGAATTAATCTCTTCAATTTTTTTTGATATTCTTAACCATTGACCACCACTGATAGGATTTAAATTTAAAATGGTAAATAGAAAGAGGTAACTTTTGATGTTCTAAACAACCCATGTATTCAAAAATATTTTCCAAGGCTTTAACCCATCCTTCAGCTATCATAGGGTCAGATGATCCACAAAATGTTGGAGGGTCTTATTTCATAAAATTCTCCACTATAGATATGTTCCTCTGAGGTGAACGTGGTTACTCTCTCATATGGATACCTCCACCATTTATAGCCCATGCCAGCTGATCCATCATAGTAAAAAACTACTCTATTCCAATTACAACCATTCTAGGTTATTGATTTGGAAGGATATTTTCCTCTTGATGCCTTCCTATTCCAACTTCCCTATTTCATCTGTGGAAAACCATTCTAAACATACATTTTTTAGATAAAGCAACATAGAAATATTCAAATTCTATATCATGATAACCATAAATTATAATCCCTTAAGGTTTATTACTTACATTATATTAACCTTTAAAATTATCTAAAACCTCCTCTAATATAAACTATAAGGACCTGATCCTTATTCAATCCATAATTTAATTTTTAAATAAGAATTAATTTTCTTTCATTCCCGAATATATTTTTAGGTTTAGAGTTTTAAAAAAGTAGGTCATAAATATTACATAACAAACCCATACATTAAAGGTTTAACACTTTATCTTAGTATCCATTTTTTATCAAAATACAAGACTTTTAAAATAAAACATGTTTTTCTTTTCATGAAAAATATTTACAATTTTCAACTTGACTTATTCTTTATTCCTACTCATCCTTAAAACCTGTGAATTTTTTTGAAAACATGGTATGACTATAAAAAGTTCAATAAGGGACATAAAAAAATAATAAAGAAAATCATTAGTCCATTTTAAAACCATGAGAAAATAAAAGATATTTTTCCTTTAAAATAATAAACTTTATCTCAAATAATCTTTTACTTACACATGAAATCAGCTTTACTACCCAAATATTTCATAAAACACTTTATAAGAAAACATAAAGGAAAAATCATAATCATGAGGGTTTATTAGAAAATATTATAACTCATTAAAACATTTTATTAAAATCATACTTTTTTTACTCTAAAATGGAATAATCATTCCATTAAAACCAAAGATAATTAGATTACTTTTGAAATCAAATGATTTCCATGAAAAATAATTTGAAAGAATAGAAAATTCATGTAGGTGCCTTGGGAAATCATCTTTATAGAACCCTTACAAGTGAAATAACTAATATGACCAACTTCCAACATAATTATTCAGAGAACATAATCATTACCCAATTCATTGGAGATCTATATTGGGATCATCCATCATCATGAGCTATATTTGGATCACACATCATCATAATTTTTTTTTCAAGGGCCATATCATAAATACAACATTTTAATCTTGCACATTTTCATTATAACACCCTTGAAAAAATATTTTGAATGCATATGAAAAATCATTTCAGATATCAAAATACCCTTTCCTTTTAAAAACCCATTTTCAAAATTAAAATACCCAGAATAAAGGGAATGGAGGTTTTTCTTTGATGAAAACACGAAAGCTTATAAAGGAATCCAAACATCAAATAATGGATGTGATGATGAGAAAATCTATTGACAACACATATGTTAAAATAGAACATTCCTTTTTTTCCTTTTATAAATAAAGTTAAACATTTTGTATGAAATATATAAAAAGGTAACTTTTGAAAACCTTAGAAATAAAGTAAAAAGAGACATAAAACATCCTTTATAATTCATTTATATCCATATAAATACACACTTAAACTAATTTTAAGAATATGGAAATGGAATAAAAATATTTATAAAATAAATATTTAAAACATTTAAAATAATCTTTTTAAAGTAAAATTTTCCTTACCTCGAGTCCGACTCACTACGTATGTTCTATATCTTTCTCTTCTTTAAAAACCTCTTTTGGTTTATACCTTAATCATTCCCAGTTTAGTTTTTTAATCAAACCAGGACATCTAGGATGAAGAGAGGGATGAAAGGAAGGTATTTGGGTAGGGATTTTCCAAATAAAAATGATTTTGAGGTGTGTATAAAAGAGGAGAGGGGGTGTATTTTATAATTGGGGGAGAAGACACACTTGGAATTTTTAAAAATATTAAAATATATTAATGTATTACTAAAGCTAAATGAATCCAAAATAGACCATTTCCAAATATGAGATGATATATGATATAAATATGGCCATCCAATATAACTTAGACAAGTTTTTAGGTCATTTTAACCCATATAAATTAAGTTTAACCCCCAATAAACTTGTTTTAACCTTAACTGTGGTAACATATTTTTTACTATTATTACTATTCATTATGACCAAAAATTAAGTTGAACTTAATACATAATATTAATTATGATGATTCCAAATATGGAATATATTTAATAATATTTAATTCACTAAATTGGTAGAATTTAATTGAAAATTAAACCCGCAAAACGTGATGACAAACAAATTTTTAGAAAAATATCTTCTTAATTATAAAAAGTTTTTATACCAAAATAATGTATAAAATTAATTCCAAATACTATAATTGAACTATTAAAAATGGGGTACAACCGCGAAAGTGGCACACACGCAAGGAAGAAAAGTACATGTAAATCGCAAGCCTGGGGAAATTCACTATTCATCAAAAAATTAAACTTTACAAAAAATTATCAAAAAATCACCCTAAGATAATTTTGAAATGATTAATTAAAAATTATATCACTTTTTTAAATTGAATTTCTAAAATATATAAATCAATCTTTTAAATAAAACCATATAACACATAAAAACAAAATTAGTAAGAATTAAACTATTTCCTTTTTGATTGAAAAATTAATTAATATTCTTATAGTGAATATAACTCTATAAAATATAATTAATGAATATTTATTAAGTATGAAATTGATTTACTATTAATATTACCTAGTTGGTTACAGTTAAATTAGCTGTACTTCTTTTATAATTTCTTTTCATTACAATTAACCTCCCTGACTTATTAAAGTCCGATCCACTCAGTTATAAAATCTAAACCTTACCAGATTGTAGAAAAGTAAACCAACAAAAAGGAACAAAATATTTTTACAAGGTTCAACCCTAATATGGGTGACTACACCCTTACTATGGTTAGGTTAAGTTTGAGTTATCGATTCTCCACTAGAATCAAAATTCAATTAAAAGTGGGTTTGTATAGGGTTGATATCCTGAACCAAAAAGTGTCTCCCAACACTATGCCTCCCAAAAAATTTGATTATATTGGTTTCTAATAGTTTACAATAATTCAAAACACAATGATAAAGATCCCAATGACTTTTAGGTGCCTCTGCACTAAAAATCAATCTTCCTATAAGCCTCTGATATAATCTAATTCTACATTAGCTCAATAGCTCAATAAATTTTCACTTTATTCATGGTACACAATTATTCATCCTCATATCATATTCATGCTTTCATGAACCTAACATAAAATAATTCTTCTCAGGAAACTACTTCATGAACTATTGATACTTTATGAGCTGTTGCTATGCAAAGGGATAATGTTTCTTTTAAGGTGAAGACTTTGTGGAAGAATAGTGCTTCGTGAAGAGATTCTACATCACATATGGATTATGCTTCATTTAGGGATTCTGATTCATGTGGGGATCCTATGGGTTTTAAATAAATACTCTTAACTCTTGTTAATCTCTAGAAAACTTCATTAACACTAAACAATGAAACTAAAAGGGGTATTTACATTTTACCAAATCTGATATTATCCACTTAGAAATCCTATAAAACAAAGATAACCCTTCATCCTATAGTGATGTTGAAAATCATAACGCCCATTGATCCCAACTACACTACCATCTCATGAACCTTATGCTCATCATATACATCCCACATACACCACATACTATATCCGCATTTACATACCACATATATATTCACTATTGAAAACCAATTCTCATATGATGACTTCACATACTGCATGTTCATCCAAAAATTGTATGCATGTTCACATATTTTTTCTCTATGCTAACCTCATTTGTGGTGTCACATGTTTTCATAGAGAGTTTGCAAACTTTTTATATGAACATATTGCATTTATCAAATTTTCTTCACTGTATTAAACCCATATTTTATCTCACATGATCATTCAATTTTGTGTAATTTTATGAACTTAGGATCTCATTGCAAACCCCCATGAAAACCCTAAATGAGGTAGATGGCAATAGGATGAAACATCATTTTGCTTATATGTGTGCACCCGCTTTGAAGGATGAATAATGTCTCACATAACAATCATCCCAAAATGGTTTTCCATCTATTAGAGAATTTATTAATTACTCAACATTCCTCTATACTACAACTCTCATGAAATCACCTCACTGTACAGACACATTCCCCTACTCACCTTGTATGACAGTGCTCCGTCTTGCATCTCCCTACACACTTTATCCCCACACCAACCCACTATCTTGCTTACCTCAAGCAAGAATAAACCTTCATTGGAATTTCTTGAGAGTTGGTATATTTTTTAATATCTCCATATAATTTGGATCTGTCAAAAAATGATTCCAAATTCACAATGAATTATATATATTCCTTCATCATCATAGACAATTTCATGAATACTCAAATGCCTTTGTAAATATAACTATGATTAATAAATATACCCTTTAGCTACCCATTCAAATTCACATGAATCATATTGTATATCATGTTCTTATAATCATCACAATATGTTTATCTCATTAATATCGGCTAAAAAACCATCTGATTTAATGCCCAAAATTTCCTAACACTCAAAAAAATTCAACCACAAAAGGTTGACAATAAATAAAACTTCATCAACAATTCCAAGGGTCTTTCAATCTCCCCTTTGGATTTATTTACAACTCCAACACCCTACTATTGATAATTCTCACTAACAATCATCAAACCATAGCCTTTATCAAAGATAAATGTCCTGACACTACACTACTGGATAAGATATTGTTTTTGAAAGATTTCCATCTTTTGGTGACAAAAAATTGTTTCCAAGTGACTTAGATGACCCCCTTCAATCCATGCTCTCATTCAAATTCTCACCCCTTATTTATAATACCCAAAATTTTGAATTAACTGATACAGATTTGTACCTATTTCCCTTTGATAAAGAAGAATACAAATTATCTCCCCATTTGACAACATAATCCAAAGCCTAGTGGGAGAATTTTCCCATGAGTTACTAAATGAGAGGGGAAGGATGGACATAATGTTTCATCCTTAACTCTTAAAATATTTCTCTTGACATAGATTTGGTGAAAATATCAACAATATAATATATTGTGTAAATGTACTTAAAATCCATATATTCATTTGTAACTCTCTCTGATGAAACAATATTTTATATCAGTATGTTTTGATATGGATTGTTTTACTGGGTTCTTTGAGAGAATAATTGCACTCTAATTATCACAAGTTATCTTAAATGGTCTTTCAAAATTCAACTTCATATATTTTAGCTGAATTTTCATCCATATCATTTGAGTATAAGCATTAGTATCAATAATATACTTGACATCAGCTATACTTAAGGTCACAAAATTTTGTTTCTTATTATGAAAACTTACACAAATATCTCCCCAAAAGAAAATTCCTCTTAATATTGATTTTTTATCATTGTAATCTCCAGATCAATTAGTATAAGTGAATCTCAGCAAGTTCAATTATACAATTCTTTTATACATTAAACCATAATTTTATGTTCCTTAGATATACCTAAGAATTATTTTAGTAGCCAAATTGTGTGATTCTTTCAGATCACCTTGCTATCTAGCACACAAAGTTACTGCATACATAATATATAGATTTGATTCTGTAAGATAAAATAAGATACTAATTAACTTATTTAAGTATTTATGATCAACACTCTCCCTTATTTCATATTTCCTCAGCTTCACACCAACTGCGATAGGTGTGGAAACTTCCTTTGAATCTTCCATGCCAAATTTATTCAATAATTTCTTAGCATATTTTTATTTTGAAATAAAGATACAACTTTAATTTTTTAGAACTTGTAATCTTAGAAATAAATTCAAATATATGAGCATTTATATCTCAAAATAAAAATTTATTTGATTACAAAGTTATTCACATACATACTCCTTATCATATGTACAAATTATGTCATAAACATACACAATAACACTTAGAGTTTCTGTATTAAAATCCTTCGCATATAATTTTCTATCAAATTTCCCTTTAGAAAAGTTTAATTATTTCAGGAAACTATACAAATTAGAATATCAAACTCTAAGAGCCTATTTTAACCCATATAAGTCTTTATTAATCTTGTAAACTTTGGTTCCATCAACACCAAGAATGAATACTTTAGGATATTAAGTAAAAACTTCTTATTCAATATCTCCAATTAATAAAGTAGATTTTGCATCCATTTGATAAAATTTGTAGTGTCTATAAGCTTCAACTTCCAAAAACATTCTAATAGCTTCCAGTCTTGTGATACTTGATTTTTTTTCTTAAAAGTCAACACATTCCACCTATGAATAACCCTTATAGACTAATCTAGATGCATTCCTTAAGATCTTACCTTTTTTATTAAGTTTATTTCTAAACAACCATTTGGTTCCTATTGCATTATTTCCTTTTGATATAGGAACAATATCCCAGGTGCCATTTTTTTTAATCTAGTATAGTAATATATTCATAGAACCTATCCAATCCTTATACTCAATAACCTCTATAAGTGACTTTGGTTAAAATTGTGAAATAAGAGTTTTTTGATTTTTCAATTCTCGACCTTCTTTAGGTCTACATTGGAGGTTCCTGATTTCCAATAGTATTTTCTGATTCAACATGCTTCTTATATCTCTGATGCTTTAATTTTTCAAATCCATCACCTTCATCATCATCATTAGCTTGATCTGAGTCAAAATCAACTACCTTTGGTTCATGTGTAACATTTTATTTATTCTCTCCACTATAATTTTTTTGTTTTTATTATTCAATGTTCTTAAAATATGCTTTATTTATTGTATCTAAGTTGGGTTAAATTTAAATAATATTTACATCAAAATAATCTAGAAACTTGTGTAATATTTTTTTCCAGTATCTATAGCCTCTTCCATTAGATAGATAGCACATGAAGATACATTCTTAAACCTTATACTCAAATTTTCCTAGATTCACATTCTCGATCTTCATGAAACATAGACCACCAAACACTTTGAAATACTTCACTTTAGGCTTCTTGCTATAACACATCTCATATAGAGTTATATTGGAATCTGTTCTCAATAAACGTTTATTCTAAATATTTATAACTGTACACACTACTTCTTTCTAGTAGAATTATGATAGTTTATATTCAACTAGAATGAATTTTCCCATTTAAACCAGACTTCTGTTATTTCTCTCAACTACTCCATTTTGTTAAAGAGTATAAGTAACACTTATTTATGCTAAGTTCCACGATTTTAAAGATATGATTCAAAATAATTATAGGTGAAATCCATGCCATTATCTATTCTTAATTTTTTGATATATACCCCTAGTTCTCTTTTAACTTATTTTATGAATATCTTGAGCATTTTTACTTATTTTGATGTGTGATTAATGATCACAACATTTTTCATATGGGTGAAGTCATCATTGAATGTGATAAAGTATAAATCTCTATTATTTTACTGATGTCTCATAGGTCTGCACAAATCAAAATGAATAATCACAAGTAGCTTAATGGGCTGAATATATACCATTTTGTGAGTTTCATGAAAAAACTTCTCCTTTTAATAGGTTTCATAGACAACTTATCTTTCTCTCTTTAATTAGGTAATATATCCCACTGCATCATTATTTTAGATTTTACATAAATTTATTTGGCCAAGATGGCCAAGTATTCCATTCCATAGGTTGGTTTCATATTTGGCACTAAAATAACATGAATTTATAGGATCACTAATTTGGAATATATTACCACTAGTTCTTTATCCCTTTATAATAATTCTTCCATCATTTTAGTTATAGATGATGCATGAATAATTCTTAAAAATAACTTCATTTTAATCATCACATAGTTAGATCAAACTCAACATATTGTGTTTAAATCCTTTAATATACATGGAATCTTTTGATTTTAGCCTTTGATATTTTATCCCTACAACACCGACATCTTTGATTTTAAAATAACTACCATTTTCAAAAGTCACCACCACTCCATTCTGTTATTAAATGTTTTTCAAAATATTTTCATCACCTATCACGTAAGAGGAACAACCACTATCAAGATCCATGGTTTATCTTTCTTTTTAGCCTTTTAAGCTACTTCAACACTCATAGATTCTTATTCTGCCTTCATCATCTAAATTCATTTTCTTTTCACACTATAGGAATGTTTTCCAGGAAGAGTTTTCATACACTCATTTAAACAATGACCATGTTGGTCACATCTTCTATATATTTCTTCTAAGCAGTCAAATCTATTCTAGATGGATAAGTCTAATGAGATTTTTTTATTGATTGAACATTACCTAATTTGTTCTTATTTTTACTAGAATAACCTCCTTTCCTCTAATTACTTCTCCCCCTCAACTCATTCCAACTCAAAGGGAGTGACATATTATACCAAGATAAATAATATTTCATGATCAAACATTACACAACATCAATAACATACATTGAATCCAGATTTTCCATATTAATAATAATTATATCCAAAATACTGGTATTATTGAACATATATATACTGTGATTCTCTATGTCTTGGGGAGGCAATTATTTTAGAAATACCCTCATCTTTCTTAGTAGTAGATGAGGATTTCTCATTGTTCTTCTTAGCCCATATTTTCCCATTGTTGGAATTAAAACTTGTATTGTAATAAATAATACTTTCATCTCAAGTCTTAGTAGAAGAATATTTGCCTAATTATTTAGAAAAATGCTCTCATCAAATTTAGATATTTCAGATTTCACTTCAACTACACTACTGAAATCCCTACTAATATTCTTTAGTTTTTTTTTCAGTTTCAAGACACTTTTACTATGTCTAATTCAATTCTTCTTTTTTCATAGATAGTTTTTCATCAATATCTTTCACCATTTTACTTTCTCATCAACCTTCAGCTTGATATTTTTAATCTAATAAATGTATACATTTTCTTTTTTATAAATTCATCTTTACATATATTATTTTTTTTTATTTTCTTTTTTCAAAAACTTTAATTCTTTTTGGAGGTTTTTATCTTTATCAGGACATGATTCAATCTCATATTTAAATTTTTTTTCCATGTAGAACTCTTTACCTACTTCTTCTTTACTTCTTGAAGTTTCATTAGAATTATCAATTTTATCAATGAAGTTTCTAAAATTTCCAGGAATCACTTCTTTAAAATGAATACCTGGAGTAGAGTAGTATTTTCTTATTTTCTTAGCATGCTTCTTCTTTTCATTTATGGAAATATTATCTTGTTATTAGTATACTTTGTGACCTTTTTTAATTTCTACTCCATTTATTTTTATGAGGGCTTTCATCCTTTTCATCATCTTCATACCCTACCTTGATTATTTGGACAATTGATTGTAAAATGTTCAATTTCGCTACATGTGAAGTATTTTACAGGGAATTTACCTTTGTACCTACCTTTTACTTTTCTAATAGTAATTGAGACAAGAAACATAATTTTATTATACTAATAATTTATAATCTCTTTATATTCAAAATCTATTGAGTTATTATCTACTTATTTCTTAATCTTGAGTTTCCCCATGGTTTTAAAAGCCATATCTTCCTTGATCTTCTTCTTGAATGATGGTGATTTTCTATTCTCGTAAGCAAGAATAATATTATGTAGTTTATCATGGAATAAATTATATCTATCTTTAAGTGTAGATAATTTATGATCAAATATATCCAGAAAGTTTCTCATTAACTTCTTGATAAAAGTAGAGTCTTACAGTTATTCTATATAGCCTTTGATGTTACTAAAAATTTCATTGAATCTTATGAAATAATCATTTATTTTTTCTTTATTTTTCATTTTCACATATTCAAATTTTCCTATCTATATCAATATCAATGATTCTATAAGGCCCCATCCTTAAACATTAAATAATATTGAGTTAATTAAAGAATTCATATTGAGGATCCTTTCAGGTTTAGAGTTTTAGAGAATTAGGACATAACTAATACATAAAAACTCAAATATTACAAAGTAGACACTTCTACTCACTATCCATTTTTTCAAAAAATAAAACTATGTAAAATAAAAAATGATTTATTTTTATTGAAAAAAATCTTCATACTATTCATCTTGAATTATTCCTTTCTCTTAACCATCCTTATGCCCTGTGAAAAACATTTCAAAAACTTGGGATGAGAACAAAAATCTCAGTAAGGGATATAAAATAAGAAAAGAAAATGTTAGTCCATGAATACTTATTAACCCATGAAATCATTTTCACAAAATCATACTTTTCACCCATAAAACATAAAATCTTTAACATACCTCATGAAATCGTAAGATTCCTGAAAAACTTATTATCAATTATAAATCATAAAGGTAACTTTTGGCATCTATATCATACTTACATTGTATATTTCATAGCTTCATAGGGAGTAACCATCATGGTTACATTTGGAATACCCATCACAGTGTATTCCCTAAATCTCTTAGGAAAAACCTTATGGTTTAACTCGGTCTCATTACCCAATGCATTGAAGAGCTATCACAGGCTCACCCACCCTTGGTTTATCATGAAAACACCCATATACATAATCAATTCCCAAGAACCATAACCCAATCATAATATATAAAACAAGCATAAAGGAAAAATAACATTTCCACTTTGAAATCACATTTAATATTAACAAGTCACACACTCATAAATGAAAACACATTATTTTAAAATAAAATGGTAAAATTTTAAACTAAACATAAATACATAATAGCGACATGAAAGAGAGAAATTCCATTTATGGTGTATAGGTTAAAAAAACATTCCAAGTTATTGAAATAATCAATCCATTTTTAAAACACAATTAAAACATTTAAAAAGAATATTTTTGAATCAAAGTGTACCATAACACTTTGAAACTTATGAAAGGAATTAAAATTTTAAAACATTCATGTCCATATAAATAAATCATTAAAACCATTTTGAAAAAATGGACATTAATGAGAAATATTTATAAGAATAAATATTTAAAACATTTAAAATGATGTTTTAGTTAAAGAGTACCTTACCAATTGAGAAACACTTGAATAAGAATAATTAAGGAATAAACTTAATTTTTTTAAATATCATGAGAATATATTAATTCATGATACAATGTGTCAAAAGGGTTTTATATTTATATGATAATAAATGTGCATAACATCAAGATATGCCTCAATGAAAGGATATTGAGATGAAGTCCTTTACCTTAAGTCCGAATCGTCACATACAATATTTATATTAATGATTAATAAACTTAGGTTAATTTATACTTTATTGAGAACATTTTTCAATTTTATTACTCCTTTTATATCACTTATTACCATGTTATAAAAATTACATAATTATTTAAGTTCATATCAGACGTTCTGTTGATATTCGGTACTTGAGTCGAAAATGAACTTGATATGATGTCAATAATCCATGTGGTCATAATTAAATCATCTAAAGAATAAAATTCATGAAATAATAACCAATTTTACACATCAACTATACTTTTAAACCAAACCATTTATTTATGGTATGAAAAATTAACAACATTATAATCATGGAGATGGTAGGCCGTACGTACGCATGAGTAACATTTCCATTTTTCATTGATCATTATGAAAATAAGGTAATTATTATTTCATCTTTAAAAAATTATAATAATATAATTAAAATCATAATAATCATTTAAATATACTTATATATATATCATACAAGTGATGTGGTGAATAAAAACGATTCACATCGGTTTGTGGTGGTGATAGTTCACACGTACACACGAACGACGTTATCATTTTTATGTACATAGAAAGCAAGAAAATAATTGATATATTATTATATTATAATGATAAATATGTCATGAAAATAATATAAAAAAATTAATTCTATCATTATGACCAGTCTTGAGAGTTGGTAATGAATAATGAACAATATCAGTTCGCGAGGTGGTAGTTCGTCATACACACGAACAAAATGTTCATTTCCCATTTGATGAAATTGGAGATGGATTTGGGTAATGATATTAACATAATAAAATCTAAGTATATTTAGGATAATTTAGTTATTATATCATCATGGTTGGAAGAGATTTTAATGTAGTGGAATAAGAAATGAAATTGAAACACTTAAATAAATACATTACCTTTCCTTCAGATGAGCACCTTTATTAACACCTTAACACTTATAAGGAGGGTCTTATGCCTAAAATAAGGCATTAATAATGTGGGGAGGAATTATAGTATGTGGTTTGGGTAGATATTGGCTGAACCCAAAGGTTTTGGAAGTATGAGTAATAGAGAGGAAGGGTGCCTTTTTATAGGAGAGGGGAGGGGCACTCATAGAATTATTAAAAGTATTAAATTAATATAAATTCAATTTTGATTCCAAATGAGTCCAAAATTATTTAGATAAAATATAGGATAATTATGGTTCAAAATATAATCATCCAATGAAAATTAGATAAGTTTTAGCAATTTTTAAATCCTTATCTTTTTTGCTTTAACCCCTTTTAACCCTTACCATTTTATCAAGTAATTTACACTTTGAGAGTTAAAATAATTTCCAAAATATGCCAAACAACCAATAAACGAGTCATTAATGACATTTTTTGAGTTATATACACTTTTTGGTCAAATATTATATTTTTATAAATTTTATATCATTTAATTAAATATTTTATATTTTAAAATATGAATTATGTCAATTTTGACACTATTCATTACATGACTTTTTTAAAATATCATAAAAAGTTGATTAATTTGAAAAAAATACATTAAATCAATCCCAAAATGTCATAGTCATCCATAAAATTCAATGATGGCATCAAATATTTCAAATTATATTTATTTTAATATTGTTAATATCATTTATTTGATTCTTTCTTTAATAAATCTATTACTGCATCATCATTGTGTCATAATTAAATTTATTTATTTAATTACTAAAAATTATAAATAAATTACCATGATTTAGGTAATATTTTTATATTTCTATGTAATATTCATAGTTGAATATATCACTTACATAACCCCATATTAATTTTTTTAGTAAGAAGAGACATGTTTATGACATATTTGCCTTTACTTTAAATTAAATGTTATAAATATCATAATCACACCCAAGTAGATTCCAAAGGTCACAATTTCGTATCAAGGATTGTATTGATCAAAAATAACTCATCCAATAAGATTAGGACAAGTTTTAGTGTAATTTTATAATATTATAATATTAATTTTACCTTTAATTAGCCTATTTACCTTTAACCGTGGTAAATAAAATACTAAATTTACTATTTACCAAAAATTATTTTGATCCTATTGAACCCACTTTTTCATTTGGTAATGTAGTTGTTTTAGTCGACAACAAAATAATTGACTAGTTTTTGTTTACCATAGCTAGTATATAAAATACTTGTACTTTTGTGATTTCATTATGAATGGTTCATCCTTGAACCCTTACTTATTGAAACTAAATTTAATAAATCCCAATTAATTGATTTTAATTTCAATCCTATTATAAACCCATTTGCATCAACAAATTAGCACTTGGAATGTTTCATAATCCAACTCACATATTTTTTTGGATAATACCAAAGTATGAAATATTCACATAAATTGAATTTCTATCCTTGGTACTATATATATGAATCACTTCTACTACTAGAGTAACTCCACTATTTTACATCATACCATGACCATTCTATTCTTTTTGATAGAATAAATAACATTTAACTACATAACCATTGTAAGATAATACATTTACACTTGGTCCTCTGGCTATCCATCGAAGCCAAATTGAAATTGGAATTTGATTTTTAGATAAATACATAAAAATATAGCCAAAAAAACATCCTATAAATTGTTGATTATGTTTTTATAATATCTAGATTTCAGTACTTAATGGATTCAAATGCTTGAGAATTACTTCATGGGTTTTAACATATGACAATAACCTCTATACTGTTATGTAAAATGTAATGGCGTGTCTACTCTCACTCTATAATGGAAATTTCAATAAAATCTCTTGTAAAAATTCCTTCACCCATAAGGCGCCTGATGTGATGTGATTTTAAAAGAAAAGTTCTATATACATTGGACAATTATTTAGTAAAAAAATCAATATCTTTCTCAATAATACATCACTCTGCAATACAACCTTTCGATCAACTTTGATTTTTGATATACCCTTTAAAAATATTCATGTACCATTCAATGAGTTATATCCATCCTTAATTTACATGACCATGTAATCAGATCTCTCTAACAATGTGAACCATCAAGTGAACCATTACATCAAATAATTATAATGAGAATAATATCTACAATTCACTTCATATGACATCATTTTCCTTTTCCATAGTCAAAAACTTCATCGAGTCTATGAATTTATTGCATATAACTTTAAAAAGGAAGAAAATCTTGGTTAATGATTGTTAATTTTTTTTGGTAGAATACAATATAAAGTTATATGCATTAAATCTTTCATCAAAACATGAAAGTAACATGATTTTAAGATCTTTAATTTTAAATCAATCATCAAAGCGATATTCAAGATATTTGATGAATACCCCTCTACAAACTTTACACTATTTAATAAGTTTCAAAATTGATATCTCTATTTCCTAGAAAGAGTGTAAGATATTGGAGGAATAAAAATACACCTTTCACCCTTCAATGGAACCAACTCTTCTCTTATCCTCATGTTAATCATGTATAACTTGGCCTTAATATTATTCTTTATTTTTTTGGCTACATTTAGTTTCATGCGAATGGCATTATCACATATATTTTTTTCTATGTGCATGAAATAAAGAAAGTATTTTACATACAAATAATAATAATATGGTAATTCAAGAAAAATTATTATATTTTTACAACCAGTCTTTATAAGGTTTTTTTTAAAATGGTTTAACAAAAATGGTGATAATATAATTTTTTTAAATATTGATCTCTAGTTAGTGGAGGCAGTGTTGTACCTTCTTTTGAATTCTCATCAAATGATACTGTCTAGGATTGATATTTATTTTATCGGGGTAAAAATCTGTGCTTTCCTAAAAGAAAATTCTTTGAGAAATGTTACAACCTAACTAAGTGTGTACCTTATTCCCAAATGGGATACCCAATAATTCCTTTAATGCTATATCCTAACACATTTCCATAAGAAGGAAAGTAATTTATCATCCCAGATAACATGGATCTCAGCATGGAATCATTATTACTATAAGAATCATACAACATAACTCCTAAATCCCATATTAATTTTAGATCTTTAATCAATGGATCCAAGTAAACATCAATATCATTACCTAGTTTTTTTGGACCTGATATTAGAAGAGATGACATAATGTATTTACGCTTCATGCATAACCATAATGGAAAGTTATAATTTACCAAAATAACTAGTCGTGTACTTTGAGTGTTACTTTTTAAACCAAAATAATTCATTCCATTGAATTCCTATATCTACATTCCATTATAATTGACTTGCAGTCTACTCACTTCTATATAGGTGTCTAAACCTTGGAATGACTGAAAAGAACTATAAAACTTCAGAAGAACTTGATTCATTTTTCTTATATCAATCCAAATCACACTTAAGGTAATTTTTAAGTGATTAATGGTCCTTGTGAAACAATATAAAATCATTTAGACATGGATACAGATTATACCCATTGATCAGAACATCCATTTAACATCATTTTTTTGATAAGGAATATCATTATCTTTTGGTAGTATATCAATCAAGAGAGTAAGCAGTTTTGTAAATACAATGTCACTCTATATGTTATCATCTTTCAAATTATATATCTTTAGTATGGCTAGTTGGGAGGCTGGGAATCTTTCCATATGAACACCGAGACCATGGCCTTCGGTCCACCGGAACTTCACACACTTGAAGATCAACACAGTGAAAAAAATCCTCCAGAAGTTCATCTCCCATGAATCTATGTATTGGAAATAGAAAGTCAATGTACCCTACCCATTGCACAAAGTTGACCTTATACACAACTCAATAAAAGCTCATATACATTCAAAGTAACATAATTAAAATCAATATAGTAATATAAAGTAGGAAATAATACATAGGGATTAACTTGCTTTAGATGATTTATCCTACATGCATGGAAGAAACACCAAATCATTACTTATATTAACCAAAATACACACTATAATTCACTAAATAGAATCAGTTCTAATTCAGTTGAAGAATATTATCCACTATTTATAATTAGTATACACTGTGTAGAAGGTACCCACTCCCTTTTATAGTAATTATTAACTGGTTATCCAAGTTTCAATACCAATAACTTTCATGGAAATATCTCAATTTAGAATATAACTGGTGATCACCAGTATTACCTTTGAATTTGAAAACTTTACTTAGTGAATCATTCCATATAACTCATTCTAGATACTTCTCGTATTCACCAAAATTTTTAGACCTCCTTAATACCATCAGAAGATATGAATTTCTGGTGATCCTACTACCGCATAGAGAGATTGTGTTACCACTTTCTATATACCAAGATAATCACCTTAAGCTAACCAATTTCTAATAAATGAAATTTTGGTGAATGAACTTTTAGTGAACTGAAAAAGGCTTCACATCCCAATAATATCCCTCTTGAAGACATGTTTCAAGAAAAATTTTTCAACTCTCCAAAAAATTAGAAAAATTTCCTTTCCTTCCTCCACATCATGCAATGTTTTCCATTTTCTCTCTCTCCTTCTATTCACCCAATCTCCAATGAGGCATGATACTACCTCATAATTTCTTGAAATAATATTTTAGAGCATGTACACCAAATTTTGGATTAATAGATATATTTTGAAGATCTAACATTTTGTATTCCATAATTTTTCTAATAAAGTGACATTTCAGGTTAATATTATTAATCCTTACATAGATCAAATTTTTTTAAGCCAAGTGAATCAAAATTTGATTATAAAATAATAAGATGATGTTTTAGATGTAGTCTCTCTAGAATAATACCAATTTTTTGACTTTTATATCCCTTTTTATCCTCATCCTCAATAGTTTTTTGAATTGCCTAAGATCCTTTATTTCAAAACTTATAGATAACTCATGCTTCACTTATGAATCCCTAAAACCTATAGACCCATCAGAAATATTTCATTGACATATAAGAGTAATATGATAAGATTTCAATCAGCTCACTACTTTTGGTAACAATAGTGAACTACATTACACCTCTCAAATCATTTCTCTAGAATAAATCCATAAAACTTTTTATTCCATTGTCACAGTGCTTGATTTAGTACATAAATAAATTTCTTTAATTTAAAAACCAAGTTATGGTTCCCATATTCTATGAAACCTAATGGATGATTCATGTAAATTTATTCTTCCAACTCGCCATAAAATAAATCCATCTTTATATCCATCCATTCTAAGTATATATATTTTGATTCCACCATGCTCAGCAATGTTCGTATAGTTTCATGTTTAACTATTAGTGAAAATATCTCTAAGAAATCAATACTTTAATTTTATTGAAATATATTTACCACCATTAATTCCTTGAAACACTTCTTCCCTTTAGCCTATTCCTTTAACCTATACAACCACTTATTCTCAAGTGATCTTTTCCCTTCCGGTAAGCCAATAAGATCACTATTTTCATTGGAATTTAAATAATCTATTTCTATATCCATTAATGAATTCCATTTTTCCAATTCACTGAGTGATAATTTTTCTTCCAAACATTCAGGTTCCTCTACATCCATTAAAAGAAGAAAGTTCATGTTAAAGCCAAACCTTTGAACTAGTCTTTAGATTCCAGTTGATCTCTTTACACTATAAGAAAACTGTGTTTTAGCGATGGTTTTTTCATGGCAGTTTTAAAAACTGACACTAAAATTTTTTAAAATATTTTTTATAATTGTTTTAAAATTTATTCCAAAAAAGAATTACAATTTTTTTAGCGGCGGTTTTTCAAAACCACCACAAAATTGAAGAAAAACATTTATTTATTTATTTATTATTATTATTTATTTATTATTTACAATCAAATATAGTTTATTATTTATAATTTTAATTATTTATAATGTGTCAATTAATAAATATTTATAATTATTAGTTAATTATATTTTTAATCTAAAAAAAATCTTCAATAAGTTGAAGAATAGACTTCACCATAAAATGACCATAACTTCTGATCTGGGAGTCCATTTCAGCTCCAAAACTAGTCAAATCGAAGCTTATCAAATGAGATAAAACCAAATGAGACTTAAATCATGTGATAATCAAAGGAAAAAAATAAATTCAAATGTAAAAAGTTTAAAATCGAATTCAAACTTCAAACGACCATAAATTTTAATCCGGGTGTCCGTTTGGGATCTACCACCCATTAAATTGAAGCCTGCGACAAGATCTAGACTATTTAGGTCTAGTACCAACTCTTTGAGTATTGTACCAATTTTTATTCTTCCAAGAAGGCTCATAAGGCCTCCAAAACATATATTTTCACTACTAGAAATCCTATCTATACCAACGCATCTATACCAACGGTAAACCGTTGGTATAGGTCCCCTTTCCCAATAGTTTTTCCAAAACCATTGGGAAAGGGTACTTTGACACCACTTTTCCCAATGGTTTGGGAAAACCATTTGTAAAGGGTACTTTGAGATCACTTTTCCCAACGGTTTTCCCAAACTGTTGGGAAAGGGTCCACTTTTCCCAATGGTTTTGGAAAACCATTGGGAAAGGGTACTTTGAGACCACTTTTCCCAACAGTTTGGGAAAACCATTGGGAAAGGGTATTTTGACACCAGTTTTCCCAATGGTTTTCCCAAACCATTGGGAAAGGGTAATTTTTCCCAAAGGTTTCCCCAAATAATTGGGAAAGGGTACTTTGAGACCACTTTTCCCAACGGTTTGGGAAAACCATTGGGAAAGGGTCCACTTTCCCCAACGGTTTTTCCAAAACTATTGGGAAAGGGTACTTTGACACCACTTTTCCCAACAGTTTGCCCAAACCTATCACGACCCGCCTTCACCAAGATGAGGGAAGGGATAGAAGATTTCCAAACCCTTACTTCCTCAAGTTGAAGGAGAGATAATAACCCCCGATACCCGCCTTCAATAGGACCCATAGTGGAAACTAGTACCAAGGGTATAAAATCACATGTAAAATGGAAGGCACTACCCTTTTTATTTAGTAGTATCGGCAGATAATATAGTAAATCCCAACAACACCAAAAGTGGAAGTAAAATTAAAGCCAAAACAATCCATTTCCATATGCATGTTCCAATAATAAGTGCTAAAAAAATAAAAAAAAACTTCAATGGGAAGTACCAAAAGAAAAAGAAAAAACAATGACATCAACGGTCCCAGCATCCGAGCTAATAGAGTTCATCATGGTCTTCGAAGTCCTCCTGGAAACTTGAAAGCAGTTTTATATACATAGGGTGGGCATATAGGTATACTCAGTAAGGAAAACCAAAATCTCTCATGCACAAGTGGGGAGGCATTCTAATGCCCCATGAGAAAATAAGATAACCAAAACACCTAAAAAGGAAACTATCTACCCAAACCTCACCAAGGCACACTCCCCAAATAATGCAAGTCAAGTAAAATAATAGTAATAACACATCGATGTTTGGGTACCCCGCACCACTTTCCCACTGGTTATTGAAGACAACCTATGCATCAGACCTCCCCCTCTATTCTCATCGCAGTCCCACTACCATACCCCGCCCACACACACCTGAGATACCACAACCACACATCCCGCCCGAAAACACCTGGTCCACAACAACCACACATAACCACGCCCGCAGACACCTGGGCCCAAACAACTACTGCTACGCCCAAAGACACCTGGGTCTCATCCCAAAGACACTTGGGAAACAAACTGCCCGCACACACTTGAGACAACCACCATCACGTACCCTAACCAAAAAATCTTGGGCGAAAATAGACCTTAGGCCATCAAAGCCTGCCTAAAGAATCTTAGGCTACTCGAGAAAGAGAGCAGAAAATGAGCTAATAACCAGCCACTTATAGGAGTGTTGGGAAACCCCCCCCCCATGAAATTGGGGTGTTTGGAATGAAGTTCTCAACTTGGGTGGGGTGTGAATAAGAAACATATGAACTAAATTATACATATATGTAAACAAGCACTCATCCCAACCAAGGGGTTTCAAAACCAGCCCACACGCAAACACCCTCATTACTATTCATTCATAAAAAGCACAACGACCACAAACAAGACACAACTCATTCCCAAATAACAAATACCCTTGAAAGAGCATTGTCTTGGGCGCCCTCAAACGATTAGTGTGATTTTGGGGTACTTAGGTGCAACAGAGTGGCTGACCAAGGTCGTCTCTCAAAGGAGGAAGTGAATTTAACAACTTATTAAAGGTATTATAAAAATAAAATAGAATAGAATTAAAACACTAGTTTAAAGGATGAGGTTTTTTTATAGTTTATAAATCTAGAAGAAGTTTTCTGGAAGAATATTGTATTTTTTTTGTTTTTAGTTTTAAAATGAAGTTTGATTAAAAAGACACAACAAGAAGATGTTTTTTTTGAAAATATTTTAAAAGCCGTAATCGATCTAACTCTAACTCTTCATTTACTTATTAATCATTATCATTTAAATCAATACCAACTTAATTATGATCCCCTAATTTGTTAACCCTTGAACCCCAAGAGAGTTAACTTAACCACAAAGATGAAATTACTTAAACCCTATGCCAGCTTTGGAATACGCAATCGTAGCACCCTGCATTGATTGTTGTTCTAAGGTTAGCTTATGGTCAGTGGTTAATTAGAGCATATATCCATTCTATAAATGAGGATGAATTGTGTTTAGGGATTATATTTTAACTCTACAAATTTATCCTGTGTGGTCTTGTATTACCGATTAATATCACGCTCTCACAATTTACACAAAATCTCAATCTCGCGTGTTTTTGTGTTAATTGTTCAATTGCTTTCTTAGATTCTTAAAATTTAAAAACAAAATTCATGGATCATATTAAATGAATTACATTATATCAATGATTCAAAATAATTAAATGAATAGGGTAGAAGATAGATCGATTACTAAAAGACCACTCTTCCATAGGTGGCGTAATCATCGTAGAAGCGTTTTGCATGTGCAAAGGTTTATAATAGGTATAACCCAATAACTCCTCTACTAAAGAATTACATACCAAAGAGGAATATTAATAGAAGAAGAAATTTAAACAAAACAGAAGAAAAGATAAGAAATAAAATAAGAACAAAGAAGTTTATTACACAAACAAAAGCATTACAACATGAAGGAGAAGGAGAATGCTTTGTCGAAGGGATCCTTGCTTCAAGAGATACCCTTATTGAAATGGTTGGATAATTGGATTGGATCCACTTATTATCTTACCTCAACTAACCAATGCACGTACCAAACCCAAAAAATGAGAAAAACACTAATTTATAGAGTGGTGGGGAGGCTAGGTTCAAAGTGGTTTCAAGTGTGAATGGGGAATCTCGGTCAAATATTTTATTCCAACTTTCACCGACAATTTGACCACCAAAACGCGTGAATTGGATGGCCTTCCAGAAGGAGAATATGTGAGTATATGGGTCCCATATCTCCTCTAAAAATTTGGTCTTAATACAATCCCATATGACGGAGTTATGGCCGAAATATATAAGCTTCTCCATTCTGACGTGTCCAGCCCACCTTTGAATTTATGGCCCAATTAATCCATCCAAATGCATTTTTTTATCTAGTGTCATGAATAATTTTTTTATAAAATTAAGTTAGGAACACTTCTAAAAAATTTCAAATTCAAATAATAAATATAAAAATATTTATCTTCAAAATACTACAGTGCACTATAAAGGGTAAAACTGGAATTTTCACTAAATTTTCAAATGAATGATCAAATCCCAAATATTTTATAAATAAACATATTTAACACAATGTGAGGAAATTATGTCATTTATTATCAATAAAATATTCAACAAAATAGTGTTTTATCAACTCCCCCACACTTACCCTTTTTCACTCCTGGGCAAAACCTCATATCAAGTAAACATCAATATCAAATCAAAACCAATTTTAAAACACATATCCTTGAGATCAAACAATTACACACCAAGAAACAAAAGATATCATGCCTCATAAAAAACATTATTTCAATTTCTCTATTTATATCATTCAATATATTTCCACTTCATTTATCCTCCCAAGCACAAAACACTTACCTCACTTGAATTTTCTCTCATCACACAAATATCATTTTTTTTGCAATGTCTTTATCATCCAAACTCATAAAAGGGTCACCATAGGCTTGATAAATTCATACATCGCCACCCGATGTGAGTCAAGGAAATATTTTTATCATGAGGACTTTTCAGGGTTGTTCTGTGGCTTTAGGTTGGTAGGATTTAGATGTGAAAAATTCTGAGGCTGAATGAGGAGGGCTTGACTCTTTTTGAAGCAAAATTGCATTAATCTAATTTTCACTTAAATATGGTCTCCTCCTCAATCCCCATAGTATCAATTCATCTCCATCATCATGAAAATTCATGGAAAGTTTACACCATTCATCATTTCAGCATCAAAAATTTCAATCTTCTCAAACATGATTTTCTTGAAAGCTCCAGATAGGCACAACTTTCTACCTCTATTAGAAGCTCCAGAAAAGACACATCTTCACTTATCATGAAAGCTCTAGAAAAGGAACAACTTTCAATATAATGATTTTCATTAGCAACAAACACATCTCTTTAGGATTTAATTTTCCACCCAAAGTATCACAGAATTTCGTAGCACAACACAACATAGCTTCTCCCACACTTAAGTTCAACTAGATTATGCAATTTCACTTCAAGAGTTGGTTGGATAGGGAAAATTGGCTTGTAATGAGGCTAACCTAACAGGATGTGCATGGATTATAAGGTCTAAAAGGAGTAAATTTTCAAGGTAGGCCATTATAAAAAAGTATTCTTTGAAATAGGGGCTTTAATACCAAAAAAATGCCTCAATCATTTAAACATAAGTACCTCAAACCCTCAAGTTTTGACAGAAATAAATCAAATTCTGGTTAAATCAAGCATAGTTTGGTTCTCTCAAGAAGTGAGGTGAATGTAAAGAATATGAAAATAATGGTTTAGAATCCTCATAGGACTGTGGTTTTAAATATAAAGACAGTGAGATGTGGCATGGGATTCAAAATTCAATGTACTTTTCATGAAATTACTAAATATTTGAACTTGAAACAAAGTCATTTTCAACATTCATTTAAGCTCAATTTCATGGGATAAATTGTTTCACTCATTGATATGCATTTTAAAATTGTGATGAGAATCATTTCAGCTCAAAAATTTCAAAAACACAAAGAAAATTGAAAAATAAACACAAAAAATTTGAAAAACACACAATTTTTTTGTTTTGTTTTTTTAGATAGGAAAACAATTGAAATTACTAAACTAAAAGGTTCCCTCCCCTACACTTAAAATATTACATTTTCCTCAATGTGAACCCATAAGATGATATATTCACATGAAATTTATAATTTTAAATAGGACAAAGAATAAAAAAAGTTAAAGGGTTAGGAACAACCTGATGTGCTCAAGTGATGATGGGGTCATGCAGTGTGATAAAATCCACTGCATCAGTAGGAAGTCCCTCAATATATCTCTTCAAACGTTTCCCATTGACTGTAAAGCTCCTTCCTGTGTCCTCTTGTGTGATCTCCACTGCACCATAAGGAAAAACATTAGTCACAATATAAGGACCTAACCATCTGGAACGCAACTTACCAGGCATCAGCTTCAGTCGTGAACTATAGAGAAGGACTTTCTCTCCAACATGAAACTCCTTTTGTTGGATCATTCTATCATGAGTTGCTTTTGATTTTTCCTTATAGAGCCTTGAGTTCTCATATGAAGACAATCTAATCTCCTCAAGCTCTTGAATTTGCAGCTTCCTTTGGATTCTAGCTTGGGCCAAATCCATGTTGCATTTCTTTATAGCCCAATAAGCCCGATGCTCAACCTCCATAGGGAGATGACACGCTTTCCCAAAAACAATCTGAAATGGGAACATACCAATGGGTGTCTTGTATGTTGTCCTATAAGCCCACAACGCATCATCCAAGCACTTGCTCCAATCCTTCCTATTTGGCTGCATGGTTTTCTCCAAAATTTGTTTCAATTCCCTATTTGAAACCTCAGCCTAACCATTTGTTTGAGGGTGGTATGGTGTTGATGTTTTGTGTGTCACCCCATACTTCTGAAGAAGGGTAGAAAAATTACGATTGCAGAAGTGTGTTCCTTGGTCACTGATGATGGCCTTTGGTACTCCAAACCTGCAAAAAATTTGAGCATTGACAAAATCCACTACAACATGAGAATCGTCAGTCCTGGTGGCCCTGGCCTCCACCCATTTACTCACATAATCAACAGAAACCAAAATATACAAAAATCCAAATGAAATTGGAAAAGGAACCATAAAATCAATGCTCCATACATCAAAAATATCACAGAATAGTATGGGTTGTTGGGGCATCTCATGTCTCTTAGAAATATTCCCAGTGTATTGGAAACAAGAGCATGACTTAAAAAACACATGGGCATCATGGAATAAGCTAGGCCAATATAATCCAGAGTCCAAAACTTTCCTAGCTGTCCGTTGGGATCCAAAGTGTCCACCACAAGCAAGTGTATGACAGAAATGAAAAACAGACTCAAACTCATGATCAGGAACACACCTCATAATGACTTGGTCACTACACATGCTCCAGAGGTAAGGATCATCCTACACATAAAACCTAGACTCAATTTTTAATTTTTGGACTTGATGCTTCTTCAAATTTGCTGGGATTTTAGAGGAAATAATGTAATTAACTAAATCATCATACCAAGGATGTGTACCTGAGATGGTATAAAGATGATCATCGGGGAAAGTGTCCTGAAGTGGTACCTGGTCCAAGGTGTCATCCTCTAGTGTGTGAGTAAGCCTACTCATGTGGTCTACCACCAAGTTTTCTAAACCCTTTTTTTCCTTTATCTCAATGTCAAACTCTTGAAGAAGGAGCATTCAACGGATAAGTCATGGATTTTCATCTGGCTTCTTTAGGAGGTACCTCAAAGATGCATGGTCAGAAAAAACAACTACTTTAGATCCCAATAAATATGATCGAAATTTATCTAAAGAAAATATAACAGAAAGAAACTCTTTTTCTGTTGTGGTGTAGTTTGATTGGGCAGAATCCAACGTCCTCGATGCATACGAAATCACATGTGAACGTCCCTCCACCCTCTGAGATAAGACCGCTCCAACCGCGAAGTTGGACGCATCACACATAAGCTCAAATAGAAGGTCCCACTGTGGGGGTTGTATGATCGGTGGAGTGGTCAGAAATTTCTTTAGCACATAAAATTATACCCTGCATGAATCATCAAAATTGAAGTCAATATATTTTTGAATCAATCGAGATAAGGGTAGAGCGATCTTAATAAAATCTCTGATGAAGCGTCGATAAAATCCAGCATGTCCAAGGAATGATCGAACATCACACACACATGTAGGATATGAAAGGGATGAAATAATGTCTACCTTAGATTTATCAACTTCAATGCCATGTTGTAAGAGTATATGAGCTAAGACAATTCCCTTTTCGACCATGAAATGAAATTTTTCAAAATTTAAGACCAGATTCTTCTCAATACAACGATGTAACACATCACCCAAACTAGAGAGACATTCATCAAATGAGGATCCATAAACTGTAAAATCATCCATAAATACCTCCATGTAGGTCTCAATGAAATATGAGAAAATACTCACCATGCATCTCTGGAAGGTACCTGGGGCATTGCAAAGTCCAAATGGCATCCTTCGGTAAGCAAAGGTACCGAATGGGCAGGTGAATGTCATCTTCTCCTAGTCCTCTACTGCAATGGGAACCTAAAAATAGCCAGAGAAACCATACAAGAAGCAATAATGTGTCCTAACTGCAAGTCTCTCAAGCATCTGGTCAATGAATGGAAGTGGGAAATGGTCCTTATAAGTGGATTGATTTAGTTTCCTATAATCAATACACACTCGCCAACTGTTTTGTACTCTCACAGGAACTAAATCATCATTTTCATTTTTTATAACAGTAAAACCAGTTTTCTTTGGTACAACTTGGACAAGGCTAACCCATTGTGAGTCAGAAATAGAAATCATCACAATCAGAGAATAGAAATCATCAAAATCAGAGAATAAAGTATCAAATCCATCAACATACTCAATAGACATGTCATAATTAGAGTTCACATGATCAAAATCAGAATATGATTCCATTTCAAAATCAAATCTTAGAGAGTCTTGTTCCTTAGAAACAGGCGTGGAAGTACTCTTAGACATCAAACTAGAACCAATACTCATAATCTCACTAAGAATAGGATAGTCCAATTCCATGGTGTTTTTACTTGGTGGTTCAAAATGGGAGATAAAAAATGAAAAATGATCCTCTGAGGGGTACTTCATGGAATCCATAACATTAAATATCACAACTTCATCCCCAAATTCCATGGAAAGTGTACCCTCATTGACATTTATGATAGTTTTTGCAGTTTTGAGGAAGGGTCTACCTAAGATAATGGGGGCATGTGAACTTACCTGATCATTCTCCATGTTAAGCACGTAGAAATCTGCTGGAAATATCATGTATCTTACCCCGACAAGTACATCCTCAAGGACTCCCGCTGGATATTCCATAGCTCTATTTTCCAACTGCACCACTACTCTTGTCGGCTTCAACTCACCAACCTGTAAAGAAGAGAATACAAAGTGAGGCATCACATTTATTGAAGCTCCTAAATCACAAAGAGCATCAGAGAAGTGAAACTCCCCTATGGTACATGGGATGGTGAATGTCCCGGGATCCTTGCACTTTTTTGGCATTGCTAGAGTTGGTGTAATGAGTGCTGACACATTCCTTCCAAGATTGATCCTCTCATTTACCTTGATCCCTCTTTTATTGGTACAAAGTTCTTTTAAGAATTTCGCATACCTTGGAATTTTCTTAGTGGCTTAAAGTAGAGGAATATTGATCTCCACATGCTTAAATGTGTCCAAAACCTCTTTTTGCATCGCCTCTTCAGCCATCTTCTTGGTTTGAACAACCCTATTTGGAAAAGGAAGGGGTTTAGGAGGAACAGCATCAATCTTTTTCTTACCTTTATCTTTCTCCTTGGATTGATCATCAGTTGGTATGGAATGTGGCTTCTCTAGAGTTGAGGTGAATCCTGGTGGAATGGTAGGTACAGATGTATCATTCATTTGCTTACCACTTCTCAATGTGATGGCACTAACATTACCCTTTGGATTTGGAGTGGGTTGGGAAGGAAGATTTCCAGAATTCTTACTTACCAGTTCATGGAGGGCAGTGGCAATCTGGCTCATTTGAGTCTTCAACTCCCTCAACTTCGAACCTTGATTCTTCAGCTCATTCTGTTGATTAAGGATAATTTGTTTCAAAATATCATCAGTGTTAGAGTCTACCCTATTTTTTATATTCCCTTGTTGCTGACTTGTTGATGTTTTAGCTTCGAATCTCCTTTGGGGTTGTTGGAAACCCTGTTGGTAAGGTGAAGGCTGCTGGAAGTTTGGTTGAAAAGGGGGACTTTGTTGTTGCCCAGAGCCATACCTCATGTCTGATTGATCCTTCCACCCTTGGTTTTATATTGGATCAAACTTCTTTTGGGTATATGGTTGTTGTTGTTGTTGCTGATATGGTCTCCCAGGGAACACTGCTGCACAATCTTCTGTTTCTTGGAGTTGTGGGCAACAGTCAGTTGGGTGGCTTGTCTCAGTGCAAATACCACAAGGCCTTGAAGGAGGGGGTTGGGATGTCTTTTGAGCCAAAGCAATCTTCCTCACCATAGTGGTCAATTATTCCAACTTGGTATCAATCAAATTACTTTAAAGAGAAGAAGGACTTACCTGATGTACTCCCCTGACATGTGGTGTTCCTCGATCCCCAAATTGTTGGGAGTCTTGGGAAATTTTGTCGATCAACACACGTGAAGCTACTGGTGTCTTGTCCACCAATGATCCTCCAGCCGCAACATCCACCATACTTCTCTCCATAGGTGTGAGTCCTTTATAGAAGTACTGGATGAGTAGTTTCTCACTGATTTGGTGATGTGGGCAGCTTGCACACAACTTCTTGAATCGCTCCCAGTACTCATACATTGACTCCCCTTCTGCTTGCTTGATCCCAGATATCTCTTTACGAATGGATGTGGTCCTTGATGCTGGAAAAAATCTCTGCAATAAAATACGTTTTAAATCGTTCCAAAAAGTTACATCTTCAGGTTGTAAATAATACATCCAATCTTTCGCAGCTCTATCAAGTGAGAATGGGAATGCTCTTAATTTGATTTGGTCTTCAGATATATTTCTTGGTTTCAAGGTTGAGCAAACCACATTAAATTCTTTCAAATGTTTATTGGGATCCTCACCAGAGAGGCCATGAAACTTTGGAAGTAAGTGAATTAACCCATATTTTAGTTCAAAGTCTAATTCGAGATTTGGGTATGCAATACAATTTGGTTGATAGTTAATATTAGGTGCAACCAATTCTTGAATGGTTCTATTAATTACATTTCCATTATTTTCAGCCATTGGTTCTTGTTTTATGGTTGAATTTTAATTTCTTCCAATTTCAATGTTCTGATATTGGAGTAATTCTCCAATTGGTTGAATGTTGAAACTTCCCGTAGACTGAGAATGTCTGATTCGAGCCCTAAGGCTACGTTCAATCTCAGGGTCAAGATCTAAGAGGTATTCAGCATTAGTTCATGTCATAAATAAAATAAAAATTAAAAGAAAAAAATTGGACCATAGTAAAATAAAAATAATAAGTTTGAGTTGATGGTCCAAAAAGAAGTAGAATAAAATAAAAGAAGAAGAAGAAAAAAAACCCAGATTGGGTAAAGAAGGAAGAAAGAAGAGAGGAAGCGAATAAAATCTAAAATAAAATAAATACCTCTAATTGGTTGAAATAATTACTTGCCTCCCCAGCGACGGTGCCAATTTTTTAAGAGTGCTGTCGTTGGCGCCCTCAAATGATTAGTGTGATTTTGGGGACTTAGGTGCAGTAGAGTGGCTGACCAAGGTCGTCTCTCAAAGGAGGAAGTGAATTTAACAACTTATTAAAGGTATTATAAAAATAAAATAGAATAGAATTAAAACACTATTTTAAAGGATGGATTTTTTTATAGTTTATAAATCTAGAAGAATTTTGCTGGAAGAATATTGTATTTTTTTTTGTTTTTAGTTTTAAAATGAAGTTTGATTAAAAAGACACAACAAGAAGATGTTTTTTTTGAAAATATTTTAAAAGGCGTAATCGATATAACTCTACCTATTAATTTAATTATTAATCATTATCATTTAAATCAATATTCACTTAAATATGATCCCCTAATTTGTTAACCCTCGAACCCTAAGAGAGTTAACTTAACCACAAAGATGAAATTACTTAAACCCTAGGCTAGCTTCGGAACACGCAATCGCAGTACCCTGCATTGATTATTGTTATAAGGTTAGCTTATGGTCAGTGGTTAATTAGAGAACATATCCATTCTAGAAATGAGGATGAATTGTGTTTAGGTATTATATTTTAACTCTACAAATTTATCCCGTGTGGTCTTGTATTACCGATTAAGATCGCGCTCTCACAATTTACACAAAATCTCAACCTCGCGTGTTTTTGTGTTAATTGTTCAATTGTTTGATTAGATTCTTACAATTTAAAAACAAAATTCATGGATCATATTAAATAAATTAAATTAGCTCAATGATTCAAAATAATTAAATGAATAGGGTAGAATATAGATCGATTACTAAAAGACTACTCTTCCATGGGTGGCGTAATCATCGTAGAAGCGTTTTGCATGTGCAAAAGTTTATAATGGGTATAAACCAATAATGCCTCTAATAAATAATTACATCCCAAAGAGGAATATTAAGAGAAGAATAAATTTAAACAAAACAGAAAAAAAGAGAAGAAATAAAAGAATAACAAAGAAGTTTATTACACAAACAAAAGCATTACAACATGAAGGAGAAGGAGAAAGCTTCGTCGAAGGGATCCTTGCTTCAAGAGCTACCTTTACTTAAATGGTTGGATAATTGGAGTGTATCCACTTATACTCTTCCATAAACTTTTCAATTCACTTACCAACCCCAAAAAATGAGAAAAACACCAATTTATAGAGTGGTGGGGAGGCTAGGTTCAAAGTGGTTTCAAGTTTGAATGGGGAATCTTGGCCAAATATTTTATTCCAAATTGAACCGCCCATTTGACCACCAAAACGCGTGAATTGGCTGGCCTTCCATAAGGATCATATGTGCGGATATGGGTCCCCTATCTTCTCTCAAAATTTGGTCTCAATCCAATCCCAGATTAAGGAGTTATGTCCGAAATACAGAAGCTTCTCTATTCTGGCGTGTCCAGCCCACCTTTGACTTTATAGACCAATTAATGTATCCAAATGCATTTTTTTTTATCTAGTGTCATGAATAAAATTTGTATAAAATTAATTTATGAACACTGTTACAAAATTTCAAATTCAAATAATAAATATAAAAATATTTATCTTCAAAATACTACAGTGCACTATAAAGGGTAAAATTGGAATTTTCACTAAATTTTCAAATGAATGATCAAATCCCAAATATTTTATAAATTAACATATTTAATATAATGTGAGGAAATTATGTCATTTATTATCAATAAAATATTCAAAAAAATAGTGTTTTATCACCCCTTTTGAGCCCATTCTTGTTATCACATTCTCGTGGTTCCATTTAAATAATTCTTCACTACTGAGCAACTAACAGGCATAACCACAAGCCAAGGAAGGAAAAACAACCAAGCACCAAAATAAGCATTCACACTGGTTATCTTGTAAATTCACAACAAAAAAATGGATTTATGAGATCCCTCTAAGTACTATAACCAAACCAAGACCCAACATATGGCCCCACACGGCCTAAGATCCACAACCAACAACTGCACCACAATAGGGGATCCCATCCCCATCCATGTCTCCTAAAAAACATCAAGCAGAACAACCATAAACATCATCAGAATAGAGCAAGGTATTTTTTAGATTTAAACACACCATTTATTTAGTTCCATCTTTCTGTTTGGTTAACTGGGGTGACCACACAAGGATTCTTATTCATTGGGCATCCATTTAATCAACTGAGTTTACGTGATTAACCAGTTTCCATGTTACAACCATTCAATCACAGAAATATCCAGAAAATAGAGGTTCATTAGTGCAAAAGAAAGGACCACCAACAACCACGATTTTCAGTGGGCATAATCCCATACAATTCACAACATATAAGCATGGGTAAAAGAGTACAACAACATTATCAAATACACCCCTTCATTATTTAGAAGAATTTATTATCTTCATTAAGGTTTGGTTTCATCCATCCCCATAGAAACATAATCATGCCCACCCCACACGATACACAATAAATAGATACGAAGGAAGAACCCTACTTGGATGATCAACGATCAAAATTTTTCTCCTCACGCCAATAACTGGGATGCGCGACTTGCAGAGGAGGAACTCCAGGGACTCCAAGAGTGAGTAGGAAAGGCTCTGATACAGGTGCACCACTATCCTTAGGAAAGGGGAATCCAAACACACGAAGGAAAGAATGAAAACATCCAAGAAGAAGAAATAAATAATTATAGTGTGATAAAATGGTGAGATCCTGGAGTTACGAGATATGAATTTTGAACGACTTTAAAGGCGGATCGTGGTATCACCATGCGGTTGAACGGTTACACATGATGGAATTAATTTTTATTTAATAATTCTCATCAGAGTGGTGGCCATAATAGCTTTTCATTAAAGTATTTCATTTAAAGAGAGAAAAATAGATCTGTTTTGGGTTTCCCCACACTGATATTCCACCCTTCAGATCCGGACTTACTGATGGGGTCCAGGGCATCCCAAACACTAGAAATTGGAAAAGTAGTGGACTAGGAGTGTCTGATCCATTACATTAGATACCTCTCAAATTATTCTCGTCCTCGAGAATACAATATTAACCCAAAAAACCACTCTAAAAGATACCTATTGGGGACAAACCACCCCAAACATCCATATGAATCCCAAGGGTCACATTGTCTCGACACACGAATCAGGGAGTTCTTTCCTCCATGTTAAGATACTATCTTCTTTGGGAGGCATTGACTCGACCGAATGGGTTCAATCGCATCCACTTTAATGCGTCTTTATTAGGGATCAGGTCCTCCCCTTTTCCATAGTCAAGACTCTTCACACACATTCATAGAGCAAGGAAAACAACACATTCCATAGTTAACAAGGTCAACCACTACATCAAAAACAAGTTGAAACAAAACAGATTAAAACTCAAAACAACTCTAGGTACTGGGCACTCATATGTGCCTCCCGTTACCAGGTATTCTCCTCGAGGCCGCCATGCCTCCACAACAAACGAACCAAGGGAATGGTTCATCCACGAAGCACCTTCTCCTCATGATCCTCGATCCTCACTGGTTGCTCTATGAAAGTAGTTTTGTCCTCTATATCCATATTTCCCCAGTAGAGTACGTGGGAGTCATTGTGTAGATATCGACGAAGCTGGGAGACATGGAAAATGTTGTGGATCCTTTCAAACTGAGGTGGAAACTCCATCTGATATTCCACCTCACTGACTTTCCCCGACACCTCAAAAGGCCCAATGAACCAAGGAGAGAGCTTGCTCCCCTTGCCGAACCTTCGCTGCCCACGTCGAGTGGAAACCTTGAATAAAACATGGTCTCCAACCTCTAACTCCAAGGGCCTCCTACTACGTTCATCATATGAATTCTTCCAGTCCTGGGATTCCTTCATCCTCTCACGCACAAGCTGAACCTTCTCCGTTGTGCTCTGCACTACCTCTGAGCTAAGAACATCTGCCACCCCAACATCGATCCAGCACACGGGTGAACGACACGACCTTCCATACAAGGCTTCAAACAGTGTCATTCCAATAGTAGAGTTATAGATATTATTATAGGAAAAATATACTAATGGAAAATGTCATTCCCATGATCCCCCAAAATCCAAAACACAAGCCCGTAGCATATCCTCCAATGTCTGGATGGTTCGCTCTGTCTGCCCATCTGTCTAGGGGTGGAAAGCAGTGCTAAGGCGTAGATGGGTGCCAAAAGTATTCTACAATCCCCTCCAGACTTGTGAGGTAAACCGTGAATCCCTATATGAGACTATGGACCTCAGAAATCCATGAAACTACACCACCTCATCCATATATCTCTGTGCTAAGGAATCCACCACACTTGACTCCTTGATCGCTATGAAGTGAGCTAATTTTGTTAGCCGGTCTACCACTACCTAGATAGTATCACAACCTCCTTGAACCCTAGGTAGTCCTATGATTAAATCCATTGAGATGTCCTCCAACTTCCACTTAGGTACATCTAAAGGCTGCAACAAACCTCATGGGACACAGTGTTCAACCATCACTTGCTGACACACCAGGCACCTTGCCACAAACTCCTCCACTACCTGTTTCAACCCGGGACACCAAAACTGTTCCCCTAGGCCCTGGTACATCTTGGAAACTCCTGGGTGTACCACTACAAGTGAGTTATGGAACTCATAGAGAACTCCCTTGTGCATTATTTCTGGGACAAACAACTTCCCTCAGAAAAGCATCCAATTCTGACCACCCTACGACCACCCTTACAGAGCATTTCCTTGGTCAACCTGATTGCGCATCACTTCACTCTCTAAGTCTCCCCACCAAGACTCATCCACCTACTGTAACAGAGAGGAATGCACTGTCATCTGAAATAGACAACCTGTACCACCATCCACCCTTGAATCTAAGTGTAGGGTATCCAACTTCTCCATTGCCTTCCAATCATCCACATATTATTGAACAAATTTCCTCTGTGAATTTATGATCAAGGAATCAGCCACAACGTTCCCATTACCTTCAGTGTAAGAGATCTCAAAGTTTTAGTCCTGAATAAACTCTACCCACCTTCATTGTCACAAGTTCAGGTCCCACTGGGTAAAGATATGTCTCAAACTCTTGTGATCTGTGAAGACCAAAAAGTGCTCCTTGATGAGGTAATGCCGCCACTACTTTAATGCGAACACTACTACTACAAGCTCTAGGCCATGGGTGGAATAGTTATGCTCATGAGGAAATAACTACCCAGACCCATAAGAGATCACTCCCTAATTTTGCATTAGTACACACCCTAGGCCAAGTCCAAAAGTATCACAAAACACCTCATACAACACCCCTTCCTCTAGCAACTTGAGCACTGGAGCGCTGACCAACCTTTCCTTCAGATAGCTGAAAGATGCCTGACACTTCTCACTCCACATGAAGGACTTGTCCTTTCTGGTCAAAGATGTCAAAGGAGATGAAACTTGAGAGAATTTGGGTATGAACCTCCAATAATATCCTACCAAACCCAGAAAACTATGAACCTCCATCACATTCTTGGGTGCTTCCCAAGAAACAACCGCTTAAACCTTTGACGGATCAACTACTACCCCTTTCTAAGACACCACGTGTCCAAGGAAACGCACTTCTCGTGTCATGAACTTTCACTTGGACAATTTCCCATAGAGCTGGTGATGTCGAAGGATCTCCAAGACTATCCTGAGGTGCTTAGTATGTTCCTCCTATGATCTTGAGTAGATCAAAATTTCAACAAGGAACATAGTGACAAACCGGTCCAGAAACTCGTGGAAAACAGAGTTCATGAGCCCCATGAACACAATAGGTGCGTTCGTAACACCGAACGACATTAATACGAACTCAAAGTGACCATACCTGCACCTAAAAAAAGTCTTCAGGATATCACTATCCTTCACCCCTAACTGGTGATACCCAGAACACAGATCGATCTTAGAGGGTAATGGTTCTTGACTGTTACCTGATTCAGTCTTCAGTAGTCTATTCATATCCTGAGACCACTATCTTCCTTCTTCGCAAAAAAGACCAGAGCACCCCATGGAGACATGATGGGTCAGACAAAACCCTTCTTTATGAGCTCTTCAATATGAATATGCAACTCCTGCAACTCATAAGGTGCCATCTGATAAAGAGTCATCGAAATCGAACGGTCACTAGGCTGTAAGTCTATCCCGAACTCAACATCATGTCGAGGGGGGTAGAGTCACAAACTACTTGAGAAAAAAACATCTAGGAACTCTCTGAAAACTCTTAGAACATCCATCATCTTAGAATCCACTAATTCTACTAAAATCTCATCCAAATTAGAAAAAAGAGGCTTTATATTCCATCTCCCCACTTGAAAACTTCATTCGCCAACAAAAGCCACACATTGGCCATCCTCATTGGAGAATATGACTCTTCTCTAGAAGCAGTCAATAACAGAGTGCACAGAAAACAGCCAGTTGATGCCTAGGATGACATCGTATGGCTGCATTTGCAACAAAAGAAGACCCCCACTAGACTGATGCGGCCCCAACATCAGTCTGCATCCTCGACAAACATCAAACAGGTTGGTATGACCCCCAACTGGCGTACTCAACACCAGGGCATAGAGAGTCTCTCTATGTCTAGGCCCAAGGCATGGGCTAGAATAGATATAACAAAGGAGTGCGAAGCTCCTGAATCAAACACGGTGCAATCAAGAGTGCTAAAAAAGCTGATCGTACCTCAAACGACTTCCAGCCCTACTAGAACCACTGCCTCTATGGCATGCAAATTCCCATGCACAACTCCTCTACCTCTCAGCTATCAACCTCCTCCCCAACCATGCCCTGGACGAGGTCCATGAGGATCACCCTAGGGTCGGCCTCCTCCTACCACGTCTTCTCTTGTAGGAGAGGGAGCTCTCTGTCCCTGCTGCTACTGCTGAAAGGGCCTGGCTGGAAACTGCTACTGTTGAGATGGGCACTGAACTTGCCCACCCCCACTATACTACACTTGGTTCATGCACTAATTCCAAAGGTTCCCATGGCTAACACAGATAAAGTAACTTTTTCTTGGGCCCACAAGGAAAGGGTGAGGACTGGGAGATCGAAACTGGAACTGTTGGGACCTACTCCCCACTAGCTGAAACCTAGAAGGCCCTGATGCTGGAGGCCTGCTACTGATACCCTTCCCCTTTGACGAGCCCAAATAGATCCCCTCTCGTGGAAAACCTCCTAGAATGTGCATCCTCTCCACCACTTCATCCTTCTTTTGGACCTCCAAGAACGTCGGTAGGGTGAAGGGAGTAACAACATACTGAAGAGAAGGTTGAAGTGCCTCCTCTAAATGAATCGCTTGAGACTCCTCATCTGGAAAAAGGTCCAGAGAAAAATGAAGGAGATCCTTGAACTTGATCCCTAACTCCCTCACTGACATGTTCCCCTACTGTAGGGAGAGTAGATCTTGCCTCTTTTCTGCCTTCATCATGGAATAGAGGAATTCCGCCCAGAATTCCCTCTCGAAATAAATCCACAAAACTTCATCCTCCCTCTTCTCCCCAAGATAGAGCGCCCACCAATGACACGCCACACCCTGCATCTGGCTTACATCCATAGGAACCCAGTACTCCATCGACGCTTGGATCAAGCTGAAAGCTATCACTAGCTCCTCGATCTATCTCTCTATCTCCATATCCGAGATGTTGCCCTCATACTTCCCAAGGGTCTGCCGCTGAAAGGCATGAAGCATCCTCTGCAACTAGTCATCCTCCTCCTCTCTATCAGTCATCTGCTGATCATATAGATCAGACTCCTAGGCCTCGATCTCCTGCACTACTTGTGGTCATCGTCCGGGTGCCATAACTGCAAGGTAAACAAGGAATGCCTTAGCCCGAGTAGTGTAGAATATTTATTTTAAGTTTTTCTTAAACTTGTTATTTATTTAAATTCCCAGAACACCTAGAACACATAAGAACACAAGTCATTATGATGCATGTACCTTTCCTAGGGTCTCTACCCTACAATCAGTGTAGCCTCACTTGGTCATTCGGTTGGTCCCGAGTCTTTGCATCAGATCACAGGGGGCCCTAAAATCCTGTGTCATAGCCGGTCTTCCCTATCCTATTTTACGCATAAAGATTGCATAACACTATTTCCCTACCATATCATGCAATCCTCACTGTGCCTAACCCCAATCTCTATCCTATCTGTCACGACCTGACCCTACCTGGGCTAGAGCCGCAACTACCCCAAGCCCGCCTTCATAGGCCAGGGGCTGGCGACAAGTGCCAAAGGCTAAAAAACGCTGGGAGGCCATTTCCTGAGTACCTGTACACACACACACACATCCCACTCAATGCATAAGTGCAAAGTAAAAGGAAAAGTAAATTACTAACTGCTATAAACAACCACAAAAGTGCATCGACCTCTAAATAGTACAAAGTAACTGCTGAAGGTAAACTGAAAAGAAAAAGGGAAAAAAACGCGCCCAACCAGAAAAGTGCCACAACCTGACAACAGGTAAACAAAAGTACAATAGTTGGGAGGGTCCCTCACCTGGAACCCGACTACGACCACCATACGTGGTCCAAGCTCCCAAACTCCTAAGCTCCTCTGACGTCATGATCGACCTGTCCGTCGTCTGAAAGGGCAAACCAAGTGCCGACAAAGCCTAAGCAGGGGTGAGTATAAAAATACTCAGTAGGATACCATGAAGGCTCAAGGGAGCAAAAAAGGAGGTACTGAAGAGGTGATCAGTATATCAAACAGGTAATAGTAAAGTAGAACGATAGAGAGTGTAGTAAAGAGTACAATAGAGCAACAACTCAACCTAAGAAGAGAAAGAAAGTAGACTCGTCCAAACACAAGGAGCTAGAAACGGTGAGAAGATGAAACCTCTCATCGAGTATTTTCTACCTATAGTAGGAGAGTAGACTCATCCAACCACAAAAAGCTAGACACGGAAAGCACGTGGCATACCCCACGCGTCTTCGCCTCTCCTGGAAGGAGAGTAACCAAATCCAAGGAGTGGGTACTGGAACAAGGTATATACATATCCATATTCTCAAACAAGAAACCCGAATAAGATCGTAAGGGGATCTCTATCTCGTAGCTCATACCAAGATAGTGAGTAGCCAACAGTCCCAGAAGTAAGCACCATCAATGCCCAGCATCTTGCACGTCTGCCCCGAACTGCAAGTCAAGGGGCTCAAATCACCACACCTCGACACTATCCGCTTTGGGCAGCACTGACTCGCCCGCACGGTTGTAGGTCACGTAACAAGGACGTGTCTTGGTGGGGAAAGCACCCCTTATACTTGAGAATTCTGGGTAAAGTCAAACCACACCTCATCACTGTCCCACAGTCGAGAGGTCTACTCAAATCCAAAGTCGTCACAACACTGACCCGTACAACCAAGGGTCCCGTTCTGGTAGTCACGGAGAAAAGCCACAAACTAGCCTAGTAGAAAGGACTAAGTACAAAAGAAGTCGTCATGTAACCCACTGCCCAGTATCTACTGGAGGGTAGACCCTAAGAGGCCGTCGGGTGACCCACTGCCCAGTCTCTTCTGGAGGGTAGACCCTAAGAGGCCGTCGGGTGACCCAATGCCCAATCTCTGTTGGAGGGTAGACCCTAAGAGGTCGTCGGGTGACCCACTGCCCGGTCTCTGCTGGAGGGTAGACCCTAAGAGGTCGTCGAGTGACCCACTGCCCAGTCTCTGCTAGAGGGTAGACCCTAAGAGGTCGTCGGGTGACCCACTGCCCAGTCTCTGCTGGAGGGTAGACCCTAAGAGGTCGTCGGGTGACCCACTGACCAGTCTCTATAGGAGGGTAGACCCTAAGAGGTCATCGGGAACCCACTGCCCAGTCTTTGCTGGAGGGTAGACCCAAAGAAGTCGGTGAGCAACCTACTTCCCAGTCTCTTCTGGAGGGTACACACGAAGAAGTCGGTGAGTAACCCACTGCCCAGTCTCTGGTGGAGGGTAAACCCGAAGAAGTCGATGAGCAACCCACTGCCCAGTCTATGTTAGAGGGAAAATCCGAAGAATTTGATAAGCAACCCACTACCCAGTCTATGCTGGAGGGTAAACCCAAAGAAGTAGATGAACAACCCACTGCCCAGTCTCTGCTGGAGGGTAAACCTAAAGAAGTCGATGAGAAACCCACTGCCCAGTCTCTACTGGAGGGTAAACCCGAAACTGCTCTGGTCATCCCTACTGGATGGTACAACACTGTCCAACAGAACACAGAGTAGGTATCGCGCAACCACCCAACTCCAGAACAATTCACCTAAAAGAGGTTCAGCACCCGCGCCATCACTGGGTGTCACTATCATCGCTACCATGCGTAGGTTCGAAGTACGCCCAAAGAAGCCTCCGACCAACACCCTTTTCATATTTCCACATTTAATAATATCTTGAAAGAGACTCCGCACATCGAAACGGATCATACCTTTGTAATCCCCACAGAAAAACACGTGAGATAGACTATCTACTTGCCTCAAACAGATATCCAATGTAAAAGTTGTTTGAAACTGCTTTACGCCCAAACGACGTCCCGTGGTCCCAAGCCTCAGCCCCAAAAATAGTCGGGCACATCGCACCATTGTCATCTCCTCGGAAAGACACGTCAAATTGATTGCTTACAAGCATGGAACAAATATCCGAAGAAAAAGATGCATTTCATCATACCGCACACGAGCGGTGCTATACGGGACCCACATCCCAGTCCCGAAGTGCTATGATCAGATTGCACCGTTGCGATCCTCTTGAAAAAGTACACAAGATTGACTAATTACTTGTCCGAAACGGATGCCCGGTGAAGAAGATGGAAATCACCGCCAACTCCTAAAACGACCCACGTGGGGCCTGCACCATCATGCAGAATTAAAGCGAGTGGATTGCGCCATTGCAATGCCCTCAGAAAAACACCCAAAATCGACTGCTCGCATGCCCCAAACAGACATACGATGAAAAAAGTTGCTAAACGCTGCTCGAAGCTTAAAAGACGGGCCGTGGGGCCCATGCCTCAACTCCATCTTCAACGCCTAAAACCACCCTGGAAAGCTCCGCCTCTACACCAGGGTCCCAACACCGCCGACGACGCTCAAATAGGACATCAGATGTGTCTGCACCATCCAAAACAAGAACTCCTGGAAAAACGCCAATCCACTTAACGTACGTGTCGTGCCACCGCGCCCCTCGTCCCGGGAATTAAAAATTCCTGAGACCATCTCAAAAAGTTCTTCTCGATCCAAGGAACGCGTTGCCACAGATGGCTCGTAAATCTGACACCCGTTTTAGGAATTACGCCAGTTTAAACGTCATCGGACGCAAGAGGGGGTGGTCCGGATCGGTCCGGCCGGTCCACACCCCCTGGACCGTCCCAAGCCGGCCGGCCCGCAGCTCAGCCGGCTGAGCCGCCGCGGACCATTGTCCCCCGATCTGGACCGGCCCGGAGGCCGGTCCTCCTTCCATGCGGGGACCCGCAAAGGCGGGTCCGCTGTCCGCCGGCCGGGGTCGCTGACCCCGGTCTTCCGCGTCGTCGCGCCCCGCTGGCGCCCGCTCGCCATCGCCCCCAGCTCGCCTCCGCACACAGGCCGCCCGCTCGCCCGGCCGACACCGCCTCGCCCGAACCACCCGCAGCCGACCGCCCCGCTAAAGCCGCCGCCGACCGCCGCTCCGCCGAACCGCCTGAAGGAGCCGCCACCACCTGATCCGCCTGACGCACGCCAGACCGCCGCCGAAACCGCCAAATATGGCCGAAAAAGCTCCAAAACCACCGGAAAACTCCAACGGACCACCCCGGACTCGTCGGGACTCGGATTTTCGATTCGAAAATAGCGTCGGAAATCTCGGAAAATATACTACGCAAACAAGGGCTTCTCTCGACAAAATAAAGGCAATTTGATGCTTCAAATAAAGCGCAAAGGCGATGTAGGAAATAAAAATGAAACTGCAATGATCCTACCTCTTGGGTGTAGCCCGAAGCTTCGATCCTTCCCCGCGCCACCACCCTTGTTGCTTCCGCTTGGCTTAGGGGAGGAGGAGAAGAGGTTGAAGTTGGGAGCTCCTTGATTGGGAGATCCTTCCGTGAGAGGATGCAAATGGGAGAAGGGATGAGAGGGGTGTGGGTTAAGGTTTAAATAAAGAAAAACTTATTAAAATTTTAATTAATTTTAAACCCCTAAATTAACCCGCATTCAAAACTCTCGACGGGGTCGAGGTTAACCCTCCCCTAGGGTAAAAACCACCTCCCGAGCACAACGACGGTCTCAAAATTTTAATCCGAGGATCCATTTTAAAGTTATAAAACTCAACGCCCGATGCCGCTAAATTAAAAAAATGCCCCTGGGGCCATTTTCCACAGAAGGGCTGCGCCCATGAAAATTACACCCCTCCTAGGGTAAACGGCATGATCCGGACTCAAATGTGCCCTTGGTTTTTCCATTAGAGCAACCGTTTAAGATACACCTGAGTTTAACAATTAAACAAATAAATTAATTATTTTATTTATCCGTTTAACATTCTGTTAACGGACGAGGGGTCCCAACGTCCCGTGCCGAGATGATTTATGGCATTACTAGGGTAAAAACCCAATTTCGGACCCATAGATGCACTTAGATTTCTGATATGGATCTCCGTTTAGGAGTTATCCTATTTATTTGGCGTGCCCAGTGTGAACACACTTAAAATTTAATTCCGGCCACACCGGGGCTCGGAATCGTACGCCGTCTGAAGGTGCCGCTCTGGAATAACATCAATAAAATTAAAAAATATTTTATAGATAAAACCAGGTTCTTACATCATTCCATATTTCAAGATTTTCGTCCCTGAAAAGCAAAACCAGGGAACAACTCAGGGTACTAAGCCCACACCTGGCTCTCCCATACCCAGAAGAACTCTTGCACAGTCTCGCGTCACCACACACAGACCAAAGGATTTGATCTGTTCACGTGAGGTCTGCCCTCACCGATGACGTTCATAGAAGTACACACACTTTTTTCTCAGGTATGACACGTGGGAGACATCGTCCACCCACTCCCGACCTTGGGGTTATGGAAAGGCAGTAGGGAACCTCGCCATCCCTTCGCATGGTCTCAAACGACCTGATGGCCCTTGGGGGTATCTCTCCTCCCCGGACGAACCCCTACATCTCACGCTGTGACTGGAATCACCGTTTGGACCTGGGATAAAGCCCGGTGATTCCCTCCTTCAGAATATCCATATAGTGAAACACCCAAGGATATCTGGTCACGCAAGATTTCACAGTCAATTTCCCATGACCAAGACTCTCTTACATGCTCGAAAGGCAAAGGAGTCACCACCATCGACTAAAGAGAAAGGTTCCATGCATTCTATTCCACCAACACAGGGTTACACTGACGCCCCGCGCCACCTTGGTAACACCTCAAACAAGGAGAATGGAAAAAATTACGGCTATCCGTGGTCCCAAATGTCAGCTCCCAGAGCCTGACGTGGACCACCTGATGGTGATGGGAAGACCTCGTAATGTCATCCCCCACTTACAGCTTCCCCCGCTCCTCCGCTAGAACCACCTCTCTGGGCGCCACTCCGATCACGGCGCTGCCTCTACCACGGTGGTGCACCTACTGCCTGCCTGATATTCTCAGCGTGCCTGGTCGGGCAGTCCTGTGCCAAGTGAACTTGCCCATCGCAAGCATAGCATCGACGCTCTATGGGCTGCCCTAGTGCCCTCCGACGCCAATGTGGTGTACGACCACGCCCCAAAAACCGGGGGTGGGAAGGACACCTGTGTCGAGGTTCTCTCTACTGACGCCCGCTAGCTACGACAGACATCTCGGCTCCATCGTGCCTACTGCCACCACCAACTGTAGATCGCGATAGGGAGCTCTCTGTCACCAGCGCCTGCTCTAGCACATCAGCATAAGTGGAAGTTCACAAGGGTACTATAATGGCATAAATCTCTCTGTGGAGACCCTTCTCGAACTTCCGTGCTCGGAAGTTTCCGTCATGGATCAAGTCCGGGTAAAAACGTACACGGTCTGTGAAACTAGTCGTGTACTCAGTCACCGTCACCCCCCCTACTAAAACTGCAGGAGATCCTGGATCTGAACGAAGTGTAAGAAGGAGGTGTAAAACTCCTCACGAAATAGCAGCTGAAAGTCGCCCCATGAAAGAGACGACTCATAAATTAACTGAGTCACCAGACTCCACCAACGCGCAGCTGCTCTGTGGAAAAGGTTCGCTGCCAAAGCCAACCTCTAATCTGCCGGTGTCTGCACAAGCCGAAAGAGGCAAACCACTATCTCAAGCCAAACCTCTGCTGCCTGAGGGTCTAGCTCACCACTGAACCTCAGCGGTCTCTATCGCTGGAACTCACGGAGCACGCTCAACCTGTGCTCAAGCTCCTTCTACTCTACTAGAGCTGTCTGCTGCTCACCAGGTGGGGGTGCTGCTACCAGCCCACCCGAAGAAAGGGACTCACATGATGGGTCCTGGACCGAGGGCTCGTCTCTCACAGGGTCGTCGTCACGAACCAAAGCTGGTATCCTGGATGGCTGTCCTCGCGGAGACATCCTGAATGTTATCAAGGAGTGCCGCGGTCAGATGAGCATATATGTATATGATAGTAACAACAATGGGGAGCTGACTCAAGAAGGATAATTATAGACTCAATCCTATGTGATGCACAAAACAATTCCCTGCAACGAGTGTCTCAGCATGCCGAGTCAACAAGTGGGTTATCAGGGTCCTGGTGAATGGATACGTCGGCCGCCGCACCATCACTGGACTCCCTAGCCTGAGAGCCGCTCTCAAGAAACATTGACACTGTTTCCCTAGATCCCAACCAATTCCTTTTTAGGGACGTTTGAACAAAGTACCAAGGAACAAACCACCTATGATACCACTTTGTCACGACTCGACCCTACCTGGGCTCGATCCGCAACTACCCCAAGCCCGCTTCCATAGGCCAGGGGCTGGCGACAAGCGTCGAAGGCTAAACAACGCGGGGAGGCCTTTTCCTGAGTACCTTTACACACACACGCAACCCACTCAATGTAGAAGTGCAGAGTAAAAGGAAAAGTAAAGTACTAACTGCTATAAACAACCACAAAAGTGCATCGACCTCTAAACAGTACAAAGTAACTACTGAAGGTAAACTGAAAAGAAAAAGGGAAAAACACGTGCCCAACCAGAAAAGTGGCACAACCTGGAAACAGGTAAACAAAAGTACAACATATGGGAGGGTACATCACCTAGAACCCGACTACGACCATCGTACATAGTCCAAGCTCCCGAAATCCTAAGCTCCTCTGATGTCATGATCGACCGGTCTGTCGTCTGCAAGGGCACACCAAGTGCGGGAAAATCCCAAGAAGGGGTGAGTATAAAAATACTCAGTAGGATACACCGAATGCTCGAGGGATCAACAAAGGAGGTACTGAAGAGGTGAGAAGTAGATCGAATATGAAATAGTAAAGGAGAACGATAGAGAGTGTAGTAAAGAGTATAGTAGAGTAACAACTCAACCCAACAAGAGAAAGTAAGTAGACTCGTCTAAACACAATGAGCTAGAAACGGTGAGAATATGAAACTTCTCATCGAGTCTTTGCTACCTATAGTAGGAGAGTAGACTCATCCAACCATGAGAAGCTAGACACGGAAAGCACGTGGCATACCCCGTGCGTCTTCGCCTCTCCTAGAAGGAGAGTAACCAAATCCAAGGAGTGGGTACTGGAACAAGGTATATACATATCCATATGCTCAAACAAGAAACCCGAACAAGATTGTAAGGGGATATCCATCCCATAGCTCATCCCAAGATAGTGAGTAGCTAATATTCCCAGAAGTAAACACCATCGATGCCCAGAATCCTGCACATCTACCCCGAACTGAGAGTCAAGGGGCTCAAATCACCGCACCTTGACACTATCCACTTTGGGCGGCACAAACTCACCCGAACGGTTTTAGGTCACGTCACAAGGATGCGTCTTGGTGGGGAAAGTGCCCCTCGTACTTGAGAGTTATAGGGAAATTCAAACCACACCTCGTCACTGTACCAGAGTCGAGAGGTCTACTCAAAGCCAAATCAATCCCAACACTGACCCATACAACCAAGGGTACCACTCCGGTAGTCACGGAGAAAAGCCACAAACTAGCCTAGTAGAAAGGACTGAGTCTGAAAGTAGTCGTTAGGTAACCCACTGCCCAGTCTCTGCTAGAGGGTAGACCCTAAGAGGTCATCGGGTGACCCACTGCCCAGTCTCTACTGGAGGGTAGACCCTAAGAGGTCATTGGGTGACCCACTGCCCAGTCTCTGCTGGAGGGTACACCCTAAGAGGTCATCCGGTGACCCACTGCCCAGTATCTGCTGGAGGGTAGACCCTAAGAGATCGTCGAGTGACCCACTGCCCAATATCTACTAGAGGGTAGACCCTAATAGGTTGTCAGGTGACCCACTTCCCAATCTCTTCTAGAGGGTAGACCCTAAGAGGTCGTCGGGTGACCCAATGCCCAGTCTCTGTTGGAGGGTAGACCCTAAGAGGTCTTCGGGTGACCCACTGCCCAGTCTCTGCTGGAGGGTAGACCCTAAGAGGTCTTTGGGTGACCCACTTCCCAGTCTCTACTGGAGGGTAGACCCTAATAGGTTGTCGGGAACCCACTGCCCAGTCTCTTCTGGAGGGCAGACCCGAAGAATTCGGTGAACAACCCACTGCCCAGTCTCTACTAGAGGGTACACACAAAGAAGTCAGTGAGCAACCCACTACCCAGTCTCTACTAGAGGGTAAACCCAAAGAAGTCGACGAGCAACCCACTTCCCAGTCTCTGTTGGAGGGAAAACCTGAATAAGTCGATGAGCAACCCACTGCCCAGTCTCTGCTGGAGGGTAAACCCGAATAATTCGATGAGCAACCCACTTCCCAGTCTCTACTAGAGGGTAACCCCGAAGAAGTCGATGAGCAACCCACTGCCCAGTCTCTACTGGAGGGTAAACTCGGAACTACTCTGGCCATCCCTACTGGATGGTACAACACTTACTAACAGAACACGAAGTAGGTATCGCGCAACCACCCAACTTCAGAACAATTCACCTAAAAGAGGTTCAGCGCCCACGCCATCACTGGGTGTCACTAGCATCGTTACCGTGCGTAGGTTCGGAGTACGCCCAAAGAAGCCTCCAACCAATTCCCTTTTCATATTTCCACATTTAATAACATCTCTAATGAGACTCCGCACATCCAAACGGATCATACCATTGTAATCCTCACAAAAAAACACGCGAGATAGACTATCTACTCGCCTCCAACAGATATCCGACGTAAAATTTGTCTGACACCGCTTTATGCCTGAACAATATCCCGTGGTCCCAAGCCTCGACCCCAAAAATAGTCGGGCGCATCACACCATTGCGATCTCCTTGGAAAGACATGTCAAATTGATGGATTACAAGCGTGGAACGGATATCCGGAGAAAAAGATGCATTTCACTGCACCGCACACGAGCGGTGCTACACGGGACTCACATCCCAGTCCCAAAGTGCTACGAGTGGATTGCACCGTTGCGATCCTCTCGAAAAAGTACACAATATTGACTAATCACTTGTCCGAAATGGACACCCGGTGAAGAAGATGGAAATCACCGCCAACTCCCAAAACGACCCATGTGGGGCCCGCACCATCATGCATAATTAAAGCAGGCGGATTACACCATTACAATTCCCTTGTAAAAACACCCAAAATTGACTGCTCGCACGCCCCGAACAGACATCTGATGAAAAAAGTTTCTAAATGCTGCTCACAGCTTAAAAGACGGGCCGTGGGGCCCATGCCTCAACTCCAGCTTCAACGCCTGAAACAACCCTGGAAAGATCCACCTCGGCACCAGGGTCCCAACGCCACTGACAACACTCAAATCGGACATCGGGTGTGTCCGCGCCATCCAAAACAAGAACTCCCAGAAAAACGTCAATCCACTTAACTTACGTGTCGTGCCACCGCGCCCCTCGTCCCAGGAATTAAAAATTCCTAAGACCATCTCAAAAAGTTCTTCTCGAGCCAAGGAACACGTTTCCGCAGACGGATCGTAAATCTGACACCTGGTTTAGGAGTTACGCTAGTTTAAATGTCATCGGACGCAAGAGGGGGTGGTCCGAACCGGTCCGACCGGTCCACACCCCCTGGACCGTCCCAAGTCGGCCGGCCCACGGCTCAGCAGGCTGAACCGCCACGACCCGCGACCTGCCCGTGTATACCGCGGTCCCCCGATCTGGACCGGCCTGGAGGCCGGTCTTCCTTCCACGCGGGGACCCGCAAAGGCGGGTCCGCTGTCTGCCGGCTGGGGCCGCTGACCCCGGTCTTCCGCGTCGTCGCGCCCCACTAGCGCCCGCTCGCCGTCACCCCCAGATCGCCCTTGCATGCAGGCCGCCCGCTTGCCTGGCTGATGCCGCCTCGCCCGAACCACCCACTGCCGACCGCCCCGCTGAAGCCTCCACCGACCGCCGCTTTGCCGAACCGCCTGAAGGAGCCGCCGCTGCCTGATTCGCCTGACGCTCACCGGACCGCCGCCGAAACCCCCAAATACGGCCGAAAAAGCTCCAAAACCACCGGAAAACTCCAACAGAACACCCCTGACTCTTCGAAACTCAAATTTTTGATCCGAAAATAGCATTTGGATGCTCGGAAAATATACTACGTAAACAAGGGATTCACTCGACAAAATAAAGGCAATTCGATGCTACAAATCAAGTGCAAAGGCGATGCGGAAAATAAAAATGAAACCGCAATGATCCTACCTCTTGGGCGTTTCCAGAAGCTTCGATCCTTCCCCGCACCACCACCGTTGTTGCTTCCGCTTGGCTTGGGGGAGGATAAGAAGAGGTTGAAGTTGGTAGCTCCTTGATTGGGAGCTCCTTCCGCCAGAGGATGCAAATGGGAGAAGGGATGAGAGGGGTGTGGGTTAAGGTTTAAATAAAGAAAAACTTATTAAAATTTTAATTAATTTAAAACCCCTAAATTAACCTGCATCCAAAACTCTCGACGGGGTCAAGGTTAACCCTCCCCTAGGGTAAACACCACCTCCCAAGCACAACGGCAGTCTCAGAATTTTAATCCGAGGCTCTGTTTGAAAGTTATAAAACTCAACACCCGATGCCACTAAATTATGAAAACGCCCCTGGGGCCATTTTCCACAGAAGGGCCGCACCCGCGAAAATTACACCTCTCCTAGGGTAAACGGCATGCTCCGGACTCAACGAAGCCCTCAGGTTTCCCATCAGAGCAACTGTTTAAGAGACACTTGAGTTTAACAATTAAACGAATAAATTAATTATTTTATTTATCCGTTTAATGTTCCGTTAATGGGTGTGGGGTCCCAACATCCCGCGCCGACTTGATTTATGTCGTTCCTAGGGTAAAAACCCAATTTCGGACCCATACGTGCACTAATATTTCTGATCCAGATCTCCTTTTAGGAGTTATCCTATTTATTTGGCGTACCCAGTGTGAACACACTTAAAATTTAATTTCGGCCACACCGGGGCTCATAATCGTACTCCGTCTGAAGGCGCCTCTCTGGAATAACATCAAGAAAATTAAAAAGTCTTTTATAGAAAAAACCGGATTCTTACACTATCTCTCAACCATAAATCCTCTGATACCATTCTGTCATGACCCTCCTTCACGAAGATGAGGGAAGGGACAAAATATTGCCAAACCCTTCCTTCCTCAAGTTGAAGGAGAGATAATGACCCCCGAGACCCGCCTTCAATAGGCCCCGGAGTGGAAACTAGCACCAAGGGTATAGAATCACATGTAAAATGGAAGGAATTACCCTTTTTATTTATTAGGATCAGGAGATAAGATAGTAAATCCCAACAACACAAAAAGTGTAAGTAAAAGTAAATCCAAAACATTCTATTTCTATATGAATGTTCCAATAATAAGTGCTACAAAAATACAGAAAAGTCCAAAGGGAAGTACCAAAAGAAAGTAAAACCAATGACGTCAATGGTTCCGACATTCGAGCTAATAGAGTCCGGCATGGTCTTCGAAGTCCTCCTGGAAACCTGAAAATAGTTTTATATACGTAGGGTGAGCATACTGGTATACTCAGTAGGGAAATCCAAAAGCTCTTATGCACAAGTGGGGAGGAATTATAATGCCATGTGAGAAAAGGAGATAACCAAATCACCTAGAAAAGAAATTATCCACCCAAACCTCACCAAGGAACACTCCCAAAATAACACAAGTCAAGTAAAATAATAGTAATAACACATCGATGTTTGGGTACCCCACACCACTTTCCCACTGGTTATTGAAGACATCCTATGCATCAGACCTCCCCCGCCATTCTCACCGTAGTCCCACTTCCATACCTCACCCGCACACACTTGGGATACCACAACCACACACCCCACCCGCAAACAATTGGGCCACAACAACCACACATAACCATGCCCACATACACCTGAGCCCAAAAAATTACTACTATGCCCAAAGACACCTGGGCCTCATCCCGAAGACACTTGGGAAACAACCTGGCCACACACACCTGGGCCAACCACCACCATGTACCCTGCCTGAAGAATCTTGTGCTAAAATGGACCTCAGGACATCACAACCTAGCTAAATAATCTTGGGATACTTGGGAAAGGGAATAGAAAAGGAACTAATAACTATCCACTCATAGGAGTGTTGGGACCCCCCATGAAATGGGGGTGTTCGGCACAAAGTGCTCAACTTGGGTGGGACGTGAATAAGAAACATATGAACTAAATTATACATATATGTAAACAAGCACTCATCCCAACCTAGGGATTCCAAAACCAACCCACACACAAACACCCTCGTTACTATTCATCCATAAAAAGCACAACGACCACAACCAAGCCGCAACTCATTCCCGAAAAACAAATCCCCTTTTGAGCCCATTCTTGTTATCACATTCTAGTGGTTACATTTAAATAATTCTTCACTATTGGGAAACTAACAGGCATAGCCACAAGTCAAGGAAGGAAAAACAACCAAGCACCAAAATAAGCATTCACACTCGGTTCTCTTGTAAAGTCACAACAAAAAAGGGATCCGTGAGATCCATCGAAGTACTAGAACCAAACCAAGACCCAACATACGACCCCACATGACCTAAGATCCACAACCAACAACTGCACCACAACATGGGATCCCATCACCATCCACATCTCCTCACAAGCATCAAGCATAACAACCATACACATCATCAAAACAAAGCAAGGGATTTTTCAGCTTTAAACACACAATTTCTTTAGTTCCATCATTCCATTTGGTTAACCAGGGTGACCACACAAGGATTATTATTCATTGGTCATCCATTTAATCAACCGAGTTTACGTGATTAACCAGTTTCCATGTTACAGCCATTCAATCACAAAAATATTCAGAAAAAAGTGGCTCATTAGTGTGCAAGAAAGGACCACCAATGTGCACAATTTTCAGTAGACATAAGACCATACAATTCACAATATATAAGCATGGGTAAAAGTGTTGGAACCATGGCTATTCTAGGCATAAATTGGAGTATTGTTTGTGTTTGTTGTCAATCCTCAGTGGATTTTCAGAATGTGTGCCAGCAAAGTGATCATACAGTTCAAGCAGACAACAGTATTGAAGGTGGCGCCGTTTTCTAGTGTTTGCCAAATTTTTGGGCCTCAAAATCGGAAAATGAATACATGGATTGTTGGTAAAAGCAGGCGGGTGCAAAGAGGAAGTGGTGCGTGAAAAATAAGGGCTGTGCGCGAAATATGTGAGTTGGGCGCGAAAAACAGCGGGATGCGCGAAATAGAGGATTGAGGTTTTTCGCACAAACAGTGTTTCAGAATCAGAACGTCGAAAAATGGAAAAGGCATGGGCTGCGTGAAAAATCTGGAGAAGTGTGCGAAAAACGATACCGGAAAGAAATATTACGCGCCAGATGAGTTGTTTTACATGACACAGGGGGTTTTGTGCGTGGGGGTCTCAGATACCTATAAATAAGAGGTGACCCCCCCTCAATCAGTACAGTTGAAGACTTTGAGAAGATCCAAGGTCTGATGCGCGAAAAAGGATCGCGTAAATGGGCTTGCGCGAAATATTCTGGATTGTGCGGAAAATTCCAGGATGCGCGAAAAAGGAAGAGTTGTGCGTAAAAATTGGAGTTGCGCGTAATAGATTAAGTTGCGTGAAAAAGGGTGTTGTGGTGCGAAATATTTTTCCGCACGAAAAAGTAAATTTTGCGCGCAATAGGAAGGTTTTGCACGCAAAGGGTTGGTGTTGTGCGCAATTGTCAGTGAAGCTTGTCTGCACGTTCTGGTTATCCGGTTCTGTGGCTTTGTGCGTTCTAGTGCATCAATTTCGGACTTAGATGTAAGCAGAGTCTCGTGCTAAGAAGAGAAAAAGACTTCAATGGAAATATATTGAAGATACCTTCACATCTATAAACTGAGTGTGACTTCACCAATGACAGTGAGCTAGGGGGAGTCAACGGGAGTGACCCGAGGGACACAGTGAGCTATCCCTGAACTTTTGTAAAGGCAGTGATCCTGGAACAGAGTGACTGTTCCCAAACATTTGTAATCCACAAATTGTGAAGATTAGTGGAATTTGGTACGAACGAAAACCAGTCGGCGTATGCTCCTTGGACGTAGCCCTTAGTAGTGAACCAAGTAAAAAGTGATGTGTCCTCTCTCTAAATGTGAATGTTTTCTTGCTAATCATTTTCATCATACAGGTTCAATGAGTTCCTACCAACATGGGAACAAGATCCTTTGAATTAAAAGAAAAATTTGTCACCCTGATTCACCCCTCCCCTCTCAGGGTGTCCCGAGGTCTTTCAAGTGGTATCAGAGGGTAAAGGTTGCTGGCGTTGAATCTGTCCTTTTTTGTTATGGAGAATGCAGTCAATGTCAGGGGAGCCCCTCTCTTCATTGGAAGTAATTTCCAAATCTAGAAGAACAGGATGAGATCTCATCTAAGATATCTTGGATTGGAAGTTCTATTTTCCATTGTGAAATGAATACAAGTCACTGATCCAACAGGCTTGGCTATGACTGACACAGATAGGAAAATTCTTGATGTAGATGATAAAGCACAAAATACACTCACTGCAGCCCTTTCTGATCTAATATATCTAAAGGTGATGAATTTCACCTCAACAAAATCCATGTGGGATAAAATAGAAAATATTTATGAAGGGGATAGCAAAGTGAAGGAGGCGAAACTGCAAGTTCTGCACAATAGGTTTGATGATTTGAAGATGCATCCTGATGAGAATGCAGACTCCTTCTTCAATCTAATTACTGAAGTGGTTGGAGTAATTCAGGGCCTAGGAGAATAAATCAAAGACATTGACATTGTGAAGAAAATATTGAGAAGACTTCCACCCCTGTACAATGCAAAGGTGTCATCCCTTGAGGAAATATATCTTTCGAAACTTTCTTTAGATGATCTTCTGAGAAGCTTGGTAGAATATGAAATGAGAGTCAAACCAGAAGATGCTACGACTCGTGTGAGCAAGGAAATGGCATTCAAGGCCATGTATAAACTGAAAATTTCAAAATAAAGTAGTGGTGAAGATGACGAAGAAAAAGAAATTCTTTCTCTCATTGAAAAGAAGTTCCAGAAAGTAAAAGGGAAATTCAAAGGGAAGTTACCTATTGTTTTCTTTCATTATGGAAAATTTAGACACATCAATTCTCAGTGCTTAAGAAAGATCAATGATGATGATAGCGATGATGAAGACATTGAGAAGCCTCAGAAACAGTTTTTCAAGAAAGGAGACTTTAAATCTAGAAAGAAATTTCTAAAGAAGAGTTTTTTCTATGAAGAAGAAGACGATGATAATGAATTCTGTGAAGAAGAAGAACCATAATTTAAAACTGGAAACCATGCTTCCATGATGGCCACTGTTGAAAAATCAGAAGATAATGGTGGAAACAATCAGTTGAAATCTAGTGGCAATCCCGAGTTGCAACTTAAGGATGCTGTTAGCAATCTTAAGATGAAATGTAAGAGTTGCAACAAGTGGAAATCAATTGTAGTGGAATCAACTGAATATATTGATCAGCTTGAATCTGAAATTGAATGACTGGAAGAATTTGTGAAAGTACAGTCTAAAATACTTGAAAGCAATGATGATGTAGTAGATCTGAAACTGAGAATTGAAGAGTAGGAAAAAGTCATCAATGACCTCACCTCCAGACTAGAGGAAAAATCCAAGATTGCTGAGGGTCTTGAAGAGGAAGTTGTTACTCTTAGGAGTAAACTTGAGACTGAATCAAGTTCAAAATAATCAAGGAAGAAAATACAATTTGGAAGATTCACAGATGCAGAATTACTGGCAAGAGCCAAGTGTGGTTCAGATGGGGTTGGGAAAATCTTGAATGATCAAAGACCCGCTTGCATGGGAAAGAGTGGAATTGGATGTGAAGATGAGACATCAACTGCTGGAAGTGAAAATATCCAAAATAAAGACAAGATGAAAGTTGAACATGTTTAAACGTTGCCTAAAGTGCTGAAAAATGAACCCTCAATACAAACTAAAAGGAGAACTGAAAATTATCCTCAAACATTCAGAAATGACAGGCAGTCTTACTATTCTCCCAAGGAAGAGGGTATGAGGAGAAATTCAAATGAGAAGACATTTCCTCTCATAAAGTTTCAGTTTTGTGGCTATCTGGGCCATACCATGTCATTTTGAAAAGAGGAAAGAAGCTATCTGAATGGAGAAGATATAGGAGTTCAATAGAGAAGAAAAAATTCATATCCTAATTCTTATAGAAGAAACAATTTCTATGGATATTGTTTTCATTGTTATAACTTTGGTCATAAGGCTATTTATTACAGACAGAGAAGGGACATGGACATCTCATACCGAATTTCAAGACAAGTCAAGTCTCGTCAGCAAGACAGTGTTGCTCTTTCAAATAGGTTTTCTCCTCTCAAAGAAGATTTTGACTATGAAGAACCTGGGTACGCAGAAGATATAATTAAAAGGCCATCAGTAGTCTCTACTCGATCCAATGTCTCATGGAAGGAAAGGAAGAAAATTGAGAAATCCAACCTTGTAGAGGTGGACCTCAAAGCTACAAAAAAAAAAAAACAGTACCTGGATTATGGATAGTGGATGTTCATCTCACATGACAGGTAATGATGACCTGTTAATGGATATCAAAAGGAAGGTTGATGGTACAGTACGATTTGGTAATGATGGAGCTCTGAAAATCAAAGGCAGTGGAAGTACTGAATTAGAAAATGGAGAACTAAAGAATACTGAAGTCCTTTACATAGATGGGCTACGTCATAATCTACTCAGCGTAAGTCAACTCTGTGACTTAGGATTTATAGTTACTTTTAATCAGAAAGGATGCACTATCAAGGGAAAAATAGGCAATTCACTTATGAAGGGATTCAGAACAGAAGGAAATTTGTATCAGGTCGATAGTGAAGAAAATGTATGTTACATGACTGTTGAAGAAGAAAATAGTTTGTGTCATCAGAGACTGGGACATATCAATCAACAAGACATGGATAAAATATAAAAATTGAGGATTGTCATGGACATTCCCAACCTGAAGCGTGAACGTGAAAAGTCTTGTGATGCTTGCATTCGTGGGAAGCTGGTCTGCAGTTCATATTGGCCAAAGAAGAAAAGGGCATCTCATCTTCTTGATCTGATTCATACAGATGTATACGGGCCGATAAATGTTGTTGGAACTCATGGAGAAAGGTACTTTGTCCTTTTTATAGATGATTATAATAGAATGGCATGTGTGATGGTCATTCACAGGAAACATCAAGTCCTTGACTGCATGAAAACATATCGGCGAATCACCGAGAATGATACTGGACAAACAATCAAAGTGTTGTGATATTAAAATGGAGGGGAATACATGTCCATTGAATTTGAAAATTATCTGGAGAAGCATGGGATACAACATGAGGTATCTGCTGTGAGAACTCCACAAAAAAATGGAGTTGTTGAACGAAGGAATCGACAGGTGAACAACATGGCATGAACTATGCTGATTGAGAGTCGTATTCCACAACATTACTGGAAAGAGGCTGTTCAAGCTGCAGTGTATATTCAAAATCGAACAGGACTCTATATGGGTGAGACAAAGACACCATATGAATTGTGGCATGGAAGGAAGCCCTCTTTGAAATACTTTCATGTTTTTGGAAGTAAATGCTTCATCAGAAACAAAGAAGGAAGTCAAGGAAAATATGGTGACAATGCAGATGAAGGAATCTTCCTCGGATACTCAATGAATAGAAAAGCCTATAAGTGTTTTAACAAGAGATTAGGAAGGATTGTGGAAAGTAGTGATGTTAAAATAATTGAAGAGAAAACCAAAAATGCTTCAAGGACGTCATATGCTGATATGAGAGAAATTGAAGCAGAAAGTGAACATGGAGAAAATACAAACACAGAAATAGAGGAAGCTGTACAAAACACTCAGCAGTCGCATCATGATGTTGACTCAGAAGAATACTCTGAAGAAGAAACTATGGCTGGAGAGAATGCAAGCGAACTGTATAGGAGAAATCGTAGAGTTGAGATTAATCCCTCTAACATAATTGGGGACATGAGTGCACCCACTCAAACAAGAAGAATGCAGAATAACACGCAATCTGCATTTCTGTCAGTTGTGGAGCCATCCTCATTTAAAGAAGCTGCAAAGGATGAATCATGGGTGAAATCCATGAATGAAGAATTAGATCAGATTAACAAGAATTAGACATGGGATCTCGTCCAGATACCCAAAGGTCACAATGTGATTGGTAACAAATGGATCTTCAAAAATAAGTTTTATGAACATGGAAGTGTCATCAGAAACAAGACACGACTGGTATGTAAAGGATACTCCCAGATTGAAGACATTGATGTTGAAGAAACCTTTGCTCTAGTGGCTAGACTGGAGTAAATCATGCTTTTCCTTACCATGGCACTCAAAAGAGGATATAAAGTATATCAAATGGATGTCAAGACAGCATTCTTGAATGGTGTACTCAAAGAAGAAGTCTACATTGAACAACCAGTGGGTTTTGTTTTAGGTATTGATGAAACAAAGGTATGCAAACTGAAGAAAGCTCTATATGGTTTGAAGCAGGCACCACGAGCATGGTACTCCCGGCTGGACTCTTATCTCAAAAAGATAGAATTCAAAAGAGGAGGAGTAGATCACAATCTATATGTGAAGAATTCTTCAGGAGATCAATTCATGGTTCTTTTCTATGTTGATGACATCATATTTGGTGGCAACAGGAAAAAATATGTGGATGAGTTTTCCAATCACACGAAATCAGAATTTGAAATGTCTATGATTAGAGAGATCACATATTTCTTGGGACTTCAGGTGATTCAAAAGAAGGATTACACATTCATTTCTCAGGAAAAATATTCAAGAGAGCTGTTGAAGAAGTTTAATATGCAAGACTCCAAACCAATGTCAACCCCGATTGCTGTTGGAACTAAACTTGGAAAACATGAAGATGGGACCTCTGTAGATCCCACCATGTACAGGAGGATCATTGGGAGCCTACTGTAACTGATAGCGACATGACTAGATATTGTCTTTGCCACATGTCTTACGGCCCACTTTCAGAGTGATCCAAAGGAGGAACATATGGCGGTAGTAAAAAGAATCATGAGGTACATTCAAGGTTCACATAACTTTGGGTTATATTTTGCTGCAGGCAGAGACAATGAATTATCAGCGTTTTCTAATGCTGACTGGGCTGGTGATGTAGTAGACAGAAATTCCACCAGTGGTGGAGCATTCTATATTGGACATAAATGTGTTGGCTGGTTGAGCAAGAAACAAGAAATTACTTCTCTTAGTACTGCTGAAGCTGAGTATATCTCCTCCACAAAGGCATGCACTCAACTGCTATGGATGAAGCAACAACTAACAGATATTGGTGATGATGTGAATCAACCAATGGTAATTTACTGTGATAACAAGAGCGCAATTGATCTTACGAAGAATACTATTCAGCATTCTCATACAAAACATATTGAAATAAGATATCACTTTATCAAAGAAAAAGTTGAGCAAGGCTTGATTCAAATGGATCATGTGGGAACTGATGAGCAAGTGGCTTATATACTGACCAAGCCACTGTCATCGGTGGTTTTTGAGAAGCATCGGTTGAACCTCGGTGTTCGGCCACCTCCCAGTGCATAAGGAGGTTACGAAAATCCCCTCTCCCCATTTATGATAGCTTTTTTTTCTTTCTATTTATGGATGTGATGCAGGTTTGTGGGGGAGATAATATCCAGGGGGAGTATGGTTTGAGCTGAAAAATGAACACATTACCGGTCTTTGGGTTTCTTGTCAATGGGGGAGAAAGGAATAAATTCAAGGTATGTTCAGGCATGTAATGCTTTTGTGATGAGAAGGATGAGAAGGAATACATTGGTCATGTAATGGTCCTTGGGATTCATTGAGCATTCCAAAACACGGGAACCCAATTCAAGCTTTCTCCCTTATTTTCTACACCAAGCATTGCTCATGTAGACTTAGAGTGTTGGCTGAGTTGATTCTTGCGTTTTTGGTTTGCTTGTGGATGGTGATCTTTTGAATTTATTTGGTGATTGCCAACAAACTCAAAGGGGGTGATCGTTGTAACCATGGCTATTCTAGGCATGAATTGGAGTATGGTTTGTGTTTGTTTTCAATCCTTAGTGGATGTTTAGAATGTGTGCCAGAAAAGTGATCATACAGTTCAAGCATACAACAGTATTGAAGGTGGCGCCGTTTCCCAGTGTTTGCCAAAATTTTGGGCCTCAAAATCAGAAAATGAAGACATGGATTGTTGGTAAAAGCAGGTGGGTGCAAAGAGGAAGTGGTGTGCAAAAAATAAGGGTTGTGCACAGAATATGTGAGTTGGGCATGAAAAACAGCAGGATGCGCAAAATAAAGGATCAAGGTTTTTCGCGCAAATAGTGTTTCAGAATCAGAACGTTGAAAAATGAAAAAGGCATGGGCTGCGTGAAAAATCTAGAGATGTGCGCGAAAAATGATACCTGTGCGAAATATTACATGCCAGATGAGTTTTTTACATGACACAGGGGGTTTTTCGCGCGGGGGTCTCAGATGCCTATAAATAAGAGGTGACCCCCTAAATTAGTACGGTTTAAGAATTTGATAAGATCTAAGGTCTGATGCGCGAAAAAGGATCGCATAAAGGGGCTTGCGCGAAATATTCTGGATTGCGCAAAAAATTCTGGGATGCACGAAAAAGGAAGAGCTATGCGTAAAAATTGGGGTTGCGCATAAAATATTAAGTTTCGCGAAAAAGGGTGTTGTGGCGCGAAATATTTTTCCGCATGAAAAAGTAAATTTTGTGCTCAATAGGAAGGTTTTGCGTGCAAAGGGTTGGTGTTGTGCGCAATTGTCAGTGAAGCTTGTCTTCACATTCTGGTTATCCGGTTCAGTGGCTTTGTGCGTTCTAGTGCATCAATTCTGGACTTAGATGCAAGCAAAGTCTCGTGCTAAGTAGAGACAAAGACTTCAATGCATATCTATTGAAGAGACCTTCACGTCTATAAACTGAGTGTGACTTCACCAATGGCAGTGATCCAGGGGGAGTCAACGGGAGTGACCCGAGGGACGCAGTGAGCTATCCCTGAACTTTTTTAAAGGCAGTGAGCCTGGGACAGAGTGACTATTCCCGAACCTTTGTAATCCACAACTTGTGAAGATTAGTGGAATTTGGTACGACCGACAACCAGTCGACGTATGCTCCTTAGATGTAGCCCTTAGCGGTGAACCAAGTAAAAAGTGATGTGTCCTCTCTCTAAATGTCAATGTTTTCTTGCTAATCATTTTCATCATATAGGTTCAATGAGTTCCAACCAATGTGGGAACAAGATCCTTTGAATTAAAAGAAAAATTTGTCACCCTGATTCACCCCTCCCCTCTCAGGGTGTCCCAGGGTCCTTTAAAAAGAGTATAACAACATTATCAAACACACCCATTTATTCTTTAAAACCATTTATTATCTTCGTTAAGGTTTGGTTTCATCCATCCCCATAGAAACATAATCATTCCCACCCCACATGATACACAGCAAGATAGACGAAGGAAGAACCCTACTTGGATGATCAATGATCGAAGTTTTTCTCCTCGCACCAATGACTGGGATGCGCGACTTGCAGGGGAGGAACTCCGGGGACTCCAAGAGTGAGTAGGAAAGGCTCTAGCACAGGCGCGCCACTATCCTCAGGAAAGGGGACTCCAAACACAACAAGGAAAGAATGAAACCAGCCAAGAAGAAGAAAGAAATAATTCTAGTTAATAAAAAGGTGAGATCCTGGAGTTATGGGATATGAATTTTGAATAGCTTTAAAGATGAATCATGGTTTCACCACGTGGTTGGACGGTTACACATGATGGAATTAATTGTTATTTAATAATTATCATCAGAGGGGTGGCCATAACAACTGTGCATTAAAGTATTTCATTTAAAGAGAGGAAAAAGGATCCTTTGAGGGTCGCCCCATACTTAGGGAATTTAAAACATTGTTTATGGGGATAAAAATGACTTTAAACCACTTTAAAAAGGTTAAAGACTCAAAAGTGGCGTTATGGGAAAATTGGGGAAAGAAAACTTGAAAAGCCCCGGTGGCATCGATTGGTGTCACTGATGGGTGACACTATAGTGACATCTTGCCACCGATATGCCGCCCTTCAGATCCGGACTTACTGATGGGGTCCAAGGCATCCCAAACACCAGAAATTGGAAAAGTAATGGACCAGGAGGGTCCGAGCCATTACAAAACCGTTAGGAAAGGTTCCACTTTTGCCAATGGTTTTAGAAAACCATTGGGAAAGGGTACCTTGAGACCACTTTTCCCAACAGTTTGGGAAAACCATTGGGAAAGGGTGGGTACCTATCCCAACGATTCTCAAAACCGTTGGAAAGGCCTATCCCAACGATTTTGAAAACCATTGGGATAGGTAACCTTATTTTTTATGAATACTTTTGCCTAATATCATCAAATAAATAAATTTATAAATTATATATATATATATATATTGAAATATATTCATAAAGGTAAGTGTAGGATAGTGGTAAAGTGTTTGATATATAATGTGTAGGTTATGGGTTCAAATCTCTGCTGTAATTTTTTTAGATTTACCTTTCCCAACGGTTTTAATACCATTGGGATAGGTCTTTCTTAATGCCAAATCACCCAATGGCTTCCCAAACCATTGGTATAGGCTATACCAATGGTTCCAAACTATTGGTATAAGCAATTTTTCCATTAGTGTTTAGTTACAGACCCCAATTTCTTAAAATTCAAATGGTTATAACTTTCGATCTAGGTGTCTATTCAACCTATACCACATATCATATCGAAGATCCTTTTATGATCTTTGATTTTACTGGTTGTGACACTAAAAAGGAGTTCTAAATCAGATTTTATGGTCATTTTAGTGTTTTTAGGGTTTTCAGAGGTTCTTAACGTTTTATGATTTATTTATTTATTTATCTATTATTATTTATTTATTTATTTATCAATTTATTTATTGATAAATTTATTTATTTATTTAATAGTTAATATTTATTTATTTATTATTTAGTTATTATGTACACATTATTTATTTATTTATTAATTAATTAATTATTAATTAATTATCAATTAATTATTAATTATTAGTTTATTATTAATTAATTAATTAATTAATTATTAGTTATTTATTTTTTATTCACTTTTTATTAATTAATTATTAATTATTTATTACATATTAAATATTGAATATGAAATATTATTTATTAACTAATAATTAATAATTAATAATTAATAATTAATAGTTATTATTAATAATTAATTAATTATTAATTATTTATTTAATTATCTATCTATTTATTTATGTATTTATTTATTTATTATTTATTATTTATTCTATATTATTTATTATTTATTATTTATTAATTTATTTTAAATTTACTAAATATTAATTTATTATTAGTTTATTATTAATTTATTATTTATTTATTTATTATTTATTCAATATTCAATATTTATTAATTTTTAATCATTTATTTATTAATAATTTATTAATTATTTATAAATTTATAAATATTAATTATTAATTATGAATTCTTAATTCTTAATGATCAATTATTAATTATTAATTATTAATTATTTACTATTTATTATTTATTTATTTATTTATTTATTATTTATTAATTTATTATTAATTTGTTATTTATTTATCATATATTAAATTATTTTTTAATTAATTTATTATTTATACATTACTTATATATTATATGTTATATATTATATATTATATATTATATATTATATATTATATATTATCTATTATCTATTATATATTATATATTATATATTATATATTATCTATTATCTATTATATATTATGTATTATATATTATATATTATATATTATGTATTATATATTATATATTATATATTATATATTATATGTTATATATTATATATTATCTATTATCTATTATATATTATATATTATATATTATATATTATATATTATTTTGTATTTAGTATTTAGTATTTATTATTGACAAGTTACTATTTACTATTTACTATTTACTATTTATTATTTATTATTTACTACTTTTTATTTACTATTTACTATTTATTATTTAATATTTTTATTTACCATTTATTTCCATATTATATATTTCTTTATTTATTATTCATCTCTATTCTATTTCTCAATTAGTAATTAGTAATTAGTAATTATTAAATATTAATAATTACTTATTAATTATTAATTATTGATTATTGATTAATCATTATTGATTAATAATAATTGATTAATAATCATTTAGTGTGTATCTTTTTGTTATGTATTATTTGTTTTTCCAATATATATATATATATATAAGTATATTAAATTTGATTTATTGACCACATGGAGAGCCTGCTGGAGTGGTAAAGTCTTTGGAGAATAAGAAAGAGGTAAGGAGTTCAAATCTCACCCAACATAGAATTTCTATATATGGTATGGGCATGTGTATGGACATGGACTTGTGCATGGAGATGGGCACGAGCATGGTAATAATAAATAAAAAAATAAAAAAATAAAAAAATAAAAAAATAAGTAAATTAAAAACGATTTAGCGACGATTTAAACCGTCACTAAATCGTTCTACAACGATTTTAAAAAATCACCACTAATTATTTCCCGACACGATTTAGCGATGGTTTTCCAAAACTGCCGTAAAATGATTTAGTGGCGGTTTAAACCACCGCTAAAAAAAACCACCGCTAAATACAAATTTTGGTGTAATGTTAATTGATTGGTTGCGCTTTACTACTCAGTTATACTCTATCTTCTAGAGCTCTAACTTATGGTGCTCCCACTCAAGATTTAGAATTTATTGAAATTCCTGGAATATCTACCACTGGTCTCACCTATGGGCTTGTGGAACTTTAAACATTCTCTTATGAGTTCTCTATAACCTTCCCCCTTCCCGTGTTCTTACTTAGGTCAACCTAGACTCAATAGTTAAAATTTTCTCCCATGGTTTTTCTCCACCAAGTTCCAAGCCTTCCTCAATACCTTCTCATTGAATAGAAAATCTCACCCTCTGAATTAATTGTTAAATATCATCATCCCATAACCAAAATCCAAAATCTTCATCTCCATACCCAATGAGAAAACATCCTTTGGTTTTCCTTGAGCTTGTCTCGATCCTTAGTGTCAACATGAATATACTCAAAACTTATGAAGACTTTAATATGACCAACTTATAGTAATTTACTAGACCATAAATCCTTTGTAAGTTCTCACTCAACCACTGATGTTGGATTCCTATTTGTGAGATATATTATTGTGTTGAGTGCCTTTGACCAAATTCCCTTTGGCTTTCCTAAGTGAAACCTTATGATACAAACGTTTTCAGTTAAATTAATATTTATTCTTTCAACCACACCATTTTATTATAGTGTCTTGGGCACCATATTCTTATGTCTTATCCCCCTTTCCACCAAAAGATTCAAAATTTATGTCTGGTGTACTCAACTCCATTTTCTAAATGGATACACTTCAACTTCTAGTTGTATTCCCTTTCCACCATGGATTTCCATTGAATAAAATACTAAAACACATCATATTTAATCTTTAAAAAGTAAATCCAAACCTTTTTAGTAGAATCATCAATAAAGGTTACAAAGTATAGGGAGCCACAGTGAGTCTAAATAGGGAAAATCCCCCAAATGTCCAAGTGAACTAGTTTCAACTTCCAAGATATAATATTTCATCCATCTATGTTGAAATACACCCTTCTCTATTTATCCAGAACAAAAATTTCACAATTTCCAATTTCCATTTGATAAATATTCACTGTGCCTTTTTTCATTAAAATTTTATATTATTCTCATTAAGATGATCGACCCCACAGTGACAAACTTCTAGATCATCGGAAGTTATACTTCAAACTACTGCAATTCTATCTAAACTTTTAGTCAAGTAAAGGGTTACATCCTTTAACCCTCTTGAAACCACCATGGATACTTAGGTAAATTTCCATATCCCATTGACAAAGGTATTTCTAAAATCTACCTCATCAAGTTGTCTAAGAGAAATATGATTTTTCCATAGGCCATGGATGTTCCTTACTTCTATGAGCTTCAAGAATCCTCTATTCTTCATTCAGATGTTGACATATCCTTTTCCAATGACTTCCAAGTCTTCATCATCTACTAGATGAACTTTTCAAAAATTCCTATATTTATAACTGAATATGCATATTTTTTCACCAGTTCAATGAAAGGATGATCCATAGTTAATCACTCAAGATTCCACTAGAGTATTAACACTAAACAATAAGTTGTTTCCAGCTTACATAGTACTAACAAAATTTGAGATTCTGGAAGTTGATGCCCTTATGGTGTTCTCCTTATGATTTTTTAAATTCTTCTTAATATGAAAGTTCTTCTCAAAACTTCAACATGAAAGGCCAGGAATATCTGACTTAATTCGAATTATTTCATGAGACCGATCTTCTAATATTATCTTATGATATCTCTATTGGGGTGGTTGTCCTCATCTGTCAGTTTAAGTTTATTATCAGATGATACTTTAACCTAGATCTTCTTGAGATCCTCATTTAGGATCAAGTTCCAGATATCCTCAAAGACCAAATCTATTTTCCACTAGAATTACTAACTATAGTCATCATTTCATCCCAACTTTTTGGAAGTGAAGATATCAAAATTAGCACCCATATATCATCTTTGAATGTTACCTTCTTTGATTAAAGCTTCACACAGATCATATTGAATTCATTTACATGATCTTTCATTGGTTTTCCTTATAAAGGTATTAAGTTGAATAACCACCACATCATGAAAATTTTGTTAAGAGCAGTTGGTTTCTCATACATATCTTCTAGTGCTTCATCACTACAGTAGTTTATTTATTTTAATGGATGTTAAAGGCAAAATTCCATGCCTATGACATCCTCAACAATGCAATTTCCTTCTCATCCCACCTTTATAATTCCACCTTCTCTATTTTCTCTATAAATAAACCTGATATCAACATATCCAAGTCCTTTTTAATTAGACCGTTCTCTAAATATATTCTATAAAAGACAAAATCTCTTCTATCAAACTTATCAATCTAGAAATTTCCTTCATCCGATTCCACATGTTACACTGACAGTAAAATATCATTGAAATCAAAATAACATCAAGTCAAGAGAGAACAAAACCTGAGTTGCCTCCAATGAATTGAGAAAGCACTGAACCCAGCTTTAATACGACTTTTTGGGAGGCTAAGAATCCTTACATGAAACCACTGGGACCATGACCCTCGGTCCACGAGAACTTCACATACTGTAAGCTCAATGCAATCTAGAGTAATGAAAAAAACTTCTAGATTTTCACCTCCCTCAACTTTATGTATTGAAAGTAGGAAGTAAATTCACCCTACCCATTGCAAAAAGTCAACCTCACACACAACTCAATTTAAAATCACACACATTAAAAGAAACATAATTACAATCAATGAGAAAGAACACAAAGGGATTAATGTGCCAAAAATAAGTTATCCTATATGCATAAGATAAATACTAAAACTTTCCTTATATTCACTAGTAGTATAATAGTTGCATATAAAATCTACTAGTAAGATTTCATTATAAAAGATAAACACTTTTTAATTCATAGAAAAAAATTATGCATGATTCACTATACAGAATCTGGTCCATTTTTATAATCAAGATACCCTATATAGAAGGTCCCCACTCCCTTTATAGGAATTCCCAGCCAGTCATTCAAGTTTTATCGCCTTCTTACATTCATGGAAATTAATCTATTTGGAATGCGAATGGTGATCACCGGTAATGCATTTAATTTGACCGCTTTACTTAGTGAATAATTCTAGATAATTCATTCTATAGACTTCTCTTATTTAAAGAAATTTATGGACCTCCTTGACACCATTAAAAGATGATTTTTTTGATGATCCTCCTGTTTCTTGGAGAGATTATGTTTCTGCTGTTTTTACACCAAGCCAATAACATTTTTTGATTAATTTTTGGTAAATAAAATTCTAGCGAATGAAATTTTGGTGAACTAAAAAATAATTTACATCCCAAAATAGTTGAAAATGTTGTATATTTAGTAAAACCAGTATTTAATGGTGTATTTTCATGACTCTTTAACTTCTCAAACTGCTTTGTACAATCGAAAAGTTCATCTTTAACCACCATTTTAATTTCATCAATATGATCTACATCATTGTTTATACTTGTAATCATATCATATGTGTAAAAACCCGAGTTTTTAGAATAGGTCAAAATCCCGACCCTGTTTGAATTTTTGACTTGTCCCTAAGAAAACTAGAGAAATTGGGTAGTTTCTAGAAATTTACAGACTACACACCATGTACCTTAAGTACACGCCGTGTATATATTAGGCGAGTGACTGGCCGTGTGCTCACTGAGTACATGCAGTGTGATGACCGTGTAGAAATTTCTTACTACACGACTTGTAGTTTTCGACACGCCGTGTACCCGAGACCGTGTGGAGACCATACATGGTGTGTAGGCATGTTGGCCGGGTAGATTTTTTTAACCAAGTACACGCCGTGTCCCTCATAGACACACCGTGTAGTCTGGCTATGTATGAGAGAAATACATGGCGTGTGGGTAAGCCGGTGATGAAGAGAAGAAAAATGAAGTGCATGCCATGTACCCCTAGGTACATGCCGTGTACTCATGTTGGTAGGTTCTGGAAAGTAATTCGGCGGAATTCTAGCCGCCATATGAATAGTTAAATGATATACACGGTGTGTAGTCATGAAGTACACACCGTGTACTTTCTTTTTTTTCGCTAAAACGGGCATCATCCTTGTTTTGAGGCAGAGACTCAACCCCTTCGACGGGTTGAGCGGGGAGAGCTGGTCGGACATTAGTTTTGCCCCTGAATCTTCATCCGAACTTCGTTTCGATCACCGATTGATCCGTTGGAACCCCCTCGGTAAGGCCTTGATTCCTCTTGAGCCGTTTTTCTTGGTTTTTGTTCTAGAACGAGTTATAGGGGTTTGATTGGTTTTGATTATTTTGTAGATCTACCGCATTTTAATCCTAATTGGAGGATGTTATTGGAGGATTAGCATCGTACGAGTCTTAGGTAAGTCGTGCATACTTCGTTTTGTGTTTTCGTGGTCATTTGGGTGACGCGACCTTCGGCGCTTTTTCGGGTATTTTGAGCGGGATCCATTTTTATCTGATATTGCATAGTATATTATTCATTGACCTATGGGATACATTTGGGTATGCCCTGTTACCAGTTTTTATTGAGCGGGGATGGGTGAGGGGCCATTTCTCATCGGGGCATTTTGGCTGGGGGATGCCAAAATGATTACTTTTGAATTATAATGTTTTAAACTGTTGAGTTTAGTTTATTGAACTTGATATAAATTTGTTAGAGGCATTCAAGACCTCAGTGCTGGTATGGAACAACACCTTGCATAGTGCAATTCAACTGTTTAGATTGTTTTTCCTATTTATGTGTTCTGTTTAAATATGTTATATATGAAATTGTTGAATTGCATATGCTGGAACCTTTGGGTTGTGTTGGCAATGGATCAGATATTCTTGAGTGATGCTAATCACAGGTTGGGATTGGCCCAGGGTTAAGTTGGGTGGTTATGACCATGAGATCGGGTGTCATGGGCGTCGGTTTGAGGTAGGATGACTGTCAGGTTGGGCACAGCCTGGGTTACTGTGATGGCAATGTCATCAGACTTGAGCGGCATGGTCGTAGGGACAAGAGGTGTCAGAGGTGTTGTGTCTTGGGTACTATTTTTGTGATTAATGCTCACCTGGAAACTTTGAGTAGTGTGCACACAGAGAGACTCCGTAATGAGGTGGTTTGACCACTCGTGTGGGTAGAGGCCCCCGTTAGTTACGGTTTATGTATTTTTGGTTTGGGGGTGCTTGCCGTAGGAAGCTACGTGGAAGGTGAGGAGCCTTCGAGGGATAGAATTGAGGCTATCAGGTTGGGGGAATAGGCTCACTGTTATTTGAGGGCAGACATTGCTGTCCCTTCGGATACTTATTTTAAGGGAAGATATCCCTGTCCCTCCGGATACCTTATTTGAGGGAAGACATCGTTGTCCCTCCGGTTACATTATTTGAGGGCAGACATCTCTGTTCCTCTGGTACTTATTTGAGGACAAAAATCGCTGTTCCTCTGGGTTACTGCTGTTGGGCATGCCTTCGGGATGTCGGTACTTGATACATGTGGTGTTAGGGGGCACATGGTGCTGGGTTACATGACAAAGATTCCGGCATTGGCCGAAGCAGGTGACACTCCATGGTGGCTACTAAGCACCAGAGGAGTTTGTGTTTATTTGTACATCGTTCTTCTTAATGATTTCCTTATAAATACACGCCTTCTTAAACACTTATATTAGGTACGCACCATTGGGTGGTATCCTACTGAGCTTCATCTCACACCCTGCACAGGCGCTTCAGGACGCGTGCAGACTTTATGGATTTACGTGCAGGAAAGAGGCCAGCCTCAGGAGATGGGCTGTATTAGCTATTGCATGGAGATGGTATGGACCTTGAGGTCTTGCCTAGATGGAGTTTACTATGTTTTTCATATTTTCCTGTATTAGTACGCTTGTTTGTAGCTACAATTGGTTATCCATTGGTGCCTTTTTATATTCAAATATGTATGACCTGATTTGGATGCATGTTTTATTATTTAGTAGTAGTTACAAGTGATCAACATGCTGTTGTGTTTATTTTTGCTGTTGTTGTTTATATTTATTGCTTCCGATGTTTATTGATATTGAATGTGCTTCTACTCTGCGGGTCTGGTTCGAGTCTGCTGAGTCATTTATTCCGCTGCATCTTTCTTGTTATACTTGGACCAGTACCATTATTATTATTCTCCGAGAGTGTATAGCCTACCCACTATACCTATAAGATCCTCACTGCTAGTCGGCAGCCTTTGGCGTTCGGGGAGGTGCGCCTAAGGTAGTAGCACCTGACCCGTTTAGCACTGTTCGGGTGGCTGTTCGGGTCCAAGTCGTTACAAAGTGGTATCAGAGAAGTTCTTAACAGGGATTCAGTAGCAGTGTTTTACTGGATACTAATGAGATTGATACTTCTCTTTTATTTCTGATAGTTTTACTATTTGGGATATGGTAGACTGGAGATAGGTTGTTACTGGAATTGGGTTTCTAGCTTGTGCTTGGGTGCCTGTAGCCCCAGGTACGAGGGATGGACCAAGTTACCATGGGTGGGAATTACTGTTTTATTTTTCTCAGATTACAGTTTATATGATTTTCACCTCGGTGGCTCACTTGGTATGTGATGTTATTGATTGTGATATGTAACCCTTGACCCGGTGAGGTAAGGGAGAATTGGACCTTGGTCCGGTATGACAAGGCTTGTTTGCTTGGCTTTTGATAGACACATTTTTTTGGGTATTTCAATTTCATAACTGCATGTATGCTTTGTGAAGTGATAATACCATGTGAATAAAATCAAATTCCATGCTTTGTATGCTCTGAAATATGAATAGGTTAAATTCCTGATAGAATTTCTTGTTGTTGCAATGTGTATTCCATGCTTTATATTTTTTTAGAATTGCATGTGACAAGGTATTTGGGTCTGTCTCTTGTATGAGCAGGCAGGTACTCACCAAGATTGGGCGACTCGGTCATCGGTTTGAGGTAACGTTAGTTGTGTGTATGGGCATGGCCTGAGGTACTTTTGATACTTGGCTCTGTTAGGGGTGGGTAAGGAGGCCATGAGGCCAGGATGCTGTGGGGCATGGTTGTAGTGGGGGAGAGTAAGGGTGGTAGTTCTGTGCCGCCTTTTACTGCTTTCTTATCTGCGTTGAATATATATTGTTATATATATATATATGGGCTGTCTGACCATTTATGGTATTTAGCTTGGGTGACTCAGATGGAGTGTCAGACGGGAGATGGTATAGTGCTGCAAGTGCAGGATCAAGTTTAGGATCTAGTGCAGGCAGAGCAGGAGCCTCAGGTACAGGTTCAGGGATATGATCGGGTTTAGGATCCAGTGCAGGTAGGACAACAGCCAGTTTTGGCAGCATTTGGACCATGGCTCGATGAGAATCTATGAGTTAGCATAGTGCGTGTCTTTCAGGGGATCGACAGAGGTGCGCAGAGTATAGAGCCATCTATGGAATATCTGACGTGAGAGTTCCAGTCGTAGCACCCGCCACTTTTTTAGAGTGAGGGTGGTCCACAGGCGGCTGAGAACTGGATAAAGAGCATTCAGATGATCTTCGAGCAGTTAGATATTCCTCCAGGGTGGAGGGTCAAGCTGGCAACATACATGTTGTGAGGACTGACAAAGCGTTGGTGGGATGTGCAGGTTCAGGCTCACAGGCACGAGGGACTGGAATAGAAGGATTTCGAGGAAAGATTCTTTGAGCACTTTTACCCAGAGACACTGAGAGTAGAGAGAGCTCGGGAGTTCTTAAGTCTTCAGTAGGGAGACATGTCCATCATGGAATATGCAGCTACTTTCACTGAGCTGTCTCGCTTTGCACCTGGTATGGTAAGTGATGATGCGGCTAGGGTGTGGCGCTTTGAGGATGGATTACGACATGACATTTGGATCCAGGTGAATATCTTTAGGCTGGGTTCTTTTTCAAAGGTGGTGAATCAGGTGCTCATAGCAGAGGGTAACCAGCGGGATATGCCTCAGGTTGGCCAAACGACGACTTCAGTTGAGGGTTTGGACAACAGGAAGCGAGGATGGGATGAGTTCCAGCAGGCCAGTCAGGCCAAGGACTCAGCTAGACCACCTCATTGCAGTTCTTCAATGGTTTTCTTTCAGTGTGGACAGCTAGGGCATGTTCAGACTCAGTGCGATAGGCCTCCAAAGGAGTGCCAGGTATGTGGACTGGTCAGACATCTGGGGAGGTTTTGTAGGCATCCTTCTCAGACAGCCGACATACAGGGACCAGGATAGATGGTGGCATCTGGAGTTGGCTCAGGTTCGGTACCGGGAGAGGGTAGATGAGGTTCAGCTGCACAGGGAGGACGTGACAGAGATAGTGGGATCCAGCTGAGGGGTCAGTGTCCGGTGGCTGGAACAGCACCGCAGGGAGGTCAGGCATCAGGCAGCCGTACTTCAGGCCAGGTGCACGCTATGGAGCTGCCAGAGGCTGAACATGCTGGTGAGCCGACAATGGTTAGAGGTACACGATAGGTGTGGCCGTGATTTTCCATGTTTCCTTTTTGGCATGACTTGTAGAGGCATGTCCGTTTTGAGTGCATGTGATGCACATGATCTATGTGGATTGACTAGATGCTAGTCAGTGGGATTGGCACCATATCGGGTGCGTGATATATATATATATATATATATATATATATATATATATATATGAGATGCGTAGCATCAGGGGCATCAAGGATGTGGGTTACTTGAGGTGCTGTGGGAATCGGGGCATCGAGGATGTAGGTTAATTGAGGTGCCTTGGGAATCGGGGCATCGAGGATGCGGGTTACTTGAGGTTCTAGGAACCAGGTTCGTTTTTGAGCATCCATGGGATATAGGAACTTGTAGAGTTGGACACCAATGCGGTGCATGATATGTTGGGTTTCGGGAATGACACATGAGCACCAATGAGGCGTAGGGGTGATGATGCGTCACGGAAGGACTATGCGTCTAGGAAAACAAGTTAGTGAACCTTGTTTACTTTGGGTTTTGTTGTGTTGAGACTGAGTTAGGTGATTCATAAGGTGGGGAGCCCCTTGAGGAATTTAGCCAAGACCTTTGAGACCGGGGAAGTCTGGGTTACTTTAATCGGGGTGGTATGTTCGGTGCCATCTCTGGGTTTCGTTTGATAGCTTAGGGACGAGCTATATTAAGGTGGGGAGATTGTAAGAACCCGGGTTTTTAGAACGGGTCAAAATCCCGACCCTGTTTGAATTTTTGACTTGTCCCTGAGAAAACTGGAGACATTGGGCAGTTTCTGGAAATTTCTAGACTACACACCGTGTACCTTAAGTACACACTGTGCATATGTTAGGTGAGTGACCGGCCGTGTGCTCGCCGAGTATATGCCGTGTGATGACCGTGTAGAAATTTCTTACTACACAGCGTGTAGTTTTCGACATGCCGTGTACTCGAGACCGTGTGGAGGCCATACATGGCGTGTAGGCCTGTTGGATGGGTAGATTTGTTTAACCAAGTACACACTGTGTCCCTCATGTACACACCGTGTAGTCTGGCTGTGTAAGATAGAAATACATGGTGTGTGGGTAAGCCAAAGAGGAAGGGAAGAAAAATGAAGTACATGCCGTGTACACCTAGGTACACGCCATGTACTCATGTCGGCAGGTTTTGGAAAGTAAGTCGGCGGAATTCCAGCCGCCATATGAATAGTTAAATGATATACACGACATGTATTCATGAAGTACAAGCCCTGTACTTTCTTTTTTTCCCTAAAATGGGAAGTAGCCTCATTTTGAGGCAGAAACTCAAACCCTTCGACGAGTTGAGCGGGGAGAGCCATACGGACCTTAGTTTTGCTCCTGGATCTTCGTCCGAACTCCATTTCGATCACCGATTGATCCGTTGGAACCCCCTCGGTAAGGCCTTGATTCCTCTTGAGTCGTTTTTCTTGATTTCTGTTCTAGAAAGAGTTATAGGGGTTTGAGATTTTTTGATTATTTTGTAGATCTACCACATTTTAGACCTAATTGAAGGCTGTTATTGGAGGAGTAGCATCGTATGAGTCTCACGTTGGTGGTGCATACTTTTTTGTGTGTTTTTGTGGTCATTTGGGTGATGCGGACTTCAGTGCATTTTCGGGTATTTTGAGCGGGACCCATTTTTATCTGATATTACATAGTATATTGTTCATTGACCTATGGGATACCTTTGGGTATGCCCTGTTACCAGTTTTGCTTGAGCGGGGTCGGGTGAGGGGTCATTGCTCATTGGGTAATTTTGGTCGGGGGATGCCAAAATGGTTACTTTTGAATTATAATGTTTTAAATCATTGAGTTTAGTTTATTTAACTTGATATAAATTTGTTAGAGGCATTAAAGACCTCAGTGCTGGTATGAGACAACACCTTTCATAGTGAAATTCAACTGTTTAGTTTGTTTTGCCTATTTATGTGTTCTGTTTAAATATGTTATATATGCAATTATTGAATTGCATATTCTAGAACCTTTGGGTTGTGTTGGGCATGGACTAGATATTCTTGAGTGATGCTGATCACAGGTTGGGCTTGGCCCGGGGTTACGTTGGGTGGTTCTGACCACGGGATTGGGCGTCATGGGCATTGGTTTGAGGCATGATGACTGTCAGGTTAGGCATGGCCTGGGTTACTGGGATGGAAAGGCCATCAGACTTGAGCGGCATGGTCGTAGGGGCACGAGGTGTCAGAGGTGTTGTGTCTTGGGTACTATTTTGGTGATTACCACTCACCCAGAAACTTTGAGTAGTGTGCACATAGAGAGAATCCGTGATGAGGTGGTTTTGACCACTCGTGTGGGTAGAGGCCCCCATTATTTGTGGTTTAGGTACTTTTTGTTTGGGAGTTCTTGCCTTAGGAAGCCACATAGAAGGCGAGGAGCCTTCGAGGGATAACATTGAGGCTATCGGGTTGGGGGCAGAGGCTCGCCGTTATTTGAGGGCAGACATCACTGTCCCTTAGGATACTTATTTTGAGGGAAGATATTTTTGTCCCTCCGGATACCTTATTTGAGGGAAGACATCGTTGTCCCTCCGGTTACGTTATTTGAGGTCAGAAATCGTTGTTCCTACAGTACTTATTTGAGGACATAAATCATTGTTCCTCCAGGTTACTACTGGTGTCCGTGCCTTCGGGACGTCGGTACTTGAGACATGCGGTGTTAGGGGGAACATGGTGTCAGGTTACATGACAGAGATTCCAGTATTGGCCGAAGCAGGTGACACTCCATGGTGGCTGCTGAGCACCAGTGGAGTTTGTGTTTATTTGTACATCATTCTACTTACTGCTTTCCTTATAAATACATGCTTGCTTAAACACTTATATTAGGTACGCACCATTGGGTGGTATCCTACTGAGCTTCATCTCACACCCTACATGGGCCCTTCAGGACGCGTGCAGACTTTATGGATTTATGTGAAGGAAAGAGGCCAACCTCAGGAGCTGGGTTTTATTAGCTGTTGCATGGAGATGGTATGGACCTTGAGGTCTTGCCTAACTGGAGTTTACTATGTTTTCCATATTTTCTTGTATCAACATGCTTGTTTGTAGCTATAGTTGGTTATCCATTGGTGCCTTTTTATATTCAAATATGTATGACCTGCTTTGGATGCATGTTTTATTTTTTAGTAGTAGTTACAAGTGATCAACATGCTGTGGTGTTTATTTCCGTTGCTGTTGTTTATATTTATTATTTTCACTGTTTATTGATATTGAATGTACTTCCGCTCTGTGGGTCTAGTTCGAGTCTACTGAGTCATTTATTCCACTGCATCTTTCTTGTTATACTTGGACCAGTACTGTTATTATTATCCTTCGAGAGGGTATATCCTCCCCACTATACCTATAAGACCCTCGCTGCTAGTCGGTAGCCTTTGGCATTCGGGGATGTGTGCCTAAGGTAGTAGCACCCGACCCGTTTAGCACTGTTCGGGTGGCTGTTCAGGTCCGGGTCATTACAATATGATCCATAAACCACAATTTTATCCACATAATCAATTATAATTATAATTATATCACATGATTCATAAATCATAGTGTTATCCTAATCTCTATTTATATTTAGTTCTTCCCTATGTTTAGTCCATCATTTATAACTTTGATCTATTTAGTGATAGATCAAGTGTTATCCTAAATCCTTAGGAAAATTTCATCTTTAATAAAAACAATATAAACACAAACAAATTATTTGAGAAGAGTCATATACATGCACCATTATAAAAATGATAAACTCTTTAACCTTATCCTCATACTCTTTTATCATATGATTGTAATCCATCTATTTTCAATTCATTTCCATCCCATTTGGTTCAACAATATTCATATTTTATAATAAATAAATAAATAGACATAAGGTATGCATATATTGTATCATTTTTTACATACATAAATTTCATAAATTATAAATTTTAAAAATATTAATTATAAATTGTAATACATACATATATAATGTATATAAAAGAATAGATATAAAAACTAGGTTTTATAATACATTAAAAATTATATATATAAAATGAAGCCTATGTTTTAGAAATAATTAAGACTTCTCACTTGTTTCTGATTATTTTCCTTGTGTGAAGTTGATAACTTCATGAAAAATGTGATGGTATAATGAGAAAAATGATACAGTGAATTTTGAATTTGAAGTAATCATTATTTTTGAACTTAAAACATTAAATATAATGTTGTGAGTGTTTTTTTGATTTGGTATTGTTATAAATATATCATTTAGTGGAACTATAGGTGTATAAGGTATAAAGACATATAATGAACAAAAAGCATTAGCTATGAATTTATGATGGTTTTAATCATCGAAATATAATGATTTAGAGTGATAATTTCTTGCTAGAAATTATATTTTAATAGTGTAATGTGATAATAAATTGGGAAATGGTTACTTAATGATATTTTCATTGAATAATTAGTTAAATTGACATAAAATGAGGATTTTTATATGAATTATTTTTTTTGAAAATAGAAAAATGAATCATAAAATTATATTGGGAATTAAATGATGTTTTAATGTGTTTTTGAAAACATGATGTACTATTTTTGTTGGATGACTTGGGGTTGAATGATAATACATTGGTCTAAATATAAATTTATGTTTGGTATATATAAATAAAAATAAAAATAAATATAATATAAAATAATATTAGAATAAATATATAAATATAAAATATAAAATAAATTTATGTTTGGTATATATAAATATAAATAATACATATATGAATCATGTTTTTTAGTATATATAATATAAATAGAAATAAAGAATAAATATTAAATATAACAGAAACTAATATTAATATATAACTATATAAATTTCAACACACACACACATATATATAAATACACAAACACATATAAACAAAAATATATACAAATATATTTATACATATAAAAATATATGAAACACACATTTATATATATAAATATATGTATGTATATATAAAAAAACGATTATGTGAAGAACAACCAAAATAGTCATAAAATTAATCACATTATATATATATAAAATTATATATACATATAGAAAGAACAACTATAAAATCACAAAAACCATGTAAGATTAGTGAAGGAAGAACAACCAAGATGAGATCGCATTATAGACAGGGGAAGAACAACAATTTTTTTTATAAAAAAACTCATGCATGATTAGTTGAGAAATACTTTAAAATAAGTTTCAAATACCATACATTTAGTTTAGGAGGTCGATTTGCCTAAAATATTCCCCAAAAGTCAATAAAAAAAATTGAGTTCCATGAGAGTTTGATAGACAAGGAGGAGTAGTACGACAACTAGGGTTCTTTTAAAAATAGGGAAAATGTTTTATCAACATTTTTTTAAAAGGAACTAATAAAGGTGAAGTGTCTAATGGATCATGCAGTCATACTGAGAGGGGGGTGAATCAAGTGTGAGTTTTTTTTATAGAATTCTTTTCACCTTTTAATTCAAACCTATATCACCTGTTAAGATGAGTTGATCCTGTATGAAATTCATAAAGTAAACGAGACACATCACAAAATATTTTTACAATGTTTGTCACTAAGACCTACTTATTTCCATGTTGGTTAGACCCCCAACATGGATTCTCTAATATAATATTTTTATCAATTAAAATGGTTCAGGAAGAAACTAGTTATACACCCCAGTAGTCGATTCTCCAGTTGATCCTGGTTATGCCCCCCCTAGTGATCCAAATCTTCTGCCTCAGTTGGTTAAACCCCCAAACTATTTGACTGGTTTGACCCCTAGTCTCTTGATCATATTCAGTAACTAGTTATACCCCCTCAGTCACAAGCTCATCCTTCTTATTTATAAGTTATTATCCACCAATAGGATGATCTATTGATCTTCTTCCATGATCTTACTGGATCACATTGGACTGTGTACAATTCAAGAACCTTTTCACAGATGTTGGTCTTGCTCAAACATGTCTGATCACAATTTATAATCATCTACCTCAGTTCAACACTATTCAAGAAATAATTATTTCTTCTTTCTGAAGACTTATCCTCATTGATTACTGAATAAATTGGATATAAAAGTTTTCTAAAATAATTCTATAGATTCAGTCTCAAATCACTGCATAGTATTCCTGAAAAATATATTACATGTGCATCACTATTCTTCATGAAATCATAGAACGAATTCTTCATGATTATATGGTATCATGTATGGACTTCTCTATTTTTTTAAATAATGAAAATTAACCTCAGTTTTCCTTGAACATGCTATAACATTTGCATGAAAATGTTGAATAATGCAATCACATATACACTACCTCAATCCGTTCACAACACACACTATCTATGTGAACACTCCACCTTCAAGAAAGATGTACATAAAACTCAAACAACCAATTCACACAAATACTTCTCATGAAAACCCGAATGGGTGTGGTTGATTTGTAATATGATTCACACAAAAAAAATCTATATACTACATACACTCACTATGTAATTCTTTTTCACAAACAAAAATGATCCTCATCACTATTTCTTCATGAAAGAATATCATGCGACACCACTGTTCTTCGCATAACAGTTCCTTCTAAAGAACTAAATTACAACTTGCATAACTCTTCTCAACATGTAACAATGATATATGTGATGTCCTCCTCAATTCATACATGTGAAACTCACTTCATGCATGGATAAAATTTCATTCACAATTCACAAGCTCCTTTATGTAATAGAATATGCAAAATACTTTTCGATATATCTTATTCACATAATAGAATACGCGGGTTCTCTTTCTAGTTCTCAAAACAGATCATACACTGGTTTGTGGAAACAAATCACCTTCATTCGATCACAAAGGATTTACAAATATCAGCATGAATACATGGAATCGTCTCATGAATACAGAGTGCTATAAGCCTCCGTTTCACTCTCAAGCTATCTCATATTATCTCTCTAAAACGCATTCAGCCCATGGAAACAAATAAGCTCCTTAGGTAGTATTTATAGACAAATATCCACTGACTTAGTGCTTCAATAATCATGGAAAACCACTCATTCCTTCATGCAATGGCTTCATAAGATGATGAGAATCACCGTCACCATAATTTTTTTCCTCCACACTATATCCCAATGATTTAATATTTTTCAAATCATGAAAAAAAAGTTGTATGGTGATTTGATCATTTTCTAATCATTAGGATGATCAAATAGTGCTTGAATTAATAGGCTGGATCCTTTGTATTTTCACTGCATGAAGAAATCAATGAACATAAGCTCTCAGAAGAGTTCAAAGTAGAATACAATGTAGATGAATATCAGATGGACGAGATCAACTTCATCGGATGGATTCACTTCTTCACATATTTTTAAAGGCTGAGATACAATAACACACTGAACTAAACCCCATATTGATTTCAATCTTGGTCACATGCCCCCTTTTATATCGATGTGCGCTGCTCACTCATAAAATTTGAGTAACCTATCCACTCCCATTACATGCTTGAAGCACCCCATGTTGTCATACTTCTCCACCACCATGACACCCCACCAGTGGCTCGTCTGCTCCCTTACACCTCTTTGCGGTCACTCTATGCATGCCCTCGATCATTATGCTAGCCTGCTATATTGTGGTCAATTATAGTTCTCACCTTAGTAGTGGTTCACCTAGAAACAATGGATTGTTGGTTGGTAGGAAATATTTTTTATAGAGACCAATATAAGTGTTAGACCAATCATAAATACCATGCCATGCCAAGCCACCCAAATCACTTCAACTCCAAAACTGAAATGGTGTAGACAATGTATCATCTTAACATAATTGATGTGTCTACTTTTTAATTCAATTTGACACATATTTTATTGTTTTTTAGTGAATTTTAAATGTCAAAATAATGTATTTTAATTAATAACTACTAAATGCTTTCAATTTTGTACATAACTATTAAAATAATTATTTTTTTTGAAAATATGCATTTCAGTGTGTAATTTTGTCTTTCTGAATAATTTTTAAATTTATCAATTCATTCTACCTTAACTTTATTTTGTTTTCTTCCTTTGTTTTTATTTTTATTTTTATTTTTTATTATTTCATTATTTCATTTCTTTTGTTTTTAAAATAATAATAATTATTTTAGTAAATTATTTAATTTAATTAATTCATCTGTAAATAAATAATTTGTCAATTTTGTTTTTGATTCTTTAAATAATTTTTTTAACAATTTAATTCAATTATTTAAATATTTTAATACTTTTTTTATTTAATTTTAATTCAAATTTGTGATTTTTTTATTATTTTAGTTATTTAATTTGTTAATTAATTCAGGCAAACTAACTTTTTATTTTTTAATTCATTTTTATGTTGAAAATATTGAATCTGTATTAAATTATTCTGTGACTATTGTTTCTTTAACACAATTAATTTTATTTTGAACAATATAAAATTTTTCATTGCTAACTTAGTTAACTAATTAATTTATTGAATTCATTTTTAAATTTTAATTTATTTATTGTTAGATTTTTGTGCTAGTTTCACACTCATAAGATGATTAGTGGCGACTCACCACTCACCACCAGAATCAACTACAATCAACCACAGTAGCAGAAACAGAAACCAACACAGATTTTCTCAGATCTGAACAAATTCATCCTACCATTGAGGATAAATAGACTCACTGCTTGAGCCGACGTCCTCCTTCTATCCAGATCCAAACCGAGATACACAACACCCACTGCAGGCCACCGTTGAAGACTCTCCATAGCCACCGAAAGCCCACTGAGCCGTCGTGCGAACCACCGCCAACTATACCACCTCCCCAGTCCGAGTCGCTCCCCCTTTTCCCTGTTCCCGCCGCTTTCCTGTACTCTACCATCGGACCACCCGAACCCAACTCTCCCCGCCCCACCCCCTTTCACTCTCCCTTCTTCTTTTTCTTATATTTTATTTATTATATATATAATTTAATAAATAATATAATTATAATAATAATATAATAATAATAATAATAATAATAAAATAAATAATAACATAATACTAATTATATTTATATTAACTGATTTAATATATAATGTTAATTTATATAGTACTAATTACTTGTTTTTACTTTTTTTAATAATAATAAAGTTAATTTAAATGGATAAATAGTTTATATTTTTATACTTCTAATCATAATAATAGTTTTATTTAAATAATATTTTGATAATTTTACCATTTTTTTAATTATTTATTTTATGTAATTATATATATATATTTATATTATAATTGTTTTAATAATTTATTAAAGGTATATATTGTAATAACTATTTTTTTTACTTTTTATTTAATCACACATTCTTTTTTATGAAGTAATTCTTTGATGCAGGGGGAGGGATCGTGCAACAGGGAGGGAGTTTTTCACGATCTGTTATGAACTTATGCTTGGGTCACCAATTAGGAGGAAGTTACACCGTGAAAGTGCCAAGTGGAGGATAGAGGATAGATGGAGGAGCGGGGGTTGGAGATGATCTTGGGAGTTTTTACATTTGACAGACATTAGAGAGACTTCCACTTCATGCCGCAGGAGGATATGAGGAATTCAAGCACCACTTCCAGACTTCACCGATAAACATCCAGGAGTAGCATATTAGAGTAGGACTTTACCAAACCATTCCAACTTCATGATTCCTAGGGCAGGAGATCGAGAACGCCTCATCATCACCATCAAGAAGCTAACAGATCATTGAGATTTGGCATTTTTAGAATTTCTAGAGATCAAGCAGAGAGATGGAACACCTTTCTCCCTTACTCTGTTTTTCTACAATTTTATATAGAATGAACTCATCCATTGTCCCATACTTTAATCTATTGATTTCAATTATGATATTTGGCTAATCTCCCTTGGGGGAATAGGCCAACTGGTTAGATATGGTTTTCCCATAGTTCATGCATTAAATTTCTACCGGGTTGCCTCTCTCTCTCTCTCTCTCTTTCACTATCAGAACAATCAATTTTACAAAACATTAAGTTGGAGTGAAAAATCATCTTGATGGAATCTAAATTCTATTTTTTTTTTAAATACGAGGATTTCATTGAAAAATGAATCAAGCTCGTGAGATAGAATCACATTGAGTTCAACCGATAATTTGAACTCAGTGACTTCTGATTTTTTCTCACTTGATGATTGAATGACTTGTATGGTTGATAAACCATAGGGGTTATTTTTTCATAGGTTGACCAGGTGAAAAATCTGGTCAGCCAGTTTAAAATCAGATCTATATATTTCAATTTAAGTGCATGAACAATAGGAAACTAGTATTAAATCATGTCAGTCGATTTCCCCCTCCCCATCATATTGGTTGATCTCACTACTTCTTGTTGTTTTCCTTATTTCTTGCTGGTTTTCTCACACATTCACTTCCTCACACACAAACCTTCATTCACTTCACATTTTCACCACCATCCATCAATTTTTTATTGTTTCAAATTTTTATTGTTTTGTTTTTTTGTTCCTAAGCACAAAATCAGTCATTCCCTGTGGTTCGACCCTATCTTACCACTGTACAAGGTAGTAAATAGGTTTTATAAATTATAATTTTCTCATTCACAATGAAATGAAACATCAATAATAAACAAATTTCTTTGAACTTAAGAACAATTCTAATAAATTTAAAATTAAAACTCACTGGCTTTTCATATTCTCAACTTATTGAAAACAATTTCAACATTAACAAACCACTTGGGTTCGTCAATCCCCCCCTTTAGATTTTTTTTCAATACACAATTCATTTTAAAATTCAATGATATCTTCCCCCCATTATTAGAAATAAAATCCTAATATATAGATATGGGAAGGAATTATCATCTCCATCATTCAAATTTTAAGAACACACTCTCTTATGGCACTTACAATTTAATTTATTTCAGAGGATGGAATCACCACTAACTTAGCAATGAGTTAAAATTAACCAAAGTCAATGTGATAAATGATTTGTGTAGAAAAAAAGAGTGATCAAATTTAACATCAATTCTATGAATAAACTTTCAATATATGATACCAACATTGAAACCTTTTATCAGGGGTTTTAAAATGATTTTCAACCAATATCTACATTCATCTCAGCAAACACATTAAAAACATTTCAATGCAAAAATGAATTTACCCTTTTCAAGTTACTCTTTATTTTATCATCAAGTAATCAATATCTACCTTTTATAATTGATTTTTCCATATGAAAATAATATAATGTAACCAACATACCTCAATGATGACAAGATTAAATTTCTAAAAATTTATCATTTAGAATTATTAGATGCATACCTCACTAGAAATTATGATATTCATAATATATCAACTGAGATAGAGATATATGGTGGTTTTTCTTCTGTACCCCCCTCAAGAGATGAACTTAAAAATTCTTCATCATGATTGGATTTATTCATGAATAAACTCTAAGAATCTTATGACATTATTTTAAATGTTTCAAAAATACAACAAGATGCTAATAGTCTTCCATGATGGATAACTTCCTAGATGTAATATGTTTACAACTATGAACAAATTCAGGTCTCCCCCTAAATACATGCTTCACCTTCAATTAACTGCATGAAAAAAACACAATATGTATATGGGAATAAAGTGGTTCTTCAATGATCCTTAGTTAGAGAAACAAGGTTGAGAGTTGATTCTCAACCAAACCATATTCTTAGATGAAAAATGATTCTTCACATTTTCTAGAAAAGCAATTTCAGTTTTCTCTACTTGATTAATATTTCTTGCCTCTTCCAAATATTCTATCCATATGATCAAAAATCATCTAGGAACATTCTTAGTCTTCACATTATGTGTAGACTTATTTTTCCCAACACTTGAAGTCACAAGTGATTTACCTTTCTTCTTCAAGAATTATTCTTGTCTAGGTAACCTTATCAAATTTTTACATGAATTTCCAAACATATTAAACCTTTCACACACAACTTTAACATTCATAAAGTTACCCTTATTAGGAAACTTTTTAGATTCTTCACCAGAGATGTCTTTCACCAAATCAATCCTATTTTTTCTCTTCTATATTGATTCTTTCTTTGAATCTAGCTTTCTTCCTTTAGTATTTATGTTCATGTCCAATTAAAAATGGTCCATGATATGACCTTTACACCATAATAGAAGCATATTTTCTTTGGAGTGACACTCTTAACATCATTATTCATAAACATATTGGGAGTTTCTTGTATAAAAACCTTATTCTTTTGTTCACATCCCAAGGATGGCCCATAATTATATTTTCTTACCTGATTCATTTTTTTGTGGTATTCTATTCACATCAACAGATGATTTGTGCATTATTGGTACATACTATCAAACTTCATAACAATGAACACTTCTTTTGTAATAATCACAAAAATTTTCAAAGTAATCAAATCTGTTCTTGATAGACTGATTCCCTTTCTGTGAATTCTACTTCTATTGTGTAGATTTCAACTTCTCTCCAACTTTTCTCCCCCTAAATGAAAGCATTCTATAATTTTCATACAATGAAATGTTGTTCCAAAAATTTATTTCCTAATTACCTAACTTCCAATAGCACCAAAAGTAGCAAAAAAATATTGATTTCTTCTTATGTTACACATTTTGATTGTCTTTCACATTTTTATGATTTTGGGTTGCATATTTCTTATTTTGTTCTTTTTTGGGGAACAAGAATTTATAAAATTCTTCAAATATATCTTTAAAGATGCAATGGATTCTTAATAATATTTATTCACCCATGTTTGTCTATATTTTAAATCTAAATCTTCACTAGCCACCAAAAAAACATTAGTACACTTAGATTTATAAGGAAAAAGGGTTACCTTCTTCAATTAGCATATAGTAGATTTATCTTTGGATAATCTCAAACTTTTCTTTCCATTAGATTTAGTCTTTTCAAAAATAGGACTCATATTAGATGAATCCTTGGAAGTAATTATTTTCTCAATAACTTGGGAAGCCTCAGCTTGTGTCTCTTCCATATTCCTTAGTTTCACTACTAGTTCAAGACATTTTAAGTTTAGATAAATCTTCTCATCTTCAACTAATTTCATGGTTTCTTCTCACTGAGTCTTAATATTTTGATTCTCATATTCATGCATTAGATTTTCCTTTAGTAAAAAACTATCTAGATCCTTGATTCTTTATACTTTAACATCTAGTTGAGCATATTTAAAATTCATATATATATCATTAATATTTTCCAGTGCATGGATAACTTCTATAACAACCTTTTAAAAAACATATTTCTCACAAACACTACTTTTCAATTCTTCAATAGCTTCATCATATATTTCTTTGCAAAGAGATATTTTTTCTTACTTTGCTTTTACAAGTTTTTTGAGATTGTTAGATATGCCAAAATTTTTCAGCAATGCTTCTTCCATAATATTAGATTATTCTTCTAGATATAATTTTCATCCTGAAGTTCATTAAAAACTATGATCATACATGTGACCACTTCTTTGAGAACTTTCTTTAGATTCTCTCTGATTTCATAATTGAAAATATATTCATCATATCTAGAACTTGATTCATCAGAATTACAATCAACCAATTTCACTAAATAATTACCACTCTGATTTCCTTCTACTAGAAATTGATCTTCATCTATATTTTAATTCTTATTTAGATTCTTTTCCACTCTTTTCTTCCTATTTTTATGAGTCTTAACTGAAACTTCAACATTTATAACATTAGGAGTAGAGATAATATTTTACATCTGAAGCTCTTCTGAATTTTCTTCAAACTCGAATATAAACTTCATGTACTTATGATATAAACAAATAGACAAGTAAAGTAGATCCAAACAAAGGTTTCCTTTTGTATGATATCAATTAAAGTGTCCAATGGATCATGTAGTCACACTGAGGGGGGGGGGGGGTGAATCAAGTGTGGATTGTTTTACTGAATTATTTTTCACCTTTTAATTCAAACCTTTGTCACTTGTTAAGATGATTAGATCCTATATGCAATGAAGAAAGTAAATGAGACACAATACACAATATTTTTACAAGGTTTAGTATTTATACCTACTCCTTTCCATGTAGGTTAGACCCCCCCAACATGGATTCTCTACTATAATATTTTTATCAATTATAATAGTTCAGGAAATAACTGGTTATACATCCTAGTATTTGATCCTTTAATCAATCCTGGTTATACCACCCCAATAATCCAAATATTCTACCTTGGTTGGTTAAAACCCAAAACTATTCAACTGGTTAGACCCCTAATCTCTTGAGCTTCTTAAACAACTGGTTAGACCCCTAGTCACAAACTCATTATTCTTCTTATTCAGAAGATCTAATCCACTGATAGGATGATCTCTCGATCTTCCTACATAAGCTTTCTATATCACACTGTATCATGTGAAATTCAAGAACCTTTACACAAATGCTGGTCTTGCTCAAATATTTCTGATCATAGTTTATAATCAGCTTCCTTAGTGAGACACTACTTAGGAAAGAATTACTTCTTCCGCTGAAGACCCGACCTCACTGATTATTTAATAAATTGGATACAAAAGTCTTATGAAATAATGATCTAGCTTTAGTCTCAAATAATTTCACAGTATTCATGAAAAATATATTGCATGTGCATCACTATTCTTCATGAAATCATAGAACGAATTATTCTTACGCATATGATATCATGCATGGACTTATCTATTTTGTGCAATAATTCAAATTCACCTCCTTATATTTCCTTGCACATTATAAAACATGTGCATGAAAATTTTGATTAACAAAATCACATATACACTGCCTCAATCAATTTGTAACACACACTTTCAGTGTTCACACTATAACTTCATGCACAATGTACGTGGAACTAAAACAACCACTTCACACAAATCCTTCGCATGAAAACCCAAATGGTTGCGGTTGATATGTAAGATTATTCACAAAAACATAATCTATATAATATATACACACACTGTGAAATTATTTTTCAAAAATATAAATTCTCGTCTTCACTGTTTCTTCACACAAGAATATCATATGACACCACTATTCTTCAGGTAAAACTTCCTTCTCAATAAATAAATTAAAACTCGTGAAAATATTCTCAATGAGAAACAATAGTATACATTATATCCTTCTCAATTCATATATGTAAAACTCCATTCATGCATGAATAAAATTTCATGCATAATTCACAAGCTCCTTCATGTAACAATATACACAGAATAATTTTTAGTATATCTTCTTCACATAATAGAATATGTAGGTTTTATTTCTACATCTCAAAACACAGTGTGGTGGTATTTAATAGTTCATGGAAATAGATCACCTTCATGTGATTGTGAAGGATTTTAAAAGCTCAACACGAATACATGGAATCATCTCATGAATACAGAGTGTTACAAGAATTTATTTCTCTCTCAAGATCTCCTAAATTATCTCTCTAAAATTTGTTCATCTTATGAAAATAAATGATCTCATTGGGTAGTATTTATAGAAAAATATCCACTAACTCAATAATCTGATAATCAAGGACAACCACTCATTCCTTCATGCAATGGCTTCATGAAATGATGAGAATCACCTTCACCATAATTTTTTTATTCCACATTGTATCTCAATAATTTAATATTCATTAAATCATTAAAATGAAGTCGTATGATGATTATATCATTTTCAAATCATATGGATGATATAAAATTGCTCGAATGAATAGGCTAGATGCTCCAGATTTTCACTGCATGAAGAAATTGATGAACATAAGCTCTTAGATTAGATTAATTTAGAAGACAATGTAGATGAATATCGGATGACTGAGATCAACTTTGTTATATGTATTCACTTATTTATGTATTTTTAAAGGTAGAGATCTAGTAATGCGCTGAACCAAATCCCACATCAGTTTCAATCTTGGTTGCACTCCCCATTTTATATCAATGCACACTGATCACTCTTTAAATTTGAGTAACTTGTCTGCTCCCATTAAACGTTGTCACCACCCAGTGCCGATATACTGCTCCGTCGCTGCCCCTCCCTACATAGTGGCATGCTTTCTCCCTTACGCCTCTTTGTGAGTGTGCTATGCATGCCCTCATCCGCTACGCCGACCAGCTATGCTATGGTCGATCCTACTTCCAACCTCAGCAGCGGTGCACCTGGATCCCATAGCTTGTTGGTTATAAGGATATGTTTTTTATAGAGTCCAATATAAGTGTTATCCCAATCATAAATACCATTCCATGCCAATCCACCCAAATCACTTCAACTCCAAAACTCAAATGGGGTAGGCAATGTGTCATCTTAACATAATCAACACATGTCTTCTAACTTTAGTTTAAACAATAATCACATTATAAATCATTGAATTTTAATCTTCTAAACTTATTTAAAACAATTTCAACATCAATAAACCACTTGGGTTCTTTAATAAGTACCTTTATAGGTGCTAAAATAAGAAGTGACTATAAATAATAATTTTATTAGTGCCAAAACCCAACCTTTACCAACACCAACTAGCAGCAATGATACAAATTATATTTATCAGTTCTTATATTAGAATTGATAAATAGTAGTTAATATTAAAAATTACAGTTCAAAATTATAATAAATTAATAATTATATAAAAATGAATAATAAAAATTAAAATTACTAATATATGTATTAATATTATGATAAATTTCAACTGGGGTTCGATCAAGTAGTGCTGTGTAAGGTGGAAATTTATTGGAAATGAATTTGGAGTAGGTTCATGTCCTACCACAATAAAATTTATCTAGGGGTGAACAATGTTTAGGTGATGGGTTGGGCCTAGTAAAGGTGTGGTGTGGCACCTAACAATACCTCATAACCTAGTACCCCATTTTTAGATGGGTGTGTAACTGAGTGGTAAACCTCCATAATCCTGTATAATTAGACCTAGGTTTAAAGATGTATAGGGGGATATTTCTGAGTTACTATAGCAGTCACTGTAGTAGGTAATATAACAATACTATAGTAGTAGAACTATTCACTTAGGATGGGATTTTAGGCTACAAAATTGGGCCTACGGTCCATAGGGATTTCGAGTCATCATTCCCTTCAAGCCACAAGGCCTTCAAGACACCATTTGTGGACAATAGGTGACATGTAGGGACAAGGAAAAATAAATCAACACAATAGGAGGGTGGTGCAGCATGACGACATGCAGGCCTATCAGGTGAGTGGCCTTGAAAGAGGGATGAGCGCACTGGTGCTTATAAACTAGCCCCCATTCTCACTGATTTCCAATATAGTAGGGACGAGTCCCCTACTGGTGAATATCAAGAAATGGGATCAGTTTGATGACACAACATGATAGGAAGATGATGCAGTAGGGTGCCACACAAGGAATCAATGGGTGGGCGAATCGAAAGAGAGATGGGTGAGATGAAACCTATCATTTGTCCCTCTACCTACATGATTAGTATGGTTGAAGGGGTTCCCTATCATGGCTCATCAAAGGAAAGCATGATGCACTAATTCTTAGGAGGGGTGATGCAAAATTCAGTTTAGTGACATGGTTCAATGAATACTAGCAGGTGAAACTGGGTGTCTAAATGGTGACATGATATAATGTTGGCTACTCCACTAGGCCTTTAGGCCACATACTAGCCCTTCACCCCACTACAAATTTGGGTTATATAATGGAATTCATGTTAATGTCTCTTCAGGCCATCATATGTAATAAAATAGGCTTAGTGGGAGTTTTTTATTACTTATGGGAATGGATGAGGATTTACCCATAGAGGTGCCTGGGTGTGTGTATCTGTAACATCCCTATTTTTTCCTTGTAAGAATTTGGAATATATTAAGGAATATTTTCAGAGCCAGAAACTGAGACGATGCTAAATTCCATGGCCTGGTGAGCCTTAATGTTAATATAATAAAAATATTAAATATATTATATCACACACACAAAAATTTTCATAGATAATGAGACAAATCCAAAATGAGGACTCATATGAGAAATATGAGAACACTATTGAATACGGAATGTGGGTTTCACCCTAGGTGACATAACCTTTATCATCATCAATTTTTTTATTAAAGTGCCATCACAGGAGAAAATAATAAAATAAATTAATTTAATTAATGTATTTTTGTTTTAGCACCATGACCTAATCCTATCATTATAAAATATTTGTTATAAAAAATCCATAGGGTTATCCACATAACCCTAGAGATTGAGAGAGGAGTTGTTGGAGGAGTGTTAAATGAATATTCATTACATTACACAAACACATGCTTGAGGACCATAGTAGTTTAGTGCCTTTGGAAACTTGGAACACAATATTCTAATCTGGTGAAATATATTAAATATTTCCCACAAAGATCTCCCCATTTATTACTCTTTATATACATACCATACATAAAACCTTTCTTCATAATCATGAGAAAGGAAACATAAGAAAGGGTGAGCTTAGATGCTTAGTAAGGGTAAACATAAGAGATATCAATCTATGATCATATGAAATCATAAGATAAGAATAAGGGTAAGTGATAATGAACATAACTTATTATGTTTATACCCAAACTGTCATAGATCATAAACATGAGTCATGGAATAAAACTTTATCATTTCTGAAAACATGACCCATAAGGGTGAAAAATCATCATAAATCAATGATAAACCATAAGACCATGTCATAAAAGTGTGTCAAAATCATTAATATATAAAAAAAATTCCATACATCAAGGTTAACTACCAATACTATCAACATAGTGGATCACGACTTATCATCTGTTTCCCATTGTGGATCAGGACACACATATTTCCTATAATAGATCAGGACACACCTGTTTCCCATAGTGGATCAGGACACAACTGTTTCCCATAGTGGATCAATCCTGTAGACTTGTTTCCCATTTTTATCTCATGAGATATAAATCTTTACCCAATTCATTGAAAGGAGATATAGGCCCCCCCATCACATAATGAAAACCATACTTATGTCTGCCAAAATATCATAAAACATTAAAAAAATCATCACATCACAACCTGTGTAAAGAAAACAAGTTTTATAAACATTTCATCAATTCCCCATAGCATAACCCATGAAAAATAAATGGGTTTCATAAATATAAACATTAACCATCCAGATAAATAATAAGAATGATACCATTCAATCTTATCCCTAGTAAAGCATAAGTAACATCAGAGGATCTCATATAAGATGGAAAATAATTTTGAAAGGACACTTAGACCATTTCTTGAGGAAAATAATTTTTCTTTGAAAATCAATTTTTAAAAATAAAAAATCATAAAATATTTTGGAAATATTTTTCTTTAAAAATAACTATGAAAACTTATAAAGGAAGGTTTTAAAATAATTTAAAAAATTTCATGAGGAAAATATCTTTTCTTCTTTATTTTTTTAAAACATATAACATTTTGAAAATAATTTTATTTAAAAATAACCTCAAAAACTTATAAAGGAAGCTTCAAAGAAAATAATGGTCATAATGATCTGAAGTTTCATTCATGACGTACATGTTAGAAACAAAGATTCCATTAATTTTTTCAGTAAAATTCAAATGGGCATTGTTTGGAAAATGACATGAAAATTCCTTTAAAAAATATTTTTTTAAAAAAGTAAAACATGGGTAAAAATTTATTTTAAAAATAATAGGATAATAATAAAACATTTTTGAAAACATTTTTAGAAAACATGGTTTTGAAAGAAAATGAATTCCGACTGAAGAGACAAATAAAGTTAGATTTTCTTTAAATCATTTTCTAAATTATCTTAAGTAAAAAGATTGAAAAAAATGGTATTATTACTTGAAAATAGCATGAATAACCATATAAGAATAAAATTCATGATTTCCTTGAGATATAGATCATAATATTTGATCTTTAGAAACATAGTCATAAAAATTCTTGATAAATGATGAGATTGTAACATAAAATCATTACCACTTTGGTATATTTTAACTGTAAGCCCCATGAAGGAATAACATAAAATGGAACTAAAAATACCATGAGAATAAATAAATCCATGATATTACTTGTTAAATGGGATGCATATACACATTGTGAAAGAATATAGGTGCATATTATAATGCACATCTCAAAGTAGGAAAATTGAGACAAAAATCACTTACTAATTTGTTATTTTTTTTACCATAAACCCCATGTAATAGAGTGTAACAAATCGAACATTTTTAATGATAATTTTTTCCTAAAAGCGTGTGTTATGGTATTTTGTACTAAAAAAAACTATATCTATTTAATAATGATTTAAGTATAAATTGAAATGTAACCATCAATTTTTGACAATTATACGACTGTTGGTAAATATGACTGTTGGAAACAATACTCTTAATAATTATTTTTACTTTATAATTATTATTTATAAGTAGAAATGATAATGGAAAATTAATAGAGAAAGAAAAGTAAATGACCTCATTCAGTAGAGTCATTTTATACAAAGCCCATTTTTCAGAACTTGGGAGGGAGGTAGCATCACTGGGCTTTTCTCTTAACCAATCCCAATCCAAGCTTTAACATATTAAGCTTGAATGAAATCACCTACGAGAGAAGTTCAAGTTAGTGGAAATTACCACTCGGTCGATGTTAGCCGAGCCACCCCATGAATCTATCACCATCGCACACCTTAACCTAAGGTTGTATGCAGGTGTTATAAGGGGTTATGTTTCAAGACCTTATTTACTTAATGTATAATCCCTTTTTATAAATAAAAATTTTGTTCCGTCAATTCTATTTTGAGTTTGTTTTTTCTTAAAAATATGAAGAATTTAATAAATTGATTTTTTTGGACATAAATTTTACTTTTCAGAACAATTATAATTATTATAATAAACTAAGGTATTATTAATATTGTTTATTTTAATGAAACAGTATCATTAAAATACTCTTATTTAAATTTAAATGATAAAATATTTTTTTTCAAGTGTCAGAAATTTTACTATGCATTTTCTATCCGCTATTATTTTTAATAAATAAGAAATTTTATATTTAAAAGTAAAATTTATCATACTTAGAGAATTATTATGATAAAATAAACATCATTTTTTAAATCATCACATCAAAATTCGGTTAGGGTGAATTTATGATAATTTTCTAAAATACTTTGGTTTTTCATGAATAGTAAAAATATAGTTTGGATTTTTTTAGTATATTTAATGAAATTATAATTATGTAATAAGTAATATAAAATGTTGGTCAATCATTTTGTATTAAAATAACATAATAGGTGTCTCAAGTGGGAAATACCATGGTAAAATACCATGGGCAAGCCCATGGTTTTGAATTTACCACTACCTAGGTGTATAAGGAAATTAATAATAAAATCCTCCTATTTTCTATAATTACCCACCCATTTCTCCATTATATTTCATTCCAAATTCATCATCTATGAATATATGATAGTTTTACCTCCCATGGATTCCTTCCAAGGTTTCCTCAAGCCCCCATGGTCCTAATCTTCAAGTATTAGGAGTTACTCTTCAAGGTAAGGGAAATCTCAACTTCTCTTTTCCTTTCAAGTTCCCCTTTTATGTGGTATGTACGTCAAATTACTATACTATGTTATTATGTAAATTTTATTATATCCTTATAATTTATTAATATTATTTTATGAATGAAACACACTTTTCACCACTCGTTTTAATGTTTTCTAAAACCATGTCTCATACCCGTTATGCTACTGAATTTTCTTCTCAAAATTTCTCAAGAAATTTTTTTATTTTATTTATATGAATACCCAAACCTCTTTATTTTCTAGGGTTATTCAAAAAGATATAAATATGATTTATTTTATTTTTTAATTGACATACATAAAACCCTCATTCCCTTTACGTGGGTTATAAATGACATAATGATCATGTCTTTAATCACTTTTTAAAAACACCATGATTTTGATATGAAAATCATTTCTTTTATTCTCCATGGGTTATTTATGAAATGTTTTATTATGATATATTTGAATCAAATTAATTAATACATATGAAGGGTGTCATATTATAGTTCTCCAATGAATTGGGTAAGTAATTTAATCTCTAGAGATGACATGTTTTACAATACCTTAGTGAATAACCTTGGTAATTTTTATGACACCTTGGTGATAAACATTAGTGATATGATTATGAATTAATAAATAAAATGTTCTAGACACATTTACATGTTATTATTCACGTTATTTTTACTATTATATGTCTCTCTTTATTTTTATAGTGCCTTTATGATATTATTTAAGTTTTTATTGATATTTCTCAAGATCACTTGTAAACTCTTTCCCTTTCTTTCCTTTACCAGGCCTTCTGCTCACCCTTTACTTTGATGTAAGTCCTAAGGTTATAATATATAGTAAATTTAATTAGGATGAACCAATGAATAATCCTTTCAAGTTTTTTAGAAGAATATTTTATGTATTCATGTATAATGTACCTTGTTTCCAAGAAACTAAACTTTAAAATATCCTCTATTTTGTACAGTGTAATGAAAAGTTTAGGTAATAAAAAGGAAAGATGCTATAGTTGGTATCAAAGGGAGGTTTATGACTACACTAAAAGGTTCTTGGCATGTCAACAATTTAATGCAGAGAAAAAAATTCCTAAAGGGTTATTACAACCACTACACATACCAATATAGAAGTGGGACAATATCACTATGTACTTTGTCACTAGTATCCTAAAAAATACAAAGGAAATAATGTGATATGGGTTATAGTGGACCGTATCACCAATACTGCCCATTTTATCTCCATTAAAGAAGACTTATCTCTTGATCAACTTTCTAAAATTTATTTAAAGGAAGTGGCAAGGTTGCATGGAGTGCCACTTTCTATCGTATATAATCATGATCCAAGGTTCACATCAAAATTCTAGAGAAGTCTTCAACATGCTCTAAGTACCGAATTGAATTTTAGTACGGTCTATCACCCCCAAACTGATGTATAATCTGAAATAACTATTTAGACACTCGAGGAAATGCTAAGAACATGCTCAATGGAATTTAAAGGTATTTGGGATCAAAATCCCCCATTAGTTGAGTTCTTATACAACAATAACTTCCATTAAAATATTCAAATGTCACCCTATGAATCTTTTTATGAGAAGCGATGTAGAACTACTATTTTTTGGGACCAAGCTAGTGAGATAAAGCCTCTTGGGTCTGATCTTGTGCAAGAGATGACAGAAAAGGTTCATTCTATCCAACAACACATAAAAGATGCTCAGAATCAGCAGATGAGCTATGTTGAAAACCGTTGAAGGGACTTGGAGTTTGATGTTAAAAACAAAGTATTCCTTTTAATTTCACCTTAGAAGAGAGACATGAGGTATGGTAAGAAAGGGAAGCTCAGCCCCAGGTACATTGTCCCCTTTAAAATCCTTGATCGCATAGGATAAGTGGCCTATCGTCTTTCACTTCTACCAAACCTAGCTCAAGTTCATGATGTATTCCATGTATCTATATTGAAGAAGTACATATTTAACCCTTCACATGTACTAAATCCTGAAGTGGTACAACTGGAACATGACCTCTCTTATGAGAAGCAGTAGGTAAAGATCTTGGACTGTAGTGACAAGATTCTACACAACAAGACTACCCACCTTGCTAAAGTGTTGTAGAGGAACTGAAAATATGAAGAAGACATGCAGGAACTAGAGGAAATAATGAGGAAAATATATCCACACCTTTTCTCAACTGATGTAATGTAAGAACCCAGTTTTTGCTGCGAAAGACTTTGGAATATTCTTGATGATATTCCAGAGCAGCGCCTTCATACGGCGTGCGATTTCGAGCCCCGGAGTGGCCGGAATTAAATTTTCAGTGCGTTCACACTGAAAACGCAAAATAAATGAGATAACTCCTAAACGGAGTTCTAGATTAGAGATCCGAGTGTACGGATGGGTTCAGAATGTGGTGTTTACTCTAGGAACGACATAAAACTTGTCGGCGCGGGACGTTTGGACCCCTCGCCTTCTTCTGGAACGTTAAACTGATTAATTAATTAATTAATTAATTCGTTTAGTGTTGAAACTCCATAATCTTTTAAACGGTGGCTCAGATTGGAAAACCGAGGGCATCGTTGAGTTCGGAGTATGCCATTTACCCTAGGAGGGGTGTAAGTTTTGCGGGCGCGGGCCGTCGGTGAAAAAAATGCCCCAGGGGCGTTTTGGTAATTTGGCAGCCTCAGGCGCTAAGTTTAATAACTTTTGAACGGGGTCTTAGAATAAAATTACGAGACCGCCGTTGCAATAAAACCGTGGTTTTTAGCCTAGGGGAGGCTAAATCCCGACCCTTTCGGGAGTTCGGGTTCGGGGTTGTCGGGCGGGCGTTTAAGTGATTTGTACTTAAACACCCCCACCCCCTTCTTCTTCTTCTTCTTCTTCCTCAAACGCTCCTCCCCCTCCTTCACCTCTGGCGGGGCAGCTCCGACGAGGCGAGCTCCGGCGAGGCGACTTCGGCAAGGTGCAGTGGTGCCGGAGGATCAACGCGAAGCTCCGGGCGAAGCCCAGCGAGGTAGGCGGTGTTCGTTTGCGTTTTAAATTCCGAACCCCTCTTTGAATCCTAACTTTAGTGTCTAATTGCTGCCCGATCTTCGATCCAAGACCATAGTTGTGTAGTATATGTTCTAAGTTTTCCGACGCTCTTCTTGGATCGAAAATCCGAGTCCCGGGGTGCCCGGGGCAGTCCTGGGAAGTTCCGGCCGGAATTCTGGTTTTCTGGCGGTTTCTGGCGGCGGACGGTGGTTCCGGGACGGCGGCGCGGCAGCGGCCGTGGCGGAAGGCCGGCCGGCCATCCGACCGGCTGGGCGGCACCTCCAAGGTGTGGGGTGGCTTGGCTCGCCGGCTGAGGGCGCCGGCTGCGGGAGCCGGCGAGAGGAGACGGCTGGGGTCGCGCTGTGCGACCCCGCGGCTGGACAGAGACCCGCGCAACGCGGGTTTCCGCGTGGAAGGCCGACCGGCCTGTCGGCCGGTCGGTGGAAGTTCCGCCCGCGTGGCGCGGGCGGGGTGACTCGTGGGAGGCGGCTGGGCCGCTGTCCCAGCGAGCTGGCCGGAGCGGGCCGGTTCGAGCAGGGCGGACCGGCCGGACCGGGCCGGTCCGGCCCAAGGGGGTCCCCCCCCCTTTTGGAATTTCCGATGCCCGTAGCTTTCGCTAAGGGCGTCCGTTTTGCGCACCGTCAGCGGCAGCGTGGACCTCGGTCAGGGGGAACTTTTTGAGATGGTTTCGGGAATTTTTAATTCCTGAAACGTTAGGCCTCAGAGGCGCGACGCGTCTTTAAGTAAATTTGACGTTTTCCGGGAGTTTTTGTTTTAGACGGCGCGGACGCGTCCAACGTCCGATTTAAACGCCATCAGTGGCGTTGGGACCCTGGCACCAAGGCGGAGCTTTCCAGGGTGGTTCCAGGCGTTGATGCCAAATTTGAGGCGTGGGCCCCACGACCCGTCTTTTGAGCTGCGTGCACCTTTTAGTGGCTTTTTCCTCGGACGTCCGTACGGGGTGTGCGAGCAGTCGATGTTGGGTGTTTTTCCGAAGGCATCACATTGGCGCAGTCTGCCCGCTGTAATTCCGCACGATGGTGCGGGGCCCACGAGGGCCATTTGGGCGTCGACGGTGATTTTCCATCTTAATCACCAGGCGACCGTTTTGGACAAGTGGATAGTCCATCTTGTGTGCTTTTTCGAGAGGATCGCAACGGTGCGATCCGTTCGTTGAGTTTCGAGACCGGGATGCGGGTCCCATGTGGCACCGCTCATGTGCGATGCGCCGGAATGCATCTTTTTCTCCGGATATCCGTTGCACTCAAGTGAGTAGTGCTTTTGTCGTGTTTTCTCGATGGGGTCACATTGGTGCGATGCGCCCGACTGTTCTCGGGGTCGAGACTCGGGATCACGGGGCGCCGTTCGGGCGTGAGGCGGTGTTGGTAACTTTTCCGTCGGATGTCTGTTGGAGGTGAGTAAGTAGTCGATCTCGCATATTTTTCTGCGAGGATTGCAATGGTGTGATCCGTTTGGCTGTGCGGAGCCTCTTGCGCGATCTTGGGAAATGTGGAATGTGAAAGGTGCTCTGGTGGCGGTTCGTCCTACCATGTTTGTAGCGGACCCTTGGCGTGTGATCGCGCATTATTGGGAGAGTGATATAAATGGTTCACGAGATGTGGTTGGCCGTGCCTGGGCCTTTGAGGTGGATTTGTTACGTCACACCTTCGCGTTGGCGTTGGGTGTCGTGCGCATGGTAGCCTTGGGCTGGAGATGTGGTATACTCTGGGAGTATGCGAGAACGCTTGGAGGTACGTGTGGTTTGTACCTGAGACGTTTGTGCGCTTGGTTGGGGTTGACTTGGGGCCACACGTTGTGTGGGCCCCACGTGCGTGCCGTGTTCTGATTTGTGTACTTGGACCTCTCGCGGCGTAGAGGGTCCATTGGTGCTCGTTTGTTTGGCTAGCAGGGTGGAGTTTATTTCCCCTGGATTTGTGCTCGTCTGTTTGACGAGCAGAGTTGAGTGGTCTCCCCCTGGTTTCGCTCGTGATGGATTGGCCGGTAGTAGTGCTAGTGGCACCCAGTGCTGGAGCAGACGCTGCACCTCTTTTGGGTGAGTTGTTCTGGAGTTGAGTGGTTGCGCGATACACACTCCGTGTTCTGTTGGCCAGTGGTACACCCTTCGGTAGAGATGGCCAGAGCAGTTCTGAGTTTTACCCTCCAGCAGGGCTGGGCAGTGGGTTACTCATCGACTTCTTCGGGTTTACCCTCCAGCAGGGCTGGGCAGTGGGTTGCTTGCTGACTTTTAGGGTCTACCCTCCAGCAGAGACTAGGCTGTGGGTCACCCGACACACCTAGGGTCTACCCTCCAGCAGAGACTGGGCAGTGGGTCACCCGAAGACCTCTTAGGGCCTACCCTCCAGCAGGGCTGGGTAGTGGGTCGCCCGTCGTCTAGTTCCAGGTCTACCCTCCAGCGGGGCTGGGCAGTGGGTCGCCTGATGATGTATTAAGGTCTACCCTCCAGCAGGGCTGGGCAGTGGGTCACCTGTTGATGTATTATGGTTTACCCTCCAGCAGGGCTGGGTAGTGGGTCACCCAATATCGTATTATGGTTTACCCTCCAGCGGGGCTGGGCAGTGGGTCGCCTGAAGATGTATTAGGGTTTACCCTCCAGCAGGGCTGGGCAATGGGTCACCCGATATCTGGTTATGAATTACCCTCCAGCAGGGCTGGGCAGTGGGACACCCGTTGATATTCTAGACTCAGTCCTTCCTACTAGGCTAGTCTGTGGCTTTCCTCCGTGTTTACTGGAGCGGGACCCTTGGTTGTACGGGTCGGTGATGGAACGACTTGACTTTGAGGAGACCTCTCGACTGCAGGGCAGTGACGAGGTGTGGTTTGACTTTCCCTAGAACTCTCTAGTACGAGGGGCACTTTCCCCACCGAGACGCGTTCTTGTGATGCGATCTGAAACCGTGCGGGTGATTCAGTGCCACCCAAAGTGGATAGTGTCGAAGTGCGGTGATTGAGCCCCTTGGCTTGCGATTCGGGGAAGACGTGCGGGATGCTGGGCATCGATGGAGTTTACTTCTGGGACTGTTGGCTACTCTTTCTTGGGCTTAGTTACGGGATGGAGATCCCCTTACGATGTTGTTCGGTTTTTTTGTTGAGCATAAGGATATGTATATACCTTGGTCTGGTACCCACTTCTTGGGTTTGGTTACTCTCCTTCTAGGAGAGGCGGAGATGCGCGGGGTATGCCACGTGCTTTCCGTGTCTACCTTCTCGTGGTTGGATGAGTCTACTCTCCTGCTATAGGTAGCGAAGACTCGACGAGAAGTTCATCTTCTCACCGTTTCTAGCTCCTTGTGTTTGGACGAGTCTTCTACCTTTCTCTTGTTGGGTTGAGCTGGTCTCTTTGCTGTACTCTCTGTTGTACTTCTGTTCTACTCCCTGTTCGATCTACTGCTCACCCTTCGGTACCTCCTTTGTTGCTCCCTCGAGCCTTCGGGGTATCCTACTGAGTATTTTTATACTCACCCCTGCTTGGGCTTTGCCCGCACTTGGTGTGCCCTTGCAGACGACGGACAGGTTGGTTGTGACTTCAGTGGAGCGTAGGAGCTTGGGAGCTTGGACCGCGTGTGGTGGTCATGGGCGGGTTCCAGGTGGGAGACCCGTCAGCTGTTTTCTTTTCTTGTTTTTGTTTACCTGTTTCCGGGTTGTGGCACTTGTTGGTCGGGTGCGTGTTTTGCCCCATTTCTTTTCAGTGTACTTTCAGCTTTCTTTGTACTTGTAGAGGTCGATGCACTCTTGTGGTTATATATAGCAGTTGTTCTTTTTTACTCTGCTTGTTCTTTCTTTTACTCTGCACTTTTGCATTGAGTGGGCTGCGTGTGTGTGTACAGGTACTTAGGCAAAGGCCTCCCCGAGTTATTGTGCCTTCGGCACTAGTCGCCAGCCCCTGGCCTATGGAGGCGGGCTTGGGGTAGTTGCGGCTCGAGCCCGGGTAGGGTCGGGTCGTGACAAAGTGGTATCAGAGGTGGTTCGTTCCTTGGGACGTTGTTCGGATGTCCCTAAAAGAGGAATTGGTTGGGATTTAGGGCAACAATGTTAACGTGTCTCGAGAGCGGCTCTCAGGCCAGGGAGTCCAGTGATGGTGCGGCGGCCGACGTATCCATTCACCAGGACCTTGATAACCCGCTTGTCGACTCGGCATGCTGAGACACTTGTTTCGTGGAAAATTTGTTTGTGCATCACATAGGATTGAGTCTTTGACTGTCCTTCTTGAGTCAGCTCCCCATCGTTGCTATTGGTATATACATATATGCTCATCTGACCGCGGCACTCCTTGATAATTTTCAGGATGTCTCCGCGAGGACAGCCAGCCAGGATACCAGCTTTGGTTCGTGACGACAACCCTATTAGCTACGAGGCCACAGTCCAGGACCCATCGTGCGAGCCCCTTTCTTCGGGTGGGCAGGTAGCAGCACCCCCACCTGTTGAGAAGCAGGAAGTTTCAACAGAGCATGCTGAGCTTGAGCGGAGGTTGAGCGCGCTCCGTGAGTTCCAGCGGCAGAGACCACTGAGGTTCAGTGGTGAGCTAGACCCTCAGGCAGCAAAGGTTTGGTTCGAGGCAGTGGTTTGCCTTTTCAGGCTTGTGCAGACGCCGAAAGATCAGAGAGTGGATTTGACAACCACCCTTTTTTTTGGAGGAGCTCAACGTTGGTGGAGTCTGGTGACTCAGTTTCTTGACGAGTCGTCGCTTTCGTGGAGTGACTTTCAGTTGTTGTTTCGTGAGGAGTTTTGCCCCTCCTGCTTGCGCTCCTTTCGGATTTAGGAGCTCCTGTAGTTTCAGCAGGGAGGGATGACGGTGGCCGAGTACGCGGCTAGTTTTGCAGACCATGCATGCTTTACCCGGACTTGGTCCATGATGATAACTTCCGAGCATGGAAGTTTGAGCAGGGTCTCCGCCGAGAGATTCGTGCTGTCATAGTACCCTTGGGAATTTACACATATGCCGAGGTGCTAGAGTAGGCGCTGGTGACAGAGAGCTTCCTGTCATGTTTTGCGGTTGGTAGTGGCAGTGGGCGCGACGAAGCCAGGACGTCTGCCGTAGCTAGCAGGCGCCGGAGGACAGGACCTCGATGCAGGTGGCCTTCCCACTACCGGTTTTGGAGACATGGTCGTATACCACTGTGGCAAAAAGGTGCAGGGCCTCAGCCGAGGATTCCCTACCGTGAGTGGATCCCGGGCCGTGGTCGTACACCACAGTGGCGCCGGAGGGCATTAGGGCAGCCCAGAGAGCGCCGATTCTATGCTTGTGACGAGTGAGGTCACTTGGCATGAGACTGCCTGACCCAAGTTGCTGAGAGCCTCGGGCAGGCAGCAGGCGCACCACCATGGCAGAGGTAGCGCCATGATCGGAGTAGTGGCCAGAGAGGTGGCGCTAGTAGAGGAGCGGGAGGAGCTGGAGGTGGGAGACAACGTTATGAGATCTCCCCATCACCACTAGGCAGTCCACGTCAGGCTCCGGGAGCTGACGGTTGGGACCATGGACAGCCGCGAGCTTTGGATTTCTATGACCCTGCAGAGCATGGGATGGTGAGAGGTACCCCTTGCGACTCTTCTACTTCTTGCAGTAGAATTGTTAGGCTCTTCGTGTGAAAGGCTTTTCTCCCTGATCCTTGTTTGAGGTGTTACCAGGGTGACGCAGGGCGTCGGTGTAACCCTGTGTTGGTAAGGAAAAAGGCGTGATACCTTTTCCTTTAGTCGAGGGTGTTGACTCCTTCGCCTTTTGAGTGTGTAAGAGAGCATCGACTGTGGAATCTTGTATGACCTGATATCATTGGGTGTTTCACCATATGGATATTCTGAAGGAGGGAATCACCGGGCCTTGTTTCAGGTGCGTGCGGTGATTCCAGTCCCGGATGTGACGTAGAGGTTTGACCGGGGAGGTGAGCTACCCCCGAGGGCCTTCGGGCCGTTTGAGACCGTGCAAAGGGATGGCGAGGTGCCCTACCGCCTTGCCCTAACCCCGAAGGCTGAAGTGGGTGCACGACGTCGACAAGGGCTGACCTATCATGAACAGATCAATCCTTTGGTCTGTGTGCGGTGATGCAGAGCTGTGTGTGGGTTCTTCTAGGTATGGGAAAGCCAGGTTTGGGCTTAGTACCCTGTGTTGTTCCCTGGTTTTGATTTTCGAGGACGAAAATCTTGAAGGAGGGAATGATGTAAGAACCTAGTTTTTGCTGCGAAAGACTTTGGAATATTATTGATGATATTCCAGAGCAGCGCCTTCATACGGCGTGCGATTTCGAGCCCCGGAGTGGCCGAAATTAAATTTTCAGTGCGTTCACACTGGAAACGCTAAATAAATGAGATAAATCCTAAACGGAGTTCTGGATTAGAGATCCGAGTGTACGGATGGGTCCGGAATGTGGTTTTTACCCTAGGAACGATATAAAACTTGTCGGCGCGGGACGTTTGGACCCCTTGCCCACTTCTGGAACGTTAAACAGATTAATTAATTAATTAATTAATTCGTTTAGTGATGAAACTCTAGTATCTTTTAAACAGTGTCTCGGATTGGAAAACCGAGGGCACTGTTGAGTTCAGAGTGTGCCTTTTACCCTAGGAGGGGTGTAAGTTTTGCGGGCGCGGGCCGTTGGTGAAAAAAAAGCCCCAGGGGCGTTTTGGTAATTTGGCGGCCTCGGGCGCTAAGTTTAATAACTTTTGAACGGGGTCTTGGAATAAAATTACAAGACCGCCGTTTCACTTAGAGCGTGGTTTTTAGCCTAGGGGAGGCTAAATCCCGACCCTGTCGGGAGTTCGGGTTCGGGGCTGTCGGGCGGGCGTTTAAGTGATTTGTACTTAAACACCCCCACCCCCCCTTCTTCTTCTTCTTCTTCTTCCTCAAACCCTCCTCCCCCTCCTTCACCTCCGGCGGGGTAGCTCTGGCAAGGAGAGCTCCGGCGAGGCGACTCCGGCAAGGTGCGGTGGTGCCGGCGGATCGACGCGAAGCTCCGGACGAAGCCCAGCGAGGTAGGCGGTGTTCGTTTGCGTTTTAAATTCCGAACCCCTCTTTGAATCCTAAATTTAGTGTTTAATTTCTGCCCGATATTATATCCAAGCCCATAGTTGTGTAGTATATGTTCTAAGGTTTCCGAAACTCTTCTCGGATCGAAAATCCGAGTCCCGGGGTGCCCGAGGCAGTCCCGGGAAGTTCCAGCCAGAATTCTGGTTTTTCGGCGGTTTCTGGCGGCGGACGGTGGATCCGGGACGGCGGCGCGGCATCGAGCGCGGTGGAAGGCCGGCAGGCCATCCGGCCGGCTGGGCGGCACCTCCACGGTGCGGGGTGGCTCGACTCACCGGCTGAGGGCGTCAGCTGCAGGAGCCGGCGAGAGGAGACGGTCGGGGTCGCGCTGTGCGACCCCGCGGCTGGACAGAGACCCGCGCGACGCGGGTCTCCGCGTGGAAGGCCGACCGGCCTGTCGGCCGGTCGGTGGAAGAGTCGCCTGCGCGGCGCAGGCGGGGTGACTCGTGGGAGGTGGCTGGGCCGCTGTCCCAGCGAGCGGGCCGGAGCGGGCCGGTTCGAGCGGGGCGGACCGGCCGGACCGGGTCGGTCCGGCCCATGGGGGTCCCCCCCCTTTTGGAATTTCCGACGCCCGTAGCTTTCGTTACGTGTGTCCGTTTTGCGCACCGTCAGCGGAAGCGTGGACCTCGCGTCGGGGGGAACGTTTTGAGATGGTTTCGGGAATTTTTAATTCCCGAAACGTTAGGCCTCGGAGGCGCGACGCGTCTTTAAGTAAATTTGACGTTTTCCGGGAGTTTTTGTTTTGGACGGCACAGACGCGTCCGACGTCCGATTTAAACACCGTCAGTGGCGTTGGGACCCTGGCACCGAGGCGGAGATTTCTAGGGCGGTTCCAGGCGTTGAGGCCGAATCTGAGGCATGGGCCCCATGGCCCGTCTTTTGAGCTGCGTGCAGATTTTAGCGGCTTTTTCCTCGGACGTCTGTACGGGGCGTGCGAGCAGTCGATGTTGGGTGTTTTTCCGAGGGCATCACGTTGGCGCAGTCTGCCCTCTGTAATTCCGCATGATGGTGCGGGGCCCACGGGGTCCATTTGGGCGTCGATGGTGATTTTCCATCTTAATCACCGGGCGACCGTTTTGGACAAGTGGATAGTCCATCTTGTGTGCTTTTTCGAGAGGATCGCAACGGTGCGATCCGTTCGTTGAGTTTCGGGACCGGGTTGCGGGTCCCACGTGGCACCGCTCGTGTGCGATGTGCCGAAATGCATCTTTTTCTCCCGATATCCGTTGCACTCAAGTGAGTAGTGCTTTTGACGTGTTTTCCCGAGGGGGTCGCATTGGTGTGATGCGCCCAACTGTTCTCAGGGCCGAGAATCGGGATCACGAGGCACCGTTCGGGCGTGAGGCGGTATTGGTAACTTTTCCATCGGATGTCCGTTGGAGGCGAGTAAGTAGTCGATCTCACATGTTTTTCTGCAAGGATTACAATGGTGCGATCCGTTTGGCTGTGCGGAGCCTCTTGCGCGATCTTGGGAAATGTGGAATGTGAAAGGTGCTCCGGTGGCGGTTTGTCCTACCATGTTTGTAGCTAACCCTTAGCGTGTGATCGCGCATTCTTGGGAGAGTGATATAAATGGTTCACGAGATGTGGTTGGCCGTGCCTGGGCCTTTGAGGTGGATTTGTTACGTCACACCTTCGCATTGGCGTTGGGTGTCGTGCGCACGATAGCCTTGGGCTGGAGACGTGGTATACTCTGGGAGTATGCGAGAACGCTTGGAGGTACGTGTGATTTGTACCTGAGATGTTCGTGCGCTTGGTTGGGGTTGACTTGGGGCCACGCATCGTGTGGGCCCCACGTGCATGCCGTGTTCTTCTTTGCGTACTTGGACCTCTCGCGGCGTAGAGGGTCCCTTGGTGCTCGTTTGTTTGGATAGCAGGGTGGAGTTTATTTCCCCTGGCTTTGTGCTCGTCTGTTTGACCAGCAGGGTTGAGTGGTGTCCCCCTGGTTTCGCTCACGATGGATTGGCCGATAGTGGTGCTAGTGGCACCCAGTGCTGGAGCAGACACTGAACCTCTTTTGGGTGAGTTGTTCTGGAGTTGAGTGGTTGCGCGATACCCACTCCATGTTCGGTTGGCCAGTGGTATACCCTTCGGTAGAGATGGCCAGAGCAGTTCTGAGTTTTACCATCCAGTGGGGCTGGGCAGTGGGTTACTCATATACTTCTTCGGGTTTACCCTCCAGCAGGGCTGGGCAGTGGGTTGCTCGCTGACTTTTAGGGTCTACCCTCCAGTAGAGACTGGGCATTGGGTCACCCGACGCACCTAGGGTCTACCCTCCAGCAGAGACTGGGCAGTGGGTCACCCGACGACCTCTTAGGGCCTACCCTCCAGCAGGGCTGGGCAGTGGGTCGCCCGTCATCTAGTTCCAGGTCTACCCTCCAGTGGGGCTGGGTAGTGGGTCGCCTGATGATGTATTAAGGTCTACCCTCCAACAGGGCTGGGCAGTGGGTCGCCTGTTGATGTATTATGATTTACCCTCCAGTAGGGATGGGAAGTGGGTCACCCAATATCTTATTATGGTTTAACCTCCAACGGGGCTGGGCAGTGGGTCGCCTGACGATGTATTAGGGTTTACCCTCCAGCAGGGCTGGGCAGTGGGTCACCCGATATCTGGTTATGAATTACCCTCCAGTAGGGCTGGGCAGTGGGACACCCGTTGATATTACAGACTCAGTCCTTCCTACTAGGCTAGTCTGTGGCTTTCCTCCGTGTTTACCGGAGCGGGACCCTTGGTTGTACGGGTCGGTGATGGAACGACTTGACTTTGAGGAGACCTCTCGACTGTAGGGCAGTGACGAGGTGTGGTTTGACTTTCCCTAGAACTCTCTAGTACGAGGGGCACTTTCCCCACCGAGATGCGTTCTTGTGACGCGATCTAAAACCGTGCGGGCGAGTCAGTGCCGCCCAAAGTGGATAGTGTCGAAGTGCGGTGATTGAGCCCCTTGGCTTGCGATTCGAGGCAGACGTGCGGGATACTGGGCATCGATGGAGTTTACTTCTGGGACTATTGGCTACTCTTTCTTGGGCTGAGTTACGGGACAGATATCCCCTTACGATGTTGTTCGGGTTTCTTGTTGAGCATAAGGATATGTATATACCTTGGTCTGGTACCCACTTCTTGGGTTTGGTTACTCTCCTTCCAGGAGAGGCGAAGACGCGCGGGGTATGCCACGTGCTTTCTGTGTCCAGTTTCTCATGGTTGGATGAGTCTACTCTCCTGCTATAGGTAGCGAAGACTCAACGAGTAGTTCATCTTATCACAATTTCTAGATCCTTGTGTTTGGACGAGTATTCTACCTTTCTCTTATTGGGTTGAGCTGGTCTCTTTGCTGCACTCTCTGTTGTACTTCTGTTCTACTCCCTATTCGATCTACTGCTCACCCTTCGGTACCTCCTTTGTTGCTCCCTCGAGCCTTCGGGGTATCCTACTGAGTATTTTTGTACTCACCCCTGCTTGGGATTTTCCCGCACTTGGTGTGCCCTTGCAGATGATAGACAGGTTGGTCGTGACTTTAGTGGAGCGTAGGAGCTTGGGAGCTTGGACCACGTGCGGTGGTCGTGGCCAGGTTCCAGGTGGGAGACCCGTCAGCTGTTTTATTTTTTTGTTTTTGTTTACCTATTTCCGGGTTGTGGCACTTGTTGGTCGGGCGCATGTTTTGACCCATTTCTTTTCAGTGTACTTTCAGCTTTCTTTGTACTTGTAGAGGTCGATGAACTCTTGTGGTTATATATAGCAGTTGTTCTTTTTACTCTGCTTGTTCTTTCTTTTACTCTGCACTTTTGCATTGAGTGGGATGCGTGTGTGTGTACAGGTACTTAGGCAAAGGCCTCCCCAAGTTATTATGCCTTCGACGCTGGTCGCCAGCCCCTGGCCTATGGAGGCGGGCTTGGGGTAGTTGCGGCTCGAGCCCGGGTAGGGTCGGGTCATGACATGTAATGAGATGAAATTTTGGGGAAGAAATTTCTTAAGGGGGGAAGAATGCAACGACACAAACTTTTTGAATGATAATTGTTTCCTGAAAATGTGCGTTGTAGTAATTTGTAACCAAAAAAACTATATCTCTTTAATAATTATGTAAGTATAAATTGAAATGTAACCATTGAGTGTCAAAAATTATATGATCATTGGTAAATATGACTATTGTAAACAATACTCTTAATAATGATTTTAACATTATAATTATTGTTTATAAGTAGAAATGAAAAAGAAAAATTAATGTAGAAAGAAGAGTCGATGGCCTCAATCAGTAGAGTCGTTCTATACAAATCCCATTTATTAGAACTTGGGAGGGAGGTAGTGTCACTAGGATTCACTCTTGACCAATCCCAAGCCAAGATTCAACATGTTAAGCTTGAATGAAATCACCTATGAGAGAAGTTCAAGTTAGTGTAAATTACCCCTCGGTCAATATTTGCTGAGCCGCCCCATGAATCTATCACCATTTCACACCTTTCCCTTAGGTAGTATGAAGGTGTTATAAGGGGTTATGTGTCAATTCCTTATTTAATTAATGTATAATCACTTTGTATTAATAAAAAAAAAATTTCCATCAATTTTGTTTTGAGTTTGGTTTTTCTTAAAAATATGAAAAATTTGATAAATTGATTTTTGAGATAGAAATTGTACTTTTTAGAAAAGATATAATTATTATAATAAACTAAGGTATTATTAATATTTTTTATTTTAATGAAATAGTACCATTAAAACACTCATATTTCAATTTAAATGATAAAATAATTTTATTTTTTTCAAGTGTTAGAAATTTTACTATGCATTTTCTATCCGCTATGATTTTTAATAAATAAGGATTTTTGTATTTAAAAATTAAATTTATAATACTTAGAGAATTATTATGACAAAATAAACATCATTTTTGAAATAAACACATAAAAATTATGTTAGATTTAATTTATGATAATTTTATAAAATACTTTGGTTTTTCGTGAATAGTAAAAATACAGTTTGGGTTTTTTAGTATGTTTAATGACATCACAATGATGTAATAAGTAATATAAAATGCTGGTCGAATCTTGTGGATTAAAATAACATAATAGGTGTCCCAAGTGGAAAATACCATGGACAAGCCCATGGTTTTGAATTTACCACTACCTAGGTGTTCAAGGAAATTAATAAACAAATCCTCCTCTTCTGCTATAAATACTCACCCATTTCTCCATTAGCTTTAATGTAATGCCCCGACTCCAGTTGCTAGTGAATTATTTCAATACATTGGCATGATTACAAGGAATCAAGTCCCAAAGGACCGATCAGTTTAGTAGTCTTGGAAAATAGATTACATACATTAACTTTACATTACAATTTCAAACATAAAACACAACATAAATAGTTCTTTGAGAATGCCATTATTCCCTTTAGCTTAACCCTGCATATCAATCATAATACACTTCTTGGAATCCTGGGAAAATGAAACATAAGAAAGGGGTGAGATCAAATGCTCAGTAAGGGTAAGCAATACAGCGGAAGATAACATAAATATTAAGCATGGTGAATAATTGAAACCACATGCCTTTACCAATAATAAACATGAATACTTTTATGAAAGGAATATGATATGAGTAAATAATTCTATAATAAAACATATCATGGGTATTCTACTTTTATAATGACCACATGAACCATCAATATTATTTTCATAATGAGGGAATGTATAATGCCAGACATTCTGAAACATTTTTTCAAGGCCTCGGCCGAGAAGTCTAAAAATGATTAAGGCCTCGACCAATACCATATATCAAATGGGGAAATGGCATCAGACAATTCCACATCTAGTTGTCTCATGAGACCTACCGATGCATCTAGAAGCTATAGCGGGCTCCACCCGTCACTTACTAATTCCAATACATTCCTCATATGAAAAGGTTGAAATATAACATAAACATTCATATTAAAACTAGCATACAAAATGTCAATACTTTAACCATAAACTATGAATGGTATAAAAATAGCACATCCATAGTCAAATATATCACAAAACCTTCAATAAAATATGGATTTTTTGTATCATAATAAATCAACTTCAAATAAACTTAAAATCCATCAAAGGATGTTGACATAGATGAAATCAAAACCTTTTTTAGAGAAATATCTCTTTTTATTTTGAAATCATTTAAGAGTCACATAATTATAAAGAAAAAATTTATTTTGAAAATATTCTTATAAGCTTGTAAGGGAAGCTTTGATAATGTTATAATGGAGGAAAATATCCACACCCACCGTATAAGTTAAAAAAACATTCTTACCTTAAATTTTTTGAAAAGGTCAAAAATTACCTTGTTTGGAAAACGACGAAAAGATTCCTTTCAAAACATATAAGGATATAAATGACTTTAACCCATTGTCTAGTAAATAGTAAAAATGTTTTGAAATACATTTTTAAGAAACATGGATGTGGATGATAAAGAGGTCCCAGTAGATAATTATGTATAAACAACCTCGGATAATGAAGAGATTGTGAAATTAACCCTTACCTTGTACTTTTACTTGGTTGAGGGTAGGTTAAACTTCTGTATAATGGTGAAATAATTGTCATTAAATTATACAAGAATAATATATATTGGTCAGAGTGGACACTCAAGAGGGGGGGGGGGGGGTGAATTGAGTTCCAATTAAAAATTTCTGTTAAAAATATTTCTATTAAAATCCCCCAAAATAAATAACAAGCTAAACTGTAGTGAATTTGTAATATAGTAAAGGGTTAGTTAGGTTCTCAAGAGATTTATTAGTTCTCAGTTAATCTACTCTGAATATTATATTACCTTTTGAAACTAACCTAATGATTCACAATAAATACAAACACTTTCTAGTTTAACTATCAGAGTTACTTTAAAATAGATTTGAATTTAAAGTACGCAGCAATAGAATATTCAATATAGTTAAAAAAAAAATAAAAAAGCACATAAGATTTAACCAAGAGGTTCAGTCTCAAGCTGAGACTTAGTCCTCTCAAACAATTTATATAAACTTTGATCCACACTCTGGATCGAGGTTTACTACAGTACACAGACTGTCCAGGTACTAAGACCACTACCACAGTTCTTCGTGGGAAAAACAAAACAATAGCACATAGGATATCCATGTCACACTTGACCTCTACCACTATCCACAGTGGGAACTAAAAGGATTCAGAAGGTTTGAGTGAGGATTTTAGATATCCTCCAATTATGATCAGGAGTCGGTGTGTGTCAAAAAAAAACAGAGCACACACACTGTTCAAAATGTGAATAAATGAAACACAATAGAGATAAACAAATAGAGATGAGTTTAGAATGATCTATGTGTTGTGAGTGAAGATCTGGACTCCTTAGATTGATGTAGATGAATCTTTGAGACCTTCTTTAGAAGTTGTAAGGAAAACAGAGTGTCGTGGTTCTGTTCCTTCACTTCGAGAGTAGGTGTTCAGCTCGAGTAAGAGAGTATTATTTGTAATACTTGAGCTTCTTCTTTGAAACTTATACTTGATGTGTATGACTGTTCTTTGAGTTATTCTCATGTTCTTCCTTATGAATTTCAATTCAGGTGTCACACACTTACACGTATATTCCTCTCTCTTTCTTCATTAGCTTGATCTTCCTTTTATACCTTGAGCTCCGAAAATGGTAATGATTACCTTTTTACAGGTACGATGTACGGTTTCCTGACATGCCAAAAACTATCATTAATTAATAGTATATGCATTAAAAACATAAAATATGACCGTTTCTAAATAAAAAAATAGAAATAGAGTTTAGAGAAATTGTGACTGGTTTCCATCGGTAGCTCATGGTATCAGTGATCTTGTAACGGTGGACTTGAGTCAGTATGTCTTGTGTCGGTAGCTGTTACTCTTTATAATAGTAGCTCTATGTATCGGTAGCTCTTTCCATCGGTATATCCTGTTATCAGTTTCTCTTTTTTACTGGTGGCATTCTTGTATTGGTATACTTTGTAGCGGTAGCCGTCTGTCTGTATCAGTAGACTTGTATCGGTAGCTATCTATCAGTGTCTGTCTGTATTAGTGGACTTTGGCTGTCTGTATCGGTGGACTTCATATCGGTAGCTGTCTGTCTGTCTATTTGTATTGGTAACTATGTATATAACAGTGGAATTACTCTATCGGTAGGTCTGTATCAGCCGACTTGTGCATACTAGTAGACTTATTCTATCAATATCTCAAGTGTAACAGTGACTATCTGCATACCGATGACCTTATCCATATCTGTAGACTTTTTTACCAGTGTACTTAGCCTTATCGGTAGCTGTTGTGCATACCGGTGGACTTACTCTATCAGTAGCTGTTCTATGAAAAACATATCCATATTGAGTTAGAATTATTTGAAAGCATGTATAAACATAGATAAACATTGATTAACATATTCCAATGATTATTTTGATATTTTTCTCAACAGAATTTAACATATAGATAGGATTATAAACACATATTAAAACAAAATTGAGATTATCAAAACAGGCGAGGTCAACAATCTCCCCCTTTTTGATAATCACAAATTATGGTATTATAATCCAAAATAATCATTAAGATATCAGTATAAAATACATTGAGTCTGACATTTTCAAATTTATCAGAGAATAGAGTATTATATGCAAATGTATCAGAGGTATGAAACAACTGTATAAAACAAATGTACCAGATGTATAATTGTATTATGGTAAAATTATATTATGCTCATATTTCTTATATTTCTCATATTTCTCTCCCTTATATATAAATTAAGCTATATTATGCTCATTTATTTCTCCCCCATATATATTATTTCTCCCCCTTTATGATTAGAAAAAATTAGGAAAGAAAGGATGGGATAAAGAACAAAAAGTAAGAGAGAATGAAAGCATTTATATATTACTTGAGGAAAAAAATACATAGAAATATAGAATTGAACCAAAAAGAATACAAGTGATTCCTATCAAAGGTCTGAGCCAATAATCAATCCACCTCCTGAATGTCCACTTTGGATTTGGATTTGGGTTTGTAGGTAGACTCAGGCTGGGTAGCTTCAGTAGAAGGCTTGGGAATTCCAGAAAGCACGACTAGAGGTTGAGCAACAGAGAATGTTCCTGGCTTGTAGTGGGTACTCCTCGGAGTAATCAATGGTGTCAAGATTCTGATATCTTGAGCCGGTTTCATCTGAGGAATGGAGGCAGACTAAGTAGAGGCAGGAAGAGCTAGAGGTGCAATTATTGGAGTACTGTCCACATGCAAAAATGGAAGCAACAGATTCCTAAAGTCCATTATGATCCCTCCTCCTCTTTATATAGCAGAAATGAAGTCATCCTTGTTCTTCATAAATTTATCTAGAGCTGTAGTCAACTCCCTCAGCTTGATTACTTGTTCTCTGAAGGCTTGAGTGATTGGGGGTAGTTTTAGGTTTTCTAACAGAATATTGAAATTATTATTCAATTGATGCTTAGTGTAGATCCTTTGAAAATAGAAATCTACTTTGTCTTTGACCTCTTTTTGAGAAGTAGTGGCCTCTCTCATAAAATTCTGAACAATTTTTCCTATATCCCCAGTGGTAGTTACCACTTGGGTCAAAGCAGCAGAGTCTAAAGAGCCACTGGTAGAAGACTGTCCAATCTCTTCTCTTATCACAGCTCGAACCTGATCAATATCCAAAGAAGACCTAGTAGTACTCAGAGGTGCAATAGTAAAGGCAACTGTTTACTTAAAGGATTTAGTCAGCCCAATTATGAGATTTTTCACAAGAGAGTCCTGGGTGCTGACATGCTGTTCCATGGAAGTCTTAAATTCCTCAAAAACTGATACCATCTGGCCAACTACATTTTTCACAAAAGCCAAGTATTTGTCTACTTGAGATTTAGAGATCATATAGGATTCCAGAGAGACAATTGACTTCTTTAGAGATCCAACATCCTCTTCCAAGCTTGAAATTTGATTCTGGCAGGTATTGACTTCATTCATCGTCTCTTTCACAGTGGTCGACATAATACATCCAAGAGAGAGTTCAAATAATTTTTCCATTTTGATCAGTTATTTAATAAAATAGCTCTTTAAATCTTCAACAGATATAGTCCAAGTCTCCTTCAACTCAGCCTTTAAAGATTCAAGATCAGCCTTAGTAACCAGATTTTCAGGCACAACTGCAGGTGCTCTTTCAGACACAATACTATCCATAGAGTCATTCATAACAGATTGAATGGATGATATAAATGAGGTTTCCATTCTTCTTACCTCTTCCAAAAATTAGGCCTTAAGATTAGACTTCAACTGGTCCAAATCAGCTTTTCTTACCACATCCTCAGGTAAAAACTCAAAAAGAATATTATAGTTAACTTGTGGTCTATTGATGGGTGTCTCATCTTCTGAATCAGGATAGTCTAACCCACAAACTACAAAACCTGGGTCTTCAACCCAGTCTTGAATCTCATGAGCAATCGAAACAGTGCCATGTCTGGTAGGTTTCTCCCCCTCAATCTGTGCATTCTCCTGTATAAGTACAGAAATAACACCCTCAACAGCTCGGTCTTCCTTAGAAGAATTCTCCACAACCATTTCCAATTCAAAATTAGGAGGCTCCTACGGAATAGGTGTAGGTCTGTCTACTTCAACAAGAAAAACCTCTATAGGCACATCAGTACTTCCAATCAATGGAATCAAACTCAAGGTGTTCTCATCTGAGTTATCATAAAAATGTTCTCCACTTTCATGGACTTTTTCTTCATTCTCTGGAATAGACTAGAATGGTCTTCCTCATCAATAGGGGCTTCTTCATTTCTTACTACCAAAACTATTTCATTTACATATGATACAACTTCAGCAATAGGACTTAGAGGAAAGTCTGGATCCCTTCCATCAGCTATAGAGGTATCCTCCTCTTCAATATCATCACTATACTGAGGTTCCTCTTCATCAGGTCATAGACCTAGATCTCTCACATCCTTAGTCCTAGAAGAATGATCCACATGATTAAACTTATCATACCTCTTCCCTTCATCACTGACCCATTCTCTTTTCCATAGATTCCAATTGATCTTCATGTATTTACAAACAATGCTTGTGATGCAAATTTTTTTCCTTACCACCACCGTCTCATCCTGAGACTCACCTACTCCCTTCACTTTGATCATAACAGAAATTAGCTTTGTAAAGAATAGAGCATTAGTTTTTGACTTTTTCCTGGTCATATCTTCAATTTGAATCATCAGAAGCCTACCCAAATTTACCTTGACACCATGCCTCAACAAATGAAACAAATAAATATCTTGGTATTTCAGATTTGTGAAGTCCCCTCTTCTTGGACTTAGCACGTGTTAGATGAACTTGAATATTAACCAGTTCTCTCCATCCATTTCCATAGAAACTACTTTTCTAGGTGTTCCATCTCCTATTAATTCTTCCAAAGAAGCTTCATATTCAAATATGTTACTAGTAGGAGGTATTGATTTTGAGAAATACCCAAACTCTCTTTTATGTGGAACTCTCAGGCACTCAGCCCACTCAATAGAAGAAAAAGACATTGTCTTTCCATTTAATACTGATATCATTCTTTCTCAAATTCTGATTTCTCAAAATGAACAAACTCATAGAATTCTTTTACCAGCTTCGGATAATAAGGACCATTGTTATTCGAGAAGCACTCTACCCATTTTTGATCTTACATCACTTCTAGAACTAAAGACTTACTGGTCATCAACCATTCCACGCATAACTATTTCTCAACTACTATTTCCCTTTGTACGAGGTGCAGATTTGTAGGTTTCTTCACTTCACTGCCACTACTAGACTCTCCTTTGAGTCTCTTGGCATTCAGCTCATCATCCTTTTCGCTGACTGATGGTCTCTTCACTCTTTACATTTTGCGAATCGTGAGGCTTAGGGTTCGAGAGAAACTAAGGTTTGGAAGCTAAGGCTTGAAGGTAAAGGGTTTGAGGTGGATTGAGAGAGGTCAAGACTTATTTTTTATCATTTAGGAATCACAAAATAAATATAATACAAACGATACAGATTCCGGCAGCTAAAGATTCGAAGTTTAAAAACAGCGCAAACTAACGGTAATACATACCGGTGAGGATTCCTAACGGTGAGGTATTTTTATCGGTGAGGTATATCGGTGAGGTTCACTAACAGTGAGGTATATCGGTGAGGTTCACTAACAGTGAGGTATATTGGTGAGGTTCACTAATAGTGAGGTATATCGGTGAGGTTCACTAACAGTGAAGTATATCGGCAAGGTTCACAACAGTGAGGTATATCGGTGAGGTTCACTAACAGTGAGGTATATCAGTGAAGTTCAGCTTCTACAAAGTTTATCATTCCTAACTCATGCCTAATGTAATTTAACCAATCTGAACTTAAGGTCTTGGTGAAAATGTCAGCTAATTGATGTTCAGTACCTATAAATTCAAGAGTAATATCACCCTTTTGGTAATAGTCACTCAAAAAATGGTGCCTTACATCAATGTGCTTAGTCCTAGAGTGAGACATAGGATTCTTAGAAATATTGATCGAACTAGTGTTATCACAGTTTATAGATACATGTCTAAACTGATATCCGTAGTCCAATAATGTATGTTTCATCCACAGAATTTGTGTACAACAACTACTAGCAGCAATATATTCTGCTTCAGTAGTAGAAAATGCAACATATTTATACTTTTTACTACACCATGATACTAAGGACTTACCTAGAATATGACATGTTCCAGAAGTGCTCTTTCTATCTAACTTGCAACCAGAAAAGTCAGCATCTGAATAACTTATTAAATCGAATGATTGTCCTTTTGGATAAAATAATCCTAAGTTATTAGTATGTTTAAGATATTTTAAAATTATTTTAACAGCAAACAAGTGTGACTCTTTTGTATTATCTTGAAATATTGCACACATACACACACTAAACATAATATCAGGTCAACTAGCAGTAAGATAGAGTAGGCTCCCAATCATACCTCTATAGTTGGTTTGATCCACTGGTTTTCCAGTTTCATCAGCATCTAACTTACAAATAGTACTCATAGGTGTATCACTTTCCTTAATACTATCTAAACCAAAACATTTTAAAAGATCCTTTTTATATTTACTTTGATTTAAGATAATACCATTTTCATTTTGAAAAACTTGAAATCCAAGAAAATATTTGAGTTCTCCCATTAAACTCATTTCAAATTAATTTTTCATACTCTTTGAAAAATCAATACACAAAGTATTTTTAGAAGATCCAAAAATAATATAATCAACATAGATTTTTACTATCAAAACATCTTTGGAAATTCTTTTAATAAAGAGAGTTGGATCAGAAATCCCTTTAGAAAAACCTTTTGAAATAAGAAACTTACTTAGTCTATCATACCAAGCTCGTGGATCTTGTTTTAAACCATATAAAGCTTTAGAAATCTTAAAAACTCGATTTGTAAAATGAGGATTAGTAAATCCAGGTGGTTGATCAACATAAACATCTTCAATTATAAAACCATTTATAAAAGCACTTTTAACATCCATTTAATATAACTTGAAATTAAGATGAGCAGTATAGGCAAGTAGAATCCTAATAGATTCTAATCTAGCTATAGGTGAAAAGGTTTCCTCATAGTATATTCCTTCCTCTTGACTATACCCTTGTGAAACTAACCTTGCCTTGTTTCTAACTATGTTTCCTGATTCATCAACTTTATTCCTAAAAACCCATTTGGTGCCTATGGTCAAAGTGTCCTTAGGTCTTTCAACTAATTCCCAGACTTTGTTTCTTTCAAATTGATTTAATTCTTCTTGTATAGCCATTACCCAAAATTTATCATTGATTGCATCATTGATATTTTTAGGTTCTAACTATGAAAGAAATGCTTGATGTTCAACCTGATTTCTTAGAGAAGCTCTAGTCTATGTCCCCCTATCAAGATTACCCACAACAGCATCTAAAGGATGATTCTTTAGAATATTAGTTGATATAGTAAAGGTAGGACTATACATTTCAGGTTCTTCTCTATGCTCGGGTTCACCAGAAGCAGATTCTGGAATATTTCCAGAACTGGTTGTCTTTACAAAAGGTTCAATGATTTTATCATTAAGGTCCATAATAGATAGATCTTCTTCAATATTTTCACGAGAAGACTTAGGTTCATGCGGATCAGTTTCATAAAATTTGACATGTACTGATTCTTCCACACATTTGGTCTTTTTGTTAAAGACTCTATAAGATTTACTGGTTATAGAGTAACCTAGAAAGATTCCCTTATCACTTTTAGAATAAAACTTGTAAATATTATCCTTAGTATTAAGAATAAAGACTTTGAAACCAAAAAATATGAAGTAAATCACTTTAGGATTCCTATTATTCCACAATTCATAAGGGGTCTTCTTGAGAACAGGTCTAATAAAGACTCTATTTATAATATAACAAGCTGTATTGATAGCTTCATCCCAGAAATAAACTGGTAGGTCATACTCATTAAGTATAGTTCTTGTAATTTATTGAAGGGTTATATTCCTTCTTTCTACTACACCATTCTGTTGAGGTGTCCTAGGGGCAGATAAATTATTATTTTAGCCATTATGTGAGCAATAGGTTTCAAAATCATGATTTTCAAACTCACATCCATGATCACTTCTCAGGGTATTAATCTTAATTCCACTAAGGTTTTCTACAGACTTGGAATATTTCATAAAGTAAGAATAAGCTTCACTTTTGTGAGCAAGAAAGTTTACCAAAGTGTATCTAGAAAAGTCATCAACTAATACATAGATATAGTGTTTCCCATTTAAACTAGAAACTCTAGAAGTTCCAAACAAGTCCATGTGAACCAACTCGAGAGGTTGAGAAGTTGAAACTTCTTTCTTTGATTTGAATGAAACTTTATGTTGCTTTACCTTTTGACAGGGAGTAAAAACTTTGTCTGATGGGAATTTTAGTTGAGGTATGTCTCAAACTAAATTTTTCTTTTCCAGTTTCTTAAGTGAATGAACATTGCAGTGTCCTAATCTTCTATTCCATAGCCAATGCTCTCTATGAAAATCATTTAAAAAAGTAACCTTTTGTTTGTCTAAAGAATTTAAATCTATAGCATATATATTTTCATTTCTCATGGTAGAAAATACCAAAATACTTTTAGAATTAAAAACATTAAAAGAATCATTTTCAAATTTAAAATTGAAACCATCATCACACAACTGAGAAATTCTTAACAGTTTGTATTTTAATCCATAAAAAAATAATACTTTAGAAATTAAAACTGAATTAGTGTTACCAATCTGGCCTAAGCCGATGATTTTTCTTTTGAATTATCACCAAAGGTGACATGTCCTCCATCAACATTGATTAAAATTTTTAAACATGAGTAATATCCAGTCATATACCTTGAAAATACACTATACAAGTACCATATCTTCTTATAGGAACTCTTCAGGCAAGTCTCCTACAAAATAGGTTTAAATAGAAAGTGATTTTGGTACCCAGATTTTCTTGGGTCCAGACAGGTTAACAAGCAAAATTTTTGGTACCCAAATTTTTCTAATGGGTATCATAAAATCAATAGATTCAAAAGATTTTTAAAGATACACTTTGTTTGATCTATAACTATGTGAATAGATGGTTGAGACACAGGAATTTCCAGAGATGGAACTAGTAGCATACTGTCCAAATTTTGGAATAAATCTATTCTTAACAAGCTATCTCTGTCCAGGTTAATAGCCTAAACCAGTAGTATATGTCGGTGCTACTTGTTTTCCAAGCATTTGAGTTAGAGTGTTCTTTCCATTAGTGAACTTCTCTAAATCTTTTCTAAGTTTCTCATTGGACAATTTAAGTTCAGTATTATCCTTTAACAATTGAGTATTATTTTCCTTTTCTATACTAAGATCAGATTCAACATTACTAGTCAAGGCATACTGTTTCTTTAATGACTTGTACTTATCTTTCATCTCATTGCAAGTATCTTATAACATATTACAGTATTCAAATAACTCTTCACTAGACATGTTTTCAGAATTAGAATCATCTCCAGAATAATAATAATTTAAAGCAGGAGTATCCAATGTTACCTCAGATGTGTTTTTCATGAAACACATATTAGATTTTTGAGATTTTTCATCCTGAGTGGAATCAGAATCAATTGAACTGTCTTCTGAATCACTCCAGTTTTCTTTCATAGCTTTCTTTTATTTTTTGTCCTTGTAGTCATATTTCTTCTTGAACTTCAATTTTGGATAGTCAAACTTAATGTGTCCTTTCCTTTTGCATTCGTAGCAGACTATGTCATCAATTTTATCAGTCCTTTTCCAATCCTTATTCCAATTACCTTTATTGTCGTACTTTCCCTTGTAATTGAATTTTCTGAAAAACTTCTTCTTTCTATAAAATTTCTTAAATTGTCTGGCTATCTGAGCCATTTCAGCATCACTGTCAGATGCAATCTCTTCACTGCACGAACTATCACTTTCACTTTGAATATTTCCCTTGTCCTTAAGTTTTGAAGTAGAGGTCTTGAACGCTACATACTTCTTTCTTGGTTCATCATCTTATTCCTTGTTTACCTTTAGCTCTTCCTCATACATCATCAACTTACTAATTAGCTCCTTAATAGGTAGTGAACTTATGTCACATGATTCTCTTATGGAGACTGATGTGACTCTCCATCTTTTTGGAAGACATCTAAGTATCCTCATGATTTTCTCTTTTATAGGAACAACTTTTCCAAGTGAGCTCATTGTATTTACAATTTTGTTGAACCTGAGATACATGTCAGAAATAGGTTCATCAGGATTCATTTTAAAATTATCATACTTAATAGTGTAGGTATTCAATATCATTTCCTTAACATTGGTTGTTACCTCATGGTAGATAGCCAAAGTATCCCAGATTTCATAAGCAGTTTTACAAGAAGATATTAGATTAAATTCTTCATCTCCTAAAGCATAGTACATAGCATTCATTGATTTACAATTATTATTGTAAGAAGTTTTCATAAGTTCACCCCAAGTAGTTATTTCAGTTTCTGGAATCTTATACTGAGCCTCTATAGCAGTCCAGATATCAAATCCCATACTTTCTAAATGAATTTTCATTTTTAGTTTCCATTGGGCATAATTAACACCATTAAAAAGGGTGTCCTATTAGTTGAAACACCTTCTAGTCTATTATCCATAATTATATTTTATCAAATATATTTAAAGATATAAAATTTAAAACTAACAGAAATTTAAGATCTTTAAGATACAACTAAAATCACAGTTTAAAAACAGAGTATTTGGAAATCCTTAATTAACAAAAAATCCTCTGATACCAAATGTTGGTCAGAGTGGACACTCAAGAGGGGGGGTGAATTGAGTTCCAATTAAAAATTTCTGTTAAAAATATTTCTATTAAAACCCCCCAAAATAAATAACAAGCTAAACTGTAGTGAATTTGTAATACAATAAAGGGTCAGTTAGGTTCTCAAGAGATTGATTAGTTCTCAGTTAATCTACTCTGAAGATTAGATTACCTTATGAAACTAACCAAATGCTTTACAATAAATACAAACACTTGATACTTTAACTATCAGAGTTAATTTAAAATAGATTTGAATTTAAAGTATGTAGCAGTGAAATATTCAATATAGTTTAAAACAAAATAAATAGGCACATCAGTTTTAACCAAGAGGTTTAGTCTCAAGAAGAGACTTAGTCCTCTCAAATAGTTTATATAAACTTTGATCCGCACCCTGGATCAGGGTTTACAATAGTACATAGACTGTCCAGGTACAAAGACCTCTACCACAGTTCTTCGTGGGAAAAACAAAACAATAGCACACAGGCTATCCAGGTCACACTTTACCTCTACCACTATCCACAGTGGGAACTAAAAAGATTCATAAGATTTGAGTGAGTATTTTAGATATCCTCCAGTTATGCTCAGGAGTCGGTGTGTGTCAAAAAAAAATAGAGCACACACACTACTCAAAATGTTAATAAATGAAACACAATAGAGATAAACAAATAGATATGAGTTTAGAATTCTCTATGTGTTGTGAGTGAAGCTATGGACTCCTCAAATTGATGTAGATGAAGCTTTGAGTCCTTTTTTAGAAGTTGTAAGGAAAACAGAATGTCGTGGTTATGTTTCTTCACTTCCAGAGTAGGTGTTCAGCTCGAGTAAGCGAGTATTCTTTTTAACACTTGAGATTCTTCTGTGAAACTTCTTCTTGATGTGTATGACTATTCTTTGAGTTCTTCTCATGTTCTTCTTTATGAATTTCACTTCAGGTGTCACACACTTGCACATATATTCCTCTCTCTTTCTTCATTATCTTGATCTTCCTTTTATACCTTGATCTCCGACACTAGGAATGGTTACCTTTTTACAGGTATGAGGTACGGTTTCCTGACATTCCAATAACTATCATTAATTAATATTAGATGCATTAAAAACATAAAATATAACCGTTGCTAAATAAAAAAATAGAAATAGAGTTTAGAGAAACTGTGACTGGTTTCCATCGGTAGCTCCTGGTATTAGTGAGCTTGTAACGGTGGACTTGAGTCAGTATGTCTTGTGTCGGTATCTGTTACTCTTTATACCAGTAGCTCTATGTATCGATATCTCTTTCCATCGGTAGCTCCTGTTATCAGTATCTCTTTTGTACTAGTGGAATTCTTGTATCGGTAGACTTTGTAGCGGTAACTGTCTATCTGTATCAACAGACTTGTATCGGTAGATGTCTGTCAGTGTCTGTCTGTATCGGTGGACTTTGTCTGTCTGTATCGGTGGACTTTATATCGGTAGCTGTGTATCTGTCTGTTTGTATCGGTAGCTTGTATCAGTAACTATGTATATACCAGTGGACTTACTCTATTGGTAGGTCTGTATCAGTCAACTTGTGCATACCGGTAGACTTATTCTATCGGTAACTCAGGTGTAACAGTGACTATCTGCATACCAGTGAGCTTATACATATCGGTAGACTTTTGTACCTGTGTAATTAGCCTTATTGGTAGATGTTGTGCATACTAGTGGACTTACTCTATCAATAGTTGTTCTATTAAAAACATATATAGATTGAGTTAGAATTATTTCAAAGCATGTATAGACATAGATAAACATTGATTAACATATTCCAATGATTATTTTGATATTTTTGTCAACATAATTTATCATATAGATAGGATTATAAACACATATTAAAACATAATTGAGATTATAAAAACAGGTGAGGTCAATAATATACATTAATATGATATCATATATGATCTTTTAATATTGCTTGGTTAATAATATCTTAGTATTATCGTCGTTTTGGGTGTTAAATGATTTGTTTTCCTTTATATTATTTGTTATGTGAGTCATATTTGTTATGGATGGGATGTATCTTATTCATATCCATAATTATATCAAGTATTTAAACATTATTTTTAATTATAAAAGGAAAATTATTCTTGGATGGATACGATGGGGAATGAATCTCATCGCGTTCGTGGAGACGGTAATCCGTACGTACGCACGAGTGACAATATCATTATTTTGATATTAAAATAATATATAATTGGATGTTATATCATATATACAGAATCATTATCATGTTATATTTATTATTTACCTCAATTACACATCATTATTATACCAATCCAAATAATAATGTATTGAATAACAATTACACCACGACGTGGAGACAGTAAGCCGTAGGTACACACGTATGGTGACATGTCAATAAAAGGATGGATGGAATAATGAATTTGGTTGTACCATATTTATAATAACATCATAGTATATAGAATATACTGGAGTTATTATTTTAGAATGGAAACAACAAAGAAAAAGGAAGTGGAAGAAGAAAGGAACTTGAAATAGGTGGTGAGATATTTACCTCTTCTTCGGATTCTTCCTTTTGATTTGATCAAAAGGGCTCCTTAGGTTGGCTTTCTGACTAAATAAGGGCCTCTAGGATGAAGGAGGGATAGTTGATAGGGTATTTGGGAAGAGTTTGGCCGAGCCAAATGGCTTTGAAGGTGTGAATTAGAGAGAAGGGGGAGTTCCCTTTTATAAGAGGGGTGAGGGTCACCTTAGGAAAAGCTAGAAATATTATTTTATAATAAAATAATTTTCGGTTTATAATGGCTCAAAAATAGATTATTTAAAGGATAAGGTGGTTATGGGTATAAAACCACTCAACCAATAGGTTTTAGACAGGTTTGGGTCTCTATTTTACCCTTATCTTTTAGATTTAACTCTTAGTTAAATAGTTTGACATTTACTATGTCTCTTTGTATTTTTATATTATATGGTTAATAAACTTACTATATACTTCCAAGAGAACCCCAAGTGGTTCATTAATAATACACCTATAATTATATAAGTCCTTTGGCCGAACCTTATATTTTTAAAAATTTAATATCAATTAATAATATAATATTTGTTTTAAAAACTCTTTTATGTCAATTTTGACACTATTTGGTATTTTGTTTTTTCTAAATTTATAACAGCATTATTACTTCAAAAAAAAAATTCATCTAACCAATCCTAATATGTCATATTAACTTATAAAATTTGTGTAATTCATAAAAAGTCTCATATTATATTTATTTGGATATTTATAATATCAATTATTTTAATATTTCCTTAATACAGTAATTACTGCATCATCATTGTGTCATAAATAAATTAAATTATTTGATGTATAAAAAATATAAATAAAATACAATTATTTAGGAAATATTTATATCTTTATAATGAATATTTATATTATAATTTATCGTATGTGTAACCCTATATTAAAAATGTTTTAGTTATTAAATTTTGTTTTTAACTCTTTTAACTCTACTTTAAATAAAATAATAATAAGTGTCCTAATCTAATCCAAGTGGACCAAAGGGGCTCATAGTTTATTCATAAGGTTGTTTGGGTCGAATTACACTTAACCAATAAAATTAGGACATGTGTTATGGTAAGAATAATATCATTTTCCCCCTTAATTACCCTATTTACTTTTAACCATGGTAAATAAAAGTAAAAAGTTACTATTCAAAAAAAATTATTTTCATCTTATCTAACCACATTTTTCTTATTGATATCAAACCTTTCTCTCTAATTTTTGAAATTCCACTCACAGAAGTGGTCAAATTATGTTTTATACGAATTTGCAAATTCTCCTAGGAGGTGGGTAAAAGACGGTGAAAAGTTCAATAAAATTTTATATATCTAATATTATTAAAAAATGACTCCAATGAATTACTTTAAAATCATATAGGTATTATGTATCTATTTTGACCTAAAATAAATTAAAATAAATATTTATTTAAATAAAAAGTCAGTTTTAAACAATAACTCAGTGTTTTTCACTATTCATCAAAAATTGAAAGTTTTCAGAAAAATACCAAAAATTTACCCTAAGCTAATTTTGATATTCAAAATTCAAAAATGAAGTCTATTTTACCAAATTAAAAACCTAGAATTTACATTTATTAATTTAAAATTAATTCCTGTTGTCAAAACCAAAAGGCGTATTTTTAAGAAGCAATAACTATCAAAAGATTGATACTTGTTTATGTCCAATATCAAAGTGAAATTACTTACAATGACCAGCTTTGGATTAAATGGTAAAAATATAATCTATTTATACTTCCAAACCATTAAAATGTATAATTTAGCACTATAAATTATTTTGATTAAAAAATTTGTTTTCAGTTAAAATATAATATTTTTATTACTATTCACCCAAATATAAAAGTTATCAGAAAAACACCAAAAATTTATTGAAACTAAATTATTATGTCTCGATTCTAAAGAAGAGGTTTATTTTTTCAAATTGAATATATAAAAGTTTCAAATATTGGATTTAAAAAGGGTTCACCATTAAAAGGCAGTAAAAGTGCATTTTTTGAAAAATACATCTTTTATTTGAAAAAATGAATTAGTTTTTACATTATGTCTACGAAACTCATAATATGGATTATAAAATTATAAGGATTATATATAGTTCAAAATTCAGTTAATACTATTCACAACTGCTTTTGAATGACTAGTTTGGTAAGTCATGGTGCGTTTGAACTCGGTGTTGCGTGTAGTGAAAATTAATGAGTTACTTTGAAGAAATAATGTACTATGAAATCTTGGGGTGTTACATTATTCCCTCCTTAAATAAATTGCATCGTCACAATTTGAAGTTGTTCTTCGAAAATAAAGGGTTGAAAATAGAAAATACTTTTTGGAGGACTCATATCGGAAATTGGGTTAATAAAACTTAGTCTTAATAAGAGAGAATATATATATATATATATATAAATATATATATATATACTTGACCAGTAGAGTTACATCCTTTAACTAATTCCTACCACAAACTCATCTTTCACTCCAAAAGATTTCAAAAAAATATTCTATTTATCCTAATCGTATAGGGTTCCAAAAAAAGTGAATTTATAATTCATCTACCAGAAATTTAAAAAAAAATACATTATTCAATCCAGGACATCACGTGGGCCAGCGATAGGTGATACACCCCTGTTGCCCTTCAGTTGTGGGTTCAAGTCTTGCGGCCTTTCCAGACGCGACAGGTTGCCGCCCAACCTCCGAGTTGTCTTTTTTTGGGGCAATCCAAAAATAATCTCAAACTAGAATTATCCAAAATACTTCTATCCAAACTCACAGTACAAAATTTATAAGGAAGGTAAACACAATGAAGATCCTTTTTTTCACGTAATAACATGTGGAAACCTTCATTAAGTATTATTTTAAAACATGGTAACACCCTGAATTACCATAAAACCTTTATTGATTACATTCATGCTCCCTTATCCTTTATATAATACTGGATATATTCCTTATATCCAATTTTTTTGAATATTCCAATAATCATGAAATAAACAAACCATTAATCAGTTCCAAGATAGTCAAGAATATCCAATATAATTTATCCAAATCAACCATATCTTATTCCAAAATTACTACCTTAGTATCAGGACCATATAATCTCAAATTCCCAATGAAATAGTACTACAATACAATCCTTATTTATTTCCATAATTCATATAACCAGTACATCATTGATACAACACTCAAATGACATAATAATTTAATAACAACATAAGATCTCTTAATCATTCCTCTTCATCTTTTTTAGTATCATAACTTGATTCTTATCCAATAGCAGCATTTGGGGTATACTCTGATGATTTGGACATTGATTTGGGTAGTGTCCCAACTCTTTGCAGATGAAGCATTGTACATTTGAAACTTTTTTCTTACCCGTGCAATCATGTACTTAGTGTCCTTTTTCTCCACACTTATAACAAACTCCCATTCCCTTCAAGCATTTACCAAGGTGATTCTTTCCACAGTTATCACATATGGAAAAATCCTTCTTTTCCCTCTTCCCTTTATCCATCTTTATCCCTTCCATCCTTTTCTTCTCTTGCTTCCCTTCAAAACCATAGGACTCGGAGAATTATTTACTTATCTTATTAACACATGATACTATTTCTTCATATGTTGAGAATACATGGGAGACTATTTCCCTTCTAAATGTTGGCTTAATACTATGAAAGATATGATCCTTCTTATTCTTTGGATCATACGTATTGCTGGAGTTCACATTCCTTCTACCGGGTGCCATTTATATACAATGGCATACACTAGGTCAGTTTATGAATTGCAATGAATAATTATAAACTTGTAAAATACCTAACATAAATTGAACAGTTTATGGATATAATCCATAAAAATATTTTCTTTGAGTAGGTATATACTCATAAATCCTTCATAATTATTTGTATAGAAAATGATAATTATCCTAAGCATATCCCTCGGGAGTGTCGTAACCACGAGTGCAGTAAGGCCTATTTTCGTGCACAGTTCTCATTCGAGTCTAGCTCAAAGCAGTGTTTTCAGGTTTTACCCCTAGGTACATCTGTGCTAGAGCCGCCTCTACCTGCTCGTATCCAGACAGGGATGTATTTTCTTGGAAAACTCACAAAATCTATACATTACTAAAATTATAGGAAGTTATTATATACTAATCCTCAAATTCTATCTTAGGGTAATGTGCTCTAATCAGTGTTTATATAAATCTAGTTTCCAAGGTTATTGCTAAAATTCCTCTGATACCAACTGTAATACCCTGACCCCAGTTACCCAGAGCCAGTGCATTATTTTAATACATTGGCATGATTACAAAGAATCAAGTCCCAAAGGACCGATCAGTTTAGGAGTCTTGGAAAATAGATTACATACATTAACTTTACATTACAATTTCAAACATAAAACACAACATAAATAGTTCATTGAGAACGCCATTATTCCCTTTAGCTTAACCCCACATATTAATCATAATGCACTTCTTAGAATCCTGGGAAAATGAAACATAAGAAAAGGGTGATCTCAAATGCTCAGTAAGGGTAAGCAATACAACAGAAGATAACATAAATATTAAGCATGGTGAATAATTGAAACCACATGACTTTACCAATAATAAAAATGAATACTTTTATGGAAGGAATATGATCTGAGTAAATAATTACATAATAAAACATATCATGGGTATTCTACTAATCGAATGACCATATGAACCATCAATATTATTTTCATAATGAGAGAATGTATAATGCCAGACATTCTGAAACATTTTGTAAAGGCCTCGGACAAGACATCTAAAAATGATTAAGTCCTCGGCCAATACCATATATCAAATTGGGAAAGGGCCTCAGCCAATTCCACGTCTAGTTGTCTCATGATACCTACCGATGCATCGAAGAGCTATAGCAGGCTCCACCCGTCACTTACTAAGTCCAATACATTCCTCATATGAAAAGGTTGAAATATAACATAAACATTCATATTAAAAACAGCATATAAAATGTCAATACTTTAACCATAAAATATGAATGGTATAAAAATAGCACATCCATAGTCATAGATATCACAAAACCTTCAATATAATATTGAAGTTTTGTATCATAATAAATCAACTTTAAATAAACTTAAAATCCATCAAAGGATGTTGACATAGATGGAATAAAAACCATTTTTAGAGAAATATCTATTTCTATTTTGAAATCATTTAAGAGTCACATAATTATAAATAAAACATTTATTTTTAAAATATTCTTATAAGCTTGTAAGGGAAGCTTTGATGATGTTATAACAGCAGAAAATAGCCACACCCGCCATATAAGTTAAAAAAAACATTCTTACCTTAAATTTGTCAAAAAGGTCAAAAAGTACCTTGTTTGGAAAATGGTGGAAAGATTCCTTTCATAACATATAAGGGTATAAATCACTTTAACCCATTCTCTAGTAAATATTAAAAATGTTTTGAAATACATTTTTAAGAAACATGGATGTGGATGACAAAGAGGTCCCAATAGATAATTACGTATAAACAACCTCGGATAATGAAGAGATTGTGAAATTAAACCTTACCTTGTACTTTTCCTTGGTTGAGGGTAGGTTAAACTCTTGTATAATGGTGAAATAATTGTTATTAAATTATACAAGAATCATATACATTAATATGATATCATATATGATCTTTTAACATTGCTTTGTTAATAATATCTTAGTATTATCGTCGTTTTGGGTGTTAACTGATTCATTTTCCTTTATATTCTTTGTTATGTGAGTCATATTTGTTATGGATGGGATGTGTCTTATTAATATCCATAATTATATCAAGTCTTTAAACATTATTTTTAATCATCAAAGGAAAATTAGTCTTGAATGGATACGATGGGGAATGAATCTCATCACGTTCGTGGAGACGGTAATCCGTACGTACGCATGAGCGACAATATCATTTTTTTGATATTAAAATAATATATGATTGGATGTTATATCATATATAAAGAATAATTATCATGTTATATTTATTATTTGCCTCAATTACACATCATTATTATACCCATCCAAATAATAATGTATTCAATAATAATTACAACCCGACGTGGAGACGGTAAGCCATACGTATGCACGTATGGTGACATGTCAATCAAAGGATGGATGGAATAATGAATTTGGTTGTACCATATTAATAATAACATCACAGTATATATAATATACTGGATTTATTATTTTATAATGGAAACAACAAAGAAAAAGGAAGTGGAATAAGAAAGGAACTTGAAAGAGGTGGTGAGATATTTACCTCTTCTTCGGCTTTTTCCTTTTGATTTCATCAAAAGGGATCCTTAGGTTGAATTTATGACTAAAGTAAGGCCTATATAATGAATGTAGGATAGTTTATATGGTAGTTTGGAAGAGTTTGGATGAGCCAAATGGCTTTGAAGGTGTGAATTATAGAGAAGGGGGAGTGCCCTTTTATAAGAGGGGTGAGGGGAACCTTAGGAAAAGCTAGAAATATTATTTTATAATAAAATCATTTTCGGTTTATAATGGCTCAAAAATGGATTATTTAAAGTATAAGGTGATTATGGATCTAAAAGCACTCAACCAATAGGTTTTAGACAGGTTTGGGTCACTATTTTACCCTTATCTTTTAGATTTAACTCTTAGTTAAAGAGTTTGACATTTACCATGTCCCTTTGTATTTTTATATTATATGGTTAATAAACACACTATATACTTCCAAGCTAACCCAAAGTGGTTCATTAATCATACAAATATCATTATATAAGTCCTTTTTTCCGAACCTTAGATTTTTAGGAATAGAATATCAATTAATAATATAATATTTGTTTTAAAAACTCTTTTATGTCAATTTCGACATTATTTGGTATTTTGTTTTTTCTAAATTTATAAAAACATTATTACTTATTAAAAAATTCATCTAACCAATCCTAATATGTCATATTAAACTATAAAATTAGTTTAATTCATAAAAAGTCTCATATTACATTTATTTGGATATTTATAATATTAATTATTTTAATCCTTCCTCAATACAGTAATTACTGCATCATCATTGTGTCATAAATAAATTAAATTATATAATGTCTAAAAAATATAAATAAAATACCATTATGTAGGAAATATTTTTATCTTTATAGGGAATATTTATAGTTTAATTTATCTTATGTTTAACCCTATATTAAAAATGTTTTAGTTATTAAATTTTGATTTTAACTCTTTTAACTCTACTTTAAATAAAATAATAATAAGTGTCCTAATCTAATCCAAGTGGACCAAATGGGTTCATATTTTATTCATAAGGTTGTTTTGGGTCTAATTACACTTAAACAATAGAATTAGTACATGTGTTAGGGTAAGAATAATATCATTTTTACCCTTAATTACCCTATTTACTTTTAACCGTGGTAAATAAAAGTAAAAAGTCACTATTCACAAAAAAATATTTTCATATTATTGAACCAAAATTTTCTTACTTATATCAACCATGTATATTTTATTTTTGAAATTACACTCACAGAAGCGGTAAAATTAAGTTTTATGTGAATTTTCAAATTCTCTTAAGAGGTGGATAAAAGACGGCGAAAAGTTCAATAAAATTTTATATATCTAATCTTATTACAAAATGACTCTAATGAATTAAATTGAAAATATATAGGTATTATGTATCTATTTTTACCTAAAATAAATTAAAATAAATAATTATTTAAATAAAAAGTCAGTTTTAAACAATAACTCAGTGTTTTTCACTATTCATCAAAAATTGAAAGTTTTCAGAAAAATACCAAAAATTTACCCTAAGATAATTTTGATATTCTGAATTCAAAAATGAAGTCTATTTTACCAAATTCAAAACATAGAAGTTGAATTTATTAATTTAAAGTTAATTCCTGTCGTCAAAACCAAAAGGAGTATTTTTAAGAAGCAATAACTATCAAAAGATTGACACTTGTTTATGTCCAATCTCAAAATGGAATTACTTAAAATGAATAGAATTGGATTAAATATTAAAAATATAATTTATTTATACTTCCAAACCATTAAAATGTATAATTTAACACTATAAATTATTCTTATTAAAAAAGTTATTTTCAGTTAAAATATAGTATTTTTTTACCATTCACCCAAATTTGAAAGTCAACAGAAAAACACCAAAAAATTGTTGAAACTAAATTATTATGTACTGATTCTAAAGAAGCAGTTTATTTTGTAAAATTGAATATATAAAAGTTTTAAATATTTTATTTAAAAAGGGTTCACCATTAAAAGGCGGTAAAAGTGCATTTTTTGAAAAATACATCTTTTATCTGAAAAAAATGAATTAGTTCTTACATTATATCTAAGAAACTCATAATATGGATTCTAAAATTATATGTATTATATATAGTTCGAAATTTAGTTAATACTATTCATAACCACTTTTGAACTGCTAGTTTGGTAAGTCATGGTGCGTTTGAACTCGATGTTGCGTGTAGTGCAAGTTATTGAGTTACTTTGAAGAAATAACGTACTATGAAATCTTAGGGTGTTAAATTTAATTTTAAATTCATTATCTACAAATATATGATAGTTTTACCTCCAAAGGAGTCCTCCCAAGGTGTCCTCCCAAGGTTTCCTCAAGCCCCGAAGGTCCCAATCTTTGAATTTTAGGAGTTACACTTCAAGGTGAGGGAAATCTTAACTTCTCTTTTCCATTCAAGTTCCATTTTTTATGTGGTATGTCCTTAAAATTCCCATAATATGTTATTATGTCCATTTTATTCTATCCCTAGACTATATTAATATTATTTTATGAATTTGATACCCTTGTCCCCTCTCTTTTTAATGTTTTCTAAAACTATGTTTCATACCCATTATGCCGTCAAATTTTCTTCTCAAAATTTATCTCTTTTTCTCAAGAAATTATTTTATTTTCTTTATATGAATACCCAAACCTATTTATTTTCCATGGGTATTCACCAAGATATAAAAAATATTTATTTTATTTTGGAATTGACATACATAAAACCCTCATTCCCTTTCTGTGGGTTATAAATGACATAATGATCATGTCTTTATAAACTTTTATAAAATGCCATGATTTTGATATGAAACCCATTTCTTTCATTCCCCATTTGTTATTTATGAAATGTTTTATTATGATATATGTGTATCACATTAATTAATAAATATTAAGGGTGTGCCTTGATAGTGCTTCAATGCATTGGGTAAAGAATTTAATCTATAGAGATGACATGTTTTACGATACCTTGGTAAATAACCTTGATAATTTTTATGACAAATCGGTGATAAAAATTGGTGATATTATTATGAATGAATCAATTAAATACTTTAGCGAAATTTCCATGTTATGATTCATGTTATTTTTACTATAATATGTCTATTTTTATTTTTCTCATTCCTTTATGATATTATTCAAGTTCTTACTGATATTCCTCAAGATCACCTTGTAATGTCAATGCTTGACCTGATGGGGCTCAGGCCACAACTCCCCAAGCCCGCCTCCAATAGGCTAGGGGATAGAGACTAGCGTCGAGAAGGCAAGTAACTAACATGGGAGGCATTTCCTAAGTACCTGTACGCACTCACACATCTCCAAGCTCACAAAATTCTGAAATATAAAAATAAAAGGCAACCAATGCATGCATACATTTATATCCCACAACCAGAGTACAATAGAAGTACTGAAAGTGAAAAATGGAAAAGCAACACCCACCAAAGAAAATTGTAAAAGCATCCAACCTGCTCAGAAGGAGGATATCAATGTTAACTGCAACTTCTAAAAATATCCTTGGCCAAACTCTGGTAAACACCTCAGTCTGTCTAGCTCACTAAGCTCCTCCTGTCTTGAGTCCTCCGTGGAATCTATCAAAAGGCCTATGGTCTGCATAAGAGACAAAACATGTGTGGGAAAAAACTGTTCAGGGGTGAGTATAAAGATACTCAATAGGTTCCATAAAAACCCCAAAATAAAAAGGGATCAACTGAAAGGAAAAAGTCCTCTCAACCTAGACAGAGGGAAACCCAATCGAGAGAGAAACTCCATCTCAAACCATCCTTGACTTTACATGACATGTCAGCTCGGTCTACAAGGGGTGTTAACCCCGATATGTGACAACACCATAAGGAATCCCAAAAATCACCTAGATATACTCATCTCAGACACTAAGTCTCATGAGGTTTCAACCTCATAGAAAATAATAGGATTCCATTTGTATGCTCTAACCATAAGATAAAACTAGGAGAACACACTCCATGAGATTAGCCATTCCAAATGGCACCCTTCTGAGTGAATGTGCTCCATTGGAAAAAACTCTACCATTGAAAATGGTACGTCCGAGAGAACATGCTCCATCGAGAATATCTTATTAGGTCCAACACTAGTGCCCCGCACTAGAGGTCCCATCGTCATTACCTTGAACCTAGTGCAAACTAAAGAAACCCAAGTGAAGAGGCCATGCCATCACCACTACACATAGTTGAGGGAGCACTAATCAGACTCTACATTGCATGCATACTCTCTAACAAGAGAGAACAGAGTGAACAAAACCTCTCCACTACCCCAAAGTCAAGGGAGTACTACTCCTAACTAACCTAAGAAACCTCTATAACTCTTATAAGGAGTGTCCCAAACCTCATTTCATTGAGGGAGAATGAAAACCCATGTAGGCATTGTTCACATATAGTGGATGAGACTGCTCCTCGTAGCTGTATCCCACAACCAAGGGAGCTCCAACTCCAATGGAGGACCCACTCCTCACTGCTACTCAGAGACAGGGGAGTACTACTTCGTAAGTGAGGACCCACACCCTGATCTAATAGGGGAGTACTATTTATGAAGGACCCACACCCTGATACAATAGTAGAGTGCCACTTCGTAGATCGAGGACCCATACCCTAACCTGATAGGGGAGTACCACTCAGTGGTTAGAGGAATTGCACCCCAGAACGACAGAGGAGTATCGACTCTTCCAAATCATTCAATATGGGGGACCCACACCCTGGAATGATAGAGGAGTACCAAAACCAGGCTAGAGGACCCACTCCCTGACACAACAGGGGAGTACTGACTCTGTCGGAACAACACGTATGGAGGAACAACACCCTAAAACGACAGGGGAGTACCGAATCCTAGAATAGAGGACCCACACCCTAACATGGTAGGGGAGTACCAACTCTATATATACATTATATATGGAGGAACCACACCCTAGTCTAGTAGGGGAGTACTGACTCCATGGATAGAGGACCCACTCCTTGGTCCAATAGGGGAGTACCTACTCTACCTTCACGAGCATCACAGGTAAACCCACACCCTAGTCCATAAGGGAAGTAACGCCCCTAGAGGAAACTAACCAAATATAATGAACCCAAACCCATGATGTGGGGAGTCTCATATATATATAATCATATAGGTAAGGAAAAATTTCACCCTAGTCCATCAGGAGAGTAACAGTCCTAGTGTCTCTCTACACAAACAACACCGATCTCTAACATCGACTCAGTATTGCTCCATAAGAATATTGCTCAATTCATGCCACCTCATATCTCACAAGCTGTAATAGAGGCCACCATTACATTATATGTAGAAAACCACTTAGTATGGACTACTCACAAGCCTGAATTTGAGTCCCATAAAAGGAGATATGGAAGGCAGAAGATCATTGAAGGATCTCCTAGTAGTACACGACGTGCACCGGGGCACACATGGAATGTGAGCCTACCTAAGAACCTACCCGTGTATCTGTACCACATGGGTTTAAACCCATGTAGGGGTACACAATGTGTAGATGAGGTACATGCCATTTCCCTCATCACTTGAACCCTGGCTATGTTCCTCTTCTACACGGACCATCCAACCATGTCCCTTACACGTCGTGTATCCCATACTATATGGTGTGTTCGGATAAACGGCTACCTGCCCGTATAGTTTTCTCGTGTTTATGTATCGGACCCCATATCCGTGTATCTTGGCCATGTGTTAGTACATGTCCATGTGTTTTCTCATGGCTATCCCAATCCATGTCCCATGGTCACACGATTTAGGGCACTACACGATGTGTAACACCCATACATGGCATGTAGTCCCAAATTTCCATCTCCCCCAAACAGGAAGAGCTACATGACATGTGTCACTAAACTACATTCCATGTAGATGATGATTCTAGCTGGGAATCACCTACAAAATCACCCGATATTCCTCGATTCAACCGAAAACCCATAGATCTACCTAGTAGTGATCAACAATAATTGAAATAGAGCTATAGAACCTTAGAACAATGCAAAAAGAAAGGTATCATGACCAAAACTCAAATAATCCTACCTCATTGGAGAAACACAAAATATTTGGATCAAGAACGATGGCCATATCATTCTGGTTCTTGATCTGATGATGATCTGCTTCAGAAACAGAGATCAACGACACCTCATTGCATGGATTCAGTGTCGGTTTCATCATCATAAAAGGGAGGATATGTGTGTATCTACTTGGTTGGGTTGTGCGTTTATGATGGTTGGGGGGGATTGTTTTTAATAAATTAAAACCAATTAATTTATCTCTAAACACCACATTACCAAAATGACCCCTAAACAAAACTCATGGCGCAGATGACCTTAGGTCATGCATAGGGTAAATATGACGTTCTAGAATCAACCAAAGTCTTAAAAATCCAATTTGAGACTCCAAATATGAGTTATTTACATTTCAATAGAAACTTCACGTGCATGATAAGATATATTTAATATTTTTAATATCACCGCACTGAGGCTCCCTTGGCCCCGACTTCCCGCGTCGACTCAGTGCCTGAATCCAGAAATATTTTCCAAAATATTCTGAAGTACTTAGGGTCAAAACCTGAGTCATTAAATTCTCCCCACCTTAGGGATTTTTCCCTAAAAAGAAAAATCCTAAGTACAAGAGAAGAAACTGATCTCCCCACTGGACTCCCATGCCAGCGAGCTCACCAAGGGTTCCGGTGTTGCTTACAAGAACGCACACAAAGGAACCACTAAGATCAAACCACTCTTATTTCTAGATTCTACCATGCCAAAATTGTGAAATAACGTGCACATGCCTCCTTAGCTATGACAGGTGGTAAAACACCAAGCACCATAGTATATCTACAGTCATTAGGTCTAGTGGTACACCACCTCTCTAACCTGATGCAGATACTGAAAAAACCCCGTAGTCCTCATCCACCCCTAGATAGACTATACAATAGCCTCCTTAAGAAACTTTCGTTAAAGGTCGACGCTAAACATATGAGGGTATTCATGAACAAAATAGGTATCCCCAAGAGTAAACAATGGGTCTTACCAGAACATTTGTCTATAAAACTTCAACTGTAACACAACTCACTAAAAAAAACACTACCACACCCACTAGTGGCATCCCAGTTGAGTATGGATGGTAGGAAAGTAATCCATACCACAGAAACATCACGGGGTCTAACTCTACCACCATGGAATGATTCTAAGAAAGGCTCTCCCTCTCCCAAGTCCTCTAAACTAGGGGGGGGGGGGTTGAATAGGAAGAAATCTACTAATAGGGCCATGAACTAATCTGAAAGTTCATCATATAACCTCACCCTAAACATGAAAGTCTAAGAAACTCATCCATTACACCTTGATATTGTCTTCTTTGGGCGGCACTGACTCACTCGCATGGTTTTGATCACATCTCAAAAATATATCTCGGTGGGGGAAGCATCCCCCTTCCTCATGAGTTCAAATCTATTTCAAACTGCACCACATCCTCCTCAAGCGTTTCACATACAAATATGATGCCAAACACACAAGGGTACTCATGAAAAACAAAGGGATTTACGAACACACACTGGGTCTTACTGGGCCCTCTGTCGTAACTACCAACACGAGGTTCTACTGACACCCCGTATCACCCTAGTTAAACCTCGAGCATGAGCAGAAAGTGAAGAGTACTCACAACAGTGTCTAAAAATTTCTACTACAAAAAGTAGAAAGGACACAAGGTGTACCTCTATTCATCCTCGAAGCTTCCAGATCAAAGGCATCCATGGTCTTTAGTTGTCCTCACCCACATCCTCCATCTCCCTGAGCTTGGTGTGGACCACCTAATGGAAACGATGGCAATACATCAAACTACCTTCCACCTCCGGCTGCTCTTCCAACTCCTCCACCTCATCCACCGCCTCATAAAATTCCTAGCTCCAAAAGCTATATCTTCAAAGGTGGATCGTCATATGACTCCATCTTAGCGACACGATGGGTCAGACAATCTCTAGTGATATTCCCTTGGTCATCGCAAGCACACACAACTAGAATTTTTACGTACGACCACAGTTTGGAACCATGATCGTAGACCCTATAACTATGGAAATAGCCTATTTACATGGTTTTAATTAACCATGTAGGCTATCGCCACGATAGTAAGGGCATACTACTACCATGATTTTAACCATGTCCATAGGTGTCTGTTGCCACAGTTTTAACCATGGTTGTAGGTTCCTATTTCCACACTTTAACCGTGGGTGTAGGTCCCTAATTCCACATTTTTAACCATGGACATATGAGCCTATTTCCATAGTTTTAACCATGGTTTTACAGACCTATAGCCATGGTTAAATTGTGGCAATAGGCACATATGACCACGGTTAAAACTATGACCATATCCTCCCTACAACCACAGTTAAACCATGGTAGTAGGGTCCCTATTGCCATGGATAAAACCATGGTGGTAGGACCCTATAGCCATGGTTAAAACTGTGGCCGTAGGATCCTTTCATCTGAAAAAAATAGTAGAATCCTACACAAACTTGAAGTATACAAATACACCATACACATACACCTGCAACAAATTCCAAAAACCATTGCAACATATCATTTCCACATAAATAAAAAAACAACTAATACATATAAAATTGAAATTTTATCAACAATGAAAAAAATGATAGATACAGAAACTATCAATAATTTCACTCCAAAATGTCATCTAAATCCTACTCATCATTAGCATTGATATCAACAACATCAACGTGTGTACCACCAATAGTAGCATCATCATCACCATCAACAACATCTTTATCCTCTCCACCATCAGCATAATATTTAGCCTCTCCACCATCAACAGCCACTCCCCCAGAATCTTTAGCTACATAATCATCGTCGTCCTCATACATCGAGAGAAAACTCGATAAAAATCCATCCACTATTACCGCACCCCCTAGAAGAAGTTAAGAAAATATAGCTGATATCAACTTGAACAATTATTTATTTTTTTCTGCATCTTTTGAGACTCTTGTCTAAATTATTAATTTGATGTCTCAATGGCAGCATGTAATTGTTCTTTGGTAACCATTCCTATAATATTTCTAGAAGATTAAATACTTGATGTCCAATATTTAGATGGCATTATTTTCTTTTTGGGTTTACAATGAACTCTTCCACTATTCTTGTTTCCAAGAACCTGATGTAAATAATCGTTTGGTCCAAATGTGTCCGGTTCCTTTTACATTAGAGCTTGAAGATCATACTATAAAAGGGAATTAACATTTTAGTAGATAATAAAAAAATAGATATTATAAAATAATAATGTATTCAAGTAAGATTTAATGTATTCAAGCAAGAGTTAATGTATTTGATCAAGAGTTAATGTATTCAAGATTCGATAAACACGATTTTCTAGTAGCATCCTCCTTCCAAGATTTTTACTCTTCATATCTAATTTTCATTTAATATTGATGATATTATTTGACTATTGTGTGAATATTTAGAGATTAAAACTAACCTGAGAGCAGGTAGGTTAGGATAGATTTAATCATTAATTTGTAAAACTCTTATTATAGGGCATACATTTAGGCTAGAGTAGTGTGTGACTATGTATTCAATAGCTGTTACACCAACATCGACTACTCTCTTTCAATCATTCAAGGCATCATTCATTTTTCCTTATAGACACAAATGTAGTGAAAGTATGATCTTGAAATCAATAAGCATTTTTTATTTTTATTCAATGTCTTTATTCAAACTATAGAGTAAAAGGAAAGAAAAATAACATTCTTCCATAAGCTACTAGAAATATTAATGGGATGTTTCCGATATTCCTTTATAACTCCTAGAATTATTACCTTTAGCTCGAATACTGGGATATATTTCATTGAAGAAGACAAAATCAATAGCCTTCTTTCTTTCAATAACATCCATGAAGGAAAGATGGAATGATAATATTCATTTCACACCTAAGATAATAATACATGACCTCATCTACTATAACTATACGATACATGAATTGATGAGTGAGACTGCAAGGAGAAAAAGAAAAAATTAAATTTCCAAAGGAAGTTATATATATACTATCATGTATCACTTAAGGCTTGGTAGAAGAGAAAAAACAATATAATAATGATTGTACTCTTCCGTAATGATGAAAATTCCATCCAAAACTATTTATTTCCCCATTAGTTAGTTTCAAAAATTGTCATATGAACATCACTTATATCAAGTGGGTGATCATATGCATTGCTAATAATTTTAGAATTATGAAGATTAGTACTAGTAGAAAGAAATAAAGAAGGGATTTTGGCATACTAAATGATTTTCCATTTTTTTGGAATCTTGATTTTTTGATTCTCATATGAAGATTGTCTACATGTCAATCCATACAGTGAAAGTTTATGTGATGTTTTTCTACACATTCACCCTTATTTAAATATTGGTGTAGTTCAAAGCACATGATTTTAAGAAATAATGCTTTAATATAATCTCTTTATTCAGTTAGATGTCTTATAGTATTCGAAGTGTTTTTCTCTCTATGGTTATAAACCAAGTACACCCCTATCTCATTGGATTAAAATATTTTCCATAGGGAATGATTCATTTTCAAAACTATGGGAAATAGTCAATTAGAAACTAGTGGTTATCATGGTTTAGTTGGATAGAGTGTCTTTGAGTGATGAGGGTATATTATAAGATATTTTTTCTCCCATATTTACTAGTTCTTCCAAATTATTCCTCATGATTTATCTATATTTCCACAAGAGGATGAGAATGATTTTATAATCAATATTATTCTAGTTACATAGCCTATATCCCCTCTACTATATATAATGGATCCTAAAGAGCTTCATGTGCCAAAGGATTAACATGAGGATTTATAGGTGAATGGTTTATTCAACTAAGAATTCTCATTGCGGTGCTCCTATATAGTTTCCCAATAAAGAATACTGATTACTATAGTTATGTTTATATTTATATAGTTTAAACCTGGTGATAGTTAAGAACATGTATCCCCTTCACTGTATCGATGACATGTTTGGTAGGATCAAAGTTTTTCTCTAAGATTGATCTAAGGTCTTGATATCATCAATTTATAGTGAGTCCTTTTATATTATTTATAATACTTTTAAGAGTTGGTATAACTTATATTAGTATATTGGGATTATGTTTGGGTTTATAGATATATTAGTAGTGGTTATGGACCTGTTTGAGAGTCTAAATATTCCTTAAACCTACATAGAGAAACATGATTATATTATTAGTATAAAATAAATAAGAAGGTTCCTTAAACACTATTATAGATTGAATGGATTTCAGATGTCCTTTTTAAACCTTATCAATAATTGATCTCATTAAATTATCATTAGGAATACTAAAGAGAGTGGAAGATAATGTATTTTCCTATATAATACCATAGGAAAAAGTGATATAATTGAATCAATAATTCTCATTCCCTATGAGGAAAACACAACTCATATAATTTTTAGTGAATGAAACTGCATACTAAAATCTAAAAATTTAAAAACATTCTTATAATTTTTTCCTGTGTTTCCTGATTCACAACAGTTCCATCTTTATTTTTCATACTAGAACAAAACAATGATGATCCGGGAACACATCCTTCGATATTTAATGCCCGTTTCTACATAAAAATTGAACAAAAATCAATGAAAAAATAAATGTATATTCAATGTTAAATCATATATTACCTGTGACAGTTCATGATCTGGCATTGTAGTTTTCCCCAGAGCATGATTATATATCATGATGCCCTTATTTCTTATGTTCCTTTCAGATGAATCCTATTAGTAAACAAAAATAAACTAGCCTTTCAACAAGTCAAAAGGGATAAAAAAATCACCATTTAAAATTAATAATTCAAAAAGTTCAAGACATAACTGAAATAACCAAGTCTGAAAAATAAAAATGAACACAATCACATCTAATAAAATAATCCACTATAGAAAACTAAGATTAGTGAAAAAAATAAATTTATTAAAAACATTAAAACTGTAAATTACCTTAAAAGAGGAATATCTCCAATATGTAATTAATTCTTTGTATTGTGAAATTAGAAATTCATTGAAGATAGGTTCATTTTCAAGATGAGTACCTATTCTTTATTTCCATCCAACATGAAAGTCATGCTTGTAGGCCCACCACATCTCCCCCAGTTCCATTAACCTAGCTCTCTTAGTGTGGAGACCATATGGGAAGTTATAGCGAAGATGAATATTCAAACAAATTTATCAATAAAACTTTATAAAGAAATTGAAAAGTAATTTTAAAAAATATATTACCCAAATTTCCGCCCAATCCTTGTCGTTTATTTCTTGTCCAACTTTTCTCCACTCAATTTCTTGAACTGGAACAATATTGATATGTCTTCTAAGTATCCCCATGAAACTTTGCAATTCTTTACCAGTTTCTTCAATAATTTTCATTTCCTCGTTATACTGAACCATAATTTGCGTGTGTCTATTCCACACTTTATGCATCTTTATATGACCACGTCTATTAGTAGAAGATGATCTTGAAAAAAGAAAATAATATTTTATACACATATATAACTGAAATTTAATAAAAAATTTATTAATTTCATTACTTTTTAAACATTTACCAGTATCACTATTTGTTGTCGCTTGATCCTGCACACTATACTAGGGGAAACAAATGGAGAAGTGTCCTCCATAGTAGACTGTGGATGTTGAGGTTGTGTAGGAGGGTATGAGTATAAAAGGGGCATAACCAATGGAGGTGTACCCTGTAGAGATGAAGGTGGATAAGGGTAAAAAGGCTGAGGGGTAGAAGGAGATGGACTACCCTACACAGTAGGAGGAGAAAATGGATAAAAAGGATGACCTCCCATGTATGGATAAGGTATATAAGTGGGGGAATTATGGGAGGAAAGTGTCCCGGTGAATGCAGAGCCATGGACTGTGAGGCGGGGGCTATATGTAGGGCCAATCCTATACTCTGGAGTGCCTAAACCATCTTCATTGAACACAAGTTTCCTCCTCGATGATTCCTATTCATATTAAATATGATTTGTGTAAAGTTCATACACAATAAATAAATAAATAAGGGACTCACCATAACAATCATATTTTTCAGGATATCTTGTCTAAGTTAGTGATCATTTTCCTCCATTTTTTCCTCCAAACCTCCTCATAAGACACAATAATCTATAAATTCCAAAAGTGATGTGAAAATTTTAAAAATATAATAAAGCATTAAATAACTATAAAGATAACAAGAAAATTTATATTATTTGTCAAAACATTACATCTTACATTAAGTTTTTTTTTCATTATGTTGTTTACTTGCTAAATGAAAACATTACAAAACAAAAGAAGATGATACTTTAAGAGTTTAAAAAAACATGCAACAGGTCAGAATAATACAATCTAAATACTTTGAAACATGTAACTCTAGGAATTATATATTATAATTTCTGGTTCACAATCCATTCTCACAATTAAATCATCCGTATCATCGAATGATACATTTGAGTGAATACCAACTGGTTCATCCAAAACATCACCATCATCCAATCCTTAATAAAAAATATGTCTAGGAATAACATCAATAATAACACCAAATTGCAGTTTTAAAGGGTCATTTACATAAAATACTTGTCTATCTTGTGATATAAGAATATAAGGATCATCTGTTCGTAGGTGACGTTTCATATTAATCACTCTAAAACCGCAACTATCTATATACAAGCATTATCGTGTCATTGAATCAAACCACTTGAATTTCATCATAGCGACACGACCATGTGCATAATAATCTAATAAACATATTTTATCAACAACCCTATAATATGACATTTTATGACCGAGGTTGTCTGTATGATGCACTAGCATAACAATCCATTGTAGCACTTATCGTGACACTGTCATGATGTGTTTTAATCTTTGTTTCAAAACTAATTATAATGAATTTAAAACCATTGACAACCATTGCTTTACAATCACAAACCACATTGTTCGGACCAAACAAAAATGCCCTTATTTCAATAGATACATCATCCATCGGTAAACTTTGGACTTGAAATATATCGACAATGAATATTGATCAACTACCAACGATTTGGTAATGTAAAAAAAATAATTTGTTACCTTTGAATTAAACCAAGTAGGAAATTCTTTGCTGTGTAATTTATACCGCCTCTTAATAGATAAAGAGCAATGTGCTATTTTTATAATTTCACTATGTTCTTTGCAAATATGAAAATTTAATGATATCAGGAACTATAAAAAAATACACAAAAAATATAAATTTATAATTTTACTTACTTGATGTAATCTTCAACCACAAAACAATTAAATAATACCATATGATGAGCCATTTCCCACTCATCCCTATTCAAAGCACACAACCTGTATGATCTAGATATCCCCCCCGTTTGGGGCAGTGATGTAATTGTAGGTTCAATGGGATCATACTGCTCATCTTCAGTTCTCATGGGTCGATTAGATCTCGTGGTGACATTAGTCAAATAAATTAAACAAAAATACATGCATTCCTATGATAAATAACCTTTCACAATAGATCATTCAGGATGATTCTTATTTATCACATAGGATTTCAATGTAAACATAATTCTTTCTATTGTATACATCCAATGATTAGAAATCACTACTGGAATTTTACACTTTACCAATGGTTCACAACCATTGGTAAAGGCCTGAAAACCATTGGTATATAGTATACCAACGGTTCCCTCAACCATGGCCAAATAAGCCGTGACAATAGGCCTATACCAACGGTTCTATGAAAACCGTTGGTATAGGTGTCAAAATAGAAGCTATACCAATGGTTCATTAAAAACCGTTGGCATATTTGTGTTAAATATAACATATACCAACAGTTTGTAAAACCATTGGTATATGTGTTTTACACTTATACCAACGGTTTACAACTGCTGGTATAGAGGGTATATGGCAAGCCATAAGGCTATACCAACGGTTATAACAAAACCGTTGGTATAGTTATATTATAGAATCTATACCAACGGTTTTGAAAACCGTTGGTATACATTTTCTAAAATCCAAAGCAGCAGGCCCCTCCCCACCCTTTCCAGACCTGTAACAACACAGATCCACAACAACACACCTCCCCCTATCCAGACCTGCAACAACACCAATACAAAATCCCCACCCAAAGTATTCAAAATTTAGAATTCATTCCAGAATTTCGAAATTTCGAAATTTATAAATTCAAATGCAATAAATGGTTCCTTATGTGTTAGTGGGAAACATTGGCCAATCTCGACATATGATATGGGTTACCAGAATAGCCTACATGTTTTTCAAAGACTTTTCAATTAGAATAAGGGGGTATGTGGATAATTGTAATTTTCTCTCCTGGATGTGATGTGAGATGAATCCCCATCTTGGGTAGCGGGTATGAATATTCAATTAAGTCTTTGGTATTGGGTTCCCAAAGGGACTTTGGTTTAGTCTTATAACCCACTGTTTGAGGATGGGATTGAGGTGATCCATGAGGCTATGGTTTCACCATATGTATTCCTCACCATTGGGGTATTATTACGAGACTTTGAAACTTATTTTTCAAGAATCTATGTGTAGACTTGTTGAAAAATTGTTATATGGTATGATTGAGTGTTCATAGGTTTCATATGAAATCACTTTATGATATTTATTTGTTGTATGTTATTGTATAGAATGAACGACCCATGATTGAGAATTAGAACATGAGTGTTGGTGCATGTTCATGATGGGATGTCGAGACTCATTCCTAATATAATTCATGTTTTTCTATATATACTATGACCCATTGTGTTTCAATCTACGCCTTGTGAATATTTTTTTCAAATAACGTATGACCAATAGACCATATTTTATTTTTTATCCCTTAATTTCAAGAATCTATGTGTAGCCTTATGAAGATTTTCCGTATGTCAGTTGTTGTTTTCACTAAAAATGTTGTCCATTTCAAACAAAAGCGAGACAATTTGAGTGATACCAGTCACACCGTGCCTCATATTGAGGAGGGATTTACTCATACCCATCAAAAATTATCCATGGATTTTTTCTAAAGTATCAACACAATCTGAATGCATTTGGTCGGTTTTCCGTTTGAAAATTGTTGTTTTCACTTAAAATCCTATCCATTTCAAACAAAAGTGAGACCCTTTGAGTGGTACCCGTCACACCGTGCCTTGGATTGAGGCAGGGTTGACTCGTACACGTCAAAAATGACTCATGGATTGTTTTCCTAAAGTATCAACATAATCTGAATGCGTTTGATCAATTTTCCATATGCCAATTGTTGATTTCACTTAAAATGTTGTCCATTTCAAATAAAAGAGAGACACTTTGAGTGATACCAGTCACAACATGACTTGGATTGAGGCGAGGTTGACTCATACAAATAAAAAATGACCCATGGATCATTTTTCTAAAGTATCAACACAATTCGAATACGTTTGGTCAGTTTTCCATATGTCAGTTGTTTTGACTTAAAATGTTGTCCATTTTAAACAAAAGTGAGACATTTTGAGTGGTACCAGCCACACCTTGCCTCGGATTGAGGCGGCGTTGACTTGTACATATCACAAATGACCCATGGATCTTTTTACTAAGTATCAACACAATCCGAATGCATTTGGTCGGTTTTCCGTATGCCATTTGTGGTTTTCACTTAAATTGCTGTCCATTTCAAACAAAAGTGAGACACTTTGAGTGATACCGATCACACCATGCCTCATATTGAGGCAGGGTTGACTCTTACCCTTCAGAAATGATCCATGGATCGTTGTGCTAAAGTATCAACACAATCTGAATGCGTTTGGTCGGTTTTCCATATGCCATTTGTTGTTTTTACTTAAAATCCCGTCCATTTCAAATAAATGTGAGACGCTTTGAGTGGTACCGGCCACACCGTGCCTCGGATTGATGCGGGGTTGATTCATACACGTCACAAATGACCCATGGATTGTTTTTATAATGTATCAACACAATCTGAATGCGTTTGATCAGTTTTTCTGTATGCCAGTTGTTGATTTCACTTAAAATGTTGTCCATTTCAAATAAAAGAGAAACATTTTGAGGGATACCGGTCACACCATGCCTCGGATTAAGGCAGGGTTGACTCTTACACATGAAAAATGACTCATGTATTATTTTTCTAAAGTATCAACACAATTCAAATATGTTTGGTTAGTTTTCTGTATGTCAGTTGTTTTGACTTAAAATGTTGTCCATTTTAAACAAAAGAGAGACACTAAGAGTGATACCAGCCACACCGTGCCTCAGATTGAGGCAAGGTTGACTCTAACACGTCACAAATGACCCATGGATCGTTTTCCTAAAGTATCAAGACAATCTGAAAGCATTTGGTCAGTTTTCCGTATGCAAGTTGTTGTTTTCACATAAAATCCTATCTATTTCAAATAAAAGTGAGACATTTTGAGTGGTTCCGGCCACACCATGTCTCGGATTGAGGCGGGGTTGACTCATATAGGTCAAAAATGACCCATGGATCATTTAGATAAAGTATCAAAACAATACGAATGCGTTTGGATGGTTTTTCGTATGCCAGTTATTGTTTTCACTTAAAATGTTGTCCATTTCAAACAAAAGTGAGACACTTTGAGTGATACCGGTCACACCATGCCTCAGATTAAGGAAGGGTTGACCCGTACCCGTCACAAATGATCCATGGATCATTTTTCTAAATTATCATCACAATATGAATGTGTTTGGTCAGTTTTCCATATGCCAGTTGTTGTTTTCACTTAAAATATTGTCCATTTCAAATAAAAGTGAGACACTTTGAGTGGTACTGGCCACACCGTGCCTCAGATTGAGAAGGGGTTGACTTGTACACATCACAAATGACCCATGGATCATTTTCCTAAATTATTAATACAATCTGAAGGTGTTTGGTCAGTTTTACGTATGCAAGTTATTGTTTTCACTTAAAATCATGTCCATTTCAAATAAAAGTGAGACATTTTGAGTGGTACCGGCCACACCGTGCCTCGATATGATTCACTAACTAAATAAAAGGAGTGGCTATGATGAATTAAAATCAAGTTGATTCATATAATCATGACTCTTGAATTGTAGAATGAAAATAGAAAACAAATCAAACTGTAATTATTGGGTATATCATGCCACAAACGGCACCACCTAGTTTAAGTCAAATAAAAAGAGAAACAAACAATAATAGATGCAAAATATTAAAACTAAGTTAATCCTTAACAATTTGGAGTGTAGAACTAAAAAATTGATTGACTTCATATGGATCTATAGGGAGGAAGGAGTTCCCAACCTCGGTAAAGAGAGAGGGATCTAGTTTAGACCAAATCAAAACTAGAAAATTAAAAAAATAGATGAATAACATTAGGACTTACAGATTAGAACTAAATAATTGATTGATTGAAGAGGTTGAAGGAATTTTCAAAGATTGGGGAGTTTTGAAACCTGGATGGGGAGTTTCCTTCCATCTCCTTATACACCTCACGAATAATAATTAGGGTGTTTTCGTGTGATTTCAAATCATTCCGATGTCGTTCGGTATGCATTTGACCGTTAAACGCGTGTTTTGGCCATTTACGACATGCAGAGTGCGTTTTCGGCCACTGCAGTCACACAAAACCTCTGATTGATGTACCGTATGGCCGACCATTTTACAATTCACCCACCCTTTGTTTTTTTCCGATTTAATGGCATTATGAGGTCGTTCAACCGGTTTTGACCACCCCACACACACCTTTCAAGCACGCCAAACACCTAAAAAACACATATTCAGCTGTGCCACACAAACCACACATCTGAATGACATGAAATCACCTCGTACACCTCAATAATAAAAATTAGGGTGTTTTTGTGTGATTTCAAGTCATTTTGATGTTGTTCAGTTTGCATTTGACTGTTAAACACGTGTTTTGGTCATTTACGACACGCGGAGTGCGTTTTAGGCCACCGTGGTCACACGACACCTCTAATTGATGTTCTGTATGGCCAAAAATTTCAAAATTCATCCACCCTTTGTTTTCGTCCGATTCCATGGCATTCCAAGGTCGTTCTCCGGTTTTGACCACCCCACGCACGCTTTTCAAGCGCGCCAAACACCTAAAAAACACATATTTAGTCGTGCCACACAAACCATGCGTTCGAATGATATTTTGTCTCCTCATACACCTCATGAATAATAATTAGGGTGTTTTCATGTGATTTCAAGTCATTCCAATGTCGTTCGGTATTCATTTGACTGTTAAACGTGTGTTTTGGCCATTTACGACACGCGAAGTGCGTTTTCAGCCACTGTGGTCAAACGACACCTCTGATTGACATGCCATCTGGCCGACCATTTCCCAATTCACCCACATTTTTTTCATCGAGTTTCATGGCATTTTGAGGTCATTCAGCTGGTTTTGACCACCCCACACACGCTTTTCAAGCACGCCAAACACCTAAAAAACACATATTCAGTCATGCCATGCAAACCGCGCGTCCAAATGATGTGTCGTCTCCTCATACACCTCACGAATAATAATTAGGGATTTTAATGTGATTTAAAGTCATTCTGATGTCGTTCGGTATGCATTTGACCGTTAAATGCGTGTTTTGGCCATTTACGACATGCAAAGTGCATTTTTAGCCACCGCGGTCACATGACACCTCTGATTGACATGCTGTCTAGCCGACCATTTTACTATTAACCCACCCATTGTTTTTGTCCGATTTCATGGCGTTCTGAGGTCATTCGGCCAGTTTTGACCACCCCATGCACGCTTTTCAAGCGCGCCAAACACCTAAAAAACACATATTCAACCGTGCCGTGCAAACCGCGTGTCCGAATGAAGTTTCGTATCCTTTTACACCTCAAGAATAACAATTAGGATGTTTTCGTGTGATTTCAAGTCATTCCGATGTCATTCGGTATGCATTTGACCGTTAAATGCGTGTTTTGGCCATTTACAACATAAAGAGTGCGCTTTCGACCACCGCGGTCACACAACACCTCTGATTGATGTGCCGTCTGGCCTAACATTTCACAATTCACCCACCCTTTGTTTTTGTATGATTTCATTGCATTCCGAGGTCGTTCAACTAGTTTTGACCACCTCACGCACGCTTTTCAAGCGCGCTAAACACCTAAAAAACACATATTCAGTTGTGACACGAAAACCACGTGTCCTAATGACATGTCGTCTCCTCATACACCTCAAAAATAAATATTAGGGTGTTTTCATGTGATTTCAAGTCATTCCGTTGTCGTTCGGCATGCATTTGATTGTTAAACGCATGTTTGGGCCAATTACGACACGCGAAGTGCATTTTCGACCAACGCGGTCACACGACACCTCCGATTGATGTGATGCCTCTCCGACCATTTCAAAATTCATCCACCCTTTGTTGTCGTCCGATTTCATAGCATTCTAAGGTCATTCGGCCGGTTTAACCACCCCATGCACACTTTTCAAGCGCGCCAAACACCTAAAAAACACATATTCAGCTATGATGCGCAAACCATGCGTCTGAATGACGTGCTGTCTTCTCTTAAATCTCAAAAATAATAATTAGGGTGTCTTTGTGTGATTTCAAGTCATTATTATGTCGTTCGACATGCATTTGACTGTTAAATGCATGTTTTGGCCATTTACGACACGCGAAGTGTGTTTTCTGCCACCGCGGTCACACGACACCTCCGATTGATGTTACGTCTAGCCGATCATTTCAAAATTCACCCATCCTTTGTTTTTGTGCGATTTCATGGAATTCTGAGGTCGTTCGGCCGGTTTTGACCACCCCACACATGCTTTTCAAGCGCGCCAAACACCTAAAAAACACATATTCAACCGTGCCGCGCAAACCGCGCGTCCGAATGACGTGCCGTCTCCTGGTACACCTCAAAAATAATAATTAGGGAGTTTTAGTGTGATTTCAAGTCATTACGATGTCGTTCAGTATGCATTTGACTGTTAAACGCGTGTTTTGGCCATTTACGACACACGAAGTGTGTTTTAGGCCACTACGGTCACACAACACCTCTGATTGACATGCCGTCTGACTGACCATTTCAAAATTCACCCACCCTTTGTTATCTTCCAATTTCATGGCATTCTGAGGTCATTTGGAAGGTTTTGACCACCCCACGCACGCTTTTCAAGCACATCAAACACCTAAAAAACACATATTCAGTCGTACCACGAAAACTGCACATCCGAATGACGTTCCATTTACTCGTACAACTCAAGAATAAAAATTAGGGTGTTTTAGTGTGATTTCAAGTCATTCCGATGTCGTTCGGTATGCATTTGACCGTTAAACACGTGTTTTGGCCATTTACGACATGCAGAGTTCGTTTTCGGCCACCGCGGTCACACGAAATCTCCGATTGACGTGCTGTCTAGTCGACCATTTCAAAATTCACCCACCCTTTGTTGTCGTCCGATTTCATGGAAGTCTGAGGTCGTTCGGCCGGTTTTGACCACCCCACGCATGCTTTTCAAGCGTTCCAAACACCTAAAAAACACATATTCAGCCGTGCCGCGCAAACCACATGTCCGAATGATGTTCCGTCTCCTTGTACACCTCAAAAATAATAATTAGGGTGTTTTCGTGTGATTTCAAGTCATTTCAATGTCGTTCAGTCTGCATTTGACCGTTAAAAGCGTGTTCTGGCCATTTACGACACGCGAAGTGCGTTTTCAGCCACCATGGTCACATGACACCTCTGATTGATATGTCGTCTGACCGACCATTTAAAAATTCACCCACCCTTTGTTTTAATCTGATTTCATTGCATTCTGAGGTCGTTCGGCCAGTTTTGACTACCCCACACACACTTTTCAATTGCGCTAAACACCTAAAAAACACATATTTAGCCGTGCCGTGCAAACCGCGTGTCTGAATGACGCGCCGTATCCTCATACACCTCAAGAATAATAATCAGGGTGTTTTTGTGTGATTTCAAGTCATTACGATGTCGTTTAGTATGCATTTGACTGTTAAACGCGTGTTTTGGCCATTTACGACACGCGAAGGGCATTTTCGGCCACCACGGTCACACGACACCTCTGATTGACATGCCATCTGACCGACCATTTCAAAATTCACCCACCCTTTGTTTTATTTCAATTTCATGGCATTCTGAGGTCGTTTGGCTAGTTTTGACCACCCCACACATGCTTTTCAAGCGCACTAGACACCTAAAAAACACATATTCAGCTGTGCCGTGCAAACCGCATGTCTGAATGATGTTCCATATCCTTGTACACCTCAAGAATATTAATTAGGGTGTTTTAGTGTGATTTTAAGTCATTCCTATTTCGTTCGGTATGCATTTGATCGTTAAACGCGTGTTTTGGCCATTTACGACATGTGGAGTGCGTTTTTGGCCACCACGGTCACACGACACCTCTGATTGACATGCCGTCTGGCCGAACATTTCACAATTCACCCACCCTTTGTTTTCGTTAGATTTCATGGCATTCCGAGGTCGTTCGACTGGTTTTGACTACCCCACACATGCTTTTCAAGCGCGTTAAACACCTAAAAAACACATATTCAGCTGTGACACGTAAACCGCACATTCGAATGATGTTTCGTGTCCTCGTACACCTCAAGAATAATAATTAGGGTGTCTTCGTGTGATTTCAAGTCATTCTGATGTCATTCGACATGCATTTGACCGTTAAATGCATGTTTTGGCCATTTACGACACGCGAAGTGCTTTTTCGGCCACCGTGGTCACAAGACACCTCCGATTGACGTGACGTCTTGAAGATCATTTCAAAATTTACCCAACTTTTTTTTCATCCGCTTTTATGGAATTCTGAGGTCGTTCGGCCGGTTTTTACCACCCCACACACGGTTTTCAAGCGCGCCAAACACCTAAAAAACACATATTCAGTTGTGATGCACAAACCGAGAATTAGAATGATGTGACATCTCCTATTACACCCCACAAATAATAATTAGGGTTTTTTCGTGTGATTTCAAGTTATTGTGATGTCGTTCTACATGCATTTGACCGTTAAATGCATGTTTTGGTCATTTACGACACGCAGAGTGCGTTTTCGGTCACCACGGTCACACGACACCTCTGATTGATGTGATGTCTTGCCGACCATTTCGAAATTCACCCACCATTTGTTTTTGTCCGATTTTATGGCATTCTGAGGTAGTTTGGCTGGTTTTGACCACCCCACGCACGCTTTTCAAGCGCGCCAAACACATGAAAAAAACATATTCAGTCGTGCTGCACAAACCGCAGGTCTGAATGATGTTCCGTTCCTTTTACACCTCACGAATAATAATTAGGGTGTTTTTGTGTGATTTCAAATCATTCCGATGTTGTTCGGTATGCATTTGACTATTAAACGGGTGTTTTGGCCATTTACGACACGCAGAGTGCATTTTCGGCCACCGCGGTCACACGACACCTCTGATTGACGTGCTGTCTGGCCGAAAATTTCACAATTCACCCACCATTTGTTTTAGTACAATTTCATGGAATTACGAGGTCATTTGGCCGGTTTTGACCACCTCATGCACGCTTTTCAAGTGCGCCAAACACCTAAAAAACACATATTCAGCTGTGACACACAAACCACACATCCAAATGATGTTTCGTCTCCTCGTACACCTCACGAATAATAATTAGGGTGTTTTCATGTGATTTTAAGTTATTCTAATGTTGTTCGGCATGCATTTGATCGTTAAACACATGTTTTGGCCATTTACGACACGCAGAGTGCGTTTTCGGCCACCGCAGTCACACGAAACCTACACTTGACATGACGTCTCACTGAACATTTCAAAATTCACCCACCCTTTGTTTTCGTCCGATTTCATGGCATTATGAGGTTGTTTGGCCATTTTGACCACCCCACGCATGCTTTTCAAGCGCACCAAACACCTAAAAAACATATATTCAGCTGTGACGTGAAAACCACGCATCCGAATGATGTGTTGTCTTCTCGTACACCTCACGAATAATAATTAGGGTGTTTTCTTGTGATTTCAAGTCATTATGATGTCGTTCGACATGTATTTGACTGTTAAACGCATGTTTTGTCCATTTACGACACACGAAGTGAGTTTTCGACCACCGCGATCACACGAAACCTCCGATTGACGTGATGTTTAGCCGAACATTTCACAATTCACCCGTTTTCGTCTGATTTCATGTCATTCTGAGGTCATTCCTCCAGTTTTGACCACCCTACACATGCTTTTCAAGCATGCCAAACACCTAAAAAACACATATTCAGCTATGCCATGCAAACCGCACATACGGATGCCATTCTGTCTCCTATTACACCTCAAGAATAATAATTAGGGATTTTTCGTGTGATTTCAAGTCATTATGATGTCATTCGACATGAATTTGACTGTTAAATGCATGTTTTGTCCATTTACGACACACAGAGTGTGTTTTCGGCCACCGCGGTCACACGACACCTCAGATTGATGTGACGTCTAGCCGACCATTTCAAAATTCACCCACCCTTTATTTTCGTCCGATTTCATGACATTCCGAGGTCATTCGGCCGGTTTTGACCACCCTATGCATGCTTTTCAAGCGCGTCAAACACCTAAAAAACACATATTCAGTTGTGACGTACAAACCGCGCATCCGAATGATGTTCCGTCTCCTCGTACACCTAAAGAATAATAATTAGGGTGTTTTTGTGTGATTTCAAGTCATTATGATGTTGTTCGGCATTCATTTGACCGTTAAACACATGTTTTAGCCATTTACGACATGCGGAGTGCGTCTTCGGCCACCGCGGTCACACTACTCCTCCGATTGATGTGACATCTAGCCAACCATTTCAAAATTCACCAACCCTTTGTTGTTGTCTGATTTCTTGGCATTATGAGGTCATTTGGCTGGTTTTGACCACCCCACGCATGCTTTTCAAGTGCGCCGAACACCTAAAAAACACATATTCAGTTGTGCCGCGCAAACCGCGCATCCGAATGATGTGACATATCCTCGTACACCTCACGAATGACCCATGGATCATTGTGTTAAAGTATCAATACAATATGAATATTTTTGGTTGGTTTTTCGTGTGCCAATTGTTTTTACTTAAAATGGTGTCCATTTTAAACAAAAGAGATAAATTTAGAGTGATACTAGAAAAACCATGCTTGCATTGAGGCGGGGTTTTCTTGTACACGTCTCAAATGACCATTGGATCATTTTCCTAAAGTATAAACACAATCCAAATATGTTTGGTCAGTTTTTATCATGTGAGTTGTTGTTTTCACTTAAAATGTTGTCCATTTCAAACCAAAGTGTGACACTTGGAGTGATACCGGCTACACCGTGTCTCGGATTGAGGTGGAGTTGACTCGTACCCGTAAAAAATTACCAATGTATCATTTTCCTAAAGTATCAACACAATTTGAATGCGTTTGATCAGTTTTTCGTATGTCAGTTGTTGTTTTCACTTAAAATCCTGTCCATTTCAAATAAAAGTGAGACACTTTGAGTGGTACTAGCCACACCATACCTCGGATAGCACCCCCACCCCCCAGACAACCCCCTCACCCCGGACAGACCCCACCACCTGACAGTGCCCCCTCACCCCGGATAGCCCCCCCACCTCGGACAGCCCCCACCACCGGAAAGCCCCCCACACCTCTCGAATAGCCCCCGCACCACCCGAACAACCCAACCACACCCCAGACAGCCCCCTTAACCCAGAAATCCCTCCCACCCCTCGAAAAGCCCCCCCGACCCCCCGGAAAGCCCCCTCACCCCGGAGATCCCCCACCCCCTCACCTCGGAAAGCCCCCCAACCCTCGGACAACCCCACCCCTCGAACAGCCCCCCCGACCCTCACCCTGGACAACCCCCCCCCCCACCTTGGATAACCCCCACCCCATAAAGAACCCACCCCCTAGATAGCCCCCCGCACCACCCATACAACCCCCCCGCACCACCCGGACAGCCCAACCACCCCCTAGACAGCCCCCCCCCCCGCCTCAACCCGGACAGCCCCCCAACCCTCGGACAGCTCCCCCAACCCCCCAGACATCCCCCCTCACCCTGGACAGCCCCACTCACCCCGGAAATCCCCCAAACCCTGAACAACCCCCCCCCCCCCCCCCCCCCCCCCGCACCACCCAGACAACCCAACCACCCCCCGAATAGCCCCCCCACCGACCCTCAGACAGCCCCCCCCCAAACAACCCCCACCCCAGACATCCCCCCAACACCCCGAAAACCCCCCCACCCCTGGCCGGACAGCTCCCTCGACCCCCCAGACAGCCCCCCACCCTGGATATTCCCCAACACCCGAAAAATATGGAATCCGACCACAACGAATCTGAGATGAAGAAAAAGAATAAAAACACATACTTAGAAAATATGGAATCCAACCGCAACGAATCTAAGATGTTTCACCTCCGATGGAGTGTTAAAGATTTAATAAATTAAATGGATCCAATGGGATGGAGAAAATCTAGGTTAAATCAAAACATAAAAAAAATATACACATCAAAATCAAAACACAAAACTAAAATATTAGATGAATAACAATAATAATACGGTATCACTTAAAGATTTTAAGTGTAGAAAGAAGAAAATACCTGATTTGAGATGGATCTGATAGATATTTAGTAGTTCGGATGGGGGAAGTCAAGCGAGGATGGCCTACATCTACTGTACATTCAGTTCTGTTCGCGAATGAGGAGGGGTTGCTAATTGGGGAAAACTTTTCCCAATGGGTTTTAAAAACCATTGGGAAAGAGTGCCTATACCAGTGGGTTATATAGAACTATTGGTAAAATCCCCTAAAAAATAGGATTTACCCAACAGTTATGTAGAACCATTGGTAAAGCCTCCTACAAACAAGCCTTTCCCAATAGTTCTCTAGAATCGTTGGTAAAGGCTCCTACAAACAGGCCCATACCAACGGTTTTGTTAAACTGTTGGTATAGCCTCCATTCCCCAATGGTTTTTGTAAACTGTTGGGATAAAAGCGTTGGGAAAACATCCATTTCTAGTAGTGAATAGGACTACCAAAAATAACTTCTGTTGGAAGATTCATGGTCAGATGTAACATACATGTGAAAAACGACAGGGGAAATTTTTTCTCTCAGTCGTAAAGAATGATCGGTGCATATTTTTGTAGTTTTTTCACAAAACTTTTGTTCAATATTTTATCACAAATATCTTGATAAAAGTGAAATAATATAATCATAGCGACCTTAAAATTATGTGATAGTAAATGTAAAATGGTAACAGGAATCAATTCATGCAATAGGACATGGTAGTCATGGGTTTTGAGGGATTTTAGTTTCACATCTCATGTATTCACTCATTTTGAAATGTTACTTGAATAACCATCTATAACCTTTAAACTTTACAAGACTTGAAGAAATTGTTTTTTCTCTGCATTTTTCATCGAAAAACAAGAAAAAGGGACTTTCCACTGATTTTGACCAATTAACTCAGGATGAAGTCTTGGTTTTATACCCCAATCCATTAAATCATGATGTGAGCAAAAATAATCTTTTATCTTCCCCTTTACATTTAAAAGCGTTGAAAGTAACATTTTAGAAACATTTTTCTCAATATGCATTACATCCAAGTAGTGATGTAGAAATTTAATGACCAATACAACAACTCATAGAATATACTTTTCTTTCTCCAATTATTGTTGGAATTCAAAGGAAAATTCTTCCTCTTGTTGTAATTTAACTAACCCTATCCAAGAAAAAAATTCACCCCAACATTTTTTGAGTTATTTTATCTGTCTCTATGGAATTATCAAACTGTCTTCAATTTTTCCTATATGGATGACCCATTTGTAGAAATTTTTGATGCCCTATGAAATTAAAAGTTCATCAAAACTTTAATCTCCTAGAACGTGTATTTTTTATACATATATGGAAAGATAATCTCCCATTGGTACTCCAACCATAAATCATTACATATGTAGGGAAATCATTTATTGTCCATAATAATGCTTCATGACACATAAATTAATCCTTTCTAAATTCATCATACGTCTGCACCCCAACAGTCCAAAGCTCCTTCAACTCATCTATTAATAGTTGAAAATATATATAGATATCATTTCCAAGATCATTGGGTCCAAAAATCAATATACTCATGATAGTAACTGGATTTTTCATACACATCCATGATGGAAAATTATAAATATGAATGAAAACAGGACAAGTACTATGTGCAGTATGCATCTGCTAAAATGGGTTGAAACCATCACATGACAATCCCAATCTAACATTCCGTGGGTCGGATGAAAAATCAGGATGTAACATATCAAATTTTTTCCATGCTAACCCATTAGCAGGATGAACTATATCATCATTATCCTTATTTCTTTCATCTTTATGCCATCTCATATTATTAGCCATTTGTTTTGGCATAATTTTTTTCGAAGTTTGGGAATCAATGGAAAATTACACATAACTTTCAATGGTACATGAGATTGAGTTCCATATTTATTATTCTTACATCTTGATGTACCACATTGTTTTCACTCATTTAACTCGACATTATCCTTCCATAATAGACAAAAATCATTAGAGCATGCGTAGATTTTAGTACTTGAAAATCCAAAATTTTCAACCAAATTTGATGCCATATAATCATTTTCAGGAATACATGAATCATCAGGTTGAAATTCCTTAAAAAGGGTAAGTATATAGTCTATCATAGTATTACTAAATCCATACATTATTTTCCCATGATAAAGTCGAATTAAAAACTCTAGTTTGGTCAATTTTCCACATGATTGGTATACTGGGGTATTCACATCTTCTAACAACTTTCTAGCACACTCAAAGTCATCATTCTGATCATTAGATGAAAACTATGTTCCCGTATTCATTTCCTCTTCTAATACTCTACATGAATTTTTGTCTTGAGAAGCAAATGAAAACTGATCTAAAATCAAAATTTCCATTTTGATCCTTTCAGCTGAATCAATGTAATTCTCTGTTTGAAATTTTTATCCATTGTGATACCAAACATGATATCCTTTTTGAAAACCTTTTTTAGTGATGTGGTAACTTACTTCCCCACGTGTTAACCATAGTCTTCCAATGAAATCAAAACATGGGCATCGAATCAATACATCGTTTGAACCATTTTTGAATGAAAAATCCAAAAATATTATAACTCCTTATGAAACATATCAGTGATCTAATCAACACTATAAATATAGCTTCTATCCATTATAATATGAATAAAAAAACAATTAGTAAAATTATTTATTGTAAATAACAACATTGAAACTCATTCATTCTTAAGAAAAGTAGTATATGGACTCATTCACAGGCTTCTATTCCTTACATGATTCTCACGAAACACAAGTAAATGTTCAAGATTAATGCATCAAATATAACATTATCATTTACTAAAGTATATGAGATCTCTAAATCATAATAATATAAGAACTATAACCATATCCACTAATTAATATTTATGTCATGTTAAGAGAATAAATAATGAAATATCTTACTATCAATTATTACACCATGATAGATCAACCTTAGGTTTCTAGTAAGTTCCTAGATTTCTAGATATTGGTAAATATTCTAAATGAATAAATCATAATCATCAGTGATTTATATTATCTAAAAATAAGATACTAAAATACAGGAGTTACAAGTGGAGGCAACATTTTATATCCTAATGAAAATATAATAATATGTACACATGGTATCATTCTTAGTATCTAATATAGTGGAAAATGATTTAAATGTTGGATTAGTGTGAAATACATCATATTAGAATGATACAATTAGAGTGGGCCATAAGGACGGGTTTTCTAAGAATATTGGGTTGTAATACGTGTATAAGAGAGGGGATGGTGTGCAGGGAGGGGGAGGGGCTGGGCAGGGGGAGGGGGGAGGGGGAGAGGCTGGGTAGGGGGAGGGGGAGAAGCTGGGCAGGGGGAGGGGGATGGTGGGTGGGGAGGGGCTGTGAAGGGGGTAGGGGGAGGGGGAGGATCTGGGCAGGGGGGAGGGGCTAGTGGGGGGAGGGGGAGGGGCTGGGCAGGGGAGGGGGAGGGGCTGGGGAGGGGGGGCTGGTGGGGGGAGGGGGAGGGGCTGAGCAGGGGGAGGGGGGGAGTGGCTCGACAGGGGGGAGAGGGAGAATCTAGGCAGGGGGGAGGCAGTTGGTGGGGGGAGGGGCTGGGCAGGGGGGTTGGGGATGGTGGGGGTGGGAGGGGTTTGATCACAAAAGAGGTAGGGAAAGGGGAAGGGATTCGATCACGACAAATTCAGGTAAAGGGGGAGGCGGAAGGGGTTTGATCGCGAGAGGCATGGTTCGATCACAAGAGAAGAGAAAAGTTGATTTAGAGTGTTTGGAGATTAGTTGAGGTTAATTGAATAAGTTATATGTTTTATTAAAGATATTTTTAAATTATATTTTTAAGATAAAAGTTGGCTAAGTTCTGAAAATTTCAGGACTACTTATGGGAATCTCATAAAACTTATAGCGTTTTTGTAAGTATTGTTGTGATTTCATAAGACCTGTGGTGATTTTTTAAGATTTACGGAGTTTTGATAAGACTATATGATGATTTCATAAGAATTGTGGAAATTCTATTTGGATTATGGTGTTTTTATAAGACTTATAGTGACTTCAGAAGTCTTGTGTGAAATATTTCCTAAGGGTTATTTACCCTTAAGATGAGGATACTTTGTGAAAAGTCCGGGAAGATGAAATTTTGGAAGATAGGATTATTCAAATATCATGAGTACAATGAACCTAGACTTTTACATATAACATTACATGATTTTAAGCATAATTATACATCAGAGTACAAGCCAAGGATCATAAAGTCTAGTGTCTTGGAAGACTAGGTACATAATAAAAAAAACTTTTTATTTAAACTCCATAATGAGATCATATCTTCCATTGTGATCATACATATTCATAGGATACCCTGAGGAACACATGAAAAAAGGGATGAGCTAAAAATCCTAGTAAGGGAATGAACATAAGAATACAGCTTAAGAACATGAGGTGGGAGGCATGACATAATGATATCAAAAGCATGGAACATATGGAATCATAACATATAAACATGGGATCATATAAACATGGAATTTTGTAAACATGGAATCATATGAACAAAGGATCCTATAAACATGGGATCATAAAAATGCGGCGACAACATAACACATGACTTTAGTACGAGTCAAGGCTAACCTCCAAGATCGTTTCCCATAGTAGCACAAGCCAAGGCTAACCGCCAAGACCGATGAACATAACATCCCATGAGAATTAACTTTACCCAATGAATTGGAGAACTATCTATGTTCACCCATCATAACATATTCATGAATATTCTTACCACATTAATAATCATACATAATCAATCATACATAAACATAAGGGAACCCATGAAGAGAAATGGGTATCACATTTATGTCATAAAGCATAATGAATGGGCCTATCATAAAAATGTCCATGAGAGAAAGAAGTTAAAATATAAATGGAAATTAATAAGGTAAAATAGGAATTTATCATGGTAAGTGATGTAAAACAGAAGTGACAACATGTAAGGAGAGTACTTAGGAAATTCTTAGCATTAAAACCTTTTAGTGCGGTTTTATGGAAAATACTAAAGTGCATTTAAAATAAAAAAGGGAATAATATTTTATATAAAACAAGAAGTGGAACAAGAAGGTTTTAATAATAAAAATAATGATTTTATAAATACAATGGTGGTTTAAAATAGAGGATAGAGTGTACTTGAAATTGGGTAAGAATTTGGGATATTCCCTCAAAATAAGTTTGCTTATCAGGAAGAATTAAGAAGGGAATCACTTAAAAAAATGTATATTCCCAAAATAGAATTAGGGATAGATCTTGAAACATGAGTTTGGAGTATATAAACAGTATTTAGAAGCTGTAAATAAAAATAAAGGACAACTTCATTTGGGTAAAAAGAACGTTGGAGCAACCTGAAGGAATAAAAGTGGTTTGGGTAGAATCCCTTACCTTAAGTCCAATGGTGTTCTCCAATTGATATTAATGACCCAAAATAATAAAATTAGGTTAATTAATTTATAAATACATAACCTATTTTATATTAAAATGATTTATTACAACCTTTTTGAGTTCATTCATAACCTTTTTTATTGGTCATGAGGTTCAATTTCATTGTTTGGGACCGTTTGTTTCCTTGGTTCTAATGGTCGGTTCAATTATATTCATGTTTGTAGAATCATGTAAGATGGGGATGGTTGTACAGAATTGGAGTTATATTATATTATTGAATAAACATAAGGTTAAATGGTTTTAAATTTCATTTGGTTACTTGGAGTGATGATTAATCATTATGTAAAACTTTAGTGATAACCTTTTGGGTTAATTAGCGATTTTTGGCCATAAGGAACATGTTTTGTTTTATAAATCAAAACCTTGTGTACAAAAGGATTCCAGAATCATGTATGAGACATAATAAATATATTATGGTCCGGTTCAACCATGAAAATAGTTCCATGACCATAATTGAATACGATAATAGAAATTGAAAACCCATCGTCCTTGAATGTGGTAAATTAGCACATCTTGGATGGTTTTTTCATTTTTAGTATTAAAGAAAGTGAAAGGAGAGATGATAAAGAATTATTCATTTATCATGAAAATATTATATTACATTTAAGGTACTGTAGTCATCACAACATTTGGATGAAATGATCTGAGTAAAGAAAAATAAATGAAATGAACTTGAAAACAAAACAAAAGTTGAGAGATCCCATATGAAAATTTGGCAGCCTAGCGACGTCGCTTAAAATTTCATAAAACGAATTGATGAGATCAAAAAGGGTATATCATCATATTTACATAAAAAGGATATTAAGAGGGATATATAATATCAACACCTAACATATGAAAATGGAAATTCAAATAGATAACATAAAAGAAGTGTTCATTAAAAGAGGAGGGTGAAAGGTTCCCTTACCATGTGGAGTAACTCCTAAAACTTGAAGGTTGAGACCTTTGGGGATTTAGGAAACCTTGGTATGGATAATAGGGAGGTAAAACCACCATATCTTCGAGGATGATGGTTATGGGATGCAATAAAAAGAAGGAAATAGTGGTTATTTATAGTAAAATAGAGAGAGTTTTTTATTAATTTCAAAGGACACCACATTAATAGTTTTTTGCAAAAACATGGGCTTTCGCATGGTATTTTCCAATGGTATTAGCCACTTGGGACACCTAATATCTTATTTTACTGTACTCAAGTCAACCATAATTTTTTATTAATTATTACATCATTATGATGTCATTAAACATACCGAAAACTCAAAACCGTATTTTTACTATTCACAAAAATTCAAGTATTTTAGAAAAATCCCAAAAATTCACCCTAACCATTTTTCGATGATTAGAATTCAAAAATGAAATCCATTTTCTGAAAATAATTTTCTAAATTTTTTAAATTTATATTTTAAATAAAATCATAATTTATTCAACAAAAACAACATTAAAAATTATGACTTGTTTTATAACACCTTGAAAAATTAATCAATGTACCATAAAATTATCTTATAACCTTAAGACAATAAAGTAAAAATTTATTATTACATTTTATGGAAAAATATTTCCATTTTAAATTATTAAATTAATCATAAAATTTTAAATAAAATATTGTTAACATACAAAAATACCAATTCTTATACTATGATCATTTTTTTACCTTTATGATGTCTAAATTGTATTTATACATTCATGGGTGAAGTTTCTATTTTTTGGCCAATTTTCTATTCATTACTATTCATTACTATTAATAAAGGCATGTTACTATTCATAAGGGTATGTTACTATTCATCAAAAATTATGTTTGTCTTATCAGACACCAAATAACTTACTGTTCAGAATTGCAGATGACCGTTTTTTAAAATTCAAATCACATAAGTGACGAAATTATGTTTAAAGGTCACATAGTACTCATTAGTTTATTATGTTGTGATTTCATGTGATTATATGATATTTTTATAAGAATGGAAATTCCATTGATAAAACATTGGGTCATTACATTCTTCCCCCTTAAGAAATTTCACCCTCGAAATTCCATTTTACATTCTAGTACAAAAATAGGCGCGGGTACTTTTACTTCATTTCTTACTCTAGTTCCCATGTTGTCTCTTCGTACTTATGGTTCCGCCATAGTACCTTGACCTAGTGAGTAGTCCTGTTATGTAGTTTTTTATCTCTATGATCCAAGATCTTCACCGGATACTCCTCGTAAGAAAGGTCATCCTCTAACTATACCACCTCTGAAGAGAGTACATGTGAAGAGTATGGTATATACTTGCTTAAGAGGGATACATGAAATACATCATGTACTTTGGCCATAGTAGGTGGAAGTGTTAGTCAATAGGACACAACCCCGACACGATCAAGAATATCGAAGGGATTGATGTAATTGGGACTTAAATTCCATTTATTTCCAAACCTCATGACCTTCTTCCATAGAGATATACATAGAAATACCATGCCTCTAACTTTGAACTCAAGATCTCGTCGATGATTGTCTGCATAAATCTTCTATCAACTTTGGGATACCTTGATATACGACTGAATGGATTTCACCTTCTTCACCATTTCTTCAACCATTTTAGGTCCTAGCAGCTTACGCTCACCAACTTCATCCCAACACATCAGTGTTATTTACCTTTTTCCATAAAGGGCTTCGTATGGTGCCATTCAGATGCTTGAGTGTAAACTGTTGTTGTAGGAGAATTCAACCAGTAGAAGATATTGGTCCCATCCTCCTTTGAATTTTATAGAACATACTCTCAACGTATCTTCTAGTGTCTGAATAGTCCGCTCAGATTGGCCATCCGTTTGAGGATGATAGACCGTACTGAAGTTCAGTTCAGTGCTTAGAGCATGTTAGAGACTTTTCCAGAACTTTTAGGTGAATCTTGAATCATGATTAGATACAATAGATAGTGGTACTCTATACAGCCTTACCTCTTCTTTGATATAAATCCGTGCAAGTTGATCCAATGAGAAGTCCTCTCGAATTGTGATAAAGTGAGCTATTTTTGTAAGACGATCCACAATGACCCATATAGCATTGTTTCCTTTGGATGTCCTTGGAAGCCCACTGACAATGTTCATGGTGATGTTCTCCCATTTTCATGTTAGTATGGGAAGTGGTTGCATCATCCCCTTAGACTTCTATCTTTTAGCCTTCACTTGTTGACATAATAGGCACTTTGATGTATATTTAGAAATATCTCTTTTCATATTGTCCCACCATAAGTTTTCTCAAATATCTCGATACATCTTTGTGCCCACTAGGTGAATAGAGAAGGTCGATGTCACGACCCAACCCTACCCGGGCTCAAGCCGCAACTACCCTAAGCCCGCCTCCATAGGCCAGGGGTTGGCGACCAGCGCCGAAGGCACAACAACTCGGGGAGGCCTTTGCTTAAGTATCTGTACACACACACACGCAGCACACTCAATGAAAAAGTGTAGAGTAGAAAGAAAAGTCAAGCAGAGTAAAGTGAAACTGCTATATATAAACCACCAAAAGTGCATCGACCTCTAAAAGTACAAAGTAAGTGCTGAAAGTAAACTGAAAAGAAAAGGGGAAAAACACGCGCCCAACCAGAAAAGTGCCACAACCCGGAAACAGGTGAACAAAAAGAAACAAAACAGCTAGAAGGGTCCCCCACCTGTAATCTGACTCCGACCACCGCACACGGTCCAAGCTCCCAAACTCCTAAGCTCTGTAGCAGTCATGACCAACCTGCCCGTCATCTGCAAGGGCACACCAAGTGCGGGAAAATCCCAAGCAGGGGTGAGTATAAAAATACCCAGTAGGATACCCCGAAGGCTCAAGGGAGCAACAAAGGAGGTACCGAAGGGTGAGCAGTAGATTGAACAGGGGAAAGTAAAGGAATACAACCAAGAGTGCAGTCAAGAGTATAGTAGAGAGTCCAGCTCAACCCAACAAGAGAAAGGAAGTAGACTCATCCAAAGACAAGGAGTTGGAAATAGTGAGAAGATGAACTTCTCATCGAGTCTTTGCTACCTATAGAAAGAGAGTAGACTCGTCCAACCACGAGAAGCTAAACACGGAAAGCACGTGGCATACCCCGCGCGTCTTCGCCTCTCCTGGAGGGAGAGTAACCAAGCCCAAGAAGTGGGTACTGGAACAAGGTATATACATATTCATATGCTCAATCAAGAAGCCCGAACAAGATCGTAAGGGGATATCCATCCCGTAGCTCAGCCCAAGAAAAGTGAGTAGACAACAGTCCCAGACGTAAACACCATCGATGCCCAGCATCCCTCACGTCTTCCCCAAAACGCATGTCAAAGGGCTCAAATCACCGCACCTCGAAACTATCCACTTTGGACGGCACTGACTCGCCCTCACGGTTTTAGGTCACGTCACAAGGATGCGTCTCGGTGGGGAAAGAGCCCCTCGTACTTGAGATTTCTGGAGGAACGTCAAGCCACACCTCGTCACTGCCCCACAGTCGAGAGGTATCCTCAAAGTCGATAGGCGACCCCCTGCCCAGCCCCGCTGGAGGGTCCCTGAAATTCGACGGGTTCCCACTATAGGGAGACCCGACAAGAGTCGACGGGTGCCACACCGCCCAGTCCCGTAACAGGGTAATCCACTAGAGGGCGACCCAGCTAAAGTCATCGACGGGACCACTGCCCAGCCCAGCTGAAGGTAGCCCGGCATCGGGGACCACTGCCCAGCCCAGCTGAAGGTAACCCGACATCAGGGACCACTGCCCAGCCCAGCTGGAGGTAAGCCCAGCATCAGGGACCACTGCCCATCCCGGCTGGAGGTAAGCCCGGCATCGCGGACCATTGCCCAGCCCCACTGGAGGTAAACCCAGAACTACTCTGGCCATCCTTGCTAGATGGTACTGCTCGGTGAACACCACTGTACTGGCCATCCCTACTAGATGGTATAACTGGCGAGCCCGACTCGAAACAACCTCAACCCTGCTGGTAACAATCTCAGCCCTACTAGAAACAACCTCCTGGGTAGAGGATCGGTGCCCGCGTAATGTGTTGGTCACACCGAATCTACAATAACTCTACTAGGGAACACAGAGTGACGAGAGAATCTCCCCAGGCCTCACAAGGTGATCACACTCTAATCCGCTAAGTCATTGTCAAAGAAGACCGGGACAACTCATCCCAGAAAGTGGGGAAACACCCACACTGTACGAGCACACATAGTCGCAAACGGTGCCACAGTCTGATGAAAGGGGCATGACACTGAAACCCCTCACAGCTGAAGAAACAGAGGAACTAACCATCTCTATCAGCCAAACCATCGAGAACGAAACCAGGGGGAGACCACTCAACCCTGCTAGTAAGGCCCATTGTTGTGCACCCGTTTCCAATCAAGTCTATCTCAATACAATGTTTTAAGGTTTTTTACCCCTAGGTACATTTTTTCTAGATACATATCCATTTATAGTATCTATACAGGGATATAATTTCTTGGAAACCACTTACTCCATCTTTTACCAAAATCCAAAGACATTTTTCTATACTTTGAATCATCCTTAGAGACATCCCTATACATATCATTAGAAATATACGTAATGATCTCACTAAAGTTTTCACATCCTAGTTTCTAAAGGTTAACTAAACCTTTTCTTTGATACCAACTATAGAAACCCATGATTCTTATATATTGATATTACATCTTCTTAGATAAATATTCATTACATTACACAAACAAACACCAGAGTACCATTATAGTTTAGTTCCATCAGAAAATTGGAACATAATATTCTAATACGGTGAAATATATTCAATGTTTTCCCCAAATATCTTACCATTTAGTACACTTTATATAAATTCCCTACATAAAACCTTTCTTCATAACTTAGGGAAAGGAAACATAAGAAAGGGTGATCTCAGATGCTCAGTAAGGGTAAACCTAAGAGATATCAATATATGATCATATAAAATCATATGATAAAAATAAGGGTATTTGATCATGAACATATCTTATGAAGTTCATACCCAACCTTTCCTAGATCATAAACATGAGTCATGGCATAAAAATTTATCATTTCAAAAAACATGGCCCATAAGGGTGATAAATCATCATAAATCAATCATGAATAGTAATCTCATGTCATAAAAGCATGGAACCATCATAAATATAGAAAAAATCACACTTAAAGGTTAACTACCAATATTATCAATATAGTGGATCATGATTTATCACCAGTTTCCCATTGTGGATCAGGACACACATGTTTACCATAGTGGATCAGAAAAAACCTATTTCCCATAGTGGATTGGGACACACCTATTTCCAATAGTGGATTAGGACACACCAATTTCCCATAGTGGATCAAGCCCATCAAATTTTTTACCATTTTATCTCATGAGATATAAAACTTCACCCAATGCATTGGAAGGAGTTATAGGTCCCACCCATCACATAATGAAAACCATACTTATTTGTGCCATAATATTATAATACATTCAACATTTCATCACATCATAACTCATGTAATGAAAAAAAGTTTCATAAAAATTTAATCAATTCACCATAGAATAACCCATGAAAAATAAATGGGTTTCATAAATATTAAAATTAACTATCCAGATAAAGAATAAGGATGGTATCATTCAATATTTTTCCCAGTAAAGCATAAGTAAAATCAGAGGATGTCATCTTATATGAAAAATAATTTTGAAAGGACACTTTAAACATTTATTGAGGAAAATAAATTTTATTTGAAAATAAAATTTTAAAACTAAAAATTCATAAAATATTTTGTAAATAATTTTCTTTGAAAATAACTATGAAACTTATAAAGGAATCTTTTAAAAATATTTAAAACATTTCTTGAAAAAAATATCTTTATGCTTTGATTTTTTTAAAAAAATAAGTTTTTTTAAATAATATTATTTAAAAATAAAACTAAAAAATTATAAATAAATATTAAAATAAAATAATGTTCATAATGATGAGAAGTTTTTTTATGCTGTACATGTTAAAAACAAAGATTCCTTTCACATTTTTAGTAAAATCCCAACGGATATTATTTGGAAAAAGACATGAAGATTAATTTAAAACCATTTTTATAAAAATTAGAAAATAGGTAAAAATTTTATTTTAAAAATCATATGATAATAATAATAAAAAATTATTTTTTTTGAAAACATGGTTTTAAAAGAAAACATATTTCCAACTGAAGAGATAAATAAAGTCAGATTTTCTTAAAACATTTTTCTCAATCATCTTAAGTAAAAAAGAGTGTAAAAATGGTAATATTAATTTAAAATATCATGAATAACCATAGGATAATAAATTTCATGATTATATTGAGATATGGATCATAATATTTTATCATCAGAAACATATTCATAAATAATCCTGATAAATGACAAGATTGTAACATAAAATCATTACCACTTTGGTATCTTTGAATCATAATCCCCATGAAGGAATAACATAAAATGTAACTTAAAATATAATTATAAAAAAGAAATTCTTGATATTATATGTCAAAGGGTATATATATAGAAATTGTGAAATAATATAGGTGCATATCATAACTTACGTCTCAAAGAAGGGAAATTGAGAAGAAAATCCTGTACCGATTTGTTAAATTTTTAGCCATAAACCCCATGAAAGAGATATAATAAAATGGATATGTAAATAAAAATAATTGTCAGTATAAGAAACATAAATACATTCATATGTAGTATACACACCACATAAAATAAATAGGTGGTGAATATGGCATGTGTCTCGCGGAAGTAAAAAGTGAGACCTAAATCCCTAACCCGAAGTCTTGGATTCCTTCATACACATTCAAAAATCATGTATAATAAATAAAAGTTTATTATAAATATATTATAGAACCATATTAATATATATTATACCATATATTGTTTGATTATAACCTTTTATTACCCATTTGTTAACAATTTCATGTTAACGTCACGTTTTGGGCAATAACTACTTTGTTTTTCTTGTATGTTTTGACTTTTTATTTTTTTTGGTCCTATTAATTTGATAATGATTTTATAATATAAATAATTATAACCATGATATAAATATCATATATATTCAGTATATATGTATTTATAGTATTTCATAAAACTTAGTGATAGAAAATAAAATACATCGTTCATGGAGACGGTAGGCCATACATATGCATGAACACTATTTACATTTTCTTATTGGATTGAAATAAATAAAGGTAAATGATATATTATAATTTCACAATAATTTTTTTTCTTATATATATAAAATATTTTCATTAAAAACATCCTTGATACCTTCCATATAAAGTGTGAATGAATCACATTGCTTTGCGAGACGGTAGTCCTCCGTACACACGAGCGACGTTATTCCAATCCCAAAAAAATGGAAAGAATAAAGGTATGTGTGATATAATAATTATATAAGAATATAAATATCATAAATATAATATATAAATAATAAATACATCATTATGTTCAACCTTGAGATGTGTTAATTGAAAAAATAATGACATCGGTTTGCGAGGTGGTAGTCTGCCATACACACAAACAATGATTTTGTAACCCATTTGATAGAAATGGAGATATTTGTAGGTACTTAACTTAACATAACAATATATAAGTATATTTAATATAATGAGGTTATTATATCATCATGGTATAATAATAATTTATGTGGGTGGAGGAATAAATAAAACAAAAATGCTCATTGATGAACGTTACCTCTTCTTAGGGTATTCTCCTTAGGTTTGCAATAAAGGCATTTATAGGATGGATTTTTGGAAAAAATAAGGCTTATAGGATGAGGGTATGGAATTTGAAAAGTTATTTGGCTAGGTATTTTCTGAACTAAAATGGTTTGAAGGTGTGAATAATAGAGGAGAGGAGGTGGACTTTTATAAGTGGGTGAGAGGACACACATGGTATCTTTTGAAACAAATTGAGTGCTACCACATTTTTAATATGTTAAAAGGGTTAAAACGGGCCATTATATAACTTTATAGGTATAATTTTATAAATATGTCCATGAAATAGTTTTTTGTAAATTTTATAGGTCATTTTTACACTTATCTTTTTAGTTTATCCTCTTTATTAACCCATTTTTACCTTAACCATGAAAATTAATTTTTACAGCATCCACTAGTCATTTTGGTCAAAAATTAATTTATCATATTAAATAATATAAATTATTTTTATATCAAATATGAAGTCTATTTTTCCTTATTCCATTCATATAAGTGGAAAAATTTAATTTAAAATTAATCCTGTAGACGCGACGATAATGCGGGTTTTTAAAGAGAAAATGTTCAAAAGTTTATAAAGTTTTAATATCAAAGTTAAATATTAAATTTATTAAAATGAACTAAATTGGATTAATAGATTTATAATTGAACTAATTTAACTTTAAAAATAATTTAAAATATAATTTAACTTTATAAATAAATTAAACGAAAAAATAGTTTTCAATTAAAATCCAGTGTTTTCACTATTCATAAAAAATGAATCTTTTCAGAAAAATTAAAAAAATTCACCCTAAGATAATTTTTATGTTAATATTTTAATAATTAACTTTATTTTTTTCAAATAAAGTTTCTATAAGTGTTAAAAATTAATTTTAAAATTAGAACGCCAAAGGCGATAAAACTATTTTTTAGAAAATACAATTTTAAGAAGAAATTGGATTTATTCTTATATCTTGTCTAGAAAACAAATAAGATGAATGTTAAAATATTTATTGAATATATAATATATAAATTTCATTAAAATTATTCACCAAAAGTGATTCGTTTAATTTATTAAGGTAAAACATGTTTATGTGCATAAAAATAGATTTTCAGAAAATGATTTCCTTTATTTTCAAATGGTTTTTATTTTCATTTATAATTAATTGTTCACCAAATAATTATTTTTATATACATTTTTAAACCATATATTTTCATAATTTACTTAATACTATCCATACCTTCCATTCTAATAGCTAGATGATAACTATCATATTAAATAATAATATTTTTATAATATGTCATATTTTGTTTAAACTCAGAGTTGTGTGTAACAAAAGATAAGCTCAATTTTGCATGTAATGAAATATAAAATCAGTGTTGTGTGTAACAAAAGATAAACTTTATATTGTGTGTAACACAAAATATTGAAAATATTAAATTCATTTAAAAAAAATATTTCACAAAATATCAGGATGTTACAGTTGTTCTCCGAGAAAGAAGATGGGAGATTGAGGTTGTGTGTGGGTTATCATCACTTAAACTAGGTGACCATGAAGAATAAGTATCTACTAACAAGGATTGATGACCTCTTTGACCAGTTTAGAGGGGTGAGATGGTTCTCAAAGATATACCTCAAATCAGGTTATCACCAGCTTCAAGTACAAGAAGTGGATATACCGAAGATAAAATTTTGATGCTGCTATGGTCATTATGAGTACTTGGATGCCTTTTGGCATGAAGAAAACCCCAACAATGTTCATAGGACTCATGAATCAGATATTAATTCTTTCTTAGACTAGTTCATGGTGGTCTTTAATGATGAAATTCTAGTGTACTTGGTGTCCAAGTAGGATCATGTGAGACACTTGAGGATGGTCCTAGACATACTATGAGAGCACAATATTTTTGGGAAGTTCTTGGAGTGTTAGTTATAGATTTGAGAGGTACACTTTCCAAGAAATTTCATCTTAGTAGAGGGTGTAGTAGTAGACCTGGTGAAGGTTTAGGTAGTGTTAACTTGGGAGACACCCAAGAGTGTGACTAATGTGTATAACTTACTTGGATTGGATGGATAATATAGGGGATTCATGCCTGATTTATCCAGAATACCGGGACATTTGACTACTTTGACCCATAAGGGGTAGCCTTTTCTATAGACATAAAAATTTTAGATAGATTTTTATGACTTTCAAAAGTGGTTGATGAGTGTCCCTATCTTGAGATTTCCATAGGAGGGTGTTGAATATGTAGTGTTATGAGATGTCTCAAGGACTAGTCTTGGTTGTGTTCTGATGTGGAGGGTGTCGGTGATTACCTAAAGGTCCTGATAGTTAAGACCAGATGAGAAGAACTATATAACCCATGATTTTGAGTTAGCAGCAGTATTATTCTTCCTAAAGATGTGGTGACCCTACCTTATGGGTGAGTGGTTTATCATTTTTTTGACCACAATATTATCAAGTATATATTCTCATAGAATTATATTAACTTGAGACAAAGGCAATGTCTAGAGTTTCTCCAAGATTATTAATTCAAGATAGTATATAATTCCTAGAAAGGGAATCTCATAGAAGATACTCTCAGCATGAGATATTGTTCACAAATATTAGCTGAGGCATCAAAGAAGTTAGCCTCATTGTAGTTTTTCCCTTGTGTATGAGGATGGTGTGATATATCTATAGTCGATGGTTTTTACCCCATTGATTATATATTGTGTTAGGGAGGATCATATTAGAGGTACCGACAATGAGACCTTTCATATTCTGATATCTACTGGACGTTCTCTTGATGGATTCTCTAGAGGTTGGGAGAACAACATCATTTTCAAAGGATATATGATGGTATTAATGATGTTGCATGAGGAGGTTCTAATGGAGTTTCATACATCACCCTTAATGGTACATAAAGTGTGGAAAATATGTATTTAGAGATTATACATCAGTTCTGGTGGACATGAATGAATAATGTTGTAGCATATTTATCTCTTGATGCCTCACTCTTCAGTTGGTTAAGGATGAGCATTGGGTTTCAGTGGGTTTAGCTCAACCCCTTAAGGTGCTAGAGTGTAAGCGGGATGGTATATGTAACGCCCCGACCCCAGTTACCCAGAGTTGTTGCATTATTACATAATATTGGGATGATCACAAAAGATCAAGTCTCGAAAGACCGATTAGTTTAGTAGCCTTAGAATAACTAGATACATTCATAAAGTTTGCATTACATCATAAAGTGAAAACTAATACAACAACATCTTGTCTTCATATCCCCTCATACTATCCCTATAGGTCATTCATAAATTACTTCTTCACATCTTGGGAAAAATAAAACATTGAAAGGGGTGAGCCTAGATGCTCAGTAAGGATAACAATATAGTGGAAACTTTCATAAATAAGCATAAACATTTAAGGCAGTGTATAACTAAAACAAAAGGCTTTTAAACTTGAACTTCAACATAATATGGAAAAGATAAAATGAAATAATTCCATTTAATTATTCACATGGATATTCTACTTGTCTAATAATCAGATGCAATATCAATAACCACTTTCATAATGATGGAATGCATAATGGTGGACTATCATAACCACATAGTCAAGGCCTCATGCCAAGAATACAAATAAGATTTTGTCAAGGCCTTGTGCCAAGACACTAGTTTTTCTCATGAGACCTACCGATTCATCTAGGAGCTATAGCGGGCTCCACCCGTCACTTATTAAGTCCAATGTATTCCTCATATGAATAGGTTTAAACATAACATAAAAATTCGTATTAAAACTAGCATACAAAATGTCAATAATTTCTCCATAAACCATGAATGGTATAAAAATAACATATCCACAGTCAATCATATCACAAAAACTTCAATACAATATGGATGTTTTGTATCATAATAAATCAACTTCAAATAAACTTAAAATCCATCAAAGGATGTTGACATAGATGAAAATCAAAACTATTTGAGAGAAATATCTCTTTTTTGAAATCAATTAAAAGTCACATAATTTTAAAGAAAATATTTATTTTTAAAATATTTTTATAAGATTGTAAGGGAATATTAAAATATGTAATAATGGCGGATAATAACCACACCCGCCGTATAAGTTAAAAAAACATTCTTACCTTAATTCTGTCGAAAAGGTTAAAAAGGACCTTGTTTAGAAAACGATGGAAAGATTCCTTTATAAACATCTTATAAAAATTCAAAAAAGGGTATAAATGACTTTAACCCATAGTCTGTAAAATATTAAGAATGATTTGAAATACATTTTTAAGAAACATGGATGTGGATAACAAAGAGGTCCCAGGAGATAATTACGTATAAACAACCTCGGATAATGAAGAGATTGTGAAATAAACCCTTACCAATTTGGTAACTTAAGAAACATACAACCCATGAAAGAGGTATCATACAATTAATATGTAAATACACATAAATTAAAGTGTATTACACAAAGAATACAATTATGGGCAGTACATACACCACACAAAAGGTAATAGTGGCAATATGGCACGAATCTCACGGGAATAAAAAGTGAGATGAAAACCCATTACCTTCTAATTTTCCATGGTTGAGGGTAAGAAAAACTCCTATATAATGGTGAAATAGTTTTTATTAAATTATACAATAATCATATATATTAATATGATATCATATATGATCTTTTAACATTTCTTTGTTAATAATATCTTACTATTATCGTCGTTTCGGGTGTTAACTTACTCGTTTTCTTTTATATGTTTTGTTACATAAGCCGTGTTTGTTATGGATAAGGTGTATATTATTCATATCCAGAATGAAATCAAGTCCTTAAAAATTATTTTTAATCATCAAATGATAATTATACTTGAATGGATACTATGGGGAATGAATCTCATCACGTTCGTGGAGACGGTAGTCCGTACGTACGCATGAGTGACAATATCACTCTTTTGATATTAAAATAATATATAATTGGATGGTATATCATATATAAAGAATAATTATCATGTTATATTTATTATTTACATGAATTACACATTATTATTATACCTTTCCAAATAATAGTGTATTGAATAACAATTACACCACGACGTGGAGACGGTAGGCCGTACGTACGCACGTATGGTGACATGTCATTCAAAGGATGGATATAATAATGAATATGGTTGTAACATATTTATAATAACATAACAGTATATATAATATAGTGGAGTTATTATTTTATAAAGTAAATAACAAAGGAATAAGAAGTTGAAGAAGAAAGGAACTTGAAAAAGGGTGGTGAAAACATTACCTCTTCTTCGGGTTCTTCCTTTTGATTTGATCAAAAGTGATCCTTAGGTTGGATTTCTGACTAAAGTAAGGCCTCTAGGATAAAGGGAGGATATTTGAGAGGGTATTTGGGAAGAGTTTGGCCAAGCCCAAAGGCTTTGAAGGTGTGAAATTGAGAGAAGGGGGAGTGCCCTTTTATAAGAGGGGTGAGGGGCACCTTTGGAAAAGCTAGAAATATTATTTTATAATAAATTTATATTCGGTTTCTAATGGCTCCAAAGTGGATTATTTAAAGTTTAAGGTGGGGATAGGTCGAAACCACTCAACCAATAGGTTTTATACAGGTTTGGGTCACTTTATTAACCTTATCTTTTAGTTTTAACTCTCAGTTAATTAGTTTGACACTTACCATGTCTCTTTGTATTTTTATATTATATAGTCAATAAACTTATTATAAATTTCCAAGTGACCCCCAAGTGGTCCATTAATGATACACCTATCATTTTATAAGTATCTTGGACGAACCTTAGATTTTTAGGAATATAATATAAATTAATAATATAATATTTGTTTAAAAAACTCTTTTATGTCAATTTTGACACTATTTGGTATTTGATTTTTGTGAAAATCATAAAAACATGATTACTTCGAAACAAAATAATTAAATTAATAATAACATGTCATATTAACCTATGAAAATAGTGGAATTCATAAAAAGTCTCAAATTACATTTATTTGCATATTTATAATATCAATTATTTTAATATTTCATTAATTAGGTAATTACTGCATCACTATTGTGTCATAAATAAATTAATTTATTTAATGTCTAAAAATTATAAATAAAATACCATTATGTATAAAATATTTTTTATCTTTCTAATGAATATTTAAAATCGAATTTATTTTATGTATAATTCTATATAAAAACTGTTTTTCTAAAAGATATATGCTTATGTCATTTTTGTATTTACTTTAACTTAATTAATATAAAGTGTCCCTATCACCAACAAGTGACTCCATGGGGTCCAAAAATCGACCCAAAGATGCCCATGGTTGGAAATGTATCTAAAAATAAGGTTAGGACACGTTTCAGGGTAATTTATTATTATTATAATATTATTTTTTACCCTTATTTACCGGATTTACCCTTTAACCATGGTAAATAAAATATTTACCGAAGTAATTATTCAAAATATCTAAAAATAAAAGTTACCTATTTAAACAATTTGGAACTCATGATTCTAAATATGGAATTCATTTTTCTAAATTCAAAACACAGAAGTGGAAGAAATTAATTTAAAATTAATTCCCGTTGTTAAAACAAAAAGCGCGTTTTTAAGAGATAATAACTATCAAAAGATTGACACTTGTTTATGTCTGGTTTAAATGTGAAATTATTTCCAATGACCAAAATTGTATTATATAGTAAAAATATATTATAAATATACTTTAAAACCACTCAAATTCATAATTTATCACTATTAATTATTTTGATTAAAAAAGTTGTTTTTAATTAAAATTTAGTAATTTTCAATATTCATCAAAATATAAAAGTTATCCGAAAAGTACCAAAATTTAACCCTAGTCTAAATTCGATATTCCGAATTCAAAAATGAATTCCATTTTGAGAGATAAAATTTATAAAATTTCAAAAAGTGGGTATTATTATTCATAACGACTAATTTGATTGGTCGCAGTGTGTTAAAATCTCGAAGTTGCGTACAACACACGCTAATGTATTATTAAAAAAGAAGCGTACCGTGGAAGGTTGGGGTGTTAAAGTATATCTATGGACTTCATGATGAGGCTACCATGAATGACTATAAGACACAATTCCATCTGGGTGATCATAGAACAACTCACTAAGTCAGCCCAATTTCTAGCCACATGAGATGAGAGTTCAATAGAGAGATTGAGATGCCTTTATATGTAGGAGATAGTCTGAATGAACTGAGTTCTCTTGAAGATTGTTTCAGAACATGGTTCTCACTTCATTTTATAATTATGGAAAGGATTAAAAGATGAATTCGGGACTTAACTATCTTTGATAATGAAGTTTCACCCCCATATTGATGGTTAAAATTAGAAGACCATTCAGGTTCTAGAGGATATACCACGGGCTTTCATGTCATAATTTTTCCATGGTTGGGAGGTTAGTGGAGTTTTCATACAAAAACATCTACTATTCCACCATTGGTATGGCATAATTTGAGGCCTTTTATGGGAGACTCTACATGTCACCACTATGTTGGATTAATCTAGGCGAGTCAGCACTCATGGGACCAAAGTTGGTGTGAACTATAATAGATAAGGTTTATATAATCCAAAAGAAGATGAATACTATATAGAGCCATCAAAAGTATTTTGTGGAAAGACGAATGATGCCTTTGAATTTCAAAGAGGGATACCATGTGTTCCTAAGTGTCTTACATTGATGTGGATTATAGAGATTTTTATGGGGAATAAAGTTATCTATAAGATTCATTGAACCGTTCTAGATACTTCATAGGGTTGGTGAGGTAGTGTACCACTTATCCCTACCACTATAGTTTGAATGGGTACATGATGTATTATATGTGTCATAACTTATGAGGTATGTGAATGACCCATCACATGTTATCGACTGGGGTGATCTGGACATTGAGGATGAAGCTACCTTTGTATAGTACTTAGTAGATATCAAGGATCAGTAGGATAATATGATTCATGGGTGAGTGATTCCATCGGTGTGTGTCTGGTGGTGGTATGAAAATTTGAAAGAGATAACCTAGGAGTTGGAGACCTAGATACGAGCTCAGTACCCTCATCTTTTTAATTAGTATTTTTTATTTTAGAGAAAAAAAGACCTAAGGTGGGGAGAATGTAAAATTCATGTTTTTTCCTTATAAGACTTTGGAATATATTAAGGAATATTTTTAGATCCAGGCATTGAGACGATTTGAGATTCTGAGGCCCAATGATCCTTGGTGTGAATATAATAAAAGTATTAAATATATTATGTCATGCATGAATAGGTTTTCATAAATAATGGGATAAATCTAAAATGGGGACTTGGATTGGAAATTAAAGACCACTATCGAATCCAGAATGCAAGTTTTACTATAAGAATGATATAACCATTGTCAGCATCAGATGTTTTGTTAAAGTGCCATCACAGGCACAAATAATAAAGTAAATTAATTTAATTAATATATTTTTGTTTTATTACAGTGAACTAATAATATTATTATAAAATATTTGTTATGAAAATCCCTAGGTATAGCCTCATAACCTTATAGATTGAGAGATGATCCATTGGAGGAGCATTGGCGGACATCAAAATTGTGGATCAATGATCAGAGTACCATAGAGATCACTAATGCCAACATAGTTTGTAGATCTCCCCAACGATGACAACAAAAATCTATTATTCATCAACAATTGATCCTAACTTGAGGAATGATATTTTTTATGTAGATTTATCCATGTTTTTTTATAAATGATTAATGAGAATAAATTATTCTAATAGTTTAATTCAAAAGTCAATTTTGTTGTGTGTCTATGGATTTATCTTCCTAGAAATAGAATTTTGATATTACTTTGATATTACTATTCATTTTTTGTTCTTATGAAAAATAATTGAGTTAAACACAAACATTGAGCAAGGTTTGTTCCTCATGTATTAGGTTTATGTTTTTCTTTCCCCATTCTATGTGCGATCATCATTGATATTTTATTTGGAAAATGATTCAAAAAATTCTTGGTGAATATTTATTGAACGACTGATATTTGGCACAAAAGATTTATTACCGTGGGTTTGGGATGGAGATCAATGGAAAAAATGTGGTGAATGATGATAGGGTATTGACTACATTGGGTTTTGGAGATCCCTGATGTGTGGGTTTTGGAACCTCGATATGGCGAAGCATCAGGTGATGATTTCTAGGTGAATTAGTGGCCAGAATCTAGTCATCAATGATAGAAGGACTCAGTCTATACTAGATCCATGATTATTGTTGGATAAGGTGGTGGAATCAATGATTGTAATGTATTGGGTGAAACATGTTGATAATTATGGAATTTCTCTAAAATTACTAACTACACAACATGTAGTCCCATGAATGCACACTATATAGTCACCCTTCTGTGACTCTAGGGTTTCCTTGCTGAGAGAAATATCACACTCCATCTGACACATGTCACACACCGTGTGACCCGGTGCTGGAGACTTGATTTGTGCCTTGCGGGTACATAGGAACAGATAGGGCAAGACACATGGGCATGGCTAGAGTACACTGGCATGAACATGACCAGATACTCGAATAGGACTAAGTACACGAACACGAGCTGAAGTACACAGGCATGACCAGATGTACCGATCATGGGTTGGTGGCACACCAAGTTCTGGATTAACCTCTACATGCTATGTATCCAAAGAGAACACACCATGTATATAGAGGAATACATGTCATGTGAGACGGTGAGACATGGGAAGGCCCAGGGAAAACTAAACACATTGTGTACCGCTAGTACATGCCATGTACCTTTTCCAGGGTAGGTTAAAGCCCCTTGTCTCTTTAGTTTGGACAGGTATTTGTTGAGTGTGTTCCCTTGGTCCATCTCTATGAGGGTACAATGTGGTATTACTTCCTCATCATAGGATTGTGATATCCTATACAAGTTGGTTTTAGATGGAGTTCCATGAATCCCTTCGTGAGGGCCGAGGTGGGATCCTCTATCATATCATCTTTCCTAGGTGGGATTTGAGGAATCGTTATGACCAACTTACACAGGTGTTCAATCCCCTAATTAGTAGGTTATTTCATATTGGTTTTATAACATCCCCCAACAGTCCTGGGTGCTATTCAATACCTATGTATTTATATCTTTTGAGATCTATTGAGTACTTATTTGGAAAGGCTCAATGAGCATTACCTCTCAGATGAGTGCCATCTATGATAGCATGGCTCATGGAGTGAGCTTTCCTGAAAGAGAGTTACCTTGAATCCTCAAGAAGAATCCTGTGGTAGGAAGTATGGATAAGACCACTTTGAGACTTGGAGTCTATTATAAGTATATATGATCTTTTCATTGTCTTTATTGCTATGTCTCATATCCCGTTGACATACCTTATGATGAGATGACTACTCTCTTGATGGTTATGTTTGGTTAATTCAAGGTATCCTACTGGGTATTGTTATACTCATCCATGCATGAGATCTTCCCAAATATTTCATGTATTATGAAGATGACATGACTTTTGATGGTGTCCTAGGAGGACCAGGAGTAGGTGGAGCATAGTGAGCTAGAATGACCATGGTTAGTACCAGGAGTATCACTTGATAACAGTCCCCTCCTTTTGAGTAGACTGGACACCTTACAGTTTTAATGGGATTGTATTTGACCTTTATTCTTTCCGGTACTTTTTTTGTACTCTGATTGTGGGATAGATGTTATACATGTATTATGGCATCAAAAGTATTGTTTTACCTTCCAGTATTGCATGGGTATTTGGAGATGTGTGTGTGCATACAAATACTTTGGCTAAGCCTTCTCATGTGTGAGATATGTCTACTCGACACTGGTCACCAACCCCTATCCAATTAAAGACAGGATTGAGGTGTCACATTTAGCTTGTCAGTTGCCAGGCGGGCCCCGATGAGTTGGGTCATGATAGTATTGTTTGGTCTCTTGTAATCCCCTCTACCTATAATAAATAAATTAATATTATGATAAATGTATTGTAATATTATGATAAATGTATTTATATTACAATAAATATTTTATTATTAAATGTATAAATATATTAATAAATATTATAAATAAATGTATTAAAATTATAATAAATATAAAAAATAAAAAATTACTTATAGTAAAAAACAATACATACAAAAAATGAATAAATTTAAAAAATATTAAAAATGAATGTTTTTATATTATGATACATGTATTAATATTATTAAAATGTATTATAATAAATGTATTACTCATATTATAATAAATGAATTACTCATATTATAATAAATGTATTAATATTATGAAATTAAAATAAATGTATTAATATTACAATGAATATATTAATATTAAAATAAATATTTTATTAATAATTTTTTTACTATTGTGATAAATGTAAAAATTATAATATTATGTATAAATGTTTTTCACAATACATTATTAATTATAAAACTACAAAATTAAATGTAAGAATTTGAATATTTATATTTAAATAGATTTAAAATTGCTAATATATAAATGTATTATCATTACTAATTAATTCTACAGATGTATATATTGCATACATTATGTTTCTTATATATAACAAATACAATTAAATAATAACTATATATAATTGTATAAATATTTTTTTATGTGTGCGTGTGTGATATATAGGTGAATCAACACATACATGTGTGTGTCCAACTATACACATACATACACACATACACTGAAATACATACACATACACATGAACACACACAAACACACACATACACATACACAAATATGCACAAACATGCAAACACACACACACACAGACATAGACACACACACACAAAAACACATACAAATACAAATACAAATACACATACACATACACATACACATACACATACACATACACATACACATACACATACACATACACATACACATACACATACACATAAAAATACACATACACATACACATACACATACACATACACATACACATACACATACACATACACATACACATACACATACACTTATACATACACATACACATACACATACACTTACACATACACATACACATACACATACAAATACACATACACATACACATACACATACACATACACATACACATACACATACACATACACATACACATACACATACACATACACATACACATACACATACACATACACATACACATACACATACACATACACATACACATACACATACACATACACAACATACACATACACATACACATACACATACACATACACATACACATACACATACACATACACATACACATACACATACACATACACATACACATACACATACACATACACATACACATACACATACACATACACATACACATACACATACACATACACATACACATACACATACACATACACATACACATACACATACACATACACATACACATACACATACACATACACATACACATACACATACACATACACATACACATACACATACACATACACATACACATACACATACACATACACATACACATACGCATACGCATAGGCATACACATACACATACACATACACATACACATACACATACACATACACATACACATACACATACACATACACATACACATACACATACACATATGCAGACACACACACACACATACACATACACATACACATACACATACACATACACATACACATACACATACACATACACATACCCATACGCATACACATACACATACACATACACATACACATACACATACAAACACACACACACACACACACTCATACATTCTCAAACATCCACATACATACACATACACATACATATACATATATGCACATTAGATTGACATTCCATTTACTCATACACATCATAAAAAATTCAAAGATTATTGTCCTATGATTTCACATCAATCTGTGGTCGTTTCTAGGTTTTTGACTGTTACATGCATGTTTTGGAGTTTTAAAACACTAAAAGTGCATTCTCAGCCATCCTGAGAAAACTGAAACCCAACTTGATGTGGAGTTAGATCTTAAATTTAAAAAATCAATTTTCTTATGATTTCAAAGAAACCACATGTAGTTTAATCAGTTTTTACCCCTTGACAAATGTTCTGAAGACTTTAATATCTTTAAAACTTCTGTTTCACTCATTTTGACCACACCTTATGCCATATTCATGTGACATTTTCTCATACACATAAAAAATAATTATAAGACCATTTTATAAGATTTTACATCAATCCATGGTCATTTTCTATGTTTTTACTATTACACACACGTTTAGAGTTTTAAAACACTAAAAGTGTGTTTTTGGTCATCTCGAACAAACTGTAAATCGGATTGATGTGGATTAAGTTCTTAAATTTAAAAAACCATTTTTTTCATTTTATTATGATTTCACAAAAAATAGGTTGTTTTATTGATTTGGACCCCCAACACATGTTTTTAAAGGCTTTAATATCTTTAAAATTGCATTTTTGCTCAATTTGACCACACCACATGTTGGATTGACATGTCATCTTCTTATACACATCATAAATAATTAAAATAGAATTTAATATTATTTAATGTCAATATGTGGTCATTTTATAGGGGTTTGACCATTAAATTCATGTTTTAGAGTTTTAAAATGCTAGAAGTGTTTTTCAGCCATCCCAAGAAAATCATATCTCAGATTGATGTGGAGTCTATTATTAAATTTCAAAAATAAATCAGCTATCATTTTCTTATGATTTAATGATAATACAATGTTTTTTATCATATTTTACCTCCTTGATGCGTGTTATTAAAAACTTTCATATCTTTAAAACTATTTTTTCACTCATTTCGACCATATCGCATGCCAAATTCACATGTTGTTTTCTCATATGCATAAAAAATAATTCAAATACCACATTAAGAATATTTCACACACATATATTCCCATTTTATTGTTTTTATGAAGTTACACATGTGTTTTAGTGTTTTAAAATGCTAAAAGTTTATTTCTATCCATCTCAAGAAAACAACAACTTAGATTTGATGTGATGTATATTCCTACATTTTAAAAATAAATATTTTGTTATTTTATTATGATTTTATGACAATATGAGTTTTTTTTATTGGTTTGGATCACCAAACATTCATTTTTAATGACTTTAATATCTTTAAAACTTCTTTTTACTCATTTTGATGACACCAAAAGTCGGATTGATGTGCCATATGATTGTACACGTAAAAAATAATTAAAATACTATTTTTATATGATTTAATGTTAATATGTGGTCATTTTGTAGGTTTTGATCATTACATGCATGTTTTAGAGTTTTAAAACAATAAAAGTGTGTTTTAGGCTATCCTGAGAAAACCATAAATCAGATTGATGTGGTGTAATTTCCTATTTTTCAAAAATAAATCATCAATAATTGTATAATGATTTCATGAAAATATGAGATTTTTTATTGGTTTTGACCCCCTACACTTGTTTTTAAAGACTTCGATATCTTTTAAAACTACTTATTTAGTCATTCTGAGCACACTGTATGTTGGATTGACGTGTTGTATACTTATAAACATAAAAATAATTAAAATGTAGTTTTTATATTATTTTTCATCAATATGAGGTTGTTTTTAATATTTTTGATTGTTACATGCATGTTTTAGAGTTTTAAAACACTAAAAATGAATTTTTAGTCATCTTGAGAAAAATATAAATCATATTGCTGTAGTGTTGGTTCCTATATTTGAAAAATAAAAATATATCTATTTTATTATGATTTCATGGTAATATAAGGTTGTTTGATTGGTTTTGAACCCATGGAACACATTTTTAAATACTTTGATATCTTTTAAAACTTCTTATTTAGTCATCCTAAGCACATAGTACGTCAAATTGATGTGCCTTCTATTCATATATTTCAAAAAAAAATTCAAAGAAAAATTTCCTACGATTTCACATTAATCTAAGGTTGTTTTCTATGTTTTTGAAAATTACATGCATGTTTTGGAGTTTTAAAATAGAAAAGATGTTTTTTCAGTCATCCTAAGAAAACCACACCTCAGAATGATGTGGTTCTACTTTCTATATTTCTAAAATCAATATAAAACTATTTTACTATGATTTCATTGAAATATAAGGTTATTTTATTAGTTTTGAAACCAGGTGCACATTTTTAAAGACCTTGGTATATTTTAAAACTAATTATTCAATAATTTTGAGCACACTACACACTAAATTGACATGTCATATACTTGTAAACATTAAAAATAATTCAAATAAATTTCATGTCAATTTGAGGTAGTTTACTATGATTTTGACCATCACATGCATGTTTTAGAGTTTTAAAACACTAAAAATTCATTTTCAATCACCTATAGAAAACCACGACTCATATTGATGAGGAATCAATTCTTATATTTCAAAAATTAATCTATGTTTGTTGTACTATGATTTTGTAACAATTTAAGATCATTTTCTTGGATTTTACCCTATAATTCATGTTTTTAAATACTTTTATATCTTTTAAAACTGTTTATTCAGTCATTACGAGAGCACCACATATCATATTGATATTCCATCTACTCATACATGTGATAAATAATTAAATGATAATTTTATTATGATTTTACATCAATATGAGGCCATTTTCTATGGTTTTATCCATTTCACGCATGTTTTAGAGTTTTAAAGCAATAAAAATGCATTTTTAATCCATCAATATTTTCATTAGAGTGCTTTTTTAGATCATAAAGCTTATTATAAAACACTTTAATATTGTACTAATTCACTTTTCTATTACTTTCATATATATTGGACAATTTATCCCATATAAACTTGGAACTCAAGCATATCACCAACTTCATGTAAATTTGGTTTGAAAAAGCTTCAGATAACGAATCTTGAGATTTGTAATCAATATAAAACAAATTTATTTATAATTTATTCATAGATAATTTTAAAACATCACTTAAATGTATACCATGTAAGAAGTAGAAAAAACTTCAAGGTTAGTAGGTCCTAGATGCGATCTCATTTTGTTCTTTTAGATTTGGTAATTAAAACCATCAAATAGGGGTACTCCTTTTTCATTCACTACATTCTCTATATTAATGAACTTTAGATAATATTTTTGATTCTTATAATCTATAGCTCTGATATCACTTTTTGCAACCACACACCCAAAACACCCTGGGGGGTGAATTTAGGTGTCTTATTATTATTTTCTTTCACTGAATCTTATTCCCATGGGAGAAAGAACAACATGAGCCTATAAATATTTAAATAAACACATACATTTTAGATTCCAAAAGTAAATGCGAGGACATTAGTATTTTACTTGGTTCACCACAAAAGGATAATATAAGTAGAATACACCAACAGTGTGTCGACATACCAGGAGGTAACACTATCCACTATATGCGTTAAAAAATTTATGAAGGAAACACTATAGATCATAGGATAAATCTATCATCTTATCTTTATATATAATATTTTGAGACAATGAAAACAATAAATAATGGTGACACACAAATAACTTACAATGTTTCTTCATAATAGAAAAACACCAGGCCAACAAGAGTGTTATCATTGGCTTCAGTTCTATGATAGACCGAATTTTATTATAAATTAATTCCTAATTTATTATATAGAGGTACACATAATAAAATCCCAAAATATTGTAAAGCCTAGTTTATTTGGAAAATTAGGCACACAGTACAATAAATTATAATAGGAATATGATGAAATTATTAAAAAATTCATTAACATGATCATAAAATTCCACCATTCTTCTAAAACTACAAGAGATAACTTGGGGACATATATAAGAAAGGAGTGAGCTATAAATCCCAATAAGATAATGAACAAAGAATGAAATAATGTAAAATAGTACATGTGATCCAAGAGTCATATTAAGGTAACATAAGAGGGGTGATCATCATAATCTTGAATAATGAGGCACAATATAACATCATTAGATAAAAGCAACATAATAATGTGGACACAAATTAAAACATGGAATCATAAACATAAGTTAAGGCTTACCACCAAGAAAAAATAACACAATTTACTTAGTATAACCTCCCATGAATCATACATGGAATATCATGAGATTAACACATTTCCTAATGCATTGAGGGCTATATAATTCTAGGCGCACTCATAAATTTCATATCATATACATGCATAACTGTGTCAAATAGATCATACAACATAGGGATGTCTTTCATCACTTTTAATCCCAAAATTAAGGAGTGTGAGATACATACATGGAATTAACCAATAAATTATGGATAGGTATATCTAAGGGAATACCTTTGAGTGGAAATGGGAATTGATATTCAATACAAAATTGTTTGGCATCGAAAATCATAGGATGATTTTGACAACATGACATGGGTACATAAAGATTCATGGTAGAGTTAAATGAGAGTGTAATGGGTAATTCAACACTTTTAAATCATAATGAAAATAATAGGTATGTTTCAAACCATATCAGAAAATTAATAATTGAAAAAAGGAATAATTTAAAGAAGGTTCTTGAATAAAGAGGATAAGATCCATTACCTTGAGAGGGCACATCTAAACACTTGGGAGGGGATACTTAAGAGCTTTGAGGAACATTGGGAGTACTTCATAGATTAAAGTTAAGATTAATTTTAGGATAAAATGGTTTTTATTGAAGAGTAATTGGAGTTTGGGTGAGTATATATAGAAAAATAGAGGATAATTCTTTATTAATTTCCAAACTTATGTTTTGTACTTTATATGAATAAGTAATCAAAAACATAAATATTACCATGGTTTTTCCCATGTTTTCTAAAAAATTTAAGTTTTTTTTAATTATTTTACAAGTTTAATAACCCGTCTTATTAAAATAATTCTCTTGGTGATGTGTAAATGAGTTATATTTACAAAGAATTGATTTTAAAACCTTAACATATAATATAGGTTTTGGAGGATTCATTAAGGGTTTATAAAATGTATAAAATAATTTAAAAAATATATATTTTAAAGGTTAAATATATATTTGGTATCATATAAATTTTATGGAATATATTACATCACTTTTGGGGTCATTATGATGTCATAATACACATAATATATTTATACGATTTTTAATTTTTACCGAAAAATTCGGCTGTCTCAGAAAATTATGAAAAAATAACCATTGGATAATTTAGACACGATGATTTAAAAAAATATATTTATTTTATCAAAATAATTATTTATATATAATAATTTACAACTTTAAATCAAAATACCCATTTATTAAAGAATACAATTTTTTTTGAAAATAACTGTTTTCTAACCCTTACAAATTGCATTTGAATTCATAAAATTATATTGTAATTTATATTTAATAATTATTATTGAATAATAATATTTTAATAAAATATAATTTATTGAAAAAATTATTAAATTCATCAAAAATAGTGTCTTGATTGAAACAATATATTTCCCAAAAATACACTTTTGTGTTTCACTGTATGAGAATCTATTTTTATCAAACTCATTATTTAACCTTTTAAAAATTAATATTAAAAAGGGATAAATATAATAATTGTTTAATTAAAATAAAATATAAAAATTCATACTATTAGGCTATAGATATATATCACTTTATTACACCAGTGAATACCTAAAGGGTAAGGTGTGCAATGGTGAAATTTTCATGGGGTGGTTCGACAAATATGTTTTAGGACATGATCTAAATGTGCTTGAACTTGTCATATAAAAGGTTTCATTCATGCTTTAGTTATTGAGTCTTATCTTGGGATTTATCAATTTAAAATCTCAGTGAATCTATCTCCCTCAAAATCAATGAAAAATGGGCTTTATAGGGTATAATCCTACTGGTCAAGGCCATCGCTTCTTCCATCTATGTCAATTGGACTTTATCATAAACCTTTATATATAATAATAATACGATCATCATTTAATGGATATATTATCAAAATTTATGATGATTAATGGTCATTTAAATCTGTTAGGATATAACATTCCTAAATAACCAAAGTAGTTCATGTGTTTTCTATAACTTCTTTACTTGATAATGAATTAATTCATTAAAAAAGAGAGAATTTCATTTATAAAATCTCAGGTCATTGAATTATTCCCTTCAGAAATTTTCCCTAAAAAAATCATTTCATACAAAAAAATATGAGGTTACTTCTATTTCACCACCTCTTCTAGTTCCCATGTCATTTTCTCAAACTTGTGGTTCCACTATAAACGTTTAAACATTTGAGTTGTATCATTTCATAAAACCTCATCTATACGACCTAAGATCTTTAACGGTTTCTCCTAATATGAAATATCATTATCCAAAGGTACCACCTTTGGATTAAATTTATGTGTGGGGTATGGTATGTACTTACTCAAGAGGGATACATGAAAAACATAATGTACTTGAGATAGATAAGGTGGGAGTGCTAGTTGATAGGCCACTAATCTGATGAGACCAATGATCTAAAATAGGATGATATATCAAGGGATAAACTTTCCATTCTTACCAAATCTCATGAATTTATTTCATAGTTATATAAGAAGGAACAATTTATCTCTGACCTCAAACTCGAGGTCTCATCAATGATTGTCTATATAGATTTTCTATCAAATTTATGTATATTTCATATGAAACTGAATGGTTTGAACCTTATATTTCATATCTTGGATAAGATAAGGTCTCATCATCTTCTACTCTCCAAATTTACCCCAATATATTAGAGTCTGACACCTCTTCCCATAAATATCTTTATAAAGTTCCATTTGAATGATAGAATGAAATATTTTTTTTATATGGGAACTTTACTAGGGGAAGGTGCTGGTCCCAAAATCCTTGTAAATTCATTGAACACAATTTAGAATATACTACAAAGTTTTAATGGACCTTTTAGACTATTCATCCATATGAGGGTGATAGAAAGTTTTGAAGCTCAGTTTTGTATCCAACACTTTCTGAAAGATTTTCTAAAACCTCAAGGTTAGCCTTAAATCTTGATTAGATAGAATAAGAAGTGTCACTCCATGTAGTATTTACACTTCCATTATGTATATCTTGGTGAGTTGGTTAAGAGATAAATCTTCCTTGATAGAAATGAAATGCACTGAATTAGTAAAGTGATCGACTACCACCTAGATGGATTTATTGCCATTAGGTGTCTTGGGGAGTTCTATAATGAAATCCATGATTAGGTTTTCCCATTTAAATATTGGTATGGGAAATGGTTGTATTAAACCCTTAGACTTATGTCATTCTACCTTGACTTGATGGCATACCAAGAATGAAGTTACAAACTCTAAAATCTTCATATTCATGTTATCCCACTAGAAGTTTTGATTCAAATATCTATACATATTAGTGATTTAAAGATGAATAGAGAAGAATGAAATAGATTCGGCCGCAACTCTCTTCTCTTCTCCAGGGAAGAGGCACCTTCCTGCTAGGGTTTCGAGCTTTGCAGTGCGGACGATGACAAATTTGTTTGCGGTGGTGGTTCTCGTAGCAACGACGCCTTCCTCCTTCAGGCATTCAGTTCAGATAGTGATTGGATTCTTCGCGGCGGTTCAGATCTGGTTCCTGTAGCAGCGACGCCTTCCTGCTTCGGGAATTCAGTTCGAACAACGTCCATATTCTTCGCGGCGACTCATATCTGGTTCCTGTAGCGGTGGCGTCTTCCGGCTTTAGGCATTCTATTCAGACAGTGACTGGATTATTCGTTGAGGTTCAGATCTGGTTAGCCCCCGGTTCTCTATTGCGGTTGGTCCGCTCAGGTTTGCTCTCGGGTCCGGTCCTCCTTTTCGGCTTCAGTGATAGCGCGATGGTTCCTTCCTGGTTTCTTCTTCTATGCTCTGAACTTGCGATCAACCACTTTATTCTAGGTTGGATTGGGAGTGTCAGATTCAAAGAGTTTTTGGGCTTTATAGTTTGGCGGCCGTGGGTCTCCTAGCATCTCCTTATTCTTCATTTAGGGTTTCAACCCCCTTTTTCCTCTCCTTTTCTCTTTTGTTTACCTATTTCTTCTGGTTCCTGTTTTCTTTAGGGTTTATTCCCCGGTTCTGTTTCCATAGATGTTTCCTTTCTCGATGCATCATTCAATCCTTTTTGGGAATGTTTTCGGATGGGTTTTGTCTATTGTTTTTTCCTCTGGTTGTTTGGTTACTTCGAGGTTGTTTGTGACGGCTGCGCTTGGGTTGGCTTTCTTTGACATCGACGATTCCCGGAGGTTCTTGTCACTGTTTCATCCTGAAAATACCTACTTTTACTCTGTTCTGGATCTAGGAGTCCTCCATTCTCTCCGAGGTGGAGCTGCGCAGAGGTCTTCATGGTCTTTGGGATGTGTGTCTGAGCGGTTGGCTTCGGGAGGTTGATGGTGAAGACGATTCGATCGTCGAAGGCGAGGTTGGGTTCAACTCTGGCTATGATGATGATGGTAATATAGTTTTAGAGGACGATGCAACGTTACTGTGATGTTTTTTTATGATTTGGAGGTGGACTCTAGAGATGCGGTCGGCAGTGTTATGAAGATGAGGACGATGACTTTGTTTATGTGAATGCATGATGACAGTGATGGTGATGCGATGTCAGGCCGACGATATGATGATGGCGGTGTGGTCTGGTTAAAGGTCTCCCCGTGGCGTGGATCGAGGTGGGTTGCTGGTGGTTCGATGTTGATTTTGGTGGTATTTCAAAATTTTGGTTTTGAAATTTGAAAGTTGTATCTTGCATTTTGAACCAGTTGTGTCGTGTGGATTGATCTTCTTCGTGAACTATGGGTATCCTATGGATCTTTTGTTTGGTTCCCACTTTTTCAAAAAGTGTCTTTTAATAAATTAAAAAAAAGGATTGTGGTAGAGAAGAATGAAATATGAAAATCATCTAGAATTTCTCTCGCCACTTCTGGTTTTTATGGGACACATATCTAGGTTCCTAACCTTATAAATTCATCTTCAGCAAAGTTAAACTCTAGAATATTTGCTACCTTTTTTTACAACACCTTATCATCCTTCTGAGCCTCCATGATCCTCTTAAGAATGGATGGTTGGGTAGTTATTTGATAAAGGTAGGATGAAGATCATTTCATTATTCCCATTTCTATATTTTTCATGTCCGAGAAGATTAGATCCCTTGAAATCCTTATAATGGATAGATTTATGGGATCCTTTCTACTCAAAGCATCTTCCACTTTATTTTATTTTCTAGGATGGTAATGGATTGAACAATCATAATCCTTGATCAGATATAACCACCTTCATTAGCACATATTATTCTCCTTTTGTGTGAAAATATACACGAGTCTTTTATAATTTGTATATATGTCACACTTTTCTTTATAGAGGTAACATAACTATATATTCAATGCGAAGATCACTTTTATTTGTATATATGTCACATTTAATGTACTTCACAAATAAATTTTCCTTTCATAAAGTCTTCCAAAAAAATGGGTTTAAAAAAATATTTTATTCAAAGCAGTATAGAATTCAAATGATCCTCATGCCCCTCCTTGATTTTTTTGTAGATAAGAACATCATCTAAAAATATTACCATAAATTTGTTGAGGTAATCACTAAAGACTCTATTCATTAAGTCCATGAAGATTGTTGGAGAATTAGTGTATCTAAATGAAATCACTATGAAATCGTAGTTATTATACCTTGTACTAAAAGCAGTCTTGGGGATATCTTATTTATTTAAATTTACTTGATAATATCCCTATTGAGGACCCACCTTAGAGAATTACTGGTCTCCACATATCAGATCAAACAAGTTGTAAATCCATGACAAAGAATACTTGTTCTTTATCATGATCTTTTTGAGCTCATGATAATCAACACAGATGCAAATTGACCCATCCTTCTTCTTGATGAAGATGACTAGTGTACCTCATGGTGAAACACTTGGGTGTATAAACCCTTTATCCATATTCTCCTATAATTGTTTCTTCATCTCCTTAAGTTCCACAATATCTATTTTTTATAGAGTCTTTGATATTGGAAAAGATCTAGGTACGAGCTTGATTGAGAAATCAACATCATGACTAGGGGTAAGATTAGAAAATTATTTTGGAGACACATCAATAAATTCCATCACAATGGTAATGTCATTAAGGATGATATTTTATTTAGTCTCAATCATTTAAGTTGGATACACCTGCTCACAAGGCAATAATATCCATGCTTGAGATGTTGTTACCAAAGAAGATTCATCCTAATCCTTGTAATTGTATATGATCATAGGATGATTCATTATATCGTGGGTGGTTTCCTTATCCAAGAAATTTATGTTGGATCTATATAAGGAAATCCAATCCATACCTGAAATTGATTCAAATTCTGCTAAAGGGAGTATCACAAGGTTTTCTGGGAAATTTAGCCTACGAATATGAACATGGGATGAGTCATATGTTTGGGATGAAATAACTTACCCATTCACCATCTTCAATAATAACTAATCTTCCATATTTTGAGGTTATTTTTTAATAGTCATACTAAAATTTCATGATATTAAATAATGCATATAAATATAGTCACATAATAAATTTAAAGCTCATGAATAGATAATAAGCTCACCCTTCAGTACTTGATTCCAGTTATAATAATTTAATTCATCCAAAATAGTATCAGTGATGAAAAATTTCAAATTGTTAAATACATAAATAGTAAATCATGAAATTAAAGGGATAACTAATAAATGAAATGTATTATTTAACCTATTAATTTCTAGTTTTCAATATAAGTTATCCTTTTTATATTTACTAACATAAAAATTATAGATTTTTTGTCCCCTTAATAATGGTCTGTAATGAGATTGAAAATTTAAAAAAGCATATCCTCTTAGAGTGTCAAATCTGGTGTGTAGCAATGACCATTTTCATGCATGAGGTAACAACTGATTCCAACTCAACACACCCTTTTTTAGGTTATTACCACATGTGCATATGTGCCAGAGCCACATCCACCAGTAGTATCCAGACATGAATATATTTTCATAGAAACCACTTACTATATACTTTAAAAAAATTTAGGGATGTTTTCTTATGTTTATTATTATCCCTAAGGCCTTCACTAGAGTTTTATAATCATAATCCCCAAAAAATAACTAGACTTTTCTTTAATACCAACTATGACAACCCACATTTTATTACACCTTAATTAATGATTTATTACATAAAGTTACACATAATAAAATCTCAAAATATCATTAATCCTAATATCTTTAGGAAATTAGGTACATATAATAATAAAGGTTGGGGCTGAAGCCTCATTTATTATTAAAGAAAAGAAAATACCTCTTTAACTAGGTCAAGGGAGACCCATTACATAGCCCGAAGGCCCAGTGGGAATTTAGCCCATTACATGGCCCGTAGGCCCACTTTTTTGGCCCAAAGCCCATTCTGTGAATAGTACTGCTACAGTACCCACGCTGATACAATACTACACAGTACCCACTACTGCTATAGTACTCTACCGCCGCTACAGTGACCTGTCACCGCTATAGTTCCAGCCGTTGCTATAGTGACACCACTGCTATAGTCGCTACAGTACTGCTACAGTACCTGTGCCCAATAGGTTTTGAACCCCCATTTTCCATGTAGAATTAAGGGGTGTTTACCACTAAGCCAAGACCCAACTACATACATATAATAATAACTTTCAATAGGAATACACTAAAATTATTTAAAACTTCTTCAACATACTCCTAAAAATCCATTGTCCTTTTAAAACCACACAAGATAACCCGAGGACATACATAAGAAAGGGGTGAGATATAAATCCCAGTAAGGGAATGAAAAAAATCATAACATAAGGTAAATTAGTACATGTTATCCAAGAGGAATATTAAGGTAACATAAGAGGGGTGATCATCATAATCTTGAATAATTAGGCCTGATATAACATGATAACATAAAGGCAACATAGTAATGTGGAAACAACATAAAACATGGAATTATAAACACAAGTCAAGGTTAACCACTAAGAAAAAATAATACAATGTGATTAGGATAACCTCACATGTACCATAAATGGAATCTCATGAGATTAAAATATTATCCAATGCATTGGAGGGATATATAATTTTGGGACCACCCCTCACTTTCATATCATATACATGAATAAGTGTGACACATAGATCATATAACATAAGTATATATTTCATAAATTTTAATCCTAAGATTAAGGAGTGTGAGATACATACATGGAATTCTTCAATCAATTTTGGATAGTTACATCTAGGTTAATACCTTTGATTGGAAATGAGAATGGGTATTCACTACAAAAATGTTTGGCATGGAAAATTGAAGGTTGATTTGGGCAGCATAATAGGGGTACATAAAGATTCATGGAAGGGATAAATGAGAGTGAAAATGGGTTTATAATTACTTTTAAATTATAAGTAAAGTAATTGGGATGTATGAAAATATATACCAACATGAATAATTGGAGAAAATTCATAATTTAAAGAAGGTTCTTGAATAAAGAGAAGAAGGAGAGGATCCCTTACCTTGATAGGGGACTTTTAAAAGCTTCGTAGGAGATTATTAAGAGATTAGGGGAACCTTGGGAAGACTCTATAGAGGTAAGGGTAGATTAATTTCGTGATCAAAGAGTTTTGAGTGAAGAGTAATGGAAGTTTGGGTGGATTTATATAGCAAAAGAGAGGATAATTATTTATCAATTTCCAAGCATAGGTTTTGGACTCTATACAATAAATTAATCAAAAAAAAAAAACATTACCCTAGTTTTCCCATGGTTTCTTAAAAAGTGAAGTGATATTAATTATTTTACAAGTTTAATAATTTATATAATTAAAATAACACCCTTAGTGATGTGGAATTGGGTCATGCCTATAAAAAATTGATTTTAAAACCTTAAAATATGATATAGGGTTTGAAGGATTCATTAAGGGTTTATAAAATTAAAAAAATAACTTTAAAAAGAAATTATTTTAAAGTGGAAATATTTATTTGGTTTTTTATACCTTTTATGTCATATATTACTTCACTTTTATGTCATTATGTTGTCGTAATTCACACTGTATATTTATACCGTATTTAGTTTTTACCCAAAAAATCAACTGTATCAGAAAATTATGAAAAATCACCATTGGATAACTTGATATAATGATTTTATAAATAATATTTATTTTATCAAAATAAGTCTTTAAATATGAGAATTTATACTTAAATAAAAATACCAATTTATTGAAAAATATTGTTTTTACAATAATAATTTTTGGACCCTTATAAAAATTACTTTTTACTTCATAAAATTATATTATCATTTAAATTTAATAAAAATTATTTCATAATATTATTTTATTTAAATATAATTCATTTAAAAAATTATTAAATTCATCAAAATGAGTGTCTTGATTGAAACTATATTTTTCCCCAAAAAAATACACTTTTTTGATTCATTGTATCGGAATCTAATTTTTATCAGACTCATTATTTAATCATTTAAGAAGTAATATTAAAAAATGGATAAGTATAATCATTTTTTAATTAAAATAAAATATGAATATTTATACTATTAGAGTCTAGATACATAGCCCTCTATTACACCAGTGAATTCCCTAAGGGTAAGGTGTGTGATGGTGATATTTTCATGGGGTGGTTCAGTGAACATGGTTTGGGTTGTGATATCAATGAGATTGAACTTCTCTCATAAATGGTTTCATTCATGATTTAGTTATTGAATCTCATCTTGATATTGATCAATGGGAAATCCCAATGAAACTATCTCCCTTGGAAGCTATGATAAATGGGTTTCATAGGATACTATCCTATTGGTCGAGGCCAACTCTTCTTCTATCTATGTCAATTGGACTTTATCATAACCCCTTATATATACTACTAATACAATAACTATTCACTGACTATATTATCAATGGTTAAGATTCTTAACAGTATTTTAAATCTGACAGGATATAACATTCCAATATAACCAAACTAGTGAATATGTTTTCTATAAATTTATTACTTGATAATGAATTTATTCATTCAAAAAGAGGGAATTTCATTTATAAAAGTTTGGGTTGTTACAAGTTCCTTCTTTGATTCCTAATATTTAATAAATCCATAGTAGTATCCCCTTTTCTCCCATTTTATTAGATAAAAACAACATCAATACACTCTCTCATTCTTCTTCTCCCCTTTTTATCACTAAATTCATACATGAGATATTTTTTATATTTTTAATATGGAAACTCTATAAAAACCACATTATAATTTAATTCTTTAAATCTAAGTCAAGGTTTCTCTTTTAATTTCCAGATTTTCCCTTTTAAAAATATAATGATTTTAGGATGAGAATATAATGACTTATTGAGGACTAATTATCAATTGTATTTTATGATTTATAATATACATTGTATTCCACGTCTGATTTATGATTCTATCTATGCATAACAACATTGAGTCATATTCCATGCTTCTTCCAAAAAATAGAAATGCACATTATTCTCATGGATAAACTCCATGATGAATTCCACCTCTTACAATTGAATTTTTTTTATTAAACTACTCCATGTCATGGGAACCTTTAAAATGATAGTAACACTAAATATCTCCTAATACTCTTCATGTTATGGATATTCTTTCTATGGTGTGAGCATTATCTATTATATTTTTTGATTAATAAAGTACAAATAAGTTCACACAACTTCTAAAATTCTCATTATGGTCCTCCCCATTTTTTTATAGGCATCTTTTAAATTCATGATGTTATTATCCATGACATGTCACAAATATTCACATCATTTTTCGACCACTATGGCTTATAGTATGTCATGGACAACACTTCTATTAAAAATGATAAATGTTAAAACTTTATGATTTGATTAAAAATATTATGCACCTCCTAATATATATTATGTATACAAGTAAGATTCTTCATACCTTTACTAATTATTCTACTCTCTAAAAAAACTTTCACAACTCAATAATGTTTTAAAAAACCTTATGCTTTCTCCAAAAAAACTTACATATCATAGGAACATTTTGAAAAAAATTATGTTTGATTTGAAAATACTTACACATCATAGGAGGGTTTTAAAAAACCTTAATTTTTTTTAAAAAAACATACACATCCCAGGGAGGAATATGATTTCCACCATTAATACATTTTTTGAATTCCAAGGAAGACATATTATAAATCTACTAAAAAATATTACACATCATTCAGGAAAATTCCAATTAATGTCTTTTGAATATCTTATGCATATCTCACATATATTATGTATATAGAGAAACCTAAAAGACTTTGAGAAATTTTTATTTTATAAATATATTACACACTATACTCTATCAAACCTTAGACCATTTCTATCTTCTGGAATACTCAAAATTTTCAAAAAAAAAAGCGAAAATAGTATCAATGATTCCATATTATGAGCCTCTAAATTCCAATATTACATACTTACAACCTACAATTGAAAGAAAATACAATCATTAAAATCCATGGTTCCAATAAATCTATATTCAATAACTCATTTGAATGCAATACGTATATAAAAATCACACTTTTAACTCTTGAGAACCATGGAGAAATTTTGACAAATCTTTACTACTTTGAGAGAGGGTAGAATTTGTTAATATGGATGGGGGACCCTTCTATTTATAATAAAAAGAAAAAGAATATTATTTTTAAAGTGATAATAATAGATATAATATTTTAAATCTCATTTATTAGTTAAAAAATAGAAAAACCAAAGAAAGTAAAGTGGGAAACACTTTCTTAACCATGACTCATATTTATTATCATTGATTCTAGATTAACTTTATATTACATTAATTTAAACATGAATCATATTCATTAATATTAATTATAGATTCACTTCTTATTTATAATCCCATTCTTGAGGTATTTTCTACCACATTAATTATAATTCTTGATTTACATATTTATCCTCATTTCCCAATTCCACACATATTTGAACTCAATATTCTTCATATTATTATAGTATAATATATAAACATAAACTACCAAAATCAATATACCACATATAATAAAGAGTGTCTTAGTCATCATGATCACCTTTCCAATTATAATTCATAATCAAGATCATATATTTGATTAAATAGTTTCATAATTTTTAGAATAATTTAAAATATTAATCTTATAATAATATAGAAATTTAAAGTAAGGAAATGAAAAAATATAAATCAAGGAGCTATATATAACAAGGAATAATTTAATATATGTTGTATAGAGAGGAAACACACAATATAACCTTTCCCCAAACCAAAAACCATAACACTAAGCTCAAGATAAGGGGTAATATATTGAATAAAAAAAACATACGATAAAACCTCTCCTTGAACAAACCAACAACATCAAGCCTGAGATAAGAGTATAGAATACATACAATAAATAAAAAATCCTTATCCCCAACCGAACCATCTCCACTGAGTTTGAGGGAAGAGCATGATCTTACCATGTCAGAAGTAATATTTGAAGTTTGGAAAAGGGGTAGGTTATCAAAGGTTGAAGTGTTACAAGGATTTATAACTTATAAGGTTTAATGGAAGGGTTTCAATCAATGAGAATGATATTAATTCTAATATTTTATCTTTAAGTGGGATACTCAAAAAAAAAAGGATTAAGATTATTAGATTTTAATTAGATAATAATTGAAAGTATTTAAGATTATAAAGTATAATTTAAAACGTTTCATAGTATATCAAGAGATATATATTATAGAAGATATAATAAAAACTAAAAAATTCCCTCCCTCAATGAAGTTGAGTAATCCCACACCAAGAGAACTAAATCCAAACTCCAACGAATATATGAGAATCTTTCTTGAACCTATAACATCACATTAATCACCAATATATCAGAAAAAATCCACCGAAACCAAGAACCAATACTAATCATACCATTAATGGAATAATAAATAATAATAATAAATGAAAAAAATATGAGAAGGTAACCTTAGATCCATGGAGAAATATCCTTCAAAGAAAGGGGTTTAGGAATCATAAAATGAGTATTCAAAGATTACCAAAGGATTCCCCTAGGTTTCCTAAGGTTTGATATAAATAATTAAGGTTGAACCAAAGAGATGGGACACCTTGAATTTATAATGGAAACCTGGGTTCATGGAATCATAGAGTGGCGGTAAGGGTCTTAGAATGACAGGCTAGTTTCAAACGTGATTTTGAGGATTACAATGAGAACCCCAGGTGCTCCCCTTTTTAAAACTTGATCAGTACATTTAAATTTGATATGATTGAGGAAGTTCATGGTGTGGCTAATATAACCATGTTTTAATATTCAAACCCTTGTAAATCAAGGTGTGAATTTAAACCAAACCATGATGAAACAAGAGCACCACGATGCGATGACCTCTTGGAAGAAAAAAACAATGGAATTTAATAATCAAGACTTTATAGTGTGACACCTATAATCTTGATGTGAGATAATTATATGTAAGGGTTTATTGATATGTAATGGTTTCTTACATAAGGATCTAATAACATGTAAGGGTAACTTATGTAATAATTTCTCCATACTTATCCAAATAATTTTCGACATCCCAATATTCATGTCACAATACTCATGGACACACTGTGATAAACACCCCTCACATTGCAATGTTAATAGTCAAAATAAAACAAAAAAAATTTCTACCTAAATAGGGAAACTCATAACTCTCATGGCCTACACCCAAAGTCGGGACATAACTATACATATTGGAACAAACAACCACATCACAGTGTATACCATCATTCCATGATGCACCTCTTTCGACTGAAATTTTAGATACAAAAAAACCCCTCTTCCTTCAACCTTCTATGACACCACCAATGCTTGGAAATAAAAAAGTAAGGGTCTAGGAAATTTCAGGGACTTACATAAGATACTTCGCAAATGATTCTCATCCTCAAGGATCAAATTAAAACTCTAAAAAAAGAACCGACACAAGTAAAGGATAAAGAAACTCGTTTCTTTACATTTTTTTTTCTATTTTTAACTTTATTATAATTATTTTGGCTATTGGTTGGGTGTATTATTTTCCAATTCTTATTTTAGTTATTTTAAATTCTTCGGTTTTATTTTCCAATTCTTTTTCTTGGTTATTCTTAGGATTAGTTTGGGCTTAGTTCATGTAGTTCATTTTTAATTTAACCTTTACCATTTTAAAAATAAGTTTTTATTTATATTTTAATAGTTATTATTAAAATTAATAAAATATAGGCTAGACTGTATGTCATTCAAGATCGTACCTTGTGAGATGAGATTAATTTTTTAAACTCTAAAAATTGGTTTTTAATTACAACCCATATTATATTCTATTCATTACAAGCTGACCCATTTGGGTCAGGCTGGATCATATTCCTAGCTCTAATTTCCAAGGTCTCACCCTTGTAGATATGGACCTTTTAAATTTCTATTTTTTATCAAAATATATATGGGTGGGTAAATTTTAGTATTTATTTAATCAAAATGAAAATCAATAATCATATGGTTTTTCAACTATCATATTAATATCCAAATCTAATAACTTTTATTATTATTTTTATGGTTTTGATTATAAATTTTCTCCAATCATTTAGTTAATTTTATTTAGATTTTTGATTAACCATTCAGTTAACCATTATGTAAATTTTTTCCTCCCAACCATGTTAAACAAAAACTCAAGATCATAAATAAATCATTAAATTTTATTAAAGAAATTATTTTAAAACAAACATAAATTCTTATTTTTTTTATCTTTTTGAAGGTCATAATCATTCTCATAGGTCATTTATAATATTAAATTGATAAAAATTTAAAAAATTATAAATTCAGTTATTTTTTACTTTTCGGTTATTAAATTTAATTACCAAAACCCACCAATTTTTTTGGTTATTAACCAAATAAAATTTTTACTAAACAAAACCCATTTTAGTGTAACCATTCAATTATTTTTTATTCAGTTTTCAGTTAACTATTTGGCTAACAGTTAATTTTCCCACCCTTAAAAACTTATATATTTGATAAAATTATTTAAAAAGTATTTTAAATATGTATATTAGTAATATATTTTTATATTATATGTATATATACACAAAACAATAAAAATAAAATAAAAAAATTTTATACTAAAATTGATTAATGGTGAACATAATGATAATTTTTGGAACTTGATTTTCAAAATCCAAATAGTGCTCTCTTTTCAAAAAGCTATAATGTTTTTATGAAATCAATGCATCTTATGGTCAAAATGGTGAGATCAAAATGGTGAGTGTTTTTTGATCTAAGTGGTGGGATGAGAATGGTGTGAATTATACCAAATTTTATCTATAAATAAGCGAGATATCCGAATCATTAAGTTAAATAAAAAATTATCGATAAATTTATTCTAGTATTTTTGTTGAGATACTTCAAAAAATTAGAGCTTTCTACTCCCTATAGCCTCCTCAAAAAATATTTTCACCCATAACCCTACACCAACAAGTGGTGGTGGATCAAACCCTTTTATATAGTGAATTTATTCATGCTCTAATGCTACCTCATTTATTTTAATTTTCATTTCCTCAATAGTTTCACCTAAATATTATCAGCAACAAAAAGGTTTTTAATGAGGAATAACATAAATAGATGGATTTTGAGTCCCTCAAGGTAATGGACCAAGACATGGTTAAACATCAATACTTCAATTAAAATAACTTCTCCTAATGGAAAGAAAAAAATAAAGTTTTTACTTACCATTATAAAAATTTTCTACACTATGGTGTTGGATCTTCCACTGATTCTAATAGAGCTCACTACAAATCTTCATGACACCCCAATTGATGCAACATAAATCAAAAAAATTGTATAATTAAGAAAAACATGAAAATTATGAGGTTATTTTTAGATTTTATATCCTCAACACTTTCTAAAATAATTATTAAGGATAATTTAGTCAAATGAAGTCTAATCGAGAAATATTAGACATACTAAAATTCAAGTACAAAACTAAGGAGGCAAGTACCAATAAACTTCTCATTTAAAAATATCTAAATTAAAATATGGTTGATAATAATTAAGTTTTGAATAAAATTCACGAGCTTCAAGTTATCAAAAATAAACTTCTTTCTCTTAATATTATAATTCTAGAGACTTTTCTAGTGGATGAAATTATTGCTATATTTTCAGTTATGTAGAAAGAATTTATTAAATCCTCAATAAAAGGAATAAGGATGCTTCCTTTGTGATATTATAAATGTTTCTTTGTATTGGAAAGGAATCCATGTTGAGAGACATGGATATGACTTCACTACTATATTCTATAGGGAATATCATTAAGAAAAAATGTAACACCCCAAGCTTCCACGGTACGTTTCCCTTTGAATAATGCAATGGTGTGCATTGTACGCAACTTCAAGATTCTAACACACCACAACCAATCAAACTAGCCGTTATGAATAGTAATAAATAAATTTTGAAATTTTATAAATTTTATCTTTCGAAATGGAATTCATTTTTGGATTCGTAATATCGAAATTACCTTAGGGTGAAATTTTGGTACTTTTCGGATAACTTTCATATTCTGATGAATAGTGAAAATTACTAAATTTTAATTAAAAACAACTTTTTTAATCGAAATAATTAATAGTGATAAATTACTAATTTGAGTGATTTTAAAGTATATTTAGAATATATTTTTACCATTTAATACAATGTTGCTCATTGGATGTAATTTCACATTTAAACCAGACATAAATAAGTGTCAATCTTTTGATAGTTATTATCTCTTAAAAACACGCTATTTCTTTTGACGACGGGAATTAATTTTTAAATTAATTAATGAAACTGATATGTTTTGAATTTGAAAAAATAGACATCATTTTTGAATTCATAATATCAAATATATCTTAGGCCTAATTTTTGGTATTTTTCTGGAAACTTTCATTTTTTGATGAATAGTGAAACCACTAAGTGGTAGTTAAAAAACTGAATTTTTCATAAAACTTAATTTTACCGCTTCTGTGAGTGGAATTTCGAAAATACTAGAGACACGGTTAATATCAAGGAGTAAAATGTGGTTCAATGAGATGAAAATAATTTTTGGTGAATAGTAACTTTTTACTTTTATTTACCACGATTAAAAGTAAATAGGGTAATTAAGGGTAAAAATGATATTAATATTACCATAAAACATGTCCTAATTCTATTGGACAAGTTTATCTAGACCAAAAACAACCTTAGGAGTAAAATATTATCATTTAGGTCCACTTGTATTAGATTAGGACATTTATTATTATTTAATTCAAAGAAGAGTTAAAAGAGTTAAAATCAAAGTTTATTTACTAATTTTTTTTTAATATAAGGTTATACATAAGATAAATTCAATTTTAAATATTCATTAGAAAGATAAAAATATTTCCTACATAATGGTATCTTATTTATAATTTTTAGACATTAAATAAGTTAATTTATTTATGACACAATGGTGATGTAGTAATTACCTAATTAATGAAATTTTAAAATAATTGATATTATAAATATCAAAATAAATGTAATTTGAGACTTTTTATGAATTTAACTAATTTTATAGGTTAATATGACATATTAGGATTTATTATATAAATTTTGTTTGAAGTAATAATGCTGTTATGAATTTATCAAAAGAAAAATACCCAATAGTGTCAAAATTGACATAAAAGAGTTTTTAAAACAAATATTATATTATTAATTTATATTCAATTCCTAAAAATCTAAGGTTCGGCCAAGAGACTTATATCATGATAGGTGTATCATTAAGGGACCACTTGGGGGTCTCTTGGATGTATATAGTAAGTTTATTAACCATATAATATAAAAATACAAAGAGACATTGTAAAAGTGAAACTAATTAACTAAGAGTTAATACTTAAAGATAAGGTTAATATAATGACCCAAACCTGTCTAAATTCTATTGGTTTAGTGGTTTTCGACCCATAACCACCTTAAAATTTAAATAATACACTTTGGATCCATTAGAAACCGAATATAAATTTATTATAAAATAATATTTTTAGATTTTCCAAAGGTGCCCCTCACCCCTCTTATAAAAGGGCACCCCCCTTCTCACTAATTCACACATTCAAATCCTTTTGAATCGGACAAAACCTTCCCAAATAATCTCTCAACTACCCTCAATAAAACCTAGAGGCATTAGTTGGATCATAAATCCAACCTATGGATCCCTTTTAATCAAATCAAAAGGAAGAACCCGAAGAAGAGGTAATGTTTTCACCACCCTCTTTCAAGTTCCTTTCTTCTTCAACTTCTTATTTCTTTGTTATTTCTATTATAAAATAATAACTCCAGTATCTTCTATATACTGTGATATTATTATAAATATGGTACAACCATATTCCGTATTCTATCCATCCTTTGAATGGCATGTCACTATACGTGCGTACGTACGGCTTACCATCTCCACGTCGTGGTGTAATTGTCATTCAATAAATTATTATTTGGATGGCTACAATAATGATGTGTAATTCATGTAAATAATAAATATAACATGATAATTATTCTTTATATATGATATACCATCCAATTATATATTATTTTAATATCAAAAGAATGATATTGTCGCTCGTGCGTACGTACGGACTACCGTCTCCACAAACGCGATGAGATTCATTCTCCATCGTATCCATTCAAGTATAATTCTAATTTGATGATTAAAAATAATGTTTAAGGACTTGATATAATTCTTGATATTAATAAGATACAACCTACCCATAAAAAACACGGCTTACGTAACAAAGAATATAAAGGAAAACGAGTAAGCTAACACCGGAAATGACGATAATACTAAGATATTATTAACAAATCAATGTTAAAAGATCATATATGATATCATATTAATGTAAATGATTCTTGTATAATTGAATAAAAATTATTTCACCATTATACAGGAGGTTAACCTACCTTCGACCAAGGAAAAAGTACAAAGTAAGGGGTTTCTTATCTCACTCTTAATTTCGTGAGAATTCCATTGTTCGCCACTTATTTATTGCATGTGGTGTATGTGTATTGACCATGATTGTATTAATTGTGTAATATACTTTAATTTATGTGTATTTACATCATCATTGTATGATCCTTCTTTCATGGTTGTATTTTTCTTAAGTTACCTAATCGATAAGGTAATTTTAAATTTCAATTTTCACTCATTCGGCTTTAGGCATACTTCATTGATTATTTTACTCCAAGATTATGTGTGGAATCACTATTAATTTGATTATGTCATAATTTCCACTCCCCTTTATGTGGATATAATTTTTATACACAAAATCACTCCATTGATAAATTCTCAAGTCATCGGTATGAACTTGATAAGAGTAATTTTAACTCAATCTCCATTTGTTGAGTTAAATATCCAATTCATTGGTGTTGTTTTTTCAAGAATATGTGTGAATGTCATCTGATTGATTTACACTAAATATCCAATCATATTGAGTGTATTTATATTTTTCAGACATAATTATGTCGTTGATTTATCCTTAACCTAAGGATATGGTCTTTATAATAGAATTCATCTGAATTTACATTCTATTGAGACTTATTTGTTGTTATACACCAAATCACTTTTATATGGTGTATATAATGTACTTTGACATAGTATATCATGAATCCCTTTTTTCTCATGATATTAAAAAGTTTGATTACCTCAATTATTTGTATTCAAGTGTCTCTCTTTTGGTTAGTAACTCTAACTAAAATATCATTTTAAATTTTTTTAAAGATTTATCATTCTAAATCTTTCCCATTAATATCCATGTTTTAAAAATGGTTTAAGGATTTATCTATATGGACATTAAAGTTTTCAAATCAAAATTCCTTTTAAAAGTTTCAAAGTGGTATGGGAAACTTTGATTCAAAAATCTATTTTTAAATGGCTTCTTGACAAATAGTGTGGATTTTAAATGATTTCAAGAAAAAGGGGGATATTTCTCTCTAATAGTTTTGATGATTATTTCCATCTATGTCAATATCCTTCATTATTCTCGATTGAGGGTAATCTGATACAATAAAATCTTCCATGTTGTATCGAATGAGTTATGTTTTACTGTGGATGTGCTATTTTTATACCATTCATGGTTTGTGGTTAAAGTATTGACATTTCGTATGCTAGTTTTAATACGAATGTTTATGTTATGTTTAAACCTGTTCATATGAGGAATGCATTGGACTTAGTAAGTGATGGGTGGATCCTGTTATTGCTCCTCGATGCATCGGTAGGTCTCATGAGACAAACTTGTGTCTTGGTACGAGGACTTTACAAAATCTTATTTTTAGTCTTGGCACGAGGCCTTGGCTACGTGGTTATGATAGTATGGCATTATGCATTCCGTCATTATGAAAGTGATTATTAATATTTTCATGTGATTATTCTACTATTAGAATATCCATGTGAATAAGTAAATGGCATTATTTCATTTTATCCTTGCCATATTATGCTAAAGTTCAAGTTTAAAAGGCTTTTGTTTTAGTTATACATTGCCTTAAATGTTTATGTTTATTTATGAAAGTTTCCGCTATATTGTTATACTTACTGAGCATCTGAGCACACCCCTTTCAATGTTTTATTTTTCTCAGGATGTGAAGAAGTATCTTATGAATGACCTGTAGGGATAGTATGAGGGGATATGAAGACAGTATGTTATTTTAGTTTTTCACTTATTGATGTAATGTAAACTTTATGAATATATATAGTGTTTCCAAGGCTACTAAACTAATCGTTATTTCGAGACTTGATCTTTCTTGTGATCATGCCAATGTTATGTAATAATGCACCGACTTTAGGTATCTAGGGTCGGGGCGTTACAGTTGGTATCAGAGGAAGTTTAGTACAAACCTTGGAAGCTAGATTTAGATAAACTCTGATTAGAGCACGTAGACCTAAGATGAACTTTGAGGATTAGTATAGAAGAACTTCCTAGAATTTTGGTATTGTAGATATTTTCTGAGTTTTCCGAGAAATACATCCCTGTATGGATACAAGTAGGTAGAGGTGGCTCTGGTACATATGTACCTAGGGGTAAAACCCGAAAACACCGCTTTGAGCTAGACTCGAACGGGAACTGGTGCATGACAACGGGCCTTGCTGCACTCTTGGTTACGACACTCCCGGGGGATATGCTTAGGATAATTTACATTTTCTTTACAAACCGATTTGAAGTATTATATATATAAGATGAGAGTAAATGACCTTGGTTAATCCTAATGTGTTTCAAATTGAGAATATGGTGACATGTTAATCTCTAAATGATTTTATGACTATTGTTACTCAGACAATGCTTTCTGGTTTTAGTCAATGGATGGATTCCAAGGAAGTCATAGTGAATTTGATAATGATGTACAAGGTGGGAACAGTGGTGGCAATGAGCAACAAAATGGAATATTGATAGGCGTAAAAAATATCGTCTTTATGCCAAATCATTTTTCCAAAAATATGATCAAAAATATATATATTAACCCATTCCCGGACTCAACAAAGAAGATAAAGGTGATGAATGATAAGAGCTCCAGCAGTGGAGACCATGGAGAAAGGAATCCTCAATTTCCATCATGCAGGAAATGTGGAAGGAGACACCCAGAAAAGTGTCTCAATGGGACAGAGAAATGCTTTATGTGCAGGAAGGAAGGACATAAAGTGAAGAATTGTTGAAGAAAAATGAAGAGTACTATGGAAGAATATAAAAATGGTCCCAAGAATCCATTTATAGTCATTTACCTGAGTGAATTCCATATTCTATAGAATATTTTCTTGGTCAAAGAAGAAGCTATGTGGGAATAAATGGTTGGAGAAATGTTTAAAAATTATTAGTGCTCCTTGTTGATGGTTTTACTTTGGAATAATTTTCTCTTGTATTTTTAACCCTGCAGTTTTCCATGTGAGAATGATATTTGAGGAAGAATTATCTTTTCTCTTGTGGATATAGTTATAAATAACCATTTGGTTTTATATGATCGTTGGGTTTGAGGCAATTATAAGTTATTATAATTTGGGATGAAAATGCAAGGTATGAGATAAGATTTGTGGTTAAATTATGTTATGGTTATTTTGAGGAATTTATCTCATTTTGGTAATGTTATAAAATATAGTTTTTGAAAAAGGACAATACGCAGACCATGTGACAACCCGTCGCATCAGACAAAGCTGTGGGAATCAAACCCACAACCAAAGTGCGATTGGGATTTATCGCCTACCACTGGACTACGTGAAGTCCCTGGTTAGTGTGACTATTATTTTTAGTTAAATGATTTTATTGATCGGTAATAATTTGATTTGGGATCTTATGTCTTATCAAATGAATACCTTTAGTATAGGAAAATGATTTAGTGATTAAGTGATAAATGTTATTTTGGAAGTTGTTCGCTTTGTTGTGAACACTATATGCCCAAGGAAAGTTGAATAGTATGGGATTTAATTTGAGGATCAATGGTGTATTTTTATCTATGTTTTTATTGTGGATTTATAGTGATTTGGGTTATTTATGGAAATGATTAGGTTAATTACTTTTAAGTATGTGACTTTAAGAGTAATTAATGTAATTTGGAGATACAATTTAACGTGGAAGACTACATTCTTATAAGTTTTGGGTTTCAATATTAGTTTGGATTATATTGAAGGATTTTAAGGAAAATAGATTATTGAATGGTATTTATTTAACTTTGGGGTATTGTTGGTTTAATTTTAGAAATTAAGATTAGTGTTTTTTTTTCTCTAATGGAATATCCATTTGGGGGATCATCAGATATTATACTAACCATTTTGGTTTTGATTAATCTATAAAGACAAGGTAAATATATAGTTTATCCTACATGGATCATGTATTTCTATAGAATTTTATTCTAGATTTTCCATTGTGACCAAGTCTCCTTGAATACTCATTGTTCAAAAAAAATGAGTTAGCGGTAAAAATTTATTAAAGAATGAAACTCTACTTAAAAAGTAAGTATATCTCTTTATGTTCTTAGTCACGATCATAAATGAATTCCTCATCCTTATGTAATTTATCTTAAAACAAAAAATGTTGTCCGTTTACTTTTCCTACTGGGAGACTAATGACCATTTGTCCCAACACAAGTTTGTGATTTTCTTATTGTTAACTTTCTCCTGATCATGTTTTCTATCCCTCTCCATCAGAACTTAACACTTATTTTATCATCCATATCCATGTTCTCATACATGTAATCCTAGTATGGGTTATCTTGGGTGACCTTTATACCTCTCTTCCTTTCTTTTAAAGTGATAGTTTTATTGACTCTTTTTTCGATGTGGGACTTTCCATTATATTTTCAAGCCCAATTTTAAAAAATTTCAGGGACGCAATTTATTGAAGGAGGGGAGAATGTAACACCCCAAGCTTCCACGGTACATTTCCCTTTGAATAATGCAATGGCGTGCATTGTACGCAACTTCGAGATTCTAACACACCACAACCAATCAAACTAGCCATTATGAATAGTAATACCAACATTTTGAAATTTTATAAATTTTATCTTTCGAAATGGACTTCATTTTTGAATTCGTAATATCGAAATTATCTTAGGGTGAAATTTTGGTACTTTTCGGATAACTTTCATATTTTGATGAATAGTGAAAATTAATAAATTTTAATTAAAAACAACTTTTTTAATCGAAATAATTAATAGTGATAAATTACTAATTTGATTGGTTTTAAAGTATATTTAGAATATATTTTTACCATTTAATACAATGTTGGTCATTGGATGTAATTTCACATTTAAACTAGACATAAACAAGTGTCAATCTTTTGATAGTTACTATCTCTTAAAAACACGCTATTTGTTTTGACGATGGGAATTAATTTTTAAATTAATTAATGAAACTAATATTTTTTGAATTTGGTAAAATAGACATAATTTTTGAATTCATAATATCAAATATAGCTTAGACCTAATTTTTGGTATTTTTCTGGAAACTTTCATTCTTTGATGAATAGTGAAACCACTAAGTGGTAGTTAAAAAACTGAATTTTTCATAAAACATAATTTTACCGCTTCTGTGAGTGGAATTTCGAAAATCTGAGAGACACGGTTAATATCAAGGAATAAAATGTGGTTCAATGAGATGAAAATAATTTTTGGTGAATAGTAACTTTTTACTTTTATTTACCACGGTTATAGTAAATAGGGTAATTAAGGGTAAAAATGATATTAATATTACCCTAACAAATGTACTAATTCTATTGGACAAGTGTATCTCGACCAAAAACAACCTTATGAGTAAAATATTATCATTTAGGTCCACTTGTATTAGATTAGGACATTTATTATTATTTAATTCAAAGAAGAGTTAAAAGAGTTAAAATCAAAGTTTATTTACTAAAACATTTTTAATATAGGGTTATACATAAGATAAATTCAATTGTAAATATTCATTAGAAAGCTAAAAATATTTCTACATAATGGTATCTTATTTATAATTTTTAGACATTAAATAAGTTAATTTATTTATGACACAATGGTGATGCAGTAATTACCTAATTAATGAAATATTAAAATAATTGATATTATAAATATCAAAATAAATGTAATTTGAGACTTTTTATGAATTTAAATACTTTTATAGGTTAATATGACATATTTTGATTAATTATATAAATTTTGTTCGATGTAATAATGCTATTATGAATTTATAAAAAACAAAATACCCAATATTTTCAAAATTGACATAAAAGAGTTTTTAAAACAAATATTATATTATTAATTTATATTCAAGTCCTAAAAATCTAAGGTTCTGCCAAGAGACTTATATCATGATAGGTGTATCATTAATGGACCACTTGGGGGTTGCTTGGATATATATAGTAAGTTTATTAACCATATAGTATAAAAATACAAAGAGACATTGTAAAAGTGAAACTAATTAACTAAGAGTTAATACTTAAAAAGATACGGTTAATATAATGACCCAAACCTGTCTAAATTCTACTGGTTAGTGGTTTTCGACCCATACCCACCTTAAATTTTAAATAATCCACTTTGGAACCATTAGAAACCGAATATGAATTTATTATAAAATAATATTTTTAGCTTTTCCAAAGGTGCCCCTCACCCCTCTTATAAAAGGAAACTCACCCTTCTCACTAATTCACACATTCAAAGCCTTTTGGCTAGGCCAAACCCTACCCAAATACTCTCTCAACTTCCCTCACTACAACATAGAGTCCTTAGTTTGATCAGAAATCCAACATAAGGATCCCTTTTAATCAAATCAAAAGGAAGAACTCGAAGAAGATGTAATGTTTTCACCACCCTCTTTCAAGTCCTTTCTTCTTCAACTTCTTATTTCTTTGTTATTTCTATTCTAAAATAATAACTCCAGTATCTTATATATACTGTGATGTTATTATAAATATGGTACAACCATATTCAGTATTCTATCCATCCTTTGAATGACATGTCACCATACGTGCATACATACGGCTTACCGTCTCCACTTCGTGGTGTAATTGTCATTCAATAAATTATTATTTGTATGGGTATAATAATGATGTGTAATTCATGTAAATAATAAATATAACATGATAATTATTCTGTCTATATGATATACCATCCAATTATATATTATTTTAACATCAAAATAATGATATTGTCGCTCGTGCGTACGTACGGACTACCGTCTCCACAAACGCGATGAGATTCATTCTCCATCGTATCCATTCAAGTATAATTCTAATTTGATGATTAAAAATAATGTTTAAGGAGTTGATATAATTCTGGATATGAATAAGATACAACCTACCCATAACAAACATGGCTTACGTAACAAAGAATATAAAGGAAAACGAGTAAGTTAACACCCGAAATGACGATAATACTAAGATATTATGAACAAATAAATGTTAAAAGATCATATATGATATCATATTAATGTAAATGATTCTTGTATAATTCAATAAAAATTATTTCACCATTATACAGGAGGTTAACCTACCGTCGACCAAGGAAAAAGTAAAAGTAAGGGGTTTCTTATCTCACTCTTAATTTCATGAGAATTCTATTGTTCACCACTTATTTATTGCATGTGGTGTATGTGTATTTCCCATGATTGTATTCATTGTGTAATATAATTTAATTTGTGGGTATTTACATCATCATTGTATGATCCTTCTTTCATGTTTGTATGTTTCTTAAGTTACCTAATCGATAAGGGAATTTGAAATTTTAATTTGCACTCATTCGGCTTTAGGCATACTTCATTGATTATTTTACTCCTAGATTATGTGTGGAATCACTATTCATTTGATTATGTCATAATTTCCACTCCCCTTTCTGTGGATATAATTTTTATACACATAATCACTCCATTGATAAATTCTCAAGTCATCTGTATGAACTTGATAAGAGTAATTTTAACTCAATCTCCATTTGTTGAGTTAAATATCCAATTCATTGGTGTTGTTTTTACAAGAATATGTGTGGATCTCATCTAATTTATTTACACTAAATATCCAATCATATTGAGTGTATTTATATTTGTCACACATAATTATGTCATTGATTTATCCTTAATCTAAGGATATGGTCTTTATAAGAGAATTCATCTCAATTTACATTCCATTGAGACTTCTTTGTTGTTATACACCAAATCACTTTTATATGGTGTATATAATGTACTTTGACATAGTATATCATGAATCCCTTTATTCTCATGATATTACAAAGTTTGATTACCTCAATTATTTTTATTCAAGTGCCACTCTTTTGGTTAGTAACTCTAACTAAAATATCATTTTAAAATGTTTTAAAGATTTATCATTCTAAATCTTTCCCATTAATTTCCATGTTTTAAAAATGGTTTAAGGATTTATCTATATGGACATTAAAGTTTTCAAATAAAAATTCCTTTGAAAAGTTTCAAAGTGGTATGGGACACTTTGATTAAAAAATCTATTTTTAAATGGCTTCTTGACAAATAGTGTGGATTTTAAATGATTTCAAGAAAAAAGGGGATATTTCTCTCTAATAGTTTTGATGATTATTTCCATCTATGTCAATATCCTTCATTATTATCGATTGAGGGTAATCTGATACAATAAAATCTTCCATATTTTATCGAATGAGTTATGTTTGACTGTGGATGTTCTATTTTTATACCATTCATGGTTTGTGGTTAGAGTATTGACATTTCGTATGCTAGTTTTAATACGAATGTTTATGTTATGTTTAAACTTGTTCATATGAGGAATGCATTGGACTTAGTAAGTGACGGGTGGAGCCTGCTATATCTCGTCGATGCATCGGTAGGTCTCATGAGACAAAATAGTGTCTTGGCACGAGGCCTTGACAAAATCTTATTTGTAGTCTTCGCATGAGGCCTTGGCTACGTGGTTATGATTGTCTGGAATTATTCATTCCGTCATTATGAAAGTGGTTATTAATATTTTCATGTGATTATTCGACTAATAGAATATCCATGTGAATAAGTAAATGACATTATTTCATTTTATCCTTGCCATATTATGCTGAAGTTCAAGTCTAAAAGGCTTTTGTTTTAGTTATACATTGCCTTAAATTTTTATGTTTATTTATGAAAGTTTCCGCTATATTGTTATCCTTACTGAGCATCTGAGCTCACCCCTTTCAATGTTTTATTTTTCCCAGGATGTGAAGAAGTATTTTACGAATGACCTGCAGTGATAGTATGAGGGGATATGAAGACAATATGTTGTTGTAGTTTTTCACTTATTGATGTAATGTAAACTTTATGAATATATCTAGTGTTTACAATGCTACTAAACTAATCGGTCTTTCGAGACTTGATCTTTCTTGTGATCATGCCAATGTTATGTAATAATGCACTGACTCTAGGTATCTAGGGTCAGGGAGTTATAGTTGGTATCAGAGGAAGTTTAATACAAACCTTGGAAGCTAGATTTAGATAAACTATGATTAGAACACGTAGACCTAAGATGAACTTTGAGGATTAGTATAGAATAACTTCCTAGAATTTTGGTATTGTAGAGATTTTGTGAGTTTTCCGAGCAATACATCCCTATCTGGATACGAGCAGGTAGAGGCGGCTCTGGCCCAGATGTACCTAGGGGTAAAACCCGAAAACACCGCTTTGAGCTTGACTCGAATGGGAATTGGTGCACGACAACGATCCTTGCTGCACTCTTGGTTATGACACTCCCAGGGGATATGCTTAGGATAATTTACATTTTCTTTACAAACTGATTTGAAGTATTATATATATAAGATGAGTGTAAATGACCTTGGTTAATCCTAATGTGTTTGAAATTGAGAATATGGTGACATGTTAATCTCTAAATGATTTTATGACTATTGTTACTCACACAATGCTTTCTGGTTTTAGTCAATGGCTGGATTCCAAGGAAGTCATAGTGACTTTGAGAATGATGTACAAGGTGGGAACAATGGTCGTAATGAGCAAAAAAATGGAATGTTGGTAGGCGTAAAAGATATCATCTCTATGCCAAATAATTTTTCCAAAAATATGATCAACAATATATATATTAACCGATTCCCGGAATCAACAAAGAAGAGAAAGGTGATGAATGATAAGAGCTCCAGCAGTGGAGACCATGGAGAAAGGAATCCTCAATTTCCATCATGCAGGAAATGTGGAAGGAGACACCCAGGAAAGTGTCTCAATAGGACAAAGAAATGATTTACGTGTAGGAAGGAAGGACATAAAGTGAATAATTGCCGAAGAAAAATGAAGAGTACTATGGAAGAAGATAAAAATGGTCCCAAGAATCCATTTACAGTCATTTTCCGTAAATGTAGGGGACCTGACCATTACCCGAGTGAATTCCCTATTCTATAGGATATTTTCTTGGTCAAAGAAGAAGCTATGTGGGAATAAATGGTTGGAGAAATGTTTAAAAAGTATTAGTGCTCCTTGTTGATGATTTTACTTTGGAATAATTTTCTCTTGTATTTTTAACCCTGTAGTTTTCCATGTGAGAATGATATTTGAGGAAGAATTATCTTTTCTCTTGTGGATATAGTTATAAATAACCATTTGGTTTTATATGATCGTTGGGTTTGAGGAAATTATAAGTTATTATAATTTGGGATGAAAATGCAAGGTATGAGATAAGATTTGTAGTTAAATTATGTTATAGTTATTTTGAGGAATTTATCTCATTTTGGTAATGTTATAAAATATTGTTTTTGAAAAAGGAAAATACGCAGACCGTGTGACAACCTGTCGTGTCGGACAAAGCTGTGGGAATCGAACCCACAACCAAAGTGCGATTGAGATTTATCGCCTACCACTGGACTACGTGAAGTCCCCGGTTAGTGTGACTATTATTTTTAGTTAAATGATTTTATTGATCAATAATAATTTGATTTGGGATCTTATGTCTTATCAAATGAATACCCTTAGTATAGGAAAATGATTTAGTGATTAAGTGATAAATGTTATTTTGGAAGTTGTTCTCTTTGTTGTGAACACTATATGCCCAAGGAAAATTGAATAGTATGGGATTTCATTTGAGGAGAAATGGTGGATTTTTATCTATGTTTTTATTGTGGATTTTTAGTGATTTGGGTTATTTATGGAAATGATTAGGTTAATTACTTTTAAGTATGTGACTTTAAGAGTAATTAATGTCATTTGGAGATACAATTTAATGTGGAAGACTACATTCTTATAAGTTTTGGGTTTCAATATTAGTTTGGATTATATTAAAGGATTTTAAGGACAATAGATTATTGAATGGTATTTATTTAAATTTGGGGTATTGTTGGTTTAATTTTAGAAATTAAGATTAGTGTTTTTTTTCTCTAATGGAATATCCATTTGGGGGATCATCAGATATTATAATAACCATTTTGGTTTTGATTAATCTCTAAATACAAGGTAAATATATAGTTTATCCTACGTGGATCATGTATTTCTATAGAAGTTTATTCTAGCTCTTCCATTGTGACCAAGTCTTCTTGAATACTCATTGTTAAAAAAAATGAGTTAACGGTAAAAAATTATTAAAGAATGAAACTCTACTTAAAAAGTAAGTATATCTCTTTATGTTCTTATTCAATATCATAAATTAATTCTTTGTCCTTATGTAATGTATCTTAAAACAAAAAATGTTGTCCGTTTACTTTTCCTACTGGGAGACTAATGACCGTTTGTCCCAACACAAGTTTGTGATTTTCTTATTGTTAACTTTCTCCTGATCATGTTTTCTATCCCTCTCCATCAGAACTTAACACTTATTTTATCGTACATATCCATGTTTTCCTACATGGAATCCTAGTATGGGTTATCTTGGGTGACCTTTATACCTCTCTTCCTTTCTTTTAAAGTGATAGTTTTATTGACTCTTTTTCCGATGTGGGACTTTCCATTATATTATCAAGCCCAATTTTAAAAAATTGCGAGGACACAATTTATTGAAGGAGGGGAGAATGTAACACCCCAAGCTTCCACGGTACATTTCCCTTTGAATAATGCAATGGCGTGCATTGTACGTAACTTCGAGATTCTAACACACCACAACCAATCAAACTAGCCGTTATGAATAGTAATACCAACATTTTGAAATTTTATAAAACTTATCTTTCTAAATGGACTTCATTTTTGGATTCGTAATATCGGAATTAGCTTAGGGTGAAATTTTGGTGCTTTTCGGATAACTTTCATATTTTGATGAATAGTAAAAATTACTAAATTTTAATTAAAAACAACTTTTTTAATCGAAATAATTAATAGTGATAAATTAATAATTTGAGTGGTTTTAAAGTATATTTAGAATATATTTTTACCATTTAATAAAATGTTGGTCATTGGATGTAATTTCACATTTAAACCAGACATAAACAAGTGTCAATCTTTTGATTGTTACTATCTCTTAAAAACACGCTATTTTTTTGACGGCGAGAATTAATTTTTAAATTAATTAATGCAACTTATATTTTTTGAATTTGGTAAAATAGACATAATTTTTGAATTCATAATATCAAATATAGCTTAGACCTAATTTTTGGTATTTTTATGGAAACTTTCATTTTTTTGATGAATAGTGAAACCACTAAGTGGTAGTTAAAAAACTGAATTTTTCATAAAACTTAATTTTACCGCTTCTGTGAGTAGAATTTAGAAAATCTGAGAGACACAGTTAATATCAAGGAGTAAAATGTGGTTCAATGAGATAAAAATAATTTTTGGTGAATAATAACTTGTTACTTTTATTTACCACAGTTAAAAGTAAATAGGGTAATTAAGGGTAGAAATGATATTAATATTACCCTAACACATGTCCTAATTCTATTGGACAAGTGTATCTCGACCAAAAAAAACCTTAGGAGTAAAATATTATCATTTAGGTCCACTTGTATTAGATTAGGACATTAATTATTATTTAATTCAAAGAAGAGTTAAAAGAGTTAAAATCAAAGTTTATTTACTAAAACATTTTTAATATAGGGTTATACATAAGATAAATTCAATTTTAAATATTCATTATAAATCTAAAAATATTTCCTACATAATGGTATCTTATTTATAATTTTTAGACATTAAATAATTTAATTTATTTATTACACAATGGTGATACAGTAATTACCTAATTAATGAAATATTAAAATAATTGATATTATAAACATCAAAATAAATGTAATTTGAGACTTTATGTTAATTTCACTAATTTTATAGGTTAATATGACATATTTGGATTGATTATATAAATTGTGTTTGAAGTAATAATGCTGTTATGAATTTATCAAAAACAAAATACCCAATAGTGTCAAAATTGACATAAAAGATTTTTTAAAACAAATATTATATTATTAATTTATATTCAATTCCTAAAAATCTAAGGTTCTGACAAGAGACTTATATCATGATAGGTGTATCATTAATGGACAACTTTGTGGTCTCTTGGATGTATATAGTAAGTTTATTAACCATATAATATAAAAATACAAAGAGACATTGTAAAAGTGAAACTAATTAACTAAGAGTTAATACTTAAAGATAAGGTTAATATAATGACCCAAACCTGTCTAAATTCTATTGGTTGAGTGGTTTTAGACCCATCCACACCTTAAACTTTAAATAATACACTTTTTACCCATTAGAAACCGAATATGAATTTATTATAAAATAATATCTTTAGCTTTTCCAAAGTTGCCCCTCACCCCTCTTATAAAAGGGCACTCCCCCTTCTCACTAATTCACACATTCAAAGGCTTTTAGATCAGCCATAATCTTCCCAAAATACTCTCTCAACTTCCCTCAATACAACCTAGAGGCCTTAGTTTGATCATAAATCCAACCTAAGGATCCCATTTAATCAAATCAAAAGAAAGAACCCGAAGAAGAGGTAATGTTTTCACCACCCTCTTTCAAGTTCCTTTCTTCTTCAACTTCTTATTTCTTTGTTATTTCTATTCTAAAATAATAAATCCAGTATCTTATATATACTGTGATGTTATTATAAATATGTTACAACCATATTCAGTATTCTATCCATCCTTTGAATGGCATGTCACCATACGTGCGTACGTACGACTTACCGTCTCCACGTCGTGGTGTAATTGTCATTCAATAAATTATTATTTGAATGGGTATAATAATGATGTGTAATTCATGTAAATAATAAATATAAAATGATAATTATTCTTTCTATATGATATACCATCCAATTATATATTATTTTAACATCAAAATAATGATATTGTTGATCGTGCGTACGTACGGACTACCGTCTCCACAAACGCGATGAGATTCATTCTCCATCGTATCCATTCAAGTATAATTCTCATTTGATGATTAAAAATAATGTTTAAGGAGTTGATATAATTCTGGATATGAATAAGATACAACCTACCCATAACAAACATGACTTACGTAACAATGAATATAAAGGAAAACGAGCAAGTTAACACCCGAAATGATGATAATACTAAGATATTATTAACAAATCAATGTTAAAAGATCATATATGATATCATATTAATGTAAATGATTCTTTTATAATTCAATAACAATTATTTCACCATTATACAGAAGGTTAACCTACCATCGACCAAGGAAAAAGTACAAAGTAAGGGGTTTCTTATCTCACTCTTAATTTCGTGAGAATTCCATTGTTCACCACTTATTTATTGCATGTGGTGTATGTGTATTTCCCATGATTGTATTCATTGTGTAATATACTTTAATTTATGGGTATTTACATCATCATTGTATGATCCTTCTTTCATGGTTGTATGTTTCTTAAGTTACCTAATCGATAAGGGAATTTGAAATTTCAATTTGCACTCATTTGACTTTAGGAATACTTCATTGATTATTTTACTCCAAGATTATGTGTGGAATCACTATTAATTTGATTATGTCATAATTTCCACTCCCATTTCTGTGGATATAATTTTTATACACATAATAACTCCATTGAGAAATTCTCAAGTCATCTGTATGAACTTGATAAGACTAATTTTAACTCAATCTCCATTTGTTGAATTAAATATCCAATTCATTGGTGTTGTTTTTACAAGAATATGTGTGAATGTCATCTGATTTATTTATAGTAAATATCCAATAATATTGAGTGTATTTATATTTTTCACACATAATTATGTCGTTGATTTATCCTTAACCTAAGGATATGGTCTTTATAAGATAATTCATCTCAATTTACATTCCATCGAGACTTCTTTGTTGTTATATACCAAATCACTTTTATATGGTGTATATAATGTACTTTGAAATAGTATATCATGAATCCATTTATTCTCATGATATTAAAAAGTTTTATTACCTTAATTATTTTTATTCAAGTGTCTCTCTTTTGGTTAGTAACTCTAACTAAAATATCATTTTAAAATGTTTTCAAGATTTATCATTCTAAATATTTCTCATTAATGTCCATGTTTTAAAAATGGTTTAAGGATTTATCTATATGGACATTAAAGTTTTCAAATCAAAATTCCTTTTAAAAGTTTCAAAGTGGTATGGGACACTTTGATTCAAAAATCTATTTTTAAATGGCTTCTTGACAAATAGTGTGGATTTTAAATGATTTCAAGAAAAAATGGGATATTTCTCTCTAATAGTTTTGATGATTATTTCCATCTATGTCAATATCCTTCATTATTCTCGATTGAGGGTAATCTGATACAATACAATCTTCCACATTGTATCAAATGAGTTATTTTTGACTGTGGATGTGCTATTTTTATACCATTCATGGTTTGTGGTTAAAGTATTGACATTTTGTATGCTAGTTTTAATACAAATGTTTATGTTATGTTTAAACCTATTCATATGAGGAATGCATTGGACTTAGTAAGTGACGGGTGGAGCCCGCTATAGCTCCTCGATGTATCGGTAGGTCTCATGATACAAACTAGTGTCTTGGCATGAGGCCTTTAAAAAATCTTATTTGTAGTCTTGGCACGAGGCCTTGGCTACGTGGTTATGATAGTCTGGCATTATGCATTCCTTCATTATGAAAGTGGTTATTAATATTTTCATGTGATTATTCAACTTGTAGAATATCCATGTGAATAAGTAAATGACATTATTTCATTTTATCCTTGCCATATTTTGCTAAAGTTAAAGTTTAAAAGGCTTTTGTTTTAGTTATACATTGCCTAAAATTTTTAAGTTTATTTATGAAAGTTTCCGCTATATTGTTATCCTTACTGAGCATCTGAGCTCACCCCTTTCAATGTTTTATTTTTCCCAGGATGTGAAGAAGTATTTTATGAATGACCTGGAGGGATAGTATGAGGGGATATGAAGACAATATGTTGTTGTAGTTTTTCACTTATTGATGTAATGTAAACTTTATGAATATATCTAGTGTTTCCAAGGCTACTAAACTAATTGGTCTTTCGAGACTTGATCTTTCTTGTGATCATGCCAATGTTTGGTAATAATGCACTGAATCTGGGTATTTAGGGTCGGGGCGTTACAGAAAACCACCATAAAACTCTTACTTAGACGTAAAGAATAAAATTCAACAATTCACGAAGAAAGAAAATAATTCTAAGAATGATTTATTTATGTAAAACCATGGAATTATTCAAGGTAATGTCCCTATCGAAAGAAATTGAAAAAACTATTGTGAATATGATGGATAAAAATCATATAGTTTCAATGATATCGAAAGTTAACATGAATTAAATGAATATGGTATGGTGTTTTCATTCTAGATACACGTTGCATGTGCGCAAGGATTGTTCAATGCTCAAGAAATTTGATGAAAGTATAATCATGAAGGAAGTGAACCTAAGAATAAATGATGGCATTAATGTCAATGGAAAAGTAAGTGTGGAACTAGATTATACTTTTATAAATAATTTTAATATTTTAAATGAGTTTTATGTGTCCACGATTCAAAGGAATCTAGTTTTTTTAATTTTATATATAATAAGTGACTTATATTTTCATTTAAATATGAAAACTTTATCTTATTTAAGGGAGACATGTTTTTGGCGAATATGTACTCAAGTGATAGAATATATCAACTATATATTAATAATATGATTCAATATTTTATTTATTTGATCGAGTCCTCTAATTTACAACATGATTATTTATTAAATGTTAATTATAATTTATTAAAAGTAATGAATAAGTTAAATTTAATAAATTTTGGAGTTGAATTAAATAACTTTTAAACATAGATTGTGAATAAAATAGTTAAAAATAATTTCATAGTGTTGAAAAAAATACTTATATATTAGAATTAATGCATTATGATATTTTTGAATTAAATTATTTATTAACTTGATAAGTCAAAAGATATTTTATTACTTTTAATAATGATTATAGAAGATATTTGTACATATATATTCTTAAAACAAAAGATAAATATTTTTAATATAATTAATAAATGTTTTTTTGAATTTTAAAAACATTTAAATAATAAAATTAAAGCATTATTCTTAGGTAAAGGTTGTGAATACTTTAAGAATTAACTTAATAAGTTCTATAAAAAATTAGTATAGTTCATAAATGTTCTATACCCTATACACCTCAGAAAAATGGGTTATCTAAAAGGAAAAATCATAATTTAGTATAAATGGTAAAAAAATTATTAATAAATAAAAGTTACCATAAAATCTATGGGTAAAATACTTTTTAACTACATGTAATGTCCATAATAGAATTGTATCTAGGAAAAATAAATTACCCCTTATAAAATTTGGAAAAGTAAAAACCTAATATTTTATATTTTAAAGTGTTTGGATGTTCATCTTATTATAAAACTCATAGTACTAAAAGAACTAAAATTGGAGTGATATTAATTAAAGGTATTTTTATTAGTTATATATAGAAGAGAATAGATTATGAAATGATGAACTTAGAAGCCAATGTTATTATTTAATTAATAAATGGTGAGTATTTTGAAAATATTTTTTTAAGTATAATTCTTAGGAATTTATTCCTCACATCCATATATCTAGTACCCCATTTAGTTCAAATAAAATAGTAGAGAATACAAATGATTATTTATTTGAACCTAAGAGGAGTAAAATACAAAAAAATTTACATATAGAATTTATTTCTTTCAATTTTATAGTTTTCATTATTTAACGAGATCAAAATAATCAAATTTTAAATATACAAACTATTGTACTAACTTTAGAAGATTTCTAAAAAACTTATAAATAAGTTATATTCTCTATAGATGTTACTTTTTTTATAAATAAAAAATTAATTATGAAATGGATTTTATATTAGAGAATAATACTTAGGTCAATGTGTATTTACCAAATGTCTTAAATCCTATCTGATGTAAGTGAGAATTTAGAATAAAATATGATTCTAATGGTAAAATTAAAGATTTTAAATAAATATTTGTCTTTAAAGGTTTAAAAAATAATAATTAATTGAGTATATTGTTACTTATGATCTTGTGGATATAATAACTTAAATAAAGATATTGTTTACATTAAATTATATTAATATTTTATTTTTTCATCAAATATATGTTAGAAATAAATTTTTAGATGGATAATTAAATAAATAAATTTACATGAAATAATTAATGGGTTTATTTTACAAGGTAGTCAAAATAAAGTGTGTAAATTAGTTAAATCTCTTTATGGTATTAAACATGCTCCTCAATAATGTTATGAGAAATTTTATTATATTATCTTGTCTTATGGTTTTATTCATTATAGTGATGATAAATTTATTTATTTAAAATTTACAAAATATATGGAGTTATTGTGTGTATCTATGTACATGATATGATAGTTTTTGAAACCAACATGATTGGTGTTTATGAGAAAATTAAGTATTTATCTGCTATGTTTAAAATGAAGGATCTTATAATAATTGATACTATTATGGGTATTGTAGTTAGTAAACATAGTTTCAGTTTCTCTTTAAGTTAATTTAATTTATAAAATATTAAATAAATCTAATCATCTTGGTTTCAAGGATGAAAATAATCCATTTGATGGAAGTTTTAAACTATTTATCAAAATGGGTAGAGCCATAAAAGAACTTGAATATACTAGTTAAATTGGTTCTTTAATGTATGAGATACATTACAATAGACCTAATATTTATTTTTAAATATGTAAAATGAGTAAATATAATAGTAAAACTATCATGGATCATTGTAAATGTTTAAAAATATTATTTGGACACTTACAAATGTACAAATATTTAAGTTTATACTACAATGATTATCCAACTATATTAGAAGGATATAATGATGTGATTTGGTTTACTAGTGTTAGAGATAATCAATCCAAATATAAAAGGTTATTTACTCTTGGAGGTTGTGTGTTTTTATGTATGAGTAATAAACAAACATGTATTTCACATTCTACTATAAATTCAAAATTTATTGCCTTAGCAGTATGTGGAAATGAAACATAATGGTTTAAGAATTTATTATTGGACATTAAACTATGGATTAGTCCAATGTCACTTATTTATATCAATTATGATAGTGAAGAAAATTTATCAAGAGTGTATATTTTCATGTATAATGGAAATTCTAGATTATTATATTGATACATGATTATACAAGAAAATTATTATATGATGGGACTATACTAATTGTCTATGTGATACCTATTGTAAATATCACTCTCTTAGGTTGTTTTGAATGATAAAAAACACAAATTTATGTTTCTAACATTTTATTCTCATGTATTTAAGAATTTACATTTTATAAATTTTTTTGTGAAGGTACCATACCGAATAGAGGGCTCAAAAGAAGAAAGAAAGACATTTTTAGAGCCCCACACCTACAGGTTCCAGCAACTATCAGGTGAGACCTAGAAATAACACATGTTCTTCCTAGGTACCACTTGATTTTCAGTATGTCACACCAATGATCTGATGGTGTTTTTATTAAACCATGGTTCTATCTAGGTTCCATTGACTGACCAGTTTCAACCATTGACTATATGGTGGCCTTAGGAATGGATAAAAAACAGTAATTAGTGGTTTCCCCCTAGAAATTTTCACCTCACAACAACTATTTTCAACCCCAAATGGCTCTAATATCCCTAAGGGAATTCTAAATACTATAAATACATTCTCATGGAGGCTTTGACTCAATTATTGACTGAGGGATTCCATATTTCTACTATTTTTCCCTCTTAAGAGATCTTGGTTCTTCTATTATTTTAATTTCTTATTGTCACCATCTCTTTATCTCTGTTCCTCTCAAATTATTTTATGATTAGTTTTTTATAGGTTGAGAGTGTTCTTCATTGGGCATGCATATATAAAGTATCTTTTTGTCCAGTGTTTGGTTCTTTCTTGGCCTCAAAGAAAGTGTGTTTGATTCTTGATTTGACTTAAAGCAAAAGGATATTAGGTTTACTTTCATTATCCTTAAATCAAGGGTATATTTGGTTATTGCTTAGACTTGAATAAAGAGGTATTAATTTTATATCCATAACCATTAAAAAGGATATCCATGTTTGGGTTTCCTTGGTCAACCACTAAAAACCAAGGCTCTTACATCTTGTAATTGTTTTTCTTACTACAATTAGGGTTTCTTACTACAACCGTTTAAAATAAAGGTTCAATTTAAATCATCTCAAGGATTATTTAGGGGTAGATATGTAAGAACATTTAATAGTCAAAATATAAAATTCTCTATCAAATTATATTGTGTTATTTATTTAATTTCCACTATAACAACTCATTTAATTTATTAATTATGCTAATAAATATTATTCTTGAACTATATCTTTTAATAAATTACTTTCAATTAATTATAATTCTTGTACTTCAATTCTTTCAATTTAAGTTCATTATTTTTATTCCATAAAAAATGTTTTAAAATTATAAAAAGTTTTAAAGGGAAATTAACCCCTTCTTTTCATCCTTTCTTGGACCAACAATTGGTATTAGAGCCAACCTTTATTTTCAAAACCTTAATTAGTTAAAGGAATGATCAATTAAGGATGGCCTCTAACTCTAGTTCCCATGGTGATTTAGAAAGAAACTATGGATAAAGATATTTTTTTAATGTAAAAAATTATGGTTATTGAAAAATAAACATTTCTACATTTCTTAAAATCTTAGGCTATCCCATTTGGAATATTTTTTTAAATGGTTATACTTTTTCTAACCAATTAGAGGAAAAATGGACTCCTAATGATTTAATATCTTTTGAGATAGATGGAAAATATATGAATAATTTTTTTGTTCATAATCATGAATTTAATAATGTTTCAAATTGTAAAAATGATCCTGATATTGGTAAGATATTGATCGCACCATGATTCACTGTTTCATTTTCACCCTTACACCACTGTGCTAAACTAGTTTTGTGTTGATAATTATAAAAATAATAACAAATTTCACTTCATTTTTTATTCAATTATTTTGTGTTTATCACTTTTAAAATGGTAAATGTTACTTGTTTTGATAATTTCATTATAGTTGGAGGTGATTTGGAGGGACCATGATGACGTTTAAGAAAAATGGTCCAAACTACACAGGATCCAAAAAACACCAGGGCACTCAACCGCACACCGATACTAAACCATGCATCCAAATGGGTTTATATTTTGTGGCCTGGTAAATACATTAGTGGGATACATATTTTATGAAAGAAACCAATCTCAATTCATCCATATATAGGACCGTCCATAATGATTTGTTCAAGACACCATATTTGCACGAAGTCAAAAGTGGTGTGCTGTGTTCTATGATATCTTGAGATGTAGTTGTCTAAATAATGCCAAATTTTTGTTGGAGATATTAATGAGGTGGGGATACAACTTTTTTATTTTCTTCAATGTGGGATAAGTCTATATAGAGGTCAAAAACCATGTGCCAATTGGTTTCTTGAAATATGGGGGCTCAAAACCTTCTTCCAATTTTCCTATAAATTGGCACCTTGGGATAAACGGTGGATGATAATTTTGAGGGAGCTAAAAATACTTGGGAGGGAGTTCCAAAACGTGTTATTCTACTAGTTTTGTGTAATTTGTGTGTTATATATTTCAATTATGTTTAATTTGAATGTTATTCTACTCTGAATATATTTCTTTTATTATAATTAAGTGAAACACTTTTTATTTCAACACCGATTGGGTTGAGATTTCATGTTGGAATCTTGGGTTGTTTCGATTGGACAAGAAAAAAAAATCTTATTTCTCACACACATAAATAATATTTAAGTATGTTTTGGTATCTATTTTTCTATTTTCTAGAACCAAACCTTGACAACACGATTATTGTGTTAAGGGGTAATTCTTTGAGCATTATTTTAAGAGGCAAGAGGGAAGTCGAGATCTTGACAACCCTCAACCAAAGGATTACATTAAACCATATAAAAACTTTAGAACAATGAACTATACAAGATTTTTAGTGAACTTTAAATGATATCCTCTCATAATTATAAAATACCACCTTTATTTATCAACTATTAAACTCTTTAAATCAAGTCATTTTCTTAATTTTTTTTCAAAACCACCCCTCTTTTATTTCTTTTTATTAAAATACACACTATATCCCATCAACAATCCTTGATAGATGACTTAGGGTGTTCCCTATACTATAAATAAACCTTAAAAACATAATCTATTTGACGTGTCATGACAACATGTTCAAATTTTGGTGACGTTTCTGGGTAGCGCTTTTGTTTTTAGTGTGCATTTTTTATAAAAATATTGTTAATTTTGTAACTATTTCTTTGATTATTTACTTCCGTATTTTTTATTTTATTTATAAAATATTAATCTTGTGTAGGTTTTGTGCATGACATCATCTACTCTGATATATTTACCACCTTTTGAACCTGAACTGGAGAGGATCCTACATTAGCAACACCGTGACACATAATAAAACCCTTTGAAGGAGGACGCATCACATCTTGAACCTCTTCTTGATCCTTATTATTCTTATGAAACCAACATCAATATTGAATTAAACTTACATAATATGGATGAAAAAAATCGAACATAAAAATAACTAACCTAACTTGATAATTATATCCAACCCACCTATATTCAATTACAAGGCAAGACACCCAATTTTGAACTAAAATCTTGTCTAATTCAGTTATTGACAAGATTTCATGGACTTTATAAGGAAGATCAACATAAGTACTTAAAATAATTTTATACTGTGTGTTATAAATTAAAACCTGCTAATGTGTATTAAGAACAAGTAAAGCTCATATCATTCCCATTTTCATTAGAAGACACTGTGAAATATTGGTTGTATTATGTTAATTCACCAATTATAGGTTGGGTGGACATGAAACGACTTTTTCGTGAAAAATATTTCCCATCCTCTCAAACCACAACAATAAGGAAATATATTTTTGGGATAAGAAAATCATAAGGGGAAACACTTAATAAATATTGGGAGAGATTTAAGAGGTTATGTTCAAGCTATCCACACCACCAAATAAGTGATCAAATTTTAATTCAGTATTTTTATGAAGGTTTAATTACTATTGATAGAAATATGATTGATGCTATTATAGGTGGTTCACTAGTTGATAAAACCCCAATTTCTACAAGGACCGTAATTGAGAACATGACATAAAACACTAAAAAATTCAGTTCAAGGTCTTGTGTACCCATTTGAGGTGTCCATGAGGTGAAAAGTACTACATTAGAGAAGAATGTGGACACGAATTTTGAAGAGGTAAGTACCCTTTTTGAAAACTTGTTCTTTACCAAGGTAAATCCCAATCTCCTCCTCTCATTCATTGTGGTATATGTTCTTCTGACACCTAGTACTCTAAACAATGCCCCCAACCGAGAGAAACTTCTGATAGTTATGAGGCAATCTTTCCAGGATGCCCCTACAACCAACCCTTTAGGAAAGAACCATACTATCCATCCAACCCTAGGTGGAAAGACAACCAAGCCTATATGCAATGGGGTTATTCAAATAAACCTCAATAATAATGGAACCAACCGAGGCAGAGTAGTCATCCAACACCACCACCCAGAAATAACTATCCACTACAAAGGCCTTTCCAACCACCCCCTACAAAACCCAATATTATCCTAGAAGATATAATGAAAAAAAAGGCTGCCAACAATCTCAAATTCCAAAAAACCACCCAAGAATCCATACAAGACCTAAAACCCCAATTATACCAACTCACTAACTATATGGGGGAAATTCAAATTCATGGGTTGGGTAAACTACCGTATCAACCAGTAGTTAACCCCAAGGATAAGGGAAATTTTAGTTCCATCACCTTTATGAGTGGAACTCATCTTAAAATCCAAATAACCCCTCCAATAGAGTCATCCTCTCCTGAGGAAACCACCATCCCAACCACTATAAATGGTCCAAATGAGGTAAAACCTTATCCCGAGAGAAGCCTTACCAAAGGAAAGAGTGTGTCTATTGATGAGGAACCTATACCAAACATTCCTCTTCCATTTCCCCAAAGAGACACCCAACCTAGGAAACAAAAAGGATACTGAACCTGATAAGGAAATATTAGAAACTTTAAAAAAAGTGCAGGTTAACATTCCTTTGATTGATTCCATGAAGAAAATTCCAATATATGCCAAGTTTCTGAAGGAGATGTGTACACAATGAAGGAGACTTTGAGGTGACGAGAAGGTGATCTTGGAGAGGAATGTCTCAGAATTGATAGTGAAATCACTTCCCACCAAATGAAATCATCTTAGAACATTCTCAATTCCAGTCACCATAGAGGATTATTCCTTTTCCAATGATATTATTGATTTGGGAGCTTCTATAAATGTGATTACTTACTCTATTTACTCTTCATTTCAGGATGAGGAACTTAAGCCCACAAGAATTTTTGTTCAACTGGAAAACCAGAGTACTTCACACCCCTATGGTGTGTTATAGGATGTTCTTTTGAGGGTACCAAATTTAATATTTCTTGCTATTTTTAATGTGAAAAAAATGTAAGATGATAGGATGAATGGATATGGACTGATTATATTGGGGAGACCTTTCTTGAAATCTCTAAAACCATAATTAATGTCCAAAATGGTGCAATATCTATGGAGTTTGGTGGCGACATTTTCCACTTAAACATCCTTGATTCCATGAAGCACTCCTCAGAATAATATTCCTCTCTATATTAACTTTATAGATGTACTCCCTTCCCCTAAAAAAACTTCTTTTCATTCCACTAACCCCCTTTTTAAGTTTTATTCATTGATTGAAATTACAGGAAATGAATCATACATATAATGTTGTAACAATATAGAAAAATGTCATGCATGCTTGTTAATTGATGATTTCTTGAACACTGAGGATCAGATGACCATCTATGATAAAGCTCATTCCTCATCTTAGGATGATACCATTGAGTAGTTAAATTAGATTAGTGAACTCTCACTTTCACACACACTCTCATCAGTCCAAAATTTTCCTGAATTGGAACTAAAACAATTGAATCAAGATTTAAAATATTTATATATTCAGAATGGAAACAAGCTGCCTATCATCATTTCTAGTTCACTCCCTCCAAATCATGAATTGAGATTACTTGAACTTTTGAGGGAGTATAAACAAGCTTTGGGATGGACACATTATGACATTCATGGAATTATCCCATCAATTTCTACACATCATATATTGTTAAATGATGAGGCTAAACCAGTGAGGTAGTCACAATGTCGACTAAACCCAAACCTCTTAGTTGTTTTTAAAAAGGAGGTAACAAAATTATTGGTTGTTGGAATCATTTAACCCATATCTGATAGTTAATGGGTCAGTCCAGCACAAGTGGTTCCTAAAAAAACTAGTCTAACGACAATTAAAAATGAAAACAATGAATTGGTTCCAACTCATGTATAGAATAGTTGGCATGTCTATATAGACTATTGCCGACTAAACCAATACACTAGGAAGGACCATTTACCATTACCATTCATTGACTAGATGCTATAGAGGCTAGTAGGAAAGTCCCATTACTATTTTCTTGATGGGTATTTTGGATAATTTTAGATCTATATTTCCCCCAAGGATTAGGAAAAGACAACCATTACTTTCCCCTTTGACAGATTTTCATATAGGAGGATTCCATTTAGTCTGTGAAATGCTCTAGGTACTTTATAGAGATGCATGTTTAGTATTTTTTTGGATTACATGGACAATTGAATGAAAGTATTCAAGGATGACTTCAATATTTATGGTTCCTCTTTTGATTAATGTTTGAACATTCTTGGCTCAGTACTACATTGTTGTATTGAAAAGAATTTTGTATTAAATTATGAAAAATTTCATTTCATGGTGCGAAAAGGTATAATATTGGGACATGTCATTTCTAGGGATGGTACCCAAGTTGATAAATCAAAAGTGGATGTCATTTCTTCCTTACCATTCCCCAAAAATGTATGGGATGTGTGGTCTTTACTAGGATATTCTAGATTTTACTGTCGTTTCATTTGTGACTTTAGTAAGATTGTACCCCCTATTCCGATCGCTCAAAAAATAAATAGAATTTGTTTTTGATAAAGAATGTGAGGAAGATTTTAACAAATTAAAATGGAGTCTCACATCAACCCCAGTAATCCAACCACCTAGGTGGGATTTACCATTTGAGATCATGTGTGATGCCTCTAACTATACAGTTGGGGTAGTCATATCACAAAGGGTCGATCGAGCTCCACATGTCATTACCTATGGCTCACGTACTTTGGACCCTGACCAAGAAAACTACACCACAACTGAAAAATAATTTCTTTCCATTGTGTTTTCCTTGGATAAATTCAGGTCATACCTTATAGGGTCCCAGGTCATTGTGTTTTCAGAACATGAAGCCCTCTTGTATATCCTTAAGAAACTGGAAGCCAAACCACATCTCATTCACTGGATACTCCTCCTTAAGGAATTAAATCTAGAAATTAGAGATAAAAAGGAGCATATAATATGGTGGTTGATCTTATCATATAGATCCAACCATTCTTAGACATTGACTCATCCACTTGCATTCCCATAAATGACATGTTTCCCGATGAACAACTGTACCGAGTGAAATATGTTATTCTTTGGTATGATGAAATTGTAAATTATTTGGTAGCATCTTGCATTCCTACTAGTTTCAACAAAAACCATACCAAACATCTAAAACATGAGTCCTATTGGTACATTTGGGATGACCCCTACCTTTGGAACACATGTAGTGATCAATTACTTAGGCATTGTGTTCCCAATAGCGAGTTTTATTCGATCCTTAGGTTCTGTCACACTCTTACTTATGGGGTCCACTTTGGTCCCCAACAAACTTCTCACAAGTTCATTGATTCTGATCCCTTTTGGAAAACATTATTTCTAGATGCCCATGATTTTTATAAATCATGTCCTCACTGTCAAATAATGGGGAATGTCTCTAAAAGAAATGAAATTCCAAAACAACCCTTACTCTTCTATGAAATTTTTGATGTTTGGGGCATTTAATTTATGGAACCATTCCCCAATTCATTTGGTAACTTGTACATTATTTTGGTAGTTGATTATGTGTAAAAACGGTTAGAAGCGTACACCACAAGGGCTAATGATTCCAAGACTATTGTGCAATTTTTGAGAACCAATTTTTTTTGTAGGTTTGAATTACCTAGGTTCATCATCAGTGACTAGGGTTATCATTTCTAATACCCCACATTGCAATCACTTCTTCATCAGTATGGGGTCAGGCATCGAGTGTCTAATTCTTATCACCCATAGACCAATAGTCAAGTTGATGTGTTGAATAGATAGGTAAAACAAATTCTTGAAAAAATAGTTCAACCCAACAGAAAAGATTGGAGCCTTAGACTCAATGATTCATTATGGGATTACCATACTTCTTTCAAAACTCCCATTGGAATGTCACTATATTGGATAGTGTTTGGAACGACTTATCACCTCCCTATTGAGATAGAGCACCAGGCCTATTGGGACATTAAACAATGAAATTATAATCTTTTTAGTGTGTGTGATCAAAGGAAGTTGGAGATTAAGGTGTTGGAGGAAATGTTTAGAGATTCATATGAGAACTCTAGGATTTATAAGGTGTAAACCAAGGCTTCCCACGACCGTCTCATCCTTCATCACCAGTTCCACATTGGGCAAAAGATCCTCCTTTACAATGCAAGGTTAAAGTTGCATCCAGGTAATCTTCATTCCTAATGGTTTGGACCTTACACTGTTACTAATGTTTATCCATTTAGTTTTGTTCAAGTTCAAAATGAAGAAACCAAACAAACCTTTAATGTCAATGGAAAATGTCTTAAGCACTTTCATGAAGCTCTTCTAGAGTCCCTGATAAAGGAACTACAAGTTCAAGAAGTATCCTACCAATAACACTCACTATGTTTTATCCTTCCATCCCAAATTCTATTTTTACAGTGAGGACACTACATGCTCTAGGTGTGGGGGATGCGTAAATTCTTGGGTTAGTTAGGAATTTTCATCATCTTTCTTCTTTTTCTCTTTTTGGATTGATGGATTGTATTTTCACTTTACCCCTTGTTTTCCCCCTTAATTTTGTGCTGACATGTTAATTTTTTATTCCCATTTTATCATGGAAAATGATGCCCTCTTAACCATAGAAGTTATTGAAAAATGCATGTAGAATTTTTGTATTTCATGCTGTTTTAACATTAAAAAAAATTCCGATGAAATGTGTATTTCAGAAAGAATTCAATATTTTGGCGTGACTTTCTCTTGAAATTTGGTTGTTTTTAGATGATATAAATAGTTGTGTCATTTTGAAACCTTTGAGAATAATGGTATCCTTTGTGTGAGTAGTTTATGGGAAAATTGTGTTACTAAATATCTCCACAAATCTTTGCACCCAACCATGAAGTGCAAATTTTTCTTACTCAATGGAAGGTGAATATAGTTTAGGTTAATATTTCTCATCTTTCGCAAAATTATTTTTCCATACATTCGTTCTTTATTCGATCATTTTTATTACTGTACCATATTGACCTTTGTGTGTGTACCTGTTATCTAACTATTGTTCACCCTAAAAAAAACAAAACAAAACAAAACAAAAATAAGGGTTGTGTCTTGGGAAGGTCAAAAACCACTCTTCCTCAATTTTTTATCTTATCATAACTATTAAAATTAGTGTCATGAGGAGATAAAACAAGGGTTGGGAGAAGAGTGTGATATTTGTTCCAAAATAACTTTTGAAAAAAAAAACAGTAAAATTAATAAATAAGGGGAGTGACAAAATGTACAAAATATGTGGATATCTAGGTTGGGAGAATAAGGTTTGAATTCTATGAATGATTAAGTGAGTGGGTCTTGAAATTTGATAGTGAAGGATGTAGGGAAGGTTCGGTGTATAGAATCATTTAAACTGAGAAATCTTAAAATAAACTATATTTACTAGATAGAAAGTGGAAAGAATTACATGGAATTGTTTTAACACACACACGCGGAGAATTAGTGACATGGTTAACTTGTGAATTATTTTCTCATATTGGTATTATTTATCTCTTAGAATTTCATTCTGATGCAATTTTTGAGACGTCTTTCTCCATGATCAGTGAGAATAACTCCTCAGTGCGATTTTTGATTTGATCACATTTCTATCAGGAATTAAATTTTCATTGAATATTAAATCTTCATGACTTTGAGAATATATTCATGAATAATGTGACTTTTCCTAGGAGTGAAAATGTTTTTGTGTGGGGGTGTGATTGCACCACGATTCACTGTTTCATTTTCACCTTTACACCATTGTGCTAAACTAGTTTTGTATTGAAAATTATAAAAATAATAACAAATTTCACTTCATGTTTGATTAAATTATTTTGTTTTTATCACTTTTAAAAAGGTAAATGTTACTTGTTTTGATAATTTCATTATAGGTGTAGATGATTTGGAGGGCCCATAATGAAGTTCAAGAAAAAAGAGCCAAACTGCGCAAGATCCAAGCACACCAGTGCACTCAACCACACACTTATACTAAACCGTGCATCCAAATGGGTTTATATTTTGTGGGACGATCCAAAATTCAGTATTATACATCTTTTATGAAGGAACTAAATATCAATTTGTCCATCTGTTGGCCCATCCGGACTGATATTTCCAAGACATCGAATCTGCACGAAGTCAAAAATGGTTTTCTGTGTTCTGTCGATATCTCCAGCTGTAGTTATCGAAATGGTTCCAAATATTCTATAGAGATAGCCAGGAAGTGGGGATAAAACTTTTTTTATTTTTTTCAAATAGATATAATACTATCTAGAGGTCAAAAACCATGGTCCAAGTGGTTTCTTGAAATATAGGGGCTCAAAACCACCTTCCAATTTTCCTATAAATTGCCACCTTGGGATCCTCATTTGTAAGTTCGGCCAGGAGGAAAAGATCTGGTATTTTGGATATCAAAAGGAGCCCTCTCCTAATCCTAGAAGTTCCGGAGGCCCCTATCCTCATGGGGGGGGGGTCAAGTATGAAGGCAAAGTTTTACCTGAGTCTCCTCCTCCTCTCGATGACGAGCTAAATAGTGGACAATCATTTCGAGAGAGCTACACATACTTGGGAGGGAGTTTTGAAACTTGTTCTTATACTGGTTTTGTATAATTTTTGTGTAAAATATTTCACTTATGTTTAATTTTTATTTTCTTCTCTTATGAATATATTTATTTTTTTATAATTAAGTGAAACACTCTTTATTTCAACATCGATTGGGTTTAGATTTCAAATGGGAATCTTGGGTTGTTCCGATTGAAAAAGACAATAATCCTCTTTCTCTCACACATACATAAGATTTCAGTATGATTTGGTAGCCCTTTTTATAGGTTTTATAACCAAAACATGACAACATGATTATTGTGTCAAGGGGTGATTATTTGAGCATCATTTTAAGAGGCAATAGGGAAGTCAAGATCTTGACAACCCTCAACCATAGGATTACATTAAACCATATAAAATTATCAGAACAATGAACTATCCAAGATGTATAGTGAAATTGAAATGGTATAATCTATCATAATTCTAAAACACTACCTTTATTTATCAACTATTAAACTCTTTCAATCAAGTCTTTTTCTTAAGACTATTTTCAAAACCACCCCCTCTTTTGTTCCTTTTTATTATAAAATCACACTATAAACCACCAATGCTCCTTAAGATATGACCTAGGGTTTTCCCTATACTTAAATCAACCTTAAAAACACAATCAATTTGATATGTCATGACAACGCGTTCAGGTACTTGAATACATATATGAGTAATGTATCAAGATAGAGTTTCCTAATAAGAATAAGAAAACCAAGAAGTCACTAAAAGCATTAAAAAGGAGTGAAAGTGATGAATCCCTCACAACCTATGATTCAATCCTGAAATGTCTTATGGAATAAACTTATGAAAGTAATGAGGTATGTTATTATATCTATTCCTACTATTTAATTCATTTAAACTATGAAGATATTAGATATGTAAGAGATCAAATTCAAGAAGGATTTTGTGAAATCACTTCTCAGTTCAAAGAACATAAATATAAATAAAACCTTATTGTTAATAATAAGGACTCCATTTTAAAATAAAATAATAAATTGAAAGAGGAAAATTATAATACCCAATATTTTATTTAAAAAACTATGAAAATAAAAATAGAAGATTTGAATTATCATTAGAAGAAAATTAAAGTTAAAAAATTGATTTAGATATAATTAAAGGAAAAATGGTTTGTATAAAGGACCAAAAAACATTGAAAAATTAGAAAATACAATAAAATAGCTCAAAAGTGATATTTCCAAGTTCACCTAAGGTGTATTTTTTTAACAATATATTGGGTTCTTATCATAACATGAAAAAAAATTATAGACATGAATATAGTGAAAGATCCTCTAAAAATACCACGAATACCATTTATGTTAGAGGTAGCTCTCAAAATAGTTTTTTTAATTTTTATCATAGGATTGAGCACATGATTTATGAATATAATTATAAAAATTCATTATATATTAGACCAAAATTGGTCCACCTTTACTCAAATATCATATCTATAAAATCTTATTTTTCTTAGGGAAACTCATATCCCAAGAAAAGATGGGTTCTAAAATTTTTATTGACTAACATTAGTGTATGCAAACTCACTTGGGTACCAAAAGTATTTTGATCATTCTGTAGGAAGCACGAATCAAGAGAATTCTAGATGCGCTACATGGAATATGGTTGGTGGGTTCATTAGAAACTTGTGTGGTAATATTTCAAACTTCTTAAAAAATGTTTTCAAAATTAAAATTTTTTATCTTTTAAATTATCGATATTGGATCATTCTTTCCAATCTTATCAAATTTATTTAATTGGTATATAATTGTTGAATTCAATTGATTATTTATTAATTTGATCCATTTCTATTTGAAAAAGATTTTGGAGTAAATTTTATAATTTTTATTTGAATTTATTTTTGATTTTAAAATCATCTTTTATATTTTAATCTCAATTTTAAAATCAATTTCAAATAACCTTATAAAGGTCCAATTTAAGCATATATTGTTTTATACATTGATTATATGGATATTTAATTAGGTATTATTTTAAATATCTCATATTATTTCCATAAATTGATCCTCACTTAAATTTTTCTTTAAATTGGATAAATCCATTCATTTATTTTGAAGATTCTATCAAAATTTTAAATTTCCATGTAATGTTCTAAGACTTTACTATTTAATATCTTCAAACTAAATTGAACATTACTAATTTAATATTCCTTAAAGGTTAATAATTCAAAATTATTTCAGAATATTGAGTTAAATCTAATTATAAAATATTTAAATTCACTTGGATAGTTTCTTGAGTCTTAAATTGGTTTCTTAAATTATGATTTAAATTGATTTCACTTAATTTTGAAACCATTTTCAAAATAAATCTTTTAATTATGCACTGTTTAGTTTAAAGGATATCAAAAATCAATTTGATATTTTAGTCCTTAAATTAAATCTTATTTAATTATCAAATTATTGGATATTATTGAATTATTTTTGAGAATATATCATATAAAATCCATTTTCCTATTTTGTTTCCAAAATTAAATTTTTTAATTAAACTACCAAGGAAGCCACTGGCTAGCCGATGCTTCTTCACCGGGTAGCCAGTGAAGGTTTTTAAAACCTAGGTTCTATTTCTTTCCTACCGACCAACCAATGTAGCTCACTAGCCAACTAATTGACCTTTTAGGCTCTTTTGATCTCTTGTGTTGGGGATATTTTTATTACGTGATAAACCTCTCTTCCCCCCACTCAATATATCCATATTATTTAAATATTATAAAATCTAAGTCTTTTTAAAGCCAATTGTTTTAAAATATCATTTGAATATGCAAGTCTCTTATGCATATTATACATATATCCTTGTTATAAGTTTTGATTTGTTTTAAAAGGGATAATGACTAGATTCATCAAAAGGGGAATAATGGAATGAAATGAATCATTCTTTTCTCAAAGGAATGCATTTTTCTCCTAAGAAATTTTTAATGAGATCTCATGTTGTAATTCATCTCATTTTGAAAATTATATAATTTCATATTAAAACCATTATTTTAATCACTTTGAATTTCATTATGAAATATTGAAATTCCCTTTGTAACTGCTTTTTCTATAGTAATTAATTTTTGAATCCCATTGGCCACTTGATTTCTTTTTTATATATTTTGTTACTAATTATTATCATTTGAAACTTGAGCTTTTTATTCATTTTAATCAAGTTTGTTATTTTCTACTTAAACATCACTCTTATCCTTTCATGGTAATTATTGGTTTCTAGTGCAATGCTTTTTTACTTATTTAAATAGTTTTCATGGTCACTTGTACCAAACTCTCTTAATTCTTAACATTTATTAGATTTCGTTATTTTCACTAAATTAATTTAGTAAAAATATTTATATTGGATCAAATTTAGATTTGTCCATTAATATCATTATGAGAATTGAGAATATTTTTTTATTAAAATATTATTCTTATATCTCATGGATTAATTATTTTTATTCTTTATGAATTATTCTTCAATTCTTTCTAATGAGTGCTCACATTTCTAAGGAATAGAATGATATTACAACTTATAATTTTATTTCTTGATTATGTATACTTCTCTCCTGTCTTTCTACACTAAAAAAATGGCCTTTTACAATGAGTTATTTGCGACGAGATCTATTCCTGTCGCAAATAGTCTGTCGAAGAGATTATTTGCGACATACCCCTAATCCCGTCGCAAAAAACTAATTATTTACGACGAGATTAGGGGTCCCGTCATAAAAGGTTTAGCGCGATGTGGTGCGGATTGTGCACCAAACTGCATGAAGGGTATTTGTGATGGGGGGCCTCCCCGTCACAAATACCCGACGTCGGTAAATACTATTTGCGACGGGGAGGCACCCCCAGTCGCAAATACCCAACGGTGGTAAATACTATTTGTGACGAGATCTACCCCCATCGCAAATAGTGTGTCGGTAGGTCACTATTTGTGACGGGAGTCCTGTCACAAATAGTTGCATCACAAATAATCTTACCTATATATACCCCATCCGTTTTTTCATTATTCCCCTTAATTTCTACTTTCTCTCTCTCTAAACTCTAATTTTAGAGTTAAAATTTCTCTGAGTTGATTTTTTATGAACAAGTTTTGAAGCCATCTACACCTATAAAAGATCAAGTTTAAAGGTATTTATGTTTTATTTAATTTAATATTTATTTCTTTTTTTATATTAATTTTAATTATTGTTAATTAGTTGTAATTAAATTAGTTTAGATTGCTTTTGTCATCAGTATTTATTTGTAATAATAAAGTGAAATTATTAGTACTAATTATTAATAATTAGTAGTAATTAGGAATTATTAACAATAATTAGTAATGAATATAAATAATTAGCAATAATTAGTAATTAGTAGCGGTAATTTGCAGCAATTTGCATTAATTAATAGTAATTAACGCTAATTAGTAATAATTAACGGTAATTAGTAATATTTAGGAATAAATAGTAATAAATACTAATAATTAATAATAAATACTAATAAATACTAATAATTTGTAATAAATACTAATAAATACTAATAATTTGTAATAAATACTAATAAATACTAATAATTAGTAATAATTACTAATAATTATTAATAAATACTAATAAATAGTAATAAATAGTAATAAATAGTAATAAATAGTAATAAATAGTAATAATTAGTATTAATTAGAAATAATTAGCAATAAATAGAAATAATTAGCAATAATTAGAAATAATTAGCAATAATTAGAAATAATTAGAAATAATTAGTATTAATTAGTATTAAATAGTTATAATTAGCAATAATTAGCAATAATTAGCAATAATTACTAATAAATAGCAATAAATAGTTATAAATACTAATAAATAGTAATAAATAGTAATAAATAGTAATACATCATAATAAATAGTAATAAATAGTAATAATTAGTAATAATTAGTAATAATTAGTATTAATTAGCAATAATTAGCAATAATTAGCAATAATTAGCAATAATTAGTAATAATTAGAAATAATTAGGAATAAATACTAATAAATACTAATAAATACTAATAAATACTAATAAATACTAATCAATACTAATAATTAGTAATAAATAGTAATAATTAGTAATAATTAGTAATAATTCATAATAATTAGAAATAATTAGTAATAATTAGTAATAATTAGTCTTAATTAGTATTGATTAGTATTAATTAGTAAAAATTAGTAATAATTAGCAATAATTAGCAATAATTAGAAATAATTAGCAATAATTAGCAAGAAATAATTAGCAAGAAATAATTAGCAATAATTAGGAATAATTAACAAGTAATAATTATCAAGAAATAATTAGCAAGTAATAATTATCAAGCAATAATCAACAAGCAATAATTAGCGATAATTAGCAATAATTAGTAATAATTAGGGATAATTAGTGATAATTAGCGATAATTAGCGATAATTAGAAATAATTAGTGATAATTAGCGATAATTAGCGATAATTAGCGATAATTAGCTATAATTAGAAATAATTAGTGATAATTAGCGATAATCAGCGATAATTAGCGATAATTAGCGATAATTAGCGATAATTAGCGATAATTAGAGATAATTAGCAATAATTAGCAATAATTAGCAATAATTAGAAATAATTAGAAATAATTAGAAATAATTAGAAATAATTAGCAATAATTAGCAATAATTAGCAATAATTAGCAATAATTAGCAATAAATAGGGATAATTGTAATAAATTGTAAGAACTTGGCACAATTTCTAGTGGATTGGTGGCACTACTTTTTCTCGATGAATCTTCTCCTTTAAACTCTCGCTGGCTCAAAACATTATGAAAGATGTGATTTTATGAATGCATATCTAATATCTTATGCACGAGATTGGATATGCATTCACAGGACCACATTTTTTATAATTTTTTTCAGGCAGTGATAGTTGAAAAAAGATGATTCATCAATGAAAACAAGGCTCTTTTGTCTGGTAACTCATTTACTTTAATCTTTCTCACACTAAAATCACAATGAAGAATATAGTCAGAGGTACGCTTATGTGTTCTCATATGCACAGGAATGGATATGCGTACCTCCGAGTAGATTCTTTATTGTGATTTCAGTGTGAGAAAGTTGCAAGTAAATAATCCATTGGACAAAAGAGAAGCTGCCAATCCATTGGAAATTATGTCACCCGTAATTAGTGGTAATTAGTAAGAAGTAGCTGTAATTATTTATCATCTCTTTTTTGGATAGTGTTTTTCTTATTTCAAATTATTCAAAAATAGTAATGATTTTATATTTTGTAGAAAAATATGGAACAAATAAGTTGACAACATTCATTATTAGATGATTGTGATTGGATAAATCAACACAAAAATCCAAACGGTTTTGGTTTAAATTATATTTATATTGAGGGTGTTGAAGCTTTCTTATCATTTTCATCATCAAAACCAAAATTTGTTTCAAAAGGAACAATTAAGTGTCCTTGTAAAAAATTTTCTATGAGAACATTTGACACATTTGATAACATTATAGGACATCTCTTGCGTTTTGGTTTTCAACTAAATTATGTTTTTTGGTATCAACATGGTGAAAGAAGTTCTAGAGAAGATACTATTAATTTGATTCTAGATCCATAATGGTTTCAAAATTTAGTACATGATGTTGCAGGTCCATCTATTCAACAAACTAAAACTCAGGATGATATTGATTTAACTCCTGAGTTGGAACCATCTGATTTTTAAGAGTTGTTAAGGTCTGCGGAGGATGCATTATAACCTAGTTACAAGATAAGAAAATTAAAAGCGGTTACAAAAATTTATGGCTGTTAAATCAGATAATGGAATGTCAAACAATTGTTTTGATTATATATTTTCTTTGGTTAAAACACTGTTACCTGAAGGAAATATGTTCCCTACAAATTACTATGAGATAATGAGGCTAGTTCATAATCTAGGCCTTAGTTATCAGAAGATTCATGCATGTGAAAATGATTTCATCTTATATTTTGTTGAAAATGATTTACTGGAAAGTTTTCCCATACGTGGACATTCGAGGTATAAAGAAGCTCAACTAGGGAAGTTTGAATTGATTCCTGTAAAAAAGTTGAGATATTTCCCACTTACACCTAGGTTGCAGCATTTATTTATGTCTCAGAACACAACAACAATGATTTCATGACACAAAACCAAGATTTCAACTAGTAAAAGCTTGAATCATCCATCTGATGGTGATTCATGGAAAAATTTTGACCGATTGCATCCGTCTTTTTCTTTAGAATCCCAGAACATGTGATTGGGTCTTTCTACTGATGGTTTCTATCCGTTTGGTTCTTATGGTAGTCAGTATTCATATTTTCATGTCTTTATAACCCCGTATAATTTACCTCCATGGATGTTGATGAAGGAACCTTATATATTTTTGACCTTATTAATACCAAGACATCTGAAAAAGAATGTTGATAGTTATTTGAAACCATTGATTGACAAGTTAAATTCATTGTGGAGTAATGGTGTTAGTATATATGATGTTGCTACGAAACCAAATTTCCATCTAAAAGCTACATTGATGTGGAAAATTAGTGTCTTCCCAGTATATGAAATGTTATCTTACTGGATTACACCAGTCTGAAATCATGTCCTTATTTTATGAGAGACAACAAAGCATTTATGCTCATCAATGGAAAAAAAACTTTCTATTTTGACTTTCATTGCAGATTTCTTCCAACCGATCATCCTTTTTAGAGGAACAATCTCATTTCAGAAAAGACACAATTAAAAAGGATAGACCTCTAAAAATGATCTCAGGTATAGAGTTAAAATCAGTTGTATTTTCATTACCTCCCATTACATTTGTACCAACAATAAACCCCCAAAAAATTCATGGATTTGGGAATGAACACAATCGGATAAAATGGATAATTTTTTGGGATATACCATATTGGTCTGATTTCTTGGTCCGCCACATGTTGGATTTCATGAATATTAAGAAGAACTATTTTGATAATTTATTTCATAAAGTTTTGGATACACCTGGTATGACCAAATATGATGTAAAGGGACGATTAGATCCTGCCCAAATTTTTAGGCAACCAGAACTTGAACTATTTGAAAATGTCATATTCTAGAGGTTAATGAATCCAAAAGTAGATTATACACTATCCAAAGAGTGTCACTTATTATTTTGTCAGTGGATTGCAGATTTGAGACTTCCAGATGGCTATGCTTCCAATTTGGGCAGATGTGTTTAGAATGGTCATATTATCGGATTAAAAATTCCTGATTGTTATGTTATAATATAAATACTTATGCCAATTTGATTAATAGGTTTTTTTGAATTCTATGATTTGGGATTTGATAAAAGACATATCATATTTTTTTGAGATATTTTTGCGGTGACAACAGACTATGATGCACTAATAAAACTGGAAGAATATGTTGTTGTAATTATATATAAACTGGAAAAAATATTCCCACCAGATTTCTTTGACTCAATGGAATATTTAATATTACATTTTCCACATGAAGAAAAATTTGGAGGTTTGGTACAGTTTCGATGGATGTACCCATTTGAGAGATGCATGCAGAAATTGAAGGAAAAAGTACGTAACAAAGCATCAGTTGAAGGGTCAATTTCTGAAGCTTATTTGCAATAGGAAATTGATTTTTTATGCTCTCATTATTTTGAATATAAATATTCCGCATAACAAAGCCGCATGGGACAGAATGAGGGGAATTTTGATGATGAAGTGGACAATCAATTATCTATTTTTAATCAGCTAGAGTTTAGTTTTGGTGGAGTTCATGAACAATGACTTTCATATGATGAACATCATAGAGATCATACATATGTTCTACTCAACTATGAAGAAATGACATAATTTTTACTATGAGTGATTAAATCACTTATTCTATAATTTATGTTACAGTAAGTAAACTTATTTTATTTGTAGGTTATATGATAATCACATCAAGAAACAACTTCCAAAAATTACAGCAGCTACTCTTGAAGAACGTCAATAAATAAAATTTTCTCAATGGTTTCAAAAACTAGTAACATAAATTATTGATAGTTTAACATATCAATTCAGTTTATTAATTACTATATTGATAATTTTTAAAAAAAATTTTAGATGTCTCAACATGCTGATAAAATTGATAAGCGACTGTATATATTGAGTAACCCACCATCCAAAATGGTTAAATATTATAATTCATATGTGGTGAATGGTTTTTGATTTCATACACATGAATATGGGGAATAAAAAAACAATGAATAATGGAGTATTATTAAGAGGATCTCATCATAAAGAAACTGAAGTTGACTTTTACAACATACTGGATGAAATTATTGAACTCTGTTATCTAGGAAAAAATTACATAAAGATGTTTAAATGTCAGTGGTTGGATACTGAGAGAGGCTTGCGTGTTCATCCGACTCATGGAATCGTTGAAATTAAATATAAAAGTCTTCTTGCAGTAAATGAACCATTTTTACTGGCTCAACAAGCACATAAAATTTATTACACATAGTACTATACTACTTTAAGAGACCTGAGTGATTGATAGAGCATAATAAAAATGAAATCTCGGGAAAATCAGTTTACTCAACATGAATGTGGTTCTGCTGAAGTTCAAGGAATTGAAATTTTTCAAAAGACTACTCAAAATCCATCTTTTTCACAAAGAGACATGAATATCGATGATGAAACCCCACGATTAAGGGTTGGTGATGACAATGATGTTAATGATGTTTCAAATGAATTTGAAATGGAAAGAGATGATGAAACTGAAACTAATATGGATATTGATGATACTAAAGAGGAATATGAAGACATTGACATCGTCAGATATGAATATGAAGATGAATGTGAACATTGACCCAATTAAATGATGGTTATAATCATAACTAATATATATCTATATATAATAGTTATTTTTAACTATTTTCTAACAACAATCATTTTTTCTTTCAGATGGATGGTGATATATTTCGTCAGTTTTAGGAGGTTGACCTACCTTTGGATGATGATGATTTGGGATCATCTGACCCTCATCCTACTAGTGGTTCAGGGGGTACACAGAGGGGGCGTAGTCTTGAGAGACTGAAGATTCCCAACCCTATCCCCAAGTCATGTCCACGTCTTGGATTCGATCCACACACGCGATGGTATGATAACCTCTGTATTTTAGTTAGCTTTCATTAATTTATTTATATAATAATTGTTTTATTATTTGTTCTTTCTTTCATAGTTTTGTGCATATAAATGTTGGATAGGGGAGTGCTATCTTGGACAATTATTTTTCTCAACCATGGTTCACATGAGAACAGATTCCTATTGATGTGAAGTTCAACATGTTTGATCATTAGCTAGTACATAAATAAATAATATTTATTTTGAAATTTATTTCATTAATAACTTGATATTATAAATTATTTGTAGGTTTTATGGTATCCCATTGATGATATCATGCATGACGCTATCCACACGACATGGAAGGTGTCTATGCATGACTGTTTCTGTCATTTTTTTCACAATTTGGGAAGGATGACCTTGAAGAAAGTAGGAGTGGAACTATTTGATGAGTCCTATAGAGCCCACTGAACAGAGTACATTTCATCTCACATTTGGGATGGATTATGTTCACACTGGTTGGGTGGTGAATTTCAGAGGATATCTTCATTGGGCCGACAAAACCGGGGGAGACAGGAGGTGACACATCAATCCGGTAGTCGTACATTCAGTACACATAGAGGGCATCTGGTAATTATTATTTTTAAATATTTTATATAAATTTAAATATAAACAGATTATTTTATATTCATATAGGCAATAGAGCAGCCCAATATTATGGAGTATGATGTTTATCAGAGGATATAATGTGATCCATCCACTGGAGAGATTAGAGGTGATCACCAGTGTCAGATTATGGCCAGTATTATTTCTTTTTTAGTTTGAAATTTAACTGCATATAATATTTTCACTATTTTAATTTCAAATTGGAACTGAAGGAGTCATATGAGGGAATGACCTCTCAGACACAGGCTGAAAGTCAGGCTGACATGATTGATCAGACTAGTGCCCACCATTTCGATGAGGCGACATAGATGCAGGCGACCTAGTATGGATTCGAGAAGGGATGAGTAGTTGGTATCAACTCTGATTTGAATCATGGGACTTATTATAGTACTACTGCAAGGTCGGCATCCAACTCGAGAGGAGATCATAGAGAGGCGTCATCTTTTGGCTCATAGTATCAGGAGTAACTGCATGCTCAGAATGAGCTTATAGAGAGTTTACGTAAGCAGTAGGTAGAGATGCGTTAGCAACAGCATCAACAACAGTAGTAATAGGAGGAGACACGTCGATGACAATATCAGTATCACGAGCAGATGGAGTACATGCGCCATATGACTCATAGTTTAGGGATGTAGTTTCCTCCACTATCTCCTCCAACTCCTCCACCTTCTCTAGAAGACTATCCCCCCAGTTACTTTTTTTAATGTTAAAAACATTTGAATTTAAAGTTTGTTGTAATATTAACTATTTACAGTTTATGTCTTTTATATTGGTGAAAATATTACATAATTTATTTATTATTATTTTTTGATATTTTATTATTTTATTATTTATTATTAGTATTATATTTTTTAATTTTTGGTTATTTTACTAATAACAATAATAATAATATTATTTTTTCATAAATATTAATAATAATAATAACATTATTATATCATTATTATTATTTTATTATTAATATTATAATAATATAATTTTTTTATATTATTAATATTAGTATTATTATCATATAATATAATATTATTTACATTAATAGTATTAATAATATTATTATTTTCTAATATTAATTTATCATAATTTTATTGAATATATTTTTTATTTTATTATGTATTTGCGATGGGACCTTTTGCGATGGGAACCCGTCACAAATGGTTTATATATTTTTTAAATAACTATTTGTGATAGGAAAAGTGGACCCATCACAAATATGTTTTTATGACGGGCCCGTCGTAACATGTTTGTATTTATATAATATATATAATCAGAAAACTATTTATGATGGGAAAAATGGACCGTCGCAAATACCTTTTTGCGACAGGACCATCGAAACAAGTTTTTATATATATAATATATATAATTAGAGAACTATTTGAGATTCCATTTTATGCAACGAGCTATTTGTGATGAGTCCCCGTCACAAAAGAGCATTTTTTACTAGATCCCATCACAAATAACCCGTCACAAATACCTCAAATTCCAGTTGTGCTAATAATTCGATGCAATTCATGGATCTTCTTTGACATTCCTTAGGCATTACCATTTCACCATGTTATGAGTTAGTGTTTATATATGAAGGTTCTGGGCGCAGCGGAAGCGCGCAGGTGGATGTGCCCACTTGGCTTTTTGTCATTAGCAATGATCAATCCGGGATCAATACGATGATAAATGCCAGTCTCCACAGATCGAATCATAGAAAAAGACAAAGAAGAAGGTTTTCCCGGATACACAAAGAAGGATTGTTACAGGTTGATTATAATTAATTTAATCAATTGAAAAGAAATACCTTTTGGGTGTTCTTTCTTTGTTGATGTTCTTGATCACGTTCCGATGTGATTCGTCATTACGTCGCAGAATCCAAGTGTAGACTTCCTCTAGAAGTGATCCACATGTGTACCTCGTATCTCGGGATGTCGCCAAAGGAGTATCCAGGTTCTAGCATGGAGAAACCTTTGCTCGCGTTGTCCGCCTTAGATCGTCTTGATCCGATGGAAGAGGATCTCTCTCGGTCTTGAGAGCGTTCTTGGAGGAAGAGGTTCTTTCGACCTTGAAAGAATTCTCCAGAATTGTTGTGGTTAGAAAAGAGTTGGGGTTGTGAGGATATTTATAATCGGGTGTGTGGGGTTATAGAGTTATGAAAATAAATAAACGTGTTACGCGTTTTATTTATTTCATTAACTCTTATTGAAAACCCCCATGCCGAATAATTAATTCCTTGACATGCGCCCATGATGATTATAATAAATATCATTTAATAAAACAATATTATATCCTCAAAATCCTGACTGTAAAAACTACACGGTGTGTATTAATAAATACACGGTGTGTAATTGTTTTTCATTGAAAACTACACGGCATGTAATCATTGATATACGACATGTACTTGTTTTATTTTATTCTTCTCCTCCAACATTAAAATGATTTAGGCTTCCTTGAATAATTATTAAACCACGTACAGGAATAATCTTTATTCTACTTGAGATACTTGAATACACTTAGTGTGTGACCCTCTAGGCCTCTTTCTCGTTGTCATTAGGCGGGCTTGCCTAAAGTCCAAGATTACTATCTAGCAACGGGTCAAGGCACCCAAGTGAAATAAGTTGACGCCGCATTGATGTATCACCTCATACGAATTCTTACTGTGTAATTTAATCCCCTTTTCTCGATATCTAATCAAGAAGGTTTCATGGTAGTGTCATAAACCTATATGCTTGATCCGTCGTTCTTTGACTACCTCAAAATAAACTTGTTGTTTACACCATGGCCATGGAATTTAATGCGACATTTCTATTTCAATCAAAGGACCGAGATATCAACTTCCATAAATGGAAGGGAAAAATCCTTACTCGACTTATCCATTAACAACATGTCACTCGTGACGCACCCAACGTACCCTACTTCCCGCCAACTATCTGCGTGACAGTTTTCGTCAGTAAATCTAAGTGCGCGAGTCATGATATGAGTTAATGATAATCTTCTAGTCTAAGGAACATTACACATGCACATAGATAGAAATGTCCGATGACACCAAGACATGCAGAATTGCTACTAGCGGGTCTGTTCTCATAATCTCCCATATTAGAGATTACCATGTGCGAACTCCATGAGAGAGAGTCTCGTCTTCTTACGAGTACTCGCACATGACGGTCTGTATACTATGTGGCCTATCATAATATGTCATCCAACCGCAGAACTTTATTTAAGAATATTGTTATAGAATTTCAAGGTTCTCATCATAGCGGGGATCTACCATGACCTTATCAATGCAACAAATATTCTAGGACATTATTATATTATAGTCATGTAGAACAATGAACAATATATAATAAGTGAACATTTATGTAATCAAAGTACAAAATAGTTGGTTCTTAGGACACCAACCCTTACAAACTCCCACTTGGGCTAGAGCCAACTTTCTATGACTTTTAGTCTGCTAGACCTCACATGATGATCATGTTTCTGCTGAGTCAAGGCTTTAGTCAAGGGGTCCTCCACGTTGTCTTCTGTGGAAATACTGCTCACTGCAACTTCACCTCTCTGAGAAAAATCCCTCAAGAGACGATACTTCCAAAGTATGTTCTTTGTCTGCTGATGTGACCTTGGATCTTTTGCAAGTTCCACCGCTGCAGTATTATCACAATAGAGTGTGATATGATCTTTATTGCTCGGTACTAAATCCAGCTCTTGGACGAAGCTTCGCATCCATACTGCTTCTTTAGCTGCCTCAGAAGCTGTGATATACTCAGACTCCACTGTAGAATCGGCCACCACACTCTGCTTTGAGCTCTTCCAGATCACTGCACCTCCATTCAAACTGAAGATGTATCCAGTCTGCGACTTCATGTCATCTTGATCAGTCTGGAAACTAGCATCTACATGTCCTCTGATGACTAGTTCCTCATCTTCTCCATAAACTAGTAACATATCCTTAGTACGCCTCAGATACTTAAGGATAGTCTTGACTGCCATCCAATAGAGGTCTCCTAGATCATCTTGATATCTGCCTACCGCATTTAATGCGTAAGCAACATCTAGCCTCGTACATAGCATATCATACATGACTGACCCAATCAGAGATGCGTAAGTGATCCTTACCATTCTCTTTCTTTCCTCATGTGTCTGAGGACACATTTTCTTGGAAAGATGAATGCCATGTGACACTGGCAACAATCCCCTCTTGGATTGTTCCATATTGAATTTCTTCAGTATCTTGTCAATGTATGTACTTTGACTCAGGCCCATCATTCTCTTAGATCTATCACGATGGATCTTGATCCCAAGAATATATGCTTCCTCGCCCAAGTATTTCATGGAGAAGAATTTATGCAACCATGCCTTAACTGACTGTAAGACATGTAATTCGTTTCCAATCAGTAATATGTCATCAATATATACTATTAGGAAGACGACTGCACTCCCACTAAACCTCTTGTAGACACAAGTATCACATTCGTTCTTAACAAATCCAAATTCCGTTACAGCTTCATCAAAACGAATGTTCCATGACCTTGATTCTTGCTTTAATCCATAAATGGATTTCTGCAACCTTCATACCTTGTTGGAATCCTTTGGAGTCACAAACCCTTCAGGTTGTGTCATATAGACATCTTCGTGGAGGTTCCCGTTAAGGAAAGCTGTTTTTACATCCATTTTACAAATATCATAGTCATGGTAAGCGGCAATGGCCAATAAGATTCTGATGGATTTAAGCATTGCAACCGGTGAAAAGGTTTCATCATAGTCAATTCCTTGACGTTGACTAAAACCTTTTGCAACCAGTCGTGCCTTATAGGTGCTGACTTTCCCCTCCATGTCCAGTTTCTTCTTGAATACCCATTTATTACCAATAGGATTTACATCAACTGGAGGATCTACCAAAATCCAGACTTAGTTTTGGTACATGGAATCCATTTCAGAATTCATGGCTTCTTGCCACTTGACAACGTTTGCGCCTTCAACTGCTTCCTTGTAGGTAAGAGGATCATAATTGTCAACCAATAATGAGTCACCATCCTCGGTGACAAGAAAAACATATCTTTCTGGTTCTCTTACCTCTCTCGTGCTCCTATGAAGTTATTGTGTCTCTGGAACAGATTGTTCTTCCACGGGGCTTTGTGGAATCTGTTCTTGTACCAACTCCTGTGTATCTTGAGCCTCGACTTCATCGAAGTCTATCTCGCTCCCACTATCTCTTTTGGAGATGTTCTCCCTCTCAAGGAATATGGTGTGTCTTTCCACTGTAAACTTTTTGTCTAAGGGGTTGTATATGTAATATCCCCTTGTTTCCTTGTGATATCCTATAAAGATACAATTTGTGCCTCAGGGTGCAAGTTTGTTACCTGAAGAGGACTTAACAAATGCTTCGCTACCCCACACATGTAAATTAGATAACATGGATTTGCGTCCACTCCATAACTCGTATGGAATACCATTTATCGATTTAGTTGGTACTTGGTTTAGTATGTGTGTTGTTGTTTGTAATGAATATCCCCAAAAGGATAATGGAAGACTCGTATGACTCATCATTTATCTCACCATGTCTAATAGGGTGTGGTTACTCCATTCACTTACACCATTCCACTGAGGTGTGTAAGGAGGAGTGAGTTGAGATAGAATCCCAAACTCCCGTAAGAAATCAATGAAGTCCTGATTAAGATATTCTCCTCTTTTGTCTGAGCGGAGTTTCTTAATCTTCTTACCAAGATAGTTCTCAACTTCATTCTTGTATTCTTTGAACCGATCAAAAGAATCTGACTTATACCTCATTAAGTAGATATATCCATATCTACTAAAATCATCAGTAAAAGTTATGAAGTACGATAACCCACCCCTTTCTTCAACTGGAAATGGTCCACCCACATCTTTGTGAACTAATTCTAGAAGCTCTTTAGCTCTTTCACCTTTCCCACTAAATGGGGCTTTGGTCATTTTGCCTTGTAGACATGCATGACATACACCAAGTGGTTTTAGTTCGAAAGAATCTAAATACCCATCTTGATGTAATTTTGTCAAATGTTTATCATTGACATGACCTAGCCGGTGGTGCCAAAGTTGGGTTTGGTATGAGTCATGTGAATTAACTTTGTTATCAATTTACATTACTTGGTTTGTGTAGTCTAACACATAAAGGCCGTTATATAAATGTGCTCTACCAAAACAAATGCTATCTTTATAAAAGTAGCAACATCCATTTCCAAACTTGAATATGAATCCATCAATATCTAATCTGGATACTGAAATAATTTTTTTAGTAACAGAAGAAACATAATAACAACCTTTCAAAACCAAGACCATCCCAGTAGGCAATGTGAGGTGGTAGTCCCCGACAGCTACAACAGCGAGTCTGGCTCCGTTGGATGCTCGTAGATCCACCTCACCTTGATCAATCTTTTTGAATCTACTTGGTTCCTGTATTTGGATACAGATGTGAGCACCACAAGAAGTGTCTAATACCCAATTAGTAGAAACAGATAGATTGCATTCGATAGCAAACGCACTTGAAGCTTCCCCTTGCTTCCTTGGATGGGTGTAGTTTTTCTTCCAGTGGCCCTTCTTGCCACATGTGAAACAAACAACATCCTATTCCTTTCCCTTCCCTTTGATCTTCCTTTTCTTGGAAGGCCTTGAAGAAGCTTTGGGATTAAAGCTCTTCGCCTTCCCTTTCCTTTTATTCACCATAAGGACAGAAGGTTTTTCATGCTTCATGTCATTATCCACTTGGCGAATAAGGATAAGAAGATCAGACATAGACTTCTCAATGTTGTTTATGTTGAAGTTCACAACAAAGTTTGAGAAGCTCTGGGGGAGTGATGCAAGAATGAGATCGGTACCCAGTTCTTCGGGGAGTTTAAACCCTAGAACCTCCAGGCGCTCAATGTAGCCAATGAGCTTGACTACATGAGGCCTAGCTGGGGAACCCTCTCTAAGCTTTCTCTAAAATAGAGCATTGGAGATCTCAAACCTTTCCTATCTTATTCTCTCCTGGTATAGACCACAGAGGTGATCGAGCATGATATAGGCGTCCATGTCTTCATGAGACTTCATGATATCACTAGACATAGATGATATCATCAACCATTGAATGTCGAGAGCATCGTTCAAATGTTGATCATAGACCAGGAAATCTTCATCACTCGCCCCTGGGGCAGGAGAATCAGGAAGTGAGGACTCCAACATGTAAAACTTTCATTCATGGCGTAGGATAACCCGAAGGCACCTAAACCATTCCTGAAAGTTACTCCTGGTGAGGATATTGTCTTTATCTAGAATTGATTGCAGAGAGAATGTGGTTGACGAGTTTTTCATTTCGATTCTACAAATTAGTAGAGCAGATTTATCAGTGCTTTCTTGATTACATTTTATGAAAAATAATAAATGAATTTATTAATTCTCCCACTATTTTATCAAGTCCCAATGGACCTCACCATTGAACTCGGAATGTCCAGTTTCTTTTACATTCTAGTGGCAAGGATCCATATTCCCCTTCGCATAACCCCAACAAGGGTTGGTCAAGCTATTTGAAGGTATTTAGGTAGGCAGTTCTTTGCCAACTGTGAGCTTACAGTTCCTCGATCTGTTGAGTGGACTCCCCAATCCAGAAATCCTGACTTGGATTTCCTCAACTCTTGCCTCCAATATTACACCAATTCTAGAAAGGGATACTTCTCTTGATGTAATATGGTTAAGTCAACCTGAAACCTTTCATAAGGTCTTCCTTTATAAAAGTAAGTGTCCCAATAAGGGTTGGTCAAACACATAGTTTTATTGAGTCTTGCCCTTAATCAGGTAATGGAAGGCTTGGTCTGACTTAATATGGTATTGAGGGATTTTAGTCCTTTATGAGTAGTTTCACATTATCACATGCTTTTTAATATTAAGTGATTCTTGCTTAAGTGATTAACCATGTTCTGATAATTTTTAGGCATAGTAAGGTTTTTATTTTATTCCATCTTTTCATGATTGTTCGTTTTATTAATTATGTGATCGTGACAACATATACATAATAAATAAAACATGAAATTAGATAGAAATAAAATATGATGGCATAATCATGAGATTCTATTTGGTTTAGCTTATCTAGCGGTTTTGATAATCTAACCCTGACCTAGGGAAAACACCTTGAACCAGATGGTTCGTGTTTTGCAGCTCCCACCTGTCCAGCTTTGTATCTTCTCGCGTCGGTTTCACCTCGACTTCGGGATTTGAACCGTCTCCTCTGGCTTGGGAGATCCTCCATTACATGGGTTTACATTAAAGAAACCATGGGCACGCATGCCCTACATTTTATTGGAAGAAGGCTCGAAGGCCAACAAATTTAAATTAAATAAATTTAAATGAAACCATACACATACAAAGGGTCTTTGGTCTAGCTCATGATCATCCATAGCATGCAACGACATTTACGCATATTTAGAATTCAAATTATTTTAATCGTTCTTTCATTTAAGATAAGTCGCGCTCGAATTCAATTAATTATGATCTTATAATTAATCAATTATTTATCTTAAATTCCTTTATGAATTTCCTTGATATTCTTCTCATTCATATTCCTTGTACAGGTCTTTGTACTTTTGGAGGAAACCTGGTGAAATTCCATTTCTAGAAAGTACACGGCGTGTAGTTTATAATTACATGGCGTGTATTTCTTTTCACTCTTTATCCAAAGTACATGCCGGGGGATTTGGTGTGTTTTCTGTACTTTGGAAATTTTGGAGTACACGATGTGTAGATGAATCATACACGGCGTGTACTTCCTTGTTACGCGGTAACCGGCCTGGCGATCCCATGTACACGGTACGTGGCTTATCCTTGTACACGGAAACCTTGGACAGATCGGACTACACGGCGTGTTGCTCCAACATACACGCCGTGTATTCCGGTTCCATGCGCCACTCAATTCTGGTCAACACGGCGTGATTAATACTTAGGAATAATCAATTCACACGGCGTTGTTTGGCGGACCAGTGCCGGTTCATTGAACCTAAGTACACGGCATGTAGTTTTAATTACATGCCGTGTAATACCGTGTTGTACAGTCAGAAAGAGAGGCTCCTCCGGATGAGTTCCTCATTTTTATTTTAATCAAAATTAAAATTAAAAGGCCGTTTCTATGATATGAATCGAGAAATGAAGTAGGAAGAACAGATCTCGTTTATTCAGATTTATAGAATGATTTATTTCGAATTGAATCAAATATAAATGCGTAAATTATCAAAGAAAATTAATTAACTATAATCAACGTTGTAACCTCTCTCTGATACCATTTGAAGGTTTTGGGCGCAGCGGAAGTGCGTGGGTGGATGTTCCCACTTGGCTTTTTTTCATTAGCAATGATCAATCTGGGATCAATATGATGATAAACGCCAGTCTCCACGGATTGAATCACAAAAAAAGACAAAGAAGAAGGTTTTTCCCGGAACCAAAAACAAGGATCGTTACAGGTTGATTATAATTAAATTAATCAATTTAAAAGAAATACCTTTTGGGTGTTCTTTCTTCATTGATGTTCTTGATCACGTTCCGATGTGATTCATCGTTGCGTCGTAGAAGCCAAGTGTAGACTTCCTCTAGCGGTGATCCAAACATGTACCTCGTATCTCGGGACATTGACAAAGGAGTCTCCGAGTTCTAGCGTGGAGAAACCTTTGCTTGCGTTGTCCGCCTTAGATCATCTTGATCCGATGGAAGAGGATCTCTCTTGGTCTTGAGAGCATTCTTGGAGGAAGAAGTTCTTTCGGCCTTGAAAGAATTCTCCAGAATTGTTGTGGTTAGAAAAGATTTGGGGTTGTGAGGATATTTATAATCGGGTGTGTGGGGTTATAGAGTTATGACAATAAATAAACGCGTTATGCGTTTTATTTATTTCATTAACTCTTATTGAAAACCCCCATGTAAAATAATTAATTCCTTGAAATGAACCCACGCTGATTATAATAAATATCATTTAATAAAACAATATTATATACTCAAAATCCTGACTGAAACAACTACACGGCGTGTATTAATAAATACACGGTGTGTACTTGTTTTTCATTGAAAACTACACGGCGTGTACATTTAATAATACACGACGTGTACTTGTTTTCTAAACAAAACTACACGGCGTGTAATCATTGATACACGACGTGTACTTGTTTTATTTTATTCTTCTCCTCCAACATTAAAATGATTTAGGATTCCTTGAATAATTATTAAACCAGGTACGGGAATAATCTTTATTCTACTTGAGATACTTGAATACACTTAGTGTGTGACACTCTAGGCCTCTTTCTCATTGTCATTAGGCGGGCTTGCCTAAAGTCCAAGATTACTATCTAGCAACGGGTCAAGGCACCCAAGAGAAAGAAGTTGACGCTGCATTGACGTATCACCTCATACGAAGGCTTACTGTGTAATTTAATTCCTTTGTCTTGATATCTCATAAAGAAGGTTTCATGGTAGTGTCATAAACCTATATTCTTGATCCATCGTTCTTTGAATATGTGAAATAAACTCGTCGTTTACACCATGGCCATGGAATTTAATGCGACATTTCTATTTCAATCAAAGGGTCGAGATATCAACTTCCATAAATGGAAGGGACAAATACTTCCTCGACTTATCCATTAACAACATGTCACTCGTGACGCACCCAACATACCCTACTTCCCGCCAACTGTCTGCGTGATGGTTTTTGTTAGTAAATCTAAGTGCGTGAGTCATGACATGAGTTAATGATAATCTTCCAGTCTAAGGACCATTACACACGCTCGTAGATAGCAATTTCCGATGACACCAAGACATGTAGAATTGCTACTGGAGGGTCTGTTCTCATAATCTCCCATCTTAGAGATTACTAAGTGCGAACTCCATGAGAGAGAGTCTCATCTTCTTACGAGTACTCTCACATGACAGTCTGTATACTATGTGTCCTATAATAGTATGTCATCCAACCACATAACTTTATTTAATAATATTGTTATAGCATTTCAAGGTTCTCATCATAGCGGGGATCTTCCATGACCTTATCAATGCAACAAATATTCCAGGACATTATTATATTATAGTCATGCAGAACAATGAAAAATATATAATAAGTGAACATTTATGTAATCAAAGTACAAAACAGTTGGTTCTTAGGACACCAACCCTTACAATATATATGTTCATTGAGTGGTAGAATAGATTAAAATATTTTAATATTCATTCCTTTAAACTTATATATTAATTTTTGATAATCTCTAATGGGGAAATAGATTATTCTAAAGGTTTTCATTTTATTTTTATTAAAATTACTCTTATGATCAAATTATTTTATATAATTTAAATGATATAATTGATTTAATTATTAAATAATTCCTTTTTACTCTCTTCAGTATAATAATAAATTTTAAATTTCAATGTTTTATGTATCCTTCTACCTAATTAAGGGGAATACCATCTTATTTTTCAATGAATGTTTCTAATGGAAAAATATTTTTAAAATCAATTTCAAGCATAATTAGATAATGATTTACATCATGAAATTAAATCCTATATTTCAATATGTAATATTTAAATCTAATCTTATTTATTATTTGAATTTTTGAAATTCTACTTTAAATATGTTTGGATATATTATTAGAAAGTAAACATTTGTATTTTCATATCATGTTTTTTCACACCTATATCCCCTTGATCGATAATACTTCCATTTTATTAAGGTGGATTTTCAAATGGGTTTAATATGATTATTTAAATTAATTTTTTTCTAGAATAATAATTTTACTCTATTTTAAATTTCACCTTGAGTATCATTGACTATATTCTCTATTTTAAACCTTGATCATCATTGATATTCATATGATCCTTTTATTTTCAACTTGAGTTAATTCTCTTTTTGAATCAAGAAATCATTGATCCATAATTATCTCTTGATATCATTGATTCATTTTTTTCTTTTATTTAAATATTGAAGTGATTGATTTATCTCACTCTCATAGGTGATATTTTGTTTTCTTTTCATCTCACTTTTTATTTACATATTTTTTTGTGACACCTTATATCTAATAAAATATGAATCAAGGGATCCAAATCCCCTTTTTTATTTTTATTAAAATTATTTTGACAATTCAAAATTTCCTTTTCAAGAACATGCTCATGTGTTTTTTAAGGAAGGATTTTGATAAGTTTAAACCAATAGAATATGAAATTTTATTATTTTTAAATATCTAGTTCTTGAACTCTCTTGATGAAACATTATGGATTATAAAATTTTCATTTATATATTTTCTCATTTATGATTGAACCACATATTTTTACAAACACATTATCTTAACATCTCTAAACCTCATTTTATGAGATTTATGATAATTATAATTAGGGAGAATGTGAAGATATTCAATGTATGATTCCTTTAAACTTATTTTGACAGTGAAGATTATGAAATATAAAGGATTTATTATATTCTTATCTCTCAATGAATACATTGAAATTATTTTTAATATTTTTAAAATCTTTTTTAATGATTTTCATAGTTATGTTTTTATAAATTCAAAGGGGGAGATAGTTTTGACTTCAAAGAATTATTTATATTATTTTTAATGGGGAAATGGTAATAGTTTCAAATTCATTTTGAATTGTTTGAATTATTATAAAAATTGAATGGTTTTAGAATTAATTTATTCTTGAATTGTGAAATTTTGATAATTTATACTTTTGAAAATCACAAGGGGGAGAAGTTTTTGAAAAGTGAGTTATTGATGAAATAATTTTTTAAATAATTGTTGAAGTTACATTTCTAAATAAAATTTTGAAATATTGATAATTATTATTGAATATCATTATAAAATATTGAAATTCACTTTGGGAACAAACAATAGAATTGAATTATGCCTATCTTTATTTATTAATTGCTCAAGTGTTTGTGAATATAAAAAAGGGGGAGAATGTTGTACATATTACTCATTTAGGTTGTTTTAAATGATCACAAAAACACATTTGTGTTTCTAACATTTTCTTTTCATGGATATCAAAATTCACATCTTTAGGAATTTTTTTGTGAAGGTACCAAACCAAATGGAGGTCTCTAAATAGGCAAGAAATCCATTTTTGGATCCCCCCACCTATAGGTGCTAGCAGATACTTGGTGGACTACACTGGATAACCAGTGGAACCTAAAAAAACACCTGTTCTACCCAGGTACCACCAACTAGTTAGTATTTCACATCAGAGATCATGTGTTTCCTAGATATCACCACAATTTAATCAAAGTGCCACTAACTAGCTGGTGATACCCACCAAATATCAGATGTCCATGGGACTGGACAATAAATATATCCATTGGAGGCTGTACCCTTGGTATTTTCACCCACAAAAGGATATATTCAACCTCCAATGGATCAGAGACCCCCAAGGAAGCTACAAATCCTATAAATACACCATCATAGAGGCTCTGACTCATGGATAGATCAAGGGATTCCATAATAATCCTATTTTTCCTATGTGATTCCATTATTATAATTTATTCTTGATCTCATATTTTTTCCTCTATTCCACTCAAATTATATTCTTATTCATTTGTGATAGGTTGAGAGTGTTCTTAATTTGGATTTAATATAGAATGTATCTTTTTGTTCTTTATTTGATTTTTTCTTATCCTCAAAGCAAGGGTGTTTGGTTCTTTCTTGGCCTTAATGAAAGGGGATATTTGGTTTACTTTATTGGTCCTTAAAGGAAGGGTGTATTTGGTCTTTATTCGACTTATAGAAAGCATAGATTGAGTTCCTAGCCATAACCATTAAAAGGCTATCCATGTTTGGGTTTCCTTGGTACAACCAATAAAAACCAAAACCCTTATATATTGTAACGATTTTCCTTACCACAACCACTAAAAATAAAGGGTTAAAGTTTCTTACTACAATAATTTAAAAGAAAGTTTTAATCCAAATCCTCTCAAGGATACTTGAGGGGAAGTTATTTAGGAACCCTTCTCGGGTGATTTCTGAATATCATTGTCAAATTATATTGTGTTATTTATTTAATTTTTTCTACTACAAATCATTTAATTTATTTATTACACTAATAAATATTATTCTTGCACTATATCTTATAATCAATCACTTTTTCTTAATTCTAATTCTCATGCTTAAATTATTTAAATTTTAGTTAATTTTTTTTCTTCAAAATTGTTTTAAATTTCTATTTTTTTTAAAAATAAAATTAACCCCCTCTTACCATCATTACTTAGACTAACAATATCATGTAAAAAAATTACATATCCATTTAAAAAATCTATATTTAAAGAGAATGTATGTGTGACTAAAAAAATATGGGTATAGAACTCATAGAATAAATAATTTTTAGTATAATCCTAAAAATTCCATTAAGTAAATCCTAATTAAAGTTTTAATGTATGAAAAAAAGTTACTAAAATGATTGCAGATATTGAATATTATAACCCCAAATACTTAGTGTCAATAGTTTCCATTTTTAAAGGAGGTTGAGTTATAAAATATTACTGTAATATTAATACTCAATGAGTTATACAGTATAATAATGATTTTTTTAAATATTTTAACTATGTGATCTTAGAACAGGTTCCACTTCTTATAGGTGTCATTGACTTCAGTCCTTATAGAGTTCATGAAAATGATATAATAATACTAGTAAAAATGTAATTTTAAGGTCAATTTTTTTACATCAGTTATTAAATAATTAAAATTAAAAATATTTTTCACATTTATTATTAAATAATTGATCTAAAATTTTATGACATGAGTATTTTTAATGTTAGTTATTTAAATAACTGATATAAAAATATATAACATAGATATTTTTAACATCAGTTATTTCAATAACTGACATTATAATTATTTTTCAGAATATTCTTAACATTGTTTATTATAATAACTAATGTCAAAACCTAAAACCTAAATATTTTTAACATCAGTTATTGAAATAATTGACATTAAAAATATAACCCCAACATTGATTTTTTTTTATTTTTTTTCATCATGCCCACACAATTTTTCTTTTCTTGACTATAAATCTATCTCATCATACATTATTATTTTTTCATTTACCTATGAAACTTTCATTTCTCTCTCTATCTAAAAATCAACCCCACCCATGTGATTTCTATCCTAAATTTTCATTTATACCTTAATTATTCATTAAAAAAATTCAAATTGTGATACAGTTTCCATAATATATATTTACCTATATTGAAAGTTGTGAGGGAGAGGGTAGTGTTGGTGATGTAATAAGTAATATCAATGATTTCTACATTGATAAAGATATATTTTTTTAAACATTATGATTTATAAAATACCCTTAAATAGAGGTAAAATTCATCAAATGACCTCTTTTATTATCATATATATATTTTATTTAATTATTAATAATATCTATTTATTATTATTATAATTTTTTTTAAATTATAATTAATTATTTCAATTATATAATTGCAAATTAATTATTTTATCATATGAAATTGTGATTCAACATTAAAATTCAGATTTGTTTTTAAATTTAAAATTTTCTTATTATTGATTCACCAAAATAATCATGTAGGGTTTTGTGTTCTCTCATAATGTTTTAAAAAACACATATCTTTCACATAAATTATTTAAATAATAGACATGAAATATTATTTTTCATATCTACTATTTGAATACTTGATGTGAAAGATCATTTTCCACATTGGTTTTTTTTAAATAAAAGATATAAGAAATTAGGGAATATTATAAAATAATTTCATTTTATTGATAAATGATATTATAAACATTTTTAATGTTCACTATTAAAATCAACGCTAAAAATATATTCACTTCACCACTCATAATGAAGTTTCTACTACACTGACATTAAAAATATAAAAACACTATTTAGAAGACCTATTTTGAAGTAGTGTCACATGGACATAAAAGTGCTACAAAATGAGATACTAGATGGTTAAATTATTGTATATATGATATCTATAGTTTATCGCTATGATTAACAAGTTTAATGCTTATAAATTATAAATATAATAATAATTTTAGGTATTGATACTAAGTAAAGGTTTAAATAAAAAATATATTTATTATATATAATGATTTGAATTGTGATATGGAGAGTTAGTATTTAGTGAATAAAATTATAATATTATTATAAAATTTTAATTTATTTATTAAAAAATAATAATATGGCCCCACATGAGGGTCTCTAATAGATAATGAAAGGGGTAATTTTAAATTTTTATTTATATAAATATATATTGAGAGAGACACAAAAAAACAAACAATTTTTTTAAATAAAACCAATTAATAATGATATTATTCATAATGTTTAGAATTAAATTTCCAACATCCAGATGATGTCCTCTTCTCAAAATGTTATAATGTTTTGATCGAATCAATGCATATCTTAATCAAAGTGGTGGGATTGAAATGATATGAATTGCATTTATTTTGATCTATAAATAAGTGGAATATTGTTGAAAACCAACCTAAGACAACCCAACTCAAAAACCGAGTCGGCCCACCACACGACCTGAAGCATGTTCCTGATCTCCACGGGCTGGTGATAAGTGCTAGGCATAACCAACTATCACTTGGGAATGGTTTCAACACTAGTAAACTAACATAACCTATCTATAAAAGAGGATGGACACACCAATTTCATTAGATTTAATGAAATAAAAGAAACATCCAGAGCAATGCAACATTATATAAACAAATACTACAATCAATAATGAACATATTATAAAAAACATTCCATAATATGACATATACATGGTATCTACAAAGAAATAAAAAAACTTAAAAGAAAGGCGAACCAAGCCAAAAAAGTCCCAATATACACCCAAATGAATAAAATGTACCAAAATGAATCAAAATGATTTAATACTTGTGAGAACACATATCCCCCAAAAACATTGGACGGAGATAATCAAGAAGATCCACCCTAGAACATGGTGCCCTTTCCTTTACCTATGTTCTTCAAAATGAAATTTACAACTGCCTAAAGGCTCAAGTAGGGTGTGAAAAAAATGATAATAAGACTCCTCCATGAATATATTTAAGTATCTTACCCTTGAAAACCAATAAAATAGTTTGAAGTCATTTTCAAAACTAAACCACTTTTAAAACACAACATTTTCAAATAAAACTTTGAAATCTATTTGGTTTTCCATTTAAAACAAAACTTATTTCCAAAAAAAATTTCCAACATGGATCAAATAAATTAGCATAACGATAAGGCATAATATGCCCAATGTCAAAACCAAAAAATAATCAAGGGTGAGAATAACATCAACTATATGTATGTACATCAATGGGAAATGGGAATAATATATCTCGTCATATAAAAATAGAACTAATCAAATGAATAAAGCATATAAAACAAATTGGATAAGTAATGTGCACCTAGGGATTTAATCATTAGGATTATAATTAGTGAGTAAATAATTATGCTACCCATCTAAGAAAAATGGAAGTTATCACAGTCTTCCCCATAACAAATATAGAAGATCTCATGGTCTTCATACTTAAAGCTCTCATAGTCCCTTGGGAACCATATTGGAGGATCACACGATCCTCTGTTCAATGGCTCAAATGGACAATAAAAAAAAATCAAAATGGAAGCTTGAATGGTCTTCCCTCCAAAGGATCACATGATATCTTGATCAAAACCCTTACTCAAAACCTAATTAGCCCAAGTGTTACTCCATAACAACACATTCAAAAGAAAGTTACCATATCAAACAAGCTACAACACAAGCTATTTCACAAGCAAGAATGCCCATTTTATCAAAAAAACTTTTACAAGGTATTTTTTTTTTCTAAAACCACTTTATCAATCCTTTATAAACCATAAAAACCCTTTGAGACATTTTAATAACTACTTGGTGTACATTCGATCCATGCCCATTTAGAAAAACCCTTTTAAAACTAAAATTGACAAACCAATATATAGAGAACATAAAAAATGGAATATTATTTAATCATAAATCATTTAAATGGATATTTAATCATCATAAACTAAAGGATATTCATAATTTAAAGGTAATACATTCTAAACTCTTCTAAATAGACACACCTACCTAATATTTGGTCTAAAGATCATTGCCTTCAACAAAAACCACCTAGAATAGGTAGAAAAAGACCACACACACCTAAGACACATGGAAAAAACCAAAACCCCCATCACATACCCTTGATTTTATCAAAACCACCCCAAGGGTTCAACATATCCATGAAAAGGGAGAAACATACAAGAAAAAGGGGAAAAGATGAAGAAATCAAGAGGAAAAGGTCTTAACTCAATAAAAACCCCAAGATATCCATGATAAATCCACCAAGTAGAGGGAGAGATATAACACCAAAGGAGAGGGGTTGAACATAATTAGAGAAATAAATTAGGGTTAAAAATCTTAAAAATTGATAGAGGTTTTTTGGTAAAGACACACTTTTTAAGTGACTTGGACATTCTTCACGGTTTGGCCACATGATTAAGAAAATCATGCACCAACCATGTAGGGATACTATCTACCCAAAAAAATGAGCCACATAGTTGCTCATAAGAATTTCATATATTGAAAAAACCTACAAAACCTCACTTTCACAACTGTAGTACCCTCACATAGTTAATCAAACAGTTAGACAAACCATGCGCTAACCGTGCACTATGGTATGTCTTCCCCAAAACTCCCATTTTCAACATAAGACACACAAAGAACTCCAATAATAGGCCAAATGAGAAATAAAACTCATAAATAAACATACTAGTGACCTCAATGGTGTCGAAGACTCCCTAACATGACACTTTATTCCCTTAGAAAGTCCTTAGGCATCCAAAGAAGAAAACATGTGTGACCAATGTTCTCCCACCAAAGCTTCTAACTCCCATGTATCATGGTGATAACCACCATTTTTATAGATAATAAAGAATAAAAATATCGAAATACCACAAAAAAACCATGTTATGGACATCCATGATATGAACAGGCTGCTCCACCACAATGGAATCATCCTCTAACTCTAAATCTTCCCACTCCAACACGTGGGATGGGTCTGGATGGTATTTGTTTAGCTGGGATACTTAAAAGACATCATGGATCAAGGTCATCCATGATGAAAACTCCAAACAATAGGATATATTTCCCAAAATATCCATAATATGAAAATTCCTGACATAACATGGATCCAACATTCCTTTCTTTCCCAAGAAATGATGTCCCAGTTGAACTGATATGCAGAAAAACACATGATCACCAACTTGAAACTCCAAAATAAAATGATGAAATTAAGTATACAATATTTGGTGATTCTGATCCATCCCTAATTATTTCTAAATCAATTTCACTAACTCATTCATCTCTTAAACGAGGCTTGGTCTAACCAAGAAACACTCACCAAACTCATCCTGATGTGAAGGGGATCAACATGACTACTCATACAATGCCTCAAATAGGGCCATCTTGGTTGAGGTCCGATAGATTTTGTTATAATAAAACTCATAAAATAGTATTTTCTAGTCCCAAAAACCACTAAAATCAAGCACAAATACCCAAAATATAATGTTGAGCATCTGGATGATCTGCTCAGAATGACCATCCATCTATGGGTGATACATGGAGGTCAATTTAAACCAGGATACCAAAGTCTCCTAGAGTCTCTTTAGAAATAAATATGTGAAACAAGCACCCTAATATGTGACTATTGCTGAAGTAACTTCATAAAGACAAACAAACTCTCAAACATATAGGCGCCTGAGGTCTTATACCTTCATCAACTCCCTGATGTGAAGAAAGTGGGTTGATTTCATCCGATGATCAACAATCACTCATATGGAATCCTTCCCACTAGAAGTATGAGGTATCCTGATCATGAAATCCATAGATATATTTCCCCACTTCCAAATGGCCATGGGAAGTGGAGATAACAACCTAAATAGTCTCTGATGCTCTGATTTCATCCTATGATTGGTTAAGAATTTGTAAACAAATTTCACCACTACCCATCTCATCCCGGGCCACCAAAACTATCCTATCATGGCGTAAAACATCTTGGTTACCATAGGGTGAATGATCCAACGAGAATTATTTTCCTCACACATCACTTCCTACCTTAATCTCAATGAAACTACCATATTTCCTCTAAAAATAAGAGAAACATAAGTAGATTGAGGTGAAGCACCCAAGGTCTCTCAACCATTTAAAGAACTACTAATTTTCTGGCCTTCAGAGTCAGATACCTGCTTATTCCTAACCTGATCAAGAAGAGAGGGTGTAACCTACATAGTGGACAAGAAAACATTCCCCCTATAATTCTTCATGTCCTTCCTCATATTTAAAAACAAACCCATTAGACCCCACTCATCCATTTATTCTCAAACTTCCTACATTAGGAGCTTTCTACTCAAGGCATCAACGACCATGTTTCCCTTTCCTAGGCATATAAGAAATATAAAAATCAAAAGTATGAAGGTAATAAACATATAATATCTATCAAAGGTGTAGGTACATTTGGGTGAAAATATACTTCAGGATATTATGATATGAATATATTGTAAAACACTCCCCAAAGAGGTAGTGTCACCAATTTTTCAGCACATACATAATAGTTTCCAATTCCAAGTCATGGGTGGGATAATTACGCTCAGGTGGGAATAGCTTCTATGAGGCATAGGCCACCACATAGTCATCCTGCATCAAAAAACACCCCGAACCTACACTAGAAGAATCACAATACACTTTATAGGATTTCCTAGGATTTGGAGGCATTAGAATAGACAGAGATGATATACAGGTCTGCAACTGCTCGAAAGAATCCTAAAACTTATCATCCCACTAAAAATTCACCACTTTTTTAGTCAAAGTAGTCAAGGGAGAATCTATCCTAGATAATTCATGAAAAAAACATCTATAATACATAGAAAATCCTAGAAAACTATGGGTTTAAAACAAATTTTGAGATACTTATAATACATGATTGGTTGAAATTTATTTAGATCCCCTGAAAATCATACCTCAAAAATTAAAAGGGCTAAAAAATTTACCTCTTGGATCCAAAAATGGAACTTGAATAGATTTTCATATATATGTTTCTCCCTAAAAACACCCAAAACAACTTATATATGGTCAAAATGGTCCTATAGAATCCTATAATACACCAAGATGTCATCTAAAAACACGATCACAAAGGATTCCAAAAAGCGATGGAAGATTCTATTAATTAGGACCATGAAGACTATATGAGCATTCGTAATACTAAATGACATTACCAAATACTCTAAATTTACACATTAGATTCAAAAGTTGGTATTTGGGACATCCTATTCTTAGAACCTAAACTAGTGGTACCCCAATCTAAGATAAATCTTTGAAAACCAACTAGCTCCCCTGTGATGATAAAAAAAGTCATCAATTTTGAAAACAAGTATTTATTCTTTACTATCATCTGGTTAATCCTATGATACTCTATGAAAATTATAAGTACACCATCCACCTTCTTTTAAAATATAATTAGAGAATCCCACAGTGACGTGATGGGATGGATAAAACCATTTGCCTCAAGATCCTCCAGCTAAAATTTCAGCTCCTTTAGCTCGTTCGGAACCATCTGACAAGATAGAAAAGAGATCAGACACATCCTATAGAGAATATTGATAGTAAATTTGACCTCTCACTGGGGAATCAATCCTAAAAAATCATTAGAAAACATGTATGTGTACCTGTCCATGACCAATAAAAGTTAAACCATTGAAATTTTCTCATCAACCTCAAGAAATTTCCTAGATAACTAGCACGAGATCAACCCCAACTTTGAAGTAACTACTCATTCCATTCCTAAATATGAATACCACTCACCCTAAAATATGTGAGTTTTCCTGTTAGGATTAATGAACTAGTCCTTATGAAGATTACAATCAACTAGATATTTGGAATTGATCAACCAATCCACCCTGATAATGAGGTCAAAAATGTCCAGGTCTAAAACTAGGAAGTATCAAATGACTTCCAAGCTAGATACCACAACACTAAACTCAAGGAAATCACAACCTTACTCTTTTTTCCTACCCAAAAGTGTTATAAAATCCATAAAATATTGAATCATATCATACTTCATACCCAAATAACCAATCATCTCAAGTGAAATGAAATAATGGGATGCACCAGTGTCAAATAAAATCGATGCCATGGAAGATGAAATAAACTCTGTACCTATCACGCTGGTTATCCTAGAATCTAAGTCCTCTGAAATAACCTCTTCTTCATAGATATTAACTAGCTTAGACTCATTTTAAGACTTCTTCCCCTGGTGAGAATCTCCCTTACCACGAGGGAGATATCCTCTACCCTTAGAATCCTCTAACATCACTTGAGAGCCCTTCGAAAAGGTGGATCCCACACTACTAACCAGTGAATCTAACTGATATAATCATTGGATATGACCTAACCGCCAAAAATGGTGTAATGTCCTTGGATTATTTGAGAATTTTTTCAAGGTATGTCCTGTCTTCACACATAGATATAAAAAATGGTCTTATGCCCCGATGAATCCATAGGAATTGAACTTGAAGACTGCTGGACACTCTTGCCATTTCCCCTTTGAGACTCATCCAGCTTCCGCTTCTATCCTAATAAAGAACTCTGGATACCACCCACTAAAAGAATACCACTGAGACCTATCTTTCAATTCAAATATTCCTCTTCCATAGTTTCCATTTCAACCACCTCTGAATGGGTTGGTAGACATAGAAGGATGATCATATATCTAATTTCTATCCTCAAGTCTATCTCAAAACATAAAACCTTGAGGTAATAATTCACGAGGAGCTTTAGAGAAATATGAACTAACTTAGTAAATCTAGTAGAATACTCCATCACTAAATTATTCCACTATTCTAATTTTAAGAACTCACATGCCTTCACTTATTTAAAAATCTCGAAGTACAACTATCCGTTAAAAATCACTTTAAAAGTGGTCCAGGTGATATCACCATGATTATCTGAAAGCACTATTGACTCCCACCACTTTATACATGGTCCTTCAAACAATTAAATGGAAAATACTACTTTCAAGGTCTTATGGGTCTTCAAGAACTCAAAGATCCACTTGAGATAATCTAACCACTCCTCAGGCTCATTGGGCCTCTTGTTGCCAAAGAACACCAATGGATTTTGACTTGAAAACTAATGATCATGGTCCACTATTCCTGTCTACTTATGACCACCCACTTGAACAAAGGTTTGGATAATAGGAATAAATGAATCCACTAACTCCAGATCAATATAAGGGTTTATTTGTGGGGTACTCTCTGTAGCATCCTCTCTATGCCTGGACGAGGTCCTTTTGGGCTTCATTGTCTACAAGACACCAAACAAAAGATTAATCAAGCATGATTCCATATTAAACCAGATAAAATAAACCAAAAGAAACCCTAATCAAGGGTACCAAAAAACAACACTCACTTCTAAATAAACTCCAATGGGAAAGGATCCAAAACATCAAAAAAGTAAATTATTTCCCACACTTCAGGGTTTGTATGCACAGTTAGGAAAATCCTGTACCAACCATGAAAGTGTTACCAGAGTTGGATGGAAAGGCTATATGAGCGGTAAAAAATCTATAATAACCATGTGAAATAACCATGTGCCTCCTACGAACCTCACTGTTTCACCCCCAAAACTCAAAATAGCCCTTAGTATTACCCCAAGGACTTGCCACCAATTGATAAATTAGTTGAAACATCATCAAAACAACCCATTAATGGGCTCAAAACATAACCACAATCCTAGAACACCCATCAAAACTTGAGGTTTGACATGAATAAAAGCTAGCTAGAAAATCCCCCATTCTTACCTCTTAATTCCGGATGGACCTAGATCTATTATACCACTGACTCTCAAATAATAAACACTCTAATAGAATTTTGTAGTGAACCAACCTAGGACAAACTAACTAAAAACTTAAGATATCCAACCACATGGCCGGAAGAATGTTCTCGATTACCATGGGCAGGAAAAAAGCACAAAGAACAACCAACCATCACTTGGGAATAGTCTCACCACTAGTATACCGACATGACCTATCCATAAAACAATACACCCACAACAACATTACCAGATTCAATGACATAAAATAAATATATAGAGAAATAGAATCATAATATAAGATAAATAGATACCATAAAATAGATAACATTATATAAAAATCATTCCATAATAGTACACATACATGATATCTCCAAAAAAATCCAAAAAACTCAAAAGAAAGGGGAATTAAGCAAAACAAGGCCCAAAATACACCCTAATATATAAAAGGTACCAAAACAACTCCACATGATCCAATTCATATGAGATCACATATCCTCCACAAACAATAGTATATGATAATAAAGAAGAACCACCCTAGAACATGGTTCCTTTACCTATGTCCTGCAAATCAAAATCTACAAATCCCTAAAGCCCCAATGAAGGGTGTGAGACATGAATCACAGTAGGATACCACCATGAATATTTTGAATTATTTTACCCATGAAAACCAATAAACTATTTTAAAGATATTTTCAAAACAAAACCACTTTAAAAATGTAACACCCCAAGCTTCTACGGTACACTTCTCTTTGAATAATGCAATAGCGTGTGTTATAGGCAACATCGAGTTCTAACACCCCACAACCAATCAAACTAGCCGTTATGAATATTAATACCCACTTTTTGAAATTTATAAATTTTATTTTTTAAAATGGAATTAATTTTTGGATTCGGAATATTGAAATTATCCTAGGGTGAATTTTTGGTATTTTTCTGAAAAACTTCATTTTTTTGATGAATAGTGAAACCACTAAGTGGTAGTTAAAAAACTGAATTTTTCATAAAACTTAATTTTACCGCTTCTGTGAGTGGAATTTTGAAAATCCGAGAGACACAGTTAATATAAAGGAGTAAAATGTGGTTCGATGAGATGAAAATAATTTTTGGTGAATAGTAACTTTTTACTTTTATTTACCACGGTTAAAAGTAAATAGGGTAATTAAGGGTAAAAATGATATTAATATTACCCTAACACATGTCCTAATTCTATTGGACAAGTGTATCTCGACCAAAAACAACCTTAGGAATAAAATATTATCATTTAGGTCCACTTGGATTAGATTAGGACATTTATTATTATTTAATTCAAAGAAGACTTAAAAGAGTTAAAATCAAAGTTTATTTACTAAAACATTTTTAATATGGGGTTATACAAAAGATAAATTCGATTTTAAATATTCATTAGAAAGATAAAAATATTTCCTACATAATGGTAGTTTATGTATAATATTTAGACATTAAATAATTTAATTTATTTATGACACAATGGTGATGCAGTAATTACCTAATTAATGAAATATTAAAATTATTGATATTATAAATATTAAAATAAATGTAATTTGAGACTTTTTATTAATTACACTAATTTAAAAGGTTAGTATGACATATTATGATTGATTATATAAATTTGTTTTTAAGTAATAATGCTGTTATGAATTTATCAAAAACAAAATACCCAATAGTGTCAAAATTGACATAAAAGAGTTTTTAAAACAAATATTATATTATTAATTTATATTAAATTCCTAAAAATATAAGGTTCGGCAAAGAGACTTATATCATGATAGGTGTATCATTAATGGACCACTTTGGGGTCTCTTGGAGGTATATAGTAAGTTTATTAACTATATAATATAAAAATACAAAGTGACATGGTAAGTGTCAAACTAATTAACTATGAGTTAAAACTAAAAGATAAGGTTAATATAATGACCCAAACCTGTATAAATTGTATTGGTTGAGTGGTTTTGAACACATCCCCACCTTATCCTTTAAATAATACACTTTGGATCCATTAGAAACAGAATATGAATTTGTTATAAAATAATATTTCTAGCTTTTCTAAAGGTGCCTCTCACCCCTTTTATAAAAGGGCACTCCGCCTTCTCATTAATTCACACCTTAAAAGCCATTTGGCTCGGCCAAACTCTGCCCAAATACTCTCTCAACTTCCCTCACTTCATCCTAGAGTCCTTCCTTTAGTCATAAATCCAACCTAAGGAGCCCTTTTGATCAAATCAAAAGGAATAATACGAAGAAGAGGTAATGATTTCACCACCCTTTTTCAAGTTCCTTTCTTCTTCCACTTCTTCTTTCTTTGTTATTACCATTCTAAAATAATAACTCCAGTATATTATATATAATTTGATGTTATTATAAACATGTTATAGACATATTTCAGTATTCTATCCATCATTTGAATGACATGTCACCATACGTGCGTACGTACGGCTTACCGTCTCCACGTTGTGGTATAATTGTTATTCAATAAATTATTATTTGGATGGGTATAATAATGATGTGTAATTCATTTAAATAATAAATATAACATGATAATGATTATGTTTATATTATATAACATCCAATTATATATTATTTTAATATCAAAAGAATGATATTGTCGCTCGTGCGTACGTACGGACTACCGTCTCCACGAACGCGATGAGATTCATTCTCCATCGTATCCATTCAAGTCTAATTCTCATTTGATGATTAATAATAGTATCTAAGGACTTTATATCATTCTGGATATGATTAAGATACAACCTATCCATGACAAACACTACTTACATAACAAAACATATAAAAGAAAACGAGTAAGTTAACACCCGAAACAATGATAATAATAAGATATTATTAACAAATCAATGTTAAAAGATAATATATGATATCATATTAATGTATATGATTATTGTATAATTTAATAACAATTATTTCACCATTATACACGAGGTTAACCTACCCCAACCAAGGAAAAGTACAAGTTAAGGGTTTATTTCACATTCTCTTCATTATCCGAGGTTGTTTATACGTAATAATCTACTGGGATTTCTTTATCATCCACATCCATGTTTCTTAAAAATGTATTTCAAAACATTTTTACTATTTACTAGAATATGGGTTAAAGTCATTTATACCCTTTTTGACTTATATAAGTGGTTTATAAAGGAATATTTTCATCGTTTTCCAAACAAGGTCCTTTTTAACCTTTTCGACAGAATTAAGGTAAGAATGTTTTTTTTAAACTTATACGACGAGTGCAGATATTTTCCGCCGTTATAAAATCGTCGAATCTTCTCTTACAAGATTATAAGAATATTTTCAAAGAAAATGTTTTATTCTATAAATATATGACCCTTAAATTATTTCAAAATATAAAGAGATATTTCTCTAAAAAGAGTTTTGATTTCATCTATGCCAACATCCTTTGATGGATTTTACGCTTATTTGAAGTTGATTTATTATGATAAAAAAAATTCTATATTATATTGAAGGTTTTGTGATATGTTTGACTGTAGATGTGTTATTTTTATACCATTCATGGTTTATAGATGAAGTATTTACATTTTGTATGCTAGTTATAATACGAATGTTTATATTATGTTTAAACCTTTTCGTATGGGAATACGTTGGACTTAATAAGTGACGGGTGGAGCCCGCTATAGCTCCTCGATGCATCGGTAGGTCTCATGAGACAAACTGGTGTCTTGGCACAAGGCCTTGACAAAATCTTATTTGTAGTATTGGCACGAGGCCTTGGCTATGTGGTCATGATAGTCTGTAATTATGCATTCCATCATTATGAAAGTGGTTATTGATATTGCATGTGATTATTCTATTAGTATAATATCCATGTGAATAAGAAAATGACATTATTTAATTTAATTTTTACCATACTATGTTGAAGTTCAAGTTTAAAAGGCTGTTGTTTTAGTTATACATTGCCTTAAATGTTTATTCTTATTTATGAAAGTTTCCGCTATATTGTTATCCTTACTGGGCATTTGAGCTCACCCCTTTTCTATGTTTTATTTTTTCCAGGATGTGAAGATGTAAATTATGAATGACCTGCAGGGATAGTATGAGGGGATAAGAGTGTGTACTATGTAGACTATATTGTTGTAGTTTTCATTTTATGATGTAATGTAGACTTTATGAATGTATCTAGTTATTCCAAGGTTACTAAACGAATCGGTCTTTCGAGATTTGATCTTTCTTGTAATCATGCTAATGTTATGTAATAATGCACCGACTCTGGGTAATTGGGGCCGGGGCATTACAAAAAACATACCATTTTCAAATAAACCTTTTAAATCCATCTAATTCTCCATTTCAAACCAAACTAGTTTTCCAAAAAAATTTCCAACATGGATTGAATAGATAAACATAGCCACAAGGAATAACATGCTCAATGTCACAACCAAATAAGAACTAAGAGTGAACATAAAATTAACAACACATAAGAAAATTAATTGAAAATGGTTATAATATATCTCATCACATAAAAATGGCACTAATCAAATGAATAAATCATATAAAAAAACTAGAATGAGTGATTTTCACCTAGGGATCTAACCACCATACATATAATGAGTGAGTAAAAAAGTGTGATAGCTTGATAAGAAAAGTGGAAGCTCTCACAGTCTCACCCAGGCCCAACCTGTATGAACTCATGTTCTTCCTACCCAAAGTCTCTCATGGTCCCTTGTAAACCATATTGGAGGCTCACATGATCCTCCCTCTGATGGATCACACAACCACTTAGAAAAACCAAAATGGAATATTTCATGGTATTACCTCCAAAGGCTCACACGATCCCTAAAAAAACCCCTTTCTCACACCCCAATTAACCCAAGTGCTACTCCATGCTAACACATTCAAAAGAAAGTCCCCATATCAAATAATCTACAACAAAATATATTTCACAAAAAATCATGACTATTTTATCAAAATACCTTTTCCATGGTAAAAAAATTTCTAAAAACACTTTATAAATCTTTTTTAACCCATAAAAACCATTTGATCCATTTTAACAACCACTTGGTGTGTATATAGGCCACACCCATTTTGAAAACCCCTTTTAAAACTCAAATTTCCAAAAAAATCCATGAAGAATATAAAACATGGAATATGATCAAGAATAAATCATTTAAATGGAAATTAAAATATCAAAAAGAAAATATGATTTATAATTTAAAGGCAATCCATTGTAAATTCCCTTAAATAGAGAAACCAACCTTAGATTTGGTCCAAAGCATGTTTCCTCCATTGATAACCACCCGAAAGAGGTAAAAAAAGGAATCACACACCTAATCCATAAAAATATAAACCAAAACCCCAATCAAATACCCTAAATTCAGTCAAAACCACCCTAGGGTTCCATATCTCCAGGAAAAGGGAGAAACAAGCAAGAAGAGGGGGAAAGGAAGAAGAAACCAAGAGGAAAAGGGCTTACCTAAATTTAAACACCAAGGTCTACAAGATAAATCATCCAATGAAGGATAGGGAGAACTATACCACCCAAGGAGATGGGCTTCACATGATGGGAGGAAGAAATGTGGTTATAACCCTTAAAAAATTTACAAGGAAATTTGGTAAAAATACAATTTTTAAGTGACCTGGAAAGGTCACAAGGGTTTTCCACACAATTAAAAAAATCATGATCCAACCATTATGGGATACCATCTCCCCCAAAAAAAAGCCTCATGATTTCTCCTGGGTGTCACAAGGTTTTAAAAAATGTTCTCAAACCATGCACAACCCCAATTTCAAAATTATATCACCCTCACATGGTTAATTGCACAGTTAGATAAACCGTGCGCTAACCATGCACATTGGATTGTATTCCCCAAAACTCGCATTTTTGACCTTCAACACCCCAGGAACACCAAGAATTGAAAAAAAGAAATAAAAAAATGCACCATTAACCCAATAAGTGTCACATATATCTAAACAATTATTGTTAACATGAAATTATCCAAAAATGTATTCCAATATTTATATAGATGGACTTCTAAAAATTAGTGTTTGTTACTCCCTATAGACTTATTGAATACTCAAGTGAGATTTCCACTGATAACCTTATACTAAATAGTGGGGGTTGATCATACCCTTTTTTAAAGTGAATGTATTCATGCTATAAGGCTACCTAATCTATTTTTGTTTCCATTTATTCGATAGTTTTCCTCAATATTATCAACAATCAAAAGCGCTTGATTAAGGAAGAATATATAACATTGTTTCTGTTAAGTCAAAAGTCTTATTTTGACTTTTATTTATTTTATTTTGGAAATAAAAAATCTCTTTATATTCATTTCTCAAATAAAGGACTTACTTTAAATACACTTTTTTTGTCTATCGTACTGACTATGTCTATCATACTGACTTTGTTTATCATACTGACTTTGTCTATCATACTGAATCTGTCTATCGTACTAAATCTCTCTATCATACTGACTCTGTCTATCATACTGACTTTTTCCATCATACCCACTCTATTTATCATAATGACTCTGGACATTGTACATAATTTGTTTATTATATTAACTATGTTCATCGTACTCACATTGTGAATCATACTCACTTTGCATAATATCAGTATTTTACATTATTTTGTACTAACAAGTAATTTTAATCATACTCATGTTATAATTTAATCACATGCATGTTTTTATTCATTTATCAAAACACATGTTTTAAACCAATCATAATCATGTTATCATTTTCATATATCTATTGTTTTAACCAAAACAATGTCGTGGAGTTAGTTATAAACTAATCAAAATGATGTCATGTTTTCTATTTCAATATGACTGTTATAATGCCAAGTGTCCAAGTCCCTCTGATTTTTCTAGAGAAATATGACCATCGGAGAAAATGTGACCATTGGAACCTGAGGTCTATAAATAGTAGGTCATTTGAAGTAGAGAAAATAACTTCAACCACTTCCAAGTTCTAGAGAGAGACTCTGTGACTTCTCTCTACTTCATGCGAAAGCCTTGAAATTAAAAAACACGAATGGCTAATTCTTAGTTTTTGTATTTCAATAAGTGATTTTTTTTCTTTGTGTGTCTGATCAGGTGATAACAATCTAGGGTTATCGGGGATAGGTAGGTAGTGCAACTGATCATCATATCGAGGGCTTTCAAGTGTTTGAAAGATAGAGGTGCCAATAACCTATAAAATCGAGGGATTGTAGGGAAAGAAATATGGACATGACAATCATAGTATTGATGGCTTACCGGTGTTGGTAGTACAGACCTATTATCCTAGGTGAAAGGATACCCTACTATTTGGGATAAAAGATTTGTAATATCTTTTAATTTTCCACTGATTATTGTAATAGAAAGAGAATCCTTTTATTTCTTCTTTCTATTTGTATTATTTTGTAATTGTTTTAATTACAAATTATACTTTTAGTATTGATTCTATAAGATATATGGTTGAATCATTTACTCTATGTATTCAATATGAATACAATTATTTCATAACCTGTGGTATCATAAAAATATCATCGGACGAAGAGTCAGTCCGATCATTTGTTTCCTTTCATAATAGGCTTTGTAAAATTGTATTAGTTTATGTTAAGAACCTTCCTTAAATGTTTTAATAGAAATATTTTAATATAAAATTCACCCCTCTTGTATTTGTTCCATATCATATCCATTTCAATCTAACTATTAGTATCGGAGGAGGTTTTTCATTGCTTTGTATATTTTTTAAATTACATTGTTTTCTAAATACACTAACTTGTATTTTTGGAAAAATAATATTGTTTATTTATGATGTAATGCATGATGAATGTCAGTTTAATTGAAAATCTTAATCCTATAAGACCACCTATTTTTGATGGTAATTATTTTGAATATTGGAGAGATCGAATGAAGGATTTTATCATAAACACTGGTATATACAACTTTATTATTATCACTAGGGAATATAAGATCCATGAGAAAGAAGTCAAAACTTTTACAGCCCAAGAAAAACATGAATATCAGTTAAACTATAAGGTATACAATAATTTATTATGTTCTATGACCATGAAAATTTACAGCCAAATCTCTTCCTGTGGAGCTGCAAATAGTATATAGAAGAAAATAGAGATTACACATTTTGGTACTTCCAAAGTTATTGAAACAAGAATAAATATGCTAAGATATGACTATCAAGCCTTTTAATTTACTTATGATAAACTTGTAGTTATGGTTCAACATAGATTTATGAAATTTTTTAACATCCTTCAAGCTATGAGAGCGAAATTTTTTGAATATGAAGTCTTAATTAAGAAGATCATAGACATTATTCCAAATGAATGAGAATCTAAGAGGACTACAGTTGATGAGTCTAGAAATATTACTAATCTTACTCTTGATTATCTCTTTGGAAATTTATTTTAATATAAAGGAATACTTAAAAGAGATACATATAAAGTGAAAAAGAATAATGGCGGGGTAACCTTCACTACTACATCGAATCTTATAAAGTCTCAATCACCTATGAAAAATAATTCAAGAAAGGTAAAGGTTGAAGTATTAACAGATTCTAGTGATATTGAGTAGTCAGAGAATGATCTTGAAAATATTTCTAGAAGAATGAATAAATTTTTTGGAAAGAAGGATTTCCAATACAGATATAACAATACTTTCAAAGGTAATAAGGACAAGAAATATTATGAAGTCACATGCTATGAATGTAAAAGAGCAGGACACATTCAACCTGATTTTCCTATGCTAAAAATAAAGGATAGAGTGGAAAGACATTCAGAGAAGAATAAGAAGAAATACTAGAAGTATAAGGAAAATATATTCTTGAAAGTTAATGACTCATAGAGTGCCAGTGGAGGTGATTCTTCTGAAGACTCTTCTGATAGTGATATCTCAAATTACAAGAATGTTGATATCCTTGACAAAACTCTTTATCATTGCTTAATAGATAAGGTATATAGTTTTGAATCTCTTACTAATATTTATTTTAGTAACAATTATCATGATAAAGATTATTCTTCTAATGAAGAAACATCCTCATCAAAGAATGATAATTCTTTACCTTCTTATGAAGAAGTTTCTAGATTTGCTAAACTTTTATAAAATAAAAATTGTAAATTTTATAGAAAAGTTGAGAAAGAAAATACTAGGATTGATATTTTAACAAGAAAAGTATCAAATATCTCTAAAGATATTTATTCTAAAACTCTTGAGATTGAATTTTTTTTAAAAATCTTGAAAAAGTGAATTTTGAAAAGAATAAAATTTCTAAAGATTTTGACAATATAATTTCTGAGAAAACTATTTTAGAAGGAAAACTTAATTTTAAAACTAATAAAAATGAGGATAAGAATTTGGTCATCAAACTAAAATTTGAAATCTTTTCTTTGAAGAAAATTTTATCTAATTTCATTACTATAAGAAAAGAGTTTGATAAAATTTATTCTAAAATTCTTCCTCTAAAGAATAGTTCAGGAATTTGTTATACTCATTCAAAATTGGTTTTTAGTAATAACTATTTTGTTTCCCAAAGTGCTCTATTCTGCACTAAATTTCAGTTTGGGGGACATTAGGAAAGAAATTTTTCTCTTAATAAAACTCAATCATTAGGTTTCTACAAAGATCACTTTTCAAAACAAATGTGGTTTCCTACAATTTTTCTTGTTAATATTTTTGGATCTAAACAAGTTTGGATTCCAAAATTTTAATTGTTTTTTTAGAAAAAAAACTAGAAGCAATAACAATACATGGTACGTGGATAGTGTATGTTCCTGGAACATGATTAGAAACAAAAACTTGTTTGAAAATGTTATCAAGAAAAAAAGGTAGAAAAGTTACCTTCAGAGACAATGTTCAAGGAAATATTGTTGTTATAGGTAATATTATTTTCCTTGGTAAAATTTTTATTTCTAATGTTTTATTTGTTGATGGTCTTAAGCATAAACTCTTTAGCATAATTCAATTTTGTGATGAAGGTTACCTTGTGAATTTTAGGAATGATAAATGTATAGTTCACAATTCCAAGGAAGAATTCATTCTATCTCCCCAAAGGTATGAAAATGTTTACACTTTTAACTTAGAAGACTTTAGGATCCAAGACATACCTTGTCTAAGTGCAATGGAAGACCAATCTTGGTTATGGAATAGAAGACTAGGACACTGTAATGTTAGAAACTTGTGTAAACTCTCTAATAAATGACTTGTTAAAGATCTAATTGATCTTAGGTTTGATTCTTCTAAAGTTTGTGATCCTTGTCAATTTGGAAAACAACATAACTCAAGCATTAAATCAATCAGTGAAGTCACAATTACTGATGCATTACAGTTAGTTCACATGGATCTTTTTGTTCCTACACAAACTAGAAGTTTTGGAGGCAAGTACTATGTATTTGTCTTAGTTGATGATTATACTAGATTTATATGGGTATATTTTCTAGATAAAAAATCAGAAGTTTTTTGTTTCTTTAATTTTTTTTTCTAAAGTTAAAAATGATAAAAATATACCATTGAGAACTATTCGAAGTGATCATGGTGGAGAATTTTTAAATTCTGATTTTGAAACTTTTTTTAGTATAAACGGTATTACTCACAACTTTTATACACCAAGAAAATCTCAGAAAAATGGTGTCTTTGAAAGAAGAAATAGATTTCTTGAAGAGATAATAAGAACCATATTGAGTGAATAGTCAATTTCAAAACATTTTTGGAAAGAAGCTATTAGTACTGCTTCTAATACTATAAATCGAGTTTTAATTTGAACTTTTCTTAATAAAACCCCTTATTAGTTGTGTATAGGTTAAAAACAAAAAGTTTCATACTTAGAATTATTTGGTTGCAAAGTATTTATTTTAAATACAAAAGACAACTTACATAAGTTTACACCCAAATTTGATAAAGGAATATTTTTAGGTTATTACACTACTTATAAGGATTATAAAGTTTATAATAAAAAAACTTGTGTTATTAAAGAAAAAATACATGTTATGTTTGATGAAACATACCCTTTTGTTTTTAAACAACTTCAAAATATTGCTTCTGAAGTGTTTTCCAAAACTAATTATCAACATATGATAAAAGATTCTTCAAACATTGTAAATAATCAAGATATTGTTTCTGAGACATTTACACCTGAAGACTATATACCTTATGTTTATGAACAAGTTTTTCAAAATCCTAATCAGTTATTACTTAGGAATAATCCCAGTGATAACATCATTGGTGATGTAAATCAACCAGTAAGGGCTAGAAACTCTTTAAGAAAAAGAATAGAACATCTTTCTTTTCTATCTCAATTTGAACACAAAACTCCAAGTTAGGCCTTAGGTGATGATGGTTGGATTAAGGCAATTCAATATGAAATAAATGAATTCAAAAGGAATAAACTCTGGACCTTTGTTGAAAAACCTAAGGAAACATCTGTTATTGGAGTAAAATGGGTTTTCAGAAATAATCTGATGAAAATGGTATCATTATAATAAATAATGCTAGAATTGTTCCTAAATTATATAATCAACAAGATGGTATAGACTATGAAGAAACCTATTCTCCAGTAGCAATAATTGATTATATTAGAATTCTATTAGCCTTTGCAGCATTATTTAATTTCAAAATCTTTCAAATATATGCAAAGTGTGCTTTTATTAATGGATATGTACTGGAGGAAGTCTATATAGACCAAATTCTTAGTTTTGAAGATACAAAACATCCTGAATATGTTTACAAACTTACCAAGGCTCTTTATGGACTTAAAAAATCCCCTAGAGCTTGGTATGATAGGTTAACATGATTTTTGTTACAAAACAATTTTATTAAGGGAACAACTACTCTAACTCTTTTCATATATAAAGAAAACAAAAATCTTATGATTGTTCAAATTTATGTTGATTACATCATTTTTGGATCAAATAAAAAGTCTTTAACAGATTCATTAGTGAATCTAATGAATTCTGAGTTTGAAATGAGTATGATGGGTGGATTAACATTCTTTCTTGGGTTTCAATTTTTTTTAAAAGTAGAAGGTAATTATATATCTCAACATAAGTATATCAAATAATTACTTAAAAAGTATGGATATGATAATACTAAAAGTATTATTACTCCCATTGGAGCCTCAAACACTCTTGATCTTGATGAAGCCAAGAAACGAGTTGATGAAACAACTTTTAGAGGTATGATTGGAAGTTTACTATACTTAAAATCTAGTCATCCAGAATTAATGTCTTCTGTATGATTATGTTCTATATATCAATAAAATCCAAAAAAATCCCATGTAAAATCTGTGAAAATGATTTTCCGGTATTTAAAAGGAACTTTTGATTTAGGACTTTTCTATTATTCTGGAAATTATTTTGAATTAAAAAGTTTTTCGGATGCTGACTTTGGTGTTTGTAAACTAGATAGAAAGTGTATTTCTGGAACTTTTCATTTTCTAGGAGATTCCTTAGTTTCTTGGTCATGAAAAAAACAACACTCATTCACACTCTCCACTACTGAAGCTAAATACATGGCAGCTGAAAGTTGTTGTGCTCAAGTGTTGTGGATGCAAAACACACTCACAGACTATGGTATGAGTATTACTGAAACTAAAATGTTGTGTGATAACTCAAGTTACATTTCTTTAAGTAAAAACCTTACACATCACTCTCATGAAAAACACATAGATATTAGGCATCGATTTCTTAAGGATCACACACAAAAAGGAGATATTATTTTATAATTCATCGAAATGCAAGAACTACTTGCTAATATTTTTACAAAACCATTACCTTATGATAGATTTGAATATATTAAATAGAAGCTCTGAATGATTACATTAAAATAATCATTCACATATACTTCCTATTTTAAAAAATATCCTTACATTAAAACACTCCTCTTCATAAGGGGGGGGGGGCATTATCCATTTTATTCTTTGTTTTATCTATTTTATATTATTTTGTTTCATATTTTATCTTTTGTATTTTATCTTAATTATTTATGTTTTTAGTTATATTTTTTTATTTTTTTCATTTTTTTTATTTATGTCATTTAGATTCATTTTTGGTTTGAAATTTTGTTTATTGTTTTAACTTTATATTTATTTTTTTGACATTCTATCTGTCGGTTTGACATTTTTTTACCTATTTGAAATTATGTTAATATGTCTGACAGAGTCTAGTAAATCAGCTTGACAACCTATGGTAATGAATTATTTTCCAGTGGCTTGACAACCTATGGTAATGGATTTGCTTTCCATCATCTTGACAACCTATGCTAATGAATTTGTTTTCTATCAGCTTCACAACCTATTGTAATGACTTTTTTTTATCAGTATGACAACTAAGCATATTCAATTTCTTTATCATTGATATTTAATCATATTGTAAGTTCATTATTTTAAATATTTATTTTCTATATTGTATTATGTTTTTACTTTGATAATACTATGAAACCAACAACTTACTTGAAGTCTTCGATAAGTACATTCTCTTTTCCTTTTGTATCTCTTTTCTTTTGTGTTATTGTTTCTCAATTTTTTTCTAAAAAAATCCTTTTCAAATAAAAATAATTTTTTTGAATATCCTTTTATTCTCTACCGTTTTATTATTTATATTCTAATCTCAACCATAGAAAATCAATAATCACCCAAATTCTCCTATAAATAGAGGACCCCCCTCCTCGAACCCACATCGGTTCTTCAGATTTCTCAGAAAAGCTCTGCTCCTCTTTTTAAGACTTGGTATGATCATTTATTTTTCCAATCAACTTTATGTCTCAGTATTATTCCAATACTTTTTGCTGATATGTGTTCAAAGACTTTATCAGAAATATATTTCTTCGGAGAGAGGTTAGTTTCATGATATTTTTTTGATAGTTATGATTATTCGATCAAAAGGATTATTTTGTTCCAAGACTGATAACATCTTTGTGTCGAGAAACCCATATATTGGGATCTGATTATTGTTGAAGAGGTTATAAAATTCTACAATTCTGTGTTGTTTGATAAATATTTGATTAATTTTTTTGTGTATGATAAAAAGTTTGCTATGTTAGTAAAAAAAGTGGCACATTTCCTCAATGTCTCTACTAAAGGTGACTCCTTCTGTCCTTCTCATAAGATACCTAAGGAAGCTGGTAAGTTTAATAAATAAAATGATGAAAATTCCCTATTTCTTATCAATGTGGAGAAAAGAAAAGTAGCCCATCTCTCTATAGACAACTAGTTTATTGTCCTTTGGATGTAAAAGTTTCTTATTCCAAGGGAATGGGATAGAAAAACTCTCAAGGTTTATAACATATTTCTATTAGATTATCTTGTGAATATGATAAAGGTAAATCTCATGGGTTAAATATTAGAAAATATAAAAAATGTGAAGTCTGGGGAAATTAAGTATCATCTTATCATGTATCCAACCATTATAATGAATTTTATTCTTCAAAGTTTGGAGTTTTGAAATATTCTAGTGAAAGGAGTATTGAAAGAGTTTAAGGGTTCATGGATAATCAAGAATAAAATAATGAAATTGAATTTTTGTTTTGATGGAAAGTCAAAAATATTTTTCAAATATGTGGAAGAATCAACACCAAATCAATCGACACCACTTCTAATAGAATAATATCTAGAAGTTTTAGTCTCTCAAAAGTCTGATCCTAAAATCAGTTCAAAGCTTAAGAAGAAAACCAAATATAGTAAATAAGTTGTAGATAAGTGGAGAAAAGATAAAGAAAAAAGAAAATAAGGTGATACTCAGTTTGGAATTGATCCAGCTGAATCTCTAGCTGAGAATATTAGAATAGAAGATACTATACAGGCTGAGAAGAAGAAGAAAAATTTGAAAAGAAAAGCTCAAGATTTTGATGTTTCCAAAATTATAAAAGGTGTTGAGTTAGAAAGTGCTCAACTAAAAGAAGAAATTCAACAAGAACCGATTGTTCATACTCTTCCATAGAAAAGGAAAGGAAAAGTGCTAGAAGTAATTCAATTGACTTCACAATAGGAAGGTGAAGAAGATGAAGATGAATTTCTTATTGAATACCTTCAGAGTTCTATGAAAATTAGAGAAGAATCTTCTCTTCAAAAAAATTTGAAGGGGTTCAACAATAGGATGTTCATTCCAATTAAACACTAGTGCAATCTATGGGAACTCAATTAGAAAGAGTTCATTCTTTGGTCAAGAAAATGGATCAAAGTTTTCATGCTAAGAGATCCATTATCATCAGTGAAAATGTAGAAGAACAAAGAGTTGAAAAAGAATAAGAAATAGTTGAAAAGGAAATACAGAAAGGAAAAGGAAAAAAACCTGATGAAGACTCAAGTATATCAAATGAACTAGAATCGTACGATGATGATACAGATTCAAAGCACACAATTTCTTTTAATAAAAGTGATTACATTGTTCATGTTTTAAGAAGGATTGAGAAGAATATTCCTTATTTTTCCATAATTTAAGGAAAAATAGATTTCATCATAGAGAATCAAAGTAATAAATTCAGTTCTGTAAGAGATCTCAGAAAGAAAGTGATGAAAGTATAGGATGATCTAAAGTTTTTGAGTGATAGATCTATTGCTCATAATAAATCTTGTAATATGATGACCAAGTGTTCATAAAAGAAAAAGAGTTCTGTAAATGAAAATGAGGAATCAATTGATGAATTAAGGAGGTTTTAAAATGATCTTTATATTACTTTCAATAAGCTTGATAAGGAAAAAACTGAAAGGTTGAATCAAATTCAAAAAACTCATGGTACTAATGCTCATTCAGTGAAAGAGTTGCAATAAAAGTTCAATTTTTTCTCGTGATAATTTTTGATGGTTTCATCTTTCAAAGATGAAATAGTTTTGTTAAATAAAAAAACAATTTTTTGGTTGAAGAAAATAAGAATATTCAAGACATAATTGATACTCTTGAATAAGTGATCAGAAGTCAAGAAGAGACCATAAAAAACCAGGATCAAATTTTTGCATACCAACAAGAGCTTCATAAATATCTGGGTGTTTCTATCTCAGAATATAAGAAATAAATTAAGAATATGAATTCCATTCTCCATGAGTTTATCAAGAAAGAAAAATAAAGAGAAAAAATGAATGTTTTTCTGTATCTTTATTTCTTGATTGTCATATGAAATTTTATGAACTTTTGACAATTCAATGAGTTTTATGTTTGAATTTCCATTGTTTTGAATTTTTGTTTCTCTCTAACCTTTTTAGGAAACTCAAGACTACCCCATTATTTTTATAAACCATAAAGGGGAAGATTGTTTTATAAAAGGGTGAGTAAATTTTACAAAGGGGGAGAGTTCTTAATGTTTTACTCAAAAGTAATACATTAAATAAAAGAATAATCAAAATCAAGAAAAATATATATGAATAAAATCCTTAAGAAAGTCTATACCTAAGGAAGAGTTATTTGTATTCATTTATTTATCCAGAAGAGTTTGCATAACTCAGGGGGAGATAAGTATTTCTTTTTTGTTTTAATTTTTGTTTTGTGCTTTTCAAAAAAGGGGTGATTGTTAAGTCAAAAATCTTCTTTTGAATTTTATGTCTTTTTTATGGAAATAAAAAATCTCTTTATATTCATTTCTCAAATAAAGGACTTACTTTGAATTCGATTTTCCTGTCTATCGTACTGACTCTGTCTATCGTACTGACTCTATTTATCGTACTAGCTTTTTCTATCCTACTGACTCTATCTATCGTACTGAATTTCTATCATACTGACTCTATCTATCGTACTAACTCTATCCATCGCACCCACTATGTTTATCATATTGAATCTATCCATTGTAATTTATTTTTTTATCTTACTAATAATGTTCATCATACTCACATCGTGAATCATACTCACTTTGCATCATATCATTATTTTACATTATTTCATACTAACAAGTAATTTTAATCTTACTCATGTTATAATTGTATCACATGCATGTTTTTATTCATTTATCAAAAAACATGTTTTACACCAATTGTACTCATGTTATCAATTATATATATATATTGTTTTAACCAAAACTATGTTGTGGAGTTAGTTATAAAGTAATCCAAATGATGTCATGTTTTATGTTTCAATATGACCATCACAATGCCAGGTGTCCAAGTCCATCTGAGTTTTCTGGAGAAATATGACCGTTAGAGAAAATGTGACTGTTGGAACCCGAAGTCTATAAATAGGAGGTCATTTGAAGCAGAGAAAATAACTTTAGCTACTTTTAAGTTCTAGAGAGAGACTGTGTGACTTCTCTCAGCTTCATGTGAAAGCCTTGAAATTACAAAATGTGATTGAATTGTTCTTAGTTTTTGTATTTAAATTAGTGCTTTGTTTTGCTTTGTGAATCTGATCTGGTGATAATGATTGAGGGCTTCCGGGGATATGCATACAGTGAAACCGATCATCATATCGAGGGATTTCACGTTTTTGAAAGACAGAGGTGTCGATTACCTGTAAAATCAAGGGCTTGTGGGGATAACAACATGGACATTCTGATCATCGTATCGAGGTCTTACCAGTGTTGATAAGATATACCTATTATCCTAAGTGAAAGTATACCCTACTATTTGGGATAAAATATTTGTAATATCTTTTACTTTTCCACTGCTTATTATAATAGAAATATAATCCTTTTATTTCTTCTTTCTATTTGTATTATTTTGTAATTATTTTAATTAAAACTTATAATTTTAGTATTGATAATATACTCTATATGGTATAATCATTTAAACTTTGTATTACTATGATATTTTTATTCAATCTGAATACAATTGTTTCATAACCTGTGGTATCATAAAAATATCATAGGACTGAGAGTCAGTCTGATCATTTGTTTCCTTTTATAAGAGGCTTTGTTAATTGTTTTAGTTTATGTTAAGAACATTACTTAAAAGTTTTAATATTAATATTTTAACTTAAAATTCACATCCTCTTGTATTTGTGCCATCTCATATCCATTTCGATCCAACAGTTTCTAAGTCCCTTAACATGATAAGCCAATACATGGTAAAAATTTATTATTTATCTAATGATCCAGACCATAATTATTTAATTTTTGGGGATATTTATTTATGAAGATGGAAGAAAATTTAAAAATTCGATTCTAGTTAAATGTTGGTTTGTTTGTTTCAGAGTTTGGGTCAGTTTTTTGGTAATTTAGGATAATGTATTTGGTGTTTTGGGATAAGTTTTGAGGTTCATAGGATGGTTCAAAGGTCTGGGTGGTCAATAGGTGGAACCACCTGTAGTCTTAAGATTATAGGTGGCACTGAGTACCCTATGTGGGGTAATGGGTGGCCGATGAACCTGAGCAGTGAGGGGGTTACATAGAAAATAAATAAATTATATTGTATTGAAATTAAATTAACTGTATTCTATTACATTTAATAATTAATTATTTTTTAGGACATTTTACCATTAAATTATCATTTCGTTATATTTTAGGAATAATTTTATAAATGTATGATATATTAATTTAATTGATTTATTTAATTTTTGGAATCAAATGAATGGATTGAAACTAATAAATCCTCTGAATTTTGTTTTAATAGAAGTTTTCTAAACTAGGTTGTTTCAGAATTTAACCTAAGGAATTATGGAAGACGAACTGAACAAGTTTCGGTCTAAATGCCTTTATGGATTAAAAGACAACCCTAGTAAGCTAAAATTTATAGAAGATGAATATAATAAAAGTATGAATTACTAGAAGCTATATATTTTAGAATAAAGGGGATAAATTTTTAAATAAATGCTGGATTTAGAAAAATATGATAATTTCTAGAAGTTGGAGGATTTAATTCTGAATTAATGATGAACAAATAATTTTTCTATGTCCACATGTAACAAATTATGCAGTTGAAGAGGATTCAAATAGAAAATTAGAAAAGTACCATCAATACAAATGATATGTAACATCCTTTGGATGTTATATAAGATAATTTCCATTACCACTATTACTAAATGCTGGTGTATAAGATTTTAAAGTGATACATAATATCCTTTGGATGTTATATAAAATTTATGCCTTAGTCACTAAGAATAAAGATACGAACTGACAAAGTATGGGGATGCATGATATAATTTAGTTGATATGTAAGAAATTCATTTAGGAAAGTGTAAATATTTTCCTTCTATCGTAGAGGATTAATGTACCATACATTAGAAATTTGAAGGGGATTTATATGAAATTACATGATACATAATATCTCCAGCTGATGAATAAGATTTTATCCTTTGATATTATAGTGATATGTAATATTTTTAGCTTAAAATAAGTATTTTATGATATTTAATATTTTTGGAAGTAACCTATATATTATATAAGATTTTATACTTAAGTAAAATTTAAGCCATATGATTCATGTAATATATTTTTTCCTATTGAAGGGGTAATTTTAGACAAGATGAAATGATACCCAAATTTTTTTTACTTTGTAAAATTAGAAGAACCAATTCTATTTCACCATAAAGAATGAAGCCATGCCATAATGGATTTTTAGGAAAAACACTTGAAATAAAACTTATAGAAAATCACACCATGGAGATGACAGTTACATCATGAGGAAATGAAGTGTGATGAGATAGGAAATTCTTTTAAAACTAGGCCATGGTCAGTCCCTCTTTCATATCATGACATCATTAAAAATACTACATGGTATACATCCCATAATTTTGGCTAATAAATTCTTATCTATTAGTGTAAGTTAAAATAAAATGAGGAGATGGAAAGAATGAAGACCATGAGAAGAATCTCAATGTAAGAATATTGGAGGTAATTCATTATCCCTCTTAGAAAATACACATAGAATCAGAGAAATTAGAATTCCCTAGTTAAGATATGGAATTTGAGGTTGAAAAATAAGAAATAATAATCCTCGATATAAATTACAGTGCTATACTTCACGAGGAAAGAAGAGAGAATGGGTTATGAGTCTTATTTTTTTTTATAAAAATTATATTGTATTTTTATTATTTCTCTACTATAACCCTAGACATGAAGGGATAAAATCATTTTGGTGGATGGGTTTGTGGGTTGGAAAACATTTTTCTATGCTCAATGTCTAATTATCAATAATAAATTATTCTACTATTATTTTATCTTAGTCTTCATTGATGAGATGTTTGATAAAATATGGATTTTATTGGTTTACATTTCAGGCATTGTATTATTCTTGGGGTGATAACAACTTTTATCTCTATACTTTATCTATATCATATATAATGGAATAAATAGTGTTTTTGGTGAAAATACAGTGATTACCAATACAAGTGTGGAAGGAATTGGATTTTTCTAGGAATTATTAGTAGTTACTTCAATTTATTGGGTGCTTCTTGGAAAATTTGGGGAGATTCCATTATTTATTTTTTACACTATCAAGAAAAACGATCTTTTGGAAATGATCATTTTTGATTTGAAACTCATAGTTATGAACACCCCTTGATGAGAGATGAAGCGATTATGAATTATCACATTAATAAATTTCAGTAGGAGGGTTAATCAAATTAAGATGAGGATAAAATAACCAATGGTAATCCAATACCTGAACCATTCACTTATTCTATCACTTTATCAAATCATATTTGATTTATTTTAAAATTTTTTCTTGGTTTTATTAAGCCTAAATAAATCAAACTTATTTTTCATTTTACTAATTGTGGAAATTTTAATTTTTTACGCCTCTTTAGAGACTACATTTGTTCCCCACTATAATATAATACAACCTTGGGTAATTAATTTCTTTTTAAACACCTTGTGATGTGAATGTCAAAAAGTTGACACTATTTCTGTGGATGTAGTGCCATATTTCATAACCACAACTTTCATGACCTATTATAACATTGAAAATATTTATTCTCCTAAAGTAGATATTAAGGAAAATTTACTAACTGAAATTAAAAACATAAGTCTACAACTATAATTTGAAAACATTAAATTAACAGACTCAAGTGAAAATTTAATTTTTAACTTTAAATCTAATAAAATGGATGAAAATATAAACTAAACCCTTAGAGGTTTGTGTAGACTTTAATTCATTGAAAAAAATAATTGAAATTATCATACCTTCATTATAAGTTGATTTTGAATAAAAAACAGGATTAATTCAACTTTTTCCCATGTTTCATGAACTTTTAGATGAATATCCCAACAAACACATCAAAGAATTCATCCTATGTATGATACACTTAAACCGCCAGGATTTATTGAAGAACAAGTCAAATGGAGTGCCTTTCTATTTTCTTTGGAAAGAAAAACCAAAGAATGGATTTAAATTATACAAAATAAATAATTCAATGGATAAGATAATATACAAAGTAACTTTCTTCAAATAGTCTTTCCAAAATTAAGGAGTAATGTTATAAGGAAGTAGATTTAAGCTATAAGTAAAGACATAATAAAGGCACTCTATGAGTATTGGGAAATTTTCAAGAAGCTATGTGAAAGTTTCCCACCCCAAGAAATTGAGGAACACCATTTCATAGTTTTCCTATATTATGGTTTTATAGATAGTGATATAAATCTATTAGATTCATTATCAGGAGGATTTTTATTGACAATTCACCAATTTAAGCCATATGAATGATTGAAAAGATAAGTCAAAATTTATAATTGACATGATCTAACCCACTAGGTCCTAAAAATTCACCAAAACCCAAAAAGAGGATAAAAACCCCACCTAGATGTAAAAAAAATATTGGAAAATTAATATATTGTTTTTTAATGTTAAATTTACCATTTTACCCCCGATAAGGTCTTGAGATTTCCAAACTCAAAATTGAGCTAAGTATCAATCGAGAAAAACTTAGGTCGCTACACCCTCCACACCATTACAAATTTTATCCTTAAAAAGGGAAAAACTAAGGGTAATTAATTATAGATCCAATAAAAAACCCTTGCAAAAAAATCAACCCACATTCACATATACTTCCTTAGTCTGTGTGAAGACTATGTATATCCTGTAAAATAAGACCTGGGTAGCAGTACATACCCAAGGGAACTTCATGAACCACACACTGCATGAGAGAGGATACATACCATGTAATCAAGGACTACATGAATCAGTTTGTTATTAGTATATGCTAAGTACCCCCACTAGTCCCACACATCATGTACATCATATTACATTCCATGTAAGTTGACTACACATGCCTTTGGATGGGTAGTGAATGACCATAGGGTTACTTAGGGGCTACACACCATGAACCTCTAGAGTATGTTGAGTTTAAAGTTATACTTTCTACAGTTTATATTATTAGTTTTTAAAATCAAAACACAGTTTCTTAAATACCATGTTTTAAAAAATATATTTTTCACAAGTATTTTAGAATGTTTTTTTAGAAAACATTTCATTCTAACAGATGTAGAAATATTTATAAACCGATGAATATCAACTTTTTACACTAAGTTTGGTCCATCGGATTGACCTAGTTTAGTCCATCAAACTGAATGATTTTATTCGATTAGAATGAACTTGTTTATCCCATCAGATTGACTAAGTTTAGTTCATTAGAGTGACAAAGATTAGTCCATCAGAATGACTAGATCCAGCCCATCAAACTAACATAGTCTTGTACATCAGACTAACCAGGTTTTATCTATTGAAATAAACATAATTTATTAAATTGGAATAATAAAGTTTATAATCGGATGACCACAATTTATTTTACCAAATGAAATAATTTTATAGCATTGTTATGATTATATGAAAATGAAATCGGATGAAGATATATAGAACATGCTAAGCTATCAACCTGGAGATCCTTCAAGGCTGTTGAAAATAAATCTAAGAATTATGGAATATGACCATTGGAGCTATGAATATAAATTTAGGTGCATTCATGGAGGTGTAAGATGATGCTTTTGTGACTCATCCCATTTGGAGCTTACTCTGCTGTAATATATTATTACTTATGATTTGTAAATCTTTAGAGAATTTTTGTTCCAAGGAATCCAAGTGAGGATTATAAATTCCTTATAACCTTCTACATTTGTATTCATTATGTCTCATATAGGTTTAGATCAAGGGTTTTTGGGGATAGGAATACAACTAATTCTCATCTAGCTGATTGAGGTCTTCTAGGGTTAGGAATACAAAGATTCCAATTTGGTTTGATTGAGGGATTTGTTTTAAGAATGATAGAGACCTTTACAGTTTGGTTAAAACATTGGATACCTAAAGTCTTAGTTATATGATTTCTTAATGTTTAAGGTTAAAAAGTGACTCATTATTATAAAACTTCTATAAGTGTTTTCTTACTTATTTTAAAAAATTTCATTTTACTTATTTCTATATGTTTATTATTTTTAACTGTGCATTTTTTTTAAAATTATTACTTTTTGTAACTTTTATAAACTATGATATCTTATAATTTTTGTATGTCCAATTAATACACTCTAATATCAGACAATATCTATGTCTGATATATTTTAATTAATATTTTTGATTTTTTAATTAGTTTATGTTTTTTTTAAATACAATTCACCCCCTCTTGTAGTCATTTATATACTCTTATATCCTATAATTGGTATCAAAGGAGGTTCTATTCCATAACTTTATAGTTTTTAATATTTTTATTTTAAGAAATTTTCTAAATTTTTAAAACTCTTTTTATAAACTTTTGTTTATAGGTTTTTTATAAACTATTTTACACTAGCATGGATTTTATGGAAAGAGAATTTTTCCTATTTAAAAAATATGGTAGGTTTAAATGTTGGAACACTTGAAAATATTAATCCAAATAGACCAATGATTATCAATGGAGGATATTATGAATATTGGAGAGATCATATGAAAACATTTATTATTAAAACTAGAGTAGATAACTTTGTTATTCCGATCATAAATTATAAAATACCTAAAAAGGAAGTTTCTATGTTTACTAATCAAGAGAAGACATAATATCAACTAAATTATCATGTAATAAATACTTTAGTGTGTCCCATGATAAGAAATATCTACAGTAAAATATCTTCTTGTGAAGTTACAAATAATATATAGGTTTTTTTAAGTTACTCATTTTGGAACTTCTAAAGTAATTGAGACCATATGGACTATGATAAGGGTATATTATCTGGATTTTTATTTTCTTCCTAGTGAATATATTGCTAAGATGCATCATATATTTATAAAAATTGTGAGAATCTTACAATATTTTTAATAAAATGATCTTACTAATGGAATTATAATATAAAAGATCATTAAAATTATTCCCATAGAATGGGAGTCAAAAAGAACATCCTTAGATGATATAAAGAGGATAACAAATTTGAGCTTGGATGATTTGGCTCGAACTCTTATTCAGTATGAGGGTAGACTAAAGAGAGATGCATAGGATATGAAACAAAATAATAGAGGATTTTCTTTTGATACTACTTCAAATGTTTCTAATAAATTTCATTCATTATATAAATTTTTAGGATCTTTAAAGAAAAAGAATGTTAAAGTTGAAGATATAGTAGTTCTTTTGACCTGCCAGAGAATGAGTTAGCTAATATTTCTTAAAGAATGAACAATATTTTTGGAATGAAATACTTTCTATATAAGTATAAGAATATTTATAAGGACAAAAATGAGAATAAATATTCTTTTTAATTGATTTTTTATGATTATAATAAGGCTAGTCATATAATACTAGATTTTTCCAAGTGTAAGAGAAAAGATAAGAAAGATAAAATTTAAGAGATTAATTCTAATAAGTTCTAAATATATAAGGGTAAGAAAAGTTTGAAAGAATTATATACTAGGAGTGATAATGGAGGTGATTTTTCTTCATATAATTCATCTTATGGTGAAAGTAAAGATCAAAATAATATCAGTTTTTGTGCTCAAATTACAAGGAATAATAATATCTTTATGGATATGGTATATAGTTAAACATTGACCAATATTAATTTGAATATTAATAATCCTAATAGTGAAATTGATAATAATTCTATATCTTTAGATGATGAATCTACTTCATCTGAAGAAAATAATAATTTAACTAGTTTTGATGAAGTTTCAAGATTTTATAGACTTTTAGAAAACCAAAATTGCAAAATTTATAAAAATCATGATCCTATTGAGGAAAAAACTTGATAAAGAAAATTTTAGAATATCTATGCTTACTATTTAAATTTTTAATATTTTAAAAGATTTAGATAAATATAATCTTGAGAAAACTGATTTTTTAATTGAATTATAAAAACTTAATTATAGTACAAATTCTATTGAGGATTAAAATTTATTTGTGAAGCTAAATTTTGAAATTTCAAGTTTGAAAAAATTACTATAAAAATATACTACAAGTAAAGAATTTTTTTTATAAAATGTACAGATAGATAATATCTTATAGGTATGTGTCTCGAATGGGTGTTAGTAATAAAAAATAAATATTTCAAAATAACTATTTTTTTCTAATGAGTACCCCATTTTGTACAAAATGTCAAAGTATAAGACATTAGAATAATATATGCTCTTTAAATGAAGTTCAATATTTAGGCTTTTATAAAGCTTATTTTTCTAAATAATTGACAACTTCTCAACATAGTAATGTTGGAAAAATGTGGATTTTGAAAATTTCATTTTCCAATAATGTTAGACCCAAAAATGTTTGGGTTCCAAAAAACTAATCTTTTTAATTTCAAGAAAATAAGAAGTGTAACAACAACAATAATAATTATGGAACATAGATAGTGGTTATTCTAGACATATGATTGGGAATAAGGAATTATTCAAGAATATTATTAAAATGAGAGGTGGAAAATTTACCTTTGGTGAAAATGATCAAGGAGAAATTATTGGAATAGGTAACATTATTATTATTAGAAAATATTTAATTTCAGATGAATTTTTTATTATAGATCTTAAGCAGAACCTTATTAGCATAAGTAAATTTTGTGATGAGGGTTATCATGTGAACTTTAGGAATGAAAAATTTATTATTCATTGTTTAGAATATAAATTAATTATTTCTTCCAATATGCATGAGAATGTATAAAAACTTAACTTAGAAGACCTTAGGATCTAGGATCTACCTTGACTTAGTGTAATGGAAGATCTATCTTGGTTATGGAATAGAAGGTTAAAACACTATAATGCTATAACTTTAGATAAAATTTGTAAGAAAGGATTAATTAAGGATATACTAGAGCTTAAGTTTTAATTTTCTAAAGTCTAGGATCCTTATAAATTTAAAAATAAACGTAAATAAAGTTTTAAATCTATTAGTGATGTTTCAACTTCTAATTATTTATAGTAAAGGAACATGAATTTATTTGGTCCTACAAAAAAAAATGAAAGTATCAATGGAAAATACTATGTATATTTTTAGTTTATGAATACACTAGATATACATGGGTATATTTTCTAGAAAAAAATCCAAAAGAGTTTTTCTGTTTTAGAAATTTTGTAGCCCATGTTAAAAATGAGAAAAATCCACTCTTGATAACTATTTTTAGTGATCATTATGGAGTGTTTATAAATTCAAATTTTGAAACTTTTTTAGACAAAAGGTATAATAAATAAATTATGAGCACCTATAAATTCATAAAAAATGGTGTAGTTGAAATAAGAAATATAATTCTTTAAGATATTACATGAATCATGTTGAGTGAGTACTCAGTTTATAATTTTTTTTGGAATGAATAACTTAGTACTACCTACTATAATTTAAATCTAGTTTTAATAAAACCTTTTATTAATAAAACTCTTTATAAGTTATGGATTGAAATAAATCCAAAAATTTCTTACTTTAAAGTTTTTGGATATAAAGTTTTCATTCTGAATACTAAATATAATCTACATAAAATTTCTCTAAAATGCGATGAAGTGATATTTCTAGGATAATATATAACCAGTAAGGCCAATAGAGTCTTTAATGAAAACACAAGTACTATTGTGGAAATAGTGCATGTTAAATTTGTTGAAACTAGTCCTTTTGTTTTGAAAGTACCTCAATAGACATCTTTGGATGATATTTCAAAAACTAATTTTCAATCCATGTTGTAAAGTTATTCTTATGAGATAAAAACCAGATATTTTTTTATGAAGTTCTGCCTCGAGAATAATTTCGACCTATTATTATAGAAAATAGTTTTATAAACCCCAGGAATCAGTTTATTCTTATGAATAATTATAGTGATAATATCCTTGGTGATGTAGATCAACCCGTTAGAACTAGAAGTTACTTAAGAAATGAAGTTGAACATCATACATTTTTATCACAATTTAAACCTAGCACTCAAGATGAGGATTTTGGTGATGAATATTGGATAAAAGTTATGAAATATGAACTAAATTAATTCAACAGGAATCAAGTTTGGACTTTGCTTGAATGACCTAAATATTCTAATATTATTGGTGTAAAATGGGGTTTTCTAAATAAATGTTATGAAAATGGAATTATAGTTAGAAATAAATTTAGACTTGTTTCAAAGGGTTATAATCAACAAGAATGCATAGAATATAAAGAAAATTATGCCTTAGTAGCTAGACTTGAATCTATCCATATTCTTATAACATATACAGAATTTCTTAATTTCAAATGGATGTGAAGTGTTATTGTATTAATGGATATATAAAAGAGGAATTTTATAAAGAACAAACCCCTGGTTTTGAAAATAAAAAAATCTCTAGACCATGTATTTATACTTACAAATGAACTTTATGGAATTAAATAAGAACCTAGAACCTCATATGATAGATTAACTTGATTTTTGTTATAAAAATTTTTTGTTAAAGGAGATGTAGATTCAACAGTTTTTATTTAAATGGTTTATAAAAACACCATGATTTTTTAAATTTAATTCAATGAAATTATATTTGGATTAACTCAAAAATTTATTACAGATTATTTTTAGGATCTTATGAAATAAGAGCTTGATATGAGCATGATGGGTGAACTTAATTATTTTCTTAGTTTTCAAATTTTAAAAAAACCAGAAGAAAATTTTATATCTCAACATAAGTATATAAAATATCTTATTATAAAAGTTTTATATGCAAATACTAAAATTATTAGTACTCATATAGAAACCTCAAATAATTTAGATATTTATGAATTTGAGAAACCAGTTGATCAAAAGATATTTAGAGGAATTATTTTAGTTTACTATAATTAATAACTAGTTATTTAGATTTAATGTTTTCTATATTCTGGTGTGAAAGATATCAAGCTAATATGAAATAATCCCATCTTAATGAAGAAAAATTAATTTTTTTATCGTATGGTAACTATAGATCTAGTCTTATTTCACTCTTTTGGAAATTATTTTGAAAATACATATTTTTTTCATATGCTAACTTTGGTGAATATAAAATAGATAGAAAAAGTAAAACTAGAACTTTTCATTTCTTAGGAGAGAATTTAGTTTATTGGTCTTGTAAGAAACAATATTCAGTTAAACTTTCCACTGCTAAAGAAGAATATGTAGTATTTGGAAGTTTTTGTGATCAAGTTTTGTGGATGTAACACACACTCACATACTTTGGATTGAGTTTGAGTAAAACTCCAATTTTATGTGATAACATAAGTGTCATAACTTTAAGTAAAAATCCATCACATCACTCATGAGCTAAGAACATAGACATAAGACACCATTTTTCTTAGGTCCAAACAAAAAAATGATATATTATTTTATAATCCATCGAAATATAGGAATAACTTGCTAATATATTTACAAAAACCTTAATTATAATAAATTTGAGTATATTAAACAGAATCTGAGAATGACTAATTTTAAATGATCATTCATATATACTTCTTGTTTACCAATATCCTTTCAGTAATGAACTATTTTTTAAATTTAGAGTACATATGTCATAGTTTTTCTATTTTTCTATTTTTTTTAGTTTTTCTAAAAAAATTGGGTTTTTTAATTTTTTTTAGTTTTTCTAAAAACATTCGGTTTTCTAAAAATTTTAGTTTTTATAATTTTTTTTATATTTTAGTTTTTCCAAATTTTTTTATCGAACAAAATTTATCTTAGAAAAATAAGGAAAATAATTACTAAAAAATATTTACCATATAAAATTTCAATTTTAATCCAAGAGGTAATTTCTAATCTTTAGATTTTATTATCCTCTACTGTTATCTTTCAATATTTTCTATATTTTATTTAGTTTTAAATTTTTTTTAAATTTTTATAAATCATGATGATTTCATTTTATTTTTTGAAAATATTTTCATCTGATGACATTTTTCTTAAAAGACCATTAAGAGTTCAAAATTTATATTTAATATTTTGAGGATAAATACAAACTATTGAATCAGAAATGGGTTTCATTTAAAGACATCATATTTATGGAAGTTTAAAGGTCACCTTTGAACCTATAAATATAAGTTTGGGTCACTATATCCCACATTTTACTCTCAAACTAATCTTCAGTCTCAGTCCTCAAATTTCTCATGTATCCGATCATTTGGAATTCGTCCGATCAGTTTTCCCTTATCTGAACAGACTTTGAAAAATGACTTTTGTAGATGAAATTAAAATATGATAAGTGGTGAAGGAAAGGTTAAATGAAAATTCATGGTATTATAATATTTATTCTTTTATGAAAGAAGTTATCAAGTTCAGTGATGGGAAAATGTATGCATTGAAAAAGTATATTTTGATATTCACTATCCAGTGATAGTGAAGGAGTTTTATTCTTTATTTTTTTTTCAGTGTCAAATATGGTTTCGAGGGTACTAATTTAAATATTTTTGAATATTTTTATAAGTTTAATATTCAAAAAATGATTTATTTGGTAAAAGTTCCTTTGGAAGGAGAATCATATTTAGTCACCCACAAGATTCCAAAAAATATTTATAGATTTGAAAAGTCTAAGGATGAGAATTATTTGTTTCTTATTATAAAAATACAAGGAAAGTTTTCCCTTTAACACCAGATGCAAGAATTGTAATTATTTGGATAAAAGGGTATCTTATCCCAAGGAAAATTGATAGATATACTTTTAATTTTTTGGATAACTTAATTTTATATTTCTTAGTCAATAAAAGGAATTTTAATCTAGAGAAGTCTGTTTTATATCAATGGAATCAGTTAAGAAAATATCTATGAAGTTGAGAATTTTTTATTTCTATGTTTCATCAACAAAATGTTGGTAAATTTTATGATTGTCATGAAAGTTAAGAATCAAGCAGTTTCTATAAGAGAGAAGGTTTCTTTGATCAGTTAAGACACTATTTCTATAATGAAGTTAGGTTTTGTGCTGAATATAAAAATGTTTGTCAAAAAATAGGAAAATGATACATATAATGATAAAGTTATACAGTTAAATAAAAAATTACAAGAGAAAATGAAATCTGGTTCTTGTCCTCCATGGCTGAAAAATAAAGTAAAAGAAATATTTGATGAGGCATATAGAGAGTTGATGAAACAAAAAGTTGAAAAGAGACCTAGTTATCCAAAGTTGGTATTGATAAGGAATATGCATTATATTTTAAGGAAATAAATCATGAAGTTTTAAAGACTAAAGAGAATATGAAGAATAATAATAAAAGGTTTTATGAAGAAAAAGTTTTTGGAAGTCTTATAAAAGGTGTGGAATGATCTCATGGATATTTATATACTAATAATCATAAATAAGCACTTTTTATTTATCCTTTTTAGTTATTAAACTTATACATACTTTGACCAATGTTTCTCAACCCACTTAATCAAAACCAAAACAATTTGGAACTTCCAAAGTTACTTTATCTACTTAAAAAGGCAAAAGTAAAGTAGTTCAAGATGAAAAATCTATTTTAGAACATGTTAAAACTAAAGTACAAGAAGGTGTGAAGAAATATGGGATTTTTTTTAAAAGTGATGAAAAGTTGGAAAGAGATTTGAAAAAAGTGTTAGAATAAGTTTCAAAAGAATCTTTATAGGAAGAATAAGTATAAGAAGAAGAAGAGAGTTATTATGAGACCTCATATTTCATCTCTTAGTCCATAAAATATACTGAATTGGAAGTTTTTGATAAGGGGAAAGGTTTTGAGAATGAACCATAAAATAAAAAATCTAATTCAAAGATATCAGAAAAGGCTAAGTCTAGTAATTTTTTTGATATTGTTGTTATATTGGATGATATGAAAGATAAAGAGAAAGAAAAAAGTAGATGTTGGTACTTCTCATCGACATGATTCTAATGTGTCATCATACTAAACCTTTTCTCCACCAAGTCAATCTGACCAAAGGGTTAGAGAAAGATTTACTTATTTTAGTGATGCTTTGGAAAATCTTGTTGATATTGTTATGTATTTTCCTAGTATTGAATCTTATTTCAAACACATTCAAAGGAGGTTTAATGTTTTATAAAATTCAGATACATTGAATCAATTAGATGAAGATGTTGTCCAAAATGATGCCGATTTCAAATATTTATAATATTTTTCAAAGAAAAATTGAATAAGGATAAATAAGATCATTAGGTGGTTGAGAAAAATAGAAGGAGGCTTAAAATTTCATGATGAAAAAATTTAATATATTAGGAAATCATATTTGGAAATTGACTATCCTTTGAAAAGTTATCTTATGAAGTTTCTGAGAAGTTTGAGCTTCTTGATCAGTTATTTTTTTATATAATCTCAAGATCAATAAATATTGGATTTTAAGAAAAATAATTTATCTCTTGAAGAATAAGTTGTGAAGTTGAAATAAGAGAATTCCAAAATTAAATCTCCCAAAGAAGAAGTTATTAATATAAAGTAAGAAGTTCAAAAGTTTCAAGTTCTGGAAGAGAATCATAATCTATTTGAATTATCAGTAGTAGATTAAGAGATGAATTAGTATGAATTTAGGAATATGAAAGTAATTGTAAATAAATTTCAAAATAAATAATGATTTTTTTCTCTGAACTATTAATATTGTTAAAATAAAACTTTTGACTAAATATTTTTTTGGATAAATAATTCACCATATATTTTGTTTAATTTTTTTTTCAATCATAGTTGGTTAATTTTATTTTTATATTATTGTATTAATTATTAATTTAACTAAATCATTTTTAGTTTTTTCCTCTAAAATTTCATGTACAATATCCCTCCCATATTATTTTTGAAAATCGTAGAGGTGTATATTTTATTGAGAAATTTCTTATTTGGGAGAATATATATTTAAGAAGTTATCATCTTAACTCTGTTATAAAAAATATTCTGTAAAAATTTGATTAAATAAAAAGGGAGATGCAAATATAGGGGATATGAGAATGAAATGGGTATAAGTGTTTTTTAATAGATATATAAAATGAATTTCTTAAATGTATAAAGGGATTGTAAGTTTTTCAAAGTTATTAGTTTTTCTCTTTAAGTTTTGTGTTTTGTGATTTTCAAAAGGGGGATATTTTTTTTTCAAAGTTATACTTTATACTTTTTATATTATTAGTTTTGAAAATCACAACAAAGTTTCTTAAATACTATGTTTTACTAAGTTTATATTTACAAAGTCTTTTAGAATGTTTTTTTAGAAAAAATTTTATTCTACCAGACATAAAAATATTTCTAAAATGAAGAATTTAAACTTTTTACACTTAGTCTAGTCCATTAGATTAACCTCATTTAATCCATTAGACTGACTGAGTTTATTCCATCAGATTAACCTAGACTAGTCCATTAGACTGACTGATTTTAGTTCATCAGAGTGACCTAGTTTAGTCCATTGTACTAACTAAGTTTAGTCCATCAGATTAACTTGATCTAGTCCATTAGACTTACTAAGTCTTATCCATCAAACTAACCAAGTTTTTATCCATTGAACTAAAACTAATTTATTCCATTGGAATTATAAATTTTATAATTGGATGATCATAATTGTTTCTATTAGGTGGAATAATTTTATAGAAGTGTGATGATGCTATCAAAATGACATGAGATGAAGATGTAAAAAATATGATGATATTTTAAGATAAAGCTCATCCTAGGACGTTTCAAACAACTCTAAGAATCACAGAATATGACTTTTGGAGTTGTTCCTATAAATACAGGTTCATTCAAGGAGGTTTGAGCTAATGATTTTGTGACTCAATCCATTTGGTGCTTACTCTTCTATAACATCTTATTATTTACACTTTTTAAATATTTAGATAGTTTTTATTCTAAGGAATCTAAGTGAGGATTTTAAATCAATTTGAACCTTTTATATTTGTATTAATTTTGTCTTATTTGGGTTTAGATTAAGGTCTTCTTAGTATAGGAAGACTGCTGATTCTAATTTGGATGATTGAGGGCTTCTGGGGTTAGGAAGACATAGATTTTGATCTAGTTTGATTGTGGTATTTATTTTAAGAAATACAGATACCTTTACAGTTTGGTTAAAACTACAGAGACCTAAATTTTGGGTTATATACTTCCTTAATATTTATGTCTAAAATTGGATCTTTGTTATAAAACTTATGTAAGTATTTTCTTACTTATTTTATAAAGTTTCATTTTTCTTGTTTCTACAATTTTATTATTTTATACTATGCATTTTTTTAGAATGATTTACTTTTTGTAACTTTTCTAAACTCTTATATCTCAAAATTTTTGTGTGTATTCTTAATAAAATCTGATCTCAAATGGTATCCATGTCCAATAAATTTTAATTAATAGGATTATGTTTTTAATTAGTTTAAATTTTTTAAATTATAATTCACTTCATATTATATCGATTAATATACTCTTCGATCCTACAGAGTATATGTTGTGTAATTTTCTAGCCTTAGTATATTATTCTATCTCCTTGCTCAAGACTCTAATTTGGATGTTCAAGTCATCCATCAAGAGTGTTTTTTATTTAGTATGTGATGGTGCACTTATTTACAGAATTAGAGGTGTGATGTAAGGAAATACATGTAGTTAGTCTCTTTAAATCCATAGGGTAGATAATGAGTATTAGGGGTCGAGAAAAAAGTGTTCACAGGGTAGGAACCTCTAGAGATGAGCTTATATTAGGGTGTGGTTCCCCCACCACATTATAGATTGGGTTGGTTTCCCCCTTATATACTAAATTTGTGGTTCCTCTATCTAGAAAGTTAGTTATTTCCCTGTATCAGTGATCATATGGGGAGAGGGACATCCACTAGATTCAGCTACCCCCTTGATTGATACCCATACTTTGGGGAGGTGAGCATCCTACACTACTATTATAGAGGCATGATGTGGGTTTTCTCATATTTGGGTAGTTATGATAGTAGGTTCTAGTACCTTTTTGGAGGAAATCTATCCAAGGATATGGTATGGGTTCCCTTATATATTTCTTAGATGGTGACATAATAATGGTGGATAGTAAGGTGTGGATTTTCCTAAAATTACACACATGAATCATTTTATAATTAGGCCTAATTTATGGTTTTTGGTAGTAATGAAGAAGTTATAGGGGTTAATTGCATCTGATGCTTCAAGACTTAATTTTCCTAAGGCACCCCTCAATTGCCTTTGAGATGTGATGCATGAATTTCTATTGAATTTAAGCGATGTGAGATTTTAGATAATTTGAGATTACCTAGTTTATCATGATATTTGATATTCTTAAATTTGAAATGAGATGAAAAGGACTTAGTTTCATCTTTATAACTTATTGTGGATGATCATATCTATATATTTTCCTATCTTTCTCCTAGTTACTATCTTATACTAGGGGTTTTGAGTTAACTGATTGCTTTGTGTTTCCTTTGTGGTATTAGGGAGTCATACTGAGTATTTTTATACTAAACCTTTCATAGGAGTTATGCCCATATGTGTTTTGATTTTTTAGATGATAAAGTGGTTTAGAGGTGGTCTCAGTTTTTGTGGAGTTGGAACTTCTTTTTTTGGAGTGGACACTTAAAGATTCTTGATGATGGATGGTGGTTCATGATGGTGGTATTGATAGTTTTGAATGTATATTGATCTAGGAGTATGTTCATCGAGGAATAGTTTTCTAGTGTCTTGTGCCTTTTAGATTCAAAGGATTTTTTCATATTAATTTCCTTTAGTATTTTCTTATATGTCATTGTTCATATATCTGATGTCTCATGAATGCATCACATACTATTTCGTTATTTATATATATTAACTTTAGGTGTTTGTAATTTTATGAATTGAAGATATGTCATTGTTATAGGTTTATATAGGCCAAGGCCACCCATATTATGTGATATTTCTACTCAGTTGTAGTCACCAACCCTTGACCTATTAGAGGTGGGACTGAGGTAGAATATTTTGCTTACCATTGTCCTGGGTGGGGCATCGATGGGCTGGGTCATGTCAAAAATAGCATGATACAAGAGGTATTAGTATAATAGGAGTATATGAGTTTAGATCAACCAAATCACCATCACTAGAGTATAATCTTGAGGAACTAACCAGTATGGTTAGACAGATGGATCTTAAGAAATCAAGTAAACAACTCACACCACTGAAGGTTTAAGATTTTTTTTATTATAAAAATAATTATATCAACCAATGTGACCAAGTATATAAAACTGAAAATTGTGTGGATGAATATTAACATATGAAATTTCATTAGCCCAAACAAGGATGGGGAGACACTTCTTAGGTCTAATATGGATTTGGAAATCAATAACAATATCATCAACCTCCACCATCCTAATAACCTTTCAAGAAACCTTAAAAACAAAAAATATTCCAACCAAACCAATATTAGAAAAGGAATTCATTTGAACAAACCTCAACCAATTTACGACCACATGTGATAAACCAACCAGATCTTAGGATTGAAAAATTGAAAAATGACATGGAATAATTAAAAAATTAGATAGGAATCCTTGATGAAAAAAAATTAAAAAAAGTCTTATGAAATAACCAGATCAACCCATGTCAAATCCTAAAGTAAATGTAAGTATGGTAATAATAAGGTGTAGCAAAGAGATACATCCTATTCTAAATATTATTCAAATATGAACTGGCCCAACATTGGAAAATAGAGATAAGAGTGTTATGAAAATAATTTGAGGGAATCTAAAATTAAATATGGAAAACAACCCAAGGAAAAGAAAGAAATGGAAGAGGAAGTTGGGATTAAGAAGAGTAAAAGAAAATTAGAAACAACTTTAAAAAACATATTATGGATAAATAAAACCATCCACTACCATTTCTCTCAAGAATAGTCCAATTAAATATGATTCATGATTAAAAAATAAAAGAAATAAAAAAAATCCTAAAACTTTATAAAAGGTTGAAATAAATATACCTCTTCTTAAAGCCCTGAAAAAAATTCCCAAATATTCTAAGTTCCTCAAATAATTTTTTCCTAAAAAATTATACTTTAAATGAATAATAGAATAAATTTAGAAAGAAATTTTTATGCACCGATAACACTAAAATTTACAACTAAATTCCAAGACCCAGGGAAATTTTCAATTACTTACACAATTTAATATTTGTCTTTTACTAATGCATTATGTAATTTAGTATCCTATATTAATGTTATGACTCATCATGTGTTCTCTTATTTACATATGGGAGAACTCAAATCCCCAAGAGTTTTTATCCAATTAGTCAACCGATACACTACATTCCAAGTTTAATTTCTTAAATATGTTTTAGTTAGAGTGAAGATTTTATTTTTTTAGCTATCTTTTATGTGATAAACATAGAGGAATACATGAAACTAACTCAATCACCTATAGTTTCCAGTAGAATATTACTAAAAATAGTAAATAAAATTATAAATTCCTATGAATGTACTCTAATAATGGGTTTTAGTGAGAACGATTCCATTTTAATATTTTTGATTCCATGAACTACCCATAAGAAGATCACTAAATTTTTTCACTATCACATTCAAATGAGTCTTATACATGTGAGGAAAATGGTTTTTTAGAAGAAATTATAAAATTTGGAAACAAAATAATATTTTAACACTTTGTTAAAAATAATTAGGAGAAAATTGAGAATACCATGAAACCTTTTGAAGGTTGAGGAATCTTTTGATTTACTTGATAGTTTTTATTGTTTATTCAATATGGAAGGAACTGATATTTCTTCTTTTATGTAAGAATTATAGGCTATTGAGGTAGGAAAACTAAATATACTCTCATATTTAACTAGGTATATTTATCCATAATTGAAAACATTACCATTTTATTTAATATATTTGTTTCTAATGAAAGAAAAGAAGCTACTGGTAATAATTATTAACAACTTGTCTTCCAATAAAGAAAAAAAAGTTGAAAAATCCTTCGAGTGAAAATGTACAATCTATAAGTTAGAGTTTAGGATATATTCCTAGAATAATTTCTAAAATATACATTCATTTAATTCAAATGTATAACGATGTAAAACTTATTAGGAAACCTCATAGAATAATTAACCCAACAATCATGGAAGTGGTTGGGAAATAAATCAAAAATATATTAGAAGTTTAAATCATTTACCAAATTTACAATTCACAATGTGTTATCCCAATTCATATAGTACCAATGAAAAATATATTGACCATTGTGAAGAATGAACAAAATGAGTTAATTCATATGAGAGTCCATTGATTACAAAAAATCTAAATTAACTTATAAGAAAAGATCATTTTTCCACACCATTTATTGACCAGATTCTTAAAATATTATTAGGAAATACCTATTACTTATTTTTTTAGATTTTCAACATATTTTTAGGCACCAATCACACATGATGATCAGAAAAGATAATTTTGACTTGTTCTTATGATAATTTTTCTTACAAAATATTTCTATTTAGATTATGTAATTCACCATAAAAGATGCATGTTAATCATTTTATCTGATTGATTAAGGACTAACTTAAAGTTTTTCTTGATGATTTCATTATCATAGGGAATTCAATTGATCACTATTTATAAAATCTATATAAATTATTGAAATTTTTTATTGAATTTAAAAAAATTTCATTTCATGGTTGAAATATGTATTATTATTAGATATGAAATTTTAGAAAAATGGGATTAGAGTTGGTAAATCTAAAATTGAATTTATTAATGCATTACCTTACCCAAATTGTATAAAACATGTTAGATCCTTTTTAGGGATTCCAAAATTTTATAGAAAATTCATTAAGGATCTTCGTAAGATTTATTTATATCTATAAATATTACTTTTGAAATATTCTGAGGTATTTTTTTATCATCAATATAGTAAATATTTCGATTAGATAAATAATAAACTCTCCAAACCACTAGTTATACAACCACCCAATTGGGAGCACCAATTTTAAATACTCTATAGTGATTCAAACCATGATGTTAGAGTAGTATTTTCTTGTAAATTGAAGGAAGACACCATGATATTGTATATGTTTTAATAACACTAGATATAACTCAAAACTATTATAAAACCACTAGAAAAGAGTTTTTAATTGTTTTTTTTTCATTAGATAAATTTAGATCATATTTTCTTAGTACTATGGTGACTATTTTATCTGATCATATAGCCCTTAGAGAGTTGATGATAAAGGATAAATAAAATACAAGAATGGTAAGATGAATTCTTCTCCTCTAATAATTTGATTTGTAAATAAAGGAAAAAAGTGGAGAAAAAAATAGTGGAAAATCACTTGAGGAAACTACCCCACATAACTGAGGTAGAAATTTTAGATAAAGATCCATTTAATGACTCTATTCAATGTGAAAAACATTATTTTATTAAAGGATAAGTACCATGGTATAATGATATGCTGAAATTTATTATATATTCTCAAGTTCCATCACATATGAATCTATAAAATCTTTTTAGAATTAAATATGTATCAAAGTAATTTGTTTGTAATTATCTATATCTTTAAAAAACTTATAATGATAAAATTATTATGAGATGTCTTCCTAAAAGTGAGGTACAATTCATACTAGAGTTATTTCACACATTATCTTGTGGAAGACACTTTGGACCTGAAAAAACTTCTTATAAAGTTTTTGAATATATACTTTACCAACCCATACTATTTAAATATACCTATGATTTCTTAAAAAAATTGAGTCATTACTTGGAGTGAGTAACTCAAGAGTAGGGGGGTGGGTGAATTGAGTTCCCAATAATTTTTTTATTAAAAAAACTTCAAATAAAATCCTCAAATTTAATTAAAATCACCCAGTCAATCAAAACATTAGTTTAATATAAGTTTGATATTTTAAAATATTTATTAAATTTTTATTAGGGATTAGTTAAAAAAATATGAGAAATTAATTTAATTTTTGAAATTTATATACTTAAAAAAATCCTTACACAAAAAATTGTTAAGACTAACAATCAAATTAAATGTTTTTTTATATATTTAACAAAACGAAATTTAATATTTGAAATAGAAAAAAAAACAAAAACACCCAATGGAATAAACAAGGGGTTCAGTCTCAAGCTGAGTCTTAATCCCCTTTACTTGGAAATCACCCTTACAAATTAGATTATTATAACAAATAATCCGATCCAAAACATGGATCAAGTGTACAAAAAATAGCTCAAGCTATCCAATATCAAATCCTATTCTATAGTTATGGGTGGGGTGTAAAACAACATTGGCCATGCATGTACCTCTCCCATAAGTTCTTTGGGTATACAGATAAATAAGGTTTGAGAGAATATCAAGTATACTACAGTTTTGTAAAAAGAGTCAGTGTGTGTATATAAACATATAAAAACAATAACACTGATCTAAACTAATGAAAAAATAGATATATAATGCAAAAAGATATGGGATATATAGTGTTTCTTGTTCTGTAATACTTCAAGTGCTCAAGATTACTCTTATTTGGCTAGGAGAGGAGCTCTAAATGATTTCTCTGAAATTTCTAGAAAACAAAGTGTCTTAGAGTTATCATTTATTTCTGAAGATGCTCTAAAAATCTTATCTTGATTCACTATGAGAACTGAATTTAATATTACACCTGTTCCACTCTTTCATAGTTTAATTTTATTATGAATACAACATATAAGTTCTTACTCTTCCAGTATTCAGCCTCTCTCGTGTAAAAAGGAGTTATCAGAAATATATAGCACTGTATATTATTATCCATTGAATAATAATCATAAATATTTTCTAAATCCTTATACCAAACCTTTGAATCTATCTTCAATGCTTTAGTGAAAGGATTTAGAAAAAATAATTAAATAAATATATTAAATTAACTCCCATGAAATAGTAGTTGGAAGCATTAAATTAAAATTTTGAAAAACAAAAATAGTGGAAAAACTAGTGGAAACACTCCTAAGGGTAGCTCATTTGGCAGTAGAACGAGCTTGGTGGTGGAACATTCTAGGTGGTAGGTCATGGATGGAGGTGGTAAATATTTGATGGTAGCTCATGGCTGATAGTATGTCATCTCTTAGGGTAGGTCATGCCTGGTAGTAGGTCATCTTTGAAGGTAGGTCACGACTGGTGGTAGGTCATATCTAATGGAAATTCAGGTCAGACAGTGGGTCATCTCTAATGATTGGTCATCTCTGATGGTGGGTCATTTCTGATAGTGATTCCTGGCTGGTGGTTGCATAATTTTAACTAACAATGTCTCTTTTTTATACTTAGACAATTTTTCTTTATAAAATGATATACTATCATAAAAAAATTCATTAGAAACATAATAATCATGATTTTTGAGCATTAAAATAAAATGATGCCAACAATATCCCCTTTTTATGATAAAAAATCATGGAATTTAATAAACCATGTATAAAATAAATGTAGGAATAAATAGATGAATTTGAAAAGTTCTAGTTTTCTTAATATTTCAAAATGAAAAATTTGATATTTTTGAAGTAAATTTTTAAATAGATACACTTGAAATAAAGTTTCAGAATTAAAAACTCAAAGTAAACGCCATAAAATAATTTCTCACCATTTTTGGATTATTAAAAATATAATAAAAGGAAAAAATGTGGAAATAAGAAACAATGAAAAAAAATAAAGAGACGAGCCAATAAATTTCATTCCAAAAAATCATACAAAGAATATGAAAAGTCCATATCAAAGTATAAGTCTAATCCAAATCACTCTTAGCTCAAGAGGTAGGATATATAGGTCCCTTTCCTTTTCTATAGGTAAAAGACACTAATGTAGAAGCTGAGGTGGCTGAGGTAGTCTGAGGTAGCTCTCAGATCACAATTGGTCTAAGATGCCTGACTGCTTCAATTGGAGACATACTGAATGACTAAAACAGAGGTTATAGAGGATCATAAGAAGAAGACGATGTAATGTTTTACACTAGAATGTCCTCAGAAGCAACTAATGCTGCAACACCCCGAGATTTTATGAAAAATATTCTTTTTAATTTCATTAATTTCTTGTGATATATGCTACACCAAAAAGAGCTTGCACAACACGCATCCTTGACTTGACTTTCATTACACGCAATCACGACCTTCCTCGATAGCGTGTGTAGTACGCAATACCGAGTTTCACTAAACAACGATATGCTATTAAAATATTATTAAAACTAGCCGTTATGAATAGTAATAACCACCTTTTAAAATTTTAGAAATTTTATCTCTCAAAATGGTCTTCATTTTTGGATTCGGAGTATCGAATTTAGCCTAAGGTGAAATTTTGGTACTTTTCGGATAACTTTTATATTCTGATGAATAGTGAAAATTACTATATTTTAATTAAAAACAACTTTTTTAATAGAAATAATTAATAGTGATAAATTATTAATTTGAGTGGTTTTAAAGTATATTTAGAATATATTTTTACAATTTAATACAATGTTGGTCATTGGATGTAATTTCACATTTAAACCAGTCATAAACAAGTGTCAATCTTTTGATAGTTATTATCTCTTAAGAACACACTATTTGTTTTGACAACGGGAATTAATTTTTAAATTAATTAATGCAACTGATATGTTTTGAATTTGATAAAATAGACATCATTTTTTAATTCATAATATCAAATATAGCTTAGATCTAATTTTTGGTATTTTTCTGGAAACTTTCATTTTTTGATGAATAGTGAAACCACTAAGTGGTAGTTAAAAAACTGAATTTTTCATAAAACATAATTTTACTGCTTCTGTGAGTGGAATTTCGAAAATACGAGAGACACGGTTAATGTCAGTAAGTAAAATGTGGTTCAATGAGATGAAAATAATTTTTTTGGTGAATAGTAACTTTTTACTTTTTTTTACCACGGTTAAAAGTAAATAGGGTAATTAAGGGTAAAAATGATATTATTATTACCCTAACACATGTCCTAATTCTATTGTACAAGTGTAATTCGACCAAAAACAACCTTAGGAATAAAATATGACCATTTAGGCCCACTTGTATTAGATTAGGACATTTATTATTAATTTATTTAAAGAAGGGTTAAAATAGTTAAAATAAAAGTTTAATAAGTAAATCATTTTTAATATGGGGTTATAAATAAGATAAATTAGACTATAAATATTAATTAGAAAGCTAAAAATATTTCCTACATAATGGTATTTTATTTGTAATTTTTAGACGTTAAATAATTTAATTTATTTATGACACAACGATGATGCAGTAATTATCTTATTAATGAAATATTGACATAATTGATGTTATAAATACCCAAATAAATATACTTTGAGACTTTTTATGAACTAAAATAATTTTCTAGGTTAATATGACATGTTAGTATTGATTTAATTAACTTTGGTTGAAGTAATCATTCTGTTATGAGTTTCAAAAAAATCAACTATTGAATAGTGTCAAAATTGACATAAAATAGTTTTTAAAACAAATATTATATTATTAATTGTTATTTTATTCCTAAAAATCTATGGTTAGGCCAAATGACTTAGATAAGGTTATATATATTAACAAAACACAACTTGGGGGGTCTCTTGGATGTATATGGTAAGTTTATTAACTATATAATATAAAATACAAAGTGACATGGTAAATGTCAATCTAATTAACTAAGAGTTAAAACTAAAAGATAAGGTTAATATAATGACCTAAACTTGTCTAAATTATATTAGATGAGATGATTTCTACCCATCCCCACCTTATCTTCTAAATAACTCAATTTGGAGCTATTTAAAACCGAACTTGACTTTATAATAAAATAATATTTTTAGTTATTCCAAAGGTACCCCTCTCCTCCCTTATAAAAGGGCACCTACTCCCCCTCTTCCTCACACCACTTTGAGCCTTCAAGATCGGCCAACCCCTGCCAATTTCTTCTCTCCACTTCCTTAGAAACATCCTAGAGGTTCTGGTCTTCTTCAAATACCTATTTTAGTGCCCTAAAAGGAGGTCTCAAAGAAGCACTTCAAAGAAGAGGTAATGTCCGTTACCGATTCTTTCATCTTATTTCTTCTTCCACTTCTTCTTATTTAGTTGTTTCATTATGAAGTAATAACATCAGTATCACCCATATACTTATATGTTATTATAAATATGAAACAACCCTATTTCACCATCTATCCATCCTACGGAAAAAGAAATCACCACGCGTGCGTACGTACGGAATACCGTCTCCACACCGTGGTGTAATCTATTTTCCACCACCACCTTACTTGTATGGGTATAATGGTGTAAATAATGACTCTATATGACTATTATAAAGTGGTACTGATTCTGAAATAGTATACATACACTCCAATACAATTCCACGATCATAGGAACGATATTATCACTCGTGTGTACGTACGGAATACCGTCTCCACGATGTGATGCGACTCGTTCTACATGATCTTCATTTCATAATGATTATATAAATGAATTGAATGAATGAATATGACATATATTACACTAATAACATTCTGGAAATGAGGTATCTATAACCTAAAGAGAAGAATAAGAATTTATTCGACAAAACACGCATAAGAACAAAAAGTTATAAACACCCGAACAACAAGTAACAATGAAATATTACTACTAAGAAGCTAAGAATATGACCATATATGATATCATAAAAATAAGTATGATTCTGGAATAATTCAATAACATTATTTAAATCATTATACAGGAGGTTCGGACACGTACAAAGCATATCAGACCTAAGGTAAGGGAAATATCACAATCTCATTTTTATCCGAGATTGTTTATACTTTGGTATTTACTGGGGTGTATTTTATCATCCACATCCATGTTTCCTCAATATGTAATATTTATATCCTTATAAAATAGTTTATATCCAATTTTACCCTTCGGTGAGTTTTTAGTAAAAGATATGAAAGGAATCTTTTGTCATTTTTCGTACGAGGTACTTTTTGACTTTTCCGACAAAAGTACGAGAAAAATGTTTTTTTTAACTTATACGACATGAATGGATTTTTAAAAAATTATTTCCAAGAAGATTCCTTTACAAGTTTTCAAGTTTATTTTTAATCAACTTCGTTTAGTTTAAAATTTTAAGAAATGTTAAGAAAGGAAAATGTTTTTGTAGTAGAAAGGATATTTTCCTCAAGAATAGAGTTCAAGTGTTTTATCAAAACTATTTTCCATCTAAGATAATATAGGGTTCTGTTTCTATCCCTATTATTATATTGATTTGATTATGTTGTGATGGAATTATTTTTATGAATTCCTTTATCATATATGAATTTTTTATGATGTCATGTTGTTTAAGAATCCCATTTTTATTACATGGGTTATGCAATGATGTATGATTTATGATTTTGTGGCACACTTAATAATGGTATCATTATGAGATGGGTGGGACCTATATCTCCCTCCAATGCATTGGGTAAAGATTTTATATCTCATGATATAGACATGGATGGAATGGTAGGTTATACCGGTTCAGTGAAACAGGACTGAAACGAGGGTGACTTGGTTCAGAAATGGACTTTGTCCACTAAGATATTCTTGGAAATGAGTCTTGACTAATAATAAATGATTCTCTATGATTATGTGTGTATGACACAAAGTTTCATGTTGTATGTTATGATTATTGGGATTTCATTTCACTACTATGATTTATCCCATGTTATGAAATTATGCTCTCTTTTGCAGGTTAAGATTTCCAAAATGTTATGTTCTTATGAATATGATGTGATTGATATTTCTTTTGTTTACCCTTACTGGGCATTTGAGCTCACCCTTTTATGTTTTCTTTTCCCCAGGATATAAAGAAATGTTTTAGGTAAAAAAAGGGGAAGATCTTTATGGGATATGTTGAAGATATTTCACCACGATTAGAAGATTATATTCCGAGTTTCCAAAGACACTAAACTATTACGATCCTTGTGTGTGTTTTTGTTATGTACTAAGTATTCCACAAAAGTAATGTAATGTCCATGTACATTAGGCTTCGGGTCTCTACAAATTCTATACTAGATACTTATAAGAATGAATTCATGAGGTTCAAAAAATTCATAATTATATTTCCACCTCTCTCTATAGCACTGAAGAAATCCTTCTTCTCCTCCATGAGTAACTTGAGCATAGGGGTCATAAAATTAAGTTGATCTACCTATTCCTTAAAATAATTACTTATAGGTGGAATCCTTAAGTTTTTAGCCAAAAAATTTAAGTGGGAATTCATCTCATTCTTTGTATATATCTTGGAAAGATAGTATTTGATGAACTTGGTAATGGTTTCCATATCACTTCGGGCTTCATTCAAACACTCTCTTACCAGTTATATATGTACTCACCGTGCTGTCGAAGCTGGAAAAGATCCTCCTAATGAGATGAATGAACATCACCCAAAATAGCTTGGATATCCTCTATGACTATGGATTTTATCACATTAGAATGAACTAAAGTAGAAGGAGGTGGAGCACTAGCTGAAGAATAGATAACTGGTAAAGACTCCAATGTCCTCAACAAATAATCCTAACTAGCTGTAAAGGAGGTCCTCATATCCTCTATCAAAGATCTTATAACTTCAATTTCACTTTACAACCATCAATTATCAAATTCAAATCCTTGAATCTTAAAAATAATTTTAGGATGAATATGGTAAACAAACAAAAAAAATAGATGTCTAGAATCAGCTTCACTAAGATGAGTGATATGAGGTGCCTAATTTATCAGAATAACACTAAATTATGAAAGAAACCTCTCAATAGAAACATCCAAGCTAGCTCGAGAAAAAAAATCTAAAGGCATAAAGGCAGAAGAAGTTGGAGGTGAAACAGATCTCTCAATACTAGTCAAAACAACCTTTGTAGGCTCTAAACCAACAACAGGTGCATCTAAAGTGAAGGTCTTAAGCTCACAAACAAAATCAATCTTCTATATTAAATATCACTTAAGATATGTCCTAATACCAACTAAGATAATAGTTCCACCATGCTCTAGTGGACTACTGTGTTCATCACCACTTCCATCACCTCCATCTGAGTATGGATAGGAAAGTCCAAGTAGAATTCATATCAGTAGGATCTATAGGATCAACTTTATGACTGAAAGAACCTAGGGATTCCTCCCCATCAACAAATGACCACATATCACCTATAATAGAGGCAACATCACCTTATGGTTAAACTAAAAATAATCTATCCACACTCGTAAATTTAGATAAACCAGGTCTCTTCATATACACAATTGAGGAATCATGAGAAGGATGATGCGATTGGTCTTCCTCAACAACATCATTTGAATCCTGATCATTTCCATCACTACTACCATCACCATCATCATCTCCATTATCACCATTATCTCTATTAATATTTCCAATATCTAAAAAATCCAAAACTTCTTTATAGGTATCAGAAAAATTTTGAATCTACTCATGTCCAGATAACTCAGTCACTACATCATCTCTTTCACTTAAAAGTATCTCTCTAGTAGGGAGAGATACATGAGGTCTAGCAGGGCCAAAATACATAACATGTCTCTTTGGAATATCAAGATCACTACCCTCTCTGATAGAAGTTGATACTTCCTCTTATTCATCAACCACAACAATATCAACTTCTTCATCCTTATAATAAAAACTCAAAATCTCATATTGATCTAAGTAGGGTCTATTAAGTTCTTGGGTCTAGTAGGATGCTCCATAGAATTAAAATCCACATAAATTTTTTCATTATATTCAAACCACTTTTTTATTTGTGGATTCCAATTAACTTTAATCTTTTTATAGATAATCTTATATAAGAAAAAACCCCCACACTCGAATTCATCTTCCTTTTTATCATTAACAACCAAGCCTTTGGATTCAAGCATGGATGAAATCAACTTAGGTTAAGTCAACAAGTTTGACCTGGAAGAGGTCTTAAACATATCCAACATGTGCACTATAAGGTATCTACAATGATTAATAATATCCCCTCATTTCATAAGGAATAGAAGATACATATCTTGATATTTCATAGTACTAAAATACCATTTTCTAATACATAACATCTATTGAATGAACTTCAATAAAAGTCCAAATTCTCTATCTATCTCAGTAGTAACATGCCTTATTAGAGTACCATCACTAATAAGAACAAACAATGAATCCTCATAAAAAAATGACTCACTATCACTCATAATATATTTTTGATAGTCATCAAAAACTACTCAATGAGGCACCTTTATACACCTTTCCCATTATTTTAAAGAAAATGTAACCTCTTGACCATGAATCATGATCTGAATAAAATATTTGTTCTCACCAAAACTAAACTATGTGAATTGATATAATAAATGAACCAACCTAGGAAAAAAATAACTATCATTTCTAGAGAAACGGTCTATCCATCCCGAGTCCTATATCACCCTAAGCACTAACTACTTACTAGATAATAATAATTCAACATCTAATTTATTTTTTGCAAAAACTACATGATTCACAAGATAAGGGTTTTGTGGCTTGATAACAACTCTAATAGGTTCTTCATAATATTTATTCATAGTCCTTGACCCTTTTGTATATTACATTGTAGTATTCTTGACTCTCACAATTGTAGAAAAACAAAAGCTAAAGTAAAGTCATGAGAAGGTTGAAGGTTGAGAGAGAAAGAGAAGGATAAAAAATTTAAAGGGAGTAGGTATGAGTGAGAGAGTTACTTGAATTTGGATTTTATGTTGAATTTATATCATTTAGGGATTTTAAGTGAACAAAAAATAAATTATTAAATAAAATAAAAATTTTAATATAGAAAAATTAGTAATGGTAGAAAACAGAGGTTTGACTGGTATAAAAAGTAAATAGAGACCAATAAAAAATAAAAATAGTGACCAGTAGTATCCCCAATGTGGCTCTTTATAATGGTGGATCATTCCAACAGTGGATCATTACAATGGTGGATCATTCCAAGGTTGTTTGGTCCAATAGTGGCTTGTCCAACGATGGTTTGTCCAAGGGTGTCTTGTCCAATGGTGGCTTGTCCAATGGTGGCTTGTCCAATGGTGGCTTATCTGATGGTGGATTTTCCAATGATGGCTTGTCCGATGGTCTCTTATCCAATGGTGGATTGTCCCATGGTAGATCCTCCAATATTAAATACTAACCAAAACATATAAATTTCAATTCATGTTTGGTTTAGTTTAATCTCTCATAATTCACAGTTTTTTTAAAATATCATCAAGCTGATGTTTAGTTCCTATGAATTCAAGAGTTATACAACCCTTTTGGAAATGGTCTCTCAAAAGGTGATGTATTTTCCCTAGAATGAGACACACGATTCATATAAATATTTATCACAATTGTGATGTAAAAATTTATAGGTATATGTATGAATTGATATCCAATATCTAGCAATGAGTGTTTCATCCCCAAAATTTGTGTGCAACAACTCCTTATGTCTATATATACAACTTCAGTATAGTAGAAAACATAATTGAATTTTTATTTTAAATACACCAAGGCACTAGAGACTTTCCCAAAATATGACATGTTCTAGAGGTTCTTTTTCTATCTAAATTAACACCACCAAAATATGTATTTGAATAAATCACTATATAAAATTCTTTTTCTCGAGTATAAAACATATTTAAATTGGTTTTATATTTGATGTATTTTAAAATCATTTTAACAATAAGTAAATGATATTATTTAGGGTTTTTTTTAAAAATGAGCACATACACACACACTAAACATAATATTAGATCGTCTAAAAGTTAAATATAACAAGATTATAATAATACCTCTATAACTGGTTTAATCTACTAACTTTCTAGTTTCATTAAGATCTTGTTTACAAGTAGTAGTCATGGGAATATCATTACTTTTTGTGATATCCAAAATAATACCTTTTAAAAGTTATTTAGTGTACTTTATTTGATTTAAAATAATTTCTTCTTTATTTTGAAAAATTTGAAAACCAAGAAATAAATTAATATCACCCATTAAAATCATTTAAAATTATTTTTTTATCATTTTTGAAAAAATATTGCACAAATAATTTTTATAAGATCCAAAAGTAATATTATCAACAAAAATTTAAACTACTAAAACATCTTTTTAAATTATTTTTATAAAAAGGGTAGGATTAGCCATACCTTTTAAAAAACCATTATAAATTAATAAAGAGACAATACTCTTATACTAAGCTCTAGGATATTGTTTTAAACCATATAAATCGATAGTTAATTTGAAAACATTATTTAGAAAATGAGTATTTTTTAATCCAGGGTGTTGTTCAACAAAAACATCGTCCATTTTATAACCATTTAAGAATGCAATTTTGAAATCCATTTGATATATTTTGAAATCCAAATGTGTTATATAGGTAAGCAGTAATATAATGGATTCAATTTTAGGAACCAGTGAAAATATTTCCTTATAGTCAATACTTTCTTCTTGATCCTTGTGCTACCAACCTAGATTTATTTCTGACTATAGTGCTTGAATCATCAACTTTTTTTTTCTAAAACCCCCTTAGTTAAAATAATTAGAGTTTCTTTAGGTCAATCTATAAGTCTAAAAAATTTATAAATTTAAAATTTATTAAGAACCTATTGCATTTCTATCACCCATAATTCATCATTAATTGCATCATTTATGTTTTTAGGTTCATGCTATGATAAGAATGCTTGATGTTCAACCTGATTCCTAAGAGAAGCTCTAGTTTTTGTACCTTGATCTAGGTATCTAACTACAACATATATAGGATGGTATCTATGAGTCATAACAGCTCTCAAAAAAGAAGTGGTGGAAATATCAGGATCATCAATAGGTTCAGGTTCAAGTTTGAGTTGTTCCATAGAATTGGATGATTTTTCTTATTGTTTCAAAAAAAATTAGAAGGTTTGGCATTAATATTCAGAGTTTAAAAATAATCCTCATGGTTTTTTAAATGGTTCTTAAGCTCATATGGATATGTTTAATCAAACTTGACATGAAAAAATTCTTCCACAATCTTGGTTCTTTTATTAAACACCCAATATAATTTACTATATTTTGAATAACCATGGAAAATTCATTCATCACTCTTGGAAGAAAATTTTTCAAGATTATCCTTAATATTAAGAATAAATAATTTTTACCCAAAAAACCTAAAGTAATTAAACTTTGGATTTATAATATTCCATAATTCATAAGGGTTTTTAAGATAAGTCTGACTAAAACACTATTGGTTATATAATAATATGTATTAATATACTTTGATAAAAAATAAATAGGAAGGTCATACTTATTAGGAATTGCCTAAGAAATTTATTAAAGGTTTATATTTCTCCTTTCTATAACAACATTCTACCATGGGGTCCTAGGAGTGGAAAATTTATGATTATAGCCACTTTGTGAGAAAAAAAATCAAAGTCTTTATTTTCAAACTCACAACTATGATCAATTCTTAAGGTCTCAATACTATACCTATTATTATTTTCTAAATATTTATAATAATTGGTAAAATAAGAGTAGGGTTAAATCTTGCGAGAAAGAAAGAAAACCAAATTATAACTAGAAAAGTAATCTATAAGGACATAAACATAGTAATTTCTATTTATACTAGAAAATATAGAAGGGCCAAAAAATTCCTTGTGAACTAACTCTAGTGGTTGAGAAGATAAAACTTATTTCTATGATTTGAATGATATTTTTTGATGTTTCCTTTTTTTAACATGGGTTATAGAATTTATCATTTGAGAAGTATAGTTTAAGTAGATATTTGAATAACCCTTTCCTTGTTAACTTTATGAGTGAGTGAATATTGAAATACTACATTCTCTTATTCCAAAGAAAATATTCTTTATGAAAGGCACTTAGATAGGAAATATTTTGAGAGAATAAATTATTTAAATTAACATAATAAACATTTTCATTTCTTAAGGCAGTAAAAACTAAAGCAATTTTAGAATAAGAAACATTTCAAGAATTATTTTCAAACTTCACATGAAATCCATCACCACATATTTGTGATATAATAAAAATATAGTACTTTAAACCATCTACAAATAAGGATTTAGATATTAAAATAGTATTAGAATTACTGATTTTTCCAAGGACAATAATTGTCCCTTTGGCATTTTAACCAAAAGTGATATGTCCACCATCCACTTTTATCAGATTTTTGTAGCCTTAATAAAATTTATTCATGTGTCTGAAATAAACATTATATAGGTACCATAAATTATTACTATATATTTTCAAGTAGGTTTCCTACAAAACAGATTTTATATGAAAAATTATTTTGGTACCCAAATATTCTTGGGTCCAGAAATATTAGTAATTAAAGCTTTAGAAACCCATAATTTATTAACAGGTTTCCTATAAGTAGATTTAAACTTTTAAAAATAAATAATTTGTTGGTACTAGATGAATAAATACTATTAAAGGATATATAATTAGGAACGAATTTATTTTTCAAAATCCTCCTCTATCTAGGTTAATTCCTTATACCAGTAGTGTACTTGAGAGCAATATTCATTCCAAGAATTTGTGTAAGAGTATTTATTCCATTGTTAATTATCTATATATATTTATTTAGTCTCTCATTTGAAAATTTAAATTCATTTTTCTCTTTTAATAGTTGGGAAATTTTCTCTTTTTTCAAGAGCTAGGTTAGACTTAAAACAAGGAATAAGAGTATGTTGTTTTTTAAAGTATTAACTTATCCTAAATATAATTAAATATATCTTACATTATATTATATTATTAAAAAATATATTCATTTTAAATATTCTCATAATTTTTTTCATCTTTAGAATGATTAGAAATATTAATAATAGAATCAAGAAAAATATTGGAGAACTCAGATGTGTTTTTTATAAAACACATGTTAGATCTGTCATGCTTATCCTCTTTGGTTGTGTCTGAATCACTTGATCTATCTTTAGAAGAACTCCAAGTTGATTTAATTACTTTCTTATACTTATTATCCTTTTCATAATATTTTTTATTATATTTAAACCTATTATAGTAAACTTTGACATGCCCTTTCATTTTACATTCATAGAAAATTATTTTATTTGAAGCATCATCTATCTTTAAATCCTTTCTCCAGTTTCCTCTATTATCATATTTACCTTTGTAATTGGTTTTACTATATAAATTATTCTTATGATAATTTTTTTAATCTTTGGTCTATATGGTCTATCACTTCATCACTATCAGCAGGATATTCTTTATCATTTGAACTATCATCTTGAATTTTCTCCTTTTGTTTTGAAGTAATATATTTGAAGGATACTAATTTTATTTCTGGTCCATCCACCTTTTCTATTTTGACTGGGAGTTATTACTCATACATCATAAATTTTATAATAATATCATTAATAGGTAACTTAATTACATCACATGATACTATGATTGACATAGAAGTCCCTCTCCATTTATCTGGTAGACACCTCATCAGGTGCATCACTTGGTATTTATCAGAAACATACTTCCAAAGTGAGTGAATTATGTTCATGATCTCATTGAACCAGTGTTAAATTTCAGGAATAAACTCATCATTTTTCATTTTAAAAGTATCATATTTAATAGTATAGGTATTTAAGAACATTTCTTTGACATTAGATGTTCCCTTATGAGAAACAACTAAAATGTACCAAATTTCAAAAGAAGTTGTACATGTAGAGATTCTATTAAATTCATCATCATCCAAAACACAGTAAAAAGAATTAATAGCTTTAGAGTAGTTATTATAAGAATATTTAGTAGGATCATCCCAAGTGAATCTATAAGTTTTGGGTATTTTATATTTTTTATAATAATAGTCCATATTTCAAAACCCATGATCTCAATATGAATTTTCATCTTGATTTTCCACTGAGTATAATTTGTGCCATTAAAATAAGGCGGTTAGTTGGTAGCAGATCCATCTTGTCTATTATATATAAAGAACAAAATTTAGAAATAAAAGAAATTTTAGATCTTTAAAAGACAACAAAAATCATAGTTTAAAGATATTTAAAAAAATATAAAAAATTAATTTAACTTTTAAAATCAATTTACTTAAACAAATACTTTCATAAACACTTGTTAATAATAACCATAAAAGTAAATATTTTGTTTAAATATTTAAAATAAATCCAATTTAATATTTGAAATATAAGAAAAACACAATATAATAAACAAGGGGTTCAGTCTCAAGATAAGACATAATACCCTCCACTTGGAAATAAACCACCACCAAACAAATTATTATAACAAATAATATAATCCATAATTGGGACCAGGTATAAAAATAACTACTCAAGCTATCTAGGCTCAAATACCCTTATATAGTTATACACGTGAAGTAAAAAACTATAGGCTATGTAGGGACCTCTTCTAAAATTTCTATGGTTATACAGATAAAGAAGGTTTGAGAGAATATCAAGTATACTATAGTTTAGGAATATGAGTTAGTGTGTGTAAATAAATATAGAAAAACAATTACACTACTATAAAGTAAATAAAAAAAGATAGAGCATGTAATAATATATAGAAGATGTAGTGCTTCTCAGTATGTAATGATCTAGGTGTTAGAGAGTCCTCAGATTTGGATAGGTGAGGATCTTGAACTAATTTCTCTGAAAGTGCACAAAAATAGATTGTCATGGAGTTTTCCTTTATGTATAAAGGTGATATGAAATTCTTCTATTGATTCAAAATGAGAAATTAACTTAATCATCGATGTGTTCCACTCTTTCACAGTCAAATTTTAGTATGCATATAGCTTGTAACTTCTCTCTCTTCTATTATTTATCCTCTCTCGCGTATGATGGAGTTATCTGAAATATGCAGTGCAATAGATTATTATCCATTGAAGAATAATCATAAAGATTTCATGATTCCTCATATCGAACCTTTGAATTTTTCTTAAATGCATCTGTGGAAGGAATTCGAAATAATTATTAAATAAATACACTACATTAACTCCCATGAAATATCCATTGGAAGTATTAGATTCAAATTAGGAAGAAAAAAATAGTGTAAAAAATATGATAGTACCACTCTTGGCAGTAACTCATTTAGCAGTAGCATGATCCTAGTGGTGGGACATTCTTGGTGATAGGTCTTGGTTGGAAGTAGGCCATCTATTATCGTAGTTCATGACTAATGGTAGGTCTTCTATGATAGTCGGTCATGGTTGGAGTTAGGTCATCTTTGATGGTAGTTCATGGCTGTTGGAAGGTCATCTATAATGGAGAGTCATTTCTTATGGTAGGTCATCTCTAATGATGGGTCATCTCTACTGGTGAGTCATGGATGGTGGTGGAATAATTTGAACTAATGGTGAGTCTTTTCAATAATTATCCAAATTTTCTTCATAAAATAATATACTATCATGAAACCTGAAATTCTTTAGAAATATAATAATAATGATTTAGGAGCATTAAAATAAGAAGGTTCCAATATGAGAAATTTATGTTCACTGGGAATATTTAAAAAAGAAAATAAATTTCTCAAATAACAATTTTTTTTGAAATCATTAATGTGTGGGTTATAGACCAGTTCCTATGCCATTTGGACACTCATATATCTCATTAGATGTAGATTAAGTTTGAAAATGGGTGGAAGACAAAGCTTCCAAAATATAAGTTCCACTATTTTTTTTTTATTTTTAAGGTCTAATATATTTTTCAAAATTTTAATTCTAAGAGAAATCAATAGTGACCAAGGAACCCACTTTTTTATTTAGAGAATACAAGATTTAATGAGGAAGTATGGAGTGACCCATAAAACCTCAACTGTAATGAACTAAAATTCTATCAATTAAATTTTCCTTCTTATGTTTATATAGTATTAATCATATAAAACCACATAGAGAACACAATACAATCTTTACAAATTAAGAATAAAATAAATAAAAGGTATTTCTAGATGTTAAGGACCTATACCGACGAAATAGTAACTTGCACTTAGGAATAGTAATACGACCCTTATGAATAGTAAGTATAACTAATGAATAATAATATAATCTATGAAAATATAAATAAAATTTAGGTATCTCATAAGTTAAAGTATAATATAATTATATAATAGTAAAAGTAAGTGAATATTTTAAAAATTAATATTTAAGTGTTGGTATTTTTATAAGTCATAAATATTTAATTATAATTTTTAAATAAATAAAATTATTTAAAAGAAAATTAATTTTCATAAAATGGATTCATAAATCATATTTTTATGTCTTATTATTTTAGGATAATTTGATGAGACCTTAGTTAATTTTTGAAAGTGTTATAAAATCAGTTTTAAATTTAAATATATATTTTTCAAGTAAATAATGATTTTATTTGAAAATTAAATTTCAAATATTTATAAAACTATTTTGATAAAAATAGTTTCCATTTATTAATTCTAAACATCAAAAAATTGTTATAGTTAAATTTTGATATTTTCCGAAATACTTTAATTTCTAGTGAATAGTAAAATACGGTAATTTACAGTATAAATAAATTATAATCTAAATACACTATTCGATGAGTTATGGATGATCTAAGAACCCATGGTTAGAAATAATATGCAATTATTAATGTATTTAGTTATAATAATCAATACTATTTTTTGACTTGTTCAAAATAATAAAATAATGAAAAGAATAATGGGAAATCACCCATCTCCTCCACTATAAAAACCACCCCTCACCCCCTCTTCTATTCACTTCTATAAGCCTTGAATCTTGTAAAATTTCTAGCCAAATATTATTACCTAGTCCCCCCCCACTTCTAGTAGCTCTTGGTCTTTCCAAAAGACAAAAACACATTTCCTTACATAGGTTCCCAAGTAGGTTAATTCAAGAGGTAAATCCTCTTCCTATTTCATTTAATTTCATTTCAATATATTTTATTTTATTATTATATCATAACCTACTCTATCCAAATGATCATGATAACTCTAGTATCATCTACATACTAGAATTATATCATTTTAATATAATATCCATCATCAATCTCATTACTCTCTATTTTATTTTAAAAATAAAATCATCATATGGGAAGTGCCAATTTACAACCTTCGTGGACGACAAAACTTCATTATTCAATTTCTCATTAAATTATATTCATGATACCAATTTTATGTTTGAAAAATATTATGAAATATTTATTATATCTTATGTATGGTTCTGTAACCATTTTATATACATGATATTAAATAATAATAACAAAACTAGTTCGTTGTGATCGAAAAATAGCTAAAATTAAGCTAAATAATTATCATTAATAGGTTATCTAATGATTAATACTAATTTATGAAAAAATAATAAATAAAACCAATTAAACTTATGGTTTTTCATTAATAACATGAAATTTATATTTGGGAGAATTATACCCATTTTACATACTTATAATCAAGAAAACCAATCATGAAATCACGGAAACAAACACTCTGAAATGATGAAGTTCGATCTTATAACTTATCAATAAGGACATAAATGAACATAATAAAACAATAGTGACTAAAATATATTTATATAAGGTTATGAATTAATTAATTAATATATTTAATTTGATTATACATGATGTTAAGGTCAAGTTCAAAACACGTTCAGACATAAGGTAAGGGTTTTCTACCTGAACCTCTAATTTCTTTTGGGTTACTATTTTTATCTCTTTACCTGAATGAAATTATTAATTATTCTTATTTAATTTTCATAAATTATGTGTGGATTTTCTATATATATGTACCAATCAGAATCATTCTTTGTTTTATGGGGAGTTACATGTTTTAAATGGATCTTTCTCAAATTCTTCCCAATAAACAAGCCCGATTCAAGGGAACTTCTCAAATTCTTATATATTTTCAAGTTCACACTATAATATTTTTTAAGAAACCATTATTTTTATAAAATAAATAATTTCATTATGAAAAAATTATATTATTTAACTTCTAGTTTTATACAAATATTTTCTAAAAGAACCCATCTTTTCAAAGTAAAGGAGTATTTTATCTCCAGTATTTCTTAATGATTTTACAAGAATATTTCCATATATTTCAACACTATTGTTGTTTATTATGTTTAATTCAGATTAATATTTTACAATATCATCTACCATATTTTATGATTTATAATTATTTTGACTGTGGATGTGCTATCTTGATGCCATTCACCATATTACTCCGTATGGTTATTGTTTATGTTTACTGAATGGTGAAAGTTATTTACATTTCATATGTTAGTTTAAATCTGAATGTATATGTTAATTATGTTTATCCCATTTTAGATGAGTATTGAATTGGACTTATTATGTGATTGGTGGGGCCTGCTATAGCTCCTCAATGCATCGGTAGGTCTCATGAGACAAACTAGCTTGAGTTTTTACCCATTATGTATGGTGTCTTGGTTGAGGCCTTGATGATATGATTATGATGTCTAGAATTATAAATTCCCTCATTATGAAACTATTAATTGATAGTACATGTGATCATTCAACTAGTATAGTATACATGTTTATGTTTTATTATGGAATTATTTATTCATCTTTTATTCCCTCCATATTATGCTCAAGTTTATGTTTTAATGTCCTATATAATTTTATTTATTCACCATTCCATATTACTTATGCTTACGCTGCATTAATTACCCTTAATGAGCATTTAACATCAGACCTTTATTATGTTTTATTTTTCCTCATGATGCAAAGAAGTATATCATGAATGACTTGTAGGGATAATCTAGGAGTTTAAGCGTATTTCAAAATAAGTTGATATTTTTCATTTCATTTCATGTTATAATGTAAAAATTATGTATGTTTTTGGTTTTCCAATGATATTGAACTATCCGTTCCTTCAGGATATGACTTCCTTGTTTATATTCCAATTTTATAAAATAAGGCACTAACTTTGGGAAACTATGGTCATGGTCTTTACATCAACACCCTTTTATCCCCAATCCAATGGAAAATTTTAATTGTCCAATAGGGATATTAAAAGTATTTTGTAAAATAATATTAAGACAAATAGAAAAAATATTGGAGCCAAAGGTTAGAAGACAAATTATGGGATTACATTTGATTTTTTTTGATTATTTAGGGGCTATAAAAATAGAATTCAAACCCACTATTTACTACTAGTATCTTACCACATGTTTTTTTCACAAGGATTCAAGCCTAGAACAATCACTATTCTATCAATTACATTTTTTTTATTTTCCAAATTTTAAATCAAAATAGAAAAATGTAAAGGATAAATAAAGAGAAATATAAAAATATAGAATAAAATGAAATAATAAAAATGAGACACCCCTATATTTGATCTTAGTGATCCTTTATTTTGATTTTGATTTCCTATTATAATTCTATGTGTGATTTTAACTATCCACACACACCCTTATTTTATAAATTGTATGGATGTTCATCACACTTAGGTTTCATCCCAAGTACTTTTCCCACCACTATCTCAAGGGAATTGCAACTGTGAGCCCACACACCACTCAAACCACTAATTCTAGAATACATTAACATTTTGATAAGTGGGAGATGAAATGGGTTTTATTATTTCAGAAAGAAATTGATGAAGGAGAATCACGAGGTATTTTCACTCACCTCTAATCCTCAATCACCCAAATACTTAAATAAAAATTGGAAAATAAAATCCAAGTTCATGAACTATGAATCACTAATTTTCTTTCAATGGGAGATCCCCGAGTTATCCTCTCATTATATATAAGATATTTAGAATCACTATTTCTAAAACGAAAAATAAATAGATACAAAAGATAAAATGAACATAATATAATGAATTACTATTAAATATAGAAATGTTAAGAAAATATTTATAATTTAATCCAAGGATGAAGATAAGGTCTCGAATATTCTTACAGTTGGGAAGGGGAAAAATAATTATAGCATTTTGAGTATTTTACTCCCTTATATTGAAATTAAGTGTAGTGATATCCAATGATCCCTATCCACCTCTCTTAATATATGAGCACCACTTGTGAGTTTTAATTCATTTTACTGATTTAGAAAAGTACCAGGAATGTAATATTCTTTTGATTTACTCACTCCTCCGATGGGCTCCACATTTATTGGATATGATCTATATGATCAGGGTTCTCTGATTTTATTTTTGTACTAATGGGAATAACTTATTCCATGTTCTAGACCCTTATATTTTGGATTTTCATTCCCTTATGACATGTATGAATTCACTATGGTGTGAGAACCTCCATATTGGCAGTTCCACTGAGTCCTTCCTAAAATTATTCATGGTTCAACAAATGTCTTCATGGAAAAACCTTTTTTTTATTTTCTTTCTCCCATGTGTTTGGATTGCGAATCACTATTGAATAAATCTATCTTCCATGACATGATACTTTGATTATTTAAAATTTTTGAAGTGTAAAATTATACAAAAACTCATCATTGGGAGAAACATATATTAAATATTATTTTCCTCTAAATTTTCTAAACTACAAAATATTACAAAACTTCTCATTTATTTTAGAAAATTTCACATATAAAATTATTCATATTTCGAAAAGGGTAGAATGTTATGTATCGGTTTGGATCCTTGAAAAATATCTTGTCTATATGACTTCCTTAGATTTAAAAATATTAAAAATATTATATATCATCTTACTTGGTAAAAATATCATATATATCATCATCTATTTCTAAATTTTCCAATTTACCTAATAACAAAATGTTAATTATCATGTTTTCAGCAAATAAAGTGTTAGGTATCTTTAATAGGATATTACATTTCACTGTGAGGATAATAATTTTCCAATTTTCACATCCTATATTTATTATATTATTTAAATAGGTGAGGTTACAAGACTTTTCTAGATATACTTAAGTAATTATTAACTTCTATAAGTCTGTAAATTTTGATTTTTTTTTCAATTTTAATAATTTTTCAGAAATTTAACATTTTTATTTCCAAAAATTACCTAAAAATTGTGAAAGACTCTAAATTAGTTTATTTTTATTAAAATTAACTCCAAAATTAATTTATCAATGAAAAATTATGTATATAATCCTATTATAAGTTTAAACATAGAATCTAAAAATCAATGTTTGACTTTCTAATTAATTCAAAAAATGATAAATTCAATTAAAAAACAAAGTTTGAAACCATTTAGCAATTCAACTCCAAATTCCTAAAGTAAAAAAATTAATTAATTTCCTAGGGTTTTTATTAATGATTAGGTTAATTAATAATGAAAAATATATGAAAATTTCTAAAATTTTATCTCTCACCACTCCCCCACACTAAAATTTTTAAACTCCTGGGAAATAAAAAGAATTACAACTAATAAAAATATTATCCTTCCTAGTTACAAAAAATCAATCAATATAAGAATAAATCACTAATTCATCCATCATTGAAAATATCATGGTTTCTCTATGAGTTCTACCCACCACTCACTTCCTCTTACTTATGTTTTTAACCTTTAAAATGTTCCCATGTTACTTTATGACTAACCTTAAAATTTTTACCTCTTCACTCTAATAACATTTAAAATAAAGTTTTTTCTCATCCCTAGAATTCATGTGATATTACCATATAGTTTCCAAGGTCCTACATTTTCTATTAGTAGAAATAACTATGCTAATCAATAGGATTTACCACAAATTTTTCTAAGGTTAGGGGTTAGTAAGTTTTGATGTTTAAAAGTTTGAGGAAAAAAATGAGTTTTTAATATCATAATCACATTAAATATTAAATTTCAGAAGGTTTAAAACAATGAATCTACTCACTCAACCCCTTAAAAAATTTATGACTCCCAAATCTATTTTATATTTTTTTTTATTTTTGTGGATCATGACCAAGATAGTGAAAGAAATGAATAAAACATCCACTTTTCTACATTTATCTTATCTTATTTTTTATCTTATTATATTTTTATGCACATATTTTATTTATTTATTTTTCTTATATGCATTTTTTCTATGATAATAAGAGGAAAAATGAGTTACAATGACAAATTTTATCTTGTGAACTAATTACCCAAATATATTTGAAGTCAACTCTCACTCAACCCAAAACAGTACAATTCTCCCTATAATTTCCATAAAAACACCCTATCCCTCACACTTAATGAGAATATAATAAGAAATTTACATAATATATAGGTATAAAAGGATATGAATGGCTTATAATTAAACTTACCTAATAGGTATTCCATGGCATATAAGGATTAATGAGGGTGTGTGTGTGTGGGTGGGGTGGGGCTGGGGGGTTAAATGTTAAGGTGGAAAAAATAAATGGATTAAAAAATGAATTTTCAATTTAATAATTAATTTTATCTTGCATAAGAAACATGATTATTATATATTCAAAAATATCTAAGGTAAGTTTTAGTTTCTTAACCATGAATGAAGATTCTCAAAAAAAAGATTACTATAAAGAATATGTTAAGATATAGAATGTCTCTCGAGTTAAGGATTACAAATTAGGAAAATAAATTCATGACATGGGTAGTCATTTATAGTTTGTTAACCAAATTCTATTTTATATTAATAGTGTACAAAAATCACTTAATAATAATTTAGACTCAAAAATTTCAAAACCAATTAATTCCTCAAAACCAACATGGGATTTTTCACTGAGGAGGATAATATTTAAAGCTCAAATTTCCTAACCTAAAAACACTCCCAAAATTTTAAAAAAGAAAAAAACATGTCAAAATTACTAAAAATAATCCTAAAACAGATTGGTATTCCCCCACTCATTCAAAACATCCTATTTTAATATCAAAAAAGATGTAAACATATAACATGGAATAAAAAAATACTAAAAGGACGAATACAACCTAAATTATTTCGGATGGATAAATTTTAATTAATTATTGTTGTACCTAGAGTTGTTACCCTCTATGAATACCATATAAGTTAAATAAAAAGGTATGATAATTGTTTTCAAGGTAAAAATTAATGAGAAAGTAGTAAGGGAAAAGAATTTAGGAACATTCCCTAAGAAGATGTTGTGTTTATAACTATGAATAACTAGACTTTTTTAGTATTTTAATCTAGATCAAAAGGTGGGATATATTTCCTTGATAGAAACCACTATATTTGATTTATGATAATGTAAATCAGTGTAAATAGGTAATAAATTACCCCATGAATATAATATATCAATCCCAAACCCAAAATACTAGAAAAATAAATGTTGCAGGGGTGGGAAACGTAAGAAAGGGGCCTTCTTTTGTGCCATAGCATCCTCCTCCATTTATTAATGAATATTTGAGGAGGTAAATACTTATATATAGGCCCTGAAGTTTCTTATTTATGTTGTTTAACCATTAATTAGGTAGTATTTTTTCATTATTTAAGTATGTTTTCATAGGTACTGATCTTTCAAATTGGTCAGCCTATAGCTCTATTTTATCTTTCATAGCCACTATTTTATCCTCATATTAAAATTTTATCACTATTTTATCTTCAATGGTGAGATCATCAAGTACTTATTCACTACCTAGGGAAGTATACAACATGGGAAGATCTAAATATTCTAAATAGAGATATTTAGAAGGAATTTCAGGTAGTTAAAAATCAAATGAAAATGAATCTATAAAAAGGTATACTCTCTTTGGTGGATATACCTTGAGATATTGGTATTGAATGTATTCCTTTAGACTGATTTCTATAGGATAGGAAAATTCATTAATCATTTTTTCTTCAAAACCCAATAAGTACATTTCTTTATCTTATTCCAATGAAAACTCTAACAATACTAAATCTGTATGATGACAACAAAGTGGATTAGTTTTATAGTGAATTTTAGAAAATATAAAAACAAATATGACTAGAGTTTATTAACCACCCTCTAATTTATCATTGGGGATACTTTGTTCTCCATGGAGTGTCTTGAGTAATATCTCTATTATGTAGGGGTGGTAAGGTAGTTCTAATGTTTCTTCCACCTTTTATATAAAGAACCATCCTAGGATAACCTAACACATCACCTAGTCCATCCTGCCACTATGCCTAAAGGGTATTCCTAATCCCCATTGGATTTAATTTAGTTCCTGAGTATCAAGAATACACACATGATAATGGTTTCAACCTATTATAATAGTAACCAAGAATCAAAAACTAACATATAATCTAGCATGACCTATCCATACGTTTGATTTCCATGAAAATAAAATAAATAATTCTAAATAAATAAACAATCCAAACATAGAATTAATGATATAACCATGCCAATGAAACATAATCAATAAAAGTGACTATTATCATTTTTAAGTATAAGTAATTTAAATAATATAAAATCACTATAATCATACATAATAGAAGGAAAAACATTGTATAATAAAAACTAAACAAAATAAAAAATAAGATACAAAGAACTGAATTATCTAATACATAAACATAAAAAAAAACTATGAATGGATATGAAATCACCTCCATGTCACCCATGGACACTTACCACATCACAAATTACCCTTAAGTGAACCGAATTGAACCAAAAATATAAGATATCACAAACATGGCACCTGAGGGAAAACATGAGAGCTACACACACACACACACTAGTGTATATATATGGTGTGATCTAAACATTCCCCATATAATTTCACTAAATATATTGTGTAGTTCCTTATATCAAACATATCATGAATAGTAGTTTGAAATACAATTTGAAAGTAAATTTTCCCAAAAATAAGTGTAAATAAGAAAATTCACATGCTTTACCCTTTTTAATAAAACTCCCACCTATTTTTATATATAATAAAGGTGGAACTATCAATATAGAAGTAAAATATTTCAAAACTAAAATGAGTACCTTTAGGTTTGTAAAAAAACCATTTTATTCATTTCAAAAATATTTATCAAATACCATTTATAAAACAAACATTTCCTTTCCCTTTAAAACCACTCTTTTAAATCCACCTTTTAAAAATCTTAGGAAATAAACCAAATAATGAAAGAGTGAAATTATAAATCAACCTAGAACCATAATATCAAATGAAAAAATCAATAGAAATAAAATATAACCATGAAATAACACCACACAACCAAATAAAGATATGGGGGACACAAATAAGTCATAGAATAAAATCCCCTACATAATCATTAATAAGAGATAGGTGTCATGGACACTCACTAGGCTATTACCTGAAATGATATTGTACCTATTATCTTAGAAAACTATCTGACTATGTGAACCAGATAATTTTAAGAGCTCTATCAATCTAAATAGGTCAAAAATCCATATGTTTCCTCAATTGTTATAATAAGGCCACAATCCCCATCCAGGAAACATTATATGAAAGGATAACACTCATCCAGATCTCCTCGTTATCTAACTAGGGCCCCCATGGTAGAATATTAGGTGGAGGTTAGAAAACAAGCAATCTATATGATCATCACATCAATTAATATTTTTTAATAAATATCATCTCCACTCCAACACCTTCTCAATAAATAACCCCTTTCACATATATTAATAAGTATCAATCATAATATAATTCTTCCCAGATTGGTCACAAGTCCATATAAGACATGAAATAAAGTGGGGACTCAATAACTAAGGCTAATCATAATATCATTTCATCTCTTTTAACAAAATACTAATCAATACATTGAAAATTAACTTGTTATGGAAAGTCACACCACCATTATTTAGAAACTCATTCAAGAAAACATACTTTGAAATAACCATATAAGAAACTAACATTCCCCTTTATACAATTTTAAAAACCACTATAAAGGTTAATAGTCTATGACACCACACAACAAATGCAAATCATGACCATTTTTATAAACATGATTTAAAAAAAATTATTTTATAAAATCTAATCAGGGTCAAACACTCATTTTCATCAAAACAACAAATTTAAAATATAATCTACCTATTTTAAAAATCAAAATAGTTAAAAGCACCAATTTTTCCTTCAAATTCATTTTAAAGAACCCTTTTTGGTATTTTCATAAACACTTGTCATGAAAAAAAATTTAACTAAAGAATGAATGCTAAATATTCATTGGAAATACACTATTCCAAGTATATAAATCATTTAATACCTTTAATAAACCATTTTAAGGTTTTATAAATATTAATAAGTATTTATAAAATGGATTTAGAAACTAAATCATTTCATAAAATTACTTTGATAAATAAATTTCATAAAAAAACCTTTCTCAATTGCTGAAAACAATTCACCTTTTATAGTGTAATAAAAACCAATATAGAAGACAACCTCTACAAGACTTAGAGATCCAAAGACCCAAAATTATGTAAACCCAAACCCTAAATCTTGCCCACTATGTCCATTAGGGACTATGGGAAGAAATAAAATTGAGGAGAAATAAAGGAGGAAGGTGGAGGAAGATAGAAAGATAAGACATACCTACCAATTCACTTGAAAACTTAAGGAGTGGGGATTGGAATTGAAAGAAAAAAGGAGGAAAAACCCTTGGTATCTCTCCCAAATTGGATGATGTGAGTTAGTAAGGAAAATGTATAAATATCATGAAAATTGAATAGGGTTAGAATAGTAAAATTCATAAAATGTAAAACTTGGGAAGACCTCCACCATAGTGTGTTCCTTGTGGCCATGAAATGATTCCCCTTTCTATGAACCCACAATGAAAGAACCCCTATTTTGTGGCATGTTGCAACTCAATTGGGCATGACCGAGGGTCTAAAGCCCTAGGCCTCTATAGTGAAACTGACCCTTCCATGGTGTATGGTTCTTAATCAACTGAGCTCTACTATACAGGCTCATCTCTATGGTGAAACCCTACCCTCATGAAAATTTCACAAAGGCAAAAAATGTACCTGAATGGAAAACAAATACCCACCATAAAAATAACGCATAGTCCATGGAGTTGTCAGCATTCTCTGGAAGATTTTTCAAAGGTAAAATGTCAGGCTGTGACATGGCCTCTCTTGACCATGTCATAGCCTACCGGAGTCCACATATTCTACTCACTAAAACTTTCTAAAACACCCAATAACCAATTGAAACACCATAAAACTATACGATAGTTTATAATTAAATGATATACTATACAACAATGACCTAGGGGGAATCATAATTCTCCCCACCAAACCACTTTCAACACTTATAAAGTCACAAGTATAATTAATAGAAATAAAACCTGAACACCCAATATGAGAAGTGAGAGGGTCAAGGAAAAATTAAAGAGGGTATAGTGTGAAAGGAACACTAGAAAAAAAAATCTCCCTAAATCAAAAAAATCAATCCTCTAGAATCATCAACATCTCCAAGTATACCTTAATTTTATAACCATCAAACATAGAATTATAAAAAACTGGATACCTAATGTAGGTTTACCCATCATTTATAATTCATATATATAGTGAGACAAAGACTCAAAACGTCCACAAAGGAATAACACTTAAGGAAAAACATTTCTAAAATATATCCAATAGAGTAGTAATCCTCCATCATCCATAATAATAATATAAAAAACCATATCATAACTTAAAATAAGGAAATATAACCCATAAAAACCTATTTAATAACACCAAATCATGTTATAAAATTCATAACACCCATCATAATGGGATAAATGCACTAATCAGGAATATGCATCAACATGAAATAACATGGTTCTAAACTTGGTTCAAAAAACAACAATGAAGGGTAACTTGAGGAAAAGATTGAGGAACACTATCTCATTGTGGTCGCAAAGGAAATTTCAACCTAGTATCAACCTTATTCAAATTAGATACAATACACCCATACCAATTACCCAAGAACATACCGAAGGCTTCCCCATGTTCAATAAATAAAAACTTCAATCTCATTCCATGGCCCAAACCATGCACAATTTCAAGTGGAATTATAATTTTTTGTGGCATATACATCCCAAAATAATCACTTCTCAAAAAAGATAAACTAAAAAGGCACTTAATAAGTAAAAAAAACAAAGGTCACCTCAAAACATCAACCAATCTGAACTCATTGAGTCAAAATTCTAATATATACCATCATACAAAATTAGATCAGATCCCAAAATTTCATCTCCCAATATATTCTGAGGAAAAAATAAATAGTTACCTGAATGAACACTTTAAGAAAGTTTTAAATACTCACAAATACTAGGGATTAAAGTGTATGGAGGTTTCACACTAGAACACACAATTGGTTCAAGGTTTGAGTGAGAACATCCTCCAAATAATTGAGAAACAAGGATCATAGACCTCAACCAATAACTCACCCAAATGAAGGATCAAGAACACCATGGATTCTTTACTTACATGGTATTAATATAATTCCAATGAATAAAAATCATCTTAAATAATTTTTACAACACACAACCAAATCCCTGAGATAAAATGATGACACCTTCCACTCTATTCAGAGTCCCAGAAGATTCATCGCTGAAAGAGTAATTCTTAATAAATAAGAGGAATCACTCATAGGATCATCATTAGAAACAAACTCTCTACCTTTAATCATGACATTTCTAGGAGGTATACTCTAAATAACATAAAACATGAACCCACTCATTTCATTTTTATCAATTCCAATCAAATAGTCCTAATACACATAGAGAGATAAATCTAAAATCATAGATCACCAAAAAAATACCTTAAAAGACGCCCCTTCCTTTTAAATCCCGACCCTTAATACATATTCCTATAGCTCCATTGAAAAAATAAGAAATTTTTTTTAAAAAAACCATCCTTTTAAACATTAAAACTTCAAAAAAAAATAACTTTACATAGAAAACTAAATGAATCCCAATAAAAAATCATTCCAAAATTTTCAAAAAATTTAAATCCTAACTCCCCATCAGGGAATTCAAAAAATCTAACCCATATTTGAAAACAACCAACTTCTATTTAAAATAAGAAACTCACTCAAGATTTATAAGAATCTACTCTATTTAAATATACTTACATAACCATAATTTCTATTTCAAAACATTTCCTGGTTTACATTTCAAAAATATTTTACAAATAGACCACCTAACTAGTTTTAAATCCAAAACATGTTTTGAATTTCATTATGAAATCAAACATTTCTAAAAACATTTCACGAAAACCAAATCCATTTTAAAAGTAATAACTATGGCCTCATTTAAATTCAGAAACATTTTTCATGAAATACCCTCTTATACACAACTAAAATTTATAACATACACATAAACAAGGGTAAAATAAAAAACATCACCTATTCCAACTAATTAATATAAATAGATCAAAAAACCCTCCTTAATCCATATCCGAAAAATGAAAATAATTTAAAGAAAAATTATAAATCAAAGGAGGTATCAATAAAAAAATCTAAGTGGAATGTAAAAACATTATTTTCTTAGTTGCATGGTTTGATGGACCATGCACCAAACATGTAAAAACCCTTAAAATGATTCCAAAACCATACACTTTATCTGTACCTAGATTTTTAGACTGTGTGAACCAACTTTGAACCACTAAATATTATTCCATTTCCTTCCCAAAGCATTATAAAACCCCCAAAGTTTCTGACATAACTCAATATGGATCAACAAGTCATCAAATATAATTAAAAAATAAATCTAAAGTTAATAATAAAATCTTGATTACCAATGGAAAATCAAGTTTCATCATGAAAGGTGGTGATCAAGAATATACTTATGAATTAACTACCAAATTATTATAGTACAATATCTTTACCACCATGGTTCACCCAAATAAAAAGTGTATTCTCTTCAATAATCTATGTCTTTTGAGATCCCACACTATGATACCATTTTAAATAAACTAGCCTAGGATAACACAAAATATCACTCGATCTAGCCTCCCACTAGGACTGAAGGGTTTTCTCAATCCCCAAAATCTTGACACTTATGCTTGGGTGTCAATAATATGAACTTGGAAATGTATTAACCCTTATATAATAAAAAAATTAAGTAGTGTAAACTAATCAATAATTCTACATAACTTATCCATTCATTATACATCCACAAAAATTTAATAAATAGTTCTAAATAAATAAATGAGATAAACATAGAATGAATGATATAACTATACTAACAAGATACAATAAAAAATTATATATTATAATTTGAATGTTAAATAATTTAAATAACAGAACATCACTCTAATGATACACAATAGAATAAAATACACCACATAATCTAAAATGGGTAGGATATAAAATAAGATACAAAGAGATAAATCATCCAATACAAAAATATACAAAAATAAATACAAAAACCTAAATTACTATGAAACCACCTATAAGGGACCCATGGTCACTCAACACATCACAAAACATGTTTTAGAAGACCATAAAAAACCAAAGCTAATAAGATATTACTACTAGGAATCCTAAAAGAAAACACGAGAGCTGCACACACACACAAATTTATATGAAGGGTGTGAGATAAACATGCCTAGTAGAATTTTAAAAAAGAGTTTGTGTAGTTAATTATATAAAATATCACATGAATTATAGTTTGAAATAAAATTTTAAAGAAATTTTTTTCTATACACAAGTGTAAAGAAGAAAAATCACATGGTTTTATCTTTTTAAGAAAAAATACAACCCTTTTTACATATAAAAGGTTGGACTATCACTATAAAAGTAAAATATTTTAAAACAAAAATGAGGACCATACGTTTTTAAAATAAAATAAAACCATTTACCCTATTTTAAAATCTTTCCCAAATCCCATTGGTAAAACAAGTTTTTCTTTTCCCTTTGAAATAAATATTTTAAATCCACCTTTCAAAACTGTTATAAAATAAACATAACAATGAAAGGGTGAAAGTATAAATCAACTGGGAACCATGATATCAATTGGATAAAGTAAGATAAATAAACCATAACCATCAAATTAATCCTATAACCAAATCAAAATCTAAGGGATACAAAAAATTATATATAATGAGATCCACAACATAGTTCTCAATAAGAACTAGTAATCATGACAAATTCACTAGGATATAACATGAAACAAAACTGAATCCATTTTATTGGGAAAATAGCTGACCATGTGAACCTTAAAAGTTTGGGAGCTCTCTTAGTCTTAATGGGTCACAAATCCATCTTGTTAGTCGAGTCGGTCTAATTGGTCCAAAACCCCTAGCCAACACACAATCATAACACTCATCCATATCACCTACAGAACTATATAGGGTTCCTCTGATATAATATAATGTGGAGGTGAGAAGAAAATAAATATACATTATCATCATATTTATCAATAATTAAAAACTTCAACTAAATATCATCTCATTTTCAAAACCATATTAAGAAAAAACCTCTTTCACATCCATGAATAAGCATAAATAATAATATAATTCTTTTTAAGAAAATTGGTGACATGAATTGGTTTCCCAATTCATGTCGCCTATGGAATTTATTAAAGATAATATAATTCTTTATAATTTGGTCAAAAGCTTATATAAGTCATGACATAAAGTGGGTGCTAAAAAATTGAGGTTAATCACAACATCAACTCATATCTTTCAATAAAATTCAAACTGGGCCATTGAAAACCAACTTGGGATTCCAAGTCACCCCATTATAATTTATAAAATTATTCATGAAAACATAATTTTGATAACCCACTTAAGAAACCAATATTACCCTATAAAACTTTTTAAAACCACTATTAAGGATAATAGGGAATGAAACCACTAAACATGGGCCAATCACACCCCTTTTTATAAACATGTTTAAAAAAAATAAACCATCACCTTATAAAATCCAATTTTGGGTCAAATACTCATTTTTATAAAAAAAATATTTCAATATACACTAATTATTTTAAAAATAAAATTATGTCTAAAATCTAATTTTGAATTTAAATTTATTTAAATTTTTTTGGTATTTTCACATAAACTTGGAATGCACAACAATTTAACACAAAATGAACACTAAAAAATTCCTATAAAATCCACCATTCCAAGTATGAAAGTCACTGAAAACCTTTAATAATTCCCTTAAGGGTATCATACATAGTTATAAATATTTATGAAATGAATTTATAAACATAAAAATTTCATTAAATCATTTTAATAAAGAAATTTCATAAAAAACCTACCTCAATTACTGAAAATAGTTCTCCTTTGATGATGTAACAAAAAATGAGGTAGAAGATGGCCTCCATGCACCATAGAAATACAAATACCCATGATTATGTCAACCCAAACCCCAAATATTATCTTTAATTTCCATTAAGTATTTAGAGAGGAAAGAAAACCATATGTAAAAGGAGGAAGGAGGAGGAAGAGGGGAAGAGGTGATGTACATTCCAATCCACATGAAAACTAAATGATAGGGGATTAGGATTAGCAGAGAATAAAATGAGGTTCCATTTAGATCTCTTATAAATTGGAAGATGTGAGTGAGGGGTGAAAAGGGGGCCAAACACACTAAAATTAAAAGAGGGGTAGAATAAGAAATTCATTAGAAGTAAAACCTAGGAAGACTATAATTATAGTGAAGTCCTTTTGACCACGATGTGGAATGAATCTCCAAGAAATCACTATAAAAAATCCTATAGACTATGGATTTGTGCACTTCAATTGGGAATGACTGAGGACAGTGGACCCTATTTTACCGTAACAAAATCATACCCTTCTATTATATAGGGTTCCTATTCTACTAATCACCATGGTGAAACCTCACCCCTACATCTTGGACCTACCCATCAACAATATTTTATAAAGGCACAAAATAGGACCCATTATAAAATAAATACCCACTATAATGCATCCTATAGTTTATGGTGGGGTTACCCTTTTCTTATAAAATTTTCAAAGGTAAAGTGGAGGGTTTCAGCATATCCTCCCTTGGTTGTGACATGGATTGATAAAGTCCAGGCCTACTACTCTATGAAACTTCTCGAAACACCCAATAACTAATAAAAACTCCAAAAAAATGCAAAATAATTCATAATTAAATGATATACCACACAACAATGATGTGGGGGTGTCACATATTGGATATATTCTTGATAAAAGTAAAAGGGTTATTCAAATTATTTTTCTTATTGTTGTTCTTTATCCTTGTGGGATTAAAGGCTGGTGGCCATCATATCTATAATTTACTTTAGCTATCCTATCTCACTTTTTGTTAATTCAATTATTGGTCTAATAATAAAGAGTTAATGATGAAATCTTTAATCTCATATGGTGCAGGTTTTTCTTTATTCTAATAGTGCGGAGGCATGTGTAGTTGATGTTGATTTAGTCTATTGATGTTGTAGCTTTCATCCTCCCACCTGTTGGTCTATATGAAAAGTTAGTCATCTTTCTACACTTGAATCTAATTCTCAAGAACCTATGGGAAGATATATTTATTAGTTTGAAAATTCGTATCCATGTGTGAGTCCATGACCTCAACATATATTTTTTAATCTATTTAAACTAGAAAAAATGTAAGGATCCATTAAATAATGGACCCACATTGTCGCTCAACCCATTTGGATCAAAATAAACGTAACGGGAAATAAAAAAAATCAAAAAAACAAAGAAAAAAAACAAAAAATAGAGAAAAAAATAAAGGAAAAAAATAAATTAATCACAAATTGTTCAAGAACAATGTGTGATCAGCTCAACTCCATGACAATGACACCAATTTTGATAGTTTATTTTTGTTGAGGTTATGTAAAAAGAGAATTTAAATCTTCCATGTATAGTTTGGAGTGGACCAAAAGTTTCTCTCTCAAAGATATGTGAATACAACTCTCAATATTCTTAAACTTATGTTTTTTTTCTCAATTTAAAAAGTATAATAGAAAATGGAAATGATGAATGAAAAAAACATGAAAATGTAGACAAAATAAAATAAAGGAAATGAGACACACCTAGATTTAACCATAATGATCATTCATTGCATTATTTATTTTATTCACTTTTATAAATCTCAGTGTTCTTATAACCGGCCACTCACACACATACTGCATAAATTCTATGGATGGACATCACACTCAGGAAGCCTTCTACGATCTCTCTACACTACTATATTAAGTGAATAAAAACTATGAGTCAACACACCACTAAAACCACTAACCCCATCATATATCAATAATTTGAGAAGTGGGATAATAAATGAGTTTTAGTAGTTCTAAAAGAAATATAGGAAATAAAATCACGAGATATTGTCACTCAACTCTAATCTACGATCACCCAAATCCTCAAAATCAGTTAGGGAAGGAAAATACAACTGTGTGAACTTATAATAATTGATTTTCATCTAGTGGGTGGTCCTCATGTTATCATCTCACCATAGATGAGAGCTTGAGAATCACTATTACTAAAATTAAAGATAAAGTGAGATAAAAGATCACATGAATAGAATAGAATAAATTTATATTAAATGAAAATATTACAAAAAAAATCTAATTCATGCCACGAAAAAATACAATTATTAAAATATTTTTTTAATAGGTAAGGGTAAAAATATATATATCACCACAATTATCATTCTCCCTTATCTTGGAATTAAGTTATATGAGCTCTTATAATCCCCAATTCCCCTATTTCAAAGGATGATCACCACCTGTGAGTTTTCATCCTTTTTTCTAATTTGGATAAGTAGAAGGAATACAATATTATTTTGATTTACTCTCACCTCATATGGGATCCAATTATACTAGATATGATCTCCACATTTAGGTTTCTATGAGTTTATCCAGGTATAAATGGGAAGAATTTATTATAAGAGTCCGACCCTTATATTTTTGAGTTTTATTTTTTATAGGATGACTAAATTCACTATAATGTGGGAACCTCCAGATTGGCAGTGGCACTCAGTCATGCCTAAAATATTTTACCCTACAACATATACCTTCATGAAGTAGATTTCTATCATTTTTATCCTAATAATATTAATTGTGAATCATTGTGTTTAAACTCTATATTCCACAGTAAAAAACATTGATTCTTAAAATTTTATGAAGTGTAAAATGTTATGAAACTTCAGCATTAGGAAAAATATTTCTTACATATTCTATTTCTATAAATTTTATAAACTATAAAATATTATTAAAACTCTTTGAAACTTCTAGAGAATGTTACATATGAACTTATTAGATTTTAACAAAGGGTATAATGTTATGTATCAACTTGAATCCTCAAAAAATATATTTATTATTACCTTATTTGAAAAAATATCTTACTCTTATCACTTACTCATATTTAGAAATCTTTAAAAGATTACATATAATATTCCTTGAAAAATATATATTATATATCATCATTGAGTTTCAAATTTCGAAATTCCCCCAAGTATAGAATGTTACACATTAGTTGTTTAGTAGATGATCTATTATGTATCCTCCCCAATAAGTTAGGTTTCACTATAACACCAATAATTTTCCAATTTGTGATTCCTTTAGTAATTGTTTTTTGTGCACAGGGAGGGTTCCAAGAATTTTATAAATCCACTTCAAAAATATTTAAATTCTAGAAGTTTTTAACTTTTATATTTCAATTATACTCAACTTTAATTATTTTTTTAAAAATTTAACTATTGGATTTCCATAAATTAACGAAAAATTGTGAAAACTCTAAATCGATGTAAGGTTGTTCAAATTAACTCTAAAATGAATTAATCAATGATTTTTTTTGAATATAATATCATTTACAGTTTAAGAACATAATTTAATAATCAATTTATATATTTATAATTAATTTAAAAATGAAAAAAACAATTAAAAATCAAAAATTTAAATCAATTTAACAATTCAACTCCAGATTCCTAAAAAAAATGAGTTAATTTCACTAGTTTTTTTATTAATTATGGAGTTAATTAACATTAAAAAAATAGATTAAAATTTATAAAATATTGGCTCTCATAATCTATAAATCCTACCAAAACTCTATTGTAATAAAACCATACTAGTTGATTTATCAGAAAGTTTCTCAGCTATAATACAAAGATTATCAAGTAATTAAAAAAATGAATTTGGATTTGGAAAAATATAGATAAAGAAGGATATTTAGATTCAATATTCAGAATAAATATAGGGATAATATTTTGTAAACTCTAGAATTTATAAGGAAATAACTAGAGTGGCACTTGACAAGTTTATTCAACAAATAGAATTTCTCTAAGGAGAAAAACTATTGATTTACACCTCCTGGATGAAGTTAGTTCTAGGTACACTTAATTCAGAATTGGAAGGCCACTTTAATATCACTAATGAATATCCATTTGGTGTTTTTACAATTATTAAATAATAATATAATAATCCATTTACTATAAATGAACAAAGGATAAAGAAGTATTTTGGGAATCCTCTATGAGAGCTAGTTGAGGAGATCACACTCCTCCAATCATTCTATAAGTAAAACACCAGGGTTGTGACCTTACTTAACCTTGATTACTTTTATCATTATTTTAGATCTCATTGAAATTCCATTTCTATTATAAATAAGTAATACATTGCATAATCGAAGTATGTGTGTATGTGCGGGGGGGGGGGGGGGGGGGTTATTGTTTTTAGGAATTTCAATTTTTTTGGGTTTTTATTTTTCATATTTTCAAGTTTTTGTTTTTATATTTACATTTTTAAAAACTTTTGAGATATAATTAAATATGTTTGTAAGTTTAAAACCTATTCCAAATGCGAGTAATTGATTTTACACCAGGAAAATGATCTTAGATGAATACTGAAATGGACTTAGTTTCAAATTCATGTAAAAAATTTATTTTTGAATCCTATTCCATAAAATACTAACCAATGTTAAAATCACTTACATGTGAGAATTATAAAATAATTTTGAAATCTTTTTCATAGTGAAATCATTTCTTGAGAGCAATAATCCATGTTTTAATGACCCGAATTTATTATGAATTCTATTCAAAACCCCAGATCATAGGGGAAATTGTATTGAAAATGATTAAGGAATTATTTTGATTTAAGAAGACCTTTTTAAACAATAAACTATTATTCCTACCTCACCTTTATATATAACCCTTATAATACATGAGAATCCATGAATTACCCTATTGGGAAACCAAATTAAAAATTTTAAATCCCTTTCCAACCTGATCTAGAAGTAATTTCATGGTCCAAGTTGAACTCAAGTTTGGGGGAGGGTGATTTTTTGTATCTACTACATCAACTGTGGATATTTTGGAAGAAAATATAAAATGGAATCTATTTTTAGGAAAATTATTAAATTATTTTAAATATATATGGAAATTAAATCTTCAAAATCTTGGATAATAATTTTAAACTATAATTTGAAGATAAGATAATCCTCTTTACCTTAAAAATACAATATGTGTAGAATCATAAAATAGAACATGAGTAAAGAAGCATTACAGGTAAATGAGTGATGAAATTACTACTGATAAAATATTTAATGTGTGAAATTTCCATGAGAGTCAAAATGTTTTTGGAGGTGAATCTTGGAAAAGGAGAATGAGTGAGAATTTTATGCTTGAGTGTAGAACATGAAACCTTGTATTTTTCTTTAATTAAATACAAACAACTTTATTCTTTCATTTAAATTTTAACATTTAAAACATTACAACCAGTAAATATATAAAAAAATTATTTTCCATTATAAACATAAATAAATAAATCATTAGATAAATATTCAGAAACATAGTTTGTTTATGATGACCCCAACATGCATTTGGAATGAGAAAAACTTTACTTAAATTCATATTCTGTGTGATGAGTAAAATATTTTCTATGATTTAGGAATTTATGTGCATGGGGGAATGGGAAAAGTGGAAATTAATTTAATTTACCACATGGATAAGATGTAATTAATCACATTAAGGAGACATGATAAGTTTTAGTGCCTTATTTATTGAATTAAAGACTCAAAATATCTAGTTTATTTTAAATTTTTGTTGGGTAATATTTTTTATGTTAACTTGTATATCACTTCAAGGTTTATGTGTGTCGGAATTGATATAATAAATAAATTCATTATTTTTTATTGGAATTTAATCTATTTTATTACCTTATATTTAATAATTTTTATTCTTTAGAATTTTTTATCATTAAAGTATCATTTCATTTGATTTTTGGAATATTACATTGAAAGGATGAATTGCGATATTAATTAATTTATTAAATTTATATAACTAAATTAATAGTAATGTAATAATAAATAGTTTTAATTTTGTTTTAAGAGAGGTTGTATGAAGCGGTTTTTTCCATATTTTAACTTGAGAAAGTAAAAAAGATAACCTGAGATAATCTAGGATTGAATACCTTTGTACCATGGAAGATAACTTTAATAATACACAAGTTTTGGAAGATTAATATAATATAAGGATAAATTATTAGATGTTAGTTAGTCTAGAATAAATGATATTTTATTTTAGATGAATTAAGAATTTATAAAAATATGCTAAATTCAAGAAGCTGGAGTATTAAATTTCAAATGAATGATGAAGAAGAAGTTTGACTAAGCCCAAAAATAAGAAATAATGTATCTGAAGAGTATTTGAGAAGAAAAATGGAAACATATCAGCTCTATAAGTGATAGATAACATTATTTTTATGTTACATAAGATAATTTCCTTTTACACTAAGGATAAATGATAATTCATAATATTTTAAAGTGATATGTAAAATCCTTTAGATCTTATATAAGATTTTATCCTTTGTTTCTTGGAAAGAAGAGTAAAATTGGAGAATTATAGGCATACATAATATACTTGGGAAGATATATAAGAAATTAATTTGGGTGAAGCATAAGGATATTTAATTTTCTATAGAGTAACATCCCATATGTAATAAATTTTAAGGGGATATTTACGAAATTATATGATATGTAGTATCCATAAATCATGCATATTTTTTCCCTTTTCCTCTATAGTGATACATAATAATTTTAGTCAAAAATTAATGTTTTTATGATACATAATATTTTTGGAAGGGACAAAGATATTACATAAGGTTTTATACAAAAGAGAAATTTTAATTAGAGCCTTCACATACTATATTTTCCTTTTTCATTGATTTGATAATTTTGGAAAAGATTAAATGATACAAAAAGGTTTTATCCTTTTAAAAATCATAATGACTAAAGCAATTGTTCTATGAATAATTAATCCACATCATGATGGAATCTCAGGATAAACGCTTAAAAGATAAACTATAGAAGATCAAAATGTGGTGATGAAAGAAACACCATGAGGAAATGAAGTGTGTTGAGATAATCAATTTCCTTACAAACATTCCATGACTAATCCTTTTTTCACAACATTACACAATAAAACATGTTGCGTGGCATGCATCCCATAATTTTGGCTATTAAATTCTTCTTTGTCTATATGGATTAAAATAAAATAATAATATGTAAAAACCAAATATCATGGGAATAATTTTAAGGAAATGTTATTGGGTGGAATTCATCATACCTCTTGGATAATATAAATATAAATAGATAATATGGAAGTCTATAATGAATATATTTTTTGTGAATTTGAAAAGGAAGAAAGAATAATCCTTTTTATAAATTTCTAAGGATGCATGGGGGTTGATAAGAGAATGATTTTTGAGTCTTATTTACTTTAAAATTATTGTTGTATTTACAATATTTCTTTGATTTAACCATATACATATAGAGATAAATCCCTTTTTATGATTGATATAGTGGGGAGGAAAACCATTTTCCTTGATTGAGTCTAATTATCAATAATAAATTCTTATACTAGATCTCAATTTTCTAAGTTGAAATTTTTAATTTAAAATGAATATATTTGGTTTATATTTCATGAATTTAATTATTCTTAGGGTGATAACATATTTTCTCCCTCTAATTTATCTTTCTAATATAAAATAGAATTAGTATGGTTCTCTGGAAAAGTATCTAGTGATTACTAATACAAGTGTGTAATTTAGTGGATTTTTCTAGGATTTCTCATGAGTTCCATAAATGAATTGGGTGTTTCTTATGAAATTTAGGGAGATTATATTATTTATATTTCACAATAATAGTTAATAGTATCTTTTGGTAGTGATCAATATTGATTTGAATATCACAATAATTACCACCTATTTATAAGAAATGAAGATATTATGAATTATCATATTGAAAAGATTTTATTAGGTGGGTTAATCAATTTAAGATTATGATAACACATAAATTGGTAACATAGTCCATGAACATTCACCTATTCCATAAATTTATCAAATCATATTTTCTTTCTTTCTTAAATGTTTTTTATTTTCCAAAACCCAAACAAATTACCCACTTTTTTATTTTAATAACTGTGAAACGTTATAATTTTCACCACTTTTTGGAATAAACCTTTGGTCACCAATATATTCTATTATAAAATTTGGTAACTAATTGATTTTTTCACACCTCATAGAGGGTGTGTTATGGGGTGTTGTTGGAGCTTAATTAGGTACCCTATAGGCCTGCTCCATTTTTCATTGAAATATGGTATTTTTTTCATTTCCATAAAACCCATTTACTCCACTTTCCCCCTCCCTAAACCCTCAATTTATCCTAGTTATGGAGATGTCCTCCCATATACGATATTTAATTCTTTCTCCCCTTATCCTATCCCTTAAATCCAAGGTGAAACCAAGCAAGTTCATTATGAAAAGTACAAGATAATCCATCTCTAACCTTATCCCCTCTCTTTAAGTTACTTCTTCTTCTTATAACTTATTATAAATGTGTTCTTCAATTTGATATTTCATTAAATTAATAGTTAAATACATTTGATAACTTATTATCCTTCTTTATGTGGTTAAGGGAGTATAAATTGGGTGTTTCAGTAGTGTTTGTTCACTATTTTAATAATATTCATTTGTGCAATGCATTATCAAGGGTTTTAAAGATTCATGATATATATTTAGTTCATATTAAGTTGAGTTTAATTAAGTATTTCTATTGTTTTATGATCAAAATTATTTTATTGATATTTTATATAGGTTTTATCTTGGTTTATTTGGGTTCTCTAAGAGGTGATTTTTCTTACTTGAGAGATTACTTGAAAATGCTTACGGAATATATTTTTAAGTTTATTATGGTATTATTTAATTCCATTGAAGTATGGGTACAGAATAATCAATGATAAATGAATGGTATGTGGTTCTTACCCATACAAGACTCCTTATGAATTCCTCTGGGTTTTTTCTACCATAATTGTTTCTAAAATAAGAAAACATATTATGTTCCTTTTCAAAGAATGTGGATTACTAATTTTTGTGAATACCTTAATCATATATTTTCATAGTTTTTCTATGAAATAATTTATTTAATAATTGTAATAAAGTTCAAAATTTCATTTGTTAGTTTTAGAATATTGGTTTGAATGGTTCATTATAAATTTATTAGTTAAAGTATGTGATTTAAATATTTTTTCAAACTTTTAAATGTGGATATAATCTCTGGAATGTTTAACCTATTATTAAATGATTAATTTTAGGAATGTATGTACTTAAATTTCCTTCATTAAATATTAATAGGTAAATTAGAGACCATGTTTGACAATTTAATTAATCCATTGACCATAAATAATTAAGGATAACTTGAATCCTAGTAGAGATAATATTGTGATTAAATAGAGCCTTAACTCCAAATTTCTTTTAGGGTGTGGTAACCTTTGGCATCCTCTAATTAAACTTAGAGAGTATCACATATGTGTCCATAGATTTGTAAAATTTACTTATTATAGGTTATTAGATACACCATTTAGAGGGAGATTAACATTTCTACATAACATCAAGGTTTTCCTCTTAAACATGTAAAAAATTGAAATAGATATGGGAATAAATTCATTGTTGAAGTAAGTAGATGAACATGGGTAGTGTGACCACATTTAAATAGAATCATTCCTTTATGTGAATTTAGATTTTATTATTAAAAAAATCATTTCTTCTTAATTTAACCTACATGAGTTATAAGTCATGATCCAAAATTACCTTTAGTTAATATTTTCATTAGTGAAGATGTGAAATATGGGTTATCATCATGTGGAAATGAATTTTTTGATACCTAAACTCGATTGGTTTTATTAAATAGGGTTTCAAACTAAACTAGATACTTTATCTTATAAACCTTCGATTTTTTCTTTTTTATAATGTTTTGGATCCTTTCTTGATTTTATAAACATGTTTTTTTAAAAAAACTTGGTTTTATAATATCATTTATTATTCTTAAATTGAGTCTTACATTACTTATTTTTAATATATTAGTTTTAAAGTAAATCTTTTGATCATATTAAAAGTAGATGTGCTCTTTATTTAAAGTAACTCTAAGGATAAAAAACCTACTTTGATAAGAACTCTATTTTTTTTAAAAAATGTTTTAAATTTTTTACTTATGCCTTAATTTACTCTTAATATATAATTATTTAGTTACGTCTTGTCCAAGACCAATAATATACCAGGTTTATCACTTAGTAGGATACTAAGGATTACTAGTCACTAAAAATGTAGGAGTTAGAGCCTTATTTAGTTGGGTTATAGTAAATCTTGATCTACCATTACTTAAGTTTCTATATTATAGAGTTGGATATGTATAACCCTATGTTCCTTATCTAGATATTACCCATTCACACTGGTGACCACCCATGATGTGCTTAGTTCCCTATTTAGCCAGGGTTTAGTAAACTGTGAATTGAGACCCACCTCATTACTTATGTATGGAATAAATTTTCATTGTAGGGTTCAAAATATATAATCTATATTATTTTTAGACATGTTTTAATGGATATTAATTTACTTTATTTATTTACATAACAATAATCATAGGGATTTACTTCCAATTTATGCCATATTTATTTGTATCCTTGCATGTTTAACATATCACTATTTTTTCCACACCAATCATGTTAATTAATATTTCTAGAAATGATACTATTATTAATAGATTGGTATATTCTTATATATATATATATATATTGATAATGTACTCCTTACTAGTGAGTAGGTTGAAGGTGTGGGAAGGTCCATAAATCCCTAATTGTGTATATTGTGTCTATTATCGATGAACAAGTTGAAGGCATGAGTAGTTACAAATTATTTTCTACATGTTCTTGTTCATTATCTCATTTGGATGGGTGATGATTCCATGACTCATTTTAAGGATGGGGAACTATGTTTCTTTATCTCAATACCACACTCCCTTTACCCTCAGAGATACATGTTTAATGATGACTTATTATACACACATCAACTTATATGTATGAGTGTATATGTGTGAATATGTGTTATTGAAATTTTCATTTCTTGGATGAGAATCATGGTTTTTATTCCCCCACACATTCATGTTTGTGATTTATGTTTGATAGAATATTTTTTTCTAAATTTAATAAATCATTGGGATATTCTAATTATTATTTGAATTATGCATTGGTAAAAAGGAACTCATCCCTTAAGGGGTATTATTGCATAGTCTAAGACTCTATTTTATATTTAATACATATTCAAGAAATTGTTCCTAGTAAAAATACTAATTATTCAATCCATGAGAGTGATTGATCGGTACCATGCATTAATGTGAACATCTTTATTTTTCATAGGTTCTCTATCTTTCTTTTAATGGTTGATTACACTATGATTTAAATCCACACAACTGTGTACTTTGGAATTTACTACCATCTGGGGAGGTGATAAGTGTTGTGGATATGGTATTGGGCCCATGATTGGGGATTCATACATATACCCATAAATATAATCATAAACCATATAGTTTTTTCCATTTAATTTGATACATTGTAAATTTTAATATTATGTGATGAGGATTAATGTGGTTTCTTTTAAGGACATGTATCCATGACCAAATGATATTCCTTTTAAGGTCTTTAATCTAGGACCAATGAAATGCCTTTTATGATTACACGACAAGTAAAAAAGGATTCACCTTTTAAGGACATGAAACTTGGACCAAAGTGTTTTATAGTTTAAGGACATATGAATTGTAATTATTTTAAGTAGTTTAATATCTTCTAAAATGGATTAATAGGTGAAATGTATTTATTAATGGTTTTTGTAGGACTAATGCATGATTGGTATCTCTGGTTTATCTTGTCTATTGGTAATAATGAAATAGAGGGTATTGTTGGGGATTAGACCTAAAATAATTCCCAAGGTATTTATAGATCATTGATAATTCACATATATAAGAACACCAATGAGGAAATGGTCAAGGATTACACTTAGTAGGAGGCCCATTGAGGATTTAACCATCAAATATTTCATTAATCCTCAAAGTGATAGATCCCTTGTTATCAATGAAATTTATGATTGAATGTTTCCCAAGGTTTTTATTATATATTGAGTAAAAATAGTGAAATTATCTTATAGGATTATAGATTACCATTATCAAAGGAATATGTGATCTAAGGGGAGAACTCAGGCATGCATAACCTAGTCATATATTATAGGATTCTATAAAATAGGCATGGATTGGTGTAACTTAGTAGCAGGTTAACTCAAGATAAAGAGTACTTACAATGTCTCATAGGAATTTTAATTTATCCTAACTAAAGTAACTATGTTAATGTGGAATCCAAGTGGGCTTCATATTGGTTCCCTAAGTGGGGTCCTGGATGAAGTGGTTCCATAATATGGGCGGCCTGGGTGAATGAAACCCTAGTAGCATTGATCCACGTTAGATTGGGATAATAATTCCCTAATAGGGTTGATCCATGGTGGTCTGGGTAAATGGATCCATAATAGGACTGATCCTGATGACTTTGGAAAATATCACCCTAGTATGAATGATCCAAGTAACATGGGAAAAAATTACCTATTAGGGATGATCTATGGTGACATTGGAGATTAGATCCCTAGTAGGAATGATTTAGAGTTTCCTGGACAAATGATGATCTAGTAGGGGACTCTAGATAAGTTTTGGAATGTGGAACCCTAGCAGGTCTCTCCAAGGTAGCATGGAAATGTGGTGGTCTTGTAGGGATCTCTTGGAAGTATAATACCTTCATTAAGGTTTGGTGTCAAAACCTTTTAATGATCAAATTTTTGGAAATTATAATTATTTTCCCTAGTTTGTTTTCTTTAGGGAGTAACATGAAAGATAAATAAGATGCTTGTGTGCATGTGAGTGTAAAATTTGGGGCCAATTTCTATGATATATAACTAGAAGTGATCTTTATCACCACCCACCATATTCAAATGAGAGGCATGGGGTATTTTTATAAAAAAAAGAGGGAAGGGAATAAAGACAAGGGGATAACCACCCATAACCTCTTATCATCCCCTAGTAGGGTGAATCCCTTATATAAATAGACTCAAGTGTGTGAGTAAAATGCACAAGGACTTGTGTAAGTAAGGATAGGAATAAAATATAGGTGTATAATGATACTCATTTATAAAGACCTAGGTGTATAATAAATTCATGTTATTCTACTAATTTTACATGACCTAGGGAAACACACTCAATCCTTCCACTGAAATCCTTCTAATCTAGATAAATTCTCTAGACTTAGCAAAAGAATGCTCCAAAAAATTGCATTGAGCACATGATATTAGTTGGTGGATAGGCATGAGAGGTTAGGAATGATTTTATAGAAATGGGGGGGGGGGGGTTTCTCAATCATCTCTTGACCTGGGTTTATCCTTAAGATTTTACTCTCACTTTCCACCCTTGTCACATGCTTTACTTCTAGCGAGTTTGGGTATTATCCTTCCATTAAATTTGAAATTGGAGTGATAATCAAGAAATTCTATAGTCTGGGCATAGATGGGATTAACCTGATGCCAGTGGAAACCATACATTAGAAAATTCACTTAGGTGAGGAGGGTAGAGTGAGGTGACTTGGGAGAAATTTGTTACTTTACCAAATTTTCACCAAGATGTCTTCATGATAAACTCATATTCATTCTTAATGTTCTTCAAAATCCATTTTTTATTGATCCGTTTAAAAATTTTATAATTTATTTTATAGGAAAATACCCCATCATTTAAACACCATTATGGACATTGAAACAACAACATGAATCGACCATCTAGTAGAAAATGTTAAAGTAGGAAAAGATCAATAGTGTATAGCATATCTCTCAGCTATAAAAGAGGTTATGTGGGTGAGTCATTAATAGTTACCTATGTAAAATTTTATCCCACTCTACAGAAATGGACTTCTAACAAATGATGACATTCTAAAGCTAGATGAAAACCCACCAGATTCTTGGTTCACATAGTACTTGAATCTATGAAGAGATAACATCTCATCGAGAGGATAATGTATTAATGAGGGTAAGACCAACCTTTCTTATATGTTGTGTTATTATAAGGTTGACCCAAACAACCATTCATACAAATTGGAGTCCTAGGAAATTTTTTATCCTTATATATTACATTGATTATCTACCAATAAACTTCATGGTTTTAATTAGAATTAGTACCTATTACCCAAATTTGGTTTCAAACCTAAATGGATGTGGGTGTACTGGGTTTGACACACATATGTTAAGTTTTAATATCAGTTAAAAGTATTTTTAATCTATGTAGTTTTTTGGATATCACATATATATGTGTATAAGAGCTCTAATATAATTCTAAAAACTATGTGTCACTAGAGTCTATAGATGAATATGTTCTACATGACACATAGAGAGTTTGGAATCAATCAATGAGATGTTAACTAGATCACCAAATAACCAATACCTGAAGAAATGTATGAATAATTCATACCTCCTAGATACATTTGTGTAAATTCTCTAAGAATTCCACTACTAGATCATGCACCACTGTAAGAGACTAAAAAGGCCATGAGTAAGAAACCAAATCCATAGACCAATGTTAGTTTTAACTAATGGATAAATATTTTGTTAGTTTTGTGTGGATATGGACCAACCCCAAAACACCCAATGAGATAACCCTTCATACAAAATAAGAGATTCCTAGGCACTTACAAGTATGAACCTAAAAGATGAAATTATAAAGAGTGGGTATAAGATCAGATTTCCTTCTCAAAATTAATTAATTATCCTGAAACATGGGTATTATTACCCTTGTATGTCTTTATATCCACATGGGATTATTATGAGTAGCATCCCCAAGGTCATTGTATCCTTATCCCCAGATAAAGGGAAGAAATCTACCATGAAATCCCACAAGAATGGTTTGAATAATGAGGTTCCTAATCCTTTGAATCAACCCCTCTCACAATACCATTGAAAAATCATGATAAAAAAACCATCACATCACGTTTCATAATAGTGACGGTCTAATTGGTGACAATAGAGTAGTGTTCTAGCTGAAGAAGAGAGGATAGAAAAACATCTAAACGTTAATGGGCCCAAAAACTCTTTAAAAATTGGCGTGGAGCCTACTAATACCTCTTCATATTATCTGTATCTCAATTCCTATACTTTTTAGTATAGGTTTCCATTGTCTAATGGAATTTTGGGTTTATAAATTGTCCTTAAAGGCGGTACATGTATTTCCTAACTTGATAACTTAAAGGCACCCCGGGATGTCAAATTTGAAACAAATCCTAGAAAAATGAAATATATCACAAGGAGACAAGGATTATTATACATATGATAGATGAATGGTTTCCCATTATAAGGTGGGTTTAAGATATTATGGAATGAAGAATCACCAAATGGGTAATCAATTAATCTATCAGTGAAGAATGTGATTATCTTCTAGACCCTGAAGATGTATAAAAACAATTAATTAAAAAATACTATATTAAATTTGAAAAAAATTATATTCAACTTTGTACTTATTATAGAGGGTGGATGTTGTACATTCACTAAAAAGGTATCTCAATTACACTGAGGGTATCACCCCAATGAAAAATGTACCAAGGTTAGCCACTATAGGAGAAGATGAACAATTAACTGATTGTAGAATGATAATGGAGGTGGATGGATGAGACACACCCTACACATTCTCAGTTTAGAGAGAATATCCCTGAGAAATAGAATCGTAAATTCCACTTTCTTTGATTAGGAATCAAATTTTTTTATATTATCCAAACACATTCAAATTAGAGAAAGAGGTTGATTTGAGAGACCAATCTTCTCTTTTCTATGCAGATTCTAATATCATACTGATTTAGTTGTTGAATATCACTTTTCTAAGTGGTATCCTTATGAGATAATACCAAAGGGTAATGATTAAGAACTCCATGATGTGATATTCCCCACGATTGGAGAAAAAACTATTTCATCGATGAAGGAAACATTATCACTAGCTAAACTAACTGTTAGTAAAGGAGAAGAGGGATTAAGTACAAATACTGAGTGAAATTACCATATTTATTATCAATTTTATTATTTCAATTTATTATAATAGGTCTTATAATGCTTTATGAAGTTTCTACCATGATGTAGGATATTCTATCGGTGATAGATATCAGTTCATCATTGGACAATTTCAATGACTTAAATAATTAATTGGATGTATATAAGTTTTTTCCATTCTTGTGAATTACCAATTATCTTTTTGAATTTCATGCTAACTTGGAATCCAAGATTATAAAAACATTTCTATAGAAAATATTTCTAGGTTGATCTACCAATGAGAAATTAGAACAATTGTGTCTGTTTAGGTGGAGAATTCAGTAACTTGAGAGTTGATGAGAATAGACCCATTCGACTTGATCAAGATGAATCATGAAGGGCTCAATGAATGAGGAAACCACTATGGCAGGGGGAAGGATAAATATACCAATCAAGCCACAAAAGGATATAAGTAAATTCTTACAATTCCAGATGATGGGGGAATAACAATGAATGAAGAATCCCCTATTATAGAAAATGAAGAAGCAATGACTAAAGAGGATTCCTAGTTTACACCACAAGAGGGGGTTTTAGTTGTTAAAGAAGTTTATTATTTGATTGGAGTAGGTGAGTATCTATAATTATTTCCAATAACTTTAACAATCACTAGATTATTTATATTATCTATATGTCACTTGATGTAATTCCATTGAAAATGAAGGGTCTAGTTAAAGAAGATACCATCTCAACACTTCAAATTCCAGATCACATAGAGCTAGGGAATATTCCGATGAAAATGAGAACATGAGGTGATAAACATGTTTTCCTTTTGAGTAAAATTGTTCTATAATACATTTCAATATCCAAGAGAAACTTTGAGTTAGAATCATAGTCCATTAACCTTCAATTAACTTCATGACATCATGTGTGAAATGACATCTGGAAGCTGATCTACAAAAATACCATGGAGATCTAGTATAAGATATTACATATTCCATACAACATGTTGAAAATTTTATTATAACACAAGTTCAATTACTAATCCTTTTATACTAATTTTAATGAAATTATCCAAAAATATAATCATTAGAATACATCATAATTTTGCCTTCTAGGAAAAATAAATCATAAATTTCTTGAGTCTAAGAGATAAAACACTTCATGAAAAATATTTTTATTAAGAGGTGGTGTTAGAGAATTAATGTTTTACCAATTAAGAGACAAATATAGTAAGGAACCTACATTAATAATTTAGCAAAACTAAAGGAAGGCAGGAAAAACCTTTAAATATGCTTAAAAATTCAAGGAGTGAAGAAGCCAATGCTACCGTCAAAGAAGAGAGGTTTTATATTCCCAATAAAGCTGAAGTTGTAGAGTTGGATGAAAATAATTATAACATTAATGAATCCATGTGATTAATTGATTACATATGATAATTGATAGAGAAAATTATACATCACACCACAATTTGAAACTCCTCCAACTTTTAGAAATCTAAAGAGACTCTGATTTGTGGATTCTTGTCTTATTTAATTTAAAGAATGGAAATAATATTTCGAATATATTTTTATTTAATATAAAATATTTTTTATTGATTCATCCATTAATTCATGATAATATATGAAACTCACAACTAATATTTCATGGAAATGGGTTTGAATAAATCATAAAGCCAAAACACTTGATTTGAGTCAATGATTAAATGTTTTATTCATTTTCAATCCATATTCCCATAGATGAATAAAATAAAGTTGAATATGAAAAAATAATTACAATCATAACAATATGAGGTGATTTAGTGAGAAAAAAAACCATAAGGTTTTATTTCCTCTAGAACTTGTAATCTTAGACAGATTTAGGTGGGCTGGATATGCCACACATTTACCATCACCTTAAGCCCAAGGTTAGTCCATTAAAATATGAGGTGTGACTTTCTCAGGAACTTTCATTCCTAGATGAATATAGGTAGTACATATATGTGGCACATTTATTTTCACTATAATCCAAGTTTAGTCAATTTATAAATAAAGAGGTAAAATACTTAGCGTAATGGAAATCATGAAGGGGGATTTATATGAGGATTTCAATGCTTAAAAGGGTTTAAGTATCATATAATTACATGTTTTTGAATTATAAGTGAATAATTTGAATGAATAAATGTTCATAACAGAAGGATATATAACTTTTCCCTATGTATATGGACCTAGTTGGAACAACTTAACTTTTTTAGGGATGAATGGTGGTCCCTATGAGCTTTATGTTTTTGCATTTATACCCTATTTTTTTCTAATTCATGGGAGGGGAGATGCTTGGTGGGTGGGAAATTAGATTTTACTTAGGATTATCTTTGTAGGGTTTCAACATAAAAAGTTTCTTATCATTTCCTTTATTTAAAACATTCTAAATTTTTCCTAGGTTATGCAAGGTGGGGACCTATTGAGAAGAGAATCAACTTTTTCCTATGATCCCCTTTGGATTTTTTAAAACATGATGAGTATCATGTCTCTATCATATAGTAATTTAAGGTGTTTTAGGATAGTCCAATGAAACTAATGTTTAAGTTAAAACATATTTGAGATTTTTTTCTGAGATTTGATTTTATACAGCTTCAACTAAAATTTGATAAACTCTATATAATAATAAGGGAAAGGAAAACCCAATGTGAATTGAGATCTTGATTATGATATGGACAATATCATTGAAAAATGCACATAGTTTAGGGTCATAGTTAGTGGAACAAATTTATGAGGTGGTATATTTACTGATAATGACAAGGTGATAACTAGATGAGAATGAGGAAATGACCCATATCAGTATATATGACCTCAAGGAAAGGCACACACAATTTAAGTTCACAATGTCTAGACCAAAAGGGATAAGACACTATATATAAAAATAAGGGTAAGGTAAACCTGATGTGAATTTATATCTCAATACTAATATTTAAAACCTCAAGAATAGATGAAAATAGTTTAAGGTTATGATTCTTAGATCAGTTTTAGTTGGGGTGTGATAACCTGAATGGGTCTCTAGAGTTAGGAGTGATTTATCTCCTTTGAACAAGTAATGATAATGATATAAATAAAACCATACTCTATTTGACTTGAAATGTGATAAACATGATTAAGATAACCACTAATAAAATTAAAACAATGGTTTTCGTGATACTATTATTGATTACACATGGGTAGTTTGGATCTTATCCTTAAGATAAAAAATATTCCTCTATTAGAAGGTTGAATATACTACATGAATGCCATTACCAAGTATAGGGACCCTTTTTCGAATTATATAAACTTGTTACCAATAGCAATGAATGGTTTTTAGAGATTAAAATTTTTATGGTATGACGTTTGGAATATTGGAATAGAATATTAAAATGGTTTTTGGAACATTCTATTCTAAAGTTGACCAAGTTTAGGCTTTTATAAAATGATAAGTGGGAGTTAAAGTGGATGATGATTTATGGATGGTCCTGAGATAAATGGTTAAGAAATCACTATGTATCATGTAACTATAGGAATAAAACCACACATAGTTTTGGGGAGAAAATAAATTATTATATCATAGAGTTAAATATAAAGACATGATGTGAGTAGGGGGACTATACACTATGAGTGATTTTATGGTGATGAAATATTTGTTTAGATCTAAGCTAGGTGACCTTGATGTCACTATGTATCCTTCAATAACAACAATAAAGCCACATATGGTTCTAATAAATGGTCATTTTATATATTTGATTCATATTAAGGAGAAATTATAATGAATTTATTCTATTATAGGGCTATAAAAGGACTAGACATGAATGAGAGGTCCTAAATACTAAGATATAGTAGGGGATTGAAATTGAAGGGATCAGTGACTAGGCCCAAGACGAGACCTCCATGTGTCACTATTTATCTTTATATAATAAAAAAATCCACAAATATCTCTAGATATTATTATAATGATTTCTCACACAAACATAGGGTTAACTGGGGAAAACCCAACAAAAATTGAGGGACCCAAGTGTTGGGATGGTAAGGTCTCTACACAGATTCAACTCTTATACATAAAATAAATGGATAAATGTATGTGTGAATTGGTGCAATAAGGATGAATAAAACTTTATGTGAATTATTAAATGTAACACCTCGAGATTTTATAATATATTTCTCTTAAAATAAAATTATTTTCTTTGATAGCTTGAGATACACGCAACCCTAAGTCTAAAAAAATCTTAATATAATATATTGTTATAAGCTAGTGGTTAAATTTGTGGGCATTAATGTTTATAACTAAATTATGTAAAATTTATATTTTACACATTTATAAAATAAATTCATTGGGAATTAATTGATTAGACCTAAAAATAAAATCATTTGAAAGTAAAAGATATGTTTTTATGAAAAAATACTTTTATGCGCGCAATTTGTTTTCTTCTTAATAAATTAAACTGATCACTATTAGATAATGATTTTAATGAAATAAATATATTATATATTCAATAATTTTTTTAACATTCATGTAATTTTTTATATAGTCATGGGATATGATTTAATCTAGTTTTATGATTAAAAATGTATTTTTTAAAAAGTGATTTTCATCGCATTTTGTACGCTTATTTTAAAATTAATTTTTGGAATTTATAGAAATTAAATATAGAAAAATTAATTTCATATTTTGAATTATGAGGATAAAATTTGGTAGATAGGTTTCTTTTATTTTTTGTTCATTATGAACTGTAACCATGACAAATATTTGTTACCTTGGTAAGGGTGAAATATGGTTAAAACCATGAGATAAAGTTTTGAAATCAACCCAATAATTGACATCATCCAACTATAGATATGAAGTTCGACCATCTCTATCCAATTCTAAAATATATTTCCACTTGGTTCAATTTTTCTTTGATTATGACCTTTATATCAATTTAAGGGAAGAATAACTATAAAACGCCACTCTCTTGAATTTAATATCTATAAATTTTTTACATAAGGATAAAAAAAGGATAAGTATGGTTCTAAATATTTATTTAAATATAAATTATTATTTTTATCATGGAAATTTATTTTTAATTTATAGTGATTAAATAATTTCCTTAAATGCTTACACAACACCGATATAATATTTATTCAATTAATTGAAAAATAAAATAAATGATTTTAAATATATTAAAATTAATTCAATTTAGGTGAATTATTATTATAAATTTTTTTTAGATAAGAATAACATATTAGAGATGTGTGAAAGGTTTATATTCAAATTCAATTACTAAAATATTGTTTTCAAATTCAAATTATGTGAATAGTTCATAAAATTACTTTAATAGTATTTTTTGATTAAAATATTTTATTAAATTATTTAAAAATAATAAAATATTAAAATAGGAAAATTAGGATAATAAATGGTTCAAAATGTCATCCCATGGTCATTTATGATCCAATTTCCACCTTATAAGTAAAATTACAACCCTTTAACATTAAAAAGTCATTACTACAGTTAAGATTAAAATTGGTTAACCAAGGGGTTAATTGAAAAGATGAGGTTTAAAATGACACAAAAACCTATCTAAATTTCATTTAAGGATGTTATTTATAACATATAATATTTTGATTTGAATATATGTCTATTTGGAATCATTTTTATTGAGAATGACTTAGTTATATTTTAATCTTTTTAGTAATTCCAAGTGTGGCGTTCCCTTCCTTATAAAAGGAATACTATTATCTGTTTTATAAAAAAAGACTTTGATTCATCTAGCTCAACCTAAACCTTAAAAAAACCTTAAAAAATATCCTTATCTATTTTTTATATATTTTTTCTTCCCAAAAGACCAACCCTAGGGCCCTTAGTAGGATATCTAACGTATTTTTTTCAAACAAGAGGTAATTTCCTTAACTAATCACTTTCTTTTTTAATTATTCATTTAACTAATATAAATATGTGATATTTATATTAAAATAATAACATAAGTATTCTAAATATAATAAAATTTTATTATGATTATGAAACTAACATTATCCACCCTCTTTTCAATCAAATGAAAAATGATAACATCGCTCATGTGTATGTGTGGACTACCACCTCCACGAATCAGCATGATTCTTTTTTCATTTGTGTTTTACATGGATGGTAATTAGGATATATTTAATTAATATATATGATATATATGATATAATAATGATTCTTTAAATGTGAATTATTATTTAATTTTCTTTTTTTCCATCCATCGAAAAGTGAAAATAACGTTCATGCATATGTACAACCTATCGTCTCCATAAATGATGTAATTCATTTTTATATCTCTATATTTTATGGATAAACCTATATATATTTAAAATATATATTTATTTAATGATTAATATTATGGATAGGATGGATCCATGATCAAAGTACTGGACCAAAACTACCAAACCAAAACATACATGAAAAACGAATCAGTTATTACCCGAAACAATGATTTTAATAAATAATTTCTAATAAATAGGAGATAAAAGGTTATATGTAAATAATATATGGTATTATATATATGATTATGGTTATTTAATATATATATAATAAATATATATTTATTATAAGGAGGTTCACACTCATAAGAAGGAAGTCGAACTCGAGGTATGGGTTTATTTCAAAATCTCATCATTATTTGAGATTGTTTATATTTATGTACTAAATGGGAGAATTATTTGATATTTATATCTTAAAATTAATATATTTTATTCTCTTATTTTTATTTCTATAAATTGAAAGTTTTATTTTCATTTCCTCTCTATAATCACTCAAGACACCCACATAATTCTTTTAAGGAAAACCGACTTTGTTTTTCTACTCAATCGAGAATATTTTTCCTCTATGTATATATTCTCTTTAAAATGTTTTAAAGAATTTTTTTAATATTATAAAAATATTTATTAAATAAAATTTTCCAATGTTTTAATTTTTATGAATTTTTTTAAAAGGGACCTTCTTGTTATTTTCTGAATAAGGTACTCTTGAATTTTACTAAAATTATGAAAGGAATTTTTTTAACATTCATGAAATGAATTTTTTTCTTAAAATCATGAAAATCCAATGATTTGAATATTTTTACATTTTTCAAAGGTTCCTTTTAATTAAAATGATTTCCTTAATATTTGATAATTTTTTATTTTAAATAAGTGATTTCAAAGTGAAAAGGGTATTTTCCTTAATAAAATTTCTAGTAATATTTTTAAAGTATTTCCATATATATGAACATAAATTGATACAAATTATTATTTAATAAAGATATATTATATTAATACCATCCACCAATTTTATATGAGTGTTTTATGATCATTTTTACTAGGGAAAGTATTGAAAATCTATATTCCATTTCTTTAAATATGGACAATATTTATTTTTATAATACATGTTGACTAAGTTTTATTGTTTATTCATATGATGAATTCATTGGAATTATTAATTTATGGTTTGGGACCAAAATTAAATATAACCTTGATGAATTTATAGGTATCATGTGACAAAATAGTTTGTGTATTTCGCTGAGGCCTTATTTATTTATTTAGATGTCTTAGTACAATGCCTTGTCGGTAAGTATAAGATGTCCAAAATTATGTATTCCATCATTATTAAACCATTTATTGATGTTCATGTGATTATTTGAATAATTATGATATCCATGTATAAGGTTAAATATCATGTTATTATTTATATGACATTATTTGACCATCATTTATTCCTACCATATTATTTATGATTTATTTATTCCATGTTAGCTTTTACTGTACGCATATACTTACTGAGAATCTAAGATCACCCATTTCTTATGTTTCCTTTACCATAATTCCTAGAATAATATTATGATTTATATTCAAGTATATTATAGAGGTAATAATGATGTTATAAAATAAAATCCAATGATTTATTTTGTGTTTTCAAATGTAATCTGAGATTCAATCATGTATCTAGTATTCCAAGACTAAAAAACTATTCAGTGCTTTTTGGATAATATCACTTGTATCTAGTACCAATATAATAAATTAACCACTGAATCTAGTCTACCAAGGTTGGGGTTTTTACTATTGGAATCAGAGGAATTTTAGTAGAAACCTTAAGAACTAGATTTAGAAAAACATAGATTAGGGAACATAACCCTATGATTGAATTTAAGGATAATTCTAAGTATAATATAACATCCTAAAGTTTTCTTAAGTTATATTATGTGTTTTTCCTAGATATACATCATTATATTTATAATATAGGTGGATGCAGTTTTGGAATATATGTATCTTGGGGTAATAATCCAAAAAAAAGTTAGTCTAGTATATCTCATCCATCATTATGGTGAAAGGTGAGTGTGATATTATTACACACCAGGGTTGAAATTATTGGGGGATATTCTTAAGTTAATTAAAATTTTATTTACAAACCATTATGGATGATTTTAAACTATTTTTATGATTTGACAACATTCCCAAATAAAACTAGTTTATGACTTTGAGATTAGTTATGTATAAATTTTCAATTTATGTTAAGTGTTTCACTAGTTTTAAAATTATATATTATGATTTATAATTTCATGATATAATATAGTGTATGAAATTATTTAGAAATGGAACATAGAATAATGAATGGAAACCATATCAATTCACATAATCTATGTAGGGATTTTCCTCCTGGGAAAGATAATAAAGATGGAGCTAGAGATAGAACTAAAACTGAACAAATTATAACTATATTGGGGTAGCTAACTCAAGTTATGACCAATAAAATTGCTCGTATGGAGTATCCCACTGTGTAACAATGTTAAACCACTTAATTTGATAAAAACATCTACCATTCAATGGAACCACAAGTCTATCTTTATCTAAGAAATAGATAATATCCTTAAAAAATATATTTCTCTCTTTGGGAAATAATTAAAGGGAGAAGGTTTTCATAGAAGTTTATCATCTCATAGTAGATACATATCGATGGTGGTAATTGATTTAAAACACTTAGGATGAGGAGAAAATAAATAGCATGGAGTGGAAATATTTTAAGGTAATTTTCCTAGAACAATATGTTCCTCATGAAAAATGAGTGGATGTGGAGAGAAAATTATTGAGTATAAGACAAAAGGAATAGGAAAATATTACTAAGTATGAAGTTAATGTTAGAAGGTTATCAATACATGATGTAGACTATATATATAATTCAAAGTGCTATATTGACTGTTTCTTTGACGAGATCAAGATAATCCTTCAAAGGGAACTAGTCTTCCAAAATATTCTCAATATATGAGGATATAATATCATGTTATATCAAGATAGAGAAATAATTCTCAAAGACTTATATATTTTAAGGAAAGAAAGAGAATAAGAGGAATAAAAATTAAAAAATGGATAAGGGGAAGAATAGAAAGGGGAAATTTTCAACATGTGATACTTATATAAGGAAACACCTTAGTACATGCTTAAAAAGAAAAAGAATTTACTTAAAGTGTGGAGAAAAAGGCCATCATCTTCATGAATGTTAGGGTTAGAGAGAATCCATCAAAGTGTAGTGCTTTAACTATAAGTAGACAAGGGTCTACTCCAACTGATGCCCTAATGTCACGAACCAACCTGGGTCAAACCTAAACCTATCATCCATGCCAACCCCCAATAAGGCCCGAGAGGCATTACCGATCCTCTCAGGTTGGAAACTAGTTCCAGGAATCAAATATAACTCAATTGAGAATGATTTATCACATAAATGAGAGAAAATTAAATAAATAAAAATAGAATAATAAAATAAACACTATAAATAAAAAATAAATAAATAATTAATACACATACCCCCATGTGACCTCACAAGTCATCTCCAACAATAGAACCACACCCACTCCAAGTGATTACTGGATCAGGGTAGATCCTAAAATTAAAAGTGATAAATAAATTAGTCATGCGCACCAAGATGCTTAGTAGGGATTCCAAAAATAGTAACCACACCCGATGACTCACCATTTAAAAAGAAAACTATTCCATGCTAGTTTAAAATAAATATATTTTAAATAATTTTTTCACTTCCATTTAAATCAAGTAACATGATAATAATTCCAAAATAACCATTTTACTATCCATTTTCTAAAATAGTTTCAAAAGAATGAAATATTTTACAATAAATTATTTTACAAAGTAGAAATATGCTGTGAAAGAAATATACCAGTAAAAAGTAAGCAGTAGAAAGAAAGTCACAAGGTACCAAAAAATAGTGTAAATTAGAACAATATTTTTAAGATTTTAGTTATATAAGGAAACTGAGAAAAAGGGAATTTTAAAATGGTTAACAAATATCAATAAATGAGAGAAGACACTATGGGAAATACCTAAGCATATAGGTTTAGTGGGGACCTAGGATCCTCATACTCTTGGTGATCAATCTTGTACATGAAGGTATATATCAAACTCATGCTAACCAATCCCAATTATCATAGTTTAGTTATTATTGTAGCATAATCCTTCTAGGTAGGGTGGGTCATTACTAGTATACTTGGCCTATTATACCTACCTAGATACCTAGGATTCCCAAGAGATTTTCCTAATTTAAAAAATGTAAATCCCCCTTTTATTAAACCACACACAAATACAATTTCATTCAATGAAAATATACATATGCCAAATCACCATCTTTTAACAAATCCATAGGGGAAAATCCATTTTACAATCATTTCAAACACAACAAAACATCCTTGAAAACACCCATTACACATTAAAAAACATTTAGGAAACTAAGTGTTACCATTTAAAATGTTAAAATTTTGAAACAAGTTTGAAATCATGTTTATATAAATATTTCACATCAAAAATTAGAGGAAAACATGAAAAACAAGGGAAATTCCAATACCAATCATTCAATATCATATAATCCATTTATAAAAAATAGAAAATATTTTTTTAAAAAAAAGAAATACTAATTTTTAAACAAAAATATTAGAGATAGGGTAACCTCCCTTAAAAAATCTTGTCATTGGCGACAACCACCTGAAGGCACTTCAAATAGGATAATATAATTAAGAGGATGGGAAGAAACCTAGGGAAAAAAATTCACACTTTTCACTTACACACATATGAACATTTCAAATATATATATATATATATATATATATTCTCTTACTATTTATTTTCACATATATAGACCACCATAAGTTAATTTTTACAAATAGGGTGCTTAAATATATATGACAACTATGAATACACATGCATGTCACTTTTAACAAAAATAGATCAAAACCACCTTGAAGAGGTCCAATGTGCACTATAAAAATAAAAGAAACTAAAAGGTCACAAAATCAAAAAATGAAATTGGGACAAAGAATTTGAGCAGAAGAAAACCTACTCAAAACTGATGTCAAACCCACCACCTTCAACAAATGTGGCTAGAACTAACCTTAACAAATCCCCATAAACCATAATAACCAATAATCAAAAAATAAAACACCCAAAATAGTGTTAGGGTTCAGATGGGGCACACAAAACCCATGTAAAAGGAGGAAAAACATGAATAATATGGAAGAGGAAGAGATCATAAGAGTAGGAATGCTTACTGGGGAAGATCACACCAAGAAATGGGAGGTGAAATGACCAAAATTAGAGAGAGTAGGAGAAAGGTGCGCATGAGATGGGGAGAGGTAAGGGGGCTGGGTCACACAAGTATAAAATATGGGAGAGTGAGAGAGATAACACTTTTTTATGAGGGTAATAATAATAATTATGATGATAAAACAACAACAACAACAACAAGAACAACAAAAAAAAATTTAAAAAAATCATTTTTTTCAAAAACCTGATAGGCCATACGGTTTGGATGCATGGTCTTCTAGAATGTGTGCTAACATGAAACAACTTTTTTGAAAAAGAAGCAGAGGCCACATGGTTTCTGAGGCCTAACACACAACCATGAAACTATCCATGAAACTATGATAGGGTCACTTTCAAGGGCCACATAGTTTTCAGAGGCAAGAATATTGTTTCTTCTAACCATGTTCCAACCGTGCTCCACCCCTATCCATCCTAAAAAACATTATTTTCATTAATAACTCCCATAAAAGATATATAATAAAAATAAGAAAAAAATGAATATAATAGTATAGAAATTTTGGGTTGGGGTGTTACATCCAAATATTAAGGAAACATACCACAAAATAAGTCAAGGGGAGAAGGCTAGGATCATGCAATTACTATAGTCAAATTGGAAGTTCCTATCGACATGATTAATGACATATTTATAATCCACTCTAGTACTATAAATTTTTTATTTGATTATGGTTTACCCACTCTTTTATGTCTAAATAATTTTATACGGGTATCACATCACCACCTCAATGATTAAATATTGAGTTGGTGGTGAAAACCCCCAATGGTAGGATGACCACATCTCAAGTTTATACATCCTATTTGATAGTTTTTTTAGAAAATTTCTTCCTATGAATATTGTTAATTTTCCTCTATTTTAATTTGATGTAATTTCGAGTATGGACTGGATCTCTCAATATAGATACCATATCAATTGTCAAGGAAGTGAATTTACATTCAATATTATGAATAAACCTTAAATCATCTATCAGCGTGAGGATAAACCTAAACACCAAATAGAAATTTCTTTAATCATATGGGGTTTTATACCTATTCATAAGGTATATTTATCTCAAATGGTTGGGGAGAAAATCAAAATTGATAATGTGCATATTTTTTAAAAATATGCTAATGTACCGAACTGTGAAATTGAGTTTTCAATAGAACTCATACCTGCTGCAATTCCTATTTAAAAGACCCCATATATAATAAAACCTATTGATTTTCATGGATTGAAGAAGAAACTCCAAGAGAATCTAGATAATGGATTCGATTGGCTTAGTGATTTTCTATGGGGTGAACCAATTCTTTTTTTAAGAAGAAAGGCAGATCAATGAATATTTTCATTGATTATTGGGAACTTAACAAGATAACTATTAAGAAAAAGTATTCACTACCTGGTATCTATGATTTGTTTGATCAATTAAAAAGATATATATTTTTTTAAAATATTGATCTTTGATATGGATATCATCATCTAAGAATCAATAAGGAGGATGAACCCAATGAAACATTCCATATGAGGTATGTTCATTATGAATTTATAGTAATTGTATTTTGACTTAACAATGATCCTACTTTCTTCATGGATTTAATGAATATTGTCTTCATAGATTCTCTTAATCATTTTTCAATAGTATTTATATACTATATAATTATATATTTAAATATAAAGTAAGATCATCAATAACATTGAAGAATTGAGATGAAGATCTTAGGGAAGTAGAAGTTGTATGATAAATTTACCAAGTATGAATTTTGGATTCATAAAGTTTCATTCTTAGGTCATATAATCTCAAGTGAGGTTATATAAGTGGATCTTTGAAAGATAGAATTTATTGAAAAATGGATTATATTAACCATGGTAATTGAGAATCATAGTTTTCATGAGTTGGATGGATACTACCAACACATTATGAGATATTTCTCATGACAATCTAATCTTCTCCCCAAGTTGACTCAGAAGGGGTTAAGTTATTATGGACAAATGAATGTGAAGAGAGTTTCAAAGAACTAAAGATAAGGCCAATCATTCACTTGTGCTTACACTACCCTATAATGGATAAGGGTTTGCAAGCTATAGTGATGCATCAAATAAATAATAGACATGTTTCCTCATGTATAATGACATAGTAATAGAATATTCCTCTCTTCAATTAAAAATTCATGAAAATAATTACTCAACTCATGAATTTGAGTTGTTAATGATATTTTTTCATTGAATATATAGTGGGATTATCTGTATGGTGAAAGGTTTGATATATATACTTATCATAAAATATTGAAGTATATATTTACACTGAAAGGGATGAATATTCTCTAAATAAAATGGTTGTATTTGATAAAATATTATTATTTCTCAATACATTACCACCCAAGGAAGGAAAACAGGGTGGATGATGCTCTTAATCAGAAAGACCATGCTATTTTTTCCATAATTAGGATCAAAAGAGATCCAATATTTATGGATTTGAAAAATATGGATCTTGAAATCATGAGGAAATGGGAAAGTTATTATCTTTATTAGATTAATTTTTATCTATCCATCCATGATAGGATTGAGAAGGCACATAAGGATGATGAGGATTTACATAAGAAGGCGAGGAATGTTCTTGAGTTCAACCATGATCTTGTTTGAATTATAAGGTTTAGGAATAAATCATGTGTCCCAAAAATACATACATAAAGAAGGATCTATTGGATAAATATAATATTTCATCATTATCTATTCATCCTAAAATTACTAAGATGTATCGAAATATGAAAGTGTATTTCTAGAGGGATAATATGAAAAGAGTTATAATAGAGTATATATCTCAGTGATTGGTATGTCATCATGTTAATTCTAAGAGACTAAATTCTAAGGGGATATTATAACCATTAACCATACTATAATGTAAATGGGAAAATTACCAAATAATTTTTTCATTAGACACCAAAAAACATCAAAATCCCATCATAATATTTGGGTGGTAGACAATAACCTTATGAAGTTAACACACTTCATTAATATCATAGAATATTTCTCTATTGTCCAGCTTTCCAGAATATACATTAAGAAAGTGGTAAGGTTTTATGGAGTACCACATGATTAGGATTAGAGGTTTACCTTGAAGTTCTTGAAAAGTCTTCAACAAGATCTAGATAAAGAGTTTAGTTTTAGAACTTCTTTACAACCTTAGAAATATATTCAGTCTTATAGGACTATTCAAACTCTATATGACATGTTGATAGATTTATCTATGGACTCTAAAGGTGGTCGGGATAAATACCTTCCTTTGTGGGAATTTTCTTACAAAAATATATTTCACTCAAGTATTTAGATAGACCCTTATGAATAACTATATGGTGAGAATTTTAGAAATCCAATTTGATGGAATAACGTTTTAGAAATAAATATATTGGGACCTGATCTAGATTAGGAAATGATAGAGAAGGTTAGATCCATTCAACAACACATAAGGGATGCTCAGAGTTGAAAAAAGGTATACTGAAAATCATCAATGAGATCTAGAGTTTGAACTTAGTGATAATGTATTTCAGTGAATTTATCCATGGAATAAGGTAATAATATTCATAATGAAGAGAAAATTTATCCCTAGGTATATTTTCCCCTTCTAGATTCTTAATCATATCAGAATGGTAGCTTATAACTTGGTACTTCCAAGAAATTTATATCATGTTCATGATGTATTCCTTGTATCTCTCTGTGTGTTTTTACACAGATACACACACTGCTCAAAAGCTAAAAAATGATACAAAATAGAGAATAAATGATTATATAAGGTTTTAAGTGCTCTGAGTTGTTGTCTATTCAGATCTGGACTTCTAGGATGAAGCAGATGCATAAATCGAGTCCTCATGTGGAAAATAGAGTATCACATGGCAGCTAGATCTAGCGCGTGTTCTTCGTGGTGTTTGACAATGAAAAGATGTCCTCGACTCTAGGATTCTAGTATGCTTCATGTGTTCTTCAGTAATGTTGAGTTTTATGTTTTGGTTCTTTTCTCAGGTAAAGTCGTGTGTTCTTCTTGGTATTACGCTCTCTGTATCTCTTATTTATAAGCCGCTCTTCTCTTTTATTCTTGAAGCGCATGTGTTGGAGCTAACAGGATGCATGTATTCTACACCTCATACCTCATACTTTTAGGTGACATGTCTAAAAAGAAACATTAATCATGTTAGTGAATTTAAACTCTTCAAATATGATAGTTAGATATTAAATTGAAAAACAATAAAACAAATTAAGAAATGCTGCCACAGTTTGTCTGTAAACTGTGTCTTCATGAAATGGTGTCTCCTTGAAATAGTGTCTGGTCACAGTGTCTGGTTACGGTGTATGATTCACGGTGTCTGGTTCACGGTGTTTAGTTCATGGTGTCTGGTCATAGTGTCTGGTTTAGGTTGTCTGGTTCATGGTGTCTAGTTCACGATGTCTGGTTCACGGTGTTTGGTTCATGGTGTCTGGTTCACGGTGTGTGGTTCATGGTATCTGGTCACGGTGTCTGGTTCACGGTGTCTAGTTCATGATGCCAGAAAAAAATAACCTGTGGCAGACTCACGGTGTCTTAGAATTATCCCAATATCTGTATTCAGACTTAAGCAGTGATATTCATAGAATGGATTAGACTTAATAATTTATCAAATAAATCATTATAAAGTAAATCAAATATAGTGTATAGTAATCAAATTGAATGTATAGTAATTTAGATCTTGGATAGCTTTACTTAAAGAATAATGATACTAATAATAAATATATTATTTGAGACATATTACAGGATTACCAGTATTTATAGAATATATATGATTTGTGATTATTAAAACATGATTAATACATAAGGAGCCCAACAATATCTCCATTTTGATGATCACAAATTATGTGTATTTAAAGTGTATTTGTCTACAAAATAAACTACATATTTCAATAATCTTACTTTGGGGATGCATATTTCTCCCCTTTTGGGATTATCAAAAAGAGTAAATAAGAAGTAGAAAATAAAAGTGCATAATGCATTAGACAGAAAGAGTGGTATTACAAAGAGTAAAACAAATGCAGCAAGATCATTATCAAAAGATAGTAGTCACTGTTATTCATCACTGGCTAGTCTTATCCTTGCCCTTATCAGTAGCATCAGAATAAGGGGCCATAAAAGTAGAGGTTGAAGTGGAAGAAGGGAGTGAACTTGTTGACAAAGAAGGTAAAGGATGACCTTCCAAGACAAAAGGGGCCAAGGTAGGGGTAGTAGAAGAATGAGGTAACTGTTGATCAAGGATTACATGCCTGATCTTACTTAGGGCCTGACTAACCGACATAGTTGTGGAAACTAGGTCAGAGGTAAAGTTAGGAAAACCCGATCTCAAAGGTGTAGCTGCAGGAGCAACAATGGTAGTACTCAGAATATGAAGATAAGGCCACAAAATCTTGATAAAGTTAGAAATGATTTCACCACCATACTGCATGGATTTTTCAAAGTCATCCTTGTTCTCCATAAACTTTTCTAAAAAATGAGTGAAATCTGTGATCTTTTTTACTTGAGTCTTGAAGGCTTGAGTAACAGGAGGAATCCTCATATTTTCCACAATTTACTTGAAGTAATTTGTCATGTCATTCTTAGAGAAGATCCAGTTGAAGTAGAAGTCCACTTTCTTGGAAATTTCTTGTTGAGAATCATTATCAATCTTGGAATGGACTCTTACCAAATCAAGAAATCTATCACTATTCTTGATAACTTTGGATATTGATTCTTTATTAAAACCACTACGCACAGTCTGGAGTTATTCTTTCACCACTGTTCAAAACAGATCACTGTATACAGAAGGTTGAGAATATTTTCCAGAGGCATGAGAAGCAGTGACAACCGAGGTAAGAGATTTCAGTTGATTGATAACTATATGAAGTCACCCCTTATACTCATCGGTTAACTTGTTAAGTCCAAAAACAAGTTCACGCATCTCTTGAACAATCTTTTTTTCTTTCATCTACTTTTTTAGCAAAAGAGGTTAGATGAGGCTAAATTAGTGAGGATACTTCCTGTGGGGTCTGAGTAACAATATTCTCAATAGGATGAGAAGCAGGCTCTGGTCTCGAGTTTAGCACTTTTTGCATACTGTCAACCATACCTCTTAGAGTCTTTACTTCATTACTAAGAATTTTTTTCTCAATTCTGGTTTTTTGAATCTCATAGAGCATCTTGGGTTGAATCTGAAAAATAATTTTCTCCAACAATAGTGAAGCATCTCTTTCACTCAAATTTTTTACAGGAGATGGTTGGTTATTTAGGAGCTTTTCAATCCTAACCAAAAGGGTAGCTCCAAATTCTTTCAGGTCATCCTTATTCACCAAGGTTGGAGGTTCTTATGAGGGCTCAGAGATAGAGGCTAAGACAGGCTTAGGTTCTTTAGAAGAAATAACTTCAAGAGCAGATTCCATTTTTAACTGAAACATAGTATTTAGAATAAGACCTTTGACTAAGAATTCTTATGAATCATTCAAATCGAAATAACTGGGGAATTTATACCATGTGTCCACCGATCTTAGATAAATTAGATTTGGTACTTCAACAGATTCCATACTGGGGGGACGATCCCCTTCAATAGGTGCATCTTCCTAAAGATTGAGAGATTTAGATCCTTGATCTATGTGCACGATGTCATCCTTGATTTCCTCAACCATTTCCTTTTGAGCCAATTTAAAGGCTTTCTCCATTCTCTCTTCAGTAGAAAGAATGACTTCAAGAATAGCTTGTTCCTCTAGGAGTTCCTCAAGTGCATCTTATTGCATAATAGAGAGATCTTCTTCTATATCTTCTTCTACATCATCCTTTTCGGTTACCTTAGAAAAACATTCATCCTCTACATGTTCTTCAATAGTAATTTCTTGCACAAGAGATATATTTTCTTCTATATACTCTTCTACAACTTCCTTTTCTCTTTCAACAGCAACAGAATCTTCTTCAGTAGTGGGTTGTTCTTCAAAATAAAAAACCTTTTCAGGAACATGTATTTCCTTCTCAATTATGACTTGAGGGGCAGGTGTATTGTCTTCCTCATCAAGAACAGTTTCCCTCGGAGGTAAAATAGCCTCTCTTTCTTCTTCCTCATCAGAATATTCAACAAGTTCATCTGGCTCCAATCCAGGATTAGAAATACCTTTAGGTCTTGAAGGGTGTTCCACTAGATTAAACTTTTCATAGACTCTATCATTATCTTCCACCCATTAATTTTTCCAAGGATTACAATTGATTTTCATTCTCTTTATAATATCTTTTGAAAGACAAAACCCATATTCCTTGATAAATTCTTTATTTGTTCCAACCAATCCTTTGGAATGAAGCATGGATGAGATAAGCCGGGAATAAAATAGGGAGGTTGAATTAGAGGTGGTTTTGATCAACTCACACATATGGTGTATAATATACTTTCAAATATTGATCTTATGTCCATTCTTCATGAGATGTATCAAAAATACATCCTAATATTTGAGTACAGCGAAATCAACTTTTCTAGGGAATATTAAATATTGAATAAATTTGAACAGAAGTCTAGATTCTCCATCTATCTTGGTAGCGATGGATCTCCTCTTAGTTCAATTTTCAGTTAAACTCCTCAAAGAATATTCAAAAAAAAGAACTCACTTGGAGGTGTAGGACCTCTCTGGTAGTCCTCAAAAATATCTTCATGAAGTATCCTAAGGCATATATCCCATAACCTTAAAGAAAAAGTGCATCGCTGGCCATTTATCCAACTTCTTACAACATAACCATCTTCAGAATCAAAAGAAAATTGTACAAACTGATAAAATTGTGCAACTAGCTTCGGGTAGATAGGCTTATACTCCTTAGTAAACCAATCTAGCCAACCTTTCTTTGTTAGCACTTTCAACACCAAATAATTACTTGTTAGAATCCACTTAGGGCATATCTCTTTCTCAAGTACAACTATTCAATTTACCAGATTTAGATTCAGAGGACCCTCGGGTGCTAACTTAAGTGCGATCTTCCTATTCTTCTTTGACCCACATTTCTCAGGAGTCAACGATGAAGGACATTTAATCTTGGGAATTCACCTAAGGTTCAAGAGAGAGAAGGGTTGAAGAGGGGTGACGGTATGAGAGAATAGAAGAGGGCTCAATTGAAGTGCAAGTGAAACTTCTTTTACTTTATCATTTAGGAATACTAATCTCGCAAAAAAAATAACATGGGAAAGTAAAAGGGTAAAATAATGAAATACCACGATACAAATTCTAATTTATAATTAAAAAAATAAGGAATCTTTATGGTGAGACAATAACTGAATCTCATGGTGAGACATTAACATGTGTTCATGGTGAGACCATAATCAATTTTCATGATGGGAACGTAATAGTGTGATTTATAGACTATTTGACCGTATTGTTTGAGACAGTGAGTGTGAGACAATAACCAAGAAATAGTAACTATGAGACTGTAAACATGAAACAGTATGATATGAAATAGTAAGATATGAAACAGTAAGATATGAAATAGTAAGATATGAAATAGTAATATATGAAATAATAAGATATGAAACAGTAAGATATGAAACAGTAAGATATGAAACAGTAAGATATGAAACAGTAAGATATAAAACAGTAAGATGTCTACTTAAGTTTTATCATTCTCAATTCATGTATGATGTAATTTATTCTTTCATAATTTAATATTTTGGTGAATATATAAGCCAGCTGATATTCGGTTCTAACAAATTACAAAGTGATATCACCCTTTTGATAATGATCTCTCAAAAAGTGATGTCTTACATCAATATGCTTTGTCCTAGAGTATGAAACATGATTTTCTGAGATGTTAATAGAACTTTTATTGTTACAATTTATAGGTACATGCTCGAATTGATACCCATAATCTAGTAATGTGTGTTTCATCCACAAAATTTGTGCACAACAACTACCAACAGTTATGTACTCAGCTTCTACAGTAGATAATGCAACAAAATTTTGTTTCTTACTACACCATGATACTAGTGACTTGCCTAAAAAGTGACATGTCAAGAGGTTCTTTTTCTATCTAACTTACAACCACCGAAGTCAGCATCAGAATAGCTAACTAATTCAAATGATTGTCCTCTAGGATAGAATAATCTTAGATTGGGTGTATGCTTGAGATATTTGAAAATTCTATTAACAACATTTAAATGATATTCCTTAGGATTTTCTTGAAAACGAGCACACATACACACACTAAACATAATGTCTGGTCGACTAGCAGTTAAGTAGAGTAAGCTTCCAATCATTCCTCTGTAAGTGGTTTGATCAACATATTTTCTATCTTCATCAAGATCTAACTTACACGTAGTACTCATTGGAGTGCCACTACTTTTAGTTCTATCCAAACTAAATTTTTTTAGAAGATCCCTATTATATTTTCTTTTATTTAAAATAATTCCATCATTATTTTGAATGATTTGAAATCCAAGAAAGAATTTTAGTTCACCCATTAAACTCATTTCAAATCTGTTTTGCATCATTTTATAAAAATCAATACCTAAATATTTTCTTGGAGATCCAAAGATAATGTCATCTACATAAATTTGAACTGCTAAAACATCATTGGAAATTCATTTTATAAAAAGGGTAGGATTAGATATTCCTTTTGTAAAACATTTGGAAATAAGAAAGGTACTTAGTCTATCATACCAAGCTCTTAGATCTTGTTTTAAACCATATAAAGATTTTTATAAGTTAAAATTATGATTTAGAAAATAAGGATTTGTAAAACCAGGGTGTTTCTCAACAAAGAAATCCTCAGCTATATACCCATTTAGGAATTCACTCTTAACATTCATTTGATATAGTTTGCAATTCATATGTGCAACATAGCAAGCAGAATTATGATGGCTTCATATCTAGATACTTGTGCAAAGGTATCTTCATAGTCAATTCCTTTTTATTTATTGTAGCCTTGTGCAACCAATCTATCCTTGTTTCTAACTATGTTATCAACTTCATCTACTTTATTTCTAAACACCAACATAGTCCCTATGGTGAATGTGTCTTTGGTTCTTTAAAAAATTTTCCAAACTCAATTCCTTTCAAACTGATTAAGTTCTTCTTTCATAGACATTACCCAAAATTCATCATTGATAGCATCATTAATGTTTTTAGGTTCAAGTTATGACAAGAAGACTAGATGGTCAACCTGATTTCTAAGAGAATCTATAGTTTGAGTTCCTTTGTCTAAGTCTCCTACAACAACATCTAATGGATAGTTATTAAGAGTTATAAAAACTATAGAAAAGGAAAAAATAGTAATTTTAGGTTCTTTAGTAGGGTCAGGTTCATTGTGACTTGAGTCTAAAAAATTTCTAGAACTGGAAGTTTTCACAGATTCCATTATAGGATGGTTAGAGGATTTTAAATTAATGTCCATATTTGATACGTCATCCTTCAGGTTCTCTAGAGCGGTCTTAGGCTTAGGTGGATCTGTTTCATCAAATTTAATATGAATAGATTCTTCCACACATTTAGTTATTTAATTAAACATTCTATAGAATTTACTAGAGATGGAATATCCTAAAAATATTCCTCCATCACTCTCGGATGAAAATTTTTCAGGTTTTTCCTTAGTATTATGGATATAGACTTTGCAACCAAAAACTTTAAAGTAGCTACCTTTGGGTTTTCTATTGTTCCATAACTCATAAGGGGTTTTCTTAAGAAGAGTTCTAATCAATACTCTATTGATCATGTAGCATGCTGTATTTATTGATTCAACTCAAAAATAAATAGGTAGGTTATACTCACTAATCATGGTTCTAGAAACTCTTGTAGGGTTCTATTTATTCTTTCTACAACTCCATTTTGTTGAGGTGTTCTAGGGGCTGAGAAATTATGACTATAGCCGTTTTTGTGAGAAAAAGGATTCAAAATCTTGGTTTTCAAACTCACGGCCATGATCACTTCTCAAGGTCTTGATTCTAAGTCCACTAAGATTTTCTACAGACTTAGAGTATTTAATGAAGTAATAATATGCTTCATTTTTGAGATCTAGAAATTATACCCAAGTGTATCTAGAAAAATCGTCTACAAGAACATAAACATAGTGCTTCCCATTAAAACTAGAAACTCTAGATGGTCCAAAAAAAATCCATGTTAATCGGTTCGAGAGTTTGAGAAGTTGACACTTCTTTCTTTGATTTGAAGTAAATTTTGTGTTGCTTTCCCTTTTGATAGGGATTACAAACTTTACCATTTGGAAACTGAAGTTTGGGTGGGTCTTTCACTAATATTTTTCTAGTTAGCTTTATAAGGGAGTGAATATTACAGTTTCCTAGTCTCCTATTATAAAGCCAATATTCTTTATGAAATACAATTATACATGAATCATTTTGAGAAGCTAAAGAATCTAAGTTAACTGAATAAACATTTTCATTTCTTAATGCAGAAATCACTAATTCATATTTAGAATTAAAAACATTGCAAGCATCATTTTGAAATTTAACATGAAATCCATCACCACATAGTTGTGAGATACTAAGAATATTATATTTCAAACCATCAACAAATAGTACTTTGGAAATTAAAACTAAGTTAGAGTTACCGATTTGGCCAAGGCCAATGATTTTTCCTTTGGCATTGTCACCAAAGGTGACATATCCTCCATCAATTCTTATTAGGTTCTTGAAGCATGAGTAGTCACCTGTCATGTGTCTTGAAAACCCAATTTCCTAGTACCATAAAATTTTATAGGAACTCTTTAAGCATATTTCCCACAAAATGATCAAGTAAAAATAGATTTTGGTACCCATACATGTTTGGTTCCAGTAACATTAGTGATAAGTGCTTTGGGAACCCATATATTCCTCATAGGTTTCTTATAAGTATTATGAAGAGTATTTGAAAAATAAACTCTATTTGGTCCAAAAAAACTTGAAATAATAGAGTGTGTATCATAACTTGAACTAGTTGATTTGTTTCTAGAATTGGGAGTAAAGATGTATGCCCTAGATTTAGAAAAAAAGTTTGTTATTCCAAAATTTCTTTTTCCAGGTTGATAACCAATTCCTATAGTATATTTAGGAGCAATTTGTTTACCTAGAATTTGAGTTAGAGTATTTTTCCCATTATTAAAATTTTCTAAGTCTTTCTTCAATTGCTCATTAGACATTTTTAATGCATTGTTCTCCTTAAGAAGTTGAGAATTTTTCTCTTTTTCAGTTGTGAGTTCATATTTAATAGTCATAGTAAGAGAATGTTGTTTCTTCAAATATTTATATTTATATTTTAGTTTATTGCATGTTTTTTCAATCATATTGTAGTATTCAAACAGTTATTCATTAGACATATTTTTAGGTTCACTCTCATCACCATAATAGTATGAATTATGTACAGGGGAGTCCAATGTTACCTCAGATGTGTCTGTCATAAAACACATATTGGATTTGTTAGCCTTTTCATCATGTGAAGGTTCTGAGTCCCTTGAACTGTCCTCAGAAGCACTGCAAATTGATTTCATTGACTTTTTATACTTTATGTCTATGTCCTCATATTTCTTTTTGTACTTGAGCTTTGGACAATTAAACTTGATATGTCCTTTGCACTAACATTCATAGCAGACGATCTCATTAGTATTGTCACTTCTTTTCCAATATTTCTTCCAACTTCATTTTTGATCATATTTTCCCTTGAAGTTAGGCTTTTTGATTTTTTTCTTCTTCTTGTAAAATCTCTTGAATCTTCTGGCTAATTGAGCCATCTCCTCATCATAGTCAGGTGATGACTATTCACTGCTGGAAGTCTCTACAAAAGCTTCTAATTTCCCTTTGTCTTTGTGTTTAGAGGTGGTGGTTTTGAATGCAACTAATTTTCATTTGGGTTCATCCTCTTTATCCTTATTGACTTTCAGCTCCTCTTCATACATCATCAATTTTCCAATGAGTTCTTTTACAGGTAGCTTGCTGATGTTCCTTGATTCACTAATAGAGACATAGGTTCCTCTCCATATGTCATTTAGACATCTGATAATTCTCGTAATCTGTTCCTTGGTAGGGGTTTTTTGTCCAAGAGAAATCATTGTGTTGAAAATTTCATTGAACCTAAGATACATGTCAGAAATAGGCTCATCAGGTTTCATTTTAAAGTTATCATATTTTATATTATAAGTATTGAGTCTCATTTCTTTCACATTAGAAGTTCTTTCATGTGAAATCGACAAGGTATCCCAAATTTCATGGACAGTTTTACAAGCATAAATTCTATTAAATTCCTCATCTCCTAAGGAGTAGTATAAAGAATTCATAGATTTGAAATTGTTATTGTGAGCAGTTTTGGTAGGTTCATCCCAAGTGATTCTATCAGTAGCAGGAACCTTATATTCATCTATAATGGAAGACCAAATTTCAAAACCCATACTTTCTAAATGAATTTTCATTTTGATTTTCTATTGACCATAATTGGTCCCATTAAATAATGGTGGTCTATTGGTTGTAGTACCTTCTAGTCTATTATCCATAATAAAGAAATGCTTTAAAAGAGCTAAAAATTTAGATTAAAAGAAATTAACATATCTTTAAAGTACAAATGCAATCACAGTTGAATAAGGTTAAAAATAGAGTCTTAATAGGACTAATAAACAAACCTTTGATACCAAATATTGTTTGGAGTAGAGTACTCAAGAGGGGGGTGTTGAATTGAGTATCTATTTAAAATTTCTGTTTAAAAAGTATTCCTAAAAGTTTTCCCCAATAAAGTTAACTGTTGCCCAGTTAATTAAGGTTATACTATTATGAAAGTTTGACCATTTAAAAAACTTCTTAGAAAATTGATTAATTCTCCGTAATCTTAATATTGGTTATTAACATTACTTTTGAATCTATTCTAATAATGAAATACAATTATAACTTATTTCCAAGATTAACTATCAAAGTAAATTTAGTGATTTCTGGAATATACTATAAACAGAGAAGACTAGATTAAGCAGGACAGTGGATATAAAACAAGTGGTTCAGTCTCAAGCTGATAAATAATCCACTCCACTTGGTGATCACCTGCCACCTAGTAGTTTATATAGATAAACTTGATCCACACCCTGGATTAGGGTTAACAACATTACACATGACTGTTCAGGTCACACGACCTCTTCCATAGTTCTTCGTGGGTACAAACTACGAGGCCTCATAGGGACCTCTTCCACACTTATCTGTGGGTATAAAAAAGGGTAAAAATATGTTTGAGAAAGGATATCTTATATCCTTTAGTTGAATATAGAAGACAAAGTGTATTTTTATACCAATACATACACTGCTCTAAAGATAATAAAATGATACAAAACAGAGCATAAATGATGAGACAAGGTTAGAAGTGCTATGAGTGGTTGTCTATTCAGCTCTGGAATTCTAGGATGAAGAAGATGCATAAATCGAGTCCTCGTGTGGAAAAAAGAGTATTGCAAGTCAGCTAGATCTGAAATGTGTTCTTCGTGGTGTTTGACAATGCAAAGATTTCCTCGACTCTGGGATTCGAGTATGCTTCGTGTGTTCTTCAAGAATGTTGAGTTGCATGTGTCAGTTATTTTCTTAGGTAAGCTCCTGTGTTCTTCTTGGTATTACGCTCTCTGTATCTCTTATTTCTGAGCTGCTCTTCTCTTTTATTCTTGAAGTGCATGTGTTTGAGCCGACATGATGCATGTATTCTGCATCTCATACCTCGTACTGTCAGGTGACATGTCTACAAAGAAACATTAATTATGTCAATGAATTTAAACTCTTCAAATATGACTGTTAGAGATTAAATTGAAAAAGACAAAACAGATGAATAAAAAGTGTCACAGTTTGTCTGTAAACAGTGTCTTCCTGAAACCGTGTCTCCTTGAAATGATGTCTGGTTATGGTGTCTAGTTAATGGTGTATGGTTCACAGTGTATGGTTCACAGTGTATGGTTCATGGTGTTTGGTTCACAGTGTATGGTTCACAGTGTCTGGTCACGATATCTGGTTCGCGGTGTCTGGTTCATAGTGTCTAGTTTACGGTGTCTAGTTGACGGTGTCTGGTTCACGGTGTCTGGTTCACGATGTCTAGTTCACGGTGTCTCATTCATGGTGTCTGGTCACTGTGTCTGGTTCATGGTGCTAGAAAAGCATAACCGGTGGCAGACTCATGGTGTCTCAGACTTATCCCAATATCTGTATTCAGACTTAAGGAGTGATATTCATAGAATGTATTAGAATTAATCATTTATCAAAGAAATCATCATAAAGAAAATCAAATATAGTTTATAGTAATCAGACTGAATGTATAGAAATTAATATCTTGGATAACTTTAGTTAAAGCATAAAGATACTAATCATCTGTACATGATTTGAGACAGATTACAGAATTACTAGGATTTACAGAATATATATGATTTTTGATTATTAAAACATGATTGATACACAAGGATTCCAACAATAATTAATTAAATAAAATAATTTGTTTAATTGATTAATATGGGAAGAATACCCCATTCCCTTGTTTTCCATGAATGTAGGTAGGGATAGATCCCTTACATAACAAAATAAATGAGTAGGAATCAAGGTGAGGAGGAACTTCTAGACTTCTTCCTTAATAGAGATCGAGACCAGATCATGATATAATAGCTTTAGGTCATGGTTTTAGACTCCAAGCTTCAGCGTTTCACCATGAGGTAGGAAGATTTATGCGTTTTATGTCTTGATCACTATATATGAATTATTTATGTGTTTATAAGATCTTATATGATTTATAAGGATCCCATGGGGGTCAATCTGTGAGTAATTGGGGAAGAATAAGGGATTTTTTAAGTTCATAGAGATTTTCCATTCAGAAATCATAATCACAAGGCATGTAGTGCAGGATCACACACCTTGTGTTCTTATTTTTGGGGGAATAATGAGTTCTAGGAACTACATGCTATGTAATCAGAGTACACGACATATAGTGGGAATTTTCTATTTATTCTGAAAAATGGGTGGACATTCCAAGTTAATAGGACATATCTTTGTAGTGGTACATGACAAGAGTACACATGCATGACCATGTGTTTGAACACTAACAAGGTACCTGGACATGGTTAGGTTGACATGAATGGTCTAACATACATGGGAATTGGACGATGTACATGTCCATAGGCCGAAGGACAGAGAAATATGCTCAGGTTTATATAAAACACTATGTACACCATGTACATGCCATGTAGTTTCACATGGCTCACCAAGCCATGTGTAGGAAAGGACACTCCTAGGTGTCCAGGAGAGATTAAAAACCATATTACTGCAAGTATATGTTGTGTACTTTTTTATACACATCAAGTATCATGATGGGACATGGATAGGGTAAATCCTATTGATACACACCTTGTACCCTAGGAGTACACAACATTTACTTCTCTCAGATACTTATTCCTCACATATCTCCTTCTACAAGACTTGGATTTTGGCCTATGAGTAGCCTATCCTAAGTGGTTTTCTATATAGAATGAAATGGTGTCCATTTTTTTGGAATCATATATACTATATAAGATGATTCTAGAAGGATGCTTCCTTCAGAAATTATTGGAAAATATACGTGATCATGTTATATCACTAGTGAGATGCTAGGGTTGATAATCCCCTATGGTACTAGGGTGCAAGTCCCTCATAATCTTTACAAAGGTAGATTCAGTACTCCCCCATACATCACAAGGTGTAATTCCTCTATCTATGGAGTGGTACTCACCCATGTTTGTGCTCCAATGGGGAGTAGGTCCTCCATGAGAGTAGATGATCCCTTGGATATGAAGACCAATGGAGGGGAGTGGGTCCCTCCACTCAGATTCTTAGGATGTTGAGTATGGTGCATAACTAGATATAGTAATCCCTTGGTTGTGGAGCACAGTGGAGAGGCATGATCCCTCCACACTTTTTCTATAGGTTACACAAAATTCTTGGTAGGAGGTAGTGCGCCCTTATCCATGAAGCACATTAGCGAGGAGCATGCCTCTACACTCCAACTTTTGTGATTTTGTGAATGGTGCTGGTTTTTGGTTCTTAAACCCCTAGAATTGGTCAAATAATCATCATTATTAGCTGGGATATGGATATAGAGATCCCCTTTCTCCCTCATTTAGGGTTCTTGTTGATAACATATTGGTTATTATGGGTTTTTCTCACATTCAGATGGATATAAATTTTTGGTGATGAGATGACACTCCCTCTCTATTGATGATTTGTATTGGTGATTTTGGGGCACATAAATGGTATGTATATACTAACCCCTATAAAGGATTTTCCCATATGTTGTGTCTTATGTAGATGAAAAGAAGATCAATAGTGTTTTGGTGGACCTGGTTTTGGTGGAGCATATAAAGGCTGTTAGAACTGATGGTGTTTAGTGGGAAACCTTGGAGATTGTGAGCCAGACTCTCTATAGTTGTCCCCTCTTTCTAGTTTTTGTCATGTTAGGACCTCATTTCTAGTTGGAATGTAATTTTCCATGTACACTATTGTATTGTAATTTTTTTATCTGATGTTTTCCTAAAGGTTGTTTCATGAAAAATTAAACTCTAGATTTTGAGTTTATATTTTTTTATATCTCTACACTATTTCATAGATATGGTGTGAGTGCATACAGGTACTTAGTCTAAGAACTCCCATGTGTGTGATATGCCTACCTAGTGCTAGTATCTAGCTCCTGGACTACTGGAGGTGAGCTTGGGGTGTCACACTTGGCTTGTCACTAGCCAGGTGGACCTCATCGGGTCGGATCATGATAGAGTGGTATCATAGTAGTCTTTCCTTGGTCTAGTGTGTGGAGTTGGCCCTGTTTGAAGTTTGGTTTGGGAATATAGGGAAATTATGTCAATTTATCTTGAGTGTGTCTTATAGGATAGGGAACCCAATGTTATTACAGACTTTCTTATTGAATTATCATATCTAAACATAATTTGGAGGGAACCATAGAAAATTCATCATATTGGATTGGGTTATTTGACTACCCTTCTTGAGTCAAATCCCTAGATATTCTATTTTACCATGGTACATATTGATAATTTTCAAGATACCTCCACATTGATATTCAGTTAGGATTTTGAGATATTATCATGATGATGACCTATTGAACAATGATGCCTTAGTTCAAGGATACCTCTCATGAGATATTTACTCTAGGTGGGCATGGAGAAAAGCTACCACTTATTGAGTGGTTCTTTGATCCTTTAGTAGATCTAATGGATGATCATTTTTATGAAGAGTAGTCGATGGATCTAGTAGTATAGGATGGAAATATATGCAGGTTTAGCGTGTTGTGTGAGGTTAGAGATATAGGACACTTAAATTTTGTGACGATCCAAACCCTTAGGATTTTAATGATTGGATCATGGTAGTGGCATGGGTTTTCAAACTTATTTAGATCCTGACTGACTGAATGGCTATGCTCATGACCAGTCTTCTTTGTGGAAAAGTAGTTGGTTCCAGTGGTACTAGTATATGATGCACCAATGTTAATCGAGAAATATGTGTTTCAAATATAGAGATGTACCAGGTTTAATAGTGATATAGACCCACTTTTTAGGTGGTAGAGGACTAGAATGAGCCTATGGTGTAAAAGTACCACTTGGATAGGACCCCTCTTGGTGGTGGTCCTACCGGTGAGACTTCTCTAGAGTGATATGGGGTGTCAGTAGATCCCTTTTTTAGTGAGGTTTGTTATGGATTTAGGAACTCATGGAATAAGGATTCTTCCCCCACTGAGATATATTCTTGTGATGTGATCTAATACTATGTGGGTGAGTTAGTGCTGACCAAAGTGGATAGTGTCTAGTGTGGTGGATGAGTTCCTTAACTAGAATGTTTGATGTTTTTTATGTGATAAGGTGTTGAAGTGGGACATTGTTAAGGAGGATAGATAGAAAATGAGAAATATGGATTAAATTAGTAAAGTATTGTGACCCTGAGGCTTCAGGTGAGATCAAGGTACGAGCAGTGTCTTCTCTACTCTAGTTTTAGTTTTGGTACAAAGTTTCAAGACACTTTTACTTGTATGTATCCCCTATTTGAAGCATATAGATACCATTTGATACTTTTAGCTTTACCCTTGCATTTAGAGGCTCTTACATAGAGGACCAGTGATCACACACTTCTACCGACAATGTGACATGACTCTAATAGGAGAGAGATCCTCACGTGGAATCTTTCCATAGCTAGTAGTGAGGCCCTATTATGTTTTCCCCTTTATGGAATATTTTCCTACTATCCATTCCCAATTGACTACTACCAATTAGGGTTGTGGTGTACCTAAGTTTGTGTGATTGAATTTACCCTTCACGGGTAAGAAGGAATCCTAGAAAAAGTAGGAGGAGCTCGTGTACAGGAGGATACATATGATTCCTGATCAGTTGTCTAGTATGACCCTTGGAGTAGCAGTTCTATTAGATTTCAGTAATTTTAATATTGTATAGGTACAAGGATGTTTTTTTGAGGGTGTTTTAGGTTTACTTCCCCATCAAGAGTTTTTTTCCTTCATGGAAGTTCCCCAGAGAAGGCCCAATATCTGTGCTAGAATATCAAATAATCCTATGTAGTTATGAGGGTTTGAGGTGTTTTTGGATGGGTATATAGATAAGGGGATTTTTATAACAGGTGTGTTCACCTAGGAAACCCTATGTTTTTAACCTATGAGGTGGATGAGAGTTTGAGGTTAGGTGTTAATTGACATCACCAGAATTGGGTGACTATCAGGAGAGAATATCCACTATAGAGAACTGATGAATTGGTGAATTGGTTCTTAGAGTTTGACTTTAGGATGGGTGATCAATAGTTCTATGAGTGAAAGAAGGATGTACATAGTGTGCCTTCCTTAAACAACTATAATTTATTTAAATTCTTGGTGATACCATTTAACATGTTGAATACCCCAAAAGAGTTTGTAATACTTACGAATATGATCCTTAACCCTTATTGGATCTCTTCATGGTAGTCTTCTTTGATGGAACCCTTATGTACACAGTTTCAGAGATAGATCATGCGATACACTTGAGGATGATTCAAGACATGCTGCAAGAGTACCAGCTTTTGGGGATCTCTATTAGAGAAATCTCTAGATTCAGGATTTCCAATTATAGTGATATGTCTTATAGAAAATTGGAGTGATGGAGGAATAAATAAAGGTTGAGGTAGTTCTAGCTTGAGATCCACCCAATAGCATGGACATGGTAGAAAATGTTCACAAAAAAGTTTTCTATATGCTATTGTTTAGCGAGGTGATGGAGCAGTTCACCTCTTCGTAGTTGGCCTTTGAGGGAGTGGATGGTGAGACATAACTCTAGTCAATGGTTGTTACCCCTTAAATTATTCATCATGTTTATGAGGATCATCTTGGAGATATCTACTATGATATCTAACATGACTAGGTATCCCCTAGACATAATCCTGATGGATTTTCTGAAGGTGGGGAGAACACCATCCTTGTTTGAGGGTGGATGATGGAACCATCCATGCTACAAGAGGAGGTTCTATAGAGGTAGTTTTCCCTTGGTGGTACATTTATGAGAGGTTAGGATGTACCAGGGTCCTTTGCCTTCAGGTTGGGTAGCCAAGGATGTTGTAGCATGTTACTGAGTTTATTTATTGATGCCCCACCTATCAGTAGGTGAAGATCGGGGTGCCCAGATAGAAGTGGAAATGGTAAGGTGTCCTTGTGGATTTTGTGATGGATCTTCTATGATTAGTGAGAGGTAATGATGCTATTTGGATGATATTATACTAACTCACCAAGTTAACCCACTTCCTAACCATATGAGAGCAGAGCTAAATGGGGAGTTTGAGACACCTGTGCATGCAAGAGGCAGTACAACTTCATGGAATTCCCTTGATGATAATTTCAGACCATGTTGGTCACTTCACATCATGATTATGGAGATGATGTATTGGGATTTGAAACCCAATGTGTTTGAACACATATTTTCAACCCCAGACCTATTTCCAGGTAAAGTGGACCGTTCAGGTTCGTAAGAACATGCTTCAAGATTTCATGTTCAGTTTGGGCTATAGTAGGTAGGATCATCCACCATCAGTTGAGTTTGTGTTTCATAGGATTTTACACCCCACCAACGGTGTATCACTATTTGAGTCCATTTATAGGAGATCCTTTAGGCCAGCATTGTACTATTCAGATCTAGTGGGAGATAGTGCCTGTGGGCCTAGAGTTGGTGCTAGAAATGGTTTTATAGGGTGTAGTTCATCTAGAGGTGAATGATGAAATCTAAGAAATGGAAAAATCACTTTATGGACCAATGATAATGACATTTAGAGTTCTATGAGGTGATCATGTGTTCTGATAGATCTCACCTCATTGATGATTATAGGGATTTGACAGGGATTACAAGCTATCTTTAGGGTTCATTGGTCTTTTTCTAGTTATCGCATCAGGTTTGTGAGGTGTAATACCAACTGATCCTATGAATATAGTTATACTAGGATCATGGTGTTTTTCATGTGATGCGATAGATGATACATGTGCACAACTCATTACAGAATTTAGACCAAGATGAGCATGATATTTTGTGTGGATTTTACTTTCTGAGGTTCCCGGTGGAGTTTGAGAACCAAATAGAGAATAACCTTTATAGGAAAGTGTTTTCCTTAGGTTCAGGTTTATTGAATACATAATAAAATTCCGGAGAGATTGGGGGGGTGGGAAACCAAGTTGAGAGCTTTGTATCCTTACTGGTGAGTAGGTTTTTTCTTTTTGAGATGAAAATCCTTGAAGGCAGGGATACTATAATGATTTTTTACCATGTAAGACTTTATAATAGTTCTAGGAATATTTATGGATTTGGTTGTAGATTCATCACATAATTCTAGGGCCTATAGAGGCTTGGTGCAGTGATATTAAAAATATTATATCACATGCGCATAGTATTTTTGAAATAATGGAATAAATCATGAATTGAATCTCATATTGGAAATATGAGACCACCATTGAATACAATATATAGGTTTTACACTAGGAACAACATAAATTTGGTCAACATTGAGCATTTGGTAGAGTTCATCCATTAAAGGATGTGATAATTAATTAAATAAAATAATTTATTTAATTGATTAAAGGTGGTAGAATACCCCTTAACTACTTTTGCATGCATAGAGGGAGAGATATACCCCTTGGGTGATATATGAATTTAAGAGGAACTAAGGATATTAGGCATAACTAAACTTATTCCTTTATGGTGATCGAGACCAGATCAGGGTGTAGCGACTTCAGGGCATGGGTCTAGAGCCTAAGATTTGGTGTTTCACTATAAGGTATTAATATTTATGATTTTTATGTTCTAATCCATATATATGCACTATTTATGTATTTTAAATACTTTATATGACTTCTAAGGATCCTATGGGGATTTATCTAGGAGTAATTAGAAAAAAATGGGGGGTTTTGGGAAGTTATCTGGGATTTCCCATTTAGAAATATTGACCACATAATGTGAGTACAAGATCACACACTGTGTGTTCTTATCTTATGGGGAATAATGATTTTTGGGAACTATATGCCGTGTACTAGGAGTAAAAACCATATAGTGGGACTTGTATATGTAGATGAGAATATAGGAAGACACACCGTGTTAAGAGGACATGACCATGTAGTTCTACACAACTAGAGTACATGGGCATAACACTGTGTTCAAACATGGATGGGGTACCCAGGAATGGCTAGGTCTATGGGAATGTTCCAACATACATGAGAATAGGATGGTGTACATGCTCATGGTCTGAAGTCCATGACCATACACCCAGGTTGATAGAACATGTTGTGTACACAGTTTACATTCCATGTAGTTTCACTTTGGTAGCCAAGCCTTGTGAAGGTGAGGACACTCCCAGGTGTCCAAGTAGGGTTACATTAAGTGTAACTATGAGTTCACATCATGTAATTTTCTTATACATGTTGAGTACCATGAGGGGAAATGACAATGTTACATCCTAGTGAGACACACCGTGTACCCTTGAAGGACACTATATATACATACCTTGGATACTTCTTCCTCATGTATCTACTTATTTGGAACTTAGATTTTGTACCACAAGTTACCTATCATGAGTGGTTTTCTATATATAACATGATGGTGGAATTTTTTTTGGAATCAAAGACACAAAACATGATGATTCTATTAGGACACTTCCTTCAGCAATGCTTGGCCAATGGCAGGGATTGGGTTAGATCACTAGCGAGATGATGGGGTTGGTAATCCCCTGTTGTACTAAGTAATGGGTACCAAATAATCTTTAAAAAGGTATATTAGGTACTATGGAGTGGTAAAATACCATATTTGTGACCCTATAGAGAGTGGGTCCTCCATAGGAGTAGGTTTTTTCTCAGATGTGGAGAGATTAGGTGAGAATTGGTCCCCTCCACTCATATTCTTGGGTGGTTGCATGTGGTGAATATATGGATATGGTTATCCCTTGACTATGGAATGTAGTAGTGATAATTGGGACCTACACACTCTTTCTAGAGGTTATGTGAACTTCATGGAAGGAGGTAGTGATCCCTTAGCTACAGAGAACAATAGAAAAGAGTGGGCCTATCTACTATGACTCTTGTGAATTTGTTTATGGCACTAGTTTTTAGTTGTTGGACCCTTGGAACTTGTGGAAGACTCATCATTATTATCTAGACTATAGAGATAAAGATCCAGTTTCTATCTCATCTAGGATTATTGTTGAGTGTATCTAGGCTATTATGCTTTTGTCTCATGTTATGAGGGACAAAACTTCATGGTATTGAGCTAACACTACCTCTATATTAATGATTTGTGTTATTGATTTTGAGTCTCATATTGGGTATGTATATACCCACCCCTAAATGGGGTTTTCCCACATATGTTGTGTTTTATGTATATGATAGGAAAATCAAAAGTGTTTTGGTATACCTGGTTTCAGTGGACCATTGTAGCTCTTGGAAATGAGTGTGTTTGGTGGTCAACCTTGGAGATTGTGAGCCAATCTATCCCTAGTTGTTCTATCTTCCTAGTTTTTGTTAAGTTATGACCTAATTTCTAGTTGGGTGTGTATTTTCCCCATCTATAAATTTTTAATTCCCTTCTGTACTCTGATGTTTTATTAGAGGTTTTTGCATGCATGATTATACTCTAAATATTCATTTTTATATCTCTACACTGTTTCATGGAACATGTGTGTGTTATTATAGGAACTTAGGATAATGAATCCAATGTGCGTGATATTCATACTCAGTTCTAGTATCCATTACTTAGACTATTGGAGGCAGGCTTGGGGTGTCACACCCGACTTGTCGCTAACCAGACAGGCCTCAGCGGGTCGGGTTATGATACTTAGGAACCTAAGGATGTGATGTAATAGAGATGTCCTCGTTTCTTTATAAAGGAGTGATGAAATTTTGAGGGTGAAATTCATTTTAAGGGGGTAGAATAAAACACCCTAATATTTTATGATATATTTCGCTTCAAATAAATTTAATCTCCTTGACAGCTTGTGATGTATGTAACCTCGAGTGTAAATGAATTGTAATATAGTATACTATTATAACCTAGAGGTTAAATTTGTGGGTAGGAATAAAACTATATAAATTATGAAAATTTTATATTTTAAACATGTATAAAATAAATTCATTTTTCATTAATTTATTATAATTAAAAATAAAATCATTTGATAGTAAAAAAGTTATTTATATAAAAAACTATTTTTATGTGTGTAATGCATTTTTATATTAATAACTTAAATTGATAACTCTTTATGAATAATTTTAATGAAATTTAAATATTTTACATTCAATAAAATATTTTACCATTAATCTATGTTTTTCTAGGCATGTGATATGAAGAAATCTAGTTTTATTATTAAAAATTTATTTTTCTGAAAGCGGTTTTCATCGTGTTTTTTATTCTTATTTTAAAATTAATTTTTTCCACTTATATAAATTAAATCATAAAAAAATGGATTCCATATTTGGAATCAGGAGGATCAAATTCGGTAAATAGTCCCCTTTTATTTTTAGAAATCATTAATAGCAACCATGGTAAATATTTATTACCTCAATAAGAGTAAAAAGGGTAAAGTAGGGTCAAAACCATAAGATAAAGTCTCCAAATCATCCCAGAACATGAATTTATCCTATTAGATATGTGTATTTTGACCATTTAAAACCATGTATCTAATATATGTCCACTTGGTTCCATTTTTCTTTGATCACAACCATTATATTAATTTATAGAAATATTAAATACAAAATGTCACTCTCTTGAATTTAATAACTCTAAAATGTTTACATAAGGATAAAAAGTGGATAAGTTTGGTTCTAAATGTTTATTTTAAATATAAATTAATTTTTAACATGGTAATTTATTTCTAATTTTTAGTGATTAAATAATTATCTTAAATTCTTACATAATTTCAATATTGTATTTATTAAATTAATAGAAAAATAAATAAAATTATTTTAAAAATATGAAAATTAATACAATTTGGATGGATTATTTTGATCCATAATTTTTTAGATAAAAATAAAATATCAAATATGTATGAAATTTTTATATTTTAATTACATTTTTTTCATGTTGTTTTCAAATTCAAATTATGTGAATAGTTCTTAAAATGGAATTAATAGTATTTTATGATAAAAATATTTTATTAAATTATTTAAAAATTGTACAAAACCTGAAATAGGACAAGAAGAATAATTAATGGTATAAAATTTAATACCTTTATCATTTATGATCCAATTATTAGCTTATAATTAAAATTATAACCCTTTAATATTGAAAAGTCGTTACCCCAGTTAAGATTAAAATTAGTTAACCAAGGAGTTGATCCAAAATATATTATTTAAAATGAAACCAACATCGATATAATTTTCATAAGAAGAAGGTATTTTGACCTTATATTATTTTTATTTGAATATCAATCCATTTTAATCATTTTCTTGAGAATGAATTAGTTATATTTTAATATTTTCAGTACTTCCAAGTGTTTCTTTTTCCTTTCTTACAAAAGGACACCCCTTATCTCTTTTATTTAAACCACTTTGAGCCATATATCTAAATAAAACACTACCAAAATCCATCCCCAATATCCCTATGCATGTTCTAGAGGTTCTGTTCTTCCCAACAGACCAAACCTAGGGTCCTTATGAGGAAATCTAAATGAGTCCCTTCAAAGGATATGATATCGCCTTAACTAATCACTTTATTTTTTAATTATTCCTTTACATAATCTAAATATATGGTATATATCATAAAATAATAAATTAATTATCATTAATATAATTAAAATTTATTATGATTATTAAACCACTATTATCCACTCTCTTTTATATCAAATGAAAAATGATAATGTCGCTTGTGTATACATTTGGATTACCACCTCCACGAAGCGATATGATTCATTTATCATTTTTGCTTTACATGGATGGTAATAAGGGTATATTTTAAAAATATATATGATTTATATAATATGATAAATATTTTTTAATATGAATTATTATTTATCTTACTTTCATTCCATCTGTCAAAAAGTGAAAAACGTGTTCATGCATAGGTACAACCTACTATCTCAATGAATAATATAATTTATTCTTATATATCAAGATTTAATGTATGATCATAAATATATATATATATATTGAATATATATATTTATACCATTTTTAGAATTTTGGATATGATGGGACTATGATCATATTACAAGGACAAAAACTATCAAACAAAAACATACATGAAAAATGAAGCATTTATCACCTTAAACAATGATTTCAATAAAGATTTATTAATAAATGGGTGATAAAAGGTTATACTTAAATCATATATGGTATGATATATATGATTATTTTTTAATAATATATTTATAATAAATCAATATTTATTATACAGGAGGTTCATACACATATGAAGGAAGTCCAACCTAAGGTAAGAGTTTATTTCACAGTCTCATCATTATTCAGGATTGTTTATGTTTATGTCTTAAATAAGAGAATTATTTGATAGTAAAATATTAAATAAAATATATTTTACTATAATATGGTTATTTATATAATTTAAAAGTTTTACTTTAATTTCCTCTCTTTAAGTACTCAATATACTGAAAGAATGTTTTAAAAACCTATCTTTGTTTTTATACTCAGTCAAGAATATTTTTCTTTCAAGTCCATATTGTCCTTAAATTTTTTGAAATAATTTTTTTAGTCTTATCCAATGATTTATTAAATACTTTTTATCCATGTTTTAATTTTTAAAAAATGGTTTAAAATTAATCTACTTTTCATTTCATGAATGAGGCACTTTTGAATTTTACTAAAAATGTGAAAAGAATCCTTATTTCAAAATATATGAAATGAATGGAATTTCACACCACCATGACCACCCAATGATTTGAAGATTAATTTAAAATATTAAAAGGATACTTTAAAATAAATCTTTTTCCTTAATATTTGTGAATTTTTTATATTTTATGTAAGTGATGTCAAAGTGAAATGAGTATTTTCCTCATGAAATTTTTCAATAATATTTTTAAAGTATTTTCATCTATGTCAACATACTTTGATGAAACATATGATTTAATGAGGATATAATCTAATAATAGAATACACCATAATTTTTTGGATGGTTTATGATTAGTTTAACTAGATAAATTATTGAAATTCTATATGTTAGTGCTTCCAATATGGGAGGTCATTGTTTTTTAAGGCATATTGACTAGGTTGTATTTTTTATACACATGATGAATGCATTAAATTTATTAAGTAAAAGGTGGGACCTAGAATTAAATATCACCTTGATTCATTGGTATGTCTAATGAGAAAAAATTGTTTGGGTATTTGTTCAAGTCCTTACCCATTTATGTATATGTATTGGTATGAGGCCTCGATATAAATTTTAAGATGTCTGACATTATGCATTACATCATTAAAAAAATTAGTTATCAATGTCCATTTTATTATTTGAATAGTTATGACATCCATGGATAAGTTTCAAGGTCAAGTGATTGTTTATATGTAATTAGTTGATCATCATTTGTTCCCTATATATTTTTCATGCCTTATTTATTCCATGTCAGCTTCTGTTATATGTATACCCTTAACAAGAATCTAAGCTCACCCATTTCTTATGTTTCCTTTCCCCATGATTCTAGGAAGTGTATTATTATTTATATGTAAGTATATTATAGAGGTAATAATTATTTTATTAAATAAAATATTATGTTGTGTTTTATTTTTTCAAATATAATGTGATATTCAAGCATATATCTATTTTTCCAAGACTAATAAACTATATGGTAATTTGGGATATGTTCAATTATATATAGTACCAATATAATAATGTAACCACTAGCAATAGGCTATTAGGGTTTTTATCGATATAATAAAGGTGTCAACACCAGTGATAGAGTGAAACTGTGGTTTTTCGTCAAGGATTAAGTTAGGTGGTTCAGACATCACTACATATCCTATAATAGTAGAAATCAAGTGGAACATAATTCTTATTGAGGTATCTGAAAACATCAAGATCATGTACAGGGTAAAAATAATGATCCCGTACCAATGTTTAGATATGGAAGGGAAATCCCAGTATGAATTAAGAATCCATAAACACTAGGATATATTTCTTGGTAATATGGGGAATTTTATCCTAACTTAGCTTTAGGGGTAAGGAACTATATTCTAATACATTTATATAGATCTTTCTCTCATGTGAGGCTGTTAGATAATATAAAATGGACTTCTCCAAGTAGTTTAAATGATATGAAAGATGAAACATATGCCATATAATTTAATATCCTATGATAAAGACTCATGAGTCTTATAGGTTAGGGTTGTATGATGAGGACCATTATGAATTAGGGTTTTCATAGATCAAGCTGGTGAAAAAATGAAATGATTTTGTCTAAGTGTCAAGTTAATAAAGAAAACCAACATGAGATGATGAAGTCTTAGACACCATAATAAGTTAATAGTTTTATAGGAATGGAATTTTCAGCTGTATTTAAAAAAATGATTTGGATGTCCCTATGTATCCTAAGATAATAAGAATCTAGCCACATATTATTATCAATATAGGATGGTTTTATCCTAGTGTGGGGTCATTGGAGGAAAATTTATGTGAATGATAAAATCTATACACTAGGATGGTGTAGAATATTATATGGTAAATATATTCTTTATCAAGGATAAGATAAGTGATTTCAGTGTCACTACGTATCCAATGATAATAGTAATCAATCCATATATAGTTTTATAAAGGGATTATCTATACAAATTTAACTCATGTGCATGTAACATGGTAGTGAAATGGATGATTATTATAGTGCGATAAGGGATGAAACTTGATATGAATGAGTTCCCAATCATCAAAAAACTAAAATGATTCCATTATAATGCACAATCATGGGAATACCCGACATGATATGGTAAAGGTAAATTCACTAGGGTAGAATCATGCATGGAAATAAAAACCGTGGTTGGGCCTAGGATGAGAGATATATATTTCACTACGTATCCTATAGAAAAAAGAATCAATCCAAAAATAATTCTAATAAAGGGTAATTTTTTTCATATATTAGATGAACCATGATATTTGGGAAAACAAATGATTCCATATATATCAAACACTCCTTTTAAAAACAATTCTTATATAGATTGAGCCCTCACATAAGTAGGGTCACACAATTTTACATTACATGTGATGAACCACTCTAAGAATTTTAGGGTCATATGAAATAGACCACATATCTTGAATTTTAACATCATGAGATAATGACTCAGGTTCCATCCAATTTAAGGTCATATAATTAGGACTATAATGTCTTCCAGTTTAAGGTCATATGACTAAGTCCATCTTTGAGCATATTTAAGTCATGAAAAATATACTTTCACAACCCAATATAAAGTTATGAAAAGTATTTATTGATAAACCTTATGTTTTTGGTAAGCGTGATACACTATCCATCCATTGTAATCAGAGATTATGTTCTGTTGGAGCTAAACTTGTGTATTATATAATGTTCTTCCCAGTTCAACTCAATATTTAGTGGTTTCTTTTTAGGTATCATTTGAGTTCTCATATCCAATACTAGTTCTCCTTATATAAATGAGTGTAGTTATAATTTCTTGTTAAATTCTCATGTGGCATGTTTTTTATGAATCTTAAGGGTATGAAACATGCACAAACTATTTTCATTGAGTTATTATAATTCATTAAATATAATTTGATACTAATAATCTCGATACATCTGATCAAAAATAGTGACGTGAAGTGAGGGTAATTGATCCTCTATGGATAAGACTACATCTTCTCTATATACAAGAGAGTGTGGGGTCTCCTGTATAACAGTATGGGATGTGGTTAGACAATCCTACAAAGAATGTAAAAGTTTATCTACCCATTACATCTTGTATTTATCCATAATATTCCTAATGACATTACATAGAGTTTGTTTGAAGTCCTATAACTATCCATTTTACACTCCATGATAGAGAGATACATGGTTAGACTAAATATTGTACTCTAGATTCAAACTATTCAATTCAGAAACTTATAAATTTGTATCGTTGTCCATCAAAATTATGTGAGGGAATCCAAATATGTTAATGGTATTAGAATTCATGAAATTGATGGAATATTTCGTTCTAACTTCTATAATAAGTAAAAATTTAATACACTTAGAGAAGAAATTGGCGGTAGTAAGAATAAAATTGAACTACTTAGCTATGGATGGTGGGTATAGACCCATGACATATAACCCCCATATGAAAAATAGATGAGAGTTTTTTATAGTGTAAAATAACTATAGGGGTTGATGAATAAAGTTAGAATATATCCGAAATTCAAGAAATATCTTTATAAACTCTATACTATCCTCCATCATCGATGGCCTAGTGTGCCTAAGTTTCTTGATTTGATGGAAGATATTGGTTTCTGATTAGTGGGATCCATAGATGCCTGTGTGGAATTCTTTTAAATAGATAGAGAATCTCCTCCTTCAATTCACCTAATAAGTACCCAATAAAATCATTTTTTTGTAGTTAAATTCCTTGTAATCAAGGCCCTCATAAAGAATAAAATTTACTACCAGACGATGGATCTATTCCTTTTTGGATCAATCTAGTAGGAGAATCCTTTTTTATAAATAGTTTACTATTGTAAACATCCGTACCATTATGGAACAAAATAATAAGGTTAATGAATATATTTGGTCAAATTGGTGTTAGTTTCAATGATCTATTCCATATCATCACTGATAAATGAAGAGACCACCCTATGATATGTGATACGAATAATCATCTCATCCTGATTGGGATCTTCCAATGTTGTAACTATATTTTCCAGTGCATCTGTTTGGGTATTCAGTGAATTTGTAATGTGCTAAAGTTTTGGATCTAAGGATAATTTTTAAATTAACCCACATAAATAATAAATAATTGCAATCAACTCTTCCTTCTTAATAGAACAATCACCATTAATTTACTTGATCGCTAAATATAAATCACCCTTATTATTTAAATAGATAATTTTTGTTTATAGTGTCAGTTATAAGATTTCAATGAGGGAATGATATTATATATTATTATTGGTACACCCATAATACAATAGTAATGAATAAGGTAGAACTTATTTTGTAAGATAAATGAGAAAAATTCCCAAGAAAACCATGTTGAACTTTGGATTTTCTATCCTATATACCATTGGAATTCTTGTAGAACTATAAAAATAAATTTCCCATGTCTGTGAAGATTCATGTATGGATAAAACTTCTTCATTAGTTAACCCCATGTCCAAAAAAAACTTCTTTGGGATAGGGTGCACTATGAAGAAATATACTAGTACTTGGGCATTTATCACCTTTTGGGACATTAGTTAAATGTAAAATTCCTACAAAATGACTATCCACCATTCTAGGTATCCATTTATCATTGGATAACTAAGGATATATTTTAAAGTATTTACATGAGAGACCATATGGACCTCATGGTGATATAAACAGTATATCAAATTTTTCACTTTGAAAACCAATGTAAGGCAGTTCTTCTCGATATTAGAATATAATGACTTAACATCGATCATTATACTGTTAATATAATCGATCTATTCTCCTAGACACTATCATTCATATGTTTAAGGATGGAACCCAAAAATTGATACAGGTTTTCCACATAAAGTATAAACACTTAGGATTTTCATATATAAATATTATATCTTTTTAGATGAATATTAAATACATTTCAAAAATACTCATCCGAGGACCGTAAAGGCTTAACATCTTTGGAGAATAGATACTAAATATTATTATTTTATGAAATATATTCAATATCTACAATAAATATATTCCCATTTATTACTCTATATAGGCATAACCTACTTAAAACCTTTATTCATAACTTGGGAAAATGTAATATAATAAAGGGTAAGCTCATATTCTTAGTATGGATAAACATGGAAAATATCAATTGATAATCATATAAAATCATAAGATAAGAATAATGTTATTATATCATGAATATAACTTACAAATTTTATACCCAATCTATCATGGAATACAAAAATTTTTCATGGCATAAAACATTATCATTTCAAAAGACACGAATAATAAGTGTGAGAAATAATCATAAATTGATTATGAAACATAAGTTCATGTCATATAATTGTGGCACCATCATAAGTAATGAAAAAATTTCATATGTAAAGGTCAATTATGCAGACCATAAAATAATTAAGGATTAGGCATCAACACATGTTTCCCATAGTAGATCAATCACATCGACTTGTTTCCCATATTGTATTAAGAACATTGACTTGTTTCTCATAGAGGATTAAATACATTGACTTGTTTCCCATAATTATCTAATGAGATATAAAACATTACCCAATTAATTGGAGGGGAATATAATTCTGGGACCTCCCATTACATAATGAAAACCATACATATGTATGCCATAAAACCATTAAACATTAATTTTATCATAATATCATAACATGTGTAAATAAATTATGTTTCATGAACATTTCATCAGTCCATCATATCATAAAAAATGGAAAATAAATAAATTTTATAAACATCTCATCATCATCATCATAAATCTTTTAAATAAGGAATAAGTATGGTACAATTGGATTATATCCCTATTAAATCTTAAGAAACACAAATTTGTTTTCATTGATGAATATAAATTCCATAAAAATATCACTAAAACATTCTTGAGGAAAACAACTTTTCCACTTTGAAAATAACCTTTTTAAAACTCAAAAAGTAATAAAATATTTTGAATATCCTTTTTTTGATAAAAATAACAATAAAATATTATAAATTAATCTTCAAATAATTTAGTGGTCATTTTGGTGAGAAATTTCTTTCATGTCATACAAGTTGGAAGAAAACATTCCTTTCACATTATTATAAAAAAGTAAAAAGTACCTTTTTTGGAAAATGACAAGAACATTCCATTTAACCCATTTATTAAATATTAAAAGGTTAAAAATTTATTTAATAAATTATTTAAGAGTATTAAAAAAAAATTAATATATTTTTTAGAAAACATGGACATGAAAGAGTATGACTTTTGGACTAAAGAGAGAAAAAAAGTTGATTTTTCTTAAAAAACATTCTTTTGGCCTCTTTAGTTATTAAAGAGAGGAAAATGGAAGAAAAACATGAATTATACAAAAATATATTCATAATAATAAATAAAATGATATTCTAGATAGGTAAATAAATAAATTTCATCATTATAAGTATAATAAAAAACAATCTCGATAAATAATAACATTGTAACATAATTCCTTTACCACTTCGATTACTTTTGAATCATGAGACCCATGAAATAAATAAAACTATATGGATATTAAAATCTTTTTAAATATAATAAAAATAATCATAAAATACCTTCATAGCTTTTATATACACCAAATAAAATAAATATGTGGTGAATATGGCATGTGTATCACAAAAATAAAAGTGAAACTGAAATCCATTACCTTAGGTCCAACTTCCCTCCTACGTGTTAAAAACTCATATATAATAATTATATATTTATTATAAATATTTAAAAAAATTTACTCATATATATCATACAATATATTATTTAATTATAACATTTTACCACTAGTTTATTAACAATTCTTTATTTAAATCACTATTTCGGGGGATAACCACTTTGTTTTTCATTTATGTTTTGGTATGGTAGTTTTGGTCTTTGTACTTCGATTATAGTTCCATAATATAAAAAATTTTAATCATGATAAAAATATAATATAAAATTATTTTATAAATATTTAGAGTCTTCCACAAAATTTAGAGATTGAAAAATGAATAGCACCGTTCATAGAGATGGTAGGCCATAAGTACGCATGAACACTGTTTCCATTTTTTCAATGGATAGAATGAAAGAAAGGTATATAATAATGTAACCTTTTATAATAATTTTTATATCATGTATATTATATATATATTCACTAAATATATCCTTATTACCATCCATATCAAAATAAAATAAAAAAATGCATCACATTTCTACGTGGAGGTGGTAGTCCACAAGTATTCACAAGCTACATTATTATTTTTCAATGAATTGGAAGTTAAGATGGTAGATATGATATTATAATTATAAAAGTATTATTATTTAATAAATATCATATACATATATTAAACACATCATTATATTTATCCACGAGTTTCAGTGATGGAAAATAATTTACATCGGCTAGTGAGGAAGTAGTCCTCCATACACATGATCTACAGTTTCATTTCCCATTTTATGGAGGAGGGGGTGAGTATAGGTTATGAAAATAACATAATAAAATTCAATCATATGTGAAATATTTATGTTATTTTATCAGTATGGTTGAATAATATTTTAAGTATGTGGAAGAAGAAATAAAACAAAAACACTTGTTTAAGAATGATACCTCTTCTTCAGACAACCTCTTTAAGGTTGCCCCAAAATCCTTATTAAGAGGGTTTTTTGAACAAAAAAAGACCTATAAGAATGTTAAGGGAATTAAGGTAGGAATTTGGGAATTTATTTTCTGAAAATAATGGTATTTAATTCTAGAGAGGGGAGGATAGTGGGTGTCCTTTTATAAGTGGAGGAAAGGACCCACTTGGAAACTGCTTGGAAATTTCCTAAAAGAATACAGAATGTTAAAGTCATTCCCAAGAAAAATGATTCCAAATGACTATATATTCAAATTTTTGATATTATAAGGTATAAATATTTCTATATAAAAGGATTTATATAAGTTTAATTGGAAAAATTACCCCTATATTTTGGTTTAACCTCTTGTAAACCTATTTTAACCTGAACTGCAGTAATTATTTTTTACTATTTTTACTATTCATTAGGAAAAAATTAAGTTGAAATAATTACCTAATATTAATAACTTTTATTCAAAATATGTAATATATTTTAATTTATTAAATTCATATAATTGGTATAATTTAATTTAAAATCAAACCTGAAAGTGCGATGAAAATACAGTTTTCCAAAGAAAAAGATTTCTTATTTATAAATTTTTTTTATAAAAACTTTTAACATAAAATTGATTAAAATGACCAAAATTGAATTAATAATAATAAAATTAAACTAATTTTTCTTTTAAAACAATTTTTTAAAAAATTAAATTTGTAATTTTTTAATGAAATGATAAATTTTAATAAAAATCAGAGTTTTCACTATTCATTGAAAAAGTAATCTTTTCATAAAATTCTATAAAATTCACTATAAGATAATTCTTACATGGTGAATTAAAAAATTAAGATAATTTTTTTAAAATAAATCTTATTAAAGTGTAAAAATAATAATTTTAATGTAATTAGAAAACATGACGAAACTGGTTTTTAGAAAAATATAGTTTTTAACCATAAAACATGATTTATTATTATCCCATGACTAACAGAAATATTAGATGAATGATATTTTTTTTAATGAATATATAATATATAAATTTTATTAAAATAATTCAACATCATTGATTAATTTTATTTAATAAGATAAAAGCACATTGCACATATAAAAATAGTTTTTTAGGAAAACATTTCTTTTACTATTAAATGTTTTTTATTTTCATTTCAAATCAATTGATAAACAATGAATTAACTATATATATGTATAAACCATATAATTTTCATAATTTAGTTAGCATTATTCATAACTTCCAATTTAATGGCTATGTTATAACTATCAAATTGAATAATAATATTTTAATAGTATAACACATTCTTTTTAAACTCAATGTTACACATAACATAAGCTATACAAGAAATTAAATTTATTTGAAAAAATATTTCATAAATTATTAGTGTGTTACATTATACACTTATTAAAATGAATTTAATTCTCAAAATCCCATTACTATGATACAAACAACTTAAGATACTTTTCCCTCTCCATGTCATTAGGTTCCCATGTAGATTTTTCAAATTAGTGGTTTTGCCACAAAACATTGACCATGTGAGTGGAATTGTTTCATAACACTTCCTCTATGTGATCTAGAATCTCTACTCATCATTCCTCATAAGAAATATATTTCTCAATTATTATGATCTCTAATTTAAATATATGTGAAGAATTAGGTATGTACTTCCTCAAAAGAGATACATGGAACACATCATGAACTTGAGAGAGGTTTGGTGGGAGTTCCAAGTGATAATATACCATTTTTAATCGATAAAGAATCTTGAAAAGGATAATATACCGAGGTATTATCTTTTCATTATTTTATAATCTCATAAAATTCTTACATGGGTAAATGCATTTAAAAAATTCTCAAAAACATCAAATTCTAGATCATGTAGACGATTGTCAGCATAAATTTTCTAGCAACTCTGAGCTTCCTTGATGTGCTACTAAATGGATCTAACTTAATCTTCTATTTCCTAAGCTATATTAGTTCTCAATATTTTTCTTTCTCAAAATTGATCCCCAAACATAGGAGTATACATTTCTATCCATATAGGGATTCATAAAGAGCCATTTAAATGCTCAAGTGAAAGATATTATTGTATGAAAAATTAACTAGAGGAATCTGTTGATCCAAAAAACCTTTTAAATCCATGGAATAAGATATCAAAATATCCTCTAGGTTTTAATGGTTCTCTTAGACTAATAATATTTTTTAGGATGATACATAGTACTAAAACTCAACTAGGTTTTAAGGTCTTGCTAAAGACTTCACTAGAACTTTGAGGTAAACCTCAGATCTTGATCAGTTACAATAGAATATGGTACTCCCTATAACCTTACCACTTATTTAATATATATTATAGCAGGTTGATCAAGTGATAATTCTTCTATGATGATAATGAATTGTGGTGACTTCATAAGGTGATCAACAAAAACCCAAATATCATTATTTCATTTATATATTTTGGGGATTTTGACGATAAAAATACATGGTGATGTTTTCCTATTTCCATTTTGGTATGGGAAATGGTAGTAACATCCTCTACAATTTTTTCTCTTAGCCTTAACTTACTAGAATACCAATAACTGAGGTACAAACTCTAAAATATATCTCTTCATTCCATTCAAATATAAATAATTTTTAGATCTCAAAAAGCTGTACATTCGTTTGGATTCAAGGTGTCACGAATGCAACAACAGGAGGGAAGAGAGTACCGAGCATCTATTCTTAGCGGGGGAATGGGCGCATGCGGTGTGTTCATGTTTTGGAGGTTTTCCAGAGTTCTCTTCTCAGGATCAGTTTGTTTCTTCCTTTATGGAGAGTTGGTTTCAAGAAATTTCTGGATCGGAGAAGGAACATATGGTTTGCTCGGTCATTTTCAGTGTGGGATGCTGGTGTTTGTGGCAGGCCAGAAACCAGGCGTGGTTTGAAATCTCTGTTTTGATGGTGCGGTCCATTATCACTAGTATTCGTTTCCTTCTGGATGACCTGGCTCTGATCATCAAGGACTGGTAGGAGTCCCCATCTTTCAGCTTTCTGCAGGTCAGGGTCCCCTTGAGCTCTCCCTCTCTGGACGAGCTGCGTGGGAACTGGGTGCACTGGCAACCCCCTGGCATAGGGCTCAAACTGAATATTGACTGATCCTGTGCAGCGGGTGTTATGAAAGGAGGGGGAGTGGTTTCTGGCTCTGGGGGAGAGGTGGTGCTAGCTATTACATCCTCATTTGGCAACGAGACATCCATTTTGGTTGAGGCTAAGGCCATGATCACCGGGATCACCCTCTACTCCCAGGAAGAGGATGCTATTACTCAGGTAGAGACTAACTCTTTGATTCTTCATGACTCCCTACTTGGTAAAGGTTATAATTTGTGGTCTATTTCTTATATCATCCTAAAATTCAAATCCTTTCTTGGAAATAATATCCAAGTGATCCATATGTGGTGATAGGGTAATAAGTTCACGGATCATATGGCTTCTTTGCAAATACAAGGCTCCAATAACACTAGTCTCCTCTCTATAAATAGCTTCAAACTAGAGGGTATTAATTTGATTAGAGGGGATGCCCTTGGTTTTCATTATTTTAGACCTTCTTGATCTAGGGGTTTCCTTGATGTCTCTTTGTATTGTTTGTTTTCCTTTGAATAAAAATATGATTTGGATGGAAGAAAGATAATATTTATACCCTTCCATAAAGATTTTGATATCCATCCTTTAATAATCTATAAATATTGGATCTTTTGTTATCCCTATCATGGATAATCTATCATGATCCTTTTGATTCAAAGTATTATCCACCTTTCTTACTCTACTAGGGTGGTAATTTATGAAGTAGTCATAATATTTAATCAGTTCTAACCATCTTATCTAGAGAATATTAAACTCATTTTATGTGATTATATACTTAAATATTTCATGACTAGTATATATATCACACCATTCACCATAAAGATAATGCCTATATATCTTTAATTCAAAAATTACTACATCTAACTCTAAATCTTGAGTTGGGTAATTTTTCTCATGAACCTTAAATTTTTTTGAGTCAAATGTTATAACCATATCATTTTGGCTGAGAATTCATCCCAATACCTTATTTGATGAATCAGTAAAAATTATAAATTATTCTCCACTATAGGGTAATTTAATCACAGGTGTACTGAATAACCTTCTGTTTAGTTCCTTAAAATTTTCTTTACATTAATTTACCAAAGAAACTTGGATTTCTTCCAAGATAACTTAGTGAGTATATTAAATAGTCACGAGAAATTCTCCAAAAACCATTGATAATATCCATAAAAACTAATAAAATTTCATATCTTAGTCATAGTGGTTGGCCTGGGCCAACGTTCAATAACTCCAGTCTTTGATGGATCCATAGATATACCCTCTCTTGGGAATATGTGACCCAAAAATGAAACCTTTTGCAGCCAAAATTCACGTTTGGTAAAATTTTCAAAAAACTTCTCCATCCTCAAGGTCTTAATTATAATTCTCAAGTTATCTTCATTCTCTTCATTTCCCTTTAAATATATAATAATATCATCTAAAATACTACCACAAACTAATCAAGGTAATATATAAAGACTCTATTCATTAAATCCATGAAGATAGTGGGGGAATTAGTAAGACCAAATGACATCAATACATATTCATAGTATCTATACCTTGTATGACATTACATCTTGGGTATATCATTATTCTTGACACTCAATTAATGATATATATATATATATATAATAAAGGTAAATCTTGAAAAACTATTTATCTCTACGAAGTTGATCAAACAAGTCATGAATATGGTTAGAGGATAATTAATCTTGATTGTGATTTTTTTAGTTCCCAATAATCAATGCAGAGTCACATTAATGCATATTTCTTCTTAAGAAAAAGAATAGGTGCACCTTAAGGTGAACCAATTTTTTGAAAAAATACCTTATCAAGATTCTCCTAAAGTTTCTTTTTCAATTCCTGTAACTCAATCAGGTCCATTTTATATGGAGTCTTTGAAATAGGTGTATCACCAAGTATGAGTTATATTGAGAACTCAACATGATTCAATGGAAGACTAGAAAACTCTTCTAGAAATACATCAACAAACTCCCATACAAATAGGAATATCATAGATGTTGAGTTTCTACACAACTATCTAAGATAAACAACCCCTTTGGAATAAGAATCAATACCCATATAATAAATTCAATTTTTATAGGAAGTTTGTATTCATACTCACAATGATAAATGAGCATAAGATCATTTGGAATATGAAATGTGACTACCCTACCATGGATATTAATATGGGCTCCATATAAATAAATCCAATCCATTCCTAGAATCACATAAAATTCAATTAGAGTGATAATATCATGATTTGTAGGAAGTATATTCCCATAAACTTCAATCAGAGAGGAACTATAGACTTAAGATGCGACCATTGTACCATTCTGAGTTTTCACTGCAAACTCAATATCTAATCATTAACCTAGTAATTCAATACCATTTTTAAATTACATAAATATAAAAGAGTGGGTAGATCTAGTGTCAAATAATATATTAGCTACTCTATAGTGGATAATAAGTCTACCTTTCACCAAATCATTACCGTAACTCACTTCAATAGTCATGATTTCATAAGATTCACTTTTTATTTTATATTAAGAGGTTACTGATGTTGTTCATCATCATAAAACTTTATATTTGTACACTAGTTGGCAGAATTCACACAATATTTTCATTTAAAGCATTCGAGTGTGGGTGGTGCATTAGTGGGAATATTTATCTATTATATTTCATTAACCAGACCATTCATTTATTTTTGACATTAAATGGATTTATGATATGCACATCCATATTTATATAATATTGTAGTTTAATTAAAGAAGTTCCCTTGATGTTTCTTCTCACATTTCTGGCATAAATATGACTGTAATTTCATTCCACCGTGTGATTTATTCAAATTTTCATGAGACCCGAACTTCATTTTCTTATAAAAACCACGAGAATAGTGGGAAACTCTAATTTCCATTTCCACCTTGTGTGAAAATTGAAAAATTTATTAATATCTAGTAATGTATCTTATACATACAACTTTTTAGAGACTTAGTTTTAGGCTACCAAAGAATCTATCAACCTTAATTTTAGGTTGGATGATAATACAAGAAGTGTGCCTCACAAGTCTTATAAAATTTTCCTCATATGTACCAAAGGATTCATTATCCTTCTTATTTAGCTCAAGGAATTCATTATCCATTTTTTATGAAAAATACAATGAAAGTACTTATTGAAAAATAAGCTCTCAAACTTATCCCAATCTATAGATTCAATATCTTCTTGTTTCCTCATATTCTTAATAATATTCCACCATTGATATTCTTCACCTTCCGAACGATTGATGACCAAAATGAATTTTTCATGATTCAAACATTATATAATTTAAAATATATTTTCAATGGTACTGATCCATTTCTCTTCAACTAATGGATCATCAAACCCACTAAGGAAGTTGGATGTTTCCTCATGAAGGACTCAACAGAACATTGTTCCTTCCTTTTCTCATTTACAATTTCAGCATGATTCATATCTTGAGATAATTTCATAATCATAAAAACATGATTATGCAGTCTATCTTCCATAGTATTTGGTTTTTCATGTGAAAAATCATTACATTTTCCATCACATTTTTTGTTAGGAGATGTATTTTGGTTCCAACCATTTACTAAAACCAAAAAGAAAAGTGTGAGAAACAATAACCATAGTAGTAAAACACATAATCATGAAAAATATACAGTAAGTTAAAATAATACAACTTATTTCCATCCTATTACACCTTAGTTTTAACCTAGGTCATTCATGGACATCTTCTATTAAAATACTTAATGATGTTTCATAAAGAGTTTGTGAATTTCCAAAATATAACTATCAGGAGTATCAAAATAGGTGTGTATCAAGGCCCATTGTTGTGCACTAGGTGACTATTGATTTAAATCCCAAAATTACCTTCTAAGAGTTATTATATCTAGGTACAATTATCCTAGAACCACATCCACTTTTAGTATCTAGACATGGATTCATTTCTAAGAAAACCACATAATCTATTCGTTACTAAAACTTTAGGAATTTATCCTAAACATAAAATTATCCTTACGGTTTTCAATAAAGTTTTATTATTTTAATATCCAAATATTGACTAAACATTTATCTAATAGAAACAATAATGACCCAAGATTTTCAAACATTTATATTATATCTTTTTATATGACTATTTAATACATTTTACAACTACTCACCTGAGGACCATAAAGGTTTAGTGTCTCTGGAGTCCAGATACAAAATATTTTTATTTCATGAGAGATCATAATCATCTCCCAAGAAGATATTCCCATTTTTTACTCTTTATAGACATAACCTACTTCAAACTTTTCATCATAACCTAGGGAAAGGAAATATAATAAATGGTGAACTCTGATACTCAGTAAGGGTAAACATAGAAGATATCAACCGATGATCACAATAAATTAAAATATAAGAATAGTAGTATGAGATCATGAATACAAGTTACAAATTGCATACCTAATCTATCATGGATCGTAAACATGATTCATGATATAAAACATTATCATTTCAAAATTCATAAATCATAAGAGTGAGAAATCATTATAAAAAATCATGAACCATAAATTCATGTAATATAAGTATAGAACCATAACAATTATAGAATCCATTTCATATATAAAGGTTAACTACTGATACCATTAAATCATAATGGATCAGTCATCGACACATATTTCTCATAATTGATAATTCACATCAACTTGTTTTTTATAACATATCATGCACATCAAATTTTTCCCATAACATATCAAGCACATCAATTTTTTCCCATAATTATCTTAGGAGATATAAAACTTTGCCCAATTCATTGGAGGGATATATAATTATGATATCACTTTTCATATAATGAAAACCATACATATGTGTACCATAAAATCATTAAACATTTTGCATATGATCATATCATATCCTATTCAAATAAATCAGGTTTCATAAAATTTTAATCAATCCATCATAACATAACCCATAGAAAATAAATTGGTCTCATAAATATATCATCATCATAATAATAAAACCTAATGAGAAAGAATATGTATGGTAACATTGGATTATATCCCTAGTAAAACATAAGAAACACTAAATGTTATTTTCATTGATGAATATAAATTATATAAAAATATCATTAAAATATTCTTGAGGAAAATATCATTTCCAACTTTAAAATAACCTTTTTAAAACTAAAAAATTAAAAAAATATTATGAAAATACTTTTAATTTAAAAATAACTTTGGAAACTTATAAATGAATATTCAAATAATTGATTTTTCATAACAGTGGAAAATTCCCTTCATTCCATACAAGTTTAAAGATTACATTCCTTTCATATTATTATAAAAAATTCAAAAAGTATCTCATTCATCAAAGTAGAAGAAGACTCATTTTAAATTTTTTTGTAAAAATTCAAAAAAGGGTAAAAATTTATTTAATCAATCATTGGATAGTAGTGAAAACATTATTCAATACATTTTTTAGATAAAAATAGAAATGAAAGAGAGTGATTTCTCTGACTAAAGAGGGAAATAAAGTTAATTTTCCTTAAAACAATTCTTTTAGTGTATCTAGCTATTAAATAGAGAAAAATGGAAGGAAAAAAATATATTCTATAGAGATAAATAGAGTTTAATATAATTTATTAGATTATATATAAGTGGATAAATAAATTTCATCATAATACACTTAATAAAAAAATATTGATAAACAATGAGATTGTAACAAAAATCCCTTAGCACTTTGGTAACTTTTGAGTCAAAAGCCCTAGGAAATAAAAAAAATATGGATATTTAAATATTGATAAATTTTATAAAAACTATCATAAAATATGTTCAATGGAAGTATATACACCACATAAAAGAAATAAGTGGTGAATATTACATGTGTCTCTCAAAAATAAAAGTGAGACGAAAATCTCTTACCTCAGGACTGAATTCCTTCGTACGTGTTAAAACCTCCTGTATAATAAATATAGATTTATTATAAATCTATTAAAAAACCATAATCATATATATCATAAAATATATTATTTACTTATAACCCTTTACCACCTGTTTTTTAATAATTATTTATTAAAATCACGGTTCTAGGTGATAACTACTTTATTTTTCATGTTTGTTTTTGTTCAGTAGTTTTAGTCCTTGTACTTCGATTATGGTTCCATAATCTCCAAAATTTTAATAATTATATAAATATCATCTAATTTAATTATATATATATATATATATTTATATTCATATATAAAATTTAGATAATGAAAAATGAATTACATTGTTCATGGAGACGCTAGACTGTATGTACACATGAACACAGTTTTATTTTTTTTCAACTAATTTAATGAAAGATAGGTATATAATAATTTAACCTTAAATATTCATTTTAATATCATTTATATAATATATATATTTATTAAATATATATTTATTAAAAATATATTTATTAAAATTATATTTATTACCATTAATGTCAAAATAAAATAAAAAAATGCATCACATTGCTTCGTGGAGGCGGTAGTCCACTGGTTTACACGAGCGGCATTATCATTTTTCAGTGGATTAGAGTGAAAGAAGGTAAATTTGATATTATAATTATATAATTATACTTATATCATAAATATAATATAAATATATCAAATCAATCATTATATCCAGTTGTGAGATGTAGTGATGGAAAATGAATTACATCGACTGATGAGGCGACAATCCACCATACACATGATCAAGGGTTTTATAACCCATTCGATTGAAGATGGGATGTGTGTAGAATATTACATTAAAATAATAAAATATAAGTATATTTTATATAATTATATTATTATATAATCACGTTTTAATAATATTTTAAGGAGGTGGAAGCAGAAATAAAACCAAAGTGCTTGATTAAGAATGATATATCTTCTTCAAAATATCTCTTTAGGTTTTCCCCAAAATCTTTATTAGGAGGGTTTTATAATAAAACCAAGGACTATAGGATGTGGTAATGGAATTGAGGAAGGTATTTTGGTAGGGATTTTATGAACCAAAAGGGTCTTAAATTATGTATTGGATATTAGAGTTGGTGCCCTTTTATAATATGGGGAGACGAACCACTTAGAAACCACTTGGAAATTTCCCAAAAGAATACAAAATGATAAAGTCATTCCCAAGAAAAATGATTCAAAATGGACATATATTAGTATTTTTCATAGTATATGGTATAAATATTTCTATATAATAGGAATTATATAATTTTAATTGGAAAAATTACCCTAATATTTTGGTTTAACCCCCGATAAACCCGTTATAACCATAACTATGATAATTAATTTTTACTAATTTTACGACTAATTATGAAAAAAATTTAATTGGAATTATTGAATAATATTAATTATTATTATTATAAATATGGAATCCATTTTACCAAATTAAATTCACAGAAGTGGTATAATTTAATTTAAAATCAAACCTGTAAGCATGATGAAAATGTAGTTTTCCAAAGAATTTTTTTTCTTAAGTATAACAAGTTTTTATATCAAAGTTTAACATAAATTTTATTACAATGTAATAAATCATATTAATAATAATATAATTTGAAAATTTTTACTTTTAAATCAATTTTAAAATAAATATAACATTTTAAATTCTTTAACGAATAATTTTTTTTTATAAAAATAACTATTTTCACTATTCATCAAAAAAATTAATATTTCCAAAAAATTATCCAAAACATTAAAATAATTTAATTTTTAAATGATGACATAAAAAATTAATTTCATTTTTTAATATTATTATCTTGAAAGAGGCAAAAAATAATTTTAAAATAAGTTTGGAAAACATGACGAAACCACTTTTTAGAAAAATACAGTTTTTAAGAATAAAAATGGATTTATTCTTATTCCATACCTAGTAAAAATATTAGATTATTTATATTTTTTTATTTAATATATTTATTTAAATTTGATTAAAATAATTCACCAATAGTGATTATTATAATTTATTAATATAAAAACACATTGTGTGTATAAAAATATTTTTTTTCATAATAACTACTTTCACTTTCAAATGAATTTTATTTTCATTTATAATTAATTAATAACTAATTAATTAATTTTATAAATGAAAAAACCATATAATTTCTATAATTTAGTTATTCATATTCATAACTACTAATTTAATGAAAAGGTTATAACTGTCACATTAAATAATATTATTTTACTAGTTTAATATGGTTCATTTAAGATCAATGTTGTGTGAAACACAAGCTATAAAATGAGTTAAATTTATTTTGAAAAATTATTTCATAAAATGTTAGGGTATTATATAAAGGATGAGGGGTTTTCCTTTTATGGGAAGTATCAAGATTAGTGGGTATAGAAGGTACTATTTAATATCATTGAATTTTCTCTATCAATCTTCATCCTAGTGGTAGGGGACCCCTTTATTTATCAACTTTATAAAGGGAAAAAACTTGTTGATGAGATTGAATATGAATAATTTAATATAAGAAATATTTACCTATAATCATCTCAATTATCTATGTTTTTATAAAGGAGGTATATAGAGTATTTCCTTGGTCTTATCAAGGCCGACCTTGATGTCATGATGATGCACCACAAAGTTTTGTAATTTTATTGATATCACCCTGAAATCACATTTTAGGGGGTTCATATTTAAGATGTGTTGATTTAGTTTACATAATAATGCCCCAAGATCGCTAATATGATCACAAATTTATTGATATTTGACCTGTTCATTATCCACATAGCATTCTATAGTCTTCCACTAAAGGGCTTCAAAATATGGTGCATGGAAAATTGGTAGGTAGAACTGAAATTCTTCAAGACAAACATAATTATTTGGTAATAGTATACCACTTAGATTACCAAAAGGTACCAGTCTCTTCATTTTTGGGGGGATATTTATATTTGGTTATAACTAGAATACCCTTATATAAATTTGGGGGTCCTACAAACCAGTTGTTCCATCAATTATAAATTCTATGATTGGGATTAGTAAATCATACATTGGGTTAATGGTGGTTCAGATCCCTAAAGTTAATATAGGCATTTATTTACCCATTCTTCTTCTTAATAGACAAAATTTTAATGATTTATTTTGGTTATTAAATATCTCAAATGAATTTTTCTTTGAAAAACTTATCAAATTCAAGTTATACCTTAGCATCATGGATTGGATGAATTCTTCATGCTCTATGGTTATATCCATAGAGGTTATCTAGTAAACCTAAATAATTTGTAGTGACATGAGAATATAACTTGGGTATTTCTATGTTGTTCCATGAAAATACATCTCAATGTTTCTTTAGAAGGGAGATGTACTTATATTTTTATTTAGGGGTCATGGAAGCATTGACCAATATAGGTTGTGAATATTTATCTATAATAATATCCCCATATTTTAGTTCATAATCAGTGGCTGAGACACCCTCATCAAAGTATGAAGGATTATCCTTAACTTATTCCTCTTCCTATTCACTATTTTAGGGATTAGAGGATAGATTAGTCCCTGATACCTAGGAGAAGTTATAGGATCATTATTAATTCCACTTGGATGAAATAATTTTTTTGAAATTGATGGGTTCATTTTGTGAAGTTACCTCCATGAGAAGTGAAAAAATATAACTAAACATCATGTTATTCTTCCAGGGTTCATTCCTAGATAATTGAATAACCTTGGCCATGTTGATCAAATTTTAGTGAAACCCATGTTCATGTAGTATTTCTTGGGGGAAAGATTAATCTTCATGGATTACATGGAGGTATAATCCTCTATTAGTGGAATCTGGTTAATGGAAAAATCCACTTGACCATGATATGAGAGAAAATTAATTAGAGGGTTTAAGTCACTGGATAATATGACCCAATAAATCACAATATCTGAGTTGTCACCTCATTTGGGTTTATGGGAGACAAAAAATCTTCATCAAGTTCACTCCATGGATTGATAAGTGAAATTTATAGGCCATTAGGGTGATCATTATGTCTGGATTTATTCACCATCGACTTCTTCCCCTCCATTTTATATTACACTATTTCTATGTACTAAGATTCACAACACTCAAAAGGGGATATATCAGTATAAATTACCTTGAACTTCCCATCAATAGAGAATTTACAACACTGGTGATATAATGAGGGAATTTATACATTCATATAAAGATAGAGACTTCCTAGTAAGAAATTAAAATCTATGTCTTAATGGACTACCATTAATTTAGATTCAGAAATGAGATCACAAAATTGGGTTCTTAACTTAATTATTCCAAGTGGTCTCTACTCACTCTTATCATAAACCTAAATTTTTATTCTATATGGGGACAAGTGGACCTCTCCATGACCCAAACATCAGAGAGTCCAAATAAATATTGATTTTATCCCAAAAAAATTATCAACTAGGGATCAATGTAAATCAATATTAATAATATTTCTATATACGTACAAAGGCCTGATGTTCCCTTATATGGAAATTTCCTGATCTTATTCTATGAAATAAATGACCGTATGGTACTCAGGGGTGCTAGTCATGGAGTGATATATCATAGATAAAGTGACTTCCATCTTGAAATCCAAAGGACTTGAAAGAGACACAATAATGGCCTCCCTAAGTGTTTTTTAAAGATAGATGAAATCCAATTTTTGTGTCTTCCTAGGATGACCTAAATATATTTCAAAATTTCATACTTATAAGACAAGGGATTGTGTTTCATGGTATGAGGCTACTACCTAGATTGAGTATTATTATCCCAAGCTAACTGTGCTGGTGAATCCTTCCCGTTATTATAATATAGGTTTTATTTGGCTACATATAGTTTGGGGTTCATAAAACTCTTTGCATATTGGTGTTGATCAATTGACTATTTTCCTACTAATATGTCTACCAGTACGGTTGGATTTGAAATGAGTCCTAAAGGATTTAGCATCAAACTGATGTTATAACTAATCCCATTATAACACCAATATTTGATACTCAGTAGTATATATAGCTTCAGTGGAAGTGACACCCAACTCCCAGGGTCTACCATGACCTTTCCTTCCTCAGCCTCTATAATATCTTCCTCTATCATGGGAGGTGAAATTAGGTTTATAAGATTTTTTTCATTGGTGAAGTGGTTTGTAAAATTTATGAAACTGATATAACCATATTATGAATCCCCATTATATAAAGGTTTAGTTTTTTAGGAAAATTAAAATCCTCTCAATAAAGGGGATAAGAAATCGTAGAGAGTATGGATTAGCTTGGTTACTTTTGAGGGATACTATTTTTATGCATTGTTTTATTGATGATGATCAGATTTCCTCTTGTAATATAGTGATGATGAAAATGTTTTCTCTGATACCATAAGATTAATTGGGGTCATGATTGATTGATTTAGTTGTATCTTCATGGTCACAAGTTCCCAGATGACTAATTTTTTGGTCATTTAGTCATAAAATTTCTATGCCCATTTGTTTAGGACTTCTTCAACTTTAATTCATATTTTGGAGGATAATTAGAGACACATTATACCTAATCCATGGATTTACCAAAATTTACATGCTATTTTCCATCATATTTTATACAATTTACTTGAATATGTAATTCTCATTGATATTATTCTCTAACATCCAATAGAAGGGGTAGTAATCTGGGTGATCATTCCAATAGAATTCATTGGGTCTTCTGATATCTAGTTCACCTAAGTATTTCTCTAGGGTAGTGTTATTAAATCATAGAAACATCTTATTTTAGATGGAATAAACCTTATCCTTATAATATTTAATGTTTGGGAGATTTTTTCTCCTTCTTACCATCCTGTCAAGGGTGCTATTGCTACTTTATTTATTTTGAAAGATGAATTGCCTGATATTGATCAATCTTAGCATTAAAATGATGAATATAATATTTCAATCATTATTCTATGGTGGGAAACTCCATAAAACCACAATAGTATTTCAAGGGAATTATAAGTGTATGAAACACATCTTAGAGGTTTTTTATATATATCTCTAATAACTACTCTTACAAAATCTTCATATTTAGGGAATAGTTAAAACTTTTTCACTTGATGATAAATTCAAAACCCTCTCATTTTTCATACTATTTTCAATTAAAGAGGTCAAGAACAACCATCTTTATTATATTTAAGCTAAATTAGTAAAGAAACTTCCATCATAGATCTTACTAATTGGTTATAGACCTATCCATTAGATTACTATACTAAAAAAATAGGGCTCCTTATAAGGTTTTCATAAAGCATATGAGCTTTTTCACTTCCTATTTATCCGGGGTTACCATTATAGGGCCATCTCATGATGAAAAATGCATGATTTTTTTTCTAAATCCACTATACCATTGAATATTGGGAAAGCCTGATTCTTAAAAATAGGTGGAGAAGGAGTCAAGTCTTCCCACTCAAGATAAAACTTCTTTTCTAGATATACTGGTGTGTGTTTACCCTTCATGTCTTCCATATAATCAATATGAGAGTTAATAGAGTCAAGATGTTCTAAAAACATTATCATCTGGGATGAAATTCTAGTGGAGGTAGGGGAGAAACCTGATAAGGTTGTATGCCCTATGAATACTTTTAATAACTATAATGATTCAGCCTAGGGTATGTTGATTGAAAAGGTGGTGGTTTTTTTACCATGGAGTGAAATATTTTTAGTCAACAGATGCTGGAGTTAAATAGATCATTTTTCTAGGGCTCAAGTTGGTCTGATGATTGGATTGCACTCTTTTTATTCGAGAAGTTCCTTCCTGCAGATGAGGATTTTCTAGAGGAGAGATATTGACAATGGCCTAAGATTTTCATTAAGTAGGTGAATTTTCTATAATAAATTTTGTATTTCATCACCTCAACTTATATAACCTAGATTTATACTAGGAAATATTCTACTGATTTGATAGATATTCAACTTCATCATGTCCTTGGTGAATCATCTATATTACTACACCTTTCCATTTATCCTTATATGAATCTCATAGAGTAGGTAGTAAATGAATATTTAGTGGGGCTTATAAATCATGATCCTATATCAAATTTTGGATGTGTATTCCCTTTTCATTTATTTTATTGTGAACCACATTTCTAATAGATGTTTACTCATCATTTACTTATGTGTCAGTGTTCAACTTAGTATTATATATTGGATTGAAATCAATAACATTCACTGATGTGAAAAATTCTATAGGAATAAAATCCCTATCTATATCATTATGGTAGAGATATTCATCATCCTCTAAATACCCTTCTACGGTTTGGTCATATTCTTCATTGAAATATATTATTTACGAAAACTATTTTACCTTGTGTCCTATATGAGGTTTCCCCCTCTATCCTTGATTATCTCCAAGAAGTGGTTTGTGTAAGAAAATACTAAGGGATTCCCCAATAGTTTTAAGTAAGCTCACTCCCGATAAAAGAGATGGGTCATGAAATATTAATATAAGAAATCATGGGTGGAACTTATTCTGAATATACTCCCAGTCTAGAAAAGAATGACATCCTTTATTGAGAGGGAGGTAAAAAATACACATAGCCCTATGGTTTAGGGCTAATTTTACTCTTGTACCTTTACAGTCATGCCCCACTAAGGATTTGATGGTTCGAGATGTGGTGGTGGTTGTAAAAATTCATCTAGCTCTATGGGTTAGGTTTGATCCTATACTATTATTGGTGTCATTACTAAAACTTTTTTTATCATATTGAGATTTTATCCTAGCATGAGATTGATGCGGTTTATTTTCTAAGAAATAGGTGATCACTTTTGAAGGTTTATTTGTAATTTTTGGTTTTGTTTTCATTGAACTAGGGTCCCATTTAACCTTTATAGTAGACTGATGTAGGATATATTCAATGGATCACTTCTATTGATTACACCTTTTCTGGGATTTAGGGATGATGATACTTTTTTGGATGAACTAACTAGAATATGTATATCTAGGATATGTAACTTAGTTGTAAGTGAAAAAATTTAAAGCTACTTTCCCTGATGAACCTTTTTTCCCTATTTATAGAGTGAAATTTTGAGATTTGTATTCAACCCAACCTTTCATAGACACATTAGGTGGGGTTAAAATTATTAAATAACATATAACCTTCTAACTATTGAGGTAGACACGATGGATACATCCATGGAACTTTTCGAATTTGAGATTTCAATCCACCAAAAAGGAAGCTAGGTCAACATAGGGACAAATATGATATATTATCTTGATGTGGTTAACATAATACCAGTAAGGTAGAAATATAGAATTGATATTATGGAGAGTCTCCCACATGGTGTGATAAAGGCGAGGTATACATTCTTCTTTTAGTGTCATGGGAATGTCATTCTAAGGAGTAACCAAGAGCTAGAAAATGACCATTATTATATCTTTGGCTAGTTATTTCAATATGAAAGTGGATTTATCCTCATCAAAGGTGAGTAGTTTTTTAATATGACCTAACCATAAAGGTAATTTCTCAGCTACATTGAGAGGAGTGGTATTATTTTCAGCCTCCTATATCATATAAAAGGGTAAATAATTTGAGGGAGTCACAAATGATGATCATCACCCCAAACCACCCATTTACTAGGATGAGATATCATTGGTTAGTGATGAGGAACCTCATGTAGCTAGCCTCAATTTCTTATGAGACTCTCAATATAAGAGAAAATTCAAAGTATCTTTGACATGACACAGATATTCATGCTAAGAAGATGAGTAATTAGGAAGAGGGCCTTCACAATAATCACCTTAGTGAGGATCTCCAGGGATTAATGTCTTATCATAGATATAAATTCTAAAAAAATTCTCTTGGGAGGACTTACAAATTTTTCAACTCAGTTTATACTAAAAGGAACTCCACGATTACTAATTTTCTATTTGAATATATGGGGAATACCTCCATATTTTATGTTTGATTCATCATAGAGATGGATCCCGTAACGCATACCTTGGGGTGGATCTCCCAAATTTATATCTCAATCTCCATGTGAAGTGACTCTATGTTTAAATACTATTGATGACTTCCCAAGGGAAGGAAATCCTTTTTGGTTGATCTTCTTGCTATAGGGAGGAATCCTGGAACTAAAATCAATAGGACCTTTATGATCTATCTTCACATTACCATGGGGAGGACCTCCATGGAAGGTGATTTTGGGGAGGGGGACCTCCATGGCTTCTTTATTTCACTTGACCATGGGGAGGACATCTATAACTAGTGACTTAAAATTTATTACTATGAGGAGGACCTTTATAGTTTACATGTTTAGTGTCACAAGGAGGATCCCTATGATGAGTAATTTTGGAAGGACTTCCAAGGTCATTAGTTTTGGTGTTGTGAGGAGGAACATCATAGTGGATACTCTAGATATTACCTCTCAAGCTGCTAGTTATCATGTTGTGTGTGTGTGTGGGGGGGGGGTTATAATAGATGTTCTAGGGAGGACCTAGAGAGTTTTTTATTAGGGTGTTTCAGGGAGGAGCTTAAAAATGGATATTTTGAAGAGTACCACCTTGTTTATGTGTCAAGGTATCATGAGGAGGACCTATGAAACCATAGATTCCTTATCCTATTGATGAAGGGATGATGATTCCTCTGGACACTTTCAGAATATTCCAATGAGCCTCAAGTATGGTAGTATTCATAGAGGCAAATAATTTCTATTGTTTCATATATTTCCCTTGATTATCCCTCCATTTTGATGATTTTTTTCTGGTGACCGAGGTTGGAACATTCATCAAAAATAGGGTCACACAATGTGTAAAATGAACTTTATGAGTAGTATCCATCATAGGTAGATACTTAGTTTCTTTCAAGATGTGATGACGCACTTCATGAGTGTGAATGAGAGTAGGAGTGTAGACATGCTCTTGATCTTCAATACCCTATTTCCTCAAAAGAGACATCCTCCTAGGTGTTTTGGTTTGTAAAAATAAGGATGATATCTTTGAGGTATCCTCACTAATATATTCTTGAGGTGATAAGGAAACATAGTGCAAGTGACTATAGAAACTAGCAGGTTCCCTCCTTGGTAACACCCAAAAATAACATGGATGTGGTTGAAATATTTCTCTATTTAATTGATATAAGGGAAATAAGTGTTATAAATCTCCATGGATAATCTCTTAAATTGGTTGCATGTGAAAACATGGGCCACATTATTCTCTGTATCCTACCCTTGGTGAGATGGATATTGGGAATTTATCTCCTAGAGGATCTCATGATCTTCCTCTATAGTTGAGATAATGATCTTGATCTAATTTTCCTATATTAGGGAATTCACCATTTAACACTAGAGGTGCTGTATTGGTGAAAATGTCTATAAAGAGTGAAGGTCCATGACCTTTATTATGCTCAAGCCATATGTCTGGGTTATTATCTTGTAGTGTGTGGAACTAGAGGTGTCTTGTAGTTTCCACCAATTTTTCTATGAATCTTGAAATGAAATTATGCATTCAATAGTGGCATTTGGATGTGATGGAAGATCATGGGAAGGACAATGAAAAACAAGGAACCTATTAGTGTAGTATCACAAAAAAAATACATGGTTAATTGATCTCTTTCATGGGTAAAGGAAATCATATTGAGTTCACCATTTCTATTCCCCCACATATTTTGTTCTCATTTTTTATGTTTGGTGAAATATTTCTTTCCATAGTTAGGAAGTCACTGAGATATACTAAGGACTCTTTGAATTACACATCAATTAAGTGGATGATAGGTTATCTCATCTTTTAAGGGTAATATTTCCTACCTTTTTCATGATAGTGATCTATTGTTACCATGCATCGATGTGAACACCATTATGTATCATAGGTTTTATATCTTTCCCTTATTAGTTGATTACACTATGGTTTAAATCCATAGAAATGGTAACTCTGAAATTTATCTCTATCCAGGGAGGTTGTAGGTGTTGTGGAGTTGGGATAAGACCCATGATATGGGATTCATATATATCCTCATGAATGGAATCATAACCCATGTAATTTGGTTTTTTCTAATGGGACACATCATACCTTTTAAGGTCTTGTGATGAGGAATAATGTGGTTCTTTTTAAGGTCTTGATTCCATGACCAAATAAAGTTCCTTTTAAGGTTATGAATCTAGGAATAATGATGAACCTTTTAAGTTTGTTTTAAATTGAATAATGAAGTACCATTTATGTTCATGAAACTAGAACATAAATGTCTTGTAGTTTAAGGTTATATGACTAGGAACTATTTAAAATATTTCAACATTATGTGGAATGGACTACTAAGTAAAAGTTACCTAGTAATGGTTTGTGTGTGACTTATGTATGAGTGACCTTTATTGGTTCATCTTGTATGTTGGTAACTAATCAGGATAGGGTATGGTTGGGGATTACACCTAGTAGGAGTCACAATGTGTTTATTGTTCACTAATATGTTATATGGGTAAGATTAACAATTAGGACCTGACCAGGTATTACACTTGGTAAAATTATTATTGAGGATTTGGTCAAAGAATCATTCACCAATCCTCCTAGAGATAGAGTCCTTAATATCAAGAGAATACATGATTGAATATTTTCAAAGTTTTTATTTGTTAGGTAGGAAAACTGGGGAATGTATCTTATAAAACACCTAATTACCATTATCAAATAGACACATGATTGAAGGGGATAACTCAATGATAAATTACCCAATAATTTATTTTAAGAGGTCATGGAGGAGGCCTGGATTGGTTTAACTTAATAGTAGTTTGACTTATGTTAAATAACGTTGGAAAATTATTTTTTATAAATTTAATTCAACATGATTAAATCACCTAAGTGAATGTGGGTGTCTGTATGAGATTAATTTTGGCTCCTTAGTATAGGGCCTAGGTGAAGTGGGACCCTGGTCATGTTTTCCTAGGAAAATAATTCCCTATTAGGTATGATATAGGTAATCCTAGGTGAATAGTGACTTAATAGGATTGATCTAGGGTGGCCTATGTGGTTGGTTCCCTAGTAGGGATGATCCAAGTGATCTGGGTGAAGGAAAGCCTAGATGGGATGATCCAGATGACCTGGGTGAATGATACTCTAGTAGGGATGATATGGGTTGATCTATATAAATTTAACCATAATAGGGAATATCTAGCGTGATTTGTTTACATAACACCATAGTATTTCTTTCTAAGTCATCCTGTGTGCATGAGGCCAAGTATAGCTCTCTTGGGATTTATGGTTCTTTGCATTGGTCCTAATGAAGCATAAGGGATGTATAATTTTGTGATGATTTGGTGTCAAAACCTATATATGACACAATTACCTTAAATTACCATTATTTTCCCTATAGAGTTACCTAAAGGAGAAAGTCTTGGATGATCACAAGTGTAAAATTGGGGTCACTTTCTATGGTTTGGACTTGAACATGATCTAAATATTCCACCATATTTAAATTATATGCATTGGGAAATTTTATAGGAAAAAGTAGGGTAAGGCATGGGGATAAGGGAAAAAACTTCCAAAACCACCTCTTGCACCCTATTAAGGTGACCACCTTATGTAAAGAGACTTAGACACAAGATACAGGCCATAAGGGCTTGTGTAAGGAGGCATGATGAAAAATATTGGAATACAATTCCACTCATGTAAGGTGACCAAGTTGTGGAAGAAAGGCATGTGATGCCGCTCATTATAGGGGAATAGGGTGAAACCGACAATCCTTCCATTGAAAATCTTCACCATCTAGTATAATTAACAAACCTTTGAAAAAGTGATTGGTAAAAGTTTCCCTAACTGATATATCTTAGATTCCACGCACCCAAATTGAAGTAGGTAGTTCTGGTATGGACCCTCATAGTACGTGTATTTATTTTGTCACATCCTTTTATCTATTTTTTACTAGTTTGTGTATTCATTCCATGATTTACTAGTAGTTTATTATAAAACTATTATTTTCATATTTATAAAATGATTAGGTTGATATAAATCATACACCTGTGGGTATTTCATATATGTTTAGTTCTTGGTGGTTTCCTATGGATTATGTTATACTCACACCCTTCATGTACACTCTGGTGGATATGTAACTTCATGGTGTGTTTTGATGGCACCCACAAGTACTGATATATGTTGGGATGCTTTTGCTTCTTTCCTTCATGGTTATTGTTTATATGGATTAAATTATTGTGGTGTTGGAGCTTGAGATTGTATTTTGTGTTTAACACCTATACATGGGCGTTTGATACTAGTTTTATATTTTTTATTTCACCTATTATTTATTCGTATACTATATAACATTCATTTCATTTTTTATAGTACTTATCTTCTGTAATTTTATTTATAATTATCAAAAGGGTAAAAATATTTTCCACTAGTGTTTCCTAAATTGTTCACACTAGTCAGTAGCCTCTGGTGGTTGGATGGTGCACCTAAGGTAATGTGGTGTCCCGATCCATGCACTTTTAAGGTGATTCAGGAAATGTTTATAAAAAGTTGTATAAAAAGGGAAATGATAATATTTCTCAATTATAGTGGTTAGGATGGCTAGGATTAAGAATAAATAATATTTAGGATAGTAATTACTTGACAAGTAACCCATAAAAGGCATCACAAACTTTTTTATGGATAAAGCATACATTTCTTAGGACGTTTGGGTAGCTAGGTGGGGACACTAATATTAACAAGTTATTAATTTGAATACTTCAATTGACTATAATCAAGAACTTTTAAGTGATACAAGGCTCATACAGTAGCTAACTTATCAAATGGTTCATACATCATGGGTAGATATCTTGGGTAGATATAATAGTTAAAACTAACATACCATGTGCTTGACCATTTTTGTTTATATTATATCTAGAATATAACAGATTTTTTTATTAATTAAAACATAAATTACATTTTTATATAGATCTTTCCAATATACATATAATGGTGAAATATATTTAAATATGAATAACCAATTTATTTTTTATTGGGATAACTACCTTTATTTTATTAATGACTAGACTTTATTAAATGTTCCATTTCCAAGAATTCTTATGTAATTCCTTAATTTAATAAAAATTATTAAATCATGTTTATTATTATTTATATGCCTTGTTATTTATTTGGGACCATGTTTATATTTATTATTTGATTTAAAAATAGTAGTTAGAATTGGTCAAATCATTCTCATGTTGATTTATTAAATTTGATTCTTGCAATGAGTACTATTATTAATTAAATCATTCTCTTTATTATGAAATACTACTTTTTGTTATCATTTTTTGAACATGATTACTCTTTATTATTTAAATTTTTACTACCTCATCAGTATTAGGAATCTATGTTTCATGATGTTTCGTATATACCATGATGTTTTGGTAAGTAATAGATTTTAAAAATTGAAATGTTTATTTTAAAATAAAATATAGTGATTTTATTTAATAAATTATTTTGAAAATAAATTCCATATAGGGTTTTGAAAAGAATGTGGATGGTGTTTAAAAGGAGAAAAAAAATGAAAAGTGTTTTTTCTAAATAGAGTGATTTGTATAAGAAGTGGAAATTATATTTCAAAGAGATTGATTTTTTTTTCTATCAGTATATTAAAAATAATTTTATCAAAGATATTGTTTTCTTGAAATAATTATGAAATGGAAGTTTGTAATGGAATTTTGAAAGATATTTTTGATAAATAAATAGTTTTTTTGAACTAGATAAAGTGGAAGAAATTTGGATTAATTACTAGGTAAGTCTTATTATGGGGAGAAATATAATTTGAAATAGTATCTTGATTATTGAAAATTTTAGAATAATTCGATGGAAATAATTTTATGGTATTTAAGATTATGCATGTTGTATATCATATTTTATAGTTTTTGGAAGGATTAAAGGGTAATCTAATATGTATTTTAGTGGTAGTATCTTAAGGATTTGAAGAATGGTTATTTTAGTTTATTTAGGTATTGTGGTATACTCATTTGGATATTATGTTTTGGTGATTCTTTTGGATAAGTTCATTTTTTTAGTAAATGATTTAAAGTGGTGACAAGTACTTATAGTTGTAGACTAGAATGGATATAGAAAATATGATGCATTTGATACTTAAGAGATAATCAATTAGTGCTCATTTTTGTTTTCTATAATAAAAAACACTACAATGTGGAATTTATAATGGCCATGAACTTGTTAATTATGTTATTGATGATATTTATTTATGATGTTTCAAGGAAGTTCATGTTATTTATTTTAGTTTAGGAGTTGTTTTTTATTCCAGGGTTCAAGTATTATTTTGGGTATTTGTAGATGAATTATTAAGTGTTTTGGGATGAGGTTTGAGTTATAGAGGAATGTTCAAGTGTTTGGGTGGTCAATATTTAGAACCACCTATATTATTAAGATTGTAGGTGGAATCAATTAACTAGTATGGTGTACCACGTACTTGGTGTACCTGATCAATGGGGTGAGGGGCGTCTTCAGAGGGAAAATAAGTACCTGGTGGCCTTCCAAAAGGTACTTGATAGGCCCCAAACTATTTTATATTAAAAGTGTATATTTCTTTCATTTCTATCCTAACCCATTTACTTACATTTTCCTCTCCTTAAACCCTCTCTTTCTCCCAATCATAGAGAGATTTTCCCATGGATGATCTTGAATTATTTATCCACTACCTATTGTACCTTTAATCCATGGTGAAACTAAGGTATTTTTTCATAAAAAAATAAAAGGTAATACCTCAATAACCTTCCAAAAATCTATTTATCTTTATTATTCATCTTATTTTTGTTTGAAAATGATAATTTTTATTTTGGATCTCAAAAATTTCATGGTGAAATCCATTTGAGAACCTTTCGTCTATCTATCTTTCATTAAGGGAGACTAAAGTGGATGTTTTGGTAGGGATTATTCATTGTTTTAATAAATTTCATTTTCAAATTTATTTTTTTAAGGATTTATGGATTTAGGAACTTGATTTATGACATATTAAGTCTAATGAAATATGACCTTTCCATTGATTTATTATCAAAAATATTATTTTTTGAAATGTTTCCTAGGTTTTATGTAGGTTTAGTTTTGTTATCTAAGTGGATATTTTTCTTAATTGGAATATTTCTTGTAAATACTTATACATTATTTTTTGGTGGTTGTTTGGCGCTACTATGATTCCATTTGAGTAAAATATAGGACTCACCAAGGATAAATAAATGGTATCTTATTCTGAACTATATGAAATTCATCATGGATTATTTTGGGTTAATCTACCACCATTTTTCTTAAACTAATAAAATAAATTTTGATGTTTTCAAAGTATATGAATTAATACTTTTTAGTTAATACATTAATCATATATTCATATAATTTTTCAATGAAATAAATTTTTAATTCCATTTAAAAAATGTCAAAATTTCATTTTTTTAGTTTTAGAATACTAGTTCAAGTGATTCATGATAAATTGATTAGTTCAAGTATGCTATTTAAGTATTTTTTGAAACATTTAAACGTTGATATCAACTTTTCAATTTTTAACTTGGTTTTACATTCTTTATGTTAGTGATCTATTTCCCTCACTTATCTATGTTAAATATTAAGAGTTAAAGTAGATACCATGTTTCCTAATTTAATTAATTGATTGATCATAAATAATTAAGGATAACTTGAATTATAAGTGGACCTAGTAATGTGATTAAGTATACCCTTAAAACTAAATGTCTTCTATGGTGTGGTAACATTTGGTATATTCTAATAAATCTTGGATTTTATTATATACATATCTATAAGTGTTCTAAATTTTCTTGTTATAGGTTGTTAGATACAACATTTTGAGGTAAATTTAAATTTATACATAACTCCATGGTTTTCCTCTTGAAACTATAAAGAATTAAATTTGATATGGTAGAACCTCTTTAATGAATTAAGTGGAAGAAAATTGGTAGGGTGAAAAAATATAAATAGAAGTGTTTTTTCTTGTTACTTTAACTTTTATTATTAATGAAATAATTTATTTTCACTTTAACATACATGAGTTATAAGTCAAAATCTAAACTTAACTATAGTTTAGAGTTTGATTAGTGATAAAAAGTTTTTGAATTCAAAACTTCATTCAATTTATTAAATGGGGTTTCTAACTAAACTAGATACTTTTCATAAAAAACATTCACCTATTTCTTGTCCATAAAGTCTTGGAACTATTATTGTTTTTAAACAGTCCCTTTTTCGAAAATGGTTTTAATAAAAACTTTTATCATTTTAAATTAGGTTTTAAATTACTTCCTCATAAAGTAAAATTTTTAAAGTAAACACTCTTTAAAAAATAAAACCATTTGTGTGAATTCCTTAAAGTAAAATCCATGGATGGAAAAACCATTTTGAGATGAACTCTCTTTTTTTAAAAAATGTTTTAAATTTATCACTAATAAATTCTTTAACTCTTAATATGGAATGATTCATCTATGTATTGTCCATGTAAAATGCTATATTGGGTCTACCACTTTGTAGGAGATAAGGTTTACTAGTTACTACTCATGTATGAGTTAGAGCCTTGTTCGGATGGGTTATAGTAAGTCTTTATCTACCATCAATTAAGTTGTTATGTTCTAGAATTGATTATGTTTGTCCCTAGGTTCCATATCAAGATATTACTCATATACACTAGTGACCACCAATGATGTCCTTAGTGTCTTATTTGTTCACAATATTTTCTATTCCTTAGTTTTTTATATGTTTGGATGTTTTTCCATTTAATTTATTTCTTTACATGCTATAATTCCCAAGGATTTATTTTTGATTTATGATGTATTTATTTGAATCCAAGCATGTTTATCATATCATTTTTTTCTATAACAATCATGTTAAATAATATTTCTAAAAATGTTACTCTTTACCATAGATTGGTATATTCTTATATATATATATATATTTAAAAGTTACTCCCTACTGGAGAATAATTTTAAGGAATGAGAAGTGTTGTGAATCCTCAATCATGCATGAACTATTCATTAAAATTGAATAATTTTAAGGTGTGATAGTGTTGTAAATCCCTACACACTTTTGAACATTCATTATCTCTCTAGGATGGGTGATGACACCCTGAATTATTCATGGGATGGGAAACTAGGCTTCTCTAACTTGTTCCCACACTCCCTGTCTCCTTTGGGACAAGTGCAACACCTCAACTCATTATACACACACATATACTCATATGTGTGGGTACATATGTGTATATGTGTGTGTTATATGAATTTATATTGTTGGGATGAGAATCATGGTTTCCTTGACTGATATGTATTTGATTTTGATCTCTTAGATTAAAGTAGGTAGTTCAAGTATGAAATCTATCTATATGAATCATAATTTTGTTATATAATTTTATCCATTTTTATACTTCTTTTATGTATCCATTCCATTATTTACATATAATTTTTTTGTAAAAATATTTTTTTAGTTATATAAATGAGTAGGTTGAGATAAATTATACACTTGATGGTATTTCATATATATAAGAATATTGAAATTTGTCAACTAAGTATGTTATGATCACATCCTACATGTTAAATCTAGGGGACATGAAGCTTCATGGTATGTTTTATAGGTACTAGAAAATGTTGGGATTCTTGTGTTGATAACTATTACTAGTACTGGTGGAGTTCCACATAGTATTGGAGTTAGAGATTGCAGTTTGTGTTTGGAACCTAGATAGGTGTGTATGGGCCCTATTTTATTTTTTTTATTTCACCTAATACATGTTATTATATTGTATGAAACTATTATCATTTTTATATTATTCATCTTCCTTAATTTTATTTAAATTTATCAAATGGGGAAAAATAATTTCCATTAGTGTTTCTCAGAGCCTCAATATTAGTCACTAGCCTCTAGTGGTTAGAAGGTTCACCTGAGTTCATGTTCAGGCCTAATCCAAGTACTGCTTTTGTGATTTGGGTTAAGGTTGATACATATTTAACGTCAAAAACTTTTCTTGATAACAAGAAAAAAAATAATGTTTTTACTTTCCTTTATAAATATTTTCAATATTTTGAAGCCAAATATTACATCAATTCATGAGGATTGTAACAAACCATATTTTCAAAGAAGGTACGACCCATTAGTTTTTCAAATTTTTTTACCTTAAAGGCCCAAATATTGATGTTCAATAAAGTCACAGATGTCACGAGTTTGTTTGGGGATCGTTAGAATCCAGGATCTCCAAAATGGAAAAAATAGACTCGGACACATAGTTTGTCTGCAACCATGTGACCAAGATCACATAGACATGTGGTTAGTTGTAGACATGGGAAAAAGTCTATTTTCATGGTTTTCACACTATTATGAAAACTGTGCACCTAACCATGTGGTGTTCCCCATGTAGCAGTGAAATGAGACCTGTTTGTACACAATTTTTCCAAACTGTGTGCTTTGATATTTTGGGGTGAAATTACTATTTTCCCCACATAAAATTAAAACCTTATTTTACTTTACCCTCTTCATCCTCTAGTGGCTGGGTGAGCTCTCCTCCTCTTTGATCTTCAAAAACATAAAGCTAGGCATTGATACAACTTCTTCATCCAGTGTTCGTTCTTTGATTTTATAGAGGCATTGGACCCATATCGGTAAGCTCCCATAATATATCAACTCCTATCAAATATTATCATGCCATCTATTGTTCTATTTAGTTGTAGGATAATTTTCCCTATTTTCAGGGCATTGGAATATTTTTTAGATATCTTACTACCTAATCCTAATATGAGTTTGACATTGATCAAGGCATCATCTATGGCCTTAAGGTAGGTGGTCATGTTGTTTTCCCATTGATTTTTTTTTCATTTCGTAATTAAGCTATTGTGTCACACATTGGGTTTTGATGAGATTTTCAATTATATTGATTTCATAATGTATATTTGAACCTCAAAACTTAATATATTACAATTTGTACTTGTTTGGTTAGTTAGAGGTTGGTTTCCTTGTTAATGGAAACCTCATGGGTGTGTTAAGTGAAATTTCCCCTTTTTATAAAAAGTGAATATGCTCGATCTGTCTCTCAAGCATTCAGCTAAGCTTTTAAGTTGAATTTACCTTATAATATGAATGGCTGATTTGATCAAGAGTCCCTTCCATGTGTTTGGCCATTCAAAACTTGATTTCCCCATGCAAGCAATTCCCTCCTTAAGAAACTCACCTCTTTAAAGACCCTTGAGCTTATAAATGAGATTTTCCATGTTTTAGTAAATTAAACGAATTAAATGGAATTGTCCATTTGGGATGACTTATACAAGATGGTGGAATACCTTAAATGAATTTACCATGGAACCTTCTAATTTACAGTTGATCCTTATATGTGAATTTTTCATGTTTTGGTAAATTATATATTAGGTTCTTGGGGGTATAATTACATTAAACACAGGCACACCACACACAAAGGCTAAAAAGGTAGGCCATGTCCCCCCAATGGATATCTTAACCATCAAGCCTTATTTATTCGGTACATAACCTAAAGGCCTAGTGGACATGAAGCTTATTACATGTCTTAAAGGCCCACAATCTAGCCTGAAGGCCCAGTGTAACTTCATGACTCTATCATTCCTATGTCACCATCTGCATGTGTCATGCCCGCATCAGCACCTGCCTGTGTCATGTATGCATCACCTTAGTCCTGTGAAAATTCTCTCCCACTTGGATTTGAACTCGGGTTTAATGTAGAACCAGGGGTCACCTCAACCACTGAGGCACACCCCAACTGATTTTTTTGTTATGGGTAAAAACGTATAGGTTTAGCCACACCACCTGTGGGCCACACGTCCCTAGTGAGTCCCACAGTAGAAAAACTTAGTCTTGGGCCAATTCCCTAATGGAGTAGAGGGTATAGGAGAAATTATTATTTTGGAATCTCAGGAATTACCTTGCGAGGACTCAAACCTAGAACCTCGAGGTCAGGGTGCCACAACCGAAACCACTCCACCATTCCCTCATAGGCACATTTTGGTAAATTGAATGGGCTATTTTAAAGGAAATATATAATTCATGATGGGTTCCTTTATTTAAATTAATTTAATTAGTAAAATGTAAATGTGGTTCCATAATTAGATTAGGCTTTACTAAATTCATGCATGAGAGGTATTTTCCTCATGTGTTGAATTATATATATAACCATGCCTTTGAAAATGTTTAATTGAAATGCATAAGAGGTTATGCCTTATGTATTATGTTACAAATGATTATGCCTTGTTATGTATATGGCCAGATAAAAGAGAAGGATAAGAAGTAATGCCCCATGGTAGTTATAATTATAATAAACCTTTATAGAGGTTGTTTACGATGGTAATGGGTGTTGATCTAGGAGGGAAATCACACCCCCTTTCATCTGGTGTGGAGTATGTCATCTCACACGAGTGATGCTATATGAGTGTTGGGATTTATGAACCATGTTACATTATTATAGTGTTTCAAGGATGGATCACTTTACATTCAAAGTGTTATTGGATGGCATCTCTCACTCTTCTTTGTATGTAGAGAATATACTCTGTTTCATGATATTTTAGCCTTGTTAGACTGGTTATGGATTTCTAAGTTGCACCCTAGTCCATTCCTACACTAGTATTCTAGGTATATGTCTATTAAGCATATGTACACACTTGGTTCATATAGGTGGATGGAATATAGAAATATACTATATATATATATTATTATTACAATATATATAGTGACATGATCAGACACACATTCCAGCCCAAGATGAATCAGGAAGACCCACCAGGAGTCCCATAGTAACCTGAGCATGCTCGTTATTTATTTAAGCTTTTTTTACATTTCTAGTTATACATAAACACTATTTAGTTACAATCACTACTCAGATTATATGTATACACCATTGGTTGTGGCCTACTAAGATTTGTATCTCATACCCTACTCAGGCCGCCTTTGGTGTTTGAGTTGGTGTCCGATAACCAACTGTTTGTACTCTAATTACATGAATATTTAATGAATTAAATATTAAATTAAACATCTTATTATATATTTTTCATTGTTCTGCATGAATTTAATGTATTAATGTCCTAGAGTATTTTTCACATTGATAAGGTCATTTTAGATCCCCACTATGATGATAACCTTGAAGTGCTATGATAATATTCTTAATATAGTTTTGCAGATGGATAACATACTATGATAGGGAACATAGTATATAGACCATTAGGTGATCGTAATCTTAAAATGATGATAATTATTCTCATGAATTTATCACTTGGTAATCTACAAGATGAGAGATAATGAGAACATAACTGCCTATATGAATTCTACATGTTTTGGTGTCAGTGGATATTCCTATCTATGAGGGTGTGTAATGGTCATTAGACTTTAATATTGTCATCAATGTATTTCATGACTCGTTCACATATATTTTCTTATGAAAACCATCACACTATTTATTGATGGGAGGTATGGTACATTAGGTGTATCACGAATGACAAGTTATTAATGGATAATCACTGAAGGATTTGTCCCTTCCATCTTTATGGAAGTTGATATCTAGACCCTTTGATTGAAATAGTGCCATCTCAATAAATTCCATGGTCATGTTGTAACGACGAGTTTATTTCAGATAGTCAAAGAATGGTGTATTGAGCATATAGTTTGATGACACTATCATGCAACCTTCTTGATGAGATATTATGATAAAGGGATTATCTTATATATTGAATGTTTATATGTGGTTGTTATCATTGAAACTTTAAGTTCTTTCTCTTGGGTGCCTTGACCTGTTGTTAGACAATAATCTTGGACTTTAGGAAAGCTTGCCTAATACCAACGAGAAAAAATGATAAAGGTCCACACACTAAGTGTTTATATTATTCTCTATTAAATTCTATTTGAATTTAATTAATGTAATAAATATTATTCTCAAGACCAAGGAATAATTTTATTCAAGTTATCTTGATCATGTAAATTAATTAAATATTTATTCACCATATTTTGAATAAAATATATTTATTTATTTTATTGAATATTTAATAACTATTTATTTACTATTTTGTGAATAAAATATTTATTTAAGAGAATAAAATATTTATTCAGGTTTTCAAAAAATAATAGAGGAGTTTGAATGAACCAAGACTGTATTTGGTGAAAAAATAATTATTTATGAGCCGATAAATATTATTTATCCATTCTGTATAAGTTGGCACACCAAAAAAATATTATTATTATGCGTCATGGGATTTCATTAATGGTTATAATTATATTTAATGGATTTTATGCAATTAAATTTTGTAACTGAAATCCCATCTTTATAGATATACAACTATCTCAATTGTGTAATTAATTCGAAACCAATAACATGTTTGGGAATAGAGAATTGTTGCGCACAATGAATTATACCTTGACTCCTACTCCTCTTTCCCTCTCAAGAATTAGAAACCAAATAGACAATTTCTTTCAGACTGAATAATGGATGATCAATAAAGAAAAACACAAGACATTTAAAAGAGTTCGAATAGACCACGACCATGTCTGGTGATAAAATAATTATTTATGAGACAATAAATATTATTTATCTATTTTTTGAAAGTTCACGCACCAAAAAATAATAATAAAATTATTATTATTATGTGGTATGAGATTTAATTAATGGTTATAATTATATTTAATATATCACCCTCCACCGCAACACTTCTTCCATCCCTGGAACCAACAAGTAGTATCAGAGTGGTCACATTTAAATCTATAATTATTTATTTGATTGTTGATCTATGTGCAATAATTGTTATATTTTCATTTCATCTTATTCTTTATTTAATCATATTTTAATTAACATGTTATCAAAATACTAATCATGTTCATTTATTGATTAATTTTCTTATAGATTTAGGAACAAAAGAAGAATGACCAGAGATGCCATCAGAAAGTGCTAAATCTCTGGCTAGTAAAGCTGGGTTACACGACCTGTGGTTAGATCACATGCCATATAACCATGTTCATTTTATCTAGATGTTCTGAGAAATTAAAAGCATGTGGTGATTTTATTTCAAAAAGCATGTTGACTATGCCAACCTGGCACATGGAAAGTAGATACAGGCTGTGTAGATGGCATGTACACACCGTGTAGTCTGGTCGATTTAACATGCTGAAGCCCTAGGTGTGTGACTTGGATATATGTCAATCGAGGTACATGACACATAGATAAATGTACACGCCATATAGTCTCCCATTAGTTGAAAAAAATTAAAATTGAATTAATTTGAAAAAATTACAGCATTAAAACCTTATTTTATTGATTGGCACACTATTGTGTGTTTGAAAATTTAATAATGGGTTTAAATAATTTTAAATGATCAATTAATTTACTATAATAAATATGTCCTTAAGGGGTCTAATGTTTATTTTCCATGAATTCCAAATTTATGGGTATCTCCAATTAACTTCTGAAGATTGTTAAGATGAAAAGGAATTAATTAATTAATTAATACATGTGCATTCGTCTTAATAATGATGAATGAATAAAGAAATGAATGCCATACAGTTACTTTTTTCTTATTAGTTACATGAACAACTAATCATGAGATTTACGAGGACCTATGTTTATGTTGGGATTTATTTAATTAAATTTATTTCATGATTTTTGAAATTATTTAATGCTAAATTAAAATATGACCTATGAGTAATCCCTCCCTCCATTATTAAGTATGACCTATATGTCTAATGATATTTTTGTAATTCCCTTTAACAAGTACCTTGATTCCTCTCACTAGTGTGTGAATAATAAATATTTGTAATTAATGGAGCATCCCAAGGTGCATGGAGATAGTTCAACATGAAACTATAATAGTTCCAATCCGATGATACATAGGTGGACATATAGAATGATGTAGCTCATCCCTAGTCTATAATAAGGAGTTATTTACCCTAGGGAATAGGTTGATTTAATGTCCGATCATTAAATCAACCATTAGATAATATCATGATCCATTCATTTGATTATTTATTTAATATATGTCAAATTCAATAAAATTATATTTATTTATGCAAGACTACAATCACGTAAGCAATTTAATATGAAAATATAGAATTTAAATAAAATTTATTATGCGTAAATGTTTTATCCAAACATGTTTTATTAATTAAGTAAACATCCACTTAAATATTAATAGGACATGTAAATGATACAAAAGAAAAAAATTTATGCATAATAAAATAAAATCCCTCAATCTAAAACTAAGTCAGACTAAGCCTTCTATTACTTGATTAGAAACAAAACTCAATAGAGATATGTGTTTGAACAACCCTTGTTGGGACACTTACTTTTATAATGGGAGTTATTATGAAGGTTTTGGGTTTAATTAACCATTTTACATAAATAAAAGTATCCTTTTCTAGACTTGGTGTAATTTAGAGGCACGTTTTGACAAAATCGAAGTTAGGATTTCTGGATTAGAGAGTCCACTCAATGAATAAAGGAGATACAAGCCCACTATTGGTAAATAATTTCCTATCTAAATACCTTCAAAATTACTTGACCAACCCTTTTTTGGGGTTATTCTAAGAATAATATGGATCATTTACACTAAAATTTCCTAGAAACTAGACATTCCAAGTATAATGGTGAGGGCGATTAGGGCTTGATAAAAATAATGGTAGATTTAATAAAATCAATTAATTTATTATTTCTCACAAAATTTGTAATCAATAAATGCACTAATAATCTACTCTTTTAATTTTAGAATAAAATGAAAAGATCTTCATCCACACTCTACCTACGATCAATATTAGATAATGAAAATATCCTCACTAGCAGTAACTTCCAGGAATGGTTTAGACACCTTTGGGTTTTTTATGCCATGAACAGAAATATTAAATGTTAGAATCCTCAATGCCTGATTCATATAATCAATAGGCGAGTGATGAAGAGTTCCTAGTCTTTGAAAAACACATGAACAACATAGTAAAAGTTTAATTTTTGATTCTTTCATATATTTCTAGTGATATCATAAAGTCTAATGAAAAAATGGATGCATATAGAATGCTTGATAACCTCTGTGGTCTTTACTAGGAGAGATCTAGACATGAATAGTTTAAGATTTCCAAGGCGTTCTTTCAAAGTAAGCTTGGATAGGGTTCCCCATCTGGGCCTCATGTAGTCAAACTCATTGTCTATATTGAGTGCTTAGAGGTTCTAAGGATTAAACTCCCCGAAAAACTGGGAACTGATCTAATTATGATATCACTCCCTCAAAGATTCTCCAGTTTTTTTTTGAATTTAAATATGAAAAACATTGAGAAGTATCCTCTAGATCTTCTTATCCTCCTTCACCAAGTAGATAAATATATGAATCACGAAAAGCCTTCTGTCCTTATGATAAAAAAAGTTAAATGGAAAGAAAATATATTTAATCCCAAAACTTCTTCACACCCTTCCAAGAAGAATAATATAAAAGTGGAATCAAGGGAACGTGATGTTTTCAATTTTTCATCTGGAAAGATGGGCCACTGGAAGTAAAAATGTACCCAGCTAAATAAGAAAGGAGAAGATTCAGGTGCATTAGTTATTGATTTAAATTTATCAATTTCTACAAATTGGGTATTAAATAAAGCTTTTGGTTATCACATATGAATTGAAATAAAGAAACCAAGTAGATTCAGAAAAATTGACTGAGGTAAGGTAGTTCTATGAGCAACCAGCAGAGATAAAATTGCTGTTGTAGCTATCAAGAACTGCCACCTCACATTGTCGAGTAGAATGATCTTGTTTTTAAAGGGTTTTAATTGTGTTAATTTAGTTACCGAAAACATTATTTCTATATATAGACTATATAGGGATGGATTCATTTTAAAATTAGAAATAAATGTTTATTATTTTATAAAATAACATATGTTAGGGTAAGGAACATTTACATAACAATATTTATGTGTTGTATTACATGAATGAAGTAATGGAAATCGATAATGAAGTTACTTCATATGAATCATACTACACCAAACTTTGGAATCACTGGTTATGTCATGTAAATGAAAAACCACTACCACAAAACTGGGCAAGGCATGTGCCTGCCTTTATCAGCGCTAAAAAAAGCACTGATAAAGGTCCACTTTATCAGCGCTAAAGCAAGCGCTGATAAAGGTGTACCCTTTAGCAGTGTTTTTTTAGCGCTCATAAAGGGATTATTTATTAGCACTAAAAAGTGCTGATAAAGGTTGTATTTATCAGCGCTTTTCATTTTAGTGCTAATAAATACACCCTTTATCAGCACTTTTAACTAGCGCTAATAAAGGCTCACGCAGATTTGTTAAAAACCTACGGGTCCTCTTCTTCCTCCCTGCACCCGGTCAAGCTCTCGCGGAAGCCCTCCTCTGCGCCGCTGCCACCGCCTCCTCCTCCTCCGCCGCGGCCGTCGCCTCCTCTTTATCCTCCTTCTTCGGCCTCCACCACCTCCTCCTTCGGCTGCCGCCTCCTCCTCCTCCGGCCGCCTCCTCCTCCTCCTCTGCTCCTCCTCCTCCTCCTCCTCCACCGCGACCTCGTCCTCCTCCTCCTCCACCGCGGCCTCGTCCTCCTCCTCCTCCACTGGAGCTTCCTCCTCCTCCTCCTAGTCCGCGGCCTCATCCTCCTCCTCCTCCACTGGCACCTCCTCCTCCTCCTCCTCCTCTGCCTACTCCGCTGGCTCCACCTCCACCGCGGCCTCCTCCTCCTCCTCCTCCGCTACCTCCACTGCCTCCGCCCTGCCTCCGCGCTGCCTTCGTTGCCTCCGGTGCCTCCACTGTCGACACCTCGTTATCCTCCACCACCGGGTCATCCTCTTTAAGGTTATTCAAATTGAATTTTCATGAATTAATTATGTTTGGAATGGGTAAGTGTTTGGCCAACTATTCTTCGTGTTGAATCTTAAGTTTCCATGGGTGGTTTGGGATTGTGGTTATGTTTTGATCCTGACTATGGGTTGTTTTTATGATTTCCCACTACTTCATTAGATTTATTTAGTTATTCTTATGTTTTGGTGTTTTCATTTAGTTCTTTTGTTGTGATTTGATGTTGGGTTTTCCTTGATGGAGGTTGTTCATGTTTCTTGTAGACAATACCTCCTAGAAGGACCATGTAGAAGCATAGAGAGTGTGAACCAGAGTACCCTAAAGAGGAACCATCCCATTAATACAAATTTTTTTGGATTCAATGATTTATAATTTCAAAAACGTGGGTTAAATTGGTATCCATGATAAGACATGAACTATGGACCACACTCAAGAATTTTCAAAGAATAATTCAGAGTTTTTCCTTACTGAAAAGAAAACCAAGTAATTTAAGGAGTAGTTGGACTGTATCAAGTAGATCTTAGAGTTTTTGAAAACCCCTAAGACATCTAAAGTGTTATTTTTTGGTTCCTTTTTAAAATAATTTATTTGAATGTGGTGCGATTCAATGATTCTTTTGAGGAATAGAGAGGATCTCACTTTTACCACTTTCCAAGTGGTATTTCTTCAGAGGTTCTACCCAGATACCTTGAGATTGATGAATGACTATGTGTTTTTAAATCTAGAGTATAGTGGTCATTTAGTCATGGATTATGCCACTAGATTCCATAATTTGGTGCATGTATCTCTTTATCTCCCCAAGAACGATTATCTTATGGCTATTAATTTTGAGATGGGTTTGAGGAAATATATCAGATTTATTCTTATTGTTCTAAGTATACCAACCTATTTTTAGGTGTTTCCCAAGGTATTGATGTGAGAGGCATATTTTAATTGAAATATTGGTCTCAATGGTGTTCCATTAATGGGTGGTATCCATAGTTATTTTTGAGGATAAAATCTAAAGTACGATGAGTCTTAAAGAAGTAGTGGAAAGGGATTTGAGTAGTCTTTATGAACAGATTATGTGGATTCTATGGACAATGGACCTATTTTTTTATCAGATTAGAAATGTGGGAAACATCTGGATGATTTTACCAAAGACTCTGAGGGCGTTCCACCTATTTGGGTAGTCGGGGAATATCTTGTGATTTTTTCAATTGCCTCCTAATGGGAGTGGTGTAGGCTCCACTTTTTTAAGGGATCTTATTTAAAATAAGAGGCTTCAAATGGTGGAGGATCACATCCTAAAAGAAAGGGGGATTATTAATAGGGAAATAATACATAGACGAGTCTAATCCAGAAAAAATCAATGTAGTAGAGGTCATTCATGAGGACTCATAATCTTGGCCAACCACAATTTGAGGTGAATTTTTTTTTAATTCTTCTATAGTATTGGTTTCATTTCAAAATGGTGAATCCTAGTCATTAATTTCACATATTTTTTTATTACTTGGGTATGACAGTAGAGTTTATGAATTATTTCATGTATTTCCTAACCCTTTTGGGTAGGAAAAATGGTCATGGTTTCATGTTCTTTGAGAGTTTTGTTGTGGTACTTGGCATGGAGGAAATTTCAGAAATCCATGTTTTGGACCTGGTCTTTTCCGACCTCATTATCGTCTTGGATTTTTTTTTATTGGATTTAGTGCACTAGATGACTATTATCACCATTGGGATCAGTTACTTACTCTTAACATGAGATTCCATGTCTTTTATGGAGATTGTGATCTATAACCATGGAGGGTATGACAAGTTACTTCTATGTTATGGTTCATATCATGTCATTTTTCCAAGGTTTTCATTGGGGTTGTTGAGAAGTGTTCTTCATGTGAAATTCCAGTGTTCATGGGAAAGTACACAAAATCATTTCTAGAGGACTTCATGGGATAACCTCCCTAATGAGTGTTTGTGTTTTCTATCTATTTGCTTCACAGGACGATCCCATTTTCCATTCCATCACATCATAAGGCTCTGGCCGATTTAGAGGAGCTAAAAGACCGGCTATAAGATCTTTAGGGAAATGGTTCTATCTATATGATCATGTCACTATGGGATTTTCCAATTCTGTTTTCAATGAAGTTATATCATAGCCTATTAATTTTAACAGTCTACCGTAGTCATAGCCAGGTGACGGTAATGAATAATTACATATTGCCTATAATTGATGATTTGTTTGACCATCGTATTAGGTTCTATTGGTTTTTGAAAATTTTCTAGAGATCAGGGTACCAACAGTTGAGGGTTTGGGAATAGGATGCTCAAAAGATTGATTTTTAAATTCGATATGGAAATTTAAAGTATTTATGAATTCCATTTGGGATCACCAATGCTCTATCTATTTCATGGAACTGATGAACTAGATCTTTAATATCTTTCTAGACAGCTCCATTTTCGTTTTTTAGAATACTTCTTGGTGTATTACAATATATAGGAGGAGTACTCTGATAATATGGAGGTTGTTTTGGGTGTTTTTAGAGAGCTTTGTCTTTATTACAATATTATAAATTCCCCATATTTTGTTTAAGAAGTATTGTTTCATGGTCACATTATTTCCTTGGAAGGAGTTCTAGGTTATCCAGAAAAGGTTCGAGAAGTCATTTCTCCAAATCAGTCAAAGAATGTATTCAAGATCCACAAAATTCTAGACTTAGTCATTTCATGGTCACATTATTTCCTTGAAGTATCCTGTTTTTTATCTAAATTATACTCGTATTCCTTCTCCTCTAACCTATATACTCTTCCTATGGATTTCAAATAGGATGAATATAAATAAAGAATGGATGAATGCCAATCGGTTGACAAAAGAGTATGAAGAAGGCATGAAAGAATTTATCAAGTTTGCAAAAGATCATGCATGTGACTCTTCTCAAATCCTTTGTCCGTGTTTATGCTGTTGTTATTCAAAAAAAATTAGTCCAGATGAGTTGGAAGTACACTTGATCTGTCACGGAATAGATCAAAGTTATACATGTTGGAATAAACACGGGGAAATAATGAATGTAGGTAGTGACTGGGGTGACACTGTGTTTTATGGATCATCTGATATGATTACAAACATGAAAAATGAAGATGACCGTATGGAGGATGTGATTACAGATGTGAATGATGATGAAGATCATATTGAGAAAATGACAAGGACCTTTGAAGATGAACTTCGTGATTGCCCAAAATTGTTTGAGAAGTTAAAAAGTTGTGCAAAGACGCCATTGTATGCTGGTTGCACTAAATATACAGCATTGTCAGCCGTACTGAAGCTGTATAATTTGAAAGCAGATAACGGGTGGAGTGACGACAGTTTTACGAAACTACTTGCCCTCTTGAATGACATGATCCCAGAAGACAATGAGCTCCCGAGCCGAACATACGATGCCAAACGAATGCTACGCTCTATGGGTATGATCTCTGAAAGAATACACGCCTGCCCGAATGACTGTATACTGTTTCTCAAGGACCACAAATCACTTAAAGAATGCCCAAAGTGTGGTGCTTCTCGATACAATGAAGATGAATCCAGTCCTACTAAAGTTGTATGGTACTTTCCAATCATTACAAGGTTTAGAAGCCTATATGGAAGTGAGGAGACTGCAGAACAATTAACATGGAATGCAGATACAAGAATTAAAGATGGGATACTACGTCACCCGGTAGACTCTCCTCAGTGGAAGAGAATCGATCATGAGTATCCTGAATTTGGAAACGAGTCGAGAAAACTTCATCTTGCGTTATCTACAGATGGAGTGAATCCTTTTGGTTTTCAAAGCAACAGTCACAGTACATGGCCGATTATGTTGATAAATTATAACTTACCACCGTGGTTATGCATAAAACGAAAATAAATCATGTTATCTATGCTTATATCAGGACCAAAACAACCGGGTAATGATATTGATGTTTATTTAGCTCCATTGATCGAAGATTTGAAATTATTGTGGGATTCAAGTGTTACATTGTATGATGCTTACAGAAAGGAAGATTTCACTTTGAGAGTCATGTTGTATGGGACGATAAATGACTTCCCTGCTTATGGAAATTTTTCAGGATATAGCATTAAAGGAACTCTAGGCTGTCCCGTTTGCAAAGAAGGTACACAATCAATTAGGTTGAAACATTCATCAAAAACCGTGTTTCTAGGACATCGCAGATTTCTACCGTGACGACATAAGTACCGTTCTTGGAAGACATCATTCAATGGAAGTTCAGAAGAACGTACAACACCATCTCCACTAATAGGCGATCAATTGTTTGAGAAAGTTAAAAATGTGGACACTACTTTTGGTAAACCGGCTTCGAAAAACCTTACGAAAATCGGTTGAAAAAAGAGATCAATTTTTTTGAATTACAATACTGGAATTGTCTGTATGTAATACATTTTATTGATGTTATGCATGTAGAAAAAAATGTATTTGACAGTGTTATCGGCACGTTGCTAAATACATCTAGCAAAACAAAAGATGGAATTAAGGCTAGGTTGGACATGGTTGAGATGGGAATACGAGAAGAGTTGGCACCAGTAAAGGGTGAAAAATGAACATTTATTCCTCCTGCTGCTTACACTCTTTCGAGGTAGGAGAGATATTAATTTTTCAACTTCTTGAATGACGTAAAGGTTCCAGAGGGGTATTCGTCAAATATCAGTAACCTTGTGTCAATGAGCGAATTGATGTTAAAAGGTCTGAAATCACATGACTTTCATGTTTTGATGAAAAATCTCATTCCAATTGCTTTACGTTTCATTTTGCCCAAGAATGTCCACCATACATTAACGAAACTGTGTTTCTTCTTCAAAGCTATATGCAGCAAAGTTATAGACCCGACGAAATTGCCAGCTATGGAAAAATAAATTGCCGTCATATTATGTGAATTAGAAATGTTCTTCCCGCCTTCATTTTTTGATATGATGGTTCATTTGATGTTCCACTTGGTGAGAGAGATTGGACTATGTGGTCCTGTACATTACAGATGGATGTACCCCATTGAACGGTATATGAAGATTTTGAAAGGGTATGTCAAAAATCGAAGTCGGCCAGAGGGTTGTATTGCAGAGTGATATATTGTTGAGGAAGCCGTTGAATTCTGTACTGAATACTTGTCTGGTGTGGAAAGAATTGGCTTACCGAAATCTCGTCACACTGGGCGGCTTGAGGGTGAAGGAATTTCTGGAAGAAAGGTTGTCACAATCAATATTACAGATCAGGAGCAGGCCCACCTTTATGTTTTTCATAACAGTTTCAACGTTGACCCATATGTTGAAATCCACAAAGAAATTCTTAGGCATTTCAATCCATCAAGGGCTGAAAAATGGATATCAGATACACATAATCGACAGTTTATAGGATGATTTCGAGATCATATTTTTAAGAAGTCAGATGAAAATACAAAGTCAATTTCGGAACGACTTCGATGGCTAGCCGGAGGACCAAGTGTGTATGCATTATCTTACAATGCTTATGTAGTTAATGGTTATACATTTTATTCTAATGAACATGATGAAGATAGTACCATGCAGAATAGTGGGGTTACACTTATGGCTGAAGTGATGCATGTTTCCGGTGATAAGGACAGAAATCCAATTTATGCGAATATGTCATACTTTGGCATCATCAAACAAATATGGGAGTTGGATTATACGGAATTTCAAGTTCCGATATTTCAATGCAAGTGGGTTGATAACAGGAGTGCTGTTAAAATAGATGATTTGGGATTCGTGAAAGTTGATTTTAGTAAGGAAGTGGAGAAAGAAGAACCATTTATAATGGCATCACAGGCAGTGCAAGTATTTTATGTTCCAGATCCCGCAAACCGAAACTGGTCAATTGTTCTGTTATCGACCAAAACAGCTGAAGGGTCAGATGAAAATTCAACGGAAGATGACCCTTTCATTGGGACTTCACAATCATTTCATAGTGGTCCCAATGTAGACGACGTTTTTTATGTCAGAGGATACCACAATGAAGGGATATGGATAGTTGATAGAGGGGTCAAATCCCTTCAGCCTTTTAAAAAAAGGGAGTTCAATAATCATGTTATTGATTTTTATTGTAATATAGATTGTGTTACATTATGTTATTATCTGTTCGCTGCTGCTTTTATGTGATCTAAATTAAATTTTAAACCAGTTTTACAGAAAATTACTTCTTCACCTGCTGATGCACCCAATCCCGAGACACAACATGTCTCTCAACCTGTTGCAGCTGGTCCCACTTCTGAGGGACAACAGGTCTCCCAACCTATTGCAGCTGGTCCCACTGCTGATGTACAACATGTCTCTTAACCTGTTGTAGCTGGTGTCAGTTTCGATGCTAGCGCTTCGGAGAAACATAATGATGATGCAGAAACTGAGGAAATGGTAGGCGATGAAACCCCAGTGACACAAAAAAACAGGTGCGCCGTAGTTTGAAAGTTTTAGCAAAAATCCTTAAGTAAAAATCAAAAGGCATCAAATATGAGGTGGGATGGAATAAGCTAGGCCAGCATGTAAACCCCAACAAAGCCATGTTTAGTAGCTACATTGGAATCATCATTCGACAACGCGTGCCGATTGACGTAGAGTCGTGGCACCATGTTGTCAGCGGGTTGAAAACATTAATGTAGGAAGAGATTACGGTAACATTACGATATCATCTATTTAATTTATTAAAATAAAATAAAATATTGAAATATTGACTAACCCTTCATCATCTCTTGCAGAGTGCATTTATGGTAGATGTTTCGCACAAAGAATATGTTTTCAGACTGGCAGGAAGGATTCATAGAGGCTTTCACACCATTTTAACGAAAAATCATCTGAAAGATGCCGAAGGGAAAACCAAGCCGCACTCGCCTCCTCTTTATGCACACTTGATATCCCATGGAATGTGGGATGCATTTTGCAACCTTCGTGTGGAACAGAATTTTTAGGTACATTGTGTTTGGTTACACGTTTTGTAACGTTTCTTGTATTCATCACGTTGATTGATAGGTTTTTATTTATGAAACAACAACTGAGTGCTGAAAATAAAGAACGGGAAACAAAACCAGCGTACCCCTACTGTAAAGCAAGGTTGGGGTATGCTTCAATTGAAAAACAATTGGTATGTATTTTAAAAGTACTGTAATAATTTTATGTGACATAAAACAACACTGTAACCATGTTTCTCTGTTTATATGCAGATTGATGAAGCAAAATCTCAAGTCACTTCCATTCCAAGCCATGTTCTATGGAAGGAGGCTCGTGTTAATAAAGAGGGGAAACTGATAGATGAAAAAACACAAAAAGTGTGGGAAACATGTGTAAGTATGACATAATATAAACTTGTTTTTCTTTAAATCACTATTACATAACGATGCTTACTTATTTTTTCATATTTTCTATTTGACATAGTCACAGGAATCAACAACACCCGCACCGGATGCCGACATACTTTCAACAGCCTTAAAACAGCCAGAACAGTATGGCCGCGTCAGAGGTGTGGGTTTTGGGGTGTCACCCTGGACATATTTTCAGAAAAAAAAACAAGAGGATGAACAAAATAAAGAATTGCATGTATTGAGAGATAGAGTAGCTACCCTTGAAGAACTAATCCAAACTCATGGAGAGATTCTAAAGAGTTTGATAAAGGAGAGGCGAAGAGAATAAACAACTCAAGAACAACCCCCACGAGAAGATCCACCCCTCACCAGCTTTGAGGCGAGCCATTCCCCTCAAAGACCTGAATTAACCGAGGTAATCAATGTTATAATATTCATTTTTGTGAGATGTGAATCACATAGACACTGATACCTTTCATGTAATGATATTCTGCAGGGTGAAAATGACTGTGATTTATATCTGTCAACTCCCACCCATCGCCATGTAGCGAGGGCTACGGTGTTCAATATGTAGAATGACACGCTACACTCTAGACCACTTCCAACCGGTCATGTCAAAGTGTCGATTAACGTAGCTCATGAGCCGAGCGCCGAGCTACCCATGCCAAATGACGATGACGACATTCATATGGTGGAAAAAGATGTTGGAACATTTGTTGCATGGCCGTAGAATCTTGTAAAAAAACATGTCAAGCAGAAGGTATTCATTTCTAGTTCATTTTTCAAGTAGAACCTTTAACATTAAATTAGAAAATGGCTGAACTGATGAATGTCATTATAGAATGATAAAATGGAGAATCTAAAACGAAAGAGCGGCTCCAACATTGGATCAACCAACCAATCAAAATGATCTACTGAGAGCGCGTTCACCCCGCCCATTCTATATCCACATTTAATATCATTGCAAGCTCATGTGGATACGAAAATGAAAGATGGAAAGAGTCATACAATTTTTTGTGAAAAAGATATGTACGGAGAGGAACCAATAGATTTCGTTAGTGCAGACGTTGTTTCGGAGATCATCACATACGACTGGCTAAATGCCTCAGTTATAAATTTATACATGAGGTATGTTTTCATGATTTGATTTTACAGAAGCTGATATACTTTGATAATTATGGAAAAATACATCTCATATTTTTCAAAGGAGTATATATGAAAAACAATTGAAGGGATTTGCCCATGAATACAAATTTGGACTCGTTAGTCCTCACACCATTTCTACACAATGAACAGAAATAGATTCTAATTTTTAGGCTGAATTGATGTCAAATCTTCTCAGAACGTTTCAAAGAAGAATTACGACTGACAAGCTCTTTTTAATACCAATGATGAAAGGTTAAAACTCTAAATTTTAATCATATCAATTATATTTTCATTTCTATCAGTACTTATTTATTTTTGTGTTTTTAGGGAACATTGGATGCTCATTGCAGTCAATTTGGATACTCCAAAGATTTATTTTCTGGATTCACTACATGGATATCCAACTGACTGACCACACATGATGGAGATTTTCAATTTGTAATACACTAGATCCAAAATTATAGAACTAAATATCTAGTTATATAATTTATATTATCTTTTAATGAGGATTTTTTTATGATAGGGCGGTGTATGAATATCGTCTAAAGGCTGGAATGAATCCAGGGCATAAAGATGACAATGCCCACAAGATATACAAATGGAGAAGTATCTGGGTATATATAATTATATTTCACTATCCAAATACATATCAAAACAAATTACTTATTTTTCTCGATGTTTCTACAGTGTCCAAAACAAACAAATGACAAGGACTGCGATTATTATGTTTGTAAATTTATGAAAGAGATCATATTTCATGAACAAACTAGCATCTCTGAAGAGGAATTTTTGAAAATAATTACTAATTTTTATAAAATATTTATTAATCCTTTGTGTATTTATATTTTTTCAGTACTACTATGACTGTCGCAAAAACTCCTATTCAGAAGATGATATAAATGTCTTTAGAAACGAATGGGCATCGTACCTGATGGAAGAATGTAAACAAATAGGACAATGAAGGTGAATTCCTAATACTGATGTTATCTTTATATGGTCATTGATATTTTCCTTTACACTTATTGAGAATCTATTATCTCCCTTTCTTATGTTTCATATCCTTAGATTAGTGAATTCCTACTACTTAGTTTGAAAAAGACATGAACTTTAGAAAACAACACCAATGACATACGACAAACCGATCAAACACGTTCGGATTATTTTGATACTTTAGTACAATGATCCACGAGTCATTTGTGACGTGTAAGAATCGAACTCACCTCAATCCGACACACAGTGTGACCGGTATGGCTAAAAGTGTATGATATCAGTTTCGAATTGAGATAAACTTTGGAAAACAACACCAATGACATACGCCAAACTGAGAAAACGCATTCAGATTGTTTTGATACTTTAGGACAACGATCCACGAGTCATTTTTGACGTGTATGAATCGACCTCACCTCAATCCGACGCACGGTGTGACCGGTATGGCTAAAAGTGTATGATATCAGTTTCAAATTGAGATAAACTTTGGAAAACAAAACCAATGACATACGCCAAACTGAGCAAACGTGTTCAGATTGTTTTGATACTTTAGTACAACGATCCATGAGTCATTTTTGACGTGTAAGAATCGACCGCACCTCAATCCGATGCATGGTGTGACCGGTATGGCTAAAAGTGTCTGATATCAGTTTCAAATTGAGATAAACTTTGGAAAACAACACCAATAACATACGGCAAACCGAGAAAATGCGTTCGAATTGTTTTGATACTTTAGGAAAACGATCCACGAGTCATTTTTGATGTGTACTAATCAACCACACCTCAATCCAACGCACCGTGTGACTATTATGGCTAAAAGTGACTGATATCAGTTTCAAATTGAGATAAACTTTGGAAAAAAACATCAAAGACATACTCCAAACCGAGAAAACGCGTTCGGATTGTTTTGATACATTAGGAAAATGATCCACGAGTCATTTGTGACGTGTACGAATTGACCGTACCTCAATCCGATGCACGGTGTGACCGGTATAGCTAAAAGTGTCTGATATCAGTTTCAAATTGAGATAAACTTTGGAAAACAACACCAATGACATACACCAAACTGAGGAAATGAATTTGGAATATTTTGATACTTTAAGAAAACGATCCACGACTCATTTGTGACATGTAAGAATCGACCGCACCTCAATCCGACGCACGGTGTGACTGGTATGGCTAAAAGTGTCTAATATTAGTTTCAAATTGAGATAAACATTGGAAAACAACACCAATGACATACGTCAAACCAAGGAAATGCATTAATATTGTTTTGATACTTTAGGAAAACTATCCATGAATCATTTGGGACGTGTACGAATCGACCGCACCTCAATCCGACACACGGTGTGAACGGTATGGCTAAAAGTGTCTGATATCAGTTTTAAAATTGAGATAAACTTTGGAAAACAACACCAATGACATACGGAAAACTGATCAAATGTGTTCATATTGTTTTGATACTTTAGGACAATGATCCATGAGTCATTTGTGACGTGTATGAATCGACCACACCTCAATCCGATGCACGGTGTGACCGGTATGGCTAAAAGTGTCTGATATCAGTTTCAAATTGAGATAAACTTTGGAAAACAACACCAATTACATACGCCAAACCAAGAAAACGCGTTCGGATTGTTTTTATACTTTAGGAAAACGATCCACGAGTCATTTGTGACGTGTACAAATCGACCGCACCTCAATCGACCGCACAGTGTGACCGGTATGGGTAAAAGTGTCTGATATCAGTTTCAAATTGAGATAAACTTTGGAAAACAACACCAATGAAATACTCTAAACCAAGAAAACGCATTCAGATTGTTTTGATGATTTAGAAAAACGATCCACGAGTCATTTGTGACATGTACGAATTGACCGCACCTCAATCCGACGCACGATGTGACCGTTATGGCTAAAAGTGTCTGATATCAGTTTCAAATTGAGATAAACTTTGGAAAACAACACCAATGACATACGACAAACTGAGAAAACGCATTTAGATTGTTTTGATACTTTAGGAAAATGTTCCACGAGTCATTTTTGATGTGTACGAATCAACCGCACCTCAATCCGACGCACGATGTGACTGGTATGGCTAAAAGTGGCTGATATCAGTTTCAAATTGAGATAAACTTTGGAAAACAACAACAATGACATACGCCAAACCGAGAAAACGCGTTCGTATTGTTTTGATACTTTAGGACAATGATCCATGAGTCATTTTTGACGTGTAAGAATCGATCGCACCTCAATCCGACACACGGTGTGACCGGTATGGATAAAAGTGTCTGATATCAGATTCAAATTGAGATAAACATTGGAAAACAACACCAATGACATACGCCAAACCGAGCAAACACGTTCAAATTGTTTTGATACTTTAGGAAAATGATCCACGAGTCATTTGTGACGTGTACGAATCGACCACACCTCAATCCGACCGACGCACGGTGTGACCGGTAAAGCTTTTCATTAGATAAAGAATCAGTATTTATTAAATGAGATAAATCAATCAAAAAAATATTGATTTTACATTATTCCCTTTAATTGTTATGAAAATGAAAACTTTTGAGTTTAAAATTTCATATTTTAGTTTCACATTTCCATATTAATGTATTCTTTCATATTGCTGTTTTAATTTCTTTCATTATTGCATTACTAACATAATATTTTTTTTCTTATATAGGTGAATTTTTTTCCTTGCGTTCGGATGCTTTGTTCGGCAACAAATACCGTCGAGAGCGGATCACGGATATCAAAGGATGAAACATGAATGTTTATAACTATTGTTGAATAATTTTAAACGTAACCATGTAAAATTTTTTTTGAAATGTATATAGAGATGTTTTTTTTTGTATTCATGATGTTAAGTAAATTTATATACTGTTGTTGGTCAAAATATTGGGTGCGGGTGCTATGGTGTGCAGGATTGCATGTGCTACTTTGTGCAGGTATTCTGGTGTGCAGGTGTGTAGGTACTGTTTTGTAGGTGCAGGCGATGGGGCCTTTATCAGCACTAGAGGAGCGCTAATAAAGGAACCATTTATCAGCGCTCCGTCAAGCGCCGATATAGGAGACCTTTATCAGTTCTAAAAGAAGCACTGATAAAAGTATCCTATATCAGCGCTTCTTGGAGCGCTGATAAAGGGGACCCCCCCTTTATCTACGCCGGCATTAACAGCACTTTTCTAGCGCTGTTAATGCCGGTTTTTAGCGATGATAAAGGGCCAGTTGTTTTCAAAAATTATATCAAGATGTATATTTAGATTCTTTTGAACTAAAATCACTTGGTGTATGTCAATCATGTTTACAAGGAAAAATGACCAATTCCCCATTTAGTGGGAAAGTTGAAAGCGTTAAAGAGATTCTTGAATTAGTTCATACTACTGTGTGTGGACCATTTACTATTGAAGAAAGGGGTGGGTACTCATACTTTATAACTTTTACTGATGGTTTTAGTAGATATATATAAATTTACATAATTAGGTATAAGTCATATTCTTTTGATAAATTCAAGGAATACAAGAATGAAGTTGAGAACTGTCTTGGTAGGAAGATTAAGAAACTCCACTTAGACCATGGCCGGGAATATAATAATAAAGAATTCATTTATTACTTATGGGAATTTGGGATCCTATACCAAATCACTCCTCCTTACACACCCCAGTGGAATGGTGTAAGAAAAAGGAGGAACCAAACCTTATGGTATATGGTGAGATCAATGACGAGTCATGCAAGTATTCCATTATCCTTTTGGGGATATGCAATACAAACAACGGTACACATAATAAACCAAGTACTGACTAAATCAATAAATGATATTCTATATTAATTTTGGATTGGAATAAAAAAAGGTTATAGTGGAAAGACATGACATATTCTTAAGTAGGGAGAACATCTCCAAAAGATATAGTGTGAGTGACATAAATTTTGATGAAGTTGAGGCTCAAGGAACACAAGAGTTGGTACATGATTAGGTTCCAAAAATCCCCATGGAAGAAGAAACTATTATAGATACACAAGTATTACATAGGAGTACAAGAGAGGTTAGAGAACCAAAATGATATGGTTTTCTAGTCACTGAGGATAGTGACTCATTATTAGTTGATAATAATGATCCTCTAACCTACAAGGAAGTAGTGAGTGGCATAGATGTTTCCAAGTTGAAAGAAGCCATGAATTCTGAAATGGATTCCATGTACCAAAACCAAATATGGATTTTGATATATCCTCTAGTGGACATAAAGCCCATTGGTTGCAAATGGGTATTCAAGAAGAAACTTGACATGAAAAGAAAAGTTAGTACCTATAAGGCACGAATGGTTTCAAAAGGGATTAACCAACATCAAGGCATTGAATATGATGAAACCTTTTCACGAGTTTAAATTCTAAAATCCATCATAATTATACTTTCCATTTCATATTACCATGAATATGATATCTGGAAAATGGATGTCAAAACAAACTTCCTTAATATGACCCTTTTGGAAGATTTCTATATTACACAACCTCAAAGGTTTGTGACTCCAAAGGATTCCAAAAAAATATGAAAGTTTCAAAAATAAATTTATGGATTAAAGAATTAATCCAGGTCATGGAATATTTGTTTTGATAAATCCATAATAGAATTTGGATTTATAGAGAATGAATGAGAGCCTTGTGTTTAAAAATAGTTTAGTAGGAGTGAAATCATTTTTTTAATAGTATATGTTGATGACATATTACTTATTGGAGATGAAATACCTGTATTACTGTTCATTAAGGTTTGGTTGAATAAATTATTTTTCATGAAAGTCTTGGGAGAGGTAGAATATTTACTTCGGATCAAGATCCATCATGATAGATCCAAGAGGTTTCTCAGCCTAAGTCGAATTACATACATTGAAAAGATATTGAAGATATTTAGTATGGAACAATCCAAGAGGGTATTATTACTAGAATCACATGGCATTCATATTTCCAAGAAAATGTGTCCTTAGAACCATGAGGAAATAAATAGAATGGCAAGGATTACATAAGCATCAATATTTGGGTCATTCATATATGATATGATATGTACTAGGCTATATGTCTCCGACACATTATGCGTGGTAGCCGAATATCAAGATGATCCAGGTGAACACCATTGGATGGAAGTCAAGACAAATCTTATGTATCTGAGGTGTACTAAGGATATGTTCCTAGTTTATGGATGAGATGAGGAACTAGTCATTATAGGATATGAAAATGCTACTTTCCAAACTGATAAAGATTACATGAATTCACAAAAGGGATACATATTCACTTTGAATGGAGGCGATGTAAGCTGGAAGATCTCAAAAAAGGATGTGGTTGTAGATTATACAATAGAGTTTGAGTATACAGTGGATTATGAGGCAGCTAAAGAAGTAATTTGGATGTACAGTTTCATCCAAGAGTATTATGTGGTACCTAGCAGTAAAGATACCATCACACTCTATTATCATAATATTGTTATGGTGACTCTCACAAAAGAGGAAAGGTCACATCAGTGGTCAAAGCACATACATCAAAAGTATCATCTCTTAAGGGATTTTTCTTAGAGAGTTGATGTTGCAGTGAGCAGTATTTCCACAGAAGACAATGTGACATACCCCTTGACTTAGTAGAAACATGATTATCTTGTTAGTTCTAACAAAATTAAAGTCTTAGGTAGTTGGATATAGTCCAAGTGAGGTTTTTCTAGAGTTGGTGTCCTAGAACCAATAGTTTATACTTTGATTACATGAATATTTAATGTATTAAATATTAAATTAAACATCTTATTACATAATTTTTATTGGTCTACATGACTTTAATGCAATAATATCCTACATTATTTTTTTCATTGATAAGATTATAGTAGTTCCCAACTATGATGAGAACCTTTAAGTGATATGAAAATATTCTTAATATAGTTCTACAGTTTGATAACATAATATGATGGGAAATATAGTATATAGAACATCAAATGCGAGTACTAATAAGAAGATGAGACTTCGTCTCATGAATTTTTCACTTGGTAATCACCAACATGGGATATTATGAGAATAGACCCACTATTAGGAATTCCTCATGTTTTAGGGGTGTCATATTTTGCTATCGACGAGGGTGAATAATGGTCCTTTGACATTAAGATTATCATTAATGCATGTCATGACTCACACACTTAGATTTGTTGATGAAAACCGCCACGTCATATGTTGGCTGGAAGTGGGGTATATTGGATGCATCACAAATGACATGTTATTAATTAATAATTCAAGTAAATATTTTTCCCTTCCATATTTATGGAAGTTTATATCTCATCCCTTTAACTGAAATAGAATCATCACCCTAAATTCCATGGACACGGTGTAATAATGAGGTTATTTTAGATAGTCAAAGAATGATGTATCAAGCATATAGGTTGATGACACCACTAATGGAATGTGGGTTTTTCCCCATAGTTACATACCAACGGTTCTATGAAACCGTTGGTAAAGGAGGTTTTTCCCAACGGTTCATTAGAACCGTTGGCATAGATGTTCCCTGGGAGGTTTTTTCCCAACGGTTCATGAGAACCGTTGGGATAGATGGCTTTTCCCAACGGTTCATGAGAACCGTTGGGATAGAGGTATGCTTGGGGAGGTTTTTTCTAACGGTTCATCAGAACCGTTGGGATAGATAGCTTTTCCCAACGGTTCATGAGAACCGTTGGGATAGAGGTATGCTTTGGGGAGGTTTTTCCCAACGATTCTCTAGAACCGTTGGGATAGATATGCATATGCCAACGGTTTTTAAAAACCGTTGGCAAAGGTTCTCCCAAAATTCCCAGCCGCCTGTTCTCTCCCCCATTCGCGATACACAACCCTAAAACGGGAGCAGCAGCCGATTTAGGCGATTTTGGAGGTACTGACAGCCGGACCTTGAATCTTCCAGCTCTTCTTCAGGTTATTCTTCTTCTTTATCTGAAAACGTATTCAAATGTTTGGATAGTATTTAAACGTATTTTCATTTTTTCCATCAGTTTAGGCGATTTTGGAGCTACTGCCGGCCGGACCAGCCTAAGGGTGAGTTTTCTTGAAAATTCCTTTTTGGATTTTACCCCTTGAACATGGGATGTCATTTGTGAAAGGTTATATAAATCGAATTGATTGTTCGATTTCTGAATTGAATTGTAAATTAAATTAATTAAGGGTATTTTATGGTTTGCATTCCCCTTTTAACACATGAATGCCAATTATTTTTTAACACATGTTTTAATTGTATTGCCTTGCCAATGTGAGTAAAGTAGAGACTATGCTATGAATCTATGAAATTGGATTGAATTTATCTTATATTTTATGTTACCATGTTAGATATATTATAACTAATGCATGTGATATCTTTATAGTCTTGTTAGGAGTGTTCTATTAAAAATTCCCATGTGAGTGCTTGAATTTTCATTGAATTGCTAGCCATTATGAGTTATGTTGATACCATGATATGGAATTGATTGATTAAGCAAGGGAATCTCATTATCTTGTCATTACAACATGAGTAAATGAAGCTTCATTCTTTTCAGGTTATTATTTGATTGAGTCGCCATTTTGAGGTGAGTTGTATTAAATACCTTTGTTTTTGACCATGGTATGTTTAATGAATTGTTTAAATGAAATGGAATTCATTAAATAATTAATAGTAAATAGTGATACATGGATTCTATTAGGACGCCAGGTATATAATCTTGTTTCTATTAACTTATACGCTTTATGTGATAAATGGATTCACAGTGGAATTCCACAGATAGACTCATTTCTTTGAATATTGATTAAGCCATGGGTGATACATGGATCCAAGGGAGGGATTCCATAGATAGACTTATTGAATGTAGAATTATATTCCAATTGATACATGGATTCTTATGATAATTCCATAGATAGACTTATTGAATGTAGAATTATATTCCAATGCTATGCGTCTTGTGTGGTGGTGGTGTGGTTTATGTGTTTTATGGTAGTAGTGAAGTGTGTGATTATGTAGTTAATTTGAACCCATAGGTTGAGTATTTTGTGCTATCTATATATCATGTATTTTTATGTTATTTCTACACATTCCCAACCAGAGTTGGATAAACTTACCAACGATCAGAGGTTTTGAGTTATGAGTATTTTTTCTAATATCTAGGATGGTGGTTATATGTTTGGATAGCTACCATGTCTTCCCTACTATTCCTTCAAAAGTGATTGACCATGTGTTTTTAGGAAAGATGCGATGTGATTGACCATGTGTCTTCAGGTGAGATGTACTATGATTTCCCTAGTGTTTTTCGGTGAGGTGTGATGTGATAAGGCTATAATAAGATGTGTCATGTGGTTGGGGTCATGTAGGGTAGGAGGATGGCACAAGGTTGATGTTATTCATGTTCATGATACCCTACTAATATGGTTATGGGATGAGTCATGCTGTTATGTGAAATAACACATTAAGTTCTTGTTGGTTTTACATTTTTTCAATAACACATTTGTATGTTTTTTTGACATGTGTAGTTGATACCTTGATTATTTTCTTCCTTTATCGTTTACTTAAATGTATTTTCTATTATAGTTAATGCCTAATGAATTGTTTATGACAAAATGACTTATATAAATTCTTTTTACAGAATGGACAGAAGTTGGATGTATGAAACCGATCAGATCTCAGACGATTTTCAAAACAATTTGGAGAGCTTTATAGATTTTGCATTTCACAATGCTTCAGATAGTGGTCGCATACACTTCCCATGTTCCAATTGTGTTGGTAGACCTTGGTTGATCCGTGAAGAAGTCAGCTACCACATAACCAAAAATGGGTTTCAAGAAAACTACTTTCTGTGGTATCACAATGGGGAGAAAACGAAATCTCAAATTGGTGATGATCGAAATGAAAAGACTGGAATGAAGAATTTGTTAGATGATCGGTTTCCATTTATTCGTCATCATGAAAAAGAAAGGATTTCGACTCAAGAAGACTTCGATATGAGGACAGCTGATGCATCTAGTGAAAATGATGATATTGATAGGGTGAAAAAATTGAATGATGCTGCCACGACTCCAGTATATCGACAATGCGATAAAATGAAAAAGCTGGAATTTTTAATCCGATTATTTCATGGGAAAACTATGTATGGGATTTCTAATATAGCAATCGATTACATTCTTACCCTCTTGAAGGATTTACTTCCAGATGATGCAGATATTCCCTCAAACCACTATATGGCATGGAAGTTAGTTGAGGAACTTGGATTTTCAAGAAACAAATTTCATGCTTGCCCGAAAGATTGCAGTTTATTCTGGGAGGAAACCGCTGAACGAAATGAATGTATAAAATGTGGCACATCCCGCTGGAAGTCAAAATCTGATGGAACACCATATCGAATTCCACAGAAAGTAATGTGGCACTTTCCATTGATCCCCAGACTCCAGAATCTTTTTATGTCTGATGACATATCAATAAAAATGAGATGGCATGATACCGAGAGAAAGAAGACTGATGATGAGTTGGTTCATCCTGCAGATGGATTTGCATGGAAGAGATTTGATGCTCGACATCCTGATTTTGCAGCTGATGTGCGTAATGTGAGGCTGGGTCTTTCATGCGACGGTTTTAATCCGTTTGGGCAGATGCTTACTTCGCACAGCACATGACCAGTTTTTATACACATTTATAATCTTCCCCCATGGTTGTGTATGAAAAAATCTTTCACTTTCATGAGTATACTCATATCTGGTCCTTCTGATCCTGACATTGATATTGATGTATACATGCAACCTTTAATAAAAGAGTTGAAACTTCTTTGGGATGTGGGTGTGCGCACATACGATGCATGTTCGGAAGACATATTTCAGATGCGCGCTGCGCTTATGTGGACAATCAATGATTTTCCAGCTTATGCAATGATGTCTGGATGGAGCACGAAGGGAAAACTGTCATGTCCAGTTTGTATGAAGAATACACGATCCAGAAGACTGAAACATCGTTGTAGTTTCAGTTTTATGGGACATCGACGATTTTTGCCAAAGGATCATCCATATAGAATGAATCGTCGAAGATTTGATAATACTATAGAGACCGATGATCCACCTCAGCGTATGTCTGGAACTGATGTGCTTAATGAATTGAAAGATTTCAGTTTTTCGTTCGGGAAGGGTCAAATGAAATCTGGAAAGAGAAAGAATGTTTCCACAGAAACCTGTTACAATTGGAGGAAGAGGAGTATCTTTTTTGATTTTCCTTATTGGTCAACCAATTTGCTACGTCATTGCTTAGACGTAATTCATATTGAAAAGAATATATGTGAAATGTTGCTTTCAGTTCTTCTAAATGTCAAGGGGAAGACAAAAGATGATTTACGATCTCGACGTGACTTGGTGGATTGGGGCATCAAACCAGAATTGCATCCTGTGCGTATCAGTGAAAATAAATGGAAACTTCCATGTGCTTCTTATGTGATGACACCTACTGAAAAAAAAACAATTTTTGGAAGTATTAGAGACTATTAGAGTTCCTGATGGATATTCAAGCAACATATCTAAACGGGTCAACAGAAGAGAGTTGAAGCTAAAATATTTGAAGACTCATGATTATCACGTTCTACTGCATGAGTTGCTTCCAATAGCAATCCGTCATCTTTTGTCCAATAATGTAAGGGTGGGTGTTATTCGGTTGTGACATTTGTTTAGAGATCTTTGTGCTAAGAAGTTGTCCAAGTCTTTCTTGCAAAAAATGTTGACAGATGCCCCATTAATTTTGTGTGAGTTGGAGAAAATATTTCCCCCATCATTTTTCACATGCATGCTGCATCTCACTGTCCATATTCCAACTGAAATACTTCTCGGAGGACCTGTTTATTTTCGTTGGATGTATCCAACTGAAAGAAATATGTTCACATTAAAGTCTTATGTTCGAAACAAGAATCATCCCGAAGGTTCTATCGTGAACGGTTACTTAGCTCAAGAATGTATGGATTTCTGTTCAATGTATTTGTCTGATCTTACTACAAGAATGAACAGACCAATGAGAAATGAAGAAGAACAATATGAGCAAATTGAACCCAGTTTTCCATCACTTCCTCAAACAGGAGGAATTCCTGGATCATATACATTGAAGACATTAAGCCATGAAGAGCGGGAGATGGCACATCGCACAGTTTTGTTCAAATGTGATTTGTTCGATGACTATATCAGGTAACAAAATTGAATATGTATATCTTACATATATATCTGTTAAACTATTCATATTTTTTTATCTACAGGGAACATAAAACAATGATAAATAGGAAGCATCGTTCTTTATCTTTGAGAAGGAGAGAGACTTTGCATAGCAAAGAGTTTTCTTCTTGGTTAAAATTGAAGGTAAAAATATTACTGTTTAAATTAATTATTTCAATATTTACTTAAGTTTAACTGTCATTTATATTGCAGGTATTGAGTTTGTCTGCTGACTCTGTCTCTGAGGAAATAAGATCTTTGTCTTTTGGTCCTAATACCGTGGTTCGTGACTGTAAATCAATTGTTATCAATGGGTACAGATTTATTGTCACTGAACGAGACAAAAACATGAGAACACAACATGATGGTATTATGGTTACTGCCACAACATATTTTTATGCCAGTGCATCAGATAGTAGACCGCGACTTGAAAATGTGGGTTATTATGGAGTCGTTGAGAAAATAATAATATTGGATTATTACTCTCATGGACGAGTCACAATGATGAAATGCCATTGGTTTGATTCAATGACGAGACATGGCACATTTATTGATGATTGTGGATTTCGAGTAATTAATATGACCCGCACTCTTGCAACCGAAGAACCATATGTGTTGGCATCAATGGCTAAACAAGTTTTTTATGTCAAAGATCAACTTCAACCTGAATTTGGTGTCATAGTTGAAGTAATTCCAAGACATATTTTTGATGATGCTGATGATGGAATTGAAACTGTCCCTATTGCCATTGGAACCAATCCATTTATATCTTTTGATGACTCCAATAGCTCAATTGTCAGAGTTGATTGTGAACCTGAAGTTGTTGTTGGAGATATATAGAATCATTCATCCATGTTCTCAATTCTTTTGGTTTACCTCGAGTTGGGTTGTTAAGGTTGTTAATATTCATATTTATTTAGTATTGATCACAAATATGTTCTAGCTGACTTGACCGTTATGTGAATTTTCAATGTTTATTGGTTGCTGTTTTATTTGAATTGCATTTTCTAATTTGTAATTGAACTGTATTCAAACCAAATCAAACAATATTTCTAACTTGGTGAACATTACAACTTGTATGTTTTATTAAATTCATTCAAGCTCTTCTAAAACAATTGATAGCTAAATTACCAATTAATCCCCTCATTCCCTCATATATTTAGTTTTTTGGTTTACACATTAATTTTCTTTTTCTAATTAATTACATATTTGTTTTCCAATGCAAGAAATGAAGCCAATTGAAGAGAGACGAAGAAATAAAATGGCGGAGAACAATCGTCGGATGGAGGAGATGGGCATTCCACCATTAGTGCCTACAGTGAGTACTTTATTTCAAATATATATATATATTTACAGAATATATAATGTCATGTGATTAATTTTTTTTGTAAACTTTTTTGTAGGATCCACCATTACGTCGACAGTTATTCGACGAGGAGCCTAGTACTGGTCCTAGTACTCAGGCCGGTGGTACGAGGAGGGTTCGTACCAGAGGTGGACGTAGAGCTGCACGTGCCCGACTAGACCCTTCCCCTCCCACTGACATTTCAGCCTTCCCACATTCTGATCCCGGTGTGTCGTTAGGGACACACGGGATATTTAGACCTCCCATGTTTTCGCTACCTTCTGCATCTTCTGCCCCATCATTTTCACATCCCATGATGATTCCCACTCCCCAGTCAGCATCAGGTCATACAGCTATTCCATCTTCTTTTCCTTCTACTTCTGTCTCTCCGAGCTTTTATATTCCATCGTCTTCGACTCCTGTTCCACCAGAGGGTGTTCCATCAGGTTCTATGGATCCAGCGCCACTCATTGATCAGACTAGCGCAAGTATATTTATAAAACCCTAAAAAAATTTTATAGCAATATTTATTTTCATTATAACATGTTTTGATAAAATATTTGTTTTTCTTTCATGACAGATACATCTACTGACAGGAGGCGGGGGCGGGGTCGTACACGCATGCGTTCGGTGTGGAACCGTCGCACATAGGTTATGGTGGAATATAATGAAGACAATCAGATGGTTGAGAAAACAGGGCAGTAATGTCGGAGTTTTATGGCGACGCTTGCCAAATACTCCGACATCATTCCCGTCAGCCCGCTGTCGTTGATACATTTGCCACATGAGGTCAAAGATAGAGCTTGGGCAGAGATATGGGTAAAAAAATATGTTGTATTTAATGCCATGAATTATTTTTGTATTTATATGAATTAATATTTTGATTTCAGCTTCGATTTAATTTTCCTGATGTGAGGGTGCACGATTGGCACGTCTAAAGGATTTAGGCGAGCTTTGGAGAGCCTACAAGCATGAGCTGTATATTAGTTGGCGTGCTAGAGTTGGCACTGAGTTAGAGGCGGTACCAGTTGTGGATGATTGTCCTATAGAGCAGTATCGTCAGATGATTACTCATTGGACGAGTACCCAGTTTAAGGTATGAATTACATTTGAGGTATTTAAATAATAACTTTCAAATTTTGAATTAATATTATCCTTTTCATTATCGAATTTTATTTAGGAATCATCTGGAAAAAATAAAAAAAACATTGATGCAAAAAAATACCTCCATACACTAGGACGCACGACGATGTCGGATCATGAGAGGCAGCAGGTATGACAATTGTTTATAAGTTTTCTTTACGACTTACATTTTCTTTTGTTTCCTCAATTATTTAATCATTTGCTAAAATTTTTATATAACTTTTGTTTTCAATGTCATTGTAGAGGCAAGTAAAAAATATTGAAGGACGTGTGCCTCGATCAAAACTGTTTTGCTCGAGTAGACGAAAAAAGGATGGAAGTGCTGTCAATGAAGCGACTCAGCAGCAGATTGTAAGTTTTAATTTGTTGATTTTATATTTTAATATCTATTTCGTAACTTAATAATATATTTATATTTGTAACAGGATGCTTTAGAGGCCCTCGATGCCCAAGAAGCAGACAATTTTGGGCCATCTGATCACTTACATCAGGTGTTGGGAGATGATCATTCTGGCAGAGTACGCTGCCGACCTAGGATAGCCCCGACGAGGTATTGGCCTGCCTCAGGTACGAGTTGTAGTGCCACCGAGCTGCAGCAAGTTAGGGCACAGACAGAACAGGCTGAGAAAAGGGCCACAGAGACGGAAGAACAGTCTGCTAGGGCAAACCGTGCATTTATGAAATTTATTGAAGTTCTACGTCCAACACTTCCAGCAGAGTCCAGCCCAGCGATTGATGAATACATGTCGTTGATACATTCTATATATGGTGCACCAGGTGGCAATTCCAGTAGTGGTCAGGCCGATGTACAGCTTGAAGATGATGATGGCGAGGAGTCTGATGCGGAAGAGGAGGGAGATGAGGAGGGTGAGGAGGAGGGTGAAGGCGAGGAGGAAGGTGCTGTGGAGGGTGAGGACGATGAGGAGGACGATGACGAGGGTAATGATGATGATGACGCTGATGGTGATGGTGATGCTGATGTGGGACATATTGATCCGTTACATTTTTGACTTATATTACTGAGATTTGATGTTTAATCTATTCTAGTTGTTGGTTTTATCTAGACTCGTAGTATAATATTGGAGTTGAGTTATTTTTATATATTGTCTGTTTTTATGGATGTTTTTGTCTTTTAGTGGTTGTGTGTTTGAGAACTCCCTGGACAACCCCCCTCATTCTTGGACCCTGGACAACCCCCCCTCCCCCTTGGACCCCGAACACCCCCCAAACACCCCCCGGACAGCCCCGCGGACAGCCCCCTGGATAGCCCCCCGTACAGCCCCCAACCCTCCACCCTGGACCCCAAATACCCCCCCGGACAGCCCCCAGGACAACCCCCCCACCCTCCCCCTTGGACCCCGGACAACCCCCAAAACACCCCCCGGACAAACCCCTGAACAACCCCAGACAACCCCCTGAACAACCCCTGAACAACCTCTGAACAACCCCCTGAACAACCACCGGACAACCCCCTAAACAACCCCGGACAACCCCCTGAACAACCCCCAAACACCCCCCGGACAGACCCCGCACAGCCCCCCCACCCTCCTCCTTGGTCCCCAGACAGCCCCCCGGACACCCACCGGACAGCCCCCCCGGACAGCCCCCCGGGCAACCCCTCCACCTTCCTTAATTTCATTAGCTCTGAAATGTTTCATAACACGATCAACTAAAATCTAATCCATACTAAATATGATATAAAAATATTCTATATGAATTTCCATAAGATTTTAAGTGAAAACAAAAAGTGACATACGAAAAACTGACCAAACGCATTCGAAATGTGTTGATGCTTTAGGACAACGATCCATGGGTCATATGTGACGTGTACGAATCAACCCCGCATCAATCCGAGTCGCGGTGTGGACGAGATCAGTCTAAGTGGCTCTCTTTTGATTAAAATGGACATCATTTTAAGTACATACGGAAAACCGACCTAACGCATTCGGTTTCCATTGAGAACGATCCATGGGTCATATGTGAGGTGTAAGAATCATCCCCGCCTCAATCCGAGGCGCGGTGTGGCCAACACCGCTCTAACTGTGTCTGTTTTGTTTAAAATGGGTAGGATTATAAGTGAAAAGAACTGGCATACGCAAAACCGACCACACACATTCAGTTTCCATTGAAACTTTAGGAGAACGATCCATGGGTCATATGTGACGTGTACCAATCATCCCCGCCTCAATCCGAGGCACGGTGTGGTCGGAACAACTCAAAGTGTATGTCTTTTGTTTCAAAAGGACATCATTTTAAGTGAAAAACATCAAATGGCATACGGAAAACCGGCCAAACGCATTCGGATTGTGTTGATACTTTAAGACAACGATTCATGGGTCATTTGAGACGTGTACGACTCAACCCCGCCTCAATCCGAGGTCGTCCGCTATGAATTTGACCGTTTGACGCCCGTTTTGGCCGTTTATGACACCAGAACTGCGTTGTCGGTCACCGCGCGCACACGACATGTCTGATTGATGTGTCGTCTGCTCGACCACTTCATAAATCACTCAACCGTATTTTTCGTCTGATTTCAGGCCATTCTGAAATCGTTCGGCCCGTTTGGACCCCCCTCACGCACGTTTACGAAGCGCGCGCATCACTTAAAACACGAATATTGAGCCGTACCGTGCAAACCGCACGTCTGATTGATGTGCCGTCTGCGCGTACACGTCACGAATAATAATTAGAATGTTTCTTGGTGGTTTCAGGTCAATCCGAGGTCAGCCGCTATGAATTTGACCGTTGGACGCCCGTTTTGGCCGTTTATGACACCATAACTGCGTTGTCGGTCACCGCGTGCACACGGTACATCCGATTGACGTGCCGTCTACTCGAACACTTTAGAAATCACTGTCCCGTATTTTTCGTCTGATTTCAGGCCATTACGACTTCGTTCGGCCCATTTGGACCCCCCTCACGCGCGTTTACGAAGCGCGCGCATCACTTAAAACATGAATATTGAGCCGTACCGTGCAAACCGCACGTCTGATTGACGTGCCGTCTGCGCGTACACGTCATGAATAATAATTAGAATGTTTCTCGGTGGTTTTAGATCAATCCGAGGTCGTACGCTCTGAATTTGACCGTTGGACGCCCGTTTTGGCCGTTTATGACACCAGAACTTCGTTGTCGGTCACCGCGGGCACACGGCACGTCCGATTGACATGCCGTCTGCTCGACCACTTCAGAAATCACTCACCCATATTTTTCGTCTGATTTCATGTCATTCCGACTTCGTTCGTCCCGTTTGGACCCACCTCACGCACGTTTACGAAGCGCGCACATCACTTAAAACACGAATATTGAGCCGTACCGCTCAAACCGCACGTCCGATTGACGTGCCTTATGCGCATACACGTCACGAATAATAATTAGAATGTTGCACGGTGGTTTCATCTCAATCCGGAGACGCGGTGTGGCCGGCACCACTCAAAGTGTCCGTCTTTTGTTTCAAAAGGACGTCATTTTAAGTGAAAAGCATCAACTGGCATACGGAAAACTGACCAAACGCATTCTGAATCTGTTGATAATTTATCCCAACAATCCATGGGTCATATGTGACGTGTACGAGCCAACCTGGGATGAATCCGAGTCGCGGTGTGGCCGGGATAAGTCTAAGTGGCTCTCTTTTGTTTAAAATGAACACCATTTTAAGTACATACGGAAAAACGACCAAACGGATTCGGTTTCCGTTGAAACTTTCAGAGAACGATCCATGGGTCATATGTGACGTGTACGAATCAACCCCGCCACAATCGGAGATGCGGTGTGGCCGACACCACTCAAAGTGTCGGTCTTTTGTTTCAAAAAGACGTCATTTTAAGTGAAAATCATCAAGTGACATACGAAAAACCGACCAAAGGCATTCGGACTGTGTCGATACTTTAGCACAAGGATCCATGGGTCGTATGTGACGTGTACAAGTCAATCCCGCCTCAATCCGGGGAGCGGTGTGGCCGACACCGTTCTAACTGTGTATCTTTTGTTTAAAATGGACAGGATTATAAGTGAAAAGAACAACTGGCATACGCAAAACCGACCAAACGCATTCCGAATCTATTGATAATTTATCACAATGATCCATCAGTAATATGTGACATGTAAGAGCCCACTCGGGCTCAATCCGAGTCACGGTGTGGCCGGGATCAGTCTAAGTGGCTCTCTTTTGATTAAAATGGACATCATTTTAAGTACATAAGGAAAACCGACCAAACGCATTCGGTTTCTGTTGAAACTTTAGGAGAACGATCCATGGGTCATATGTGACGTGTACGAATCAACCCCGCCACAATCGGAGATGCGGTGTGGCCGACACCGCTCTAACTGTGTCTGTTTTGTTTAAAATGGGTAGGATTATAAGTGAAAAGAACTGGCATACGCAAAACCAACCAAACGCATTCGGTTTCCATTGAAACTTTAGGAGAACGATCCATGGGTCATATGTGACGTGTACCAATCATCCCCGCCTCAATCCGAGGCACGGTGTGGTCGGAACAACTCAAAGTGTATGTCATTTGTTTCAAAAGGACATCATTTTAAGTGAAAAACATCAACTGGCATACGGAAAACCGGCCAAACGCATTCGGATTGTGTTGATACTTTAAGAAAACGATTCATGGGTCATTTCAGACGTGTACGAGTCAACCCCGCCTCAATCCGAGGTCATCCGCTATGAATTTGACCGTTTGACGCCTGTTTTGGCCGTTTATGACACCAGAACTGCGTTGTCGGTCACCGCGCGCACACGGCACATCCGATTGACGTGCCGTCTGCTCGACCACTTCATAAATCACTCACCCGTATTTGTCGTCTGATTTCAGGCCATTCTGAAATCGTTCGGCCCGTTTGGACCCCCCTCACGCACGTTTACGAAGCGCGCGCATCACTTAAAACACGAATATTGAGCCGTACCGCGCAAACCGCACGTCCGATTGACATGCCGTCTATGCGTACACGTCACGAATAATAATTAGAATGTTTTCCGGTGGTTTCAGGTCAATCCGAGGTCGGCCGCTATGAATTTGACCATTGGACGCCCGTTTTGGCCGTTTATGACACCAGAACTGCGTTGTCGGTCACCGCGTGCACACGGCACGTCCGATTGACATGCCGTCTGCTCGAACACTTCAGAAATCACTGTCCCGTATTTTTCGTCTGATTTCATGCCATTCTGACTTCGTTCGGCCCATTTGGACCCCCCTCACGCGCGTTTACGAAGCGCGCGCATCACTTAAAACATGAATATTGAGCCGTACCGTGCAAACCGCACGTCTGATTGATGTGCCGTCTACGCATACACATCACGAATAATAATTAGAATGTTTCTCGGTGGTTTCAGCTCAATCCGAGGTCGTCCGCTATGAATTTGACCGTTGGACGCCCGTTTTGGCCGTTTATGACACCAGAACTGCGTTGTCGGTCACCGCGGGCACACGGCACGTCCGATTGACGTGCCGTCTGCTCGACCACTTCAGAAATCACTCACCCGTATTTTTCGTCTGATTTCATGTCATTCCGACTTCGTTCGTCCCGTTTGGACCCACCTCACGCGCGTTTACGAAGCGCATGCATCACTTAAAACACGAATATTGAGCCGTACCGCTCAAACCGCACGTCCGATTGACGTGCCGTATGCGCGTACATGTCACAAATAATAATTAGAATGTTGCACGGTGGTTTAATCTCAATCCGGAGACGCGGTGTGGCCGACACCACTCAAAGTGTCCGTCTTTTGTTTCAAAAGGACGTCATTTTAAGTGAAAAGCATCAACTGGCATACGGAAAACCGACCAAATGCATTCCGAATCTGTTGATAATTTATCCCAACAATCCATGGGTCATATGTGACGTGTACGAGCCAACCCGGGATGAATCCGAGTCGCGGTGTGGCCAGGATAAGTCTAAGTGGCTCTCTTTTGTTTAAAATGAACACCGTTTTAAGTACATACGGAAAAACGACCAAACGGATTCGGTTTCCGTTGAAACTTTAGGAGAACGATCCATGGGTCATATGTGATGTGTAAGAATCAACCCCGCCACAATCGGAGACGCGGTGTGGCCGACACCACTCAAAGTGTCGGTCTTTTGTTTCAAAAAGACGTCATTTAAGTGAAAATCATCAAGTAACATACGAAAAACCGACCAAAGGCATTCAGACTGTGTCGATACTTTAGCACAAGGATCCATGGGTCGTATGGGACGTGTACGAGTCAATCCTGCCTCAATCCGGGGAGCGGTGTGGCTGACACCGTTCTAACTGTGTATCTTTTGTTTAAAATGGACAGGATTATAAGTGAAAAGAACAACTGGCATACGCAAAACTGACCAAACGCATTCCGAATCTGTTGATAATTTATCACAACGATCCATCAGTCATATGTGACATGTACGAGCCCACTCGGGCTCAATCTGAGTCGCGGTGTGGCCGGGATCAGTCTAAGTGGCTCTCTTTTGATTAAAATGGACATCATTTTAAGTACATACGGAAAACCGACCAAACGAATTCGGTTTCCATTGAAACTTTAGGAGAACGATCCATGGGTCGTCTGTGATGTGTACGAATCAACCCCGCCACAATCGGAGATGCGGTGTGGCCGACACCGCTCTAACTGTGTCTGTTTTGTTTAAAATGGGTAGGATTATAAGTGAAAAGAACTGGCATACGCAAAACCGACCAAACGCATTCGGTTTCCATTGAAACTTTAGGAGAACGATCCATGGGTCATATGTGACGTGTACCAATCATCCCCGCCTCAATCCGAGGTGCGGTGTGGTCGAAACAACTCAAAGTGTATGTCTTTTGTTTCAAAAGGACATCATTTTAAGTGAAAAACATCAACTGGCATACGGAAAACCGGCCAAACGCATTCGGATTGTGTTGATACTTTAAGAAAATGATTCATGGGTCATTTGAGACGTGTACGAGTCAACCCCTCCTCAATCCGAGGTCGTCTGCTATGAATTTGACCGTTTGACGCCCGTTTTGGCCGTTTATGACACCAGAACTGCGTTGTCGGTCACCGCGCGCACACGGCACGTCCGATTGACGTGCCGTCTGCTCAAACACTTCATAAATCACTCACCCGTATTTTTCGTCTGATTTCAGGCCATTCTGAAATCGTTCGGCCCGTTTGGACCCCCCTCACGCACGTTTACGAAGCGCGCGCATCACTTAAAACACGAATATTGAGCCGTACCGCGCAAACCGCACGTCCGATTGACGTGCCGTCTGCGCGTACACGTCACGAATAATAATTATAATGTTTTCCGGTGGTTTCAGGTCAATCCGAGGTCAGACACTATGAATTTGACCGTTGGACGCCCGTTTTGGACGTTTATGACACCAGAACTACGTTGTCGGTCACCGCGTGCACACGGCACGTCCGATTTGACGTTCCATCTGCTCGAACACTTCATAAATCACTGTCCCGTATTTTTCGTCTGATTTCAGGCCATTCCGACTTCGTTTGGCCCGTTTGGACCCCCCTCACGCGCGTTTACGAAGCGCGCGCATCACTTAAAACACGAATATTGAGCCGTACCGCGCAAACCGCATGTCCGATTGACGTTCCGTCTGCACGTACACGTCACGAATAATAATTATAATGTTTCTCGGTGGTTTCAGCTCAATCCGAGGTCATCCTCTATGAATTTGACCGTTGGACGCCCGTTTTGGCCGTTTATGACACCAGAACTACGTTGTCGGTCACCGCGGGCACACGGCACGTCCGATTGATGTGCCGTCTACTCGACCACTTCAGAAATCACTCACCCATATTTTTTGTCTGATTTCATGTCATTCCGACTTCGTTCGTCCTGTTTGGACCCACCTCACGCGCGTTTATGAAGCGCGCACATCACTTAAAACACGAATATTGAGCCGTACCGCTCAAACCGCACGTCCGATTGACGTGCCATATGCGCGTACACGTCACGAATAATAATTAGAATGTTGCACGGTGGTTTCATCTCAATCCGGAGATGCGGTGTGGCCGGCACCACTCAAAGTGTCCATCTTTTGTTTCAAAAGGACGTCATTTTAAGTGAAAAGCATCAACTGGCATACGGAAAACCGACTAAACGCATTCCGAATCTGTTGATAATTTATCCCAACAATCCATGGGTCATATGTGACGTGTAAGAGCCAAGCCGGGATGAATCTGAGTCGCAGTGTGTCCGGGATAAGTCTAAGTGTCTCTCTTTTGTTTAAAATGAACACCATTTTAAGTACATACGGAAAAACGACCAAACGGATTCGGTTTCCATTGAAACTTTAGGAGAACGATCCATGGGTCCTATGTGATGTGTACGAATCAACCCCGCCATAATCGGAGACGCGGTGTGGCCGACACCACTCAAAGTGTCGGTCTTTTGTTTCAAAAAGACGTCATTTTAAGTGAAAATCATCAAGTGACATACGAAAAACCGACCAAAGGCATTCGGACTGTGTAGATACTTTAGAAAAAGGATCCATGGATCGTATGTGACGTGTAAGAGTCAATCCCGCCTCAATCCGGGGAGCGGTGTGGCCGACACCATTCTAACTGTGTATCTTTTGTTTAAAATGGACAGGATTATAAGTGAAAAGAACAACTGGCATACGCAAAACCGACCAAACGTATTCCAAATCTTTTGATAATTTATCACAACGATCCATCAGTCATATGTGACATGTACGAGCCCACTCGGGCTCAATCCGAGTCGCTGTGTGGCCGGGATCAGTCTAAGTGGCTCTCTTTTGATTAAAATGGACATCATTTTAAGTACATACGGAAAACCGACCAAACGCATTCGGTTTCTGTTGAAACATTAGGAGAACGATCCATGGGTCATATGTGACGTGTACGAATCAACCCCACCACAATCAGAGACGCGGTGTGGCCGACACCACTCAAAGTGTCGGTCTTTTGTTTCAAAAAGACGTTATTTTAAGTGAAAATCATCAAGTGACATACGAAAAACCGACCAAAGGCATTAGGACTGTGTCGATACTTTAGCACAAGGATCCATGGGTCATATGTGACGTGTACGAGTCAATCCCGCCTCAATCCGAGGAGCGGTGTGGCCGACACCGTTCTAACTGTGTATCTTCTGTTTAAAATGGACAAGATTATAAGTGAAAAGAACAACTAGCATACGCAAAACCGACCAAACGCATTCTGAATCTGTTGATAATTTATCACAACGATCCATCAGTCATATGTGACATGTACGAGCCCACTTGGGCTCAATCCGAGTCGCGGTGTGGCCGGGATCAGTCTAAGTGGCTCTCTTTTGATTAAAATGGACATCATTTTAAGTACATACGGAAAACCGACCAAACGCATTCGGTTTCCGTTGAAACTTTAGGAGAATTATCCATGGGTCATATGTGAGGTGTACGAATCATCCCCGCCTCAATCCGAGGCGCGGTGTGGCCAACACCGCTCTAACTGTGTCTGTTTTGTTTAAAATGGGTAGGATTATAAGTGAAAAGAACTGGCATATGCAAAACCGACCAAACGCATTCGGTTTCCATTGAAACTTTAGGAGAACGATCCATGGGTCATATGTGACGTGTACCAATCATCCCCGCTTCAATCGGATTCCACATATAATTGTCATCTAAATTTTAAATTGAATTATATATGAATTATGTATGTTTATGAATTGTAATTTAATTATGGATGTGTATAGTTTCAGGATCCATTATATGTTAAATGTGTATGAATTTGTTCGTAATTGTATATGTATGTTTTATTTTATTACAGGTACAATAGTTGGATCGAAAATGAGGTGAAAATGAGGCCTGAGATGAGAGGTGCATGATGTACAGGGGAGAGGGGCTGTGCAAATTGCAGGCTGCTGCAATTTGCAGCATAGGGTATGCCAACGGTTTTAAACCGTTGGCATATAATCCTAAATAAGTTTTTACCAACGGTTCAATGAACCGTTGGTAAATATCTCTTTTCCCAACAGTTTAGAACCGTTGGGAAAGAGTTCACCCATGGAAAACTATCCCAACGGTTTTGAAGAACCGTTGGGATAGTTAAGGTATATTTGGTTTTCCCAACGGTTTGGGAGAAACTGTTGGGAAAAACTATCCCAACGGTTCACCCAAACCGTTGGGATAGAGTGCCTTCTGTCAGCCTACCCCAACGGTTTCCAGTAAACCGTTGGGAAAGGTTTTCCCCACGGCTTACTTCCCTACGGTTGGGAGAACCGTTGGTATATCATATACCAACGGTTTGAGGGGCTTTCCCAACGGTTGTGAACCGTTGGGAAATAGTGTATTTCCAGTAGTGCACCATCATGTAACCTTCTTGATGATATATTGTGATAAAGGGATTATATTACACAATGATCATTCGTATATGGTTTTCATTTTTGTGAATTTAAGTTCTTTCTCTTGGTTGCCTTGACCCGTTGCTGGACAACAATCTTGGACTTTACGTAATATCGCCTAATGACAATGAGAAATAATCCTCGAGGGCCACACACGAAGTGTTTCTGCTGGCCTCGATTAAATTATATTTTAAATTAATTAATGTAATAAATATTATTCTAAATACCGAGGAATAATCTTATTCAAGTTATATTGATCATGTAAATTAAATAAATATTTATTCCCTGGATTATGAATAGAATATATTTATTTATTTTAATGAATATTTAATAAATATTTATTTACAAGTTTTTGAATAAAATATTTATTTAAGAGAATAAAATATTTATTCTGGTGTTCAAAAATGCAAGAGGATTTTTAACAGACCAAGACCATGCCTGGTGGTAAAATAAATATTTATGAGGCGATAAATATTATTTGTCCATTTTTCACAAGTTGGAACTCCAATAATAATTAAAAAAATATTATTATTATATGGAATGGGATTTAATTAATGATTATAATTATATTTAATGGATTTTATGCAATAATATTGTGTAACCGAAATCCCAACTCTATAAATAAATGACTATGTCTATTATGTAATTCATTTGAAACCAATTCCTTTTTTGGGAATAGAGAATTTTTCTGCACAATGAATTATCTCCTAAATCCTCCTCCTCTATCCCTCTCAAGAATGAGAGGACCAAGATAAAATGTATTCAATACTGAAGAATGAGCGATCAATATTGAACAAGTCAAGACATTTGATTCACCATGCTAGCACCCGAAGAATGGGTGGCATTGCTCGGAGACAATTGGAGCACATGTGGATCATTGGTAGAGGGATTATAACCTTGGATCCACAAAAATGTAAAAAATAAAATCTATAAGGGAAGTTTTGGATGATTGAAAATCATTAAAAAAGATATTTCCTATTCCCGAGTATTTATTTCTTCAAATATTAAATAAATTAATTTTAAATATGATGTGCAAGATCCTCACTCTTGGTTTCGGGAAATGATTATGAAGTGAAATTTTAAAATACCACCCTCTACTGAAATGCTTCCGCTGCACCTAGAACCAACATTTGGTACATAAGAAGACTATATTTCTATAGGTATTTACAAGGGAAAAGTCCTTAATATAGGTTTTTTACTTGCTTACCTAGTTAGAGATTAGGAGAAAAGGATGGATCTTTGGATCAAGATTCTTATCGAGCTATTTTTTCCGTTTTTTTTATTTTTATACTATTGGATAGTATGTTTATATCTTCCTGTTCCTTTTGTATTATATAATTACATGAATCCATGTAACACACACTGCCTTAGGGGATTTTGGTTATATATTATAAGTTGTTCAGTTCTATTTATTCTTCCAATTCTTATCTGTTTATTCTGTCTGAATTTATAAGCTTATGCTATTGTTTATGTTTATCTGTTGTGTCCATTGTGCTACTCTAACATAAGGGTATAGTCTCCCCACTATACCACCTTTACACCATCACTGATAGTCAGTAGCCTCTGGTATATGGGGAGGCATGCTTGAGGCCATGTGACCCACCGTCTCGAGACATGGGTTAACTGAATCCCAGGTTGGGACATTACAAAGTGGTATCAGAGCGGTTCATTTATTACTTTACTATTTGGAGACAATATATTGGAGACTGGGAATGATTGGAACTTGGTCATAAGCCATGATTGGTCTTCGCAAACCCTTATTTGGGGTAAATACCTAGTTTCCTTAATTATAATTGTTATTCTTCTTTTTCATTTATTGTTGATATGACTTCACCATTGGGTGGAAAACATGGTTTCTGATACTATTGATATTGATGTTTTTGAAATTGATATTTCTTTACTATCACCCAATAAAATGAGGGTAATGCATTTCATGAATCACTAAAGGCACAATATGATTTATAGGCTATGAATTTTGGAAGGTCTTGTCTATTTTTAGCGTGTATTTGACTATTTCATATTATTAGTGCCTTGATTATATTGAATTGTACCGATACTTATTGTAGGGATTGGAAAACATAATTGATACTTAAAGATCATACCTTATCCAAATAGTGTTTTCCTAAATAGGTTAAACCATACTCTTTAAGCATTCAATTATGGCACATTGAGCTATGGACCATCATTCTCATGAGCTAGAACATGTTATGGTGTGGGTTGAGTGGATCTTATGTTTTGGTTCATGACGTGTATGGGCCATTATGGCTCCAAAAAACCGAAAACCATTTGATTCAAAATTTTTAAAGAGGTTTAAATATGTTTCAAAAGAACAATTTCAAAATGAATATGAATTATAATATGAAAACAACCATGTTATATATCGATCATAGAGACTTAGACCCAAACCTAGCCTTAATAGTGGGTAGTGGGGTGTCTTTTACATCCTTATGTCCTTTTATGATCTTCTACCATCTAGACCTGGCTTTTTAGGCAAGCATATAGGTGTTGTTGTATCTATAGGATGTATTTACACCTATCCAAGTTTTCCAACTACAGTTATTATACTTACATAAATCTACTATGATGTGTACGTTTGGAATTGTAGTGTCATACTGCCACAAATTCCTCTTATCGCACACCCTGAAGACGATGATGACCATGTCCTTAATGTAGTGGTCTGTATGTTGCTAGTGATTCCTCCTGTAGAGCCGCCTATGGATCCTATTCTAGTTCCATATATGGGTGTTGAAACCTAGTTTTGAGAGGGTTTTCTATGTATACTTAAGTCTATGAAAGGTGTAGTTTGAACAGACCAGGGCATGGAAAAGTTGACTCATGAGTTCCAACAGCAGTATCCTACCACCTTTTTAGGGGACGATGTACCTCATTCTATAGAGTCTTGGAGTGAAGCAATATTATCTATATTAGATCATCTAGAGACCCCTCTAGAGAAGAGGTTCAAGCTAGTGGATTATATTTTATGTGAATCATCTAAGAGGTGGTGAGATGTCATCACCTAGGCAGATCAACATCATAGAATGGTCTGGGATGAGTTTCAGTCAATATTCTATGACCAATTATTTCCCTAGACTCTGAGGGCTGAAAAAGCTATGGAATTAATGAACCTATAACATTTAAGTATTTTAGTTATGGAATACTCTTATAGTTTCATAGATCTTTAGTGATTCATTCCCACTCTAGCTATTGATGATCTTATGACCACCCAATTATTTAAGTATGGGATATCTTACACCATTCGGTCGCAGGTTAATGTGTTCAGGTTGAAAACCATTTTCAAAATTATCAATCTAGACCTTATTACAGAGAATAATTTGAGGTATGTTGAAGGAGTGATTTAGGTCAGCTCATCCCCTAGGTCTTCCATAGATTCTACTTCTAGGATAAAGAGTCATTTTTTGTATACTCGTAGAGGTACCAGCAGTGAGGCTCCCTGCATAGATAGTTTTTTATCTATCACTGATGTGGAAAGTTAGGACACATCAAGTTTTAGTGTCCCTAGGATCCAATCAAGTGCATAGGATATGGAAGGATGGGTCATCTCTAGGGTTTCTACAAGAACTTCCCTCTAGTGCCTATAGAGTGAGGATCTGCACTTACTCCTTGACTAGGAGTGGGGCCAGCAGGATCACATCATGCAAGTGACTGAAATACCACCAACTAATCATACTGAGTCAGTGGTTGAGACAAAGGCAATCATACATAAGATTCTTAGTACCAGAAGTGTGGACTTACTCTGGGCAGTTAGGCAGTGATGCAGGGCCATAGCATAGGCCATTTACACGCAGTATAGCCTATGTTGTTGGATAATAGAGGCATACCAACTATAGTTTGAGATACAATTCTAGTAGCCACCACTTTAGTGTCTAATTTATTTGACATAGGTTTATCTCACTCATTTATATCTAAGACTAAAATGGGAAGTTTGGGCCTTGAAATTGAGAACTATCATGGAATTATGATGCTAGATACACTGTTAGGTATCCATTCTAAGGGCATTCACCATTGTAGGAACTGATCCCTTGGGAGAAGTGGTTACCTTTTCATATGGAATATTTACATTCTTGATAGGATAGACATTTATGTAATCATTAGTAAGGAATTTTTAGTTCCCTACCGATCCCACATTGATTGTTATCATTGTAGGGTGATGTTTACATCACTAGAGGAAGGTGTGAAAATACATAAGGGTGAATGGGATGTCCAAGCTTTCTGATCAGAACCCGAGTAGCAAAGGCTGGGTAATGTGACAATGCATATTACTAGTATTTTCCTAGATGACCATGGGTTACAACCTGATATATTTCCTCCTATAGTGGAACATTTCAGAGACATATTTCTTTATGACTTATATGGTCTACCTCCGGTGTGATAGGTAGATTTTATTGTTGAGTTAGTACCAGGAGAAACAATAGTGAAAATTACTTTTTATAGGATGGCACCTAAGGAGATTTTGGAGCTCAAGAAGTAGTTGGAGAATCTGGAGGATAAATTATTCATACACCCCAACACTTCTCCTTGGGGTTCACAAATTATTTTTTCCTAGAAGGTATATGGTACCCTCAGGATCTACGTGTATTACCGTCATTTGAACCATCTCACAATGAGTAATTGGTATCAACTTCTTAGAATAGATGACCTCTTTGATCATATTTGAGGAGAGAAAGTGTTTTCAAAGATAGATCTAAGTTCGGTCGACCATCAGGTGAATTTCATTACTTCAAACATACCTTACACAACTATCAGGAGTAGGTATGGTCACTATAAGTACCTAGTTATGCCGTTTGGACTCAAGAATGCACCAATGGTCTTCATGGACCAATGAATAGGGTTTTCCACCTATATTTAGATTCATTTTTTGTAGTCTTTGTTGATGAAATATTAGTGTATTAACACTCAAGACATGACCATGAAACCCATCTTGTGATTGTGATAAATACACTGAGAGAGATCTACCACTATGCTATGTTCAATAAAATCCACTTTTGGATCAATAAAGTCCACTTCCTGGTTCACATAATTTTAGGGTCAAGAGTTTCAAAAGACCTAGAGAAAATGGGATCTATAGTTTCTTGGGAGTATCCCAAGAATGTATTTTACATTTAGAGTTTCTTGGGGCTAGATGGATATTAAAAAAACTTCATCCAAGATTTTCACATCTTGCAACACTGCTTAATGGCTTGACAAAGAAGGCTGTGAAATTCTTATAGTCAGAATCTTATGAAGCAGACATCCAAGAGTAGAAGGGTTGTTTGAATTTAGTGCCGATACTGATTTTAATAGAGCCAGGAAAGAGAAATACTATATATTGTGATGTTTTAGGTATCGATCTTGGAGCTTCTTTGATGCAGGATGAAAGAGTTATCATGTACAAGTCTTATCCGTTGAGGCCTCACGAGCAGAATTACCTGAAACATGATCTTGAGATCACTACTGTAGTTCATCACTTATGTTGCTGGAGACACTATCTACTTTGAGATAATTTTTTGGTATTCATAGACCATAAAATCCTCAATTACATAATTACACAGTGAGATCTCAATCCCAAGAAATTCATGTGGGTGGAGTAACTACAGTTGTTTGATTTTGATTTTACCTACAAGCTTGATAAAGGAAATTATGTGTCTGATTCTATGAGATGAAAGACTCAAAAACATGCAATTCTGGAATCTAGTAGAAAATGGCTTCTTGTGTCCTTATTCTCAGAGATACATGTTGTGGTACAAGAGGACCATGGTCAAACTATCCTCTCAACCTTAGCAGTGGCTTATAAATTTCTAGAATGGGTAATAATGATGTAGTTATCTAATCACAAACGCCTTGTACTAAGGGATAATATTTCTGAATATGATACTTCCTTAGGTTAGACCATGTATGCGGATGATACCTTATTGTTCCATGGGCGTATATGGGTCTCAACCGAAATCAGACAAGAGTTGATGTAGGAATTTCACACCTCGACATGGGTATTTCAATCTAGTGTCACCAAAATGTATTGAGATCCATGACACTAGAATTTGTGGCTTGGTATGAAACATGTGATTTTAGGTTTCATCACTCAGTGTTCCACCATTCAATAGGTGAAGGCAGGATATCAATGATCGTCTGGGCTTATAAAACCATTGTCCATTCTCAAGTGTAAATTGTATGATATTTCAATGGATTTTTTTGACTAATCTACCCAAATCATCTAGAGGTAATGATATAGTGTGGGTTGTCATTGATTATTTGATAAAGGTTTCCCACTTCCTACCTATACGAGAGACCTTCTCAGTAAATGATCTAGGAAAGATATATGTCAGAGAGTTTGTACTTCTTCATGGAGCTCCTTGTTCTATTGTTTCTAATAGATACACCCATTTTATGTCACATTTCTAGCAGGGGATGAAAGAGGCCTTCGGTACAAAATTACTTTTGAGCCTAACTTATCACCCACATACAAATGGAAAGACAGATATATGATTCAGGTTTTTGAGGACATTCTCCCTATATTCTTACTTGAATTTGGGGGTTATTGGGAGAAACAAATTACCCTCATTAATTTTTCTTATATTAATAGATTTCATACTACTATCGAGATGGCTCTCTATGAAGCCTTATATGGTAGGACTCACCACTCACATTTGTGCTGTCTAGAGGTAGGGAAGATATTATTCTTGGACCACATCTCATGTAGGAAACTACAGAGAAGGTCTAATTGATTAAAAAGTGCAAGTTGACAGCTCAGTATACGCAGCATTCATATGCCTACAGATGCCAACGACCTCTTGAGTATGATGTTTGAGATCCAATTTTCTTATAAGTCTCATCTAGGTTAGGGAATAAACATATTCTAAAGTAGGGGAATATCTCACTGAGGTTCATTGGACCCTTTATGGTTGTGAAATGGATCAGGATAGTGGCTTACCAATTGGAAATTCCTTAGAGATACCAGTTAATGCCTGATGTCTTTCATGTATCTCATCTTCATGATACCATACATACCCCTCACATGCCTTTCATCTTGATGAGGTTTATATAGATATGGATGCTTCATTCGAGGATTATCCAGTGTGTATAGTCGATCAGATCATGAAGAAACTCCGAGGAAGGTTAGTTTCTATGGTACCAGTGCTATGACAACACGACTAAGTATAGGGTGATCCCTAGGAAGGGGAAGCTAATATATAAGCTCAGTGGCTAGATATATTCTTTGATAGAAACTCTTTACCCATATAAGGCCAACTCAGGGGTAAGTTACTTTAAGAACGGGAGGTTGTAATTACCCATATTTTCAAATGAAGGAATGGATCATTATTTTTTTTTTAATTTTTTTTACCTTAAACAACCTAAATATTGATGATTAATCAACTCATAGAGGTCATGGGTGTGTCTGGGACTCATTCAGAACTCAGAGCCCCAAAATGGAAAAAACAAACTAGGCCACACGGTTTATATGTAACCATGTGACCCATGGTGCATGACCATGAGATTAGTTTCAAACAAGGTACTGAGGCTATTTTCATGATTTTCACATGATTAGAAAAACCATGCACCTAACCATGTATTTTTCCCCATGTAATAGTGATATGATCATGGTTTATGCACTCTTTGGCCAAACCGTGTAGCCAAACCGCACTCTTTGTTTTTTTTGGGTGAAATTACTATTTTCCACCACTTAAACTTAAAACCTTATTTCCCTTTCCCCTCTTCTTCCTCCAAATACATGGTGAGATATCCTCCTCTTTTGAGCTTCAAAACACCTAAATCTAGGTATTGAGACAACTTCCACATCCGTTGTCCATTCTTTGATTGGTTGAATGAATTGGATCTATCTAGGTAAGATTCCCTAGTCTATAAACTACTATCAAAGTTTATCTTTCCATATATTGTTCTATTTAAGTGTATGATCATTTACCTATTTTTGGGCATTGGAATGTTTCTCATATCTCTTCCAACCTACTCCAAATATAAGGTTTATATTGAGAGAAGAATCATCTATGACCTTAAGGTATGTGGTCACATCATTTCACCATTGAGTTTTTTTGTTTCATAATTACACCATTGTTCCACACACTGGATTTTTATGAGATTCTTAATTATATTGATTCCTTCATGTATAATTGACCTTCACACCATAATATATTCCAATTGGTCCTTGTTTGGTTAGTTAGAGGTTTTTGCCTTGTTTATAGACACCTTATTGGCGTGTTAAGTGGAATTTCCCCTTTAATAAAAAGTAAATATAAACCATTTGTCTCCTAAGAATTTAGCTCAATTTTTATGTTGAATTTCCCTTATAATATAAATTATTGATTAAAATAAGGGTCCCTTCCATGTGTTTGGCCATCCTAGATTTGGAATTTCCCATGTAGGCAATTCCCACCTTGAGCATGTCACCTCTTTAAAGACCCTTGATCTTATAAATGGGTTTTTCCATGTTTTAGTAAATTTAATGACTTAAATGGAATTGACCATTTTAGATTACTTATGAAAGATAGTAGAATACCTTAAATTAATTGAACATGACACCTTCAAATTGACACTTGATCCTTATAATTTTTTTGGTAAATTGAATGAGTTGTTTTAATTGAAATTGTTAATTCATCATGAATACCTTTACTTAAAACAATTTAATGAGTTAAATAGAAATGTGATTCCTTAATGGGATTTGGATTCACTAATGAAATGAATGTGAGGTCTTTGCCTCATGTATTGAATTATATATAAGACAATGCATTAATGTTTTATTTAAATTAATAAGAGGTTATTCCTTGTGTATTATGTTACAAATGATTATGCCCTTCATATATATATATGTCCAGATAGAATACATGGATGAGAGGTAATGCTCCATGCCAATTATAATTATAATACACATTTATAGATGATGCATATGATAGTAAGGGGGGTTGAGCTAGGAGGGAAATCACACTCCCTTACATCGGGTGTGGAGTATGACATCTTTCACTAGTGATACTATATGGGTGTTTGGATTTATGTACCACGTTCCATGATTATATTGTTTCCATGATAGCTCACTTACGATCCCGAGTGTTATTACATGATTTCACTCACTCTTCTAGGGATGTAGGGCATATACACTATTGAATGAGATTTTAGGTTCGTTAGAATGGTTAGGGATGTCTGAGTTATAAACCAGTCTAGTCCAACACTAGTATTCCAGGTATATGGCAATTAGATGTTTGCACACACTTGGTTAATATAGGTGGATGAAATATAGAACTAAATTATATATATATATATATATATATATATTATTACTATATATATATATAGTGACATGACCAGACACATATTCTAGCCATGAGCTAATGCAGTTAGACCAGCCATGTGTCCTATAGGAACCTTAGTGGGATGGTTATTTATTTCAGCTATGTTTACTTTTCTACTTATACCTGTACACTATTTATTTACGAGCACTACTCATATTTCACATAGACACCATTCATGGTGGTCTACTATGATTTTTATCTCACACCCTACTCGGGATGTATTTGTTACCGAAGAGGACTATCTTTCTTCAGGTATCGATAAGGGAAAATTCCCTACTATATATTGTTGATTTTATTACCTAGTTGGAGCTTAGGAGAAGAGGATCAGGCTTAGGCTCGGGATGCCTGTGGTGCTATTTTGTCATTTCTTTTATTTATGTATTGTTTTATAACATGTTTATATATTTTTTTTCCTTTTTAATTATAGCATGACATGAATCTGTGTAATAGAAACTTATTTAGGGGAATTTGGTATAATATTATTAGTTATCCTGTTCTGTTTATTCTTCCAATTCTTATCTATTTATTCTACTGGATTTTATATGCTTCCAATACTATGTATGTTTATCTACTGTATCCGCTATTCTACTCTAACATGAAGGTTAGTCTCCCCACCATACCACCTTTACACCCTTCATGCTATTTGGAAGCCTCTAGTGTATGGGGAGCTATACATGAGGCTATAGGACCCACCAGATTGGGACATGAGTTAAGTGGATCTTGGGTTAGGATGTTACAAGGATCATGCTCCAAATTTTGATGAAACTCTATTTGAAAAAATATATGTTTATATATTTATGAAATAAATAGAAAGTGTAATGATTATGTGGTTATATGTAGAGGTAATATTCTCAACATTTTATCAAATTGTTTTTATAACTACTTTCGTCAAATAAATTCTACTCAAGATATATAGTACATGCTCAAATTCTGGAACAATGTTGAGGAAGAAGGTAGTGATAAATTAATCATTACAAAATATCTAAATTAAAATATGATTGATAATATAATAGTGTTGGAGTAAATTCATGATAATTAATTCATCATAAATTGACATTTTCCCTTAAAATTAATATACAAGTGAATTTTTAAGTGGGTGAAGTTATTACTAATTTTAAACCTATATGGAAAGAATTTTTTAAACCTCTCATTAAAAAGTATGAGAATATTTACATAGATAAATTACAAAATTATATTTTTATTGAACAAGAATATATATTGAGAGTTGTTGGTTTGAATTCATATTTTTATCCTAAGGTGAATATCATTGAGGTAAAGTCACACCAAACTATTCCTAACACAATATAAAGAAAAGTAAAAATAATAAAAAATAAAGAAAATCCTTCCAAAATAGAGAATAATTATTTTGTGGAAAACCAAGTGTAGTGACCCTAACCCCAGTACCTCAGAGCCGATGTTTACTTTATTACATTTTCATAAGATACAAGGAATCTCATCCCAAAGGACTGAATAGTTAACTAGTATTGGTAAAATATACACAAAATTGAAATTCACATTACCTTAAAAAAATAAAATACACGAATAAATTTCTTGGAAAATTCCATTATTTTTCTTAGTGTATCCCTACATATCAATCACAAAACACTTCCTCAAATCTTGAGAAAAAAAATAAAAGGGTGATATCATATGCTCAGTAAGGGTAAGTTTATAGTGTAATATATGAATAAATAATGTATAATCAATATGGAAAGGTAAAAAACTAAAGTAAATTCCATTTAATTAATAACTTGAGCATAATATAGCAGTAATAAATGATGATCAAATAATTCCATATAAATAATCATAATATCATGAAAAAAATCATGGATATTCTAACTAATCAAATAATCGCATGGATTATAAATAACTAAATTCATAATGATGGAATACAAAATTATAAACATCTAAAACATACCATTGGGGCCTTTTTCCAAGACATCTTTATAATTGGTTAAGGCATCGACCAAAACCCAATATAGTTTGTCTCATTAGACCTACCGATACGTCAAGGGGATATAGTGGTCCCCACCCATTACATACTAAGTCTAATTAATTCATCATATTAAAGGGGTGAAACATAATAAAAAAATATTTATATTGAAAAACTGACATACTAAATGCTAAAACTTATGGCAATTAATAAACATAATCATAAACTATCTAGAGTAAAATGGAAAATGGTAATAAAATTGTATACCCCCAACCAAACTGATTATAAACCATCTATAGAAATAATAAGTATTATTACAATATAACATATCCCTAGTGGATCATAATTAAAATCAAGGTTTTATGTCTTTGATGAATTGAAATACCATATAATTCCATTAAATTCATTTTTGAGGAAAATAACCTTTTCAATTTGAAAATATCCTTTTTAAAAATAATATCCTAAAAAAAATTTAAAATAGTTTTCTATAAAAATAACATTTGAAAACTTATAAAATAATAATTAATTCATTGATTGGGTAATGTAAGTGGGATTTTTTTTTCATGTCATACATGTTAAAACAAAGGCTCGTTTCATGTTTTCAGTAAAATCCTAACAGGCATAATTTTAAAAACAACATGCAGATTACTATCTAGAAATTTTTTAAAATGTAAAAATGGGTAAAAATATATTTAATAAATAATTTTTAAAAGTTGAAAAATATTATAACATTTTTATAAGCCATTTGTTTTTATGAAAAAGGATTTCCGATTGAAGAGAGAAATAAAGTTAGATTTTCTTAAGAACATTTTCTTAATCATTTTAAGTACCAAAGAGAGGAAAATTGTTAACATTAATTTAAAGTTTTCATTAATAACTATAGGATAATAAAATATATTTATTTTAAGATATAAATATCAAATAATTACTCCAAGGTATACTTAATCCAAAAAAATCTTGAATAAATATAATATTATGAAACAAACCCTTACCACTTTGGTAAATTTTGTGTCATAAGCCCCATGGAATAAATAACATTAATTCAAACATTAAATTACATGAATATAAATTAATTCATGATATAAAATACAAAAATGGTAGTATATACACCACCCAAAATAAATAATTAGCGAATATCATGTATGTCTCATAGATGTAAAAGTGAGATGAGAAACCCTTCACTTGAGTCTGAAAGATCACTTATATTCTTTATGTTCATGAATAATAAACTTATGTTAATTTTTTTACTTTATTAATAAAATTTTAAAAGTTTATTATTCCTTTTATTTCACTTATTTCCATGTTATATATGATTACTTAATCAATTATGTTCACATAGGATGTTTCGACAATATTTGGATTATGTGTCAAAAATGACATTGGTAGGTTGAAAATGGTCAAAGTGGTCATTAGTTAAACATATATAGAATAATAATCATGAAATAATTATCATATATATGTATCAATTATAATTTTAAAACCAATCATGAATTATGGTTATAAAAAATTAACTACTTCATAATCATGGAGACAGTAGGTTGTATGTACGCATGAGTAACGTCTCCATTTTTCAATGATCATTATGGAAAGAATTTAAGTAATATTTTATCTTTTCATAATGATAATAATAACATATATAAAATATTATTTCATTAAATATACTTATATATATCATTCATGGGGTGTAGTGATGAAAATAAAGTAACATCGCTTGGTGAAAGTGGTAGTCCACACATACACAAAAAACATTATCATCTTTTAGTGAATGAAAAAACAAGAAAGAAAATGATATATTATATTTATATAATGGAAAATATGTCATAAATATCATAATTATTTCATTTATATAACATATATTAATTAAATTTATACTTATTACCTTCCATGAAAAGAGTGAGTGAAAAATGATTCAAATCTCTTCGTGAGGAGGTAGTCCGTCGTACACACGAGCGATGTTATCATATCCCCATCAGAATGGAAATTAAAAAGGTATATATGAAATAATTATTTAATATATATAATTATTTTATATATATAATATATATAATTTATATCCATCATCATACCCAACCATGAAAGCTGTTGATGGAAAATATGTTGTATCGGTTAGCGAGGCAGTAGCCTACCATACACATGAGCGACATTATCGGTTCCCATTTAAGGAAAGAAGAGATGGATATAGGTTATGAAAATAAAATAATAACATATAAATATTATATATATATATATATTATATAACCATTAATTCATTATATTTTAAGGATTTATAAGAAGAAATAAAACAAAAAAGGATATTTAGGAATTTTACCTCTTTCGAGACCACCTCTTTAGGATTATACCTAAAGTATTTATAGAATCGTTTTATGACCAAAAAAGGATTATATAATGAGGGTATGAAATTTGGGATGTTATTTGGATAAGTATTGTAAAAAATAAATGGTTTTAATGCATAAAGAATATAGGAGAGTGGGTTGCCTTTTATAAGTGTGGTGAGTGGCACACTTGTAATTTTTAAAAAGAAAAGGCGTACTCATGTTTTTCACATGAAAAAGGGTCCAAAATGATTTTTCTTGATATTTAGATATTATAAGGTATAAATATATCCATAAAATATATTTTATACAAATTTATAGGTCATTTTAACCCTTATATTTTAAGTTTAACCCTTGGTAAAACTATTTTTACCTTAACCATGGTAAATAATTATTACTATTTTTACTATGTATTATTGTTAAAAATTAATATGACATTATTATATAACATAAATTATTATTATTCAAAATATGTAATACATTTTTCCAAATTCCATTCCCAGAAGTGGAAAAAATTAATTTAAAATTAATCCGGCATACACGGCGAGAAAGCAATTTTCAATGAGAAAATGCTCAAAAGTTTACAAAGTTTTTATATAAAAAATAAACATGAAAATGATAAAAATGAACTAAATTAGATCAATTTATATATAATTGAAATAATTTTATTTTAAAACCAATTTTAAAAATAATTTAACTTTACAAATAACTTAAATGAAAAGGCCGTTTTCAATTAAAATTCATTATTTTTCACTATTCATAAAAAAATGAGAATTTTTAGAAAAATATCAAAAATTAACCCTAATATAATTCTGATATTATGATTTAAAAAATGAAGTTTATTTTTTCCAACACATATTTTATAATTTTTAATAATTAATTTTAAATTATTTGCACAAAGTATGACTAATTTGCATGTTAGAAAAATACAATTTTTTCAAAACATTTCTTTATATTTTAAATAGTAATTATTTTATTTCTAATCAATAGATAAACATTGAATTTATATTATAATTTTGTAAATCGTAAAATTTTAAAAATTTAGTTATTACTATTCATACCCGCCATATTAATTGCTAGGTTATATTGGTCATGTTTAAATAATAATATTTTAATATAGTATCTTGTTTCATTCAAAACCGGTGTTGTGTGAGTTGAAACCCATCAAAGAGATTGAATTTATATAAAAATAAATATATCATAAAGGATCAAGGTTTTATATTCTCTTCTAATCTTGGTGTTACATGCCGTATATGCAATCAGACATGATGTTCCATGTTAAAATCTGAGGGTGTTACATTTTACTTCCATTAAATAAATTGCTTCCTAAAAATTTTATCCTATGTTCTGTAATCTTGGGTTTGACATTGGAAAATACCTTTGTTGGAAACCCATATCACAAAAATGGTAAATAAAAAATCCTATTGATAAAAGATAATGGGATATGTTAAGGTCATATAGAATAACATATATTAGGTTTCTAAATAGCATAACATTTCTGGGAAGTAAATATTTAGATATGGAATAAAGGAATAATGCTCAAATAATGATTGAGAGTGACATATATCATTGGTCAGAAGAAATTAATGATATTGTGAAAATCAACAACCACAAAACCATAAATCTAATAGGTGTGGAAAAGATGATTAATATCATCATAGACGATGGTAATAAGATAAAATTTTATTTTAAGATCCCTTATATTAAAGTTAATGAATTTTCATGAGATGATATACTTACTTGATCTCATTCCATTTTATAAGTACAATATCATCCTTTGTGCCTTGATAAATTTACACTTCATCTCTTACTCTAAGAATTGAAGATGATTTTTTTATGACTGAAGCACTAAAGGATCATAATATCTATAATAGAGTGATAAGTTATTACTTTGATATCTATTTATCATTATAAAAAGACGGTGAGAACATATTATCCAATATGAATAAATCTTAATATGGTGAAGTAATTCATTAGTCTCTAAAACATCATCCATATTTAAATATAAACCATTTCATAAATAGTTAACCTTATGAAACTTACAAAAGATTAAGATCCAAGAATTTAAAAATAATGTCACTAAATTTCCAAAATGAACTTATTATTAATCCCCCCAAAACATGAATGATCTTTTAATAATCACTTACCACACATGTGAATACCTTCATCATGTATTATCTTGAAAAATGGTAATAACCTGAATTACTATAAAACCTTATGGGAAATGTGTGCTATTCCTTATTCCTTAAATAAAAAACATATTTTTGGATATATTCCATAAATGAATTTTTTTAATACTCCCTTAATGATAACATAGACCACATTTTCAACAAATAATTAATTAGTTCAAAGGTAGTCAATACTATCCAATTTACTTTATCCATATAAATCAACTCTTTATACAAAAATAATTATCTCAAAATTAGGAACATATCATGTGTCTTCCAAAAAGTTAAAATTTCCATGCAATGTCTCAGATTTTCTGTGTATTATTTTTAAATATTACATGGAATTATTTCAACACCAAGAAATACGATGGCGTGCGATTCTGAGGCTCGGAGTGCCTAAAATAGATGTTCGAAATAAATTAAACTTTTTAATATCATGCATGAGTGGTTTTCATAAAAAAGTGGGATAAATTTTAAAAGGCTTCTCGGATAAAAAATATAAGGGCACCATTGCATTCAAAGGATCAAATTTACTTTATTTGGGGCCTAACATCGGCCCACGCGGGTCGACAAAAAAAGTTAGTTTTTGGACATTTTAAAGGAAATAAAATAAATTGATATTGTATTTTATATTAAACATTTCTATGAAAATGTGACATGTTAAATGGTTTTAAATGAGCAGGAGCCTAGAGTTATGCTCATAACCCTGGAAAACTCCCTGGAATCTTGTGGAGATTTGGAGAGGATCCACCCTTGGAGAATTCTCGACAAACGATGACAAACAATGTTGCATGGATCGTTGGACAATGAGATCAAATCCTGACCAAAAACTGCTCTCCATCTTCATAGATGATCAAGGTAGGGGTTGTTATTTCAATTCTTCTTTCCCCGTCCTTGGATTCAAATGAAAAATGCAGATCAACCCATGAATTGGTTGACCTAGAGATCATTTATTCTTACGGGAGGGTCTCTTACCAGGTTTATTTTGGGTAATTGATCCATGTTTGGTTTGATTTATATTTTTATTTGATCCATTTGATCCTTGTAATAGGAGCATATCAACGTCGTGATGAATGATGGTGGCGGTTCTTTCCTCAATTCATTATTTGGATTTATTCTCCCTTTTTGACATCATGTTCTCCACATTCTTTGGGGGGTTATGAACAAAGGAGTGCTGCACATACTTCTAGCAACACAACAATCCAAAATTATAAATCTAAAATTTTAATGACCCAAAAAAGGCGAGATGGTGATGGAGGATGATGAATCGACATAGATCAGAAGAATTTTTTCTTCGACCATTCTTCAGAAGGATGATAAAAATTAGTTTTTGGAGTCGATTCGACACCCAAAACTTACCAAATTCGCATTTCCATGGAAGTACGACCTCGATCTTTTAGTTTTGTGATAAAAAGATCACCATAACTAAGAATAAGGGATCAAAAGAGGTGCACAGAGGAGGAGCACCAGTTCTGGAAAATCACAAAGAACACGGTTTGTTCTACGAAGAACACAACATGTGGGGCTGGCTCAGCGACGACTAGGGTTTCGAAATATAGGAAGTGATGACATGGCTTGTGAAAACTGTCACATGGAATGTGGGGCCTTGTGGGACTCAGTGTGTATCTTAGATGATACACATACATGGGATGGAGTACATGACATGTACTCCACCACACGGTTAGACCAGGCCGGTTACATGGGTTACCCCATGTTTCGATACATGGGTTGGAATACACTATTGAAACCATGTACGAGCACACTACTAGCATACACAGAGTGGTCCTGAATAGTAGGACATGGCATGTCACACTGTTACATGCCCTTTATATCTCTTTCTACATGACATGCTCTTTGACACGAGATGTTGTACACAGGTAGTACCCCGGGTAATAGGACATGACATGCGACCTTTCTACACACCGTGTACCTTTCTATACATGGATTGATCTTCTTTTCCATCATTCCTTGGATAGGTTTTGTTTGGGTTAGTTACCCCTTTACTCATTCCCATAAAGGGTAGGTATCATTTCCATCCATAGAAGTATGATTCCTTTTGCATGACTTTCTGGATAGAGTCAGAAATACTCTAAGAGGCTTGGAGAGACATCCTATACCCATTCTTGACCCCAGGTAGAGTCAGGTATCGATGGGAATAATCCTATAGGACTCCGATATTCTACTTCGTAGGGGAATCTGGATGAGTTGTGGTATACGCCAAGGCCCTGGAAGTGATCCTTATCTATGTATCATGATCTTACCCCACTCTGGAGTGAGTTCTATCAGAATGAGTGTATTTGTTCTCTATTCAGATCTATTAGTGCGTCTATCTATCTCATGACACATCCTAATAAATTTACTTCTTGGATGGATTTCATCAGATCTATCAAACTTTTGTAGTGAGTTCTCCCAGATGAATGCTTCGTGGAATCTTCAAACTTAATCCATTGTGTGGGTATACGATCATTGTGACTTACCTATAGACTATGGGTTTGGGTTTCGAGTATATATAGATTTGTTTACCTTATTATATGTTATGTAGACATATAGTATGTAGAGATGACTATACCTTTACTTTGTGTATTTATTTGTGGTTTTTGGGGCCCCCTACTGAGTATTGTTATACTCACCCCTACATTGGATTTTCCCGCATGTGTCATGTCTTGTACAGACGAGTGACCTTTTGATGAAGTCTAGGGAAGACCATGAACGGACCGAGCTTTGTGAGTTTCCTTATATGTTGGGGTGTTACTACAACTATGAGCAGCAGTCCCAGTACCTACTTTCATTCTTACAGGTTGGACTTTGTAGTTTGCAACTCTTTCTTTTGGTGGGATTGTATTATGGACCAGTTTACTTTCCACACTTTACTTTCCATTGTACTTTTTTGGTTGGGTTTAGTTGTATGAATTCATTTTTTTCCTTAGTGGTTTTTACATTTTTGAATTTGTGGGCTTGGATATGTGTGCATGCATACAGGTACATAAGAAATGCCTCCCATGTTAATGATATGACAACTTGGCACTAGTCACCATCCCCTGGTCTGTTAGAGGTGTACTTGGGGAGTCGTGACACGATCCCCACTTGGATGGGTTTTGATATAGTGGTATTAGAGGTGTATGGTTCTACAGTAGGACCAAGAGTCTATGATATTGGTTTGGGGTAATAGTGTTAAGATTTTTTATCTCAGCTTTCAGGCTAGGGACTCCAGTGTTGGTAAAGGCGGCCGACGTATCCATACACCCGGACCGTAGTAACTAGTTTTTCAACTCGGTACATGAGAAAAATAGTTTTAGAGAAACAAAAAAATGTTACATGCATCATATAGGAATGGGTTATGTTTTCCATGCCCTTTTTTGTCACCTATCTAGAGATACTATTTGACCATGGTACATCTTGTTTTATTAAATGATGCCTCCTGCGATGCATACCCACTAGGATTCAGTGACTCGATCACGAGGATTACCCCCTTAGTGGTGAGGCTTTGATTCAAGAATAATTTCCCTAGGTGTTACTTCTAGGTGGTGTATCTTCTATACCACCACCAGTGGAGAAACACGTGGTACATATAGTACTAGAAGACAAGGAGTGCAGTCTGAGCACACTCCATGATTTTTAGAGACTGAGACCTCTCAGGTTCTGAGGTGATTGTGACCCTCAGGTGGCTAAGTACTGGCTTGAGGCAGTGACCAAAATTTTCTATCTAGTGAGGACACCGGTCGACCAGATGGTGATCTTGGGAGCGAGCCTTCTTCAGGGTTCGGTGGGATGATGGAAGAGTTTGACCATGTAGACTTATGACGAGGAGACTCTTTCGTGGATGAATTTTAAGTGACTCTTTAAGGAGAAGTTATCTCTGGTTACACTGAGAGAAGTGCATATCTAGGGGCTTCTTTAGGTCTAGTATGGAAGTTTAATAATGGTTGAATATTCATTGAGGTTCACTAACCTCACCAGGTACTCAATGGATATGGTGAGAGATCAGTAATTCAGAGCTCAGACCTTCGAAAGAGGTCTATTATGGGACATCTGAGCTATTGTCATGCCTCTATGCATTTCAACTTATACAGGAGTACTTGAGAGATATTTTGTAGTTGATAGTTTCTTTGTTGAGAAGAGACAACTAGTGGCAGTCCGCAGTAGGAAGATAGGTGCAGAGACCTCGGCAGTAGGGAGCTGACATGATGCATAGGGATCGGGGCATGGGAGATGTCATAGGAAGAACCAAGATAGGGGATCTATGATCCATAGCTTCTAGGATGGATCCAGTCATCCTAGGGAGAGGTGATGCTACTCGTGTAATGATAGAGGAAATATCGATGTAGACTATCCAACCTACCGAGTTACTAACAGGGAGGCGGTGGATAGACCACCAAGGTAGAGGTAGAGAGTGGAGCAGGTAGACCCACCAGGAAGTGGACATGGCAAAGGAGAAGAGAGTGCTGTAGGAGGTGGACGACACATTTAACTAACTCCACCACCATCCCCAGGAGGTCCTCACCAAGCTTAGGAAGCTGAGGGATAGGGGTGGGGGAAACTACATGTGGTCGAGGGGTATGACCTAGGGACTCCTGTGATGATCTAAGGTAGGATCTATATCTTTTCTACCTTAGCTTCCGTACTTATTGATATAGGTTATAGTAATTATTTCCTCACCTCATGTATTGTTTGAAACCTTGAGATTCCAGTAGAGCCATTGAATCAACCCTTATACTTGGATACAACTATGGGAGGATACTCAATGACCACATATCTTTGCTGATAGTGTGATATTACCCTTGGAGGTGAGAGTTTCTTTTAGAACCTCTTGGCAGAAACTTCAAGTCCTTACAATGTCATTCTCATTATGGATTGGTTAGCTTCAGTCCATTCTCATATTTACTACTTTATGTGAAGAGTGCGGTGTATCTATAGCGATGGAACAAGGTTTTCCTTTATTAGTGAAAAGGAAACCCAGCCAGCACAAAATGGTCTCATTCTTAGGAGGGTGTAGCTGATCACTCATGAGTTGGATAACCATACCCTCTGAGAAGTAGATGTTGTGAGATTTCTATTCCCAATAGTAGTGGCAGAGTATGAGGATGTATTTCCAAAATATGTTCTAGGATTACCTCCCCACAGAGATATCGACTTCTGCATTGACTTACACCCCGAGTCAAAACCGATATCCTCACCAGTATATAAGATGGCTCCCATAGAACTTTTTGAGCTGAGAGTGTAGCTGGAGGATTTGTAGAGTAAGGTCTTCGTAAGAACTAGTTTTTCAACCTGGGTAGCCCTAATTTTTATTCACCTAGAAGGAAGATGGGAGTTTGAGGCTCTGCATGGATTACTAGTGCCTAAATTGGGTAACAATGAAGATCGAGTATCCACTGCTGAGGATCAACGACCTCTTAGATCAACTCAGAGGGGTGCAATGATTCTCTATGGTTGACCTTCAATCGAGTTACCACCAGTTATGACTATGAGATGATGATATATCGAAGATTAATTTCAGATGCGGCTATGGTCACTACGAGTACTTGGTGATTCCTTTCGACATGAAGAACACCCCAACAGTGTTCATGGGACTTATGAACCAGATCTTCCAATCATACATAAACTGGTTCATAGTGGTCTTCATCGACGACATCCTTGTGTACTCAGCATTAGAGGAGGAGCACGTGAGACACCTACGGATGGTTCTTGACATATTTTGAGAGCACTAGCTTTATGGGAATCCCTTGAAGTACCAATTATGGATACAAAATTCCCACTTTCTGGGGCATGCTATCTCATAATATGGAGTAGTAGTGAACCCATACAAGGTCAAGGAAATGTAAGCATGAGAGACACCCTAGAGTGTGAAAGAGTTGTGAAGCTTCCTTAGGTTGAAAGGATACTACTGAATATTTATCCCTGATTTCTCCTAGATATCAGCACTAATGACAACTTTGACCCAAAATGGGTATCCTTTTGTATGGATGGAGAAGTGCTAGTAGGATTTCCACCAGTTGAGGTAGAGTTTGATGAGTGCACAAATCTTGAAATTTCTAGAAGAGGGTGTTGAGTATGTAGTTTTCTACAATTCATTAGGGTCCGGGCTTGGCTGTGTCTTAATTTAGAGATAGATTGTGATTGATTTTAGTCACCCCTTCTAAGGCCACATGAGTAGAACTACTTGACCCGTGATCTAGAGTTGGTTGTGGTAGTTTTTTCATTAAATATTTGGCGACACTACCTAATGGGTGAATAGTTTATCTTCTACTCTAACCATAAGAGCCTCAAGTAAATATTCTCTTATTAGGATCTGAGTCTGAGGTTGAGGTGATAGCTAGAGTTCCTCTAGGATTATGACTTCGAGATCATCTATACTCACTAGAAGTGGAATATTATGGCAGTTTCTCTTAGTAGGATATTGATTTCATAGCAGCTGAGCAAGGCATCAGAGTAGTTGGACTCACTATAGTTATCCTTCATGGATAGATATGACACAACTTATCTCTAGTCAATGGTTTTCACCAATTAACTCTTATGGTGATTCGAGGAGGCACAACTAGGGGATATCAATGGGAAGAATTTATGTGTTACGTTATCCATAGGATAATCTTCTGATGGATATTAAAAAAGTGGGGAGAACATCGTCCTTTTCATAGGACACATATTTGTGATAGTGGTGTTGTGAGAGGAGGTTCTGAGGGAGTTTCATGCATCCCCCTTGACAGTATATCCTGGATTGGGAAAAATGTACCAAGACCTCTAGTGTTAGTTTTCGTGGATAGGAATTAATAAGGACGTAGTAGAGTTTGTTTCATGATGACTTACATTTTAGTAGGTGAAGGATGAGCACCAGGTGCCGACAAGGTTATCTCACCCCTAGAAGTTCCATAGGAGAAGTGGGATGAAATATCGATGGACTTCCCAAAGGGATTACTAAGAACGTCCAAAGGACATGATTCCATATGGGTGATCATTGACCGACTCATCAAGTTGGCCTACTTCCTAGAAATCAAGGAACAAAGTTCCATAGATATATTGGGATTCCTCTACGTATAGAAGATAGTTTGACTTTATGGGTTCCCTTTGATGATAGTCTTGGATCACGATGCCCATTTCAAATCCTGTGTGTGGAAGGGATTAAGGGTGGCATTTGGGACCTAGCTACATTTGAGAAAAGAATTCCATCCCCAGATAGATGGTCATATTAAGAAAACTATTCAGGTTCAGGAGGATATGTTTCAGGCATATATCTTGTAATTTGGTCATAGTTGAGAGGACCCCCTACCACTGGTGGAGTTTGCGTACAAAAACAGCTACCACTCAACCATTAGTAAGTTACCGTTTGAGGATTTATATGGATGACCATGCTGATAACCACTTTTTGGGACCAACCCTAGAGAGTTAGCACTCATGGGTCTAGATTTGGTGTGATCTACCCCTAAGAAAGTGCAAATCATCCAAGAGTAGATTAAGACTACATAATTCTAGAAGATGTCTTATATTGGAAGATGGTGGATACCTATAGAGTTTTAAGAGGGAGACTATATCTTCCTTTGTGTCTCACCTCGATGAGGGTAATAGAGATTTGGTCAGGGTAAAAAGTTATCTCTGAGGTTTATCAGCCCTTTTAAAATACTATGTAGAGTTGGGGAGGTGGTTTACCACCTAGATCTACCGCCAAAGTTGCACTAGGTATATTATTTTTTCCACATGTCGTAGTTGAGGAGGTACGTGCATGACCCATCACATGTCATCAAATGGGGTGAGATGGACATAGAGGATAGGGAAGCCTTCACAGAGTACCCCGTGAAGATTGAGGACCAATAGGAGAGGATCCTTTGTGGGTTAGAGATTCCCTTGGTGAGTGTCCGATGGAAGCACATGAACCTTTAGGGGAGCACATGGGAGAATGAGGCTCAGATTCATGCATAGTACCCACATCTGTTTGAGTAGAATATTTTTTTTTGATTTTTGGGGACGTAAAATCCCTAAGGTGGGGAGAATTTAATGTACTGGATTTTCCATGTGTTATTTTTAAATATTATATGAAATTATTTAGAGACTAGGATTTGCGACGACATGTGATTTCAGTGCCCAGAGTGTCTGGAATAAATGTTTGAAATAAATTAAAATTTTAAATAGCATGTGTGAGTGGTTTTCCTAAAAAAGTGGAATAACATTTAAATGGGTGCCCTGATTAGAAATACGAGGGCACAATTGTGTTTAGAGAAGCTACTTTACCTTAGGTGGTGCCTAACATCAGCCGATGCGGGTCATCAGTAGAAGTTAGTTTTTGAATGTATTAAAGGAAATAAAATAAATCAAAAATTTATTTTATCTTAAAATTTTCCATGAAAAAGGGACACGTTAATTGTTTTTAAATGATAAGGAGACCAGTTTTAGTCTCATAAAACTTGATAAATCCCTCGAATCCTTTGAATCTTTAGAGGGGATCCACCCTTGGAGAATTCTTGACGAACGACGATGAACGACGATGCATGGCTAATTGTGCAACGAGATCGAATTATGGCCAAAGACAGATCTACCTCTTCATTGAAGATTAAGGAAGGGGTTGTTTTTTCAATTATTCCTTCCCTGTCCATGGATTCAGATGATGAATGTGTATCAACCCACGAATAGGTTGACCTGTAGATCATTCGTTCTTGTAGGAGGGTCTCTTATCGGGTTTATTTTGGGGAATTGATCAATGTTTGGTTAGATTAATATTTTGATTTTCTCCATTTGATCATTCTAATAGGAGTAGATCAATGAAGTGACAAATGATGGTATAGGGTTTTCCCTCAATTCGTTATTTGGATTTCTTCTCACTTTTTGACCTCGTGTTCTCCGCATTCTTCACTGGGTTATGAAATTCAGATCATTGTACGTCTGTATCATAATGAAACAATCCCAAATCATAGATCCGATGATGTGATGACCCAAAAAAGGTGAAATAACGATGGAAAATGATGAATCAACATAGATCTAAAGAAATAATTCTTTGATCGTTCTTCACATAGATGATCGAAATGAGTTTTTGAGCCAATCGGATGCCCGAAACTTATCGAATAGGCATTTTCATGGTGGGATGACATTGAACATTTAGTTGTGTGATGAAAAGATCACCATAATGAAGACTGAAGGATTGATAGAGGCATGTGGAGGAGGAGCACTGGTTCTGGAGAATCTGAAAAAACATGACGTGTTCTCCGAAGAACACGACGTGTGCGGCCGACTCGATGGAGTCTAGGGTTTCATGATGCAGGAAGTGGTGAAATGGTGTGTGAAAACTATCACGCTGTGTGTGGGTACTCATGTGGGAATATACATGTAACTTGGATGATACACAGACATGGGGTGGAGTACACAACATATACTCCACTACACGTCTAGACCAGACCGGTTATGCAAGTTACCCTGTGTATCAGTACATGAGTTGAAGCCGTGTACGGGCACACGACCAGTGTACACGAAGAGACCCTGGATAGTAAGACACAACATGTCATAATGTTAAATGCTATGTATATCTATTTCTACATGTCATTCTCTTTGACATGGGTCATTGTACACAGGCAGTACCCAGGGTCATAGGACATGACGTGTGACCTTTCTACATTCTATGTACCTTTCTATACCTATCTTGATCCTCTTGTCCACCATCCCATATATAAGTTTCATTTGGGTCAGTGCCCCCTTTTCTTGTTCCCCTAAAGGTCCGGTATCATTTCCATCCATAGGAGTATGATCCCTTTAGTTGGACTTTCTAGATAGAGACAGAATCCATCCGAGAGTTCCGAAGTGAGATCCTCTACCCATTATTGACCCTATGTAGAGTTAGTTATTGATGTGACCAATCATACAAGATTTGGATCCTATAAATAGTAGGTGAATTTGGATAAGTCATGGTATATTCTAAGTCCCTAACAGTGATCCTCATTCGTGTATCATGATCTTTCCCCACTCAGGAGTGAGTTCTCCCAGAATGAGTGTATCTTCTCTCTCCATAGATCTATAAATTCATCTATGTCTCTCATGACACTTCCCAAAGAATGTACTTATTAGATGGATTTAATCAGAGCTATAAAACTCATGGATTGAGTTCTCTTGAACAAGTTCTTTTTGGAATCTTCAAACTTAATCCCTAACATTAGTATGCAGTCACTGTGACTTACCTCTAGACTACGGGTCTGGGTTTTGATTATATTTGGATATGTTTCTCCTGTTATATATTTTTTAGACATATACTATGTAGACATGACTGTACCTTTACTTTATGTATTGATTTTTGGATTTTGGGGTCCCCTACTGAGTATTGTTATACCCACCCCTGCACAGGATTTTCCCACACGTGTTGTGTCTTGTGAAGACAAATGACCTTTTAACAGAGTCTAGGGTGGACCAAGATCAGATTGAGCTTTGTGATTTTCCTTACAGGCTGAGGTGTTCCTATGACTACGAGAAAAAATCCTAGAAGCTACTTTCTTCCTTACAGGTTGTACTTTGTAGTTTGAAGACTCTTTCTTTTGGTGGGATTGTATTCTGGCCCACTTTACTTTCCACACTTTACTTTCCACTATAATCTTTTTGTTGGGTTTAGTTGTATGCATGCATTTTGTTCCTTAGTAGTTTTTATATTTCAACATTTGCGGGCTTGGAGGTGTGTGCATGTGTAATGTACTTAGGAAATGCCTCACATTTCAGTGATATGGCTACTCTGTGCTAGTCACCATCACTTGACCTATAGGAGGTGGGAATAAGGAGTAGTGGAACGAGCCTCACTAGGATGGGTCATGACATGCCAATAAATCATTTTTCTTGGTCATCGATGCCATTGAAAAAACGATTTAAAATACTTATTGAAAAAGTACTACATTTAAATACATGTATATTTCATAATTTCTATTACCAGGATATCATTGATAAATTACTCAAGTAACATAATTCTTGAATCCAAACACAAGACCATTAATTATTCTAATTATTCTACGGTAATAGAAAAATATTGATCATGATCAGTTATATTCTTTTGAGTTATATTCCTTTAACGCTTGGGGAATTCATTTATGTAGTGACCAATATCTATAAAGTTAAAAAATTGAAAATTGGAAAAACAATTCCTACTCACAAGCATGGTGGAATTTATCTCAACACATGTATCCAGTTTTAATTCCCTTTAAGTAACTATGAGGGTGTTTTATTCCATAATTATCACATATGGGAAAATACTTCTTTCCCTTTTCCCTTTATCCATATTTTTCTCTTTTGTCCTCTTCTTCCCTTACTTCCCTTTAAATCCATAATACTTATATAATTATTTATATGCCTTTTTAACACATGATATTATGTTCTCATATAATGAGAATGTTTGGGTGACTAGTTCCCGTTGAAATATTGGCTTGCACCCATCCATGAAATGATAATTATTACTCTTTGGATTACATGCATTGATGTAGTTACCATTCCTTCTTATAGGTTTCATTTTTAAATGTATAATACAATAGATTATATCATATAATTATAAAAAATAATGTATAATACCAAAACAAGTGAAATAATTTCCAGGAATTGAAAAAATTATTCATAGCTAATCTCATAATCATAAACATGGTTTCTTTGGGGATATCTCTATTTACAAATTCTTTGTAATGGACTATAAAGAAAAATATAATTTTACCCAAGAATATCCCCTAGAAGTGTGAATCCATGTGCATAGTAAGACCAGTTTTTATGCACTAGGTGACGATTGGGTCAATCCTAATGTGCATTTTTTGATGTTATTTCCCCTAGCTATATCTGTTTTATAACTATTTCCACTTGTAATATCTAGATAGAGAAGTATTTTCTAGAAAACAACATAATATCTTCCTTACCAAAAAATTAGGATGTTATTCTATACTAATTATAAATTTCTATCATAGGGTTATATTCCATAATCTATGTTTTATTAAATATAGATCCCAAGGTTTTTACTAAACTATCTCTTATACCAATAGTTTCGACTCTGACCCTAGTAGCCTAGATCCTATGTATACTTTATTACATTGACAAAAGATACAAGGAATTAAATCTTGAAGGACCAAATAGTTTAGTAGTCTTGTTAAACTAGATACATAATTGAAATTGAAATTATATTTTAAAACAGAAAATTAAAAAAATAATTTTCTTTAATAATTCCATTATTCCACTTAGTATATACCTAAAAATCAACCACAAACTCTTGTCTGGGGGAAAATAAATCATAAGAAAAGGGTGAGATCAGATGCTCAGTAAGGGTAAGCATAAAAAAGAATCTATGAATAAATAAGTCATAATAAATATGTAATGTTAAATAACTTAAACACATTAAATTTAATCAATAACATGAGCATAATATGACAAGAATGAATGATAATCAAATAATGACATTTAAATAATCAAATGATCATAAAAATTAACCATATATGTTATAAATAATAAAATAATCTCATGGAATATCACTAACTGAATTCATAAGGATGGAATGTATGATTCTTTACATCTAAAACATCTTTTCGATTCCTTTTTCCAATACATCTAATACTGTTGAGGCCTTATGAAAAGACATCTATATAAATGGGTAAGGCCTCAACCAAAACCCAATCTAGTTTTTCTCATGAAACAAACCAATGAATCAAGGGGCTACAGAGGTCCCTGCATGTCACCTACTAAGTCCAATTCATTCCTTATATCAAAGGGGTGAAACATAATCCACATAAACATTCATTTTGATAAACTAACATGAAAAAATGTTAATACTTACCCCAATCAATAAACATAATCATAAACCATCCAGAGTAAAATGGTGAATGGTAATAAAATTTTATATACCTAGTAAAATTGATTATAAAGCATCTAGAGAAATATTAAATATGATATCAAAATAAAATATCCCTAGTGGATCATAATTAAAATAAAGGGTTGATTTTATTGATGAATAAAATTACCATATAATGTTATTAAAACCATTCTTGAGGAAAAGTAACCTTTTCAATTTAAAAATATTATTTTTAAAACTAAATTTCACAAAAAAAATTAAAATAATTTTATTTGAAAACTTGTAAAAGAAGATTTAAAACATTTAGTGGGTCATTACAGAGAAAAATTCAGTTCAGGCCATTAACGTTAAAATAAAGATTCCATTCAAATTTTCAGTAAATTCCTAACGAAAATTGTTTTAAAATAACTTAAATATTCCTTAAAAAAAATTAAAATTAAAAATGGGTAGAAATAACTTTACTAAATCATTTAGAAAATGTTTAAAAAGTTTTATAACATTTTTAAAAAACATGTGTTTTGATGAAAAAGGATTTCTGACCAAAGATATAAATAAACTTTAATTTTTCTTAAAAACATTTTCTTAATAATTTTAAGCAATAAAGAGAAACAAATTGGTACTATTACCTGAAAAATCTCATGAATAACCATATTATATGAATATAGCTTTATTTTAAGATATAAATATCAAATAATTCCACCAAGGGAGACTTAAAAAATAGTCCCAAACAATGAGAGATTGTGAAATAAACCCTTACCACTTTGGTAAATTTTATATCATAAGCCCTATGAAAGAAATAAATTTAAATGAAAAATAAATACCATGAATATAAATGGATTCATTATATAACATACAAAATAGAAGTATATACCCCATATTAAATAAATAATTGGTAAATATGATGTACGCCTCACAGAAGTAAAAGCGAGATGAGAAACCCTCACCTTGAGTCTGACTCGTCACATACATTATTTGTATTCTAGAGTAATAAACTTGTGTTATTTTTTTTACTTGATTAAGATGTTTTTTAAATTTTATAATTCGTTTTATTTAACTTATTACCTTGTTATATATGATTACTAAATTAATTAAATTTATTCTTAATTTTTCTTTGATATTTGTTTTATGTGTCAAAAATGAATTTGTTAGGTTGATTATGGTAAAAAATGTAATTATTTAAGCATATATAGAATAATAATAATTAAATAATTTTCATATTTATATGTCAATTATAATTTTAAAATCAATAATGAAAAATGGTTATGAATAATGAACCACCTTACAATCATAGAGACAATATGCCGTATGTATGCATGAGTACTGTTTCCATTTTTCAATGATCATTATAAAAAGTATTTAAGAAATATTTTATCTTCCAAAAATGATCATAATATCATATATAACATATTATTTCCTTAAATATACTTTAATTTATCATCCATTTGGTGTGGTGATTAAAATATAGCCACATCGCTTTGTGAAGGTGATAATTTACACATACACAAACTACATTATCATCTTTCAATGAGTGAAAAGGTAAGAAATAAGACGTTATATTATCATTTAATAATGATAAATATTTCATGAATATAATAATTATTTAATTTATATCACATATATCCATTAAATATTTCCTTAGTACCTTCCATGTAAAGAGTTACTGAAAAACGAATCAAGCTGCTTTGTGAGGCGGTAGTCCGCCGTACACACAAGTGATATTATCATATCCCATAAATAATGGAAATTAAAATGGTATATAAGACATAATGGATCCATGGGTATAATTATGTTATAAATATCATATATATAATTTATATCCATCATTATACCCAACTAGGATAGGTTTTGATGCATAACGTGTCACATCAATTCGTGAGCCGGAAGTCCTCTGTACACATGAGCGACATTATCATTTCCCATTTGAGGGATGAGGAAATTTATATATTAAATTATATTAAAATAATAACATATAATTATATGGTATATATTCATGTTATTATATAATAATAAATGAATAAAATTTGAAAGAGGTGGAAGAATTAATAAAACAATAACCCATAGTTAGGAAATAAACCTATTGTCGGACTACCTCCTTAAGATTATACCTAAAGTATTCCTAGAATGGATTTATGACAAAAAAATACTTATAGTATTATGGGATGAAATTTTTAAATTTATTTGGATATAAATTTTTTGAACCAAAATGGTTTTACGGTGTGAAGAAGAGATAAGAGGGAGTAGCCTTTTATAAGTGAGGTGAGTAACACACTTGTAATTTTTGAAAAGAAAAAGTTATACCAAAATTTTCACATGTAAAAAGGGTAAAAAATGGAGTATTATATGTAATTATATATCATAAGTTCTAAATATGTCCATAAAATAGATTTTAGAAAACAAATTAGGTCATTTTAACCCTTATTTGTTTAGTTTAATCCCATGGTAATCCATTTCTACCTTAACCGCGATAAATAATTTTTACTATTTTTATTATTCATTATGGTAAACAATTAAGTTGAACTTATTATATAATATAAATTATTATGATTCAAAATATTGAATCTATTTTTACAAATTCCATTCACATAAGTTGAAATTTTTTATTTAAAATTAATCCCACAGACGTAACGATAAAGCGGTTTTCAAAGAGAAAATGTTCAAAAGTTTACAATGTTTTTTTATAAAAAGTAAATATAAAAATGATTACAATGACCTAAATTGGATCAATTGAGATATAATTGAACTAATTTTACTTTGAAACCAATTTTAAATAAAATTTAACTTTATAAATAATTTTTTAAAAAGGCAGTTTTCAATTAAAATTTTTTATCTTTCACTATTCATCAAAAAATGACAATTTTTAAAAAAATCCCAAAAATTCACCCTAAGATAATTTTGATATAATGATTTCAAAAATGATTTTTTAAAAAATTAAAACTTTTAAAAATTTTAAAAAATAATTATAAATTATGTGCACAATTCCCAACAAATCCACATTTCTTTAAAATATAGTTTTTCAGAAATAAAATTATTTTTCATTCAAATTAATTTTCATTTATTTATAATAAATATATAACACTTTAATTATTTTATACATGTGTAAAACATAAATGTTTCATAATTTAGTTATTACTATTCATACTTCCCATCTTAACAGTTAGGTTATAATGGTTATGTTTAAATCAAAATATTTTAATACGGTATTGTGCTTCATTCAAACCTGGTGTTACGTGCATTACAAGTTTTCTAAGAGATTGATTTAAAAAAATAAATAAATATATCATAAGTATTGGGGTGTTATATTATATTCTAATCTTGGTGATATATATCACATATTCTATCAAACATGATGTTCTAATTTTAAAATCTCGGGGTGTTACACTATGGAATTTTTTAAGGGAATGATGCTATCAAAAGAAAGTGAAACAGCCAATGGTGAATATCTATAGAGGAAAACATTGATGCATATAAACAAGCCATGTTTTCTTGATATTTTATTTTTAAAAAGAATAAATTAATCATGAAATAGATTCTATATTATGGGATGATTATTAGGTTATTATGGATTCTCCAAAAGGTTTAAATTCCATCATATGTAAATGGTTATTTGAAGAAAATACAATTATAATGGAAAAATTCAATCTTTTAAAGTGAGACTAGTAGCTGAAAGTTTCAGAAAAAAATAAAGAATTTATTTTTTGATACTTATAATCCAATGGATATAATAAAATCAATAAATTTATTATTTTTATTGGATTTTATTGATCATTATTTCATTCATCATACATATAATAAAATGGAATTTTTAAATAAAAAATTAAATGAAGAAGTTTTCATTGAACGACTAGAGGAATTTTTTAGAAGAAAATGAAAAAAGTATGTAAATTACCTAAATCACTCTATGGTTTTAAATCATACCCTAAAAAAGGAATGAAAAATTTGATTATGATATCTTATAAAAATTTTTATTCATAATAATGTTGATAAATTTATTTATTTAATGTTGAAAAAGAATATATAGGTTTTTTGTTTGTCTATGTAGATGATATGTTAATTTTATAAATAAACATTATGGGTGTTAACAAGAAAAATTAGTATTTATACACTATTTTTATAAATAATTATCTCGGGATAGTTGATACCATTCTCGGTATTAAGTTTAGAAAACAAATTTGGGTTTACACTTTAAGTCAGTAACATTAAATTTAGAAAATGTTGAATAAATTTAATCATATTGGTTTAAGGATGTAAATACTCAATTTAATTACAATTTAAAATTATTTATAAATATTGTAATATCTATATCATAAATTTAATATAATATTTCAATTATTTATTTAATTTATATGATACATTTCACTAGTAGTGATATTTATTTGATGATATATAAGATTAAAAGATATACTAGAAATAGTTACATGGATCATTAGAAATGTATAGTTGGAATCTTTATATACTTAAAGAATACCATAGATTAAATTTTATACTAAAATGATTATTCTTAATATATCATAAGTTTACACCAATATTAATTTGATTAGTAGCATTGAAGATAATCAACACACATCTAGATGGTTATTTACAATTAGAGATTGTTATTTTTTCTTGGAAAAAGAATATACAAATATGTATTTCAAATTCAACCATGGAGTTATGTTTTATTTCATTATAGGCACATATAAAATAAATAAACAATATTTGGAATTTATTTCCTCTATAATACATTTATTTATTTTTGAATAGAACCTATTTTTTTGAGTGGGAACTCTCACCAACAATTATTGAAACAAATGAAAACCCAAAATTTAAAACGCAAACTTAAAATTAAATTTCTAATTTCAAATAAAATTAAAAAAAATAAATAAACACACAAATCACATAGAAGGAAACTAAAAGATAATGGTACCAACTTGTCTTGAGCCTTACACCTCAAGAGCCTTCTGAAATCATCACTATAAATCACCACCCAAAGTTGAAAACATCATCACAATATAACCAACACATCAATAGTAACAAAAGAATATTTTCAAAACCATTTTCACTAATACATGAACCATAAAATAGAATAAAATTAATCTTTATATACACGATATAATTTTACCATAGTCTAATGTCTCTAAATTATAACAATTGTGACAGTGAATAAAATTTATCAAGAGTGTATATTTTTATGTAAAATGAAAATTATAGACATATTAGTTTGAAACATGATTATGTAAGTTAATTATTAGAATATGGTTCCATAATAATTTTCTATATGATATCATGTAAAAATATTGTAGATCTACTTACAAAATCTCAATCGAGAGAGATTGTATGTGTTACTAATATAATGATGGAGTTAAAACCCACATTTTAAATCATTTAATAATGGAAACACAACACTCTCTTTAGGTAGATCATAATTAAATCACCAAATAGGTAAATGTAATTCACTAAAATGATTATTGATAATGACTATTATAATGTCTACTACTTAGTGTCAATATCATCTATTATGATTAGAGGTTGTGTTATATATGTAATGTCCTGGACCGTGAAATCCAAATAGTGACTAAACAAGTTGATCAACTTGATCTCAAGTGCACTTCCCAATACACTAGAGGTTGTAAACCAGCGATGAGGGTAAATAGGTATTGGGGGGATATTTTACCCTCTAGATCGTATAACCATAAATAATATTAGTAATAACAATAAACTATCATCACAATGTTACCAAAATAAGGACATTTCAACTTAAGTCTAACAATAGGAAAAACATATCATATGCTTTAATCAAATTAAACACTATTGTATTTCCACACAATCATATATAATTAAAAAAGATTTATACATGTGGTGATAATGTACATACTAGTCCTAAATATATTAAATTATGAATATAATTAAAAAACTAGTCCTGAGTCCCTACCTGCTATCTTCTTATATCGTAGATTATGAAATTATAAATCAACCATCCTTCATAGGGGCCTTACCCTTACCCACATGGAAAATCATGAAATTTATATACACACTGAGATTCCCATGCAGGGTGTAATCAAAACTTAGAAAGCCACTAATAATGGTGTCCCCAATAAGATCTAGTATATACAAGTGAATGTACAATGTTATATGCTAATTTAAAACAATAAACATCAACAACAATAAATTTTTTCACTTACTTGGGTGCTGCATAAGACACTTGATGAGTGACCATACCCTCTTCTTCCAATGATTAGGGTGTTTTAATATATCACAAGTAATATATATGATTCTATATAATATCTTACCAAACATAGTATAATATTTCAATTAGGAATCATGTCCAATTTCATAACCAATCATGAAAGGGTATAACATCCCATCATATCATAATTTCTAATACATGGTATATATATCTCTATAACAATATCACATTAGTGGGTATATTGTCTTGAGAAAAACATCAAATAATTGTGAACATCCTCTCATTTTAAATAATATATAATTTGGAATAAAATCCCTATCTATGAGAATTACTCAAGAGGGCATAACATCCCTAGCCTCTGGCATCAACACAAGAGTGATAATTATGTCCTAAGTCATAACTAATAACTCACACATGGACAAAATGTCCCCTTCCATGGAAGTATCAAATTATAGTAAAAGAATCCCCCTTCCAAGGGTAATAATGAATAGTGGTAAGAGAGTCCCAAGTAATATCCATGCAAGGAAATTTAGAATAAAATCCCATTCCATATATATGATAAATCTTAGTGTGAGGTTCATCACATGCTTATAACGAACTAATGACAAATGGACATGTCTTCCAAAAATACAGGAATCATCAAAATAAATTGGAATATAATCCTAGAACAATGTTCACATTAACATAATGATAATTTTATCCCTCACCTTCAGTAATATTATATTACATGGGAATATCACTACATAACAAAGAAAGTTTTCACAAATAAATGAAAACTCATTCCATTACAACAAATAAAATAATATTTGGGAATAAAATCCCTTAACAAAACCAAAACATCAGAAATAAATTAGAACAATTTAATATATCAAATATATTTAATATTAAATTTGGAATAACATCCAATTACATTACTTAACAATTCAGGTTAGTTCTCTCTCACACACAACCCATTCCCGTAGAGAAAATCCAATGTAAAATCTTCTTATATCCATATCAATATAAATGTACAAATCATACACCTCTATAAAATATAAAATTAAAAATAGAGGCCATAATAAAACTTAAATTTCCATAATAATTATATTCTAATTCTTGACCATCATATTCTCACAAATCCTATTATTAAATAAGTCCTTTGAGCACTTATTAAGGTACAATGACTTATAGCATACCCTGAGAGACCCATATTGGGATCCCATGTTAGTATCTACATAACAATTTTGTTTAGACATAGGGTCATTAGAGACCATGACATCAGAATACAACACATAGAGAACTAATCATGGGCCTAATAAGCTCAACCCACTCTTCAAGCATAAAATAAATTAATTTAGTTTAGTTTTGGGTCAAGTAAAAACATTTTCTACAACCCTATTATCACAAATCACATGACAAGTCACATAAAGAATCAATAAAGATTAGGGACCACCCACCTCATCTTAGTAGATACCCACTCATTAAAGATAATAAGATAATCCAATTTCAAATAATTGAAACAAATAATCTAAAACTAAACCTTAAAATTATGGATATTTGTAGAAGAATTAAATAAATATGATACAAACAAATATTAGTTGGAAGAGGATGTTTAAACATACACCAATATATATAACTAGATAGTTAAAACTCAAATCCAACCAAAAACAAAAGAGATACAATATTTATGGGAGAAGAGAAAAATAAGAGTTAGGGGGGTTGTACATCTATGAGAAACCATGTAAGTGGCACCACATTTATCAGTATTTTTAATAAATTAATAAAATATTATATTTTTCAGATGTGATAAGGGATGTAAAGTACTCTTTCACTTATCATCAAGTGTGTGGTACCAACTATGTACATATACTTGGGCCACCGGGAGGCTGAGGGTCCTCTAGGTCACTGCCCTCATTTCCCTAAGGCACTATGTATCCAATCCCTTCCATTGGGTACTCAGTTCTATTTATCCTCAAGAGGAAATATCCTACACCAGTACCAAATCCATGAAAACTAACCCCTAACCTCCTTAAACCAATCTAAAAATAAAAAAACCAAAATACACATGGTTTGATGTAAATTTAATTTATTTCATACTACTAAATATGTTGGGTGATATAATAAATACTTAATGGAATATTAATACTCAATGAATTATGTAGTCTAATAGTTTAATCACATAGTAATACTTTGCCTCTGTGAACTAAGAAGTGAAACCACTTCTTACATGAGTTATTTGGTTTACTATTAATATAGTTCAAGTAAAGGACATAAGAATATGGCCATAAAAGTGATACCAAATGAGATATTTGATGGAAAAACAATTTTATATATGATATTTTTGGTTTATCACTAAGATTAATAATTTTAATGTTTTGAAAACATCTAAATCTGATAATACTTTGAGATATTTATACTAATAGTTTAAATAAATACATACCATTATTATGCATACTGATTTAAGTAGTGATATGGAGAGTTAGTATTTAATGCATAAAATTAAGATGTTGTTATAATTTTTTATTTTATCCATTAAATAAAAAATGATAGTTTCCTTACATGAGGGTTCCCACTTAGATAGATAAAGTAATAGAATTTTAATTTTGGAGGAAAATTTTAATTTTAAAGGAATACTACATTAGAAATGGGGATGAAATTCCTAAGGTTTCACCCTTATAAAGAGAGACCTTTGAATTTTTTATTTTTATATACATATATAAATACATACATACATACATACATATATATGTGTATTTATTTATTCAGTTATTTATACAAAAAAACTCACAAAAAAAACGAAAAAAAAACAAAAAAAATATTTTCTTTAATAAAACCAAGTAATAATGAGTATGACCATAACATTTGAAATTCAATTTGTTAAAGCCAAATGGTGTCCTACTTTTTAGAATTTAGAATCTTTCTATATAATAAAATCATATTTTTATTAAAATCTTGGGATCTAAATGATGTGAATTGAACCAATTTTTATCCTTAAATAAGTGGAACATCTGGATCATTAAGGATAATCTAAAACTCTCGATAAAGTTATTCAAGTATTTTTAAGGATGTAATTTTATAAATTGGTATCTATTACTCCCTAAAACCTTAATTAATCCTTGAGGTATATTTCCCCCAATATTGCTACACCAACTAGTGGGGATTGAACAATCCCTTTTGGATACTTAATCTATCTACTCTTTAATGCTACCTCATTTATTTGTATTTTCATTTATTCAATAGTTCAACCTCATGATTACCAATAATGAAAAGGTTTTGAACAAGGAAAAATAAATAATTTGGATTTTGAGTACCTCAAGGTGGTGAACCAAGACATCATTAAGCTTTAACGCTTCAATGGAAATTACTTCATTTGATAGAAAGAAAAAATAAAACTTTTACTTAAAATTCTAATGTTTTTTTATATTATGAAGATTAATCTTCCACCGATTCTTGAATATCACACTCTAAGTTCTAATGAAACAGTGTTTGATGTAAAAAAAGATGTATAGATTAATGTAATAAAGAAAACGTGTAAATATAGTGAGGTTTTTTGTAGAGGTCATATCCTAAATACTATATAAAATAATCTTTATGACTAGTTCTTTCAACTAAAGTCTCCTTTAGTGATATGGGACATGATTTAATTAAATTATAATTCTATGGAAGAAGGTACCAATAAATTTATCATTGTAAAATATTTAAATTAAAATATGGTTGATAAAAATCTAGTGCTGGAGGAAATTCATGAGCTTTAAGTCATTATAAATAATATTCCTTACATTAATATTAAAATACCATAAATTATTCAAGTGTTAACTATTATTTCTCTGTGAAAATAATTTTTTAAATAAATTATTAAAAATATTAAAGATATTTAATTGGAGGAATTGATAATTTTCTTCATATAGAAGAAGAATCCTTGTTGAGAATATGGGAATGGATTTACAATTTGATTATAAGGTAACTATAATTTAGGGAAAGTCACCAAGAAACATTTCCTTATATGACTATAATAAAATTAAACAATAAAATATGAAAGATAATCCTTCCAAGAAGAAAAGTGAGTAATTTTTATAGAAAATAATCCATTATACAAGGGAATTTTGATATCTAATGTTAACAACACCACTATGAATATTATAACCAAATAAAATCTTTTTACAATGAAATCCAAAATTAATATTACTTCAATAATGATGGGATTGAGTATTGATTCGGAAGATATGGTGTATATATGTGAGTATTATTTTATTTTAAAAACATTCGATGAAATTACAATCATAAAGAAAGTGCACCTTGGAAAAGAATAAACACATCGACAACACTGGTTAAGGTAGCAAGGAAATATATTTTACTTTTGTAAAGAATTTAATTATTCTAAATGTGTTGTATGTACATAATATTTGAAATAATTTTTTCAATATGGATCTTTTTCTAAGAAGGGATTTTGAGATTCATTTGAATTTGATAAGGTTATCTGGTCCGATAGAGGCATGCTTATAGGGAAGATGTACTCAAATGATGGAATTTATCAAATATCTATTAAAAATATGATTGAATATTCAAATTATTTTATTTAATATTATAATTAATGGAATTATCATTTAGTGAATGTTATTTATAATTAAATATAATTAATGAATAAATTTAATATAATTAATTTTGTAGATTAATTAAATAAATTTGAAACATGAATAATGTCTAAAATATTAAAAACAATTATAGTGTTTAAATAAATTACGATATTATAGAATAAGCATGTTCTAATATTTATGAATTAAATATTTTATTAACTCAAGAATGTAAAATATATTTTTTTACATTTTTTGATGATTTTATTAGGTAACTGCATGTATATATTCTTAGGACAAATGGATAAGTTTTTAATATGTTTAAAAAATATAAATATAAATTTTGAAACCAATTAAATAAAAAAATTAAAATACTATAATCAAAATGTGGTGTTGAATACTTTATGAATAATTTTTTGAGTTCTATAAATAAAATGGTATAATTCGTAAATGTACTAGAAGCTATGCACATCAACAAAAGAGTTTCTATGAAGAGAAAAAATAATTTAGTAAAATTGAAAAATACCGTGGTCAATAAATACACATTACCATTAAATTAATTGTTTTAATCCTTATTATATTAATGACATATTCAAAAAATAATTTCATCTTGGAAAACTAAATTATCCCCATATGAAATATGTAAATAAATAAAAATATTTTAAACTGTGGTGGTTTTTATCCCGTTATAAATTCTTCATCATTAAATAACTAAAGGCCAAGAGTAATTAAATGTGTTTTTTGGTTATTAAGTGATTAGTAAATATTATAGAATTATAGTCTTAGAAGCTAATGTGATTTTTGAATCAATTGATATTAGTGTTTTTATAATAAATTTTATAAGGATAATGTGGAAAAATTTATTCCTTATATCCCTAGATCGAGTAATATAAGTTGTTTAAATACAATAGTAGAAAATAAAAATGATTCTAGAGTTGAAACCAAATGGAGTACAAGACAGAGGTAGGGAAAACTTCTAAATAAATATTTTATTTATCTTTATTATATATTCTTTCTTATCTAAGAAGATAAAAATATTCATCTTATAAATAAACATCTAATGGTACTAACTGTAGTAGATGGCTTCAAGAGATATAATGAATATATGTCTTCAAGATATGTTTATTTATGAAAATAAAAAACTAGTGATGAAATAGATTCAATATTGGGGAATAATACTTAAGTCCTTGTGGATTCATAAAAAGGATCAATGCCTATTAGATGTAAATTATTATTTGGAATAAAATATGATTCAAATGGAAATATTAAAACATTTTAAAAAATATTAACAAAGGTTTAAGATAAATATAATGAATTTATTTTTTAATACTTATAATACATTGACTTTAATAACATAAACATAGATATATTTTTTCATTATAAATTGTGTAACACCCTTAGATTTTATAATATATTTCTATTTAATAAATTCGATGTGCTCGATAGCGTGTGATGCATGAAACACCAAACTTATCCAATGATGCCATATTAAAAATATAAAATGAAAGAAATTAACAGGAAATTAAATAAAATTGATAAAATTAAATTAATAAAATCATGTAATTAAATTCATTAAATAGTTGAAAAATGATAATGATTGTTAGCCTAGTAATTCTTGGCTAAATGAAAATTTTATTTTACAAACAATGTTTTTATTACATGTGTTTTATTTAAAAGTTAATTTATTTTATTTTGAGAATTGAAATTATGGATTTTGTTTTCATATTTATATAAATTATTTATCATTCATAAATTTATTATAATTTTTTATAAATGAATATAAAATCATTTTTAGTTAAGAGGACATATTTTTTAAAAAACTTTTTTATACACACAATGTGTTTTTAATTTTAATAAATTAAATTTATCACTATTTAGGAGTGATTTAAATGAAATTTTTAGATAATAAATTTTATAAAATAAATTGAATTCATAAAATATTTTTACTAGGCATTGAATGAGAATTAAATCATTTTTATGATTAAAGGTGCAATTTTTTTCTAAAAATGGTTTGTACACATTTTGTGTGAAAATATTAAAATAAATATCTTCCACTTATAAGAATTGAATATTTTCAAATTTATTCCATATTTTAAATTATACTAATCAATATTAGGTAATAATTTAAACTTAATTATTATTCACAATCAATAGTCACCATGGAAAAAATCTTATCACCATGGTAAGGGTTAAAAGGGTTAACGAGGGGGTTAAACTAAAATATTAGGCTTAAAATATCTCTAGAACATGAATAAATTGATTATTTGAGGTTATTTATACCATAAATTATCCTATATTCTAAAATTTATCCATTTTTTCCACTTTATCATGAAAATGACTTCATATTATTTTAAAACACTGAATATTTATAAGAGTCGCACTCTCCTCACTTATAAAAGGGAAGTTTCTATTATCACTTATTCACTCACTTTTGGAACTCTAGTTTAGCCAATAACTACCCAAATCTATTTCCAAAATTCCCTTCACGTATTTTAAATAATTTTCTCACCAAAATATCATCCTAATAAGGTTTAAGTTATAAACCAAAGTAAGATACACAAAGATGAGGCAATTATCTTTATCGATCTATTTTATGTTTATTTATTCTTAAATAACCTCCAAATATTATATAACCATAATAATATAATTAAATAAGTATATATACTATAATGAAAATTTTTATGTTAAATTTTCAACCATTTTTTATGTCCTTTCTATCTAATGGAAAATGAAAGTGTTTCTCATGCGTACACGCGGACTACCGTCTCAGTGAAGCAGTATGTTTCATTTTTTATCACATACTCTAATAGTTAGTTATGATGATGGATTTAATGAATATATATGATATAATAATAATTATATATGTATAAATTATTATTTATCTTCCTTTATTTCCATATATTTAAAAATTAAAGCATTACCCATGAGTACGTGCAAACTACCACCTCCACGAAGTGATGTAATTCATTTTTCATCACCACATTACTTGGATTTTTCTAAAATTTTATATAATGAATAATTATGTTATATATAACATGATTTATATTATAGATATGATCAAACCATGAAAAAGTTCAAGTACCAGAATCCCCAAAATGAAATATGCATGAAAAATGAAATAGTTAACACCCAAATATTGATTTTAGTAGAGAATTATTAATAATTGGGTGATTATAAATTATGAATGAAACATGTATAGTAATACAATTATTAATATGGTTATGATATAGATTAATAATAAATATAAATTTATTATATATGGGGGTTGAGAATGTACAAGGCAAGTTGGGATTTGAGATACCGATTTATGTTACAATCACATTTTTAAACATAATTGTTCTTGTTTAATTTGACATTGTGGAAATTAAATTCCATATCTATATTAAACAAAATATATTTTATTCCCATATAATTATTTCTAGATTTTTCAAGTATTTTTTTAATTTTATCTCTCTTTGGTACACAAAAGAACAAAAAAATGTTTTTTTAAAAACCAAAGTTATTTTTTCATTTTGGTCAGAAATATTTTTCTTCCATTTTCATATTATTTAAAATGTTTCAATAATGTTATTTTATACTATATAATGATTGTTTAAATTACTCTTTAACTATATTTTACTTTTTTAGAAGGTTTTAAAATGAATCTTTATAATGTTTTCCGTACGGATTATATTTGAGTTTTTACAAAAGTTTGAAAAGAATATTTTTTTAACATTTACTAATTGAAAGGATTTTTTTAAAATCATGAATATTATACATTATCAATATTTTTTAAAATAATTTCATGTTTTTATAAAGAAAATAATATTCACATTTTTTGTTTTTTTTAAAGATACCAAAGGAAAAGTATGTATTATTTTATTTTTAAAGAATATTTTTAATGATTTTATAGAAATATTTTTCATCTATATCAATATCCTTTAAGGATTAATATTATTCAATAGGGATATTATATAATTATTCCATCCGTTTTCTTTCTCTAGATGTATTATTATTACATGATAAATAAATCTATATGACACCCATTTCTTTTACATGGGTTATGCTATGATGAAATTATGAATGATTTTATGATATTGTGGCACACATATGTATGGTTTTAATTATGTGATGGGTTGGTCCAAAATTATATAGCCTTTAAAATATTTGGGTAAATATTTTTATATAATGATATAATATTAAAATGGAATGGGGGAGTGAACCCAATCCAATATGGGACTTTTCCACCATGAATGAAAAAGGAATAAGGGTTGAACCCAATCCATTATAGAACCATATAAACTATGTTATGATGGTTTTGAAAGTGAATCATGACTAATGAAATGATTTTATATAATTATAATTATTCCATAACTCTATGATATAATCTTATTCTTTTGATATTCTCTCATGGACCATGATTAATTATTGATGATTCCACACTCTTATGACTCATGTATTTTGTTATAGAAAAGTTTTATACCATGACCCATGCTTTAAGATCTATAACTGATTAGATATAAACTTTATTAGTTATTATCAAGATATAATACCCTTATTATTATCTTATTATCACTTATTATATTTTATTAATGTCTCCCAAGATTACCCTTACTGAGCATCAGAGCTCAACCTTTCTTATGTTTCAATTTCCATGGGTTATAAAGAAAGGTATTAATTTGGATATGTCTATGAAGGGAAATATATGAGAATAAATTTAAGGTAAATATTAAATATCTTTCATGATATAATTTGATTATATATAGTCTCCAAATATAATAAACCATTATAGTTCTGGAGCATGTATTATTTGGATATGTATTAAATATTCACCTAAAATTATGTAATATTTATATAAGGAATGGTCATGTAACCTTAGTTGAAATTAGATATGGGTTTAGTTATTTTGGGAGATTAAGTTATGAATAATGTGAGGAAATAACCTAATAAAACTTGTAATGAAATGAAAGTGATACAACATGAACCATAAATTTCATATGTTGGTAAGAAGGTATCATAATTTACGACATAATAGTAATTATTTTTATGATTATATGATTATTCACCTTGATTAATGAAGACCCCATTTTCTCATGGTTGATGTTTTTTGACAAACCATGGATTAAGACTTCAAGGATTAACCTTGTCTGGTGCATTGCCCACAACCACAATCCTATAGAGGTTTGTCTTCAGTCTTTTGGTGTTCAACTATGCTCTAAATGTAAATTATGCCACCAACACAGGGAGGACACCAATCACCTTTTATAATCTTGTGCTACAGCCTCTTTTCTTTGTAATTATGTTACTGACAATTTTGACTACAAATGGTTATCTGGAGACTCTATTTACTCTCAACTAAAACATTGTGTGGAAATTTAATCCTCTCATAAAATCAAGAACCTATTCCTATCTACGATTGGTGAGCTCCAACATGTGATCTGGTATGATAGAAACACAATTATTCACAACAATTACTCATTTAATTTTAATATAGGTCAGATGAGGATCCTTATTGCCATCCAGAAAATAGCCCTGCTCCAGAAAGGACACTACGACAGCTCAGTTGGGGACTTTATAATTATCTGACCCCTCAATATTGACGACATTTACACCAAGCTGAAGCTTTCTCTTGAGGTTTTTTGGCAAGCTCCAACTCCTGGATGGATCAAGATCAATGTAGATGGAGCATCCAGAGGAAAACTAGGTCCTACGGGATGTGGGGACATTTTCAGAGATTACCTCAGGCGATGTCATGGATGCTTCTTTGGAAGTTGTGGAAATGCCTATGCTCTTGAAGCTGAAATGATGGCGGCGATTCAGGACATTATTTTTGTTAATCTAAAAGGATGGAACAACATATGGATAAAGAGTGACTCCACCACCATTATGAATGCTATTTGGAATGGGATGATACACCTTACCTGGACTCTCACTACCCGATGGATGAACTTCCTCAATTCTCTTCTTGAAATCAGATACATTTCCACCCATACGTATTGTGAAGAAAATAAGGTTGCGGATGGCCTAGCCAACAAAGGATTCAACCAATCCATGACATAGAGTGATACTCTGTCGGTTGATCTTCTCCCCTATTTTGTAAGAGATTGTAATAAGATACCATATTTCCACTTAATGTAACCTTTCTCTCTATTTTATTTTTTAATAAAAAATTTTCTTGTATTTTAAAAAAAACTTTGATTAATGAAGATTTATGCTCAAAATATGATTTGTGGTTTTATTCAATAGATAGAAATATGAGTAATCATGTTAACAAAAAATATGGTAAGAAATTTAACGATTTTTCTCATGATATGATTATGTAACTGTCTCATGTTATGAATCATGCTGATCTCCCAAACAATAAAAAGAAGTATAAATTCACCATTGAGTAATTCATGAGGTAAAACCCACCTTCTTTTAGTGGGTCCTTTGATCCACTAATTTTCAAGAAATGGATCTCTTTAACTAAGAAGATATTTTATATTATCTAGTTCTTAGAACATGTAAATTTTTTCTTGTCCATTTATCATTTAGAAGGTGAAACAGATCAATAGTGTACCGATATTATGAATACGAGGAAAGATAAAGAAATTGAATCCATGGAATGGGAATATTTTAAGTGGTTATTTTCAATAAGTACATTCCCCGATCTGTTCACTTGAAAATATAAATGGATTTTTTGAGATAAATTAAAAGGGTTATTAATCCATTAGTGTATGTGTGGAAAATTTTTTGCAAGACTTGAGAGGAACACTTTTGGTTAGATTATCAACCCTGAAAGTAAAATTGATCAATTATTTAGTGTCTTAAAACCAATTTTTAGAAAGGAATTAGCTATAAGGGGTTTAGTATCCATAAATAAATAATTCTATGTTCTATCAAGGCTGAAATATAGATTAGATTTTTCAATTACTCTCATGGGTTCTGGGAACAGAATAGAAAGATTGAATTTTGATGAAATTTTAATTATAAAACCTATAATGGAAAGAAAATTAATCTTCTGTTATGGAAAAAGTGAAAAAACAATCATTAGTAAAATATTCTTAAGGGGTTTAATAAAATTTTTAATTGTGTACTAGAATTCTATAAATAAAATGAATTCTGAAAGGGATATAAAGAGGCTAATATATGAAATGATTTATGATAAATGTCAACTGAATATACCACCCACACTCCAATGCTTCAATTATAAGGAGTATTGGAAATTTTCTAACTAGTGTAGGAATATGATGGATAATGACAACGGTTAGTGCTAGAAACCTGTGAATATAGGAGGCAATGTTAAAGGTCATGGAATGACAACCACCAAAGTGGGTCACAAGAATGAAGTGGTGGAAGCTATACTTATCAACCACTCTATAAATAAAAATGTAATGCCTCGACCCTAGTTACCCAGAGTCGGTGCATTATTACATGACATTGGCATGATCACAAGAAAGATCAAATCTCGAAAGACCGATTGGTTTAGTAGCTTTAGAAACACTAGATATATTAATAAGGTTTACATTACATCATAAAATGAAAACTACAAAAACATATTCTCCATAGTCCACACTCTTATCCCCTCACACTATCCGTGCAGGTCATTCATAAATTACTTCTTCACATCCTGGGAAAAATAAAACATAGAAAAGGGGTGAGCTCAAATGACCAGTAAGGATAACAATATAGCAGAAACTTTCATAAATAAGAATAAACATTTAAGGCAATGTATGACTAAAACAAAAGCCTTTTAAACTGGAACTTCAACATAGTATGGAAAAAGTAAAATGAAATAATGCCATTTACATATTCACATGGATATTCTACTAATAGAATAATCAAATTCAATATCAATAACCACTTTCATAATGATGGAATACATAATACCAGACTATCATAACCACATAGCCAATGCCTCGTGCCAAGACTAAAAATAAGATTTTGTCAAGGCCTTGTGCCAGGACACTAGTTTGTCTCATGAGACCTACCGATGCATCGAGGAGCTATAGCGGGCTCCACCCGTCACATATTAAGTCCAATTCATTCCCATATGAAAAGGTTTAAACATAACATAAACATTCGTATTAAAAATAGCATACAAAATGTAAATACTTCATCCATAAAGCATGAAAATAACATATTCATAGTCAAACATATCACAAAACCTTCAATATAATATGGAAGTTTTGTTTCATAATAAATCATCTCCAAATAATCTTAAAATCCATCAAAGGATGTTGACATAGATGAAATCAAAACTCTTTTTAGAGAAATATCTCTTTTTATTTTGAAATCATTTAAGAGTCATATAAAATGAAACATTTTCTTTGAAAGTATTCTTATAAGATTGTAAGGGAAGCTTCGACAATTTTATAATGGCAGAAAATAGCCGCACCCTCCGTATAAGTTAAAAAAACATTCTTACCTTAATTCTGTCAAAAGGTTAAAAAGAACCTTGTTTAGAAAACGACGGAAAGATTCCTTTATAAACCTCTTATAAAAGTCAAACAAGGGTATAAATGACTTTAACCCATATTATTTTAAATGGTAAAAATGTTTTGAAATACATTTTGGAGAAACATGGATGTGGATGATAAAGAAATCCCAGTAGATTATTATGTATAAACAACCTCGGATAATGAAGAGATTGCGAAATAAACCCTTACCTTGTACTTTTCTTTGGTTGGGGTAGGTTAACCTCCTTTATAATGGTGAAATAATTGTTATTAAATTATACAATAATCATATACATTAATATGATATCATATATGATCTTTTAACATTGATTTGTTAATAATATCTTAGTATTATCGTTGTTTCGGGTGTTAACTTACTCATTTTCTTTTATATGTTTTATTATGTAAGCCATGTTTGTAATGGATAGGTTGTATCTTAATCATATCCAGAATGATATCAAGTCCTTAGATACTGTTATTAATCATCAAATGATAATTATACTTGAATGGATACGATGGAGAATGAATCTCATCGCGTTCGTGGAGACAGTAGTCCGTACGTACGCTCGAGCGACAATATCATTCTTTTGATATTAAAATAATATATAATTGGATAGTATATCATATATAAGGAATCATTATCATGTTATATTTATTATTTAAATGAGTTTCACATCATTATTATACCCATCCAAATAATAATATATTGAATAACAATTACACCACAACGTGGAGACGGTAAGCCGTACGTATGCACGTATGGTGACATGTTATTGAAAGGATGGATAGAATACTGAATATGGTTGTAACATATTTATAATAACATCATATTATATATAATATACTGGAGTTATTATTTTAGAATGGTAATAACAAAGAAAGAAGAAGTGGAAGAAGGAATGAATTTGAAAAAGGGTGGTGAAAACATTACCTCTTCTTCGGGTTCTTCCTTTTGATTTGATCAAAAGGGCTCCTTAGGTTGGCTTTCTGATCAAAATAAGGCCTTTAGGTTGTAGTGAGGGAAGTTTAGAGAGTATTTGGGCAGAGTTTGGCCGAACAAAAAGGCTTTGAAGGTGTGAAGTAATGAGAATGGGGAGTGCCCTTTTATAAGAGGGGTGAGGGGCACCTTTGGAAAAGCTAGAAATATTAATTTATAATAAATTCATATTCAGTTTATAATGGCTCCAAAGTTGATTATTAAAAGATTAAGGTGGGGATAGGTCTAAAACCATTCAACCAATATAATTTAGACAGGTTTGGGTTACTATATTAACCTTATCTTTTAGTTTTAACTCTTAGTTAATTAGTTTGACATTTACCATGTCACTTTGTATTTTTATATTATATAGTTAACAAACATAATATATACATCCAAGAGACCCCAAAGTGGTCCATTAATGATACAACTATAACGATATAAGTCTCTTGGCCGAAACTTAGATTTTTAGGAATTTAATATCAATTAATAATATAATATTTGTTTTAAAAACTCTTTTATGTCAATTTTGACACTATTCAATAGTTGATTTTTGTGAAACTTATAACAGAATGATTACTTCGAAAAAATTTAATTAAGTAAATCCTAATATGTCATATTATCCTATAAAATTAGTTTAATTCATTAAAAGTCTCAAATTATATTTATTTGGGTATTTATAATAACAATTATTTTATTTTTTCACTATTATGGTAATTACTACATCATTATTGTGTCATAAATAAATTAAATTATTTAATGTCTAAAAATTATAAATAAAATATAATTATGTAGGAAATATTTTTATCTTCTTAATTAATATTTACAATCGAATTTATCTTATGTATAACCCTATATTAAAAATGTTTTAGTAAATAAACTTTGATTTTAACTCTTTTAACTCTTCTTTGAATTAAATAATAATAAATGTCCTAATCTAATCCAAGTGGACCTAAATGATAATATTTTATTCCTAAGGTTGTTTTCGGTTGAGATAAACTTGTCCAATAGAATTAGGACATGTCTTAGGGTAATATTAATATCATTTTTACCCTTAATTACCATATTTACTTTTAACCGTGGTAAATAAAAGTAAAAAGTTATTATTCACCAAAAATTATTTTCATCTCATTGAACCACATCTTACTTCTTGATATTAACCGTGTCTCTCAGATTTTCGAAATTCCATTCACAGAAGCTGTAAAATTAAGTTTTATGAAAAATTTAGTTTTTTAATTACCACTTACTAGTTTCACTATTCATCAAAAATTGAAGTTTTTTCAGAACAATGCCAAAATTTCACCCTAAGCTATAATTGATATTCCGAATTCAAAAATGATGTCTATTTTACAAAATTCCAAACATATAATTTTCATAAATTAATTTTATAATTAATTCCCGCTGTCACAACAAATAGCGTGTTTTTAAGAAACAATATATACCAAAAGATTGACAATTGTTTAGGTCCAATTTCAAAGTGAAATTAATTCTAATGAACACCATTGGATAAAATGGTAAAAATATATTCTAATTATACTTTAATACCACTCAATAATATAATTTATCACTATAAATTATTTTGATTTAAAATGTTGTTTTTAATTATTTTTCACTATTTATAAAAATTGGAAGTTCTCAGAAAAATACCAAAAATTCATCTAAGGATAATTTCGATATTCCGAAACCAAAAATGAAGTCCATTTTGAAATATAAAATATATATAATTTAAAAAGTAGGTATTACTATTCATAAAAGCTAGTTTGATTGGTTGTGGTGTGTTAGAACTCGATGTTGCGTACAACACACACTGTCACATTATTCAAAGAGAAGCGTACCATAGAAGCTTAGGGTGTTACATTCTCCCCTCATTCAAATAATTTCGTCCTGGAAATTTCCAGAATACTACCACATGAAAAGACTTGGATGGTTCTTCATCATAAGTTCCTCGGGTTCCCACGTTGCCTCTTCCATCTTATGGTTTCTCCACAAAACTTTTACCAGACGCGTCATCCGGTTTCTCAGTACTTGTTCTCTTGTATCAAGAATCCTGAAAGGCTCTTCAAAATAAGACATATCGGGTTCCAGTTCTAATTTTTCATAGGTGAGTACATGCGTTGGGCCAGGCATGTATTTCCTCAACAGAGATACGTGGAACACATCGTGAACTTTGGAGAGACTTGGCGGCATTTCCAATCGGTAAGATACAGCCCCAATTCGTTCAATAATTTGGAAAGGTCCGATGTACCTGGGACTCAATTTACCTTTCTTACCAAAACGTATGACTCACTTCCATGGAGATACCTTCAGGAAAACATGATCACCGACTTGAAATTCCAAATCCTTCCTTCGATTATCGGCATAGCTCTTTTGCCTACTTTGAGCTGCTTTGATGTGATTTTGGATTACCTTCACCTTTTCCATCGTTTCCTCCACCAGTTCTGGACCTACAAGTTTTCTTTCACCAACTTCATCCCAACAGGTTGGTGTGTGACATCTCTTCCCGTATAACGCTTCATATGGTGCCATTTGAATACTCGAATGGAAGCTATCGTTATAGGAAAATTCTACCAAAGGTAAATATTGATCCCACAAACCCTGAAAGTCAAGTGAGCAAGATCTCAACATGTCTTCTAAGGTTTGAATATTCCGTTCTGATTGTCCGTCTATTTGAGGGTGGTAAGCAGTTCTCAAATGAAGTTCAGTATCCAGGGATTTCTGAAGACTTTTCCAGAATCTTGAAGTAAAATGGGGATCACAATCAGAAACAATCGATAGGGGTACTCCATAAAGTCTCACAACTTCATTAATATATAGTCTTGCTAGACGTTCCAGTGGTAGATATTCTCTTATAGCAAGAAAATGTGCTAACTTGGTAAGACGATCAACAATAACCCATATTTCATTGTTCCTTCTAGGAGTCTTTGGTATCCCCATGACAAAGTCCATCGTAATATTGTCCCATTTCCACTCCGGTATGGGAAGAGGTTGCATGACTCCTCCAGGATGTTGCCTTCCAGCTTTCACTTGTTGACAAACCATACATCTTGACACAAAATCAGCAATCTCCATCTTCATATTGTCCCACCAAAAATGTTCCTTCAAATCTCTATACATTTTGGTGCTCCCAGGGTGTATAAAGAAATTGCAACTATGAGCATCATCCAACAATTCCCTTTTTAGATCAGGTATATTGGGAACACAAAGTATCTTCCCAAATTTCAAAATTCCATCTTCATACACAAAGTCTCTCAATCTCCCATCATTCATAGCTTTAATCTTCTTTTGAAATTCTTCATCATCGGTCTGAGAACTCTTAATCCTTTCTAGTAAAGATGGTTTGACACCCATTTGAAAAAGCATTGATGTTTCACCTTCCCTGGTTATTCCCATGTCCATATTCACAGGATCCATCAAAATTGGATCCCTTTCAATCCTCATCACGTTCAAAACTCCATGGTCTTTTCTTCTCAAAGCATCTGCCACCTTGTTTGCTTTCCCCAGGTGGTAGTGTATCGTACAATCATAATCCTTGAGTAATTCAAGCCATCTCCTTTGCCTCATGTTGAGTTCTTTTTGTGAGAAAATATACTTCAAACTCCTGTGATCAGTATAAATCTCACATTTTCACCATAGAGGTAGTACCTACATATCTTCAAAGAAAAGATCACAGCTGCTAACTAGAGATCATGAGTAGGATAGTTTTGTTCATGAATTTTCAACTGTCGTGATGCATAGGCAATAACCCTATCATTCTGCATAAGGACACAACCAAGTCCTTTCTTCGATGCATCACTATAAATAACGAACCCATCATTCCCCGATGGTAGAGTCAATATAGGAGCATTGACTAATCTTCTCTTCAGTTCTTCAAAACATTCTTCACACTCTTTTGTCCAAACAAATTTAACCCCTTTACGTGTGATCTTTATTAATGGGTTAGCCAATCGGGAAAAATTATGGATGAAACGTCGATAATAACCTGCTAAACCAATAAAACTACGTACCTCAGTTATATTCGTAGGTGCTGGCCATTCTTGGATTGCCTTGGTCTTAGAAGGATCAACAAAGATTCTATCTTTAGAGACAATATGGACAAGAAAAGAAATCTCCTGAAGCAAGAATTCACACTTGCTAAACTTCCCATATAATTCATGTCGTCTCAGAGTCTTCAAGATAATACACAAGTGATTTTCATGATCTTTATAGATTTTTGAGTATACCAAGATATCATAAATAAATACCACCACAAATTCATCGAGATATTCCTTGAAAACTCTATTAATTAGATCCATGAATACAGAGGGTGAATTAGTCAATCCAAAAGGCATTACTGTAAACTCATAATGCCCGTACCTGGTTCGAAATGCTGTCTTCGGAATGTATTCCTTCTTCACACACAACTGATGGTATCCAGAACGAAGGTCAATCTTTGAAAAGTATTGAGCTCCATGCAGTTGGTCAAATAAATCATCAGTGCGAGGTAGGGGATACTTGTTCTTTATTGTTATAGCATTGATCTCCCTATAGTCGATACATAACCTCATGGATCCATCTTTCTTTTTAACAAAAAGAACAGGGGCTCCCCATGGAGAAACACTAGGGTGAATAAATCCTTTATTACTCAATTCCTCTAGTTGTTTCTTTAGTTCGACTAATTCTACAGTGGCCATTCTATAAGGGGTCTTCGAGATAGTCCTTGATCTAGGAATTAAATCAATGGAAAACTCAACTTCTTGTTCTGGAGGATGTCCAGGTAAATCTTCTTGAAATAAATCTACATATTCTTTCACAACAGGTACATCCTGTATATGAACATTCCTTTCATCACCCACAGTTGTTTCATTCTCTTCCTCCTCAATAATTAAATTTAGTTAAGCTACTGTGGGTGGATCTAGATAAGAATTAGGCGATGACGATTCTGCTCTAAAGATAAGGTGTTCCTTATCATCATCATCAAGAATCGTAACCTCTTTCTTCTTAAAATAAATCTTCGCATCATAGTCCAAAATTCAGTCTATACCGAGGATTATATCAAACTCAATCATAGGTATGATGATGAGATCAGCAGATAAGGAACATTTATGTGCTCTAATGGGGACTGACTCACAAAACTTTTTTGCAATGATACTTCCCTTAGGAGTTTTAACCGACAACTCCCTTGTTAAATCAAATTGGAAATATCTATTTTTCTTAGAAAATTGGGAAGATATGAAACAATGCGATGTTCCAGAATCAAATAATGCATTTGCTAAACTTGAGGAAACCATGAAATTACCTGCCACCACGTCTTTCGGTGCTTCTACCTCAGCAATAGTGATAACATAAGCTTGGCCTTGATCCCTTGGAATTTTCTGAGGTAAGTTACCCTGACGCTTAGGACATTAATTTGCATAATTCCCCATCTCCCTGCAATTGTAGCACTAAACATTGGCAGCTTCCTTCTTCCCTTTGCAATCACGAGCTTGGTGGCCTTTTTCACCACACTTGTAACGGACTCTCGTTCCCTTCAAGCAAGTACCAGGGTGTTTCTTCCCACATTTACCACAGGATGGATATTCAACATTTCGCTTCTTCCGCTTATTTCCATTCCCAGATTGATCAGCAGATCTCTTCTTCTCTTGCTTTTCTTTAAAGTCATAAGACTTAGAGAATTCCTTTTCGGTCTTGATAGCACATGAGACAATGTCTTCGTACGATGAGAAGGATTGTGATACTAATGATCGACAGAGAAATGGTTTTAACCCATCAAAGAAACGATCAACCTTACTTCTTGGGTTACGTATATAATCTCCAGCATAACTTGATAACCTTGTAAAGTTAGCCTCATACTTTGTGACATTCTCATCCTCCTTTTGTCTCAGACTCAGAAGCTGCCTTTCCATATCTGCTCGATGGTCGCGAGGAAAGTATTTTTCTAAAAACAGATCTTTCAACTCCCTCTATTCCATATTTGATACTTCATCATCTTCCTTCATATTTTGAATCAATGACCACCATTGATCAGCATCTCCAGTGAGGCGGTAAATTTCCATGATAACTTTTTCCCTTTCACTACTCCCCAAAGCCTGAAATATTTTCTCTAGGGAAAATATCCATTGCTCAGCTACTGAGGGATTTGTAATCCAATTGAACGTTGGTGGTTGTTGCCTCATGAAGCGATTTAACATTGATCCACCATGCTTTGGATCAGGGTGCTCCATACGGGTAAGGTTATTTTTCATAACCTGAGTAACTTGTCCCAGTATGGTGATTAGCTGATCAACACCAGTTGCATCACAAGCTCCACTATAATTATCTTGAGCAGGAGGGCAATCCCTACATGGAGTGCATGCATTGATTCGGTTTTGATTTCTTCCACTAGGCGCCATTTCTGAACAATGGTATAAACTAGATCAGTTTATGAATCAAAATACATAATCCTATACTTACAAAACACTTAACATAAATCGAACTATTTATGGATATAATCCATAATCATCAGAATGTTTTCTTTGAGGAAGTATATACTCATAAACCCTTCATAATGATTTGTAAATAAAATGAGAGTTATCCTAAGCATATCCCCTAGGAGTGTCGTAACCAAGAGTGCAGCAAGGCCCGTTGTCGTGCACCAGTTCCCGTTCGAGTCAAGCTCAAAGCGGTGTTTTCGGGTTTTACCCCTTGGCACATCTGTGCCAGAGCCGCCTCTACCTGCTCGTATCCAGACAGGGATGTATTTCTCAGAAAACTCACAAAATCTCTACAATACCAAAATTCTAGGAATTTCTTCTATACTAATCCTCAAAGTACATCTTAAATATATGTGATCTAATCATAGTTTCTCTAAATCTAGCTTCCAAGTTTTGTACTAAACTTCCTCTAATACCAACTGTAACGCCCCGACCCCAATTACCTAGAGTCGGTGCATTATTACATGACATTCGCATGATCACAAGAAAGATCAAATATCTAAAGACCGATTGGTTTAGTAGCCTTGGAAACACTAGATATATTAATAAGGTTTACATTACATCATAAAATGAAAACTACAACAACATAGTCTCCATAGTCCACACTCTTATCCCCTCACACTATCACTGAAGGTCATTCATAAATTACTTCTTCACATCCTGGGAAAAATAAAACATAGAAAAGGGGTGAGCTCAAATGCCCAGTAAGGATAACAATATAACGGAAACTTTCATAAATAAGAATAAACATTTAAGGAAATGTATAACTAAAACAAATGCCTTTTAAACTGGAACTTCAACATAGTATGGAAAAAGTAAAATGAAATAATGCCATCTACATATTCACATGGATATTCTACTAATCGAATAATCACATGCAATATCATTAACCACTTTCATAATGATGGAATGCATAATGCCAGACTATCATAACCACATAGCCAAGGCCTCGTGCCAAGGCTACAAATAAGATTTTGTCAAGGCCTTGTACCAAGACACTAGTTTGTCTCATGAGACCTACCGATGCATCGAGGAGCTATAACGGGCTCCACCCATCACATATTAAGTCCAATGCACTCCCATATGAAAAGGTTTAAACATAACATAAACATTCGTATTAAAACTAGCATACGAAATGTAAATACTTCATCCATAAACCATGAAAATAACATATCCATATTCAAGAATATCACAAAACCTTCAATACAATATGGAAGTTTTGTTTCATAATAAATCATCTTCAAATAAGCTTAAAATCCATCAAAGGATGTTGACATAGATGAAATAAAAACTCTTTTTAGAGAAATACCACTTTTTATTTTGAAATAATTTAAGATTCATATAAAATGAAACATTTTCTTTGAAAGTATTCTTATAATCTTGTAAGGGAAGCTTCGACGATTTTATAACGGCAGAAAATAGCCGCACCCGCCGTATAAGTTAAAAAAACATTCTTACCTTAATTCTGTCCAAAGGTTAAAAAACACCTTGTTTAGAAAACGATGGAAAGATTCCTTTATAAACCTCTTATAAAAGTCAAAAAAGGGTATAAATGACTTTAACCCATTTTCTTGTAAATGGTAAAAATGTTTTGAAATACATTTTGGAGAAACATGGATGTGGATGATAAAGAAATCCCAGTAGATTATTACGTATAAACAACCTCGGATAATGAAGAGATTGTGAAATAAACCCTTACCTCATACTTTTCTTTTGTTGGGGTAGGTTAAAATCCTGTATAATGGTGAAATAATTGTTATTAAATTATAAAATAATCATATACATTAATATGATATCATATATTATCTTTTAACATTGATTTGTTAATAATATCTTTGTATTATCGTTGTTTCGGGTCTTAACTTACTCGTTTTATTTTATATGTTTTATTACATAAGCCATGTTTGTAATAGATATGTTGGATCTTAATCAAATCCAGAATGATATAAAGTCCTTAGATACTATTATTAATCATCAAATGAGAATTATACTTGAATGGATACGATGGAGAATGAATCTCATCGTGTTCGTGGAGACGGTAGTCCGTACGTACGCACGAGCGAAAATATCATTCTTTTGATATTAAAATAATATATAATTGGATAGTATATCATATATAAATAATCATTATCATTTTATATTTATTATTTACATGAGTTACACATCATTATTATACCCATCCAAATAATAATATATTGAATAACAATTACACCACGACGTGGAGACGGTAAGCCGTACGTACGCACGTATGGTGACATGTTATTAAAAGGGTGGATAGAATACTGAATATGGTTGTACCATATTTATAATAACATCACAGTATATATAATATACTGGATTTATTATTTTATAATGGTAATAACAAAGAAAGAATAAGTGGAAGAAGAAATGAATTTGAAAAAGGGTGGTGAAAACATTACCTCTTCTTCGGGTTCTTCCTTTTGATTTGATCAAAAGGGCTCTTTAGGTTGGCTTTCTGATCAAAATAAGGCCTCTAGTTTGTATTTAGGGAAGTTTAGAGAGTATTTGGTCAGAGTTTGGCCGAACCAAAAGGCTTTGAAGGTGTGAAGTAATGAGAAGGGTGAGTGCCCTTTTATAAGAGGGGTGAGGGGCACCTTTGGAAAAGCTAGAAATATTAATTTATAATAAATTCATATTCGGTTTCTAATGGCTCAAAAGTTTATTATTCAAAGTTTAATGTGGGGATAGGTCTAAAACCATTCAACCAATAGAATTTAGACAGGTTTGGGTTACTATATTAACCTTATCTTTTAGTTTTAACTCTTAGTTAATTAGTTTGACCTTTACCATGTCACTTTGTATTTTTATATTATATATTTAATAAACTTACTATATACATCAAAGATACCCCCAAGTGGTCCATTAATGATACACCTATCATGATATAAGTATCTTGTCCGAACCTTAGATTTTTAGGAATTTAATATCAATTAATAATATAATATTTTTTAAACAAAACTCTTTTATGTCAATTTTGACACTATTCAATAGTTTATTTTTTTGAAACTTATAACAGAATTATTACTTCTAAAAAAGTTAATTAAATCAATAATAATATGTCATATTATCCTATAAAATTAGTATAATTCATTAAAAGTCTCAAATTATATTTATTTGGGTATTCATAATATCAATTATTTTAATTTTTCACTATTATGGTAATTACTGCATTATCATTGTGTCATAAATAAATTAAATTATTTAGTGTCTAAAAATTATAAATAAAATATCATTATGTAGTAAATCTTTTTATCTTTCTAATTAATATTTACAGTCGAATTTATCTTATGTATAACCCTATATTAAAAATGTTTTAGTAAATAAACTTTGATTTTAACTCTTTTAACTCTTCTTTGAATTAAATAATAATAAATGTCCTAATGTAATCCAAGTGGACCTAAATGATAATATTTTATTCAAAAGATTGTTTTCAGTCGAGATACACTTGTCCAATAGAATTAGGACATGTGTTAGGGTAATATTAATATCATTTTTACCCTTAATTACCCTATTTACTTTTAACCGTGGTAAATAAAAGTAAAAAGTTACTATTCACCAAAAATTATTTTCATCTCATTGAACCACATTTTACTTCTTTATATTTACCGTGTCTCTCGGATTTTCGAAATTCCATTCACAGAAGCAGTAAAATTAATTTTTATGAAAAATTCAGTTTTTTAACTACAACTTAGTAGTTTCACTATTCATCAAAAATTGAAGTTTTTCAGAATGCCAAAATTTCACCCTAAGCTATAATTGATATTCTGAATTCAAAAATGATGTATATTTTACAAAAGTACAAACATATAATTTTTATTAATTAATTTTATAATTAATTCCCGCTGTCACAACAAATAGCGTGTTTTTAAGAAACAATATATAGCAAAAGATTGACAATTGTTTAGGTCCAATTTCAAAGTGAAATTAATTCTAATGAACACAATTGGATAAAATGTTAAAAATATATTCTTATTATACTTTAAAACCACTCAATAATATAATTTATCACTATAAATTATTTTGATTAAAAAAGTTTTTTTTAAGTATTTTTCACTATTCATAAAAATTTGAAGTTCTCAGAAAAATACCAGAAATTCATCTAAGGATAATTTCCATATTCCGAAACCAAAAATGAAGTCCATTTTTAAATATAATATATATATAATTTCAAAAAGTAGTTATTACTATTCATAACAGCTAGTTTGATTGGTTGTGGTGTATTAGAACTCGATGTTGCGTACAACACACGTTATCGCATTATTCAAAGAGAAGCGTACCGTAGAAGGTTGGGGTGTTTCAAAAAATATCTTATTTGACTTAGGATGTACCCACTATTTTATATCTAAATAAATTTATAAGAAAATAACATCACCACCTCAATGATTATATGTTGAATTATTGATAAGAAATCCAAATGGTATGATGATCACATGTCATGTATATAGCTCCTCTCTAATAGAATTTTATGATAATTTAAATCCTTAAAATATTATTATTCTCCCTCTAGTTTAATTTTATGTGATTTTTGGCATGAATTAAATCTCTATTTATATATCCCACATCAATTTTAAAGGAAGAGAAGTCACATTTGATATTCTAAATCAATCTTTGTTATTTTATTATTGTGAGGATGAGCATGAACTTATAATGGAATTACACCTATTATATGGTTCTTACTTCCAATTCAGGAAAAGTATTTATTTAAAATGGTTAGGGGGAATCTCAGCATTAAAGATATGCTTATTGTATGGTGATATGATAATATATTTCCTGAAGAGTTTCCTAGTCTTATCCCAAATCATGAAGTTGAGTTTTTAATATAACTCATACTTGGTTTTATACCTATTTCAAATACTCTATATATAATGGTCTCAATTGAGTTACAAAAATTGAATAAGAATCTCTAATATAATAAGGATAAGGGATTTATTCACAATAGTACTTCAATATGGGGTTCACTTATTCTTTTTTTATAACTAAATATGGTTCAATGCATATCTGCATTGATTATTTTAAACATAATAAGATCATGATAAATAATATATATCATTTATCCTATATTGATTTCTTTTTGATCAACTATGAGGATATCAATAATTTTTAATGATTTATCTTTGATATGAATATTATCTATTTAGGGTCAATAAAGAGTACATACCCAAGATATCCTTCAATATGAGGCATGGACACTATGAATTTTTATTGATTCTATATAAACTTACAAATGACCTCATTATCCTCATGGATTTAATGAATATAGTATTTATATATTACCTTGATTAGTTTTTATTGGTCTTAATAGATGTTATTATTATATATTTCAATATAAAGGATGAGTATGAATATCATTTAAGTATTTTCTTGAAGATCTTTTGAAAGGATAAGTTAAAATTTAGAAAGGGTGAATTTTGGAAATAGAAAGTATCATTCTTGGGTCATGTGATTATAAGAGAGGGAATATCAGTAGATCCTTCAAAGATAGAAGTTTTTGACCAATTTTCCATAATAACCATGGTGATCAAGATCTATAGTTTTATTAAATTGGTTTGATATTACTTATTTTTTGTGAGAAATTTCTCATGGATGTCAAATATACTAACCACCTTGTCACAAACCAACTCAGTTTGACCCTGAACCGGTCACCTAAACTGATCCAAGATAAGGCTCAAAGGGCGTTCCCTATCCCCATGGGTTGGAAACAAGTTCCGAGAATCAATATATTAACCAAGGGAATGATTTATCCCAATAGAAATAAATAAAATGAATAGTAAAAATAAACAGAGTAACCCAATATATAAATATCAATATCAAAAATGAAAATTATTTTTCAAATATGAAAGACATAAAATAATACACAAAAAAACCCAAATTGAAACCTAAAAACACAACACCTCTATGTGACCCTGAGAGTCACTCTTTGATACCAAACCAACCATCACCCATGGAAATCAAATCCAAGATGAGAACCTTACCACAATCTAAAAATAAGAAATAAATATAGGCATGAGTATTAAAACATAGTAGGCATGCCCAAAAAAAATTAATTCCCAACGAACATCTTTTAAAATAAAAGAAACATCCACTTAAAGTTTAAAATATAATTTATAAAAGTAAACTTTTTCCATGATTTTTCCACTTTAAAACCCAACATAGTCCATTTCACTATCTAACATTTAAAACCACACTCTTTTCCAAGGAGGAACCATATTCATTTTAAAATAAAAAGGGTAACATTCCATTTATAAGAGAGAAAGAGTGTAAAACATTTCCAATATCTCTTTCTTTAAACATTTGAAAATGTTTTATAATTCTAAGAATAAATCCAAAATACTGATGATGTAAGTAAAAAAATCATCCAATAAGGACAATGATAAAATATCTCACAAGATAATCTAACCAACATCGAATCACAATCATTCTCCATAGAAAGCTAAGTGCCAATATATGTGGGTGAACCTAGGAGCATCTAAATAATCCAAAACATATTAATATATGTTCAATCATACCATAATTCATGCCTCACTCGATGACATAAATAACTCCCTCACACACTTAGATATCCCCTATATGGTACAGACTGGGGGGAAATATCCCACAACAATAAAACTCAATATATCCCCTGCTATGGGCCACTATCCAGTGCATAACCTAAGCTAGTGCATTAATCATTCTCAGAAAATTTTCTCACTATGTAAGGTTCCCATGTAAAGATGTAAAATAGGGATCCATCTAATGCCAACCAAGCATCTAATAACATGAATATATATAATAATAATTCACACAACATGCATCACCTGAGTCACCCCAAGGACTAATATCCTTCCATAACAAATAGATCTCAAAGGAGCCCACACTAAGTATCTCCCATTCCACATAAAGTAAATGGGTCATTAGAAGTCCATAATGAGAATGTATCACCCATTCAATATAAACTTGGCAAGAAAATTATCCAAGGGGAGTTTTTATGATAAACAATTTCACCATTTCACAAAAGTTCCAAACGGGCCATCAAGAATTATTTAAGAAACCATTACTTTTCAAAAAGGTATAAATAAACCATTTTTCATTTCACAATCATTTATAAAACCACACTTGAATTATCAGATCACATTTTCAGTCCAAATCCATTTTCATCAAAATTCCAAATGGGCCATTAATCACCATCACATGATAAACCATTTCTCAAATCCAAATAAACACTTCTTTTAAATAAAAAACCACTTAGTAAACCCATTTATGGAACCCAAATAATCATTTCGAAAATCAAAAAGACATTCATAGATCAAAATAATGATTTATATATAAAAATCACATAAAAAAGCTAACTTGAAATTTTATCAAACACTTGGTGTGAAACATTCAACAAAAATAAACCCATTCATTATAAACCAAGGAAGCATCATCATTTTGCTCACCAAAAAATTATTCCAATGATCAAAAACCACTATTTAATATTAAAGGAAGGTTCTAAAAGAATTAAACAAATGATTCTTAAATTAAAAAGGAAAAAGTAAAGGGAAACCTACCTCAAATGACATGCACTTAGACAATGCACACCCGAAACAACATCACAAAGGTCCAAAGAAAGAAGAAAACCCAAAAGGAACCTTAAACACAAAGAAAACCCAAAATAAATAAATGGGAAACATGAACCCTAGGTTTACATGACCATATGACACGATAAAATCAAATGAAAAAGGAAGGACAAGGAAGAGGGAGAAGCAGACCAGAGATTACCTTGAGAAATCAACCTTAACTCTTAATGAAAATCATATATATACCCCAAGGGATAAACAAGGAGGATTGAATAACCAAGGAGGGGATCCCCAAGTACTGTAAAAACTAGAGGAAGGGAGAAATGGGTGGGTTTGTGGTTAAATTCTTGAAGGGATAGAAATAGAATTTAAAAAATTTTAAGATCTGGGCAGCTCACACGGTTTGGTAAATCATGCGCCAACCATGCAGAATGGTTCTACCATGAGATAGTGGCTTCCCAAATTCTTTATAAATGGTTTGACTAATCGTGTGTGGGTTTTTAAACTTCAAACATAAGAAAATCGAAGCTCACATGGTTTCCAGGGATAGGTCGCATAGTTTCCTATAACTGTGCACCAATCATGTGCCAAGATAAAAACACCCCGAAACACAATATTTAAAACCCTCACACCTAGAACTTGAGGAAAAAACCAATTCCAAAAGTTTATCCAAAAAAAGGTCCAAATTAAAAATCTGGGTGTGATAATGTTCCCCACCATTACAATTTCAGCCACTAGAATGCCACAACATGTTCTAGTTGATTGATCAAAGACCAAGGGTTTCTGCAACCTCATGATCTAACCTCTTAAAAAAAGAAATCCCAACCATTTCCAAACATAACCTACACCTCTTTCTCAAAATATAAAAACAAACAAAACAAAATCATCAACACGAGAGGTTGAAACAGACATCCTTCCATGAGGAAACAACTAACACTAATAAATTCTAGGAGAATTCTCAACGAGACCCCATGGTGGGTCTCCCAAAAATTATGAACCAACTAGATTCAACTGATAACATCGGACAACATGGAAAACTCAACATGATCCAACACAATAACTTTCCCACATGGTGAAACAACCCCCACCGTAAGGGTCCCTACCGAAATAAACACATGCCAAATGGTACCCAAACTACGATAAAAAAAATCTATATTAAGAGAATTTAGGAAACTCACTCCCCAAAAGAGGATAAAAGAACTAATATAAAGCTACCCACACCCATAATGGTTTCCTGACTACATGATAAGATTCACTATGATACCTATTGATGGAGACTTGATGTTTAAAGTATCTTCTACCCTGAAGTTAGAAGCTAATGATCCCCAATTGGAACTTCTTCCTTTGGTTCCACAAAAAACTACATCGCACCCTAAAAAGAACTAAAAGATCAAAAAATTCCATGAAACTCATTTTAATAAAAAAAATAAAATTCCCCCAAATAAGTATTTATAAGATGCACATGTTGAACACACCACCACTTAGAACAAAAATATTCATAATTTCCAAAAGAAAAACACACTTTTATTAAAATAAGAGTTCTCAGAAGATTCAACTGCATCCCGATACATTTTAAACAAAAGAGAACACCCCCAGGAATAACCAATATAACATAATGAGAAACCATAATAGAAGGAACTTCAAACTGAATCCAAGATAGCACCCCACTCCTACGAACGAGAATGGGTGTTTTTCGAAGAGGTGTATCTGGATCCACAATGCTTCCTAAGAACACCTAGAAAGAACCATTGTAAGTTACCTAGACATCAATATGCATGACATGTAACTGGAGAACTTGGGCATGACCTCTTATTATGAATTGGATTACCACACTGATGACGCACCATGATCATGAACTTAGAAGAATCTAAAGAAAGATCAAGAGGTAGTTTCATCCCACGACTAGCACCAACAACTTAAGGATGATTTTCCACTTCTTTAATGGAATAACCTCACCAATTATAGGGACTGAATGAGGAATGAATTTCTCAATAACTCCTACTAACATAGATTCAAAATGAATATCTTGTCTTACCACATTGGCAAGAGAAGTTAAACCGAACTATGACACCTTAGACTACAGATCTGGACAAAGCCCAAACTGAAAATGTTGAGCCTTAAAGGAATAATTTGTGGTCCACTATGGAGTGTAAAGAAATAGATCCACAAAATAAAGGGAGTACTCCAACACCTATCCATCACCCTGATGTAAGAATCACATCTCTGTTCCCTTTCCCACCTTCAATATTTTTGAGAAATACTAATGGATGAATGAAGCCTTGAATAAATCCCAGGTGAGATCCCTCTAAGTATGTTTTCAAGATACCAACTTCCACCACTTCCAGGTCAGTCCTTCAAGAATTAATTTAGGAAACTTCACTTTAAATGAATCATGAAACTCAAGGAAACTAAATTTTCTCTCAATCTTCCACATCCACTCTTCCGCTTCGAGAGGATCCACTTGACCATAAAAGAGAGGTGGATTTAGCTTTTTAAACTCAAGAGATAAATCCTTAGTTTGATTAACTATAAAGACTACTAATGAGGAATCAACCATATATACACCAAGAATATCCATTATATATTTTTGGGGGGCATACACTAACCAACCAGAAAACTAAGAAATCAATCAAAACTAACTCACCAACAAGAGTTATCAAGCCCAAACACTGCATAAGCAACAAACCCAAAACATGGGAAAAAATATCCACACAACCATTGGATATAAAAAAATCTAAATTTTCATCTAAAAACACATTTGAAAATAAAAAACTTGGTGGATTTTCATACTCACCAATGGTATTCCATGGATCCTCACACATGCACATTCCCATGCCACCCTAGGAACCCATAAACTTATGCCAATCCAGAAACTTACCCACCCACTTATCCACACATATCATGCATGTAAGAACCTATGAAAATTCTAAAGTTCCAACAAAACATTCCAGTTTTTCAAAACAAACATTCCACCCAAATTTTCACATTGTTAACCCGCTTATCATTTCAAAACTCACAAATCTTTTCAAAATACCACTAATCGTTCAATAAAAATTTATTTTCAATCTCCAAACTTCAAACCATTTCAAAATATAAATCACTTGATTCCCATTAAAATTATTTTAGCAGCCCAAAAAATTTCATTCCATCAAAATAATTTGATTAAAATCCATTTTCTAATGATTTCTCAAAATGATTCATAAAATCCATTTTCCATTTTCCCAAAACCAAACCATTATTACTAAAAATAAAATATTCAAAATCCAAAGATAAGGGCTTCCAAAAAAATTTCATAATCAAGGAACACCCAATAAAACTCATGAGGGGAAATCTAGTGTCAATGGGTGACTTGACTGCATGGTTGGTGGCCACATTCCAATCACACCAATGACCCTAAGTTAATTCTACTACCTTGTACCCAACTCCACATTGTTTTTAGGGCCTTATAGATCATTGAGACAACTATACCAACTCCATTTTCATATCCCAAACACTAAACAATCCATAAGGACTAAATAGACCAAATAAAACCTAACTTCCCATGGAAAACCAAATCTTGACACAAAAAGTGTTTTCCAGTGTAGCACCCCAAAAATTTTATGATATGTTTCTATTAATTAAATTATATTCATCACTGTGTTCCTTTGAAAAAATACTAGGTTATTTAAGAGATAGTCAAAACCTATCCATTAAATAAAAATTTTCCACTTCTATGTTTTGAATTTCAAAAAATGGGCATCTAGAGTTGTGATTAATAAGTCATTTGGAGTCTGATAGAAAAAACTGGATTTTTAGTGAATAGTAACATACCCTCATGAATATTAATATGAATAGTAAAATGAACCTTATGAATAGTAAATAATAAAATTATTTTATTTTCTTAAGGAAATATGATAATGAGATCTTAATTAATTTTTCAATGTCACATAAAACTAATTGCACTTCAAGATTGTTATTTTTCGAATTAACTATGACCTTATTTAAAAATTAAATTAATTATATTTGAAAATTATTTTTAAAAAATGGATTTCACTTTTTAATTCTACACGTCTAAAAATGGTAGGGGTGAATTTTTGAGATTTTTCTAAAATTCTAGAATTTTTGATGAATAGTCAAATAAGATAAAATATTGTATATACAAATTATCAGTAAAATACACTATTTATGACATCATAAGTTATGTAAGGCCACTTGGTTTGAAATCACATGCCATTATTACTATTTTAGGTCACATGAACTAAGACTATTCATAATCTTGGGAAAAAATATTATAATAATTATTAAAATAATGAAAAATACCCCCTCTCCTTCACTATAAACCCCCCCTCACCACTCCCTCTTCTCTTAACTCCTATAAGCCTTGAAGAACCTCAAATTTCTTCCCAATAATCCTCCCAAGTCTCTTCCCCACGTCCTAGATCTTCTGGTCTCACCAAAAGACCAAAAAAAGCCCTTAAGAAGGATCTCAAGGAGAAGAGATCAAGAGGTAAACAACCTCATTTATTTTATTTAGTTTCTTTCATTTTATGTTATTCTATTAAATTACCTTTGGATTGCGTTGGAATATTTCATTAAATATTCCCCCTTACAGTAAAAATTATGTATGAATGATGAGATATTCCATTCCTCTCATCAGACTATTTTTTATGAAATTTTAAGAGACGTTGTTAGGCTGCCGAATTTTTGTGAAAAATTTATCAAATTTTCTTTCATTTTAAGATTCCTTTATTTTCTTCTTATTTCCTCAACAACTCTTAACCCAAAGGAATGGAAGCTCTATAATATTATATATTCTGGATGTTATCATGTTTATGGAAAATTCCTCATCATTATTCTTCTCCTCTCCCACTTATTTAAGGAATAAAAACAATGTCTGTGGTGTGTCGAATTACTGACATCGTGGATGATGTAATTTCAATTTCCATTAATTATTTAAAGTCTGGTCATGAAACTAAATTAATGGTTGAACCAGGTCATAATATATGTGTTTTATCTTGATTAATGTTCTGGAATCTTTACACGTTCATAATATGGAATAATAATACAAAACTAGTTTATTGAGCACAAAACTACGAAGCGAAATTGAAGTGTTTATTTTAACTCATTAAATGAGTCATCCTCATGGTATATAACAAGAATCACTATAAGATAATTTATGTCTCTTTAATTTCACTAATAATCCGTATTAACAATTCTAGATGTTTTACCATATTTCAAACCAACTTCTATTCATGAATACAAGTAAACAAATCCTAAAACCAAGTAAGAAAAAGCTTCCAAAACAATAAAATTGAAAATCTTAAATCCTACAAAAGGTAAATTAATGAACTTAATAAGGTTATAACATATCAATTACATGTTTATTAGGTTCTGGAATTATTAATTAATGAATATAAATTTGATTATTCAGGTCATTAAGAACAATCAAGAACACACTAGAGAAAAAGGTCTGGGGTTTCTCATCTCACTTTCATTTCTGTGAGATTTTCATTCTTCGCCACTTATTTCTTGTATGTAGTATATGTGTACTGACATTTAATATTTAATAACATGATTATCTTTATATTAATGTTATTCATTTATTCATTTGATGTTCATTAAGTTCTGGTCATATGATTTGACTGATTACATTGTGGTAAGGGACTTTGTCTCAACTACCTTTTCGTTGTGACTAACTTTGTATTGTGCACCTAATAATCCTAATGTGGTGTACCTACTTCTTATTTGAGATAAATATTCATTTGAAATTGTATTTATATTAAATATCCATAATCTCATTCCATGGATATGTATGTTGTCTAAACCATATACCATTTTACATACGGTGTTTATTTGGAAAGTTATTTTAATTATGGAAATTTTGATGAATCAGTATACTCTACTCTATACAGATATTGAAAAGAAATATTGATCTTGTATTGAATCAATGTATAAATAATGCTTTAGACATTCAGTGTCAGGTGGGGCCTGCTATAGCCCCTCGATGCATCGGTATGTCTAATGAGACAAAACTGTTTGGCGACATACCCTTTGAGTTTGTTTCAAAAAATCAGACGGGTTTCTACCCACAAAACTAAACCGTTTCAATGGTATTATGGTTTCATGTGTCAGATACATGAAGTCCAATTAATAAGAATTCTCTTTATTCATTATCAGTTATTATTAATATCCATGAGGTTTTCACTATGAAAAAATATATGGATGCAGATTCATTTTTAGTTTATTAATGTCATTAGTTATTCATTTATTCACTATGCCATATTGATTATGTCAGATTGATTATTATTACCTTATTATTGTACTCATGATTCCACTATTTGTAACCCTTACTGAGCGTTTGATCTCACCCCTTTCATTATTTACCTTCAACAGGTGATGAAGAGAAGGTCTTTTATTGAGTTCGTGTGGTTGCAGTTTTTAGTTTTGTTATGTATTGTATCTTGTAACCCTTTTCAATGTAATTTGTGTTACATATATGTATCTAGTTTCTTCAAGACTACTAAATTGATTGTTCCTTCGGGGTTTTCATTCCTTCTAACCATGCCAATATCCCAAGTAATGAACCGGCTCCTGTCTAGAGGGGTCGGGGTGTTATAGTTGGTATCAGAAGAAGTTTAGTAGAAAACTTGGAAACTAGAATATGAAATTTATAGTAGGGAAAAAATCCCTAAGGTAGTATTTGAGGATAAACGTACAAGAACATCCTGGTATTTTGTTAAGGAATAGATTATGTGGATTTTCCAAGAAATACATCCCTGTCTAGATACGAGCAGGTAGAGGCGGCTCTAGCACAGATGTATCTAGGGGTAAAACCTGAAAACACCGCTTTGAGCTAGACTCGAATGGGAATTGGTGCACGACAATGGGCCTTTGTGCACTCTTGGTTACGATACTCCCAGGGGATATTCTTGGGATAATTCATGTTTTCTTTACAAGCCATTATGAAGGAGTTAATGTAAATTTTTCCGTATAGGAACCATGTTTATAAGATTAGCTATGCATAGAATTTCAATATATGTTGAGTGCTTTTCTATTTGAGAGTAATAAACTAATATAGTGTATCCCATTATTTACAAATGGCGTCTAATGGAAGAATTGGAATAAATACTCGTGGGAAAGGTAGGGATCTCCCAAATGAGAAAGTAAACACAGTCAACATTGGGGAAGATCAGATCATGAACATATTGGGACAACTTACTCAAGTTGTAATGAATAACCATTCCACACCTATGTTGGATTGTTTCATGCAGTAGAAGCACCCATATTTCAGCAGGACTAATAATCCAGTGGTAGTTGAGAAATGGATCAAGTACCTTTAAAAGATATTCATGGAATTAAGATGCAATGACAATGAAAAGGTAGTACTGGCGGTATATTGCCTCAAGGGCGATGCTGATCAATGGTGGTCCCTAATTCAAAATACCACGGAGGAAGAAGAAATACAAGATATGGAATGGAGGACTTTTAGGGAAATATTTTTCAAAAAATATTTCCCTCGTGAGCAACAAACTGAAATAAAGAGGAAATTCTTTGGCTTGAATCAAAGGGAAGAAGATAGTGTTGTAGAGTATGAGGCTACCTTCACAAGACTAGCCAGGTATGATGTGGATTATGTACATGACTTGGCAGACATGATTGATCATTTCTTTCAAGTTCTTAAGCCAATTGTTCGAAGGGAACCAGATTCTCAATCATTTTCATCATATGATGAAATTGTATCAAGTGCCATCAAAACAGAGAGGGAATTTGCTAGATCAAATCTTTTTAAAGGAAACCAAGATAAGAAGTGGTACTCTGAAAAAAATAAAAAGGAGAAGCACCAAAGAAGAGAAAGGGAACAAATAGTTTCCCATTATGCGAGAACTGTGGAAAGAATCATCATGGGAAATGCTTGAAAGGCATGACAGTCTACTATAACTGTGGAGAAAAGGGTCATCGATCTGGTGAATTCAAGGGAAAGAAACAATTCAATGATATTCAATGCTATAATTGCAAAGATATGGGACACTATGCAAATGATTGTCCTAAGCACCAAGGAAACTTGACTCAGAAAAGGACAAGAGAGCAAGGGAGAGCCTTTGCGATTACAACCGCAGAGGTTGAAGTTCCTAATGACATGGTGGCAGGTACTTTAAATGTTTCCTCAAACATAGACAACACTTTATTTGATTCTGGATCATCAGATTCATTTATATCCTCTCAGTTTTCCAAGAAAATTAGATATGTCCAATTTGATTTAAGAAAGGAGTTGTCAGTCAAAACTCCCATGGGATGTATCATTGAAACAAAGGCTTGTCGACTAGTCCCCCTCCAAACACAAAAACGTGATTTAGTTTCTAGCCTTATCATCATACCCATGACTGAATTTAATATAATTCTCAGTATGTATTGGCTATCAAATTATTATGTGAGGATTTATTGCAAGAAAAATGAAGTTACAATTTTTGGAAATGGTGTAGAATCCATTTTCTTTAGGGAAGAAACTTCGCCACCTGATTCTTATCTAGAACCACCACTCGTAGCTCTATTGAAGGCAATACATGGAGAGGAAGATAAAATATTGTCTATGGGAGAGGAAAGAAATATTAAAATTGAAGATGTTCACATAGTGAAAGAGTACATTGATGTATTTTTAGAGGATTTACCTGGACATCCACCAGAGCGGGAGGTTGAGTTCTCTATTGATTTAATTCCTGATGAAAGACCTATATCAAAGACCCCATATAGAATGGCCACTGTGGATTTAGTAGAGCTGAAGAAACAAATAGAAGAGTTGAGTGAAAAATGATTTATTCGACCTAGTGTTTCTCCATGGGGAGCCCCGATCTTGTTTGTAAATAAGAAAGATGGATCCATAAGGCTTTGCATTAATTCCCGGGAAATAAATTCTATTATAATAAAGAATAAGTATCCTATTCCCCGGATTGATGATTTATTTGACCAACTTCACAGAGCTCAATACTTTTCAAAGATTGAACTTCGATCTGGATATCATAAACTACGTGTGAGGAATGAAGATATTCTGAAGACAACTTTTCGAACCAGGTATGGGCATTACGAGTTTATAGTGATGCCTTTTGGACTGACAAATGCACCCTCTATTTTCATGGATTTAATGAATAGAGTTTTCAAGGAATATCTTGATAACTTTGTTGTGGTATTCATCGATGATATCCTGGTATACTCAAAAAGCTATGAAGAACATGGGGATCATTTGTGGACTATTATGAAAACTCTTAGAAGAAATCAACTATATGGGAAGTTTAGAAAGTGCGAATTCTGGCTTCCATCAGTTTCTTTTCTAGACCATATTGTCTCTAAGGATGGAATCCTAGTTGATCCGGAAAAGACAAAGGAAATTCAAGAATGGCCCATGCCAACAAACATAACTGAGGTACACAGTTTTATTGGGTTAGCAGGTTATTATCGGCGTTTCATTTAGAATTTTGCCCGACTGGCTAACCTGCTAACCAAGATCACATGTAAAGGAGTTAAGTTTGTGTGGAAAAAATAATGCACAAAATGCTTCGATGAATTGAAAAGAAGATTGGTTAATGCTCCGATTTTGACTCTTCCATCTGAAAGTGATGGATTTGTAATATACAGCGATGCATCAAAGAATGGACTGGGTTGTGTCCTTATACAAAATGATAATGTTATTACTTATGCATCAAGATAGTTGAAGACTCATGAGAAAAATTATCCAACTCACGATCTTGAGTTAGCAGCCGTAATCTTTGCTCTGAAAATATGGTGGTACTGTCTCTACGGAGAGAGATGTGATATTTATATGGACCACAAGAGTTTGAAATATATTTTCACACAAAAAGAACTCAACATAAGGCAAAGAATATAGCTCGAGTTACTCAAAGATTATGACTGGTCAATACACTACCACCCATGAAAGGCGAATAAGGTGGAAGATGCATTAAGCAGGAAAGATCATGGCCTTCTGACTCAAATGAGGACCGAAAGAGATCATATGTTCATGGATCTAATGAAGATGGATATGGGAATTGTTAAGGAAGGGGAAACATCAATCCTCTTTCAAATGATTTCTAAACCATCTTTACTAGAGAGGATAAAAATTTCTCAATCTGATGATGATAATCTGCACAAGAAAATTAATGCAGTTAAGGATGGGAGATTGGGTAACTTTATGTATGAAGAAGGATTTATGAAGTTTGGGAAAGAGGTTATGTGTTCCATCAGTACCTGAGCTAAAAAGGAAAATATTAAATGATGCTCATAACTCAAATTTCTCTATACACTAGGGTATCACCCAGATGTATAGAGATCTGAAGGAATATTTTTGGTGGGATAATATAAAGTGAGAAATTTCTGACTACGTGTCAAGGTGTTTAGTTTTTCAACAAGTAAAGGCGGAGAGACAACATCCCAAAGGAGTGATGCAACCTCTACCTATTTCTATGTATAATTGGGATAATATTACAATGGATTTTGTCACCGGACTACCGAGGACACCTAGAAGGAATGATGCAATATGGGTAACTGCTAATCATCTCAATAAAAAAACACATTTCCTTCCAATAAGAGAGGATTTACCACTTGAGAGCCTGGAAATACATTATATTAATGAAGTTGTGAGACTTAATGGTGCACCTCTATCAATTGTCTCTGATCGAGATCCCCGGTTTACTTCAAAATTCTGGAAAAGTCTCTAGAAGGCTTTGAATACTGAGCTTCATATTAGTACTGCATATCACCCTCAAATCGATGGAAAATCTGAAAGAACTATTAAAACTCTAGAAGATATGATGAGGTCATGTTCTCTTGACTACCAAGGTATGTGGGATCAAGACTTTCCTTTGGTGTAATTTTCATACAACAATAGTTTCCATTCTAGTATTCAGGTGGCTCCATATGAAGCATTATTTGGAAAGAGATGTCGAACTCCAACTTGTTGGGATGAAGTTGATGAGAGGAAACTTATAGGCCCGGAACATATTGAAGGGACCACGACAAAGGTGAAGAAAATACAAGCCCATATTAAAGAAGCCCAATGTAGGAAAAAGAGCTATGCTGACAACCGGAGAAAGGACTTGGAATTTCAAGTGGGAGCTAATGTATTTCTGAAAGTATCCCCATGGAAGGGCATCTTATGGTTCGGTAAGAAAGGGAAACTGAGCCCCATGTACATTGGACAATTTGAAATTTTGGACCGAATTGGAGCCGTAGATTACCATTTGGAAATGCCTCCAAGTCTCTCCAAGGTTCACAATGTGTTCCACGTGTCAATGCTAAGAAAGTACATGCCAGACCCAACACATGTACTCACTTATGAAGAAGTATAACTTGAGCCAGATCTATCTTACTATGAAGAGCCTATCAGGATTCTTAACACAAGGGAGTAGGTATGGAGAAACCGAACAACTCATCTAGTAATGGTTCTTTGGAGAAACCAGAATATGGAGGAAGTAACATGGGAACTAGAGGATTTCATGAAGAAGAATCACCCATATCTTTTTGGTAGGCTTTATACATAAAATTTTGAGGAAAAAATTTCCAAAGGAGGGAATAATGTAGCTCCGCAAACATTTAATGATATGTTTCTATTAATTACATTCTATTCATCACTGTGTTCCTTTGAAACAACACTGGGTTATTTAGGAGATAGTAAAAACCTATCCATTAAATATAAATTTTCCACTTCTATGTTTTGAATTTCAAAAAATAGTCATCTAGAGTTGTGATTAATAAGTCATTTGGATTCTGATAGAACAAACTTGATTTTTGGTGAATAGTAACATACCATTATGAATAGTAATATGAATAGTGAATTACCCTTATGAATAGTAAATAATAAAATTATTTTATTTTCTTATGGAAACATGATAATGGGATCTAAATTAATTTTTCAATTTCACATAAAACTAATTGCACTTCAAGATTGTTATTTTTCGAATTAACTATGACCTTATTTAAAAATTAAATTAATAATATTTAGAAAATTATTTTTGAAAAATGGATTTCACTTTTGAATTTTACACGTTGAAAAATGGTAGGGCTGAAATTTTGGGATTTTTCTGAAATTCTAGAATTTTTGATGAATAGTGAAATACAATAAAATACCATATATACAAATTATTAGTAAAATACACTATTTATAAAATAATAAGTGATGAAATTACACTTTTTTCGAACTCACATGTCATTATTACTATTTTAGATCACATGAACTAAGACTATTCATAATCTTGGGCAAAAATATTATAATAATGATTAAAATAATGAAAAATACCCCCTCTCCTCCACTATAAAAACCCTCTCACCAATCCCTCCTCTCTTCACTTCTATAAGCCTTTAATCTCCTCAATGTTCTGCCCAATAATCCACCCAAGTCTCTTCCCCACGTCCTAGAGCCACTGGTCTCACCAAAAGTCCAAAACGAAAGCCCTTAAGAAGGATCACAAGGAGAAGAGATCAAGAGGTAAACAACCTGTTTTATTTTCATTCTTTTCTTTCATTTTATGTTATTCTCTTTCATTCCCTTTGTCTTGTGTTGGGATATTTCATTAAATATTTCCCCTTAATATCCATATTAAGTATGAATGATGATATATTCCATTCCTCTCATCAAACTTTTTTTTATTAAATTTTAAGAGATGCCGTTAGGCTGCCGAATTTTCGTGAAAAATTTATCATGTTTTGTTTCATTTTAAGATTCCTTTATTTTATTCTTCTTTCCTCAACACCTCTTAACCAAGAGGCATGGAAGCTCCAGAATCTTCTATATTCTGGATGTTATTATGTTTATGGAAAATTCCTCATCATTATTCTTCTCCTCTCCCACTTATGTAAGGAATAAAAACATTGTCCGTGATGTGTCGAATTACCGACATCATGGACGATGTAACTTCAATTTCAATTAATTATTTAAAGTCTGGTCATGAAACCAAATTAATGGTTGAAATAGGTCATAATATATTTTTTTTATCTTGATTAAATTTCTGGAATCTTTATACATTAATAATATGGAATAAGAATACAAAACAAGTTTATTGAGCACAAAACTGAGAAGCCAAATTCAAGTGTTTATTTTAACTCATCAAATGAGTCATCCTCATGGTATATAACCAGAATCACCATAAGATCATTTATGTCTCTTTAATTTCACTAATAATCTGTATTAATTTTTTTTGATTTTTTACCATATTTCAAACCAACTTCCATTCATGAATACAAGTAAACAAAGCATGAAACAATGTAAGAAAATGCTTCCAAAACAATAAAATTGAATCTCTTAAATCCAACAAAAGGCCATTAATGATCATAATAAAGTAATACCATATCAATTACATTTTTATTAGGTTATGTAATTATTAATTAATGATTCTAAATTTTATTATTCAGGTCATTAAGAACAATCAAGAAGACACTAGAGAAAAAGGTAAGGGGTTTCTCATCTCACTTTCATTTCTGTGAGATTTTCATTCTTCGCCACTTATTTCATGTATGTGGTATATGTGTACTTCCATTTAATATATTATAACATTATTCCCTTTATATTAATGTTATTAAATTATTAATTTGATGTTCATTAATTTCTGGTCATATGATTTGACTGATTACATTGTGGTAAGGGACTTTGTCTCAACTACCTTTTCGTTTTGACTAACTTTGTATTGTGCACCAAATAATCCTAATGTGGTGTACCTAATACCCATTTGAGATCACTTGTCATTTGAAATTATATTTATATTAAATATACATAATCTCAATCGATGTATGTGTATGTTTTCTAAACCGTATACCATTTTACATACGGTGTTTATTTGGAAAGTTATTTTAATTATGGAAATTTTGATGAATCTGTATACTCTACTCTATACAGATATTGAAAAGGAATATTGATCTTGTATTGAATAAATGTATAAAGAATGATTTGGACATGCAGTGGTGTTTGGGGCCTGCTATAGCCCCTCGATGCATTGGTAGGTCTCATGAGACAAAACAGTTTGGTGAGAGACCCTTCGAGTTTGTTTCTAAAAATCAGACGGGTTTCTACCCACAGAACTAAACCGTTTCAACGGTATTATGGTTTCATGTTCTAGATACATGACATCCAATTAATAATCGTTATCTTTATTCATTATCAGTTATTATTATTATCCATGAGGTTTTCACTATGACAAAATCTATGGATGCATATTCATTTGCAGTTTATTAATGGCATTAGTTATTCATTTATTCACTATTCCATATTGATTATGTCAGATTGATTATGATTAAATTATTATTTTACTCATGCTTCCAATATTTGTAACCCTTACTAAGAATTTTATCTCACCCCTTTCATTGTTTACCTTCAACAGGTGATGAAGAGAAGGTCTTTTATTGAGTTCGTGTGGTTGCAGTTTTTAGTTTTGTTATGTATTATATCTTGTAACCTTTTTCAATGTAATTTGTTTTACATCTATGTATATAGTTTCTTCAAGACTACTAAGATGATCGTTCTTTCAGGGTTTTCATTCCCTATAACCATGTAAATATCACATGAAATGCACCAGCTCCTGTCTAGAGGGGTCGGGGTGTTACATCCAGACACTCCCTCATACCTACACTCCAAGGTTCCAATAGTCCTACTCTATCTACCTTGACATCCAAAATAACATAGGGTGATATGAAAACTTGGTCATATACAAAACTAACCCACTTTAATACAATTGTTTTATGAACCAACCTAGGTTGAACCTAAAATGGTCATCCAAGCTGATCCGAGATAAATCCCAAAGGGAATTCCTGATCTCTACAGGCTAGAAACTAGTGTCGGGAATCAACATATTAACCAAGGGAATGATTTATCCCAATAGAATAAATAAAATAAACAATGGAAAAATAAATAGAGAAACCCAATACATAAATATCAATATCAAAGTAGAACATTATTTTACATAGATGAAAGACACAACAAACTACACAACAAAATCAAAACTGAAAACTGACAACAAAACACCTCCATGTAAACCTGAGGTCCACTCTCCAATACTGAACCAACTATAGCCTAGGGTGATCGAAACTAATCCGATACCTATACCACAAGCTAAAAATAAGAAATAACTTAGGCGTGATTATTAAAACTCAGTAGGAATTCTCGAACACACCCATTCCCAATGAATTTCCTTTAAAATAAAAGAATCATCAACTTCATGTTTGAAATAAAATTTATAAAAGTAAGTGTTTTACACACGTTTTATACTTAAAAAAAATTCCATTTCCCTTTTTTCCGTTTAAAACCACACTCTTTTCCAAGGAGGAACCATATGCATTTCAAAATAAAAAAGGAAACATTCCATTTTTAAGAGGGAAAGAGTGTAAAACATTTCCAAAACCTTTTTCTCGTAAAAATTTGAAAACAATTTTCTATTCTTGGCATAAATCCACACTACTCAAGAATTAATCAAAATAAGTATACAATAAAAAATGATAAAATATCTCACAAGTGAATATAACCAAAAGGGAATCACAATAATTCACTACGTACAACTAAGTGCCAGTAGACATGGGTGAACCTAAGAGCTTGTGAATAATTTAGAATATACTAATACATGTGGAATCATCCTAGAAAGCATGAATTACAGGATGAAATCAATAATTCCCTCAAACACACAACCTCCCCCTACTCGATGAAATCAATAACGCCCAACTATGGGCCATTAGCCAGTGCATAACCTAAGATAGTACATAAATTTTTCTCATAAAATTCTCTCATAATGCCAGGTTCCAATGTCAATATGTAAAATAGGGTTATCCAAATGATTCCAACCAGGAATCCAATCACATGCACAAATATGATAATAATATACACAACATTCATCACCCAAGTAACCCCAATGATTAATAGCTTTCCATAATAAATAGAACCCAAAGGAGTCCTCACCAAGGATATAATATTCCACATGAAGTAAATGGGTCATGAGGAGTCCATAAGGAGGACCTCCAACCCATTAAATATAAACTAGGAAAGAAAATTATCTAAATAGAGTTTTAATGAAAAAAACATTCACCATTTTCACAAAAGTGCCAACCAGGCCATCAAGCATTCTATAAGAAACCACTACTTTTTAAAAAGGAAAAAATAAAATATTTTTCATTTTAAAATAATTTATAAAATCCCACTTGAATAGTATCTTCAAATTTTCAATCCAAATCCATTTTCAACAAAATTAAAAACAGGCTATTAAGCACCATCACATGCCAAACCATTTTTAAAAGTTAAATGCACACTTATTTTAAATCCAAAAATAATTGGGAAACCCATTCAAGGAACCCAAATAATCATTTCACATATCAAAAATATATTGAAAAATCCAAACAATGATTTATATATCACAAGTTACTTACATAGGCCAACTAAATATTTTATCAAACACTTGGGGTGAAACATTCGACAAAAAAAATCCATTTATTACAAAATATGGATGAATCATCATTTTTGACACCAAATAATTATTCCAAAGATCAAACATCACCATTTAATATTCAACTAAGGTGATAAAATTATGAAACCAATGATTCTTAAACTAAAAAGTCAAGCACAAAGGGAAACCTACCTCAAATCACATGCACTTCAACAAATCACACCTAAAACCACATCGCAAAGGTCCAAATAAAGAATAAAAACCACAAGGAACATTAAAAACACAGAAAACCCACTATAAATCAAGGAGAAACATGAAACCTAGGTCACAATGACCATGGTAGAAGATAAACTCAAAAGAAAATGGAAGGAGAAAAAAGAGGGATATGAATAGAGGAGATTACCTTGAGAAATCACCCTTAACTCTTGAAGAAAACCATAGATCTACACTAAGGGAGGAAAGAGGACGCTTGAAGAACCAAGGAGGGTATCCCCTAGGGATGTAAAACTAGATGAAAGGAGAAATGGGTAGATTTTGTGTTAAAATTTGAAAGGGTAAAAATGAAATTTCAAAAGTTTGAAGATATGGGCAGCTCGCATGGTTTGGTTGTACTATTTGGTAAATCATGCACCAATTGTGTTGAATGGTTATTTTCTTCAATAAATGGATTCCTACACACTTTATGAGTGGTTTGACTAACTAAATATGGTTCATTCATCCTCAACTATAATCACACCAAATCTTTCATTATTTCATGGGCTAGGCCATATGGTTTGCTCTAATTGTGCGCCAAATGCGTGTCAATAGAAAAATTCCCCAAAACTCAAAATTTAAAACCATAACACCAGGAACATGAAACAAAACCCCAAGTCTAAAAGATAAACTGGATCATAGTTCAAAATAAAAAATCTGGTTTTAACAAACCTTGACATGAAATGGTGTCAATTTCATTTGGATCGTTGGATGTGAAGAAAATTTCATGGAACTGAAGAGAAGGTTGGTTAGTGCACCTGTATTCACACTAACCTACAATGGATAGTGGTTTGTTATATATAGTGATAAATAAAACAATGTATTGTGATGTTTTCTCATGTAGAATGATATAGAGGTAGAATATTCCTCATTCTAATTGAAGGATCATAATAAAAATTTCCCATGATGAGGATTTAAAATATACAATATTTATGGATTTACAAAGGATAGGTCATGAAATCATGATGGAAGGGGATTCATTGTATCTTTCTCAGAGGAATGTTAAACCATCCATTTATGTGAATATTAAAGAGGAGCAAAAGGAGGATGTGAAGCTATATAAGAATGTAAGGAATGTTCATGAATTTGAATATGATAGTGATGGAATGATCAGAATCTAGAACCAAGTATGTGTCTCATTAATAAAGTAATTAAAGAAAGAGATGTGGGGTGAAGAAAACATATCATAATTCATTATCTGTTATGGGAGTAAAAATATGTATAGATATATGAAAGTTCATTCATGGTGGGACTACAAAAAGGGAGATATTGTGGAATATGTTTCTCGATGCCTAGTGTGCCAGCAAGTTAAGGCTGAATAAAAGTATAATTGAATGATGCAACCGTTACCCATACTCGTATGGAAATGGGAAAACATAAGCATTAATTTACTAATAGAACTCCACCAGACATATAATATAAATAAAATCATTTTGGTTTTAATCAACCACCATATTAAGTCAATGTATTTCATTGTAATCAAGTAATATTTAACACTTGTCAAAATTTCCAAGATATATATTAAGAAAGTGGCATGGTTAAATAGAGTACCACTCTCAATTGCAACTGATAAAGATATGAGATTAACCTCAATTTTCTAGAGAATTATTACGAAACCATAGAATATAGATTTAAAATTCAATATTATATATCATTATTAGATATATAGTTAGTCTAAGTGAACTATTCAATCCCTAGAAGATATATTAAGAGTTTTCTTTATGGATTTAAAAGGTGGTTGGGATCAACACCTTCCTCTACAGTTTAATTTTATTACAACAATATCTTTCAGTCAAGTATTTAGATGGATCCTTATAATTCCCTATATGGAAATAATTATAAAACTCTAATATTTTGGGATGATATTGGTGAATAAAAGCTATTAAGACCCGAGATAGTTGAGGAAATGGAAGATAAAGTTAGAAACATTCAATAACACATCATGGTAGATCAGATTTGAGAGAATATTTATATCAATATCCATCAACGAGATCTAGATTTTGATGTTAGATATAAGGTTATAGATATAAAATTATAAAAAGGTTATAATATATTTAAATAAGGTTAATATGATCCCTGTATATATTGGTCCTTATAAGATTCTTGATCATATCATGATGGTAGCTTATTTCTTAACGCTTCCACCGAACCTCTCCCAAGTTCACAATGTGTTGCACATGTCTCTTTTAAGGAAGTACATACCAGATATATCAAATATAACTAACTTAGAGGTTTTAATTTTGGATCTTTATCTTTCTTAGGGGGAATAAATTTTAGAAATTATGGATCCTAGAGATAAAGTGTGGCAAACCTAAATCAATCAACTAATTAAGGTTCTCTGGAGGAATCATAAATTTAATGAAGCAATATGTGGGAACCCAAGGAGGAAATGAGGCTGTGGTATACTCATTTTTTTCATCAAGGTAACAAAATATAAGTGGAAAAATTATTATAATGGGGTAGAACGTAAATCCCCTATATTTTAGAATATTTTTCTCATTAATAAATTTGATGTGTTCGATAGCTTTTGATGCACACAACACTGAACTTAAGTGAATAATGAATTATTAAAAATATAAAATGAAATAAATTAAGGGATAATTAAATGAAATCAATAAAATTAAAGAAATAAAATCTTTTAATTAAATTCTTTAAATAGTTTATAAATTGATAAGGAATGTTAGTATAGTCATCCTTTGCAAAATTAAAATATTTTTTTACAATTTTTTATTATTATATATGTTATATTTAAAAGTAAATTTATTTTATTTTGAGTATTAAAATTATGAAAAAATATTTTTAAAACATATATAAAAATTATTAATCATTCAAAAATTGATTATAAAGTAGTTGTAAATAAATATAAAATCATTTTAAGGTAAAAGATATATTGTTTAGAAAACCGATTTTATGAGTGCAATGTGTTTTTATGTTAATAAATTAAAGGATCACTATTTACGAGTGGTTTTAATGAAATTTTTAAACAATATATTCAATAAAATAAATTAACATTCAACTAATTATTATTATGAGACAATTAATGGGAATAGAATCATTTTTATTCTTAAAATTACATTTTTTTTCTAAAAATGGGTTTTATGCATTTTGTGTGAGGATATTAGAATTAATTTCTACCACATATAGGAATTGAAACTTGTAAAATGGATTCCATATTTGGAATCAGAATAATAATATTAGGTAATAAGTTTAACTTAATTTTTATCCATAATGAATAGTTACCATGGATAAAATATTGTCACCATGGTAAGGATAAAAAGGGTTAATGAGGGTGTTACAATAAGAGATAAGGCTTCAAATATCTCCAAAACATGTATGAATTTGAATAGATGATTATATTTTAAACCTAAATTATCATATGTATTAAAATTTGTCTATTTTGTTTTAATTCCCCTTGAAAATTTCATTATAATATTTTAAAACTTTGAATATTTACAAGGGTACTACTCCCCACACTTATAAAAGGGAACCTCCTATCCTCACTTATTCACACACATTTTTAACTATAGTTTAAAAGATAACTATAGAAATATATTAAAAAAATTTCTAACCATCTCCCATATATCCTTATCTCACCAAAATACCATCTTAATATGGTCTAAGGTGTAATCCAAAGGAAGATACTAAGAGAAGAGGTAAATGTCTTTATCGATATATTTCAAGATTCTTTATTCTTACACCTCCTCCATATATTATATAAATGTATTAATATAATTCCATAAATATATTTACTATAATTAAATGGTGTTATGTTAATTTTATAACCATTTTATATCTCATTTCCAACCAATGGAAAATGAATGCTTTTCAATGGGTATGTATGGACTACCATCTTCAGAAAGCATCATGTTTTATTTTTTTTATCATTGCATCAAATGGACAGTTATGTTGATGAATTTAATGAATATATATGATATTTATGAATAATTATTACTTTTAGAGATAAATTATTATTTAGTTTCCTTTATTTTCATCCATTTAAAAATTAAATCATCACTCGTGCGTATGCACATACTACCACCTCCGAGAAGTAATGCAACTCATTTTTCATAACTACTTGACATGGATTTTTCTAAAATTTCATATAATGTATAAATATAATATTTAATACATGATTAAAATATTGGATATGGTGAAATCATGATCAAGGTATAAGGACCAGAACTTCCAAACTAAAACATGAATTTAAAACTAAACAGTTAACACCAAAATACCGATTTTAGTGGAGAATTATTAAAAAATAGGTGATTAAAAATTATTAATGAATAATATATTGTGTCACATACATGACTTATTTTAAAGTTAAATTTAATTTAATTTACATTTATTCTTTGTTTTTGCGGTTTCTCAAGCTTTTATGGTGGAATGGGTGAGTTTTGGTGAATTGGGCCAAACCGTGAGCCCAATTCCAGATTTAAAAATAAATTTTGTTTCTTTTATAACTTTTTCATTTTTTAATATTTTTCACCCATTACAATTCCTAAATTGTATCCCCTGACATATTAACACCACCATTGTAGTTTGGAGCCTTTAGAAATCCATAACCAAGATTTATATGGGTTTTTATTTAATGGATTGGGCCTGCCCGAAAGCCCAATTCCAATTTTAAAAAAATAAATTTGATTAATTAATAACTTATTCAATTTTAAGGAGATTTTAGTGATTAAAAGCCTCCCACACGCCCATCGAACCTATCTAAGCTCCCAACCACTCTCTCCCCTCTTTGGATCTCTTCATTATCGTGATTGAGTGCTGAACTTCTTAGGGTTTATAAAATCTGGCACATTTGAAGAGGTATGTTCTTTCCATCATCACTATCTAAATTCATACTCTTTTTCCTCCATTAAAGTTTTTAAATGACCTTATAATCCTTCTTTAAACCTCCCTTGATGTTTTTTCTGTTGTAAATTTCAGCTACTGGTGTATTAGGGGAGATTCTTCAATATCTCTCAAGTAAGTGAGTGTCTTTCATTACTCTTTCAAATTGCTTAGGTTTTCATTCTATATTATTGGGGTTTATTCCCTTTTAATTGAATTAACAAATTACCAGGAGGTAGTGTTTCAAACCTAGTGTTTAACCTTGGGTTTTATTGGTCCAATTTTGTGGTTTTAGGTTTGTTCTAAGTCCCTCTTAGTGCGGTGGTGGTGCGACTTGATTTTCACACGTTGATTCAAGGGTTTTCATAACTTTGGTAGGTGATTATAATTTGTATGCAATCCTTGTGACATAGATACTGTGTTTATTATATTTTTATTTTTAACACATTGATTTGGTGCTGCAAAAATTTGTTTTAGTGGTGTTTGTAATGCAGGTGAATTTTAAGGGCTAATTTCATGTGAAATTTGTGTTTTTTATATAAATCTTTTATTGGTTGAATAAGGGATGCCTTTTATTTATTTAGATGAACTTATTTAACTGTATTAGGGATGAAAATAATGTTTTAAATTTTATTATTCTTTGGCTGTTTCTGCGAAATTTGTTATGGGTGACGTTTTTTAAGAAAATGGTTTTTTAGTACCAATTTGGCGTTGAATTGAGTGTTTTACGTGGGTATTCTATGCGATGCTTATTGAGATTGTTTTGTAAATCATGTAATGAGTTTAAATAAATGTTTAGGGTGTGATGGATTCTGTTTTGATAAATATTAGTATGAATATCGCGTTCAAGTGGGGTTTTCAAAGAGTTTTGGGTGCAAAATAAAGAAGGATTTGGAGAAGTTGTTTTATTGAAACTCAAAGAGTTTTGTTGTGTGTTTTAAATGGTATAAAAGTTGTTTAGCTACTTTAATTATTGTAGGTGACCATTAGTGGTGTTTTATATGAAAATTGATATATGTATCATTCTGAAATTATTTGAGAACAAAGGGGGAAGCCCAGGTACCTAGGTGGGGCGGATGTGTACTAGTACGACTAGTGGACCAGATGGGTTTTGTCCCAGTTTCACCTAGAATTTGGATAAAGACAACTCTAAATAAACTATTTGGATGATGATTTGGGACCAAAATGTTATGGTTATGTTCCCTACTAGTGGCTTGTGCACGAGAACCGATTTTACTATGGTTACATTACACCGAGGTATGGGGTTCATGGGGACCGAGACTGTCTAGTGCCTAGGGGTGTTCCCGATTTTTGTTGCTCATTGTGTTTGTGGTATTTTCCCATGTATTGGGGTGTTTTTTCAGTAATTTAAATTATCTAACATGATTATTTAAATGTGTGAACATTCTGAAAACTTTATCTTGAAAAATGTTTTCAATTGAAAGTTGCATTTCTAGGATTTTATCACTGCTTTTCTTTGCGTATTAAAACTACTTGCTTTTTCACATTGTATTGCATCCTATTTGGAATAATTGGGTTGTATCCTATTGGGCATAGTATCACACCCTACATACACCCCTTGGGTGTAAGTATACTTGGTTATGTTTGAATCAGGTAAAGGAAAAGGCTAAGGGTGATGGCGGTTCAGGGTGTTAGTCCCCATCCTTGGGGCGGAGTTATGGAGATAGCTTGGGGGGTGATGACTCCTTGTCATGTAGAGTCCATGGGGATATTTTTTTTCTCTTTCATTTTGTCTTTGTACCTTTTGTCTTGAATTTGAACTTATGTATTCAGTTCTGTATTTTTGTATAAACCTTGTTGGTATCAATTTTTCAGATTCATTTTATCAAATACTTTTGGTGTTTTATGTATACATATTCAGGTAAATTATTCCCAAACCAAGATAAATGATACACATGCACTTGTACAAGACCATGGGTATTGGTAAAACACTTATGGCCATGACGCGGGCCTGGTTTGGTGCCGGTTTTGGCGGCGACCAGATTCGGTTCGTGACAAAATGGTATCAAAGGAGGTTCGCTCTCTTTGGGTCATGTTATTTGGGGAACAGTCGGGATAGTCTAGAGTTAGGATTTTCGGGACTTGGAATTTTGGTTATGAGTAGTGTGGCTGATCACCACACCTCATGATGGGATTCAAGTCTCCAGGGGAAGTCGGGACATTTCAGAGTCCTTTGGTTTTCTTTGTTTAATGATGATTAGGGGAAATGAAAAGAGAGTTGGGTTAATGGTCTCAATGAGCTTTCAGGGCCTGGAAAGCCATGTGGAGCCGGGATATTCCCTAGAACAATCTCTATGATAGTGAATTTATTGGAATATGGACGCCAACCATATGTCCAAGTCACCCACTGAAACTATTTTCCTCTCACATTGTCTTTTGTTCTTTAGTTTTGAAATCTTGGAACTTTGGTTTTAAAGTGACTTGGTTTTAAGAAGTGTAATGTTTTTGTGAAATGATTTTAAAATAAATATGGAAATGTTTGATTTATGAAATGGTGGAACTGAATATTCAGAATTATTTTGAAATGGAAAATTGTGTGCTTACACCTCTTTTGAAAGAAGAAACAATACTGAAGTAGGTTTTGAAAAAGTGTTTCCAATAGAGTTTTATAAACTATTGAAAGGTGTTTTAATGGGATGAGATGTTTTGAAATTGATTTAAATAACTTGAAAGCGAGTTTTCATTTTAATGATTTTGCCATTTTGAAAAGTTTTTTTATGCGGTAATTTGGGTTCGATCTCCTGGTCAACGGTTTTTAGAAAAAGGATGTGTTGGTTGACCGTTTTGGTTTTGAAAAGTGGAAGGAATCTTTTTTTTTAACCTTGGGTATTTCTATGAGCGAACACATGCATGAGGTTATATGGGATGATGGATGGTTGATGGCATGACTGGATGAGTTCCGGGATGAATATGAAGAGGGTGCCTGGTGTGGCACAAAAACATGCATGTGTGACGCCAATGGGGTACCATTGGTGGATACGCTTCCCGCTAAACCGTTTGTTTTCAGAGAAATGGTTTTAAAGAAAAACATGATGTATTGATGAATAGTTTCAGATGGTTTGTGTTATGGGTTTTTGAAAATGTTGATGTTGTGGGATGTTTTGAGTCCAAGAACCCCTCATGTTTGAATTGTGTTTTGGGTTTGTGTTTGGTCGGTAAGTTGTGTTGTAGGGGCGGTTAGTGGTCTCTTCTGAAAAATGTTTCGGGATGCCTTTACGGTGGTTCCCTTAATGTGTTTGGATCTAGTTTGTGTTATATCATGACCAATGGACCATCTTGGTGGGGTCCTTGGGTTCAATCGTTGGATAAGGTATGCCCCATTAAGGGTTATTGCACAACTGAAGTGCAACCCGGATTGTTTCGCTGTTTAAAGACCCTCCAGTTGATCAATATAAGGAATCTTTTTCTTGAGATTTTTAGATTGAGTCTACACCCTTTCCATTCTTGGTTTTTTTATCCTCTTGTAGTGGGAGAGTGATCATGGAAGGTTGAAAGAGACCTTAGCCTCTTAAGTTTCCTGATTTTCCAAAGGTGGAATTGGTCTGGGGTTGTTAGCATGGATGAGTATCTGGATGGTGTCTAAGTGGTCCTCTCGGTCCTTCATAGTTTCTTCGAAGAAGGAGTTCACAATAAAATACCAGTCTGGGAAATATGGTCATGAGAGGATATTGTGGCCCCTTTCTAGAATTGTGGGTTGTTTGGGGATGTTTTATAAGGTCACACTCCATGCATTGTTTATATCAGTCACAATGGTCATGTTCGGTGAAGGCTTGTGTTTTTGTGCACTAGATTAACTTGAAAGGTGAAAGTCTTGCAATCCTATGAGAGTCTATTTATGTTGGGAGAATGTATCCCTTGGAAAAAACTTCAAAATATTCTATTTCAGAGGAAGGTGAGTATAGGTGTTCTCTACTTATATTGTGTTTCACCTGAACAAACAAGGTTTGTTGTGTGTGCATCTTCTAAGACCTTGTTTCAGGGAAATATCGGGTTAGGTTAAAGTGATTTTGTAATGTGTTATGTCTTGGAAAACTTATTGGGGATTGTGGTGTAGTTGTTGGTGACACCGAAAGAAGAATTCTCATTCAGGGGGGTTTCCAAAGCCTAACTGTGAGGCTAAATATTCTTCAATCACTCGAGCTCCTGCCGTAGGTCTCGGAGAGAAGCTGGCTCGTAGTCCGGGGAAATACCATGGTAGTTTAAACCCTTGTACAAAGTTCTATCCTCAGTATGAAAGATAGTAAGAGTTTAATCCTTTGGTGTCATCATATTTCTTCTGTTTTTCCCGTTCGGTGGAAATAGTTGGAGGGTCTTGTACCCATGTCCTCAAACAATGTTATTCCCTCCCCCTTTGGTATCCATTGAGTCTTTGGAGAATGGTTGGAAATTTGGCTAGACAGGTTGAGCAAAACGTTTTCACATGGTTAGTTGTAACTGTGACAAAAAAATAACTATGAAGATATAAGGATCTACATAGTTATCGCACTGTTTCCCCCAAACTGTGCAGGCTAATCATGCGGACGTCCCAACTCCTTAATTTTGGGGTCTTTTCGTGTCGGCCCAAGCCGGTCAGTTAATATGGTTGGTTCTTGTGGTGTGGAGACCCACCTTGGGTATCATGAATATTATCTGAGAAATTTATAATGGATTTATACCCCTTGTACTAGGGAATATGTTCGGGCCTCCCCCCGTTAGTGTCCCGATTCTGTCTCGGGGAAAAATTTAAGTTGTCTCTTATGGTGGGGAGCCCATTTGTGTCTCTTCATACGAGTAACTCGTATTTTTCATTGGTCTTGTCTTGGAAGTAGGTATTATCATTCATAGATATCTAACTACCTGCATCTTCCTTGGGTAAACATTGAGATTAGAGAGTTCCAAATGGTTTAGTTATAATAGGGTAAGTGTAACCTTGTTCGATGTTGTTGTTTGTTTGGGTCAATTGATTGAGTATTGTTCAGATTGTGTTTAAGGAGTTTTCATTTGGGATAAAGTGTGAATGTGCTTGATTGTTTCAAGAAAGTGGTGTAAGTTTGGTTTGTGAGAGTATTCCTTCCTTCATTGATCACTGGAGGTGTTTTGGCCCTTGGGGGTGAAGCTTGGAAAAAAAGTACATCTTAGTTTATCGGTTGGGTTTGATTTTGGTATCTGGCCTTGTTGTGGCTTTCCAGGGACGGAACGTTTACATGGTAGGGAGAATTGTCACATATATGACTTATTTTAAAGTTAAATTTCATTTAATTTACATTTATTCTTTGTTTTTGGGGTTTCTCAAGATTTTATGGTGGAATGGGTGAGTTTTGGTGAATTGGGCCAAACCGTGAGCGCAATTCCAAATTTAAAAATAATTTTTTCTTATTTTATAACTTTTTCATTTTTTAATATTTTGCACCCATTCCAATTCTTAAATTTCCTCCCCTGAAATATTAACACCACCATTGTAGTTTTGCGCCTTTGTAAATCCATAACCAAGATGTATATGGGTTTTTATTTAAGGGATTGGGCCTGCCTGAAAGCCCAATTCTAGTTTTAAAAATTAAATTTGATTAATTAATAAGTTATTCAATTTTAAGTCTGTTTCAGTGTTTCCAAGAATCACACATGCCCATTGAACCCAGCCGCGCTCCCAACCTCTCTCTCCCCTCTTTGGAGTTCTTCTTAATTGCGATTGAGTGATGAACTTCTTAGGGTTTCTAAAATCAGAGAGATTTGAGGAGGTAAGTTCTTTCCATTATAACTCTCTCAATTCTTACTATTTTTCCTCTATTCTAGTTCCTAAATGACCTTCTCATCCTTCTTTGAACCTCCCTTGAATTATTTTCTGTTTTAAAATTTAGCTACTAGTTTATTAGGGGAGATTCTTCAAGATCTCTCAAGAAAGTGAGTCTCTTCCATTCCACTTTCAAATTGCTTAGGGTTTCATTCTATTTTCATGGAGTTTCTTCCCTTTTCCTTGAATTAAAAAATTACCAGGAGGTATGGTTTTAAAACTAGGGTTTATCCTTGGGTTTTATTGGTGTAACTTTGTGGTTTTAGGTTTGTTTTAAGTCCCTCTTGGTGCGGTGGTGGTGCAACTTGTTTTTCGCACGTTGATTCAAGGGTTTTCATTACTTTGGTAGGTGATTCCACGTTGTATGAAATACTTGTGACATAGCTACTGTGTTTATTATATTTTCATTTTTAATACATTGATTTGGTGATGCAAAAATTTGTTTTAGTTGTGTTTGTAATGTAGGTGAATTTTAAGGGCCAATTTCATGTGAAATTTTTGTTTTTTATATAAATCTTTTATTAGTTGATTAAGGGATGTCTTTTAATTATTTAGTTGACCTTATTGAACTTTATTAGGGCTGAAAATAATGTTTTAAATGTTACTATTATTTTTTTGTTTCTACGAAATTGGGTTTGGGTGATTTTTGTTAAGAAAATGGTTTTAGAGTACCAATTTGGTGTTGAATTGGGTGTTTTACATGTGTATTCTATGCGATGCTTATTGGGATTGTTTGGTAAATCATGTAATGAGTTTAAATAAATTTTTAGGGTGTGTTGGATTCTGTTTTGATAAATATGAGTATGAATATGGTGTTCAAGTGGGGTTTTCAAAGAGTTTTGGGTGCAAAACAAAGAAGGATTTGGAGAAGTTGTTTTTATTGAAACTCAAAGTGTTTTGTTGTGTGTTTTAAATGGTATAAATGGTGTGTAGCTACTGTAATGATTTTAGGTGACCATTAGAGGTGTTTTATATGAAAATTGATATATGTATCATTCTGAAATTGTTTGATCACAAAGGTGGAAGCCCGAGAACCTAGGTGGGGCGGATTTGTACTAGTACGGCTAGAGGACCAGATGGGTTTTTTCCCTATTTCACCTAGAATTTGGATAAAAAAAACTCTAACTAAACTATGTAGATAATTATTGGGTACCAATAGGTTATGGGTATGTTCCCTACTAGTGGCTCGTGCACGAGAACAAATTTTACTATGGTTACATTACACCGAGGTATGAGGTACATGGGGCCCGAGACTATCTAGTGCCTAGGGGTGTTCCCGATTTTTGTTGATCATTATGTTTGTGGTATTTTTCCATGTATTGGGGTGTTTTTGGCTGTAATTTATAGTAGATAACATGTCTATTTAAATGTGTGAACATTCTGAAAACTTTAGCATGAAAAATGTTTTCAATTGAAAGTTGCGTTTCTTGGACTGTATCACTGCTTTTCGTTGTATATTAAAACTACTTGATTTTTCACATTGTGTTGAATTATTTTTGGAATAATTGGGTTGTATCCTATTGGTCTTAGTCTCAAACCCTAATTACAACCCTTGGGTGTAAGTATACTTGGTTATATTTGACTCAGGTAAAGGAAAGGCTAAGGGTGATGGCGGTTCAGGGTGTTAGTCCCCATCCTTGGGGCGGAGTTATGGAGAGGGATTGGGGGTGATGAACCCTTGTCATGTGGAGTCGATGGGGATGTTTTGTTTCTCTTTAATTGTGGATTTGGACCTTTTCTCTTGAATTTTAACTTATGTATTCAATTCTGGATTTTTTTATAAACCTTGTTGGTATGAATTTTTCAGATTCATTTTATCAAATACTTTTGGTGTTTTATGTATACATATTAGGGTAAATAATTACAAAAACAAGATAAATGGTACCCAGGAACTGGTGAAATCCCGTGGGAATCAGGAACGTTCTTCGGGCCATGTCGCGGGCCTAGTTTGATGCCGATTTTGGCGGCGACCAGATTCGGTTCGTGACAAAATGGTATCAGAGGAGGTTTGCTCTCTTTGGGTCATGTTATTTGGGGAACAGTTGGGATAGTCTGGAGTTAGGTTTTTCGGGACTTGGAATTTTGGTTTTGAGTAGTGTGGCTGATCACCACACATCATGATGGGATTCAAGACTCCAGGGTAAGTCGGGACATTTCAGAGTCCTTTGGTTTTCTTGGTTTAACAATGATTAGGGGAAATGAAAAGAGAGTTGGGTTAATGGTCTCAGTGAGATCGCAGGGCCTGACAAGCCATGTGGAGCCGAGGATATTCCCTAGAATACTCTCTATGATAGTGAAGTGATTAAAATATATCCTCCAACCATATTTCCAAGTCACCCACTAAAACTAGTTTCCTCTCGCATTGTCTTTTGTTCTTTAGTTTTTAAATCTTGGAACTTTGGTTTTAAAGTGACTTGGTTTTAAGAAGTGTAATGTTTTTGTGAAATGATTTTCAAATAAAGATGGAATGGTTTGATTTATGATATGGTGGAAATGAATATTCAGAATTATTTTGAAATGGAAAATCGTGTGCTTACACCTCTTTTGAAAGCAGAAACTATACTGAAGTTGGTTTTGAAAAAGTGTTTCTAATAGAGTTTTATAAACTATTGAAAGGTGTTTTAATGGGATGAGATGTTTTGAAATTGATGTAAATAACTTGATATCTAGTTTTCATTGTAATTATTTTTCCTTTTTGAAAAGTTTTTTATGTGGTAATTTGGGTTCGATCTCCTAGTTAGCGGTTTTTAGAAAAATGATGTATTGGTTGACTGTTTTGGTTTTGAAAATTGGAATGAATCTTTGTTTTAGCCTTCAATATTTCCATGAGAGACCACATTCATGGGGTTATATGGGATGATGGATGGTTGATGGAATGAATGGATGAGTTCCAGGATGGATATGAGGAGGGTGCCCGGTGTGGCACAAAAACATGCATGTGTGAGGCCCATGGGGTACCATTGGTGGATACGCTTACCGCTGAACCGTTTGTTTTGAAAGAAATGGGTTTAAAGAAAAACATGATTTATTGATGAATAGTTTGGGATTGTTTGTGTTATGGGTTTTTGAAAATGTTGATGTTGGGGGATGTTTTGAGTCCAAGAACCCCTCTTGTTTGAACTTTGTTTTTGGTTTGTGTTTGGTCGATAAGCTGTGTTGTAGGGGTGGTTAGTGGTCTCTTCTGACAAATGTTTTGGGATGCCTTTACGGTGGTTCCCTTCATGTGTTTGGATCTAGTTTTTGGTATATCATGACCAATAGACCATCTTGGTTGGGTCCTTGGGTTCAATCGTTGGATATGGTATGCCCCCTTAAGGGTTATTACACAACTGAAGTGCAACCCGGATTTTTTCTCTATATGAAGACCCTCCAGTTGATCAATATAAGGAATATTTTTGTTGAGATTTTTAGATTGAGTCTACATCGTTTCCATTCTTGGTTTTTTGTATCCTCTTGTAGTGTGAGAGTGATCATGGAAGGTTGAAAGATACCTTAGCCTCTTAAGTTTCCTGATTTTCCAAAGGTGTAAGTGGTCTGGGGTTGTTAGCATGGATGAGTATCTGGATGGTGTCTAAGAGGTCCTCTCAGTCCTTCGTAGTCTCTTCGAAGAAGGAGTTCACAATAAACTACCAGTGTGGGAAATATGGTCACGAGAGGATATTTTGGTCTCTTTCTAGAATTGTGGGTTTTTTCGGGATGTTGTATAAGGTCTCACTCCATGAATTGTTTATATCAGTCGCAAAGGTCATGTTCGGTGAAGCCTTGTGTTTTTGTGCACTTGATTGACTTGAAAGGTGAAAATCGTGCAATCATCTGAGAGTCTCTTTATGTTTTGAGAATGTATCCCTTGTAAAAAACTTCAAAATATTCCATTTTAGAGGAAGGTGAGTATAGGTGTTCTTTACTTATATTGTTTCTCACCCAAACAAACAAGTTTTGTTGTGTGTGCATCTTCTAAGACCTTGTCTCAGTGAAATATCGGGTTAGGGTAAAGTGAGTTTGGAATGTCTTATGTCTTGGAAAACTTATCTGGGATTGTGGTGTAGTTGTTAGTGACACCGAAAGAAGAATTCTCATTCAGGGGGGTTTCCAAAGCCTAACGGCGAGGCTAAAGATGCTTCAATCACTCGAGCTCTAGCCGTAGGTCTCGGAGAGAAGCTGGCTCATAGTCACTGGAAATCCCAGGGTAGTTTAAACCCTTGTACAAAATCCAATCCTCAGTATAAAAGATAGGAAGAGTTTAAACCTCTAGTGTCATCATATTTCTTCTGTTGTTCCCATTCTGTGGAAATAGTTGTAGGGTCTTGTACCCATGTCATCACACAATGTTATTCCCTCCCCCTTTGGTTTCCATTGAGTCTTTGGAGAATGGTTGGAATTTTGGCTAGATAGGTTGAGCACACGGTTTTCACATGGTTAGTTGTAACTGTGACAAAAAAATAACCATGAAGATATAAGGACAACATAGTTATCACACTGTTTCCGCCAAACTGTGCAGACTAACCATGCGGTCGTGCCAACTCCTTAATTTTGTGGTCTTTTCATGTTGGCCCACACCGTTCGGTTAAGATGGTTGGTTCATGTGGTGGGGAGACCCACCATGGGTATCATTCATATTCTTTTGGATATTTCTAATGGATGTATACCCCTTGTACTAGGGAATCTATTTGGGCCTCCCCCGTTAGTGTCCTGATTCCGTCTCGGGAAAAATTTAAGTTGTTTCTTATGGTGGGGAGAACATTTGTGTCTCCTCATACGAGTAACTCTTATTTTTCCTTAGTCTTGTCTTGGAAGTAGGTATTATAATTTGGAGATATCTAATTACCTACATCTTCCTTGGGTAAACATTGAGATTATAGAGTGCCCAATGGTTTAGTTATAGTAGGGTAAGTGTAACCTTGTTCGATGTTGTTGTTTGTTTGGGTAAATTGATTGAGTATTGTTCAGATTGTGTTTAAGGAGTTTTCATTTGGAATAAAGACTGAATGGGATTTATTGTTTCAAGAAAGTGGTTTATGTTTGGTTTTTGAGATTATTCCTTCCCTCATTGATCACTGGAGGTGTTTTGGCCCTTGGGGGGTGAAGCTTGGCAAAGAAGTACATCTTAGTTTGTCGGTTGGGTTTGGTTTTGGTATCTGGCCTTGCTGTGGATTTCAGGGGAAAAAAAGTTTTCATGGTGGGGAGAATTTTCACATAAATGAATTATTTTAAAGTTAAATTTCATTTAATTTACATTTATTCTTTTCTTTTGGAGTTTATCAAGCTTTTATGGTGGAATGGGTGAGTTTTGGTGAATTGGGCCAAACCGTGAGCCCAATTCCAGATTTAAAAATAAATTTTATTTATTTTATAACCTTTTCATGTTTTAATATTTTGCACCCATTCCAATTCCTAAATTTTCTCCCCGGACATATAAACACCACCATTATAGTTTGGTGCCTTTATAAATCAGTAACCAAGATGTATATGGGTTTTTATTTAAGGGAATGTGCCTGCCCGAAATCCCAATTCCAGTTTGGAAAATTAAATTTGATTTATTGATAACTCATTCAATTTTAAGGTTGTTTTAGTGATTCAAAGCCTAAAACATTCCCATTGAACCCAGACGCGCTACCAACCTCTCTCTCTCCTCTTTTGAGCAATCTTCCATCACGATTGAGTGCTGGACTTATTAGGGTTTCTAAAATCGGGCAGATTTAAAGAGGTAAGTTCTTTCCATCATAACGCTCTCAATTATTACTCTTTTTACTAGATTATAGTTCCTAAATGAACTTATAATCCTTGTTCCAAACTCCATTGAAGTTTTTTTTGTTTTAAATTTTAGTTACTAGTGTATTAGGGGATATTCTTCAAGATCTCTCAAGTAAGTGAGTCTCTTCCATTCTCTTTCAAATTGCTTAGGGTTTCATTCTATTTGATTGGGGTTTCTTCCCTTTTCCTTGAATTAACAAATTTCCAGGAGGTAGGGTTTTGATCCTAGGGTTTAACCTAGGGTTTTATTGGTCCAATTTTCTGGTTTTAGGTTTGTTCTAAGTCGCTCTTGGTGCGGTGGTGGTGCGACTTGATTTTCGCACGTTGATTCAAGGGTTTTCATTACTTTGGTTGGTGATTTCGCACTGTATTCAATCCTTATGACATATATATTGTGTTTATTATATATTAATTTTTAACACATTGATTTTGTGCTGCAAAAATTGGTTTTAGTGGTGTTTGTAATGCAAGTGAGTTTTAAGGGCCAATTTCATGTGAAATTTGTGTTTTTTATATAAATCTTTTATTAGTTGATTAAAGGATGCCTTTTAATTATTTAGTTGACCTTATTGAACTATTTTAGGGATTAAAATAATGTTTTAAATGTTTTTATTCCTTGTTTGTTTCTATGAAATTGGTTTTGGGTGACGTTTGGTAAGAAAATGGTTTTTGAGTACCAATTTGGTGATGAATTGGGTGTTTTACATGGGTATTCTATGCAATGCTTATTGGGATTGTTTTGTAAATCATGTAATGAGTTTAAATAAATGTTTAGGGTGTGTTGGATTCAGTTTTGATAAATATGAGTATGAATATGGTGTCCACGTGGGATTTTCAAAGAGTTTTGGGTGCAAAATAAAGAAGGATTTGGAGAAGTTGTTTTATTGAAACTAAAAGTGTTTTGTTGTGTGTTTTAAATGGTATAAAATGTGTGTATATACTGTACTGATTGTAGGTGACCATTAGTGGTGTTTTATATGAAAATGGATATATGTATCATTCTGAAATTATTTGATCACAAAGGGGGAAGCCCGGGTACCTAGGTGGGGCAGATGTGTACTAGTACAGCTAGTGGACCGGATCGGTGTTGTCCCTGTTTCACCTAGAATTTGGATAATGAAAACTCTAAATAAACTATGTTGATGATGATTGGGGACTACTAGGTTATGGGTATGTTCCCTGCTAGTGGATCGTGCATGAGAACTGATTTTACTATGGTTACATTACACCGAGGTATGAGGTACATGGGGCCCGAGACTATCTAGTGCCTAGGGGTGTTCCCGATTTTTGTTTCTCATTGTGTTTGTGGTATTTTTCCATGTATTGGGGTGTTTTTGGCAGTAATTTACAGTATATAAAATTTCTATTTTAATGTGTGAACATTCTGAAAACTTTAGCTTGAAATTTTTTTTCAATTGAAAGTTTCATTTCTTTGATTTTATCACTACTATTCTTTGTGTATTAAAACTGCTTTCTTTTTCACATTGTATTGCATACTATTTGGAATCATTGGGTGGTATCCAATTGGGATTAGGCTCACACACTACTTACACCACTTGGGTGTAAGTATACTTGGTTATGTTTGACTCAGGTAAAGGAAAGGCTAAGGGTGATGGCAGTTCAGGGTGTTAGTCCCCATCCTTGGGGCGGAGTTGTGGAGACGGCTTGGGGTGATGACCCCTTGTCATGTGGAGTCCATGGGGATATTTTGATGATCTTTAATTGTGTATTTGGACCTTTTGTATTTCATTTGAACTTATGTATTCAATTCTGGATTTTTGTATAAACATTGTTGGTATGAATTTTTCAGATCTATTTTATCAAATACTTTTGGTGTTTTATGTATACATATTCAGGTAAATCGTTCCCAAACCAAGATAAATGATACCCAGGCACTTGTGCCAGCCCATGGGGATCGGGAACGCCCTTCGAGCCATGTCGTGGGCTGGGTTTGGTGCCATTTTTGGCGGCGACCAGATTCGGTTCGTGACATATTGTAATATAAGTATGAAAGGTTTATGATATTGGGGTATAATAAATCAAAATTTGTTATATATGTATTTAAAACATTTATTAAGTGACTCGGGACATGAAGTAAGGGTTTATGTTGCAATATCATTTTTAATCAAGATTATTCATGGTTAAATTTATATTTTATAAATTATGTACTATCACTATATATCTATCTTAAAACCCATATATTTTATTAAAATTTGTTTATTTATGGATTTTTCAATTATTAATTCAATTTCCCCCTATTTGGTACTCAAAAGACAAAACAAATGTTTTTAAGAAAAGATGACCTTATTTTTACTTTTAGGTTAGGGATATTTTTATTCCATGAATATATTCTTTAAAAAAAATTCAAGAATGTTATTTTACACTCCAATGATTATGTAAATTAATTTCAATCCCAATTTTACTTTTTTTAGATGTATAAAAATAAATCTTTATAATGTTTTTTTTGTATAGGTTATATTTTAATTTTTAAAGAAAATGTGAAAATAATATTTTTTAAAATTTGATAAATTTTAAAAAAAGTCTACCATAATGAATGTTATTCATTATAAATATTCCATTATAATTTTCCATGATTTTAAAATTGAAATATTATTTTCCCTTTTTCTGGGAGTTTTTATTTTATAAAAGTTACCAAATTAAATGGATGTTTTATCTTGTTTTTAAAGCATATATCTAAAAAATTTATAAATGTATTTTTCATGTATGTTAATATAATTTAATAAAATTATAATTCAACTATTATATGATCTTATTATACCATTTGTTTTATTTATCTATATTCATTTTGATTATACAATGAAAAACTATTTATGAAACCCATTTCCTTTTTATGGGTTTTGCTATGATTAAATTAGGAATATTTTTATGATCTGGAAAAACACATATATATGGTGAAAATTATATTATGGGTGGGTCCAAAGTTATATAACCCTAAAATTAATTGGGTTAATATTTAAATCTCATAGATAATATAAAAAGGGAATTGGGAGTGAACCCAATCCATTATGTGTCTATGTCCACTATGTTATGATTGTCTTGGTAGTGAGGCTTGACTAATGAAATGATTTTATATGATTATTATTATGCCACATTCTTATGCCATGTTCTATTATTTATGGTATGATCTCATAGATCATGATTTGTTATTGATAATACTACACTCTTATGGCTTATGTATTATGTTATAAATTTTTTTATGCGACGACTCATGATTTACGATGAATGACTGATTGGGTATTCATAAGTTATGATAAAGCTCTCATAGCCTTTTGTTTATATTATTCTCACTTATTATTATTAGTTGAAATATCCCATGTTTTCAATTACTGAGCATTTGAGCTCACCCTTTCCTATTTTTACATTTCCCTATGTTATAAATAAGGGTATGTAGTAGGATATGTCTAATAAGGGTACTATATAATAAGAGCACTATGGGAAATATTGATGATATTTCATGAAATGAGTTTATTATGTATCCAGACTCCAAAAAACTAAACCTATATGGTTATGGGTCATGTATTATTGTGATATGTATTGAATATTCATATAAAATTTTATAATATTTATGTATGTAAAGTTAGGGATGCCTCATTATATTAATCATTTATTTATTCATGAAATGGATAATTAAATGGAGAAACTTACATATAATAACCCGATGGGTTTGTTTTATAAGTTAATCAAAATAAATTATTTAAATTATTTAATTCTATTCAGGATCTTAAACAAGATCCTAAACAATTTCATGATAAATTTTATTTTATTATATTGTCCCATGATTTTATTTATATTATTTGGATAAATTTATTTATTCAATTTTTTTAAACAAAATTGAGTTATTATATGTATCTATATATATTATATTTTTATTTTTAGAAATAACATGATTGGTATTAATGAGAAGAAAATATTTATCCAATATTTTAAAAATGAAATATCTTGAATTAATTGATAATATTCTGGTTATATAAAGTTATAAAACATATTTAAGGTTACTCTTTAATTATATTTCATTACATTTATGATTTTTTTTAAAATAATCATCTCAGTTTTAATGATGAAAATACTATATTTGATTATATTTTAAAACTATTTATAAATATGGTTAACACCATAGAATAACTTGAATATGTTAGTAAAATTGGTTCATTAATTTATATGATAAATTTCACTAAACATGATACTGATTTTATAGTATGCATTTTGAGTACATGTACTAGTAATCCTAGAATGGATCATCCAAAATTTATAATAAGAATCCTTAGTTACTTAAATAAGAAAAAACATTTAATTTTCTATTATAATGAGTATTTGATTATATTAGAAGGATACACCGATGTGAGTTTGATAACTAGTATTAGAGATAATTAATCTATAATTTAATGGTTATTTAATCATATAGGTTGTATTGTTTCTTATATCAGTAAGAAATAAACATTTATTTCACATTTGATTTTGGAGTTGGAATTTATTTCTATAGAGGTATGTAGAAATGAGGAAGAAATGATTAGAAATTTATTGTTGGACATTAAATTATGATATAGTCCAATGAAAATTATTTTTATCAATTGTGATAGTGACAAAAATTCATCAAGAGTTTATAGTTTCATGTATAATGTAAAATCAAGAAATATTAATTTGAGACATGAATATGTGAGAAAATTGTTATAAGATGGTACCATGAAAATTTTCTATGTGAGAATATATAAAAACCTTGTGAATATGTTTAAAAAATATCAATCAAGAAATTTTAAAAAATACTAATAATAATATGAGGTTAAAAATCATATAATTAATAATTTAATAATGGAAATACAACACTTTTATTATGTTAATCCTAAATAAATATTTTAATAGGTAAAAAAAGTTACCAAATGATTATTGATATTAACTATTATAACCCTGAATACTTAGATACAATATCATCCATTATGATTAGTTGTTAGGTGAAAAAAGTTAATTTAAATATTAATAATCAATAATTTTTTTATTCTAATAATGGAAAAACATTATAATATTTCATATATGGGAACTTAGAAGTGGTGATTATTTTTATGGGAGTTTTTTGAGTTTACTCCTTCAGAAGTCCATGAAAAGGATATATGCACATGACTGTAAAAGTTTTAAAAATGAAATAATGGATGGAAAAATTATTTTAGGTATGATATTTATTTTTTACCACTGATATTAAAATGTTTAAAGTTTCAATGACTTGTAAGAATAATAATAATTTTAGAATATGGTACTAATTAAAGGCTTAAATTGAAAGATACCTTAATTAGTTATAATTACTTAAATTGTGATCCAGAGAGATATTATTTAATGAATAAAAGTGGGAAATTATTATGGTTTTTTACTTCATTCATTAAATAAAAAATAATAGAGATCCCACATGTGGGTCGTACTCCGATAGACTAAGGAAGGAAATTTTAATTTTTGAAATTGGGATGAAATTTACAAGTTCTCATGTCGCATCCTCGAACTAGGTGACATATACGTTAAGAATGCGTCCTTATATAATAGAGGCTACCCACTAGTGGAGAGGGTATATATATTTTATGGGGATATTGTACCCTATCTAGTACATATAACCATAAATCACAACATAAGAAATATATAAATATCCTTCATATAAACAAATAGAGAAAAGGTGGACATGAAAGTTTATGTCAAATATAAATAAATAAATAAATATTACATAACAACATGGGTGGCTATAATGTCACACAAGTCACATAGATATAAACAAGATGACCTATGGTCTGATTGTATACAATATGGTCTAAAAATAAAAACAAGAAAAAAACTAAAAAATTGGACCTGACGCAAGCTTGATCCCATTTCCAATACTCTATACACACACATTTAGAATATCCATCAACTACATGGCATTTTACTCAACTTGGTTCATGAATCATGAAGCCACTTTGGTGATATAGTGCTTGGGAAGGGTGTGAGTATAACCAGAAAAGCCTCCACCAATGGTGTCCCTAAAAAAATTTAGAATATACAGTTGAATTCCTAGATTGATATACCAAAATAATAAATATAAACAATAATCATAAATAATGTTATTCCCTTGATTGATCCACTAGCTACCCCATACATGAATAAGCCTCCTTTAGTAGTGTCGAGGTATCTCTAAACATATCAAAATATACCATATGGTCACTAGGGAAACACATTCACAAGATTATAAGGATATAAAACCATAAATTATCCTAATAAAATTTTTTATTTATGTTAATAAAATGTGATAGGAATCTTTATTCATTTATTAGTATCAATCCATAACATCTTAACTACAATCCATGCCAATTTCAAGATAATGGGAATGGTGTACCTATGTACGAATCAGCCTCAAATAATATGAATTTTTACCCTAACATGGTGGTATACGGTTAAGGGAAACAGTAACCCCTATCTATATGGTCTCTACTATCAAGATCCTTGAATTAAGATCAGTAGAATGCAAGACCAGTGAAAAATCATCCCATGGATGTAACAATCTCATTCCATGGTATCTCGATCAGAAAATTCAATACTAAGATAGAGGGGAAATAGAAGATATTGTTTATACGGTCTCACCCCATTAGAATATTGACCTTTGTATATCAGTGTCAATAAGATAGGTAATGAAGTCCCCTATCTATATGATGTCACCCTATGGGAATCCAAATCTCTAATTAAAACATTGGTAATACCAATGGGAAAAGAGACCTTGGTATGGAATGATCTCAACCCTAAATATCTCGATCCCATCTCTAATGAATATGAGTATGATAGGTAAAATCATCCCTGAGTCTATACTGATATTAGTTCAATAATAAATCAATCCATCTCAAAATAATAATATGATTATAAGAAAGTAAAACCAAGTCTATATCAATCACAACCTATAGGTTTTTTGACCCCTTAAATTACCCCTTTAATATTTATAACATAACAAGATTTAATAAATAAATCAAGGTTTGGTATAATATCCACGCCTCTATAATCCATTATTTATTAGTTCACACAACCAACCCCTCTTTTGGTCTTACTTATGATATGATCCCCAATAAACCTTTTAATTCAATGGGATGGGTCAAAAACCCCTTCTAAATGTCAAACATGCCATACGTGGATATACATCAATGTCCCGTGATCAATAAGAGACAACCCCTAACCATCCCTAGGATGAGTACACATTTTCTAGTAAAAATAGGTTTATGGTCACCCAAGAAGTCCACTATACCATATCACTACACAAATGACACTCCATTGGGTTCTGAATATAGAATTAGGGTCACTTTATTTCAAGGACATGGCCATCACCAACCTTTGCATCAAGGAATAATACATTAAGGGTCCATTAGGTCCCCAAAAATCCTTAACCTACTCATATGGGGTTGAAAGAAACAATTTATATTTATTTTAGGTCGATCTCACATGAGAGACAAGACTTTATATCACATTTCACATGAAAAAATGTATAAATTCTCAATAATGAGTAGAAACTAGCTACCCTATAACTTTATGGTACTTATCATGTTATTCAACTTGAAGAATAAACCCCTTGTAAAAAAATTATAGAAAAAATTAGAGAACCTGGAATAGATACCAAAATTGGGGCATGACTAGTGAAAAACACTATAATAGGAAAAGAATCAGAGAAAGAATGGAAGAGGAGAGATAAACATACCCATAGTGATCATATGGGATAAATTATATGAAGATATATGAGATCAAGAAATGGAAAAAAACAAAATAGATGGGGATTGAACTAAGATAACGACCATATTGTGGAACGGTAGTCAAAAGAGGGGAAACCACTAATTAAAATTTTAATATTTTAACATTTTGATTAAAATATAAGAAACTGCATAGGGAGAAGGTGGAAGAATGATCACATGGGTCACAAAGGAACATCCCTACATGGGATCACATTTTGACTTGACGCATCATGTCATGACTTAATGCATCTCCCTAGGGAAAATACGAAAAACCTGATTAGCTTGGTTTAGGGTTATGGTACAACATTACCACCCCTTTCATGGTGTAAAACCTATTCCATAACCACAAAATAAAATCATGGATGACAAATTTCACCATGATCAAGTATTCCATTGAAAAAACACTTTCACTATGGTGCATCCACACTCCCTTGAGTAGGAGTTCATGGTGAAATGCATGGTTTGTGATGTGGCCAATAATCCTATTGATTTTTATCTTAAACCTAGATTTTACTCTTGAAATCAATCCTTGATCCGCCACCAAAATCTAGAATAGTCCAACAACATATAAATATACATTATTCAAAAAATTTAATCAAATTCATACCATAAAAATAAGAGAGGTATTAAAACCTATCCATTATAAGGAAACTCTTCCCCAAGATACATCACTGAGTGTCACTGGTAAAAAACTCTGGCCATTGCACAAGCATATTATCCACCTGATCCAACTTTTCCTCTTGGATATGTACATGCTACCACTAAACATGTACCAAAGGTACTATCTTCCAACAAATAATTTATCACTTTGGTACATAATATGAAATGATCATTCCTTAAACAACACATCGACCTCCAAATCAATTCCATCAACACCAATCATATGAGAATGATCAGGGTGTTATCTCCAAGGATAATATGCATGGAATTCATCATGAATAACATTAAAACTATTAGTAAACAATAATAGTTTATTTTTAGTATTAACTTCCATGATAACCTCAATGCACTTTTCATACCTAGGAACCAACTTCGATTACCTATGAATATGATAGTGTTCCAATAGTGGTGATGCTCTTAAGAAAATTTTGTCTCTTACCTCAACCTCAAGAGGAAAACATATCAAGATTGTATATTAATTCTTCATACTCTATGTAGTCTCTAATTGATTCGAGATCATCTATAAATGATCCAAAATTTCTTAATCAATATTTGGTCATACAATATCTATATCCATTACTTCTAACTTACACATAAATTATCTTTATGACCTATTATAGATGTCCTAAAAATGTTTCATCTGAATATATATACCTGGTAACTATTGTTATAGGTGAACTTGGATAAGGTGAGATTACTCTCCCATAAACCACCAAAATCAATGCCATATTATGATAATATGTCCTCTAATGTATGGGTAGTCAAATCAGACTACCTATTAGTAAGAGGATAGTATTTTGAAATCAAATTCAACCTTTTATCCATATTCTTCTAAAATCCTTTACAGAATCATGATGTAAATTATAATTTTTTTTATTTAAAATGATAATACATGACACACCATACAATTGTACTATCTCATAGACAAATAAATGGCTCATATAATCAATTGAATAGGTCTTATTGATTTGTAGAAAATTCACAACCTTCATAAATTAGTAAAAAATAATGCATAATGCATCTCTACATTGGAGTAATCAAGGAAACCCTATAAAAAATTCATCATTACCTAGTCCCATTTCTACTCAGTAATAGGTTATGTGTTAATAAGACTATGAGTCTCTAATTATAAACATCACCTACCAATATGTCTAAAAGCAAATGATGAACCCTGTAATATCCTTCTTTATCTCATGCCACCAATACTGTCTATATATTTCATGGTACATCTTGTTAATACTTGGGTGAATAATCTATAATGAGGCTTGATAATCCCACATCATCTCCTCACACATTCTCATAGGGACTACCAAAAGACCTCCAATAATAGGATATTTTTTTCATTTTAGGACTAATCATGTGGTGGATCCCTACTATATAAAATGGAACTCAATACTATCCTGCTACACCAACTTTTCATGAGTCTTCTTACTTAGGTAATTAACCACAACATTCCTCCTCCCTAGGGTATATACTATCATGAAGTTAAAAGATTATTGATACTCGAACCTCCATCTACACCAAATGTTCAATTCACAATAATAAAAGATATACCTACGACTCTTATATTTAGCGTGCACCAAAAAACTATCAACAAAAAAATTAGCTACATTGATATATCAGTGAAATTTCTACTACCTCTATCTATTAATCATGATTTAGATAATTCAAATCATACTACCTCAACTTCCTAGACACATAAAAAACTATTTTCTCATCCTACATTATAGAAACTCCATGTCCAACCCCAGATGCAACATAATATAGGTTTTACACCTTACCCAAATCAAGTAAGTTCATAATTAGTTTATATTTCAACCTACCCTTCAGCTCATGGAAGGCTCTCTCATAGTATCATACACAAAAAAGTCTCCACATTAGGTCAGGGTTGTCATAAGTGCTTCTAGGTATGATAAGTCCTGAATGAATCATCTTTAGTAGAATACTAATACTAGGAAGCTATGGACCCCAAATACATTCTTAAGTCACTCCAAAGAAATCAAAAACCTCAAATTTCCAAGAGACCATTGATATTAAATCCATTGACATCACGATCCCTAAGAGGAAAACATAACTGGTCTAGAACTAACAATTTAAAAGAATATCATATAGTAGATTATCATTAATTTTACTTAATAAAATATAAACATTATGGGAAAGTTCCTCCCTAAATTAGAATTATATCAAAATTCTATCAATGAATATGACCATGGAGTAATAAAAAAATATAAGGAATACCCAATTTACTAGGTCCACAAACACTGCTGGAACATTTTTCAATTCAAAAGGCACAAAAAATACTCATAAAAGACATACCTAATCCTGATAGTAGAATAAGGAATATTAAAAGGCCACACTCATAATTCGTGATATCCTAAGCTCAAATTGATCTTAGATAACCACCTAGATCCCACCAACCGATTAGAAAATTATCAATATGAGGAATAAGATACCATTTATTGATCCAAACCTATTTTAACTTCTGAAAATCCACACATAAAATAAATGATTCATCACCCTTATTGGGGAATAAAATATAATCACCCTAAGGGGATATTCTCATGTGAATTAATACCTTCACCACAATATCCTCTAAGTGACACTTCCACTCTCTAAACTCTATAAGAAAAATTTTATAAGGAGGAATGGATATGGGATCCATACCTGGAATAAGATAGATTATAAAGTTGAGATCCATCTTAGGTGGTAACACTAAGAAGTCCTAAAAAAATTATGTAACTGGTCAATAATAGAATGAAATACCATATAATTCATCCCCTAATATACTAGGACAATATTGGAAAACTAGGTTCAGATCATTCCCTATTGTGTATAGTCATGTCTTGAATGACCTACCTATAGATCCCACTCTCCAAAAAAGATATAAAAATCCCCCTCAATAGATGTTAAAGATATATAATTATTATAATGATTTATTTGCACTCAATATCAAGTCATCGAATCAATACCCATGATCACATTGAAACTACAAATCTCTAACATAAATAAATTCTTAATAATCCTATAAACTATAATAAAAATGGTGGTCTCTAAACATCTCAAGATACACTTAGATTATACCAATATAGGAATATCAATATAAATCACCACATATAGATACTCTATAAAAATCACCAGATTCATAACAAACTGAGTAAAAATAAATGAATGAGATTCACCTATATAAAAAAACAAATATATTGCTAAATTATACTAAGATCATACCTTGAATGATTGAAGGCCTCTCACTAGAGTCAATAGGATTCAACTCAATAAACATGAATTTATCCAAACCCTAAACCTTTATACAAGATTATATATCCTTATTGAACTTGAAAAAAACCACCTTTGTTCCTTGACCAACTAGAAGAACTCCAACTACAATTCTAAGGTATATCACTAACTCCCACAATTTATCCACGAGTCTGACCATCACCATAACTACTCATTGTCTATGAAAAGATCTAAAGATCACTATAGATTACCAATATATCTACAAGATTTATAATTTACATGTTTCTACTGGTACTGTGGTCATGCATTCCCCACTCCACCACACTAAGAACAAGTAGGAGGAATCATCCCAAACTGGAAAAATATGATTCATGACCCTGACTAGCTTGATTATGACCAATACAGTAAGAATCATGACATTTTCACTTCTGGATATCCATGGATTTACTCTCAAAAGAAATATGAGATCTAAACTGACCAAAATATCTACCCCTGACTAGGTTTCTCTCCTTGATGAGGGTTTGGTTCATGACCTCTAAAAAATAAAAAATCTCTAAGATTCTCACATAAGACCAAATTGAATATCTCATCCCATTATTAAAATAATGAAACTTAGAAATCCCATCATTAAATAATGTGGTTGAAAAATTAATAAAATCAATAAATTTTTTTCATAGTACATCACTGACATGGTTCCATAAACCAAATATATAAAATCCAAATCATAATTATCTCTCAGCATCTTAGGAAAAAAATTCTTGAAAAGATGATCTTAAAATATGTTCGATGATAGTTCAACATATTGATCTACCTAGAATAGGTTATCCCATTAGTGTTTCACTAGTCTATAAATCATATACAAAAAAATCTTCACTCGAATCTCTAGGAGTGTATAAATATTATCAAAGATATAGTTTTCATAGACCTAACTCAAACTTCATCAACCTATGACCCACATTCTCTAGAAAATAGAGTTGGATATTGTAAATAAAAAAATCTAGTAATTTTTGATATGGATAGATCACTTCATAGATCTCCATGATCCATAGAATAAATAATTTCAAGGAGGCTCTTGTATAGATTTTTCTAATTAGAGTTACATGCGTAACATGAAGATCTAAATCAACAACAGGTGTTGAATGATTTTTCCTATCATTCTGGCACTCAAAATGTGGTTATCATGATGGAATATCACTAAAATTTCAGACACATTACTCCAGAAAAATATATCATAGGTATGTATATAATAGATAAAATATGAAATAACAAGTATAATGTCTCATTATTTAATACAGACCCTAGAATAAAAGGGTTACACACAACCTTAGGTACTCCCACTAGCCCCTAATACCAACTCACAGAGAGTAAACATCAATAAACATATTATATTCAGAAAATAAATTTCTAAATAGTAATGGCATAAGAAAAATAAAACTCTCTTTAAATATAATTCCACCATTAAGTTATAAAGAAAAACACTATAAAAGTTTGTATTGAATCATTAAATAACCATACCCAATATCATAATCAAGGTGACCGACATAAAGTATGCACATAGAAGTAATGTGAATCCCATGTAATGAAAATGATGCATGAACACATACCTCTCACCACTAGAGTCCAAGAGTAAAACTATTAATAAATAAACAGATCCCAGAACATTATACTTTGAAATAATAAATCAATTCAACCATAAAAATGAACAATAATACCATCCCTAACAATCTCAAAATTTTCAATATGTGGGTTAACTACTCCCATACACAAGGGGAATCCTAAATTCCAACCACATCCTATATATTATGTACCATATCCCAAATAGTAAAATGATGGGGTAAATAAGGCTTTGATAAGACTTTGTAGCTTCCTTGACCAATTTCACCTCCATCATGATTAAACTGGGTGACATATACCTCTAGAACATATCCCTATATTCCAGAGGCTACTGACTAATGGCAAGGGTCTATATATATATAATGTGGACACTATACCCTCTCTAGTATTGATAATCATAAATCATAATGGAGGAAATATATAAACAGTTATCACATAAAAAATATGGTAAAGGTGGAAAAAACAACTTTATTCTATATGTAAATAAATAACAACAACATGATATAACAAAATGGGATACTGCCATTGGATTCCTGTATTAACTATCCTTATGTTTCTATAGTGAACTAAGAATATGTTTCTAGTATGTGGAGGATATGAGGATCTATTCATCAAGGGATTTTCATATTATAGTTTCTACATAGATTAAGGTGTTCAAAATTCTCAGTAAATATATGCATACCCCATAAATAGAGGGTTTGTGAGTTGGAAGACCTCAAAGAAAGAAATGGTTACCAATTCTATAGTTGAATCAGAGTATATTTTGGCTTCTGATGAAGCTAAAAAAGAAGTATGGATATGAAATTTTATTTAAGATCTAGATGAGGGACCTAGAATTAAAGACCCTATCATAGTTTATTGTGATAATTCTGCAATGGTAGCTCTCACCAAATAACAAAGGCCACATCAGTGCATAAATTACATAATCATAATATAACATCTCTTGAGGGATTTTTCTTATAGAGGAAATGTTTTATTGAGGAGTATTTACAAATAAGACAACATGGAAAAACCCTTATTTAAACTCACGTCTTAGAAGAACCATGATCGTTATTTGATATCTGGAAGACTAAAAGTCATTATTAGTTGGCTCTAGGCCATTTCTGTTGGATTTGGTGTCCTATAACCAACTAAGTGTGATTTAAAATACTAAATAAATTCAAATAAGTAAATATTAAATATATCTTATCACATATGGATAATTATTATTCTTGAATTTAATATGATAATGTACTTGGGTATTTGTCACATAAAAATAGGTCATAATAGTTCCTTTCTATGATAATGACCTTAAGATATAATAACGATAACACTCAAATAATTTTCTTATGTCCATCATGATGAACAATGATGGGGAACATTGTTTTTTTAACTACTATGTGTGAGTTATCATAAGAGGACGAGGCTTCATCTCCGGAATTCAAAACTTAGTGATATCTAAGATGAAAGATTATGAGAATAGATATAACATATTGAGTTTAAAAAACTAAAAACTATGTTCGATAGCGTACATGATACACCACATCAAGCTTAAACAAACAACTAAATATTGTTATTTAAATGTTACCATTATAACCAAGACATTAGAATGGTGGATATAAAAAGGATTAACTATGTTATTAAAATATGTTTTATACATGTAAATATAATGAATTATTTGGTGACTAATTAATTATAAATTAAAATAAAACCCTCTTTCAAAATAAAAGGAAACATTTTTTTTGGAAAACTATTTAAATGTGCACAATTATGTTTTATACCAAAAAAATAAACAGATGACACTTTTCGGATTATATTAATGATATATATATATATATATTATTCAATATAATTTTTAACATTAATCCTATGTGTTTTCTAGACATGATATAATAGTAGATCCAATTTTACACTTAAAAAATTGTATTTTTCTAAAAATAAGTTTACCACCTTTTGATGGCATATTTTTTAAATCTAGTTTTTGATACTCTTATAAATTATATTTGAAAAGAAATTATTCTTTGAAATAATAATATAAAAATTTACTTTAGTGTATTTTTTGTCATTTTTTTGATAAGTTACATGTTTTAATGAATAGTTAAAGATACTGGATTTTAATTGAAAATAGTTTTTTCAATTAAATAATTTATAGTGATAAATTATATTTTTAATTTATTTTAACGTATAATTAGATAAATTTTATATAATTTTATATAATTTAGTTCATTTAAATTAATTTATTATTGAAATTAGATATAAAAACTTTGTGATCTTTTGAACATTTTTACTTTAAAAACCCGTTGTTTCGTCCCGTATGTGGGATTAATTGTAAATTAATTTTGCAACTTATGTGAATTAGATTTTTAAAAAATGGATTCCATATTTTGAATAAGAATTCCAAAACTTTTTAAATTTGTACCTTTTATTTTTGGACATGAATAGTAACTTTGGTATTTTTTTTACCATGGTTAAGGGTAAATCCGGTAATTAAGGGTAAAAAAATATTATAAATATTATAAAATAACCCTAACACTTGTTCTAATTTTATTGGATGAGTCATTTTAAATTAAAATCATAATTTTACCAGTTATATGACCTCTTGATGCCACTTGGATGACTTTAATCTCTTTTTGTTATTTTATTTTAAGGAATAGTCAAAGATGTCATACTTATGTTTTAATTACTATAACATTTTTAATATAGGGTTATTTATAATATGTATTAAAATATAAATAATAATTTGAAATATAAAAGATTTATATACATCATGTTAATATATTTATAAAATTTAAATGATAAAATAATTACCTTAAATACTGACAAAATGATGATGTAATGATTTTTTAATCAAATAAAATATCAAATAAATGATATTATAAATATTAAAATAAATATAAATTGAAATAATTAAAATCATAAATTAATTTTATAGAATAATTTTACATGTAATTTATGTGTTATTTTTTTCTGAATTTATCTTGTTTTTATGATATTGTTTTATAAGTCAAGTAATATATCGGGTCAAAATTGTCATTAATGATATTTTAAAATATATAATATTTTATTAAACGATATAAAATTCATAAAAATATAAAATTTTGAAAATTATTTTTTTATGGTTTAAAATTTCATAAACTATCCATTTATGGGATTTTTTACATTTTATAGAAACTATATTAACCCTTAAATACTAAAAACACATGTTATCACGGTAAGAGTTAAAAAGGTTAAATAAGGATTAAATCCAAAATAAAAGGACTAAAATATAGTAAAAATTTATATATTTTTCTTGGGATTAAATAATTATGACCCATAATCATCATATATTCTAAATAAATTATTTTTTATCCATTTTGAATATAAATTTAATTTATATTAATTTAATATTTTGATAAATTTCAAGAGTTCCCCTCCCCTCTATTATAAAATGGATCCTCTTCTTCTCCATTTTTTACACTTAAAAATACATTATTTTAGAAAATATATAACCAAATACATTTGAATAATCCCTACCCAAATTATATAGCTCTTATTTTAGGTAAAAAACCATCCTTAGAGGTTTAAAGGTTTTAATAAAAAGAGGTGGTCTAAGGAAGATTTATCATTTTTAATCAAGTGTATCTATTTTATTTCTTATTCCACTTCATTAAAATATTCTTAAAAAAAGATGAAACAATTACTAAAATATCCTAAATATACTTATATTTTATTATGTTTATATCATTACCTAAATCCATCTCCACTTCCATAAAATGAGAAAATAATTAATCGTTCGTGTGTATGGCGAACTACAGCCTCACAAATCGACATAATTCATTTTCTGTCACTGTCTCTAAAGAATAGTTATAATGATGGAATTAATATTTATATAAGAAATTAATTAAATATTCATCATTATTAAAAGTAAATATATAATTTTCATTCTTACCTTTCCATGCCCAGAAAAATAACAACGTCCTTCGTGCATATGTGTGAACTATCACCACCACGAAGCGATGTGATATATTTTTCATCACCACATCACATGGATAGTTTATATAAGTATATTTAAATTATTAATATGATATTATTTATATTATTTTAATTATTAAAATATAACATGATACTTAAATTCTTTCTATGATGATCAATTAAAAATGAAAATGTTACTCATCCATATGTATGACTTACCATCTCCCTGATTGCAACATAGTTCAATTTTTAAATCCATATTTAATGGTTAAAGTCAAAAGTATAATTGATTAATAAAAGTGATTATAATTTCCTGATTATTATTCTATATAAGATGGTCTAATGACCAATTTTTACTATACACATCATATCAAAGTCAATTTGGACTCATGTATAGAATATCCTCAAAACGTTCGATGTAAACTTAAATAATTAAGTAATTGTTATAACGTGGTAATAAGTAATATAAAAATAATAATAAAATTTAAAAATGTTATAAATAAATTTAATAATTAACCTAAATTTATTATTCAGGAATATAAAAACAGTATGTAACGATTTAGACTTATGGTAGGGGACTTTGTCTCAATATCATTTCATTAAGGAAAATTTTGATGTTATACACTCATCTTCTTTTATGACTCATATATACATTCCCATTTGACTTATCATATGATTAATTAATTTATTATAATTTTATTTAATGTTTTTTAAATGTTATTTTTTCACTGGTCTTATGATTTAAATGTTCAAAGTGGTTTGTGACACTTTGAATGTTTATTGATTTAATTTCACAATAATTTTTCCATGTAAATATTCTTGATATTTATTTTAAATATTTATTTATATGGATATAAAAGGATTATAAAAGAAATTTTATTTCTATTTTTAATTTCATTCAATTTTTTTAAAAGGAATCTTTTTACATATTTTATATGGAACATTTTGAAAACTAGTAAAAGAAATATTCTATTCTTAACCTACAAAACGATAATGAATTTTACATCATAGTTACTATTATTTAATTTCTAGATTACTTTGAAAGGTTTAATATTTTATTAAATGAAAATACCTCTTCCCTTATTTTTGTTTTTTTGGTATTTAAAATGGTTTTTTAAATGAAAGGATATTTTATATGTTTTCTTTTCATATGGGATTAAAAGCTTTTTTCAAAGGGTTTTATGATGAAAATGTCTTATTAATGATATGGTAATTTAGAATTATATAAAACAGGTGAGCCTGATATAGACTATACATGTGGTGTACTAGATAGTGCCACGTAAGCTCGTTACATCTTAACATGGGGTGGTCCATATTGTAGTGGGAATGTCTGTTACAACTTAATATGGGGTGGCCCAAATTGTGTCTGGTAATCCCTTTAAAACTTAACATGTAGTAGCCTAGATAAAATTGGTTAATCCCATAATAGCTTAATTAGAATTCTACTATATTTTTATTCCAATTTAAAGGGTTTGAAAGGATTTTATGTATATGATGCTCTAAGTCACCTAAAATAGTTTTAATTTATTTCTATGGGTTTTAATTATTTTCTTTGAGAAAAATGTGTGTTTGTTTTTCTTGTGAATTTTTTTATTTTATATTATCAAGGAAATTTAAGGATAAAGGTAAAAATTATATGAGTTTTCAGGTTTTTACTGAACTAATAGTTTCCTTTATTTTTATATCCGTTTAAGAGATTTTATTCTCATCCCATGTTTTTTTAAGATTCCTTTAACATGGTTTAAGTTGGAATAGATAAAGAAAAGAGATTAAGGGGACAATTGTGAATATTTTTCATAAAAAGAAATCATTTTTTATTTTAAAGAGTTTTATATTGTGGAAAAGGATACTAATTATAAGTGTCCACTTATAATATATGGGTTTACATTGTAAGAGTTTGTCCCAATTTTCTAAATCACTAAAATAAAAAGATCTTAAATTTTTAATTCTAGTTCAAAAAGACTAGGATATGTAATTTTTAAGGTATGATCCTTACATTTGGCATCAAATAGAGGTTTAACAACTATGGATATTAGGATGTTTTCTTATGTATTATGGAAATCATCATGGGTTTATAATTTTATGTTTCATAATAAGTTCAATATCTTATAAACCTATTTTGAGGCTTTAAGTTATAGAATTTTAAGGTGACTAATGGTATTTTTGGAGACATTACTTGTTTAGGTAATTATGGGTTATTACATTTTGGATGAAAAATGAAAGGTATGAGATAATATTTGAGGTTAAAAAATATTAAGGTTATTTTTTAGGATGTTTCTAAAATTTACAGAATATTAAAAGGATTATAATAATATAGTTTTATAAATAAGAAAATCCTTAAATCGTGTGATAACCCATCTTTTCCGGAAAATCCATAGGAATCAAACACAAAATTGAATGGCAACAAGGGTGCATCACCTATCATTGGACTACATAAAGTCTCAGTTAATATGAATTTTTATTTTTAGTTAAAGGATTTAATGGAGAAAGAATAATTTTAATTTGAGAACATATTTTTTATTAAATAGATAACCATGGGATAGGAAAATGATTTGGTTATTAAGTTATTAATATTATTTTGGAAGATGTTTTCTATTTTGGGAATTTATATGATTAATATAAATAGAATATTATTGGATTTTAAGGGAGTAATATAGGATTAATTATCTTTTATAGGAAAAATGATTTTATGGTCACTCAAGTCATTTTTGGAAATAGATAGAATACTTAGATATTATGTGATCTAATAAATTACATTTTTGGTATGAGACTTCAAGAGTAATTGATGTTATTTGGAGATAATTCTTAAAATCTGTCTTAAAAGACCATGAAATCAGATCATTTTCAATTTATGGTTTCAATATTAGTCTATAGTATTTTTTAGTAATTTTAAAGAGATTTATTTGTTGAATGATCTATGAAAAACTTTGGGTGTGACTACTGAATTTTTGGAGATTAAATTATTTTTTCATCCTATAAAGGTTTATGATTTTTAGAAAATTATCTTATATTATCCTAATTTTTTTAGTTTTTGTTAATGATTAATTATAGGAGAAATATAATTTAATCTTTTATGGATTTTGTGATTATCTATAAGTTGATTTTTGTGCTTCAGGCCTGAAAAAATCATCTTAAATATGCATTGTTTTGAGAAATAGATGATTTTGTGGTGGAAATTGATTAAAAGATAAAATTATAATTTAAAAGTTACTATATTTACTTATTTTATTAGTCCATATAGTAAAATAAATCCTCAAATCTATGAAAAGTATTTTGAAACAAAAAATTATCATTTTTCTTTTATCAATGGTCTTTTGGCCTATCACATATTTATGGTTTTATAATTGTTAACTTTCTCATGATGTTGTTCTCTATCACTCTCAATCAGAAATTTAAAGTCATTTTTCTCTTATATGTCCATGTTTTCCTATATGGAACCCTCATAAGTGTTATATCATGTTACCTCCATACTTCTATTTCGTTATTTTAAAGTGGAGGTTTATTAATCTTTTTTCCAATATGGGATTTCAATAAAGCTATTTTGAAAAGTCAAAACCCTAGTTTTTTTATCCTAAGTTCAAATGGTGAAACTTAAATTTATTAAATGGTGGATATTTTAACATCTTGAGTTTAAAAAATGAAAGAACATATTCAGTAGCGTATATGATACGCCGCATTGAGCTTGAATGATGAACTGGTTTTTTTAAATGTTACTATTATAACATAGCTCTAAGAATATTGGGTGTAAAATGATTAAATAGATTATGAAAATATGGTCTTAAAATGAAAATAGAAAGAATTATTTTTTGACAAAATAATAATAAATGAAAATAAAATCCTGATTGAAAATAAAAGAAAATATTTTTATAGGGAAACTGTTTAAATGAACATAAGTGTATATTATACCAATAAAATAAAAAAATCAAAATTTTTGGATTATAAAAATGAAATATATATTTATATATATTAAATATAATTCTTAAAATTCATCATATTTTGTTTCTTGACACACTATAATAATAAATCCAGTTTTACACATAAAAAACATTATTTTTCTATAAAATAGGTTTATCGCCTTTTGATGGAGCACTTATTTTAAGTCTAGATTTTAAATCTTTTATAAATTATATTTAAAAAATAAACTAATTAATTGAAATTGGAATATCTAAATTTACTTTTTTTGAACTTTGGTATTTTTTTGACATGTTTCATGCATTGATGAATAGTGATAATATTATATTTTAATTGAAAACAACTTTTTTCAAATAAATAATTTATATTGTTAAATTATATTATTAATTGGTTTTAAAGTATAATTAGATAAATTTTACATCATTTAATCCAATTTAGTTTATTTTAATAATATTTTTATTGAAATTGGATATAAAAACTTTGTGAACTTTTGAACATTTTACTTTTAAAACTCGTTGTTTCATCCCATCTATGGGATTAATTTTAAATTAATCTAAAAAACTTATATAAATTGAATTATGGAAAATGGATTCAAAATTTTAAATAAAAATATCCAAATTTATTAAATGATTCCATTTTTTTGGAAAAATTAATAATAACTTTGGTAATTTTTATTACTATAGTTAAGGTTAAATCAGATATTTAAGAGTAAACAAAATATTATAAATATTATAAAATTACCATAAAACTTGTCCTAATTTTATTGGATGAGTTATTGTAGAAAAATTTAATTATTAGGACAATTTTATGACCTCATGGATCCTATTTTATGACATTAATCCTTTTATAGTATATTTTTAAAGAAAAGTCAAAGATGTCATACTTATGTTTTAATAAATATAACATCTTTAATTTAGAGTTATTTCTAATATATATTGAACTATAAATAGTAATTTGAAAGGTAAAATATTTATCTAAACTAAGTTAATTAATTTATAATTTTTATGTTATAAAATAGTTACCTTAAATGCTGACACAATGATGATGCAATAATTTTTTAATTAAAGGAAATATCAAATAAATGATATTATAACTATTAAAATAAATATAATTTAAAATAAATAATATCCTAAATTTTTTATAGAATACTTTGACATTTTAGTGATTTTTATAATATTTTTTTGAATTTATCTTGTTGTTATGATATTTTTAAAAAGTCAAGCAATGAATAGAGTCAAAATTGACATTAAAGTTATTTTAAAATATATAATATTTTATTAATTTGTATAAGATTCTTAAAAATATAAAATTTTAAAAAAATTATTGGGATAAGTTTTAAAATTTCATCAATAATCCATTTATGGATTGTTTTTCATCTTATAGTAATTATATTAACCCTTAAAGAGTATAAGTACATGTTATCATGGTTAGACTTAAAGTATTTAAATAACGATTAAATCCAAAATATAAGGACTATAAAATAGATAAAACATATCAAATTTTCATTGGGTGAAATTATTTCTACCAATAATAATCCTATATTCTAAAAAATTCATTTTTGATCCATTTTACATTGAAAATTAATTTATATTAATTTAATCTTTTGGGAAATTCTAAGAGTTCCCCTCCCATCTCTTATGAAAGGGAACATTTTCATCTCTATTATTAACAATTATAAAACAAATTTAGGCCAATATCTACCCTAATATTTTCCTATAATCCCTCTGCACATTCTAGATCTTTTATTTTAGAAAAAACACAATCCTTAGTGATACTTAGGGGTTAAACAAAGGAGGCGGTTTGAGGAGGAGATATCATTTTTAATCAAGTCTTTCTATTTTATTTATTCTTACACTTCCTTAAAATATAATTCAAACCTAATTAAATAAAATATATATTATCCTAAATATAATAATATTTTATTATGTTAATACCGTAACCTAAATCCATCTCTATTTTCATCAAATGAGAAAAGAATTAATCATTTGTGTGTACGATGGACTACCACCTCGTGAACCGATATAATTCATTTTCCATCACTATCTCTAAATAATTGTTATAATGATGTTATTAATGTTTATATATTATATTAGTGACATATTTTTCATTATTAAAAGTTAATATATCATTATTTCTTACCTTTCTATGCACAAAAAATAATGACGTCATTTGTGCGTACGTGTGAACTATCACCTCCACGATGCGATGAGATTCATTTTTTGTCCCCACATCACATGGATGATATATAAGTATATTTAAATGGTTGATATTATATTAATTATATTATTATCATTATGGAAATTTAAAATGATAATTAACTTCTTTCCATAATGATCATTGAAAAATGGAAATGTTACTCATGCGTACGTAGGACTTATCGTCTCCAGGATTTTAAAGTAGTTAATTTTTCATATCTATATTTAATAGATGGATTTAAAAGTATAATTTATTTATAAAATTGATTATTATTTCATTTATATTATTCTAGAGATGATGGACTAATGTCTACTTTTGACTATAAACATCATACTGAATTCATCTTGGACTCATCTACCAAATATCATCAAAAAAATCAGACATGAACTTAAATAATCAGGTAACATTTAAAACATAAAAAAAAATGATATAAAAGGAAGAATAAACATCAAAATAGGTTCAAAATAAAAAAAATAATTAACCTAATTTAAATATTCCTGAATATACATGATGAGTCAGACTCAAGGTAGGGGACTTCTTCTCAATGTCCTTTCGTAGAGGCATATTTGGATGTTATACACCCACCTTATTTTATGATGTGTATATACAACCCAATTAGGATTATTATATAATTTTTTTAATTTATATCATTTTTTTTAATTTAATTCTTTCATGGGGCTTATTATTTAAATGTTCAATGTGGTGTGGAAAACTTTGAATTTTTAAATATTTAATTTCAAAATATTTTTATCCATGTTAATATTCTTGATATTTTTATTACATAATTATTTATATGTATAGAAAATGATTATAATGTAAGTTTTTTATATTTTTTTAATTTCATTCAAAGGTTTTCAAAAGGAATATTTTTATGTTTTTTATACGTAATTTTTTGACCAATCACAAAAGGAACGTTTTATTCTTAACATACATAGTGACAATGAATTTTTGACTGATGTGACTTTTATTTAATTTCTAGATTCCATTGAAATATTACATATATTCTTAAATGAAAAAACTTATTCCCTTATTTTGGTATTTTTTTGTAATGAGAATTGGTTTCTAAATAAAATGGTATTTTTATATAAAAGTGTTTTCCATATGGGATTAAAAGTGTTTTGAAAGAGTTTTCTAATGAAATTGTTTTATTAATAATATAGTACTTGAGAATTATATGAAACAGGTGATCCCAATATAGCTTATACATTGGGTGTCCCAGATAATGTCGGGTAAGCCTGTTACAGGTTAACATAGGGTGCCCCAGATAACATTTGGAAAGCCTATTACAGATGAACATGGGGTGGCCTAGATAACACTAGGTAAGCCCATTATAACATAACAGGGTGTTGTAAAAATAGTGTCAGGTAAGGCCATAATAGATTAATTAGAAGTCATCCATATGGTTATTCTGATTTAAAGGGTTTTGAAAGGGTTTTATTAATATGATGCTCCAAGTCACCTCATGGAGTTTTAATTTCTTTCTATATGTTTTAATTTTTTTTGAGAAAAAATTGTGTTTTTTTCATGTGAATATGTTTTATTTAATATTATAAAATAACTTTAAAGATAAAGGTAAATGTTATATGGATTTTGATGTTTTTATTGAACTAACAATTTCTATTCTTTTTATATCCTTTTATGATCTTTTCTGCTCATCCTGGATTTTTTAAAATGCATTTAAGAGGGTTTATGGGAGGATAGAGACAAGGATTATATCAAGGGGATAATTGTGAAGATTTTTCATAAAGATAAATCGTGTTTTTTGTTAAAGAGTTTTATAATTTGGAAATGGATACTTAGTATAAGTTTCCACTTGTAATGTATGAGTTTAATTTGTAAGAGTTTTCCCAAATTATGTACAACTATAAGCTAAAAATATTCTTGATTGTGAATTCTAGTTAAAAAAATATAGGATATGTAATGTTTAAGGTGGGGTCCTTATAACATACTTTCCAATAAAAATTATTTATGTTTCATGACATCAAATATTTTTATATATGAGTGTGTGTAATGGTACATAGACTTTTATATTATTGTTAATATATATCTTGAATCACATAATTTGATGTATTGTCAAAACATGGGATACACTATGTTCACGCTGCATAGGACATTTTGGGCATGTTAGGATTGGTATTTTATTAACAAATATATCGAGGGAATATTTCCCCCTTTCATTTATAGAAGTTAATATATCATCCCTTTGATTATAATTGAACCATAAAAATAAATTACATGGACATGGTGATGTAAACATGTTCATTAAAATAATTAAAAAAAATCAGGCATTAAGTTTGATGAAACAAATATGCAACATGTTTAATGAGACATCAAGACAAAGAGATTCTATTACACAATATATACTCGTATTTGGTTGTCAATGTTTCAATATTAACTTCAAACTCTTGGGTTCCTTGAGCTATTTCCGCTTAGTAAACTTGGAATTTAGGAAAGCCTACCTAAGGCCAATGGGGAGGATGCCTAGAGGGTCTCACACTAATTGTTTCCATTGATATCAACTAAATTCTAATTGAATTTAATTATTATAATAAATTTTATTCTCATGATTTAAGAATAATTTTATTCATGATTTATTGATGAGAGAAATTAAATAAATATTTATTCATATGGTAATTATTTAATTTCATAGATATATAATATTTATTTATTGAATAAATATTTAATTAATTGTTTATTTTAGTATTCAATATATTTGAGGAAGAAAATTATATAAATTCAAAGTTTGAAGATAAACACTAAATCTAAAAGATGATATTAATATTTATCATTGCTCCAGGTAGCAGATGCTATGAATAATAATAATAATAATAATATTTCATAGAATGGGGTCATATAAGGGTTTAATATACCATTAAGGAACGATTTACAAATGAATAATTTTTTAAATCTAACCTATAACTTTATAAATAGACTGTTATGTCTATTATTCTTGAGTCAAATTAATTTGGAGGATTATTATGTCGAACTAAATCTTGATATCTCTATCTCTCAAGAATGAATAATTCTATAGTGTTTCTTATCTCAAGCTTGATAGATTCCCCACCCTCATCTATCTTTTCAATAACTAGAGTGTAAGGATAATTTTTTTAAGCCAAAGGGAATCATTGCAATGATGAAGTAAAAAAAACCCCATGATGATCGATCAACTACACTAGCACCCAAAATTTCATTAACGTTGTTCAATGATCAGCAAATAATATGTGTATCACGACTAGATGTATTTTAAATGTGGATCCCATAAGTGAAATGATGGTTGATCAGAAGGGTTTCAAAAGATAAATATCTTCATTGAAGAAAGATCGCAGGACTAGGGTATTATTGATTCCAATCTAATTAAATTAATTATAAATTGAACATGAAATATCCTGATGGTTCAGATGTGTCTGTCAAGTTTCCTCATAAAAATTTCATTAGTCATGGAAACTATGTTTTTTACCACACACAATATATTTTTAATCTGATAATTCTTGAGTTGGTCCCAACGAAGATAAGATGTTATACTACATTCATAACGTACATGTTGACTACAAAAATAATAAATTATATGGGCTTATAATTTTTTTTAGTTAAATGGGATTTGAAGAAGAACCATTTGGATCTAAAGCTATAAAATTATTAGACATTTTATCCTTGAAAAAATATTTAAATAAAAAATATCCCTTGTTTCAAAGAGATTAAACAAAACTTAATGACCAGTCACTTGTATAATGACCAATAATAATTCATTTTAAAAAATTATTTTATAAATACATTACTTTTTTAAATTTAATAAATATATTTATATACAAATGAGGTAACAACCCATCATAACCAAGTTTATCATTATTTTTGTTTATCTTAGTCATAGATATAATAATTTCATACATGTCCCTTCCATGAACAAAAGGTGAAATATTCCACATTAGATTTTCAATGACAACATTTATCTTATTATTCTCATTTTTAATAACCTCTAAATAATCACAAAGCTTTCCATTTAAGTTATAGTTATTGTTATTTAGTTTTTCATTCTCTTCCTTCAATTTTTCACTTTCCACTTTAAACATTAGAATTTTAGAATCAATATCTATTTTCTAATTTAATTTTTTCTTGTGATATTTATTTATTTTAATTTTGGAATATCTAATAAAAACAACACTATATTATAACTCATCAACCCGCTTTTAAATATTTTTTACACTAGGTTTAGTATATTCTGATTTAGAATTAGAATCAGAATTAGAACTACTTACTTTATCCAAGATTCCAATCAAACATTATTTTTTTAAAATTTATTTAAAAATTCATCAAAATCACTTGATTAACTAAGTGATATGGGGAGAAGAAATATTATCACATTTACCCATAAAATCAAGGTTACTATTTTTATTTTCACTTCCTGTTTGATAACTTCAATATTATTTTTTTATAACTACTCCATTCACCCTAGTATTTATTCTCTCTCTTCTTTAGATTATTTTTTTAATTTTTAAACCTTCATTAATCAATTTTCTTGTTTCCTTTCTTCTAAAACTCATAACAAATAATTTATGAATTTGTATTTGAAATTACTTTCTTATCATTCTTCTTAAAAAATTTCCTTTCTCTTATGGACTGATTCTCTATGATTTCTTTGTAAAAAAATTTCACAACTTAGGTTATAATCTATTTTTTATCAGTTGAAGAACCCAAATAATCATCATAGGAACAAGATGAAGTAAAGATTGTTTTGAAAGAAATAATTTTATTTTTCACATCATTTTAATTCATAATGTCATTCAACTCAAGATCATATTTTATGAGTGAACCAATACGATCACACAAAGTGCATTTATTAACATTATTGATTTCATAAATTGAAATATTTTTATTACAACACTTCTTGAGTAGTGATATGATAACTCTTTAAACCATATAAGTATTTTCCAATGTTTCTCTAAAATCAATCATTCTATTTATAATTCTTGTTAACCTATGAAAAGTTTCATTAATAGTTTAATTTTCTCTCATCTTGAAATATTGATATTAATCCCACAACATTACAAGAATGTTTTTAACTACTTTTCTGAGCCATAATGTCTAATTTAAAAAATTAACCAAATATTATAAGTAGTTTAACATACAGATATATGACTAAAATCATTTCAGTTAATATCATAATAATTAATAGTCAAGATCTTATAATGAAGATCATACTTAGTTTCATCATTTACAGTAATAGAATATAATTTAGTATTAATAAATTAATATGGTATACCATTATAGTCTAATAATCAATAATTATATGCTTAAAACATGATTCTATCCTACTTTTATAGTGACTAAAATCATTACCATAGAAAAGGGTAGCCTTTATTGAATCTATCAATCATTATAACTTTATCCTACCTCCATTAATAAAAAATATCCCATCAATTTTTTATTCTATAGAAAATGATTAGTTTTAAAAATAGATATAAACAATAAATTCAATAATGAATCCAAGTGCTCCAAAGGGTCATCTTTTATATCAATTTTAATTTCACACAAGATAAATGGAAATGAAAATAGGGGGTTAATTTTCAATCTTAAAAAATCATATTGTTTTAAATTTAAATGTGGAATATGGTGGATAATTTATTAAATAATTAAATCATAAAGAATGTGTGTAGAGAGTGTGAAGAGTGTAGAAATAATATATAAAAGTGATATCATATTATTTTTTATAATATTTTTGATCAAAATAATCCTAAATCTACTATTCACACATCTTTATCCCTGAGAAATATAACTCCCACTATAAAATGTCACTTTTGAAGGAGGATGACAACCCATTACCCCATGTATTTTTTACCCTAGAGGCATAAAAATAATAATAAATTTTTCATACCTTTAGGAAAAACTAGAAACATTCCTTTTAAAGTGGACAAAGAACAAACATTTCTTTTATCCAGGCCCAAGGCACTACTGAAACCCCCAACCTTTTATCAAACAGAGAAACAACTAGTGCACAAGTTTTTTGAACAGGATACTATAACCATGGACTACCTTTTAATGGATATATAACCAACCAAATGAACATAACATTAATGACATTATATAGGAAAAAATAATATTATAATGAAAGAATAAAAATATTTAAAGCACTGGAATGATAACTATGGCGCTTACTGGCATAGAAACATGAAATATTTATCCCTGTAAGAAATAAATAATGAAATTTGAGAAAACAAAGAATGTATATTTTGAATAATAATTTTATTTATGTTAAAAATATCCAGAAACATTTTGTATTCTTTTTATTTATATCACATACAATATTTCTAGACTTTAGCTTCAATTTATAGGAAGAACTCAAATAGCTAGTTCCCTTAGTGATAAGTCAACATTATTACATCATAAATTATCAATGATATTATTCCTGTGGTAAAATCCTAAATATTATCGATAATAATTATAAAGGGATGGCCTATAAAATAAATCATTAAAAAAATAAACATTGAAATCACTATTAAATTCTCCATGAATAATCGATAATTAATAACGTTAGTGATTTCCAAAAATCCTGCACATCTGATTCTTCCATATTCCAAATATTTTAATTTTAATAATATAATTGAAATAATTAGTCATAAATACCAAACCATGTAGTGCAATAATAATTATACAAACTAATTTAATAAAATTAAACTCCTTAGAACCTAAATGTAACCTCCTCTTTTTTTGATAAGTAATTTTCCAAAAATTGATACTATGAAACTTGTAAGAGTAACCATGGCATGATATGAAAGTGTAATTTATGACAAAATATAAGTTTTATTTTAGTCTTACACTATAAATCATATGAGTGATGAATTAACAAAAAATATAGAACTGTAAAAGTTTAAGAGTAACAATTTCCAATGAAAGAGTCTTGACTTAGAAAAAATTACAAAACCTATAGTTAGGATAATTATTCAAAATGAAATGTGAAAATAAAATTATAAATAATATTAAATAAACAAAAACAATATATAAATAGTGCATGATTGAAACAAAAAAAATCATATTCAAATAAACACCAATACGAGGGATTGGGAATTATGAAAACATAAATAAATAAATTCGAAATGTGACACTAAACAAATAGAGGTTCAAATATGGTTTTCCTATATAATTTCCCAACCAATAGAGGGATCTCATACATTTTATAGACTCTATTTATTAAATTAAACGATCTAAAAAATCAGTTTCCATCTCATGGTAGCTGATATGCGTTATGATAGTGTATGCCTCACTAGATTTGTATATTCATTGAACACTTCAACAAATAAACTACACATATATATACATGAATCAATATCATTGTTTCATAACCAACTGATTCTGATTGAGAATGCATAGAAGAATTTATACACAAAATATCATATATTTCATTCCCATTACAAACTATAATGGAAATCAATAATATATTTGATATAGTTATTTGCTTGCCCATATTTCAAGATATGATCCAATGATATCATAAAATATGATATTTGTATTTTTTCATTTCCAAAAATTTCCCACTTATAATAAAACCCATAAATACTTTATAAAAAAATTCATAAATCTTTATAAATCCATCCAAACTCCTTTGGATAGGGTTTATAAAAGTCACTTTATTTATGAAAAAAACCTTTGTCATAAAATTATTCTTTATCCTAAGGTCTAACTGTGTGACCCTATAGTTATTTTTATCTTTGATAAAAAATATAAAATCTCAATGTTATAGATGTAATGAAATAACATACTTTAAAAAATAATTAGTACTACTGAAACTTCAAAGGGGTTCGGTGTGATCTTGATCAAACATACACATATCACCATATGAAACTTTCCCAGAAAAAGATATATCTTATACATTGTATATATACTTATATAATCCCTTTTTCTATGACATTAAGTGTCCAATAGACATGAAAATGTCAATATGCTATATTCCATATCATACATTCATGATTCTCAAAAAAACATACCGAGTCAATGGATACATCACAAGTCATTCAACTAATAGATGAGAACATAACATGTGTCTCACCTAAATATCTGATCACATCACATGACACTAAACTTCAAATCACTATGAATTTCATTAATCAAATTCAATCAAAAGAAATATGTATTCTCACTTCATATGAGTGGAAACATCCAATTTTTATTATGTTCCAAACCATGAAATGATCAGAAACAGACCCAACCACCCCAGTTAGCTAAATCTCAAGAATTGTATATGAATGTTATCAAAGTATGAATCTTATAATGCTGGGTATATCACCAACCTCAGATAATAGATATTCATATAAACATACAACCCAAAGTATATCAATGACTATATGAAATTCAATATGATATAATTTGGTGGTTCAATCAAGATAATAATTCTTAACTTATTATCTTTGGAGTCTATTTTTATTATATCAAATAAAACTATTTGTACTCATTATAAGATTTTAATCAAACTAATATTAACATATCATAGAAACCCTTAATAATCCAAGATTATCATCAATTAAGGATAACTCAATGTTATATTTTGGGGGGATATATTCATTCCAATTTTTATAAAATATAAATTACAACAAACTTGAATGAATGATAAATGGAGAATGACTTTATTATGAAATTGTGCTATATTTTACAACCATTACATCTGATATTTCATGTATCTTATACCAAGAGATTCAAAAGGATCCAAAATTCTTACCATGTTAATGGTTTTTTTCTATATTATCTTCTATGTCCAAACAAAATATATTTGTATCACCCCTCTCAATAATCTCTTAATTGAGATAATATTTTTGAAGGGTGTATTTGGTCCTTTAGTGAGACATGGATTCCTTAGTTTGAAATATATATATATTATTGTCACATTATATCATTATTTATCCCTTAATTCTAAGAACCACCTCAAGTTTAGAAATTAACTTTCTAATCTAAATATATTACTTCACATCATTTGATGAAATGATGTAGTCTATCACTATTGGCGACTCTACTACATTGGCTTATTTAGAAATCTGCTAAATGATAACTCCATCATTTAGAAAGAACATTGAAATATATTGAGATCACTATTATTATATAAATATATGAAATGTAATCTATAAGAGGGTGGTGAATTATAATCTAAAAAAACTTACAAATTTATATCCCACTCAAGTGTTTAGTTTACTAATTGTGAGAAAAGATAGATAAAATGACAAATTAGATTATATAAATAAAAAATAAATTGAACAATCAATAAAATCAATGAAAACAGACCATAAATATAAAAGGATATAAATTTTTTAAGAATATTATAATTAAAATAATACAAATGGTTTTAATTAATAAACAAAACACTCCTATAAAGGATATTATTAAAAGAGAACACCCTCTAATTTGGGAGATCTTTGATTTAACCCAATTTGAAAAGGAAGTGTGTGACTTGAATCTAGATATCCTTATTCCTATCATGAATCAACCTTGAAAATAACTATTATAAACACCAAAATTAAACCACCAAAACTTTCCAAACACTACAATTGTAAAGATTTTTTGCCCCAAAATCTCTTCATTAACCCAATAGAAAAACCATTCTTCTTAGCAAAAGAATCCCTTGATAAACATGATTTTAAAATATCAATTTAGAACACTTAGAAGATTATTGATTCAAAAAATCATAAAAGAAATTTACAAGACAAAGAAAAGTTATTTAAAAAAACATCATATAATATTGATCTTAGAAAAAAACATAGAAAGAAAAAAACATTCAATAAAAAGTTCTCAATAAAACAGTCTTTTGATGAATTTATAATGATCACCGGCTTTCAAAATATGAATTATTGTATTTATTATTCATGAATTAGTGAATATATTTATATATTATTTTTAATTGTCAGATTCATTAAAAATCAGGATCAGTTTCAATGCAATAAGAAGTAGAAACCTATATCTTTCTATGAACTCAACTTCATACAACATATCCTGATAAATTGAGGCTTCGACCCCAAACTTTAAAAAAAACTACCTGTAATCTAACAAAAATATATCTACCATGAATCCGTAGATCTTTATAATTTATATCTCTTTACTTAAAACTTATATTCATAGGATTTAAATTCATAAGATGTTTATCCTGCATAACAAAGCTAGGAAAATCTAAATCCATGTTAAATCAAATTAATAAGTGTATTTTAATTTTAAAAATAATGGCAGAAAATGAGTCATTAACTCAAAAATCTTCACATTCTAAAAAAAATAAAATATATAATAATTAAAATTTATAAGGTGAATTTAATTTAAAAATAAATGGTTTGAGTAGATATATGAATAAAATTTATTTCTACTACTATTGATTAGAAAATTCAGTAGCATTCATAAAATAAAATCATTAGTCCAAAAAATCTATTTTATCAAATAAAATATTTATTCAGATATCCTACTTTGATAAATAGAAAAAATTTAGGAAATCATAGAACATTTATCCCCCCTAAAGAAATTTTTTTAAAATAATATCTCTGATAACAAAATAATTTTATTTATAAAATATCCACCCATTAATATTACAACTTTATTTATCAAATCACTCTCCTTTATAGAACAATTTTATTTATAAAATCTCCCTTTTTTTATTTTTATAATTAAATCGAAGGAAAACCTAATAAAATCCAAAATATAGAATATTAACAATTAGAAAAAGAAGAAATAAAACCATTAAGAAGATTTTCACTCTTAAAACATAGAAAAAATAGTTTATATCATAAATGAGATTAAAAAAACTAAATCTACAGATGATAATATCAAGATGGTTAAACCATTTTTAAGTTATGTCCATAATACATATGATTGATATTCTTTTTACAAATATGGCTCCAGAGAATTTTTAATGATTAGTGTCTTATGTTATAGAGTATGAAAGTAGTTACCTATAAAAAATTCAAGAAACACTTCTCTGTTCTTTAGAAGTTACCGATATATAGAAAAAGATCAAAACATTTTAAATCTTAAAGATCAAAGTAAAAATAATCAATGTTTTTTTAATATGATAGTTCAACGAAATGGAACATGAAATATTATTCTCTATAATATGTAAGATTTTACTAGAGTAAACAACTATATTATAGAATATATAAGATTTTATATTGGATAATGTATAGAAATTTGAGGAAATTTGTGTGAAATATTTTATAATTAAGTAAATAATAATTAACCAATAATAATATCTGTTAAGTTTAAAAACAAATATTTTTTGTTGAATTTATTTTTGTTCATTTTTTTTAAAAGTTACCTACATAAATATTTAGTAAAAATATAAAACAAATAATGTTATAATCATTTTCAAGGATTTTTCTAATGTAAAGAGATGATTAAAACAAAAGGTGAAAGTTATGATCACTTAACATTTATCATAACTAAATTTTGTTTAATAAATTAATATATATCAAAATTAAAAGTTTTAGTGAAAATATAAACCAATTGATATTTAGTTCTAATAAACTTTATAATTATATCTTTTCTTTGTGTGTGACCCCATAGAAAATGATGTCTTATATTTATGTGTTTTGTTTGTGAGTGATGTGTTGGGTTTCAAGACAAAACAATAACCCTTGTGCTATCATAAATAATTTTAGTCTAGGTGAAACTCAAACCAAAATCCATGATATTGTTTTGTATCTACAACACTTGACTATAAAAATTTCTTATTTCAATATATTCAAATTTAGTGTTGGAAAGTGATTCAGAGTGATTCTTCTATCTCAACAAAGAAACTAAATCTTCTCTTAAGAAATGACATGTTTTGGAAGCACCCTTTATATCTTATGTAAAACCATTAAAAATATAATATGAGAAAATCTTAAGTATAAAAACAATTTTGGAAGAATAAAACATCCCAATTTCCAAAGGACCTTTTAGATAAGGGAAAATATTCTTAATCGCTATTAGAAGTGATTTATTTAGATTTTCATGGAATCTTTCACCCAATCACACTAAAAACCTATTGTCCAATCAAATAAATATTAGGCATAGTAAACTTCCTATCATATATATATATATATATATATATATTTATCCAATGGTTTCTAAGATTCATCAAGGTGTAGTTTAATAGAAGTACCTACCAAATTAGTAAATGTAGAATAATTATAAAAACCAAAATGTTTTAGAAAATCTATAATATATTTATTTTTAGTTAAAATGATTCCTTAAAGTTTATAAGAAATTTTAAAACCATGGAAAAAAATAATCTCACATAACATGCTTTCAAACTCACCTATCATAAGTTTCAATAATCCATATGAAATAGATTTCTGAGTTGAACTAAAAACGATGTCATCAATATAAATTTGAACAATTATTATGTATTTAGAAACTTTATTGATAAAAAGAGTTGGATATACCATTTTATTAAATAAATTTGAAGTAAAATATTTTAACACCCCGAGATTTTATGAAAAATATTCTTTTAATTTCATTAATGTCTTGTGTTGTATTCTACACCAAGATTACCTTGCGCTATACGCAACACCGTACTAGCTTGCAGTATACACAACACTATTCTTGGATCGTGTTACACACAATTTCGATAATAGTTATTCTACGCAACATTGAATATATATATATATAGATATTCAATGTATAAATGAAATATGGTTGGATTTTGTTATAAGAAACAATGAAGGGTTCTTTCACAACACGCAACCATGACTTGGCTTGCATTACACGCAATCGCGACCTTCCTAGATAGCATATGTTGTACGCAATACCAGATTTTAATAAACAACGATATATTATTATAATATTGTCATGAACTAGCCTTTATGAATAGTATTAACTAAATTTTGAATTTTATAGCATTATTATTCATCTTACACATTTTCTAGAACATGGTATAAGAACAGAATAAATTTTTCGGGTAAAATAAGTATTTTTCAAAAAATGCAGTTTTGCTGCCTTTTGATGGCGCACCCACTTTAAATATAGTTTTTGACATGTTTATATGTTCAATATGACAAAATAAAATTCTTCTTTTGAATCAGGATATAAAAATTTACATTAGATAAAGTTTTGATATTTTTCCGATAACTTTCATATTTTAATGAATAGTAAAAACACGCTATATTTTAATTAAAAACAATATTTTTATCGTAATATATTATGTGGTTAAATTATAATATTGAATGGTTTTAAAGTATAAATAGAATATATTTTTACCATTTAATATAATGTATGTCATTAGCATTGATTTTACCTTGAATTCGTAGGTTAAATCAATTCAATCTTTTGCAATGTTTTAAAGAAAAACCTGTTTTCTTTCGACAACGGGATTAATTTTAATTTAATTTCTGCATCTTTTGTGTATTGAATTTGGAAAAATGGATTCCATATTTGGAATCAGTGGGTCCAAATTATGTTAATAAGCTACTTTTTATTATTGGGCAATGTGAATAGTAACTACGGTAAATTTTATTTACTATAGTTAAAGGTAAATCGGGTAATTAAGGGTAAATATAATATTATAAATAATCCTAACACTTGGAAAAATCCTATTGGATGGCTAAAAGTATACCCATATAACCTAAGGGTCGGATTATATTCATTTTATGGGCTTTTTTCCATGAAAATAATTTAATTATTATTAAAACCAAAGAATGTGACAACATGTCACTTTCTTAAATCTTATAAGTATAATAATTTTAATTTAGTGATAAACTTCATGAAACTTCGAACATGAATAGTATAAAGAAATATAATAAAATTATATACATCATAGGAATTTATTTATAATTTTTAGGGATTAAATAATTATCATTTATTATGACACAAAGATGATGCAGTAATTGTCTTATTAATGAAATATTGACATAATTGATGTTATAAATGACCAAATAAATGTAATTTGAGACTTTTTATGACTTAACATAATTTTCTAGTTTAATATGACATGTTATTGTTGATATAAGTAACTTTTTTAGAACTTATAATTCTGTTATAAATTTCATAAAAATCATGTACCAAATAGTGTCAAAATTGACATAAATTATTTTTTAAAACAAATATTATATTATTAATTTTTATTTAATTCCTAAAAATCAATGGTTTGGCCAAATGACTTATATAAGGATAGATATATTAATAATAAACAACTTGGGGTTCGTTTGGCTTGTTATGGTAAGTTTATTAACCATATAGTGTAAGAAAACAAAAAGACACAGTAAAAGTTAAATTATTTAACTTAGAGTTAAATCTAATTGATAAGGTTAAAATAACAACCTAAACTTGTCTAAATCCTATTGGATGAGAGGATTTCGACCCATACCCACTTTATCTTAGAAATAAGACCCTTTGTAACCATTATAAACCGAATTTTACCTTAATATAAAATAATATTTTGAGATTTTCCTAAGGTGCCCCTCTCCTCCCTTATAAAAGGGAACCTCCTCCCCCTCTTCCTAACACCACTTTGAGCCTTCAAGCTCGGCCAAAACCTTCCAAAATCTCTTCTAAACTTCCATATTATCATTATAGAGGATCTGGTCTTCTTCGAAGACCATCCTTAGTTCTTTAAGTGGAGGTTAAGAAAAGACGCGTCAAAAAGAGGTAATATCCATTACCGATCTTTTTCAATTTCTTTCTTCTTCAACTTCTTCTTCTTTAGTTGTTTCATGATAAAGTAATAACATAAGTATTTATTATATACTGATATGTTATTATACATATGAAACAACTGTAACTAACCTTCTATCCATCCTACGGAAAAAGGAAATCACCGTGCGTGCGTACGTACAGATTACCGTCTCCACGCCGTGGTGTAATCTATTTTCCGCCACCACCTTAATTGGATGGTTATAATGGTGTAATGAGTAACTATATATGATTATTATAAAGTGATATTGATACTGAAATAGTATACATACACTTCAACACAAGTTCACGATCATGATAACGATATCATCGCTCGTGCGTACGTACGGACTACCGTCTCCACGACGCGATGAGATTCATTCTCCACATTAACCATTCATGAATGATTATAAAGTATATATAATGAATAATAATGAAATATATGACATGTTAAATCTATTGGATTTATGTATATATATATATATGTATGTCATCTACTTACTTCCATTCAAGACAATAAGGAAAGGAAAACAACGTTCATGCGTACGTACGGACTACCGTCTCCATGAACGGTGTGTTTCATTTCATTTATCTATCTATTATATATATATATATATACTGAATATATATCATATATAAATCATTTTTTATATTCTGTAAGTAAGTAAATCATGATATAAGTAATAATAATGTCAAGAACAACAAGTCCAAACACCTACGACAAATGAAACAATTTTACCCAAAACGCTATTTAACATGGAATTTACAAAAGAACGGGTAATATAAAGTCATAATTGAACCATATATGATATCATAACAATTAATATGATTCTGTAATAAGTCAATGACATTATTTAAATCATTATACATGAGGTTCGGACACTTACGAAGCAAATCGGACCTAAGGTAAGGGAAATATCACAATCTCATTTTTATCCGAGATTGTTTATACTTTGGCATTTACTGGGGTGTATTTTATCATCCACATCAATGTTTCCTCAATATGTAATATTATTTCCATCCACCTACAATTTTTTAAATCCAATTTTACCCTTTGGTGAGTTTTTAGTAAAATATATGAAAGGAATCTTTTGTCATTTTTTCGTACGAGGTACTTTTTTTACTTTTCCGACAAAAGTACGAGAAGAATGTTTTTTTAACTTATACGGCATGAATGGATTTTTAAAACATTATTTCCAAGAAGCTTACTTTACACGTTTTCAACTTTATTTTTAATCAACTTCTTTTAGTTTAAAATTTTATAACATATTAAGAAAGGAAAAATGTTTTTGAGGTAGAAAGGATATTTTCCTCAAGAATGGAGTTCAAGTGTTTTATCAAAATTATTTTCCATCTAAGATAATAAAGGGTTCTGTTTCTATCCCTATTATTACATGGATTTGATTATGTTGTGATGGAAATATTTTTATGAATTCCTTTATCTTATATGAATTGTTTTATGATGTCACGATGTTTAAGATTCCCATTTTTATTACATGGGTTATGCTATGATGTATGGTTTACGATTTTGTGGCACACATAAGAATTGTATAATTATGAGATGGGTGGGACCTATATCTCCCTCCAATTCATTAGGTAAAGATTTTATATCTCATGAGATAGAAATGGCTGGAATGTTAGGTTATACCGGTTCAGTGAAACAGGACTGAAACGAGGAATGAACTCGGTTCAGAAAGGGGCTTTGTCCACTAAGATAGTCTTGGTAATGAGTCTTGACTAACAGGAAATGATTCTCTATGATTATGTGTGTATGCCACAAAGTTTCATGTTTTAAGTTATGATTATTGGGATTATATTTCAATACTAAGATTTATCCCATGTTATGAAATTATGATCTCTTTTGCAGGTTAAGATTTACAAAAGATATGTTCTTATGAATATGACGTGATTGATATTTCTTTTGTTTAATCTTACTGAGCATTTGAGCTCACCATTTTATGTTTTTTTTTCAGGAAATAAAGAAAGGAATTAGGTTTAAAAAAATGGAGATCTTTATGGGAGATATTGAAGATCTTTCACCACGATTAGAAGATTATATTCTGAGTTTCCAAAGACACTAAACTATTACGGTCCTTGTGTGTGTGTTTTTGTTATGTACTAAGTATTCCGCAAAAGTAATGTAATGTCCATGTACGTCCGGATTCGGGTCTCTACAGTTGGTATCAGAGGAAAGGTTTAGTCAAACTTTGGAAACTAGGATGAGAAAACGTTAGTGAGATCCCTAGAGATATTTCTAAGGTATGTCTAGGGATTTCCCTAAGGATAAGTATACGTATAGGATATAGTCTTAGAACTACGGTAACGATCTTAGAATTTAACCTAAGATGTTAGATATTGAGGGTGCTCCCCCTTTACTATGTTGTTTTACCTAGCATGATTTTTTCCTCTCACACTATTCTTTTTGGGTTTTAGACGATGGCTGGAACCCGAAGGAACCATGTTGATCAATGTAATGGGCAGTGCAATGATTGTCCTCCTGAACAAACAAATGTTATGGGAGATGGAGTGAAAAATCTTATTGCTATACTTACACAAGATATGAATCATTCTGGACTTCCAAATGAGAAGAGAAGGGAACAACATTCTATTGAGTCCTTCATGTGGGAACGTCCACCTTCTTTTAGTGGGTCTTCTGATCCACTTGTTGCTGAACAATGGATCAGTACCACTGAAAAGATATTTTCAGTTCTTCAATGTTCTGAACATGATAAACTCATCTTTGCAGTATATCGTTTGGAAGGTGAAGCTGATCAATGGTGGAATCTTATCAAGAATACGAGGCAAAGAGATGAAATTGAGTCCATGGAATGGGACGAGTTCAAGAACTTATTTTTCAATAAGTACTTCCCTCGTATTCTTCGAACAATGATGGAGAAGGAGTTTCTTGAACTAAAGCAAAAGGATGATGAATCTGTTGGTATATACGAAGCGAATTTTACAAGGCTTGCAAGGTATGCATTTGGATTTATCATCCATCCCGAAATTAAAGTTGATCGATTCTTCAGTGGCTTAAAACCAAATCTTCGAAGGGAATTAGTTATAAGAGACTTCAGTAGCTATGAAGAAATTGTGCATTGTGCTATCAAGGTAGAAATGGAAGTTGGTGTTACTTATCCATCTCATATTTTTGACAAGAAACGAAAGATGGAGTTCAAGGAGAAATCTCAGAATAATGGTGAAAAGAAGATGAATTTTTCCTTATGCACAAAGTGTGGAAAGAAGCATGGTGGATATTGTCTTAAAGGGACTAGAAAATGTTTTAAGTGTGGAAAAGAAGTTCATCGAGCAGCTGAGTGTCGAAATAATGGGAAAAGGGTTTCTAATGATGTGAATAAAGCAAACACTGCAGAGAACACACCACCAACACTTCAATGCTTCAAGTGAAAGGAAATGGGGCGTTATGCTAATAAATGACCTAATCCAATGGTTAGTGATGATCGACATGAGCAACCACTTAAGGCAAAGGAAAAAGGGAAGTCACATGCGATCACTATTGGCGATGTTGAATATAACAACGATGTGGTGGAATGATTAAGTGTTTATGTAATGGGATTTCAAAATAGTATCATGGAATCTCATTTATGGTATTGTGGAATTTTGGAATATCTATGTATTGGTTTTTCAATAATTATATGATACTGGTAACCAGGAAAAAAAAGTGACTGAAATATTTTTGGAAAGTAGATGATATGCGCATAATGAAGGGACAAGAAGATTTTAGAGACCCGAACCCTGACGTACATGGACATTACATTACTTTTTCGGAATACTTAGTACATAACAAAAACACACACACAAGGATCGTAATAGTTTAGTGTCTTTGGAAACTCAGAACGTAATCTTCTAATCATGGTGAAAGATCTTCAATATCTCCCATAAAGATCTTCCTTTTTTTTACCTAAAACCTTTCTTTATATCCTGGGGAAAAGAAAACATAAAAGGGTGAGCTCAAATACTCAGTAAGGGTAAACAAAAGAAAAATCAATCACATCATAATCATAAGAACATAACTTTTGGAAATCATAACCTGCAAAAGAGAGCATAATTTCATAACATGGGATAAATCATAGTAGTGAAATGAAATCCCAATAAGCATAACATAAAACATGAAACTTTGTGGAATACACACATAATCATAGAGAATCATTTCTTGTTATTCATGAATCATTTCCAAGACTATCTTAGTGGACAAAGTCCCTTTCTGAATCGAGTCACCCTCGTTTCAGTCTTGTTTCACTGAACCAGTATAACCTACCATTCCAGCCATGTCTATCTCATGAGATATGAAATCTTTACCCAATGCATTGGAGGGAGATATAGGTCCCACCAATCTCATAATGATACCATTCTTATGTGTGCCAAAAAATCATAAATCATACATCATTGCATAACCCATGTAATAAAAATGGGAATCTTAAACATCGTGACATCATAAAACATTTCATATAAGATAAAGGAATTCATAAAAATAATTCCATCACAACATGATCAAATCAATGTAATAATAGGGATAAAAACAGAACCCTTCATTATCTTAGATGGAAAATAATTTTGATAAAACACTTGAACTCCATTCTTGAGGAAAATATCCTTTCTTCTTCAAAAACATTTTTCCTTTCATAACATGTCATACGACTTTAAAATAAAAGAAGTTGATTAAAAATTAACTTGAAAACTTGTAAAGTAAGCTTCTTGGAAATAATGTTTTAAAAATACATTCATGCTGTATAAGCTAAAAAAACATTCTTCGTACTTTTGTCGGAAAAGTCAAAAAGTACCTCGTACGAAAAAACGACAAAAGATTCCTTTCATATTCTTTACTAAAAACTCACCGAAGGGTAAAATTGGATTTAAAATATTGTAAGTGTATGGAAACAATTTTAAATATTGAGGGAACATGGATGTGGGTGATAAAATACACCCCAATAAATACTTACGAATAAACAATCTCGGATAAAAATGAGATTGTGATATTTCCCTTACCTTAGGTCCGACTTGCTTTGTAAGTGTCCGAACCTACTGTATAATGATTTAAATCATGTTATTGACTTATTCCAGAATCATATTCATTGTTATTATATCATACATGGTCCACTTATGACTTTATATTACCCGTTCTTTTGTAAATTCATGTTAAAGTAGCATTTTGGGTAAAATCGTCTCATTTGTCGTTCGTGTTTTTAACTTGTAATTATTCATATGATTAATTAGATCATGATTACTTAATTCCATAATATAAAACATGATTTATATATATATATATATTCATAATACACATATATAATAAATCAGTAAATGGAAAGAAATACACCGTTCATGGAGACGGTAGTCCGTACGTACGCATGAACGCTGTTTTCGTTTCCTTATTGAATTGAATGGAATTAAGTAGATGACATACATATAAATATAAATAATTCCAGTATCATTATTAGGTCATATATTTCATTATTACTTATTATATATACTTTATAATCATTCATGAATGGTTAATCATTGAGAATGAATCTCATCGCGTCGTGGAGACGGTAGTCCGTACGTACGCACGAGCGATGATATCGTTCCCATGGTCGTGGAATTGTGTTGAAGTGTATGTATACTATTTCAGTATCAATATCACTTTATAATAATCATATATAGTTACTCATTAGACTTTTATACCCATCCAATTTAGGTGGTGGCAGAAAATAGATTACACCATGGCGTGGAGACGGTATTCCGTACGTACGCATGCGCGATGATTTCCTTTTTCCATAGGATGGATAGAAGGTTAATTAGAGTTGCTTCATATTTATAATAACATATCAGTATATAATAAATACTGATGTTATTACTTTATCATGAAACAACTAAATAAGAAGAAGTTGAAGAAGAAAGAAATTGAAAAGGATCGGTAATGGGTATTACCTCTTCTTTGAAGTGATTCTTTGAGACCTCCATTTAGGGCACTAAAATTGGTCTTTTAAGAAGACCAGGACCTCTAGGATGATACTAGGGAAGTGGATAAGTGATTTTGGCAGGGGTTGGCCGAGCTTTAGTGCTCAAATTGGTGTGAGGAAGAGAGGGAGGGGGTGTCCTTTTATAAGGGAGGAGAGGGGCACCTTAGGAATATCTCAAAATATTATTTTATATTAAAGTCAAAATCGGTTTATAATGGTTCCAAAGGGTCTTATTTAGAAGATAAAGTTGGGATGGGTCGAAATCCTATCAACCAATAGTATTTAGACAAGTTTAGGTTATTATTTTAACCTTATCAATTAGATTTAACTTTAAGATAAATAATTTAACTTTTACCGTGTCTTTTTTTTTCTTACACTATATGGTTAATAAACTTACTATAACATGCCAAACGAACCCCAAATTTTTTATTATTAATATATATATCCTTATCTAAGTCATTTGGCCGAACCTTAGATTTTTAGAAATAAAATAACAATTAATAATATAATATTTGATTTAAAAACTATTTTGTGTCAATTTTGACACTATTTGATATATGATTTTTGTGAAAGTCATAACAGAATTATATGTTCGAACCAAGTTGATTAAATCAACACTAATATATCATAGTAACCTATAAAAGTAGTGGAATTCATAAAAAGTCTTAAATTACATTTATTTTGGTATTTATAATATCAATTATGTCAATATTTCATTAATAAGATAATTACTGCATCATCTTTGTGTCATACATAAATTAACTTATTTAATGTCTAAAAATTACAAATAAAATACCATTATGTAGGAAATCTTTTTATCTTTCTAATTAATATTTACAATCGAATTTAGCTTATTTATAACCCTATATTAAAAATGTTTTAGTAAATAAACTTTGATTTTAACTCTTTTAACTCTTCTTTGAATTAAATAATAATAAATGTCCTAATCTAATCCAAGTGGGCCTAAATGATAATATTTTACACTTAAGGTTGTTTTTGGTCGAGATAAACTTGTCCAATAGAATTAGGACATGTGTTAGGGTAATATTAATATCATTCTTACCCTTAATTACCCTATTTACTTTTAACCGTGGTAAATAAAAGTAAAAAGTTACTATTCACAAAAAATTATTTTCATCTCATTGAACCACATTTTACTTACTGACATCAACCGTGTCTCTCGGATTTTTGAAATTCCATTCAAAGAAGTGGTAAAATTAAGTTTTATGAAAAATTCAGTTTTTTAACTACCACTTAGTAGTTTCACTATTCATCAAAAATTGATGTTTTTCCGAACAATGCCAAAATTTCATCCTAAGCTATATTTCATATTTCGAATTCAAAAATTAAGTCTATTTTACCAAATTCATAACATAGAAGTTGCATTAATTAATTTTATAATTAAATCCCACTGTTAAAACAAATAGCGTGTTTTTAAGAAACAATATCTATCAAAAGTTTGACACTTGTTTATGTCTGGTTTAAATGTGAAATTACATCCAATGACCAACATTGTATTAAATTGTAAAAAAATATTGTAAATATACTTTAAAACCACTCAAATTAATAATTTATCACTATTAATAATTTTGATTAAAAAAGTTGTTTTTAATTATAATTTAGTAATTTTCACTATTAATCAGAATATGAAAGTTATCTGAAAAGTACCAAAATTTCACCTTAGGCTAAATTCGATACTTCGAATCCAAAAATAAAGTCCGTTTTGAGAGCTAAAATTTCTAAAATTTTAAAAGGTGGTTATTACTATTCATAACGGCTTGTTTTAATAATATTTTAATAGCATATCGTTGTTTTGTGAAACTCAGTATTGCGTACTACACACGCTATCGAGGAAGGTTGCGATTGCGTGTAATGAAAGGCAAGTCAAAGATGCGTGTTGTGCAAGCTCCTTTTGGTGTAGCGTACAACACAAGACATTAATAAAATTAAAAAGAATATTTTTCATAAAATCTCGGGCTGTTACATTCTACCCCCCTTAAAATGAATTTCGCCCTCGAAATTCGTCGGGGTTATAAATGGTTTACTATTCGAAAGTTTCTTTAATAGAAACCCACATCATAAAAAGGAATATCAAAACCAATCTTTAAAAACAAAATTATGAAACGTAACGGTTACCCAAATAAACTAATCACTGGGTTTCCACATAGGTGAAAATATGGATATGGAAGAGAAATATAACCATCATGTTCTGATGGAGAGTGGTAGAGAACATGACTATGGAAAAGCCAGCAATCACAAAGCCATGAATTTGTGACGATCTAAGGTACCATCTGATTCATCAGATATAAGATCACTAGGACAACATTTTTGGTTTTCAAGATCGTTTCCCTAAAGTTAAAGAATTTGAATTAGAATAAATACTTACTTTATTTTGGTACAATCTCACTGTTGTTCGTGCCTTGAACAATTTCCACTTCATCTCTTAAATAAATGAAGTTGAATTTGTTATTCGTGAAGTGTTAGCAGATCATGTGATAGAATGACGGGTCATTCCATCTGTCTCAAACGAAAGGTTAACAAAAGTTATTAAATATACATAAGTCGATCTATTGGGAGATTAATCATATATGGTTCCTAAAATTGACTTATACTTCATATATCATACTGCTTAATATAATAAAACTAGTTTCTACTAAACAGGGACTTCCTGTAGGCCAGTGGTAGGCGAAAAAGGCCAGTTGCACTTCGGTTGTGGGTTCGATTCCCACAGCCTTTTCCGACGCCATGGGCTGTCGCTCGTCCTGCAGGTTGTCCTTTTTCTAAAACTATATTACTATAACATCCCATCAATAATATCGAGAAAACTTCTATCCTTAAACAATACTAACTTATGTCCAACATAATCCATTCCAATCTTTAGGCTTATCCATAATACTGCAGTCCACTCTCATAACATAGTGAAAACGATTACCAGAGATTTAACACCATCGTTGATCCCCATATATCATAAGATATGTTTTGTTGGTCACATTCTAAACATTCAAAGTCCTTAATCATGTATTCTCTTGAATACCTTAGTGAAAACATGAATGCAGTTAAAATTTAACACTTTCCACATACCAAAATCCTCAAAATTCTATATACTCAAACAATGATATCACTTTGTCCTTATATCAATCATGAGCTCATGAATACTGTTAAACATTTCGTTTTCTCATTTTCCCTTCATTATGCTCATATCATCTTATTTCCAAAAATATCTTAATCACTTTGAATACCACATTAGACCAATACATAAATATTCCAATACTTTATGATACAACATTATTTTGGAATCCCATTACATAAACACTTAATCATTCAACCACATCGTTATCATATTCAACATTGCCAATAGTGATCGCATGTGACTTCCCTTTGTCCTTTGACTTTAGTGGTTGCTCATGTTGATCATCACTAACCCTTGGATTAGGGCATTTATTAGCATAATGCCCCATTTCCTTGCACTTGAAGCATTGAAGTGTTGGTGGTGCGTTCTCTGCAGTGTTTTCTTTATTCACATCATTAAAAACCCTTTTTCCATTACCTCGACACTCAGCTGCTCGATGACCTTCTTTTCCACACTTAAAACATTTTCTAGTCCCTTTAAGACAATCTCCACCATGCTTCTTTCCACACTTTGTGCATAAGGAAACATTCATCTTCTTTTCACCATTATTCTGAGATTTCTTCTTGAACTCCATCTTTCGTTTCTTGTCAAAACCATGAGATGGATATGTAACACCAACTTCCATTTCTACCTTGATAGCACAATGCACAATTTCTTCATAGCTACTAAAGTCTCTTACAGCTAATGCCCTTCGAAGACTTGGTTTTAAGCCACTGAAAAATCGATCAACTTTACTTTCAGGTTGGATGATAATGCCAGATGCATACCTTGCAAGTCTTGTAAAATTTATTTCGTATATACTAACAGATTCATCATCCTTCTGCTTCATCTCAAGAAACTCCTTTTCCATCTTTTTTCGAAGAATACGAGGGAAGTACTTACTGAAAAACAAGTTCTTGAACTCGTCCCATTCCATGGACTCAATTTCATCCCTTTGCCTCATATTCTTGATAAGATTCCACCATTGATCAGCTTCACCTTCCAAACAATATACTGCTAAGATGACTTTATCATGCTCAGAACATTGAAGAAGTGAAAATATCTTTTCAGTGTTACTGATCCATTATTCAGCAACAAGTGGATCAGAAGACCCACTGAAAGAAGGTGGACGTTGCCTCATGAAGGACTCAATAGAATATTGTTCCCTTCTCTGCTCATTTGGAAGTCCAGAATGATTCATAGCTTGTGTAAGTATAGCAATAAGATTTTTCACTCCATCTCCCATAACATTTGTTTGTTCAGGAGGGCAATCATTGCATTGTCCATTGCATTGATCAACACGGTTCCTTCGGGTTCCAGCCATCGTCTAAAACCCAAAAAGAATAGTGTGAGAGGCAAAAATAATGCTAGGGAAAACAACATAATAAAGAGGGAGTACCTTCAATATCTAACATCTTAGGTTTAATTCTATGATCGTTAGCGTAGTTCTAGTACTATAACCTATACGTATACTTAACCTTAGGAAATACCTAGACATACCGTAGAAATATCTCTAGGGATCTCACTAACGTTTTCGCATCCTAGTTTCCAAAGGATGACTAAACCTTTCCTCTGATACCAACTGTAGAGACCTGAAGCCTGATGTACATGGACATTACATTACTTTTGCGGAATACTTAGTACATAACAAAAACACACACACAAGTATCGTAATAGTTTAGTGTCTTTGGAAACTCGGAACGTAATCTTCTAATCGTGGTGAAAGATCTTCAATATCTCCCATAAAGATCTTCCTTTTTTTTTACCTAAAACCTTTCTTTATATCCTGGGGAAAAGAAAACAAAAAAGGGTGAGCTCAAATGCTCAGTAAGGGTAAACAAAAGAAAAATCAATCACATCATAATCATAAGAACATAACTTTTGGAAATCTTAACCTGCAAAAGAGAGCATAATTTCATAACATGGGATAAATCATAGTAGTGAAATGAAATCCCAATAAGCATAACATAAAACATGAAACTTTGTGTCATACACGCATAATCATAGAGAATCATTTCTTGTTAGTCATGACTCATTTCCAAGACTATCTTAGTGGACAAAGTCCCTTTCTGAATCGAGTCACCCTCGTTTCAGTCCTGTTTCACTGAACTGGTATAACCTACCATTCCAGCCATGTCTATCTCATGAGATATGAAATCTTTACCCAATGCATTGGAGGGAGATATAGGTCCCACCCATCTCATAATGATACCATTATTATGTGTGCCACAAAATCATAAATCATACATCATTGCATAACCCATGTAATAAAAATGGGAATCTTAAACATCGTGACATCATAAAACATTTCATATAAGATAAAGGAATTCATATAAATAATTCCATCACAACATGATCAAATCAATGTAATAATATGGATAAAATAGAACCCTTCATTATCTTAGATGGAAAATAATTTTTATAAAACACTTGAACTCCATTCTTGAGGAAAATATCCTTTCTTCTTCAGAAACATTTTTCCTTTCATAACATGTCATACGACTTTAAAATAAAAGAAGTTGATTAAAAATAAACTTGAAAACTTGTAAAGGAAGCTTCTTGGAAATAATTTTTTAAAAATCCATTCATGCTGTATAAGCTAAAAAAACATTCTTCGTACTTTTTTCGGAAAAGTCAAAAAGTACCTCGTACGAAAAAAACGACAAAAGATTCCTTTCATATTCTTTACTAAAAACTCACCGAAGGGTAAAATTGGATTTAAAATATTGTAAGTGGATGGAAACAATATTACATATTGAGGGAACATGGATGTGAATGATAAAATACAACCCAATAAATACTTACGAATAAACAATCTCGGATAAAAATGAGATTGTGATATTTCCCTTACCTTAGGTCCGACTTGCTTTGTAAGTGTCCGAACCTCCTATATAATGATTTAAATCATGTTATTGACTTATTCCAGAATCATATTCATTGTTATTATATCATATATGGTCCACTTATGACTTTATATTACCCGTTCTTTTGTAAATTCATGTTAAAGTAGCGTTTTGGGTAAAATCGTCTCATTTGTCGTTCGTGTTTTTAACTTGTAATTATTCATATGATTACTTAGATCATGATTACTTAATTCCAGAATATAAAACATGATTTATATATATATATTCATAATACACATATATAATAAATCAGTAAATGGAAAGAAATACACCGTTCATGGAGACGGTAGTCTGTACGTACGCATGAACGCTATTTTCATTTCCTTATTGAATTGAATGGAATTAAGTAGATGGAATACATATAAATATAAATAATTCCAGTATCATTATTAGGTCATATATTTAATTATTACTTATTATATATACTTTATAATCATTCATGAATGGTTAATCATTGAGAATGAATCTCATCGCGTCGTGGAGACGGTAGTCCGTACGTACGCACGAGCGATGATATCGTTCCCATGGTCGTGGAATTGTCTTGAAGTGTATGTATACTATTTCAGTATCAATATCACTTTATAATAATCATATATAGTTACTCATTACACCTTTATACCCATCCAATTAAGGTGGTGGCAGAAAATAGATTACACCACGGCGTGGAGACGGTATTCCGTACGTATGCACACGGGGTGATTTCCTTTTTCCGTAGGATGTATAGAAGGTTAATTAGAGTTGTTTCATATTTATAATAACATATCAGTATATAAGAAATACTGATGTTATTACTTTATCATGAAAAAACTAAAGAAGAAGAAGTTGAAGAAGAAAGAAATTGAAAAGGATCGGTAATGGGTATTACCTCTTCTTTGAAGTGCTTCTTTGAGACCTCCTTTTAGGGCACTAAAATTGGTCTTTTAAGAAGACCAGGACCTCTAGGATGATACTATGGAAGTGGAGAAGTTATTTTGTCAGGGGTTGGCCGAGCTTGAGTGCTCAAATTGGTGTGAGGAAGAGAGGGAGGGGGTGTCCTTTTATAAGGGAGGAGAGGGGCACCTTAGGAATATCTCAAAATATTATTTTATATTAACGTCAAAATCGGTTTATAATGGTTCCAAAGGGTCTTATTTCGAAGCTAAAGTTGGGATGGGTCGAAATAATATCAAACAATAGGATTTAGACAAGTTTAGGTTATTATTTTAACCTTATCAATTAGATTTAACTTTAAGTTAAATAATTTAACTTTTACCGTGTCTTTTTTTTTCTTACACTATATGGTTAATACACTTACTATAACATGCCAAACGAACCCAAAATTGTTTATTATTAATATATATATCCTTATCTAAGTCATTTGGCTGAAAATTAGATTTTTAGGAATAAAATAACAATTAATAATATAATATTTTATTTAAAAACTATTTTGTGTCAATTTTGACACTATTTGATATATGATTTTTTTGAAAGTTATAAAAGAATTATATGTTCGAACCAAGTTGATTAAATCAACACTAATATATCATAGTAACCTAGAAATGTAGTGTAATTCATAAAAAGTCTTAAATTACATTTATTTTTGTATTTATAATATCAATTATGTCAATATTTCATTAATAAGATAATTACTGCATCATCTTTCTGTCATACATAAATTAACTTATTTGATGTCTAAAAATTACAAATAAAATACCATTATGTAGTAAATCTTTTTAGATTTCTAATGAATATTTACAATCGAATTTATCTTATGTATAACCCTATATTAAAAATGTTTTAGTAAATAAACATTGATTTTAACTCTTTTAACTCTTCTTTGAATTAAATAATAATAAATGTCCTAATCTAATCCAAGTGGCCCTAAATTATAATATTTTACACTTAAGGTTGTTTTTGGTCGAGATACACTTGTACAATAGAATTAGGACATGTGTTAGGGTAATATTAATATCATTCTTACCCTTAATTACCCTATTTACTTTTAACCGTGGTAAATAAAAGTAAAAAGTTACTATTCACAAAAAATTATTTTCCTCTCATTGAACCACATTTTACTTACTGACATCAACCATGTCTCTCGGATTTTTGAAATTATATTCACAGAAGCGGTAAAATTAAGTTTTATGAAAAATTCAGTTTTTTAACTACCACTTAGTAGTTTCACTATTCATCAAAAATTGATGTTTTTCAGAACAATGCCAAAATATCATCCTAAGCTATATTTCATATTCCGAATTCAAAAATGAAGTTTATTTTACCAAATTCATAACATAGAAGTTTCATTAGTTAATTTTATAATTAAATCCCGCTGTTAATACAAATAGCGTGTTTTTAAGAAACAATATCTATCAAAAGTTTGACACTTGTTTATGTCTGGTTTAAATGTGAAATTACATCCAATGACCAACATTGTATTAAATTGTAAAAATATATTCTAAATATAATTTAAAACCACTCAAATTAATAATTTATAACTATTAATTATTTTGATTAAAAAAGTGGGTTTTAATTATAATTTAGTAATTTTCACTATTCATCAGAATATGAAAGTTATCCGAAAAGTACCAAAATTTCACATTAGGCTAAATTCGATACTTTGAATCCAAAAATGAAGTCTATTTTGGGAGCTAAAATTTCTAAAATTTTAAAAGGTGGTTATTAATATTCATAACGTCTAGTTTTAATAATATTTTAATAGCATATCGTTGTTTCGTGTAACTCAGTATTTCATACTACACACGCTATCGAGGAAGGTTGTGATTGCGTGTAATGCAAGGAAAGTCAAAGATGCGTGTTGTGCAAGCTCCTTTTGGTGTAGTGTACAACACAAGACATTAATAAAATGAAAAAGAATATTTTTCATAAAATCTCGGGCTGTTACAAAGATAATGAGATGTTTGATTGTATTCATGAGCTCATGATTGATATAAGGACTAAGTATATAGAATTTTGAGGATTTTGGTATGTGGAATGAGTTATCTTTTGACAGCACTCATGTTTTTACTAAGATTCAGTGGGTATTCATTTTTCAAGAGATTACATGATTATGGTATTCACATGACTAGAATGTGATGAACATGATATATGAGGGATAAATGATGGCATTCACGTGATCATTTTCTCTATACTATGAGCTTGGACCGAAGTATTTTAGATAAGCCTAAAGATTGGAATGGATTATGTTGGACATAAGTTAGTATTGTTTAAGGATAAAACTTTTTTTTGATATTGTTGATGGGATGTTATAATAATGTAGTTTTAGAAAAAGGACAACCTGCAAGATGTGCGACAACCCATCGCGTCGGCCAAGGCTGTGGGAATCGAACCCACAACTAAAGTGCGACGGGCCTTTATCGCATACCATTGGCCTATAGAAAGTCCCTGGTTAGTAGAAACTAGTTTTATTTTATTAAGCGGTATGATATATGAAGTATAAGTTAATTTTTGGAATCGTATATGATTAACCTCACCAAAGATGGACTTATGTATATTTGATAAATATTTCTAAAATTTTGTTTGAAACAGATGGAATGGCCCATCATTCTATCACATGATCTGTTAACACTTCACGAATAACAAATTCAACTTTATTTCTTTAAGAGATGAAGTGGAAATTGTTCAAAGCATGAACAACAGTGAGATTGTACCAAAATCAAGTAAGTATTTCTTCTAATTCAAATTTTTCATCTTTAGGGAAATGATATTGAAAACCAAAAATATTGTCCTAGTGATCTTATATCTGATTAATCAGATGGTACCCTAGATCATCACAAATTTATGGCCTTGCGATTGTTGGCTTTTTTATAGCCATGTTCTCTACCACTCTCCATCAGAACTTGATGGTTAGATTTTTCTTCCATATCCATATTTTCACCTATGTTCTCTTACGTGGAAACCCAGTGATGAGTTAATTTGGGTAACCCTTACATTTCATACTTCAGTTTTTAAATCCATTTTTTGGTATTCCTTTTTACGATGTGGGTTTCTATTAAACAAACTTTCGAGTAGTAAACCATTTATAACCCCGACGAATTTTGAGGACGAAATTCATTTTCAGGGGGGTAGAATGTAACACCCCGAGATTTTATGAAAAATACTCTTTTAATTTCATTAATGTCTTGTGTTGTATTCTACACCAAGATTACCTTGCGCTATACGCAACACCGTATTAGCTTGCAGTATACGCAACACTATTCTTGGATCGTGTTACACACAATTTTGATAATAGTTATTCTACACAACATTGAGTATATATATATATATATATTCAATGTATAAATGAAATATGGTTGGATTCTGTTATACGAAACAACGAAGGATTCTTTCACAACACGCAACCCTGACTTGGCCTGCATTACACGCAATCACAACCTTCCTCGATAGCGTGTGTTGTACGCAATATCGGGTTTTAATAAACAACGATATATTATTATAATATTGTCATGAATTAGACGTTATGAATATTATTAACTACATTTTGAATTTTATAACATTATTATTCATCTTACACATTTTCTAGAACATGGTATAAGAACAAAATAAAATTTTCGGGTAAAATAAGTATTTTTCAAAAAATGCAGTTTTGCCGCCTTTTGATAACGCACCCACATTAAATCTAGTTTTTGACATGTTTATATGTTCAATTTGAAAAAATAAAATTATTCTTTTGAATCAGGATATAAAAATTTACATTAGATAAAGTTTTGATATTTTTCCGATAACTTTCATATTTTAATGAATAGTAAAAACACGCTATATTTTAATTAAAAAAAACTTTTTTCATCGTAATATATTATGTGGTTAAATTATAATATTGAATGGTTTTAAAGTATAAATAGTATATATTTTTACGATTTAATATAATGTATGTCATTATCATTGATTTTACCTTGAATTCGTAGGTTAAATCAATTCAATCTTTTGCAATGTTTTAAAGAAAAACCCCTTTTTCTTTCGACAACAGGATTAATTTTAATTTAATTTCTAAATCTTTTGTGTATTGAATTTGGAAAAATGGATTCCATATTTGTAATCAGTGGGTCCAAATTATGTTAATAAGCTACTTTTTTATTTTTTGGCATTGTGAATAGTAACTACGATAAATTTTATTTACTATAGTTAAAGGTAAATCGGGTAATTAAGGGTAAATATAAGATTATAAAATTACCCTAAAACTTGGAAAAATCCCATTGGATGGCTAAAAGTAGACCCATATAACCTAAGGGTCGGATTAGATTCATTTTATGGACTTTTGTTCATGAAAATAATTTAATTATTATTAAAACCAAAGAATGTGACAACATGTCACTTTCTTAAATCTTATAAGTATAATAATTTTAATTTAGTGATAAACTTCATGAAACTTCAAACCTGAATAGTATCCAGAAAGATAATACAATTATATACATCATAGGAATTTATTTAGAATTTTTATGGATTAAATAATTATCATTTATTATGACACAAAGATGATGCAGTAATTGTCTTATTAATGAAATATTGACATAATTGATGTTATAAATGCCCAAATAAATGTAATTTGAGACTTTTTATGACTTAAATTAATTTTCTAGGTTAATATGACATGTTATTGTTTATATAAGTAACTTTTTTAGAACTTATCATTCTGTTATTAATTTCATAAAAATCATCTACCAAATAGTGTCAAAATTGACATAAATTAGTTTTTAAAACAAATATTATATTATTAATTGTTATTTAATTCCTAAAAATCTACAGTTAGGCCAAATTACTTAGATAAAGATAGATATATTAATAATAAACAACTTTTGGTTCGTTTGGCTTGTTATGATAAGTTTATTAACCATATAGTGTAAGAAAACAAAAAGACACGGTAAAAGTTAAATTATTTAACTTAGAGTTAAATATAATTTATAAGGTTAAAATAATAACCTAAACTTGTCTAAATCCTATTGGATGAGAGGATTTAGACCCATCCCCACTTTAGCTTCGAAATAAGACCCTTTGGAACCATTATAAACCGAGTTTGACCTTAATATAAAATAATATTTTGAGATTTTCCTAAGGTGCCCCTCTCCTCCCTTATAAAAGGGCACCTCCTCCCCCTCTTCCTCACATCACTTTGAGCCTTCAAGCTCGACCAAACCCTGACAAAATCTATTCTCCACTTCCCTAGTATCATCCTAGATGTTCTGGTCTTCTTAAAATACCATCCTTAGTTCTATAAGTGGAGGTTAAGAAAAGGCGCGTCAAAAAGAGGTAATATCCATTACCGATCTTTTTCAATTTCTTTCTTCTTCAACTTATTCTTATTTAGTTGTTTCATGATAAAGTAATAACATAAGTATTAATTATATACTGATATGTTATTATAAATATGAAACAACTCTTATTAACCTTCTATCCATGCTACGGAAAAAGGAAATCACAGCGCGTGCGTACGTACGGAATACCGTCTCCACGCCATGGTGTAATCTATTTTCCACCACCACCTTAATTGGATGGGTATAATGGTGTAATGAGTAACTATATATGATTATTATAAAGTGATATTGATACTGAAATAGTATACATACACTTCAACACAAGTTCACGATCATGAGAACGATATCATCGCTCGTGCGTACGTACGGACTACCGTCTCCACGACGCGATGAGAATCATTCTCCACATTAACCATTCATGAATAATTATAAAGTATATATAATGAATAATAATGAAATATATGACATGTTAAATCTATTGGATTTATGTATATATATATATATATGTATGTCATCTACTTACTTCCATTCAAGACAATAAGGAAAGGAAAACAACGTTCATGCGTACGTACGGACTACCGTCTCCATGAACGGTGTGTTTCATATCATTTATCTATCTATTATATATATATATATACTGAATATATATGATATATAAATCATGTTTTATATTCTGGAAGTAATTAAATCATGATATAATTAATAATAATGTCAAGAACAACAAGTCCAAACACCTACGACAAATGAAACAATTTTACCCAAAACGATCTTTAACATGGAATTTACAAAAGAACGAGTAATATAAAGTCATAAGTGAACCATATATGATATAATAACAATTAATATGATTCTGTAATAAGTCAATGACATTATTTAAATCATTATACAGGAGGTTCGGACACTTACGAAGCAAATCAGACCTAAGGTAAGGGAAATATCACAATCTCATTTTTATCCGAGATTGTTTATACTTTGGCATTTACTGGGGTGTATTTTATCATCCACATCCATGTTTCCTCAATATGTAATATTATTTCCATCCGCCTAAAATTTTTTAAATCCAATTTTACCCTTTGGTGAGTTTTTAGTAAAAGATATGAAAGGAATCTTTTGTCATTTTTTAGTACGAGGTACTTTTTTTGACTTTTCCGACAAAAGTACGAGAAGAATGTTTTTTTAACTTATACGGCATGAATGGATTTTTAAAAAATTATTTCCAAGAAGCTTACTTTACAATTTTTCAAGTTTATTTTTAATCAACTTCTTTTAGTTTAAAATTGTATAACATATTAAGAAAGGAAAAATGTTTTTGAGGTAGAAAGGATATTTTCCTCAAGAATGGAGTTCAAGTGTTTTATCAAAATTATTTTCCATCTATGATAATAAAGGTTTCTGTTTCTATCCCTATTATTACATGGATTTGATTATGTTGTGATTGAAATATTTTTATGAATTCCTTTATCTTATATGAATTGTTTTATGATGTCACGATGTTTAAGATTCCCATTTTTATTACATGGGTTATGCTATGATGTATGGTTTATGATTTTGTGGCACACATAAGAATGGTATCATTATGAGATGGGTGGGACCTATATCTCCCTCCAATGCATTGGGTAAAGATTTTATATCTCATGAGATAGACATGGCTGGAACGGTAGGTTATACCGGTTCAGTGAAACAGGACTGAAACGAGGAATGAACTCGGTTTAGAAAGGGACTTTGTCCACTAAGATAGTCTTGGTAATGAGTCTTGAATAACATGAAATGATTCTCTATGATTATGTGTGTATGCCAAAAAGTTTCATGTTTTAAGTTATGATTATTGGGATTACATTTCACTTCTAAGATTTATCCCATGTTATGAAATTATGATCTCTTTTGCAGGTTAAGATTTCCAAAAGATATGTTCTTATGAATATGAAGTGATTGATATTTCTTTTGTTTACTCTTACTGAGCATTTGAGCTCACCCTTTTATGTTTTTTTCCAGGACATAAATAAAGTAATTATGTTTTCAAAAAAGGAGATATTTATGGGAGATGTTAAAGATCTTTTACCATTATTAGAATATTGTATTCTGAGTTTCCAAAGACACTAAACTATTACAGTCCTTGTGTGTGTGTTTTTGTTATGTACTAAGTATTCCGCAAAAGTAATGTAATGTCCATGTACGCCCAGCTTCGGGTCTCTAAAAATATAGTTAAAATTTCATACTAGGCTCTTAGATATTGTTAATGTTGTATAGAGATGTGATAAGTTTATATGTATGTTTCATAAATTAAACATAAACATGCACCAGAATATATCAACTAAAAAATTAATTTTAACATTAATTTAGAATAAATTAAAGTTAATATGTGATGTGAATGATAATAGGACTCATATAGTCTTAATAATATCTACTAATGAAAAAATATCTCTATAATATATACCTTTATCTTTGAAATAACCCTCATAAACAGGCTTTACAATTTACCATACAATTGTTCCATTTTCTTAAAATTTATTTTAAAAAATCCAGTTAAATCCCATCATCATAAATTCTTTAGGATGTTAACTAAAGTGAAAAATCATTTCTATTTAAATTGATTAAGCTCTTATTGCATAGTCTTTATTTAACTTTAACTACCCAAGGAATATTTTTTGGGTTTTTGTTCAAATTGAGATAATAATTCATGATGTTAAACTTAATTTCATATTAAACTATGAGTTTTAACGGTTATATTATAGCATCAATTATGAAATTAAAGGGATGATTTCATAAAATATTCTTGTGCCTAGGTAAAAGAGAATATTTTTCCTCAATAGCTGGTTTTACTTCATCTATTAAAGTTACTCATAGAAATTGAATTTTTTATATAAATTATATAAGATTTAATACTTATTTTTGTGGGTTATCTTTCAATAAAATTGAAAAATAAATTTCAAAACCACCACATGAAGGATTAACTTTCACATTTTTCACAAAAAATAGAATGATCAATTTCATAAAACTTTACATGAACATTTTTCCTCAGGATATATTAGTTTATTTATATAAAACTGAATCATCCTTATTAATTATAGAATAACCAAGAAAAATGCATTCATCATCCTTTGGATCAAACATGTGAAGATTATATTTAGTATTTAATATGGGAACTTTACACCCATAGACTCTGAAGTGTAAATATTTTTGTATTCTTTCGGTCCAAAACTAATAAAGAGTTTTATTTAAAAAAGGTCAAAGTAAAACATGATTTATATGGATAGTAATAAATTATCATGGAATTATCCCCAAAATGTTTAGTAAAATATTTTTTACTCAAAAAGTGTTAAGTAAGTTTTTAGATAATTCTATTGCTTTATTAAACTACACCATTTTTACAGTATTCTTGGTGATAAGAAGTTATGATTAATACCTTTATTACTATAAAAAGTATCAAAATTTGGATAAAAAACTAACCATGATGATCACTCTGGAGTTTTATCAAAGGTATTGTTTCCTAATTTTTAATAGAAGAATGAAAAAATTTAAAACAAAATAAAACATTTGAATTTCAAGTGAGAAAATAAACTGTTTAAATCGATTGTAATCATCAACCAATATAGTCACAAGATTCCCACTAATACTAATAGTGTATGTAGAAAAAAATATATCTATATACACTAACTATAAAGCTTCATAATTTGATACTTCGTTGATTGGTTTAAAGATAGACTTATGTTTCCTAACAAATTGATAAGGATCAGAGATTTGGTTGAAGTTAAACTTAAGTTATTGAAGATCCCTTTCATGCCATTTGTTAGAAAGATTAGATAAATATAAAACATTGTAGTGTTCTGGTATTCTATTCCAAATCTAAGATAAATCGTTATTTATACTTAAAAAAGGTATGTTTTGGTGTCTATGATATTCCAGATATAGTGAATATATATTCTCATTCTTGTCATTTTATAAAATGAATGAACCTTCTTAACTTTTAATAATAAATTTATTATTCATGAAATTTATAAGGTAACCCTCATCATAGAAAATATTAATAAAAATAATGTTGTGCATCAGTACTAAAACATATAAAAAATTATAAATTAATGTTTTTCCAAGAATAGATACATCATTTGTTACCATGATTTCACCCTTCTCATTACCTCCAAATGTATCTCATCCACCATTAAACCTTTCTAAGTTCCAAAAGTAGGAATTATCTCCTATCATATATTGAGAACAACCACTATCTATGTAAAACTTGTTATGACTACCAGTACTCATCCTTTTTCCTTGAATAAACCAGACTATGTTCTTAGTACACAAACATGCTTGGGCCTGGTAACATTTTAAAAAAAACAACAGGAAAAAACATAGGAATAACTATTATATGTTGTAAAAATTAAAGCTCTTTGGAAATAAAATCATTATGAAATTCAAAAGAATGAACTATATTTAAAGAAAATAAATTTTTCTGGTAACCTCCTCTTTGAAATTTAGTACAAAAGGTTCACTTTTAGAAATAAAGTAATTAGACTAAAAGTGTGCATTTTTTGAAGTAAATATTATTTTGAAATATTTCATATATGGTTTCAACTATTTTCTATAATTTATTAAAATTTTCTTTACCGAATGTAAAATTGGATATATTTTTTCAAACCAATGAATTTTCAGTTTTGTTTAAAAACTTAATTATAAGATGTTGACCTAGAAATAGATTTAGAATCTAATTCTAATTAAATTTAAAAAATCTTGGAATTAGGTTTTGAAATCCTATGATTTTTTTAGTATAGTCTTCCTTGGTACAATCATATCCATACATCAAATTAGTTTTTTCTATTCCACGAGAGTCATACATCTAGTCATTTATTAAAATATAAGAATATATTCCTTATCTTTTGATAAATTAAATTTTTTATTTTCTAATGAATTTGAACTATATTCATCATATGAAGAACCAAAAAAATTAAAATTCAATGTTAAATTTCTAAGGTATTCAAAAGATAACTTATCGATAAATCATTTATTTTTCTTAATAATATGTGAATCTAACCCAAAAAACTCTTGAAAAGTAGTTGTGTATTTTAAATAAATATTAAAAGTAGTTTGACCACCAATTGTGTAACACCTTATAAAGTTAAATCGTTAAAATACTAAATATTACTACCCATATCGAAAAGGTGCACCTTTATTTTTGGATGTTTAGATTTGAGTAGTATCAAGATGGGTAACCTCTTTGGATGTTTTATACGGTATGTGTGAGTGAGGAAACAGAACCTTGAAAGAATATGTGTTGGGTAATAAGGATAATCCATAGTATTATGATTCATTCAGGCACATGGATGGACCCTTTGAGAGGGGACACTATGTGTCTATGGGAAAATTTCTGGTACCTAGAAGTTTAGGACCCAATGATAATGTTTAATTGGGGTGCCTATTCTATTAGTGGGTCTGGGTTGTCATAGTGGTATCAATGTTATTGTTGTCATATTAAGAAACTCAATAGGGGGGGGGGGTGAATTTTGTCCCTATAAATATTTCTGTTAAATATTGGTTCTTTGAAAATTTCCCCCAATTAAAATATAATCCAATTTAGTTTGTAGTGAATTTATAAGAGCCCTATATTTTCAATTAATTTCTTAGGAGATTGATTAGTTCTCAGCTATACTAACCTAAAGATTAATATTACTTTTGAAACTAACCTACTGGTTGAAAATTTCTATGAACAATTTTTCAACTAACTATTAGAGTTTGAATTTATTTGAATTAATTTTTTTATAAAACATAGTAAAAGAAAATAACAATAGGAACAATAGAATTTTAAAAAAAGAAGTTCAGTCTCATGATGAGGCTTAGTCCTCTCCACTTGGTGATCAGTTGCCACCATGATATTTAAATTAATATAAAATTTTTATCAACACCATGGATTGGGGTTCACAATAGCACACAAGTCTGTCCATATCAAACTTGACCTCTACCATAGTCCATCATGGGGAAACAAAAAACATGTCACACAAGACCTCTGCCAGAGTTCTACGTGGGATATAAATGGATAAGTAGATTATGATATTGAGGATAAAAATAATCCTCTAGTTATTCACACGAGATAGTGTGTGTAACAGATAGATACACACACTACTCATAAATGTAAATAAATGAACACAATAGAGATAAAGATGTAGAGTTAGGTTTAGAAGGCTCTGTGTGTTATGTAATACATCTCTGGACTAGTTTTATGTAGTGGAAATGAAGTTCAAGTCCTATTCTAGAAGATGGATCCAAAATAGAGTGTCGAAGCCTCTGTGTTCTGGCTTCCAGGATTATGAGATGTTTAGCTTCTTGATTGAAAGATATTTAGGTAAGCTCAGTAGGTTTATCTTGATTTCTTGATCTCCCCATATGTTCTTCCTTTTGAGTTCTTGGGTTTTAGAAGTATGATCAAGAGTTGTTGTAGTTATTAGGTTTTCTTTTCTTACTAATATTCTTTATATTTTTAATGATATAGCTTTTTATCCTTTTATCCTTCGAGTTCTAGCAGGAATAATGATCTCCCGACATGTATGTACCTTGTACTGTCCTTTGAATATCCAACAAACATCATTAAATAATGTCCGAAGCATTAATTTTTCTAAATATGACCATTAGATATAAAGTTGAATTAATAATAATAAAATAGTATTTATGACTATCAGTGAGTCATAAGTATCAGTGATTCATTAGAATCTCTCTATTGGAATCAGTGACTCTCCATATCAGTGAGTCCTTTTCATCGGTATCAGTGAATCTGAGAATCAGTGAGTCATTTGTACTATCAGTCTGTTTGGGGATCGGTGAGTCGTCATCGGTGACTCATTTTGAACTATCGGTGCATCACCCATCGATGACTAATCTATCAGTAAGTCCTTTGAACTATCGAGGTGTCACCCATTTGTGAGTCATCCATCAGTGAGTCCTTTGAACTATGGTGCATCGCCCATCAGTGAGTCACCTATCAGGGAGTCGCTTGAACTATCGGTGTGCCAATCATCAGCAACTTGTCCATTAGTATGTCATTTTTTATATCAGCGAGTCCTGCATCAGTGTGTTCTTTGTTTGGTGAGTCCTCATCAGTGAGTCAGCCATTAGTGACTCCTTTGAACCAATTAGTGTACGAGACCTTGAAAAACCTAGAATGTGTTTGACTATACATAATAGTACTAGATCAAGTGATATTCACAATTTCACGAACAAATACACTTGTACATATATTAAAACACAAATATCCATAATTTATCAACTTATTTAAATATATTATACCATGGGACATAATCTATTCATTTATAATTATTCACTAACATGATTATCATTACTCAATACATAATATGTGAATTATCATGATTTATGAATTGGAATGATTTGTTATTATTAAAACAACTATCTCACAAATGGTCCAAAAATATCCCCCTTTTTGATAATCCTAAATCACGGCGTGAATGAGTTATACAAGATGTTAAGGAATAAGAATGAATTGGATTAGAATTCCAATAGTGAGTTTGAATTTGAAAATATATCTATAAGGTATTTCCTTTTATTCTCCCCCTCAATAATTTTAGTAAATCATATATAGAAGGTTCTTACAAGAGAGTTATATCAGATAAATTTCAATATCCCCCTTAGTAAGTTGTATTAGAGCTGTCTTAGTGATTTATATCAGATATGGGATATATATATATATATTCTGTTGATTACATGCCTCTTATGCCGTAGTTCTCCACCATAGGTTAAGAGTTGATGCCATCTAGAGAGTTATCCCCCTTTTGAGATTAGAAAATAAGTGAAAAGAAACATAAAGTATTAAGAAAAAGAACAAAAAGAAACTTGAAACACAGGGAAGGAAAACTAATATTCATTAAAGTACCAAATAGTAAAATCATCAAAAGACACTCATCAAAAATAAAAGTACAGAGAACTATCAAAGAATGATCCACAACTAAGTCTTGGGATTTTGAGGATCTTTCCCTTTGTTTGAAGGATAAATAGTGGGGCCAGGAGGTGGTGTTGTAGATGTAGGAAGGGCTGATCGAATGGTGATACTAGGTAAAGAAATAGCTGTAGGGATAGTAGATACAAGTATTGGTCTTTGCTACGACATAAAACAACTCGGAGGCTACTCTTGGGCCACTATCCTGATCTGAGATAAAACTTGAGACACTGAAATCTAAGCAGGAGCCAGTGAACCAAGTATAATGGAAGAATATGCATGGAACACTATATCTTCAGACTTTACAAGCAGGTAAGGCTTCAAAAGATTAATAAAATCAGTGATGATTTCACTCCCATACCGCATGGACTTCTCAAAATCATCCTTGTTTTACATGAAATTCACCAATGTGAGTGTAAACACTTTCAATTGGCTCATTTTATTCTTGAATTACTCTGTCATTAGTGGTATCTTGAGGTTATCAAACAAGTATTTAAAGTTATTATTCAACTTATCCTTTGTGTTGATTTTAGAAAAATACTTTTCCACTTTGTCCCTGATCTCCTTTTTAGTAGCAGTTTCCTCATTTGAACATTGTCTCACCATGTTATATACATGGTCACTATTTCTTTTTCACTTTGGAAAGGGTCTATTTATTATATTCATTCTGAATGGAATTGAGATATTCTTTTATCATAGTCTTGAAGGACCCCATATTAACTGCAGGTTTGGTAACTCTAGAACTAGATGTTCCAGATATTATCTTTCCTAGATCCTCCTTCAACTTTTCAAATCTACATTCTATTGATGTGTAACGAGGTTCCTAAGAACCTCCATTACTCTTTAAAATGTGGTTCTGAACTCATTTGAAAGAGATACAATTTCATGATTCATTTCCCTCGCTTATTCTCCCAACACTGAATTATTTCATACAATGGTCTCGGCTGTAGTGATATGATTTGGATATATTTATTGGATTAACATTCTAGTAATCTGAATAGAATCTTCCTCTGAAATACTACTAGATTTAGAAGCTTCATTTCTGATGGGAATATAAGATCTCAAATATTTACACACACCAGCCTTGAATTTTTTGAGATCTACCTTGGTGACATAGTCACTAGGATTTGTCTGTACAGAAGGCGTATTAGCATTATATAAGGTAGGTGAGGAATGAACAATAGGATCCACATCATCTTGTGAAACCATATGTGCTACCATCTCCTCATCTGATTCACCATAGTCTAGCCTAAACAAGATATATACTGGATACCTGTTCCACTCATTAAAACATTTTTCATATCTAGGCTCTAGAGTATCTATTCTTACTCTTCTACCTGAGGCTCTCCCTCGTTCTGAGGCACAGGTATAGTCTAAACTTAAACTTCTTAATCTTAACCTCCATCCATTTAAGGATCGCCCTCATTCTAAGGCATAGATAGAGTCTGAACATCAGCTTATTCCTCTTGACCTCCAGCCATAATATCATCAAGTTCTTGAATGATGCCTTGATCATCATCATGGTTGTCATGCCCATCCTCATTGTTAATATCTCCATCATCATGTCCATCATGACCAACACCATATTGTCCATCAGGGTTAAGATCATCCTATACATCATCTATATTATTTAATTCTTCTTCATCTCTATGCACAGACTCATCACCAGAACTGACTACTTCTTATCCTACTTTCAGTGAGTCACTCACATGCTCACAATCATCATCCTCATCATTATCACCATCATGATTATTCCTACTTACATAACCTTTAACTTCAGAGGCATCAGTTTCTTCCTCATCTTTATCATCCAAAAAAGGTTCATTAGAATGTAATTATAATGGTGTACTTGGTGGTCCATATGTCATTGTTTTAGGGATTCTAGAAATATCTGGGTCACTCCTATCATCTATATGATATTCCTTTTCTCTTTCCAGCTCTGGCTTGGCTTTCTCTTCATCTGAATACACAACCTTCTCACTAGGTTTAAGACCTGGATTAGCTTGATCCCTTGGTCTGGTAGGATGATCAAAAGGATTATAATCCTCATAAAATTTCTCCAAATATGCTACCCAAATTTTAATCCATAGGTTCTAAATGATTTTCATCCTTTTGAAGATGTCTTTGTGCAGGAAAAAAACACTACATGTAGTAATAAACTCATCTTCATCCTCCACACATCCCAACCTCTTCAACATTATAGATATCATCCTCGGATAATATAAACAGTTTTCTTTTCGAGAAGGTTTGATCATTTCACAAATATGTACCATAAGGTACCTACGCAGGTTCACTTTCACCTTATTCTTCAACAAATAAATCAATAAAACATCATGATACATTGAGGTAGAAAAATCTCCCAACCTTGGGAAAATATGGTGTTGGATAAACGTGAAAAGAATTATGGCCTACCCATCTAATTCTGAATCCATTAGCCTTATTGATTCCTCATTTTCAGTTAACTCCTTCAAAATCATTTTCATAAGAAAATAAATTTGAAATAGATGGAATGTTAACCTGATAGTCAACAAATATGCCCTCATGAGATATCTTTAAGCATTCATCCCCCTCCTTTGAAGAAAATGAAATCTCCTTTCCCTTTACCATAGATTTCACCCGAGCCTCCTTGGCTCCTTCCAAAAATTTTCCAAATATAAATAAAATTGGTGAACCAACTTGGGATAATATGGTCTCTCATTATATGAAAACCAGCTAATCCTCCCTTGTGATTCCAGAACATTTAGCTTGACATCATCCATTCAGTAGACAACTCTTTCTCTGAAGTTACTAGGTGGATTTCCAAATTTGTATTCATAAGACTCACGACACTGCCCAATTCTCCTTTTTGGCTCTTAGTTGACAACTATCCACTCGATCCTTCCATCAAACACTTTGTCCTTGTCATTCTGATGGTTCGGGTTTGAAGAAGGAAGTCGAAAGCTTGGAGGTTTGAAGGTAGTGAGGGTAGTGAAGGTTAGGGGACCTATTTAATTTTATCATTCATGGTTTATACTTAATAAAAACAATAAAATATAATAATGGTAAAATAATAATAAAAAAATAAACTGTTTTGTTTTACATAAAATATATATAGACAAATAGATTTAATAAGAGGTCCCAATATGTAACAATTTCACTCTAATGGTATCGACCTCACCTGACTGGTATTACACGATCAGCTTCACACTGGTCGGTCTCACATGATTGGTTTCACACTGATCGGTTTCAAACGATTGGTTTCACATGATCAGTTTCACACGATTGGTCTCACACCACCTATTTCACATGATTGGTTTCACACTAATCAGTTCCACATGATTGGTTTCACACGATCAATGTGACATACAAAATTAATTTTTAAAGGGATAAGTACATAGAGTCTTTATAAAATTATCATTCCTATTTCATGTATTATGTAGCTCATTCTCTCTAAGTTTATGGGTTTGGTAAAAATGTCAGCATGTTAATGTTCAGTCCCAATAAACTCAAGAGTTATATGACCTTTTTGATACTGTTCTCCCAAAAAGTGATGTCTTACATCAATATATTTTGTTCTGGAATGAGAAATTAGATTTTTAGAAATGTTAATATCACTTTTATTGTCACAATATATGGGGATATTTCTTAATTGAAATCTATAGTCTAATAAAGTGTGTTTCATCCATAAAATTTGTGCACAACAACTACCAGCAGTAATGTACTCTACTTTAGCAGTTAATAATGCATAAAAATTTATCTTTTTTACTACACCATGAAATTAGAGACTTTCCAAAAAAGTGACTTGTTCTAAAGGTACTCTTTCTATCTAATTTACACCCACCTAAGTCAGCATCATAATAACTAACCATATCAAAAGGTTTTCTTATAGGGTAAAACCATCCTAAATTAGTTGTATATTTTAGGTATTTGAAAATGATTTTAACAACATTTAAATGCAACTATTTTGGGTTTGCTTGAAATCTTGAATACATACAAACACTAAACATGATATTTGGTCTACTAGCAGATAAGTAAAGGAAACTCCCAATCATTCCTCCATAGGCAGTTTGATTAACAGATTTCCCATTTTCATCAAGATCCAACTTACAGGTAGATCTCATAGGTGTTTCACTACTATTAATGCAATCAAAGCCATATATTTTCAAAATATATTTACTATATTTACTTTGATTTAAAATAATACCTTCTTTGTTTTTAAATATTTGAAATCCAAGAAAATACTTAATTTCACCCATGAAACTCATTTCAAACTCACTTTGCATCATTTTTGAAAAACCATTGCATAAATAATTTTTAGAAGATCAAAAAATAATACCATCTACATATATTTGAGCTATTAAAACATCCTTAGAAATTATTTTTATAAATAAATTAGGACTCCAAATACTTTTGTAAAACCTTTAAAAATAAGAAATGTACTTAGCCTATCATACCAAGATCTTGGAGCTTGTTTCAAACCATATAAAGATTTAGTTAATTTTAAAACAATATTTGGAATATGTGGATTAGTAAAACCTGGTTTTTATTCAAAAAAATCCTCATCAATTATATAACCATTTAAGAATTCACTTTTTACATTCATTTGATAAAGTTTTAAATCCAAGTGTGCTGCATAGGCAGGTATGATTTTAATGGATTCAACCCTAGATAATGGTGCAATGGTTTACTCATAATCAATTACTTCTTCTTGATTATAGCCTTGTGGAGCCAATCTATCTTTGTTTCTAACTATATTTCTAGCTTTATCCACTTTATTCCTAAACACCCATTTAGTTCCTGTGGTCAATATATCTTTTGGTCTGTCAATAAGCTTCTAGAATTTATTTCTATCAAACTGATTAAACTCTTCTTGAATATCCATCAGCCAAAATTCATCATTGATTGCATCCTTGATATTTTTAGGTTCAAGTTCTGATAAGAATGCTTTATATTCAACCTGATTTCTCAAGGAATCTGTAGTTTGAGTTACTCGTTCTAAATCTCCATCTAAAACATCTATGGGATGGTTTTTAGGGGTCCTAGTTGGTCTTATAAAAGTAGGGCTAGTTATTTCAGGTTCATAACATGGTTCTGGTTCCTTATCTTTAGAATCTAGAGATTTTCTAGAATTAGAAGTTTTAACAGATTACTTTATAGGAAGGTCTGAGTGTTTATCATTAATGTCCAAATTGGACATATCCTCTTCAAGATTCTCTAGTGAGGTCTTAGGATCATGTGGATATCTTTTATCAAACTCGACATGTATAGATTCCTCCACACATTTGGTTCTTTTATTAAAGACTATATATGCTTTTCTTGATGTTGAATATCCAAGGAATATTCCTTTATAACTTTTGGAGGAAAAATTATTGATATTATCTTTAGTTTTTAGAATATAAAATTTACATCCAAAAACATTAAAATAATTTACCTAGGTTTTCTTATTATTACAAAATTCATAAGGATTTTTCTTAAGTATATGTCTCATTAAGAGTCTGTTTATTATATAACAAGATTTATTAACAGCTTATTCCCAAAAATAAATAGGTAGGTCATATTCATTGAACATAGTTCGCGCAATTTCCTATAGGGTTCTATTTCTTATTTCTACTATACCATTCTACTTAGGTGTCCTATGGGAAGAGAATTTATGGCTATATCCATTTTGTGATAAAAACGATTCAAAGTCTTGATTTTAAAACTCAGGGCCATGATCAATTCTTAAGGATTTAATTTTAAGTCAACTATGATTTTCTATAGTCCAAACATACTTAGTAAAATGGGGGAAATATTCACTTTTGTGAGCTAAGAAAAAAGGTCCAAGTATACATAGAGAAGTCATATACAAGATCATAAACATATTTATTCCCATTGATTCATGAAAATCTAGATGGTCCAAACAAGTCCATGTGAACAAACTTGAGAGGTTAAGAAGTTGTAACTTATTTCTTTGGTTTGAAAGATATTTTGTATTGCTTTCCCATTTGAAAAGGATTGCACACACTATTGTCTGGAAACTCTAGCTTGGACTAGTCATTAACTAAAAATTTTCTAGTTAATTTTTTAAGGGAGTGTACATTACAATTTCATATTCTTCTGCACCAGATCTAAGGCTCTTTGTGAAATTCACTTAGGCAGGAAACATTCTGTGATGCTAGTGTATCTAAATTTACAACATATACATTATCATTTCTAAAATCAGTAAATACTAAGTTATTTTTGGCATAAAAATATGTAATGAATTATTTTAAAATTTTACAATGAATCCATCATCACACAGTTGAGATATTCTAAGCAAGTTATATTTTAATCCATCAACATATAGTACTTTGGAAATGGAAATAGAGTTAGGATTACTAATCTGGCCTAAGCCGATGATTTTTTCTTTACCATTATCACAAAATGTGAAATGTCTTCCATAAATCTTGATGATATTATTGAAACTTGATTAATATCATCTCATGTGTCTTGAGAAGCCACTATCTAAGTACTATATTTTTCTACATAAAATCTTTAGGATTTTTACCTACAAAACAATTCATCCAAGAGAATATTTTGGTACCCATATTTTTCTGGGTTCATAAACATTAGTAATAAAGGCTTTAGAAACCAAAATTTTCTTATGGGTTTCTTATATGTATATAGTAAAGTATTATGAAAAATAAACATTATTTTTTCTAGAAAAACTTCATGCTGTAAATGATTTTTTAGAACTGGAACACGCAATAAAATCTTGATTTTTGGACAGAGAAGCAGATTTTCCATATTTATTTAGAAAACATGTTTTAGATAAATTTCTTTATCCTAGATGAAATAAAATTCTAGTAGAATACCTAAAAGATATCTATTTACAAATAAACTGAGTAAGTGTGTTTTACCCATTGGTAAACTTTTCTAGATCCTTTTTTAATTGATCATTAGATAACTTTAGGTCATTATTTTCCTTTACTAGTTGTGCATTTTTCTCTTTCTCAATTTTCAGTTCATATTTAATATTTATGGAGAGTATAAACCGATTCATTAATGATTTATACTTATCCTTTAGTTCATTAAAAGTTTCTTCTAGAATATTAAAATACTCAAACAGTTCATCATTTGTCGTATTTTCAGAATCAGATTCATCCCTAGAATAATATTTATTCTGTAAAGGAGAGTTTAATAGTACCTCTGAGGTATTTTTCATAAAGAACATGTTTTCCTTATCTTTGTTCTCATTCAGAGAAGAAGAAAATTCACTGGATCTATCCTCTGATGCACTCCAGGTGGCCATCATTGCTTTATTATATTTCCTATTTTTATACTCATACTTACTTTTATACATTAATTTAGGATATTCATCCTTGACATTCCCTCTCCTTTTGTATTTATAAAAAACTATTTCATCTGATTTTTCAAGCTTCTTCTAATCCTTTTTCCAATTTTTTGTTGTCATATTTTCATTTATAGTTTGGTTTCTTGAAGAAAATTTTCTTTCTGTAAAATTTTCTAGACCTCCCAGCCTGTTGGGACATTTCCTCATCACTAACTAAAGCTGATTATTTACTACTTATTCCCTCAACAACTGCTTGAACTTTCTATTTGCCTTTTCTCTCAGAAGTGATAGTCTTGAAGGGTACTGATTTTCTCTTCGGATCTTCCTCCTATTGATTCACCTTTAGATCCTCTTCATACATCAATAATTTTCCAATTATTTTATTCATTGGATGATTATCAAGGTCACATGATTTTCATATGGATACTGATGTCCTTCTCTATCTCTCTGGTAAGCATTGCAGAATCATCATGATCTGCTCCTTTGCTGTTACAGTTCTTCCTAAATAAATCGTGGTGTTCACAATTTCATTGAACTTGAGATTCATATAAGAAATAGATTCATAAAAATTAATTATAAAATTTTCATATTTATTAGTGTAATTATTTAATCTCATCTCTTTCACATTAGTTGTTCCCTCATGGAAAATAGGTAAATTTTCCCAAATTTCATTAGCAGTTTTACAGATAGAAATGTGATTAAAATTTTTATTTCCTAGTGCATAGTATAATAAATTCATAGATTTATAGTTATTGTTATAGTCTATATTGTTAGCTTTATCCCAAGTGATTATAGTAGTATTATAGGGTGCATATTTACTTTCAATAGCAGTCCAAATTTCAAATCCCATGCTTTCTAAATGTATTTTCATTTTAATCTTCCACTGAGCATAATTTGCTTCATTGAAAAAATGAGGACTATTCGTAGAAACTCCATCTAATATATTGTTCATAATATAATTTTTGAAAATATTTCAAAAGATAAAAATTTAGAAGTAACAAAAATATTACGATCTTAAAATACAACAAAAATCACAGTTGAAAAATATTTAAGAAAAGATTTTTAAAACCATATTATTTTGATAACTAAACCCTTTTCATTGATAGCAAAATGTTATCCCAGTCAGAAACTCAAGATGGGAGTGGGGGTGTTGAATTGAGTCCCTATAAAAATTTCTATTAAATATTGGTTCTTTGAAAATTTCCCCCAATTAAAATATAATCCAATTCAGTTTTTAGTGATTTTATAAAAGCCTTAAATATTCAATTAATTTCTCAAGAGATTGATTAGTTATCACCTATACTAACCTAAATATTAATATAACTTTTGAAACTAACTTGTTTTTTCAAAACTATTATAAATAATTGATAAACTAACTATCATTGTTGTAATTTGTTTGAATGAAATTTTTTATAAAACATAGTAAAAGAAAATAACAATAGGTGTAATGGAATTTAAAACAAGAGGTTCAGTCTCAAGTTGAGACATAGTTTTCTCCAATTGGTGATCACCTTATAACAAGCTATTTAAATTAATAATAAATTTTTATCCACACCCTGGATCGAGGTTCACAACAACACACAAGGCTGTCTAGGTCACAATTGACCTCTACCATAGTTATTCATGGGAAAAACAACAAACAGGTCACACACACGACCTCTTACACAGTTCTATGTGGAATAAAAATTGATAAGTAGAATAAGAGATTGAGGATAACAAGTATCCTCTAATTATGAACAAGATTCCATGTGTGTGTAATAGACAGATACACACACTTCTCAGAAATGTAAATAAATGAACAAAACAGAGCTAAAGATGAAGAGTTAGGTTTTGAAGGCTTTGTGTGTTATGCAGTGCAACTCTGAACTCATTTGATGTAGTGGAAATGAATTATAAGTCCTCCTCTAGAAGTTAAATCAAAAAAAGAGTGTTGAAACCATTGTGTTTTAGCTTCCAGGAGTATGAGATGTTTAATTTATTATTTGAAATATGTTCAGGTCTACTCTGCAGGTTTATCTTGATTTCTTGATCTCTCCATTTGTTCTTTTTTTGTTCTTGGGTTTTGGAAGAATGCTCGAGAGTTGCAGGAGTTCTTAAGTTTTCTTTTCTTGCTACTCTTCAGAATATTTTGAATGATCCATCTTGTTATCCTTTTATCCTTTGAGGTCCTGCAGGCATAATGATCTCCCCACTTGCATGTACCTCGTACCGTCCTCTAAATATCCTACAAACAACATTAATTAATGTCAGAAGCATTAATTTGTAAAAATGTGACCGTTATATATAAAGTTAAATTAATAATATAAAAACAATATTTATGACTATCGAGGATTCATAAGTATTGTAGAGTCATTATCATCGCTCTATCAGCATCGATGGCACTCCATATTGGTGAGTGCTTTTCATCAGTATTGGTGACTCTAGGAATCAGTCAATCATTTGTACTGTCAGTCTTCTCGGGCATCGATGAGTTGTCATCTGTCACTCACTTTGAACTATCAGTGTGTCTCCCATCAATGAATCGTCCATCGGTAAGTCCTTTGAACTATCGGTGTGTCACCCATTAGGGATTCGTTCATCGGTGATTCCTTTGAACTATTGGGGTGTCGCCCATCGGTGAGTCACCTATCAGTGAGTTGCTTGAACTATTGGTGTGACTGATCATCAGTGACTTAGCCATTGGTGTGTTGTTTGTTCTATCAGTGATTCCTACATCTGTGTCTTCTCCGATCAGTGAGTCCTCATTAGTGTCTTCTTCGATCAGTGAGTCCACATTGTTGAGTCTGCCATCGGTGACTCCATTGAACCAATCGGTGTCAGAGACCTTGAAAACATACAAAGTTTCTATATTATACAGAATAGTACCATACCAAGTGAAATTCATAATTGAATGTAAATATACCCTTGTACATATATTGAAACACAAATTTCCTTAATTTATTGACTTATGGAAATGTATTATACCATGTGACATAATATATTCATTTATAGATATTTTGTGACATGATTATCATTACTCAAAACACAATATGTGAATTATCATGATTTTTAAATTGGCATAGTTTTTTATTGATAAAAAAATTTTCTCATAAAGGGTCCAATAGTTAGGTTACCTATCCCGAAGCATCTTAGTACTCCATGGATTGAAATACATGTCCTAAAATAGGGACATTGTTCTCTAGGTGGAGGGGGGATGAAACAACTCATGAAGTTAAAGGGTTAAAAGACTAGATTTTAGTACCCATGTCAAAAAGGATCGCCTTTATTTTCATAATCCTACCTTATCTGTACTCCATAGTTAAGAATTTTTGGCTTGGAGTAGTGTCAGGATGAGTGACCTCTAGAGATATTTAATAGGGTGCATGTGAGTGAGAAAAAAGAAAAATTAAAGAATATGTGTTGGCCTATATGGAGAATCCCTAGTATATTAATATGTTAAAAAACATGGGGGGTCCACTAAATGGGAAATAATGTATGTAGGACTAATAGTGACACATTTTAGGCCCAGACCCAATGTTTATGTTAAAGCAGGGTTCATGTAATATCTGCGGGGCCCATGTAACATCCTAGGTATTTATAAAATAATACATTTTCATCTCTATTAATATTTATGAATAAGACATTAATTATACATTAAAGGAGATTCCATTTTTGATAGCATACTTGGCATGTAACAACTGGTTTCTCTGAAATCTTATGTTGCACACAAGACTAAGTTATATAAAAAAATATAACATTAAAAATAATATCATTTTAAATGGTAGTTAAAAACTAGTCATTGTATTGGTGGGAATGAAAATAACTAACGATAATATGATTACACAAGTTTTCTAAATGTTTTTATAATTATCCACAAAAATTTAGAGGCTTAAAATGCGAATGAATCAAATTTTAAGCATAAAATACTCTAATATATTTAAAAGGCCATTTTTCTGTGTTTTTGTGGATTTTTTAAATATAGTTTACCCATTTTATATTTTATATTTGAAAAAAATAAACTTATTCTTTTTAATCAGTACATCAAAATTTACTTTGGTTGAAATTTTGGTATTTTCTGATTAAATTCATATTTTAATAAATAGTGAAAAAATACTGCACTTTTAATTCAAAACTTCCTTTTAGTAAAATTTATTTGTATTGATAGATTATCATTTTAATTGGTCTTAAAATATATTTAAATTATTTTTTTATCATTTAATCCAATGATGGTCATTGGAATTAATTTCACATTTAAATTGGACATAAACACATGTCAATATTTTGATAGTTTTTACTTCTTAGAAAACCAGTTTCTAGTTTTGACAAGGAGAATTAATTTTAAAAAAATTAATGAAACTTTTTTTTTGAATTTTTAAAATTATATTTTATATTTGTAATTAGAAGGTCCAAATTATGATAATATTTATCTTTTATTTTTATACATTAGGAATTGTAACTTCAGTAATTATTTTTATTTACCACGGTTAAAGGGTAAATTTAATAAGGGTAATAATAATAATATAATAATATAAAACTACCCTAACACACACCCTAATCTTTTTTTATGAGTCATGGGAGACCAAAAAAATCCTTAGGGTGAACGTTTGACATTTGGGTGCCACTTGGGTGTGATAATGACATGTTATAATAGTTAATTTAAACTTAAGAGAACTATAACACAAACATGTATCTTTTTACTAAAAAATTTCTATGGTGGGGTAATATAACTGATATCTTTTTCAATAAATTTTCCTTATAAACCTAAAAATATTTTCTACATCATGGTATTTGATTTTTAAATTTTAGACATTAAATAAATAAATTTATTTATGACACAATGATGATGAAGTGATTACCATATTAATGAAGGATTCAAATAAATTATATTATAAATATTAAAATAAATATAATTTGAAAGTTTTTATTCCATCCAAAAAAAATTTAGATGATTATTACATTTTTTATTTGAGTTAATATAGTTTTTTCGATTAAATCAAGTTTTTATGACTTAAAAAAAATCAATTACTAAATATTGTCAAAATTGACATAAATGAGTTTAAATTTTTTTTATTTTATTAAATGATATAATAGTAATAAAAATATAAGATTATTCCTAATGACTTTGATATTGTAAAAAATTTCATTAATGATCCACTTTAGGTTCTCTTTTCATTTTACAGTAACTATATTATCCATATAGTGTAAAAGTATAAGAGACAAGGTAAGATTTAATTTTTTTTAACTAAGGTTTAAATCCAAAAGATATGGTTAACTTTGTGAACTAAACTTGTATAAAACATATTGGTTGAGAGGATTTCAACCCATACACAACATATCCTTCAAATATATCACATTGAGCTATTATAATTCTAAAATCACTTTATAGTAAAATAATATTTCAAGACTTTCCTAAGGTGCCCATCCTCTCTCTTATAAAAGGCCACCACCTATACCCATATACTCACACCTCTGAAGACCCTTGGATAATCCAAGATCTATACTAATAATCTCCCAACATCCCTCCCTTCCTCATAGAATCATTCCCTTGGACAGAATGCAGTTACAAAATCATTTTGGCTCAAATCAAAAGGAGTTACCTGATTTAGAGGTAACGTCTTCTCTCAATCTCCTTTCAATTATTTTTTTCCATCTCCAACCCCTACCCTATTTTTGTTACATTTTTTTTATAAAAAAACCAGTATATTTTATATACTAGTATTTTTTGATGCTAAGTTTTCGACCTATACTTGCACACACCTCCATCTAACAGATACATACCATACTGTTTTTATGTATGATGAACTACTACCTCACTCAATGATGATTATTCAATTTTCCCCTACCACCTCTCACGGTGTCCATTATGATATAAATATATTTATATATGAGATATATTATATTTATATTTTCTATATTCTTATATAATTTTTATTTACAATATACTTTTATGCTTTCTATAATGTGTAAATATGATAATTTCATTTGAGCAAGTGTGGACTACCGCCCCCTCAAAGTGATATGAAATGTTCATTCCATACATAGAACATATAAATGATGGAATTAATGAAATTATGTAACATATATAATTTATATATTATACTATAATTACAATATACTTATGTATCATTTAGTTTTCATTCCTTTAATATGAGAAGGAAATGAAAGTAGCGTTCATGTGTATGTACGACCTACCGTTTCCATAAATGGGGAATTTCATTTCTTATATCCAAATGTTATGGGAAAATATAAATACATATATATTAGATATATATGATATTTAAATCATGAATATCATTCTATAGATTATTTACTTATGACCACATAGACAATCTTCATTAAAATAATTTCATTTTTGTCTCAAGTACTGAACATTGACAAAACATCCAATATAAACTCAAATAATTAACTAATTTTTATAACATGGTAATAAGTGATATAAAATTAATGATAAAATTGAAAAATGTTCTGACTAAATTATAAATTAACGTAAGTTTATTATTCAATAAATTAAAGAACGAACAAGACAAGTCAGACTCAAGGTATGAGACTTCATCTCAATATTCTTTCATTGAGGAATATTTTTATAATATACGCCACCTTATTTTATACGGTGTATATTAAACCCCTTTGAATTTTAATGTTATTAAATTGTTTTCAAAAGGAATATTTTTCTGGGAAGCATTTTACTAAATGAAAAAAAGGAATGTTTTTTAATATATGCAGTTATAATGACCTTTCCTCCATCATGACCATTATTTGGTATTTGGATTCCTCAATAAGCCACAATGTTTTCAAAAATTAAATTAAATACCACATTCCTTTTTAGGTATTTTGGAATTGAAAATGATTTTGGTAATTGATTGATTATATCAAAAACTTGAAATGATATCTTATGATTACAATGTAAAAATATTATTTTTCCTTTATGATTTTTTTTGTTTTTTGATTATGATATGGTTCTTGGGAATTTATTATATATACGTGGGGTTCTGTGATATACTATGGGTGGGTGAGCCTACGATAGCTCTCCAATGCATTGGGTAATGTGACAGAGGTAAACATTAAGGTTTATACTAATAGATTTAGGAAATATATTGTGATGGGTATTACAAAAATAACCATGAAGGTTACTCTTTATGTAGCTGTGAAAGCCACAATGTAAATATGATATGGATGCCACAAGTTACCTTTATGATTTATGATTGCTGTAAATTTTTCACGATTCTTATGAATTCATTGGTTTATAAACATTCATAGACTAATGTTTTTCCCTTATTTTACCCATTACTGAGTTTTTATTCTCATCGCATGTTTTTAAATTTTTTTCACAGTGTATAAGGATGAGTATGAGAAAGAAATAAGTCATGATGATATTTATCAAGAAAATAAATCATGATTTATTCTTAAAAGGGGTTCCTTTAGTAGAAAAAATTTATACTGTTTTGATAGTATCCTATTGTATTATTATGGGATGATATGTATTAATAAAGGCCTAATTCATTAAAACTCTAAAATTGAAAGGATCAATGACATGAATTAAAGTCAAATTATTGACATATCACATGACTATGCAATGTTTTATGGTAAGGGACTTATAGTAGGTATCAATGGTCAGTTGAGATAAATTGAAGGGTTAGAATATTGTTAATAGAATATCCATAAATTATTTTTACTCTATGGTCAAATTGAAATATCATTTGGGGATTACCATGTTTCTTTGACTAAGATATGTCTGTTCAAAATGGTTTTCCACAGAGGAAATAGGGCAGCTATGTTAGGATGACATCCAGAGGAAAATAATATTCCGAATTAGCATCCTGATATGGTCAGAATCGAAAATAAATACATTGTTTCATTAATGGAGTAGTTTACTTTGGCTATAAATAGAGGTGGTATCTTTGCACGACATTAGCCAGATCAACCACATAGGAACATGTCGGTAGTTGAGCATTTCATGAGGAAATGTCCTCAATTATTCAGAGGATCATCTGACCATATTCTGACTGAAGATTGGATTAGAGCCCCATAAAATATTTTTGATGTCATTGGATGTTCATAAAATCAATAGGTTAGTCTTGTTGTTTACCATTTTTAAGGTGAAGCTGATCAGTTGTGGTTCATGGTTAACAATACCAGGGATAGTGAGGATATTTATGCTCTTGATTAGGATGAATTCAAAGGTATGTTTCTTGAGAAATATTTTCCAAATCCAGTTCGACTTAAGATAGAAAAAAATATTGGAATTGAGGCAGGAGGATGACTCATTGATAGCTTATGAATAAAAATTCACTCAACTAAAAATGTATGCTATAAATTTCATATGGGATCTTGATAGTAAAAAATCATTTTTACTCAGGATTAAATCCAATGTACCAAAGGTAATTGTCTTTTCATGAGTTCAAAAGTTATTAAAAACTTGTTCAAAGTGTGAAGAATGTGGAAATAGAGTTTTCTGATGATCATGTTTTCTTTGAAAACAAGAATAATTAGAGTTCAAGATTTAATACCAAAGGGAAATATTCTTCAAAAAACTATGATGGTAAGAAAATTAAGTTTACAATTTGTGAAAATTGTGGTTAAAAGAGCATAATGTAATGCCTTTTGAATTATGGTTAATGCTTCCGATGTGGTAAAATGGGGCACAAGGCTCATAACTACACTGAAAAAATAATGGGAAGACAAAATATGATATAGAGTTAGTGAAATGTTTTAAATGTAAGGATAGGGGTCATTATGAGAATGAGTGTCCGATGAAGAATTTGAATGATGGGATGCATCCGGACTATAAGAATAAAGGCGTGGTGAAATCATTTGAAACTACTTTAACAGATATTAGTCCATCAAATGAAGTGGTATCAGGTACAATGTTTCTTTATTCAGATTATTCCAATGCGTTGTTTGATTTTGGGTCTACACATTCTTTCATTTTTGAATTTTTTTGGTCAATTGGGAATTCCTTCTCAATAAATGAATCTATATCTTTTTGTAAAAACAATTTGGGGGAAATTTTTAGAAGAAAATAAATTATAATAATATTTATGTCCTTGTATATGGAAATTATCTACCTGCAAACATTACTGTTTTCCTCTAGTAGAGTTTGATGTTATTCTGGGTATGGATAGGATTTATATTTACCATGATAAGATTAACAGTAGAGATAAAGAAGTTTCTTTTCAGAAATACTTTTAGTTTGTGTACAAGAATGAACCCATACCATTGTTAACATGCCAGGAAGATGAGAAATTAGTAAAATATGGAAATGAATGTCACCTATCACTTATTGTTGAAAACATAGGAACTGTTTAGATTAATTATGTACCAGTTGTAAATGAGTATCTTGATATTTTTCATGATGATTTTCCTGTTATTATACCTACCAGAGATGTTGAATTTACTATTGACTTGGTTCTTGATGCTAAGACAATTTCAAAACCCCCTTATCAAATGGCTCAAATTAAACTTTTAGAGTTGAAGAAGAAATTTTAGGTGTTATTAGATAAAGGTTTTTTTCGACCTAAAACATCACCATGGGGTGCTCCTATCTTGTTTTTTAAAATGAAATATGGTTCAATGTGACTTTTCATTGATTATAGATCCTTTAATAACATCGCTGTTAAGAACAAGTATTCTTTGCCTCATATCAATTAATTTTTTGATCTATTCCAGGGAGATCATTATTTTTCAAATATTGACTTGAGGTCAGGGTACCATTAGTTGAAAGTAAATGAATCATCCATTTCAAAGACCACATTTTGTACTGGATATAGCGATTATGAGTTTGCAGTTATGCTATTTGGGTTAACAAATACACTTATTGTATTCAGGGATCTTATGAAGAGAATATTCCATGAGTTCTAGGATATGTTTATGGTTATGTTTATTGATGATATTTTGGTATATTTTTAAATTAAAGAGGATAATGGAATTCATTTAAGGTTTTTCTTAAAAACCTTAATATAAAAGAATCTATATGGGAAATTTAGCAAGTGTGAGTTTTGGTTACAATAAATTTCATTCATTGGTCACATTATTTCTAAAGATGGCATAACTTTTGATCCTTATAAAAAAAAGTTTTTGAAGAATGGACAATACCCAAAAATATAACCAATATTCATAGTTTTCTTTGTTTAGTAGGTTATTAATAGAGGTTTGTTGAAAATTTCGCATGGTTATATATCCCACTAACTAAGCTAACTCGAAAAGGTGTTATATTCATATAGACAAAGAATGTGATGAATGTATTTAGGAATTGAAAATAATATTAGCGAATGCTTCAGTTTTGGAACTGGATTCCAGAAATGGTGAATTTTTTATCAATAGTGATGCTTTATTAAAAGGAACTAGTTGTTTCCTAATTAATAATGATCAGGTAATTTCTTATGATTCACATCAGTTGAAAAATCATGAGTTAAATTACCCTATACATGATTTGGAATTATATGTTGTTGTTTTTTTCTTTAATAATTTGGAGGCATAATATGTATGTAGTAAAATGTGGAATATATACTAACCATAAATTTTTTAAGTATATATTAATTCAGAAATAATTTAACATGAGACAGAGAAGATGGATGTAATTAATCAATGATTATGAATTCATTATTCATTACGATTCTGGAAAACCAAACAAAGTGGTCGATGCTTTGAGTGCGAAAAGTAATGCTACATTAACAATGATACATTTAGAATGTGAACCTTTGATTAATGATTTGATTCACTTTGGAATGAAATTTTTTAGTAAATGAAATTCCCCTGTTTTTTTGGTTTTAATGCAATTTTTTATATCAGATAGAATTAAGCAAGCACAGAAGGAAGATAGTGAGTTTCATAAAAAGGTAGAGTTGGTTCAGAAGGGTAAGTTACCTGGATTTAACATTGATAAATATTGTGTTTTGAGGTTTTTAAATAGATTATGTGTGCCATGTGATTCAAATTTGAGGAAAGAGTTGTTACGTGACGCCCATGGTTATCCTTTTTCAGTTCATCATGGAAGTATTAAGATGTATAGAGATCTTCAAGAGTATTACTAGTGGGATGGAATAAAAAGTGATATTCCTAACTTTACAGTGAAGTGTTTGATTTTCCAGCAGGTTAAATAAGAGAATGAGTTACTAAAAGGGATACATCAGCCTTTTCTAGTATTATAGTGGAAATGGGAAAATATCTCCATGTATTTCTTATTGGGATTACCATAGACTTATTGAGGTAACAATTCCATTTGGGTTATTGGTGATAGATTGACTAAATCTAATAATTTTATTCCTACTTGAGATACTTTTTCACTAGATCATCTTTCTTAGTTGTATCTCTAAGAGATAGCCAGGTTACATGGAGTTCCTCTGTCTATTTTATCTGATTGTGATCTCAGATTAACTTCTAACTTTTGGAATGGCCTTCCGAAGTCATTTGGAACTGAATTAAATTTTAGTACAAATTTTCATCCTCTATCAAATGGGTAGTTAGAAGAAAAAAATCAGACCATGGAGGATATGCTATTTGATTGTTCAATGGATTAACAAGAATTTTGGGATCAACATATTTCTTTGGTTAAGTTTTATTATAATTACAATTTTCATTCCTCTATTCAGATGACACCATTTATGGCATTATATGGAATGTAGTGTCAAACTCTAGCTTTTTTGGATAAAGTAGGTGAAAAGAAATTTATGGGACAAGAATTAGTAGAAGAGATGGTAGAAAATTTTTTGTTGATTCAAATGCACATGAGGATATCTCAGAGTAGGTAGAAACTTTATGTGGACAACCGAAGGAAAGATCATTATCTTGAGGTAGGTGATCATGTCTTTCTCAATGTTTCTCCATAAAAAAGTGTGATGCATTTTGGTAAGAAGGGAAAGCTGAATATGTGGTTTATTAGAACCTATTAAACCATAGAGAAAGTCGGATAAGTTTTCTATATAGTGGATTTACCTTCTAGTTTATCCTAGGTACACAACGTTTTTCATTTTTTTATGTTAAGAGAGTATATTCTGAATTCATATCATGTTTTGAGTCCATAGGTAGTTTAGTTGGAAGAGAATATTATTTATAAGGAACATCCAATATAGATTCTTGACCACAGAGAGAAAGTGTTGCATAATAAGGTTATTCATCAGGTAAAGGTTTTGTGGAAAAAATATATAGTTTAAGAGGCAACATGGGAATCTAAAAATGTTATGAGGTAGAAAATCCCCCAATTATTTGATAAGTAAATAAAATTTCGGGGATAAAATTTCCAAAAGGGGGAAAGGATGAAACATCCCAGGTATTTATAGAATAATACATTTTCATGTCTATTAATATTTATGAATATGATATTAATTTTACATTAAAGGAGATTCTATATTTGATAGCTTACTAGACACGTAACAATGGGTTTCTCTGAAATCTAACAATGCACACAAGATTGAGTTATACAGAAAATAATACATTATCAATATTATTATTTTAAATGGTAGTTAATGCCTAGATGTTGTATTGGTGGGAATGAACAAAACTAACTATAATATGATTACATATGTTTTTCAAATGTTTTTATATTTATCTAATAAATTTTAGAGGCTCAAAATGAGAATGAATCCAATTTTAAGCATAAAATACTCTAATATATTTAAAAGGCCATTTTACTGCCTTTTGATGGAATTTTATTTTAAATATAGTTTTTCCACATTAATATGTTATTTTTGAAAAAATAAAATTCTAATTTGGAATCGAGACATCAAAATTTACTTTGACTAAAAATTTTGTCTTTTTCTGATAAAATTCATATTTTAATAAATAGTGAAAAATACTGTATTTTTAATTCAAAACTACCTTTTTTTTATAATTTATTTGTATTTATATAATATCATTTAAATTGGATTTAAATTATTTTTAGATTATTTATTTATTATTTTATCCAATTTTGGTCATTGGAAGTAATTTCTCATTTAAATTGGACATAAACACATGTCAATCTTTTTATAGTTTTTACTTCTTAAAAACCCACTTTCATGTTTTGACAACAAGAATTAATTTTAAATTAATTAATGAAACTTTAGTGTTTCGAATTAGGAAAAATGTATTCCATATTTATAATAATATGGGCCAAATTATTTAAATAGGCACCTTTTATTTTTTGGACATTATGAATAGTAACTTCAGTAATTTTTTTATTTACCACGGTTAAAGGGTAAGTTAGGTAAATAAGGGTAAAAATAATATTATAATAAGAAAAGACTACCCTAACACATGTCATAATATTATTGGATGTGTCAAGTGTGGTTAAAAAAATCCTTAAGTTGAATTTTTATCATTTGGGATCCACTTGGTTGTGATAATGACATGTTATAATAATTAATTTAATGTAAAGGGAAATATAACATAAACATGTATATTTCTAGTAAAACTATTTTAAGGCAGGGTTATATAAATTATATATTTGACTATAAATATTCATTAATAATATAACAACATTTCTTATGTCATGTTATTTTATTTATAATTTTTATACATTAAATAAATAAATTTATTTATGAATCAATAATGATGCAGGGATTACCTTATTAATGAAAGATTCAAATAAATGATATTATAAATATTAAAATAAATTTAATTTGAAATTTTTTACTACATACAATAATTTTATGAATGATTATTACATTATATAATTGTTTAATTTAGTGTTTAGAATGAATCAAGTTGTTCGAACTTTAGGAAAAATTAATTACTAAATAGGGTCAAAATTGATTTAAATGATTTTTTAAAACAAATACTATCTTATTAAATGATATAACAGTCATAAAAATATATTATTCGGCCAACTAACTTATATAATGTTAAAAATTTCATTAATGGTACACTATAGGTTCTCTTGTAATTTTATAGTAACTATATTAACCATATAGTGTACAAATAAAAGAAGACATAGTAAGAGTTGTTTTTTTAACTAAGGGTTAAAGCCAAAAGATAAGGCTAAATTCGTGAACTAAAATGGTATAAAACCTATTTGTTGAGAGGATTTAGACCTATAATAATCTTATCCTAGAACTATATCACTTTGGGGCGATAATAATTTTAAAATAAATTTATAATAAAATAATATTTCAAGACTTTCCTAAAGTGACCCTCCTCCCTCTTATAAAAGTCCACCACCTATTCCACTTTATCACACCTCTAAATCCCCTTTGATCATCCAAGTTCTGAAAAAATATTCTCCCAACATCCCCCCCTTCCTCATAGAATCCTTACCTTGGGTAGAAGGCAATTCAAGAAATCCATTTGGCTAAAATCAATAGGAGTAACCCGATTAAGAGGTAATGTCTTCTCTTAAGATCCTTTCATTTATTTTTTTCCGTCTCCAACACCCTAAACTCTTTTTATTCCATTATATTATAACAAAAATATTATCCTAAATATACAAGGATGTTGTTATTCTAAGGTTTATACCAACAATTACACACACCTCTATCTAATGGATATAGAACATACTGTTTCTGTGTATAACAAACTATTGCAGCACGAAATGATGATTGTTCAATTTTATCCTACCACCTATCATGGTGTCCATTATGATGGAAATTTATTTATATATGATATATATTATATTTATATTTTCTTTGTTCATCTTATTTTTTTACAATATTCCTTTATGCTTTCCATAATGTGTAAATATGATAATTTCATTTGAGGAAGTGTGGACTACTACCCCCACAAAGTGAAATGACTCATTCATTACATACATGGAACCTATAAAGGGTAAAGTTAATGAAATTATGTAACATATATAAAATTTATATTATAATATACATGTTTTTCATTTAGTTCTCATTCCATTAATATTACAAAGAAATGAAAGTAACATTCATGCGTCCGTACGACCTACCGTCTCCCTGAATGGTGAATTTAATTTCTAATCTCTAAATGTTATGGACAAATATAAATATATATTGGATATATCTGATATTTAAATCATGAATTTCATTCTGGATATAACGTACTTATGACCACTTGTAAAATATTCATCAAAATATTTTCATTTTTGACTCAAGTACCAAAAATAATAAAAATGTCTGATATGAACTCAAATAATTAACTAATATTTATAACATGGTAATGAGAGACATAAAATGAATCATACTATTGAAAAATGTTCTGAATCAAGTATAAATGAACCTAAGTTTTTTATTTAGGAAATTAAAGAACAAACAAGACAAGTCTGACTCAAGGTAAGGGACTTTGTCTCAATCTATTTTCATTGAGGCATATTTTGATAATATACACCACCTTCTTTTATACTAGGTATAATAAACACATTGGAATTTTAATTTCATTCAACAGTTTTGAAAATGATTCTTTTTCTACGAAGCATTTTAATAAATGAAAAAAATGAATGTTTTTTTAATTACACATTAATAATGACCTTTCTGCCGCTGTGACTACTATTTGGTATTTGGATTCCTCTACAAGATGTAATGTTTTTGAAAATAAAAGTAAATACCATATTCTTTTTTAGGTATTTTGGTATTGAAAATTGTTTTGAGAATGGATTGATTATATAAATAACATGAAATTATATCTTATGATTGCAATGTGGAAATATTGTTTTCCTTTATGGTTGCTCATGTGTTATGGTTATGTCAAGGTTCTTGGGAATTGCTTATGTAAATTGGTGATTCTATTATAAACCGAGGGTGGGTGAGCCCCTGATATATCTCCAATTCATTGGGTACTGTGAGAGAGGTAAACATTAAGGTTTCTCCTAATATATTTACGGAATATACTATGTTGGGTATTCCAAATGTAACCATGAAGGTTACTACCTATGTATCTATGAAAGCTAAAATGTATGTATGATATGGATGCCATAAGTTTCATTTATGATTTATGAATTCTATGAATTTTTAAGGATTCTTATGAATTCACGGGTTTATAAATATTCATGGACAAATGTTTTATTTCCTTTTTTTACCCCCTATTGAGTTTTTATGCTCATCATTGGTTTTTAAAATGTTTTCATAGGGTATAAGGATGAGTAAGAGAAATAAATAAGTCAAGAATATTTTTATCAAGAAAATAAATCACGTTTTATTTTTAAAAGGGTTTCCTTTAGTGGAAAAAATGGATACTATTTTGATTGTATCATCTTGTATGATTATGGGAAGATATGTATTAATAATAGACTAATTCTTAAAATCTCTAAACCTGAAAAGAACCTCGATGTGAATTAAAGTCAAATTATTGACTTATCTCAAGATTATGTAATTTTTTAAGGCCGGGGCATTATAGAATAGTTATTATAACTTGCATGACAAGTTTACAAATATTTCAAGCTATTATTTCCTTTACATTAATTTGATATATTAGATTTTATTTCCATACATTTAAATATCAGATAATCTCTCCTAATATAAAAATTATTCTTACATTCATTAGAAATCCTTTCATAGGTGTCTCTATTTTCATGTATGTACTCCTGATCCTTTTTATAATCATAACAAAAGTTTTTATTCCTAACTATCATGTTCATCCTTCTTAAAGGTTGATCTATTTCATCCACACTTTCAATATAATTAATTTGAATATAAGTAATCTTAGATTTCTTCTATCAATTATTATTCCTTGGTAATTTAGTTATATAATTAATTACAATATAAGTAACATTACTAGAAGTAGAAGTAAAATATTCTTCCTTCATTGTATTCTTTTTTTCCACATATATTTTCAAAATATTTTCATATTAAATTAAATTAACAATAATATCATCAAGAATTAACTTTATAAGGTGATTAATAACATCTATATCTTTTTCATAGTTTCCCACTACTTCAGAAGTATAATGATAATTTTATCAACCAAATGATCATCTAAAAACTAATCACCAGGAGATTAAATCCCACTAACAACCATCATGAATCTCTGATGCATATGTTCTAAAGAATTTCCAGGTACAAAATCAAATGCCTAATAATTAGCCATCAATATTTCTCTACGAGTTTAAATAAAATTGGAAATTATAAAATGAGTAATTTTAAACTTATTTCATATTCCATTATCCATTTCACATAAATAAATTTGTATATAGGTATTCTAAGCCATGAAAATGTACTATATTCCAAAATTTATTATTTTATTGATATTTAATCCTTTAATAATGAGTAAAGGTAAATTAATATTTCCATAGAATTTGGTAATTTATAGTTATCATAAGAAAGTGATTCATTCCAATATTGATAACTAAATTATTTATACATTCATGCCAATATTCGTAGTTTTCACCAAAAAATATTAGGAGCTAAACACAATTTAGATTATCCAAAATTACAATAGGAATTACTTTAATATTTTTTTCTCTAACACCTGATTAGAATAAAGAAACTAAGATATTTTCGATAAAACAACATAAAAAATAAGAGTAAGAACAATTTCAGTCTCAAATGTAGAGTTCTTCTCTCATACCACATGTTTTCCAAGAAATAGATGACCCGTAAACTATAGGGGTGAATTATAGTATGCACTCTTATAAAGGATAATATTAATATTGAGCACACTCTAATTAGAGAGGTATTTTCATTAACCGAAATCACCAAGGGATTCTTTTTTCCAACCCTGGGTATCATTGTTCTATTATAGAACTTCCTTTAAGAGAACTATCAAAAAACCCTAGCTTAAACAACCATGAGATTCCTTGACACCATGATTAGTAGAATATTACTAGCCCCACAATATCTTCGCTAACCTTATAAAAAACCCTTCTTCTAAGGACTAGAATCCCCTTGATCAACATAATCAGAAACAGACTTCTTCCACATACAAAAATCCCCTCGATCATCATGATTATAAAATCAACTATTACATAATAAATATAAGATCATTATAACAAAATATTCATTCAATGAAGCATTTAAAAATACTCAAAAAGAAAAGTAATATAATCAGAAGTACTCTATAAAAAATATATTGTATATTTAATAATTATTTATATATTTTAGAGAATTAAATATCATAATTTTTATCCAAAAATCCTCAACTATACTTACAGATGATACTCCATAAATAAAATTCTACCAACCTAAGGTTTAGTTTCAATGACATCAGAAGTAATAAAATCCATAAGGCGATTGGTTTATAATCACACAATATCTTCTAATGGAATAAACTAGTATTGCCTCAATGATCTATGACCTAGTAAAATCAATCAACAATGTAACCTCAGATCTTTGTAATTTCACGCTCCTTAGATAAAACATAAATTCATCATATTTTCATCCTTCACAACAAAAATAACTAAAAAAGACATCAAGTTAAATAAAATTCAAATATAAGATTTTTTTTTATTTTCAAAACATAAGATGTGAAGGATTTATTGACTCGATAATCTCTTATCTTCCTTATCATATTGTAATCATTCATCAGTTTAACTTCTTACAAGGTGTTCATCTTCTTCTCTATAAAATATGAATGTATCATTACATCCTCTTAATAACTTTAATGTTTTATTGACAATAATCCAATGACTCTAAATAGGATTAGATTGCAATATAATAGTTATTATCAAATCATAATGAACATATGGTTGAGTATAAAACATGGAATACATGATAGATCCTATAGTATATTCACAAGGAATTCTATCGACCCATTCAAAAACATTAGATGGATCTTGAATATTACTAATATTCATTCCATGTAAGACTTGTAAATGAATATGTCTTGAGTTCTCCATGATAAAATTATTTATAACTTTACCAACATATGTATTTTGACTAATTATAATAATCATATTAAATCTACCTCTCTAGATGTCTATGCGTAGTATATAGGATAATTCAATGATGTATTTCATTGAGAAACACTTTCCCAATTAAATCATTGCCTAATATAATGTTTTGAAATCAAATTTGATAAGAAGTATATCATCTTCAAAAAATAAAATAAATACTACCTCAATCCCATTAATACACTTGTATACACAATAGTATATATTTTCTTGATGAAAACAAACTCTTTGATTAAATTATAAAACTAAATATTCTGAATTTTAGAATCTTTCTTTAATCCCTAAAAAAATCATTGCAACTTGAAAACCTTAGTAGAATCATTTAAAACTTAAAACCCTTTAGGCTATATCATATACATTTCCTTGACTAAACTAAAATTAAGGTAAGTGGTTTTGACATATATCTGATATATATTTTGATAAAAATGATCTAATATACACAAAATATCCAAATTTATTTTATCATCATTTCTAGTGAAAAGGTCTCTTCATAGTCGATACCATGATTTTTTTTGTAAGATTTTACCAACAAGAACGATTTATAGGTAAAAAAAACTACCATATATGTTATTTTTTTCCAAGAAGACCCAATTTCACCCTATAAGTCCACCCCTTTAGGTGCATCCACCAAGTTATAAAGTTGGTTAGTGTAGATGGAGTCTATTTCAGATTACATGTCTTTAAACCATATCTTAGAATTGAAACTCTAATAATCCTATCATTATGTAGCAGTTTCATCACCTATGAAAATTAGTTTGTCATAATTTACTATAACAAATACATATCTTTTGTGATATTGATGAATCTAACCAGAAATTTTAGGTTATTTTATAACTTGATTGTGTAATTCTTCTACAACTGTTTATGGAACTAAATCAACTTCTGTTTCAGGAATACTTCTGGAATGTCGTTTCTAAAATTCTATAAGTTAATTTTTTTACAATGAATATAAAATTTAAATATTCATTCTCATAGAATGTATAATATTAGGCCAAGAACTCTTTATACTAATTAGGACTATAAAATAATATCCCTTCATTTCCTTGGGATAATACAAAAATAAGTATTTATCAAACTTAGGTTAAAGTATATTAAAATAAAAACATCATGAGTATGCCTTCATAGCCATAATATTCATAAAATACATATTGGGATGTTTCCTAGTCCTTATCTCATATGATGTATTTATAAATTATTCATATGGAATCTAATTAAGTAGGAATACATCAGTTTCAAGAGAATATCACTAGAATAAAATAGGAAGGTCATGCCCAAACATCATCAATCAAATCATGTACAAATGGGTATAAATCATTTTTCCTAGGAACACTATTCCTCTGTGCTATCTTTGGAGGAGTAATATGTGAAATAATTTAAAAATATCTCAAATGATAAATGAATTATTAGCTTAGTTATTCACTACCTCAATAAGATAACAGAATCGTAATACATTTTCCATGATTATTCTGTACTATGTTCTAAAAAAATTTGAACTTTTTAAAAAAAAATTATACTTTTTTCTCATTATAAACACATAACCATACCTAATAAAGTCATTGGTAAGGGTGACTATGTAATTTTCCCACCAGTTAGATGAATACTCATTGGACCACATACATCACTATAAATAAAATCCAATATTCTACTAGCCCTTTCACCTTAAAATTTATTTTGGTCATTTTTCCTAATAAATAAGATTCACATGTATAAAAAAATTCATAATCATATAATTATAATAATCCATATTTATGAATTCTTTGAATTCCTTTCACATTTATATGTCCAATGCGGCAATGGAAAAGGTAAGTGGGGTTATAATTGATATTTCCCTTTTTTATTTTGAATATTAAAGGCATGGTTATCCATATATAGACTGTATAATTTATTTACCATATTCTTGAAATAATAAAATACTGAATTCACATATATAAAACCAATTTTGTTATTAATAATAAATAAAAATTCATATTATCCAAATAAGATAAAAAAATTAAATTGATATTTATGGTTGGAACATAATAAAAGTTCATTAATTATAGAAATAATTCAATAGGTAGACTTAGATCATAAGTGCCAACATCCAATGTAGAAACTCGTTCTCCATTTCCAACTTTTAGATACAATTCACTATTTTTTAATTCCCTAATATCTAGGATTCTATGTTTATCAACAAAAATATTTTATTAACACCATGTATCTAATAGCCAAATGTTAAAGTTAGGGGAATTTATTTATATAACATTCACATTTATATGATCAAAATTATTCCCTTTGATAAAAATTATAATCTTTAGATACAAATCTATAATTCTTTTATAAGTCACAAATGCAAGAGATCTAAATATGATATACATGATGAATTACATAATCAATAATAAAGAAATATATGTTGGTGAGTATCAAGTTTTATATCTTTTAATGAAGGACTTTTAATGAAATTACTCCCACTAAAAATGATGACCCAAATACCATATCCAATTGTTAAGAAAATATCCATATTTATCAAAGTAATGAGTCCAATTTGGTGTTCTTATCATAACTTAGTTATATAGGAAAGGGTTCATCCAAACCATAGCTTATATGATTCATATATAGTTGACTAGAAGAATATTTTATTGAATCAATCATATAGATATAAAATTAACACAATTAATATGGTATATTAACTCATAGGGTTTTCTAGATAAGTGTTTCCAAAATATCACACAAATATTTGGTTACATAACTCTTAGGGTTATCCATTTATACCATAACATACACAAGATAATCCATGAGAACACAACTTTAGAATAATATACCTAGTTGGATGATTATGGTACTGACATGTGTTTTATTTAGAAGGAATCACACACATAATATTTTAAGGAGATTCTTTTAAATTATCACTAATTTATTATACATCTTATGAATATATAATTTATAACTTTTTTCTCATGAAATATTTATTATCTCTTATTTTATTCCATTTTTATGGAATCTTATAATTATTTATTTTTTGGAATCTATATTATATCCACAAAATTTATATGTTCACACCATATTAATGTTCTACTCTTTACACAACCCATCATTTGTGTTAATCACCAAAAAATATAATCAAAACTTATTTACACATATTAAAATGAATATTATGCATAATTTACATAAAATTTTCATGTAAAGGTTTATAATTATACATGATTTATAATTTATACATGAGTATTCTTAGAGATAGAAATATACAACCCCCACCTTACTAGAACAAAGAATAAGCCTCCAAGCTAGTTGGAAGTCCAATCCTAAGACATTATATCCAAGGATACTTATGAGAGAATCCAATTAATCATAATTTTGACACCTAATTTTTATAAATTCTATTTAACCACAAAATTAATGCTAATAAGTATAGTCACAAAATAAGGTTAATGTAGATGAAAACTAAATCTTATGGGTTTATACATAATATGTAATTTATAGCTTTACAATTTATAAAAAATAATTTATCACATAAATTAAAATATACATAATAATAATATTTCATAAATAATTGAAGAATATTATTATTTAAAATAAACAAACTAATAAATAAATGTTTTATTTATTTACTAACATGAGATATAAATATGACTATTTAATATTTTATTTAGGGGAAAAATATTCTATTTATAATTCCAAAAACTTATCATTTATAAATAATATATAAACTAAAATAATACTAGCCAAAATTTTGAATTTCAAATATTTTATACTATATTTTTTTATTGATAATAGGAGTTATTAGTATTAATTTTTGATTGATATCAGTGCTTACGATAGGTGTTTTCCTAAGGTTACAGTCATATTTAATGATATTCCCTATATTGTTGTTACAGAAGGATGCTATACTTTTTTATGAAAACTATGTTTTAGTAGAAGCCTATAATATCTTACATTATATCCTATGAAAGTGAAAATAATATGAGTATTTATTATATAATAATATATGATATACAATATTTGTACACTAAAATAATGTAAAATATAAGAAAAAATTCATATCATACGCTACGATATGGCTCCAAATACCATATAATATACATGTTATTCAATTTTTTTTTAGGAAAATGTATTTATTTATTCATGAAAGTGTATTTAATTCCATTTATGGGTTTTTGGGAATCACTAAATGATCTTAAAATTGGAATACAACCCAGGAAATAACAAGATTTATTATCAATAAAAATGGCGTATTTAATGGAAGAACATGAAAAATAGATGTAACTTTATCAGTATAAGATACATAATATATAACATTATGGATTATGATTTAAATGGGTCACCATGTAACAACTAAAAGTATCTCACCTCCATGGGTTGTACATTGGCCTGGGATCCTCATTCATAACAAGAGAACTGCTGAATAACCATATTTCTAGCACCATTATTTCAAAGAAAAATGGTTATCATCGATGAAGAGAGATTAAAATATGGATTATATATAAAATTTCCTAATCAATAGAGGTATATTTCAACTTTCATAAGCTATATTCATTAAATAATTAGATCAAACCACCATCTTCCATCTCGTGAAAGATAACATGTGGGTTATTAACACAAAACCTGTGGAGTTGTACATTCATTGAACACATTAACAAATACACTATGGATTTATATACATAAATGAATAATTATAATTGATTCATAACCAAAGGAATTTATTTAAGAAGACATATATGAATAAATGGATGTGATATCTCATATCACATGCCTATCGTATGCTATGATGGAAACCAGACGTAGGCAATGATAGGGGTGTCCACATGCTCATATCCCTAATTATGATCCATGGATATCATAAAATATGAATATCCCTATATTTAATGGATTTACAAAGATCTTGACCCCAAAATATAAATTTCAAGACAAAAAGGAAAGGTAACCCCTGTCTATAAACTCTCACCCCATGGGAATCTCTATAACAGCTCCTATTTTCATAGTTTCATCCTTTAAATATTTCTATATATATCTTTAGATTTTTCCTTGGAGTTAGTGATGTTTTTGTGTGTCATGGGATCCTAGAATTAATATATTTAAACATAATTATATATTACAACACACACATGCATATTTTTAGATAAGATGGGTTTCCCATTAATCGGAACCTTAGATTGGAAATCTAAGACCACAATTGATCCAAGAACGTGGGGTTTACACTAGGTTTGACATAAAGATGGTTGGTATCAGGTGTTTGGTTAAACATAGTCATTAGTGGTTGTATTATGTGAATTAAATATTTTATTTATTTAATTTCCCCTAAACCTAATCCTACTATATAAGTATGTCATTATAGAAAATCTCCAGGGTCAGCTGCATAACCCTAGGAGATTAAATCAGAGAAAGTGGAGAACTTCATTGGCATTGTAGAGTCAGGAATGTGGATCGATGATAAAAAATCATGGGGAATCATAATATGGATGAATAATGTAGTGGGATAATCAAGTTTTTCTTTTGATAACATTTTCTTCACCAATGATTGATTCATTCTTGATGCAGGGATCGTTTTTTTTGGTTTTCCACCCTTGATTTATTTTTCAAGCATGTATTAGTGTATCTAATTTTTTTATTTGAGATATATGATCTTAACATGAGCCTAGTTAAGCAGAACTATTGATCATTTTTGTATATATCTCTTGTACATACTATTTTTAACTTTTTTCTACATTATTTAATAGTTGGATAGGATATCACCACCCAATAATAGTTTTCAATTCCTTCTTGTACATTCCCCACCACCGTTCATCATGTTATTTATTTTTAGCCCACGGGGATGGAAATATGACATTTTTGGTCCAGATTTGAGTGTGATAAAATATATAGATGCATATATAATGCTTGAAGGATGTAGGAATCCATGTTTTTCTGATGGATAAAGATATTTTGTGTGATGCGAGTGATGGAATCATGGATTGAGACCCTTGAACGATAATGGGAGGCATGGTAGCTTCCCTATGGGTGATTTTTTTAGATTTATGGCCACCCAAGATCTAGAATCAATTATCATAGGAATTCCCCTTAGATTTCAGTAGATTTGGGATGATCAATCATTGAGGAAGGTGAAATAAGAGGCAAATATAAGTGTCCATGGTAATACTATATGATTCTTAAAAATCACAATATAAATACATGTACTTTAAGGAACACATGTCATGTAGTCCACTTTTACCAGTGAATAGGGTTCCACACATAGTTAAATATCACATTTCATGTCGGGCTCCAACACACCATGTAACTCGATGCTGGTGGATCAGTGTGCACCCTAGGGGTAAAAGGTCACAAACGTGGTCAGGAATATGGGTACAACTATTGAACATGGGCATAGACATGACTAGAGCACCTAGAAATGGCTAGGGTACATAATCAAAACTAGAGTACATGGGCATAACCAGTACATGGGAACATCCTAGAGTATACAACTATGAGCCGGGGGACACAAGAATACCTAGATTAGCCACGACACTCCATGCACTTTCTATACATGGCATATAATTTTCATAAGACCGAGACTTGGATTTGGGTTTGTGAGTTTCCTATATATAGTGGGTTTCCACATAGGATGTGACTTAGCCTTTGTTTTAGAAATAGAGATACAACCTGAGGTTTTATGGGAAGTAATATTTTTTCAGTGATTCTTGGATTATGGGAGTGATCGAGTTTATTCATCCGGTAGATTTCAGGGTCGATACTCCCTTGTCAATCCCTAGTACGGTCCCCCATAATCTTTACATAGGTAAAGTTGGTACTCCCTCACACTATGAAGGGAACATTTCCTCTATCCATAGAGTGTAATTACCCCGTCATCAAGATCCAAGGAGGAGTGGGTCCTCCACTGGTGTAATGTCCTAGACCCAGATGCCACCCTATGGTGCCCTGAGCCCGGTTGACCACATGGACTCAAGAAAATCTACCCAAATTCTAGAAGCTACCAACTAGTAGAGAGGGCCTATGTGACTCAGTGGGGAGACTATGCCCTCATGATCAGAGTATCACAACAGAAGTAAAACATAAAATAAATAGAGGAAGCGACATAATCACTAGAAAACTGAATGTAATCCAAGATAGGAATACATATCAATAACTAGAAGTGTCTCATATACAAAATGGTTCAGATGAATCAAGTATCTAGAAAGCCTCTAGAACTATACATGAAAATGCAATACAAGTATCCCAAAATGAACAAAAGTCCAAAAAGTTATCCTAGCATTGAAATCCTCATCTTGGTCCTATGATCCCCTTCTCTAAAGCCACATTCAACAACCTATACTAGGGATCTTTCCCCTATTATCACCTAAAACCATATAATCTATCTGGGTCTCCGAGGAGGCCCAAATAGGGTGTGAGATAAACATCCCAGAAGTAAACCACACAGGTCTATATAGTTCTAACAGAAATTCTAAAAAAGTTCTAGTAAGTGTTAAGAACAAGTAATGTATAGTGAATACCTAGGGAATAAGTATAATGTAGTATGTGAAATTGAATATCCCTCAAGGATACCAACAAAATAGAGTCTTCTCATACCAAGGAAACCATACCAAGGTAAACAAGCAATTCACACAACCATATCGTACATCCATCTATATCATGCAATCCACAACCACACTGTATAGTGAAGTCAAGTGTTCCACAACCATGCCATATAGTAAAGTCAAATATCCCATGGCTATGCCATATAGTGAAATGTAGACTGCAAGGGCTAGATCCAAGGTGTTAGCAGACCAAGCCATCCATGTAATATATCTAGACCACAGAGGGTTGTATCCAAGAATCTTGTCTAAGGAATCCCATCAAGTCCCATGGTCATCCCTGGTGGAAACTCGATTAGGCATTGGTTTGGGTCCTAGGATCATGGAAATATCAAGTCTTATGAGAGCCCAAGAAAGCTAGATCCATTAGATAATAAGGACCGAGGCATCCCACAGAATCAATACCCAAGGGTCAGAATCAACCCAAGGTGTCCACTACCACATTTTAGATCCATGGAGAGCAGTACATGGCATAGATCAACCATTCATTCAAGAATTCAAGCATTTAAATTAATCATTTATTCCATGTGATTATACCCACTCACCTCAACCAGCAAAATCCATGATTATATCTACTCAGGCAAGCCACTTACCAAAATAAGAATATGGGTCTACACTCCCATATAAACCATTTAACATGCCATTATTAATTTCATATAGTTATTCCCACCCATATTATATATTTAACAAGGAAAACAATCAAAATATATGAGTCATAATCTGATATTAAATGAGAAAGGAGGCAGTACATTTCCTAAACATGCTATTTAAGATATCAATGCATTAGTGAGCTTCCCCTAACTAGTAAAGCAAAAGAACACACCCCTGGGGTGGTTTAAACACTCATAAAAAAGGTTTTTTCCTCAAGGATCACCCCTTGGGTGACCTTGACTCATGTAATGGGTTCCAACACACCTAAATAGAACCTATGGTCATCCTCTCTAGGCTTGACTAAGCCTATGGTAAGCAGACAGCTCAAAAAAAAGGTCGTGCCAGAAAGTCAGATGGACAACATATCGACCGAACACCCGAAAAGCACCTAAAAAGGTGAAAGAAAGTATAGACCACGTACCTTATCTCTGTAGTAGACATATCATCTAGTAACAAGTCCCGATTCATCATGGTTTGGAAGAAATATGAAGAAAATATGAAGAACAAGATATTAGGGCATATAAGCTTAAATACAAATAATGCAATCGTTATTCCGAATAATCAATAATGAATAAAGGGGAATCGAGTACTTACCGATGTGATTCCTACATGAAAATCAGGGATTGAATCAGAGTCTAGGTAGCTTCTATATATGAAAAGATAGATTAGGGAGGTTTTGGTTTCAAAAACAAGTGAAAAACGTTCTGTCTGTAAAAAAGATAAGCTACTTCCTATTTTATAAAACAAACCCCGTTGGGAAAGTAAACGGTGTATACTATCCTTTTATTTTCTTCTGATCCATATTGGATACACGTAGGGACGGTCCAGCACACAACGTGTTCTCAAAGTACATGATGTGTAATCCAAGTACACGATGTCTACCTAGCCTGCAACTAGATTTCAGCCAGATTTCCACTTTATTTCCCAAAAACGAGCCAACCCGTCCACGACCCGACCTAGGGTCTAAGAAAAAAAGGAAATAAACAACATTAACCTAAAAATAGAGATTCGTACCTCATGAAAAACCATGGATCTTACAATCCCTCCCCCCTTATAGCAATTCGTCCCTGAATTTCTCCTTATAGGGTGGTCATGATTCGTATGAAAACAACTCCAGCCACTGATCAGTTATGTTGGCTCCCTCTCCAAAGTCTCACATTGTAAACAGTTGTGCTACCATAGCACCCATACTAGAGAAACTGACCAGTCTCATAGAACCTTCATTATCTTGTCAACTATACATATCAGATGCTCCTCAAAGGATGCATCAAACTGAAGCTCAATCTCCTCGGGCTGAAAAACATGAGACGGGTCTGAGTGATAGTGGCATAGCTCAGATACATGGAAGGATTTGTGCTTGGATTGATACCTTTAAGTTAACTAAAACCAATAGGCAACCGACCAGAATCTCTCTAGAATCTCAAATGTCCTGACATATCTTGGTGAATGTTTACCCTATCTCATGATCCACCCATGTCCCATCGTCAGTGAAACATATAAGAAAAACCGATCCCTAACCTCTAACTCAATAGATTATCTGCGAAAATTGGAGTTTGATTTTTGGTGAGACTGTGCAGTAGCCATCCACTTCTGAATCATATGGACCTTCTCAGATATCTCCTAAATGAGATGAGGTCCCAGTAAAGCTACCTTTCTTTCCTCTAACCATCAGAGGGGTGAACGACATGGCCTACCATATAAAGCCTCGTAAGGTTCCATATGTATTTGTTTCCTGATAAATATTATTGTAGGAAAAAACCAACAAGGGGAATGTGCCTCTCCCAAGATCCCCCAAAATCTAGGATGCATGCTCGCAACATGTCCTTTAGAACCTATATCATAAGCTCCAAATGACCATTAGTCTAAGGGTTGTATTCTGTGATCGAAAGCACCTGTGTACCAAACACCCTCTAAAAAATATACCAGAAATGATATGTAATGTGGGAATCTCTATCTGAAATGATAGTGTGCAATACCCCATGAAGTCGTAACAGCTCTCAGATGTACAACATCCCAAGATTATCAACACTGAAGGTCTACTTGACTGGAAGAATGTGTGAACATCATAATCTTGTCAAGGAAAAACCACAAAGAATCATTACCTAGATGTGACCTCGGTAAACCATTCAAAAAATACATTATGAAATCATCCCATTTACACTCTGGGATAGGTAACTATTGTAAAAGCTCAGCTAGCCACTGATGTTTTGCCTTCACCAGCTGGCAGGTGGAACACCTAATAACAAAACCATCCATCTTTCTCATTATTGTCAACTACCAATACTAGCGTCGCATGTCATGGTACATAATGGTGACCGTAGGATGAACTGCACAAGCTGAAGCATGAAACTTTTGCATCAACTCCTTGCATATATCCATTTGAACCCAGACACGTTCATGGATACACAAGATCTCATCATCACCTACTGTCCATCCAGGAAGAGGGTCCTCACCCGCCACACCTTTCTATAGTACTAGGCCTTCTAAATCCGATAGCTACCTCACCCTAACTATATCTAGTAGAATAGAGGTACCATTTATGGATGAAAGAAAAGTCTACCCCTATTTGTCATGCACCTCTAGATGCATCACATAAAACAATTCCATAAGACTCCAGTCACTACTAGACCACCACACTTCCTATAACTGAATCCTCCTTCTCATTGCATTGGCCACTACATTTCCCTTACCTGACATATAGGCAAGCTCGAATTCAAAGGATTGTAGGTACTCCACCAACCTTTACTTCCTCAAATTCAGATCACGATGTGTGAAGATATACTTGAGGCTTGTATGGTCCATGTACACCATAAAATGCTCACCAAGTAAATAGTGTATCCAACAACACAACACATGAACAACTGCAGCTAACTCAATATCATGCATAGGGTAATTCCTCTCATGAGGCATCAGCTACCGAGACCCATATTCCATGATTTGACCTCCCTTAATTTGCACTACCCCCAACCCAAAACCTGAAGTGTGACAATACATCATATATATCTTTCCCTTCTCTGGCAGTATCAGGACTAGTGCTGATTTCAACCTCCCTTTCATCTCCTAAAAGGATATCTCACAAGATTATGACCACAAAAACTGTACACCCTTCTTAGTCAATCCCATCAATGGAACTGCTAAGCATTATAAATCCTATATAAAATAATTTTAGTAGCCATATAGCCCCAAGAAACTCCTTATGTCAAAAAAATTCTTGGGCTGTTACCAAGAAACTAAATTTATCACCTTCTCAAGGTCCGCTGACACTCTTGTGTCTGAGATGATGTGACATAGGAAGTGAATATGATCCATCTAAAAGTGTTACTTTGTGAGCTTAGCATATAAATGATTCTCTCTTAGTGTATTCAAAATGATATCAAGATGGTTGTCATGGTCATGTTGATTGTGAAAATACACCAAGATATCGTCCACGGAAGCCACCACAAAAGAATCCAAGTAAGGATGGAACACTCAGTTCATCAAAGCCATGAAAACTGCTAGTGCATTCATGAGACCGAGTAGCATAACCAGATACTCTTATAACCCATAAATACTACAAAAGGTTGCACATGGTATATCTATAGGTTGAACATGCACCTGGTGATATCCTAACCTCAAGTCGATCTTTGAGAACACTCGAGCTCCCTGGAGCTGATAAAATAGTTCATCTATCCATGGAAAATCATATCATTTTTTAACCGTTAGCTGGTTCAGTTTATGATAACCCACTCATAGAATAAGAGTTCTATTCTCCCTTTACACAAACAGGACTGGTGTGCCCCATAGAGAAGTACTAGGTATTATAAAACCCTTCACCTCTAAATCCTCTAGCTTCCTCTTGAGCTCCTGCAACTCCATCATAGCCATCATGTAAGGAGGAATGGATACCAACACATCTCTTGGAACTAGATTTATGGAGAAATACACCTCTCTATTAGGAGGTAAACTAGAAAATTCATCCGGAAAGATGCCCCTAAAGTGCTCAACCATTGGAGGAAAGTCCACCTGACTCACTCCCAGGTCATCCAGAAACAATCTAGCAATCTGGGTTGTCATCTTACCAAGCCCACGATGCTTGGGTCAATCTCTAATCACATTGAAATCCCCTTAACCCTTGTGAGTAAACATTAAAACCTATGGTGATGTGAAACTCACCCTCCAGCGATAGAAATCAACGTACACTCGATAAGATACTAGCTAGTCCATTCTGAGAATGATGTCAAACCATGCCATAACAAGGAAATATAAACTCTAGAGGAAGTGGAACCCAGCAACCTCAATGGGACATTCCATACACTGGCTTACATCACCCATTATAACTTTCTAATGGTGTGTCTAGAATCAAAATGCTCCCAAAAAGAAAAACCAGAAGTCCAAGTCTTTTTACCGATCATACAGAGATAAAATTGTAAGAGGTACCTATATCGAAAAGAGTAGATGAAATAGTAAAATCTACTTGGATCATACCTCTCACCGTATATGGTCCGAGATCCTACTTTTATTTGGTCTATTACACTGCATAAGTCTGGCCTGTACCACGGCCCTGTGACACTGCCTGGCTTCCTTGTGCTGATCTACCCTCGTGTCTCTGAGAACCCATTATTTGGCTACCATGACCACGACCACCACTACCCTAGTCTGACTAGCCTACACCGCTCCATCTCCCAGCCTGACATGGAGATAAAGAACTTACCTCTAAACTTGATGTTGGAGCTGACCCCCAAACACTCGTAGCTAGAGGGAAGGTCCTACAAAACCGATGCATGTGCCCTATCCTACTGCAAGCTCGACACTCGACTGGGTCGCGATCACACTGATTTTCCATCGGCGTCACCTACCACACTGATGGAAATATACCAAAATTCCCGAACCCACAACTTAACTAGTACTCACATCATGGGAAGCCTGAAAAATGGTGCTTCTTACCTGAAGACATAGATCCACTAGGGTGTGAAAAAACACTCCCCTATTCTGTACCCCCATCTTCACTCAGGTTCCACTCTATAATCAGCACCTGATTCACAATATCAGTAATATAAGGAAACCTAAACATGTTGACCGGAGATATGATGTCATGTATGAGACCTTCTCAAAGCACCTCTCCGTCGACAAATCATCAGTAAGATACACTAGCGCCAAATGATGCTGCTTTGTAAAGTGTGACAAGTATTCCATAAACGTCACTGTTCCCTACTCCATATGCATAAACTCAATAGCCTTCTCTTCTCACAAAGTCACGGGGTAAATGTAGCCATATAAGCGGGTTTGGAATTCATTCCAACCCATATTCTGTAGCACATCAGCCTATTTCAAAACATCACAATAGTGATTTTCTGCTCCATGTAGCAAATAAGTCATGACCTTGACCCTCCATTATGGAGGCGTCTTCAGATGCTCAAAATCACTAACACGGTCTCTAGACATAGCTCTACAACCTATGGTCCACCATCCCCTAAAAATGTAAGAGGATGCTGCGGCTGGAACACTAATTTCAGCTCATCCATAATCATGGTTGGATATAGTGCTCCCTGGAAAGTCTGCATATAGAGATAGAAACCCTTATGGAACTGTGCATCAACACCTTTGTTCGGAACATCCTCAGGTTCTGTAGCTGGGACCATATGAGGATCGACTGGTAGCCTGTGGCCCACTATCTACAAAGTATTGACATATCAACCATCGCAACATACCACTGGAGGTTGTTGTGGTGGCATGTCTCTAAAATTCCAAACACACACCTCATGAAAGAACAACATCAAAGCACAAAGTTCAAAAGCGTAGGATAGGTCAAAAACCTCCTAGAAACCAAGTCAAAACCACAACCTTCTCTTAAATCCAGGACTGTATAACAAATATCCAATGAACCACTAGAAAATATGCCTCTTTCCCACTCAAAAGCTGAGTCTAGTTCAAATATCTATTCTCTATTTCATGTTCCATTTTCATTTCATATTCAGTTATCCATGAAAGTTTACCGAGTGTTTCCAATTCTAAATCTATGAGGTCACATAACACCTCATGAACCCAAAACATGGCTCCCATTCAAACCATACATTTAACAAGTTCATTTAACATTTAAATTTAAGTGTTGAGTCATTTACAAATTCATAAGGGCCCATACTTATTATGGATCTAATGATGATGTCACACCTTTATCTACTGCACCCAACTAACCTAGCAGCATGCACAACTATCACATAAACTATCACAACATCATGAAATATCTAATACATCCTAGATGGTTGACATAATGAATGGAATGTGATTCTAACAAGTGTCTATGTGATGAAAGAGATGGCACAACCTCGTCTCATTGGGTTGAAACTAAAATTGAACTCACAATTGCATCAATAGTAATAGCAGAAATCAAGTGCCACAAAACTGGGCAAGGCATGTGCCTGCCTTTATCAGCGCTAACAGTAAAGCGCTGATAAAGGGTCGGGCCTTTATCAGCGCTAACAAAAGCGCTGATAAAGGGCTTATTTATCAGCGCTAAAAAAGCGCTGATAAAGGTTGTATTTATTAGCACTTCTCATTTTAGCACTGATAAATACACCATTTATCAGTGCTTTTTACTAGCGCTGATAAAGGCTCACACGGATTTGTTAAAAACCTGTGGGTCCTCTTCCTCTTCCCTGCACCCGGTCAAGCTCTCGCGGAAGCCCTCCTCTACGTCGCTGCCGCCACCTCCTCCTCCTCCGCCGCGGCCTCCTCCTCCTCCTCCTCCTCCTCCTCCGGCCTCCGCCTCCTCCTCCTCCGGCCGCCTCCTCCTCCTCCTCCTCCACCTCCACCGAGGCCTCGTCCTCCTCCTCCTCCACCAGCGCTTCCTACTCCTCCTCCTAGTCCGCGACCTCATCCTCCTCCTCCTACACTGGCACCTCCTCCTCCTCCTCCTCTTCCTACTCCACTGCCTCCTCCTCCACCGCGGCCTCCTCCTCCTCCTCCTCCTCCTCCTCCTCCTCCGCTGCCTCCGCTGCCTCCGTTGCCTCCGCCCTGCCTCCGCCCTGCCTCCGCGCTGCCTCCGCGATGCCTCCGGGGCCTCCGCTGTCGACACCTCCTTCTCCTCTGCTACCGGGTCCTCCTCCTTAAGGTGATTCAAATTGAATTTTCATGAATTAATTATGTTTGGAATGGGTAAGTGTTTGGCCAACTATTCTTTGTGTTGAATCTTCAGTTTCCATGGGTGGTTTGGGATTGTGGTTATGTTTTGATCCTGACTATGGGTTGTTTTTATGATTTCCCACTACTTCATTAGATTTGTTTAGTTATTCTTATGTTTTGGTGTTTTCATTTGGTTCATGTATCTCTTTATCTCCCCACGAACGATTATCTTATGGCTATTAATTTTGAGATGGGTTTGAGGAAATATATCAGATTTATTCTTATTGTTCTAAGTCTACCAACCTATTTTTAGGTGTTTCCCAAGGTATTGATGTGAGAGGCATATTTTAATTGAAATATTGGTCTCAATGGTGTTCCATTAATGGGTGGTATCCATAGTTATTTCTGAGGATAAAATATAAAGAACGATGAGTCTTAGAGAAGTAGTGGAAAGGGATTTGAGTAGTCTTTATGAATAGATTATGTGGATTCTATGGACAATGGACCTATTTTTTATCAGATTATAAATGTGGGAAACATCTGGACGATTTTACCAGAGACTCTGAGGGCGTTCCACCTATTTGGGTAGCCGGGGAATATCTTGTGATTTTTTCAATTGGCTCCTAATGGGAGTGGTGTAGGCTCCACTTTTTTTAAGGGATCTTAGTTAAAATAAGAGGCTTCAAATGGTGGAGGATCACATCCTAAAAGAAAGGGGGATTCTTAATAGGGAAATAATACATAGACGAGTCTAATCCAGAAAAAATCAATGCAGTAGAGGTCATTCATGAGGACTCATAATCTTGGCCAACCACAATTCGAGGTGAATTTTTTTTAATTCTTCTATAGTATTGGTTTCATTTCAAAATGGTGAATCCTAGTCATTAATTTCACATATTTTTTTATTACTTGGTTATGATGGCAGAGTTTATGAATTATTTCATGTATTGCCTAACCCTTATAACGGCAGAGTTTATAAATTCCCCATATTTTGTTTAAGAAGTATTGTTTCATGGTCACATTATTTCCTTGGAAGGAGTTCTAGGTTATCCAGAAAAGGTTCGAGAAGTCATTTCTCCTCTAACCTATATACTCATCCTATCGATTTCAAATAGGATGAATATAAATAAAGAATGGATGAATGCCAATAGGTTGACAAAAGAGTATGAAGAAGGCGTGAAAGAATTTATCAAGTTTGCAAAAGATCATGCATGTGAATCTTCTCAAATCCTTTTTCCGTGTTTACGCTGTTGTTATTCAAAACAAATTAGTCTAGATGATTTGGAAGTACACTTGATCTGTCACGGAATAGATCAAAGTTATACATGTTGGAATAAACATGGGAAAACAACGAATGTAGGTAGTGACTGGGTTGACACTGCATTTTATGGATCATCTGATATGATTACAAACATGAACAATGAAGATGACAGTATGGAGGATGTGATTACAGATGTGAATAATTACGAAGATTGTATTGAGAAAATGACAAGGACCTTCGAAGATGAACTTCGTGATTTCCCAAAATTGTTTGAGAAGTTAAAAAGTTGTGCAAAGACGCCATTGTATGCTGGTTGCACTAAATATACAGCATTGTCAGCCATACTGAAGCTGTATAATTTGAAAGCAGATAACGGGTGGAGTGACGACAGTTTTACGAAACTACCTGCCCTCTTGAATGACATGCTCCCAGAAGACAATGAGCTCCTGAGCCGAACATACGATGCCAAACGAATGCTACGCTCTATGGGTATGATCTCTGAAAGAATACACGCCTGCCTGAATAACTGTATACTATTTCACAAGGACCACAAATCACTTAAAGAATGCCCAAAGTTTGGTGCTTCTCGATACAAGAAAGATGAATCCAGTCCTACTAAAGTTGTATGGTACTTTCCAATCATTCCAAGGGTTAGATGCCTATATGGAAGTGAGGAGACTGCAGAACAATTAACATGGCATGCAGATACAAGAATTAAAGATGGGATACTACGTAACCTGACAGACTCTCCTCAGTGGAAGAGAATCGATCATGAGTATCCTGAATTTGGAAACGAGTCGAGAAACCTTCGTCTTGCGTTATCTACCGATGGAGTGAATCCTTTTGGTTTTCAAAGAAACAGTCATAGTACATGGCCAGTTAGGTTGATAAATTATAACTTACCACCATGGTTATGCATGAAACGAAAATACATCATGTTATCTATGCTTATATCAGGACCAAAACAACCGGGTAATGATATTGATGTTTATTTAGCTCCATTGATCGAAGAATTGAAATTATTGTGGGATTCAGGTGTTACATTGTATGATGCTTATAGAAAGGAAGATTTCACTTTGAGAGTCATGTTGTATGGGACGATAAATGACTTCCCTGCTTATGGAAATTTGTCAGGATATAGCATTAAAGGAACTCAAGGCTGTCCCGTTTGCGAAGAAGGTACACAATCAATTAGGTTGAAACATTCATCAAAAACCGTGTTTCTAGGACATCACAGATTTCTACCGTGACGACATAAGTACCTTTCTTGGAAGACATCATTCGATGGTAGTTCAGAAGAATGTACAACACCATCTCCACTAATAGGCGATCAATTTTTTGAGAAAGTTAAAAATGTGGACACTACTTTTGGTAAACCGTCTTCGAAAAACCTTACGAAAAACAGTTGAAAAAAGGGATCAATTTTTTTGAATTAAAATACTGGAATTGTCTGTATGTAAGACATTTTATTGATGTTATGCATGTAGAAAAAAATGTATTTTACAGTGTTATTGGCACGTTGCTAAATACATCTCCCAAAACAAAAGATGGAATTAAGGCCAGGTTGGACATGGTTGAGATGGGAATACGAGAAGAGTTGGCACTAGTGAAGGGTTAAAAACGAACATTTCTTCCTCCTGTTGCTTACACTCTTTCCAGGCAGGAGAGATATAAGTTTTGCAACTTCTTGAATGATGTAAAGGTTCCAGAGGGGTATTCGTCAAATATCAGTAACCTTGTGTCAATGAGAGACTTGAAGTTAAAAGGTCTGAAATCACATGACTGTCATGTTTTGATGAAAAATCTCATTCCAATTACTTTACGTTGCATTTTGCCCAAGAATGTCTGCCATACATTAACGAAACTGTGTTTCGTCTTCAAAGCTATATGCAGCAAACGACGCAAGGGTAAAACTCTACATTTTAATCATATCAATTATATTTTCATTTCTATCAGTACTTATTTTTTTTGTGTTTTTAGGGAACATTGGATGCTCATTGCACTCAATTTGGATACTCCAAAGATTTATTTTCTGGATTCACTGCAGGGATATCCAACAAACCAACCACAGATGATGGTGATTTTCAATTTTTAATACACTAGATCCAACATTTTAGAACTAAATATCTAGTTATATAATTTATATTATCTTTTAATGAGGATTTTTTTATGATAGGGTGGTGTATGAATATCGTCTAAAGGCTGGAATGAATCCAGGGCGTAAGGACGACAATGCCCAGAAGAACTACAAATGGAGAAGTATCTGGGTATATATAATTATATTTCACTATCCAAATACATATCAAAACAAATTACTTATTTTTCTCTATGTTTCTGCAGTGTCCGAAACAAACAAATGACAAGGACTGCAGTTATTATGTTTGTAAATTTATGAAAGAGATCGTATTTCATGAACAAACTAGCATCCCTAAAGAAGTATTTTTGAAAATAATTACTACTTTATTTAAAATAATTATTAATCCTTTGTGTATTTTTATTTTTTCAGTACTACTATGACTGTCGCAAAACTCCTATTCAGAAGATGATATAAATGTCTTTAGAAATGAATGGGTATCGTACCTGATGGAAGAATGTAAACAAATAGGGCAATGAAGTTGAATTACTAATACTTATGTTATCTTTATATGGTCATTGATATCTCCCTTTACACTTATTTATAATCTATGATCTCCCTTTCTTATGTTTCATATCCTTAGATTAGTGAATTCCTACTACTTAGCTTGAAAATGACATAAACTTTGGAAAACAACACCAATGACATACGACAAACCAAGAAAACATGTTCGGATGGTTTTGATACTTTAGGAAAATGATCCACGAGTCATTTGTGACATGTACGAATCGACCGCACCTCAATCCGACGCACGGTGTGACCGTTATGGCTAAAAGTGTCTGATATCAGTTTCAAATTGAGATAAAATTTGGAAAACAACACCAATGACATATGCCAAACCGAGAAAATGCATTCGGATTGTTTTGATACTTTAGGAAAATGATCCACGAGTCATTTGTGACGTGTACGAATCGACCGCACCTCAATCCAATGCACGACGTGACCGGTATGGCTAAAAGTGTCTGATATCAGTTTCAAATTGAGATAAACTTTGGAAAACAACACCAATGACATACGGAAAACTGATAAAAAGCATTAGGATTGTTTTGATACTTTAAGAAAACTATCCACGAGTCATTTGTGACGTGCACGAATCGACCGAACCTCAATCCGACGCACGACGTGACCGGTATGGCTAAAAGTGTCTGATATCAGTTTCAAATTGAGATAAACTTTGGAAAACAACACCAATGACTTACGCCAAACTGAGAAAACGTGTTCGGATTGTTTTTATACTTTAGGAAAATGATCCACGAGTCATTTGTGACGTGTAAGAATTTACCGCACCTCAATCCGACGCACGGTGTGACCGGTATGGCTAAAAGTGTCTGATATCAGTTTCAAATTGAGATAAACTTTGGAAAACAACACCAGTGACTTTCGCCAAACCAAGCAAAAGAGTTCGGATTGTTTTGATACTTTAGGAAAACAATCCACGAGCCATTTGTGACGTGTATGAATTGACCGCACCTCAATCCAACACACGACGTGACCGGTATGGCTAAAAGTGTCTGATATCAGTTTCAAATTGAGATAAACTTTGGAAAACAACACCAATGACATACGCCAAACTGAGAAAATGCGTTCGGATTGTTTTGATACTTTAGTAAAACAATCCACGAGTCATTTGAGACGTGTATGAATCGATCGCACATCAATCCGATGCACGGTGTGACCGGTATGGCTAAAAGTGTCTGATATCAGTTTCAAATTGAGATAAACTTTGGAAAACAACACAAATGACATACGCCAAACTGAGCAAACACATTCGGATTGTTTTGATACTTTAGGAAAACGATCCACAAGTCATTTGTGACGTGTATGAATCGACCGCACCTCAAACCGACTCACGGTGTGACCAGTATGGCTAAAAGTGTCTGATTTCAGTTTCAAATTGAGATAAACTTTGGAAAACAACACCAATGACATATGGAAAACCAAGAAAATGCGTTGGGATTGTTTTGATACTTTAGGAAAATGATTCACGAGTCATTTGTGACATGTACGAATCGACCTAACCTCAATCCGACGCACGACGTGACCGGTATGGATAAAAGTGTCTGATATCACTTTCAAATTGAGATAAACTTTGGAAAACAACACCAATGACATATGACAAACCGAGAAAACACGTTCCGATTGTTTTGATACTTTTAGAAAATGATCCACGAGTTATTTGTGACATGTACGAATCAACCGCACCTCAATCCGACGCACGTTGTGACCGATATGGCTAAAAGTGTCTGATATCAGTTTCAAATTGAGATAAACTTTGGAAAACAACACCAATGACATACGGAAAACTGAGCAAACGTGTTCGGATTGTTATGATACTTTAGGAAAACGATCCACGAGTCATTTTTTGACATGTACGAATCGACCACACCTTAATCCGATGCACGGTGTGACCGGTATGGCTAAAAGTGTCTGATATCAGTTTCAAATTGAGATAAACTTTGGAAAACAACAACAATGACATACAGAAAACCGAGAAAATGCGTTATGATTGTTTTTATACTTTAGGAAAACGATCCACGAGTCATTTGTGATGTGTACGAATTGACCGCACCTCAATCTGACGCACAAAGTGACTAGTATGGCTAAAAGTGTCTGATATCAGTTTCAAATTGAGATAAACTTTGGAAAACAACACCAATGACATACGCCAAACCGAGAAAACGCATTCGTATTGTTTTTATAATTTAGGAAAACGATCCACGAGTCATTTCTGACGTGTATGAATCGACTGCACCTCAATCCGACGCACGGTGTGAACGGTATGGCTAAAAGTGTCTGATATCAGTTTCAAATTGCGATAAACTTTGGAAAACAACACCAATGACATATGCCAAACCAAGAAAACGCATTCGGATTGTTTTGATACTTTAGGACAACGATCCATGAGTCATTTTTGATGTGTACGAATCGACTGCACCTCAATCCGACACACGACGTGATCGGTATAGCTAAAAGTGTCTGATATCAGTTTCAAATTGAGATAAACTTTGGAAAACAACACCAATGACATACAGAAAACCAAGAAAAAGCGTTCAGATTGTTTTTATACTTTAGGACAATGATCCATGAGTCATTTGTGACGTGTATGAATCGACTGAACCTCAATCCGACGCATGACGTGACCGGTATGGCTAAAAGTTTCTGATATCAGTTTCAAATTGAGATAAACTTTGGAAAACAACACCAATGACATACGGAAAACCGAGCAAACGCGTTCGGATTGTTTTGATACTTTAGGAAAACTATCCATGAGTCATTTGTGACGTGTACGAATCGACCGCACCTCAATCCGACGCACGATGTGACCGGTATGGCTAAAAGTGTCTGATATCATTTTCAAATTGAGATAAACTTTGGAAAACAACACCAATGACATACGCAAAACTGAGAAAACGCGTTCGGATTGTTTTGATACTTTAGGACAACAATCCACGAGTCATTTGTGATGTGTAAGAATCGACCACACCTCAATCCGACACACGACATGACCGGTATAGCTAAAAGTGTCTGATATCAGTTTCAAATTGAGATAAACTTTGGAAAACAACACCAATGACATATTCCAAACCGAGCAAATGCGTTCGGATTGTTTTGATCCTTTAGGACAATGATCCACGAGTAATTTGTGACGTGTACAAATCTACCACACCTTAATCCGATGCACGACATGATCGGTATGGCTAAAAGTGTCTGATATCAGTTTCAAATTGAGATAAAATTTGGAAAACAACACCAATGACATACGGCAAACCGAACAAACACGTTCGGATTGTTTTGATACATTAGGACAATGATCCACGAGTCATTTGTGACGTGTAAAAATCAACCGCACCTCAATCTGACCGACTCATGGTGTGACCGGTAAAACTTTTCATTAGATAAAGAATCAGTATTTATTAAATGAGATAAATCAATAAAAAACATATTGATTTTAAATTATTCCCTTTCATTGTTATGAAAATAAAAAATTTTGAGTTTAAAATTTCATATTTTAGTTTCACATTTCCATATTAATGTATTCTTTCATATTACTGTTTTAATTTCTTTCATTATTGCATTACTAACATAATATTTGTTTTCTTATATAGGTGAATTTTTTTCCTTGAGTTCGGATGCTTTGTTCGGCAAAAAATACCGTCGAGAGTGGATCACGGATATCAAAGGATGAAACATGAATGTTTATAACTGTTGTTGAATAATTGTAAATGTAACCATGTAAAACAATGATTGAAATGTATATAGCAATGCGTTTTTTTGTATTCGTGATGTTAAGTAAATGTATATACCATTGTCGGTCAAAATATTTGGTGCAGGTGCTATGGTGTGCAGGTGTGCATGTGCTACTTTGTGCAGGTATTCTGGTGTGCAGGTGTGCAGGTACTGTTTTGTAGGTGCAGGCGATGGGGCCTTTATCAGCACTTTTTTAGCGCAGATAAAGGACACCTTTAATAGCGCTAGAGGAGCGCTGATAAAGGAACCCTTTATCAGTGCTCCGTCAAGCGCCGATATTTGAGACCATTATCAGTGTTTCTCGGAGCGCTGATAAAGGGGACCCCCCCTTTATCTACGCCGGCATTAACAGAGCTTTTCTAGCGCTGTTAATGCCGATTTTTAGCGCTGATAAAGGGCCAGGTTGTAGTAGGTGTCTCCCAACAGTAAAATCAAATCAATTATAATAGTCAAAATATAGAAAATCATAACTTAATTTGAGGAAATTCATCTTTTCCCCATACACAGGGTAGCTACTCCCAGGCACAGTTTATTACCAAACTCTATTTCCTTCCTATCCCTATCTAACATCTCCAAATAGTAAATCAAACCAGATGAAAACAACTTTGATACCACTTTGTAACATCCCAGACCTGGATGCCACCCTATGGTGCCCCGAGCCCAGTTGGCCACATGGCCTCAAGTGCATCTTCCCAAATTCTAGAGGTTATAGACTAGTATCAAGAGCTTAGGTGAGTCAGTGGGTAGACTATTCCCTCATTACCTGAGTATCACAGTGGAAGTCAACCATATAATAAAGAGCGGAAGTGAAATAAATAGTAGAAAACTGAAAATAAGACAAGGCAAGAATACATATCAATAACCAGAAGTGTATCATGTACAAAATGATACATATTGTACAAGTATCTAGAAAGCATCCAAAATGTTACATGAAAATAAAATACATGTATCCAAAAAATAACAAAACACCAAATAGGTATCCCAGAATTGTAAGCCTCAGCTTGGTCCTATGCTTGCGTACTCCAAATCCACAGTCAACAACCTGTACTAGGGTACTTGCCCCTATCATCACCTACAACCATATAATCTATTTGGGTCCCCGAGGAGGCCCAAATAGAGTGTGAGATATACATCCCCGTAGGAAACAACTTAGGTCTATATAGTTCTAACATAAATTCTATAGAAGTTCTAGTAATTGTAAACAAATAGTAAAGTATAGTGAATTCCCATGGAATACGTCTACTGTAGTAAGTAAAACCAAACACCCCTCAAGGATTCTTTCAAAATAGAGTCTGCTCATACCAAGGAAACTATAACAAGGTATACAAGCAAGTCACACAACCCTACCGTACATCCATCTGTATCATCCAATACATATTCATACTATATAATGAAGTCTTGTGTTCCACGAACACACTGTATAGTGAAGTCAAATATCCCACATCAGTGCTATAGAGTTAAATGTAGACCGTAAGGGCTGGATCCAAGGTGTCAGAAGACCAAGGCATCCATGTAATATATCTAGACCACAGAGGGCCGGATCCATAGAGATTTACAATAGAATCATGTCAAGTCCCACGAGCATCCCTGGTGGAAACATGGTTAATCGCAGGTTGGGGTCCTAGGATCATTGATATAGAAAGTCCTACGCGAGCCCAAGGAAGCCGGATCCATGGGGTAGCAAGTCCCGAGGCATCCCATGGAATCAAGATCCAATGGGAAGAGTCAACCTAAGGCATCCACTACCGCATTACAGATCCATGAAGAGCATTCCATGGCATCAATAAACCATTCATTCATCCATTAAAACATTCAAATTAAACATTCTTTCCATGTGAGTATACCCACTCACATCAACCTGAATAATCCATGAGTATACCCACTCATGCAAACCATTTATCAAAACTATAATATGGTCCTACCCTCTCATATAAACTATTTAACATGCCATTAGTAATTTCATATATGTGTAACCACCCATATTATCTTTCTAACAAGCCAAAATATCAAAATAGACAAGGCATAAGATGATATTAAATGATTAATGAGGCAGTACATCTCCTAAATAGGTTATTTATGCTATCAAGGCATTAATGGGATTTATCTAACTAGGAAAACACAAGAACACACCCCTTGGGTGGTTTAAACAGTCATAAACATGTTATTTCCTTAAGAATAACCCCTTGGGTGACCTTGAATCATGTAACGGGTGGCAACACACCTAAATGGAAACTATGGGAATCCTCACTATGTCTGATTAAGCCTACGACAAGCAGCGCGCTCAAAAATAGGGCCGCATCGGAATGTTTGACAGACGTCATATTAGTAGAATGCCTGAAAACACAAGAAAATCCAAAATAAAGTATATACCATCTACATCACCTCAGTAGTAGACTACTATTCCAGTATCAAGTCCTAATTAGTCCCAATTTGGAATAAATTTGAAAAACGGACAAAGAACGAGATATTAGAGCATATAATCCAAAATACAAATAGCATATTCCTCGTTTCAAATAATCAAGAATGAACAAAAACAAATCGAGTAATTACTGATGTGGTTCCAATGTGACATACTATGCTTGAATATGAGTCTGAATGACTTCTATATATGAAATTCTATATTTGGGAGTTTTTTCATTCAAAAACAAGAGAAAAACATTCTTTTCGTCAAAAGTTTAAGCTACTACCTCTTTTATAAAAAAAACCTCCACTAGGAAAGTAAATGATGCGTACCTCAAGTGTAGAGACCCAAGATTGACATACATTTACGTTAAATTACTTTTACAGAATACTTAATACATAAAAAAACATACTCCCAAGGACTGTAATAGTTTATTGTCTTTGGAAACTCGGAACATAATATTTTAATCATGGTGAAATATCTTCAACATCTTCCCTAAAGATATTACCCTTTTGTTTCCTTACCTAAAAACTTTATTTATATCCTGGGGAAAATAAAACATAAAATGTGTGAGCTCAAATTCTTAGTAAGGGTAAGCATGGAGAAAATAAAAGAAACTATATACATTTAAACTTAAAAACATGAACATAATATTTAAACATAAAAATCTTGAGTTGTGAAATAAATATTGGCAGTACGTAAGGCATAGATCACAAAAGAACATTGATACTAATAAAATAGCACGGGAATAAAACATGTAATTGTGGAAAACCATTAAGCAAATGATATGATTTCCATAGTAGCCAAGGAATTTCTTCCAAGACCATCATAGTGGACAAAGTCCATTACTGAACCAGGTTTACCAGCCGTTCCATCCCTGTATTACTGAATCATATTTTTATTTCCATTCTAGCCATGTCTATATCATGAGATATGAATCATTACCAAATGCATTGGAGGGAGATATAGGTTCCACCCATCTCATAATGAAATCATTCTTACGTGTGCCACATAATAAACATAAATCATTCATCATAACCCAAATAATAAAATGGGTTTCATAAACATCATCCCATAATAACATAATCCATATAAAACAAATGGATATCATTTCATCATAATAAAAATCAAACCATTTAAATAATAGATACATTATACTTGAAACATATACATACTAAATGATGTCATCTTAGATGGAAAATAGTTTTGATAAAACACTTGAAATGAATTCTTGAGGAAAATATCCTTTCCTTTTCAAAATCATTTTCTATTCTCAAAATTTCACTCAATTTTAAAAGAAAATAATTTTGTTGAAAATAACCATGAAATCATGTAGAAAAATATTCATGGAAATAAGGCATTATGAAACCATAAAAATCCATTCATTCTGTATAAGTTAAAAAAAAACATTCTCCCCGTACTTTTTCCGGAAAAGTCAAAAAGTACCTCGTATGGTAAGAAAAAGAAATATTCCATCCATACCTTGTGGTAAAATTCAAAAAAGGGTAAAAATGACTTTAAAAATACATGGAAGAATAGAAAACCTTTTATGAAATCATTTTGAGAAAATATGGACATGGATGATAAACATAACCACAGTAAATACTTACGTATAAGCAATCTCGGATAAAAATGAGATTGCAAAATTATCCCTTATCTTATGTCCAATTTCTTTCATATGTGTCTGAGACTCCAATATAGTGGGTTTAAAAATATTATTAACTTATAAAAGAACCATAATAATATTTATGATATCATATATGATACACTTACGACTTTATATTACCCATTCATTTATCAATTCCATGTTAAAGCAGTGTTTTGGGAAAAATTGTTTCATTTATCATATGTGTTTTGACTTGTAATTATTAATATGATTACTTAGATCATGATTAATTACTTTCATAATGTAAAACATGATTTATATATAATATATATTCATAATATATATTTAATAGATTGATAAATGGAATGTAATACACCGTTCATGGAGAAGGTAGGTCGTACGTACGCATGAACGCTATTTTCATTTCCTTATTAAATTGAATAGAAGTAAGTAAATAACATATACATAAATACAGTGTCATTATTATTTCATATATTTCATGACTATTTGTTAAATATACTTTATAATCATTCTGGAATGGTTAACATGGAGAATGAATCTCATCGCATCAAGGAGACAATAATCCGTACGTACGCACGAGCGATAATATCATTCTCATAATTATTGAATGGTATTGTAGTGGATGATAGAATATATCAGAATTAGTATCGTGTTATAATAATCATATATAGTTATTCCTTACACCATTATACCCATCCAAGTAAGGTGGTGGTGGAAAACAGATTACACCACGACGTGGAGACGGTATTCCGTACGTATGCAGGCGCGATGATTTCGTTTTCTGTAGGATGGATAGAAGGTGAAATAGGGTTGTTTCATATTTATAATAACATATAAGTATATTATTTATACTGATTTTATTCCTTTATAATGAAACAAATAAAAAAAGAGGAAGTAGAAGGAGAAATAAATTTGAAAGAATCGGTAAAGGATATTACATCTTCTTCGACGCGCCTCTTCTAAACCTCCACTTAGGGCACTAAAGATGGTATTTGGAGAAGATCAGGAAATCTAGTATATTTATAGGGAAGTGGAAAAAAGAAACTGATAGGTTTGGGCTGAGCTTGAAGGCTCAAAATGTTGTGAAGAGAAGAGGGAGGAGGTGCCCTTTTATAAGAGAGGAGAGGGGCACTTTTGAAAACCTCAAAAATATTAATTTATAATAAATTCAGACCCTACTTAACAACCTCCAAAAAATGACTCAATTCGAAGATGAGATGAGATAGGTTTTTAATATCAACATCCAATAAAATGTATACTTGTTTTTATTTTATTTTAAACCCTATCATTTTGATTTATCCTTATTTAATATATTTAATTTTATTTGTGGTAATAAGATTCTAAATTCTAAATTGTTATAAATACTTACTTATGTGTCTTTAATTGTCCATAATTGGATACTTTATGAAATTTTAGACCATATAAATTTCAATTTATAATTTTTAAATTTTTTGGTGATTTTTAAACAATTTAATAATATGTTATTTTTATAAAATATCAATAGTGTCATTTTTGACACAATTCAATTATTTAAATTTAAATAAAATCCACATATAATATATATTCTAACAAAAATATTTAATAGATCCGTATCATGTAATATTAATATTAAAAATTTGTGGACCACATTAAATAGTTCATATCATATTTATTTTAATATTTTTAAAACCATTTATTTGATATTTCAATCAATAAAATAATTTCTCCATCACTATTGTGTCACTATTAATGATAATTATTTAATCCCTAAAAAAATTAAATAAATTTAAATGATGTAGGTAATTTTATTATATTTTTGGTGACTATTTAAATTTTATGTTTTATGATTTTAATAACTAAATTAAAATTATTACACTTATATGATATAAGAGAGTGATATGTTGTCACTTTCTTTGGTTTTAACAATAATTACATCATTTTCATAGTCAAAAGTCTATTAAATGAATATATTCAAACCATTAGGTGATATGGTTTGACTTTTATTCATCCAATAGAATCTTAGAAGGTGTTATGGTAATTTTATAATCTTATTTTTACCCATAATTACCCGATTTACCTTTAACTGTAGTAAATAAAAATTACCGTAGTTACTATTCATAATATCAAAAAAGTAACATATTAACATAATTTGGACCCAATAAATTCAAATATGAAATAAATTTTTCAAAATTCAAAACACAGATGTCACAGTAATTAATTTAAAATTAATCCTGTTATTAAGAAAACGGGTTTTAAAAGTTAAAACATTGCCAAAGATTGAAATGCTTTTACCTATGAATGCAATGTAAAATTAATGATAATGGCTTAAATAATATTAAATGGTAAAAATATATTCTATTTATACTTTACAACAATTAAATTTTATAATTTAACCATATAAATTATCTTTATGAAAAAGAGTTGTTTTTAAGAAAAATTTAGCGTATTTTTACTATTCATAAAAATAAGAAAGTTAACAGAAAAATATAAAAAATTTATCCAAAGTAAATTTTTATATCCTTATTGTAATGAATAAGTTTATTTTGTCTAATTGAACTTATAAACATGTAAAAAACTAGATTTAAAGTGGGTACTCCATCAAAAGGTGACAAAACTGCATTTTTTGAAAAATACTTATTTTACCCGAAAAATTTATTTTGTTCTCATACCATGTTCTGGAAGATGTGTAAGAAGAGTTATTATGTAATAAAATTAAAAATGTAGGTAATACTATTAATAACTTCTAGTTTATAATAATATATCATTGTTTAGTGAAACCTGTTATTGCGTACAACACACACTATCGAGGAAGGTCGCTCTTGCATGCAACACAAGCCAAGAATTGTGTTTGTCTATACTAAAAGATAATACGGTGTTGTGTATAGTGAAAGATAATATTTATGTAGCATACAAAAAAAATATATCAATAAAATTAAAAAGAATATTTCTCATAAAATTTAGTGGTGTTACATTCTACCCCCCTTAAAATGAATTTCTCCCTCAAAATTCGTCGGGGTTATAAATGGTTTACAACTTGAAAGTTTCTTTCATAGAAAACCACATCCTAAAAAGAAATAATAAAACTTAATTTTAAAAACTAATGTATGAAATATAAAGGTTACCCAAATTAACTCATCAATGGGTTTCCACATAGAAGAACATAGGTGAAAATATGGATACGGAAGAGAAATCTAACCATTGTGTTTTGATGGAGAGTGGTAGAGAACATGGCTATTAAAAATCCAAAAATCACAAAGCCATAAATTTTTGATGATCTAAGGTACCATCTGATTCATCGGATATGAGGTTACTAGGACAACGTTTTTGGTTTTTAAGATCATTTCCCTAAAGTTGATAATTTTTTTTTCAAAAGGATAAATACTTACTTGATTTCAGTGTAATATCATCGTTGGTCATTCCATGAACAATTTCCACTTCATCTTTTATTTAAAGAAATGAAGTTGAATTTTTCAGTTGTGAAGTGTGAGCAGATCATGCGATAAAATGATAGATCATCCCATGTGTCTCAAACATAAGGTCAGAAAAAGTAAGTCCATCTATTGTGATATTAATCGTATATGGTTTAAAAAATGGAATTATTCTTCATCTATCATATCGCTTAATAAAATAAAACTAATTTCTAATAATAAGGTACTTCCTGTAGGCCAGTGGTAGGCGATAAATTCTTATCGCACTTCAGTTGTGGGTTCGATTCCCACAGCCTTGTCCGACGCGATGGGTTGTCTCCCATCCTACGTGTTGTCCTTTTTCTAAAACTACACCATTATAACATTCTAGAAATAATATCAAAAAATACTATCTAATGTCCAACTTAATCCATTCCAAATTTTAGGCTTATCCAAAATACTTTTGTCCAAAATCACAGTATAAGGAAAATGATTACTAGAAAGGTCATATAATAAGCATGTCAATACTATCATTTATTACCATAGAACCTTAGTGAAGACAAAAATGATGTCAGAAGAACTCTTTACACATACCAAAATCCCAAAAAATCTATATACCCAAATCATGATATCACTTTGTCCTTATATCATTCATGAGCTCATTAATAATATCAAACATATTATTTTCTCCTTATCCCTTCATTATGCACATATCATATGCTTTCCAAAAATATTTCAATCAATTTTCATGGTTACCGGTACCATATAATTATTGAACACCACACTAAACCAATACATAGATATTCCTATACTACACTATTTTGGAATCCCATAACATAAACACTTAATCATTCCACCACTTCATTGTCATATTCAGCATCACCAATAGTGATTTCATGTGACTTCCCTTTATCCTTTTCCTTAAGAGGTTTTTAATGTAGATCATCATTAACCCTTGGATTAGGGAATTGGTTAGCATAATTCCCCATTTCCATGAACTTGTAGCACTAAAGTGTTGGTGGACTTTTCTCTGTAGTATTTTATCTATTCACATCATCAGCTACCTTTTTTCCATTAATTTGGCACTCAACTGATCGATGACCTTCTTTTCCACACTTAAAACATTTTCTATTCCCTTTAAGATAGTCTCCACCTTGCTTCTTTCCACACTTTGACCATAAAGAAACATTCGTCTTCTTTTCACCATTGTTTTGAGATTTTTCCTTGAACTCCATCCTTCGTTTCTTGTCAAAACCATGAGATGGATATGTAACACCAACTTCCAATTCTACCTTGATAGCACAACACACAATCTCCTCAAAGCTACTGAAGTCTCTTATAACTAATTCCCTTTGAAGACTTGGTTTTAAGCCACCGAAGAATCAATCAACTATACTTTCAGGTTGGATGATAAATCCAGATGCATACCTTGAAAGACTTGTAAAATTCACTTCGTATATAACAATAGATTCATCAACCTTTTGTTTAATATCAAGGAACTCCTTTTCCATCTTTTTTTGAAGAATACAAGGGAAGTAATTATTGAAAAAAAAGTTCTTGAACTCGTCCCATTCCATGGATTCAATCTCATCTTGGGGCCTTGTATTCATAATTAGAGTCCACCACTGGTATGCTTCACCATCTAAACGGTAAACAGAAAGAATGAATTTTTCATGTTCCGAACAGAGAATTATGGAAAAGATATTTTCAATGGTACTAATCTATTGTTCAGCAATAAGTGGATTAGAACATCCATTGAAAGAAGGTGGATGTTTCCTCATGAAGCACTCAGTAGAATATTGTTCCCTTCTCTGCTCATTTGGAAGTCCCGAATGATTCATATATTGTGTGAGTATAGGAATAAGATTTTTCACTCCATTTCCCATAACATTTGGTTGTTTAGGAGGAAAATCATTGCATTGCCCAGTGCATTGATCATTAAAATGGTTCCTGTAATAAAGTACCCCCAATAGCATTAGAACTAAGAGAGGATGGAGAATATGCACACAAATCCCTTGCCTCTGGATGATTGTGAATCTCTATTACTCTAGGTCTAGTTGCAGGTATGGATTATTTCAATTTGGAATGGGAAAGATCTTTCCCGAAGGCTGCTAATTGAGTTTCTACTCACACTTCTGTCAAAGGATCTGTCTCCTTTGTGGAGGTACTGGCTAGAGCTGACCATGCTTTGCTGCCTGCGAATGCACCTGTACTCAAACGTTCAGGGGATGGATCTGTCACAGTGGAGGTGGATCATGCCGCACTCTAGTAGCGAATGGAGCTGCGCTGCTTTTCAGTTTTAGGGAGAACTTCCTTTGAAAAAGGTATGAAGCCCTGGTCGCTTCAGGATCTCAAATTGAGAATCTCTCACTGCTGGGGATTCTCACGGTGGAGGATTATTCTGATTAAAAAGGGGTACTACCACATTATCATGGAGTGCAAAGAGGATCTTGACACTTCTTGGAAGATTGGCAATCTTAATCTAAAACCAGGTTTCTTGAGGTTGTCAGAATGGTATGCAAACTTCAATCCATTCAATCAAAGGCTATGGATGACTCAGGTCTGGACATGGATTCATGGGCTACTTTGGTTCTACTGGCATCCGAAAATCTTGAATGACATTGTATCAGGAATAGGGACTCCCCTCAAGATTGATTAGCGCACTATCAATGGAGACCTGGGTCTATATGCAATAATCCTCATAAAAATTGACATGGAACTACTGCAACTAGAGAAAATTTTCCAGGATGTAAAAGGTCAGCAGCTGGAGGTAAATTTTGAGATAGAGAATTTTCCTAAATTCTGCAAACATTGTAAGATGGTTGGACATGATTTGAAATATTTCCATGTGGTTAAAAATCTCATCAACCCATCTCAACCCACATCTGTTTGGAAGGAGGTCCCAAAGAGCAAGAGAAGTGCTTTGGGAGCCCTGGAAAAGGGAAGACGCATGTTATAGAGGCAGGATGTTCAAATGAAGATTGAAAGACTTGGGCCGAAATGGCCAAGGAAGAGGAAAGGCTACAAGACAACATTGAACTTCCAGCTATTGCAGGGGATAAAAATGCCATTGAAAAGAAAATGTTGGATCTCTCCTTGGAGGTGGCCAACATGGCTCAGGATATACAGATGGAGGGATTCACTATGGTTCTGATTGATGCTGAATTAAAGGATTAGTTGTCCTTGTATGAGCATCAACTATGTGTAGTGATGGAAGATAATAGCAAGGGGGGAGGGCTGGGCCAGAAGCATGTTCACTTTAAAGAATCGGGTGAAGGAGAGGAGAAAAAAGACAACAAATTTAATGAGTCCAAAGGAAACTCTCAGACCAAATATGGTATAGAAAACAGAATCCAATGTTTGGGTGACAGTGCATCACAAGCCGAATCAACAAGTAAATCACCCATAATTCTTGAGAAAAAAGGAGGTGTGGCCTCTAAATCAGTTTTAACATGAAAATTTTATTCTGGAACTATCAGGGACTAGCCAACTCTACCACTGAAGGTTCCCTCAGGCTCCTTTCTAGAAGGTACAAACCTGAGATTATTGGAATTTCGGAGCAAAAAATGAGCTCCAAAAATCTGGGAAACATGATCGGCGGTAGGGAATATAACATTCTGGGTTCTAATGGTGAAGATACAAGTCATGAAAGGATTTGGATTCTCTCTCATCATGATATTGATTCTGTAAGTATTTTTGATGTGGACAATCAGATCATCACCTGCAGTTTTTTGGAGGGTGGCAGGTGGTTTTTCTTCTCAATTGTGTATGCTCACAACTATTATGTTGACAGGAGGTTTCTGTGGGAAAAAATTCAGATTCTTGGGAACTTTATCATGGATCCTTGGTTAGTCACAGGTTACTTTGATTCCATTCTTCATGAGGATGAAAAAATAGGACCAGTTACACATGTCACTTCTTCAAGAGACTTTAGAGAATGTATTGAGAAAGTCAGCATAGTGGAAGTGAACCTAGTTGGTACTAAATATAGGTGGTATATGAGGAATCTTAATGGTATTAGAGAAAGTATAATTGATTGAGCCTTTGTCAATAAAAGAATGTTAGATTCATGGAATTCGATCACATGTGTCACACTTGATAAAATCAACTCTGACCACCACCCCATACTGATTAGCTTACTTGGAATGGAGGGTGGGAAACAACTTTCTTTTAGATTCAATAATGCATGGTTCTCTCTTCCGAACTGCTCAAGAGTAGTTCAAGAAAATTGGGGCTCATGGATATGTAATGAAAAGCCTTTGATATGTATCTCCAAGCTTAGAATGCTCAAGATAAAGCTTAGGGAATAGAGTAAAGAAAGATTCATATCGATGGACACTGAAATTGAAGTACTTGAAAGTTCCCTACATGATATGCAAGCAGAAGCCACTCGAGATAACTTCTCATGGGAAATGCAGCTGGAGACTGGGATATCCCTCAAGTTGAATAATCTTATAAAGATTAGAGACAGTATCAAGAAGGAATCTTTCAAAGTTAGGTGGCTTCAGGAAGGTGACCGCAACAAAAAATTATTCAATTCCCTTCAGAGAGTGAGAAGATTGAATAGACCCATTTCCATGCTAGAAGATGGCGACAGAATTCTAAAGGGAAAACTGGAACATGCTGAGCATATTGTTTCCTTCTATATGAATTTATTCAATGGGAGAGCTAGATCTGACGAAGTTAGAGACAAAATCATTCCAAAACATAATACTAAAGAGGACAATAATCTTCTCACATTAGCTCTGATGGACTTTGAAATTAGGAAGGGTGTGTTTGACCATAAAAAAGACAGCTCTCCGGGACCTGATGGATTCAGCAACCTATTTTTTCCAAGCTATTGGGATTTCATTCATAATGAGGTTTTCCTTATTTTCAAACACTTCTTCATAGGGGGGACATTCACTCCAGGTTTCAATGCCCAATTTATTGCCCTGATACCCAAGGTGGAGAATGCCAGAAAAATTGGTCAATTTAGGCCAGTTTCCCTTGTGAACACCATCCATAAAATAATTACTAAGCTTTTTGCTAAGTGCCTTGCTCAGGTGACTGGGAAAATTATTTCTTGGAACTAGTTTGGCTTTGTTAAGGGAAGGAATATTCATGACTGCCTTCTTACGACCTCTGAATGTTTCAATCTCCTGAGAAAGACAACGCGGGGAGGCAATGTGGATTTGAAGATTGACATTTAAAAGGCCATTGACACAATTGACTGGGGATTTATTAAGAAAATTCTCCTCAGATTTGGCTTCTGTGAACTATTTGTTCACTAGATCTCAAAATTGATGGAATCTGCCCACATTTCTGTTTTGATTAATGGGTCACCAGAGGGATATTTTACATGCTCAAGGGGGGTGAGACAGGGTGACCCTCTCTCTACAATCATTTTTGCAATTTCTGAGGATTACCTGAGCAGGATGCTCACAAAGATGGTGTATAATGGAGAGCTTTCAACCATCAACATGACTAGAGGTCTAAATTCCCCATCTCATTTACTTTTTGATGATGATATTGTCATTTTTACGCAAGTAGATAAGAAAAATATCACTCGTCTTAGGGAGGATCTCTTTCACTATGAGAATGTGTCAGGACAGGAAATCTATTGGAGGAAATCCTTCATATATTTTGGAAAGAGCATGGCAGCGGAAAGAAGGGCTTAACTTATAAATTATCTTGGTCTTAGGGAGGGAGCCCTTCCTTTTATGTATCTTAGAATTCCTCTGTTTTTGGGAAAACCTCGGGCCTCCCACTTTGCCTAAGCTATATCCCAGATTAAGAAAACTCTTGCATCTTAGAAAGGAAAGTCTCTCTCAATGGAAGGATGAATATGTCTTGTTAAACCTGGAATTATTTCAAAACTTGTCTACTCTTTCATGGTCTACTTATGGCCTGCCTCTGTGGTGAAAAAAAATCAACTCCATGATGAAAAAATTTGTTTGGAGTGGAAACGTGATGGAAAGAAAGCTCATCACTGCTAAATGTGACACATCCTACATGCCTACTAAACAAGGTATCCTGAGAATTAAGAATTTGAGCTGATTTAATCAGGCCATACTTGCCAAGTTTATATGGAGTCTTGTTCACAGAAACTCAGCCTCTCTTGATTTTCTAAGGAGACGAATTATTTCAAGACTCATTGATGGGAGGTATTGATACATGGATTCCTCAATCTGGACTGGTCTGCGTTTGGTGTTCTACACTATCATGAGACACTCACTCTGGGTGGTCAGTGTAGAATCAAATCTGAAATTCTGGTCCACCAACTGTATGGGTACCCCATCTCATGGACAAGATTAACCTTGAAGTGCAATCCATTGATACTATATTATCCATCAAACATCAGCTGCAACACAAAGAGGATATACCAAATGAAATCTTCTTGATGATTGATAGATATGACTTTATTCAGCAGGAAGATATACTGCTATGGGTAGGCTCCCAAGGTGGCCTTCTCCACTCCAAAAGCTTCTACAATTACCTGTTGAAGGGCAAGGTTAGGTGGATTGGTTATCTCAACAGAAACTGGATAATTCCTTCTAGATTTTCTCTCATCTAGAGGCTTTATCATAACTAAATCCCAGTGGAAGTGAACATACCAAGGGCCGGGATTTCTTTATTCTCAAAATGTGTGCTTTGTGGTCAGCATAGGGAGGACATCGACCACTTGTTCTTGTCCTGCAATACATCTTCTTATCTGTGGCAGGAAGTTCTTAGTATTTTCAACCTGGATCCCCCCAATACCTCTTCAGCTATACAGCATATCCAGATCCTGCTTAAAGTGCAGAAATCCAAATAGCATAATGCACTTCTGCAAGTGGCTTGTTCTGAACTGGTTTATGTTATACGGAAGGCCCGCAATAATGCCATTCATCACCAATAAGGGTTCAACGCAGCCTAGGCCATCAATAGCATCCTTATGGAAACTCAAAATTCTAGCTCACGAATCAATAAGTATTGTAACATTTCGGTCATTTAATTCATGATTCTTAGAAGATTAAGGGTCGTGGGTTGCTACCCCAAACCAAGGGGCATGGTGGAGTTGATGTGAACTGCCCCCTTCAATGGTGTGTTCAAATGTAACATGGATGGAGCCTCCAAGGGTAAACCTGGGCCATCCAAATATGGGGTTATCCTTAGGAATCAGCATGGGGAGGTTGTGGAATGCAATTATGGCCCATGTGGGCATACCACTACTTTGGAAGTAGAAATGATGGAACTCATTAAATTAGTGGATATTGCTTGCTAATGACAATGGAACAACATTTGGTTCAAATGTGACTCGGACACTCTTTTTTATGCCATTAGAACCAGAAAAACCATATTGGCATGGATGCTGGAAGGTAAATGGATTAATTTCATTGAAAAAATATCCTCCCTTAACTACTTCATCACGCATACCTTTCGGAAGGCGAACTACATTTCAGATGGCCTTACAAACAAAGGGGTGTTAAAAGAGAGGAACATACATATCAACACCATTCCTAGTGACATGGTCCCGCTTCTTGCTACGGAAAAATGTAAAATGCATGCTTTTCATCTTGTGTAATGTTTTTTTATCAATTTTAGAGCTCCACGCACATCTTCTAAAAAAATTAACCCAGTTCCTTTGGGTTCTAGCCATTATCTAAATCCGAAAAATAATAGTGTGAGAGGAAAAAATCATACTAGGAAAAGAACATAATCAAGGGGAGTACTTTAAATCTCTAAAATATTAGGTTTAATCTTAGGTAATTCATGATCATTATCATAATTCTAGGAATGTAACCTATACTTATACTTATCCTTAGGGACATCCCTAGACTTACCTTAGAAACATCTCTAGGAATCTCACTAAGGTTTTCGCATCCTAGTTTCCAAAGGTTAATTAAACCATTCCTATGATACCAACTGTAGAGACCCAAGATTGACATACATGGACATTACATTACTTTTTTAGAATACTTAATACATAAAAAAACCAAGGACCGTAATAGTTTAGTGTCTTTGGAAACTCAGAACATAATCTTCTAATCATGGTAAAAGATCATCAACATCTCCCATAAAGATCTTTCCCTTTTGTTTCCTTACCTAAAAACATTATTTATATCCTGGGGAAAATAAAATATAAAAATGGTGAGCTCAAATGCCCAGTAAGGGTAAGCATGGAGAAAATAAAAGAAACCATATATATTTAAACTTAAAAATAGGAACATAATGTTTAAACATCAAAATCATGAGCTGTGAAATAAATCTTGGCAGTCCGTAAGGCATAGATCACAAATGAACATTGATCCTGATAAAATTGCATGGGAATAAAACATGTAATAGTAGAAAACCTTTAATAACATATTATGATTTCCATAGTATCCAAGGCATTGCTACCAAGACCATCATAGTGGACAAAGTCCATTACTGAACCGGGTTTACCAGCCGTTCCAGCCCTGTATTACTGAACCAAATTTTACTTTCCGTTCTAGCCATGTCTATATCTTGAGATATAAATCATTACCGAATGCATTAGAGGGATATATAGGTCCCACAATCTAATAATTAAATCAATCTTACATTTTCCACAAAATAAACACAAATCATTCATCATAACCCAAAGAATAACATGGGTTTCATAAACATCATCCCATCATAACATAATCCATATAAAACAAATGGATATCATTTAATAATAAGAAAAATAAAAACATGTAAATAATAGAGACATTATACTAGTAGCGACCCCCAAACACAGGGTTCATAATGAGACATGATATACTTAACATTACATCATTAAAAATTAACTATCATGTCCCATTACTACAGAAGATCGCGAGGCTCAGGATTCTGGGAAACCAGCTGCTTCTGATTAACTTCATTAGTACCAACCATGCCTGAAAGTTTTTAAACAAAAACGCAGGCTGAGCAAATATGCCCAGTAAGGGGTTTTAAAAAAACATTTTAAGAAAATCCTTTCTCAAATAAGTCCTTTTGAAGAGAATAAAACACTTTGCTAAAACAAAACATTATCTATTCTTAAACCACGAAATCCATCATTCTTTGAAAACCACTTGAACAATGAAGCACACACTTGAAATATGCTTTAAAGTAAACATGATCATAGAGCGCAACATAAGAAAAATAAACAATGCATAATATTCAAACAAGGTTACTTAAATCCTAAAAATATTTCTATGGCTAAGCAGGGGAAATGTTCGTATCATGGTTCATGAGAAACAATACAGTTTATCTAGCAGTTCACCACATGAAAAATAGTTCTTGACATAAAAATTACGTTTTCATAGTCATGGGAGATTTCAACTAGGGGTTGTCCTGTTAGTTGAACTAACCCCTGGTTGACCTTTATCATTACATGCAGAGGGAATGTATAATACTTGACTTGGTCAAGACCTTTCGTCAAGACCTTTCGTCAAGACCATATAACATACTTAACGGGTCAAGCCTCACTGCCCACCCCATTCCTTGATAGCTCGAGCCATGGCTAACTGCCAAGACCGTCGCACATAATCGTCTCATGAGACTCCTACTTTACCCAATGCATTGGAGCGCTGTATAATTCCGGGCGCACCCGTCACATCATTCTTGTTGCGCTATATAATTTCGGGCGCACCCGTCACATGTAGGTCCTATACATCCCTCACATATCTTGACATGGTCATTCATTCATAGGGTTTTATGCATTCTTAATTAAACCCCATTTTCACCTACGTATTCATAACATGAAGACAGTTTAATCATTAAAAACATTATGACATGCATGCTAAAGCTCTATTTACACAAAAAGTTATCTTAACATTTGAAAACATGGGTTTTAAGAAAATGAACATAACACGTAACATTCCATAACATCATAATACCCAATTAAAGCATGGTCATTCATAACTTGCACATATGATGATAAATCGGTATTGTGGGTGTTTAATTAAAACTGTGTAAACATACATGTAGTTAGGGATACAATGTGCGTATCCAGGTCCATATTAGGGAAAATCATGTATATAATTGTGTAAAAACTCTTATTAGCACTTTAAATAACATGACCCCTTTTCTTTATAAAGTTTGCAAACATCATAAAAGAACTTGTAATTGCAGACAACATAATGATATATGGTTACATATACCTAAATATACATAAATTTAGGTGTGTATACATATATGCATGGGTTTACCACATTAAACCATTCTAAAAAAATATCTCTCGTGTTTTACCTTAAACAAAATTTATGTTTGGTAAAAACATCTGGAGTTCTTTTCCATAAAAGAAGAAAAGGGTGATCATAATTTCCATAAACCATTATTGACAAAAATCAGTCTTGCATGCAACAAGGTAGTTTCATAATCATGTGTTCATATATATGAATACATGTATACACTTGTAAAAGTTTAAAGAATTCATACTAAGCATTTTCACAAACCAAAATCTTGATTTATCAAGAGTAGTGATAAATGGAAATTCTCAATTGCAAGAATAATTTTGAAATCAATCCAACCCATAAACTTTATCGTATATATAACATGTACACAAATAGTTTTTGGGTACTTAAAAAAAGGAATAATCTTTTGGGTAAATAAAATTTTGATCATCATGCTATATTGTAATAAATTACAATGTAAGGGAACCAAGTTCACATTGATGTTCATACACATCGATATAATCACATGTATATATATATATCAATATACTTCATACACTTTCATGATTCTACATGTTCGTACAATTACCCGAAAACTCCATTTTTATAGGCGAAATAAAATCAGGGTTATAAACACAAAAAAAGTTTGTATATTTGCGTATATCTTCTTATACTTATGTGTATTTAAATGTATATACATACATATATATACACAAAGTGTGTATCACTAAAACCGTGTTTAAAAAAAAATTAAACCCCAAAAAATTCCTTTAACCTGGTAGAATTCTGGAAGATGAAAACAGTGATAACCGGTTCCTGAGGCCTTGATGTAAATTTATACACACATATGTATACGTAAGGTGTATATAAAACATAGTGTATCAAAGTTGGAGAAAAAGAAACAGCAGCAGGGATTTTCCCTTACCTATTCGGAGGGAAGGAGCAAATGAGGCAAGAGAAAACTGGAGGTAAAGACACATATGGTATACATATACCAACAACATGCATATACGTATATAAAAACCAGAGCTTAAATAAAAAAACCAAAACCGAACTTCTCCCTTACCTATTCGAAGAGGTGGAGAAGAAAGACAACAAAGCAGCAATGAGGACGTTGGTTGGAGAGATCGAGGGAGCTCGGATGCAACCGTCCTGCTTCGGTGCAACTTGGGGTTTAAAGAAAAACGTAAAAAGAAGAAGAGGACTCTAGAGTCGTCGGCTCGGGTATCGTCGTGCCGACTCATGGAAAGGAGGAAGCAGTGCAGGTCTATTCGCCGTCCTATGAGAGAAAAACGAGCCGCCCTAGTCTACTGGTACAACGACTCAACGAGGAAGAAGAAGCAGACGTGGGGAAGAAGAAGCCGCGGGGAGGAAAACGTGAAAAACAGTAGATGGATAGGATTTAAAATAGGTAGATCAGGCGGCTTAGATTCAGCACAACATTAAAAGGATGGATGGATGCAATCTTGGGGAGGAGATCGGATGGCTGGATGCAGCGCGACGTTTAAAAAAATGTGGTTCAGCCGCTTTTTAAAAAAGAAATGTTTTATTAACATCTTTATTAATTTATTAAATCATTGATTTTTATTATTAAAGAATTCAATTATTAAACCAACTTTTATTATTTTAATAAAAATCATTGGTCAATAAAATTATATATTGGTTTTACAAAAACGTTTTATTATATGTATACATATATATATATTTTGTTTTTAAAACATCAATAATTTTTATTATATTATCATTATTATTACTAAACCGTAGTTATTAATTACTTAATATTTCATTATGAAAATTAAAGATTAAAAACATTGGGTACTCAAAACATAACACATACATATATTTTAATTTCCTTTTTAGCTAATTACCTTAATTTTCTTAATTAATGTTTATTATTAATTAAACCACATTCAATCACATATAAGAGTGCGTTGATATAAGTATCATCATCATGAAACACATAAGTAAAAGAAACCTTTACATGACGTAGTTTCCAAAAATGTTTATCCAAGCTATAAACATTTGTATTAACATTAGCCCTTAAATTTAATTTAGAGAAAAAGGATTATTTGATTTGATGCAATATGTATATATATATAACTCAAGGGTTAATACCTATTTAGACAAAATAAAAAACCCATTATCTTTAATATAATTACAACATAAAATTTTAATTGCTCAAATCAAGAAAATAAGTGTAGTGAATAATAATATAAATTTTTCATAAAACATAATTCGCATTTTTGGGGAAACAAGAAATAAATTGATTAAATTATCATTGATGTCACTTTTAAACATTAAATAAAATTATACAATTAGAATTCCGATCCTTTTGGGGTAAAATATCTTATTTCCCATGGTCAAAAATAAAACATTAGATTCTTAGGGAAACCAACGGTCAAATTTATAGCCGTTTGGGGTTCAACGGTCAGATTAGGGTGCTTATAAAAGGGTCTGGTCTCGGGGTGTCCGTCGCTCCAGGTGACTGAAGGAGAAACAGAGATGGTTCGTGTGATTCCCCTGGTGCTCAGCACGGTTGCAGTGGCTTCGGCCATCCTCATGTTTATTATGATGGACGCCTGAAACCCCTACCGCATTCTTGGGCTCTTAGTGGTTTTAAGAGGTCTCCCAATTATTGTAATCGGGTTCTTAGTTGGGATTTTTGGTTAATTTGTCTTCTTGTTCGGTCAGTGGATGTTGTAGCCAAAATGTTGCTTATTTGAATAAAAGGAATTTACATCCATTTGATGCATTTTATTATTAATACCTTATTAGTTGTTTGTTGGTTCACTTAACGGGTGACATTGAAAAGAAAACTTGTCAAAAATCAAAACATGGTTTTTTCTCGGGTCGTTACATCACTTCCCCCTTTAAGGAATTGCGCCCTCACAATTCTATCATAAAAATAGAAAACTGAAACCCCATACGTAGAACACTACCGAAACAGTTGATCTGGCTCAGTTAACGGGATACCGAAGATGGAACACAAATCTTCCATTTCCCTAGCCCAGATGCACCTCAAACAGTACTCGTTGAACCCCTGTTCGTGCGTACTGCACACGGGCTTCCAAAGGGAGGCTCGTGCGATGCAAAGCTCAGAAACGTCCGAGTAGATAAACTGCTTAATGACTCTTCTGTCCACATCATGATCAAGGTAGTCGAGAGGGATGATGTAGTTGAGGAGACTGAGATTCAAGACTTGGAACATGAAGGATGCACTAAGATGTCCATCCTAGGTGGCCATGAGGAAGCACGCTCTGGCAGAAAAGTTCTGTGCCAGAGTAAAACACTGGAACAAGCCCTCAAAGTATCTTCCCCTTCGCCTGTAGCAGGGGAGTTGATCCGTGGAAACGAGGTGAAAGACACGATCATCCTCTTGACATAAACGAAGGATCTATGGACTATTTTCTAGATCGAGCAAACGCTGGCAGGACTCTCGCAGGTGGAGAAAGGATGGATAATCCACCGTGTTTGCTTTGATTAAGATGACTTCTACTAGCTCATCGGGTAGGGATGAGAAGTTCGTTTGACCAGCCATCTGAAAGAAAACATCGAAGGGAAACTCTTAACAACATTGATAAGGTGGAGACATGAATGGAAACAAGAATCTTCTATTTATGAAAAAGTTTACACGGCAAAGTCTGAGTTTACAAGAAGTACGCCACAAAGAGTGAAAAAAATACCTAACTCTTCAAACCACACATAGGATGAACAGACAGGGCTAAACTCATGAGAACATTTATAACGCCTCCTGAGTTTAGCGTGAGGGGTATGGAGTTGTGAAACATCGGTATACACTTCTTGCCTAAGAGACACACGGGGGGACTCATTTTCCAACACTCCAAAGTCCATTAACTGGCCCCAGAAGCCATAGTGCAAAATCTGGCACAGGTAAGCCGCTCGGAGGTCTCTGGCAGCAGCAGCTTCTTGGAAAGGGTTATCAAGCACTATGCCAAATTCCTCGCCAGTTGTGAACACTCGGAAGAGTCCTTCATGATACCTTCCCTGACGTGCATAAGAGTGAAATTGGGTAATCATCATTAAGAGATAATCCATCCCCAATCCCCGGTGAAGACTAAGCACCCTAGGTGAGTTTGACACGTCATACAGGTGATTACACGTCATGCTAATTTGGGCATAATTCAGAAAGTTCTCACGGCTAGCTAGAGATATAATGTTCTCTAGAGCCTCAGTGGGAAGTGACCAAAGGTCGGTAGGTACATCATCCATCTGAAAGTTATAACATTTTTACTTAGTTAGTAATACATTTATATCACCTGGTTTTCCAGAGTTACCTGAACCCATCCTCTGATACCAACTGTAGCGACCCCCAAACCCAGGGTGCTTAATGAGACATGATATACTTAACATTACATCATTACAAATTAACTATCATGTCCCATTACTACAGAAGATCGTGAGGCTCAGGATTCTAGGAAACCAGCTACTTCTGATTAACATCATTAGTACCAACCATTCCTGAAAAATTTTAAACAAAAACGTAGGGTGAGCAAATATGCCCAGTAAGGGGTTTTAAAAAAAAACATTTTAAGAAAATCCTTTCTCAAAGAAGTCCTTTTGAAGAGAATAAAACACTTTTCTAAAACAAAACATTGTCTTTTCTTAAAACAAGAAATCCATCATTCTTTGAAAACCACTTTCAAAAAGAAGCACGTACTTGAAATAAGCTTTAAAGTAAACATGATCAGAGAGCGCAACATAAGAAAAATAAACAATGCATAATATTCAAACAAGGTTGCTTAAATCCTAAAAAGATTTCTGTGGCTAAGCAGGGGAAACGTTCGTATCATGGTTCATGAGAAACAATACAGTTTATCTAGCAGTTCACCACATGAAAAGAAGTTCTTGACATAAAAATTACATTTTCATAGTCATGGGAGCTTTCAACCAGGGGTTGTCCTGTTAGTTGAACTAACCCCTGGTTGACCTTTATCATTACATGCAGAGGGAATGTATAATACTGGACTTTTTCAAGACCTTTCGTCAAGACCGTATAACATACTTAACGGGTCAAGGCTCACTGCCCACCCCGTTTCCTTGATAGCTCGAGCCATGGCTAACTGCCAAGACCGTCGCACATAATTATCTCATGAGACTCCTACTTTACCCAATGCATTGGAGCGCTGTATAATTCCAGGCATACCCGTCACATCATTCTTGTTACGCTATATAATTCCGGGCGCACCCGTCACATGTAGGTCCTATACATCCCTCACATATCTGGACATGGTCATTCATTCATAGGGTTGCATGCATTCTTAATTAAACCCCATTTTCACATACATATTCATAACATGAAGACAGTTTAATCATTAAAAACATTATGACATGCATGCTAAAGCTCCGTGAACATAACAAGTTATCTTAACATTTGAAAACATGGGTTTTAAGAAAGTGAACATAACACTTAACATTCCATAACATCATAATACCCAATTAAAGCATGGTCATTCATAACTTGCACATATGATGATAAATGGGTATTGTGGGTGTTTAATTAAAACTGTGTAAACATACATGTAGTTAGGGATACAATGTCCGTATCCAGGTCCATATTGGGGAAAATCATTTATATAATTGTGAAAAAACACTTATTATCACTTTAAATAACATGACCCCTTTTCTTTATAAAGTTTGCAAACATCATAAAAGAACATGTAATTGCAGACAAAATAATGATATATGGTTACATATACCTAAATATACATATATTTAGGTGCGCATACATATATTCATGGGTTTACCACATTAAAGCATACTCAAAAAATATCTCTCGTGTTTTACCTTAAAAAAAATTTATGTTTGGTAAAAACATCTGGAGTTCTTTTCCATAAAAGAAGAAAAGGGTGATCATAATTTCCATAAACCATTATTGACAAAAATCAGTCTTGCATGCATCATGGTTGTTTCATAAGCATGAGTACATATATATGAATACATGTATACACTTGTAAAAGTTTAAAGAATTCATACTAACCATTTTCACAAAGAAAAATCCTGATTTATCAAGAGTAATGATAAATGGAAATTCTCAATTGCAAGAATAATTTTGAAATCAAACCAACCCATAAACTTCATCGTACATATAACATGTACACAGATAGTTTTTGGGTACTTAAAAAAAGGAATAATCTTTTGGGTAAATAAAATTTTGATCATCATGCTATATTGTAATAAATTACAAAGTAAGGGAACCAATTTCACATTTATTTTCATACACATCAATATAATCACATGTATATATATATATATATCAATATACTTCATACACTTTCATGATTTTACATGTTCGTAAAATTACCCGAAAAATCCATTTTTATAGGCGAAATAAAATTAGGGTTATAAACACACAAAAAAGTTTGTATATTTGCATATATCTTCTTATACTTTTGTGTATTTAAATGTATATAAATACATACATATACACAAAGTGTGTATCACTAAAACCGATTTTTTTTTTAAAAATTAAACCCCAAAAACTTCCTTTAACCTGGTCTAATTCACGAAGATGAAAACAGTGATAACCGGTTCCTGAGGCCTTGATGTAAATTTATACACACATATGTATACGTAAGGTTTATATAAAACAAAGTGTATCAAAGCTTGAGAAAAAGAAACAGCAGCAGGGATTTTCCCTTACCTATTCGGAGGGAAGGAGCAAATGAGGCAAGAGAAAACCGAAGTTAAAGACACAGATGGTATACATATACCAACAACTTGCATATACGTATATAAAAATCGGAGCTTAAACAAAAAAAAAACCAAAATCGAACTTCTCCCTTACCTGTTCGAAGAGGTGGAGAAGAAAGACAACAAAGCAGCGACGAGGCCGTTGGTTGGAGAGATCGAGGGATCTCGGATGAAAACTTCCTACTTCAGTGCAACTTGGGGTTTTAAAAAAAATGTAAAAAGAAGAAGAGGTCTCTGGAGTCGTTGGACCGGGTATCGTTGGTGCAGACTCGTGGAAAGGAGGGAGCAGTGCAGGTCTATTCGCTGGCCTACGAGAGAAAAACGAGTCGCCCTAGTCTACTAGTACAGCGACGCAACGAGGAAGAAGAAGAGGACGCGGGGAAGAAGAAGTCACGGGGAGGAAAATGCGAAAAATAGTGGAAAACTAGGATTTAATGGAGGTAGATCGGGCGGCTTAGATTCAGCACAACATTAAAAGGATGGATGGCTGCGATCAGGGGGAGGAGATCAGACGGCTAGATGCAGCGCGACGTTTAGAAAAACGCGGTTCAGTCGGTTTTTAAAAAAGAAATGTTTTATTAACATCTTTATTAATTTATTAAATCATTGATTTTTTTTATTAAAGAATTCAATTATTAAACGAACTTTTATTATTTTAATAAAAATCATTGGTCAATAAAATTATATATTGGTTTAATCAAAACGTTTTATTATATGTATACATATATATATATATTTTATTTTTAATACATAAATAATTTTTATTATATTATCATTATTATTATTAAACCGTAGTTATTAATTACTTAATATTTCATTAAGAAAATTAAAGATTAAAAACATTGGGTACTCAAAACATAACACATACATATATTTTAATTTCCTTTTTAGCTAATTACCTTAATTTTCTTAATTAAAGTTTATTATTAATTAAACCATATTCAATCACACATAAGAGTGCGTTGATATAAGTATCATCATCATGAAACACATAAGTAAAAGAAACCATAACTTGACGTAGTTTCCAAAACTGTTTATCCAAGCTATAAACATTTGTATTAACATTAGCCCTTAAATTTAATTTAGAGAAAAAGGATCATTTTATTTGATGCAGTATGTATATATATATAACTCAAGGGTTAATACCTATTTATAAAAAATAAAAAACAAATTAGCTTTAATAAAATTACAACATAAAATTTTAATTTCTCAAATCAAGAAAATAAGTGTAGTGAATAATAATATTAATTTTTCATAAAACATAATTCCCATTTTTGGGGAAACGAGAAATAAATTGATTAAATTATCATTGATGATACTTTTAAACATTAAAGAAAATTATACAATTAGCATTCTGATCCTTTTAGTGTAAACTATCTTATTTCCAACGGTCAAAAATAAAACATTAGATTCTTGGGGAAACCAACGGTCAAATTTATAGCCGTTTGGGGTTCAACGGTCAGATTAGGGTGCTTATAAAAGGGTTTGGTCTCAGGGTGTACCTCGCTCCAGGTGACTAAAGGATAAACAGAGATGGTTCGTGTGATTCCCCTGGTTCTCAGCACGGTTGTAGTGGCTTCGACCATCCTCATGTTTATTATGATGGACGCCCAAAACCCCTACCGCATTCTTGGGCTCTTAGTGGTTTTAAACGGACTCCCCATTATTGTAGTCGGGTTCTTATTTGGGATTTTTGGTTAATTTATCTTCTTGTTCGGTCAGTGGATGTTGTAGCCAAAATGTTGCTTATTTTAATAAAAGGAATTTTCATCCATTTGATGCATTTTATTTTTAATACCTTATTAGTTGTTTGTTGGTTCACTTAACGGGTGACATTGAAAGGAAAACTTGTCAAAAATCAAAACATGGTTTTTATCGGGTCGTTACAATACTTGAAATATAAACATACTAAATAATGTCATCTTATATGGAAGATAGTTTTGATAAAACACTTGAAATGAATTCTTGAGGAAAATATCCTTTCTTTTTCAAAATCATTTTCTATTATCAAAATTTCATTCAATTTTAAAAGAAAATAATTTTGTTGAAATTAACTATGAAATCTTATAGTGGAATCTTCATGGAAAGAAGGAATTATGAAACCATAAAAATCTATTCACGCTGTATAAGTTAAAAAAACATCCTCCTCGTACTTTTGATGGAAAAGTCAAAAAGTACCTCGTATGGGTAACAAAATAATGATTCCTTCCATACCTTGTGGTAAAAGTCAAAAAAGGGTAAAAATGAATTTAAACATACATGGAAGAATATTAAACATTTTATGAAAATATTTTTAGGAAATATGGACATGGATGATAAGAATAACCCTAGTAAATACTTACGTATAAGAAATCTCGGATAAAAATGAGATTGCAAAATTATACCTTACCTTATGTCCAATTTAATACATATGTATCTGAGACTCAAATATAGTGGGTTTAAACATATTATTAACTTACAATCATATATGATTCAGATACGATTTTACATTACCCTATCTTTTGACAATTCCATGTTAAAGCAGCGTTTTGGGTAAAATCGTTTCATTTATCGTACGTATTTTGACTTGTAATTATTCATATGATTACTTAGATCATGATTACTTACTTTAATAATTTAAAACATGATTTATATATAATATATATTCAGAATATATATATATATATAATAGATCGATAAATGGAATGACATACACTGTTCACGGAGATAGTAGGCCGTACATACGCATGAACGTTGTTTTTCGTTTCCTTATTAAATTGAATGGAAGTAAGTAAATAACATATACATAAATTAAGTATCATAATTATTTCATATATTTCATTACTATTTATTATATAAAATTTATAATCATTCTGGAATGGTTAACATGGAGAATTACTCTCATCACGTCATGGAGACGGTAATCCGTACGTATGCATGAGCGATGATATCGTTCCCATAATTATTGAATGGTACTGGAGTGGATGATAGAATATATCCGAATTAGTATCATGTTATAATAATCATATATAGTTATTATTTACACCATTATACCCATCCAAGTAAGGTGGTGGTGGAAAACATATTACACCACGATGTGGAGACGGTATTCCTTATGTACGCACACGCGATGATTTTGTTTCTTGTAGGATGGATAGAAGGTGAAATAGGATTGATTCATATTTATAATAACATATCAGTATATTAGTGATATATTTTTTATTACTTTATAATGAAACAAATAAAATATAGGAAGTATAAGGATAAATAAATTTGAAAAAATCGGTAAAGGATATTACCTCTTCTTCGACGTGCCTCTTCTAAACCTCATCTTAGGGCACTAAATTTGGTGTTTAGAGAAAATCAGTAACTATAGTATGTTTCTACATAAGTGGAGTAAACAAATGGATAGGTTTTTTCCAATATTGAAGGCTCAAAATGTTGTGAAGAGAAGAGGGAGGAGGTTCCCTTTTATAAGAGAGTATAGGAGCACTTTTGGAATCCTCAAAAATATTAATTTATAATAAATTTAGAACCCACTTAAAACATCCAAAAATGACTCAATTAGAATATTAGATGATATAGGGTTTCAATACCATCAACAAATTAAATTTAGACTTGTTTTTATTTTATTTTAAACCCTATCATTTTTAATTAGCCATATTTAATCTATTTAATTCTATTTGTGGTAATAAGATTCTAAATTCTAAATTTTTATAAATACTTAATTATGTGTTGTGAATTGTCCATAATTGGATACTTTATGTCATTTTAAACCATATAAATTTAAAATTAAAATTTTTAAACATTTTTTGGATTTTTAAAAAATTTAATCATATTTTATTTTCATAAAATATCAATAGTGTCAATTTTGACACTATTCAATTATTTGAATTTAAATAAAATAAAAAAAAAGATATATTCAAAAAAAATATTTAATAGATATATAACATGTAATATTAATCTTAAAAATTCGTGGATCACATTAAATAGTTCATATAATATTTATTTTAATATTTTTAAAACCATTTATTAGATATTTGAAACAATAAAATAATTTCTACATCACTAATGTGTGACCATTAATGATAATTATTTAATCCCTAAAAAACATAAATAAATTAAAATGATTTAGATAATTTTATTATCTTTTTTGTGACTATTTATGTTCAAATTTTGATGAAGTTTATCACTAAATTAAAATTATTATACTTATAAGATATAAGAGAGTGACGTGTTGTCACTTTATTTGGTTTTAATAATAATTACATCATTTTCATGGTCAAAAGTCAATTAAATGAATCCATTCTGACCCTTAGATGATATGGGTCTACTTTTATTCATACAACAGAATATTGGAAGGTGTTATGGTAATTTTATAATCATATTTTTACCCTTAATTAACCGATTTACCTTTAACTATAGTAAATAAAAATTATCGTAGTTACTATTCACAATATCAAAAAAAAGTAACATATTAACATAATTTGGACCCACTGAATTAAAATATGAAATCCATTTTTCAAAATTCAAAACACATAAATTTCAGTAATTAATTTAAAAATAATCTCCTTGTTAAGAAAATGGGTTTTCAAAGTTAAAACATTTCCAAAGATTGAAATGTTTTTACCTATGAATGCAATGTAAAATTAATGATAATGACTTACATAATATTAAATGGTAAAAATATATTCTATTTATACTTTAAAACCATTAAATTTTATACTTTAACTATATAAATTATCTTGCTGAAAAAAAGTTTTTTTAAGGAAAATTTAGCGTATTTTTACTATTCATCAAAATATGAAAGTTAAGAGAAAAATATAAAAAATTTATCCAAATTAAATTTTTATATACTTATTGCAATGAATAAGTTTATTATGTATAATTGAACTTATAAACATGTCAAAACTATATTTAAAGTGGGTGCGCCATCAAAAGGCGACAAAACTGCATTTTTTTAAAAATACTTATTTTACCCGAAAAATTTATTTTATTCTCATAACATGTTCTATAATATGTGTAAGATGAATTATTATGTAACAAAATTCAGAATGTAGTTAATACTATTCATAACGGCTTGTTCATAACAATATATCATTGTTTAGTGAAACCCGATATTGTGTACAATACACGCTATCGAGGAAGGTCACTCTTGCGTGCAACAACAAGCCAAGAATAGTGTTTGTGTGTACTAAATTCTAATATGGTGTTGCATATAGTTCAAGCTATTCTTAGTGTATCACACAAAAAAAATACATCAATAAAATTAAAAATAATATTTCCCATAAAATTTCGGGGTGTTACATCAATTACATAGAGTGTACTGCACTATTATTTTTTTTAAGCCAGACTGGATACCCATCGTGACGGCCTAGTACACAAAGTGTACTAGAAGTAAACACCGTGTAGGCCAAGTACACAATGTGTACCTAGCCTACAACCATATTTCACTATGTTTTCTCATTTCTTTACCAAAAACAACCCAAATGGCCCACGACCCAGCCTAGTGTCTAAGCCAAAAAGGAAAGCAAAAACATTAACCTAAAAAGAGAGATCTGCACCTCAATAAAAACCCAATATCTTACAATTGGAGTTAGTGATTCCTTGAATGTGAAGTTCATAGGTGAGGTGAATGCCCTCTACACTAATTATTATAAGGTTATGTGTGGTGATGGGTATCATAGTTGGACCTTTTAGTATTATGAGATGACTCATCGTTCCTAGTTAGACGTGGAGATAAAGATCCCCTTTCTATATTCTCTTGGGTTTCTTCTTAGCATATCAAATGTTGTGTTTTTTTATACCCTATTTCTTATGGGTTGAACTGACTATTAATTCTTTATTATTGTATCCATATTATTTTTGGGGAATCTCACTAGGTATGTTCACACTGACCAATATATGGTCTTTTCCCTCACATGTTCTGTCTTATGCAGAAAACATGCTGTTTGACAGCGATATTGGTGTACCTTTTTTTAGAGGAGTATAGTGGTACTTGGTGTTGCATGCCAGGTTTAGTGGCCAGTCTCCATGATTGTGAGATGATATTCCTTCAATAATTCCCTTTTTATATTTTTTTAGGATGGGACCTCATTTTTGATTGGAAATGTATTTTTTTTACCTTTTGTATCATTTAACTTACACTACTATAATTTGATATATTTTTCCTATAGGTTGTTGCATGAATTATTAGTATTATAGATGTTTTAGTATTTTGTTATATATGTTCCTTGTTTCATGGAGATATTTTTTTTCATGTATATAGGTGATTTTGGATAATGAATCTAATTTTAGGGATGTACCAACATAGTGTATGTCACCAGAACATATCCTATTAAAAGTAGGTTTGGGATGTTTCCCTCAGCTTACTGCTAGCCAAGAATGGGTCCCAATGGTTCAGGTCATGATAGAGTGGTATCAAAGGTTGTTTATCATCAAGATGGTGTTTGGTTTTGGACATGTTGTGATGATTGATTTAGGAACTTAGGGTAGCAATGTTGGAGTTTCTCAAGTTCATATTTGAATCCAAGGATCCTATTGATGGTGTGTGGTCGACGAATCTTAACATTAACTCTCTGAATACCGATTTTTCAACTCAATATGATGATAAATTATTCGTAGGGAAACCAATGGAACATGCATCATATAGGATTGGGTATTTCAGATTTCATATCCTTCTTCAGCCATCTCTCTAGATATACTCAACAAACCATTGTATATATTGTTAACTTTTAGGATGCCTATATGATGAAAACAAGATAGGATATCGATATAAGGTCATGATGATAATTGGTTGTGTAATGAGGCCTCGGTTCAGTGACCTATCCATGAGGTTTTTCATTAGTGGTCAAGGCAGATGATCAAATATATGTTGGATAGCTGATAGCACTGACATTTCAAGAAAACAATGCATGTTGGCTCTGTTTTTTACACGAGTTCTAGTAATAAAGACTACAATGGTTTCATGGAAATCTATACCATTAGGCGGGGTAAAATTGGCTCGAGGAAATGGTCCAAGTCATTAAGCTTTTTTGGAACATATTCAATCATAGGGTTGTGATTGTGAATAGTATTCTTCACAGAGAAATAGAGTTCAAGTGGAGTCTGATCACTTAGACCCAAGATAAGATGATTCTATTATGGATATTCATTTATAATTTTTTATATGAGGAGTATTTCCCTTTTATCTTTCACTCTATATAGATTAAAGATATTCTTGAGCTATAATACGGTGATATGGAATTTGTTGAGTACACCTTAAGAATACTGAACTCATGTGCTACTCTCTCAAGTTGTATTGGAGGGATACTTCTAGACATAGAACTTAGTAGATACATGAATGACAGTGTGGTCTCCTTATGAATTCATACTTTTGATGGAGTGCTGGAGTGGGCCTTGATTACTAATAAATTCTAGGAAGATAGATTCCTGGTGGATGGAGCTGGAAATGGACATCATGGGGAAGAGTTGTTTAAAAAAGCTAGAAGGTATCAGTCATCATAGTCTCAAAGTAAGAAGCATACTCATTCCTAGACTTAGACATGTGGATATAAATCATAGGGTTCACACAAAGGGTCTACTCACCCAAATAGGGGAAATGCTTTTCTTGTGATGGGTAAGGTCGCATGTATCTTTATTGTATAACCTAATGTGCTATGGAAGGTGGTCAGGAAATGGATGGAATGCCATTAAAAATTAACTTTTATGATCATATATCTCCAAGGAATGGTCAAGGTGGCCCCTAGGTAGGAGGTTCTAATAGAGGAGTTGGTGGAGCTCTTGAGGGAGGATCTGTAGGTGGAAGATGTCATTATGTTCTCCTCCCACCACTACTAATATGTGTACCTTTCTAGGATTAGATAGCTATATATCAAGAGCATGGGAATTTTTAGGCTATGTTGGAATACAATCATAATTTTCTTGAGATGATTCCGGGTACAATATATGTCTTCTCTACTATAGCATTAATACTTGTTGACATGAACCCAAGTCATTATTTTATATCCATATCACTTGTTCGAGATCGAGAGATTCCTATTGAGTATTTAGATCGAAAATATGTCTAGAGGTTCCTTCTAGGAGAAATTATTCTATATCACACATATATTAATGGTGTGAGTTGGTGCACAGTAGAGAGAGTTTCTCATGACACCTCTTGGTAATTTAAATAAATCCTTATGATGTCATCTTGGTCATGGACTGGTTGTCCATAGTGTGAACCCAAATAGATTGTCATCACAGGGGAGTTATATTATTTTGTACAGATGGTATGAGATTATCCATCAAGGTTAAGAGATATCTTATGGATGAGTGATTGGGGCTCATGTCCTGGAAGTTTTGATTGATCACCCATTAGTTAGAGAATTTTTCCCTTGGTGTAGTGGAATATTTAAACATTTAGCTTCTAAATATAGTGAATGATTTTGTGGAAATATTTCCAAAATATATTGTAGTACTACCTCCAAGGTGATACATGTAATTTTTTTATCAACATTAACCCATTAACCTTGGGACCACACTAATATATTATATATCTTATTATATATCCCCTACCATGATTCATGGGCTAGGGGTTCAATTATATGACCATTGATAGAATAGTTTTATCAGATCCATTGTATCCCCCTTGGTGGCTCTAGTTGTGTTCATGAAAAAGGTAGATGGGATTTTGAAGAATTTCATTGACTATCATCACCTGAATTAGGTAATGTTCAAGAAAAGGTACCCATTTCTGAGGACTGATAATATTTTCAACCACTTAAAAGATGTTGGTGGGTTTTCAAATATTAGTCTCAGGTCTGACTACCATCAGTCGAGGGTACACAAGGGTGACATTCCAAATATAGAATTTAAATGTCATAATAGATACTATGAGTTTTTGGTTATTACTTTCGATGTGATTAATTACCCCACTATGTTCAAGGATCTTATGAACCAATTATTTTATCCATATTTGGACTGATTCATTGTTATCTTCATTGATGACATTATCATATACTTTGTGTTGAAGGAGGAGCATGAAGATCATTTGAGGATAGTTCTAAACTTACTATGGGAGAACTGTCTTTATGGTAAGCTCATTAAGTATCAGTTTTGGATCCATGAGGTTCATTTTTTGGGAATATACTCATTGAGCATGGTTTAGATGTGAATTCAGTGAATATTGATGTAGTGATTGCTTGGGAACCACACAAGAGCATGTCAGAGGTGAAAAGTTTTCTTGGTTTGGTTGGGTATTACTAAAGGTTTTTTGTAAAATTTTAAAAGATAAAAATCTCTTTTACTTCCTTGATGTGAAAAGGGAAATCATTCACCTGGACTTTTTAGTGTCATAGATCCTTTTAGGAGATGAGTTAAAAGTTTACTAGTGAAACTATTTTGAGACTATCAGAGTAGGGAATCAAATATATGGTGTTATTTTATTCCTATGAAGCTTGTAATGGATGAATTTTGATGCAAATCTAGGTAGTGATCCCTTATGGGTCATGGAAGCTGATACCCCAGGAGCATAATTACTCAACCCATGAATTAAAGTTTTCATTGGTAGTCTTTTCCTTGAAGACATAATGGCACTATCTTTCGGGCCATTATTTCTTTGTTTAATGAGACTACTAGAGTCTCGGGTTCATCTTAACTCAGAGGGTTCTAAACCAGATGTAAAAGTATTTTTTGGTGTTCCTATAGGACTCTAAATTTGATTTTGTCTATACTCTATTAAAGGGAAAACTATTGGATGATTACCTTAGTAAGAAATACAATTCTCACTTGGAGGAGGAGGCATTAGAGTATTTGTCCTCATTGCAGCTGACCCTATAGGAGGATAGGGGTACAACTTACTTTCTTTTTATGGTGTTAAATCCATCTCTTATTCATTTTGTGAGGGATTTCCAGTTGGGAGATGTTTATTATGAGGTTCTACATGACCAAATATCCTTAAGAGATGCACAAGACAATTTTTTTTGGAAAAGGGAAGCACACCATCCTTTAGTAAAAATGAATGATAGTTCTTGTCACATTTAATGAGGATGTTTCCAAGCAGTTTCATACTTACCCCTTGGATATATATACAGGTGTGGTTATAATTTACAAATACCTTCAGAGGTAGTTTTGTTTGGGATGGAATGAGGTAGAGTGTTGTGATGTTAATCTCTTGATGTCTCACATATCAGTTGATAAAGGCTGAACATCAGGTTCCAGATGGCTTGTATCAACCTCATAATATATTGAAATAAAATTAAGGGGACATATCAATGGATTTTTAGGTATTTATTCCATATAAAAAGATATGTAATCATTATTTATGGGTGATTATAAACCGATATACCAAGTTGGAATCCTTTATTAACATCATGGAGCAGAGTTTAATAAAAATTTTGGGGCGGTTTTATGTGCATGATATCTTATGGCTTCAAGAGCTGCCCACAATGTTCATCTCTAACAATAATGATCAGTTAACATAATGGATTTAGAGGGTTTTTAGGAGAATTTCAAGACATAGTTATGGATGATCATGAATTTTCTCCCCAGATTGGTGAACAAACTAAGCAGAACATTCATGTTTTGGAGGATATGCTCAGATCATATGTGTTAGACATAATCTAGAGATGTGAGGATCACCTTCCATCAGTGGAAATTTCTTATAATAATATATATCACTTCAATATTGTTATGTCACCTTTTTAGGACTTATATGAGAGACCCTATAGGTCACCCTTGTGTTGGAATGAGATTAGTGAAACATCTCTTGTTGGCCCAAATATGATGTAGAAAAGGGTAGGTATGTTTCAGATGATCTATGAATGTATGAGGACATCCCAGAGACGATATAAATCTATCATTGGTCTGTGTTGTAGGACTTTGGAGTTTTATTAGAGAGATTATTTTCTATAGAGAGTCTCCCCATGATGAGGTTTACAAAATTTTGGTTGGGAAAGAAAGCTATCCTTGAGGTTCATTAGTCCGTTCAAAATCCTACAGTGTGTTGGAAAGGATTAATACCACTTTAACTTACCCCCAAAGTAGAATCAAGTACATTATATCTTCCACATGTAGCATTATAGTAAATACATGCTTGATCTAACACACATTTATAACTAGTTTGATCTGGACATTGAGAACAGAGAATCCATATTAGAGTACTCGATAGTGATCGAGGACTAATTGATGATGATAATGCGTGGACAAACCATTCCACTTATTTGAGTGCTTTGGAATCATGAGGGTATGAAAAAGAGATCCTAAGAGCGCATGAGATAGATATGGTCTCAGTACCCTGAGTTCTTTTGAGTAGATTTTGTTTTTTTGGAGCAAAATCCTTGAAAGAGTGGAAAATGAAATGGATCTAGATTCTATAGTTTGATCCTTTATATATATATATATATATATATATATATATTCCTAAGGGTTGTTCTTATGTTTTTCTTTCATAGAACCCAAAAATTAAGATATTAAAAATACTAATATATATTAAATCATGTGAATGAATATTTTCAGAATAAATAGTTTCCCTATTAATAAAAACCTGGGATTGTAAATATAATATCTGATTGTTTTTGGAATGCTGATTTTCCCTTGGAATGACATAATGTTTGTCAACTTCGGGTGTTAGGTTGAAGGAATCTATTGGATGGTGCATTAATTGAGTTGAATAATTTATTTAATATACGAAAAACTTAATCCTTCTATATAAGTATGACATTATTGAAAATATCTAGGGTTATCCACATAACCATGGGAGACTAGAGAGGAGGAGTAGGAGAACTTTGTTGGAATTAGTGACTCAAGAATGAAGATCAATGATGAACCATCATGGAGAATCATGAGGAAGATTATGAAAATGGTAAGATCATCACCTTCTTCACCAGAGGACATATTACTAATTATTGATTCTTTATTGCGGTAAAGATTGTTAATATTTGGTTTTTTTCCATTCAATGATTTTACAAACATGTATTTGTGTATCTTGTTTGTTTATTTTTAGTTAACATTCCTCTCATGATCCCAATTAAATAGTGTTCTTGAATTTATTTTTATATATCTCTTATACATGTTATCCCACATTTATTTTCAAATTATATAATTTTTGGATGGGATCGTACCACCTAATAATGATTTTCACTTCTGTCTTATGCTTTCCCCCAACAGTATTCTTCAGGTTCTTCATTTTTAGCCCATGGGATTTGTGATTCGACATTTTTCGGCTGAATTAGATCATGATCAAGCCCCAGATTCAATGAAAATGAATTAATGAAATAAGGATCAATGTTTTGTGGATTGATTGAGATTTTTTACAAGATGTGGGTGATGAGATCATACAGAAGGACCCCTGAACGGTGACAGGAGGTGTGATAGATACCGTATGAGAAAATAGAGGTCCATTTTCCAAGAACCTGAGGTTAGGAATCAAATATTGGAGGCCTTTCCCTTCAAATTCGACAAATTTTAGATTTTCAATCAGTAAGGAAGGTAGTGAAGTAGGTGGATCTAAGAATCCTTGGGAAAATGATATGATTTGGAAAATCTCAACATATAAGGCATGTACATCCAAATACACATGCTATGTAGTTCCCTTTCATTGATAGATAAGGTTCTGTGTAGAGTTAAATATAATATGTTGTGGAATTTCAGCATGTACCCCAGGGGTACACGGGCATGGACACAACTAGTTACATGGGAACAACCAGTTTACATGGTCACTATAATAAAGAATTTACTCGGACACGACCAAGGTACCAAGGCCTGACTACAGTACATGGACATGATAAGAGTATATGAGAATGTTCCAAAGTACATGAGAATGTGATGGAGGACATGGTCATACCCAAACTAGACATGAAATTCCATGTATTACATATACACACCATGTAATTTTATAGACACTTCTACCTTGTGTATCTTTTTCTTTGAGACTAGATTTTAGACCACGAGTAGCCCATCTAGAGTGGGTTTCTATGTAGGATGTGATGGTAGCCTTGATTTTGGAAACAATAATACGACACTGGGTTTTAAAAGCGTGACACTTCTTTTAGTGATTCTTGTTCTATAGTGGTGATTGGGTTTGTTGATAAGAGAGATGTTGGGGTTGGTACTCCCCTATCCCATTAGGGCATGGGTCCCCCATACAATTTACATAGGTAGATTCGATACTCCCCCATACTAAAAATGGAAAATTCCCTCTATTAATATATAAAAACTCAACCTTCATCAATATTTAGTGGGGAGTAGGACCTCAAGTTGAGTTAGCGATCCCTCGACTATAGAGTTCAATGGTGAGGTGAAATCCCTCTACACTAATTATTGTGATGTTGCACAAGGTTCTAGGCATCGGAGTTGGTTCTATGGGATCTATAAGAAAACTCATCATTCTTATCTGTCTTTGGAGAAGGATATCCCCTTCCTCCCTTCACTTGGGCTTCTTTTAAGCATATATGACATAGGGTTTTTGTACCCTCTTGCTTATGGTTTGATATAACTATTTATTCTTTCTATTTATTCCCTTTTGGTTTTTTTGGGATTCTTATTGTGTATATATATTCTCACCACTGTATGGGATTTTCCTGCATGTGTTGTGTCTTATAAAGATGAAAGGAAATTCTACAGTGACAATGATGGACTTAATTTTGAATTATCATAGTGGTACTTGCTGTTTCTAAACATGTTCAGTGGTCTGTCTCGACGATGGTGAGTCTAGATCTCTTCAGTCTTTCTTATTCCATTTGTTGTCATATTAGGATCTCATTTTAGGTTGCATATAAATATTTTTCCCTTTTTGTATCTTTTAAAATAAACTATAATAATTTTATGTATCATTACTGGAGGTTGTTGAATTCATTGTTTATACTCTATATATTTTAATCATTTATAACATATCTACACTTCTGTATGGATCTAGTTATTTGTATGCATATAAGTAATTTAGGCCATGTCATAACATTTTAGTGATATTATTAATCGATACTAGTCACTGGCCTATATCCTGTTAGAGGTGGGCTTGGGGTGTCACCCTCAGCTTACTGCTGGCCCAAGAGGGGTACCAGTGAGTCAGTTCATGACAATATTGATCCGTGATTATGAAAATGGAAATAATAGTAGGAAATTTAACCCAGGAATAGAATGATCTATATCCTTTTTATATCATATTTTCCTTATATTAATACAAATATGGTGGAGAAAATAGTCTATAGTCAATAATGATATCAACTTATAAATATCTCAATCTGTCCCACAGTAGTAAGAAAGCTATAGGAATGGGAACATGGGTTTTTATCAGTCTCGATCCATAGGTTTTTCAACCCCTTGTATTACCCCCTAATGTTTTACAATATAAAACTATGTAATAATGAAATTAAGGTTGCTTATAACATACAAACCTATATTTTTTATCATATATGAAAATTTGACAGAACCATATAGAACTTCAAATGTGGAACAAATTGTAAAACTTTTGAAACAAAATAAAACTCGATTTAAAATATCTAAATAGAAAAAAATACATCCAATCCATGAACAAAATCATCCCAAAACCATATAAGACCTTTAAAAACCAAAATGATCCTAAAATAAATAGTCAAACCAAAATAGAATGGAAACATAAAAATTAACATGGTTTGAGAATTTTCCTACTCCATGGGATCACTACTAAAACTTTATACTAGAGGAAAATTGAATAATTATCAACACTTCCAAGATAAAGACCTACTTCTTGTTCTGACATTACTATGACCACAAATTTAAAATTAAAAACATTACACTATAATAAAAGTGACCCTCCCATTTGTTTATATATGAGCTTCACATCAACCATCTAACTTCATTGGTTATAACATCATCTATTGTTTACCTACATCCATCTTATCAATTAAGGAAACTTCCAATGGACCACTGGAATAATGAATTAACTTTAAACTTCATGTGAATTCTAAATGATTTTGAAATTAACCATTAATGTCTTTTTAAATTCCACCTAGAGTGTTTCCACTACATCTTTCACTTCAAAGATCCTTGGTTCTAATGTGATATCATCTAACTAGTTATAAATCTTATGTTCCAAATTCTCACATTCAAAAAATTATTAAACTTATCAAAAAAAAATTGTTTTTATATTTATTCTTAATAATCTCCCACTTGGAGACAATTTTTATGGGCTTCACTGAGTCTTTTAGAACACTTTCATAAAATTATGTTTTTATTTTATTCTACTATAGTATCATGGTCTATAACTATGAATTAACTATTCTAAGTCCCACTGAGGTTCTAAAACACCATATAATTTCCTAAATTATGACCTTTGTTAAAATATATATGGGATCCTAACTCCCCATAACCTTCGGTATCTCTAATAAACTATCCTATAACAACTTCTAGATGATGTCATACTTTATCTAAATATTATTTATCCTTGAGTGAAATATAAAATTATTAAAAATATGAATCATACTATTATTATCACATAATAATGATCCATTCCATTTCTTTCTTATAAGATCTTATAATGTCCCATTTAGTTAGATCAGATCATTTCTTTCTTTTCTGATTTCCATATCCTCAGCATTTTTTATTGATAGGTTAACTACTGGTTGGTGTATGAACATCCAACTCACAAAAATTCCACTAAAAGTGAACATAAATCTAGTGGTACTTCACCATGTGTTTGGAACTCCTCAATTTTTTTCATCCACAAACCCCTACAATGTATAATATTTTCAAAAAAATTGTTTCATATCTATAGAACCATTGTGATATCAAAGTATCCACTTCACTATATCCCAATTCTCCTTTACAAATATTCCATGAAACTATTTATGAAACCCACTTCACATGCAATGTTTTACCTCATACAAACCATGACATACATTAATATTCCAACCACCAATACATATGAAAAACTTGTAATATACATAACCTCATATTCTATTGTACGTGATTTCACATTGGATAGCTTGAAGTGTTCATCCACGAGGTTATTTTTAGGATTATACTATCTCATTTAAAATTTATTTTTTATCACTATGACATAATCCAACCCGGACAAAAAAATTCATTCCCAAATCTCTAACTAATCTATATCCCTAATATGTTCTTTTCATCCCCAATATCTTTAATCTCAATTTTTTAGACAAAATAACTTTCATCCCCCCCTAAAACAATCCTTCCTCATACTTGAAAAGAGAATATCATACACATATAATTGAATTATGGTGAAACTTTAATCATTTTACACCTTATGGTAGTATAAATGATCCACATTTGTTCAAATGAACACATTATCTGTGATGAAGGTATTGAAATTTCAGTGCCACTTCCTGGGTACCTATTTCAACCCAAACAAAACCTACTAATATGATACACCATATATTTAATATTATTATCCAAAAAATCATCTAGGTTGTCCAATAAGATTCTTTCCTCTAAATTCCCATGAAATAATATATCATTCACATTTAATTGATCAATATGTATATTCTCCATAGAAAGAATTTTGAGCTCCATCTATATTTTTTAAGTCTTAAAAATTGTAGAAAATGTTTTTTCTAAAAATAAACCTTCCATTTGTTTAAATACGTAAAAAAAATCATTTCTTAGTAAAATTTTATATAATTTACTTCTTATTTAGACCAGTAGATCCTATTGTTATACAGTGGATTTTTTCAGTAAGAGGTTTCATTATGTCACATGTTTCAGAAACAAAGAAGGAGTCTATATCCTCCTCTATATCTAACTCCAATAATATTGAGTAATTTATTCTTGATGGCTCTTCCAAGCTATTAGGTTCTCTGCTATACATAAGAAGAAATAATTTCAAAATGATTATGAACCTCTGCCCTAGTTTCCATGCCTTGGCAGACCGCATCAATTCATCCTGAGGTTCTTCTCAATTTGGAACCACTACTTTTATTATTTTAACTTCAGGACCCCTACACATATATTTCACAATACAAGAGGGTTATGATATATCTGGCCTTGATGATATTAATGAAATTTTATATCTATTCAAGACATCATCCTAACTATTGGGTATCTTCATAAATGCTATACTATATAAACAAACTTAGACATTAATAATTCCATTCATATAGATGTTTACATGCATCAATTAATTTTTCTCTTTTATATTATATTCTAAGATATAATCCTTCCATATAATCAACTCATGAAATCTAACATTAAAACTTATACAGATCCTTTATAAATCAATATTGTAGAGTTAGAATCCAATTTTTTTTATTTCCATAAAATATAAAGAAGCACGCCCAAAATTTTATCTTTGGGTTATCCCCTTCCTTGGAATCAACGTGGACATAGGTGATAATTCCGAAACAAATTAGGTGTGAGATATATACCACTTTTTTTGGTTTATGTTTTTTATGAAATATCTTACCCCAAAAAAGTAGAAAACATTGATTCAAATGATAAACTATATAACTGTCTACCAACTCCTAAATAAACATTCATAAACTAACATGTATCTTCATACTTATGTCCCTATAATTTACTATTTGATTAATCTATTCCCCAATAGAATTAAATTCCAATATTCATCATATTTTGTTTTTCTAAAACCTTATGCCTTTCCTCCAAAAGAACCTCCAAACCTCTCTACTTCCATGACCACCACCATTATTAGACCTAAAGAAATTGAAGTTCATTTTAGTATCCTTTTCCACCATGTCTCTCCATCCATTTAATGTTTTGAAATAATGGAATTTTTCTTTAGAAAGAATAACCATAGCTTCCTTATTGAATTTTTGATATAGATATAGTAGTATAATGTCCCTATGTGAGAATTAATTGATTCAATGCCTCATATATCTATATGAACCAACTCTAACTTCAAATTCTCTAGTGAATTTTCTTCTATATTAAAGGATGACTTCTGATTCTTTCCAAAAATAGTCTCTTTAATTATTTCACACTACATTAATATTATTTTTAGTATGAATTTAATAGACTATATTTTCATCCAATTTGCACCCATATCACCAAGATGCACATTCCAAAATATCAAAGTTTCAGAATTTGATTATCTAAAATGAATTTCTCCTTCTGAATTCTAAGTAAAATATAATGTCCCATCTTGCACACCCTTGAGAATAACCATTGTACCTCATGTGATTTTCCACATTCCATACAAAAAGTTTAGCTAAAAACCAAAATTTTATTATCATTATATCAAGACTAGGTTCTTTAGTTACTTTTACATGTGTCATACAACTTGGAACTCCAGCAATAATCCATTTGATGTTTGGAAATAAACATCAACCTTTCCAACAATATCGAGGTATAAATTTTCCAAAATATAAAACTTTATAAAACTTATAGACACATAATTGGAAAAGAATGCACTCTTGGATATAGAGTGAAAATAAGGACCAAATTAAATAAACCATAACTCAAGTGGACTGATGTCACTCAGTAAAAAAATGCTCTTATCTTTAAAAATGGGGTTTATAGATGAACATAAAAAAGGATCCCTTAAATTTTTACCATTGGGTCTCTAAAGTGTTTATTCACATTCCCCCTCTTTTTTTTATGATAGAATATGTGTCTAGGACCATCTTAATCACCTATACACTTTTCTCTCATCTTCTTCCAATTCTTATAACTTTTTTTTTTCATCCTACAGAATGTACTGTACCTCTCAAAATGAACATAGATTTAGTAGTTCCATGTTCCACCTTACTATGAATTTATACATTTTTAATAAGAGAATAGATGTCCTCAAACACTATGTCATCATTACCACTAAAATTATTCACTGCGGAAACCATTATATTCCATGATTACAAAAGATATGAGAGTAGGATCAACAACCACACTACATTTGATAAATTTAAATTCACAACCTCTAATTTACTTCAAATAATCTTGAAGTCATTATCATGATATTCCACCAACCCTAATTCCATCATAATCATACCAAAAAGTCATTACATGATAAATTATTTATTAATATTGATTGGAATCGTATACATTATGGAAAGTGTAGGCATCAAATTAGAAGTCGTTTTCACCTCCTGGATGTTGAAGTTCATGTTATAGACCAACGTAATCTAAAAAAATACTAGTACCTTTTTCAAAGACTATCTCATTCAGCCTTTGATATTACTTCTAGATTGAACTCCTTCAATGAAAACTCTAGATATCTCTAGAAAAGTTAATCTTTAGTATGTGTCCTCCTCAATACAAAATCTAACCCATTAAAATTATCAATATGGGATTTAACTTCTTCCAATTCCATAATTATGAAATAAAAACACCACTAGATCAAAAAAGAATAAAATGAATAGGAATATGATTACTGGAATCCTTTTATAAGTATAAACTCTGAAAACCGCTCAAATTAAAACATTAAACACTTTAATTGGGTATGAATATACCAAACAATATAAATAATATTTGAAATAAATTTCAATTTCATATCCTATGATATGAAAGAAACCAATAAATCATTAAATGTTGAATGATGATTAGAATTTTTGAAACAAAACAACCCTCGATCAGATATATCCAAACTGAGAAACATCATGTCCCAACCACACACTGAATCATCATAATTCCATGATCAAACTTTGAAAAAAAACCTATAATAATAAAATTAATATAAAATTAAATTACATGAATATAATTAATGTAGTTTAAGACTTTCCCACACCTTGATACCTTGAAATAAAAATTATATTTAGCAGTGGTCTTCAAAACCAATTCTAGATGCTACTACTTAATATTTTTTAGGGTGATTTTCAATAAATCACATCTAAGTCCTTAGAAAATAATATGTTTTATTTTTTATTTAATTTTAGTAGGTTTTTTAAAACCACCACTAGTTATTTTTATTTACAACAATTTTATAAAAAAACTTCCACTAAATGTATTTTTAAAAAAAATACAATAATAATTTATTTAAACATATACTTGTATATAAATAAATATTAAATATAATTACAAATTAATAATTAATAATTAGTTGTTATTAACTATTAATAATTTCTTATTAATGTTCTAATAGAATTCAAATACTATACTTTAGAATAAAAAAACACAAATTTTCATATGGGTGTCCATTTAAAGTCCACAACCTATCAAATAGAATCTTTCTAAAATAACTATAACGAAGTTATATAATAATTTTATAATAATTAGGAGTAAAAAATTTGTTACCATTAAACGAGAAGTTTAAAATTAAACTTCAACTTCAAACAACCATAACATTTGATCAAAGTGTCTATTTGGGCTCCATGAGATGTTAAATTAAAGTCTGTCAAGAGATTTACCCCATATAAACTAAGGTGAAACTCAAACTATGTTTTTCAGTCAAAAGTATTAAAAATCCTCCAAAAATGATTTTTTATATGAGATATCCTAATTTTTGAACATTCGATTGAATTTCATCTTTTTTTAAGAGTTTTTTCTTATTCTTGTTGGCTCTTTTATAATTTTATTTCATGAGTTTGCATTCTTACCAATATGAAGATGTTGAAATTGTAGTGGTCCTCCCTCTTTCTATAATTAATTATTTATTATATATATATAAATATCTTTTTGTGTGTGTTTCTATATATTTATGTATATTTATTTATAATTTATCTATATTTATCAATATTTATTTATAATTATATATATTTGTATATATTTATAGATATTTATATGTATTTATGTATGTATTTCTATACTTGTGTATATATATCTATAAATATTTATAAGTATTTTTTTGTATATATTTTTACATATGTTATGTGGTTATATATATATATATATTTATATGTATATGTATATGTATAGTTATATTTATCTATGAATACTTATGGTTATGTATATATAATTATATATTATTATTTTTATGTGTGTGTTTATACATATTTATGTAATATATATGTCTGTTTATACATATATATTTTTGTAAATTTATATACATTTATATATATTTATATATTATCATGGTATATATATATATATATTTATCTCCATTTTTGTATTTATTTACATTTATGTAAATTTATTTATATTTATATAAATTTATAAGATATATATAACAATATCTTAAAAAATTTATATGTAACCGTATATATTATATTTAATACCTATATATTATATTTTGATATATTATTTATTATTTATTACCTCGTAATTCCATCCCTTACATTAAACAATTCCTGCAAGATGGCACACGTTCAAGAACATTTTGAAAATGGTGATCTAGGGAAACCCTAACATTTTTGCTGCATCATGAATTCCTTTTATCCGAACTGGGAGCATCTTATCAAGGGAAAAAATATCATATCAATGTACATATAAGGGAAAAGGTGTTATATAAAGTAATGGGTTTTCTTTTGTAGAAGCCCTTGACAAAACCCATGATATCTATAGGGGTGATTCAGGAAGGGAAATAATGTTTGGTAAAATAGAAGATGGTATATTTTCGGTTATGGAAGATCCAGAGGCCTTACAATAGAGATTTGATCTATGTAAATTCTCTTTGCTTGGAAAAATCACTTTGGTGAAGGTAAATAAGCCCTGAAGCACTCCCGAACTCAAATACAAGATGGTGTGTTGATGGGGATTCATAAAATAGTGGCTATTAACCATTGTTAGGGTATATTTCCATATCATCCTCAATAATAAAGAAGATCTTGACCAAATTTGGAAGGTTGGTAACCTCTCTCTAAAACTAGGTGTCTTTTGGCTAGCCATCTGGGACATTAATTTTAATCAATTTACACAGAAGAATTATACTACCTATATTTAGATCAAGCTCTATGGCCTCAATTGAGTTTTTTGGTATCCAAAAATTATGAATGACATTGCCTCATGCATTGGTTTCCCCCTAAAAATGGATTAGTATATTCTTGAAGGTGAATACGGGTACATGCCAACATTATTATGGATAATAACATGGAAATAAAGATCCTAGATTCTATTAATCTCATTATTAATTAACATACACATGAATTCTATGATGAATATGAATACATTCCCCCTTTTCATAAATCATGTAAAATTGTGGGACACTCAATTTCCAATTACAGAGTCACCCAAAGTAATGTAAAAGCATTAAATGTGGAAAAGATTATGGTCTAGAAAGAGGTGGAGGGATGGAAAAAAGGAATCATTCTTAAAAATAGAGTAACCTCTAATAAATGGGTTTAAGGTTCTAGGGATGGGAATCTAAATAATTAGCCCATTGATCATGTTATGAAGGGAGAAAGAGTTTGGTAGGGATAAGATAAAATAGTTAATAATGAAGAGGTAGTAATGAAAAATGGAATTTTTGAAAGTGGTCAGGATGATAAACCTACCAAAGAGGTGTCTATCTCACAACTTGAGTTTGGAAATGAGTTCTTATTCCAGTTCCAATGACTGGATGGGATCCCTCCATAAGGCTTGAGCATATATCTCATTGATTTGTATTAGTGACTTCCATTATCAGTGTGGATTTAATGATCACTCCTAGAAAATAAAATTCTTCTAGGCATGAGTTAGTTTATTCTACACCAATTGGAACTTAAAAGAAACTATGGAGTCATATGGTTGAGGAAGAGGAAAAGGAGGCTGGTGTTAATGGATCAAACTCCCGAAACCTTGAAGCTCCAGTTGAATAAAATGTTACCTTAATGGTATGTGATGATTGAAATATCATAGAGGCCAATGACTATAAGGAAGATGATAAATGTCCCACTATCCTTATAACCCATTTCAAAAAGTTAAAAGAAATTCAAAAAATATCCTCAAACAGGAGAAAGTCTATAATAAGGAAATAAAATGGAATTTCCAAATCCAAATCCAGGTTAAAATTAATATCATATATTGGAACAACCATGGGTTATACAACCCAGAAACTTATAACCCTCTTAGTATGTATCTTCAAAAACCATTGTCCAAAAATTGAAGGGTTTAAAAATAAACATGTTTTATCTTTAAGAACTTTTGGTCTTGAAAACATGGGATACGACCTTATGGGTATAAATAAATTTGAAACATATTTGGACACTCTTTAGTTAATTTGTCAGACTTCTCTTGGAATAGTAACCCTATTTTTTTCTGTGAAATAAGTGGTCACATGGGAAGTTGGATTTGATGGGTTTTTTTATTTTTTTCTCTTTTTTGTATGCTAAAAATAGATATAAATATAGAATATATATTTTACAAGATATTGACATATAATGAAATTTTATTAAAGAAAAAAGAAAAAAATACAAGGAAAAAAAATACAATCATGGAACACCAAACAACCATAATGAAGGAGTTATGGTGTTGGAGATCAAAATCGCAGACCTCAAAATAAAAGCATCAAGAACCACCCAATGAAGTGTGGTTAGATCTGGATGTCAACAGTATCATCTTCCTTGATTTCCATTTTCGAAGGCCGCTTCATGCACTCCATTCCATAAATATCATCAAGGAAGGCCACTCCAGGTTGAGAGTTCATCTCTCCATGAACTGCTAATAGAATGAGGAGACCTTTAAGACTGCCGAGAATGAACCCAGCTCCAGCGGGCTAGTCCTGGAAAACACCTTCACGCCCAAGGGTATGGTAGGCTCACTAGAATTTGGGAAGACCACTGCAACAAACCAGAATTTGGGAAGACAACTGCAACTGAATGTAGCATAGTAGGTTATACTTCCAACCTGTAGACAAAGAAACAAACCTCTCCAAAGAAGAAAAAAAGAATAAAAAAAAACAGACCCCAAATAGAAAGGTAGGATAGAAGGATGAAAATGACCTAACAAAACAGCCACAAACATGGATAAGAGATAGCTTACAAAGTCTAAAAATGGGAGACTTGTCACAGTACTTTTTAAGAAAAGGAAGGAGATCATTATAAACTTGATCATGCCAAAAAAAATCAACTCCATTAACACCTTTATTAGCCAGTCCATCAGCAACAAAATTGGATTCCCTATAAATGTGAGTGATAATATGATTCAAAGAAACTAGAGTCTCCAAAAAATTAATCCAACGATTAGAAAGTTTCCAGGACAAGTGATGAAGACCCATCCTAATGGAAGAAACAACAACAGAAGAATCACTATCAATCCATAAATTATCTGAGCCACGCTTCACAGCTTGATCAACAGAAACAATAATTCCAAGCATTTCTGCCTCAAGTGATGATTGAAAGCCACAAGAACCATGAAAACAACCAAGGACATCCCCTTTATGATTCCTCTAAACAGCACCATAAACAGAAAGCCCCAGATTACCCCTAGAAGCACCATCCGAATTAACTTTTAATAAACCAAAAAAGGTTCCTTCCAGAGAACTTCTGAAGTACCACGTGGAGGCTTGAAATTTCCCTTAACACCTATCCGGTTCAGAACAAACAAATCATGAACCAAGTTGATGAAAAAATGATTCTTTGGAATATCAACATTACGCAAAGCACTAAGAATAGGTGATAAAAACCCACTTATCGAGAAGGTAAATTTATCATGAATCATCTTATTCCAAGTAAAAAAAATAAAATGAATGAGTTCAGAAGCAGCGACTCTAAAAAGATCCATCAATTGGGGAGAGAGCGAAATAGAATGACAGCCTTGAAGGAAATGATGAATTGAAGACATATTAGGAATATGGATTTCAAAAATATCAAAAACAACCTTCCACATTTAAGAGGAATTGACACAACTAATAAAAAAATGATCAATATCTTCCATATGTTGATGAAAAGACACACACGAAGAGCAGAGAGAGATGCCACATTTCTGAAGGAAACAATCAGTAAGAAGCTTCCCATGAGCCAGTCTCTAGGAAAAAGTTGTCTGAGAGGGCCTAATAAAGTTCATATTAAGATCCCTCATCCATTTACACCCTATATTGTAAGATAGAGAATGACTAAAAATTTTTTTAGAAGTCAGCATGCCATTTATAGCAGGTTCGCAAGCCTAAAAATCCTCTCTGTTAGAGAAACAATAACTATTGATAATAGTAACAATATGATTAGGGAGACCCCCCATATTATCAAGCTGATATTTAATCGTAGCATCCAGATCAACATTAAAATCATCATTCATCAAGGAGTCAGCTAAAGGAAATCCAATCCAATTGGCCTTCCAAAAGGATAAATATGAATTCCTTGAAACAAGACATATGGCATGAGAGTCAATGAAAGAAAAATGAATTTAAAAGCAGGCCAAACAGAAGAATCCACATAATTAAAAACTCCATTCCTGATCTTGTCCTTGAATTTATTACGGGGAAATTCCAGAGACTGAGAATTACTATTGACAAGCCTCCAAATGAACAAAGCATCTAAAGAATCATTAAACACCTTAAGATTTTTAATACCAAGAACCCTAGCATCATAGGGTTTACAAAAATTATTCCAATAGACCGTAACTAATTTTCTCTCTGAAATATTACCACTCCAAATAAAATTTTTAATAGAAACATTAATGATCTTGATAAGAGAGATCAGCCACTTATAGACCATGAATGAATAAACAAACTTAGAAATGATGACAGCCCTAACCAAGCAAACCCGACCTGCCCAGGAAAGGGACTTACCCTTCCATGTAGCAATATGTTGTCTGATTTTACATATAATATCAGAAAAATAACAAGATTTAGGCCTCCCCCAAAACATAGGAACACAAAAATATGTAAAATAAAAAACACCTTCATGAATACCCAAATCCATATTGTTTTCGGTGATTTAGGTTCTATCTTGGGTCCCGATGAAAATTTTTGTGACATATTTTGTTCTATTTTCTACTAGGGAGTTCAAATCACACATTGAAATAATGATCTTTTTTGGTCAACTTAGTGGGTTATAAATACACCTGGTATAGGTTATATTCCAATAGAATGAGGGACAATAAGTTAGATAGAGATTTTACTAACAAACAAGAATTGGATAAATGTGACTTAATATATTGCGTTACTCTCCCAAAGTTGAACTCAGACCACCACCCCCTCTTTTTTAGTATCTTAAAAATTTATTTCAAAAAACCCCTTCTCTTCATGTTTTATAGTTATTGGGTTATTCATCCCGAATTCTCTAATATTATTTGTGATTAATGAAATTTATTTCACTATGGAAATGATTCCTTTTCACATGTTATAATGCTTAAGTTCTTGAAGAAGAAACTCAAGTGTTAGGGTAGAGATACCATTAAATCAATGGATAGGGATATAGAAATTCTAGAATCTAATATTAATCAAATTAAAGATAAATTCACAAAGAGTGAAATTACTCCTAACATCAACTAGTATATTGATGTCACAATTAACTTGACTCTTTTCTTATCTTAAAGCAAATCATCCAAAGGGAAATATTCCTAGTCAAATAGTATAATGGTGGGGATATAAACTCAGTGTTCTATAACATTTTTCAAAGAGTTAGAAAAACTAATATACCACTCTTCTTTCCTATAGAAGGTGATTTGATCATTAAAAATTGAGAAAGGATATCAGATATTTTTTAAGATTACTAGAAACATCCGTTCAATGGATTTGGCAGAAATAATGACAATATTGGAAATATTATTCACACTATGGTCACCCATAAAGACAACTACAGGCTCATTGAAATTCCTATTGAATCAAATATCAAATAGAATATTTTTATCCTGAACCCTATGATTTCCCCTTGATTATATGGCTTCCTTAATTTAATTTTTTCAAAAATATTGGGATGTTATTCAAAAGGATTTTTAAGATTGTTAATTCCTTTTTCTATAATGGACTCCTACTTCAAGGTGTCAATGCCCAATTTCTCTCCTTGATTAAAAAGGGGTAAAATTCATGTGAAACTCATCTATTCAGGATCATTGACCCTATTAACACCATTTATAGGGTTATCAACAATATTTTTTCCTGCCAATTGAGTAACATATCTAGTAAGATTGTTTATTATAATCAACTTGGTTTCATTAAGGGTAAGACCATTCAATATTTCTTTTTTACTAGCTTATAATGTGTCAACCACCTTAATAAACCTTCACAAGGTGGATCAATTACTTTAAATATTTATGTGATAAAGGCATTTGATACTATGGATTGGGTTTTATTTTTAAATTATGAAATATGTTTGGTATTAATGATTTACACATAATGTGGATTCAGTCTCTCTTTTATACTACCAAAATTTCTAAGCTCTTTAGTAGATCTCTAAGGATATACTTCTTCTATTTAAGGGGGTTCATGAAAGGCGATCCATTAACTACTAGCTATTATTTTCATTATTTTTGAATAATATCTCAACATGATTCTATGTAAACTTGTGGATCATGGTGATTTAAAGACCATTCATTCTAAAAGAGTTCTTTTTACCCCCACTCACCTCTTGTATGTTGATAATATTGTTTTATTTATCAATGATGGTAAGAAGAACCTTCAGTTAATGAAGGAAACATTATTAAACTACGGAATGGTCTTAGGATAACGTTTTGGTTGGCATAAATCCTTTTTCTACATGGGTAATAATCTACCCCCATCTTAGAAGATTGAAATTATGAATAAATTGGGTATAAGAGTGGGAGTCATTCTATTTAAACATCTTTATATCCCAATTTTTGGGGTAGGCCAATGGAATGTTAAATTAATTATATTCTTTGTTAGGTTAAAAGGAATTTTGTCTAATGGAAAAGGAAATATCTCTCAATGGTCAGAAGGATCACTACTATAAAAGAGGCTGCTTAACAATTCTAGAATAAGCCTTTACTAGTAAAATAAAAGTGATAACTACCATATTGTGGTGAAAAGGAAAATGATTTTATCAGTGCTAGAAAATCACTAATAAAGGGTAGCTTTGTTAGTGCAAAAATAATTGTTGATAAAGCATACATTTATCAGTAATTTTAAAATCATTGATAAAAGACACAATTTATTAACACTTTTATTTAGCATTGATAAAGAGACATTTTATCAAATCTTTTAAAAGTAATGATAAATATCCATTTATCAGCACTTTAAAAAGAATTTATAATTGGGAATACCATAGTGTGATGATAGATTACACTATAACACCAAAATCAGGGCATAAAATGTGTCGTAACAACACATTGCATCACCAAAAATAGTAGCAGAAATTTCCAAAATCAGATAAAAATAATGAATTTAAATGAAATAAAATTTCTAACACAAATACGATAAAAACACTTTTAAAGAGTTTTTTTAGTTGTTTTTTACTAAAATTAATGTCACTTTTGAATAAAAAAGCTACACCTGGATTCATACCGATCACACTGTGAGTCAGATTGAGGTACGACTGATGCTTACACATCAAAAATGAGTTATGGATCATTTTTCTAAAGTAAAAAAACAATATAAATGTGGTTTTGTAATTTTAAGTATGTTAGTTATTTTTTTATTAAAATTAAGGTCATTTTTTAATAAGAAGAGGAAACTTGAAGTCATACTAGCCACACCATGAGTCGGATTGAGGTTTGGGTGATTATAAGAAGTCTTAAATGAGTTATGGAACATTTTTTTAAAGTATCAATCCAAGGGAATTTTATCTTTTTTCAGTGATTGAAACGTTTTTATATTAAAATGTAAATTTTAAAGTGATAAAAAACACTTTGAGTGAAATCGGTCACACTGTGAGTCATATTGTGATGTAGATTATTCCTACATGTCAAAAACGACTTATGAATAATTTTCCTAAAGCACCAAACTAATATGAATGTGTTTTCTTGGTTTTGAGTATATAAATTGTTTTTCTCACTAAGATTAATGAAATTTTTGAATAAAAAGATGAAATTGGTGTCATACCAATAACATTGTTTGTTGGATTGAGGTGTGGATGATTCTGACAAGACTCAAATGACTTGTTGATTAGTTTTCTAAAGTATAAAAATAATCAGAATGCATTTTATCATTTTTGAGTATGCAATTTTTTTTACTAAAATGTAATTTTAAAATGGAAACATGCACTTTGATTTTTACGGGTCTCATCATGTATGGGTTTGACATGAGAATGAATCATACACTACACAAATTAATTATGAATCATTGTCCTAAATTATCAAAATAATATGAGTAGGTTTTCTAAGTTATCAGTGAGTGACACTTTTTTGTATCAAAATTTCAATTTTAAACTAACTACAAACACTTTCACTCCAAACATCCTTGATGACCATGATATATCAATGATGGAACCTACTAACTTTAATGGTTGATTACACCCATATTTATTCAAACATATATGTTTTATTATATATATATTTGATGATTTGGAGTTGTATAGATTTTTCTTCAATAACATTAGTGGATAAATTGATGCTTCCAACATAGATTTATCATACAGGTGGATTACTACCCTGTATAAAATCACATAAACAAGTGGTAAAAAAATTATTTCAATAATCCACCAGAAACACTTGAAAAAATGGTTCTTATATTAAGTGAAAAGTATTGTGTTACCTTTTCAAAAATTGTTCTAAAACACAGTCTTGGTGTTATCCTCATTCAAATTCATTTCCCAACAATTTTATTGTTTGTAGGCCAGCGCTTTATATCCTCCTCCTTGATCTCTACCTCAGTCTCTGCCTCTACCACATCATCCATGTTAGTATCTGACTCTTAATCTACCTCTGACTTCACCTTTAGATCTGCCTCTCCCTTCACCTCTTCATCTACCTATGACTCCGCCTCCACCTCTGGGATTTCCCAAAAATTTTATTTTTTTAGGTCAGTGCTTCTAAAAAAATTATTTTTTCCATTATAAATCACCTTTAGAAAGAGACAAAAAATAATATATAATCCTCATAAAACTAATTCATCAGACCCCAAATATATTTTTAAGTTCATAACTCATACTAGATCGCAAAAATATCAGTTAATCTACTAAAATTATTCATAGCATAAATTTCAACAAAAAGTGCACTTCCAATTCAATTAAAAACAAATTTATTTCTCATTTTGAGTATCTAGGTTATCGACAATCTTGATAGTGATGAGAAAATATAGTCACACAAATTATTATGAAATATATTTAGTGAAATTTTAATTACATTTAAAATTACCTTTTGGGGGCTGCTGGTCTTATCATGATTTATGATTTCTCTCAGAAACTTGCAAACATAATATCCACAATTGATGTAAGTATCTTGTTTTGGATACTATAGAAACATTATCAAAAACAAGTAAATTGTTTTGATAGTTACATATATCTATATATACCTTATTTTTTCCCCATATTTAGTAATTCACGGGCTATATCTCTTTATATACTAACTTTATGCAATTATATAGACTATATTTTGAGACCAACCTATCATAAAGAAATTATTGTTAAAACACAAAATGGACATTAAATTATAAGTTTATCTATAAAATTTGATTATAGTGTATTGAATATTCACAATACACATCATGTGTGGTAGGTTGGTTTCGTATCCATTCATTGGATCCAAAAAAATAAATATTCAGTGTCTCTATATTGACTACAATAAGAATCTAGTTTTCCCTAAAAAACAAAAAAAACTTAAGAAATTCAAAAATTAAAAATATGTTTTATGTGAATAGATTGTAGAGTTTCACATTTGAAATGTATGTATCAAAAAGTTTATGTCGTATGATACCTTTTTATTAAACACTTCAAATAAATCATCTTTTTTTTCTTCTCAATTTTTTTCCTATCCAAAGTAAGTTCTTCAGTAGAAACAGTACATGGATTAATGAATCCAAATCGTGCTTCATGTGATAATCCCTTTATACCATTCTAATATAAACTCCTATAGAAAATATGGATAGTTATTAACTTTAGTAAAGATATTATATCACTATTTGGATATATGTATAATGAAAATGTACCTCATGTATGTATTCACAACTAAGATGACCAGCCATTCATGCTTGAGAATCCCATTTAGTGTCTCGAGAACAATTATGTCTGTCAAGGTATCTCCATATATTTCTTCATCAAATTCAATGTAATATGTAGTTTTATATTTAAATGTGGAATTATCATGAAGTTGTAATAATAATAAATGTTTCTATTGAACCATCAGGGAGAGGTTACTCTCAGAATTTCATTTTGTTTTCTTAGTTGATTCACTAGATTTTCTTGATTTAACCTTCAGTTTCTCCACCATTTTATCCATCTATAATATCCTACCTCACTTCAAAGATTTTACAATCAACCATTACAGTTTTTTCATATGAACAAAATTATTAAAGATGTACCTAATGTTTCTTTATAAGGTTAGATGTCCATGCTATGAAATCTTCAATAGCATCAATGACCGTTGTAATATATGAACCATTAAATGGAATAGGAAACTTAACAGTCAGCTCATGATCTAACTAAATCCCCAATATCATGTGATCTTTTGTGAGGTCTTGATGGTGTATATTATCTCCCAAGATATTATACATTGTACCCATCACAACATAGTGGTCCATGGGTGTTGAATGTTACAAATCACATAAAACTATACCCTCTAAAATTTTAGTAATATAACATTTTCAAAAGTAGTATGATTAACATTTAAGTGAAACAATAATGAAAAGGTTGATTACCTTTGGTAAGGAATGTAGTTGGGGGAATGAATAGCCTCAAATCTTGTGGGATCATTTGGTTCATGAGTTGATATTTTCTCCACCTCCGGTTCACTTTGATCATTTCTCGTACATTGGTCTACCAAACGAGACCACTAAATAGTATTTTACAGTGAGTCAATTTATGTCTGAAATCATCTCACCATATTATATGTATCTTTATGTGGTTTACCTTATGGAAATATGTTATAGGAGAAACTCCAAAAACTAATCCTCTAACATGACCACATTGTTCAGGCTGCTTCAAAGCTATTGAATGTATCTTTTATTCTAGGATGGTCATTGCTGATTCTTTTATCTAAACCATATAAAAAATATGAACATAAATAGATATTTTTGTTTAATATTATTATAAATCATAACGATTTACAATTATTTCATACTTACACATGATTCCCATATTTTTTTTGTTTTCATCAACTAATTTACCATCCTTATTTACACGAACCTCCTTCCATAACACATGTCATTGGATGAAAGTGGCTCCAGATTTTGATTCATTAATTTTTATATATAAATAAGAACCAATTTATTTTCATATCACATAATTAAACTTTTATTGTTGATTTAAAATAGATACTAATTTCTTCTCTAATGAAGCATACACCATCCTTACTTTGTGATAGGGGTATGTTGCTTTCCATGCGAATTATTTATTTTAAGCACTCTCTTGTTGTTTCATAAATTAAATTTTTTGAATCAATTTGGATAAAATTAATAATGTCAAATAATATTTTATTGACTTCAATTCACCTGAAATGATTTCTCATTGCGATGATTTATGGAATCATTCCATGATTCCTTCTTTATAACGCGTGCCTAACTAATTGGTGGGTGGGGATTTACTTTCCCCTCAGTATACCTAATATGCAACTTCATAAAAAGAGTCTGAAAGCCTCTATATGTTTTCCAAATTCCATTGAGACAAATTTCTTGTGGTAATATTTTAAAATAAATTAAAATTTCAAGTTGTAATGAAAATTAAATCAAAGTTTCATTATAAAATTTTTCAATAAAATAGATAAAGGATATCATAACATTACCGTTATATCTTTCTAAAGCATTTCATTCATTATAGGTTGGACATGGAACTATAAAACACTATTTATCAAAACATTAATCCTAATTGTGACTGAAAGATAACTAATGAACATTGAATTTTTGGGGTCAATACGTTGTTCGTGTTGATTCCAACAAACCTCAACTTTTATACCCTAACTTCTTTCCATGATAGTTTTTTTCAACACTGTTATGTTACATAATTGTTGTTTTTTTCATCAACAAGTTGTTCATCCCCTAATAATTCTGTAGTTTGTTCATCAACAGTCTGTTCTTCCTCAGAATTGGTAACATCATCATGTGTAGAAGACATTTTATGCATGAGTAGTCAAATATTTAATTTATCTTTAATAACAAGAATACAATACACTCCATTCAAAAAATCATATATTTTCATGCATGTTTCATGAAAATTATTATTGTATTAAATAAAGATATTATACTAAAATAGTATAGTACAACTAACCTCCACTAACTTTATTTAATACATACTTAGACACTTGACTACCTTCCATCTCTTGATTATGGATGGGACTCCCTCTTTCAAACTATCCTTACTCCCAAAATTTTGGTTCCAAATTTCCATGATGAAATACATCCCAAATAGTTACTGTTAATTTTTTTTCTTGATACCCATCCCCTATATTTTGTTGATATCCACCTATGTTGTTTGAACTACTCTATCAAAAATTCATCCGAAAAACTGGTGGTTATTTTGGATGACTACTGCTCGGAGTAGTTCAAAAGATATAGAAGATATTAAGGATGAGTCTCAAGAAACAAAATGCAATAATAATTGTTTGGGAGATGAAACATTCCTAAAACTACTGTCAGAACATCAACTCATCCCCACTCAGCTGCACCGACTCTAACCTATGTTACTAGTCCTTTAGCACGAATGGCCAAAAGTCATTTTTTATTGATTTTTGATAACCCCATTTCAAGGGATAATGGGAAACCCTTACAAGGCCCGTAGGCTCAAAGATTAAAATCCTCGTAGGCTTAGGGGATTACATGACTTGAAGGTCTTAGGGAATTCATCCAGACTATCTACAAGGAATTTCCCCTTCCTAGAATCTTCATCGTGATAGTAGCTCTCCACCTTCGCATGGCCATCTGGCTAAGTTTCCCATGCAAGCACAGGCTGGTCCCGAGGGCATAACCATACCCTCTCTTTCTGACAATCCATTTGTCTCTACTTTGGTGAGTACACCTGCTCTGAATCCTCTTCTGGGGATGCTCCTTTTTCTTAGAGTATATCTGGGGTAACAGCATGTGGCCTGAAGGCCTTGAGGTGGCCCGAAAGCCCTACTGCCCCGAAGGACTGGGTGACCCGAAAGCCTTAAGGACTCTAAGCCCAAACCCATGGCCCAAGGTGAATAGTTCTAGATTCTACAGTATTGAATAGTACCAATTACAGTACTACAATAGTACCTGCTACAATACCCGCACACTGTATAGTTCTGCTACAGTACCACATAGTGCCTATTACATTACTGCTATAATACCCCCGGAAATATGCCTCTACCTGGTTTTGAACCTAGGTCTCGTGGATGCACTTAAGGATACCTCACAAACTAGGATGAGGTTCATGTGTTTACTAGTCCTTTTCCCTCACTTGTATCTCAAATAAAATAGCTCTATATCGACTGAGTTTTAAAAATAACCTGAAAAAAGTTTTAATTGTGGATTATAAAATATTACATTTCAAAAATTAAGGAATTAACATTCAAATACACATGACTTATACGCACAGTTATTTAATTCCACTCACAAGCACTTATTTTTTTTCTAGTTTCTATGAAATGGTTTTTGGAAAGTCTTAGAGGAGATACAATCTTGTGGTGGTATTGGTCTAAGGAGGATGGGAGTTCCTCACAACCGACCTTTTCTACAATATTCCAAGAGAAATTATCACGAATATGAAGTCAAACAGAGGGTTGGATATGTCTTCTTAATGCAAGTGGAATAGCTTCAAGAGATATATTTTTACCCTTTTAAATTTATCAAGGTTGAATGGGGAGAGAATAAAAATGTGTGTTTGGCGTGTTTTTTTCACACAAAAAAATGTGCAACATGATTATTTTCAGGAGGTCACCCATCATAGTACAATTCTTATCCAATTGTTCATAATAGTAGAGATCTAATAGGATCAAATGTGACTGTACTCAAATTAAAAGTAAATATTTATGAAGTTACTTCAAATGTAACTGAGCGAGTCATATAAGAAAATTCATATCAAGAAAAAAATCATTCATTATGTTCTAATAAATTTTTAGGTTTCATTTTTTGTGTTCTCAAGAAGTAGTAAATCAATAGGATGAAAGAATGAAATAGTTGAAGAATGGGTTGGGAGATGCGGTATTCAAATCCATAGTAGTGGTTTTTTAGATATTAATGGATATAATCTGAGTGGGAGGTACGTCATCAAGGAAATATGGAACCACAATGATGGGAGGAAAGCTATTTTGAAATAGGGAGTCCAATCCATCATCAAGAGATAAAAGGAAATCAAGTGTCTGAGGATGGATTAAATAAAGGTATTGGGGGTTATTTGTACTTGAGTATTGAAGTATTGTATCTCTATTCAAGATAGTAACAATTTTCATGCAAGATCCATGAAAATGATGACTTTTATGCATGGATAGTATTGTATTGTATATATATCTTACCAAATTTGAATCCTTATTTACACAATTTTATTTACGAATCTCATAGTACTTCTTTATTAAAATTTATTTATATTGCTTATGACTATTTTGTGTTGTATTATTCTTTAAATTATCATACATTAGGAATATTTTCATAAAATTAAAATGAGATACATGGTTTTTATGTCGATCAGGGCATGGAAAATCATTAGAGAAAACCTACCTAGTTAATTTACTTAACCACTTTATGTGCATCTTGGTGAACATGTAGCTGATTTTTCCTTAGGTTGAAGGCTGCAAGGATTTATTATTTAAAGGAAGGGATAATGTATCAAAATAAAGATAATGGAGACTTATGGAGTTTGTGTCATCAATGGTAGGTTGGTTATTCGTATTGGTATTTATGTTTAACTAGGATTTATCAAATTATCATTGTTTTTATGCCTATAAGAATTTATATTCATGGGATTCTATTATTTGGTATTTTTCATTGATGCACTTGTCACTTGAGTTGTTTTTTAACCATTTATCATGAATCATGTTGAATTCTACATATTTATTATCAATCATTTGGAAGTAGGTTGATGGTTCTGATGGTTGAGTAACAATTTGATTTAGCTCAGCTCAAGTTATGAATATTTGGAATATATTCTGATTTTATGGTTTTATAAAAGAGAAATTTATTGATAAGATAACACACACACACAAAATAAAGAAAACAAAATTTATTAAATCAGGACACTTCATCCAAAATAACTTCATTCTTAGAGAGGAATTTATTTATAAAATAATTTGTTAGAAAATTAAATTCATATATAATATCTTTTATAGATGACACTATATATAAAAAATATTCTAATGGAATATAATGTGGCATGTTGTGCTATGAAATGTTTTCATTTATAAATGTAAAATATAGTAAATATATAAAATATATTTAATAAAAAACCACACTATCTAAAAGTTAAAAAGAAATAATATAATCGAAACATCAAGAAAGATCACCATCAGTTGTAACAACCTATGAAGATGCATTCGTAGTGGTCTCATATGAAGCCAGATGGAGTTTATATAGTAGGGGTGGTGTTTTTTAGATATAAGTATGTGTGAGAGAGAGAGATAAATGAGATGTAGGGGGTTTTATGGTTAAGAACAATGAAAAAATGGAAAATGTGGAACCCAAAAAATCAAACACCGATATAGGAAAAGTAGAAAATAACATACATTGGATTATAACATTGGTTCATTTGAGGGAATGTAGGGGATTCGTGCCAGTGGTAGGGGAGTTCCAAGAGATATTAATAATCATGAGTGACTAAGTTGAGGTTAGAGTTCTTTTAAATATGTTGGGGAAAATTTTAAGAGTGTTTTCAAAAAATTGAAGATAAAGATCCCTTTTATCATCATTAAATTGAAAAACATTGATAAAATAAATATTTATTAGCATTTTTTAGCATAGATAAAGATCAATATTTATGTGCACTAAAAAATCACTGATAGAAGACATCTTTAATAGCACTAACATTTTATTTTTGAAAAATATTTCTTTTAACATAACATTTTTAATGTTGACAAAGATTGATCTTTATTAGTGCTAGAAAAGTGTTGATAAAATGAAACTTTACCAGCGCAAAAAATTTAATACTGATAAAGGATTTATAATTATAATTATTTAAATAATTTTTTTATAATTTTATAATTATTTAAATATATATAATTAATTATTTATAATTATACAAATACCTATTTAAAAAATAATGTAAATTTATTTATAATAATTATGAATATATAAATTTATAAATATTATAAATATACATTGATAAATATATTTATTTATAAATACTTATTTATAAATATATTATTAATATTTTTGGTAGAAATATAATCTTAAATACCTGAATTTAAAAAATGAGTGAAGTTGAATAATTCAAAATAAGTACACATAAAAAATATTGAAAAAATGGATAAGTTTTATAAATTAAATATAAATTATTAAAATAAAAATGGATATATATATATATATATATATTTAAGTAAAGATGAATACATATTGAAATTATTAAAACATAGTAAATATATAAATATATAAATAAATAATAGAAAAAAGTCAAATTCATAAATAAAATAAAAAATAAAAAATATATGATATTAAAAATGAATAAATAATACCCTAATTGTAATTGTATTAAAAAAATAAATAAAATTGATTGCTTAAAAACAAAATATATTAAATTTATCATGTTATAATTAAATTTTAAAATATACTAAAATGTAAATAAATTACATAAAGATTAGGTGTATGTGTTTCTGTATAACATTTTAATAATTGTGTAAATATATTTGTGTGTGTGTTGTGTGTAAAAATGTATTAATTACACACACACACACATATATATATGTTTGTGAAATCAATGTAACACGCAACATTTGATATATATTAAATTGAAAAATCAAACAACATTAAAAGGGAATAAGACCTTAAACTATTTTTAATTATTATATATTATTAATTTTTTATATATTTATTTTTAATATATATTATTTGTTACTATTTATAATATATATATATATATATTTTACTTATTCATTTTTATTAATAATTGTTTCATTAATTTTTTTTAAATAATTTTGTAATTTATTCATTTGTTATTTTTTAGTTTAATTAATACAATTCATTCATTTTATATATCTATATTTAATATATAATATTTATTAATATTTAAAATCAATATGTATTTATATTAAATTAATTTAGTATTATTAAAAAATTATTTAATTAATAAAATGTTTAATATTTTTCATAATTTAATTTTTTTAATTTTTAATTGTTTAGTTATTTTATTCATTTTATTTTAAATACAAATATATATATATATATATATTTAATATTTAAAATTATTAATTTTTAAAATTTATATATACATACATTTAATTTATTTATTTTTACAATAATTATTTAATTAAAAAATATCGTTACATTTTTTTATTTGTTTAATTATTTCATTTTATTATGGACCATTAACAGCGCTATAACAATGTTGATAAAGGTTTACCTTTAGTAGTGAAAAAATAAATCACTAGATAACGGATACCTTTTGTAAGTGCTAAAAAGATGGACTTTATCAACACTTTTTTCTAGCAATTATAATTGCTAGCACTGTTAAAGGCCTCTTTTGTATTAGTGGATGTTCCTCGCTAAAGCTAATATTTTTTCCAAATTGGATTACTTATTTATGTTTTAAAAATATCCCTTCCCTCTTATTAAAATCTTCAATACATGCGTCAAAAAGATATTTTGGATTGGGAACATTATGGGAATACAGATGTCCATTGTGCCTTAGTGGAAATCCTATAAACTTATCAAAGTTGGTGGTATGGGTATTAAAATTTTTACTAGCTTCAATGAATCCTCACAGGTTCACTTTATATGGAGGATTATCATTTAAAAATATGAAGACCTTTCCTTTCTCAAAACCATTTTTTAAGCTTAAGAGGAATAACTATAGTTACAAGAATTCCTCCATTTGGACAGCATTCAAAATTATCTTTTCAACTATTTTATATATTTCCAAATGAATTAATATAGGGAATCAATTATTAAATTATTTATTTGAAACTCAAAAATATCACCTTTGATTTTCTATGTACATAAAACCAACTCCAATATTGATACTCATGTATCTATCAATGACATACTTGATGAGGCATTCTTAAATGATCTTGAGGTGATCAAAAAAAGCATGAATGATTACTCGTTTGTTCCCTAGGAAGACCTTTTTAAATGAGAACCTTCCAGAACCAGAGATCTCAATGCTAAGCTATTTTATATCATCATTTTTTGGAATTGAAAACTTGAATCTCCCTTGAATTCATAGATTTGGAAATCCATGGATAAAGTCTTCAATATTTACATTGGTTTGGAGGATTTTTCAAGGAAGGGTCCTCGAGGAAATCTGATTGTAGTGCTTTTGTATCACCCTTTACTCTGAATGTGTTCTTTGTAAACTGCATAGGGAGGATGCAGATCATCTTTTATAATGTTGTGCTGCTACCACAATGCTCTAGAATGTTCTCTCTGATCTCTTTGATGCCACTCACTATAGTATGAACTCCACTGTTGGCCTACTCCCTAAATACACTAGATTACAGATGTCCAATCATCTATATAACATTTTTTAGGTGTATTTGGGGAAAATAATACCTATCATATTGAGTATTAAAAATTATTTTTCCCATTTATAGTCTAATTTTAATCTCCAGACCTAGTTATTAGGGCTAATCACTATTATAAGAGATCAAAATTCTATTCAAATGGGCTGATGACATAACTCCCTTCAGGATTCTATTATTTTATGATGCATCAACAATACTGGTAACATCCATCCTCCTATTGTTACATTTGAAGTTGTTTGGAAGAATTTATTTCCAGAATGGTTTATATTCAACACTGATAGTTCATCTAAGGGTAACCATGGGCCCTTGGGATGTGTTGTTGTCTTTTGAGATCACTATGGAAACATCCCTGGTTTCTTTTACAATGTTGGTGGTCTTAATTTCTCCCTTAAAGCTGAGATTCTTGGAGTCAACAATGTAGTTAATATCTCTTGATAAAGTGGATGGTCAAATCTATGCTTGGAGAGTGACTCCATGACCATAGTGAAAAAAATAAAAAAAACAAGGTTCAAATCTCATGGAGTTTATTAGTGGAATGGATAAAGTTTCCAGAGTTTCATAAAACTATTGATTTTTTCATCACTCCTGCATATCAAGAAGGAAATATGGTATCAAATTGAATAAGCAATATGTGTAAGAAGCAGCGATATCATGTAGTTGGATAATATTCCATTTAGCATGTTACATCTCTCTAAGAGAGGCCGTTGTAAAATGCTCCATATAAAACTCATGTAATCTTTTAGTTTTCAATAAATGAGACATTGTTATAACCAAGATCTCACCTTTTAAAGAAATTATTATTTATTAGTATTATTAATATTTAATATTAAATATTTTATTATTTATTATCTATTTATTATTTTCAATTTACTCATTATTTAATTATTATTTTATTTATTTATTATTATTTATTTCTTATCTATTTATTATTTATCTATTTATTGATTCATTAAACTTTTATTATTTCCTTATTATTTATTTTTAAATTATTTATTATTAGTTATATATTATTTATTGTTAATTTATTATTTATTCATTATTTATTCATTATTCATTATTTATTTAGTCTTTATTTGGTATTAATTATCTAATAATAATATTATTTATTATTATTCGTTATTATTCATTATTATTTATTATTTAGTTATTATTCATCCATTCATTTATTATTTATTATTTATTATTTATTTATTTATAATATATATAAATTATTTATGATTTATGATTTTATATTTTATATTTTATATTCATAATTTATAACTTACAATTTATAATTCAATAATTATTAAATATTATTTGATATTTATAAATAAGAAACAAACATATGTATACAAATGTATTAACATATATTTATCTATATATATATAAACATATTAAATTCAGTTTATTCACCACATGAAGAGAATACTAGGATAATAAAGTCTTTACAAAATAACCAAGAGCTAAGACATTCAAATCTCACCCTGCATATATATGATCAATTTCTACATGGTAGGATATATAAATAAGTAAATAAATAATAAGTAAATAAATAAAAGATAAATAAATAAATGATAACATAAATAATAAAATAAATAATACATAAATACATAAATATTAACTAAATAATTAATAAATAAAGGAATAAATAATAAATCAATAAATATAAAAGTAATAAATAAATTATAGAAAATAAAATAATAAAAAAATTAAAAATGATCACAAAATGATTATCCCAATTTAAAAAACCACTAACAAACCACTCTTAAATGATCTGCAAAAGTTATAAAAGCATCATGAAATAGTTCATGACACTCATTTATGCGATGGATTAAACTTCCACCAAACACCAAAAAATTGCCACTGAATAGTGTTTTAGGTGTAGTGAGAGAAACACTACAACTTTTGTTTTACACCTCACTCTATTAGGTAGTTTTGAATGATCACAAAAATTGAACCCAAGGCCCTGAAAAGCCTCATAACTCCTCCCCACCGAGGCTATAAATACACCGCTTGGGTTCTTGGAAAGAAATCATTTATGTAACATCTCAACCTGAATCCCGGGGTCCGATTCAAAATGCCACATGACCTCAGGCGTACCTCTCCGTACGCCAAAGGCTGCCGACTAAAAGTGAGGGTCTTATGTGTAATCATGGGGAAAATATATCATCAATTAGAGAAAATGATCATAATAAATATCCCAACATGTAAATAGTATTCAATTATAGTAGGCATAAACCAATAACATACCGACAGTATGAATATATACAAAAAAACATACTCAAACCTGGGTACAAGGAATTGATTGCCCCCAGGCCAATCACATGTACAAATAAGAAAATAACAATGTATGGGGGGATGTACTTAGAATCAAAGCCACATATCAGCCTAGTCTACAAACTCATAATGAGCCATCAATCTAGATGATCAACCTGAGAATCTTCCTAACTTGTACCTGTAATAAGTGAAGGCTTCTCGATTACCCAACTACCATGGATACACAAGTAGGGTATGAGTTCAACTCAGTAGGACACCATCCACATAATTCAGTACTCAAACGATAATTTGTAGTGTACATGCATGTAATGAGATCAGTAATAAGTAAACAGACAATACATAACTGCACAATATAGTATAATATCACCAAGCACACATGATTAGTAAACAACTATGTGTTGAGCGGTCATAAATTTACTAAGTTTCCATGAACCCATGGCTGTACCTGCTTCATATTCACAGTGAAATGAATTCATAATGGATGTCTGTAGTAAACAAGAGAAAGTCATAAGGAAAAGAATTATATGTCAATCACACTAGGCTGTCATTCCCCACATCTCTTTCATCATCAGTACATGCCCTATGCCACCAAGCCAGACCTCACTAGGCCACCATTCCCCAATACAAACTCTCATTTTAGGTAGGAGCTGACTCAAAGAAATTCAATATCTATACATGAATTATACCTCCAGGTCAGGCCATAATAGGCCATAATACCCTGTTATTATCTCTTTACTAAGGCTGCACCATCATACCCTAGTATTTTCTCTTATTTATAATCACAAATGATTGTCATTATCCTAGGTATGGCCACACAAGGCCATCTCAACTCATCATTTATCAAAATATCTCTATAACATCACATGAAATGTCTACACAAGCTCTTCTAGGGATAAAGATCCATGATGGGTACACCAGTCTCTTAGGTACCATGCTGAAAACATTAACAACACAATATATACCAGAAATATCATAAATAAATAGTGCAATCATATAAGTCACACATATCAAGTTTCGTAGCACAATAATCATAGTTCTCACACATTGGAATACCATATCACACAATGGGTCTCTATACCATGCTTTCACACATGCATGAAATCTCTATAAATCATGGTCAACAATATACACCAACATAGGTATCACGTAAAAGAAACACATGTATACATATAAAAAGATCAATGAATATAATCAAGAGTCATACCAACTACACATCTGATCAAACATTAAACATGTTATTATAGGCTCCAGGTATCAAGTGACACACACAATACCCCAAGGTGTGCAAAAATAAAGCATGGGATCTATAGGATACAAAAAAAAACACCCACACACAGACTATATGGTCCATCATCAAAATAGGTCTCATGGGTTACCCAAACAGTCAAGCTTCAGCCAATGACTGCCTAGTAATAAGCTAGAAAAAAAGGTACAACATTACCATTGGAACTTTATCAAGTTATTAGATATGGTTTCTTTAACTAATTAATACTCAAGACATATTCATTAATTAAGAATTATTATTATTGTAACTCGTTATGAGAATTGGGGTAATTCTCCAATGGAGGTGAACCTCATAACTCATTATAATAATCATATGTAGATCCCAAGTGTTTCATTTGTTATAAAGGAGTCAATATGCGAGTGAAGATAAAGTGGTGATGTATGGATAATTGTTATGGATTCTTACAATGGAATTGGATTTTATTCTTGAGAAATTATCCATGTTGAACTCTGATGATTATTAAAGTGATCTAAAATGCAAATGAAATGTTATAATGAGTTTTCATATTATTTACCACAAGTGAAATCCATGAAAAAAGTAATTTCATAAAGAATAATTGAATAATCCCATGCATTTTATTTCAATGCAAGAGGATGTGAGGAAGAGTCTATACACAAAATATAAGTTCATGTATTTTTTTCCCGAATATTTTTTGAGGATGAGTTATGTGTTGGAATTTAAATTGAGGATTCCATGAATTACATTTGATACTTATATTTATTCCTAGTTATTTTTCTTGATAACCTTTATTTAAAAAATATGTTCAACCCACTATAGTCTAAGTCCTTGGATTGATAGAAGAAACATTTGGAACTGGAGTCAATGAATCCCAAAGAAACCATCCTTGAGCCAGCATGAGGGAAGTAGAGGAGAGAAGTCTCACATAGAGGGCATGGGAAAAGTGGCAGAACCACCATGAGGGGTGTCACAGGGGTAGGGACTCCCAACATGTGTTTGTACCAATGGGGGTTTAGGATTTATGTATGATCAATGCCAGTGGTTGATTGATATAACTTTACCTCGATGCATGTGAATATGATGCGGTATAAAGGACGTGGGATATTTTTCTCCCATTTTAAAATGGTACATATATAACTCTATCGACATGATACGACATTTCTTGGCCATCAGATCAACTCACTTAATAATCTACCTCCTCCTGTGTTCAAATGAGTTCATAGTGCGGTATTTTTTCCATTTAAAAAACACAAAGATCATGCCAAAGCCACATATTTAGTTAAAGCTATCCATGTTCATCTACTATGATCAAGGTGATTTTGGGATACACAGTTCACATGATATCCATTCATGGATATGCATGAACAGGACAATAAAAAGCTATGATGATCATTGAATTAATCAGAACCCCTTCGGTGAAGTTTTTGTTGAGATTAGTATGTATATATGATCAAAATGAGGAATGCATGTTGCTATGAATTTTAGGGATGAAAATAGAGTATTGAGGATCTATGGGTATTCAAAATGAATACTCCATGTGAAATATAGAAAACCTAAAACTCACGAGTGTTTAAAAGATGAGCACTACATGAATAATAAAGCTTGATCCTTTTGGTGTTTAAATGATGTGTGGTCATTTTCATTTACAATGTGAAGAAAATGAAAAGATTGATACTTTAGGCATTTACAATTATATGAAGAGTCTATCATCCACATGAAAATATGATAACTTATTCTCTTAGGTTTTACAAAATAAAGATATGCATGCATGAATGCATGTTGGGTGAGCGATGGGTGATCACTTACCCACACGAAGAAGAAGAAAGAAAATACCTAAATGGGTATTTGAGATGCATGAAACAACAATTCATTCAAGTATTTTAAAATGAGTTTCATTGAAAAAGAATACCCACAGTTTATGGGGTATTCGTAATGTGATAAATTAATACCCATATTACAATGTTGTATTTTAAATGAGAAAGGAATAAATTTAATACCCATAAATAATGGGGTATTAAAATATTAGTAAATAAATAGAATACCCATGGTAATTTTGGTATTATTATATTAAGAAGTAAATTAAATGTTCTTACTTATTAACACATTTAATACATTGTTTTAAATAAAGGCCATCAATTTAAATAACTTATAATAAATTTAAGTATCAAAATTAATTCAAATCAACCTTTATTAAAATTCCAACTCATAACTCATACTCACAACATCTTTATTAAAAATATATATGAACTTATATTTTTTCTTGGCCTCCTATTCACATCCTCATGCATTAGAACATAATGCATGGGATTCTTAAATTATTCTTCATGAAATTACTTTTAACATGGACTTAACTTATCGTAAAAAATGTGCAAACTCTTTAACACATGTCATTGACATTTTAGATAACTTTAACAATCATTATAATTCAATGTGGATAATTTCTCATGTGTGACATATAATTCCATCATATGAATTGAGAACTTAAAAAAGTTCAATTGTTTGAATTTAAATAGTTCAATAGTTAAAAAGGATGAATATAAAAGGAAAAAAATTCATAAAACAAGGGTACCATTGATTCACCCCCCACTGAGTGGAACCTAATCAGTATATGAGATCTATAAGTGGTATCAGAGTGCATGCCACCTCTAATTATCCATGTATTTTTGAAGATGGAATCCGAGGAAAACTAAAATGAAATCATTTCCTTTATTTCAATAAATTTAAAAAAGGGTAAAAGAAATAACGAATTAAATAGAAATAATAAATTTGATCCACCATTTTAATCCCAATTCAGAGATGAAATCAATCTTTCTAACTTTCATAAGAAGAAGAGTCTATCCTAGAATTTGTTCACTCCAATCAAAGTAAAATATAAACCTAGTTTTATTATTTAATCGAAACCTATTTTTGGAGAAAGAATTTATTATTTAAGACTCTAACATAAATCTAAAAAAAAAAATTTAATTATAGTGATGAAGATAAAACACCAACAAATTTTCATTCGATGGAATACTCGTTCAATAAAAAATATCAATAGATATTCACGCGTGAAGTTTATTATTCAATGGTAAAATATTCGACCATGGAAAATATAAAATTAATGATAGAAGAAGTTTCCTTGAATAGAAACTCAAATATAGTGGGAACCAAGATAAAAGATAAAAATGATACGATATAATATATTTCCCATGATATTCTAAAATAAATTTCCATTAATAAAGAGATAAAGAAGATAGATATTAAAATAAGTGAACTTGATGAGAAGATGAATGCCAAAAAAAAATAATAATCCTATAAAATATATCTCAACATGTTTAGAAACAACGAGAAACCCGAATATGAAATTTGGAAGTAATTTTTTGACCCATGAAAATCTAGAAATATTATTCCACAAAATTTAAAGGAACTGAAGTTTTTTTTATTGTGAAATACTTTGGAATATCATTATTCAATGTTTCAAATTCAAATAATCCCAAATATGTTAGAATAAATTCATTAGTTCCATTATCTCAATCAGGGAAAGGCCAAATTTGGTTTGAATTTTTTGGGAAATGTTTCACCTATTCTATCCCTAGTCATATAGAAAATACTTTCACTAGAGAAATACATGGAAGGGTAAAGAATCCATTAGAAGACACTCCAACCCTATGATTTAAAAATAAAATATATTATCCTATAAAATTTCTATTAAACTAGAAAATAGGCTTAATGTTTTGGAGAATGAAAATGATCCACAATAATGGGTGCATCAAGCACTAAAATATGAGCTCTCACATAAAATCTCTTGGTGGGAACAAGAAAAATATAAAGTGGTTGTTACAAATGTGAATGGTGTGGAGATATATATTCCACAAAAGAAGAAGTCCACGGAAAGAAAATATTTTCACAATCAATGAAGCATGTAAATAAAAAGTAAGAATATATGATTATTATATTGAAAAGAATAATAAAGAAAGGATGAGAGAAAACTCTCACCTTGAATTTTTATTTTAATGAAAATAAGATGTTCCTACATATTCCATATTTTTTATTTGTTATAAGCTTACATTTAGGGAATTTACAAATAATTTTTGTTTATCATGGAGTTTATTAATTTCTATGGCGATAATGATGAGTCCATACCTTGAAGATATCTTTTAAGATACATGAGATATTCAAATCACACTTTAATCCCTTTTAGCTTAATTGTATTTATTAAGGGGGAGTGATTTATTTAAGAAAAAAATGTGAAAAGTGGCCAGTTATTCTTAATTAACTGAACTTTATAATGTGTTTATTTATGTGTGGATGATTTTTGATTTCATTGTTAATTTTGGAATTTGGAAACTCCTTGTTGAGGTTTGAGAAACTTTGAGCGTGATATCACACATTAGTATCTGTTATGAATATCTTAGATAACCTTGTTCATTTCACTCTTGTTTTATACACTGGGTTATCCCATGCAGACATAGAGTTGGTTACCAAAAGTCTCTTTGCTATGTATCATGTGATAGGATCCCTATAATTTAAAATTTGAGAAGAAAGAGGAGATAATAAGACACCCCATTCTTCCTTTGAATTTAATTTTCAATAAGGGAGAGAAGAATTGAAGTCTCTACATATTGAATTTAATGAAATGATAAGATATTGAACATATTACACAAAGGGGGATATTTTTTCCCATGTGTTTCATTTGTTTTCATGGAGTCAATAAGTGAGTGAAGATGAAGTGGCGATGCTTATAGAATTGTTACAGATTCATATGATTGAATTGGATGCCACACTTGAGAAATTATCCATGTTAAACTTTGATAATTTTTGAAGTGGTATAAATTTCATTGATAGACGATAAGAAGTTTTAACATTTTTTACCACAAGTGAAGTTAGTAAAAAAAGAAATTTCATAAAGAAGAATTAAATAATCACACACATTGTGTTTTAATGCATGGGGATGTAAAGTTGAGGCCATGAAAAGAATTTAAGTTCATATATATTTTTCCTGAAGATTATGCGAGGATGATTTATTGGTTGGAATTTTAATTTATAATTCTTTGAATTACATTTGACAATTATATTATTATATGTTATATATATTGATGGCTTCTATTTAAAAGATATTACCAACCAACTATAAGCCAATTTCAAGGCTCGATCAAGGGAGTATATAGTAACATATTCAAACATGCCCTGTGAAACCAGCCTTAGGAAAACATTGGCGTATTATAGGAGAGTGCATCCATGTAGAGGTAATGGGAGAAGCGGAGCTGTCACCATGAAGGGTACCATAGGGGCAGGGAGTTCCAGTACAAGGAAGTGCTATTAGGGGTTTAGAATTTTTGTTTGATCAATGGTAGTGTTTGATTGATATATCATGACCCAAATGCATGTGAAGAAAATTATGGGACAAAATACATGGGATACTATTCACCCACATTTAAATTTTATGCATATAATGCCAGCTGCTTTATGTAGCCTATTTGGACCGTTTGATCACCTCACATAATCATTTTTCTCCTCCTATGTTCAAAAGAGTTGTCAGCATGGTATTTTAAACATTTTCAAATGTAACAGATTCAATCTTGCCACATTGATAATATATGATCTAGGTGGATATGGGATACATGGTTCACATGATATCCATGCATGTATATTCATAAATAGAAGGAACTCGATCCATGATGATCATCAGATGTAGCAGAACCTCCTACGTAAATATTTTATGATATTGTTTCATAGGTATGGTCAAAATGAGTCATACATATATATCTTCATTTAATGCATGAACATAGAGTGGGGAGAAGCCATTAGTATTAAAAAAAATAATCCACATGAAGAACATAGAACCCTTAACCTATGGGTGTTTAAATGATTAGCACCACATGAAATATAATACTTAGTCCTTTAGGTGTTTAAATGAGGTGTAGTCATTTTCATTTTTAGTGTGAAGAAAAAGGAAAGCTTGAGACTTCGAGCACTTAAAGTGAGTCATGGAGGCTTCTAGTTGTGTGACAAGATGATACTTGAGTCTCTTGTGTATTTCATAATGTGAATATTCATTCATGCATGCATGTTGGGTGATCTATGGGTAATATCTTACTCACGTGATGGAGAAGAAGTTAAATACCTTAATGGGTATTTGAGATTCATGAAACAACCATTAATTCATGTATTTTGAAATGATTTTCATTGTAAAATAATACCCACCATTTAGAGGGAATTCATAATTAGAGAAATTAATACCCACAAAATAATGGGTTCTTTCGAATGAGAAAGGAAGAAATTTAATACCCCTAAATAATGGGGTATTTAAAGATGATGAAATTAATATAATAACCATGTTCATTTAGGTTTTATTATTTGAAGAAGAAAAATAAATGTTCTTAATTCATAACGCATTTAATTAGGATTCAAATGGTTTAATTTAAATCATGTAATTTACTGATATTTTCATGCACCAAATTTTTTTATAAATATGTGAATATAGGTTATGTGAAAGCATTAAAAATTTGAAGATCATTCTGAGATACATTACAAACAATGTGAAAGAATAATTTTGAGGGTGATCCAAAGTTGGATAATTCTTGAAGAAGGTTATTGCATGTACCCAAGCATTTAAAGGAGAATTCAGACCATTCAATATCTGAAAGGATTTTTAGGCCAAAATATTGATCAAATCATCAATTAAATACCATTAATATTTGTACACAAGGAAGGGATATCCAACATTATTATGGAGGATGAATATCTGTGAATAAGTTTTTTCTAGTAATGGATCAATAGAATATGATGCTTATAGCTATGGTGTCTAACCAACTACTAGAGGATTTTTATTGGGGTGTCTATCCAATTAGAGAATAAGAGAATTTGGTGTTTCTAACCAAATATTTAGAGAGAGTTATTATGTTTGACCAATTTTGAAACTAGGGTGTCCAACCAGTAGTATTTACTAGTGGAGATAGTGAAGAGAATCCATGTTGGGATGTCAAACCAACACAAAAAGGAGTAGGACTTTCATTGATGAACCTTGTAAATATTGTGCATTTCTCTCTCTTATTTTACTATTATACGTGAGGTGATAATAACATAAACAGTTTAGTGGATCGATAACTTTAAAAATTCAAGTGGTTCAATTTAAAAAAATAAAAAATCATAAAACAAGTGTACCACTGATTCACCCCCTGTCAATGGAACATAACTGATCCTTAGGCTCTAAATCATATATAAAACCAAAGTGTAGTGTACATGAGATCACGTACCTCAAGGTTTTCAATGTCAAATTCAAGGTTCCTCATCCAAAACACGCTCGTGTATCAATTAGTTCGATTCACTTGCCAAGGATCCCTAGAACTGATTCCATTATTTTCATTTCTAAAGGAAATAACAACTCTACATGCGATAAAAAACATCATCTGTCTTGGAAAATTTCTAAATTTTCAGCTTAATCTGAGGTATTAAACAACCATTTCTTATTTAAAGAATAATTATAATTCCTTGTGAAATAATATTATCTCTCTAGAATAACATTAGATAATAATGATAATCACTATTTACCATTCTTAAATAATTCTAGGTTATTACCTTTTAAGGATTTGATATCATATTTCTCCATAATTCTTAAGAAATAATAACTTTGAATTTAAATAAAGAGAAAATAAATTTGAATTTATCCCCTGGAAAATCACTGATCTTAAGAATAGAGAAGAGAGATAATGTTTATCCATTCTTGGAAACTAGAGGTAGAATCTGGTTCATTTGAAGAACATTTATCATATCCTAGAAAAATAAGTTTTATGCTACCTAGAATAAAAAGGGTATGAAAAATTAATGTATAAAGGGTTTATATAATTTTAAGAAGACAATACATGTATAGATCCATAACATTAAAACCAAAAATTAAATTAACAATTTATTTAGCCCCCCAACTATTTCTTAGTAGAAGAGTATTTAATTGTTCATAAATATTAGTCTAAATGCTATATGGAGTCAAAGAATAAATTCCAATTTTTTTTATTCTTTTAAAATATTGAAAAAAAATTTCATGGTCATGTTGGGAAAGAAGGAAAGGAAATTTTGAAAAATGTGGTAAAAATCATTACCCTTACATGATAATATAAAACTCTATAATGGTAAAATGTTTTACCCTTATGAAGCTTCAAAAATATATAACCATTACATAGACTAACATTATGAGGGCATGTCATCCTTACACAAGATAAAGGGTAACCCTTACATGACTTATAGAACTCCCATTTTACCCTCATGTAACTCACAGTTACCCTTACGCTAATCCATAGTTACCTTTATGTAGGAAGACTCAACCCTTAGGTAAAGAGAGTGTTTTTGATAATTACCATTACAAAAGACTCACTTACTATTATACATCCAAGATTAACCTCATGGTGCCACAATTACCCTTACACAAGCAAGATTACCCTTATATGGTGGGTTGGATTTTCAATTTACCTTTACAGAAGCCATGTTTTACCTTTACATAAGACATAAAAAGAGATTTTATCAATAAAATACTCAAGGGAAAACTCTATACCCTTATAAAAATTCCTAAAAACCCATTATTACCCTTACAAAGCCCTTTTAAATCTAGGTTAACCTTTAAAAAACACCACAAAACCATAATTTAAGGTGATTTTTGTTGAAAATTTAAATTTTAAAATAAAAATAATTATAAATTATTCAGAAAATTGGGTTCAGGGATCAAATTAAAATTGTGAATATTATAATTATACCCCTATAAAGACTTCTAATCCCTGATAATTAACTTCAACAATTTTGTTCAAAACCTTATTCATACTCGATACGATGAGCTCAATGTAGTTTTAACCCACTACATTTAGTTTACTAGGGAAACACTAGTCATAACATTTCCAGCTGTCGTCCTCCAAGGATAGTCTGCATAACAACTAAAACTTTATGAAATAACATGATTCCTTAAGCCTCTAATGAATTGTTGAAAAATGTTCTAACTAACTATGATGCTCGTTTAACTTTCTTCTAAAAAATATAGTGCCCCAACTGAGGTGAAACTCCATAGAAAACCTAGTTTCCATGGGTAAAAACATATGATAGTTGAAACTAAAACTTAAAGGATAAATGAATCCAAAAAAACTCAAAGATTCCAAAAATATTAAACACTATAAAAATCCATCAATGATCGAACCATAAAAAATCAAGGAACATAAAAGAGAAGGATTTCTACCACATGAAAGTAATCAATGGTAACCTTGGTTTTTTAACACCGATCCTCACCCCTTAATGGGCCTATCAAATAATATCCGGAAACTTATTTTGTCCACCCAAAATCCCCTTCATCCCAAATGCATGATTAAATTCCCAAGACCTATCTATGTCCAACAATAAGGATCTCAAAATAAAAAAAGACAATGCACACACATGCACTAAACTATCATGAAGAAGATCATCCATCACATCAATATTGAGATATAATGATCAATTAAAAAACAAAAGAATACTGAGGAACAACAAAAAAACCAAATGGTATCCAACACAAATCATAGGGAGACACCAATGGTAGGAAGAAACATGATAGATTTAGAAGAATAATAACCCTAAACAACTAAACATTCTCAACAAAATATTCTATCATATCCCCAAGTAAACAATAATCTCCCAGGATTCAAAACCATTTATGATAAAGGATAACACCATTCTTGAGAAAACATCCATTAGGAGAATCAAGGAGATCTCAGGTGATAAAAACCATAATCATGATCAAAACCATGTTCCACAAGAGAACATAAAAAATTTAATCAAAGAAATATATATGAGATCCTAAAAATTGGAAGGTCTAAACCATCTTTGTAGAAGTTTTCATAGTTGGTTATCTGACCTCTTACAATAGACACAAGGATTTAAACCATGTGTCAACTCACAAAAAATCCAAAATCCTCCACACATTTCACAGACTTTTATCCCAATTGAAAATTCCATATCTGGTCTCCATTCAGTGATATATCAGGATCAAATATCAGACATTCTATGTGGAACCAGACAGTCTTGGGCCCCTACACATAATTCTCTGAATTTGACATAATATGTGAAACATTAGTATTACATTGACTGTTCCACAAGGGAGGTAATATCACATGTGATCAGGTTGTTGCTCCCCACCATAGAAGTATCCTTATTGTTATCCCCTTATGCATAATGGTACCTTGATCCATTTTCGATGTCATAGTTATAAAAAAATACAACCCTATAAGCATTAAAAAATAGGCCACCAACCCAATGAGCTTCATGAAAAACACATTGGTTTACAACACCAAGGGTGATCCTAAAATGAAACATGTCAGCAACCTTCCATCATAACTCTACCAAGCTCTTCCACAAAACCCAAAACATCCTCTATAGTCAGTACACCACCCCTCTATTTCCAACCCATGCATAAACACTTCATGAACACTCACATGTTAAGGCCTGACCAAAAAATAATGAAAAAATATCACAATCCAAATCAGAGTGATTATACCATGATTCAAAGACCTCTAAGATGGACTCAATTTCCATTATAGATATCCATGCAACATAAGGTTCCAAATCCACAAAACCCGAGAGCACTCCTAGTGTAAAGATCCCAACCCTAACAGTCGATATTAAATGGTGTATTACATTATTTCTAGATATAAGTGATCACATCCCAAAGGACTGAATAGTTTAGTAGTATTGGAAAACTAGATAAAAACATGAAACTCACATTATATTTGAAAACTTAAAATACAACGTTGTATTTTCATTGAGAACTCTACTATTCCATTTATAATATCCTTTTATATCAATCTTAATAAATTTATGGCGTCCTGGGGAAAGAAAACATAATAAAGGGGTGAGCTCAGATGCTTAGTAATGGTATATGTATCAATGAAGCTACCATGAATAAATGATTCATAGTAGATATGGAGAGGTAAGTATCTAAAAAAATATTACATTTAATCACTAACTTGCAAATTTTGAATAATATTGAAGGAATAAATGATGATCAAATAATTACACATAAATAATCACATGATCTTGAAACTATTAAGTGGATATCATAACTATTCAAATAATCACATGGAAATCACTAACTAGTATCATAATGAGGAAATTAATAATGTCATACATCATAAATATAAATTCAACTCCTTATTTCATTACATCTTAATAAAAGTACATGGCCTCATCCAAATAACTAAGATGGTTTATCTTGTGAGACCTATAGATGCATCAGGGGGATATAGTGTGGAAAACCCATCAAATACTATGTCCAATGATTTCCTCATATGAATTGGTAGAAATATAATCAATATAAACATTAATATTGAAAAACTATCGTATGAAATGTTTATAATTTCCCCAATCAATAAACATAATCATAAACCATCTCGTATAATATAGAGAATTGTGTCAAAGTAGTATGTCCTCAATCTAACTGATCATATACCATATGGATAAATGATAAGTATGATATGATTACAAAATATCCTCATTAGAATATAATTAGAATAAGTGTTTTAATCATTTATGAATAAAAAATCAATAATGAAATTATTAAAATAATTCTTGAGGAAAATAACATTTTCACTATGAAAATAAATTTTAAATACTAAATATTTTGAGAATATTAAGAGATTTTTTTTATGAAAAGAACCTTATAAATATTGGAATTAATAATAAAAGAAATTTTTGGTCACATAGTGATAATGTTATATTTAAGGTATGTTGAAACAAATATTACTTTTATATTTTTGAAACAAAATTCAAAAAGTAAATTATTCATAAAATGATAGGAAGATCCCTTTGAAAAAAATTTAAAAATAAAATAATAATTAAAAATTACTTTAAATAATCATAGGATAATATTAAAAACTTTTTTTAATTAATTTTTAGAAAACATGGATATGAAAGAAATTTTTTTATGGATGAGTATGAAAATAAAGTCATTTTTCCTTAAAAAACATGGCTTCAGTATCATTCAAACATAAAGAGTGGAAAACAGAAAACTTTTAATTTCCATAAATATGAATAGGATAATAAAATATATAGGGTTTAATTTATAAATATCAACTAATTTCACTAGTAGATACTTTAACATCAGAAATCTTGAATAATAACGTGATTTTCATATAAACCCTTACCACTTTGGTAACTTTTTAATCACAAACACCATGAAATAAATAACTTGAAATGAAAATTTAAATACCATTAATATAAATATATTTATTATATATCATAAAAAAGGGTCACTATATACACCACCAAAAATAAAAAAGAGGTGAATATGACATACGTCTCATAGAATTAAAAGTGAGATGAGAAACCATTTCCACTTCGGTAACTTTGGAATCATACCCCCTTGGATGAAATAATTTGAATTTAAAATTAAAATACCATTAATATAATATATTAAATATATAATATGAAAAATTTGTATTACATAAACCATATAAAAGATATTGGTGAATAACATTTAAATATACCTTAATTAAATAAAATTGAAACAAGATATCTTACCACGGGTCTGACTTCCTCCATATGTGTTCAAAAATAATTTATATTATATATTTATTATACAAATATTCCGTAACCATAGTTCTAAAATTTAGATATATAAATTTGAGTTACACTGTTCATGGAGATGGTGAGTCGCACGTACGCATGAATGTCGTCTTCCTTTTTTGATGCATGGAACAAAAGAATGTTAAACAATAATTCACCATTATAGAATAAGTATTATGTCATATAAATCATACATGTTCATAAAATCCATTTTTATTACCATACATGTAAATAATAAATGAAAAAAATCACATTTCTTTGTGGAGGCGGTAGTCCACACGTACGCATGATCGATGTATTCATTTTCCAAAGAATTGGGTGGTAAGAATGTAAATTTGATATTATAATTTCTGAAATATAATTATTACATATATATCACATATATACATTAAATTCATCATTATATCTAACCATAATAGGTGTTTATGGAAAACGAGTTACATAGGTTCACGAGGCGATAGTCCACCATTCACATGATCGACGGTTTCATTTCCCATTTGATGAAAGAGGGGACATATGTAGGTTATACTATAAAAATAATGACATATTATTATATGGAATAAACTTATTTTATCATAGTTTAATTATTAAAACATGAGTGAACGTGGTATGAAAATAAGTAGAAAAGAATGATCATAGAGAAGGGAATTACATTTTCTTAGAAAATTGTTCTTTGGATACCTTATTAAGGACCCTCGGGTTGGTCTTTTGGGAACACAATAATATATATAACGTTTCTATGTATTTTTGGGAGATATTTTTCCCGTTTTTAAGCTAAATTGATTAATTGGTGTGAATAAGTGAGGGTAAGAGGGGCCCTTTTATAATTGAGGAGGAGTGACATTTTTGCAAATACCCAAAACTATTCAATAAAAGGAAGACACTCTCAACCAAATTGCCTAAATATTTTTAAAGAATGGAGTGGTGGGAATTTAATTTAAAGACATACCTACAAAACAAAAAAATACTCTTATTTTAAACATTTTATTCTCATATCCATTAACTTTACTTACTTTTACCATTTTTGTTTTCACTATAATAACTAGCCCATTTATTTACCTATGTAATTTATCCTTTAAGACTAATATTAAATGGTTCTTATTTGATGATTTGTACCAAACTATTTTATGTATTCAATGAAAATTTCTAAATAAAATTTCTATATGTGTGGAAAATTAATTTAAAAATAGGTGCATGCAACACAAAAAACCCTATTTTAACCATAAACATGATAATTATTTTTTACTGACATTACAATTGATTATGACAAAAAATTAAGTTAAAATTATTTAATAATTTTAAATATTCTTATTACAAATATATAATATATTTTTTCAAATTCAATTCAAAAAAGTGGAAAAGTTTATTATAAAATTAAACCTCTATGTGTGATGAAAATGCGGTTTTCTAAAGAAAATGGATTCACAAATACAAATGGTTTTTATTATAAAATTCAAAAATAAATTAATTTAAATGAAATATTTAGATTAATAATGATATAATTAAAATAATTTGACTTTTAAAACAATTTCAAATCAATATATAACTTTTTAAACTCTTTAAATGAAAATTTATTTTCAATAAAAATCTATATTTTTCATTATTAATTGAAAATTTTAATCTTTTTAGAAAATTATAAAAAATTCACTATAAGTTAATTTTTTTATTATTATTTAAAATAATAATTTCAAATTTTCAAATAAATTTTCTAAAATTGGGCAAAATTAATTTTAAAATTAATTTTCAAAACACGACAGAACCACTCTTTATAAAAATATAGTTCTTAAAAATAAAACTAGATTTATTCTTATCCCATGCTTACAAAAAATATTAGATGAATAATAAAACACATGATTGAATATATAATATATAAATTTCATTAAAATCATTCAGCAATAGAGATTTGTTTAACTTATTACGATAAAAACACATTGCGCACATAAAAATAGTTTTTAGAAAACCATTATTTTACTTTTATATTTTTTTTATTTTCATTTCTAATTAATTGATAAAAAATTAATTTATTTTAAATATGCGTAAAACATATACTTTTCATAATCTAGTTATTAATATTCAAATCCATAAATTTAATGGCTAGGTTGTAATGATCATATTTAAATAATATATTTCATGGGTCATTTAAGCTTGGTGTTACATGTTGTATATGCTATTAAATAAAATATTATTATTTTAAAATATTAGGGTGTTACATTATCCCCACCTAAAAATATTTAATCTTTTCCATAATAAATTTTTCTTGGAAATCAATGGTTTTACATTTGAAAATCTTTTGATGAAATCAAACATCCTACAAAGGATTAAGAAAAATTCCCCTTGATAAGCGATAAAGGGAAGTATGAAGGTCATTTAGAATGACACATAACTAGGTTTCCTATTAGGAATAAATTAGTGTTACATGGAAGAAAATAATTAATAATTATGGAGAGTGATAGAGATCATTATTCATAATAAAGTGAATGATCAATAGAAAGTTAACAACCACAAAACTGTAAACTGATGAGGTGTGAAAAATTCCATTGATTCATGAGAAATGATTGTAATCACATAACATTTTTTGTTTCAAGATTCTTTTCTTACAGGTGAAAAATTCCTTGACTATCTAGAAAATGAACATAAGAAAATATACTTACGTGATATTTTTCTATTTCATTACCATAATTTCATCCTTTTATTATGCTTCGATCATTTTCCACTTCATTTCTTACTCCAAGAAATGAATATACAAGATGAAAAGATGAAGTATTTAATCATGAAGAACTAAAATTAAAATTTAATGTATTATAATATCCATAAAAGTTGGGTATGTCCATTCATGTGTCTCTAAATATTTTCCAAAACCAAAATAGTTGGCACAATTTATCCTATATAAAATATTAATCTCTAAACCTCAATAGTAACATCCAAATCTCAACTTAATATTTATCCATAAAATATTTTCATATTAAATGGAACATCACATTGGACAGTGGTAGGTGATGTGCACTTGTCACCCTTTGGTTATAGGTTCAAGTCTTGTAGATTTTCTGGATAAGACGGGTTATCACCCAATATGTGAGTTTTCATTTTTCAAAAACTATATTAAAATAAATCCTATAAATTCCCAAAAATATTATGAACATCCTCAAAAATAAAATTGGTCATCAAATCACATTTTAACCAAAAATGATTTCTATACAAATTATTTTTCCATGAAATTAAATAACCTTAATTGAGTATTATTACCTTAAAATCAAAGATCATATTAACAATAAAATTTATAGATAACTTTAAACTTATGAATATAGTATTATTCCTTAAATAATACTTAATATTAAACTTATGGGTTATATATACATCAACCCAATAAAATGTCTCCCAAAATGTCTTTAAACACATGAAAATACCATCACATAAAAATTAACACAATCCTTAGGTGTTTCATGATTCTTATAACCAAAATATATTTAATAAAATACTTCAAAAAAAAATTCTTGAATAAAAAAGAATAAATAATTTAACAACTTTACTTTAACGATTGGTATAACATATGTATTATTTGGTCAAGGATTTAAAATTTAAAAGACGTTATTGACTCAGATAATATCCAAGTTCCTTGAATATTAAAACAAAAAACGTTAAATGGATTTCTAAGATGAAATTTATTTCTCTCTATTGAAATCCTCACTATTAATTAATAATTTATTTCTCCATGCCCTTCTTTTCCACACATAAAAAATCTTCATGTTCCATTGATAAATTTTCCTGGGTGTCACTTTCCATATATATGAAATGAAGGAAATTTAACCTTATTTTATCTATGGTATCCATTAATTGAGCTCTTAGTAGTCTCCATACTTCTCTTATTTAGTGATTATGGGAGTTGGTTAAGGTATATGTTTTTAATCATATATTGGGAGAATTTATTGGGGGAAATCATAATATCTTTCAGTCTTGTCATAATCACATTTGGTTCCTCATAATCACTATATTGTATGTTATTTTCAATTTTAACATGATTATTTTGGGTTCTATCCATTTACTAAATCCAAAAATGATAGTATGAGAATGTAACACCCCATGATTCCATGGTATGTTTCCCTTTGAATAATGTAATAGCTTGCGTTGTATGCTACTTCGAGATTCTAACACACCACGACTAATCAAACTAGCTGTTATGAATAGTAATACCCCCTTATTGATATTTAATTTGTGATTAAAAATGGACTTTATTTTTGGATTCAGAATATCAAAATTATCTTAGGGTGAATTTTTGGTACTCTTCTAAAAACTTTCAATTTTTGATAAATAGTAAAAATTACAAAATTTTCATTAAAAATAACTTTTTTAATCAAAATAATTTATAGTTTTAACTTATACATTTGAATGTTTTTAAGTATAATTAGATTATATTTTTATCAATTAATATAATTAAGGTCATTGGATGTAATTTCACATTTAAACCGAACATAAACGAGTGTCAATCTTTTGATAGTTATTATTTCTTAAAAACACGCTTTTTGTTTTGACAATGGGAATTAATTTTAAATTTATTTCTGCCACTAATGTGTTTTGAATTTGGAAAAATGGATTCAATATTTGGAATCAGGAGGTATAAGTTGTGTAAATGGGTAACTAATATTTTTAGATTTTATGAATAATTATTTCGGTAAATATTTTATTTACCAATGTTAAAGGGGTAAATCCGGTAAATAAGGGAAAATAATAATATTATAATAATATTAAATTAACCTAACATATGTCCTAACACTATTGACTGATACATTTCTGACCATGGGCATCCTTGCGTTGATTTTGGGACCCCATGGAGCCACTTGAGAGTGATAATGACACTTTATATTAATTAATTTAAAGTAAATACAAAAAATGACATAAACATATATCTTTTAGTAAAAGGATTTTTACATGGGGTAATATATGTTATTTATTAGACTATAAATATTAATTTGAAAGATAAAAATCTTCACTACATCATGATATTTGTTTTATAATTTTTAGACATAAAATAAATAAAATTATTTTTGATAAAATATTGATGCAATGTTTACCTTATTAATGAATGATTTAAATAAACGAGATTATAAAAATTAAAACAATATCCAAAAATCTATCCAATTATTATTTGATGATTTTATTTCTAACATGAGTCATCTTATATTCTACTTTATGGATTTTTGGACCTTTAGAAACCAAAAATAATTATATAATAAAACAATATTTTCAAACATTCTTAAAGAGCCCCTCCCCCTTATAAAAAGTCCTCAACTCTAACCCATTTTTCACACCTCTCAATCCCCCTGGATCGTCCATCCTCTACCCAATTAAGCTCCCTACATCTCTATCTTCTTCCTAGAAGATGTACCTTAGTTATAAGGAACTTTAAGGAATCCTTTTGGTTTAAGCCAAAGGGAGTTACCCAATTTATAGGTAACATCTTCTTTTAAGTTCTTTTCTTTTTATTTTACTTCTCCAACACCCTAATGTAACACCCCGAGATTTTATGAGATATATTTTTTTTAATTACTTTGATGTCTTCTATTATATGCTACACCAATATTATCTTGCACTATACGCAACACCATATTAGCTTACAGTATACGCAAACACTATTCTAGGCCTGTGTTGCACGCCAGAGCAACCTTCCTCGATAATGTGTGTTTTACGCAATACCGAGTTTCACTAAACGAGATATTATTATAATATTATTATGAACTAGCCATTATGAATAGTAATACCCAATTTTTGAAATTTTATAAATTTTATCTTTCAAAATGGACTTCATTTTTGGATTCGGAATATCGAAATTAGCCTAGGGTGAATTTTTTTTTTTTTGAAAACTTTCAATTTTGATGAATAGTGAAAACACTGGGTTACTATTTAAAAACCGAATTTTTATTTAAATAATTAGTTATTTTATTAAAATTTATTTTAGGTAAAAATTCATATATAATACCAATATAATTTAAATGTAATTAATTGGAGTCATTTTATAAAAATTTTAGATATATAAAAATTTTATTGAACTTTTCACCGTCTTTTTACCCACCTCCTAGGAGAATTTGAAAATTTACATAAAACTTAAATTTACCACTTCGGTGAGTGGAATTCTGAAAATCCGAGAGACATGGTTAATATCAAGGAGTAAAATCTGCTTCAATAAGATAAAAATAAGTTTTGGTGAAAAGTAACTTTTACTTTTATTTACCACAGTTAAAATTAAATAGGGTATTTAAGGGTAAAAATGATATTATTATTACCATAACACATGTCCTAATTCTATTGGATAAGTTTAATTCAACCAAAAACAACCTTAGGAATAAAATATTAACCTTTAGGTCCACTTGGATTAAATTAGGACATTTATTATTATTTTATTTCATGAAGACTTAAAATAGTAAAAATCAACGTTTAATAACCAAAACATTTTTAATATAGGGTTATATATAAGATAAATTCGACTATAAATATTAATTATAAATATAAAAAACTTTCCTACATAATGGTATTTTATTTATAATTTTTAGATATTAAATAATTTAATTTATTTATGAAACAATGATGATGCAGAAAATACCTTATTAATGAAATATTAACATAATTGATGTTATAAATACAAAAATAAAGTTAATTTGAGACTTTTTATAAATTAAAATAATATTATAGGTTAATATGACATGTTAGTATTGATTAAATTAACTTTTTTAGAACTAATCATGCTGTATGATTTTCACAAAAAATAATTACCAAATAGTGTCAAAATTGACATAAAATAGTTTTTAAAACAACTATTATATTATTAATTGATATTATATTCCTAAAAATATAAAGATCGGCCAAATGACTTATATAAGGTTAAATATATTAATAATGAACCACTTGGGGTTTGTTTGGCTTTCTATAGTATGTTTATTAACCATATAGTGTAAGAAAACAAGAATACCCTATAAAGGTTAAATTATTTAACTTAGAGTTAAATCTTAATGATAAGGTTAAAATAGTAACCTAAACTTGTCTAAAACCTATTGGTTGAGATTATATCGACCCATCACCACTTTATCTTAGAAATAAATCCATTTTGAGCTATTATAAACCGAATTTTACTTTATTATAAAATAATATTTTAAGTTTTTCCTAAGGTGCCCCTCTCCCCCCTTATAAAAGGGAACCTCCTCCCTCTTCTCTTTACACAATTTTGAGCCTTCAAGCTCAGCCAACCCCTGACCATTTCACTTATCAACTTCCCTAGAAATATTATATAGATTTTGGTCTCCTCAAAAGACTAACTCTAGTGCCTTAAGTATAATCTTAAAAGAGGTGCGTTGAAGAAGAGGAGGTTCGGATACGTATGAAGCATATCAGACCAAAGGTAAGGGATAATTTTGCAATCTCATTTTTATCTAAGATTTCTTATACCTAAGTATTTACTGGGGTAATATTTTTCATCCATTTCCATAAAAATGTTTTTCATAAAGTGTTTAATATTCTTCCATGAATGTTTAAAGTCATGTTTACCCCTCTTTGACTTTTACATTGTGTTATGGAAAGAATATTTCTTTTTTTACCATACAAGGAACTTTTTGACTTTTATGGAAAAAGTACTAGGAGAATGTTTTTTAACTTATATGGAATGAACCGATTTTTACGGTTTCATAACACCTATTTTTCATGAAGATTACTCTACAAGTTTCCATGGTTATTTTCAATAAAATACTTTTCTTTTAAAATGGTGTGGCAATTTGTGAAAAGAAAATGATTTTTAAGGGGAAAGTATATTTTCATCAAGAATTAATTTCAAGTGTTTTATCAAAACTATTTTCCATATAAGATGAAAATATTTAGCATGTTTTTGTTTCAAGTATAATGTATCTATTATTAAATGGTTGGATTCTTCTTATGATGAAATGATATCCATTTGTTTTATATGGATTACGTATTGATGAGATAATGTTTATGAAAACCATTTTATTATATGGGTTATGATGAATGATTTATGTTTATTTTGTGGCACATGTAAAAATTATTTCAATATGAGATGGGTGGGAACTATATCTCCCCACAATGAATTGGGTAAAGATTTATATCTCATGAGATAGACATGGCTGGAACGGTAAGTTAATCTGGTTCAGTGTTACAGGACTGGAACGAGGAGTGAACTCGATTCAGAAAGGGAATTTGTCCACTAAGATGGTCTTGGCAATAATTCCTTGGCTACTTTGGAAATAATATCATGTACTTAATGGTTTTCCACAATTAAATGTTTTTTCCCATTCTATTTTATCACGATTGATGTTCCTTTATGACCTATTCCTTATGTACTGCCATGATTTATTTCACAACTCAAGATTTTGATGTTTAAACTTTATGTTCATGTTTTGAAGTTCAAATGTATATGGTTTGTTTTATTTACTCCATGCTTACCCTTACTGAGCATTTGAGCACACCCTTTATATGTTTTCTTTTCCCCAGGATATAAAGAAAGGTTTTAGGTAAGAAAAAAAGGGAAGATCTTTATGGGAGATGTTAAAGATCTTTCACCAAGATTAGAAGATTATATCATGAGTTTCCAAAGACACTAAACTATTATGGTCCTTTGGTGTCTGTTTTTGTTAGGTATTAAGTATTCCGAAAAAGTAATGTAATATCCATGTACATCAAGTACGGGTCTCTACAGTTGGTATCAAAGGAAAGGTTTAGTTAACCTTTGGAAACTAGGATGTGAGAACTTTAGTGAGATCCCTAGATATATTTCCAAGGTATGTCTAGGTATATCCCTAAGGTTAAGTATAAGTATAGGTTATAGTCCTAGAATTATGGTAACTTTATTAGAATTAAACCTAAGATGTTAGATATTGAAGGTACTCCCCCTTTATTATGTTGTTTTCCTAGCATTATTTTTGCCTCTCACACTATTCTTTTTGGGTTTTTGATGATGGATGGAACCAAAAGAAACCGTGTTAATCATTGTAATGGAAAATGCAATGATTGTCCTCCCTAGCAACCAAATTTTATGGGAGATAGAGTGAAAAATCTTATTTCAAAACTTACACAAGCTATGAATCATTCTGGATTTACAAATGAGCAGAGAAGGGAATAATATTCTATTGAGACCTTAATGAGGCAACGTCCACCTTAATTCAATGGGTCTTCTGATCCACTTATTGCTGAACAATTGATCAGTACCATTGAAAATATATTTTCCATACATAGATGTTCAGAACAAGAAAAATTCATTTTAGTTGTTTACAGTTTAGAAGGTGAAGCAGACCAGTGGTGGACTCTAACTAAGAATAAAAGGCCCCAAGATGAAATTGAATCCATGGAATGGAAGGAGTTCAAGAACTTTTTTTTCAATAAGTACATCCCTCGTATTCTTCAAACAAAGATTGGGAAGGAGTTCCTTGAGCTTAATCAAAAGGATGATGAATATGTTGGTATATACGAAGCAAATTTTACAAGGCTTGCAAGGTATGCATCTGGATTTATCATCCAACCTAAAAGTAATGTTGATCAATTCTTCAGTGGCTTAAAACCAAGTCTTTGAAGGGAATTAGAGATAAAAGACTTCAGTAGCTATGAAGAAATATTGTGTTATACTATCAAGGTAGAACTGGATGTTGGTGTAACATATCCATCTCATGGTTTTGACAAGAAACGAAAGATGGAGTTCAAGGAAAACCCTCAGAACAATGGTGAAAAGAAGGTGAATGTTTCTTTATGCTCAAAGTGTGGAAAGAAGCATGGTGGAGATTGTCTAAAAGGTACTAGAAAATTTTTCAAGTGTGGAAAAGAAGGTCATCAATTAGCTGAGTGCCGACGTAATGGGAAAAAGGTTTCTAATGACATGGATAGAGAAAAGACTACAGAGAACGCTCCACCCACACTTCAATGATTCATGTGCAAGGAAATGGGGCATTATGCTAATCAATTACCTAATCCAAGGGTTAATGATGATCGACATGAGCAACCTCTTAAGTCAAAGGAAAAAGGGAAGTCACATGCGATCACTATTGGCGATGTTGAGTATGACAATGATGTAGTGGAATGATTATGTGTTTACGTAATGGGATTCCAAAATAATGTTGTCGAATATAATTTATAGTACTGTGGAATATTGGAATATCTATGTATTAGTTTATTATGGTCTTCAATAATTATATGGTTCTGGTAACCATGAAAATTAATTCAAATATTTTGGAAAGCAGATGATATTTGCATAATGAAGAGATAAGGTGAAAATAATATCAATGAGCTCATGACTGATACAAGGAAAAATTGATATCATGGTTTGAGTATATTGAAATTTTGTGATTTTGGTATGTGGAAAGAGTTACCTTTTGACAGCATTCATGTTTTCACTATGGTTCTATGGTAATTCATGTTGCAAGAGAATACAAGATTAAGGTATTTACATGTTTGGAATGAAATAAAAAAGATATATCTTATGATTTATGGGGGGATAAATGATGGTATTCACATGCTTGGTTAATGACATTTCTAGTAATTGTTTTCTTTATACTATGAGATTAGACAGATGTATTTTGGATAAGTCTAAAGACTAGAATGGATTATGTTAGACGTTAGATAGTATTGTTTAAGGCTAGAACTTTTTTCGATATTATTTATGTAATGTTATAATAGTGAAGTTTTAGAAAAAAAAGACAACCTGCAGGATGGGAGACAACCCGTCACGTCGGACAAAGATGTGGGAATTGAACCCACAACCGAAGTCCAATAGGCCTTTATCGCATACCACTAGCCTATAGTAGGTCCCGAGTTAGTAGAAACTAGTTTTATTTTATTAAGAGGCAAGATAGATGAAGTTTAAGTCCATTTTAGGAACCATATTAGATAAATATCACTATAGATGAACTTATGTATATAACTTTTTCTAACCTTATGTTCGAGACAGATGGAATGATCTATAATTCTATTGCATGATCTGCTAACACTTCATGGAAGACAAATTCAACTTCATTTCTTTAATAGATGAAGTGGAAATTGTACAAGGCACAAAAAATAGGGATATTATACCAAAATAAAGTAAGCATTTCATTTAATTAAAAAAATATTCAACATTAGGGAAATGATCTTAAAAACCAAAAATATTTTCCTAGTGCCCTCATATGTGATGAATCAGATGGTACCTTAGATTATCAAAAATTTATGGATTTGTGATTTTTGGCTTTTTCATAGCCATGTTCTCTACCACTCTTCATCCAAACATGATGGTTAGATTTCTTTTCCATATCCATATTTCACCTATGTTCTCCTATGTGGAAACCTAGTGATGAGTTAATTTGGGTAACCGTTATGTTTCATACTTCACTTTTTAAAATTAAGTTTTAGTATTACTTTTTACGATGTGGTTTCTATGAAAGAAAATTTCAAGTAGTAAATTATTTATAACACTGACAAATTTCGACGGCGAAATTCATTTTAAGGGGGGTAGAATGTAACACCTCGAGATTTTATGAGATATATTCTTTTTAATTTCTTTGATGTCTTCTATTGTACGATACACGATTATGCTATACGATACACTATATTAGATTATAGTATACGCAAACACTATTCTAGGATTGTGTTGCATGCTAGAGAAACATTCCTCGATAGCATGTGTTGTACGCAATACCGAGTTTCACTAAACGAGATATTATTATAATATTATTATGAACTAGCTGTTATGAATAGTAATACCCAATTTTTGAAATTTTATAAATTTTATCTTTCAAAATGGACTTCATTTTTGGATTTGGAATATTGAAATTAGCCTAGGGTGAATTTTTGGTATTTTTCTGAAAACTTTCAATTTTGATGAATAGTGAAAACACTAGGTTACTATTTAAAAACTGACTTTTTTTAAAATAATTATTTATTTTATTTAAATTTTTTTTAGGTCAAAATTTATGCATAATACCTATATAAATTCAATGTAATTCATTGGAGTAATTTTATAATAATTTTAGATATATAAAATTTTATTGAACTTTTCACCGTCATTTACCCACTGACTAGGAGAATTTGAAAATTTACATAAAACTTAATTTTACCACTTTTGTGAGTGGAATTTCGAAAATCCAAGAGACACAGTTAATATCAAGGAGTAAAATGTGGTTTAATAAGATAAAAATAATTTTTTATGAATAGTAACTTTTTACTTTTATTTACCACGGTTAAAACTAAATAGGTTAATTAAGGGTATAAATGATATTATTATTACCCTAACACATGTACTAATTCTATTTGATAATTTTAATTCGGCCAAAAAAAACATTATGAATAAAATATTACCCTTTAGGTCCACTTGGATTAGATTAGGACATTTATTATTATTTTATTTCAAGAAGAGTTAAAATAGTTAAAATCAATGTTTAATAACCAAAACATTTTTAATATAGGGTTATAAATAAGATAAATTAGACTATAAATATTCATTAAAAATATAAAAATATTTCTCACATAATGGTATTTTATTTTTAATTTTAGAAATTAAATAATTTAATTTATTTATGACACAATGATGATGCAATAAATACCTTATTAATGAAATATTAACATAATTGATGTTATAAATAGCCAAATAAATGTAATTTGAGACGTTTTATAACTTCCAATAATTTTATAGGTTAATATGACATGTTATTATTGATTAAATTAACTTTTTTCGAACTAATCATTCTGTTATGATTTTCACAAAAATTAATTAACAAATAGTGTCAAAATTGACATAAAATAGTTTTTAAAACAAGTATTATATTATTAATTGATATTATATTCCCAAAAATATAAGGTTTGGAAAAATGAATTAGATTAGGTTATATATATTAATAATGAACAACTTTGTATTATTTTGGCTTGTTATAGTAAGTTTATTAACCATATAGTGTAAGAAAACAAGAAGACACGGTAAAGGTCAAATTATTTAACTTAGAGTTAAATCTTAATCATAAGGTTAAAATAGTAACCTAAACATGTATAAAACCTATTGGTTGAGATTATTTCGACCCATAACCACTTTATATTCGAAATAAATCTATTTGGAGCTATTATAAACCAAATATGACTTTATTATAAAATAATATTTTAAGTTTTTTCTAAGGTTCCCCTCTCCCCCCTTATAAAAGGGCACCTCCTCCCTCTTCTCTTTACACAATTTTGAGCCTTCAATCTCAGCCAAACCCTACACATTTCCCTTATCAACACTCCTAGAAACATTATAGAGGTTCTGGTATCCTTAAAAGACTAACTCTAGTGCCTTAACAGGATGCCTAAAAGAGATGCGTCGAAGAAGAGGAGGTTCGGATACGTATGAAGCATGTCGAACCTAAGGTAAGGGATAATTTTGAAATCTCATATTTATCCAAGATTACTTATACATAAGTATTTACTAGCTTTATATTTTTCATCCATGTCCATAAAAATGTTTTTCATAAAGTGTTTAATATTCTTCCATGTATGTTTAAAGTCTTGTTTACCCCTCTGGGACTTTAACATTGTGTTATGGAAAGAATATTTCTTTTGTTTACCATATTAGAAACTTTTTGAAATTTCTATAAAAGGTACGATGAGAATTTTTTTTAACTTATATGGAATGAACATATTTTTACAGTTTAATAACACCTAATTTTCATGAAGCTTACTCTACAAGTTTTCATGGTTATTTTCAATAAAATCATTTTCTTTTAAAATTGTGTGGCATTTTGTGAAAAGAAAATTATTTTTAAGGAGAAAGGATATTTTCCTCAAGAATTCATTTCAAGTGTTTTATGAAAACTATTTTCCATATAAGATGACATTATTTAGCATGTTTTTGTTTCATGTATAATGTCTCTATTATTTACATGGTTTGATTCTTCTTATGATGAAATGATATCCATTTGTTTTATATGGATTACATATTGATGGGATGATGTTTATGAAACCCATTTTATTATTTGGGTTATGATGAATGATTTATGTTTATTTTGTGGCGCAAGTCAGAATGATTTCAATATGATATGGGTGGGACCTATATCTCCCTACAATGAATTGGGTAAAGATTTATATCTCATGAGATAGACATGGCTGGAACAATAAGTTAATCCGGTTCAGTGTTACATGACTGGAACGAGGAGTGAACTCGATTCAGAAAGGGACTTTTTCCACTAAGATGGTCTTGGCAGTAATGCCTTGGATACTATGGAAATCATATCATGTGCTTAATGGTTTTCCAGAATTAAATGTTTTGTTCCCATTCTATTTTATCATGATTGATGTTCCTTTATGACATATTCCTTATGTACTGCCAATATTTATTTCACAACCCATGATTTTGATGTTTAAACTTTATGTTCATGTTTTGAAGTTCAAATGTATATAGTTTGTTTTAATTACTCCATGATTACCCTTACTGAGAATTTGAGCTCACCCTTTATATGTTTTCTTTTCCCTAGGATATAAAGAAATGTTTTAGGTAAGAAGAAAAGGGAAGACCTTTATGGGAGATGTTGAAGAACTTTCACCAAGATTAGAAGATTATATTTCGAGTTTCCAATGACACTAAACTATTATGGTCCTTTGGTGCCTTTTTTTGTTATGTATTAGTTATTCCACAAAAGTAATGTAATGTCAATGTTCATCAATTCGGGTATCTACACCTAAACTCTATTTGTTCCATTATTTTATAACAACACTAGTATCCTTAATATACTAGGATCTTTTTAGGAGAAGTATTCGAACTACACTTACACACACCTCCATCTAATGGGTGTAGAACATAATGTTTCTGTTGACGATGAACTACTGCCTCACGAAACGATGATTATTCAATATTCTACTACCACCACTTATGGTGGACATTATGATGGAACTGTAATTATATATGATATTTATGATATTAATTTTATCTATAAGATTATGTAATTATCTTCTATAACATACCTTTATTCTTTTCATCTTGTATATATACGATAATTTCATTTGATGAAGTGCGGACTACTGCCCCCTGAAAGTGATATGACTCGTTCATACTATATATGGAACATATAAAGGATTATGTTAATCAACATTCAAAAAATATATAAAATATTAAATTATACAAGAATAATAATATACCTATGTAATATTTGGTTTTTTTCCTTTTAAAATAAAAAAAATGAAATGAAAGTAGTATTCATGTGTATGTATGGATTACCGTCTCCACGAACACGATGCGATTAATTCCCCATCGTAACCATAAAAGAATAATTTTCATTTGATTATTAAAAATAATATTTAATAAATTAATATCATTTTGAATATGAATCAAATACATCCTATCCATAAAAAACATGACGTACGTAACAAAACATATAAAGGAAAACAAATTAGTTAACACCCAAAATAATGATACTACTAAAATATTATTAACAAAGAAATATTAGAAGATCGTATATGAAATCATATTTATGTATATAGTTATTTTATAATTTAATAAAAATGATTTAACTATTATACATGAGGTTAACGTACCCCCGACCAAGGAAAAGTACAAGTTAAGGGTTAATTTCACAATCTCTTTATTATCTGAGGTTGTTTTTGTGTAAGTATCTACTAGGATGTATTTATCATCCACATACATGTTTCTTAAAAATTTATTTCAAACCATTTTTACTATTTACTTGAATATGGGTTAAAGTCATTTGTACCCTTGTTTTACTTTTTATAAAATGGTTTGAAAGGAATATTTCCGTCGTTTTCCAAACAAGTTACTTTATGACCTTTTTGATAAATTAAGGTAGGAATGGTTTTTAACTTATATGATGGGTGCAATTATTATCCTCCATTATAACACCTTTTATGATTACCTTAAAATATTATTAGAATATTTTCAAAATAAAAGTATTCTTTTATAATTACATGACTTTTAAATGATTTCTCACATGAGCCTCAACCCAGTTGGTGAGGACTCTTTAAGTGCATCCAGGAGACCCAAGATCAAATATAGGGGGAGGCTAATTTCTGGGGGCACTGTAGCAGTACTATAGCATTAATGTAGTAGTATTGTAGTAGGACTATGCAGAAGTGTAGCTGGTACTGTAGCGGGAGTTGTAGTAGGCACTGTTTGGCACTATAACAGCTAGGAATATTCCCCCGTTTGGGCCTTCCGGCCACTGATTTGTCCTCGAGTCCTTTAAGGCCTTCGGTAGACCCAGTAATTTGGGTTAGTAAGGCCTTCGAGCCACCTCAATGATTTTGGTCCACCTTAAGTGCAGATGTAAACTAGACAACCTACAAGGTACAAGCTTCAGAAGGAGGAGGAGCAAGGAGCTTTCACCGTAGCAGAAGCCAAACAGATTTCAAGAATTAGAGGGTATGGCACCTTCCATTGGTAAAAGCCTATGTATGCATATGAAATCCTAGCAGAACAACCATGCAAAGGTGGAGATATGATTTCATGATGAAGATTCTAGGGAGGAGCAGTTCCAAGTAGTTAGTCTGGGTTGTATGTAATGTTTGAAGCCTACAGGAAATGAATTCCTCTAAGGCCTATGGGCCATGTAATAATTACACCTATAGGCCTTTTAAGGGTTCCACCTCACCCCTTGAAAGGCGATTTATCAAAATCAATAAAAAATTGAGGCCTTCAGGCCATTGGAGGAAATGATTTCAAAATAGAAAAGATATTCCTCTCAAATAATTTTGATTTCATCTATGTCAATATTATTTAATGGATTTGATACTTGTTTGATGTTGATTTATTATGATAAAAATATTCCATACTGTATTGATGTTTTTGTGTTATGTTTGACTGTGGATGTGTTATTTTTATACCATTCATGGTTTATGGTTAATATATTAACATTTCGTATGCTAGTTTTAATATGAATGTTTATGTTATGTTTCAACCTTTTTCATATGAGGGATGTATTGGACTTAGTAAGTGATGGGTGGAGCCTGATATAACTCCTCGATGCATCAGTAGGTCTCATGAGATAGACTTGTGTCTTGGAACAAGGCCTTGAAAACAATCTTATTTTTAGTCTTGGAATTAGGCCTTGACTATGTAGTTATGATGTCCGACATTATGCATTCTGTCATTATGAAATTGGCTATTGATATTAAATGTGATTATTCGACTACTAGAATATCCATGTGAATAAGTAAATAGAATTATTCAATTTATATTTTTTATATTATGGAGATGTTTAATTTTAAAAGTCTTATGTTTTAGTCATATACATTGCCTTAAATGTTTATGCTTATTTATGAAGTTTATGATATATTGTTATCCTTACTGAGCATGTGAGATCACCCCTTTCAATAATTTATTTTTCCCAGGATGTGAAGAAGTATTTTATTGTTGATCTGTAGGGATATTCTAAAGGATAAAATTGTGTTTAAAGGGTATAAAATGTTGTTGTTGTTTTTATCTCACGATTTAATGTAAAACTTATGTATGTATCTAATACTTCCAAGGATACTGAACTAATCAGTCTTTCGGGACATGATTCCTTGTATCATGCCATTTTTATTTAATAATGCATCGAATCTGGGTAACTAGGGTTGGGGTATTACTGTTGGTATCAGAGGAAGTTTAGTATAAACCTTGGAAACTAGATTAAGATAAACTCTGATTGGATCCCATTACCCAAAGACAGGCTTTAAGGATTAGTATAGAATTACATACTAGAATATTTTTAATATAGAGATTTTGTTTATTTTACAAGAAACACATATTTTTTTGGATATGAGTAGGTAGAGGAGGCTTTGGAATAGATGTACCAATGAGTGAAAACTCTGAGAAGGAGTTTCGGGCTTAACCCAAGGTATCCTATTACACGTCAATGAGCTTTGCTGCACTCTTGGTTACGACACTCCCATGGGACATTCTTAGGATAATTCACATTTTCATTACAAACCATTATGAATGATTTATGAGTATATACCTTCTCAATGAATTTTTTTTACGATTATGGATTATATCCAGAAATTGTTCAGTTTATGTTAAGTGTTTTACAAGTTTGGAATTATGTATTGAGATTCAAAAACTGATGTCATGTATTCCATTGTTTAGAAATGGCGCATAGTGGAAGGAATGGGAACCGTATCAACACACGTAATATATGTAGGTTTTGACCTCCTACTCGAGATAATTATAGTGGAGCTAGTGATACAACTGGTGCTGATCAGCTTATCACCATACTGGGACAACTCACTCAGGTTATGAATAATAACCTTACCCATATGGAGCACCATGATACACAACAAAGAGGATCATTGTTAGACCAATTCATGAGGAAAAACCACCAACATTCAATGGGACTACAAATCCATTTTTAGAAGAAAAATGATTAAGTTCTTTAGAGAAAATATTTCTTTCTTTGGAGAGTAACAAAAGGGAAAAAGTTGTCATGGCAGTTTATAGCCTCACAAGAGATGAAAATCAATGGTGGTCCTTAATTCAAAACACGAAGGAGGATGAAGAAGTATCGAATATGAAATAGAGGGAGTTTGAAGAGATTTTAATATAAAAATACATTCCTCATAACCATTGAGCGGATATGGAAAGACAATTTCTGAGTCTGAGGAAAAAGGAGGGAGAGAATGTTGCAAAGTTTGAGGCTAACTTTACAAGGTTAGAAATGCATGATGCAGATTATATACATAACACAAGGAGTAATATTGATCGATTCTTTGATGGGTTAAAACCATTTCTCCAACGAGAATTAGTCTCAAAATCCTTCTCATCATACAAAGATATCGTCTCATGTGTTATCAAGATAGAAAAGGAATTCTCCATGTCTTATGACTTTAATGCAAAGCAAGAGAAGAAGAGATATTTTGAACACTCCATAAATAGAAATAAGGGGAATAAGGGAAAATCTAAATCTCCATCCTATGGTAAATGTGGGAAGAAACCCCCTGATACTTTCCTAAAGGGAATGGGAATCTATTATAAGTGTGGTGAAAATGGCCACCCAGCTCGTCATTGCAAAGGAAAGAAAGAGGATGGCATTGTTGAGTGATACAATTGTATATAAATGGGGCATTATGCAAATTAATGTACTAAGTGCCAAAGTAAAATTACCTCAGAAAAGGCCATGGGAGAAATTCCAAGCTTATGCGATCATTACTGCTGAGGTTGAAGCTCTGAAATACATGGTGGTAGGTAATTTAATGGTTTCCTCAAGTTTAACCAATGATTTATTTGATTATAGACCATTTATTTATTTCATATCTTCATAGTTTTCTAAGAAAATTAGATAATTCCTACTTGATTTAATAAGGGAGTTATCAGTAAAACCTACTAATGGAAGTATCATTACAACAATGTTTTGTGAATCAGTCTCCATCAGGGCATATAAATGTTCTTTATCTGCTAATCTCATCATCATACCCATGATTTAATTTGATATAATCCTCAGTATGGATTGGATTTCAGACCATGATGCAAAAATTTATTTTAAGAATAAAGAGGTTACAATTTTTTATGATGATAAAAAATACCTTATATTTAGAGAAGAAACATCACCATCTGATTCTTATCTAGATCCACCCCCTCTAACTCCACTAAATTCAATTATTGGGGAGGAAGAATGTGAAATAACTTTGGGTGAGGAAAGGAATGTTCAAATAGAGGATATACCTATTTTATAAGAATATGTTGATGTATTTATAAAGTATTTACCTAGACATCCTCCAGAATGAGAAATTGAGTTTTCTATTGATTTAATTCCTGGTTCATAGTCCATATCGAAGACCCCTTATAGAATGGACACTGTGGAATTATTGGAGCTAAAGAAACAACTAGAGGAATTGAGTAATAAAGTATTTATTCACACTATTGTTTCTCCATGGGGATCCCCTGTTCTTTTTTTAAGAAGAAATATGGATCTATGAGGTTGGGCATTAACTATAGGGAGATCAATTCTATAATAATAAAGAACATGTATCTCCTACCTCGCATTGATGATTTATTCGACCAACTTCATGGAGCTCAATATTTTCAAAGATTGATCTTTGATATGGATATCATCAGTTGTGTGTGAACAAGAGAGACATTCTGAAAAAAACATTTCGAACTAGGTACATGCATTATAAGTTTACAATAATGAATTTTGGACGGACTAATGCACCCTATGTTTTCATGGATCAAATGAATAGAGTTTTCAAGGAATATCTTGATGAATTTGTAGTGGTATTTACTGATGATATCTTGGTATACTCAAAAAGCTACAAAGATCATGAAAATGACTTGCACACTATTATTAAAACCCTTATAAGAAATGAATTATATAGGATGTTTAGAAAGTGTGAATTCTGGATTCAATAAATATCTTTTATTGGACATATTTTCTCTAAGGATGGAATCTCTGTTGATCCTCCAATAACCAAGGAAATCCAAGAATGGCCAGCACCAACAAGTATAACTGAGGTACGTAGTTTTGTTGGTTTAACAGGTTATTATCGGTGTTTCATCCAAAATTTTTCCCATTTGGCTAACATATTAACCAAGATCACATGTAAAGGTGTTAAGTTTGTTTGGAAAAAAGAGTGTAAAGAATGTTATGAAGAAATGAAGAGAATATTAGTCAATTCTCTTATATTGAATCAACCATAGTGGAATGATGGGTTTGTTATTTATAGTGATACATCAAATAAAGGGCTTGGTTGTGTGTTTATGAAGAATGATAGGGTTATTTCATATGCATCACGATAGCTAAAAATTATTGAGAAAAACTATCCCACTCATGATCTTGAGTTAGCAGCATTAATCTTTTCTCCGAAGATATGGATACGCTTTCTCTTTGGTGAAAAGTGTGGGATTTATACTGATCAAAATATTTTGAAGTATATTTTCTCACAAAAAGAACTCAAATTGAGAAAAAGGAGATGACTCTAACTACTAAAGGATTATGATTTCACCATACACTACCACCTGGGGAAGGAAAATATAGTTGAAGATGTGTTGAGCAGAAAGGATCATGGAGTATTGAACAAGATAAGAGTTGAAAGGGATATAATATTCATGGATCTAGTAAATATGGATATGTGAATAATCATTTAAGGTAAGACATCAATACTTTTTCAAATGGTTGCTAAAACATCTTTACTAGAAAGGATTAAAATTTCTCAGACTGATGATTACGATTTTCAAAAAGAATTTAAGCCGTGAATGTTGGGAGATTGGTCAACTTCATATATGAAGATGGGATTTTAAAATTTGAGAAAAGACTTTGTGTTCTGGACAAACCTGATCTAAAAAGGGAATTGTGGGATGATGCTCATAGCTCCAATTTCTTTATACACCATAGTAGCACTAATATGTATAGTGATTTGAAGGAACATTTTTGTTGGGAGAGCATGAAGAGAGAGATTTCTAATTTTTTGTTAAGATGTATGGTTTTTAAACAAGTGAAAGCTTGAAGACAACATCCTAGAGGAGTCATGAAACTTCTTCCCATACCTGATTTGAAATGGGATGAAATTACGATGGAATTTTTCATGGGGATACCAAAGACTCCAATAAGAAATGATGCAATATGGGTCATTATTGATCGTCTTACCAGGTTGGCACATTTTCTTGATATAAGAGAAGATTTACCACATGAACATATGACAAGACTATATATTAATGATGTTTTAAGACTTCATAAAGTACCCCTATTGATTGTTTCTGATCGTGATCTCCGTTTTACATCAAGATTATGGAAAATTATTCAGAAGGCCTTGGATACTAAACTTCATTTAAGCACTGAATACCACCCTCAAACTGATGGAAAATCAGAACAGACTATTCAAACATTATAAGACATGTTGGGATCTTTCTCACTTTACTTTCAAGTTATGTGGGATCAATATTTATCCCTGGTAGAATTTTCCTATAACAATAGTTTCCATTCAAGTATTCAGATGGCACCATATGAAGCATTATATGGAAAGAGTTGTCTCACACCAAATTGTTGGGACGATGTTGGTGAAAGAAAACTTGTAGGACCCGGACTTTTTGAGGGAAAATAGAAAAGGAAAAGGTTATCCAAACCCACATAAAAGTAGCTCAAAGTGGGGAAAAGGGATATGCAGATAACAGAAGGAAAGATTTGTAATTTCAAGTAGGGGATCATGTTTTATTGAAGGCATCTCCATGTAAGGGTGTTATAATATTTGGTAAGAAAGGAAAATTAAGTCCCAGGTACATAGGACCTTTCAAAATTCTAGAACGAATTGGAGTTGAAGCTTATCATTTGGAAATACTGCCAAGTCTCTCCCAAGATCCTGATGTGTTCCACATATCACTATTGAGAAAATACATGCTTGACCCAACACATGTACTCAACTATGAAAAAATAGAACCGAAACTCGATCTATATTATTTCAAAGATCCTATTAGAATTCTTGATACAATAGAACAAGTGTTGAGAAATCGGACGACTCATCTGGTGAAGGTTCTGTGGAGTAAATCATAAGATGGAAGAGGCAATGTGGGAACCCAAGAAACTTATGATGAAGAACCACACAAATATTTTTATGTAGTAGTATTCTAGAAATTTGGAGGATGAAATTATTTTAAGGAGGGAAGAATTTGACACCCCAAACTTCCATGATACGTTTTCCTTTGAATAATTCAATAGCCTGAGTTGTACGCAACTTTGAGATTCTAACACATCACAAACAATCAAACCAGCTGTTATGACAATAATACCAACTTTTTGAAATTTTTGAAATTGTGTTTTTCAAAATAGTCTTCATTTTTGGATTCATAATATCTAAATTAGCTTAGGGTGAATTTTTGGTATGCTTCAAAAAACATTCAATTTTTGATGAATAGGGAAAAATACTAAATTTTAATTAAAAACAACTTTTTTAATCAAAATAATTTATAGTGGTAAATTATAAATTTTAATGGTTTTTAAGTATCATTAGATTATATTTTTATCATTTAATATAATTTAGGTCATTGGATGTAATTTCACATTTAAACTGGACATAAACAAGTGTAAATCTTTTAATAGTTATTATTTCCAAAAAACACGCTTTTTATTTTGAAAAGGGGAATTAATTATAAATTAATTTATGCCACTTCAGTGATTTTCATTTGAAAAATGGATTTCATAATTTTAATCAGGAGGTCCAAATTGTGTACATAGGTAACTTTTATTTTTAGGCATAATGAACAATTACTTCGGTAAATATTTTATTTACCATGGTTAAAGGGGTAAATCAGGTAAATAAGTGTAAAAAATAAAATTATAACAATATTAAATTACACTAACACGTGTACTAGACATATTTAATGATAGATTTCCAACTATGGGCATCCTTGGTTCGAATTTTGTGTCCCATGGAGCCACTTGAGAGTGATAATGACACTTTATATTAATTAATTTAACGTAAAGACCAAAATGACATAAACATATATATTTTAGTAAAAAAAAAATTACATGGGGTTATATAAGTTATATATTTGACTATAAATATTAATTTGAAAGATAAAAATATTTCCTACATCATGGTATTTGTTTTATAATTTTTATACATCAAATAAATAAAATTATTTATGACACAATAATGATTCAGTATTTACCTCATTAATGGATGATTTAAATAAATGATATTATAAAAATTGAAACAATATCCAAACCCTGTCCAATTATTATTAGATGATTTTATTTATAACATGAGTCATCTTATCTTATACTTTAATGATTTTTTGATCTTTAGAAACTGAAAATCCTTATATAATAAAATCAGATTTTCAAGCATTCTTAAAGAGCCCCTCCTCCCCCTAATAAAGATCTCTCACCTCTATCCCATTTCTCACACCTCTAAAGCCCCATGGATCATCCAAAATAAGCCCAATTAATCTCACTACATCCCTATATTCCACTTATAAGATGTAACTTAGGCATAAGGCACTTCAAGTACGACTTTTGGTTCAAACCAAAGGGAGTTACCCGATTTAAAGGTAATATCTTCTCTTAAGATCTTTTCTTTTAATTTACATCTCCAACCCCCTAAACTCTCTTTATTCCTTTATTTTATAAAAAAACCAGTATCCTAAATATACTAGGTTTTTTATGAGAATTATTCGAAGTAAACATACACACACATCCATCTAATGGGTGTAGAACACAATGTTTTTGTGGACGACGAACTACTGCCTCACGAAACGATGATTGTTCAATCATCTAATACCACCTCTTATTGTGTCCATTATGATGGAATTGTAATTATATATGATATTTATGATATTAATTTTGTATATAATCTTCTTTAATTATCATTTATAGCATACCTTTATTCTTTTCATATAGTATATATATGATAATTTAATTTTACGAAGTGCGGACTACCGCCCCCTCAAAGTTATATGACTCGTTCATACCATACATAGAACGTATAAAGGATGGTGATAATGAACATACATAAAATATATAAAATATTATATTATACTGAAATAATAATATACCAATGTATCATTTGGTTTTCATTCCTTTTAAAATTAAAAAAATGAAATGGAAGTAGCGTTCGTGCTTATGTATGGATTTCTATCTCCACCAACACGATAAGATTCATTCCCCATCGTAACCATTAAAGAATAATATTTATTTTATTATTAAAAATAATATTTGAGAACATAATATGATTTTTTATATGAATCAAATACGTCATATCCATAGAAACTATAACTTACGTAACAAAACATATTAAGGAAAACGAATCAGTTAACTCTCGAAACAATGATACTACTAAAATATTATTAACAAATAAATATTAGAAGATCATATATGATATAATATTTCTGTATTTAGTTCTTTTATAATTTAATAAAAATTATTTATCTATTATAAAGGAGGTTAATGTACCCTCGACCAAGGAAAAGTACAAGGTAAGGGTTAATTTCACAATCTCTTTATTATCCGAGGTTGTTTTTACATAAGTATCTACACAGACTTCTTTATAATCCTCATATGTGTTTCTTAAAAATGTATTCAAATAATTTTTTACAATTTACTAGAATATGGGTTAAATTAATTTATACCCTTTTTTGAATTTTTATAAAATGGTTTGAAAATAATCTTTCCATCGTTTTCCAAACAAGGTACTTTATGACCATTTCAACAAATTAAGGTAAGAATGTTTTTTAAACTTATATGGCAGGTGTGGTTATTCTCCACCGGTATATCACCTTTGAAGCTTCCCTTGCAATCTTAAAAGAATATTTTGAAAATAAATGTTTTCTTTTATAATTACATGACTTTTAAACGATTTCAAAATAGAAAGAGGTATTCATCTCATGAAATTTTGATTTCTTCTATGCCAACATCCTTTAATGGATTTTATACTTCTTTAAAGTTGATTTATTATGATACAAATCTTCCATATTGTATTGAAGGTTTTGTGATATGTTTGACTATAGATGTGTTATTTTTATACCATTTATGGTTTATGGTTAACATATTAACATTTCGTATCCTAGTTTTAATACGAATGTTTATATTATGTTTCAACCTTTTCATATGAGGAATGCATTGGACATAGTAAGTGACAGGTGGAGCTCGCTATAGATCCTCGATACATCGGTATGTATCATGAGACAACCCAGTATCTTGGCACAAGGCCTTGACAAAATCTTATTTGTAGTCTTAGCACAAGGCCTTGAATATGTGGTTATGATATCCAGAATTATGCATTCTATCAAAATGAAATTGGCAATTTATATGGAATGTAATTATTCTACTAGTAGAATATCCATGTGAATAAGTAAATGTAATTATTCAATTTAAATTTTCCATATTATGCTGAAGTTTATGTTTAAAAGTCTTATGTTTTAGTCTTATGCATTGCCTTAAATGTTTATGCTTATTTATGAAGTTTCTGCTATATTGTTATCCTTACTGAGCATCTGAGCACACCCCTTTCCATGTTTTATTTTTCCTAGGATGTGAATAAGTATTTTATGGTTGAACTATAGGGATAATATATTAGATATAAGTTTCTTCAAAGAGTAAAAATTGTTTTTGTTGTTTTTATCTCATGATATAATGTAAAACTTATATATGTATCTAGTACTTCCATGACTAGTAAACAAATTGGTCTTTAGGGACATGATTACTTGTATCCTGCCAATGTTTTGTAACAATTCACTGACTCTGGGTAACTAGGGTCGGGGTGTTATAGAGAAACACTAATCATTGTGGAAAACCATATAATAAATTATAGGATGTCTAAATCATGAAACCATCTTTTAAATCTATTATACCTTAGGTTAACCAATGTCATTCATTTTCATCATTAATATCAACAAAAATGGGATAAAAAAAAATAAGAATTGACCCATGAATATCTCTTGGGAGTTTCAAACCAGGTGTGTGGCATGGCCCATTGTCATGCACCTAGTGATGATTGAGACAAATCCCAATATTCCCTTTTTAGAGTTAATAAACATATATAAAACTATGATAGATCGACACCCACATGTAGTATAAATACATGGATTTATTTCTATAAAATCCACATAATATCTACCTTACTAAAACTTTAGGTTCTTATATTATACTAAGACTTATCCCAAATTCAATCATTGGGATATATTCCACAATTAATTTTTTCTTAAATCTAGTTTCAATGGTTTCTATTAAAATTTTTTAGCTACTAAGAGTAAATACCCTAACCCTAGCATCCCAGAGTCAGTGGTTACTTTATTATATTAGTGGTAGATTAAAGTGATCACATACCAAATGAATTAATGTTTAATGGCATTGAAAAACTAGATACATACTTGAATTTAAAATTACATTTGAAAATGTAAAATAAAACAGAGTATTTTCTTGAGAAATATACTATTACCTTTAGAATATTCCTAAATATCTATCATAATTTATTTCCTTATTTCCTAGGTAAAGGAAACATAAGAAATGGGTGTGCTCAAATACTTAATAAGGGTATGCATACAATAGAAGATATCTGGAATAAATAAGGCATAATCAATTTGGAAATGCATGTTTTGGAAAAAAAATTCCAGTTAATCAATATCTTGACCATGATGAATAATATGGAAAGAATAAGTGATTATCAAATAATTCCCTATAAATAATAAGATGATCTTGAAACCATTCCATGGATATCACAAATATTCAAATAATCACATGGAAATCAATAACTAGTCTCATAATGAGGTAACAGATAATGCCAGACACCATAAACATACCGTCAAGGCCTTATACTAAGATATATTACGTAAAAGGGTAAGGCCTCGGCCAAATACCCATGCTCGTTTGTATCATGCGACCTATTGATGCATGTAGAAACTATATCGGGCCCTTCCCATCACTTACTATGTACAATGAAGTCCAAATATAAAACAGTAGAAAAATAATCGATGTAAACATTCATAATGAAAAAATATCATATGAAAAATTATAAATTTCCCCAATCAATAATCATAATCATAAATCATCCAAATTAATATAGTGAATGGTTACAAAATAGTACATCCCTATCCAAACTGATCATAAACCATCTAAATAAATAATAATTACGGCATCATTAAATCATATCCATAGTTGATCATAATTAAAATAAAGGGTTTTTCTAATTTAATACTAGAAATTCCATAAATAGATCATTAAAATTATTCTTCAGGAAAAACCCATTTTCACTTTAAAAATAACTTTTAAAGACTAAAAATTTCTATAATATTAGGAAATAATTTTTCTTTGAAAATAACCTTGTAAAATTTTCAAGGAATCATCAAATAAATTATTGGATATTATGGAATGAATTTCCCATTCGTGTCGAGTACGTTAAAAAATCACTCCTCTCACATTTTTGTAAGAAAATTCCAAAAGTACCTTGTTTGGAAAACGAAAAAAATATTCCTTTTAGTAAATTTTTTAAAAAATAATAAATATTAAAAATTAATTTAAATAATTATATGATAATATTAAAAAAAATTCTAAAACCATTTTTAGAAATAATGGATATAGAAGAAAAAGGGTTTCTGACTGAGTAGAAAGATAATGTCAGTTTTCAATAAAAACATGGTTTAAGTATCTTGTGTATTTAAATTGTAGAAAATGAATTAAAATTTTTAATTTACATAAAAAGTGGTAATAATATATATCATATTTGAGGTAGGAATATCAACTAATTACCCTAGTGTATAATTTAACATAAACAATTTTGAATAATAATGAGATTGTGAAATAAACCCTTACCTTTTTGGTAACTTTTGAATCATAATCCCCATAAAATAAATAACATAAAATAAAACATTAAATACCATGAAAATAAATATATTCAATATATAAAATATAAAATGGGTATTATATACACCACACAAAAGGAATAAGTGGTGAATATGGCATATGCCTCATGAAAGTAAAATTGAGACGAGAATCCCTTACTGATTTGGAAACTATTGAATCATAACCCCCTTGGTTGATTTTCTTTGAATTGAAACTAAAATACCATGAATCATGAAGTATTAATGATATAAAATGAGAAGGGGTAGTACACACACCATATAAAATAAATTGGTGCCTAACATTAAAATATCTCTCAATGAAAGAAAATTAAGAAAAAATCCCTTACCTTAGTTCTGACTTCCTTTGTACGTATTCAAACAACTTGTAAAACATAGATTTATTATAAATATTTTATCGAAAAATAATCATATATATCATACCATATATGATTTACCAATAATTGTTTATCACCCATTTATTAACAATTCTTTGTTAAAATCACCATTTCGGGTAATAACATCTTTGTTTTTCAAGTATATTTTAGTTTGGGAATTTTGGTCCTTGTACATTGATCACAGTTACATAATATTATAAATATTAACCATTACATAGATATAATATATATTAATTATATAATTATTTAAAATATTATATAAATGTTTTATGTAAAAAAATGAGTTACCACATTCATGGAGATAAATGGTTGTATATACTCATGAATATTGTTTTCATTTTTTTAATAGATGGAATAAGAAAATAAAAATAATAATAAAAATAAAAATAATCATTATTATATAATATAAATCATATATTTTCATTAAATCCTCCCTTATTACCATCCATGTAAAGAGGAAATGAAAAAAAATACATCACTTTCTAGATGTGGTAATCCATATGTACGCATGAGTGGCGTTATAGTTTTCTAATGGATTGGAAATTAAAAAACGTTATATGTGATATTATAATTATATAATTATAAATATTACATAAATATAATATATATATATCAAATAAATCATTATATCTATCCGTGATAGGTGGTTATGGAAAACGACTCACATCAGTTCGTGGGGTGGTAGTCAGTTGTACACACAGTCGACATTTTCATTTCTCATTTGATAAATGAGCAGATAGATATAGGTTATAAAATAAACATAATAAAATTTCCTTATATTTTATATAATTGTGTTATTGTACTATAATAATTAATAAATTAGTGAAGATGTTAAGTGAATAAGTAAAAATAATGAGTTTAGTGAATACAATTTTCTCCGCTTAGAAAAACCACTATCCCTAAGGTTGGTATTTTGGAAATTATAGAATCTATAGAACTTGGGTTAGTATTATTAGTAGATAATTTTTCATGGTTTGGTGGAGATTAATGGATTAATATGTGTGATGAACTGAGGAGGGGAGGTGCCCTTTTATAATTGAGGAGGGATGTCATTTTTAAACATGCCCGAAACTATTCAATAATGGGAAGTAACACTCAACCCAAGTGCCTAAAAAATTGATAAATAATTGAGTTTATAGAATTTAATATCCATCCACACCTCAAACTCAAAAAAAACCATGTTTTAAAAATTTTATTCGATTATCCTCTTTGTTTACTTACTTTTTCCATTTTAGTTCTAAACACGGTAACTAGTTTTTTATTTACCAAGGTAATTTATACTTTAAGCAAAAAATGGGCCTTATTATATAATTTTGACCAAATTATTAACGATATTAAATAAAAATTATAAAATAAAATTTTTATATGTGTGTAATATTAAATTTAACATAGGCACGTATAATGTGTAAAACTGTGTTTTAACCTTAAGCGTAGTAATTAAGTTTTACTATGTTTTCTATTCATTATGAACAAAATTAAGTTGATATTATTACAAAATATTAATTATTATTATTAAAAATATGTAATATATTTTTTCAAACTAAATTTATAGAAGGTTCAAAATTTAATATAAAATTAACCCCGTAAACATGACAAAAATGTTGTTTTGCAAAGAAAAGGTTTTCTCAAATACAAAAGGTTTTTATATCAAAATTTGATATAAAATTAATTAAAATTACCTAAATTAGTTTATTAATAATATAATTGAACTAATTTTACTTTTGAAACAATTTTAAATCAAAATCTACCTTTCTAAATTATTTAAATGAAAATGTATTTTTCAATAAAAATCTATATTTTTCACTATTCATTGAAAAAATTATTATTTTCATAAAATAATGAAAAATTCACTCTAATATAATTTAAACATGATGATTTTAAAAATTAAGTTCATTTTTTCAAATAAATTTTCTGAAATTGGTAAATATTAATTTTAAAATAACTTCACTAAATGAAATTGAACCGCTCTTTAGAAAAATACAGTTTTTAAGCCTTAAACCAGATTTATTCCTATCCCATGGCTAGAAAAATATTAAATGGATGATAAAAAATGTAGTTGAATATATAATATAAAAATTTCATTAAAATAATTCAAAAATAATTATTAATTTTATTTATTAATATAAAAACACTTTTCGAACATAAAAATAGTTTCTTAGAAAAAAAGAAATTTACTTCCAAATGATTTTTATTTTCATTTCTAATTAATTGATAATAAGTAAATTTATTTTATACATGTGTACAACATATAATTTTTATAATTTAATTATTTCTATTCATAGCCTCTAATTTAAAAAATAGGCTATAACAGTCATATTTAAATAATATATATCATGGGTCCTTTAAGCTCGATGTTTCATGTAATATACACTATCAAACATAATGTTCTTATTTGAAAATATCACATTTTTACACATAGTGCTCATTTTTATAAAAGGAAAACTCTTTATAATAAGTTTCATTGTACACCACCCATCACACATGTTTCATCTCAATCCATTGAGCATCCACCCATGCTTGACCCTCCTGGGCCCAACTGATTTGGATCCTCTATCTACATCTGAGAATAGTTATATTTAGAACTATCAGGAAAGAAAATATTAGAGTTTTCCCTTAATGAAACAGGTGTCCAATTTATTAAGAAAATAACCCAGTATCATTAGTACCAATAGTTTATGTGATCTATTCTGAAGGGTTGAAATGCAATTTTCAAGACCTTTCAGAGGTTAATAATAGGTACAAGGTATTTTCTTTAACAAAAAACACCAATAATGCACTAACATTGACTATTAAATCACAAAGAATATCCTCACCCATGTTACCTTCATGTAGGATGAGACACAAGATCTCTGGTAACCATAGACAAATTCAAAGGCCAAAATTTCTTTCAAAAAACTCTCAAAAGGTTTCACTAAGGGCTATTGATCATAAAAAATCATCTTGGCACACCTCCAAAGAAAGTCCATGATGAATTAACTATTATAATAACCACATTGAGAGTCCATAGATTCTTATTTTTGTTAAACAAGATGCCACTATTTTCTATATGGATAACTCCACATAGAATATAATTGTAACCTTATTTAGTTGGTCATATCTATTAGCTATACACACTTGTTTGCTAATAATTAATTTAACACCCAAGAACAATAAAAAAAAGTTACACAAAACCAACCACACAGAGAGGGTGGTTTAATCAATATCTTTATCATTGTCATTATTATCATCATCATTACCTAGGAGCACTACACTACAGTCTCACATGATTTGATATCATATATAGACACACATAGGGGTCAATATGATCATAAACAAGAAACATTCATGTCCTGAGAAACCAACATACTGATTATGTTTCATGTGATACCACTTACTGATATAAGTAAGAGTCAATCAATATTAAATCATGAAAAAAAATCTATGTTTTTTCATAATAGGTTAAAACATATGATAACAACGCAAACTAAGAACATCAATACCATGCCCCAGTAACATGTACTATCCTCCAAAATGGTGTTCACAATGCACCAGTCTGAGTTTCAACACTATCTACGAAAAATTCCTATATTTCATGAATACAAGATCCCAAAAATATGAAAATAGGACAACTTTTTATCTAATAAAATTTTGAAGCATCCTAGCCTAAATCACTAGTTCTGAGTTAGAATTCCATATGACCTTAGGTATACCTTTAAATATGATAGAGACTACCTACTAGTAGTGAGGGTCTAATGTGAAACCATGGGGATATTACACACTCAATTAGAGTAAAAAATAATAATAAATATCCTAATATTAAAACAATATTCAATTCGAGTAATCCGAAATCAGTAGCATACCAACTATATAAATATATGTTGAAACAACAAACTCAAACCTTGGTATATGGAACTGATCTCTCACAAGGATGATCACACATAAAAATCTAAAAATAATAAATTATAAGAGGCTATACTCCCAATCCAAGCCACATCTCATCCAGGGAACACAGATCATAGTAATCTATCCGTCTATACAATCAATTTGGCCATTAACCCAATGTATACCTAAAACAAGTGAGTAATTCTGAAGTACCTAAATTCCATGTCCACCTGAGAAGGGTGTGAGTACAACTCAGTAGGACACCACCAACATTTTCATGTACTCAAATGATAATATATAGTGTGCGTGCATGTGATGATCTCGTTAGAAAGTAAATATATAATACATAACTGCGCAACATAGCATAATATCTCTAAGAGCACACTAGAAAAACAACCATGTGTCATGTTGTTGTGTGCCTACCAAGCCTCCATAAATCCTCAATCGTACCTACTTCAACTCTAAGCTAAAATATAGTCATAATGGATGTATAAAGTAAATAAGAGAAATTAACAAGTCTAAGAGTCATATGTCAGACCACAATTGGCCATCATGCCCTGTATATCTTTTATCAGTAGTACATAACCTAGGTAACTATGCCATACCTCACTAAGAAACCATTCCCCTTTGAAATATCTCAGGTTAGGTAGAAGTTCTCCTTAAAGATTCTTAATATCCATACAGGACATAGGCCTCCAAGCCAGACTATAATAGGCCATCATAGTCTATTATTATCTCTTAGGTCAAGTCACATATACCATCATTCCCCAATATCACCTCTCAACTCAAATCACATATGACCATCATGCCCCCAGTTTAGGCCACACAAGGTTATTATGCCCTTTAATCTATCTCAGTCTCCTCCCCATGTCACACGCACCGTCTAAACATTATCCCCCTCTAGGGATCCTCAGCCATGATGGATGCACATTTCTCCCATGTACCATACTCAAAAAATAACAACAAAACAACAAATACTAGACCTATCACAAGGAAATAATGGCATCATATCTGTCACACATATCTAGTGTCATAGAAATAAATATAGATCTCTCACATAGTGATACCATATCACATAATGGGCCCCTATATTACTCTTTCACACATGCATAGGATCACCATCATGGATAAAAAAAAATCTATGTAAACATAGGTATGATATAAAGGAAACATGATTATATATATAAAAAGAGCAAGTAATATCATTAAGAATCGTAACAGTTACACAAGTGATAAAACATCAATCATGGTTTTATGGGATCTAGGTCTCAATTAACAAAACAACACACACCAAGGTGTCAAAACGAGTTTCACCAACTACACACACAAAAACACTATGTCATCAATCATGAATATAATTATAATAGGTTACAAAACAAGTCAAGCCTTAGCCATCAATGACTAGGAAATAAACCAACACAAAAGGTCTAACATGGACCTTGGAACAACTTCAAGTTAATATGTATGGTTTTTTTAATTAATTAAGACTCAAACCTAATTAATTAATTAAGAATTATAATTATTATAATTCATTATGAGAACTAGTTTCATTCATATAAGGTGGTAAACCTTATAAAAAATTCCAATAATCATGCATAAGACCAAAGGGTAGAGTACACAAGACTACTTACCTCATAGTTTTCAATGTTAAATGCATGGTTCGTCAAGGAATCGACATCTGAATCACTCTATTGTACTAATCAGTTTGATCCACTCACCTAGGATCCCTAGAACTGATTCTATAATTTTATTTCCAAAACAAATAAAGACACCACCTAATACAAAAAATTTCTCTTTCCTATAAAATCTTTAAATTATTAGTTTAATCCTTGTAAAGTGAAAACTATTTATTATTTAAAAAATAACTATAATTCATCTTGTAATAAAATTGTCTCTCTAGAATAATCTATGATAAGAATAATAATTACTCTTTATCATTTTATGATAATTTCATGTTATTTCCATTAGAGGATTTGATATGATCTTTATATCAAATTCTTATGAAATATTACCATTCAATTTAAACAAGGATAAGATCACTTTTAATTTATCCCTTAGAATAAAAAATCTCTCAATGATTGAGAAGCAGTTAAGGGTTTGTTCATTCTTGAAAATCATAAGGAGAACCTATTTCATTTGATGAAAATTTCTCAAATCCTCAAAGAAGATGATTTAAGCTTCCCAGAATCAAGAGGATATGAAAAAAGGAGAAAGAGTTAAGTTAATTTTTAAAATATAATGTATTTTTATATCTAAATTATTATGTCCACAAATTATATTAAAAATTTAACTTTTACCCAAAATTTTTTCTTAGTAGAATGGAATTTAGTTCTCCCTAAACATGATTCCTAAGATATTAATGATTTAAAGAATCAATTACCATATTTTTTTATGCTTTTAAAATAGTAAAAATGTGTTATAAGGTCGAGTTGTGAAATAAGTAAATGATATTATGAAAAATAGGGTAAAAATAATTACCCTTATATGATAGCATAACATTGTGCGAGGGTAACTTTTTTTACACTTATGTAAAAGAAAAAAAATTGAATAATCTTTTGTAGACTACCCTTAAATGGTCTTGTTACCCTTATTCAGGATAGATGTTTACCCTTATTTGGACTATAGAAATCTTAGTTTACCCTTACGCAACTTATGTTTTCCATTACACGGGTTTAGGGTTACCTTTATGTAGACAAGTTATACCCTTACTTGAGTAGAGGGATTCTCATGCTTACCTTTGTACAAAAAAACATACCCATACACGACCATAAATACCCTTACACATACAAGCTTACCCATGCACAATTTATTGTATTTTCAGTTTTCCTTTACGTAATCCATGGTTTATCTTTATACAGTGCTTAAAAGGGTATTACCCTTACACAACTCAAGGAAAAACCCATCTACCCTTACGTAAGGCCTCAAAACCCATCCTTACCTTTAAATAAACCTTGAAATTCAATGGTTACTTTACCCAACCACATAAAATCCAATGTAAGTGTGATTTTTCTTAATATAATAAATACTCACTTAAAAATAATGATAAATTATAAACTATATAGAGTTGAAGGATCTATTTAAATTTTATAATATTATAGTTCACTTATATAATTTTTATGCTACTATTTTTCCATATGTAGACCCCTATTGTATTCATATTTTATTTTAATATCTCTTATAATTATTTCAATACCTCTATCTCTTGTACTTATTCTTTTTTTATTTATAAAGGGAGAGTGTAGTGTGTGCTTCAAAGGACATTCATTAACGTAAGTGTATTTTTTCACTTGGTTCATTATTATTCCTTTATTAAAGGGATTGTTTCTGGATTTTTCCTTAAATCAAGTGATATTGGGATTGCTTTATTGGTTGTTAAAGTAAGTGTATTGGGTGTTTCAAACCTTATATGAGGGATTTTGGTACTTTCTTGGTCCTTAAAGAAAGGTATTTTCATTTTAAATGGGTTTCTTGGGCACCGTTGAACCAAAGGAAGTATAAATCCTCTAAATGTCATGGGGTAGAGATATAGGAATCATTCTTTGGTGATTTTGGAACTTTATTATCAAATTCTATTATGTTCTTTATTTTATTTTCTATACATTAACTTATTTAATTAAATTTCTTCTACTCATAATTCTTATTCTTGGGATTAACTATGATTATTTTTAAATTTTTTTATTCAATCAAAATGATTTTTATTTTCTAAAAAACAATATTGTGGAAATTCACCCCCCTCTTTCCATGTTTATTTAGACAAATAATTGTCCTCAAAGATGAACATTTTTAATTTCAAAATCCTTAACCATATACTGGAATAATCATTTAAATATGGTCTCAAACTAGAAAACCAAAAGTGATCGTGAGGGTTATTCTATGGGTTGAGATTGATTTTTTTCATGGTTCATAATATATTTAGTGAAAAACCCATATGTTTAAATTTATTAGAAGTATATGTTACAAGATTTGAAAAATATTGATGCATGGATATACCCCCTCTTAAGAAAAAGAAGAAAAATGGTCCCCCAGTGATATAACAACATTTGAGATTGAAGAAAAATCCATGAATGCACTCTATTGTGGCTTAGACCATAATGAGTGTAATATAATTTATATAGGTAAAATTCCACATGAAATTTGGAATATTTTAGAGGTTATCAATGAAGGTATCAATAAAGTAAAATATATTAGGGTTGATATATATTGTTAATATTTTAAAATATTTAATGTGCATTCTAATGAGTCAATTTATAAAATGTTTACTAGATTTTCCAGTATATTCAATTTTAGTAAATATCTTGGATATATTCTTTCTATAGAAATACCTATCAATAACGTACCTTATAATTTTTCAGGATCATGGACAGCCAAAGTCATAAAAACTCAAGAGGAAAAGGATATGAATAACATACCAGTTGAAGAACCCATAAGGTCATTTATGGCATATGAGGTTACAATGAAAATGAAATCTATAAAGAATGTAATGGAGGTCAAGGATAAAAATAAGAAAAATTTCATTCAGGGAAACTAAAGGAGTTGAATCCATAAGTGATTAATAATTATTACACTTGGCTAAGAATTTATTATAATTCATGATGAAAAAGAAGTATTACCACCATTAAAAAAATTAAAAGGAAAAATCTGAATCATAGGTAAGGTTATATGGTTTCTAGATAAAGGGATACATCAAGATGAGGTTCCCTTTATCTAAAAAGAAAGAATATCACAATAATAAAAGTATAAATGTATTCTATGTATCAATTTGGAGTACAAGTAATGACTCCCTCTCCTCCTCATCTGACTCAAGGGATGGGAGCACCAAATTCCTCATGGGCCATGATGAGGTAAACTTTCTAACATCCCATTATATGTCTTTAATCTATATTAATTAGAAATATTTCAAATATACTATAGAATAATTAATAGAAGAATTTTTTAACTCCCTAAAAAAAATCAAGGATCATAAAAAAATAATATTTTTGTGAGTGAGAAGGATCAACTATCCAAAAAAATGAGGATTTATCCTTGAAATTAAAATAACAACCAAATGTTCAAAAATTAGAATCAAGAATATAAGATCTAAACATTGATCTCGCTAGAATCACTTAAGGATAGAAAAAATTCAATTTTATTTTTGACACTAATATCATGGGAAAGGTAATTATGGGTTTTGTTTAAAATAAATATACCACCTCAAAAAATACAACCAATTTTGTAAAAGTTTTCTCTCAATATAAAATTTTCAATTATTTCCATAAATTATGTATCTCATTTATGAGTGTGATAGAAAATATTCACAACCTCGAATGACCAAATAAATACAATTTTATTAATATATCTTATTTACAAAATCTAATGTTTTTTATTGGAACTCATTTCCCAAAAAAAATATTTGTTCCAAAATCTTTATTAGATAAATGTTTTAGGGCCAAATCTTGGGTACCCAAATTTCTAGATTCTTGATTATTTTTTAGGTGTAATGTATCAAGAGTAATTCAAAAGTAACAAAACATTAGATAATTAGTGGGTGGTCAAGGCATTTATATGGTGAATTATTAAGTATTTTTAATTGTTTAATTATTTTAAATTCTAAATTTATCTTCAATAAAATTTATTTTTTACAATTTATTGAAAATATTTTCAGAAAATCATTCTCTTTGGATTTAATTAAAAAAATTGAAATTCCTTTTGATGAAATATTTATATAATCTTTAATTTTATATAACAATGTTGTATGTATCCTTGTGATCATTAATTATAAGGGGGGGGGGGGTCCAATCCATTTATTAATTAATAAATTATTCTAAGGAAATCATCCTCTTTGGTCAACCTCATCATGGATTTTTTGTAATTTAAATATTGATCTTATTTCTTGATTTAATCCTTTGGGATTATTTTTCTAATAAATTTGGATATCTATTTTTTGAATAAAATTTACAATTTCTCATTTAATCTTTTTTCAAAGTCTCTTACTTGTTAATTTTTTTTATTAAGGGGGAGTTTAAAATGGATCAGATATGACTCTTTAATTTATCTTTAGAAAGCATGAGGACTTTATTTTAATTTTACAACCTTGATATTCATTTAAGTATACCACATTTTCTACCCTTGAAACTTATATATTTATGTACTTTATTTTAAACCTTGAATTGTGCTGGTATAATTTATATTTTTATTCTTGATCACGTAGATATTTATATGATAAATTCTATATTCCTATTGAGTTAATTATATCTATAAATCATGAACTTATTTTAGACCATTGATACATTTGGTTTGAAATATTTATATCATTTTTTCATCTATCTTTAATATTTTAACCCTAAATTAATGGACTGAATTACATAACTCTCTTAGGGGATTTTTTTTCTATTTTCCCCTTTTAACTCTAGATTAATATGTTTTTTGGTTTCACCCATATAAGTTTAAAATTATGATTCGTTTTAGGGGTAAAAAAACTTCTAAATATAAAATTTTCCAAGGGAGATACACATTTTAAAATTATATTCAATAATTTTTTAAATTCATATTTAATGAAAGGAACATGTGGTGTGTAATTTTTTTGTCTTAAAATTCCACTTTTAAATAATGAAATTCGATATGTTTTGTATTTTTTTTCAAAATAATCTTCATAAAAATATCAGTTTTATATTTCTAAATAAATTAATATTTTATCCCTCTTAAGAATGGATAATATCTTATTATAAATTCTTGAACCTTATTTATCTGAACAATATTTTTGAGCCATATGTCAATTACAATGGGGGAGATAGTCATGAGATTAAGGTACAATTTATCTCAATCATTTCCATGGTTATACTTTTTTAAATTCAAAGGAAGATATAATTTTAACATTAAAGAAACATTTATATTAGTTTTATGGGGGGTAAATGTTATAGTTTCAATGATATCTTGACTTATTTAAATTATTTTGAAAATTGGATGGGCTTTCAAGTTGAGTTATTATTGAATTTTGAAAACTTTTTGATCTTGAATTTTTAATAACAAAAAAGGGGAAAATGTTATTGAAACTGAGTTTTTTGTGAGATAATTTATGAAACATTTATTTAAATACAATTTATAAATTGATTTTTCAAATATTGAGAATAATTTATTGAATTTCATTATGAAATATTTATATTCATTTTGGGTATAAACATGATAATTGCATCATTTTGATTTGTGTGCTATTGATTTATTAAGTGTATTTAATCAAAAAAATGGGGATAATGTTATACACCTCAATATATAAGATAGTTTTTATTGATCACAAACACAAAACTGTGTTTCTAACAATTTCATTTCTTGGATTTCAATATTTAAATTATAAACATTTTTTTAAGAAGGTATGTGAATAAACAGAGGGATCAAAAGGATAAATAATACATTTTTATAGCCACTAAATTATATGTATAAGTGGCTACGTAGTGTGGTACTACTAGATAGACAGTGAATACTAGGAAGAATATGAGTTCTATCCAGGCACCACTAGCTGGTTGATGGAACCCACTAGCTATCCAGTGGCCTCGGGACTAGACATAAATATAGTTTTTTAAGAATGTACCCTTTGTCTTATTTCACCTACTAATGAATATAATCGATTCCAAGGACACAAGAAGCTTCTTGAACCCCCTGTAGGTTAAAAATATACCCCCTGAATTCTTGAAAGGAAATTATTTTCTTTTTAAAATCTTATGATACCATTTTAACATCTCTATAGCTCTCTTATATTTTTATAGTACTTTATGTTATCATTAAAAGTTGTCAATACCTCTCTCTATCTATTGTTTTTATTCTCACAATAATAATAAAGAGAGAGTAGGGTGTGTTCTTGAAATATCATTCACAAAATAAAGTCTCTTATTTATTTTTCTTTTGCTTCTTGATTGTTCCTTAAAGAAAAAGATATGGGGTTTACCTGCTTGGTCCTCAAAGCAAGGGGATTGGGTGATCATAACCTCATGTGGTAGATTTTTTTCTATTTACTAGTCATTAATGTAATGGATTTATATTTTATATAGGTATCATGGGTGTCATTTAACCTAAGGGATTATAAACCCTCCAAAGGAATTGGGGGAGGAGACGTAGACACCTTTTTAGGTGATTGTAAAACCATGTTATCAAATTATATCACATTATTTATTTTATTTTAATTATGAACAACTTATTAATTTAAATTAATTCATATAATAATAATTATTCTTGAACTTCATTGTTATTGTTTCTTAAATTGTTATAATTCAATTAAAATTTTATTTATTTTCTAAAAATGTTTTAAAATTGAAATTAACCCCCTCTTTTCATATTTATTATGACAAAAAAATGTATCTTATAGAAATAAATATAATTAGCTCAAACACTACCATGAAAAATAGATAACACTCATGCAACCATTTTGTTGGTTAAAAATCTCTCAAGGTATCATTGAAGCATTTTTGAGGTGATTTTGTTTATTGAAAAAGTGGGCCTCCATGTTGTTTTTATTCACAAAGTAGACCCCGATGTTTATTTTGTTGAAAAATTGGGTTTACATGATGATTTTTCTGGTTCAACAATTGTTTTTGGATATCCATGTTTTATTTGATAACCACAAAAAAGTAATTGATGCTCTGGAGGTGGTATAAAAAGAGCAGATACGAGGTGGCACCGTTTTCCAATGATTGCCAATTTTTTGGGCCTAAAAGTTCGAAAATGGAGAGATGTGTTTTTTGCAAAGGGAGGTGCACAAAAAATTAGAGTGGTGTGTGAAATATTGGTGTGGTGCACGAAATAGTGAAGGGAATTTTTTCCCACAAAAAGTGGTTTGAGATCAGAAGCTCGAAAATTAGCAAATGCATGAGGTGAGCGCAAAATTAGATCGGTGCGCGGAAAAAAAAGTGGTGTGCAAAATAATGGTGTGATGCATGAAATAGAGGAATGCAGCTTTTCGCTCAAGAGGTTGTTCGAGATCAGATGCTCGAAAATTGAAAAATGCATGAGGTGCACGAAAAATTGGAGCATTGCATGAAATACAGTGTTGTGTGAAGGTGTGTTTTTCACGCTCAAAGAGGATTACGTGCGTAAGGAGAGTTTTTCGCACAAAGGTCAATTTTGCCTATAAATATGAAGTGACCTACTCATTCCAAGAAGCTCAATAATTAGAGAGAATTTGATCTCTCGCATGTGAAATTGGAATACATAAGGGAGTTGCACATAAACGAAAAGGATGCATGTAAAAAGAAGGTTGTGCATAAAGGTCAGGCAGCACATAAAAAGGTTGTTGCACGTAATGAAAAATCTGTGTGTAAAAGAAGGATGTTGTGCGTAAAACAATTGGTGGCATATAAAATCGGTGTTGTGGGAAAATTGTATTTTGTGCAAGGCAAGGTAATTATGCACAAGGTTCAGTAAGTGTTGCATGTTAAAATTGGAGTTTCCCAATACACCAGGTGCAAAGAGAGATTCATCTACAGGTCAATGTTTGGTGTCAATAGAGTATCTATCAATATTTATGGATGTAGAATTCATTAGAAATAATGAATGAACCTATAAGTCTATAAACTGTGTGTGGATCCTTTCTAGAGTAGTGAGATAAGGAAGAGGAAAAAGGTAATCCTTTCTACTAGTAATGAGACAGAGAGAGAGAGAGAGGAACAGGCTCTGACCCTTGGGAATGCAGTGAGCTAACCCTAGACATTATAAAAGTAGTGAGCTTGGGCATAAAAGTGACATAGCTCAAACATTATAAATTTCCAGTGAGCTTTAGTGGATTTGGTACAATGGGACATCGCCATTGTATGCTCCTTGGACATAACCCAGTGTGGGTGAACCAAGTAAAAATCTCTGTTTCTGCCTTCTTTCTTTCTTACATTTCATCCAAAGAATCCTTATTAGATAAATAAAGAAATAATAAGATAAACGTTAAAAAATAAGAGCAAACAAAGTGACCTTATAATATAGAGGTCAAGATCTAGTGGGGTAGGAAGAATTTTGAAATAGAATATTCAAGCCCGGATTCACCCCCCCCCTCTCAGGGTATCTAGGATCCTTTTGGTCCAAACACATTTCAATGGAAAAAATGAAAAAAATGAAAATAATACACTAGAATTCTTGTGTCCCCAACCATTTATTTATATAAAATATCTACAAAAACCATCTAGTTCCATTGGTTCCACTACCATATGATATTTGAAGACATCACTTTCATCAACCAAGGTAACCACTAGTGGATTGTTGATGCACCATATTTACTTTAATCTCTTAGTGAATTGTGACATCTTCCATAACTCATCCATAATATCTTCTAGGATTTTACCCAAATTGTTGCTACTGTTTCTACTTCCAAACTCCCAAGTTCTATTATCCTTTCTCTATATAGTTTAAAATCATTGGTTTTGAATTCTTGTTTTCCATAAAATATGAAAATTATCAAGAAAATGGATTTCATATACACACTAAATAATGTCCCACTTGAAGACAATTTTCAAACCTTCACCAAATCATATAGAAAAGTTTCATAAAACTACCTTCTTATTTTCTTATATTTTAGTAGAATAGTACCCCACTATGGATTTAGTCATCTAAGTCCTATTAAGATGCAACATCGCACCATAATATCCTAGACTTTGATCTTAAACAATTTATCCTCCATATCTTGACTCCTAACTACCGATTTTACTTTGACTATCATATAACAACATCATAATCCATTGATTTATTTTGAGATAATCTAACAACAATTTAATCATAACAAAATCATTTTTTACTTCTATGTTTTCCATAAACTCTACTTTCATTTTTGATATCACAACTAATTCTTGAAGTATGTAAATAAAACCTATATATGTTTCATTGAAAGTGAACATAAAGTTAATGTTACTGATTTTTGTGTTTTATCTCCTCAAAAGACAACATATAAAAACCCATGTAATGGATCATCCATTCTAAACCACTTTTCTTGGTCTACCAAACCATTGAGATTCTAGATTATTCACTTCCCAACATTTAATTGTTCCTTTTTCAGATTTTAAATTAACCAATTTATAACTCCCATTATATACATAATTTCCAACCTTATGCAAACCGTCAAATACGTAGTACCGAGAAAATCAGCATAAGTTTCTCTTTATGCAAATCATCTATTTTTGAAAGCTTTTGACACTGAAAACATAAAAATAAAATAAAAAATTCATATTTCATTAAGGAAGAATATTATAATATAAAGTTAAATAAATTACAAGATAAATAAATAAAACATAATTAAGAAAATTTAAAAAGGAATGAAACCACAAGTAAATAAAAATACTACAAGGTTGGAATTCTCATAATCACGATCATAAATGTAGATTATAACACTAATTATAACTATTAAATGAATAATTTTTTCATAAATATGATTATCATATTGCGAAAAGAAATGAAATGTGGACATTATATAACTATTTCACATGTATGGTTGTTGGACCTATATGGTTCTCGGGAAAATATGGTAATTGGTTACATATATATGTTAGTAATATATTGTTATTTGGGTATGTCAATATACATTATAAAATTTAATAACTATATTTTAAATTTAAAATGTTGTATACATTATTAAAAAAAGTCATAACAATTGACTGTTACAAAATAACCATTGATATGGTAGGTATAAATAGAAGTAATGATATTGTGAAATTTATATATAATGATGTTATTATCTAAAGTAATATAATTCTTTCATATGTGGCTTATTTAACTGAGCTTGGGAAGAATTTTACATCACTATGGTTTTTACTTGAGCAAACCAAATATAAACATCAATAAGTACAGCTTCAGCAGAATCATCTACAGGAAAAATTCAAGATTGCAGAAATCATTATGAGATCAATGCAAACTGAATCACCAGTCTCAAATACCATAATTACTTATCTCACATTTATATCTTATGAAAAGGACACGTGGGGTTGTGTAATTATTTGTTAGGTGATATCATCATGTAATTATTAATGTAATGAACAATATTTTTTATAATACTTGTGTTATATTTTTTTTAATTAATAAATATCTTTTATTGAATGATTTTAAATATATTCATAAGATTAAACAAAAATATTTAATAAAAATTTAATTATAAATTAAATTATTGGTTAGTAAATAAACAATCAATTTTAAATATTCATAAATAAAATCATTTAATATTGAAAAGGGACATTTTTTATATTTTTTATATTTTAAGTTTTATCCTAATAAATTAAATTAACTACTATTTGAGAATTATTTTAATGAAATTTATTATTATTATTATATATGAAAATAAATTTACATTCTTTTAACTATTATTACATGGTAAGGAATAATAATAAATTTAGTTTTATGCTTAAAAATATTGTTTTTATAAAATTGTTTTTTATGTTTTGTTTCATTATTTAAAAATAGATTATGATAAATTTAAGAAAACAAACCAAATAAAATGGATTTTATATTTAGAATAATTATGTTAAAATTATTTAATAATTTTATGTAACACCCCAAAATATTATCTTATGTATCTTTCTAAATGTTATCTCTTCAATAGCTTACGTTGCATGTAACACTGATCTTAAACAAACCATAATATACTATTAATACTATTATTTAAAATAAAATTATCGAAAATCCATTAAATTTGTTGTTATGAATAAAATTAAATAACTTATAAAAATATACTATTTAATTCATTGTTTACCAATTAATTAGAAATAAATATAAAAACCAATTTAAAATAAAGGATTTTTTTATAAAAACTATTTGAATGAGCACAAGTGTGTTTCATACCAATGAAATAAAAAAATCACACTTTATGGATTATATTAATAATATATATATATAATATTCAATATAATTTTTAACATTCATCTTAGGTGTTTTCTAGACATGATATAAGAATAAATCAAAATTTATACATAAAAGATATATTTTTACCAAAAGACTGGTTCAAAGTCTTTTGATGGATTTTTTTAATCAAGTTTATGAAAATTTAATAAATTTTATTCTCAAAAATATAATTCTTATTTTAAAGCATAATATAAAATTTTAGTTTGGTTAATTTCTTAGTATTTTTTTGATATGTTTTATGTTTTGATGAATAGTGATAAAATGAGCATTTTAATTGAAAACAATTTTTTCATCAATTTTTTTTATTTAATTAAATTTTTAAATTTTATAAAGTATAATTATATCATTTTTATCATTTAATGTAATTTAATTAATTGTAATCATTTTCACATTGAATTTGGATATAATTATATTCAATCTTTTGAACGTTTTCAGTTTAAAAACTTATTTCCTCATTTCATCAATGAGATTAATTTTAAAATAATTTTAGCCAATTATATGTTTTGAATTTTGATAAATGGATTCCATATTTGGAATCAAAATTTTAAAATTAAGTAAATAGTTCCCTTTTATTTTTTTGTAATATGAATAGTAACATTAGTTTTTTATTAATTACTATTGTTAAGGGCGAATCAGGTTATTAAAGATAAAAATAATAATATAAATATTTTAAAATTATCCTAAAAAATTTTATAATTTTATTATAAGATTTAATTTTGAAGAAAAACATCCTTGGACCAATTTTATGTCTTCTTGAAGAAGATTTCATGAATTTAATCCTTTTTTAGCATTTTATTCTAAGGAAGGTCAAATATGTCATACTTATGTTTTAAAAAAGTAGTACAATTTTTGTATATGGTTATTAAGACTATATATTAGAATATAAATATTAAATCAGGGTAAATGTTTTTATCTTCATCATGATAATTTATGTTTAACTTTTAGGTGATAAATAATTAAATTTAAGGCTTAAACAATGATAATGTCGTAATTGTTTAATTAATAGACATATCAAATAATTATTATTAAAAATATTAAAATAAATATAATTTGATATAATTAATTACATAAATGAATTTTTTGTATGACCTATACATATTATGTATGTATTAATGGTTTTTTTGAATTTATCTTGTGTAGTTATATTTTTTGAAAAGTCGAGAAATAAATAGTGTCAAAATTGACATTTTTTATATTTTAAAATAAATAATATTTTATTAAATGTTAAAAAAATAACAAAAATATAAAATTGTGAAAAATGATTTAGATAAGGTTTATAATTTCATCCATGACTCATTAGGGGTCATTTTTTTATTTTATAGTAACTATATTAGCCCTTATATAGTAAAAAATCCATGTTGTCACGGTAAGAGTTAAAGGGTTTAACTAAGGCTTAGCCAATAAATAAGTGTAAGAATGTGACCTAAACCTATCGAATAATTAGTTTATGAGAGGATTTAGATCCATCATCATCTTATATTCTAAATAACTTACTTTGAAACCATTTGTAATTTAAAATTAATTTATATTAATATAATATTTTTTGAGTTTCCAAAAGAACCCCTCACCTCAACTATAAAAGGGAACCTCCACCCTCACCTCCTCACACCACTTTGACCCTTATATGTCGACCAAACCATGCCCAATTATCCTCCAAATATCCATCCATTCATCCTATAAACCTAAATTTAGGCATAAATCCATCCAATGAAGCCCTTTTGTGCAAATCAAAATAAGATACCCAAAGTAGAGGTAACATTCATCAACAAACGTGTTTGTTTTATTTCTTATTTAAAACCCTTAAATTATTTTTATTTAATATTTATATAATAAACTAAGTATACTAAATATAATTTTTTATATAAAAATATCTACCTAAACTCACAAAAAATTCCATCAAATGAGATATGAAATCATCGTTTGTGTGTACAAGAGAATACCACCTCGCGAACCGATGTCATTCGTTCTTCCATTTATACCTTTAATGGTTTGGAATAATGCTTGAATTTATGTTTCAATATGAAATTTGTTATTTATTTATTCTTTTAAAATTAATATATATCATATATCTTCATGATTTCCATTTTTATAAATAAGATAACTTCATTTGTGGGCATGTGGACTACCACCTCCTCAAAAAATATAATTCATTTACAATTTTCATTGAATGTATTAAGGATGGTTTTAGTGAATATATATGAAATATTTTACATAATAATTAAAATATAATTCTATTAATTATCTTCTTTATTTCAATACAATAATAACATGGAAACAACGTTCACACGTATATATGGCATACCGTCTCCAAGAACGGTGTATTTCATTTTTTATTTCTATATTCTTAAGATTATTATAAATCAATATATACTGAATATATAATATATTTATTTCATGTTTATCATTATATAGATGGTGAAATCATGATATAATTAAGATGATAAAAAATCTGACAAATCAAAATACATGTGAAAAAGTGGTTATTACCCGAAACATAACTCAAACATGAAATTGTTAATTAACAGGTAAAATAATGTCATAATAAAATATTATATGGTATTATACATAAATATAAACAAGCTTAAAATAAATTTATATAACATCATTTTAGATGAATAATTATGAAATTACAAAAATAAAAGCCCGATGACCATAAACGTTTAGTGTCTTTTGAAACTTGGAACAAAATAGTCTAACTTGGTTAAAGATATTCAATGTTTCTCAAAAGGATATTAAACTTTAATAATTTTACATAAAAACCATTCTTCATAACCTATTGAAAGGAAACATAAGAAACTAGTGAGATCAAATGCTTTGTAAGAGTAAATAAAGGAAGCACGTAATAATTACATGAATATAAGGGTACAATAACACTAACATATCATTTTCAGATCATAGTCAACAGATTAAGGATCATAATCATGAGACATAGAATAAATATTATAATTTCATATTAAATAAATCATAAGGGAATCAATAACATAATCCATGAAATCATAACATAGTGATAAGTCATGGGACTTGTGACATATATATAAACATAGAAAATCCTATGTCAAGGCTAACTACCAATACCTTCATAACATGATAGGATTTGACTAATAACCTATGTAACTATTTTGGGCTTGGTATTACTTCCCATGTACCCTATTGTTTAAGGCATGGGGTTGCCACCTGTATACCATCTTGTTTCAGGCTTAAGATGCCCTCTTGTTCCAGTCTTGGGATTCCCTCCCTTGCAACCTCTTCTTTTGGGCTTAAGATTCCCGCTTTTTTCAGGATTTGGATGACCTAATGTTTATTATCTTGTTTTGGGATTACAATTCCCTCTAGTTTTATGGTTGAGATTATTTATCTTGTAACCTTTTATTTCGGGTTTGTGATTCCTTCCTGTTTACCCGCTTGTTTTGGTCTTGAGATTCCCTCCCTTATACCCTTTTATTCTGATCTTGGGATTCCCTCCCGTGTAAAATCTTAAGCTTATAAAGCATTTATTGTTACCCATTGAATTGGAGGGAGATATTGGTCCCACAAATCACATAATAATGTAATGCATACATGTTCCACAAAATAATAAAACTTGCATCATATTAAGAACCATAATAAGATACGGGATTCATAAACATCATATCATAATCCACCAAAAGAAACGGGAATCATAAAATTATATCATATCATTACTTATGAAGAAGATACAGGTTTCATAATAATTTAATAAAATAATAACCCATGAAAAGAAAATGGTTTTAAAATCATATAACCCAATAAAGAAGAATAGGTGTTACAAACATCATTCAGTCAAAAAATATACCATTAATGAAAGAATATGAATAGTGTTCCTAGATCACAACCCATTAAAGAATAAACTATCACAAATTATTCCATATTAGCTCGAGAAGGATTTTTAAAGATCACATCGAACATTTATTAAGGAAAATATAATTTCTTTAGAAATCCTTTTCATAAAAACATTTCAAAAATCCTTTTTTATAAATAAATATGTACCTTTTCATTTAAAACATTTCTTCAGGAAAATATCATTTCTTCTTTAAAAAAGGATTTTTTGAAACGTAAAAAACTTTGAAAACCATTTTATTTTAAAATATTTTTAAAAATTATAAAATAATCTTAAATACTTTTTGAAATCTATTTTACTTGAAAACTTATAAAAGAATATTAAAAACATATTGAAATCTATTTTTCTTGAAAACTTATAAAAGAGTATTGAAATAATCTTGAAAACCTTTTTCCATGAAAATAATTTGAAAACATATAACTGAATCTCTGATATCATTGAAATAATTTTATTTTAAAAAAATGTTTTTAAAATATATAAAATAATATTTTAAAATCATTTAAAAACATTTCTTAACATAAAAAAAAATTTAGTAACCAATTTTATTTGAAAACCATTTTAAAATAAAAAAATTCCATAAATATTTGGAAATAAAATTTATAAAAAGTAAACTTTTAAACTTATAAAGGAATAATCAAGTAAATTTTATTCATGATGGCTAATAGGTTCATACATTCTAAACATTCCTTTTACACCTTAAATGTACTAAAAAGTGCCTTTATTGTAAAATAATAAGAAGAATCTTTTTAAATTTTTTTTAAAAAGGTAATACCCATTTATAATTTTCCTTTGTACATCATAGGATAATAGTAAAACTTTTTTGAAAACTTTTTTAGAAAACACAGCTTTGAAAGAACATATATTTCTGAGATAAAGGAGAAATAATGTCAAATTTTCATAATTTTTATTCATAATTATCTAATGTACCAAAGTGTGGGAAAATGGTACCATTACTTGGATATAACATGAATATACAGAGGGTAAGAAAATTAATGGGGGTTATTGAGAGATGGATCATAAGATTTCATTAATATAAGCATAATCATAAAAAATATTGATAAAGAATGAGACTGAAGATATAAACTGTTGCCACTTGGGTGACAATAAATATTAATACAATGGAAAGAATAACATTAAATAAAGATTGACATATCATGAAAATAGTTATATTCATGATATAATCAAGTCAAAGTCAGTATATATAACTCATATAAAAATATATGTTCATAACATGGTACATGCCTCAAAAAAGGTAAAATTGAGACAAAATTATTTTACCAGTTTGGTAAGTTTTGAAACATAAACCACATGAAAGAAAGATCATCAAATGGATATGTGAAAGCCCATAAATTTAAGTACAAGAATCATGGAATAAATCAATGTACAGTTTACACACCCAAAAATATAATTGAGTGGTGAATAAAATATGTATCTAATGGAAACAAAATGTGAGATGAAATTCCATTACCATTATTCTTGACTTTATTCATACACGTTCAAACTTCTTCTCATTCGGGTAACTACTATTCATTTGCACCAAAGGGCTTACTTGGATTGCGTTTCTACCTAAAGGGAGGATTAAATGAGTAAGGGAAGGATTTTGGGGAGTTAATTGAGTAGATATTGTATGAACATAGGTTATTTGAGAAGTGTGATGAATGGGAAGAGGTGGTGGCATTTTATAATGGAGGGAGGTGACACACTTGTCATTTTTGAAAACAAGTTAGGTGTATCCACATTTTTACCTAACCAAAGTCATAAAAAATCAACCAAAATCAATAATGGAAGGTGTATAGATGAAATATGTCCATAAAATTTTTTTACAAGTGTATTGGTCATTTGGGACCTTAGATTTAAGGTTTAGTCCCTTATTAAGTTAAATTTTACCTTAACTGCAGAAATTAATTTTAATAAATTTCACTTATCTTTTTGGTCAAAAATTAAGTTGATATTATTTGACTATAAATATTATACTGATTACAACCATTAATTTCCATTTTTCTAAATTCAATTCATAAAAGTGTAAAAATTATTTTTAATGATATTCTCATATATATGGTGAGAAAGCAGGTTTTTAAAACGAGAATATTCAAAAGTTCATTATGCTTTTATATCTAAATTCAACATAAAAATGATTCAAATGGATTAAATTTTATTAATAGATTAATAATATATATATTTTGACTATAAAACCAACATAATATATAATTTAAACATATAAATTAATTTTATAAAAAAGCATTTTTGTTTTAAATTTAAATATTTTCACTATTCACGCAAAAATGATTTTTCTCCGAAAAATTCTACAAAATAACCCTAAGCAATTTCAGACATTATGATTTAGAAAATGATTCTTTTTTATTAAACTCAATTTCTAAAAGTTTCTAATATTAATTTTATTATTGTTCTCAAAAGGACTTTAAAGTAGTTCTTTTGAAACAAATGTATTTCCAAACATATAAAGACATTACCAAAAATTATATGTTTTATCATCATTATTATTTATTTATATAAAATCATTACAAATAATATAAAAAAATTGTTTATTAATATTCATATTATTATTATTAATGACTATTTTATAACTATCTTGTTAAATTTATTATAATAAAAAAAATATTGTTTCGTATAAACTTAGTGTTGCATGTAATGTAAGCCAACTCGGTGTTGCGTATAAAAAAAGATAAGTTAGTTTTGTGTATAGAAAAAACATATCTTGAGTTATAATATAATGAAATATTATCATGTTTTACCATAAAAACTAATAATAACTTGGAGATTTCGTATAACATAAGACATATTCTGTTTTTTGTGAACTAAAAAATATCAAAAAGATAAAATTAATTTGAAAAAAAATCACAAAACCTAGGGTGTTAAAATATACCACCATTAAAATTAATTTCACTATCTAAATTCATCTATTTTATAAATGGTTTAATACTTGAAAGTTCATTTCATAGAAATCCACATCGAAAAAATGAATACTAAAAATTCCATTAAAATGGGTAAGTTGGAAACATAACTGTTACCCAAATTAACATATAACTAGGATTACACATAGGTTAACATGTGTGGGATGTAAACACATAGATATGGAAGATAAATTTAACTATCTTGTTCTAATGGAGAGTTATAGAGAACATGGTTAGGATAATGTTAACAATAATATTTCCATAAATCAGAGAGGATTTAAGGGGCCATTTTTTTATTAGAAATGAAGGTAATACGATAACATTTTTTTATTTCAGGATAATTTTTACTATGTTTTAAGAATTTTCATAATAATTTATATTTAATTAATTTCATTACCTTTCTTAAATAAAATCTCACCCTTTGGTTGTGTCTTGACCAATTTCCACTTCCCCTCTTTCTCTAAAAAAGTAGGTGATTTTTTCATTCCTCAAGTACTAACAGATCATGAGATCCATGAAAAGTCACCCCATATAAAATTAGTTACCACTAACAGAAATTTTCTAGAGTAGGTTATCTAGTATTAATAAATACTCTAGTGGTGAGATAATACTTTAATCTCATAAACTTCATCCAAAGTTTAACTTAAACATTCTATAAATGGTTAACCTTATAACCCTTCAAAAAGTTGAAAATCCAAAACATTAGAAATAAGATCATTAAATTATCTTAACATCGATCCACTATATATATCACAAATTATCTCTTGGTTTTAACATTTCAAACATGTGAATACCATAATTGTATATTCTCTTGAAACATTATAACAACCTGAATTACCATAAATCATTTTGGAAAACATATATGCTTCCTTATTCTATAGAGTAATAGATATATTCATTAAATACATGAAGTTGTAAACTTCATCCAAGATTGAATAGACCAATTTTTCAAAAAATCTTTAATTGTTACTAAGGCCATTTATATTATTCTATTTTCTTTATCCAAAAAATCATCTCTTTATCAAAATTAAACACAATTTTCTCTATATCTTGAACACATTAAGGGATACCTTCCATTAATAAAAAATATCACCTTTCCATTAAATCACTTTTCTATGTTTTTATCACCATTCAAAATATTCTTAATGAATAATTGTACTGATGATAATTATATATTTCATGATTCATATAATATAATATTTGAATTCAAAAACATAAATACTCTATTCATACAAATTTATTCTTAAACCATTACTCATGATTCATCAACTTATTCATTAATAACTTTTTCTTATAACATGAAATATGAATCATGTGTTAAGGTTACTCAACCCCAATGTAATCATTCTTCTTTTGTTTAATGTAAACAATACTTGAAGAACATTCCATACCTTTCACATATCATTTGCATTATCCTTATCATCATAAGTATATCCACTACTCCTACCAACTTCCTGATTCTCTTCATGAGTATTACACTTAAGACATAAATTTTTATAATGTCCATACTTTCCACATATGAAATATTCAATTCTAAGCATGATCCTTATAGTTCTCTCCATTCAATTACAACCATAAATTATAGTGTGAGAAACATTAATCATAATGGAAAACAACCTAATTATAAAAAAGAATCACTTATAAGATGTTAAAATCAGGACACTTTATTTAATATTTGACACCTTAGGATTATCCGAGATTATTCATATATAAATTATATCTAAATAATTCATGATGGTTCATGAAGAGATTGTTAATTCCCAAAGAATATTCCTTGGGAGTGTCAAATCAGGTGCGAAGTAAGGCCCGTTTTCATGTAATAGGTTACGCTCGAGTTAGGCCTGATGAACCATGTCATAGTTATTACTATTGGGAACACCTATTCCAGAACCATGTCTACTTATAGTATCTTGATAGGGATATATTTCTAGGAAACCACTCACTCAACCATTTACCAAAATTCTATAATATTTTCCTAAACCCTAACTCATCCCTATACTTATTATTAGATACATCCAAAAAAATATCCTCAGAAATAAGCCTAGAGATCACACTAAAGTATTATCATACATGTTTCCAAAGATTGACTAAACCTTTACCTTAATACCAACTATAGTGACTCAGGCTTAACATACATGGATATTGGATCATTTTGGATGAATATTCAAATAATTAAAAAAAATACAAGCCTGGGCCCATTATAGTTTAGTGTTTTTGGAAACATGGAACAAAATATTATAACATAGTTAAATATCTTCAATTTTTCTAAAAAATATTTTCCCTTTAAGGGCTTCTACTGAAAACCCTTTCTTCATAACCTAGGGAAATAAAGCACAAGAAAGGGGTGAGGTCGAATGCTCAGTAAGGATAAATAAAGGAAGAACATAAGCATTACATGAATATAAGGGTATGAGAGTGTGAGAATATCATTTTCATATCATACCCAACATATCAAATATCATAATCATGATAAATGGCATAAAGATTTTAAATTCATAAGTAATGACTCATAATGGAATCAAAATAATAATTCATGAAATAATAACATAGGAATAGGATATGAAATTTATGTCATACACATAAAATTAGAAAATCCTATGTCAAGGATAACTACCAAGACCTTCATAACATGTTTAGATTTTCTTAATAACCCTTGTACCTTATTTGGGTTTGGTATTACCTCTCATTAACCCTCTTGTTTTAGGATTGGGATTCCCTCCCATGTAACCTCTTTTTTCAGGCTTAATATTCCCTCTTGTTTCATGATTGGGATGCCCTCCCATGCACCCTATTCTTCCAGGATTTAGATACCCTCCCATGTACCTTCATATTTCAAGATTAAGATATACTATTGTTTCAGGTTTAGGAAGACATCCTTTGCAGCCTCTTGTTTTTGGGATTAAGATGCCCTCTTGTTTTTGGATTGGGGTGCCGTCCTGTGTACCTTGTTGTTTTGGGATTAGGATACCCTGTTGTGTACCCTCATGTTTCGGGCTTGGGATTCCCTCTTGTGTACCATATTGTTTTGATCTTGAGATGCCCTATCTTGTTCCCTCTTGATCTCATAAAATATTTATCATTACCCAATACATTGTATAGATATATAGGTCCCACCAATCACATAATAAAATCATACATACATTTTCAAAAAGATATTTGGACTTGCATCATATCATGACCCATAAAAAGAGATGGGTTTCATAAACATCATATCATAACCCATGAAATGAAATGGATATCATAACATTATACCATATCATTACCGATGGAAAATAGATAGGCTTTCTAATCATCTCATCAAATAATAACCCATCAAAATAAATGGGATTCAAAAGAATATAACATATGGAAGATGAACAGATGTCATAAACATCATTCCATAAAAACATAAAACATTGAAGAAATAATGTTAATTTCATTATTAGATCATATCCTAGTAAATCATAAACTATCACAAAGTATACCATATTAGATGGAGAAGGATTTTGAAAGATCACATGGAATATTTCTTAAGTAAAATAAACTTTCTTTGAAATTCCTTTTCATAAAACCATTTCCAAATTCATTTTTTATAATGAAAAATGCACCATTTAATTTAAAACATTTATTGAGTAAGATATAATTTATTATTTTGAAATTATTTTTAAAACAAAAAATAGTTACAAAACTATTTTCTTTGAAAATAATTTGAAAACTTATAAAAGAATCTTGAAAACATTTTGAAATCCATTTTCCTTAAAAAATATAAAATAAGAATGAAATAATTTTGAAACCCTTTTCCCTTTAAAATACATGTAAAACAAATAAATAATGTTTTTAGATCATTGAAATTCTTTTCTTTGAAATAAACATTTTTCAAAACATATAAGGGAATCATTGAAAATCATTTAAAAAAATTTCATAACACAAAAAAATTCTGGAAACCATTATTATTTTAATACCATTTTAAAATCAAAAAATTTCTAGAATATTATGAATTTTTTTAATAAAAAATAACCTTGTATACTTTCAAAGGAATCATCAAGGAAATAGTGTTCATGATGACAGGTAAGTCCATAAATTATGAACATTCCTTTTGTACATTAAATGTTTAGAAACATGCCTTGATTGGAATATAACAAGAATATTCTTTTTAAAACAATTTTTTTAAAAGGTAATACATGGGTAAAAATTGACTTTGAACATCATATGATAATAAAAAAATTAAATTGTTTTTAAGAAAACATGGTTTTGATAGAACATGGATTTCCAACCAAAATAAGAAATAAAGTCATATTTTCATAAGAACATTTTTTAATTATATTTAGTAAAAAAGAGTGTAAAAATGATACAATTACTTGGAAATAACGTGAATACCCAATGGTTAAGAAAATTAATGAGATTTATTTAGAGATGGATCATAATATTTCATCAATGGAAGGATAATCATAAGTAGTCTCGATAAACAATGAGATTGAATCTATAACCCATTAAAACATTGGTGACTTCAAATCTTAATATAATTGAAATAATAACATTAAATAAAGATTTAAATATCATGAAAATAATTTTATTCAGGATATAAAAATATCAAAGGTATTATATACACCTCATAGAAAAATATAGGTGCATAACATGGTATGTGTCTCAAAGAAGGAAAATTGAGACAAAACTACTTTACTGATTTGGTACCTTTTAAATCATAAACCCCATTAAATAAATATCATCAAATATATATGTGAATAACCATACATTTAATTATAATAATAATAAAAAACATCTAATTTTAGTGTAAACACCAATAAAAATAATTTAATGGTGAATAATACATATATCTCATAGAAATAAAAAGTGAGATTAAATTCTCTTCTCTTAAGTCGTTATTTTCTTCATAAACGTTCAAACTTACTCTTATTTATGTAAATACTATTGTTTTTCAACCATGGGATTCCTTGGGTTGATTTTATGCCCAAAGGGAAGATTCAAGGAGGAATGGAGGGATGTTTTCGAGTGAATTCTGTAGATCATAGCAAAAATTAAATGGTTTGAGAGGTGTGAAGAAGGGGATATGTGGTGGAATTTTATAGGGGAGGGAGGGGACATAGATCGAATTTTTGAAAACAAGCTAGTTGGGATGATGTTTTTACCTAAAAAAAGTCATTCAAACAAACCAAAATTAATAATTAAAGGTTTATGGATGAAATATGTCTAGAAAATGGGTGTTGAAAAAATGAATAGGTCATTTGGGACCTTAATTTTATGGTTTAGTCCCGTGTTAAGATTAATTTAACCTTAATCGCTGTAATTAATTTTAATCACTTTTACTAACATTTTTTTTCAAAATTAAGTTTATATTATTAGACTATAAATATTATATTTATTACAATTGTGTATGCAATTTTTCAAAATTAAATTCACAGAAGAAGAAAAACTATGATTAATTCTAATCTAACATACATTTCAATAATGTAGGGTTTTAAAATTAGAATATTCAAAATATTATTAATATTTTATATATAAATTCAATATAAACAATATACCATTGATATAAATTGGACTAATATATGTATTATTTATCTATTGTGACTTTAAAATAAACTTAAAATATTATTTATATATATAAATAAATTTTACAAAAAAATAGTTTTGAATTAAATTTTAGTATTTTTAACTATGGGATCTCTTCCTCCCCTCCTTAGCTCTGCCTAGGGTCCCTCTTGAAACCCTTCACTTTAGAGTTGATGGAATATGTGAGGGATGTATTTATTAATCTTATCCCTTTATACCATCTTCTCGCATCCTCTAGTTTTCTTCATTCATTTCTTTTTATCTGTGCTCTGGTTTTTCGTTTGTGTTGTTGTTATCTTCTTTATTGAGCTATTCAGGTCCTGATGTTTGATGCCTATTATATATTCCATATGTTTCTTTTTCTATGGATCTGACCTCACATTCCTTAGTACCTATCCAGATCGGATTTGTAGAATTGGTTTAAAGAGGTTTTGGGTTTTGCAATTCGTCTTTCGATGGGTCTCAAGGCACTTCATGGGTTTGTTTTCTCCTTCTTTGAAGGATCCTAGATATCTACCACATAAAAATTGTCATTTTTTGAGCCTTTGACCACTTATACCACTTATTTGACATAACATTCCATTACTCCTATCTTTGTTTGATCTGAAATAGTGGTAACATTTATGTTTTTGGAGGAGTTGTTTGGTGGTCGTTAGTGTTCTAGGCACATGCCATTCAGTGATGGATTTGGAATTTCAGATTACTTCCTCATGATTTCAGTGGATGTTTATTTTTTTCTTATAAGTGTTAGATCTATTTTTTTATTCATTGGTGTTCTATTTTTGTTTTTGGTTTATTTTTTTATGTTTGGTAATGGTGGTGGCCATTGGGTTTCTCTCTATGGGACCATGTTGTTGTTTTAGGATTTTTTGAGGTGATATTTCTTTGTATGGTTATTTGGTTATTCTAGTTCACTAGGGGACAATGACATCCTGGTGTGGTGAAATGTTTTATATAAGTTTCAATGGATTATAATGAAATGTGTTTATTGGTTTTTGTGTTGGTTGGATGGTTATGTTGACAGTGGTGATGGATGGAAATGGGGTCTCTTGATGATGATGGATACAAATAGAGAGACGTGGTTAATCTTCAATCACGATCTTCTCATATATTGTGCACATTTGGAATTTTTAACATTGAAATTTGTTTATGTTGTTTTTTCCCTACTAGTGTGTAGGTTACCACTAAACCATAAATATTCTTTAAAAAAAATCTAATTTTCAGTCAATCAATCTGTATTTTTCACTATTCACCCAAAAATGAAGTTTCTCAGAAAAATCCCAATAATTCACCCTATGTTAAATATGACTTTTTGAATTAAAAAATTATATTTATTTTATTAAAATCAATTTCTAAATTTTTCTAAAATTAATTCATTATTGTTTACATTAGGACTAAAAATGGATTTCTATTTAGAAAATAGTATTTCTAAACGTATAAAGGCATTACCAAAAATTATATGTTTTTATCATCATTAAATATAATTTATATAAAAACATTATAAATAATATTTAGATTTTTTTATTACTATTCATATTATTATGGTTAATTTATATTTTATAACCATCTCATTTAATTAATCATAATAAAAAATATTGTTTCATATAAACTCAATGTTGTGTGTAATGCAGTCTAAGTTGGTGTTGCATAAAACGCAAGCCATGTCGGTGTTCTCTGTAGTGAAAAATTATCTCGGGGTACCATATAATAAAATATTAACATGTTTTAAGATAAAACCCAAGAATAACATGGTTCTTTCATATAACACAAGCTATATTCAATGATACATGAAATGAAAAATATAAAAAGATTAAATTAATTAATAAAAAATCACAAAAACTCAGGGTGTTACAATAAAAATGAATATAGTTCTATTATATATGTATAATAAACCTATATTTATTATATAGTAGGTTTGAATGAGTATGACTAGATTCAATACATAAAGTGGTAAGGAATTTTTATCTCTCTTTTATTTCTATGGGAGACATGCCTTATACACTACTTGATTCTTTTGTGTGGTGTATATACTACCCATGAGTGAATTTTATGAGTATTATTCTGAAGATTATGGTATTTTCATATCCATATAAATTTCTTTATTTCATGGGGAATACGATTTTACTAATTATTAAGTGGAAAGTGGTTATTTTACAATCTCATTGTCATTCAAGATTGTTTTGGTTTAAGTCTCCATTGTGGAATAGTTCTCTTCCATGTTAGTGTTTTCTAAAAATGTTTTTACTATTCTACTATTTTTTTTAAATTCATTATCGCCTTTTTAAATTTCTAAAAAATGATTTTGATGGAATATTCCTGTCATTTTCCAAAATAATGTACTTTCACTTTTCTTAAAAAAGGAAAAGGAATGTTTTTAAACTTATACAACATGAATATAATTTCCACCTATCATGATGCACTAAATTTTTAAAGATTTATTTAGAATTTTAGAATTTTATTTTCAAATAAATATTTTCTTTTTTAAATTTGCATCCTTTGAAATAAATTATTACAAAGTGGTAATGGATTTCAACTCAATTTACATTCTATTGAGACTTATTAATTGTTATGCACCAATTCAATTTAATGTGGTGTATATAATTCCACTTTATCATTAAATATAATTATTCAATCATAAATCATATACAATTTATATTTTCATTTTTTACTTTGAATATTATTCTATTATCTATTAAAATATTAATAAATCATTTTTCTTTGTTCAATACAGATATTTGATAGGGCACATTGTTTATTAGTTAAATAGATTACTCAATATGAGAAATAATTTTTAATGGTAATGAAGGTTGGGGCATGAACATTATTCTACCTCTTGATGATTCAATGGGTTCTCATTAGACAAAATAGGTGTGCATATTAAACAATTTTCTACCTATTATTTTAAACCATCTTGTAGAAGGTCTTGATGGTAGAGGTTTTCATGTGCCTTAGACATGATGTCTTATAATTAAGATTTCATTCGTTTAGAATAAAATTATTATTATTATTTATCAATTATATTTTCTTTAAAAACATCTATGGATGAATTTCAGTCCCATCTTATTGATTAAATGGAATGTGTTTTCTGTTAATTATCTTCCATATTGATTATACCTAGTACAGTTAATTAAATCGCAGGTGTTATCAAATATTTACCTTTCCATGTTGATTTTGTCTCATTAATTTATTATCACTTCTGTTTAATTACCCTTAAATACAATTTTAAGTCATCCTTATTTTTTTCCTTCTCTAGAAATTCAGGAAGTGTACTAGGAAAAATATGCAAGTATACTCTAGATGTAATAAAGTTATACTCAAAATAAAAAACTATGTTGTGATTTTTGTATTAACTTATAATACAAGACTCATTTATGTTTCTAGTTTACTAAGACTAAAAAAATGATCAGTATTTTGGTATAAATTTCCTTGTAATCATGCCAATGTAATGGTAGTAGACACTGGATTTTGGCTTATTGGGGTTGGGCCACTACAATTTAATATCATTTTTTGAAAAACAATAAGATACCAAAGTAAAAGTGAACTGTCAAGGTAAAACATAAAATGTGGTTAAACAATTAATTTAAGGCGTAAAGTCAAAAAAATATCTATCCTTATCTATAAATAGGTTTTATGATAGGATGAAAGATCCATATCCTTTATTTTTCTACTATGGATCCAGTTTCCATGATTAAATACAACTCAAGCTCACCCATAAAAGGAACCCTCCTCTATCCACATAAATCCACAACTCTCCTTTGGTTACTCTTAAATACCTAAACAAATTTGATTCTTAACAATCTCTTCCCATACTTGGTAACTCCTTGTCCCAAATATTCTTCTTAAATCCTTTAATTTTTAGAGGGTTTATAAGTGAATATTAAAGTTTTCAATGAAAGTGTTATCGTCTCTCTAATCATTTCTCTTTATGTTATTCATCCAAATATTATTCAGTATAATTTATGATGATAATAAACTATTTTTTAAATAATTAATATTCTATAAAAGTGATACTATAAAAATATAATAATAGGTTATTATTCATTCAATAATTATAACATGTTCTTATTTGGATCAGTTTTACCACTTACATGAATGATGATATAATGTTTACATAATGAATGATTAAGAAAAAATATATACACGTAATATGATGTAATAATAATGAATTTAATATATTTTCATAATTTTTTAATGTTAATATATATAAATATGTTAATCAGTGAAAATCAATTATTATTATTATTGATTAAAAATTCACCAAAAGGATATTTCTAACCATTATTTTTGAACCATTACCCTTATCTCCAAGAAACAAACATAAGGATTCAGAAATAAATAAAAAACATATATATTATCTCCGGGAATTTTTTTGGGTGTTTAACATATGATAAAGGATTGAGGGAAAAAAATGTTACATTGAAGTTGGATAGGAACTAATAAAACAACTATCAACCAATGATTAATTTAAAACGAGTAACTATTCAATTGGAAATAAGAAATTATTAATGGATTCCATTAAGTTAAATAAATTTGAATATGGTTTTTTATACAGATTAATAATAAACATAAATTTTTTATACAATAAATTATATCATGTTTGACTAAACCATAATCCAACGAAAGAGTTTTTCTTCAAACAATCTCCTTTCCTGGAGTCATAATCAACCTACTTTGACTGTGTTATTATAAGATTCATATATCCTACCCATTTATATAACTAATTTTGTAATTTATCTTAATTTCTAGGGAAATTACATTTTTAAATCAAAATACTATTCATTTATTGATTTCTAACTTGATAAAAATTTGTGATTATTAAGATAATTTTCAACCACTATATTAGTTATTTTCCTTCCATGTCCATATAATTTCTTAGAAATAAATACTATTTTTTTTAAAAGATAAATATGTAATATATTATATACCACTTTTTTATTTACTTATATTAAAAATTAATTTTTTATCCAGTTTATTGATGTGGGTTATTTTTAAAATTGTTAAAAATGTTAAAAATGTTCTTATTTCCAATTCCATGAAACTTTTTATGTTTCACTACAAATTTTTCCTACTATAAAACTCTTTCTAATTTTCATGTATCCATTATTATGACTTATTTTAGAATAATTCATAAAAATTATTCTTGTAAACTTTTAAAAATGTTTTCGAAAGTGGTGTATAACTTTGTTTTTAAGAAAATGTTCCCAAATGATTATGAAAAATATTTTTTTTGTGATTTTTCTCTAATTTTACATCCCATATGTAAATGATAATTAATATATGGATTAATACTTCATGTATCACCATCTATGTTTTTATTCTCTTTGTTTCTTTTTGGTGATTTAAATTTGGGTGTCAACCGATCCAATTTCTAATTGGTTCTTACATGATTCCATTTGAAAATGTTATGAACACATTTTACTTCTATTATATAATCAAGATGTATTGTATGGTTTTTTATTTTAGCACTCATATATATGATTTATAATTATGTAGTGGGTGGACTCTGAATTATATTACCATCGAACACATTTGGTAAATCTTTACAAATCATGGAATTTATATAGGAAATGAGTGGTTAACCCAAGTCCACTATATTTTTGGACATGGGTGGTTATTTCATGTTCACTATGTCACGATACATAGGTCTTTATTCTTATCCATTATGATATTAATTTCTTATTTCCTTGATATATTCTATGATTTTTTATGATTATGAATATACCACATTCCTATTTAATGTTACCTTAGTTTACGTTTGTTAATTAAATGTTATTTTTTCATCATTAATTTTATGCTTACATGACGATTATTTTTTGATAATATACTATTATGCCTTGATATATGGTTATGAAACGATGTTTTATGGTAAAATATTATGAGTCCATGTTCTTATTAATTAGTTTTATCTCTTATTTCAATATTTTCTCATATATTTATTATCTAATCATCTAAGACTCATTGATATGTTTTTACCCTATTAATCATTTTAGATTACTCTTTATGTGTCCCTTTTCCCCAAAAACATATATGTGGGAACATTTCTAGGAGGAAGTCATTTTTGGATAATTTAATAGGATATATTGAATCAATAATATGTAATATGAAATTTATGTCACTAATCCCCAAATACACTAAACATTTGGATCTTGATATTTTATTTTTTAATATTTATATATAATGTTTAATCTAGAAAATGATGTAAAATATATTTATAAAATGCTTGGAATTCCTCTATATACATCAGTATTTGGACCACCAATGTCTTTGAAACCCTTTCTATGTACTCAATCCCATATTCCATTCTATGCACATTATATTATGGTAACATGAAGTATCAATATATGGGGATTAATAGGTTTATACTCTCTATTATAAATCATTATAATACCCTTCAGACATATTTTTTTGAACGTAGGGTTGTTCAATTCTCCCCTTGGGTGTTCGCGACATGGTAATGAATTTCCTCAAACACATGTTCTCCAATTAAAAATTCGCAAGTCCCTTGTTGGGGAATGGTGAGGTTAATAGATTAGTGATAATAAGGGTGTAATTTACTCCCTTTAATGAGGCCTTTTACCATGGAAATTGGGTGTGATGGCCTTGGGAGAAAACCGTGAGTGGTGGGACACACCGAAGAGGACAATATTGTGATAACCATATGAGAGCTACTGGACATACACATAACCTATACATGGTATCAGAGTTGGGGGTTGGATCAAACACCCCTATAGTAGCATTGATGGGTGTGACTGTTAAAACCATGGATTTCCAGTGATCCAATTGAGTGTTTGTGAAATGGACCTAACTAGATTCTTGCTGGTGTGTTCATGTTATCAAGACTAAATTCCCGCATTGGGGTATGTAGTGAATCAAGAATTATTGATAATAAGGGTGATAATTCCACCCTATCATGAGGCATTTTCCCTTAGAAATAAGTTATTATTTCCTTTGGAGAAAACCATGAGGGTTGCAATACCCTAAATAGTGTGGTATCATGACATCCAAACGTGTATTGGATGATAGATGCATAAAAGTGCATCATTATCCTACTAGGTCATTATACTAACTCCCAAAAATTTAAAAATAAGTATACGATGACTTCAAGAAGATATTTCACAAATATATATTCTTCATTATCATTAGTATGATTTTTGGGACTCCTTTTTCTTTTAATACATTTATAGAAATATGAAATCCCTCATCCTTCGATATTCATAACATCAAACACACACACACCTTTTTCTTCAAAGTAGTAAACCCAAATAGATGCTCCTTCTAATTCCATTACTCACGTGAAAGATAATTCATCCTATGAAAACTAAACTACAAAACACTTCCTCATTATCATATCCTCATATTCCTCTTATTCTATGTTAACTTGAGTGTAAAAAATTTATTCTCAGGCTTTTATATTTTTATTTATTCATTGTAACCAAATTTCACAAGTTATCCTTTCTCTCTTTTCATTGATACCCATAGATATGGAATTAAGAGGCAGTATATAAAAACCAGATGTTTTTATGAAATATTTTATTTAAATAATTTTCATTCATCAGTAGCTATATTTGCATGAAATCATGAGTTTAAACAAATAATGATATGCCCTTAATATAAAATTACCATTATAGCATAGCCCTTAGGTTAGTGGGAACAATTATAAAAAACTTATGAAAATGCATTATGAATTTCTCGGCTATTAATTATTTAAAAAAAATATAAATCAATTACATATTTATATTTTTGAGTGAATTAAATTTTGTAATGAAATCAATGTGTTATATACTTAATAAAATATTTTTTATATTCACCCAATGGATATTTTAGTCATATGGTATGAATAAAACCCTATTTTATGTATTAGAACCTATTTTTAAAAGGTTAATTTTACATCTTTGAATGGAGAACCCATTTTAAATTATGATTTTATGCATTAATAATTTATATATTAAGAAATAAACATGTTATTTTGTAGCGGGATTTAAAAATTTACTTTGGATTAATTTATGATAAATTTCATGTTTTGATGAATAGTAAATTTTTTCTAAATTTTAATTAAAAACAACATTTTTCATTGAGATAATTTATATTGTTAAATAATAATATTGAATGGTTTGAAAGTATAAAGGTAATATATTTTTACCATTCAATATAATATATTTCATTATCATTAATTTTACATTGAACTCATAGGTAAAGACATTTCAATCTTTTGCAATGTTTTGACATTTAAAACCTATTTTATTATTTCAACAATGAGAATAATTTTAAATTAATTAATAATAATTTTGTGTTTTCAATTTTGAAAAAATGGATTCCACATTTGGAATTAGAAGTTCCAAATTGTGTGAATATGTACCTTTTATTTTTGGACATTATGAATAGTAACATCAGTAATTATTTTATTTACCATTGCTAAAGGGTAAATCTGGTAAATAAGGGTAAATAATAATAATTTAATAATATAAAAGTACCCTAAAACGTGTCTTAATCCTATTGGTTGAACTATTTATGGCCATGATAATTCTTGAGTCGATTTTGGGGCCCCATTGATACACATGGATTTGAAAATGACATTTTATAAGGATTAATTTAAAGTAAAGATAATTATAACCAAAACATATCTCTTTTACTAAATTTATTTTAATACAGGGGAATATAACTGATATCTATGTCAATAATTATTCATTATAAATCTATAAATATTTCCTACATCATGGTATTTTATTTATAATTTTTAGACATTAGATAAATATATTTATTTATGACACAATTATGATGTAATGATTACCACATTAATGAAAGATTCAAATAAATGAATTTATAAATATTTAAACAAATGTAATTTGATTATTTTGATGTCATACAAAAATTTTATGTATTATATTGAAATATTATCTTTGAGTTAATGCCTTAGTTTCGAAGTAATCAAGTTATGAGTTTTTTTTAAAAGTCATGTATGAATAGTGTCCAAAATTGACATAATTCATAACTAAAAACATAAAATAATTTATTAAATGATATTAAACTCATAAAAATATATGATTCGGTAAAATGGTTAATATAAGTCCAAAAATGTCATAAATAATTATTTTTTTTCATTTTATATGTTATGGTAATTACACTAACCCACATTGTGTAAATAACATGATATCACGGTAGGATTAAAAAGGGTAAAAATAATGATTAAAGAAAAAATATGAGGATAAAAAAATATAAACAACTTGTATAAAAATTATTTGATTATAGGTATTCCAACCAAAATCATCTTATATTTTAATTAAATATGATTTGGACCATTTTTTAGTTGAAATCGAATTTATAATAAATTAATATTTTAAGAGTTTCCTAAAGTGACCCTCTCCTCTCTTATAAAGGGGCACCTACTACCTATCCTATTCACTCCATTTGAGCCTTGAATCATGGATACCCTCTACCAATTTATCTTATAAATATCCATAGTTACATTCTAGAGGTTATGGTCTTCTCAAAATACCAACTCTGATTCCCTAAGAGGAAATTTAAAGGATATACGTCGAGGAAGAGGTAATATCTTCTACCGATTCATTCAAATTTATTTCTTCTTCTACTTCCTATAATTTTGTTGTTTCATTATAAAGTTATAAAATCAATATCAATAATATACTGATATGTTATTATAAATATTAAGCAACCATATTTCACCTTCTATCCATTATATGAAAAACAAAATCACCGCATGTGCGTATGTACATATTACCGTCTCCACGCTGTGGTGTAATATGTTTTTCACCACCACCATTCATGGATGGTTATAATGGTGAAAATAATAACCATATATGATTATTATAACATGATACTAATTCTGAGATACTATACATCATCCCCTTCAATACCTTTCAATAATTATGGGAATGATATCTTCCCTCATGTGTATGTACAGATTACTATCTCCACGGTGCGATGTGATTCGTTCTACATAATCTTCATTGAAAAATGATTATATAAATGAATTGAATGAATAAATACTATATATATTATAGTAATAAAATTATGTAAATTATATAACTATAACCTAAAAATAGGAATAAGAACTTATCGGACAAAACAAACATAAGAACATAAAGCAGTTAATACCCGAATAAAGAGTAACAATGAAATGTTACTAAAAAACGGATGCAAATATGATCATAAATGTTATCATAAAAATGATTATGATTCTGTAATAAATCAGTAACATTATTTAAATCATTATACTTGATTTTTAGATACATATGAATCATATCTTTAATAAGACAAGGGAAAACTTTGTCAATCTCGTTTTATCCAAGATTGATTATTCGTATGTATCTACTGAGGATTTATTTATCACCCATGTCCATGTTTTTTAAAAATTTTCTCATAAAATGTGCACTATTATTCTATTTATGTTTAAATTCATTTTTACCCATTTTTACTTTTACAAGATGGTTTGGAAAAATTATTTCTTTTGTTTACTATGTGAGGTACTTTTTGACTTTTCCGGAAAAAGTACGAGGATAATGTTTTTTAACTTATATAGTATGAAATAATTCTTAAGCTTTCATAACGCATTATTTACATGAAGTTTAATTTACAATATTTAAAGTTTATTTTCAATTAAATTATTTTTTATTAAAATATCATGAAATTTTGAGAAAAGGAAATCTTTTTGAAGAAGAAAGGACGTTTTACTGAAGAATTATATACAAGTGTTTTATCAAAATTATTTTCCATCTAAGATGGAATAGGGTTAAGTATTTCTTATTAATTTTATTTGATTGTGTTTATGATGGAATTATTTTTATAATGTTCATTTATCTTATATTGATTATGTTATGATGAAATGATGTTAAAGAATTCCATTTTATTTCATGGGTTATGCTATGATGAAGGATTACTGTTTTTGTGGAACATGCAAGAATGATTTCATTATGAGATGAGTAGGATATATGTCTCTCTCCAAGTAATTGGGTAAAGATTTATATATCATGATATTGAAATGGTTGGAATGGATAGTTAATCCAGTTCAGTGATACAGGGCTGGAACAAGGAGAGAACTCAGTTTAGTAATGGACTTTGTCTGCTATGATGGTCTTGGCAATGAGCCTTGCCTAATATGAAATAATTTTATATGATTATGTGTGTATTCCAAAAAATTTCATGTATTATTTTATGACTATTGGGATAAAATTTAACTTTAATGATCTATCCGATGACATGATATTGTGATCTTTTATAAGCAGGATATTATTTTGAAATGTTATGTTCTTATGAATATGATTTGATTATTATTTAATTTTTTACCCTTACTGATCATTTGAGATCACCTTTTTATATATTTCTTTTCCCCAAGAATTGAAGAAGAGTATTAAGTATGATACGTCAATAAGGATTCTAGTTATGATGAAATAAAAGGGAGATAATGAATATGTTTTAAGAACCCGTTGTTTTTGTTTCCCAGTTTCTGAAGACACTTAACTTATAAAGTCCTATCATGGTTTTGTTATATGTTGTAATGGATTTAAATAAATTTTGAGTTAATATAAATGTATGTAATGTATAGATCACTACACAGTATTCGTTATCAAATTATCAAGACATAATGATATTTATTTATGATATTAACAGTGTTAAACAAACCATTTTTCTCCTTTATACTATAATAATATATTTGAAAATAGATGTTCTATATCTTCCTTTATTATTTCATCCACTATTATCAGTCTTCCTAAAATATTACTCCAATTTAATATTTCCAAACTCAAAAATATTTCTTTTATAGCTTATAAAAACAAATAATTTCCTTCTCCTCCACAAAATTTTCATATCTAAAAATAAATCAACACATTCATGAAAAATGAATTTACAGTCATGGTAATCACGTTGCTTCATAGTTAAAGGATTCTCCATAGATCATCATATTTCAATATTTTAAATAATATTATAATAATGAAATTAGACTTATGAGAGATAAAAAATAAAAAACACATCATTGATCATAATTACATTCAATTATAGGCCATGAATGATAAATCACAAGACTTATATAATTATTATGATGCGATAATGTCATATGCGATCCCTAAACAATGTATGAGACCCAGAAGATCAAATGACATCGGAAAAAATGTCTCACAAAACTAAATGTTTTACTTGTATAGAAAAAAACATCACTCAACTCTTATGAAATTATTACATAAAAATATCATAATAGATTCAAAAAAACTCATCCACACTCATCTTTACTGTTTCAAAGTCAAGGATTCATATCTTCTAGTGTTCCCTGAAGTTTTAGTGTACTTATAGTATGCATGAAATTTTGATGAGTCTCAACTCTATATTCATCTAATAAACTATCATGAGAAACTTCCAATAAATTCACACATGAAATTAAAATTAAATATCACATTATAGGCATGCATGAGCTTCTCATGGTCTTTAAGGAATACCACATGAACCATGATGTTTCATCCCGAGATATCTTCTTACCCAATGGTATAATATTTCTTGGAATTACATGCTTGTAATGTATCCAATAACATGACATAGACAATATGTTACATGAATTCATTTATTTATTGTATTCATTTATAACTCAATACAATATGCATTTTTAATGATTTAAAATGACATGTTTCTCTGATCCCACATCAAAATATTAAGAGTTACTCCACTTATTAATATATCGGTGCACTACAAGGACTACTTGAACAAATCCCTTAGGACCCTCCTTGGATTAGTTGGTCACTGTTCTACATCTCACATATTCCTCTTGACTCCTTTCTCCTCCACTACCCCATGTAGGGTCTTTGCCCTCACTATTCCATCCTCACTCCCTTGGTTTTAAGCTTGATCAGTTGTCTTTGATGGCATGAATGGTTGGTTAGTACCAAATTAAGGGATGAACATATTTTTTTCTAAATCTTTCAATATTACTTTATTAAATATGAATTTTAGGAATAATATTAAATCAAATACACAAACTCAAATACCATAATTTTAAGCTTCTCTATTTTTTTAATTTCTTTAGCATCATCTTTGAAATTTTATAAATCTCAAATCATTTAATAATGGAACCCCACTAATAAAGTCATCATATAAAATTATCATTATAAAATTTATATTGAACCCAATTCATAAAAACATTTTTTTATACATTGAATACTTTTAAAGTAAAAAAATTCAAAAAAATAAAAATAAAAATGTGCCTTCTACTTTCATTTACATAATATTAGATGACACAATGCTTGGGATCTCTTAAAAAAATGCTTGGGTTCTCTAACTAAAATTCTTAGAAAATATTATTTATTTCAATTCTTATTTTTTCCCTATTGAAATCAAAAACATTAGTACTTCAATATTAATTATAAACATTGACAATAAATAAAAAAGATACAAATTGGGCTCAATTAACTCCCCCATTTTTTGTTATCAATACCAACATAAATTTTATGTTAATTTATATATAATTTCATTGTTTCAAACTACCCACTTATTATCTCTCTAATTCTCATCAATTATTTCATTTCAATTTCCCTTACCCTTATTTAAATAAAATAAAATGTACTTAAGAGAGTGGTATCAATTCAATTTCTAGCAATGTGTCATCAACTATTCCACTCTAAGTATATATGATCCATGATTAGTATAGATTATTAGATTATTTTTTTATACAACAAAGTTGTGAATTAAAAAAATAAAATAAAACTTTCTAAAATGATATCATCATAACCATTCCCACATGTTATCTAATAACTTCTAGTTGAGATAATTTATCGTGAAAATTGTGATATAATTGTTTCATGAAATATATCAACCTGAATTTCTCTACACTAGTCTCAACACATTGGTAGAATTCATTCAAGTACCATATGAATGTTTTAATTTTATAAGTCAGTGATAAAAATAATTCAAAATTTACTTCCTTTTCATTTATTAACATTATTTTTATCCCCCTTAATTTTTTAATATTATTTCATTACCAAAGATGATGGATTAAGAAAATATATCTTGTTAGAGACATACTTTCTAAGAATATTATAAAAAATTTAGATCTTTATTATTTTGATTATTCTGGAAGCTTGTTAAAACATTCTTCACTTGTCTCCCTCTCAAGGATAATATTATCAAAAACTTAAATTTATAAAATTTGATCATTTATTCAGATTTTTATTTTAAATAAAATTTTGGAGACCAATTTAAGACATTGGATTCTTATTTTAGTTTTCCTGGGTTAATAGCTTCTACTTCTTCTCAATTTTCCCCCAAATATAATGCATCACCATAAATTACCCGCATAATTAATACATAAATACATTACATATGACAGAGAATCAGCTGTAAATTTATCTTGATCAATGAGAACAATAAGGTTGAAATGATTTTCTTAAATAAGCTTCTCGTTATTCAATCTTGCACATTTGGATTTCATCTTTGTCGTTGTCTAAATTAGCATGGAACTCTTATAATATTTAGATTATTTTTATGTTGTAATTGTATTTTTATCAGCCTTCATAAATCTCCCATATAGCTAATATTTTAACATGGGTTTTCATTTATTAACAACCCCTCTAAAAATTTGGATTATTCTTGTAGAATAATTTCTTTCCCTTTAGATATTTTTTTTTATACCTCTTCCATACAAATTTTTTTCCAATTCCATGATTAAAATAACTAGAAAATATTTGGGAATATTGGATGCTTTCTTGGAGTTCCCACATGGGTTATTTAGAGTTATTTTCACTACATCATTTCTTTTTTCTTTTTTTTGGATGGATTTTTTTCTACCTTTTATTTTTTCTGCCAACATATATATCCATGGATTGTTTTCATGTATATATTGTATGTTATTTATTTAAATCATATAATATAACATTATTCTTTTATGTAAAACAATTTTTAGCCCTCGTGGACTTCTTTTGAACCTAATATTACTTATATTTATTGACTAATGTTTTCTTAACAGTTTTCTTTCGAAACATATTATTAGTATTGTGATTGAAACTTCCATCACATTTCTTCCCAAGGATATTTTTCATGATTTATTCCATTTTTATTGTCCTTTATTACCATTTTATTTTTACATATGATAAGATGATCATATATCTTTTCTGTGACCATACTCATAATATATATTTTATTGAACATCAAATTTGTTTGTAGTATACACATTTCTCTCCGTCATTTGTGGATGTTTCATTAACTCAATATTTTTTCCCCTTGATGTAGGCCTCCTGTGGTCTTTTAAGATTTTTGGATTGTGACAATAATCCAATGATATATTCCTAAACATATAATAATGCTATGAATTTTTGACTAATCTTGATCTCCCTTTGTGAACCACATGTTTTCCAGATTTTCTTCTTTGAAGGAAATGCTATTTTGGATATTCTCTTTAGTTTAATGGGATTATTTTATGTAACAGATACTCATACAGATTATTCTATCCACCCTTAACATGTTAGAATAATTATTATCATTTATCCACATACATATTTTGAAATATTTTATATGTAATATTTCAGTATTTACAAAAAATATTAGTACAAACATTAGAGTTTAAATTGGATGGATCCTTCTTCATTAATCTTACCAAGTATTGATAATCAAATGATATAATGATATTTTTTTCATAAATTGAGGCCTTTTAGGATAAAATCACTATTATGAACATTGTGTGGCATAATTAACTTTTCCCTAAACGTTTTATTAAGACTTATCTTGTATAATTTCTATTTATAATAATTTTTTTTGGAACTTAGGACACTTCATATAGAGTGTGTTCTTTATTGTCTCAACAGCCTTCATTATGTCTCCAAAAGACTTATTGATTAATCAAATTTCATCACTATACATTATATTCTTTTCTTTAAGAAATTTATTAAGCTCCATGATCCTTTTATATTTAACTTATAATTATGCATCCTTAATATAAATATTGTTTCTCTGATTTACCTCAAATGTATAAATATAATACTCAAAGATTTTATAAATTTAATTATTTTCTTGGACTATATTAAGACACTTTTATTCAAATTTATAGAATCTTCATTCAAGTATTACATTTTTAGTATATTTATATTCTATATTATTGGATAGGTTTACAAAAGATAAAATATTCTGTTCTAAAACCTTCTCAAGTTTCTCTAACTATTCTACAAGATGGTTGATCACATCATACATTCATTAAAAAATTCCATAAATAAAGTAAACTAATTATTTAGGGAAAAAATGTTGAGTATCATTTAATGCATAAACAGAAATATCAATTTACATATGATCACTCTTATTGACACATGGTTCATCTTATAGAGAGTATTGAAAAGAATTTTTACTTACCTTTTGATCATCTGATTAATTTTATTATTATGAGGTATAAAGACTATCCATATCCATAGTATTACTTTTAAATAATTGGTATTCTTTATTTAGATTAGATTTATATTAAATACCATTATTACATAGAAGAACTAAAACTCCTTCTTCATGGTATAAGAGATATTTTTTCTTTAAGTTTAACTTCTCTTTATTTTTCTTGTTCATCAAAGTCATAGTGGGGATATAATTATAAAAATAGATAATTATATCTTCTAAAAACTAAAAATCATTGTAAATTCATTATGAGAGACTCAAATATAAAAATACAAAAACATTTAAAAACTATAGAAGTTAATCATAAATTAACCCAAATCTGATACCAATTGAAAAGAGTAGTTAGGGATGTTTTCCAAACTAGGGGGGTTGAATTAGTGTGGTGACCATTAATCCAATTTAATCATATTAAACTATTTTATCTTTTAATTGTGTCACTATTAGGTGAATTGGTTATCATATTCCCTCTCCCCACCCCCTTTAAAGCATGCAATACATCAAGACACATAGACAAAGAGGATAACGATTTATAAGGTTCACCTTTCAACAAGAAAGAATAATCCTTTGTGATAATGGAAAGAAATCCATAATCACATGAAGCATTATTAATAAAATTATGATCTACAACAAGTATGGGATAACTATGAACCTTTATTTCACTTTATTCTCCTAAAAGTGCATCAGTATCCCATTGGATATTTATACTACATTCATATATTTAAATAATTAGTGTAGGGTGTGAAAAATAAGATCCATCACCAATATATATTCATTCTTATCAACGATGTTCTTCTTGGGACTTATTCTTATCTTTATTCTATTTCTTTAATAACAACATGCAACATCTCATTCTTCTTCTATATACACAAATGTGTACACACACACACACACACCTTATTCTTCACTTCATTAAACCCAAATAACATCCCTTTCTTCTTATATTTCCCAAGACTAATATTCTTCTACCTGTGAAAACTGAACTACAAAATACTTCTTTCTTATATTATCCTCCTTCTCTTATTCTTTTATGTGAATTGAACTACACAAAACATCATTCTTCTCCTTCTCTCTACTGATTTCTCTAGTGAAACCAAAAAAATTTAGTTTATCTCTCTCTATTTTCTTTGATACTCATATATATGAATTTTTTTTGTTTTCTTAGTTCTTCACTTATCTTGACAGAAGGATATTTCTTTTTGAGAATAATAGTATCAAATAATCATTTTTTTCTTCTACGGTTTTCAATAATATATATTATAATATAAGTGATAGATATGCTTTTCTCATTTCTTTTACTCTTAGAAATCTTCTTAAAATATCAGTCCCATTTAAAATCCATGAATACTTAATCATTTTTCCTTCACAATTTAAAAAACACCACAACCTTTCTTATCTTTAAATATATATATATTTGAAAATAAATCCACATATGTATGAAAAATGAATTTAAAATTATGTCTATATCCTTTCTAAATGATATAAAGAATCTCTAATAATCATTAGGTAATCCAAGCTAATAAATGGAGCATAATTTATTCAATTCTAATCCCACATTGATAAATCATATGACATCAATAAGTATTTTAATGTGAATATATCATAGATGGTCCTTAAATATTATATGTGAATCATAATATCTCGAAAAATCAGAAACAAATGCCTTACTCCCCCAAATTTATTACCTTTAGAGAAAAAACATCATATGGATCATGTAAAAATCTCATGTTGTAAAGTCTAATATGACCAAATAATATGGGCTTCTCAAAGGCACATCAAAATTATTCTTCACTCTTCTAAATAAAATACTTATAACACTCCTCGTGTATTTTGAGGCTTTTTATAGTCTAGATTCTAGTTTGGATATATATATTTTATTCATTTTTACTAATTTTTTTTATTAGGGTTGTCCAAGAGTAAGTTATAGAGGAGAGAGATAGACCTAAAACTATTGGTAAGTTATAGGAATCCATTAATGGTATGAAACTATGTTTTATTCAATGAAATATCATGGCCAAGCCCCCAAGAGTGATGAACTAAAAATTCATGGTTTGAATTCATGACTCAGTTTGTTAATTTTATTTAGGAATTTTTAAGTGGTTGAAAATTGGGGATTATCCCATAAAACCTCTATTTTTTCTCTCAAAATACCCTCTTTTTTGATGAATTTTTTCTTCAAAAGGTTGTTATGCTTCTATTCTTAGTGGATCTAATTGTGTTTCATTATGATTGATTTCTCTCAATATGTATAAGTCTCTTCATTATATATATAGTTATTCTTTTTTATATTCTTAACTCATTTCTCTAAATCCCTAATGTGGTGTTATTGTAATTCCAGTTAGGGATCTTTTATTATTAGAATATATTATTTCAGTATATATTTAAATTTAAGCATCATTACATTTGAGGTAGGTGATCTAAATTTTTTCCCTCAAGTCTAACTTCATTTAATAGTTCATGTCTTATACAATCATGTCCATTAACCATGAATTTGGTCTAAAATACATAAAATATAATACAAATCATGGAAATTATACTTGGTGACAACCCCTCGAGTTGTCTATGATTCCAAATTACAAGGATGCCTATGAGGCTTCCTTGAAATGATTTTGTGGAAAAAATGTGTTGTAAAAAGCGATTGAACTATAATTTTTTGAATTTAATTGTAAATAGAAAATATTGGTCAATAAAAGGGGGAATAGTTATTGTTGAAAATGGTAATGAATGATTTAAAATTGATGATTAATGATATTTTTTAATTTAAAAAAGGGATTCTGATGAAATTATATGGGCATGATGTGACAATGAATGATATAATGTGTTTGGACTTTGGGAAAATTTTAGGGTTTTCTCTATTGTATTTTTCTTTCATCATTTCTATGATGGACTTCTCTCTACTTTTGATCTTTTATTCCCATACACCTATTTTTCCTTCAATCTGAATTTTTCTGGGAAGAGTATATTTCCATAGGTTTGTTCTTTTATTTTTGTTATGGGTATATTTACATAGAATGTATCTGATCAAGGGGATGGGTATATTTCCCCCGGATAGATAATCTATATTTATAGATATCTGACACTAGACGAGGTAGGTTTACCTACTCTTGGGTGTCATCTTGAATCCCAAGGTTCAATGATGTAATACAATTTACTTTATGATTTTGTTATAAAAGTTTATATATATTTTTTACTTCAACATGAACTTACTCATACTACATATATTCATAGATTTCATTGGAGGTGGCCTATTTAGCTTTTCACACTCCTTTCTTGGGCCATCGGTCAGTACCTGAGTGGACTTTATGATTGTAGGATAGTACAAGGGAAAATGTCAAAAGGATAATGTATGATTTGAGTTGATAGGTTGGAATATAGGAGTTCAAGATCATTTTAAGGAGTATTTTAGCTTTAACTTATATTCTTTAGGATATTTATGGATATGGTCTATTATTTTATGATTACTGTACATGTATAAAATTCATTTTGATATAGAATGGGATTGGGATTTTATGTTAGAATTTTCCTTGATGCGGGTTTATTGACTATTATGTATGATTATAAGTTTTCCTTTATTTTTTCTACTGTTTTACTCAAATATGTATGTATAGTATCCCCACCAAACCATATTATATCTATGATACTAGTCGGTAGCTTCTAGAATATGGGTAGGAAAACATGTGGCCAGAAAAATATCTTTCATTTGAACCAATTAGTGGAAATGTATAGAGGGATGTTACAAATTGGTGTTATAATCTCTTTATTTTTCTGAATATTTTGAGTAAGGTAGACAAGATATTTGTCATTTTTTGGACATGGTATGTAGCTTATGTCTTGGAGTATATAAATAATGTACGAGTAATATCCAAGATAAAAGGGATTGGATTGTTGTTCATTCTTTTCATTTCTATGATTAAACTAATTTCACCTAGAGTGATTCATATGAGTGTAGAATTTATTTATTTATTTATTTTTTATCTTAACCAAAAGGATAAGAGGGGTTTTGTTCATGCATCATAAAATTCATGTAGGGCTCACATTTCATCTTCCTGACTTCTTATATTGATTTATTTTTTTTAGGATATTGGTCGATTGGATCCTACTTTACTGATTATTTAAAAGGGAAAAATGTTATTTCATGACAAATTTTTTAATTTATAATGTGAAATAGGATAAATTAAATGAAATTTATAATTTATAAAGTCTTTCTCTTATAAGTTTTAATCAAAATTTCATTTGACTTAGTCCTTTTTATGTAATTATAGTTTAAGAATAATGGATGATCCCTATGATACATACCTTCTGTGTATGAAGTGGATTTTTATGAGTATGATGTTGGACATTTGAATATATGAAATTGACCGTGTTTATAACTAGTTTGGGTCTCGTGATAGTTCCTATGTTTTAAGGTTTCTATGATATGATATATTGAGAATGGTAGAATGTATTTCCTATTGTTTATTCCCTAGAATTGTGATTTCAAGAGCTATTGCAGTGATTTTGGTTTAACATTGTATAAAAATTCCTCTAGAACATCTCTTGGATGAGCGTTAAGAGGATAGTGATGAGAACACCTATTAGGTTATTAGAATAAACCATCCTGTGCTTCCTTGGAAGGTAGTTTATGAACACTTAAATGATATCATAATTAGTGTTTTGTATAATATTGATATAGAGGCTCAATGATCTACACCAATGATTTCAATGTTGTATATGGAGTTCTAATTTCAAAAACTAGTGATATTTTCTTGTTAAGGTGGTCCTTAAGAAGGTGACTTCTATATTGAGTCTATAAAAATGATTTTTAAGCTCCTAGAGACACCCCTTGGAAGGAGGGTGAAGGTTTAAGTGTATCTTCCATGAGGACAAGAAAATCATTTGTGGATTTTTTCATTCTTGGAAGACCAATATATAGGGCTATCCTGTATGGATTTTCAAACAATGTGGTTAAATCACTTATATCCCGATACTCAAAGTGTTTATCAGGTTCATGAGTTCATACACATGGAAAATAATGGGATGCTTATAATAGACTATTTTACCCATTTTACTGATTTTTATTATTTCACCTCAATGATCATGGAGTATAAAGTGGAAAGGGCCATGCATTTTGAGGATGGTCTGAGATATGTGATATAGGTGTAAGTGAATGTTTTCCACATTCTTACATTCAATAAGGCTGTAAATCAGGATTTGATAATGGATAGGAACCCAGGTTAGTATAGAGGCATAAGGAAACAAGATTCTACTAGGTGATTCAGTAGTGGTTCAATAGGAAGTAGGAAGAACTTTTATAAGGAGTCACTCCAGGCTGGTAGTGGTTCGAGTAGTTAGAGTGGTGGATCTTAACACTCATCAGAGGGGGTTGTCTAATCAAGGTAATTGAATTCATTATTTGAGGCTATTCCTATCCCCAGTGCCCTTTATCATCTATTAAGAGTTAGTTTTATTGCAAAATGGGGAACCTGCTATAGAGTTTCAGGAAGTATCAAGTTCTGGATAATGATAGTGTGTTGGGTTTGGTGTAAGGATCTACACCAGGATCTGGTATGCCACAAAAGATGGGTAGTTAGAGTTCTATCAACCATATAGGTTAGGGGGAGGACGTGATGATCAATGATAGAGATAACTGAATCAACATAGTAGTATTGTATAATGTACATAGGAAAGGGTTTAGGGTCATAATATGATCCATATGTATGCAGTTCAACCTATTTCTACTAGTCATAATTCTAGACCTTTTACCATCTAAGGTGTGATACGAGTGGATTCTACTTTGTCTTGTGCCTTATTTGACATAAGAGGTTTACATTTTTTATACCTATTTAGTTCACAAGAAATCTTATGGTTTATTATAGAGTACTGAAATATGGTGATATCTATTGGAACATCATTGGGAGTGTTCCCATAATGTATTCTTTTCTGTAGGGAATGTACCATGGAGATTAGAGGTTACCAATTTTTATGGGAATTCTTAATGTTTGAAATTACGTTCTTTAAACTGATCCATTATATTGATTGGTTAGTTCCATAACTCACTCACATCGACTATTACCATGGAATAGTTCTCTTCACCTCTCCAGAGGGAAATGAGTTTGCTCATGTTGTAGAGTGGCATTTAGAGGAACGATTTGTAGGATTTGACAATAGGAAACTGGGTGGGATTACGACCCAAATTTCTAGTTTAATGATGTATGATAGAGAGGAATCAGAAGATATTTATTCTCCCATAATTGAATTATTTTTTAAAATTTTCTCTGATAAATTCTTGAGGTTTCCAAAAAATATAGATGCTGAGTTCACGATCGATCTCATACAAAGAACTCAGCCCAATTTTATTTCATCTTATTAAAAAGATCCAGCAGATATTTTTGAGCTTAAGGATTAGCTAGAGGTCTCAGTGGCCAAGGGATTCATTCAGCTATGCACATACCCTTGGGTTTCTCTATTCCTATTTTCTAAGAAGGAAAATTGTTCTTTATGGTTGTGTGTCAGCTAAATGAAATTGAATCAAATGATAGTTAAACAATTATGCACAATTCCATGTATTGATGTACTTTTTAACCAGTTGAGAGGTACTTGAGTCTTCAAAAAGATTGATATGAGATTGGGTTATCACTTATTTAGGGTAAGAAGTTTAGAAATTACATATAGTACTTTTCATAGTGGGTATGGTTTATTTGAGTACCGAGTGATATTGATTGGGTTAACGAACATGTTGATATTATTTATGGATTTGGTGAATAGGATTTTCATATGTATTTGAATTATTTATAGTTGTATCAATGGATGAAATCCTTATATACTCCAAGATGTGAGAAAAACATTAACAACGCTAGGATATTTTGTTGGGTACAATTCAAGAACATCTTGTCTATGCCATTTTGACTAACAGATGCATTTGGATTGATGTGGTACACATTTGGGCCATGTTATTTCTAAGGCCGATATATCCATGGAACCTGAGAAGATCCATATAATTATTTCATGGGAATTTCACAAAAATATCATAGATATATTATGATTTTTGGGTTTATCTAGGTATTACAAGAGGTTTATCTAATATTTTCACATTTGGATGCACCAAATATGGTCTTGAAAAAAAAGCAGTTTGGTTTTTCTTGATTGATGCTTATGAGGAAAATTTTCAAAAATTAAGGAAATACAAACTACAACATTTATCCTTCTTTACCTGAGGTAGATAGGGAATACACTATATATTATAATTCATTAGTTATGGGGATGGAAACAATATTGATGTAGGGATTTAATGAGTTTTCATATGGTTTTAGGTAACTAAGAACTCACTAGAATAATTATTCAACTGATGACCTGGAGCTGGTGGTAGTAGTGCATACCTTGAGGTATTAGAGACACTGCATTTTTTAGGGGGGAATGTATGGTGTTTACAAACCACCAAATTATGAAATACATATTCTCCTAATAGAATCTTAACCTTATGTAGTGAATTTGGGTTGATAATATATAGTATTTTTAATTTTAGATAGACTATACCACTAGAAAGGGAAATATGGTTACAAACACTTTGAGTTAGAAGATGTAGGCTCAAGTAGTTATACAATCCATTAGTGAATTGTAGTAAATAAAGTTTTTCATTGAGATGTGTTTAGATGTTATGAAGTATCAGGGTTAGGAAAAAAATAATTTTTTTTTCTATTTCCCCTTCAATACATTGAAATATAAAGATAGAGCTATTTGATCTAGAGTGTTTAAAATTTTGGGACAACATATACGGTGGGGTGTTTCCACCTGACTAAAAATTTGATTATGATGAGATTCTATATGTTCACAATTTTGTATTATTTCCCATGAACATTCATAAAGAGACGATGTGTGAGTTTTATGCCTTTAAATGGGAGGTTTACCCTAGTTTGATGAAGATATATTAAGACTTTCACTAATAGTATTGGTGGTTTATAATGAAAAATGATATCATGGGTTTTTATGAAATGCTCAATCTATTAGAAGGTGAAGGATGATCACAAGCAAACTAATATCCTTTTATATCCATTTTCCATTCCCATGTGGAAATGGAACAAAGTTACTATTGATTTTTTATGAGTTTATCGAGAACACCTTGGGGTATTGATGCTATTTGGGTAATTGTGGCTCATCTATCAAAGGGTTTCCAAGTATTTATAAACATATAGACCCCTTAACTGGATTAGATTGGTACGCTCAATGTACAAAATATTTTTTGTGTACATGGGGTCACTTAGAACATTATTTAATGTATAGATTCTCACTTCACACCATTATATTTTAAAGGGTAATAAAAATCATTGGGTACACTAGTGTATTTGAGTACTTCCTATCATCAATTGATCCATGGACAGTCTAAGTGTACTATACATATTTTGGAGGACATACTAAGGTATTATGTCTTAGATTTTTTAGTTTTTTTTGAGAACAACATAGTCTTTATATAATTATCCTACAAAAAAGATATGAAGCTTTTATATTGATAGAAATTTATAAGGCTATGTCTAGTAAACTAAACCGCTCACCTCTATGTTGGTGGGAGGTTTATGAGTCAGCATTGATCATGCCAGTGTTAGGGTTGGTGTCCTGATAACCAACTGTTTTTTACTTTGATTACATGAATTTTCACTTATTATATATTGTTCATTGTTCTACATGACTATAATATAATAATGTCCTGGAATATATGTTGCATTGATAAGGTTATGGCAGATCCCCATTATGATGAGAACCATGAAATTTTATAACAATATTCTTAAATAAAGTTCTGTAGTTAGATGACATACTATGATAGGACACATAGTATACAGACCGTCATGTGAGAGTACTCTTAAGAAGGCAAGACTCTCTATTATGGAGTTCACACTTGGTAATATCTAAGATGGGGGATTATGAGAACATACCCACCAGTAGAAATTCCACATGTTTTGGTGTCATCAGACATTGCTATCTATGAGTGTGTGTAATGACCCTTAGACTCGAAGATTATCATTAACTAATGTCATGACTCGCGCACTTATATTTTCTAACAAAAACCCTCACGAAGATAGTTGGTGGGATGTAGGGTACGTTCAGTGCGTCATAAATTACATGTTGTTAATGGATAAGTCGAGGAAGGATTTGTCCCTTCCATATTTATGGAAGTAAATATCTCGGGCCATTTTATTGAAATAGAAATGTCGAACAAATTCCATGGCCATGGTGTCACGATGAGTTTATTTCTAGAAGTCAAAGAATGATGGATCAAACATATATTTTTATGACACTGCCATGAAACCTACTTGATGAGATATTGAGAAAAAGGGATTAAATTACATGGTAAGCATTCGTATGAGGTGACATGTCAATGCGTCATCAACTTCATTCTCTTGGGTTCCTTGACCCATTGCTATACAGTAATCTTGAACTTTAGGCAAGCCTGCCTAATGCCAACTAGAAAGAGGCCGAGAGGGTCACACACTGTGTTTATCCAAGTATCTCAAGTAGAATAAAGATTATTCTTGTATGTCGTTTAATAATTTTTCAAGGAAGCCTAAATTGTTTTAATGATGGAGGAAAAAGGAAATTAAAAACTAAATATACACGCCAAGTATTAGTGATTACATGCTGTGTATTTTTTCATGGAAAACAAGTACACACCGTGTATTAATGATTACACTCTGTGTAGTTTTATGGAAAACAAGTACACGCCATGTATTAATGATTACACGCCGTGTAGTTTTCTAGTCGGGATTTTTAGGATATAATATTGTTTTATTAAATGATATTTATTATAATCAGTGTGAGCACATGTCAAGGAATTAAATATTCGACATGGTGGTTTTCAAAAAGAGATAATGAAATAAATAAAACCTGTAACGCGTATTTTTATTGTCATAACTCTATAACGTCAAACTCGATTATAAATATTCCCACAACCCCAACACTTTTCCTAAGAGAATCGTTCTTCACAACAATTCTAGATAATTCTCTCAAGACGGAAAGAACTCCATCCTCCAAGAACACTCTCAATATAAAGCCCCGGCCTTAAACATTACTTAATATTGAATTAAATGAATAATTCACATTGAGTATCTTTTCAGGTTTAGAGTTTTAGAGAATTAGATCATAAAACGTGCATTACATTCCACATATAATCAAAGTGGTTACATAAAGATAGTATTCTTTTTTACCATCAATGGAAACATATTTAAAATAAAACATGGATTCTTTCTTGACACTTCCTTGACACTATCATCATATCATGTACCTTTCCCTTGAAATGTGAAAAACATTTCAAAAAACTTGGGATGAGCATAAAAAGCTCAGTAAGGGATATAAAAATATGGAAAGGAAACATGGGTACATATATACATAAGAATGAAATCATACTTTACCCATAAAACATAAGCACTTTAACATACCTCATCAAATCATGAATAAATCATAGAAATCATAAGACATAAAGGTAACTTGAGGCATTCATAACATTCTTACGTAGGGAGTAACCCTCTTGGTTACGTTTGGAATACCCATCACAGTATATTCCCTAAATCTCTTCGGAGAAACCTTAACGTTTCACTCCTTCACGTTACCCAATGCATTGGAGAGCTATATCGGGCTCACCCGCCCTTAGTTTATCACGGAACCACCCATCTTCATAATAATGCCCAAGAACCTCAACATAATCGTATCACATAAAACATGCATAAAGGAAACATAACATTTCCACCTTTCAATCATAAGATATCAATACAACACATTGATATAAAAACATTATCAAAACCATTTTCAATACCAAAACAAAAGAAAAGTAAAACATGGTATTTATTTTTCTTTCAAAAAAATGTATGGATTGTAGAGGAAGCCGAAACTCAAATAATGGTCACGGTGGCGGAGAAGTCGTTGTCACCGCATACATACGACAAAAACATTCCCTTTTGTGGTTTAGTAAAACGCTTCGTATAAAAAAGATTCCTTTTGGATAAACGTAAAAATCAAAGGGGTTTATACACCGTATAAAAGAAGGTTGTGTATAAAACAAAATATGCCTCAATGAAAGGAGATTGAGATGAAGTCCTATACCTTGGGTCTGACTTGACTCGGTCGTTCTTTAATCTCCATAATAATAAACATGAGTTAATTTCTACTTGTTTAAGAACCTTTTTCAAGTTCATTACTCCTTTTATATCACTTATTTCCATTTCATGAACACTATGTAATTATTTAAGTTAATAACGGTCGTTTTAACGATCATTGGTACTTGAGTCAAAAATAAACCCTTTATAATTACATGTTGTTCATGTATCCATTATATCTATAATTATAATCATTATGTATATATCATATATATCCAGTATATACATGCATTTATAATATTACATAATCATTTAGAGGTAAGAAATTAAATTCACCGTTCATGGAGATGGTAAGCCGTACGTACGCATGAATGCTACTTTCATTTCTATTTTGTATTTTATAGAATGGAATCATAAGGATATAAAGGTATATTATAATTCTAGTATAATATCATATATAATATCATAGTTCCATCCTTTATACGTCCCACATATGGTATTTAACGAATCAAATCACTTTGAGGGGGCGGTAGTCCGCACTTCCTTAAATGAAGATATCGCGTTTACCCATAATGGAAACCATAAAGGTATGCCCAAAATGAAAAATACATAAGCTTAAGGAAAACATAAACATATTATATATCATATATAAATATAGTGACATCTTAATGGCCACCTTTGAATGTGTTAAAAGAATGTTGAACAATCATCGTTTCGGGAGGCATAAATTCACCATCCACGGAAACAGTATGTCCTTTAACCATTAGATGTAGGTGTGTGTAAGTGTAGCTCGAATAATTCTTATAACAACATCCTAGTATATCGAGGATACTGGAGTTGTTACAAAAGAAAATAATAAAAAGAGTTTAGGGGGTTGGAGAAGCAAAATCAAACAAAAGGACTCAAAAGAAGACATTACCTTAAAATCGGGTAACTCTTTTAGATTTGAGCTCAAAGGCTTCCTTGGGAAGAATTCTGCCCAAAGTGAGGCTTCAAGGAGTAAGAGAGGGATGTGGAGAGCCAAAATGGGTAGGGGTTGGTGTAGAGACCCGAATCCAGACGTACATGGACATTACATTACTTTTGCATAATACTTAGTATATAACAAAAACACACACACAAGGACTGTAATAGTTTAGTGTCTTTGGAAACTCAGAATATAATCTTCTAATCGTGGTGAAAGATCTTCAACATCTCCCATAAAGATCTCGTTTTTTTTAAAACCTAATTAATTTCTTTATGTACTGGAAAAAAACATAAAAGGGTGAGCTCAAATGCTCAGTAAGAGTAAACAAAAGAAATATCAATCACGTCATATTCATAAGAACATATCTTTTGGAAATCTTAACCTGAAAAAGAGATCATAATTTCATAACATGGGATAAATCTTAATAGCGAAATGTAATCCCAATAATCATAACTTAAAACATGAAACTTTGTGGCATAAACACATAATCATAGAGAATCATTTCCTGTTAGTCAAGACTCATTTCCAAGACTATCTTAGTGGACAAAGTCCCTTTCTGAACCGAGTTCATTCCTCGTTTCAGTCCTGTTTCACTGAACCGGTATAACCTACCATTCCAGCCATATCTATCTCATGAGATATAAAATCTTTACCCAATGCATTGGAGGGAGATATAGGTCCCACCCATCTCATAATGATACCATTCTTATGTGTTCCACAAAATCATAAACCATACATCATAGCATAACCCATGTAATAAAAATGGGAATCTTAAACATCGTGACATCATAAAACAATTCATATAAGATAAAGGAATTCATAAAAATATTTCCATCACAACATAATAAAATCCATGTAATAATAGGGATAGAAACAGAACCCTTTATTATCTTAGATGGAAAATAATTTTGATAAAACACTTGAACTCCATTTTTGAGGAAAATATCCTTTCTACCTCAAAAACATTTTTCCTTTCTTAATATGTTATACAATTTTAAACTAAAAGAATCTAATTAAAAATAAACTTGAAAACTTGTAAAGGAAGCTTCTTGGAAATAATGTTTTAAAAATCCATTCATGCCGCATAAGTTAAAAAAACATTATTCTCGTACTTTTGTCGGAAAAGTCAAAAAAAGTACCTCGTACAAAAAAATGACAAAAAATTCCTTTCATATATTTTAATAAAAACTCAACAAAGGGTAAAATTGGATTTAAACAATTGTAGGTGGATGGAAATAATATTACATATTGAGGAAACATGGATGTGGATGATAAAATACACCCCAGTAAATACCAAAGTATAAACAATCTCGGATAAAAATGAGATTGTGATATTTCCCTTACCTTAGGTCAGATTTGCTTCGTAAGTGTCCGAACCTCCTGTATAATGATTTAAATAATTTCATTTATTTATTAAAGAATAATATTAATTGTTATGATATCATATATGGTTCACTTATGACTTTATATTACCCGTTCTTTTGTAAATTCCATGTTAAAGAGCGTTTTGGGTAAAATTGTTTCATTTGTCGTAGGTGTTTGGAGTTGTTGTTCTTGACATTATTATTACATATATCATGATTTACTTACTTCCAGAATATAAAAAATGATTTATATATAATATATATTCAGTATATATATATATAATAGATAGATAAATGAAATGAAACACACCGTTCATGGAGACGGTAGTCCGTACGTACGCATGAACACTGTTTTCCTTTCCTTATTGTCTTGAATGGAAGTAAGTAGATGACATAAATATATATATACATACATAAATCCAGTATATTTAACATGTCATATATTTCATTATTATTCATTATATATACTTTATAATCATTCATTAATGGTTAATGCGGAGAATGAATCTCATCGCGTCGTGGAGATGGTAGTCCGTACGTACGCACGAGCGATGATATCATTCTCATGATCGTGAACTAGTGTTGAAGTGTATGTATACTATTTAAGTATCAATATAACTTTATAATAATCATATATAGTAACTCATTACACCATTATACCCATCCAATTAAGGAGGTGGCGGAAAATAGATCACACCACGGCGTGGAGACGATATTTCGTACTTACGCACGCGCGGTGATTTCCTTTTTCCGTAGGATGGATAGAAGGTTAATTAGAGTTGTTTCATATTTATAATAACATATAAGTATATAATAAGTACTTATGTTATTACTTTATCATGAAACAACTAAATAAGAAGAAGTTGAAGAAGAAGGAAATTGAAAAAGATCCGTAATGGATATTACCTCTTTTTGACGCGCCTTTTTTTAACCTCTACTTAAAGAACTAAGGATTGTCTTTGAAGAAGACCAGGACCTCTAGGATGATACTAGGGAAGTGGAGAAGATATTTTGGCAGGGGTTGGCCGTGCTTTAAGGCTCAAAGTGGTGTGAGGAAGAGGGGGAGGAGGTGCCCTTTTATAAGGGAGGAGAGGGGAACCTTAAGAAAATATCAAAATATTATTTTATATTAAGGACAAATTCGGTTTATAATGGTTTCAAAGGGTATTATTTCAAAGATAAAGTGGTGATGGGTCGAAATACTCTCATAAAATAGTATTTAGACAATTTTAGGTTATTATTTTAACCTTATCAATTAGATTTAACTCTAAGTTAAATAATTTAACTTTTATCGTGTCTTTTTGTTTTCTTACACTATATGGTTAATAAACATGACATAACAATCAAAAAGAACCCCAAGTTGTTTATTATTAATATATCTATCCTTATCTAAGTCATTTGGCCGAACCATAGATTTTTAGGAATTAAATAACAATTAATAATATAATATTTGTTTTAAAAACTAAATTATGTCAATTTTGACACTATTTGGTACATGATTTTTATGAAATTCATAAAAGAATGATAAGTTAGAAACAAGTTACTTATATCAACAATAACATGTCATATTAACATAGAAAATTAATTTAAGTCCTAAAAAGTCTCAAATTATATTTATTTGGGCATTTATAACATCAATTATGTCAATATTTCATTAATAAGACAATTACTGCATCATCTTTGTGTCATAATAAATGATAATTATTTAATCCTTAAAAATTATAAATAAATTCCTATGATGTAGATAATTGTATTATATTTCTGTATACTTTTCATTTTATAAGTTTCATGAAGTTTATCACTAAATTAAAATTATTATACTTATAAGATTTAAGAAAGTGACATGTTGTCACATTCTTTGGTTTTAATAATAATTAAATTATTTTCATGGAAAAAAGTCCATAAAATGAATCTAATCATACCCTTAGGTTATATGCGTCTACTTTTAGCCATCCAATAAGATTTTTACAAGTGTTAGGGTAATTTTATAATCTTATATTTACCCTTAATTACCCGATTTACCTTTAACTATAGTAAATAAAATTTACCGTAGTTACTATTCACAGTGCCCAAAAATAAAAAGTAGCTTATTAACATAATTTGGACCCAATGATTCCAAATATGGAATCCATTTTTCCAAATTCAATACACAAAATATTCAGAAATTAAATTAAAATTAATCCCGTTGTCGAAAGAAAACGGGTTTTTCTTTAAAACATTGCAAAAGATTGAATTGATTTAACCTACAAATTCAAGGTAAAATCAATGATAATTACATAAATTATATTAAATGGTAAAAATATATTCTATTTATACTTTAAAACCATTCAATATTATAATTTAACCACATAAGATATTACGATGAAAAAAGTTGTTTTTAATTAAAATATAGCGTGTTTTTACAATTCATTAAAATATGAAAGTTATCGGAAAAATATCAAAACATTATCTAATGTAAATTTTTATATCCCGATTCCAAAGAAGAATTTTATTTTGTCAAATTGAACATATAAACATGTCAAAAACTATATTTAAAGTGGGTGCGCCATCAAAAAGCGGCAAAACTGCATTTTTTGAAAAATACTTATCTTACCCGAAAAAATTATTTTGTTCTTATATCATGTTCTAGAAAATATGTAAGATGAATAATAATGTTATAAAATTCAAAATTTAGTTAATACTATTCATAACGTCTAGTTCATGACAATATTATAATAATATATCGTTGTTTATTAAAACCCGGTATTGCGTACAACACACGCTATCGAGGAAGGTCGCGATTGCGTGTAATGCAAGCCAAGTCAGGGTTGCGTGTTGTGAAAGAATCCTTCGTTGTTTCTTATAACAGAATCCAACCATATTTCATTTATACATTGAATATATATATATATATACTCAATGTTGCGTAGAATTACTATTATCAAAATTGTGTGTAACACGATCCAACAATAGTGTTCCGTATACTGAAAGCTAATACGGTGTTGCATATAGCGCAAGGTAATCTTGGTGTAGAATACAAAACAAGAAATTAATGAAATTAAAAGAATATTTTTCATAAAATCTCGGGGTTTTACATTCTACCCCCCTTAAAATGAATTTCTCCCTCGAAATTCGTTGGGGTTATAAATGGGTTACTACTCGAAAGTTTGTTTAATAGAAACCCACATCGTAAAAGGAATACCAAAACATGGCTTTAAAAAATAAAGTATGAAATGTAACGGTTACGCAAATTAACTCATCACTGGGTTTCCACGTAGGAGAACATAGGTGAAAATATGGATATGGAAGAAAAATCTAACCATCAAGTTCTGATGGAGAGTGGTAGAGAACATGGCTATAAAAAATCCAACAATCGCAAAGCCATAAATTTGTGATGATCTAGGGTACCATCTGATTAATCAGATATAAGATCACTAGGACAACATTTTTGGTTTTCAATATCATTTCCCTAAAGTTGAAAAATTTTAATTAGAAGAAATACTTACTTGATTTTAGTACAATCTCATTGTTGTTCGTGCTTTGAACAATTTCCACTTCATCTCTTAAAGAAATGAAGTTGAATTTGTTATTTGTGAAGTGTTAACAGATCATGTGATATAATTATGGGTCATTCCATCTGTTTCAAACAAAAGTTCAGCAATAGTTATCAAATATACATAAGTCCGTCTTTGGTGAGGTTAATCATATATGATTCCAAAAATGAACTTATACTTCATATATCATACTGCTTAATAAAATAAAACTAGTTTCTACTAACCAGGGACTTTCTGTAGACCAGTGGTATGTGATAAAGGCCCGACGCACTTTAGTTGTGGGTTCGATTCCCATAGCCTTGGCTGAAGCGATGGGTTGTCGCACATCCTGCAGGTTGTCCCTTTTCTAAAACTACATTATTATAACATCCCATCAACAATATCAAAAAAAAATTATCCTTAAACAATACTAACTTATGTCCAACATAATCCATTCCAATCTTTAGGCTTATCTAAAATACTTCGGTCCAAGATCATAGTATAGAGAAAATGATCATGTGAATGCCATCAGTTATCCCTCATATATCTTGTTCGTCACATTCCAGTCATGTGAATACTATAATCATGTAATCTCTTGAAAAATGAATACCCATTAAATCTTAGTGAAAACATGAGTTCTGTCAAAAGATAACTCATTCCACATACCAAAATCCTCAAAATTCTATATACATAGTCCTTATATCAATCATGAGCTCATGAATACAATCAAACATCTCATTATCTTCTTTTCCCTTCATTATGCGCATATCATCTACTTTCCAAAAATATTTCAATCACTTTTTTTTCCTGGTTACCAGTATCATATAATTATTGAAAACCAATACATAGATATTCCAAAATTCCACAATACCATAAATGAGATTCCATGATACTATTTTGAAATCCCATTACATAAACACTTAATCTTTCCACCACATCGTTGTCATATTCAATATCGCCAATAGTGATCGCATGTGACTTCCCTTTGTCCTTTGCCTTAAGTGGTTGCTCATGTCGATCATCACTAACCCTTGGATTAGGGAATTTATTAGAATAATGCCCCATTTCCTTGCACTTGAAGCATTGAAGTGTTTGTGGTGTGTTCTCTACAGTGTTTTCTTTATTCACATCATTAGAAACCCTTTTTACATTACTTCGACACTCAGCTGCTCGATGACCTTCTTTTCCAAACTTAAAACATTTTCTAGTCCCTTTAAGACAATCTCCATCATGCTTCTTTCCACACTTTGTGCATAAGGAAACATTCATCTTCTTTTCACCATTATTCTGAGATTTCTCCTTGAACTCCATCTTTCGTTTCTTGTCAAAACTATGAGATGGATAAGTAACACCAACTTCCATTTCTACCTTGATAGCACAACACACAATTTCTTCATAGCTACTGAAGTCTCTTATAGTTAATGCCCTTCGAAGATTTGGTTTTAAGCCACTGAATAATTGATCAACTTTACTTTCAGGTTGGATGATAAATCCAGATGCATACCTTGCAAGCCTTGTAAAATTCGCTTCGTATATACCAACTGATTCATCATACTTTTTCTTTAGTTCAAGAAACTACTTCTCCATCTTTGTTCTAAGAATAAGAGGGAAGTACTTATTGAAAAATAAGTTCTTGAACTCATCCCATTCCATGGACTCAATTTCATCTCTTTGCCTCGTATTCTTGATAAGATTCCACCATTGATCAGCTTCACCTACCAAACGATATACTGCTAAGATGAATTTATCATGTTCAGAACATTGAAGAACTGAAAATATCTTTTCAGTGGTACTCATCCGTTGTTCAGCAATAAGGGGATCAGAAGACCCACTAAAAGAAGGTGGACGTTGCCTCATGAAGGACTCAACAGAATTTTGTTCCCTTCTCTGCTCATTTGGAAGTCCAGAATGATTCATAGCTTGTGTAAGTATAGCAATAATATTTTGCACTCCATCTCCCATAACATTTGTTTGTTCAGGAGGAAAATCATTACATTGTCCAGTACATTGATCAACACGGTTCCTTCAGGTTCCATCCATCATCTAAAACCCAAAAAGAATAGTGTGAGAGGCAAAAATCATGCTAGGTAAAACATAATAGTAAAGGGGGAGCACCCTCAATATCTAAAATCTTAGGTTAAATTCTAAGATCGTTACCATAGTTCTAGGACTATATCCCATACGTATACTTATCCTTAGGGACATCCCTAGACATACCTTAGAAATATCTCTAGGGATCTCACTAACGTTTTCGCATCCTAGTTTCCAAAGGTTGACTAAACCTTTCCTCTGATACCAATTGTAGAGACCTGAAGCCGGACGAACATTGACATTACATTACTTTTTCGGAATACTTAGTACATAACAAAAACACACACACAAGGACCGTAATAGTTTAGTGTCTTTGGGAACTCGGAATATAATCTTCTAATCGTGGTGAAAGATCTTCAACATCTCCCATAAAGATCTCCTTTTTTTAAAATATAATTCCTTTCTTTATGTCTTGGAAAAAAAACATAAAAGGGTGAGCTCAAATGCTCAGTAAGAGTAAACAAAAGAAATATCAATCACTTCATATTCATAAGAAGATATCTTTTGGAAATATTAACCTCCAAAAGAGATCATAATTTCATAACATGGGATAAATCTTAGTAGTGAAATGTAATCCCAATAATCATAACTTGAAACATGAAACTTTGTGGCATACACACATAATCATAGAGAATCATTTCATGTTAGTCAAGACTCATTTCCAAGACTATCTTAGTGGACAAAGTCCCTTTCTGAACCGAGTTCATTCCTCGTTTCATTCCTGTTTCACTGAACCGGTATAACCTACCGTTCCATCCATGTCTATCTCATGAGATATAAAATCTTTACCCAATGCATTGGAGGGAGATATAGGTCCCACCCTTCTAATAATGATACCATTCTTATGTGTGCCACAAAATCATAAACCATACATCATAGCATAACCCATGTAATAAAAATGGTAATCTTAAATATCGTGACATCATAAAACAATTCATATAAGATAAAGGAATTCATAAAAATATTTCCATCACAACATAATCAAATCCATGTAATAATAGGGATAGAAACATAACCCTTTATTATCTTAGATGGAAAATAATTTTGATAAAACAATTGAACTCCATTCTTGAGGAAAATATCCTTTCTACCTCAAAAACATTTTTCCTTTCTTAATATGTTATACAATTATAAACTAAAAGAAGTTCATTAAAAATAAACTTGAAAACTTGTAAATGATGCTTCTTGGAAATAATTTTTTAAAAATCCATTCATGCTGCATAAGTTAAAAAAACATTCTTCTCATACTTTTGTCAGAAAAGTCAAAAAAGTACCTCGTACGAAAAAATGACAAAAGATTCCTTTAATATCTTTTACTAAAAACTCACCAAAGGGTAAAATTGGATTTAAACAATTGTAGGTGGATGGAAATAATATTACATATTGAGGAAACATGGATGTGGATGATAAAATACACCCCAGTAAATGCCAAAGTATAAACAATCTCGGATAAAAATGAGATTGTGATGTTTCCCTTACCTTAGGTCCGATTTGCTTCGTAAGTGTCCAAACCTACTGTATAATTATTTAAATAATGTCATTGACTTATTACAGAATCATATTAATTGTTATGATATCATATATGGTTCACTTATGACTTTATATTACCCATTCTTTTGTAAATTCCATGTTAAAGAGCGTTTTGGGTAAAATTGTTTCATTTGTCGTAGGTGTTTGGACTCGTTGTTCTTGACATTATTATTACTTATATCATGATTTACATACTTCAAGAATATAAAACATGATTTATATATCATATATAATCAATATATATATATATATAATAGATAGATAAATGAAATGAAACCCACCGTTCATGGAGACGGTAGTCCGTACGTACGCATGAACGTTGTTTTCCTTTCCTTATTGTCTTGAATGGAAGTAAGTAGATGACATACATATATATATATACATAAATCCAGTAGATTTAACATGTCATATATTTCATTATTATTCATTATATATACTTTATAATCATTCATGAATGGTTAATGTGGAGAATGAATCTCATCGCGTAGTGGAGACGGTAGTCCGTACGTACGCACAAGCGATGATATCGTTATCATGATCGTGAACTTGTGTTGAAGTGTATGTATACTATTTCAGTATCAATATCACATTATAATAATCATATATAGTTATTCATTACACCATTATACCCATCCAATTAAGGTGGTGGCGGAAAATAGATTACACTACGGCGTGGAGACGATATTCCGTATGTACGCACGCGCGGTGATTTCCTTTTTCCGTAGGATGGATAGAAGGTTAATTAGAGTTTTTTAATATTTATAATAACATATCAGTATATAAGAAATACTTATGTTATTACTTTATCGTGAAACAACTAAATAAGAATAAGTTGAAGAAGAAAGAAATTGAAAAAGATCGGTAATGGATATTACCTCTTTTTGGCGCTCCTTTTCTTAACCTCCACTTAAAGAACTAAGGATGGTCTTTGAAAAAGACCAGGACCTCTAGGATGATACTAGGGAAGTGGAGAAGAGATTTTTTCAGGGGTTGGCCGATCTTTATGGCTCAAAGTGGTGTGAGGAAGAGGGGGAGGAGGTGCCCTTTTATAAGGAAGGAGAGGGGCACCTTAGGAAAATCTCAAAATATTATTTTATATTAAGGTCAAATTCGGTTTATAATGGTTTCAAAGGGTCTTATTTCGAAGCTAAAGTGGGGATGGGTCTAAATCCTCTCATAAAATAGGATTTATAAAATTTTAGGTTATTATTTTAACCTTATCAATTAGATTTAACTCTAAGTTAAATAATTTAACTTTTATCGTGTCTTTTTGTTTTCTTACACTATATGGTTAATAAACTTACCATAAAAATCCAAAAGAACCCTAAGTTGTTTATTATTAATATATCTATCCTTATCTAAGTCATTTTTCTGAACATTAGATTTTTAGTAATTAAATAACAATTAATAATATAATATTTGTTTTAAAAATTAGTTTATGTCAATTTTGACACTATTTGGTACATGATTTTTATGAAATTCATAACAGAATGATAAGTTCAAAACAAGTCACTTATATCAACAATAACATGTCATATTAACCTATAAAATTAATTTAAGTCATAAAAAGTTTCAAATTACATTTATTTGTGAATTTATAACATCAATTATGTCAATATTTCATTAATAAGACAATTACTACATAATCTTTGTGTCATAATAAATGACAATTATTTAATCCCTAAAAATTATAAATAAATTCTATGATGTAGATAATTGTATTAGATTTCTGGATACTATTCATGTTCGAAGTTTCATGAAGTTTATCACTAAATTAAAATTATTCTACTTATAAGATTTAAGAAAGTGACATGTTGTCACATTCTTTGGTTTTAATAATAATTAAATTATTTTCATGGAAAAAAGTCTATAAAATGAATCTAATCCGACCCTTAGGTTATATGGGTCTACTTTTAGCCATCAAATAGGATTTTTCCAAGTGTTAGGGTAATTTTATAATCTTATATTTACCCTTAATTACCCGATTTACCTTTAACTATAGTAAATAAAATTTACCGTAGTTACTATTCACAATGCCCAAAAATAAAAAGTAGATTATTAACATAATTTGGACCCACTGATTCCAAATATGGAATAAATTTTTCCAAATTCAATACACAAAAGATGCAGAAATTAAATTAAAATTAATCCCGTTGTCGAAAGAAAACAGGTTTTTCTTTAAAACATTGCAAAAGATTGAATTGATTTAACCTACGAATTCAAGGTAAAATAAATGCTAATGACATACATTATATTAAATGGTAAAAATATATTCTATTTATACTTTAAAACCTTTAAATATTATAATTTAACCACATAAGATATTACGAAGAAAAAAGTTGTTTTTAATTAAAATATAGTGTGTTTTTACTATTCATTAAAATATGAAAGTTATCAGAAAAATATAAAAAATTTATCTAATGTAAATTTTTATATCCTGATTCAAAATAAGAATATTATTTTGTCAAATTGAACATATAAACATGTCAAAAACTAGATTTAATGTGGGTGCTCCATCAAAAGGCGGCAAAACTGCATTTTTTGAAAAATAATCATTTTACCCGAAAAATTTATTTTGTTCTTATACCATGTTCTAGAAAATGTGTAAGATGAATAATAATGTTATAAAATTCAAAATTTAGTTAATACTATTCATAACGGCTAGTTCATGACAATATTATAATAATATATCGTTGTTTATTAAAACCCGGTATTGCGTACAACACACGCTATCGAGGAAGGTCGCGATTGCGTGTAATGCAATCCAAGTCAGGGTTGCGTGTTGTGAAAGAATCCTTTGTTGTTTCGTATAAAATAATCCAACCATATTTCATTTATACATTGAATATATATATATATATATACTCAATGTTGCGTAGAATAACTATTATCAAAATTGTGTGTAACACGATCCAAGAATAGTGTTGCGTATACTGCACGCTAATACGGTGTTGCGTATAGCGCAAGGTAATCTTGGTGTAGAATAAAACACAAGACATTAATGAAATTAAAAGAATATTTTTCATAAAATCTCGGGGTGTTACAGTTGTCCGAGCCAAAGGCTTTGGGAGTGTCGGTAAGGAGGTAGAGGTGGGGGCCTTTTATAAGAGGAGAGGTGGGGCACTCTTGGAAGGTAAAGAAAAGTCACTTTATTTTAAAATGGTATTCGGATTTAAGAGGTCCCACATTGATGTGTTTTGAGGATAAGGTGATAAGGGTTCGAAATCCACACATCCAATAGGTTTTGGCCATGTCTAGGTCTTAGATTTTACATTATCATTCCATTTTATTTAAATCGTTAAATAATGAGGTCATCACTGCATCATCATGATGTCATAAATAATTTATTTTATTTAAAGTCTAAAAATTATTAAAAAAATACTATGATGTAGGAAATCTTTTTATATTTCCAATGACTATTTATAATAAAAAATATTATCTTTATAACCCAATGTAAAATTTTTTTTAGTAAAACATCTCACGTTTGTGTCATTTTTACTTTTACATTAAATAAAATGTTATTTATGTCATTTCCAAACCAAAGTGGCTCCATGGGGTCCCCAAGTTGACCCATGGATTTTATTGGTCGGACATGACACATCCAATGAGGGTAGGAAATGTGTAAAGATCATCTCATTTTATTAAAGCATTATTTCTACCTTAAACTACACTAATTACCTCTAATCGCGATTAAGAACTTAAGAGTTACTATTCACCCAAAAAATTATTTTAATCTCATTGAACCACATTTTAATTCTAAATGACAAAAATGTATGCCGGATTTTTGAAATTCAAAACACAGAAGTGGTAAAATTTCATTTAAACGAAAAATCAGTTTTTATAAGAACCACTTAGTGGTTTCACTATTCATCAAAAATTGATGTTTTTTAGAAAAATACCAAAAATTCACCCTAAGCTATATTTGATATTCCGAATTCAAAAATGAAGTCTATTTTAAAAAATTCAAAACATATAAGTCACATTAATTAATTTAATAATTAAATCCCGTTGTCATGACAAATAGCGCGTTTTTATGAAACAATAAGTATCAAAACATTGACACCAGTTTGAGTCCAATTTCAAAGTGAAATTGATTCCAATGACCACCATAGGATTAAATGGTAAAAATATATTCTAATTTCACTTCAAAACCAATTAAAAAGATAATCTAATCATATAAATAAATTAGATTAAAAGGCAGTTTTGATGTAAAATGCAGTATTTTTCACTATTCATTAAAAAAATGATCATTTTCTGAAAAATACCAAAAATTAACACGAAGTAAATTTTGATGTCCCAATCATAAAGAATAAGTTTATTTTGATAAACATAGCTTATAAAATTGTCAAAAGATAGATTTAAAAATGGTTTTCCATCAAAAGGAAGTAAAACAATCTTTTAAAAATATTAGTGTATTCCATGCTTAAGATTGGATTTATTTTCATTTTAAGCCTCTAAAACATTATCTAATTCATTAATAGACATAGATAAAAATATATATTAATCATTACTTACTTGTGATGTTACATCCTTCCCCCATTTTGAAAATTGCGTCCCCGCAATTTATTTACTTATCGAATAAATGGGGGTACTTATCCCTCATTACATTTTCAGATTCCCATGTTGCCTCTTCCATCATGTGGTTTTTCCAGAAAACCTTTACCTGACTAATCACCTTATTTCATAACACTTGCTCCCTGTGGTCAAGAATCTTGACTGGTTGTTCCTCATAAGATAGGTTCTCTTCCAGCTGAAGTACCTATGGACTCAAAACATGATATGGATCTGGCATATACTTTCTCAACATTGAAACGTGAAAAACATTGTGTGCCTAAGATAAACTCAGAGGTAAAGCCACCCGGTATGAAACTGATCCAACTCTCTCCAGAATTTCATATGGTCCAATAAACCTTGGACTCAACTTTCCTTTCTTACCAAATCTCATCACAATTTTCCAAGGAGAAACCTTGATAAAAACATGATCACCTACCTCAAAAGATAGATCCTTCCTCCGGTTATCCGCATAACGATTCTGCCTACTCTGAGCTGTTCTCATGTGCTTCTGAATCAGCTGAACTTTTTCTGCCATCTCTTCTACCAATTCTGGTCCCATCAACTTCCTTTCACCCACTTCATCCCAGAAAGCTGGAGTTCGACACCGCTTCCCATATAATGCCTGAAATGGTGCCATCTGTATACTGAAATGAAAACTATTATTATATGAAAATTCAACCAAAGAAAGTTGTTGGGCCCAACTTCCCTGATAATCCATAGATCAAGAACGTATCATATCCTCCAATGTATAAATTGTTCGTTCTGACTGCCCAACTGATTGAGGATGAAAAGCTGTACTAAAATTTAATTCAGTACCCAACGACTTCTAAAGGCCTTTCCAAAAGTTAGAAGTGAAACTGGGATCACGATCAGATATAATGGAGAGGGGAACTCCATGTAACCTGACTATATCTTTAAGACACAAACGGGGAAGTTGATCTAGGGAAAAAGTATCTTGTATAGCAAGGAAATGAGCAGATTTAGTCAAGAGATCAACAATAACCCAGATTGCATTATTACCTCGAGATGTCTTCGGTAATCCCACAACAAAGTCCATGGATATATTCTCCCATTTCCACTCTGGCACTGGTAAAGGCTGAAGCATCCCTTTCGGTAACTGCCGCTCTTCTTTAACATGTTGACATGTCAAACACTTCACAGTAAAATCAGAAATATCTCTTTTCATTCCATCCCACCAGTAATACTCCCGCAGATCTTTGTACATCTTAGTACTGCCAGGATGAACTGAAAACGGAGAACTATGAGCTTCACATAACAACTCTCTCTTCAACTGTGAATCACAAGGAACACACAATCTCTTCCCAAATCTCAAAACGCAATCATTATCAATGTTGAATTCAGGCAACTTACCTTTCTGAACCAGCTCTACCTTTTTCTGCAACTCACAGTCTTGCTTCTGTGCTTGCTTGATTCTATCTGATAGAGATGATCTCACTGATACCTGAAACAAAACAGAATAACTTCCTGCACCAACAACTTCTTTTCCAAATCTCATCAAATCCTTAACCAAAGGATCACGTTCCAAACACAACATTTCTAATGAAGCATTACTTTTTCGACTCAGAGCATCATCCACTTTATTTACTTTTCCCGGATGGTAATGAATTGTATAATCATAATCCTTGATTAATTCCAGCCATCTCCTCTGTTTCATGTTTAACTCTTTTTTAGTGAATATATACTTTAAACTTTTGTGATCAGTATATATTTCACACTTTACTCCATACAAATGATGCCTCCAAATTTTTAAAGAGAAAACAACAGCAGCTAATTCCAAATCATGTGTAGGGTAATTTACCTCATGAGTTTTCAACTGTCATGAAGCATAAGCAATTACCTGATCATTCTGTATTAGGACGCAACCAATTCCTTTCAATGAAGCATCACTGTATATAACAAACTCACTATTACTGGAATGTAGTGCCAAAACTGAAGCATTCACCAATCTTCATTTCAATTCCTGAAAACAATCATCACATTCTTTTGTCCAGATAATCTTAACACCCTTCCGAGTTAGCTTAGTCATTGGACTAGATAACCGTGAAAAATTTCTAACAAACCTTCGGTAATAGCCTACCAAACCATGGAAGCTACGAATCTCAGTTACATTTGTGGGTCTTGGCCATTCTTCAACAACCTTTGTTTTTGCAGGATCAACAGTTATCCCATCTTTAAAAACAATATGACCAAGGAATGAAATTTGTTGCAACCAAAACTCACACTTGCTGAATTTTCCATACAGTTTCTTTTCTTTTAAGGTTTGCAAGATAACCCTTAAATGTATTTCATGCTCCTCTTTACTTTTAGAAAACACCAAAATATCATCAATGAAAACCACCATAAACTTATCCAAGAACTCATGGAAAATTCTATTCATTATGTCCATGAATATAGAAGGTGCATTGGTTAGCCCAAAAGGCATTACTAAAAATTCATAATGGTCATATCTTGTACAGAACGCAGTCTTCGGAACATCTTCTTCCTTTACCTTTAGCTGATGGTACCCCGATCTCAAGTCAATCTTTGAAAAATACTGAGCTCCCTAGAGCTGATCAAACAAATCATCGATATGAGGAAAAGGATATTTGTTCTTAACAATGATGTTATTCAAGGATCTATAATCAATGCAAAGTCTAATTGAACCATCTTTCTTTTTAACAAATAAAACAGGAGCACCCCATGGTGATGTGCTAGGTCGAATGAAACCTTTCTCTAATAAATCATGCAATTGCTCCTTCAACTCTAAAAGTTCAATTTGATCCATTCGATAAGGGGGTTTTGAAATTGGCTTAGCATCAGGAACTAAGTCAATAGTAAACTCAACTTCTCGATCTGGTATTATTCTAGGCAACTCATCAAGAAAAACATTAGGATACTCATTTACCACTGGCACATCATTAATCTGAACAGTTCCTTTATTTTCAACAATGTGTGCAAGGTAACATTCATTTCCATCATTTACATGTTTATTAGCCTCTTGATAAGTTATCAACAGTAAGGGTTCATTCTTGTACACAAACTAAAAATCTTTCTGAAAAGAAACTTCTTTAGCTCTACAGTCAATCTTAGCATGGTAAATAGAGAGCCAATCCATACCCAAGAGAACATCAAACTCTACTAGAGGTAGAAAAATAAGGTTTTCAAGTAGGTTCTTTCCACAGATAAGGATAGGAAGATTCTTATAAGTTATTTTTGCCTCAACATTTCCCCCAGGTGTTTTTACCAAATGTTTAGGAGTCATTTCTTGAGATAGTATTCCCATTTTACTAGAAAAGGTTTCAGAGATGAAAGAATGTGTAGACCCCGAATCAAACAACACACTGGCATAATCTGAAAAAACAAACAAAGTACCTGATACAACTTCATTTGATGGCCGGATATCTACTGATGTAGTTGCAAAGGATTTAACCACCCCTTTCTGCTTGTAGTCTAACTACTTCCCATCACTCAAGCTCTTTGTCGGACACTCGTTTGCATAGTGACCCATCTCATTGCACTTATAACATTTCACTAACTGTAAATAAAATTTGGTCTTACCATCACCCTGATCTTTTCCAGTGCAATCACGAGCCTTATGTCCCATCTTACCACATCGGTAGCACTTTCCAGAATTCAGAAGACATTCCCCATCATGCCTTTTTCCACATTTATCACAAACTGGAAACTTAGTTTTCTTACCGTCAGACTTTTTTGAAGAATTCTTACGTTTCTCCTGCCACCTCGGTCTCTTCTTCTGTTGGTTGTTATAGAACACTTGGTCATCGGCAAACTCCATTTCCACCGTCTCAGCACATCGAAAAAGCTTTTCATAACTTTTAAACTCATTTGAAGCTAATGCCCTTTGATATTTTGGCTTTAATCCTGAGTAAAAACGATTGATTTTACTATCAAGGTCTCGGATAAAATTTGGAGCATACCTTGCCAATCGAGTGAACCTTTCTTCATAGGTAGCCACTGAGTCTTCCTCTTGCCTCAATTCCAAGAAATGATTTTCCATCCTAATTCGAATAGCCTTAGGAAAATACTTCTCAAGAAACATACCTTTGAATTCATCCCAGTCGAGAGCATCAATCTCATCAGCGCCCCTGATATTTTTAACCATTGACCACCACTGATCTGCTTCACCCTCCAAACGATAAATAGAAAGACTAACCTTTTGATTGTATGAACACCCCATGACATAAAAAATCTTCTCCAGTGCTTTAATCCACCCTTCAGCTAGCACAGGGTCAGATGATCCTCTGAATGATGGGGGATGTTGCCTCATGAAATGTTCCACCACTAACATGTTACTCTACGGTTGATCTGGCTGATCTCATGTATGGATACCACCACCATTTATTGCTTGAGTCAACTGCACCATTACTGCAACAAACTGTTCAGTTCCAATTCCTACCATCTCAGGATGCTGATTCGGAAGGTTATTTCCTTTTGCATGCCTTCCTAGCACTGCTTCCCTGTTTCCTCTGCGGAAACCATTATGAACAAACATGTCTTAGATAAAGCAACATGGTAATCTTCAAATACTATATCACTTTAATTTGACCATAAAAAATTATTTTTAGATAATCATTTAATAGAATTCTAACTCCTAAAGTTATCTAAACCGACCTTTGATACCAACTATAAAGCCCCGGCCTTAAACCTTACTTAATATTGAATTAAATGAATAATTCACATTGAGGATCTTTTCAGGTTTAGAGTTTTAGAGAATTAGATCATAAAACTTTCATTACATTCCATATATAAACAAAGTGGTTACATAAATATATTATTCTTCTTTCCCATCAATGGAAACATATTTAAAATAAAACATGGATTCTTTCTTGATACTTCCTTGACACTATCATCATATCATGTACCTTTCCCTTGACCTGTGAAAAACATTTCAAAAAACTTGGGATGAGCATAAAAAGCTCAGTAAGGGATATAAAAATATGGAAAGGAAACATGAGTACATATATACATAAGAATGAAATCATACTTTACCCATAAAACATAAGCACTTTAACATACCTCATCAAATCATGAATAAATCATAGAAATCATAAGACATAAAGGTAACTTGAGGCATTCATAACATTCTTACGTAGGGAGTAACCCTCTTGGTTACGTTTGGAATACCCATCACAGTATATTACCTAAATCTCTTCGGAGAAACCTTAACATTTCACTCCTTTGCGTTACCCAATGCATTGGAGAGCTATATCGGGCTCACCCGCCCTTAGTTTATCACGGAACCACCCGTGTTCATAATAATGCCCAAGAACCTCAACATAATCGTATCACATAAAACATGCATAAAGGACATATAACATTTCCACCTTTCAATCACAAGATATCAATAGAACACATTGATATCAAAACATTATGAAAACCATTTTCAATACCAAAACAAAAGAAAAGTAAAACATGGTATTTATTTTTCTTTAAAAAAAGGTATGGCTTGTAGAGGAAGCTGAAACTCAAATAATGGTCACGACGGCGGAGAAGTCGTTGTCGCCGCATACGTACGACAAAAACATTCCCTTTTGTCGTTTAGTAAAACGCTTCGTATAAAAAAGATTCCTTTTGGATAAACGTAAAATTCAAAGGGGTTTATACACCATATAAAAGAAGGTTGTGTATAAAACAAAATATGCCTTAATGAAAGGAGATTGAGACGAAGTCCCATACCTCGGGTCCGACTTGACTCAGTCGTTCTTTAATCTCCTGAATAAAAAACTTGAGTTAATTTATACTTTTTTAAGAACCTTTTTAAAGTTCATTATTCCTTTTATATCACTTATTTACATGTCATGAACACTATGTAATTATTTAAGTTAATAACGGTCATTTTAATGATCATTGGTACTTGAGTAAAAAATAAACCCTTTATAATTACATGTTGTTCATGTATCCATTATATCCAGAATTATAATCATTATGTATATATCATATATATCCAGTATATACATTCATTTATAATATTACATAATCATTTAGAGGTAATAAATGAAATGCACCGTTCATGGAGACGGTGAACCGTACGTACGCATGAACCCTACTTTCATTTCTATTTCATATTTTATAGAATGGAATCATAATGATATAAAGGTATATTATAATTACATTATAATATCATATATAATATCATAGTTTCATCCTTTATACGTCCCACATATGGTATTTAACGAATCAAATCACTTTGAGGGGGCGGTAGTCCGCACTTCCTTAAATGAAGATATCGCGTTTACCCATAATGGAAAGCATAAAGGTATGCCCAAAATGAAAAATACAGAAGCTTAAGAAAAACATAAAAATATTATATATCATATATAAATATAGTGACATATTAATGGACACCTTTGAAGGTGTTAAAAGAATGTTGAACAATCATCGTTTCAGGAGGCATAAATTCACCATCCACGGAAACAGTATGTACTTTAACCATTAGATGTAGGTGTGTGTAAGTGCAGCTCAAATACTTCTTATAACAACATCCTAGTATATTGAGGATACTAGAGTTGTTACAAAAGAAAAGAATAAAACGAGTTTAGGGGGTTGGAGAAGCAAAATCAAACAAAAGGACTCAAAAGAAGACATTGCCTTAAAATCAGGAAACTCTCTTAGATTTGAGCTCAAAGGCTTCCTTGGGAAGACTTCTGCCCAAAGTGAGGCTTCAAGGAGTAAGAGAGGGATGTGAAGAGACAAAATGGTCAGGGGTTGGCTGATCCAAAGGCTTTGGGAGTGTGGGTAAGGAGGTAGAGGTGGGGGCCTTTTATAAGAGGAGAGGAGGGGCACTATTGGAAGGTAAAGAAAAGTCACTTTATTTTAAAATGGTATTCGGATTTAAGAGGTCCCACATTGATGTGTTTCGACGATAAGGTGATAAGGGTTCGAAATACACCCATCCAATAGGTTTTGGCCATGTGTAGGTCTTTGATTTTACATTATCATTCCATTTTATTTAAATCGTTAAATAATGAGGTCATCGCTGCATCATCATGATGTCATAAATAATTTAATTTATTTAAAGTCTAAAAATTATAAAAAAATACTATGATGTAGGAAATATTTTTACCTTTCCAATTACTATTTATAATTAAAAATCTGATCTTTATAACCCCATGTAATTTTTTTTAGTAAAACATCTCATGTTTGTGTCATTTTTACTTTTACATTAAATAAAAAGTTATTTATGTCATTTCCCAACCAAAGTGGCTCCATGGGGTCCCCAAGTTGACCCATGGATTTTATTTGTCTTCCATGACACATCCACTGAGGGTAGTACATGTGTCAAGCTCATCTCATTTTATTAAAGCATTATTTTTACCTTAAACTACACTAATTACCTTTAATCGCGAATAAGAACTTAAGAGTTACTATTCACCAAAAAATTATTTTAATCTCATTGAACCACATTTTACTTCTTAATGACAACCATGTATGTCAGATTTTTTAAATTCAAAACACAGAAGTGGTAAAATTTCATTTAAACGAAAAATCAGTTTTTATAAGTACCACTTAGTGGTTTCACTATTCTTAAAAAATTGAAGTTTTTCAGAAAAATACCAAAAATTAACCCTAAGCTATATTTGATATTCCAAATTCAAAAATTAAGTCTATTTTACAAAATTCAAAACATATAAGTCACATTTATTAATTTAATAATTAATTCCCGATGTCATGACAAATAGCGTGTTTTTATGAAACAATAAGTATCAAAAGATTGACACCTGTTTAAGTCCAATTTCTAAGTGGAATTGATTCCAATGACCACCATTGGATTAAATGATAAAAATATATTCTAATTTTACTTCAAAACCAATTAAAAAGATAATCTAATCATATGAATAAATTATATTAAAAAGCAGTTTTGATGTAAAATGCAGTATTTTTCACTATTCATTAAAAAATGAACATTGTCTGAAAAATACCAAAAATTCACACAAAGTAAATTTTGATGTCCCAATCATAAAGAATAAGTTTATTTTGACAAACATAGCTTATAAAATTGTCAAAAGATAGATTTAAAAATGGTTTTCCATCAAAAGGCAGTAAAACAATCTTTTAAAAATATTAGTGTATTCCATGCTTAAGATTGGATTTATTTTCATTTTAAGCCTCTAAAACACTATCTAATTCATTAATAGACATAGATAAAAATATATATTACTCATTACTTACTTGGGATGTTACACTCAAGACCGATATATATCCACCTCCACCGGATCAAGGTCATCTATGGCGGATAATGTAAGAAAATTGTTCTCCACGCTAGCACCCGAAGAATCCTTTGGCAACGTCTAGAGATACATGGTGCACGTGTGGATTACCACTAGAGGAAGTTTACACTTGGGTTCTATGATGAAACAAAAAATCACATAAAATATGATTAGAAATATCAATGAAGAAAGAATTCCATAAAATTCACTTCTTGCCAATTAATTAAATTAATTATAATCAACCTATGATGATCCTTCCTTTATGGTTCCAAGACTTTTCTTCTTCTTTTTCTATTTCTTTTATTCGATCCCTGAAGATTGGCGTTTATCATCGTATTGATCCCTGATTGATCATTGCAAATGACAAAAATCCAAGTGGGCACATCCACCCACAAGCTTCCACTACGCCCGGGACCTATAATTGGTATCAGAGGAAGTCACAACATTGATTATCATTATTTAATATTCGTTGATAATTTACGCATTTATATTTGATTCAATTCATGATAAATCGTTCTATAAACTGAATGAATGAGATATGTTCTTCCCCCTTCGTCTCTCAATTCACATCACAGAAACAAAATTTTAATTTTAATGTCGATTAAATTAAAAACGAGGAACTTATCCGGAGGAGCTTCTCTTCTTGTCTTTACAACACAAGAATACAGGGCGTGTAGTGAAAACTACACGCCGTGTACTTAGGTTCAACAAAACGGTACTGGTCCGCCAAACCACACCATGTGAATTGAGTATGCCTAAGTATTTATTACACTGTGATGACCAGAAATGAATGGCGCATGGGAACCTGAATACACGGTGTGTATATTAATTCAACATGTCATGTAGTCCGATCCGGCCCAAGTGAAACCGTGTACAAGGAGAAGCCGTGTTCCACGTACATGGGATTACAAGTCCGGTAACCCCATAACAAGAAAGTACACGCCGTGCTAGATTAATCTACATGTCGTGTACTCTAAAATTTCTAATGTACAGAGAAACATGCCAAAGCCCACGACGTGTACTTTGGATAAAGGGTTTAAAATACATGCCGTGTAATATGGCCGACACACCGTGTAATATATCCTACATGCCGTGTACTTTCCAAAAATGGAATTTCACCAGGTTTCCTCCAAAAGTACAAAGACTTGTATAATGAATATGGATGAGAAGAATCTCAAGGAAATTCAGAAAGGAATTTAAGATAAAGAATTGATTAATTATAAGATCATAATTAATTGAATTCAAGCACGAATTTTCTTAAATAATAGAACGATTAAAAGAATTTGAATTCTAAATATGCATAAATGTCGTTACATGCTATGGATGATCATGAGCTAGACCAAATACCCTTTTTATGTGTGTATGGTTTCGTTTAAATTTGTTGAATTTAATTTTTTTGGCCTACGAGCCTTCTTCCACAAAAAATGTAGGGCCTGTGTGCCCATGGTTTCTTTAATATAAACCCCATGTAATGGAGGATCTCCCAAGACAGTGGAGATAGTTCAAAAATCTTAAGTCGAGGAAAAACCAACCGAAGAAGATGTAGAGGTGGACAGATGGTAGCTCCAAAACACGAACCATCGGGTTCAAGGTGTTTTCCCTAGGTCAGGGTTAGCTTATCAAACCACCAGATAAGATAACCAATAGAAGCTCATGATCATTCCATTTTATTTTATATCTGTATGATTTCATGTTTTATTTATTATGTATGTGTTTTCATGATCACATAATTAATCAAATAAACAACCATGCAAAGATAGAATAAAATAAAAACTGGACTATGCGTAAACATTATCAGAACATGGTTAATCACTCAAGATAGAATCACTTAATATTAACAAGCATGGGATAATGAAAAACTACACATAAATAATAAAATCCCTCAAATAATATATTAAGTCAGACCAAGACTTTCGTTACTTGATTATGGGCAAGACTCAATAAAACTATGTGTTTGACTAACCCTTGTTGGGACACTAACTTTTATAAAGGAAGCTCTTATGAAAGTTTCAGATTGACTTAAACATTTTACATCAAGAGGAGTAGCCCTTGCTAGACTGGTTGTAAAATGAAGGAAAGTGTTGAGGAAATCCAAGTTAGGATTTCAGGATTGGGGAGTCCACTCAACAGATCAAGGAACTGTAACCTCACAGTTGGCAAAGACCTGCCTACCTAAATACCATCAAATAAAATGACCAACCCTTGTTGGGGTTATGTGAAGGGGAATATGGATCCTTTCCACTAGAATGCCAAAGAAACTGTACATTCCAAGTTCAATAGTGAGGGCTATTGTTACTTGATAAAATAGGGGGATAATTAATAAAATTTATTATTTCTCATAAAATGTAATAAAGAAAGTAAAGATAAATATTCTCTTTTAAATTGTAGAATCAAATATGAAAACCTCATCAACCACATTTTCTCTGGGATCAGTTCTAGACAAAGACAATATCCTCACTAGAAGTAACTTTCCATAATGGTTTAGGTGCCTTCGGGTTATCCTATGCCATGAACAAATGTTTTACGTGCTGGAGTCCTCACTTCCTGATTCTCCTTCCCAAGGGGCAAGTGATCATGATTTTTAGATCTATGATCAACATTTGAATGAATCACTTGATGGTCAATGTTTGATGCTATCATCAATGTCTAGTGAGATCATGAAGTCTCATGAATACATGGATGCCTATAGCATGCTCGAAAACCTCTGTGGTCTATACCAGGAGAGAGAAAGAAAGGAAAGGTTTGAGATCTCCAAGGCTCTATTTCAGCGCAAACTTGGAGAGGGTGCCCCAGTCAGGCCTCATGTAGTCAAGATCATTGACTAAATTGAGAGCTTGGAGGTTCTAGGGTTTAAACTCCCGGAGGAACTGGGTACCAATATCATTTCGCATCACTCCCCCAAAGATTCTCTAACTTTGTTGTAAATATCAACATGAACAACATTGAGAAGCCTCTATCTAATCTTCTTATCCTTATTCACCAAGTGGAAAGTGATATTAATCATGAAAATCCTTCTGTACTTATGGTGAATAAAAGGAAAGGGAAGGTGAAGAGATTTAAGCCAAAATATTCATCAAGGCCTTCCAAGAAAAGAAAGATCAAAGGGCAGGCAAGAGAACAGGATGCTGTTTGTTTCGCATGTGGTAAGAAGGGCCACTAGAAGAAAAACTGTACCCAGCCAAGGAAGCAAGGAGAATCTTTAGGTGAGTTTGTCATCGAATTAAATCTATATGTTTCTAAAAATTGGGTATTAGACAAAGCTTGTGGTTCTCACATATGTATCCAAATACTGGAACCAAGTAGATTCAGGAATATTGATCGAGGGGAGGTAGATCTACGAGAAGCCAATGGAGCCAGACTTGTTGTTGCAGCTGTTGGGGACCACCACCTCACTTTTCCAACTAGGATGATCTTGGTGTTAAAGGGTAGTTTTATGTTCCTTCTATTACCAAAAACTTAATTTATGTATCCAGACTAGATATAGGTTGATTTTGTTTTCATGTTTGGAAATGAATGTTGCTTATTTTATAAAGATAACATTTGTTTTGGTATGGAACATTTATATAACAGACATTATGTGTCAGACTACACAAAACAAGTATTGGAAATCGATGACAAAGTTAATTCACATGACTCATACCACACCCAACATTGGAATCACCGTCTAGGACATGTCAATGAGAAACGTTTGACAAAATTACATAAATATGGGTATTTAGATTCTTTTGAACTAAAACCACTTGGTGTATTCCATGCGTGTCTATAAGGCAAAATGACCAATGCCCCATTTAGTGGGTAAGGTGAAAGGGCTAAAGAGCTTCTAGAATTATTTTACATAGATGTGTGTGGACCATTTCCAGTGGAAGAAAGGGGTGGGTTCTTGTTCTTCATAACATTTAATAATGATTTTAGTTGATATGGATATATTTACTTAATGAGGTATAAGTCAGATTCTTTTGATCGGTTCAAAGAATACAAGAATGATGTTGAGAACCAGCTTGGTAAGAAGATTATGAAACTCTTCTCAGACAGAGGAGGATAATATCTTAATCAGGACATCATTGATTTCTTATGGGAGTTTGGGATTCTATCTCAACTAAATCCTCCTTACACGCCTCAGTGGAATGGCGTAAGTGAAAGGAAGAACCACACCTTGTTAGACATGGTGAGATCAATGGTGAGTCAGGCGGGTCTTCCATTATCATTTTGGGGATATGTATTACAAACTGTAGCACACATACTAAACCAAGTACCAACTAAATCGATAAATGGTATTCCATATTAATTATGTAGTGGATGCAAAGCCATGTTATCAAATTTACATGTGTGGGGTAGCGAAGCATTTATTAAGGCCTCTTCAGGGGACAAGATTTCACCCCAAGGCACAAAGTGTATCTTTATAGGATATCCCAAGGAAACAATGGGATATTACCTATACAACCCCTAAGATAAAAAGGTAACAGTGGAAAGACACTCCATATTCCATGAGAGGGAGAACATATCCAAAAGAGATAGTGGGAGCAAGATAGACTTCTATGAAGTCGAGGCTCAAGATACACAAGAGTTGGTACAAGAATCGATTCCATAAAGCCATGTGAAAGAACAATCTATTCCAGAGACACAATAACTACATAGGAGCACAAGAGAGGTGAGAGAACCAGAATGATATGGTTTTCTTGTCACCGAGGATGGTCAATCATTATTGGTTGACAATGATGATCCTCTTACCTATAAGGAAGCAGTTGAAGGCACAGACACTGCCAAGTGGCAAGAAGCCAAGAATTCTAAAATGGATTCCATGTACCAAAACAAAGTTTGAATTTTGGTAGATCCTCTAGTTGATGTAAATCCTGTTGGTAATAAGTCGGTATTCAAGAAGAAACTGGACATGGAGGGGCAAGTCAGCACCTATAAGGCACGACTGTTTGCAAAAGGTTTTAGATAGCGTCAAGGAATTGACAATGATTAAAACTTTTCACCGGTTGCGATGCTGAAATCCAACAAGATCCTATTGGCTAGTGTTCCTTACCATGACTATGAAATTTGGAAAATGGATGTCAAAAAAACATTCCTTAATGGTAACCTCCAGGAAGATGTCTACATGACACAACCTGAAGTGTTTGTGACTCCAAAGTATGCCAACAAGGTATGCAAGTATTATAAATCCATTTATGGATTAAATCAAGCATCAAGGTCATGGAACATTCATTTTGATGAAGCCGTAACATAATTTTTATTTTTTAAGAATGAATGTGAACATTGTGTCTACAAAAGGTTTAGTGTAATTGCAGTTGTTTTCCTAATAGTATATGTCGATGAAATATTAGTAATTGGAAATGAAGTACCTATCTTACAGTTAGTTAAGACATGGTTGAATAAATGCTTCTCTATGAAATACTTGGGTGAGACAACATATATTCATGGGATCAAGATCCATAGTGATAGATCCAAAAGAATTATAGGCCTAAGTCAAAGTACATTCATTGACAAAATACTGAAGAGATTCAGTATGGAACAGTCCAAGAGGGGATTGTTTCCAGTTTCACATGGCATTAATCTTACCAAGTAAATGTGTTCTCAGACACATGAAGAAAGAGAGAAAATGGAAAGGATCCCTTAAACATCCACGATTGGGTCAGTCATGTATGCTATGCTATGTACAAGGCCAGATGTTTCTTACACATTAAGTGCGGTAGGTAGATATCAATTTGATCCAGGAGACCGCCATTGGATGGAAGTCAAGACTATCCTTACGTATCTGATGCGTACTAAGGATGTGTTCCTAGTTTATGGAGGAGATGAGGAACTAGTCATCAGAGGACATGTAGATGCTAGTTTCTAGACTGATCAAGATGACATGAAGTCACATACTGTAAACATCTTCAGTTTGAATGGAGGTGCAGTGAGCTGGAAGAGCTCAAAGTAGGGTGTGGTCACAGATTCTACAGCAGAGTCCAAGTATATCGCAGCTTCTGAGGCAGATAAAGAAGAAGTATGGATGTGAAGCTTCATCCAAGATCTGGATGATGAACCTAACAGTAATGATTCTATCACACTCTATTTTGATAATACTGAAGTGGTAGCACTTGCAAAATATCCAAGGTCACATCAGCGGACAAAGCACATACTTCAGAAGTATCATCTCTTGAGGGATTTTTCTCAGAGAGGTGAAGTTGCAGTGAGCAGTATTTCCACGGAAGACAACATGGAAGAACCCTTGACTAAATCCTTGACTCAGAAAAAACATGACCATCATGTGCGATCTAGTAGACTAAAAGTCATAGGCAGTTGGCTTTAGTCCAAGTGGGAGTTTGTTAGAGTTGGTGTCCTGAGAAAAAACTTCTTTATACTTTGATTATATGAATGTTCACTTAGTATATATTGTTCATTGTTCTTCATGACTATAATATAGTAATTTCCTAGAATATATGTTTCATTGATAAGGTCGTGGCAGATCCCATCTATGATGAGAAACTTGAAATGCATTAAAAATATTCTTAAATAAAGTTCTGCGGTTGGATGGAAAACTATGATAGGAAACATAGTATACTGACAATCATGTGTGAGTACTCATAAAAAGATGAGACTCTCTCTCACAGAGTTTTCACTTGGTAATATTCATGATGGGAGATTCTGAGAACATACCCGCTAGTAGAAATTCCACATGTTTGGGTATCATTGGAAATTTCTATGTATGAGTGTGCGTAATGGTCCTTAGACTGGAAGATTGTCATTAACTCATGTCATGACTTGCACACTTAGATTTGCTGACGAAAATTGTCACGAAGACAGTTGGAAAGAAGTAGGGTACGTTGGGTGCGTCACAAATGACATTTTGTTAATAGATAAGTCGAGGAAGGATTTGTCCCTTCCATATTTATGGAAGTAAATATCTTGGGCCCTTTTATTGAAATAATACTGTCGAAAAAATTCCATGGCCATGGTGTCACGACGGGTTTATTTATGGAAGTCAAAGAATGATAGATCAAGCATATAGGGTTATGACACTACCATGAATCCTTCTTGATGAGATATTGAGACAAAGGGATTAAATTACACTGTAAGTGTTCGTATAAGGTGACACGTTAATGCAGAATCAACTTCTTTCTCTTGGGTTCCTTGACCCGTTACTAGATAGTAATCTTGGACTTTAGGCAAGCCCGCCTATTGCCAACGAGAAAGTGGCCTAGAGGGTCACACACTATGTGTATCCATGTATCTCAAGTAGAATAAAGATTATTCCCGTACATATTTTAATAATTATTCAAGGTATCCTAAATCGTTTTAATGATGGATGAAGAAGGAAATTAAAAACAAGATATACCCGCCATGTATTAATGATTACACGCCGTGTAGTTTTTAATGGAAAACAAGTACATGCTGTGTATTAATGATTACACGCATTGTAGTTTTATGGAAAACAAGTACACGTTGTGTATTAATGATTACACACCGTGTAGTTTTCTAGTCGGGATTTTGAGGATATAATATTGTTTTATAAAATGATATTTATTATAATCAGCGTGGGTTCATGTCAAGGAATTAATTATTCGACATGGGGGCTTTCAATAAGAGTTAATAAAAGAAATAAAATGTGCAACACATATATTTATTGTCATAACTCTATAACCTCAAACCCAATTATAGATATCCTCAAAACCCCAACACTTTTCCTAAGAGAATCATTGTGCACAAAAATTCTATATAATTCTCTCAAGACCGAAAGAACTCCGTCCTCTAAGAAAACTCTCAAGACCGAGATAGATCCACCTCCACCGGATCAAGGCAATCTAAGGAAGACGACACAAGCAAAGGATTCTCTATACTAGCACCTAGAGACTCCTTTCTTGATGTCCAGAGATACATGGGGCACATGCGGATCACCGCTAGAGGAAGTCTATACTTGGCTTCTGCGACACAATGATGAATCACATTGGAACGTGATTAGAAAGATCAACGGAGAAAGAACACCATAAAATGTACTTCTTATCAATTAATTAAATTAATTATAATCAACCTGTGATGATCATTCCTTTATGGTTCCAGGAATTTTCTTTTTCTTTGTCTATTTTTGTGATTCGATCTGTGGAGATTGGCGTTTATCATCATATTGATCCCGGATTGATCGTTGTAAATGACAAAAAGCCAAGTGGGCACATCCACCCACAAGATTCCGCTGCGCCCGAGACCTATAGCCAGGTCTTCTATGAGAGATATTGGAGCACACGTAGTTGACCTGGATGCATTTTTCTATCCCTCAGAGTTGACATAGATTTTATGTAGAACAAATAACCTGACCACTTGAGTTTAGGGATGATGATTGGTTAATCTTGTGAGTTTCATTAAGACATCAACATTTATTAATTTAGAGATAGGGGATGTTGGGGATGAGATTTATAGGGTCATTTAAGATAATTAAAAGGATCATTCTAATAGAATATTGGTGGGATATCCCCTAAATCATCATATTTAGACATGATTATCTTTCATGTGTCTCCATTAATTCAACACCATCCAATTCCATATCACTTGATTGACACTGATGACATTAGGCTTGAGGTTGATGTGTCATTTGAGGAGCATATAGCACGTATAGTCACTACCGGAAAACTGAATATTTGTGATGGGCGATTTGCGACGGGATCCCGTCGCAAAAGGTCTTTTACGACTAGGCTCCGTCGCAAATCGCCCGTTGCCGAAAACGGCGTCGCAAATAGGTGTTTTTGCAGAAGTCCCGTCGCAATAAGAGTATTTGCGACGGTATTTTTCCCCCGTCGCAAATGAGTTTTCGTTTATATATAAAAAAGGTGTTCACGACGGGCCGTCGTAGATATATTAGTTGCGACGGGTTAGAATCCCGTCGCAAATACGAAATTTAAAAAATACTTGCGATGAAGGTATTTGCGACGGACCGTCACAGAAAGGTTTTCCTGATGGGTATTCGTCCCGTCGCAAATGGTACAGTAAAAAAACATTTACGACGGGAAATCCCGTCGCAAATGTTCCCATTGCAAATATTAAAAAAAATAAAATAAAATAAAATAATAATTACAAATCGTATAATATTCTATAAAAATAATAATAATAATAATAATAATATAAAAAATTATATAATTATAATATAAATAAATAAATATATAAAATATAATTATGAAATATTAATATAAAATATTAATAATATGAATATAAATAATATAATATAATATAATAATACTAACATTAATAATATAAAAAATTAATATAATATTATTATTATTATGCTATCTATATAATAATAATAATATTATTAATAATATAAATAATTTTTATTATTATAATATTAATAATAAAAAATATATATAATATAATTATGAAATATTAATATAAAAAAATAATAATAATATGAATATAAATAATATAATATTATATATTATGAAATATTAAAATCAAAAAAAATAATAATAGTACTAATATTATTAATATAAAAAATTAATATAATAATATTATTATTAAAATAAACATACATATTTATGAAAAAATAATATTAATATTATTAATATTAATATAATTATAAAATTATAAACTTCTCAATATTAACAATAAATATAAAATATTAAAAGTAATATTACTAAAATAAGCAGACATTAAAAATAATACTAATAAGTAATAATATATTAAAAAAAATAAAAACAAATTAAATCACGTAATATTCGTACCAATATGAAAGAGGAAGTGTAAATAGTTAATATGATAATAAACTATGAACTCAAATGTTTATTACATCTAAAAAAATCACTACGGGGTGGATAATCTGAAGGACCTAGAGGAACTGGAGGAGGTGGTGGATGAAACTCCATCCCTAAACTATAAGTCAGTGGACACATATACTCCATATACTCCTGATGTTGCTCCTCATATCGACGTCTCTCCTCATCCTGCTGCTGATGCATCTGCTCCTACCATCGATGCATCTCCTCATCGTGCTGCTGACGCATCTACTCCTGCCCTTGACACAAATCCTCTATAAGCTACCTCTAAGTACGCAATTGCTCCTGATACTGTGAGGCCGAAGATGATGTCTCCCCACAATCTCCTCTTGAGCTGGACGCTGACATCGCAGCAGTACCATAATAAGCTACAGGAGTCAAATGAGAGCAGATACCAACTACTCGGCCCTTTTCGAAGCCATATTGGGTCGCCTGCATCCATGCCGTCTCATCAAAATGGCGGGCACTAGTCTGATCACCCATCTTGTCTTGACTCTCAACCTATTTCTGAGAGGTCTTGGCCTCATATGACTCCTTATGTTTCAATTAGAAATTAAAATAATGAAAAGATTATATGCATTTAATTTTCAAACTGAAAAGAAAATAATACTGACCACAATCTGATGCTGACGGTCACCTCTAATCCCTCCAGTAGCTGGATCAGTGTACGTCCTCTGATAAACGCTGTACGCCGAAATACCGGCCTGCTCGGCTTCCTATATGAATATAAAATAAACTGTTAATATTTAAAGTTGTATAAAATATTAGAAAAAATTACTTACCAGACGCTCTCTATGCGCACTGAATGTACGAGTACCGGCTCGATTCGTCCCCTCTTGTCTCCCCCAATTCTGCCGACCTAATGCAGATCTCCTCTAAAACCCACCACCCAACCAGTGTGTACATAATCCATCCCAAACGTGAGATGAAATTTACTCTGGTTGGTGGGCTCTACAGCACTCATCAAATTCTATCACTCCGGCTTTCTTCACAGCTGTCTTTCTCAAATTACGAAAAAACTGACGGAAACGGTCACGCATAGACACCACCCATGCCGCGTGGATAGTGGCACGCATACTCTCATCGATGGGATACCATAAACCTTAATATAAAGTTATTAATGAATTAAATTTCAAAATAAATAATATTTAATTACGTACCAGCCAATGATCGAACATGGTGGCCTTCACATCAGCGGGAATCTGATCCCATGTGAGCCAGGGCTGAGAAAAATAATTGCGCAAGATATCGCTCCCCTGTCCAATAGATATATGCGTAAAACTGTGGAAAAAAGAACAAATAATCAAACAATTAGAATATTAATAAATTATAACGAAAGATAACTAAAATACCCAAGTTACCATACCACCGCGTGTGCGCATCGAATCCAAGAGGTGGACGTCGCTCCGGGATAGGATCTGGAATCATCAGTCTGGCAAGACCACGCCCCCTCCGAGTGCTCCCTATAGTTCCAATAGCCAGAGGGCCAGATGACTCAAAAACCACATCATCTATAGGTAGATCAGCTTCCATCAACTGAAGATACGTTTCTGAGTCCATCTGAAACATGAAATGATTGTTATTAGCAAACAGTTGAAATGTTTGTGGAAATTGTTTCTTGATATGATCATCATATAACCTACAAATACAATATGATTAATTTACTGTAACAGAATCTATAGAATAAGGGATAATAGCACTCACTGTACAATTGGTGAAATTTCTTCACAGTTGAGTAGAACATATGTATGAGCTCTATGATGTTCATCATCTGAAAGCCATCTATCATGTACTCCACCAAAGCCAAGTTCGGGCTGATTGACAACTGATAATTGATTGTTCATATCATCATCACCATTCCCCTCATTCCGGACCATGTGCTGAAATTTTTAGGGATATTCAGATTCAAAATAATGAGAGTAGAATAAAGCAATTTCTTCTTGCAAATAAGCTTCAGCAATTGAGCCTTCAACTGATGCTTTGTTACGGACTTTTTTCTTCAATTTCTGCATGCATCTCTCAAATGGGTACATCCATCGAAACTAAACCGGATCTCCAAATTTTGCTTCATGTGGAAAATTTAATATCAAATGTTCCATCGAGTCAAATAAAGATGGTGGAAAGATTTTTTCCAATTTGCATATAATTACAACAACAACTTATTCCAGTTTTCTTAGTGTATCGTAGTCTGTTGTCGCCGCACACATGTCTCGGAAAAAATATGATATATCTGTTATCGAATACCAAATCTTATAATTCAACAAACCTCTTAATCCAATAGGCATAAGTCTTTCCATTATAACATGACAGTCATGACTTTTTAATCCGGTAATATGTCCATTTTTAACACATCTGCCCAAGTTGGAAGCATAACCATCTGGAAGTCTCAAATCTGCAATCCACTGACAAAATAATAAGCGAATCTCTTTGGTCAGTGTATAAGCTGCTTTTGGCTTCATTAATCTCTGTGATCTGACATTTTCAAACAATTCATGTTCTGGTCGCTTGCAAATTTGGGTAAGATCTAATCGTTCCTTTACATTATCTTTGGTTTTACCCGGTGTATCCAAAACTGTATAAAATAAATTATCAAAACAGTTCTTCTCAATATGTGTGACATCCAACATGTGTCGGACCAACAAATCAGACCAATATGGAAGATTCCAAAAAATGCTCCGTTTTGTCCAATTGTGTTCTTTCCCAAAACCATGAATTTTCTATTGGTTTATTGTCGGTCCAAAAGTGATGGAAGGTAACGAAAAAACAACTGATTGTAACTTTGTACCTGAGATCATTTTTGGAGGTTCATCTCTTTCAATTCTGGCTTTTCTGAAATGAGATTTATTCCTCCGAAAAGAATGATCGATTGGAAGAAATCTGCGATGACAGTCAAAATAGAAAGGTTTTTTTTTCATTCCTGAGCATAAATGCTTTGTTAACTCCCATACAGTAAGGACATGATTTTGGACCATGGGTACTTCATCCAGATAACATACCATATGCCAGGAAGTCACTAATTGTCCACATCAAAGCAGCTTTCATTACAAAATTCTGTTTTGCAGAAGCATCATATGTACCAACACCATAACTCCACAATAAGTTTAACTCATCAATCAATGGTTTCTAATAAACATCAATATTCTTTTTAGGATGTCCTAGGATTAATAATGTCAAAAAGATATAAGTCTATTTCATCAACATCCATGGAGGAAAATTGTACGGAGTTATAAAGACAGGCCAACATGAATACTGACTACCAAAAGACCCAAATGGACAAAAACCATCAGTAGAAAGACCCAATCGCATGTTTCGGGATTCTAAAGAAAAAGACGGATGAACTTGATCAAAATGTTTCTATGAATCACCATCAAATGGATGAATAAAGCTTTTACCATTTGAAATATTGGTTTTGTGCCATGACATCATTGTCGCTCTGTTCTGAGACATAAATAAACGTTGCAACCTGCGTGTAAGCGGGAAATATCTCAACTATTTTACAGGAATCAATCCAGACTTCGCTGATTGAGCTTCTTTATACCTCGATTGTCCACATGTGGGACAAATATCCAATGACTCATTTTCACTAGAATATAAGATGCAATCGTTTGAACATGCATGGATCTTCTGATAACTAAGGCCTAGATTACGAACGAGTCTTTTTCTCTCATAATAATTAGTAGGAAGCACATTTCCTTCAGGTAACAGTGCTTTAACCATAGAAAATATCTGATCAAAACAGTTAATTGACATTCAATTATCCTATTTAATAGCCATAAATTTTGCAACTGCTTTTAATTTGCTTATCTTGCAACCATGATATAATGCATCCTCAGCAAACTTGAACAACTCAGCAAATTCAGATTATGCCAACTCAGGAGGTAAATCAACATCATCCTCGATTTCTGTTTGTTGGATGGATGACCCTGCAACATCATGTACTAAATTCTGAAACCGTGATGGATCCGAAATCAAATTATTTATATATTATCTAGAACTCTGTTCACCGTGTTGATACCAAAAAATATAATCTTTTTGAAAACCATAATGCAAGAGATGTTTCCCAACAATGTCAAATGACTCAAATGTTCTCAGAGCACATTTTTTACAAGGACACTTAATTGTCCCTTCTGAAACAAATTCCGGGTTTGATGATTCAAATGATAAGAAAGCTTCAACACCATCAACAAATACATGATTTAAACTAGAATGGTTTGGATTTCTGCGCTGATTTATCCAAGAACGATAATATAATAATGATTGATGTCGATTTCCTTGTTCCATATTCATATACATGTTTCTACAAATTTTAACACCATTACTGTTGTTAAATAATTTGATATAAGAAACAATATCCTAAAAAAAAGATACCTAATTACAGTTATTTATTAGTAATTACCAATAATCATAGGCGACACAGTTAGTTTGTAATCATCCCCACTAATTATTATTAATTTAGCAATACATGGAAAAATGTAATATGTTTGAATAATGAAATAAATTTTTTTAATCATCGTTGTGGAGATTATATTACTAATTATTCTGATTTGTCCGACGGCTCATCTCTTTTTAACTTTCTCCCGACTGAAATCAGTATGAAAAACATGCTCTGACATACGTTAGAGCACATTTTTTCATACCGATTTCAGTGGGAGAAAGTAGTAAAGATATAATACGTTGAAAAAAAGGTAGCTGTCAATCCGCTGGAAATTATGCCAATTTATAACCATGTACTTGAATTTATTTGATTTTTGATTAATTTTATTAGTAATTATTACTAATTATTACAAATCTCAATATTTACAACAGATTTTGCTATATTCTTAACATGTTCAAATCTTAAAGATTCGTCAATTTTCAGGTGATGCCCAATAAAAGGATTGCATCAACCTTGTCCAATTTAAACTCTATAATTGTCCTTACATGGTTGATCATCTCGCAAGTAGTGTTGCAATAGGACGACACAAGTAATGAGAAAGACATGACTTGGGTTGTCCTATTACAACGCTACTTGCGAGGTGATCAACCAAGCAAGAACAATTATAGAGTTTACATTGGACGCGGTTGACGCAAACTTTTTATTGGGCATGACCTGAAAATTGGAGACCCTTTAAGATTTGAACTATTAAGAATAAAGAAAAACTTGTTGAAAATATTGATAATTGTAATATTTTATAAAATTATTATAATTTTAATAATTTTTTATAAATATTAAACATATAATAATAAAATAATTATATTATAAGTATTATTTAACTATTAATATTAGCATAATATAATATTTTATATTATGTTACTATTTATGTTACTAATTATATTACTAATTATGTTTCTAATTAGAAATGTGAAGATATGCATATAGGTCGGGTGGTTAATCAATCAATGAATAGAAAAAAATGTAATTGACCGCTCATCTACCTCAATTTTCTTTTCATTTGTGTGTTGAGGTTGACAGGAAACTTCTACCTCCACATGTAATATGTGATTTTACGGTCAAAATTATCAACCTTCTCACCTCTATATTGGTGAGGAGGTTGATAATTTTGACAGTAAAATAAGATATTACATGTGGAGGTAGAAGTTTCCTGTCAAGCCTCAACACACAAATGAAAAGAAAATTATGGTAGATGAGCGGTCAATCATGTTTCCTAATTTTCCTAATTGTTTACTAATTTTCCTAATTGTTTCCTAATTTTCTTAATTGTTTCTTAATTTTCCTAATTTTTTCTTAATTATCCTAATTGTTTCCTAATTATCCTAATTGTTTCCTAATTATCCTAATTGTTTCTTAATTATCCTAATTATTTCCTAATTATCCTAATTGTTTCCTAATTATCCAAATTTTTTCCTAATTATCCTAATTGTTTCCTAATTATCCTAATTGTTTCCTAATTATCTTAATTGTTTTCTAATTATCCTAATAGTTTCTTAATTATGCTAATTGTTTCCTAATTATCCTAATTGTTTCCTAATTATCCGAATTGTTTCTTAATTATCCTAATTGTTTCCTAATTATCCTAATTGTTTTCTAATTATCCTAATTGTTTCCTAATTATCCTAATTGTTTCCTAATTGTCCTATTTTTTTCCTAATTATCCTAATTGTTTCTTAATTATCCTAATTGTTTCCTAATTCTCCTAATTGTTTCCTAATTATCCTAATTGTATCCTAATTATCCTAATTGTTTCCTAATTATCCTAATTGTTTCCTAATTATCCTAATTGTTTCCAAATTATCCTAATTTTTTCCTAAATTAAATCTAATTATTTTTTAATTATCTTAATTGTTTCCTAATTATCCTAATTGATTTCTAAATTAAGTCTAATTGTTTCCTAAATTAAATGTAATTGTTTCCTAAATTAAATCTAATTTTTTCCTAAATTAAATGTAAATTTTTCCTAATTAAATCTAATTGTTTCCTAATTAAATCTAATTTTTTCCTAATTAAATCTAATTGTTTCCTAATTAAATCTAATTGTTTCCTAATTAAATATAATTGTCTCCTAATTAAATCTAATTGTTTCCTAATTAAATCTAACTGTTTCTTAATTAAATATAATTGTTTCCTAATTAAATCTAATTATTTCCTAATTAAATCTAATTGTTTCCTAATTAAATCTAATTGTTTCTTAATTAAATCTAATTTTTTCCGAATTATTTTAATTGTTTCCTAATTATTTCTAATCAATTAAATCAAATTATTTCCTAATTATTTGATAATTATTTTAATTAAATCTAATTATTTCTTAATTATTTGATAATTATAAATTTATTTCTAATTATTACCAAAACATCCCCCGGGAGTGTCGAACCAAGAGTGCAGCAAGGCCCGTTGTCCTGTACCAGGTTACCCCGAGTCAAGCTCGAAACACCTTGTCAGAGTTTTCACTCCTAGGTACATCTGTGCCAGAGCCACCTCTACTTGTTCGTATCCATACAAGGATTATTTGGTACAACCACATAAACTAATTATACTATATAGCTAAGAATTCTATTAAAAAAAATAAAATTAACAATTATCAATAAAATTAACAATTAAAAATAATTTAACAATTAAAAAAATATAAATACCTTTAGTAATATGCGCCTTCTAACTCCTTCCTTCCTCTTCTCGAAAGAAAAAATTAAAACAAAAAAAAATTTCTACTCAGAACTGAAAATTAGAGAGGGTAAAGAATAGAGATATGAATGTTATGGGAAAAAAACGGATGGGGTGTATATATAGGTTAGATTATTTGCGACGGTCGTATTTGCGACGGTATCCCATCTCAATACCTAGTATTTGTAATGGGATACCATCGCAAATTCGTTCGCCCGCATTAAATACGGGCGACAGGTAAAAGGACTTTTGCGACGGGCCCATCGCAAATAGCCACCATTAGCGACGGGCGGATATCCCCGTCGCAAATTTCTATTTACCGGTTCCAGTATTGGTGACAGGGCCCGTCGCAAATACCTTCACCCACATTAATTACGGGCGGCGGGTAAAAGGGTTGTTGCAACGGGCCCGTCGCAAGTGCCACACCATTAGCGACGGGCGGATATCTCCGTCTCAAATTACTATTTACCGCCGCTGGTATTTGCGACGGGCGGATATCCTCGTTGCAAATTCCTATTTACTACCGCCGGAATTTGCGACGGGTCCCGTCACAAATACCACCCATTGGACTCTCTTTTGCGACGGGTAAATAGTCTCGTCATAAAAAAGTATTTACCACCGCCGGGTAGTTGCGATGGGTTGAAGGTGACCTTCGCAAATAGGCTTTACAGCGGCCGGTATTGGCGATGGGGCCCATCGTAGATAACACCGGGTGAATATTTGTTTGCGATGGGTAAATTTCCCCATCGCAAATACTATTTATCATCGCCAGGTACTTGCGACGGGTAGCCTTCTACCCGTCGCAAATAGGCTTCCCGCGTTTTGGTGTACAAACCGTGCCATTGCAATTGCGACGGGACCTGTATTTCCATCACAAATAACTGAAAATTTGCGAAGGGAATATAATCATGTCGCAAAAACTCTTTTCATCGGAGTTTTTGCGACGGGAATAAGGCCCGTCGCAAATCCCCCGTCGCAATAATCGTTTTTTCCCGTAGTGAGTGGAAAAAAGTGAAAAGGTTATCCATATAATTATGGTTCCTTCAATACAAGTGTGTATAAAATGATTTTAACCAAGAGGATACTTGGGAGATAGAATCACACATAATGAATCAATTGTTATATTTTCTTAGTAATAAGTCCCAATGAGATTTTGGAATACAACTCAAGGAAGAATTGTGATGTGGTGGGGAGGTTTTAAAACCCTTGGAATTATTCCCAGGTATAGAAATATTTAAATTTTACTGATCAAATTTTTATGCTAATTTTCTTATATTTTTAGTATTTATGATGGTTTTAGGGTTTAGGAATAGTTCATAACATGATTTAGGGGGTGAATTAATATTCATGGCATGATTTAGGGGGTAAATCATGTGTAGAGTCATGGTATGGCCTCACAGTTGAGCATTGAGGATGCATGAATGTATTTAGAAAATAAATTGAGAATGGGAGAGGGGTGGTGGGTCTTAGATACCGTATTCTTTAAAAGAGACCCCTTGAGATACTTCTCAAGGATGAGAAGTCATCATTGAGTGATCTTGTAATTCCCCTCAAGTATTTTGAGGTGCATTATAGTCCATATTTTTTATTTTCTATGTATAATCTATTCATTTTTGAGTAATGGTGTTTCCGAGGTAGTTTATGAGTGATTCCAAGAGGAGTGGTGTGGACTTTCAGATATTCAATAGCTTTATGAATCTATTCCTGCCATGACACCATGTTTCACACTATGAAATATCATGGACATACCCTATAGAGTTTTGAGCAGAATATTCATGGTATGAATGTAGGATTCACACAATGAATTTTCCCAGGGTAAGGTTCTAAAGAGTTTTAAATTATGTGAATCTCTTGAATGAAACCTATTTTTTTATCAGACTCTCATATCATTTTTGATGGACTTTATCCTCCAAGGCCTATTACCCTTCAATTATTAGTGGATCAAAGTGATATTAATTATGATGGATTTATCTCTCTAAGTATAAACCTCTTTATTCCCTTGATAGTTCTACTTTTCTCTATTCTTGAATCCTTTCTCTAAATGTATAATTAGTTGTAATTAGAGTCAAATTCAGGGATCTTGGATCATTGAAATCATTTTGTTCGGTGGTTCTTCAAATTTAAGAATTTATACACTTGAGGTAGGTAGTCAATATATTTTTTAGAAAGTATTTCATAATTTATTAGTGCATTCAATTTATTGTTTCACCAACTTACTTGGAATTCAACATAAATTTATAATATATAATTTGAATTGTGGAAATTCTAGTAAGAAAAAACCAATTTATTTTTCTGTTATTCTAAATTGTAATGAATCCAATGAGGACGCCTTGAAATGAATTTTTGGCATTGAGTGCATTATAAAAAGTGATGAAACTATAATTGATTTACTTGACTTGTAATCAAAAAATATTTATTTATAAAGGGTAGAGTGGTGATAGTTGAAAATTGTAAAGGATGATTTTATATTAGTGATAAAGGGTGTTTTGGTTTAAATGGAAAAAAGGGATAATGATGAAATGAGAAGGTAATGGTGATAATTTGAATGATATAATATTTTTTTTCATTAGATAATTATTCTAGGGTTAGTTTTTCCCTTGTTTTTTTATTCTAAGGTTCGGGAGATGGATTTCCCTCTAGAATTGATATTTTGTTCTAGGACGAGTGTATTTTCCCAGGTATGCCTTTTATTCAAGGATGATAATATTTCTATGGGTGTATTCTTTTGTTTTTGGGACATGTATATTTTTATAGAAGGTATATGATAATGAGGATGGGTATATTTTCCCTATATGGATACCTTTTATTTATATATATTCGATACACATTGAGGTTGGTATATTTGGTCTCAGGAGTCATCATGAAACCTGAGGTGCAATGATGTTCAATTATTTACTTTATGTTATTTTTATACATCTATATATATATATATATATTGCTTCAGTATTCACATATATAGATTGGATATATTTATAGACATCATTTCTGGTGGCCTTGTGAGTTGTACTCAAGACATACTTAGGTTTCTGATTGGTATTCGAGAGTAATTAAGAACTACATGATTTGATAAGGGAAAATTCCCTATAACTGATGCATGATTTTGGATGATTGGTTAGAGCATGAGAGTTCAAAATCATCTTTAAGTGTCTTATAGATATATCTTTTTTTAGGATATTTATGTATATAATATGTTGTTTTATTATTTTTTAACATGTATACATTTCATTTTAAAATAGCCTTGGTTTTTGATTTTATATTGGCACATTACTAGATGATTGTTTATTTATTATGATGTATTATTGTATTTTTTCCTTTATTTATGTTTTAATTTAACTTTTATATGTCACTATTGTTTCCTCATTATCCTACCTTAGACCCAAGCTACTAGTGAGTGGCCACTAGTGTATGGGGAGGTGCATTAGAGTACAATTAGAAATCTCCTGTCTTGCACCAATTAAAAGAAATAGACTGGGGGATGTTATAGTACTTTATATCTTTTGAAATTATCTAAAATTCTTGTGTAAATACAATATTAATAATCTTATGGTGAATCTAAAATCCAATTTTTACTAATAAATTAACAAGAGAAACTTCCATTGAATTCATGAATGAATTTGCATTGAACTATCACTCTATATACATGAATGAGATTAATATGATCATTCAAGATTCCCATATGAATTGTGATGTTGAATATCAAGACATATTATTCTCTATTATTAGAATATATCATTTAATTACATAGTTGATGTGCTTCTAGTAACGTGAGTTAGATAATGTAATACCAAATGTCATTTCTAGCTCGATGTAGCATGAATTTTTAATGATGAACAATAACCCATTTCCTTAATCCTATATTAAAATATTGATGTAGATTCTTAATTTTAATACACTTTATTTCTATATAGAATTTTTAAATAAATCCCTCATCCCCCTTCCTATCTACACAGGTCGCTATGCCACCCTAAACATGTGCCTCTTGATTCCTCTCTCTTGTGCTTCCCTATGTAGGGTATTAAACTTCACTATGTAATCCTAACTATACTAGATTTAAAAATTACTGACTATCTTTGATGGCCTCATGCTTGGTCAGTTACAACTTTATGGTTGGTCATATTTTTGGCTAACACTTCCTATATTTCTTTATCAAATATGCAGTCTAGGAATACTAGAAAATCCAAAACATAGACCCAAATATGATCCTTCTCAACTTATCCTATCTTATTTGGATATTCTCAAATGATTGTTAAAATTTTATACATTTGAATCCTTTTAAGGATGGAACTACACTAAAGCCTTCATCCTAGAAATTATCACTATAAACTCTATAAGGAACTCAATTCTTCAAATACTTTTTACTTATAAATCTAACACTTCCATGGTAATAACTTCAAAAAACATCCAAAATTTTTCATCCACATTCATTCACTTAATATAAAATGACATGTTAATTGAGATTTCTTTACAACATGATTGCGATCTCTATCTATGATTCTGAGCCAATATTCTTTATTTCAATTAATATTTTTACTATATTAACATCAAAATAAGCAGTACTTCAATCTCATTGACAATCATTCAAAAAATATATAACCAATATAGAGTGTCCTAATTAAACATCAACTGGTATTAAAAAAAATTTATGTTCCTCAAATAAATTCGGGTTCTCATCCTTCACATCTCATTTTCAATCCCATGATTAGTTATATTAAAATAATTAGAAAACAAGCTTCTAGATACTCGATAAGAACTCTCATTAGGCCTTCAAAAATCATATCATCTATCTACATGAGATGTATGATGACACTTTTGTCATAAAACACTATCTAGTAGTAGTACTATTCCACATTTCTTCAGAACCATGTATGCTCCTCCATGAAGGCATCAAAATTGTGGTTACGTTTTATTGGGTTCCTATTTTCACCTATATAAATTCTATTTGAGAGGGAAAACTAGACCATCCATTTTGTTTTCCATGAATCTTTAATGGTTATCCCTGAATATTTCCTCATAAAAATCACTATGAAGTGTTTTCATTATCATATCTAATAGATCATGATATGGATTCCCCTAAGAAACATTCAAATATATTTCATAATTATTAAATTCATAATAACTAGAGAAAATATTTACTTAATGTAGAATTTTTTTGTTGAAATACATTAAAAACAAGCCTTAATTGTGATTTTTTATACTATAAACTTCATCTTTTAACTAGTAGATCCAATACCTCCAAAATAATACTTTTTAAGTGATAAGTTCTATAAGATTCTATGTTTTGAAAACATAAAAGGATTCCATATCTTACTCAATATCTATCCCCCACTATCTTGATTCATTGAGACTTTCTACCTCTTCTAGGATCTTGAGTTTTCCACTATATAAAATAATCAAGTTGGAAAAATCACTTATAAAACATTTCACTATGTTCCTATCCCTGGTATACCACCTAAAATTAACATGGATCACTTCTATTTTTGGAACACCTAATTCTTAAATATTTCCTTCTTGATCTCTACTCTAAGTTTCTTCAATACTTGATCATTTAGATATATCTAACCTTATTAATACAAAAATAATATAACATTAGTTTAACAATAATTTATAAATTCTAGTATCTCTAGAATTTTGGAACTCACTGAACTTGTAAAAACTTTTAAAATTCTATACAGATAAAATTGGGTAGGAATCAATTATTTTTTCATCACTCCATTATCCACCATGTTTTGATGATCACCTAGTACCTTCTCATTAAAGAAAATATTATAACATCTAATGAAACACTATAAGTAATTATCCAAGAGTTATAGTCTAGGTTTTTAATCATCGCTATCTATAAAGATACATTGCGAGTACATTGCCCATGTCTTTTCCATTTACTTAACATTGACATGAAAAAATTCAATAATTTTGAAAACATTCAGGTGTGATATATTAACCCTATTTTGATCTAGATTTTTTCTAAATTATCATACCCAAATATAGTGGAATGAATCTGATTCACATGATAAACTACACAATTGAGTAGCTCTATCAAAACATTTGCAGGGAAATTGACAAGTAACCTCATGCTTTTGGACATCTAATTTAGCATTTGATTCATCAGTTCCATGAATTCATTCAATTATTATGTTATTGGTATAGTCTTATAAAAAATTATTCATTTCATATAATAGAAACTTCAGATATCTATACTATTATACTCAACACTATTTTTTAACATTAACCATTTTAATTTCATTCAACTTTCCTTTTCCACCATAGCTCTCTAACTGGAAAAGGTTATAAAAATCATGGAACTGTTCTTGATAAAGAACACCCACACTTTCCATATTGAATTTTTGATTATGTTATAATAATAAAATGAACCTATTGAGTTTGATGACACTACTTATTCTTGTTTTTCAAAATCACAATACACTTTACTTTGATCTTGAGTTAACTTGACGATTTTTTATGGTTTTCTATAAACAGTTTAGAACATCAAATTTTATAATTTTCACTAAACGAAAGATAAAAATATAATTTATGTAGATTTTAAAATCTATGATTAACCACTTCATCAGAATACATAGTTCTTCTTTTGATATTATTGAAACTAAACCAGAATAACGTGGATTCTTCCCATTGATGATTGTTATAATGAAATATATTAATTAGAATAAGGTATTTGATGAATGAAACCAATAGAATAAAATATACTAGAATATTTCTATGGAGTTTCATTTAATTTTTATTCCTTTATTTATTTAGTGTTATTATTTTTATAGCATGTTTTTTCTAAGAGTTTAGAATTTTTCAGGTTTTATTATAAAATCTATTCATTTTTATTTTTTAATTGTTCATTTTCTAATCCTGGGTGATCGAAGATATTATAGTATGGAATATACATATTCTAAATAGTTTTATCAATGAATTCTAGGGTACATGTACATTTTTATGATTATTTCTAGTTGAAGAGGTCTTAGGGCAAGAGTTACATGTTTCTGATTGTTTAGTCATATATGTTCCTTGAGGAAAGTGTAACTTATAATAGGTTTAGTTAAGAAATTTCTATGTAAAAACATTGATACCATGGTTCATATTATCGAACCACATAATTCTTTAGGTTAAAGGAAAGAGTTACCATGATTGTAACTATTTGGTAATAAATATCCTTCATTGTGTTTGATGTATTTTTATCCAATACTATGTGTTTTTATTCTCTATTTATTGATCAATTCATGATTGTATTTTTTTACTTGGTTAAGTTGTTTAAATTATGATATTTTATTTTACAATACTTTTAATTTATGAATTACATTTTTTTACTTTGATACCATATTTTTTGGAAATTATATTTTGTAGGAAGCTTACTCTATGAGTGGGGAAAATTTTCAAGTCAGTTTTTCGAATTAAATTTCCCCCACCAATTTAATTTTTTATACATTTACCTCCTGGGATAACAGATGACATTAAATAATTCTTCTTCATTTCACATCATAGATTTTTCCTTTATCTTTTATAACTCACTCAATTTTTATTTTGGGATATTTTACACATAAATATAATAACATGTATAAGAGTATAGATATATCTTTTTAGTTACTAAAAAGATTCCGATAAAAAATATTGAAAATATAAATTCAATCTAACCTTATAATTTTAATTGAGTTGAATATTAGAATTTTCATGATTGGGTGTAGATTCTATTAGAAATAAGAGATTGGATCATTTTCCAATGATGACTAGTAATTATAATATTCAATAGAATGAAATTTCTTATTTTAATCAGGAGTAGAAACTTAAATATCAATATAATTATAATGTTAAAAATATGATTATTTTCTCATTGATATTGAACATGAACACTCATATTTCATCTTGTGAGACAAAAATATAATTTTTAGAAAATTTTGAAATTATAAACTTTGGTATATATAATGTTTTGGAAACAAGAAGAGATATTATTTGAGCTAACAATTAAGAATTAGAGGTTTGGCTAGGTAGATTATTATCATTAATGAAACAATTTTTAATGATTGTAGTTAATGAGATGAAATATTCAGGTGACAATGAAATTACTGTTGAACAACTTATGGATAAAATTATTGGAATTATTTCAAAAGAATGAGAATATTTGTGGACTATGATTGATGATACTAAAAATCTTATAAAATTTATTCAGAATAGTATTATTAGCACTCTTATTCAATATGATAACAACATAGAGTGAGATGTTGAAAAGGAAAACAAGAAAAATGGGGTTTCATTTCATTTAACATCCAAAGAATTAAATTTTAAATACAACAATTTAGATTTCACTACTACAAATAGAAAATCCATACATCACATGTATAACAGTTGTTTATATTTTAGAAAAGGATAAAATTAATAACTTGAAAGGATAACGATCAATATTTTAGGAAATGACTTATAGAAATATCATCAAAATAAAAAATATGAAAAGAATGATATAAGGGGACACACTTCGTCCCTAATTTGTTTTGAGTGCAAGAAACCAGAGTATATTAGACTTAATTTCCATTTACTAAAAAAGAAGGATAATGAAAATAAGAAATAAAATTATAGAAAAGGATGAAAATCATTTAGAAAAATTATATATAGACAAAGTTTTAGTGGGGATCTATCTTCTTATGAAAAAAGTGAAATTTATAGAGACAATGATAAAACATTTACTAGATTTTATACAAATTCACCCCAAAATCAAATGTTCTTATGGGAAAGGTAACAAAATAATCTATTTTTACTTTATATTTAAACTCTTTCCCCCTTTTTATTAAAATGATGAGTATAATTCTCCATTATTTGAAGAAATGGATAGATATGTGACTTTATTATAGAATAAAAATTATGTTATGATGAAGTACTATAATTATACTAAGTCAAATCATGGTAATGTTGAAGGCATAATTTTAATAATCAATTTTGAGCTAGATTCTAAATATATTTTAGTTTTATCTATTAAATAATTAAAGTTAGATTTAATAATATTATTAAAATTTTAATGTTTTATGAGTCTTCTTTATAAATTTTTTATAGTGGAGAGAATTTTTATAATTTTTTTAGATACTTGAAACATACTCATAAATCTTCTAAAATCTATTTTACTTCTGTAATGTCACACATCTAATATAACTATTTTTTTTCAAAAAATGAACCCTTTTGTAATAAATGTTAAAGATGAGGTCATTGGAGAAAACATTTTTCATTAAATAAGGTAAAATTCTTAAGAACACATAGGGATTATATTTCTAGAGAACAAGTAACTATAAAAATGTAAGAGTTGTATAGATATGGGTTACTAAATTCTTGTTTGCAAATATTTCCAAACCCATCCATGTTTAGTTACAGAATTAATTTTAGCCTTATAATTTTAAAGAATATAGGCTGAACATTAGTAGCTGAAATACTTGGTACATGGATATTAGTGGCTCTCAACACATGAAAAGAAACAATTCTAACTTCTGGAACTTATAACAACTGATATTTTAACTATTTACCTTTGGAGAGAATTGTCAAGGAAAACTTATCAGTATTGGTGTTGTTTAATTTATTGATAATACTAATATTTATAATTTAATTCATGTTTAAGGAATTAAGAACAAACTTATTAGTATTATCTATTTATGTGATTATGTTTACACTGTGAACTTTGAGAATGATAAATATAACATCACAAGTTTTGAAAGGGTTTACAATTTATCTATTGGTAGGCATGATAATGTTTTTTTACTATAGAACAAGAATATTTTGGTTGTTTTAAATTACCTTTACTTATTAAAATTAATAATAAGTCTTGGATATGGAATAAGAGGTTATGACACTAAAATGTTTGGAACGTATGTCATTTTTCTTGGAATGGCCATGTGAAGGATTTAACAAAACTTAAGATTAATTCTTTTAGAGTCTTTGACCAATGATAATTTAGGAAAAAAACATAAGTCAAGATATAAAATAAGCGGCGAAATGGAAATATTTGGTACTTTATCATTAGTGCACATGTATATTTTTAGTGTTATAAAACATGGAAGTATCAAATTCAAATACTATTTATATGACATAATTTATTTTTATACCAAATATACTTGTGTTTATTTTCTATATTTTATTGAATAGTCATTAAAAATTTTAAAAAAGGTATTATAATTTTTTTGAATTTTTCTTTTAAAAAATACCCATAGTTACTATACATAGTAATCAAGGTAGAATCTTTAAAATATTTTCTTTTGAACCATTTAATAGTGAACAACATATTACTCATAATTTCTCAACACAAAGAACTTTATAACAAAATTATGTTGTTAAAAATGAGGTATAAAACCCTTCAATAAATTTCCTAGACTTTGTTTTATAAATATTTAGTTCTTAATAATTTTTTGTAATAAATATTCTCATATTAGATTTTATACTATAAATCATGTTTTACTTTTAACAATTTTAAATAAAACACCTTATAAATTTTTGACTCATATGAAGTGAAAAAATTATTATTTCATTTGTGGATACATTGTAGAAGTAAAATAATATAAGTATTCAAGATGATAAACTTGGGAGAAGCCTCATAAAAGGATACATGAAGTTACTTTTTTAAATATCAGTCAAACATACATTTTCATTTGTGACTTTTGATTGATAAAAATGGGGATATTTTTGAGTCAAATGACTATTCTTATCCTTTTTTTAAAAATCATCATAAACATTAAAAACATCATGGGTTAGACTAAATATTTTTTTATGTTTTTATATTCCTAGTTTATAACTCTCAATTTTCTTTGTTTCACTAAACAAAAGATAATTTTAATATTACAAGATCATTATTAATATTTGACGAATAGATTAATTAGAAGATAGAGCCACACTCATCGGAAAATGGAGGGATACATATGATTTTTTAAATAAACCCAAATAACATGAAATAATTTCATTGAAGTGTTTTATAATTATATCTATAAATTAGATAGAGGAATTTTAGGAATGAAACCAACTGGAAAAAAGATACTGGAAGCTATTATTTGACCAGTGAGTCATCTCACAACCTTGATTTCTTCAGTTTTATAGTTTTTCTTGTGTGTTTTATAAGGTAATATTTTTGTGAGGTTTCATTCTAAAATATCTTTGTTTTTTATAATTATTCATTTTTAAAAAAAAGTGATCGATGAAATTATAGTGTGGTATCTTTATATTCTAGAAAGTTTTTTTGGTGAAGTCTAGGGTACATATACCTAATGTAAATTACTATTCATTGAAGAGTTTCCTTAGGAAAGTGTTACCAACTACCAACAGTTCTATTGCAAAGTTCCTTATGTAGATATTTCACCTTCTGAAGGGTTTATTGAAGAAGTTTATAGTCAGAACACGGATACCATGTTTCATGTTATCAACCCTCCTACTTATTTGTGGTAAAAGTGTAGAGTTACATTAATAAGAAATATTTGGTAATAAATGTCCTTTATAGTGTTCGTTGGATTGTTATCCAATAAATATAATTTTTCTCTTTTTATAGTAAAATTTACGATAGAATTTTTTTATTATTTATATCATTTAACTTTTGATTGTTTATTTTAATCTACATGCACTATGTGTATTACATGTTTTTTTACTCATATAATATGTTTTTTTTGAAACAATAATTTTTGGACAGATTAATTTCAGAGTGGGATGAGAATTTCAAGTCAGTTTTTGACATCAATTCACCCCTTTTTGAATCTATGATATGTTTAACTATTAGAAAAATATAGAATTCAAGAGAAAGAACTATTTTCATGCCCCATATATCCATATAAACCAACTATAACTTTAAATTTTTTGTTACTTATATTCCTTATTAAATGAAACCTTCCACTAATTTCCAAGGATACACCCATAAATTCTTTTTACAACATGTGTACATGTTTTAGTATAATTATCAAAGGTTGAAATTTCATACCCTTATCACCCATTTTACAAAGATTCTCATGAGATGACTTATTAGTTCCAGAATTTGTTTGTCCAAGAGGCATTAATTCTTTTTAATTCTTGGTAAGATATAATATCTCATCCTTCACACCCTTGGCCACCACCAGGAAACCCCAAGTGATTTTCCACAAACCATCCCTAAATTTTATATAGATAACCACATCATCTAGAGAGAATATTATGATCATTCCATTCTGTAACTCCAATATGTGTTACATACCTTACAACTATACTAAGTATCCATATGAAGCTCAAGGAAAAAAATACTTTTTCTCCCTATATCAAGAGATTTATTTTTCCCCTGATAAACCTTGTGAAACCTTAAAGATACATAATTGACTACATATTCGGCCTCATATATATATTGTAAATATATTGTTTAGTTAATAATTCTTGAATCAAAAGGACTAGATTAACACATCAATAAAATACTCATATCGTTTAAAATAGTATTTGCAGATAATATTTCAAAAGTATATGATCTGAAATTCATTATTCTATCCTTGAAGTCCTTCTTCACATTACCTCTCTTCCAATAATTATAGCATACAGGTCTAGGCCCAGACAAATCACCTTGAATCTTTTATCTCTTATCCTTTCCCTTATTATAACATTTTAGTTTTGGGGAATATCCTCTACCTTCCATGATAAATATTGTTCTGTTAGTTATATATACCTCATTCCTTCAAATTTATTTACTAAAAATAATATTTTGAACTTCCTAAAATACTATGTAAACCTTTCCTATAGATGTATTCATTGAAGGAACCATCACATTCATGATTAATAAAGTGATGAGATAAGGATCACCAACCACACTACCTTTGTAAACTATTTATTCCCAACCTCCAAATAAATTTAAACCATGTTGAAGTTATTGACATGATCCTTTACTAACCTTACATCAAAAAACCTCATGTCAACAATTTTATGCATCATTTATTTTTTATATTTCTTGGCTTATCATATATGTTGGAAGACATATACATAAACATGAGAGTTTTTCACCTCTTAGATATTGAAAACCATATTCTAATATAACATCATCTGAATAAATCTATGTTCCTTCTTATTGAGCCATTCCCACTATTCCTTTGATATCACTTTCATTTTGAATCCATCAAATATATAATCTTCAATATGAATCCTCTATAATATTAAATCTAAACCTTTGAATTTATTATTTCAATCCTTAACTTCTTTTAATATGAGCCTTTTGAAATTAAACACCCATGAAATTAAAAATTCATAAAAGGCATAATAAATTTACTACTAAAAGTTTCCTATAATTCCAAACTTAAAAAACACTCTAATATGAGATATTAACACCTGACTAGGGTATGAAGATAATAAAATATACTACCAAGATTAGATACCACTTTTTCTGTTGTTTCATATAATCCCGAAGAACCCTCTAGAACATAAAATGTGAAAAAATACTAGAACTTCTAAAACCATGTAACACACAATTCAATTAATCTGAAATAATAAGTAATGAAACCTAGACACACATTGAATCATCAAAACACAAGACAAGACATTAAAAAAATTACAAGAAGTACACAATTATAGAGTTAATACAAAATTGAATAAGAACAGAATAATTAACATGGTTTATTAGTTTTCTTATCCAGTGGGAATAATTCTATAAATTTAGAGTAGAGAAATAATGTAATAAGTATAGACATTACCACAACATAAAACAATCACTCATTATTATAACCATTAGTGAACAATTAAGAATAGAACAATCTAGTACAAGTAACGACACCTAACTATTTGTGGATGTGTTATACAATACCTATCTATTTGTTTGGTTTCATCACTATCTAATATTTAGAAATATCTATCAAATTGATATAGGTAATAATCAATATCTCAATAATAAGAATAACTCACTTGTAACTTTTTGTGGAAAATAATAGAATTAGGAACTCGTCCTTCAATACTTAAAGATATCCACCCATAATGTTATTAATTTGAATTTCTCTTTTAGACTCCTTAGTTCCATTATGCCAGAATATATATGAAACCAAACCATAGGTTCTTAATTCTATCCTATTGTAAATTATAAAACATAACTAGAAAATAGTTTTCAAAGATAAGGCTAATAATTTATCACTTAAAGAATATTTTTAAGGCTTAATTAAGTCCTCTAATCCACTTTCAAAAAAGTATATTATTATTTTCTTATGTTCTATTAACATGATCCTCAACCATATCTTTAGTACTCCTAGTCTCAATGAGTTGTAACACTAAAATATAATTTCATGGACTATGATCATCATCAATATATCTATCAATTTATAACTCCCCTAAACCTTACATAAATCTAACACATTTTCATTCATCTAGTTATAGAGGAAATGATATTCTATTAGAATATAATTTCACCTAGAGTGAGACATTATATTCTTTATTAGATGGATCACACTCTTAATCTAAAAAAACTGCTTAGATACCTTTATTTATTTTAAGATCTTTTAATAAATTCTTCAACTGGATCAACTCCTTCCCTGCTTCCATGATTATTACATACTATACTTCCATTTTTTAGAGTGTAACTACTGATTACTATCTATACATCCAAATCACATTTGTTTCCCCAAAATTAAACACAAATCCAATTGTAGTTATTTATGTGTATGTATCTACAACAAATTCAACATTTTCAATCCCTTGTAATAGATCATTTGTTATAAAACATAGGGTAAGTTCTGCCAAAATAGTGAGATACAAGAGTATCAAATTCCAATATTTAAGTGATTATTTCCTAAATTTTCCATGAACCTATTGATAACACACACTGCATACACAATGTTTATCCATGTATATACCATATAATATATAAATATTCTAAACATCAATTCATATGTAACCGTCACTATTTACTCAACCTCATTTTCTATTCTTGGTGAAATATCTTTTAGTAACATGAAATTTATAGCTAATGAGTTGTCATAGGCCTATAAACTCTCAATATTACTCTTTTAAAGAATGTCTAGGCATAATATGACTAAGTGAAAATAAAATTTCAAATTCTTCATGTAACTTATGATATATACTCCCAACATCCCTTCTAAAACATGAAGATACTTCATCCCAAACTTTATTGACCAAAAAACTTTTAACTCATCAATTAAATATCTTCTATAAACTACAAGAAACATATCATAAACATAAAAGAGAAGTGTGAGAAAAATAACATCATCAAATAAATTTTAGTATAATCTATGATATGGCATACACTTGGTGAATTTTTTCTCTACAACAAGGAATTTAAATTGATTTTCCATTTCATAAGTTCCTATTTTAGCTCTGAAATAATCTATTTGATTCAACACACCAAAAAACCTATTCCATTTTAAAAAAAACTTATCAGTAAATCCATGAATATTTCCACCTCCAAATCACTATAAAATTTTTTATTCTTCACATCAAAGTGATAAAGATTTTGAATATACATAGAAACCATTTTGAGCACTATCTAAATGGTTTAATGCTTAACAATTAAATAAAATATTTCTTTGAAATACAAACATTCTATTTGTGGGAACCCATCTGTGGACACCTCCCTATAATGTTGTGCTATTATAATATAAAAAAAATTATTGGAGAGGTGTCTATTGAAATAATCTGACAATAAGTATTTCCTTGTACTATTTTCTATAAATTTGTTTTTCTTTCAACCAATGGATCCACCTGTTCTAAAATTGTCATTTTATGATAGGATGTTTTGTTAGATCCCATGTTTTAGAGTCATGCAAGGAGTCTATATCACTCTCCATCACCAACTCTCACCATCCCGAGTCATCATGAATTTCCACCTCTCAAAGTCTATCAGGTTCTCTGTCATTTGTAATAAGTATTTAGTTCATGTCACTTCAAAACCTCTACACAGAGAAAATAATATTAGTAAATAGCCTCAATTCAACCTAAGGTTCTTAAAATTTTTAAGTAAATATTTTCAAAAATTAAACTTCCTAATATTTACCTTGAGATTCCATAGTCCTCAATTATTCTGATACATCTATCATTAGTGATAATAATGGTACCCAACATCTATAAAAAATCTCCAGATAGTCAACAATCTATAGAACTGTCATACTCATTTAAGTAAATTGAACATAAAGAATTCCATTTATAATAAATTTGGTATGAATAAATTCATTATTCCTAACTATATTATCCATTAATTTTTAATCCTTACATAAGATCTCATAATTAAATATAATCATATATATCTTTTTATGACATTCCAAAAGTCATTATCCAAAAGTCAAAATGAATTTTTTTCATTTTCATAAGCTGTAAATAAACATCCTCAGGACCTTTCCTCTAGATCATCTATTTCCATGGAATTGATGTGCATATAGATGAAACTTTTGAAAAAATTTATTTGTGAGAAATCAACCATCATTTCATTCTATAATTCTTCTAAAATATCCTTCCTTAATGGATTTAAGGTACTCTAATTAACAAGATAAGTCACCCAATTGATTTCCTACACCTGAAACAAATTATATTAACTGTCATGTAACCCTATTCCTCAGGACCAATCATTCAAATTTATAATCACTTATTCAATATAACCATTATATTAAAGTGTTACTATTATAGTATTCTCCAAATTTATTCATTTGCTTCAACAGAATGTCTGAAACTCTCTAATTATGTGTTGAACAACAATATCAGAACTCAATATTTTTAGCTTCATTCAATTATCCTATTACATTATGTCTCTCTATATGATGAAATTTATAAAAACCTTATACTTTTTATTGAGAAATAACACCCACACATATCATGTTGTATTATCGATGAAGGTATAATAGTATAACTACTCTCAATTATAATAAACATGTTCTAGACCCATATGTTTATATAAACATGTTTTAACTTTGATTCATTGGTGGATTTCGTTTTTTATATGAGGAAACCTTCCAATTATTTCCATGGACATACTACTTTCATGTTTTTTACTCCACATGTTTTAGTTTTAGTATGTATTTCATATTAATGACTTTCATCCCCTTGTTACCCATGTGAACATGACACTCATGCGATAACTTCATAGTTACTAAAAATGATTGTTTGGATTGTATTACTCCTAATGAATTCCAATAAAGAAAGAATCTCTCACCCATTACACCTTTTCCGACCATTATTTAACTCCATGTTATTTTCCACACATAATCCACAAATTTCATATATAAATACACATAATCTAGTTCTCATACTAATATCAAATTCTTTTATAACCAATATATGTTCTACAAACCTTTAACCTTCAGTAAGTATTCATCCAAAGTTTATATAGAACCATAAACCTTACCAAAAATCTTAAGAGTTTCATTTTCCACAAGATAAAACTTTAAAAAAGGTCTAGAAAGAAAAAATTTATTGTGCATCCACTCTCAAATTTATAGGGAAAACAAATCCCATAGTCAATAATTTATCACATGATACTCAATATCAAATTGATCTTATATTATATAATAGGTTTTTCTTTGAATATATAGAATCATTTGTTATGAAATTTAACCTTAATTATTTTGGTCCTTCTTTAAATTCCCTCCCTTACCACATCCTAGTCCCATATGAATCACCTAAACTACTTTCCACCTTTTCATTCCATTTATTTTTACTTTTCTATTGATCCAAACAACGTATACCTTCCCACTTAGTATAGTTTTCATAGTTACATGAACAACATTTCTATGCATGTCTTTATTTAGAATAAGATCTCAAATGTCCTCAAAAACTATGTTATCCTTCCACACTAATTATTCCCAAAAGTAAATATTAAATCTGATGATTCCAAAAGTGCTGAGAGAAGGATCCACATACACATCGCCTTTGAAAATTTTACATTAAAAACTCCAATTGATTTTGAATCACATTTAATTCATTGAAATAATACTTCACTTACACTTCTTCTAATATATTCATATAAAAAAGTTACCATATCAAAAAAAACATTATTCAAAATGGTTGTATTATCTTAAATTTTGGAAATCATAGACATCATCTCAGTTGTAGTTTTCACCAATTAGATGTTAAAAGATATTTTTTGAGAAAAATTTATCTGAAAACAACTATTACTTTTCAGTTGATCATTCTTCATTATATTCTGACATCAATTTTAGTTTTATTTCGTTCAATAGAAACTCTATATCACTCTAGAATAGATAATATTCCATCCGTATCCTCCAGAATCTAAAATCTAACCCATTAAATTTATCAATAAAAACATTACCTTTTTATAACATCATCCTTCTAGAAAATAACCCAAATTGAATTGAAAACACACAAAAAGAATACTAATTTAATTATTGGAAGTATCCTATAGGACCAAACATGGAATACTTAACAACTCTAAGATCTAAATACTTGAAAACGGTCTAAAAATACAAAAATATATAACTTAGCTCTCATACCACTTATTATGTCATATACCAATATTCAAAATAACCCTTTGTAATTTCAAATGAAAAAAGTCCAAATCTACTGAATCTAAATAATACTAAATCTGATATATCTAAACCTAGAATCACTAAAACCCAAAAAACACCGAATAATCTCAATTCTAGACCAAAACATATAAAAATAGAATGAACTCATAATAACAGACTCAATGAAAAACAGAATTAAAAAAAATAATTAATATGGTTTGGGACTTTCCCATATTCACAATTGAAATAACTAAACATTAGATTAGATAAAAATGATGATAATTACTTTTCTATTGTGTTACCATTTCTATAACTAAAAATTGTAAATTTAGAATAGTACACTATAGTATAGGTGAACCCACTATTCTATTTATAGAAAATATCTAAAACAAAAATATGATTCTATTATCTCTACCACCATATGATGTTTTTTAATATTCATTAAATCAATCAAGGAAACCTCTAGTATCTTTTTGGCACACTAAATTTACATGAAAATTTAGTTGACGATTTCTATCTTCTAAAACTCATCCTTCATGACATGTAGACTTCTACCTAGAGTGTTTCTATTAATAATTTCACATTTAAACTATTTGGTTCCATTATTCCTACATTCATCACGTTCTAAATCATATTTTGAAATTTTATCCTTAGGAAAAAATGAAACATAGCCACAATACAGTTTTGATATCCATGTTTTAAATTCTAAACTATATACCTATTTAGTTATCACAAATAACCCTCTCTTGGTTTTACCCATGGTATGTTCTTTTTGGAACCATATAATTAAAAGGAGTTGGGAACCACATACCTTATAGTTGTAGGATAATACTTTTGAGATTATTCCAGATGAATCCACCCAACATAGAAAAAATCAATTATTCTACCATAAATCCAAATATTACTGCATAATCTGTCGTAAAAACTATAACATTAAGAGAATCAGAGAAATAAAAAAGGAATGATAGAATTACACATGGTGATATTATAGGATAAATGGAATGAATATCTGTGCTTAATCAAGGGTGAAATCAAAATAAAGGGGAAGAAAACCAAGGAAGAGGGCCATGAGGCATTGCTACTAACAAAATAGGGGTAAAACTATTATTATGATTTAAAATTTTTATTTAAAATATAAAAAAAATCAAGGATGAGTTGTGGTGTGACCAGTTTATGGTGCAACACACTTTTCTAGGTTCGTACTGTGATATCTATCTGGACACGGAACAACATGCCTCCCCAAATTAGATCCTAAAAATTTAATCATTTAGGATTATGGTCATGATACAATATAACCACCCCCATCTTTGAGAAAATCCCAATTCAAAAACCTCAGAAAAAATCATGGTCATTGGATATCATAATGATAAATGGATTCATGATGGAAATGCTATCAATTTAGTACAAGAAAAACACACCAAGCATGCCTTTATGATGCAACATTTGTGTTATTGTGTGTTCATTCACCTACTTTAACTTTTTAGCCCAAACTTAGGACCAAATATCGAAACAGACCCCTAGGTCCCTCGCCAACACATCCAATGAACTAAATCCATCAAAATACACATGGTTTGGAAATAATATTAAAAAAATAATATCTAAAAAATGATGTGGTGCGATATCTCACCCTTATAATTATGGACCTTTGAAATTTCTATTATCCTAAAATTATAAACTTGAAAAAAATTTAATCATACATAAGAGTAAAATATTTAATATTATATATATACATAACAAAAGAATAAAATAAAATAAAATAAAATAAAATAAAATAAAATAAAATAAAATAAAATATTTAATAAAATTGACTAATAATGAGATTAGATATCGTGTTTGGAATTAAATTTTAAATATTTGAATGATACACTCTTTTCAAAAAGTTATAATATTTCAAGTGAATGAAAAAATGTTTCGATTGATATTATGGGATTGAAATAGAGTGAATTTCACCCATTTTAATCTATAAATAAGTGTGATATCTGGATACCAAGGATAATCTGAATTTTTCAAGAAAGTTATTCTATAATTTTTCAGAGGGTCTTCTAGAAATTTATATCCAATACTCTCAAAAAAAATTAATAAACAGTGGGAATTTCTACCCTTAATCTAACACCGAGATGTGGGGGTGGATTAAGCCCTTTTTGGACGCTCTTATGGGCCCGTAAGGGGCGCTGCGGCTCTCGAAGGCTCTCCTCATCACCGACTCCTTCCCTCGGTCCTCGCCGTCTCCCTCCCTTGGATCTGGTGGCTCTGAGGTTTTCTCCGACTCTCCCACTCTCATTTCTAGGTCTCTTTCCCAAGTCCGCTAGTAGGATAGGGTTTTCACTGGAGGCGCGGCGCTGGTCAGAGTCCGAAGCTCAAGGCTCCGGCAGGGGCGGCTGAGGTATTGCAGTGACTCTTGAGGTGATAAGGACGGTGGCGATGGGATTTGGGTTGCGGGTTTCCGCTTCTTGCATTGGTTTCTTGTTTCCCTATGATTAGGGTTTTTTGGTTTGTGGTTTGTTTCGCTGTTTGTGAGATTTGGTTTTATGGATCTGTACTCGGTGTCCTCTGGCCGGGGATGGTTTTTCTTCCTGATGGTCGAAGGCTTATGGCTACGATGAGATCGACGGCGCTTCTAGATGGATCTTCAGGTGTAAGACTGATCCGTCTACGACATACTCTACGGAGCGCTCTGGATCCTTCCTGGTACGTGTCGGCGCCTTCCGCGACGGTCTGCTCTTGACCATGGGTAATGGGGTTGTGGACGTTGGTGCAGCTCATCTTCGTACCAGATATTTTGGTTCCCCTGAGTTTCTCTGGTGGGCGTGTTGAATAGCGTGGCATGCACGGTGGTAGTCTGTCACCGGTGATGCTCACCGGCGAGGAGTGTCTGTCCTCCGGTGTTAAAGCCTGCGGCGGCACGTAGGGATTGTTCGCCAGTGGTGCTGTCTGATGCGCTGATGGTGCGTGGCTCGAGGTGGCGACCTGTTCGAGATGGCCCGGTATTCAAGACTCATGATGGTATTCTGGTTTGAATTTGAAATTTGAATTTATGGATGGTGGTTTGTGGTTGTAAGCCTGGTTACCGGTTTTCCTTAAACCGGCTTTGGAAAATATAAAAAATGATTTGCAGATTAAGCCCTTTTGGATGGTGAATTTCTTAACTCTCTAAGGAAACCTCATCTCATTCCATAATAGTTTCTTTTAAGTTCATCTATTTTTTTCATTTCCTAAAAAAATATGCCTAAAAATTATGAATGGGATCTTCAAAATATATTAGAACCATACCCAATACCAATTTGAAAGTAACCAAACATGATTGTATCTGGTTGGATTATACTGGTTACCCATTACCATCCAAGAAAGTGGTTTCACTATTATTATATATATATATATACATTAAATAAATTTATTGTAAATATGGACATATTATTCAAAATAAACCTACATCTTAAAAGATGTGTATAAAATGAAAATTGGCTCACCTTGGGCAACAAGGAGATGTTTTTCTAGAGTTAAAATGATCTATATGGAAACAGTCCCCCCTGCTACTACGTCACTGATGTAGTTACCCCAAATATAACTTGAAAATGATAGGAACAAGGTGGGTAGTATTCCTCCTCATCATTCCAATACACATATTAAAAAATAACCAACTCTTTACTTGAAAATAGGGTCAAAATCCATAAAATACACTATATATCTCAAGGTGAGATACAATTAGTACCGAATAATATTCATTAATGATATTACCTATTGGGAAATATGACGTTTATTTCATGATTTTGGTTATTTTTGTCTATAAGTAGTAACAATGAACTTGGGATCCTGATCATGGGAGAGTCTTGTGGTAGGAAAACTACACCAAAGGTAGGTTGTCCCAAAAGGAAATGTTCCTAAACAAAGTGGACAAGTTACCATGTATTGATGGTGGAGTATGAAAGAAGACTTTCGTATGGTGAACTTTTTTGGATGTGTTAGAGTAACTGAAGGTTTCTAAAGGCTATGTCAATATCATTATAGGAAGAATTAAATAGAGTTTTCACAATTCACAAGAATAAAGTGGTTGTAGTAGTGTGATATATTGGAAACTATAGGTGGTCGGGTTCAAGGGTGAGTTCCCTATGAATTTTAGAAGGTGGTGGAACCTATTAAATTGGTTAGACCCTATTATAAATAATTAGGTTGGGTCACTTTTTAGTATTTACTATTATAATTTTACCCACTTATTCTTTTTCCATTAATAATGAAAGTAAGCATGTTACCTAATAGATATTTGACTAAATTATGTACCAATGAATATCTTATTGTTGGTCTTAGTTCATGTGTGTTACACTTGGTTTGTTTTTTTCTATAAATTTTCTTTCCTGAGTCTGTGAGAGTGGAGATTTATTGAGGTGTATGTGGTGATTTTTTCTACTTATTTTTACAACATCATGTTCATAGGTTCATTTTATTCTTAGAATAAAGATATGTTGTTCTATATTAATGTTCCATAGGGTGTTTCTAGATTGGTGTTACTAGACCTAAAAAATGGTATCAGGGCTTGTAGGAAAACAAGGATTATTTCACTCGAAAGAAGAACTCTTTGGAATACTCTTATTTTTAAACTTTTTTTTTAATTTTGGTTGGAGTACTTCATTTTGGAAGGAATAGAATCAAAAGAATGAAATATTAAGATTAAAAAATGAATGGGATAACTGTAGATTTTATTGGTTATGAATATATGATTATTTTAACCACAAGAAAATTAAATATGCATTTAAGGAAGTCAAACCAAAAGTTTTAGATGAAGTATAATGGGAACGTTTTGACCACAATTGTCTTGGTTTGATATAATTTCATAAAAAATTAACGGTTTCTATAACATCTAAGAGATAAATAAAATCAGTGAACAAAATAGGGATCCTATTGAAATGTATGAGAAACTAACATAAATCAACAAGGCGGTTATGATGAAAAGTTTATTCAACATGATAATGTAAGAAGTAATACAATTGAATGATTGTGTCAATGAATTTAAAAGATATAAAGTCATTTCAAATTTATATGAGTAAATTTAATGGATCCAATATGGTCTTTTCTTTTACTATCATTGTTTTTGGAATCATTGGTCATCATGATGACAGTAATAAGTAATTATTATAGAAATACCAAAATTTTCTTTATGTATGTTCATGATATCATTCTAAATGAAAAGATTAGATAGAGGAAAGTCCATGAACCTTCCAAAACTATACTCAATGTAGAACGAATTCTATGTTATATATTATGGAAAGGTCAAAATAATTATAAAGAGAAAAGGGAAAAAAGTTAAAGTAAGTCATCTAGGCCTAAACTTATATGTTATAATTATAGCAAGAAGTGGCATGGATGATAGGGTTTTCAGTGTAAATTCTACATGGGGAGCTTCTGTAAGTTCAACAAACATTGTAGGTATGGATAGATGTAGTTTAATTTTAATGGTCAAAACATCATTGGAATCCTGGATCATTGATTCTAGAGATTCATTATAATCAATAGATGAGAGGGGATTCATGGTGAATTATTTTTCTAAAATGTTTAACATAGTACATATTAGTAAAGATAAAGTTCTTGATATCATGGGTAAGGGTGATGTTAAATCTATAACGTTAAAATATCATCCTGAAGTTGTAGGGAATTAGGAATGTACATGTTTTATAGAAGAACATAATTTATATAGGTCAGTTATATGAAGAATGTTTTGAAACATTCTTCCCAAAAGGAGTGTGGAAGATCACACAAGGATTCATAGTGGCGGAAAAAGCTGCAAAAGATAGAATGTTATATACAAAGGGAACGTTAGATGGAATAGAATTTTCTATAATGGAAACCTCCATATGTCTAGAGCTATTTCATTGTCATATTGGTCTTTTAATTGAGAAGAATATGCGAGTATTTATGGATTAATGGGTACTAAATATTGTTTATATTGGCATTGAAACATATGATATTTATATCCAGGGAATGTAGAAAAAGGTATATTTTATCACAAATGTAAGGACACATTAGTCTTAGAATTTGAAACCCATGCATATGGATATTTAGGGGCATGTCACAACCTGTTCTTAGGGTGGGTCCTTGTAATTTATTATATTCATCAATAAATCAATGTTGAATATATGGGTTTACTTCCATACGAAAAAATTAGGTCCTTAGATTATTTTTTCAATGGAGATCTATGATGGATAAATATATTAGAAATAAGATTATGTATTTAAGGTATGATAATGTTGTGAAATATGTTAACATGTAATTTAAATGGTTTTAGTAGAGAAATGGAATTAGGATTTGGAAAATTGTTCCTAAAAAACCATATTAGAATGGTGTTGTAGAGTGGATAAACCATATATTGACTAAGATAACTCGAAGAAAGAGGTTTCACATAGGTTTATTGAATGAATTTTGGGAGGAATATTTCAATTAGGATTCTTATATCAGGAATTGAAGTCTTTTCTAGCTATTAGAGAAGGATATTTTAGAACAATTGTGTTAAAAAAACTAGTGGAATTTTCTTACCTAATATTTTTTTGTTCACTTATATATGTTTGTGTTGATGTTATAGATAAGGTAAAACATGAATCCAAGTCCCAAGAATGTTTTTTTAGTTATAGAGATGAGAAATTTGGGTTTTGGATTTGGGATATTGATTATTATAATATCATTAAAATGAAAAAAATGTTTCTTTCCAATGAGAAGATCATGTGGAAAGATCAAAACATAGTAGAATATAGAGTTGAGAAAAAAGTATCAAAAAAGAATATCCAAGTTTATTGGAATATAAGCTTTAATTTTTTTTAAAATTATGAAAATATTAGGTTTCATGAAAAATATAAAATATATTTTAAGGCAAGGAGAATTATTGTAAACTCAAGGATTATAAAATATTAGTGAAGAGTTTTTAAAGGTGATGCTCCAGAAGATGAAATTTCGAAAAGAGCATAGAATAAGGCTGAGTTTTGGAGGTCTATCAAAATTAGAAAACCAATTAAAAGGTTTATAAATGATCAAAATTTATTAGTATTTTATGGATGGAGTTAAACATTAGAGCCTAAAAGAATAAAAAATTATTAGTAATTATAGAAATTGAGAGTTAATTACGAAATATGAAACAGATACATTCCATTAAAATAGAATATGAGAGACAATAAGAATAACACAAGGGGAAAATGAATTCTTAAAAAATGGGTATACTGATTGAAGGTGGGAGTATATTGTAAAAAGTTTCACAAGTATAGGTAGGTTGTAAAAGTGTTTCAATAGAGGGAAGAAATATATTAACTTATAATATTTTTTCTTGCGGTCAAGCACACAACCATCCAGACATTTTTATTTTTGATAGTTATGAAGGGTCTATATCTGGAATATATGTATGTGAAGTCAATGTTATTTAATGAATATTTGGAGGAGAAAATATATATTAATTAGATATAGGGTCTCAGGGAAATCTGAATGAGGGGTTTTTATGCAATATGAATTACGAAATTTATGGGTTGAATCAAGTTTCCTCGTAGTAGAACCATAATTTTGATGACTATATGGTTAATTTGGGGTTCATCCAGATAAAATTAGACTATTCTTGATAACATACGGTGTTCAAGGATGGTATTTACGCAATCCTTCTCATTTATTTGAATGAAGTAGTCCTAGTGGGACTAAACATGAAACAAATTTTGTAGTTAAAATCTGATTTGTCTATAAGGTTTGAGATGAAATATCTTAGTAAATCCAAAGATATATTGGGGATATAAACTGAGAGGGATAGTAATAAATAATATTGGTTCCATCTCAAAGAGAATATATCCATAAGATCATTGAGAGTTTTAAAATAAAGGGATATGATCCCACATCTACCCCATTTCCCCTACAATTTATGTTATTCAAAAGTAATGAACTAAAAATGAAATATGGAGATATTTACATTATGAAAGTCAAATATGAATTAGTATTCCGAAGCTTGATCTGAGAAAGGATCACTAGAACATGGTGATGTGGATCTTATGATAACTCAAAGTATCGAAATATGTATCTATATGTTTTATAATAGAAGATATGTTATTGGGGTATTTATATTCAATCTTTAATGGAGATATGGATACAAAAAAGTGTACCATATAATTTATGTCCACATTTGGAGGAATATAAATAAGTTTGATCTTGATATGGTAGCTAGTAGTTACACAATTAACAATAGAAGAAGAATATGTTATCATTTTGGATGTTGGAGAGAAATTAATATGGTTAATGTTATTGTTAGAGGAACTCATAAGGATTTATGTTTATGTGGTTCTATTCTATAATAGTCAATGTGAAATACAATTACTAAAAAACTCAGTGTTTCACTCATATAAAAATACATTGATCAAAATTATCATTTCATCCTAAAGGTTTTGTGAGATATAGATCAAGAACAATGAATTATTGATTAAAATAAAAATCCATATGACATGATTACCATGTAATTATTCTAAGAAATTATTTGGAAACATTTCTTATTTGTGAGACTTGGGAAACCAAAAAGTGAAAATGGATACAATGACTATTTTTGTGGAAGTTTATATGTTTAAAATTTTCATAATTTTTGGCACTTTCCTTGAATCCTTGAAAGTAGTATTCAAGTGAGAAATTTTAATAAATGTGATGTGTATTAATTGATTTTGGTTCTTTGATTCTAGGAGTGACACTAAAATATGGTTTTTATATCATGGTAGAGGATAGAAGTAGAACAAATTTAGTGAAGGAAGGTTGGTTTGGAAGGTTCTGTTTCAGAACCAGGTTGAAAATAGACCATGTATGGATGATGGAGTGTAGAAGCCAAATTTTATAGCATGAAAACTATTTTATTAATCCTAGTAAGATGAAGTTTCCAAAGTTTATGTAAAAATCACTAAAGGTATACATAAATATAGAATTCATTGTTCATTGGAAGATAGTGGTTAAGGTGATGTTATCTATAATAAACTAGAAGTGACCAAGTTAAATGGTGGGATCCTGGTAAATTTCATGAGGTTATGAAAATTGTTCAATTGGTTGGTCCCTAATACAAATAGATGGGGTGGGGTCACTTTTTAGTGGTGATTATTATACTTATATACACTTCATATACCTATGATAATAAATAATGTTTTGGTATTCTCCCATGAATATAGGACTGAAGTCCAAACCACAAAATATATTGTCTTCATTATGGGGGAGTATGTGTGTGTGTTTTAATTGGATTTCTTTATTTTGAATGTTTTTTCTTAATTGAGTGATATTTGTGATTCAGTATTGTGTTTGGGGTGTGTTTTTCTTCTCATTTATAGTACATCATGTTTTTAGGTTTTTATAACTCATGGATGTTCTTGAATTTATTACATATTGAAGTTCTATAGGGTGAATTTGGGTGAGTGGTTGTGGACCCAATAGTGACACCATTACCGATATGACATTTTCATTGAATGAACCCCTCCCTTTCTTAGAATCTTCTCCAAAAATTCCATCATAAATGTTTGAGTTATCAATAACATTATAACTACCCTAGTTTATTTTATTCCAGGTTTTTGTCTTTATCATTCCCATTTAGAGAAATATCACCCTCATGAGTTCAATATCAAGATATAAATTTCCACAATAGTATTTACTGGTTATTTCTTCATATTCAAGTTTATTTTCATCAAGGGTACTTATCACATTATCATATAATACATAAAATGCAATCCAGGTTCTCTTGAACACCTCACATGTTCAGAATCCTTACCGACATTAGGATGATAGTATTAATATTATAGAAATATTAAAAATTCAGAGTTATAAAAAAACGAATACACACAAGTGATGGGAACATAACCTTGTGGTTAATACAAATAGTATAGTTGAGTTCATATAAAACTAACCTAATAATTTATTTCACTGAATAAAATTCTAGTAGAAATTATGTTCATGAAAATATCTTCCATTATTATTTTTCCAAACAAAATTTAGAAAAAATGTGTTTGATTAGGTAAATGAAAATAAAAATAATATATTTTTAGAAAATAAAACCATTTTCATTTTTCACCCCTAAAGAGGGAATACATAATTTTTTTTCTACCCCATACTTTTCTAAAAATAATTGTTTAATAAAAATATGGAATGAAAGAGGAAATAATTCCACCCCCATGAACAAGAAAACCTTTTATATTCACAATTTTATATCCACATAATAGCTTCCCCTCACTAATGATTAATCCTCAAAATTTCCATTTGATCCTTCAAAACATTTTTTTATTTTATATTATATGAAAACGAAAAAAACAAAATTGTGAATATATATATATATACAAAGAAATAGAAAGTTAACGGGTAGAGAACTTATATACTTTCTTGATTTTTCCAACTCTCTACGCACTACAAAAAAACTATCCATTAATAGTGTTAGAAATGGCCTTTATCAGTGCTAGAAAAAAACTGACTACATGAGTGATGTGAAAATTTATGGTCTTTTATCATTAGTGAAAAATCACTGATAAAGGATTCATTTATCAGCCCTTTAATTTAGGGACGCTAAAGGAACCATTTATCAGCACTTAGAAAAGCGCTGATAATGGATCTTTTATCAGCAAATATAAAAGCACTGATAAAGTGTACCTTTATCAGTGCTAATAAAATTATTGATAAAGGATCTTTTATGAATTATTTTAAAAGCACTGGTAAAGTAGACCATGATCAATTCTTTTAAAAGTGCTGATAAAGGTCCATACTGTAGTGTGCTGCAATAACACTCTGTTGCACCTATGGTTTAATAGAACACCGTAGAACTAGAAACACACCAGATTTCAATAGAAATAAGTAGGAATATATGATTTAAATGAAATTAAATTTAAAACTCAAATAAAAGAGAAAAACACTATATTATAGACATTTCATACATTGGTTTATACAATTTCATAAATACAAATTATTACAAACATTCAAAAAAATTAATCTTCCATTCTCTTTTAATCATAACCCAAATTATGCAATTTCAAAACAAACCACCCCTTCTCAAGAAACATAGCACACCTATATAAGAAAACAATTCTTATGTCATTATCAATATAAAGAAATAAATTAACCCAAATTGTTAATATTATTAAAATTCATGTCAATTTTAAATAAAAAGACAAGATTTGAGTCATTTCGGTCACCCCATGCATCATATTGAGGTGTGGATGATTCCAAAACATCACCAATGACTTTTGGATCATTTTAAAAAAGTATAAAAATAATATGAATGTGTCTACTCAGTTTCGAGTACATTGGTTTTTTTACTAAAATATCATTTTAAACAGGAAACACACACTTTTGAATCATTATGATATTATCATGTATCAGTTTGACATGAAATAGTTTCCTACATGTCAAAAATGACTTATAAATTATTTTCCCAAATTATTAATAAAATATGAGCGTGTTTGATCAGTTTTCAGTGAGTGACACTTTTTTAACTAAAATGTCGATTTTAAACTGATAACAGATACTTTGAGTCATAATGGGTATATCATGTATCAGCTTGAGGTGAGGATAATTCATTCTTGTCACGAAGGACTTATGGATCATTTTCATAAAGTATAAAAATAATACGAATGGATTTTCTTTGTTTTGAGTAGTATTGTTTTCCATTTTACTAAAATTGATGACAATTTTAAATAAAATCACACACTTTGAGTCTTAACGATCACAATATATATAAACTTGTGGTGCAGAAGATTCATACATGTACCAAATGACATATGGATTATTTTCCTAATGTTTATAGATAATATGAATGTGTTTTCTTGGTTTTGAGTATGTCGTTTGTCTTTTTTACTAAAATGTCATTTTAAAATCAAAACACGCAATTTGAATAATTCCAATCACATTGTGTATTAGATTAAGGTTTAAATTCCTCATACCTATCAAAAATGACTTATGGATCATTTTCCTAAATTATTTAAACAATGTGAATGTGTTTACTCAGTTTTGAGTTTGTCGGTTGGCCTTTTTAATATCATTGTTGATAATTTTAAATAAAAAGAGGCAATTTGATTTATTCGAGTCACACCCAGCATCAGATAGAGGTGAAACATATTCCTACACATCCCAAATAAATTATGGATCCTTTTACTAAAGTTTGAAAACAATCTGAATGCGTTTTCTGTATTTTGAGTATATCACTTGTATTCTTTACTAAAATGTCATTTTAAAATTGAAACACGTACTTTGACTCATAACAATCACATTGTGTAACATATTGAGGTGTGGCTAATTCCTAAACATAAAAAATGACTTATAGATCATTTATTTAAAGTATTTAAACAATTTTAATACATTTACTCGATTTTGAGTAGGTTGGTTGGCCTTTTACTAAAATAGATGATTATTTTAAATAAAAATATGCACTTTGAGTTATAAAAGTCACAACATTAATCGGATTGGGGTGTTATGGATTCATACACATCCCAAATGACTAATGGATCATTTTTCTAATGTTTTACATCAATATGAATGCGTTTTTATCAGTTTTGAGTATGTCACTTGTTTTTTTCACTAAAATGTCAATTTAAAATTGAAACACATACTTTTACTCAAAACGATCACATTATGTATCGTATTGAGGTGCGACTAATTCGTACACATCAATAAAGGACTTGTGGATCATTTTCATAAATTATTTAAACAAATTGAATGTGTTTTATCAATTTTGAGTAGGTCAGTTAGCCTTTTTACTAAAATTGATGTCAAATTTGAATAAAAACATGCACATAGAGTCATATCAGTCACAACTTGCATCAGATTGAGGTGCGTCTGATTCATGAACATCTAAAATCACTTATAGAGAATTTTATTAAATTATGAAAACAATTTTAATGTGTTTGTTCAGTTTTGATTGGGTACGTTTTTTTACTAAAACAGATGTCAATTTTAAATAAAGATGCACTTGAAGTCATACAAATCACAAAGTTCATTAGAATGATGTGTGACTGATTCCTAAACATTCCAAATGACTTATGGATCATTTTACTAAATTATCAAAATTTTTGAATGTGTTTTCTAGTTTTTGATTATGACACTAGTCTTTTTTATTAAATTTTCATTTTAAAATTGAAACACCCACTTTAACTCATACAGATCACATCATGTATCCGTTTGACAAGAGAAAAATTCCTACATGTCACAAATTATTTATGATTCTATGACCTATATTATAAAATAATACAAGAACATTTTCTCAGTTTTCCCTGAGTGAAAATTTTTAACGTCAAATGTCATTTTCAACTGGTAATAGACACATTGAGTCATATTGAGAACATCATGTATCAGATTGAGGTGTGGCTGATTCTAATGCATCAAGAAATGACATATGGTTTGTTTTCATAAGGTATAAAAACAATATGAATATGTTTTATCAGTTTTGGGTATGTCATTTCTATTTTTTACTAAAATTAAATTCAATTTTAATTAAAAATATGTACTTGGAGTCATACTTGTAACATCATGTGTTAGATTGAGGTCTGGATGATTCTTACACATCTCAAAGTCTCAAAACAATCCTAAATAAAAATATTACCATGAATTCCATTGCCTTTGTTTGTTTAAATACCAACACTATATAATCAGCTTCGAACAAACCACATAAACTCAAAAAAATAATAATCCACCTATATAAGAAAACAACTATTATGAGTAATACTAAAAAGAAATAAATTAAACATAAATATGAAATAATACATTAATTATATGGACATTGATTTTACTATGAAAATACCAATATTACCTCTGTGATTGAGCAAAGGAGGGAAATTAAAGAAAAGTGATAAAATTCAACACTATTGGGGTTAAAGGTTTTGAGGGAGAATAATTATGTGTAATTTTTTGTGTATGAAGGCATAAAAGATGGATATATAAACCCAACTCGAACAAAAGAATCAACCTATATAAAAAACAATTATTATGTGAGTAATACTAAAAAGGAAAAAATTATACATAAATATAAAAAAATACATTAATTCTAGGGACAATGATTTTACCCTAAAAACATCAATATTAACTATGTAATTGAGTAGAGGTAGCATCATTGCTCTTCTTACAAAGGCAATTAAGGTAACTTTAAATAAAGTGATAAATGAACCATAGTAGGTGTGAAAAGGTTTTGTGGGAGAATAATTCCATGGAAGTTTTGGTGCAGAAAGGCATGAATGATGGAAAAATCACCCAAACGCAAAAAAAGAATCCACCTATATAATAAAACAATTATTATGTGTGTAATACTAAAAATAAATAAATGAAACATAAATATGAAACCATAGATTAACTCTATGGAAAATGATTTTACTATATAAAAATAAATATTGCCTATGAAATTGAGTAGAGGCAGTGTCGTTGATCTTCCTACAAAGGAAGTGGAGGTATCTTGAAAGAAAGTGATAAATGAACCACTATGGGGGTGAAAAGGTTTTGAGGGATAATAAATCTATGAAACTTTTGGTGTAGAAAGGCATTAAAGATGGGAAGATCACCCTAATTGGAAGAAAAGAATCCACTTGTACAAGAAAAAATTTATTATGTGAGTAATACTAAAAGGAAATAAATTAAACATAAATATGAAATATTATATTAATTCTATGTACAATTATTGTACTGTGAAAACATTAAGATTTACTCTATGATTGAGTAGATGAAAAATTGTTTCACTTATTTTAATGGAATGAAACATGGAAGGAAATCTTCTAAAATAAACGAACTCTTCAAGAAATAATTAAAATTAAATAAATATTCCATTATATAATTTTTCAGTAAAATATAGTAAGTATATCATAACATTACCTTTACATATTTCAAAAGGGTTTCTATTATTATAGTTTGTTCTTATGAGAAATTGGTAATATCATTATGTTGAAAAGACATTTTCTACCTGATTAGTGAATCATTTAATTTATATTTTGTTAATATAGTATAGAATACATAATATTATGAGGAAACAATAATATATTTAAAATAACTTTTACCTTCTCATTGAACCCTCTTTTGTTTTTTAAAGTTTTCAAGGATTTTGTTCCACTATTGAGATTCCAAATCCCCACTTTGTGGTCCCCTATAATGTATATAACATTTTTTACATTGGCACCTTCATGAACCGATTATGAAGTCCTAATGAAATGGTCATCCTCGATTGAATTTTCTTCTCACACAACATTTGTTTTAGTCGCCAGTAATAAAATCGGCTAATTTTTGTTTTTTTTGGATTAGATACATAAAATACAAGCACTGCTTGTGATTCCATTATGAATGGATTACATTTTCACCCTTCCACACTAAAATTAACCTTTAGAAATCCTATTTCATCAACTTTCACTCCATTGGTATTGTTATCCTATTTTCAATGGAAAACGACACTTAAAATGATGTATAATCCAACTCATATATCTATTCAATAATTCCGAAATATGAAATATTTTCATAAATTTTATATCTATTCAGGAACCATATATATGAATCTTCTTATCCACAAGTGTAACAACAATATTTTTCATCATAATGAAGTCACCATGTTCTTTTTATAGAACTTATAACCATTGATTAAGAAAATAGTGTATGATATAACATTTTCATTCGGTCCCCAAGCATTCCATTCAAGTCGTTTGACAATTAAATTCATATTTTTAGATAACTACTTATAAATGTGATCTCTAAACCATTCCATAAACTATTGATGACATTTATTTGATATTCATCTTTACCCCCTTAATGGATTCAAATATCTAATAATTTTCTTGTGCACTTTAATATATGGATCAACTTCTTTACTATATTATAATATGTAAAGATGTGCTTACTCCTGCACTGTGATGTTAATTGTAACAACATCTCTTCTAGAAATACCTTCACCCATAAGGTGTTCGCTTTGATGAGACTTTTGGATATGGATGATTTCAACATCTAATAGGTAATTGGTACAAAATTCAATAGCTTCTTCAATAATATATCAATTTTCAATAAACACTTTTGGCTTAATTTGATTCTTGACATACACTTTCAAAATCTTCATATACTGTTCAATGGGGTACATCCATTTGTAGTGGATAAGGCAACATAGTTGACCCTCTTAGACCAAGTAAACTTTAAATTAGAACATTATATATAAGAATAATAGTGATAAGAACATATCTAATTCACATAATATGATTGCAATATACTTATTCATGATGGTAAACATCATCAAGTCTACGAATTTTCTACATATGGATTTGAAAAATTAATATAGTCTGGTTAATGTATTTCATACATTTTTGAGATAGAATGAAATAGAAAGAACCTTTCATTAAATCATAAATCAAAACACAAAAGACATGTGATTTTAGTCCTTTTAAATTTAAATTAGTCACTAACATGACATTCTTGATATTTTATAAATACCCCTATAATACTTTTACACTAGTCAGGAAAAGGAATAATTGAAAATTTTCCTCTTTGGATAGAGTGTAAGTTGTTGGAGGAAGAAAATTATTCTTTTTACCCTTCACTGGTGCCAACTCTTTCCTTATCCCTATTTTAATAAATTCCAACCTAGCCTTTATTTCATATTTTGTTTTATCAAGAACATTTAGTAATGTACCAATAACACTATCAAATACATTTTTTTTCTACATTCATGACTTCAAGAAAATTTCTAACATGTTATCAATTCCAATACAATAATTCAAAGAAAATATTTCTATTATTCCAAATAGATTTTTTAATGTTTTACAAAAATGGTTTACTAAAAATGGTGTCAATAATTTGTTTTTAGTTTTTTGTACAGTTGATCACCCATTTTTGGAGATTATGTAGTATGTTGTATGATTTTCCCATCGAATTCTATTATCCAGGATCAGTATTTATGTCTTTGAGGTAAAATTTTTTGAAATCCAAAAAACATAGTCCTTAATGTATTTTTTAACTGAACTGAGTATGTGTGTTTTTCACAAATGGGACACTTTGACATCCCTTTAATGCTATAACCTGATGAATTTCCATAAGAAAGGAAGTCATTTATCATTATATACAACCTGACCCTGAATGTGAATTCTAAAATTCTATGAGAATCATACATTTCAACACATGTATCCCATATCAATTTTAAATCTTTGGTCAATGGATCCAAATAGACATTAATATCATTAGTGGATTTCTTTGGTCCAGATAAAAGTAGAGACAAATTAATGTTTGTGTGATTCATGCATTACCATGGGGGAAAGTTATAATTTACGAACATGATGGGCCATGTATTGTGAGTAATAATTTTTACACAAAAAGAATTTATTTCATCTATATATAACACAAGACAAAAGTTTATGTGTTCATCTCCAAATTTAAGAAATTCTTAATCAATTTTCTTCTACTAAGGATAATCTATAAGATGACAAAGGTTCCCAACATTAAATCTTGTATCAGTATGCAATGTAAATTATCTCATGGTTTCCTAACATTAATATAGTATTTTAAACCATGGAATGATAAGAAAACACCATACATATTTCAAAGTACTTGATTCATTTTTCTTGTATTGATCTACACCACACTAAGGGCATTTTATGAGTGATTCATGGTCCTTAAGAAACAATATGAAATAATTTGAACAAGAATGTATTTTTATAGATAATTCCCATTTAATGTAACATTCATTTATAATCAGATGTTCAGCATGTCAGTTCATTTTCTTCTGGTAGAATATCTTTTAGAAGACCTAGTAGTTTTATAAAGCTGGGGTTACTTCATTTACTTCCAGCCTTGAAATTTTATAACTTAAATATAGCTGACAATGTTGTGTATTTAGTATAACCAATATAAAATGAATTCTTTGAATATCTATTTAACTCCTCAAAAAACTTTTTATAATCATGAAGGTCATCCTCAATTGATATTTTCATTTCTTCCATGGGATCTCCATCATCTTTTATAAAGGTTTTAATATCAAATGATTCATAAACATTGTATCATCCCAATCGATGTCCAAATTCAGTTTTTCTCTATCTAAGTCTAAAATTTATAGCTTTGATATACTCTGTAACAAATAAAATGTTATTCCAACTCTTAGGGACTATTTTTTCTTGAATAATAACAACATAAACACAAACAAATTATTTTATAAGGGTCTTCTGCATTCTCTCTTGAAAACTAGATGAATTCTTTAACACCATCTTCATATTAGTTTGTCAAACGATTAGTGTGAATCCATTTTGGTTCATATCTATCCTGTTGGGATCATAGAAGATTAATTTTATACAACATACAAATCAATACACAAATTATACCCATTATCAAAAGTTAATGTTATGGAAAATTTTAATATGGGAAACTCAAATTTTGATTGTTTCAATTAATTTTAGTATGTTGGAAAAAATGGGTAATTGGATTTAAGAATTAATTAATCCACATCAAGTAATTCATAAATCCACTAAACAAATGAAAATATAATACATGAAATTAAGGAGTAATAAAAAAACTCAAACATGAAAAACAAGAATACTAAACTCTCATTCAATCAACTAGATAAGTGGTTTCACAGATCGAGTAATAATGATAATTATAAAAGGGAGAGACCCATCATTCATTTGTATAATTTTGGTTTATTTGGAATGAAAGGAATAAATCTTGGTTATATTGGATTAATACTTTGATGAAGGCCATGATTTCCAAAATAATATGCTAGTTTCTAAATTTGGTGTAGTATCTCAAGTATTGGGATAATACTCCCTATCTCATTCTCATATGGGTCATGAAAAGGGAAATATGGATGAATTATACTAGAATATTTGAGCACCTAGATATTCCAAATCCAACAATAAGGGATATTGGTATTTAAAAAAATAGTGGGAGATATAAGATAATCATTAATAACATCACAATCAGTAATTATTAAAATGAAATAAATATTATTTGATTTTTTTAGATAATGGAAAGTTACTCAACTACATCACTTTCCTTATGATCTAAATTGGAGAAAGAGAATCTCATATCCAGTGAAAACTTCTCGATGCAAAACAGACTCTAATGCATTATATTATACCAAGAATAGAAGTTAAATTTATTGGAATTTATTATATCTGATTATCAACCATGTAGAGAGAGTGAGGGTGAGAAGGATGGATATAGAAGGCACAGAGGGGATGCATCATATTTTTAATGAATCGTGTTATTAGTCATGTCTCTAATATAATGATAAATGATAATTAAATGGATGGATGCACTATGTTTAATTATCTCAAAGAATATGATATTGAGAGGGTGATAATGGAAGATAATAAATGATATTATTACTAAAAATAATGGGTGTAAACTGGAAGATAGATAATGTAATGACCCAAGCATAAATTACCCAAACAACACCAGATCAGATCATGGTATGACCTCTAACACACCTTGATGTCACTAAAGGATGGTTTAAACATTGGGTGTAAAAAACCTTACAATGGAGGTGGTCCACCCACAAAAATAGATACAATTAATACCAAATGTCGAACAAAATTCTTTTATGGCCCTTGGGGTCAATGGACATGTAGACCCGAAATAATCATTACCCAATATAGAATTACTTTTTAGTCAAAAAAATATGGGAAGAAATGATGAAATATCTATATAGACACATATACATGTCACACCATTATAAAAACTCACTTATAGTCTACAATAAATATCAAGTAGATAAAAACCATATATTCAAACATAACATGACCTAAAGGCATTGTAATGACTCAAAAAGTGAATGCTTGAAGTGATAAAACTTCAAGTACTTAATTGGGGATAGACCAAATGAATTTTATCCATAAAAAACTAAGGACCATATAGAATTATAAAGAGAACTAGATCTATGATACATTTTACCAATAGAGGAACATACATCACTCCACTAACTTGGTTCTTGAAAAATAGCATCTAAAGTTGCATGCCCACTAAGGTTTCCATGAAATGTGTCAGCATATATATAATCATTAGGGAACCACCAATGTTCCTCAAATCAATAGTCAATAATCAATAATATACATGAAAATTTCAGCACATTTATATTCATATATGAAAAAATTATTTAGTAAGAAGATATAAAACATTGTAGTAAAACAACAATGACTAAATCCAATGATTAGTGTCAGATATAAACAATGGATCACACATCGGAAGCCAATAAAACAATAGACCCCAAATCATTCCATAAACAACGGATCAAAAATATATCACAAACAATGGATCCTAAACTAATCATAGAAGAAGAAATCAAAAACAAAACAAAAAATACACAATGAAAATAAGAAGGTCTGCCTCACTAGGTTGAATAAAATATGAGACCCTCCTTTGAAATCCCTAACTACAATCAGAAACTGGATTTCAGAAGAGATGTTTGAGAAACTGGAGGTAGTCGAGTGGTGTGATTTCAGCTTCGATTCACCGAATAGGAGCACTGACATCGGGTGGTTTCTGAGGAAAACATCTGACATCACGACGAGTTCACAAATGGTTATGGTTTTTAATTAGACAAAAACACTTTTATCAATTCCTACAAATAAGATCTGACAACGTTTAGGTTTTTCAGGGTACCTTACTTAAGCACTGATAAAAGGACTCTTTATCTATACTTTTTTAGCGCTTGTAATGACGAGTCTTTATCACTGCTAAAAAAGTTTTGATAAAGGATTTATATTTATAATTATAAATGATTTTTTAAATATTTATATATACATAATAAATAAATATAAATATAAATATAGTAAATATATTCTGTTTTAAATATATTTATAATAATTTTATAATTAATTATTTATAAATATAGAAATATTTTAAAAAAATAAAAATTATAAAATTATATATTTTTAAATAATTATTCATATATATATATATTTAATAAATATATAAAAATACAGATATAGTAAATATATTCATTATGTAATTTAATTTATTATAAATTCATTAATTATTTAAATATATATAATTATTTATTCATAATTATATAAAGACTTTTACTCAAAATATTATTTATTTATAATTATAAATATATAATTTTATAAATATATTAAATTCACATTTATAAATATAGTAAATGTAAAATTATAAATATATTTATTTATAAATATATTTTAAATATATTTTTTAACATTATTATTAAATATCTAATTTTAAGTGCAAGTATATATGTTAAAATGTGTAAAACTGAATAAATTAAGAATATGTACAGTCTAGAAATATTGAAAGATGGTTATTTTTTGTGTGTGTGAATTATATATAAACATGAATATATTATGTATATGTGAAATAAATATAACACACATTTGATCTAAGTTAAATTGAAAAAACAAACGAAAATCAATTATATATCGAGTACCATACAATTAGTCAATATTTTTAATTCACAATTATTATTAACTGTAAACCATTATTCAATAAATATATGAATATTTAGTTTAATGTAAATAAATATTTTTTAGTATATAAATCATATTTATATACATTAATATATTTTTATAATTTTAATATATACAATTTCATAACATTAATTATAATAATTATCAAATTAATAACATGTTTAATATTTAATAATGTATAATCAATTTGCTTATTTTTATCAATAATTATTTAGTTAATAAAATTTTTAAATTTTTTTCAATAAACTCGTTATTTATTTATTTAATTATTTAATAATTTCATTTTATATATTCGGAATTTTATTAGTGCTAAAAAAGAACTAATGAAATAAATATTTATCAGCACTAATATTAAAGCACTGATAAAGGGTGTCCTTTATTAGTGCTAACAATAATGTGCCGATAAAGGATACCCTTAATCAGTGTTAAAAATAAAGTGATGATAAAGGTTCCCTTTATTAGTGCTAAAGAAGAAATGATAACAGGTCACATTTATCAATGCTTTATTTAGTGCTGATAAAAGGATAAATTTTTTAGTGCTTTCTTTAGCACTGACAAATATGTTATTTATTAGCACTTTTTCCTAGCGCTGATAAATAACAGGGCAGTTAATGTCTGGTTTGGTAGTAGTGGTGTTCAATACTCAAAGAAAACTCGTATACTTTTTTTTAAAATCAAATAAAAAAATATTCTAATAAACTAAATGAAACCAAAGTGTATTCAATTAAATAGGAATCTATTTATGAACTCTTTATAAGAATATTTTAGCCATATCCAGATTATAAAAAAACCCAAACACTAATTTGGGTACCTTGAGAACCATAAATGAAATGTGAATTTCATTTATCAATGTTGTTTTGGACTACCCAAGATTAACTGTTAAGAATTCTTAATTTTGGAAAAGGGATTTTTCAAAAACTACAAGAAGATTTATGCCACTGTTAATTTTCATATAAATGATTAATTCTCTTTGGATTTTAGATTTAACCGGTTATTAAAATTTATTTATCAAAAATAGGTAAAATTAAATTCAATAAAGGGTTAAATAGATTTCTAAAGAAAACATGGGAGTGAAGATCTTGGGGCCATTATCTTAAGAAAAAGGGGGGTTTTGGATATTTATAGTTGTAGAAAAATATATACAATGATTAATGTAAACCGATTAGTTATTTGAATCAACCATGAATGTTAAAAATACCATTTTAAATGAAAATTTACAAAACCATGTGATTTAGAACCGAGTACATAACCCTTAAATCCATAACCTTAATCACATTTCTTGACTCATAGTTATCTACACTGGAATATATTTCAATGAATAATGTATATCAATTAATTCTCATTAACTGAAAAAAAACAAATTATTGATCAAAATTGTGAAAAATTAATAATATCTTTATGAAAATCAGGGAATGTATTTAACAATAAGATTATATTTAACACCAATCATCATGAAAACAAATTAATGAATAATTCTCACAATAATAACAAGTCTTGTTTGTTCCCCTCACAGTTTACCTGGGATTGTTTTTAAAATTTTCCTACTCAAAACCATATTGTATGTTATAGATTTCTTGGATAATTGTTGAATAATGCCTAATGGATAACCAAATAGATCTAGTAAAAAAACTATATCCTTACAAAAAACTCAAAATTCACGACAAAGCTAGATACTTTCCATCATTTGAAAATATATTATATTAAATTTTCCAATTATTTAATCAAGGAGTTAATATTAGACATAGATATTCATTAATTACTTTGTTATATTAGCCAGAGTGGAGTATTTTCATATGGAGGAGGAGATGATTCATTATTAGATATGGGGGGTTATTCTCAAAAAATGAAAAATAATCATAGGAAAAATATCAAACTTTGTAAATGAGAAACCAACTAGTTGAAACTAAGGGAAAACCTGAAAATTCCTCAGGATAGGGAAGAATCATACTATAACGTCCCAACTCGGCTTACCCCTAAACCGGTGGTTGGACTAGTCACCGCATGACCTCAAGCGCGTCTCCCCATATACGAGAGGAAACCGACTAGTAGTGAGGGTCTATGGATAGTTAGTGGGGAGAATATACCCTCACATCATAGTTCAATAATTGACATTGGAAATAAATAGAAAAAGTAGTCTAATAAATGATAAAGTAGCGGAAGGTAGATTTTGTAATTCTTGTACAAAACAAATGGCCAACACCAATTATATAGTAGATGCATGCATGGCATGATAATGATAAAAAATGAAATACATTGAACAAAAAACCATGATTTAAATTCCAATACAGAAATAAATAAATAATGAATCAAAGCCCTGAGGGTGGTCTCCTCGAGCATCTCGAGCTTTTGCTCGGTCCTCTACTCCCATCTTTCAAGTAAATGAAAACAGCACAACCTGCAACCAAATAAAATCTAATCATGTACCCTAGTGCAATGGCGGACGGAGTAGGGTGGGATATATAAATCTCATTAGGTCGGTACCTCCAATGTCTACTCCAAATCCAAACATTCAGAAGACAATTGAAATAGTGTGAAAGCATATAAAATTAAAGTAAGAAGTACAATGTAACTATATACCCAAATACATACTTCATCTCTCAATTGGTGTCTGAACCTGCATTTTACATTTATCGTGTATAAACAACAGTCATCACACATTCCATTTCATTTATAATTTATTCAAACCTTATTAAATTACACAATTCCCATGATCTGACCTAAGTCCAACATCCCCCATAAAATTCACTCACCACATATGTCTCTAAAGACCATCTTAGTAAACAATGAAAAGACTGAATTCATGCTTGGGATCTAGCTTGGATAAAACATCATATGATATTCAATTAAATCTTTTATATACTATGTATGAGCTTGTCCACTAAAAATAGTGATTCTCACTTGGGTCTGTCTGCTAATAGTGATTCACCCAATTTAATAATAACTCTTAACCCCTTCTCATATTCGATTCACAAATCCTTATGTCTCAATAGTTTTCATTAACCAATTATTGCATTTCATGTATGACTAATTGGACCCATAGTCCAATGTCAATTAATGGGAGTAGAACATCATGTCTAGCACCCTCATGAGTATTTGGAGCATCACTCATTGTCTCACAACACATGGGTATTTAGACCAACATTCCCTATCATAAAAAAGAATATTAGCATGCAAGTTGGGTGTAAAATGACATGTCTAGAACCCTGTGAGTATTTAGTGCACCAGTCTTGTATCACAACCCATTTATCTATTATACATATATATTTATCATTGGTGTATAATTCCATGTATAACACCCCAAACCAATCCATTAACTAATTCATAAATTAATTAATTCAATCCATTAATTAATTCAATATCAAATTGACAACATAAATCACCCATCAAATAAGTTAACAATTAATTAACCATTCAATATCTTAACAGTTAATAAATAAATAAAAATTAATTATTATTATCAAGCCAACTAAATAATTAACTCAATATTTAAATATCCCAATTATTTAACAAGTCTGAACCCATCCACTCATGCAGTGATTCATCCAAGACTTGAACAATTTACATGCACGTCATAAACATATCAAGTCAAACATACTGAATAAGGCCTCGATATTTAGCAATCATCTTACACAACATATCATATTTTTAGATAACTTTATCCAAAACAACTTTAGGCATGGAAAACAATCACACATCAAAAGTTACTCTTGGCTAATAGTCGTAATAAACAATAAATTCACAATCTTAATTAAATGCATGAAAATTAATCAATTCGACAATTAATTAATTAAATCATATCTCTTCAACCAGTTTATCAATTATTAACCATTAACCATTAACCATTAAAATTTTAATAATTAATCCATCCATTAATTATTACCAGTTACTAATTTATATTCTCAATATGTCAAAATATTCAATATTCACAATATTTTGTAAATACCAATACCACCATCCAACAGTTTATCTTTAATCATCATTTAAACAAAATATAACAATTATATAAGCAAAGAAACTAGTATTATCAAATTATTTGAAGAAGAAAATAATTCTTAAATAAAGTGAATGAGATTTCTGACCCTACCTTGGGGTGGAAACATTTTAATTCGGTAACACTTTAATGTACTTGGCAGCAACCAGTCCAAAACTGTTCCACAGTAGCATGCATGCACACCCTCATATATATATATATATATATATATATATATGTGTGTGTGTGTGTGTGTGTGTGTGTGAGTTGTTTGCATTGATAAAAAAAATTCAATATATTAAACCAGTACCCAGAATTAAAGCAGTAATGATCAAAACACCTCTAACTAGATACCAGGGACCCATAAAAAATTTACATATGTTAATTTAAACTGTGAAAAACCAAACATCTGTTTTAGAAGCTTACCCGAACCAACAGATTCAATGAAAATCAATCGCATCTACCTCTACCTTGGAGGTGGATGCCAAAACATTGACCTCTGTGTCCCTTAACAACATTCGCATACCCTAAAATTAAAAAAATGCCACAACCATATAAAACCAAACCTTGGTTTCAGCCAACACAAAATCGGGCACCAAAAAAATCAGCGAATCACCAAAGCGATGAAAGAGACTATGAGGGAAGGCATTACCATAAATATTCTTACCTAAACCAAGAAGATATTTGGAAATAAAAATCTATGGAGAGTGAACCCAGAAAGGGGGGTGGGGGTCGCGCTACGGGGGACGCGCCTTGCAGGAGCTCCACCCATGTGTCACACTGCTGCAGGGAGGGTCGCCCAGGGGTTGCGCGCTGCTGGAGGTCCTGATGGGAAGGGTCATGCAGAGGTGTAGGACGATGAAACTTATGCATTGTGCATGTAGGAGAAACAGGGGGGTTGTGCCACTTGCAGGTCGAGCCTCCCCATTTTATTTTCTTTTTTTCCCACCTAAAATCAATCCATTTAATTGAATTTAATAATTTAAATAATAATACTCATTTTATTATTATTATTATACACATTAAAAACTTATCTATTAAGTGGAAAAAATCCCCATTTAATTAAAAAATCTTTTTTTATTATTCTCTTAATAAACATTTCATAATAAATTATTAAACTCCCTATTAATCATTTAATTAAATTTTGTTAACATTTATTTAATTAAAAAACACAATAATAATAATAAAATCATCATTATTATTATTCAAACATTTATTTATTTAAAACAAAAACCCCTAAAATATATTATTATTAATTGTAAGACAACCATAATAAGTTAATAATAATAATTAATATAAATATAAAAATTTGTATAATAATAATAATAATATCATCATTTTAATTTCCATTAACCATTATTTATTATGACCATAACTACCAATTTATTATAACATCATTAATAAAAAACTCAAACTCATAACCTCTATTTAATAAATTTTTTTCTTCACTAACTTTGAAAACTCCTCAATTAATTATTCATTTCTGGTGATCCCAAAAAACTGTCATTAATTTCTTTAGCCGACATTTAATTAATTCTTTGATATTAATTTATTTAAAAAACTTCAATAATAATAATATTAACTTCATTATTATTATTATAAAAACATAATATTAATTAATCACAAACGCTCATATAATCTTATTTAATTAAAATAAATAATTTATTAAAAAGTGTAAACTACACGGTTTGGACCACAACTGTGCGTAGCACATTCATATCCATTAATGTTAACTTTTTTGGATTCAGTTCTCCCGAGACTCATTGGGACACCCGCTAAAATTATTAGATAAATACGCAAGTCCAAAAACAACACATTTAGGTGTTCCAACACTCAGAATAAAATTATGGCGCTTAGTTTAAAAGATAACCCATCAATAAACCAAAAGAAAATAAAAAACCTTCGTATTTTAACCCAGTTAAAAAACCTGAGAATTTACAATTTACCCACCTTAAAAACTGCTCATTTTTTAGAATCCATCGAGAACCACTACTAGAACAACCGACCTACCAATTTTATTTAATATCATTATAACTGATGTGTAGCATTACCAATGTAATAAAAACCTTTAATCCTTCACAAGACTAATGAATAAGCCTTTAAAACTAGAGCCAAAGCTCAATTTATAGCTTAAACATTGAAATGATGGTTATATCTGAGGCCATTATATGGACCTTGTCAATGAAAATGGTTGAATCTCGATCAACCAATAGAACATCTTGCACATGATTCCCTCAAAAGACGCCGCGGACCCAAAACCCACATTCTCCCCGTATCTAAGGACATTGCATTAAAACATTTCCAAAACCATCTTCAAGTAGAATGAAGTCGTTACCTGGACTCTGGTGAAATTTCCAAGTCAAGGCATCACAAGGCTTTTAAAAAAAACAACCATTCCCCAACATGAATAAAGGTGTAGCCCAAAGAAACCAAGCATCCAACGTACTACCCAAAAAAAACTGCTCATCAATCCCCTCAACATTTAAAATGTAGAATGACGTAATACCAATGATATCTTAGTGTCTCCATGATGAGGTCAAGATATGGGACATGATCTTATTATTCAAAAGAGAACACTAAGAGAAAACCAAGGTCATTAAAGAGATTAGACAAACTACTTCCAAACAACTCTGTTCAAGAAAATATCGGCATCACCTGTCAACACGTTTACAAAAATCAATGTGACACCACTCACCTTAGAATTTTTCAAGATGTCAAAATAAAAGATCAACCGCTCACTGATGCGCTGTTTCAGATACTTAACACATGCATATGAAATTCCTTGAACCACAATCACCACGTCAAACATTGTTCAGAAAAGCTAAAACATAAACCTATCTACATTCCATAACACTCGAGTACTAAGAAGTCCTCCCGAGCAGTGGGACATACTTACTTAAATGGCCTAGAATATTATATGTCTACTACCTACCATGGGTTAGCTCCTTATGAAACATAAACGTCAATCTTATTTCTTGGTCATGAAAAACTGAAATCACGTTATTCAAAAGCCCATTTTTGATTTTAGCCATTTTTATTAATTCATTTCAACCTTTCAAAAATATGAATGAATTTGAACAAACACACAAGTTATTTTTCACAACATGTCACTTGGTTTTAAAAACAATGACCTAAGGAAAAATAGGTATTCTATCACAAACTTCCTCTTTATACATTTCACATATAGTGTTATCCAAATATAAATAAGAAATTGTGTATATGAATTCCTTTTACCAAAAAGGCGACCTCTGAGGGGTCCATTTATTCAATCCGGATTCTTCAAAAAGCAACCCAACAATAGTTCATTTCAATAAAAACTCATCAATTTTACATTTATAACCGTTTTTAAACATACTATGGTTATATAAGGTTCAAAAACATGGATGACCATCTACCAATCGATAAGGCACCCATACAACTTACCAATAGAATATGGCTCCCATTTACCAAAATCAAAATTCATTTAACATTTTTACATTAGTAGCCCTTTCACACAATAAAACATCTCTAGCATGTTATCATAAGTAGTAAAAAAACATCCTCTTATAACATAGAAGCATGGAAGAACAACAAACATGCTAATAAATGAGTCAATATGGCATACAATCACTCAAGAATGCTAAATCTATCACCGCAACATGGTATCTAAAAAGGCATGATGAAGAAGATCCAAATATGGCATTGCAGCCAAAGAACACAATCCAAATTTGTTGGTATCCTACTACAGAAAATACATGACATGTTATATGCATTACAAGTGAATCTCTAAGTGCCTAATATGATGCATGTATGATACTTCCTTTACATATCAGGCTAGATAATTATTTTTCTAAATCATCAGAATCAATAAGTAGTGGAAAATACACCATTCTTTCAAGGTAAAATCATATTAATCATAACATCAAATACTACAAACATCAATTCATATTCATGGACACTTGGTCATTTCACGTACATGGGGTGATCAATCCAAAGCATGACTATTAATCCAAGTGCCGAAACTTTCCTAGTCTTTGGTCTACCAACCCAAAACAGAACAAAAAAAGGAAAAGAACCCTTTGATTCCAATTTTGAACGACCCGACCCAGCTCACCCCTAAACTTGTGGCTGGACTGGTCACTACATGACCTCAAGCGTGTCTCCCCATATGCTAGAGGCATCAGACTAGCAGTGAGGGTCTATAGATAGTTAGTGGCCAGAATATACCCTTATATCAGAGTTCAATAATAGACATTGGAAATAAATATCGGAAGAAGTCTAATAAATGATAAATCAGTAGAAGGTAGATTTTTTAAATCTTGTACAAAACAAATGTCCAACACCAATTATACAGTAGATGCACGCATGAATTGATAATGATACAAAAATGAAAAATAGTGAAAAAAATGATCTATGTTATAATACAAAAACAAATAAACAATAACTCAAATCCCAAAGGGCGGTCTCCTCAATAATCATGAGATTCTACACGGTCCTCTGCTCCAATATCCCAAGTAAATGAAAACAGCACAACATGCAACCAAATAGAATCGACTCGGGTACCTATGTGCAATGGCGGACGAAGTAGGGTGTGAAATATAAATATTAGTAGGTCAGGACCACCAGTGTCTACCCCAAATATATACATTAAATAGACAATTTGAATAGTGTGAAAGTATGCATAATTAAAGTTAGCTGCACAATGTCACTATATACCCAAGTACCTGCTTCAGCTCTCACATGGTGTATGAACCTACATTATACATTTATCATGTGTAAACAATAGTCACCCCACATTCATTTTCATTTATCATTTATTATAACCTCACTAAATTACATAATCCTTGTGATACAGCCTAAACCCAACATCCCCCGTATATGTCACTCACTACAGATGTCTCTAATGGCCATCGAAGTAAACAATGAAATGAATGAATCCAAGCTTGTGCTCTAGCTTGGATAATGCATAATTAGATATTAAATATAATCATTCATATACTATGTCTAGGCCTATCCAATAAATATAGTGATTTACTCCAAGGTCCTTCCAGTAACAGTGATTCACCCAATTCATTAATTAGTCTGAACCCCTTCTCATATTCAATTTACAAATCCTTATGTCTCAATAGTTTTCATTAACCAATTAATTCATTATTATGTAAAAAAAATTGGAACCATAGTCTAATGTCAATTAATTGGTGTAGAAAATCATGTCTAGAACCCTCTTGAATAATTGGAGCTTTAGTCCTTGTCTCACAACCCATGGGTATTTGGAGCATTAATCCCTATCTCATAAAAGAATATTTTCATTCGAGTTGGGTGTAGAATGCGATGTCTAGCATCCCATGAGTATTTTGATCATCAATCCCTGTCTCACAAACCATTTATCAATTATAAATATATATTTATCATTGGTTTAGAATTCCATTTTTAACACCCCAAAACCATCCATTAATTAATTCATAAATTAATTAATCCAATCTGTTAATTAATTCAACAACTAAATAACAACATAAATCACCCGTCAAATAAGTCAATAAGTAATTAACCATTAAACATCTCAATAGTTAATAATTTATTAAAATATAATTATTCATAGCAATACAACTAAATAATTAACTCAATATTAAATTATCCCAATTCTTTAACAATTCTGAACCCGTCCACTCAAGCAGTGATTCGTCCAAGACATGAACAATTTACATGAATGTCATAAAAATCTCAAGTCAAACATGCTGAACAATGCCCAGATATTTATCAATAATCTCACACAACATATCATATTTTTAAATAACTCCATCCAAAACAACTTTAGGCATGGAAAACAATCCTGAATAAAAAGTTACTCTTAGCCAACAGTCATAACAATAAATCAATTCACAATCTTAATTTAATGCATGCAAATTAATTAATTAAAAAAAAATTAATTAAATCATATCTCTTTAACTAGTTCATCAATTGATTAACCATTAACCATTTATCATGTAATAATAATCCATCCATTAATTATTACTATTTTCGAATTTATATTCTCAACATGTCAAAATATTCAATAGTCACAATATTCAGTAAATGACATTCCCACCATCCAACAGTTTATCTTTAATCATCATTTAAAGAATATATATCAGTTCCACAATCAGGGAAACTTGTATTATCAAATTATTTAATGAAGAAACTAATTAATAAATAAATTGAAAGCGATTTGGGACCCTACCTTAGGGTAACACCATTTTAATTATGAAATACTTTAATGTACTTGTAGGAAACCGGTCAACAACTACTCCGCAGTCGCACGCGCGCAGACCTTGAAATATATATATATATATATATATGTGTGTGTGTGTGTGTGTGTGTGTGCATTTTCTACATTGACCAAAAAAATTTATATATTAAACCGGTACCCATAATCAAAGAAGTATCGATCATCGCACCTCTAACTTGATAACAGGGAGTCAACAAAAATTAATAAACCTTAATTTAACTGGTGAAAAACCAAAGAACGAGCATAGAATTTTACTCGAAACAAATGCTTAAAATAAAATAAAGCACATCCACATCTAAATTGGTGGAGGATTATTGAACATTGAACTATGGTTCCCTAAACAACATTCCCATACCCTAAAATTAGAAAACCGCAACAATCGGATAAAACCGAACATTAGGGTTTCAGCCAACACGAAAACAGGCACTGGAAAATCTGCGAATTTCCAAAGAGATGAAGGATTCCATGAGGGAAGGTCCTAAATTGAATATTCTTACCTAAACCAAGAATAAATTATGGAAGAAAAAGATGTGGAGAGTGAACCCGAAGGGGGGGGGGTTGCGCCATGAGGGTCATGCGCTACAGGTGATTAGCCCATGTGTTGCATTGCTATAGGGAGGGTCTCTCGGGGGTTTCACACTGCCAGAGGTCCCATGGGGGAGGGCCATAAAGAGGAGGAGGACAGAGATGCTTCCATGTCATGCTTGGAGGAGGAGAAATTGTGGGGTCACACCACCTGCAGGTCGGGCCACCCCTTTTTATTTTCTTTTCCCCCTAAAATTAATCCATTTAATTGAATATAATAATTTAAATAATAATAATACTTATTTTATGATTATTATTAAAAACATTAAACACTTATCTAATAAGTGAAAAACTCCCCATTTAATTAAAAATACTTCTTTATTTATTATTCTTTTAATAAACGTTTCTTAATAAACAATGAAAGTCACACTTATTAATTTAATTAAATTCTTTTAACATTTATTTAATTAAAAAGCCCAATAATAATAACATCATCATAATTATTATTATTCCAATGTTAATTTATTTAAAACCCAAACCCCAAAATATATTATTATTATTATTATTAATTATTAAACAACCATAATAAGTTAATAATAATAATAAATATAACCATAATAATATGCATAATAATAATAATAATAATATCATTATTATTATTTCCATAAACCTTTATTTATTAATACAATAACTCCCAATTTATTGTAACATTTTTAATGATAAAAAATCCAACTCATAACCTCTATTTAATAAAAATGTTTCTCCATTAACATTGAAACTCCTCAGTTAATTGAATGTTTCTGGTGATCCCCAAAAACTCTCATTAATTTATACAATTGACATTTAATTAATTATTTAACATTCCGTTAATTAAAGAACCTAAATAATAATAATAATAACTTCATTATTATTATTATAAAAACACTATTTTAATTAATCATAAAATTCCATGTAATCTTATTTAATTAAAATAAATAAATAATTACATAGTGTAAATTGCATAGTTTGGACCGTAACTGTGCGCTTCCCATGAAGATCCACTAAAGTAAACTTTTATGGATATGGTGCTCCTAAGACTCACTATGACACCCTATAAAATTATCAGAAAAATACGCAAGTCAAAAAACGACACGTTTATGTATTCCAACAATCGGAATAAAATTCTAGTCCTCGGTTTAAAAATATACCCGTCGATAAACTGATTTTTTTGAAAACCTTAGTATTTTAACCCAGTTCAAAAACACGAGACTTTACACATACTAAGGGAAATTGGGAACAATATTCAACTCCAATTATATCTAGATCCTTAATATATCAATATTACAGTAGTAAATACTATACCCCACCCTACCACCCATGATGACCTTATCTCCGTCTACAATTTCATGTGTTGAGGGATGGGGTGGGGGTCTATGAATACATAGTTATCTCTAACAGGGACTAATGAAAGGATCCAATTTATCAATATACTTTGATAAGAAGAGGAAAATAAATGAAAAATATAAAAAAGGAAATAGAAACAAAAAATGATAAATAAAAAATGTAGAAAGATAAAAAACACTACTATTTACGTTATTCAAATCACATTGGTCCTCTATGAATAGTAATAATAAAACCATGATCACTTTTATTATAAAAAGAAAACACATCATTATTCTTACAAGAAAATATGAGAAATACATCAAGAAAATAAATATACCAGACCACATAATATATCTGAGGATCATTTTATTGATACTCCATAAATTATGATAAACTCAAGCCAGGAATAAGAAATATACAAGAATCCTTGAAAGACTAACTCATGAATCCCTATAAAAACTGAAAATAAGAAAAATAAAACAACACATATAAAAAAAATGAAGATGCTTACAACCCTAGGCCCACACCATGTTTTGGGAGTTAGCCACCAGTGTCTAATCATTGATGTCTAAGCTCAAGATGATACCTAGTGAAAACCACGTCATTAGGATAAACTCTCTTAATGTTAGTATTCTAGAATATAGTAAACTTCACACCTTACTCACTATACTTATTTTATCCTAGAACACATTTAAGATAATTTACATCTTATAAACATTGAAATGGAAAAAATAACAAATGAAAAATCCATATGAATTTATATGGTTTTGAAAATGCATCATACAGACATCAGAGAAAAACTATTTCTCTTTCAATTATAGTTAGAATTTATTAGTATTACACAAAAAACTAAGTAATATAGTAAAAATTGATTAATTATAGAAATCATCCCTAATATAATTTTATGATTCCTTTTATATCTAAATAAATCATTTAGAACACCATGCACAAATTCATCACTAATTATTTTTATAACTATCCAACTGGTCATGTGAGTAGCATATGCATATTATATCTATGTGGGTTCCTCAATTTTAAATGATTAATTCTAATCAATATTATTCCTTTGAAACTGAAATATTTTCCTAGGTAATATATAATGTTACACTTCATTGGGTACTTCATATATTCTGACCATTACTCATGCACACATCTATCAGATGGTATTTGTTCCAATCATATTGTTTACCCTAGAGAGATTCCTCTTATATAGTTTGAATACTATGGATGACGTGTTTTCTAGATGATTATCATCTCATAAACTAAAATAGACTTTGCATCCAAAAAATATCCAACTTGAGGATTAGTTCATGTTTCCTCTAGTAACCGCCCAACATTTTGGAATAAAAGTAAAATTACTTAAACTTATACAATACGGAAATTTATACATTATCCAACTAATTAACCATGTATCACCGAGGCATAATGTTTTCACATAGTTTTTGGGACTGAAATCTTTTCAAATATGTCTGTTGGATTAGTATTTTGGTTATATTACACAAATCCAACTCCTTTTCCTCCAAAAGTTATAGATTAATTAGAATTTCCTCTCAATGTGCTTCATCGATTCATGGAATTCTATATTATAAGATAATATAATCACAAATTGATTATTAAAAATTAACACCCCTCCCTCTTCTCTTATTCTGATCACATTCATCAATCTCATCACCCAAACATACACCTTCCCTACATATTTTTTAGCCACATACTATAGTTCCATTGTAAAAAAATTGAATATTAATTATTTTTGTGATATGAAGCTGATCATCATTCCTCAATAAGTAAACACAATCCCTATGGTTTTTATTTGAGTCTATAAATCCCTAGTGAAGTCCACATTAATATAACTTTTCAATGTGATGTTCCCAAATGTATTTATAAAGATTTAGTTTTCTTTTTTTCTATTTAAACTATAAAAAGGTTAACATGAAATGTGTAACACCTTGAATATAGAAACTCAATTCCAAAGGTTAACTTATTACATTAGTATAAATACAATAGATTTAATCCCATGGTATTTAGTAGTTTAGTAGTTTTGGGAGAAAAGATATTTACATGATTCTGACATTACATTTGAAAAAATGAAATAAAACCAAAAACTCTAGTGATAAATTTATTATTTATTCTTGTATATCCCTAAAATACATAAAAGTTTAATTCATGGTACCCTAGGTAAAGAAAAACATAATAAAGGATGATATTATATTGTTTGTAATGGAAAATGTATAGTGAAAAATATAATAGTATGAATTAAATGTGAATAATATGGTAGATATAAAAATAATCAAATATTCTATATAATTAATATTATGAAATGATAATACATGCATGGATGACTTAAAAAGATTAATAATCACATGGATAATAATAACTAGTTTCATAATGATAGAATGTATATTTCTTGACAACATAATCTTACTGTTAGGGCCTCGTAGCAAAATGTTATACATAAATATGTAAGGTGTTTGAAAAATATATAAACTAATTTGTCTCGTAGGACCAATAAACGAATATCGGGGATATAATAGGCCCCACCCATAATGTACTAAGTCCAATTCATTCATCATTTGAAAATATTGAATGATTTTAATAATCCATAATCAATATAAAAATTTGTATTAAAAAATGACATATTAAATTTTTAATATTTTTCACAGTTAATAAATAGAACAACATGATCATAGTACATATTGAGGAATAAGGTGTAAATTTTTATAGATTATATCAACAATTAAATATAAAAATCATCAAAGTATGAGGAAATTGAGGAAATTCCTTTAAAAGAACATTTTACCGTTTATTTAAAAACATGAGAAAAATATCCTTTTGTTTTGATAAAAATTTAAAACTAAAAATTACTTGAATAATTATGATATTATTTAATTTGAAAAAACAATATAAACTTGTAGAGTAATCTAGATAATGAATAATTACTATTATGGAAAAAAATGCATTCCTATAGTAAAGGATAAAACAAACTATTTTCCTATTATTTAAAAAGTAAAAAATACGTCATGATGGAAAAGGTTTTAAAAAAAATATTTTTTTATCATTTTTAATAAATAAAAAGGTATATATAAACAAATTTAACAATAATTTAAAATCATACAATAAATTCCTTAAACAATTTTTGGTGTACGTGAGCATGGAAGAAAAAGTTCTTCGACCAAATAAGAGAAATAATGCTAATTTTTTTAAAAAGCATTCCTTTTGAATTTTGAGTGAAAAAGAGAGAAAAATGAAAAAAAAAATGAAAATATCATAACTAAAAGTAGGAAAATAAAATATATGGGGTTTAAAAAAAATAGTATATAATTTCTCAATATACACTAAAATATAAATAATCCCGAATAATATTGAGATTATAAAACAAAAACTTAACTCGGTATTCTTGTTGGTCAAAAATATTCTATTATCCTATATAATAAATTTATATTTAATATATATCTATATTATAGCATATTTATATTCTTATTTATTTATATTATTCATTAATAATATATTCTTATCCATATATATATATATATATATATATATATATATATAAGTTTTTGTAAAAAACAATATTAGAGCGTTAACCGTTGGGTTTCCCATACATATTTCATTTTTATAGTTCTAGTCCTTTAACCTTGGTCACTATTTCATCATATCCAAAATATTAAACGTGATATAATTATCATTTTTATATATTAAATATAATTTTATAACCATATATCAAAAATTGTCTTGAAAAATGAATTACATCATCTCATTGAAATGGTAGTCCATACGTACACAAGAGTAATGTTTCTATTTTATATAATGGATGAAAATAAAATGAAATAAATAATTTTGTAGTTTAAAAACACATAATTATAATATAAATATCATATTTATTCATCAAACACATCCTCATTTTTATCTATGTCATATGTAAATGAAAAAATAATTACATCGCTCTATAGAGCTGGAAATTCAAATGTACACATGTGCGACATTATAATTTTCTAATGGATGGAAGGGTAATAATTTAAATAATATATTTTCTTTCTAAAATAATAATAATTTCATATTTATATATATATTAATTATAACATTATAATCTATAGTGTGAGGTGGTGATGTAAAACAAAATACATAGTTATGTGGAGAAACTTTTCTATATGTATGCTCGGGCGATGATTTTATTTCTCATAGGAAGGAAAAGGTGATTGTAACATGTTTTTAAATCATTATAACAAAATTTTATTAAATGTATGACACTTATTTTATAATATCATAATGATTATGAAATATTTTGAGGAGGTTGAAGAATAAATAAACATGAAAACACTTGATTATGAGTAATACATATTCTTCAGAAAAACTCTATTGTCTTACACCTTAAACCCTACAGGATCAGTGATTTGGTTATTAAAGGACCTATATTATGTATATATGGATTTTGGGAAGGAATTTGGGCAGATATTACTTGAGGATTGTTCCATTTATAAGTGAGGTGAGTGACAAAATTATAATAATGATTAACTATTAAATATTAAAAGTGTTATATTTATAGACAAGTGTCACTTGAAAAAAATAATTTTTATGCTAAAGTAATAAGGGTAAAAATACCCTCATAAAATAAGAATTAATATAATATTTTATGACCTTATAAAATTTTTTTAACCTCAGCTAACCCATTTTACCCTTTTATTATAGTGAAAATATTTTTACAATGGTTACTATTTATAATAACCAACATTGAAATCAACCACATTAATAAATTTGAACACTATGATTCCTAATATGTGAACAATTTTATATTAATAAATTTGTAAATGTTTCAATTTTTTTAAAATAAGTGCACAAAAAATGAAAAAGATATTTTTTGAAAAAACATTTAAGTATAAAGGTAATCTTATACCAAAAGCATATATAATACTGATTCACGTGACATTAATTAAATTATGTTTAATAAAAGAGATGTTATATTAGTATAAAAAAATCCAAAATATAATGAAAATTTTAAATTAATTTATTTTAAGAGGAAAAATGATTATTTTTCAAAAAACGGTATTTTCACTATTCACCTAAAAGTCAACTATTTATAAAAAAGCCAAATAATTCACCCTAAGATAAATTTGACCTCATTAATATAAAAAATATACCCCTTTCATCAAATTGAAATTATAAAACATAGAATTTATACTTCAAAATATTACCACAGACTATTTCTATTATAATAATAAAATAATTGGATGTACATTGGGAAATAGTATATGGATGTAATATTTACCTATTATAGAATTATATAAAGTGTTAAATTTTCTCCCCTTAAATAATTCGGTCCTAGAAATTGTGATAAAATTTAGTTTTTAAACAAATTGTCTTAATCCTTCCCCATTGATTCTTTAGGTTCCATGTTACCTCTATTAGTATGTGATTTCTCCAAATAACCATCACCAGTTGAGGTGTCTGATTCCAAAACAATTAATCTATATTGTTACAAAATTTGGAACAACTACTCATTATATGATAAGTGAAGTTTCCAATATATTTCTTTATAGTTGAGTACATGCATTGGGTCTGATATATATTTCCTTATTAAAGAAACATGGAATAAATTTTGTACATTACAGTGGTTAGATGGCATAACCGATCAGCAAAAAATAACTCTAATTCTCTATAAAATATTAAAAGTCATAGTGTACCTAGGTCTTAACTTCCCCCTTTTACCAAATCTTATAAATCATTATTATGGATAATCATATAAGAAAAAATTACCCCGGTTGAAATTCTATATCCTTCCATTGGTTGGTTACATGGCTCTTTTGTCTACTTTGAGCTGCCTTGATATGATTTTGAATGTCCAGCACTTTTGTAGATTTGTCCTTGACAAGTTTTGGTCCCACTAACAACCTTTTCTCTATCTTATTACTATCATATTGGAGTATAAAATTATTTCTTATAAAATAATTTATATGATGAAATTTGGATGCTTGAATGAATGTTATTATTTTGGGAAGATTATACCTGGGTTTGATAATGATCCCATAAACCAAGAAAGTTAAGCAAGAGAGATCTCAATATTTATTTTAGTGTATGAATTGTCCATTCAGACTGCCCATCAGTTTGAGTATTATAGGCAATACTTAAATAAATCTAATTATTGAGAGCATCCTAAAAACACCTTAAAAATTTCAATGTGAACTGAGGATCACAATCATATACATTTGAGATAGGTTCACCATGATGTCAAAAAACTTCATTAGTATAGAGCTAGAAAATATTATCAAGGGGTAGATCATCCCTTACTCCTAATAAATGTTTAGAATTAGTATGATGTTCCACAATGAAACATATGTTATTAGTCTTCCTAGGAGTCTTTTAATGTACAATGAATAGGTCCATTATCATATTTTCCTGATTCCTCATTGGTATAGGTGGAGGTTTCAGGACTCCCTTATGATGTTTTCTTTCATCATTTACTTGCTAGAACATCTTGCATTTGGAAACATGGTCTAAAATTTCTCACTTCATACCATTCTACCATTAATTTTCCTGTAAATCCCTAAATATATTTTTATCAGGTTTTGTAGAGAAATTTGATCTATTTTCTTCATCTAGTAGTTCCATTTTCACCTCTTTTATGAATTTAACACATAACCTCTTCCCAAACTTCAACACTCTATCTTTATAGATAAGTTTTGACAATTTATCTCATTCAAGGCATTAATCTTACATTTTAAAACCTTATAATCATTTTGGGATTGAGTGTCTTTTCTAGTAAATATGGTTTATCTATTTCTTAGAAAAGGAACTAATTTTCACCTTACCAAGAAACTACTAGTTCTAACTTTAATAAATCCTTGAATATAAGATCCTTATTAATTATCATCAAAGTTAGATCTCCATGGTCTGCCCTCCTCAATTAATCATACACCTTATTTACCTTCCTAGAGTGGTATTGTATGGATAAATCATAGTTTTTAGTAGTTGTAACCACATTCCTTACCACATGTTGAGCTGTTTCTAAAAGAATACATGCTTAATTTTTTTTTTCTTTATATATATAACATTTTTTTCAATAAACATATGGCCTCTATATTTTCAAGAAAAATATTACATGTTCTATATAAAGAACATGAATTGGATATTTATATTCACAGATCTTTAATTATTTGGACCCATAAGAAACCACTAATCCATTATGCATAAGGATACTGCACAGTCCTTTCTTCAATTCTTCATTATATATAACAAACCCTTCCATTCCTAATGTAAAATTCAATACTTTCACATTAACGAATATAATATTTATCTATGAAATAAATTCTTCACATTCCATTTACCATATGCATTTAACACCTTTATGTATCAACTTGGTAAACAATTTTTCCTATAAAGAATTTTTTTGAACAAACCACTTATAGAAACTTGATAAACTAAGGTAATTACATATATTAGTTATATTAATTGATGTAAGACATTATTTTACTACCGTTTACTTTGAAGTATCAATATATAATCAATATTTGGTGACAATATGGCCATGAAAAGAAACTTCCTATAACAAAATGCACACGTATTAAATTTCTTGTATAATTCCTTTTCATCGAGAGTATAATAATTATTCACAAGTGATTCTAATGGCCTTCATGGATTTTAGTTTATATTAATATATCACAAATTAATAAAACTAATTTTTTTTGAATATATTACTTGATTAATTAATTCATGATATCCGTAAAAAAGGTTCATCAGTCAATCTGAAGATAATTACCATAAAATAATATCATCCAAACCTCATACAAAATTCCATCTTTGATATATCATCCTTCTACACTCTTAACTAATGATAAATAGATTGAATATAAATATTGGAAAAAATATTTAGTTCCTTGAATTCGATAAAATAATTCATCAACACATGGAAATAAATAATTATTCTCTCAAAAAATGGAATTTATCTCTCTGTAATAGATGAAAAATGTCATATATCTATCCTAACTTTTAAAAAATAAGACAGGGGATCCCCAAGATGAAATACAAGGTAATATAAATCCCTTATCACACAACTCTTGTAGTTTTTTCTTCAAATCTACCAATTAATCTAATTGTATTCTATAGGGGGTTTGGGATATATGTTTTTCATCAGGGATGAGTTTAATATAAATATAAACTTTACACTAAGGTGGATTCCATGATAAGTATTCTATAAATGCATTAATTCATTTATATACAAAAGAGAAATCCTCTAAAATTATGATTTATTACCCATTCAAACATACTATTTTATCATCATATTATCCTAGAATTTAATTATGGTGAGCTTCTAGAGGTGGATTTGTAATAGATTCATATGATAAAGTTTCTCCCTAAAAAACATTGGATTCTTTAACCCCTTCACAAATAGATATATCCTTCTTTAAAAAATAAATTTTTATATGATAAAATGAAATATAATCGATACATAGGATTATATCAAATTCAATCATTGTAATGACATCCAGGACAACAAATAGGTAATATCTATGCATCCAAAAAATATATTATAGATATAATCTTGTTTCAATAAGATTCTTATTAGGTGTCTTGATTGAAAAACCATTACTCAAAGTGTTAGGATATGATTTAATTATATCAAAAAACATGCATATATAAAATTGGATTTAGATCTAGATTCAAATAAAGTATTAGATAACATTGAGATTATGATAAATGTACCTATTATTATGTCATTTTCGAATTCAAACTTACCTGTAGTGATCGTATAAGCCTCACCTAGCTCCCCTGTAATTTTTTGAGGTAAATTACACAGATGATTAGGGAAAATTTTGAATATTGAACCATATCCTTACTATTGAATCATTATAAATTAGTGTATTCTTTCTTTACATTGTAATCATGAGCATGATGAAATTTAAATCCACACTTAAAGAAAACTCCAAATCATATTTTGAATGTTTCATGGTGTTTCTTCCATAATTTTTATATTTTGGAAGTTCGACCCTTATATTATCCCCTTTAACTTTATTTATTTTTATACAGTTCTCAACCACCAACTTCTTTTCTTGATTTTCTTAGAAAACATTATAATTGTATTATTATTTCTCTATCTTGATGATACTAGATATTATATCCTCAAATACTAAAAATTTCTATAAAACTAATACCCTTATAAGTCTAGGTTTTTTCACATCAAATAAGTTATCAATATTAATTCTTGGATTGAATATATAATCCAAAACTGGAGTTGATAACCTTGTAAATCAGTCTTTATATTCAGAAACATTTTATCCTTCCTTTTTCCATATATTGAAGAATTTTCTCCCCACATCTACTTATTTATCGTGAAGAAAGTATTTTTAGAAGATTAACTTATTAAAATTATTCCAATCTATACTATATATTTCCTCTAACTCTTTAGTGTTTTTCACAAACGACCACCATTGATCAATATCACCCTTATTGTGATAAATTTTCATGATTATTTAATATTATTTATTATATCACAAAGTGAGAAATATCTTGTTCAAAAACCTGGTACATTACATAAATGTTAATTTATTAGCAGTACCATTGAATTATAAAGTTAATTTTCACATTAAGTAGTACATAATTTTATAACCTTGTTAGGTATCAGTAAACTAATCTATACATACCAGGTTATTGGTTATAACCTGAATCAACTGGCACAATATTTTTATAATTTACTCAGATCTAGCTCAAGATTCGTTTTCTATATAAGGAGGGAAATCCATGTATAGATTACATGCATTGATATGGATTCCATTCCTTCTTCTCGATTCCATTTCTATATAATAGAATAAATTTTATTAGACATTTATATTATGAATTTTAAAACATTGTGTATAATTTTGAATTCAGTGTAACGCTTAACATAAATTGAAAATTTGTGCAAATATTATTTCAGAATCAAAATCATAGTGAATTTGGGAATATTTTCAAATCATAAAAATATTTTTAAATCAGTTATATTGTGTTTTATATATAGTGTTAATTAACCAAATCATATCCCCCTTAAGTGTCAAACCAAGTGTGCAATTAGTCCTCTTTATTGTACAAAACGTGATGATTGATTTAATACACATCCAACCTTTTTGAGGTTATTACCCCTAGGTCTATCTATTCCAGAACCTACGTCCACTAATTTTTAACTTGATTGGGATATCATTTCTTGGAAAAAAATATTATATAATTGAACACAATTTTATAATTTTTATCACATATATATATAATTAACCCTAGATCATGCCATAAGGTTACATTCTCTAATAAATGTTTCATAAATATAGTTCCCATGAGTCATACTAAATGTGATTTAAGACCAAATGTTTCACACCAAATCTAGTAATTGGGAACTATTAGTTAACTTACTATATTGGTATAAAATTAAAGAGATCGCATCCCACAAGATCAAAAAGTTTAGTAGTCTTGGGAGTCTGGATACATACATGAATCTCAAATTAATTTTGAAAACAAGAAATAAAACTTAAAGATACGATGATTAATTTATTATATAATATATTATATGAATTGAATCATTAAAGTTTTTTTTATTAGTACCCTATGGAAAGGAAAAAATAATAAAGGGTGATCTCAGATGCCCAATAAAGAAAAATGAAAAAAAATCTATCATAGAATAAATAAAACAATAATAATATGATAGAGATAAAAAATAATAAAATATTCCTTATAACTTGCATCATGAAATTGATATATATATATATATATGTATTATATAACAATATAAATTTTCCCATGTATAATAATAACTAGTTTCACAATTATAGAATGAATAATGCGAGGAATCAAAATCTTTCTATCAAGACCTTGTTCCAAGACATCATACATAAATAGTTAAGGTGCATACAAATTACCCAAACTAGTTTTTCTCAAGAGACATACTGATACATATAGGGGATATAACATTCCTATATCATAATGTACTAAGTCTAACCCATTCATCACATGAAAAGGAAAATAATTAATACAATACATAATCAATATAAATAATCATATTAGCATATGAAATGATAATATTTCCCCACTCAATAAATAGAAAAAAATGATCATAATCCATCCAAAGGAATATGGTGGATAGTATAATTATAATATATCCCCAGTTAATCATAAAAATCATAAATGAATTTTTACATAGATGAAAATAACATTAAAAGAACATTTAATACTTTCTTTGAAATCATGTGAAGACTGTCATTTTCTTTTGATAACATTTTCAGATTAATCATTCCTATAATAATGGGGATTTAATTTTCTTTAAAAAATGAAGGAAAATTTTAAATGTATGTTAATAATCAATAAAATTTATGATAGTGGTAAATGGTGGTAATGTGATAAATGTTAGATAAACATTCTTTTCCCACTTTGTAAAAAAGTAAAAAGAAAGTCATCATTGAAAACATTTAAAAATATTTTTTTTAATTTTTTTTAAATAAAATAAAATGTATAAAAAATAAATTTATAATTCATTTAATAGTAAAAATAAATTATATAATTTTTTTTTAGAAAATTGACATGGATGAGAATGTTCACCGACCAAAGTGGGAAAATAAGATGAGTTTTTCTTTAAAAAATTCCACTATTCTTCTGAATACCAAAGAGAGGAAAATGAAAGGAAGCTGTAACTTCCACATAAATAACCATATGAGAATGAAATATTTGTATTTCAATATAAAAAAAATCATATAATTCCCCTAATAAAAACTTAAATATAAATAGTCACGAATAAGAATAATATTGTGAAATAAAAAATTACCTCAGACTTATACTTGGTCAGACATGATCTAATATCCAATATATTAAATTTATAACTATTATAATTATATAAAATAACTATATTTGTTTTTATATTTCTATACACTATTAATTAAAAATTTATTCTACTCACTTTATAAATAATTTATTGTTAAACAAATATTTTACTGTTAATCGTTCTGTTTCCAATAAATGTTTCGGTTTAGCTGTTCACGTCCGCACACAATGGTCAGGGTTTAATAACATACATAATATTATTCATGTTTTTATTATCATTTTTATACATTTAAAAAGAATTATAACCCTCCATTAAAAAAATTTGTAAAAATTGAATTACATTATCTCATGAAGATGGCAGTCCATACATGAGTAATGTTTCCATTTTTCTAAGGAAAGAAGATTAATTGAAATAGAAAAAGGATAAATTTTCAATAATAATAAAAATATAAAATGTATTATTTAAGTCAATCCTTATGTATATTTTTAATGTTTAAATGGAAAATTAATTACATCTCTTCGTTGACGTGGTAGTATACACGTATACACAAGCGATGTTATAATTTCCCAATTGATGGATGGGTAAATAGTTAAATGATATATTTTATTTAAAAAATAATAATAATTCCATAAAAATTTAATATATTATTTAATTTCATATTTATAACTAGTCATGAGAGATGGGGATGAAAAATAATATGCATCACTATATAGAGACTAATGTCTATACCTACAAACAAGTGATGATTTAATTTTCTATAGGATGGAAAAGGGGATAAAATATAGTTTTAAATCAATAGAATAACATTTATTTATATGGAATATACTGATATTATCATATCATCATGGTTATGGAAGATTTTAAGGAGGTGGAATAAGAAATAAACCTGAGAACACTCGGTTAATTGTTATACCTCTTCTTTGTAAAACCACTTTGGCTAACACCTTAAGCCTTCTTGGATTGTTTCTATGGTGAGACCATAACCTCTAATATATATATATATATATATGGATAATAATAAGTTATTTGGTTAGATATATATGTGAGATAAATTTCTTAAGGGGTGTGAATGAAAGATGATATAAGGTTACCTTTTGTATGTTAGGTGAGTGACACACATGTAATTATTCTTAACTATTAAATATTATAAGTGTCTTACTCAGAGAAAAGGTTTCACTTAAAAAATTAAATTTGAAACATATGGTGATAAGGGTTGAAATAATATCATCCAATAGGCATTAATATGATATTTTTTGACCTTATAACTATTTTTAACCTTAGTTATCCCATTCTACCCATTTAATATGGTGACAATATTTTTACTATAATTACTATTCACAATGACAAAAAATAAAAATTGAACTCAGTACTAAATTTAAAACTTATTATTTCAAATATTTGGTATATTTTTTTAGGATTCAATTTATAGTAGTGGAGAAAATTAATTTTAGTTTAATTGTGAGAAAAACAATGAAAAAATGTTTTGTAAAAAATGTGTTTTCAAGTATAAATATAATCTTATACCAAAATAAAATATACTGATTATTATCATTAAATTAATTGGATTAATTTAATAAGAATACATCTTATTTTAATTTAAACCAAATCTAAAATATAATGGGACTTTTAAATTAGATAATTTAATGAAATTAAAATACATTTTTACAATAATAAATTTTCACTATTCAACCAAAAACAACTATTTTTATAAAATCAAAAAAAATCCCCGTTAAATAAATTCAAACTTATTAATAAAAGATATATCCATTTTTAAACTTGAAATTCTAAAAATTATAAATTTTTACTTTTAAATATAGCCATGAACTATTTCAATTATGATGATAAAAAATAGGATTTTCATTGGGCAATAATCTATGGATGTAATCTTTACCAATTATAGCATGATCTTTGGTATTATATTCCCCCACCCATAAATAATTTCAGCCTTAAATTTAAAATAAAATTTAATTTCCTAAATAAATGCGGGTAATCCTTTCTAATAGATTCTTTAGTCTCACACATTTCCTCTTTTAGTTTGTGATTTCTCTGAAGAACCTTCACTAGTTGAGTTGTCTTATTCCACAAAAATTTTTATCTAGAGTGAATAATTTGGTCTAGATATTCATTATAATATAATTAAATTTAAAACTCTATTCATAATTTTTGACTCCATTCATTGGATCCAACATGTATTTCCAAAACAAATAAACATGGAAGACATCATGTACTTTAGATAGGTTTGGTGGAGTAACTAATCGACAATCCATATCTCCAATTCTATATAAAATATCAAACTTCACAATGTTCCTAGAAAGTAAAATCACTTTTTTAATAAATTTTATAACTTCTTTTTATAGATAAAATTTTGAGAAAACTTGATCACCCACTTGAAATTCCCTTTCATTGCTTTAGTTATCGATATAACTATTTTTCCTTCTTTGATATTCCTTTATGTTATTTTAAATATCCTGTAAAATAATAGTTATATCCAAACAATTATAGGCATAATAAATTTATTTTTTCTAAGTTCTTTCTCAATAATTTGATGTATTCCCTTTCTTCCTATTTTTATACAATATCATCTGGATGCTTGAATGGAAGCTATTATTGGATAGAAATTCTATCAGAGGTAGATAATAATCACATTTAACATGAAAGACCAGTAAGAAATATATGTACATGTATTCTTGGGTATAAATTGTAATTTTAGAATACCCATCAATTTGATGATAATAGGTGGTGCTCAAACATATTTTAGTATTAAGATAATCTTTAAGACTCCTCTAAAATTTCAATGTGAACTGAGGGTTACAATCCAATACAATTGATAGAGACACACCATGAAGTATCACATATTTATTAATATAGATCCAATAAAGATTATTGTGGGGTATACATTACCTTAATATTTGTAAATGTGAAGGCTTGGTATGGAAATAAAAATTTACCCAAATTGCATCATTATTCCTGGGAGTCCCCAAAAGTCTAGTGGAAAGGTCTACTCTAACATTGTCTTAATTCTATATTGGTATGGAAGGAATTTCATGAATCCCTTGGAATTTTTTTCATTTAGCCTCTACCTATTGGTACATAAATATTTTATCCACATGTTCTATAATTTCTCTATCCATACCATCACACAATAATTTTTCTATTAAATCCCTACAAATATTTGGGCTGCTAGGGTGTATATTGAAATTTAAGCATGTGGTTCATCTGGTAGTTTATATTTCAGATTTAGTAAGGATGAAAAAATTAAACTCTCACCAAAGATTAATAATATATCTTTATATATGACGTTTGAAAATTTATCATTATATAATTCTTTAATCATCCCTTGTAAAACCTTATCATCTTTCTGGTACTTATCTATCTTTTCTAGTAAATATGGTTTACCAATTTTTTGGAAAAGGAATGATTTTCCCCATGATTAGAAATTATCATATCCAAAATTACTATATCCCTAAATATATGATCCTTATTAATTATCATCATATTTAAAACTCCATATTTTGTCCCACTTAATGTATCAATAACCTTATATGCCTTCTCAAAGTGGTAGTGAATCGATAAATCAAAGCCCTTGAGTAGTTCTAACCATCCTATTTTCCACATATTGAGATATTTATATGGAAATATGTACTTCAAACTTTAGTGGTCTTGATATATGTTTCATTTTCACCATAGAGATAGGGGATCCATAAATTTAAGGAAAATATTATAGCTACCAACTCAAGATCATACGTTTTATAGTTCTGTTCATGGATCTTCAATTGTCTTGTTTCATAAGAAACCACTATATCATTCTATATAAGGAAATAACCCAATCCATTCTTTTATTCCTCACTATATATTACAAAGCGTTAATTTCCTAATGAATTTTTTTAAAATAATACATAAACTAGTCTCCTATTTATATGTAAACATTTTTATTCACATTCCCCTGACCATGTGAATTTAACCCCTTTACATTTCAACTTCTTTAATAGGTTTTCCAATTGTGTAATATTTTCATCAATAAATCGAAAATAACTTGGTAAACCAAGGAAACTATGTATCTTAATTATATTTCTCAGTGTGGACCATTCTTTGATATCGCTAATATTTGATGGATCAAAAAATATTCCATCCATGGGGAAAATATAACCATGAAAGGAAAATTCCTAGAGATAAAATTTTCACATACTAAATTAAATATATAATTCCTTTTCTATAAGATAATATTTAATTATTCACAAATTATACTTATTCTTTTTATGGAATTTAAGGAATATCATGATATCATAAATGAATTCCACAAAAAAGTTATCAAGATAATCCTTGAATACCTTATTCATTAGATCCATAAAAACAAAAGGTGAATTAGTCAATATAAAAGTAATTACCACAGAAAAAGATGTCCACAAATTATATGAAATTATATCATAATATATAATCCTTATTCACTATTGATTTATGATAATGTGAGTGAATATCGATCTTTGAAAAATATTTAGATCCTTGAAGTTGATCTAATAAGCCAACAATGTGTCACGGTGAATACCTATTCATTGTATTAATGGCATTAATGTCTCTATAATTGATGTACAACCTCATAGACCCATCTATCTTTTTCATAAATTGTACAGGGGATCCAATGGTGAAACTCTAGGGAATACAAATCTCTTATCACAAAACTCTTTCAATTGTTTCTTTAACTCTAGAAACTCCACAACTATAATTATATAGGGAGTATTGGATATAGGTTTTTCATCAAGGATGAGTTGAATGAAAACCTCTACATTACTATTAGGTATATGTGCTGATATTTATTTTGGAAATACATCAATATATTCATTTACAACATACACATCCTTTATCCTTAAGATGTCTTCCCAATCCTAAGATAGAGTTTTATCTTTATATTATTCCTAAATTTCATTAAGGTGAGACACTGGAGTTGGATATATATAATATTAAAATAATGATGTTTATAAACTAAAATTAATGTATTCTCTTCCACATTAATAAATATTAATATCTTTATGTTGCAAATAAATTGTGGAAATAGAATTTGAAATAAAATATATATTGAGGATTTTGTTAAAGTCAATCATTGGTATGATAGTCAATTCTGTAACTTGGAAATATCTATGAATATAAATAAATATTTCTTAATATATATCTATTTCAATAAGATTGATATTACATATCTAGTTTGAAAATACTTTTATCATAGTATCAAGGAATGATTTAATGACTATAGAGAACATGGAAGATATATAATAGTGAATAGATCTAGAATCAAATAAAGCATTATCCGACTTTTAGTTTGTTATAATAGTACCTTATATCATATCATTTGATACTTCAAGATTAGTTGTTGTGATCATATAATATTAGCTTGGATGTTGTTGATATTTTTAGGTAAATACCACTATTGTTTAGGGAATTTATTAAAACAACACCTCGTAGCTATATAGTTAAATCATTATACACTGGCAGATTCTTTCTTGGAATCATAGTTATGAGCCTAATGGCCTTTCTCACAAAACATAAATTGAACTTCAAATCCCAACTAACATGTTCTATGCTGTTTTTTACACAATTATTACATGTTGGAAATTCCACCTTTCCCTTATTCCCTTTCACCATCTTTCTTTTTACAAAGTGGTCAACCAACCACCTATTTTCATGATTTCCCTATAAAATATAATACTTATAAAATTATTTTTATTTCTTTATGACACTTGATACAAAATCCTCACATGTTAATTTTTTTTGAGAATAATTCCCTTGGAAGGTTGGGTTTTATCCTTTTAAATAAGTGATCAATCGTACTTCTTGAATTCTGTACATAATCCACAACCTTAGTTTCTAACCTTTTAATGTTACATTATTATTCAAAAAAAATCTCTCATTCATTTTTACATATAATAAGGAATTTTCTTCCTAAATTTTCTCATTTCTCATGAGAATTTCATTTTTTTGAAGAACTTTTCTTTAATAGCCATATATTCTATACTATTTATTTTCTCCAGATCTGTAATGTTCTGGATCAATGATAACTATAAATCATTATCTCCATCAAGATGATAAACTATTATGTAACTTAATCTCTTTCACTATATCCCAAAGAGAGAAATTTCTTCTCTAAGGACTTGATCCATTTCCCATCTACTAATCGATTAGTAGTCCCATTTCATGATGTTATTTTTTTATGAATGAAGTGGTCAAACATTTTTGAACCATGCTAGGGATCAATAAACTACTCTATATAGTAAATTTTATCGGTCATAACCTAAGTCAGCTACTTAAATATAGTTATAATTTCTTTGTATCCATATCTAGCTTTATGTTTTCATGGGAGGGAAATATCTACAGAGATTTCCTACATTGATGTGATTTCTATTATATCTTATAGGTTCTATTTAAAAGAAATGAAATACACTATATTAACTCACATTATTATAAATCTTGAAACATAGTTTATAATTAAAAATATGATGTAACAATGAATATAAATTTAAATCTTACAAAAAAATAATCATAAAACCATAACGTTATTTCCTTTTGGAATATTTTCATATCATAAAAATATCTTAAAATACATCATAATAATTCATAAAGAGTGTGTCAATAAACCAAATCATATCCCTAGGGAGTATTAAACTAAGTGAGAAATTATTACTTTTTATTAAACGCCAAGTAAATGTCGAGTTAATATTCTATCAGTATTTTCAAGTTTATTACCCCTAGGTGCATTATTTTGGGAGCCTATATCCACTTATTTATATCAAAACATGAATTTTATTTCTTGTAAAACTACACTATATACATAATAAAAATTTTAGACTGTTTTTTTTGTACATAGAATTATCACTAGAGTATGTCATAAGGTTATATAATTTAATCTATTTTTTTTTTCAAAATCTACTTCCAAATGTTACCACTAACATAGTATCCCAAAGTTGATGATTAATGTACTACATTGTTAAAAAATACAAGATACCGCGTCCCATGGGATCAAAAAATTTATTAGTCATTACATTCAAAAACATGATATAAAACCTAAATATGTAGTGATAATATTATTATTTCTTTTATTATATCCATGAAATCCTTCAATGTTTACTTCTTGATACCCTAGAAAAAAACTAAAATGTGACCTCAAATACTCAATAATTGATAATATACAACAGTATCTATCCTAGAATAAATAAAACACAAATAATATGGAAGATATAAAAAATAATAAAATATGTTATTTAAATAATATCATAAAATTGTAATATATATATATATATATGACATAACAACATAAATAATCACAAGGATAATAATAACTATTTACATAATGGCAGAATGCATAATTTTAGATATCGTAATCTTATTGTTAAGGCCTAATGCCCAGATATCATATATAAATAAGTAAAGTGTACACCAAATACCCAAACTATTTTATCTCATGAGACTTTCCAATACATAGAGGGGCCATAACAGGCCCCCCACATCACTTACTATGTATAATTCATTCATCATGTTAAAAGAGTAAATAATAAATACTATATATAATGCCAAAAAAATATACTGAAAAACTTGCATACAAATTTCAATATTTCCACCATCAATAAATAGAAAAACATGATAATAAGCCATAAAGATAAATAAGATGGATAGTATCATTAGATTATATCCCTAGTGAACCATAAAAACAACAAATTATGTTGACATAGATAAAAATTCCTTTAAAATAAAATTTGATCATTTCTTTGAAAACATGAGAAAAATATCCTTTTCTTTTGATATTTTTTTTAAAACTAAACATTCCCAGAATAATAGAGATAATATTTTATTTTATAAATTATTGTAAATTTTAGAGGAATATTCATAAAAAATAACAATTATGATGGTGAGAAATGTTCTTCTGGAAGTAAACACTAAAAAAATATTCTTTTCTCACATTGTAAAAAGTAAAATGTGTGTCATCTTGGAAATTGTTTAAAAAGATTATTTTTAACAATTTGTAAATAAAGAAAAATCTAGTGGAAAAATACATTTAAAAATAATTTTAATGTAATTAATAACTTCATTAAAAAAATTATGGGGGTATGGAAATGGAATAAAAAGTTCATTGACCAAATAGGAGAAATAAGGCAAGTTTATCTTAAAAATATTCCTCAATAATTTTGAGTAACCAAAATAGGATAATGAAAGGAAAAAATGAAATCCCTTGAAATAATTATAGGATAATTAAATATATGAGGTTTAAGAGATATTTATCATATAAATTCTCCAACCTAATATTAAATATAATCTATTCCCAATAATAATGAATTTTAAAATAAACCCTTACCTTATACTTTTACTTGGTCAGACACTCTCTAATCTCCAGTATAATAAATTTATATTTGTTATAAATCTATTTCAGAAAGAGATTTTGATTTACATTATTATATTTTATAAATTAAGAATTTATAATTAAAAATTAATTAGTAATTTATTATTCAAAATAAAATTTGACAGTTATCCATTCAGTTTTCCATACATGCTTCAGTTAGAATATTCCAGTCCTTGATCCTTGTTCATGAGTTCACCATATCTATAATATTAAATATTTTATAATAATATAATTTTTAAATTTATTATACATTTATAATCAATAATTAAAAATGTTTATGAAAAATTAATTATATCGTATCATGGAGACGATAGTCTCTACAAACGCATGATTAATGTTTCCATGTTTCTAAAGGATGAAAATAAAATAATGAAAATAATTTTTTTATTTTAAACAATAATAATAACAATATAAATATCACATTTACTCATTAAATCCATCCTCATATCTATATATGTAATATGTAAATGAATAAATAATCACATTGCTTCATGGAGAAGTTTTTCCACAAGTATGCTTGAGACACATTGTCATTTTATAGTGAATGAAAGGATAAGAAGTTTGATGATATATTATATTTAAATAATAATAATATTTTTAAAAAGATAATATATTTTTCTTAATTTCATAGTTTTAACCAGATGTGTGTGGTGGTGATGAAAAACAAAATATATCGTTATGTCGATACAGTTGTCCGTACATACTCACGAGTAATTCATTCATTTTCTATAGGATGGAAAAGAAGATGAAAAAGGTTTGTCACATAAACATGGAAATCTTTAATTATATGAAAGAAACTTATGTTATAATATTATCATGTTCAATTAATATTTAAAGTATGTGGAATAATAAATAACCATGAAAACACTCAGTTAAGAGTTGTACATATTCTTTAGAAAACCTCCTCTTACTTACACCTTAATCCTTCAAGTATTGATCTGTTAGTGAGATAAGAATATCGGGGGCATTAGTATTGATTTTGGGAAGGTATTTTTTAGATATTTTTCAAGATAAATTTATTAAGTGGTGTTAATAATAGAATAGAGGAGGTTCCCTTTTATAAGTGAGGTGACTGGAACACATGTAATTATTCTTAACTATTAAATATTTTAAGTGTTTTACTCATGGAAAATGTCACTTAAAAAAGTAAATTTAGAGTATAATGTTTTAAATTTTGAAATATTCTCATTTAAAAATAATTAATAAGATATTTTATGATCTTATTGTATTTTTTATCCTTAGTTAACACGTTTTATCATTTTACTATGGTGATAATAATTTTACCATTATTACTATCCATAATCACCGAAAATAAAATCCACCACATAACATAATTTTAACATCATAATTACAAATATGTGATCCATTTTTAAAGATTCAATTTGTATAATTTTTATAAATTAATTTTAATATAATTATTCATTACTTGAATGAAAAAAAATTAGAAAAAAATATGTTGTAAGCATAAAAAAATATTATACCAAAATCAAATATTAGGATAATTCCTATGAAACCAATAATATTATGTTTAAAAAAAGGTATCTTGATTTATTTAATAACTATATAAAAAATATAATGGTACTTCTAAATCACTTTATTTAAGGAAAATAAATGATATTTTTGCAAAAAAAATGAAATTTTCACTATTCATTAGAAAATAAACTATATTTGAAAATCTCAAAAAATTACCCTCAGATAAATTCAACCTTATGAATCCGAAAAATATATTCATTTTATCAAATTAAAATTAAAAAATTAAAAACAATTTCTTCCAAATATAACAAAAAACTATTTTTATGATAGTGATCGAATAATAGGATGTATATTAGGAAATAGTCTAAGGATATAATGTTTACCCATTATAGGATGATATTGGGTATTACATGTAATGATATAAAATTATATAACATGTAAAATTGGTGTTTTTTGGATAACTTACATTACATTCCACAAAAAATGTAAATTAACCACTAAATATTAGAAGAATATTATTAAAAAAGATATAATAAACACTAAGATTGAAAAAAATTATGGAATCATTATTATTTAAAAGGTTGAGAAAAGATTAATTAAACCCCACTCTCTTCATAATTAATTTCACATGCATCATTATTTTTCAAATTTGTCAAAGGTTATAACTAATTCCTCAATTCTAGAGGTCTACGAGGCGTCTATTATTCTCCCTATGACACCACGAAGTGGTCACAGCCTACAACAACATCATTTATAGTCCCTTATCCCAGTGAGGTAAGTGATATGGGGGTGTGATTATTTAAGGATGTTATTGTTAGCTCTTTGTCTTTTCTTCCCCTATATCATATTACTTACATTCTAGTAATTTTTCTAGAACTAGGATGTTCAGTGTGGGAGAATGATTTTCTGGTGGTGGACCTCTCAAATGAAGAACTTGGGGAGGCATAAGCTTATCATTATTAGACTCTAGTGGTGATGTTTAGTATCGAATTTCCTTCAATCCATTTATTTATGTCATTTTATGATTCATTGGGATTTTACCACCCGATAACATTTTTAGTGTTCTCAAGGTATGCCTTCTCCTTACAACTATTCTCTAGGTTATAATTCATGAAGTTATGGTCTAAAGAGGGAAAGAGGTGTGGAATCTATAGGTTCTCTCTAAATAGGTTGTCCTGGTATTTACCATATGGGGAATACTAAAGCTTTGTGTGAGTTTGGGTGTAGATTATTGGTATTCTACCCCAATTTCATACATTTTCAATTATTTAATGTATTAGAGATGAACTGGTTGGTTTTCTTCGCAAGGATGAGGATACTTGGAGTATTAAAATATCATATTTCGCCTGAATTTATGCATGGATATATCTTTTTTTGACCTTGTCATTGCACATCTTCATTCGGGCAGGTAACAATTTTTTTTGGTGGAAAAGGGTCTCCTATCAATATTTAACACGGTTCTATGAGGGTTTTGTCTATAGGGTCATTCTTCTTCTACTAATTGGTAAAATATTTTTGGATCAAAGGTTTCACATAAAGTGGATGGAAGCTCTTTAGGTGGGCCCTTTATTCCAGCTATCCTGAATTATGATGAAAATATTGACCATATTGGAATTTATAATTGAACCAAAAATAGAAAATGATGGATTTTAAATGATGTTATGGGGATAAAGACCATGGAGGAAAAAATATTTAACTTCCTACACCTAAAGAATATAGCAGTAAGCACCCAAGGAAATATCTCAAAGAAACTAGTATATTTTTTATGTATGGAAAATTATGTAATATTGAAACTAATTAGTGAGGGAAATTCAATGATTTGGTAAACATAAAGGAGTAATGGAAAAAGAGGTGATATAGAAAATAATTTCCATGTGAAAATGAAGAGTTTTATATAGATTATAGAGGGAAATGAGGTTCATTCTTTGGTAAAACTAATAGTTTAATGTATTAAATTTTGGGAACTTGTAACCCTGTAAATCTCCAAATATATTAAATAACATGGGTGATAAGAATTATAAACATCCTAGACTAATGGAATGAGTAAGGGACTTTGATATGATAATCACTAAAGTATATCATGATAATTAAGGTACACTTATCTTTCACTCTAAATTTGTGAATGCTATGTCGGAATTTGATTCTAGGAAAACTAGTATATCTAAGAAGTTTCCTAAGGGAAGTAAACCACCACACCAATGATTTTGTTATTGAGGAAAAATGATAGTTATATTATTATTATATCCCAAGCTAAATTTTATGGGAATGCACCTCATTTGAATCTGATTAATTCTTCCTTTAATTAATTTTGATGTGATTTTGTAAAGGTATTTTTTTATCTCCATAAAGTCCATACTAATTAGTGAAATAGGGGAATCACAATTTCATATATCAAAAAAAAATATGATCATATATTAGTCTAATTATACCTATGATATCTGTTGGAAAAAAATTCTATGAGTCATGATACCCAATCATGCGGTATATTTAGCTCAAATTATTAGAGAAAAATTTAATATTAGAAATATGATTATTATGAGTAAAAAATATGTTTCCTTACTTTTAAAGGTTTATATCACTATAAAAATTATATATTGCATCATATATATCTATTAGACACCCTTATCTATTTTTAGTAGTTGGTGATAACTAAAATTTTCAAGAAGTAATTTATTTATGGGGAGAATATAATGCCCTAGTATTTTAGTATTAATTTATATTTAAATAAATACTGTATTTAATAGAAAATTTCAAATGCAACCTTGAACTAAAACAAAAAATGATAAATTTTATTGAGATGAAAATATTACAACTAAATATAAATATATTATGATAATGAAATACAAATTAACCTTATGAAAAGTAGAGGTGGAATAAAACTATAGGTAAAAAAATACCATAAACATATAATCCTTATCATTTTGGTGTTTTATGAAGATCATAACCTCGATTTCAATGATGGAAGTGAGGATTAAAGTTAAAAATATAATATAAATATTAATATATGAAAGGATGAATGATTTTAGCTTATATTACCTTTATATATGTTTGTTAGACCAATATAATTGATAAGATTATATGACAGTTTTAATGTTACTTTCGAGTTATAAGATATAAATAAAACTAAAAACATTATAAAATCTATATAGAAATGTGAAATAAATATAATTGGGTGTTATCATTTTTTCATTTAAAGCTACTTTATCCGAACTTGGAAGGCTGGAATATTTTTTAGGGTTTTCCTTAGATCGAGCCCAATATAGACTATAATAAGTGAAGATTGAGTGATTTTTTTGTGGGAGAAGTTCAGGTTCATGGAAATCACTACAAGGTCCACACTAACTGAATCACCAATAGCCCAACCACCACTTCTTATCTTACCCATAGGTATTGTGAGAACATTACAAAAAGATGATTAATTATAATTTAGAATGATATAAATATTAAAAGTATTTTATAGATTTGAAATTTTCATACAATTTAAAAACTAATAAATATTGTACTGATATATAGATGAAATGTAATTAATAATTTTTAAATAATTAATCAATCTTAATGAATTAAGTATAAAATCACATAAGACCTATTTTTAAGTTAATATATTTTTCTATATATTATGTATTTTTTTCTTATGATAATAAATTGATTAAATTTAAAATATTATTTTAAATTTAAAATATTTAAAAATATTTATATACACCCATTTCAAAATATTAATAAGATTTATAACACTTATTGATTTTTAAAGATCACTCTTTTATATTAACATTTTCTTTTGTATATAAATTATTTTTTTACTTAATAATAATTATTATAATATTTAGATAATTATTTTCATAAAATGGGTGTGATTTTTAGATTAATCATGTTAATATTATCTAAGTATAATTTTTTAGGATTTTTATGAAATGAATAATTTGAAGATAAATAGAGAAAAATATTTTTTACAAATTCTATGACTTTTATGACATCATTAGGATATAAGCATAAATTAAAATTTATAAAAGTTTTTTATGAAAAAATATGTATTCTATTAGTAAATTAATACAAATAAAATTATTAAGTTTAATTTAAAAACATACATTTGACATTTTCAAACATAAGTTTTATGTTTCTATAAAGATGATTTTAATGAGTTATACATTTATTATTGTTAAACTATTTTTAAAAAAAATTAAAATTGTATTTAATAAAATTGAATTTATATTTTTAATTTTAATGTTCTAAAATAATAATGAGTTTTTTTATATTTAGGAATAAATATAAATTACTTAGGTAAAAATTGGTTACCATGGTAAAATTTAACAATGATAAAAAAGTTAAATATAATTGAAAAAGTACAAAATAAATGTAAAAAAAATGTATAAAAATGGGAGAATAAGGGATTTAGAGACCATAACTTATACTCCCATCTATTATTTTTAACATTGGATTTAATTTTCATGATTAAAAATAAATTTATTTATATTAAGAAATTATATTTAAAAAAATGCAATTCCCTCCACTTAAAAAAGGAGCTTCCTACCACCCCTTAAAATCTAAGAAAAAAATTAGAATTATCCCATATAATATTCCTCATTTACATCCTAAATACTCTGATCCCCCATTCTCTATATTTGGCCCCTATAGATTTCCCAAATCCCTTATAAATAAACAATGTTTCCAAGAAGAAATCTAATTCTTCTGTATAAGTATTTTATCCTCTATAATAATTCTTCCATTTATTATTATTATATATACTCTTAAATCTACTTTAATAATTCTAATATAATTAAATTATTAATATTTTTATATTGGGATTTTTTTATATTTATGGAATAACTATTATGTACCTTTTCTATTTTAATAGAAAACCCAAAACATCTTTTGTGTTACACACTGACTACCACCTCCCTGAATGGTGTGGTTTATTTTTCATCACATCATTATATGTATGGTTAAAAAGGTGTATATAAGGAATAAATTTTATATTTATAAAATTATTATGATTCTAAAATTTTAAACTGATTTCTAACTTCAATTCATTCTATTGAAAATGAAACTGTTGTCTGTGTGTAAGTGTGAAATACTACTTATATGTAATGATGTATTTCACTTTACCTTAGTAACCTACATGGACGACTATAAGAAATTATTTAATGAATTAAAATTATTTATATGAAATTATTAAGGGTTTTTGAATTTTTATTAAAATTTTAACTCATTATCAATATACCAATTTTATTCATAAAAAAATACCGATATAAGCATGTCACTAATTCCATCTTCAGGAATCATGACAAAAACTCTTATGGAATAATATTAGAACATAATAAATCATTGTTAAGAATATATTCTAGTACCTTGTCTAATCTATTAATTATGAACATAAAATCAATGAATGGGGATCATCAATGAAATTTAAAAGCATAAACCAAATAATTAAAAATTACTAACATTTTATGATGAAAATAATCTAAAATTAACAAATACATATACAATAAATGATTATAATTTCATAACTAACACAATAAAAGGTGATATATTGCAGCATAATCAATCTTGTTCATATTCTAAAGTTGATGACTTAATGGATGATCAAGTGAATGAAGAAAAATTCCAGTTATAGGTAGATCACCTACTCTTATAGGTAAGGTTGAATGCTTCAAGTAACCAAAAAGTTAAGAACATTGTTGAACTTGATTCTCTAGTCCTTTATAATCCTTTGAAGACTACTATGGATAGTTATGGATTTCAGCTAGTTTCCTACAAGAAGAGAAAACCCACAATTTCCACTTTAGTGGAGGTTGAGCATTCAATTGCGGGTAACACTAACTCTTTATCCGAGTAGATTATAAATAATAATGAGAATCATGATTCAACTATGATATATCCTGGTGAGAAAAGGCACCCGGAGATTGTGGATTTGGCTGAAGCAATGACTGTTGAAGGAAAGGTAATGCTTATGGAAAAATATATCTCCCCTAACTAATATGAGGAATGATAAGAGGATAACTCTGATTCAGAAATCACTGATGTAGAGACACTTTACAAAAGGATTCATTATCTTTCTTTAAGTAGGGGGAGATCAAGAGGTCAAGGGAGCGATCATGGAAGAGTTGAATTGCATGCGCTTTAGGAAGAATAAAAGAGGCTAGGTGCATGAATTTTCAAAAATATCAGTAAGTAGTTACTAATTTGGTTTTTTCTTTTTTTATTAAACTCTTTTCAACAACTTTATTTTTATTTCTTTTCATAAAAGAGTTATTTTCCTCCTTAAAAATTATTTTAATTTAAGATTATATAGGGTATTATATATGAATATATTTCTAAAATAAATTATAAATATGGTTATGTTCATTGTATAGTAATTAAAAATGCCTTCGTGGAAGTCGAGAGAAATTTAAGGGTTTTCATCAACTATATTTCCATTTATTGACTCTTTACCGATTTTTATTATAGCTGTCCTGGCTTAACAAACATGGAAATTACAAAATTTTAGATAAATATTCAGAATATTAAAAAATTGCATGTCTGAGGATTGTAATATTTTAGTGCCTTTGTAAACATTGAAACTTAGTCTTTTAACTTCGTGATAGATCTTCAACTTATCCCTTTAAGAACATCCCCTTTAGTACTACTACTTTAAAACATTATTCATAATCAGAGGAAAGGAAACATAGAAATGGGTGAGCTTGGATGATCAATAATGTTAAATAAGGGATATATTTAAGCATAACATGAGCATAAGGGTATGAGAACATGATTATAACATTAGAATATAATACACTGTATATCAAAATCATAATAAATATTCATGTCATAATGATTGTTAATTCATAATACATGAATCATAATGGAATCAAGATCATATTCCAAGAGATCATAACATAGTAATATGTAACACCCCAAGATTTCATAGTGTGTTATTTCTTCAAAATAATTCAATAACTTGCACTACACGCAACACCGAGTTCAAGCACACCATGCCTTACCAAACAAGTCGCTCAAAAGCGGTTATGAATAGTATTAACTAAATTTTAAACTTTATATAATCCTTATAATTTTATAATCCATATTATTAGTTTCTTAGACATAATGTAAGAACAAATTCATTTTTTGCACTTTTACCAATTTTAATAGTGAACCCTTTTTAAATCTAATATTTTAAACTTTTATATATTCAATTTGACTAAATAAATTTACTTTTTAGAATGGGGACATCAAAAATTTACAATGAAACATCCCAAGCTTCCACGGTACGTTTCCCTTTGAATAATGCAATGGCGTGCATTGTACGCAACTTCGAGATTCTAACACACCACAACCAATCAAACTAGCCGTTATGAATAGTAATATCTACTTTTTGAAATTTTATAAATTTTATCTTTTGAAATAGACTTCATTTTTGGATTAATGATATCTAAATTAGCTTAGGGAGAAATTTTGGTACTTTTCGGATAACTTTCATATTTTGATGAATAATGAAAATTACTAAATTTTAATTAAAAACAACTTTTTTAATCGAAATAATTAATAGTGATAAATTATTAATTTGAGTGGTTTTAAAGTATATTTATAATATATTTTTACCATTTAATACAATTTTTGTCATTGTACATAATCTGACAATTAAACCGGACATAAACAAGTGTCAATCTTTTGATAGTTAATATCTCTTAAAAACACGCTATTTGTTTTGACGACGGGAATTAATTTTTAAATTAATTAATGAAACTGATATGTTTTGAATTTGGTAAAACAGACATCATTTTTGAATTCATAATAACAAATATATCTTAGGCCTAATTTTTGTTATTTTTCAGCAAACTTTCATTTTTTGATGAATAGTGAAACCACTAAGTGGTAGTTAAAAAAACTGAATTTTTCATAAAACTTAATTTTACCTCTTCGATGAGTGGAATTTCAAAACTCCAAGAGACACGGTTAATATCAAGGAGTAAAATGTGTTTCAATGAGATGAAAATAATTTTTTGTGAATAGTAACTTTTTACTTTTATTTACCACGGTTAAAAGTAAATAGGGTAATTAAGGGTAAAAATGATATTAATATTATCCTAAAACATGTCCTAATTCTATTGGACAAGTGTGTCTCGACCAAAAACAATCTTAGGAGTAAAATATTATCATTTAGGTCTACTTTTATTTTATTAGGACATTTATTATTATTTAATTCAAAGAAGAGTTAAAAGAGTTAAAATCAATGTTTATTTACTAAAACATTTTTAATATAGGGTTATACATAAGATATATTCGATTGTAATTATTCATTAGAAAGATAAAAAGATTTCCTACATTATTTTATTTTATTTATAATTTTTATACATTAAATAATTTAATTTATATATGACACAATGGTGATGCAGTAATTACCTATTTAATGAAACATTAGAATAATTGATATTATAAATACCCAAATAAATGTAATTTTAGACTTTTTATAAATACCAGTAATTTTATTGCTTAATATGACATGTTAGGATTGATTTAATTAACTTTTTTCGAAGTAATCATTCTATTATGATTTTTAACAAAATAAATAATTGAATAGTGTCAAAATTGACATAAAAGAGTTTTTAAAACAAATATTATATTATTTAATGATATTAAATTCCTAAAAATCTTAGGTTCGTCCAAGAGACTTATATCATGATAGGTGTATCATTAAAGGACCACTTTTGGGTCTCTTGGATATATATAGTAAGTTTATTAACCATATAATATGACAATACAAAGAGACATTGTAAAAGTGAAACTAATTAACTAAGAGTAAATACTTAAAGATAAGGTTAATATAATGACCCAAACCTGTATAAATTCTATTGGTTGAGTTGTTTTCGACCCATCCCAACCTTAACCTTTAAATAATCCAATTTGGAGCCATTAGAAACCGAATATGAATTTATTATGAAATAATATTTCTAGCTTTTCCAAAGGTGCCCCTCACCCCTCTTATAAAAGGACACTCCCCCTGCTCATTAATTCACACCTTCAAAGCCTTTTGGATCAGACAAACTCTGCCAAAATACTCTCCCAACTTCCCTAACTTCATCCTAGAGGCCTTTCTTTAGTCATAAATCCAACCTATGGATCCCTTTTGATCAAATCAAAAGGAAGAACCCGAAGAAGAGGTAATGATTTCACCACCCTTTTTCAAGTTCCTTTCTTCTTCCACTTATTCTATCTTTGTTATTCCCATTATAAAATAATAACTACATTATCTTATATATACTGTAATGTTATTATAAATATGGTACAACCATATTCAGTATTCTATACATCCTTTTAATGACATGTCACCATACGTGCGTACGTACGGCTTACCGTCTCCACGTCGTGGTGTAATTGTTATTCAATAAATTATTATTTGGATGGGTGTAATAATGCTGTGTAATTCATGTAAATAGTAAATATAACATGATAATGATTCTATATATATGATATGAAATCCAATTATATATTATTTAAATATCAAAAGAATGATATTGTCGCTTGTGCGTACGTACGGACTACCGTCTCCACGAACGCGATGAGATTCATTCTCCATCGTATCCATTCAAGTATAATTCTCATTTGAAGATTAATACTAATTTTTAAGGACTCAATATCATTATGGATAGGAATAATATACAACCTATCCATAAAAAACATGGCTTACACAACAAAACATATAAAAGAAAATGAGTAAGTTAACACCCGAAACGACGATAATTCTAAAATATTATTAACAAAGCAATCATATATGATATCATATTAATATATATGATTCTTGTATAATTTAATAACAATTATTTCACCATTATACAGGAGTTTAACCTACCCTCAACCAAGGAAAAATACAATGTAAGGGTTTATTTCGCAATCTCTTCATTATCGGAGGTTGTTTATACGTAATAATCTACTGGGATTTCTTTATCATCCATATCCATGTTTCTTAAAAATTGTATTTCAAAACATTTTTAATAATTACTATAATATGGGTTAATGTAATTTATACCCTTGTTGACTTTTATAAGTGGTTTATAAAGGAATATTCCCGTCATTTTCCAAACAAGGTCCTTTTTAATTTTTTCGACAGAATTAAGGTGAGAATGTTTTTTTAACTTATACAGCGTGTGCGGCTATTTTATGCCGTTTTAAAATCGTAAAAGCTTCCCTTACAAGATTATAAGAATATTTTCAAAGAAAATGTTTTATTTTATAAATATATGACTCTTAAATTATTTCAAAATAGAAAGAGATATTTCTCTAAAAAGAGTTTTGATTTCATCTATGTCAACATCCTTTGATGGATTTTACACTTATTTGAAGTTGATTTATTATGATACAAAACTTCTATATTGTATTGTAGGTTTTCTGATATGTTTTACTGTGGATGTGTTATTTTAATACCATTCATGGTTTATGGATGAAGTATTTACATTTTGTATGCGAGTTTTAATACAAATGTTAATGTTATGTTTAAAACTTTTCATATGGGAATGCATTGGACTTAAAATGTGACGAGTGGAGCCCGCTATAGCTCCTCGATGCATCGGTAGGTCTCATGAGACAAACTAGTGTCTTGGATAAAGGCCATGGAAAAATCTTATTTGTATTCTTGGCACGAGGCCTTAGCTATGTGGTCATGATAGTCTGGCATTATGCATTCCATCATTATGAAAGTGGTTTGTGATATTTCATGTGATTATTCGATTAGTAGAATATCCATGTGAATAAGTAAATGGAATTATTTCATTTTATTTATGCCATATTATTCTAAAGTTCAAGTTTAAAAGGCTTTTGTTTTAGTTTTATACATTTCCTTAAATGTTTATGCTTATTTTTGAAAGTTTCTGCTGTATTGCTTACCCTTACTGAGAATTTGGGCTCACCCCTTTGTATGTTTTATTTTTCCCAGGATTCCAAGAAGTGTAATGTGATTGATATGAAGGTTTAAACCAAGGGAATAATGGCGTTCATAAAGATTATTTATGTTGTTTTGTATGTCTTAAAGTGAAAATGTAACATTCATGTATGTGATATATTTTTTCAAGACTGCTAAACTGATCGGTCCTTCGGGACTTTATTCCTTGTAATCATGTCAATGTTATGTAATAATGCACCGACTCTCGGTAACTGGGGTTGGAGCGTTACAGTTGGTATCAGAGGAATTTTAGTACAAACCTTGAAAGCTAGATTTAGGTAAACTCTGATTAGAGCACATAGACCTAACATGGACTTTGAGGATTAGTATAGAAGAACTTCCTAGAATTACGGTATTGTAGAGAGTTTTTGAGTTTTCCGAGAAATACATCCCTGTCTGGATACGAGCAGGTAGAGGCGGATCTGGCACAGATGTACCTAGGGGTAAAAACCGAAAACATCGCTTTGAGCTAGACTCGAACGGGAACTGGTGCATGAAAACGGGCCTTGCTGCACTCTTGGTTATGAAACTCCTGGGGGATATTCTTAGGATAATTCTCATTTTCTTTAAAAACCATTATGAAGGGCTCATGAGTATATACTTACTCAAAGAAAACATTTTTATGTGTATGGATTATATCCAAAAATTGTTCAATTTGTGATAAGTATTTTACAAGTCTGGTAATTATTCATTGCAATTCATAAACTGAACTAGTTTATGCTATTCTGTAGAAATGGCGCCCAGTAGAAGGAATGTGAACTCCCGTAATGCGTATGATCCAAAGAGTAAGAAGTATCATATCTTTCATGGTCCTAAGCCAAAATTTATAAGAGAAATAGTCTCCCATGTATTATCATCATATGAATAAATAATATCATGTGTTGATAAGATAAGTAAAGAGTTTACAGAGTCCTATGGCTTTGAAGGGAAGCAAGATAAGAAAAGGATGGAAGAGGGAAAGATGGATAAAGGGAAAAGGGAAAAGAAGAATTTTCCCATATGTGATAACTGTGTGAAGAAACACCCTGGAATATGCCTGAAAGGAATGGGAGTTTGTTATAAGTGTGAAGTAAAAGGGCACAAAGTACGTGACTACAATGGTAAGAAAAAGGTTTCAAATGTACAATGCTTCATCTGCAAGGAGTTTGGACACTATGCAAACCAATTTCCTAGTCATCAGGCTATGCCACAAATGATGCTATTGGATAATAATCAAGTTATGATACTACCACAGATGAAGAGGAATGACTAGTGTTCTTATGTTGTAATATTAGAATTATTTCATTTAAGTGTTTTATCAATGATGTTCTGGAAATAAATAAGGATTGCACTGCAGTATTATTTAATTAAGGATTTGAGATTTTATGGTACTAAGAAAAGTGACTCCACAATGAGTTAATTTTTTTTTTGGAAATTACATGGTTGAAGGAAAGATAATCTTTAATATGGTCCAAATATTGAGGTAGTGATTTTGGAATTAGAGATGGTTGATTTTGGTAATTCGGGATGTTGCGATATTGTAAAAGAATATATGAGAAAGGCGTTCACATGTTATTAACTGGAAAAAAGGATCCTTATTATGTTTAACTTACTTGTAAATTTTTGACTGTGAGTTTGGATAATAGTATTTTGGATAAGTCTAATGGTCGGAATGGATTACGTTTGAAAGGTTATTTTTTGGATTTTTATAAAATGACAACACACAGACCGTGTGACGAACCGTCATGTCGGACAAAGCTGCGGAATCGAACCCACAACCATAGTGAAATTGGGATTTATTGCCTACCATTGTGCTACATGAAGTTCCTAGATGGTATAATGTAGTTTCTTACATAAGGGGTCTGATATGTGAATTATAAATTCATTATATTTGGAACTCTATACGATTAGGATAAATAGATTATTTTTGAGTTGTATTATGTTTTGGGGTGATAGATGAGTTTGTGGTAGAAATTTATAATGGATAAAACTCTAATTATAAAGTAAGTATATCTCCTTATGATCTTAGCCAATCCCATAAAAAAATTCATCAACATTAATAAAAGGAACTTAGAACAAAAATTTTATCCTAGATGGTACATTAGATCATCACTAATTTATGGATTTGGGATTGTTGGCCTTTTCATAGCCATGTTCTCTACCACTCTACATCAGATAATTGATGGTTATATTTATCTTCCATATCCCAATTTTCCTACATGGAACCCTAGTATGTGTAATTTTCAGTAATCGTCATACTTTCCACTATTTATTTTAAATAGAGGCCTCATTAATTCATTTTTCGATGTGGGATTTTAACAATGTTATTTTGAAACGTCAAAAATGTTTTATCCTAATACCCTATGTTTTGTTGAACCGATGGTATTTTAAATCATCATAGATTGCTGAATTTAAGGCCCTCAATTTTACACTTGTTTGTGATTGATGACCTCAATCACTATCTATAAATATTTACGTTTTTCATATAATTATATGTCTCTAATTTTCCAGCAATGTTCTCCGAATAGAGATCATAATTTGGTGGTGACCCCTTTCATTTCTCTTTTCCTCTTATTAAGACTAAATTTTATCAACCCAATTTTCGATGTGGGTTTTCCCACAAAGATATTTTTTATATTCAACCTTTTATTTTCGAAGAACAATTTCAAATTGTGAGGACACAATTTACTGAATGAGGGGAGAATGTAACACCCCAAGATTTCATAGTGTGTTATTTTTTCAAAATAATTCAATAACTTGTACTACACGTAACACCGAGTTCAATCACACCATGACTTACCAAACAAGCCATTCAAAAGAGGTTATGAATAGTATTAACTAAAATTTAATCTTTATATAATCCTTATAATTTAAGAATCCATATTATGATTTTCTTAGACATAATTTAAGAAAAAAATTCATTTTTTTCACTTTTACCAATTTTAATAGTGAACCCTTTTTAAATCCAATATTTTAATCTTTTATATATTCAATTTGACTAAATAAATTTACTTTTTAGAATGGGGACATCAAAAATTTACAATGAAACATCCCAAGCTTCCACGGTATGTTTCCCTTTGAATAATCCAATGGCGTGCATTGTACGCAACTTCGAGATTCTAACACACCACAACCAGTCAAACTAGCAGTTATGAATAGTAATACCTACTTTTTGAAATTTTATAATTTTTATCTTTCGAAATGGAATTCATTTTTGGATTCATGATATCAAAATTAGCTTAGGGAATAATTTTGGTACTTTTCGGATAACTTTCATATTTTGATGAATAATGAAAATTTCTAAATATTAATTAAAAACAACTTTTTTAATCGAAATAATTATTAGTGATAAATTATTAATTTGAGTGGTTTTAAAGTATATTTAGAATATATTTTTAACATTTAATACAATGTTGGTCATTTTACATAATCTCCCAATTAAACTGGACATAAACAAGTGTCAATCTTTTGATAGTTAATATCTCTTAAAAACATGCTATTTGTTTTGACGGCGGGAATTAATTTTTAAATTAATTAATGCAACTGATATGTTTTGAATTTGGTAAAATAGACATCATTTTAGAATTCATAATATCAAATATAGATTAGGCCTAATTTTTGGTATTTTTCTGGAAACTTTCATTTTTTGATGAATAGTGAAACAACAAAGTGGTACTTTAAAAAACTGAATTTTTCATAAAACTTAATTTTACCACATCTGTGAGTGGAATTTCAAAACTCCAAGAGACAAGGTTAATATCAAGGAGTAAAATGTGGTTCAATGAGATGAAAATAATTTTTGGTGAATAGTAACTTTTTACTTTTATTTACCACGGTTAAAAGTAAACAGGGTATTGAAGGATAAAAATGATATTAATATTATCCTAACACATGTCCTAATTATATTGGACAAGTGAATCTCGACCAAAAACAATCTTAGGAGTAAAATATTATCATTTTGGTCCACTTGTATTTGATTAGGACATTTATTATTATTTAATTCAAAGAAGAGTTAAAAGAGTTAAAATCAAAGTTTATTTACTAAAAATTTTTTAATATAGGGTTATACATAAGATAAATTCGATTGTAAATATTAATTAGAAATAAAAAATGATTTCCTACGTAATGGTATTTTATTTATAATTTCTAGACATTAAATAATTGAAATTATTTATGACACAATGGTGATGCAGTAATTACCTAATTAATGAAAAATTAGAATAATTGATATTATAAATACCCAAATAAATGTAATTTGAGCCTTTTTATAAATACCAATAATTTTTTAGGTTAATATGACATGTTATGATTCATTTAAATAACTTTTTTCTAAGTAATAATTCTACTACGATTTTTACTAAAATAAATAATTGAATAGTGTCAAAACTGACATAAAAGAGTATTTAAAAACATATTATATTATTAATTGATATTAAATTCTTAAAAATCTTAGTTTCGGCCAAGAGACTTATATCATGATAGGTTTATCATTAATGGACCACTTGGGGGTCTCTTGGATGTATATAGTAATTTTCTTGACCATATAATATAAAAATACAAAGATACATTGTAAAAGTGAAACTAATTAACTAAGAGTTAATACTTAAAGATAAGGTTAATATAATGACCCAAACCTGTATAAATTCTATTGGTTGAGTGTTTTTAAACCCATACCCACCTTAACCTTCAAATAATCTAATTTTGAGCCATTAGAAACCGAATATGAATTTATTGTAAAATAATATTTCTAGCTTTTCCAAAAGTGCCCCTCAGCCCTCTTATAAAAGGACACTCCCCCTTCTCATTAATTCACACCTTCAAAGCCTTTTGGTTCCGAAAAAATATACCCAAATACTCTATCAACTTCCCTAAATTCATCATAGAGTCCTTCCTTTAGTAATAAATCCAACCTATGGAGCCCTTTTGATCAAATCAAAATGAAGAACACGAAGAAGAGGTAATGATTTCACCGCCCTTTTTCAAGTTCCTTTGTTCTTCTACTTCCTCTATCTTTGTTATTCCCATTATAAAATAATAACTCCAGTATCTTATATATACTGTGATGTTATTATAAATATGGTACAAACATATTCAGTATTCTATACATCCTTTGAATGACATGTCACCATACGTGGGTACGTACGGCTTACCGTCTCCACGCCGTGGTGTAATTGTTATTCAATAAATTATTATTTGGATGGGTATAATAATGATGTGTAATTCATGTAAATAATAAATATAACATGATAATAATTCTATATATATGATATAAAATCCAATTATATATTATTTTAATATCAAAAGAATGATATTGTCGCTCGTGCGTACGTACAGACTACCGTCTCCACGAACGTGATGAGATTCATTCTCCATCGTATCCATTCAAGTCTAATTATCATTTGAAGATTAATAATAATGTTTAAAGACATAATATCATTCTGGATATGAATAAGATACAACCTATCCATAACAAACATGGATTACATAACAAAACATATAAAAGAAAATGAGTAAGTTAACACCCTAAACTAAGATAATTCTAAAATATTATTAACAAAGCACCCATATATGATATCATATTAATATATATGATTCTTGTATAATTTAATAACAATTATTTCACCATTATACATGAGGTTAACCTAAACTCAACCAAGGAAAAGTACGAGGTAAGGGTTTATTTCACAATCTCTTCATTATCGGAGGTTGTTTATACGTAATAATCTACTGGGATTTCTCTATCACCTATATCCATGTTTCTTAAAAATTGTATTTCAAAACATTTTTACTAATTACTAGAATATTTTTTAAAGTCATTTAGACCCTTGTTGACTTTTATAAGTGGATTATAAAGGAATCTTTCTGTCGTTTTCCAAACAAAGTCCTTTTTAACCATTTCGACATAATTAAAGTAAGAATGTTTTTTTAACTTATACGGCGGGTGCCGCTATTTTATGCCGTTATAAAATCGTCGAAGCTTCCCTTACAAGATTATAAGAATATTTTCAAAGAAAATGTTTTATTTTATTAATATATGACTCTTAAATGATTTCAAAATAGAAAGAGATATTTCTCTAAAAAGAGTTTTGATTTCATCTATGTCAACATCCTTTGATGGATATTACGCTTATTTGAAGTTGATTTAATATGATACAAAAATTCTATATTGTATTGAAGGTTTTGTGATTTGTTTGACTGTGGATGTGTTATTTTTATACCATTCATGGTTTATGGATGAAGTATTTACATTTCGTATGCTAGTTTTAATACGGATGTTTATGTTTTGTTTAAACCTTTTCATATAGGAATGCATTGGACTTAATATGTGACGAGTGGAGCCTGCTATAGCTCCTCGATGCATCAGTAGGTCTCATGAGACAAACTAGTGTCTTGGAACAAGGCTTTGGAAAAATATTATTTGTAGTCTTGGCACGAGGCCTTGGATATGTTGTTATGATAGTCTGGAATTATGCATTTCATCATTATGAAAGTGGTTAGTGATATTGCATGTGATTATTCGATTAGTAGAATATTCATGTGAATAAGTAAATGGAATTATTTTATTTTATTTCTTCCATATTATGTTGATGTTCATGTTTAAAAGGCTTTTGTTTTAGATTCATACAATGCCTTAAATGTTTATGCTTATTTTTTAATTTTTCACTGTATTTCTTACCCTTACTGAGCATTTGAGCTCACCCCTTTCTATGTTTTATTTTTCCCAGGATTCCAAGAAGTGTAATGTGATTGATATTCAGGGTTAAGCCAAGGGAATAATGGCGTTCATAAAGATTATTTATGTTATTTTGTACGTCTTAAAGTGAAAATTTAACATTCATGTATGTGATCTATTTTTCCAAGACTGATAAACTGATCGGTCCTTCGGGACTTGATTCCTTGTAATCATGCCAATGTTATGTAATAATGCACCGACTCTGGGTAACTGGGGTCGGGGCATTACAAATAAAACATGGAATTTTGACACAAACGTAAGTATAAAAAATCATGTTTCATGGATACCTACTAAGAACCTCATAACATGTTAGGATTGGGATAATCACCTATGAACCTTCTTTGGTATTGGTATAACCTCCCATGTACCATCTTGTTTCTGCCTTGGGATGCAGTCCCATTTACCCTCCTAATATGGGCTTGGGATTCCCTCATATTTACCATATTATTATAGACTTGGTATGAGCTTCCGTATACCCTCTTGTTACGGACACTGGATGTCCTCTTGTATACCCTCTTGTTATACTCTCGGGATTCCCTCTCGTATACGCTATTATTATGGGCTTGGGATACCCTACCATGTACCCACTTTTTATAGGATTGGGATGCACTCCCATATACCCTCTTATTATAGGATTGGTATTCCCTCTCATATACCCTCTTATTACGGGCTTGGGATTCCCTCCCATATACCCTCTCGTCATAGGCTTGGGATTCCCTCTTGTGGACCCTTTGATCTTAGAGAAAATTTTGCATTACCAAATGAATTTTCAGGAGATATAGGTCTCATCTATCACATAACAAAATCATACATACCTGTTCCACAAGATAATAAAACATTCATCAAAACATAACCCATAATAGATATTATTTTCATACTCCTCATTTCATAACACATGAAATGAAATGGGTATCATAAACATTTCAACAAATCATATCCTCTAGTAAAAATGATATTTTTCATAATCATTTCACAATAGAATAACCCATGAAATTAAGGGGGTTTCATAATCATTTTATCAGCGTATAACCCATGGATGTGAAATGGGTTTCATAAAAAAAATTAATTTTAAACTTTTAAAGAAAGTATAAGAGTGGTGTTCTTGGATCATATCCCTAGTAAATCATAAAATATATAAAAGGATGACTACTAGAAATTGGGTCTATCTCCATGGATCTATACCCACCATTTATAGAAACCATTAGTATATACACTCTTCCAAACCTATACCCCTAGATTGAAAAACATGTTTGAATAGGTTGAGCTATACCAACAGTTTTTCAAAACCTGTGGTTAAAAAACCTTAAATAATAAACATGTATTCAGGGCCCCCCTCTTCTCCCCGCTATAATCACTAATAATCTCCACTTCTACAAGCCTCGGTATCCCCCCTTCTCTCCATAGGTTAATCTACACCCATCGACCAGGTGTTATTCCTCTATTTGAACATTGTTTTTGTTGAGATACTTGATGGGTGGTATTTCCTTCCCTATTATGTCTTCTCCCCTAACATGGGTGACAATTTATTTTCTTATATGATGTTATCTCCTAATTTAATCATTTTTTATTCTGATCTTCTTCAACAACAAATTAGTGAGTTCTGAATCCTTATTCTCTTCTGTTGGTAGTTATTTTCATTTTTATCTATGCAAGTGATTCTACTAGTGTGTTTTGGAATCAATTTTATCATTGGGTTTTTAAATATATAGTCTAATAGATATAAAAAATATTCTATTAATTTCATAAAAGTACTATTTTAATTTTAATTAATTTATTTTTAAAACTATCATAGGCATTATTATGAATTTAACATTAATTTGATATTCTTTTTGTGGAATATTTTAGGGATTTAGATATTGGGAATCATATTTAAGTCAACTATAGGGGTTAAGTTGGTTTTTATTATCATATAATTATGGGATTTAATTATTTAAATGTAATTTTTTGTATATCATGAACTATGGTTAAACTATTTTTTGGATTGTTTTAACCCATGAAAGAAATAATTTTGTGACAATGCACATGATTCTACTATTATAAGTAAATATGGAATATTGTGTTATCTATGAATGTTGGTTCTTTAAGAATTAACTAGTGTATTTATAGTACTTTTCAATAATGTTTATTATAATTCATTATTATGATTTAGACATGAGTTACTGACAAAAGATTATTTTAAATAATTAAATATTTATAATTAAAATGTTTAAGAATTTTAAAATCATTTTTATCTACAAATATTTATAGAAGACTTTGATAAAAGACATGAAATAATTATATAAGTTTTAATGGAATGGTTATTTATTAATTTTATGAAACATGGTTTCCATTTATAAAATTTTCCATAAAAATTTATTTCTGTAAGAAAAATATAATTGTATCTACCTTAGTTTCACCTATACTGATTAAATATTGAGTATAACTTAGTTCTTTGTTCATAATTATTCCTTACATAATTTATCATGTATTGAGAAGTTTTCCATTTATTTCCTCCACATATTAAATGAATAAATATCTATCTAACCACACTTTAACTCAATTAATAAGTTTTATCAGTGGTGAATTAATGGATGGGTTTCATATATAGGTATGGAATGGATTAATTATTAAGCCTTGATGGATCTTCCCGAAATTAAATCTTTTTTAAATTGAAATAGAACTTCATGTAAAATATATTTTCGTTTAGTTTGATGAAAATATGTAATGTGAACCTAAAATAAAATCTTTTCATTACTAAATGTTACACTCAATTATGTTTCCAAATTAGAAGACCTATATAGATTGGAAGTACACCTTTTTATTCTATTATTACATAGTTATTTTTTATTCTAATACATGCACCTTGTTTGTATTTTTATAAGTATGCCTTGTTTTTTTCTTATGATACGTATTTTTATTTGTTTGGATGGATATTTTTATTCGATATTGGTCACTTTTATCATAAATTATATTTATTTTTTCTTCCTATTATTCTTTTTAATTCCCACCACACTATACATTTCATTTTTCATTGAAATTTTATATATTGTAATTATTGTTTATAATGTTGATTTGAATATAACTTTTTTCCTATAATATAATGGATAAAATATAGATGTATCACACTAATCTGATTTCAATCAAGTTTCAAATGATTTTGTAATTTTTTTAGAATTTTCATTTAGCATTGCTTCATATGAAGGTCATATACATTTTCCAAGTTATAATTGTGATGTAAGACCATGGTTAAGAAAAGAAGAAGTTATATACCATATAATGAATGTCGTATTAAAAAAACTATTATTTTTGTATCATAGTAGAAAGACAAGACAATCTTATAATGTTCATGAATGGAAAGAAAGAAGTGGAATAGAGAATTTGATATTTGATCCATTTTAATTTGGGAATAATCATTAGAGAGATATTATGGGAGTGAAATAATTAAATGATATCAATATAAATTAGTAGAAGACTGAAGATGATGATGTTGGGAGAGTGATGAAAATTAATGGATAATTCTATAACTCCTGTATATCCGGAAAGTACTAAAATAATGGAGTTGGAATTTTTAATGTGGTTATATCCTAGAATAACCATGTATATAATTTCTAATACCTCTATTAATTATATCCTTACCTGTTAAATTTCATTCATTCTAATGGTGTATATGTCCCCTAAAATCATTATAACCCATGGATGTTAATTAAGTAGCTAAAATTTTCTACTAATAAAATTCTTGTTTGTTTAAAATATTTGAGTTTATTTTGGGTGGATACATCTAACCATAATGACTATAACGAATGTTGTACATCTCTATGGAAGGAAAATGTGGATGGAACATCATCTTGTGTTCCAAATAATTTCACTCGGAGCTTTCCAATGATTATCAGGATTCAAAATATATTCATGTCTTCAAAAATATCTTCTAATAGTTGATGTAATGATGCAGATATAATTAAAGGTAAGTATGAGTCGGTAAATCATTCAAATAGACTATAATGGAAGTAATTTGATTCAAAAAATAACAATTTTGAATCTTAGGTGTGTAATGTTAGGTTTGGTCTATCTTGTGATGCCTTTAATCTATTTGGTTATATTCTAACTACTTTTAGTACATAGCCTGTTTTTATTCATATTTATAATATTCCTCCTTGGATATGTATGAAAAAACCTTTCACTTTCTTGATTATACTAATATTTAGATCCTATGATCCTTTAAATGATATTGATGTATAATTGAACCCTTTAATAAGAGAGTTTAAGTAGCTTTGGGATATGGGTGTACACACATTTGATGTTTCTTCAAAAAATAGATTTCAGATGCATATTTCCCTTTTGTAGACAATAAATGCTTTCCCTACTTATGTAATGATGTATGGTTTGATCACAAAGGTAAATCTATAATTTACTATATTTATTACGAAAATGTGATTAACAAGGCTTAAATATAAACATTGTTTCAGTTTCATGGGTCATCAATGATTCTTTCCAATGGATCATCAATATATAAAGAATCATCAGAGGTTTGATAATACTATTAAAATTGAACAACCACTTCAACATAAGTCAAAAAAACTAATGTGATAAATGAATTGAATTATTTTAGTTTTTATTAGGTAAATGTTAAAAGAAATATAAAAAGAAGAATAATGTTGAAACTGAGGCCACTTACAACTATAAAAAGAGATGTAATTTTTTGAGTTGTCATATTGGTGTACCAATTTGTTATATTAAGGTTTAGATTTAATAAAAATTGAAAAAAACAATATTTGAAATGTTTCTTTCTATACATAAAAATATATAATGGGAAGACCAAATATGACTTCTGATCTCATTGGGACTTGTTGAATTAGGTTATTTGATCATAATGGAAACTTATGTGAATCAATGATAGAAAATGGAAAGTTTCTTGCACATATTATTTACTAACACCGTTAGAGAAAACTAAATTTCTAGAAGTATTATAGATTATATCAAGGTCACTGATCAATATTCTAAAAACATATCTAAATGTTATAATAGAATGGATTTGAAACTAAAATAAAAAAATTGTGATTATCATTTCTTTTTTTAGGAATTGATTCCAATAGAAATCTAGAAATTTCTATCCAATAATACAAAGGTGAAATTTATTCTCTTTTGAAATTTTTTAGAGACCTATTTGGTAAAATACTTTCCATTTATTTTTCATTAAAAATATAGAAATCGTCACCATTATATTTTTGTGAGTTGGAAAAAACTTTCCTCCATCATTTTTCACATTGATGTTGTATTTAAAAATTCACCTTCCATATGAAACATTTATTGGGGGACCATTTTATTTTCAATGGATGTATCCTACTCAATTAAATATTTTCACAATGAAATATTATCTTGGAAACAATAGTCATCATAAAGGATCTATTGTGAGAGGTCACCTAGCTCAAGAATGTATAGATTTTGGATCGGCATATTTTTCTGATGTGAGAACAAGATATAACAAGACAATGATATATAAAGATGAGGAGTATGGGGAAATTGAGCCCTCATTTTCATATCTTACCTAAACAGGAGGAATTATTATGTCATATATATTGGCTACATTGAGCCTTGAAAAGTGTGATATTGAACATTGTATAGTCTTATTTACCTATGGTTTGTTCAATTACTATATCAAGTAAGTAATTTGAATATTTATATATTATATTATACTATGTCATTTCACATATATCATAAACATTTATTATCATTTTTTTCTGGAACCTAAAAAAAATATAATTATAGTTCATAAATATTTTCCTTTGATAAGAAGAGAGGCTTTGTATAGCCAAGAGTTTCCCACTTGGTTGAAATCAATGGAATGACTATTAATTTAATTAAATTTATATATATATATTAATTTAATTTCATTATTCATATATATTTTAGGAATTGAGTTTACCTGTTGACTTCATTTATCAATAATTAAGACCATTGGTTTTTTGTCCCAATTATTTGGTTCGTGAATGAAACACTTAATAATCAATAGGTATAAATTTTCTACATCTAATAGAGAATTGAAAATGAGAACACGACATGATAGAGTTATGTTAACCGCTACAACAGACTATTTTTCCAGTGCATTATATAATCGGTCTCAAAAGGAAAAGGTGTATTATTATGGACTTGTAGAGAAAATATTTTTATTATATTAATACTCTCATTGTCAACTCACTATGTTTAAATATAAATGGTATGATTAAATAACATGAAATGGAATATTTATTGATGATTTTGGATCCAAAGTTATTGACATGAGTCAATTCCCGGCTACCTATGAACCATATATTTTTTTATCAATGAAAAAAACAACTGTTTTATGTGTAAGGTCATCTAAGACCTAATTATGGTTTCATTAATGAATTGATCCCAATACATATTTTTCAAGATGATGGGGGTGAAATTGAAACCATTAATTCCCCAATTATTATTGTCCAAAATAATTAATCTAATGACTCATATTGTATCACTGTGAGAGTTAATGTTGAACCTGAAGTAGTGGTGGGGAATATATAGAAGCCACTATATATATTCGTAGTTGTTTTAGTTTACCTTGATGTGGATTTATCAGGTTGGTATTACTGTAATTACATTAATTTATTCTAATTTTTGAATGAACTGTCTGTTTTGATATTGCTATTTTTTTTGAATTTGATTAGATTTATTTTTATTCAAAAAACCGGGTTTAAACGGGGTTTTAAAAATTGTACAACATAACTTTAAATTATTTTTTCTAAAACATGTTATGACAATATTTATGACATCTTTAGATTCTGAATTTTATGCATGATTTTTAAAAACTATTTCTAAAAAATCTATATTTAATTCCTATGTAGATTATGAAATATATTCAAGAAGTTTTAAGGAAGAAATTATTTGATATTGATTGAAAAATGAAAAAGTGTGTGTTTCTTTCATTTATTGCATAAGTGATTATAATAATTATAATAATTTTATTTTTCATGATATATAATTTCATGTTCAAATTCTTTATCCATTTTTTAGGGGTATTAAATTGAACCATAGTTGACTCCTCCTCATCCTACTAGCATGGGTGCGAGTGAGAGGGCACTTAGATAGAGATAGAGCACTTGTCACACATGTTACCTCACTGACCCATAAGAGGATACCCCATCTACCACAACTTTTCATCTTTCGCTTGAGTGTCCAGGGATGTTGCCACCCATTCCTTTGTCATCATCTCATTTAGCCCCTCAATCACATACCATATCTCTTCCACCTCTTTGGATTTTCCAACTGTTACCATATCCATATATATTGATGTATCCCCAAACCCACTACAAATATCCTACCACGTCTATGTCACCACTATTTACTAATATCCATCCATGAACTGATGATTTTATTCCTTTAGCTTCTACTCCAATGCTTGTAGATCACTGAGATCATACATTGGAATAGACACATCCATTATAGATTACTAATTCAGGACATCCCACAGATCCATCAGAACCAATTGAGCATCCACCATCCAGTTTTTATATTATAAGTGTGTCAAATTATCTAACATCATTTTTTTTCATGTTTTACCAGGATATAATTATTCTTTTTTTCCTTTGATCATATTCAGTTGGTTATTTTAGTAGGCGACATGGGAAGGCCAATATGTGGGAATCCTAGAATCTCCAAACACAAATAATGGCTGATTATAAAGAAGAAATCATATGATTTGTAAAAATACGAGGTAGTTTAGATGTTTCATGGGAACATTAGCCATCTACTGCAATATCATTCTAGTGAGACCAATATTATGGAGGCATATCGGTTATGAAATAAAGTAAAAATTACAGGTGGAGATATCATAATTTTTTTTAAAATTAATATATATATTATTATGGTATTTATGTAAATTAATATATACATTACATCATCATTTTATCTTTCCTGATAGCGAAGAAACTAAGGTTTCAAGGTTGATAGTTATATATTATTATTTTATTTATATGAATTAAGATATTCTTTGTAGCATCATTTTAACTTTTCTAGTGGTGAGGTAGCTAAGGTTACAATTGTCCTAATTATATAATGGTGTGATGACCAATTGGGATAATTTATGAATGGATAATTTTACAATTAACCCATTGGCCTAATAGCCAAATGGATAGTTAGGAAATTTTCTTACCTGCCAAATGGAAAATTGGCCCAATGCCCTAAAGGATTAATGTCCAAATAACTAATTGGCCTAACTGACTAATGGCCAATTGCCATAATGTCCTAATGTGTTAATGGCCAATTAGACAATTGTCTTAATGGCCTAATGTCCAATTGACCTAATGACATAATGGAATAATTGTCAATTGTTCTAATTGCCTAATTGGAAAATAGGATAAACGAACTAATGGAAAATTCACCTAATGGACTAATGGATTAATGGTAAATTGGAATAGTGGAATAATGACCAATTGTCCTAGGCCTAATTTTTCCAAATAAATGACATAATTGGTATAATTTTCCAAATTGGCAGAAATTGGCCAAAATCGATTAAATGAACTAATTGTCCAATTGAATTAAATGGTATAATTGTCATAATTGGACTAAATGGAATAATTGGTCTATATTTCCTAAATGACCTAATTGAAATAAATTGACTAATTGGCCTAATAGGAATAAATGGCCTAATTGGAATAATTGGACTAATTGGCTTAATTAGCCTAATTGGTATGATTAAATTAATTATTTTAATTGTACTAAGTTTCTTAACTGGACTAAATGTACTAATTAAACTAAATAGACTAATTTTATAATTAAAAAATGACCGATTTTATAATTAAAAAATGACAAATTTTCTAATTTACCAATTTACCAACCAACCTAACGTAAAAGTTATCCTAATGACCAAATAATCAAAATTAAAAAGTGATCTAATAACCAAATAACATAACATATTGGATCAAAATGAAAATACAATAAGAAAACAAATCATTTCCATGTTTATAATTTTAATTTTAGGTATTTTTTTATTTTATGACACTAGTATTAAATTTCAAATAAAATTGATATTTAGATTCTTCATCATTTTATAGATTTCTTCAACAGTTACAATATTAATTCATTCTAGGCTTATCACTTTCATATTATTAAATAATTTAGTATTATAATAATAAATTTCATTTGTAGCAAGCATAATTGTGTATTGAAGTCCATGTTTCTTGGACAAAATTACTTTTCTTTCATTGGAAGAAAAAGGATGTAAGTGCAGTAAATACACAAACACAATAAATGATTGTATGTATTTTTATTTATATTTAAAACACTTATACATAATTCATATTTAAATATATTTTTCATATTTTCAATGGTATTCCCTGGAGGGCCTTGATTATAAATAAGATGAAAAATTCAGGAAAAATGATCATTTGTGTCAGGTATTGGGTAAGAAGCATCAGGGGAGAGTCCAATGTTGACCTAGGAAAAAATTAATCCTCATTAGGTATTGGTCTTAATCGGTCTTCTATCAAACCTCACATACCACAAATCTGTAAAGCGCTCATGCATATGTAGCTGAACCCAAGAAAATATATTTACATCAGCATGAAATAAGTAAACTTATCACTGAACACTTCCTGATATCTATGTCAGTTATATGTCAATCACTTCCATCATAGGATTCTTCTATTGTTGATTCATATATGGCATCAATATTCTCTTTAAATTATTTCTAAGTGATATCAATGAGGGTCCTGATGGTGGTTGAGATGATGGTGGTGGCAGTGATGGTGGTTTTGGTGGTGATTATGGTAATGGTTAGGGTGATGATGATAATGGTGGTGGTGGTGATGATGATGATGATGGCGGTGGGGGTGGTTCTCCAGATAATGTTTTTGTTGATGAGGATATTGTTGATGGTGACGATGACAAGGATTTTAGTGATGGGGGAGATATTGATCCCCTCCATTTTTGACTTAGTAGTAAGGAAACATGACGATGTTTTTTATGACTTGAATTGATTTTATTTATAGATTAATATGCTTTTTTATAGCATTATAAATGGTTTGAAAATTTTTACAAGTTGTTGGTTGAATGATAAATATACAATATATGTATTGAATTGAATGTGTACTATCATTTCTATTTTATTTACTGTTTCAGGATGGACTGGAAGGGATGCTACTACCAAATGGGGATAACTAGCGATACCCAGGGTTCTCTTAACTGTGGGTATAGAGATGTACCCACAGTTTAACTAAAACCATGGGTATGATAAAATATCCTAGGCTATACCCACAATTTCCAAAGAAACTCTATGTATATCCTTATACTGAAGGCTTCATCAGCCAGGGTTCGTAAAACTCTGGGTATAGCCTATATCCATAGTTTTAAGGGCTATAACCACAGTTCTTAACCATTTTTATAGGCCATGTTTCCATTCTTTGAAGTCATTTTAGATAGATTAGGACTTTTAAATATCAATTAGAGTATTTCTTTAGGATAATAACATTTAGTTAAAAATCAATTTTATAAAATATAGAAATTTCAAAATACTTTTCAATGAAATCCACTTTTAAAACATAGGAGTTGTATTGAAAAATAATTTAAAAAATTTCTTGAGGAAAATATCCTGTCCACTTTGAAAAATGTTTTTCTTCAAAAATAACATTGAAATATTATAAAGGAATATTTAAAACCCATTTTAAATACATTTTAAAACATAAAACATTCTAAAAATAATTTTTTTTGAGAATGGGATTAATATATAATTTAAAAAAAATCATGAAAACATATTTAGAAAACTTTTTAAAAAAAAACTAATTTTTGACCAATGAAACAATATAAGATTTTATAAAAGAACATTTTAATAATCATATAATGTACCAAATAGTGAATAAATGGCACCAATACAAGAATATAACTTAAAGAAGAATAGTAGAAGAAAATTAATTAGAGTTATTAAGAGATGTATCATAATATTTCATCATTGGACCAAAAATCAGAAAAAATCCTAGTAAATGATAAGATTATAGCAATAAATGATTACCAGTTTTGTAACATTGAATCATAATAACTATGAAAAAATAACATTAAATAAAGCATAATATTTCATTAAAATAATTATATTCATGATATAATATTTCAAAGGGTATTATATACACCTCATAAAAGAATATATGAGCATAACATAACATGTGTCCCAAAGAAGGCAAATTGAGACAAAGTTTCCTTATCGATTTGGAAAATTTTGAACCATAAACCCCATGAAATATAGATCATAAAATAGATATTTAAATTCCCATAAATTTCATAATAATAATAACAGTATCATAAATTCTTGGTTATTATATACAACACACAAAATAAATGAGTGGAGAATAAGGAATAAGTCTCAGAAAAATAAAAGTGAAACTAGAAATCCCCTTACAACTAGAGTAACTTTTGAATCAAGATGTCTGTGAAAGAATAAAATAAATTAATACTATTAATATACTGAAATAAATTAAATTCATTATAAAACATGTCATAATGAATTATACACCCCACATAATAAGAATAAGTGGTGAACATAGAATATATCTTATAGAAATAAACGTGAAACGAGAAAACCATTAACATAAGTCTGAAATTTATTTATACACATTCAAAAATATTGTATACTAAACATAATTTTTTTATAAATATAAACAATTACCATATTATTATATATCATAACATATATTATTTTACTTTTTATTTATATTACCCTCTTATTAACAATTTAATGTCAAAGTTATGTTTTAGTTAATAACCGCTTTGTTTTTCATATAATTTTTGACTTGTTATTCTTGACCCAATTACAAATATCATGATTTAATTATTTAATAAATTTAAAACATGATGTACAAAATAATATATATTTATTATATAGGTATTTATAATAATCTATAAAATATATAAATATTAAATGGAATACACCATTCATGAAGATGGTAGGTTGTACAAACACAGGCACATTGTTTTTGTTTTCTTTTCATATTGATATAATAAAAGTAAATGAAACAAATATATATATATATTATCATTATAGTATAATTATTATTTCATATATATCAAATAATTTTACTAAACTCATCCTTAATATATTCCATGTAAATTTTGAATGAATCCCATGGCTTTGAGAAAGCGGTGGTCCACACGTCCACAAACAAAGTTATCGTATTCAAAAAAATTGAAATCATGAAGGTATGTATTATATTATAATTAAAGAAGCATAAATAAATCATAAATAAAATATATATCATAAAGAATATTAAATAAATCATTTATATCTACCTTGAAATGTGGTAATGGAAGAACGAATGACCTCGATTCGCAAGGCGGTAGTCCACTGTACCCAAAAACAACAATTGTGTATCACATTTTATTGATGTGTGTGTAGGTGCAAGAAAAACCCTAAACATAAAAATATATAAATATATATAAGATATAGAGGTCATTATATAATCATTTAAAAATAATAATTTATAGGATGGAGAAATAAATACAATAAAAGTGCTTGTTGAAGGATGTTACCACTTCATTGGGTAATTCCTTTTGGTTTGCACTATAGAACCAGCTTGGTTTGCCTTATTTACAAAGTGAGTATTTTAGTATCAGATTAGGTATGTTGTGATATTATTTGTGAATTTATTTGATGATACAAATGGCATTATAGGCATTAATAAGTGAGGGTATGATTGTTTAATAGTGGAGGGGGACTGGTGTTCTTGTAAATATATAAAGGTCAACACTATTGAGAGGTATCCCTTACATTATATGCCTCCAATAATGGTTAATTTTAGATAAAGTGGAGTATATGTATGAAATATGTCCATAAAATGTCTTTATTACATGTCTCAAAGTTATATTTCCTCTTAAGTTTATTATTAACCACTAGGTAAACTCGTTTTTACCTTAATTATTCTAACTAATTTTAATTACTTTCAGTAAGATTTTGGGTAAAAAAAATATGTTTAAATTAATATATATTATAAATTATTATTATTAAAAATATGGAATACAATTTTTAAAATTCTAAACTGATATGTTTCAGATATTAATTTACAATTAATCCTACTGAAGGAATGAGACAATGAGTTTTTAAAGTGAAAAAGGTTTGAAATGTTCTTATATCAAATTTCATTGTGAAATTAATTAAAATGGAAAAAAATGTATTAATATATATATATATAATTTATGAAAATATACTTTAGAATAATTAAAAAATAATTTAACTATATAAATAAATTAGGCGAGATGTAGTTTTCAATTAAAATTCAGTATTTACACTATTTATCCAAAAATGAAACTTCTCATAAATATATGTAAAATTCACCCTAACATAATTTTGACAATATTATTTAAAAAATCAATTTTATATTATCAAATAAAACTCGTAAATGTTTTAAAAATTACATATAAAATATATGTTCCATAAACAGGTGGAAAAATTAACTTTTCAAAAAATATATTTCTTTTTTCATAAATTGGTTTTATTCTTGTCTCTATTATAGAAAACACATAGAATAAGTGTAACATAATTTATTGAATAATATATATATATATATAATTAAAATAATTTATAAAAATTGTTTTAATTAATTTATTAAACTAAAACATGTTTGATTTCATAAATATAGTTTTCCAATAAATGTTTTCCTATATTTTCTAAAGCGTTTTATTTTCATTTATTGTTAATTTGTCACCAAATAATATTTTTATATACTTGTGTAAACCATATTTTTATAATTTAATTAATATTATTCATGACTACAATTCAAATGCAAGGAAAAAACTATAATATTATTTTAATAATATTATTAATAGTACATTCTTGTTTAGTAAAACTAGATCCTATGTGGAATAAAAGTTATTGAATGAACTTAGCATTGTTTGTAGCACAAGAAAAACATAGTGTTGTGTGTACCAAATGATAATATAAGTATTGTGTGGAGAACAATCTTATATTGGTATTTCATGTAATGAAAACCTAACAAAGTATATTTATATAACACAAGAGACATTTAGTGTTGCGATAAATAAAAAATGTAAACATTTTTAAATTAATTTGAAAAAAATAAAAAAATATCAAGGTGTTAAATTCTACCTCCCTTAATATGAATTTCATTCTCAAAATTCAACTGCTTCATCATTGATTTAATATATGAAAGTTCCATTCATAAAAACCCACATTGAAAAAATGAATTCTAAAACATCCTTAAAAAAAGAACGTTGGGAACATAATAGTTACCCAATGTAACTAATAACTAGGTTTCCATGTAGGAGAACATCGGTTTCAAGTAAAAACAGAACAAGGAAGTGCAATATAACTTTCATGTTCTGATGGAGAATGATAGAGAACATGGTTATGAGAAAGTCAACAATCACAAATCCATAAACCCAATAGGATTGAAAAAGGTCATTGATATCGTAAAAAATGTTGATAATGGGGAAAAAATTAATTTCAATACCCATATTCCTAATGTTGAATAATTTTAATGAGAATATGTATTTACATTATTTCAACACAATCTCACCCTTTAGTATACCTTGATCAACACCAACCTTATCTATTATCCAAATAATTGGAGGTAAATTTTTCATTCTTGATGTATTAGCAGATCATGAGATATATAAATAGAATTATTGGTTATTTATTAGTTACTGAAAGTGGTTAATATTAATTGTTAATATCTTTATATTCATTGTTACAAAGTCCATAAACATTGTTTTTAGTGCATTAAATAAATAGAACTTCATTTCTCATCAAAAATGCAATTCATGTTTAAAATGCAAATTTGGTCCCAATCATTCATTTGTTTGTTGACAATATTATATTCATTTTCTGAATTTGAAAATTTGGGATATGATTGATCACTTTGTTTGGAACATTTTATCTTTTAGGTCCGCTGGATGAATCCCAAAGGAAGATGGAGAATTTTGCGCGTAAAAGCAGAAACTTGCTGGAAAAAGCATAATGGGCCTAAGGCCCATCAAACAAATGGATCTGAAGTTGAGATTTAAATGGGTGACTCGTCATTAATGCACAGAAATCCATCCCACCATTTCGACCATAACTTCCAAACGGATGATCCAAATTTCCTGAAAGTTTGAGAGCTTCTAGAAGACACATGGACGAAAATATTTCTCTTCTACAACCCCTCCGGATTCGGCCTTCTTCACTTTCTAATTCACACGTCAATATGGTGGACGAATCTGGACAGTTTTCCGGGTCAAATTCAAAACACCAATTTCCTTTTGATTATTCACCCTCCATTTGACTCTATTAATTGTTGGGGGGTGAATTAATTGTTGGTGGATGTACCTAAGGCTCTTAATATGCCTATATAAGGAGCTATTAGTGAAGGGAATGAGGGTGGAAATTTTCCTTATCAACTTTTGTTGCTTGTTTCATTGTAAGGTTATGCTTCAAAATTTCCTTTGTAATGTTTTCCATTTCCATGTAAGTTTCTTTTTTGTATCTTTATGTTCCTAATCAACTTCTTTCTCTTCTATATTTTCCATTTCATTTATTAAAACTTTATTATCACAAAGAACAGTGATATCTCTGTGTTGTTGTGAATTAGTTCACACATAGGTTTGAATTTCATTCACACACACGGAGGAGTGCTCGTTATATCCGTGATTTTAATTTCTTCAATCCAATTCTTGTTAGTCATCTTCCGCCCACCATTGAGAGTATACCATCAATAGAGGGCTAACCCTTTAATGGGATGATCTTAGGAGGATGCAAAGGCTGGATTGAATGTTATTTTTTGAATGAATTGTTGTTAATTGGATAATTAATTTAAGACATCCATTCTTCAATTATTTCTACTCTTCATCTTTACTGTGTTTGAGTAAACTAAATTCAATTACTAAATGACCATATACCTCGGGGAGATCAAATTCAACTAAGTTTATACGGGATTAGTAATTGGTTCTCTAAGTGTATACGGGATTAGTAATTGTGTTTAGTAAGCACGAAACCAGAAAATGATGAATGTAACGTTATTTTTGAAGAATGGATTCATCAAAAATTAATAAAACCAAAATTGTCTAATGAAGTAAAATTCATTCAATCCACCCCGAGCATAATTCTAAGGTCAACCCATTTCCATTTAATTGATTTCACTTAGGTTTATTAGTGTTCTTTAAAAACAATCCAAAATCAAACCCAAAGTCAGCTACTTTATAGCCCATCCTTCACACAATCATAGCGTCTCAAGGTTACTTCTTCGGTCCCTGTGGATTCGACCCCTACATGTACTACATCGATCGCTTTTACCAGTAGGGTAAATTTGGGCGCAACCAAATTTTGGCGCTGTTGCCAGGGACCAAGTAAGTTCCTTAGACCAAAAAAACTTCTTTTCTTACCCCATTCTTCTATTCTCATCCCAATTCTCTTATCTTTTCCCTTTCTCGTTTTTTTTTTCTTTTGGGGCATTTCCGCCTACACCCGCGATAAATCAAACAGATTAGTTAGGGTGGATACTCCCAGGGCTGGGGAGTCAAGCACTAAAAGAGGTCTATTTCCTTTAGATCCAAATCTTCCTAATACTCCAAATTCAGACGTTGAGTTCCATACAATGGAGAATCTCCCACAAAACCAAATCATAAACCGGGGAGGGAACCAAAATAACGGGCAAGACCCTAACTTGGGAATTGTTGCAGACCCGGCCATGAATGACTACCTCACACCAACCTGGACCAATGCACCCTCATGCATTATGCATGATAACATAGGATATTCCCAATATGTTTTCAAACCCCATGTCTTGAACCACCTTCCAACCTTTCATGGGATGGAGTCTGAGATGCCTTACCTTCAAGTTAAAGAATTTAATGACATTGTCGAAACCATGTGCCCACCAAATCAAATTGAATCTGCTAAAATGAGACTTTTCCCTTTTTCCCTTAAGGACCAAGAAAAGAATTGGTTAAATAATTTGAGACCAGCATCCATTCACTCTTGGGACCAACTTCAACGAGAATTTTATAAAAAATACTTCCCCCATCAAAAAACAATTGCACTTAAAAAGATAATACAAAACTTTTTTGAAAGAGAGGGAGAAACATTCTATGAAACATGGGAAAGGTTCAAGGACACATTAAACATGGTACCGCACCATGGTTTCTTAATCCCAGGACAATTGAGAATTTTCTATGAAGGGTTTGGTCCTGGAAACAAACAATTCATTGATAAGATGTGTAATGGAACCTTCAAAAACAAAACACCAATTGATGCTTACGAGTATCTAGAAAATCTTGCTGAACAAAAACAAACATGGGGAACATCACCATACTATGAGAAGCCACCCAAATCTGGTGGAATGTACAATCTTGGAGAAGAAGAAAACCTTAGAGAAAAACTTGCTGCACTCAATAGGAAAGTTGAGGAGATTGATCTTAGGAAGGTCCACAAAACCCAAACTGTTGAGCTTGTTTGTACAATTTGTGACAAGAATGACCAAAAGACTGATAATTGCCCAACCATTCCTTCCATCAAGGATGTTCTTTTAGGAGGACCACCAGATGAAGTTAATGCAATGAACTTTCAAAAGCCACAATTCAAGAACACCTTCAATCCAAGGTATAATGACCATCCGGGCTTTCATTGGAAGGACAATCAACAACCAACACAACAACAATGTATCAACCCATACCCTCAACAAAACTTTCAACCTCATAATCATTTCCAACACCAACCGGTCCAATTCCAACATCCTCATGTCCAATATCAACAACCTATCCAAAAACCCATTCAACAACCTATCCAACAACCAAAGTATCCTCCTAGGATAAAACCACAAGCTCAAGCACCAACCCAAAATGTTCCACAAAACCTACTAGAACAACTGTGCAAACAAATGGACAAAATGAACTCAAAATTCTCATCCATTAAACAAGAACTTCAATCCATAAAAACTAGAAAGGCACCCATGCCCACACAGGCCATTCCACAACAAACATCAAGGGGAGAGACAAGTTTCACTCAAACAACTCACGAACAACTAAAGGCTGTGAAAGTTTTAAGAAGTGGGAAATCAATTGAAAAACATGAATAGATAAGTCAGAAACCATGTGAAGCTTCAAACTCTAATGAAAATTCAAATGAAGTACAAGATCAAACTGAAGAAACTGATAATAATGTGAATGAAACAACACTTCAACAAACAACTCCACAATCTGCACCATTTCCTCAATGCATGAGGGGGAAAACCAAGCCTGAATTGAGTGAAACATTGAGGGAAATCTTCTCACAAGTCAAGTTGAACATTTCCCTTCTCGATTCCATCCAAACCATACCTTCCTACTCAAAATACCTTATGGACTTGTGCACTTTTAAAAGAAAATTTTCACATAAAAACCAAGTCCTTTTGGCTGCTAATCTGAGTACCACCATTCAAGGGACCATTCCTCCTAAGATGAAAGACCCAGGATGCCCTTACATAAATGTTGAACTAGGAGAGAAAAAAGTTGTCAAAGCCTTGTGTGATCTAGGTGCGAGTGTGAACCTCATTCCTTATGCCATGTACTGTCAGTTAGGGCTCAAAGAACTCCAACCCACATCTGTCACTCTTCAACTTGCTGATCGTAGTGTTCGAGTTCCAAAGGGGATCTTAAAAGATGTTTTGGTGAAAGTTGAAAATTTCATTTACCCAACTGACTTCATTGTTCTGGACAATCACCCAAGCTTATGTCCTAGGGAGAAAACCCCAATCATACTTGGTCGTCCCTTCCTTGCAACAATCAACTCTGTAATCCGAGTCCGAAATGGGAACATGACCATCACCTTTGGGAACATGAGTCTATACTTGAACATCTACAATGAAAACTCTCAAATTGGGGATGATGAAGAGATCCATGAGGTTAATTGGATTGGTAGTGTTGATAATGAACACAATGAACATCAAGGAGTTACCTAAGGATGGTTAAGTCAAGAAGAGATTGATTTTCTTTATTCACATGAGGGAAATTTTCCTCCTTGGTTTGAATCTCTGTCAGATAGCTCTATTGATGAATTTATAGAATCACCAATCAATGATACCATGGTTGAAATCAATAACATTGAGTCCATTACCATTCATGACACTACTCTGGAAAATTTAGTGGATGAAAATTCTATTCACAAGGAACCAATTTTGTCAAGAAATCTGAACAAAGAAACTAAGTTCAATACAAAGTCTCATCCATTCTTGGAAAGTCATGACCAATATGATCTTGAATTTAAAGTCTTACCATCATCACTAAAGTATGATTACTTAGGGGACAATCAATCCTTTCCTGTTGTCATTTCTTCCTCCCTTGAAGCTGATCATGAGAGGATGCTTCTAGATGTTCTTAGGAGACACAAGAAAGACATTGGATGGACCCTATCTGATATAACTGGGATTAGCCCACTTATCGGGACTCATAGAAATATTCTTGAATCTGAGTCAAAGCCATGTCATCAACCTCAGAGGCGACTCAATCCTAATCGCATGGAAGTAGTGAGAAAAGAACTTTTGAAATTGTTAAAAGCTGGTATCATCTATCCTATAGCTGAGAGTGAGTGGGTTATCCCAATCCATGTGGTTCCAAAGAAGGATGGAATCATAGTAATAACCAACAAGTATGGAGAGATGCTTCCAACAAGGGTCAGTAGTGGATGGAGAGTTTGTATTGACTATAGGAAGCTCAACTCTTGTACCAAGGAAGACCATTTACCCTTACCCTTTATTGATCAAGTCCTCGAGCGAGTGGCGGGTCATAAATTATATTACTTCCTAGATGGATTCTCAGGGTATAATCAAATCGAAGTCTCCTTAGAGGATCAAAGAAAAAACAACCTTCACTTGTCCATTTGGCACTTTTGCCTTCAAACGCATGCCCTTTGGGTTATGTAATGCCCCTGGTACCTTCCAGCGGTGCATGATGGGAATATTCTCAGATATGGTGGGGGATTTTTTAGAGGTCTTCATGGATGACTTCTCCATCTTTGGGGATACTTTTGAGGGATTCCTTATAAATGTTGAAAAGGTTTTGTCAATGTGCGAGGATAAGAATCTCATACTAAATTGGGAAAAATGCCATTTCATGGTAAGGGAAGGACTTGTTCTAGGCCATCTGGTATCTGGTAGAGGGATTGAAGTTGATAAAGCTAAGGTTGACATCATTCGTCACCTTCCCTCTCCTAAAACTGTTAAGTAAGTGAGGTCCTTCATAGGACATGCTGGTTTTTATAGAAGGTTCATTAGGAATTTCAGCTCTATTTCTCGACCACTTTGTGCTCTATTGGTAAAATATGCTCCATTTTTATGGACAGAAAGCTGTGAGGAATCATTCTCTACACTCAAGTCAACTCTTATATCTCCACCTATCATGCAATCTCCAAATTGGAAACTTCCTTTCGAGCTCATGTGTGATGCAAGTGATTTCGTTGTAGGAGCAGTCTTAGGACAACGGTGTGAGAAAACTCCACATGTCATTTCTTATGCAAGAAAATCTTTAAATGATGCAGAAATAAACTACACCACCACTGAGAAAGAGTTGCTTGCTGTTGTCTTTGCCTTAGAGAAATTCAGGTCTTATCTCTTAGGATCACCCATCATTGTCTTCACTGATCATTCAGACCTAAAATACCTTTTCTAAAAACAAGATGCCAAGGCTGGATTTATTATGTGGGTCCTTCTTCTTCAAGAGTTTGATTTAACCATTAAGGATAAAAAGGGTGTTGAAAATATTGTAGCTGATCACCTCTCTAGGATGGAATTCAAAGACAACTCACACCACCTCTCTGTGTCTGATTCATTTCCCGATGAGCACCTCTATTCAGTGAGTGATTGCCCTTGGTATGCTGACATAGCAAACCATTTGGTGACGGATGACATTCCAAAATTCATGGGGACCCAAGCTAAGAGGAAATTCCTTTCTGATGTAAAAAACAATGTGTTTGATGATCCTTACCTCTTCAAGTTCTGTCCTGATCAAATCATCAGGAGATGTATTCCCGAGTCTGAGCAAGAGTCCATTATAAAACTTTGTCATGGAGAGGCATGTGGAGGCCACTTTTCTATAAAGAAAACCACTGCAAAGGTCCTCCAAAGTGGTTTCTACTGGCCGAACCTCACTAAGGATTCCTTCCAATTCTGCAAAAGTTGTCCTCAGTGTCAGAAATTAGGATCCATTACCAAAAGGAATCAAAATCCCATAACTCCCATTCTGGTCGTTGAAATCATTGATTGTTGGGGAATTTATTTCATGGGACCCTTTCCAAACTCTAAGGGATACCTCTACATCCTCTTAGTTATTGATTATGTCTCAAAATGGGTTGAAGCCATTCCCACCAAGTCCAATGACCACCATGTTGTGATCCGATTTCTGAAAGAGCATATATTTTCTCGATTTGAAATCCCTAGGGCTATAATCAGTGATCATGGAACCCATTTCTTCAACCGCCCATTCTCTTCACTCATGTCTAAGTATGGTATTACTCATAAAGTTTCCACTGCATACCATCCTCAAACCAACGGTCAAGCGGAGTTGGAAAATAAAGAAATTAAGCAAATTCTTGAAAAAACTGTTAATCCCTCTAGGAAATATTGGTCCGAGAAACTCTTAGATGCCCTTTGGGAATATCGAACTGCTTTCAAAACTATCCTAGGCATGTCACCATATAGATTGGTTTATGGAGAAGCATGTCATTTACCTGTTGAAATTGAGCATAAGGCCTTTTGGGCAATAAAAAAATGAACTTTGACATTTCTTTGGCTGAAACAAAAAGGAAATTAGATATTAATGAACTCGAGGAACTTAGGATGGATGCTTATGAAAATTCAAGGATCAATAAATCTAAAGTTCAAGCCTACCAATCTAGGAATCTCAAAGTCAAACACTTTGAACTGGGAAAATTTGTGCTCTTGTATAGTTCAAAACTTCATCTACACCCAGGAAAGCTAAGGTCCAGATGGTCTGGTCCATACCTAGTGCATAATGTGTACCCTCATGGGGCAATAGAGATTCAGGATCCCACAAGTGGTCATGTCTTCAAAGTCAATGGTCATAGGTTAAAACCATTCATTGAATCATTAAATAAACAAGAAACCAAGGAGGATTTAACAGAGCCAACATATGAACCAGAGAAAAATTGATAGATTTAGGGTACAAGTCGGGCTAACGACGTTAAACAAAAGCACTACACAGGAGGAAACCCGTGGTTTTCATGTTTCCAATCACCGTGAATCATCTTTTGTTTCCTTCTTCTTAATTTTTTTATTTTTTTTATATATAGACTGTTGACCTATTCTTCTTTTATGAGTAAGTATGGGTATGAAAAGGGAGCACCGTATTCATCCGTGTCACGTGGTGTGATCCCTGAGTAATACCTTACCCAGAAATTTAAAGAAGACAATGTATCATCAGTTTATTTTATTTATGTTTTTGTAGGTTAAAAAAAAATTAGACTCTTGACATGTTCTTCTTTTATGAGTATGGATGGGTATGAAAGGGGTGTATCGTATTCATCTGTGTCACACGGTGTGATCCCTGAGTAATACCTTACCCAAAAATTTAAAATAAGACAATGTATCATTAGTTTGATTTAAAAAACTGAAAATGATGGTACTTGGAATTAAATAAATCATTGTGTTGTTTGTTTTGTCTACTTTGTCCATCTTTTTATGGTTCAGGAACTATTTTGGGTGATACATGTTCAATCAAGGAGGTTCCTACATTCCCAAAGAGATCAAAGGAGTAATTTGGAGCATCATGAAACTCAACTTTAAAAACCAGGTGAATTTTTTCCATGTTTATCATTCTCAATTTCCTCTTTGAACTCCTCTCCTACCCACTTCTAACTTTTCTTTTCTTTAAACACTGGGGACAGTGTCATTCTAAGTTGGGGGGAGATAAAAAATGATTTTTTTAAAAACATGCATGAAAAGAAAAATTCCATTAACCATAAACATGATAAAAACACATTGCAAACTCTAAAATTGGATATCAAATAAATTTTTCATGCCTTTATTCTGATTTTAATGCAAGTTTAAGTTCATGAGCATAGTTTTTGGAAAGTGCGGTTGTCCGATGTGATTTTTCAATGTTTACAATTTCATCCTCTTAATAAAAATGCCACAATGCACGTCTACTGGATCGTGGGTGTAAATTTGAGTTCTCGGGTCCCTTTCATTATAGAATAGGGTTCTGGTGTCACTTTTAGTTTAATTTGAGTATCCAAAAAAAAACAAAAAAAAACAAAAAAACAAAAAAAAAACAAAAAAATTGACCACATAGAGAAATGTTTTTTCCAAATGAGTGGCGTCCGACACTTGGGGATCATGACTCCATAGTTGTCTTGACCAGAGTTAGGCTTTATATATCTATTGTAGAGCATGAAATTGATAATATGTGTGGCGTCCGGCACTTGGGGATCGTGACTCCATAGTTGTCTTGCCCAGAGTTAGTCTTTTCATATCTATTGTGGTAAAAGAAAAAAAAATCAAAAAAAATTGGATACTCATTTTAAGGTTTAATGTGATTCCCACCTAGAGCTTCCATTTTTTCCCCTTGAACAATAAAATGGGCCCCATTTCTTTTATGATGCACAACACTTTATCAGGCTTAATTAGAATTGGATGAAATGTGGCTATGAATTTGAACAAAGGAATGGGCTTGGTCTTGGGATATGCTTATGGACCTAGCTTGTTTTTAATGATTTTGATGGGTTTTCATAATTTTTTTGGTATTAGATATTTGGGTGAGCAATTTGTATTAAAATGTTTTTGGAAAAGGGGATTTGAATTTCATATTTGTAATTTATTTTGCTCGGGATTAGAAAAACTCAAGTTTGGGGGTGTGATTAGTTACTGAAAGTGGCTCATATTAATTGTTAATATCTTTATATTCATTGTTACAAAGTCCATAAATATTGTTTTTAGTGCATTACATAAATATAACTTCATTTCTCATCGAAAATGCAATTCATGTTTAAAATACAAATTTGGGTCCAATCATTCACTTGTTTGTTGACAATATTATATTCATTTTCGGAATTTGAAAATTTGGGATATGATTGATCACTTTGTTTGGAACATTTTATCTTTTAGGTCCGCTGGATGAATCCCAAAGGAAGATGGAGAATTTTTCTCCCAAAGGCATAAACTTGCTGGAAAAAGCATAATGGGCCTAAGGCCCATCAAACAAATGGATCTGAAGTTGAGATTTAAATGGTGGACTCGTCATTAATGCACAGAAATCCGTCCCACCATTTCGACCATAACTTTAAAACGGAGGATCCAAATTTCATGACATTTTGAGAGCTTCTAGAATACACATGGAAGAAAATATTTCTCTTGTACAACTCCTCCAGATTAGGCCTTCTTCAATTTCGAATTCACACGTCAATATGGTGGACGAATCTGGACAGTTTTCCTGGTCAAATTCAAAACATCAATTTCCTTTTGATTATTCACCCTCCATTTGACTCTATTAATTGTTGGGGGGTGAATTAATTGTTGGGGGATGCACCTAAGGCTCCTAATATGCCTATATAAGGAGATATTGGTGAAGGGAATGAGGGTGAAAATTTTTCTTATCAACTTCTGTTGCTTGTTTCATTGTAAGGTTATGCTTCAAAATTTCATTTGTAATGTTTTCCATTTCCATGTCAGTTTCTTTTTTGTATCTTTATGTTCTTAATCAACTTATTTCTCTTCTATATTTTCCATTTCATTTATTATAACTTTATTATCACAAAGCACAGTGATATCTCGGTGTTTTTGTGAATTAGTTCACACATAGGTGTGAATTTCATTCACACACACGGAGGAGTGCTCGTTATTTCTGCAATTTTAATTTCTTCAATCCAATTCTTGTTAGTCATCTTCCGCCCACCATTGAGAGTATACCATCAATGGAGGGCTAACCCTATAATGGGATGATCTTAGGAGGATTCAAAGGCTGGATTGACTGTTATTTTTTGAATGAATTGTTGTTAATTGGATAATTAATTGAAGACATCCATTCTTCAATTATTTCTACTCTTCATCTTTACTGTATTTGAGAAAACTAAATTCAATTACTAAATGACCATATACCTTGTGGAGATCATGAATTTGGTTCTCTAAGTGTATACGGGATTAGTAATTGTGTTTAGTAAGCACCAAACCAGAAAATGATGAATGTAACGTTATTTTTGAAGAATGGATTAATCAAAAATTAATAAAACCAAAATTGTCTAATGAAGTAAAATTCATTCAATCCACCTCGAGCATAATCCTAAGGTCAACCCATTTCCATTTAATTGATTTCACTTAGGTTTATTAGTGTTCTTTAAAACCAATCTAAAATCAAACCCAAAGTCAGCTACTTTATAGCCCATCCTTCACACAATCATAGCGTCTCAAGGTTACTTCTTCGGTCCCTGTGGATCCGACCCCAACATGTACTACATCGATCGCTTTTACCAGTATGGTAAATTTAGGCGCAACCATTTATTCCATATATATTTAACATAAAAAAATGGTTATAACCTATTATCTGATATGAATAAATCCTAATATAGAAATATACTAATTTAATCCCAAAAACCACATCTAAATTTTAACATAAACCATTTTGTAAATGGTTAAAATTATAACCCTTGTGAAATATTAAAGTCTAAAACATTATAAAAAAGGTCCCTAATTGTGTCAAAAACAACTTCTAATTTATCCCATGTATATCATAAAGTAACTCTTGGTTATCACATACCAAATATGTTATTACCTTCACCAAGTTTTCTCTTAAAACATGGAAATAATCTAAATTACCATAAAAACTTATTAAAAACATGCAAAATTTCATATTCCAAATATTATTAGATATATTCACTAAATCAAAAAAATGTAAACATAATTTAGGAAAACATATAACAGCTTTTACATAAATCATTAATCAGTTCCATGATAATCAATACTTTCAAATTTACATTATCCATAATCATATCTTTATCCATACTAAACAAAATTTTATCAACATCAATAACACGTTAGGAGTTATGTTACGTTAATTGAAATATCACATTCAAATTAAATAACTTTTCTAGTTCATCAACATTTTTGAATAAAAGTTTCAAAATCCTTAATGGAAAACATATACTTCATGATTCATATAACATAATTCCTTAATTACAATACATATACACTTCAATCATACAAATTTATTCTTAAACATTAACTAGGATTCATAATCCTTTTCATTAATACCCCTTTCATAGAAAATTAAATATAAATCATTTCATAAGGTTCCTTATCCTCAACATAATCATGCTTCCTACGTTTAATGCAAACAATACGTTGGAAGATCCCATAAATTTCACATGTAATTTGTTGTCTCTTTATCTCCAATAGTATACCAACTAATTACTCAACCTTTTTCATTATATTCATTAGTTTTTCACTTGGGACATCAAATTTCATAATTACCATACATTCCATATCTAAAAAAAATTAAATTTTAACCTAGTTCCTTCTAGTTTCCACTATTGACTAAGACCGAAAATCATATTGTCAACAACACTTATAATCATACAAAACCACATAATCATAAAAAATTAGTTACAAGATGTCTAAATCATGAAACTTTATTTTAAATATATGACATCTAAGACTATCCTTAGAGACATACCATGAAATGTCTTTATAAATATCCCTAGGGATCTCAGTAACGTTTTCTCATACTATTTTTTAGTGGTTTAATATACCTTTCCATTGATAGTAACTATAGAGACCCAGGATTAACATACATGAATATTAATTCATTTTTATGAATATTTTACATTAAAAAAGTACGTTCCTGAGGACCGTAATAGTTTAGTGTCTTTGGAAACATGTAAACACAATCTTCTAACTTTTTGGAAGATCTTTAACATGTCCCTTAAAGAACATCTAGTTTATAAATTCTACTTAAAACCTTTCTTCGCAACATATAGAGAGGAAAGATAAGAAAGTGGTTATCATAGATGCTCAATAAGGGTAAACAATGGAGATATGTAATCATAACAAGAGCATAAGGTTATGATAGCATGATCTTAACATTAGAACATCACACATTGTGTATCAAAGATTATAATCAAGAGTCATGGAATAAGTATTGGTAGTTCATAAAACATGAATCACAAGGGAATAAAGAGTATAATACATAGAACATAATATAAGAATAATATATGGAATTTTGGAATACACATAAGAAAAGAAAATCCTATGTCAAAGCTACCTACCAAGAACCTCATAAGATGTCATTCTTTTTCTAATCACCTGTGTACCTTCTTTGGATTTGGTACGACCTCACATGTACCATCTTGTTTCAAGCTTGGTATTCATTCCTGTGTACCCTCTAGTTATGGGATTGGGATTCCCTCCCATATACCCTCTTATTATTGGATTGGGATGAGCTCCATTATGCCCTCTTGTTATGGTCTTGGGATGACCTCCCATATACCCTCTTATTATGGGCTTGTGATGCTCTCCCTTTGACCAACCTATTACAAATTTGGGATGTGATCCCGTATACCCTCTTAATACAGGCTTGGGATTCCTTCTCGTATACCCTCTTGTTACGATCATGAGATTCCCTCTAGTATACTTTCTTCTTGTGGGATTGAGATACCCTATTGAGTACCTTTAGAGATCATAGAGAATTTACCATTACCTAGTGTTTTGGAGGGAGATATAGGTCCCACCATTCACATAATGAAATCATACACACATGTTCCATAAGATAATAAAACAATCATCATATCAAGACCCTTAAAATGATGGGTTTGAAAAAAAATATCATAAGACATGAAATTGAATGGTGTATGTTAAAAATTTCAACATATCATAACATATGGAAAATAGATTGTTTTCATAATCATTTCATCATAGAATAACCCATGAAAGGAAGAGAGTTTCATAAGAATTTTATCATGGTATAACCCTTGGAAGAGAAATTAGTTTCATTGACAATTTTTTATCCAAAAAATAAACAATTTCAATAAATAACAATAATGGTTCCCTTAGATTATATATCAAGTAAATCATAAACTATATAAAAGGATGTCATGTTATATATATAATGATTTTGAAAGATCACTTGGAAGATTTCTTATCTAAAATAACCTTTCATTGAAAATAACTTTTAAAGAAATTAAATATTTTCAAAATAATTTTATTTGAAAACCACTTTGAAAACATATTGAGTGATATTAAAATATAATTTAGAACATTTCTTAAAGAAAATATCCTGTCCACTTTGAAAAACACTTTTTAAATCATAAGACATTTTGAAAACCTTTTTCTTTGAAAATAAATGTGATAACTTATAACATAATATTTGAAAACATTTTAAAAACATTTAAAAACAACTTAAATAGTTAAAATTATTTTTCTTGAAAATGGTATTAAGATATAATTTATAAAAACATTAACATATTTTTAGAAACCATGTTTAAAAAAAACTGATTTTTGACAGATGAAATGATGTTTGATTTTCTTAAAAACATTTTCTTAATCATATTAAATATAAATGTGTGGGAAAATGGTACCAATAAATTAATATATCATTAATAAAATTAGGATATGATAATACATGAGAGTTCTTGAGAGATGAAATAGAATATTTCATCAATGGAAGCATAATCATAAATTATCCTGGTAAACAATGGGATTATAACAATAAATTGTTTCCCATTTGGTAACATTGAATCATAATAACCAAGAAATAATAAAATTAAATGAATCATAAAATATCATGAAAATAAGTATATTTTTCATAAAACATTTAAAATGGAAGTATATACACCTCGCAAATGAATATAGGTGCATGATATAACATGTTCCCCTTAGAAGATGAATTAAGTTAAATTTTCCTTATCAACTTGGTAACTTTTGAAAAATAAACATGACGAAAAAGATATTGTAAAATGGATATTTAAATACATATAAATTTAATTATAATAATAATATAATACATTCATTGGTTGTATACACACTACCTAAATGAATTTAGTGGTAAATAAGGCATAAGTCTTGTAGAAATAAAAGTGAGACTAGAAATCCCCTTACTGCTTGAGTAACTTTTGAATAATGAGATAATTGAGAAAATAACATAAATTGAAAATATTAATATCCAGAATTAAATTAAATTAACTATATAAAATTTCATATGGCCATATATATACCACAAAACAAGAATAAGTAGTGAACATAACATATATGTCACTAAAATAAAAGTGAGAAGGGAAAACCCTTACCTTAAGTCTTGACATTATTTTTACATATTAAAATATACTATATAATAAATATAATTTTATTATAAGTCCTCCAAATAAACATATTATAATATATAATACAATATATGATTTTATAATGACCTTATATTACCCTATTATAACAAAGTTTTTGTTAAATTTAGGTTTCATGTAATAAAAACTTCGTTTTTCATACATGTTATAACTTGTTATTCTTGATAATTTTATATAAATCGGGATTTACATATTTAGAGAAATTAAAAAAATGATTCAGATATAATATATATTAATTATATAATTATTTATAATAATATTTAAAATATATAAAAATAAAATCGAATACACCAGTCATAGAGACGATAGGTTGGGCGTATGCATGAACGTTGTTTCCTATTTCTTATCCTATTGAAAGAAAAAAATTAAATTAAATATATATATATATATTAGAATTAGATTAGAATTATTATTTCATATATTTCATATGAATTTACTGAATCCATCCTTAATACATTCCATGTAATGTGTGAATGATTCACACCACTTTGAGGAGGCGATTGTCCACACGTCCACAAACAGAGTTCTTGCATTCCCAAAAAATGGAAAGCATGAAGTTATGTCCAGTATAATAATTCCATAAGCATAAATAAATCATAAATATCTTATAAATAATATAAAAACTTTAAATATATCCTTATTACTAACCTTGAAATGTTTTAATGGAAGAATGGATGACATAGGTTCACAAGATGATACTCTGCCGTACACTTGAATGATGATTGTGTATCCCATTTGATGGAAGTGTATGTAGGTGTAGTTATAAACCTTAACATAAAACATATCACTATATTTAGGATAATTATATTATTATATAATAACTTAATAATAATAATGTATGGGGTGGAGAAAGAAATAAAACAAGAGTTCTTATTGAAGGATATTACCTCTTCTTTGGTTAATTCCTTTTGGTTTGCACTAAAGGACTAACTTGGTTTTATTTTTGACCAAAGTGTAGATTCTAGGATGAGTGGGGGAATTTTTGGAGCTTATATTTTTAGTTTTTTTTCTTCATAAAAATAGACTGTGAGATGTGAAGAAGCGATGGGGTGAGTGCCCCTTTATTGTGGTGGAGTGGCATTCTTGTAAATATAAAAAGGTAAAAACTATTGAGAGTCTACCTTACATCATGTGCCAAAATTAATAGTAACTTTTTAATAAATACGATTATATGGTCTAAAAATGGTCAAAAATGGATTTTTAACATGTTAATAGGTCATTTGTTCCCTAAAGTTAATGTTTAACCATAATGTAAACCCATTTTTCCGTTAATCACTACAATTAATTTTAATTACATTCAATAATATTTTTTGGTGAAAAACTATGTTAACATTAATATATATTATAAATTATTATGATTCCAAATATTGAATTCATTTTTCCAAGTTATAAATAGATAAGTGGGAGGAATTAATTTAAAATTAATCCCACATATGGGACGAGACAAAGAGTTTTTAAAGTGAAAATGTTTTAAGTTATAAAATGTTCATATATCCAATTTCAATGTAAAATTAATTTCAATGTACTAAATTGTATTAATACATTTATAATTTATTTATATATACTTTAAAACCAATTTAAAATTTTATTTTTCTATATGAATAAATAGGATGAAAATGCACCTTTCCATTAAAATTTAGTATTTTTCACTATTTATCCAAAAATTAAACTTCTCCGCAAAATACCATGTATTCACCCAAAGATATGTTTTATATTCAACATTAAAGGTTTATTTTATAAAATATAATTTATAAAATTTTAAAAAATTATATTTAAAATAGATACGCCATTAAAAGGATGTAAAATTACCTTTTTAAAAAATATATATCATTTTGTATAGAGTTGGTTTTATTCTTATATCTTGTCAATAAAACACATAAAATGAACATTAAAAAGTTTATTGAATATAATATATATATATATGTATCATTAAAATCATTTATGAAATGTTTTTAAATTAATTTATTGAGCTAAAACGTGTTTGATTGCATAAATATTGTTTTCCATCAAAAGATTTCTTATATTTTCAAAATGGTTATATCATGATTTTTAATTAATTGGTCCCAAAATAATAATTAATATATATATGTGTGAAAACCATATTTTAATAATTTAATTAATATTATTCTTTAATATTATTCCATCATCTATGAAAAAACAATAATAATATTTTAGTAATATTTTTAACAATACATTGTAGTTTGGTAAAACTATGTCTTGCATTTAACACAAGTTATTGATGGATCTCAACATTGTGTGTAAAACAAGACAAACTTAGTTTTTTATGTAATTAAAGTTAATATAATTGTTTAATGTAGCACATGATTAACTTAGTGTTTCATGTAATTCAAACCAAACATATTCCTTTCATATAACACAAGGTATATACAATGTTAAGATAATTGAAAAATATTAAAATGTTTAAATTAACTAAAAAAACATTCACAAGATATTGGGGTGTTATAATTATTGAATATGATCCTTTATGTTTATTTTAGCAACACTGACCCCAGTATCCCAAATATAGTGTATAAATTATTACATTGGTATAAGATATAAGGAATCACATTTTAAAAGACCAAATAGTTGAGTAGTCTAGGTAAACTAGATTTATACATGATTCCCATATTAAATTTGAAAACACAAATTTAAACATAATTTTTTTAAATAATATCATTTTAAATCTATTATATCTTTTCATATCAATCATATTACACATATTGGATTCCTACGAATAGGAAGAAAATAAGGGTGAGCTCAAATTCTCAATAAGGGTTACATACAACGAAAGCTATCATGAGTAAAATAAGAATGATCAATAAGTCATAATATATAAGGAATGGTAAATATATAAAGAAACATGTCATTTAATCAATGAATTTACTATCATTATTAGATAATGAATAATAAATATGGAAAGGTAAAGAACTAAAAACATTTTTCATTTAAGAAATAAACTGATAATGAACTGAATCCATAGATAATATCATTTTTAAAACTCATGGATAATAATAGATGAATTATTAATGAATATAATTTTTAATTATTTTATGTCATGATATTAGGAATTATTATACCTCTACTATTAGGACCTTTCATAAGACATTTTAAAACTGATGGGTAGGTATACATCAGAAAACCATTTAACTAAGGATAGCCAACTGATTCAACTCATGAGACTAACAATGGATTGAGGGGATATCTATAACCTCACCCCACCCATATCTTCATTTCCAAGGCATTACTTATATATCAAATGATAAATATAATTCATGAATAAAATTCCTTATCAATAAATTTCTGTAATTAATAATGAATACATATTAAGAATAATTTCTTCAATTGACCATAAAACATTCAAAGTAAAATATTTTATAAAAAAATTATATAATTAATAAATAATAATTATACCCATGATAAATAATTTTTATATTTAGGGGAAATTTAATGAATAGTGATAATAAGAAAGTGAATATTTCAATGGAAAATTAATTAATACAAAAAATAATCAAGAAATTGATGGTCAATACTTTCATTGGTCAAACTGGTCCTAAAAAATCTAGATAACTAATAAGTATATTATCAATAATAAAAATCCCTAGTGAATCATAATTATAATAAAGATTTTATGTCTCTGGGGAATGAAAATACCATAAAAATGTAATTAATTTATTTTGAGGAAAATAACCTTTTCACTTCGAATTTTTTTAAAAAAAACATCTCCATATATTTTGAAAATAATTTTCTTTGAAAATAACCTTCAAAATTTAAAAATTAATATTTAAAAAATTATGTTTTCCTGATGTTTTTTAATTGTACAGATGTTATATAAGTAAAAAAATTCTTTTCACACTATTCTAAAAAGGTTACAAAGTGTCTCATTCGGAAAAATGATAAGAATATTACATTAAAAACATATTTTAAAATGTAAAACATGGGTAAAAATGAATTTGATAAATCATCATTATGATGTTAAAAATATTATTTTTTAAAAAAACTTGGATTTGGATGTGAAAGGATTTTTGACTGAAGAAAGAAATAATGTAATATTTTATTAAAAATATTTTCTCAATAGTTTTAATTAATAAAAAGATTAAAATGAATATATTTCATTAAAAGTTAATAAATAAACTTAGGATAAAAAAATTAAAGGCTTTTATTATCAAATTATCAAATAAATTTATTCAGTTGAAATTCAAGCATAAATAATCTCGATTAAAATAAAATTTCAAAACAATCCATTACAAAGATCACAACATTGAAGTAAGAGTTAATAAATTATTTTATTATTGGTATAAAATGTAAATATTCAAAAAATAATTGTAAATAAAACATAATATAATTTAAATTCATTACACACATAATCATATAACGTCAAAGAAAATGAAGAATTAATATAGCCTAATGAAATGAAATTGAGTTATGATTTTTTTAACATTTGGAAACTTTTAAATAAAATCCCCTTAGATAAAATAACTCAATTTTAAAGATAAAATACTATTAATTATGAATTATTCATGTTATTACATGTTAAAGTGTAATTATATACACCATAATAAAGAAATTAGGTGCATAACATTACAATATGCCTCATTGAAGGGAAATTGATACGAAGTCCCTTACATAATGCTTCCTTTTGGTTGGAAATTATTTAACATCATGTATAATGGTTTTAATAATGTTATTAATTTATAATAGAACTATATTCATATTTATAATACTATATATGATCCTATTATATAATTTTACCACCCGTTTGTTAATAATATCTCATTATATTCATTGTCTTAGGTGTTAATTACCTTGTTTTATCATGCTTGTTTTTTCATTGATGTTATGATTATTATGTATAGAATATAGATCCATCATATCCATCATTTTATTTATTTTATGAATATAATATTTAATCACAATATATATTTTTACAATCACTCTTTATGGTTTTACATGGAAATTGAATCACATTGCTTCATAGAGATGGTAGGTTGTACGTACGCACGAACGACGATATCATCTCATTAACAACTGAAAGGGTATGAAAGTGGGTTATATATTAAATTAAAATAATATATATAACTTTATATATATTACATATATTCAATAAATTTATTTTTATTACTTTCCATGTAATGCGTAAGTGAAAAATGAATCACATTGCTTCGCGAGGAGGTAGTTCGTGGTGCACAAGAGTGAGATTAATATATTTTAAATAGAATAGCAAGTAATAAGGTATATGTGATATTATAATTAAATAATTATAAAAATATAATAAATGTAATATATATATATATATTTTAAATCCATCATTATATTCATCCTTTAAAGATAGTGATGGAAAATAATTATATCAGTTTTGCAAGGCGGTAGTTGGTCGTACACATGATCGACAGTTTTGTTTCCCATTTGATTGGAGAGAATATGGATATAGGTATTCACCTTAAAATATGAAATTATAATTATATTTAATATATTATTTTTATTATATAATCGTGGTGTAATAAATCTTTATGGAGGTGGAATAAGAAAAAAAATAAAAACATTCATTTAATAACATTACCTCTTCTTTAGAAGAAAACTTTAGGTGAAAAAAAGACATCCGAGGATGGATTTATGATAAAACCAAGGCCTATGGGATATTTGAATAATAATAAGTAATATATTTCGTCAAGTATTGGCTTAACCAAATGGTTTTTTAAGTTTAAAGAGGAGAGGATATGGGTGGCATTTTATTAGTGGGGGGAGAGGAAGCACATGGAATTTTAGAAAACATAAAGTGATACCCATGTTTTTATCATGAAAAAGCCTCAAATATGGGTTGTTATCAAATATTACAGGTTATAAGGTATTAATATTTCCATAAAATGTTTTCATACAATTTTTAGGTCATTTATAACCCTTATCTTATTAGTTTAACCTACCGATAAACTCATTTTTATCTTAATTGTGGTAATTAATTTTTATAGTTTCACTATCCATTATGTTAAAAAATTAAGTTGAACTTATTATATAATATAAATTAGAAATATTCCAAGTATATAATTAATTTTGAAAAATTCAATTAAGATAGTGGTATAATTAAATTTAAAATTGAACCCGTAGGCGCATCAAAAAAGAAAGTTTCTAAAGAGAAAATTATCATAAGTATAGAAGGTTTTAATATCAAAATTAAATATGAAATTGATTCAAATGAAATAATTTTTTTAATAAATATACAATTGAAATTATTTTTTATAAAACCATATTTAAATTAAAATTCTTCTTGAATGTGCTTTAAAAGAAAATGTTGGTTTTAATGAAAATTAGTATTTTTTACTAATCATCAAAAAATGAAAATTTTTAGAAAAATACCAAGTATTAATACTAAGATAATCTTGATATGATTATTTCAAAAAATAAGTTCATTTTTAATGATAAATTTTTCAAAATTGGTAAAAATTAATTTTAACATAAGTGCTGAAAATGGGACGAAACTGTTTTCTTTAAAAAATATAGTTTCTAAAAAACATTTCTTTTCTATTCAGCTGAATCTTATTTTATTTCTCATAAATAGATTTCAATATAATTTATTTTATAAATGTTTAAACCGTCTAATTTAAATAATTTGGTATTATTATTCATACACAACAAATTTAACAGCTCAGTTATAAAGATATTCTATTTTAGAGTTCCTTTAGACTTGGGGATTCATATGTCACAAGATATTAAAGATATTAAATTTAAAGAAATATATTTCATGGTTTATTTCAGATCAGTTTTTTGTGTCACATGCACTATCAAATATAATTTTCTTATTTTATAATTTTTGAGTGCTACATTTATCTTACATTTCCATTTCCTTATTACAAATGATATTTCCAATATTCTATGCATAAAATACATCTTTACTTTAAGGTTTTATTACATTAATCGATCACAATATATTTTAAAATATAAATTTTTTAAGAATAATTATCATCCACCCCAAGTAATATTTTTTTCTTTCTATTTCCATATTCTTTCTACACACTAATTTTATATTTTATTTTAAATCTAAATATATATATTATTTCCTGTAAACTTAAGATTTATCTTTACCCATTTATACGATGATGTTATATTAGCCTTTTTTATGATATGGGTTTTAATAAAGTTATTCTTTTCAAATATTGAAAAGGGTGGTCCTTTACAAATAATATATTTTATCTTACACTCCACTTTTTCTTTCAAAAAAATTTACAAAATTTCAAGGATTAATTATTTAATTTTTTCTAAATAATTTTTAAGAGGGTATTCATTTAAATTCCTCAAAAATGATATTTTTAAAAGTGGATCATAATTTATTCTCTTTAAAACAACATAAAATAATATTTTCTAAAGTCTCTTTTGTGTTTCACTTCTATTTTACTCTTAAACTCCAAAAGATATAACTCAAATAGTGTTATTTTTTTTGAACCAAACTATAAATGAATTTATGAAATTATACTTTTGGGTGATTAAATTTTTGGAATCAAGTGATCTAATTCTTGAAGTAATTTTATGTGATAACATTTTTTAATATTACGAAACCCATTTTCTTTACGTGGGTTCCTTATGATATGTCTAATGTTTTATTTAATATAGAACACATATGTTCACATGTTGATGGGTGGGGTCCTATATTTCCTTTTAAATAATTGGTAAATTATTTAAATCACATAATATAATGATGCATTGGAATGATTAGGTTTAATCATAATGTAATGATTACCCATTCATATGTTTTTCCACATTTCTATGATATTATACATTCCTATGTTATGAACCTATGATTCAAGATTATTGTTATATGTTTCTAAGAAATTTTATAGTTTCTATGCTTCCTTGATGATTTTTATATGATCGTATATTATTATATAATGATCCTTAATTTTCTACAACATTTTATGATTACAACTCATAATCTCATTATCTTTTAATTATATATTTCTCCCTTATACATGTTTTATAATATGTTTATGTTCTTACATTTATGATTTATTAATTAGTTTTCCCTTATTGTATGTTTGATCTCCCTCCTTTATTATGTTTACATTCCCTAGGTTATAAAAATTAGTAAATGTTTTGATAAGTATAGAAGGTGGTATAGTGTTGTTTTATTATTTATAAATATTAAACAATATTTTATAATAATTTTCTTTTTAATTTAATCCTAAAAGTCACTAAACCTTCTATTCTAGGGATTCTATTTTTATTTTTGAGTTATAATGTTTAACTTATAGAAATGATGTAAAATAGTAATATATTTATCTTGATTTACCTCATATAAAACTACTCAAAAGAAACCTCAACAAGTTATATCATCTTATATGAGTCAATACTCTTGAGACACACTTATCATCCTATCAAAATTACTTAGATAAAATATGTATTGATTGTGTCACCAAACTTGTTCCCTTTTTGATCTCCCCTTTACCATAGAGGATTTATTTTCTATTTTCATTAAAAAAATTTGGTAACCATGCCCTCAATAATTTCATAAATCCATTAGTTATAGGATCTACCATGGTATCACATTTATCTGTCTCTATTTAATCTAAATCCCATGAGTTTATGCTCATATACCACCATCTTATAGAACTCGCTTAATGGTCCCATGAGTCACTTATCAAAAAATATCATCTCATGGGCCTAAATATATACCATGATCCTGAATTTTATATCTAATCTCGATAGGATTATCCTTGATTATCCTCTGAAAAATAGAGGTATTAACCCATACCATGGTTTAGTACATGATCACCCACAAACTGATATCATTTTAAAAATCATATTCTTTTATCCATGCTCTCACAATGATCGTGAAAGAGCATCCATAATCATAAGGGTTAGGAACTCATTCCTACCATCCAAAAATTAACCTAGATTCCTAAAGAACTCTAAGTTATTTACATATCAACAAGCTTAATATATCACCATGATTATACCATATACTTGATATCATATCTCTTGTGCTGATTACAACACAAATTTTTTACATTGGCATCCCATATATAAGGCACTAATAAACATATGTTAACCCCTCTCTCAAGTAACCCGTTTATATAACACTCAACTCACCATCATCCAAAGCAACATCTCGAGGGCCTTAGGATATCCTACACAACCCATAATCAGGTTTAATATATGTCAAATCTCATGGGGAAACACCTCTATGCTCTCACCTAAAACCTCACATGATAATTAATATACTAACACACCCACTCTCATTTATAATATACATATTCATCAAGAATAAAATGAAAAATAATTAACCTAATATGCAACTAATCCTCATTGGGGATCTGTATATGAGACCACCCCCTCAAGGTCTAGAATATCATACAGGTGTATATATAACTGAATATTCTACTGTAAATCCATTTAAAGTATACCATAGTGATACATTTCTATTAATTATAGTTTCACCAATAATTTACAAGAGAAAACCCCATATTTTTTTATTATTAACCATTTATATAAGAAAACCTATTTTATTTCTAGAACTAGTAACATAATCACCCATGATGGTTTTATCACTATAGAAAAAAATTATTTTACTGACATGCTAGTTTTACTTTACATACCTTAAATTTAGGGGCTTCATAGTTATCTTTAATTATAGTCTCTTAAAATAATCCATATGATATTTTTATTAGAAGAAATATACTAGGTTCTAGTTGTGTAGAATTCCACCAAAAAGATATATGAAAAAATACTATATATTTTTTATTAACAATTTAAACAACTAAAACCTCTATTTTCAATGATATCAATAACATAAATGAAGGTCTATGTAATTTGAGTACTATGTACCAATAATATTTCATGTACACGACCCCTTTCCAATGGACCAAGATCAAAAATTAATAAATCATGAACCCAAAACTGAATTGTGTCACACTATGTGAAATAATATAACTATAATATCGAAAACTGTGAATAATAATCCTATATCCTTCGAAACCTATACTTTATGTCAGAAAAAGTTTTCAAGATGCACGAGTTCATGGTCCACAATAATCTCTGACATATAACATTATCATTGTATATACCATATCCTTAAATATTTAGAAATATATATATTTAATACCAATTTATGAAATCTCACTATACCACTTGAATGGTACCCTGACCAAAAGTCTCCACAATACCTTAGGCACACCTTCCCATAGGCCAACCTTTTTTAATATTATTGGTATCTACTTTATTACTATGGGGATAATATAACCATATTTCAATGTATCAATAACATAAAAAATATCCAAATAAAATCCATAATATAAATTACAATACATGGAAGAAATAAATTAGAACCATACTATATCAAATGGAATGCAGATAAATATAATCACTGAAATACTCACTTATTCCAAAATACAAAAAAAAAGATCTCCCCTTAGGTCAATAATATATAAAATATATATAAAAAGTATAGAAAGACACATAGGCTCTATTTTAATCATGAACATCACCTCTTCTAAATCTACTGAATCATCTAAGCTATGATGATCAATCATGAAACATTAGACCAATTCACAACCTAATCCCATGTCCATTGAACACTAGTTGTGTACCCATGTTTCATGGTCACCCAAGAAGTGTTTGAGAATTACTTTGTAGGGAAACTCCAATGATGTTATGAACAAAAACAGAAAATATAGGGTGTACACATGTGATATTCTCAATTGAAAAAATAAATAAAGTGTGAAAGAATAAATAATTAACATAATAGATCCTCAGGTCCTAACATGACACCAAAGATCAACTATACCTACTTCTAGATGTTTTAGTGTGTGTTTGAGAAGGTTAAATAATTATTCCAACCAATATCAGGCCCAACAACTATATAATATCAGCTGTAATCAGGGGATCATTGGAAAAATCCATATTAATCCTTAAACAATCAGGAAAATGTATATGAATTCACATGAGTTATTCATGAGTATTCCATTGGTAGCGGTCTTAGAGTCGATTCTTAAGAGGGTAGACCTAGTAATATAGTAGTAGCAACACACATACAACCGATTCCTAGGGTTATGACCATAGGAAATCCATATAGACCTAAAATTCTATATCTAACATCCTAGGCATTCGATATAATCTTAGTCATAATCCAAGGGGAGTTCCCTAAAATTTGAAATCAATAGGTGTCATAAATGACTCCACGGTAATTTCAAAAATAATTCTATATCAATTGGAATCATAGTGAAATCCAAGGGGACTACCCAAGTAATTCCACATCAATAAGAAATAGTTTATTCCTAGGTGATACCTTATACAATATATACACAACATATACAACTTGGAGCGTAGTGATTCCATCCCAGTAATAACTCCCAAAAACATAAATTTTTTTTCCCATCCATGTAAGCTCATGAAACATAATAAGGGTTTTCCTGTCATGTAAATAAACCATCATCATCACTATAACCATATTAGGCTCACACAGATGATTCAGTTTCTAATGGTTTCACATAAAATAATCTATAAACATTCCCATACATAATATCGTATGGTTCATTACATTTCAAGGGAACCCAGTAGGGTTCCTAGTGAACATGAAGCATGGAAACCTCACATGGGATATTTTTTCTCAGTATTACCTCTTAGTTCATCTTACATAACTCATAGGTAATCATGTCTTTCAACAAAATAAAAATCATTTCATAGCCTCATAGAACATTTAATATATCTTTTATCAATTTTACACAAGAGAGATTGACACAAGTGTATTAGTTTCTAAATTATCTTTAGTTTGTGCCCTACACACCTAAACATACCCCAAGTCCTACCTAGGAAATCCCTTTCTAGCTACTCATGTCTTATTGTGGAAGGAAAACTCTCCATCATGGCCTAAATAGTCCAATTTTTTCAGTCAAACACTCTCCTCTATAGGGATGAGTCTAAGGATCCTACAATACAACCACTACATTTTATTCATTTCAATTTATTTACACCCCTATGGGCTAAATATTCACATGGAACCCAATTATATTCAAGGACTTGGCCATCGATGATTGAAGAATCAAGCTACTTCACAAGGGTCCATTATTGTCATTAGAACATTAATCAGTTTAGACATATATTTTAAAGATATAAATTTATTTAATTGAAATGTTGATCTCACATAGTGGGGAGACCACATAACCCATGTAATATATAAAAATCATAAAACCAAATGGAAATATATTGGGACCACCTTCCTCAATTTTAATGTTATCCACTTTTAATGAAACATGATGACTATCTCCCAAGATCATCCAAGACAAACCAACCATATCCCATCATCATGAGGCCCTATCTCATTCCAAAACATCCAGATTATTTAAGTATAATTAAATTAAAATAAATTAAATAATTATAGTTAATTTTAAATTTAAATTGATTACTAATAATTGTCAAATAACTCACTGACTGAACTCCTCGCACTAAAACTATGACCCACCACATGTGAGTGATCTAAAATTTCCTCCCAATACACTCATAGGAATAATACCTAATGATTATAACATGGATGATATCCATTTCAATTAATCTTATAAAAAACTTGAATAAATTTTCCTAGTGAAGTACATTCAATGGAATGACCTGAAATAGAATGTGCACATCCAATCAAGATAACCTATCACTAATTAAAAAATTATTTGTACCATATTGAATTCATCTCACCATGATATAGTGTAATGTTTAATGAAACCCTAATAATAGTTTAAAAAATTATTGGTAAATTCAAGAGTTAGAAGAAATATGAAGGAAAATAGGAGAGCTCACCTCATTATCGAAGAAATTTCCATAAAGGACTCCAAGAATTATTTCATCAAAACTAATAATGTCCCTTATGGATAAATACCTTTATAGAATTGGTTTTAGGACACTAATGAATCAATCAATCTTACTTTTTGGGAAATATTCTTATTATGGATAAACAAGGGAAATATCAATGAAAACATGATCCTAAGGGTATGCTAACATGAGATTAACAATTGAAAACTATGACCAATATATAATAGATCGCAATCTTGAGCCATTACATAAGTATTATAATTTCAAAAGATATGGATCATAAAGTAATTAGATAACATGATCCATGAAACCATAAAATTGGATTAAACATAAGTTTTGTGAATACATATAAGTATAGAAAAGCATTTTTTTAGTAGCCAAGGATCACTTCCAAGACAATCATAGTGGATTTTTTTCAATACCCATTCATTTTTATAAGTTAATTTTCAATCCCCATACTTTCTAAGGGTATATATTCCCTTACCAAAGTAGACTCACTCTATATTCCTGTCTTTATTATCTCAATACATTTATATCTTTACCCGATGAATTAGAATGATATATAATGTTAGGTCCACCCATCACATAATGAAAACCATACATATGTGTGTCAAAATATCCAAAACAAATCATCATTTCATAACCCATGTAATGGAAATTGGTTTTATAAACATTTAATCAAAATATAACCCATGAGAAAGAAATGGGGTTTATAAAGGTTTCATTTTAATTTAATAAACTCATGGAAAAGAAATGAGTTTCATATAATCACACTCAAATAATAATCATAACTGGATATTAATATAAAAAATATGGATTAAATCACTGGATAATATCCCTATTAAAGAATAATCAACATCAAAGATGTTATTATAGATGAAAATTTCCATTAAAAGATCACTAGAACATATATTGATGAAAATACCCTTTTCACTTTAAAATCACTTCTTTGAATTAAATAATATAAAAAATATCATGGAAAAAATTTTCTATGAAAATAAACTTGGAAACCTATAAATTAATCTTAAAATAATTATTTATTATTGATTGAAATAAATTCATTCCATGCATTATATTTTAAAACCTAGATTCTATTAACATTTTTAGTAAAAATTTAGAAGTATATCATTTGGAAAATGATAGGAAGATTCCTTTTAAAAAAATTAAAAAGTTAAACATGAATAAAAACTAATTTGAAAATTATATGATGTTCACTCAAAGTTGAAAAAGATATAGATAAATATCATTACTCTCTTGGGATTGGAGATAGTAAGTGAATGATGGATTTTAATTATAGAGGTGTGATAAAGAAATATCATGGGGGGAAGGATGTCCAACACCCCAAATTTCAAATGTGTGTGAAGAAGAATCCTAGAAATTTTCTTGAACGGAACAAGGAAATGTTTTTGGTGTTGGAAAGAATGACATGTATCAAGAGAATGTCTACGAGAGAAACCCACAAATGTGATGAAACAATGGAATGCTCCATTATACCCTTAGATGGTTATCTAATGTTTCAAATAAAAGTAACAAGGATGCTATGTTAATCAATTCACTAAGCCAAGTGTTTTCAGTGATAACTAATGCTGATAACCTTTAAGGAATAAAGAGAAAGATGAATCTTATTTGATAAAAATTGCCAAGTTTGATCTTGAAAATAATGGGTTGATAGGTACACTGGTTATTCATTCAAGAATAGGGAATATACAATTTGATTCTGGTTCTATTAATTCTTTCATATCATGTTTTATTAATAGAACTAATTAATCCCCAACTCAAAACATAAAAGTAGAGTTATCTCTAAAAATGAATAATGGGGAAATTATTTAATCAAATGTATATAAATTATCCCCTATCTATATTATTGGGATAAACTTCCCAAAAAACTTTTTATTCTCCATTTAGCTTAGTTATATAATATTATAGTAATGGATTGGGTTTCCTTTTGTAGAGTTAACATAAATTTACAAAGAATTATGTCACCCTATGTATTGAAAATTTATCTCAGATTCTATACCAGTTAAAGGAGGAGGATGAATCTATTTTAGTATCGTGATATCAATCCTGGAAATTATTTATTTATAAGAAATAATATTTTTTCTCAAAATATTGGACTACTGAAAAGATTATCCTTAGTGACATGCATATTGTAGTGGAATATGCTGATGTGTTTCCTAAAGGATTTCATAGTCTTCCATCAATCTGTGAGGTTAAGTTATCAATCAAGATTATAACCAAATATTTTCCAATATCGAAGACTCCATATATATTGTTCACTATTTAACATGAATAGTTGAAGAAGATACTATAGGATTATCTGGATACCTAGTTTATACACCTAAGTTCATTACCATGGGATAAACTGGTACTATTCATAAAAAAAGGATAGCCCAATGTTCCTTTTAATTGATTATCATGTGCTCAAAGACATCATGATAAAGAACATGTATCCTCTTCCATTGATTGGGGACTTATTTTATCAACTATATGGAGCCCAGTACATCCCTAAGGTGGATATTTTATCAGGATGATATCAGGTAAAGATGAAGAAGGAGGATATCCTCAAGATTGATGTTGTACAAGGTATGGGAACTATGAGTTCCTAGTGATTATATTTGGACTCACTAATTATCCATCAATCTAATTGACTTAATGAATAAATTATTTATGGATTACCTTGATAAAATTTTTGTTGTATTTGTAAATGATATTCTTATACAATAGAAAAGAAATGAGGAACATGAGGATCATTTGAATGTTGTACTAAAGACCTTTAAAAGGAAAATTTTTACATGAATTGAAGTAAATATGAGTTTTTGATAGATCAAGTAACATTTATAAGGGATGATATCACCAATAAAGGGATATATGTAAACCCTTCAAAAACACATGCAATTAAAGGATGATCTAGACCAATATTTGTGATGAAGATCCAGGTTTTTCTTGGATTGGTTGGGTATTAGCATAAATTTGTGAGAAACTTATCAAGATTTTCATGCCCACTAAATTACTTAAATTAGAACATAGTGAGGATTATCTGGACTAATAAATGTGAGGAAATATTTATTTATTTAAATAAGTGGATAATCATTGAAAATGTGCTCACATTAACAATCAATGGAGAATTATTTTTATCCATATTGATGCATATAAAAAGGGATTTAGTTGTGTAATCATGAAGGATAACAAATTGATATCTTATTCCTTATGAAAATTAAAGATTCATGAGAAGAACAACCCAAAACATGATCTGGAATTGGCTACACCAATCTTCACATTTAATATTTCGAGACATTATCACTAAAGGGATAAGTATGAAATATATATGGATCATAAAATTATCATGTATACATTCACACAAAATGAGATCAATATAAACCAATGATGGTTATTAGACTTGTTCTAGGATTATTATTGTTCAATCTATTTCAATCCAAGGAAAGAAAACAATGTGATAGATTATCTGAGTACAAATGATCTAGAAACCCAACTCCTGGTGAGGATTAGAAGGGATCCAATATTACTGGACATTAAAAGGATATACATGGGAATAATAAAAGGATATTCATTTTACCCATCTCAAATAATTTATCAAACATATATTTTTTTAGGATTAAGGATTGTCTCAAAAATGATGCAGAGCTATAAAACAATGTTGTGAATATTATATTGTTCGACTTTTCTAAATATGGAGTTATAATTTTTAGAACCCAGATATGTGTCTAATAAAAAAATAAAACTGAAGAGATAATTTCTGGATGATTCACATAGCTCATCCTTCTTTATTCATCTAGGAATCACTATGATGTATATATATTAGAATAAAAACTTTTAGTGGGTAACATAAAATGAGATATTGAGGAATTTGTATCACAATTCATGGTATTCCAACATGTAATGGATAAATTATATAAGTATAAGGGTATTCTAATACCTTTTCACATACTAGTATAGAAATTGTAAAAAATAACAACGGATTTCATCATAGGACTCCCCAGAACATCTAAAAGAAATAACACCATTTGGTTGGATGTCGATCACCTTACAATATTAGTGCCTTTAATTGCTTTTAAGGATGATTTGCCTCTATATAAAATCTGAATATATACATAAGGGATGTTTTAAGACAACATGGAGTGTTGTTATCTATTTTATATAATCAAGATCTAAATTTGACCTTAATGTTATGGAGAAGCCTTCATCAGTCATTGGATATAGAGCTATGTTTCAGCCCTTCATATCACCTATAGATGAATGATCAATATGAGAGAACCATTAAATCTCTATAAGATATGATGAAATCATGTTCAATATATTTCCATGGATATTGGTATCATCACCGTCCACTAGTAGAGTTATTATATAATAATATTTGAATTCTACCATTCTGATGGAACAATATGACGCACTATATGAGAATAGGTTTCAAGCTCTAATATATTGGGATAATGTTGGAGAGATGAATCTTATGAGACATGATCTTATCTGATAGACTACATAGAAGGTCCAAACCATTCAATGACATATAAAATCTATACAATGTTGATAGAATATATATATATAATCATCAATGAGATTTGGAGTTTGTGGTCGGAGATAAAATTTTCCTTAATATATCAGTATGGAATAAATTCATGAGGTTTAGGAAGAAGGGAAATATTAGTTCAATATATATCACCCCCTTTTAGATCATTCATCACATCAGAGTTTTGGACCATCTAATTTCACTCCCACTGAACCTATCTCAAGTACATGATGTATTTTGTGTATCCCTCTTGAGAAAGTACTTATCAAACCCCTCACATTTATTTAATCTAGAGGTGGTTATTTTTTAGAATGATCATTCATACAAGGATCAGTCTATAATGATCTTAGATAATAGAGTCAAATTTCTAAGAAACCAGAAAAATTTCCTATTAAAAGTGATTTGGTGACACCATAGGTTTGAAGAAGCAAACTGGGAACCAAAAGAGGCGATGAAGTAAAAGTCCCCTAATCATATTTATCATATGAAATGAAATATTTTTAGGTGAAATTTATAAATAGGGGAAGATTTTAATTACCCAAAAAATTTAGGAATAAAATTTCATTTTAAATGAATAAATCCCTTATAAATTATTATAGATTAAGAAAACACATGAAACACTTTAGTTATTTCAGAACAATTACAAAATATAGCATATTATATTTGAAAGGCCATTAAGCATACTAACCATTGATAATATATCCGTGTATAGTGATCTATAATATTAGTATAAATTAAGAGTTATTATAGAGTGTAATTTTCACAGATCATGGTAGTGATGGCCTCGAATAGTGGTATCATACCCTATAAATTTCATTCATCATATCTTCAAAAGGTAATGGCATCACTGATATTTTCCCTTGTCCAAGACCAAGATGAAATTCAACAATTTAATCCTGTAAAAACCCATTTATAGGAAGTTCAAGATTATCAAGATCATGAATCAAAACATGTTTACTGAACCACCCTGAGAAATCCTCACCATCACACACCTTGCCCTTAGGGCGTATATGGGTGTAATAAGGTGTTATGTATCTAGAACCTAGTAGTATGATTATTTATATTTTAATTTTTAATAAAATAATGATTATATTTATCCCTTTTCATTATTAAAATCTTATATGACATTATGAAAAATATATTTTGATAAAAAGAAACAAAAAATGTATCTTTTGGAAAATATAATATTTTAATTAAAACACTTTTTGGGTAAATTATAGAATTTTTAAATAAATATTACATTAATATAATTTTATTACTAAATAATATTTATTTATATATAATTGATAATATAATTTAATGATGTCCTTTATAATCAATATATGAGTCAGAAAACCATTATTGTCGTAAAAATAGTATTTTCAATAAATGAAAATTTTGATTTAAAAGTGTAAGTTATCATATTTAGAGAATGTTTTTATAAAATAAATATTGTTTCTAAAATAAAAAATTGAAAACTTTCCAATTGTAAAATTTTCACAATTTTCAATGACAGTTGAATTCTTGGGTAAATATTAAATACATATAAATATATGATATTTATTATGAAATAATAATAGAAAAAAAGTGATTTAATATATATTATAAATGGAATAAAATAAAAAAATTAATATAATTTGTTTAGAATTTATTTTATTAATTTTATAAACCCTTAATGTACCCACTAAACCCTATATTAAAATTTATGGTTTTGAAAAATATTTTTTTTAAACATGACTCACTTCCACATCACCAATGGTATTATTTTAATAATTTTCTTTACCTTATTAATTATTAAATAATCCTCCTATTTGGAACAAAATATTGAAAAACCAAGGTAAGGTTTGTTTTTTATTATTTTATCATATAGATTCCAAACCAATGTTTAGAAATTAATAAAGAATCCTCTATATTTCACTATAAATACCCACCCATAATACTAATCCACTTAAAAACACATTGATAATAAATTTATTCTCCCCATTACTCTCTTAAGCTCTCATATGGTTCTCTTAATCTCATTGGAATCTTCTCTCATGCTTTTAAAAGTGCCATCTCATGGAAAGGGACTCTCTCCTCCTCTTTATACATTCACTTCCTTTTTGTTATTCCATTTTATTTCTAATTTTTCATGTTGTAATACATTATTAAACAAACTTATTACTAAACATATTCTTTTCGAGTAATTATATACCAAATTTCTCTCTCATTAAACTATTTTTTGAATCTTTTTTCATCAGTTAAGATGATGAAATTATCTTCCAATTCTTTATTCCAAACATTTTTGTAGTGGATACCATCCCCATTTCCACTCAAGTGTATTAGCCTATATGTACGTATACATAATTTATTTTTAAATATATGAATATAACCAAAACACCATAATCCTATGATTAAATTTTATCAAATATGTTCTTATTTTGTATGATCTATGTGCCCCACTAATGCATGTACATGATTTGAATGTGACAGGTGGGACCAAAATTATATAGCCCTAAAATGTATTATTTAATGTTTTTATTTTTGGTTATTCCATGTACGGTTTTTAGGAGGTTATCATATGAAAATTGTTCTATGATTTATGGTCGTTATCCTTGACTTTTGTTTATTAATTCACGTTTTATGTTTTTGCACATTCCTATGAATCCTTGATGTTATAATATTATATCATTATTCGATGCTCATTTTTATGATTCCCACAACTTTTATGTCACCTTGATATTCCTCTTTATCAACATGTATTACATTCATCATGTTATTTTTTGACTATACCCTTACAGGGATTTGTAGGTCACTATTTTCTTATGTACATCCCTGGTTTTTCTCGTGCAGTATTAGAATATCAGTGGAATAGAAGGGAATGTTTTGGAGTTATTAAATATTGTTGTTATACCCATTCCTCATGTTAATGTTCTATATACCTAATTTCCTAAAGAAATTATGCCTCATGAGCTTATGGGGTTGTATTGTGATAATTTTTATGTAATAAATCATGAACTAAGGTTTATTAAAGACATTGGTTATCATAGTTTGTAATAGAGAAAAGAAAACTTGTTTCTAAGGATTTGTATTATATACATTTAGTAAGAGCCTTTGGGATAAGAATAAGCATAAGAAAACAAACTTAAACTATGGTAATGTATTGAGTAAGTGGTTTTCAAGTAATATAATATATGTCTGGATAATACAAGTGGATGTGGTACTAGCATAGTTATACCTTAGAGTAATCACTATAAAAAAGGTGAATTAGGCTTTGACTCGATCATCACCTAGTGAATGATAATGGAGCATTAATTGAAGCTTGGGTTGACACTCAGGGTGGATATTCTCTGTTAAATTCAAAAATATCTCTACAAAACATTTTAAGGGGAATAAAAAATCCCATAATATTTTATGTTATAAATAGACGATGGATAACATTGATTGAATCCTAGAAAATCATAGGTTAATTAATGTATGTAATTAATGAGTTATCCATTAAATTTTAATATTTTCTATTTTATTTGTTTATTTGTTTTAAAATTCACATCCCAAATTTTACATTTATTTTATTTAATCATTTGGTGTAGGAGGAACCAATTTAACAACAAATGTTATAAGAAATGTCTTTACTTTCTAAATGAGATTCCCAACTAGGTAGGAGAAGGAGTTAGGAACATCCTAATAATACTATCTAAATTACTACATGTATTGAATGAAAACATGAATTTTAGGTAAACCCACATCCCCTAAGATATTTCAAGTTGAAATTGAGACCATTATATAACAAAGGCCTAGGGATTTCAGTGAATCTTAAAATCCTTTAGTAACAAAATAATGGATCAACTCCATTGAAAATAAATTCTATATCGTTAAATTCTCTAAAAAATAGATGGTTGTTCTTGATGTTTATCGTAAAGAGAAAGAATCTACTAAAACATGGATTTTTATAAATATATGAGGCCTTAGGAAGATATTAAACTGACATCGAGAAATGGTTTTTTTAAAAAAAAATTGTAAATATTTCCCCTCACTCTCTAATATAAAATGGAGAGGTATTATATTAGCCTCAAGTAGAAGGATGAAGAATAAATATGTGACTTTTAGGTGAACTTTATAATAAATTTAAAATACACCTTTGACTTTATCATTTACCTAGAAAGTAATGTTGAACACTTTTATGGTGGGCTAAATTCAGGTCTATGAAAAGATCTACTGATTTGAGAAATTGATAGCTATGAAAAATTTGTTTGATGTTCCTAAAAATTTGAAATGGAGATTGGTGAATTTGATGGGTCTCATGGGTCAAGATAAATGATGTCAAGAATAGATTTTAATTATAGCGGTGTGATGGAGAAATCCCTTGGGTAAAGAATTTCCAACACCCCCACTTCTAAAAGTAGGGGAAGAATCATCCCAAAAATTTCCTGAAGGGGGCAAGGAAATGCATTAGTTGGGGGGTGGAAGGGAGCCCTGCTAGAAAATTCCGAAGGGAGAAACATTACAATGTGATAAAATAAAGGAATTATCCAGTCAACCCTCTACCCACTATCCAAAGTTTCAACAACAAGGAACAAGGAAAATATGAAAATCAATGGAATAAACTAAGTGTTTTTTTATAAAAAACTAATGCCCACAACACCAACGACCTAGGGATAATGGTTGAGATTATTCCATAACAACAGATGGGGAATATCCCGACAGTGATGTAGTGATAGATATTCTGGTTATTCATACAAGAATAGAAAATATTTTATTTTATTTTTATACTAGGAAATATTTCATATCATTCATGTTTAATAGAACTATTCAAAAAACCACCAAAAAACATGGAAGTGGGGTTATTTGTGAGAAGGGAAAATGGGTCATTTTTTGCATCCCAAGTATATAACATCTCTATTTCCTATATTTGAATGATGAAATTATCAATTTACCATGTCATATACCCTATATAATAATTTTATTTAATTATTAGTATGTGTTGGATTTCCTAATATATAGCCAACATAAATTTATAAGAGAAGGAAATCACCTTTCATATAGAAAATCACCCTCTAATTCTATATAAATTCAAGCAAGAAGATGACCCTAATTTGGTATGATATTCTAAAACATGGATATTATTTCCTTATGAGCAACAATAACTAGATAAAGTTATTTATACTAAGAAAAATATTACATGTGATGAAATTCCCATTTTATAGGGATATGCTGATGTGTTTCTTAAAGAATTGTCAAATCTTCCTCAAAGTAGTGTGGTTGTTTAATCAATTGATCTTATACCCAAATCTTTACCAATATCTAATAATTCATATAGAATAGCCAATAATTAACTTAAATAGATGAAGATGAAACTATTGAATAATTTTAAATATGGGTTTATACACCTGAGTGCTTTATGAGGGGATGAACCATTTCTCTTCATAGAGAAGAAGGATGGGTCCATATGTCTCTATATTGATTATAATGAGCTCAATAAAATCACTATAAAGAAAGAATATCCCCTTCCATGGATTTATAACTAGTAAAACTAGCTATGTGGATCATAATAATTCTCAAAGGTGGATCTATGGTGGATATATTATCAAATAAAGGCCATGAAGGAGGATATCCCCAAGACTACTTTTCATAAAAGGTATGTGTATAATGAGTTTATACTGATTCCATTCAAACTCACTGATTCCCCCAAAGTATTGATATACTTAATAAATATATTCCATGGGGATTACCTTGATATTTTTATTGAAGTATTTATAAATGATATTCTTATCTACTCTAAAAGCAATGAGGAATATGTGGATCATTTGAATTTTGTACAAAAGACCTTTGAAAAGGTAAATTTTTATGACAAGTATTGTAAATGTGATATTTGGATGGATCAAGTAACATTATTTGGGATTTTTATCAGTATAAATGGGATATTTGATGATCATTTAAAAATAGATGCAATTGAGTGATGTCCCAAAACAACATATATTGCAATGATATAAAGATTCCTTTAATTAGATGGGCATTATTGTTGATTTGTGAGAAATTTATCATGATTTTTAATCCCACTAACATAGATATATTTGAATGGATTGATGTTTTTCAATAATTTTTAATTTCCATAAAGAATTAAAGAGTTAAAGAAGAGGTTAATCACTGCACCTATGCTCACATTACCCACCAGTGTGGAAGGATTTTTGATATTTAGATATGCATCCCAAAAGGGCTTGGGTTGTGTACTCATGCAAGATAACAAATTTATAGTCTATCACTCTAGACAATTAATGATCCATGAGAATAAATACCAATTAATGATCTGCATTTGGCTACAATGAACATTGCAATGAACCTTTGGTTACATTATCTCTATGAGAAGAAGTGTGTCATGTATATGGATCATAAAATACTCAAGTATATATTCACATAAAAAGATATCAATATGTGCCAATTAATGTGTTTATATCTAATCAAGGATTATAATTTTTCAATCCATAACCATCTTGGAATTGTGAACAAAGTGGCCAATGCTCTATGTAGAAAGGATCCTTCAATCATATCCACAATGAGGATTGAAAGGGATCCTGTCATATTGGTCATGAAAATGTTGTACATGGGAATAATAAAAGGTTCATTCTTCTACATTTCAAAAATAAATTCTCAACCCTCCATTTTTGAGAGTATCATGGAGGCCCAAAAAATGATGTGGAGCTACATAAAAAGGTAGAGAATATTACAAAGTTCAACTTTGTTAGAGATGGAGTTATAAGGTTTATATCTTGGATATGTGTCCCATCAAAAAATAACTGAAGAGGTAAGTCCTAGATAATTCACATAGACCATCCTACTATATTCATCTAGAATGCACTAATATTTATAGAGATCTACAGAAAAACTCCTAGTGGGATAACATGAAGAGTGAGATTGTATATTTTTTATTCTGATGCTTGGTATGCCAACACATCAAGGTTCAATGACATAAGTCTAAGGGTTTGATTCAACTACATCCCATACCAGTATGGAAATGGTAAAACATAACCATGAATTTTTTTCATTGGACTCCCCATGAAATCTAAAACAAATAAAGTTATCTGGTGGTAGTTGATCACCATACAAAGTAATTATATTTCATTTATATCAAGGAACAATCCTATCTCTACAAAATTTCATGGATAAACATAATGGAAGTAGTAAGAGTTCATGGAGTTCTATACTCTATTTTATATTATTGAGATCAAAGGTTTACCTTGAGGTTCTAGATAAGCCTTCCACAAGCATTGGATATATAGGTAATTTTCAATAATTCTTATCACCCTTTGATGGATAGTTGGTCTGAGAGAACCATTCAAATTATATAGAATATGCTAAGACCATTTTACATGGATTTACAAGGATGTTGGTATCAACACATTACCCTAGTAGAGTTCTCATATAATAATTTTTCCCATTATATAATTAAAATAGATCTTTATATGTATCTATATGGGAATATATGTCAAAATCCAACATGTTAGGATGACGTTGGAGAGAAAAATCTTATTGGACATAATCTTGTCTAAGATATGACAAATATGGTTCAAACCATTAAATAAAATATGAAATTCAAAAAAACAATTGACTATAAATCTATGCAAAAAAATCATCTACAAGACCTACAGTTTGATGTTAGAGATAATGTGTTACTTCATATATTATAACAGAAGAAATTCATGTGATTTGGAAAAAAGAGAAAGCTTAGTCTAAGAAACATTTTCCCCTTAAAGATCATTGATCACATCAGAGTTTTTTCCTATCAAATTTCACTCCCACATAAGCTATCTCAACTACATGATGTATTGTATATATCCCTATTAAGAAATTACATATTATACTCCAAACATGTAATGAATCCATGGGTGGTACCCTTTGAGAATGATCTTTCATATGAGGAGTATCTAGAAAAGATATTAGATCATATAGACAATGTTCTTCAAAATAAGACGACTCACCGGATCAAAGTGTTGTGGTGAAACCACATGTTTGTGGAAGCAACATGGTAACCATAAGAGGCAACAAAAAAGCACCCTCATTTATTTTAGTTTATGAAATTAAAATTTATTGGGGGAAATTTATAACAGGGGGATTAATTTAATGACCCAAAAATTTTATAAATGAAATTATCTTTTGAACGAATAAATGCCTTATTATGTATTATAATTACATAAAACATATGAACTTATTTTTTAATTTTAGATAAATTATAAAATATAGCTTTTTAGATTTAATAGAACCTTAGGAATATTAACTATTGATAATATATTCTTATTACAATGATCAATAATATTAGCATATATTAAGGGTTATGATAAAGTTCAATTTTCATATGTGGAAGGAGAGATGGCCTCAACCAGTAGGATCATACCATATAAATCTCATTTATCAGAGCTTCTGAGGGAGATGGAATTTATAATATTTTCCCTTGATCAAGACCAAGATAAAATTAAACAACTAAATCAAGAACAAAACCATTTATGGGAGTAGTTCAAGGCTATAACGATAACAACCCAAACCATTTTCGTTGAACCACCCCCCCAAAAATCCCCACCATCGCACACCTTATCCTTAGGGTGTACACTGGTGTAATAAGGGCTTATTTATCTAGGCACTAGTTGTATGAATTGATATATTTTCCTTTTTAATGAAATAATAATTATCTATATCCATTTTCCTTATTACAATTTTATATGCATTGATGAAAATTAGATTTTGATATAAAGGAAAAGAAATGTATTTTTGGAAAATATAACTTTTTAATTGAAACATGATTTTTGATAAATTAAATAATTTTGAGATAAATGTTACTTTTATTTAATAATATTAATAATTAATATTTATTTACATAAAAAAGATAATATAATTTAGTGATGTCCAACAAAATCATTAGAATGGTTAGAAAATCGTTATTGTCATAAAAGCCAATATTTTACAATAAATGAGAATTTTGATTTAAAATAATAAATTCTCATATTGATAGAATTATTTTGATAAAATAAATTTTATTTTTGAAATTATGACTTTGAAATTATTCAATTGGGCATGTTTCATATCTTTATGATATAGTCAAATTCTTTGATAAAAAATAAATATAGTATAAATATATGGTTTGTATTATGAAATCGTAATAGTCTAAAAGTGAGGTAATAAATAGTATAAAGGAAATACACAACCAAAAATATGTTTCCCATTGAAAATAATGTGTTTTTATGTTATTTGATTAATTTTTTTATCCCTCAACGAATCCTTTGCAACCTATATTATATTTTGTGGTTTTAAAATCCATTCTTTATAAATATGGCTCTCTTCCACATCAATAATATTATAGTTTTAAGGATATCAGTTCTTTAACATATTAAATATTTAAAACCACTTATATTTGGTAGAAACTATGATAAAAACCCATTTTTATGTTTTTGGTTTTGATTATTTCATCATATAGGGTCTAAAATATATGTTTAGAAATTGATAATGAAATCTCCCATCTTTTGTTATAAATACCTACCCATACCCCTAGTTTTTTTCACTAAAAACCCATTGATAGTGAATTTTATCTCCTTATACATTTATATATCCCTCCCAAGGTGTTCTCATGCTCTTAAAAATATCTGGTAGAGCATTTAGAAGCACCATCTTAATGTAAGGGACTCTCTGTTACTCATGATTCATGAACTTTCAGTGTATTATGCCATTTTATTTCCAATTTTTCATTTTGTAATGTATTTTTACACAACCATATTAATGTAAAAATGATGTAAAATTAATAGTAAACCACCTTTAATTCTCATTTAACCCATCCATGATTCCTTATGTACACTCATTATACTGGTGAAATTATCTCGATATTTTCTATGACAAATAATTATGTAGTGATTATTCATCCCCATTTCCACTCAACAGTATCCACCTAGAAATACCTATCTATAATTTATTGGGGGATTAAATTTATATAACACAAACTCCTTAATAATTGGATTAAAAGTGATGAAATATGTTCATAAGTTTTATGATCTATGTGGAACACTAGCGCATATCCCACATATGTATGTGATGGGTATGACAATAATTATATAGGTCTGCATTCCATTGGGTAATATTTTAATCTAATGAATTTATATGTATGGTTGATAGTTGGTTATCTCAAGCACACTATGTTATTATTTCTTGAAGGTTATCCTTGACTATGGTTATGATATCATGTTTTATGTTTTTTCCACATTCATAAGTTTCCTTGATGTTATACTATTATATAATGCCTCAATGATCATGTTTATGATTCTCACCACTTTTATGGCAACTTAATATTCATCATTATTAAAATGCATTACTTTAATCATGTAAAGCATTTATTATCCCCTTATTAGGATTTATATCTCAATATTTTATTATGTACATCCCTAGGTTATCCCGTGCAGCATTAGAAGATAAATAGAACATAAGGGCATGTTTTGGAGTTTTTAAATAATGTTGGTGTGCCCATATTTCAAGATAATGATCTATGCATATAATTTCCAAAATACACTAGGCCCCATTATATTTTGTGATTTTATTATGAGAATATTTATTTAATAAATATTGAATTAAGGTGTAATAAAGACATGAGTTTTCATAGATTAAGAATGAAGATATCCTTATGTGAAACAGGTTGGTGAGGAAGAACCATGTTTCAAGGTACCACATCCGATGAGCACTCAATGTTCTTGAATTTGGATCTTCGACACTGCAATGACTGTATTTGAGGATGAAGTTATAATATTGTGCTGCATAACATTAACTAAGGCTATATAGTAGAATCATATGAAGCTTGTTGATGAAGATACCTTATATATGAGAACTAAAGAATGATTTTGTCGAGCCAAGAATTTCCAAATATGATTTGCAATGAGATTCTCTAATCAAGGATGAAAAATACATATTGCGGATGGGATCTAATAAAAATTAAATTGATTGAAGATCCACCCAAGTGTATTTCTGGGTTATCGTAGCATCGATCCATGACTTGTGATTTGAGATATTGTTTGGAATATTTCTCAAGATTGAAGAAGACCACTCAATCCTATTTGATAATGATTCATGTTGATTGTGTTCTTCCATGATGAAGATGAGTAACACCATTTCAGATCTAAATTTCTCTTTTTGATGAAACCAGTCGAAGATTTAATCTTTATAAAGATCCAAAGGTGATGTGAAGTTCAATTCACCATTGTTTTTTATATTCTAGGTACAATTGTTTGATGGATAGGGACTCCATTTATCCCATTACTCTGATGTTGATGGTGATTCTTGCTTCATACTAAATTATAGTTGATATTCCATTGAATGAATGTATTACCTAACACTTAATTGAGCTCCAAACATTTTCGTAGATTTTGGATCCAACGTTAGTTTTTTTATGAGATTGATGTCTAATAATGAAGGCTGGAAGGTGTAGACATGGTCTCTGAGAATGAAATTATCGATGAAATGAAATTAATGAAGAGAAAGATCTTGAATATGCTGGCTGTGAAAGATGGTTACTGGATAGCTAAGGTGTTTTATTAACATTGGCCACATGTCTTGTGGAAATAGAATACTAAAGTTTTATTATGATTTTAGCTGGAATTTAATGCAGCTGAAAGAGATTTGTGGAGGGAGGTGTTAAAGTAACATGAGTAGTGACCAAAGTCCAAATTCAATACATACAATCACCAATGACTGACAAGTGATCCTAAAAAATTTAAGTTGGTGTGTAGTTGAAAAATAAAAAGGAGATGGAATTTAATAATAGAGGGGGAACACATTTGAAAACTATTGATGACTGTATTTGGGGACTAGGATAACACTAATGATCAAGAGCTAAGAGAAAGTGATCTTCTTCAAGAGCATGATCATGAGCTTCATTTTATGGGATAGATATGGAGTTAAAGAGAATAGTGATTTACATAGAATAAATATATTATATTTATTATCTCCTTCAATTTTTGTTATGTTATATCCCAATTTCTTGTGTTGTTGTACTATACTTAATTGATCAGAGAAAATTTCAATTGTTGAATCCAATCAATATTTTCATTTTCTTTATTTCCTTCTAATAAACTGTAAGCCATTCTTTCTAATCACATTTCTATAGGAAGAATTTGAAATTTCCTAGGAGTAGTTATAATTCATAAGGGATATTATGACACTTCTAACAATTTATTTCCTTGTAGAGTTGAAATTATTTTCATGAAATTCATTTATATTTTGGATTTGTCTCTGAATTTTCCCTTTATAATATTCATTACATGCCTCTTCTATTTAATGTAGTTTATTTTTTAAAAAAATTAACATTTTATTTCACATAATTATTATAAATATTCTTTAAACTTGTTATTTCATTATTTTCATTCTCGGTTCTTATTAGTTTATGACATTTAATATTGGTGGTTCTAGGAATGCAGGAGACATGAAAAATTGGGTGATATAATCAAATTTCATTTAATAATAATTTTCGAAAACCAAGAGTAGGGATCTTGAATGTCAAATTTATATTTAATTTATTTAATATTTGAAGAAATAAATACATGGCATTAGGAACTTTATTAATGGGTGAATGTTGGTAATCCAAAAATACCCTTTTGGATATCCTTTGTTTCACTGTGAGGATCCATTGATTGAATATGTCTCTTTTTAATCCACATGTTCTCATATAATCTCTGAGAAAAAACCACTCTATCTTGGTGTGCAAACACAGTGAGTCCTATCACAAAACAACCCAGGTCGACCCTGAACCAATCACCCAAGCCAGTCCGTGACATATCCCAAGGGGTGTTACCGATCCACACGGGATGAAAACTAGTGCCAGGCATCAAAAATTAACTGTTGAGAATGATTTCTCCCATGAAGAAAGATAAACAGATATATAGAAACAGATGATAATAATAAAAATATTAGCAGAAAGAAAGTAAAGTAGAACATACATCCATGTGACCTTCCAGGTCGCCACACAACCAAAGGCTGACCTTTCCCTAATAATGAGATACTCATCCCACAGAACCAGAGAAAAGGGACCTGCAACTAGAATGATAAAAATATGTGTGATCATTAAAAATGATGAGTAGGGTATTCAAGATAAACCACAAAATCCAACCTCCCCTTTCCAAAAACCATCTAATAAAATTAGTTTGAAATACAAATTTAAAAGTAGGGATTTCATATTTTTAAATAAGCAACATGTTTTTCTCATTTAAAAAAATCCAACACACGTGACATACCATTTCAAAAATCACTTGTTATTTTATAAAATAAACCCAAAACAAATTATATTTAAGATGGGATACAATAGAAAAAGTAATCAGAGTATGTTGATAATAAACTAGTAAAATAGAAACTGAAAAATCAATGATAATAATCCAGTAGCTATGGGTGATCCTAAAAATCCATTGAAGACACCTTGAAATACAAGTTTAAGAACTACCTACTGACGTATGGTGAAGATCCTATGTCTATAACCAACTAGCCTCTCTAAAACTGACCAATCTAGTGGCAAAGCCTACCTAGCCTAACAACCAATCCAGAGGGTACCAACCCATCTAATCGGGGTTGATCATCAACTATCACTTTATCCTCTAAAAGACTCCCAGGAACCCATGGTGGTTATAATAATACCATGTAAATAGGAGTCCCTCACACATGTGACCTATCACACCACACTTGCCTAGCCTAAACACAGACAGTCCATATAATATCCCATAAGGGATATCCCCCATATAGAGGTTCTCCAAAAAATATATATACATCATATCATCATAGGTTCCAACCCGGCCATCATGCCATGAAATCATTAAAACCATTTGATACTTTTTACATAATATTAATGTTATTAAATCGGAATACAGTAATCAAAACACCGTCCCTTTAAAGAATCAATACAAACATTACACTAAAGATGAAAGTTCCATACGGGTCGTCATGTCATATCCATGTTGAATTTTGTTTTCTAAAAACATTTAAAACTATGAATATGCAGACACAATTTCCAAACAAATACCATTATCAAATTTAACACATCTTCACCCATGATTTGGAAGAGAAATATGGGCCTTTAAGTCCCAACCACCCATTCGAACACTCCCCAATTACCAAAAATGCCTTCACTCTTTTCAACCCACACCAAAACATGTTTCAAACCAAATTTCCATACCTTGAAGAACCCATTAAAATCCATGTTTTGAAAAACACTTGGAGAAACACTCTATAAAACATTATTTAAAACCCTCCTTTGAAAACACACAAGGGGACCAAAAGTATTTGAAAACTAAAAATGCATTTAGAAAACTGAGCTTTATAGAGAATATCATTTTCCAAGTTCCATCTTCATTTGAGGACACTCCTGTGTGTGCAGCTGGTGCACTCATGGATTTTCTGACATCCAATGGAACACTAAAATCTAAAGAGAACAATTGAAAAAAATTTCTACAAAACCCACCAATTATCTTAAACCCATTTTATACCATGCACATCTTTTTGAAAACATAAAACAACCCCAACGCCACCGTAGAACTCTTTTTAAAACATTTATATATGACCACAAAACTATAAAATGACCCAATAAAACATAGAACAAAATTATTTCAAGACATGATTTTCAATCACATACACATTTTAATAAATCATTTAAACAATTAAAAAACACTTCTAAGTAGAAATTTAATGATTTCCACCAAATAAAAACTCGAAATCCACTTTTAAATGAAAATTCACACCAATCCCATTCAAAAATAATTTTTGAAACTTGCACACAACTCATGAAATGCTACCAAATGGATTAACCAGTTTACTAAAAGTTATCAAAGTGAAAATACCATATAAATCAACATATTTCGGTCTTCTAAATGTTAAACTAAAATTTTATCAACAAAATTAAATTTACCAACCAACAACATAATTTAAAAACTATTTCTATCAAATTTCACAAATATAATAGACTATCCAAAAACTAGTTGAAAGAATAATTATGGTGATAAACACATTAAAAGAAAATTAATTAAAAGACTGAAATTATTTATGGAATGATTCAGAAAAAGAAAACACAAGAATTAACCTACCTCAAATCATGTGTGGATGAGACAAAACTCAGACAGATGTAAGAATAATCCCTTGCGGGCCAACTACGCACAATAAATTGTGATAAAAACACATGACACACACCCCATGGTATTAGGATTTAGGAAAATTGAATTAAAACACCAAATATGTTATGAATGGTGAAAAATACTAAATAAATAAATATATTGGAGTAGGGGTTTTGGCACACACAAGGGGATGAAGGTTGGAGTAGGGGTGATGGGGTTCGATGGTGCATGTCATAAGAGAGAGAAGGGGGTTTAGGTGCCTCGTAGGCTGATGCAAGGGGAGCGAGGCCATTTCATGTAGGGTTTAGGGAGGTAGTTAGCTGGTGTGGCGCTGGCTTGGTCGGGTGGTTGGAGGTTCGACATGGGAGGTTCGGATGGGGTGTGGAGGTGATGAACGAGGCGAGGACAAGGTTGGGTGTGGAAGGATAGAGGCCAAAGGCACGGAGGGGGAAACACAGAGGGTAGGGCGGCAGATGGCCAGAGTGGGAGAGGGAGAATGTTGGGGGCCATATCATGGTGGTTGGATCGACAAGAGGTCAGAGCGAGAGGTCGGAGCACAAGAGGTCGGCGTGCGACTCGCGCATGAGAATGGGATAAATGGGTGGGGGATGCTGCATGTAGTGAGTTAGGGGGGAAGGGGGGTAGAATAGGGTTTGGTTTTTTTTTGATTAATTTTTTTGTTCATATAATAATAATATTATTACCATAATAATAATAATAATAATAATAACAAAACCAACAATAGACCAATAATAATTTTAATAATAATAATAATAACTTGATAATAATAAAAAAAATAATAAAACCAATAATAGAAAAATAATAATCACAATAATGAAAATATTCCATTAACACCACTTATTTCATTTCTTTAATAATAAAAATATTAACAACGAAATTTTAAAGTGATACTATTTTTATATATTTATAAAAAATAGAATTGAAACCATTTAATAATAACATTGTTATGATTATCTAACTAGTAATTTTATTATTATTGAATTTTAAATATTTCACTTATTTCATCTACATAAAACTGTATTTATTTTAATCATAACATAGTTTCTCGGGTTGCGAGAAGTCAAGCGCATAGTTGAGCGAACTACGCTCGAACCGCGCCACCCAGTACTGACTACCTACATGGTTAAGCTATGTTATTTCCATGTATTTTTAATAATCACATGTAGTTGTCGTGTCAACCAGGTCGAGGCATGAAAATTCTCCCCACAACAGACACATTATTCCACCATAAAGTCACTTAACTAAACAATAGAAAAAACTAGAATCCATGCCCAATTGAAACCAAAAGAAACCACAACACAAAAGAATGATAGAACATGAGAGGGTTCTCTCAACCACAAGAACTCAACTAGAGTGTAAATTTAACACCCAAACATATCACCCTGGGAAGGAGGGCCGATGCGGGAACTCCCAACCGATCCAAACTAACTTACCTAATACAAGCCAACCAACATCCCCACTAAATCATGGAACCCTTGACCCAAAAAAATCCCTAAAACTAGAGAAAAATTTCCAAACAGAAATTAACCCAATCATTAAACCAAAGAATGACCATAAAAATAAATTTATCTATAGGCTCTTACATCTCTAAATGAACACCGCTAAACCATGATCAAACCAGACAAGGGCCAAACACACTTTTATAAAAAATGAACGATTTAGAAAACCATAATCAGAAAAACGGAACTATTGGATTATAATATAAGATTTCCATTATAATTACACGACAAAACAATTAATTTATAACAATTTCAAAACATTAATTGCAGAAAAAAGAATGAAAACACATTAAATGTTCCACTTCCAACAGAGTACACAAAACCCGCACCAAGGCTTCGCACCCGTAACAAATCTTGCCTTTGTGTGATATTCACCCCAAGACATGTGGATAGGGATCTGGGGGATGAAGCATATCCTACCTCACAGTCTGGCATTGGAATTACTCCGGTCAAAGTGTCTTCTTCAGGCGACTCTTCCTTCAAAATGTCTCTAGATGACCAAGACACCCTCAATGATTTCACGTCTTTGGGGGGATGCGACATGATATCTTCACATGCCCGAACCAGCCACACTTGTGGCACACCACTAAACAGTATAATGAACTAGAATCTGAAACCACTTCAGAGGAATCTTGATGAATAGTCCCCTTCTATAAATCTTGTGGAATAGATAGGGAACCTTCACAAGTAACTAGATACACTGGATTTCCTATCACCAGCACTAAAGAGACCAATTCAGCTAAGAACGCCTCATACACCATCTTCTCAAAATGATGGTCCCAATAAGGGGGGACCCTCTTTTTTTCTCTAGATGAAGACCCCTGATGAAGAGAGAAGTCTTATTCAAATCGTGTGATGCTACCTATGAATAAAAGGACACAAGTTCCTTGAAATGATCAACATATGTCTTCACAATCAGTTGGCCTTGTTTGATATGCATGCGTTATTCCCTTTTCTTAATCTTCACCTATTATGGTATGAACCATTAGATGAAGCTGGATTTAAAAACATCACACATTATCCCAACTTGCAGTGATGGCGGGTGAACAACTCCCATTCATCCAGATCTGGACCTTCGAACATACCTAAAACGGCACACATTCTACTAGTTTCACGAGTTCCCAATACCATGAAGACGTGATCGACCTCTTCAATCCACTCAATTGCCACAAACAGAACCTAATCACCCAAAATGATTAGAAAATTCTGAGAAGAGCAAAAAACTGGGAATGACTTATCAGAAACACTGGGGACCATTATAGGTATAATTCTCTGAAAAACATTTAAAACAGAATGCCAAAAGTGACATAAAATCAAAGTATAATTAAAATTAACATCCTGAACCAGAATGATGAGCTCAAAAACCAAACAAATGAAAACAAAACATAAAATTCCCTTTTCATTTTATATTTCAAAACCTTCTTCTTTAAAGGCCACTTTCCAAATTCCAAAACTAATTTTCAAAACAAATTCAATTTCCTAAAAAAAAAATCTCTTTTAAATTCACTTTAGGGAAACTAGGTCATTATTTTAATTCCATGTACACATGTCAGTAATCACAGAAACCATTTCACATGAAATCATACACTCTCATCCATACACACCCACATGCACTTCTCATGCATTCCCTCACATGTGCAAAAGTTCATAAAGAGTACACGAGGATGCACCCAAACCATTTCTCTACCAAATCCAAGAAAACAACAGATTTTTAGACTAATATATTTATGTTTTAAAACCATTTTCATGAAATTAAAACCATTTAAATGAAATCATTCTCATTTCAAAACTCTTTTAGCACTTTCAAAAGCATACTTACACCAACGAGAACCAATAAAACTCTCAAAATTCTTATAACTAATGGAGTGAGGGAATAGTAGTCCCGATTGACCTAGCGACATAGTAGTGGGCCACACCCCAAGTAAGCATCAAAAACTAGGAGGAACATAAACTATGCATTCGTTCTACACATGGGTCAATACTCTATGGGAAATCATGATGTAGAACCATCTTTCCTCCTTTGTCATCCATCAATCTAAAACAAACTTGAATGAGACAAGGACTCAATTCCCAGACTACCCCTGGTGATTGAAGGTTCGAAACTGGTTAGGGTACATGAAATCCTTCTCGTACCTACCTATGAGGCCTTGATAGTCCAAATATCCATCTACTAGATACCACATATAACAAGGGCCTCCCCTGACACCATTTTTTCATGAACCAACTGGGGTCGACCCTGAACTGATCACCTGAGCCTGTCCACGACATGTCTTGAGGGGCATTCCCAATCCCCATTGGATGGAAACTAGTGTCGAGCATCAATAATTAACTGTCAAGAATGATTTAGACCATGAAAAAAAGGTAAAAAGATAAATAAAAACCAAAGATAAAAATAAAACTAGCATCAGTAATAAAATAAAACTGAACATACCTCAATGTGACCCTCCAGGTCACCACCAAACCAATGGTAGAACATGCTCTAGTATTGAGAAACCCATCCAAGAGAACCTTAGGAAAGAGATCATGCAACTGGAATTATAAAAATAGGCATGATCATTAAAAAGGTTCAGTTGGTTTCCATGATAAACCACAGAATTGAACATATCCTTTCCCAAAACCATACATTAACACAAATTTGAAAAAAATATAAAAGTAGAGTTTTCACATTTTAAAATAAGCAACATTTCTTTCTCATTAAAAAAAATCCAACACACGTGACAAACTATTTCCAAAATAACTTTTCATTTTATAAAATAAACCCAAACAAAGTATACCAAAGCTGGGATAAAGTTGAACATGTAAGAAGCGTATTCTGGAAATAAAATAGAATAACGGAATGTGAAAAAGAAATGAAAACAATCCAATAACCATCGGGGATCCTAAAAATACCTAGAATACCCCTGTACGTACTTGATTTGGAACCACCAGCCGGAATATGGTGAAGCCCTTATGTCTATAAGAAACTGGCCGCCCTAAAATTGACCAATACACTGGAAAATCCCACATGTCCTAACAACAAATCTAGTAGGTACCAACCTGTCTAATTAGTGTTGATCAGCTACCATCACTCGATGATCTAAAATATGCAAAAGAACCCATGGTGTTTATAATAAAACTGTGTAAGTAGGAGGCCCTCGCCCGCATGACTAATCTCACCACACTTCCCTATCCCATACACGGACACTTCATATGAAAACCCTTAGGGGATATCCCCTTTATAGAGGTGACACAAAAATATATATACATTATATCATCAAAGGGGAAAACTAGTCCATAATTCCATGAAATCATTAAAACCATTTGATACTTTTAAAAAATATTAATGTTCTTAAATGGGAATACAGAAAATCAAAATTCCAACCTTTCACAGAATCAACACAAAATTTACAATAAAGATGATGGTTCGAAACATGCCATCATGTCACATCCATATCAAAACCATTTTTCTAAAAAACATTAAAACTATAACCAGGAACACACAATTTCAAAACATAAACCATTCTAAAGATAACACAACAACACCCATGAGTTTGAAGAGACAAATGGGCCTTTAAGTCCCAAAAAACATTTTAACACACCCTAGTTTCCAAACATGCCTTCACTCTTTTCAACCCACACCAGAACATGTTTGAAACAAATGGACTGACCTTGAAGAACCCATTAAAAAAATGTTTTCCAAAACACTTGGAGAAACACTCTATAAAACCTCATTTGAAACCCTATTTAGAAACTACACAAGGGGAAAAACATTATTTGAAAACTAAAAATTCATTTATGAAACTTAGTTTTATATAGAATATCATTTTCAAGTGCCATCTTCATATGAGTACATTCCCATGTGTGCACCTAGTGCACTCATGGATATGCTGACATGTAATGGCACACTAAAATCCAAAGATAACATTTGAAAACCATTTCTGAAAATACCAAACAATTATCTAAAAAACATGTTATACCATTCACCTCATTTAGAAAACATAAAACATCCCCAACACCACAATATAACTCTTTTTAAATCATTTACAAATGACTGCCATGCCATAAAATGACCCAATCACATAGACACCAAAAAAAATTGATAAGTTTTTTCATCACATACACATTTTAATAAATCGTTTAAACAATTGAAAAAAACTTAGAAGTATAACAATAAGGATTTCCCCCAAATAAACACTCAAAATCCACTTTTGAATTGAAATGCACACTAAGGAGATTCTAAAATATGTTTTGAAACTCCCTCACAATTCATGAAATGCTACCAAATTTATCAACCAGTTTACTAAAAAATTTCAATGTGAATGTACCATAAAAATCACCATATTTCAATCTTCTAAATGATAAACTAAAATTTGGTCAACAAAATTAAAAGTAAAAACCCACAAGTATGATTTAAAAACTAATTCTATAAAATTTCACCAAAAAAATACGCTATCTAAAAACTAGTCGAAAGCATAATTAAGGTGTGAAACAAATTAAAAGAAAAATTAATTAAAAGAATGAAATTATTCGTGTAATACTTCAAAAAAGAAAAACTTGTGAATTCAGCAACCTGAAATTGATCGTAGATGTGACAAAACTCTGAGGGAAGGAAGAATAATCCCTCAAGAGCCAACCACGAATGCTAAACAGTGAGAAAAAAACATGACACACAATACAGGGTATTAGGATTTATCCAAATTGAATAAAAACACCAAAGATGTGATGAAAGGGGGAAAATAATAAATAAATAAATATACAAAAGAAGGTGTTTTGGCATGAAAAAGGGGAAGGAGTTCGGAGAAGGGTTGAGTAGGTTCACCAGTGAAACTCATAAGAGAGAGTAGGGGGGTCCGGGTGCGTCGCTGGATCGAGAAAGGGAGAGCATGGATGGATTGTGGAGGGTTAAGGGCAACAGTTGGATAGAGTGGTTCTGGCTTGATCGGGTGGCCAGAGGCGTGATAAGGCGGGGGTCTACTAGAGTGTAGTGGTGTAGAGCGAGGTGAGGGTGAGGCCGAGTGCGGAAGGCCGGAGGTAAGAGGCACAAAGGGGGAAACAAAGAGGGCAGGGAAGTGGTCAGCTGGAATGAGAGAGGGCATAGTCAGAGGTCCAGAGTCTGGAGGCTGGATCGGCATGAGGATAGAGTGGGAGGCTGGAGCACCGGATAATAGTGCATGACTCACCTAGGATAAGGGGAAAATTGGGGTGGGGGGGGGGGGGTTACAAACATCGAGTTAGGGGAGAAGGGGGTAGAATAGGGTTTGATTTTTTATTTTTTATTCAATATATATTTATTATAATAATAATAATTATAATACAATAATAATAATAATAAATGGACAATAGATAAATAATAATTTTAATAATAATAAAAAAACAATAACATAAAAATAATAAAAATAATAATAAAACCCATAATAGAATAATAATAATCATAATAAAAAAAATATTTCATTTACACCATTTATTTCATTTCTTTAATAATAAAAATCTTAACAACATAATTTTAAAGTGATACTATTTTAATCAATTTTAAAAAAATTGAATTTCAACCTTTTAATTATAACAATTTTATGATTATCTACATAGTAATTTAATTATTTTTGTTTATCAAACATTTCAATTATTTCATTTACATAAAACTATAATTATTTTAAATATCTTCTAATTGCACTGGTTGTGAGATGTCAAGCACGCATTTGGGCGAACCGCGCTCAAACCATTCCACCCGGTACTGACGACCTACAAGGTCAAGCTGCATGTTTGCAGTGCAGTTTTAAAACTCACTCACAAGTCATGCATCAACTAAGTCATGGTGTGACATGTTTAATGTCTTTCATTATTCATTATCATTCACTTGTTATTCGGTCTTGAATAAATCTCTCTTTCACTTCTTGTTCTTGAGAGGGAGAAAGGAGGAGGATTTTAGAGAGAATTAGTTGGGTACAACAATTCCCTACTCTAAATTTTGGATTCCCTATATAGTAAATATATCTTCCTATTTATAGAGATGGGATTTAAGTAAATATATTATTTAATTACATATATTCCATTAAATAACATTCATTACATTTAATAAATCTAATGCCAACTAATAGTAATTGTATAATTATTATTTTTTGGTGTGTTCCAACCTGCGTAATAAAAAATATTATATAATGGTCATGTTAATTAATGTTTTTCAACGGGACCAATCTTGGTCCATTCAAACTCCTCTATCATTTATTGAAAAACAGAATAAATATTTTATTCATAAATAAATATTTTATTCAAAATATATAAAATAAAGATTTATGAAAATATTCAATAAATAAAATATGTATTTTATTCCCAAGATGGTGAATAAATATTTATTTAATTTATGTGATCAAAATAACTTGAAAAATAATATTCCTCAAATTTGAGGATAATATTTATTCCAGTAATTAAAATTAATTAGAATTTAATTGATATCAATGGAAACACATAGTGTGTGACTTTCTAGAATTTATTCTCATTGACATTCGGTAGGGTTTCCAAAATTCCAAGATTATTGTCAAGTAACGGGTCAAGGAACCCGAGAGAAATATAATAATGTCACAATGATGAAAACAACAAATGAACACTCACTATGTAATAAAATCTATTGGTCACAATATCTCATCAAGTAGGTTGTACATCTGTTCCACCAACCTATATGCTCGATATTTCATTCTTTGAATATTTTAAATAAACATGTCATTATACTGTGTCCATGGAATTTAATTCAATTGGTCTATTCCAATAAAAGGTTTGAGATATCAACTTTTATAAATATGGAAGGGACAAATATTTCCTCTACATATTCATTAATGATATGTCATTCATGAAACACCCAACATATCTAACTCTATGATGAAATATTATCATCATGGTTTTCAAAATACATCTAATTACATGATTTGTAACATGCATTTATAATATTATTAATGTCTGAGGACCATCACACATGCTCGTAGATAGGAATATCTGATGACACCAAAAATGAAAAATTCCTACTAGTGTGTCTATTCTCATAACCTCTCTTTATGAATATTATCATGTGTGAATTTCATGAGATGAAGCCCCATATTATTACGACTACTCACACCAAATTCGCAATGTACTATGTGCCATTCATAGTATTTTATCCAACTAGAAAACATTATTTGAGAATATCATCATAGCACATCAAGGATTTCATCATAGTGGGGAACTATTATGACCTTATCAGTGTGACGCATACTCTAGTACATTATTAAATTAGAGTCATGAATAAAAACAAAAATTATGTAATAATATGTTTTATTAATATTCAATACATTGAATATATATGTCATCATTGTACAAAGAGTTGGTCCTAGGAAACCAACTCCAATAAACTCCCACTTGGACTAGTGGAAACTACCAAAAATCATTAGTCTTCTAGTATTCAGATGATAGTCATATTTCACTTGAGTCATGTCTTTAGTCAAGTGTTCAACCACGTTGTCTTCCGTAGAAATACTACTCACTACAAATTCACCTTTCGGAGAAACATACCTCAATAGATGATACTTTCGAAATATGTACTCCATCTGTTGATGTGAATTTGGCTATTTATCAATATGCATAGATAAAATAATATCACAATAGATTGTGACATGATCTTTACTACTAGATACAAAATCAAGCTCTTGGATAAAGTTTGGCATCCATACTGCTTATTTGGCTTCCTCAGAAGCTATAATATACTCAGAATCTTCCATAGAATCTATAACCATAGCCTACTCTGAGATCTTCTAGCTCACATAACCTCCATTAAAAGTGAAGATGTATCCTATTTGTGACTTCATGTCATCTTGATCAGTTTGGAAACTACCATATTCATATCCTTTGATGACTAGTTCCTCATCTCCTCCATAATCTGAGAACATATCCTTAGTACAACTCTGATACTTAAGGATGGACTTGCCTTTTATCCATTGGAGGTCACTGGAATCTACATGATATATTCCTACCACACTAAATGAATAGTCTATATCTAGCCTAGTATATATAATATCATACATGACTGAACCTATCATTAATTCATATAGAATCCTTGTCATTATGTTTCATTCCTCACATATGTGAGGACACATTTTCCTAAAAAGATGTAAAGAATGTAATGTTGGAAACAATACCCTCTTATATTGTTCCATACTAATTCTATTAGGAATCATATCAATGTATGTACTTTGATTTAGGCCAATCAACCTTTTGGATCTATCATGATGGATCTTTATCCCAAGAATATATGATTCCTCACCCATGTCCTTTATTGAAAATCATTTTTTCAACCACGCCATGTCTTAATAGACAATAATACTAGTATTTCATTTCTAATGAGTAATATTTCATCAATATACAATATTAAGAAAATGGCTGAACTCCCACTGAACCATTTATAGACATATGGATCACATTCATTCTTTTAAAAAAAATTATATTATATCCTCATAAAAATGAATATTATATGACCTGGTTGATTCCTTTAATATATAAATGGATCTGTTCAACTTTCATACCTTATTGTCATCATTTAGAGTCACAACCCCTTCATGCTATATCATCGATACAACTTCTTGAAGGTTAATATTAAGTAATTATGTTTTGAAATCCATTTTCCAAATCTCATAATTATGTCAATATATAATGAAAATAATAATTATCAGGGGGTTTAACATTGTAATTGGTGAAACGTTTTTTTCATTGTTAATTATTTGATGTTGTTTATAAAATTTTTCAAGTAATCTCTCCTTATTGGTACTAAATTTCCTTTCATGTACAATTTATTCTTGAATACCCACTTGAAACCAATGGTATTTACATCTATTATATGGTCTACAAAAATCCAAACTTGCTTTTTATACATGGAATCCATTTCATAATTCATGGATTATTTCCACATGGATACATATTCACCACTTACTACTTCTTTATTGGTTATGGGATCATTATTATCAACTAATAATGTGTCACCATCCTCAGTGACTAGAAAACACTACCATTCTAGTTCTTTAACCTCTATAGTACTCCTATACAGTAATTATGTCTCTAGAATAATTTCTTCTTCCATGGGGATTTATGTAATTTTCTCATAATCCTACTCTTGGATATCTTGAGCCTAGACTTCATTGTGTTCTATATTAGTCCCACAAACTGTTTTATAGATAATATCCTCTTCAATAAATGTGATACATCTATCAAACATAACAATATTGTCTAAAAGATTTTATAGGTAGCATCACTTGGTTTATTTGGTATATCCTATAATGATACACTTTGTGCCTCAAGGTGAAAGATTATTACCTGAAGAGGCGTTAATAAATGATTTGAAACCACACAAATGTAAGTAAGACAACATGGGTTTCTTTCAATTCCATAATTGGTATGATATAATATTTGTTTTATTATTTGGAACTTGGTTTAGTACGTATGTTGTTGTTTGTAACACATATCCCCAAAAGGATATTGGAATACTAACATTACTCATCATTGATATCCCCATGTCCAATGAGGTGTGTTTCATACTTTCACTTAAACCATTCCATTGAGGTGTATAAGGAATATTGAGATGATTTAAAATCCCAAAATCCCATACATAATCAATGTAGACTTGATTGTAAAATTCTCCCCTCGACTGAGCAAAGTTTCTTAATATTTTTACCAAGATGGTTCTCAACTTAATTCTTTTATTCCACGAGTTTATCAAAATATTCTAACTTATTCCTCATTAGGTATACATATACATATCTACTAAAATAATCATTAAAAGTTATGAATTATGGCTACTCGCCCCTTTATTCAATAAGATATGGTCCATACATATCAATATAAACTAATTCATGAAGCTTTGTATCCCTTTCACCTTTCTCAAAAAATGGAGGGTTTGGTCTTTTTTTAGACATGTGTGACATACACCAAGTGGTTTTACATCAAAAGAATCTAAATATCCAACTTGATGTAATTTAGTCAATAATTTTTCATTTACATGACCTAACGTGTAATGTTAAAGTTGGGCGTGGTGTGAGTCACGTGAAGTAACTTAGTTATCGATTGTTATTATTTAGTTCATGTTGTCCAACACATAAATTTTGTATGTACCCAGTCAAGATAATTTTATCACTGAGTGGGGGAGGGGTGAATCAATGATAGCTTTTATTATGTTTCCTTTTTAAAAAACATCATTTTACTCCTAATAATTATTTCTTCACCTGCTGAAAATAAATCAGACACACAACCAAAAAAACAAAAGTATTTATAGGGTTCACTATTTGAAAATAATAGCTATGTCCTTGGTATGGTATGGATATTATGAAATACCATGAAATACTCTAAAAAACATTCATATTATGTCAAATACAACAAGTATGATATCCCCTTGAACTCATGTAGCACTATGTAAGAAATCTAATAGTGTGTGGTCCTTCTAGCACAAATGATGTAATATAATGTTTTTTTTAAAAACATGTTATGAGTCTTATTGATCAAATTTCAAAAATATGGTCTTTGAAAACAATTCTTCACTTTCATACCTCGACGATGGTAAAAACTTCTTATAGAATTTGTAATAAAACCCAGTTTGATTTCCTAGTCTGATTCCCAATCCCGATTGCTCAATATGATAATATTTCTCTATTTCAATATAGTGGAGACAATTTTGAACCACTTATATTATGATTCTGGAGATTTAAACACTATTCCCAGCTGAATACTATTCCCTACTGAATATGATTCTAGCTAAATATGATTTCCTGCTGAATACAATTCCCAACTGAATATGATTTTCAACTGAATACAGTTCCTAGTTGAATATTATATTGTCTCTTCTCATTTATTCTTCAATCAAATAACACTTCATTAAAATAACTCAATACAAAAAAAATTTCTCCCTATAAATGCAGAGTTTCTATCTCTTCCTTTATGAATAGTACATCTGTCAGAATATACAGTGTACTTCTGCCTTTTATACACTCCCAAAATGTGGTTTGGGAGAGATTATTAAAAAATTTCCTACTCAACCAAATTTACCTGAATCAAAAAATTTCCTTGAATTTCGTGTGCATATTTACTTTTTCAAAGTTTCTAAACTCTTCTTATTTTTTATTGATCCTTCACAAATCACTATCAATCTTTAGCTTGACTCTAAATTTCTCCATATTCATCAGTCTAATTATGGTTCTCCATTTTAATTTTCATTATGATCTATCTCACTATGATGTATCCAAATTCAAGATAATATATTTATCTTCTTATTTTCTCTTGACCCACTTGAATGATAAACAAAGTATTTCAAACTTTTGTAAATGGTTGACTACATTTTTGATGAACAATGATTTTCATTTTGTATTGGTCCATGCAACACTTAATTTTATTTTCATTAATATATCTCAAAAAATTCTTCCTCTAATGATTATAATGGTATACTGAGTCCAATAGAGCTGTATCAGTAGTTTCATCATCATAAACTTTGTTCTCTTCTGAATATGATACCGCTGACTATTCCTATACAAACAATTGTGCCTCTGATGAATATGATGACAAGTTGAATATGATGGGTCATCATCAATACATTTCACTTCAAAAACTTCTTTCTTTTCTTCACAATGATCATCCTTCCCAGCCTTTAAACAAATATGCATCATGAAAACTCATTATAATGATCTTGGGACTGGAAAACTTTGGTTTCACCAACTTAATTATTTCACAATCTCCATCTTTTATCATGACTTCCTTCATGACTTAGAATAGACTTTAGATCAGCTTCAGTATCATATATCTTATAATGTAATGTCTTGTAACTTCTCATCCTTTCCAATATCTTTTTACTTTCATTAGGAAGTATTATAATTTATAACTCTTCCATCACCATCTATATTTCTTTGTCATCTTGAATATGATGGGCATGATTACGATTTGTCTGAATATGATTTATAGCACCTTTTCTCTCTTTCTAGCAAGATACGATTAATATAAACACAAAGGGTAGTATGTATTTCACTCCTCCTTTCTTTTATCAATATTAAATCACAGTTTTTTATACTTATGATTCTTGAGAACTCTAAGATCAACAAAGGGCAGTCACATTTGAAAATTATTGTCACTTTCCAATCCATTCATTCCAAAACGAAGGTGATGTTGATGAAACTTTCCTTCTAGAAAACTTCTTCTCAATATGAAGGGAATTTTTATACCCTATGAGTCAAAATTTCAAAATACTTTTGTGAGTCAGAATTCATGAATATGATTTTTGAGTCATAATTCCTAAATAAGATGAATTCCGGAATAGGATGATTTATTGAATATGATGAATTATTATATATGATTTTTTTGTCTGATCACCATCATTTCCAAAGTGACGTGATTTCCTTTTCCTCTTTGGAAGAAAAAAATGATACCAACAAACTTCTTCCTAATTAAGAAGGTGAATCTGATTTCCACCAGATTTTGAGTTTTTATTAACATCTCAATATGATGGATCATATTGACTCATCTAGATGTTCTGTATCAGATTGAAAACTTTATTCAATATATATTTCCATCCACCATCTTATTAATAAATTTTATTTCTTCAACATAATCAAAATATTGATATATTGACAAATAATACAATCAAAACACAACTTGGGCCAAATAATCTCCCCATTTGTGTTTTTTGTCAATACCCTCTTCAAACGCTTCAACCACTTAAAAAAATTAGTGGTATAGTTTTTTCCCACTTTTTCTTCTCCCTTCATCTCTTCTCTTCTTTTGTTTCCTTCTCCCCCAATTTATTTCATCTCCCACCTTCTCTTATCTCTCCCCCTTATTGACAATCAAATTCAAAGGGGCTATAAAGAAAATTTTCTCCCTTATTGGAAAACAATCTCATTTATAGGGGTTGTAATTTTTCTTCACCAGGTCATGAAACTTTTTTTAAATATAGGTATCATTTGATTTTCTTAACAAATAACCTTTAACTAAAAAACATTAGGTCTATGTGGATGAACAAAATGTAGGAAAAAAGAGTTAATATCCAAGGTTGTCACTGTTATCCATTGAAAAACTTTTTTGTAATATTGTTTTAATGTTTTTTTCAACACACACATTATTTGGGAAATCCTTGAAATAATTTTTTTAAGATAAAATTATCCTTCATCCATCTCAACAAACATATCATAATGTCTAGGTGTATGAAAACAAAACTTTTCAAAAACTCAAATTTTTCATGAGCTTATTTCTTTCTCAGGAATTGTACGATACTCGACAACCTCTACATAATTATTTCAACTCCTTTAATTCCATAAACATTAGTACATGTTTCAAAGAATATTTTTGGAATAAGGAGGAACCTAAATTGTTTCTTAGAATCAATAATAAGAATGAGAGCACCCTCTCAGTCTTGAATTTTTATTCTTCTTCATAAATTTTTTTGGACGTATTTTCTCCCTTAAACTCATCCTTATCTAATTTTGTAAAAAATATATTCTTATCTATATAATATTTTGATAATGATTTCAAATTTTTGTCATCTCTAGTAACATATTTGGTACAATCTGTTTGTAATATTTTTCCTATGCCTTCCATTTGTTCTGTAAATATAGTTGGAAAATTTTCCATATCATTACCTTCTTTCTCATACCCACAATATATAGATTCCTTTTTGACAAAATTCATTATATCTGTAGAATTATATTTTTTACCCTCTTATTTGGATGATTTTTGTGTTTCCTCTAACTTCCTAGCCTAGTCAAAAAGTTCTACCCCAATAACTAGGAACTATTTATTTTCGGACTCAGTGGATAATTCTTTCTTAACATTGAAAAACATCTGAATTTTGATAATTTTTTAGAAACATTTTTTTGAGATGGTAAAAAACAATACATCATTTAGAAAAATGAACAGATTGCTCACATATTTCACAAATAGTATCCAAAGGTTGGAACCTATTTCAAATTTTCATATAAATCATAACATGTTTCTTTTGAATATCTTTCTTAGACTTATTCTCATGAGTTAATTGACTCTCCCTCAGTATTTTCCATATATATCTTGTGGAATAATTGTAATATTGTTGGTTGAACCAACACAAGTTAGTTGTGTTTCCAAATACACCACAATTCTAGTAGTATCCATATAAAGAGAATTTTCTTATATAACTTCCATACTAACAGGAGTTGTAAATATGTTTCTCATTATCCTTCTAAAAATAACTTTCTTGATAAAAAAACTTTTCTATTTTCAATCAGAACCTTATTCTTAAGTAGGGTTTTCTTTGCATCCTTATCAGATCTTGAAGTAATAGAAATTTATCTATACTTAGAATGTTTATTAACCTCTGATTTCCAATATTTGTTGGTCTTGGATGCATATATAAATTTCCCTGTATTAACCTTTTTAGAAACAATTATATATATTTTTCTCATATATTGAAGGTAACTTTTGTTGATCTTTCTCAATTTTCTCATTAAAATAAATTTCAACAACTTCTGAGATGGATTTGTTGAAACTTGTAGCTTTCTATTCAGATTTAGAATGTTTTTTAGACAAGTTCCAAATCTTCTTCTTTTCTATTCATCTTTAATTCAATATGGTCATTATGATTCTTTTCTTACTCAATAGATTTCTTAAAATAACCATTCTCTTCAATCATCTTGACTTTTCATAAGGAATACATTATTGATTGTTTTTTGAAGAATTTTCCCTTTTCATCTCCTAGATATCCTTTTCTGTCTCCAAATCTTATTCATGTATTCTTTCAATTCTTCTTTTAGGTGATATTCTAATTGATTTTCGTATACTTCAGAAATGATATTTCTGAATTCATCATTGTTAATTATTGTAATGAAAGTATTTTTTCCTGGAAGCTCAATAAATTTTTCGAATTCAACGTCACTTTATTCTCATTCAGAAAAACTACTTTCACTGCTAAAAAAACATTCCTCATTAACTATTACAATAAATGTGTTCTACTCAACACCATTTGTAACCTTCTCACTATAATCATCTATAGACAAGAATATTATCCTTTTGGATTTAGAGAACTTATTATCTTCCCTCTTGGAATATAATTTTTCTTTATATCCCTTTTTCTTCCAGGATCTTCTTGGATTTCATCATTCTTATTCACATTCTTAGTCATCAATTTCTTCTTAATCACCTTTTTGAGGAAAATTGGCATCAAAATTCTCAATGTCTCCACATACAAAAAATTTTAAGGGAATTTTTCTTTTATAACTTCATGTAACTATTTTCAAATTTTAAGAACACAAGGATAAAATTTCATCAAGATTTTTACAGAACTCATTTTCAGAGTCAAAGTCGATAACACCATCTTCCTTAGGAACCTTCTTATCATTTTCATTCTTGGCATCCTTGAATTAAATTTATCTATCATTTTTCATTTTCCCCTTCATAAATATTTCCCTTATGAACTCGTATGTGATGAGAGTACTATAAAAATCATCCAGAGATAATATATCAAGATATCTATCTTCTAATGAAGAAACTTTGGAATCAAAATTTTAAGGAATAATTCTCAAGAACATTTTAGGAAAAGTATAACCTTATAACTTTTCACTAAGACCTTTGATAGTGATAACAATTTCATTCACCCTAGTAAATAATTCACATTTAGATTCATACTCACCCATCTTCATTTTGTTTATACTTCAATCTCCATATTTTTTAATTTTCCTTTTTTACTATTGTATTGACATTGTGAATGTTGTTCAACATATCCTAGATCCCATTGGTCGTGTTAACTCCTTTTACTCTCAGAAACTCACTTTCAAAAAGTGATGAGAGTAAATAATTCTTAGCTCTTCCATCATTCTCAAGTTTCTATTCATGAAAATTTGTGAGAGGTGGATTCTAAATATGAGGAGGGAAACCATATTTAAGAGATATTGAAACATCATACCCAAGAGACATAAGATATGGTTGAATTCATTCATTCCAGATATGATAATTTCTATCATTTAAGATCAAAATCCCCTTAATATTAACACTAATCAGATTATCCATCAGAACTTCTTCTTCAAAATTTCAGCAAAGAATAAATAATGGGAACCATGTGCTCTGATACCACTTATAATTTCTCAATTAGGATAATTGTATCACCAAGAGGGGAGGGGGAGAATCAGTGGTATACTTTTCTTTTAAGTTTCCATTCTAAGAAACATCCTTCTCCTACTATTAGATAATTTATTATCTACTGACAATAATCACACACACAAACACATGAACTTAATTATTTGCAGGGTTCACTATTCAACATGAATAGTTATGTCCTTCGTATAGTATGGAAATGATACAATAACACACAATCCACTATAACAAATCCTTTTGTGTGGAATACAATGAAAAGGATATTCCCTTAAACATGAGTTGCACAATGTAAAAAAAAACAATAGTGTGTTTGATACTTCTCTAACAAATGATATAATACATGTCTTTTGTAAAAAAACATGTTACGGTGCTTCAGGATCAACATTCAAAAATATGATCTTTCAAAACAATTTTCCACTTTCTTACCAAAAATTCAGTAATAACATATTCTAGATTTTGTAATAAAACTCAGTCTGATTTCCCAGAATGATTCCCATGTTTTATTTCTCAATATGATAATAATTCTCTTTAAGAATACGGTTGAGAAAATTTTATAACACTTCAATTATGAGTCTGGAAATTCCAGTACTATTCCAACATGAATATTATTCCCTACTGAATATAATTCTTAGTATAATATGATTCCCAATTGAATTCAATTTTCTGCTAAATAAAATTCCTCACTAAATATGATTTTATACCTTCTATTTTATTCTTTTATTTGAAAAAACTTCTTAAAAAAACTCAATACAAAACTTTATTCTCCCTAAAAATGCAGAACTTCTATCTATTTCCTTATGAACAGTATATCCATCAGAAAGTACAAAGTACTTTCATCTTTTATACTCAACCTAAATGAAGTTTGGCCAGGATTCTTGGAAAGTTTCACAGTCAAACAACTTTACCCGAATCATTAATTTTCCTCAAATTTCGGGTGAAACTTGACCTGATCAAAGTTTATCATCTCTTCTCATTTATTCTTGATCCTTCTTAAATCTTCAATCAATATTTATTTCACCTATGAATTTCTTTACAAACATCACCCTGATTCAGATTCTCTATTTTGGTTTTCATTACGATCTATCTCATTACAAAGAAGAAAAATGTAACATAATAGATTCTTCTTATTATTTACTCTTAACCCACTTGAATGATAAACAAATTAGTCCAAACTTTTATATATGGTTGACTAAATTGTTGATGAAATCATATTTTCTCTTCATATTGGTTCTAGAAACGCTCCCTTTTCTTATCATTCATCAGTCCCAAACAATTATTCCCATGATGATTATGATGGCATACTGAGTCCAATGGACTTGTATCAGTAGCTTCAACATCAACAACTACATTCACTATGAAATATTATTCAAATGAATTTTCCTTCACAAACAATTCTTCCTATAATGAATACTATGAAATAATAAATATTATAGATCATCATCAATAGATTTGAGTTTAGAAAATTCATTCTTTTCTTTACAAAGATCATCCTTATCATCCTTTAAACAGATCTTCATCCGAAAATCTCATTTTGAAGATCTTGAAACAGGAAAACTTCAACTTCACAAAAAATCTTCATTCAAAAACATCTGATAGTATCATGAATTCCTTAATGAATTTAAATACATTTGAGATCAGATTTAGTATTGGATGACTTACAATGGAAAGTGTTGTAACATCCCATCCTTTCTAGAATCTTATTATTTCCAGTAGGAATTATTATAACTTCCTGATCTTCCATCACCATCTTTCGTAACTAATCATCTTGAATACAATTAACATTATTACAATGACGATGAATATGATTTACAAAACCGTTTCTCTATTTCTCGCTAGATACGATTAATCTGAATATAATTGGAAGAATCTCATTCACTCCTCCTTTCTTTTATAAATATTTCATCGTATGTTTTGAAACATACTTATACTTTATGAGAAATCTAAGATCAGAAAAGCATCATCACATTTTTAATGTGTTATAACATCCAATTCCTTTCATACCAGACCCATGGTGGGCCCGGTGAACCTTTCATTATACAAAAAATATTCCCAATACGATGTACTTTCTTAATCACTGTGAATATTTATTTTTGAATATGTTTTTGAGTTATAATTCATGAATACGAGGAATTCCTAAATACAATGAATTCATGAATAAATTTTGTTAGTCTGATTACCATATTTTAAAAAGTGAAGTGACTTCCTTTTTTTATTTGGTAGAAAAACTGATCACCAACAAACTTCTTCCTGATTAAGATGGTGAATTCGATTTCCTCATGTTTCTGTCATTTTATTAACATCCCAATCTGATGGATCATATTGACTCATCCAAATGTTTTGGATTCGATGGAAAAAAATTTGAATATGTATTTCCATCCATTATCTGCTCAATATACATTTTTTCTTCCACATAACCAACATACTTATCTATTGAAAAAAATACATTCCAAACAATTCATGGGCCTATGAAACACTATTATTTAAATGTTACTTACCATATAAAATGTTATCTTTGTGATAGAGGAAACATTTATTCCAAAATTTTAAAACAAATCCATTCATATAATGTCTAGATATAGAAATAATGTTTTTGGTAATTTAGGGCACATAATAACATCCCTTTAAAATCAATATCATTCTGATCGGTAGTGTGATGTGGTAGTACCGGATATCTACAACATCATGTTTAGATTTGGGGGATAATCTAAGATCTACCTATCCTCTATTAATCTTTTTGAATCAACTTTATTACTATATTTAAATAAATTTATGAGCACCACAAGATTTATCCAATAACCAATTTTTAGAAATAGATAAGTTTCACTTGATAACAAACACACATAAATCATCCCCTTGCTTTTTTGGATGGGTGAATTTTTTCATCCGTTGAACCTTCTTGCCACATACAAAACAAACAAAATCAGGTTCCCTTGCATGCCCCTTGATCTTCCTCTTCTTATAAGTGTGTGAAGAAGATTTGGGAATAATGTTATTTACCTTCCCTTTCTGTTTGTTCATTATAAGGATGTATGTTTTTTCACACTTCATATCCTTATCTTCTTGGTGAATAAGAGTAATAATATCTAGAAAACACTTCCCAATGTTCTTCATATTAAAATTCATAATAAAGATGGAGAATCTATAATGGAGTGATTATAGAATGAGTTTGGGGCCTAGTTATTTGAGGAGTTTAATCCCTAGAAACTCTAAGTGCTCAATATAGCCAATGATCTTGACTACAAGAGACCTAGATGTGGTACCCAATCAAAGCATAGTCTAAAAGAGCGCCTTGTAAATCTCAAACCATTTCTGTCTACATCTCTCTAGGTAAATACAATGGAGGTTCTCAAACAAGATATATATCTCCATGTTCTCTTTATACTTCATTAGTTCACTAGACATTGATGAATGTATCAAACATTAAATGTTGAATTGAGGATTCTGTCATGTAATAGGTGGATCATGAATTGAGGATTCTGTCATGTAATATTTTCTTTAATGGTGTAGCATAACCAGAAGGCATCTAAACCACTCCTCTAAGTTACTTTCTATTGGGATGTTATCTTTCTCTAATATGGATCGATGGGACTGTTTGGATGATAAAATTTTAATTTTATTCTATAATTAATAAGATATTATCATTATCAATTTGATTTATTACAAAATAATTGAGACATTTAAATGTTTTATTTATTTATTTATTAAATATCCCACTATTTTATCATGTCTCAAAAGCTCTCACCACTAAAATCGGAATGTCTAGTTTCTTTAACATTATAATTGCAAGGATCCTCATTAATTTTAATAATGATATAGAATTTGGTCATGAAATCTATAATAAAGTAATTAGGTAGGTGTTCTTTCTAGTTGTAGACTTACAACTCTTTGGTCCATTGAGTGGATTCCCTTATCCTAAAATCCTAACGTGAATTTCATCCACACTTTCCTCTAAATTTGTATTGAAAAAACTTTGGTCATTAAACTCAATACAATTTCATTTATTTCAATACAAAAATCTCATGAGAGCTCCCCAATAAAATTAAGTGTCTAGACATTAGTCATGTACTACACTTAGTTTTCTGGTTTCATTTTCAATCAAGTAATGGAATGTTTAGTCTAACTTAATATATAATTAAGTGATTTTAATTTATTATGCATTTATTTTACCTTCTTTTGTCCATTACAGGTCCTGTTAATATTAGGTGGAATATACTTAATTAATTAACCATGATGGATAAAACATTTATGCATAATTCATTTATTTAAATTCCATCTTTTCTCATTAATTAATTTATTTATGTAATCTTGGTCTTACATCAATAAATTAAATAATTTCATAAGATGGAAAATTAATTATTTAAATGACTCATTCACGATATTTATCTAATAGTTGATTTGAAAAGTATACATTAAATCAGCCTTTGACCTGGGGGAATAACTCTTATTGTCGATATTAGAATGTGTTACATCATTTCAGTTGTCCACCTTTGTATCACCTTGGTTGGCTTCATTATGGTATCATATTGAACCACCTCCATGCACCTTCAGATGCTCCATTAATAAAAAATATTTATTACACATACACATATGCAGGGAAACAAATTATTGGTTAAAGGGAATTATATAAATATCATTGGACATGTGGGTCCTACATAATAATGGAGGGAGGAATGGCTTGTAGGCCATCATTCAATATAGTATTAAATAATTGAAAAATCATGGAATAAATTAAATTAAAACATCCAGCACTGACATGGGTCTTGTTCATGCTCATGAAGGGACATACAAGAAACGAATATGAAAAACTAAATGGCTAGCATTCATTTCTTCATTTATTATTTTATTAATTGAGATAAACACGCTATCATTAATTAATTATTTAATTAATTCCCTTTTATCTTTAATGATCATCCGATATTATTTTGAGATACAAATAATTAATGAAATTCATGGAAAATAAACTAATGAAACAATAATGAAATATTAATAGCAATTAATTAATTAATCATTTAAAATTCATTACAACTATTATTAAATTGTCAAACCAACAATGGTGTGCCCATAAATAAAATATGGTTTTAATGCTTTAATTTTCAAATTTAATGTAATTTTTATTTTTATTTCTATTAATGGGAGACTAAAAAACATGTAAATGCAGCTACATGCCATGTACCTTTGTTACCATTTATCCAAGTCACATGCATGAGAATTTTCCATTTTAACTCATCCAGACTACATGATGTGTACATGACAGCTACACACCCTGCATTCTCTGGTCATGTACAAGAATGGCTGATCAAAATGAGGTTTTCAATAAAATTACCATGTATAATTTATTTGTAAGATAATCTAGATAAAATGATCAGGGGTATATGTAATTTTCTCTAGTTGCACACCGTGTAACTCAATTTTACCAGCCAAAGATTTTACAATTCCCGATGGCATATTCGATGGTTTATAATGTTTTCTTAAACCGTTAAGTAAATAAAACATTGAAAAAACATGATTAAGATGATGATAACATGTTAATTCAAATCATATTGAAGAAAAAATAACGTGAAGTTAAAATATAACCACAATTGCACATAGATCAACAATAAAATAAATAATTATAAATTTAAATGTGATTTCTTTGATACCTCTTGATGGTTTTGGGCATAGTGGAAGTGTGTAGAATTATGAGATATATTAAAATTTCATTTAATAGTCATTTCCTGAAACCATGAGCAATGATCTTGAATGTCCGAATTATAATTAATTTATTTAATATTTAAAGAAATAACCATCTATGTTTCAGAATTTTTTTTGTTGGTTAATGTTGATCATCTGAAGAGGCCCTTTCAGATTACCTTTGTAGCGTTGTGAGGATCCCTGGACTAAATCCCTCTTGTGGGGATCCATAAGTGCTCATATGTTCTTCGAGAACCACTGCTCGATCTCTGGGTTCTAGCGCAGTGACATGAATTTCTTGTGATTGATTTGGATCACTTGCTCTTCAGTCTTTAAGAACTCTCTCTTTCACTTCACAATCTTGATAAGGAGTTATGATGAGTTGATAGATAATTCATTGTGCACAATAATTCACTATTGTCCATTTTGGATGTTATACTCAATAGACATAGCCACCTATTTATAGGGAGGAGATTTAAGTTAAAATATTATTTAATTGCATACCAATAATTAAATATCATTAATTACATTTAATAAATCTCATACCACAAAATAAAAATTATATTATTATTATTTTTCAGGGTGTGCCTTCTTTTGTAATAACTTATATTATATAACAGTGTTGTTAATTTATATTTATCAATAGACTCGGTCTTGATCTGTTCAAAATCCTCTAGCATTTATTGAATAACTGAATAAATATTCTGTTTATAAATAAATATTTTATTCAGCATCAAGAAAATAATTATTTATTAAAATATTCAATAAATAAAATAAATATTATTTCACAAGCTGATGAATAAAAATTTATTTAATTTATGTGATCAATATAATTTGAATAAAATTACTCCTCAAACATGAGAATAATATTTATTCAATTAATTAAAAAAAATTGAATTTAATTGAGATCAACAAAAACATTTAGTGCATGACCCTCTATGATTCATTATCGTTGAAATTAGACAAGTTTGCCTCAAGTACAAGATTACTATCTAGTAATGAGCCAACACACCCCTGAGAAAGAACTTTATGTCACAACGTCAAAAACCACATGAAAATTCTCACTATGGAATTTAACCCCTTTTTCACAATATCTCATCCAGAAGGTTGTACATCAATGTCACCAACCTATATTCCTGACATGTAGTTCTTTGACTATCTAAAATATACACATCATTGCACCATGGTCATGGAATTTAATGTGATGGTTCTATTCCAATCAAAGGGTCGAGATAGAAGCTTATATAAATATTTAAGGGACATATCCTTTCTCGACTTATTCATTAATGACATGCCACTTGTGACACACCTAACATATCCAACTTCTCCATGAACTTTTATCATCATGGTTTAAATAATACATATAAGAATGCGAGTTGTAAAATGAATTAATAATAATCTTAAAGTCTAAGGACCATCAGACACACTTATAAAAAAGGATAACTAATAACACCAAAACATACTGAATTCTTATTTATGGGTATGTTCTTATAACCTCTCATCTTGGAGATTTATAAGTGAAAACGTTATTATAAAAATATTCATCTTATTGCGGGTACTCTCACTTGACAGTTTATATACAACGTGTCCCATCATAGAGTATTATCCATCCGTAGAACATTATTTGAGAATATCAACATAGAAAATCAAGTTTCTTATCCTAGAGGCAATCTACAATGAACTTATCAATGTTATGTATACATTAGGACTTTGTTAAATTAGAGTCATGCAGAATAAAAAACAACTTGTAATAAGAATTTTTATTAATATTCAATACATCGAATATATATATGTAATCAAATTAAAAACAGTTGGTCCTTTGAAACCATCCCCAAAAAATAAGCCCTAAAAACATCTCACCTAATTTCATTTCTGATCGATCAATATTTATACTATCTAGTAGTATGTTAGAGATTATAAATTGTAATTTTTATCATTATTCCAATGAAAATTATGCCCAAAAATTTTGGTGCTGTTACCAGGGAAAAGAAAACAAAACCAAAAACAATTATTCTCTGTAATTTTGATTCATTTATACAGACTTTCATAAAAAAATTTCCTTCTAATTGAAAAGATAAAAATTTTTATTTGTAATACCAAATAAATATTTGTATAGTATTTAGTGGGGTTTCCAAACCATGGGGGAGAAAAAAATATGATATAGACTAATGGATTAAAAAACTCCGAAAAATAAAATAAAGAAAATTGACTACTATGAAAAAATAACTTGACAACGAGACATATGAACATGAAAAAAACATGAGTAAAGCTAGGGGAATCTTGATTGTCCTGATAAAAATAATTCCTTATTCATTTAAATATTTATTTAAACTGTCGTACATTTTAATTATTTACTACCGACTAACGCTCTCAAGATGTAGCAGTTCCAGGTTGAATCTAGTAGCACATTTACTAATAAACCCAATGAATAAAAATAAATAATTATGGAAAATATTACTTGATCAGTTTTTTTGTACCATTTTTTCCATTAAAAACATGTGTAATTCCTCTTTAGTGAACTTCTAATTTTTTTTAATGAAATTGAAGCTACCAAAATTTTAATCATTCAATAAACGAAATAAAATAGATAAACTTACTCAATTTATTTCTCCCCAACTAAATTTCTATCCAAGAATCATGTTTTCCAAGAATCAAAAATATATTCAAAATAAATTACAATAGGAATGAATGAATGATGAATGAAGGGAAAGGGAAATAATTCCTCTGGTTTTTTGAAAATTGAAAATCCAAACATTCTGAATGCACATTGTTGTAACATTGGATCTACTATGGATGTATCAAATGATAATGTGTTTCCCAAATACTATCTCTAAAAAACATCTATGTTTTATCTTTTTTTATCTCTCATGCTACCAAATTTATTTAATTTTTTACCAATATTCGGTGCCAGATACATTCCACTGACTTATCTCAGTATTCAATTAATCTCTCTCCATAAGGGTTTGGGGACTTTATTTTATCACTTGCACGTAGCCTGAATAGAACTCTTAAAAAAATATCCTCAAACTCAAATGCTCATAGATTCAGTGTCTATAAAGACGAAACTCGATAAAACCCATTATAAGTTCATCTTTTATATACATATGAAGTAACACATTTTCCGTCATCATTCTTCTTCATAACAAAAACTCTGAAAGTATGATATATCTTCAACTAAACATTATCACACCAGGAATAATTAAAATCCTCCAAGAAGTAATAGATAAAATCTATCATATTATCATTAGCCACTTGAAAAACAACTCTCAAGACACAAGTCCCTGAACTAGTTTTACTAGTTTTTTTAAAAAAAAACTCCAAACAATCCTTAGATAACCTTTCAACATTCTCGACCCATCATAATAAAACAAACCCCGTTATCAGATCAAAGACAATTTTCTACCACATCATACCTTTGATTGAAGGATTGTGTAGAACATACATTATCCTTCTTAGATAGATTGAAACCCATATCTGGTGCTAGGATAAATTTCTTAGAAGCATTAAATAGAGCACCAATAGTGCATGATTCAATGGCCTCGCAATTGGTGTGATTGAGTATCACAAGGCCCCATCCAAATCCGCAAAATCTAACCAGTAAGAAAAAACATCTAATATTCTTTCATAGATGCCCTTGAATTATTTTTTATTGTGATCCCACATGTGTGAGGTAAATATTTTCCATCCATTCAATGATATAGTGTACCAATAGAGTTTGTATATAATATCTAGTCGAACTTCCTTAATAAAGATCAGGTATCATTCATTTTTTCCACAAAATAAACTAGGCTGATTACCATATTTTATCCCATCATTGGCTCTATGCTTCAGACACAACTGATCTGATCTTCATCTTCATTAGTGGTGAGATCACCTTAATCGTAATTCAGAATGTGTTTGGTGAAGTTTTAGTAAATGAAAATAAATAATATGATAGTTTATATACGAAAATAAATGGAAAGAAATGATTGTGATTTCTCTCCTTGTGTTTAGATCAATAACATAGTAAATGAAATGAAATGATTTGGATTTCTCTCCATCATGTTTGTTGACAATTTCAAAATGAAAATAAATGAACTTGTTTTGGAGAAAATGACACCAAAACCCTTTGTTAAAAAATAACACATACACACTAGATTAAAGGGCATACTTTTACGTAACAAAAAATAACTATCAATTACATTTCCTTGGACGCCACACCTACCACCATTTTTTACAATCTTAACAATTTATGTTAAATGAAGAAAAAAATCTTTTCACAAAAATTATGTTTTATTACCTTTTTTATGACTAATCAAAACAAATTAATTTTGATTTTAATCAATCGTTATCTTTTATATCACCAGAATTGGTAAACATTAAACTAAAAACATATATTAATAACAAATTTAAAATTTTTGATTATTAATTATAGATAATAAAATTTATTTATATAATTTATTTCTTCAAAATTATTAATTCAAGGTAATCAAAATTATAAATTCAAAATTATAAATTTAAAATAATTTTTAATTCTAAATAACTATAAATTCACAATAATTATTTATTAAACATGGTTATTTGTTCAAAATAATTTGTAATTCAAAACATTTATTAATTCAAAATTATAAATTCAAAATATTTATCAATTCAAATTTATTTCTAAATTATTTATATAATTAATTAATTAAAGATAATGATAATTATTTTTAATCAAATTATCTATAATCAAAATTATTTATAAATTATTTACGATTACTTATATTCACATAATTAGTTGCAATAAAAAATATTTATATACACAATATCAAAATTAATTATATTTGATAGTTATTGTTAAAAAATGATGGGTATAATTGTCAAATGACCTCTCACGCATGCTACAATGAAAATCCACAGACAAACGGTTCAGGAACTCAACCTATCAACCAGTTCCCACAAAAAAATATTTTCATGGGTATCTAAATATTTTTTTCCCTTGCACAAACATTAAGAAAAATTTTTTCCTCATGAAAATATTTTGTTTTCCCCATGAAAATATTTTTTGTTTTTATTATTAATAATTAAATTTATTTTCATTTATATAAATATTAATGGGAAATGGTGTGAAGGTTTGATGGAATAAAATATGTGAACATTGTTTATATAGACATATAAGGATAGTATTTTAAATTTAAAAAACACATCAACTCTATAAACCATCTCTGTCCGAATCATCCCAAATTTGGGATGATTTGAAACATATGGTTATAGAGTTATGTTTCTCCCCATTTTCCTCCCTCATATTTCATTCTAGTATCTTTTGTCTCACCAAACAAATAAAATCATTTTCCATCCCTCCGAATCATTTCTTTTCTCCCCAACTCTCCCCTGGAAAATGTGGGCTGAATCACTGCTCGAATGCGAACATGAATGGTCTGATTTATAAATATTGATTTTATTACAATAATCCATACTTCACATTTAAATTACTTTATTCATAAACTTCAACAAAAAAACTCCAATTGATACATCTATAAATATACACCATCGCATCAAACCAACTCAAAAACATTTTACTTCGTGAAGTGCTACAGTATTCTAGGGTCAAACTCAGAATCTCTTCATTCAAATTAGTTCACCTATCAATGCATTCAATAATTTAAATAGCAGAGATTAAAAAAACAATAAATATATTGATTTAAAATGAATAAAAAATTAAATCAAATATTAAAACCAAAAGAATCCCTAAATTTTTAAATTGACCAATAACAACTAAAAAAATATCCTAATAAAATTTATAAGAAATTAAACATTGAACTCTAATATAATTAATTCTGAACCAGAAACAATTTCAATAAATTCATTAAAATGAAATTTTAATTAAACTCATTAGATACAATACAATATGATTAAAAATGTGAAAATAAAAATAAATAATGTTAAACAATTAAGTACAAAATCACAAGACCTCTTTAAAATATTCAATGAATAATATCTTCAAAAAGTATTTGAATTTGATCAAGAAATAATCGTTATACAATCATTTATGCTTTGGAAATCATCAAATAATTATTGATTATAGGTAGGAAACATATAAAATTTACCCACATTAACTACTAAGGAGTTATTTGGTGGACAATCGGGTGGTTCGAGAGTAGTTAGAGTTAGAATAGGAATCAATCCTCTCCCACAATCTCCACCTTTGGTTAGTTAATGTCGAATATGTAATCATAATCGTCAAATTTGTGGGATAAATAATGAAGATGACACCTATAGTCATCCATCATCTTGTGCATTTCAGAATATGACATATATCCTCTCTTCATTAACCCTCACACTAGATGATGCAAGTGTAAATTATTATTCTGGAATAAGGAGTTTAGGGGTTGGATAATCCAGTGAAACCATTATATAGACCATTATCACCATGATATTATCCACTGGTGGTGACTGTCTTTCACTCACCCTATCATAATAAAGGATGTTTATTCTTAGTGGTGGAATATATCCTTCATGAGATAGGTTTATGGATGAGATGAGATCTAGTGGTACCTATTTTGGTATATGTTGGGTATTATAGATAACACTACATGATGAAGCATAGTTGAGTAAGAGATGTGTGGTCCATACTTGGTAGTGAGTGAATCCCCATAGACTTGACAAGAAAAGTAAAACCTCAAGAAAATGAATCCAGTTAGCCATCATATGATAAGAATGAATTAGGCACTATTTTAATGAAAGAGAAATTCTAACTATGTGAGTCTAAAGGAATTACCAAATGCATTCCGAGGGTGATTCGAAAATTTCTAGGAGTGGGATGATGAACACACTTGTGGAGTTTATGAAGTGTTGGGACTAAATCCTCCCTCGTATTAAATCATGGTGGATCTTGTTAGCCATTCAAGTAAATTACCTAGTTTTACTATGAGAATACCAGTTGTGTAGTAAACTCTTGTATTGTGGGATAAAGGTTTATGGAGTTGTGGTTAGTCTTCATGAATTTTATGATGTGGTGGTTGATGAGATCATAGATTCCCAATAGATTCGTAGTGGTTTATGATTCTATTAGTGGAAGTTGTGTCAAGTTGATGGAGTAGGCTCACAAGTAACTAGTTTTAGATTGATTGATTCTGGTATAGAAAGGGAGATGTTGCTTGATATTTTATTTATAGTGTTGGCCCCAACTAATCCTCCATTGAGAAAGAAAGGCATGTGTTTGCAATGTTGACTTAGTAATCCAATATTAATGGATGTTCTATGGTGATGGATTTGAAGGGGTTTCCCTAAAGGTGGGGATCACATTAAACACTCCCCCAAGTGAAGAGTATTTTTCTAATGATGTTGATGTTAAATATTATAAGGGATATCTTAGTTAGGGACCATCTTGGTGAAACACAAACCTTAGTGTTGTATGTCTTGTGGATCCTTTTTTTATGTTCCGGTCACATGGAATCTCTCCCTATTTTATGGTGGAGGAACCTTTATCAAGAGGTTCTGGTTTTTTGATTTCTCATGTTTGGAAGGTGATATCTGATGACCTATAATAGAATGTGTAGGGAAATTTAAATAGTTAAAACCTTTTTCTTCAGATTAAAATAGATTGGTCAACCTAAAGAGAAGCAGATCAATGTTTAGTGGTTTGATGAGGTTGGTGTTGTTCTGGATGTGCTCTTCATAAGATTTTCTGAAAGATTAAAGACAACATAATATGATATCCATTGAAAGTGGATGTAAACTTGATAGTGGTATGGATTTGAAAGGATAATTATTAGGGATGTTAATAAAGTGTTTTAGGAAGAAGGTCTAAGTCACCTTGGTTCCATGAGAAAATGATATTGAATCCCATGCTTTATTGGAAAAAGACGATGGAGGAACTGACCTGGGTTTGGAGGGTAATGATTATTGGAAGATATTATAACATTAATGATAAATATTTTTAAAGTTTAAATGTTTAAATGTAATATATATGGTTAGTTATAATGAAAAAATAAATTAGATCACCATTAAATGGTGGGGAGAATGGCACTCCCATGAGAGGTTACCTTTTTGAAAAACCATTTCAGGTGGATGTTGGTGGTTACTGGATTCATTTCATCCCATGTGGTTAGATACCATTAATATGAGGATAGGTTGTGTGTCATGATTCTTAGGGAGACACACTTCTAGTAGAGTTGTGTTTATATTTAGGCTATGTATCCAGATGATCTAGAGATAATAATCTCAATGGAGAAAGTGGATGTTCCCTTCTGAGGAAGTTGTGTACTGAGTTTGTTTACAGATAAGACCCCCAAAGTTAAAGGAAATGCATGTGTAGGTAGATTTATTTCACAATATGTAATTCATGATGTTCATTTTTGGTCACTGCAATTAATTTTTTTGTTGGAAAAAAAGATTTAAATATGCGGAGGAAGTAAAAACTAGTATTTTTCTTAGTCAAGTCATAAAACCAATTTTAGGTTATTGTGTGTCGAGACTTCCCCAAGGATAAAATGAAAAATTTACCATATATTATGTACATTTTTTTTGAAGCCACCATTAATTCTATGGTCTATTCTTTACTTATGGGTTGAGCTGATGTGGAGTAATGGGTGATGTGGTGGTTTGATAATAATATATTAAATAGAATTTACTATTGTTATCCCCTTTTTGTGTGTTCTTAAGAATTATGTTTTTTTTGTTAAAAAATATTCCCCAATGAGAAATATGAGGTCATAGTTTCAAATAGGATGGAGGTTTTACCCTATGAGTGATATAATATAGGTTCACATCAGAGTTTTTCGGTTCAGGATATCACTTGTAAAATTGATTAACAGGAGGTATTTAATCAGTGAGATTTATAAAATTAATTTAATTTTATAATATTATCTAAAAACCCTTTGGGAAACTTTTAAATACACATATTATAGAATTTTTCTAGGGTAATAAATTTCCATAAATGATAGAACCCTAGAGGGTGAAGAGAGAGAATCAGATGGATTGGAGGTTCCCTCGAATGAAGTAGTCAATAGTCATCAATGAATGATGATTATTTAGATAATCATGTAGGGTACCATGGATGCATGAATATATTTAGGAAATGATAATTCACTATTGAGGTAGGGCTTTTTGATATCCTATTTCACTATTCTTTATGGATTTAATATTTTTGTTTGTTAAAAACTTACCTAATATTTGTGAGAAAATTGGGTCCATTTAATTTAATTTATACATAAGTTATTATTCATGGTATTTTAATCCCTTGATCCATGGATATTTTATGGTATATTTATTGAACCATAACATTGTGGATTTTTGATATTGGGTTTGGTGATGGATCAATAATGAACAAAGTGAGATTATCCCCTGTTTTTTCTTCTTTCTATTCCATCTTCTCTCTTTATCTCCATCTCTCCCTTCTTGCTTAGAGAGAAAGGTTCCTATGACTTATCAATATCTAGTGAAACTAATGAAAGGCTACAGTGGAAACCATGGATCTACCTAGGTGGTGTGACATGATATAATTTGGTAAGAGAGGAAGTAGTGGCAACAATCACTCAACAAAAAAAATCATAAATGACTATGTATTGGATTGGGTAGATAGGAGGAGACATAGGGGACCGATCAAGTGTAGTTAATGTGTAGAGGTTATAGTTGTCTAGGTGGGGTGGTAGGATGTGATGGGGAAGGATTTAGCCTAGGGTTTTCATGGTACAAGTGGAAGGGGTGGAACTATAGGAAACCTAGATATCAAATTTTTCTCGGAACAGATGATGACCCACCTTCCATGTGGAAGGCAGTTAGACTAGACCAGCATAGCCCCACTAGGCTAAGTATTGTGGGCCGACCCAAAATGGGAATCCATACATGAAGAATTTTATCTGTAGGGTCTGGGTCATGTTTACCCAATCCAACTCAGGTAGGCATGTTATGGCATGTGTGGGGAACATTTCTGCACCCTTAACCCCATGCATACACATGGCATGCCTATAGGCTATCACATGACCCTGTTTTCACCTATGTGGTGTGTTTTCCATGATTTCTTAACTAGGTTTCTATTTTAGGCAACAAAATAGCATTTCCTGGGTGTTTTTTTATGTAGATCATAATGGAAAGTTCTATTTTGATATGTGAGGATATTTTGAGGAAAAAATATGTAGATATTAAATTTAACTATATATGGATGGTGACTAGATATTGGCATGATGATTAAATATTTCTTAGGGTTAGAAACTCCCACCAGTAGTGATGTTGTGTCATTATGTTGGTCCTCCAACATAAAAATATAGGGGTAGTATCCCCCCATATTTTGTGTGCTACTCAAGGCCCAATATCCCTTACTTTTATATTAGATAGGTTTGGTATCCCTCCCCCAAATTCATGGGTAATGGGATCCTCCATCTATAGAGTCGGTATTACCCATGTTTAAGATCTCAATCTGGGCATGATATCCTCTACTAGAGTTGGTATTCACCCAATATACATTGCTCATGGTATCCTCTCTACTATTCCATATAGGTGATATGGATTTTCTCATAGTTCGGTAGTTATGGTAGAAGGGTTTGACACTCCATTAGTTGATTTTTTTTCTAGGATAATGTGTGGGTCCCCCTACAAGTTTCTAAAATAATTTATTTGAGGGTGGTAAATGATTAGGTGAGATAATCCCAAGATTTAAACACATTCTTGAGTGGGGATCAGGGCCCCTTTATATATTCTAGTGGTGGTTTTCAGTGATGGTTGGGAATATTATATTCTTAAAGACTTTAAAAATCCTTAGGAACCCTCCCTAGTCGCCTTTAGGTTATGGTATATAGTTGGGCTATGTACTTCAAAATTTATGTTATTTTTGATCTGATGAGTATCCCTAGTTTCTCATGAGACTCATACCTTTTTTGGGCTGTGTAATGGCCTAATTTTTTTCAAATAGGGAGACTTAGTTCAATTTGTAGTTTCAATGTCCTAGGAAATTCCTAGAAGGAAAATAGTAAATTTACCCTATAATATGTACTTGGAAAATTATTTTATTTTTCCATTTATTATATGGATTAGTTTTTACCCTCGAGATAAGACGACATAAAATTATGCACTCCACAAATCCAAAATAAAAATATATTCTGTATAAATAATATTTTTTCCTCAACACATGTATTGTTGGGAAATGTTATTTTGTTTTGAAAGAGAATATTTGAACTAAAATATGAGAACACTATTATATCTAGAATAAGGGATTTATCCTAGGATATTGGTAAACATTGTTCCCATTAGAGTACTAATGCTTGGGCCATCAATGATGTATTAAATAATTAATTGATTTATTTATTGATCAAATTGATTATTTTTTATGAGGAATAAACCCTAAGAACCCTCTATATAATCCCTTATATAACCCCTCACCAGCTTTAACCACATTTTTAATCTACACGAACCCAAAAGAGGGGGGTGGGAGAGGGATGAGGATGGAGTTTTTTAGAGAAGATGATCCAAATTTTGTGATGATGATTGATGAGACCAAGGAATTGATGATAGATGAATGTGACTATTTTATACCAAATAAGTAGGTATTTTTTTATTTCTCCATGATCTATGGAGTTTCTATTATAATTGATATTGGATCATTAATGAACATGGATTCAATTTATTCTCCTATATCTATTCTCTCCTTTTCTATATTCCCCCTCTTCTATTATCATGTGGATGGAACAAGAATGTTGGATCTAATATTAGTTGAAAATAGTGGTGTGAGAGGTGGAATGTGTGAGGAGTTTCAAACTGGGGAATCTTGGCAAGTTAATGATGACATGAAGAGGATAGTGGTGTGGTGACGATGCCAATGCAAGGGGAGAGTTGGTATGGTGATATCGACTAGTGAAGGATAGTTAGGTTGGATTAGGGGGTAGAGGAGGCCATTTATGAATATTTTTAGTGGGGTGAAACTCTCACTATGGGGGGCATCAACATCAGAATCTAGTGTCCTGAGTGGTATCTCGGGTTGGGAACACCACAATAGTAGTTGCAACACTCTGTGGATGGAGTAATGAGAGGAACAACCCCCACACATCTAGCCACATAATCCCATGGGATTGAATGATATTCCATATACCACATGGATGGCATGGGAGGTGATGGTCGTAACCCATATAGGTCGAGTGATGTGGTATGTACCCATGTGAGGCCTAACTATTGGCCCGCACATGAAGAAGACCTTGTTGGGGTGCACTGGGTCGAGTCCACCACACCTGACCTATGGTGGCTCACATGGTGTGACCTGGGTAGGTGCATGGAGTGATTTTGGATTCCACACACAATCCCATATAAAATTATTCCCCTAATCCCACCACACCATGTAGAATTCCCTGAGATATCCACATGGACTTCTATCTCCTACGTGGCATGTATTTTGTGACAACATCACCACATTTTATTCCAAAAAAATAAATAGACGGTCTTGTATACTTTTTTTTAGATTGTAATGGTGTGGTCTATTTGGTAATGAAAGTCCATTTTTGAGGTGTGACATATAGATTTTTAAATTTTCTCAATAGTACCGATGATGGGGATTGGACGTGATGACCAGAGTGTTCATGATGTTATATATACCCCTGTGTACTGTGTATTGTTTAGTGGGATGTGGGACCACTGTATAGATAATGGAGTCAATTTTTCTTCCACCAATATATCATGCGCAACCATTTTCTATTGTGTTCAAGTCAAGCTGTGGGTCCTTTATTGATGAATTCAAAACCCCAACCCACCTTATATGTGTTACTAAGTCCATGAATCTTCCACTAATTTCATTTATCCTCCTCACCTAATAGTTTTTTCCTAGATATATGTGGGTTCCCCACCATAGTTCTCTATGACATGACATGTGTTTAATAATTTTCTGTATGGTTATGGTAGTAGGGTTAGTTATCCCCAAAGAATACATATATCCTTGGTTTGGGTTCCCCTAAGGCTTTCAAGAAATGATGGAAGTATTATTGGTTACTTATAAGGGTGTGGTGCCCACTCAACTAATGCACATAATTTAGTGAGGTTTATGTACTCATTTCTTATTTATAGTAATAGTGTGAATAGAAGGCTAGATCGATAAGATACTTCAAGACATGTGACTCCTTATGAATCCTAGATATGCCTTTGAGGTGTGATATAAATCCGGGCTATTGAACTTTGACTACGTGGTATTTTTGATTCTCCAAGAATTCCGACTTTATTATGAGATGAAAAAATTTAACCTTAATATATTAGAGTTTAGATATTCAGAACAAACCTTTTTTGGGTAAGTGGTAATATTTTTAAGACCTATTTGAGTCCATATGTATGATAATAGAGAATTAATGGGTTTATTTCTCTTATCCTTCCCTGGTTACTCCAATATATCGATTACATTGAGATAAATTTTTTTAATAGATCCCATTAGGTTCTATAAAATATTAATGAGTAATTTTATACTATATCTTATATGGGCTTTGTGCCCACAAGTGTTGTCCCTGTGTAGTTAACACACAGGTCAGAGATGTTCATGGGGGACATGGAGACGGTAGAGATTGTTCGGAGCTATCTACTGGTGGTGACATTGGTGGAAGTAGTGTGGTTAGATCATATTGGTTCTAAGAGTTTATTATAGTAGTCAATGTTCATGTTTAAATCCAGATTATTGTGAGTTCATCATATCAGTTGTTTTTTCTTCATATCAGTTGTTTTTTAGATCTTATCAATTGTCTCATGCATATTTTTTACATAATTCATTTGTTTATATATAATATATGGGTATTTAGGGATATATTATACATTGTATATGTGCACATATTACATATACATATAGGCTGAGGCATCACATACTATGAGATATGTTGACTCGGTGCTTGTCACAAACCCCTAGAATATTGGACTATTGGAGGAATTCATGGGATGAAACACTTGGCTAACTTATGGCCCGGGTAGAGCCTCAGTGTGTCAGGTCATGTAAGAGTGGTTTCAATTTTTTTCCAATGGATGGAGGTTGAAACTTGGTGTTATGTGAGGATGAATGGGGATTTAGGGAAATTGTGTTTAGGAGTTTTTCATTTGTATTTATGAAAAGGGAACCCATGGATTGTACAATGACCAATGTGTTCATTCACGAAGACACTGATAACCACTTTGATGACACGATACACTAATTCACCAGTTTTAGGAAACAATAATGGTATATAAATCATAAAGGAATGGGTCCTCAATTTCCATTTACTCCTTTATTCATCTCTCTATATATTCTTTATTGATAGTGGTTCATATTTTTAATTACAAGATGATACCACATTGGCAGACATCTTGGATTCCAAGGTAGGGTCACAACACACACATATCCTTCATTTAGACACTTATTTACCACTGACTGAGTGACTAGGATTATATTCCGGGTTTTAGTTTTTTATGTGCTAATGTTAATTTTTTGGGTGTTAGCCTCTTCTATTGTGTCCTATTTGATGAAGTACTAGTTCTACTTTATGATTATTGTAACATCCCAGGTAAATAAAGAATAAATAATTTTCATATTTATTAATATTTACGAATTAAATATTAATTTTATTTTAAAGAGGTTGCTATGTTCGATAGCGTACCCGATACGCAACGATGAGTTTCTTTGAAACTTACGTAGCACACTAGTAATAAAATAATATTATTTTAAATGTTAGTTAACAAGTAACCGTTGTACTGGCGGGAATGGATAGAAATAACTAAAATATGATTAGATATGTTTTTAAATGTTTATACATTTACCCAATAAAAGATAAAGGCTTAAAATACGGAAAGAGTTCAATTTTAGGGTATATATACTCTAATTTTCACTAAAGGATCACTTATCACCTTTTAATGGTGAACCGTCATTAAATATAATTTTTATCACTCTTATAATTTATTTTGGACCAAATATAACTCTTCTTTAGAATCGGGACATCAAAATTTACTTTGTGTAAAATTTTGGTACCTTTCTGATAAAGTTCATTTTTTTTACGAATAGTGTAAAATGTTGTATTTTAATTCAAAACCTCTTTTTAATCTAAATTATTTATATGATTAGATTATTATTTTAATTGGTTTTAAAGTGAAATTAAAAAATATTTTTACCAGTTAATCCAATGGTGGTCATTGGAATCAATTTCACTTTGAAATTGGACTTAAACTGGTGTCAATCTTTTGATACTTATTGTTTCACAAAAACACGCTATTTGTCATGACAGCGGGAATTAAATATTAAATTAATTAATTTGACTTATATGTTTTGAATTTTGTAAAATGGACTTCATTTTTTAATTCGGAATATCAAATATAGCTTAGGGTGAATATTTGGTAATTTTCTGAAAAACTTCAATTTTTGATGAATAGTGAAACCACTAAGTGGTAATCAAGCAAACTGTTTTTTCAGTTAAATGAAAGTTTACCACTAATGTGTATTGAATTTTGAAAATCCGACATACATGGTTGTCATTAAGAAGTAAAATGTGGTTCAATGAGATTAAAATAATTTTTTGGTGAATAGTAACTTTTTTTCATTAATCGCGATTAGAGGTAATTAGTGTAGTTTAAGGTAAAAATGGTATTATAAGAATGTGAAAACACCATGAAACTTGTCCTACACCTATTGGGTGAGTCATGGCCGACCAAGACAAGCCATGGGCCAACTTGGGGACCCCATGGAGCCACTTTAGTTGGAAAATGACATTAATATATTTTTATTTAATGATAAAGTGAAAATGACACTAACATAAATTGTTTTACTAAACTAATTTTTGAGTGGGGTTATACAAGTCCAAATTTTGATTATAAATAGTAATTGGAAATCTACAAAGATTTCCTACATCATAGTATTTTTTTTATAATTTTGAAACATTAAATAAATTAAATTATTTATGACATAATAATGATGCATCGATGACATCCTTATTTGACGATTTAAATAAAATGGAAAGATAATGTAAAATCTATGAACTACACATGTCCAAAACCAATTGGATGAGTGGATTTCGAACCCTTATCACCTTAGCCACGAATTATATCAATTTGGGACCTTTTAAAACCGAAACACATTTTCAAATAAAGTAATATTTCTTTACTTTCCAAAAGTGCCCCTCCTCTCCTCTTATAAAAGGCCCCCACCTCTACCCCATTTCACACACTTCTCAAGCCTTTGGCTCGGTCAACCCCTGCCCAATTACTCTCTCCACATCCCTATCCTCATCCTAGAGGATCCCCTTTGGGAAGAAGCCTTTCAAAGGAAGCCTTTAGGCTCAAATCAAAAGGGAGTTACACTTTTAAAGGTAATTCATTCTCTCTTGTTCATTTGTTTTATTTTTCTTCTCCAACCCTCTAAACTCTTTTTATTTAAATATTTTGTAACAACACCAGTATCTTCAATATACTAGGATGTTGTTATAATATTTATTTGAGCTACACTCTCACACAACTACATCAAATGGTTAAAGAACATACGATTTCCGTGGATGGCGAAATTCTGCCTCCCGAAACGATGATTGTTCAATACTCATTTAACACCTTCAAGGGTGGCCATTATGATGTCACTATTTTTATGTTTATGTTTTCTTTAAGCTTCTTTATTTTTCAATTTTGGCATACCTTTATGGTTTCCATTATGGGTAAACACGATATCTTCATTTAAGGAAGTGCGGACTACCGCCCCCTAAAAGTGATGTGATTCGTTAATGCCATATGTGGGACGTGTAAAGGATGGATTTAAAGTTATTATATATGATGTTATACTGGAATTATAATATAACTCTATATCATTATTATTTCTTTCCATTAAAGTATTAGATAGAAATGAAAGTAGCGTTCATGCGTACGTACGGCTTACCGTCTCCATGAACGGTGCATTTCATTTCTTATCCCCAAATGTAATGTACTATTAAAAGTACATGTATATAATGGATATATATAATGAATGATATATATAAATGATGAATATAATTCTGGAATTAAAATATACATACCTCTCATTTAGTTTTAATTCCACTAATATAACAAATAAATGAAAGTAGCGTTCATGCGTACGTACGGCTTACCGTCTCCATGAACGGTGCATTTCATTTCTTACCTCTAAATGATTATGTAATATTATAAATACATGTATATTCTGGATATATATGATATATATGATATCCAAATCAGGAATTTCATTCTGGATATAAAGAACTTTTGACCACACGAATAACATGTAATTGTAAGAAGTCAACTTTCGACTTAAGAACCAAATATTGACAAAACAAACATTATTAACTTAAATGGTTACATAATGTTTATAACATGGCAATAAGTGATATAAAAGGAATAATGAAGTTTAAAAAGGTTCTTAATCAAGTATAAATTAACTCAAGTTTATTATTCAGGACGTTAAAGAACGATCGAGTCAAGTCGGATCTAATGTAAGGGACTTCGTCTCAATCTCCTTTCATTGAGGCATATTTCGTTTTATACACAACTTTCTTTTATACGGTGTATAAACTCCTTTAACTTTTACTTTTATACAAAAGGAATCTTTTTCTACGAAGCTTTTTACTAAACGACAAAAAGGAATGTTTTTTTTAATGTATGCGGTGACAACGACCTTTTCCGCCGCCGCGAGTATTATTTGATATTTGGCTTTCTCAACAAGCCATAATGTTTTTAGAATAAAATAAATACCATATACTCTTTTATGTATTTTAGTATAGAAAATGGTTTTGAAAAAGGATTCTATTATGTCAATATATTTATGATATATTTTGATTGAAATGTGGAAATGTTATCATTCCTTTATATTGGTTTTATGTTTTATGATTTTATATTGGTACTTGGACATTTTAACGGGTGGTTACGTTATAAACCATATGACGGGTGGTGTCGTGAATACCCGGACGAGTGGTTACGTTATAACCTCCAATGCATTGGGTATGGAAGTCGGCCGTATGGCTATTCCATTAAGTATGTATGGAAATTGGCCGTATGTCTATTCAATTAAGTGATATGTGTGGAAGTCAACCGTATGGTTATTCCACTTAAGTATGTTTATGTCCCAAGTTACCTTTATATATTCTATGTGTTCTTTATATGGGTTTTATGGTAATCCTTTGGTTACAAAAAGGTAAGTAATGATACTTTATTCAGTGAAGATTTTTTTTACTACTTCATGAAGGTGAAGGTATTACTTTGATAGAGTATATATGTTTTACTTGATGTTTGAAAAACTAATAGTTTTCATTCTTTCTATATCCCTTACTGAGCTTTTTATGCTCACCCCAAGTTTTTTTTGAAATGTTTTCACAGGACTTAATGTCGAATAAGGTCAAGGATGGGATCAAGGGAATGTCATCCTATATAAAACATGGAACTAGACACGTTTCTTTTTAAGAGTTTTTATTATTATTATGGAAACATAGTAGAAGTGACTACTTTGTAATCTTTTGAGATGTAATAGTTATGTTCTAATTCTATAAAACTCTAAACCTGAAAAGATCCTCAACTTGAATTATTCATTTAATTCAATATTAAGTAAGGTTTAAGGCTGGGGCCTTATAGTTGGTATCAGAGGATGGTTTAGACAACTTTAAGAGTTAGAAAAGTGTTAAATTATAACATGATTGAAATGATATAGCATTTACAGATTACCATGTTGCTTCGTCTAAGAAATTTCTGTGTTCAGAATGGTTTTCCGCAGAGGAAACAAAGCAGCTATGTTGGGACGACATCAGGAGAAAGATAACCTTCCAAATCAGCAACCTGAGATGGTCGGAATCGGAACTGAACAGTTTGTTGCAGTGATGGCACAGTTGACTCAGGCTATAAATGGTGGTGGTATCCATGCACGAGATCAGCCAGATCAACCGCAGAGGAACATGTCAGTGGTGGAACATTTCATGAGGCAACATCCCCCATCATTCAGAGGATCATCTGACCCTGTGCAAGCTGAAGGGTGTATTAAAGCACTGGAGAAGATTTTTGATGTCATGGGGTGTTCAGAACATCAAAAGGTTAGTCTTGCTGTTTACCGTTTTGAAGGTGAAGCTGATCAGTGGTGGTCGATGGTGAAAAATATAAGGGATAGTGATGAGATTGAGGATCTTCACTGGGATGAATTCAAAGGTATGTTTCTTGAGAAATATTTTCCTAAGGTGGTTCGTCTTAGGATGGAAAAACAGTTCCTAGAATTGAGGTAGGAGGATGATTCAGTGGCTGCTTATGAAGAAAAGTTCACTCGATTGGCAAGGTATGCTCCAAACTTCATACGAGATCTTGATAGTAAAATAAACCATTTTTACTCAGGGTTAAAGTCAAAGTATCGAAGGGATTAAGCTTCTCGTGAGTTCAAAAGTTATGAAAAACTTGTTCGATGTGTGGAGAAGGTGGAAATGGAGTTTGCCGATGATCAGGTGTTCTATGACAAACAACAAAATAAGAGGTCTAGTTGGCATGCAAAGGGGAAGAATTCATCAAAGAAGCAAGGAGGTAAGAAAACCAAATATCCATCCTGTGAGAAGTGTGGTAAAATGCATCCTGGAGAATGTTTATCCAAACCTGGAAAGTGCTTTCGGTGTGGTAAGTCTGGTCATATTGCTCATAACTGTAAGGAAGATGATCAAGCAGGAAATGAAAATCCAACGGTAAGATGTTTTAAGTGTAATGAAATGGGTCATTATGCAAATGAGTGTCCAACGAAGAACTCAACTGGGGGAATGCAGCTATACTACAAGCAGAAAGGGGTGGTAAAATCCTTTGCAACAACTTCAGCAGATATTGGGCCATCGAATGAAGTGGTATCAGCTCCAGGGAGCTCAGTATTCCTCGAAGATTGACTTGAGGTCGGGGTACCATCAGTTGAAAGTAAAAGAAGCAGACGTTCCGAAGACTGCGTTCCGTACTAGATATGGCCATTATGAATTTGTAGTTATGCCTTTTGGGTTAACCAATGCACCTGCTGTATTCATGGACCTTATGAATAAAATTTTCCATGAGTTCTTGGATAAGTTTGTGTTTGTGTTTTGAGGTTTGTGAAGAGGTTATGTGTGCCTTGTGATTCACAATTGAAGAATGAGTTGTTTTTTCATCCGGGCAGTACTAAGATGTACAGAGGTCTGCGGGAGTATTACTGGTGGGATAGAATGAAAAGAGACATTGCTGATTTTACTGTGAAGTGTTTGACATGTCAACAGGTTAAAGCAGAGCAGCAGTTTCCGAAAGGGATGCTTCAGCCTTTACCAGTGCCAGAGTGGAAATGGGAAAACATATCCATGGACTTTGTTGTGGGATTACCGAGGACATCTCGAGGTAATAATGCAATTTGGGTTATTATTGATCGCTTGACCAAATCTGCTCATTTCCTTTCTATACGAGATACTTTCTCTCTTGATCAACTTTCCCGTTTGTATCTTAAAGAGATAGTCAGGTTACATGGAGTTCCTCTCTCCATTGTATCGGATCGTGATCCCAGGTTTACTTCTAACTTTTGGAAAGGCCTTCAGAAGTCGTCGGGTACTGAACTAATATTTTAGTACAGATTTTCATCCTCAATCATATGGGCAGTTAGAACGAACAATTCAGACATTGGAGGATATGCAACGATCTTGTTTGATGGATTATCAGGGAAGTTAGGACCAACATCTTTCTTTGGTTGAGTTTTCTTATAATAACAGTTTTCATTCCAGTATACAGATGGCACCATTTGAGGCATTATATGGGAAGCAGTGTCGAACTCCAGCTTTTTGGGATGAAGTGGGTGAAAGGAAGTTGATGGGACCAGAATTGGTAGAAGAGATGGCAGAAAAAGTTCAGTTGATTCAGAAGCACATTAGAACAGCTCAGAGCAGGCAGAAGAGTTATGCGGATAACCGGAGGAAGGATCTATCTTTCGAGGTAGGTGATCATGCTTTTCTCAAGGTTTCTCCTTGGAAAAGTGTGATGAGATTTGGTAAGAAAGGAAAGTTGAGTCCAAGGTTCATTGGACCATACGAAATTCTGGAAAGAGTTGGATCAGTTGCATACCGAGTGGCTTTACCTCCGAGTTTATCTCAGGTACACAATGTTTTTCACGTTTCGATGTTGAGAAAGTATATGCCAGATCCATCTCATGTTTTGAGCCCAGAGGTAGTTCAGCTGGAAGAGAACCTATCTTATGAGGAACAACCGGTCCAGATTCTTGACCACAGGGAGCAAGTGTTACAGAATAAGGTGATTCATCAGGTAAAGGTTTTGTGGAAAACCCATGTGATTTAAGAGGCAACGTGGGAATCTGAAAATGCTATGAGAGATAAATACCCCCACTTATTTTGATAAGTGAATAAAATTGCGAGGACGCAATTCCCAAAAGGGGGGAAGGATGTAACATCCAAGGTAAATAAAGAATAAAGAATTTTCATATTTATTAATATTTACGAATTAAATATTAATTTTATTTTAAATAGGTTGCTATGTTCGATAGCGTACCCGATACGCAACGATGAGTTTCTTTGAAACTTACGTAGCACACTAGTAATAAAATAATATTATTTTAAATGTTAGTTAACAAGTAGCCATTGTACTGGCGGGAATGGATAGAAATAACTAAAATATGATTAGATATGTTTTTAAATGTTTATACATTTACCCAATAAAAGATAAAGGCTTAAAATACGGAAAGAGTTCAATTTTAGGGTATATATACTCTAATTTTCACTAAAGGTTCACTTATCACCTTTTAATGGTGAACCGTCATTAAATATAGTTTTGATCACTCTTATAATTTATTTTGGACCAAATATAACTCTTCTTTAGAATCGGTACATCAAAATTTACTTTGTGTAAATTTTTGGTACCTTTCTGATAAAGTTCATTTTTTTTACGAATAGTGTAAAATGTTGTATTTTAATTCAAAACCTCTTTTTAATCTAAATTATTTATATGATTAGATTATTATTTTAATTGGTTTTAAAGTGAAATTAGAAAATATTTTTACCAGTTAATCCAATGGTGGTCATTGGAATCAATTTCACTTTGAAATTGGACTTAAACTGGTGTCAATCTTTTGATACTTTTTGTTTCACAAAAACACGCTATTTGTCATGACAGCGGGAATTAATTATTAAATTAATTAATTTGACATATATGTTTTGAATTTTGTAAAATGGACTTCATTTTTTAATTCGGAATATCAAATATAGCTTAGGGTGAATTTTTGGTAATTTTCTGAAAAACTTCAATTTTTGATGAATAGTGAAACCACTAAGTGGTAATCAAGCAAACTGATTTTTCAGTTAAATGAAAGTTTACCACTAATGTGTATTGAATTTTGAAAATCCGACATACATGGTTGTCATTAAGAAGTAAAATGTGGTTCAATGAGATTAAAATAATTTTTTGGTGAATAGTAACTTTTTTTCATTAATCGCGATTAGAGGTAATTAGTGTAGTTTAAGGTAAAAATGGTATTATAAGAATGTGAAAACACCATGACACTTGTCCTACACCTATTCGGTGAGTCACGGCCGACCAGGACAAGCCATGGGCCAACTTGGGGACCCCATGGAGCCACTTTAGTTGGAAAATGACATTAATATATTTTTATTTAATGTTAAAGTGAAAATGACACTAACATAAATTGTTTTACTAAACTAATTTTTGAGTGGGGTTATACAAGTCCAAATTTTGATTATAAATAGTAATTGGTAAGCTAAAAATATTTCCTACATCATAGTATTTTTTTTATAATTTTTAGACATTAAATAAATTAAATTATTTATGACATAATAATGATGCATCGATGACATCATTATTTGACGATTTTAATAAAATGGAAAGATAATGTAAAATCTATGAACTACACATGTCCAAAACCAATTGTATGAGTGTATTTCGAGCCCTTATCACCTTATCCACGAATTATATCAATGTGGGACCTTTTAAAACCGAAAAACATTTTCAAATAAAGTAATATTTCTTTACTTTCCAAAAGTGCCCCTCCTCTCCTCTTATAAAAGGCCCCCACCTCTACCCCATTTCACACACTTCTCAAGCCTTTGGCTCGGACAACCCCAGCACAATTACTCTCTCCACATCCCTATCCTCATCCTAGAGGATTCCCTTTGGGCAGAATCCTTTCAAAGGAAGCCTTTAGGCTCAAATCAAAAGGGAGTTACACTTTTAAAGGTAATTCATTCTCTCTTGTTCATTTGTTTTATTTTGCTTCTCCAACCCACTCTTTTTATCTACTTATTTTGTAACAACACCAGTATCTTCAATATACTAGGATGTTGTTATAATATTTATTTTAGCTACACTCTCACACAACTACATCAAATGGTTAAAGAACATACGGTTTCAGTGGATGGCGAAATTCTGCCTCCCGAAACGATGATTGTTCAATACTCATTTAACACCTTCAAGGGTGGCCATTATGATGTCACTATTTTTATGTTTATGTTTTCTTTAAGCTTCTGTATTTTTCATTTTTGGCATACCTTTATGGTTTCCATTATGGGTAAACACGACATCTTCATTTAAGGAAGTGCGGACTACCGCCCCCAAAAAGTGATGTGATTCGTTAATGCCATATGTGGGACGTGTAAAGGATGGATTTAAAGTTATTATATATGATGTTATACTTGAATTATAATATAACTCTATATCATTATTATTTCTTTCCATTAAAGTATTAGATAGAAATGAAAGTAGCGTTCATGCGTACGTACGGCTTACCGTCTCCATGAACGGTGCATTTCATTTCTTATCCCCAAATGTAATGTACTATTAAAAGTACATGTATATAATGGATATATATAATGAATGATATATATAAATGATGAATATAATTCTGGAATTAAAATATACATACCTCTCAGTTAGTTTTAATTCCACTAATATAACAAAGAAATGAAAGTAGCGTTCATGCGTACGTACGACTTACCGTCTCCATGAACGGTGCATTTCATTTCTTACCTCTAAATGATTATGTAATATTATAAATACATGTATATGCTGGATATATATGATATATATGATATCCAAATCAGGAATTTCATTCTGGATATAAAGAACTTTTGACCACACGAACAACATGTAATTGTAAGAAGTCAACTTTTGACTTAAGAACCAAATATTTACAAAACAAACATTATTAACTTAAATGGTTACATAATGTTTATAACATGGCAATAACTGATATAAAAGGAATAATGAAGTTTAAAAAGGTTCTTAATCAAGTATAAATTAACTCAAGTTTATTATTCAGGACGTTAAAGAACGATCGAGTCAAGTCGGATCTAAGGTAAGGGACTTCGTCTCAATCTCCTTTCATTGAGGCATATTTCGTTTTATACACAACTTTCTTTTATACGGTGTATAAACTCCTTTAACTTTTACTTTTATACAAAAGGAATCTTTTTCTACGAAGCGTTTTACTAAACGACAAAAAGGAATGTTTTTTTTAATGTACGCGGTGACAACGACCTTTTCCACCGCCGCGAGTATTATTTGATCTTTGGCTTTCTCAACAAGCCGTAATGTTTTTAGAATAAAATAAATACCATATACTCTTTTATGTATTTTGGTATTGAAAATGGTTCTGAAAAAGGATTCTATTATGTCAATATATTTATGATATATTGTGATTGAAATGTGGAAATGTTATCATTCCTTTATATTGGTTTTATGTTTTATGATTTTATATTGGTACTTGGACATTTTAACAGGTGGTTACGTTATAAACCATATGACGGGTGGTGCCGTGAATACCCGGACGGGTGGTTACGTTATAACCTCCAATGCATTGGGTATGGAAGTAGGCCGTATGGCTATTCCATTAAGTATGTATGGAAATTGGCCGTATGGCTATTCCATTAAGTGATATGTGTGGAAGTCAACCGTATGGTTATTCCACTTAAGTATGTTTATGTCCCAAGTTACCTTTATATATTCTATGTGTTCTTTATATGGGTTTTATGGTAATCCTTTGGTTACAAAAAGGTAAGTAATGATACTTTATTCAGTGAAGATTTTTTTTACTACTTCATGAAGGTGAAGGTATTACTTTGATAGAGTATATATTTTTTACTTGATGTTTGAAAAACTAATAGTTTTCATTCTTTCTATATCCCTTACTGAGATTTTTATGCTCACCCCAAGTTTTTTTTGAAATTTTTTCACAGGACTTAATGTCGAATAAGGTCAAGGATGGGATCAAGGGAATGTCATCCTATATAAAACATGGAACTAGACACGTTTCTTTTTAAGAGTTTTTTTTTATTATTTTGGAAACTTAGTAGAAGTGACTACTTTGTAATCTTTTGAGATGTAATAGTTAGGTTCTAATTCTCTAAAACTCTAAACCTGAAAAGATCCTCAACTTGAATTATTCATTTAATTTAATATTAAGTAAGGTTTAAGGCTGGGGCCTTATAATTATAGAGGGGGAATGAAGAATTTTATCTGACACTCCATTTAAATACATTATTTCCCATCAATATGGGTTTGTTCCTCTATAAATTAATCTTATTGAAGTAATTACTTATAGAATGAGTGGTAGTTTCTTATGAGATGGTTCAGAATTATTTTGGTACTGAGTATAATTTATGTGTTCTTTCATCACAGACCTTATGGTTTTATTAGTAGAGCCTGATACTCTAGAGATAGAGTTTGGGGTAGAGTTTGTGGCCCATATTTCCATATAATTAATATTTTCAATGGCCAGATAAAGGATCTTGAATTGATCCCTCTTATATGACATTTTGATCTATTAGTGGATGATGTTTTTCATGAAACCAATAAGAGGCTTCTCTAGCATGGATGGAGGTTGAGATTTTTTTCCTAGAAGTTTAATTAGAGGATTTTAAATACAATATTGGGAATCCATACTATATAAAATTATGTTTTGAGGCCTCAAAACACATGAGGGGTTACTTGGATGTGTTTTATATTTGAAACATTCAGGATCAGTGATTCTAGTGGTGTTACTTGGGGGGTCTGAATCTATTATTATGTAATAATTTAACACCACATAAATCTAAGAACCCCTAAGAGAGAATTGGTATATAGTTAATTACTAATGGAGGCTCACACATGCAATTGAATAAGTTCATTTTATTTTTTAAGGATATCCAATGTGGTGTTATTGATGAATATACATGTAAAATATGGCATTGAGATCATATATTTTCCTATTGGAGGAAACAACCCAGCTAGTAGTTTCATTTTGGAAAAGATAGTGTGTAGAAATGGATAGAGATAGATGTCAGTTATATCCTCTATAATCAATCTCCACCATTGGTTAGTTCATTTCAGATAGACATTGATGATAGTAAGGTCTATGAGAAGATGAATATGATGGATGGAGATAGTCAGGAATAAATAGATATAGATAAGATTATAATTCATTTCTAATTTAAGGAACCATGTATTGGATGGTGTGGGTATAAGTAATCTATTCTGCATCAAATATTTAAGAGTTTAATATTTCAGTTGAACCCCTAGCATGACCCATTTTGTCTTGAATGTTTTAACTGATGATGATCATCATTAACTCAACCCCTATAGTTATGGGAGATAAAAATATTTATATATGGGGTTATAGAATTGAAAAAGCGCTATTGTGGGCACCCTCAAATGATTAGTGTGATTTTGGGGTACTTAGGTGCAGCAGAGTGGCTGACCACGGTCGTCTCTCGAAGGAGGAAGTGAATTAAAACAACTTTTTAGAGGTATTATAAAAATAAAATAAAAGAGAATGAAAAAAATACGTGAAATGATGGGGATTGGTTATAGTTTATAAATCTAGAAGATGTTTTCTGGAATAATATTGTATATTTTTTTTGTTTTTAGTTTTGAAATGAGTTTCGATTAAAATGACACAAAAAGAAGATGTTTTTTAGACAATATTTAGAAGATATAATTGATATAAATATAACTCTTCATTTACTTATTAATCATTATCATTTAAATCAATATCCACTTAATTATGATCCTCTAATTTTTTACCCCCCGAACCCTTCGAGAGTTACCTTAACCACAAAGATGAAATTACTTAAACCCTAGGCTAGCTTTAGAACTCGCAATCGCAACACCCTGTTTTGATTTTTGTTATAAGGATAGATTTTGGTCAGTGGTTAATTAGAGCACATATCCATTCTATAAATGAGGATGAATTGTGTTTAGGGATTATATTTTAACTCTATAAATTTATCCTGTGTGGTCTTGTATTACCGATTAAGATCGTGCTCTCACAATTTACACAAAATCTCGACCTCGCGTGTTTTTGTCATAATTGTTTAATTGCTTTCTTAGATTATTTTAATTTAAAAACACAATTCATGGATCATATTCAGTAAATTAAAGTAGCTCATTGATTCAAAATAATTAAATGAAGAGGGTAGAGGATAAATCAATCACTAAAAACTACTATTCCATGGGTGGTGTGGTCATCGTGGAGACGTTTTGCATGAGCAAAGGATTGAAAGGGTAGAACCCAGTCTTGCTTACACTCTTGATTCCAAAACAATTAGGAAGATTAAGAGAATAATAAAAGGTAAGAACACAGAAGATTATTTGAAGAACAATTCAAGATACAAACATGAAATAAAAGAAATACAAAGAGGAGGTGTGAGAGGAGAGCCTTTTTGGAAGAGAGGTTTGCACAAATCCTTACTTATATAAGAGTTGTGTGGGGATTCCAAGAGACAACCTATTTTCCACACCTTCCCAAAGCCTCAAACAACCTTCCCAAAGTGTGAAAACTCCCATTAAATAGAGTTTGTGAGGTCTGGGGTTACATAACCTTTTTAAGTGTGAAATGAAAATTCGGCCAAATATTTTAATCCCACTTTAACCGCATAGTTGACCTCCAAAACCATGAATTGTCCAGCCTTCTAGAAGGGTGATTTGTGCCTAATAAAGTCCCCGATCTTCCCCCAATATTTGGGCCTGATCCAAGCAGAGATGAAGAAGTTATGTCCCAAATGCCGAACCCATTTCCATTCTACTGAGTCCATCCCACCATTGACTTAATGGCCCATTTACTCCATCCAAATGCACTCTTTAGCTCTAGTGTCCTGAATAAAAGTTCTGTAATATTAATCTAGGAACACTGTTACAAAATATTAACTTCAAATAATAAATATTAAAATATTTATCTTCAAAATACTACAGTACATTTTAAAAGGGTAAAACTGGAATTTTCATCAAATTTTCAAATGAATGATCTAATCCAAAATATTTCATAAATGAATATAGTTATCACAATGTGAGGAAATTATATCATTTATTATCAATAAAATATTCAACAAAATAGTGTTTTATCAACTCCCCCACACTTACCCTTTTTCACTCCTGGGAAAAACCTCATATCAAGTAAATATCAATATCAAATCAAAACCAATTTTAAAACACATATCCTTGAGATCAAACGATTACATACCAAGAAACAAAAGATTCCATGCCTCATAAAAAACATTATTTAAATTTCTCGATTTATATCATTCAATATATTTCCACTTCATTTAACCTCCCATGCAAAAAACACTTACCTCGTTTGAATTTTCTCTTATCACACAAATGTCAATTCTTTTTAGCAATGTCTTTTTCATCCAAACTCATACACGGGTCACCATAGGCTTGATAAATTCCTACAAAACTACCCAATGTGTGTCAAGGACATAGGTTTATCATGAGGACTTCTCAGGGTTGTTCTGTGGCTTTCGATTTGTAGGATTTAGATGTGAAAAACTCTGAGGCTGAATGAGGAGGGCTTGACTCTTTTTGAAGCAAAATTGCATTAATATAATTTTCACTTAAATATGGTCTCCTCCTCAATGTAAATAGCATATATTAATGTTCATCATCATGAAAAATAAAGGAATGTTCACACCAATCAACATTTCAGCAATAAAAATGTCAATCTTCTTGAACATGATTTCATAAAACCTCCAGATAGGCATAGTTTTCCCCCACTATTAAAAGCTCCAGAAAGGAACAACTTATTTTCTCATGAAAGCTCCAGAAAGGCACAGCTTTCAATATAATGTTTTTCTTCAGCATCAAACACATCTCTTCAGAAATTATTTTTTCACCCAAAGTATCAAAAAATGTGGTAGCACAACACAAGACAGTTTCCCCCACACATAAGCTCAACTAGATTATGCAATTTCACTTCAAGACTTGGTTGGATAGGGAAAATTGGATTTTAATGTGGCTAACCTAACAGGATGTTCATGGATTCTAAGGGATAAAAGGATGAAATATTCATGGTATTCCATTAAAAAAATGATTCTTTGAAATAGGGGATTTAATACCAAACAAATGCCTCAATCATTTAAACATAAGTACCTCAAACCCTCAAGTTTTGACAGGAATAAATCAAATTCTTGTTAAATAAAGCATGGTTTGGTTTTCTCAAGAAGTGTGGTGAATTTAAAGAAACTTAAAATAATGGTTCGTATGCCTCACATGAAAGTGATTTCAAATATAAAGACAGTGAGATGTGGCATGGGATTCAAAATTCAGTGTACTTTACAAGAAATTACTAAATATTTGAACTTGAAACAAAGTCATTTTAGCATTCATTTAATCTTAGTTCCAAGGGATAAATTGTTTCACTTATTGATATGGATTTCAAATTTTAGCTCAAACGTTTCATAAACACACAGAAAATTGAAAAATAAACACAAAAAATTTGAAAAACACACAATTTTTTTGTTTTGTTTTTTTAACAGGAAAACAATTGAAATTACTAAACTAAAAGGTTCCCTCCCCCACAATTAAAAAATTTCATTGTATTAAATGTGAACCCATGAGATTATATATGTACATGAAATTAATAATTTTAAATAGGACAAAGAATAAAAAAGATACAGGGTTAGGAACAGCCGGATGTGCTCAAGTGATTATGGGGTCATGTAGTGTGATAGAATCCACTGCATCCGTTGGAAGTCCCTCAATGTATCTCTTCAAATGTTTCTCATTGGTTATAAAGCTCCTTCCTGTGTCCTCTTGTGGGATCTCCACTACACCATAAGGTAAAACATTAGTCAAAACATAAGGACCTAACCATCTGGAATGCAACTTACCAGGCATCAGCTTCAGTCGTGAACTGTGGAGAAGGAATTTCTCTCCAACATTAAACTCTTTTTTGTTGGATCATTCTATCATGAGATGCTTTGGATTTTTTGTTGTAGATCCTTGAGTTCTAATATGAAGACAATCTAATCTCCTCAGGCTCTTGAATTTGCATCTTCCTTTGGATTCCATCTTGGGTCAAATCTATGTTGATTTTTTTATAGCCTAACAGGCCCAATGCTAAACTTCCATGGGGAGATGACACGCTTTCCCAAAAACAATCCAAAATGGGGACATACTGATAGGAGTTTTTTATGTTGTCCTATATGACCAAAATGAATCATCCAAGCGCTTTCTACAATCCTTTCTATTTGGTTGCACGTTTTTCTCTAAAATCTGTTTCAACTCATGATTTGAAACCACAACCTGACCATTTTTTTGGGGGTGGTATGGTGTAGATATTTTGTGTGCCACCCCATTCTTCTGAAGAAGGGAATACAAATTCCTATTGGTGAACTGCGTCCCATGGTCACTGATGATGGCCTTCGGTACTCCAAACCTGCAAAAAATTTGAGCTTTGAAAAAGTCCACAACACCATGAGAATCATCAGTCCCGGTGGCCTTGGCCTCCACACATTTACTCACATAATCAACAGCAAAAAAACTGTACAAAAAACGAAAGGAACAAGGAAAAGGACCCATACAATTGATGCCCCATACATCAAAAATATCACAGAATAGTATGGGTTGTTGGGGCATCTCATGTCTCCTAGAAATGTTTGCAATGTGTTGGCAATGAGAGCATGACTTAAAAAACACATGGGAATCATGGATTAAGCTAGACCAATATAATATAGAGTCCAAAACTTCCTAGTTGTCCATTGGGATCCAAAGTGTCCACCACAAGCAAGTGTATGACAAAAATGTAAAATAGACTCCAACTCATCATTAGGAACACAGCTCCTAATAACTTGATCACTACACATGCACCAGAGGTATGGATCATCCCAAACATAATACCGAGACTAACTTTTTAATTTTTGGACATGATGTTTCTTTAAATTTGTAGGGATTTTAGAGGCAACAAGGTAGTTAACTAAATCTGTATACCAAAAATGTGTACCTGGGATGGAATAAAGATGCCCATCAGGGAAAGTGTCCCGAAGTGGTACCTAGTCCAAGGTGTCATCCTCTAGTGTGTGAGTAAGCCTACTCATTTGGTCTGCCACAAAATTCATTGAACCCTTATTTTCTGTTATCTCGATGTCAAACTCTTGAAGAAGGAGCACCAAATGGATAAGTCATGGCTTTACATCTGGCTTCTTTAGGAGGTACCTGAAAGCTACATGATCAGAAAAAAACTACTTTAGATCCCAATAAATATGAACAAAATTTATCAAAAGAAAATATAACAGCAAGAAACTGCTTTTCTGTTGTGGTGTAGTTTGATTGGGCATAATCCAAAATCATCGATGCATACGAAATCACATGTGAACGTCCCTCCACCCATTGAGATAAGGCAGCTCCAACTGCGAAGTTGGATGTATCACACATAAGCTCAAATGGAAGGTCCCACCGTGGGGCCTGTAAGATCGGTGGAGTGGTCAAACACTTCTTTAGCTCATCAAATGATACCCTGCAAGAATCATCAAAATTGAAGTCAATATCTTTTTGAAACAATCGAGATATGGGTAGAGTGATCTTAATAAAATCTCTAATGAAGCATCGATAAAATACAGCATGTCCAAGGAATGATCAAACATCACACACACTTGTAAGATATGGTAGGGATGAAATAATTCCTACCTTAGATTTATCAACTTCAGTGCCATGTTGTGAGACTATATGTCCTAAGACAATTCCCTTTTCGACCATGAAATAACATTTTTCAAAAATCAAGGGCAGATTTTTCTCCATACAACAATGAAAAAAATCACCCAAACTGGAGAGACATTCATCAAATGAGGATCCAGAAACTGTAAAATCATCCATAAATACCTCTATGCAGGTTTCAATGAAATCTGAGAAAATACTCACCATTAATATCTGGAAGGTACCTGGGAGATTGCAAATTCCAAATGGCATCCTTCGATAAGAAAAGGTACCGAATGTGCAGGTGAATGTTGTCTTCTCCTGGTCCTATACTGCAATGGGAACCGATAAATAGCCATAGAAACCATCCAAGAAGCAATAATGTGTCCTAACTGCAAGTCTCTCAAGCATCTGGTCATTGAATGGAAGTGGGAAATGGTCCTTACGAGTGGAATGATTTAGTTTTCTATAATCAATACACACTCGCAAAGCTGTTTTGTACTCTCATAGGAACTAACTCATCATTTTCATTTTTTATAACAGTGAAAACAGTTTTCTTAGGTACAACCTGGATAGGGATAACCCATTGTGAGTCCAAAATAGAGTAAATGATACCCGCCTCAAGTAATTTTTCAACTTCTTTCTTATCAACTTCCAAAAGTGTTGGATTTAGTCTCCTTTGTGGATGCCTAATCGGTTTAGCCCCATCCTCCATGATAATCCTATGCTAGAAAATGGAGGGGGTAATACCTGATATGTCTTCCAATGTCCAACCAATTTCCCTAATGTTATCTCTAAAAAGATTCAAAAAAATTTCTTCATGTTCAAGAGAGATATTGTTAGCAATGATAATAGGTAATATATCACCACTCAACAAGTATGCATATTTAAGATTTGGGGGAAATGGATTGAGTTCCAATGTAGGGGGTGATGTATGGATCGAGAAATTGATGCGATAGATAGATATACACAATGAGAATTAATATCAGAATAGAAATCATTTCAATCAGAGAGTAAGGCATCAAATCCATCAGAAAACCCAACAACTATGTCATAATTAGAGTTCACATGATCAAAATAAGAATATGATTCCATTTCAAAATCAAATCATAGAGAGTCTTGCTCCTTAGAAACGTGTGTGTAAGTTCTCTTAGACATTAAATCAGAACCAATACTCATAATATCACTGTGAACAAGGCAATAAAATTCCATGGGGTTTTTACTTGGTGGTTCAAAATGGGAGATAACAAATACAAAATGATCCTCTAAGGGGTACTCCATGGAACCCATAATATTAAATATCACATCTTCATCCCCAAATTCCATGGAAATTGTACCCTCATTGACATTTATGATAGTGTTTTCAGTTTTGAGGATGGTTCTACCTAAGATAATGGGTGCATGAGAACTTACCTGATCATCCTCCATGTTAAGAACATAGAAATATACTGGAAAGAGCATGTCTCTTACCCGGAAAAGTACATACTCAAGGACTCCAACTGGATATGTCATAGCTCTATTCGCCAAGTGAACCACTACTCTCATCGATTTTGACTCACCAACCTACAAAGAAGAGAATATAGAGTGAGGCGTCACATTTATGGAGGCTCCCAAATCACAAAGTGCATCAGAAAAGTGAAACTCCCCTACGGTGCATGGGATGGTGAATGTCCCTGGATCCTTGCACTCTGTCGGCATTGGTAGAGTTGGTGTAATGAGTGTTAACTCATTCCTTCCACAATTGATCCTTTTATTTCACTTGATAATTCTTCGATGGGTACAAACTTCTTTTAAGAATTTCTCATACCTTGGGATTTTCTTAATGGCTTAAATTAGAGGAATGTTGATCTCTTCATTCTCGAATGTGTCAAAAACCTTCTTTTTCATTGCATCTTCAGCCATCTTCTTGGTTTCAAAAACCCTATTTGGAAAAGGAAGGGGTTTAGGAAGAACATAATTAATCTTTTGCTTACCTTTATCTTTCTCCTTGGGTTTCTCATCAGTTGATGTGGAATTGGGTTTTTTTGAAGTTGATGTGAATCCCAGTGGAATGGTATGTGGAGAAGCATCAGTTGTTTGCTTCCCACTTCTCAATGTAATGGCACTGACAATACCCTATGTATTTAGAGTGGGTTGGGAAGGTAGATTTCTGGAATTATGACTTACAAGTTCATGGAGGGTGGTTGCAATATGGCTCATTTGAGTCTTCAACTCCCTCAGCTCTGAACCTTGACTCTTCAACTCATTCTGTTGATTAAGAAAAATTTTCTTCAAAATATCATCAGGGTTAGAATCTACCTTTGGTTGAGAATTCCCTTGTTGTTTACTTGTTGATTATTGGGTTTCAAATCTCCTTTGTGGTTGTTGGAATCCATGCAGGTAAGGTGGAGGCTGCTGGAAGTTTTGTTGAAAGAGTGGCCTTTGTTTTGTCCAGAGCCATACCTCATGTCCGATTGATCCTTCCACCCTTGGTTTTATGTTGGTGCCATATCAGGTGCAACCAATTCTCAAATGGTTCTATTAAGTTCATCTCCATTATTTTTAGCCATTGGTTCTTCTTTTATGATTGAATTTGAATTTCTTCCAATTTAAATGTTTCCAGAGGAGAGGAATTCACCAACTAGTTTAATATTGAAACTTTTTGTAGACTGAGACTGTCTGATTCGAGATCAAAGGCTACCTTCAATCTCAGGGTCAATATCTATGTGATCCTTGGGATTAGTTCATGTCATAAATCAAAAAATGAAAATAGGAAAAGTGGACCATAAGAAAAATGAGATGTTTGATTTGATGGTCCAAAAAGAAAAGAAGAGGATGAAAGAAAAAAATGAAAACTTGAGAAAGGAGAAAGATGAAAGAGGGAGGTGAAGAAAATATTAAAATGATAAATAAAAGAAATACCTTTAAATGTTTTAATAAATTACTTTCCTCCCCAGAAACGACACCAATTTTAGAGAGCACTTTCATGGGAACCCACAAATGATTAGTGTGATTTTGGGGGACTTAGGTGCAGCAGAGTGGATGACCAAGGTCGTCTCTCGAAGGAGGAAGTGAATTAAAATAAATTTTTAGTGGTATTATAAAAATGAAATAAAAGAGAATGAAAACACTACTTGAATGGATGGGGGTTGGTTATATTTTATAAATTTGTAAGATGTTTACTGGGAGAAGATTATTATTTTTTAGTTTTGAAATGAGTTTCGATTAAAATGACACAACAAGAAGATGTTTTTTTAGACAATATTTAAATTTGTAATATATCTAACTCTACCTATTCTTTTACTTATCAATAATTATAATTTAAATCAATATCCACTTAATTATGATCCTATAATTTGTTAACCCTTGAACCCTTTGAGAGTTAACTTAACCACAAAGATTAAATTACTTAAACCCTTGGCTAGCTTCAGAACACACAATCGCACCACCCTACATTGATTTTTTTTCTAAGGATACCTTATGGTCAGTGGTTAATTAGTGAAAATATTCATTATGGAAATGAGGATGAATTATATTTAAGGATTATATTTTAACTCTACAAATTTACCCCGTGTGGTCTTGTATTACCGATTAAGATCGCGCTCTCACAATTTACACAAAATCTCAACCACGCGTGTTTTTGTATTAATTGTTTAATTTCTTGCTTAGTTTTGTGTAATTTAAAAACAAAATTCATGGATCATATTAAGTGAATTACAGTATCTCAATGATTCAAAATAATTAAATGAAGAGGGTAGAAGATAGATCAATCACTAAAAAAACTACTCTTCCATGGGTGGTGTGGTCATCATAGAGGCATTTTTCATGAGCAAATTATTGAAAGGGTAGAACCCAATCTTGTCTCCACTATTGATTCCAACCCAATTAGGAAGATTAATAGAATAATAAAAGGTAAGAAAACATAATATTACTTGATGAAAAATTCAAGATACAAACATTAAAGAAAATAAATACAAAGAGGAGGTGTGAGAGGAGAGCCTTTTTTGAAGAGTGGTTTACACAAAGACTTACTTCTACCAAGAGTTTTGAGGGGATCCCAAGAGAAAAACATTCGGCCACACCTTCCCAAAGCCTCTACCAACATTCCTAAAGAGTTAAAACTCCCTTTAAATAGATTTTGTGAGGGATAGGGTTACATTACTTTTTTAAGTGTGAATTGAAAATTCGGCCAAATATTTTAATCCCACTTGAACCGCATATTTGACCCCAAAAACGCGTGAATTGGCTGGCTTTCTAGAAGGATGAGTTGTGAATAATCATGTCCCAGAGTTGTTTTCAATATTGGGGCCTGATCCAAGCACGGATGAAGACGTTATGGCCCAAATACAGAACCCATGTCCATTCTGCCGAGTCCATCCCACCATTGACTTAATGGCCCATTTATTCCATCCAAATGCACTCTTTAGCTCTAGTGTCCGGAATCAAAGTTGTAGAAAATTAATCTAGGAACAATGTTACAAAATATTGAGTTCAAATAATAAATATTTAAATCTTTATCTTTAAAATACTACAGTATATTTTAAAAGTGTGAAACTGGAATTTTCATCAAATTTTCAAATGAATGATCTAATCCCAAATATTTCATAAATGAATATAGTTAGCACAATTTAAGGAGATTATATCATTTATTATCAATAAAATATTCAAAAAAATAGTGTTTTATCAAGAATCATAGTTCAATAATTATTTAAATGTAAAAAATTATTAGATCATAGATACCTAAAAGTTTATTTATGAAAAGTGTCTACTAATGTACTTTGGTGAGAACTACCTCCTTATGGGTGTGGAGATGAAATCCAATCCACTCAAATATGAAGTCAGATACCCACCAGATGGTATGTTTGGATTTATTTGGGGTGTGTGTGGGTGATAAATCCACATCTAGTGAATTTTAAATAATACATAAATGCATACAAAGGTGAGTAACCTTGGTTTTTCCTTAGTGGTATACTTACATGTGCATGATATTACATTCAAGAAATATATTTTGGACGTTTCTCAGGGAAATTATGAGGACCCCTATGGAATTTATGGGATATGAAGAACAAACCCGAGGCACCATGAAACTGTATTCCAAGTTCTGGTTCTCAACACAATTTTTTTTATTTTGGATTTGATACCGAGTGATGTCACCAAAAAATAATTATATATAAAATTAATATTACATACCATCATAATATTGCACAATCCTAAAAATAATTTGGTTAAATGACATTGGATATTAGGTAAATAATAATATTATTTTACAAACATGTGAACATTCCTCTATAATATCTCTACATTAGATCCCCATATAAAAACCTCATTAGTTATAATCATTTTCATAACTTGGGGAATGGAAAACAGAAGAAAAGGATGAGCTAAAATGACCAGTAAGAGAAAAACATATCAGTGATTCATCAGAAGGGTTAAGCAATAGGAATATGAGAAACATAAGAATGGTCAAAATATCTTAACAAAAAAATATAAACCAATTAGAGGTTTCAATGTAATAGATGAAAATGTAATCTCCAATGGTGAAACATATTCCATGAAATACAAGTGTGGAAACATGAGACAATAATTATGTTCCATGAAGTGTAACATATGAATATAACATAGATACATGGAATAAGCATAAGAATAGGTAATCAAAACATTTTGAATGTTTTCAAATGTTAACAGATCTATATATAACATTATTGGTAAACATGGGAGATTTAATCAGAGATCATTAGTGAGCGTAATATGATAAAAAGGGTATGAGAACATAATCAAGGTATAGAATAGTCATAACCAATGATATAAATCTCAAATCACGTGTCATGGAATAAATCATTGGCATAACATAATACATGGCTAAAAAAGGTGGGTAATATCAAAAAATATTGAGCCATGAGAGCTTCACATAGGCATAAGAATACGACATAACATTATGGTATAATCATAAGAATAGAAATAATATTTCATGGTTACTCACCAAGAAATTCATAGAACTATAGTCTTAGTCTAACCACATAAGTACCTTATTGGATTTTGGGCTTACCACCTATGTATTCTTAGGCTTATACTTTCCACCCATTTACCCTTAGGCTTTGTATAACCACCAGTGTACCCTTGAGCTAGAGATAACCTACTATGTACCCTCTCAAGATCATGAGATATAAAAAAATACCCAATATATTTAAGGGATATATATTTATGGTCCCACCCACCACATTATAAAAATAATATATAATTGTACCAAAATATCATAAAAACATTCATCATTTTATCAAATCTTAATTAATCCCTGGGAAAGAAATGAGTTTATTTAAAACTACCTTAAAATATCATCATCAAAATTCATCTAGTTAAATAAGGGGGATGGTATCATAAGAACATATTCCAAGGGTAATATAGATAACATCAAAAGATATTTATATAGTTTTAAAAAACCTTTTTATTATTATTTAAAAAATCACATTGTAAAATAATAACGAAGATTACTTTTATTTTCAAAACCATTAAGCACTAACATTATTTAGAAAAAATTTTAAAAAATGAGAAGTAATATTTTTAAAGAAGAGTTATCATAATAAAAAAAGCCACATGTTTGAATGGAAAACATTAAAAAGATGTTATTTTCAAACTTTTGAAAAAAATAACCCATGTGGAAAATGTAAAAATATCCATTTAAAACATTTGTAATGAGATTATAAAATTATAAAAAAACCATAATAAATTATTATATCATGGATAAGGAAATATATAAAATGAATATGGAAATAGAGGATGAATATTACCAATAAAAAAGAAAAAGTGGAATTGGTTTCACTTGTAAGTGTCACATCAGATAAATAGTTTACCTAGGGAAATGAAAATGAGAAAGGACATGTAAAATCCCAATATTAATCAGAGTTAAAGAAAATGGATGGTGTTTTAGAGGTAATGTCAAAAAAAATCTCTAAATAAAAAATCATTCATAAAATTCTTGATTTGAAAATGACATTGGAATGAAACTATAACACCAATAGATAATATGATATATTAATAAATTTGATTTCTTGAATAGCTTGCAATACATGAAACCCCATGTCTAAATGAATTGTAAAATAATATACTGTTATAAACTAATACTTAAATTAGATGAGTGAATAGGAATTACCAAAATTTAGAAATTATGTATGATATTTTTAGATAAATCAAATATATTGATAAATAAGTACTCTATTTTTAGTAAACTCTTTATATGATCTATAAATACAATTTTCATAAGAAAATGATATTTTATCTTTTTGTGAGTAATATATATATATATTTTTAAAAATAAAATATCTATTTAAAAAAATGTAATTAATTTTTGATATTATAATTTAAAATTTAGCTTAGAGAAAATGTTTTTTATTTTTTAAAAAAATTTATTTTTTAATAAATAGTAAAACATATCCATTTTATTAACTATTGAATTATTGTTTAAAGCATTTAAACAGTTTCATTTTTATTTTGAAATGATTTAAATGAAAAATGAGTTCATTTATTTTATTAATAATCTAATTAAAGTTAGTAGAATTAATTTTATGTTGTGTTTTGGTATAGAAACGTTTTATACTTAATAAATTGTTTTTTCTTGAAAACAAATTTTCATCATGTTTGGTGGGTTAATTTTAAAATTAATTTATGAAAATTATGGAAATTGAATAATGAAAAAAAAAATCAATATTTTGAATTAGGAGGTCCAGATTTTGTAAAAAGGCCTCTTTAAATTTTTATCAATATGAATAGTAATCAAATTATATTATTGTTTCCACGGTAAAACAAAATGGATAAATTAGGGTTAAAACCATGATATAAGGTATCCAAATTAACCCAACACTTTCATTTATTTCATTTTATGTGATATATTTGACCATATACATCCCAAAATCTAATATATTCTATTTTGGACCGATTTTCCCTTTATAAATACATTTATATTATTATAAGAAACGAAACTTAAAAAATGGACCTAACTTGACTTTGAAATATATAAAAGTTTTACATAAAGATAAAAAGAGGATAATTTTGGATATAATTTTTTACATGAAATATGTAATAATTTTTTCGATCATCGTAAATTATGTTTAATTTTTAGTGATGCAATAATTACCTTAAATTCTTACACAATGACAATATAGTTCTTGTGAAAACAATAGAAATATAATGTAAATGATTTTAAAAACCCTAAAAGTAATATTTCTTGAGTGACTAATAGTTACCCATGAATAAAATTGATTAATAAAACATTTTAAGGATTTATTAAAGGTTTAAATTTGAATGAAATTTCTATTTATGTTTCTTTAAAGTCAAATTATGTGAATATATTAAAAAATGCCATTAATAATATTTTAATGAAAATAATATTTTATTAAATTTTTAAAAAATCATAAAAAATACTTATATAAGTAAATAATGATGAGAAATTGTCTAAAATATCTTCCCTTATCCATTTATGATCCAACTGTTAACTTATATGTAAAATAACAACCCTTTAAGATTGCAAAAATTCATTACCACAATTACTGTTAAAATTGGTTAACAAAGGGGTTAAACCAAATGATAATGTTTAAAATGACACCAAAAACTATATAAATTTCTTTTAATGTTTATATGTAGATAATATAATCTTTATAAATGAATTAATGTCTATTTTAAAGGATTTTACTTGATAAGTTCATTAATTATATTTAAATATTTTTAAAATTCCTAGTGTCTCCTCTCCCTAACTTATAAAATGACACCCACCTTTCAATTATATACAAAACATTGAGAGATATAGCTTAATAAAACCATATATAATTATATTATAAACTTATCTATAAATATTTTATATGTTCATATTCTTATTAAAATATAATTCCAATGATCTTTAAGAAAGGATCTAAATGAGGCCAGTCGATGGAGAGGTAATCAACTTACTCGATCTCTTTCAATTTATTTTATTGTTATAACTCCTATAAATAGATGTTATTTATCATAAAATAATAAATTAAGTATCTTAAATATAATTAAATTTTATAATTATTAGGAAAACCACTATTATTGACACTCTTTTCCATCAAATGGGATGTTAAAATATCACACGTACGTATGTGTGAACTACCACCTCCACACAGTGATACCATTCATTTTCCATACAAAAATTTCATGGATTGTTTTTATGATGGATTTAAAATTTATATATATATATATATATATTATTTATGTTATAATTATAATAATTTAATTATAATTTTATATCTATCTCCTTACCTTGTAATCCTTTGTAAAATGATACTATCCCTAGTACATATGTGTGGACTAACACCTCCACAAAGCGATGTGATTTGTTTTTTATTTAAAATTTACATGGATGTAGAAGGATATATTTAAATAACATATATGATATAATAATTATTATTTTATGTTTAATTATTATTTACCATTCTTTTTTTCCATCCTTATAAAAGAGAAATCAATGTTCATGTGTACGTTTGACCTACCGTCACCATGAATAATGTAATTCACTTTTCTATCTCTACCATTTACGAATTAATATCTCACTATATATAATGAATATAAAATTTATTTATATCATTATTGATAATATATATTATATAACCATTATCAAAGTAATAGGAATGACACTACCAAACAAAAATTCCCTTTAAAAAATAGTTAACACCCGAGAACGATGATGTTAATAAATAATTTTTAAAAAATGGGTGTCTAAATTTTATAAGTTGATAATATATGATATTTTAAGTATGTAAATGACTATGTTATAGAATTATAATAAATTTAAATTTATTTATTGAAGGTTATAACACATTTAAACAATTTCAACCTAGGGAAAAAGATTTATGTTATAATCTCACTATTTATTGGTATTGTTTATGATTAAGTTTACAGTGATTGAATTTTATAACCTATATCTATATAATCAGATATATCTTTTTCTAATATGTTTATTTATTGATATTACATGTTTTCCTTTCATTTTCCTCGAATTATGATCCCATGAAACCAAAATAATATATATTTAAGGAAAATTAGCTTTATTTCTCCCCTAGATTAAAATCCTTTTTCTTCCATATCCATGATTTTTAAAAAAAAATCAAGAATGCTTATAATATTACACTATGATTTTTTGAATTCATTTCTACCCATGATTTATTTATTTTTAATTTGTTTCAAAATGAATCATGTTGTCATTTTTTAAATGAGGTACATTTAACTTACAAAAAATATGAAAGAAATCTTTATTTTAGTGAATATATCATGAAATGAATTTTACACATTCATGATCAATCAATTATTTGAAGTGTATTTTAAAATTTTCCAAATATTTTTTTTTAATTTTTATCCTCAATATTTGTAAAAAAATATATTTTAAAAAAGATATTTCAAAGTGAAAAGAATTTTTTCATCAAGAAATGTTTCAGTGATATTTTAAAGGAATTTTTCATCTATGATAACATCATTGATGTTACTTATGATTTATTGGAGATATTATCTCATGATATCATCCACTTAATTTATTTATATTTATTTTTATGATGATTATTTGAGGATAATTCAATGAAATCCATTTCCTTCCCATGGGTTGATTATTTTATAATGGATCCTTAATGAATCCTGTTTCTTATCCCTGGGTTATGATATAATGAAATGATGAAATGTTTATGAAACTAATTTCATTTATGTAGGTTATGATTTGATGAATCTTTTATGATCATGTGACACAAATATATATGAAATTCATTATGTTATGGGTGGTCCCATAATTATATATATCTCTAATGCATTTATTAAATAAGGATATATCAAGAGATAATATATACTGGAATGGGGAGTGAACCGAGTTCAGTATGGGACTTTGTCCACTAAGATATTATAGGGAGTGAACCTTGAAAAATGATAAGATTTAATAGGGAGTGAATCTAATACACTATGATAGTTTTGTAAGTGATCCTTGAAAAAATAAATGAACTTATATACTTATGATAGTTTTATTATCTCAAGTCTAAGGTTTATTGATTCCATAATGATTCAAGTTATAATAACTACATGGATTTATTCCATGATTCATGATTATGATCTATGATATGATGGGTATGGTTTTAAAATGTTTAACTCAAATTCTCATACCTTTATGATCATGTTATGATTTAGTGATCATTGATAACTCCCTTGTATATCATTACTGAGAATCTAGTCTCACCCTTTATTATGTTTCATTTATCCAGGTTATAATGATTGATTTAAGTATGATATTTCTAATAATTTATCTAGTTATGAAGAACATAAGGGGTTATGATGTATATATCTCAAAAAAAAGTTTTTTTATATATCTAGGTTCCCAATGCCACTAAATCTATATGATCCTAGCTTGTATTTTTATGTTATTTGTGGAATATTCATCTAATAATATGTAATATTTATTTATGAAAAGTATGGGACTCAATAGTTGGTATCAAGGAAGGGTTTAGTCAATATTTAGAGATTAGTATTATATAACATTAGTGAAAACCTTTGGGAAGATCCGAATAATAGGATATAATCCTAATGTTTTTAAAATATATAGATTATGTGGTTTCCCACTATGATTAATGTTACTCAAACAATGCTTTTTGGCTTTTGTCAATGCTCAAAACATGAAAGAATCAAATTAATTATTAAAGTGATTGATAATGAAATGATTTTCCTTCTAACCAACCAAATGTTATAGGATATGGAATGCAAAATCAGGTTCCTATGATTATGAAAAATTATCAATCTATGAATCATGGTGAGATTCCAAATTAAAAAAGGAGGGAACAATGTTTTGTAAATTCCTTCTTGAGGTAATATCCACTTGATTTTAGTGGGTCTATTGATCCACTAGTTTATGAGAAATGGATCTATGACACCAATAATATATTCTCCATTCTTCATTTTTAGGAACCTTAATAAGTAATTTTGGATATCTAAAAATTTTAATGTGAAGTAAATCAATAGTGGACTCCTATCAAGAACATGAGACAATGGAATAAATTGAAACCATGGTGTGAGATTAGTTTAGCATGATATTTTTCAATAAAAAAATTCTATATATTATTTTCATGAAAATGAAGAAGAAATTACTTAAGCTAAATAAAATTAATGATGAATCCATAAATAACTATGAAGTAGATTTTAGGAAACATTCATGGTATGCCTCAGGTATTATCATCCAACATAAAAGTAAGATTGATCGATTATTCAGTAGTTTATAACCAGGTATGTGAATATATTTATCCATAATATAATTTAATTTCATTGAAGAAATAATTCATTGTGCTATCAAGGTGGAGATGAATATTATATTTTACCATCAATACCATTCTTTTGATGACAAAATATAGATGGAATTTACGAAATTTTTAATAATAAACATTATAGAGTGAAGAAGATGAACTTTACCTTATGCACAAATTGTGGATAAAAATATGGAGGAAATTTAATTAATGAGACCAGTAAATATTTTGTGTGTGTGTAAAGGAAGGTATTGGGGAAATCAGATGCAGAAGTTATGGGAAAAAGAACTTAGATAATGGTGGAGAAAAATTATAATGAAATTCAGTATGCAAACTCCAATGTTTCAAATGAAAGGAGTATGGATATTATTTTAACTAGTGCACAAGTATGAATGTTAGTTATGATGATAAAGATCAGTAACTTCTTAAGCCCACAGAGAAAGGGAATCTCATGTGATCACTATTACCGATGCAAATAAGAATGTGGTGAAAGGTACACATACCACCCACTCTAGAACTGTTAATGTCATATTTGATTTTGGAATCACCAACTCTTTTATATATGTTGAATTTGTAAAGGGTATCAAAATAACACCTCAAAGATTAGAAGTTGAATTAATAGGGAAACCCCTAATGGTATAATGATCTCAACACATGTCTAGGATTCTTTTCTGATTTAAGTTTGTGGTAATTATTCTTCTATAAATATTAATATTGTCCTTCTAGTGGAAGTTGATGTTATTTTAGGTGTGGATTTATATTCATTACACAATGACCACATTAATTATTGAGGAAGGGAAGTCATATTTTATATTTTGAACCATCCTATGATCATATTTAGTGTAGTGATAAATAAGAACTTCTAATGGAAACTATATCCATTGTATGGGTATTTATTTATATTCAAAAGTGGTGTTTATCTAAGATGGTTTGAGAGAAGATCAACATCGATGATAAGCTTATTATAAGGGAGTTTTTTTTATGTCATTATAGAAGAGTTTTCTATTCATCTTATAAATTGTGGTGTTTTGTTTTCAATATAACTCATATTTATTTATACTCCAATTTCAAATACTCCATATAGAATGGTCCCAATTGAGTTTAATGAATTAAAGAAGAAACTCATAGAGAATATTAACAAGGGACTAATTAATTGAAGTTAATCACTATGTAATGAACATATTATTTTGTTTAATAAAAATAGTGGATCGATATGACTCTACATTGAATATCAAGAACTATATAAGATCATTATAAAAAATAAGCATCATATACCCCATATTGATGGATTTTTTGATCAAATGTGAATTGATGAATACTTTTCTTGGATTTAACGTTATTCTTGATTACATCAATTGAGGTTAAATAAAAAGGATATACCCATGAATATATTTTACAAAAGATATGGACACTATGAATTTATAGTGATACCATTTCCCTTACTAATTCCCCCACTATCTTCATTGATTTAATGAATAGAGTCTTTAAATATTATCTTAATCAAATTTCATTAGTATTTATCGATGATATTCTTATATATTATAAGAGAAAAGAAGAAAATAAATATTAATTGATAATTTTACTAAATACTCTAATAAGAAGTTAAAAAAAATTTAACCAAGTTTGAATTTGGGCTATAGAAAGTTTCATTTTTAGGTCATATAATCTCATGATTGGGTATATCGGTGGATCCATCAAATATGGAAGTTATTAACCAATGGCCTAGATCAACCAAAAAATTAAAATCTATAGTTTAGTGGTTTTAAAGGATACTATTGATGCTTTATGAATAATTTATCATGGATGTCTAATCCACATTCCAAGTTAATTCACAGGGGAGATAATTTCCTTTAGACAAATGAATATGAAGAATATTTCAAGGATTTGAAGAGAATGTTAATAAGTAAACCTATTATTACATTACCCCATAGTAGATAAGGGTATGTGATCTATAGTGATGGATCATAGAAGGGTATGGGATGCATCATCCTGCATAATGATAAGGTGATAACTTATTCCTCATTCCAATTGAATGATCATGAGTAAAGTTACCCAAATCATGATTTGGAGTAACCTATGATATTTTTTCATTAATTATGTGGAGGAATTTTCATTATAAAAAAATCTATGAAATATATACTGATAATTAAAGTTTAAACGATCTATTCACTCAAAAATAATTGAATATATACTAGATACGGTGGTTGGAGTTGATTAATGATTGTGACTTCACAATACATTACCACCCTATAAAATATAACAAGGTAGAATAATCATTGATTTAAAAGGATAATGTAATCTTATCTAAGACAAGGGTCAAAAAAGATGGAATATTTATAGATTTTTAAAGGATATATATCAAAATCATGATGTAAGGCTAGAAATCTTATTTTGATTAAATGAGTGTTCAACCATCTATCCAAGTAGAGATTAGGGTGGGGTAGAAGGATGATTTGGAGTTTCAAAATGAGGTTAGAAATTTTTCCGAGTTCAAAATTGATTGTGATGTAATGATAAGTCCATGGATCCATGTATGTGTCCCATACTTACAAGATTATAAGAAGGGTCTTTTGGATGAAACTCATAGTTCATCGTTATCTATTCATCCTAGAAGTATAATGATGTATAGAGATATAAAATAGTATTTATTATGGGAATATATAAAGAGAGATATTTTAGAGTACATATCTTGATTCTTAGTATCATATCATGTTAATTCATGGAGAATGATGTCTAAGGGGATGTTACAACCTTTAATCATACTAGAATGGAAATGGTAAAATATCACCAATGAATTTTTTTTTCAGACTCCCCAAAAAACTAAAGGTCATAATTCTATTTGGGTTATTTTCAATCAACCTAAAAAATTAGAACAATTCATTACTATTAGAGAATATTTATCTCCTGATTATCTTTCTATAATTTAAATTAAGGAAGTTGTAAGTTCGTATGTAGTTCCATATTCTATTTTATATGATCTTGATCCTAGGTTCACCTAGAAGATCTAGGGAAGTCTTCATCAAGATCAAAATTCATTGTTGTTCTCTGGTATTTCTAATAATCCTCAGAAATATTTCCATTATTTTAGAACCATTCAAACTCTAGAGGATATGATAAGGTTAGGTTCTACGGATTTCAAAGGTGGTTGAGATTCCCACCATCATCTTGTCAAGTTTTCATATAACAATAGTTTTCACTCGAGAATTTAGATGGATTATTATATGGAATTGTATGGAAATAAATACAATATTATAATTTTATGGGAATAATTTATTTAATAAATTATTTTAAGACACAAAATTGTTAAGGAAATTTCAGAGAATGTTAGAGTCATTCAACAGCACATTAAGGGAGCTCAGAGTCTTCAAAACATTATGCTAATAATCATTGGTGAAATATCGAATTATAAGTTAGTGATATGTTATTTATACAAATTTATCCAGGGAATAAGATATCATATTCTTAAATAATGTAAATTTTAACTCCAAGTATATTGGACCCTTTGAAATTATTGATCGATTAAGGATGGTAGTTTACCACTTGACACTTCCACTAATCCTCAGTCAAGCTCATAACGTGTTCCATATATTACTCCTAAAAAAGTACATGCCTGATTATTAACATTTAATGAAATAAAAATTTATAATAGTATTTCATGAGCTTTCATATGAATTAAAAATAGTATAAATCATATATCATAGAGATAATGTGTTATGAAACATGACCACCCACCTAGTTAATGTTTTATGGTGAAATGATAATTTATTGGAAGCTATGAGGGAGACTGAATATGTGATGGGGCATAATTATCCTTATTTTTTTATATTGGGTCAATGTAATTTCAACGGTAATATTGTTATAATAGGGTACAATGTAACAACCTAATATTTTATGATATATTAATAAGTTTTATTACATCGATACTTTGTCATACACGTATCCCCGAATCTAAATGAATCCCTATATAACATGTCGTTATAACATAGACATTAAATAAAATGACTGAATAAAAATATTTTGTTTAAAATTTACATATAATAGTTTTATATAAAGAAAATATATTGTTAAATAATTATGCTTCAAAAAATACATTTTTTTCTCAAAAATGGTTTTATTGATTTTTCTGAGTAAAGAGTATAATAATTTTTTTTCCAATTTTAGAAAATTAATTTTAAAAAATTAACTTAATTCTTAAAATTATCATGATAAAATTATATAAGAATGAATTGTTTGTATTTATCTGAAAAAATCGATTTTTTAATAAATCGTTAAAATACTTGTTTTTATTGAAAACATTTTTTTTTCATTTCAATCATCTAAAAAGATTCATTTTTTTATTTAATTGGTTTAAAAGTAAAATTGGATAATATATATTATTATAATTCCAATTATTTCCATTATAATTAATTTTATGTTAGAATTTTTTATAGAAACATTTTAAACATAAGAGAAAAAAATTCTAGAAAACTGACATTCATCTCAATTTATGTGTTAATTTTAAAATTAACTTATACCACCTATGTAAATTGAATATTAAAAATGGATTCCAACTTTTTAATTATATTGTAAAAATTACTAAATATATACCTTTTATTTTTTATCAATATGAATAGTAACAATATTAATTTTTTGTTACCATTGTAAAAGTAAAATATGTTAATTAGCGTTAAAACCATGATATAAGGCTACAAAATCAACCCAAAACATTCATTAATTTATTTTTGTGATATATATTCTAACATATCCATTTATAATTTCAATATATTAAATTTCATTCAATTTTACCTTGATAATGACATTTATATTGTTTTAAGTAATAAAAATTGAAAAATGTCACTCCCTTGACTTTAATATCTCTAAATTATTTACATATGGATAAAAATAGGATAAGTTATACTCTTATTTTTATTAACAAAATGAATCAATTTTCTAGGATTTTAATTTATTTTCAAATTTTAGTGATTCAATATTTACCTTAAATCCTTATAGAATACAAGCACACTACTTGAGCAAGAAATAGGAAAATATTTTAATGGTTTTAAAAACTATAAAATTTATATTGTTTTAGTGAGTTATAGTTCCCCAAAAGAAATTTTATATTAATAAAATATATTTGAAATGTGTTAAAGGTTTATATTTGAATTAAATTTCTATCATGATGTCTTTAATGTCAAATTAAGTGAATAATCTAAAAATTGACATTAATGATATTTTTTTTAAAATAATATTTTACTAAATTATTTAAAAATCATAAAAATTTTGAACTATGAAAATTATGATGATAAGCTATAAAAACATTCATCCATGTGCAATTTATTATCAAAATTTTACCTGATAAGTAAAAATAGAACATTTTAATATTGAAAAAGTCATTATCATATTTAAGGTTAAAATTGGTTAATGAAAGGGTTAATCCAAAAGATAAGGTTTAATGAAATTAAAACCTATCCATATTTAATTTTATAATAATATTTCAACCATATAATATTTTTTATTTGAATTCATGGTATTTTAATAATTTAAATTGAGAAATTCATTAATTATATTTCATAATTATAATAAATTCCAAGTGTATCCTCTCCCCTACTTATAAAAGGAAACCCATACTTTCTCTTCATTAAATCACTTTGAGCCTGTTATCTCTACCAAAACCTTCTTAATTATCTTATAAACATTCTTATCCATGAATTAGAAGAAAAATTATTCTTAAAATATAATTCGAAGGTTCCTGAGAAAGGATATAAAGGAGGATAACTGTAGGAGAGGTAATCATCATACCCGATCTCTTTCAATTTATTTTTTCTTATAACTCTTTAAAATATAAGGTATTTATCATAAAATAATAAATTAAGTATCATAAAAATACTTAAATGTTATTATTATTGTAATACAACTATTATTCACCCTATTTTCCATCATATGATATGTGAAAGTATCATTCATGCAAACTTGCGGATTACCACCTCCATCAAGTGAGACAAATCATTTTTCATAACAATATATTATAGATTTCCATTTTTATGGTTTTAAATTTTATATATTATATTTTAATCATAATTAAATTCCAGTTATTATAATATCAAATCTACCTTCTTACCTTCCAATACTATAACATCGATCATGTGTACATGTGGACCACCAACACCACAAAGCAATGTGATTTATTTTTTGCTTACAGTTTAAATTGGTGGTAATTTGGATATATTTAGTAAATATATTTGATATAAATGATATATATTATATAATATTTATTCTTTAATGGGGAATTATTATTTACCTTTATTTTTCTTCATCTGTAGAAAAATGAAAACAACATTCATATGTGCGTACGACCTACTGTCTCTATGAACGATGTAATTAATTTTTCTAAATCTAACTTTTAGGGATGAATATATATATATATAATATAATATTTATATTATTATTGCCATTCTAGATATGATGGAACCATGATCAATGTTTAAGGACCCAAACTACCAAATCAAAATTCTCATGAAAACTGAAATAGTTAGCACCAAAAAATGATAATTTTAATACGAAATTGTTAATAAATAGTTGTCAAAGGTTATAAAATGAAGAATATATGATATTATAAGTATGTACATGATTATATGAAATAATTATAAAAAATTATATTTATTATATAGAATGTTAGAGAACTTTTGACGTAAGTTAATCTAAAGGGAAGGGATTTATGTTCAAAGTCATTTTTTATTGTTTGGGTTTATGATTAAGTTTCTAGTGATGAAATTTTATGTCTCATCTATATATAATATAATTAATTTTCTTATACTCAAGTTATTTTTTATGATTTCATATTTTTCTTACATATTCCTCCCTTTATGAATTCGAGAGATCTAAATAATAATTTTTTATATAAAAATTATTTTTCACTTTAGATGAAAATCATATTTCATCCATATCCATGTTTACAAAAAATTATTGCAATAATGATTTTGGTAATGCCTCATTTCTCTTTGGAATATGAATTTAAGTTTAAATTTTAATTTTTTTCATCAGTTTATAATGGGGGATAAAATGATCATTTTACCATAGTAGATGATATAAAATAATTTTTCTTACTATTTTTTTAGTTTGAGAATAAATCCTTTATCCAAGGATAAAAGTTTTGTGGAATTTCGAGCTATTCGAGTTTTGGTGAAATTTTTAATATTTATTTTATTAATTGTAAAATTATTCTTGTGATTTCTGGTGGGGATATAATTTTAAAAAGAGTTTTATTAAGATTATGAATTCAAGGATGAGTCTCGAATGTGGGGATTTAAATGTTGAGGCATAAACTCGCATCGAGTTGGAGGACTGGAGATGAGTATTAAAAGGGTAATTAATTAATCTAATGACTCCCCTGCCGTTTTGGATTTTCATTCATGATAGGAGTAGTAGGATGGATTCTACATCATGTGGTATATGAAACAATAAGGAAGGGGGAAGGATGGGAAACAAGACGTTTTCCATGGTAGAGATCAAGACCATATCGAGGTGAAGAGGCTTCTAAGAGTGGATTTTGACCCTGAAGCATTAGTGTTTATTCCATGAGGTAGGATGTTTTTTTATATTTATGCCCTGATCCCCATAAAAATACTATTTCTAATAGTTATAGACCCATTATGATTATTAAGGACCCCATCGGGGTTGATCTGTGTAAAATCAAGGAAAAAATGGTATTGGGAGGTTCATATGGGATTTCTCATTCAAATATCCAAATCGCACAATGTGTAGTTAATCAATATGCGATATGTGTTATTCTTTTTTAGGGAAGATTTATTTGTTGGGACTAGACATCATGAACTTGGATAACACACCATGTAGTGGTACATGTCCATGTGGTCATATTTTTTGGTAGTATAGAATCATGATCTACGCACCATGTAGTTAAGGTACATGGCTTGTAATGGGACATATCTATGAGGTAGGGTACATGGGAACACCCCATGTGTAGGGGGGGTATGGTTATGTAGAAAGAAATTGTTAGAAACTAGGTATGACATGGCTGTGTAAGTAGTACATGGTCAAATCACATGTATATCATGGTCGTGTACTAGTATATAGTTATAACCCATGTGTGTCAGTCGATTTAGAAGTACATGGCATGGAAGGCGGTTTTAGAGTACACACTATATACTAGTGGTATACATTATTCAATTCCCCTTTGTTTAGTTTTTTTTGTTTTGAGTGAATTTTCACCCTAATGTTTCAATGGAAAACAATATAAATTTATTATGAGTTTTTTAATCAATAACTCAATGGTGGAACCCATGAGGTGTTTTAAGGACTTCCAAGATGCGATTTGGGGTGAGTAAAGTTATGATAATGATTTTTTTCTATATAAAGTGAGTTTACCTATCTCTTAAGGGTGAGAAAAGTAATGGGATTTTTAGGATAGGGAAAAAGTAGGTCTTATGGATAACATGCTTATGATGGTGTGTTTAGACTATGAGTCATATCTCATCAAGTCTTGGTCATTTGTAGCTCACTACTTCAACAGATTCAGATTTCACCTCTTCCGGTGGTCCTTCGATTTTCATATGAAGCATGATCCTCCTACTATGGAGACATGGGTAAGCTTTCCCAATCATCCCCTACCATTTCAAAACCATTCTATAATGCATATGCAAGGTAATCTAATTGGTAGATACATTTTCTCGAATAGTCGCATCAAGGCACTTTGTCACACTATCAGTCCATGTGTTTTCATGGAAATGTTTGTGTCCAAAGATCTGTTTGAGTGTTTGTGGATAACTATAGGTGAGGATTATTGTTTCAAACCATGGGTGGTATATGAAACCTGGACTAAATTTAACCCTAGATGCAAGAACCTAGGACACTCACTGGTCGACTATCGTAGGGTGTCTCGGTTGACCACGGGGAGGAGGAGTTATGGCAGCGGAAAGGAGTCTGAGGCATTTGTTGAGGCAAAGTTGATGGATTAGTATCCTAATACACGGTCTCCTATGAAGAAAGAATTGATACCTTAGGACAACCAGTCTGTTTCCCAAGTTTCTAGCAGGTTGAGGCAGGATCTGGCTGAACCTTCCTCCTACAATGCACTGCTTGATTTTGATAATGTGAGGAAGGGAAGTTTGGGACAACATGATGTGGACCGAGTGGAAAACTAGGTGAATGTGAGTAAATATATGATGGTGAAAATGGTGGATCACTTGAGCAACAGGGAGGATCTATTGTTGCTATGGGGGTATGGGGTACTCATGCAACAAAGTATCCTAGGATTCATTCATATGTAGAATTTTTCCATTTTGGTAAGGGAAAATAGGCAGCGAACTATAGGGGGAATAAATCTCAAAGGTTGTCAATGCCTAGTGAATTTGGGATGTGGGAGAAGGGTGGCATAAGATAACATTAGAGTTTAACTATGTTCTCGATTAATATTAGTAATCATTTTGGCAGTTTGGGATCTGACACTCTTAATATGGTGTCAACTAGGGAAGGCTGTCACTCATGAGAAGAGTTAGGGGGTTTGGAGTATTCCCCATCCTTAGAGGATAGTGAAAAGGGAGGGTCCATTAGAGGGCTTGAAATACAAATAAAGAAGAAAAGACAAAAATAAAATAGGGACCTAGGCAGCGGCATTGTACGCAAGAGGAGAAATTCTAATGGACACAAGGATAACACATACCTCCCAAGACCTATGGTGAAAATATCAGATAAAACTTGTGGGAACAATGTATTGAAGGGTGAGTCATATAAAAATTCCCAGGTGAAAGAGGTTGTCTTTAACTTGGAATGTGGAAGTGGAACGACGGAAGGTTATATGCTTAAGGATTATAGTTTGTAGAAGAAGGCCGATATGGTTGAGTAACGGTCTTGGACACATGAAGACTCAGGGGATTTTGTTGTCCCTATAACTACTCCTCATTGGATATTAGGCAAGGAGACTGATGGGGGTGTAGAAGTGGTTTTAATGGATGTCTTGTCACTGGATGATAACACATAGATCATAGAAAATCCATGAGGCCTTCTTATGAACTCTGAGGAGGAGATGATAGAGAAGGTATTGATCTTTAATGCTTATAAAAAGGATTAATTATGGTTAATGGAGGACCAATTCAAGTGGACACTAATTGAGAGCAGGGTGACTGGATCATCAAGCAACATTTAATCATGTCTAGAGGATTCAATGCTGAGAAAATAACAGTGGAAGAGTTCATGAAGACGTGGGACAAATTGTCTTTCCAATTTAAATATATTATCAGAGATGATCCTAACAAAAAGGTAACTAAACATTCGTGGAAATTATATAATAAGGATTCATCTAATATGGTGAAGTTGGTCTTCAATGATTATGCCACCTTCTATAATGTTTGATGCTCTTTTTTGTAATTGATGGTTTTACACTTTTTCCATAAAAGTGTACCTAATAAAAATGTTATCTTTGGATGGATGGAAATATCACATTTGATTATTTACTACCTTTGGAGCTTATAAGGCTGTGAGATTCAAGATATTGGATTGCATGATGGGTTACCCAAAGAGACAGGCATTGGATCGAGAGTTTAGTTGTCACCAAGTATTATAAGATAAATGTTTTCACTTATGGTCTGACCTAGAGGTTTCAAATAGGTATTCCTCCACTTGTGTACTAGTTCAAAGGATTCCAATAGGGATGACTCTATTTGTGTGTTTACCTAGAAGGATAAGTGGATTCCCAATTGATAGTACTAACCTTAGTTGGTGAATGTATTTTTGTAGAAATGGTTTCAAGTGTTCTCTTGTGGCCTGATCCAATGCATGAGATGATGGGGATGTCATATTGATAATGAGAATCAGTGTTCATACATGACTTGATATGTTTTCCCTTTGTTGTTTATGTTGATAATCAGTTTAAATCCATATGGTCATTTTGAAATGACACTAGTTTTCTTGGTTTAGATAGAGTTGTATATGATAATCCACATGTATGATTATGGATATCCATCATTAAGAATGTTAGAATGAATGCTCAATATCGATACCGATAGTTTTTTATGGTTTGGGTGATGTAATGAGGTTCCCGTCATGCTTGTTTTGATGTGGATTAGATTGGTGGACATGGAATTATGTATTTTTGGGTGATATTCCAGACTTAAAATCTTGGAATGTGTAGTATATTATATGGACTGGTGTCATACTAAGGATCTGGATGCCGATAGTATACAATATGGTTTAGTTTCCACACTGATGCTCTAGGAACATTGTGTTTTATGGATTAGGGATGTTGAAATGATTCTCTTTATTCATTGATTATGTGCTAGAATGATTCTTTAAGAACTTATGGTATACCAGGTTGAATGTTATGGATCTATGGTTTGTGTGCCGAACTGATGCTCTAGGCACCATTTATTCTGTACTATTTGAGATGGTCAACTGATGCTTTGCATTTGTGGTTTATTTTCTAGACTAACATTCTAGGAACCATTAATTCTATATGGTTTAATATGATAGGATATTAATGGGTTGTGTCCCCAGAGTCTTGGGGATATGATATAGGATTCCTTGGATTATGAACCCAAAGGAGTTGTTTTTTGTGGGTTGAGTAACCATGGTCCTGAGGGTTGGTTAGCGTAGAAATAGACATGGGACATGTATGTTACCTGGGATTCATGAACATCAAGACATTCTCAATGATACCTCAACATTGGTTAAAGAAAGTATGATTTATCAAAATCATAAACCTCAGGATTGACGGTGTTATGTTTGTCACTTTTTCTTGTGGTGTTTCGACTAGGTTGAGCATATTTAACGATCTTTAACTTATGACAATAGATTATAGGTTCACTATTGGGTATGTCCTACTGATATTTGTTTCTCACCCCTTGTATATGAACCTCGGTGTCTGTGAATATATTATGTCTACTTACAGGTTGAGCAAAAATGTGTGATAGATATGGAGAAGGCCCAATATTCCTTGATTGAGTGGGTTTCTCATGTGGAGTCTAATGATTACGCTAGATCAGATCAACAAGGTACTAGATACCAGGTGTTTGACGTTTCCTTATGTTGGTATTAGAGACCTATGTATTAATTTTCTTGTTTACTTTGTATATGTTATTATCTTGATGGGTGATATATTTTTTATTCATGGAATGGTTGTTTGAGCATTTTTTGTATTTCATTTTTTTATAATATGCTTCTATTTCAGTTTTTTTATCATTTTGTATAATTTGTTGTGTTTGATGTTGGTTATTTACTTCAAGTTTTCCATCTAATATGGTGGTATAGTCTCCTCATAGTTTCACCTTATACCCCCATAGTTAGCAGGCATCATTTCACATACGGGGATGTGTGCTTGTGGACATGTGGTAATTTGGCTTGGGGTACCAATCTAGTGGCATCTAGGATGGGATGTTACAAATTGGTATCAAATCTGTTACATTATTATTTTAGTCTTTGGGATTTGGTAGACTAGAGATATAGGAATGTGTCACATCTTGTGATGGATATCAGACTACATAATGAACACCTATTCTGGCGAGGATTCCGAGTTTCAATGGATGTGATTTTTATTTTGATTATGATTTTATAGCTATATATGATTTTTTATTTCGGATATGAACTTGTGTTTGGATGTCTTTGTTAATGGTGAATTTTTTAATCCTCGTTTATTGAAAAGAGGATTATGATTTTGTTTTAAATTTTAACACATAGTGGATAGAGGAATCTCATGAATTGTGGTAGGAATATAGGATCCATGTGTTAGATGAATTATAGTGTGAGTTAACTGATGATAGAGGCTTAGTTAATTAATGTGTCAATAACTTCCCAAAAAATATTTTCTGGTGCAATTACTTGGTGGAATTATAATTAACCAGGCCAAATTGTACATGGTTCTCTTTATGAGGGATGGATATGTTGATCTATGGTGATACACTCGACAATGATGATGTTGGTGTGGTCCTCTCGCATGATTGGTGCAATGATTATTGTTAGTCAACATGGTATAAGTATATGAATATTGGACCCCTGTGGGTGGTTGCTGTTCAATATTGGATATGTGACTAGGTCCTCCAAGGAGCGGTGTGATGTGTAGATTCTTATAGAGGATAAGTTCCCTAGTTGTGAGTTGTTGGTTTGGAAGATGAAATCGTTTGTATGTGATACACTATAGCTGGTTGTTTTGATATATTCATGTCAAGTTACATTGGGATGAGAGAATTTTAGATTCCTTTTGAGTTGTTTCATTACATAATTTTGCCTAGACCTAGGGGAGAGAGCATAATGATGTTCTTCTAGGTGACTCTAGTTTATAGAGTTGGTGACTTGTGGTTTTTGATGAATAAATGTTAGAGAGGTTGACCGATTTATATGTGCCTTTGGGTGTGTGAGGAAGATGTGGATGTTTTGGGAACATTTTAGAATGGTGCGTGAAGGGTGTATAATATTTTTTGGTTTGGGCATTTTGTATTCCTTTTGTTTTGGATATGAGGTATTGCGTATTACTTATTCAACCATGTGGTTAGTTTTAAGAATGGAAAGTTCTCTCAGGATCCTAGCCCAATGAAGTTTTATGTTTATTGGATGTGTCTAATTTTAATGAGATGGGTCCGGAGAATGATAGTTTATCAATTATAAGTGGTTAGGGACTATGATCAGGGTTTTCACGGGGAATGAATCACTAGAGTCAAAACAGGTGTTCTATTTAGTTTAAACTAGAGTGTGTAATAGTTAAGTGTTAATGGAACCTTGGAGAAATGAGTGCTAGTGATGTGCTATGTAACTCTCTGACCCTATATTCCCAGATTCGGTGCATTATTTTAATACATTAGCATGATTACAAGGAATCAAGTCCCAAAATACTGATCAGTTTAGAAGTCTTGGAAAATAGATTGCATACATGATCATTACATTACACTTTCTTACATACGACACAAAAAATATCCTTTGAGTATTTCATTATTCACTTATCCTAACCCTGCATCTCAAACATAAAACACTTCTTGGGATCCTAGGAAAATAAAACATAAGAAAGGGGTGAACTCGGATGCTCAGTAAGGGTAAATAATATAATGGAAGCAATAAACTTTTAAGGCAATATGTGTAATAAAAACAATATCCTTTTAAATGTAAACATGAACATAATATGGAAAAAATAAATCAAAAATTACCATATAAACATGCACATGGATATTCTACTAGTCAAATAATCACATGTAATAACTAATTTCATAGTGAGGGAATGTATAGTACCCGAATTTAATTTTAGTTTCAAGGCCTCGTGCTAGGAGATATGGGATAGCTATAATCGAACCCAAACCTGGAGAGCCTATGTAACCAGACTCCATCCTGGGGAGCCTCTATAACCGGACTCCATCCCATAGAGCCTCTATAACAGGACTCTAACTCGGAGAGCCTCTGTAACTGGACTCCAACCCAGAGAGCCTCAATAACCGGACTCCAACCCGGAGGGTCTGCTGTAATCAGACCCCAACTCGGAGGGCTTAATTTTATCAGTCCCTAACCCAGAACATACTAGTCCAATACATTAATCATCAGAAAAGGTTAAAATATAACATAAACATTCGTATTAAAACTATCATATGGAATGTCAATACTTTTTCCATAAACCATGAATGGTATAATAATAACACATCCATAGTAAAAAATATCACAAAACATTCAATACAATATGGATGATTTGTATCATAATAAATCAACTTCAAACATGTTTAAAATCCATTAATGGATGTTGACATAGATGAAAATGATCAATAAAATTCTTTGAGATAAATCCCTCCTTTTCATGAAATCATTCAAAATTCCCACAATTTATAAAGGTTATAATTTAAAAGGTTTTTTTGAATCAAAGTCTCCCATACTACTTTGAATCTTTTTTTTAAATAATTATCATATCAAAACATTCATTTCCATATAAATAAATTCTTAAAAACCATTTTGAAAACATGGACATTTATGAGAATGATTTAGAAAAATAAATATTTAAAAATTTTAAAATGATGTTTTAGTAAAAAAGTCCTTTAAAAGAATCCATTTGAAAATTCTTTCATGAAACAAGGACATGTATAATAAATATTTCCCAGTAGATACTTACGTAAAAACATCCTTGGATAATAAAGAGATTGTGAAATTAACCCTTACCAATTTTGTAACTAACAAAACATACACCCCATGAAAGAAGTATCATACAATGAATATGTAAATACACATAAATTAATGTGTATTACACAAAGAAAACAATTATAGACAATACATAAACCACACAAAAGGTAATAGTTTCAATATAGCATGAATATCTTGGGAATAAGGAGTGAGATGAAAACCCCTTACCTTGCACTTTCCTTTTCTCGAGGGTATATTTAACCTCCTCTTCTTTGGTTTCTTCAATTTGATTTGATCAAAAGGGCTCCTTAGGTTGGCTTTATGACCAAAGGAAGTCCTCTAGAATGAAGGTAGGATAGTTGGGAGGATATTTGGGAAGGGGTTGGCTGATCCAAATGGCATTGGAGGTGTGAATTTGAAAGAAGGGGAAGTGCCCTTTTATAAGAGGGGTGAAGGTCACCTTAGGAAAAACATAAAATATTATTTTATAATAAATTCATTTTCGGTTTCTAATGGCTACAAAATTAATTATTTAAAGAATAATGTGGATATGGGTCAAAAACCACTCAACCAATAGGTTTTAGACATCTTTGTGTCACTATATTAACGTTATCTTTTATATTTAACTCTTAGTTAAATAGTTTTACATTTACCATGTCTCTTTGAATTTTTATATTATATGGTTAATAAACATTCTATAAACTTCCTATATAATCTTAAGTGGTACATTAATGACATATTTAATAGTATTTAAGTCCTTTTTCCGAACCTTATATTTTTAGGAATAGAATTACAATTAATAGTATAATATTTGTTCTGAAGGATCTTTTATGTCAATTTTGACACTATTTGGTATTTTGTTATTGTTAAATTAATAACAGCATTATTACTTTGAAAAAAAATCATTTAATCAACCCTAATATGTCCTATTAACCTATAGAATTACTTTAATTCATAAAAAGTCAAAAATTACATTTATTTGGGTTTTTATAATATCAATTATTTTAATATTTCATTAATAATGAAATTATTGCATCATCAATGAGTCATAAATAAATTAAAAAATTTAAGTCTAAAAATTATATATAAAATACCATTATTTAGTAAATATTTTTATCTTTATAATGAAAATTTATAGTCGAATTTATCTTTTGTGTAACCCGATATTTAAAATGGTTTAGTTATTAAACATTGAATTTAACACTTTTAACTCTTCTTTGAATTAAATGATAATAAATGTCATAATCTAATCCATGTGGTCCTAAAGGGTTATATTTTATTTATAAGGTTGTTTTTGGTCGAATTACACTTATCCAATAGAATTAGGACATGCGGTAGGGTAATAAAAATATCATTTTTACCATTAATTATCCTATTAAATTTTAACCGTTGTAAATAAAAGTCAAAAGTAACTATTCACAAAAAAATTATTTATATCTTATTGAACCACATTTTACATACTGATATCAACTGTTTCTCTTATATTTTTGAAATTCAATTCACAGAAGCGGTAAAATTATGTTTTATGGAAATTTGCAAATGCTCCTAGGAGGTGGGTAAAAGAAGATAAGATTTCAATAAAATTTTCATATATCTAAACATATTATAAAATGACTCCAATGAATTAAATTTAACTTATATAGGTATTATCTATTTTGACCTAAAATAGATTTAAATGAAATAAATAATTATTTAAATGAAAAGACTGTTTTAACCAATAATGCAATGTTTTCACTATTCATAAAAAATTAAATGTTTTCAGAAACATACCAAAAATTCACCCTAAGCTAATTTTGATATTAGAAATTCAAAAATTAAGCCTAATTTTCCAAATTCAAAACATTGAAATTGCATTCATTAATTTAAAAGTAATTCCCATTCTGAAAACCAAAAAGCGTATTTTTAAGAAATAATAAATATCAAAATATTGACACTTGTTTATGTCCAATTTCAAAATGAAATTACTTACAATGACCATCATTAGATTAAATGGTAAAAATATAATATATTTATACTTCCAAAACATTAAAATCTATAACTTAACACTATAAATTATTTTGATTAATAAAGTTATTTTCAGTTAAAATATAGTATTTTTCACTATTCACCCAAATATGAAAGTTAACAGAAAAACAAAATAAATTTATTGAAACTAAATTCTTATGTCCTGATTCTAAAGAAGAAGTTTATTTTTTCAAATTAAATATATAAAAGTTTCAAATATAGGATTTAATAAAAGGTTCGCTATTAAAAGGTCGTAAAATTGCATTTTTTGAAAAATACTTCTTTTATCTAAAAAATGAATTTGTTCATACATTATGTCTAATAAACTCATAGTATGGATTCTAAAATTATAAGGATTTTATAAAGTTCAAAATTCAGTTAATACAATTCATAACCGCTTTTGAATGGCTAGTTTGGTAAGTCATGGTGCGCTAGAACTCAGTATTGCATGTAGTGCATGTTATTAAATTACTTTGAAAAATAACGTACTATGAAATATTGGGTGTTACAAGATATGTTGTTTGCCTTGTGGATTGGATACTATGAAACTGTATTCCAACAGGAATTGTGTTCAGATGGAATCCATGAGTAGGATAATAGTAATTTCAGGTGTGATGATATGCTTGGGGGCAGTGTGACCCGAGGCCACTAGGTTAAAAATATGATTTTCTAAGAATATATGAGTTTTTGGTGGTATTCATTAATGAAATCTCAGTGTACACACATTCTAGAGACGATCATTCTAAATATGAATAAATCACCTTTAGTATAATGATATAACATCAACTATATTCCATGATATATAAATGTCACTTTGGTTTGATAAAGGTCCTTCTTGGAGGTTGTGATCACAGAGTGGTGTTTGTAATGTTGTATAGTGGGAGTGCATCATAGACCATTTCTGAGTAAGTTCCTTTTGACATGATAGATGTTAATGAATACCGTGGGTTTTTTCTTGGATTCCTGGAATATGTGATTATTGATGTTTTATTCTATCACTCTAGTGGGGTTGAGATTTCCATGTCCATTTCTTTGGTTTGGCAATGATTAGGTAATTCGTTATAGAAAATGTGTTTAGTTGTGGGGAAATAGTAAGGATACTCTTTTGTTGGGGAGTTAAAAATCTGTCATGGTGATTTTTCCCTTGTACAGGTAGGGTCAAGGATGCAGTGATAATCACATTTAGTAGGTCAGTGGATTGCTATGTTTGTGTTTTCATAGGAGACTCTGATGGTTGGATGTTTTGTGTTTCATAATCAGTCATTTTAGGTTTAGTTATATAGTGGGGAGAAGCACGAGACTAATGATGATTTTTAAAAGATTTTATGACATCTTAGGATGGATAGGTATTGTTAGAGACTATTTGGGAAGTAGTTGATGGAGGTAAGTGGTGAATTAACCATTAATAGGTGGTATGCATTATCTGTGGGGTTCTTTAGGGAAAGGTAGTTGCTGTTATTGAGTAGAATGAAATGATTCGAGAATTATTTGATGAGTAAGGTTATTTGGGGTGTTTGGTTGGAAGACTACTTTAGATTCTCGAGAATGAGAAGTTTTATGATGGGGTGGTTTTAAGGACCCATGTCTCCTCAGAATCTAAATTATTGCATAATTTTGAATATTTTCCTTCAGGATATCATGTGGGGGTAATATAGTCATTTTCCCTTAGCATATGATCTTAGATAATTTTCATGACCACTAATTTGTTCCCAAAATAGGGAATTTACTCTAGTACATGATTTTGATGGAATTCAGAGCCATTGATGTTTTGGAGGTATATTTAATATTTTATTTATTAAATATAAAATTATTACCATGAGTTTAGGTGGAAAAATATTTTTAACGGTGCATCAAATTGTGATTATTAATGTGTTATTGATTCCAGTTTGTGGATTTTTTTCCTTGGTGATGTATAAACCCAGTTTTTGTTATAGGACTCAAGACCTATATTAAAAGGATAATTATTTAAATTATTAATTAAATGACACCCCCCCATTTTGGATTCCGAATCTTGGAAAGGGGAGGGGGAGGGATTCTCTCTCATGTGGTAGATGAAATGAGATGGAAGGGTAAAGTTGATGTCACCAAACCTTCTCCATGGTGGATATTGATACTAGATCGAGGTGCAATGACTTATGGAGGTGAATTTAAACATGAAGCTTCATTGTTTACACCACAATGTAGGCCAATTATTGTTTTTTATGCCATGATTCCCTTAAGAATGTTTTTTAGGTCTTACCACCCCATTATGACTGATAATGACCCAATTGATGTAAATAAATTTTTAATAATGAAAAAATGGGGGTTTTAGTTGGTTCATAAGGGGGTTTACCATTCAGAAATCCTGACCACACAACATTAACATTAGAAACACACATTGTGTGTTATTCCAATTTTTGGAAGATAGATTTTTTTGAACGACATGTCATGTACATGGAGTACACAATATAAAGTGCTACATGTCCATTTGTTGGTATATGTACATGTAGCTATGTAGTTGGGAGGACAGAATTTGAGACCACACATCATATAGTTGAGGTACATAGAATGTAGTAGGACATGTACATGTTTCCTTGTATATGGGAAAACACCCCATGTATAGGGTATATGGCCATGTTCAAGTACACGGTCATACCCTAAGTATGATTTTTCCGTATGAGTAGTACACAGCTAGAACCCATGTATTTCATGGTTGTATTATAGTACACAATCATATCTAATGAGTGACAGGCATTGTAGAAGTACATGGCCATGCTCGAGGTTTTGGAGTATAAATTGTGTACTGGGGTACATGCCGTGTACTTCCCCTTTGTTTCCCTTTTGATTTTTTTTTTGTGATTTTATGCCTCGAAGTGGAAATAGGACACATGCTATGTCCATTCTTTGCTTTTTTATGCATAAAACATGATGGTGGAAACTATGAAGTATTTTAAGGAAATAAAATAGGTGGTTTGGTGAATGAAAAGTTAAGAAAAAAAATTCTTCCATAAATTTGGTTTAGATATATCATAATGGTGAAGCATGGGATGAGACCTAGGTGGGGGTTGTGAGAATAATTAGCGGAGATAAAAAGATTTCACTGGAGATGAGATTAGTCTTGGGATTAGATTTTCCCTAGTTAGTGGTACTATGTACTTACTTGAGGTGGTGGATAGGTTGGGTGTATAGGAAAATGTAGTTTGACTTGGAAAGGGGCTGGGCTTCAGTCCATCTCTCTTATGAGAATTTACAAACTTTTAAGACCCTGAGGCTATGAGATGCTAGAGAATGGGTTGTGGGATGTGTTTCCCTAAGACATACGCATTGTACTTAGAGTTTAGTTGAGGCCATGTATTTTAACATGGATGTTTCTACTTAATTTATGACCCATTGGATCCATAGGTGGATGTATCTTATTTTTTTACTAATTCCTAGGAATCCAATATTGATGCCTTCATTTCCATGTTGACCCCAAGGGATTAGTTAGTGAATGATTGATACGGTTACCCTAAGCGGTTTAGTGTGTTTGGGTAGTAGTGGTTATGAATCTTCCCATAGGACCTGAACCAATATATTATATGGTTAGTATATGATGTTGATGAAGATAATGGGTGTTCATACAATACATGATATATTTTCCCTTGGTTATTTAGGTTGAGACTCAGTTTTCACCTGTGAACCCATTGAGATCAGATATGGGCCCTGTAGTTGAGATGGAGTTAGATATGATGATCCACATGTTTGATTATATATATCCATGATTTATAATGTTGTAAATAATTATATGTATCAGTAACAATAGTTTTTTTATTATTGTGGTGGTGGAATAATGGTCCAGGCACAATTATTTTGATGTGTATGGGATCGGTGGACATGGTATTCTAGATGTGTGGGTGAGATTCCATAATTATGATCTAATAATGGGTTGTATACTATATGGATTTTTTTAAGACTATATCCTGAAACTAATAGTATAATTTTTGGTTTTTGTGCTAGGTTGAGGCTCTAGGAACAATGGGTTTTATTGTTCGGGTATATCAGACTAATTCTCTATATCCATTTATTAAGTGTAATAAAAATGATATAGATACAAATGGTATATTAGGTGGAATGGGATGATAGAATGATGATATGGATCCTTGGTTTTGGTGTCTAACTGACACTCAAGGAACTATGCATTATGTATTGTTTGGGATGACAGATTGATGGTATACATCAGTGGGATTGGTGTTAATAGTAAATGATAGGGGATCTCATAGATTAGGTACCCAAATGATAGTTTTTTGTGGGATGATTCCCCAAGGTATAGAGGGTTGGGTAGGGAATCCATAGATTCGTCACCTGTATGTTACTTGGGATTCACAGACATCAAGATTTGATCAAAGATGACTTGGAATTAGCTAAAGAAAGTACGGTCGATTGAGGTCTCAGACCTAAGGATCGACGATGGTTTGTTTTTAATTTTTTAGTTATTTTTTAATTTAGGCTTATCACATTTCATGGGCATACACATATGGAAATATATTATAGGTTCACTATTGGGATTATCAAACTGAGATTTATTTACTACACCCCGTACGTGTACCTAAGTGTGTGAGGAAACATTATGTATTATTTTTTGGTTGAGCATAGATTCATTATGGATAGGTCGGAGGCCTATTATTTCATGATTTATTAGGTTTTTCATGTGGAGTATGTTGATTAGGCTAGATCTACTTGATAGGGAACTGAAGATAGGGTATGTGACCTATCTCAGAGTTGGTAATATATCCTAATTAATTTATTTTGAGCTTTATATTTTGTATATGTGATCAGTCTAGTGGGTGATCAATGTTTTCTGTAAGGAATTAATGTTGGGGCCTTAACTGTATTTAATTTTATTATAGTATCATCATGTATAAATTTATTTTTCCTTTCCACTAACTCTGATGTGTGTAATGTTGTTTATTTACTTCTTTTTTTTGTAATATTATATCCGGTATAATCTCTTCATAGATACACCTTAGACCTACTTATAATCAATAACCTCTGGTGTATAATGAGTTACACTTGTGGTCTTATGGTGAACCAGAGTAGGGAACCTGTTTAGTAGAATCTTGATTGGGATGTTACATTTTTTTTATTCTCTTATGATTTTTTAATTTCATTTTTACACACAATTAAATTTTTATAAAATGTTTTAAAAGGAATATTGTGGTCATTTTATGAATGATTTACTTTTGAATTTTATAGAAAATTTTAACGGAATCTTTGTTTTAATTTATACAACCTAAATATAATTTCCACCACCATGACCTCTCAATACATTGATGTTTTCTTTATAAGTTTCTGATTCTCTTTCAGAAGAAAATGTTTTCCTTAATATATTGGAAATTTTTATATATTAAATAAGTGATTTTAAAGTGAAAAGTAGTTTTTCCTCAATAAATGTTCTAGTAATATTTTAAAGACATTTTTCATCTATGATAACATACATGGTGTTACTTATTCTTTATTGGGGATATTATTCAATTATACAGTCCAATTAATTTTTTTGTATGGTTTGTCATGATGATGATTTGAGGATAATTTTATAAAACTAATTTACTTCCCATGGGTTAATTATGTTATCATGAAATTTTTACGAAACATGTTTATTTTCCAGGGTTTAGTATATGATAAAATGATTAAATATTTATAACACTCATTTCTTTTACAAATTTTATGATATAATGATATAATGAATGTTTCATGATCTTATGGCACAAAGATAAATGAATTTAGTTACGTGATGGGTTGGCTCAAAATTATATAGTACTCTAATGCATTGGAAATAATGTATATCTCATTGGAAAATAAGGATTGGAATTGGGGTGAACCGAGATCAGTATGGTACGATGTTCACTATAATAGTATTGGGAGTGATCTTGACTAAAGATAATAATAAATGGTGAGTGAACCCAATACACTATGACTATCTTGGTATTAAAACATAACTAATTTTGTTTTCTTATGATTATGTGTATGCCATAATGATATATCTTATGCCAATGTTATACTCTCATTGATCATGATCTTTGATTCTTGTATGATTCATGTTTTATGAATTAACCATATTTATGCCATGATTTAAGATTATGATACATGATATGATGGTTTTGGATTAAAAATGGAAAACTCATGTTCATATACCCTTATAATCATGTAATTACTTATTGATCATAGGAATATAATTTTTTTTACCCTTATTAACCATCTAGGCTCATCCATTCTTATATTTTTGTAATAGGTTATGAAGAAAGGTATATGTATGATATGTCTAAGAAGGGTTATAGTAATAAATATCTTAGTGGGAGGTGATTTAGATGTCCTATAAACCAATATTTTATACATCTAATTTCCAAATACAATAAACCTATATGATTATTTCATAAAGAGTTATGTTATGTATTGAATATTCCTATAATAAGATTTAATATTTTTGTATGAAAAGTATGGGTTTCTATAGTAACCCTTAGAGTGTTAGTAAAATTTAAAAACATCCCATTTAAATATAAAAATTGAAATATAACTTGAATTAACATGAATAAATTAGGTTCAAAATATGAAACATGTCTCAAAGAAGGAAGTTTGAGATGAGAAAACCGTACCATTTTCTACCAACATTCATGAAAGCTATTTATACTTCTATATAAAAAACATAATGATATTACTAACTTATTTAATAACCTTATTTTTATATATTACCTTCTATATTATTCAATTATAATAATTCCCTACACATGTATTAGTTTGTTAATGTTTATTTTCATAATCATATATTAGTAATTTTGATTTATTTTCACATGTTTTGTAATATAGACATAAAAACCTGTTATAATGCACCTAATTCATCATTCATAGATTATAAAAGATATTAAAATCAATTTTTTTTCAATTATTTATTAATCCCCATTTTGACTTGATGGAAAATATGGGCATGGATTGTGAGAATGTGATTCATGGTGAACTTGTTTTAAGTAATTTACCAATGTTAAAGGATTATGTTACAATGATCATTAATATTTGGGTTGTAATTTTATATCAATATTCAAGACATATTTTTATTAATATTTTCAAATATATTAATAATATATATTTTAGTACCATTAATGTATTGTAATGATGAAACACAAAACATGTCTCTCAATTGAGACGGTAGTTCAAATGTACACACCAAATACAATATCTTTTTCCCATAAAATAGAAATAACATATAAATTGATTAATTTTTTTGGAATAATAATAATGTAATAAATTTATATTTTTCATTAAATACTCTTTTAAACCATCCATATATGGTAGTTATAATAAATGGAACACATCTCTCATGGAGGTGGTAGTCTCCACATAACACGAGAGACATTTTCAAAATTTCAAATGATTTTAAATGAGATATATAATGGTTGTTAAATTAATATTATAAAATTATAGTTTAATAATTATATTGATTTTATTTTATTATAATTGATATAATATATTTTAATAGTGCGGATGTGAAAGATAAAAAATAAAATGTTAGAGAGCAGGTAATATTCATGTTGAGAGTTTGAATCTTCTATTGAGGGATCTTATTAAAATGGAGGAATTAGAAAATATTCATAAAAAAGGATTCAAAATGTGTAAAATTATAATAGGATATATAAGATCAGTTAGTTTTCAAGTGGAATTATAGGGATAGAATGGCTTGAAGACGGTGGAGGTGATCTCCTTTAATAGGTGAAAAAGTGGGACTTTGACTGGGAAATGGATGTTATCTATTGGGTAAGAATAGAATTGCATGAGATTTAGGTGAGTAAATGTTTGTGATAAATGCGTTTCTGAATTTAAAACATAAAAATTGTCATATATAAGGTCTACGATTCATGTAAACATAACAAAATTCTAGCCACTTAAGTTACCCATTTTTACCCTTATTATACTTGATTGAAAATTAACCACGTTAGTTATTTATCTAATAAAAATATAATATTATTAATATTAAAAAAAATTTACAAGATGATTCTAAATTTTACTCCATTTAATCCAATTTAATCTCAAATCATAATAAAATTAAATTTTTAATTAAAACATAAGTAATATTAAAAAATTGTTTGGTAGAAAATTGTGATTTTATACATTTAATGTTTTTATTATTGTTTCTTATTTATTAATAATTAAATGGAATTTAATATATTTTAAAAAACGTGAATATATATTATTAATTTAATTTATCTAGATAAAATTTAAATAACATTTATAAAAAAATTATTTTAAAAATAACTAAATTACCATGGTAACTAATATTTACATTGGTAATATAATTTTATGGTAAAATGAAAATTAAATCATTAAAATATTTGGATATGATAATTAATAATACGAAGAAAGCTTTATTAGATTTTATTTATATATTTTTTAAAAAATAAATTTAATATAAGAGTGCATAACACATAATTTTTTTGGAGAAAATATATATCTTTTAGAAACAAAATGAATTTAATAATTTATTGAAAATAATTTTTATAAGCATGATTAATTATTATTTTTGTATATATTAATAATAATAAAGACATTATTTAAATTTAATAAAATTCATATTGCATAAAAATCCAATTTTTGTAAAATATATTTTTATGCATAAAGTGATTATGTTAGTTATTTAACTACACTAATTGATTTTTTTCAATTAATTAGTACTAAAAATGACCTTTATTTTTCTTTATAAAAATATTTCACAATGTAGTTACCTTTATTTATACTAGACAACATAAAACATATATAATAAATGTTGTATTTACTACATATAATTTTATCTTAAAAATGTTGCAAGTTTTTTATGGGTCTGCTATTGCATATGAAATAAATAATTCAACATAATATTAATTTATAGTTAAATTAGTACTAAAATTTACTGGTGTTATATAACGCTTATATGTATCAGTTTATAGAGGATCATGTTTGTAATTTTGTGAATTTTCCCTTGTATTTTCATGGCATTTTTGATTGCGTAGTAAACCCCAAGGGTATGTGATCTGGATTCATGGGGTAGAAATTGTCTTTATGAAGATAAAAATATAATAGATGATAATATTTTTGTGGCGAAGAATAAATTTTGTATTTGATGATTCTAGTAAGGGGCCTTTTATTTGGATGATGGATGAGGTGAATGAGTAGCAATCTTAGGTGGAGTTGTTCTTGTATCAATAAAGAGGGACATTATTGCCTTGAATTTTAGGAGGTGATCCAAACCCATCCATTATGCATGAATAGACATGATGGTAATGTCAACATATGGGTTCTATATGATTGGTCATTCTCATCTGATATACCTCAAGTGTTTTTCCTAAAGTAGGGGATAATTTCAACCACTTCCCCAAATATATAATGGTTTCTACTAGAAGATTTCATTAAATACAGTGATAGACATCCTTAGTTCAGTCCACCCATGTAGAATGTTACCATTAGTAAAATTTATCTAGTGAGACCCTTTTATAGGTTACTATCACATGATAAATATAATAATGAATTGGAGGAGAATTTTTCCATAGAAGGTTGTGGATTTGGTTTTCTTAGACAGATATTATCTTGGGTTATAAGGTTGAAAGAGAAGGTTCATCTGAATGGACAGGTTCGTTTTCCTCGATTTTTTTGAAATGGGAAACCCTATGGGTAGTTATGTGATATTAATTTGTTTGATTATTTGGGTGATAATTTCAATTTTCCTCTCATTATCTTCAATAAAATATCATCAATGACACAAATAGGCTATCTACATAGGTAAATGTGAAACTGGTTAGAGATCATCAAGCAGATGGAGGAGTTCCAAATCTGGTTATGAGGATATTGTAGAAGAAGTCCCCTAGAAAACATATTCCAAGATATGTTAACATTACTTATAGTGACTTATTAGATATAGATTTCAAAGAATCTAATGTTACAATATAAGAGAATTCTACATTGCATCTCTTTGAGTATCAGTATGAAATCACTATGAGCACTTGATGTTGGCATGTAGTGAGAATGTGTCTTTCTCACACATAGGAAATGTAAAATTATATTTAAAATTTTTATGAATATATCTCCCACAATATAGATCTTGGTAGTAAATTAATTCATAAAAGATATCAATTCTTGTGAATTATATTCAACCAATTTAGTGGGATGACCTTTAGAAAAGGAATAATTTTGGTAGACATAGTATGGAATGAATTTCCTAGAGTAAATTCTTGTTTCTATTTGAGTCGTGCTTTGGGATGGATTAGGTTAGTATCTTTGTGGATAAAAGTGGATGTTCCCTTCCTAAAAAATTTTATACTGAGTTTGTTCAAATTTTATATCTTTAATATGGAGGAAGTTCATTTGACCGTGGGTTTTCTTATGTGCATGGTTATTTTATCTGTTTCCCAATTGAGAAGTATCATTTATTTATTTTTCAAGGATAAAAATTCTTAAAGGTGTATGATGTAGTGGCCCAGGATTTTTCCATGCAAGCCTTAGAAATATTTTTAGTTTTAGTGTCCCCAGACCTTACTAGATGTATAAATGAAAATTTACCCTATCAGAAAACCACATAAAATTTTTCTGATGGTCCAATTGGGTTTGAGGTGTACTATTAACCCCTAGGATGAGCCAATGTAAACTTTCAGGCATGGAAGTACCTCGATAAATACATATTAATAATAAAAATATTTTTTTGAACATGCACATATGTATTCTAAAAAAATTTGGCTTTCCGTTGAAATAGAGCTTTGGATGATAAATTTGAGCCCAAAGTTTCATAAAAAATGTAGAATTTACCCTATGAGAGGTGTAAGAATTATTATAATTGAAGTTATTAAGTTTAGAGAATTGGGTATGGGTTAATTAAATAATTGTTGAATTTAATTAACTAATTTAACAATTTAGTTATGGTGTACATACCCTAAAAACCATATATTTAATCCCCATTATAATCCATCTATAAGGTGAGATATAATATTCATTACAATAAAACCTAGAACATGTGGGAGGTAAGAGACTATATTTTTTCAGAAAAGAAGATTTGGATTTCATAATGATGATGAATGAGACATTGTCTTCGATAACTTATCAAAGTGACGTCGTTACATCATAGATGGATGGATTTGTTATTTTCCTTGATATGTTGCTAATGAATATATTATTTGAATCAATGGAAGATCATTGAAGAGTGAAAATTATAATTATTATCTCCTGTATCTCCTCTCTTTATCTCCCTTACCCTCTCTTAAATTCTCATGTAAATGTTAAGAGATAGTCATCCCTAGGTCCGCAAATGATGGTGGAATAATAGGTGGCCATTGTGAGGAGGCCTAGTGCAGGGGATCTCTGTTAGGAAATAATGTTGTGATGAGGATGGCGGTAGGTTTGGAACAATGATGTGATGATGCAGATGGTGTGGTGGGCCTGAGTACAGGCGGTCATTGAGGCAATTGCGACAGGCAATAGAGTCTAAGAGGGCATCAATATTGGGGGTTCCCTTGGCATGAAGAAGTGGAGGACTGCATCATCAAATGGTGGATTAGGAAGTATCCTAAATGGGGTCATGACACTGTGTGGGTTAAGTGGTGGTGGGAATAACACTAGAATACTCATCAGTCAGATATTTCATTCCATATGTTAGGAATGGGAGGTGTCAGAACATGCTCCTCTGGGTCAGGGGATGTAATATTTCCCACAATGAGGCCCAACTACCAGCCCACACATGAAGTGAGCCAAGAGATGTCACGTTAGGTGAGGTCTACCCAACCAAACCTAAGTAGTCATAAATGACATGACTTAATTTAGCCCACATGGATGCAATGAATTGATTTTATTAGAAAATATGGACTAGTTTTCCTATCCCTTCATGGGGAACACATGAATATTAGGGGTGAACAAATACACCAAGGGTCCTCCCTATCTTAGTGCACCACATAGTGTTCTCTATGGTTTCCACATTACATTAATTCTTTCATGTGATGTATATTTTTTGAATTATTGATCGAGTGTCATCTTCATACAAATAAATAACCTATCATGACTATTTTTACATAAAAATTACAAGGGTGTTGTCTATTAAACAACATGAGTTTATTTTCAAGGTGAGATAGATAGAATTTAGAATTTACTCTATAAGATCGATGGTAGGGATCCAGTTTGATGAATAAAGTGTTTACAAATTCAGGTATAACCTCCTCATGTAATTTATGATGTTCAGTAAAGAGTAATACCCAAATATTGTTAAGAGAGTTAGTTTCTCTTCCTCCCTTGACTGGTTTGTTGTAAAGTTACTATATAATACTCAAGGTAATGGTCCCTCGCCAAATAATTGAGATCCTCCCCACACATGTTGTGAGCTATATATGGTGTGGGTCTTCAAATGGGGTAAGTTATCCCTATCGATCGATACTTATCCCTTGGTGAGGTGTGGTTCCCTTAATATAATTATTTATGAGGTAACATGTTTTTAATCATATTCAAGGTGGTTTTGATTCCATATCCTTGAATTTAATAACTAATTTAATAATTATTATTTTTGTTACATACTTTGAGTTGTTCCCCCACAAATTTTTTATATTTTTTTGAAAATTTATATCTTTTCTAATGGATGTTAAGATCATGATTAGTAGAAACCATGAAACAACCATGAATGTATGCCAAATATTCTAATAGAGCTTCTTCACATAGTGGAAACATAGTTTTTTCTTCCCTATGAACAAACATTACATTAAACCATGGTTGATCTAGTAGGGTTCAAATGGTTGGTGAAGGGTTTGGTAAACCATGTTTAAAAATTATACAGTCATTCAAGTTCATTAATAATATTTAATTCCCTCTTTTCACCCTTATGTTGTATCTCCCTTTGGACTTATTCGAACCCCAATAAAATCTTGCAACCCTAGTACACCTCCCCATAGCTACCATTACTTAAATTAGTGACTCAATATGATTTCTTCACGATTCAAGGTTAATTATTTATTGTAATTTATTTATATATTCTTATTATTCCTCTTTCCATCATTTCCACTCTTTCTGTATAATTCTTTAATGGTTCAGGGACCTTGGGTTCTCGTTGGATCAATTTTAATTCTGGTTTTTCCTTTATTAGGATTTTTTGTCCTTTTAAGGACTCCTTGAACTTGTTTAGTTGTATAAATTTTATGGTTTATAAAAGAAATGTGTTTCTTGTAGGGTTCCCCATGTTTAAACCATTAATTTTTAAGACACTGATTTCTTGTATGTTGTAACCCTCATTTTAAGCTAATTTACATTAATATCAAATGTAGTGACTATATTGTTTGAGAAAGTGGGTATTACTTGGATTTTCCAGATTTCAAGAGGGATACTCCGAATTAATTTTTACTTAAACCCATTTTTATATAATGTAATCACCTCTTGTATTATTTTAATTTCTAAGTGGATTCTTTGAAAAACATGACATACAATTTTAAAAAGGGTTTGTGGATTTTTTAAGAAGAATGGGTTTAAAGTAAATGAAATTGGAATTTGTAACACCCTAATATTTTATGAAATATTGTTCAAATAAATTTAATTTTTTCAATAGATTACATTATATGCAATACTAGATTTAAATGAACTGTGATATTCTATTAAAATATTTTTTATTTAATGCAACAGTTGTCGTCTAGCCATTGTATTGGTGGGAATGAATAGTAATAAATAAAATTAAGAACAATTTATGGTTTATATATTTATAAAATGAATACATTATAAATGAATTTATTAAAAATGAAAATAAAAATCATTTGAATGTAAATTAAATATTTTTCTAAAAAACTGTTTCACGCACGAAATGTGTTTTTATATGAAAAAATTAAATTAGTAACTATTATTGAATGATTTCAATTAAATTTATATATTATATATCCAATAAAAGTATGTATCATTAATACAATTTTTTTCCAGTAATCATTTAAAAACAAATCCACTTTTATGAAAAAAAACTCTTTTTTTCTTTCTAAAAGACAGTTTCATTTCGTTTTATAGACCATCTTTGAAAATTATTTTTTTCCAATTATTGCAAAATTATTTTAAAAACTGAAATAAATTTTATAAATTAAAATTTCAAAATTATCTTAGAGTAATTTTTTGATAATTTTATGAAAATATTAATTTTCTGACGAATAGGGAAAAATATAGTTTTTCATTAAAAAACTATCTTTTCATTAAATAATCCACAAGTAAAATTTTGTTTAAAAAAAGTTTTAAATATATAATTAGTTCAATTATATTATTATTAATCCAATTTAGCTCATTTTAGTTAAATCTATATTGAATTTTTATATATAAATATTTATAATTAAGAAAAAAATAATATGGAAAACCGCTTTCTCGATGTGTCTGTGGGTTTAATTTTAATTTAAATCATCCCAATTAATTGAAAGGAATTTGAAAAAAAAATCATTATAAAAATAATAATATTTGATATTATTTTATAATTTCCATTTATTTTTTGTTCATAATGAATAAAAAAAGAGTAAAAACATGTTACTACAGTTAAGTTTGAAATAGGTTTAACGAGGGTTAATATAAAACGATAAGGGTTAAAATTACATAAAAAATTATCAAATTTATATTATATAGAAATAGTTTTACCTAATATCATAAAAGGTTTGGTTATGATCCATTTTGGACCCATTTTCCCTAAAATAGACTTGAAATTATTGTAAAGCTTTCAAAAATTTCAAGTGTGTCACTCACCTCAATTATAAAAGGGGAACTTATATCCTCACCTATTTACACGTCAAGAGAATTTTTATTTGAAAATAATTATAAAAATACATTCTTTATATTCATACCCATGATCTAGAGTCCCATGTTTGATCATAAAACTATCCTAGGATGGACTCTTGTATAAAACTAAAAATATTGTCTGAAGAGGATGTATAGTTTTAATCATGTTTTTTTTGAATTTCTTCTTATACATCCTTCAAATATTATTAATATATAATTATATAATAGAAAAAATATATTTCATATACTTATATGTTATTATGTAAATGATATAACCTACATCTATAACCTCTACCATGAAATTGGGAATGAAACGACCTATCGTGTGTACGACAGGCTACTGCCTCATGAACATATGAAAATAGTTTTCCATCAGTTCCTATCACGGATGGATATAATGATGGATTTAATGTATATATACAACATTTAAGACATTATTACACTTTTTTAATTATAATACCACATATACCTTTTACCTTATAATCTATTAGAAACTGATAATGTTGCATGTGTGTATGTGTGGATTACCGCCTCCACGAAGAATCATGACTAGTTTTTCACTTTTGTTTTACATGGAATTTAATAAGAATATATTTAATGAATATATATGATATAATGAGTATTCTAAAAAATTGAATTAATATTTAACTTTATTTCCTTCTATCGTTCAAAAAATTAAAACATCCTTCATGTGTACATATAGGCTACCCTCTCCATGAATGATGTAATCCATTTTTATATATATAAATTTTATAGGTGACCCTACATAAATTTATAATAAATATATTTCATATTTATATTATTATTACAATTCCATATATTATGGAACCATAATATGCAACAACCCAAACTTTTATCAATGAATTTTTTCCCATGTTATAATTATGTTACATTATATAAACCACATACATAGCATGAAGAGACAAATAAAAACATCATTTTCATAAATAAAGAATGAAATAAGTAATATTCATTAAAATTAATGAACATATACCCATAAAATTTTAAATTCACCCTTAGAATAGTAACATAACCATTAAGAATAATAATATGGCCAATAGAATAGTAACCTCACTTATGAAAGTATAAATAAAATTTGGGAATATTATAGAGAAAATATGATATAATTATATCATAATATATGTAAATAAATATTTTAAAAATGAAAAACTATGTGTACATATTTTTATAAAAAATAAATGTTTATTTACATTTTTATATTTAATATAATGATTTAATGGAAATTTTATTTATATAAAATAGATTCATAAATTAATATTCTGTTTTATTATGAGTTTAAGATAATTTTATGAGAATTTAATTAAATTTTCAAAGTATCAAAAAATCAGTTATAATTTCAAAATCGTCATTTTTTGAATAAATAATTATTTTAACTAAAAATTAAAGTTATCATACATAAAAATTTATTTTCAAAAAATTGAGTTAATTTATGAAATCTACACTTCAAAAAATGGTTAGGGTGAATTTGTAGGTTTTTTCTAAAATTATTGAATATTTGGTGAATTGTGAAATATGATAATTTATAGTATTTAACAAGTAAATGAATTATTGTGTCATAGATGATTTATGGTTGATGTAATCGCATAATCCTGAAGTATCCTTAAATATTTACTATATTTAGTGATAAGGTTAAAATTATTGATATTCTTGAGCCAAAATAATAAAATAATGTATGATATAATGAAAAACACCCCTCTCTTCTCCTATAAATACCACCCTCACCACCTCTTCTCCTCACACATTCTAGGCCTTGAAGCTTTCCAAATATTAACAAATAATATTTCCAAGTGTCTTACCCATGTTCAAGTTCCTTTGGTCTCAGAAATAAATCAAATCCAATTTCTTTAAGGAGATTTTCAAGGAGAAGAAGTTCAATATGTAAAATCCTCTTCCATTTTATTTTAATTTCATTTCATGTTCTTTCCTTTTATAATTTTATCCTCACCTCCTATCATCCATGTTTCATGATAACTCCAATATATTATGTATAATATAATTTTATTATGTTAATGGAATAATATATCCTTAATCATATTCTCCTTTCACTTTTTTCTAAAAATTAATACATTATTTGTGAGGTGTGGATTTATTGCCTTTTAGGATGAAAAGTTTTCATTTTCATTTACTAAATTCAAGTATAGCCATAAACCCATTATAATGGTAAAAATAGTTTTTCTTAAATGTATGATATAACATTTTTATGGTTTGGATCCAACATATATGCATAATATTAAATAATAAAACAAAACTAGTTCATTGTGATTGAAAACCGCCAAATTAATATTAATGATTATCATTAAAATTTCATCTAAGGAATAATCATCATATTTTAAAAAATATATATAAAAACATTCAAAATTATGGAAGTTTATTAATGATATATAATTTCATTTTTGGAGTGTTATTCTCATATTACATGAATGTTTATACTTGCATACAAGAGAACCGATCATGAAAACCAAGCAACGAACACTCTCGAGACGAAAAAATTGAACCCTACAACACATCATAAAGTCAATAAATGAACTTAATAAAATTATAATAAATATAATTGATGTATAATAGGTTATTTATTTTTTAATTAATGAATCTAATTTGATTATTAAGGATATTAAAGTGAAGAAAGCAATCAGAAATCAGTTAAGGGGATTCTGGAGCCCAATTTCCTTTCTTCTAGTTATTATTATTTCATGAAAAATTATGTGTGGATGTGAATTTAATACTCATATAATATTTTTTCATTGTTATTTAATTTTCTTTTCTTTGATATAAAATATTTAATATATATTTATAAAAAATACAAATATTTTCCAAAATAACTCTTCTATCTAAAACACAGTTTGACTCATCTAGAGTTGTTTATTATCCTCTCAAGATTGATAAATATAATAAAAAATATGTTTCCCCTATCTCATTTTTGAATTTCAAAATTATATTTATTAATGTGGGAAATGAAACCCATTAATTTTATATGGGTTATTTTCTACGTATGATTGATATATGTTCTTTATGGAAAGCACGATTATGAAAATGATATAACATGAAGGGTGCACCCGAAATTATATAGTGCTCTAATGCAATGAGTAATGTGTTGTATATCATGAGATAAGGTGAAATATATGTTAACCAGATGCTATATTGTTTCAAAAAATGATGTTATGATTATGCACATATGTAATTCATGAAGATGATGATAGTTTAGTTCATAACAATGTGTGCTATTTTATAACTAAGACACACAATATCATTTTTATTCACTATCACATTCCATTAAATTATATAATTCTTCCTATCATTATTATAATGTGGATTCCATAATTATGTTATGATGATGATGATTATGGTCACCCAAGATATATTGATTCATGTTCTTATCTATCCTCTTACTGGTCTTTTAACTCACCCCTTATTTGATGTACATCCTTAGGTGAATACTTATACTACAGAGTACAAGAGTGCCACTAAGAATCTAGAGACGAATGAATTAAATAATGTTTATGTTTTATTATATAAATGTTATGTTTGGTCCGAATTTTCCCATGACACTATACCTTTGGATCATAGTTTTGTAACACTATTATATTATTTATATTTAAAATGATTCAATAGTAATGTACAATATAATAAATGTACAAGTACCAAAACAATAAAACCAAAACATACATGAACAATGAATTAGTTATCACCCATAATAATGATTTTTATATGTAATTTTTAATAAATGGTTGATAATTTTTTTAAATTTAATCGTATATGGTATTATATATATGATCATGGTTATGTAATATATTTTTAAAAATCTATATTAATTATATAATAGGTTTGAACATGTATAATGTATGGTATACCTGAGGTAAGAGTTTTTCTCATTTCTTTTATTTCTTTGAGACACATACCATATACACCACTTGTTTCTTTTATGTGGTGTATACAATTACCATGATGGTATTTTATGATGATTATTATGATAAATATGGGAATTTAAATATAAATCAATGTTTTTTCTTCATGGGGATTAAGATTAAAAATTACCAAAGTGGTTAGGGTTTTATGTTATAATCTTATTATTTATCAGGATTGTTTATGATTATGAAGATGATGATTAAATTTCATAATATATCTCTAAATAATATCATTAATTTTCTAACCATATGTTAATTTCTCTAAATTTCATTTTTTCGTTTAATTTTACTCTCTTTATGTACTCAAGAGTCCAATATAATGTTTTTATGGAAAAACGATGTTAGTTATCTCCTTAGTCGAAAATTATTTTTATTCAATATTAGTGTTTTCAAAAAATTATTTCTTGGTTTTTTAAATTTTCATATATAATTTTTTAAAGTTCAATTTTACCCATGTTTATATTTTCACAAAATTTATTAAATGGAATATTCTTTTTGTTTTCTGAATGAGGTATATTTTAATTTTTACAAAAAATGTGAAAGGAATATTTGTTTCAATGTACACAATCTGAACATATGTTTTTGACATTACTAAAACAAAATTATTGGAATATTCCTTCAAAATATTCCAAGGTTCTTTTACAATAACATTTTTCTTTAATAAATGGGAAATTATAGATTTTAAATATGTTATTTTAAAGTCAAAGGGATATTTTATTCAAAAAATGATCGTTGTGATATTTTGAAATCATTTTCCTTATATGATGAAATACATTTATGTTTTCTAACATTTACTAGAGATGTGAGCCTATGATACCATACTTATTATTTTTATGGATATTTTATGATTATGATAACAATATGTTCATGAAACCATTTCCTTATTCCATGAGTTATGTTATGTTTAATTGGTGCAATGATTATGAAACTTATTTATCTATCATAAGACATGTCATGATGACATTTTAATGAAGCCTGCTTCCTTTTCATGGGGTATGATATGTTGAATGTTTTATAATCTCAGGGCATACAATTTTATAATTTTCATCATTTGATATATTGGAACATAATTATATAGAATGATTAGAATGGGATGTGAACCCATTTTAGTAATGGTCTCTATCCACTGTTATAGTCTTGGGAGTGAATATTGAAAACAATGATGGTTTCAGGAGTGAACCCATTCCAATATGATAGTATCAATGATGATATTTGAATACTAAATAAATTATTTTATATGATTATGTATATGAAAAAATTCCATGTATTATGGTTATATAATTCTCTCGTGGATCAAGTTATTTTATTTTTTTAGGATTCATGTCTTATGAACTATCCTGATAAAAAATTATGACCTATGATATAAAGGGTATGGTTTTAAATTTTTATGATCATGTTCTCATAGAATTGTTCTTGTTTTTTGTTTAAGTGGTCATTGATATCTCACTTGATTACCCTTCTTGAGAATTTTAGCTCACCCTTTCTTATGTTTCCTTTCCAGAAGATACGAATAAAGGTATTAAGTATGTTTTGTCTAAGAAGCGTGCTAGTTATGATAAACCAATTGTTTAGGTATCCTGGTTTCCAAAGTAATTATGCCTATATGATTCTTATAGGGATCATTTGGTTATGTTATGAATATTATTCTATTATGATGTGATATATGTGTATGAAAATTATTGGTCATTATAGTTGGTATCAATGAATGGTTTAGTTACCATTGAAAACAGGGATGAGAAAATTTTAGTGAGAACCCTAGAGAAAATTGTAAGTATATATTAACATCTAAAAGTTTTGGAAATTGTAACATCCCTCTTACTATCATTGGCATGAGAGGGTGGTGTGATGTTACTAGGCCTTAAGTGACATCCTGAAGATGACAAAGTATAAAAATAAATTATGAAGGGATTCAATACATGTGGGGTATGATTTTACCTTTTAGAATAAAACAACTGACAAAATAAGTCCAACCAAACAACCACTATATTATGTAATATAATAATGAAATAAAACTGTAAAGATCCGTAAATTTCAAGGGAAATTTGTTTCTTAATGTTCTTTGTGATTTTACGGTTGTGCAGTTTCTGACGGCACCTGATTCCAAGGCCCGGTGTGCCCAGAATCTTTTACCGAAGCATAGCTCGGGTACGTTCAGTGAACGAACGAGCGGGTTTTCCTAACTTTTGAACCGGTACTCAGAATCAAAATCTGAGGGCACCGATAAAACCACAGCGTCGATAATTTCTTAGGAACACCTTTTCCGGAGTTTCATTTGCTCAGGTGAGGTTATTAATTAAATGAGTTAACTAAAGAATAAAATAAAATATTGTACTACAAATTTTATTTCTATTCTAAGTAGTTAAACCTATGCTTGATGGTTGGAGTGGGACCCACTAATATCCTAACTCCATTGGTAGGATATTAGTGAAGTGGGTCCCACACGAGCCCCACCCCTTCAAATACCTTTTTAACCTCCCTCTCGTGCTTTTAATATGTAACTCACCCGCACCCCGAACTAATGGCAAGTCAACCCTCAAAATTAATTTGAATATTAAACGCTCCTCAATTAATTCAATTAATTGAATGAGATATGTTTGATTTTAAAATTAATGGCTTGCGTGTGTGTTAATAAAATAAGACAAGACTAATTTTTATTAGGGGTTGATTCGTTGTGCGAAAGGAAGGGAGGACTCTTGCGCTATTGAGGAATATCTTCTTCCTCCTTGAAGAACGCAAAGAACACACCGTCACCTAAGAAGAATGCCGACCTCCGAAGAAGGATGACGAATAATGTTGATTCCTCAGAGATCAACGACGCGATGCCGTGTACCGCGACGCCAATGGTCCTCTTCTCCGTGACGTCATGTACCGTAACGCCGACGATCCTCCTTCTGCAACACTGTCTTCCACGACGTCCCTTTCCTGTGACAAAGATCTCTATCTAAACCATGTTCGGACCAGGGAAAAGATCTATATCTAAAATTTTCACCACACTGCATAGTTTATCCAAAGATTACGCACAATTTGGACAAACTATGTGGAACATGTACACCTCCCATTTAACCCTTATCTTACTATGCACAGTTTCATATATGTGTATCACGTTTTTTAAAACTTGTGCACCACTTGTGGACCTATATAAAAGCCCAAAACAACTCTCAAAAGGATCTCCAAACTATCCAAGGATTCACCCATACAATTTATATACATAAAAATCAAAATGAAAGGGTTACATACCAGAAACTGGGTGTGATACATTCTCCCCACCATTGGGATTTCCATCCTTGGAAGGTAGAAAACCATCATGGACCAAAAATATTTTCTGCCATTTCTCTATCATTTTATTCTTACATTCTCATGATTCATCCCAATTTTGATCATTTTTTCAAAAAACCTATACTAGGATGATGATTTTCCCCACAATAATCTCTCTTTCCCATCCAAAATCCGCACCTGGATATATACCAATGAAGCATCTGGATCAAGGTCAATGTAATCCCTCTTGATAACATGTCCAAGACACTGTTAATACTTTTTCAACTAAGATATGTGGAACACATTATGCATCACACTGAACCATGGTGGCAATTCCAACCAATATTCCGCCTAACCAACCTGTTCCATTATCTCAAATGGGCCTATGTGTTGAGGAGATAACTTCCCCTTCTTCCCAAAATTCTGATGTAAATATCTTGGTAAGATCCTCAAGAACACATGGCTACTCACCATGAACAATAATGGCCACTGAAAATGATCCACCTAATAATTTTTATGACTCTATTCTATCTACATTCACTTCTTAATAAACTGAATATTATCTATTTTTTCATGGATAAGACTCTGTCTGACTAACTAAGTACCTCCAGTTTCCACCCAAAAATTGAATAATGACAAGGATGCCCATAAAATACTTCAAAATGAGCCATATATATTGAGTCCTATTAACTATTATTATAAAATAAATACACCAATAGAATGTGTTATTCTCATGTGCCACCAAAATCCATTAAAAAATCCGAAGAAATGTCTACAAATGTTTGTATCGTCCATTTGGATTTCCCATCCATCTGAGGATGATACACCATAATAATAGTCAACTGATTCCCAAGGTCATTTTGTAAGGACTTCTAGAAATGAGATGTAAACCTTAGTTCTCTGTCTGATAGAATCAAAAAAGGTATTCCATGCCTCTTTACTAGTTCATGGATAAATATTCTGGACATATCCACCACCATATAAGTTTCACGAATAGGCATGAAGTTGGATGAATTTTTGAGCTGATACACTGTCACCCATATTGCATCATGTTTTTGAACCATTCTTAGGAGACAGATAACAAAATACGTTTCTATACACTCCCATTTACATAATGGAATAAGCAAGGACTGCAATATACCTTCTATTTGCTGATGTCCTACCTTAAATTATTGGCATGTTAAGAACCTCAAAATGAACTCTATTTCTTTCCTTTTTATACCTTTCTAGCAGAATTGTGCCTTTAAGGCCTTATAAATTTTATGTATTCTCGAATGAATAGACCATCTAAAATGACTATAAGCATGAATAAGTTGTTCATGAAAACCCATAGGTACAACCATTCGATTTCTGAACCAAAACACTGAAGTCACATCTAGCTTATATCCCTCAATGGTCTCCCCACCATTGAGTTTTGATCTCATAGACACACATTCTGCATCGGTTGTCTATGCTTCTATAACCATATAATCCAAATCAAGAACAAAATAAACTGAAAATAAAACTAAAAAATCACCTATATCTTTACATTTTACATGTATGTCAGCTAGTACTGACAAAAACTACCATTCAAGTTATGCAATTTTTTCCAACTAAGCATACAAATTTCTGCTTAAAGCATCATCCCCTAAATTTCCATTACCCTATATATACATTAAGTCAAAGTCAAACATCTAGAGGTATTCCATCCATCACCTTAATTTTAGATTTAGATCCATTTGTGAGAAAATGTTCTTCAAGATCTTAGGATCCATGAACATAGTGATTTTCTCACTGATGAGAAAATGTCGCCATGTCTTTAATGCAAAGATGATTGTAGCTAACTCCAAATCATTTTTTTCGGTAGTTTTTCTCATTTAACCTCAACTGTAATGATCTATATGCATCAACTTGGTATCCTTTCATGAGAACACCCCCCAACCTAGATCTCAAAGATTTACAATACATCATGAACCCCTACCTTAATTCAGCAAAAATCATGATCAATGTGTATTTAACGCGAACATTCAACTCTTGAAAATAATTATGGCATTCCTCAATCCATTGAAATAGAACATTATTCATTGTAAAATCTATCATGGGTGATTATAGATGTGATAAGTCACATAAAAATTGTTGGTAATAACTAGTGATACTACAAAAACATCGTATCTCAAAGGCATTCTTCGATGGTTTACAAGAAATAGTAGCTTCTGTATTCTCTTGATAAATAAAAATCCCTTTTTAGAGAATACCTGACCTTGAAAGAATACATTTTGTATAAAAAAACACTTTGATAAATTTTCATGTAGAAGATGGTGTCTTAAGATTTCCGACACTTTCTCCAAGTGTTTCTCATTCCCAGCCCTTGTCCTTGAATACACAAATATTCCTTCCACAAACACCACTAAAAAAGAATCCAAATGTCACTAGAATATATGATTCATCAAATAAATAAATACCATTGGTGAATTCATAAGACTGAAATGAATTACTGCATATTCATAATATCCATATCTACATATGAAAGCTATATTTGGAATATACTTCTTCTCGACACATAATGGGTGATATCTTGATCGCAATCCAATTTTGGAGAACAACATAGCTCCCCTCGATTGATCTAATAGTTCATCAATTTGTGGAAGTGGATACCTGTTATTTATTATAACTTGGTTAAGATTACGATAATCTACTTATAGCCTTAGAGTTCCATACACTTTCTTTATGAACGAGATTGGTGCATCCCATGAAGATGTGCTCAGTCGAATGAAACCCCTTAATTTATAGCTATTCCAACTGTACTTTTTTTCCATTTAATTATTATGGTACCATTATATAATATTGAAATGATATTGGACTGGTCCCTCGAAGGAGATCAATCATAAAATTTACTTTTCTTATGGGTTAGAACCCTGATAATTATTTAAGAAGGACATCTATAAACTGATCAACCACTTTTGGAATACTACTATTCACAATATCTTCCATCAACTCCAAATACAAAGCCTTTAAACAGTAATATATTATTCACACTCCTAATGCCAACAAGCCCGTTGTACCAATCTGCATGTTCTATTCTCCTTTGAAGAGATGTTTGACACCATTATCAATCTCAAAACTATCTATTATGCTATAATAATCGATGTGAACCTTGTGCATTGTCATCCAATCCATACCTAGGATTAAATCATATAAATTCATCCCCAGCATAGAGAAATCATATTTCTATTCAACACCATCAACCGTTATAGAACATTCCCTACACAGGAAGCATCAACCATATCTTTCCGTAATAGGAGTCCAAGTTTTATCAAGATGGAATCATATCATTTTTTAAACATATAAAATCAAAAATATGGGATGAAATAAATTAATGTGATGCACTAGTATTAAAAACACTTTCATAAGGATATAATTCAAAATAATTATACCTATCACCATAGATGGTCAAGCCTGATCATCAACAATCACTTGCTCAGTGGTATATAATCTCTTCATTGCTAAATTTTTTTCTTTGGAACCCTACTAAAATTGACCAACCTAAGGAGTTATAGTATTCTTAGAATCACCATGGATAGATTTGTTCTTCTAATTATATTAATTTTATTTCCCTTTCCCCATCGAAGTATATGATTCCTACAACACCTGAGAAGTGTCCTGAGGACCTGACCTCAGAGCACTGCAACAATAGCACTTAAGATGTCCCATATTGTTACAATTATTCCATGCTCTTGGTGGTGATGTAAACTCCTACTTCATGGGGTTGATGAATCCACATTGGAAACATCCACCTTTTTGTGGGTCTTAGAGGAAGATTTAATGATCCAGGCATCCGATTCTGATTCACTCTCCCACAATGGTAGTAGGTGTCCCTCTTCCTCTTCCCCCAACATTACATTTTACATTGGTTCCTATGGGTATCAACATAGTTTCTCCTCCCATAGCTCCTCAGATATCCATTTTAGCCACAGTTTCTCTATTAACCATCTCTATATAATTAGTAATACAGACCACAGATGTCTTTAAGTGAATCTCTTTCCTTAGCCATGATTCAAAGATGTGTGCCTTTAAAGCCACACTAGTCACAACCATAGGTGAAAAGCGTACTAAATTCATGAATTTAGCTACGTACTCTATGAAAGATTTTTTTTGTTAAGATGATGAAATCCATCATTCCTTGAATCTTGAATGTATGAGGAGAGAATTGTTTAATAAACTATTAGTCATAATCCTCCAAACCCTGTCCTTGATCCAATTTATCATGCACTAGTAGTTCTCACCACTGGCACACTAGATCCCCGATCATGTACATCATTATCTTTACTTTCAGCTCTACAGGTGTAACCATGAAATTGAAGATACGATTTTTCATATTCATCAATTCTTCTGCTCTTTCTAGTTCATAATCTCCTAGGAAGTTGGGTGGATTTCTCATTGGGAACTGGATGGGATGATCCACTTGTATTGGATCATCCCATCAGTTTCCTATATCCATTTCCTAAAATTCATGAATTATACTCTAAACTATTTGTTGGTGCAACGGTGGCTCATGTGAAACTATATTCTCAATAACTTCTTCCAGTTTGTTTCTATGACACCAATCGGGTTCTATTTTCGAAACAAACAACAAACACCAAAAGTCTCACTCTCAAGCAACTGAAGTCTTATAAATTTAAAATTCATCCACATCAACTACCTAAATAGTGCTTTTCAAAATCGACCATTACCTTGTTCAAAGTTTTTTTTAAGTTATACTTTTTTTGAAAAATCAATCCAAATTCAAAATACCTTAACCGTTCTCTTTTTCAAAATAATTCCTTTGAAAACTATTTCATCATTTTTAAAAAATTAACATATTTCTCCAAATCAAATATTATTACTCACAATAAAATATTTAATCCTATTGGGAAGTAATTCCTCTAATGTATGTCACACTTTTATCATTGGATAAACCCATGATAATGAGATTACGAAATCCAATAAGTGTCTCAAAAAAACATATGTAACCAACTCCCTGGTAAATTTAAGTTAAACATAAAAATGTTAGATTTTTATTTTTATGCTCTACATTCCAAGTCCTTAAAATCCAACACCTTTCTAAGATCCCAACCCAAGGAATAGAAAATAATTTATTATACTCCAAAACAAAGAAAATTTATGACTAATTATTCCACAAGTAAAAGAACAAGTTGTTACCATTTCTCTCAAACAGGATTTTGTGCCAAACAAAACTGATACCCTTTGTAACATCCAACATACACTAATTGGCTTGAGATGGAAGTGAGATGTTACTAGGCCTTGAGAAAAATCCCCACGATTTGAAAGGCTAGAAATAAATGTTGAAGGGATTCAATACATGTGGGGGATGATTTTCCCTTTTAGAGTAAAACAACTAACCAAAAAATTCCACCCAAACAACCACTATTTGATGCCTGATTATAATTAAATACAACTTCACATTTAATTTATCAAAAAAATACTAAAATAAAGTACCCTAATAGAAGAGTACACTATCAAAGTAAATTGTAGAAGATAAGATAATAATACTCCAAGTCAAATACAAGACACCACGCTCCACAAGATCCATACTAAAACTTCATCAATCATCCCAAGTATCACGAATTAGTGCAAGATACATGTGATAATTTACCTTTTCACATGTCATAGTAGATGACATATGAAAAATCACCAAAGTATAAATGTAGTGGTGATTACTAATACTTATTATATTTTCCCCAATGACTTCCCTACTCATGCCACTTGGATAAAAGAGTTAGAAACATTTATATAAAGTAGTTTATACCAAACTATTTCTAAAATAGTTTATAAGAAAATATAAAAAAATTACAAAATAGTTTTTAACCAAATATAAACCTGTGATATATCAACCAATTCTCTAAAAAACTATTTTCAAGAAAACAACCATACAATGCCTTAAAACCATTTCATAAATTTCCTTTTCATATTTATTTCATTTCACATATCCACCCCACCAACCATGCATGTATCGTTATGAAAATTAAATACTCATGAGACATCTCTCATTGATCTACCAAGTCATCAAAAGGTAATTATATACCATGTACCATGACACCTATGGTAATGAATATAAGATAATATTTCAACCAAGTCCCATAAATTAAATATGAACACACACACACCATGTAGGCCCCAAACTCATGCCAATACCAACATTCCAAACTCATTTAAATAAAAACCCCTTTATATTTTAATCATTTTTCGAAAAAAATTAAGAAAATTAAGAAAATCCTGGTTTTAAAATACCAATTTTAATATCCAGATACTAAATCACTTTTCCCAACAATACAACAAAATTCCCCAATTTCAACAAAATCATAAATCATCACTAAATGAGATTTATATCATGCTTACACCATGATTTTACAATCTTTTCCATTCAGCTAGATCAATTTGAAAATAATCCAATCAATTCTAGTAAGAGGAGTCTAGATTGAATCCACCTACTTTAAGTGTCTTTGCAAAAATGATAAACGAAACGAAAAACATCACAAAAACAAGTTAAATCTCTATGAACCTGCCTTAGATATATTCCCATATCATGATCCAAGAAAAATATAATAATATTTTATATCCAATACCTTAGATCTACCCATATTAGAAATATATCTAAGAAACTAATTGGTATGGAAAAGTAGATCTAAGAAAATGAAACAAAAATGATGAAGAACGAAGACTTACTCTGAGAAATCAGCATCAAATCACCAAGGTAAGACTTTAGATCAAGTTTGGATCAATGGAAGAACCTTCCTAGACCTTTGAGAGATATAAATCCTAATTTAGAGATACATTAAAGGAAAAATAATGTGTTAAAGAAAAAATTGAGTGAGATCTACTTTTTAAGGAGGTTGTTTTGACCTGTGTACGGTTTTGGCGCAAAGTTAGATAAACTGTGCACTAACCATGTTCATGTTTCTGTATTAAGAAAGTACTCATGTGTTCAGCACTCATGACTTCCATTCCATGTTCCGACCATGCTAAAGATCATTTTTCAACATTTTCAACACACTTCATGGTTTCTTCTAGGTTTCTGTTCGGTATGGATAAGCTATGTGTTACCCAAGGGCCTCCCCTTTAGCCCAAGTCTCACTGTGTATGTTTTATTGCTACTGTGGCATGGTTTTCAAAAAATGTGAACCACCAGTGAACCTGTATAAAATCCCGAAAATCTCTCAAAATGTTCTCCAAAATCTCCCAAGATTCACTCTCATACTTTATATACTTAAAAGTCATAAATAAAGGGTTACATACCTGAATACCAGGGTGCTATAATAATGATTATGGATGTAAATGGTTAAACAAAAGGTATCATATATTTAAAATAATTTTTCTTGATTTTGATATTGTGGAAATAATTTTTCATACTATGTGTTTACCCTTATGATTATTGTTTTTCAAACTATTTTTTTGATTGATTAAACCTAAAGAAATATTAATAGTGCTAACTAAAATAGAAAATTAAATGATGCTTCTCTTGACCAACCAAATTTTATGCGATATAGAATTAAAAATAATGTTTCCATGGACACTCAACATTATCATGATATAAATCAAGATAAACTTCCCAATGAGAAAAAGGGTACATTGTTATGTTGATTCTTTCACAAGGAAACATCCAAATTGTTTTAGTGGGTCCATTGATCCACTAATTTTTGAGAAATAGATCAATACCATTGAAAATATATCTTATATTATCTATTGTTGGGATCGTGAAATAATAATTTTGGCTGTCAATTGTTTGAAAGGTGAAGTATAGTAGTGGGGGAATTTTATCAAGAATGAAATGAAATTAGAATAAATTGACTCCAAAGAAAGGGATGATTTTAATAGGTTATTTTTTCAATAAGTAAATTCATAATTTTATTTTTAGGAAAATAGAGAAGCATTTTATGTTCTAAATAGGAATATTGATGAATCTATTCGAACCTATGAGAAAAATGTTACAGGACTTGTGTGGTATGATTCTAGTATCATCAGACAACCTGATTTTAAATTTGATCGAATATTTAGTGGTTTCAATCAAAGTATTTGAAGGAAATTAAATAGAGGGTACTTCAGTAGCTATAAAGTAATCATTTTATGAGCTATTAAGGTGGAAATAAACATTGGAATTACCCATAAATCTCACGGTTTTGATAAGAAAATAAATATGGAATTTAAAGGAAAATATAAAAACCTTTGAAAGAAGAAGATAATCATTCCTTTATGCTTCAAGTGTGGAGGGAAACATAGAGGAAATTTTCATAAGGGGATTGGAAAATTTTTTATGTGTGTAATTTAAGAGCATCAGGAAATAAAATGTATAAGTGTCGGGAAGAAGTTATTTAATGATATGAATAGAGATAATGCTCCAAGGAATTCACCACCCACACTCTAGTGTTTCAAATAAAAGGAGTATGGGTATTATGCTATCTTGTTCTCAAATACAAAGGTTAAGGAAGATGATAGACGTCATGAACCTCTTAAGTTGAGATACAATGGGAAGTATCATATTGTCACTATTTCAAATGAGGGGTACGACAATGACATGGGTAAAGGTGAACTTATTATCCACTCTATAACTTATAATATATTATTTTACTCTAGATCTACCAACTATTTTATATATGAATAATTCTCTAATGGTATCAAAACTCTATCAGAATAATTAGATATTGAATTAGAAGTGAAATCTTCTAATGGTACGACAATCACATCTCAATTATATGATAATTTTCCGATTGAAGTATGTGGTAATTTGAATCAAGAATGTCTTTTTATTCTCCCTTTGGTTGAGAATGATGTTATCATAGGAATGGATTAGATTTCTCCATATAAATCACCCCTAAATTATCGATGATGGGAAGTATCATTTTATATTCTGAAAGAACCTATGATCTCCAATCAATTAGACAATAAATATGGACTACTAATGGAAATTGCATCCAATGTATGATAATTTATTCCTATTCAAAATGGGGTTTTATCTCATATGTTTGGGGATAAACTCAACTTCAAATATATTCCCATTATTTAAGAGGTTTTTATGAATTTATGGAAGATTATCTTAGTATTCTACTAAACTATGAAGTGTATCTTTTTAATATGAATCATCCATGGTGTTACACCTAGTTCAAAGACCCTGTATAAATTGGAATTGATTATTTTGCAAGAAATAAAGAAGAAACTATGAGAGAATATTTAAAAGGGATTTATTTTCCCAAGTAGGGTACATATGTTCTTTTTAATAAGAATAATGATTGACTCTGAATTGATTATTGAGAACCGAAAAAATCAAAATCAAGAACAAGTATCCCCTACCCAATATTTATGACTTGTTTGATCAACTACGAGTAGCATAATAATTTTACAGCATTGAACATCATTCTGGATATCAGCAATTGAGGGTCAAGAACATGGATATACCAAAGACAATGTTCTATAAAAGGTATAGAAACTATGAACATATAGTGATGGAACTTGGTCTTACATGTTCCCCAACTATATTTATAGATTTAATGAATAAAGTCTTTATAGATTACCTTGATCTGTTTCTAGTTTCCTTTATAGATTATAATCTTCTATATTAAAATGTCAAGTAATTGTGTAAAGATCACTCGAGAATTATGCTTAAGATCTTAATGAAGGATAAGTTGAATGAAAAATTTACCATGTGTGAATTTTGTCTACAAAAGGATTCATTTTTTGTTCATATAATATCAAGAGAGGGTATATCTATAGATCCATCAATGATAGAAGTTATTGAACATAGGCCCATACCAACAACTGTGATTGAGATATATAGTTTTATTGTTTTCGATATATATTATAGATTCCTTATGGATCATTTCTCATGACTTTATTCACTCAACAAGTTAACTCAGAAGAGATCCAAGTTCTATTGGATAAATGAATATAAAGAATATTTCATGGAATATAAGATAAGGTTAGTTAGTGCAAATAAAATTGCATTTCCCTATAGAAGAGAAGGGTTTGTAATCTATAGTGATGTATTTATGAAGGGAAAGTGTTTCATTATCATTCAAAATAAAATAGTTATAGGTTATACCTTATGAAAATTAAAGGTTCATGAAAGATTTACCAAACTCATGATTTGGAGTTAGCTGCGGTAATTCTTTCATTAACGATACCGAGGAATTATCTTTATATATAATCGTGTGATATATATATACCAATAAAAAATGTTAAATTATATATTCACATATAAATATTTGAATATGAACAAGAGAATATGGTTATAATTAATTAATTATTATGACTACTCAATACAATACCATCATGGGAAATCAAACAAGGTGGTAGAATCTTTGAGTCGAAATGATCATGCTAGATTATCTATGATGATGATCATAGAAAATACAATATTTTTTTATTTTTAAATAATTGATCTTGAAATCATGAAGGATGGAGAGAAATATTATATTTTACAACTGAGTGATCAACCATCTATCCATGTGAGACTTAAAGAGGCTCAAAATGACGAGTTGGAATTATAGAAGACTGCCTGAAATGTTCTTAAGTATAACTATGATTGTGATGGAATGGTATGGTTTAGGAAACATGTATCTATTTCTTCAGTACAATATTTGAAGGAGTTATTGGATAAGTATCATAGTTGATCACTCTCTATTCATCTTATAATTATAATTATGTATAGATATCTGGAAGAGTATTTCTAGTGGGATAAAATAAAGATAGATATTGTGGAGTATGTATCTTGGTTCTTAGTATGTTAATTGTTTATGTCGAAGAGATATAATTATCAGGTGATGTTAAAAAAATTACTCTTACCATAATTGAAATAGTAAAACATCAGTATGGATTTTATCATCAGGAACCCCAAAATATATAAGGGATATTATATTGTTTGGGATATAATGTATAACCTTATAAATTTAGTACACATAATTTCTATTAGGTAAGACATATATATTGATAATATAGCTATAATATAGATTAATGAAGTGATAGCATTACATGGATTACCCCATTCTATTATATCAGATCGGAATATGAGGTTTACTTTAATGTTCCGGCAAATCTTCAGAAATATATTGACATATAGATTAGTATCAACACCACTTATCATCCCCAAATAAATGTTCAATCTAATATTACCATTCAAACCCTAGAGGAAATGTTGAGATCTTGTTTTAAAGATATCAAAGGTGGTTGGGATCGACAAATTCCCCTAGTTGAGTTTATATATAATAATATCGTTCAATAGAGAATTCAGAAGAATCCTTATGAAGTAGTTTGTGGAATGAAATGTGGAAATAAAATATGATCAGATGGTGTTATAGAATGAATGCTATAGGGACAAGATCTAGTTTATAAATTGGATGATAAATTTTTAACCATTCAATATTACATCATTGTATATCAGAGTCTATAAAAATTTTATACTGATAATCATCGATGTGATATAGTATTCGAAGTTTCTAAGAAGGTTTTTCTATTAACTTATCCATAGAATAAGGTTATGTTATTTGAAAATAAGGGTATGCTAAGTCCTAGGTATGTTTTACATTTATATATTTTTTGATCGAGTAAGGATTGTAGCGGATCACTTGGTTCTCCGACAAAATATCTTTCAAGTCTATGATGTTTTCCATGTATCTCTCTTAGGTAAGTACATTCCTAGTCCTTAGCATGTATTCAACTCATAGTTCATACCACTAGAGAAATCTCTATCTCATGAGGAACAACAAGAAGAGATTTTGAATCATATAGAGAAATTTATATGAAACGATACCTCTCTCCAGATCAAAGTTCTGTGAAAAAACCACAACAATAATGAAGATACATGGCAACCTAAGGATGTGATGAGGAGGAAGTATCCTCAATTTTTTGTATCAGTGTAACGAAATTTTTTATGTGAAATTATTTTTATGGGGGTTATAATGTAACACCGTTAGATTTTAGGAATGTGTTTTCTCAAATAAATATAATTTCAATGATCATTTTTGTTACATGAAACAGTACATTAAAAAAAATCCAAAATATTATAATAAATTATTACTATTTAATGTTGAATTTATCTCCTTGATTGTGGATCTATAGGTACGAATAGGACTAACTAATTTTTTAGGAATTTATGGTTTACACATGTATAAAATAAATTCATTGGTAAACAATTGATTAAAAATGATAATAAACATCATCTGAAAGTAAAATAAATATTTTTCTAAAAAACAGTTTTTATGTACACAATGTGTTTTTATCTTAATAAATTAAATTAGTTGTGACATCCTGGATTAGTGTTCCACATAGAGGTTCCCTGATCTCGATGGGCCACATGGACTCAAGCACATCTCCCTGAATTCCAAAGGATTTTAACTAGAAGTGAGGGCCTTGGGTGTGTCTATGGGGAGACTATGCCCTCATTACCAATGTAGTACAGTGTTATAATCAACAGATAAATAGATAAAGTGATATAATAGTGAATAATAGTATAAAAAGACACGAATAACCATGAAATGAGTAATAATCAAATATAGTAAACTATGTCATATAAAGAAGTATGATAATATATTTCATGTATCTATAAAATAAGAAAACATGGATACAACCAGCAGGAAACAATACTATACAAAGAGTTACAAAAGGGTAAAATCTATCCAGGTATCCCAATATATAGCCTGATCATCTAATACTAAGATCCATCCAAAGGAATACTAGAATGTCATGAATCCATAAGAGGATACTTCTCGTTATCTACACCTGAAAGCATATTGTATGCATGTGTACCATAGGCATCCTGGATAGGGTGTGAGATAAATCTCGGTAGGCCACCGCCAATATAATCTATAAATATATTGTATATGTATATAATATGACAGTGTACATATATATAAAGTAAAGTAGTAATAACAACTATAAATAGGTTGGCTTCAGTTCATGAAGGGAAACTAGGATGACACTACCTGCTTCGGCTCGTGCGGGTATATCTATGGACAAGTATCTAGGGAAGAAATGCTTGGTATAAAATTTATAAGGGACTCCATTACCATTATCACAATAGTACAGGGGAAGCCATTCCTAGTATCATAAAATTGGGATTCCATGCCCTGTATCAAAAATAGGGATTTTGTAACCAATATCATGTGTAAGGGCACAATGACCAGTATCATAGAATAGGGACACCATGCCCGTATAGTATCAAAAGGGAAGTAATTCCTATATAGTATCACAAGGGACATCATTACCATATAGTATCACATTTATATGAGGGTTACCATGCCTATATTGATATAACATGTTCAAGGTTTGTTATCCCAATTTAGTATAATTATTAATGTTCTTCCTTCCCATTTTATTTTATGCAATATGTACCCCATGCCCATTTATATATGTATATATATATATCATGTATATGGGTCACCATGAAGAATTTCTAAAATTAAAGGGGGTCTCTATTGCCACACAACCTTAGTAATAATATACATCATCTTCACTATGATCCAAGGCATAATTCATAATTCTTTTACAATTAATAATGAAAAGAGAATAAACATTGTTTAGTTTATGAATGTAATGTGTGATCACCACTCACTTCAATTCAATTCATTATAATTGACATGGGCACAATCCATGCAATTACACTACATTTAATCCAAATCAAAATTATATAAACATTTATATTTAAAACTAAATAGTCTAATATGTTCTTTGGATATAGACTCAGGGAAGCTAAAAAGACATGTAAGAGGGTTCAACAAAAGGAATGTCTCACTCTCAGGTTGAGAAATCAAAATTAATTGGGGTTCTAGAGAGTCATTTGGTTCTAATAAAGGCAACTAATTCAGGAAGATATAATTTATGTGCAATGCACAGTGAAATCGGTGTGGGAAACATATCACAAAATATAAAATAATGATACTTAAAGGGATAATTATTAGACCACATACTTTATACCCATACAATTATCTTCATCCATCATTCATCTTTAGTTTTGAATAGATTGTAATAAATATAAATAATGGAATAATTACTTGAAATTAGGGCATATGATCCTATATCTAAATACCATCATCGAGGGAATAGAGAATGAAGAATAGATAAAACAGAATGAATATATTACCAGTGGCTACCCAATGAGACTGATAGAATATGAATTAGACACCATATTAGAGAGTTATCAAGAAGCATAACTTGAGGGAGGAAGAATCTAAAAAGGGAAAGAAACCCAATTCCCACTGGAGAGGAGGGAAAAATAAATAATGGATTTAAACTTATTATTCATTAATTTAATTTTTGGTCATTTTATCCAAAATATATAGGTGGAATGGTTTGGCCTCATAGTTGGCCAAACTGTCCACCAACCATGCGCCCTTAACTGATTCAAGAGGCACCTCACACTGTTTGGGAATGGTCTAACTAACCATGCACAAACCATATGAAATTCCTATGCTAAAAATTATAGGTATAATATCATGATGTATGGTTTCTCAAAATGTACACCTCTAGATAGAGACCTGGACAACCTGGAAAGGTTCCACCAACCCATGTCTCTTGGGATTCATGGTTTATTCTAAACATGAAGCCTATATAATTTTATCCAAAAGTAGATTTCTAGGCTCTAAAAAATCCTCAGACACCTAGAACAACTATGAAGTCATCATAAATCCATATTAGATCCAAAGCAAAGTGTTAGATTGAATTTAAAAGGATCCTTACCTAATAACAAATATGAGATCTTAAAATGTTCCCCCATTAAAGGAACTCATCCCTCAGTTCACCTTCAAGGGGAGGAAAAACATCATCTGAGAATAATTCTATCCACATAACACATACATCAACATCCCGCTCCCAAGACTCATCCTATACCCGACTGTGCTACCATAATACCCATACTAAAGGGACATACCATCCTCAAAAAACCTTAATGCTCTGATCAACGATGCATATGTGATACTCCCAAAAATAATAATTAGCATCTAGCACAATATCTTCATTATCAAATGTATGATATGGTTCAATATGATATTGGTGAAACTGTTAAATATGGAATACATCGTATATGGCATGATAAATTTGAGGTAATAAAAATCTATAGGATACAATACTTACTCTCTCTAAAATAAAAAATGGCCTGATAAAGTATAGTGAAATATTTCATTTCCTTCATATCTATATACTACCAAGACTGGGTGATACTGGAAAGAACACAAAATCCCTAACCTCAAACTCCAGTGGTCATTGAAAGTGATCATCCTATGATTTATTTCTATAATGAGTAGTATAAATATACTTCTTGATCAGCTAAACTTGCTTCAAAATATCCTAAATGAGATAAGTACCCAATAGTGCTACGTCTCCTGCCTCTAACCAACATATGGATGAATTAAACAACCTTCTATATAGGACCTCATAAGAATCCATCTATATCTGAACCTACTAAATGTTATTGTTGGGGCACTCAATGAGAGGGAAATGATTCTCCCAAAAACTACCAAAATCAAGGGAATATGCTCGGAGCATGTCCTCTAGAACCTTTATGGCCTGTCCCGACATGCCATCGATCTGAGGGTGATAGGCTATCCTCAAAATCACCTGTGTACCCATGGCCTTATGGAACCCATAGAACATTATATGGAATGATAGTCTCTATCTAAAATGATAGTACATCGGATGCCAAGAAGTCATACGATATCATAGACATACAGTCGCCCTAGATCATCAACTAAGAAAGTCTCCTTGAAAGGAAGGAAGTGGTCTAATTTCATTACTTGATCGAATATTACCTGACCTATGCCACTAACATGGGTCTACCTCAGTAAGATGATGAAAAAATCCATAGAAACTTCTTCCTATTTCTATTTTGGGACTAGTAATGGATGTAGAAAGAAAGAAAGCCACTAGGGTTCCACTTCACCTACTGATAGGTGGAACACGTAGTGATAAGACCTTCTTTCTAACACTTCATCCATGGCCACCAATACTAACATGTCACGATACATCCTGTAGATACATGGAGAAACTTTCCACTCTAAAACATTTGAATCATTCGTCACATCCTCTCTTAGATCTGTGGAAATCCAGATTCGTCCATGTATAAATAGGATGTCTTCATCATCAAAATACCAATCCAGTGGTGGGTCCTCTCCAGAAAATCACTCTCATAGGACCAAGCATTCAATATATAAAAAATAAATCATTTTCACCTTATCCATAAGTGAAGATGTCACTATTACCAATACATGTACAGATTTTCCAAGAATGTACTAATATTTTATATGACTAAAAATTGATTTTTTTAATTATCATAAACCATTTTTAATGGATGAGGGGGATCCCAAAATGACATCCACGACTTAGACAACAACCAAGCCTCTACAGTATGTACAAAACAAAAAAACTACTCATTCAAGTCTACAACGCATGGACCCTACCCAACATAAAAACTATTAAGATCAGATTTCACTTTCACATCACAGCTTGGAAAGCTGTACCATGAAAGAATTAATAGGCTTGGATACCTCAGAAAGGTTCCCCCTAAAAATCTATATGAATATCATAAAATAGATTTACAAGATTCAATTTTTTAATGGCGTCCTAAACTACTTATGTCTGATTCTTCATTCTCAGACCATCAATGACAACATTTCATTTACTAGGAATATTGGCTAGCTCTATGTCAAAGGACTATAGATATTCAAACCATATTCACAATAAGATATTCACGTCTCACTATGTAAAAATATACCATAGGCTCTTGTGGTCCATAAACACTACAAAATTCACTCCGAGTAGGTAATGCCTCTAAAAGTACAGGGCATGCACAATAGCTGCTAACTATAGATTTTGTGTTGGGTAATTTCACTCATGAGGCCTCAATTATTTAAACTCATACACAATGACTCAATCTTCTGAAATTATAACTACTGTTAACTCGATACATGATGTTTTACAATAGACTATACAGATCCTAACCAACATTAGATGAATTAAGATTGAATCTGAAGTTAATCTCCATTTCATCTTCTAAAAGGATGTCTTATAGGATTCAAACCATATAAAATTCACCCCTTTCTTATTCCATCCCATAGAGGTGATTATAATCATGATAAGTCCCATATAAAATTTTTGTAGTAACCATCTATCCCCAAAAATTTCTATATATCAAATTATTTCATTAGATGACTCCAAGAAACCACATCTATCACCTTCCATGGGTTAATTGAAACTCTTACCTTAGAGTTAATGTGACCAAATGACTGAAGCTTTTCAATCTAGAAATGACATTGAATAGTCATAGCATACAACCAATTCTATATTAGTGTATTCATAATGATCTAAAGGTGAGTTTCATGGTCACTTCATGTATGAGAATACACAAAGATGTCATTTACGAATACCATGATAATGGAATGTAGATAGACATAGAAAAAACCATTTATAAAATCCAAGAAGATGGTAGGAATTTTCGTAAGACTGAACAACACCACAAGATACTCATATAAGTCGTACAAGCTATGGAATGTCGTATGCAGAAAATATAAAGGTCTGACTCAAACATGATTATATATCTATCTCAGGTCTATCTTTGAGAATACCCTCACTCCTCTAAGATGGATACAAATATCATTTATAAAAGGTATGGGATAATGGTTTTCCATTGTATGATGATTCAAATTTGGTTAATCTAGAAAAATCAATAGGGTTTCATCTTCCTTCTTGGATAAAAGGACTGGTGAACCCCAAGGAGAAGTACTGGGCTATATAAAACCCTTAGCCTCTAAATCCTCTAGATTCCTCTATAGATCATACAACTTAGTAGTATCCATAATGTAATAAGTAAGGGATTCTAGTGTACCTCCATGAAGTAGCTCAATAATAAAATCTCTTTATGTCTCAAGAAGTAGTCTTGAAAATTCATTGGGGAATACATCCTTGAAGTTATTGACCATATAAGGGAACTCAATCTAATGTAGTCCTTAATAATTTTTGTAAAAACTAGTAATCAAGGAATTCATTCCAAAAGGCATAAGATTCAATGATCCAGCTCGACCATCCTGGAAATCCCACTCACCATTGTGAATATTAGCATTACCCTACAGTAATGTAAATGACCCCTTCCAATGATAGAAATACACATAAGAATGGTATTGAACCAATCGGTCCATTCTGAGAATAACATCAAAATCTATCATCTCAAGGTTGAAGAGGTTCTATTAGAAGTGATTCCTACCTACCTCAATAAAAATTCCTTTTCACTAAATAATTCCATTTGATCGTATACCCAATGGTGTATCAAGTCTCATAATGCAACTGGAGTACTCAACATGATGCCCAAGGTTCTTCACTATAGGAAAAAACCTGAAGTAATGTGATGGTAATATATCAAATAATGAAGAAAAGATAGTATAATCTACTGGAATATTACGTAGAATAGTAGATGGCCCAATATCTATCTCCTCTAGTATAAAATGCACAAAATATATTTTGGCCTGATCCATGACCTTGTGCTCCAACCTGACTACCTGGAGCAGTTCCTCTCTGCAAGTGTCATATATCTGAAGCTTGGATACCATGGACATGACATCCTTCTCTTCCAGTATATCTAGTATCACTATGTATATCTACATGGTGAGGTTATACTAAACCTTTTACTAATGTTGCATCTTGGAAGAATCGCCTTTCACTCAGAATAGATGTGAAGGTCCTGTATAATTTCTAAAGATAACACAATATTCCATATAATCAACACTCAATGGTGTATATAGGACACTAGGGACTCTTATTACAATAATTAACACAATGATGAAACACCACATTACTATCAGTGGGTGTCATATGACTGTGACTTCTCACACGTGTAATCTTAAAGCATTGATTTTGACCACTAGAAGAACCACTACTCTGTCTGGGTTCTAAACTACCATGGCTCACACAATCTTCTCCCCATAGGTTCCACTCAGGGAAATGGTCATGGTTTAATATTTCATATATGGTATTGAATCATAAAAAACTTTCCTGATAATGAATAGGATGCCTCAAACCAACCTCAAATTATCTCTCATTTACTGGCTCAATAACAATGTAGATTAGAAGGAAGAACTGAAACATTATAAAATGAGATGAATGGAATATAAATATAATTGAAACCTACTGTTGGTTTATGAACTCCTAATAATGATTGACCCTCATGATATTATGGAAGAAGTAATCAAAGAATATCTATGAGATATCTGCCCACACCACTTCACAATATTGACCATACTGATTTTGATTATCCCAAAAATGTTTAGTGGGACCATGAAGCATTTATGCAGTGAGTTTAACCCCCCTCTCAGGAGGTGTCTCCAAGTGATAAAAGATATAAATAATGGTCTCAATACAGAAATATTCATTCTATGGCCTATCACCCCAAAAATCAGGGGTGGATGCTGCAACTAGAACTCTTGAGTAAACTCTCCTATAAAAGGGGAAGATCCTGAAGATCCTTGTAAGGTCTGCATAAGATGCAAAAAATATCATTGAAGCCAATAATCATTATATTAATCAGGAATAAGAAGAGGTTCCACATTAAAAACTAATGGAGGTGTAATTGGTGTCTCAAGTTCCACCACCTCTAGGGTATGGTTGTTACTACCATCTTGGAATTTGACTAAAGGACATCATGGAAGATTTGGTTTACAATTACAAAAACACCATCCTCATATTGGATTCAATAATATCATAATCAACATATATAGAAATATGGAAAAATGAGGAATCCCATATGAGCCCGTAAGGGGCGTTGAACAGGAGGTCCCCTCGGCTAGGGTTTCCTTGCGTCGACTACTCCCTTCGTCCATCCTCCCCTCCTCCCATCCACCCTTCTCCTCCCTGGGCTCAATGCGGTCAGTGGTTGGGTTTTCTGTGGCTCAGTGGGTCAACTGCACTCTGGTTTCATGGATTTTCAAGGACCTTGGAGCTTTATCGATGAATATCATCATTCAACTTCCTCCAACGATTTAGATTTGCAGGATTATTCCCTACATCCGTGACAGCCTTAACAACTGATGGCGCCCCCATTTTCTTCTTGTCTAGGTTTGAACGTTCATATTCTTCTCTCGGGTTAGTACGAGGTTGCAGGATCCGTCTTCTGGAAATCTCGGCACTGACGATGTACCCTTTCTCTCTTTGTGCTCTTGGCGGGTTGCTAGGTTTGCATCGTACTGAGTTTCGATGCAACAGATGCCACGCAGGGCAGCTATCTGCTTTCTTCTATGATGTCGACTTTGGTTTTTCTTTTGAAGATGATTATTGTCTTCATTCATTTTGGTTTTGGATATTTCGTCTACTATGGTAACAGATGTCGGCATTGATGGTCAATGAGGGTGAGTGACGATGGTTTGGGTTTTTCTGTAATGGTTACTTTTGGGGGATGATCTTCAGCGGTGTGGCTCTGTCAGGGAGGGAAGACGACAATGATGGAGTTCTATAATGGTGGTGGATGGATAAAGGAATTCTGGGCTGATGTAGTGCCTCGTGGTTTGGGCCACCTAGATAGTGGTGATTCTCTTTGAATTTCAAATTTTTTCTTGTTTTTGGTCTTGGATCCTGGCTGTGTGGTTACCGCTTCCTTTAACCAGACTTTCATAAAATCAAATATAAATATAAATTTCAGAAAAAAACATATCTAGAACTAGAAAAGGTGCATATCATTTCTATATAATATTTGTACCCCTATACCAACTAAAATAGTCAGGTTTGGGTTATATAAATATTTATATATAACAATAGAGACACTACCTACTACCTACTACTAAGGCAGAGACTAGACCACGATCTATGTTTCTTATATTTTAATTTCATTTTTACATGCATATTTATATCATTATTCTCTTTAAATGGCTAAACCAAATGGTTCACCACTCCTAATCCATAAGTTCACATACACCTTATGAACCAAAATTAAGTGTTTATCTAATTCATACCACAACATGTTCCATTCCTTGTGACCAATGGTGCATGACATAACATGCCATAGTTGGTTCCTTATGGTGTTTGCTATAGCTTGTGCATGGAAACCACTATTTGGTAGTGTAAGGCACTCTATGTACCGACTATGCCTTTCTTATTTTATTTCAATAATCATTATCCAATAAAAATTCTATTTATATTAATCAAAGTACTCATGGAAATCACATGCGATAAAAATAACACAATGATCCTATATGGAATGGAATATGCATGACATATGAATTTACTACAAGGTACCTAATATGATGCATGGTCATTGCATCCTTTCCCTCTTTTAATTGGGTCAAGGATTACAGATAAACCTCAATTATATTAATAGTAATATCAAAATTCAACTGTGTCACATAGTGGTGGAATCAAATCAACATTTATAGGAAAAATTAAGAAAATAGAAAATTACATTGGAGGAAAATTGTATTTACAATATACATGGGTTAGATAATCAAAGGAACAAATCATTACCAAACCCCAATACCTTCCCAATATCCTATTTATTGTCTTCAAAATAGTAAATAAAAAAATAAATATCCTCTGATACCACTTTGTGACATCCCGTACCAAGGTGCCACTCAGAGGTGCCCTGTGCTCGGTGGGCCACATGGCCTCAAGTGCATCTCCCCAAACTACAGAGGATTTAGACTAGTAGTGGGGGCCTTTGGTTTGTCCATGCAGAGATTATTTACTAATTACTAGAGTAGCATGGTGAGATAATCAATAGATAAATAATATAAGTAGTATAATATTGAATAAGCATTGGGAAAAGACCTGAATAACCGAGCACTGATTCATAATCAAATTTAGTAAATTGATTCATATTGAGAAGGATAATAATGTATTCCATGTATATGTAAAAGAGGAAAACATGGATACAAGTAGCTGGTAGGAGTATAATAAAAAAGGTACAAAAAAAGAATAATCAATCCCAGTATCCTAATCTCCACCCCAGTCATCTTATTCCAAGATATATCCAAAGATATTATATAATGTCATGCATTTTTAAGAGAATGAATCCCATTTTATACACCTCTAAGTATATAATCTTCCTGAGTACCATTGGTGGCTGGAATAGGGTGTGAGATAAATTTCATCCGTCCACCACTAATGTCTGTAAGTATCTAGTCTATGTATACAATATGGTAGTGTGTAGATATAATAAGTAAATTATTAATATCAACTATAAATGGGTTTCCTTTGGTTCATGAAAGGAAACTATGCCGAAACAACATGCTTCGAACCATGCCAGAATATCTTTGAACAAGTATCAAGGGATGAATGCCTAGTATCACATTTATATGGGACGTCATTCCAATTACCATTGTAGTAAAAGAAACTCTATGAAGATTATCACAAAATATGTATTACAAGCCCAATATCATAGAATAGGGATGCCATAACCAATATCATGTGTAGGGACATAGTGCCTTGTATTACAAAATTGGTATTCCATTCCCGTATTTTATCACAATGGACGCCATTACCGTATAGTATCAGATGGGATGTCATGTCTATATAGTATAAAATGTACATGAGGGTCTCCATGGCCATATTATTATTAGATCTTCAAGGGTATTCAGGCACATTTAGTATAATTATTAAGATCCTTCATTGAAATTTGATAATAAGGAGGGATTGGATTTCCTTATATATATATATCATTCATAAGGGTCATCATGCCCACAGAACCTTAGTAATAATATCCAATATCCTTAGTATGAGAAAAGTAATAATTCATAATTCATTTAAATTTAATAATAGACAGGGAATATCCATTATCCAATTTAAGAAAGTAACATGGGCTAACTGATCACTTCAATTCAATTCATTATAATTTTTAGGGGCACAACCCATGATATTCCACTACATTTAATCCATATCAAATTTATATCACCATTTATAATTAAACGCAAACTCTACAATATGTTCTTTTTATATATACTCATAGAACCCAAAAATACATGTAAGAGGGAACATCCAAAGAGATAACTATCTATAAAGTTTACAAATCAATATGAATTTGGGTTCTAAAATGTCATTATAGGCTTCAAGAAAGGAAACCAATTCAAGTCAGATATAATTTAGGCGAAATTCATGGAGAAACCGGCATGAAGAACATATCAAATATTATAAAACAATGATACATAATTGAATAATTGTTAGACCACCTTCCTCATAAAGGCACAACTCTCCTCATTTAGTATTGTCCATTAGTTCATCCTAGATCAGATGAAATTTGAAGAATAGATGAACACCCTAAAAATAGGGAATTTTATCCCATATCTAAATAAATTCATCGATGAAAAGATGAAGGAATAATAGTTAAAAAATAATGAATATATTTCTGATGGATATCCAATGGGATCGACTTAAGCTGAAGCAGAAAATAGATTGAAGAGTTATTAAGAAGCCTTGCTTGATGGAGAAATAAGATCATGTGTGAGAGAAATCCACTTCCCACTAGAGAAGAATGAAAAATAATTATTATGTTTAAACTTATTACAAATTAAATGAATTTTTATTATCTTACCCAAAATATATGGGCCGCATGGTTTGGCCACATGGTTGACCAAACTGTGCACTAACCATGAGCCATTACCAGATTTCAGGGGTAGATCACATGGTTTATGCAAATGGTCTATCTAGTTAGGAACATACCATGAGATTTTCCACTATAAAAAATTACTAGTTTTATCACATGGGTGCACACTCCTTGATTCATGGTTTCTCAAACTGTGTTCCTCTGGACAAAGGCCTAGACCACCCCATACAATTCAACCAAATAGTGAAGATTGGACCACACGGTTTATACTAACCATGTGGCCTAGTTGATTTTCATATGAAGCTATGTTTTGGGCGTTTAACATGACAAAAACACCCATGAATCATCTATGAAGTCATCAAGAATCATTATTAGATCCAAAAAAAGAGTTAGACCGAAATTAAAAGGATCTTCCCCATATACAAAATTCAGGATTTTAAAATATTCAATATTGGTGAATTATTTTAGTGAAATTTATATATTATGTATTCAATCAAATTATTTACCATTGAATTTTTTTTTCTAGGCAGGGTATCAGAATAAATCCTTTTTTATCCTCGAAATCATTTTTTTCTAAAAATAAGTTTTGTTATGTTTTGTGAATTTACTTTGAAATTAGATTTTGAAACTTTTATAAAATATATTTGAAATAATTTAAGTTAGTTTTTTAAATCAATATTTCAAAATTATCTTACGGTGATTTATTGATAATTTTTAGAAAAGATAAATTTTTTGATGAATAGTGAAAAATACCGATTTTTATTAAAATATATATTTTTGTTTAAATAATTTAAATTTATATTTTTCTAATATTATATTAAAATTAAAAAACTTAAATTCTATTATTATTAATCTAATTTATGTTTTTATAATCAATTTTATTTTGAATTATTATATAAAAAAATTTATACTTATGGAAACCTATTTATTAGAAAACTACTTGGTCAACACATTTGTGAGTTTAATTTTAAATTAAATTCTTCCACTTATTTGAATTTAATTTTATTAAATTGATATCATATTTTAAATTATTATAATTAAAATTTGGTGATAATTTGAACTTAATTTTTAATCATAATGAATAATAAAAATTGTAAAAATCTGTTACCACGGTTAAGGTTAAATAATGTTTACCAAGGGGTTAATCTAAAAATGTAAGGGATAAAATGACATGAAACATTTATAATTTCTATTTTATATCCATATTTCATCCTTATATATTTCCATGTTTCTTAATGTTCTATTTTGGATCCATTATCCCATGATAGTGACTTCACATAATTGTAAAACTTTGAAAAATTACAGGTGTGCCACCCACCTCAGTTATAAAAGGGCACCCCATCTCCTGTCATATTCTGATTTCAAGAGAATTTTGGTTTATCCAAGACCTTCCAAAATAAAATTAATACATCTATACACATGAACTAGATTCTCTGTTTTGATTATAAAAAAATCTTAGGAAGGATTTAGGTATAAATCTAAAGAGTTTTCCCAAAGAGGAGGTATTGTTCTTAACCATGTATATTTTTTTTATTTCTTCTTATACCTCCTTAAAATAATCTTAAAATATGTTCAAATATTAAAAAAATTATATTAAATATACTTAAATTAATTATTTTAATTACATAACTTATATCCATCTCGTCTTCTATCAATTGGGATTCGAAACCTTAGAGCCTGTGTACTGTGGATTACCACCTCATGAACTGATGTAATTCATTTCCATCACCAAATCTCATGGACAGATATAATTGTGGAATTAATTTATATATATATATATATAATATTTATGACGAAATTATACTTTTTCCATTATAATATCACATATACCTTCTTACCTTTCAATCCATTGAAAAAGGATAACGTCGCTCGTCCGTACGTGTGCACAGATCATCTCCATGAATAGTGTAATTCCTTTTTCTATCTCGTAATTTTAAGGGATAATATAAATATAAATTATATTTAAATCATTATTAAAATTCTGGAGATTATTTAACCACAATCAAAGTACAAGTAGAAATACTATAAAACTAAAACATACATAAAAAATAAAGTATTTACCACCAAAAATAATGATTTTAATAAATAATTGTTAACAAAAGGGTAATAATATGATGTAATTAAATAAAATATGGTATTATATATATTTTTATGGTTAAATAATATATTTATAATAAATATATATTTATTATATAGTAGTATTGAACCCGTTTGAAGGAATTTTTTCCTGATGTAAGGGATTTTTGTCTCTCTTTTATTTATACGAGACAAAAGCCAAATCCACTGAATGATTCTTTTATGAGGTGTATAAAATAAACATAAATGTATTTTATTATTATTATTTTGAAATTTTTGGGGATTTAAATATCTATATAATTTTATTTCTTTATGGGTATTATAATTTAAAAATTACAAAAGTTGTAAGAGTTTTTTGTTACAATATCATTTTTTATAGTAAGAGTTTATGATTATGATTATGATGATGAAATTTCATAATAAACCATTCAATAATATGATGATTTATTTATACTATTTTTATTTATAGAAATTAAATTTTTCCTTTTATTTTTCCACTCTTTATTTAATTAATATAATAAATTAAGGGTTTTAAAGAAAGCTGAATTTATTTCTCTCTTCAGTTAAAAATCCCTTTTATTATATATATTTATTATAAAAATGTTTTCATGAATGTTTTTAATATTCACATATTATTTTTAGATGTAAATATACACATTCTTTAATTTTTAAAAAATGGTTTAAAAGTAATCTTATAATATTTTTCTGAATGGGTAACTTTTTAATTTTTACAGAAAACGTGGAAGGAATGTTTGTTTCAATATACAAGAAATAAACAAAATTTTATTCCACCATAAACACTCAATTATTTGAAGAAACCATACAAGTTTCAAATTTCTCTTCAAATTAAATGTTTTACTTAAAATTTGGGGAAAATTATATTTTAATTGTGTTCTTTGAATATAGAAATGATATTGTCCTCAAGAAATGTTCCAATTCATATTTTAAGAATAATTTTCCATCTAAGATGACATCCTTTGATGTTTCCTAACATTAATATGAATATTATCAAAAAACACCATCCTTAATAATTATCTTGATTGGTTATGTTTATTATAACAATATGTTTACGAAACTCATCAATTTGTAAATTGGTTATGTTATAGTGAATTGATTTAATGATTATGAAACCTATTTCTTTTCCATGGGTTATTCCATGTGGAATATTTATAAAACCCATTACCTTTTAATGCGTTATGATATGATGAATGTTTTATAATCTTTTAGAATACATTTGTATGTTTTCTATTATGTGGTGGATGGGCCCAGAATTATATAATAGTCCAATGCATTGGGTAAATATGAATATTTCACAATAATAATACGACTGGAATGGGGAGATAACCTTGTTATGTAAGGGAATCTATCAAATATGATAGTCTTGGGAGTGAACATTAAATACTATAATGGTTTTGGAAGTGAACCCATTCAACTATGATATTCTTGGAAATGATCTTGGACAAATAAGAAAATTATTTTCTACGCTTATGTTTATGACACAAATCTATAACTTATGATAATATAATTATCTGGTGGATCATGATATTTGATTCCTTTATTATTCATATCTTATTAATTCACAATATGTATAGCATGATTCAAAATTATGATCTATGATATTCATGGTATTATTTTAAAATGTTGTGATTATGTTATCATACAATTATACTAATGTTATGTTTATGTGATCATTGACATCTCACTTATTTAACCTTATAGAGAATCTAAGATCACCATTTCTTATGTTTCCTTTCCCCATGTTGTGAATAAAGGTATTAAGTGTGATATATCTAAGAAGGGTTCTTGTAGCACTTATGGTTTTAGGTATGTATTCCTTTTTAAGCCTTTATATATGATTAAAGTTCTTAGGATGAGTTGGTAAGAGGTTAGGAGAGTTTAAAAAGGTGTTGGAATGTTTTGGAAGCCCTTTTAAGGCTGCACGGTTAGAGCACAACTAGGGGAAACCATGCGAGATGAAACCATGGGGGAATTGGGGTCATTCATGGCTTGGGAATGGTTTGTATAACCATATAGGGTGGCTGTGAAAGCTACCCCTTTGAGGAATCATCAATGCATGATTAGTGAACAATTTGTCTAACCATGGGAGCTAATCGGGTGGCCCATAAAAATGGGTTTTAAACAAATCTGGCATTAGTCAGGATTTCAAAAAAAAAACACCCAATCTCTCGGCCACTCGATCCTCACTCTGGATTTACTCTTATCAAGGGTTAGGGGTGCTCTTCCACTTGTTTTGGAAGAAAATCGAGGGGTTTTCTTATGGTGGTTGAGCTGATTCTTCTATGGCAAGTCTCCTCACTTAGTTTTTTGTGGGTTTCTCTTGTTCTACTTTCCCTTTCTCCAAATTGTCTAGATATGCACCCATTGTGTATAGATATATGGTTTTTGTTGCCTTTAGTGATTATTTAAAGGCTTTTTTATGACATGGAATGATTTCTAGAGTGGTTTTAGTAGAGCGTCTGCCTGGATTGTGGAATAGTTGCTTGTGGGTCGAATTTGACAGAACCCTAAAGGTATGTTCCTTCTCTCTCAACTCCATTTGATTAGAATTAGTGGTTTTAGTTACAATTAATTTGTTTTTCTAGAAATTAATTTTTATAATGATTTTCGAATCTTGTTGTAACTCCATTTGGTGATGATTTGGTGGATTTTGGGGGAAATGGGTTATTGAAAAATGGGGCTTTGTTGTGTGATTTTAAAATGTTGTTTTTAAAATTTTTAGTGGTTGATTATAAAATATGTCTTTTGAAATATGGATTTCAATTAATATTTTTTTATTTAAATGTGGTCGGTCATGGGACATTGGTTAAAGAGTTATTTAAATAAATAGGCGATTTATTGAAGTGGATTGGCATGTGATAGAAATTGTTATTTGCATGTTGTTGTGGCCTTGGTGGGTTATATGTTAGGTTGTTTATTGTTCAAAAGTTTTATTGAATTTGGGGATAACTCTCACTATAAAAGGTGATGGATATTGTTTGGAAGAACCATCATGATGGATAATGGTCTGGAAGAATTGCTGGTTGGGAATGGGGTGAATGAGATGGGTGGAAGTCCCACCGTAATGGTTTCTTTGTGGTTTGTTTCTTTTCAAAGATGTAATTTGTTTTCTTATTGTGTGAGGGGGATGTGTATTATGCCATGTTTGTGGCTTTACATTATTTTTCATATCTGGGTAAGGCTAATTTTGGCATGTTGTAAGTTGTGTCACTATTGAATGCTTTATATGAACTATTTTATATAAATTTTCTAGTCGTTTTATCCAAGAGACATGTGTAGGGAAGTCATTTAAGGAAAACCTATTAAGTATTTTTACTCCCCCCCTACTTTGTAACTTTGAATATTTTTCAGACGTTGTGTTCCGAGACATAGGTAAGAGTAAGGCATCTCATTTTACTAGTGGTTCAGCATGATGCTTTGGTGATATTCTGGTTCATGGAGCATGGATCTTTGGATGCAGATATTAATGGTCTCCTAGTTCTTATAGAGTCTTGTTGTAGTCTTCTTCTTGGTACTCTGATTTGTGTTATGTTTTTTTTGCATTTGGGATTTGTTATGGAACAATTGGTTGACTTTGGTATTGTTTGGGTTTAGTTGTCTTGTCGACACACATCATGTAGTTTTTTTATAGTAGATTTCTTTCTTGGTTGGTTTTATATCAAGGGAAACTTTTTCCCCAATTTATTCTTGAATCACTCGGCATTTATGGCCAGCCTTTGGCACCCGGGGAAGGTCTCTTAAGTCCGAGTAGCATTCCTTTTCCCTCTTAATCCAGTGGGATGGGGCAGGATGTTACAAGTGGTATCCATTTGTTTGTTCCTTGGATTTCAAGGGAGAAGAGTTGTTCAATGCTTTGGCGTTGATTATTGGTCTTGGTGTTGACATTCATTCTTGGTCTATTCCTTGAGTCTATATGGTATCAAGGTGCAGGATTGTTAGAACTTGGAATGTATAACATATAAGGACATTTCTAACCATTTTATGTGGAACATCATGTTACAAGAGAGTTGGGTACATAATTGTTTGAAGACACTTATAGGCATTGGATATCTCATTATCATGGGTATATCCATTGAGATTAGCATGAAATGAATGGTAGAAATGACCTCCCACTTGGATGCATATTTTATTGGGGAATAATCATTTATGTTGTGATATGAATGTGTGTATTTTGTAAAATTATGAATTCGGTTTCAAAACGGAATTGTTTGAACAATGGAAAGTCGTGGTATTTTGAAAATGGGTTGATTTTTCAAACATGGTGGAATTTGTAGAACAGTGCAACATGGGAAATGTGAACTTCTGGAAATATAAGTTGTGATAGTTGTTATGTAATTGAAATTTAAAATTGAATACCCTTTATTGTTAAGGGAGTGGGAATTATAGTTGTTTTGTACTAATAGAAATGGCCCTGGGTAGGCATCATAGAGACCAACCAGAGGAAGATGATGAAAATGTGGTTTCACCTAAGCCTCAGGTGAACCAAAAGCTAGTGCAGAGTATAGTGAAAGCTTTATAAACTATGGAAAGTGGGAATAAAGTGAATGAAACAAGGAATGTGGATCTTGCAGCTTAGTTTGAAAGGCAGAATCCACCCATATTTTGGGGGTTTTGAGCTAGATAGGTCTGAAGCATGGATAAACCGAATGAATAGGATATTTGACTTTTTTGGAACACCTGTAGAGTTGAAAGTGAAGTTAGCCATGTACATGTTGGAGGATCATTCCCTTTAGTGATGGAAGATGACGGTCCAAGATGGGATGGACCAGGGTGTGACATGGGAGGGGTTTGAAGAATATTCTAATAAACAATTATACCCTCATATGTTTAGAATTTAGCCTACAATGGATTTCATCAGTTTGAAGCAAGGGAACATTTCAGTAACAGAAAATACATCTATTTTGATGAACTTGGTGAGGTTTGATCATGAGGTAGTGGGGTAGTACATCATTGAATGCACAAATTTTTTAAGATGGGTTGAATCATGAAATTTGTTCCAAGATAGAGGTGCTGTGTATAGTTGATTACATAGAAACGGTGAATAGAGATACAGTGGCTGAGTTGGATCTTTTTGGGGATACATGTGGGGGAAGTATGTTGGAACCCATGGGGAATAGTGGGAACTATAATGGTAGGATTACGTAGAATATGGACACTTATTTATAGGGTAGGATTACACTTCAAAATCCAATGGAAGGTTCGGTGAATCATCCTTTAAAGCCTACAAGTACGCAAGGATGTTTTCAGTGTAGTTATATGAGGCACATTAAGTGGGATTTTACAACACAACCTCGAGCATATCATAATTTTTTGAAGATGGTGGAATCTGTTGCATTATAGTCAGAATTCTCTGAGGCCAGGTGTTCGGGACCCTCCTTAGTGGTCGCAGGGGTCTTATGCCATGACGGGACGGGGGTAGAAGCATACCCCTCATCCATAAAAAAAGATTAGTCATAGTGATTCCAGGAACTCGACGACTCCTCTGAAGGGTAATAAAGTATAGAGCGTAGCAATAAATACGTTTTTTGGAGCTGAAAAGGTTGTGGTGGATGATCAGTAGGTACCATCCATGGTTCAAGGTATAGTTCTTTTAAATTCAACATTGATGCATGCTTTGTTAAATATGGGTTCTTTCCATTCTTTTCTTTCTTCTCCTATCATTGATATGTTGGGTTTATATGTGCAAGTGGTGCCTTCTATTTTGAAACTACACACTTCTCTGGGTCGAAGAGAGTGTCGAGCCTTCCTATATAGAGCGTGTTTGTTAGTTGTGGATGACATTGAATTGATGTGGTATTTCTCCATGCATGAGATATTTTGAAACTACACACTTCTCTAGGTCTAAGAGAGTGTTGAGCCTTCCTATATAGATCATGTTTCATAATTGTGGATGACATTTAATTGATGTGGGATTTCTCCATGCATGAGATGGTTGCTTATGATATAATCCTGGAAATGGATTGGTTGGAAATGTTTAAGGTCCACTTCGATTTCTATGCAATAATGGTACGTTTTGTGATGTAGGATGGAATTAGACATCTATTTAGAGGGGAGAAGAGTAAAAATAAGGTTGCAATAGGATTGTTAGTACCATCGTATGGCAGAATCTCATATCAGTTAGCAGATTTTTCATTGGCATCGGTGGAAGGTGCTGAGAATAATGTTCTTTTGGAATTTGTGGATCTACTTATAGATGTCTTTCCTCATGAATTATCAGGGATTCCACCAGTGAGAGAAGTGGAGTTCATGATTGATCTCCTTTTAGAGACCAGTTCTATATCACCTCTTTCTTAATGTATGGAACCAACAGAATTGCAGTAATTAAAGGTGCAGTTGGGAGGTTTTGAAAATAGACGGTTTATCTGGACTAGGATGTCTCTGTGGGAAGCACCAATTTTGTTTTTTAAAAAGGAGGATGGAACTCGGTGGCACTATGTGGATGATCATAGACTTAATCAGGTTAGGATAAATAATCAATATCCACTTCCATGCATTGATGAATTATTTGACCAGTTGAGGGGATCTTAGTGGTTCACCAAGACTGACACGAGTTCATGACATCATCAACTGTGGGTAAGGAAGGAGGATAACCCAAAAAAATCTTTCATATGTAGATATGGCCATTAAGAGTTTGAGGTTATGCCCTTTGGAATAAAGAATGAACCAGTAGTGTTAATGGAATTGATGAATCCGATATTTCAATGACATCCGGAATATTTTGTATTGGTATTTTTTGATGACTTACTAGTGTATTCGAGGACAAGTCCAGATCCTGAGAAACACATGGCGATGGTTTTAGGGATCTTGATGGACCATCGGCTGTATTCCAAATTGTCAAAATGTGACTTTCGGATAAAAAAGGTACATTTCCTTGTCCATGTTATTTTTGAGAAGGGTGTTTTAGTTGACCCAGAAATAATAGAGGATGTTATCTCATGGCAACTTCCAAAGTACGTTTTTGAGATACAGAGAATCCTTGGTCAATCTGGGTATTACCATTGTTTTTTTTGATTTCTCACGATTGTATGTGATGATGATAGCTTTAAAAAGAAAGAATATCCAATTTCAATGGGATGAGAACTGTCAAAAATGCCTTGACGTGTTAAAGGGTTTCCTTACATTACCACAAATATTGGTTTTTCCTAAACCAAGGTATGGGTATGTGGTGTATTACGACACATTGGGATCAGGTTTGGGGTATATTATCATGTAGGGGGTCATGTGGTTTCATGTGGAACATGAAAATTGAGGTTTCATGAGAAGAACTACCCAACACATGATTCAGAGTTTGAAGTAGTGGTTCATGATTTATAAATGTAACTTTATTATCTCTCCAGTGAGAAATTTATAGTGTATAACAATCATAAGTGTTTAAAACATATTTTCTCATAGATAGATTTGAACTTGAGGCAAAGTATATGGATGGAATATCACCAGATGTTTTATTTAATTAATGTAAACACTTGGTAAGGGAAATTCAGGGAAAATAGATTAAATAGAAAATCATATGCTCAGGTGGTCAAACATGCTTCAGATCAGTGGTAGTTGATATCGGCCATAACTAACATGTAGTTGGAATGTAAGGACCAGGTGGAAGAGCGGTTTTCTTTCTAGTTTTGTTGGTCAAGGACATGGATGGTTTGGTTAAAGAGGAAAAGGAATCTGATTTTAAATGTGTGGTGATGAGGTCAGAACTCAATGGTGGGGAGACCATTGAGAGATGGGAACTAAATGGGAATTTATTATTGTGTTTTTTGAATCATATGGTGGTACTAGTGGCTTTCTAGGACTGTCTTATCAGGTCTAATCATCATTTTAAGTGGGATTTTCATCATGGAATTCAGAAAATGTATAAGTCATTGAAAGCATAGTTTTGATGGGCTGGTATGAAAAGGGATATGGATAATTTTCTCGCAAGATGCTTGACCTGTTAGTAAGTCAAGGCAGAGAATCAATAGCTAGTAGGCATGTGGTAGTCCTTACCTATCCCAGTATGGAAATGGGAGTGAATACCAATGTATTTTTTGACAGGTCTCGCATGAATGGTCAGGAAACACGATTCCATATGGGTGGTTGTGGATCGACACACAATGTTGGCCCATTTCATTCCAATTCTTGAATCTTATATGGAGGAGGATCTGTAAAAAATCAATATTTGGGAGGTGGTAAAGATGCACGGTGTTCCAATATAGATTTTATTAGATAGAGATTCAAGGATCAAATCTCATTTCTAGAAATCTTTGCAGCAATCCCTTGGAACATAGTTGACTATGAGCATAACATATCATCCACAGAAAGATGCCCTATCTGAGAGGATGATAAAAAACATGGAGGATATGTTAAGGGAATTTGTGATGGATTTTGGTGGTTCATGGGATGATAAATTACTGTTTTTTGAGTAATCCTATAATAACAGTTATCATGCTTCAATACATATGGCTCTGTTTGAGGCATTATATGGGCGTCTGTGTCGTTCTCCACTATGATGTGTGTAAATGGGTGATACTTCAATTATTAGCCTGAGCCTTTTCCAAGAGACAACACAAAAGATCATGTTGATCATAAATAAGATGGACATAGCTCAATGTCATTATAAATTTTTTTCATACCATCTTCAACGATCGTTGTCATTCAAGGTGGGTGATCATATGTTTTTTAGATTCTCTCCTAGGTTGGGACATCATCAATTTGAGAAGCAAGGTAAGTTATCTCTGAGGTATGTTTGGACTTTCAAGATACATGAGCATTTTAGAGAGGTGGATTATTGGTTGTCTTTTCCACCATGGTTTAGTGCAGTTCACAATGTGTTTCATGTGTCATAGTTGAAAAAGTATCAGCCATATCGGGACCATCTGATTTGTTGGGATCATGTTGAGTTTGAACTAGATGCTTCCCGGGTGCACATGCCAGTGAAGATTGTGGATTGGAGAGATAATTTCTTGTGTATTAAAATCATAGATTTAGTTTGGGTTTTTTTGAATCATAGTAATATTTAGGAGGAGACTTTGGAGTGGGATAAAGAGATCGTCGGGAAATGGTCCTAGCACTTTCGGGAAAGTGGTGGTTCTCTACTTTCTAAGGAAAAAAAGTCCCATGGTAGAGAGAATGTAGAAACCCTAGTTTGAGGTATATAGATTTTTTATTCCTATTTCTATATTTAATGTGATGGGGATGAGTTTTTAATTGATTTGGAGTGTTTGGAAAGGTGTTGGAATGTTTTGGAATCTGTTTTATGGCTGCAGGGTTTGAGTACAGTTATGGGAAACCGTGCGAGATGAAACCATGCGGGCAGTGGGGTTAAACATAGTTTGCGCATGGGAGGTCTAATTGTGTGGGGAGGCTGTAAAATCTTCCCTTTTGAGGTAGTAGCAGGTGCATGGTTAGAGTTTGGTTGTCTAACCATGGGATCTAACCATGCATCGCGTAAAATGTTTTTTTTAATCCAAGATTAGGAAGGATTTTCCAAAAAACACTAAAACATTCTCCCAATCTATACTCACTCATAATTTCCTCTTCTCAAGGGTTAGGGGTACCCTATGACTCATTTTGGAAGAAAATAAAAGGGTTTTCTTGGTGTGGTTTTGCATATTCTTCTTCAGTAAGTCGCATTGCTTAGTTATTTGTGGTTTTCTCTAGATCTACTTTTACCTCTCCATTGGTTTTCTAGATCTACTCCGTTTGTGTGTAGATATATGATTTTTGTTGCCTTTTGTGTTGATTTTGAGTCTTATTGATGATACAAAAGTACATATAGAGCAGTTTTAGTGGAGCGTTTACACGAAATGGGGTGCGCTTTCTTAGGTGTCGAATTCACCGGAACCCTAAAGCTAGGTGGCTTCTCTCTCGACTCTACTTGGTTAAAACTAGTGGTTTTGGTAACAATTAAATTTTTTTATTTCAATTAATTGTGATAATGATGTGAGAATCATGTTGGAAATCCATTTGGTGATGATTTGGGGTATTTTTGGGAAAAATGGGTTATTGTTGCAAAATGGGGCTTTGTTGTGTTATTTTAAAATTTTGATTTTAAAAGCATTAGTGAATGATTATGAAATATGTTTGGTGAAATATGGTTTTCAATGCAGATGTTGATTATTGAAATGTGGTTGGACATGGGACATTAGTTAAAGGGATATTTCAATAAATTGGTGATCTATTGAAGTGGATTGGCATGTGACGGAAATGGTTATTTACAAGTTGTTTTGGTCTTGGTGTGTTATATGATTGCTTGTGTCTTGATGAAATTTTGTGTCGAAGTGTTTAGGAAGTCTCACTATAAAATCTAATGAATAGTGGCTGGAAGAACCACCATCATGGATTATGGTCAGGAAGCACTGCTAGTTGGGAATGAGGTGAACGGGTTGGGTGGAAGTCCCACTATAATGGTTGCATTTTTTTTCTGATTTGAAAAAATCGAATTTTTTATGCTAATGTGTAATGGGGATATGTCTTCTGGAATATTTGGGGATTTCCATTATTATTTAGGGCCTCGTAAGGGTATGTTCGGCATGTTGTAAGTTTTTTCACTATTTAATGTTTTATATAAACTATTTTATATAAATGTTCTAATGGTTTTATCCATGTGGCATGTGTAGGGATGTCATTTGGGGAAAATCTATTGAGTATTTTTACTCACCCTATACTTTGGCACTTTGGTGATTTTGCAGATGTTGTCTTCCGGGACACAGGTATGAGTAAGGAATCTCATTTTTATAGAGATTAGGCATGATGATTTGGTGATGTTGTGGTGCTTGGAGCATGGAACTTGGTGTAGAGCTATGGATGGTGTCCTAGTTCTTCTATAGTATTGTTTTAGTATTTTTATGGGTATTATGATTTTTGTTTGGTTGTTTTGTCCTTTGGGATTTGTTATAGAAAAATTGGTTGTCCTTGGTAGTGTTTGGGTTTGGTTGTCTTGATGACATGCATCATGTAGTTTGTTGATAGTGTATTTCTTGGTTGGTTGGTTTTATCTAAAGGTAATATCATTCAAAAAATTATTATTGTATCCCTTGGAATTTATTACCAGCCTTTGGCCCCATAGAGACTTCACTTACGGCAGAGTAGCATTCCTCCACTTTCTCATGCAAATAGGATGGGGTGGGATGTTATCATTCTTGTTATGAATAAATAATTGATTATGTATCCATGTTTCTAAGGGAATAGGCCAATATCATTTTGGAATGGATAATTATGTTATGTTATTAATATACATCATTTATGATGCGATATGTGTGTATGAAAATTATTGGTCACTATAGTTGGTATCAAAGAAAGGTTTAGTTACACTTGGAAACTAGCATGAGAAATATTCAATGAGAACCATCGAAAAGAGTTTACATGTACGATAACATCCTAATTTTTTTAATGATCATGGATAAACTAGGCTAAATTTTAGGTTTCATAGATTTAAAATAATTTTTCTTCATTTAGACACCTTATAAATGATTTCTCATGACTATGTTTTCTCCCACTATGATTATTATTTCTCACACTATAATTATTGGTTGTAGATGATGGATGAAACCTGAAGGAATCATGTTAATGATGAATGTGATAAAAAATTCAATTATTTTCCTCCTTAGAAAAAAAATCTAATGGTATATGGAATGAAAATAATGTTTCTATGCTCACTCAACTTTTTCAAGATATGTATCATCCCAGAATTCCAAATGAACAATAGAGGGAACTATGTTCTATTGAGTCCTTCATGAGGCAACATCCACTTTAGCTTATTTGGTATATTGTTCCACTAGTTTCTGAATAATGTATTCATACCCTTGAAAATATATTTCCCATTATCCAATGTTTGGAGCATGAAATAATAATTTTGGATTTCTATCATTTGGATGGAAAATCAGAATAGTGGTGAACTCTTATCAATAATACAATGAAACATAATGAAACCAACTCCATGGAGTGGGATGGGTTTAAGAGATTATTATTTAATAACTATTTTTTTGTTTTCATTTTACAAAAATGGATAAGGAATTACTTGAGCTAAATAAGAATGATTTTGAATCTGTTAGAACCCATGGGGTAAATTTTATAAGACTTTTAACGTATGATTATCATATTATACTCCAACCTTAAAGTAAGTTAGATTATTCTTTAGTGGTTTAAAAATAAGAATCTAAAGTTTTATAGCCATAAAATTCATATGTAGCTACGAATAAATATTTTTATGAGTTATCAAGGTGGAAATGAGGATTGTATTTTCCCATCACTATCATGGTTTTGATAAGAATATACTGATATAATTCAAAGGAAACTCAAAAAACCATGGAGAGAAGAAGATAATCAAACTTTTATGTTAAAATTGAGGGAGAAAAATGGGTGAAATTTTCAAAAGGTGGTTGGTAAATTCATCATGTTTGGGAAAAAAAATTACCAGTAAATCGAACACCAAAGTGATAAGAAGAAGTTAGCTAATGAAAAAAGGATAAAAAACTCCATAGAATACACCACCCACAATCCAGTGTTTCAAATTCATGGATTAAGGGAATTATACTGACCAGTGATAAAATATAAAGGTTAATAATGATGATTGATGTCAGCTATCGCTTATGTTGAGTGACATTGGGAAATCTCATATGGTCACTATTTTTGAAGATGGATATGATAATAAATTTGGGGAAATTCACACTTACCATATAATCTAGAACAATTAATGTCTTATTTGACTTTAGATCTACCCACACTTTTATATAATATGAGTTTAATAAGGGAATTGAAATACCACCCAAATTATTATATATTGAGTTAGTAGTGAAAACTAAAAATGGTATGATGATCATATATCATGTCAGTGATTCTATAACATTTGATTTTTTCGGAATATGCTTCCAAAAAATCTTATTATTCAAACTCTAGTTGAATTTGATGTTATATTAGGGATGGATTGGATTTATCCACATAAATTCCAAATAAATTTATGAGGGAATCTAGGTCTAATATTTTGAACCTACTTATGATCACCTATCAATGAGATGATAAATATGAACTTCCAATTTAAATTGAAATAATTTTTTGGGAATTGATTCATATTAAAAATGGGGGTTTATCATATATAGTTGGGGATAAACTCAACATTAAATATTTTCCAATTATATATGAGTACATTTATTTTTCAATGGAATTGTTTCCTAGTATTCTAGAAAATATTCAAATATAATTTCCAATAAAACTCATCCATTATGCTACAGCTATTTCAAGGACTCTATATAAAATGTACATAATTGAGTTACAAGAATTAAAGTATAATCTCTAAGAGAATCATGATAATGGATTTATTTGGACACCTGTGTAACCTTAGGGTACCATTGTAAATTTTTAAGAAGAAATATGGATCAATGTGACTCTGTATTGATGATCAGAAACTGTATAAGATCACAATCACGAAAAATTATCTTCTACCCCATATTGATGGATTATCTAAAAAATTACGTGGAGATAAATAATTTTTTAGGATTTAACTTCAATCTAGATATCATCAATTGAGGGTTAATAAATAGGATATACCTTATACAACCTTCTATATAAGGTATGAACATTATGAATATATTGTGATGGCATTTGGGATTACTAATTCCATGTTATCTTTATGGATATAATGAAAAGAATCTTAAGATATTACCTTGACCAATTTATGGATACCTATATAGATGATATTATTATATGTTCATTGATAAATTTGTATCTTCAGGATAAATTTCGAAATGAAATAAAGACACTAAAGAAATATATGTTTTATGTAAAATTTACCAAGTATGATTTTTTGAAAGAAAATGTTTAATTATTGGGTTATATAATCTCAATAGAGAGTATATATATGAATCTATTATAGACCAAATTTATTAAACATTTTCCTTGATGAACCATTTTGATTGAGTTCCAAAGTTTTATTGGTTTGGATGTATAATATAAACACATTGTGGATAATTTATCACAACTTAATAGTCCAATCATAATGTTAACTTGAAAGAGTTTGTAATGTCCTGTGTTATTGAACTGGATTAAAATACCAAAGTTTTGGAGTTTTTTTTTCATTTTATCAATGGGTCGTTTTTAAAACCGAGCTCTAGAATTTTATTCTGGGTGTTGGAATACCTAAATCTATCATTTTTGGAATTTCGTAATTACATGATAACTTTCTCAGGTGCCCTGATGAGTCTCGGGAACAATGATTTAAGAATAGTACACTTTAATGGATCTGCACGGGCAGTACACGGTTGCGTTCCAACCCGTCAAGTTTACCCTATTTATTAAATTATTTAATTTAACTAAATAATATTATATGAGAATTTTTAATTAATTAAATGATGGTTTTAAAAATAATAATAATGCAATTATTATTATTATTATTATTATTATGGTTGTTTAATTAAATGAATTTTATATAATTAATTAAATGACTATTAAAGAAATTAATGGGGATTATAGGTTTATCAAAGAACCATTTTATTTAAATGAAGTTTTTGTAAATTATTAATAGACCATTTATTATTAATTGGAAGAATGTGCTAATAAAAATTATGTTATTATTATTATTACGGTGTCATAAATTATTTGACGCATTGATATTTTAATTGTATTTTAAATGAGTATATTATTTATGAGAATTTAATGAAACTTTTGATCTTCTCAAAGAAAAATTTAATAAAATGAGGATTTTCATAATAAATGAAGCGTTGTAATTAAATAGTGGTGTTGGGTTTACCAAAAGTATGAAAAATAATAATAATGAGATAATTATTATTTTAGTTTTATAAATGTAATAATTATTATAATTATGAAATTAAATTAGGGGTTATGGGTTCTAGTTTTTATCATATTAATGATATTGTAATACATTGGGAGTTTCATAACTAATTACGAAATGTTTATTAAGATAATAATGAATGAAGAAGCATTTTTAATTAAATGGGGTGTTATATTTATGTTAAAATATTTTAATTGGATGTTTAATGAGGTATAATCGTGATGTTAAATTAATGAGGCTTATGGGTATCTCAAAAAACGTCTAATTAAATAAGGAGTTTTGTAATTAATAAAGAAGTGTTTTTATTTAATAAGAGGTGTTGGGTTTTATCTAAGGTTGAATAATATTAAAAAAAATAATGCAATTATTATTATTATGGCTTTATGAGTGGTTGTTATTATTATTATGAATAATAATAATAATGGATTTTTTGGGGTTTCATTAAATTAAATTAAAGGTCAATAAGAATTTAATTAATCGCTACGAAGCAGAGGTTTTTATTTATTTAATTTTTAATGAGATAATTAATTAAATAATGACGAGTTATATGTTATCGAAGAAGGGTAATTTTAAATAGTTATATTAAATAACCAATAAATGTGTAGTTTGGTTTAATTTAATTAAACCATTTTCAATATAGATATCGGGTTGTGCATGGGTAGTCAAATGATGCGGGTTAGCTGTGTGGTAATTCAGTTTTTAATATGATTTTTTTATTTTATTTTAAATAAATGAAATATTTAATAATAATAATAATAAGGATGTTATTATTATTATTTTATTAATTTGTTTGGATGATTAGTGAGGGTTTTTAGACTTAATTGTGAAAAATTAATTTAAATGTCAGTTAATGAAGTAACATTATATTAAATGAGAATAATATATATATTATTATTATTATATTAAGTCTATTAGTTTATCATGGGTGTAATTGATAACTGGGGGAGAGAAAATTAGGGTGGTGCACCACCATATTGGAGGAACAACAAAAATGCACCAGGCCCCTCCTTTGAGGCATGCTACAACCCCCTCGTCGGCTCCCCTTAGCACGATCGAATCCTCCCGGTGTCTTCTCGAATCTGGTCCTTCTCGATGAGGTGTGTCCATTTGCAATTGTTTTTTGATTCGCATTGGCCGTTTGGCTACTACCTCAGCTTATTTTCTCAGACAAAATTATAAGGTTTGGGTTTTATTTGGTTTCCTTGTTTCTTCGGTTCTAGGGATGTGTAAGGGGATCCTCTAGACCCTTTGTACCGTATTCCAGCATCTGCTGACAAAGGTGAGACGGATGGGTTTGTTTTCTCTTTGCCTCCAGGTTTTGGGTAAGGTTATATAACTATTGTATTGTTTTGCATCATTCAATTAAGGGTTAGATAATTTTTATAAGTCCCTAGTACATAGTGAGAGGTGCGTTGGTCCTTACTGCTTTGATTCTGAGTACCTTTTTCATATTTTGAATTTTATTTATATTTTTTCAGTATGCGCATGTGAACACACAGAAAGACAAACACACACACACACACACATATATATATAAGGTGCGCGTGTGATTACAGACCAATTGTGGACTGTTTTCCACTAGGTATATTAAAGAACTTCGGATTTAAAATGGTTCCACCTTAAGGTAGGGTCCTGAATCCTTAACACATTATTTAAGAATTATATCTTTTTTAGATAAATTGGGAATGTTAGTTTCCTTAATTATGATATGTTAATGCATGACACTTTTGGGGTTATTAACTAATGTTTCCCAAATGAGATAAATGAGGACTTGAACATGTGTTGATTTTAATCATCTTTTTCTAATTTGGTTATATTGATATTATTAAATAGTTAAATGATTTGAATGGACACAATGGATAATAGGGTAATTAATTATAGAGTTAATTATAATGTCATGAGTTGGAATAAAAATTGTTGATATTACTAATTATTGAGAATATTGAATATTTGAAATGTTTGGAATATAAATTGGAAACTGAAAATAATTAATGGATTGATTAATTATTACATGATAAATAGAAAATGGTTAATTAATTGATGGTTGGTTAAAGGGAGAAGATTTAATTAATTAATTGTTGAATTATTTAATTTGAATTCATTAACTTAAGATTGTGAATTAATTATTTATTATGATTGTTGGCCATGGGTACCTTTTGATGTATGTTATATTTCCATGCATTAAGTTTTATTGGATGGAGTTGTTTTATATTATGAGATGATGCGTGAGATGGTTGCTAAATATATGGGCTTTGTTCAGCATCATTTGTGATGATTATAACGTGCATGTAAATTGTTAACGACCTTGACGAATCACTGTTTGAGTGTACGAGTTCAGACTTGTTAATGAATTTGGATAATAAAATATTGAGTTAATTATTTATTGGGTTTTCTAAGAATAATTAATTTTTATTTAATTATTTACTATTGAGATATTGAATGGTTAATTAATGGTTGAATTTTGATGGGTGATTTATGTTGTTAATTAGTTGTTGAATTAATTAATGGATTAGATTAATTAATTTAGGAGTTAATTAATTGATGGTTGTGGGATGTTGGACATGGAGTTCTACACCAATCATAAACATATATGTATTATTGATAAACAAGTTGTGAGTGAGGGACTGATGATCCAAATACTCATGGGCTGCTAGACATGGTGTTCTACACCTAGCTTGCAAGAAAATATTCTTTTATGGGTCAAGGACTAATCCTCCAATTACCCATGGGTTGTGAGACAAGGACTGACGCTCCAAATACTCATGAGGGTGCTAGACATGATGTTCTATATCCATTAATTGACATTAAAATATTGGTCCAATTGTTCGTACATGAAATGAATTAATTGGTTAATGAAAACTATTGTAACATTATGATTTGTGAATTGAATATGAGAAAGGGTTCATACTTATCAATGAATTGGGTGAATCACTATTTGTGGATAGACCCAGGATCGAATCACTATTTTTTAGTGGACAGGCTTAGATATAGTATACGAAAGATTAAATTGAATATATTATGACACATTATCCAAGCCAAAGCACAAGCATGGATTTGTTCTTAACTTTTATTACATCGATGGTCTTCAGAGACATCTTTAGTGAGTGAATTATATAGTGAATGTCTGGATCAGCCCAGATCATGAGAATTATGTAGTTTAATGAGGCTTGAATAATTGATAAATGAAAATGATTGTGTAATGACTATTGTGTATTCATGACCAATGTATAATACAGGTTCAGTCACTAGCTGGGAGCTGAAGCAGGTACTTGGGTATATAATTACAGTGTACTGCTTACCTTAATTATGCATGGTTACACTGTTTGGATTATTTATTGAATATTAGGATTTTGGGGTAGACATCGGTGGTCCGGGCCTACTATGATTTATATCTCACACCATACTCTGACCGCTATTGCACTGGGGTACCCGAGAAGATTCTATTTGGTTTTAGGATTGTGTTGTTTTCATTTACTTAGAAGATAGGAGAAAAGGACCGAGTAGAAGCCCGGGATGCTCGATGAGACTTCCATTGGGGCTTGGAGTCATTCTATATTTATTTTTTTAATGGAATGTTCAGAATGTTGTTTTGTTCATTGTTATCCATTTTTGTATCATTAACATGTCATGCATGCATCTACTGTATAATTGGAATTGTCCATTTGTTTGTACAAAATTTATAAAATCTGCCTTCTGCTTCTTTATCATTTATTAGACAACTTCCGCTATTTATTTCCATTGGTTTTCATTTACTCTGATATACCACTGTGAAACTCTAGTAAGAGGGTATGGCCTCCCCACTGACTATCCTTAGACCCTTGATGCTAGTCGGAAGTCTCTAGTGTATTGGGAGACTCTCTTGAGGTCTTGTAGTGACTGGATCGGCCACCGGTTTAGGGGCGAGCCAGGTTGAGACGTTACAAAGTGGTATTAGAGGGTTTCTTTTCCATTGTCTTACTCTTTTGGGGTTGGTAGATCAGAGACTAGGAATGTGTCGGTGCTTCGGTGAATAGCTGTGCTGGTGACTGATCACCCCATGTACAGAAAATGACCAAGTGTCCAGGGATGGGAATTGATGTTTATACTATTAGAGGTTACAGTTGACATGATTTTACCTTGAGTTATTGGCGTATTTACCATAGTTTATTGATTTTTTGAATTTTGAAAAAAATAATTTTGTTGGCCTAATATTGCAAGGAAGTTTTGTACATGCATCATCTTAGTCACTTAGAGATTCAAATGTTATCATATAACATGCCATGTACATTCATTAGTAGGATGCTTGCTAATTTGGATTGTGCTCCTTGGGCCAAATGCTATTTTTTGATATGCTTTATCATGATTCTCAAGATAGCATGTTTTGGTGATATATTTAACATGCTTGAGTGATTATATGCCATACTCCCTTAGCTTTATCATGTTTTTTGTGCCATGATTCTTTGTTATAGAATGTTGTTGTGCTACTTCTTATCATAACATGCTATTGATGTTTTGATATATTAAAGGGATTATAAAGTTAAAATGTTACATGAATCTTGATTGTGATAAATGGGAGCCAACTGCCAGTGATAAGGGGTATGTGTGCCTTATCGATTGGTAGATGGCCACCTACGTGACTAAACCATAAAACCACAGTAGGTTTTGAAAATGGTTATGAATTTAATACTACTGTGTTTTGATTATAATGAACTATTGTGGGATTTCTTTTGAAGAACTCAGATAAAATAAATGATACATTTGGAGGTTTCCTTTTAGGAAAAAGGAATTTAAATGCTAAATATTCTATTTATATTTGAATAACACTGAATGTTATATGATAAAGAGGATGTTTGTGATAGCATGCCTATTTTTTTCAGATGGATTTGTTTTCAAAACCAAGTTACTTATTGTGTAGATGTACTTGTGTGTATGTTAAAATTCATTCAAATGTTAAAAGGTTGAAATGAATTAATTAAAATTACTAAAATTAAAAAGGGGTTTTAAAACCTTGTGATTTCAATTTTGTGTCACCACGGGAGAGGGTCAATGTTTATGTTTCGTAAGGTTTTAAGCCGTGGAAGGTAGTATCCTTAGAATGTTTTATGCCGTTAAGGTATGTTCGTCCCACTGCTCGGGAGGACTTCTTAGTACTCAAGTGTTTTGGAACACTAATAGGTCTATGCTATGATTTTATGATCAATGTGTGATGTGGTGATCATGGTTTGAGGAATGCCACATGCATGCATTAATGTGTTCTAAAAACACGGATAGGTGAGCAGATGATCTTTTCTATAGACTTCATGGAAAATCCTAAGGTGGGTATTGTCGCTTTGATTTCAATAAACTTGTCAGCAGGTGATGTCAGGATTTTGGAATAGAGTTGTCTAGTAATAGTTTGATTGATATTCTTAATGAAATTGGGTTTTCTCTAAGTTCTCTCTTCTGAATACGATGAGCATTTACCTTATCTTGACCTCGTCATGGAGACACCAAGATGGCGTTGGTCTTATGCCGCACTACAGTTTAAATGTTGTTTTTTTGATGAGTGGTTGTAATATGGGATGTACACGGGATGCGTGGTTTCTTTGGGCTACTCCATTATTCATGTTGGTGCATGATTGTTTTTTTAAATAGCCCTATGATGGATTGACATGGAAATTTCACCAGAGATCGAGTATGGAGTTCTTAATACATGCATATGGTTTTAGAATACTTTTAAGGGCACATCATCAGATAAAGGGAGAATGTGGGTTTTAGGTTCGTGATGTCTTTCAAGGGAAGCATGCACAACCTGCTCTGTTGATTGATCGAGATTCAACCATTTTCGTTGACAAGGCCCCTCTAATGGCCAAAGATATATGATCTATTTTTATTTTTAAGCTATAATGTGTGCATTGGATGTAGTTTTAATGGCTTATCCATTAGGCTTGTAAAGGGTTAAAGGTGTGTTTGGCATTGGGAAGAAAACACGTCACTTCTAAATTGATTAAATGACCTTGGTAGGGCAGTTTTTTTAGTTGTTGTTCCAGATGGATTCTTGAGGATGAGAAGTTATTAAGGTGGGTATATTGTAAAGTCCCGTGTTATTGAACTGGGGTAAAATACGAATGTTTTTGAATTTTTTCAGTTTATCAATGGGTTGTTTTTTTAACCGATCTGTGGAATTTTATTCTGAGTGTTATAACACATAAAGGTGTCATTTTTGGACTTGTGTAATTACCTGATAATTTTCGCAGGTGCCCCGATGAGTCTCGGGAACACCGATTTCAGAATTGACAACCTTAATGGATCTGTATGGGTAGCGTATAGTTGCGTTCCAACCCATTCAATTTACCCTGTTTAATAAATTATTTAATTTAATTAAATAATATTATATGAGAGTTTATAATTAATTAAAAGACGGTTTTAATAATAATAATAATGAAGTTATTATTATTATTATTATTGTGGTTTTTTAATTAAATTAATGTTAAATAATTCATTAAAAGATGATTGAAGAAATTAATGTGAATTATGAAGAGTTTCAGAATTATTAAAGGACTATTTATTATTAAAAGGAGGAATGTGCTAATAAAAATAATGTTTTTGTTATTATTATGGTGTCATAAATTATTTTGATGCATTGATATTTTAATTGCATGTTAATAGAGTATATTATTTATGTGAATTTAATGATTCTTTTGAACTTCTCCGAGAACCATTTAATAAAATGGGTAGTTTCACATTTAATGAAGTGTTGTTAGTAAATAGTGGTGTTGGGTTTATCAAATGCTTGAAAATTAATAATAATGAGATAATTATTTTTTTTTTATGAATTTAATAATTATTATTATTATGGAAATTAAATTTGGTGTTATGGGTTAGAGTTTTTATCATATTAATGATATTGTAATAAATTGGGAGTTTGGGAATTAATTATGAAATGTTTATGATGATAATAATGAATGAAGAATAGTTTTTAATTAAATGGGGTGTAACATTTATGTTAAAAGATTTTAATTGGATGTTTAATGAGCTATAATATTGATGTGAAATTAATGAGGCTTTTGGGTATCACAAAGAAACGTCTAATTAAATAAGGAGTTTTGTAATTAATAAAGAAGTGTTTTTATTTAATAAGAGGTGTTGGATTTTATCTAGGTTTAAATTATAATAAAAATAATAATGAAATTATTATTATTATTATTTTATGAGTGGTTGTTATTATTATTATGATTAATAATAATAATGGATTTTTGGGGGTTTTAATTAATTAAATTAAAGGTCAATAAGAATTTAATTAATCGCTACGAAGCGGAAGTTTTTATTTAATTAATTTTCTTTGATATAATTAATTAAATAATGGTGAGTTAGATGTTATCGAAGAAGGGTAATTTTAAATTATTATATTAAATAAGGAATAAATGTGTAGTTTGGTTTAATTTAATTAAACCATTTTAAATATAGATATAGGGTTGTGCACATGTAGTCAAATGGTGCTGGTCAGCTGCCCGGTTATCCGGTTTTTAAAATGATTTTTATTTTTTAAAAATAAAATAAATATGTAATAATAATAATAATTAGGATATTATTATTATTATTGTATTAATTTGATTGGATGATTAATGTGGGGTTTCATTATTAATTTTGAAACATTTATTTAAATTTTAGTTCATGAAGTAACATTATGTAAAATGAGAGTAATAAATGTTATTATTATTATATTAAGTCTATTAGATTATCATAGATTTAATTGATAATTGGGGGTGAGAACATGAGAGGGGCGCACCACCAAATTGGAGGAACAACACAAATTCACCAGGCCCCTCCTTTGAGGCGCACTACACCCCCCTCACCAGATCCACTTCGCGTGATCGAATCCTCCTGGTGTCTTCTCGAATCTTGTCCGTATTGGTGAGGTGAGTCCATCTGTGTTTGTTTTTTGATTTTCATTGGCCATTTGGCTCCTCCCTCTCCCTGTTTTCTCAGCATAAATCCTAAGGTTCATTTTTATGGGGTTTCATTGTTTCTTCAGTTCTAGGGATGTGCAAGGGGCTCCTCTAGACCCTTTGGACCCATTCTGACATCTCCCAACAAAGGCAAGACGGATGGGTTCGTTTTCGCTTTTTTGTCAGGTTTTGGGTAAGTTTATATAACTGTGGTATTGTTTAACATTATTCAATTATGGGTATTATAATTTTTATGAGTCCTTGGTACCTAGTTAGAGGTTCGTTGGTCCTTACTACGTTGATTCTGAGTAACTATTTAATATTTCTAATTTTATTTATATTTTTTCAGGATGTGCATGTGAATATATATACATATATATATATATGGTGCGTGAGCACATGCGATTGTGGACCAATTGTGTACCCGTTGTCGCCAAGTATATTAATGAACATTGGATTTAAAATGGTGCCACACTGAGGTAGGGTCCCAAATCCTCAACACATTATTTAAGAGTTATAGTTTCTTTAAATAAATTGGGAATGTCAGTTTACTTGATTATGATATGTCGATTCATGACACTTTTGATGTTATTAACTGATGCCACCCACATGAGATAAATTAGGACTTGAACATGTGTTGATTTTAATCATGTTTTGCTAATTTGGTTAAAGTGATATGAATAAATAGTAAAATGATTTGAATGGGAAGAATGGGTAATAGGTTAATTAATTTTAGAAATAATGAACATGGCATGAGTTGGAATAAAAATTGTGGCTATTACTGATTATTGAGAATATTGAATATTTGAAATGTTTGAAATATAAATTGGAAACTGGTAATAATTAATGGATGAATTAATTATTACATATAAATGGAAAATGGTTAATTAATTTATGATTAGTTAAAGAGATAATATTTAATTAATTAATTGTTTATTTAATTAATATGAATGCATTAAATTAAGATTATGAATTAATTATTTGTTACGACTGTTGGCCATGGGTACCTTTTGATGCATGTTAGACTTCCATGCATTAAGTTGTCTTGAATAGAGTAGTTTTATATTATGAGATGCTGTGTGAGCTTGTTGAAAAATATATTGGCTTTGTTTAGCATGTTTTGTGATGATTATGAATTGAATGTAAATTGTTAATGTCCTGGATGAATCACTATTTGAGTAGATAGGTTCAGACATGTTAAAGAATTTGGAAAATTAAATTTTGAGTTAATTATTTATTTGGATTGCTATGAATAATTAATTTTTAACTAATTATTTATTATTTGAGAAGTTGAATGGTTAATTAATGGTTGAATTTTAATGGAATATTTATATTGTTAATTAGTTGTCGAACTAATTAACAGTTTAGATTAATTAATTTATGAATTAATCAATGGATGGTTGTGGGGTGTTAGACCTGGCGTTTTACACCAATAATAATCATATATTTATTATTGATAAAGAGGTTGTGATACAGGGACTGATGCACCAAATACTTACGGGGTGATAGACATAGCGTTCTACACCCACCTTGCAATAAAATATTATTTTATGGGTTTAGGACTGATGCTCCAAAAACTCATGGGTTTTGAGACAAGGACTAATGCACCAAATACTCACGAGGGTGCTGTACAAGATGTTCTACACCCATTAATTGACATTGGATTGTGGGTAAAATTGTTCGTACATGAAATGAATTAATTGGTTAATGGAAACTATTGTGACATTATGATTTGTGAATTGTATATGAGAGAGGGTTTATACTTATCAATGAATTGGGCGAATCACTATTATTAGACGGAACCAGGAGTGAATCGCTATTTTTTTAGTGGATGGACTCAGATATAGTATATGAATGATTAAGTTGAATATATTATGATGCATTATCCAAGAAAAATCACATGCTTGGATTTGGTCTTAAATTTTATTAATTAGATGATATTTAGAGACATCTGTGGTGAGTGAATTATACATGGAATGTCAGGCTCAATTCGTATCACGAGAAATATGTAGTTTAATGGGGTTTGAATAATTGATAAATGAAAATGATTGGGTAATTACAATTGTGTATTCATGAAAAATGTATAATACAGGTTCAGACACCAGTTAAGAGATGAAGCAGGTACTTGGGCATATAGTTACTGTGTACTGCTTACCTTAATTATGCATTCTTGCACTTTTTAAATAATTTATTGAATGTTAGGATTTCAGGTAGACACTGGTGGTCCTGGCCTACTGAGATTTATATCTCACACCCTAATCAGCCTGTTATTGCACTGGGGGTACCCAAGTAGATTCTATTTGGTTGTATGATTGGTTTGTTTGCATTTACTTGGAAGATAAATGTAAAGGACTGAGAGGAAGATCGGGATGCTCGAGGAGACTGCCCTTGGGGCTTGGAGTCATTGTTTATTTTTTTAATGGAATGTTCTGAATTCTGTTTTGATCACTATTATCCATTTTTGTATCATTAACATGTCATGAATTTATCTTCTATATAATTGACATTGTCTATTTGTTTGTACAAGATTTATAAAATATTCCTTCTTTTTCTATATCATTTATTAGAGTAATTCCTCTATTTATTTCCATTGTTTGTTATATACTTTGATATACCACTGTGAAACTCTGATAAGAGGGTATAGTCAACCCACTTACTATCTATAGACACTCACTGCTAGTCGGAAGCCTCTTGCGTATGGGGAGATTCTCTTGTGGTCATGTGGTGACCGATTTGGCCACCGATTTAGGGGTGATCCAAGTTGGGACGTTACAGTGTTCTATGTTCCCTTGTAAAAATGACTGAGATGAAAATTTCAAGGAACTAAATTAAAGGTTAGTCGATGAAGATATACATAAATTACCCTACAATGAATAATGGTTTCTAATCTATAGTGATGCATTGAGTAATGGACTGAGGAAAGTTATAATGCAGAATGACATGGTTATATCTTAAGCCCCATAAAAATTGACGGTTCGTGAGAAAAATTACTCAGTAATGGTTTCAGAGTTAGTTGTTGCAAAATTTTCACTAATGATATGGATGAATTATCTTTATAGAGAAAGGTGAGATATATATACCAATGATAAAATTTTATACTATATATTCACATAGAAAGAGTTGAATATGAAAAAAAAGATATTTAGAACTGGTTAAATATTATCAATTCTCAATACATTACCAACCTAGGAAGGAGATGAAGGAGGAAGATGTTATGAGTCGAAAGAATCATGATATCTTATCTATATTCACGATATAAAATGATACAATATTTATGGATTTAAATATAAGGGATATTGAAATATTTAATGTAGGGTAAAAATATTTTCTTTTTCATATGAGTGTTCAACCATCTATCCACGTGAGACTTAAAGATGTATATAAAGAATATTTTAAACTACAGAAGAATGTGAGAAATGTTCTTATTTTTAACTATGATTGTGATGTAATGGTAAGTATCTAGAAACATGTATGGGTTTCATAAATACTATATTTTAAGAAGGATATATTAGATGAGGTACTTTTGTTTTTTATTCTCTACTCATCGACGATATATAAAGATGTTTTGAGACCTAAAAAACTATTTATAGTGGGTTGATATGAAGGGATATATTTAAAGTGTTCATATTAGTGAATGATAAGTCATAAATTCAAGGATAATATATAGTATTCTATGGTGATATTACATCCATTACCCATACCTGAATGGAAATGGAAAACATCACCATGGATTTTATCATCAGAATCCCCATAACATTTGAGGGACGTAATTCTACTTGGGTTGTAGTTGATTTACATAGTATGTTATCACACATAATTTCCATTATATAAGACTTATATCTTTATAATATCGATATAATATACATTAAGGATGTTTTAAGGTTTTATATATTACCACATTTTATTATATTTGATGGGAATCCATGGTTTAACTCGAAATTATGGTGAAGTCTTCAGAAATCTCTTAATACAACGTGCTATTTCAACACAAATTATCATCCTAAAAAATATGGTATCTATAAAAGAACCATTAAATACCTATAGGGTATGTTGAGATCTCATTATAGGGATTTAAAAGGTGGTCAGGATAAAGACATTATTCTAGTCAATTTTTCTTACAACAATAGCTTTAATCAAAGAATTCAGTTGGATCCATATGAATCCATTTATGGAAACATGTGTATAACTCCAATGTTCTAGGATGAAGTTACATAAGGCAATATATTGGGACATAAGCTAGTTGTGGAAATAGAAGAGGAATTCAGAACCTTTCAAAAATGCATCAAGGAATCTTAGATTCAAGAGCAATGTTATGTTGAAAATCGTTGGCACGATTAAGAATTTGATGTTGTTTAGAGGGGAATTCCATAAAATTTTATATAGAATAAGGTGATGAGATTTGGAAAAATATCAAATCTATTTTCTATATATAATATCCCTTTTTAGATTCTTTATCATGTTTGGATGGTATCTCATCACTTGTCGCTTCCACTAAATCTCTCTCAAGTCCATGATGTGTTCCATGCATCTCTATTAAGGAAGTATATATCTAACCATTCACATGAATTGAACATTGAGTTTCTTAAAATGGATAAATATATATTTTATGGTGAAAAACATGTGAATGTTCACAATTATATAATGAAAGATCCATGAAATTGAGCACTCACCCGATCAAAAGTTTTTCGAAAAAACTACTAATCTTGGGAGGACACGTGGGAACCTATATATATGATGATGAAAAAGTATCCTCATTTTTTTGTCTCAGATAAATATAATTTTAAGTATGAAATTATTTAAAGGAGGTAAAATTTATAACCCTCATATTTTATGAAAATAAATAAAAAGAAATTTATTTTCCTTGATATCTTGTATAACATGAACCACAATTATTAGACAAACCACGATATACTATTAAAATATTATTATTTAATGTGATAATTAACTACTAAAAGCTTTATTTAAGGGTATGAATATGAGTAAATAAATTTTTAATAACATATTGTTTACAAAATTATAAAATAAATTTATTATATATCAATTTATTATAAATGAAAATAAATACAATTTGAATGTAAAAAAATATTTTCCAAAAAATGAGTTTTTATGAATGCAATATTTTTTACCATAATATATTAAATTACTCCATATTAGTGAATTATTTTAATTAAATTTATACATTATATATTCAATAATTTTTTTATCATCCATCTAATATTTTTTGTAGGAATGAGATAAGAATAAATCTAGTTTTATTCTTAAAAACTATATTTTTTCAAAAAAGTAGTTTCGTCCCGTTTTTTGTACTGATTTTAAAATTAATTTTTAAAAAATTTAAAAAATTTATTCATTAATATGAAATTAATTTTAATTAACATTTTCAAGATATATTATATTTAATTGTTGATAATTTTATGAAATGATTAATTTTTCATGAATAGTAAAAATACAGATATTTATTTAAATTTTCATTTTCATTTAATCCATTTTCAAATACAATTTCATTTTATTATGGTTTTAAAAAGTAAAACTAGTTCAATTACATTATTATTAAAAATAATTAATTAATTATATTGTGTTTAATGTTTAATTTTATTATATAAAATTTTTATAATTAAGAAAAAGTTTTCTTTGGAATGGCACTTTTCTGACATCTCTGTAGGTTTAATTATAAATTTAACTCTATCACTTATATGAATTTTATATTATAAAATGGAATAGATATTTTTAATTATCATAAATAATATGTTTTTATAATGTTACCCTAATTTTTCTTCATATCTAATTGTAAAAAGAGTAAAAATTGGTTTATGAGATTAAGATTAAAATCAGTTTACCAGGGGTAAAAATAAACTTATAAGAGTTAAAATGACACAAAACATTTTATAATTTATATTTATGTCTATATTTTTCACTAATAAAATAAAATATACTTTAATTGTCTGTTTTGGATCCATTTTACTATGAAATTCACTTGACATTATTGTAAAACATTGAAAAATTACAAGGGTGCCACTCACCTCAATTACAAAAGGAAACCCACTCTCCTCTCATCTTCATACATCAAGAGACTTTTGGTTCAAAAAATAACTGAAATAAAAAATTCATTATATCCCTAAACATGAAATAGATTTCATTTTTTGATAAAAAAACTATACTATTAAGGATTTAGTTTTAATCCTAAAAAGGTTGTCTAAAGAGAAGATAGTTCTTAACCATGCAGTTTTGTTTTATTTCTTCTTATACCTCCTTCAAATATTCATAAATTATGATTAAATAACAAAAAAAATTATGTTCCATATAATTATATATTATTATTATAATTAAATAACCTACAATTAAATCCTTGTCCATCAAATAGGAAAAGAAACTGTTGATCGTGTGTGTGATAGACTACCCCCTCACAAACTGATGTAATTCGTTTTCCATCACCGCCTATAATCGATTTATATAATGATGTATTAGATATATATATATATTAATTATAAAATAATTGTAATTATTTAATAATAATATGAAATATACCTTCTTATCTAATAATATATAGGAAAAAAATAATTTTTATCCTGCATAAGTGTGGACTACCACCTCCAAAAAGCATAGTGATTTGTTTTTCATTTACTTTTTAAATGTAAGGTAATAAAGATATATTTAATTAAAATATATAATATATATAATAAAATTATTATTATTTAATGGTTAATTAATATTTAACTATCTTTTATTCATTCTGTATAAAAATGAAAATAGATTTCATGTATACGTTCGACCTACCGTCTCCATAAATGGTGTAATTCATTTTTATATCTATAAATTTTTTGGATGACCCAAATATATATATATATAATAAATATATATTATATTTATATCATGAGTAAAATTATATAAATTAAGGAACCATAATTAATGTACAAAGACCAAAACTACTAAAGTAAACCATACAAGGAGAACGAAGAAGTTTTAAACTTGAACAACGATTTTAATAATAATTGTTAATAAACAGGTGATAAAGGATATAAATAAATCATATAAGGTGTGATCTATATGTTTATGTATATTTAATATATGTATAAATATATATATATATATATATTACATAAGAGGCTAGAACACTTACAAAGGATGTCAGACCTGAGTTAAGGGATTTCTGTCTCACTTCTATTTTTGTGAGACATGTTCCATATTCACCATCTGTTCCTTTTATATGGTGTTTGTAATTCCCAATAAACTATTTAGTCATTTTTATTATAAAATTTTTATTTATTTACATATCCCAACATTATTTTTTCCATCAGTAGTATTATTATTCAAACATTAAAAAATTGGTAAGGGTTTTATGTTATAATCTTATTATTTATCAGGATTTTTATGATTATACTTCCAAAGATGAAATTTTACAAGATAAAATAATGTAATGAATTTTATTATAATATTTTCATTTATATATATATATATATATTACATTTTTACTTTCATTTTACACTCTTTATGTACATAATATTCCAAAATAATGTTTGTAGGGAAAACTAACTTTATTTCTCTCTTCTGTGGAATATCCTATTTCTTCCATATCCATGTTTTGAAAAATTGTTTTAATGAATGTATTTAACATTAATATATTATTTTTAATTTCATTTTATCCTATGTTTTATTTTTTTTCAATTTTAATAATATTAACATTATGGTCATTTTTCGAACGATGTACTTTTGACTTTTTACCAAAAATGAAAAAGATTTTTTTAAAAAAAACATTGCATGAACAAAAATATCCATTGTCAGTACCACTTAAATATTTGAATCCTCTGGCACAAGGTTCCAAGGTTCAATTCAAAGAGATTTTTTCTTTAATATTTGAGAAATTTTAGAATATAAAAAATTGTTTTCAAAGTGGAAATGATATTTTCCCTTATGATATGTTCCAAGTGGTCTTGTAAAATCATTTTACATCTTAGATGCAATTATTTGACGTTTTCTAAACTTTTTTAGGTATATAATCTACCGATACCATTATTATTATTTAAATGAATGTTTTATGATTATAATGAAAATATTTTTTGAAACCCATTCCTTTTTTCATAGGTTTTGTTATAGTGAATTGATGTAAGGATTATCAAAATTGTTTATTTTACATGTGTTATTCCATGATGAAATGTTTTATAAATCCATTTCCATTGTATGTATTATGATATTATGAATTTTTCATTATCTTTTGAAAATCATATGTATGGTTTTAATTATGTGATGGGTTGGCTCAAAGTTATATATCCCAATAATTAATTGGTTAAAAATGAATATCTCATGTGATAAAGAAGGTTTTAATGTTGATTTAGAGTTGTTCAATCAGAGAATATGTCCACTATGATAGTTTTTGGAGTGAAATTTATTTATTACCATATTTTAGGGAGTGAACCCATTTCACTATGATTGTCTTGTAAATGTTCTTTTCCTACTATATAAATGATTTGTTATTATTATGTGTATTCCATAAATATAAGTCATGTGATAATGTAATGTTAACGTGGCTTGTGTTCTTTGATTAATTTATGATTCATGTCTTATATACTAAAAATATTGTTTACATGTGTAAAAATTATGATCTATTTAACAGATTTTATGGTTTTAAAATCTTATGATCATGTTCTCATTCCCTTTTAATTATGTTATATTTTAGTGATCATTGATACTGTAAGGACCCATCCTTAAACATTGCATAATCTTGAGTCAAGTCAATAATCTTAATTTATTTCATATTAATGATATTTTAAATTTTATATAATTATATAATTAGTCTATAAATCATACATAGCAACATAAATATTACCTAGTAGACAATTCACCTCACAATACATTTTTTTCTTAAAACAAAAACATTGAAAAAGACATATGGTTTCGTTTCTTTTTTAAACACCATAACATTCCCTTTATCCAATAATTGAGTCTATTCTCATTTAAATCTAGTGAAACACATTTCATAATTTTGGAGGAGTATAAAAAACTCATTAATGGATACACAAAAAATGAAGACTATTAGTCTTGAAAAAACATGCAAACCACGAATACATTATCATAAAGTAATACTTTTCAGCTTTAAGAAGTAGTAGATACACTTCACTAAACATAAGATCAACACATACCATTTTTTGTAATCAAAATATTTCCATAAACACCATAGAAAGAGACATATCACATATATAGGTAAACTCATATATAATTATACTTAAATGGAATAGTCTTACGGTTGACTTCCTCACGTATCACTATTACAGATAGAATAGTCATATGACCGACTTCTTTACCCAATGCATTAGAGGTTATAATGTTAATAAGCATACTTGGTTTATCCTGAAACCACACATTTTTGGTTTATCACATAACCAAGGATATTTGATTTACCACATAACCACTAATCAAATTTCAAAGTACCATTATATAATCATATCACATAAAAAATTTCAATTATCAACATTTCACACATAAAATTTCATTTTCAATCACAAGAAATAATTTGAAGATATTGAGATAGTCAATCCACTTTCAAAACCATTATCAATACCAAAATACCCAAAAATGTAATAATGGATTTATTTTCCTTTTAAACACATTAAATATTATAACGGAAGCTAAAGATCAAATAATGGTTAAGGCAGTAGATAAGTCATTGTCACCACATATGATAAAAAACATTTTTTATAACGTTCTGTAAAGAAAGTTCAACGCTTCATATAAAAAGACTACTTTTGAAAAACTTTTATTTAAATTAAAATATAGACATAAAATAACATGTATTTTCATTTTATGTCCATATAAATAAATATTTAAATTATTAATATTAATAAAATATTTGATAATAAAATCTTTAAACGTTCTAGGTTTCCCACACCACTTTGTACTTTTAAATCATAATCTCCATGAATTAATAAATTTACCAAAATATTAAATAAAATTATTATAGATAAAATTTGGATATGAAATTTCATAGTGGCTACATATAAACCTTATAAAATAATAAATCTTCATATTATCAATAAATATATCATCGAATGGTGATTGAGACGAAGTCCCTTACCTTGGTTTTGAGTCATCTTGTATGTTTTTATCATCCTAAATAATAAACATAGGTTAATTTATATCTTCATGATAAAAATTTTCATGTTAATTATTCCTTTTAATCCATGTATTACCATTTAATAAAAATTAAATAATTATTTAAGTTAGCATTGGGTATTTTGTCGATATTCGTTATTTGAGTTGAAAATGAACTTGGTTTGATGACCATAGTCCATGTGGTCGCAATTCAACCATATAAAGAATAATAATCATGAAATTATTATGATTTTTATGCATTAATTATATTTCTAAATAAATCTATTAAGTATTTTTATGCAAAACGAACAACGTTATAATCATGGAGATGGTAGGTCATACGTATGCATGAGCATCGTTTCCATTTTTCATTGATCATTATAGAAATACGGTAATTGTTATTTTATATTTATATAATTATTATAATATTATTAACATCAAAATAATAATTAAAAAAACATATATATATATATATATATCCTAAAATTGATGTGGTGAATAAAAACTATTCACATTGCTTTATGGAGGTGATAGTTAACACATACGCATAAACGACGTTATCATTTTTATGTTCATGAAAAGTAAGAAAATAATTTATATATTGTTATATTATAATTATTATTATTTGATTAAAATAATATAAAAACATTAATTCCATCATCATGACTAATATTGAGAGACGGTAAAGAAAAACAAACTATATTGGTTCCCGAGGCGGTAGTCTGCCGTACACGTGAATGAAATGTTCATTTCCCATTTGATAAAATTGGAGACTTATTTAATTGATGATATTAACATAATAAAATATCAATATATTTAGGGTACTGGAGTTATTATTTCATCAGGTTTGGTGGTTATTTTGATAATGTGGAAGAAGAAATAAAATAGAAATACTTAAAGGAAACCATACATCTTCTTTGGTTGATCACCTTTTAAGAACACATTAAAACCTCTAAAGATGATGTTATGCATAAAATAAGGCCTCATTAATGCGGGGGGGGGGGATTTATTAATGGGTTTGGGAAGAACATGGCCATTCTAAATGGTTCTTTAAGTGTGATTAATAGAGAATTATGGGATCCTTTTTATAGGAGTGGTGAGGGGCACCCTTGGAAATTATTTAAATAATATATTAATAGAAATTTACTTTTAAATATAAATGAATCCACATGAGTTATTTCAAAGATAATGTGAGTATGGTTTTAAATTTTCTCAATCAATAATTTTTAGACATCTTTGGTTATATTTTAAATGGTTATCATTTTATTTTACCATTAATTATTCTCTTTTAATTTTAATGATGGTAACAATATATTAAATATTTAAAGGATATAAATTTTATTTATATGGGGTCAATTTACCATAAATGGAAATTTTATGAAAATTTAGATCTTATCATAGACACTTCTTAATTTTTAAATATTTTTATAATTTTTAAATAATTTAATAAATTATTAGTTTTATAAAATATCATTAGTTCGAATTTTGACACTATTCATTTCATTGAATTTAAATAAATTCTTAAAAGTGTGATAACATAGAAAAATACTATTTAATAGACTTATAATTTTTAATAGACACCTATAAAATTCAAAGAGTTCCATAATTAATTTTAATTATATTTATTTTATTATTTTGTCATATCATTTATTTGATATTTCTATTAATAAAATAATTATTATATCACTCTTGTGTTCATATTTATGGTAATTATTTAATCTAAAAAAATTATAAATAAATTTCCATGATGTATATAATTTTATTATTTTTATTTATAATATTTTTTATCTAATTTTGATCAATTTTATCCTTATATTAAAATGATTCTACTTCTAAAAAATTAAAGGGGTGACATGTTGTCCCTATCTCTTGTTATAAAAATATTTATATCACATTAATAGATTAATGTCCATTATATGATTAAATTATGATCCTTAGGTGTTAAGGGTCGAATTTAATTCATCCAACATGATTTTAGAAGGTGTTATGGAAATTTTATTATCCTTATGATATTATTTGTTACCCCAATTTACCTGATTTACCATTAACTATGGTAAATAAAAGTTTCCGTAGTTACTATTCATAAAATCCAAAAAAATAAGAAGAACCATTTTACATAATTTTTACCCAATTAATCCAAATATGGAATCCATTTTTCAAAATTTAAAACATATATGTTTTAGTAATTAATTTAGAATTCATCCCCACTATTAAAACGAGAAAAAATGTTTTTTAGAAGAAAAAAACATCAAAAGATTGACATGTGTTTATAACAAATGTCGAAGTGAAATTAATTTAAATTACAAAAATTTAATTAAATTTGAAAAATAAAATATAATAATACTTTAAAACCAATTAAATTATAATCTAATAAAATAATTGAATTAAATGAATGGTGGATTATCAAAATCAATAAAAAATGAGGGACTTCAGGCCATTAGAGATATTTTTGATTTAAAATACAGTATTTTTCAATATTCATAAAAATATAAAAGTTATCTAATAAATACCAAAAATTTATTCAATCTAAATTTTTCCATACCTATATCAAATAAGGAATTTATTTTTTCAAATAAAATATATAAATTTTTCAGAAACTATATTTAAAATGGGTTCTCCATAAAATAATGAAAAAAATGTATTTTTTTGAAAAATACTTCTTTTATATGAAAAATTGAATTTTTTCTTATATCATGTCTATAAGACATATAAGATGCATTTTAAAAATTAGGTTGAATATATTACATATTTTATTAATAAAATCCATTAAATGTGATTTTATTAGTTTTTAAACTCACTTATTTTCAATTAAATAGTTTTTAGAAAAACAATATATTTTATTTAAAAATGGTTTTATTTTCATTAATAATTAATTGCCCAAAAAATATTTAACTATATACATGATAAAATAAATTAATACTATTAATTAGTTCTATTTTCATAGCTAGGTTATATGGTGACATTTAAAAAATAATATTTAGTTGTTCGTATAAGGTGTATTATGTATTCTATCAAACATAGTCTCTTTTGTACAAACTCTGGATATTACATTCTCTTCCCCCATTGGTAACTGCATCGTTTCAATTTGAAATTTGGGTTGGTAACTAAGTTGTGAATTTTCAAAATACAATTTATCTATCCCACAATAGATAACAGGATTAACAAAACATGCACTTTAAAAGAAAGGAAAGAAAGTACGAAGGTCACAAGATATAAAACATAATAGGATTCCATGTAGGTAAACATAGAAATAGAAAAAATAACTACGAGGTTTTTATAGAGAGTGATATAAAACATGATCCAGAGAAATTTAAAAATCACAAAACCATAAATTTGTGATTTCTTAAAAGTTCACTGGTTCCTTAGTAAGAAAAGTAAATGGATAACATATTTATTGTAAGATCCTTTTCATAAAGTTGAGGATTTTGATTACATCTTGGAGTAAGATCATAAGTATACATACTTGGAATGTATAGTTTCATTTATTAGTTATTTCCACCATAAAATCATCTCTTTATCCAAAAAAATGAGTATTTAAGATAAATATTTCACTCCTAAAGCACTAGAATAAACTTATATTTAATCTCATAATCGACAAAATATTAAATATATATTTCTCTTATATTGAAAAATTAAGCAAAAAAATATTATTTACTAGTTATGATTGTTCTAAAAAACATAGGATGATGAAAACATACTTTTAATCTCCAAAATTAAACTATAATAAAAAAATTTCAACATAGTTCATTCAACAAATTAATATCATTAAAATCCCTAAAAATAATCCAAACTATGTTTGAAAACAAAAACTCAGAAGGATTTTATCACATAGTCTTCTAGGAGAGATTACAACATTTATCTCCAAATAAAATCAACCGCACATATTGTCTTATAAAAAATGAAATTTAAAAAATCATATATTTTTCAAAAATAATCTAGTAATTTTCATAAATAAACTAATTCCCCAAAATTCCACAATTAAAATAATATATTCATACAAAATATTTATAAACCACTAATCTGAAATTAAAATTCCATATTATTCTGTTTACCTTGATTATATCGGATTCCCAAAATAGTGAACGTCTTCTAAAATAACATTTATCACTTAATCCCCAAATCATTTTCAAATATGAAGGATATCCATTTGATAAAACATAAATTCCCTTAATCAAACTAATATTAGTCCACCAACTCATTTTAACTTAAATAAAAAATTCAATCTAAGTAGGGACTTCACGTAGGCCAGTGGTACGCGATGCACCCTTGTTTCCCCTTTGTTGTGGGTCTGATCCCCACAGCCTTTCCGAATGTGACGGTTGTCACCCATCCTACAAGTTTTTCTTTTTTCTAAAACTATATTATCATTATAACATCCAAAAATATGATAAATTCCTAAAAAATAACCAAATTTTTTTTTAACCTCAATGTTTGAATCATACCTTTCATTTTTCATCCTAAAATGTAATAGACCATAATTACATCAAAAATAAATATATCCAGAAAAACTATTAATCAACATAATGTGTAGGAACATAAATCCTAAAAAGGTATTTTTATTACATTGAACTTAGGATTTGTTGGAAAATAGAAAAGTCATATTATATCCATATAACTTAATAAGACATTATAATCTCAGAATTTGTTTAAACCGTCCTATGATACCAATTCTAGGCCCCTAACCATAAATATAACTTATTTTTGAGTAAAGTAAAGAATTTTACATTAATTAACATTGACAATATTTTCAAGATTAGAGATATAGAGAATTAGTCCATAAATCATACATAACAACTAAAATATTACAAATTAGACACTTCTACTCACTATCCATATTTTTTTTCATAAAACCAAAACTTTTAAAAAGAAACATTGTTTAGTTTCATATTTAAACATTATAAATTTTCCATGATCTCATCCATGACTCAATTATCCATTAAATCTTGTGAAAAGTATTTGAAAATTTTGGATGAGAATAAAACTACTAGTAAGGTTTACAAAAATAAGGAAAATTGTTAATCTTGTGAAAATATATTAACCATGAATACTTTATAATAATGTAATACTTTTTACTATTAATAAGTTGTAAGTACACTTTACTAAATATAAGCATATTACTTTTGATTTTCTGTAATTAAAATATTTCCATAAAATCCATAGCAAAAAAATATAACATATAAAGGAAGCTTCAAACGTAACCATAGTTTAATGAAATTCCCAAACGGTTGACTTAAATACATATCCCTCTTACAAATGGAATAGCCCTATGAGTAACTTCCATACCTAATGCATTAGAGGATATAACATTACCACACATATTTGGTTTATCACAGAACCAACTATCTTTGGTTTGTCATGTAATCACCCATATTTGATTTTTCAAGTAACTGCCCATCAAATGTCGAAGTACCATATATAATCATAAAACATAAAATATTACAATTATCAACATTTCTCTCATAAGATTTCATTTTTAATCATAAGAAATAATTTCATGTTATTAAAATAGTCAATCCACATTCAAAACCATTTTCAATACCAAAATACCCAAAAAGGTAATATGGGATATATATTCACTTTTAAAAACATTAGGCCTTATAGAGGAATCTAAATATCAAATTACAATTACAGCAATAGAGACGACATTGTCACCACATACATTAAAAAACATTATTTTTAATGTTTTCTAAAGAAATTTAAACACCTCATATAAAAAATATTCCTTTTGAAAAAATTTGATTGAAATTAAAATATAGAAATAAAATTTCATTTATAATCTTTTTTTGTCTATATAAACGAATGTGTAAATTAATATTATGAAGAAAAGATTTAAAAATTAAATCATCAAACGTTTAAGGTGTCCATACAACTTTAAACATTTAAATCATAATCACCATGAATTAATAAATTTTAAAAAATATTGAATAACATTACTATATATAAAATATAGATATTAAATTCCACATTTTCTATATTTACACCTTATAAAATTATAGAGGTTAATATTATCAAGGAACGACTCAATGAAATTAGATTGAGACGAAGTCCCTTACCTCATGTCGAATCGTCACATACATTCATTATCTACTGGAATAATAAAATTAGGTTAATTTATACTTTCTTTATATCCTTTTTTATTTTCATTATTCTTTTTATATCACTTAATCCCATGTTATTATAATTACATAACTATCTAAGTTCACTTCAAAAGTTTTGTCGATATTCGGTACTTGAGTCGAAAATGAACTTGGAATGATGAAATTAGTACATATAGTCATAAGTATATAATCTCCAGAATAATATTTAAGAAATTATTAATATTTATATACATCTATTATACTTTTAAATCAAACCATTATGTATTAATATGAAAACTGACCAATGTTGTAATCATAGAGATGGTATGTCGTACATACGCATGAGTAACATTTCCATTTATCATTGATTATTATGGTAATAAGGAAAGTATTATATTATCTTAAAATAATTAACATAATATTATTAAACAAATAGTAATCATTTAAATATACTTATATTTATCATAAAAGTGATGTGGTGAATAAGAACGACTCACATAGTTTTGTAGAGGTGAACGTGCACACGTTTGCACGAACGACGTTATAAATTTTATATGGATGGAAAGTAAGAAAATAATTGATATATTATTTTATTATAATGAAAAATATGTCATTAAAATTTTATAAAAGAATTAATTCAAACATTACGACTAGTCTTGAGAGATTGTAACAAAAAACAAACTATATCAGTTTGCGAGGCGGTAGTCCACCATACACATGAACAAAATGTTCATTTCCCATTTGATGAAATTAGAGATGTATTTAGGTCATTATATTAACATAATAACATATAAATATTTTTATGATACTATAGTTATTATTTCATCATGGTTGGATGACTTTTTAAGGGAGTGGAAGAAGAAATAAAATAGCAGTACTTAAAGAAAACGATACCTCTTCTTCGGTTGATTACCTTTAATGAAAACCCTAAAATCTGTAAGTAGGGTTTTATTCAAAATATATGGCCTCAATAATGTGGGGATGGATTTTAGGAAGTGTTTTGGTATGATATTTTCTGATCCAAATTGTTCTTTAATTGCGAGTAATAGAGAAGAGTGAGTACCTTTTTATAGGAGATGGGAGGGGACCCTTATAAACTCTTAAAATAATAAGTGAATATAATTTAATTTTTAAATCCAAATGAATCAAACATGAGTTATGTAAATTATTATAAAATTAGGGTTATAAACACTCGTAAACCAAAAATTTTAGATGTGTTTTAATTTCATTTTAAACCTTGTCATTTCTTTTACCTTTAATTATTATCTGTTAATTTTTATTATAGTAATAACAATTTAAATATTATAAGGATATGAATTTTACTTATTTATGGTAAAATTATAATAAATGTAAAATTTATGAACTTTTAGACCTTATCATAGAATCTTTGTAATTTTAATGTTTTTTATGATGTTTAAATAATTTAATAAAGTATCAATAGTGTCAAATTTTACACTATTCATTTCATTGAATTTAAATACAATATTAAAAGTGTGATATCATTGAAAAAACAATTTAATTGAATTATAATATGTAATAGTCACCTATAAAAATAATGGTGTTCCCTAATTATTTTAATTATATTTATTTTAATATTTTTAATACCATTTTTTTGATATTTCTATTAATGAAATAATTATTGTATTACTGTTGTGTAAGTATTTATAGTAATTATTTAATCTCTAAAAATTTAAAATAAATTTCCATGATGTAGATAATTTCATTATTATTATATAAACTATTTATGATCAAAGTTTCATCATGTTTATCCCTATATTAAAATTATCATACTTATTAGAAATAAGTGGGTGACATGTTGTCACTTTCTCTTGTTCTAGTAATATTTATATCACTTACATTGAAAAAACTCTATCAAATGATTAAATTTAGATTTTTAGGTGATAAAGATTGTCTTTTATTAACCCAATATGATTTTTTAATGTGTTAGGTTAATTTAATAGTCCTTACTATATTATTTGTTACCCAAATTTAACTGATTTTCCTTTAACCGTGGTAAAAAAATTACTTTAGTTAGTATTAACAAAATACAAAAAATAAAAATAACCTATTTACATAATTTGGAACCAATAATTAAAAATATGGAATCCAATTTTCACAATTTTAAAAAAATATATTCAAAAATTAATTTAAAATTAATCCATATTGTGAAAACGAGAAAACATGTTTTGTAAAATCAACAACCATCCAAAGATTGGCACGTTTTTATCTCAAATGTCAGTGTGAAATTACCTTAAATGATCCAAATTTGATTAAATGATAAAAATATAATATTATTATACTTTTATAAAAATTAAATGACAATCTATGAGCATAATAAAATTATAAAAAAACACAGTTTTGATTTAAAATGCAGTATCTTTCACTATTCATTAGAATATGAATGTAATCAGATAAATACAACAAAAATTATTCAAACTAAATTTTGATGTCCTGATTTACAAGATGAAGTTTATTTATTCAAATAAATCATAAAAAGTGTCAAAAAAATATATTTTAAATAGGTTATCCATCAAAAAGTTATAAAACTACATTTTTTTGAAAAATGCTTCCTTTATCTAAAAAAATTGAATTTATTCTTATATCATATATAGAAAACACATAAGAATAATTTTAAACTTTAAATTGAATATATTAAATATTTAATTAATAAAATCCAATAATATTGATTTTATTATTTTATAAACTCACTTATTTTAATTTAAATAGTTTTTAGAAAAACAATTTCTTTTATTTAAAAAGTGTTTGATTTTCATATATATTTAATTTTTGAAAACATTATTAATTATATACATGTTTAACTCAATTAATACAGTTAATTACGTCAATTTTAGCATCTATGTTATAAGGTAACATTAAAATAATAATATTTACTTGTTGGCTTTAGGCGTATTATGTACGCTATCAAAAATAATCTCTTTTTTTTAAACTCGGGATGTTACATTCTCCTCCCACATTTGGAAACTACATCATCACAATTTTAATTTGGGGTTAGTAAATAAAGTTTGAATTTTCAAAATACCTTTATTTCAATCCCAAATTAGCAAAAGGATTAACAAGCATTCCACATTAAAATAATGATATGAAAGTATGAAGGTCACAATTGATAAAACGTAGTAGGATTCCATGTAGGAAAACATCGAAATGGAAGAAAAAAATAACTGTAATGTTATGATGAGGAGAGATATAATACACAATCCAGATAAAGTTAGAAATCACAAAAACAATACATGTTGGATTGGTTAAAAGTTTATTGATTCCTTGGTAAGAAAAGTAAGTGGATAATATCTTTATTGTCTGACCATCTTCATCATGTTGGGGAATTATATTACTACCTAGACTAAAACCATAAGGATGTATACTTACTTGGAAATTATATTTTCATACTTTAGTAATTTTCCACAATAAACAAATATCATTCACCAAATAAACAGTATTTAAGATGTATATTTTATGCCAAAATCACTAGAATCAACTTCTAGGGAGTTGCCGAATCCAAAAAAGATTAAATTTATATTTATTATTTCATGAAAAGTTAACCAAAACAGAAATATTATGTAGTAGATAAGATAATTACAAAAAAAACATTAAGATGATGAAAAAAGATTTTAATCTCAAAAATTAAACTATAATACCAAATATTCAACGTAGATCATTCAACAAATAACTTTTATTATAATCCCTAAAAATTATAAAAACTATGTTTGAAACCTAAAATTTAGAATGATTTGATCACATAGTCTTATAAGATGAATTTTAGCATTTTTGTTTAAATAAAATAGACCAATCATAATTTCTTACAAAAAAATGTAATTTCCAAAATCACATATTTTCCAAAATAGGCTAATTAGTAGCATAAAAATATCAATTCCCCATAAGTCCACAATTAATATCATAGATCCCTCTTAAATATATTTAAACAATTAATCCTCAAAAGAAATTCCAAATTATTATATTTACCTTGATCGTATAGGCTTCCAAATATAGTGAACCTCTTCAGAAATAAAATTTCCCACTTAATCTCCAAAACATTTTCTGACACCAAGGATATACATTTGATAAAACCTCAATTCTCTAAATCAACAAGTTATTATTCCAACAGCTAAATTTAGCTAAAAGGAAAAAATTCAAACAATCTAGGGACTTAACATAGGCTAGTGGTTGTTTATGTATCGTTGTGGTCCCTTGTTTTTGGGTTTGATCACTATAGCCTTTCTGGAAGGGATGGTTTTTACCCATCATGCATGTTGTCTTTAATTCTAAAACTGTATAATTCTTATAACATTCCCAAAATTAGATAAAGTCCTAAAAAAGAACCATAACATGTCTTAACCTCAACTTTTATCTCATGCCTTTCATTTTGTATCCTAAAAATCAATAACCCATAATTACCTCAAAAATAATTGTCTCCAAAAATACCATTAAAAACCTTAAAATTTTGGAACACAAAACCTCAAAAGGGATTTATAAGACATTGAACTTATGATCAGATTGAAAATTATAAACTCATATGATATACTAATATCATAATAATACTTCCTAATCTTCTAATTTGTCTAAACAATCCTCTGATACCAATTTTAAAGCCATAAACATAAATAAAACTTTTTCTTGAATTAATCAATTATTTTATTTTAATTACCATTGATAATCTTTTTATGTTTATATATTTACAAAATTATTCCATAAATCATACAAAACAACTTAAATATTAAAAAGTAGACACTTCTAATCACTATCTATTTTTAAATAAAACAAAAACTTTTGAAAATAAACATGGTTTAGTTTCATGTTTAAACAACATAAATTTTCTTTGATCCCATCCTTGGCTCTATTGTCCATTAAATCCTATGAAATTTTTTTTAACATTTTGGATAAGAATAAAACTATCATTACGGGTTACACAAATAAGAAATATTGTTAGTCTTTTGAATACATTTAAACCATTAATACTTTATCATAAAGTAATACTTTTCATTGTTAATAAGTACTAAATACACTTCAATGAATATAAGCTCATTCCTTACCCTTTTTTTAATCAAAATATTTCCATAAAACCCATATAAATCAATATATTACATATAAAAGAAAATTCAGACATAATCAGACTTAAATGGAATAACCATATAGTCGACTTCAAAACATATCCCTCTTACAAATTTAATATCCCTATAACCGACTTCCATACCCAATGCATTGGAGGTTATAACATAACCACCAATCCTTGGTTTGTCACAGAGCCACATGTTATTGTTTTATCATGTAAGAACACATATTTGGTTTATCAAGTAAACACTCATCAAATGTTGAAGTACTATTATATAATCATAATAGATAAAGGATTACAATTATTAACATTTCACTCATAAAATTTCATTTTCAATCACATGAAATCATTTCAAGATAATGAAATAGTAAATCCACTTTAAAAACCCTTTTCAATACCAAAACACCCAAAAATCTAATAAGGAATTTCTTATAATTTTAAAAACATCATGTTTTATAGAGGAATCCAAATATCAATTAATGATTATGGTGGTAGAGAATTCATTGTCGTTGCATAGGTTGAAAATCATTCCTTTTAACATTTGGTAATGAAATTTAAATACTTTTTATTAAATGATTTCTTTGAAGACCATTGAATAAAATTGAAATATAGACATAAATTATCATGTATAATACCTTTTTTCTATATAAATAAATATTTATATTAATATTATGATGAAAATATTTGAAAATTAAATCATTAAATGTTTATGGTGTCTTATACCACTTTGAACATTTAAATCGTAATTTACATGAATAAATAAATTTTAAAAGATATTAAATAACATTATTATAGATAAAATATGGATATAAAATGTCATATTGTCTTTATATACACCATATAAAATAATAAAGATTCATATTATCAAGAAATTTCTCAATGAAATGATATAGAGACGAAGTCCCTTACAACGAGTTTGAATAATCTCATATGTTCCTATTGAATAATTAAACTAGGTAAATTTATATTTTTTTTATAACCATTTTAATTTACATTATTAATTTTATATAACTTATTACCATGTTATAAAAATTACATAATTATTTATGTTCACATCAGACGTTTTGTCGATATTTGGTACATGAGTCGAAAATGAACTTGGTTGGAGGACAATAGTTCATATTGTAATAAGTATATCATCTATAGAATAATATGTATGAAATTATTATAATTCATAAATATAAATAATTTTTTTGGATCAAACCATTTAGTATTTTTATGAAAAACAATCAATGTTATAATCTTAGAGACGGTAGGGCGTATATACGCAAGAGTAACGTTTCCATTTTTCAATGATCATTATGTTAATAAAGTAATTATTATATAATAATTAGAAAATGAAAATCATATTATCAAAATCATATTATTCACCAAAATATACTTATATATATCCAACAAGTGATGTGGTGAATTAAAATGAATCACATTGCTTTGTGGAGGTGATAGTCCACACGTACGCATGAACAACCTTATCATTTATGTGCATAGAAAGTAAGAAAAAAATTGATATATTATTATTTTATAATGATAAATATTCTATTAAAATCAAATAAAAACACTAATTCAATCATTATGACCAGTCTTGAGAGACGGTAATAAAAACGAACTTTTTCAGTTCGCGAGATGGTAGTCCACCGTACACACGAACGTAATATTCATTTCGCATTAGATGAAATTGGGGATATATTTATCTAATTATATTTACATAATAAAATATATGTATATTTTGGATACTATAGTTATTATTTCATCATTGTTGGGGTGATTTGAGGTATGTGTAAGAAGAAATAAAATATAAATACTTAAATAAAATGATACAACTTCTTCGGTTAATCACCTTTGAAGAACACCTTAACAACTATAAAAAGGGTTTTCTTCATAAAATATTCTTGAGGATAGCGGGGAAGGATTTTTGAAGGGTTTTAGGAATATAGTTTATGAACAAAATCATTATTTATGTTTGAGTAATAGAGTAGAGTGAGTATCTTTTTATATGAGAGGGGAGGGGCACCCATGGAAACACTTAAAATATTAAATGAATATTAATTAATTTTTAAATAATAATAACTATAACATGAGTTATATAAAATATTATATAATTTTAGTTCTAAATAATTTAAACTAATAATTTTTTAAATTTTTTGATTTCATTTGAAACCTTATCATTTTTTAACCATAATTAATCTCTTTTAATTTTAAATATGGTCAGAAACTTTTAAATATTAAAAGTATATAAATTTTACTATTATAGTGTAAATTTCCAATAAATGGAATTTATATTTAATTTTAGACCTTATAATATAATTTTTTCAATTTTAATTTTACTATTATTTTAAAATAATTTATTAAAATATTTTTTTTATAAAATATTAATTGTGTCAATTTAAAAACTATTCATTTCCTTGAATTTAAATAAAATCTAAAAAGAACGATAACTTAGAAAAAACCATTTAATAGAATTATAATATTTAATAGTGACCTAAAATGTTAATGGAGTTCCATAATTAATTTGAGTAATATTTATTTTAATATTTTTCATATCATTTATTTGATATTTCTATTAATAAAATGATCATTGTATCACTGTTGTGTCAGTATTTATAGTAATTATTTAACATCTAAAAATTATAAATAAATTTCAATTATGTATATAATTTCATTATTTTTCTATAGACTATTTATAATTGTTTTTTTATTATTTTTATCCCTATATTAAAATTTTTATACTTATAATAAATAAGAAGGTGACATGTTGTCACTTTCTACTCTTTTAATAATATTTAGTTCACTTTAATATACAAAATTCAATTAAATTATTCAATAATAATAATTAGGTGTTGTGGGTAGACTTATATTAATCCAAAAGTATTTTGGAAGTTATTTGGGTAGTTTTATTGTCCTTATTATATTATTTGTTACCCTAATTTATCTGATTTCTCTTTAACTATGGTAAATAAAATTACTATAGTTAGGATTCATAAAATCCAAAAAAATAAAAGAAACTATTTAAATAATATAGTCCAAATGATTCCAAATATGGAATCCATTTCTAGAAATCTAAAAAACAGAAGATTCCAAAATAAATTTAAAATTAATCTCTTTTGAAAAAAATAAGAAAACTAGTTTTTTTAAGTAAAAACATCAACAGATTGTCATGTGTTTATATCAAATTTCAATTTGAAAATATATTAAATGACAAAAATTGTATTAGATGATAAAAATTTAATCTTATTATACTTTAGACCAATTAAATGATAATCTAATATTATAAATAAATTAAATGAAAACATATTTTTGATATAAAATGAATTATTTTTCAAGATTCATTAAAATATAAAAGATATTATATGAATACCAAAATATTATTAAAACTAAATTTTTATATTCCAATTTCAAATAATAAGATTATTTTTACAAATAAAACACATAAAATTGTAAAAAAACTATATATAAAATGTGTTATCCATCAAATGGTGGAAAACTACATTTTTTTGTAAAATACATCAATTTTCTGAGAAAATTGAATTTGTCCTTATATCATGTCTATAAAAAATATAAGCTAAATTATAAACATTAAATTTAATGTATTACACATTTCACTAATAAAATCCATTAAGAGTGATTAAATTAAATTATAAACTCAATTATTTGTATTAAAATATTTTTTGGGAAAAACTTTTTTTATTTAAAAAAACATTTTAATTTCAATTGTAATTAATTGTTCATAAAATAATTAATTATATACATGTTTAAATAAATTTATACTATTCATTTCATCCATTTTAATAGCTATATTATAATGTAATATTTAAACAATAATATTTATTTTTTCTGTAAAGACAAATTATATACGCTATCGAACATAGTCCCTTTTTTTTAAAACATGGGATGTTACATTCTACTCCTCCCTTTGGAAACTACATTATATTAATTTGAATTTGGGGTAGGTAAATAGGTATGAATTATCAAAATACCTTAATTGAAATCCCACATCAGAAAAAGGATTACCAAAACCTCAACTTTAAAAGCATGAAAAGAATGTAAGAAAGCCCCAAGAGATAACAAATACTAGGATTCCATGTAAGAAAAAATAGAAATAGAAGAAAAAATAACTATTAAGTTATAATGGAGAGTGATATAAAATAATATCCAGAGAAATTTAATAATAAAAAAAACCATAAATTTTGGACTGGTTAAAAGGTCATTGAATACATAGTATGAAAAATAAATAGATAACATCTTTGTTGTAAGGTCATTTTCATCGAGTTGAGGAATTATATTACTATATGAACTAAGATCATAAGTAATTATACTTACTTGTAAAGTATAGTTTCATAGTTTAGTAATTTTCCACCATGAACTCATCTATTTTCCCCAACGATGAGTATTTAAGATGAATATTTCCTACCTAATTCTCTAGAATCAACTCTTAGATAACCACATAATCCAAAAAAGACTAACTATATATTTCTCCTATCATGAAAAAATAACAAAAACTAAAATTGTAAGTACAAGATAAGATAACTATAAAAAAATAATCCCCAAGATGGTGAAAGCATACTTTTAATCTCTAAAAAATAACTATAATACTAAATGTTCAAAATAGATCATTCAACAAATAACTATAATTAAAATCCCTCAAAATAATTTAATCTATGTTTCAAACCCAAAATTCTGAAGGATTTGATCACATATTTTTCTAGGGTGTATTTTAACATTTATATCTAAATAAATTCGACCAATCTTATTGTATTATACAAAAAATGTAATTTAAAAAATCAAATATTTTCCAGAATAGACTAATCATTTCCATAAATAACCTAACTCCCAATAAGAAAAAAATTAAAATAATACATTCTTCCAAAATATATCAAAACAATTACTCCTCAAATAAAATTCCATATTATTCTATTTACCATGATCATACTGTGTTCCCAGAAAACCGAACATCTTCCAAAATTACATTATCCCTTAATCCCCAAATCATTCTCCAATACCAAATACATCCATTAGATAAAACATAAATTCCCAAAATCAACTAATTATTATTCCACCAACTCATTTTCACTAAAAAGAAAACTTAAAACTAACTAGGGACTTCTTGTTGGCTATTGGTAGGCAATACACCACTATTTCCCCTTAATTGTGGGTTTGATCCTCATAGCCTTTCCACATGCGACAATTGTCTCCCGACCTATGGGTTTTCATTTTTTCTAAAACTGTATAATCCTTTTAAAATTCCAATTATATGATAAGGTCCTAAAATAACAATAACATATTTAAACATCAATGTATTTCTCATGACTTTTATTTTTCATTATAAAATTAATAACCCATAATTACATAAAAAATAAATGTCTCTAAAAACATTATCAATCAAATTAAAATTTTGGAACATAAATCCCCCAAAAGGATTTCGAAGACATTGATCTTATGATCAACCTAAAAAATATAAACTCATATTATATCCCCATATCTTAATAATTCATCATAATCATTTAATTTCTCTGAACCATCCTCTGATACAAATTTTAAGGCCCTAACCAAATATATAAATTATTCGTGTGTTAAGTCAATAATTTTACATTAATTCACATTGAGGATATTTTCATGTTTATAGCTTTAAAAAATAATTCCATAAATCATTCATAACAGATTAAATATTTCAATGTACATATTATTACTCACTATCCATTTTTTTCAAAAAATAAAATCTTTTAAAAAGAAAAATGGTTTTATTTCATGTTTAAACATCATACTTTTTTCTTGATCCCATCCTTGTATTTATTCTCATTTAAATCACTTGAAAAACAATTAAAAATTTGGGATGAGTATAAAATGATCAGTAAGGGATACACAAATATCTAAAACTATTAGTCTTGCGATAACATGTAAACCATGAACACTTTATCATAAAACAATACTTTTAACTTTTAAGAAGTAGTAAATACACTTCACTGAATATATGCTCATTGTTTTACCTTTTTTGTATCCAAAATATTACCATAAAACCCTTATAAAGTAAAATATATTGTATAATGGAAACTTCTGACATAATCATAAAAAAATGGAACAACCATACAGTCAACTTCACAACATATCACTCTTACGAATGGAATAGCCCTATGACCGACTTCCATACCCAATGCATTTGAGGTTATAACATAACCACCCATATATGGATTATCACCAAATCACCCATCTTTGGTATATCATGTAACCACATATTTTTGGTTTGTCAAGTAATCACCCATCAAATTTTGAAGTACCATTATGTAATCATAACACATAAAAGATTATATTTATCAATATTTCACTCATAAAATTTCATTTCCATTAACAAAAAATCATTTCAAGATATTTAAGTATTCAATAAGATTTCAAAACCATTTTCAAAAAAAAAACAAAAGGTTAATACGGGATTTATATTCCTTTTAAAAATATTAATATTTATAGAGGAGGCCAAATATCAAATAATGGTTATCACGGTAGAAAAGTCATTGTCACTACATACATTAAAAAAATTCCTTTTACCATTTTGTAAAGAAATTTAAACACATCATATAAAAAAATTAATTTTGAAAAATATTGAATGAAATTAAAATATAGACATAAAATTTCATTTATAATCTTTTTATTTCTATATAAATAAAAATTAAAATTAAAATTATGAATAAAATATTTGATAATTAAATCATTAAAATTTTAAGGTTTCCCATACCACTTTGAGCATTTAGATCATAATCTCCATGAATTAATAAATATTAAAAAATACTAATTAAAAATATTATAGATAAAATATGGATATTAAATTTCATAGGGGCTGTATATACACCTTATAAAATAATAAAGATGGAAATTATCAATAAATGTCACAATGAAATGAGATTGAGACGAAGTCCCTTACCTTTAGTCTGAATCATCTCATACTTTCTTTATCTTAAAAAATAATAAAATTAGGTTGATTTATAAATTATTTAGATCCATTTTCAATTTAATTATTTCTTTTATTTCACTTACTACTATTCTAAAACATGTACATTATTATTTAAGTTCACATCGGACATTTTGTCGATATTTGGTACTTGAGTGGAAAATATCCTCAATAGGATGATAATTTTCCATATGTTAATTAGTGTATCATCCATAAAATATTATTCATGACATTAATATAATTTTTATACATAAATTATACTTATAAATAAAACTATTGATTAATCTTATGAAAAATGAACAATTCTATAATCATGGAGAAGTTAGATCGTACGTACACATGAGTAACATTTCCATTTTTCATCTATCATTTTGGGAATAAGTTAATTATTATTTTATATTTCAAGAATAATAATATTATTATTAACATCATAATTATCTTTTATATATAATTATATATATATATATATCTTACATATGATGTGGTGAATAAAAACTATTCACATCGCTTCGTGGAGGTGATAGTTCACACGTACGCACAGACGACATTATCATTTTTATATGCCTGGAAAGTAAGAAAATAATTGATATATTATTCAATTATAATGATAAATTTTTCATTAAAATCATTTAAAAACCTTAATTACATCATTATTATGAGTCTTTAGAGACGTTAATAAAAATAGAACTATATAAGTTTGTGAAGCCATAGTGTGTCGTACACATGAACAAAATGTTCATTTCCAATTTAATGTAATTAGAGACGTATTTAGGAGATTATATTGACATAATAAAATATCAATATATTTAAGATAATATATTTATTATTTTATTATGGTTTGAAGATATTTTAATGAAGTGGAAGAAGAAATAAAATAGAAACACTTAAAGAAAATGATACCTCTTCTTCGGTTGATCACCATTGAAGAACACAATAACACCTATAAAGAGGGTTATCATTATAAAATATTTCTTCAAGAATTTGGGAAGGGATTTTAGGAAGGTTTTGAGTTGATATTTTCTAAACCAGATGGTTCTTTGATCGTGATTAGTAGAGAAGAGTGAGTACCTTTTTATAGAAGAGGGTAGAGGAACACATGGAAACTCTTAAAATATTAAATGAATATAAAGTAATTTTTAAATAAAAAGGACTATAAATTTAGTTATGTAAAATATAATATTACTATGGTTCTAAATAATTTAAACCAATAATTTTTAGACAGGTTTTTATGTCATTTTAAACCCTATAATTTCGTTTTACCCTTAATTATTCTCTTTTAATTTTAATTATGATAACAATTTTTTAAATCATAAAAGGATATACATTTTACTTATGTAGTGTAAATTTCCCATAAATGGTAAATTAATAAACTTTTTCAACATATCATATCATATTTGTAATTTAGAAGATTTTTATTATTTCTAAATAATTTAATAAAATATTACTTATTAAACATATCAATAGTGTCAATTTTAAAACTATTCATTTCATTGAATTTAAATTAAATCTAGAAAGAGTTATAACATAAAAATAAACCATTTACTAGACTTTTAATATGTAATATCCAACTAGAAAATTCATGGATTTCTATAATTAATTATAATTTTATTTATTTTAATATTTTTCATATCATATATTTTATATTTCTATTAATCAAATAATTATTGTATAATTGTTGTGTTAGTATTTATGATAATTAATTAATCTCTAAAAATTATAAATAAAATACCTTTATATAGATAATTTTATTATTTTTATGTGGAAAATTTTTTATTCAAGTTTTATCATGTTTATCTAGATATTAAAATAATTATATTTATAAGATATAAAAGGGTGACATGTTGTCACTTTCTATTGTTTTAATAAAATTTATATCACTTTCATAGACTGAATTCCATTAAATTATTCAATTATGATCCTTAAGTGTTAAGTCTCTACTTTTATTCATCAAATAGAATTTTGGAAGGTGTTAGGGTAATTTTATTATCCTTTTCATATTACTTGTTACCATAATTTACCTGATTTACCATTAACTATAGTAAATAAAAATTACCATAGTTACTATTCATAAAATCCAAAATAAAAAATAAAAAAACTATTTACATAAGATGGACCTAATGATTCCAAATATGGAATCAAATTTTACAAACTTAAAACACCAATGTTTCATTAATTAATTTAAAATTAATCACGGTTGTCAAAACGAGAAGACATGTTTTTCAAAAGTAAAAACAATCCAATGTTTGACATGTGTTTATATCGAATGAAAATTTGAAATTACATTAAATGACCAAAATGATATTAAATGATAAAAATAAAATATAATTATACTTTAATACCAATGAAATGATAATCTAACAGTATAAATGAATTAGATGAAAACAAAGTTTTGATTTAAAATGTCGTATTTTCAATATTCATTATAATATAAATGTTATTAGATAAATTACAAAAAATCAATCAAACTAAATTTTGATGTAAATATTTCATATAACACGTTTATTTTGTCAATTAAGACATATAAAAGTGTAAATAACTATATTCTAAATGGATTCTCTATAAAAATACATAAAAATATATTTTTTTTGAAAATACTTGTTTTATATAAAAAATGATTTTATTATAATATCATGTTTTGAAAAAATATTAGATGAATTTTAAACATTAAATTTAATATATTAAAATTTTCGTTAATAAAATTAATCAAGTGTTATTTTTTATTTGATAAACTCACTTATTTTCATTTAAATAGTTTTTAGACACAATGTTTCTTTTATTTAAATTGGGTTTTCTTTTAATTTATAATAAATTTTTCACTAAATAATTAATTATATATATGTGTAAATAAATTAATAATATTTATAACTTTCATTTTAATAGATATTTTATAAGGTAACATTTAAATAAAAACATTTAGTTGTACACTTTAGCTGTATTTTTAACACTATTGAACATAGTCTCTGTTTAAAAAACTAAGGATGTTATATTCTCCTCCCCCATTTAGAAAATTCATCCCCACAATTTGAATTTGGGGTTGGTAACTAAGGTGTGAATTTTCAAAATATATTTATAGAAATCCCATATCAGAAAAAGGATTAACCAAACTTCAACTTTAAATGAAAGAAATGAAAGTATGAAGGTTACAAGAGATAACACATACTAGGATTTTATGTAAGAAAACATAGAAATGGAAGAAAAAATAACAATGAAGTTATGATGGTGAGAGATATAATACATGATATAGAGAAATTAAAAAAAACCATAAATTTTTTATTGGTTAAAATTTCATTGATTTATTAGTAACAAAATTAAATGGACAACATCTTTATTGTAAGATCCTTTTCATCAAGTTGAGGAATTATATTACTACGTAGACTAAGATCATAAGGAAGTATATACACTAGGAAAGTATAATTTAATCCATTAGTAATTTAACACTATAAACTCAACCCTTTCTCCAAACTAAGAGTATTTAGGATGAATATTTCATTCCTATATCACTAAAATCAACTTCAAGAGAATCACATAATCCATAAATGATTAACTATCTTTATTTCCTATCTTAAAAAATTAACCAAGACCATAATTGTAAGTCCCATATCAGATAATTCTAAATAAATAAACCTTAATATGATGAAAAACTAATTTTAATCTACAAAATTAAATTATAATACCTAAATACCTACCTAGATCATTCAAAAAATCATTAAAATCCCTCAAAATAATCCAAACTCGTTTTAAATCCAAAAATTCTGAAATATTTAATCACATAGTATTCTAGGATAAATTATAACATTTATCTCCAAATAAAATCAACCGCTCTTAGTGTCTTATACAACAAATGTAATTTAAAAAATCACATATTTTCTAAAATAGGCTAACTATTTCAAAAAATAATCTAATTCCTCGTAAATCCACAATTAAAATTGTATATTCTTACAAAATATAGTTAAACCAATACTACTCAAAAATAAAAATGCATATTATTCTATTTAACTTGATCATATAGGGATCGAAAAATAGTTAATATCTTCCAAAATAACATTTATCACTTAATCCCCAAATCGTTTTCCAATTCCAACGGTATCCATTTTATAAAACATAATTTTCCCAAACAAACTTAGTAGTATTCCACCAACTCATTTTAACAAAAATTTAAAAAGTAAAACTAACTAGGGACTTCACATAGTCCAGTTGTAAGTGATTCACCCTTGACACCCCTCCATTGTAGGTTTAATCCATGCCGCCTTTCCAGATGTGACGGTGGTCACCCATCCTGTGGGTTGCCCTTTTTTCCTAAAACATTATAATTCTTATAACATTACTGAAATATGAAAAATTCCTCAAAATAACCATAACATATTTTAACCTCAATGTTTATCTCATTAATTTCATTTTTTATCCTAAAATGTAATAACATATAATTACCTAAAAAATAAATGTCTCTAAAATTACTATTACTCACCTTAATATTTTGGAACATAAAACCTAAAAAGGGATTTCTAAGACATTAAACTTATGGTCAGCCTGAAAATTATAAACTCGTATGATATCACTATGTATTAAGAAGACATCCTAATATAAAAATTTCTCTAAACCATCATATGATACCAATTATAAGACCTTGATCATAAATATAACAGATTCTTGGGTTATGTCCATAATTTTACATTAATTCCCATTGAGGATCTTTTAAGGTTTAGTGATTTATAGAAATAGGCCTAAAATCATACATAATAACATAAATATTACAATGTAGAAACTTCTTATCACTATCAATTTTATTCATAAAACAATTTTTTTTTAAAGAAACATGGTTTCATTTCATGTTTAAACATCATAAATTTTCCCTGATCCCATCATTAACTCTATTCTCCTATAAATCCAGTGATTTTTTTTTAAATTGGGGATGCACATAAAAAGATGAGTAATTGATACTCAAATAAGTAAAACCAATAGTCTTTTTAAAACATGTAAACAATGAATACTTGATCATAGATCAATATTTTTCACCTTTAATAAGTAGTAAAAAACATCAATGAATATAAGATCATTGATTACCCTTTTTGTAATCAAAATATTACCATAAAAACCAAATAAATAAATATATAAAATATAAAGGAAACATAATATATAATCATAATTAAATGAAATAACAATATAGTCGACTTCAAAACATATCACTCTAACAAATGGAATAGCCCAACGATCAACTTCCTTACCCAATGCATTGGATGTTATAACATAATCACCCAAAAATGATTTATCACGAAACCACCCATCATTGGTTTATCATGTAAACCCCAATATTTAGATTTTTTAAGTAACCAACCATCAAATTTTGAAGTAAAATTATATAACCATAACACATAAAATATTACAATTATCAACATTTCACTCATAAAATTTTATTTTCAATCACAAGAAATCATTTCAAAATTATAAATTAGTCAATAAACTTTAAAACCCATTTTCAATTCCAAAACACACAAAAATGTAATAAGGGGTTTTCATATTTTAAATACATTAATCCTTATAGAGAAATCCAAATATCAAATAATGGTTATGGAAACAGAGAATGTATTTTCACCACATACATTAAAAACATTCCTTTTATCATTTGGTAACAAAATTTTAACACTTCATATCAAAATATTCCCTTGGAAAATATTTTAATTAAATTAAAATATAGACACAAAATATCATTTCTAATCCTTTTATGTCTTTATGAATAAATATGTAAATTAATATTATGCAGAAATGATTTGATAATTAATTCTTTAAACATTTATGGTGTCCCATAAAACATTGAACATTTAAATATTAATCTACATGAATCAATAAATTTTTAATTTTTTTAAATAGAATTATTATAGATAAAATATGGAAATTAGATGTCATATTTTCTATATATAGACCTTAAAAAAATAATGTTTCATATTATTAAGAAATGTCTCAATGAAATGAGATTGAGACGAAGTCCATTAACTCGAGTCCGAATCATCTCATACATTCTTTATATTCCTGAATAATAAAACTATTTTAATTTCAACTTAATTTATAACCTTTTTAATTTTCATTATTCCTTCTATATCACTTATTAAAATGTTATAAAAATTACCTAATTATTTAACTTCACAATATATGTTTTTTCGATATTTGGCACTTGAGTCAAAAAAGAACTTGGTATGATGACAATAGTTTATATGGTCACAAGTATATCATCTCATGAATAATAGTCACGAAATTATTTTAATTCTTATTCAAAAATTATACCTTTAATTCAAACCATTAAGTATTATTATAAAAAATTAACAATGTTATAATCATAGACACGGTAGGTCGTACATACTAATGAAAAATGATTCCATTTTTCATTTATCATTATAGTAATAAGTTAATTATTATATTATATTTAAAAAATGATCATAATATTAATAAAATTATAATAATAACTTAAATAAACATACATACATCACACATGTGATGTCGTGAAAAAAAACAATTCATATCACTTTCTGTAGGTGATTGTTCACAAGTAGGTACAAACAACATTATCATTTTTATGTGCATGGAATGTAAGAACATAATTGATATATTATTCTCTTATAATTATAAATTTGTAATTAAAATTGTTTTAAACCAATAATTTCATAATTATGACTAGTCTTGAGAGATGGTTATAAAAAATGAACTATATCCTTTCGCAAGGTGGTAGTCTACCGTACAAATGACCAAAATGATCATTTTCCATTTTATGAAATTGGAGATGTATTTAGATGACTATATTAACAAAATAACATATCATTATATTTAAGATACAAGAGTTATCATTTCATGATGGTTTGAGGAGATTTTAAGGATGTGGAAAAATAAATAAAACAAAAATACTTAAATAAAACTGTAACTCTTCTTTAGTTGATCACCATTGAAAAACACCTTAACACCTATAAGGAGGGTTTCCTATAAGGACACAACCCCAGTTTCTTAGAGCCGGTGCCTTATTACATTATATTCTCATGATTTAAAGAAGGTTTTATCCTAAAGTGACTAATATTTTTGTATATTTGAAACCAAGATACATACAAAAATTCAACATTACAACCTGAAATGAAATACAACACATTTTTTGGAATATCCAAAACGATAAGTTTATCCCAACATGTCATTAAAAATAAACATATTTATGCCCTTATAAAATGAAAAATAAGAAAGGGGTGAGATGAAACACTTAGTTACATTATGTAATAAAAAATAAGATATCATAAAAATAATTATTAGGCATGGTGAATAACTAAAAACACATGCCTTTAACAACATTCTTGAACACATTATGGTAGGAATAAGAGACAAATAAATAACTCTATAATAAAACCTAATCGTGGGTACTCTACAATTCGAATAACCAAATGAACCATTAGAACTATTTTCCTAATGATGTAATGCATAATTAGGGACATCATAACCATATCAGAAAGGCCTCTTTTCCAAGACCATAAATATCCACTTGTAAAGGGCTCATGCCAAGACCGTAGTTCATCTCATGAGACCTATCGATGCACCAAGGGGAAATAGTAGGCCCCAACAGGTATTTAATAAGTAAAATGAATTGTACATATGAATGTGGATAAACATAAACAACATATGCATTCACATTGAAACTAATATATGAAATGTAAATAACTTTCCATGAACATTAAGTAAAAATACTAACCATTCAGAGTAAATTGGTAAATGTTTTACAGATAACACATCCATAGTAAAAATAATAAAAATCATTAAATTAAATTTGGTAGATGATATCATAATATATTAATCCCAATAATTCATAAAAATCAACAATTTTGTTTAAATAGATAAATATATTATTATAAAATCATTGATTAATTCTTGAGATAAATACTCCATTACTTTAAAAAGAAGAGATATTTTGGAAAAATATTTGAAAAAACCATAAGTAAAGTAAGATATTATTTTCATAATAAAATGAGGGATTTTATAAATTTAATGGTTTCCAAAAAAATATTATAGAGTTCCCTTTTAAATAGTTAATAATTTGAGAAATTCCTTTCAATCTGGCTCACATTTCGGGAATAATTTTTGAAAGATCCTTTTAAAATGCTTAAATTTCCATAAATTAAGGTAGGAATCTGGTTGGTACAAATATATAGAACATTCACACATAATTTATGAGGATTAAATATGAATAAATATGAATTTAATTGAGTTATGTAGAGAATAAGAGTAACCTGAATTAAAATGGAGGTTCGGGTAGAAAACTGTTACCATATGTCCAAAGGTGTTCCTCACTTGATCCGAATGACCTGAATAATAAAATTTAGGTTCATAAATTAATTATTACCAAACAAATATACATGTAATGATTTATTATAACCTTATTAGGTTCATTAAAGTTTATTTATGTTTTAATAGATTCAATTGCATTGTTTGGGAGTGTTTTCTTCTTTGGTTTTGATGATCAGTTTACTTATATTCTTGTACGAATACACATGTATAATGAGAATGTTTTTTCCAGAATAAAAGGTATATACTATTAGTGAAAAAAAAATATTACATGTTCATAAAATTCATTTTGTTATTAGGAGTGATGATGAATCATTATATAAGACTTCAATGACAATTGTTCGAGTTAATTGGTTGTTCATGATCACAACAAAATTATTTTTATTTAAATTTTATATCATGTGTACAAAAGGATTAAAAAACCATAAATAAGTTATAATACATAAAATATAGTTTTTTTCAACCATTAAAATGGTTTATTTAAAAAAAATTACAATTGTAATAGAAATTGAAAACCTATCGTCCATTAATTTCATAAATTAACACATCTCGGATGGTGTTTTCGTTTTTAGTATAAAAGAAGGAGAAATGATAGATGATTAATAATTATTACTTTATTATAAAAAATTACAATACATTTAATTTTATAGAGTCCTCACAAAATTTTGGTAAAATAAGGCGAGGAAAGAAAAAGAAAAGAAATAAACATAAAATAAATGAAATGAAAAGAGGAAATTACCTCTTGAAGTAATCTTCCTTGAGGGCCTCTTTAGCGGAGTGGTTTTGGTATTCTTATGAGACAAATGTCTTCTAGAATTGGGGGTAGGATATTGGGAGGATATTTGAGTATAATTTAGACATTGAACAAGGATTGATAAGAGTGAAGTAAAAAGGGAGTGGGGGGGGGGGGGTTATTGTGTAGGAGATTGGTGATTTGTGAATATCTTATTCATTATTTTATTATTTAGCCCAAGAAAACCAATAGCATTGACTCTTGTGACCAATAATAGTAATATGTGCATGTTATTTAGAACCAAGTTGGCTTATATCATCCTTACATCACCTATGACTCTATCAATCATGTATATAGCATTTATCGTTAATTATCATATTTTACTATTCACCCCAAATTCATGTATTTTAGAAAAGTCCAAAAAATTAACCCCAGCCATTTTTTGATTTTTAGAATTAAAAAATGAAATCCATTTTTTTAAAATAATTTTCTAAATATTTTTAATTTAATTTCTAAATAAAATCAAATTTTATACAAAAAACAACATTATAACTATAACTCATTTTATAACACTTTGAAAATTTAATCAAGGTCCCATAAAATTATATGCTAACCATAAGAATATAAAATAACAATTTATTATTAAATTTTATGAAAATAAATTTCAATTTTATATTTTTAAATTAATCTTTAATAATATTTAAAATATTAATGACATAAAAAAATACCTATACATATAATATGATCATTTCTTCACTTATATGATGACAAAATTGTATTTATACAATCATGGGTGATGTTTTTATTTTTTTCCCCAATTTAATATGTATTATTATTATTATTAAGGGTTTGTTTCTATTCCTAAGGTTATGTTTCCATTCATAAAAAACTTAGATGATTCCATCAGACTCTAAATATTTTACCGAATGTAACCATGTATGACTATATTTCGAAATTAAAATAACAAAGGTGGAAAAATATTGTGTATATGCTAAGTTATAAAAAAAGTAGTGTTTTATAGAGACTTTGTGTTTCATGCATTCAATATTAAATTAATTTTCAAAATCTTGGGGTGTTACATTATCCACTCCTTACAAAAATTTTGTCTTCAAAATTACCATAATGTTGCCTCACAAAAAAATTTGGGTAGTTCTTTATCATAATCTCATCATGACTATGCTTCTTCTTGGATTTTATGATTTTTCCAATGTATATTTACTAGTGAAGTCATGTGATTCCTAAAAACTTGTTCTTTAGTATTTAGAATCTAGATAGGCTCTTTATAGTAAGATAGGTCAATTTCAACTTCTATAGCTTCTAAAGTGAGGATATGTGTTTGGTCTGGGATATAATTTTTCAGAAATGGGACATGGAACACATTGTGAACTTTAGACAACATAGGTGGCATATAGAAACAATATTCCATAGTTCCAATTCTCACAAGAATTTCAAAAGGACCAATGTACCTAGGGCGAAGTTTCCATTTCTTCCCAAATCTTATAATGCACTTTCATTGAGATACTTCCAAGAAAACACGATCTCCCACTTAAAATTGCAAATCCTTTCTTTGATTATTGGCATAGTTTGTTTGCCAACTTTGAGCTATTTTGATAGTGATTTGAATAATTTATATCTCTGTTATTGTTTCCTCCACATGTTCTGGGCCCACAAGATTCCTTTCTCTAACATCATCCCAACAAGTTGGTGTACACTATCTCCTTCTATACAATTATTTATATGGTTCTGTTTGAATACTTGAATGGAAAATATTATTTTATAAAAACTACACTAAAGGTAAATATTTATCCCATATACCATGAAAGTCAAGTGAGCATAATCTCAGTATGTCCTCTTAGGTTTGGATCATCCTTTCGGATTGCCTATTAGTTTCCATATGATAAGAAGTGCCCAAATAAAGCTTAGTATCCAATGATTTTTGAAGACTTTTCCTTAATTTGAATGTCAATCGAGGATCACAATTAGACACTATTGAAATTGGTGATCCATGAAGCTGATCAAATAAATCATCAATGTGAGGTAGGGGTTACTTTTGCTTTATTGTTATAGCATTGATCTCCCTTTAGTCAATGCACAACCTCATAGATCCATCTTTCTTATTAACGAAAAAGAAAGGTTCTCCCGATGGAGAAACACTATGGAAGATGAATACTTTATCACACAATTCCTCTACTTTTTTCTTTAATTATATAAATTCCACCAATGAAATTCTTTAAGGGGTTTTTGATATGGGCCTTGAATTAGGAATTTAGTCAATGGAAAACTCAATTTTCCGTACTAGAGGATGTCTAGGTAAATCATCTGGAAAGGAATCAACATATTATTTCACAATAGGTATGTTCTCTCTTTGAACATTCTTTTCCTCACCCATTGTTATTTCATTCCCTTCATCCCCACTAATTGAATTCAATAGAGATATTGGGGGTAGATCTATATGAGAATCAGATGGTGATGTTTTTATCATAAATATAAGGGATTCCAAATGATGCTAAAAAATTGTAACCTCCTCTTCTTGCAATAAATTTTCACATCACTGTTTGAAAGGCAATGCACACCAAGGATTATATCAAAGTCAATCATGGGTATGATAGTAATGTCAGTAGATAAAGCATGTTTATATGCCATAATGTGGACTACCTGACACAAATTTATTGCAATGATACTTCGTTTAAGAGTTTTGACTAACAACTCTATTATTAAATCAAATGGTAAATATCTAATTTTATTGGAAAACTAGGATGATATGAAATAATGTGAATATCCATAATAAAATAATGCATTGGCTAAGTTTGAGGAAAAGATTAAAGTAACTTATACCACTTCATTATGAACCTCAACCTCCACAGTTATGACCACATAATCTTGGCTTTTCCCCCTTTGCCTTATTTGGGGAACATTTCCTGGACTATTATGAAATTCATGTTTATAATGTCTCGTCTCCCTAAAATTTTAGCATTTAACATTAGAAGCTTCTTTCTTCCCCTTACAATCTCTATTTAGGTGGCCTTTTTCTTTTCACTTGTAACAGACTCCCATTACCTTTAGGCGTGTTCTAGGGTGTTTCTTCCAAGAATTACTATAGGGTGTAATATCAACTATTCCCTTCTACCCCATTTACTTATTTCATTTTCTAGAGTTTTCATTATCCCCCTTCTTCTCTTGCTTTCCGTTAATGTCATCTGATGTAGAAAATTTTTTCTCTATCTTGATAGAACTTGATACTATATCATCATATGATGAGAAACTTTAAGAGACTAGTCCCATTCAGAGGAATGGTTTTATACCATCAAAGAATTGGTCAATATGGTTCTTTGGATTACATATGTAGTCTGTATCATGCATTTCTAGTCTTGTACTATTGGATTCATACATGGAAACATTTTCATCCTCTTTATACCTCAGATTCAAGAATTTCTTTTCCAAATCCACTCGTTGTTCATGGGAAAAATAATTTTCTAGGATGATTTCTTTAAAATCCTTCCATTCCATATCTTCCATTTATTCCTACTCATTTTTGTTTTTGATTATTGAACACCACTAATATGTAACTATTAATAGTTGAAAAACTACCATAACAACCATATCTATTTCGTTACATCCCAAAACAAGAAATATCTTCTCTAGGGAACTTATCCAATGCTCATCTACAAATATGTTTGTATTCTAATTGAATGATGGAGGTTGTTGTCGAATAAATAGATTTTGCATAGATCCTCCAAGTTGTGGATCCAAATTCTCCATACATGTAAGGTTACTGTTCATTACATAAGTATGTTGTACCAGTATAGTTATAAGTTACTCCACACTAGTCGCATCTCCAAATCCAACATCATTATATTGCATATCAGGGAAATACATACATGGGATACATGCCTTTATGTGGTTTCCATTCCTTCCACTATGTTCCATTTAAAAATATATTTCACACACAAGATTATGTTATGAATCATAATGTACTATATCAACTTATCAGAATACTTATCATAAATTGAAATCCTTTGCATGGCTAATCCAATAATCACAAAGATGAATTCATTGAGGAAAATTTTACATTTAAATCCTTCATAATGGCTCGTAAATAAAATGTGAATTATCCTTGCATATCCCCTGGGGGTGTCAAACCAGGTGAATTATAAGGCATGTTGTTATATACTATGATACCCCAGGTTAAGCCTAAAACTCCTTGTTAGAGTTGTTACTTCTATCTATATGTGTGTGAGAACCAAATCCACATGTAGTATATAGACATTGATTTATTTTATAGAAATATCCACATAATATGTTATAAACCAAAAAATCTAGAATTTTCTTGTATATTTATCCTCAAAGACTATCTATGGGGGTTTTCCTTAATCTACATTTTATAAATATAGTTTTCATGTTTTCTACTAAACTTCCTCTGATACCATCTGTAAGGACCCAACCCCAGTTGTCTGGAGCCAATTCCTTATTACATTACATTGGCATGATTACTAGAAAATTGTATCTCTAAGGAACAAATAGTTTAATAGATTTCGATATAAGAATCATACATAACTTCAACATTACAACATAAAATTAAATACAACACATATGTTTATTGGGAACATCCATAACTATAATTTTATCCCTGCATGTCATTCAAAATAAACATCTTCATGTATTGAAACAATAAAACATATGAAAGTTGTGAGCTCAAACACTCAGTAAAGGGAAGATACACAGTGTAATATATTATAAAAATAAACATTAGGAATAGTGAATAACAAAAAATACATTACTTTAATAATAAACTTGAAGACATTATGGCAGCAATAAGAGTTGAATAAATAATGCCATAATAAAAAATAAACATGTGTATTCTACTAGTATAATATCCACATTAACCATAAATACTATTTTCATAATGTGGAAATGCATAATGCAGGCCATCATCACCATACCATCAAGGCCTCATGCCTAGACCATAAATATCCATTTCTCAAGCCATTGTGCCAAGACCATAGTTCATCTCCAGAGACATACAGATCCACAGATGGGTTATAACGGTCCCCACCAGACACTTAATAAGTCCAAGGAATTCCTAATATAAATGGGGATAAACATAAACAATATATACATTCATATTGAAACTGATATATGAAATGTAAATAACATTTTCCAAACATTAAGCACAAACAATAACTATTCAGAGTAAATTGGAGAATGGTTTTAAGACAGAGCATCCACAGTCCAAATAATTGTAATCCATAAAATTATATATTTTATATGATATAATAAAATATTAATCCCAATAATACATAATAATCAACAAGAGTGTTGATATAAATGAAGATACTTCTATAAAATCATCAAGTAATTCTTGAGATAAGTATTATTTTACTTTGAAAAGAAGAGTTCTTTCAAAAAAATCGTTGTATAAAATAAGAAGTTAAGTAAGATAGAATTTTCATAATGAAATGTGAGATTTTATAAAGATAATGGTTTCCAGAATTAGATTATAAATTTCCCTTGTTAATAGGAAATAATTTGTGAAATTCCTTCGAATCTGGCTTGTATCTCGGAAAGAATTTTTGAATGATCATTTTAAAATATATAACTCCCCATAGTTAGAATTAGGAATATGGTTGGTAAAATTACATAAAAATTTGAAACCGAATTTATTATAAGAAAATATGAATAAAAAAGAATTTAATTGATGTAAGTAGATAATAAGAGTAACTCGAATGAAAATGGAGGTTCGGGTAGAAAACCCTTACCTTAAGTATTAAGGTGTCCCTCACATGATCTCAATGACCAGAATAATTAAATTTATGTTCATAAATTAATGAGTATAGAACCTCATATAAATAAAATTTATTTATTATAACCTTATTAGGTTCATTCATGGATTTTTTATGGGTTAAGAGATTCAATTTCATTATTTGGGAGTGTTTCCTTCATTAGTTTTGATGATCAGATTACTTATATTCATGCATGAATAAACATGTAGAATAAGAATGGTTGTCTAGAATATAAGTTATACATTATTAGTAAACTACCAGTAGATTAAATGTTAATATAATTCATTTGGTTATTGAAATTGATGATGAATCATTATATAAAACAATAATGACAATTGTTTGGGTTAATTGTTGGTTCTTGGTCACAACAAACATGTTTTGATTTATAAATTAATATCATGTGTACAAAATTATTTCATTACCTTAAATAAGTTATAATAAATATATTATATTTTTTTCATCCATCATAATGTTTTTATGACCAAAATTGAAAATGGTAAAATAAATTGAAAACTCATCGTCCTTGAATGTGATAAATTTACACATCTCAGATGGTGTTTTCATTTCTAGTATAAAAGGCGGGGAAAGGAGAGATGATAATGAATTGTTCCTTTATCATAAAAAATTATAGTACATGTAAGGTACTTGAGTCATCACAACATTTTTATCAAAGGAGGGGAGGAATGAAAAAGAAATTAAATGAGATTAAAATAAAAAAAATGAAAAGAGGGATTTACCTCTTGAATTAATATTCCTTGAGATCTTGTTTAGAGGAGAGGTTTTGATTTTTTTTCTGAGACTAGGGGATTCTAGGAATTAAGGAGGAGCTTGGTAGGATATATGAGATTAATTTAGACAAGGCACAAGGCTTGTTAAGAGTATATAGAAGCGGGAGTGAGGGGGTGGGGGCTTATAGTGGAGGAGAGGGGAGATTTGTGAATATCTTATTCATTAATTTATTATTTTCCTCCAGACAACCAATAGTGTTGACTATTTTGACCAATAATAGTAATGTTTTCATTAAAGTTCGAACCAATTGTTCTTATATCATCCTTACATCTCCTATGAATCAATAAATCGTGTATTTAGCGTTTATCGTAAATTATCATATTTTAATCTTGACAAATAATTCATGTATTTTAGAAAAATCCCAAACATTCACCCCAAACATTTTTTGGATGTGTAGAATTCAAAAATGAAATTCTTTTTTTGAAATAATATTTTAATAGTTTTAATTTAATTTTTAAATAAAATCATAAATTATTCAAATAACAACATTAAAACTATAAGTCTTTTTATATCACAATAAAAAAATAATCAATGTCCCATAAAAATACCTTATATCCACAAGAAAATAAAATAACAATTCATTAATATATTTTTTTAAATTATATTTTGATTTTAAATTATTAAATTATTCATAACATTGTAAATAAAATATTTATGACATACAAAAATATCAATACTTATACTATGATTGTTTCTTCACTTATAAGATGTAAAAATTGTGTTTATACTATCATGTGTGATGTTTTTATTTTTTTATAATTTACTATTTATTACTATTAATTACTATTCATAATTGTATGTTACTATTCATCGGAAACTAAGTGGGTTCAATCAGACACTAAATATCATACCGAACGCAACTATGTATGTCAATTTTTTTATTTTCAAATCACAGAGGTGGAAAATTTATGTTTACTGGAAAGGTTATAATAAAGTAGTGTTTTGTAGAGACTCACGGTTTCACTCATTCTATTTTAAATGTTTTTGAAAAATCTTGGGGTGTTACATTTTCATCCTAAAATGAGGCCTCAAGAATGTGGGGAGGGATTTTAGGAAGGGTTTCGGGCATTTATTGTTTGAAACAAATGATCTTTATGTATGATTAATAGAGAAGAGTGAGTACCTTTTTATAGGAGAGGGGTGGGTCATCCTTGGAAACTCTTAAAATATTAAATGAATATAAATTAAATTTAAAATACAAATCACTCTAACTTGAGTTATGTAAAATATAATATAAGTATTGTTATAAATAATAAAAACCAATAATTTTTATACCTTTTTTGATTTCATTTTAAACATTATCATTTCATTTTACCCTTAATTATTCTCTTTTAATTTTTACTATGGTAAAAGAAATTAAATATTAAAACGATATATATATTCCTTATGTAAGGTAAATTTCAAATAAATAGAAAATTCATAAACTTTTATACATTATCATAACATCTTTGTAATTTTAATTTTTTTAGGATTTTTAAATAATTTAATAAAATATATTTTTTTAAAATATCAATACTGTCAATTTGGATACTATTCATTTCATGGGATTTAAAGAAAATCTAAAAATATAGATAACTTCAAAAACCATTTAATATAATTATAATATGTAATAGTCTCCTCTAAAAGTCATTTAGTTCCCTAATTAATTCGAATTATATTTATTTTAATATTTTTTATTTCATTTACTTTGATATTTCTATTAATAAAATAATTAGTCTATCACTGTTATGTCATTATTTATAGTAATTATTTAATATCTAAATATTCTAAATAAATTCCCATGACATACATATTTTAATTATATTTCTAAATACTATTTATTATTGAATTTTTATCATGATTATCCCTATATTAAAATTATTTTACTTATAAGAAATAAGAGGGTGATATGTTGTCACTTTCTTTTGTTTTAATAATATTTATAACACTTTTAGGGAAAAAGTCCATTAAATTAATAAATTATAATACATTGGTGTTAGGTATTGAATTTTTTCCATATAATAGGATTTCCGTGGTTGTTAGTGTAATTTTATTATCCTTATCATATTATTTGTTACCCTAATTTACCTGATTTACCTTTAACCGTGGTAAATAAAAATTACCATAGTTACTATTCATAAAATCTAAAAAATAAAAGGAATATAATTTTATAATTTATACCCATGGATTCCAAATAATAAATCTTTTTTCCAAAAATTAAAACATATATGTTTTATTACATTATTTAAAATTAATCCTCATTGTCAAAACTTGAAAAAAATATTTTTAAAAGTTAAAAACCATCAAAAGATTGGCATGTGTTTATTTCAAATGTCAATGTAAAATTACATCTAATGAAAAATAGTGCATTAAATGATAAAAATATAGTCTAATTATATTACAAAACCAATTAAAATGAAATCCTATCCATATAAATAAATAAGATGAAAATTCAGTTTTGAATTAAAATGCAATATTTTCACTATTCATTAATATATGAATGTTATCAGATAAATACCAAAAATTTAGAAAAAATAAAATTTGATGACACAATTTTAATGAATATGAATTTTTTTAAAATTAAACATATAAGTTTTTTTAAAAAAATATATTTAAAATGGGTTCCCCATCAAAAGGGGGTAAAACAACATTTTTTCCAAAAACACTTCTAGGAATACAATAGAATTTGTTCTTATATCTTGTCTCAAAAAAATAAGAATAATTTTAAACATTTAATTCAATATATTATATTTTAAATTAATGAAATCCATCAATTTTTATTTTATTAATTTATAAACTCACTTACATGCATTTAAATAGTTTTTAGAAAAATATTTCCTTTTATTTAAAAAGGGTTTTATTTTAAACTATAATTATTTTTCCATAAAATAATTAATTATATACACATATAAATAAATTAATACCATTAATTCCCTCAATTTTATAATATATGTTATAAGGAAATATTTATATAATAATATTTAGTTGTTCGCTTAAGGCATATTATGTATGTTATCGAACATAAGGTCACTTTTTTAAAAACATCATATGTAATATATACCTCCATTATTTACCCTTATTAAGAATATGATATCATGTTTTCTTGTGTTTCCATTCCCTTGGTTATGAAGGAAGGTATTATGTATGATATATCAAAGTAGAGTTCTAGTTATGAAGATCCAATTTTTTATATATCTATGTTTCTAATGGCACTAGAACAATAAAATTATAACATGGATCATTATGTTATATAATGAATATTGATCTATTAATATGTGATATTTATGTTTTAAATGTACGTATCACTATAATTCAATTGTGAAAAGATAGTATAAACCTGAGACAACCGTTAATACAAAAAAAATGGACATTATGAATTCGTTATGATTCCATTCAGATGTAAAAAATCCCCCACCGTCTTCAAGTATTTTATGAATAAAATCATTATAGATTACATTGAGAAATTTTTTGCAATTTTTATAGATTATATTATCATATATTAAACGATTAAGGAAGATAATTGATATACTTTATGGATTATTATAGAGAACATGGGAAACAAAAAACTGCATACCAATTTTAGAATGTGTGAGTTTTTGAAAAATAATGTATCATTTATAGGTAATGTAATCACAAGGAAGGGTATATATGTTGATATTTAAAATATAAAGGTGGTTGTGGAATTTCCTAGACAAACCAATATAATATATATTATTAGTTTTCATAGAATAATTAGTTACTATGGATTATTTGTAATAAATTTATCACAACTTTCATATCAACTAACCAAGTTAACTTATAAGGGAGTCATGTTCATCCAAACAAATGAATGCAGAGACAATATTAATGAACTTATGAAAAGGGTTCTCACTATACCATTAATAAAAATATCCAATAGTTTATAATGGTTTTTAATATACATTGATGTGTTAAATATGGTTTGTATATGTATCCTTAGAAAAGGGAAATTATGATAGTTTTTGTCTCTTGTAAATTAAAGGTTCATGAGAAAAATTACCCAATAAACGATTTAGATATAGTAGTGGTAATATATTCATTGAAAATATAAATTCATTATTTATATGGTGAGAAGGTAAAATTATATACTTTTTATATGATTTTAAAGTATATATTCACAATGAAAGTGTAGAACATGTGCTAGAGGAGATGCCTGGAGTTGATCAAGGACATTGATCACTCAATACGTTATTACCCTTAGAAGGAAAACAAGGTGGTTGATGATTTGAGTATGAATAATAATACCAACTCATCTATGAGTATGATTTAAATAGAATAAATACACATGGATTTATAAATGATAATCCTTGAAATTATAGGGGAAGGGGAAAAATCATTTCTTTCCCAAATGACTGCTCATCCATCAATCCCTATAAAGATCAAGGCGGTGTAGAGTGAGGATATAGATCTATAGAAGAAGGAATGGAATAGTCCATAGTTTAAACATAACAAATATAGAATTATAAAATTTATAAAAAGACATGTTTCCTTTTAATACGATAATTAAATAATGAGTTTTTTGGTGATTCACATAACCGATCACTCTTTACCCATACTGAAATCCCAAAGATGTATAGAGATATGAATAATAAAATCTAGTAATTGAACATTTTATGGGCTCTTTAAAAGTATATATATTGATTTTTTCTATTCATAAATGTTAAGTAAAAATAAAATAAGTTTAAGGGAATGATGTATCCCTTTCCAATAAGTGAATTGAAATGGGAGAATATCACCAAGGATTTCATTTTAGGTCTTCTAAAGTATTCTAAAGGACATAATTATATTTGGTTTATTGTTTATTTCCTTTCTAATTATACACAGGTTGAATAGATACATGTAGTTCCACTCTCGACTGTATCTAATCAAGATTCAAGGTTAACCTTTAAACATTGTAGAATTATTCAACATGGATTGGATACAGAGTTTAGATTTAGTAAAAATTATTATCCTTATAATTATTATCAACAAAAAATTACTTTTAAAATAATATATGATCTAATAGGATCATGTTCATTGTATCTCTAATGTGGTTAGGATCAACACCTTCCCCTTATATGGTTCTTATGTAATAACAATTTTCATTCTATAATTGAAATAAAACTATATAAGGATCTGTAATGGAAGAGATTAAAATTCCAAAATGTCAGGTTGAAGTTATATAGTGGAAGATATTACGACTATGAATTTCTTAAGATATTGTAGATAATATTATACCATTTAGTGACTTAATGTTTTTTCAAAAATATTATTTAAGAGAAACTCCGACAGTCACCATTGAGATTTGGAGTTTGAAGATAAAGATTTAGTATTCCTTTTAAAATATCCACGGAAAATGGTTATGAGATTTAAGAAGAATGGAATATTGTACCCATGGTATATTGTCCAGTTATAAATACATGACCATTTTAGGATGGTATAGTATTGAGTTACTCTTCTATAAAACCTATATCAAGTGAATGATGTGTTATTTGTATCACTTTTTAGAGGGTATATGATTAAACCTTCACATGTACTGATATCAGAGGTAGTATCACAAGAAAATGATCTCTCTTACATGGAACTATGAATATAAATCTTGTATCATCTAGATAAATTACCATGAAACATTAACTCTAACTTGGTTAAATATTTGTTGAGTAATAAAAAATTTGGCGAAGAAACATGGGAACCTAAAAATGTAATGAGGGAGGCATACCCTCACATTTTTTAAGCAGTTTATTGAAATTTTAGGGAAATTTTTTTAAGGGGTTATAATGTTAAACCCCATAATTTTAGTATATATTTACCTTTAAATAAATACCATGTTTGATATATTATGATACACACAACACAGAACTAAAATGAAAAAAAATTATTTCATTGTTGAAGAAAATTAAAATACAATATGAAATAAATTATCTAATAATTAAATGAATCATAAATAGTAAAATCACTAAAGGAATGAAACTATAAGTAAATAAATATACTACAAAGTTTAAGTTATCATCATTATGAATTTATAAGAAGATCAAATTGTGGATTATAATTATATAACAATTATAAAAATCTAGCAATATTATAAACATATTTATAATAAATTATGGAATTTGATGAGTAATTCGAGATATTTATAAATGGATTTATATAGAAATGTAATGAGGAAATTATATAAATGGTAAATATATATATGACCATTGGACATATGATCATTTAATATATGGTCATTGTATTTATGGTTGTTGGATAAACTTATAGGTATATCGATGTTCGGTAATTTTTAGAAAAAAATAAAAAATAATATAGTTCACATATAATAAATAATTCATCAATTAAATAAAACAAGAAATAATAAATTAAAATTATTTATCATAAAAATATTTATTTTTATTTGTTTCATATTATTATTATTATAAAAGAATGATTTTTTTGGGTTTATAAAATTCAAAAGAATATTCTAATGTTTATGGATTGATAAAATAGAATGGTCATAAAATTAATAAATAATTTTAATGGAATTTGATTAAATTCATTTATTTCTAAAAACTGTATTTTTTCAAATATTATTTCTAATTGTTGGGAATTTTTATTTTAATAAATTTAATTGATCACATTTAAAGGATTTACTTAATAAAATGTTATGTTTAAATGTATAAAATAATATATTAAGACTCATTAATTTTCTAAATAAGTTTTAATAACATTATGAACACTAGAAGTTTAAAAAATTCATTTTTAAATACAAAAAGTATATAAATGTATATATGTATTATTTTTTCATTTAACAATCCTATTTCATATATTTAGAAATTTAATTTAATTAAATGGAGTGAAAAATTTTATTTAGAAAGAAAAAATTAGGTAAAAATGTTAGTTGCATTTTTAAGCATAAAAATAATATAACAATGTAAAAGTTAATCTCCATGATAAAGGGTAAAATTAGGCAAAAGGGTAAAATTATGGAGTAAATGCCTAAAATATCATAAAAAATTATCTTCAAATGAGTGGATGATGGAATTATAGACATCTACTAACCCAATTCACATTATTTTTCTACTTTGGATCGACTTTCAATGTAAAAACACATTCTGTGCACATTAAGTAATGGATGTTCAGTAAAATACCACTCAATATCACCTATAAAAGGACTCATACTATTCGTTATTCAACCCACACCTTTTCATTTAGGGTTCTATTAAATCCCCTCTGAAATTCTCTCCCTAATAATATTTTCAAATGTATAGGAAATTCTAGTCACAATGATGACTCTTAACTCCCTCATTTCTTAGAGGCTCTCTATAGGAAGATTCATTACTTAAATGCATGTGTTTTTATTCTCAGTAATAATTATTTATTATAATTTTCCTAAACCCCTTCTTTAATATGATTATCAATTTAATAAAATGATTTTTAATTCATTAATATTATATAAATTTAATATTATCACTATAAAATAACATGTTCTTAATCAATAAATTGTTATAATGCATTCTTATTTGAGTTTAATTTACCAACAACACGAATGATTTCTTAACATTTACATCATGAATGACTACGAAAACCTAAATATCGGAAATATTCGTTAATAATGTCTAATTTAATATATTTTCAATAAATTTTTAAGGTAATATTACAAAATACCGATCTTTCCATCATAAATATTACATACATAGAGATAAATATTTAATTCATAACATTATGATCCATGCCAAAACTATAATTGTTTAGTGTTGTAGATTAATAGATAAACAAACATTTTATTTAGGTACATTATTCATCTTATATCATAAAGTTATTCTAAATTTTTTCCCTTCTTGAGACACCCTACATAAAACCTTTATTTCTAAGCTAGGGAAAGGAAACATTGGAAAGGGTGAACATATATTCTCTGAAAGGGTAAACATGGATCAATTAATCAATGATCATATGAAATAATTAGATAATGAAAATGGTATGAGCTCATGAACATAAATTAAAAAATTTATACTCCCTATATCATATATTTTATCCATGATTCATGGTATAAAAAATTTAAATTACAAAATACCGGAATTGTAAGTGTGATAAACAATCATAAATTAATCAGGAATAATTTGTTTCGATAATAAGCATTTTAAAAATGTGTGGAACCATTATATTTATATAAAACATATAATTTGTCACATATAACTACCAAGACCATAAAATCATATTGGATCGGGTATCTACACTTGTTTCCTATATCATAACAGACCAGGTATCATCACATGTTTCCCACAGTGCATCAAGAAAATCAAATTGTTTCATATAGTGGATCAAGTACATCAAATTGTTTCCCATAATTATCACATCAAATATTAAACATCACCCAATTCATTAGAGGGATATATAATTATAGGATCAACCATAATATAATAAAAACCACATACATATTCCCCAATATCATAAAACATTTATCATATCATCATAACATAATTTGACGAAAGGAAATGGGTTTTATCAAATATTTCATTCTAGAATTACCCATGGAAAATAAATGGATTCAATAAAATATCATAATAATAATAATAAAACATCCATATAAGTAATATTTATGGATTTATTGGAAAAAATCCCCAATAAATCATAATTAACCTCAATGATGTTACCATGATAAAAATTATATTAATGGTCACTGGAGTATTTCAGGAGGAAAATACAATTTTTATTTTGAAATCACTTATTTGAAATCTACAAATTTCCAAAATATTGTGTAAAAAAATTTTCATTGAAATTAAACCTAGAAACTTGTAAAGGATTATTGAAATAATTATTTTATCATGAAATTGATACATTTTGTTCTTTCTGTGTATGTTAAAATAAATATTCCTTCTAGATTTGTGGTAAAAGGTTAAAAGCACCTCATTCAAAAAATGAAAAAAAAATATTCTATTAAAATATTTTTATAAAAAATTGAACATGGGTAAAAATGACTTTAAACATTTATAGGATAATATTAGAACATTATTAAAAATATTTTAAAGAAAACATAGACATGGAAGGAAATTATTCTTGATCGGATATTAAAACGTATTCGGGTTTCCCTTAAAAGATTTTTATAATATCATGAGTACCTAATGTGAGGAAAATAAAATAAAACAATGGATTCAATAGAAATAAAAATAGGATAAAAAATTAAATTTATTTATCAGGTATGAAAAATATAATTTCTTCAATGGAAATTCAAGCATAAATAATGTCGAATAAAATGGGATTGAGATGTATATACCATACCACAAGTATCATATGACATCATAAACATTTGAAACTATTTTATATAAAATATAGATTTATTATAAATTTTTTTAATAACCATTCACATATATATCAAAACATATTTTATTTATTTATAACATCTAATAACTTTTTTATTTACATTTTTTATTAAAATCATTATTCCAGGTGATAACTGATTTTTTCTCATACATATTTTGGTTTAGAAGTCTCAGAAATAATAATTGGTCATTATTCCAACTTCTCAAAAAATTTATTAATATTATAAATAAAATATTATATATATATATATGCAGTCATCCATAAAATTTATAGTTATAAAAATAAATTACATCGTTCATGGAGATGGTAGGCCTTACAAACACATAAACGTTGTTTTCACTTCTCAACAGATGTAATAAAAAGAAGGTAAATAAGTATTTATCTTTATATAATCATTATTATTTAAAATATATCATATATATTCATTAATTATAACCATATTACTTTTCATATAAAAGACAAGTGAAAAATAAATCAAATCACTTTGTTAAGGGGGTAGTCCACACATATAAATGAGCGACATTATCATTTCCAACAGATAGAAATGATGTGTATAATGGTTGTTCCATCCTGATAATTACAATATATTATATTTGATATAAAATATTAATTATTTTATAATTAATACCACTAATTTAGATGAGGTATAATAAGAAGTAAAATTGAAAATTCATGAATAATAGTTATACCCCTTTATTGAGAAACTCTCTTTGGATTACACATTAATTAATGAATGGATGATATTACTGTCACGACCGGTCCCCTAGGTCCAATTTAGTAACTATTCCAATCCCGCCGTCCATATGCTAGGTGCTGGTCACTAGAACTGTGTAGGCATATCCAAAAAAGGGAAGGCATTGCCTTTAATCTTGTACACATGCACATAGATTAAACTGCCAAAAGTAAACACAAATTAAACCACAACTTCCACCGAGACAACTGCTGAGAGTATAACATAAAATGAAAGTAAAAAAGGGGCGCTAATAAAAACACAAAACCCAAAAGGAAAGTAAAACTACCACAATCCATCCACTCAAGACCCTACATGAAGGGTAGGTGAATGGTAGCTACCTATAACCAAAGTAGTATGTTCATTAGTCCAGTATCACTGAGAACCACATGGTCCCACACCAACATGGTCTCTGTCAAAGTGTCAATATCCTATAAGATACCTGACACGTGTGGGCAAAGCCCATGCAAGGGTGATTAACACAATACTCAGAAGGGACCCCAAACCACAAAGGAAAGACCACGAAGAAAGACCACACAGAATGATCTGATAGCAAGACCACAATGAAAAAGAAAACTCACACTAGGTATAAATAAATGCATAGAAGGTAATATTTTCAGTTGTAATTCTCAATCATATAATACTACATAGGGACGCATCCCTGATGAGTCACTGAGGTCTTCTATACTATTGGACCACCGAGGTCCACTCTGCTTTTGAACCACTAGGGTCCTCTCAACTGTGGGCCCACTGAGGCCTGCTCTTCTTTTGGTCCACTAATGTCTGTTGAGATACTAGACCACTCAATCCCACATGGCTGTTGGAACAATGAGGTTTGCTCGTTATCTAGAGCACTAAGGTCTACTCACCTACTAGACTGTTGAGGTCTGCTGAGCTACTAGACCACTGAGTTCTACTTGGCTATTAGACCACCAAGGTCCTGGTCATCATACTCTACATGTCACAGCTAACAGTAGGATTCCTACTCATTATGGACTAGATTCCAGGATAATCTACTCTAGAAACCATTCGTTGCATCTCAACTTCCCTGAAAACCTGGTTAGAGTATTCTCAAAGGACCATCTCTCCAAAAGTGTCCCAACGCCATAGGAAGTGTGTCCATTAGATGCCCAGTCTGAAAGATATTTGCATTTTAGTAAACATGGTATCGTTGTGCTCGGGATGGGTCCGACTTGGTGGGACTAACTTGACCCACCCGACCCAGTGGTCTCACATGGACCGACCTGTTTCGGCCTACCCAACCTAACCTGGTTTGTTCTAGACAGACTCGGTCCATCCTGGCCCAATGGTCCTTATTGGACCCGACTTAGTTCGACTGTGGGTCCATCCCACCAGGTCACCCAGTGAAATGGTCCGCATTCTCTCGCCTGAATTGACTTTGTCGGACATGTACTGACCCACCGGCCCCCCTAGCTGCCCGGTTTTCCAACTATACATGGTCATAGTGGCAGGCCTATAATCTTCCAACCTAGGATGCACAACAGCCCGGTTCTCTCTACTATCTTGGCCTGTATCGGTGGGTCGGTTCTCCTCAATCCTAGACATTGTGCGTTATCTAGTTCGCACTGCCATGCAATGCCATGGTGGTGTCACCTCTTCAGCTAGCTGGTCCACTCATGTGGACTGGGTCTTCTGCATGAAATACAAGATGTTGTGGGTCCAGCTCACCGTTTTGGTCTATGGACATTGGATTTGCGACGTGTGGCACCTCCGACATGAGTTAGTGGACACATCCACCTGAAAACGGTCTCTATCCTCCATTATAGCATCCCATATCACTGCCAGTGCACCGCCTCCCACATGGTGTTGTCATGGATGGGTGTCATATCCCACCTAGGAATGACTCGTCCACCTGGTGTCACTGACTGAGGTGCCACCGTTGTCCCTCCTGGACCACAGATGTCATCATCGTTGACCATTGCACAACGAAGAATGGGGACAACGCAAGAAGAAATCATATAAGGAGTCACAACACAAGTACACCCAAATAACGATCTTGGACATTTCTCGTGTTGACCAAGAATCATTCTTATTAGTAGGATCATAATGAACCCAAATAATGTAGAATAATCACAAAGATAGATATACCCTTTATATCACATATTTAATCATCCCCATGAACTATCAAACTACTAATTAACCTGTTTGTGGGTTGGTCCACATTTTTTTTCAATCATTACGAATGGGGAAAGGAAAATAACTCAAAAAACCCCCTACGTAGGAATGTAGATTTCCCATGGTTGATCATTCACCATCATCTGTTGATCTCTAGTCCCGAATTTACACTCCAATGGTGTCATGTATGTTTTTTGAATCACCGAAATTCATCATTTGAGAGGTTTTCCTCTTTGTTCATCATAGGAATGGTAAGGTTGTTTGTCTAACCAAAATTACATGATTAATTAACTAAGGATAATTTTTTATCATTTCTACATCACCACACTGATTCATTAATGAGGTTCATTAATGGGATTCAATATCACCTCATTATTTCACCACAGTGCTGACGAGTTTCTATGTAGCTAAGTAGAAAATATAATAAAATAACTTCTTACGTTATTTTATTTTTCTTTCAAAAATCCCAAAAACTATCTTCTTCAGTCAACCCACATTTGTCGATGTTATGTCCTTTCATGAAAAATCCCAATTCTCTCAATTCAATGGTTCCTTCATATATTTGATCCTGGAACTGGTTCAAAATTTTAAAAACCCCACTCAATCGATTATTTAATGGACATTAAAAATAGTTCAAAAGTAAATTTTGGCCACTACATAAATTTAAATCTAATGTCTTCTAATAGCCTGGTCTCGGATTAATACCATTTTATTTTTAAAAGAAAAAATTAATGGAATTATGATTCATTACATTACCCCCACCTTTAGGGATATATGTCCTCATAAGCCAAACAAATGGTATCAAACAAATGGGGGTACTGAGCACGAATATAGGCCTCTCTATCCCACATATTCTCCTATAAATTCTTGTGCTTCCAACATACATGCACTAGAGGAATCAAACCTCCTTGAATGATCTTATCTTGTCATTCCTCTATCTCTATCAGGTACTCCATGAATGTTTCCTTGTCATCAATATGCAGCTCACCATGGTCAATGAAGTGAGAAGGGTCGTTCACATATCTTCTTTCCCAGGATATGTGGAAGGCATCATGAACCCTCTTTAACTACTATGGTAGATCCAAGCAGAATTCCACCTATCCCGGTATACGCAGTATCATGAAAGGTCCAATAAAACTTGGAGATAACATGTTGCATCAACCAAATATTTGTATCCCTCATTGAGGTGAGACCTGTATGAATACTTGGTCCCCCTCCTCGAATTATAAGGGTCTCCATCACTAATCATCATATGAATTCTGTCAGCTCTGTGCTGTATTAATCCTCTATTATATGTTTGGAACATTCGTAGTGGTATTTGTTATCAACTCTGGACCCATGTGTGATGACTCCCCTATGTTTTTCCAGCATTATAGTGACCTGATTGGTTGTCCGTACAGTTCCTTTTAACAGTGACATCTGGATGGTGGAGTGGTAGATATTGTTGTACACAAACACCACAAGTGGTAGGTGATCCTCCAAACTGTGACCAAATTAAAAAATGCAAGCACAGAGCATGTCCTCCAAGGTATGTATGGTCTGCTCTGTCTGATCATCCATCTGTAGGTGAAAAGAAGTGCTCAAGAGAAGCTGAGTCCCAAACACCTCCTATAGTCCCTTCCACAACCAGGATGTAAACTATGAATCGTGATTAGAGAATATCATATATGGGAGACCATGGAGTCAAGCTATCTCCTGCATGTAGAGGAATTCCAAGATCTCCACTAAACCCTGATCTTGAATGGGTAGAAAGTGGGCCGACATGGTGAGTTGTCCATGATCACCCAGATTGTATCATGCTCCCTAGACCTTTGTGGTAATCCCACAATGAATTTCAACGAAATCCCACCCCACTTCCACTATGATACCTCAATGGGTTGTTTCAAACCTGTTGTAACCTAGTGCCCCCCCCCCTTCACATACTATTAGGTGAGGCATGTCGATAAAAACTCTACCACTGCCTTCTTCATCCCCATCCACCAATACTGACGTTAGGGGTAACGATACATCATCAACAGACCTGGATGTACTACCAAGTGGGATATATGGAACTCCTTCAACACCTCCTCTTGCAATGACATTAGTTCTATGGTGCATCCTATAATATATAATTACATGCTCTCCACCTTTCGAATATCCATCAGGGACATTCCCTATGGATATCCGGGAACATGTAGTCCCAAAGATGGCATCTCCGAGTTGCGCCTCACTAAATTTGTATATGATTGGAGGGGAAACTACCATCTACTAAATAAAAATTGTCTCATTTCTATCTATGAAGGATATCTAAAGAGAGGCTAACAACATTGAGGCCTCATTCCGTAGCAATCAACTCAATCTCTTGCTGAGATAATTTGGCACCACGTTCCCCTTTTTAAGAGTATAGACTATCTCAAAGTCATAGTATTATAGGAACTCTAGCCAATTTCACTATCTCAGGTTAGGATCCTTTTAAGAAAATATATACCTGAGAATCTTGTGGTCAGAGTAGACGATGAATCATTCTCTCACAAGGTAGTGTCATCACATCTTTAGTGTGATGACTACCGCCAGCAACTTAATGTCCTGAGTCGCATAATTCTTCTCATGTGGTCTTAGTATTCATAATCCATAAGAAATAAATTTTTTACCTTGAATTAGGACAAAACCGAGGCCTATTCCTAATATGTCACAGAATACCACATAGTTGATTCCCTCCTCTGGATGCCTCATGATATGAGAACTCGTCAAGCTCTGCCTCAGCTGTTGAAAGCTATGCAGGTATCTTTTTATTCACAAGAAGGGCTTTACCTTCTTTGTTAATGTTTTCATGGGATCATCCATTATGAAAAAGTAAGGTGAAAACCTTGTATATTACCCAGACAACCAATGAAAACTATGCACCTCAGTAATGCTCTTCGGTGGCTCCCAAGCAAGCACTCACTCGATCTTCACTGGATCCACCACAACTATATCATATGAGATGAAATGTCCTTGAAAGTGGAAATTTCATACCCTGAACTCACACATAGATATATTTCCGTAAATATGGTGCTCTCAATGTGTGCCCAGATCCATTATCTTGTGTATCACTTTCTCCTCCTCAGACGGTAAATACACTTAGATGTCAACAATGATGACCACTAAAATCTGGTCTATGTACACATGGAAGTTCGTGTTCATGAGTCCCATGAATAGTGATTGGGAATTCATCATGCCTAAAAACATCACCAATTACTCATACTAGTCATAGATACATCTTAAATCTATCTTCAACATGTCCTCATATCTTACTTGAAGCGGGGGGTAACCTGATTTGGGGTCAATCTTCGAGAACCATCTCACTCCCTTCAGTTGGTTGAAGAGGTCATCAATCATCTGTAGAGGATACTTGTTAAACAAAGTCTCCTAGTTCCATCTTCTAACATTCACACATAACATTAATCTTCCATTTTCCTTATTGGAAAATAACACTGGGGATACCCATGGTGAAACACTGGGCCTTACAAATCCCTTCCTCTGCAAGTCCTCTAACTATACCTGCATCTCGTGGAGTTCTATGGGAGCCATATGATATGTAGGTTTAGATATCTTTTTCATCCAAGGGAATAAATAAATGTTGATTTCTACCTCTCTATGATGAGGTAATCCTAGTACTTCCTTTGGAAATAGGTCCTCATACTTTTCCACCATTATACGAAACTGTAGACTCGTCACATCCACTGTACTAAGGGTCATGATAGACAACTGATGATTTATCAGTAGCACACTCCTATGTGCGAGCCCATCCCATGCTACCGGATATCCTTTCTAATAGGTGAAGGAAAATATGGTCCCATCTCTACAGACACACCGCACTCTGTGCAAAAAACAGTCAATTTGAGTATGGACTATGGATAATTATTCCATACCCTAATGACACTATAAGGCCTCAATACCACTACTAGGATATCCCAACCGAAGCTCTCACATCCAAGGTTAAGCTCAAATTTCTGGAACTAGTGTGTGATAGATGAATCCCCTCCCGTATGAGTCTCTAATAGCAAGAATTGAGATAATGACCCGACAAGAATCTTTAAGCTCTAAACAAGGTCTGTGGAAAGGAAAGAGTGACTGGAGTATGTGTCTATAAGAACTACATATAAAGTGGAGAAGGAGAAGATTATAACTTGTATAATCTCTAGGATATCAAGATCAAAGGCCTTAACTTCCTAAAGTTAAGCCTACCCTTGTCCAACTGCTCCTAGAGCCCATGGTGGACCACCTGGGGTTGGTGGTGGTAGTACCTTGTAGATGCACTCACCTCCTACCGCTCGTCCCACTCCTTTTCCACATCTTCCACCTGGAAGACCACCCAGTTTCTGTGTCTACCTCTACTTCAATAGTCCCTCTACCATCTATCAATCCTCTATGTAGATAGTAGGGTAATCCCATTCAATGTTCCCCTCTACACCAAATGCATAGAATACTCTTCTCTTCTGATGAATCGGTCTACCCTTATAGCCATGTACTTCTGAATATGAGTCCAAGGAACATCCTCCGAATGGTCTGGTCTATTTAGGCCTCTACATCATCTATCGACAACCTTCTGTAGATGAATTGGCCACCTACCACCCAGTGTTAGCTCCCACCAATGGTACCTGCTCTATAAGGAAGATCTCAACTTGTAGAGCTTTCTCCAGCACCCCAGCCAATGTAGGGATGCTATGGGAAATCATCGATTCTTGTTCTACCATTGGAGACCCAGCTCAAATGTTCAATCCAGCATGGAGGGGTCCCATATCATATGCATTGAGTAACAGTAGAGGTCTCTGAACCTTCCCGATTACCCAACCACTATTAGGTTGCCATGCTGTTTGTGAAGCAGATCTTGTATGCACACTGATCACAATGTCATGGGAAGGAAATCCTCCTAGAAAATTTTCTTGAAGTCAGACTAAGTGAGGGTAACCATCTCATGCATCTAGATCATCAAAATACACCACAACCCTTGCGAGACCTATAGTAGGCTCACAGATAGAACTGCCATATGGTCAAGTGGCATCCTCAATAAGGTGAAAACTCATGTCATTACCACCATCCAAAGCTACGTGACCTAAGGATCTATCCCTCATCTGAACATGGGAGGTCTCTGCCTATGAAACTCATGTCAGGAACTAAGCCTACATGTGTCCTCAACCGGTAGCTCCAGTAGTGACTGATGCCTGGTGAGCAATGGAATCATGGGGATGCTGCCTGAAGGTACCATCTCAGGAAATGGTCCTAGTACTGAATCCTCATCACTAAATAGTTTATCCTTGTGGTCACACATTGTAGTCATGACTGGATATCTGTGTGTAGGAATCCTAAAAGAGATCAAGATGAATCACAGTTAATGGATTTATGGTGAGTTGACTCTGACTCGGAAAGATCATGAATGAAACACTCAAAGACGCATGCAACTAGGGTTTTCTTGAACTGAGTCAGATAGCAGAGTTCAAGGTCCCAGTGTATGGATATGTCGGACACTACACCAACACTGGACTCCCTGGCCTAGAATCCAAACCCAAAATAGTTAACACCATTGCCCCATCAAAACATTAGACTCTTAGTTCTTCTAGTAGAACCTACCATCTTTGATACCACATATTCCATGACTTGTTACCTAGGGAATGTTCTATGACTACCCCAATCACACCTTCCATAGGCCAGGGGCTGGTGACTAGCATTGAGTAGGAATATCCCAAAAAGGGAAGGCATTACCTTTTAACCTTTACACATAAACAATACTCAAACTAAGGAAAGTAAAAACAATGTTAACCAGAACTGTCATAGAGAGAAAATACAAATAGTATAGTACGAAATGAAAGTAAAAAGGGGCCAGAATAAAATCCTAAAACCACAAAAGAATGTAAAACTTCCACAGTCCATTCTGTTAAGACCCTACCTGAATGGTAATTGAAGGGTATATTTCTATAGCCATAGTAGTATGCACGTCTGTCCCATCTTGCTGAGCACAACCTGGTCCCAGACCACCAAGGTATCTGTCGATTCTGTGATAACATGCATGAGACACGACATATGCGGGCAAATCCCGTATAGGGGTGAGTAACACAATACTCAGTAGGGACCCCAAACCACAAAGCAAGACCACACAACAAGAGCACACAACAAGACCACCTAGCCTGATCACACAGCAAGACCACACAACAAGACCACAAAGAAAAGATAGCTCACAGAAGGTATAAATCAAATTATAGAAAGTAAGATTATCAGTCATAAAGATGAATCATCTTGTACTATTGAGGGACTCATCCCCAATTAGTCAACGAGTTTTGTTTAGATACTTGACTATTGAGGTCCACTGAGCAATTGGACCACTATGGTATGCTCAAATTTTTGACCACTAAGGTATGATCGTATGTTGGACCACTAAGGTCCGCTAAGCTAGTCGAGCACTGAGGTCTGCTCAGCTACTAGACCACTGAGGTCTCACTATTCATACCCATCATGTCACAACCAACTGTAGGATTATTGCTCGTAGCCTACTTGATTGTGAGAGAATATACATCTCAAGCCATCAGTCCCATCTCAATTTCTATGAAAACTCACTTAGAGTATGCTATAAGGACCATCTCAACACAAGGGTCCCAACACCATAATCGGCACATCAATCAGATGCTTGGCCTGGAAGATATTGGCATTGTAGTAAACAGGGGTCGGTCGCGTTTGGGCTCGGGATGACTTGGTCGGACCGACCCATCCTGGTTCAACTTGGTCGGGCCAAACCGACATGATTTTGCCGACCAGACTGGCCCAGTTGGGTCTGGGCCAACTCGGTCCACCATAGCCCTTTAGCCAGGCCCATTGGGCCTTGCTTGACCTGAACCAATTTGGTCATCGGTCCTGCCCATCAGGTCGCCTAGTGATATAATTTGCATTCTCCAGCCCGGTCGAACTTGGTTAGACTAATACTGCCCCTCTGGGCTGCCCAATGGGCCGATTTTCCATCCGGACCTACCAGAAGTGTTGGGCCAATTCTCTTCCAACACAGGTTGCCCAATGGCTCAGTTCGCTCTACCAGCCCAACCTGCATGTGGTGGTCGATTCTCCTCCCGCCTAAACACGATAAAACATTTTATTCGTCCAGCCTCGTGACACCTCCTCTTGGACCAGCCAGTCCACTCATGAAGACCGGGTCTTCTGCATGACCTGATGCAAGTCGTGGGTGCGTCACAAAGATTTGGTTCACAAACTGTAGCTTTTCACCATGTAGCACCTCTGATGCGGCTGAGTGGCCACGTTCACCTACTACCTGCCTCCTTGCCATTGTCCCCTATCACTATCATGGCATGCTTCTTGAGCATTGCCTTCTGTTAGCTGGTGTTACGGCCTTGTGCTACCGCCATGACCTCTCACCGATGTCACGGCCCGACTGGCTGTGGCCCTTCCGCTTGGCGTCGTGGTTTGATGTGCCACCACAGTCCCACCTGGACCACAAATGTTGTCACAACCAGCCATTGATCCATGAAGAATAGGGAGAACAGAAGATTAAAATGGGGATGGGGTCACAACACAAGAACACCCAATGAATGATCTGAGTCTTTGTTTGTGTTGATCCGGATGCGTTCTTGTTAGTTGGATCACGATGGATGAAAATAATGAGGAATAATCAATAAGATAGATATCCACTTTATCCACAATCTTTAAACATCCATCATAAACAATCAAACCAAGGATCAACTTTTTTTGGGGTTGGTCCATGTTTGTCATTAAACATTAAGAATGTGGAATGTTAAATTACTCAGAAAACCCCCTACCTTGGAAATAATATTACTCGAGGATGATTGTCCATCGTCGTCCATCGATCTCCAGTCCTGAATCCCTTCTCCATAAAAATCATTACCATTGTTCCTATTATCCAACGTTCTTCATTGGTGAGGTTTCCTTCACCGTTATTTAGAGGAATTATAGGGTTGTGTTTTCAACCATGAATTCCATGTTTCAATAAAGATGGAAGACACATGCACATTATAGCATCACTATGAGGATTCATTAAAGTGGTTAATTAATGGGATTCAACATCTCCTCATCGCTTCACTGCATCACTAATGAGTAGATGTATAATGAAGGAGAAAATATAATAAAATAACTTTTTATGTGATTTTATTTTTCTTCTGAAAATTATGAAAACTATCTTCTTCGGTCGACCCATGCCGGTCGATGTTAGGTCTTTTCTAAGAGATTATTGACTCTCTGAGTTCAATAGTGCCCTTGGATATTTGATCTAGTCACCAGTTTGAATGTTATAAAAACCTTTTCACATGAATGTTTTAGTGAACATTAAAAAAAGTTCAAGAATACATTCTAGACACTCCTGGACTTGGAATCACATGTAGTCTCAGAGCCTGGTGTCAAAATAATACCATCGAATTTTATTAATTTTTTTTAGAAATTTTAGGACATTAATCTTATGAATGGAAAAGAATCTATAACATATATTTATCTAATATAAGATGGTATTGTGGTACGTATTTTCCAAGATAGAGGTATCAAAATATGTGAGGAATATATGAGAACATATGATATTTTATATGTGAGGGGAGGAGCACTCTTGGAATTATTTAATGTATTAAATTAATATAAATTATGTTTTAAAATAAATTAACTAAAAATCGAAATATTTATAATATATGATGTTTATAAGTTGAAATAATATAATAAATTTTTGTTTAGAAAAGTTATTGTGATGTTTTAATCGCAATCTTTTAGATATACCCTCGTTAACCATTTTGACAGTTACTGCAATATCACTGTTTTCTACTCTTTAAGAATTGATAATTTGAACATAAAAGGAATAGTGACTAAAAAATAGGAAATGGTTGAATTTTTATACATATGAAATTCAATTCGATGAATATAGTATTTTATGAATTTTAAATCATTGAATAAAAAATTATTTATTATAAAATATCATTAATATCATTTTTCGAACAATATATTTAATTTGACATTGAAAAGAACATTAATGTAAAGTAATTTTAGTATAAAACAACAAAACAAACCTAATATGTGATATTTATCCATCAATTTTGTGGTACTCAATAATATATCAAAATTTCCTTACTTTTAATATTTTTAAAACAATTTATTAACTTTTATATTAATTAAAAAAAATTATCCTGGTGTTCTGTAAGAATTTAATGTAATTAATCACTAAATAAAATGAATAAAAATTACCATGATAAAAATAAATTAATCCTTCTTTAAAATAGACATTTAAAACCCAAATTATCCTATTATTGTCTCCACATAAAATATTTAGATATATTGAAGTATATAGTGTGATATTTGGTTTTTGTATTTTTCCTAAATTAATATAATGATCAAATCAAAGAAACATTTAACCAAGTTCACATATATTCAATAATTGGATAGAAATTGCAGAAATTCAGACATAAATTAGGGTAAAGGAATGTTTTATATTGAGATTGAGACTTTATCCCATGGTCTTAACCTCATTTCCCCCTTATTACACTTTACCAAGGTGACCCGTATTAATTATGGGTATTATGCGTAATATCTAAATTTAAAAGTGGAATATTATAAAATTTTAATCATAATAATTCTAAATATTTAATATATTTTTCTAGATTCATTTTATATAAGTGGTATAAATTAATTTAATATAAAAATCTAAAACACAACAGAAATATAGTTATCAGAAAATCCTTTTTAAGTAAAAAAATGTTTGTATAAAAAATTAAACAATTATATTGGTTCAAATGAACTTAATTAAATTATTAATAATATAATAGAACTAAATTTACTTTTACACCATTTTAAAACAAAATTTAACATAGTTAATTATTGAACAAAGAATATGATTGTTAATAATTATTTTTCTCTATTCTCTGGAAAAACAATATTTTCAGAAAAATACAACAAATGCACTATAAGTATATTTTTACATGAATATTTAAAAAATGATGTTACATTTTTCAATTGTAGTTTCTAAAATTATTTTTAAATTAGATATATTACTTTCTCCAAAAAGAAATGAGAACCATTTTTCAGGGAAAATATATTTTTAAAACATACAATAACTTTGCTACAAATATATTGGATTTATTTAAAACTTTTTCCATTTTTTCAAAATGTTGTGATTATTATTATATTTTCCAATTTTCCAATTATTTTATAACGGTATACTATATTATGGTTCATTTAGACTTAGGGTTGTGTGCAATACTAATTATCAAAGAAATTAAATTTATTTTAAGATAAATATATCATAAAATCATGATGTGTTATATTTTACCCCCTATAAAATAAATATACACCTCTAAATATAATTATCTCAATACCAAAAATTGGGGATATCTCTATTTCCCTATATCATTGGGTTTCTAAGATGCTTATATTATTTATGGTTTATCCACACAACATTGACTAGGTCTGTGGTCTTGTTTCATTGAACATTCCCTCAATGATATAAAATCTCCACCAATTTTTCCTTATAAGAAACATACTAATTAAGTGGTATAACCTAAGAGTAATGAACATTTAAATTATTATATATATAGTTACTTCTATGATATTCATGGACCACATAATAAACTTGAGAGAGATTCGGTTGAAGTTACAAATGATAAGATACCATCCTAAAAAGATCAAGAATTTAAAAGGGACTGATATATATTAGGATCAAATTTAACTTATTTACAAATATTATAACCTTATTACAAGGAAATGTTAATAGTAATACCTTTTGACCGACTACAAAAAGTAGATATACTTGAAAAATGTCAGCATAACCTTTTCATTGACTATTAGATATCATATATGTTGTTGAATGCTCTAAATTTTTCTTCCATGTCCGCATCTATATTAGGTCCCAATATCTATCTTTCCCCATCTTCATCTCAAAAAATTGGATTTATGAACTTCCTTCCATAGAGGGATTCATAAGAATCCATCAAAGTGCCCAAGTGAAATCCATTACTTTCTGAAAACTTAACTAGAGGAAGGTGATGATCCAAACCGCATTTGAGATCCAGAAAACAAGATATCCTAATATCATATAGGGTTTAAATGGTTATCTCAGGCTGACCATATTTTATAGGATGGTAAGAAATATTGAAACATAACTCTAAAACCAATGTTTTTTGAATATTTTTTCCATAATTTTAAGGTAACCCTCATTTCCTGATAAGCTATAACAGAATGTGGTACTACACCACTTCATTAATGTATAACCTCATAACATAATCAATGGAGAAATCTTCTCCTAATTAAATAAATTATGATATCATTACAAGGTGATCTTTTACATCCCAAATAGCATAGTTCCCTTTAGATTTTTTAGGGATTCTGATGAAAAAATCCATGGTAATGTTTTACTATTTAAATTTAGGTATGGGTAAGGGTTATAATATATTATTTGAATTATTTTTTATGGACTTAACATGCAAACATACAAAGTATAGAGATACATACTCTTAAATATATCTATTTATGTTGTCACACTAGAAATTTTCTTTCATATCTCTATACATCTTTCTACATCCAGGATATATAGAGAAGGGTGAACTGTAAGATTTATATAATAGTTCCCTCTTAAATTATTGTATTGATGGGACCCATACTATATTTTTGAACCATATCACTTCATCACTATCATGGTTTAACTTTGAAACATGACTTATGTTTTTCTACAGTTCTATATCTTCCTAATATGCCACTCTAATATTCAAATTGATGGATGGTTGAAAAACCATATGATAGAGATAGGAACTATACACTATCATTAAAAATTCAAGTTTTATATTCTCAAAATCAATAATTATTTTATCTCTTTCAATCCTCATCATCGAGAAACAAGCATGGTCCTTCCGACTCAAAGCATCTGCCACCATATTCCCCTTATAAGGGCAGTAATGTATCATGTGGGAACAATCATTAATCAACACCAAGAATCTTTTCTACTATAAATTCCTCTCATCACGAGTGAATATATACATTAAAATTATATAATATTTGTATATGAAACACCATTAACCATAAATATAATGCCTCTATACATTGAATGAAAAATTACTACTTCCAAATCCAAAAAATATGTTAGGTAATTTTTCTCATGTATTTTGAATTGGAGTGATACATATGTTATATATAATTCTGCCTGAGTAAATATCTTAGTCCCTTCTTGGATGAATTACTATAGATAAAAAACCCTTTTCCACTACATGGTAGTGTGATCAGAAGCATACTGACCAAAATTTTCTTTAGTTCCATCAAATTCTATTAAAATTTATATATACACAAGAACATTAACCCCATCCAAGTTAGTTTAGTGTGTGGATTATAAAGTTATGGGAAATATCTCACAAAATTTTAGTAATATCGAATCAAACCAAGATAATTACATAAATTCCTTAATCATGGTTGGGGTTGGACATTTCTCATTAACATTCATTTTTATTGGTCCACCCATATACCCTCACTTGATATTGTATGAGTGAATAATGAATCTATCTGATGCAAAAAGTCCCAAGTGGAAATTTTTTCAAAAATATTCTCCTTCCCTAAGGTCATCAAAACAATTCTCAAATGATCATAATGCTTCTAATTTATCATTAAATATATAATAATATCATAAATAAATAAATAAACAATATAATCAAGGTAATATATAAAAGCTCTGTTAATTAAAAATATAAAGGTAACATGGGAATTAATGATACCAAATGGAATCACTATAAATTCATTTTTTATGTACCTTGTATAAGGAATTGAAATTATACATTACATATTATTATGTCATTATTCTAGAATTCACCTTATTTCATTCCAAAATATAATTATAGTTTATAGTTTTACAGAGTTTGTTAATAAAACTTTCATTAAAAACAATATATTAAAAAGTTGATGCTTATATTCTGTATCCATTTTTACTACATAATAAAAGATTTAAAAATAAACATGTTTTCATTTCGTGATAATTATTCATGAATTTTAAATTGACTTATTCTTTATTAGTAACCATCTTTAAAACATGTTCAAAATTTTAAAACATTGGATGAGAACAAAAATATTATTATGGGTCATATAAAAAGAATTTAATGTGTTAGTCCCTTTTAAAACCATGAGATCAAAAAGGGAGGTTTACTTTAATATAAAAACCTTGATATCAAAAAATCATATAATTACACATGAAAAATTATTTTCCACCCTTATTTTTTAATAAATCACTTTATAAGAAATCATAAAATAAAAACCATAATCATGAGGGTTTCATAGAAAACATGATAACCCATGTAAAAACATTTTCCTAAAAACGTATTGTTATACCCTAAATGGGAATAAACATTCTATTAATCAATTGATTTTTTTATTAAATTTTTAAAACAAATTATTTATATAAAAAATCATTAGAATGAATAGAAAATTTATATAGATTCCTTGGGATATCATATTCAAATAACCCTTACAACTAGAATAGCTATATGGTTTACATTTCAGATAATTCTCCAGAGAACATAATAATTACGCAATTCATTAGAGTGATATCTAGAAACACACATTATATAATATATACTGGGATTACCCATTTCTTGGAGATACATTGGGTTCACCAATTATCATAAAAAATGTCCTCAGACTATATAGTGAATAAAAAAATTGAAAAAAATATTATAAATATGCCTGAAAAACACTTTTGGATATCAAAATACAATTTCATTTTAAAAACCCATTTTTAATACTAAAATACCCATAAAAAAGTGAAGGTTGTTTTTTATTTTAACAAAATAAGAAATATTGTAAAAGAATCTGAAAATCATATAATGGTTACAATGGTGGGAAAATTTATTATCATCATATATGTTAAAATAAAAAATTTAATGAAATTCAAAACATTATTTGAAAAGATTCATTTAAGAAAATTAATGAAATTAAAAAGAGTCATAAAATTTCCTTTATATTTATTTTAGGTGCATATAAATACATCTATAATTTTTTAAAAGTATATGGACATGATAGAGAAATTTTTATAAGGGATAATTTAAAAGATAATATTTAAAATAAATTCCCTTACCATGAGTCCAGCTTGTCATGTATGTTGTATATCATTATAAATAACAAAGTTATGTTAATTAATTACTTTATTAAAACCGTTTATAAGTTCATTATTTTTTTAATATCAATATACATACAATTACTTAGTCAATTAATTTCACATCGGATTTTTTGACAATATTCGAATCATATATCAAAAAATGACATTATTTGGTTGGCTATACTCTAAGTGGCCATTATTACAAAATATCCATAATAATAATCATTAAATAATAATAATTTTTTTAAATGAATTATAATTTTATGTCCAACCATGAGTTATGTTTATAAAAAATGAAACAAACTACAATCATGGAGATGGTAGGCCATACATACACATGAGTAACGATTTCAATTTTCAAAGATAATTATGAAAAAAAGGTATGTATTATTATTTATTTCAAGAATGATAATGATATGATTAATACCATATTATTTAATTAAATACCATTATATATATAATCTATGTGATGTGGTGATGAAAAATGAATCACATCACTTTTTAGAGGTGGTTTTCCACACGAACGCGTGAATAATGATATCATTTTTTAGTGAATCGAAATGTAACAGGGTAAATGATTTATTATCTTTTAAGAATAACAAATAATTTATTAACAATATATATATATATATTATGTACATTATTACAACCAGTCATAATAGGAGGTTATGGAAAATGAATTACATCAGTTCGTGAGGCGGTAGTCCACCATACACATGAATGATGGTTTCATTTCCCATTTTTTGGATGAGGAGATGTATATATGTTCTTCCATTTTAAAACTAAAATCTCAGTATATTTAAAATATTGGTGTTATTATTTTATCAGGTTTTAAAAAATTTAAGGAGGTATAAGAAGATATAAAATGAAAAGTGTTGTTTAAAAACAATACCTCTTCTTAGGAAAACCTCTTATGGTATACATAAAAAGATTTTCTAGGTAGGTTTACTTATCAAATAAAGTCATATAGAACATATAGAGTGATGTATATAAGGTGTTGTTTTAGAAATATTTTGAACCAAAATGATTTTTAACTGTGTTGAAAAGAGATGATGTGGTGCCCATTTATAAGACAGGGGAGGGGCACTATTTAAATTTATTAAAGTATTAAATTAATAAAAATTATTATTAATAAAATAAAGAGAATGGTATTTTGGAATTTATTTAAATAAAATATTTTAAAGATCAAAATCATGTATAGACAGTTAAAAAGATCATATATTCAGAGTTTGGATGATTATCGATGAAATATAATCATTATAAAAATTAAGGATAGTGTTAAGTATACATTATAATCCTTATCATATTATTTTTTCTCTAAATGAACCCACTTAACATTTACCATGGTAATAAAATTTACTATGATTACTATTAATAATGACTAAAACTTAAAGTAAATTATTTTAAAAATTCAGAATGAATGATTCCAAAATTGGAATCCATTTTTCATGAATCAATCCAAATAATTTTCAAAATTAAATTTAAAATCAAACTCTTAAAATTTGATGAAAACAATATTTCCGAAAAATAAATTCTTAAGTGGAAATTTTTTATACTATATTATAGAATAAAATATATTCCAAAGGGTATAATTGGAATAGGTTTATTATGAATTTCTTAACAAAAAATTTAATCTAATCTGAAGTATAATTTTACATTATAAATACCATAAAATAAAATATAGTTTTAAAAAAATTCAATATTTTTCACTATTCATTGAAAAATAAAATTTTCTAAAAAATAATCAAAAAATAATCAAAAGATAGTATTTAAAATTTCAATACATAAATAAAAATAATTTTTTCAAATTAAAATTATATAATTTTTAATACATTATTCTAAATAGAACAATGTAATGCATGAGAAATAATACTGGTTAGAAATAAATCCTCAATCCATTTGATTGAAAATTTATTAATTATTATTATAAGGAATATAACAACATAAAATATAATTAATGAATATATATAAATTATTTATCCTAAAATTACCTAGGTTGTTACACCTTTTATGAAATGATTTATTGGCTATATTCTCCTTGTTGACCCTCTCTTGATGAAATCCTGAATGAAGGTCAATATTAGAAAAGTATTGAGCTCAGTGAAGATGATCAAACAAACCATAAATATTGGGTATTTGATAATCTATATTTATCATGATATTTTTAAGTTCATAACAATCAGTTAAAATAAACATTGACCCATCATTATTCTTAATAAAAAAAGGTATACACAATTGTAACAGACATGGGTGTATGAATCCCTTATCAAAATTACCCTGGAGTTACTTATTCATTTCCAAAACTAAGTTGGTTCCATTATATAAGGATTAATTTAAATAATTGTAGCATCATGTATGGGTTCTATTGAAATATAATCTTCATGATTCCAAGGAAGACTAGGAAATTATTCTTGAAAGTCATTAACAAACTCTAGTATAATTGGAATATCCTCAATATAGAGTTATTCTACAACCATATAAGATAAATACCCTCTATGGATAAGAATTAATACCCACCTGATAGAACAAATTTAAATTAGAATTTTGTAATCATACTCAAACTGGTAAATGATCATACGTTCATTCAGGATATGAAATGTGACTTCCCTTCCTTTTAAATTGATATAGGATCCATCTACAGAAATCCAATCGAAGAATATAATCACATAAAATTACACTAAAGGATGAATCACAAGATCTACAAGAAGCACTTTCCAATAAACTTTCATTAGAGAGAAACTATATACTTGAGATGTGAACATTGTACCATTAAGATGTTTCACCGCTAACATAATATTTAATCATTGAGGCCATAATTCAATACCCATAGAAAATTCTATAGATATAAATGAGTTAGTAGATCCAAAATCAAATAAGTTTTCATAGTTTCTATACTGGATGAGAAGTTTACCTTTCACCTTTCCATTTTGATAACCTACTTTTATATCCATGATAACAGGATATTTCCCTTTTTCTTTAGGATTATAAGTTTCTTGATATCAATCATTGTAAAAAACATTCCTATTTCTTCAATGGTTAGCATAATTTCAATAATTATTTCATTTAATGATTTGGAACATGGTTGGTGAAATAGCTAGAAGAATATTTTCCCCCATTGAATTAACAAAACATTTCATTATATTTTGATAGTCAAGGGATTTCTGACCCAGCTTTCCATATTTAAATCACCCTCAAAAAAATTTATACAATTATTTTAATGTTTCTTCCCATATCTCTTCCATGTAGATAAATATAATTTATTTCCACCATATGATTTATTTGAGTTTTCATGACACTCCAACTACCTTTTATTATAAAAAACATAGAAATAATGGAAAACAATAATTTCATCTTCTACATTTAGTGCACATAGAGTGATTTATTCATAGATACTAAAGTCTCTTTTCGATAACACCTTTTAGAAACATGTATTTGAGGCACCAAAAAATCTATAAATTTTTCTTTAGAGGATAATTATTAATCCAAAATCATACCTAATAAGTTTTATAAAAATTTCCTCAAAGGTACAAATGGAGTATTCATCGTTCTGCTTCAACCTAAAGAATTCCTTCTCTATCCGTGCACATATAATATGATGGATGAACTTGCTGAAAAATACCCTCTTAAGCTCATCCCATTCTATAAAGCCAATTTCATGCTCATTCCTCATATTATTAACAATATTAAACTTTTCATTTTCTTCACATTATTAATTATAATATGTTTGGACAACTATTTCATGTTCCGAGCATCTGAGAACCGAAAATATTATCTCAATGGTGTTAATCAATCAATCATGCATTAGTGGATCAGTAGACCCATTAAAAAGGTGGATATTTACCCATGAAATATTGGAAAATATGTTTCTCCCTCATTTAATCATTTGGTTTCTCAACATGATTTGTGTATTGAGAATATTTTGTGAGCGTAACATTAATACTCTACATTATATCACCAGTAGCATTTGGTTTCTCAGGTGGAAAATCATTACATTTTCCATCACATTATTTATTATCATTATGTCTTCCGATTACAACCATTGACTAAAGAAAAAATGAAATGTTTAAGAATCAAGATATAAGAATTAAATTGAACTATCATATAATCATGAAATATATTTAATTTAACTTCTAAATAATGAAAAATACTTCTAAATATATGGAATCTTAGGTTTTACCAAGTTTATCCATCATCATTAACAAAAAAATCTTGTCATTATGCTTTACTTAGACTTTTCCCCAAGGTTTTAAGAAAAAACTTTTAACCCCAATCTCCAAATATTATCTAAAATTCACTCTGATACAAACTATAGCATTTTGATATTTCCATATATATATATTCAAAATAAAACATTATGATCCATTCCAGAGTAATAATAGTTTAGTGTAATTGGAGACTGGATAAACGTACATTTTATTTAGGTACATTTTTTAATCATATATCCAATATTTCTTTTCACTTTTAATCGTCTTGAACACCCTACATAAAACCATTATTTATAACTCAGGGAAAAGAAACATAATAAAGGTCGAGCTTAGATGGTTAGTAAGTATTTACATGGAAGTTTTCAGTCAAGGATCGTATGAAATAATTATATAATCATAAGGGTATGAGATCATGAAAATAACCTAAAATGTTCATATGCCAGCGATCATAGACCATAAACAAGATTCATGATATAAATAATTTTCCTTTAAAAACACATGAGTCATAAGAGCAAGAAAAAATCATAAATTAATCATTAATCATATGTTCAATTCCTGACCATGTAAAATCATATGGCACCATCATCAGTATAGAGACCATTTCATATGTCAAGGTTACCTAACAAGACTATAAAATCATTGTGGAATAAAAATGAACACATATTTCACATATTATAATGAATCAATCACCATCACCTATTCCCATATACCATCAAGCACATCATCTTTTTTACCATATTAAATTACGCACATTGTCTTGTTTCCAATAATTATCTCACGAGAAATAAAACATTACCAAATACATTAGAGGGATATATAATTTTGATCCAACACATAGAACAATTAATACAATAATAAAATGCTTCAAAAGATCCTAAAACAATCATCATGTCATCAAAACATAACTTGTGGATATAAAAAAAGATTTATCAAACATTTCATTATTTCATCATAGGGTAACTAATGGAAAATAAATTGGTTCTATAAAAATATCATCATCATAAACATAAACCATCCATAGAATGAGTAAGGATGGTATAATTTATCTATATCTCTAATAATCATAACTAAAATCAAGTTTGTTACAATAGATGAAAATTCCATTAAAAGATCACAAAAATATCTCCTGAGGAAAAACCATTTTCATTTAGAAATCACATATCTAAAATCTAAACAATTTACAAAGGTTTGTGGAAATAATTTTCATTTAAAAAAACCATGGAAAATGTTAAACTATTCTTCAAATAAATGAATAGTTATGATAATTGGAAATTCCATTCATGCTGTGAATGTTAAAAAATATAATCCTTTCATATATTTTATAAAAAATTTCAAAAGTACCTCATTCGAAAAATAAAAAAAAATGATTAATTTGAAATATTTTTATAAAAATTAAAACATCAGTAAAAATTAAATTAAAATTTCTTAGGATCATATTAAAACATGATTTAAATAATTTTAAAGAAAATATGTACATGGAAGAAACATGTTCCTGATTGAATAGAAAAACATAGTCGATTTCCCTTAAATTAACTAATTTATTATATAGAGTACTTAAAGCATGGAAAATGAAGTGAAAAAATGTATTACCTAAAAATAATTTGGGTAGAATAAAAATTAAATGGATTTATCATATAATAATCATCTAATATCCTCAATGGAAATTCAAGAAAAAACATTCCCAAAAATGGGATTCAAATTTAAATCCTTTATATAAAGTCTCTTATTTCGTTATATGCATTTAATCTTCCTTTATAATAGATAGATATTTATTATATATGTATTAAAAAACCAAAATCCTATTTATCATACTATATATTATTTAATTATATAATCTTATTACTTTTTTTACAATTTGTTATTAAAATTATTGTTTTGGATGATAATTATTTTGTTTCTCATGCATGTTTCACTTCAACAGTACCATTCCTTATAATTTGATAATTATTACAAAATATACATAATTTTATTAATTATATAAATATAATATATATTAATTATATATTTATATATAGTCATATAAAAAAATTTATTTACAAAAAAGAATTACATCGTTCATGGAGAGGGATGGTCGTACGTATGCTTAAACAATGTTTTTTCATTTTTTAAAGGATAGCTAGAAAGAAAGATAAATAATAATTTACCTTTAAAAAATAATTATTATACCATATATAATATATATATATTCATTAATTATATCATTATTTTCATCCCTTTTTATGGAATAAAAAAAGTATCATGTGGATTCATGGATGTGGTTGTCCACCCAAACACATGAGCTACTTTACAGTTTTCTATTAGATGGAAAACAGGTTAATAATTGTTTTTTAATCATCATAATAATTAAATATATTTAATACAATTTTTTTATTATTTTATAATGGATATAATATATTTGTAGGAGGTATAATAATAAATAATGTTGAAAGCACTCAGTTAAGAGTTATACCTATCTGTTGAGAAACCTTCCCTGTCTTACACATTAATCCCTAAAAGGAAGTATTTTAAAAAGAAAAAAAAGATATAGTATGTGTAAAAGGAATATAGGATGTTATTTTGGATTTTATTAAAAAATATTTAATGATTAAAATGTGTTAGTAAGAGAGGATAAGAGGTTCCATTTTTAAGTGAGGGGAGGGGAACTCATGGAATAACGTGTAGTATGAAGTTAATATAAATTATTTTTTATATTCTAGTGACTAATAATTAATATATATATAATATAGGATAATGATAAGTTGAATTTATTTCATAAAATAATATTTATACATGTTTGAGGGTTTTTAACCCCTATAGTTTATTTTATACCCTCGTTAACCCTTTTAACAATTACCAAAATATTATAGGTTTCTACTATTTAAGGGTTACGAATGATAAAATAAAAGGAAAACTGATAGATAATTGTTTCATGGATGATATTTTAAACCATATCCCATTAACTTGGATTAATATATGTTTTATGTTAATTTTAAATCATTTAATAAAACATTATTTATTATAAAATATTATTAATGTCATGCATATTACTATTTATTTAATTTGACTTTTAAAACAAAATTATAGTAAATTAATTAGAATATATACATTTAATAAATTAATAATATATTATATTTATCAATAAAATTTGTAGTATTAACCAATTAATACATGTTGTAATAATTTTAATAATTTTAATATCATTTATTTTATTTTTTTGTTAGTTGAATAAATACTATATTGGTGCTATGTAAGCATTTAAGGTAAATATTATCTGGATAAAAATTAACAATAAATTACCAAGATAAAAAAATTAATTTGTATTTAAAATAAATATTAATATCCAAACATATCCTTTTTTATCCTTATATAAAAATTTTAAAAATATTAAAGTCAAGAGAGTGACATTTCATATTTATATTTTTATTCAGTTAATATAATGGTCATAATAAAAGGAAAATGACATAAAGGTGACATATATTCAAAATGTTTATGTAAATGTTAGAAAAAACACATATAATAAGATAAATTCATGTGTTAGGTTGATTTTTAGACATTATCTCATTATTTCAACCATATTTTTCCCATTATAACTTTAACTAAGGCCATAAATATTTACCACGGTTAAGATTCATAATAATCAATATTAAAAGGGAAATATTTAAAAAACATGGACCAAATAATTATAATAATAGAATATAATTTTCAAGATCCAATTTGTAGAAGTTTTTCGAATTAATTTAATATAAAAATTCAAAACACAAAAAAGAAACTGTTTTTTCAGAATATGACTTTTTAAGTAAAAAAATGTTTTTATACCAAAATAAACTATAAGATTGGATACAATGAACATAATTGGAATATAAATAATATCAAACAACTTATTTTACATTTAAACTATTTGAAAACAAAATGAAACTTTTTAAATGGTTTAAACACAAATAAATTTTTTAATCAATATTTTTCACTATTCACTAGAAAATCTATCTATTGAGGTAAATCAAAAATATTAATTGTAAGCTGATTTTGACATGATAATTTAAAAAATGATTGTTTTTAAAATTATTTTTCTAAAAGTGGTAGATATTTATTATATTATTTTTAAAAAAAAATTATTTCTGAGAAAAAATTTTAATTTTAAATAATAGAATGGATTCAATAAATATATATTTAATTTATTCAAAACCGTTATACATTTTTAATTGTTTTTCTTATTATTCATTACACCAATTTAATAGATATTTTATAATGAGATACTGTATTATCGTTGATTTAGACTCAGGGTTTCATGTATCATAATCAATCAAAGAAATTAAATTAATTTGAAGGGAGCTATGTCATAAAATCTTGTTGTGTTACAAATATTCTAAATTATATTAAAAAATATTTCAATTAATGTATTAGTTAAATTATCACTAGAAATGATATTTTTAAGTGTTTCATTAAAATTATCACCATAAGTTCAATGAAATTACCATGGAAGTTGAGAACTACATCAAATAAATATACTTCATCGTCATGAAAATTACTAATATGATGAGCTCCATATCAACGAGCATGTACATGAATCTACAAACCAAAGAATTAATTGAGAAAAAATCAAATCTTGAATAAAAATTTTAACAAAAAAATTAATATTTAGTTAATAATTATTTATTAATTAATGATATTAAGTAAAATAAATAAGTATATGGTTCTTATATATAATCATAAAAATCCAAAATTTATTATATAGGGAGTTAGATCCAATCCAACTAAGTAAAATTAGGTAAGGGTTTCTTTAACAATATCACTTTAAAATAATTATTTTTTATGAATAAATTTATATTAATGGGAATTATCTATTATTTTTCTATAAAACCTCATATATTTTATTTTCCTTGGGTAATTTTTTCAGTTGACATATCTTTATTCCATTTAACCTAGCTTTGATTTAAAACACAACAAAAAGGTTTCATGTAATTCGAGAAAACCTTATCTCATCTTTTAGGTCAGGAATATTTCTCCTCCATTTTCATATTCTTTATACTATTTTATATATTTTCTTTTATATAATTCTATTATTATTTAATTTTATTTACTTATTTATAGTTTATTTCTGTACAAAAGTGTGACATGAATCTATTTTTTTATATTTTTCCTCATGTGTAATTTTCTATCGAATTTGAATTTCTTTACAAAAGTGTGAAATCAAAATTCTTTTTAACATTTTCTACTTGATCACTTTCTCACATCATTTTTTCAGATTTTTTATTAATCATTACTTCCATGTTTTTATAATTTTCCTATGTAATTTTTATTCTCATTATTTTATAAAATATTTACTGTTAAATTAAAATTTATCAAAAAGTCAAGATTATTTCTTCTTAATTTTCAAAGTAAATTTTCCCTTATAATGTTTTTTTCATCTAAGTAAATATACTTTAATGTTGTTTATGTATCAATAGTGATATTTTTTAATGAATATGTACTCTTACTTTCTTTGTATGATTAATTTTTAGGCCTTATGATGATTCATATAAAACTCATTTCATTTTCATTGGTCAGATATGCTATTATAGAATTATGAATGTTTTTACGTTCACATGGCACACATAAATATGGTTTTAATTATTTCATATGTGAGACCATAATTATATATCCTTCCAATACATTGGGTAAATATTTATATCTCATGAGATGATATGTAGGGGAATGGGTAGTAAACCCAATCCACTATGGGAATCTATCTACTAAGTTTATAGAAATGGGTTGTGAGCCCAATACACTATATAACTCTGAACACTATGTAATGATGGTCATTGTATTGAGTCTTAATATAAGAAATTATTTTCTATGTTTTTGTATGGGAAATTTTTTATACCATACTAATATATTATGAAACATTCTTATGTCATGTTTTCAAGGCTCATGATTTCCAACTCTTATTTTCACACTCTTGAAACTCATTTTTTATATTATTTCAAATTTCTTATGTTTTTAATCATGATTTATAATATATTATTTATTAGTAATGATATTCTTATGTTGTGCTCATGGACTTGATTATATCCTCAAACCTATATGTTCATCTTATGATCACATATGATCTTTAATTGTTATCTCTTGTTTATATCCTTACTCAACATCTGAGATCACCACATTCTTATATTTCCATTAGCTAGGCTATAAACAAGGGTATTATGTGTGATATTTATGAAATGGTATTATCTGTAAAGAATATTTGGTGGAGATATTTAATAATGTTTTTATAATGAGTTGGTTATATACCTAATATTTAATTTCACTAAACCTACAGGTTCATGAGAACAATTTGTTATTATATGTACTGAATATTAATGTAAATTGATGTATCATCTATGTAATTTATGGTTTGTTCAACTCAAATGAGACCCATCATCGAGACATAATAATCATTGATAACCTAGTTCATATTTTTGGAATTGTTCTTATTGAATATGTTTTTTAATTGTACATATTCTTCCAAATTTATAAGAATTTATATGTATTTACCACTATAGACAACCTTGGATTGTTATAATTAATCACCGTGATTTTTTTAAAAAAAGATCTCATCTCACACCAAACATATATATTTAATTTTTCCCATGAGTCTACCTAGAAATCAATATCCTTACCAATAGAGATGATTCAAGCCTCCCTCGATCAAGTGAAAAAATTTCCACTAAATAATATTGGTATTCCCTAAATATATAAATTCATATGATGTGTTTATATTATATCTTATATAGTAATATATATATACACACAATATTGTATATCATAAGAATAGCTAAGATATATTGTATTCCATTGTTGGGTATATCTTTTGTTGTCATATAGAGATATCACACCACTATCTTTAGATATGTAATAGTGTATTACATAACAATATAATAAATTTTATGGTATTAGTTAACTATATAGAAATATTAACATGTGCAGTGGAAGGATAAACATTAACTGTGGGGACCCAACCTTAAACATTACATATTCTAGTGAATTTAGACTAGAAATAATATTTATTACAAAATATATTTTAGTTGTATAGATTTATAGAGTTAATAAAAACACATACATAGTAAACTCATACATTAAAATAATACACTCATAGTCAGTATCCTTTTTTTCACCAAAGGAATCCCATTTAAAATAAAACATGATTTCTTTTAATGAAACATCTTCAATACTTTCATCATGTCCTGTCATGACCCACATTATTCAAGATGATGGGAGGGATAAAAAGATTTTGAGACCTTCCTTACTCAAGATTATTAAGAGATAATGACCCATGAGTCTAGCCTTGGGGTGGCAACTAGCAATAAGGGTATAGAAATATCAAAAAATGGGAGGCATTACACTTTTTATAGTAACCAGGATTGGGAAATAATATGTATGAACCTCAAAAAATACAATATATATATATAAGGAAACCAAAATTCATCTCACATGTATGTTTTAAGGTAAAAATACAAAAAATACAAATAAAACTTCCATGTAATTATAAAAATAAAACTAAAAAGCAACACAGAAACTGTCCCCAATTTATGAGTTAGTAAGGTCAAGAACCGTTATCATAATCTCCCTGGAAACCTAAAAACCCTTTTATATACATAGGATGAACATACTAGTATACTCATTAGGGAAAAACTTGAGTCACCCATGCATAAGTGATAGAGGCTTACTAATTCCACTGTGAGAAAACAATAGACTCCAAAAGTTATTAAGAAGGTATAATATCCACCCCAACCTAAAAAAGGAATGAAAAATAAATAATTCTACTCATGTAATTTAATATAATAAGAAAATTGTAATTTGGTTAACCTTCACCACTTCCCACTAGTTAACTTCTCATCCCTAATGATGAATTCCCTGACAATTCCACGCTATTCCACAAGCCCCACAATCACAACCTAACCGCAAACTCCTAGGACAAAACCACACACATCTCACCATCAAACAACTAGGCCTCACACACACCACAGTCTAACCAAAAACATTGGGGCCTCATCCCGAAGACAGCTAGGAAACAAACCACCTCTCACAAAGCCAACACCATAAATTTGGTAATAAACTTCAATCCATTACAGCCCGCGTGAAACCACCTGGTAGATAAATGCATAGAAGAGGGAGTAGGGTAAATTCAGTAACCAACCACCCATCCAACCACTGTGATGTTGGAAATGACACCCTCCCCCATAACAATGGGGGTGTACGGTAAGTAATTTTTAAAACAGTTGGGGTACGTTTAGAAAACATAAGGAACTACATGATTATAAATATAGGTTACAAATACTTAGCCCATCCTATGGGATTCCAAATATACAACCATCCCACACATAAAAATTTCCCTTGCTACTAAACCAACATGAACAAACACACAACAACCACACCCAAACTTACCCCCATCCATTTGTCTTTTTGCATTATCATTCCATTAATTTATTTATTTAATTCCAAACCTACCCAAGAAGCTAAAAAGCACCACATCTGAAACTATTTTCATAAGGATAAAAGCCACTAAACATTAGCAAGGAAAACAATGAAGGTAGGACCAAGATAATGAAATCCATTTGAACACCCATTCATAAGGAAAATAGAGGAAAACTAGCCTATAGTCCCACTACAAAAACATACCTAACCATCTCACATAACCAACTCTTATAACTACCCTTGTACCCACAACTAGGCTCCCAAAAATAGCACCACACAACCCACACAAGTCACAAAACCCAACTGAAGACATCCCACAACAACACCTAACAAACAAGATATATTCATATTTGGTAAACAATATTCATTAATTCCTCTTTGATAAACAGGGGTGATCAAACATGGGTTTTTGTAATGACCCGCCATTTCCCACTGTCTTGATAGTACAACGATTCATTACTAGGACTTAAGAGACATCCCCAAGATGCCAAAGGCTGGCAATAAATGCCGAAGGGTTTCAAGTACAAGTGGGAGATGGTTTACCCTTTTAAGAAATAAACAAACAAACCAACCATAACCAAACATTCACTTTAAGATGCATGAAAAAATGAAAGACCAAGAAACTCTTCATTTATACCAAACTACACCAAAGTACACAACAGCGGAAGACCAAACTAAGAATCAAAGTACATAGTTGATGAACAACTCAAGACTCTCAAAATACACTACAACACCATTCTCCATATTCTCAAAACTCCACAACATCTCCCAAGCATCACCACAAGACACTAGAAATAAGATGCTTTACCTTTATATGTGTCCTGGAATACGAAATCTGCAAAAGAACCAATGTGAAAAAACATGGGTGAGTATAAAACTCAGTAGGTTTTCCCTAATTACATCCCTACTCACGCCACTAGGATAGAAGAGTTATCCACATTTATATAAAAACTATTTATATAATTTTTTTCTCAAAAGTAGTTTATAAATAAATATAAACAAGATTCCAAACCATTCATATCCAAAGGCATTCCAAGAGCAATTAAAACCAATTTTCCAACAAGTTATTTTTCCAGAAAAATTACTAAAAAATCTTAATACCAATTTCACAAAAATTCCTTTTTGGAACACCCAAACCATTTCACAAACCCATGAAACCAACCATGCATGCTACCTGGAAGAGGGGAGAAGCCCCAACCCTTATCCATCCCAACCATAATGGGGGAGACTTCTTACCCTTATACAACCCCAATTCATATGAATTCTTGACGGGGGAGAGCCCTAACCCTTATCCATCCCAGCACTAATGGGGGATACTCCTAGCCCTTATCCGTCCTGAATGCAATATGAATGATTGACAGGGGAGAGCCCTAACCCTTATCCATCCCAACACTGATGAGGGAGACTCTTATCCCTAGTCCGTCCTGAATTCAATATGAACACACACCACATCTTCCCATCAATCATTCCAAACCACCCATTCAATAAAAACACTTTTTTATTGAAATCCATTTCCATGAAAATGATTTCAATTCCAAACCATTTCAATAAAACTCCCTTTTATTGAAAACCAAATCCATCAACGTCATTTCAATCTCAAACCATTTCAATAAGACACCCTTTTTATTGAAAACCCGTCTTTCTTATCAAACCATTTACAATTTCAGAAATCATAATTTAAAATCAACATTTTAAATTCAAGAAGCCAAATCACTTTGCACAAAAATACACCAAGATTTCACAATTACAGAAATACCATAAATCATAACTAAAGAAGATTTATTCCATGATTTTTACAATCAAATCCATTCAAACAAACAAATTTGAAACTAATACAATCAATTGTAAAAAGAGGATTCGATAGTGAATCCACCTACATCAATGGTTTTTTCAAAAACCACAAAGGTCGAAGAACACTCAAGAAACCAGTGTCAAATCTCCAAAAACCCACCATATATCACATTATGCATCAAACTAAACTGTGGTGGTAATGCCAACCGATATTCCACCTCTCCAACCCATTAATATATCTCAAATGGGCCAATGTATCTTAGATATAACTTTCCCTTCTTCCCGAAATGACGATTTCCAAGCCTTGGAGGGATCCTCAATAAGACATGATCACCCACAATAAAGGACAATGGTCTTCGACGATGATCTGCAAAAGATTTCTGATGAATCTGAGCCGTCTCCATCCTCTTTCTCATCAAATTAATCTTCTTTGTTGTTTCTTGGACAAGGATCATCCCAACTAGTGAAGTTTCACCAGTTTCCACCTAGTATAGTGGAGAATGACATGGACTCCCATAAAATTCTTCAAACAGATCCATGCATATCGAGGCTTGATAGCTGTTATTGTATGAGAACTCCACTAAGGGTATATGCTCCTCCCTTGAGCCACCAAAATCCATTACACAAGCCAGAAAAATATCTTCCATAGTTTGTATCATCCACTTAGATTGCCCATCCGTCTGAGGATGATATGCCGTTCTCATAGTCAACTGAGTCCCAATGGATTGCTGTAATGATTTCGAAAAATGAGATGTGAACCTCGAATCTCTATCTGAGACTATAGACACTAGTACACCATGCCCCTTTTCCACTTCTAAAATATAGATTTTTGAAATATCTTCCACCATATGAGTTTCATGAATAGGGATGAAATGGGCCAACTTCGTTAGACGAGCCACTATCACCAAAATGGAATCGTGTTTCCGGGCCGTTCTTGGAAGACCTGTAACAAAATCCATTGCTATTTTATCCCATTTACACACTGGGATGGACAACGATTGTAAAATATCATCTGGTGTCTACTATTCTACTTTAACCTGATGACAGGTTATGCACCATGAGTCAAACTCTTCCACCTTCTTTTTCATGTCGCTCCATCTAAACAGCGTCTTCAACACCTTATACATATTCTGTGTACCTGGGTGTACAACCCATCCTGAATGGTGGTAAGCATGATGGAGTTGTTCCTGAAAAACCATAGGTACAACCATCCAATCTCTAAAACACAAAACTAAACCCCCATCATGTTTCTAGCCATCAATGGTCTCCCCACCATTGGGTTTTGAACTTACAACTAGACATTCTACATAAGATTTTGTGCTTCTTTGATCGTCTTTACTAAATTAGGAACAAGTGTAGATAAAAATAAAATAGCAACATTACCTCGGTCTTCAAATTCCACATGCATGTCGGCTAATACCGACATCAACATCCATTCATTTTAAGCTTCATTTTACAACAAATCATATGACTTTCTACTCAATGCATCCGCCACCATATTTCCTTTTTTTGCTGTGTAAATCATGTCAATGTCAAACATCTTGAGATACTCCACCCATCTCTTTTGCCTCAGATTCAAATATCGCTATGAGAAAATGTGTTTCAAGATTTTTTGACCCGTAAACACAGTAAATTTATCACCAAAGAGATAATGTCTACATGTTTTTAAATCATGGACGTCTGCAGGTAACTCCAAATAATGTGTTGGGTAATTTTTCTCACGCACCCTCAGCTGCCTTGAACCATAAGAAACCACATGATCTCTTTTCATGATAACAGAACCCAAAACTAATCCCGAAGCATCAAAATACACCACATACCTCTGTCATGATTCTTGCAAGATCAAGATAGGTGCCGATGTAAGCCGAAATTTTAGATCCTGAAAGGATATCTGAAATTTTTCCGTCCATGGTAATAAAGCATTCTTATTAGGTAGGGTTTTCATTGGTGAAGGTAGTCGTGAGAAATCACGCACAAAGCGTCGGTAGTAACCATCTAGACCAAGAAAACAATGTATCTCGAACACATTTTTCAGTGGTTTCCAAGAGATAATGGCTTCTATCTATTCATGATCAACATAAATTCCATTCTCAGAAATGAGATTGCCAAGGAAACATACTTCCTGTATCCAAAAATCACACTTTGATAATTTGGCATAAAAATGATGTTCTCTCATGATTTGTAACACTATTTCCAAGTGCACCTCATGATTTGTCCATGTCTTTGAATACACCAAGATATCATCCACAAACACCACAAAAAAAGAATCCAGATATCATTGAAATATCCAATTCAACAAAGCCATGAATACCTCTAGTTAATTCCTTAGACCGAAAGGCATGACTATATATTCATAATGGCCATATCTACTTCTGAATGCTATCTTTGGAATATCCTCCTTCTGAACTCATAATTGGTGATATCCTGATAGTAATTCAATCTTGGAGAACCATTGATCTCCCCTTAATTTATCGATCAGATCAACAATGCATAGAAGTGGATATCTATTCTTTATCATAACTTGGTTAAGCTAATGATAATCAACACACAGCCGAAGAGTTCCATATGCCTTCTTCACAAACAACATCAGAGCTTCCCATGGAGAAGTACATGGTTGAATGAAACCCTTTCTTTCCATCTCCTCTAACCGTACTTTCAATTCCCATAACTATATTGGTGCAATCCTATAAGACATAAGAGAAATAAGAATGGTCCCCAGAAGGAGATCAATCGTAAACTCCACTTCCCTTAGAGGTGGTAACCTTGAGAAGTTATTGGGAAAGGCATCTTGAAATTGATCCAGCACAGCTGGAATACTATCTCTCTCTATCTCTTCCATTGATTCCAAAGGCAATGCTTCCAGTTTGTAAGAGATCATTCCCACCATTGGTGCCAACATGCTCTTTGCACCTTTATTTAACCTCCTCTCTCCTCTGAAGAGATGGTTGATGTTGTCCTCGGTCTTGAAACTAACCATTATCTTATAACAGTCGACGTGAGCCTTAAACATTGTCAAGAAATCCATACCCAGGATTACATCATAGATATCCATGTACAACATTGAGAAGTCCCATTTTAACTCAGCTCCATCAACAGTTATAGAACATGCTCTACACACAATGTCTTGATATTCTCTTTCACCAAGAGGAGTTTTTAGTTTCAAAAAAGAAGACATCATTTCTAGCTTTAAACATAGAAAATCAATAGCATGAGAAGCAATGAAAGAATGAGATGCACTAGTATCTAAGAGCACTTTCACAAGGCTAGAATTCAAAAGAATTGTAACTCTCACCATAGATGGTCTAGCATGATCATTGACCATCATCTACTCAGCTCTTTATAATTGCTTCATCGCTGCACTGTTCTCCTTGTTACCTTGTTTAAATTTCCCTGGTTGAGGAGTCTTGGTATTTTAAGAATCACCATGGCTAGTTCTATTATGTTGATGATACTGACTCTATTTTCTTCTTACTGTCGAAGCATACGATGCTTGCGACGCCTGAGAAGTGTCTCAAGCACCCGACCTAGGAGCACTCTAACAATAGCACTGAAGATGTCCCATCTTGTTGAAATTATGACATTCTCTAGGTTGCTCCGAACACTCTCGCTTTATGTGGTCATTCAAACCACACTGAAAGCAACCTGCTTTGCTCTGGGGTCATGGAAAAAGGTTCACTGATCCGGTCGTCTGGTTCTGGTTTCCACTTGCACTGTTGAAATATGTTTCCCTTTTCCTCTTATTCCCAATGGTTGAGTTCCCACCATTTCCCATAGGTATCATCATTCCTCCTACTATCGATCCCGAGATATCACGTTCAACAAGAGTCAATATGTTCACCATGTCTGTATAATCTGAAATACAGAGCGCCTCAATCTTCGATCAAATCTCTTTCCTTAGCCCTGATTCAAATATGCATGCCTTCAACGACACACTTTCCTCAACCTCTGGTAAAAACAGACTAAATTCATGAATTTAGCTACATAATATGTGATAGAGAGACTCTCTCGTTTCATGCTGAAGAAGTCCATTGTTTTCTAGATCTTGAACGTGTGAGGATAGAATTGTTTGTTGAACAATTCTTCAAAATCCTCACATGTAAGTCCTTTATCCAATTTAGTCTGCACCACTAAATCCCACCACTGACATTCAAGATCCTTGAGCATATATGTTTCCAACTTTACTTTCAGCTCTGATGGTGTGCTGATTAAATCGAAGATACGATTCATCCTACTTAGCCACACCTCCACCTTCTTGGGTTCAGCATCACCCCGAAAGTTCGGTGGATTCTGCTTCATGAACTGAATGGTATGATCCACATGCCTTGGTTCATTCCTCCAGTTCCCCGTACCCACAACATGAAAATCTTGGAAAATACTCTTAACCAGGTCTTAGTTCACACATGGTTTTGGGGAAACCACATTCTCTACAGCTTCTTCGGGTTGGTTTCGACGACCCCTGCCTAGTGCCATTTTCTAAACCAACAACAAACTCCGTCAAACTCAATCTATAGAAACTGATGTCTTAGCATTTCAAATTCTATCACATCATCTATCACAACAATGTTTTCAAAATTACCTTTTTCCCATGTTCAAACTTTTTTGAAAACATTCCTCATGCCTTTTGAAAATCAGCCAATTTTCAAAATACACCAAATATCCTCTTTTCAAAATATTTTACTTCAATTCAATTTTTGTATTTTTCAAAATTTCGCACCATGCACAAAATCCTTACTCATTCCTCACAATGAGATTTTCAATCTTAGTGGGAAGCCATTCCTCTACAATGCATGTCATTCTCATCTCACTGGCTAAGCCCAGGATAATCAGATTTCCCAACATTCTAGAAGTGTATCCAAAACACTTATGTACCCAACACCTTGGTAACTTGATTTTCAGTATAAAAGGGTTAGATACGTCCTCATATGATTTACATTTCAAGTTCTGACAATCCTACTCCTGTTTAAGATTTTGACCCAAGGAATAGGAAAGAATGAATTTCAACTCCAAGACCAAGAACATTGATGGCCACTTGTTAGGCAAGGACCGAACAATATGATACCATTTGTAATGACCCTCCAATTCTCATTGTCTTGAGAGTACAACGAGTCATTACTAGGCGTTAAGTGACATCCCCATGATTCCAAAATCCGGAAATAAATGACGAAGAGTTTCAAGTACAAATGGAGGACGATTTACCCTTTTAAGAAATAAACCAATAAACCAAAAATAACCAAACATTCACTATATGATGCATGAACAAATGAACGTCCAAGAAACACTTTATTTATATCAAACTACACCAAAGTACACAACAAAGGAAGACGAAACTAAGTATCAAAGTACATAGTGGATGAACAACTCAAGACTCTCAGAAGACACTACAACTCCATGCTCCATAAGCTCCATGCTCCACAACATCTCCAAAGAATCACCACAAGTAACTAGCAATAAGATGCATTACCATTACCTATGTCACATAATACGACATCTGCAAATGCACCAATGTGCCAAAGTAGGGGTGAGTATAAAACTCAGTTTGTTTTCACTAATTAATTCCCTACTCATGCAACTAGGATAGAAGAGTTATCCAAATTTATATAAAAATAGTTTATATAAAACCTATTCTCAAATTTTGTTTAAAACTACATATAAATTTTTTCCAAACCATTCATAACCGAAGGAATTCCAAGGGAAATTGAAACCAATTTTCCAAAAAGTTATTTTTCCAAAAAAATAATCAAACAAGATTAAGAAAAATTTCATAAACATTCCTTTTTGGAACACCCAAACCATTCCACAAACCCATGGAACCAACCATGCATGATATCTGGAAGAGGTGAGAAGCCCGAACCCTTATCCATCCCAACCATGTTGGGGGAGACTTCTTACCCTTATCCAACCCTAATGCACATGAATGATTGACGAGGGAGAGCCCTAACCCTTATCCATCCCATCACTAATGGGGAAGACACCTACCCCTTATCTGTCCCAAATGCAATATGAATGTTTGATGGGGGAGAGCTCAAACCCTTATATAAGAATGACCTATAAATTTTTAAAACCATTTAATTAATGAAATATGAATTTTAGTAATAAAATTATTCATTTTAAATATTATTTTAACTTATAAAACCTATGGAAAAAAATTTTATATCTAATTAAAATGTTACTTTAATTTAAAAACTAATTTAGGGCTTCCCATTAAATCAAATATTTTTTAGGTGAGGTTCAGTTTTGCATTACCTTAGAAGAATCATATCTTTCATTAAATTAATTATAAATCAATTTAGGTATTTAAAATTAGTAACCATGATAATTTTATAATATATATAAATTTAAAATATTCATAAAATTATTTTCCAAAAAAATTATTTTCATGTTTAAGTGTTTTCCTTTTAAAATGTATTATTCATGTATAGGGAAATTTAATTTTATAAAATATTTCTAAAAATTTATATAAAAATATTAATATTATTTAATATGTTTAATTTCAATATTTTTCCTTAAAATTAATTACTATGCTTAAAAATTAATTATCACTATTAAAGTAAAGGGGGTAAAATTAAGTTTAACCTAGTATAAAGTACTTAAACATGTAAAAATGTTACTTTAATTGAATGGTTGAAATTTTCGTGACCAATACATGTTTAACTTAATTTTTTTCCATTTCATGTCATTTGAAACTTTAATAATAACCATACATTTTTAAAAATTCAAGGGTTACTCCCAAAAATACCCTTCCCTTCACTTATAGAATGGTAACATCTTCACCAATTCAAGAAAAATATTTACCTAAGAAAACTCATTTAAAATAATTCACATTTAACTAATAATAAACCTATCTCAATAACATAATCTCATGGATACTCATAGTTAGTTTAATCCCTTCAATTTAAGGATGCTTCCAAAGAAAATTCAAGTCCTTGATGTGAGTATTATGAGAAACTAAATTTTATTCTTAATTATATTTTTCCAAATTTATTATATACAAAATAATATAATTATATAATTATAATTTATATAGTAAATATTAATTTATTTAGGGTATTATCCGGGTTTGTTCTTAAATCACATCAATTAATAAAAAAATCATTTTCCATATATTGTAAAGACTACTGCCTCCATGATGCAATATGTTTCGTTTTTCATTGTCCACTTAAAAGTTTTTATATAAGAATATGATTAAAGGGTAATATTATGTTCATAATATCATTAAATTTATATTATTTTAAATTTAATAACTTATTAATGATATTATCAATAAATTATTATTATCAATTCTATCTTTTAAAATGAGTGAACTATGAAAATGATCTCTTATATATAAGTTATGACTTACCATAAAGTAACTTCCATTTATAATTATTTCAATTTATGGTATATCACACTAATAAACACTAAAAAATATCATTTTTCTTCTGTTATAATTATATAATAACCAAAACATCCCCAATAATCCATTAATAATTATAGGTTCATATTTTGGTATTTTTAACCATCTACGTGAAAAATAATTTACATTTATATCATGGAAGTATATGAGAACTTATTTATAGGTTTAATATGATATAAAAGAGTATATAAATTTTTTTGTTATGGATATATTATGTTAATATATAATTCATTAATTTAAAAAAAAATCTTTTGTTCGTCAAAAATCACTAGATCAAGCTTATTATCGATTTTATCATCGAAAATAAAGGCTAAATCACTCATGAAAGTAATTTTAAACATTATAAATATTCATAAAACATCACTAAAAGTATGTTTTATGGACTATTAATGATTAAATTTTTAATAATAATGTATATGGACACCAACATTATGAATCTAGTTCAAATAATCATTCCTATAAACACACGATGTGAAATATCAGAAGAACGCTTATCGATAATGACTATTTATGAAGAATATAAATGAAAATGGTTGTGAGTAAGGTTATGTTATTAGTTATTATTTTATATGTGTTTATTATATAAGTATGTTCATGAAATTTAGGATAAGAGGTAAGGGTTTTCATCTCAAATTTCTCTCTTTGAGACGTGATTGGAATTTTTCACCTTATTTTTTTTGTTTATATAATTACTATTTGAGGCATAATATCATTAAAACTATTTTAAATATTTTATTTTAATTTTAGTTACCATACCTCTATTTTGAGCTTTTTTATTAAAGATTTCCGTAATCTGTAAGGGTTTTATTGGTCTTAATTATTTTTTATTGAGATATAATATGTTTTATTCACCATGTTTCCTTTGTATGGTGTATTAATTTCCATGGATACATTTTAAAAAAATTATTTTATTCTATAGTATTTACTATTCAAATATTCTTCCATTATTTATACACCTGTTGGTTTAGTTTTTCCTCATTAGTTACAGTTTATGGTAATTGAACTTTAATTCATTGAGTTATGATCATTATCTTAAACTTATTCCATATAAGATAGGTACATGTGTACCTTTATTGTATTATGTAGTATTATATCAATGTTTTTTATATGTATTCATACGACATAAAACAATTGAAAAATATTTATCTCTTCTTGGGATATATTCTTTTGAAACAATCTACTTTCCTTCTCCAGATGGATTATGATCATGTTATTCCAATATTGACAAAGTCAAGTACTCATTATTATATATTGTGTGAACATAAAATTTTAAATAACTAATATTAGATGATTTTCACATAGAAATTATGATATTTTATGGACGTGGGAAAAATATTATAATTTGTATGTGCTTTTTCTAATATAGATTATTATTGTCAAGTTGACTATGTATTGTTTGACCATCCACCTTATTCCTAAGGATATTCTATGATCACGTTTTACCTTTTATTTACATGAGGTAAATTTTTGATATCATGAAATTTTTTATTTCAATATGGATTATTATTAAAAAAAATGTTGATTTTGTATTTTTTATTCATTTTATCTTATGATGAATGCATCATGATTACACAAGTAGAGGGTGGGACCTAACATTATATATCCCCTTGATGCATCAACAAGTTCCATGAGACAATAATGATAGTTTTTTGTGTATGAATCTTCACATTATAATGTTCTATCTTGGTACAAGGTTATGAAAATAGGTTGTCTTGGATATGACCTCAATGATATGTAATTTGTCTTGGAATAAGGCCTTGACAACAGGTTTTTGATGTTTGACATTATTCATTCCATTAGTATGAGATTATTATTTTTGATATCCATTTTGAATTTATTTTCTTGTATATAAAATTTTCCCATTTTCGGTTTATTATGGATTCATGTTGTTTACTGACTCTATCACAAATATTTATGCCATGTTTATGCCATGAATGTTTCAGTTTTATGTTTCCCTTATTCCATACTTGATCTCAAACATACTTATGTTTTTTATTTCCATAGGATTTAGAGAAAATTATTACATGTGACATTTTTGTAAGGGTAACACATGTGAGTGAATTTTTGGGAGATGATGATGACTTTTTAATTTATTAATTAGTTACATATATAATGGGATAATTTTCAATTCTATAAAAATAACATGGAATTTATCCATTTATGTTGAGTCTTTACTATGTAATTATTTAAACATAAAATGATCTTTTTAATGTTGGATATATAATAATTATAATGAGTTTGTAATTATGGATGGTTATATCTATTCTTATGTAGCTTGAATAAAACAAAGTAGGTAAAGTATGTGTTTATAGAACCAGATCTCGGATGATGGGTCTAGGGTGATAACTTTTTTATCAAACTAAATATTTAGATTCCTTTTAGATTGGGAATGATATATTGGGGTTGATAATATGGTAAAATGTGTTGATAACTATTTTGGATAAGTATTTGATTTTATTTTATTGAAATAATGCTCATTTTATTTAGGGATTCTGATGATAAAACATTAGTGAAAACCTTATGGATAAGTCGGCATATTGGATATCATCATGATGTTTTCATAAAGATTATATTTTTTGGGTTTCCTCGTAATAAATACCTATCTAGATATGGGAAATTGGATGCGGCTATAGAATAGATAAACCTAGTGATAATCACACCAAAATGGGTTGGTTGACTATTAAATCAATGATCACTATGACGTATGGTAAGTTTATCTAAGTCTATACACTTTGTGAGACACTATCTAGGGATATTATTTGGTTATTTACATTCTATTTATGATCCTTTATGAAGGATTTATTTTCTAATTACATTAAGTTATTGGGTTTTGAAGTATAAGAGAATATAACCTAAAGTAATGTATATTGAATTGAGTGCATAAAAGGATGAATTGAAGGTTTCACTAGAGAAGAAATATTCTGAATGAGTTTTCATATTCATGTTATTATTTAATCAAATTTTATTGATAACCATTTTGGGTATTAGTGTTTGGTTAAAAAAGGATAATGAAAATGACGCTATGAAATATATGTAGCTATAAACTAATATGTTTTTTAATTGAATATGGGATAATATATAAATGGATAATAATATTTATATATGCTTATTATGATTGAAAATTTTAGTGTCATATTATTTCCTTTAGTAGTATGGTTGATATCATAATAGAAATTAATTCATGATACTCTTTGATATTTGCTTTAGGGAAGTGATATTTATTGATGACATTTTGGTCTGTTTTAAGTGTTATTAAGAATTTTTTGATCAATCTAAGGATTATTTATTTACAATTTTACATTAAAGGTGTGGTGAAATAAAATAAATTATATTAATAACCTTGAAAGGTGATTTTTTTGGAAGGTTATATTTTGGTGGGAAAACTATTTTAGAGTACATAATTTGGGTAGGGAAAACTCTAAAGTTAAATATACAGATGATGATGAGATAATAAAGGGTTGTTTAATTTTGAATATATGAATTAGATAATATTTGGTAACCTTGAGATTGATAATAAATTCATGATATTTTTTCAGAATTCCATATCATTTCTAATATTATAATATATAGTGACTAGTATATTCACTACTGATTAATAGCATTTGAGTACTGATGATAGAGTTATTTTTTGGAGGAATATATATTCCTATTGTGTTTTAATGACTTAGAGATTAAAATAGGTTTTGGGAAAGGTGTTTTATTTAGATCATATGACTATGGTAAGTGCATACATGGTTATATTATTTTAGAGATGATTAATATTATTTTTGGAAGGATAAATTTGATTTTCAAAGAATATATTTCAATGATTATTGGGGTTAGAATATTTTAAGAATGTTCATGGTAATTTGGGATCTCAATTTTTAAGTACATGGTTAATATGAATGAGATGGAGCTACTCAATGTAATCGAGGTTGAACTAATAATGATATACGATATTCATATAGGTTGATTAAAGTCTAATACAAGTTGATCTGTATGAATTATAAGCTATCATGATAGTGTTATTAAGTGATGCATCTTGAGGTTAAATTTTCCTATGGTTATTTATGATATTTCACTTCTGACAATCATTTCTCTTGTTAAATCTTTTTTTAGTAATTTATTTAACTATATAAAACCAACGGTATGAGGAAAAATTCATAGATTACCTTGATGAACAACTCATCGGAATGGGGGAAGGAGTGTGAAACATTATGGTTATTCCAAACAAGGTATCATGAAATATGATTATCAATGTAAACGTTTTCAATGTCAGAAACTCTCCAATGAAGGGAACTATTAATTTTATCAGACTCACAAGTGAAAGGTATTGTGAGAATATACAAAAATAACTGATTAAAATGATGGATTTTTGGGAATTATGTGGCTCAATGTCCCAATCTAAGGGCTGACAAGGGTGATAGTTACCCAAAAACATGAGAATAATAAACATCTCATGAAACTACTACTAATGAATTAGATTATAAGTTTTCAATGTATTTTTTCTATATTCATATTCCATTTAAGTTTTCACCAAACACTACATATTGAGTTATAAATAAAAACCACAGTGGTATGATTATCATATAAATCATTTTTAGTGATTGTGGGAAGTTATTATATAAGGATATAGATTTATATCCCAATGTTGAATTCTATATGCAATTTGGAATTATTTAGATCTATTTGATTATATAACAAATTTCAAGGTATAAATTTATTTAGGGGGACATAAAACCTTGAAATTATAATATATAGTTATTTTTAAATAAGTCAATATATTCAAGAGTTTGTTCTTTACAGGACACCAATCATAATGAAAACTGTGATATGTTTTGATAAAATATAAATATTTAGGTACGATATAGAAAAAATAGTCATTGATTTAGAATGAATTAATATGAGAAATATCTTTATGAAATATATTTATAAATAAAAATATATTAATTTTGATGTGAATGAAATTCATTTATTTAACATAAAATGATTAATAATATCATTTTTTATTTAGAAAATATTTTTTTTAAAGAAATTATTTTTTAGGATATACATTCCTATTTCAAGAAACATATGAATTATAATAAATTATGTTTTAAATTAATAACTATTTGACACTAATTTAGTATGAAAATGTTTTGAAATAAAATCCTATTAGTTAATATTTGAAAATTTCATTTTCAAATTAAAATTATTTTTTAAATTATATATTACAATTCCGTTCAAAAAAAAATTTATAAATTTTTAATTTGAAATTAATAAAAATAAAATTATGTTTTTAATTCATCATATCAAATTTTTCATAGTATGACTTTTTATGCTTTTTTAGAAAAGGTCAGTTTTAGTTTAAAAATATGATTTTTATGGAACATGTAAATTTAATGACTTTACTATTACATAATAATGAACTATAAATTTTAAATACATTTTGAGAAATAATATATGACTATGGATTTTAATTATTAAATTTAGATATTATTTTAACTTATAAAACCTATGAAAAACATTTTCATAATTAATTAAAATGTTACATTAATATAAACACTATTTTTGGTCTTCCCCATTAATCAAGTATTTTCAGGGTGAGGTTAATTTTTTTCATGACATAGTACCCTCATAATATTTATTAAATTTAAAATAAATCAGTTTTTGGTTTTAAATTAATTAACCATGATAATTTTATCATATAAGAAAATTTAAAATCTTAATAATGTTTTTTAAAAAAAAAATTGTTTTACACGTTGAAGTGTTTTTATTTTAAAATTAACTTTTCATTACTATTGAAATTTTATCTGATACAATGGTCTCTCAAATATAAATAATAATATTCAAAATAATTAATAATTTCAATTTTAAAATTTTTCTTTAATGTTAATTTCTATGGTTAATAATTAATTATCCCAGTAAATTTAAAAGGGTTTAAATTATGTTTAACCCGGTGTAAAGTCCAAGAAAATTTATAAAACGTGCCTTGAATTGAATGGTTGGGGTTTGATAGTCAAATAAATTTTTCCCAAACATTTATGTTGTTTTTTTACGTTATAAATTAAATAATATCCTTTCATAAATGAAAATTTTAGGATTAATCCCAAAAATAATTTTCCCCTCGCTTATAAAGGTGTAACATATTCCCCAATTCAAGAAAAACAATACCTTATAATTCAAAATTTAAAATATTCCATTTTTCTATAACTATGATTGTATCCCACTAAATAATCCCATGTTTATTTAAAATTAGTCTAAGAGCTTCGAATTCAATGTGGCTTCAAAGGGAAAATAAAGTCCTCGATGTGAATATTATCAACTACTTTATTTTAATCTTAATTATATTCTTTTAAATTTATTCTGTATGAATGAATATAATGATATTATTATTATTATTTATATACTCTTATATCAATATATTATGGATATTGTTATTTATTATTCATAGATATCATTCAATAATAAAATTAAAGTCGTTGTTTTCGTGTTGAGTGGATTTCCAACTCTACGACCCAATATATTTTATGTTTCTTTATCACCATACATGGTCTTATATAAATATGGCATAAAAGGATAAATAATTATTTATAATAAAATTAACATTATTTTATTTCAAATTTACGATCCAATTAATGACATCATCAACACACGATTTTCATTAATGCATTTGTTTAAAATGATCAAAATAAGAGGAAAATGATATCTTCTATCTATGTTGTGACTTTATATAAATTATCACCCCTTTATAATTCATTAAAATTCTGATTTATCACACTAATAAACACAATAAAATATCAATAGGATTCAAGTATATTAATATTTCAACAATCCATCTCCTAACTATCCTAAATCACGATAGGTTCATGTTTTGATTGATTTAACCTCTTACATGAACAATATCATATATTTATTTCATGGATAAATATAATAAGTTTATTAATAGTATATTATGATATAAATTAGTATATAATTATTTATTTTGGTCATTTATATGTTATATCAATATCCAATTCATTAATTAAGAAAACACCCTTCATTCTAAGAAATATTTTTATTATCGATTTCATCATTAAGGATAAAGACTAAAAAGTCGTGAAAATACTTTGAAAAATCTTAAATTATTATAAAAAATCTATAACAGTAACAATAAAAACCTTTCAATTCTGTAATTTTAATTATGAGTGAACATAAACTTAACTTTTAGGAAACTACTACAAACAGTCAAAACTATAATCACATGATGTAAAGCCTCAGAAGTATAACTAAATTGGCATGTGCTCATGCTAATTTCTATCAATATTTCCTTGAAAATTATAAAGAAGAAGATATTTTAAGTTATGTGTTACATGAACCATCTATACGATAATTGGAATTTTTTAATAAAAAAATATATAAATTTACATGATGTTATGTTTTTTTTGTATGTTACCATGAAAAAAAATCATATATAGGATCATATTTTCTTCATAAAATGTAATTCGGGTATGTTAATTTTATTCTCTTTGTAATTTTTCATTATTTTTTAATAGATCATTGGTTATGTTTCTAAATATATTAATTTTTTTCTTTCCATTTAATCTTTTTTGAAATTTATTAATTGTGTGATTTATAAATTATTAATGGATCTTAATAATATTGACACTCATTATTTTATTTTTCTACTTTTCTTTTTTTCATTAATTCTTCATAACATTAACTTTTTTTCCTTGGGTAATATTTTCACAACGTATTCTTCTAAAATTTACTTACTAAGTTAACACATTAAAATAAATATGATTCAAGAAATTTTAAATAAACTATGTTGAAAAATATTCTAAATTCACAATCAAGGATAACAGTCAATGGAAACAATTTCAAATCATTAATAAAATACAAATTTATTTTCCAATGTTGTAAAATAAGAGGGTAATAGAACGAATTTGAATTTAATATGAAGTAGATTAAATTATTGGAGTTATTGGATGGATAAATATTATACAATTTTATGAAAAAGTTACCCAAATATGATAATTGACTTTTTAGTACTATTTAAAAAATATAATTTCCCGAATATGAAAAACATAAAGTGGAAAATTTGGAGATGAGGAATTTTAATTCAAAATTTTTATATAAATCATGAATTTAAATTCAAAAAATTTATATAAATAATGAATTTACTAATTAAAGGATAACACATCCTTGGTTAAAAAGGGGGTTTTCAGAAAAATGGAAATATATTTTTGAAAAAATGTCAATGAGCTAGGAAAAAAACATGATCAAGAAAGGATAGTAATCAATAAATCCATTATCTACTATCAAAATTGATTATTTCTTAAAGTGTAATGTATAAGTTAAATTGGAATAAGGGGACTTTAATTCACATAGTATAGGGAAACTTTTACTTCAATCAAATCAGTATTATTCGTTCATTATTATTCAGTTTTCATTATTGATGGATAAAAAAGAAAAAACTTGGTGGGAAATTATATCACTTGATTGAAATGATATTTCACCAAAAAATGAAATTAAGAACATTAAATTAGCATAGAGAAAAAAAATTTATGATAGATTAATAATGGAAATCATGGGGTTTAAAAAAAGGATCCCAAAGTTTAAAATATTATATCCTAAACCAAAGTTTGAAAAAATCCACCAATAATTTTTATTTTCTTTACATAATAATAAAATTAATATATTAAAAAAAATTCCAAAGATTTAGGAGAACCGTAAATACATTAGACAAAGGAATCATTATATAACATTTATATAAGAGTTTAAAAGAGGGTTTTTTGAGAAATTATAGTTTTTCAAATATAATTTTTAGTAAGGGATGATGAGAAATATCCCACCACAACCACCACCACCATCTGAATTTTCATTAACTATTTAATATTTAAATTAGGGAAGTGAGCAATAATTTTTATTTGTAATGAAAAATAATTTTTCCTTAAAGGAATTAATATACAAGATGAAATATTCCCATGGTAAAGTATTCAAAACAAAAACTCAAATATGAAAAACAAATTCTAACATTTCACTGATTTTGTGAATTTTATTATTTTATTTTTTCCATAATTATAATTTTTTCATAATTTCCCATATATGTAAAGATTTATTTTTAAAATTTTATTATTTTTGAAACCCCTATCATCATTCATTTTCATCAAAAGTATATCATATTTTAATTCCCAAGCCGAGTAGAAATTGAAACCTTATTATCCATTTATTTTTCATAATTATTGAGGGAATATTAGAAATAGGTATTTAATTTAAAATTTTAATATGGCTATCAAAATTATTAATTTTTTTTGAACTACACTTGAATGACTGATACAATTATTTTAATCTTTTGCATGCCAACTCTCATTTTCATTGCAAATATGTAATAATTTAATTATATATTTACATAAACTATCCATTTTAAGTTTTGTTGAATGATAATTTCCTTGAAAAATGTTATTTGAGTGAATGTTAGTTTATTAATCCCCTTATTTAAATTGTACAATAAATCATTCGAAAAAAATATGATTCTATTAATGAATATAACAGCCTTTATTTCTAAAAATGAGTTCAATTATTTTTTATTCATATGGTATCCCTCACATTTAAAAATATGTATAAATGTAAAAAAACATTTATCAAATAATAAATAATTATTATATAACTCTTATAAAATTAATTGGAGATATATGTTTCTGATTTTGAATATTATAAAAAATAGTACATTGCTTTATTGGTGAAAAATAAATACTTACATGTTGTGGAGTGATTTCTAATGGAATCTATTATTTTTAATATTTCAATTTATATATCTTTTCCCTTATATATAAAAATACTTTATCCCATGGCCACCCTAAAATTTGGAGCCTCTTGAATAATCCTCATCATTAATCCATTATTTTATTTTTTAGTGGTTGTGATATTAAATCCATTACAAGACTATGGATATCATATGAAATTGTTCTATTGATGATTCTGATCTTGTTCAAGACCCAATGTTGGATTGAGTATATTTTTTTATATGGATTATATGGATTGTAGAATAGTTTTTTTGGATTTATATAGGGGATTAATTTCCAATGACGGTGGTTTTGGGAATTGTTGGTTCTATTTTCCTTCTCTTTTGTTGTGTGGTTGTCTAGTTTGCACATAACATGAATGTAGATTTATTTTAAAAATAAAAAAAATGAAATTTAGAGCATCCATATTTCTATGAATTTTTTGTGGATTATAATTTTTAATATTGATAGTTAAGAGTGATTGTGAGGTACGTCAAAATGATGCATGAATAAAGATGTTTTATTTTGAAGATAATTAATAATATAAGAGATTTCATTTTTAATGAATGAATTTTATAATATTAACCATATTTATTTGGTAAATGGATTTAAATTTTTTGAACATGTTATTTTTTTCTTTTTCTCTTACCAAAGGTGTTTCTTTTATTTTTTACTATATTTTTTCCATATAGAAATGGTTATTGCTTTGAAGAATTTGATACATATGAATTGGTCACAAATTTTAGATAGTTTTTTATACATGTTATATTATTGTGGAATATAAATTGTATATTTTTTGTTTTTTATTCGGTTTTGGATTAAGGATCCTTCAAATAAGAAAGATGTATAAATTAATAAACATGGAGTTAAGTTTCATGGCCAAGGTATTGTTTTACAAAATGAACCTATAAAAGGATGATATTTCCTAGAAATTAATAGAATGTTGAATGAGGGGTCATGCCATTATATATGGGTATATTCCATTTGAACCACTAGGTGAATGATTGATAATTTACGAGAAGACTTATTTTTACAAGAGTTATAAAAGATATAATGGGTTCATTAACTTTGGAACACAACCATTCCAAAATATTTAAGACAACAAATAATTTATCATAGAAAATATCTGGGTAAGGAAGGAGGAAAGAAGGCCAAGGATAATGATATTTCAGATGATGGGGCATTGAAAAGGGATAATGGGGTGTATGATTTACACTTTTTTTGTATGTTTGTACTCTTCTTCACTAAAATTGATGAATAATCCATTTTATTTTGATGATAGTATGAAAATAATTTGAATAATTTTTACATAGTTCATAATAAAATTATTGTTGTTATTAAATTTACTTTCTCAAAGTTAGATTGAATTTTTATGGTGGCTTAATTTTTATAAAATTAATTATTTGAATTTATTCTAGAAAATTTTTATTCCTATTAACTCAAAACATCAAAACTTGAGAAATACAATGAAATTGTGTTTAGGTGATCTGGAATCTTAAATAAAGTGGGGGAAATTCATTGGTTTATTTACATATATGCAGTTGACAATTTATTAAACAAAAATTAAAACTTATTCTTAGACATAAAGAATTATGAAATTGGGTGAAATCCAAAGATTCAATATCGTTATTCTCATTTGTTTTTTATACTTTTTAAAAAATTCTCACATTGATAAAATTATGTTATAAAAATTAAATTACATGGAAGTAAATTACATACATACTCTTTCTTTGAAAACCTATTCTCTATATTTTGATGTCAAGCTCCCATCACATGGCCATGTACTCAAGATAAATGGATTATAAATTTGAAAAAATAATTATATTCTCACGAAATAGTAAAACTAGTGTGTCTCTATGATAATGTTTAGATAATTTCTCCTAAAATAATGTTAAATTTTTATTAATTTTTTTTAAATATCATATATTTAGTTTAACAACATCACCTAGAGTGTATTTAATTTTTAGTAGAGTTCATATATGAATATATTTTGTTGGTTATCTATAAGAAGAAAAATTATATCTTCTATTTTAATGTTATTTAACATCAATTTTAATTTAATATCAAAATTTATAAATAAATGAATATGAAAGAACATAATTTATTATTATATATTATATAAATTATGTGATGTATTTGAATTGATCTATTAGAGTATAATAATTTATAGAAATAAACATCATATTAAATATTAAATATTTTATGATAATTTTATGTCATAGAAAATAAGTTTTATAAAATGATATTTTTTAATACTTTGATTAATGAAACAAATAAACATGAATTCTAAGTAAAAATCGTAATTTATTTTATTATGTGATAAATAAATCATGTGACATTAAATTATATACATCTCTAAGTCTTCAATTTTGGGTTGTAAATAATTTTATTTTCTCTTCAATAATAAACAATAAAAATTAATGGTTAATAAAATTAAATCATGCTTGAAGTGTGTTATATCCCTATATTCTAAGGAGGTATATCCTTGATAAATTTTGAGTAACATACTATATTTTTGTTAATGAATTGTTTACCCAAATTTTAGGATACTAGGGGGTGTCCGGGGGATTCGGGACCTGAAAAAGGAAGAAGAGAGGCTACACTAAGCAGGGCGCACTGTTAGTACTAACTATGTGCCTTAACTATGAATTCTAGAGGGGAAGGGTGCATGGTTGAGAACACATGTAAGGGGGATTCTAAAACCATGAAGGCTTGGATAGATCCATCCCTCATAGCTATGACATTGGTTTTCAAAACAGGTGGGCTTCCTTGGAGACTGTATGACCCTACCCCCTCTTAGACGGAGGGTTATACATAGTTGAATCATAGTTCAATTAACCAAGTAGAAAAACCACATTCTACGCTAAAAGGGGGAAATTTACCATTTCCCCCTCAAAATATAAGGGTTATAACTCAATTTTACACCCATTTAAACCTCCATCTTCTAAGGTGGAGAACCTTTATTCTCTAACCTCTTAAAGGATGATTCTCCTTTTCGTGTCCATTTGGAGTGTCATTGGGTGAGAATCAATGATCCAGGTGATTCTAACACTCCTATTTCATCTATTTTCTGGGAAAGGACTTGTGTAATTCTTATTCTATTTTTTAATACCTAAAACATTTTTTCTAGAATATTCTATTTTTGGGATTGGAAGGTTGTTTGTGTTCAAATAATGGGACAAGGATAAGAGACAGACCATCAATGAACATGAGGTAGGTGGTGTACAAGGTATATCCTATGTTCTTTATGATTTTTATGTGCATGTGGTTGTGCTATTGGTGCTTCAATGATGTGAATTTGTTTCCTCGATAGGAAATGATAAACCGGTTTTCCAATAATGTGTTAGACCCCTCATGATCCTCGTAGGATTCAATGAGGATTAATAGATTGGGCCTATGGACACCCATATGGTGGAACCTTCAATTGAAGATGCAAATTGGGATTTCAAATGATGAAATGAAGGGTTTAGGATACCAAAACCATTTTAAGGGTTGTTAATATGATAACTTTATATTATGGGGTGTTTGACTTAACTTGGAAAAGTTAAAGGGGTTATAGAATATAAAGGATGAATGGGTTAAATGGTTAAAGTGGATTGGCATCATGTTTAAATACATTGAAAGCAGTAAGGGATGGTTGTAATGTGTTGAAATGGAAAAATAGTTATGTTATATGAATTTAGAATGCGATGATCATACATAACAATGGGAATGTGATTAAGAAGAAATAGTGAAACTTTTTTGTTTTTTACAATAAAAAGGTAGATCATGATGTGCCTATGTGAATGTAAAATACGGTTGGTGGTATGTTGGAATGATTCTATATTCCAATGGGTGGGATAGATTGATGCTCTAGTCACCCATATGCATATTAATTTTTTGTTAACGAACTCATCCACCTGTACCGAAGGGTATTGACATGGCATTCCATATCTAGGGTGGGATGGTCATACATGGATTTTAAAAATCCAGTTGGATTATAGGACTAATTATCCTAGTTTTTTAACCAGAGACCTTCGAAACATGGTTTGAACATCTCACATAGTCCAAATTATGTTTTATGAAATTGGTAAACATGGATCTTAGAGTGAAATTAATTTATCTAATTAATTTTAAATAATGGAACCTATTTTATTTTATAGTTTTCATTATTACTGGTACTTCTACATACACTATATTAGACTTGATGTTTTATAGAAACTATTGGTGGAAGCTTACTGAGTTGTACTCACACCCTTCTTACTTACCATTGGGAACCCTATAAGACGTCATGGATGCAGGTCAGAAGAAGGTAAAATGCCCTATGCTTGAGGGTTGATTTGGGGTATAGAGATGTGAAAGGATGAGGGGACCAACCCCAATGTTGAGAACCATTTTGGGGATTATTTAGCATGTATTTATATTGGGTTTATACTTTAGATTTGGAACTGTACGACATGAGATAGATTTTTTACTATTTTATTGTGGGCATATACCAGGTTTTGTGAAATTGTTTTGGTGAAACTTGATTATAATTTGTGTTGTACCTTTATCTTATTTTATCTATTAAGAATTACTATGATAAAGTGTTTATAGTATCCCCATGTGGTTCATCCTACCCTAGTTTCTAGTTAGTATCCTTTGGTGTATGGGGAGATGCACCTGAGGTTAATTGGAGAATCGTTTCGAGGCACCGAATTAGTGTCACATAGGTTGGGACATTACAAATATCTATCATAGATTTAGTTTTCCTTTATTTATCTTATGTGGTCATGGTAGTGAGGTGACTAGGAGGAGTCTTTCCATGGAAATGAGATTGTTCATGAGAGTAGTTAACCACTATATGGGGTAAAACCCGAATGCCTAGCGTGGGATTGTTGTTCGTTATGGTTACTTTTACAATTGGATTTTATTTAATCATGGGGGATGGACTTACTGTGTGATGCTACTATTTCCTGGTATTTTACTCGTGGACAAAAATGGAATGAGGTTTTCATATTCATGATTCATTTTAGACACTTATGGATACAAGATACAAATATCATGTTAGGTGAATATGGGAAAAAAGGTTATGGTTGATAATAGAAATTGAAAATTCATCTCGATTTCATTATAATTTTAAGGAAAACATGCATAATAAAAATGTTATAATTTTGTAATGAATTGAAATGTAGAGACCCGTATCCTAACGTACATTGACATTACAATACTTTTGCGGAATACTTAGTACATAACAAAAACACACACACAAGGATCGTAATAGTTTAGTGTCTTTGGAAACTTGGAATAAAATCTTCTAATCGTGGTGAAAGATCTTCAACATCTCCCATAAAGATCTTCCTTTTTTTTATACCTAAAACCTTTCTTTATATCCTGGGGAAAAGAAAACATAAAAGGGTGATCTCGAATGCTCAGTAAGGGTAAACAAAAGAAATATCAATCACATCGTATTCATAAGAACATAACATTTTGGAAATCATAACCTGCAAAAGAGAGCATAATTTCATAACATGGGATAAATCATGGTAGTGAAATGTAATCACAATAATCATAACTTAAAACATGAAACTTTGTGGCATTCACACATAATCATAGAGAATCATTTCTTGTTAGTCAAGACTCATTGCCAAGACTATCTTAGTGGACAAAGTCCCTTTCTGAATCGAGTAACCCTCATTTCAGTCCTGTTTCACTGAACCGGTATAACCTACCATTCCAGCCATGTCTATCTCATGAGATATAAAATCTTTACCCAATGAATTGGAGGGAGATATAGGTCCCACCCATCTTATAATGAATCCTTTCTTATGTGTTCCACAAAATAATAAATCATACATCATTGCATAACCCATGTAATAAAAATGGAATTCTTAAACAACATGACATCATAAAATAATTCATATAAGATAAAGGAATTCATAAAAATATTTCCATCACAACATAATCAAATCCATTTAATAATAGGGATAAAAACAGAACCCTTTTATAATCTTAGATGGAAAATAATTTTGATAAAATACTTGAACTCCATTCTTGAGAAAAATATCCTTTCTACTTCAAAAACACTTTTCTTTTCTTAACATGTCATACAATTATAAACTAAAAGAAGTTGATTAAAAATAAACTTGAAAACTTGTAAAATAAGATTCTTGGAAATAATGTTTTAAAAATCCATTCATGTTGTATAAGTTAAAAAAAACATTCTTCTCGTACTTTTGTCGGAAAAGTCAAAAAAGTACCTCGTACGAAAAACGACAAAATATTCCTTTCATATCCTTTACTAAAAATTTACCGAAGGGTAAAATTGGATATAAACTATTGTAGAAGGATGGAAATAATATTACATATTGAGGGAACATGGATATGGATGATAAAATACACCCCAGTAATTACCAAAGTAAAAACAATCTCGGATAAAAGTGAGATTGTGATATTTCCCTTACCTTAGGTCCGATTTGCTTTGTTCATGTCCGAAGCTCCTGTATAATGGTTTAAATAATGTTATTGACTTATTCCAGAATCATACATATTGATATGATATCATATATGGTCATATTATTAGCTTCTTGTTAGTAATATTTCATTGTTACTTGTTACTCGGGTCTTTATAACTTTTTGTTCTTATGCGTGTTTTGTTGAATAAATTATTATTCTTATCTTTAGGTTATAGATAATTCATTTCCAGAATGGTATTAGTGTATTATATACCATATTCATTCATTCAATTCATTTATATAATCATTATGAAATGAAGATCATGTAGAACGAGTCGCATCACATCGTGGAGACGGTATTCCGTACGTACGCACGAGTGATGATATCGTTCCTATGATCGTGGAATTGTATTGGAATATATATATATATTATTTCAGTATCAATATTACTTCATAATAATCATATATAGTTACTCATTACACCATTATACTCATCCTTTTAAGGTGATGGTGGAAAATAGATTACACCACGGCGTGGAGACGGTATTCCGTACGTACGCACGCGCGGTGATTTCATTTTTCCGTAGGATGGATAGAAGGTGAATTAGGGTTGTTTCATATTTATAATAACATATCAGTATGTATGTAATACTGATGTTATTACTTTGTCATGAAACAACTAAAGAAGAAGAAGTTGAAGACGAAAGAAATTGAAAAGATCGGTAATGGATATTACCTCTTCTTTGGAACGCCTCTTTGAATCCTCCACTTAGGGAACTAAGATTGGTCTTTGAAGAAGACCAGGACCTATAGGATTATTCTAGGGAAGTGTAGAGGAGAAAATTGCAGGGGTTGGCCGAGCTTGAGTGCTCAAATTGGTGTGAGGAGGAGGGGGAGGAGGTGCCCTTTTATAAGGGAGGAGAGGGGCACCTTAGGAATATCTCAAAATATTATTTTATATTAAAGTCAAAATCGGTTTATAATGGTTCCAAAGGGAATTATTTCGAAGATAAAGTGGGGATGGGTCGAAATCCTATCAACCAATAGGATTTAGACAAGTTTATGGTATTATTTTAACCTTATCAATTAGATTTAACTCTAAGTTAAATAATTTAACTTTTACCATGTCTTTTTGTTTTCTTTCACTATATGGTTAATACACTTACAATAAAATGCCAAACGAACCCCAAATTGTTTATTATTAATATATATATCCTTATCTAAGTCATTTGGCCGAACCTTAGATTTTTAGGAATAAAATAACAATTAGTAATATAATATTTGATTTAAAAACTATTTTGTGTCAATTTTGACACTATTTGATATATGATTTTTGTGAAAGTCATAACAGAATTATATGTTCGAACCAAGTTGATTAAATCAACACTAATATATCATAGTAACCAATAAAATTAGTGTAATTCATAAAAAGTCTCAAATTACATTCATTTGAGCATTTATAACATCAATTATGTTAATATTTCCTTAAAAGGGTAATTACTGCATCATCATTGTGTCATAAATAAATTAATTTATTTAAAGTCTAAAAATTATAAATAAACTATCATTATGTAGGAAATCTTTTTATCTTTCTAATGAATATTTAAAATCGAATTTATCTTATGTATAACCCTATATTAAAAATGTTTTAGTAAATAAAATTTGATTTTTACTCTTTTAACTCTTCTTTGAATTATATAATAATAAATGTCCTAATCTAATCCAAGTGGGCCTAAATGATAATATTTTACACCTAAGGTTGTTTTTGGTCGAGATACACTTGTCCAATAGAATTAGGACATGTGTTAGGGTAATATTAATATCATTCTTACCCTTAATTACCTTATTTACTTTTAACCGTGGTAAATAAAAGTAAAAAGTTACTATTCACCAAAAATTATTTTCATCTCATTGAACCACATTTTACTTACTGACATCAACCGTGTCTCTCGGATTTTTGAAATTCCATTCACAGAAGCGGTAAAATTAAGTTTTATGAAAAATTCAGTTTTTAACCTACCACTTAGTGGTTTCACTATTCATCAAAAATTGAAAGTTTTCAGAAAAATACCAAAATTTCATCCTAAGCTATATTTCATATTCCGAATTCAAAAATGAAGTCTATTTTACCAAATTCATAACATATAAGTTGAATTAATTAATTTTATAACTAAATCCTGCTATTAAAACAAATAGCGTGTTTTTAAGAAACAATATCTACCAAAAGATTGACACTTGATTATGTCTGGTTTAAATGTAAAATTACATCCAATGACCAACATCGTATTAAATTGTAAAAATATATTCTAAATATACTTTAAAACCAATAAAATTAATAATTTATCACTATTAATTATTTCGATTAAAAAAGTTGTTTTTAATTATAATTTAGTAATTTTCACTATTCATCAGAATATGAAAGTTATCCGAAAAGTACCAAAATTTCACCTTAGGCTAAATTCGATACACCGAATCCAAAAATAAAGTCCATTTTGAGAGCTAAATTTTCTAAAATTTAAAAAGTGGTTATTACTATTCATAACGGCTAGTTTTAATAATATTTTAATAGCATATCGTTGTTTCGTGATACTCAGTATTACGTACTACACACGCTATCGAGGAAGGTTGCGATTGCGTGTAATGCAAGGCAAGTCAAGGATGCGTGTTGTGCAAGATCCTTTTTGTGTTGCGTACAACACAAGACATTAATGAAATTAAAAAGAATATTTTTCATAAAATCTCGGGCTGTTACATTCTACCCCCCTTAAAATGAATTTTGCCCTCGAAATTCGTCGGGGTTATAAATGGTTTACTATTCGAAAGTTTCTTTAATAGAAACCCACATCGTAAAAAGGAATACCAAAACTTGGATTTAAAAACTAAAGTATGAAATGTAACGATTACCCAAATAAACTAATCACTGGGTTTCCACATAGGTGAAAATATGGATATAGAAGAGAAATCTAACCATCATGTTCTGATGGTAGAGAACATGGCTATGGAAAATCCAGTAATCACAAATCCATAAATTTGTGACGATCTAAGGTACCATCTGATTCATCAGGTATAAGATCACTAGGACAACATTTTTGGTTTTCAAGATCATTTCCCTAAAGTTGTAAATTTGAATTAGAATAAATACTTTCTTAATTTTGGTACAATCTCACTGTTGTTCATGTCTTGAACAATTTCCACTTCATCTCTTAAATAAATGAAGTTGAATTTGTTATTCGTGAAGTGTTAGCAGATCATGTGATAGAATGACGGGTCATTCCATCTGTCTCAAAAAAAAGGTTAGCAAAAATTATGTACATAAGTCGATCTATAGTGAGATTAATCACATATGGATCCTAAAATGGACTTATACTTCACATATCATACTGCTTAATATAATAAAACTAGTTTCTACTAAACAGGGACTTCATGTAGGTCAGTGGTAGGCGATAAAGTCCAGTCGCACTTCGGTTGTGGGTTCGATTCCTACAGCCTTGTCCGACGCGATGGGTTGTCGCCCGTCCTGCAGGTTGTCCTTTTTCTAAAACTATATTACTATAACATCCCATCAATAATATCGAAAAAATTTTTATCCTTAAACAATACTAACTTATATCCAACATAAACCATTCCAACATTTAGGCTTATCCATAATACTGCAGTCCACTCTCATAATATAGTGAAAACGATTACCAGAGATTTAATACTGTCGTTGATCCCCATATATCATAAGATATGTCTTGTTTTTGTCACATTCCAAACATTCAAAGGCCTTAATCTTGTATTCTCTTGAATACCCATCGAACCTTAGTGAAAACATGAATGCAGTTAAAATTTAACACTTTCCACATACCAAAATCCTCAGAATTCTATATACTCAAACCATGATATCACTTAGTCCTTATATCAATCATGAGCTCATGAATACTGTTAAACATTTCGTTTTCTCGTTTTCCCTTCATTATGCGCATATCTTCTTATTTCCAAAAATATCTCAATCACTTTGAATACCACATTAGACCAATACATAAATACATTACGATACAACATTATTTTGGAATCCCATTACATAAACACTTAATCATTCCACCACATCGTTATCATATTCAACATCGCCAATGGTGATCGCATGTGACTTCCCTTTGTCCTTTGCCTTAAGTGGTTGCTCATGTCGATCATCACTAACCCTTGGATTAGGGCATTTATTAGCATAATGCCCCATTTCCTTGCACTTGAAGCATTGAAGTGTTGGTGGTGCGTTCTCTGCAGTGTTTGCTTTATTCACATCATTAGAATCCCTTTTTCCATTACTTCGACACTCAGCTACTCGATGACCTTCTTTTCCACACTTAAAACATTTTATAGTCCCTTTAAGAAAATCTCCACCATGCTTCTTTCCACACTTTGTGCATAAGGAAACATTCATCTTCTTTTCACCATTATTCTGATATTTCTCCTTGAACTCCATCTTTCGTTTCATGTCAAAACCATGAGATGGATATGTAACACCAACTTCCATTTCTACCTTGATAGCACAATGCACAATTTCTTCATAGCTACTGAAGTCTCTTATAGCTAATGCCCTTCGAAGACTTGGTTTTAAGCCACTGAAAAATCGATCAACTTTACTTTCAGGTTGGATGATAATGCCAGATGCATACCTTGCAAGTCTTGTAAAATTCGCTTCGTATATACCAACAGATTCATCATCCTTTTGCTTTAGTTCAAGAAACTCCTTCTCCATCTTTGTTCGAAGAATACGAGGGAAGTACTTATTGAAAAATAAGTTCTTGAACTCGTCCCATTCCATGGACTCAATTTCATCCCTTTGCCTCGTATTCTTAATAAGATTCCACCATTGATCAACATCACCTTCCAAACGATACACTGCTAAGATGACTTTATCATGTTCAGAACATTGAAGAACTGAAAATATCTTTTCAGTGGTGCTGATCCATTGTTCAGCAACAAGTGGATCGGAAGTCCCACTGAAAGAAGGTGGACGTTGCCTCCTGAAGGACTCAATAGAATATTGTTCCCTTCTCTGCTCATTTGGATGTCCAGAATGATTCATAGCTTGTGTAAGTATAGCAATAAGATTTTGCACTCCATCTCCCATAACATTTGTTTGTTCAGGAGGGAAATCATTGCATTGTCCATTTCATTGATCAACACGGTTCCTTCGGGTTCCATCCATTGTCTAAAACCCAAAAAGAATAGTGTGAGAGGCAAAAATCATGCTAGGGAAAACAACATAATAAAGGGGGAGTACCTTCAATATCTAACATCTTAGGTTTAATTCTATGATCTTTAGCGTAGTTCTAGTACTATAACCTATACGTATACTTAACCTTAGGGACATCCCTAGACATACCGTAGAAATATCTCTAGGGATCTCACTAACGTTTTCGCATCCTAGTTTCCAAAGGTTGACTAAACCTTTCCTCTGATACCAACTGTAGAGACCCGTATCCTGACGTACATTGACATTACATTACTTTTTCGGAATACTTAGTACATAACAAAAACACACACACAAGGATCGTAATAGTTTAGTGTCTTTGGAAACTCGGAATAAAATCTTCTAATCGTGGTGAAAGATCTTCAACATCTCCCATAAAGATCTTCCTTTTTTATACCTAAAACCTTTCTTTATATCCTGGGGAAAAGAAAACATAAAAGGGTGAGCTCAAATGCTCAGTAAGGGTAAACAAAAGAAATATCAATCACATCGTATTCATAAGAACATAACATTTTGGAAATCATAACCTGCAAAAGAGAGCATAATTTCATAACATGGGATAAATCATGGTAGTGAAAAGTAATCACAATAATCATAACTTAAAACATTAAACTTTGTGGCATTCACACATAATCATAGAGAATCATTTTTTGTTAGTCAAGACTCATTGCCAAGACTATCTTAGTGGACAAAGTCCCTTTCTGAATCGAGTAACCCTCATTTCAGTCCTGTTTCACTGAACCGGTATAACCTACCATTCCAGCCATGTCTATCTCATGAGATATAAAATCTTTACCCAATGCATTGGAGGGAGATATAGGTCCCACCCATCTTATAATGAATCCTTTCTTATGTGTGCCACAAAATAATAAATCATACATCATTGCATAACCCATGTAATAAAAATGGAATTCTTAAACAACATGACATCATAAAATAATTCATATAAGATAAAGGAATTCATAAAAATATTTCCATCACAACATAATCAAATCCATGTAATAATAGGGATAAAAACAGAACCCTTTTATAATCTTAGATGGAAAATAATTTTGATAAAATACTTGAACTCCATTCTTGAGGAAAATATCCTTTCTACTTCAAAATCACTTTTCTTTTCTTAACATGTCATACAATTATAAACTAAAAGAAGTTGATTAAAAATAAACTTGAAAACTTGTAAAAGAAGCTTCTTGGAAATAATGTTTTAAAAATCCATTCATGCTGTATAAGTTAAAAAAACATTCTTCTCGTACTTTTGTCGGAAAAGTCAAAAAAGTACCTCGTACGAAAAACGACAAAATATTCCTTTCATATCCTTTACTAAAAATTTACCGAAGGGTAAAATTGGATATAAACTATTGTAGAAGGATGGAAATAATATTACATATTGAGGGAACATGGATATGGATGATAAAATACACCCCAGTAATTACCAAAGTAAAAACAATCTCAGATAAAAGTGAGATTGTGATATTTCCCTTACCTTAGGTCCGATTTTCTTTGTTCGTGTCCGAAGCTCCTGTATAATGGTTTAAATAATGTTATTGAATTATTCCAGAATCATACATATTGATATGATATCATATATGGTCATATTATTAGCTTCTTGTTAGTAATATTTCATTGTTACTTGTTACTCGGGTCTTTATAACTTTTTGTTCTTATGCGTGTTTTGTTGAATAAATTCTTATTCTTATCTTTAGGTTATAGATAATTCATTTCCAGAATGGTATTAGTGTATTATATACCATATTCATTCATTCAATTCATTTATATAATCATTATGAAATGAAGATCATGTAGAACGAGTCGCATCACATCGTGGAGACGGTATTCCGTACGTACGCACGAGTGATGATATCGTTCCTATGATCGTGGAATTGTATTGGAGTATATATATATATTATTTCAGTATCAATATTACTTCATAATAATCATATATAGTTACTCATTACACCATTATACCCATCCTTGTAAGGTGATGGTGGAAAATAGATTACACCACGGCGTGGAGACGGTATTCCGTACGTACGCACGCGCGGTGATTTCATTTTTCCGTAGGATGGATAGAAGGTGAATTAGGGTTGTTTCATATTTATAATAACATATCAGTATGTAAGTAATACTGATATTATTACTTTGTCATGAAACAACTAAAGAAGAAGAAGTTGAAGATGAAAGAAATTGAAAAGATCGGTAATGGATATTACCTCTTCTTTGGAACGCCTCTTTGAATCCTCCACTTAGGGAACTAAGATTGGTCTTTGAAGAAGACCAGGACCTATAGGATTATTCTAGGGAAGTGGAGAGGATAAAATGGCAGGGGTTGTCCGAGCTTTAGTGCTCAAATTGGTGTGAGGAGGAGGGGGAGGAGGTGCCCTTTTATAAGGGAGGAGAGGGGCACCTTAGGAATATCTCAAAATATTATTTTATATTAAAGTCAAAATCGGTTTATAATGGTTCCAAAGGGTCTTATTTAGAAGATAAAGTGGGTATAAGTCGAAATCCTATCAACCAATAGTATTTAGACAAGTTTATGGTATTATTTTAACCTTATCAATTAGATTTAACTCTAAGTTAAATAATTTAACTTTTACCATGTCTTTTTGTTTTCTTTCACTATATGGTTAATACACTTACTATAACATGCCCAACGAACCCCAAATTGTTTATTATTAATATATATATCCTTATCTAAGTCATTTGGCCGAACCTTAGATTTTTAGGAATAAAATAACAATTTTTAATATAATATTTGATTTAAAAACTATTTTGTGTCAATTTTGACACTATTTGATATATGATTTTTGTGAAAGTCATAACAGAATTATATGCTCGAACCAAGTTGATTAAAGAAACAATAATATATCGTAGTAACCTAGAAAATTAGTGGAATTCATAAAAAGTCTCAAATTACATTCATTTGAGCATTTATAACATCAATTATGTTAATATTTCCTTAAAAGTGTAATTACTGCATCATCATTGTGTCATAAATAAATTAATTTATATAAAGTCTAAAAATTATAAATAAAATATCATTATGTAGGAAATCTTTTTATCTTTCTAATGAATATTTACAATCGAATTTATCTTATGTATAACCCTATATTAAAAATGTTTTAGTAAATAAACTTTGATTTTAACTCTTTTAACTCTTCTTTGAATTAAATAATAATAAATGTCCTAATCTAATCCAAGTGGGCCTAAATGATAATATTTTACACCTAAGGTTGTTTTTGGTCGAGATACACTTTTCCAATAGAATTAGGACATGTGTTAGGGTAATATTAATATCATTCTTACCCTTAATTACCTTATTTACTTTTAACCGTGGTAATAAAAGTAAAAAGTTACTATTCACCAAAAATTATTTTCATCACATTGAACCACATTTTACTTACTGACATCAAGCGTGTCTCTCAGATTTTTGAAATTCCATTCACAGAAGCGGTAAAATAATGTTTTATGAAAAATTCAGTTTTTAACCTACCACTTAGTGGTTTCACTATTCATCAAAAATTGAAAGTTTTCAGAAAAATACCAAAATTTCATCCTAAGCTATATTTCATATTCCGAATTCAAAAATGAAGTCTATTTTACCAAATTCATAACATAGAAGTTGAATTAATTAATTTTATAACTAAATCCTGCTGTTAAAACAAATAGCGTGTTTTTAAGAAACAATATCTACCAAAAGATTGACACTTGATTATGTCTGGTTTAAATGTAAAATTACATCCAATGACCAACATCGTATTAAATTGTAAAAATATATTCTAAATATACTTTAAAACCACTAAAATTAATAATTTATCACTATTAATTATTTCGATTAAAAAAGTTGTTTTTAATTATAATTTAGTAATTTTCACTATTCATCAGAATATGAATGTTATCCGAAAAGTACCAAAATTTCACCTTAGGCTAAATTCGATATACCGAATCCAAAAATAAAGTCCATTTTGAGAGCTAAATTTTCTAAAATTTAAAAAGTGGTTATTACTATTCATAACGGTTAGTTTTAATAATATTTTAATAGCATATCGTTGTTTCGTGAAACTCAGTATTACGTACTACACACGCTATCGAGGAAGGTTGCGATTGCGTGTAATGCAAGGCAAGTCAAGGATGCGTGTTATGCAAGATCCTTTTTGTGTTGCGTACAACACAAGACATTAATGAAATTAAAAAGAATATTTTTCATAAAATCTCGGGCTGTTACATGAAATATGGTTATTTCATGGTCAAAATGATGTCAAATGTAATGTTAAATTAAGGGATTTCGGTTTTCCACGTGTTATTTATGTCCCGGGTTAAGGGTGGGTGATAATAGTTAATGGTTAATATTTATATACATTCAGATTGTGTATGTGTGGTAATATGTTCTTGCATGATATAAGACAAATTTTATGTAATTGATAAAATATAATTTTAAGTGTTTGAGGTGTGTGTTTGGAATTATAGATAGCTCAACTATGAAAAATTATTCTAATTGAGTGATAAAAGGACATCGTAGAGAACACTCGTTTAGTAGTGGGGAAAGAATCCTTATTGATTCTATGTAAAAGGGGGGAAGAAAAATTTCAGGGAAAATTCACTTTTTTTATGAATTTTATGGTGAGAGACGAAGGGGGGGATTCTCAAAGTATGTTTAACTTCAAAATGGAGTTCTAGATGAATAACTCTTCAAGGTTTTCTAGGGAGGATAGATCTGAGGCAGCTGAGTTTGGGATCGAATCCATCTAGAATATTGTGGATCACATAGGGATCCCGCCTAAAAAGAGATGCAAGATATCAAATTATATGTTTCTTGGAATAATGAATCGTCGATGGGACATATAGGCTTGGTATATTTAGGTGGATGGAATGGAATAGAAGAAACTCTAAGATAAGTTCTTAGAAAACTTTTACACTTATACATTGGGGTAGATGAAGGAGGAAGAGTTTATATGCTTGACTTAGGGAAGTACGGAAATGATGGATTATACTAGAAACTTCACATATTTGTAGTGTTTTCCATTTATATTTACAAGATATGAGGCGTATTTGGGTATGTTTTATTATGATGGGAATATATGTGAGATAAAGTCCATGGTAAATGTCCTTCACTTGAAGTGGTTTACTGAGGTGGTGGACCAAACTATAATTTCTAGAGGGAATGTGAATGAAACTTATAACAGTGGACATATTTTTCTAGTTGGGAGATCTAGTGGTACATATTTAGATTTTATAAAGTTCCATTATAAAAATTTATTCTAGGGTCATAGAAACAAATGTTGTAAAGGAAGAGGAACTTTCTTATAGGGAGGTAGCTCAGTCAATTTCAATTAGTGTGGCAGTATGGGTGACATGGGTAGTCAGTTTCCTTGACATGAAGTGGAATGTTGATCATATGTAAGGATGGGATATATACAATGGTATTCGTGGAACCCAAAATAGGTGGGTAGTGGTGGAGGATCTAGGCTTGTACATAACATCAGCATGGGGTTATCCACTTTGTATCAGTCAGGCAGTTGGAGTTACACCAGCCATACTAGTTGAGATGGAGATGTAGTACATCAAGATAAGAAATTCCATATTAGAAGGGTAGTGAGACAAAAATAAATCATAATGGAGCACATGTTAGAGGGGAAATTCATCTTCATCCAGTTTATTCTACACTTGGCAGTGGTGATGTTGGACCATCATCTCTTATTTGTATGATTATTATATCTTCCACTATTTCTAGTGATTTATATAACACAAGAGCCTCACATTATTTTATATATTCCTGAATTGTAATTTTTTGGGACAATAAGTGGAACATATGTGTTTCACTAAGTCAATTGAAACACCATTAAGAGTATGATCAGAAGGTATCCGCCAATGCAAGGGGTCTTCCCTCAAGGTTGATGGGTACCAATTCCTTTAAGACTGGTTTTTGCTATAATTTTATTGTTTTGAAATGATATTGGGGGTGGATTTTTTGGTTTTGGGTCAATGCCTTATCAATTAGTACTTCTAAATGTTTACATCTATGTCACTTGATGGGAACACTTATGTTAACTCTGGGGAGTGGGATATCCAGGAGGGCCATGTAGGGACAGTTCATCAATAGTTGGGTAAGCTCACAACCCAAGTCTTATTTCTTATGCTCAATTATGGGGGAGTATAGATAAATTTATTTCTCCTATTATGGATTAGATTTAAGATGTGTTTCCTAGGGATTTTTCAAGGGTGCCAGCCATGAGAGATGATGAGTTCACAATTGAGTTATTACATGGAGCTGATCCAATCTCTATTCCACCTTAAAGGACATCAAAAGAATAGATTCAAGGTCTCAAGACTTTTCTAGATGATTTATAGGGAAATTTTTTTATCCATCTAGGTTTTACACCTTGGTGTTCTGCAGACTTTTTTCATGAAATTAAATGGATCATTGTGCTCATGCATTGATTAAAGGAAGATAAATAGGTTGAATGTTAAGATATGGCATCCTATTATACAAATTGATGATCTCTTTGGTTACATGAGGGGTGATTGTGTGTTCTCCAATATCTATTTGAGGTCAGGATATCATCATGTGAAAGTAAGACCCTCTAACACACCATGAAATTATTTTATAAGTTGGTATTGTCTATATGATTTCATTATGATACCTTTCAGGTTGACGAATGCTCTTACAGTGTTTAAGTCCACGATGAACCAGTTTTTCGACATGTTCCTGGATCAATTTGATGTTATTTTTTAGATGAAATCTTGGTTTAATTCTAGAATAAGGGTTATCATTCCAAACATCATGACATCATCCTAAGTACACTAAGAGAGAAAAGGTTATACACCCAGATATCCAAGTTTCATTTTTGGATCGACAAGGTGTGTTTCTTTGGTTGTATCATCTTTAAAGAAAAAGTGTTAGTAGACCCAGAGAAAGTCCAACCTGTAGTATATTATGATCGTCCCTAGATTTTTTCTAAATCACAAACTTTTGAATTTGGTGAACTGTTACTGAAGGTTCATCATGTAATTTTTCTATATTTGTAGAACTACTGTCAATATTGTACATGAAGGGTCTCAATTTTTAATAGTAAGGATTACGTGATAATTCTCTATAGGAGTTGAAGTAACATTTGACTACCACACAAATTTTTATCCTACCCAAGTCGGTTATAGGGTATAATTTGTTTTGTGATGCATTTGGGGTCAGACATGGGGCAATGTGGATGAATAGAGATCAGGTCTTGGTGTTTGGGCCTCCTCAGTTGAGGCTACATGAATGAAATTACCCTACACACAATCTCGAGTAAGCCACAGTGTTTTATGCTTTAATGTTTTGGAAATGTTACCTTTTGGGTGAATGGTTTATTGTATATTCCAACCACACAATCCTAAAGTACATAGTTTCCCTATAATATTTGTACTTCCAACAGTGAAGATGGGCCAAGTATATGAAATCCTTCAATTTTGGGTTGGCCTATATGCAAGGAAAATGGAATAGTGTTTTCGACTATTTAAGTGAAAATTTAAGGACTCGGGTATTACATGATTCCATTTGTAACTATAAAATTATGGATTTGTTTGTTGGGATGAATATAGAGGTTCTAGAGGTCTAGAGTCTAATGACACTCCCATCCAAGATATTTGAATTCACCCTTTTAAAATAGGTTAAGGTGGGGATGAATGAGGACTCATAGTGTTTTTCCTTGAAGGAAATTCAAGAACATGGGAAGTCACCTTCATAATATAATATCGATGGAGATGATATCATTTATGTATGTGGTCATGTTACCAAGCATATGTGTATGCGATAAGAGATGATGTGTGAGTTTTATAGCTTCAAGAGGGGGGTTCATCTGGATTTACCCAAAATTTACTATGATCTTCATTAATTTTTTTGATGTACATGGATTAAGAAATGGGTCGTAGGTTTTATGATGTAGTGATACACCTATCAGTAGGTGAATCCCAAGCGTTAACATTTGAGTGGTATTTTAAGGACCCTGCCTCAAATATTAAATAATCATGAATTATTTTAATAATTCACATTGAGGATCTTTTCAGATTTATAGATTTATAGAATTAGGTAATAACTTATATATAAAAGCATGGATATTACAATTAGACACTTCATGCAGAGTATCCATTATTTTCATAAAATAAAGACTCTTAGAAGAAAATACACATTTTTAGTTCCATGTTATAAATAGAATGACTTTTCCATGATCCCATCCTTGACCGTATTCCACATTATGTCCTGTAATTACCATTTCAAAAACATGGGATGAGCATAAAAATATCTATAAGGGATACACAAAGATGGAACACTGTTAGTTTTTCAGAACAATAAGTAAACCATGAATACTCTAAAGTAATACCTTTCAACATTAAGAAGTAGCAAAACACTTCACTAAATATAATCTTATTTCTTACCCATTTGTAACCAAAGGATTGGAATAAATCTCACAGGAAGCAACTTATAACATATAAATTTAACATTGAACATAAACATACTGAAATGGAATAACCATATGATCGACTTCTGCACATATCAAAAATTGGAATAGTTATACGAATGACTTCCATACCCAATGAATTGGAGATTGTAACGTAACCAACCATATTTGGTTTATCATGGAACCACCCATCATTTTTTATCATGTATCCATCCTTCAAATGTTGAAGTACCATTATATAGTACTAATACATAAAATATGAAAAATATCAAAATTTCACTAATAATATTTCATTAGAAATCACAAGAAATCATTTAAATATTTTGAAATAGCCATTCTATTCCAAAAAAAATATTCAATTCCAAACACCCAAAACTGGAATAAGGGGTTTTTTCCTTTTAAAAAACATTAAGTCTTATATAGGAAGCGAAATAATGATTATGGAGGTGGAGAGGTCATTATCATCTCATACATTAAAAAAAATTACATTTTGTCCATTAGTAAAAGGTTTCGAAGAAAAAAGATTCCATTTGAATGAAATAAAAAGTCAATAGGGTTTATTCACCATATTAAAGAAACTCGTGTATAAATTAAAATATGCCTCAATGAAAGGATAATGATGCAATGTCACTTACCTCATGTCTGACTTGACTCATTCGTTCAATAATATTTGAAAAATAATATTAAGTAAATTTTTACATTCCTCGAAAAAAATTTCATGTTTATTATTCCATTTAAATCACTTATTTCCATGATATAACAATTATTTAATTTTTTATTTCATATCAAACATTTTTTTGATGTTTGGAACATGATTCAAAAATGAACTTGTTATAACTAAAAATTTTCCATGTGATCAATATTCTATTATCTCCATAAATATATTCATGATTTAGATATCATATATATAATATATATCCAGTATATATGTATTTAGATCCAATATATATGTATTTATTATAGTACATAACATTTAGATAAAAAAATAAAATGCACAGTTCATTGAGATGGTAAGTGGTACGTACGCATGAAAGCTACTTTTATTTCATTTTCATATTTAATGGAATGAAACACTACTGGAAAGTTAAACTATACCAATAGTTTAAAACCATTCGTATTTAAGAGAAAGACATTGGTATATAATATACCAAAAGTTTGTAAAATCATGGGAAATTACAACATAAGGATGGATATATATACAAACTATTTTTAAATAACTGTTGTTATATGCTGCAAAAAAACACAGCTTCCAAACTATTACCTATAAATGTTGGAAAATATCATACCAATGGATTAAAACGATTGTTTTACAAAGCATTCAGTGTTTTACCAATGGGTTTTGAACTGTTGGTATTGTTTTTTTCCTAATGGTTACTGCAACCCATTGGTAAAATGTAGAAGTCCATTGATATATCAACAACTTTGTAACTGTTGGTATACCTTTCACCCCTATACCAATGGTTATAAACCATTGGTATAGTATTAAAATTTCTTTCTACTGTATACCAATGGGTATAAACTATTGGTAAATCCTTCACCCATATTTCACAATAACATGCCATACCCAACCCCTAGATATGCACGAAACCAATACACCTGCAGGAAGCCTATACACCTTGGACCATACACCACACAAAATCCGATATAACCTGAACACAGAATCCAATATGCAGAAGCCTCCAATATTCCATAAACAAGACTCCAACACACCTGCAGCAAATCAAATACACCTGGAGATAGAAGCCAATACTCCTTCAAAGAGAATCCAATATTGCATACACCAGACTACAAAATTGCATAAATTGTGAAAATTACATTCCATATTCACCAGAAGATAAACCATTAAGAATAGTACTCATAGTTCTAGTAGTTTCTTTCCAAATCCCCACCTTCCACATTACTAAATACTAAAACCGGGTAATAAGTGAATGTTTTCTCATTAGTCTTCCAACAAATCACAAATTTCACGTCTTGGTAATTTGGTCAGCCAATAAACTATAACCAAGAATTGACACCACTTTTTGGGCCTAGGTGTAGAATATCAATTTAGGGAGTTATATATTGCAATTGATAAAACTACTATGATTCTACATTTGAGACTGGATAGTCGAGGCACTAAATCCATCAATCTAATCCACCCCTACATCCAGTTTGGTCACCTCATTTTTGTTTCAAAAGTACATCTATTTGATGAAAATGAACATGAACGAAATAATGAATGATATAAAATCAAAAAATAACAACATTGGGAAATATTTGGTTTAGATGATAGTAATATTCTATTCAGGGGGATCCCCTTTTGGGAAGTCTGGGGGGGCTGTCTAGGGGCAAGGGGGTTTTTTAGGGGGTGAGGGATGTCCAGGGGGTGGGGTGGTGTCCAGGGGGTGGGTGTTGTCCATGGGGTAGGGGGTGGGGTGGTGTCTAGTGGTGGGAGTGTCCAGGGGGTGGGGGTCTTCAAAGGGGTTGGGGGTTGTCCAAGGGGGTCGGGGCTATCCTAGTGGTGGGGGGGGGGGGGGGTTTGGGGGCATGGGGAGTCTAGGGGGGTGGGGGTTGTCTAGGGGGTTGGGGGCTGTCCATGGGGGTAGGGGTGTTCAGGGGTGGGGGTTGTCTAGGGTGGTCTGGGGCTGTCCATGGGGATATCAATGTGGGTGGGGTGGTGTTCATTGGTTTGGGGGGATTTCCAAGGGGTGGGGTGTCCTTGGGGGTGGGGGTGTCTAGGGGGTGGGGGTGACCATGGGGTAGGGTGTTGTCCATGAGGTGGTGGCGGTCCAGGGGGTTTGGGGATATCCAAGGGGGGTTGGGTGGTGTCCATGGGTGTGGTTTTCCATGGGGGAGGGGTGTCCAGGGGGTGGGGTGGTGTCTATGAGGGGTGGGGGCATCCAAGGGGTTGGGGTGTCCAAGGAGGTGGGGGGCTGTCCATAGGGGTGTCCAGGGGATGGGGTGGGGTCCAGGGGGTGGGGTTGTGTTTATGGGGTGGGTGGTGTCCAGGGGGTGGGGGCGGTCTAGGTGGTTGGGTGCTATCTAGGGGGGGCGGTCAAGGGGTGGGGTGGTTGTCCATGGTGGTGGGGGTGTCCAGTGGTGGGGTTGTCCAGCTGGTGGGGTGGTGTCTAAGAGGGTGGGGTCATCCAGGGGGTTGGGGCTGTTTAAGGGGTGGAGGGGCTATCCTAGGGGGTGGGGTGACTGGGGGTGTGGGGGTGGCCTAGGGGGTTGGGGGCTGTCTAATGGGGTGGGGTGGTGTCCAGGGGGTGGGGGTTGTCCAAGGGGTGGGGGAAATAGATGGGGTGGGGGGTGTTCAGGGGGGTGGGGGTAACCAGGTGGTGGGGTTGTGTCTAAGAGGGGTGGGGGGCAATAATGGTTTTAATGGAATTCATTTCTTGTATTTTATGATCATTGTTATTTTTAAAATGGTTTTGGAATAATGTTTATTTCAACAGTATGTGTTTCTTTAGGAAAAATTTAATGCTTTTGATGTGTATGGTAAAAAGCGGGATTTGATTATTCGAAAATGGATTTCATTTTAATTCTGGGACAAAAATACAATATTATTTATGAAGTGGAACCATAAAAGGTATTTTTATAACCCATTTTAGAGTTTTAAATAGAAATTAGTCTCTATTATGTTATTTTGAAATGGTTTTATGAAGAATTATTTAGGAGGTATCTTTTTGTGATTTAAGATTTTGTGACCCTTGTTTTAGTACATCAAATTATTTTACTAAAGGTTTGGTTTTTTATAATTATTTAGAATGTTACCACTATAAATGAATCAAAAAGTCCATAAGGGTATATCTCAGGTAGTCATTGTTGTGATCCATCTATTTTCTTCCTAGTCTTCGTCTCTACTCAAACTCTTATGGAAGTGGAATAGCCATGTTCTTCTCAGATTATTGATTATGCATGGGTGTTTCTAAAATAGTATCCACTATTTTTTATTGTTGAACAAGGATCCCTGGAGGCAATGAAGTGAGTATCAATGATTATTGTGATCTTCAAGTTGTTAGAAGCCCAATAATCCACGGGGGTGGGTGTAGTCCACAGGGGTGGGGGTAGTCCACATGGGTGGGGGGGATGTCGATGGGGGTGGTGGGGATGTCCAAGGGTGTAGGGGGTGTCTGGGGGTGGGCAGGGCTATCCAGGGGTGGGGGCTATCCAGGGGGTTACGGGGTGTCCGGGGGGGGGGGTTCCATGGGGGTGGTGGGGTTGTCCAGGGGGTCGGGGTGTCCATGGGGTGGGCGGGGTGTCCAGGGTAGGGGGTTTTCCATAGGGGCAGGGGTATCCAGGTGGTGGGTGGGCTATCCACGGGGGTGGTGGGGCTATCGAGGGGAGTAGGAGTGTCTAGGGTGTGGGAGGGTTGTCCATGGGGGTGTGGGGGGGGGGGGGGGATGTCCAGGGGTGGGTGGGCTGTCCACTAGGGTGGAGGGGCTATCCAGGGGGTACGGGGTATCCAAGGGGGTGGGTGGGCAGTCAACAAGGGTGGGGGTGGGGGGGGGGGCTTTCCACGGGGGTGTGGGATATCTAGGGGCATGGGGTGTCCAAGGGGGCAGGGCGGTCCAGGGGGTATTGGGTTTCTAGGGGGTGTCCATAGGGGTGGAGGGGCTGTCCAGGTGGTATGGGGTTTCCATGCGGTGGGGGGATGTCTAGGGGGAGGACGTGGTGTCCAGGGGGTGGACAGAGCTATCTAAGGGGTACGGGGTGTCCAATGGGTGGGGGTAGGGGATGTCCAGGTGGTACGGGGAGTCCAAGGGGTTACGAGGTGTCCAAGGGTGTACGTGGTGTCCAAGGGGGTGGGCGGATGTCCATGGGGGTGGAGGTCACGGGGTGTCCAGGGGGTGGGTGGGGCTGTCGAGGGGGTACGGTGTGTCCAGGGGGAGTATGGGCTGTCTTTGAGGGTGGTGGGGCAGTCTAGGGGGGTACGAGGTGTCCAAGGGGGTGGGCGGACTGTCCATGGGGGTGGGGGATATCCACGCGGGGGGGGGGGGGGGGGTGGTATGTTTAGGTGGGTGGATGGGTGATCCACAAGGTTGGCGGGGTTGTCAAGGGGGTATAGGGTGTCCAAGGGTGTGGGTGGGCTATCCACGGGGGGTGGGGGATGTCCATAGGGGGGGCTATCTAGGGGGCACGAGGTGTCTAGGGGGTGGGCGGGGCTATCCAGGGGGCATGTCGTGTATAGGATGGTGGGCGGGCTATCCACGGGGGGTGGCGAGGGGAGAGGGGGCTGTCAAAGGGGCACGGGGTGTCCAGGGGGTGGGTGGGGATTTCCATGGGCTATGAGGTGTCTAGGGGGTTGTTAGGTTGTCCATGAGGGTGGTAGGGCTATCTAGGGGGGTCCAAGGGGGTGGTTGGGCTATCCATGGGGGTGGGGGCGTTTTCCACTAGGGTGCATGGATGTCTAGGGGTATAGGGTGTCCAGGGGGTGGGAGGGGCTATCTAGGGGTACATGGTGTCTAACGGGTGGGCGGGCTATCCACGGGGGTGGTGGGGCTGTCTAGGGGATACAAGGTGTTTAAGAAGGTGGGCAGGTTATCCATGGGGGTGGGAGGGCTGTCCATAGGGGTGTGGGAGGATGTACAAGGGGCATGGGGGTCCAGGGGGTGGGAGGGGTCTTCTAGGGGTACGAGGTATCCAGTGGGTGGGCAGGCTGTCCACGGGGGTGGAAGGGATGTCCATGGGGTATAGGGTGTCCAGGGGGTGGAGGGATGACCACGGGGGTGGGGGGATATCCACAGGTTGAGGGGCTGTACAGGGGGTGGGTGGGCAGTCCACAGGGGTGGTGGGGCTTTTTAGGGGGTTTGGGGTGTCCAAAGGGGTAGAGGTGTCCAATGGGGTGGGCGGGCCATTCATGGGGGGGGGGGGTTGTTCATGAGGGGATGTGCTGTTTAGGGGGGTGGGTGGACTATCCAGGGGGGGTGGGTGGGTCTGTCCAGGGGGTGGAATAGGCTTTCTAGGGGGTACGGGGTGTCCAGGGGGGTGGGTGGGGCTGTCTAGGGGGTATAGGGTGTCCAGGGGGGTGGGTGGGCTGTCCACGAAGGGGGGGGGGGCGGTCCATGGGGGTGGGGGTTTCTTGGGGTGGGGGGTTTTCCATGGGGGTGGGGGTCTGTTTATAGAGGAGGGGCTGTCTAGGGGGTGGGAAAGTGGTCCACGGGCATGACAGGTATATCTTGGGGGTACAGGGTTCCCAGCGCGGTGGGTGGGATATCCATAGGGTTGGGGGCTATCTAGGGGTGGGGTTAATTAGTTACAAAAAATAATCAAATAAGGTTTTATTATTTATAGATAAAAAAATAAATATAATGTGACCTACCTAGTAACACATATAATCAGGCACAAAAAATCAATAAACATAAATGGTTAGTAATATCAGTCCAAAATGTAACAGATCAATTTGTCCCTCATCACCATCACTATCATCACTATAATCAGCAGTCTCACCCATGTCCTCATCATTGTCCCCATCATCATCCCATCCCTCATCAATTCCCTCCTCCTCTCCCTTGTACTTATCCTCAGGATCTTCATCACCCTCCTCCTCCGCCTCGCCCTCCTCCTCGCCCTCCTACTTCACCTTGGCCTCCTCCTCACCTTCCTCCTCCTGCACCTCGGCCTCCTCCTCGCCATCATATCGAACACCACTATAACTTCCACCAGGTGCACCATATAAAGAACACATTGGTGGAATATAATCATCACAAGCTGCGTTGGACTCTGGTTGAAGTGTTGGATGTAAAACTTCCATCAATTTCATAAATGCAGTGTTTTCCCTAGAAAACTGTTCTGTTGTCTCTATGGCCCTTTTCCAGCCTGTTATGCATGTTCCTTAACCTGCTGAAACTCAGTGGCACTACAAATCATACCTGAGGATGGCCAATAACTCATCGTAACTATACTCTTCCCATGTCGGCAGCATACTCTACCAGGGTGGTCATCTCCCAACACCTAATGTAAGTGATCATTTTGCCCAATATTATCAGGTTCCTATGAATCAAGGGCCTCTAAAGCATCCAGTTACAAATATAAATAGATTATTAAGCTAAAAAATAGAGATTAAAATTTTAAATATATAATGTAAAACTTACAATCTGATTTTGAGTTGGTTCATTAACTACACTTCCATATTATTTCCTTCTACTCAAGCAAAACAGTTTTGCTCAAGGCACATGTCATTTTATATTCAATTTATACCTCTAAAATGACATTGAATGTAGGAAACCATAATTAAAAATAGGATACCAATAATTAATGGCATATCTAAAATTATAAAACAACTCTATCAACTGAATAAATTACAGAGGGAGTAATAGAAAGTGCAATTCGTAATGAAATGTTATAAACTATCACACCTGCTACCTCTCATTATCTGGCATCATAGTATGTCCCAAAGCATGGATGTTTTTTTTAGAATTAAGGATTTTTTATTTCTTCTAGATGAATCCTAAATTAAATTCAACAATTAGTATTAACTAAAAACATGAAATTTTTTATTTAAATACCTCTAATTTGATTAATACCTAAAATTAGTTAATCATCTTATGAGTAATCATTTTTCGATACTATTCTAATGGACAATAATCCATAATAGGGACCACCTCTAACTATACTCCCACTCTAGCATGCCATCCAATGTATAACTCATGCATACAAGCTCTCCGAAGCTCGCCTAAATCCTATAGACATGATGGTCGTGCACCCTCACCATTGGGGAAATTAAACCGTAGATGACACCAAAATATTAATTTATATAAATACATAAAATAATATATTACGTTAAATATAACATATTTTTACCCATATCTCTGCCCAAGCTTTATCTTTGACTTTATTTGGTAGTTGTCTCCATGAGAGTGGGATGAGATGAATGATGCCAGAGTATTTGGCAAGCATCACCAAAATACTATGACATCACTGCCCTGATTTTTTAATAATTTGACTATCTTCATTGTGGTCCACCATCAACTATGTACGGCGTTTCCACACCGCATGCATGCGTGTATCCCCCGCCCCCACCTCCTATTAGAAGATGGATTAGTTATGAAATAAAAACAAATATTTTATCAATAAAAGTTATAATGAAAATAAATGACGGTGTAAAAATTTGTTAGGGTTGTATAAGTATACCTATGGTAGTCTGATCAATGGGAGCCGTTGGATCTGCAGAAACTAACGGAAACTCATGTACAATTGGAGTGGGTCCTAATGTATTCTCTGTACGAACAGATTATGGTGAAGTAGAAGTCAGAGAAGATGGAATATAAAATCCTGAAGAGAATGAAGAATAATTCAAATAAGATGACAAAGATGGTGGGAAAAATGCTAGATGGGGAAGTGGGAATCATCATCGGATATGGTACAAATTGGTGTGGAGGCTCAGATGTAAAGGGTGGTGAAAGCATGGTTGGCCTAAATATCCCATGTGTCCCTAATGACACACTGGGATCAGAATGTGGGATGTATGGTATGTTAGTGGGAGGGGCAGGGTCTAATTGGGTAAGCCAACTAGATCGTCTAGCTCTCGTACCATCCCCCTCGCACGAACACCCTGAGTATGGGGACCACAACTGTGCTAATCATCAAATAATTGTCACCTAATAGATGGAACCTATAGAAAAAGTTTAAAGAAAATTAATCACATTTAATTATATATTATTTGAATATATATACTTGAAATAAAATAATCACTACAGGCGCTAGTGGTGGAATGCCCGGCTTAGTCATGCGATGATTGTTGTCCATAATATATTTTCATTTCCACTATTCAATTAGTTTCATTTCCTGCATTTCAAAACAAATATTGAAGTAAATTGAAAAGGATAACTAATGTGTAACCCCAAAAATAAAATAAATTAGAGGGAATTGGGGGATTCATGGATAATTTAACTATCAATTGTTTTAGGTGAGCTTTAACAGATATATAATGAAGTTAATAAATTGTACAATATGTAATAATTTAATTTAATTTTTAGTTGGATAGTTATTTACTTAGTGTAATCAGTCTATTAAAATCATGGAACATTGATTCTATCAGATTTATAAGGGGTTAAGCATTTGTCAAAATTAAGGAAAATTTTAATTTCTTTTGTTCACGTAGATGATGGTGGTTTCAATACATGTTTTGTAGTAGAATACAGACTATCATGTTCATTACCTTTTAATATGTTAAAGGGAGGTCTTAGATTTATACAAATTTTCTACAAATCATAGTTTAAACATTGAAATGTTCACCAAGTTAAAAATGTTGGTTTTGTAGGTTTGAATACAGTTCAATTCCAAATTAGAAAATGCAATGAAAATAAAATTACAACCAATAAACATTGAAAATTCACCTAACAGTTAAGTTAGATATAATATATTTGTAATCAATATTAAATATATTTGAATAGTACCAACCTTAATAGCCCAAGTTGAGGTAAACCAAAAAAATTGAGAACATGAAGGGATGATTTTATATATTTCCAACCACAACTTCAGGTTCACAATCAACTCTACCAATTAAGCTATTGAATTCATCAAATGTAATAAATGGATCGTTTCCAATGGTAGTAGGGATGGTATAAATTCCATCATCACCATCATAAAAAATATGTCTTGGAATTACTTCAATAATGACACCAAATTCATGTAGAAGATGGTCTTTGACAAAAAAACATGTCTCTCCAATGATGTCAATACATATGGTTCATTGATAGTAAGAGTGTGAATCATATCAATTACTCGAAATCCACAATCATCAATATATGTGCCCTATCTCGTCATCAAATCAAACCACTAGCATTTCATCATCGTGACTCATTCATGAGAGTAATAATCCAATATTATTATTTTTTCAACGACTCCATAATGACCAACATATTCAAACCGCGGTCTGCTATCTGATGAACTAGAATAATAGTCTATTGTGGCAGCAAAAATAAAACCATAATGTTGTGTTCTAATGTTCTTTTCTCGTTTAGGGATAATAAATCTGTACCCATTATTACCATTGGATTTACAGTCACGAACCACGGTATTTGGACCAAAATATGATGCTATTATTTCCTCAGAGACAGAGTTAGCAGGAAAACTCAATAACTGAAATTTAAATCAATATAAAACATAATTAATTATCATTTTAATTATTTTAAAGATTAATATTATTACCTTCAATTTAAACTAAGCAGGAAAACTATTTCCTATACAAAGTCTCCCTCATTCTCAAAGATAAAGAATGATGCTTTCTATTTATCATCGTATTATGTTCCCTGTAGATAAAAATATGAATAGTTTAGCAGATATATATATATATATATATAAGATATACATATTCAACTTACATACAAGATGTAGTCATTGAACAATTCACAGTTGAACAAAACTGTGCGATGTGCCATCTCCCACTCTTCAAGGGATAATGTCATCAATGTATATGATCTGGGAATTCCTCATATTTGAATAAGTGATGGAAAACTGGGTTCAATTTTCTCATACTATTCTTCTTCATTTTACATTGGTCTATTCATTCTTGTAGTCAGATCAGAAAAATTCAAAGAGTAGAAATCCATAAATTCTTGAGCCAAGTAACTGTTCATGATAGAACCTTTGGGATGATTCATGTTATAGACATACTACTTTAATATGTACATATTTCATTCAGTTGGATACATCTAGTGAAAAGAAATAGGTCCTCCAAGAATTATATCAGTTGGAATATGGATAGTCAGATTCCCACATGCATGTGAAAAATGATGTAGAAATTATTTTCTCTAACTGACACAAAATTAATGGGGCATATGACAATATTTTTAGCAAGAAATACATGGACAAAATCTTTTCCCAAATATCTCTAAACAAATGGAACAACTGAGTAACATCCACCCTTACATTATTGAACAAATGATGACGAATTGCTGTTGGAATCAAATCATGTTAAAGGATGTGATAATCACGAGTCTTCAAACATTTTAGCATTAACTCTCGTCTGTTAACCAATTTAGATATGTTGTTGGAATAGAAGTCATGAACTTTAATATTCTTTAGTATGTCTAGAAATAGCTTTTTTCTGTAGGTGTCATCACATAAGAAGTATGTGGGACTTTCCATTTATTTCCACTAATATTCATAGGATGCAATTCTAGTTTGATGCCCCAATCCATGAAGTCACACCGAGACCGTAAATCATATTTTTTCTTTCACATAACATTTAGAAGAATCTAAAGCAACATTTCACATATATTTCATTCAATGTGCATTACATCTAAGTAATGACGTAACAAACTGGTTGACCAATATGGAAAATCAGAGAGGATACTTCTCTTCTTCCAATTGTAATAGGTTTCAGTGGACAAATTATATCTCTTTCCAGATTTCATTTGACCCTTCTTGAATGAAAAACTAAAATCATTCAATTCATTAAGCACACTAGTTCTAAAAAAAACACTAAGGTGGATCATCGGTATCCAAGGTATTGCCAATTCTTCGATGATTATTTCTATATTGATGGTCCATTGGCAAGAGTCAAAGATGTCCCATAAAACTGATACTACAATGATGTTTCAGTATTATGGATAGTAATATTATTCAACAAATAGAAAAATATAGTTTTCCCTTCATTCTCTATCCATACATAATTGCATAAGTAGGAAAATCATTGATCATCCACATAAGCATAGCACTCTTCTAAAATATGTATTTCTAACATGCATCGTATGTGCGCACACCCACATCCCAAAGAAGTATCAACTCTTTTATTAAATGTTGCATGTATACATCTATATCATTTTCATGATCATAAAGGCCATATATGAGTATACTCATGATAGTGAAACTTTTTTTCATACACAACCAAGGGGTAAGATTATAAATGTGTATAAAAACCGGCCATGTGTTTTTTGAAGTAAGAATCTGCCCAAAAAAATTAAAACTATCACATGAAGGACCCAACATCACATTACGAACACCAGCTATAAAATCAGGATATCGAGCATCAAATCTCTACCATGCAAATCCATCTGCAGGTATAACCAACTTATCATTAGTCTTTTTTCTCTCAGTATCATGCCATCAAATTTTTATTGATATTTCATCATACAAAAATTTATTTTGGAGTCTGGGGATCAATGAGAAGTGCCACATAACATTCTGTGGGACACAAGATGGTGTTACATCAGCTTTTGGCTTCTAGTGGGTTGTGCCACATTTTATACAATCATTTCATTCAGCAGTTTCCCTCCCCGAATAAACTGCTATCTTTTGGGAAAGCATGAATTTTTTTTCATGAAAACTCAGGTTCCTCAACTAACTTCCATTCCATATTGTGGTTTGAGGGAATACCTACATCATCTGGAATTAAGTCCTTCAATAAGGTAAGAATATAACAGATGGAAGTATTATAATTCACATTCATTGTTTTCCCATGAAGCAATCGGATTACAAATTCCATGTTTTTCATTTTACTGAATTTTTTATATACTGGAGTCGTGGCAGTATTATTCAATTTTTTCACCCTAAAAACACCATCATTTCATTTGACACATCATCTTTGCTCATATATAAATCTTCTTGGGTCAGAATCCTTTCTTACTCATGACGACGAAATAATAGAAACTAGAAATATAACAAATTCTCCAATCTAGTCCTCTCATTTGGATCATTAGCAATTTTTGATTTCATTTTCATCCCATTGTGATACCACACAGAGTAGTTTTCTTGAAAATCTTATTTGGTTATGTGGTAGCTGATTTTTTCATCGCTCGACCAAGGTCTTCCAACACAATTATAACATGGGCAGTGTATGTGACCACTATCTAAAGCATTGTGAAATGAAAACTCTAAAAATTTCTCCAAATTTTTTTGAAAATTGTTTGAGATCCAATCGGTTTCAAACATCCAACTTCTATCCATTATGTAAAAAAAATTATAAGTCATTTCGTCAAAAGCAATTCAATAAGATTGAAGTTTCATCGAAAATATATTTAATTAAACGAGAATTTTTCACGTTATATGAAACCATTACTGACACAATAATCTATATGAGAATCATAATATAATAAATAAAAAAATTCCATATTTATAAAAAAAATATCTTTGAAGAACAATACACGAGTGTACAAGATCATTGACACTTGTAGAGGAGAATTATTCAGGAGTTGATTAAATTTTTGATCGAAAACATTTAATAATTTTGTAGATTATTTGAGAGATCACATACACTGCCCAAGGTGGTGGGGGTGTCTAGGGGATGGGGGATGTCCTATGGGATGGGGGCTATCCACGGGGGGTCGAGGGTGTCCAGGAGGATGGGCAGGCTGTCCATGGGGCTGGAAGGGTTGTCCACAGGGGAGGCAGGGCTATCCAGGGGGGAAGGGGGTGTCTAGGGGGTGGGTGGCATATCCACGGGGGGGGGGTATCTAGGGGTACGAGGTGTCCAGGGGTGGGGGGTGTTCGGGGGGGGGGGGTGGGGGTGTCTAGAGGGTGGGGGTGTCCAGGGGGGTGAGTGGGTTGTCCACAACGATGGGGGGTTATCCAAGGGGTAGGGGGTTTCCAGGGGGTGGGTGGGCTACCCACGGGGGTGGAGGGGATGTCCAGGGGGTACGAGGTGTCTTGGGGGTGGGAGGGCTATACATGGAGGTGGCATGGTTATCTAGGGGGTAGGGGTGTCTAGGGGGTGGGTGGGATGTCCATAGGGGTGGGGGGTTATCCAAAGGGGTAGGTTGTGTCTAGGGGGGCCTCCATGGGGTGGGGTGTGTTCATGAGGGTGGGGGGTCCATGGGGTGGGGGCTGTCCAGGGGGTTGGGGGCTCTCCACGGGGGGTGGTGGGGCTGTCCAGCGGGTTGTGGTGTTCTGTGGGATGGGGAGTGTCTTGGGGGTGGGTTTGTCTGTGGCGGGGGTGGGGGGTGGGATATCCACAGGGTTGGGGGGTGTCCAGGGGGTACGGGCTTTCCACGAGGGTTGGGGGTTGTCCACGGGGGTGCGATTGAGAGCTATGAGATTTAATTGGTTTGAAATTCATTTACGAAAAAGAAACGCTGGGTGTTAAGGATTAGAGTAGTATGTTTTAGTGAAAATCCCATTGGGTAGGATTGGTGACTTGATAACATGATGGTATCATGTTTTCAATTGGGAGAATGTTGGGGCATTGGATTTTGGGTGGAAGGAATATGGGTAAGTGGATATATATATGTAGTAATTAGCAATGATATGATGTACGGTAAGAGGTTTGTAAGGATTTGCATCATCCTGTCATGATGATTAAGGGTGTTTTAAGGGTGTTTTCCTATATGAAGTAGTATGGATTCCTCAATATTTTTTTCACCATAACATGAATTAAATTTAGGATTTAATTAGAAGGTAAAGTCTAGAGTTAACCACTAGTCATTTAATTCATGGAGAGGGTGTCTTATGAATATGGTACGTTCATATGGTAGTGGGTCCCTGGTCTAGGTTGATATATTTGAATATTTTCCTCCCCCTGTTCTCTGTATGAAAGGATTAAAAGGCTCCCAGCACCTTCCAAGGATATATTCTTTCTAATAAAATGTGTTGTGGGGAGAAGGAAATCAACTTATGTAGTTGATTTCACTTTTAGATCATGTGATTCATTACTCATCAAGATTAACTAGATGAGAACCGAAACAAAAGAGGCCTCAGACCTATCCAAATATCATGAAGCGAGGAATTCCCAATGCCTATTGGTGAACTATGAAATTGTTGAATTCCCACCTGAAAAACCCCCATCCCCACCTCACCCCCGGCAGACTCACACTGCAATAGCCCCCCTCCCCCTGTAACCCCCCCCCCCACCCACCTGAACACTGCACACCCCCTCCAATCCAACCAAGGCACAACCCCCTCCCCCCACCCCACCACACCCCCAACAAACTCACACCTGCCTAGCCCACCCCCCCAACCAGCACACTCCCCTCCCCCAACCACTTGCATAGCCCCCCCCCCCCACCTACACCCCCTCTTACACAACCCACACCACCCCACCTGTACAACCCCTCCCCCCCCACTCCCAATAGACTCCCCCCACTACACACCCCCCACCTGAAAATCCCCCTTCACCCACTACACATCCCCCCCACTTGCACACCCCCTCCCCCCCACCCACTACACCCCCCACAACCTACACCCCCCACTTGCACAACCCCCTTCCCCCCACCCCCATCAGCACAACCCCCCCCCCCCCCCCCCCCGACCTACACACCCGCACATGCACACCCCCCACCTCACCTCAACCTGCAAAACCCCCCCAACCAATGTTAAATACTTCAAATATTAGAATTATTTATAAAATCCCTTTTATTTGATTAACAACAAATCCAAAAATAATTTACATGGATTATTCTAAAAAATATCCCCATATGAGAGTTATAGTATGATGATTTACATGTAAACAACCTTATTAACATTAGGCATATGAGAAATAAATATTATAGGCTCAAATTAAATCAAATAAATACAAAACTAAAATTCTGCATCGTTAATATAATGCAAACTAATGTCCACAGAAACTACCATATCACTCCACTAAAAATGCAAAACCACCTACAACACTACCCAAAATGGCCCCAATACCTTCATATGGTTCTCTACAAAGAAGTGGCAATAAATACTTCAAATAAAGTTGATTCATACAATCATGATAGTTAAAGTGTAGAAAAAAATAGGAAACAAATAAAATTTCAATTATTGGGTATACTATACCGCACAAACCTCGGGTTTAGGAAAAATCTAAATAGAAAAAAATAGATGCAAAATATTAAACCTAAGGTACCACTAAGAGATTTTAATTGTAGAAAAAAATATTTTATGATTGAAGATAGATCTAGTGGAATAATTTTCTGAGCGAGAGAGCTCTGCTTTAGGTCTCGGCTTTAGGCATGCAATCACACAGATGGGGGATTGGTTCTATTGACAATTTATTGGATAACTATCCCAATAGTTATTTAAACCATTGGGAAAGGTAAGCTTTACCAGCAATTTAAAAACCATTGGAAAATCCTTCCTAAAACTCACATATCCCAATGGTTTAATAAAACCTTTGACTAAAAGTTATCTAAAACACACACATCCCAATGGTTTGATAAAAAAGTTGGGTAAAACTCAACTAAAAATTTATATTCCAATGGTTTAGTGAAACTATGGGGAAAGTACCACTCGACCTCCCTACTCCAACGGTTTATGAAAACCATTGGAAAATTTCCGTTGGTATATCCTACATTTTATGTACTGAAAACTAAATGATACATCGATATATTATTATTACATTATAATATAAATGTTTTATATATTAGATAAGTTCATTAATTCCATTGTTTAAATGTTCCATTTATAGCATGAATGAGTCATATAACTATGAGGGGGTAGTAGTCCGCACTTCTTCAAATGAAATTATCATATTTACAGAACATTCAAAGAATAAAGGTACACTATAAAAGAGAATTATAGAAGCATATAGATAAAATAAATATCGTATGTATCATATATAATTATAGTGATATCATAATGGACGCCATAAGAGGTGGTGGGAGAATATTGAACAATCACTATTTCGTGAGGCAGTAGTTCGCCATCCACAGAAATAGTTTGTTCTATAACCATTATACGGAGGTGTGTGTAACTCTAGTTCAAATACATCTCATAAAAAACATAGTATATTGCATATAATGGTGTTGTTTTTAAAAAAACAATAAGAACATAGGGAGTGAAGATGTAAAATAAAAGGAACAAACTGGAGAGAAGACGTTACCTTTAAACCGTGTAACTTCTTTTTATTTGAGCCTAAGGGCTCTATGGAATTTTCTAATGCATAGTTAAAGGCATATATGAGGAAGGGATGGGTCTTGGGAGATTATTTGAATGGAGGTTTGATGTAACTTCCTTGTTCTGGAAGCCACCCAGAGGTGCCCTGTACCCGGTTGTTTACATGGCCTCAAGCGCATTTCCCTGAACGCCAAAGTCTGCCGACTAGTAGCAAGGGCCTTGGGTGTGATAGTGGAGAAACTATGACCTCATTGGCAGAATAAACAATAGAAGTAAACAACACATATGATAGTGGAAGCAGTAAATATCCAAAAACAGTAAACAGTGGATGAATTAAATAATAAAATACCTGGAGCATACACATATATATATAAATAATGCATGAAACATATGTCTAAGAAATCATCCAAACAAGTCACAATGTTGGAATATAAATATTTCTAAACCAAAGTACAAAATAAAATATAAACAGCTCCCCAGCATCACAAGCACATTATTGGTCCCATGCTCTCCATCTCCACAGCATGTCAAGTACCTGAAGTAGAAGGGCGCTTGTGCTTATCTATACCATCAACAATATAATCTGTTTGGGCCCAAAAGCATGACTCAAATAGGGTGTGAGACTAAATCCTAGTAGGAAACCACACAAAGATTTGTTCCTAATAGTCAGTGAGTATATGGCAGATAAAAGTACAGAAAGTAGTAAATAGGAAAGCACTGGGTAGTAACCAATCCACAGTTTCAAGCATTTAAAATCACCACATAGCATGAAATAGTTGACAAAATAGATAACACAACAGGTAAACCTCTGGGAAGTACCCACAACCTATCCCCTCTGGTCCTACCTATCAACCAAAGCAAGTAGCTAAACACAAGGTAACCCTCTAGGAATTAATCACACCCTATTCTCTATGGTCCTACCTATTAAGTAAAAGATACCCTTTGGGAAGTTCACTCATTCTAACCCCTCTGGTTCAGCTTAAGCATAGACTCTCTGAGGAAGAACTCACTGTAAATTCACCCTACAGTCACGTAATGGTACTAAAGGTGCTCTAGGGAAGCACTCAACATCACATTCCCCTTGTTTCCTGCATCAAGGAACTACATACACTATGGGGAATCACTCAACGTCAATTCCCCCTATGGTCTCATATCGAAAATTATAAAGACACTCTCGAGAAGCCTTCATCGTCCATTCTCCCTATGGTGTATACACCAGGTTCTCACGACCCTATATATGTCAAGAAGGTTTATCAGTGTGTAACAGCCAAGGTAAAACTCATGAACTACTTGGATAGCATTCTAAATCACATAATGATAATAGAACAACAGTCATACCATCCTACAATACTAGGATTTGGAAAGTAAATAGCTGCATAACAAGAAAACAAGACTCGAATGTCAAAACAAGATAAACATGCATGGTCAATACATCCAAAGCACAAAAATTCACCCTATTAATAATCAAAAATCATCTACTTAGGCATAACAGCATAACAGAAAAATGATAGGGCTAGAATGGTAAACACGCAATATCCCATTCATGGGTATTGGTAGAATTTGCACATAAAATTCAAGGAAATTCAACATAAAGTCATAAACCACCTACCTCGGGGTTAGGAGATCAATATACTTGAACCAAGAAGATTGAATCTCCTTAGAACTTCATAGATATAAGTAACCGACTAAAATGTTAGACCCATGATAACTTGGAAAATAATAGAAATCATGAAACGAGGTTCCAGTAGAAGAGAGAAATCACCGATGAAATTCCAATGAAATGAATGATGTTCGAATCGGAGGATGGACGGAGGATCGTGGTTCGTCAAAGATCTACAGCCATATGGGTTTTCATGGATGAAGACGACCTAGAAGAAGTGAGTTTTGGTGATTAGATGCGACCCCAGTGCGTTTAATGAAAAAAAAAGAATATACACAACGTGTACTTTTAAAGTACACAACGTTTACTCACCTTGTCCATACTCTGCTTTAAGAGTCCTATAAGTCACTCCCACATGGCCGTGTGTGTGGATACTCCACGGCCAGCACATGGTCTACTGCAGCAAGGAATTACACCGCATGTACTTATAAAGTACATAGCGTGTACTTGGAAAATTTCCAAAATTTCCACTTTTCCAAAAAAAACCAGAAAGGAAAATCAAACGTGAAAAGAAGGTTTGGGTTCTTACTAACTTCCCCCCTTAAAGAAGTTTATCCCCAAATTTCCCTATCACGGAATAGAATAAGAAACCCTGAACAGTTCCAGCCATTGTGCTCGTACATAGGCCTCCCTCTCCTAAGTCTCATACTACACCCGCTCGTGCTGTCATAGCACTCGTACTAGACGAATAGACGGGCCACAGAGAACCTTTGTACTACGATCCACAATCCAGATAGGATTCTCTATAAATGACGCATCCACTTTGATCTCAACCTCCTCGGGTTGAAAGACTTGAGATGGGTCTAAAAAGTAACATTGAAGATGAGAAACGTGAAAGATGTCAAGCATAGCTCAATAGCTCTGAGGTAACTGCAACAGATTGGAAACCGGCCCAACTCTCTCCAATAACTCAAACGGCCGGACGTACCTCGGCGAAAGCATACCATGTCTCCTAATGCTCTTGTGTCCCAACCTCAGTGTGACACACAGGAAAACCCAATCCCAGACCTCAAACTCCAGAGGTCATCTCCGCTGATCAGCATAAGACTTCTGTCGAGACTGTGTAGTAGCCATCCTCTTACGAATCAACACTATCTACTCTGAGGTCTCATGAGCAAGATGAGGTCCCAGCAAAGCTTCCTCTCTTGCCTCCAACCAACATAATGGTGATCAGTATGGCCTACCGTACCCAGCCTCATAAGTAGCCATCTGAATAGTCTATTTAAAACTATTGTTGTAGGAAAACTCCACAAGAGGTTAGAGCTTCTCCCAAAAACCTCTAAAATACAGAATGCATGCTCGGAGCATGTCCTCAAGCACTAGAATCATATGCTCAGACTGGCCATCTATCTGGGGGTGGAAAGCTGTACGCAAAAGTTCTTGTGTACCCAAAGCCTTATGAAGCCCCTTCCAGACCCAACAAGTAAAACATGTATCCCTGTCTGAAATGATGGAGTGTGGAAATCCATGTAGACATACAATCTCTCGGATGTACAACCATCCCAGCTCATCAAAACTGAAAGTCTCTTTGATCATAAAGAAGTGAAAACCCATCATGAGTCTGTCAATGAAAACCCAAACTATGTCATTACCTCGAGGAGACCTCGGAAAACCAGTCACAAATTCCATCGTGACATCGTTCCACTTCCACTCAGGAATGGTTAACTGTTGTAAAAGCCCTGCTGGTTGCTGATGCTTTGCCTTCACCTGTTGAAAAGTGTAAGACCTCATGATGAAACCAGAAACGTCCCTCTTTATACCTAGCCACCAACACTGATGGTGTAGATCACAATACATCTTGGTGACGCTAGGATGAACTCCCCAAACTGAGGAATGAAAATCCCGCATCAGCTCCTCGCGTATGTTTGTTGGCACCCATACACAACCCTGGAAAGGAACTATATCATCCTCACCTACGGGTTATCTAAGAATAGGGTCTCCTCATGACACACTCTCCCTTAGGACTAGGCCTTCAGATTATGACAGCTTCCTCATTCGAACTCGATCAAGAAGAGTATCGGTAACAGCTACATAAGATAGAAAAGTCTTCCCTTGTCTGTCGTGCACATCCAAATGCATCTAAGAGAACAGAGACATAAGTTGGCATTTACTACTGGACTCCTGAACTACTTATATCTGAGCCCTCCTACTTATCGCATCAGCCAATGTGTTGCCTTTTCTAGGCATATAGGAAAGTTCAATGTCAAAGGACTGTTGGTACTCAACCCACATGAACTGTCTCAAATTCAGATCACGCTGAGTGAAGATGTACTTAAGACTCTTGTGGTCGGTGAAAACCACAAAATTATCTCCCAGAAGATAATGTCTCCAATAGCATAAGGCATGAACAATATCTGCCAACTCCAGATCATGCGTCAGGTAATTCCTCTCATGTGGCCTCAACTGCCGAGACCCGTACGCAACGACTCCATCTCCCTGCATAAGCACAACTCCCAGCTCGATACCTGATGCATCACAATAAATAGTATAACTCTTGTCCGACTTTGGAAAGACTAGTATTGGTGCTATATTCAACCTCCCTTATAGCTCCTGAAAGGCTGACTCACAAGAATCTGACAATAAGAACTTCACCCCCTTTTTGGTCAGACCTATCAGCAGTGCTTCTAAGCATGAAAATTATTTTATGAAACATCTGTAGTATCCAGCCAGCCCTAGAAAACTCTTCACCTCAAAGACATTTTTCGGCTTCTCCTTGGAAACTACAGCTCTCACTTTATTTGGGTCTACTGATACTCCTGCCTCTGAGCTAACATGACCCAAGAAGTGAATCTGATCCATCCAAAAGTGGTAGTTTGAGATATTTGCATATTACTGGTGCTACCACAGTGTACTCAAAACAATCTCAAGATGGGTAACATGGTCATGTCGAGTGTGAGAGTACACCATGATATCATACACAAAGACCACCAGGAAGGAATCCAAGTAAGGATAGAACCCTCGATTCATCAGTTCCAGGAAAACTGCAGGCGTGTTTGTGAGACCGAACGACATAACCAAATACTCATATAGACCATACCTTCTCTTAAAGGCTGTAAGATGTATATATGATGGTCTAATGTGCTACTAATGATAACTAGACATCAAGTCGATATTTGAGAACACCTAGGCTCCTCGTAGCTGATCAAAGAGTTCATCTATACTCGGCAAGGGATATTTGTTCTTAACCATCAACTGGTTCAACTACTGATAGTCCACACAAAGCATGAGTGTACCGTCTTCCTTCTTCGCAAACAGGATAGGAAAAACCCAAGGAGATGTAATGTGTCGGATGAAACCCTTTTCCTATAACTTCTCCAAATACTCCTTGAGTTACTTCAACTCAGCTGTAGCCATTATATAAGGAGGAATGGACACCGGTGCCGCTCCTCGCACAAGTTCAATCGATAAGAATACCTCATGCACCGGATGAAAAACTGAAAAGTCCTCTGAAAAGACATCTCTGAAATGATCCACCACTAGAGGAAAGTCTAACTGTGATGTCCCCTGGTCATCCAGATATAGACTAGAAATTTGGGTTGTAACTCCTCCCAACCAATGATGCTCTGGACCCGCTGTACTCGCCGGGACATCACACTCGCCCCTATGAAGAAAGGATCCACCCTTTGGTGATATAAAAGTCACCCTGTGGTGATAATAGTCAACGAATTCTTGGAAGGGAACTAGAAATTCCATTCCGAGAATGAAATGATAGCATGTCATACTAGGACATAGAGATCCCATAAGAATTGACACCCACCAACCTCTAGAGGGCACTCTTTGCACTGACGTACACAAGCCGTCCTAGTCCTCAACGGAGTGTCTAATGTCAAGATATCAGAAGAGGAAAAGATACAGAGTCTGAGACTCTCCACAAAAACAATAGATATAAAGCTATGAGAAGCCCCTATATCATTAAGGCCAGATGCTAAGACTGATGCTACTAGGATCGTACCTCAAACTGTAGAAGGTCTGGGATCCTGCTCCTACTAGGTCTGCACCACAGCAAAAGTCTGGCCTGTACCGCGGCCCTGTGACCATGCTTGGCCACTCTGAGTTGATCCGCCCTGATGTCATTGAAAACCAGGTGACTGGCTACCACATCCATGACCTCCACCTCGGCCTGAACGGCCGGTAGAACTCCAGTTCCCTGACAGGTGAGAAACTGGTGGTGCTACTCCTAAAAGGGGAGTCATATAAGAACCCCTGTCACTAGCTACTTGAGAGAAGATCTAGAAAAAGTGCTAAAGATGACCTATCTTGCTGCAAGATCAGCACTCCACTAGGTCTCTTGGGAACTGTGGCCTCGTATACCCATTCTTTCCGCACTGGTAGCACACTAAATGGATACCATAAGAAGTGTCTTGCCTCCTCAGATCACCGCGCGAAGACTACCTACGACACTTCCTGATGTCAATAGGAGGGACACTAACCCATGATGTCGAGCTGTGCTAGATCACAACTTTAGAATCCCTCAGATTACGCTATGTGATCAGCACCTGGTTGACTATAGAAGTCATAAAAGTCAACAGGAAGATGTTCACTTGTGATCGGATGTCGTGCCTTAGACCATACTCGAACTTCCTTGCCATGAACCACTGATCAACGAACGTAATAGGCGTGAAGCACTACAGCTCAGTAAAATGGGAGGAATACTCCAGGACATAAAGTGTACCCTACACCTGACTCATAAAATCATTGGCTTGATTGGCCCTCAAGGTCTCTATACGGAAGTAATCAATGAAAATGTGCTGAAACTCATCCCACGCCATACCCTACTGGCATCCTGCCTGTGAGATCATGTCCCACCATGTCTTAGCAGAGTCTCGGAGCATGTTGGTAGCGAGCTTTCTCTCCTCCCTGGTGACGTCTCCAGATGCTCAAAGATCATCATCATGGCTTCTATCCATGACTCTACAGCATGAGGTCCTCCTTCCCTTGAGAAAGTAGGAGGTTTCTACTACTGGAAGTCCCATGTCAAATCAACCATCGACGGGGTAGGAGGCGACGCACCCTGAAAGGTCTGAAATATCCTAAAGAAGCCTTCCCTAAATTATGCATCAGCATCAACAACAGGTATAACTGTTGGTGCTAAGACTAGCACAACTAGAGGATCTTCTGGAAGTCTCTAATCCAGCATATCTTGTGTCTGATCACTGCACTGTAACAGGCAGACCACTAGAGGGTTTCTCGGTGGCATGACTCTGCAAGGTCAAGTGCACACCATAGATCAAGATTATCAAGGACTCAAAATAATGAAGATTAATAAGAGGAAAATAGAAAGAAAACATTCAAGTTTTATGAAACATGACTACACGGCATGTAAATTTTCTACACGGCGTGTTCCCTGAAGTCATTCACATGGGCATGTACTCCTGCCTAAACTAGTCGTGCAACACCCCAAACACACGGCGTGTTGTCTTAACACACAACATGTACTTGAATCCTATTTCCCTGCCCGAGTCCTTCTACACGGTTAAGGCACACGACTATCCTAATGCAAGACTACATGGCGTGTAATGTTCCCACACGGCGTATACTAGACAAGCTTCACATAGTGTCCTTTTATAAGAGGGTGGAGCGGCACATTTGGAATGTTTGAAAGTATTATTTTTTTAGTAACTTATTTTTTGGTTTTAAAAAGGTCCAAAACTCATAAAATTAAAATATAAGGTGATTATTGTTCTAAATCAGTTCAAACAATAGGTTTTAAACTAGTCTTTGTCACAAAATTAACCTTATCTTTTAGCTTTAACCCTTAGTTAACTAATTTAACTTTCACCATGCCTTCTTGTATATTCACACTATTTTGTTAATATAGTTACAATAAAATGCCAAGCGACCCAAAATGGATCATTAATGAAATTTTAAAAATAACATATTTCATTTTTATGAATAATAGATTTATATGACTATTTTATTATATAATGAAATATTAATTGAATTAGAAACTCCTTTATGTCAATTTTTTTTAATATTTGTATCATGAATTTTAAAAAATTCCTAACAACTTGGTCAATTTGAAAAAACATCATCAATTCAAATAAATCAAGTAATAATCATCCAAACAATTTTTAGATGGCATAAAAAGTTTCAAAATAAATTTATTTTAATATTTATAATCACATTTATTTATAAAATTTTTTAATGAATAATCATTAAATCATCATTGTGTCATAAATAAATATATTTATTTGATGTCTAAAGATAATAAATAAAATACCATGAGGTAGGAAATATTTTTATCCTCCTCATAAATTTTTATAGTCAAAGATATCAATTATATTAACCCACATTAAATTTTTTTAGCAAAACAATGGATGTTTATGATAATTTTTTTATATTAAATAAAATGTTATTAATGTAATTATCTTACCCAATTTGATTCCAAAGGCCATAAGTTCTACCCAAGGAATGAATTGGTTCAACATTACTGATGAAATAAGGTTATAACAAGGGTTAAGGTAATTTTATTTTATTATAATATTATTTTTACCTTGAATTACCCTATTTACCATTAACTGCGGTAATTAAAAATCAAAAGTTACTAGTCACCAAAAAATAATTTCATCATATTGAACCACATTTTACTTACTAATGACAAGAATTTACTTAGGTTTTTTTAAATTCAATTAAAAAAAGCGGTAAAATTTCATTTAAATGAAAAAGTAGATTTTTAAGTACTATGGAGTGTTTTCACTATTCATCAAAAATTGAACGTTTTCAGAAAAATATCAAAAATTCTCCCAAAGATAATGTTTATATTAAGAATTCAAAAATTATTTCTATTTTTCGAAATTCAAAACATAGAAGTTTCATTAATTAATTTAAAATTAATTCCTATTGTCCAAACAAGAAAGCGTGTTTTAAAAAAGTAAAAACTATAAAAAGATTGACCTTTGTTTAAATCTAATTTAAATGTGAAATTACTTCCAATGACCAACATTGGATTAAATGGTAGAAATATAATCTAATTAGACTTTAAAACCTATTAAAATAACAATCTAATTGTATAAATTATTTACATGAAAATACAGTTTTGGCATAAAATGTAGTATTTCAACTATTCATTTAAAAATGTACTTTATGTGAAAAATACCAAAAATATACCCAAAGTAAATTTTTATGTCCTGATTCTAAAGAATAATTTTATTTTGTCAAATGTAACATATAAAATTTAAAAAAACTATATTTAAAAATTGTTCTCGATAATAATGTGGTAAAACAACCTTTTTTAAATATATTAGTGTTTTTCATGCATAAAATTGGATTCATTCTTATTTTAAACCTATGAAACATATTGGATAAAAGTAAAACATTTAACAAATTTTATTAATCATATTTTAGATTTTTTTGTTCATTACTTCCAAAAAAATGGTTAGGAATTAAAAACCATTTAATATAATAATATTATTATGTTGTTTTTTGGTATAACTCAATGTTTTGTGAAACATAAGATTTCAAAGAAACACATTGTTGCATCTTGAGTATGCTATCAGACATAACATCCCCTTTAATGTAAAATTAATATTTAATTCAAAAATATAAATAAATATGAAAAAATTCTTATTCTTTAGTTAGTTGGGATGTTACATCCTTCCCCCTTTTGATGATTGTTTCCTCGCAATTTTCAAATTGGGCTCAAAAAATCCATTGAAAGTCCCAAATCTGAAAAAGAGTCAATAAAAATATCACTTTTAAAAAATAGAATTACAAAGGTCACCCGAGATAACATATACTAGGATTCCATGAAAACATTGATATGGAGGAGAAAATAAGTGTCATGTTCTGATGGAGAGTGATAGAAATTATGATCATGACAAAGTTAACCACCAGAAAACCACAAAATTTTGAGAGGTTAAACGATCTTTGGTTTTCTCAGTATGAAAAGTAAACTAATTTTTTTTTTAAGTTTAATTTAATAAATTTAGATAATTCATTTATGGGATTGACTAAGGCCATAAGTAAATATTCTTACATTACACGTAGTGTTTCATCCTTTAATAACATTCCACCAAAAACACATCTTTCTCCAAATGATGTGTATTCAAGATGAATCGGTCACACCTGAAGCACTAGAATCAATTTATATGGAATCACATAAATCAAAAAAGATAAAATATATATTTCCCCTATATTTAGACATTAACCAAAACCAAAATGGTTAGTGAATGATCAGAAAACCCCAAAAAAGAAAATATTTTATAAGAAGAAGTACTAATTTTAATCTCCAAAATTTAACACACAATACCCAAATCTCAAGAAAGTCCATTCAATACATTTTTTCCCTTAAAATTATTCAATATCATCCAAACTAAGATTGAAACCTAGAATTTAGAAGGATTCAATCACATAGTCTTCCCTGAAAAGAAAACATTTATCTCCAAAAAACATCGGCTACTCCTAAACTATCGTACTGAAAAGTAATTAACCTTACCACATATTCAATATGATGGGTTAATAATTTACATAACTAACCCAAATCACTATTAGACCACAATAAAATCATATATTCTTCCAAAATAATATTTCAACCATTACTCCACGAATTAAATCCCCTAACAATCAATTTTTTTAGTCGTATATTCTTCCCCAAAAGAGAGAGTGTGTTCCAAAACAACCATTTTCACTTAATCACCAAATAATTTTCCTATACTAAGGATATTTATTTTATAAAACATAAGTTACCAAAATAAACATACTCTTGACCATAAAATTATTTAACTAAAAAGAATTAGTCATACTAAACAGAGACTTCTCGTAGGCTAGTGGTAGGCGATGAACCCTTGTCGCCCTTTGGTTGAGGGTTGGATTCAGATGGCCTTGTCAGACGTGATATGATGTTACACATCTTTTGGGTTGTCCATTTTCTAAAACCATATCATTCTTATATCATTCTATAAAAATTATAATTTCCTCAAAAATAACCATAATCTATTTTATCCTCAAAGGTTATCTAATACCTTTCGTTTTGCATCCCAATATGTAATAAGCATTTATCACCTAAAAAGAAAAAGATCATATAAACCCCAAATGTTGTCCATTATGTCCACACAAGAAAATATAATTCATTATTGAATAAAATTTTCATATATGAAACTTCAGGGTTACACGTACAATAAAAATCTTTCCAAAGTAATCCCATCATCAAAAAGAGACTTAATAATTTGAATGATTTAATCGTCCTAAAATGTAGCATAACTCTTGAATACCTTATAGCTAGACTTCATACTCATTCAATGTTCATCATGATCCATTAACCATTCTTTTCCAACTTATTCCATAATAAATTTTTCCTACAAAAAATCATGAATATTAATCCTAAGATTCGATAATGTCAAAACATTAGCTAAGAAATAATACATACCTTTCATTGTCCATTGTCAGTTTCCTAATCCTAAATTAGAATGGCATTAGGTATTAGTAGACATATATTTGTATAGTTCAGGTGATCCCATTCCTGATTCTTCTTTGTAGGACATCTATTTTTATAATGACCATGCACACCACATTTAAAACATTCAATTCATCCCTCAGAAACAAAAACATTCCCTTTTCAGGAGTCAACTGGACACATCCTTTTTCCATGGAAGGTTCTTGCTTTATGACCTTCATTACAAAATCTATAGTATATTCTCATCCCTTTGAATCATTTCCATAGGTTTTTCTTTCCACATCATTGACACATAGTATTTTGAATGTACATAAATTTATGATTATTACCTGAAGTTCCATATAGAGTATTTTCGTGTATATACGATGCCTTATAAAAATCCCCAATGTTTAGGTGGTCAATCATGACTCTTGATGGTTGGTTTTGAATAACCACAATAGTTCTCATTACAGATCCCATTCATCTGGTTGCTTATTTAGAAGACTGTTACAGTTTTCTTCACATATATTGTTACTTTGGTTCCTGCTAGATCCATCCATTTACTAAAACCAAAAATGTTAGTGTGATTATACCAATATAATCATCACATAATATCATATGAAGAGGGAAAACACTAATATATACTTAATCATGTTAACTTAAACTCATTCAATTTATCTAAAATAACTACGACACTTTCAAATATGATAACCATTATGGTTATGTCTCTTATGCTTAAATAAAACGCAAACCTCAAAAGTTATTTAAACTGACATCTGATACCAACTATAATGACCCGACATTAAATGTTACATAATCTGGAATTAAGTTAATAATTCACATTGAGGATATTTTTAGGTTTATATAAATAGGTAATTAGGTAATAATTTATACCTAATAACTTGGGCAATACATGTAGACACTTCTACTCAGTATAAAACTTTTTTTATAAAATAATAACTCATAAAAGAAAATAAACATGTGTAGTTCCATGTTCTAAACAACCATACTTTTCCATGATCCCATCCTCGACCATATTCCACTTATTTCCTATGAAAAAACATGTCAAAAAGATGGTTTTAGCATAAAAATCTCAATAAGGGATACACAAATAAGGAAGATTGTTAGTTTTTCAAAATAACACATAATCCATGAATACAATAATGTAATAGCTTTCAACATTATTAAGTAGCAAAACACTTCACTGAATATAATCATATTGCTTTCCCTTTTGTAACCAAAGGATTACCCTAAATCCAATAGAAAGCAACATATATAATATAATGGTAACTTGGGACATAAACATACTGAAATGGAATAACCATATGGTCAACTTGCACACATATAATTAAATTGAATATTCATATGGTGGACTTTCATTCCCAATGTATTGCGGGTTATAATGTGACCACCCATCCTTGGTTTATCGCAAAACCACTCATAATTTGTTTTATCATGTTACCACCCATCAAATGTCTAAGTACCATTATATAATCATAGTACATAAAATATTTCAAATATCAACATTTCAGTAATAACATTTTATCTTCAATCACAAGAAATCATTTCAAGATTTTGAATTAATCCATCCATTTAAAAAACATTTTCAATACCAAACCACCCAAAAACAGAAAAGGGGGTTTCTTTTTCCCTTTTAAAAAATAGTAATGCTTATAGAGGAAGCCAAATAATTATTACGGTGGTGGAGATGTCATTATCACCACATACATTAAAAATATATTGTTTTTCATTTAGTAAAATGTTTTGTAGAAAAATATTCCATTTGAATCAAATGAAAAGTAAAAGGGGATTATACACCATATAAAAGAAATTATTGTATAAATCAAAATATTCCTCAATGAAAGGTGATTGAGACAAAGTCTCTTACCTCGTGTCCGACTTGACTCATTCGTTCTTTAATTTCATCAATAATAAACATAATTTGATTTTTACTTGATTTGGAACTTTTTTCAAGTTTATTATTTCTTTTATATCAATTATTACCATTCTATAAAAATTAGTTAATTATTTGAGTTGATATTGGGCATTTTGTCGATGTTCATAAAATCAGTCAAAAATGAACTTGTTATAATTAAAATTTTCCATGTGGTAAAAATTACATTATATGCAGAATTTTATTCATGATTTTGATATCATTTATATCATATATATCCATTATTTATGTATTTAGATCCAGTATATATATATTTAGAATAGTCCGTAACATTTGGATATAAGAAATTGAAATGCATCATTCATGGAGATGGTAAGTTGTACGTACACATGAACGCTACATTCATTTCTTTTTCATATTTAATGGAGTGAAAAATAAATGAAAAATATGTATATTATAGTTATATTATAATATACATGTTATATATGTTACATAAGTTCATTAATTACGTCATTTATACGTTCCATTTATAGCATGAATGAGTCATATCACTTTGAGGGGGCAGTAGTCCACACTTCCTCAAATTAAATTATCATATTTATACAACATAAAAAGCATAAAAGTATTTTCTACAAGAGAATTAAAGAAAATTAGAGATAAATTTAATATCATATATATTATATATAGTTACAGTTCCATCATAATGGACACCACTAAGGTTGAAGGAGAAGATTGAACAATCATTGTTTCGTGAGGCAGTAGTTCACCGTCCACAGAAACAGTAAGTTCTATACCCATTAGATGGAGGTGTGTGTAAGTATAGATTGAATAATTATCATAAAAACAACCTAGTATATTTTGGATACTGGTGTTGTTATGTAAACAAATAATTAGAAAAGTATAGGGAGTGAAGATGTAAAATAAAAGGAAAGAACACGAAAGAAGATGTTACCTTTAAATTGGGTAACATATTTTGAATTGAGCATAAGAGATATTTTTAATTCCCTTATTCCAAGGTAAAGGATTCTAGGAGGAAGATAGAGATGTTGGGAAATTATTTGGACATAGTTTGGATGAGACAATGGGGCTTTAAAGGTGTGAGTAATGGTTAGATGTGGTGAACATTTTTAAAATGGAGGAGGGGAACATTTAAAAAGTTTAAAAGTATTATTTTATTATTAACTTAATTTTGGTTTTCGAAAGGTCCACAAATCATTAAATTAGAAGATAAGGTGAGGATTATTCAAAATCTGTTCATCCAATATGCTTTATAGAAGTTTGTGTCACAAAATTAACCTTATATTTTAGCTTTAACCCTGAGTTAACTAATTTATCTTTTACCATGTCATCTTGTTTATTCATAATATATAGTTAATATAGTTACAATAAAATTACAAGAAATCCAAAATAGATCATTAATTTAAATTTAAAATAATATATTTCATTTGGAAGAATAATAAATTTTTATGACTATTTTATCATTTAATAATAGTTTAATTGATTTAAAAACTCATTTCTGTAAATTTTTATACTATTCATATCATGAATTTTTAAAAATCCAAAAAAGAATGATCAATTATAAAAAACATAATTAATTTAAATATAACTAGTCATAATCATCCATGAAATTCATTCATGACATAAAATGTTTCAAAATAAATTTATTTTAATATTTATAATCTCATTTATTTAAAACATTCATTAATGAGGTAATCATTACACCATCACTGTATCATTAATAAATTTATTTATTTCATGTCAAAAAATTATAAATAAAATTCCATGATGTAAGAAATATATTTTTCTTTCTAATTAATATTTATAGTCAAATATATCAATTATATAACCCCACATTAAAATTGTTTTAAGAAATTAATACAAGTGTATGATATTTCTATTTTTACATTAAATAAATTTTTTTAATGTAATTATCTTACAAAAGTGGCTTCCAAAGGCCATAAGTTCTACCCAATGATTGTATTTATCATCCATGAATCATCTAATAAGGTTAGAAAATGTGTAAGGTAATTTTATATTATCATAATATTATTTTTACCTTGAATTACGCAATTTACCTTTAATCGCAGTAAATAAAAATAAAAAGTTACTATTCACAAAAAAAAACTATTTAATCCTATTGAACCGTATTTTACTTACTGATGAAAAACATGTATGTAGTATTTTTGAAATTCATTTCACCGAAGTAGTAAAATTTTATTTAAATGAAAAAGTAGTGTTTTTAACTACTATATAGTGTTTTTCACTATTCATCATAAAAACGAACGTTTTCTGAAATATACCAAAAATTCACCCAAATATAATTTTGATATTCCGAATTCAAAAACGATGTCTATTTTTAAAAATCCAAATAATATAAGTTTAATTAATTAATTTGAAATTAATTTCTATTTTCAAAACTAGAAATCTTAATTTTTAATATAAAAAACTATCAAAAGATTGACCTTTGTTTAAATCCAATTTAAATGTGAAATTACTTCCAATGAACATAATTGGATTAAATGGAAAAATATAATCCAATAACACTTTAAAACCAATTAATATATAAATCTAACTATATAAATAAGTTTGATGAAAATACAGTTTTGAATTAAAATGTAGTTTTTTTCACTATTCATTAAAAATGAACTTTATCATAAAAATACCAAAAAATTTTCCAAAGTAACTTTTTATGTCCTTATTCTAAATAATAAGTTAATTATGTAAAATGAAACATATAAATTTTAATAAAACAATATTTAAAAATGATTATCCATCACAAGGTGTTACAACTACATTTTTTAAAAAATATTAGAGTTTTTTCATGCTTAAAATTGGATTCATTCTTATTTTAAGCCTCTAAAATATATTGGATAAAATTAAAAACACTTAACAACCATTTTTAATCATATTTTAGTTAGTTATGTTAATTCCTGTCAATACAATGGCTAGGTGTTAACACCCATTAAAAATAATAATATTATTATATTGTTTTTTGTATAACTCAATGTTGTGTGCAACATAATATTTCATAGATAACCATTGTTCCATGTTGAGTAATCTATAGAACATAATATACCCTTTAATGTAAAATTATTATATAATTACAAATTATTAAAAAATATGGAAATTTCATATTCTGTATTTATCTGGGATGTTATAGGTATGCTACAGTCATTTCCCATTTTATAATGCAAGTGGGACAATGTCACTATGGATTTTATTGTAGGTCATTTGAGGATTCCTTAGAAGAATGAAATTATATGGGTAATTTTATATCAATTTTAATGATGGAACTTCTCTTACATATTTTATATATTTTTTCAAGGACCAGTTTGTTGACTTATACGTTTGGAAGTAGTTCGGTTTCACGGGTTCTGTAATGTATATTTTCAAATCATGATCTTCATTTTACCTCATTCTTCTGGAAAGGATTGTAGTTGTCTCTAGGTACATAGGTTTTATTGATTACAACCTTCCATCCTTAGAAAAATTAAAAGCTAGAGCATATTATCCAGGTGATAGAGGATATGTTGATAGAATTAATCCTTGATTTTTGTGTGAATTCGGAAAAGCACTTATCACGTGCTGAGTTATCCTAAAAAAATTGTTACTAGGAGAATATTCAGAAAACAACTTATGAGAAACTCTATAGTAGTCCATTTATAACAACATTATGTTGTATGGAATCTAGTGAGTTATATTTGTTGGAACTTGTTCTCATGAAAGAGATGTCTGAGCATGTTTAGTTGATTCGAAAACGTATAGATATGGCTCAAAATAGGAAGAACATGTATGATGATCGATGATGTCAACCCCTTGTGTTAATAGTTGGTGATAATGTTTTCCTTAAACTATCATCAATATTGGGTCACCATTTGATTTATAAATAGGGTAAGCTAAAACCCTGGTACATGCTGTCATTTTAGAATCTAGGGAAAATCAGGCGGGTGGCATACCGATTAGCTCTTCCATAGTAGTATGGTGGAATACATAATTTTTTTCATGTGTATTATCTTTGAATGTATCACCCATACTCTTCTCATGTGATCAATGTTGTTGAAGTAGAAATTGAGTTTGATACACACTTTAAGGAGCATCAGGTCCATGTTGTGGATCACAGTGAGAATGTATTATAGGGTAAGGCCAAGCCATTGGCCCAAGTATTGTGGCAGCATTGTAACATTCAGAAGGAATAATGGGAGAGGGAAGATTATATGTGGGCCTAGTGGGTTGATCTTTTTTACCTTGGAGAATTAGTAATTCATGGAATTGTTTCTCAGAGATGAGTTGTTATAAGGTGGGGAGGTTATAAGATCCCTAACATATAATGTGGTATGTCCTTGTTAAATTTTTAGTAACATCCTTTAAGTTGGTTAAATAATTTTTTCAAATGAATATGTGGACACTCAAGGGTGTCCTAGTGGTCCAGGACATGAAAAGGGAAGATGAAATGATATATTGGGTAGGGTGTGTGGTTTACACACTGTTAGTACGAATCATGCACCTTAATAGTGAATCTTGGAGAAGAAGGGTGCATAGTTGAAAAACCATGCAAGAGGGAGCCTGAAATTGTATGAGATTTGATAGAACCATACCATATGTCCATCGTATGTTTTGTCAAATTTAGAAGGCGTACCCAGAGACATGAAATCTAGGTCCCCTATTGGACAGTGGGTATCAGATGGTTAGTGCATTGTTTGGAAAATCGTGCAGCCAAATCGCATGCTTCATTAAAAGTGGTAAATTTAACATTTCTTCTATACTTTAGGGGTTATATATTAATTTTACCACATTTCATCCTATAAAAACCTATGTGATGAACCATTTTACTCCATGATCTCCAAAGAATATTCTCCTTCTTTTTCGGTTAGTTTGGAGTTCCTTCGAGTTCAAATAGAATATCTAGGAATGTATAACACTCCTCTTACTTCAATTTTATAGGAAATGAATTGTTTAATTGTTCTTATCCTTCTTTAATATCTAAAACCTTTCTTTTACAATAAGTTATATGTTTTACATTGAATGTTTTTTGAGTTCAAATCATGGTATATGTTTATGTGAGCAACCATTTATGAACTTGAGGTAGGGGCTCTAAGAGTTATATATCTCATAGTCTTGATGATAGTACTATTCATGTTGTTGTTATTTTGGTTCTATTACGATTCAAATTGGTTTCCTTAGTAGGAAATGAGTAATTGGGTATCCCAATGATGGGTTGGAAAACAGATGATCCCCATAGTATCTAATGAGGATGAATATACCAGCCCTATAGACACCCAAGGGGTGGACCACTCCTTTGAACAAAAAATTAGGATATTAAAAGATAAAATGAAGGGTTTATGAGTCTAAGACCATTTTAATGGTGGATAATATGATAAATTCAAATGATGGGGTGTTTGAATTAATTTTGTAAATTTAAAGGGTTTATAAAATATAAAAGGATGAATGGGATAAATGGTTAAAGAGGCTTAGCATCATGGATAAATGGAATGAAAGGGGTAATGAATGGTTGTAATGTGTTGAAATGGAAAACGAGGATTGTAATGAGAATTGAGAACATGATTGTCATAAATAAACATGGGAATGTGATTATATCGAAATGGAACAACATTTATTTCTTATGTAATAAAAATGTTAATTATGTTAGGTCTTTGTGAATTGGACAAATGGTTTGTGGGATATCGGACTGATGATGCACTCTTATGGGTGAGCCAAACTAATAGGCACCAAAATGCATACTATTTTTCTTGGAACATATTGATGCTATTGAACCAAAGGGTATGAAAATGAAAATCAATATTGTGGCCGGGATGGTCATACATGGCATTTCGATTCCTAATTGGATCTCAGGACAGATTCTCAAAGTTTTTTTCCCTGTGACCACTAACACATGGTTCATATGCCCGACAAGGGCCGAAGAAGGTTGGATGAAATGGGTAAATATGGAGATAATAAAGAAAGTAATTGATATGATTATTTTTAAATAATGTAAACTATTTTATTTTGATATTTTAATTATTACATAACTACAAAACATGCCTTTTTCCGCATGAATATTTATCAGCACTTTTTTAGCCCTGATAAAGGGTATACTTTATCATTGCTTTATTTTTAGCACTGATTAGAGGTATCATTTATCACCAGTTTATTTTTAGTACTGATAAATATTTATTTCATCAGCACATTTTTAGCACTGTTAAAGGTATGAATAAATTAAATTAAACAATTATATAAATAAAAAATAAAAAACTTTTTATTAAAAAAAATTAATATTTTATTAATTATATAATTATTTGTAAAAAAGAATAAATGATTACGCATTATTAATTATTAAAAGTATTTTTAATTAAATAATTATGGTATTAAATATTATTAAATTATATATATTAAATATATATATATATTAATGTATATAAATATGATTTATATATTAAAAATTATTTATGAACTTTAAATTAAATATTCATATATTTATTGAATAATGTATTATAATTAAAAATTATTATGAATGAAAATTATTGACTAATTTAATAGTACTCGACATATAATCAAATATTGTTTTATTTTTCAATTTATTATAGATCAAATGTGTGCTATATTAATCTCTCAAATACATAATTAAATCATTTTTATATATTACAATGAAAACACACAAACCTTAACCATTTTTTTAATATTGTTAAAGTGTACTTATTAATAATTTATTCAATTTCAATCATTTTTAACATATATGCATGAAAATAAAATTAGAAATTCACTAATAATGTTTAAAATATATTCGTAAAATAAATTATAAGTAAATATATTTATAAATGTACATTTACTATATTTATACATTTATATATTTATAATTATAAATAAATAAATTTTTTTAAAATTATTTATATAATTATCAATAAATAATTATATATATTTACATAATTATTAAATTTAAAATAAATTTACATAAATAATGAATATATTTAGCATATTTATATTTATATTATATATATATATAATTATGTAAATATATATAATGATATAAAAAATTTAAAAAAAAATTATTTCTACAATTATAAATAATTAATTATTAAGTTATAATAAATATATTTAGAAAGGAATATATGTACTATATTTTTATTTGTATATATTTATTAATTATATATAAATATGTAAAAAAATTATTCATAATTATATTTACAAATCCTTTATCAGAGCTTCAGTAATAAGAAATGATAGCATCATCTTCATCAATGTTTATTTAGCACTAATAATGATACTCTTCATCAGTGCTAAACAAAGCACTGATATAATTAATATTTATCAACACTATAACTTTAGAAATAATAATGATCTACTTTATCATGTCTTTTTTAGCATGAATAAAGACTTATCATTATTAGTATTAAATTAGCGTCGATAAAGAGTCCTTTTATCAGTGATTAAGTAATAAGTGATTAGGAAAGGGATCTTTATTAGTGCTTATTTATAATCACAGGTAAAAGTGTCATGATATATTTTAAAAGCCCTAACCATTTGGAAACTTGTCAGGATATAGATGCCTTCCATGAAATCCATACAATTTTAGCTCTCCTCCTCGATGAATCGAAGGACGAATCACACCGCTTGACTGCCTTCATTTTCTCCAACATCTCATACGACATCCAGAATTCGATTGTATTTAGGGTTTTTGAAGAGTTTATTAGATTTTATTTTACCTAGCGAGGTAGGTCTTCAGGTTTTATTTGTTCATTTTTTCCTTTTTTATTTGTTATTATATGATTTTTTTATGATTTTTTAATAATTTGATTGCGATCCATTATTTAGGCAACAATTTTTGGTCTTTTGTTTGGATTGACTATGGATGTATGATCCATTGTTTATAACTGAAATTGAACCTTGGATTTATTAATTGTATTTTAATGCAATATTTTATATCGTCTCACTAAATAATTATTCATATATTTATATAAATGTGTTTAAATTTTCATGTATATTCTTTTTTTTAAAGTTGGGTACAACTATGAAAGCAGTATACAATGTGACAATGAAAAAAAAATGAAAATCACTGGCCTGAGGAATTAACCCTGACTGCACCCCAAAATCCTCCCCACCCTTACATCCCCAACCTAGTGCGATGGGAAATTTTCAGGTATATTCTTGTTTATTGAATACTAGTTTGTGGCACATTGATGGTTACCTAATGATTAGATATATGCTGACACCTTTCATGGACACATTAGTGGACATGTATCTTTAGATGCTATTTTTCAGGAACCAAGTTATTAAAGTGATGTATGTTCTTCTATTGGTTATTTGTATCATAGGATATCGCTCCTCTTATAATTCACTATGGTCATTAGTTTTCTTATGGATCATATTTAAAGAGTCCATCCCTAATTAATCATATGAGGCTTTGTCACATCAAGACATCACTTTTTGAATCATTATGGTGCATTTATAGTTCCCGTTATCTTTGAATATCAGTTTTTTATCTATTTGATATTACTTATAGATTATTAGAGAGTTTCAATACTAGTGTGACATGTATGTGTGTCTATATATAAATTGCATCATTTATTTCACTATTTTTTGTCTAACATGTATGCCAATCTAGGTTAATGATTATTTTGGGTTTGTATGTCCATTGACACCAAGCGTCTTACGAGAATTTTCTTTGACCTATGGTAATAATTGTTTCTAATTTTTTGGGGGAATCATGGGGGAGACCACCTCCCTTTTAGGGGTTTTTCACCAAAACATGAAACAATCCTTTAGTGACTTCAAGGTTTGTTAGAGGTCATAAGATTATCTAACTTGGTGTTTTTACGTAATTCATGCTAGGGTCATTACACTATCCATCATCCGATGTACACCTATAAATTTTAGTGATAATAAAATTTATTATCAACCTTTATCTCCTTCTATTTTTTCAAATTCAAATATCCATTATTTTTGGATTTTGAATATCTAGGCACACTAATATTCTAGTATAAATGATCCATTCTTCCCTAACTATAATTTTTTATAACATTAACTTTTTATAATGAATATATTATGTGTATTTATTTATATATTGTATATAATTAATATTTTATGAACGCAAAATGATTTATATGAACAAAAAATGGATTCACACTAACAGTTTGACTAAATATGAAGATAGAGTTAAAGAGTTCTTCATGTTTGAAAGAGAGCACACAAATGGCCCTTCTAAAACCCTATGTTTGTGTCAATGTTGTTGTTATTCAAAAAAATTATTCCAGAAGAGTTGGAAGAACATTTGATTTGTTAATGAATATATCAAAGTTATAAATTATGGATTGAATATAGAGAAAACTGAATGTCGACATCGATTGGGATGATACTACGGTTTATGAATCATTTGATATGAACACCTTTGTAAAAGATGATGGAGATCACTTGGAAGAAATGAAAATGGAAACTGAAGATGACATTCATGATTGTCCAAAGTTGTTTGAGGATTTAAATAGCTATTCCATGAAACCATTGTATACCCATTGTACTAAATACAAATAATTATCAACTATATTGATGTTATATAATTTGAAAGTTGGAAGCGAATGGAGTGACACTATCTTTACATCACTACTCAGTTTTCTGAAAGATATGATACCATAAGAAAAATAACTACCATGCCAAACATATGATCTTAAACGAATGTTAAATTCAATGGTCATGATCTGTATACATGCATGTAAAAATGATTGCATATTACTTTGAAAGGTCCATGAATCACTCATTACATTACCTAAGCGTGGAATAGATCGATATAAGAAAAAAGAATCAAGTCCTTCGATATTTGTATGCTAAATTCCTATCATTCCAAGATTTAGAAGACTATATGAATGCCAAGAAACTGAAAGAAAATTAACATGGAATAAAAATATAGTAATTAAAGATGGGAGCCAACTCCATCCAGAAGATTATCCATGGTGAAATAAAATTTATTATGAGTTTTCTAAATATGGAGATGAGCCAAGAAACTTTCCTCTTGCATTATATAAAGATGGAATAAATCATTCTGGTGTACAGAGTAATACTCATAGTATATGGAATGCCAATTTGGTAAATTATAACTTTCCGCCACAGTTATACATGAATCGTAAATACATTAGGTTGTCTCTACTTGTATCTAGACCTAACAAACCTAGTAATTTTATTGATTTCTATAAGGATCCATTGATCAAAGAAATGAAACTGATATGGGATAAGTGTGTTACAATGTATGATGCTCATAGAATTGAAGAATTCACATTGTGGGAAATGTTGTACAAAATGAAAAATTTCTTCCCTTCTTATATAAATTTATCAGGATATATCCATAAAATAATTTTGGGGTGTCCCATTTGTGAAAAAATCACATACTCAATTTAGTTAAAGCATTCCTCGATGATAGTGTTTTTAGGAAATCTAATTTTTTCACTTCGATAAAATAAATGTAGATCCTGGATGACAACATTCAATGGGAATATAGAACAAGGTACAAAACTCTATTTATAAATGGGTGATCAACAATACAGAAAAGTAAAAAAGATTGAAATTGTTTTCTATAATCCATTTTTGAAAAACAAAAAAATATGGTTAGAAGAAGAGATCAATTTTATTTGAATTTCTGTATCTGAATTGATTGTTTGTTATACCTTTTATTGATTTCATGATCATAGAAAAAAATGTATTTGATAGTGTTATTGTCTTGTTACTAAATGTTCATGGAAAAATGAAAGATTTAATCAATGGTAGGATGGACTTGATTGAAAATGGTATAAGGGTATAGTTGGCCTCAGTGAAGGGTAAAAGAATGAATTTTAATCTGCCAGTAGCTTACACTCCATCCATATAAGAAAATTATGATGTTTCCATTTCCTTAATAGTGTGAAATTTTTATAGGGGTATTCATAAAATATTAATAATGTCATGTTAGTGACTAATTAGAAGATGCAAGGAATAAAATCACATCGCAATAATGTTTTGAAGCAATATTTCATGCAACATTCATTTAATTGTATTTTGCCAAAAAATTTATGACATACATTAACTAGACTCTACTTATTTTTCAAAACATATGGAGTAAAGTTATAGACTTAGAGTATTTGGCCATTAGTAATAAGGAATTTCCAGTCATATTATGTGAATTATATATGTTCTACCCACTATCATTCTTTGATATAATGGTCCACCTGATGGTTCAAAATGCTAGAGAGGTACAACTATGTGTTCATTTACATTACAGATGGATGTTCCCCATTAAATGGTATATAATGATTTTGAATTGGTATGTCAAGAATCAACATTGGTGAGATGATTTTATTGTAGAATGATATATTGCTGAAGAATATATTGAATTCTATACAAATTACCTATCAGATATTGAATGTGTTGGTCTCCCAAAATCTTGTTACAAGGAATGCCTTTTGAGAGAAGGGATTTTTGGAAGAGATATTGTTACATTTACATTGATAGAGTATAATAAATCACATCTGTATATATTAAATAATAGTGAAGATATTGATCCATAAATTGAATCCCAAAATTAAATTCTCAGAGATTTTTTTCCACTAAGGGATGAAGGATGAATATCAAAAACACATATTCACCAATTTATTGGATGGTTCAGAGTTCAAATTTTTAAGGAGTTATTGGAGAAACTGAATTCAATTGTTGAACGAATTTAATGGCTAGATTATAATGGCTCGTACCTCTCTGGTCAATTTCTTTGTGAAAATTAGGGTTAGGAAGAGGCCGCATGAGTTTCGTGGGAGAAGGATTTAATTGATGGGAGAGAGGGAGTAATTATAAGATAATAATGGGTGTCAATAATAATAATAATTATTAATGATAATAATGGCGACCCGTTGATGAAACTAAAAGAGGATTTATTACTATTATATTAAATAATGAATTGTAATGGTGGATTTTAGTGTGTGATTAATTAAATGGAATGGTTTTAATTTAATATGAGTATAACCATGGTAAACTAATTTAATGGGATTAAATTCAAACATTAATGATGGGTGTTATTATTATTAAATTTATTAATAATTAATTTGAAGTGGGAAAAGAGATGGGGCGTGATGGACATGGAGTAATGGATAAAGGGAGGTGCCACTTTTGGTGGAGTGGGAGAAGAAATCTTGAATGGAAATGTTAGATTGGAGAGAGAATATGAGAATTAAATGGGGAAGTAATAAAAGAAAAAGAAAAAGAAATCAATTAAGGTAAAAGGGAGTGAGGAACACCAAATTGGAGAGTGTGGTGCATGACTTTGGGTATTTGAAATAAATCTATTAAAAAAATCATATAATAATCATATTTTTGTTTTTGTTGATAAAACACTTTTTTGACTATAACTTCTTCATGAGAACTCAGTTTTATGAACCGTCAGCAGCAGTGCGACCTGGACTTCAAGACAGAAATTATGAGTCCAATATTGGATGTCATTTTTGGGTTTTTGGATCAGGTACCTGAAGCACTCAGAGAATAATAGATTTAATATTATTAAATCTTTGACCCTCCATAACTCCTGCGTGCGACGTCTGATTGACTTCTCTTCAGTGGCGATGTGATCCTGTCATTAATACGATTGATTCAGGTCTGATGTGGAATATACAATTTTGGTTCTTGGATCGGGTCCACAAAACACCCAATATTATTATTATTATTATAATTATAGGATCTTGCATCCAACATATCTCCCTCATGCAGTGTTTGAATGGAAAAACGTATGTGACATTACACCCCTGAAATTAAGACGGATGATTCAAAGACCATAAATCCTATAATAATTATTCCTGTGGCCTTGGATATTTTTACTCAGTCAAACCGTGTGGGTTAATGCGATCCTATTTTAATGGGAAATTAAGTGTATCTTAAATAGTCACCCCATTAAATCTTCATAATGGACAAGATATCAAACTCCCTTGTCCTTACTCTTTCTTCTCAGTTATGAGACACTAGAACCTCTCCATCCTTCCCATAGGAGTTGCACAGTCAAACTTTAATCCTCAGATCATTTCCGCTCTCTTTTGATGAAACCGAGATGTATTGATCAATCCTCGAAATAAGGTATGTTTTATAGTCGTTCCTTTTGGGATCGTCTTCTCCTATTTCTCCCTCCCATATTAAAGTAAGTAATATCCATGATTCTAATGGGTTTTTTCATGGGGTTTGGCAGGAATGGTTGTTTTGTGGCATTGTCAGGTGGATGTAGTTGGCGCGAGAGGAGGATTGTGACCTGTTGTGTGGATAAAGAACGTCAAGAACTCTTCGAGGTAGGGGATTCATTTCTTATCTTATCATTTACGTGGAACTGTATTGCTAGGATGTTTAATCCCACTAGATGACAATGTGATTGAAATAATAAATATTTAATATGATAAATAAATTGATGTTGATCGTATGTTATTGCCTTATGTTTTCCTAGATAGTGTGATATCTATGATTGCATTGATTAGATGTTCGTTCTTGATGGAAATTGGTAAAGAACGTAAATTGGGATTAATTGATAATTATTTGGCTAAATATAAATAGGAATGTAAACAAATATGGTTCTAGTTGTAATTCAATGTTAATCTAATTGGCGCAGTAGGAATGTTTAATTATTTGTGATAGCATGCTGATTAGGTTTCCAGAATTTGGAACCTACGAATAATAAATCTGTTAATTCCTGATGGATTAATGAACTGATTGTTTGATATTTCCTTAAAGGGTTCTGAGTTACCCTCTTGATTGTTAAATGTCCAAGAGCCCAATTAAATGTGGTCTTTATTTTCCTTCTGTTTGTGTTGTGATGTGATCCTAGATGGGTGTTCTGATATGTGGGGGCATGAAGGCTTTTGGTTGTGGAAGCAGATGACACCTAGAGTGGTGAGCTGCATTGGTTTATGCATGTGTGTGTTAGGGAGGACAATAGGGATGATGGAATAGAGTGGATGTGATTGTTGGATGCTTGGTAATTTTTATTGATTGTTTATCTGCTTTACTTTTCCCCGCAGCTCAAAGCAGCTGGTCTTACTTACCCTTATTTCTAAAGAGGCGAAGACATGCGGGGTATGCCACGTGCTTTCCGTGTTTAGCTTCTCCAGGATGGATGGGTATATGCTCTAACTATAAGCGGCAACGACTCGACATGTAGTAAATCTACTCACCGTATTGAGCCCCCTTGTGTTTAGTAGCACATAATGTTTTTCTATAATGTCTGGGAATATAGGAAAGTATTTTGATAATGAATAATTGAATAAATTTTGTTAAACCATGGGGTTGGAGTTGTTGGAACATAATGATGAGGTCGTAATTTTTGAAGGAATAACTGACTATGGGTGTGATGCTAATGAAATTTAATGTGGAATTGTTCATAGTTAATTAATGATTAAATAATTAATTAATGTAAAGTGGGAATGATAAAAAGGTAATTAATTAATATAATAAATCTCTTTAAATGGTTGTGTGATTATAGAATACCTAGTCTTATAAGTAGAAGCCTGGAGTCTGAGAGACGCTAGCTGAAGTTGGGTCTAAGACTAGGTTATGCCCATAGTGTGGTTGTGAGTTATAATATATCATGTACTTTTTGTGATTCTATATGCTACTCCACCCTGTCAGTATGGGAAAATGACACCCCGGGGATTCTGAGCCCTGGGGGGTGTTTTCCCCAACATTCCGGTGGGAGGATGGATGGCTGACTACCCCCTTTGGCCCCGCTCTCTTCTCTTGGTTGTTACTTGTGATAGCAGGAAAATTGGTTAGTTTTTCCCATATATGTGTGTAGAGGGATGTAATGTCTTGTGGTTATTCACACACACATATTCTGGATATAGTTATCTATATACTACTATAGGTGTAACGTGCATAGGCTGTGATGGATTGAGGACCCTTACTCGGTGTATGGGTTGTAATGGCTTGAGGTAAAATACCCGACGTATGATACATGTTATGTGAGCTGCAGTGGCTCCTAGAAACTACCTGGCTACTTTGGTGTGTGGACGTGGTGGGTTTGTTGCATGAGGTGCACAGTGTGGTGCTTCGCCCAGGTGTCTGCGGGCAAGCCTTTTTGGAGAAAGATGCTCAGGACGTGCGACGTTAGAGGAAATCGGCAAACCAGTGGGGAAGTAGTAGAGGGGTACCCTTGATATTCTTTATTATATGATATATTCTTGTATGTGTTACTTGGTGAGAGTAGCCATAGTGAGGTTGGGAGCTTAGTATACATGTTTAGGTGACGAGTTAGTTTCAATTGTTGTTCGTTGTGCTTTAGCTTTATTTCTATACTTTTGCATGAGAGGCTTCAGGGAGGATCTTACTGAGTATACTGTTATACTCACCCTATGTATACATAAACTGTTTTTAGGTCACTTCGAGCAGGTTGGTGATCAGGCTGGTTTTTTCTAGCTTGGGGTTGTAGGATCTCTTCGGGCTCGTGGTTGCTGCTGTTTTTACTTTCTTTTGGGTACTTGAAGTATCTCCCTTTCAATTGTAGTACTTTTTCAAGGCATTTCATATGTGTACATGGGTTTCTTCTATATTTTTGTCTGAGTTGGAGTGGATTGGTGTCTATCATATCTCTCTCTTATGAATGTGTTCTCTTAGAGGGTAATGCCTCCCATTTTTGTGGGTTACTATACCCTCAGTGCTAGTCGCCAACCCCGGGCCTACTAGAGGCGGGACTCGGGGGTCATTATCTCCCTTCTCACATTGCCAACCCAGGAGAGGTACACTTTTTGGTGAAGGGTTCATTACAGTGTGGTATCAGAGGTCTGGTTGAGGGATTGGATGGAGTTTGGAGTTAGGTACAGGTGAGGTTGCATGGGTTGGTAGGGAAATAGTGTCATTCATGTTTAGAAAGTGAGGTAAACACTGGAGACCGGCTGAGACATAAGCGTTTAGGGCCCCCTATGATCTGATGTATGGACCTTTAAGTTTATAATGGATAATAAACAAGTTGATACTAGTTTCAGGGTAGATACCTAGGAAACGATCATGCAACATTCTTCTTTATGCCTATGTTTGAATGGGTAGACCTTGGGGTAGGTTAACCTAAAATGAATGAAATAAAACAATAAATTAATTAATGTTGAGTCTTCTATATTCCAGGCTTAGGAACTCTAAGGATTGTTATTTTAAATGTATGGATCAAGGTCGATGTCATCATCAGGTTTGCACATAAAATGTCCAGCAGGATGTTCCAGAAGATCGTCGCAGGGTAGAGGTTGACGATGATGACACTTGGAGGATGACACTCCGAGAGTTTTAGCACCAGAGTCTGTAGAAGTATGAGGGCTCTGTTTCAGATGAAGTCACAGAAGTCTAGTTAAAGGAGATCAAGATCAGCTTTAGTTCGATTTGTGGTTGGAATGAGTACTAGGTGTCCTTGGTTGTGACGATGCTACATAGAGCAGCGAGGCAGTGGTGGTTCGTGTTTCTTGGGGATCATGAGGAGTCAGCGATATCATTGGAGGAGTTATAATATCGGTTTAGAGTTGAGTTTCTTTCTTCGACTGTGAAGGCGTCCAGTCGCCAGGAGCTTCTTAGCCTTCGATAGGGGAGCTCCAGTGTTCGAGAGTTTGGAATACATTTTAGGAACCTTTTACGATATGCTTCGGACCTATTACCAGATGAGGAGGCAAGGTTGATGAATTTTGAGGAGGCTTTGCTTCCAGAGATCCAACGCCAAGTCACCCCATTTATGATGAAAACATATCTTGAGGTACTGGTGAGGGCCGAGGTTGTCGAGAGGACTTTAGCTAGGACTGGATCATCACAAGAGGGTAATCGGCATGATTCCTCACGAAGTATAGCTATGGTCTAGGGTTCCAGGTTTTCAGGGCAGAAGAGTGTCCGTTCAGTTGGGGGTAGGTCCCAGCCCTTCATGTAGAGATCCGAAGCCAGACGTACATGGACATTACATTACTTTTGCGGAATACTTAGTACATAAAAAAACACACACACAAGGACCTTAATAGTTTAGTGTCTTTGGAAACTCGGAATATAATCTTCTAATCGTGGTGAAAGATCTTCAACATCTCCTATAAAGTACTCCTTTTTTAAAACCTAATTCCTTTCATTATGTCCAGGAAAAAAACATAAAAGGGTGAGCTCAAATGCTCAGTTAGAGTAAACAAAAGAAATATCAATCACGTCATATTCATAAGAACATATCTTTTGGAAATATTAACCTGCAAAAGAGATCATAATTTCATAACATGGGATAAATCTTAGTAGTGAAATGTAATCCCAATAATTATAACTTAAAACATGAAACTTTATGGAATACACACATAATCATAGAGAACCATTTCGTGTTAGTCAAGACTCATTGCCAAGACTATCTTAGTGGACAAAGTCCCTTTCTGAACCGAGTTCATTCCTCGTTTCAGTCCTGTTTCACTGAACTGGTATAACCTACCGTTCCAGCCATGTCTATCTCATGAGATATAAAATCTTTACCCAATGAATTGGAGGGAGATATAGGTCCCACCCATCTCATAATGATACCATTCTTATGTGTGCCACAAAATCATAAACCATACATCATTGCATAACCCATGTAATAAAAATGGGAATCTTAAAAATCGTGACATCATAAAACAATTCATATAAGATAAAGGAATTCATAAAAATATTTCCATCACAACATAATAAAATCAATGTAATAATAGGGATAAAAATAGAACCATTTATTATCTTAGATGTAAAATAATTTTGATAAAGCACTTGAACTTCATTCTTGAGGAAAATATCCTTTCTACTTCCAAAATAGTTTTCCTTTCTTAACATGTCATACAATTTTAAACTAAAAGAAGTTGATTAAAAATAAACTTGAAAACTTTAAAAGGAAGCTTCTTGGAAATAATGTTTTAAAAATCCATTGATTCCATATAAGATAAAAAAAACATTCTTCATACTTTTTTCGGAAAAGTCAAAAAGTACCTCGTATGAAAAACGAAAAAATATTCCTTTCATATCCTTTACTAAAAACTCACCGAAGGGTAAAATTGGATTTAAACAATTTTAGGTGGATGGAAATAATATTACATATTTAGGAAAAATGGATGTGGATGATAAAATACACCCTATTAAATTTCAAAGTATAAACAATCTCGGATAAAAATGAGATTGTGATATTTCCCTTACCTTAGGTCCGATTTGCTTCGTAAGTGTCTGAAACTCCTGTATAATGATTTAAATAATGTCATTGACTTATTACAGAATCATATTAATTGTTATGATATCATATATGGTTCACTTATGACTTTATATTACCCGTTCTTTTGTAAATTCCATGTTAAAGAGTGTTTTGGGTAAAATTGTTTCATTTGTCGTAGGTGTTTGGACTTGTTGTTCTTGACATTATTATTACTTATATAATGATTTACTTACATCCAGAATATAAAAAATTATTTATATATCATATATATTCAGTATATATATACATATAATAGATAGATAAATGAAATGAAACACACCGTTCATGGAGACGGTAGTCCGTACGTACGCATGAACGCTGTTTTCCTTTCACTATTGTCTTGAATGGAAGTAAGTAGATGACATACATATATATATATATATACATAAATCCAGTAGATTTAACATGTCATATATTTCATTATTATTCATTATATATACTTTATAATCATTCATGAATGGTTAATGTGGAGAATGAATATCATCACGTCGTGGAGACGGTAGTCCGTACGTACGCACGAGTGATGATATCGTTCTCATGATCATGAACTTGTGTTGAAGTGTATTTATACTCTTTCAGTATCAATATCACTTTATAATAATCATATATAGTTACTCATTACACCATTATACCCATCCAATTAAGGTGGTGGCGGAAAATAGATTACACCATGGCGTGGAGACGGTATTCCGTACGTACGCACGCACGGTGATTTCCTTTTTCCGTAGGATGGATAGAAGGTTAATTAGAGTTTTTTCATATTTATAATAACATATCAGTACATAATAAATACTTATGTTATTACTTTATCGTGAAACAACTAAATTAGAAGAGGTTGAAGGAGAAAGAAATTGAAAAAGATCAGTAATGGATATTACCTCTTTTTGACGCGCCTTTTCTTAACCTCCACATAAAGAACTAAGGATGGTCTTTGAAGATAACCAGGACCTCTATGATGATACTAGGGAAGTGGAGAAGATATTTTGGCAGGGTTTGGCCGGGCTTGAAGGCTCAAAGTGGTGTGAGGAAGAGGGGGAGGAGGTTCCCTTTTATAAGGGAGGAGAGGGGCAGCTTAGGAAAATCTCAAAATATTATTTTCTATTAAGGTCAAATTCGGTTTATAATTGTTCCAAAGAGTCTTATTTCATAGCTAACGTGGGGATGGGTCGACATCCTCTCATCCAATAGGATTTAGACAAGTTTAGGTTATTATTTTAACGTTATCAATTAGATTTAACTCTAAGTTAAATAATTTAACTTTTACCATGTCTTTTTGTTTTCTTACACTATATGGTTAATAAACTTACCAAAAAAGCCACAAAACCCCAATATGTTTATTATTAATATATCTATCCTCATCTATGTCATTTGGCCGATCCTTATATTTTTATGAATTAAATAACAATTAATAATATAATATTTGTTTTAAAAACTAATTTATGTCTATTTTGACACTATTTGGTACATGATTTTTATGAAATTCATAACAGAATGATATGTTCTAAAAAAGTTACTTATATCAACAATAACATGTCATATTAACCTAGAAAATTAATTTACATCATAAAAAGTCTCAAATTACATTTATTTGGGCATTTATAACATCAATTATGTCAATATTTCATTAATAAGACAATTACTGCATCATCTTTGTGTCATAATAAATGATACTTATTTAATACCTAAAAATTATAAATAAATTCCTATGATGTATATAATTGTATTAGCTTTCTGGATACTATTCATGTTCGAAGTTTCATGAAGTTTATCACTAAATTAAAATTATTATACTTATAAGATTTAATAAAGTGACATGTTGTCACATTCTTTGGTTTTAATAATAATTAAATTATTTTCACGGACCAAAGTACATAAAATGAATCTAATCCGACCCTTAGGTTATATGGGTCTACTTTTAGCCATCCAATAGGATTTTTCCAAGTGTTAGGGTAATTTTATAATCTTATATTTACCCTTAATTACCCGATTTACCTTTAACTATAGTAAATAAAATTTACCGTAGTTACTATTCACAATGCCCAAAAATAAAAAGTAGCTTATTAACATAATTTGGACCCACTGATTCCAAATATGGAATCCATTTTTCCAAATTCAATTCACAAAAGATGCAGAAATTAAATTAAAATTAATCCCATTGTCAAAAGAAAACGGGTTTTTCTTTAAAACATTGCAAACGATTGAATTGATTTAACCTACGAATTCAAGGTAAAATCAATGCTAATGACATACATTATATTAAATGGTAAAAATATATTCTATTTATACTTTAAAACCATTCAATATTATAATTTAACCGCATAATATATTACGATGAAAAAAGTTGTTTTTAATTAAAATATAGCGTCTTTTTACTATTCATTAAAATATGAAAGTTATCGGAAAAATATCAAAACTTTATCTAATGTAAAATTTTATATCCTGATTCAAAATAAGAATTTTATTTTTTAAAATTCAACATATAAACATGTCAAAAAATAGATTTAACGTGGGTGCGCCATCAAAAGGCGGCAAAACTGCATTTTTTGAAAAATACTTACTTTATCCGAAAAATTTATTTTGTTCTTATACCATGTTCTAGAAAATGTGTAAGATGAATAATAATGTTATAAAATTCAAAATTTAGTTAATACTATTCATAACGGCTAGTTCATGACAATATTATAATAATATATTGTTGTTTATTAAAACCCGGTATTGCGTACAACACACGCTATCGAGGAAGGTCGCGATTGCGTGTAATGCAAGCCAAGTCAGGGTTGCGTGTTGTGAAAGAATCTTTCGTTGTTTCGTATAAAATAATCCAACCACATTTCATTTATACATTGAATATATATATATATATACTCAATGTTGCGTAGAATAACTATTATCAAAATTGTGTGTAACACGATCCAAGAATAGTGTTGCGTATACTGCAAGCTAATACGGTGTTTCATATAGCGCAAGGTAATCTTGGTTTAGAATAAAAAAAAGACATTAATGAAATTAAAAGAATATTTTTCATAAAATCTCGGGGTGTTACATTCTACCCCCCTTAAAATGAATTTCGCCCTCGAAATTTGTCGGGGTTATAAATGGTTTACTACTTGAAAGTTTGTTTAATAGAAACCCACATCATAAAAAGGAATACCAAAACATGGCATTAAAAACTAAAGTATGAAATATAACGGTTACCCCAATTAACTCATCACTGGGTTTCCACATAGAAGAACATAGGTGAAAATATGGATATAGAAGAAAAATCTAACCATCAAGTTCTGATGGAGAGTGGTAGAGAACATGGCTATAAAAAAGCCAACAATCGCAAAGCCATAAATTTGTGATGATCTAGGGTACCATCTGATTAATAAGATATAAGATCACTAGGACAACATTTTTGGTTTTCAATATCATTTCCCTAAATTTGAAAAATTTGAATTAGAAGAAATACTTACTTGATTTTGGTACAATCTCACTGTTGTTCATGCTTTGAACAATTTCCACTTCATCTCTTAAAGAAATGAAGTTGAATTTGTTATTCGTGAAGTGTTAAAAGATCATGTGATAGAATGATGGGTCATTCCATCTATTTCAAACAAAAGTTTAGCAATAGTTATCAAATATACATATGTTCGTCTTTGGTGAGGTTAATCATATACGATTCCAAAAATGAACTTATACTTCATATATCATACCGGTTAATAAAATAAAACTAGTTTCTACTAACCATGGACTTTCTATAGGCCAGTGGTATGCGAAAAAGGCCCGTCGCACTTTAGTTGTGGGTTCGATTCCCACAGCCTTGGCCGACGCGATGGGTTGTCGCACATCCTGCAGGTTGTCCTTTTTCTAAAACTACATTATTATAACATCCCATCAACAATATCAAAAAAAGTTTTATCCTTAAACAATACTAACTTATGTCCAACATAATCCATTCCAATCTTTAGGCTTATCTAAAATACTTCGGTCCAAGCTCATAGTATAGAGAAAATGATCACGTGAATGCCATCATTTATCCCGCATATATCTTGTTCGTCACAATCCAGTCTTCTAAATTCCATAATCATGTAATCTCTTGAAAAATGAATACCCATTGAATCTTACTGAAAACATGAGTGCTGTCAAAAGATAACTCATTCCGCATACCAAAATCCTCAAAATTATATATACTTAGTCCATGTATCAATCATGAGCTCATGAATACAATCAAACATCTCATTATCTTCTTGTCCTTTCATTATGCGCATATCATCTACTTTCCAAAAATATTTCAATCACTTTTTTTCCTGGTTACCAGTATCATATAATTATTGAAAACCAATACATAGATATTCCAAAATTCCAAAATACCATAAATGAGATTCCATGATACTATTTTGAAATCCCATTACATAAACACTTAATCATTCCACCACATCGTTGTCATATTCAACATCGCCAATAGTGATCGCATGTGACTTCCCTTTGTCCTTTTCCTTAAGTGGTTGCTCATGTCGATCATCACTAACCCTTGGATTAGGGAATTTATTAGCATAATGCCCCATTTCCTTGCACTTGAAGCATTGAAGTGTTGGTGGTGCGTTCTCTATAGTGTTTGATTTATTAACATCATTAGAAACCCTTTTCCATTACTTCGACACTCAGCTACTCGATGACCTTCTTTTCCATACTTAAAACATTTTCTAGTCCCTTTAAGACAATCTCCACCATGCTTCTTTTCACACTTTGTGCATAAGGAAACATTCATCTTCTTTTCACCATTATTTTGGGATTTATCCTTGAACTCCATCGTTTGTTTCTTGTCAAAACTTTGAGAGGGATAAGTAACATCAACTTCCATTTCTACCTTGATAGCACAACGCACAATTTCTTCATAGCTACTGAAGTCTCTTATAGCTAATTCCCTTCGAAGATTTGGTTTTAAGCCACTAAAGAATCGATCAACTTTACTTTCAGGTTGGATGATAAATCCAGATGCATACCTTGCAAGCCTTGTAAAATTCGCTTCGTATATACCAACAGATTCATCATCCTTTTGATTTAGTTCAAGAAACTCCTTCTCCATCTTTGTTCGAAGAATACGAGGGAAGTACTTATTGAAAAATAAGTTCTTGAACTCGTCCCATTCCATGGACTCAATTTCATCTCTTTGCTTCATATTCTTGATAAGATTCCACCATTGATCAGCTTCACCTTCCAAACGATATACTGCTAAGATGACTTTATCATGTTCAGAACATTGAAGAACTGAAAATATCTTTTCAGTGGTACTGATCCATTGTTCAGCAACAAGTGGATCAGAAGACCCACTAAAAGAAGGTGGACATTGCCTCATGAAGGACTCAATAGAATGTTGTTCCCTTCTCTACTCATTTGGAAGTCCAGAATGATTCATAGCTTGTGTAAGTATATCAATAATATTTTGCACTCCATCTCCCATAACATTTGTTTGTTCATGAGGACAATCATTGCATTGTCCATTACATTGATCAACACGGTTCCTTCAGGTTACAACCATCGTCTAAAACCCAAAAAGAATAGTGTGAGAGGCAAAAATCATGGTAGGTAAAACAACATAGTAAAGGGGGAGCACCCTCAATATCTAACATCTTAGGTTAAATTCTAAGATCCTTACCATAGTTCTAGGACTATATCCTATACGTATACTTATCCATAGGGACATCCCTAGACATACCTTAAAAATATCTCTAGGGATCTCACTAACGTTTTCGCATCTTAGTTTCCAAAGGTTGACTAAACTTTTCCTCTGATACCTACTGTAGAGAACCGAAGCCGGACGTACATGGACATTACATTACTTTTGCGGAATACTTAGTACATAACAAAAACACACACACAAGGACCGTAATAATTTAGTGTCTTTGGAAACTCGGAATATAATCTTCTAATCGTGGTGAAAGATCTTCAACATCTCCCATAAAGATCTCCTTTTTTTAAACCTAATTCCTTTCTTTATGTCCTAGAAGAAAAACATAAAAGGGTGAGCTCAAATTCTCAGTAAGAGTAAACAAAAGAAATATCAATCACGTCATATTCATAAGAATATATCGTTTGGAAATCTTAACCTGCAAAAGAGATCATAATTTCATAACATGGGATAAATCTTAGTAGTGAAATGTAATCCCAAAAATCCTAACTTAAAACATGAAACTTTGTGGCATACAGACATAATCATGGAGAATCATTTCCTTTTAGTCAAGACTCATTTCCAAGACTATCTTAGTGGACAAAGTCCCTTTCTAAACCGAGTTCATTCCTTGTTTCAGTCCTATTTCACTGAACCGGTATAACCTACCGTTCCATCCATGTCTATCTCATGATATATAAAATATTTACCCAATGCATTGGAGGGAGATATAGGTCCCACCCATCTCATAATGATACTATTCTTATGTGTGACACAAAATCATAAACCATACATCATTGCGTAACCCATGTAATAAAAATGGGAATCTTAAACATCGTGACATCATAAAACAATTCATATAAGATAAAGGAATTCATAAAAATATTTCCATCACAACATAATCAAATCAATGTAATAATAGGGATAAAAACAGAACCATTTATTATCATAGATGGAAAATAATTTTGATAAAACACTTGAACTTCATTCTTGAGGAAAATATCCTTTCTACTTCAAAAACACTTTTCCTTTCTTATCATGTCATAAAATTTTAAACTAAAAGAAGTTGATTAAAAATAAACTTAAAAACTTTAAAAGGTAGCTTCTTGGAAATAATGTTTTAAAAATCCATTAATGCCGTATAGGTTAAAAACCATTCTTCATACTTTTGTCGGAAAAGTCAAAAAGTACCTCGTACGAAAAACGACGAAAGATTCCTTTCATATCCTTTACTAAAAACTCACCGAAGGGTAAAATTGGATTTAAAAAATTTTAGGTGGATGGAAATAATATTACATATTGAGTAAAAATGGATGTGGATGATAAAATACACCCCAGTAAATTTCAAAGTATAAACAATCTCGGATAAAAATGAGCTTGTGATATTTCCCTTACCTTAGGTCTGATTTGCTTCGTAAGTCTCCGAACCTCCTGTATAATGATTTACATAATGTCATAAACTTATTACAGAATCATATTAATTTTTATTATATCATGTATGGTTCACTTATGACTTCATATTACCCGTTCTTTTGTAAATTCCATGTTAAAGAGCGTTTTGGGTAAAATAGTTTCATTTGTCGTAGGTGTTAGGACTTTTTGTTCTTGAAATTATTATTACTTATATAATGATTTACATAAATCCAGAATATAAAACATTATTTATATATTATATATATTCAGAATATATATATATTTATTAGATAGATAAATTAAATGAAACACACCGTTCATGGAGACGGTAGTCCGTACGTACGCATGAACGTTGTTTTCCTTTCCTTATTGTCTTGAATGGAAGTAAGTAGATGACATACATATATATATATACATAAATCTATTAGATTTAACATGTAATATATTTCATTATTATTCATTATATATACTTTATAATCATTCGTGAATGGTCAATGTGGAGAATGAATCTCATCGCATCGTGGAGACGGTAGTCCGTACGTACGCACGAGCGATGATATCAATCTCATGATCTTGAAATTGTGTTGAAGTGTATGTATACTATTTCAGTATCAATATAACTTTATAATAATCATATATAGTTACTCATTACACCATTATACCCATCCAATTAAGGTGGTGGCGGAAAATAGATTACACCACGGCATGGAGACGGTATTCCGTACGTACGCACGCGCGAAGATTTCCTTTTTCCGTAGGATGGATAGAACGTTAATTATAGTTGTTTCATATTTATAATAACATATCAGTATATAAGTAATACTTATATTATTACTTTATCGTGAAACAAATAAAGAAGAAGAAGTTGAAGAAGAAAGAAATTGAAAAAGATCGATAATGGATATTACCTCTTTTTGACGCGCCTTTTCTTAACCACCACTTAAAGAACTAAGGATGGTCTTTGAAGAAGACCAGGACCTCTAGGATGATAATAGGGAAGTTGAGAAAAGATTTTTTCAGGGGTTGGACGAGCTTGAAGGCTCAAAGTGGTGTGAGGAAGAGGTGGAGGAGGTGCCCTTTTATAAGGGAGGAGAGGGGCACCTTAGGAAAATCTCAAAATATTATTTTATATTAAGGTCAAATTCGGTTTATAATGGTTCCAAAGGGTCTTATTTAGAAGATAAAGTGGGGATGGGTCGCAATCCTCTCATCCAATAGGATTTAGAAAAATTTTAGGTTATTATTTTAACCTTATCAATTAGATTTAACTCTAAGTTAAATAATTTAACTTTTACCGTGTCTTTTTGTTTTCTTACACTATATGGTTAATAAACATACCATAACAAGCCAAAAGAACCCCAAGTTGTTTATTATTAATATATCTATCCTTATCTATGTCATTTGGCCGAACCTTAGATTTTTAGGAATTAAATAACAATTAATAATATAATATTTGTATTAAAAACTAATTTATGTCAATTTTGACACTATTTGGTACATGATTTTTATGAAATTCATAATAGAATGATAAGTTCTAAAAAAGTTACTTATAACAACATTAAAATGTCATATTAACCTAGAAAATTAATGTAAGTCATAAAAAGTATCAAATTACATTTATATGGTCATTTATAACATCAATTATGTCAATATTTCATTAATAAGACAATTACATCATCATCTTTGTGTCATAATAAATGATAATTATTTAATCCCTAAAAATTATAAATAAATTCCTATGATGTAGATAATTGTATTAGCTTTCTGGATACTATTCATGTTCGAAGTTTCATGAAGTTTATCACTAAAGTAAAATTATTATACTTATAAGATTTAAGAAAGTGACATGTTGTCACATTCTTTGGTTTTAATAATAATTAAATTATTTTCATGGAAAAAAGTCCATAAAATGAATCTAATCCGACCCTTAGGTTATATGGGTCTACTTTTAGCCATCCAATAGGATTTTTCCAATTGTTAGGGTAATTTTATAATCTTATATTTACCCTTAATTACCCGATTTACCTTTAACCATAGTAAATAAAATTTACCGTAGTTACTATTCACAATGCCCAAAAATAAAAAGTAGCTTATTAACATAATATGTACCCACTTATTCCAAATATGGAATCCATTTTTCCAAATTAAATACACAAAATATTCATAAATTAAATTAAAATTAATCCCGTTGTCGAAAGAAAATGGGTTTTTCTTTAAAACATTACAAAAGATTGAATTGATTTAACCTACGAATTCAAGGTAAAATCAATGCTAAGGAAATACAATATATTAAATAGTAAAAATATATTCTATTTATACTTTAAAACCATTAAATATTATAATTTAACCACATAAGATATTACGATGAAAAAAGTTGCTTTTAATTAACATATAGTGTGTTTTTACTATTCATTAAAATATGAAAGTTATCGGAAAAATATCAAAACATTATCTAATGTAAATTTTTATATCCTGATTCAAAATATGAATTTTATTTTGTCAAATTGAACATATAAACATGTCAAAAACTAGATTTAAAGTGGGTGCGCCATCAAAAGGCGGCAAAACTGCATTTTTTGAAAAATACTTATTTTACCCGAAAAATTTATTTTGTTCTTATACCATGTTCTAGAAAATGTGTAAGATGAATAATAATGTTATAAAATTCAAATTTTAGTTAATACTATTCATAACGGCTAGTTCATGACAATATTATAATAATATATTGTTGTTTATTAAAACCCGGTATTGCGTACAACACACGCTATCGAGGAAGGTCGTGATTGCGTGTAATGCAAGCCAAGTCAGGGTTGCGTGTTGTGAAAGAATCCTTCATTTTTTCTTATAACATAATCCAACCATATTTCATTTATACATTGAATATATATATATATACTCAATGTTGCGTAGAATAACTATTATCTAAATTGTGTGTAACACGATCCAAGAATAGTGTTGTGTATACTACAAGCTAATACGGTGTTTCATATAGCGCAAGGTAATCTTGGTGTAGAATACAACACAAGACATTAATGAAATTAAAATAATATTTTTCATAAAATCTCGGGGTGTTACACTTCACATCTCGTTTCTAGAAAGGCATCAACTCTCAGGCCTATTCTAGGGGATCAGGCACTTATTTTTCTTGTGGCGGTCATGGCCATCAGTAGCAGGAGTGCCCAACCTTTCAGAGTGGTCATCGTGCACCGGGTGATACGCTCCAGGTTCCTCCATTAAGGCAGTTCCAGCCGAGGTAGCAGTAGCCAGTTGCACTGGCTTTAGATCAGCAGAGGGTAGATGGGGCTGGTAGAGGACATCACCATGATTCTACTCATCCTTAGAGTGCAGAGTATGGCTATGGTGGTGGTCTTCATTAGTGTCAGAGAGGCCATGGAGGAGGTCCTGGTCAGCTTTATGCTCTAGCATTGCAAGCTCCAGGTGAGCCAAACATCGTTCGAGGTACCCTTTGCTTGTGTTCTACCTTGGTGTATGCCTTGTTTGATTCATAAGTGACAGACTCCTTCATACCACCTACCCATGTCCATGCTTTAAGACTTGAGTTAGAGAGGCTTCTATTTCCCTTGGTTTTGACTACGCTAGTTGGAGGTCGAGATAGCTTGTTTGAAGTATGTAGATACTTTGAGCTAGTGTTGGGGAATCACCACTCTTGGGGAGATTTCCTATGTTTACGAATACAACCATATGATGTCATCCTCGGCTTGGATTGGTTGTATTCGGTGCCAGATAACGTGGATTGCTTCAGGAAAAATGTTGTTTTCATTGGTGTGGATAGAGAGAAAGTGGTGTTTGTTGGTGAGTGAGACCCTTGGATGGGTCATGGGCATGTTCCAACCTTATCATCCATGATGGATGAGTTTATTCTAAGTTCTTCAGAGGTTTAACAGTAGGCGTTTCCTAGGGTTTTAGAGGAGTAACCCGATGTCTATCCTGAAGAGGTTGTAGCATTACCCCCCTCGACGAGAGATCGAGTTCGGGATCGAGCTACAGCCAAGAGAATCTCTTATCTCTATTTATCCATATAGTATGGCCCCTTATGAGTTACGAGAACTACATATATAGCTTGATGTTCTATTATACTGCAGTTTTTTTCAGCCAAGTGTGTCACCATGGGGTGCACAAGTTTTGTTCGTGAAGAAAGCCGATGTCAGTTTGCTGTTGTGTGTCGATTATCATCACTTAAACAAAGTGATAATAAATAATCGGTATCCTCTTCCGCTAGTTGATGATTTATTCGATCAGATGAAGGGAGAAATTGGGTTCTCAAAGATTGACTTGTGGTTGGGATATCATCAGATGTGTGTGAAGGATGAGGATATTCCAAAGACTGTGTTCCATTGTCGTCATGGGCATTATGAGTTCACTGTAATGCCATTTTATGTGAAAAATTCTCTAGCCGTATTGATGGGATTGATGAATGTTGTGCTCTATGAGTTCCTATAAAAATTCATGGTAGTCTTCATCGACGACATCCCTGTGAACTCCACATCTAAAGAGGAGCATGCAGAGCATCTACCAGTCATTTGGGGAGTTCTTCACCAACATCAGTTGTATGGGAAGTTGTTGAAGTGTGAGTTTTGGGATCGAGAAGTCCGTTTCATAGGGAATGTTGTGTGCCAACTGGGAGTACTTGTGGATTCATCGAATGTAGAAGTAGTTGTGTCTTGGGCATCCCCCAAGATAGTGTCAGAGGTGCGAAGTTTCCTTGGTCTCGCAGGCTACTACAAGATGTTCGTAGCCAATTTCTCAAGAGTTGTGACTCCTCAGACAGCATTGACTAGGAAGGATTAGGCATTCATATGGACTAATCAGTGTCAGGAAGTATTTGAGTATCTAAAGGAGAAGTTATTAAGTGCTACAGTCCTCTGTCTTCCAGCTGAGGGAGTCCAGTATGAGGTTTTCTGCGATACATCACATCTGGTGTTAGGCTGTGTTCTCATGCAGCAGTGGTCAGTTGTTTTTTATGGGTCTCGGTAGTTGGATACCCATGAATGCAACTATTCCACCCCTGATCTTGAGTTTGCATCCATGGTGTTTTCTCTGAAGTTATGGAGGCATTACCTCATTGGTGAGTGCTCTGTGGTTTTCACTGATCATACGAGTTTGAGGTATGTTTTCTCTCAACGTGACTTGAACTTAAGACAACGTTAGGGGATGGATTTCTTATAGGAATACAACATTGAAATATCATATACACCTGGAAAAGGGAATTTTGTAGCTGATGTGCTGAGCAGAAATTCATGTAGTGATGCTGTGTGTGAATCTGGAGATTTATGAAGAGTAATTGAAGAACTATCAACATTGCATCTTAATATGGAAGAAGTTGGGGGTAGAAGTTGTCTTTTCTAGATGATGGTACTGTCATCCCTTTTGGAAAAGGTGGAAGAGTCCCAATTGGGAGATCTAGAGGAGGAGGTTTGGAGAGACCGAGTTGTTTGTGGTGAGGGCCCTGATGGTTGGTCAGAGGATGAACAACACTAAGTGTTGTATCATGGAAGGATTTTTGTTTCATTGATGATGTGTGAGACAGTTCTCTGAGAGTTCCATATTACACCCTTAGCAGTACATCCTGGAGTGAAAAAGATGTATCGATCCTTGAGGAGTCAGTTTTGGTGGCCTAGGCAGAAGTGTGCGGTTGCGGAGTTTGTGTCTCGATGTTTATTCTTCTAGAAGGTGAAGGCTAAACACCGTGTTCCTAGTGGTCTTCTCCAGCCATTAGAGATTCCTTAGTGGAAGTGGGAGGACATCTCAATGGACTTTGTTATAGGTTTACCTCGAGCTATGGGAGGACATGATGCTAATTGGGTGGTATTGGATCGTTTAACAAAATCGGCCCACTTCATAGCGATCAAGGAGTGGAGATCAGTGGAAGTTTTGTTGAGGCTATATCTAGAGGAGGTGATGATACTTCATGGAGTCCCTAGGATGATCATTTCGGATCAAGATCCTCATTTTAACTCTAGGGTGTGCAGAGGTCTCCAACATGATTTTGGTTCTCAAATATGCCTTAGCACTGCTTTTCACCATCAAACGGATGGTTAGACAGAGTGAACCATCTAGACTCATGAAGACATGTTTCGCTCTTGTGTCCTTGATTTTGGAGGTTCATGGATGAGGAACTTGCCCTTGGGGGAGTTTTCTTACAATAATAGTTTTCACTCCACCATTGGTATGGCATCTTTTGAAGCCTTGTATGGCTGGCCTTGCCGTTCTCCATTGTGATGGACTGGGGTTATAGAGTCAGCAATTCTCGGACCAGAACTAGTGCAGAATACAACAGAGATGGTTCAGGTGATTTGTGAGAGGATGAAGACAACACAAGATCATCAGAAATCAAATGCTGATCAAAGAAGGAAGCCCTTAGAGTCTAATTTTGGGGATCATGTGTTTCTGAAGGTGACACCCCGTCATGGGCAACGAAGGTTTGGTCATGGAAGTAAGATTTATCCCTGGTTTGTTGGGACTTTCGAGGTGTTATCACATGTTGGAGCTATGGCATATCGAGTAACACTTCCCCCATAGATGAGTCGGATACATGATGTTTTCCATGTATCACAGCTCTGTCATTATCTTCATGATGACTCTCACATTATCAATTGGGGAGAGATCGATGTTAATGATGATGCAACCTTTGGGGAGCGACCTATAGAGATCCAAGACCGCAAGGAGGAGGTGTTTCACATTCATTCTATCCCCTTAGTTCGTGTCTTGTGGTCACACAGTGGCATGGAGGAGAGTAACTGGGAACGTGAGTCACAGATATGTGCTCAGTACCCAGAGTTGTTTGATTCTTAACTCTTTTCGTGTAACTATGTTCTCTTTGTGGTTAGACCTTTCATGTTTTATTTACGAATTTCTTTTGTTGATTTTGTGGCTTGCTCTCTTTTGAGAGGTATCTCAATGGGTGGTTGTTCAGACCCCGTTTTTTTTCTCTTTAGGTTGGTTTTGAATTATCGGGGACGAGAATGTTTTGAGAGGTATCTGATGTAATGGCATGGACCTCTCCGGTCCATTACTTTGTGAAAATTAGGTTTAGGAAGGGGCCCCATCAGTTTCGTGGGAGAATGATTTAATTGATGGGAGAGAGGGAGTAATTATAAGATAATAATGGGAGTCAAAAATAATAATAATAATTAATGATAATGATGGTGAACCATTGATGAAACTGAAAGAGGATTTATTACTATTATATTAAATAATAAATGGTAATGGTGGATTTTAGTGTGTGATTAATTAAATGAAATGGTTCTAATTTAATATGAGAATAACAATGGTAATCTAATTTAATGGAATTAAATTAGAACATCAATGATGTTTATTATTATTATTAATTTTATTAATTATAACTTTGAAGTGAGAAAAGAGATGGGGCGTGATGGACATGGAGTAATGTCCAAGGGGAAGTGAGACTTTTGGAGGACTGGGGGAAGAAATCTTGAATAGATAAGTTAGATTGGAGAGACAATGTGAGAATTAAATGGGGAAGTAATAAAAGAAAAAGAAAAGGAAATCAACTAAGGTAAAAGGGAGTGAGGCACACCAAATTGGAGAGAGTGGGGCATGCCTTTGAGTATTTGAAATAAATTAATTAAAAAAATAATCATATAATAATCATATTTTTGTTTTTGTTGATAAAACACTTTTTTAATCGTAACTTCTTCGTGCGACCTCGGTTTTATGAACTATTAGTGGTAGTGCAACCCTAACTTCGAGACGGAAATTATGAGTCCAATATTGGATATCTTTTTCAGGTTTTTTGATCGGGTACCCAAAGTGCTCGGAAAATAATAGATTTAATATTATTAAATATTTGACCCGCCATAACTGCTGTGTGCGACATACGATTGACTTCTCATCAGTGGAGATGTGATCCTCTCATTAATATGATTGATTTAGGTATGATGTGGAATATTAAATTACGGTTTGTGGCTCGGGTCCATGATACACCCAATAGTATTATTATTATTTTTATTATGGGATCTTGCATCCAACATATCTCCCTCATAAGGTGTTGGAATGGAGAACCGTCTGTGACGTTGCAACCCTAAAATTAAGAAGGGTGATTCAAAGACCATATATCATATATTAATTATTTTTATGCCTCGAGATGTTTTTACTCAGTCAAACTACGTGGGTTAATGTGATCCCCTTTTAATGGGGAATTAAGCATATCTTAAACCGTCGCCCCACTAAATCTTCAAAAGGGACAAGATATCATCCTCCCTTGTCCTTCCTCTTTGTTATCAGTTATGAGATACTAGATCATTTCAATCCTTACCGTATAAGTTTCACAATCAAACATTACTCCTCGAATCAGTTCTGCTCTGTTTTGATGCAACCGAGCTGTATTGATCAATCCTCAAAATAAGGTATGTTTTATAGGCATTCCTTGGGGATCATCTTATCTTATTTCTCCCTCCTGTATTAAATCATGTAATCTCCATGATTATAATGGGTTTTTTTCTTGGGGTTTGGCTGGCATGGATGTTCCATGGAATCCTCTGGTGGATGTAGTTGGCGCGAGAGGAGGATCATGACCCGTTTTGTGGATAAAGAATGTCAAGAACTCTATGAGGCATGGGATTCATTGATTCTCTTTTCTTTTACGTGCAACTGTATTGTTAGCATGTTTAATCCCACTGGATGAGAATGGAATTGACATAATTTATATTTAATCGGATAAATAAATTGACATCGATCGTATGTTATTGCCTCATGTTTTCCTAGCTAGTGTGATATCTATGCTTTCTTTGATTAGCTGTTCGTTATTGATTGAAATCGGTAAAGAACGTAAATTGGGATTAATTGATAATTTTTTGGATCAAGATATAGAGTCATGTAAATGAATCTAGTTCTATTTAGAATTCGATGTTTATCAAATTGGGGTAGTAGGCATGTTTATTCATTTGTGATAGCTTACTGATTAGGTTTCCCAAATTTTGAACCTACGAATAATAAATCTGTTAATTCAAGATGGATTAAAGAACTGATTGTTTGATAATTCCTTAAAGGGTTCTAAGTTACCCTCTTGATTGTTAAAGGGCCAAGAGCATAATTAAATGTGGTGTTTGTTTTCCTGCTGTTTGTGCTGTGATGTAATCTTGGATGGCTTTTGTGATATGTGGGGGCATGGAGGATTATGGTTGTGGCAGCAGATGACTCCTAGAGTGGCGATATGCATCGTTTTATGCATGTGGGTCTCAGGGAGGACACTAGGGATGATAGAATGGAGTGGATGTGATTATTGGATGCCTTGTAATTTTGATTGGTTGTTTATCTACTTTACTTTTCCCCACTACTCAAGGCAGCTATTCTTACTTACCCTTATTCCTAAATAGGTGAAGACACATGGGGTATGCCACGTGCTTTCTGTGTTTAGCTTCTCAAGGAAAGATTGGTATATTCCCTTGCTATAAGCGGCAAAGACTCGATGGGTAGTACATCTACTCACCGTGTTGATCCCCCTGGTGTTTAGTAGCATATAATGTTTTTATAGAATGCCTGGGAATGTGGGAATGTATTTCTATAATGAATAATTGAATAAATGTTGTTAAAACATGGCGATGGAGTTGCTGGAACATAATGATGAGGTTGTAATTTTTGAAGGAATAATTGAATTTGGGTGTTATGCTAATGAAATTTAATGTGGAATTGTTCATGGTTAATTAATGTTTAATGAAATAATTAATGTAAATTCGAACTGAAAAAAAAATTTAATGAATTAGTCTAATAAATCTCTTTAAATGGTTGTGTGATTATAGGATACCTGGTATTAGAAGTAGCAGCCCGGAGTCTGAGAGATGTTAGCTGCAGTTGGGTCTAAGACTAGGTTATGCCAATAGTGTGGTTCTGAGTTATAATATATCATGTAATTTTTGTGTTTTCATACGCTAATTCACCCTATCAGTAAGGGAAACTGACACCTCAGGGATTCTGATCCCTGGGGGGTGTTTTCCCCAACATTCTGGAGGGAGGATGGATGGCTAACTACTCCCTTTGTCCCCTCTCTCTTCTCTTGGTAGTTACTGGTGCTGGTAGGCACATTGGTTAGTTTTCCCATATATGTGTATAGAGGAATGTAATGGCTTGTGGTTATTCACCCACATATATTCTGGATATGGTTTTCTATGTACTACTATTGGTGTAACGTGTATAGACTGTGATGGATTGATGACCCTTACTCGGTGTATGGGCTACAATGGCTTGAGGTAAAATACCCGATGTTTGATACACGTTATGCGAGATGTGGTGGCTCCAAGAAACTACATGGTTACATTGGTGTGTGGACGTGGTGGTTTGGTTGCATGAGGTGCATAGTTTGGTGCCTCACCCAGGTATCTGCGGGAAATCCTTTTTGGAGAGAGATGCTCAATACGTGAAATGTTGGGGAAAAGTGGCAAACCAGTGGGGAATTAGTAGCGAGGAACCCCTGATATTCTTTATTATCTGATATATTCTTGTATGCGTTACTTGGTAAGAGTATCCATGGTGAGGTTGGTAACTTAGTATACCTTTTTAGGTGACGAGTTAGTTTCACTTGTTGTTCGCTGTGATTTAGCATGCTTTCAATACTTTTCCACGAGAGGCTTCAGGGAGGATCCTACTAAGTATAATGTTATACTCACCCTGTGTATATATAAACTGTTTTTCAGGTCACTTGGAGCAGGTTGGAGATCAAACTAGTTTCTACTAGCTTGGGGTAGTAATAGCTCTTCGGGCTCATGGTTGCTGCTGTTTTTACTTTCTTTTGCGTACTTGCAGTTTTTCCCTTTCAGTTGTAGTACTTTTTCATGGAATTTCATATGTGTACTTGGGTTTCTTCTATATTTTAGTCTGAGTTGGGGTTGATTGGTGTCTATCTTATCTCTATCTTCTGTATGTGTTCTCTTAGTGGGTAATTCCTCCAAATTTTTTGTGTTACTATACCCTCGGTGCTAGTCGCCAACCTGGTTCCTAGTGGAGGCGCAACTCGGGGGGTCATTATCTCCCTTCTCACATTGTCGGCCCTGGAGGGGTACACTTTGTGGGGAGGGGGTCGTGACATAGATAGAGGACCAAATGCAAGTGTTATATCTTACACTATTTTTCTAACAAATGGTTTTATATTCTATAAAAAAAATAACATGATGACTTCAGTATGATGCAAAAATAGTGGGTTTACACTTGTGGCTGAAGCGATGCACATGTCTAGTTCAATGGATAGAAATCCAATTTTTGAAAATATGTCATATTTTGGCAATCTTGAACAAAAATAAAAGTTCTTTTATAAAACATTTCAAGTGTCAATTTTTTGTGGAAAAGGGGTTGACAATACAAATGGAGTGAAATTTGATGAAATGGGCTTTATAAAGTTGAATATTACTGTAAAAGGGAAAAAATACGAGTTTTTCAAAATGGCTTCACAATGAGTGAATGTATTTCTTGTCTCTAATACATCCAACATGAGTTTTTCAATAGTATTGTTGGAAACTAAAACAAATGTTGATTTAGATGAAAATTAAATCAAGGGACCTTTTCATGGGGACATCATAAACAGTTCATACTTATCCCATTATGGACAATGTATTGAACATTAGTGGGGAAAACAAAGAGGGGATTGGATTCTCAATAGAGGAACCAAATAATTGAAACTATTAATGAAAATAAAGAGAGTTCAATGAGAAGGTAAACTTATTTTTTGATAAATTGTGTTTTTCCTCATAATAATATATGTTATATACTATATTAACATAAACCAAATTAATTATTTGACTACTCATATAGACAATTTATTCTACCCATAATGATGTTACCATTCCCCCATAAGAAAAAATTATAAGGAAGGAAACTTGTTAGATAGATTAAAAGGTAATGTTACAATATTCTATATCTATTTTACTGAAAAATTATATAATGGAATGTTGATTTAATTTTCATTATTCCTTGTAGAGTTTGTTAATTTAAGAATATTTCTATGCATGTTTCATGACTTTATAGTAAGATAATTTTTTTTTCTTTGCTTAATCACAGAGTTAATCTTTATGTTTTCATATTAAAATCATTGTCCATATAATTAATTTTTTTCCCATATATATGTTTAATTAATTTTTTTTAATATTACTCATAATTTTTTTATATAAGTGTATTCTTTTGCTTGATTTGGGGTGCTCTTTACAACTTTTATGATTCTTCTCCATTAAAACCATTTCACCCCTACAGTGGGGCATTTAACACATTCTTTCGTATTACCTCCACTACCAATGTATGAAGAGAAACAATTCTTCCTCTTCTCAATTACAAAGATAATATTAATTTCTTCATAGTAAAATCATAATACATTGAATTTATTTATTTTTTAATTTGTTTGTTTAATTTATTTCTTTTTATTATCACTCAAATAATAATTTTTTTCTTGTACATGTGGATTATTTTGTTTGATATGGGGTAGTATATCAAAATTTCAATTATTTCTACACTAAAAACATCCACATAATTCTTCTCCCACAAAACCTTTCACTCATGTAGTGTTGAAATTTATCACTTTCTTTAAAGTTCCCTCAACTGCTCAATCATAGAGGTAATCATGATATTTTCACAGTAAACTAATTTTATATAGAATTAATGTATTGTTTCATATTTATGATTAAATTATATTTTTCTAGTATTACTCATAATTTTTTTTCCTTATATAGGTGAATTTTTTTAATTGAGGTGGTTGGTTCAAAACAATTCATGTATTGTTGGTGGTTCAAAAAATAATGTCAATGGAAATCATTGTAACGTTGATAGTAAGTATTATTTTTGAATGTATTTAGTAATTTGTCATTATGTCATTATATAATCCAATGTTTTAAATGTCTATAATAGTGTTTTTTTTCTTTACTGTTTGAGTTGTAAAATTCATTTCATTTAAATTATGTAGTGGGTCTTTTTCTATATCTGGTGTGCTTCTGGTGTTTTAGTGTACTATTACAATATTCTGCAGTAAGGACCTTTATCAACACTGAAAAATAGGACCTTTATCCACACTTTTATAAGAACTTATAAAATTCATTGTCTTTTAACATCGCTCATAGAGTCAGTGCTTTTCTATTGCTGATAAAGGCAATTTTTAGCATTGTTAAAGGCATGTTTTGTATTAGTGTTACCTGTACATCAGTATAAATAATATCAGACAAGATTTTTTTTCCACACCATTGGTTGTAGCCAATTGAGTTTTACTGACACCCTATTTAGGCCACCATTGACCACCTTAGTGGACATCATTGTTTCATGTTATGAAAAGGGAAAAGGCTATATAATTGAGGTTTGATTTGGGGATTAATGTTGTGAATGGATGAGGGGACTAGACCTGATGTTAGGACCCATTTTGGGGATTATTTTGGGTTTTCATTTTCACATGTCACTATAAGACATGATATTGCGTATTTACACTTTCAATATGGACATGTACCATGTTTTGGGAAATTGTTTTGGTGATGCATGATTATATTTTTTTGTTCAATTTTTATTATTTTATCTATCAGGGATTGCAATGATAAATAAGGTATAATATCCCCCACATTGTTTACATATCCTCACAACTATTTGGAAGACTCTATAGTATGGGGAGGCACACCTGATGTCATGTGGAGAACACGATCGGGGAATTAGCTCAGTGACAACAAGGTATAGAAATTACAAAGTGTATTTAATCTATTACTCATAAATAAAGATGAAAAAAATAAAAACAATATTCTTATTAATTGAAAACTATTATAATTAAATTATAATTATCAACAATAAATTCATTTAAAACCCACCATAGAAGTGGTGTAAAATATATCAGAAGTGGTATATAATTAAAAGATGATGTGGTATTATTCACATGTGATTTTTTTTTGATTTTATACTTTAATATTCAAATGCTTCTAAGATTACAAAATATTATAATTTTTAGACAGTAATAAAATAAAAGTGTTGAAACTATAATGTTTGAGTTATTAGTTAACATTTTTCAAACAATTTTTAAAATTTTAATTAAGAATTTATATATTTTTTGAAATATTGATACTCATTTTTAATTCCTAAAAATAATTTTTGGGTAAAACATATTTTAAATGTAATTTTGAAAAAAAATAAAACTAGTTGGTTTGTAAATGTTTTATTCTTTTATGTACTATTGTGTGTGAATGAAATTGTAAATGAGACTTGGTAAAAAAAAGGGCTAACCCATGATAGCCCTAAAGAACTGAGGTGATCGCCACTTAGACATCTCAAGAAGGGCTAAATATCCAAGAACACATAAGAGGAGGCTTGTATGGGAGGCAAGAGGAAGTATAGGTCACAAAAAATCCACATAGAGGAGGAATTCAGGGTATCACACAATTGTGTGTGGAGAGGTTGGGACAAAACCCATGAGAACCATGATTATTGGAATGGTCCCTTATATATGTGTGAGTATGCATGTAGGACACCATACCTTAATAATAATCTTAGCTGATTATGTCATGAGATAATTTATATGGGAGAGGCTATCCCCCGATATGTTTAGTATGGGATTTGTGAAAGTTGGGTACTATTCGAAATTGCTGATACAATATCATCCCAGGTGTGGACACGTGTCATCATCCCCATATATAAGTTGTGTTGTAGGACCATTTCCCCTATACCATAGAACCTCCTCCACTACACTGCATGCTCCAGAAACTTCAATATTTCCTACCATGGATGAAGAAGAGGATCCTCAATAGACATTTGAGATTTGAATTCCACTATATTGATGGATTCTCCCATACAATGTAGTGAACTAGGGTGTTCAAACCATTGAAGATTGGTTTTCTCAATACCTCACTGATACAATATATTTTAAATCTTGAATAAAACAAGCTACACCATTAAGGAAACACTATTTCATGTATCCATATTGTTCATAATTTGGAAATTAAGGTTGTTCCAAGGATAATAAGATAAACTGAATCCATGAAAACTGAGAGGAGTGAAGAAGGAGGATGCTTCATAAGGTGTCCACTATGATGTGGAGAATTATGATTTGAAAGTGACAATGTTTTTAAGAGAATAAGAATATGGATACTTGTGAATTGGGCTGTGTCATAGCCTTTTATATCCACACACACTATAATAAGGATGTTTCTCAAGGGTTAGACCCATGTCTTAGGTGTTTCATCTGCTCTAATTTCAAATACCTAATTATTTTGGGGCATTCACATTCTTCAAAATATTCTCCTAGAAAGATTTAGAAAAATAAAGTATAGTTACCGTTGATTATACCATAGGGGTTTTAAGAACATATTGAATTAATGATTTTAGTTATAATATTTTAAGGAAATTATATTAATGTGTAGACTCGGTTACGCCTCTCTAACTAATGGATAATGAGATTTTTCAAACAAAATAAGAGGGGAAAGAAGAAGTAAACCTTTTCAAACGATGATAGATAAATAACTCTTAAAAAAGAATAATATTGTGCATAGGTGTTTTGGACAATAGGCTCCCTGAGAAGGATTAAAGGTAGACTATCTACTGTTGTAGAGTAATAATTTTATCGGAGTTTAATTTTTATTTCCTATTCCCCTCTTGATTAACATAATGGAGTAATCTTAATTGTACCAAGATTTGTAAAATAGGGGGAGTGAACTTAGTGGAATAAGTTTTTTACTTGGTTTAAAAATAGGTTATTATCTATATTTTTTTGTTTCTAAAAACATTCCCTTCTTGATAATGATGACCACTATAGGTTAATGAGGATGTTCCTTTGAAGATAATAACTAGTTACTCAATTACATAGAATAAAAAATCCATGTATGAGAGTAAATATATTTAAATATGATTCAGAACACCTATCCAACAGTTAAATACAAGTAACTAATATAGGATGGGGGAATCTATAAGTTAGAGGGTTAGTAATATAAGAGGAAGCTCACTAGTGTTTAATTAAAACACCATCAAAAAAAAATCTTATCATTTTTCTTCATGATGTACATGAACCTAATTTGACTATTTTTGTTGCATAAATATCATTTTTCTCCAAACCAAAACCAAATTCAAATAATGTTTTCATGTAGCTTTCGTAAAATATTCTTACCAATTTCTTCCTGTTCTCTATGGCTAACCTCTACAATCACTGAAATAAAGATTAAAGTTATTTAGTTTGTAGTTGAGTATAAATATTTTACATTTATTTCTATAAGTGAGGAAAATAATCTTTTGGGTGTTGTCCAAAATAGTTCCATTTCCTGGAAATGGTGTATATTTATGATTATAATTTTTTAAAATTTCCAAATTTCTCTCTTTTTCTCCCTTTTACACTTTTAATTATCATATAGATATTTTAGGAACAAATTCAATGTATGAATAATCTACCATGAGAAAAATAATAATAAAGAGATCCTCATTTCAATATTGAGATTGTAAGGACTATAATAAGTTTTATGAAAAATCCACAATAATAGGAAAGCATGGTTAGAAGAGAATTTCACCAAGGATGATGTAAATATGTTAGATTAGGATCACACCATGAGGTCTAAGGAAGAAATCAGGGGGTTAAAGCTTTAATCCAATATGGAATACCCTCAATCATGGGGATAAATATAAGTATCCCAGAAATTTTGATTAATTCTATGTAATTAGAGATCCAGTTAAAGATCATACCAATGATCACATACTCAATCCTATTCATTGGGCTACATCATAAAGACCCTATTTTACACATTCTGTGTTTTTTTTGGAATTATGGGACATGATCCGATTTAACAATATAAACAGTGAAGCTGTGAGGTTATGTCTCTTATAATTATCCCATAATGACAAAACATTGGAGTGGATTTAATTTATACCCCCCACACTCCATCACAAAATGGGGGATCTGGTAAGGATTTTTTAACAATGTTTTTACCTTCCTCAAAATTTGTGGATCCTAGGGTAATAATTATAAATTTTAACCAATTAAATAATGTGTAATTATTTAGTTTATGAGAGATACTTAATATTTGTATTAGGTGACTCTATTTTGATGACATCAAAACTTGTTAGCTAATAAAAACCTTTTATAATGCTTTATGATAATGAAATCATTTGATAGTTGATTAGATTCTTAAGGTTCACTCATTAGGAAGTCACTAGAAGAGAGTTGTGGTTTTTTGGTTAAAATTTCCAACAATGGTTTTTAGTTGAATCCAAATGAAGTAAAAGTTCAAGTAGCATATATAGTGGACAACAACTGAGTTATTACCCAAATCAATGTGATTTAAAAGTATATAGACAAGATGATGTCCAATCAACAACACCATGGTATGTATTATGAATATGTTAATTATTTAGATTATAATAATCAAATTATTAAATGGGATGGAGGAAAAAAATACACAATAGAAGAATCATAATCAAGGGAATGGATTTTACCCAATAGCACAATGTTTTCCACCACGACACCAAGGCCCAACACATAAAACTCAAGTTCACTCATTAGAAACCTTGGAATGTTTTATGACCACCACATGAGCTGCACTTGTCTAGTTGAAAATGTACTATAAGTATCATTTTTCAATCATCTGAGAACTAAAGGATGAATCTTGAATCAAGATATTGGCATTTAAGAACCCAGAAATCCAAATCGGCCATATTTCTAATGAACTAAATGATATTCTAAAGGGAGTTATACTAGGAGATACTAAAATTATTGGATATAACGAGATGATGTTTATTACCATGAGAAGATAAAATACCACCCAAGAAGGTGATTTAAATGTTACAATACAGGTTGAAGTATTACAACTATAAATACAATAACTAGTATATGGATGGAAATAAAAATATAGAGATGTATAGAATTATGTTTGAGAGAAAACACCACCACCTTACCAATCACCACTACCATTTATAGAGTGAGAAAGGCAGGTAAAGATTGATTAAAAATGATAAAAGTTTTTTAAGATTATCTAAAAACTACCTAACAATATACAATTTTCCACGGAAACAAAAAATATGAAAACCTATGAAAAAATTATGAAGATTTATTTATGAAAAAAATTAATCTTTAAGAATCGTCCATTAACCCATAGATGAGGGAATGCTCGATAGTGGTATGAAAAATCCTACCATAGAATCAATGTGATCAAAATAATTTTTTTATTTTGCGATCAATTTTGGTTCTAATGAGTTTTCTAGAGATTTATGTGATTTAGGTGCAAGTGTATAAACAATTTCATATAAAACATTAAATAGCGTATATTTAGAGAGATGAAACCAAATGAAGTTTTCATTCAACTTCGGGATACAAAAATATGACATCCATGAGGACCACATGAATATATCACCATAAATTTAGAAAAATTATATTTTCTAGAGGATATTCTTATAAATACTTAACTGAAGAGAATATTCCAATAATTAGGGGAAGATCATTCCATGATTTGTAAATATAACCTATTGATGTTCAAAGTAGAGAGGTAAGCATAATAGTTGGTGGAGAATATGTAATGTTAAATATACATTAGGTGATAAAGAATATGGAAGAAACATGTGAAAATTTAAGGGAAGAAAACTTTTAATAAGTTGTAAAAATTTTATCCATGGAAAAATTAGTGAAGTAGATGTAATATAAATGAAATTAAAAGTGTAATAAAGTGTTCACTGAAAATTATATGTTCTTCAAAAAAGTTTAATATAGTGTAGGGGTCAATATCCAAGAATATTCCATGGAGGAAAGACATGTTTGGGTAATTAGTGAGCATCAATTTTATTTTTAAAGAAGGGAAAAAGCACTGGATTATGCCCATGGAGGTTGATAAATTGTTACTTATTGGAAGAGTAAATTTTGTATCATAAAAAGGAAGAAAATCCATCTAAATGGAGGAATAATTTGTTTCACACATTATAGGTATTGAGTTGGTAACCTCTAACCACCCTCAATCACATGAATTTGAAAGGAAAATTTGAGGTCAATGAAAAATAACCAAATAACATTAGGGTGTAAACCCAAAAAATTATTCTTGATGATTTTAATTTCTTTTAAATCTTTTAGTATGTAGTTCAGATGTGAATTTCCCTTTATTTTTGAACATTCAAAAAAATGTTCATTCACTTTCACTATTTGTAGTTTTAGGTTCATAATGATTCAAGGTACAAGTACCAAAGGTAAGAAAGAAGGAGAAAAAATAGAGGCATTCATGAAAATGGAGAGTAAGATGTAATATTATTATTTAATTTTACATCCCTATTTTGCAGAATCCCTCTAGAGCTTTAATGATGAAAATAAATTCCCACACTTATTTTGGGACCTTACAGTTGATAAAAAAACACTTAGAATATTTAAGAACCCCCTAATGTCATGTTTTAATCATCTTGTTAATTGAACTGTACAAATATTATTTGAAGTTTTTATTATTAGAGTGAAACATAGGCGTAACACCCAGAGACATTATGATATATTTCTTTTTAAATAAATTTAATCTCTTTTATATCTTATGATATATACAGTTGTATTTCCAAATGAACGATAATACAATATATCGTTATATCATAACCATTAAATTGGTGGGTATGAATAGGTTTAAATAAATCATGAAATTTATATGAATTAAACATCTATAAAATAAATTAATTAGTAATATATTGATTGGTAATAAAAATAAAAAACATTTGAGAGTAAAAGAAATATTGATTTGACAGAATATTTTAATGCATCCATTGTGTTTTTACATTATTAATTTAGATTAACCACTATTGGTGAATTATTTTAATGAAATTTAAATATTATATATTCAATCAAATGTTTTATCATTCATTTAATGGTTTTATAAGAATTGGGTAATAATTAACCGATTTTATGCTTAAAATTTGTATTTTTCAAAAAAACAATTCTATTGTGTTTTTCCTACTAATTATAAAATTAAATTTTAAAACTAATAAGAAAATAAATTGAAAATATTAAATTATTAATTTAAATAATCATTTAAAAATTATCTTAGATATAATTTTTGATAACTTTCGAAAAATATTATTTTTTGACAAATAGTGAAAAATACATATTTTTTTATTGACAACTGGATTTTTGTTTAAATAATTTTAAAAGTTCCATTTAATAATTTTTTTAAAATAAAATTATAAAATTTATATTGTTATTAATATAATTTATTAAATTTTAGTCAATTTTATGTCTAATTTGGATATAAAATCTTTTTTAATTTGTGTAAACTTTTTTCTTTCGAAAACAACATTTTCGTTGCACTTGCGAGTTTAATTTTAAATTGAAAAATTGAACTTATTTGAATTTAATTTGAAAACATATTTTCTATATTTGGAATAATAATAATAAATATTAGTTAATAATATAAAATTAATTAATTTTTTATAATAAATAATGAAAACAAGACAAATTAATTACCATAGTTAATGTTAAAACATGGTTTGGTGTGTTACATATGCCTTTGTTATATTTAACTTCACACACATAGAGAACTTTTATTTGATAAATTTTATTTAATATTTATAAGAATTGGTTTCAGATTATGTAATTAGTCTCATTTTATTTTGACGTTTAAAGGATAAATTACCTTGGTAATTATAAATCTAGTTAATGTGGTGAAAAATAAAGCTGTAAACGTAAGTAAACATTGTGGATAAGGGAATAACATGTTCTAAAAATGATTCTTTTTTGGATTTTTAGATAATCCAAAAAATTAACACAATATATTATTTTCAACTTTAGGAGGAACTTGGAATGAGAGTAACTTCCCATTATTAAATATTTTTTGGTATTTACCAAAAATGCCCCTCTATCTCAATTATAAAAGGGAAACTCATCCCCTCACATATTCACCCTATTAAGAAATTTATATCAAAAAAATTTAGAAAATATCACTCCAAAATCCTTATAAATGTTATAGATATTCATTTCTTCCGAAAATACCAACACTATGGTCCTTAATAAGATATCCAAAGGATGTTTTCCTAGGTGAATGTAATTATTTTCACTATGATCTTTCTTCTAACTTCACTCTAACCAAATTCATTAATGAAATAATAATTAAAAAATAATTACAAAAGAATATAAAATATAATTATATGATATATTTTTTATGGAATAACCTATATTCATCTTCTCTTCCATCACATGAGAAACAAAATCGTAGATCATGTGTTTGTCAGACTACAACCTCACATACCGATGTAATTCATTTTACATCATCACCTATCAAAGCTAGATATAAGGATGTATTTACTATATAAATATGATATTTATTAAAAAATTACCCTTATTTAATTATAATATCACATCTACTATATTTTCTTCCAATCCATTGGAAAATGATAACATCACAGTTGTGTACGTGTGGACTACCACCTCTAGGAAGCGATGAGATTAATTTTTATTTTATTATATAAATAGATTGTAATAAGGAACTATTTGATAAAAATATTTGATTTATATGATAGAATAATTATTATTTAAATGTGAATGATTATTTCACAATATTTCATTCCATTTATTAAAAAATGAAGACAATATTCATGCGTATGTATGACCTATTTTCTCCACGTACAGTGTAAATTTTTTTTCTATCTACTAATTTTATAAAATATTATATTAAATATATAATTAATAAATATGATATTAATATCAAGATTCAAAATTTTTTGATGGGGGAACCATGATCAAATTACATGGACTAAATCCAACAAACCAAAACATATATGAAAACAAAAGAGGTATTATCTAAAATAATGATTTTAACAATGAGTTGTTAATAAATATTTCATTAATGATGATAAGAAAACCAAAAAAGTATTGATATATATTATTATGGTTATTTAATATATTTATAATAATTATATACTTATTACACGTGAGTATGGAACACATACAAAGGAAATCAAATGTTGAGAAGGGTTTCTCGTCTTACTTTTACTTCCATGAGGCATATGTCCCTTTCAACAATTATTTATTTTGTGATGTTTATATACCACCCATTAATATATTTTATGTTATTATCACAAAAATTAAAAGATATAAATATACATATAATGAAATTTTATTAATGGTTATTATAATTCAAATGTTACCAAAATAGTTAGGTTTTATTTAACAATATCATAGTTATTTAGGATTGTATATATTTAATCCTTTTAGGGAAATTATATGATAAATATTTATTTAGCCCAATATATTTTCTTATTATGTAATAATTTTTTAAAATCAAAATTTTTCTTGTCATTTTCCTCTTTTAGGTACTGAAAATATAATTTTTTCTGAAAAATACCATTTATTTCCTTTTTATTAGGGAAAATTTTTCTTCCACGTCAATGTTTTCAAAAAAAATTGAAGAATACTTTTAATATTACTATATTATTTTAAAGTAATTTTTACCCATGATATACTTTTAAAAAAATTAAAATGAATATTCATATCATTTTCTAAATAGGAATGTTTTTTTAACCTTTTTATAAAAGTGTGAGATTAATGCTTCATTTTACCTTATATGGTATAAAAGGTGTTTTCCACTTCCATGAATGATAAATTATTCGAATATTATTTTATATGTTTACATGGAAATTTTCAAAGAATTTTTTTCCAAATATTATAGAAATTTTTAATTTTCTAAATTATGTTTCAGTGTAAAAAGGGTATTTTTCTCACAATTTTTCAATGAAATTTTATGGTATTTCTACTAATAAATGAAAATTACTCTTATCATACTTATGATCCATTGGGGATATGATAAAATTATAAAATATTTGTTTTTTATCTAGATGTTTCATGCTCAGTTTGACTAGGGATGCACTATTCTAATACCATTCACCATACTACTCTGGATGGTTTATCATTATTCTTATTGATTGGGGAAAGAATTAAAAATTCATATAATAGTTTTTAATAAGAATGTTTATATTGATTATACTTAACCCATTTCAAATGAGGAATTTATTTTACTTAGTATGTGATTAGTGGGGCCCAATATAGCCCACTAGTGAATCAGTTGGTCTCCTTTGATAAAATAAATTGGGTATTTAGTTTAGGCCTTGGCTATTTGTTTATTATTTCTTGGTACAACAACTTGAATTTTTAATTCCCTCATATTGATACTTGTTTTTTATGTCTAAGTGGTTATTTGATTAGTTATTATATCTAAGGATAAGTTTCAAGCTTATGTGATTATTTATAAGATATTATTTCATCATCATTTACTCCTACCATATTACTATTTATGTCCATGTTATTGATTAATTGACATGTGCTTTCAGATATTTACATTTCTATATTAATGATTTCTTTTTCTTCAATATAGCTTCTACTTTATGCATACCATTATTGAGCATCTGATCTCACTCCTTTCTAATATTTCCATTCCACAGGATTCTATGAAATGTTTTATGATTGATATTTAGGAATATGCTAATGGGAATAATGGTTTTCTCAAAGTAAATATTATGGTGTATTTTAATGTTTTAATTGTAATACTCTATTCATTTATTTTTATAGTTTTACAAGACTGCTTAACTATTAAATCCTTTGATATGAAATCTCTTTTATTTAGTAAAATTGTTATAATGTAACCACTAATTATATGATACTAGGTTCGTGGAATTTAATGATGGAATTATAGTGTGTTTATAAGAAATATTGGGAAATAAATTTAGGAAAACATAAATTCGGGAATATAGGCATATGATTGACATTCAGGACAAGTATTTGTATAGGATAACAATCTAATGTTTTTGTAAGATAAGGATTATGTGATTTTCCTTATAATACATCACATATAGATATTATAATTGGATATGTATTTGACATAGTTTTACCTGGGGGAAATAAATTTAGAAATTTTGAATTGGTATTTGACTTGAGTAACACCTTGTGTATGACAACAAGTCCTGTTGGACACTTGGTTTGACACTAACTGGGGATATTCTTAGGTGTGTAACATCTCTAGTTTTTATGAAATTTTTTGAATTAAATAAATTTTTTGTATGTCTTGTGTTTCATGCTACACCATGTTAAACTTTATTTATAATATACACCATGTTAATCATTGTCTACATGCAACATCGACTTAGTTTGCATCGTATGCAATATTGAGTTTCAACGAAATAATATTTTATTATAACAATTATTTAATTTAGATAGCTATAACATATCCATTAAAATTATTATGATGAAAATTAATAAATAATTTTTAAATATTATTAATAATGGTTTTACATAAAAAATATATTGATAAAGAAATACATAATTTTTAGAAAAAACATTATATGGTTGAAAATACTATTTTCCTAAAGAACTGCTTTTAGGTCCTAATATGAACAATAATACATTTAATTTTAGAAACATATTAAATTTTGTTATATTAAAATATAATTTATATTTTAATTTATAAGGTCAAAATTATTTTAGGGTGAATATTTGGGATTTTTCAGAAATATTTTATTTTTGTATAAATAGTAAATAATAATGAAATTTTATTAAAAAATGTTTTTCATTTAATTTATTTATATAAAAAAACTATATTTTAATTTATTTTTTAATTATAATTTGATAAATTATACCAAATTAATACAATTTGGGTCATTTTCTCTGATTTTATGTATAAATTGGATATTAAAACCTTTTAAACTTTTGAGATCTTTTACTATAAAAACTCGTCATCTCATTCTTGTAAGTGGGATTAATTTTAAATTAATTTCTATAACAAATGTGATTATAATTTGTAAAAATGGGTTAAATATTTTGAATAATAATAATTTATAATGTATAATAAGGTTAACATAATTTTTAACCAAAAAATATTAGTGAAATTAATTAATATTAAATACAACGATTTAGGAAAAAGAATGTTTACTTAGTTATTAAAATGTATTCTTAAAATGATAAATTAAATAGATACTTATAAGAAATTAATTTTATGGACATATCTATAACATGTACCACATTTTATCTAATATGAACCATTATTGGTGGTACATGATATATGTTAGATCTCACAATATCATTTTCCTTTTTGTATTTATAAGAATACCACTCCTTCTCTACTATAAAACGGAACTCAACCCCCTTACTTATTAACACCTCTCATGCCCTTTGTAATAGAAAAAACCTTCCAAAATACCCTCCGAATATTACTACATTTTTTTGAGAGGCCTCACTTAGAGCATAAATTCAATCAAGGAAGCCCTTTGGTGAAAATCAAAAGGAGTTACTCAAAGAAGAGGTAATATCCTTCCACAAGAACTTTTTAATTTTTTTATCGAGAACCTCAATTATTCTTATATGAAGATTATATATTAACCTAAGTATATGAAATATACTTAGATATTTTTATGTTATGGATTATACCTATACTCACACAGACTTCCATCAAAATGGGATACAAAATCTTCATTCGTTAGTATGACATACTACAACCACATGAACATATGTCGTTTATTCTACCATTAACACCTTTCATGGATTGTAATAATTATGTACTTAATATTTTTATATGATATATAATTTATTTATAATCTATTTTTTATTATTAGATAATTATATAACATATATCTTCATGCTTTCCATTTTGTGGTAATATGATAACTTCATTTGTTGATGTGTGGGCTACCGCCTCCTCAAAGCGATTGATTCATTCATGCTTTACATGGAATATATAAAGTATTGGTTTAATATACCTATTTGATATATATTCAATAATAATGATACAGTAAAGATAATATATATATATATATACATATATATATCACTTACTCATCATTCTTTAAAAAATACGACAAGAAAATGAAAACAATGTTGGTTCCTATATACTACCTATTGTCTCCATGAATGATGTAATTTATTTATTGTTACTATATATTTAGGATTATTATAAATAAATAATGAATATATATGATACTTATATAATTGTTTAAATTATATTATTATGTAAATCTTGATCTATGTAACAGTACTAATAATGACAAGTCAAAACATGTATGAAAAACAACACGGTTATTACTCTAAATGTAGCATTGAAATTGAATTATTAATAAATTGGTAATATAAATTCCCAAGTAAATATTATAGTTAATTATATATATGAATATTTTACTTTTAATGATATATAATAAAATTATATTTATTATAAATATTGTTTTAATCAGTATGACGATAGTCCTGATATATGGTTAGGGAAATTTATCTCACTTTTTATATCCATGAGATACATGCCATATTCCCCACTCATCTATTTTTTGTGGTGTATATACTACCCATGAATTAATTCTATTATTATTATCTATAAATTAATGGTTATTTAAATATCCATTTTATTATATCTATTTTATTGGGGTTTTCGTTTCAAATGTTACCAAATCAGTATGGAAATTTTGTCTTAATTTTACTTCTTTGACACATATGTTTTGTAATGCACATATATTATTTTATGAGTTTTATATAATATCATTTGAAATATTATATCAGAAATATACTTATTTTCATGTTATTTTAATCTTTATTTAATTTAATTATCCCTTGGGGATTATGATTCCATGTTACCCGAGTGGTACTCGTTTATTGCTAAAATATCATTGTTTATAATAATTATTTACGAATATTCTTCCATTGATGAAATATTATGATCCATATCTCAATAATTATAATGATTTTATTAAAATATATTTATTAATGATATCCTAAATCATTGGTACAATTATTCCACTATTTGGTACTTATTATAATTAAGAAAATGAATTTTTTTAGAAAATATACCTTTATTTCACCCTTCAATTGAAAAATTGTTTTCATCCAAAACCATGTTTTTATAAATATTTTAAAAAAAGGGTTTTAAAATGATCCTTTAAGATATTTTTCAAATAAAATGCATTTTAACAATGATATATGGTTTTCAATGCTTCCTTTAAATTTTTTCATAGCTACTTTCAAAGAAAAATGCATTAGAAAATGTTTTATGTTTTAAAAAGTGTATCTCAAAGAAAAAAGATATTTACTAAATTAATGTCTTCATAATATATTAGAAAAATTATTTTCTATATAATATTAAATCAATTGGTTTTGCTAATTATTTTTTAGGATACGATCCAACTGTAATATTCATATTATTTCTCTGGATGGTTTATGTTTTGATGGAATGATGTTTATGAAACCCATTTCTATTTCCTGAGTAATATGTTTATGAAACCCATTTCTCTCTCAATGGTTATATTATTATGAAACTCGATTCGTTTCATGGGTTATTCTTGGATGAAATAATTATAAAACCTTTCCCTTTTCCAGAGGTTATGATAAAACGACATGTTTGGGACACTTATTCCATTTCATTGGTTGTGATATGATTGTTATGATCTTGTGGAACACAGATGAATGATTTAATTTTGATATGGATGGGAACTATATCCCGCCCCCAATGCATTGGGTAATTATTTATATCTCATGAGTTAGACATGGCTATAATGGGGAGTGAAATCGGTTTAGTATTGAACATTGTTTGCTAAGATGGTTTTGGGAGTAATCCTTGACTACTAAGTTGGTCATGAGAGTGAACCCTGGCTACCAAGATGGTTTGGGGAGTGAGCACATTCCCCTTGTATGGACTTTTAATTTTTCATTGACTACAATTGAAATCATATTATATGCTTATGATTTTTCCAAAATTCTATTTATTATTCCAAGGTTATGAATTAATGGATTATGTTCTTGATTCCATTATGATTTGTGTCATATGAACAATAAATATTTATTACAAGACTCTTGATTATGATATTTAATATATAGGGTCTGATCTTATAATGTTATTGTCATATTCTTGTACCCTTATTCTCATGATTATACTTACATATATCCCTTGTATACCATTTCTGAGCATCTAACCTCACCCCTTTTCATGTTTCCTTTACCCCAGATATGAATTTATGTATTATATATGATATGTCTAAAATGGGAGATAGTCATGGATAACGTAGTTAAAAAAATATATCTCACTTATGTACTGTTTTTTATGTTTCCTTATTTCTAAAGGCACTAAACTAATAAAATCATTGGGAATCTATTTGTGTAATGTAACAAATGTTCCACAAAAGTGATGTAATGTCTATGTATGAGAAGAAATGATTTATATAATTGGTATCAAAGAAAAATATTAGTTATCCTTTTGAAACTAGGATGAGAAAACCAAAAGTGAGAACCCTATGTATATGTTTAGGTCTATAGAAAAGTATAGGAAAATGTCATGGAGGTTTGGTAAAGAATAGATTGAGGGTTTTACTACAAAAAAATCTATGTCTAGATATTATAATTGGATGTGAATATAGTATAGATTTACATAGGGGTAAAAAACCCAAAACACCGTATTGAGCTAGACTTGCTCAAGAACTAGTTCATGACAACGATCCTTACTACACACATGGTTGGACACTCTCGAAGTATATACTTTGGGAATTCACAAACCCTTAACAAAAAATCAGGAAATATTTGAATATAAGTGGATATGAATATCCTAAGTTAAACATAAGGTGTCCTGGTTTATATAAGGAGTCATAATTTAGACATCTTATAAGTTGTTTTCATGATTATGTGGTTTCCCACTATGATGATTGCTTCTTACTTTATGCATTTTGGTTTAAGTCAATGGATCAAACTTGAATGTAACAACCCGATTTTTTATGCACCGTAATTAATAATGAACTAATCTTCATTTCTGTATTAAATTTATCTAAATCAAAAATTACTTTGACGTGGAACCTACTTGCCTTGTGATACCCGTAACACTAACTTAGAGTATGTAACACACAACACTGGTTTTTATAAAACATTATATTATTGTTATAATTATTTAAATGAGATAGTTATAACATATACATTAATAATTGTAATATTAATATTAATAACTAATTTTAAAATATTTTTTATTATAATTAGAAAATATTAATAATGAAAAATATGATTTGTGGTAATATTTTTATGTGTTTAAAAGTAATATTTCCTCAAATGACCTATTTTTCATCTCCTTATGTTAAAAAAATAAAATGAATTTTAGACACATTTTTAAATTGAATTTTAAAAAAAAACTCAATTTTTTAATTATAATATCTAAATTATATTAGTGTTAATTTTTTTATTTTTATGAGAAACATCATTTTTTGATTAATAACGAAAAATACAGAATTTTAATTCGAAAATTATTTTTCATGTATTTTATTTTTATAGTTAAATGATACATTAATTTTATTTTAAAAATTAATTAAAACAAATGTTTATCAATTAGTCTAATTTATGTCTCTGAAAACAATTTTTCATTCAAATTGGATATAAAAACCTAGCAAACTTTTGACCATTTTTACTTTAAAAACCCGCAATGTCGTCCCATCTATGGGATTGATTTTAAATTAATTTCTTCCAATTAAATGTTTATAGTTTTTAGAAATGGATTCCATATTTGGAATCATAATAATTTATAATTTATAATAAGATATACATAGTTTTTGATAAAATATTTTAGTTAATGTAGTTAAAATTAATGACAATGATTAAGGTAAAATTAAGCTTAAAATTCAAATAAATCCTAAAATTAAGGGCCTAAATGACCTATAAAACAATAAAAAACCTATTTTACGGTCATATTTATTACATAAAAATTCAATTATTAAGCTTTTCTGGTTTTTTATTTTTAGATTTAGGTAAAAATGTTGGTACACTAGACTTTTTTTTCAAAAAGACCATGTATGCCAGCTCTTTTACTTATAAAAGGACATCACCTATACCCATTATTCACACCTATAAAACCCATTTGGATAAGAAAATATCATACCAATATATATCCCAACAACCCTATATTACTATAGGAACAATATAATTTGAATTAAAACCTTCCAAGTAATCCCTTTCATGAAAACTAAAGGAGTGGCCCGATTAAAAGGTAACACACTCCCTCAAGATCCTTTATTTTATTTTATTTCTCAACTCATTGTATTTTCGTTATTCCATAAATATTTGACCAAAAATTTATACTCAATATAATAAGGGTTCAACATAAAATTACACACACTTCCATCTAATGGGTAAGAATCATACTATTTAGGTGTACAATGAACTACCACATCATGAAATGATGGTTGTTTGTTTTCCAATACCACCTCTTATACAAGTAATTATGATGGAAACTCTATTTATATATGATATATATTATGAATTTAATATTATTTAATTATTTTAAAAGATATATCTTTATATATTCAATTTTTTTAGATATGATTATTTCGTTTGAGGAAGTGCGCACTACCGCTGCCTCAGAGCAACGTGATTCGTTCACTCACTACATGGAATTAATTAAGGATGCATTTATTGAAATTATATGATATATATAATGATATAACTCTAATAAAATAGTGATATATATATATATATAATTTACATTATCCCTTTCAATATGACAATTAAACGGAAACACCGTTCTTACGTAAGTACAACCTACCATCTCCATGAAATAATTTTTCCATTTAATAATTCTATATTATATAAAATATTATAATGCACATATAATTAATATAAATTATATTTATATCATTTTTGAAATTCTATAAATCGTTATATATTTTTAAGGTTTAATGATAGAACAAATTAAGGACATGTGATGGAAAGATCATATATCACCCAAAGTGAAACCTTAACATAATATTTTTTACAAGTGGGTAATATATTACCATAATAAAACCATATATGGTATTATATATAATAATTTATTTATGTATAATAAACTTTTATTTATTGTACATTATTTTTGAATGAGTATGATGAGTGTCAATACTCAATGTAAGGGGATTTCTTGTCCCACTTTTATTTCTATGAGATTTAAAACTTATTCACCACTCATCTCTTTTGTGTGGTGATTATACTAACAAAAAATATATTATCTGATTTTTACCTCAATTTTATGGGTATTTCCAAATTAATTTTATGATATATATTTTTAGGGGGTTTATGTTTCAGGAGTTACCAAATTATAAAAGTAGTTTTGTCTCAATTTTCTTTCTTTGAGACAAATTCCATGAACTTCATGAACCATGTTTTGAAAAATGTGTGCAAATATGATATTTTAAGATAATATTCAAGGAGAAAGGATTTTTAAAATTTTTTCTAGTTCTCACAATTCCTTTAAAATATATCAATTTATTTTTAAAGAAATGGGTTTCAAAAATGTTTCAAGCTTCTTTTATAAGCTTTCAAGGAAAATTATTTTTAAATTATTTTCAATCTATAATTATATTTTTTCAAATAAAAAGGTTTCAAAGTTGTTTTCAATTATTTATTTATCATTTTTTAGTTTTATATTCATGAAAAAAAAATTTATAAGGATTTATGTTTTAAAGATCCATTTTCAATGAAGAAAGTATATTTTTGTCAAAGAAAATTTTCAAAATATCTCTCCCAGTTATTTTCAATCTAAGATGAAATTCATTGATGATACACATTCCATTATAGGAAATGATACAAAGGTTCTATTCATATTATTTCCTATATTTTTTAAGTGTTTATGGAATGATGCTTATGACCCTCATTTCTCTTCCACATGTTGTATACTTTTGAAACCTGCTTTTTTCATGGGTTATGATTTAATGAAATGACTGTGAAACCCATATATTTTCCAAAGGTTAGGATGTGATGAAATTTTATTGTTACAAGATTAATTTCATGGGATTATGATAGGATATTTATAAAACCCATTTATTTTTATGGGTCATGATATGATTAATGTTTTATTTTTTTGACACATGTATGAATGATTTTTTTATGAGAAGTGTAGGACATATAAATACCTCTAATGAAATGGGTATATATTTATACCACATGAAATAATGATCTAAATCATGTCGATGGGATTGATATACTATGGGAAGATGAGGGAACCCAATACCTTATAAGGAAATAACTGCGACTTCAGATTGTAGTGTGTCCCACCAAATAGGTGTAGTCACCATTAAGTTGGATGATAGGTAAAACTGATCCACAATGGGAATATGTGGAAACACGATCCCTTACAACGAAAGTACTATGACAAGGTATGGTGGTGTGTCCATCTTAGTGGGAATTATTCACATGAATTTCCCTAAAAAATTCTGTCAATGTGTCTTGACTTATAGGGAATGATATCAATTGTTTATGAATCCCAAAATTCCATGTCTTATTACTATGATATGATTTCATGGAATATGTTATTTTTTTATTTATTATTCATGTCTTATGAACAGATATGATTTGTTTCATGTTTCATGTTTCAGATCTTATGATATTAAGGGCATGATCTTCTATTATTATGATCACATTCGTATGCCGCTATGATCATGTGAATGCTTACATGTATCCCTTATTTACCCTTACTGAGCATCTGAGATCACCCATTTTTTAGGTTTACTTCACAAGGTTAAAATTATATTTATTATTATTTATGTTTCTAAGAAGGGTTATATCCATGAATAATTTAGTGGGAGGTAATATAGCTCACTTATTTACCGGTGTTTATGTTTCTATGTTTCCAAAGGCACTAGACTAGTATAATTCATGGGGGTCTATTTGTATAATGTTTTACGTATTCCACAAAAGTTATGTAATATTAATATATGAAATTTGTGGGTTTAAATAGTGGGTTTTAGATCAATTTTTTATTTAACCATTGTAAAATAGGATGAGAAAACCACAGGGAGAACCCTAATGACATGTCTAATGATAAAGAAATGTATAGGAAAATGTATGAGAATTTTGGTAAGGGGTTGAGTGAGTTTTTTCGTATAAATACATCCATGTCTAGATACTATAATTTAATTGTATCTAGAACTAATTTAAATAGAATTAATTACTATTAAAAAGTGTGTCGGTCTTGACTCGACATAACCTAGTACACAATAACGGGCCTTGTTACACACATTGTTTGAAATACTCAAGGGATATGCTTTGGGATTTCACAAAACACTTCATGAACCATCATTAAGGATTTAAATATATGTTGGATATAAATAAACTAGGGTAAACCTAAGGGGTTAAGGTTTAATGGGGCGTCATAATTAAGACATCATATAAGTATTTTTTATGATTATGTAGTTCCACACTCTGAATATTGTTTCTTACTCTATGATTTTTGGTTTTAGTCAGTGGCTAAAACATGAGGGAACTCTGTTAATAGTGATTTTGATAGACAATGCAATGATTTTTATCCTTTGAATCTAAGTGCTATTGGATATGGAATGAAAAACTTATTGATATACTTACACAAATTTTTCACGTTATGAATCATGTTGAACTTAAAAATGAGAAAGTGAGGGAACAATGTTATATTAAGTCCTTCTTGAAGAAAATTCCACATTATTTTACGAAGTTAAATGATCTACTTTTTTATAAACACTGGATCAGTACCATTGAAAATATATTCTTGATTATCCACTGGTCAGATAGTTTGAATATCAGTCTAGCTATTTATCAGTTAGAAGGTTATGAATACTAGGGGTGGAATCTAATCAATAATAATAATAATAAATATAAAATTGAATTAATTGATTATGATGAGTTAAAAAAACATATTATTCAATAAGTACACTCCTCATGTTCTTCATACGAAGTTGGAAGATGAGTTCCTTGAGTCAAAGACAAAGGATGATGAATCTATTGGTACCTAAAAGGATAATTTCATTAGACTTACGAGGTTATCTTTTGGAACTATCATCAAACCAAAAATTAATTTTTATAGGTTATTTAGTGGCTTAATACCATGTCTCAAAAAAGAATTGACCATGATATAATTTAGTATCATTGAATAGATTTTTCATTGTGAAATTTAAGGTGAAATGGTTGTTAGAGATACCTATCAATCCCATCATTTTAACCAAAAAATGAAGATGGAGTTCAAAGTAAAATCTAAAAACCATGAAGTGAAGAATATAATAATTACATTATTCTCTAATCAGGTAAATAAGAATAGCGGTAATTCTATTATATGTTTTAATAAGTTTCTTTAGTGTGAAAGGGAATGACTTCAAGAAATTGGTTTCTGCACTAATTGGAAGAAGTTATCTAATGATACAAATAGGGGAAAATCAATACATAATTAACCTCCCAAACTACAATGCCTCATCTGTAAAGACAGTGGTCATTGTGATAACTAGTTCTCAAAGCCAAGGGAAAAATATGATGATCGATGTCAAATACCTCTTAAACAAAGGGACAAGGGGAAATATTTTGTGATATCTATTTTTGAATTGGGGTGTGATAAGGATGTGGTGAAAGGTACACTTACCATCCCCTCTAGAACTACTAATGTCTTCTTTGATTATGGATCTACCCAATCCTCATTATCTAAATAATTTTATATGGGTTTTATGATTCCACTAAAACAATTAGATATAGATTTAGTAGTGTGAACCCTTAATGGTCTGATGATTGCATCTCAAGTCTATGATTCCTATCTAGATGAAGTATGTTGGAATGTACATCCTACATATCTTATCATTCTGCCATTGGTTGAATTTTATTTCATCTTAGGCACGAATTGGATTTTTCGGAATAGATACCACATAAATTGTTGAGTAAGGGAAGTTGTATTTTAAATTTCAAACCATCCTATGTTAATCTATCAATGTGATGATAAGTATCAAATTTGTGTGGAGATTACATCCAATGTATGGGACCTAATTCTCATTCAGGAGGGAAAATTAACTCAAATGAATGGGGATAAAATAACAACTATGATGTGCTTATGGTCTAAGAATTTGTGGATGCCTCTTAAAAGATTTTCTTAAACTTCTATGAAAACATGATGTTGATTTCTTAATATAACTCATATATAGTTCTAATCCAATTTCAATGAATCCCTTTATAATGTACCCAATTGAGTTAAAGGAATTGTAGAAGAAAATCTAAGATATCCATAATAAGGGATTCATTTGGTCAAGTGAATCACCATGGGGTGAACCTGTCCTTTTTGTGAAAACTGAAAGATTGATCAATGTGAAGTTATTTTGATTATCAGGTATGGAACAAGATCACAAAAAAGAAAAATTTCCATATTCCTCATATTGATGACTTGTTTGATCAACTGTGTGGGTCTCAATATTTTTCCAAGATTGGAATTCATTCTGGATATCATCAATTTAGGGTCAAGAAGGAGGATACACCCATGATGGAATTCTAAACAAGGTACGAACACTATAAATATATATTAATTCCTTTTGGTATTACTAATTCCCCTACTATATTCATGTATTTAATTAATAGAGTCTTTTGGGATTACCTCGACCAGTTTCTGTTAGTCTTTATAGTTGATACTATTATCTATTAAAAGGGAAAGGAAGAGCCTGAATACCACCTTAGAATTTTAATAAAGACCCTAAGGAAGAAGAAACTGTTTGGAAAATTTAAAAAGTGTGAATTTTGGCTTCAAAAGGATTCATTATTTGGGTCACATAATCCAAATATATGGTAAAACAGTAGATCCATAAAATATGGATGCTATTGAATGTTGTCCTAGATCAACTAGAGTGACTGAGATCCATAACATTGTTGGTTTATCTGGATATTACCAGCTATTAATGGATAATGTTTCATCTATATGTAATCCTCTAACCACGTTAGCTCAGAATGGTGTCATGTTCATCTGGATAGATGAATGTGTGGATAATTTCACGGAACTGTAATGAAGGATGGTCAACACAATTGTTCTTACATTACCATGTAGTGGGGAAGGGTTTTTATTATTTATTAATGCATCTAAGAGAGTATTGAGATGTCTAATTATGCATAATAACATGGTTATCACGCATTCTTTCTAGAAATTGAAGATTCATGAGCAAAATTACCCAAATGATGATTTGAAGTTTTCAATGGTAAATTTTTCATTATATATATGGAGGTAAAATATTTACAGAGAAAGGTGTGATATATATATAGATAATAAAATACTGAAATGTATATTCACACATAAGGAGTTTAACATGTTCCAGAGAAGATGGATAGATTTGATAAAGGATTATGATAGCTCAATACATTACCACCCTGAGAAAGCGAACATGGTGGTCGATGCATTAAGTAGAAAGGACCATGCTATCTTATCCATGATGAGGATCACAAAAGATCCAATATTATTGGATTTTTAAAGGATGGGGATAGAAATCATGAATTAAATGGAAAAATAGTATCTTTATCAAATAAATGTTCAATCCCTTATCCATGTAAATATTAAAGAGGCATAGATGGAAGATATAGAGATGAAAAAGGAAGATAGAAATGTTCATGAGTTTAACCTTGATTAGGATTGAATGATAATGCTTAAGAACTGTGTATATGTTCTTTACATTATAGATTTGAATAAGGAACTATTATAAGAAGATCATAGTTCTTCATTTTGTATTCATCATGGTATTAATAAGATGTATAGGGATTTTAAATAACACTTTTGGTGGGATAGAATGAATAATGTAATCATAGAGTTTGTATCTTGATACATGCTATATTAGAATGTTAAGGTTGAAATACAAAACTTTAAAGGGATGTTACAACCATTAACAATACTTAAATAGAAATATGATATCATTATTTTGGATATTTTCATAGGAATTCCCAAAACCTATAAAGGGTTTAGTTCTATATGGGTGGTAATTTATCACCATAAAAAATCATCACAATTAGAGAATACTTCTATCTATATCATATATCCAAGATATATATTAAGTATGTGTTAAGGTTTCATGGAGTACCACATTAAATTGTATTGGATCAGGATATGAGATTTACCTCTAAGTTCTAGATAAGTCTTCATCGATAATATGATACAAAATTTAGTTTCAGCACTACTTATCCTCTTCAGACAGATGGTCAACATGAAAGAATAGTTTGAACCCTAGAGGATATGATGGGATCTTTTTCTCAAAATTTCAAAGGTGTTTGGGAACAACACCTTCCTCTAGGTTTGTTTTATTACCAAAAAATATTTGATCTCAAGAATTCAGATGCACCTTATGAATCTTTATATGGGATGAAAATTAGAGTTCCAGCATGCTGGGATCATGTTAGAGAAAGAAGCCTATTGGGACTTGATTTACTGAAGAAATGGCAGAAAAGGATTAAGACATTTAGAAGAATATAATGGTATCTCAAAGTTAGTAGAAACATTATGCAGATAATTGAAAGTGGGATATAGAATTTGATATAGGTGAAAATATGTTTCTATAAATATCACCCTCGAAAAGGGTTAGGATATTCAAGAAGAAAGGGAAACAAAGACCTTGGAATATTGGCCCATTTAAAATTCATGATTGTATTGGGATAGTAGCCAAACGGTTGGCACTTCCTACAAATATCTCTCAAGTCTATGAATTTTTTCATGTATCTCCCCAGAATAAGTACATAATTTAACCTCTACCCGTAGTGAACTTAGAGGCCATACCATCAGAGTATGATCTTTCTTACAATGAACAACTACATGAAATTATAGATCAAATAGAGAAAGTTTATAAAACCAGACCACTCACATGGTGAATGTATTTTCTGAAAATATCCAATTACAGGAATCTATGTTGGAACTATATGATATGATGGAGAAAAAGTATCATCATTTTTTACTAGAATAACATCTTTCAGGGGAAAAATTCATTTTTAGGGGGTATAATGTAACACCCCACATTTTTATGGACCTTTATTTCGAATGCGTTAATTTCCATTGATGTATTACATTTAAATAATTCAAAAATTTCAATCACATGACACTAACTTGTGTTGTGCTACATCCAACACTGAAATGGCATACATAACACACAACAATGAGTTTTTTTACGAAACAACCTTTTATTATAATAATTATTTAAAAGATATAGTTATAAACAAGTGGTTAAAAATAGTAATATGAATATAAATAACAACTTTTCATATATTATTTATAATAAATAGAATATATTGATGATGAAAAATTAAATTTTTGGTAAAGACTTTATATGTTTTAAAATAATATTTTCACAGGTGAATTTCTTTTCACATCCTTATGTGAAAAAAATAAAATGAATTTTAGACACATTTAGAAGTATAATTTGGTAAAATAATCTTCGTTTTTAAATTTATAATTTCTAAATTATCTTAGGATGATTTTTTTGGTTTTTTCTAAGTAAATTCATTTTGGATGAATAGTGAAAAATACTAAATTTTAATTCAAAACTACTTTATTCATATAATTTATTCATATAGTTAATTTATATTTTATTTTTGTTTTTAATTTTAATTCAATTATATTTTTATCAATTTTTCCTATTTAGGTCACCAAAACCAATTTCATATTGAAATTAGGTATAAACAACACAACAAACTTTTGATCATTTTTACTTTAAAAACCTATAGTGTCATCTCATATGCGAGATTAATTTTAAATTTATTTCTACAAATTCTATTATTGGAGTTTATAAAAATGGATTCCATATTTTAAATCATAAAAATTTATTAAATCATATATGGTAAACTTAGTTTTTACCAAATATATTAGGGAATGTAGTTGAAACTAATTACAGTTCTTAATGTAAAATTAAGCTTAACAAGGCAATAGATCTTAACCAAAATGACTAAATGTCATATAAGCGTTTTCAAAACCAATTTATGGCCATATTTAATCCATTAAACATCCATTATTCAGTATTTTTTGTTTGGAATGGATTTTTTAGGAAGAATTGTGGGTACACCATACTTGTTTTAAAAAGTACCAAGTATGCCCGTCCCCTTCCAATAAAATTCCACCACCTATACCCTTTATTAACACCTATAAAATATCTTATGTTTGGACAATATCTTCCCAATACACTTCCCAACATCTCTCCCTTCATCCTTGAAGCCTCCCATTTGTTAGAAAACCTTCCTAGGAAGTCCTTTTGAAGAAAATTAAAAGGAGTAACCCAATTAAAAGGTACCACCCTCCCTCAAGAGACATTATTTTATTTTAATTCTATAGTATTCCTATAATAATAAATTTACCAATGTTAATATACTGCCTTTTATACCTACACTTACACACACTTCTATGTAATGGGTAATGAACATACTATTTATGTGTATGGTGAACTACAGCCTTACAAAAGCATGATTTTTCGTTTTCCATTACCACCTACCATGGTGAGAAATATGACAGAAATTTGGATTATATATGATATATATGATATATATTATGTTATTAAGATTATTTAATTCTTTTAAAAAACATATCTTCATACTTTCCATTTTATGATATTCTTCAAAGCGACGTGATTTGTTCACACACTACATGAGATGTATTAAGGATGGGTTTATTGAACTTATATGATATATATGATATAAAAATTCTACTTTAATAATGATAAATACATATAAATATATATAAATATATGTCATTAACATTCTTACTTTAAATAAGATAATTAAAAGTAAACATCATTCATTAATATATTTGTCATAGGTTCTCCATGAACGGTGTTTTCCATTTTTTATATGTATATTCTACGAATTATTAGAATAAAATATAATGAATATAAATGATATTTATATCATTTTTTAAACTCTTGAAATTCTGATATATGTTTATGGACCTAAGATATAAAAAATTAATACATGTGTGTAGAAAAAAGCGGATATTACCCAAAGTGAAACCATAACATATAATTGTTATCTAGAAGGTAAAATAAAGTCATAATAAAACCATATATGTTATTAGATGTAAGAATATGGTTCTTTATAACAAACTTATATTTATTATACCGGTTTTTTGAATGAGTATAATTTCATTCTCGACACAAGATAAGGGTATTTTCATTCTCACTTTTGTTTCTATGAGATTTATGCCTTATTCACCACTCATCTATTTTGTGTGGTGATCGTATTGACCTGTAATATATTTTAGTATTTTTTTTCTTAATATCATTGGTTTTCATATATCCATTTTATGATCTATATTTAACGGGGTTTATTTTTCATGAGTTACCAAATCGGAAAAGTAGTTTTTTCACAATTTTCATTCTTTGAGACACATACCATGAACAACAAGAACTCTGTTCTGAAAAATGAACATAAAGATGATCGTTTAAGCTCATTTTCAAGGAAAAGGGATTTAAAAAAATGGTTTTCAGGTATCCTTTAAATGTTTTCATTCCATTTTCAAAGAAATGGTTTTCAAAAAAATTTCACGTTTTTTTAATACGTTTTCAATGAAAACTGTTATAAATTTTTTTTCAATCTCTCATTATTTTCTTTCAAAGAAAAATGTTTACAAAATAATTTCAAATATGTTATATATTTTTTTAGTTTATTATCATGAAGATGGTTTTCAGAAGTTTTTATATTGTAAGGACCATTTTTCAAAGAAGAAAGGTTATATTCCTTAAGAAAAGTTTTAAAAATGTATTTCCAAGTTATTTGGCATCTAACATCACATCTGTTGACATTACTAATTCACTTATAAGAAATTATCAAAATTATCCATTTAGACTCTTTATTGAATGGTTTGTATTTTTATGTGAATGATTCTTATGAATCCCATTTCTCTTCCATAGGTTATTCAATTTTGAAACCCCATTCTTTTCATGGGTTATTGTTTGATGAAATCATTATGAAACCTATATATTTTCCATATGTTATGTTGTGATAAAAAGTTATTTTCACCCATTTCATTTCATGGGATTATGATAGAATGTTTTTAAAACCCATCTCTTTTTACGGGTTATTATATGATGAATGTTTTATTATCTTATGGAATATGTATGAATGATTTTATTATGAGATGGGTGGGATATATATCTCCCACCAATGCATTATGTAAAGATTTGTATATCATGATATAATGATGTTAATAAATTTAATGGGCTAATACACTATAAGATGATGTGGAAAACTGATCCATTACAAGGAATAGACTACTACATGGGATGGTTGTGGGTCCCACCCAATAGGTGTAGTCACCATGGATTTAGAATATGGGGAAACCTGATCCACTATTGGAATATTGGAAATCAAGATTCCTTAAAAGTAAAGGACTATGATGGGGGTGGAGGTGAGTCCTGCATAATAGGTGTGGTTCCATTGAAGTGCCTTAATAAATTCTAGAAATTCATATTGAATTATAAGTAATAATACCACATGTTTATGTACTCTATGATTCCATGTCTTATTGTTATGATATTACTACATGGTTCAGGTTAATTATTTACTTATGATTCATTAATTATGAAATACCAAAATTTATTCCAGGTTTAAAGTTTATGATCCTTTGATATGTAGTGTGTAATTACATAATGTAATGATAACATTTGGAAACCCCTATACTCATGTTTATACTTACATGTCTCACTTGTTTTCCCATACTAAGAATATGAGATCACACCATTTTAGGTTTCCTTCCCAAGGTTATGAAGATATGTATTATGTTTTATGTGTTTATGAAGGGTGTTATTTAGGAAAATCCTAGAAGAAGACAATCTATGCCACATATATACAATTGTTTAGTCTTCCATGATTCCATGGGGACTAAACTAGTAAGATATTTGGGCACATCTTTTAATATTGTTTCAAGTATTCCAAAAAGGTATGTGATGTTAATTTAAGAAAAGTGATGGACTCTAAATGTATGGAATCACATTAATTCTGAGTGTGATGGAAAATGAAATGATTGTTTTCATGAGAATCCCAATGTTATAGGAGATGAAATGATAAAATACATTTCTATACACACATAGCTTTCCCATGTTATGAATCATGCTTCACTTTAAATTGATCAATGGGGGAATAATACCCTATTTAGTCTATCAGGACGAAAATTTATCATTATTTTAGTGGGTCTTCTAATCCACTAGTTTCTGAATATTATATTGATACCATTGAAAAGATATTTCACATTCCACAATATTTTAAACCAAAGAAATGAATTTTATCTATTTATCATTTAGATAGTGAATAAGGATAGTGGTGGACTCTAATCCATAATGTGAGGAAAAAAGATGAAATCGAATCCATGTATTGGGATTATTTCAAGAACTTATTCTTTAATAAGTATTTTCCTCATGTTCCTTTTACAGAAATGGGAAATGATTTTCTAAATTTAAAATAAAGGGATGATGAATCTGTTATTACCTACAATGATTATTTTACAAGACCTATTAGGTAAAATTCATGATTTATTATCAAACCTTAAATTAAGGTTGATATTTTTTTCATTATATTAAATCCATGTCACAAAAGGGTGTTAACCATAAGACACATTAGTTGCTATGAATATATTGTGTGTTGTGAAATCAAGGTTTAAAAGAAGGTTGGAGTTGCATATGAATCTCAAGGTTTTGAAAGGAAATGGAAGAAGGAGTACAATGGAAAATCTAAAAACTATTTAAATAAGAAAATGACAATTAATTTATGCACTATGTTTGGGATGATTCGTGATGGAAATTTTCTAAAGGGGTCCTATAAATGTTTTAATTGTGTAAGAGAAGGTCATCAAGAATTTTATTACCAATGTGACGGAAATGTGAATAGAGATAAAGTTTAATAGAATTTACCTCCCCCACTGCACTGCTTTATGTGTAAAGAGGATTGGAATTTTTCTAACCAGTCCCCAAACAATAAGGTTAATGATGATTATTGACATTAGCTACCTTGTAAGCGGAGGGATAAGGGTAAATCGCATACCATCACTATTTATGATGAGGGTTGGGATAAGTGCTTGGTTAAAGGTATACTTACCATCAACAATAGAACTATTAATGTATTATTTGATTCTTAATCTACCCACTATTTCATATCTAAATAATTTTCTCAGGGTATCATGATTCAACCTAATTAAATAGAAGTGGAATTAGTAGTGAAACCCCCTAATGGCATGATGATTGCAGCTCCAGTATGTGATTCATCTGCAGTTTATGTTTGCGGTAATTGGATTCTTATACATCTTCTCATTATTCCTCTAGTTTAATTTTATGTCATCTCAGGAATGGATTGGATTTCTCTTTATAAACTAGTCATCAATTTTTGAGGAAGGTATGTTACGTTTGTTATTTCAAAACAACCAATGATTGTGTATCAATATGATAATAAGTATAAACTTCCTCTATAGATTTCATCCGGTATATGGGCTTAATTCCCATTAAGAGGGGATTTTTATTGCAAATGGTTTATAAGAATCTTAATAATAATGATATGACTCTTTTTGGGTGAATTTTTTGATTTCTTTCTAGAAGAAAATCTTATACATCCATAATAAATTGGAGTTGACTTCTCAATATAACTCACTGCTGTTTCCACCCAAATTTCAAAGACTCGCTATATAATGTCCACGGTATAGTTATAGAAATTGAAGAAGAAACTCCAAGAAAACCATGACAAGGGATTAATTCAGCCAAGCATGTCACCTTGGGGTACAATTATTTTTTTTTTGAAAAAGAAATATAAATGAACTGGGAGCTGAAAAAGGTCATGATCAAGAACAAGTATCCTCTCCCCTCTATAGATGAATTATCTAATCAATTATGTGGAGATAAATTATTTTCCAATATTGACATTCATTGTAAATATCATCAATTAACGGTCAATAAAGGGGATATAACCAAGATGAAATTCTGTAAAAGGTATGGTCACTTTGAATATACTGTGATGCATTTTTGTCTTACTAATCCCACTTCTATATTCATGGATTTAATGAATATATTCTTCATAGATTACCTCAATAATCTTCTTTTAGTCTTTACAAATGATATTAATATATATTAAAAGGGAAATGAAGAGCCTAAAGACCACTTGGGAATTTTACTAAAGACCCTAAGGATGGAGAAAATATATTAAAAATTAATATAATGTGAATTTTTGATGAAAAAAGTTTCATTTTTTGAATCATATAATCTCAAGAGAGGGTATATCAAAAGATCAATCAAAGATAGAGGCTATTCAATATTGGCCTTAACAAACCACAGTGATAAAGATCCATAGTTTTACTGGTTTAGTTAGATATTTTCAATAGTTTATGGTGAATTTTCTAGGACTATCCAATACTTGGCCATGTTTAGTAAAAATTGTTCCAATTACTTCTGGATAGATAAATGTGAGAAAACATTTAGGGGAATAAAGATAAGGTTAGTCAACACGCTTATCCTAACATTACCCTATGGTGAATATGGGTTTGTAATCTATAGTAATAAATACAATAAGGGATCGGTATATGTGAATATTCATAATAACTTGGTGATATCTTATGCCTCACAAAAATTGATGAATCATGAGAAAAATTACCCAAATAATGATTTTGAGTTAAATATGGTAATTTTTATTTAAATTATTAGAGGCATTGACTTTATGGATAAAAGTTTCATATATATATATATACTGACCATAAAAGTGTGAATTATATTTTAACACTGAATTATTTGAACATTCTCCATAGTATATTATTATAGTTGATAAACTATTATTATTGATCAAAACATCACGATCCTATTATATTTAATAATGTGGATGATGCATTGAGTCTAAAAGATCATGATAGAAAATCCATTATGAGGATCACAAAATATCGATTTTGTTTGTATTTGTGGAGGATCGATTTCTAAATCCCAAGGGGTAAAAAATATTATATTACTCAATTGAATGATCAACCATCTATCCATGTGATGATTAAATAGGTGAAAATGGAAGATTTAGAGAAATAGAAGAAGGTTAGAAATGTTCCTTAGTTTATCCTTTATTAGGATGGAATTATAAGGTTTAAAATTCATGTATATGTTATGTACATACCAGAATTAAATAAGGATATTTTATAGGAATCCTGTAGTTATTCATCCTCTATTCATCCTAAAAGTAAAAAGTTGTATAGATACATTAAAGAATACTTATGGTGGGGTGGAATGAAGAGTGATATCACATTTTTTGTATCTTGGTCCTTGGAATGATAGATAGTTAAGTCTGAAAGAAAAAGTCTAAAGGGATGTTTCATCCACTACACATACTAAAATGGAAATGGGAGAACATTACTTTGGATTTTTCCTTTAGAATCCCTAAAACCTCTAAATGATATAATGTGATATGGGTGGTATTCAATTTCCTTACTAAGTAATCACACTATACCACTATCAAGTAAGACTTTTCCCTAGATCAACTTGCGTGGATATACATTAAAGAAGTGGTAAGGTTCATGGAGTACCAAATTCCACTATAGCTAATTAGGATCTCAGGTTTACCTCAATGTTATGGAAAATTATTTAGTTAACCGTTGATATAAATTTGAGTTTCACAACTTATTAATATCCTCATAAATATGGTCTGTCATAACTAACAATTCAAAACCTAGAGGATATGTTGAGAAGTTTTTTATAGGATTTTAATGGCAGCTAGGATCAACACCAAACTCTTGTTGAGTTTTCTAACAATAATAGATTTCAATCAAGCATTTATATGGTTCTTTATGAATACCAATACAAAAATAAATGTAGATATCCAAAGTGCTAGAATGAAGTTGGTTGAAGAAAGCTATTGGGACCCAATATAACTTATGAAATGGATGAGTAGGTTAGAACCATTCAGAAGAATATCAAGATAACTGAATGTTAGTAAGAGATTTATATTGGTAACCATTATCGTGATCTATAATTTGAAATATGTGAGAAAGAGTTTCTATAAATATCTCCAAAGAAAGAAGGTCATTAGAATCCGGAAGAAAGGGAAACTAATCCCTAGGCATATCTATCCCTTTGAAATTATAAATCATATGGTCATGATAACCTATCTCTTGGAACTTACTCCAAATATTTCTCATGTCTATGATGTATTCTATGTATCTCTTCTAAGTAAGTATATACCTAAAACTTCACATTCACTGAACCTAGATTTCAAACCGTTAAAGCATGATCTTTTTTAAGAGGAATAACCAGTTGAAATTTTGGATCATACATAGAATGTTCTATGGAAAAATACCACCCACCTGATAAATGTTTTATGGAGAAATCAAAAGTTAGTGGAATATATATGGAAACATTAGGATATCATGAGGTATAAGTATCCTTATTTATTTTTATCATAGTGATGAATTAAGAGGGAAAAGAAATTTTAAGGCATGTAGAATGTAACACTATGATTATTTATGAAACTATTTTTGAATTAATTAAATTTCATTGATGTATTTTGTTGCATGATACACCAAGTTAAGCTTTTGTTATATGCTATGCCATTTCGAGCTTGCACTACTGGAAACATCGTCTTATCTTGCGTTAAACACAACATTGAGTTCCCACGAGACGAAATTTTATTTTTATAATTATTTTAAAACAATTTCTATAATATAGACATTAAAAATAGTAATATGAATAGTAATAAATAATTTTTAAATATTATTTATAATGGTATTACATAACATAAACATATTTATAATAAAATAAATAATTTTTAGTGAAGCCTTTTTACATTTAAAAATACTATTTTTCTCAATGAACTTCTTTTAAGTCCTTATGTGAATAATAAAAAAAATTAATTTTTGAAACTTTTAGAAATTTTATTTTATAAAATAAACATAATTTTTTAATTCATGGTTTCAATATTACATTTGGGTAAATTATTGGGATTTGTCGGAAAAAATTTCATTTTTGGATGAATAGATAAAAATTATGAATTTTAATTGAAAATTTATGGTTCATCTATTTTACTAATATAGTTTAATTATATTTTAATTTAGTTTTAGAGTATAATTAAATAAATTATACATCAATTAACCCAATTAATTTCATTGGATCAAATTTCCCATTGAAATTGGATATTAAAACATTTCAATCTTTTGATCTCTTTCACTTTAAAACTCCATCGTCAAATCCCATCTGTGAGATTAATTTTAAATTAATTTTTACCACATATGAGATTATAATTTGTATAAATTGAATCCATATTTTTAATAAAAAAATATTTATAATATGAATTATGGTCAAATTATTTTCATAATAAAACTTATTATTGAATGTAATTTAAATTGATTACAAAGATTAAGGAAAGAATGAGTTTATATAGTTGTTAAATTTTATTCTTAAAAGACTAAATGGCATAAAAAATTTCCTAAAATCAATTTTATGTCTTTATATAGTCCATATCCTCCCTATTCTCAAATATAGATCATTATTAGAGTCACATGATGAAAGAGAGACCTCTCAATTGTGTTTTCTTTTTTATATTTAGAAGAATACTTCTCCTTCGACACTATAAAAGGGCACTCAAACCCCCTCACTTATTCACACCTATAATGTAATTTTTCTCTTAAAAAAACTAAATACCCTCTAAAATTCCCTCCCTTAATCATAAAGGCCTTACTTTTTTAATAAATCCATCCAAGGTATCCAAATGGTGTAAACCAAAAAGAATTACCCAAAGAAGTGGTAACATCCTTATTCAAGAACTTTTGTTTTATTTATTTATCCCCCCCCCCCAAAATATCATTATTCCATAAATAATATATAAAAAACTCATTATGATCAATATATTGATAATTTTTAATCCAAAGGGTTCGACCTTCACTCACACACACTTCCATCAAATGTGAAACATAATCTTCTTTCATGTGTAAAGTGGACTACAGCCTTGCAAACTGATATCATTTGTTCTTTCATTAGCACCTTTCATGGTTTTAAATAATGACATAATAAATATTTTTATATGATATATATTATAATTATAATTTATCTATTCTTCTAAAATTATTATATTACACATACCTTCATTCATTCCATTTTATGGGAATACGATAACTTAGTTTGTAGACACATGGACTACTGCCTTCACAAAGTGATGTGATCCGTTCACACATTATATTGAATGTATAAATGATTGTTTAAATATTAATATGTGATATATATTGAATAATGATTCTAATTATATTATAATTTATTTCTATATATATATATATATCATTTTTTCATTTATCTTTCCAAAATACAATAAGAAAATGAAAACAACATTCATGTGTATGTTTGGCATACCGTCTCCATGAATGGTGTAATTAATTTATTATTATTGTATATTATAGATTATTATAAATACATATATAATTTATATATATTATATTTATATCACTTTTTTTGTTTTATAATTAATGAAACCATTATCTATTTAAGAGGACTGGTAATGACAAGTCAAAAAATATATGAAAATCAATGTGATTATTACCTGAAAATAACATTAACATGGAATTGTTAAAAAATAGTTATATAAAGTAATGAGTAAATCATATATGGAATTATATACATGAATATGGTTCTATGATATATGTATAATAAACTTGTATTTATTATACAAGAGTTTTGAATGAGTACCATGGTAGTCAAGACATAAAGTATTTGAATTTCATCTCACTTGTTTATCAATCATATACATGCCATATTCACCACTAATTTTTGTCATGTGGTGTATATATAGTCCATAAATTTTTTATATTATTATTATCCTTAAAATTATGGGTATTTGCATACATATTTTATGATTATTATTTCATTGGTTTTTGCGGTTCAAATGTTACCCAATTAGTAAAGTAATTTTGCCTCAATTTTTTTCTTTCAGATACATGTTTTGTTATCCACCTATATTATTTTACAACGTGTATATAATTCCATTTTACATGTTATATCATGAATATAATTCTTTTAGTTATACTTTAATATTCATTTAATTTGATTATCTCACATGGATTATTATTCCACGTTTCCAAAGTTGAACGAGTTTATTTCTACCGTCTCATTGTTTATCGGGATTAATTATGATTATTTATCAATTGATGAAATATTGTCTTTTATCTCTAATTAATTCTCATGATTTTCTTAAAATATGGTTATTCATGATATCTTCATTTTTTGTACCTTTTTTCCCACAAACTTGTACTTTTGATAATTAAAAAAATGTTTTTTTAGAAATTCCATCATTATTTCTCCCTTTGACCCGATTACTATTTTTTCCAAAACCATTTTTTCAAAATTTCTTTCAAAAAGGTTTTCAAAATGATACTATAAGATAATTTTCAAGGAAAAATGAATTTAAAAAGGATTTTTTATTTTCAAGGATTCCAATATAATTTTTAAAATCTATTTTAAAATAAAATTTTTGTTAAAAATTTATTATGTTCCTAAAATCATTTTTCAATGCAGAAATGATATTTTCCTTAAGAAATGTTCTTAAAAGATATTTAAAAATTATTTTACATTTTAAATGACTTCCATTGGTTTCACTCATTTTTTTAGATATGATCCATGGGTACCATTCATATTCTTTTTCTGAATGGTTTATGTTCTGATGCAATGATGTTTTTGAATCCCATTTATCTTTCTTATGTTATATTTTTTTGAAACCCATTTATATTTCAGAAGGTAAATTCTTATTAAACATTATTATATTTATGGGTTATGATTTGAGGCTATTTTTATGAAACCTATCTCTTTTACATAGGTTATGATAGGATTGGTTATAATTTTATTGTACATGTATGTACGATTTAATTATGAGATGGGTGGGACCTACATATCCCTAATATTCATTGGTTAAAGACCTATATTTCATGTACATGAGGTCTAGAATAGAAGGGAAGAAGAGGAAACCTTCGTTGCTGAACCCCATAGCTTTGGCTGCCCTATCTCACCCACGCATCGTCAATCTTCACTCGTTTGATGCGTTTCGACTCACAAATAAAATTTTTCTAGATCGAGAGGAAAAGAAGAAGGATCATGAAGCTCTGAATAAACATTCTTCTTTCAAGGGTTTCTCGAGGGGATCATTCATTCCTCTTGCAAACCACGCACTCCATCGAATCATTCGGAAAGGGTCAACAACACATGTTTCTGCCTTAGAGGATGCAATAACGGCTATGGTTGATCTATGCAATCATTAATTTATCGCTCGAAGATCCTTAATGAAAGGTATGAAACCCTGGCAGACTTTAGATCTCATATCTCGGTTGGCTGATATTTGGGGATTCAAGGAATTCAAATGCGTTTCCCTCGGTCGCAAACTCTTTCATATCTTGTTTCCTTTGGTGGAGCTCAAAAGTATCTCTTAGAGTATCGGCCCCATCAATCTCAGGCTAGGTAAACATAGACCTCATGAATGTAAATTGAACTTCAATTTTCGTGATTTTAAGGATACTTTTTCACAAGTATGGATAAAAATACACAGTCTCAATTGGTTATTGTGGAATTCTAATATTTGTTTTGATATTGCATCTACTGTTTGGATTCCGATTAGAATGGATCATGTTATAGAATCATTATGTTATTGTCATTTTTCTCGGGTCCTAGAAGAGGTTGACCTTTGTACTACTTTAATATATATGGAGATTTTATCTACTCAACAGGATGATATTTTTATTCGGATTTAATATGAAAGCATTCATCCTTTCTATGTTTCTTATCAAATTATTGGGCATGAATAATATTCATGTATAAGAAATGTTATTTGTGACAATTGTCAAATAGAAGGGAATGACCTACAACACTGTAGTAATCCATCTAAATAAGGTATGGCACAAAGTACTGAGCAGAATAACACAGTTGCTGTTATTGGTCATGATCTACTAAAGGAATCTGATAGAGAGACTTTTGTGTCTTTTAAAAAATCTCAATGGTCTCTTGACGAAGAACCCAAAAAGAGAGGTTCTGAAGAACCTATCAAGACCATCACTTCTTCAAAAAAACAAGAGAGTTCTCTTATCCTGGGCAGATTTGTTGATGATATCCATCTATCTGTTGAAGAAAATTATGGTATGGTTGGTATGAATGGAACCTCGTTCAAAGAAATATTGACAAGAGGTCTCAAAGATGATGAAGATGATGAATCAATTGATAGCCTTGATGCTTTGGAAAATGCTTCTCAAGAAGATGCAGACTCTTGACTAAGACAAGAACTAATTTTGGTCAATTCCAAAAGCAGAAGAGGCAAGTAAAATATGGATCTTTCTATCTATAGTAAATCTAAAGAAAGGAAAGAGGTGATTTATGTTTGTAGCTATACATTGGAAAAACACAATAAAATGGTACAACCCACTGGTCAATATCTTTCCTCAAATGGAAGAGACTATTTTTTGTTTACAATGGATAGAGAAAGAGACATTATTTCTACAGTTCCTCGTGCTACTAATATGGATGTATCCCCACCGAAAGGTACTCTTAGAGCACAAGTTAAGTCCACTTTATTTCATAATTTTCTAGAAAACTCTAGTATTGGTGATTCTTCACCTACGCATGCTAAAGGAGGTTGGGATATAGTGTATGTTCCAGACTTTGTATCTCTTAAAAAGACAAATTCTCAAGATGACTTGAATACCCATATCATGTACCATAAACCCACTCCAACTGGGCAGCATAAACAGACAGGTCCCTTGAATGAATCTATCCAAGACTCCTCTGAAGTGCATGTGGACCTTCCTAGTTTGGAGGACAAAAAAATGACTAAGTGTCAAGATCATCCCAGTCTTCACCAAGTTTTGTAAACCCTCATTATCAAATTCAGAAAGTTATAAAACAGGTGAGTAACTATAAGTTGTTTGAATTACATGAATCTTCTACCAGTGATGAAGACATGAAACCAATGGAAGATCATGATGGATTTAAGTGTGTGAACACTGATGTAACTTCTGAGAACTCAGATGATGGTGGAGGTCCCTAGATGAAAGTAAAGGCTTTGTGGAGGGGGAGACAACCATGTTGAAAGTGTGCTCAAACAACTCTTCACAATATGAACACTCTCTCATGAGTGCACTGATGACTTTTTTATAGACCTGATTTATTTTTTAACTCCTATGTCTTTACTTCTTGTATGACTTTATATTTTAATAAGAGGGGCCTTTTCACATTATCCTTCTTAAAAATATATATATATTTCATGAGACATACATGGATAGAACATGGAGTGAACTCAGTTAAATAATGGACTTTTTCCACTTAGATGGTCTTTGGAGTGAACCTTGACAACTAATATGGTCATTTGATTAAAACATGACTACCAAGATTGTTTTTGGAGTGATCCCATTCCACTAATATGGAATTACAATTAAGCCTTGACTACTATGGAAAACATTTTATATACTTATGTGTCAGCTAAAATTCTATGTCTTATTCCTATGTTATGATTTTATGGCTTATGATCTTAAATACCTTTTGATTCAGGTCTTATGAACTAAAAATATTTATTACATGACATTAATTATAATATTTGACAATTATATTATGATCTTCTAATGCTATGATCATGTTATCAGACCCTAATGCTGTTGATTATTCTAACATATCTCCCTTTTTTACACTTACTAAGAATCTGAGCTCACCCATTATCATGTTTTATTTTGCTAGGTTATGCTGATATATATTATGTATGATGTGTCTAAGAAGGGTTCTATTCACAGATAACCTAGTTGGAGATATTACATCTCACTTATGTACCAGTGTTTATATTTCCATGTTTCCAAACGAAATCAACTAAACAGTCTTTGGAATTTTGTTTGTGTAATTTATTAAATGTTCTAAAAAGTGTTGTAATGTTTACATATGATAACATAGTGTCAGAACAATGTTTATTAACATTTTATTTACAAACCATTAGAAAGGATTTGAATTATGATAATGAATAATAATGGTTAAACATAGGGTGTATTGGATAGAAAATAATTCGTCATTATTTAGACATCCTATAATTGATTATGTGGATTTCAACAATGACTATGGTTTCAAATACTGTTATTTTTTTTGTTATTAAATGGAATGAATATGAAGTAATCAATTTAACATTGGATATGATGGAAAATGTTGGGACTATGAGAAATCAAATGTGATGATGACTAGACTGAAAGAAATTGTGATTATACCTAATCATTTATCATGATATATGATTAACAACCTAAACCTAAAACAAATATTAGACTCACTAATGAAGAAAATACTGGATTTTATTGAGATCTCATGTGGCGGAGACCATAGAGGAAAGAGGGATCAATTTACTCTATGTTATGAATGTGCAAAGAGACTGTTAAGAGAATGTATCAATGCAATAATTAAATGTTTTATGTGAAAAAATAAGGGTATAAAGAGATTAATTATTGGGGAATAATGAAGAGTATGGTGGAAGGAAATAAATTTGATATTGGGGGTCCATTTATTATCCATTTACTTAAATATGTGGGACCTAGAAATTATTAATGTCAATGACCTCTTCTAAAGGTTAACTCCTTAACCAAGGAAGGGTTTATGTTATTCCAACATTGATGTGTAGTGATTGAATTTTTTATTTGTTGATATTGAACAATTATGTTATACTAATAATATTATAGTAATAATAATCCTAAATCATATAATTATTTCTCTAAAAATGTTTTACATTAACAGGTTTCAAGTATATGTTGAATTTTTCCAAAAACTAAGAAAATAACACGTGGTAAAGGGAAAGATAACCATTAAAATATGCATAATTTTGTGTAAATTAATTTCATCTAGGACAAAGTGATCATTGGCATTAATGAAGTAAATAGTATAGAATTGATGACATTGGAACTAATTATTTTTTTAAGAAAAAGTGTTTTATGTTTTCTTTGATTGAGTTTACACTATTTTTTGATTTATGAAATATATTCAATATTCAATTATTTTATTTAAGGAATTAAGGGTGATTATGTTTTTTTGAATCATGCAAGTTTTGATTATGTATTTATCATAATTTATTATAATACCATGTATTGGGAAAATATATAATCATGGTATTCATATATTTTTTTGTTTCATTATTAGATAGTTTAAATTGTTTGGGGAAAAATGTCTTTCGAATCTATGAGATTTTTTGGTTTTGAATTTGGCTAGACATATTTTATAGTATTAACAAGTTTTCATATGGATTTTTAGGAATCATTATATGTAAATAGATTTCATACTCTAACCTATTAGGGTTGAAGTTGGTCAATGGAAGCTTCTAGTTCCATAATTTATGGTGGATAAAATAGAAATGGTAAATACTATTCAAACCACTATTAGTGAAGCTCAAATAATGAAAAATATCTATGTTAATAACTGGAGGAATGATTTGGAATTTCAAGTCAGTGATTATGTTTTCGTGAATGAATCTTCATTTAAGGGTGCTATAAGGATCATTAATAATGGGAAAGTGAGCCCTAGGTATATAAATAATTTTTAAATCCTATAAGAATTAGACCAGTTTCATACCATTTGGAAATGCCACCTAGCCTCTCTAAGGAACATGATTTTTTCTAAATATCATTATTTAGGATTTACATGCTAGTCCCAATAAATTTTATCACTTAAGAAGAAAAATAATTGGAAACTAATCAATCATACTATATAGATCCAATATAGATTATAGACACTAGAGAACTAGTGTTGAGGGACTAGACATCTTGACCGATAAGGTTTATTTAGAGAAATCATTAGATTAAAGTGGTGGAGTGGGAACCTGAAGAAATTATGATGAAGAACTATCCAAATAAATTCATGAAATGAAATTATAAAAATTTCATGGATATAATTTTTTTGATGGATTTGAGAATGTAACTATAGAAACCCTACATTTTTTACATTAATGTTATATCATTTTAAAGATAAACAACCTAAAAGCGTTAAAATACTAAGATCCAAAGTTTTATTGAATTTGTCAAATTAAAACTAAAAATAGAATTTTCATAATTAAGACAACATTATTTAATTCCTTCTTATATATTTTTTATTGGTCCTCATGTTCTCCTTATTGTAATTATTCACCTAAGGATATACATTAATGGAAGGGGTGATCTAAAAGCCTAGTAAGAGGATAGATAAGAACATGAATCAAAAAAACCGGGAGATCCTATGGTTTCATCATAATTATCAAAACATGAAGAATTATATAATGATATGGAATGTGTAAATTCATAAAAATAAAACATCATGTCTTATTGGTCAAGTACCACACATATTTGTGAAAAATGCTTGCATCATGTCCATGCATAACATATCTGCATAATCGAAACATCATAATTGTGAAAAAATATAGCATCTTGTTCATTCACAATTCAAATTATCTCATGAGATACATCACATTACACAATTTAATGTAGTGCTATATAATTTTGAGTGCACCCGTCACATCATAACATTTACACAGTCATGCTTTCCACATAAACATATATCAATCATGGATATAAAGTAACCCATATAAAGGAATGTGTTTCATAAGAATTTCACTGAGCATTTATTCATGAATAATCTTTGGGGATTCCAAAATAAAAATGGAACAACATATTTTTTATAATAACCATCAATCTTGAGTGAAGAACAATCATTCTCAATAGAAGTAAAACACCTGTGTATAAAAAGAAAATTTCTTTTAAAAAACATTTTCAATTTTCATAAAATTACACAATAAGAGTTTATATACCAAAAATAAAAAAGGAAAAACAATAAAATTATATTTTATAAATATTAAGAGAACAACAATACTGAAAATTGGCATGAAAGAGGAATAACACAAACAATAGAAATTGGGTTTGAGAATCCCCTTACTATATGTTTGAATTTTTTCTTTACCTTAATATCATGGATAATCAAATTATAATGATTAAATAATAAATAATTAATCTCTTATAAATTAATTTTACTCATTATAATTTTCTTAAGTTCAATTATGGATACTATTTTGAGTTATAGAGTTAAATTTCATTTTTTAGGTGTGTTCATTTTCTTGGTTTTTGTTATCAGTTTACTTGAATACATGTTTCAAAGTCATGTAAAATGAGGATAAATATCCAAATTTGAAATTATATGTTAGTAGTTAACTTACATAATTTTTATTGGTCTTATATATTTATCCCCTTTATTAGTACGATACCTTTGATAGAATGTTATGGATAATCATTTAGATTAATTTGGAGTTTTTCCATCACAACGAATTCAATTAGTTTTTTATTCAATATTATGTATATAAGATAGTTAGAAAACAGAAAAAATGTCATAAAATAAATATTAATTTTTTTAACCATTTTGTGGGTTTTATGACCATCCTTGATGGAAATATAAGGAAATGAAAGTGCATTGTCCATGATAGTGGTAAATCAACACACCAGAGACAATATTTTCATTTTGAAAATAAAAATAAATAGAGAAGAGTTTTTAAGCTGAATTATTTCATTAATATTATAAAATATTAGTATATAAAATATAATAGATTTATCATGCCACTTGGATATGTGGGGGTGAGAATAAAAAAATAAAATAAATGAAATTGAAAAGAAATTCAATGTAAAAGAAAGTGGATTTTACCTCTTGAATTTATCCTCCTTGAGAGCCTCCTTAGAGATAAGGGTTTGATATTTTGATGACACCAAGGGATCATGGACATGGATTTGGATATTAGTAAGATTATTGGGTTGTACATGTACAAATTTCATGGATTTGGGGTTGTGAGGGGAAGAAGTGGTGAGGGGTGGTATGTTTAGGTGGGGAGAGGGGTGTTTTTTGATTATTTTATTCACTAGTGTATTATTTTGGATCAATAATATGAATAGTTTGAAACATGTCACTAAAAATATTAAATAAATAAATGAGGTTTTTATTATGGTTCTTAAGATAGAAAATACCCAAGTAATAAGATATTTAAATTATAATGTATATATACCGTAAATTACCGTATTTCACAATTTACCAAAAATTATATTATTTTTGAAAAATCGTAAAAACTAACCGTAACAATTTTTCAATATCTATAATTCAAAAATGAACACTTTTTTATGAAAATAATTTACTAAATATGAGAAATTTATTTTTTATTTATAATAATATTTTACTTGGAAAATAATGATTTTAAAATTATAACTTATTTTAGGACCCTTTGAAAAATTAATTAAGGTCTCATAAAATTATCCTATAATTATAATGAAAAAAAATATTAATTTATGAATATATTTTTTGAAAAGAATTATTTTAAATCATAATAGTAATTATAAAATTATAAATATGCATTTATGTTTTATAAAAATACCAATACTTAAATTATCATATTTAAATAATTTCTTTAGGTATACTATGATATAAATATATCATATTTTCAATCACTAGAGACCTAAATTTTATTTTCACTATTATAGGTGAGGTTACTATTCTATTGTTTGGATTACTATTCCCAATGGTCATGTTACTATTACAATGGTCAAGTTACTATTCTATTTTTATAGGTTTCATACCTCTCATTTCATTCATTCATAATGTGTAATGTTTCAATTGTTTTCTATATGTGATTTTATGGCATAATTATAAAAAGTGAGTTTCCATTGGTAAAATTCTAGGTTTCTACATTCTTCTCCCCTTAAGAAATTTCTCCCTCAAAATTTCATTTTATATACTATGGTTAATGCAAGTGAGTGTACTACTCCATTATTTCTTCTTCTAATTCAATCATACCTATTCATGATTATGGTTCTTTTATAGTACTTTTACCAGATTAGTAGTCTTTTTTCATAGAAATTTATCACTATATTCCAAGATCATCATTAGATTCTCCTCATAAGAGAGACCATTTTCCCAATGTACCACCTCTAGATTCAATACATGTGAGGAATTCAGAATGTAGTTCCTCAAGATGGATACATGGAATAACTCATGTACTTGATACATGGTAAGTGTTAGTTCTTTTGGATAGGTCGGAACTATAATATGATCAATAATATCGAAGGGGTTGATGTACCTTAGACACAGTTTTCCATTATTCACAAATCCCATGATCCTATTCCGTGAAGATATGAATAGGAATAACTTGTGTCCAACCTCAAAATCAATGTCTCATTGACGAATGTCGGCATAGATCTTCTATAAAATTTGGGATTCCATTATGTGTTTATAAATGGTTTCACGTTTTCCTCCATTTCATCATTAATTTTCGGTCCTAGAATCTTACATTCACTAACTTCATCCAAACATTCTGATGTTCTGCATCTTTTCCCATAAAGGGATTCTTGTGGAGCTATGTTGATGGTTGAGTGGAAACTATTGTTGTAAGATAACTTAACCAGAGATAGATATTGGTTCCATCCTCCATTGATGTCCATATAACATTCTATCAATATTTATTCTAGTGTCTGAATAGTCTTATCTACTTGGACATCAGTATGGGGATGACAATCTGTACTAAAGTTCAGTTTAGTGTTTGGGTCATATTAGAGAATTTTCTAGAACATTGAGGTGAATCTTGGATCCTGGTCAGATAAAATAGATAGTGAAACTCCTTGTAGCCTTACCACTTCTCTGATATACATCCCTGTATGTTTATCTAGTGAGATGTCTCCTCAAATTGTGATAACAATTTTTCTCTTTATCTAACAATCCATAATAACCCATGTTTCATTTCTTCCTTTGGATGTCTTCAGAATTCTGTTGAAAAATTACATTGTGGTGTTTTCACATTTTCATTTTAGTATGGGAAATGTTTGTAGCATCCCCTAATAATTTTTTCTTCCAACATTCACTTGCTGCATACCAATAAATTTTATTTATATTCAAAGATCTCTTTCTTCATATTGTCCAACAAATAATTCACTCAGAGATCTGAATAAATCATTATTCTCCTTAATTGAATAGAGAATGTTTAGAAATTTGTTTCATTCATAATATATTTATTTATCTAAAGATTGGATGGTAAAAATAGTCTTGAACCAAATATTACAACTCCTTCATCATCAATTTTGAACTCTGAGGATTTCCTCTTTCCCGTGGATTTCAACTTCTTCTGAATTTCTACATATTTTCTTTGAGAATCCTTTAATTTATCTTTTAGGGATGTTTGAGAAATCATTGGAGAAAAGACTAATGGTGTTCTTTTCTTAATTATTCCCATGTACATCCTTTTAAAATCTAAGAATATTGGATCTATATAATTTCTTATCATTGATAATAATGCAAAATGAGTTCATCATAGAGAATCTTCCACTTTATTTTTTATACAAGGGCGGTAGTGGAATGAGTAGTTATAGTCCTTGATGAAATTTAACCATATTTTTTGGATCATATTTAGCTCCTTTTGTGTGAATATATTTTTTAGACTCTTATGATTAGTATATATTTCACACTTCTCCCCATAGAGATAATACCACCATATTTTCAATGTGAGGATTATAGCTTCCAACTACAGATCATGTGTGGGATAGTTTTGCTCAAGAATTTTAATCTTCCATGAGGAATAGGATATCAATTTATCATTATTAATTTGTACACACACTAATACATTATTCTAAGAATCACTATATACAAAAAATTTCTCCCCACTTTTTGGAAGTTTGAGTATTGGTGATATGATAATACACATTTTCAACTATTTGAAGTAGCATTCACATTCACTAGTCCAAATTTTTTTTATCCTATCTGAGTCAACTTGGTTAGTTGGTTTGTTAGTAATGAGATATTTTGAAAATATACCTTGTAATACCCAAATCAAACAAGTAAATTCCATATATCTATTATAGATGTTTTCCTAGGACACTCTTCAAACACCATTGTCTTGTAATGGTCCACATATATTCATTTAGTGGTGATAACATTCCCTAAGAATTATAATTCCACCATCTAGAACTCCCAATTAATTTACATTGTATGAAGACCCTCAATTTTAAATGTCTTTTACATATTTTTCAAATTTTCATCATGTTCCCACTTCTCTTATAGTATATCAAAATATCCTCAATAAATACTTCCCAAAAAAATTATCAATGAAATCTATAAAGACTTTATTCATTAAGTACATGAATATTTATAGAGAATTAGTGAGTCTTAAATACATTACTATGAACTCATAGTTACCGTAACATGATTGAGAAGAAATCATAGGAATATATTCCTTCCTAACCTTTAATTTGTGATTTCATGACTGTAGGTCCACCATTGATAAATAATTGGTCCCATATAGTTGATCGATCAATTCATTTATTCATGTAAGGGAATACCTTTTCTTTATAATAATTTTGTTGATCCCATAATATTTAATTCAAAGGTTCATTTATTCATTTTTATTTTTGAAAAATAGGACCAGTGCACCCCATGGTGATGAACTTGATCTTATAAAAACCTATTCCAGATTCTCTTGTAATTTCTTCTTTAGTTCCTCTAACTCAATAGTGGAAATTATATATGGTGTCTTTGATATTAGAAAAGATCTGAAAATAAGTTCAATTAAGAACTCAACTTATTTTTTTAATGAGGATGAATATTAAATTCTTAAAGAAACACATCCATGTAGTCCCTCACAATTATAATGTCTTCAATCATGATTCTCTCCTTTTTCATAATAAATTGAGCCAGACATTATTGCTTATAAGGCAATAAAATCCTCAATTAAAATTTTGATTATAAATGAAATTCATCCTGATCCTTACACTTATACATAATTAGAGGACACTATAGGATGTTAATGTTGATCTCTCATTCCCAATATTTGCTGTTAGATTTATATTATGATAACCAATCAATTCCAAAAATAGAATCAAACTATACCAAAGGAAGTAAAACCGTATTTTTTAGAGGATCATTCCCTAAACAATAACTGGGGAGTTGTTATATACATTCGATTCAATAATTTTTCCATTTTTTATTCTCATGGATAACACAACCACCATATTTTGAGTTAGTGTATCTATAGTTCTACTAAACGTTCATGATATAAAAGAATTCATAGAACCAGAATTAAATATTACGTTCACTATTCATGAATGAATAACTAGATTTCATGTCACCAAATCTTTGTTTGGTTCCACCATAGTATTAGTGATGGAATATTCTTTCCCTTTCTTCATTGTATTTGGTGTATTCTAACACTAATTTCCCTTAGGGACTCTATGTTTAGTAAACTGTCTTGAATAGTGATGTTTCTCCCAATAGTTGAAGTAGTGAACCATGGATGGTTCTCTCCTTTTATCCCATATATTTTCAATCTTCCTCATGTCTCTTTGACATTTATGAGATTGGTTTCTTTCTCTCCCACACTTGAAGCATTTTACCCATCCCTTTGTATAATTTCCATGATGCCTCATCCTATATATTTTCGACATATGAGTGGTTGAGTTTTCTTCCCACCTTAGTCATTAGATCCTTTTATTTAAAACTCTATATTTAGTTTCATATCTTCATATCCATGGGACCATTCTCCCCAATCCATATTCACATTGAGAGAAAATATAACAATATATTCATAATTACCAAAGTCTGAAATTTCTTGAATCTTTATAAGGTGTGGTGTTAATCCACTAAATAATCTATAGACTTTGTTCTGATTATTGATAACAAAATCCAAATCATACCATGCAATCCTTGTGAATTTTTACTTATAAACCATGAATTATTCACCTTATTTTTTCTTCAACTCTATAAATTATCTCCCAATCTTTATACAAATAGTTTCTGGGATATACATGTTAAGAAATATTTTCTTAAATCTTTACCACTCCATATCGTTAATTTCATCCTTCATCTTAGAGTTATTAATCAATTACCACAATTTATCTGCCTCTCCATCCTTATGATAAATTGATAAATTAACCTTCTCCATATCCGAATAGTGAATCACCGAAAATATCTACTGCATTGATTTGATCTAAATTTCATGGTGTAGTGGTTCAGAAGATCCACATAACATCATTGGTGGTTTCGTCATAAAATACTTGACATCTAACTTCTTTATCTTCGGTGAAGGGGGGCGTTCAACATTATTCAGGTTATTGTTCTTATCTTGATATAGCTGGGTAAGCATCGCCATGAAATGTTTAACTCCACCTCTTATGAAATTGGGAATGTCATTCAAAAAATCACTATATTGTCCCACACATAGTTTATTGGATTAGTTTATCCTAGTTCCCATAATTTGATTAAATAAAGAAGATTAAAATAAAACATAAGTAACCAACTCACAAATTATTTATTCCTTTTTTTAATTAACTATAAAGGTATATCATGTGGGATCACTGTGTTTAGATTTTTTTTGAAAAAAAAATCATCTTGGGTTTTTTCATATACATAGTCTCATACTATGGGTGGTCAATAATTTTCTCTAATAAGAATTCAATAATTAACTAATCCATGATAGGATACCAACATTAGCATACAGACTTTTCCATTCATTATTGTCACATCACGTTATAGATAAACAACATAAAAGCATTACAAAACCAGGATCCAATGTTTTAGTGTATTTGGAAAATTAGGACCAAGCATAAAATTTACATAATAAATAATAAATATTATTTAGTTCTTTCTTATCTAGTTTTTTGTTCCATATTGTTATCCTTATTATATATAGTCACCATAGGATATACATGAAATAAAGGGGTGAGCTAAAATACTAGTAAGATGATTGATAAGAACAATAATCAATATAACAGGGGTGATTATAATAATAATCATAATGACAGAATAATGGGATAATCATCATAATAATGAGAGTTGTAATTAGATAAATTCATGGAATTTGTAAATTCATAAAAATGAATCGTTATGTTTTAGTGGTTAAATAGCACAAAACATTGTGAACAAATCCAACATCACGTCCACACATTACATATGTCCATAATCATTAAATCATCATTGTGAAAATATATATCATCATGTTCATGAATATTGAACATTATCTCATTAGATAAATCTCATTACCAAATTAATTTTAGCACTATATAATTCCAGGTGCTCCCATCACATCAAAACATTTATATAATCATACTTTCCATATAGAATGTATATCAACGATGGATATAAAATAACCCAATGAAAGGAATGGGTTTCATGAGAATTTAATAAATCATAAATTCCTAAGTAAACGTTGGGGTTACTAAAAATAAAAAATAAATAACATATTCGTCATCAGAAATATCAATATTGAGTGAAGAAGAATCCATCTAAAAAGAAGTAAAACATTTGTGTTTTATAATGATGAGTTATTTTGGAGAAATCATTTCATTTTTTCATACAATAATTTTGGAAGAATTTAAATACCATAAATTAAAAGGGGAAGAAACTGAAATTATATTTTAGGAATATTAAAAGGATATACATACAGAAGTTCGCCATGAAATAAGAATAACCCAAAGAATGTAAATTACGTTTTAAAATCCCCTTACCTTTTTTTAATTATATACATAATTTTGTATCCTAGATAATAAACTTATATAAATTAGACAATAAATAAAAGACCTATTATACATTTATTTTATTCATTATAATGGTATTAAGTTCACCAATGACCATTATTATGAGCTATAATGTTGAATTTCATCGTTCAGGAGTGTTTGTTTTCTTGGTTTTCATGATCAGTTCACATATATACCTGTATGAAAACGTGTCTAAAATGAGAATATTTATACAGAATTGAAAGTATATGTTATAAGTAAACTTTTCGAAGTTCAATTAGTCAGATATATTATTATGTTTCTAGAAATTGGGATGATTAATTAGATAAAATAATAATGGTAATCATTTAGATTTATTTGGTTGTTTTTTATCACCACAGACTAATTTTGTTTTTTTAAATATTATTATGTATATAATAGAGTTCTATAAAATAAATAATTCCTAAAATGGATTTTAAAATAATATTCAATCATTATAATGGTTTCATGACAATATTTGAATGAATTATAGAAAAATAAAAGCACATCAGTCATGATAGCAGCAAATCAATACACTATAGACGATATTTTCATTTTTAGATTTAAAGGAAAAAAGGAAACATATTTTAAGATAGATTATTCCATTAAGAAAATAAAATTATAATATATAAAAGATAATAGAGTTATCATCACACTTGGATAAGTGGGGTTAGAAGAGGAGAAGAAAATAAATGAAACTGAAAAGAAATTAAAAGAATAATAAAAATAATTTTACCGCTTGAATTTCCCCTTCTCGAGAATCTCTTTAGAGAAAAGGTTTAGGTATTTTTATGCAACCAAGGGATCCTAGAAGCAATGGAATGGATTTGGAATATTATTGAGCAGTACTTGGACATGATTCATGGAATTGAGTTTTTTAAGAGAAGAGGTGGGAGGGGTAATATTTATAGGGTAGGAGAGGGGTGTTTTTTTGGATTATTTTATTCCTTATTTTATTATTTTATCTCCAGATAATGAATAGTTTTAAATTTGTCACAAAATATATTAAATAAAAAAATTTATTTTTAGATTATTGTTTTTATAACATCAATGAATCATAGAATAGTGTATTTAACTAATAATGAATATATATCTTTAATTACCATATTTAACTATTAATAATAAAATAACTACATTAGAAAAATAAAAAATTTTACCCAAATATTTTATCAATGTGTAGAATTAAAAAATGAACCCCATTTTATGAGAATAATTTTCAAAATATGTTAAATTTAATTTTTAATTAAAATCATCTTTTATTTTAAAAATAGCTATATTAAATTTATAATTTATTTTACAGCAGTTTGAAAAATTAATTATGGAATCATAAAATTATATTATAATCATAATAAAAAAAATTATAAATTTATGAATACATTTTGTGAATATATATTTTCTCTTAAATCATTATATTAATTATAAAATTGTTAATAAATATTTATGTTTTATAAAAATACTAACACTTAAATTAGCATTTTTGAAAACTTTATTTATTTTTTCTGTGATATAAATATATCATATATTCATTCATAAGATACCTAAATTTTAATTATAACATCCAAGGTGTGGTTACTATTCTATTTTCAAGATTACTATTCCTAATGGTCATGTTACTATTCCAAAGGTCAGGTTACTATTCCATTAGTATAAGTTTCTTAACTTGTAGAAATAGCTCTTAGTTTATTCATTCACCATTTATAAAGATTATATTGTGTTTTATACGAGATTTTAGGTAATAATTATATGAAGGGAGTTTTCATTGATAAAATATGGGTTTTTTAAACCAATACCCTAAGACTATATGATGTTTTTCTTTTAAAAAAATTTTAATCTCTTCAATTTCTTGTCATGTATGAAACACTGAATCAAAATGAAATATAATATAGTATACCATTATAAGCTAGCCACTAAATTTGTGGGTATGAATAATAATTACTAAATGAAGAAAATTAAATGGTTTACACAAGTTTAAAATAAATTCATTAGTTTTCAATCGATTAGAAATAGAGATTAAATTCATTTTAAATTAAAGGAAATATTTTTCTGAAAAACTATTTTTTTTAGTTTAGGGGGTTTTATCCTAATAAATTAAATTATACAGTATTGGATAATGGATTTAATAAAATTTATATATTATATATTCAATCAAGAAATTTATCATTAATCAAATATCATTTCTAATTCTGATATAAGAATAGATCTATATTTAATCATATAAACCCTATTTTTGCAAAAAAACTATTCAATCTCATTTTTCATACTTATTTTGAAATAATTTTTTTACAATTTTGAATAAATTATTTAAAAATATTAAATTAATTTTTATTATTAATATTTCAAAATTTTCTTAGAGTTATTTTTTTATGATTTTATGAAAATATTATTTTTTTCAATGAATAATGAAAATTAATGTTTTTTTAAAACATCATTTTTAATGAATTTTAAATGTTTCATTTTAAAAAAATTAAAAGTAAAATTAGTTGAAATAAATTATTATTAATATAATTTAGGCCATAAAATCAATATTATGTTTAATTGTGATATAAAAGTATTTTATATTAGGATTTTTTTAGAAAAGCTCATTTTCAATGCACTCTTGGGTTTTATTTTAAAGAAAATTAATCTACTTCGGTGAATTGAATTTGAAAAAATAGTTACCATATTTTGAATCCTCTTAAGTAAAAATAGGTAACAATTTCAACTTAATTTTTTTTATAGATATTAATAAAAATTGAAATATTTAATTATAGTGGTTAAGGTTAAATCACAGTTTTGTGTGTTACATGCATCTGTGGTAGAATTAATTTTCAAGAAACATAATTTTTTTTGTTAAATTGGATTTAATTTTTTGGATTATTTGTTCCTAATTATATAATATGTTTCATTTTATTTGTATACATAATGGATAAATTTCCTTTGTAGATAAAAACCAATTATTGTGGTGAAAACTGTAATGAGGAAAGTAAGTAATCTTATATAATAAGGGAATAATGGGATTAAATTTTTTATGTTGGATATTTGGATACACTTTATGTTACCTATAATCCATTATTTATCAATTTTTGTGGAACTTGGGTTGATATTGACTTCCATTTATTGAATATTTTTGGGTATTTAAAAAATGTCACTCCTCCTTAATTATAAAAGGATGCCTCTTCCAATCACATATTCACATCTCTTGATACATCTAGATGAACCAAAACATATAAAAACATCTCAAAAAAATAATTATATAGATTATAAATATTATGTTCTTCCAAACAGTCCAACCCTTTGGTCCTTATTAGGAGATCCAAAGAAGGTTTTTCTATGAGAAGGTAATTGTCCTTAGTAAGCTCTTTCTTCTTACTTATTCTCCTAACACCATAATTAATGTCCCAATAATACCAATATAATTAAAAAAATATTTGATATATAGTTATATTATATATATATTTTTTGGAATAACCTATATTAATCTCCTCTTACATCAAATGGGATGTGAAACTGTCAATCATGTGTATGACAGAAAACTACCTCATGAACTGATGTAATGCATTTTCCATCACCACCACCCATTACTAGATATAATTTTGTATTAAAGAAATATAATTTATATTTATGAAATAATTATACATATTTAATTATAATATCGCATATACCTTCTTACCTTTCAATCCATTGGAAATTGATAATGTTGCTCATGCGTACGTGTGGACTACAGTCTCCACAAAGGGATGTGATTCATATTTTTATACATTACATGGTTGGTAAAAAAGATGGATTTGATGAAAATATATGATTTATACGATATAATAATTATTCTTCAATGTTTATTTATTACATTTCTTTATTTAATTCCATTTTTTAACAAATGAAAACAACATTCACTCGTATATACAACCTACTATCTCTATGAATGGTGTAACTAATTTTTATATATCTATGTTTTATAGACTATTTTAGATACTTATATTGTGAATATTTATAATATTTATACCATGGTTAACCTTATATAAATTTTTTGATCAAGATAAAAGTATAAGGACTAGAACTGCTAAACAAAAGCATACATGAAAAATGATGAATATATTACCTGAAATAGTGATTTTAACAAAGAATCAGTAATAAATGGATGATAAAAGATTGTATTTAATAAAATATGTTATGATATATATGATAATTTTTCTATAATATATTTATATTAAATATATATATTTATAATATTTTGGGTTTAATCATGTACAAAGGAATATGGATGTGAGGTAAGCGTTTCTTATCTCACTTTTACTTCTATGATAGATATGCGATATTCACAACTCATTTATTTTTTGAATTGTGTATAATAACAATGAATGTATTTTATGATTATTATCATGAAATTTATGGTATATAATTATCCATATTAGACTCTTTATTTTAGGGGGGTTCTAATTCAAAAGAAGCCAACGTGATAAGGGTTTATTTCACAATCACATCATTATTTGGGTTTTTTTATTTCCAAGTATCCAGGGGGATAATTATATGATTTTTTAATATTTAACATAATAAATTATATTCTAATTTTTTTACTTTAAAAAAATATAATTTTTCTATTAATTTTACTCCTCTCTCAAAATACAAAAAAATGGAAAAAGAAGAATTATTTTCTTTTTTGTCGAGAATCATTTTATTCCATGTTAATGTATTATAATTTTTTTCAATAATATTTTAATACTACATTATCAATTTTTATAGTCATTTATACCCATAATATACCATTTACAAGAAAAATTAAAATGAATCTTTTAATCTTTTCTAAACACGCACTATTTGACTTTTTTCAAATGTGTGAAAGGATTGTTTCCTTTTATCTTATTTTCCGTGAATGATATTTACCAACATCTTGAATGATTAATTTTTTTAATATTACTTTTCTTGCATCAATCAAATTTTAAAATATTATTTTTTTTATAAATATTTTAAAAATTCATTTATCATAAAAGTAAATTTCAATTTGAAAAGGGTATTTTTCTCATAAATGTTTTTAATGGAATTTTGAGGTATTTTAATTCATAAAAAAAAAATTTATATCACTTATGATACACTAGGGATATATTATAATAATTAAATCATTATTATATATATGGATGTTTTATGTTCATTTTTACTTGGGATGTACTATTTTGATAATATTCTCCATTTTATAAAGGATGGTTTATGATTATGTTTATTAATTGGGAAAAGTATTAAAATTTCATATGATAGGTTTAAATATGACTATTTCTATGGATTTCGATTAACCCCTTTCATATGAAGAATGAATTGGACATAGTATGTGATGAGTGGGCCTACTATTTCCCCTATATGAATCCGTAGGTATCATGATACAAACTAACTTGTGTATTTTGATGAAGCCTTACCCATTTATATAGGATGTCTTGGAATAATACTTTGATGGTATGTTTATGATTTTTAGATAATTATATCCATGGATAAGATTCATAATTATTTAAAATTTATATGTAAATTTTTTATAATCATTTACTCCTACTATATTAATCTTCCTTATAATTTTATTTATTAAATGGATTGTGTTTTATATATTTACCATTCCATATTTGTTATAAATTATATATTCATGATGGATTCCACTGCACCCATACCATTACTGAGAATCTAATCTCACCCCTTTCATATGTTTCCATTCTCTAGGATGTTATGAATTACTTTATGATTGATATAGAGGGATATTATAAAGTGAATAAAAATGTTTTCAAAAAAATTATTATGGTGTATATTATGTTTTCAATTGAAAAGTGAGTTTTTAGCTTTCTAAGAATAAAAATTTATTCAATCATTTAGGACGTGATTTATTATATTTAATACCAATTAAATAAAGAAATCAACCCCTTTTGGATATTAGTGTGGGGGGTTTTATAATATGAACATGAATTCAATGAATCATGAATTTTATTTTCATCATATGTAGATGAATTTTTCCTTTTATCTTTCTGGATTTTAATTTTGGAAGTTCATATTGATTATTTCTTTATTATTATAAATTCCATAATTTATTGACTTAAATTTCATGATCTCATTAGCATGATTTTTTTAGAACACATTTTTCCAATATTTCATAGATTTTTTCGAAGAACATAGAATATATTTCCTATTATGATATGGATTTTATCTTTTGAAAATGATAAATGTACAATTTCACTTAAAATATGGTTGAGGAAATTTTTTCATGTATTCACTATCCTTGATACCTACCTGACATTAATCCTAAATTTATCCCATAGAGAAAATGAATTCCCATTGATAATAATAATCCACATTTCAAACAAAATTATTTATTAATATCCATTCTCTAATTTTATCATGATTAGAAAGTTCAAGTATAAGAGGATAGGGAGTTCATGAAAAAGGGATGTGTTTTCTTGATGGGAAAATTCTTTTACTATTTAATTGGGATTTGGAGAAGTATTACGTAATTATTTATTGAATTTATTGTTTAACCTTATAAATTTTTTGTTTTTTTAAAAAATTCATTGATTCTTGGAGGATTAAAAAAAATCACTTGATAAATGATTTTTATAATTTGGGATTGGGTAATGCATGTGAGACTTTTCCTTTCTAAATTTTCAAAAAAATGAGAAAAATATATGAGTCACTTATTCATTGTATATTCATTGTTCACGGCCTAACTCTAATATTGAGGATATATGAAATATATAATTTATTGGAGGATAAAATATGTGACATTATATTTATTTCCATGCTTAATACATAGATTTGAACCTCATTTTCAATATTTACATGATTTATTCATGAATTAACTAATTTAAAAAAAATTATATTAATTTTACCATATGTTTCAACGCCCTCATTTTTAGTCATTTTTGTCTCCACTAAGTGGAGAATGTACTTCATTTTCATGTTTATAAGTTTTGTTCACATTTTCAAGGTATAAGGAAATTGTCACATTTTTATTTTACCTTGAGTGATGAGAGAAGAAAAATTTTGTGAGGTAAATATTGATTTGAATGTTGAATAATGATATATTAATATACTTTAATGTAAAAGAGGAGTATCTCCATCATCTTTCATGGGAAAATAATATACATTTTTCCTAGTGAGGATATGGTTTCATTTTCATTATAAAAAATTTGATTTTAGACCTCCCCATTAAAAATTATTTTTTTAATTTTGAATTTTAAATATTTTTAGAATAGATTTTCCTTTCTAATTAATAATGGATATTTATGATTTAGGACTATTATGGTCTATGTGTGGGTGATTTTATGGGTATACATTTTTCATATAATTTTTTAAAAATTTGTTAATAATTTTAATTTTATTTTTAGTGTTGACCCCCATTTTTAATTTTTATATATCATTTATGGGAGAATCATATATTAAATGGGATTTTTGTAAAAAATAAATAATTAAAATATTAAATATATGTCTTGAAAATGTTATATTATTTTATCTATTTTTGTGTGTGTAGGAAATTGAAAAGGAGACTTCAAAAAAAAGGGATAACCCATTGTAACCCTCAACCAAAGTATTTTTATCAACATTGATAACCCAATAAGGGAAATTCAACCAATAACATCCATGAATAAGGCCTACATGAGTGAAAAAATGAAGAATAGATTGTACACAAACTATGCCGAGGTGGAAGTCAGGTGGCGCAAAATCTTGGGTGGAGGGGTTGGTAGAAATCCCGACTGGCTCATGTGTGTCATCATAGAACCGTATTTGGGTGTCAGCATGTATGTGGGATCCCATACTTTCACTGTGATTCTTTACAAACATATTTGTGGGATTGTTTTTGTGGTTGATTCCATCTGATCAAAAGTCTACTGTGGGACACACAACACTCATGTACTTTTTATACTTTCTAATTTGACACTGTCGTAGGTGTGGACACATGTTTTATTCTTTTGATATAAGCTAAACCATAATCCACCACCACCAAACTATAAAACCTCAACCACTTAACAAAAATCCACAATCATTTCATCATAGTCTTCCATGGAAAAAGAAGAGGATCATTGGTAGTCACTAATTATTTGAGGACCATTGTGCCAAAATTTTCTTCTGTGTGTTGTAGTGACCTAGGGATGCCAAACCAGGGAAGATAGGTTTTATTATTGAGTTTATGCTATATTGTATCTATATTGGATAGATATTGAAGAAAAAAACAATTCCAATTATAAAATAATGTGTTGCTGTACCATGTAGTTATAAATAAAGAAAACAGAAGCTCTACTATGTAAAACTAGATACATCACATCAATTAAAATTGAGATATGTGAAGTAGCAGAGTACTCCATAAGATAACTATTGCAGTGTGTAGGTGTAAAATTTAGTAGTTTAATTCTTGAAAGGGAAGAATAATATTTTACCATTTAGTGTGGGTTTCAACATAGCTGCACATGGACAAGAACTCCTTAAGAGGACAGTGCTACAAGGAATAAACCCACCCAATATGGGTTTCAACTACAAGAATTTCAAATCCCAGAATATTTTAGGTCATTCTACTGATGTGATCGGGTCTCAAGGGAAGGTTGAGAAAAATTAATTATAGTCTACCTTGCCTATACCTAAGGGGTTTTAAGAAAACCATTAATCAATGAGTTTGGGCTAATGATATTAATAGAATAACATAAAGGGGAATACATGGGTCCCCCTATCTGATTTATGGATAAATAGATTTTTTTCAAATATAATGATAGTGTAAATTAGAATAAAAATTTTAACATGTGGAGAGATAATTCCCTCTTTAAAAACAATATATTTGGATATTGTGCTAGGGTTTTGGATGTTTGACTTTTGTAAAATGATTGAAGTTGGATTTGTTGCATCTATTGCAGATCACTTTGAATTTTTTATTCCATCATGACTATCCTCAGGGGGTAATCATTTTGGTACCAAGATATGTATAATATGGTGAGTTCACTTAGTGGAATTAATTTTTTGATTGGTTTAAAAAAGGGTTATTGTATTTGTATTCAGTTTCAAAAAAATAAACCCTCCCTAATAATTCATGACCATTACTGATTAGAGAGGGAATTCTATCAAAGATAATAACTAATTATCCCTTTATTTTTTAAAACCAATTTATTGATGAGAGTAATTATGTTTAAATATGGTTTTGAAAACATATATGTATAATAAAACCATGTAAATTGTAGGGTAAAGGGGTTCATATGGATCAGATGGTGAGTAATCTAAGAAGAAGATCACAGGAGTTTAATTTCAACACCATTAATACCAAATCTTATTAATTTTACTCAATAAGTTCATCAAACTAACGTACCATGCTTGGTCCACCGATCTCATATTTCTTAAAAAACACCCAAATTAAACAACATTTTCATTAATTTTTCCTAAAATATTCAAAAAAAATTATATATATTCTATTTTGGTTGAAAATGACCACCACTGAACTATAGTTTAAAATTAGTTAGTGTCTATTTGAGTATAAATTTTGTACCTTGATTTCCCTAACAGAGGTAACAGATATTTGGCATGATTTAATTGAATAGCATGAAAACATAATAAAACCAACCAATGTTCATAGAAATGACCACTATAATGAAAATTTTATAATATTCATTTAATTAGATAATATAAAAGGAATCATCTGGGAAACATTGGTCTCTCTCCATTTCTACATAGGATTATCCACAGCAACAATCTAGAGGGGTGATGATTATGGAACTAGTGCCTTCCCCCTCACCTCCATATTTTAAACATGACCCATCCTTTCCATTACATGTCCTATTGACTCTAATTGATTTTGGATATTTCTATTCAACTATTGTCTCTCGTCCGTGTTCCATGGAAGGGGAATGTCGTGGTTGTGTTTTTATTCTTGGTGGAAATTTTTAGGGATGTTTTGAGGGTCCCATTTTTATTGTTTTCTATGAGAGTTCATAGCTGCTAAAACCTTCCCTGAACATGAATTCTTTCACACCACTCCTGGTAAGATCTAAAGAGGGGGTAACAAAATGGTTTTGGGATTTATTGTTTGACGGTCTATGGTTTTTTCAGGCACTCTTGCATCAGATTTCTCTTGATCATATTATGGGTTTAGTTTCATCATAGTCCAGTGCCATGGGCTAATCCAACACCTACTCTGGTCCAAATTTACTCTACTACACTCCCATTTAGACTTGAAGCAGTGGTAACCAAGAAATTTTGGGATGTGGGACTTTGTATGCAACAACATTCTTTGCGAAATAGGTGTTGGTTTCTCTTATGAGGAAATTTTGGTTCTCTTACTCTTTGACATTGGTTTTTTTCTGAGGTGACTTATGTAACAATAATATTGATGGTTTTGGTTTTGTAGAATTTTTTGGGTGTTCCCTCATAAAATTAGTGGTGATGGTTTTTTCATTTATTTTGATAGGAATTCGATATGTTCAAATATTTTTTGTGAAGGTTTATATTTGTGTCTCCAGTTTTGGGTATGTTCATTTCTGGTTATGGTGGCAGCTGATGGGGTTGTTCACAATACTGTTGTATCGATTTTTTTTATATTATGATGTGTGAATCTCATTCTATAATGTTGGTTTGATGTTGTGGTGGAAGATATCCAATTGTCGGATATGTTTTGGAGGTCTATGGTGGTGGTGTTCTCCATTGACTATTGTGCTGATATTAACGAAAATGGCAATACATGACAATGATGATGATGTATATCATGATGATGATGGAAGGTGACTTGAAATGACTTATAATTTTTTGGGTACTCATGGCCCGAGGTCTCCTTGGATCATGTGAATTTTTATACTTTTGATCATTGTTTTAGAAGATTTGAATTTGTATCCTATTTGAGATGTTTTACATACCTATCTACAACAAAATAGTTTATTTAGAAATCAAAAAAGAAAATTTTCAATCAGTCATTTCATTATTTAATTATTTTTTTTATATATAGATGAATTGATTTAATTTTAGGGGATATAAATAATATTTTATATAAATAATGAAATTATCATTCAATATTTCATTAATATAAATATTTAATTACATCTCATTGATGTTGTTTTTTTAAATTGAAATGATCATATTAGAAACAATATCAATGTGGAAATCCAGAGGGTTTTAAATTTATTTTTAAAAAATATATTTCGCTAAAAAACAATGAGAATTTTAATAATGAATAAAAAATATCAATATCCAAGAGAAGATGGAATTATATAACTATATCAATTGATTTCATGAAATCCTAGTTAAATAATTATTTTAATTAATGTCTTGAAGTCATAATTAATAATTATAATAATAAAATTCCCAAGGATATAGTTATATATTTATATTAATTGATTACCCAAAGACACAATAAAATAATTTTATGAAACATTATATTAATTAACATCTATGCTGATGTTGAATAATAAATTCAAGATAGAATAAATAAAAAAAATGGCCAAAGGAATAAATTTGGATCCAAACTCGAGGCTCTTACTCCCACAAGATATGTAGTATTCCTCTTCAATGTTTAACTCCAAAAAAGTTCAATCGAAGGGTTTTCTATAGAGGCATCCAACATCAATATGCAAGCCAATGGTTTCATGAGAGAAAAACCATGATTTTAATGAGAACTCATACATGAGACTTTTCCAATATATGAGTCTATAAATGCCCATTAATTTACCATTTTTATAAGGGAGAATAGAATTTTGGATCCTTTTTGGAAGCCCAAGCATCTATGCTCATGCAACTCTCAGTAATTTATAACACACAACACCGATCATATAATTTTTATTATCTTTAATAGGTAATAAATTTTAATTGAATTAAATCACATAATCCCATCGATGTATTGTAAAAATATTTAGACTACTTCGTATGTCACATTTTCCATGAAAAACATGGTTTACATAAGAGTAAAATGACTCATTGAAACCATGGTCACATGAAAACCAGATATTGAATAAACCTATAAAATTCATCCATTTTATACTCTAATTTTTATGGTAATCCTATATATAAGTGATGGTATATGTGTACCTTAATCTCTTAATTTGGATACACTCATGAAATCTATACACATTGTACTAGATTTTTATTCTTTCATCTCTTATCCCTTCATGTCATAAATAGGCTAGGAAACAGTTTTAATAATATCTACACATTTCCTTCTTTCAAGAAGTACAATATGTAATACCCAATAAATACCTTCTTTATGTTTCTTTCATTAAGAAATATTTTTTAACACATGATATTAAATTTCATGGAATGGTCTTATTATGTGACCTTAAACTATACAACTCGAAGTAAAAGGGTTTTTTCTCTATCAAGAAATTAAGGACACCACTTTGTGGTTAAATACATGTACCACAGGCATCTTATCTTCACCATGAGATGTGATATCCCTCATTACTTAACAATTTTCCAATGTAGTATCAATCCAACTAACCAAGGTGGATTTCATCCATATAATGTTCCCACTAGACTATAAATTGTGATTGTCATAACTAGAATCTAAACCATGAGTTTCCCCAATATACTCTAAACTATGAGTTTGCCCCACAAGATTTCAAACCTTGAGTAACCCATAAGACTCTAAACAATGAGTTTCCCCAAAAGACTCCAATCAATGTATTCCGCCACTAAAATCTAAATCAATAGCATCACCAATGAATTATAAAAAGTGAGTGTCCTAATAAGACTCTAAACTATGAGTATTCTCATTACACTATAACCTATCAGTGCCTTCTTATTTACCTTTACAATATAGAGTTGCATTACATTCTTGTATTGAAACCCATTAACCATGTATTTTTTATGTAATAAGCATAATTTTTTTTAAAGTACTGATATGAGGTTAAAATGATAATATCCATTATACCTCACACATTCTTGCATATGATAGTAAGGTATTTTCCCCAATAAGCTCATACGTGATGTAATTAACAGATTACCAAAAGGATTTTTCGAGGAATAGTTTCACAAATATTCATAAATCAATGATTTAGTCTCAAACTAAGAATGTGATGTAATCCATAAGCATTTCTTAACCAATTTTGGTTTTTTTCTAATTCAATAACATCTAACCAGTAGTCTAATAGTTTGATACTACTCTCATTCAGTTTACCCTAGTCTAGAATGCATGATTCTTGACATGAGGGTAGTCTATAGTTCCTACCCTAGATAATATTGATCTGTAAGTTATCATATAACCAACTATAACCCAATAATTATACATGAGAATGTTTCTATCAGACTAATATAAAAGCCTTAGCCCCTCATCACGAATGTTGATCTAGATAACCCAACCAATGATTCCATAGATAACTATCATAGAGTATCTTCTTATAACAAAGAAGTGCATCACCTTGATGGTCATCACTAGGGTTAAGTACCTTGAAATCATCCTGAAATCCCTTCCCATGATTCCAACAATAATTCTCATAGCGATTATACCCATGACTCAAAGAATCCAGTTCCTAGGGAACTCCTTCACTGGAAGTGAAAATCAAACAAGGGGAATCAATGATTTATTACACTAGATATATTAGAGTATAAAGACACATAATAACTAGAGAAGATAATAATAATTTTACCACAAACAACCCTGGAATAAATTACTTTACGGTTGAGGATGTTCATTATATATACATAAGTTCATTGGGTTCCAAAAACCCTCTAAAGTATTTTGACGTAGAGAAATTAACATCATTATTTCAAGGGTATTCCTTGAAACCATACTTGGAACTATTATACCCATTTCCCTCTACTTATACACTATAAGTGGAGGAGGATTTAGGATTTAGTTAAAAAAATTAGATAAAAAACAACATCTAGGAGGTGAAGAGGTACATAATGGGTTCCCTAGAGAATAAAACACGAGGTTCATATCCTATAAAGTGAAGATATAAATGTGTGATCTATTTTAGAAAGATATCAAACTAACAAGAGGTAGATAATCTTTTGTGATAGCGCATCCACTTTTAGATCCAAAATAAGGGAGATACCCATCACTCCTTGTGTCGTACAACTATTCTAGTATAAAATACAAGGGTTAGTATACCTCTAATAAATAATTGCTTAAGATTCAACCTATTAATTCAAAAAAAGAGATTTTAATCTATCATGATTAGGATGAGGATGATAAACTATATAGGCCTTGGACATAGACTGTATTTTGGTCATGTTATAGACACATTTTACTCATAAGTTCCTTAAGTCAGAGAAACTTTCTAAAAATCATGTTGCATACCTCTAAAAGAATTTATGGGTTATGTTCAACCAACTTAATAACAAATAATCAGTGTATACATGATCTTATAACAACTTTAAGTCCCTCAACAAAAAGATTCATAATATATACCTTTCTATGTTTCAAATGTCACAACACCATTACTATATTGGTTGTCATTAGAATATCAAGTTGGTATATTCTTAATTTCTTATCGTACTACACCATATAATCTATAATGGCCCTGACCCCAGTATCATGGAGTCTATTTATACATTATTACATTAGAAAAATATACAATGAATCACATTTCAAAGGATGAAATTTTTTAGTAGTCTTTGTAAACTATATAAATACATATTTTTCATATTACATTTAGTAACTAAAATTTCAATATCATTTTTTAGAATGTCATTATTACCTCTTAAATATACATCATATCAAACATAGTGCACTTTCGGGATTCATTAGCATGAAAACAAAAAAAGCGAGATCACAAATACTTAGTATGGGTTGTGTATATCGGAAGATATCATGAATAAGAAAGGTATGATCAATAAAGTTTAACAAATATTTAATAGTAAATATCTAAACACACAAATAATTTAATAAATAATTAAACTATCATGATTATATAAGGCGTAATCAATACGGAAAGGTAACTAACTGAATATAGAAGTCATTTAATCAATAAATTGATAATGAAATGCATCTAAAGATAATATAATTGTGAAAATATCATGGATAATAATAACCATATTCTTAATAGAGGAAATTATCAATCACTGGAAATCATTATCATAGGAATCAAGATACCTCTATTTTCATGACCATTCACCAGAAATTTTAAAACCTCCTGTAAAAACCCATCTTATTTGGCCAACTAATTTGCCTAATCAGACCTATTGATGCATCAATGTGATATATATAATCATGACCCACCGATAACTTCATGTAAAATTAATTACTCATATATCAAATAATTGATTTAATTTATGAATAAATATTACTTATCAACAAATATCTATATTGAGTATAGGTTATAGAATTATCAGTATTTACAATGTTAATCAAATAACTTTCAAAGTAAACACCAAATGAAAAAATTGGAATATGGTTTAGTAAATAATAATATACATCATTTAATAATATATATATTTTTTATATATAAAATTTCTGATGAAAAATTATCACAAGAATTTGATTGTTTCAAGAGAATGTAAACAATCCCAAAATAAAGCGAGATAGTACCACATTTTTGTAACACTTGGTAACTTTTAAATTGTAACTCCTTTAGTAATAAAATGTAAATGATACATTAATAATCTTGGATAAACGGTGTTGATGTTAAATAAATCAAATTGATAGTATATAAACCACATAAAAGTTAATAGGTTCATAATAACAAATATGTCTTAAAAAATTGAAATTGAGACACAATCCCTTACCACATGGTAAATTGCAAGTAAAATAACCTTAAAATAAATAATTAAAATTGAAACCTAAAATAACACGACTTTTGTATTGTTAATTATGTTAAATGGGAAATGGGAAATATATAAACGATATAAATGAAAATAGGTGCATAACATTACAATACGCCTCAATGAAGGGAAAGTGGGTTTAAGTCACCTACCTCACGCTTTCCTTTATATGAAAAATCATTAAAATCATGTATAATTGTTTTATGAATGTTATTAATTTATAATATAATCATAATCATATTTATTATATTATATATGACCATCATCTAGTGTTTTATCACCTATTTTTTAAAAATATTTCATTATTTTAAATATTTTGGGCGTAAATTGCCTTGTTTTATCGAGCATGTTTTTTCATAAATGTTTTGGTTATTATGTATATGGTATATATCCATAATATAAATAATTATATTAATGTTATAAATATTTTATTTACTCATTATATAAATTTTTATAATCATTCTTGATGGTTTTTCATGGAAAATGAATTGCATCACTTCGTAGAAATAGTGGGCCGTTCGTACTGACGAGTGACAATATCATTCTAGTAACAATTGATTGGTTAAATAAGTGTGTTATGTATTCAATAATTATAATAAATATAATTTCATATATATCACATATATTCCTTGAATTTACCCTTATTACTTTCCATATAAGGAGTAAGCGGAAAATGTAGTATATTGCTTTGTGAGGCGGTAGTTTGCCGTTCACATGAGCTATGTTATCATATTTTAAATATCATGGAAAGTTAGAAGTTTTATTTGATATTATAATTAAATATGCATAATAATATAATAAATATCAGATAAATATTTTAAATCTATCATTATATGCTTCCTTGAATTGTGGTAATGGAAAACAAATTACATCGGTTTGTAAGGTGGTAGTCGGATGTGAAGATGATCAATGGTTTCATTTCAAATTTAATGGAAGAGGAGATGGATATAGTTCATTTAATTAAAAGAATAAAATATCAGAATATGGGATATAATTAAGTTATTATATAATACTGTTTTAATGATATTTAATTGAGGTGGAAGAATAAAAAAAATAAAAAATGCTCATTCAACAACGTTACCTCTTCTTTAAAAAACTTCTTTAGTTTTGCACCAATATCCTTCCAAGGATAAATTCATGATTATGGAAATGAATATAGAATTATGTTGGAGGATTCATTATGGTATTTGGGTAGGTATTTTCTAATCCAATGGTTTTTTTAGTGTGAAGTGGAAATGAGAGGGGGTGTCTTATATAAGTGGGGGAGAGGACACACGTGACATTTTTTAAAAGACAATGTGATACCCACGTTTTTAACTAAAAAAAGCCTCCAATCTGATTTATTATTGCCCCTTAGAGGCTATAAGGTCTAAATATGTCCATAAAATGGGTTTGGAACAGGTTTTAAGTCATTTTTAACCATTATCTTCTTAGTTCAACTTTGGGTAAACCCATTTTTTCCTTGACCATAGTAATTATTTTTTACTATTTTCACAATTCATTGTGTTAAAAAATTAACATCAAATTATTTGATAATATAAATTATTATTATTATAAATATTAAATTCATTTTTAAAAATTAAATTAACAAAACTAGTAGAATTCAATTTTAAATTAAACCCATAGATGCATTAAAAAAGTGGGTTCCAAAGAGAAAATTCTCTTAAGTATATAAGGTTTCAATATCAAGATTCATTATGAAATTGATTCCAATGACCTAATTTGGAATAATAAGTATATAATTGAAAAATATTAATTTCAAATCAATATTTATATAAAACGGGGCTTGTATATTCTTTAAAAGAAATGGTTGTTTTTAATAAAAATCCGAAATTTTTTAATATTCATCGATAAATGAAAAATTTCAAAAAAACAATCCCAATAAATCACTATAAGATAGTTTTCATAAGATGATTTGAAAAGTAAATTTAATTTTTTGAAATAATAATTATAAAAAATTTAAATATTAATTTTAAAAAATGTTCTCAAATTGTGATGAGTTTTTCTTCTTTTAAAAATTTAGTTTTTTCAAAAAACATCTCCTTTTTCATTTCAACTAATTATTGATTTTTTATAATCAATAAATATACATCAAATATATTTTATTAATGATTATAACTTATAATTTTTATAATCTATTTATTTTTGTTTATACCCACCTATTTAATGTCCTGACTGTAATGGTATTCTATTGTATAGTTCCTTTATACTCGGGTTTACATATACCCCAATCTATCAAAGAGATTAATTTTAAATAAACATATTTTGTGGGTTATTTAAGAACAATTTTTTATATCATATATTATATATAACACAATTTTATTAATTTATAATTTCATGGTGTAACATTATCCCCAACTTAAATAAATTTCATCCTCGAAATTTGATCTTATTCTCAGAAATCACTAATTTAATAATAAAACATCCTATTAGTAAGATAGAATGTGATGTAAAAGGTCATATGTTATAACAAAAAATAATTATCTACTTATTTTTTAATTCATGTAATTTTATGATATGGTCATGTAATAAAATCAAAAATAATTATAGATAGTGATATATATTCTTGATCACAAGAGTGTGAATGATCAATGGAAACATAATAACCTCAAAACAATAAATCATTAAGGATTTAAAAGAAACATTTGTTTAATCAGATATGAAGGTAATGTGCTAAATTTTCTATTTTAATATTCTTTACCATAATTTGGGGAAAGATTTTGTTGTCTAAGAATATATGGAAATATACTTACTTGATATCTTTTAATTTCAAAAAAATAATTTCATCCTTTGGTTGTTCATCAATCATTTTCAACTTCATATCTTACTCCAAGAAACAAATATCCAAGAATAAATTTTTTATGAATGAATCATGAAAATTTAATTTTATTGGATTATAGGATCCATAAAATAGTGACATGTCTTTCCATACATATTAAGATAATTTCCATTACCACTATTTTTAGAATATGTTATCCAATATAATAAATTAATCTCTAAACCTCAACAAAAAAAACTAGTTAAAGATTAATATTGGTGTATAAAATTTTTCTAGTAAAGACAGTGGAATATTAACTAGAATATAATTCAGGCTATAGCTAGGAACAAAACACTTTTTTCCCTTTAGATGGGGGTTTATTACCTAGGGAATTTTTAGATACGATGGGTTTTCACTCAGTATACTAGTTTTCATTTTCATAAAATTATATTAATATAATTTATGTAACTCTCACAAAGTGTAATAACTCACAATTTTCTCAAATTCAAATATAAAATAAAACCTAAGGGAATACCATATATTTATTAGTATTCCCACAAAATATAGCGGAATTATTCCTTAAATAAAGCTTTCACTAAAAATTATACTAAACCAATGGGTTGTATTTCCATAAATATCTCCCAAAATACCCTTAATCTTGATAGAATCCCATAATATAAAACCCAAAACAGATTGTGAATGACTTTGGAAATGTGATCAATCATAAACATATAAACCCATGATGGTATCCATAATATTAAAGTTAATCTTATATGGGGACATATATGCTCTAAAAAATATCAAAATCCATATATGTTTCATGATTATTATATCTAAAATAATATTAATATCAATAATTATACAATTTAATTCTTGAATTAAAATACATAAATACTTCAATAATTTTATTACAACATAGTTCCTTCGATGGTCTAATGGTTAAACTTTAGAATAGGGAGTTGAATTAGATAATTCTTGGGTTCCCCACATTTTATGACAAGTAACTATAAATAAATTTCTATGATAAAATTTATTTCATTGAATTATTCCCTTAATTATTCCTCATAAATTCAATAATTTAAGCCCTTATTTTCCACACTTAAAAAATTTTCCCATTCTATTTTGGCACTTTCCTACGATTCCCATTCCACATTTCTAGCATAAAGGAAATCGAGAAATCATTCCTCCATGGTCCTCACCACCCAAAACTTAGCTAACTTCATCCTTATATTCATTGCTGAGTTTGGGATTTTGTTATGGTATAAATTGTTAATAATATTTTAGGATATATAAAATGTAATAATTACTAAATATTTCACTCCTATCATCATCCAATTTTTTCTCCTAGTCACTACATTTTTCTTCATATTCCTAGTTAACATGATTCCTTTGGGTTCCATCCATTGACTAAAATCAAAATCATGGTGTGGGAAACAATAATCGTAGTAGGAAAACCATAAAATAATTTTTGTGATTTAAACAATCATGATACATTATTTTAAAAATAAGACAACTTCTGTTTAACTTATATCATTCATTATAACCACCAATTCAAATCATTCATAATGTTCAGTAAATAAAATGTGAATTATCCAAAGAATATCCCCAGGAGTGTCAAATTATGTGCACAATAAGGCCTGATGTCGTGTACCATGTAACACTTGATTCAACCCTGATGTTACTTTTTTTTGAGATATTACCCCAAGGAACCTCATTTCCCAAACTACATTCACATTTATTATCCAATCAAGAATTTATTTATAGGGAATCCCACACAATCTATTTCTTACTAAAACATTATGATGTTATTCTATACTTATCCTCATAGCCAATCAAAGGATTATGTTCCCTAATCTATTTTCTTAAATATAGTTCACATGTTTTGTACTAAACTTTCTTTGATTACTACTATAGTGACCCCAACTCCAATATCATAGATCTATTATCTACTTTATTACATTGACATATGATACAAGGAATCATATCTTAAAGGTAAAAATAGTTTGGTAGTCTTGGTAAACTAGATAAATACACGATTACCATATTTAATATGAAAAAAAAAGTAAAAATATCATTTTATCAAGAATATCATTATTCCCTCTATCATATCCTTTCATATCAATCATTTTAAACTTCCACGATTCCTAGGAAATTAATCCAAATAATAGTGGCCCCAAATAATCCATAATGTTTATGTATAACAGAAGATGTCATTCATAAATAAAGCATGATCTATACAAAATAATAAATATGGAAATTTAAATATATGAACATGACTAAAATTTAATCAGTAATTTTTATATCATGATTAGATAATATATAATTAATATTAAAAGGTAAATAATTGAAAAAGACCATTTAATCAATAAATAGAGAATGAAGTACATCCAAAGAGAATATCATTATAAAAATAACATGGATAATAATTCATGTATAATTAATAAAGGAAATAATTAATTATTTCATTTCTTGATCATAGACATCATGATACCTCCACTGTTAATACCTTCAAAAATACAATTTAAAACTCTAGGTAAAAATGTATCTAATTTTATTAATATATTTTTCTCAAGAGACCTTGCGATGCAAAAAGGGGTTATATATAACCAGGACCCACTAGAATTTTCATTTTCAAATCATAACCCATATATAAAATATCTTATTTAATTCATTAATCAATATTCCTTACCATTAAATACCCATATTGAGAAGAGGATACATATTTATAAATATTTCCATAGTAAACAAAATAACTTTCAAAGTGAATTCCATTTATAAAAATGGTATATGGTACAAGAAATAATCATATAAATAGTAAAATATTATTGATATTTAAAATAAATGTAAAATATAGTGAAAATTGATCACAAAAAAATAATTATTTAAATTGAATGTAAAAAATCAAAAAAGATATTGATATTGTATAATTTTTTACCTCCTTCATAACATTTAAATTTAAATCCCTTGAATAATAAAGTTAAATTGAATCATTAATCATAATAAATCAATTTTATATAGGTTAAATAAATAAAATTTCTAGTATATACACTGCAAAAAATTAAATAGGTTATAATAATAAATTTGTCTTACTGAAATTAGAATTGAGACAAAATCCCTAACCACATGGTAAGATTCCCAAAAAACATCTTTGGATGAAATAAATAAAATTTAAACTTTCAATAAAATTAAATATGAAGAATATAGTATATTATATTTAAAAGGGAAAATATATACACCATATAAATGAAATTAGGTGCATAAATTTACAATATGGCTCAATAAAGGGAATTTGAGATGAAATCCCATACCTCAAGCTTTTCTTTTAGTTGAACATTAATTGACCTCATTTATACTTTTTTTAATAATGTTATTTATTTATAACATAACCATTCTTGAATTTATTATATTATATATTACCCTATTATAACATTTTACCTCCTGTTTGTTAAAAATATCTCATTATTTTAATTGTTTTATATGTTAATTGCCTTATTTTCTCATACATGTTTTATCCTTAATGATTTAGATATTATGTTTAAGACAAAGATACATCATCTTCAGAATGATATTAATTTTATAATATCACAATTACTCATTATATAAATTTTTGTAAAAATTCTTCAAGGTTGTACATATAAAATGAATCTCATCCATTTTTGGATACAGTAGGCTTTACGTATGCATGAGCGATGATATAGTTCAATTAAAAAGTGAAAGTTTAATTAATTGGGTAATATATTTATTTAAAAATTTATATAATTTGATATATATTTCATATATTCCTTACATTTATCCTTATTATTTTTCACGTAATGTGTAAGTGAAAAACTAATCACATCGCTTCATGAGGATGTAATACACCGTACACACGAGTGACATGATCATATTTCAAATAGAATGTAGATTAAGAACTAATGTGTGATATTATAATTAAATAAGTATAATAATAACATAAATATCATATAAATAAGTTAAATACATCCTTGAATGGTGTTTGTGGAAAATAAATTACATCGGTACCTGAGGTGGTAGTCCACCGTACAAATGATCGATCGTTTTATTTCCCATTTGAAGGAAGAAAGATGGATATAAGTTATTAAATTATCATAATAAAATTTCATTATTTTTAATATAATTATTTTATTATATAATAATGTTTTAATAATATCTTAATGATATGGAAGAAGAAACAAAATAAAAACACTCAGTTTAGATCATTGACTCTTTATTAAGAAAACTTCTTTTGGATTGCAGAAAAATCCTTCATAAGTTGGTTTTATAATAAAAAAAGGAATATATGATGTAGGGAGAGGATTAAGTAATCGATTTGGGTAGTTATTTTTTGATCCAATTTTTTTCAAGTGTGATGAGGAGAGGAGAGGGGCGGCCTTCTTTAAGCAGGGGTGAGGACACACATGAAATTTTATAAAATAAAAAGTGATACCGACATTTTTATTTTTAAAAAAGATTTAAATATAAATAATTATATACAATTACATGTTATAAGGTATAAATAGGTCCATAAAATTGGTGTTCTACAAGTTTCAGGACATTTTTAACCCTAATCGTCTTAGTTTAACCCCCAATAAACCCATTTTTACCTTACCACTGGTAATTATTTTTTACTGTTTCACTATTCATTATTGTCCAAATTTAATTTTAAATTATTAGATAATATATATTTTTCTTGATTCCAAATATTGAATACATTTTTTAAAATTCTATTCATAGATGTGGCGTAATTCAATTTAAAATTTAACCCACATGTGCATCGAAGGTTTCCAAAGAGAATATTCCTACAGCTATTAAAGGTTTTAATTTCAAAATTCAATATGAAATTAATTATAATGTCCAAATATGGAATAATAAAAATTTATTGAAAATAATTTTAATTTTTAAACCATATTAAAATAAAATTAACTTATATATTCCTTAAATGAAAAAATAGTTTTAAAAAAATAACAATTTTTTACTATTCTTCTAAAAATGAAACTTTTCAAAAAAATTATAAAAAAATTCAACCTACGATAATTTTTGTATGATTATTTAAAATATCAATAATTTTTTTTAAAAATTAATTTTATAAATTTTCTAAAAACCAATATTAACATAAGTTCTCAAAACTTGATAAAACTATTTTCTTTGGAAAAATAGTTTTCCAGAAATCATTTCTTTTTCTATCAACTGATTATTATTTTATTCATAATCAATATTTATCCATATAATTTATTTATACATGTGTAAACCATTTAATTTTTCTAATTTATTTAGTAATATTCATACCCACTAATTTATTGTCATGGTTGTAATGGTATTCTATTTTATGGTTCCTTTAGACTAGGGGTTATGCATGTCGTAAGAAAACAAATAGATTAAATGTAAAGAAATATATTTCATGGGATTTTTAATAATGGTGTTTTTTGGTTTCATATTATATTGAATTCAATGTTATTATTTCAAAATTTGGGTGTTTTTCATACTCAGTGAGGAAACTTTCCATGTGTTTGTCTAGGGATGAGGGAAGTATGCTTCCAAACAATTTTAAACCCTTGAATATTAAAATTTTGTTTATAAGACACCATCACATAGTTGTGTCTTATATTATATCTCTATGATATTCTAGGATTTGTCCTAGATAAATTTTATAATAATTAAACCCCTTAACAATCATGTGCATGACACATGTGGGAAAGTGAGAGGGGATATTTTCCCTAAGAGGACCCTCTATAGTAGCTAAATCCCTCAATATATGTTAAAATTGGCTACTAAAGTTAAGTTTTGAGACTCTGAATTACACCTATCACAACACTACCTAAAACCCACCCAAAACTTAATAAAGGTAAGGGAATATCTAAGCCTTTTGGTATGATTTAATCTATTATGGCAGTCTATCTAGATTCCAATATCCCCACATTACTCTCTGAATGTGTGAGAAATTGACATACCAATTCAATGATCCTTAGGGGATTCTTCCATTACTGATATTTTGTTTAATAATACCATATCAAACATCCTAGGGAGTTTCTTCAACCATTAACTCTCATTTGATCAACCAAATTTTAATGTAGGGTTTTATACCAACTTGAGGTAGGTTCAAGAAATCTATGTGCCTCTCTCTAAGGTGGATTAATGTTATTTACTACCTTTGAAACATGAACCATCCATTTAATGGGAAAGCATACTAGTAAGGGAACATATGTGAGAGGAATCATTATAAAATTATATTATTATATCATTATGAACTCATATATATGTCATTCAAATTCATTGATATTTGATACTACCTGAAAGGAATATATACCTCGTACGATCTATCAATGTTCCCAAATTTTAAAATTTTATGGATATGAGTGTTTCATCATTTATAGAAATGGGAAAAATATATAATAACCTAACACATTTTACATCTTATTGTGGCCCAACCTTTGTGACCCCATAGTATCATGACGTGTGAAAGATCCATTAATTCATTCAGATTTTGGAAATAAGTACACTCATCTGTTACAATTATTTAGAACTACAGTCTATTTATAGCTAGGAGGATCTTTGTTGGAATTTCCTTTACTATTTAAAATTTACCTTGTACAGGATGAGTGTGAACAAAGTTTTCTTAGAATGACCACACTAAAGATATGGTTCATTTAGTTTTTATTTAATACAATTTTTTTGGTAATCGCCTAATACATCACTTTTAACACCTTACTATATAGGCCTTGGATACACCTGTATGTGACTGTCCCTTCATCATATCATGATTAACTAAAATACTCCCACAATGGTTGAGTAGGGTACCGTCAGGGTGATGATGAAAACTATAACTCATGATAAACTAGTTACATTAATTTCAGTTTTTACCAAATGAGTGGCAGAAGCACCAGGTTGAAAGAGCCATGTTTTTTAATAACCATAATGATTTAACAATCACCTTGAAAAATCATTTGGATTACATGAAGATAACTTTTCAAACACCTATCCACTATCCTGATGTAATATCTACATGAATTACGAAACCTTGAATTTTGATAGAGATGAATAAATTCTCCTAGATAACCCACTTCCCATATAAGGGATAAGTGAGCATAAATCAAGAGGAACTCCCTCCCAGTATACATTAGTGATTTATTTCATTCACTCTCAATCAAAATATGTATATTGTATATCTGAAGGTTGGAATGACTAACTTGTTTTCATTTTTCTACTATATTTTTATATAATGGTAAGACCACATAAGTAAAGAGAATAAGTTCAATAGAAAATAGAAATGAATATAATGGTCTCTATAGAACCATAAGGTTAGATAACCACATTTTAAGATTCTTCCCACTATATAGGATAGTGAAACCACCTCACAATTTCATGTTCTTGAAGAGTTGAATGCACACTCTTGTATTTACACTTCTAATGATGATGAATTTGATGAATCCCATTCTACTTTTTAAGTGAGTTTTTCCTCTACTATCGGTGATATGATACAATTAATCCAAGATACTAAAGAATACCTGAGGAAAAAATTATTTAGTTTCCTAAATCCTCTCAATGAATAAGAGTGGTATATTTTATTCTTGACGAAACATCATTATATATCCATGTGGAACTAAAAAAAGATTTTGAGCCTTGATCCTTAGGTAATCATCCACCATGTAGGTATTCTTATGAGCCACCATGGATATAAGTACGTAACCTATTAAAAGGAATCATCCCATGGTGCCCTGGTCAAGGATAAATTTGAAAATATAATCTAATATAACTTCATCATGTAGGACTAGTTCCCCAAAATGGTTAGATAACATTTTCCTCATCAAGAAGAATAATAGTCATATGAAGGACTGTATCGACATCTCGTATCTAAAATAACACTCTCAAATAAATGTCTTCCTTTTTATTATCGTATATTTTCTAATAAAAAAAAATTGTTGGAATCCAACAACCCTTATTCATGGATGAGTAATTAAGATATAATCAAATTTAGATGACCCTAAAAGATAAATAATATACCCTGTCTAGATAAACTTAGATAACTTACTGCTATCATGTGATACAATTAGACTTTAATAACTATAGATAAACCTGTCTATATGATATGAATGACATCTTCTTGGGTCGTTATGAGAATGTAGAGGTGTGGTATATGGATGATTTTATGGTTAAATCCCACCAATTTCATTATCATATTGGTGGTCTTGAGAAATATTTTATTAGGTTATGTTCCCAAAATCTAAAGATGAAACCCCTAAAGTGTGATTTAGGAATCACCTCTAAGAAATTCCTCATATTTTTTGTCTATTATAGTAGAAATTATATTTACCCAGTGAAAATAAAGGCCATCACTAAAATCACTCTCCACACAATTTGTGAGAGATCATATATTTTCAAGGGTTTCTACTCTATATATAAATTTTTTCCAATATGTTTGGAATGTTAATTTTCATATTAAAATTGATCAATAATTATTCTTTTTATATATGAGATAAATAATTATAATGAAAAATAAATTAAATTAATTTGTAATTCTTATGTCATACAATATTCATATTTTCTATATAGGAAAAAATCATGATCCCCTACTTAATATTCTTAGAGTGATATCTTAATTCCCTTATGGATCAAAATATTTGTTAGGATAATGATAATATTTTATTCTAACTTAACTGAATGATTATAGATGGTTAAATTATATAATACATTATTGAAAATAATTTCCTTGCAATCATATTTTAAGGCTATAATATAAGTCATTATTTATTGCATCATGATGTTCATTTAATCTCTCAAATTGACCCATTTATTTATATCCTCGGTCATACTATGATGAATGGATGATTGGTGCAGTGGGAAGTGAAACTCTAGTAATTATATATCATATTTATCCCCTAAATGTATGTCATGGGGAAATCATTAGAATATTTACTTATCGTTCACCCAACCCTTGTGGAATTTCCCATAGACATTGAGTGTCCTAATAAGTCTATTCTCCTGATTATTATAGAATCATCTTACAAGCAAATATACTTTCAGGGTACCTCTCAGTGGTTAACTAGGAACATCAAGGAAAAAAATAAACTCAATTAGATTGGCCAGTGAATTTTACTTGTCTCTCCCTCAATGTTCCACATGTATTATTCATTCCTCCTTTAAAAGAGGTGCACTAATAATGAGGCTAAATACCACCACTAATTAGAATCCTTGAAATGATCTACAAGATCAAAGTTTCCATTATTTATTTTAGGGGTAATTATAATATAGGCTTCAATCAATTAAAGGGTGGCTATCTAATAAAAAAGGAGGAGCACTTCCAATTTCTTGAGTGCACCTATAAATGGATGTAACGGTATATATTTAATTCGATGGTGTCACATTTCCCACAGTTTTAAAAAAATTAAGTGGAAAATATAGTAAACATGGATCATCCATTGATGATTAGGGCTAGGATGACACAATCTTCCATGTGACACATAAAATAGTAATACACCCCACCATTTTGATCCAGATGACCAAGAGGGGAACCAAGAAAGAAATAGATCCTAACAAGGACACTACAGTGACCCTATGTTAAAAAAATTGTGTGATTTGATATCAACATTTGTGGAGTACCTCCAAAATGGGATTCTACCATAATGATGAGTTGTGAAAGGATAGTTATATGGTGGATTAGATAATTTCATTGTTTTTTATTTCCCAATACCGTAGAAAGTTATATATAGTAAAAAATTTTGTGGTACCCTCCTGCAATGAAACAAGGGAATAATAATTCTTAAATATTTTTTAAGAGGTTCATGTTGGGGACTGTGGGGAACATCTAACAAGATTTAATCTATCCCACCAATTTTGGAGGCCAAGATATTTTTGGCCCATCATGATTCATGACTTTGTGGTTTTGACCAAGAGGTCACATTCATATCAAGTCCATTCCAATTTCACACCCTATCCTCTATATATTATACACACTATAAAGTATTCCAACCCATTTCTTATGTGTCAAATTGATGTCATGGGACCCTAAAAGATGGTAAAACCAGGAAATTTCATGTTTAGATTAACCAATACTGTATTATTCTTTAAAATGAGAAAATTTTATTCCTGTGAAGGTAGACTAGTATATGTTTTTGACTAAGTTTATGAAGTCCTACATTTTTTATTGGATTGGGACCACTCACACAATATTATAGTCAATAAGTCCAAATTTAAATCCTTTGAGCAAAATAATGTTTATAATAAGCATCCTATCTAATCTAACACTACTACAAAATAGGCCTTTATTAATGCTTGTATTTATCTTTGATAGAAAAAAGTGCTGGTAAATGAAATCCTTATCCACATTAAATAAAGTAATTATAAATTTGACACTTTATTAGTACATTATTTTTAGCACTGATAAAGTGGATGATATATAAAGTCTTTATATTTAGTGCTGATAATTTTCCGAGTAAATAAAATGAAATATAGCAATATAGAAAAATTAAAGGATGAGTTTATTAGAAAAATATTATTTTTTAATTAAATAATTATTGATAACAATAAATAAATTGATTTTAATATATATAAATCAAAAATACTAATAAATTATATGTATTAAATATATAGATATTTTCAAAAATTAAAATTAAACAAATTAAAATTAAAAATAAGTAAATTGAGTAAAATTTTAAACAATTTATTATTTAGATAATTATAGTTAATTTTAATAAATATTATATATCAACTATATCGATATATATTAATGTATGCATATATTATTCATATATTTCAAAATATTTTTTCCTTTTACATTAAATAGACATATATTTAGTGTGTAATGGTTTACAATTTAAAATTAATATTAATTAAAAATACAAACTAATTGCATATAGTTATGGACATATAATTTAACATCGTTTGATTTTTCAATTTAACAGAGATCAAATGTGTGTTATATTGATTTCACATATATGTAATTAATTCATTTTTAAATACAATGTAAACACAAAAAACTTATCCATTTTATCAATATTGCTAGCGTATTTATTTTCAAATTTTAAAATTTCAATAATTTTTAACATGCTTTCTCTTAAATTTGAATATTCCTTAATATTTTGAAAAAACATATTTTCAAAAAAAATATTTATAAATAAATATATTTAAAAATTTACATACTATATTTTTTAAAATTATATATTTATAATTCTAAATAAATATATATTTTTTGTAATGGTATTCATATAATTACAGATAGATAATTATATGTATTTCAATAATTTGATAAATTTAAAAAATTATTGAATTTATAATAAATTTACCTAAATAATGAATATATTAACTATATTTTTATTTATATATAATTATATAAATATATATGATGATATAAATATTATTTTATATAAATATTTATATAATTAAAATTATATAATTATATTTTTTAATTATTCCTAAAATTATATTTAATATATTTAAATAAGGGATATATTTATTATATTTATATTTATATATATTTTAAAAAAATATTTATAATTATAGTTTTAAATCCATTATTAGAACTGAAGTTATAAGCACTAAAAATATATCTTTATCATAGCCAACTAAGTAAAAATAAATATGTCTTTTACCGTCGCTTATTACTTAAGCCCTAATAAATAAAATATTTATCAAATTTTTTTTGAATGTGCTGATAAAAGCATCCTGATTAATTAAAAAAACTAAGCTGTTAGAAGCATGTCATGATATCATAATCTTACCGTGGAATCCACCCACTATTAGTGCCCTTCCTAAGTGAATTGATGATTGAATCAAAACAACCCACTCAAAACACACAAACCCATGACCTCTAGTTACTCGAATGTCGGCTGACATCTGGTTTTAACTTACAATTACGGTTTTCAAAGGAAACATATAGATATGGATCTGAGGGTCACAGATTTTCTTCAACCCAGCAAGATAGGTATGTGTTTTCCTTTGTAGGTTTCGATTTTTTTCATTAATTTTCATTTCATTTTTTATTACTTATTCGATGATGTGGTTAGTTATTTTTCCTCTAATTGTAGTATACCATTATATTTTTTTATGATCTATTTTTTCATGAATTCAGATTTCAATATCTTATTTTGGATTTTTTAAATTAATGTTTAGAATCAATTTTCATCACTTCCTGCATCTATACCCTAACATTCTTTGCATGCTTAAATTTTTTGGTATTCTAAAATCTTACAAAATCAAATCTGCTCCATTGATAAAGAAATTAAATAATTATTTATTACACTATATAAAAAATGGAGGTTTTGGATATAAAAACCATAAATGAATGAGTAAATTGATTTAACAAACCAATTCTCAATATGGCGATTGTGTGAAGAAGTAATAGAATTAGATTTTATGCAATTAATTTAAGGGAATTTATTTATTTAAAGTCCATTTTAATATTCTAGTGTAAGATTTTTTCCGTAAATCTATTTGATAAGAATTGGGTTGTATTATTTTAAGATAAATATTAGTAAGGGTGATAGAATATTTATTTATTTTCAGTGACTCTCTATTTTGAAAATTAATATGGGGTTGAATTTATTTTACTATGTTGTGATATTCTGATGTAAGGGTTACAATTATTTTTATCAATTTATGTTTATTTTATAAATATATATATATACATATATAAATATATATCTTTATATGTATTTATATTCATTTTTGTAACTTATAATGTAAGGGTGATTTTATAATTATTTATTCACAAATTATGGTTGTTGATTTTCAGAAAAAGGAAATAATTATATTTATTTTCATTAAAAATTATGTTTAAATGATAATTTGTTTTCAATTCTTTGTATTATAAATTCCTGGTTATATATATATATATATATTTGTGTGTGTGTGTGTTTAAATGTGTATGGAATAGATGCTGTAAAGGTTGGAGTATTTTTCTCCCTTTTTTCTGATATATCTTGTTGATGTGTATTATTTATTTATGCCAAATTCATTATGGACCTCCCTATAATATCAAGGATTGGTCAATGTGAATTAGATGACCTCCCTAGAATCGTTCAGATTAGTAGATCTTATTTGAAGACCTCCCTAAAATCCTTGGGATGGGTTGGTTTGGTGAGAATACACAACAAGTGTCTTCCTATGTGTTCAAATATTTGATATACCATTAATTTTAAATGTAATAAATCTGTAGGTTTATATATCACTTGTTCCAAAAAATAATACAATTTATCAAATTCAATATATTAGAAATTATTTTTTGGTATTCATCATTTTATATCTATATGTATTAGTTCCCCCTAGGCATCTCTAATTACTATCCACGTATATGAAATAATTCATTATTTGTTAAAATATTTTATCAATACTTTTATATATCTTTTAGTTGATTGAATGAGAGTTTATTATTTTTTTAACCATATTTATATTTCTTTTTACATTGTAAATGAATGTATTATATATTCACTTGTTTATAGGATTTAATAAGTACTTGATGTGTGTCAAATAATAGTTATTATTTCTATTTGTTTCTTGAGACTCATCTCCCACATCTTTTATAGACAACTATCATCCTCATCAACTTCATCTATCGGATAGTCATTATTTCATTTTTTTCATGAAACTCATCCTCTATCTCTTTTATGTTTCTTCTACTACTTAGGGTATTATTCATCCCATGGATGACTACTTATTAGAATATTTCAATCAACACAAGTGCTTATCCACAAGAGATGAATGATGTGTGAAATAAAAAAATGTAATGATAAATGTCCATGAGATGGGTTGATGAGGATGAGTTGTATATAACTTTCACCTTTGAAATAATTCATAGGATAACACCTACCATAGTAGAGTAATTATTTTTGTAAATTAAATTTCTCATTTTCTTCAACATAATGAAATTATTTGAAATAATCAAATGTTGATATTCCATTATTTCAATTTTCTATAAAATTTATATTTGATAATGAATATATTATGTCTATTTAAATATTTATTGTAAAAAAATAATCTTTTATGAATCCAATATGATTTTTATGAGTCAAAAATGGATGCATGTTTATCATTTGACAAAAGATTTTGGAGATGGAGTTAAAGATTTCATCAAGTTTTTAAGAAAGAATGCATACGAACTTTCTCAAATGCTATGTCCATGTTTAAATTGTGGTTATTCATAAAAAACTAATAGGGAAGAGTTATAAGACAATTTGATTTGTCATAGAATTGATCAGATCGATGAATGTTGGACTAAACAAGGGGAAAACTGAATTTGGGCACCAATATGGATGATACTACCGTTTATGAATCATTTGTTATGAACAAAAGTGTAAATGATGTTGGAGATCCCATGGAAGAGATGAAAATGGAAGTTAAAGATGACATTCGTGATTGTCCGAAACTGTTTTAGGAGTTAAATAGATTTTCTAAGAAACCATTGTTTACCGGCTGTACTGAATACACAACATTGTAATCTCTATTCAAGTTATATAATTTGTTATCTAGTATCATATGGAGGGACACCAACTTTATCGAACTACTTTGTCTCTTGAATGATATGATACCAGATGAAAATGAACTATCATACCGATCATATGATTCTAAATGAATTTTATGTTCAATGGGAATGATCTCTAAAAAATAATGTATTTCCAAATGATTCTAAATTGTTTCCCATGGACCATGAATCCCTCATAAAATACACTATACGTGGAAAAATTGATACAAGAAAAATGAATCAAGTACCTTGAAATATGTTTTGTACTTTACTATCATTAAACTATTTAGAAGACTATATCGATTTCAAGAAGCGACAAGACATTTTACATGGAATAAAGATATAATAATTAAATATTGAAATCTATGTCGTCCAATATATTCTCCTCAGTGGAATAAAATTGATAACGAGTATCTAGAATTTATAAATGAGAGGAGAAATTCTTATCTTAGGTTATCTACAGATAGAGTAAATAATTTTGGATAATAGAGTAGTAGTCATAGTACATGGCCCGTTATGTCGGAAAATTATGAAATGACTCCATGGTTATGTGTGATGAACAAAAACATTATGTTGTACTTTCTTATATCTGTACCATAGCAACCAATAATTATATTGATTTCTATTAGGATCCATTTATCAAATATCTAAAATTGATATTTGATACAGGTGTCACAATTTATGATCCTCATAGAAGTGAAGAATTCACATTGAGGGACATTTTGTATGCAATGATAAATGACTACCTAACATATGGAAATTTATCATTCTGTATAATTATAAGAATATTGGGTTTTCCCATTTGTAAAAAAATGCACATACTTAGTTTATTTGAAACACTCCTCAAGGGTTTTTTTTCTAGGACAATAGAAATTTTTACCGTGATGAAACAAATACCGATCCGGGTTGACATCATTCAATGGGAATATCGAAAAAAGGTACAACAAAATCTCTTGTAATGGGTGATCAATTTTATAATAATGTAAAATATATTGTAACTTTTTTAGTAAAATATTATAAAAACCTTATAAAATTAGTTTGGAAGTAGAGATCAATTTTTCATTAATTACCGTATGGGCATGGTTTTTATATTAGAAATTTTCATTTTGTTGTTAATGTAGAAAAAAATGTATTTTATAGTGTTACTTGCACATTAATAAATGTTCCTGGAAAATTGAATATTTGAATCAAGGGAAGGTTAGACATGATTTAAATGATGATAAAGTAAAAGTTGGCATCAATGAAGGGTAAACGAAAAAAATTTCTTTATCTAACAGTTTACACTCTATCCAAACAGGAAAATTGCAATTTAGTATTTTTCTTTAATAGTGTAAAAGATCCATAGGGGTATTCATAAAATATCAATAATTTCTATTTAATGATCAAATGACAGTTATAAGGAGTAAAATCGCATGACTTTGATGTCTTGATGCATGATTTAATACCTGTTTAGTTCCATTAAATTTGGCCTCAAAATTCATGGCATATAATAAGAAGACTTTGATTCTTTTTCAAAGCCATATGGAGTAAAGTTATAGACCTGATGAAGTTTCCGTTCATGAATAAGGAGGTTTCAATAAAATTATTTGAATTAAAGATATTCTTACCACCATTATTCTTTGATATAATGGTCCAAAAGAAGGTTCAATTGATTAGTTAGGTTCAACCGTGTGGTCCTACCCATTTTAGATGGATTTACCCCATTGAACAATATATGATTATTTTGAAAGGGTATGTCAAAAATCAAAGTTTCCCAAAAGGTTGTATTATATAATGATATAATGTTGAAGAATATATTGAATTCTATACTAATTACCTATCATATGTTGACATCATTGATCTCTCAATGTCTCATCACAACTAATGCCTTATGGGTGAATAGATTTTCAGAAGAGGTGTTTTTACAATTATCATGACATATTGGGATTAAGAAAACCTTCACATTTTACATAATAGTTATGATTCCTATGCATACATAGAATCCCATAATGAAATTTTTATAGATTTTAATCCATTTAGTCCTGAAGGATTAATATCAAATACACATAATCAATATTTTATAGAATGGTTCTAAGATCAAATTTAAATGACTTATTTGAAAATATAAATGCAATTCCTGAATAAATTCAATTGCTAGGTAGTGGATCAATTACAAATGATATATCTTATATTTATTTTGTAATAAATGGATATATGTTTTATATAAAATAACACAATGTCTATAGTACGATGAAAAATAGTGGTGTTGCACTTGTGGATGAAGTGAGGCACATATCTGGAAAGGATAGAAATCCAATTTATGAAAATAAGTTATATTTTGAAATTATCGAACATATAAAGGATTTTTAATATACAATATTTCAAGTGTCTATTTTATATTGAAAACAGGTTGACAATATCATTCAAGTGAAAGTAGATGAAATGGGATTTTTGAAGGTAAATTTCAGCATGAAAGGGGGAAAAGATGGTCCATTCATAATGTCATCAAAATAAGTGAAAGTGTTTTATGTCATTGGTCCAAAAAAAAGAATTTGTTGAATTTACTGCTAGAGACTAATTAAAATTTCCAGTCATATGAAAATTCAATCAGAGATGACTCTATTATTGGGAGATCATAATCACGTCATCATAGTTTCAATGTTGAAAATGTATTTTTTGTAATAGGGGAATATAAAGATAGGATTTGGATTCTTGATAGAGGCACCAAATCCATGAAACCATAAAAACTAATAGAGTTCATTGAGAAGGTATTTTATTTTAATATTTTATGTTTTTCCTTAAAATATTATATGTCCTCTAGTGCATTAACATAATCTAAATTATATTTTTTTACTCATGTATATAATGTATTATACAGATGATAATGTTACCAATCCCTTTTAATAACAAACTATAATTAAGGAAAAATTATGAAAGATGTAAAGGTAATATTAATATATACATTATATTTTTAAATGAAAAAATTTATAATGGAAAGTTGATTTAATTTTCATTATTCCTTATATATTTCGTTTATTTTACAAGATTCCTATCAATTTTTCATGCATTTGTTGGAAGAGTAATGAAGTTATATCTTCTCAATCACAAAGTTAATCCTGATGTTTTCACAGCAGAGTCATTTTACATAGAATTAATTTATTATATATATATATGTTTATTTTATTTCTTTTTAGTATTAACCACATAATAATTTTTTTCTTATACAGGTGGATATTATTCTTTGAGTTGGGATTCTTTCCAAATTTCTTTCTTTTCTATACAAAAACATCATCAGAATTATTCTCCCTCAAAAACTTTCACCAATATAGTATTTCATTAATCACTTTTCTTCATGTTCCCTCCTCGGTGTGACCAAAATGACTCCAAGTACATCTTTCTATTTATAATTGACATTAATTTTAGTAAAACAGAAAATTGACATACTCAAAACTGAGAAAACATAATCAGGTTGTTTTGATATTTTAATTCAATGATCAATAATTTATTTGTGATGTGTAGGAATAATTATCCCCTCATTTTGAGACATGATGCACCCGATATGACTCAATATGTCCATTATCAGTATAAAATCAACATTTTTGGTTAAAATTAACAGTCACTTAAATCTATTCAAATAGGAACATATTTTCTTGATAATTTAGGAAAAAATTCATAATTTATTATTGATGTGTAGATTTGGTTTATCATCAAACTGATACACTATGTGATCAGAATGAGTAAAAGTTGATGTTTCCAGTTTAAAATGACATTTTAGTTAAAAACACAACAGACACACTCAAAACAAAGGAACCACATTTATAATATTTGGAATTATCATGAAAATTATCCACGTGTCTTTTTTGATGTTTAGTAATCAGGTTCACCTAAACAATATGCATGGTGTGACCTGTGTGACTCAAAGTGCATCTTTTTATTTAAAATTTTCATCAATTTTAGTAAAATGGACAACTGACCTACTCAAAACTGATAAAAAAATTAGGGTTGTTTTTATACATTAAATAAATGATACATCGATATTTTTAAAAATTTAGGGACCATCCACACCTCAATCTAATACACAATGTGCCTGGTATGACTCAAACTCTCCGTTATTAGTTTAAAATTGACATTTTAGTTCAAAAAGTGACACTCTATAAAAATCTATCAAATAGACAAAGTTTTTCTTGATAATTTTGGAAAATGATTCATAAGTCATTTTTGACATGTAGGAATTATTCTTATATCAAACTGATACATGATGTGATTAGAATGAGACAAAGTGTGTATTTCCATTTTAAAATTACATTTTAGTACAAACGAAAAATGACATACTCAAAACCATGAAAACCCAGTACGATTGTTTTGATGAATTGTGAAAATTATCCATATGTCATTTGATAAATTTAGGTATCAGTCACACCCCATCTTAATACACGATGTGACCGATATGACTCAAAGTGAATATTTTTATTTAAAATGGACAAAAATTTTAGTAAAATGTTCAATTAACCTACTCACAACTAAGAAAAAACATTTATATTTCTTAGATTATATATGAATATTATACATACATAGTTTTTATTGTGACAGATTCATCTTTACATCAATATGATACATGATGTGCTTGATATGTCTGAAAGTGTCCATTATCAGTTTAAAATCGACATTTTGCTTGAAAATGTGCCACCCACTAAAAACCAATAAAAATGATATTATTTTCTTGATAATTTTGGAAAAAGATTCATAAGTCATTTGGACATATAGGAATCATTTTCACATTAAACTAATACATGATATGATCATAATGAGTCCTAAGTGTGTGTATCAATTATAAAATTAAATTATAGTAAATAAAGTAACTTACTCAAAACTAAGAAAACACATTCATATTGTTTTGATACTTTAGGAAAATAACCCACATGTCATTTGAGAAGTGTCGGAAGAAACCACACCTCAATCTAGCTCATGTTGTAACCATTATGACTCTAATTGCCTCTTTATTTTTAAAATTGGCATCAATTTTAGTAAAATTAACATTAATTATAGTAAAATTAACTTCATTTATAGTAAAATTAACACATTATGTTAATTAATTAATTTATATTATTACTAACATAAGAATTATTTTCTTATACAGGTGTGTTATTTTTCTTGATATTTGGTGTTTATTTGATAATAGCATGAGTTGGGGTTACGATTATAACAAAAAGGAACATTGATGTTTTTGAATGTATGTAATTAATTTTTTATGTAATTATATAAACAAATGTTTCACATTACTATTATAAAGTTATTTCATGTATAAGTGTTGTAAATTTCATTTCATTTAAATTCTATATTGGGACTTGTTTTTTATATATCTGGAGTATTTTTGGTGTTTTGGTGTGACGTTAAAACACATTGCACAAGTGTTGTAGTGTGATGTTGCATCACCTTATACGATGGCCCTTTATTAGTTCTTTTAAAAGTGATGATAATGGACACATTATCTTGGTATTTTAAAATCACTAATAAAGGAAATATTTTCAACACTATTAAAAGTTCTTATAAAGGTATACTTTATCAATGCTTCTATAAGCACTGATAAATGTCCATTTATCAGTGTTGATAAAAGATCCATTTATCAATTATTTTCTATCACCGATAAAGGACCCCTTTCTCAGTTACTTTTTTCACTTATAAAAGACATGTGCTTTTAATCTCACTTTGATAGTCAGTGCATTTCTTGAGATGATAAATTACATTTCTAGAGCTATTAAAGGACTATTATGTAGTAGTGTAACCATGCTTCTAACTATTAGGAACTGATAAAATAGATAGATTGTTTCAGTAAATAATTTTCTATATAACATTATATAGATGACGGTGGACCATAAAAATAACATATATAATGAAAAACTATTCATATATTTGTTGGACTATCAGACCATGACATGGATTTTAACCCAAGAAACCCCTTACTCCCTAGTTTGAGTAAAAATGTATGTGTTTACCATTGAGGTTAATCTACCTTAAATCCAAATTGATATCTATAACCAATTGATTTAATATGAGTGGTCATATATTCAGCTAGTTGAGTTATATCCCCTTTGTAAAAATAGGCTTCAATTATTGCACTATCTAATGGTTCATTAAAATCAAGAATCTCTAGAATTCAATAAAAAGTTTCACATTTTCTCATTCATATAGGGTTACTTGGTATTGAAATTGTGAAATAAAATGATACTGTGAAGAAAATAGCTGAATCTAGATACCATGTGGGATGATCCGTAGGTTATTCATAAGGTTTATTCCAATTGTTTATATTCACTTTTCACCATTTATGGGGAGTGTATCATGCCTCCCAACAATGTAATGTTCCTTAAAAAATAACATCTATAGGTCGTACTAGAATATCATCCTTGACGCATGATGTTAATAATAATTATAGTAAATATTGGTTGAGGGGATTTCTAATCACAAATAATAAACAAACATAGGAAACCTAGTGGTCCAAGCCTTATCCTTCCCCATAAAGAAATAAATGTTCATGTGGAACATATTTTATTACATTTTATTAGACAAAATGACCAGTGGTCTAAAGTCCATTACATGGGGTTTCCCCCATCACCACACGATGATGCCTTTTTTATATGTCATAGTAATAAAATCCACCTACTTAGCTATGCTATGGAGATAAAATTGTCATGATATCCTCCTATATTCCATTGATTTATGAAGGCCTCATTTTCATTTTCATCCTTTACAATTACCCTTTGCAACACTGTAACACCTTCTATAGTGCCTGTGTTGTGTAATGGTTCTCCCTCCTATGTTATGGTGCCCTGCACTACATTGTTGCATCTTCTGTGAAATTATATAAATTCAATGAAAATCATCCAAATATTGGGGATGTCAATTGTTTAACCCATGACCACTTATCGGATTAAGGAGACTCTATCACATATAAAATCCCCAAACTATACCTTTTAACAAAATGTTTAACTATATGAGAATAATATTTATTGCATGATGATTAACTATCGGGAAATCATCATTTCAACATGATTTCGATCTTTATGGGAATAATATATACCAAACGATGTTAAACATCATGAGAGTCATAGTTTTTGAATGATGTTAAACAATAATTAAATATTTCTTTCCAAATTATTATAAACATAAAAAAAATCCTTATGACATGTTGTTAGAATTTAGGGAAATATTCATTTTCATATGTTGTAAAACATCATGTAAATATTCCTTTCCACATGATGTAAAACTATATAGAAATCAACCTTATTATATTATGTTAAACTAAAAATATATAATCCTTCATTAATGATGCAAAAAAATATGTAACTCATCTTTTCATGATTATATTAAAAAATTTGGAGACCATCCTTCATCCACGTCATTAAACTGTATGTAAATCATCATCAGTGGACAATATTAAACTTCATAAAATGTATCATAGCCATAGATATTAAAATGCATTGAATCATCCGAATCCCAAGACTATAAATTATGTGATTACTTTTTACTTTACATAAGATCATAAACTATATAGAATATTTCTTTCTTTATGATGCATAAACAAAACTATGTTAGAATCCTCCCTTTAGATGATTCAACTATTATGTTGGTGTTCGTCACCCCCCAAATCACCCCCAAAATAACAATGTGTTTATTGATTAAAATTTCACAGGATATATATAGACTCCTAGATCACTTATCATGGTCTGAGACTCATGTTTCAATGCCATTAAATCCTAGGGTTTGGGATACCACTTTGACTCGTGATGGCTCCCCCATCACTTCCTAGAACTCAAATAATGTTCATTTTCAACATTCTACTATGTATGAGATGGATCTAAAAAACAAATATACTTATCATAACTATATGTTGCTTAATTAATATTGAAAATGATACCTAGTGATGACTAAATCCCCTATCTCAGGGCCAATTACAAATTTATTCTCTCAAAAAACTCTCCCAGTATATGAAATATCCAATTTTTATTGGGTCTCCTAACATTTGACCTAAGAAAGAATGACACCTTCATTCCTATAATTATATTTGGATTGATTCTTTTTTCATAGGATATATATTGACACCTACATGTCATATAATAGGCCTAGCCAAAATTGTATTGTTTTCCCCATCTGATTATGCTGTTTTGTGCTCCATCATCGGGTTAACTTTTTCCCACCTCACAACATGACATTACTATCAATTTTTAGATTTTTTGATATATATAACCTCTAAACTACAAAGAACTAATTTTATATGAGATGTATGGAATTTAAACTAATAGAAACTCATTTTTTCAAATATGAAAGAATGTAAGCTCCAGTATCATATGGTCAATGTTGTGTGACCATAAAGTACATATCCACTTGGTCCAACCAATTTGTCTTTAAACAACAACGTTAGAGATCATATCCCTCCCTTAAGGAATGATTGAACCTCATTTTTATATCCCTCGTGAGAATGGAATTAGTTTCTTTCCATATAATATACTAGTTACATCCCCACCATTTTTATTAGTGTGACCAATTGATATTCCCAATAAATGATAACATGTGCATAAAGTGATTGAACTCTTCTAGAACATTTTATTTTATATTTTTAAAAAACACTGGACCTTTGAATTTCAATCAAACCATCATCCATTAATTTCCCAATATACTCCCCTTGATTTATAGTGATGGAATAAGTACCCTTGTTATGTCCCACCAATATTGATCTATGCTACATATATCAATATAACACAACTTATTTTTAGAAAATGGTAAATAGTTATCATAAAAATTGTTTGCCCTAATTTTTTATGATATGGTATTCCAACCAAATTTTTTAACAAGTATCAATGTTAATCTGCACCATATTTTTCAATTGTCTCATCAGATCAAACTCTTCAATTCATAATTTTACATTTTTCAATTCCCTTTGATCATGTGAGTTTTGAATACCCTTGGTGGCTCAACATTGTATTTTATTTCACATTCTAGGGAGAATTGGTGTTTTGGAACTATTCTTAACTCACCCCACATATTCATGAGATCTCTTGTGGTGGTCAATGGAATATTTTATCCCCGAGTCATCCTTCCATGTTTTGTGCTCTCATTTACTATTAACAAGAATTTATTACCTAGTTTTCTCATACCAAGCATGATTTATAAGAAGTTATAGGTTATATTTTATAATTTAATTAAAATTATTGAGATGTATTAAAATTTAAAAAAGTTATTCCAATAAGAATAATTTAATTATTTGAGAAAAAACTAAGTGGATCATATATATGTTAGAGCCTTTCCTTCTGTACAAAATTTTCAAATGGGATCACTCGAGTCATTGAATTCTGATGCTCTATCAACCTATACATATAGGATTCATAATACTACCAAAAACATGTCAGATATTACACCTCTTATTCTAAAATTAGGTGTACCTTTGATACTTATATTTTGAGTTCATCTTGATGAGGCCAACACTCAACCACTTGAGTCATTTCGTACTCTATCTTGACTTCAGTGGCTACCAATTGAGTCCTCGGGTGGGTGACTACATATTAACTCTCCATATTTAACACTTTCATATGAAACTCACCCTCCAAATACAAAGAAATATCTTTATAAATCTCTCAAAAAGACTCGACTCCATGATTTTTTTTCACTCGACCCTAAAATAGTTAGCCTTTTGTGCCTCTATTCACTCCAAATAAACCAAAAACATACAAAATATGGTATGAACGATGAACTAATCATCTCTAGAACACATAATCACTATCTAATGGAATATATTTCCAATTTGGAAAACAATCCAACCTAAAATAGTGTGGGTGATGAGGCCCAAAATGTTTTTACACATCCTTTTCAAGATCATAAGGTTTTTCTTATCAATGATTAAACCCTAATCAGCATAATCATTTAGGGGATGTTTATACTGGAGAAACTGACTGATTTTTTGAAATGATAAATTGATAGTAGAAGATATCATTTATGGTTCCATTAAATTGGGGATGTATTACTTAGTAGGGAAAATATATAGACATTCAATCCTTAAAATCAACATAGACTCTTCATGGGTGATGACCACCTCAGGGTCCCATTTCACCAATGACACTCTGTAAGGTTCCCAATCATAAGTAGTGGGCACATCAAGTTCTTTATCCAACTAACCACCCACTAGTTTAGTGACATATTATTTTTGGATTGTTTATTTCATGGACTTATAATCCTATATGAGAATAAATACAATCAAAAAAATATAACATTAGATCAAGAAATAACATTAATGATAAGTGGGATCTATAGAGTGAAATCTTACATACTTAAAAAGTTATGATATGAACATATTCCTCCACTACTAAAAATCCTAGGTCCCTAGAAATGATTCATAATTGAGTTACCACATCAACAAATTGATTGAACCCCAAATCATTAAAGGATGAATCCACTAATAGAGACATGTCAAAAAATGGGAATCCTTGGGACCATAATTTGAGGCTCCTCAACCAAGAGTGTTGGCTTTATAATTATAATGTTAGATGATTCAATAAACTGTTCTAAAAACATTCTAAATTAAATTGGATCTGATTTTACCATCTAAACCCTATGATAGGTTATTCATCTACACCCTCACATTATTTGAAATATTTTCATATTTGGGGGTCATAGATTCTCATAAAATGTAATAAGGGAAAACCCCATTATGCATGATGATTTATATGGTATCTAAATATACTTCTCCCACATATTGGTTACTTGGGATATGTAAAATACCCTTTATATGTTAATTAAGAAGAGGATGATATAGAGTTTCTTTTCTTAGAGACTCCTAAAAAATGATTGTGAAGAAATTATTTCCAATTAGAGTATAATAATGATGTTATTACTATTATAGGATCTAGGAGTTATTTAGTCTAATTGGATCTCCCTAGATTCCATAACAATGATGTTCTTTTATCTCCTATATTGATCCTTTTTGAATCCCCTGTCACTTTTCTAGGATTAATTATCATCAGAATCCCTCTTCTTTATGTCATTGGGTGACCCATCTTCTTTTGGTCCATTATCATGATTCTCATCAAATAAAATAATATATGGATTATTTTAGATGGAATTTTTCCATGGGAGTACACTTGAACCTTCATATTATTTATGTAATCCATCGATTCATTCCAGAAAACTATAAATGTGGTCAGTATGAATTAAATACCATATTGGTATACTCAGAATGAATAATGTTTTCTTTATAGATTTATTTTCATGATGAATATACATATATCCTTTAATAAATTATAGTATTGATGTAAGGTTATATCATCTGTTATCTCTCTAACTGATCATAAATGAGGCTTAAATGGTATCCTAGGAGTACCCTTAGATGTCCATTAAGATTTTATCAAGTTCCAGACATGCTTTCTAAGGTTCCCTTCATCTATAACTCCACTTCCCCCAAGTATTCACCATAACTGTAACACCCTGAGATTTTATGAATAATATTCTTTTAATTTCATTGATGTCTTCTATTATACACTACACCAAGTTTATCGTGTACTATACGCTACACTGTATTAGCTTGCAGCATATGCAACAGTATTCTTGGATCGTGTTACACACAATTTCAAGTTCATTTTTGGAAATTATTCTTCGCAACATTAAGTATATATTTTTTTAATGTATAAATTAAATAAGTTTTGATTATGTTATATGAAACACCAAACAGAGATTTCACTACATGCAGCCCTGACTTGGCTTGCTTTACAAGCAATTGCGACCTTCCACGATAGCATGTGTTGTATGCAAAACCGAGTTTCACTAAACAACGATATGTTATTAAAATATTATATAAACTAGCCATTATGAATAGTAATACCCACTTTTTGAAATTTTATCTTTAAAAATGGAATTCATTTTGGGATTTGGAATATAGAAATTATCCTAGGGTGAATTTATGGTATCTTTCTGAAAACGTTCAATTTTTGATGAATAGTGAAAACACTAGGTTACTATTTAAAAACCGACTTTTTATTTAAATAATTATTTATTTTATTTAAATTTATTTTAGGTCAAAATTGATACATAATACCTATATATGTTCAATTTAATTCATTGGAGTCTTTTTATAATAATTTTCATTATAGAAATTTTTTATTGAACTTTTCATCGTCTTTTACCTATCTCCTAGGAGATTTTTTCAAACTTACATAAAAATTAATTTTACTGCTTCTATGAGTGGAATTTCGAAAATCTGAGAAACACAGTTAATATTAAGGAGTAAAATGTGGTTCAATAAGGTAAAAATAATTTTTGGTAAATAGTAACTTTTTACTTTTATTTATAGTCGAATTTATCTTATGTATAACCCTATATTAAAAATCTTTTAGTTATTAAACTTTGATGTTAACCATTTTAACTCTTCTTTAAATAAAATAATAATAAATGTCCTAATCTAATCCAAGTGCACCTAAAGGGAAATATTTTATTCCTAAGGTTTTTTGGTCAAATTACACTTATCCAGTAAAATTTGGACATGTGTTAGGGTAATAATAATTTCATTTTTAACCTTAATTATCCTTTTTGGTAAATAGTAACTTTTTACTTTTATTTACCACGGTTAAAAGTAAAGAGGATAATTAAGGTTAAAAATGAAATTATTATTACCCTAACACATGTCCAAATTTTACTGGATAAGTGTAATTTGACCAAAAAATCTTAGGAATAAAATATTTCCCTTTAGGTGCACTTGGATTAGATTAGGACATTTATTATTATTTTATTTAAAGAAGAGTTAAAATGGTTAACATCAAAGTTTAATAACTAAAAGATTTTTAATATAGGGTTATACATAAGATAAATTCGACTATAAATATTCATTATAAAGATAAAATGATTTCGTACATAATGGTATTTTTTTATAATTTTTATACATTAAATAAGTTAATTTATTTATGACACAATGATGATGTAGTAATTATCATATTAATGAAATATTAACATAATTGATGTTATAAATACCCAAATAAATGTAATTTGAGAATTTTTATGAATTACACTAATTTCTAGGTTAATATGAAATGTTATTGTTGATTTAATTAACCTTTTTCTAACTAATCATTCTGTAACGATTTTCACAAAAATCAAGTACTAAATAGTGTCAAAATTGACAGAAAATAGTCTTTAAAACAAATATTATATAATTAATTGTTATATTATTCCTAAAACACTAAGGTTCGGAAAAAGGACTTATATAAGGATATATATATTTATAATTAACCACTTGGGGTTCGTTTGGCTTGTTATAGTATGTTTATTAACTATATAGTGTAAGAAAACAAAAAGACACGGTAAAAGTTAAATTATTTAACATAGAGTTAAATGTAAATGTTAAGGATAAAATAGAAACCTCACCTTGTCTAAAACCTATTTTTTGAGAGGATTTAGACCCATCCCCACAATATCTTCTAAATAAATCAATTTGGAGCTAATATAAACCGAATATGACTTTATTATAAAATAATATTTTATGTTTTTCCAAAGGTTCCCCTCTCCTCCCTTATAAAAAGGGAACCCCTTCCCTCTTCTCTTCACACCCTTTTGAGCCTTTAAGCTCGGCCAACCCCTTCCCATTTCCCTTATCCATTACCTAGAAACATTATGGAGGTTCGGGTCTTCTCAAAAGACCAACTCTTCTTTCATAAGAGGAATCTTAAAGGAGGTGCGTCGAAGAAGTGGTAATCTCTTCTTCCGATTTTCTCAAGTTTATTTCTTCTTCTACTTCTTATTTATTAGTTGTATAATTATAAAGTAATAACATCAGTATTACTTATATACTGATATGTTATTATAAATATGAAACATCCATATTTCACCTTCTATCCATCCTACGGAAAATGAAATCACCGCGCGTGCGTACGTACAGAATACAGTCTCCACGCCGTGGTGTAATCTATTTTCGATCACAAACATACCTAGATGGGTATAATGGTGTAAATAAATAACTATATATGATTATTGTAAATTGATATTTATTCATAAATATTATACATACACTTCAATACAATTCCACGATCATGGGAATGATATCATCACTCGTGCGTACGTACGGACTAACCTCTCCTCGACGCGATGAGATTCATTCTCCATGTTAACCGTTCATGAATGATTATACTTTATTTATATGAAGAATATATATTTTATATAAATCATGTTTTACATTCTGGAATTATTTAAATCATTATATAAGTAATAATATCAAGAACAACAAGTCAAAACTTGTACGATAAATGAAACGATTTTACCCAAAATGGTGCTTTAACATGGAATTTACAAAAGAACGGGTAATATAAAGTCCTAAGTGAAACATATATGATATCATAACAATGAATATGATTCTGTAATAAGTCAATGATATTATTTAAATCATTATATAGGAGGTTCGGAAATAGACGAATCATATCAGACATTAGGTAAGGGATAACTTTTCCAATCTCTTTTTTATCCGAGATTGTTTATTTGTAAGTATTTACTGGGGTTATATTTATCATCCATGTTCTTGTTTTCTAAAAATGGTTTCATGTATGTTTAAAGACCTTTCTACCCATTTTTTACTTTTACTACATGGTGTGTAAGGAATATTTTTTTTTCACCAAACGAGGTACTTTTTGACTTTTCCAGTAAAAGTACGAGAAGAATGTTTTTTTAACTTATACGGCATGAATAGATTTTTACGGTTTCATAACGCCTAATTTTCATAAAGCTTCCTCTACAAGATTTCATGAATATTTTCAACAAAATCCATTTCTTTTAAAATTTCATGGAATTTGGTGAAAAGAAAATTATTTTGAAAATGAAAGGATATTTTCCTCAAGAATTCATTTCAAGTGTTTTGTCAAAACTATTTTGCATCTAAGATGACATTATTTAATATGTTTATGTTTCAAGTATAATTTCTCAATGATTTACATGTTTTCATTTTTCTTATGATGAAATGATATCCATTTGTTTTATATGGATTATTTTATGATGGAATGAAGTTTATGAAACCAATTTTATTCTTCGGGTTATGATGAATGAGTTATGTTTATTTTGTAGAACAAGTAAGAATGATTTCATTATGAGATGGGTGGGACTTATATCTCCCTCCAATGCATTGGGTAAAGATTTATATCTCATGAGATAGACATGGCTGGAATGGTAAGTTAATCCATTTTAGTGATACAGGACTGGAACGAGGATTGAACTCGATTCAGAAAGGGACTTTGTCCACTAAGATGGCCTTGGCAGCAATGCCTTGGCTACTATGGAAATCATATCATGTGCTTAATGGTTTTCCACAATTACATGTTTTTTCCCATGCTATTTTATCAAGATTGATGTTCCCTTATGATATATGTCATATGTACTTCCAAGATTCATGTCTTTGCTCATGATTTTGATGTTTTGATTTTATGTTCATGTTTTGCATTCAAAAGTTTAAGGATTGTTTTTTGTTCTCTATGTTTACCCTTACAGGGCATTTTAGCTCACCCTTTTTAAGTTTTCTTTTCCCTAGGATTTAATGAAATATTTTAGGTAAGAAAATAAAAGGGGAATATCTTTATGGGAGATGTTGAAGATCTTTTACCAAGATTAGAAGATTATATTCCGAGTTTCCAAAGACACTAAACTATTACAGTCCTTTGGTGTCTTTTTTTTATTTATTAAGTATTCAACAAAAGTAATTTAATGTGTATGTACATCAAGATTTGGGTCTCTACAGTTGGTATAAGAGGAAATTTTTAGTTAACCTTTGGAAATTAGGATTCGAAAATTCTATTGAGATCCCTAGAGATATTTCTAAGGTATGTCTAGGGATGTCTCTAAGGTTAATTATAAGTATAGGCTATAGCACTAGAATTATGGTAACGATATTAAAATTTAACCTAAGATGTTAGATATTGAAGTTACTCCCCCTTTATTATGTTGTTTTCCTAACATAAGTGTTTCCTCTTACACTATTCTTTTTGTGTTTTAGATGATGGCTGGAACCCGAAGGAACCACGTTGATCAATGTAATGGGCAATGCAATGATTTTCCTCTTGAACAAACCAATGGTTTGGGAGATGGAGTGAAAAATCTTATTGTTATACTTACACAAACTATGAATCATTCTGGACTTTTGAATGAGCATAGAAGGACACAATATTCTAATGATTCCTTCATGAGCTAACTCCCACCTTCTTTTAATGGGTCTTCTGATCCCCTTGTTGCTGAACAATGGATCAGTACCATTGGAAAGATATTTTCCATACTTTGTTGTTCGGAATATGATAATGTTATTCTAGCTGTTTACCGTTTAGAAGGTGAAGAGGACCAGTGGTATACTCTAATTAAGAATACAAGGCCTCAAGATGAAATTGAATCCATGGAATGGGATGAGTTCAAGAACATGTTTTTCAGAAATTAATTCCCTCGTATTCGTCGAACAAAGATGGAAAAAGAGTTCCTTGAGCTCAATAAAAAGGATGATGAATATGTTGGTATATATGAAGAAAATTTTACAAGGCTTGCAAGGTATGAAACGGGCTTTATCATCCAACCTGAAAGTAAAGTTGATCGATTCTTTAGTGGCTTAAAACCAAGTCTTCGAAGGGCATTAGCTATAAGAGACTTCAGTAGCTATAAAGAAATTGTGCATTGTGCTATCAAGGTAGAACTGGAAGTTGGTGTAACATATCCATCTCATTGTTTTGACAAGAAACGAAAGATGGATTTCAAAGAGAAATCTCAGAATAATGGTGAAAAGAAGATGAATGTTTCTTTATGCTCAAAGTGTGGAAAGAAGCATGGTGGAGATTGTCTTAAAGGGACTAGAAAATGTTTTAAGTGTGGAAAAGAATGTCATCGAGCAGCTGAGTGTCAAAGAAATGGAAAAAGCGTTGCTAATGATGTCAATAAAAAAATACTACAAAGAACGCACCACCAAAACTTCAATTATTCAAGTGTAAGTATACGGGGCATTGTGCTAATCAATGCCCTAATCCAAGGGTTAATGATGATTGACATGAGAAACCACTTAAGGAAAAAGACAAAGGGAAGTCACATGTGATCACTATTGGTGATGTTGAATATGACAATAATGTGGTGGAATGATTAAGTGTTTATGTAATGGGATTCCAAAATAATGTTGTATATAGTATCGTGGAATATTGGAATATTTATGTATTGGTCTATTGTGGTTTTCAATAATTTTATGGTACCGGTAACCATGGAAAGCGATTGAGATATATTTGGAAAGAAGATGATATGCGCATAATGAAGGGATAAAGAGAAAATGAAATGTTTGACAGTATTCATAAGCTCATGACTGATATAAGGAAAAAGTTATATCATTGTTTGAGTATATAGAATTTTTGGATTTTGGTATTTGGAAAGAGTTAACTTTTGACAGCATTCATGTTTTCACTAAGAATCAATGGGTATTCATTTTTCATGAGAATATGAGATTAAGGTATTCACTTGTTTGGAATGTGATCAACAAGATATATCATTTTATATGTGAGGGATAAATGATGGTATTCACGTGCTTGTTATATGGCCTTTTTTGTAATCATTCCCTTTATACTATGAGTTTGGAAAGAAGTATTTTGGATAAGCCTAAAGATTGGAATGGATTATGTTGAACATAAGTTAGTATTGTTTAAGGATAGAAAATTATTCAATATTATTGATAGAAGGTTATAATAGTGTAGTTTAAGAAAAGGGACAACCTGCAGAACGGGTGACAACCCATCTCATCGGACAAGGATGCGGGAATCGAACCCACAACCAAAGTGTGACAGACCTTTATCATCTACCACTAGCCTATATAAAGTCCCATGTTAGTAGAAACTAGTTTTATTTTATTATGATCTATGATAGATGAAGTATAAGTCCATTTTACCAACCATATTTGATTAATATCAGCATAGATAGACTTCTGTATATTTAATAAATTGTGCTAAAATTTTTGCGATAGAAATAGATGGAATGACCTATCATTCTATCACATAATCTGCTAACACTTCACAGAAGACAAATTCGACTTCATTTCATTAAGAGATGAAGTGGAAATTGTTCGAGGCACGAGCAATGGTGAGATTGTACCAAAATCATGTAAGTATTTATTTTAATTCAAAAATTATTCAACTTTAGGGAAATGATCTTGAAACAAAAAATGTTGTCCTAGTGCTCTCATATCTGATCAATCAGATGATACCTTAGATCATCACAAATTTATGGCTTTGTGATTGTTGGCTTTTTTATAGTCATGTCCTCTACCACTCTTCATCCGAAATTGATGGTTATATTTCTCTTCTATATCCATATTTTCACCCATGTTCTCCTATGTGGAAACCCAATGATTAGTTAATTTGGGTAACTTTTATGTTTCATACATTAGTTTTTAAAATCAAGTTTTGGTATTCCTTTTTATGATGTGGGTTTCTATTAAAGAAACTTTCAAGTAGTAACCCATTTATAACCCCACCGAATTTTGAGGGAGAAATTCATTTTAAGGGGGGTAGAATGTAACACCACAAGATTTTATGAAAAATATTCTTTTAATTTCATTGATGTCTTCTATTATACACTAAACCAAGTTTAGCTTGTACTATACGCAACACTGTATTAGCTTTCAGTATACGCAACACTATTCTTGGCTCGTGTTACACACAATTTCAAGTTCGTTTTGTGGAAATTATTCTATGCAACATTAAGTATATATTTTGTTTAATTTATAAATGAAATATGTTTTGATTATGTTATACGCAATACCAAATAGATCTTTCACTACACGCAGCCCTGAATTGTCTTTCTTTACACGCAATCGCGACCTTCAAGGATAGCGTGTGTTGTACGCAAAACCGAGTTTCACTAAACAATGATATGTTATTAAAATATTATATAAACTATCCATTATGAATACTAATACCCACTTTTTGAAATTTTATCTTTCAAAATGGACTTCATTTTTGGATTCGGAATATCGAAATTAGCCTAGGGTTAATTTTTGGTATTGTTTTGAAAAATTTCAATTTTTGATGATTAGTGAAAACACTATGTTAGTATTTAAAAACCAAATTTCTATTTATATAAATATTTATTTTATTTAAATTTTTTTCAAGTCAAAATTGAACTGTAATACCTATATAATTTCAATGTAATTCATTGGAGTCATTTTATAATAATTTTCGATATATAAAAATTTTATTAAACTTTTCACCTTCTTTTACCAACCTCCTAAAAGATTTTTGATAACTTCCATAAAACTTAATTTTACCACTTCTATCAGTGGAATTTCGAAAATCTGAGAGACACGGTTAATATGAAGGAGTAAAATGTGGTTCAATATGAAAAAAATAATTTTTTGGTGAATAGTAACATTTTACTTTTATTTACCACGGTTAAAAGTAAATAGGGTAATTAAGGGTAAAAATGATATTATTATTACCCTAACACATGTCCTAATTCTATTGTATAAGTGTAATTCGACCGAAAACAACCTTAGGAATAAAATATTTCCCTTTAGGTGCACTTGGATTAGATTAGGACATTTATTATTACTTTATTTAAAGAATAGTTAAAACGGTTAACATCAAAGTTTAATAACTAAAACATTTTTAATATAGGTTTATACATAAGATAAATTCAACTATAAATATTAATTAGAAATATAAAAATATTTCCTAAATAATGGTATTTTATTTATAATTTTTAGACATTAAATAATTTAATTTATTTATGACACATTGATGATGCAGTAATTCTCTTATTAATGAAGTATTAACATAATTGATGTTATAAATACCCAAATAATTGTAATTTGAGACTTTTTATGAATTCCAATAATTTTATAGGTTAATATAACATGTTAGTATTTATTTAATACACTTTTTTGAACTAATCATGCTGTTATGATTTTAACAAAAATCAAGTACCAAATAGTGTCAAAATTGACATAAAATAGTTTTTAAAACAAATATTATATTATTAATTGTTATTTTATTCCGAAGAATCTAAGGTTCTTCCAAATGACTTAGATAAAGATATATATATATATTAATAATTAACCACTTGGGGTTTGTTTGGCTTGTAATAGTATGTTTATTAACCATATAGTGTAAGAAAACAAAAAGACATGGTAAAATTTAAATTATTTAACATAGAGTAAAATCTTAATGATAAGGATACAATAGAACCCTAAACTTGTCTAAAAACTATTGGCTTATAGGATTTAGATCCATCCCCAAATTATCTTTGATATAAATCAATTTGGAGCTATTATAAACCGAATATGACTTTATTATAAAATAATATTTTAAGTTTTCTCAAAGGTGCCCCTCTCCTCCCTTATAAAAAGGGCACCCATTCCCTCTTCTCTTCACACCATTTTTAGCCTTGATGCTCGGCCAAACCCTGTAAATTTCTCTTCTTAGCTTCTCTAGAAACATTCTGGAGGTTCTGGTCTTCTCAAAAGACCAACTCTACTTCCTTAAGAGGAAGCTTAAAAAAGGTGTGTCGAAGAAGAGGTAATCTCTTCTTCTGATTTTCTCATGTTTATTTCTTCTTCTACTTCTTCTTATTTAGTTGTATCATTTTAAAGTAATAACATCAGTATTACTTATATACTGATATGTTATTATAAATATGAAACAACCCTATTTCACCTTCTATCCATCCTACGGAAAACGAAATCACCGCACGTGCGTACGTACGGAATACCCTCTCCACAACGTGGTGTAATCTGTTTTCGACCACCACCTTACATGGATGTATACAATGGTTTAAATAAATAACTATATTTGATTATTTTAAATTGATATTGATCCTTAAATATTATACATAAACTTCAGTACAATTCCACGATCATGGTAATGATATCATCGCTCGTGCGTACGTACGGACTACCGTCTCCACGACACGATGAGATTCATTCTCCATGTTAACCATTCATTAATGATTATAAAGTATATATAATGAATAATAATTAAATATATGAAATAATAATGAAACTGGATTTTTGTATATATATATGTCTGTCATCTACTTAATTCCATTCAATTCAATAAGGAAACAAAAACAGCATTCATGTGTATGTACGGCCTACTGTCTCAATGAACGGTGTATTTCATTCCATTTATCTAACTATCATATATATATTTATACGAAGAATATATATTTTATATAAATCATTTTTTACATTCTGTAATTATGTAAATCAGGATATAATTAATAATATCAAGAACAACAAGTCAAAACTCGTATGATAAATTAAACGATTTTACCCAAACCGGTGCTTTAACATGGAATTTACAAAAGAATGGGTAATAAAAAGTCCTAAGTGAACCATATATGATATCATAACAATGAATATGATTCTGTAATAAGTCAATGACATTATTTAAATAATTATGCAGGAGGTTCGGAAACAGGCGAATCATATCAGACATTAGGTAAGGGATAACTTTTCCAATCTCATTTTTATCCGAGATTGTTTATTCTTAAGTATTTACTGGGGTTATATTTATCATCCATGTCCCTATTTTCAAAAAATGGTTTCATGTATTTTTAAAGTCCTTTCTACCCATTTTTTAGTTTTACTACATGGTGTGTAAGAAATCTTTCTTTTTTTCACCAAACGAGGTACTTTTTGACTTTTCCGGCAAAAGTATGAGAAGAATGTTTTTTTAACTTATACGGCATGAATAGATTTTCACGGTTTCATAACGCCTATTTTTCATAATGATTACTCTACAAGATATCATGACTATTTTCAACAAAATACTTTTCTTTTAAAATTGCATGTCATTTCGTGAAAAGAAAATGATTTTGAAAAAGAAAGGATATTTTCCTCAAGAATTCATTTCAAGTGTTTTGTCAAAACTATTTTCCATATAAGATGACATAATTTAATATGTTTATGTTTCAAGTATAATGTCTCTGTGATTTACATGTTTTCACTTTTCTTATGATGAAATGATATCCATTTGTTTTATATGGATTATTTTATGATGGAATGATGTTTATGAAACCCATTTTATTCTTTGGGTTATGATGAATGAGTTATGTTTATTTTGTGGAACAAGCAAGAATGATTTAATTATGAGATGGGTGGGACCTATATCTCCCTCCAATGCATTGGGTAAAGATTTATATCTCATGATATAGACATGGATGGAATGGTAAGTTAATATGGTTCAGTGATACAGGACTGGAACGAGGATTTAACTCGATTCAGAAAGGGTCTTTGTCCACTAAGATGGTCTTGGAAGCAATGCTTTGGATACTATGTAAATCATATCATGTGCTTAATGGTTTTCCACAATTACATGTTTTATTCCCATGCTGTTTTATCATGATTGATGTTCCCTTTTGATATATGCCTTACGTACTTCCAAGATTCATGTCCTTGCTCAAGATTTTGATGTTTAGATTTTATGTTCATGTTTTTGCATTCAAATGTTTATGGATTGTTTTATGTTCTCTATGTTTACCCTTACTGGGCCTTTGAGCTCACCCTTTTTATGTTTTCTTTTCCCCATGATTTAAATAAAGGTTTTAGGTATGAAAATAAAAGGGTAAGGTCTTTATGGGAGATGTTGAAGATCTTTCACCAAGACTAGAAGATTATATTTCGAGTTTCCAAAGACACTAAACTATTACGGTCCTTTGGTGTCTATTTTTGTTATGTATTAAGTATTCCGCAAAATTAATTTAATGTGTATGTACATCAAGATTTGGGTCTCTAAAATAACATTGTGTGTGTGGACTTGGATGTTCTTGAATAACCACTACCTCAGAAAAATCCCTACACATTGATCGTTGGGTTCCCTTTGTGATGATATGTTCTTTTCCCAATCACCTCTTAGTTAATGTTTTTTTGTCCATCCATAACATTGGTTCCTTTAGTATAGCCCCATGATTCACTACTATATAGATTTATGAATAATACTAGAGAAAACTAGTTGGGCCATACACTACGAAAAACAAGTTCTCTATACCAGTTTCATCAAGATATAACATACACTAGATATTTTGATTGATCATTTCATAGAACATACAGAGGAATATAGCTTAAAACTTTGGAGTGAACCACTATATATACTATAAATAACATATAAGGTGATATATATTTTATGTCTCATAGGTAATGACACTATAAAAAATGGTTTCAAATACTCTAATATTGAAGTACATTGTATATGATCACTTTTTGATGATTTTGATTCCATCATTTGTGATTATCCCCAAAATTGCACCAAATGGTTGAAATTGAACCACTTATTAGAACAGATGATGGATGTGAGCTTATTTCTATAAATACCAAAATCCCAAACACTAATAAACTTTAAGGTCGATTCATAAAATTCTCTATCAAGAGTGATTATGGGATTGTTGAACTCATAACCCCGGAATTTTGTAGCAACCCACTCATATAAGAATTGGGGGTGACTATAAATGTATTGAGGTATTCCATCTGGCTCACATTCAATATAAAGGCCTTAATATTTTCTGGTACAAGGATGGATTGGTTGATCTAGTGTCTACAATCTAGTTTTTATACCATTAAAAAAAGTTTTTGGCCTTATCCCTTTGTGGGAATTCATGGCCAAAAGTATAAACCCACTGGGGGAGGCTGCCAGGAATTCTATAAAACTCATGGTTTAGGTTATCCTAACTAACATATAGATACCAAATTCAATGTACCATAAATAATCAAGAATAAACAAATAATATATAGGATACCATTATTATGGAGTGTTGGGAACTTCATTGGTTTCCCTAAGATCACACCATGATTCAATATTTTTTTCACCCTTTTACAACCATGTTAAACAATTTTTATATTGAAAATTACAATTTAATTATCAATTAAACATCTCGTATGGTTAAATTATTTAATAATAATTTATATTCTTTTTATATTCTTTTTTTCGTTGGATTTCTCATTGGAGTACTAGGTAATTTGGAGAGCCAATGCTGTAGTGGGGGAAAATGCGATAATTTCCCTGGAATCCCAAGAACACATGTTAACTTATAATAAAAATCAAGAAATTTATACATCAATTTGTTATAAATTATATTTAGTTTCTCCAAAAAACAATGGTATATAATTATTTATAATATACCCAAGAAAAATTTTCCACCTACTGGCTAAAATAAAGTGATATGTCCAAAAAATAGAAGTTGTTCAATGTTAATAGAACTATTTTGTATTTTGAAAATTTATCCCAATATAGGGGTTTAATAACTAATTTTTTTCAATATATATTAATGTGATAGAAAAAATAACTCCATAATATTTTCAGGGTCTTTATAAATCCATTTATTAGTCAAAAATTCTGCTATAATGGTATTAAAAAATCTATGTTCACAACCACTACCTCTCACTTACTTTGAAAATTACCAATGGGAACCCAATTTTTAATATCAACCCAGAAAACATATTTTAACATATTAGATGTCTAGAAGACTCATCTATTCATCCTATATGTTTTGAAACTCCCTATCATCATTGGTAGAGTTATAATGATGAAGGGGATCTACTCGAGATACTTCCCCATTTTGATGGTGAGCTAAATGATAGGTAATCATTTATTGGGAGATTAATATATTTGAAAAGAGTTTTATCACACATAGTGTCTAAATATTGATATATTTTGGGTTTGGAAAAATTTTATTAAGTTCTATATTAATTTTTTCATATATTATTACATTGTTTTGGTTAGAGTGAATGAAATGAGATTTATTTATAACTGATTGGTGTGAGATTTTGAGTGTGTGAATTGTGTTTTACTAATTAGAAAACATAATACACCTTTTATATACCCCAAATTTTATATTTCAATTTTATCTGGAGTCCTTGATACCATTCATATGAGATATAAATTTTCTACACATTTGGTATGACAACAGTCAGTTCCACACGCATTATTGTAAGGGCATAAAGGGTAATCATGATCTCTGTTACCACTATCAAATACTTACAAAAAACCTAAATAAATATCTATGAATAATTAAATTGAAATAAAGTGTACATAACATGTAATGAAAACTCAATATACCTCTCTCAAAACTCTATTATATAAAATTCATAATTTTTTTCACTCTAATGTGTTTTCAAAATCCCCCCCACTTTTGGTCTTGTTTTGTAAAACTTATTACATCTTAACACATGTAACCTATGAAACTATTTGAGATATGATATATGCTCTACACTGTACTATTAGTCATATTTAAAAAAATAAATAAATTACCAATTTAGGAAAACATGATAAAATTTTGGTCTATTTGTGGAGAAGTACCATCATTTAGAGTGTCTTTTTATAATATCTTTATGTATTCATTAATGAGAGGTTTTTTGTTTTTATTTCATTAATTTTTTAAATTAATGTTTTTATAATAAATGTTATATTTATATGAGACTTGTTAGCCACACATGTGAATTCATGAATCACCAATTCAAGCATAATTATCTCTCTTTCTCTCTTTATCTCTCTACCTCATTCTCTTTCACACTACTTTATCTCTTATTTTATCTTTCCCTTAATCCATTTATATTTTCTTTAATTAATAAAAATGTTACAAAATAGAAATAAAATGAAATGTTTTAATTAAGTTGTAAAGTGTTAATAATGTTTATTAATTGATAATTTTCTTAATTAGGAGGATCAATTGACCATCAATGATTCGACTCATTTTGTAAAAGTCGATTCCATATCTATGGATGAATCCATTAAGAAGATAGATAAGTTCAATGAACACCATCATTATTATATTACCCATGTAATCTAAAATACTTATATTGAAAATGTAAATGAGTTATCTCTCATTTATACTATTCCACACCATGTAAGTCATGATCTTGGACTTCATGACCATGAATGGGAGTGTAAAAATGAATTGGGATGGGAACTCACTAGAATTTTATGTATTAACAAAATTAAAAAATATAAAATATATATATATATATATATATATATATTAGTTAATTAATTAAATTTAAAATTATACAACATTTAACAGGTTTTCACAGTGTCCGATAATACTACAAAATTATAAATAATTTTAATATATATATTTTATATAATAATAAATTAATATTCTCATTAATGACTGTAAGTATTAATATTGAATAAAATAACATACTAATAAATTTATATAATAAATATATAAATAAACTATAAATAAAGAATGTACTTCGGGATAAAACATTCCACGAGATATGACTCATCAAAGGTTTGATTCCCTACACCACCCATCCGTGTAGGTTCCATTACTTTTCAGTTTATTCTTAGGTGCACATCATGTATTTCAATGCATGTTTTGAATTATTATGTTTAAAAAAATATATAAATATATTAAAATACAAAATAAAATAATATTGTGATAGGGAAATGAATTGAACTTTTCTAGTTTGTGCCTTCTCTGACATCCAACCATTAATTAGTTTGAATACCACTCCAACCGTGAGATTAAAATTAATTCCCCTTATTTATATTTAATTTGTACACTTCATGTATTTTGTTTATGTGGTATCTTTTATTATTTCTCAAACACTTTATATAATTTTTATTAAATATTAGAATATTATGAAAATAAATATGAATCCAATGATGGTTGGAATGACTGGTATTGTCACAATCTATGGTAAAAAATAGCTAAGTTCAATTCCTTCTAACCGAATCTTCCCTATCATTTTATCTAATAATAAAATGTTTATATATATATATATATATATATATTAGGTGTGATGTTTGTGTGGTATTTTAATAATTTTAAATTAAAATTGATAATAAAACCGAATATTGGGTTAGGATGACGCTATTAGTCTCTATCCATAGTCCAAAAGACATGACTTGAAGTCCTTCCAATTTACCAAACATCATCCCTTTTTTTAAAAGAAAAAAAATATTCATGTATATACTTTATTATCCTATTATGTGTTATTAATTTTTTTAAATATTTATATAATATGAAAAAATAATAAAATTGTGGAGGAATAAATTTTACTCCTATGGTTACGATGATCCTTGGTGTCAGAATGATTGTCAGATCGAAGCCCACCATAAGAAATAGATGAAGGTTCATTCCTTGAATATACATATACAAAATACACACCATGAATATATAAAATTAATTCCAAGTATATTGTTTTTATTATTAATAATAATGTCCCTTTAATTTCTTGTTGGTTAAAAAATAATATAATGAACCTCACATATAAATAAAGGTTGTCCCTTTTATTGTTTTTGGTGAGTTTTCGTATTCTTATAATTAAAAATAATAAACAAAATAATAAATATATCGACAAGTTACACACACAAAATTATATCAATCATTACCATATTTTATTTAATTATATTGTGGATAATATACACCTCTATGTGTGGGGGGGGGATACATTCCATGTTGATTGAGAATTTTTTTCTTTTTGTTATATTTTTTGTTTATTGCACAATATTTTTATATTTTTTTCTTTATATTCATCATTTCATTAACTTTTATGATTGAATAATCATATTAAATGTCCATATCACCATGAAATTTATTTATAATAATATTTAATTTAAATTTTTCATATTTCTTTATGATTTAAATTGTTTTTTACTAATAACCTATGAATTAGAGAACATAATTTAATATAAGTGGATATTTTATGGGAAATTAGTTATTTTTAAATGATATAAATAATTTAATATCTATAAAACATTTTATATGTTAATAATTTTTATATGTCTTTTATTGGAATTTTATATCATTTAATATCTTTATGCCTCATTTTACAAAATCAGGAATTTGTTTCATTTCTTCTTAATTGAAGTCATTTCTGAGTTATGTTATTGGTTTTCATCTTTTTAAAAAGATATTTCCATAAATTTAACCCTTGTATAATTTCTTTTATTAGTCTACAAAAATGACTTGAGAATGTGTACCAATTATCTAACCGTTTAATTCCTTAAAAAATTGAACACAACTAAATAATATGGGAAGTGATAAAATATACAACATATGTGGATATATAGGTCAAGATCTTAAGGTTTGACTTCTAGAAATGAAAAAATGAGTGGGTATTGAAATTTAATTACAAAGGGTGTAGGGAATGTTTGGTAGAATGAATTGGGTTATCCATTTTTTTAGATAAAAAAATATTTTAAGGACCCAACCCTGAAACATTACATAATCTTGAGCATTTAATCAAGAATTAATTTTTTACATTCTTGAAGGTCTTTATGGTTTACATTGTTATAAATTTAATTGAAAAATATTACATAAAAACCCAAACAATACAAATAATATAATTATAATTAGTATCCATTTTCATATAATACGAAATTTTATAAAAATAAACTTGTTTTCTTTTCATGGAAAATCATCATAACTTTTATCATGATACCCTCTTTACTCATACCCATCCTTAAACCGTGTAAATTTGTTTTAAAACCTATGATAAGTATACACAACTCATTAAAGGACATAAAAGTAATAAATACTATTATTCTAGTAAAAATCATAGAAACCAATAAAATGTTGACCTTTATCATCATAATAATTGATAGTATGAAATAAACCATATTTTCATGAAATGAATCCATAAAACCCATATAAATAAAATTTAAAAAGTTGTAGGAAAATTAGATCATTATATTAATAACCCATGTTAAACTCATTTCATAGATAACTAGATCCTAGTTAAATCCATAAGAGTAACCTCTTTAGTTATCATCTTAATTCTTTCATTTCTAGACAAGGAACATTACTGAATGCATTGGAGGGATGTAATGGTGGTCACCCATTCTATATGATATATTAGAATCAACTATCATATAATTTGTATCAGGATCACCCATTCATAATATATAATATTCAAGTACCATTTCATGATTAATTTATTTTATTCTTTACCATTTCATAATAAAACCATTAAAAAATACTTTTAAACCCGTACAAAAAAACACTTACATATATCCAAATAAAAATTATTTTTACACCCCCATTTAAAAAAAGTGCCTATAAAAAGAGAAAGAGAGTTTTGTTTGAATAAAACATGAAATCTTGTAAAGGAACCCAATCGTTAAAAAATGATTACACTGGTGGGAAAAACCGTTGATGTCATATACGTTAATATAAAACATTCCGTCTTACATATTGTCAAAACATTCTATAAAAATATTTACTATTGAAAAACATTGAAAGATTGTAAAAAATTAAACAATATGTCCTCTATAAATTATTTATTTACCTATAAAAAAATCCATAAATAATTTTAATAATAAGTATATGAAATAAATAAAAATATAGAAAATTAATCTCGAACACCTATAAAACTAGGGTTTAAGTTAAAGCATCACCTACCTTGAGTCCAACACATCATGTATGTTCTTAATCTTCACGAATAAAAATTTTATATTAATAAATTATTTTATTTACAATAATTCCTTTACTTTTCTTTATCTATAAGATATATTTAATTACAAAATCCATTAAGTTCACATTAGGCATTTTAAAAATATTAGGATCATATGTTTAGAATGATTTCAGTGGGTTGAATATAGTAAATCAAGTTATTATTTAATCATATTAAGAAAAAAAATAATGAAATAATTATTATATTTATATATAAATTATACTTTTAAACAAAAATTGAAATATGGTTTTGAAAAATGAACTATGTTACAATCTTGGAGATGGTAGGATGTACATATGCATGAGTAACATTTCGATTTTCAACTATCATGATGGAAAGAAGTTAAGTATTATTTAATATTATTATGTTAAGATAATTATATAATAAATATCATATTATATAATTTAATATATTTCTATATACCATCAATGTGACAAGGTTGTGAAAAATAAATTACATCGCTTCACAGAGGTGGTGGTCCACACATACGCACAAACGATGTTATCCTTTTTAAATGGATAGAATGATATGAAATTATAAGATATATTATTGTAAAATAATTATACATATTTCATTAATATCATATATATATATATATTAAATCCCTCATTATAACCATATCTGAGAGGAAAATATGGAAAACCACTTACATTGGTTCGTTGGGCTGTTTTCCACCATACACATGAACGATGGTTTCATTTACCATTTTTTGAATAAATAGATTGATATAGGTTATTAAATTGTTATAGTAACATCTCAGTATATGGTATATATTTATGCTTTTATATTATCATGTTTGTAGGATATTTGATGGAGGTGGAAGAAGTAATAAAACTAATACATTCAATTTAAATCTACACCTCTTCTTCAAACAACCTCCTTTTTTTACACATTAATCCATATATGGTTGGTATTGTACCTAAAAAAACCTCTAGAATTGTGGTTTATATTAATGGATATTGGAATTTATTTATCCTTCTATAATGCTTAAATGGTTTGAAGAATAGAGGAGATGAGGATTCCTTTTATATGTGTGGGGTGGGGAACTCTTGGAATCTCATAAAGTGTTAAATTAATATAAATTAATTTTCAAATTAAAATGGGAAAAATGATATGATTCTAATATATTATTATTATGAGTATAAATAATTTATTCCAATAAAATAGGAAAAGTTTAGGTGTTTTTTTCACCCTTATATCATTGTATTAACACCCCATTAAACATTTTGTGAATTACCATGCCATCAAAATATTTATACTAAAGGAGTCAAGAGTGTTAATATAAAAGGATAAATTTCCCATAAATGAGACATGGTTGATATTTTAAACTATATAAAATTCAATTGGCTGATGATATAATTTTTAGTAATCCTATATAATTTAATAAAATATAATTTATTATAAAATATTAGTGCCATTTTTAATATATGATAAATATTATAATATATTATCTGTCTAACTCATGTAGAATGGTTCTAAAACATCATGGATTAAGAAATAATTTGTATATGATATTAATATAATTATCAAATTAAACTCTTATAGGTTTTTATATCATTTTAAACCTTATCTTTTGGGTTTATCCCATTGGTTAACCAATTTTATCCAAAACCGTGGTAATTACTTTTCAATATTAATGGGTAATAATTTTACTTATGATGTGAAAATTGGATTATAATTGTTTAATTAAGGTATTTTTTAACCCTTAATATTCATAATTATCTTATTACTCATTTTATAATAATTTTTTAAAATTTAATAAAATATTATTTAACATAAATTATTATTAATTTCATTTTTGAAACTATTCATTTAAATTGATATTGAAAACAACTAGACCATAAATTAATTAAAATATAAACCCTTAACACATAAATCATATTTTATATGTATCATGAAAATTTTTGGTATTCTTTAAATCACCCCAAAAATATTATTTATATATTTTTTTTAATAATTTACCTGATTTTTCTAATGCTTACTGAAGCACAATGTCGACATTGTGTAAGCTTCTAAGATAATTTTTTCATCACTAAAAATTAAAAATAAATTATCACAGATATTTTTTTTTGTATTTCAAATAAGCATTTATAACTGAACATGTCCACTTTTTATCCCTATATAACTTTTTTTAGATTTAGTGTTAAGAGAGAAACCTATTTGATTTTGTTTTTATATAAAATAATATAAATGTCCTCATCAAGGGAAAATAGAAACAAAATCCCATTTATTCGAATTTGGGGTATATATAGAAGAATATATGTCATAATATGAAATAAGGAAATTTTTGGGTTGATTTTGGGACATTACTCATGGTTTTAACCCTGATTTACCTATTTTACCCTTACTAAGGTGAAATTAATAACTACAACCACTATTTTTATTTACAACAAATAAAAGTGTTGTTTTATCCCTATTTTTACCTCAAAACTCTAGATATGTAATATATTTTGATAAATTCAATTTCTATAGGTGGATAAAATCTATTTAATATTAGAATGAAAAATCCAGTGAAAATCAGTATAAGGCCCCAGCCTTAAACCTTACTTAATCTTGAGTTATTACAAGATTACACATTGAGGATCTTTTCGGGTTTAGAGTTTTAGAGAATTAGATCATAAAACTTGCATTACATTCCACATATAAAAAAAGGGGTTACATAAAGATAGTATTCTTCATTCCCATCAAAGGAAACATATTTAAAATAAAATATGGATTCATTCTTGACACTTCCTTGACACTATCATCATATCATGTACATTTCCCTTGACCTGTGAAAACATTTCAAAAAAACTTGGGATGAGCATAAAAAGCTCAGTATGGGTTATAAAAATATGGAATGGAAACATGGGTACATATGTACATAAGGATGAGATCATACTTTACCCATAAAACATAAACACTTTAACATACCTCATCAAATCATGAATAAATCATAGAAATCATAAGACATAAAGGTAACTTGAGGCATTCATAACATTCTTACATAGGGAGTAACCCTCTTGGTTACGTTTGGAATAACCATCAATGTATATTCCCTAAAATCTCTTCGGAGAAACCTTAACGTTTCACTCCTTCTCATTACCCAATGCATTGGAGAGCTATAACGGGCTCACCCGCCCTTAGTTTATCACGGAACCACCCGTCTTCATAATAATGCCCAAGAACCATAACATAATCATATCACATAAAACATGCATAAAGGAAACATAAAATTTCCACATTTCAATCACGAGATATCAATACAACACATTGATATAAAAACATTATGAAAACCATTTTCAATACCAAAATAAAAGAAAATTAAAACATGGTATTTAGTTTTCTTTTAAAAAGAAGGTATGGCTTGTAGAGGAAGACGAAACTCAAATAACGGTCACGACGGCGGAGAAGTCGTTGTCACCGCATACGTATGACAAAAACATTCCCTTTTGTCATTTAGTAAACGCTTCGTATAAAAAAGATTCCTTTTGAATAAACGTAAAATTCAAAGGGGTTTATACACCGTATAAAATAAAGTTGTGTATAAAATAAAATATGCCTCAACGAAAGGAGATTGAGACGAAGTCCCATACCTCGTATCCGACTTGACCCGACAATTCTTTAATCTCCTGAATAATAAACTTGAGTTAATATCTACTTGCTTAAGAATCTTTTTCAAGTTCATTATTCCTTTTATACCATGTTATGAACATCATGTAATCAGTTAAGTTAATAATGTTCATTTTTTCGGTATTTGGTTCTTAAGTCAAAAATAGACTCCTTACACTTACATGTTGTTAATTTGGTCAAAGGTTCATTATATCCAGAATGATATTAGTGATTTGGATATCATATATATCATATATATTCAGAATATACATGTATTTATAATATTACATCACATTTAGAGGTAAGAAATGAAATGCACCGTTCATGGAGACGGTAGGCCGTACGTACGCATGAACGCTACTTCCATTTCTATTTCATATTTCTGGAATGGAATCATAATTATATAAGAGTATATTATAATTCCAGTATAATAACATATATAATATCATTAACTTTATCCTTTACACATCCCATATATGGTATTAACAAATCAAATCACTTTCAGGGGGCGGTAGTCCGCACTTCCTAAAATGAAGATATCGTGTTTACCCATAATGGAAACCATAAAGGTATGCCCAAATTGAAAAAAAAGAAGCTTAAGGAAAACATAAACATATTATATATCATATATAAAAATAGTGACATCATAATGGCCACCATTGAAGGTGTTAAATGAGTATTGAACAATCATCGTTTCGGGAGGCAGAATTTCGCCATCCACGGAAACCGTATGTTCTTTAACCATTTGATGTAGTTGTGTGAGAGTGTAGCTCAAATAAATATTATAACAACATCCTTGTATATTTAAGATACTGGTGTTGTTACAAAATAAGTAAATAAAAAGAGTTTAGGGGGTTGGAGAAGCAAAATAAAACAAATGAACATGAGAGAATGAATTATCTTTAAAAGTGTAACTCTTTTTTGATTTGAGCCTAAAGGATTCCTTTGAAAGGATTCTGCCCAAAGTGAATCCTCTAGGATTAGTAGAGGGATGTGGAGAGAGTAAATGGGCAGGGTTTGGCCGAGCCAAAGGCTTGAGGAGTGTGTGAAATGAGGTAGAGGTGGGGTCCTTTTATAAGAGGAGAGGAGGGGCACTTTTGGAAAGTAAAGAAATATTACTTTATTTGAAAATGTGTTTCGGTTTTAAAAGTTCCCACATTGATATAATTCGTGGCTAAGGTGATAAGGGTTCTAAATATACTCATCCAATTGGTTTTGGCCATGTTTAGTTCATAGATTTTACATTGTCTTTCCATTTTATTTAAATCGTCAAATAATGATGTCATCGCTGCATCATTATTATGTCATAAATAATTTAATTTATTTAATGTCTAAAAATCATAAAACAAATACTATGATGTAGGAAATCTTTTTATATTTCCAATGACTATTTATAATCAAATATCTGATCTTTATAAACCCATTTAAAAATTGTTTTCGTAAAACATATTATGTTTGTGTCATTTTTACTTTTACATTAAATAAAACATTATTTATGTCATTTCCCAACCAAAATGTCTCCATGGGGTCCCCAAGTTGACCCATGGCTTGTCTTGGTCGGCCATGACACAACCAATAAGTTTGGGACATGTGTCTAGGTAATTTCATATTATTAAAGCATTATTTATACCTTAAACTACACTAATTACCACTAATCGCGATTAAAAACTTAATAAGTTACTATTCACCAAAAAATTATTTTAATCTCATTGAACCACATTTTACATCTTAATGACAACCATTTATGTCGGATTTTCAAAATTCAATACACATTAGTGGTAAACTTTCATTTAACAGAAAAATCAGTTTGCTTGATTACCACTTAGTGGTTTCACTATTCATCAAAAATTGAAGTTTTTCAGAAAATTACCAAAACTTCACCCTAAGCTATATTTGATATTCTGAATTCAAAAATGAAGTCTATTTTATAAAATTCAAATCATATAAGTCACATTAATTAATTTAATAATTAATTCCCGCTGCCAAAGCAAATAGCGTGTTTTTACAAAACAATAAGTATCAAAAGATTGACACCAGTTTAAGTCTAATTTCAAAGTGAAATTGATTCCAATGACCACCATTGGATAAAATGGTAAAAATGAATTCTAATTTCACTTCAAAACCAATTCAGAACATAATCTAATCATATAAGTAAATTAGATTAAAAAGCAGTTTTGATGTAAAATGCAGTATTTTTCACTATTCATTAAAAAAAAGAACATTGTCAGAAAAATACCAAAAGTTCACACAAGGTAAATTTTGATGTCCCAATCATAAAGGATAAGTTTATTTTGACAAAAATAGTTTATAAAATTGTCAAAATATAGATTCAAAAATTGTTTGCCATCAAAAGGCAGTAAAACAATCTTTTAAGAATATTAGAGTATTCCATGCATAAGATTGTATTTATTTTCATTTTAAGCCTCTATAACACTATCTTAATCATTAATAGTCATAGATAAAAATATATATTATTCATTACTTACTTGGGATGTTACATCCTTCCCCCCTTTAGAAAATTGCATCCCCGCAATTTATTTACTTATCGAATAAATGGGGGTACTTATCCCTCCTTGCATTTTCAGATTCCCATGTTGCCTCTTCAATCATGTGGTTTTTCCACAAAACCTTTACCTGGTGAATCACCTTATTCCGTAACACTTGCTCCATGTGGTCAAGAATCTGGACCGATTGTTCCTCATAAGATAGGTTCTCTTCCAGCTGAACTATCTCTGGACTCAAAACATGAGATGGATCTTGCATATACTTTCTCAACATCGAAATGTGAAAAAAATTGTGTACCTGAGATAAACTCGGAGGTAAAGCCACTCGGTATGCAACTGATCCAACTCTCTCCAGAATTTCGTATGGTCCAATGAACCTTGGACTCAACTTTCCTTTCTTACCAAATCTCATCACACTTTTCCAAGGAGAAACCTTGAGAAAAACATGATCACCTACCTCGAAAGATAGATCCTTCCTCCTGTTATCCGCATAACTCTTCTGCCTGCTCTGAGCTATTCTCATGTGTTTCTGAATCAGCTGAACTTTTTCTACCATCTCTTCTACCAATTCTGGTCCCATTAACTTCCTTTCACCCACTTCATCCTAGAATGCTGGAGTTCGACACCGCTTCCCATATAATGCCTGAAATGGTGCCATCTGTATACTGGAATGAAAACTGTTATTATATGAAAACTCAACCAAAGAAAGATGTTGGTCCCAAATTCCCTGATAATCCATAGAACAAGCTCGTAGCATATCCTCCAATGTCTGAATTGTTCGTTCTGACTGCCCATCTGATTGAGGATGAAAAGCTATACTAAAATTTAATTCAGTACCCAACGACTTCTAAAGGCCTTTCCAAAAGTTAGAAGTAAACCTGGGATCACGATCCGATACAATGGAGAGAGGAACTCCATGTAACCTGACTATCTCTTTAAGATACAAACGGGAAAGTTGATCAAGAGAGAAAGTATCTCGTATAGAAAGGAAATGAGCAGATTTGGTCAAGCGATCAACAATAACCTAGATTGCATTATTACCTCGAGATGTCTTCGGTAATCCAACAAAAAAGTCCACGGATATATTCTCCCATTTCCACTCTGGAACTGGTAAAGGCTGAAGCATCCCTTTCGGTAACTGTCGCTCTACTTTAACCTGCTGACAATTCAAACACTTCACAGTAAAATCTGCAATATCTCTTTTCATTCCATCCCACCAGTAATACTCCCGCAGATCTCTATACATCTTAGTACTGCACGGATGAACTGAAAACGGAGAACTATGAGCTTCATATAACAACTCTCTCTTCAACTGTGAATCACAAGGCACACACAATCTCTTCCCAAATATCAAAACGCAATCATTATCAGTGTTGAATTCAGGAAACTTACCTTTCTGAACCAGCTCTACCTTTTTCTGCAACTCACTATCTTGCTTCTGTGCTTGCTTGATTCTATCTGATAGAGAAGATCTCACTGATACATGAAACAAAACAGAAGGACTTCCTGCACCAACAACTTCTATGCCAAAGTTCATCAAATCGTTAACCAAAGGATCACGTTCCAACCGCAACATTGTTAATGAAGCATTACTTTTTCGACTCAAAGCATCAACCACTTTATTTGCTTTTCCCGGATGGTAATGAATTGTACAATCATAATCCTTGATTAATTCCAGCCATCTCCTTTGTCTCATGTTTAACTCTTTCTGAGTTAATATATACTTTAAACTTTTGTGATCGGTATATATTTCACACTTTACTCTATACAAATGATGCCTCGAAATTTTTAAAGCAAAAACAACAGTAGCTAATTCCATATCATGTGTAGGGTAATTTACCTCATGAGTTTTCAACTGTCGTGAAGCATAAGAAATTACCTGATCATTCTGCATTAGGACGCAACCAAGTCCTTTCAATGAAGCATCACTGTATATAACAAACTCACCATTCCTGGAAGGTAGTGCCAAAACTGGAGCATTCACCAATCTTCTTTTCAATTCCTAAAAACAATCATCACATTCTTTTGTCCAGATAAACTTAACACCCTTCCGAGTTAGCTTAGTTATTGGACTAGATAACCGTGAAAAATTTCTAACAAACCTTCAGTAATAGCCCGCCAAACCAAGGAAGCTACGAATCTCGGTTACATTTTTGGGTCTTGGCCATTCTTCCACAACTTTTGTTTTTGCAGGATCAACAGTTATTCCATCTTTAGAAACAATGTGACCAAGGAAAGAAATTTGTTGCAACAAAAACTCACACTTGCTGAATTTCCCATACAGTTTCTTTTCTTTTAAGGTTTGCAAGATAACCCTTAAATGTTTTTCATGCTCCTCTTTACTTTTAGAAAACACCAAAATATCATCAATGAAAACCACCACAAACTTATCCAAGAACTCATGGAAAATTATATTCATTAAGTCCATGAATACAGCAGGTGCATTGGTTAGCCCAAAAGGCATTACTACAAATTCATAATGGCCATATCTCGTACGGAACGCGGTCTTCGGAATATCTGCCTCCTTTACCTTCAGCTGATGGTACCCCGATCTCAAGTCAATCTTTGAAAAAAACTGAGCTCCCTGGAGCTGATCAAACAAATCATCGATATGAGGCAAAGGATATTTGTTCTTAATAGTGATATTATTCAAGGCTCTATAATCAATGCAAAGTCTCATAGAACCATCTTTCTTTTTAACAAATAAAACAAGAGCACCCCATGGTGATGTGCTAGGTATAATGAAACCTTTCTCTAATAAATCTCGCAATTGCTCCTTCAACTCTAAAAGTTCAATTTGTGCCATTCGATAAGGGGGTTTTGAAATTGGCTTAACATCCGGAACTAAGTCAACAGTAAACTCAACTTCCCGATCTGGTATTATTCCAGGCAACTCATCAGGAAAAACATCAGGATACTCATTTACCACTGGCACATCATTAATCTGAACAGTTCCTTTATTTTCAACGACGTGTGCAAGGTAACATTCATTTACATCTTTTACAAGTTTCTCGGCCTCTTGATATGTTATCAAAAGTAAGGGTTCATTCTTGTAAACAAACTGAAAGTCTTTCTGAAAAGAAACTTCTTTAGCTCTACAGTCAATCTTAGCATGGTAAATAGAGAGCCAATCCATACCCAGGATAACATCAAACTATACTAGAGGTAGAACAATAAGGTTTGCAAGTAGGTTCTTTCCACAGATAAGGATAGGAAGATTCTTATAAATTCTTTTTGCCTCAACATTCCCCCCAGGTTTTTTTACCAAAAGTTCAGGAGTCATTTCTTGAGATGGTATTCCCATTTTACTAGAAAAGGTTTCAGAGATGAAAGAATGTGTAGACCCCGAATCAAACAACACCCTGTCATAATCTAAAAAAACAAACAAAGTACCTGATACAACTTCATTTGATGGCCCGACATCTGCTGAAGTAGTTGCAAAGGATTTCACCACCCCTTTCTGCTTGTAGTCTAACTGGTTTCCATCACTCAAGCTCCTTGTCGGACACTCGTTTGCATAGTGACCCATCTCATTGCACTTATAACATTTCACTAACTGTAAATCAAATTTGTTCTTACCTTCACCTTGATCATTTTCAGTGCAATCACGAGCCTTATGTCCCATCTTACCACATCAGTAGCACTTCCCAGAATTTAGAAGACATTCCCCAGCATGCCTTTTTCCACATTTATCACAAACTGGAAACCTAGTTCTCTTACCATCAGACTTTTTTGAAGAATTTTTACCTTTCTCCTGCCACCTCGGTCTCTTCTTCTGCTGGTTGTTATAGAAAACTTGGTCATCGGCAAACTCCATTTCCACCTTCTCAGGACATCGAACAAGCTTTTCATAACTTTTTAACTCACGAGAAGCTAATGCCCTTCGTTATTTTGGCTTTAATCCTGAGTAAAAATGATTGATTTTACTATCAAGGTCCCGGATAAAATTTGGAGCATACCTTGACAATCGAGTGAACCTTTCTTCATAGGCAGCCACTGAGTCTTCCTCTTGCCTCAATTCCAAGAATTGCTTTTCCATCCTAAGTCGAACAACCTTAGGAAAATAATTCTCAAGAAACATACCTTTGAATTCATCCCAGTCAAGAGCATCAATCTCATCGGCGACCCTGATATTTTTAACCATAGACCACCATTGATCTGCTTCACCCTCCAAACGGTAAATAGCAAGACTAACCTTTTGATTGTCTGAACACCCCATGACATCAAAAATATTCTCCAGTGCTTTTATCCACCCTTCAGCTCGCACAGGGTCAGATGATCCTCTTAATGATGGTGGATGTTGCCTCATGAAATGTTCCACCACTGACATGTTCCTCTGCGGTTGATCTGGCTGATCTCGTGCATGGATACCACCGCCATTTATCACTTGAGTCAACTGCGCCATTACTGCAACAAACTGTTCAGTTCCAATTTCGACTATTTCTGGATGCTGATTCGGAAGGTTATTTCCTTCGGTATGCCTTCCTAGAACTGCTTCCCTGTTTCCTCTGCGGAAAACCATTCTGAACAAACATGTCTTAGATGAAGCAACATGGTAATATTTAAATGCTATACCATTTTGAAAAAAATATTTTTGGATAATCATTTAATAGAATTATAACTCCTAAAGTTATCTAAACCGACCTTTGATGCCAAATATAAGGCCCCAGCCTTAAACCTTACATAATCTTGAGTTATTACAAGATTACAAATTGAGGATCTTTTCGGGTTTAGAGTTTTAGAGAATTAGATCATAAAACTTGCATTACATTCCACATATAAACAAAGGGGTTACATAAAGATAGTATTCTTCATTCCCATCAAAGGAAACATATTTAAAATAAAACATGGATTCATTCTTGACACTTCCTTGACACTATCATCATATCATGTACCTTTCCCTTGACCTGTGAAAACATTTCAAAAAAACTTGGGATGAGCATAAAAAGCTCAGTATGGGTTATAAAAATATGGAATGGAAACATGGGTACATATGTACATAAGGATGAGATCATACTTTACCCATAAAACATAAACACTTTAACATACCTCATCAAATCATGAATAAATAATAGAAATCATAAGACATAAAGGTAACTTGAGGCATTCATAACATTCTTACGTAGGGAGTAACCCTCTTGGTTACGTTTGGAATACCCATCACTGTATATTCCCTAAAATCTATTCGGAGAAACCTTAACGTTTCACTCCTTCGCATTACCCAATGCATTGGAGAGCTATAACGGGCTCACCCGCCCTTAGTTTATCACGGAACCACCCGTCTTCATAATAATTCCCAAGAACCATAACATAATCATATCACATAAAACATGCATAAAGGAAACATAAAATTTCCACATTTCAATCATGAGATATCAATACAACACATTGATATAAAAACATTATGAAAACCATTTTCAATACCAAAATAAATGAAAAGTAAAACATGGTATTTATTTTTCTTTTAAAAAGAATGCATGGCTTGTAGAGGAAGCCGAAACTCAAATAACGGTCACGACGGCGTAGAAGTCGTTGTCTCCGCATACGTACGACAAAAACATTCCCTTTTGTCGTTTAGTAAATGCTTCGTATAAAAAAGATTCCTTTTGAATAAACGTAAAAGTCAAAGGGGTTTATACACCGTATAAAAGAAAGTTGTGTATAAAATAAAATATGCCTCAACGAAAGGAGATTGAGACGAAGTCCCATACCTCGTATCTGACTTGACCCGACCATTCTTTAATCTCTGGAATAATAAACTTGAGTTAATCTCTAAATTCTTATGAATCTTTTTCAAGTTCATTATTCCTTTTATACCATGTTATGAACATCATGTAATCAGTTAAGTTAATAATGTTCATTTTGTCGGTATTTGGTTCTTAAGTCAAAAATAGACTTCTTACACTTACATGTTGTTAATTTGGTCAAAGGTTCATTATATCCAGAATGATATTAGTGATTTGGATATCATATATATCATATATATTCATAATATACATGTATTTATAATATTACATCACATTTAGAGGTAAGATATGAAATGCACCGTTCGTGGAGACGGTAGGCCGTACGTACGCATGAACGCTACTTCCATTTCTATTTCCTATTTATGGAATGGTATCATAATTATATAAGAGTATATTATAATTCCAGTATAATAACATATATAATATCATTAACTTTATCCTTTACACATCCCACATATGGTATTAACGAATCAAATCACTTTCAGGGGCGGTAGTCCGCACTTCCTAAAATGAAGATATCGTGTTTACCCATAATGGAAACCATAAAGGTATGCCAAAATTGAAAAAAAAGAATATTAAGGAAAAACTAAACATATTATATATCATATATAAAAATAGTGACATCATAATGGCCACCTTTGAAGGTGTTAAATGAGTATTGAACAATCATCGTTTCGGGAGGCAGAATTTCTCCATCCACGGAAACCGTATGTTCTTTAACCATTTGATGTAGTTGTGTGAGAGTGTAGCTCAAATAAATATTATAACAACATCCTTGAATATTTAAGATACTGGTTTTGTTACAAAATAAGTAAATAAAAAGAGTTTAGGGGGTTGGAGAAGCAAAATAAAACAAATGAACATGAGAGAACGAATTACCTTTAAAAGTGTAACTCTTTTTTGATTTGAGCCTAAAGGCTTCCTTTGAAAGGATTATGCCCAAAGTGAATCCTCTAGGATGAGGATAGGTATGTGGAGAGAGTAAATGGGCAGGGGTTGGCCGAGCCAAAGGCTTGAGGAGTGTGTGAAATGAGGTAGAGGTGGGGGCCTTTTATAAGAGGAGAGGAGGGGCACTTTTGGAAAGTAAAGAAATATTACTTTATTTGAAAATGTGTTTCTATTTTAAAAGGTTCCACATTGATATAATTCGTGGCTAAGGTAATAAGGGTTCTAAATCTACTCATCCAATTGGTTTTGGCCATGTTTAGTTCATATATTTTACATTGTCTTTCCATTTTATTTAAATCGTCAAATAATGATGTCATCGCTGCATCATTATTATGTCATAAATAATTTAATTTATTTAATGTATAAAAATCATAAAACAAATACTATGATTTAGGAAATCTTTTTATCTTTCCAATGACTATTTATAATCAAATATCTGATCTTTATAACCCCATTTAAAAATTGTTTTCGTAAAACATATTATGTTTGTGTCATTTTTACTTTTACATTAAATAAAAAGTTATTTATGTCATTTTCCAACCAAAATGTCTCCATGGGGACCCCAAGTTGACCCATGGCTTGTCTTGGTCGGCCATGACACAACCAATAAGGTTGGGACATGTTTCTAGGTCATTTCATATTACTAAATCATTATTTATACCTTAAACTACACTAATTACCACTAATCGCGATTAAAAACTTAATAAGTTACTATTCACCAAAAATTTATTTTAATCTCATTGAACCACATTTTACTTCTTAATGACAACCATGTATGTAATATTTTCAAAATTAAATACACATTAGTGGTAAACTTTCATTTAACAGAAAAATCAGTTTGCTTGATTACCACTTAGTGGTTTCACTATTCATCAAAAATTGAAGTTTTTCAGAAAATTACCAAAAATTCACCCTAAGCTATATTTGATATTCCGAATTCAAAAATGAAGTATATTTTAAAAAATTAAAATCATATAAGTCACATTAATTAATTTAATAATTAATTCCCGCTGCCAGAGCAAATAGCGTGTTTTTACAAAACAATAAGTATCAAAAGATTGACACCAGTTTAAGTCTAATTTCAAAGTGAAATTGATTCCAATGACCACCATTGGATAAAATGGTAAAAATATATTCTAATTTCACTTCAAAAACAATTCAGAACATAATCTAATCATATAAATAAATTAGATTAAAAAGCAGTTTTGATGTAAAATGCCGTATTTTTCACTATTCATTTAAAAAAAGAACATTGTCAGAAAAATACCAAAAGTTCACACAAGGTAAATTTTGATATCCCAATCATAAAGGATAAGTTTATTTTGATAAAAATAGTTTATAAAATTGTCAAAATATAGATTCAAAAATGGTTTGCCATCAAAAGGCAGTAAAACAATCTTTTAAGAATATTAGAGTATTTCATGCATAAGATTGTATTTATTTTCATTTTAAGCCTCTATAACACTATCTTAATCATTAATAGACATAGATAAAAATATCTATTATTCATTACTTACTTGAGATGTTACAATCAGTCTTTAGAAAAATCTAGGTTTCAATCCCAAAAAATGAACATTTGGAAAAATAGATATAAAGCTAATTCAAATGTAATTAATTAGATTAAATTTAATAAAATAATAGTTGTTTTTCTTTTTTAACAAATTAAAATCAAAATGGATCTGTTAAATTTATTTTTTTAATAAAAATAAATGGCTGTTTTTCAAAAAGGTACAAAAATTTCAACAAATCTAATATTCATTTTCTGATTTAAAAAATGAAGTTCATTTTTAAAAAAAATATGTTCGAGAAATTTTAGAAATTAAATTTATTATTTTCTCATAAAAACAAGTAAAAATTATTTTTGAAGGAACCCATTAAATTAACAATAAAATTACTTTAATAAAAATTGAATTCTTATTTCCTAAGGAATAATAAATAAATTCATATTGATTAGGATAATTATAAATATTTCATAATGTGATAATTATAATTAATACCCAATAATTAAATGTATAGTTTATAATGATCAAATTTTACAAATAATTTTTCATGGTTCGTCTAAAGTAACTGTTTTATGGCATATTAGCTATCACATAAAATTTTTTATTTTAAAATCTTAGTGTATTAAATTATGCCCCCTTTAATAAAATATATTGTCTCAATTATAAATTTATCTTACTAATAAATATTTTGACATTTGATAATACCATTTTTCAAATCTGAAATCAAAAAAAGGGTTAATAAATCTTCCACATGAAAATTTGAAATTAAAGTGAAAAGTTCATATGGATTAACACATAACGTGTTTCATAATTAGTGAACATTATTTGGATGTGAAAATATAGACATGTAGAAAACACATAATGTAGAAATTTAAATGGAATGTGATAGAGGTCATCATTCATAAGAAATTTAATGATCATGGTAAAGTTAATTACAAAAAATCATAAATCAAGTAATTGTGAAAAATTCAGTCGACATATCCAATATAATGGTAATATGATAAAAAACAATTTCTGATATATTTGGTAGAGACAATGAATTATTTTACCATATCAGCAATAAAATAAGGATATATACTTAAATTAAAAGTAGATGTTTTTATTTTAATCAATTTACACCACAATCCCATATTATCCTTCAAATGATTAATGTTAAATATGATTTTTTCATTCCTAAATCACAAAAATTAACTTCAATCTATGAAAACAATCCCAAAAAATAATGGCAAGATACTCCTCCTATATTTAAAAAAAACTAAAATGGTTTGAACATAGTAAGATAATATCCCTTATTTATAAACCTCCATATTAAGAAATAATATATTAATCTCCAAAATTCAATTGTAACATGAAATGTTTAACTTAGTACATTCAGTAAATAACTAACCTTAATATTATTCAATGTATTCCTAATGAATTTCAAGGCCCAAAAATCATAAATATTTGATCATATATTCTTCCAAGATTAATTTATCATTTAAATATAGTCAACTTTACTCGCTCAAAAACTCATATACCCAAAAATTTATCTTTCATAGTTGTATAGTCTTAAATATATGCTAACCATTTTCATAAATAGCATAAATCACCATAAATCCATATTAAAATTATATATTATTTCAATAAGATATCATAATATTCTATTTACAATAATCGTAAAATGTTCCCCAAATTATAATGGTGTTTTTACAAAATAAAATTATTCACTTAATTATTATGATAAATTACTATAAAAAATTATAATGTAGTGGAGATCCCAAAAATATAATGAATCAAATTTAGATGACAACCTAAAAGGAAATCCGTACCTTGACCATAAATTTATCTAAATATATCACCTTATAAAAGAACCACTCTTCAACCATCATGATTATCTATATCTGAATATCAAATAGACTATAATTAACATAACATCTAATCGTATTATTACCCAATGTGATATTAAACCTCAATAGAGTTTTCATCCTAATATTGAGTAAAAATTTCAAATCACATCAAAATATAATCACTTAAAACCTAAAAAAGGGGTTTATTCTCGATTAAACTTTTGATCAATGATATACTTATAAACCAATGACAGAATCTATAAATCTTTTGATAACCTACCTTGAAAGAAACATATTCTCCAATGTTTTCCAAACTCTATTATGATCCCAACAATAAGGACCCTTATTTAAAATATTTCATAATATTTAGTCTCTATTCTATAATTCACTTTATTTCATTCTCAATGATATTTATGGTTTATAGTTTTAGAAAATTAGATAATAATGATTACATAAGAAAATTGTATCTTACAAAGTAGAAACATCTAATCAGTGTTTATTTTTCCCATAATATACAACTCTTAAAAAGAAACATGTTTTCTTTTTAGGAGAAATGTTCATGATATTTATCTTGACTTCCAAATTGTTCTTATAAATCCTTAAACCCCATGAAAGACATTTACAAACATAAAATTAGAAATTATGTATCAGTAATGGTTAAAAAAGTAAAAAAATAATTATTCCTATAAAAAAATGAAAACCCATATTTTTTTCACCATTATCAATATAATCATTGAGCGTATTAAATAAATCATGTTTTCATGATTTTTTTTTCAAAAACCCATAGAAAGAAAAGAAAACCCAATTTAGGAAACATAGAAAATTATATTGATAACCCATTTTAAACTCATGTCAGAAATAACATAAGACTATTTAAATAAAAAGGAGAAAATTCTCTCGTTAACCCCTCTTTCTTACCTTTAAAGATAGAAAATTAGTCAATGCATTGGAGAACTATATGGGGATCACTCATCGTATAAGCTATATCTAGATCAACCACTATATAATATGTATCATTATCACCAATTTATCATAAATTATATTTATGTACCATATTATTAATAAATAATTTTATTCTTTAACCTTTTCATCATAAAACTCTTGACAAGTTCTTTTGAACAATTATGCAAAATACATTCAGATATCAAAATACCATTCCCTTTTAAAAAAATATTTTCAAAACCAAAAATTCACAAAGCTAAATAGAAATAAATTTTTTAATTATATATAATATAATATCTTGTGAAGGGAAGAAAACCTAAAATAATGGTTAATGAGGTTGGAAAATTAATTGAGACCATATAAATTAAAAAATAAAACTCCATTTTCTTTTTCACAAAACATTCTCTAAAATTAATCCCATTATAAATCCATTTAGTTTAAGAAAAAATAACAAAAAAATTCGTTATGATTCACTTATACCCATATAAAAATATTAATAAAATATTTTAATAAATAAGTACATTTTAAAAATATATTTTGAAAATGAATATTGAAAACATTTAAAATGAGGTTTTACGTTAAAAGATTCCCTTACCTTGAGTCTAAGTCATAATGTATTTTCTTTATCATTATGAATAAAAATGTTATGTTAATTATTTACTTTCTTAATAACATTTATCATGTTAAATATGCCTATTATTTTACTCATTACCTTGTTAAATTTATTTACTTAACTAATTATGTTTACATCAGTTGTTTTAAAAATATTTGTCTTATATGTCCCAAATTTCATCGGCGGACTGAATGTTGACAATGAGTTTATTATTTCATCATTTCTTGAAAATTTATATTTAAATATTTATCATAATTGTACATAAATTATACATTTATAACGGAACTTGAAATATGGTTTTGAAAAGTGAACTATAATAAAATCATAAAGATGGTAGGTCATATGTATGCATGAGTAACATTTATATTTTTCAACAATATTGATTGAAATAAGGTAATTTTTTATTTTAATAATTATTATTATATAATAAATACTATATTATTTATTTAAATAAATTTATATATACCATCCATGTGATGTGGTTATGAAAAAGAATCACATTACTTTATGGAGGTGGTAGTCCACAAGTACACTCAAACAACATTATCATTTTTAAATGTATGGAAAGTTAAAAAAGAGTACAATATATTATATCTAAAGAATGATAAATATTTAATTAATATATTATCTACACATTAAATCAATCATTACAACTTATTGTAATAGGAATTGATGAAAAATTAATTACGTCGGTTTGTGAGATGGTCATATTCTGCACACATGAACAATTTATTTGTTTCTCATTTGAGGCAATAATGACTTGGATATAGTTTATTAACTTATTCTAATAATAATTCAGTAAATTATAGATAAAAATCATATTATATAATTGTGGTTGAAAAATATTTTAAGTGGGTGGAATAAAAAATGAATCTAAAATATAATAAAAAATAAATCATATCAGTTTGTAAAGGTGGTAGTCCACACAAACCCATGAGCGATGATATCATCTACCAAAGGATTGGGTGGTAATGATGTAGAAATTAAATTATCATTTAATAATTATATATTTTTCATTTATATCAAATATAAATAGTGAACCCTTGTAACGCCCCGACCCTAGATACCGAGAGTCAGTGCATTATTACATAACATTGGCATGATCACAACAAAGAACAAGTCTCGAATGACCGATTAGTTTAGTAGCCATGGAAACACTATATATATTCATAAAGTTTACAATGCATCAATAAGTGAAAAACTACAACTACATATTGTAATTATATCCCCTCATACTATCCCTGGAGGTCATTCATAAAATACTTCTTCACATCCTGGGAAAAATAAAACATTGAAAGGGGTGAGCTCAGATGCTCAGTAAGGATAACAATATAGCGGAAACTTTCATAAATAAACATAAAAATTTAAGGCAATGTATAACTAAAAAATCCTTTTAAGCTTGAACTTCAGCATAATATTGCAAGGATAAAATGAAATAATTCCATTTAATTATTCACATGGATATTCTACTAGTCGAATAATCACAGGAAAATATTAATAACCACTTTCATAATGACAGAATGCATAATTCCATACTATCATAACCATGTAGCCAAGGCCTCATGCCAAGACTACAAATAAGATTTTGTCAAGGCATCATGCCAAGAAACTAGTTTGTCTCATGAGACCTACCGATGCATCGAGGAGCTATAGCGGGATCCACCCGTTACTTACTAAGTCCAATGCATTCCCCATATGAAAAGTTTTAAACATAACATAAACATTCGTATTAAAACTAGAATACGAAATGTCAATACTTTATCCACAAACCATTAATGGTATAAAAATAGCACATCCACAGTCAAACATAACTCATTTGATACAATATGGAAGATTTTATTGTATCATATTAACCTCAATCGAGAATGATGATGGATATTGACATAGATGAAAATAATCATAAAAACAATTAGAGTGAAATATCCCCCTTTTTCTTGAAATCATTTAAAAGTATCACTACTTATCAAGAAGCCATTTTAAATAGATTTTTGAATCGAAGTGTCCCATAACACTTTGAATCTTTTAAAAGGAGTTTTAATTTTAAAACATTAATATCCATATAAATAAATCCTTAATACCATTTTTAAAACATGGACATTAATGAGAAATATTTAGAAGAATAAGTCTTTAAAACATTTAAAAATGGTATTTTAGTTAGACTTTCTAACCAAAATAGAGACACTTGAATACAAATAATTGAGGTAATAAAAACTTTTTAATATCATGAGAATAAAGGGATTCATGATATACTTTGTCAAAGTACATTAGATACACCACATAAAAGTGATTTGGTGTATAACAACAAAGTAGACTCAATGGAATGTGAATTGAGATGAAATCTCTCATAAAGGCCATATCCTTAGGTTAACGATAAATCAACGACATAATTATGTGTGAAAAATATAAATACGCTAAATATGATTGGATATTCAGTGTAAAACAATCAAAGGCCATTCACACATATTCTTGTAAAAACAACACCAATGAATTGGATGTTTATCTCAACAAATCGAGATTGAGTAAAAATTACTCTTATCAAGTTCATACCGATGACTTGAGAATTTATCAATGGAGTGATTATGTATATAAAAAGTATATCCTCAGAAAGGGGAGTGGAAATTATAACATAATCAAATGAATAGTGATTCCATACATAATCTTGGAGTAAAATAATCAATGAAGTATGCGGAAAGCCGAATGAGTGGAAATTGAAATTTCAAATTCCCTTATCGATTTGGTAACTAATGAAACATGCACCCATGAAAGAAGGATAATACAATGATGATGTAAATATCCATAAATTAAAGTATATTACACAATGAATACAATCATGGGCAGTACATACACCACATGCAATAAATAAGTGGTGAACAATGGAAATCTCACGGAATTAAAAGTGAGATAAGAAACCCCTTACTTTGTACTTTTTAATTGGTCGACGGTAGGTTAAACTCATGTATAATGGTGAAATAATTTTTATTGAATTATAAAAGAATCATTTACATTAATATGATATCATATATGATATTTTAATATTGATTTGTTAATAATATCTTAGTATTATCGTCATTTCGGGTGTTAACTTACACATTTTCCTTTATAATATTTGTTACGTAAGCTGTGTTTGTTAAGGATAGGTTGTATATTATTCACATATACAATTATATAAAGTCCTTAAACATTATTTTTAATCATCAAATGAGAATTATACTTGAATGGATACGATGGAGAATGAATCTTATCGCGTTCATGGAGACGGTAGTCCGTACGTACGCACAAGCGACAATATCATTATTTTGATGTTAAAATAATATATAATTGGATGGTATATCATAGAGACAGAATAATTATCATGTTATATTTATTATTTACATGAATTACACTTCATTATTATACCCATCCAAAGAATAATTTATTGAATGACAATTACACCACAACGTGGAGACGGTAAGCCGTACGTACGCACGTATGGTGACATGCCATTCAAAGGATGGATATAATACTGAATATGGTTGTACCATATTTATAATAACATCAAAGTATATAGAAGATACTAGATTTATTATTTTAGAATATAAATAACAACGAAATAAGAAGTTGAAGAAGAAAGGAACTTGAAAGAGGGTGGTTAAAACATTACCTCTTCTTCGGGTTCTTCCTTTTGATTTGATCAAAAGGGCTCCTTAGGTTTGATTTCTGATCAAACTAAGGCCTCTATGTTGTAGTGAGGGAATTTTATAGAGAGTATTTGGGCAGTTTTTGGCCGAGCCAAAAGGCTTTGAATGTGTGAATTAGTGAGAAGGGGGAGTGCCCTTTTATAAGAGGGGTGAGAGGCACCTTTGGAAATGCTAAAATTATTATTTTATAATAAATTCATATTCAGTTTAGAATGCCTCCAAAGTGGATTATTTAAATTTCAAGGTGGGGATGGGTCTAAAACCACTCAACCAATATAATTTATACAGGTTTGGGTCATTATATTAACCTTAACTTTAGGTATTAACTCTTAGTTAATTAGTTTCACTTTTACAATGTCTCTTTGTATTTTTATATTATATAGTTAATAAACTTACTATATACATCCAAGAGACCCCGAAGTGGTCCATAATGATACACCTATCATTATATAAATCTATTGGCTGATCCTTAGATTTTTAGGATTTGAATATAAATTAATAATATAATATTTGGTTTAAAAACTCCTTTATGTCAATTTTGACACTATTGGGTATTTTGTTTTTGATAAATTCATAACAGCATTATTATTTCGAACAAAATTTATATAATCAATAATAATATGTCATATTAACCTAGAAAATTATTTAAATTCATAAAAAGTCTCAAATTACATTTATTTTGATATTTATATTATCAATTATTTTAATATTTCACTGATTTACTAATTACTATATAACCATTGTGTCATAAATAAATTAATTTATTTAATGTCTAAAAATTATAAATAAAATACCATTATGTAGGAAATCTTTTTAACATTCTAATGAATATTTAAAATTGAATTTATCTTATGTATAACCCTATTTTAAAAATGTTTTAGTAAATAAACTTTGATTTTAACTCTTTTAACTCTTCTTTGAATTAAAAATAATAAATGTCCTAATCTAATACAAGTGGACCTAAATGATAATATTTTACTCCTAAGGTTGATTTTGGTCGAGATACACCTGTCCAATAAAATTAGGACATGTGTTAGGGTAATATTAATATCATTTTTAGCCTTAATTACCCTATTTTCTTTTAACCGTGATAAATAAAAGTAAAAAAGTTACTATTCACCAAAAAATATTTTCATCTCATTGAACCATATTTTACTCCTTGATATTAACCGTGTCTCTCGGTTTTACGAAATTCCACTCACAAAAGCGGTAAAATTTTGTTTTATGTAAAATTCAGTTTTTTAACTACCACTTAGTGGTTTCACTATTCATCAAAAAATGAAAGTTTCCAGAAAAATACAAAAATTAGGCCTAAGCTATATTTGATATTATGAATTCAAAAATGATGTCTATTTTACCAAATTCAAAACATATCAGTTGAATTAATTAATTTAAAAATTAATTCCCGTCGTCACAACAAATAGCGTATTTTTAAGAGATAATCACTATCAAAAGATTGACACTTGTTTATGTCTGGTTTAAATGTGAAATTACATCCAATGACCAACATTGTATTAAATGGTAAAAATATCTTCTAAATATACTTTAAAACCACTCAAATTAATAATTTATCACTATTATTTATTTCGATTAAAAAAGTTGTTTTTAATTAAAATTTAGTAATTCTCACTATTCATCAAAATATGAAAGTTATCCGAAAAGTACCAAAATTTCACCCTAAGATAATTTCGATATTATGAATCCAAAAATGAAGTCCATTTCGAAAGATAAAATTTATAAAATTTCAAAAATTAGGTATTACTATTCATAACGGCTAGTTTGATTGGTTGTGGTGTGTTAGAATCTCGAAGTTGCGTACAATGCACGTCATTGCATTATTCAAAGGGAAACGTACCGTGGAAGCTTGGGGTGTTACATTCTCCCCTCCTTCAATAAATTGCGTCCTTCCAATGTTTTTAAAATTTGGCTGGAGAATATAATGGAAAGTCCCACATCGGAAAAATAGTCAATAAAACTATCACATTAAAAGAAAGGAAGAGAGGTATAACGGTCACCCAAGATAACCCATACTAGGATTCCATGTAGGGAAACATGGATATAGATGATAAACTAAGTGTTAAGTTCTGATGGAGAGGGATAAAAAACATGATCAAGAGAAAGTTAACAAAAAGAAAATCAAAAACTTTTGTTGGGACAAACGGTCATTAGTCTCCCAGTAGGAAAAGTAAACGGACAACATTTTTTGTTTTATGTTACATTACATAAGGACGAGGAATTCATTTATGATGTTGACTAAGGTCATAAATAAATATACTTTCTTTTTATGTAGAGTTTCATTCTTTAATAAATTTTTACCACTAACTCATTTTTTTGAACAATGAGTATTCAAGAAGACTTGGTCACAATGGAAGATCTAGAATAAACTTCTATAGAAAAACATGATCCACGTAGGATAAACTATATATTTAACTTTTCTTTAGAGATTAATCAAAACCAAAAAGGTTTGTATAATATCTGATGATCCCCCAAATGGATATTCCATTAGATAAAAAAACACTAATCTTAATTTCTAAAATTAAACCATCAATACCCCAAAGATAAATAAATACCATTCAATAATCAATTTTCCTTAAAATCCTTCAATATAATTCAAACTAATATTGAAAACCAAAACTTATAAGAATTTAGTCTTCCACGTTAAATTGTATCTCCAAATGACATTAATTACTCTTTAAGTCACATACTTAAAAGTAATTAACCTAATCATTTCCATAAAAAACCCAAATCACTATAAATCCACAATAAAAACATAGATAAAAATCCACCATTACTCCTCAAATGGAATCCCATACTATTCTATTTTCCTTGGGCATATAGTGTTCACAACAAAGCGAACAACTTCCAAAATAACATTTATCACTTAATCACCAAATCATTTTCCTATACTAAGGGTATTCATTTGATAATACATAAGATCCCAAATCAAATTATTATTGATCAATAAAATCATTCAACTAAAAATAATAGTCACACTAACCAGGGACTTCATGTAGTCCAGTGGTAGGAGATAAATCCCAATCGCACTTTGGTTGTGGGTTCGATTCCCACAGCTTTGTCCAATGCGACGGGTTGTCACACAGTCTGCATGTTGTCCTTTTTCAAAAACTGTATTTTATAACATTAACAAAATGAGATAAATTCCTCAAAATAACCATAAAATAATTTAACAACAAATCTTATCTCATACCTTGCATTTTCATCCCAAATTATAATAACTTATAATTGCCTCAAACCCAATGATCATATAAAACAAAATGGTTATTTATAACTATATCCACAAGAGAAAAGATAATTCTTCCTCAAATATCATTCTCACATGGAAAACTGCAGGGTTAAAAATACAAGAGAAAATTATTCCAAAGTAAACCCATCAACAAGGAGCACTAATACTTTTTAAACATTTCTCCAACAATTTATTTCCACATAGCTTCTTCTTTGACCAAGAAAATATCTTATAGAATAGGGCATTCACTCAGGTAATGGCCAGGTCCTCTACATTTACGGAAAATGATTGTAAATGGATTCTTGGGACCAGTTTTATCTTCTTCCATAGTACTCTTCATTTTTCTTTGGCAATTCTTCACTGTATATCCTTCCTTCCCACACGTAAAGCATTTCTTTGTCCCATTGAGACACTTTCCTCGGTGTCTCCTTCCACATTTCCCGCATGATGGAAATTGAGGATTCCTTTCTCCATGGTCTCCACTATTAGATCTCTTATCATTCATCACCTTTCTCTTCGTTGTTGAGTTCGGGAATTGGTTAATATATATATTGTTGATCATATTTTTGGAAAATTGATTTAACATAAAGACGATATCTTTTACTCCTATCAACATTCCATTTTTTTGCTCATTTCCACCATTGTTCCCACCTTGTACATCATTCTCAAAGTCACTATGACTTCCTTGGAATCTAGCCATTGACTAAAACCACAAAGCATTATGTGAGTAACAGTAGTCATAAAATCATTTAGAGATTAACATGTCACCATATTCTCAATTTGAAACACATTTGGATTAACCAAGGTCATTTACTCTCATCCTATATATATAATACTTCAAATCGGTTTGTAAAGAAAATGTAAAGTATCCTAATCATATCCCCCGGGAGTGTCGTAACCAAAAGTGCAGCAAGGCCCGTTTTCGTGCACCAGTTCCCGTTCGATCCTAGCTCAAAGCGGTGTTTTCGGGTTTTACCCCTAGGTACATTTGTGCCAGAGCTGCCTCTACCTTCTCGTACCCAGACATGGATGTATTGCTCAGAAAACTCACAAAATCTATACAATACCAAAATTCTAAGAAGTTCTTCTATACTAATCCTCAAATTTCATCTTAGGTCTACGTGCTCTAATCATAGTTTATCTAAATCTAGCTTCCATGTTTTGTACAAAACTTCCTCTAATACCAACTGTAATGCCCCGACCCTAGATACCCAGAGTTGGTACATTATTATATAACATTGGCATGATCACAACAAAGATCAAGTGTCGAAAGACCGACTAGTTTAGTAGCCTTGGAAACACTAGATATATTCATAAAGTTTACATTACATAAATAAGTGAAAAACTAAAACAACATATTGTCTTCATATCCCCTCATACTATCCCTACAGGTCATTCATAAAATACTTCTTCACATCCTGGGAAAAATAAAACATTGAAAGGGGTGAGCTCAGATGCTCAGTACGGATAACAATATAATGGAAACTTTCATAAATAAACATAAAAATTTAAGGCAATGTATAACTAAAACAAAAGCCTTTTAAGCATGAACTTCACCATAATATGGGAAAGATAAAATGAAATTATTCCATTTACTTATTCACATGGATATTCTACTAGTCTAATAATCACATGAAAATATTAATAACCACTTTCATAATGACAGAATGCATAATGCCAGACTATCATAACCATGTAGCCAAGGCCTCATTCCAAGACTAAAAATAATATTTTGTCAAGGTCTTGTGCCAAGACACTAGTTTGTCTCATGAGACCTACCGATCAATCGAGGAGCTAAAGCGGGCTCCCCCCATCACTTACTATGTACAATGCATTCCTCATATGAAAAGTTTTAAACATAACATAAAAATTCTTATTAAAACTAGCATACAAAATGTAAATAATTTATCTACAAACCATAAATGGTATAAAAATTGCACATCCACAGTCAAACATAACTCATTCGATACAATATGGAAGATTGTATTATATCATATTAACCTCAATCAAGAATGATTAAGGATATTGACATAGATTAAAATAATCATCAAAACAATTAGAGTGAAATATCCCCCTTTTTCTTGAAATCATTTAAAATTTTCACAACTTATCAAGAAGCCATTTTAAATAGATTTTTGAATCAAAGTGTCCCATACCACTTTGAAACTTTTAAAAGGAGTTTTAATTTTAAAACATTAATGTCCATATAAATAAATCCTGAAACCCATTTTTAAAACATGGACATTAATGAGCAAGATTTAGAAGAATAGGTCTTTAGAACATTTAAAAATGGTATTTTAGTTAAAGTTTCTAACCAAAAGAGAGACACTTGAATACAAATAATTGAGGTAATCAAAACTTTGTAATATAATGAGAATAAAGGGATTCATGATATACTATGTCAAAGTACATTATATACACCACATAAAAGTGATTTGGTGTATAACAACAAAGAAGTCTCAATGGAATGTAAATTGACATGAAATCTATCATAAAGGCCATATCCTTAGGTTAAGGATAAATCAACGACGTAAATATGTGTGAAAAATATAAATACACTAAATATGATTGGATATTCTATGTAAAACAATCAAAGGACATTCACACATATTCTTGTAAAAACAACACCAATGAATTGGATGTTTATCTAAACAAATCGAGATTGAGTAAAAATTACTCTTATCAAGTTCTGACCGATGACTTGGGAATTTATCAATGGAGTGATTATGTGTATAAAAATTATATCCACAGAAAGGGGAGTGGAAATTATGACATAATCAAATCAATAGTGATTCCATACATAATCTTGGATTAAAACAATTAATGAAGTATGCGTAAAGCCGAATGAGTGGAAATTGAAATTTCAAATTCCCTTATCGATTTGGTAACTTATGAAACATGCAACCATTAAATAAGGATAATACAAAGATGATGTAAATATCCATAAATTAAAGTATATTACACAATGAATACAATAATGGGCAGTACACACACCACATGCAATAAATAAGTGGTGAACAGTGGAAATCTCACGGAATTAAAAGTGAGATATGTAACCCCTTACTTTGTACTTTTTCCTTGGTCGACGGTAGGTTAACCTCCTGTATAATAGTGAAATAATTGTTATTGAATTATAAAAGAATAATTTACATTAATATGATATCATATATTATATTTTAACATTTATTTGTTAATAATATCTTATTATTATCGTCATTTTGGGTGTTAACTTACTCGTTTTCCTTTATATTCTTTGTTACGTAAGTCGTATTTGTTAGGGATAGGTTGTATCATATTCATATCCAGAATTATATCAAGTCCTTAAACATTATTTTTAATCATCAAATGAGAATTATACTTGAATGGATACTATGGAGAATGAATCTCATCGCGTTCGTGGAGACGGTAGTCCGTACGTACGCACGAGCGACAATATCATTCTTTTGATGTTAAAATAATATATGATTAGATGGTATATCATATAGAAAGAATAATTATCATGTTATATTTATTATTTACATGAATTACAAATTATTATTATACCCATCCAAATAATAATTTATTGAATGACAATTACACCACGACGTGGAGATGGTAAGCTGTATGTACGCACGTTTGGTGACATGCCATTCAAAGGATGGATAGAATACTGAATATGGTTGTACCATATTTATAATAACATCACAGTATATAGAATATACTGGAGTTATTATTTTAGAATAGAAATAACAAATAAAGAAGAAGTTGAAGAAGAAAGGAACTTGAAAGAGGGTGGCGAAAACATTACCTCTTCTTCGGGTTCTTCCTTTTGATTTGATCAAAAGGGCTCCATAGGTTGGCTTTATGATCAAAATAAGGCCTCTAGGTTGTAGTGAGGGAAGTTGAGAGAGAGTATTTGGGCAGGGTTTGGCCATGCCAAAAGGCTTTGAATGTGTGAATTAGTGAGAAGGGGGAGTGCCCTTTTATAAGAGGGGTGAGGGGCACCTTTGGAAAAACTAAAATTATTATTTTATAATAAATTTATATGTGATTTCTAATGGCTCCGAAGTGTATTATTTAAAGTTTAAGGTGTGGATGGGTCGAAAACCACTCAACCAATAGCATTTAGACAGGTTTGGGTCATTATATTAACCTTATCATTAAGTATTAACTCTTAGTTAATTAGTTTCACTTTTACAATGTCTCTGTGTATTTTTATATTATATTGTTAATAAACACACTATATACATCCAACCTACCCCCAAGTGGTCCATTAATGATATAACTATAATGATATAAGTCTCTTGGGTGAACCTTAGATTTTTAGAAATTGAATATAAATTAATAATATAATATTTGTTTTAAAAACTCCTTTATGTCAAATTTGACACTATTGGGTATTTTGTTTTTGATAAATTCATAATAGCATTATGACTTCGAGAACAATTTATATAATCAATTATAATATGTCATATTAACCTATAAAATTATTTAAATTCATAAAAAGTCTCAAATTACATTTATTTTGATATTTATAATATCAATTATTTTAATATTTCGTTAAGCAGGTAATTACTCTATCACAATTGTGTCATAAATAAATTAATTTATATAATGTCTAAAAATTATAAATAAAATACCATTAATTAGGAAATCTTTTTATCTTTCTAATAAATATTTACAATCAAATTTATCTTATGTATAACCATATATTAAAAACGTTTTAGTAGATAAACTTTGATTTTAACTCTTTTAACTCTTCATTGAATTAAATAATAATAAATGCCCTAATCTAATACAAGTGGAACTAAATGGTAATATTTTACTCCTAAGTTTATTTTTGGTCGAGATAAATTTTTCCAATAGAATTAGGACATGTGTTAGGGTAATATTAATATCATTTTTACCCTTAATTACCCTATTTACTTTTAACCGTGGTAAATAAAAGTAAAAAGTTACTATTCACCAAAAATTATTTTCATCTCATTGAACCACATTTTACTACTTGATATTAACCGTGTCTCTAGGATTTTCTAAATTTCACCCACAGAATTAGTAAAATTACGTTTTATGAAAAATTCAGTTTTTTAACTACCACTTAGGGGTTTCACTATTCATCAAAAAATGAAAGTTTCCAGAAAAATACCAAATATTAGGCCTAATCTATATTTGATATTATGAATTCAAATATGAGGAATATTTTACCAAATTCAAAACATATCAGTTGCAATAATTAATTTAAAAATTAATTCCTGTCGTCAAAACAAATAGCGTGTTTTTAAGAGATAATAACTATAAAAAGATTGACACTTGTTTATGTCTGGTTTAAATGTGAAATTACATCCAATGACCAACATTGTATTAAATGGTTAGAATATATTCTAAATATAATTTAAAACCAATCAGATTAATAATTTATCACTATTAATTATTTCGATTAAAAAAGGTTTTTTTAATTAAAATTTAGTAATTTTCACTATTCATCAAAATATGAAAGTTATCCGAAAAGTACCAAAATTTCACCCTAAGCTAATTTCGATATTAATAATACAAAAATGAAGTCCATTTCAAAAGATAAAATTTATAAAATTTCAAAAAGTAGGTATTACTATTCATAACGGCTAGTTTGATTGGTTGTGGTGTGTTAGAATCTCAAAGTTGCGTACAATGCACGCCATTGCATTATTCAAAGGGAAACGTACCATGGAAGATTGGGGTTTTAAAACCCTTCACAATAAACATCAAGAAAATATGGTTATGGAAAATGAATTTTATCTCTTCGTGGAGACTGTAAGTTGTACATCCGCACAAGAGATACTTTTACTTCACATTTGATGGTAAAGAGGGTGTATAATGGTGTTTTAATAATAATAATAACATTTATTAATATCAAGGATACTTGATTTAATTTTTTTTAAATAACATAGATTTATAAGAGGTAAAAAGAAGTAGAAAAATAAGTAATCAATTAAGGTGATTACCTCTTATTTGAAATGACTCCTTTAGATCACCTCTAAATGGATCTAGGTTGGATAATTTTGGATAAAAATATCCACTATAATGTCTATTGGGATATTGAGAAGATAAATTGGTAGATTTTAGAACATATATGAAGCTAAATGTTGTGTAAATAAGTGGTGGAGTAGGTTCACTTTTATAATAATACTGATGAGAACTTTTGGAATACCTTATATAATAAAATTATAAAAAGATAATTCTCAATTAAAATGCATCCAAATGATAAGAGATTGTAAGTAATTGATTTATAGGTTTATAATTACATAAATATATGTATTTTATACAATTTTTTAATTCATATAAAACCATATCATTTTCATTAACCCTTAGTTATCCCATTATTATTTTAATTATGGTAAAAAAATCAAAATTAATGGTTGTAATATTCACTTACATAGTGAAAAAATGGAACATAAATGGGAAACTTATGACATTTTATCACATTTCATATCAAATACGTCTTATTTAAATATTTATTTTATGATTTCTTAATAATTTAAAAATGTATTATTGTGATAAAATATCATCATTGTCAATTTTGACACTATTCATTTAATTTAAATTTAAATACATCAATTCAAAACTAAATGGTGAATATCATACATAAAAAATTCCCTAAAATATCATATAGATCTATAAAATTCGTGGAAAGCATTAATTATTTCATATTATATTATTTTTAGTATGTTTATAATCATTTATTTTATTTTTCAATTAATTAAATAAATGTTTCGTCTGCGTTGTGCAGGAATTTAAGTTATTTATTTAATACCTAATAATTTTAAATAAATTAGAATAATTAAAATAAATTTACTATTATAAAAAATTTATTTATATTCATTAAATATGTGTTTTAACTTATATATATTTCAAGAAAATTTATTTAATATATTTTTTTGACTTTTCTAGGCATACGCAAATATTTCCCAAGAATTTAGATAAGACACATGTTATATAACATTGAAATTAGTGTCAAACCAAAAATATCATATATAATACTTAATATTTAATAATAAATTAGATAAAGTAATTATTACATTTAAAATATTATCTTTAAGGTATCATATTTGACTTTTGCAATGTTGCGCAAGTTCTATGTCAACAAAAAAATGATTGTCATTTTTATCATGGAATAAATTCTAATATAAATTTTTTAGAACTAATTATGTTTTATATTTTTAGTATTTTATATAAATTTATTCATTCTGTAAGTTTCATAATTTTTTTATATTGTTTTAATGTCATGGATATATCATAAAATACATCATATTTCATAAAACGATATTTATTTTTAAAAATTACAAAATATTTATCTTCATCAAAAAATGAAAAAAAACAACCTAGGATATATTTTAATTAATTAATAATAAAAATTCAATTTCATAAATTAAAAATCAAATAAGTGATATAAATTAATGTTAATATAAATGCGTAAAACACATTGAAAATTCGATTATAGAAAAATGCCTATTTATGTATAAAAACATTGTTATTCCAAATTCAACCATATAATGTATTAAAATGAACAAATATTGATAATTAATAATATAAAATATTTAATTTTAATTTTAAAACATTTTAAAAACATTGTGGTTCTTTGTAAATGTTAGATAAAAATACATTTTTCAACAAAATTCGGTATTTTTCACTATTCATTGACAAGTCAATATTTTCTGAAAAATACCTAAATTTCACTATAATATAATTTTTATATGTTAATTTTTATAATGATATTATTTTTATTAAATAAAATTTATCAATGTTTCAAAAATTAATTATAAAAATTTTTAGAAAAAGAAATAAAATCATTTATAAAGAAGACCTATTTCTTGAGCCAAAAATAACATTACTAAAATTTGATTGATTAATTAATAAGAATTTATCATTATATTTATATTGAGTAGAAAATATATATAATTCAGAAATTATTTAATCATATTCATACCCATCAATTTAACAGGTAGGTTATAACTTTGACATTAAATAATAATAATTTAATATTGTATTGCGGTTCTTTTAAACTTGGTGTTGCTTGTAACATAATATTTTGATGAAATGAAATTATTTAGAGTGTTATATTTTCTAAAATATATAGGTATTAAAATATCCCAATTTATAAAATTTCTTCCTTTAAATTTTAACCAGTTCTCTGTAATCAAAGGTTTCATATTTAAAAACCCTTTGTTGAAAACGAACTTCATAAAAAGGGTTTGTAAAATGTCCCCTTAAAAAGGGGTAAAGGGATGTATTAAGGTCAAAACAAAACATGGTTTCAAAATAGTATAACATAAGTGGGTAGTGAATATATGTACATTAAAGAGAAATTTAATTCCCAAGGACTAATAGAGAGTGATAGAGAGTATTTTCATGAGAATGATAACAACCACGAAACCACGATTCAATGAGGAGTTAAAAGACCATAAGTTCATAAATATTTAAGGATATTGGAAAAAAATATTTTTATAATATCCATTAAAAATATTTATGATTTAATGTACCTTTTAGAAAAATAACCTAAGGAATTATACCTATATGACTTGTAGAATTTCATCCATCAATAAATTTCTACCACAATTTAATATGTTACTCTAAATAATAATTATATGTGATGAATCTTTTTACTTAAGAAAATAAGTCAACATATAATGCATAGAAAATATTTATCAATGTATTTCTCATATATTTAGGTACTAAATAATGGTTAGAAAAATATAAGCTAATTCTGAAAATGAATAAACCTTGAAATAATACATCTAACTCCAAAGTTTTCCAAAATAAAAAAGTTACACTTAAATAATTTAAATTAAAAACCGTATCATAAATAACTTTAATAACCTCAACGTTAAATTACTTTTTAACCTGAAAGGTGATCTCATATATTCTAACTTACATATTCAAAAATTTAGCACCATTCATCCCAATTAATATTTCATGATAAATCACATGTTAAACCTAAAGCTCACATATATCTCATCCCAATAAAAGTATTAAAAAATATTATTAATTACCATGATAAATAAATTCTTTTTAATAATTTGAAATTTTCAAAAATACCAAGAATCAAATTTAGATATTAACCTAAAAAGTAATCCTAAACTTTACTATAAATATCCTTGAAAATATCACCATGTTAATGAATCACTTTTCAATGATAAATATTAACAATATAAAACTATCCAGTAGTATATACTTAAATTATCATTAAATCATATACCAAACCCAAAGTTAATATACACCTTAATATCATATCAAAATCAAATCACTTAAAAAATAAAAAACTGGGTTTTGTATTCCTTTGACCATACAATCAATCTTAAACAAAAAAACCCATAATATAATCCATTAGATTTAAGTTATCTTCACATGAAAAAAATTATTCTTCCCAAATTAACACAATACTTATTCATTAAATATGTTCAGAACTATTGAAGCTAATCTATAAAATCTGAAAAATTACTGAACTTTATCTAAAATGGAAAAAATATTTTTTTTTCAAATCACAAAAAACAATTCAAGGTTACTATTACTATCAATGTCAATAATATAATTATCCAAAATAATGATTATTAAATCAACATAGTATAACTATTATGTCATAACTTTTCCATTAATCATTTCTTATAAAAAAATATCACCTTACCACTAAATAAATTTTTGTGGTTATTAGTACACTTCAAAATATGTTTTCAAATACATGAAGAAAAACTACTAAGAAATAGTCCTTTGATGTTTTAGGATTAATATAACAAAAATATCATTAGTATAACATTTATACAACATTATTATTGAATCAAAATACATAAAAAAAATCAATCATCACACTTCCTCTTAATCTATTAACTAGGCTTCATCATCTTATTTCCCAAAACTGCCCTTCTAAAATATTAAATATGAATCAGGTATTTAGATCCATAAACTTCAATTTAATCATTATTTTCACTTTAAACATTAAAAATAATGTTTAAAAAACCTATAACATTCATAATTCATTAATCGTATCTTCACCAGATTTGAAATAACTATTAGTTTTATAAACTTCCTGATTCTCTTCTCGAGCATTAGCCCTATAACCTGAATTTGAATAATTCGCATAATTTTCACATTTAAAACATTCAAAACTTTAGGATAGATTAAGGAGACCATTATTTTCAACCATTAACTTAACCAATATTTTCAATTTTCCTCAATAATTACATACTTGGGTTCTTTTTCCACAATCAAAATATATTATCATTCATCATAGACATTCATTTGAGTGATTCATCCCATATTCAATATATTTTGGAAGCAAAATCTTTATTCTACTATGTTCTATAAAACTCTATCTTACTATTTTCATGTGTTTCAAAAACAAATCACACTATTTGATATTGGTAATCATATAACGAGATAGGTAATTATTCATAATCACCAGATTACATATTATATCACATATTTCAATTATTTTCTCTTAACAGTACTACAAAACTGGGTTCATCCCGCACTAGTTAAAAGTGATTTTAAAGGACACCTTTTTAAAAGCTAGAAAAAGCACTATTAAAGGGGTAATTTATCAGTTCTTGTAAAAAGAACTAATAAAGCCCCCCTCATACCAGTGATAGAAAAATTCTAATAAAGGGGGCCTTTATCAATGCTTGAGAAAAATCACTCATAATGTGCACCCATTATCATTGTTTTTTCTAGCATAGATAAAGGGTATATATCATAAAAAATATAACAATAAAAATAATTTATTTATACAAAAATATATTTATATTGATATAAATATAATATATATTTATAAAATATGTTTTAGATAAGTCTAAATAAGAATTTACATTTAATATAAAATATGTTCTATGAAAATGGATTCTAAAATAACTTAAAAATATTAATAATTCATAATTCATAATTTTATAAATATTATCGAGTAATATTAAATAAATAACTATTAGATGACATAAAAATTAAATTAATTAATTGATGATCTAAGATAACTTAAAAGTAAGACATGAACTTTAAATGATGATAACTTTGTATCTATTTGTTTGCTTGGACTCTACCACAAATCAAATTGAAGCCTTTGAGGTGTTCTATGAATTTTTGACTTGGGGGAACGGTGGTCACATTTTTTGAGGCCATAAAAGCCTCCAAAATTGTCTTTTTAATCAGCGAAACCAAATTTTTTAACATTCGATGGAATTTCAACATCATTTAAGGGGGTATTTTTTTACCGTTTTCAGTGGGGACTAGATTTCTTCCCACGTATTATATTCATATTGATATTAATTATTTTAATTTATTTAATTTTTCACAATGTAGTTATATTTTATAATAAAAAATATATATATATTCTTTTGTTTTTTATAATAAATTAATTTTATAAATTCATATTTAAAAATATTTATATACAAATCTATTTTTGAATATAAAAAATAAATAGTAATTATTAATTTTATTTAAATTAAAAAATATCCATTCTAATTACATTATTCAAATGCACTAATATGTATATATATACCTATTCATGTAATTTTTATACATAAACATGTCTGTGTCAATAAAAATATATATATGTATATATATATTCAAATATGTGTAAAAAATAGATATTCTAAAATGTATTTTAAATGATATCTTACAATTTTTTATATTATTGAAATATATATATTTTTATATATACATATGTGCATGTATTAATAAATGAATATGTATTTTTACAATATTAGTCTTCATATAAATAAATATAATATATAACATATTTAAATAAATATATGTATATATATATCACACAAACATATATTATAAATTTATTTAAAAATAATAGTATAAATATATGAATAATATATATATATATATATAAACATAAATATCATTAAATAGACAACAAAACAATATGTGGAAATAGTAAAGGTATTCTGTATTCAGAAGTGAGGAAAAGGGTTCAAATCCAAATGTGCACATGAGGATGAAAATTTAAAATGGGTTGTTAAAAGGGTGGTGTGGTGAAAAGCAATGATAATGGTAGAGGATCACTATTAAAGGGGTTTTAGAAGCACTGATAAAGTAGATGGGCTCATAGAAGTCTGAATCATATAATATTACCACTTTAACAATGCTTTTTTTAGCACTGATAAATGCCCCCTTCAATATCCCTTTATGCGAGCACTATTAAAGCCTACCCATTAACTATGCATGTGTAGACAATTCTTTATAAGTTTTGTTAAAGGACCATTACTATCATGGTTAAAACCTAAATTTGTAGTGGTATGAGGAAAATCATTCCATTAAGAATCACATCCAGTGTTCACAAAAATCTTCTTGGTTCCATGCATTTACTATAACTAGAAAACATAGAGTCAAAAACAATATTCATAGTTGAAAACCACATTATTTTGATAAATAATTTATAGAATGTCTAAATATAAATACCTTATTCTATGAAATATTCGGTTTAACATAGTTCATTATTGATTACTAAAAAAATAAGGGTTTTATCCTTCACTTATACCTATCCCTATGGTTTTTATTAAAATTTTCTATCCCTAATATCCTAATATTGACTAAACCTAACTCTGATAAAAACTATAATAACCAACACTTTTTATTAATATATATATAATCATAAAAGATGAATATTCATTTCATAATATAATGATCCACACCATAATATTATATGTATAACTCATTTGGAAACTTATACAATTAATCAAATGGTTCGTAAAAGATATACATCATCTCCCATTATGTTCTTCATAACTACAACCATTCTTAGAAATATTATTCATTGTATTTATCTTGGTAACCTTATGAGAAGAAAAACAAGAAAGGGTGATATCAAATTCTCAGTAATTGTAAACAAGTGATATATCAATAATCACTTGAGAATAACTTGAACATAAGGGCCTATAAACATTAGAATAACATTTTAAAATCAAACCATGTATATCGTAAATCATAATCTAGAGTCATGGAATAAATCGTGGCAGTTTATAAGACATGAACCATAATATAATTTAACAATGATCCATTAGAGAATAAAATTACCATAATACATAAGTTTTTTTCAAACACATTATCACATAAAATCATTTCCTTGGTAGTCATGGATCATATCATAGGAAATCATACTGGAATTGGTTCGCTCCTCAAACTATCTCAGTAGTTGAGATTCACTCTAAATACTATCATAGTAGAAAAATTACCTTACTTCACTAGGTTAAATTATCATTCTATTCCTTTTTATCTAATGAGATACCAATATTTTCCCAAGGAAATATATGTATATATAGGTCCCACAAATCACATAATAAAAATGATACAAATATGTGCCACAATATTACAAATAAATAATCATATCATAACACGTGAAAATAAATGGGTTTTACAAACAATTCATTATAGCATAACTCATAATAAATAAATTCATTTCATAAACATTTCATCATAGAATAACCCAAGGGAAGGAAATGGGTTTCATAAACATTTAATCATATCATAACCATGGGAAAATAAAGGGGTTTCATAAGAATTTCATCATTTCATCATTACATTACTCATGGAAAATAAATTGGTATCATAAAAATTATTTCATCAAATTCATAAACCATCCATATAAAGAATAAGGATGATATCCTAGGATCAAAGATCCGGTAAAATATAAATGATCTAAGGGGTTTTTGTCATTGATGAATAAAAATACCATTAAAAGATCATTCAAACATTCTTAAGGAAAATACACTTTATATTTTTAAATCTATTATTTATGAAAACTATGATAATATAAATTATTTTTTAAAATAAACTTGTAATATTATAAAGGTATATTCAAAGAAAAAATTATCCATTATAGTGGGAATCATTGAATGCCATATAAGATAAAAAACAACCCTTCCATACTTTTCTTAGAAAAGTCACAAAGTACCTAGTTTATAAAATATGTAAAAGATTAATTTCAATCTATTTAGTAAAAAAGTTAATCATTGATAAAAATGTCTTTAAAAATAATATGATAGTAAAAATAACCTTCTTTTTTATTTTTTTTGAAAACATGGTATGGAATAAAAGGATTCGTTTCGCTGAAGAGAGAAATGAGGTTTATTTTCCTTAAAAACATATTTTCAGTCTCTTGAGCACATAATAGGAGGAGTATGAAAGGAAATATTGTATATTAATGAAATTTCCAAACGATAACATAATTCATGAATTTATTTAGATTTATTTCATAAGGTTTCATCATCGAAAACAAAATCAAAAAAATATAGATAAATAATGAGTATATAAGATAAAACCCTCACCACATAGGTAACATTTGAATCACAATACCCATGAAAGAATAAACCATATATGGATATGTATATCCCATAATTTTAATGATAATAATAATAAAATACATTCATTAAATTTATGTAATGCTCACTAAATAGACAAGTGTTGAATATGGCATGTGTCTTATAGGAAAAAAGTGAGACAAAAATACTCTACCTTATGTCCGACTTCGTTAAAACACCAAGGACCCTCCTACATGATTAAAATATATTTATTATAAATATATTAAAGAAAATTAATATTATATATTATACAATATATTATTTACTTATATCTTTTAGCACATGTTTGTTAACACTTATTTATTTAAATCACAATTTTGGGTGATATCTACGTTTTTTATGAGTACTCCCAATTCAGCAGTTCTGGTCCATGTAAATTTATCTTGGTTCCCCAATATAATTAATTTTAATAATGTCAAATATATCATATATATTTATAATATTAATATTTATATTCATATACAAAAGTAATAGATAGAACAATTGAATTAAACCATTCACGGAGATGGTAGGTCGTATATATGGGTGAACTCTATTTTCATTTTTTGAAGGATGAAACAAAAAAATGATAAATAATAATTCTCCTTTAAAATATCTTTATAATATCATATATATTGTGTATATTTATATTAACTACCTTCCATGAAAAATATAAATGAAAAATGCATCACAACACTTTATGGAGGTGGTACTCCACATGTACACACGAGCGACATTATCCATTCCCAAAGGATTGAATAATGAGATGGTAGGTATGATATTATCCTAAAATAAGTATAATTGGTCATATATATCATATATAAACATTAAATTAATCATAATAATAATCTATAAAATATGGTTTTGAACAATGAATTGTATCAATACATGGATACGGTAAGCCATATGTGCACAAGAGGGATAATTTCACTTCTCATCTGTTGGTAAAGATGATATATAATAGTAATTTCATATTCATAATAAAATTTAATCAAATTTATGATACAAAATTTATTTTTTTAAGATAAATAAAATAGATTTATAAGAGTTAAATAATATTATAAAATAAAGTTATCACTTAAGGCAAATACCACTTATTTGAAAAGACTTCTTTAGATATCCTCTAAAGGGTTATACAGTGGGTATTTTAGGAATACAAGAACTTATAAAAAGTAGATAAAAAATCATAGATGATATATTATTAGGGTTTGGTTGATTATTATGGCTAAAATTGGTGCAAATAAGTGAGGTAGGAGGCGTCCATTTCTAAATAAGTTGAGGGGCACTTTTAAAATTTCTCATAATATCAAATTATAATAAATTAATTCAACATAAGAATTCATAAAATTGAATATTTATTAGAATATAAAGTTTGATAGGGTTTTAATCCCATCAACCAATGTATTTTACATGTGTTTTGGTGTTATTTAAACTTTGTTATTTCAATTGACATTTAGTTAACCAATTTTAATTTTAACTATGATACCCTCTTTTTCAATATTATATTTTATGATTTTTACTTATAAACATCCAATTGGAATATAAATGGATATTTTATTAAATTATAGACCATATAATATCCTATTTTTCTTATTATTATTTTTTTGTTAATTTTAAATAATGTAATAAAATTATATACGGATAAAATATCATTATTGTAAATTTTGAAACTATTCATTTAATTTAAATTTAAATACATTAATAAATAAACTAATTTCGAATAAAATAATTTAAAACATACCTAGAAAGTAATATTGATATATAAAATTAGTGGGAAACATTAATTATTTCATATAATTTACGTTTTAGTATTTTTAAAATCATTTATTTTATTATTCTATTAGTTAAATTAATGTTGCGTCCATGTTTCCGATGCATTTAAGGTATTTAATTAATAAATAAAAATTATAAATAAATTAAAATAATGTAAATTTTTTTTATTATAAAATTAAAATACATTTTTATTTGTTAAATATGTATTTTAAATTATAGATATTCTATAGGAACTTATTTAATATATTACTTTTACTTTTCTGGCCCCGTATTACCATTACACAAACATTTGGGTAATCTAATAGTTATATAACTAATATTTTCATTTATAATCATAAAAATGATCTATAATACTTCATATTTCGTTAAAAAGTTAATCAAGGGTTTATTACAACTCAAATATTATATTTAAAGAATAAAAATTTACTTTTCCATTGCTGTAAAAGCTCTGCATTAACACAAAAAATGACTGTCATTTTAATCATGGAATAATTTATAATTTTCATTTTTTTATTTAACATTGTATGTTATTTATATTATTTTATCATAAATTTTTTCATTAAATAACTTTCATAATATTTTCTATGTTCTCTTTATGTCTTGTTAAAATTATAAAAGATATTGTATTTCATTAAAACTATATTTTTTACTACTTACTAAAAATTTATATTCTTAGAAAAAATATAAAAAAATCCATCCTAGGATAAATTATAATTTATGAATAAAAAAAATTCCATTTCATAAAATTCATTTTCTATAAGTGTTATAAAATAATTTCAGTATAAATACGTAAAACACAAAAAGAATCTGAATTTAGAAAAATGTATATAAAAATATAAAAATGATTTTATACCCAATTAAAACAAAAAATTGATTCTAATTTTGATAGTTTTATTATTCATAATATATTATAAATAATTTTACTTTTAAAAAATTTAAACTATTTTGTTACTTATTAAATGTTTGAAACAAAAAATATAGTTTTTAATAAAATTCTTTATTTTTCACTATTCCCTAAAAAATAAATATTTTTAAAACAATACTAAAACTTCACCGTAAGGTAATTTTTATATTCAGTTTTAAAAAATTATATTATTTTCAGAAAATAAAATTTATTAATGTTCTTATAATTATTTATTTTATTTTCTCACAAAAACAAATAAAATCATTTTTTAATTAGACATATTTCTAGAGCATAAAATTTCATTACTAAAAATTATTTGATTGTTTTCTAAGAATTTATCATTATATTTATATTGATTATGAAATATATATATTTTGTAAATTATTTAATCATATTCATACCCCAAATTTAATGGCTAGTTTATAATTGTCACATTAATTTATAAAATTCCAACATCATATCACAGTTTATTAAAACTCAATGATTTGTGTGAAAAAAGATATTAATGAAATAGGATTATTTATGGAGAAATATATTCTAAGATAACTTTTTTCACAAACCCCAAAATTACATGAACATCTAAGAATCATGTGAATGAAATTCTATGTTGTGAAATTGTAGTGATCTCCAATATATACCTCTCTCAGAAATAACTTCATTTTATAAAATTCATAATGTGTTTTATTTTATAGTATTTTAAAATTTCCCCCACCGTAAAATTTGGGTTTTTAGAAAAAAATAATAATAATTCAAGCATGAGACCTCCAAAACTCCATAATAGATGACATAGGGTCTCTTATATATTATAAAGCCACTACAAAACACAATACAATTGATGAGTCATAAAATTATGGTATAAAAATGATTTTTTAAACTGTTTGGTTTAATAAAAAGAATATTTAAGTTAGGTTAATTTTTTTAACATTACATAATTATTTCCTAATACATTCAATCCTTATCCAATTTTTTCATTACTCTACTTTATTGATCTAAATTTGTGTACCTATTATTTTACTATTATAAACCTAAATAAAAATTAATAAATATTTAGGGTAATGATGAAATGTGATAAATATTTGTATATCTAGGATGTGACCTTAATATTTGAATTATGGGAATTCATTAGTGAGTTAGTCGTGAAACATTATTGTAAAGGGTGTATGATAGGTTTGGTGGAAGGATTTGGGAATGCCAAAAATTTTAAAATGGCCAATAATTACTAGATGATGGGGTTAAAATATTAAAATGTTTGTAAAACTCACAAACATAAGGATCTAATGGAATGGTTGACATTTGAAATCCTTCTAATGATTAGATTTATATATCTCCTTCACGTTTTTATATAATTTATGATACACACATTTCCCTACATACCGAGATTTACCTTTAGTTGGTTCTCTATTTACTCACATTGTTATAATGAGTTAATTTTCTCAAAATCTTTTATATTTATGAACTATGGAATATATTAATTCAAATTTTTTTGGAAATGAGGATTTTTCTAAGAGTGAAAATGTCCAGGTGTGGCGTAGTGATCTCACTATGATTCACTATTTTTTCCACCCTTGTAAAACATTATTAAACTAATTTTGTATTAAAATTTTAATTTTAATAGTCAACCAAACATCAAATTTTGTAAAAAATAGTTAATATTAATTAATATTAAAATATTCAATTTTACATTTTATCTTTTATAATTGTAGAAGGAAGTGATTTAGATATACCAAGATGAAGTGATGGAAAATGGGTTGAACAATATGGATGTGTGTTGACGCTCCTTTCGTCACAGAATCTAAAGATTGGAAAAGGGAAATATCTGAGCTCAAAGTGATTCAAACTTTGGACAAATATCAAATATTGACAAAGGAATGAATAAGAAGAATGTTGCACAAGGGTCGTGAAAGTTCTACAATGGTCGCGCAAGTAAACTTGCGTGACGACGAATGGTCGTGAAAGTGACTTGTGTGCCCTAAAGGATAACCACCCGGGTCTTCTTCAGCCAATAAATAGACCCTGTGGGCCCCCCATTTGGAGAGGAAATTTTTTCCAGAAACTCAGATTTGAGCTCCTGGTGCCCTATTCCCTTCTCAATGCTTCTGAAACACTTCTATGGTAATTTCTTACCTAGAACGGAAGATCTAAAGATGGGGAGGAAGGGCTAAGTATTGAAACTCATCAACACTTGCACGCCTGAGTGGCCAGCCCTTAAGGGAAATGGCCACACTTGCGCGCCGCCAAACTCTTTCAATAGAACTTGTGCTCCACTCTTTTGGAATAACATCAAGAGTTTTCTAAACGCTTTGGTAAAATATCACCCCAAGTATTTCCATGCTGGTTAACCGTCACACAAGTACCCATGTGTCGTGCAGGTATACCTACGCGACCAGGACTTGCGCGCCCACGCAGTACCTGCGCGCCTGCTAGGACATGCACGCCCCTGCCTTTTTGGGTGCCCTTCTTTCCCATTTCACCCCTCTTAAGCCATTCCACCTCTCCTATTCAAGATTTAGTCTTCAAGAAACTCTTCAATGCCATTTATAGAATGATTTCTTGATTTGGATTCCTTATCTGAAAGGAATTATGTGTAATATCTCTCAAAACCTAGTGATTTACACATCTTTCTGTCACTAAATATTGAGATTTCATTCATTCAACCTCATCCTTTAAGATGATAGAACTCATTAACATGGGCCTCCTTTTCAGTAATAATACCCAGTCCCATAATTTGGGCATCCTCCTTAGGAGTAAGCCCCAACCATAATTTCATTAACCTGGGCCTCCTTTTCAAGAGTATTCCCCAGTCCCCTAATTTGGGAATCCTCCTCAAGAGTAAGCCCCAACCATAATTTTGTTAACCTGGGCCTCCTTTTTAGGAATAAGCCACAGTCATAATTTCCAAATATGGGCATCCTCCTAAGGAGTATGCCCCAAGTCCTCATTAATTTGGGAATCCTCCTCAGGAGTAAGTGCCAACCATAATTCATTAACCGGGGCCTCATTTTTAGGAATAAGCCCCGGTCATAATCATTATAATGGGCCTCCTTTTCAGGAATAAGCCCCTGTCCCTTAATTTGGGAATCCTCCTTAGGAGTAAGCCCCAACCATAATTCATTAACCTGGGCCTCCTTTTCAGGAGTAAGCTGCAGTCTCAAATATGGGCATCCTCTTCAAGAGTAAGCCCCAAGTCCCTTAATTTTTCATGTCTCTTAACTTTGGCCTCCTTTTCAAGAATATGCCGCAGTCATAATCATTAACATGGGCCTCCTTTTCAGGAGTAAGCCCCAGTCTCAAATATGGGCATCCTCTTCAGGAGTAAGCCCCAATCTTAATTTCTCTTAACCAGTCCTAATTTACCTTTGATCTGGGATTCCTTCTCGGGAGTAAAACCCCAATCATAAGTCCTCTCCTAATTCGGGTCTCCTTTTCAGGTGTAAGCCCCAAGTTATAGTATTCAAATATCCATGTAGCACATATACCTTTATGGACCCTATTTTTGGATTTCTTCCCTGAAGTAAATCATAATCTTCATTTATCTGGGCACTCATACATACATAAGTCCCACATTATTTCTTATGATTTCATCTTTCATAGCACATTTGTATGATTTTTACCAATACCTCTTTTTTCCCACACTGAGCATGACTCATGTGAGGTTAGAGTGTAAAAGTAATTATGACATCCTTCTTTGAGCCATCAATCATAAGCATCATACTCCCTTACTCGAACTGCGTCGGTTCTGATTCCTTTTCTAAACAAAGGATACGTAGGTAGACCATTTGTGGGTTCTATCCCAACTCTGAAATAATTCATGTCCTTCTTAATGAAAATAAACTTCAAGTGCCCCACTGAGTGGCTTCAAAACCATTATGGTCATTATAATGACTAAGAGACTTTTACGTATCAAAGGATACCATTGACTAATAATCTCTAACAAATACAGATGATTCTCTATCAATTAAGAACCTCTAATACATATAAAAGATTCACTAAATTTCCAACATATCGATCATTGATTGTCATGTTTAATGGAAAGCTCATTTTATACATTCTAATGTGATAAGGATTCACGAACATAACTTAAATCTATAAAGAGAGTCTCGGAGTAGACAATAATTCCCCTCAAAAAGGTGTGGTGAGTCTGACCTCCCATCCTCTCGACCAATGCAAATTCCTAAACCTCATCAGTCCACAACTAATGAGTGCCTACCTTTGGAAAGTAGGTCCAAATGGATGTGTAATAATTGGCTGTTTCCGGTTGTACAAACAAACCCGTTAGAAACCGATTGGAATGTTTGAACCTCCCATTAAGGAGTTCATCCCCAAATTACGAGGCAAACAAATATGGTGAACCCGACGTGAATCTTTAACCAATTTAAAATGATTTTTTACCTATTTGTTAGGCCCCAATTTAAAACTCAATGAGAGTGCCAACAAAAAAATCATTGACATATGTGCTCATCCAAAAGATGTACTGGCTGAATTTATCTTGATTACGTCTGTTATATCTAAGGCACTCTTTTCCAACATCTTCTGCATTTCCAGAATGGCTGCTCTCAAGTTTGCACCTGTGAATACTGCTGCTGCAAATGCCACTGCTGCTACTCCTGTTGGATCGTCATCCGCTCTGAGGATGACATCACCTACTCAGCATCTTCAACGTTGGGTATCAAATGCACCGATTAAGAAGTACCGTCAACACAGTACCATCCCAACTCTGGAGGCTGCCCAACAAGCCCTCCATGTGAACAACTCACATCGGTCGTCCGAACAACGATGAACAGTGATCAAGAAGCAGGCGGTGCTAACCACCATCTCCAACCGTTTCGGATCGTTATCCCCAAAACGCAATCACTATTCACTCCCATATTACGGGGAGGTGAATGAGCAGGTCCCTCAGGGCCTTAATTCAAAGAAGCAAGAGTCCTTCCCAAGGGCTCCTATCAACAATCGCCACCAGACTCGTGCAGCAGTACGCCCTCAACATGATGAGGGTCCCAACTCCAGGTGTTCGGCTCTGGTTCCTCAAACCCAAGCAGGCAAGACGAACCTCCAGAGGCGGAATCTGGTCAACAGTGAGCGGGTTCTCATCTCTACCATCTTCGGAAAAGTCCACCAACCTAACTTGGTTACAAGAAACGAGCGGGAACACACACCTGCCCGTTTTAATCTCGCTGTCCAGCAGACTCGTCTGGTAGCAGGACGCCAATCCCATCAGGAAATTCCAGTGGAGTACTATAGGTTGGAACATACACCTATTTATACATCATAAGCTAGTCATCAGGCTCGTCTGACTACATATGATGAATCTCATCAACCACGTTCGGTGAAGTGCAATCAGCAGGCACATACACCTGCTAGTATTGATCAAGCCTACCAACAGTCTCGCTTGGTAGCATTCGGAGAAGTCAGTCGGAAAGCTCCAACGACAAACAGGAGGAAGACTCAACTCTCTGCCCCCACACTTGAGTTCTGTCAGAATTCACTGATAGGAAAAGGAGGACAGGAGCAGGCACATACACCTACTCTAAGCACGGAATGGACGTATATCCCCGTTCCGGTAGCTGAAGTCACCAAGCATATTCTATCAATGGTGAAAGAGTAGAAGGAAATCCCTGATAATATTCTAGACACTTTCCAGGATATTATAACAACTTCAGCGGCATCTCAGGGAAAGACACATAAAGCTATCCCTACTAGTGGAGTGACACATCAACAATTCACTCCGGAACAGACACACACATCTATTCCAGTCCAAGAGGGTTGTGGGGCATACTCCCCCATATCATACGGACAACCAAGTTAGGCACATACACCTGATTTGAGTGGATATCGTCAGCCTAACATGGCCATCATTCCTGATCAGGCACATACAACTTCTCAGAGCATCCACTTTCGTCAACAAGTGGTTTCCAAGGCAAGTAAGAAGGCGTCTAAGAAAAAGACCCTCCCAGCACAGTTAGAAGATCAAGAGCCAATCTGTAACAAGGCCTTGCTCGATGCTGGAGTTCTTGAAGCCCTCAGACAGTTATCTGTTGGAATTCAAGATTCTACCCCATTATTTCCCAATAGTGGGAACATTAATTCTGAAGGTCTTCAACAGACACTTCCTTATGAAGGCTTGCTTCATGACAATTCGGTCAATCTCGAAGTTTCATCTTCAGATGAGAGCCACATGAACCCTCTGTGTGGTCAGAAGACCAAGGAGAAAGAGATCTCATCTTTTGATGTAACCCATTATGGTGGTCCTCCCCATGATGATGAATTTCGCTGCGAAAGTTCTCTCCGAAGTAGAGATGCACATTGCCCGGAAAATGCTCCAGTGGACAATGTAGTGCCGAGAAAGCCCTCTTATCTTGAGGCACTTGAAAATGTGAAACCAGTCATGTCTGATGCATCATCGCTTGTAGGTGAAATACTTTCTCAATCAGAAGATATCCCAGGGTGTAGTTCATTCTCCAAACCACTCCTAAGTCATGCATCTCTTAGTTTTATCAATGATTTCTCTACCAATCTTGTTGAATCCGATGAAGCAATAAGTAAACACCAACTCTGGTCAAATCATGTAGAAGAATCATCATTTAATGATAAAGAGGAAATGATGAACATGATAAAAAAACTGGCAAAAGGTGTAGTACCAGTCATGTTTTAGCCTCTGGCTGACTCTCAGTATGACATTCCAAAGATGTTGACGGAAGATGGAATTCATGATATTCGTCTCAACATATAGAAAACACTTTGTCAGTTGAAGAAGAAATTATTATCTTATGATGAATATGAAAATCATATAAAGATAATATAAGGGTTACAACGTCAGATTTATTTGGCATCTCTATCAGTCTCTCAATATCCGAAGGCTGAAAAGCAGCAGAGAGCCCTTCAATGTTCATGCCTTGGCACACTAAGAAGATTGCGTCAGTTAATTGCCAATGCCACATCTGGTATTCGTGTCAGAGGATGGGGTGTTCATGGAACACTACATTTCATGGTGATCTCCAGTCCGCAAAGCCCGTCAAAAATGGTATCATGCAATGTTATTGCCCATGGCCGGCCATAGTTAATGGGATTTGTTTGTAATAAAAATCTTTCCCAAGAACATGCCTCAACTAGTTCCTCTAAAAATCAAGAATACCAAGAACAAGTTGTTGAATTACTCCCGTATCAAGCAAACGAGAATATTGAACATGCCTCTCGTATGGATCAAGCACATCATCAAGTGATAGAAGTTTCGGAAATCATCCAACGGTCTTTTGAACCAGGTGATAAAAGTGGATACAGGTTAATGAATCCAGCTAATTTCTGGACTAAGGTTCGCAATATCAGGAGAGATTTTAAGAAAGTCTCAGACATTCCATGTCAAGAGCCATCCCAGCTTGCCAGACTAGGGACTCTTTTAATCCAACCCTCGAAATCAACAAATAGGATTCGAGGAGTTGAGCGGGAACAACAGGAACAGCCCCAATCCATCGGACTGGGGACTTTTTCAAATCATCAATCCCCTCCTAAAAGAAAGTCAGTCTTTTCTTGATTGGGGAAGAAGCCTCAAGAGGAAAAAAGAGCCAAATTATCGGGAGATTCCCTCCAAATTAATGTTCATCAAGAATTTCTGAGGGATCGAATCAACAAAAGGAAATGTCTCATCAAATACATGGAAGAAGACAATATCATAGATATGCTGATATAAGGGATGTGGTTCGTTATGCATCAATCAATGTCATCAATGCCATTGTTTCTGATCCACCAGATGAGGCTCACTCAGGTGACCTAGATGAAGAGGTTCCTGCTCAAGAAGATGTACACACCGCCACAAATGAAGAAGGTGTGCATACAAGAAATCAAAGGGTTACTCAGAACCTAGGTAATCCTTCGAGTAACCCACTTCCCCCTCTCCGAAAAGGATGCAACAAAGGGAGGGGAAAAATCATGTTAAATATCCTTCCTCTGGAGAAGGCCAATCGCTCCCATTAGAGAAAAGGTTTGCACAACAGGAGGAAGAAATGAAGGAATTAAGGAGGTTGAATGCATAACTACTTCAGAGTAGTCTTCTTCTTAAGCATGATGGAGTTAGTCAGCCAGGGGAATTTGTTGCAGCTACTGAGATAGGTCAAGAATATCATCCTTTATCAGTACACCCTCACAGGTCTAATCCTATGGGTCAAGTGCAACAACAGTTGGCAGTGTTACCATAAGTTGCATCACCAACCACCACATCTGTCCAAGCTCTAGTAATTACACCTACCCAAGTCCAAGTTCAACCGGATGTTTCTCAAAATTTAATAACTACTATTGAGTCATTAACATCTCGGTTAGAAAATATGGAAGGGAAACGTGCACAGGTTCAACCAGAAAAGAATGTTTACCCTGAATGTGTAGATTCAATATCTCCTCCATCCAGTTTTGGAAACCCTGTATTCGATATTTTCAATAGATCAGGTGATGCTGAACAACATTTTATGCCTTACGTGTCTTGTTGCGATCCTATGATGGGAACTCCGGAATAGCAAGAAGAAGTAAAACTCAGATGCTTCGTACGGACCTTACAAGGACCAGCCTTTGTCTGGTATACAATTTTTCAATATCGGTCAATTACTGGATGGGAAGATCTCCATCAACAATTCCTTCTTCAGTTCAGCTCAACTTTGCTAAAGACAATAGTTTTTTATCTTACAAACTTTAAGAAAAGGGAGAATGAGAGGGTCTCAGATTTCATTGCTCGCTGGAAGGGATTAACATATTCCCTAAGATTAGCACTCCCTCAAGAAGAAATGTTACCAATCTGTGTGGAAACTTTTCGTGACGAGTTACGCATGCTGTTGATCCCTGTAAAATACACAGGAGGGTTTCGAGACCTTACTTCAATCGCTCAGCAGATTGAAGATTCCCTTATACAGGCTAAGGCTACATCTTGTGTAATTACATCCGCTCCAGGAAGGAGAATTGGTAAAGCAGAAACTGCTATAGTTATGCTTAAACAAGCACCTGTACCTGTTTCTCCTTCAAAATCGTCATCTTCTTGAAGGGATCCACCTCCTGAGCACCAGCAACAATGACCGTTTCGTCCAGATGATCAAAGATATAAAAGACGAAAACAATTTGAGGATTTGAAGAGAAAAACATACTCTTTCTGAAATGAACAAGTTCCTGGTTACTTCATTTCGGCTCTGGAAACTAATCTGGTTCAATTGCCAAGGCCCAAATAGGACAAACATAGAAGAAGATGAAAACCATCCCAATTATTTCCCTTTTCATAATATGTTGGGGAATCTCATCCAGGAGTGTTTTGTCTTCAAAGACCTCCTGCAAAAGATGGACGACTCGGGACAAGTCCAACTGAAAGGTTCTTCAGCTCAGGTAGCATGTGTTACTACTACAGTTCTAGAGGAGGAAGGAGAATGGCAAGAAGTAAAAAAGAAAAAATACACAGAAGTATGATGATTGGATGGTCAGAAAGACAATCAACCAAACTCATGCTATTTTGCAAACACAATTCAAGAAACCGATTGTGTCTTCTTCCATGAATGTTGTGAAAAAACCCTCTTCATCAGAGGGAAAGTCCTCAAAGAAACGACTTGATTCAAAGAAAGAAAAAGAATCAGAAGAAGATAAGTATGTGTCAAATCCTAAGTTGTCTTTGAATATGGAAGACATCATGCCATCTACTTCAAAGCCACGGGCACCGCCCCACCAAACGGCACAGTCTAAATAGGCTAATCAGGCAGAGTCTTCATCAGATGAAGAGTTAATCTTCGGTTTTGTTAATATGATTCAATTAACAGATCCATATGCCAGTAGAAATTTCTATTTTGATGAGCCTGAATTACCTATATCAAACAAGGGAATCAGAGGAAGTTCTAGAGGCTTAGGATACAGGGGAAGACATGGATATTTTAAAATCCACTACTCCAATTCTACCCCTGCTAGAACTGTGTACGCAAAAGAAACTCGTGGTAGAGACCTTCAGCGAGCTCAGCAAGAACAAGTAAGTTCTTCTACCAATAGAAAATTCAGTCCTAGCACAATTATTTTGGAAGACCGGTTGAAGGTTCCATCTTCTTCCTTTCAGTAAGTAAATGGATATAATCAGTCTAATCTTCCAAAACCATGAATATTGCCAACTCCTATCCCGATACAAGATGCATCAACTTCCAAAGAATCTGCTTCCAAGGTACCCGCTAAACCACATATTCATGTTGGTAAATGCAGACCTATGGATCAAAAGTATGATATATTGAAACACTTGGCCCAATTACCAGCCATGTTATGAATTCTGGATGCTATGAATCTGTCAAAAAATCTTCGGGAAGCACTCATCAAGGCTTTGTCAAGTCCTCAGGAGTTTGAAACTGAAATTGCTGCAGTTGAAGTCTATCACATAGAGAATAATCCTGCAGAATGTCATGCAATAATATCTTTTACTGATGAAGATGAAGATGATATTGTGAATGGGAATATTGGACCTTTGTACTTATCTGAGAAGGTCAATGGCATAGACGTCCGAAGATCATTCATTGATAATGGTTCAGGAGTCAACCTCATGCCCATTCGTACACTTCATCGATTGGGCATCACAGAATATGATTTATCTCCTTCTACCATGATGTTACAAGGATATGATAAAAATGAACAAGAACCATTGGGTGAAGTTACACTCAGAACTCAGTTTGGAGATCTTGTATCCAATTCAGATTTCATGGTTGTTGATCAAGACTCAGCCTTCGACATCTTGCTTGGAAGACCCTGGCTACATCAACATGCAGCTATCCCTTCATCCTACCATCAATGTCTCAAATATTGTTTCGATGGTCATGTTGGGACATTGTATGGTGATAAGGCCCCGTTCAAGACTTGTGAGTCTCAATACATTGAGGCGGAATTCTATCACATGAATGGAATGGAGATATCCACAACAAAGGAGATTACCAAAGTTAATGCTCCATATGGTTTGGAGAAGATTTCAGTAAATCCATTTATACATGTGAGTAGAGATTATGTGTTGCCTATCAGTCAAATTGAAAAGATAGACCCAAATCAAAATACTCTTATGGAAAGATCCATAATGTCAGTTACGGCAATCGATCCAGACAACATGGGAGAAATTGGTAACCCACCAAGCAGTAATGAAAGCACAAATTGTGACATCTTTATTTCATCTGCTGAAATCCAACAAGTCTATACTTCGCCAATTAGGCCAGAAGAAGTTATAGAAACATCGGAGGTGAACAATGATGTCGATTCTCAATCCATAATCTCCTCTTTATGACCTGAAGAAGACCCTTCATCATCAATCGGGTCGGAAATAGAAGCTTCTTCTTCAAGATATGCAAATTTTGACATCTCTTCTGATCATGAAAATTCAGCTTTATCATCTACTATGGAAGTAGAAACGGAAGAAATAATACATGATAAAGAATAAGAGGAAGATCTCAGAGATGCTTCTCCAGTATTTGAAGAGGGTATCTCTACCACTTTGGATGAACTCAGAGAAATAAATTTTGGTACAAAAGAAGATCCACGCCCCACTTTAATCAGTGCAGTGATGACTCTTGAAGAGCAAGAGGTGTATATTTCTTTTCTAAAGAAAAATAGAGATATATTTTCTTGGAACTATACAGAAATGCCCGGTCTTGATCTTGATGTTTCTACTCATCATTTGGGTTTACCAGAAGAACATCAAGGATTTAAGCAAGCCGCGAGAAGAACACACCCAAATTATGCTTCTAAAATTGAAGCCGAAGTGGATAAGCTTATCAAAGATAATTTTTTCATAGAATTTCAGTATCCCAAGTGGTTGGGTAATATTGTCCCTGTAAAGAAGAAGAATGGACAAATTAGAGTTTGCATCGATTTTAGAGATCTTAATCGGCATTGTCCTAAGGATGATTTCCCAGCTCCGATTACCGAACTTTTAATTGATGCAACAACTGGCTATGAAGAACTTTCATTCATGGATGGATATTCCGGATATAATCAGATCCGAATGGCCCCAGAATACGAGGAATACATAGCCTTCAGAGCCCCTCAGGGTGTGTTTTGTTACCGGGTAATGCCCTTTGGCTTAAAGAATGCAGGTGAAACATATCAGCATGTCATGTATCGTATCTTCAATCCCTTCTTAGGGAAGTTTGTTGAATTCTATGTAGACGATATGGTGGTTAAATCCAAACATCGTTCTAATCACTTGTCTTTTTTGGAAGTCATATTCCACAAGCTTCGATAACATAATTTTAAGATGAACCCCTTAAAATGTGCTTTTGGGGTAACCTCAGGAAAATTTCATGGGTTTTTTGTACACCATCGTGGTATTGAAGTCGATCCTGAGAAGACCAAGTCAATCCTTGGTATGTCACGTCCTCGAAATTTGAAAGAATTAAGAGGCCTTCAAGGACACTTATCCTATATTCGGCATTTCATCACCAATTTGGCAGGGAAAAGTTTACCCTTCACCAAATTGGTGAAGAAGGGACTCACTTACCAGCGGACTAAATAATGTCAAGAAGCATTCGATATTCTCAAGAAATACCTCTTGAGTCCACCTGTACTCATGCCACCTGTTGAAGGAAGACCACTTATCCTCTACGTGACAGCTCTAGAGCGATCATTGGGTGCCTTTCTTGCTCAAAAGAATGATTCTAGGAATGAAAACAACCTCTACTATCTCAGTCGAACTATTCTTGAAGTAGAAACCCAGTATTCAAGTATTGAGAAGTGCTGCCTGGCATTAATCTTTGGAGTTCAGAAGTTGAGACACTACCTGCAACATCACGAGGTCCAATTAGTATCTCGCAATAACCCGCTCAAATTCATCCTTAGTCGTCCAATTCTTACAGGACGTCTGGCATGGTGGGAAGTTATTTTGCAGCAATTCGACATTCAGTATGTGTCTCAAAAGGCAATAAAGGGACAAGCTCTGGCTGATTTCCTGGCTGAACAACCTTCAGTGGAAGACACATCTTCAGATGTTGAACTCCCTGAGGAGGAAGTCTTCTTTATTCAAGAAAGTCCTCAGGCGTGGGAAATGTATTTTGATGGTGCTTCCAGAAGTCCAACAGGGTGGAAAATGGAAAATCCTAAATTCAACAAAGTTGGCTTAGAAATTGTGCTCATTTCTCTAGAAAATGCAGTGTTACCTTATTCCTCCTTATTGTAGGAAGGTGGTACCAATAATGAAGCTGAATACCAAGCTCTCGTCACAGGATTGGAATTAGCGCTTCAAGCACAAGTGAATCACTTAAAGGTGAAAGGTGATTCAGACCTAGTAATCAAACAAGTAAATGGGGATTATTCCATCAGAAAAGAAGAACTAATTCCTTTGTATGATTACGACTGAGAGTTAATGGCAGAATTCCCTTCGAAACCGACATTTTCTTATGTCCCAAGATCACAAAATGCTCAATCTGATGCACTGGCTAATATAGCCACAGCTCTGGCAGATCCAAATCAGGACGAGAAAACCATCAGTATTGCCCACTATCATGAAATTTCACTTTATGTTCGAATCAGAACAGAGGAAATTAATGAAAGTTTTCCCATTCCTGAACTGTATGGTCATACTACATGATGGATGTCACCTATCAGGTAATACCTTCAAAATGGAACACTTCCACCTGATAGAGCCAGGAAATAACAAATCCGACGACGTGTGGTCAATTTTACTCTTTATGATATCCCAGATCACCTATAGAAAACTCTTTACAAATGTGGTTTTGATGGAGTTCTCTTCAGATGCATTGACGGGGAAGAGACAATGGCTGTCATGAAAGAAGTGCATGTAGGAGTCTGTGGTGCCCACCAGTCTGTACATAGACTGTCGGATCAGATTCGAAGGCTTGGATACTTTTGGCCTTCAATGATAAAAGATTGTGTTGATTTCACAAAGAAGTGTCATTCATTCCAAGTACATGCCAACTTCATTCATCAACCTCCAGAGTTGCTTCATACAGCTAAATACTTATGGCCATTTTCCACATGGGGAATGGATGTGGTGGGACCTTACCCTTGGGCTACGGTCAAGCAGTTTAAGTATATTTTTACTACTACTGACTTCTTTTCCAAATGGGCAGAGGCAATACCTCTCAAGGAAGTAAGTTCTAAATGAGTTGTTATCTTCATCAAGTCTAACATTATTACAAGATTTGGTGTCCCTCATACCATATTGACGGACAATGGCACCAACTTATGTTTATCCGAGGTAAAGAAGTTATATCAAGAATACAACATCAAATCCAACCATTCATCTCGGTATCATGCAGCGGCCAATGGCCAGATAGAAGCCTTCAACAAGACTCTTTCAAATATACTGCAAAAGATGGTGGATAAAGATAAGAGGTCATGGCCTGATAAACTCTTTCATGCTTTATGGGCCTATCAGACTACCACCCGCACTGCAACTCTGTCAACTCCATATTCACTAGTATATGGAACGGAAGCCATCTTGCCCATTGAAGTTCAATTCCCTTCGCTCAGAGTAGCCATTTGTGATCAGTCATCTACAGATGAACAATCTCAAAAGAAATTTAATGAATTGGAATGATTAGATGATAAAAGATTGTGCACTTTTCACCACTTGGAAGTCTATCAGAATCGAATAGCACAAGCTTTTAACAAAAAAGTTCTTCTTCGTTCATTCACTTAGGGAGAATTGGTATTTGTTCTCAGAACTCCAATGATACCATAAAAAAACCTCCCAAGCTTGATCCAAAATTGGAAGTACCTTACTAAATACATAGTTTCTACTCCAATGAAGCATATCCATTAATCTCGATGGATGTAGAACTCATCACTACTCCAACCAATGCCAGATTTTTGAAGAAGTATTTTGTATAAACACAAAATATATAACATAAATGGTCTGTTATGACCTTAAACTGCACCACCGTCCAGCAAGATGTTAAACTACATCATCAATTGTCCATACATATGACCTTAAACTATTTTTACTTTCGTCCCACACGACGTTAAACTGTGAAAAACTTCCCTAAATGGTCCAGTGTGACCTTAAACTACAACTAGGTTCTATATGACCTTAAACTACATCAATGGTCCGGTATGACCTTAAACTACATCAATGGTCCGGTATGACCTTAAACTGCACCACCGTCCAACAAGACGTTAAACTACATCATCAATGGTCCATACATATGACCTTAAACTATTTATACTTTCGTCCCACACGACGTTAAACTGTGAAAAAGTTCCCAAAATGGTCCAGTATGACCTTAAACTGCAACTTGGTCCTGTATGACCTTAAACTACATTAATGGTCCAGTATGACCTTAAACTGCAACTAGGTCATGTATGAACTTAAACTACGTAAATGGTCCGGTATGACTTTAAATTGCACCACCATCCAGCAAGACGTTAAACTGCATCATCAATGGTCCATACATATGACCTTAAACTATTTGTACTTTCATCCCACATGACGTTAAACTGTGAAAAAGTTCCCTAAATGGTCCAGTATGACCTTAAACTTCAACTAGGTCCTATATGACCTTAAACTACATCAATGGTCCAGTATGACCTTAAACTGCATCATAAACGGTCCATGCATATGACCCTAAACTATTTGCAAGTCCCTTACGTCCAGCAAGACATTAAACTGTGACGTCCTAACTACATGACGCTAAACTGTATAAAAGTCCCTTACGTAAAGAAATATTTTAAACTAAATAATCATCAAAGGTCATGTATGACCTTAAACTACACCACCGTCCAACATGACATTAAATTGCACCATCCACGGTCCATGCATATGACCTTAAACTATTCGCACTTTCATCCAACATGACACTAAACTGTATCATCCCTAATTCGTCCAAAATGATGTTAAACTGTGAAAAAAAGTCCCCAATACGTCCAACATGATGTTAAATTGTGTACTCTTTTGTCCTCACTGCATGACATTAAACTGCACATTCCCCCTTTTGTCCAACATGATGTTAAACTATATTGTCCCCAACGTCCTAACTACATGATGCTAAACTGTACAGAAAGTCCTTGATATGTCCTACATGACATTAAATTGTGCATTGATAAAGTTGTTGTTACCTCTTATTTCTCACACTGAGTATGACTCGCGCGAGCTTAGATAAAACCTCAACCATAACACTCTCTTTGGGATACTAACCATGTGTAAATCCCAACAACATCATTTTTTACGTCTTTGTCCCCAAGAACAACTTGATAATTAATTCATTCTTTAATTGAACTATGCGGACTTTGATCCTTACCTTCTAGGCTGGGTACGTAGGCAACCTCTCAAGGTTAAATCCCAAAACCAATCTCTTCACATCGGTTCACCTCCATCTCAAATGATGTTGATTCATGAAACCACACCTAGAATCAATATCTTTACATTGTTTCACTTTCGTCCTTGTTATAGGATGTTAAACTATAGAACAATTTTTTCTAGTATGAAAATAAACTAAAATATTCATTGATACCCTCACCTGAGAGGGAACCATTATTTACATTGATTTTTTCAATCGTGTTTCATTTCAAAGACTACGTGCATACATGGGAATGCCCAAACCTTTTATCTTGGGTTAAAAAATCATTGTACTAAAGTCCCCTTTCACCCATCACATGTACGAATAAAATTTGTACAAAGTGTATTTATAGAACTACGTGGGCTTGATTCCCATCCTTATGGGATACGTAGGAACATTCTAGTACCCTCGAATCCAGCCCCAAGTTTTTGGGCCTAACCCCAAATTCCACTTTCAGTCCCCTGGCTGAAAAGTCCCCATGAAAACACATACTGTGTATTTATTATAATGGTCCAAGATTTATGACCCTAAACTAAGATCTTTAATCCTTTTGTCCTACATGACGTTAAAATGTAGTTCAAGAACTATGTATGGCTTGATTACCATCCTTATGGGATACGTAGTAAAGTCCAATATTTCCATTCAGGACCCAGTCACAACATGATTATGGTTAGCATTGACCTGTGTATCTCTGTATACATTAGACAATACCCGTCTTTATGTTTCATAATCCTAACCTTAAGTATTTTCAGATCTTCATAGCACTTTTCTTGACTTCTAGTCACAAAAATGTCTAACTTCTGAGAGTTCTTTTGCATGATTATGCAGCACATGCCCTTAGGTGGCCTTGCATAAACAGTCTACATAATAGAATTCTCAGCCAAAATATATTATTATTTGACTATGTAGCCAATTCCCTTAGGTGGACCTGCATAATTCAACCCCCTAATAGGTTTGTTAAATAATGGTAACTTCATTCTTGGGAAGAAAGCCTCTTTTGTCCTTATTTGTCTTAATTATAGTATGTAGGGATCCAAAAAAATAGTCATCCTTAACATACTTGTCTCATATCCTTTTTCATGATCTGAAAGTATTCAAGTCTATGGTTTATATTCTCCTTCCCTACATTTGGGTCAGACCTTCTTCGGAGTAATATCCATCCAGTTCTTTAATAATCTTGTTTGGAAATATCTTCTCCATATTCAAGTAACTCTTTTTATACAAAAAACTCAATACTTTGGAAAATTTGAATCTCCATAAAAATTCAATGGCTTTTAGCAGTATAAAGGTAAATTTTTGAGAGTTCTTTTTCCAGACTATGTAGCACGTGCTCTTTAAAGGCCTTGCATAAACAGTCTACATAACAGACTTGTTAGCCAAAATATGTTATTTATTTGACTATGAAGCCAATGCCCTTAGGTGGCCCTGCATAATTCAACCCCCTAACGGGTTTGTTAAATAATGATAACCTAATTCTTTGGAACTAATTCTTATAATTCCTTTTATCTCTTTTTCATGTCATTCCTCATATTAAAATATTATTAAGTCATAGTTTACTTATTTTTCCTCATACTTGAGTATGGTAATATGTTTTCAGATGAATTTTCAAGGAATTGGGTCAATTATAATTTATTTGGTCAAAGATATTTCGACCTTAAAAATTATCCCCTTTATGTCCAACATGAATGAATTTAAACTACCCACAAAAGACAAGGGAACTCTGAATAAAAGTCAAGTTCCAGCTCACTAAACATACATTTTTTATGATTTAGGTAATATTGAGCAATTAAGTGTTTCAAAGTTTGTAGGGTTATTTATAATAATCTTAGTAAAAATCAAACTATGCTTACTAGGTCCATTGGCTTAGGTAAAATCTAAAGCATGTAGCAAAATAATGCAGGTACAAATGATTAAAGGGGAAAGTGTTTTTCATTGATGCACAAGAGTTAGAAGGACATCCACAGACTGGATTCTCTTCTCCTTTTTTTCAGGAATTACAAAAGACTTTCAATGTAATTCTTCATTTGATTTACGGCATCCCAAGCTTCATCAGTAGCCACTGGGAATTCATTCATTAAATTGGATACCATAAGAGATACAAAGATACCAAATCTTCTTGGAACAATTGTAAAAGAATGTTCTTCTGTGCGGTTTGAGAAAATTCTCTGCTGATCAAACAGTGACATTGTTTCTGTCCTAGAGACTTGGAAGATGGATACATGGATTTGAGAATGAATCATTGGAAGTAAAGAGCCATTTGGGGAGAGTAATCTTTTCAGATATTTCTCTAATACCATGTTTTTCTTCTCTCCACCAACTGGCAGCGGAAAACATTTCAGCCCATGGGTTTTCCATTTTCATATCTGCAAAGAAATGGCATGCATGAAAAATTTGAAAGTTCATGCCAATGTTGTCGCTCTTAATGCACAACATAACCAAAATAGAATAGTAGTAGTGCTGCTTCATCTCAGACATGAAATTCTTTGCATCTGGAACATTGACTCCTTGCAGATGACCATGACCATATAGAGGCACGTATATGCTCTGTGGGAAATTAAGATGATATTTCTTCAAGTACTTAGCCAAATATGGGAGAGTTTTGTCGCAGATATCATAGTAATCATGGCCAATGATGTTCATCATGTCATCAATCTGCTTTTTATCCAGTTCATCAGTCATTTTGATTCTGTTGGGAGCCATTGAATCTGCACAAAGGATGAATAATTAACTCTTAAGTAAGTTTATTTTTCATAAAATTTGTGAAAGAATTCGAAAAAATGGAAAAGGCCTTAAGGCGCGCAAGTATAAACTTGGCGCGCAAGTATGGAGGTGTCGTGCAAGTATTTGGCACGCAAGTATCACCGCGCAGGTCCAGATACCTCTACAGCAGCACGACATCAAATAAACAGTGGGATATAGAGTAACTTGTGTAGAAAATGAAACTTTCACAGCAAGAGCTCAAATGTTTCAAATCCATATGCCTTGTACGGAAGTGAGGACCTCTATTAATATACCCGTCCAGGACCCTGTGTGCCATACCCTGCGTGATCAATGGCCGTATCCCTGTGCGCTAGGCCTTGCGCGCACAAAGCTCATTTGCGCGCCCTACCTTGAGCGCCCCAATTTCCTTTTGATTCTCGATTTACTCAGATTCAAATCCTCTTTTCTCTCCAGATCCAACTCTGAGGGGCGACTTTTGTGGATGCCCCTTTCTTTAAAGAATCTAAAGATTGGAAAAGTGGAATATCTGAGCTCAAAGTGATTCAACCTTTGGACAAATATCAAATATTGAAAAAGGAAGGAATAAGAAGAATGTTTCACAAGGGTCGCGCATGTTCTAAAATGGTCGCTCATATACACTTGTGTGACGACGAATGGTCACACAAGTGACTTGTGCGCCCTAAAGGATAATCGCTCGGGTCTTCTTCAGCCTATAAATAGACCCTCTGGGTCCCCCATTTGGAGAGGAAACTTTTTCTAGAAACATAGATTTGAGCTCCTGGCACCCTAGTCCCTTCTCAAAGCTTCCAAAACACTTCTATGGTAATTTCTAACCTAGAACGGAAGATCTAAAGAGGAGGAAGAAGGCCTAAGTGTTGAAAATCATCAACACTTGCGCGCCTGAGTGGCCAGCCCTTAAGGGAAATGGCCACACTTGCACGCTACCTAACTCCTTCAATAGAACATGCGTGCCACTCTTCTGGAAGAACATCAAGAAGATTCTAAAGGCATTGGTCAAATATCGCCCAAGTATTACCATGATGGTTAACCATCGTGCAAGTACCCATGTGTCGCGCAGGTATACCTGCGCCACCAGGACTTGCGCGCCCACGCAGTACCTACGCGCCTACCAGGACTTGCGCGCCCCTGCCTTTTTGGGTGCCCTTCTTGCCCATTTCACCCCTCTTAAGCCATTCCACCTCTCCTATTCAAGATTCAGTCTTCAAGAAACTCTTCAAATCCATTTATGGCATGATTTCTTGATTTGGATTCCTTATCTGAAAGGAATTCTGTCGAATATCTCTCAAAACCTAGTGATTTACACATCTTTATGTCACTAAAGATTGAGGTTTCATTCATTCAACCTCAACCTTTAAGATGAGATAACTCATTAACCTGGGCCTCCTTTTCAGGAATAAGCCCTAGTACCCTAATTTTGGCATCCTCCTCAGGAGTAATACCCAACCATAATTTCATTAACCTGGGCCTCGTTTTCAAGAGTAAGCCCCAATACCCTAATTTGGGAATCCTCCTCAGGAGTAAGCCCCAACCATAATTTTATTAACCTGGGCCTCCTTTTCAAGAATAAGCCCTAGTCATAATTTCCAAATATGGGCATCCTCCTTAGGAGTAAGCCCCAAGTCCCCATTAATTTGGGCATCCTCCTCAGGAGTAAGCCCCAACAATAATTCATTAACCTGGGCCTCCTTTTCTGGAATAATCCCCAATCCCCTAATTTGGGCATCCTCCTCAGGAGTAAGCCCCAACCATAATTCATTAACCTGGGCCTCCTTTTCAGGAGTAAGCCCCAGTCTCAAATATGGGCATCCTCTTTAGGAGTAAGCCCCAAGTCCCTTAATTTTTCAAGTTTCTTAACCTGGGCCTCCTTTTCAAGAATAATCCACAGTCATAATCATTAACATGGGCCTCCTTTTTAGGGGTAATCCTCAGTCTCAAATATGCGCATCCTCTTCAAAAGTAAGCCCCACAAAAAATTTCTCTTAACCAGTCCTAATTTACCTTTGATCTGGGATTCCTTCTCGGGAGTAAAAACCCAATCATAAGTCCTCTCCTAATTTGGGTCTATTTTTCAAGAGTAAGCCCCAAGTTAGAGTATTCAAATATCCATGAAGCACATATACCTTTATGGACCTTGTTCCAAGATTTCTTCCCTGATGTAAATCCTAATCTTCATTTATCTGGGCAGTCATACATACATAAGTCCCACATTATTTCTTATGATTGCATCTTTCATGGCACAATTGTCTGATTTTTACCAATACCTCTTGTTTCTCACACCGAGCATGACTCACGTGAGATTAGAGTGTAAAAGTAATTATAGAATCCTTCTTTTAGCCATCAATCATAAACATCATACTCCCTTAATCGAACTACGTGGGTTCTGATTCCTTTTAAAAAAAAGGATATGTAGGTAGCCCATCTTCCGGTTTGATCCCAAATCTGAAATAATTCATGTCCTTCTGAATGAAAATAAACTTCAGGTTCCCCACTAAGTGGATTTAAAACCACTATGGTCATTATAATGAATAAGAGACTTTTACGTATCAAAGGATACCATTGTCTAAGAATATCTAACAAATACAGATGATTCTCTTTTAATGAAGAACCTCGAATACATATAAAAGATTCTATAAATTTCCTACATATCAATCATTGATTGTAAGATCTAAAGGAATGCACATTTTATACATGGTAATGTAATAAGGATTCACGAACATAACTTAAATCTATAAAGAGAGTCCCGGAGTAGACAATAATTCCCCTCAAAAAGGTGTGGTGAGTCCGACCTCCCATCCTCTCGACCAATGAAAATTCCTAATCCTCATCAGTCCACAACTAATGAGATCTTACCTTTGGAAAGTAGGTCCAAATAGATGTGGAATCATTTGTTGTTTCCGGTTCTACAAAAAAACCCGTTAGAAACCGATTGGAATGTTTGAACCTTCCATTAAGGAGGTCATCCCCGAATTCTGAGGGAAACAATGCGCAAAAACAATTTCCAATAATATTCACCAATGGGATAATTTTTTAATCCATTTTGGGAAGAATTGTTTTTGTTTTCATCCAACACTTATTGGGATGTAATAATTTAATGGAGACCCAAGTCTAATTCTCCCATCTGTGGGTCCAATTGAAGTGATTACTCTAGAAAAATGAAACATCACAAATTCAAGAGTAGTTTTTGGTATTTTAGAAATTTTAAAAAATATTGAAGTCAATTGGCTACCAAATTTATAGTTATATAGTAAACATACTATCCAAAAATCCTTCAAATTTTTCAAATATGAGATAATTCTGTTTTACATTCCAAAAATCATCTATGAGTGGTATTGAAAAATCATTAGAAAGAAACAAGCACAATCTATTTCCTTTAAAAATTAATTATGGGAACCTCATTGGTATGATCAACCAAGAGGAATGGTTCTACCCTTTTTGATATCCAAAAGAGTCTCATCATAATCCTAAAATTTATAAAGCTCCCAATCCTCACTGAGATAGTTGAAATATATAAGGAGATCCACATAAGCCTCCTCCTCCTCTCGATGGAAAGTTAAATAGAAGTGGATCATTATGAGGGAGAAACAAACTTTCCAACAGAGTTATGATACATCTTATAGAGACTATTTTGGTGAATTCTGTGTTTCAAAACATTTATTTATTTTTATATTTCATAATTTATAATTTAATACATTTTCTGGAATGATTAAATGAAATGATATTTATTTACATCCAAATATTGTGTGATTTTGAGTTTGTGAATTTTATTTACCAAATTAAAAAACAAAAAAATCATTTTCACTCCAAAAACTTTGAGTTTTAAATTTTCATTGGAATATTTGATACCATTAATAGATGTTGACCGTAATCTACATTATTATTATGTCAAGGGTTGGTTCTATACACAATGTTGTAAATTCTTAAGGGGTAATCGAGATCCTGGTTACCCTCAACCAATGACATACTCCAAACTAAATGAACATAAAATAACTATGAACTAAATATTTTATATAAAGATCATTTATATATCTTCTCTATATAATCTCTAAAAACAGAATTCATTTTATAAAATTTATATTTTCTTAATCTTTAAAGTGTTTTTAACAACCCCCCCTCCCACTTTTTTTTTAAAACTTATTAAAAATTAACCCATGAATCCTCAAATTCTACATAATATTCAAAATAGGGTTTTACATATACTATAATTTTTCTTGAAAAAAATTTAAAAAAATATTCCATTATAGTGTGGTCACCCCAAACATATCCCCTTTAATAATATAGATAATCACCTTAAACAATGTATTAAATAGATATTTGGGTGTCGGTAGGGATCCCATCCCTACTACCCCCTCAAAACACATCATATATCTCCTATATGATTGGGATCCCTATAATCATGTACAATACCCACTATCTATTCTTGACCTCACTATAGTGTAGATGGAAGCTGTTTGTGTAAAAAATCACCTTTTTATAATCTCTAGAATGAGGACTAGGTGGAATTAGGCATATAATTTCGATGTTCAAATTACATTATAAAACCCAACTATGTGTAGGTGATCTCAATGTTTTATATAGGTCGATCACACACATTAGGATAACACCCACTAATATGTAATGTTTCCACAAAGGTATAGATCCTAATATATTTTTTATCCCTACTGTATGTAGGAAATTATATATTTATACGTGATTATGTAATGTGGAGGAAAAGTCTCGGGGAAAAGTAACACATCTCTCACCACTCAGGTGGGAATCTAAGTAGTGTATTCCCAAATCAAATTATGGTCTTTAGTGTTTTTAATGAGGAAAAGATGTTTTCCTATACCTAATTTAACAAGCTTCTAAACCAATTTTATGGAGAATCAAAGTTCCCCTTGGCGATTGGGACATCATCTAGCAGTATAAACCCATAGAGTGGTAGTATGTGAGATAAAAAATAATCTCTCTGATGTTTTCTAAGAATATTTCTTAGAATTTTTTTGTGTTGTTTTGATATGATCACTGGCTCTAGATATATGGTTCTCCAACATCTCTCTCATTGATATAGTGACATCATAAATTGTTTTGGAGACCATATAAGAATTTCAATGAGGCACTTGAAATTTAGTGAATTATGCATTGTGAAATATCTTTGTCTTTTACATTAACTGGTTTATAGAATCATGGTTAAACCCTCTTCATATAGATTTCCACCATGAAAGGATGTTCATGTATGTTAGTGATCAGATGAAATTTAGTAAATTTATTTCACAAAACTTTCTCAAAAAGTGCAAATTCTATTAAAAGAGATAAAATGTTTGATTTATAATGATACTGGTGCTCCCTTTTGGGACCCTAAACCCTATATATAAAGTTAAATGAGACCTTTCATTTAACATGGTTGTACGAGAATATAGAATGAAAATTCTATTTTTTGAATCTCCATTAGAAATTGATCCTCCTCACCTCCTTCAGACATAACTTTAAGATGAGGTGTATTTATTGATGATGAAATAAACATTCAAGATGGACCAACGATAAAAATATCCAAATGAATAAATATAAATCCATACACCAAAGACTTGTTCATACCCAATAGTTGTAGTAGATAGTTCTAAAGTTGTCACGCAATCTAGAGGTTCCAAAAGCATATAACCTAAAGGTGCCTGAGAACCATCCCACATAACATATGCATATAAGGGTAATATAAATAACCCTATGTTCAACCTTTTAGTGGGAAAGGATTGGAATTTGGATATTTTTGTTAATATGAAGCATCTCATTTCATGAAACCCTCAATTCCATTCGTTACACAGCTTTAATCTAAGAATTTCCATCATTTCATACAGGTGATAAAATTTATACAAATTAACTCAAACAATCACCTAAATGTATTGAAAAAAAGTTTTATGTTATTTCATGAAACACCTATTAAATTGGGATCATAGTTCTTATAAGGGAATAATTCCTCACAAAACTATGCTCCCATAAAACCCATATCGTATACAAAACTATATAATGTACACACATGTTATGCCATATTTTTACAAGAAATCATCCCCAAGACTGACAACATAGAAGAATCTTGATCACATATTTTGGATCCACCCTTTAAAAAACTAAATGCATAGCCAAATTTTGGATCCTTTATCTCTTGATCTTGTATATCAAATATTGGTTAAACAAAAAATTGTATTTTCCCCACACGTATCCTTCTTTTGGGAAGCCCAATGCATAAACCCCACTCAATCACTTTTTTTCATTACTTTCACAATGCTATAAACCTTTATATATGATATTAAATTTAATGGATCAGTCCTATGATATGGCCTCAAACTATGTAACTCAAACTACATGGGTTTTGATTCCTTCTCCCTTAAGATTTTTAGGGAACCCCTTTAATGTTTAATCCCAAAACCACCACCATCCAATATTTCACTTCGGAGGTTATATCCTCCCTGAATTTCCAATTTTCCTAGTGTATATCAAACCCCCTAGAGTGCTTATTGAAAATACTTCATCATAAATATTTTACTGAGTAGAACTTAAACCATGATTATTACCACCAGATTCTTTAAAGTATAAGTGTCCCCACTAGACTATAAACCTTGAGTTCCACCACTATAATTTAAATAATAAGTTTCCCCACTAGATTATAAACTGCATGTATCCCCATGGGACTTTAATCCATGAGTGTCTCCACTTGAATCAAAAGTATGAGTGGATTCATTTTTGGGTTCAATATAAAATGTGTTATTACATTTTGGACATTACGTTATTTATCTTACATTATTTATGCGATGAGTATAATATTCCCTCATTCCATGACATGAGGAAGAAATAGAATCACCAAGTGTTACTAACACATTCATCTCCCCTACCATAAGGACTTAACCCTAATGTGATAGTATGTGGTGCAATTAACTTATGACTACAAGGATATCATTGAGAAGGGGTTTATAGATACTTTTAAATCTATGAGGGAGTACTAGACAACACAATAATCCTTAGTGGTATGATCCAACATCAATTCCTACTTCATTATTAAAGCTTCCATTATCATCACCATAATGGTGATAGGTCTACCTCATTTGGAAAATGGGAACACATGACCAGATCACAAAAAAACACACATCCAAGTAATCCTAAAAAATAGTGTTATAAGTCATCCTAAATATACAATTAAAATTTCAACCTAATTGGTATCCCATATTAAAAATTAAATAAAAAAATTAAATGATGTCTTCAAGACACAAATAATAATTATATCAATTGATGTCATTGATACATAATTAAATAATTGTGTTAATTGATGTCCTTAAAAAAATTAAATAATCATATGTACTATTGTCTCAAAGAGAAAATTGAAAATAAAAGTTTTATAAACATTTAAATAGAAAAATTATTGATTATATTAATTGATGTGTTAAAAAATTTAATTAATTATATTAATTAACATCCAAGAGACGGAACTAAATAATTTAGAATTTAATAATTATATTAATTAATGTCTTGAAGACAAAATTAATAATTATATCAATTGTTGGAATAAAAATATAATTAAATAATGATAAAAATTATTAACCCGAAGATGCAATTAAACAATAATATTAATCGATTCCACAAAGACATAATCAATACATTTCTCAAGCTAAAAAAATATATAATTATATTTATAGATATATCAAAGACATAATTAACTAGTTATATTAATTGAGTACCTAAACAAATTTAATATTTATATTAGGTGTTGTCTCAAATCCGCAATCAATAAATTTATTATTTGATATTTTAAAGAGAATATAAAACAAATTTATAAAATAATATTTGGAAAACATAATTATATATCCAAATAAATTGATATCTTGAAGATATAATTATTTAATTTATTTTATTAATGTCTTTAAAAAATATATATATTTATATCTATTGATATCCAGAAAAAAATTTACAATTATATGAATATATTTTTTTGAAAAAAATTTAAATAATTATAGTAATAAATATTAATATTATAGAATTAAATAATCATATTATCTGATCTTCAAAAAATGTAATAATTAAACAATCATATTAATTGATGTGTCCAAGATATAACAAACCAATTATATTAATTAGTATCATAAAAAATAAATAATAATTATACCAACTAATTTCAAGATAACATAATTTAATATTTGAATTTTTTAATTTTTTTATATAGACTTAAACAGTAATATCAATTAATAATTTGGATTCACAATTAAATAATTTTAAAAATTAATATATATTAAAAAATTAATATTATATTAATTGATATCTTGATGAACAAATTAATGAATTATATTAATTCATTTCTCAAATATGTAATTAAATAATTATATTAATTTATCTTCAAAAATCCCAATAAAATATTTATATTAAATTATATTATGAAAACATAGTTAAATAATTATTTTTAATTACTTGAACATATAATTAAATAACTATATTAATTTATGTTGTTAATAAATGATTATCCATTTATATTAATTAATCCATCAAAGATATATTTAATAATTTTATTAATTTAAGTATTAAAGAAAAAAATAAAATAATTATATTTATTGAAAGCCTAATGACCCAAATAAATAATTATTATTAATGTCCTAAGAACATAATTAACAATTAAATTAATTGATCTCACATATATGAAATTAAATAATTATATTATTTACTTTCTTAATAGTATAAATAATAATTATATCAATTGATGCTCAAAAATAATATTTAAATATTTATATTAATTGATGTATCTCTCATGTAGTTTAATAATTTTATTGATTGATTTCATTAAGGCATATATAATAAATGTCCCAAAGATAAAAATTAAAAATTATAATAATTATTTAGAGATAAAAATAAATAATTATAATTAATACATTAAAAATGGAATTAAAAAATCTTATAAAATGAAGTATGAATGCATAATTAAGTAATTATATTAATTAATTTCCAAGTGGCATAGTTAAATAATTATTTTAATTGATGATTTAAAAACTCAGTTAAATAATTATTCTAACTGATTTCTCAGATACACACTTAAATAATTATATTAACACACAATAAGAAAATATATTTAAATTGTTATATTAATTGATACAATCAATAATAAAAGATTAATTATTTAAATTTAAGACATAAATAAATAAATATATAATTATTTTAATCTATTTTCCAAAGAAACAACTGATGAATGTCATAAAGATAAAAAAAATAAGTAATTGTACTAATTAATTTCGAGAATATAATGCCCAAAAATATGCATTGTTGATAAAATAAATAAACGGTTGGATTTTAGGGGTGTGAAATCCAAAAGAGGACGAATTCATAGATTTGGATATATAGGGAGAACATTATCAACGTTTTTGTGCAACTGGGTGTTTGAATATGATAATATGCATGGAGAAAGTTGAGAGAGTGATTTTAACATGAATTTGGGGAACTGGGTTTAGTGGGTTGTAGCACCCACATGAACCCCTATGATATCCCAAAAAGATCTAGGTGGATTGGGTAGCAGTGTCATACCACAGACCTTTTAGGTAAAAACTTAGTGAGATGCCACCAAATTCTTGGTAGGGTTCCACCATAAGAATGATAGTGAGGCTTGAGTACAACATAAAGTCGGGACCTTTTAACATATTCCAAAGGAATTTTTATAAACCATTCAAATGGTTTTGGGTTCTATTGTGTACAATAAAAGGTTATTTCCCCTTCCCCGGTCCTTACTATTATTCATCCCCCATTGGTACATGGAGGTAGGGGTTGTTTGGATTTACTAATATAAGTAGGATATATCCTCCTCCTCATAATGTATCCATGTTCCTCCTCTTCTATTTCGGATTTTCATGGTTTTTTATTTGATATATGATTTCATTATAGTGTGTTGAATTTAATCCCCTATGATTTATCTTTAATATGAGCTAGATAGTGTAGTCTATGAGCGGATGAACATAACTCCTTTCTCACCATTTTTATTTTTTTAAGTTTAATTTTAAATTTCTTGGTGAATTCATCAATTTTATATAATTTTTATGATTAATTATGTTATATAAATTAGGTATTTTTTTCTACGATTATAACGGTATTTCATAATTTTTCTACACTTGTTTCACTTGGTCTTATCGTTATTGCACTGATTTTTGATTTTTTATCAGTTTAAAGTGATTATTAGTTTTTATTATTATGAGGTGACATATGGATTTATGTGAATTTTCATATTGAATATAAACATTAGAATTTAGGTGGGTGAGTGTGAGTCTGGATTAATAAATATATTGTCTTAAAATGGAATTTACTTCTTGATTATTTTGAATAAATAAAATGGAATGATTTATGGTTATACAATGTCTGAATAGGATTATGAAGATGGTTATTATTATTAATAACATGGTTTTGTGATATTTTCAAGCCTTGTAAGATTTAATAACCTTGTGTTAGATTAATATTCACCCAAGGACCACATGTCTTGGTTAAATAGCTTTTATAGAGGTTCACTAATTGAATGAGTTTGTGTGAGTCATCTTATGTTTTTATTGAGCAATTAAATTGAATTATTTTTTAGTTTCTATAATTTGAAATTAAATGTACATTAAAAAATTATAGTAAATTGTTATATTGAAATGGTCTTTAATAGAAAATAAAAATTATTTAAAATGATTTTCTATGATAAGTTTCAATGAAATTTGAATAATTTAATAAAGAATAATTTCACTACAATCTTATCATGGGAATTTTTTGTGTAAATAATTTATGTGGTATATTTTTAATTATTTAAAAAATAATTAATTTACTTCTATTTTATGAAAATTTAAATAGAGACAGTTTTTGAGATATGTTTTGATCTATTTGACCTCATATGGATAATTACATTTTTTTCAATGTTTATATACTTGTGTGACCTCTCTTGATTTATGTTTTCCTTATATATATTCAATGATATGATGTTGATATATGTTACATGTGTGAAAAATATTCCCTTGTATGACTGTTTGGGTACACTATGCTAGATTTACTGAATAGTCATTCAGTGATGAATGCTCATGGGACCATTAGTGGTACCCTAAAGATTACAATAGATTCTAGGTATCATTGGTTTCCAATAATTCTTATATATGAGTCATGGGGTTCATTTAGGTTTTATTAGTGATCATACATGGGTTTTTATGAGGTTATGGGTAACCTTTTGGAAATTGAAAACATATTTACATAGTGGAGAGAAAGTGAGGATGTTAACCATAAATATTTATAAAAACATTTCTATTTCCTATTTTTAACCAAGTACTGTTTCTATTGATGAATGAGGATGAATTGGGAGGTAGTCTCTATTTTATTTTTGATCATCATATGGGGTTTTGATAATAATATTGGAGTAAAGAGGGTTCTACCATGTTGTGTATGGATTTTTTACTCTATGAGATAGAGTAGTTCGGAATGTATCTTATTTGGTAGGGATGTTTATTTGATGGATATTAGATATGATGATGATGTATAGTAAAACATGAGTGATTATTATATGTCCTATAGGGGTGAAAAAAAACAAAATATAATCTCAAGGATCATGATATATATTTAATAGACTAAGTGTCATTTTTATGAGGCCACATACATTAATAATGGATCACATAGTTTCTAAAAGGGCCTCCCCAATTACATCCCTTTCCTTTTGATAACTAAACACCTTACAATGGTGGATTTTGATTTTTGTAAGAAAGATGATTTTTATAGGTCAACTAGATATTTCCTACTTTGGGGAATGTTTGTCTACATTCTGAAAACATTATTGCAATTAAATTTCTATAAAAATGAGAAAATTTTGATGTTAATAATTTATATTCAATTTTAGGTTTCAATGTGTTTTCATAGTGAAATAATATCATGAAAAGGGATTTATCCACATTGATGACTTGATATAGATAGGATACATTAAGAGAATCACTATGTGTTGTAAGGTAAATTGATCTATTAAGGACTCGTGAGGAAACATAGGGCACAATGTGAGAAATGAGATTAATGTTATTTTATATAACAGAGCCCCATTCTTTATTTTCATTTTTATTTTACCATTGTATTTCTATTTAGATGTTATTTTTTAATTTAGGATACATTTTATTGATATTATTATTTTCTCTATTGTTTTATATTTATTATTGATGATTGGGATCTATTTGATTTCCTATTGTGGGTGATATAAATATTTACTTAAAGGATATTTGGGATTTAGTGAGATCTTGGGTATGACATAAATAAGCTAAATATATAGTGAGATTAAATGCTTTAGTTTTTATTTTGTTTAGATATTTAATGATAGGGGATTCTATAAGAAGTGAAAAAAGGGAGAAAATAAATGGATAAGAAGAAGATCATAGACATGAGATTTATACAGTCCAAGAATAATCCTTACATCTATGGAGAGTCATTATAAATAAATATTTCCAGGAGAATGATATATACTACAATTAAAGAGTTACAGAAACATTATCTTGGAAATGAGCTCAAAAAGAAACATGGTGCTACAACAACTTGTGTATCAATAATACTAAATCCATAGAGTATGTTCAATGTGATACAATAGATTCTAAATAAATTCACTGATATACAATAATATTATCGCTGTAGTCAAAGCTACTATAGTACCCTGATGAAAAAGGATGCATTATGAGTGTTGTGGATTAGTGAACAATATGTGTCTCTATTATTTGTCAAAATATCATCCAAAAGTATTGAGCTCCTAAAACCCAAAAAATATCCCAATTGAAGAATAATCCAATAGAACTAGTATCATTATATTTTTCAACTTCAAAAAACATACTTAATATGATCTCCTCCTCCTCTTCACTACATAATTGGATCATTAACATTAAATAATCAATTTCAAGATGATTATTCATGAAATAAATGATGTTTTCCATTCTATTAACCAAAAATTTTATTCCATGTTACACCTCTTATCCACTATTCCTTAGTAAATACCAACAGATTCACAATGATGCTGAAACCTCTCAATCACCATCGGCTTCAGCAATATGTATACCCAATTATTAGTTCCACGGATCACATGTGATATCAAAAACCCATCCAATATTAATCATATGATAAAATTGTACATGAACTAATTATTATTCAATAAATAATGAAACACTAGGTCTTATTCATTGCGTATATCACTCTCACATTCATAGAGAAATACATTTTTCTTTCGATTTCTATCAAAATCCACCAATATTTTATTCAACCAAACCATCTCATTATGAGCTTTTATTAAAATTATATACTCCTCATCCATTTTAGATAATAACCCCACCTTTTATAATTAATATATTCTTTATACTGTATTTCCTCTACATGTATACACATAAAATTTGGCACTCCTCCTACATATGATGTTACCTCTATTGTCAGTATCTATGCACCCGAACAAAAAAATCATTCCTAAAGCATAATGATACTTCGTTTATTCATTTAAAATATGAAAATATACACTTCCAAACATCCTATCATTTCTTTCCATGGTTATCCATATACATGCTCAAAATTTTCACTACAATTGCAATATATGGTCACATGAAGGCCAAAACATACATCAACATGCAAAAAACTAATTCACGATGAACAATAACTAAATACTCAAACTCTTATATTTTATTTAGTGATTTATATTTTGATAATTAAAAATATATTGCATTGGGAATAGAAACTTTATATTCATCCAATATACTAAATTGTATAAAAATCATTCCAAGGTATAATTCATGTGATAACATTAAGGTTCATACTGCATGGCCTATAATGATCTTCGTCTCCAAAATCATACAAGCTTCCTCAAAATAATTCTTCTCAAAATATTCAAGTAGATTCCCTTTCAACTAATCAATATTAAACATATAAGATCCTCCAATAAGAATGAAATAAATTTACAGAATAAATATAATATATCCATCACCAAAAGTGTTGAAATAATAATATTTATCCATGTCGCACCATTTTTATGAATTTATAATCATGAATTCCTCAATTTTTTATTATAATACTTGGGTTTCTTTTTTATCCCATACAATTCTTTTGGAGTTTTCACCCTAGGCTATATATTATTAGATAAGTATATCCATCCTTCTTAAATATATTAAATTTCTTCCCCTAGATCTACTTAAATTAATTAAATCTCTGCATCTAGCTACTGAAGATCTAAATCCTTTGATGCAACAATACTAAGAACCACCCAGATTGTGGTAAGCTTCAATACAGGAGATAAATTTTCCATGAATTGCACACATTATTTCTGTTGAAATATTTTTACCACTAGCCTTTCCTAGTCTATCCCATTACCATTAATCTATGACTTGACCTAGGGCAACCATTTATTCAACAATTCATTGTTTACTTATAGAAAAGTTGTTATATTCCAAGGAATTGTATCAAGAAATGAAGAAATATCCCCCTCAATAGACAAATCATACATTCTAGCCTACTTTAACTACATTTCGTATTCGAGGTACTATGTATCTCCACTATTAGTCAATAAAAAATATAATAAGGATGTTCAATTCCTTTATACATATCTTCTTATCATTTTTAATATTCTAAACTCCACAGGAAAAGTGATATCCCTAGGTTCCAGTGTAAAATTATTAGGTAAACTTTTAATCTCCACTTAATACTTAAAATAAACTTTATTATCCCCCCCATCAGTTTCAATTTCTTATTAGTTTTTATACATGGCACCTTCATTAAACATCAGGTTATAGATTCTAATAATATTTTTATTCTCTTCATTTTAGAAGAGATAACCAAACTCCTTAGCACGAGAATCTGTAAGTAAACAAGATTTGGACTTATCATCAAGATTATAAATCACATAAAAATCTATATGTACACATGAAAAATAACCAAATACTCATAAATTAAAGATTCTTACCTCATTTCTGGACTATAGATTCTTGGGTAGATATTCCCCCATTGGTATGGATGAACTCCTGTTGATGATACATGCTCCAAAATTTATCACCTCTACCCAAAAATCCATGGTTAATCTTGTGTGAAAACTATGTTTTATAGAACATTAATTAAATTTTATATTCATCATTTCATCTAAATAATTATATTTTAGTGATCCAAAATAATTATCCTCCCAATTAATTATAAATTTTTTACAAAATTCAATGATCTCTTTACTATCAGACTCTTCCCTACTGTTAGACCTCAGGTATTTTATCATTGATTTTGACCCACTTTACACCAGATAATTATACTAATGAAATAAAGTAAATACATCATATTCTTTTTTTATAACGTAAACCAATAACTTCAACTTCAATTCCCTGAAAAATGCCACATAATATAGTGACCCTCCTAGGGAATGTACTATTGTAGGCCCCAAAACATAAAATATGTTCTAAGTCCAACATATTATCCTATATTCTTCTGCCTCCTTTTATAAGGATACCTTCTTGTGTTGTACAAATATAAAATATTTTCACCAGAAAACATTAATTGATTGTAACACCTATAACAATCGTTTTTTTCAGTTCCTAATCCCCTTACCACTAATATGGCCTAACCTATAATTCCACAACTATTAACCCTTGACATAATTTTTTATTGCAAGAATGATGATGAAATTTTATATTATATTATATAGGGTTGTATATATTATTCTCTATGTTATAAACATAGTTCCCTTGGTGATTTTACATACACCACTAGTAACAATTTTCTATAATCTACACCATCATGTTTCTTGAATGATTTAAGATTCCTTCTGAAACTATGAATATATCTCACATTCTATAGGATAAGAAAAAAAACACTATTGGGTTTGATCCATACATCACCCTTTCCAAAAATATACAGGGGTTCATTATTGAAAATATGTTCCATGTCAAGAGTACCAAAAAAATTAATTATTCAGTAAGATTTTTTATGATGTGGAATAGAAGGATACCCCCATGTATAAAATCTAAGAATCCATAATTAAATCCACACTCAGCAGGAATACATTATTAGGTCCTTCAATTTCTGTCTTTTCAATGTGGGTTACAATTACCTTCCATTTTATCTACACTACTTCCTGTTATTTTGTTTCTTCCCACAAGTTGAAAAGGTAGAACTATTTCATTTTTATTTATCTTAACTCTTTCCTATTGACTCTGATCATCTTCTAGGATTATATCACTATATGTATTTTCATCTTCCTTACATGTGTAAGAAAAAACTAGATAATCTACCTAATTCTCAAATTTGAATATCGACACTGAATACCATGTCTTGAAAATCATATACAACCAATTTTTTATTTCTCAACAAAATTATCATAACTATTGTAGTTGCTTCCTAATTTAATGGTAAATAGGAAGTAAAACAAATGCACAGACCTCATCATCCAGTGTAATTCCCATTAATGACATCAAACTTGTGATGGTGTTTAAATGATTTATGTGATAAAAAAAATTCCTTTGAATAATCTTAATATTGAAAAAATCATCACATTATGTACACTTTTTTTACACATATGGTTTCTCATATATATTCTCAAGAGAATAAATTAACTCATCTATTTTCTTAACCGCCTTAATGTTGAATTTTATGATATTTTTCAATGTAATGTGGAAAAATAATAAAACATTCCAATGGAGTAACTCCCAATAGGTTCACTCCATATTTATTTTCTTAACACCTAGATGGAGAATGTTTTCAATTTTTTATAAATATAATATTTTATTTTTACACTATAGAAACTAAATCTAGGTCCATTAAATGGAAAAATATTCACTTTTCCTTATGCTATTATGATATTCAAATTTAGATAAATTTTTCCTTGATCTTATCATGTCATGATATAATACCAAGTATTGTGAAAAAACATTGGGATCTCCAATGATAAATGATTCCAGAAGAAGGGTAAAATGGATAAAATCAAATGAATAATAAGAAGATCACATAAAAATAATTTACATGGTTCGAGAATAATCCCGATGGACATAGAGATGTAGAATTATTAAATTATTCTAGTTTCAAGATAATTGGTACAATCAAGAGTTACATATACCATATCTTGAAATCGATATCATCAAGAAATTTGGTGCTAACTAGTAGAAAAATACCCTATACCAATAGTTTGAAACCATGGGTATAGGCCTCCAAACCGTTGGTATATCCTATACCAACGGTTTCGAGATCCGTGGGCAAGTAATCCATGGGGATAGGTCTATACCATCAATTTTCCCAAAATCGTTGGTATAGACATATACCAACGGTTTTCAAAACCGTTGGTATAAGTAATATGAAAAATCTATACCAACAGTTCCATAAAACTTTTGGTATATATATTTCAAAAAAGAAGCATTTTGTTGGTTTTTATCCTAGTACATACAGTTTATGATTGAACAACCTAACCACTAACCTAACATAACTTTTATGAACATAATTTCATAAATATACATATGTATTACCATAAATATTTTTAATTTTTAATTATTTAATGTTCTCTGTAATAAGATTCCATAAAAAACACATATAACTATACCAATGGTTCTCAAAACCATTGGTATATACCTATACCAACGGTTTTGAGAACTGTTGGTATAGATTCTTTTATTTTGGGACATATAGAAATGGTTTTGGACAAACCATTGGTATAGGGGGGACCTATACCAACGGTTTGTCCAAAACTATTGTTATATGTCCAAATTAGTGACCTATACCAACAGTTTTGGCCAAACCGTTGGTATAGGTCCATATAAGTGAACTATACCAACGGTTCTCCAAAAACCATTCGTATAGATTTTATTTCTAGTAGTGGCTCTAGTAACCCATGGTTCTAAAGTTATAAATCTATATAATAATTCTAAAGTACTATAATAGTGGAGGTAGAAGTCTATATATCTAGATTAATAATTTCACCAAAGTCCATGATATAATAGTACCATGTCAAAAAGTCAGCAATATTATAGAACATCTTTCAGTAATCTTGAACCACACTCAGAATCATTGATAATTTTATAAGTTAATTTTTTTGTAGGGGATGTTCTATAGAACACTTGAGCAAGAGTTTTCTTATAATATATTCCCTCATATTTCTCAAGTGGAAGTAGTGTTTACAATTGAATAATTTCACTGATCATCATGATACCATTATTAATACATACTGTAGTTTTCTAGATTATTAATAGTGTTCTTATCCCAAGGGATTGATGATCACCCATGTTGGCATGAAGGTACTAAAATATTATCTATTTAGTTATTGTGTATATATATTAGAGTATGGGGTTTTCATGGAATAAAAGGATTGTTTTTATTGATCATAGTTCTATGTTCTATAATTCATTGATTTTTTGGAAAGTATCCTTTATCATTTACTCCATTTACTAGACCTACTACCTTATCTTTTTATCCCTTCCAACATTTCCCAAAATTTCTTTATTTATCTATCCTTCCCTACTTCATGACAGGAATATGACACTTCCACTACATGGTTTGGATGACTTGAATAGATACCCTTAGATATAATGATTCCACCCCATCCCTTGTTCACGTAAACATTTATTAATGATTTTATTTTCTATTTCATGTTGTTTTATTAACTGGTGTGTTAGAATCCACTGTTGTTTTCATTAGTTTGAAATCCTAATGGAGTGATCCAGGAATAGAAAAGGTTTGGTACTTTATATTTAGTTGATTTATTTTCCCGGGCTTCATATTTTTTTACTATCATTTTCTTTTATTTACCTATATTTTCAATAAAAATGTAGGTCTATTTTAAAATATAAAAAATGGTTCTTTGAAAAAATATGTTGTAAAATTAAACCATGACATGGTGGAATTGTTCTTATCATTTTTTTTCAAGTATAAACTACATATTATTAAAGGTTACTTTTTTTCTGGTACTGTGTATGGTAGTTCTTTCATTATTTGATAATATCTATTTTTTATCTTTTTTCCATCTAAGATATAATGCATGATTAAATAACCATGGGATAAAGATTTTTAGAGTTTTAATAATATTATATAAATAATTTAATGTGTAATTTTTTTCTATATAAAATTTAAAATTTATTTGAAATAAATTTCATAGTATAAATATCAATAGAATGGTTAGAATCATGAAATAGTAAATGTTTAGAAAACATTAAATGTTCAAGGAGAATTATTGAAGATAATATAAGTACTTAGAGATAATTGTATGGTTTTAAAATATCAATGTTATAAAAAATACTTTAATCAATTGTTCTCTCTCTTTATCTATCTTTAACAGTGGTTCTAGAAAACTATATAGAAGATATGATCCTTCCCAAGCCATGGGATAGTCATTACAACCCATAAATTTCTTTCAGGGGAAGGATTAAATTCCCTTTGTAGGACAATTTTCATGTTTATGTAAAAAGAATAGGTGAAACCCTATTTCATTATAGAATGAGGTACATTATTTGTTTATATTTACGTAATTTAAATTTTTGAATGTATCTTATGAAAAAGGGTTTTGGTTGATATTTTTACTACATTAAGATAACTATTTTCCACTCTAAATCCCATTACTAATATGATAGATGCCCTCATTATGTATGTATTAATGTTTCAAATTTATAATTAACTATTAATATTAGTTTTTTCTTAAACCCTGACTTGTTTTGTGAAAAAAGTTCATGGTTTATGAAAATTTTCCAAAACCATGATGTATGTATAAGAAAAATGATTGTGTGTTCATAAATGGAATGAATCGATATCATGGGATTGGAAAAATAGGTTTGGAAATTATTTTAAAAAACATGGAACAAAAAAAGACAATTTTATATCATGTTTTACCTTAAAATGATTATTTTTTAATTAGAATAATATTTATATAAGAAGAACCATATAGTGTCAAAGAAAAACCACATCATGGATTAAAAGAAGGACTGTTAATTTTTTTATCTGAAATAGATTCACCAAAGAAAATGGACTTGTTCCACTTGGAATTTATTTTCACTAAAGAGAAACCACACCATATATCAATGAAATAAATTTATGGTTTTTTAAAATAAAAAATATTTTTCTAAAAATTCGCAAAACTGAAAAAGAATTCATTTTTATTGGTTCTTTATTTAAGTGTCAAATATATGGGGGGGGGGGTTAAACTATAGAAAAATTAAATTTTCATGATGTGATATAATTTTAAATTGTATTTATATTGTAGATTAATTAATAAAATATTTAGTAATTATAAAATAAGATAAAATATACAATTCATTATATTAATTTATGAAATATATATAAATTGAAATGGAAAATATTCATATTAAGGGTCTTAATTTGAAATTTATTTACAATATTTCAAAAGTATTTTTGATATGTTTTTAAAAGGATTAGATTAAAAGAAATTTTTTATTCTATTTACAAAAAAAAATTCTATAAAATGTGAAACATATTTATGAGTATATTTGTTTTCTGATAAATATCATATATTTTAAATATAATGTAGTTCATATTATATACCATGTAAATTAATGATATGAAATATTTTATATTACAATTAATAATAAATGACCATGTATATTATTTATGGAATATATGAAATTCCTTTTTTAAATTATATATTATTAATTATTTAGTTATTAAATGTTTATAAATGTTCATCTTATGTATAAATTAGTGAATTGTTTATTTATTTAGTCAATTCCTTGATTTATTATTCATTAATATTAGTTTTCATATTATGATTGAATATATCCATTAGTTTAAAGACTTAAATTTCATTGTATAAATTTTATATTATGAATATAAGGAGATTCATGCCATGTATTAAATAAGATTTAGTAATGTTTAAACTTGACTATGATTTTTGTATGGGTTATAAACTTGATTGTAAAGATTAAAAATGATTTATACTTATTTGGTATTATAATGGAATAATATTTGAGATCTATAATGAGTATTCATCATTGTATAGTGTGACATTGGTTTAGAATTATCATTTGTTTGGTGTATTAGCCTCTATACTGAAATTTAAGGGTGGAATACCTATTTCAATATGCTTGTTATAGTGGGGATTTTGTTTCATTTAATTATAATATTTTAAATGAAAGAATTTATGTTTCTAATGTGTATAATATATTCAAATATGTGCAAAGACTTTTGAAATTAATTTTTGGGGAAGTTACACAAATCCTATGTTGTAAAAATAGTTATACATTAAAAAGAGTTGAAGACATTATTTGGGTTGAAAGGTATAGGATACCAAAAAAAATTAAAATCATGTATACTTAATGTGTATAATTTAGATATGATGGTGATATTTAAATACCTTTTAAAATATTAATTATTTTATCCCTTATAATGAAAACAATTTCAAGAACCTGATTGTCCAAATAGGTAGGTTCTTACTAAAGATAGGTTCTCATATATTGTCCTTCGTAAGTCATAGTGGAAATAGCTAACCCTATAAAATGTAACTAAATACGAATATTATATTTTGTTCAAATTTATTTTACAAAAAGGTTTATATAAATATTTTTTTTGAGAGGAATACAAAATTAAACTAAAAGATATCTGAAAAATGGACCGATCTTATTAATCTATGGGATTAAACTTAAATTAAGTCATTATTTTAGTTGCTTAAAATTTTGTAAAAAATACTTGTTAAATGATTGTAAAAAGTTTTTATCCATATGATAAATAATTATTATATATATAATGGTATAATCATCCTCATAACTAACTTTATAATCAATTATAGAAATGTATAGTCTTAAAAAATAAATTTATTATACTGATAATGAAATTCAACAATCATTCATAACAATAATTAAAATTCATTAAGTTATGGAAACCCCTTATTAAAGAAAATATTAACTTCATTCAACAAAAAAAATTGATTATTATGATTTTTATAAGATAGATTTATTATAAGGTGTCAAAATTATTTTTTATTGAAAATTAATGGAAATAACATCATAATTCACTCATCTACTCAATATGATTGGGTATGCTAATGAATTGGAGAGACCGAGGTCCCCTTTAAAGGAATAATTTATCTATTAAATTAATTATTCATTATTTTAATGATTTTTACTAAAAATATAAAAATGTTTTATAAAATTTTACCAAATCATCAAAATATATTAAAGGTAGTTTATAAGGATATGTGATATCTAGTCTCTGTGTCATAATGATAGTAAAATATGTAAAAAATTTATTCTTTAAATTTTTTGTTGTGTTTAATAGTAATCGATTTTTAATGATATTTTGACCTATATTCCTCATAGAATATATCATATTATTTTCTAAAATCAATATTAAAAATATACCAATTGATAAGGGTGATTAAATAGGGAAATATTTAAAATCTGGTGGGATTCCTAGGCCAACCCTTTCTATTGTGGGTTATCTCCCTGAATTAGTTTTTATAAAATTACTCTAACATTAATTATGATATGTATTTAATGTTATAACCACCCACTTCATGATTCAATTGTACAAAACTTATTGAAATATCCCTATTATTTTTCTATGATCCATAACCTTGTATCACTCTATATATTTCTCACTTATTATAAATAGTATTCACAATTATATCCATATCTATAAAGTTTACCCAGTAAACAAGGAGGATAAGTAGTATTTGGATCCACCATAAAGGAACCATCACTTATACAATTTGAATTTTTTTTTTCCTTTTAAATTTATTTAAATTCCACCACTACTAAATAATATTCTTACATGAAATTGAGAATCCAAGAATGAGTAGGATCAAAAACTTTCTACATCATCCATGTGTGAAAACCCTCAATAACTCTCCACTAATTCATTTTCATATCTATATAACACTATTACATAGATATTCTACTCCACCCCAATATTTTTTAATCTCCCACTTCTTTACACTCTACTAACAACCTACCACTTCACCATTTTTTGGATAAATGTACAAATATCATTGGATTGATGTTGACGTTGTTATACGTATATGATATACTAATTTTTATAACATAAGATACATTCAAAAACTAGTACTTATTCTATATTAAGGTTCAGAAAAAACTTATTAAATGACATTAATAAAATTACACAGAACTCTCACACAAAAAATCTACCATCACTATTAGGAATCTCATCTAGTTATGATCAGAAATATTTATTATTCTCCATTTTTTGGTCAATTATCAAACCATAAATTATTTAATTTTTCATATTTTCCCATTTTGGATGTGTGATTCATTATTTCAATGATAATTATTTCCTTATATTGATATTGTATCTTTAAACATAGTTTATATTTATTTTCATTTATATAATCTATTGTATTTTGATTTATCATTTCTTATATGTTGGTTGGTCTAAAGTTACTTGATTAAATCTAAAAATATATGATATCTTTAGACACTTGTTTTTTTATTTTAGCTACTTAAGTTCTTTTTATTTGATATATATATATATGGTTTACCAATAATATGGTTCTTATATTTCATGAAAATTATATCTAACTCTTAGTTTTATTATATTAACTGAATCAAAAATTATCACAAGTAAATTATCAAAAAAATTAAATTGATATTGTTATATTTTTTTATACATATTTTAAGATATAGAAAATATTTATGATATTGTGTCACGGGAAGTGAATTAAATGTGATTTAAATTTAATAATATCATATCTTAATTTAGTTGTTATAGTCATAATTATTATTTATTTTGAGAGTCTAAAAGGATACAGTTCATCTCTAATGATGGTATTAAAGGTAATTTATATGTTCATTTATAAAGTATTGAATATGACAGACTCAAATTCTACCCATTAAACATAATGTATTAAATGAAATAAATGTTTAAATTACTCATGAATTGGAAGATTAATTTCTATTAAACATAATTTTTTTTAAAATAAAACATAAAAACAATGAAAAAATAAATTTTTTGTGTATCTGTTTTGTTAATCATGAAATTGGGATAAATGGGAAGTCACATGCAAAGTTAAAAGGATATAGATAAAATATTTTTGTATGTGTAAATATGTATATAACCTATATTCATACTCACCATATTTTAAAAATTTTTGATGCTAAATAAAAACATCAATAAAATATTTATACAAAGATATTTTATTATTAAATAAAATTAAAAATCTATAATGTTTATCAGTTTTTTTAATTTAGTTTTTATGTGAATTATAACACATGACCTTCCTTTTTTCTGATATAAAATATGAAAATATGAGAAGGGTTTTACAACACTTAAATCACGAGGAAAATTTATCTCTAATCATATAGTTGCATTTGATGTCTAAAAATTGTATTTATAAAGTAAGAAGAAGATGAAAGAAACATTTACAAATATTCATGGGAGAATATTATTTACTTGTAACATATGGATATATGGTTCTAATAAATGATAAAAAATATAACCTCTCTTCATAATGATTTTGAATATAAGAAAAATAATATTTTTTTTTCTTTTTATGATATAAAACCCTCACACATAGGAATTGTGATACCAAACAATGAAATTTATTTCATTAATATTTCAGGTATGGAGAAGAAATTATTTTTTGGTTGATAATATATAGGGTAATAAAGTAAAATAAATATTATTTCAATAATACTTAATTTCCCATTTTAAATAATTTCATATTAAATATATTTCATATATCAGGAATGTTATTTTTCAATAAGTGATGAACTAGATTCAATTTATTATTTAAATAATTACTGAAACTATTAAATATATTAAGAGTTCTAAAGTTTTAGTCAAATAATTTAATGAGTCTATAATGAAGGAAAAATATGGTCTAAATATTTATTTATAATTATATATGTCAAATAATTTAAATTAAACTTATTTTATTCATGATCATTATTTTAAATTACATGGATTCTTTTTCAATGACTATTTCCAATCAAAAAAAATTAAATATTTTTTCCTTTATATGAAGAGTGTATGATAGGAGAGGAAATTTTTTAAATTTTTTTATGTAATTTTATTATATCAAAAACATGATTTCCAGAACCGTTTATCCAATTATAAATTGGTATTTTCCCAAGTATAGAAAATTGGTTTTTTCATATTAATTCATTTGAATTGTGAAGATAGTGTGTTAAAAGAAATTGAATTCCCTATAAAAAAGTTTTACATGTATTTTTGTTAATAAAATGTTTAAAATTTAATGATTATACTTCTTGATCAAAGATATATGTTTTCATTATCAAATAATTTATTTTGAAAATGTTATCCCCATGGGTTTGAAAAAGATTAAATATGGTGAAAAATAATTATTTACGCCTTATATGTAACAAAATAAAAATTATTCTAGATCATCACATATAAATAGTCATGAAATAAAATATGTTTCATCTATACATCTCTATTGGGATCGAATAATAATATACATGAATGTTTTATTTTAAACTCTTATTCTGTCATTTGATTTTTATATCATTGAATAATCTGTGCATCCAATTTTTTCTAAATAAAATTTATAATTATTTTAGGAATTATTTAGTGGATTATATGGGGGTGATTATATCCTAAATTACAAGACTAATTATAATCATATATGGAAATTCAAAATCATTATTTTTATTTCAATATTTTGTCGGTGTATTAAAAGAGTGGAAATATCAAAATATGAGGTTTTAAATTTTTTCTACAATGTGATTTTTATTTTAGAATCCCTATCACAATGTATATTATTAATTTGCTTTTAGCATTAGAGGGGTTGTATTAAAATATTTAGGTGTATATTTATTCCCTAAAAATTTTATATTTTTATATATTATAAAAAGTTAGCTTAATTGTTTTATAACAACCGATAAAATTGTAAACCATTTATTATTATTTATTGTATATTTTTTATAGTAGGTTATTTAAAATTTATTTAAGTAATTTATTATTTTTGGGGAAGAAGAAGAATAAGAAAAATATGATGTTTATTTTAGGAATGATTTCAAATATATTTGAATTTATTCATAGAAAATTGTAATATTTTATATTTTATATATATATTCATTATTAAATTAATATTTTGACATAAATTAACTTGAAAATTTAATTTCTATGTTTTTCTAATTTTTTTAGTTCCAAATTCACTGTGGTGATTGTTGTTGGTTGGGGGATTATATTCTCATTTATTTACACATATCATTATTGGAAATTTTCCATTGAAAGCAATTATCAAGTAAGTGTAGTCCCAAATTTGGTTTTTAGTTATTTAGGGATGTATTCTATTTTAGTTTTTTAGTTTTTCTATGAAATTTTTTCTTATAACATATAGAATTTTCACTCATCTCTTATTTTGAGATGTTATCTATCTAGAATATAAAAAATCACATGTATTAGTGGGTGGATAATTGGGTTGTTGCGGCTGGTGTCCTATACCTAGATGAATTCATTATAGTTTGTGGTAGTAGTTGAAGATAGTATGCTAATTTAGTATTTTAGTCTATCATTTATTTTATTGTAAATTTTTTCTTGGATATAAATTAGTAATCCCATCTCAAATCGTATTTACTGATGTGTTAGCATGTGTAGTGACTGTCTAGTTTATTGTTGTCGGAGTCTTTATATTGAATTTGATGTTTTTTATAACTAATGTGTTGGGAAAATTAATTTATATTTATTATTGTTTTTTGATTACATTATTTAATTGTTAATTATTTATATGAATATATATATATAAGAAAACATGTTTGATGGGTTTTTTATACAGTGATGGAAAGATCATAGGACAGTCTAGTCTGATATATATATAAGGAGAAGAATTATTTTTTAGATCAAATTAAATATTGACCTAAATGGATTTATTGTAATTGGATCCCAAAATTTATCTTTGGTTTAGTCTAACCAATTATTTACCCCTACCAGTATCCATCATATTTTATTGGAACATAAAAAATGTGTTTAGAGGTAGGGGTAATGTTTTCATCGAGGAAAACCTGTGTACTAAAAGATTAATTATGAAATAAACTTGAAGGGGTGTTAAAAACTACATACAGATTCCATATTAGGTATTAGTGTTATGGAATTAAATTATTTCATTTTAGATCCTATATTATACCAACTCTATATATTACATTTTTTTATAAAAATATATGATTTCATAAAGTATTAATAATTAATGAATGGAGATTAAAATTTACATTTATGCAAGGATGTAAAGGTTAACTACAAAATGGAAGTGGATATGGTAGATAACATCAAATATCAAAAAATAAAGGATATAAAATGTATCTCATTCATTTTCTATTGTTTTATAATTGTTCTATTGTAAAAAAATATTGTTTTGAATAAAATCAGATAATTTTTACGATAAATAAGGTTTATTACCAATTCAATTATATACACTTTATGAAAAGAAGAAAAATAAAAAAGATATTTTGTAAATTATAAACTAGTTTTATCTAATTTATTTATTAAAATATGAGAGACATGATCCCACCATTTCATTTTATATTTTAAAGAGAAATTATTCTTTTCAAAATATTACTTCAAACTCATAAAAAACATAATATAAGGGTTTAAATTAGTTATTTATTGAAAATTTTTACAATAGAAAAAAGTTTTATTTTTGAATATAGTATATTTTTTATATTAATAAATACATTTTAGAGTAAATATATTTTATTAGAGGACAACCAAAGTGTTTTTTTTCTTAGAAAAGTTTAAATAGAAACAAATAAATGAATACACCAATCTAACTCAATTTAAAAGTCAATTTATATCCTTAATGACATTATGGTATGTTGGAAAATAATGATCTAAATATAAATAGTTACATATAATATTTATTACCAAAATGATATAAAATAAAATACTAAATTGAAAATTTCAAAATATGATGATGATAAAATCAGAAATAGTTATAAATATTTAATATAATTGAATTTATTAACATCATAACATTAGTTTTTGTGGTATAAAGGATTTTTAATATTATATTCAATGATTTGAGCATGAGGATTATATATATAAATTTCACCACCATTTAATCATGATTTTATCATTTATATGACCAATTAATGGGTCCTAGTTTAAATATTTATAAAATGGTCACATATGGATGTGGTGATAATTTCATATAGATGTAATGTGTTTAAGAAACCATAAAAATACATTAAACATATAGCCTCTCTAGTGATCAATCATTTTTGATATTATTAGACTAGTTCTTATGTATGAGTTATTAAATATCCATAAATGATCTTAAGAATATAAAATGTATCATGATATATAATTGGTTGTCTCCATATTTTCATTTTTTTCATTGAGAATATTTTGAGTAGAATAATGATAATTTATCTCTGAAAGTTTTACATTGTGTTTTTGCCTAATCATTAGTTGTCATGGAGTATTATATGATATTATTACATGTTCTTATTATCATGTATTAGGTTTAATTTTGTGATATGTAATTTACTCATGAGGCAAAAAATTAGTTTTCTTTATTTGATGACATACTACATACACCACATATAGTGTCATAAATTATTTGTTTGGTATACAATGAGTGCATGTTTCATATTTAATTCCCATTACCAAAGGATTAAATTATACCAATCAGATGAAAATTTATACCTTGATTCCATTATTATATTAGTTTTTAATTTGAGATAATTAATGTGTGGTTGATTATTTATCCTATCATGTTATCTGTTGAGGTTTAACCAAGATTGGATTTTCCTCTCATATAACAAATTTTAGATCTGGTCCCTAAAATGAGATGGGTTGAATAACAATATGAACAAACCTAGATAATAAACTGGTGATGTGATTATATATTTGTTTTATGATCATGTTTTGTGATCTTTTGTTTAAGCGAATTGTGTGTGGCGTGTTTATTTATCTTGTAGGTCTATACACGTAGAATTGAGAGAATGTTATTTAGCTACATGGGAGTAACATAATTCATGTGTCATGATCACATGATATCTTGGAGAATGTTATTATATGATTATTCATATTAGTATATGATATAAATAGTGGGCATATATATAGAGATACTTATGTTTAATGGATAATGTGATAGATCCCTTTATATCATGATTAGAACTAATGCATCTCTCGAGGCCTCCATTTGGTTATAATTATTAATTAAATAGTTTACAATTATTTCCAAATATACCAAGGCCTATGGGGTTATAATTTAATATTGAGTGAATTAATATTATGTTTTCTTAAAAGTGCTTTTATAAAAATTGAGAGTTGTATCCAAATGATTTGTAGGATATCAAAAAGTTGATTTGAATGGAGTTTCATAAGGGTTTGTATATGATGTAATGTATTTTGAAAGATTTTTTAAGGATATATAAATAGATTTATGAATATATTTTACAAGTTGTTACATAAGATATCACATAATTTAGAAGTTAATTAATTCTATGAAGATTTATTTTAAGTATATTATTAATAGAAATATTTACTAAAACTAGATCATGTCACTGTGGTTCTAATAACACAATGGGTTTTGATAAGGTAAACTACATTGTGGGGAAGGTAACTATTTCATATTTTTTTGCATGGAGTTCTTGTGTCATATGGGTATACATATAATTCTATATTTTTATCCTAAAATATATCAAGTTATATAGGATCATCTTATGATAATTATTTAATTATTATTATGATATAATATTTATTTTTTTGACTTAAATGGTTCATTTTTTTTCAAAAATTATAAATGTTTTAAGGGGTTTCATAGTAAAGATATTTACATAGCATTTTGAATAAAGAAAAAAAATGAATTTTTATAAAACAAATTATTATTTAAGGAGTCTTATTTAAGGATTCTAAGTCTTTGATATCGATGTATATGATCCATACTATAGAAACACCTTTAATACACTAATATCTCCATCTCTCTTTAAAAATATTATTAGTTAACTAGGAAGAAGAGATAATCCATCCGATGTGATGACAGATTCTTTAAAACCTATGAAATACCTTTAGAGTATGGATAATTTTGACTCTAAGTGATATTCATCAATATTTTTTCAAAAGACTATGGAGACCGTTGTTTTATTAGAGGAAAATGTGTGTTTTTCATTTATATTTTTTCAATTAAAATAAATGGATAAATCCTATGGAGAAATGTTTTAATTGATTGATTCTAAATATTTTGGACAGTGTTTGTCTCCTCCAAAGAACATTTGATAGATCTATTATTATAATCATGATTTTCAATTATATTTTAGATTTTTATTGATAATGTTAAATGATGAATGGGTTAGGTGGTTCTCTATTGAGTAAGAGTCTTTGAATATATGAGGTGATACCTCTTAATAATGGATTTTGATAGGATGAGAGGGAACTTGTGTATATCAATATGAAATGAGTTTTTAATTCATAAAATGTTGAAAGGTTTTAATATACTGTTGATGAAAAGTGTTGGTGTGTATCCTTACGGGGGTGGGTGGGGGTTTCTTCTACCCTATAACAACATATAGTTGTAATGATGTTATATATGTATGAATGAGATATGTTTCAGGTTTCTTGAGTTAAAATAACCTAATATTTCTTAAAAATTAAATATTATCACCAATACTAAGTTAGTGAACATGAGTGGGAGAATCCTAATAGGTCATTAGACTCACCCCTACTTAAATATATGATATGGTATTTGATGTATATTTGTAGAACATTAAGTTTCATTACATTTTTTTGTATCAACTTGGATATATAATTATGGATAGATTTGATCTGTGTTACAGAGTCTAATGATTAGATGGGATATACCATATTTAGTTAGACAAGATGTTAGTATAAATCATTTTATTTATCATGCAACATATGCATAGACCATGGGGATAGACTGTTTTATTAATTATGTTATTTATTTTTATGCTTATTATATTTTATAATTTTATAAATTCATATAATCATGATTTGTTTATTTTTTATTTTGGGACATATAATATAACAACTATACTAGTGATTTATTTTTCCATATGTTATTTTATTATATAATATATGAATAGGATATGGTAAATTTTTTGTATATTCTAGCATGACCCTTATTCTCCCGATGGTTGGATTAAGTTTTGTTCTCTAGTTGTATTTTGATGGAATATGAGGAGGTACACAAGAATCACTATGACATTCCAACTCGGTAACTGACTTAGTTAATTATTCAGAGATGATATAAAATGATATCAAAACATGTTTAATTTTAGGAATAGATTCATTTAAAGGTATGGAAATGATTTCTGGAAATAGAATTTTATCTGCATGTGTGTTTGACCAAAATAACCATGAGTAAAAGTATGTTTCTATGGGATAATTATTGTTTACAGAAGTTACTCAAGGAATTAAAAATATTTTTTTAGGAATTATTGAAATTGAATAGATGGGATACATAAAGAGATATATGGATAGAAAAAGAGATTGTTATTTCATTGGTTTATTCAGGAAAATAATGATTTATATAGGGAATATTCCACAAACCTAAGGGTTTTATGGATTGACATAATACCTCAATCTGATTATGTATAAAGTCATGGAAACTAATAATCAATTCAATATTTTCCCCAAAAATCAATAAGGGGTTACATAAATAATCTTTATCATCTGATTTTTTAATACGATTTATTAACTATGAATGTTGATCACAATAGTATTTTTATCTCAGTGTGTTTAGATTTTGAGAAAAATCATGCTTTATAAAATTAAGAATTGTGTTATTTCACAGTGTGTGTAACAAAATATCATTAAGAAATATTATTTTGAGAATTATGGTTTTAGAAAATACCGTTTGACATCATGGAATTATTTGGAAATCATGTAAATATTTCATAACTATGGAGAGTTTTTTTGTTTGAAGTGATTTAAATCCTTTTCAAAATGTTCAACTAGGGGATATATTATTTACTTTTATTGATTCTATGGTCTGAACCTAAGGTGACCAAATTTAGTTGATTTTTATGGATTGATATGTGTCATTTCATTTCTATTAGGATCTATGTGATCGTGGCTTGATGAGAAGGTTTATTGAGTATAGATCACAGATTGATGTGTGAGAATTAGTGGTTAATGGTTTTGACCACGTGTGACAAGTTTTGGTGGGCTAATTCCATTATAGGGAGAACCATTTAGATAATTGAGTTTTTAAAATTAGATCCTTATTGTGGGTTTCCAATGAAACTAAAATTAATACTTTTTTGGTATTTAAGAAACTAAGGATGCATCATTGCATGGTGAATCATGAACTCAGTATATTAGAGTTGTTCATTAAGAGCATGAAAATTATTTTAGGATAGAATATAGTTTTTATAAAATAAAATGGTATCCAAGATTGGTCGAGTTTTATTAGTAATGGACTAGATTAGATTTTTTAGGATGAAAATAATCATAATGAGTAACCTTTAACACACTGTGTTATCGAGTGTCAGTGGAATTATGAAAAATTAGGATTTTGGTGTAGTAAAATATTAAAGAGTTAGAGTTTTTTGGATTTATATTGAAAGGGGGATAATTATGGACTTGTTGAGGGATTTAAGAGTGTGAGAATATTGGAATTTGAGTAGAGTTGGACAAGATATTTATTCATTAAGTGTGACAACCTAGTTGAGTTGGTTGTTACAATGTTTACGAAAACCCTAAGGGGATAGGAAATGGTTTTTTACCACATCACATGACATAGGGATCCTAATAGACCTGAATTGGTGACATGATAATTAATTTTTGTCCCCAATACAAGATTATATAATCATGATAATTGATGTTATTTTAATACATTGGGTAATTTTATTAATTGATGAGTCAATGTAATAATTAATAAATATATCAATTGATGTCCTAAATATAAATATAAATAATTATATAAATCAATGTATTAAAAATATTATTAAATCCTTATAATTGATATATTGGTGGTAGAGTTATATTATTATATTAATTAAATTTATCAATATAAAATTAAATAACTATTTTATTTGATTCTCTAAAGACACCATAAAAATTATATTAATTTATGTTCTAAATATACAAATTAAATAATTTAAATAAATTAAATTCAAAAAGATACAATTAACAAGTTATACTAATTGATTTTTTGAGAGCATAATTAAATATTTATTTTAATTAAGTTTCCATAGACACAATTAAATAATTATATCATTTGATATCCCAAAAATTAAATAATTATATTGATAGATATATCAAAGAAAAAATAAATAAATGTTCTAATGAAAAACCATTAAATAAATATGTTAATTGAAACTGTGAAAAATAATTAATAAATCAATCAATCAATTTCCAAAAAGTAATATTAAATAATTATAATTGATACTTGAATAAAAACTGAAATAACTATTTTATTTGGCATCATGAAGATATAGTTAAATAATTATATTAATTGATGTTCAAAAAAATTATTATATATATTAATTAAAATTCAAAAAATACATTGAAATAATTATATTTGTTGATATCCGGAATATATAATTAAATAATTTTGTTAATTGTTGTTTAAAAAATAAGTAAAAAATTATATAAATTGATGTCCTAATGTTCCGAATCCATGACTAAGCCTTTTCAGTCAATTGGTGTCCCAAAGACACAATTAACAATTATTTCAATTGGTGTTATGAAGGAATAGTTAACTAATTATACTAATTGATGTCCTAAAGACACAATTAAATAATTATATTATAATTTATCATAATAATTAATAAAATAAATGGCCCAAACAAAAAAATTATTAATTGAGGTTCCAATGACACTGATAAATAATTATATTAATTAATTTCATAAAAAATTAAATCATTATATCCATGGGAGTCATGAATACATAATAAAAAAATTATAACTGATATCTTGAAGAGAAATTATATAATTATATTAATTAATTATATGAATTCATAATTGAAAAATTAAATTAATTGATGTTCTGAAGAAATATTTAAATAATTACATTAACAGATTCTATAAAGTCAAAAATAAATATTTATATTAATTAATTTCATTAATAATAAATTAAATAATTATATTACCTCATACCTCAAAAGTAAAATAAATAATTAGATTAATTGATTCCCTTGATATTTAACAAATTAATTATATTAATTGATGTCATGAGGACATAATTAAAAAATTATATAAATTAAGATTATAGAGAAAAACACTTATATTATTTGATGTGATTATAACATATAAAAATAATTATAAAAATTTATTTCCTCAATACATTATGAAATAATTATTTTAGTTAATGTATTCAAGGCACAATTAGTTAATTTTATTATAAATATAATAATTTTATTATAGTGAGTTGAGAATAATGTACTTCCCCCATCATCAGGTACTTTCAATGGGCTTTCCTAATAAATGTTCTATTACAGCATTAATATAAAAAATATTTCCTGAAATATGTGAAATTAAAGGAATATTTTTATGAATAATTATTATGAATATCACAATTCACCTCTATCCTTTTATATTACGATTGGAAATGATTGAAGTGGTGAAATAACTTCGATCAAAATGTGAATAACTACTCATTTTATTTTCTAATTTAATATCAAAAAATTATTCATTAATTTATATATAGGAAGATAAATCAATAAATTTTTAAACTCAAATATTTACCTTTAGATCGAAGAAATGAAAAATCAAAAATTCAAAAGAAATAAAAAAAATTGTTAAAATATATTTTTCAATCCCACGACATGTTTTATAAATAATATAACATTTTAATGTATTATATATATAATTTAATATCCAATTATAATATTTAATATATATATATATATATATATTTCAAAAATAAACTATTATTATATTCCACACATAATTAAAATTCTCAATTGATAATTTTAAACATTTAAATAATAAAAAATGTAAAAAATTAAAAACAAATTAACAAGAAAATTATAAAATCAAAAAATAAATAAAATCTATAAATGATGTAAATAAATTAAAAAAACATATGTTTTGAGGTTTAAAAAATACTAAAATATATTTTTTTAAACATTATAAACCGCTTTTAAATCATACGACATATGTTTTGTGGTAAAATACTATATAATAATGAATTTTTTTAAAAAAATATGTACTTATATAAAGTGAAATATATCAAAATGTTTTATTAATAAAAAATTTAAATTCATATTACATATAATATGGGATTTAAATATAAATAAATTTTTTATAAAATTCCCATAATAATTCTTTTGTTATAAAATTAAAATTGGGTTGAATTTAATTTTAGAGAAAAGATTGAAGAGATAAAATAAAAAAAATCAAAAGGGGGGAATTTGATAAAGTAATCCTATAAAGAATTGTTGTATTTCTCTATTTTTTTAATTTTTTCTAAATATTATATAGGAAGAAAGGGTACATTAACTTTTATATAAGAGGGGAAATTTATGATGGAAATTAATCCCATAATCTATATGTATTCCACACACGAAAACATATGGAATACCTAACAATATGTTATCATTAAATTTGAGTCTCTTTAAGACCTCCAACTAAATATATACCATATATTATTGTATATCAATCTATACATGTTTGTATAATGTCTCAATAAAATATTTTTTTAATCAAAGTGGTATAAAATATAGAATAAAAAAAAAGTGAAACCATATTCCACTACACCCATAAAATTATTAATTTTTATATCAATATAACCCTATATTATGTAAAAATTTCAATTTTTTTTGTGGATAGTCCCTTTATGAATAGTTATTTTCTATTTTCTCTAGATCAAACATAATTATTATCAATTTTGGTTCTACATAACCTCTCAAGAATAAGAGAAAACATTGGAAGGATATGTTTCTACTGATAAATTTTTACATGGATGTCCTTTATCTAATTAAAAAATGAAACATTATCTTCAAATAAATTTATCATAATTAGTTCTACATTTAATATTTTTTTCATTTGAATGTGTTGTGTTATGAATCATATCCACACACATTCTCTTCATTATTTTCATATCAATATCACATTTGTTTGATTACAGAATATTGCAACAAGTATATACTTTGGTGATCATCAAAAGATTACATTAACTATAACCTTGATCACATATCTATATTATGATATATAACTATGAAAATATAATAAATAAAATGTATTTGAAAAAACCATATATGTTTTTCGTTTATTTGTTAAACAAAATAACACTTATTTCATTGAAGTATCGTACTTCTAGCCTACCCACTCCTTACTTTATTTATAAATTTTAAGTGAATCAATTTTTATATTTAGTTTCTGATGAAAATTAATGTACATAAAGGATTAAATTTATCTATATTAAAACATTGTATGGAATTCCCATAATAAATTACTTTTTCTAAAAATATTCTACTTGATATATAATAAATTTTAAAACCCAAAAAATACATGGTTTCTACTAAGTAGTTTATTTCAAATCCTTACTTTATGTTTTTCATTCTTTTATGTAACTCGTTATAATTCATAATGAAATTTAAAATATCAACATGAAAAATACTGAATATATATTTATATACTCTTTTATCGATAAAACTACATTAATATATAAGATCATTTACACATCCTTTTTATGATAAATAATTTCTTAATAAATCAAACACCATATTTATAAATTTATTTTATCTATAAAATAATTTTTTGTATTTTAATTTAATATAAGTCGTAATGAATTTTAATTTAAATCCTTATTAATTATGAATAATTTAATTAATTTTAGATACATACCACTGTCAAGAGACCCATGTAAGTAATTATACACCCAATATTTCACTAATATAGATTTATATTTCTTATTATTTGTTAAAATAATGTTCTTGTGATTGGTGTGAAAATAAGAAAAATTTAGAAGTTATCTTAGGTTGAAAAGTTAGGGTGAATGACCTAGTGAAATGTGCAAGAGAACTGTATGGGATTAAAAAATTTCTTGTTGATTTTACAACTTTGGAACCACAATAAATAAATTTTTTAGATAGACCATTAATCAAATTTAAAAAAAAATCTTATATTATATTTCAAAAACATGGGTATTCATATTTCCTTTTCTCATTCACCCATTTCCCATTAAATATGCTTCCTATAGATGACTTTATCCATTAGTATTCCTCTTTTTGGTTTTTTACTAGATTCATCAACAAAATTTAGTAATTTATTATGGTAAAGGCCTTCAAAATTATCTATTTTATCATTTTATTTATTACTTCCTCTTTAATATCCCTAATATAATAATAACGGTCTATGGTTTCTATTTAGGTTGAAATAAATTATAAATTTTTATGTTAAATTATAAGGCCTTAGGATTAAACAATATATAATATTGAGTTTTAGTCAATAATTTACTTTCATTAACAATGAGTATCTTTTCAGTTTTATAGTTTTATATAATTACACTATAACTTGCACATTACAAAACCATATAATAAAAAAGATGAATCTTCGTATCGGTGTCCATTTTTTATAACATTTAATACTCTTTAAAGAAAAATATTATTTAATTCCGGAAAAAACTTTGTGAATATCAACATAACTTCATCCTTTACTTTACCCATCCTATGAAAAAAAATTAAAAACATGAAATGAGATAGAAAATCAATGTACGTGATATAAAATAAAAGAACCCATTAGTCTAATGAAAACATGAAAACTAATACAACTTTTACTTCAGTCTTCAACGTTATTTGAGGTTATGAAATAAATCATTTTCACTTTTAAAAAAATACATTTTTCTCAAAAAAATCATTAAACCCCATAATAATAAATTAAAACCCCTTTTGTGACTTAGAGCATCATATTCATAAATTCTTTTAAAAACAATTTTAATTAGAATAACCATACGACCAAATATCAACATTATCATTACTCAATGCTTTGGATCACTATTTGGGTGTACCATTAATTTAGGATACAATGGTCTCACCTGAAACTATTTTTCCAACTACATATTTAATCTATAATGAGATTACCTGACACTATCTTGGTCACCCAATTTTTAAGATGTAATAGGCTCACCCGATGATATATGGGTCACCACATGTTTAATCTGTAATAGGCTCACTCTTTTCTATCTGGGTGCACCCATTTCTCATGTATAACTCTCATGTACCATATAATGAATACATATTTTTTATGATTGCAATTTTCAATTTTTAATTTTTTCAAAAGCTCTTTCAAACACTCAATAAAATTAATTTTGGATTATTGAATACCCCTTTCCTTTAAAAAATTCTTTTTCAATAACATAACTCCTATTTCATTTGAAAACCCATTTTTAATAGAAAAAATATACAAAAATATAAAATTGTTTTAATTTAATAATTATGAAATCTTTCAAAGGAATATAGAGACCAAATAATGGTCACAATGGTGGAAAATTCATTGTTGTCATGCACATTAAGAATCAAACATCCCTTTTATTGTTTGTCAAGACATTCCATGTAAAACATGTGAAATGATTCATTTTGAAAAAAAAAATTAAATAAAGAAAAAATTTACATAAAATATAATTTATAAATATTTTATTTCCATAAAATCATTTCAAAAACTTATTCATGGAAAATAAATAGTTGGAAGGAAAAAATTAAAATAGAATATTTTTCATTAAAAAGTCACTTATCACTTTAAAAATATTTGAATCATAAGACATATTAAAGTATAACATTAAGAAAACTGAATTTAATAAGAATATATAAACTCCTAGTATAAAATTTCAAATGGTTTTTACAGATACCTATTATAATAGCATATGTGTATAACATCAAAATATGCCTCAATGAAACAAGATTGAGACAAATCCCCTTACATTATGTCTGATTTGTTACATGTTTCTTTATCATTCAAAATAATAAACATATTTTAATAATTACTTTAGTTATAACCCTTATCAATTTTAAAATTTCTTTTATTTCATTAATCAACAATATATATACAATTTCATATTCAATTAAGTTGAAGTCATATGTGTTGACCATATTTTGTTTATGTGTCAAAAATGACTTTACAAGGACAACTACGATCAATGTGTTTACTATTTAAACATATCCAGAATAATAATTAAATAATTATAATATTTATACTTCAATTATACTATTAAAATCAATCACAAAACATGGTTTTGAAAAATTAAACGATATTATGATCAAGGAGATAGTTGGTCATACTTACACATGAGTAACATTTCTATTTTCCAGTGATCATTATAGAAATAATGTAAGTAATATTTTACCTTTATGAAATGATAATTTTATCTTAAATACATTACTATTAAATTTTATATACTTATATATACCATTCATGTGATGGGGTAATGAATAAAAGAATAAAAACATTGCTTCGAGTAGGTGGTAGTCCACTTATCAATGAAAGATGTTATCACTTTTTCAATGTTTGAAATGGTAAGAATAAAATGACATATTATATTTCCATATAGATAATTAAGACTCAAATATAATAGTTATTTCATTTTTAACATATATATTCATTACAATTATGCTTATTATATTCCATGTAACATGTTAGTGAAAAATGCTTCACATCGCTTCGTGAGGTGGTAATACACCATACACACAAGAGGCATTATCATATCCCCAATGGTATGAAATGTTAAATGTTTTTACATGGTATAATTACTAAATAAGTGTTATTATGTTAAAAATCATAAAAATCAGATATAAATATTATTTCTATCATTATGATCAACTATGAGAGGTAGTTACGGACAAAAATGGAATCATTTCACGAGATAGTAGTCCACCGTATGCATGAGTGATTAATTTGAATCACATTTGATATAAATTTTTCTATTTTTAGCTTTTAACCTTAATATAAAAAAATATAAGTATATTTAGGATACCATTGTTTTTATATAATCATGATATAATAATAATTTATGAGGGTTGGGAAAGAAATAAAAATGAAACACTTGTTATAGAATGTTACCTCTTCTTCGAGTATTTACTTTTTGTTTATACTAAAGGACTTAATTGGTTGGATTTATAAAAAATTTATGTCCCTTAGAATGATAGGTTGTAATTAGAGAAGAAATTTTGGTATTTCGTGGCCAAATTAATTTTAATATCCCATCCTGAATCATAACTAATATGGTAGTCGTACCATTGGGTCACGTGGCCTCAAGCACATCTCCTCGTACAACATAGGCTGGTCACTAGGGTCTAAGTAGGTTATATTGGGGAGACTATACCCTCATGATCATATTAGAATAGTAGTAAATCATAATCCAAATTGTAGAAAATAGAAAATTATTTATAATAAATGAAATATAGATAACAGTGGAAGAATAAAGTAATCAATTGAATATAATAGACAATACCAAATTACAGAAAACCATGTATAGAAGATGATGCTACAGATGTAAGTAGTAACAATTACAATAAGAAATAAAATTTAAAAATAGAAAAAATAACCATCTACTAGCTCCAAAATGATCCCAAGCTATGCATTAGTCCTATTTTTCTAACACCAAGGTATAAGCTAAACAACACAAGAAATCAACCAAAGTCCTACAAATATAATGTGTACTTTGGTACCCTAGTGTAATAGTGGCCTGAGAAGGGTGTGAGATAATAATATCTATAGAATGGAACCCACAATGTCTAGCCCAGTCCATTTCGTGCAATATAAATTAATTAGTGTTTAGGTAATATGAAACAATAAATAGTACTGAAATAATAGCATAGTTCGGCTCAAGCTCCAATCAAATACCTGGTTGACTCTACCTTCTTCAGCTCACTGTTGGAAAAAAATTTATCATGTCACTATATATATATATATAATATATAATATATATATATATATATATATATATTAATTCTATATTTCATCCACCTATATAAACCAAATGTATTTAAATGCTTAATGTCCATATAACTAGAATACTAGTGCTATCGGGACTAGGGCGTAACCGACACTATCCACAACTAGTCTAATGATGCTAAAATCCTTTGAAATAGGGTACATACCCTACATCCCAACAGATTGAGATATTTCATAATACCTTAATCAGTATGGTGAGTGAGCCACCATGGAAACACTCTATCATGAAACATGGTGCATAAAGCCCATCACACATATTGTATCAGTGGTGTGAGATGTCATTCTCAACACCAGATATAAGGGATTATGTTATCATCATACTCAATTAAACCCTTACCCTTATTCCCACAACATATGTATATGTATTGATCATATTTATCATAAACATCCATGAGTAAATACCTCTAATTCTTTAAATTTATCAATCCCATATAAAGGCATTAACATATTCACAGTGCAAGACATGAGGAAATACCTCTTATGTTTTTCATTTTAAATTACCAATTAGAATAAAGGGGAACACAATTTTAACTATTTAAATGTCATATTTATTATTTAAATATATCAAGAGGCAAGGTTTTACCACCCTATTATGTTCATTTCCAAATTAACCATTCAATTCATTCAAGGAAGGAAAGAAAATCATGAACATGCTAAACCATTAATTCATTCTATTAAAATTACTAAAATAGGAAAAAAAATTCATAAATGTCAATGAGAACTTAAGATGTGTTATTGGAAAGATAAAATTACCTACATATATATTTCAAATCAAAATTTGGGTAAATCATTTAAAAGGGGGTGCCATAGATTAGTAAAAGTTTAAAAAGATTGCGGGAAACTCTATTTAGATCATCAAAATCAGTTGTATACTAAACATGTACTATTTCAAAGAATAAATACTATCATAAATAAAACCAAAGAAATATGGAAAATCATGTTTTATATATTAAATCAATACTTTTTAGTATATAAGAAAAATCACCTTTTTAGGGGATTTAATAGAAATAACATGATATTATTATTTAAATAGTGCCTGTAGAGTATTTATGCATCCATTCCAAGACATATTTCAATTCATGAAAAGAAACATTTATTCTAAAACCGATAAGACACAAATTAATAACCTAGGAAGTTGTGAAACGTTCTCTATTAAATAATTCTAAAATTAAAAGGGAAAAGGAATGGGATCATGTCAAATAGGGGAGAGAATCAAGCCGAACACATTGACACTTAATGTTTTTATCAGTGACCACTCAAAGCTCATACTTCCAACCTCTGAGAATATGCATTTCTACATAAACATATGGACACCTAGATTGTATGTTTATATTCACAGGTCTATGAATATGTATAATGGGATCCCTAAAAATATTCTTATACCTACATACACCCATTTCCAATTAATCTTGTATAAATTTTTCAAAAAAATATATAAGAACACCTAGCCCTATAAATATATATATTCAATGACATTGGTTACTAGACATATAAACGAGGAACTTAAATGTATATATTCCTACGTATAAATATGTGGTAAGTTTTCTTTGAATCTAGAGACTCAAAATCATTGTGGTATGGTCCACACTGTTGAAGAAAATTAATAGAACTCAAAAACTTCAAAAGCCCCGAAATGGAAAATGAGAAAAAAAATAATAGAGGAAAACCAAACTCAATTTGATGATGGGTGGACGAAAATGATCCAAACCTATTTTCATTCGGTAGTGGATTTTGAAACACACATAAAGAAGTCCTAAGAGATGCACCACATTACCTAACAATAGAAGAAAACCAAAAATCGGGTCAACTATAACCCTATGGTCTGGTTGAACTACACATTGTGATGGGAGATAGGGAAACCAGTGAAGGGGTGGGAGATATATACTTACCATAAAGGGACATTCATGAAATCTAAAGAACTGGTGGAACCAACATGTGAAGAGGGAGATGAGAGGGGGAGTCACATGATGCAAGAGAGGAATGGGGAAGGAATAATCACATGATGGGAGGGGGAGAAGGGTTAGATTGGTTTATTTTATATATTATATTAATTTTAATTTTAATTTAATTTTTTGAAAGAAATCAATGTGCATGGTTTGGGTTGAAATGTTATATAAACTACATGCCAACTACGAAATGAACATTAAATAGGTACTTATTATTTAGAAATGCCCATGCATTCTAGAAATATGGTTTGGGTAAAACTTGTGCATCCCATGCAAGGAATTTCTACTCTTCAGAAATAGGGGGTACAATTTCTACAGGGGCTGCATGTTTTCAATAAAACCAGGCACCTTATATGGACCCACCAAACATGTTCTTTCTAGACCTAGGAACTTCCAGAACTCAACGATACCTCAAATGGATCCCATGGGCCTTAACATAATCCTAAAAACAACTTTTTTATGTGTTCTAAATCATAGATTCGCAATCTAATTCTCTTTTTTTAAAAACAAACCAACCATTAAATGAAAATTTTAAAATTCAATTGGATTTTCATTTGGTTCAAAACACGGGTCATTAAACCAATTAGTTTTGAAGGTTTAAAGAGTGGAGGAGAGGTGGTGGCCTTTTATAAGTTGGGTGAGTTGATAACATGTAAATTTTTGAAAGATTGAATCTGGTCCACATTTTTTCCATGTTAATTGGGACTAATAATGCACTAAACTCAAGAATATATGGAATAATGATGAAATATTGAATTCCAATGGGTTATTGATATGTTTTTCTGAAATTTTCCTATTTATTTTTATTTTTTAGTCACTTTTAAAACTCATTTTTACCTTAATCATTATGATTAATTTTAATTGTTTTCACTTATCACTTTGGTAAAAAATTAATTTGGCATTATTTTACATTATAAATTATAGATATTTAAAATATGGAAACCATTTTTACAAATTAAATTAACATAAATTACCAAATTTAATTCAATATTAATCCCAGAGATACAGGGAGAAAATATGTTTTTTTAATTTGTGTCCAAAGCCTAATTTTATTATGAAAGAAAATATCCATTTCTATCTAGGTAGAGGGAGACCCATTACATAGCCGAGGTCCAAAGGCAAAGTGTACCACGAATATGGGATGAAGGCCTATGGGAATGAACAACAAAATATTAGGCATGAAACATATTCAAAAAAAATTTATAATTTATAATTTATTTATTAATTAAAAATATATGATTTTTTTACAAAAAATGTTATTTTTACTATTCACTAAAAAATAAATTTTTTCCAAAAAAACCCAAAATTTTACCTATGTAAATTTTGATATTTTTATTTAAAAAGAATGATATTAATTTTTTCAAAGTAAAATTATTAAATTAATAAATTATTATTTTAAATAAAACCTTATAAGAAAGGTTTTAAAATAAAACAATTTCTTTCTATTAATTAAAAAATAATTAATAGTTTTATAACTAATATAACTATCTAATTTTTATTAATAATTATTAAAATGATTTATTCTATCATTACATTGGTTGTTACATCATTTCACCCTTTTGAAAATTGTGTCCATGTGATTTTATTCACATACTAAACAATTGGGGATATCCTCCCCTTATATAATTTTCAAATACACATTGTGTGTCATCAACCATATAATTTTCCATGAAAAATTAACTTGATAATGACTTTATTTTGTAACACTTTCTCTCTATGGTCAACACTATTAACCGCCTATTCCTCATAAGAAATATTTTCTTCAAAATATACTACATTAGGTCATAAAATATGATATAATTCCAACACATATTTCACTAACATTGAATCATGGAATACATATTTTACTTGAGATAAACTCATGGGTAATACAGTTTAGTAGTCAAATAATCCAACTATCATTAAGATTTAATATGGGACAACAAACCATTAACTCCACTTTAAATTCTTACCAAATACATCACACCTTTCCATGTAGAAACATTGAGGAATACATGACCACCTACCTCGAAAGAATGATATTTTCTCCAGCTATCCACATCATTTTTTTCATTCTCTATGTTGTCCTCATGTATTGATGAATCATCTACACCTTCTAGATAATTTCCTCTTCAAAATTCCATTGCATCGACTTCCTTTGTCCTGCATCACCCCAAAATACTGATGTCTAACACCTTTTCCCATATTACTCCTAAAAATTTTCCATTTGTATACTAGACTGAAATTAGTTATAATAAGAAAACTCAACTAAATAAATACATTGATCCAAAATTCCCTGGTAATCAATTTAGAATAAACAAATCATATCTTCCAATATATTAATCGTCTTCCTAGGTTGTCCATTAGTTTGAGGATGAAAATCTATACTAACATTTAATTCACTACCCAATAAATTTTGAGGTCCTTTCTAAAAATTAGATGTAATCCTTGGATCAGGGTATGATAAAATAGAAAATGGAACTTCATGTAACCTAAATATTTCCTTTAAATATTGTGGAGAATGGTGATCAAAAGACATTGTATCTTGAATGGGAAGGATATATGAAGATTTAGTTAATAGATCAATATTAACCTAAGTCAAATTATTATCATTAAAATTATTTCTAAATCCTACAACAAAATCCATTTAAATATTATCCCACATTCACTTCAAATTTGGAAATGGTGGAAGAATTCCATTTACTAACTATTGTTATACTTTAACCATCTATCAAGTCAAAAACGTTACGGAAAATTAAGCAATATATATTTTCATTCTATCCCACCAGTAATTCTTTTGAATGAATTTGTACATATTTGTGTTTCCCATATGAATAGAAATGAATAACATAGAGATTCAGTCTGCAAATATATCCTCAATGGGGAATCACAAGCAATACATAATATTTTTTCAAATCATAAAATATCTTCCTCATCAATATTAAAATTAAGAAACACACCATTCTTAATGGATTCTACCATTTCCATCAAATATTGATCCTCCTTAAAATCTCTCTTAATTCTTTATAATAACCTCAATTATACTAAAACCTGAAACAAAATAGTTTTTGTCCCTATATAAATAACATATAGTATAATATTTATCAAAACATTAACTAGAGGTTCATTTGAAACACATAACATGGTTAACATAGCATTACTTTTTTGAGTCAAATCATTTATATTATATTTTTCATTTCCCCAATGAAAAAGAATCATTCAATCATAATCCTTGATTATTTTTATCCATATTCAAAATCATATGTTCAATTATTTCTGATTGAATATATACCCTAAATTTTTTTATTAGTATATATTTAAAAATTTACTCCATATAGCTGATGCCTCAAAATTTTTAAAGAAGAAACAACAGTAGATAAATACAAATCATGTGTCAGGTAATTTAACTTATGAGGTTTCAACTGACATGAAGCATAAGAAATTAACTGGTCATTGTGAATAAGGACACAACCAAGTCCTTTCAATGAAGCATCATTAAAGATAATAAATTCACCATTTCTAGAAGTAAGGGCCAAAATAAGAGCATTCACCAATCTTTTTTTAGTCAATAAAAACATTCATCACGTTATTTTTTCCAATCACACATAACTTCTTTTCAAGTTAACTTAGTTATTTTTCTAGAAAACTATGAAATGTTTTCACCATCCCAATAGTAATTACCTAATAATCAAAGACAACTAAAAATCTATATGATCTTTATGGGTATTTTTTATTCTTCAAAAAAAAAATTATCTTGGTCAATAATTATCAAATATTTCGAAACAATATTCCTATGGAAATAGATTTATTTCAACAAAAATTCACACATTAAAAATTTCCCATAAAATTAATTTTATTTAAAATTTTGAAAAAAACATTATGTTACTTACATATTCCTCTTGAATTTAAGAATATACCAAATACAATCAATAAACACAGCTTCAAAATTTTCCAAGAACTCATGATAAATTCTATTCATAATAACTATAAATACAAAAGGTTCATTAGATAACATAAATGAAATGACTAAAAATTTATAGTTCCCTTATCTAGTTAGAAACATTGTTTTGGAATGTCTTCTTCAATCACTTTTATTGAATGTTTCCCTGAAAATAGTTCATCCTTTAAAAAATACTAATCTCACTTCAGTTGATCAAATAAGGCATCTATATTAGGTGAAGGATAATTTTTCTTTACATTATTTTATTAAACTCTCTATAATCAATGAAAAGTCCCATTGAACAATCTTTTTTTAACAAATAAAATAGAAGCACACCTTGGGGATGTTCTAGGTCAGATGAAATATTTTATCTAATAAATCCTATAATTATTTTTTCAATTTTAAAATTTTTAATTCATCCGTTTAATAAAGAGGTTTATAAATTAGCTTCGTAAATGTTACTAATTCAATAGTAAACTCAACCTATTGACTAGAAATAATACTATGAAAATAATCTGAAAAAACATATAGGAATTCATTTACTACTAGAAAATTATAAATTTTAATAGTTTATTTATATTGAATAGAATTATTTATATAACATTCACTACCATCTCTAATCAATTTTACATTTCATGGTTGGTAATAAAAGGAATAAATTCATTGAATAAAACTTTATTTGCACTGAAATGTATAGTATAATGATAAACTAAAGTAAAATACATACCAAGAAAGATATCAAACAATATTGTGACCATTTCAACAAGACTTCTAATAAATACCATCACATTGATAATAATAATAAGTTCCTATAAATCCTAGTTGATTCAATAATTTCACCTAGAGTTTTCACCAAAGGTTATTTCATACATTAATTAGTTGATATTCCTAATTAAATTAAAAATTTATCATAAAGGAAAGAATGAAAAAATCCATAATTAAATAGGGTATTGGCGTAATTTTAATAACCAAGTAACATACATATATCCACTTCATTCAGTGGCCCATCTTCAATAATTGTAGTAAAAAATGACTTTTCTTCACCATTTTATTAATTATAGTGACAATTTATATCCCATGAATCTAACTTTGGATATGAATTATCATAATGATCCAAATAATTTCAACTAAAACACCTCACTATTGGATGGATATTGGCTACCCCATTATTTAGTTGTCTGTGTATTTTATCTTTATAGTCACGAATCCTATGACCAAATTTATTACCCTAGAAAAACATCCCATATCCTATCAATAATTATTTGAAATGTATTTTTCCACACTTGGAATATTTTGGGGGTTTAACTACAAAATTATTAACTAATCTATTTTCCATTCCTTTCCACATTTAACATTTCTTGTTGTCTTCATATCAAGGAATATATGTGTCATAAAACTCCATCTAAACTTTCTCATCACAACAATCCACGTTCTCACAAAATTTAAATTATCATGTGTCCATTTAACTTTAAAAACATTGTTTCAACCCTGAGAAAAATCAATAAATCTTGATACCTATGTCCCAAATAAAATTCGGCACATACCAAGACTATATTGCGATGTTTTCCCTATATGATGCTCTAGAATATTAATCTTTGTTACCTACTCCTAAAAATTGTTTTCCCATCTAGTGTAAAAAAACCATTGGCAAATAATTCTCAACGAAAACATCCATGAATGTATACCATTCTATGTCATCAAAATCATCATTCTCTATGGTATTTAAATCCAAATACCAGCATCAATCAACTTCACCTTCAAAATGATAAATGGAAATTCTTAACTTTTGACATTTTGAATATCCCATGAGTAAAAATATCTTCTCTAGATAATTGATAAATCCTTCAGCTACCATAGGGTCAGATGATCCTCTAAATGACTGGGAATGCTGCCTCATGGAAGGATCTGCAAAATACATATTCCTTTTCTATATATTGGGTTTCTCTCTAATATGGATTCCACAAATATTTATAGCTTGTTTCAGTAGATCCATAACTATAATGAATTATTCTTTTATCAATTAAAATCATCTTAGGATACTTATTTAAAAGTATATTTTTCTCCCATTTTATAGACTACAAATTCCATATTTTTTTCGAAACCCATTCTGAATAGAAATAGTTTAGTCGAAGAAAAATTGAAATATTTAAATTTTATATTATTAGAACTTAATGCTATAGTAAAATATTTTGAGGGAAAGATATTAACTTTATACTAACCTCTAAAGTTATCTATGACATTAATTTGATACCAACTATAAGGATCTTGTCATAAACATTGGGACATTTGAGTTTTAGTTAATAATTTACTTTATATCACTTTGAAGAGTTTTTAGGTTCAGTGTTTTACAAAATTATGACATATCTCATACATTAAAAAACCATATAATACAAAGTGGATAGTTCTGATCAATATCCATTTTTTATACCATATAAAACTATTTGAAGCAAAACCATATTTCATTAATGAAATATCTTCAGGACTTTCATCATGACTTCATCCTTTCCCTTAACCATATTATGGAAAACATTTAAAAAGGTGGTATTATGATAAAAATCACAACAAGTGATATAAAATAAAGGAAATTTTTAGTTCAGTGTAAATATGAAAACACATATACCTTTTACCTTTATCTTCATTTTTCTTTAAGAATATTAAATAAATAAATCTCACATGAAAAAAAATACAAACATTATTCTCAAATAAAATCATTTAAACTAATAGAAATAAAATTAAAACCCCTTTTTGGTGAAATAAATAATCATATTCATAAAACCCTTCTAATTTGAATAATCATATATCTAACATTCTAAATTACCATTACCCAATGAATTGGAGTTTTATCTAAGCACACTAATAATTATTTCTATAATGGAATCACCTGATGCTATATTGGCCACCTAATATTTATGTTTTTGTGAGCTCACCTAATGCTATTTGAGTGCACCCATTTCTCATGTAAAATGATAAATTGCCATATAATTAATAAAATAATTTATTCTTTCAAATTTATAAAATAAAACTTCTGAAAAAGGATTTTACGTGTGCAAAAAAAAATCAATTTTGGATATTAAAATTCCTTTTTCTTCTAAAAATCCATTTTCAATACCATAATACCTTTTTTAATTTGAAAACCCATTTTCATTACTAAAATAATCCAAATGGGGATATTTTTTTCTTTGAATAAAATTTTAAAATAAAAAATGAAGATTTAAATAAAATTGTGGTCATTGAGGAAGAAAATTCATTGTTTCCATTTACATTTAGAATAGAACATCTCTTTTATCATTTGTCAAGTCAATTCATGTAAAACATGTAAAAAAGTCTGAATTTGAAAAGAAATTAAATAAAATAAAAATAAAAATAAAATAAAATTTATAAATATTTTATTTCCATATACCCATTTTAAAATAATAGATATAGAAAATAATTAGATGGAAGGAAAAAAATAAAAGAAATGTTTTTATACAAAAAAGTATTTTACCACTTTGTAAATATTTGAATAATAAAGCCCATAAATGGATAAGATTAAAAAAATTATATACCATTAGAATAAATAAATTAATGATATAAAATTTCAATGTAATTGTATATAAACCTTGTAACATATTATAGGTTTTTAACATCAAAATATGCCTCAACAAAAAGATATTGATACAAAGTCCCTTACATTGAGTATGAATTATCATGTTTGTATTTATCTTCCCAAATAATAAAAATATGTTATTTGTTTACATGATTGATAACCCTTATAAATTTTCATATTCATTTTATTTAACGTATTAACAATTTATGTTAAATTACATAATAAATTATGGTTTAGTCAAATGCTTTGACCATATTCAATTTATGTGTGAAAAATGAATTTGGTAGGTTGATTATGGTCCAAGTTTTAATTATTTAAACATATCAAGAATAATAATAATTACATAATTATCATATTTATAAATAAATTATACAATTTAAATTAATCATTAATTAGGTTTGGAAAAAGGAACTGATGTTATGATCATGGGGACGGAAGGCCATACGTATGCATATGTAATGTTTCAATTTTTCAATAATCATTATGGAAAGAAATTATGAAATATTTAACATTAAAATTATTATCATTATATCATTAATAATATATTATTTAATTATATATACTTATATATATCATTATTATGATGTGTTGATGAAAAAGGAAGAATCACATTGTTTTGAGGAGTCGGTAGTTCACACGTCCACGAACAAAATTATTTATTTTGCAGTGTGTGAAATGGTAAGAATAAAATGATATAATATTTTTACATAGTTATATTTATTTCATTAATATAATAATGATTTCAATTATATCATATATATTTATATAGTTACCCTTATTACATTCAATGTAACATGGTAGTGAAAAATGAATCTCATTGCTTCTCAAGGTGGTAGTCTGCCACACACATGAGTGATGTTATTTTATCCCCAACAGTATGAAATATAAAAATAGGGTACATGATATAATGAATATATAAGTATAATTATGTTATAAATATCATAAATATCATATATAAATAGTGTTTCGATCATTATTCTCAAACATGATTGGTGGTAATGGAAATATAAACTAAGGTATTAACCTTAAAATAAATACATCTAAGAATATTTAAGATACTGAGGTTATTATATAATAATGTTATAATAATAAATGATGGGGTTGGATATGGAAGTAAAATAGAAATGCTGGTAGGAGAACGTTACCTCTTCTTCGAGTATGTCCTTTTGGTTTGTATCAAAGGACTTACTTGGTTGGTTTTGTGAAAACATTAATCCATATAGAAGGAAATTAGGGATGTGGATAAATTATTTGGTTAGTTATAGGATTAACCAAATATTATTGATTTTATAAATAGAGTATGATAGGTGGTGTCCTTTTATATGTGGTTTGAGTGGAAAACTTCTAATCTCTTGACAGAGTGAATTGCACCCACGTTTTCGCCCTTCCAAGTGGATCCAATAATGCATTAAATTTGATAATAGAAGGAATAAATTCCCTATAAGGACTTATAATTAGTAATTTACATGTTTCTAGGCCATTTTCCCCTTAAATATAAGTTCTAGTAACTTGGTAAACTCATTTTACCTCAATCATTGTGATTAATTTTAATTGTTTTCACTAATCATTTTGAAAAAAAAATTAATTTCGTTCATTTAGAAATGATAAGATTATCAGGTTCCAAAAAGGAATCCATTTTTATAAATTTAATTTATATAACTGTCAAAATTTCATTTAATATTAATCCCGCAGATGCGAAAAGATATCCTTTTTAATGAGGTTATTTCTTTAGAAAATGTTGATTTTATATTAACTCAATGTCTAATAATAATAATTGAATAAAAATAATTTAATATTTATTTTTATATAGTCTATAGATTTAATTTAAATCATCCCCCATTAGGTATTATTTCATTTAATTGAAAAGGGGAAACAGTATTCATTTTTAAAAAGTTTTTCCTATAAAACCCCATTTTTAAACCCCAAAAATCATATATTAAAAACTAATATAAATTTTATTTAAAATTAATTAATTGGATTAAATATAAAATATTAAAAATTATGTTTCATAAAAAAAATTAATTTACATTCTAAATCACGTAATTTATTGAAAATAAATGACTTTTTTCCCAAAAATCATTATTTTTCAACTATTCCCTGAGGAATCAATATTTTTAAAGATCCCAAAATTTCATACAAATTAATTTTAATATTATGATTTCAAAAATGATATTTATTTTATCAAATAAAAAATTTAAATTTATTAATTGTTATTTTAAATAAAACCTTATAAAAAGGTGTTTAACTAAAATAATATCATTTTTAATTAAAAATTACTTAATTTGTATGAATAATATAAATATATAATTTGTATTAATAAATATGAAAATGGTTTACTCTACCATTCCTTGTTTAGTAGAATTAAGGGTTAAAAATTCATATATAATTCATATATCAAATTTCTTGTAGTGTTATAGAGATTGTTATACAGGTATCCAGTATGTGGTTATAATCCCTCTACACTCTATACAATTTTAGATGATGTTTTTCAATTTATTATCTCTTTTTGGTGTGATTAATGATATATTATACTATTTAATTCTATTTATGAAGTAAATCCTTTTTTTATCTCGGAAATATAGGTGATTTTATATCAACCTCACATATAACCCATGCCAATAAACTTTTCATGTGTAATTTATATTTTAAAATTTGGAAATAAAGAGGTAAGATGTATTTTATACCTTTTTTGGTTTTTCATAAAGTATTATTAAATTATTAAGTTATTATAATTTTATATTAAGAAATATTTAAAAAATTTATATCATTGTTTAGCTTGATATATAGATTCATTATTATTATTTTATATCTAATGACTATTAAAGAGGTTTTGAAAATATTATATGGTTTGATAATTTATTTAGATCCTTGTTTAGCTATGATTAAATATGTTTTATTATATTTTTATTCTTTAAATTTCTTTTCTATATTTTTAATAACATTACATGCCCCTTGATTCTTGTTATATTATAAATTTGGTTATCTAGTATAATATTAATTTTATGTTTTGTTTGTAAATTAGAAGAAGATATTTTAAAAAAGGAAGTCCAGGTTCGTCAAATCTATGATTTTATATAAATTATTATGTTTATATCTTGTTTTTGAAACATCATGGGTAGGTTAGCCTTATAAAGAACCAATATATAATTTATTCCACATTTAAGTCTTGGATCATTCATTCTAAGTGTGTTCCCTTGATCTTATTCATAACATGCAATTTTTGTGATTGGTAGGATCAAATAAATGCTGGTAGAGTTTTTTTAGCAAGAATATATCTTACGGTCCCTAGATATGATAAACATGTTGTGGTATTTTTTTAATATATTTTAAATTATTATATTTATGTTTTATATTTATCATTACATAGTTTTAAAAATAGTTTTCGTTACTTAAATAATAATAGATAGTTCCAAAATAAAACTCATTTATGTTAGGATTGTAAATAATATTATATTTCCATTGTTTCTCAATTAAAAAGGTGAATATTATTCTTGGAATTTGATTGAATGTGTATAAAATATAATTAGATGTATTTTATTGGGATTTATACTCACTTCTAATATACACACATTTCAATATAGATAGATTTGTTTTTTCATGATATGGGTAAAGGTAAACCTCAACACTAATGTTGTAGAATATCATATCTATGATAATGTTATAAAAAAGGATTCTAGTGAATTTTAATCACATTTAACAAGGATATCCATGTTTTTAGTTTTTTCTCTAGGTTCATATTTATAATTTTTATACATGGACATCTCATCCGTCCAAATATTTTGATCCTATTTTTATATCTTATTGATTAATATATGTATGTGTGTATCATTTTTTGTATATATTTTTACTTTTATTTAATTTATATATACTTGACATGATGGTAATTCATGGTTTATGATATATAGTTTCATTTATATTTCAATTGAATGATATGGTCTATTTGGTTTCCATTTATTTTATGATATCATTATACATATGTGTGATTAGATCAATATATGGATAAGTTATTCTGGACTCCTAGTTATAATCCTTTATTTTATTTTTATTTCAAATTGGGTGAAATAATTACCAACATGTATAATTTATTCCGTTAACACTTTTTACCTACTTATGGTATCAGTAATTCACTTTATGTCTTTTGATGAGTTTCTTCGGTTATCATTTTTGGATTAATTTGTACAATTTAAAATAAAATGGTATTAGTGTGTCTAGTTTAAAAAACATTAGAAAAAATGGTCGGTAGGAGATAATGTTTTTGGAACTAAAGTGGTATGTTGGGATTTTGTGTGAATAAAAAACATTTTTGTCTTGAAACATGTGTTCTCTGGGATGTAATAAATGTTTATTTTTTATATATTCTTTGTTTCATCATTGGTATTCTGGTTTATTTGATTATAATCAAAGTCATTTATTTTTTATTGAATATCAATGGGTTTTTTTTTAAATTTTCATGATATAGATTGTAAAATAGAAAAAATGCTAATTTAAAAATGACTTAGGTGCATTGGCTATAGATTTGTGAGTGGACTATAAAAGTCCCACGAGTTTCTAGAAAATGTTATATGGTAAGATACTTAGTGTATTAGACCATGATACTTATCTATGACTAATATTATAAAATATTTCTTGTTAATATTTTTTTGTAGATTATTTTACCTGATATTTTTTAGTGTTTATGATATATTTATTGTTTTTTTATGAGGTATTATGAGGTGAAAATGGGGTTAAGTTACATATTAAATTATTTATGATATTTAATATGTTTTTTTTAATTTTATACTTTAATCTATTTTGATGTAAATTTTTTTATTGAAATTATAGTTTTATGCCTCCTAGAAGAGTCTCTATGAACCCTTAGGAGGGAGGGATGAATAATTTTCCATAGGTAAATATTATTGTTTATTATATTTTATTAGGAAACAATTTATGAAAACCCTATGATATGAATATACTAGAGGATTTTAGCCCAACATAATATAGATATTGCGATCAATAATTTTATAGGTATAATTTTCATACCTTGCATGGTAGAAACAATTCCTAAGAGGTTGTTGAGTGATGAGATAATATTGAGATAATATTTATTTTTCTTTAATATTCAATGATTTATAGGGATAAATGTGAAATATTTATGATTTTATGTCATTAATTAAAATTAAAAAGTTTTTCATTCAGGGTAAACTATATAAATAATTTTCATGTAATGATTTCAAGACCATGTTTACCCAATAGTTATACCTTGTGACCATGAATATAGTGAATTCAATGGATTATTTATATACTCATCTAGGTAATCATAAGGTGATTGATTACATGGTCCACTTTTACCAAGATAGAGTAATTTTCACTATAGATTTTCTTGAACGAAATTTTCAAAAATCCATGTTTTTAAGTGGGAATATACCTAAATTCAAATAAATGTGTTCTTTTTCAGTATAACTTATTATATAGAAGTGGTTAATATGTATTTTATGGGAAAAAATTCCAAGAAAGGATATCTATAATGAATATATATTCCTTTACACAAGGTGGTTGTGACAGTTTATTCCTAGATAGAATTAGATGAAATTTGAATTTATTTGAGGATGTAATGGTAGTGTTAGGTGACCATATCCATTTTATTTTTTCTATTTAATAGCTAATATATATTTAATATGATATTATTATATAAATATTTTTAATTATAGACCATCTTATTATGAATATCATAAATTTTGTTATTCATAATGTTATATGAGTTTTCATCAAATGCTTTGTAGAATTAATCCTCTCTAAAAGAGTAGAACTAGTTCTACAGTTCTGAAAGGATTTGAGATTCAATAATGGAATTTTAATGTACTGGGATATTACTATCATGGAAATTGATGAAGGATTTATCATTCTTGTATTTGTGGTTAAAAATGTAGTGAGACGTAATTTAGCATGAAGTCTCAGATATAACCAGAAATTTCGGTGGTTGTTTATTGTTGAACATGCACCAACTGAGCCTAAATCCAAACCAGATGTAGTCCGAATAATCATTTTTATTACATTATCTAAAATTATTAATTTATTTTATATATTTTACTTCCAAAATTTTATTTTTTGAATAACAATGGATCTATTTATCATATTTCATGATTCAATTCTCTATATCATAAAGATTTATACTCCCATTGAAATGAAGGATGAGGTATTTAGTTGTCCCTCATGTATGATAAATATATCTAATGTGGTGGTTTCTGGGTATTTTAATTCCATTGATATGTATATCTTTCAATTGAACTCGATATTTTATTGGATGATTATGTTTAAAGATGATGGTAACTATTATCACTGAAGGGTGTTTTTTGTTTACTCTGAATACAAATATATATTAGTTAGTGAATGAGATCGTGGGTTTGGTTAAGATGGAAATACTCTTCATAAGGTTTATAAATTTTTTATCACTTTTAATATATTCTTATGTAATTAAATGAATTTTATTTAGGAAATAAACTTCTACATGTAGTAATAGACTTTCATGAAGTATTCACTAATTGTTTTAATGGTTTTCCACAAAATATGAATGTGGATTCATTTATTTATAGTATTATAAGGAAATGTTTGACTTCCTTACCATCATATCATATGAATATTCTTTAATTTAAATGGTTTAGGATTTTATTTTAATAAATTGAAGTTAAAGGATTCCATCATATAATCATTTGAACTTGAAAATATCATGAGATATTTATAAAGAAAGTTTATGAGATACTGCATATTTTATTGGTGACTAGAAACTCAACCATGTAACTATTAATAATAAGTAAATTTTAAATTTTATTGATAATATCATTGATTAATTAAAATTTGGTTGTGGTTTTACAATATTGATATCAGGTTTGGGTAAAATAAAGTAAGGGTTTGGTTGGATGATATTCCCATAGTTTCTTATAAAACTATATATAAGGATTTTTAATTTCTGTTTATTTATCTTGGTTGTATTAATGCTCTATATTTATTTATTGAATTAATAAGTCAATTTTTCCACAGATATCTCATTAATGGTTTGTAATTTTTTAGATGAAAACCATGTTTATTTATAAATTATATAAGGAGTAAGAGAATCATTTGATTATTTTTCTGGAATGTTTAAAGGGAACCTCTTGTACAATAAATTATACAAGTGATATTTTTGGACATATGGAGTTAAATTATTAAGATATATTGATTATAAAAATGTTTTATTTGTTAATCTAAAAAATATTTAAGTAGTTATAATATGTGATACTCTTAATAAGGTATTTGATATTTTAATATCCTTGGGTTCGGTAGGATATTATAGGTGATTTGTTAAATACTTATCTGAATTACAGTCACCTATGATTAATTTTTCTTATATGGTGGTGAAATATATTTCATTTTCAAAATAATATTGACATTATAACTTATGATGATCATACGTGATCTTATTGAATGCTATGCCATTTATTATGATGCTTTGTGTATGGATTTGGGTTACATCCTTTTATAAAATTATCACTTGTTTTCTTATTGATATTATCATTTTTCCACATAAATTGTACTTCCCAAAACATGATCAAGAATTTTTGGTACTCATGGTTTCTATCATGTATTGGAGGAACTAATTGTTCAGTGATAAACACACCATTTAAAATTATTATATGACTCTAGTTTATATCTTTTCATGTGAAAATATAAATATTTGATACAAGTTATGTGGATAATGTTATTAATAATTTGATTTTTAAATAACTTATACTATTGATAATTAGAATTTTATTAATAATTTTCATTGTATAATGTTTCTAATTCAAGAATTGAAGGGGTATAATGATCAATATCAGCTAATGATACTCTGTACAGATAGATATTTATAGGTGACATAACTAGATTTTTAATGATATCCTTCTTCCATTGGAGTTTCTTTTTATCAAAATCATCTTATGGCCCTATTTTTTTGAGACAAGTGATAATGAAATAAAACCATCATTCATAAAGGGTTATTTATCTTGGTGTAACATTGATGCATTTTTATATTAAACATTAGTGTTGGGGTCCTAGATTGAAGATGGAGATTTTTTATTTTTTTCATTACCTTAGAAAATTATTTTTTTATTGTATAAATTTTCAGAAAGTTAAGGCTTAACATCATAAGTTAGAAGTTATGTTATAGCCTCTATTAATTCCTACATGTAAGTTTGAAAAGGTGTCATTGAAATTTGCCATCATGCTACCTCAAAACTTTTATAGAAGAAATGTGACATGAGTGATTGATTACTGGATGAAAAAATTAGATTATTTTATTTATTGAGACCATATTGGGGATGATTTCTAAGACCATAGAGTTGGTGATGATTTTTGAATATTGATGTTGTTAAATTACTTATAATTGATATGTTTGTAAAAGGGGAATCTTATTAAAGTTGTGAAATTTTGAAGTGAATATGATAAGTGAATAGATTATTTGGATAGTTTAACAATTGAACTAAGTAGCATAAGTAAATAATTAGATGAAAATAGGATCACTATGTGTATAAAACCAAAAAAATGGAACTGTATATATAATGAAGAAACTGTATACCTTTCACTAAACCACTACCACTTCTATATTCACCCAACCTATTTTCATAATACCACTATAGAGGAAATGAAATGACACCCCTCCTCTTTTTGTATCCATAGGTTGGATAAATCACCCATGAAATGATGGGAACCTCTCACCACTCATAAAATGATAGTTCCTCATGATGCAAGGAGCGGAAGAGGGAGAGAGCTATGTGATTGTAGGGGTTCTCCCGAATACAACACATACTCACATGTCAACCATCTAATGATTAATTCTATTATATAGGCCTCAATGAAGTTCCCTAAGACTCCTACAATATACTCAAATTTTATATAATGTTATAGTAAATTCTTCTACTTTATAAAATATGTTTAAAACTTTGACTAAAACTAAATTATGATAAATATAATAAAACTCATTATTAATGATTTCATAAGTGGTAAAATAAAAAATTCACTTATTAACCTTATAATCCCATGAAAAAGACAGTGGAAGGTATTTTGAAATCCCTATATATATATATATATATATGTATATTATATTTTTAAATTTTACATAATTCATACTATATGATTTTCACTTATTGTACAATATGATATAAACAGAACGTATCCATTGCATGTATGGATTTAATGGATATCTCCCTTAATCTCACACATTCACTAAATACTCATAAACTTTAGGTTCTTTCACTGTATATTGTATCATATATAAAAACTTAGGAAGCCATATCCTAGATTCATTTTTGATATCTCTAAAATACTTTTGAAAATTTATCATTATCTTCACAGTGTATTACACCATATACAATACCATGTAAAAACCCAATCCAAAACACTGTTAGATGAATTCTAAAAAAATAGTGTTTTTTCCAAGTTAATATCATCTCCCATCCATTCAACCAAAAATGTAACCCAAAAATCCATTGTAGAATTAAAAACTAATATGAATCACTAATACATAAATGGAATCAAATAAAATCCTCAATAAAAGATTAATATTTATGCAATATAGAATGGTATCCAGTGTGATTTCCATCAAATACATGTATCTATTGACCTATGTACACAAACTATATCATATAAAAGCCTATATTTACATATGATCCTTTCTTCCAGGGCATAAAGTGATGATGGGACACATAGTGTGTTTATCATATATAGATATATTATACATTCATTATCCTTAGAGTATAGACTTGTTGTATTGATGAATATATCACAAGTTGTTTACCTTTATACATGAACACATCACATGCCCCTCACCCAAATAGAGAAGAACATTATATGTACTATCATTGTGGGGCTTCATAATTCCTCAATATCAACTGATGGAAAATATTTATTACTTCTTATATGAGAGGAAAAATCCCATCATGGTTGGGCCCCAACCAATGTCATGATCAGCAGCATTCCAAAACACCCCGGATTAGCTGAGCCTCAAGGAATTAATCAGATAGGTATGAAATTATAATGGTTTTAATGCAAGGTATCTCACCAAATTTTGATTGTAAGGACATTAAATTTGAACAATTAACCCTTTAGTATACACAATATATTTTTTATAACAGTCTATATGGTCTACATTTTGGGCCATCCAGTGCATAAAACCAGTTTTATGCTTCATGAGAATATTGCAAATCTCAATAATATTATAATAATAATTCAAACCTTAATATTTCTTCACAATCATTAATATAACATAGAGAACATCGACTTGGTATAACACCATGTTTAAATTTGAGAGGTCAATTATTATGTTACTTCATGAAATGAGTATCGATATATATGTATATATTGAAGACAATATGAGAAAATTGTAAAGTGAATATTGCCTCTTGTATAAAATATTATATATTATATCCTTAAATACATATTTAGAACACTTAACAAAACCATACATAAGTTCTTATCTATCATATCACATATGATAGACTACCAAACCAGCCTTATGATTTCTTCATTTTTAGGGGATATGTTAAAATCATTACATATCTACATAATTACTAGAACATTTTTTTGTGTCTATCTAATAAAACCCTCCAATCAAAAACTTTAGTGAGTAAAATATATGACGTAATGTTGTTTGAACAATAGTGATACTTAGGAATCATATTCCAAATGTTACAATCCTTTCACATATTCAAACTCCTTAACTACACAATTAGAAAGTGATGATGACAATAACTTCTATAATCTATGTAGAACTATTTCTATGTACATCCTAATTATTCATGAAACTATTTCAATCAATTTTTCCGTGACATTTTTTAGTAAATAATGTGACTATTTACATTATAACATTACCAAAAAAATCCTAAAATTCATTAGGATATAATTGTTTTTAAACTATTATGATAATTAAATATAAATCTTTAAATTTATATGTATAAACATACACGTAATATTTGATTATATTAAGTGAAATTAACCGTTAATTTTGAGTGTTATAACCTTTTATTTGTTAACATTGAACTTCTTTATGTCTAAACAAAATTCCTTTAACCACGTAGAAACAATATTCTCTAATTAAAAACTTCCTATCATATACAAAATATTTAGTGTAATGAATATAACTCCAATTTCCTTAGTGGGAATATTTTAAAAAAAATATTAGTTTAGTATCATATATACATATATATATCATTCTATTTTTTTGATAATTTTTCATTGAAAATAAGATTATTCTTTAAAATATGCCACTAAGAGTAGTGCAATATACTTTCCTTATATTTTTACAACTATCAGGATGAACACAAATATCCTTGTTAAATTTTCTTTTTTCTATATCATCTTTTAAAATTATTTTATAGATATTGATGAATCCCAATACACATATGTAGAATCCACAATATCATATTCTTCATAACCAATTATTATTAACAAATGAATTCTTCCATCATATGAGAGAAATAATTTAATTATATCCATCTTTTGTAAGATCCATATATATGTGCTATATTCATATATATCAAAATATTTGATAAAAAACTCTTTATTTCATTACTTGTATGAAAACTAAAAGATTTATCTATTATTTTCTTGATTTTTAAATCCTTTATAATCATAAACATTTTAAACTACACCTTTGGTTTCATATAAACTTCATCATCAAATAATTAATTCTATAAGATTAATACCTAACATATAATTTTCATGATTTTTCCAAAACTCCTTTTAGAATTCTTTTTGATTCCATACTATTGAATCATTACTCCATATTCCTGGTAAATATATGTTTTAATGTCTTTATCTAGATATCAGAAGAAACATTTTCATATTTTTCCACTAACTTTTATTCTTCTTGTTTGAAATTATACCCACCTGTACTATCTACACAACACTAGAACATAGAAATCACATTCCATGTTCATGAATCCTCACTACCTTAAGAAAAAATAGTAAAATTTTATTAATATTATTAATATTATTTAAAAATATCCATCAATTAAAATAAAATTAAGTATATAATTAGAATAATCCCTTAAAAAACTCTAATATCTCAAATTAATTAACACAATCAATGATATTGTATATATATGATTGTAGACTAATATTCCATAGGCCATTTTCATAAAATGTTTTCAAAATGTTATTATATTCATTCTATGCTACTCATAATCATATAGATTCACATTTTGAATAACATCAACACAAGAATTTTCAGGTATATTTTCTCTAACATATATAATTTACCTTACATATGAACTTTTTTAAGATACTAGTCTAAGGAGTTACTTAGAATAAGATTAACCAATAAAAAATTGATATCAAATTCAAGTTGAGTGGTGACGATTTTATTCATTTATAATAGAATCTTTTATCAAATGAGTATCAAGATTTACAAATAATTAATAAGGAATTTTTTTAAAAAATTTATTCCACTAAAGAGATGGAAAATTTTAAATTCATTATATCCATAAGTGGTATATGATCTATGTTTACCTAAGAAATGAGTCTATAATAGTGTTAATCTCACCACTTAACTATTTATTTATTCCATCATGATAATCATATCATATATGACTATTGGATAGTTGAGTTGAAACCACATTTCAAAAATCCATTATATAAATATAATATCATCTCAATTCCTTTTGTATGAAATATCATAGATTTTTTGAGAAAATTATAACCCAAATAAAACATCAATAATAGGAACCTAATCCTATTAGCATTACTTTCTTACCTTACACAATGTTTTAATGTAAAAAATTTTAAATGCATGAAAACACTTATTCTATTGGTCAAAACCTCTCATTTTATTTTAACAATGTGATTAAGAAGCTATAGTGTTATTCGAGAGAATATGGGGTTAATTTGGATCCCAAAGCTCTAAAATTTGGAGAGCCAAATTGAGTTTCATGGTTAGAGCTAAACATGCAACTCAACCATGTGGGGTTCTCAATGCACTAAAGGAGTTCACATGGTTTTACATAACCATGAAACCTAGGAAGCATGCCCAAGTCGGTGTTTTAGAAATTTGATAGAGAAATTTCTCATGATTTTTTCATGGTTAGTTAAATCATGTCCCTAGACTGTGTTAGGGGGTTTGCGGGAAGTGTTGCAGGCATGGTTGGTGCACGGTTTGGCAAAACATAGATAAAAATCATGAAACCCCTTAATAAAGGGGTGAATTTCCATTTTCCCATAAAATTATTTAATCCATAACCCCTCTTCCATTATCCTCTAGTGGATTTCCGCCCCAACACGAAGCACTCCACCTCATGCCAGGCTAGGATTTATTGTATCTCCTACATGTAATATATGTCTCCTTCATTGTAAGGTGCATCGTATTCCACTCAGTGAGCTCTCAAATCATCTTCCATCCTTCCATCATTTATCTCCACATCTTTTTCAATATTGTTGGGTGAGATCATATGGCTTATTTTCAGGTTTTTCATCTATTATTTATATTTATCACATTCTATATTTATTCAGGGATGATAGTGGATGGGGAGAGAACTAATAATCTAAGGTAGGTGGTCTGTCACTTTTCCAAAAAGTCTCATAGCATTTATATTATGCATTTTTGGTTCGCATGCTAGAATCCTTTGTTGTCAACTCTATAAAGTCTTACTAAATACCTTTAATGTGTTTTCATGCCTAATGAAATCCTATATAATGGAAAATAAACATCATTAGTTGATATCCTTGACATAACCCACCCCATTGGTTATGCCCTTTCATAAAGACTTAAATTCCCTTATGTCATAAATTGTTAAACCACCTTTTTAGGTGTGAACTTTCCCTCATAAAAAAATATAATTTAAAATGTGAATTGATATAATGGAAATTATTTTTCATGTGTGAGATATTTTTACTTATCGTAGGTTGAATTTATTTCATTAAATGATTTTTCCAACTTGATTATAGTATAATGATTATAATTCCTCGAGACATTTATGTAAGTTCATCAAAGTTAAACCATGCTTTCATACCTATCCAAGAGAGATACAAGGCTCCCGATTTAAGGATCCCATGGAAGGGATCCTCATGCTTTATATTTATGATTTTTATGTATTTTAAATATTCCAATAGTGATACATGGAATTTGTAATAGAACAAAATGTATGGACTCACCTGGTGGATTACAAATCTACCCATGAGCGGCAATGATTCCCTAGGGGAGTAACTGGGGATGGGATCAGTGGAAAGATGTGTATACCATGAACTTTTTTTATACTTAATACCCTATGTGAGATACTTGGGATGATCTTATACAATAATTCTTTACACCTTGTCGAGATTGTTACATGGGATGCTTTTATGGGTCGTATTGGATGTAATATTATGGTTTTGGGCATCTACAATGCTCCTAGAGAGATATGTGGGATTTCATTTATGTATCACCATTAATGGGACCATGTTTCCTCTTAATAAATTATATGTATGTTTTTAAATTGATAACTAAGAATGCATAATCATTATCACAGACACAACCAACAAACCAAATAACATGTTTTTGTTTGGTCCATTTCAAGATACTGATATTATGAGGACTTATTATTATTACACCCACATGATATCTTTAAAGGTTACCCTTGGTTAAGATATATTAGAATTAGGATAAAGTAGGTCATGTTGGTCGCGCACCCATTAGGATCCCAGTCTAATGTGATTAATTTATTTATTTGTTTCTCTACATTTAGTATGAGCCTACAAACCACCCTGTTTATATGAACAGACTTGATTTTTCTAGACACTATTAGTAGTGGACTTTAGATTATATCTAACACACTAATCGAATGAGCTTTGGTTCCCAAGTATAATTCATGAATAAAAGTGTAGAAAAATGGAAGCATCCAACCTATGATGCTTGATTTTTGATATTTTTAATTGAGTATGCATGTAGATAACTGAACCTATGATTGTGAAGCTAGTAGTGGAAGAATTTGTTGTTTTTTTATTTTTTGTATAGAATTTGGTATATACGTGTTTCTCCAATATCATGTGTACCACATTTTTTATAGAAACATGACATGATCATCATCGTTATGTATATATTTATTAATCATCTTTAATATGTTTATTTGTATTAGTTGATTTATTTTTCCTATTCCACTACTTATCTTGGAATTTAAAACTATGTCACACTCTGATTCATGACGTAATAATCTCCCAATAGACACACCTTAGGCCCTCTCTATTAGTTGAAAGCCTCTTGTGTATGCAGAGGCATGATTGATCCTATGTTTCCAAATGTCTTAGGGGACTACTTTGTGGCTTTCAGGGTAGGATACTACAATGTTGTATAAATGCATCATTTTCCCCCTTTCATAATGTTTGGATATCAGATAGGAGAATAGTTTGTATTTGGATTTTGAAATGAGCTTGTTCCTAGGAGTAGTTGACCTATGTATAACAGAAACCCAAATTATATGGGATGAGTTATTACTATTCTGTTTTTTCCTATTATAGTTGTATTGATTTCACTATTCAGTGACACCAATTTTTTTTGATGTTATTATCAATTATATTGTAATATTTAAATCATTACCATAGCCTAGTATGAAGACGATGTATTGAATACTAAGTCATACAAGCACCTAAGGATTTACATTTCATGAATTATGCTATGCTATATTTATATTACAACATGATTTTCCTATTTTCCTATTCTTTTTTAGGAGTTCCTTGACTAATATATATTTAAATGTGATATTGTTTTTAATAGGTATAAATTAATTGGATTAATTAAAGTTTCTACTTCATTATAAATGGTGTTTCCCCATATATATTAATAATGACACCTTGACTAACCAATTATACCACCTTTGAGCCCTGGACCACTAGTTTGATGGAATTAAATGTTAGTTGGTTTTAATGTTTGAATGGAAATTGTAGTTTATGAAGCATTTAATTCAATAAATTTTTAATCACTGTTTATTAAATAAAATCTTTATAGAAGACCTATTACAGCCCGATACCAGATGTAAATGTCATGTTGTAGGTACTTTACATACCAATTGAAATTTATAGAGTATGAGCTTTTATAGATGAGGAATGGTGATGCATCTAATTGGAATATGATACCTATATGAATATAAATGAGTATGAGATTAATAAATTTGTGCTTTTAAATTAAATATTTACTCTTAAATGGGGAATCCAATTGTAAATAAATGGGGTTTTCCTCTATACTTTGAAATTGACACCCCTTTTACCAGAACATCTACTTTTCATGATACCTTAACCCTGACCAGACGACAGTATTAGGAAGTATATAATGTCTCTTATGGTCTATTTTGATCATTATTATCTCTTATACCTATAATTAGGAGTTGGATTAGTGTTGTGAGTAATTTCATTGAAGGTTGTATACTTATCCTTTCTACATCATTGTTACCTTTCGAATATTAGACCTTATCTGATGTATGAATTTGGAAATTGTAGAGTTATTCCACCACAACGTCCTTGAGTGGTGTACTAAGAGGATTGCGATAACCTTGATCCATAGGTGGTGGGTCCTAAGGCACCGGTATCACCTAATGTAGTGCCACCTGAATATCCTATTATTGATCCTCCATTGCTCACTGATGATCAGTTTTGAGATAGCTTCTTGTGTTTCATTTAGACAATACAGTGAGATCCATGATCTAACCTTACTATGGTACAGTTGGCATGGGAATTCCCATAGCAGCATCCTCCAACAGTCATAGGGGATGGTGGTCCTCGGGCATCTGAGCTATGGATATAGGTCGTGTTATTGATCATTACACATTAGAAGATGTGTCCATAGTGGAGGGTCTTTATTTACACATATATGATTTGTTACTCTACGAAGAACTAGTGGGATGTCATCATATAGGTTTATTGTCACTAAGGTATGGTCTGAGAGAAATTATAAAAATCCTTTTAGGACTAATTATTTACATAGATTCTAAGATCAGACAACACCAGTGAGTTTATGAACATATATTAGGGTTTCACTTCTATAGTAGATCATTTATATCATTTCACTAGGCTCTAGTGTTTCACGCCGACTTTGATCAGTGAAAAATCAATGAATGTGAGATAGTTTAAGGATTGATTTTGAAATACATCTAATCACAAGGGATTTTGTTTCCTAAATGAACACTATTTCTGGTATATTGAGCCACACCCTCATCACATTGAAAAAATTTGGGATGTTGGGAATGTGGGCTAGGGTAGTTAAACTTTAAGATAGGGAGATGATTTATCTTTATAGAGGAAGGGTTATTTTGAGTCTTCTCATGGTGGTAGTTCTAGTTAAATGGAATATACTGATAGTAATGTGGTATATCTACAATTTGGTAGGTTATTCCATAAGAATCTCTAGTATACGAGGAAGCTGATTTGGTTTTGATCTTATAGCAGGATGGGTCACATTAGTGTTATGCAAAAAAAAATTTGTTCCTTGTGATGAAGGATATGTACAGACATTAAATTTGGGTAAACGATTTGTATCACCATGTTCGGCTAGGAGATTTTCTATTTCCAACCATTCAATCTAAGTAGGTGGTCTTGGGTGTGGTAGTCATTCTTCAGATGCTCAATTCTAGTAGATCAGAACTTCCTAGGGTAGTCAGATTGCATCTCAGGGATACATATCGTTACGTATCTACAATGTGTAGCCTATTCTTATGGAGAAGATTATAGGGTCTTATATATTACAAGTTACAATTCTAGTATCCTCTACATTATTTTCTACCTTATTTGATATAATTTCATCTCAATCTTTTATATCTTCGGAAATTAAGGAAATTCTTGGCCTAGAGATGAAGTACTCTAATGGTATCGTTACTCATGACACATCGTTATGGGATTAATTGGAGGGTGTCTACCAGTTCAAAGAGTGACCCCTTGACATAGGTGCATATTGATTCTTTTTTAATTTCTTTTTTCCTTAAGATAACATTATTTGACATCATTCTTGAGATAGTTTGGTTTCTGCCTTATTATGTTCCCATTGATTGTTATCATTGAAGGGTGTCCTTTTCATCACTCAAGTGTGATACTCTCATATATAAGGTAGAATGGGATGTCTAGGAAAGTCATGATAGACCCAATAATTATGGGCTAGGAAGAGTGAAAAATCATTTTAATAGTCTCTTTATGAGTGATCCGAGAAAGAAACATATGGAATTCCCTCCTATGGTGGATTGTTTCAGAAATTTTTTTCATCGATGACTCCTCTATATTACAAATGATGAGAAAGGTAAAGTTCACCACCAAAATAGATCTAGGAGTAGCACTAGTTTCCATTCCGCCTTTTATCATAACACTTACAATGTGAAAGGAACTCAAGAAGTAGTTATAGAATTAGAAAGAGAATAGTTTTATATGAATCGTTAATTTTTTGTGGGATTCATAGATCCTTTTCACCAAAAATTAAATGGAACATTATGATGTACATGGATTACTTTTAGTTTAACTAGCTTATGGTGAAGAATCTATATCCACTTCTATATATAGACGACCTCTTCAACCATATCCATGGAATGAAATTTTTTTGTAAGTTTGATTTGTGGTTGGCATGCCGTTATGTGTGTATGATATAGTCATAAATTAAATGTAACACATTATAAGGAAGATATGGTTTGAATTAGTATTTGGTTATTCTATTTGGTATCATAATTGTTCTATATAGTTTCATAGATCAGATGATTCAGTTTTCCACCCATATTTGGATTCATTTGTTTTAGTCCTCATGGGAAACATGTTGGTGTATTATCATACTTGAAAAGACCATGCTAACCATATTTAGATCGTGATGAAAACAATGAAAAAGAACCATCAATATTTCAAGCCAAAAAATTCAACATTTGGATCAATAAGGTTAACTTATTGGTTCATATTATCTCAGAGGCTGGATTTCTTATTGTCCAAAATAAGGTGAGCACCATGGAATCTAGGGACTATCCCAGTAATGACCTTGATATATAGTGTTTATTGGGTTTGTCTAGCTATTATATTCACTTTATATATGACTTATCATACCCATTATAACCTCTTATCAGTTTCACTAAGAAGGGTGTGATTTTATTGTGGTTTGACACCTCTGAGACAACCTTACCGAAGTCAAAAGGGAGATTTGAAAAAAGTATTGATCCTAATTCTTCCTGAGTTGTGTAGAAGCTATACTATTTATTGTGATAGTTCATGAATTGGTATAAGAATTTACTAATGTAGGATGATTAGGTTGTAGCATACGGGTCCTCCTAGATGAGACCTCATGAGTCGAATTACACAATGCATGATCTCTACCTTGAAGTTGTGGTTCATATGTTACACTATTTGAGAAATTGTCTACCTGGATAATATCTCAACATTAAAATAGAACATAAATGTCTCAAGTACATTTCCACATAGTGATATTTGAATCTTAGGAAATAGACATGTGTAAAATAACTTCCTTTGTTTGACATTAAGGTTTCTTATACACTTAGAATGGGGAATGTGGTAGATGATTCCTTGATCTGGAAGACTTGGAAATAGGCCACTCGATATACAAGTAGTGAGTGGATGTTGATGATCCTACTTTTTGCGATGCACCGGTAGGAACAATAATTTAATAGGCATCCAGTTTCAGTATATTTGGTAGTGACATCCTCTGTTATAGAATGGGTATGGATTAGGAATATTTTTTATCCTAAGGGCTTTGTACTAAGGGAGAGGGTCTGAGGTGAGGAACCACCTCCTAGTTGGGTTTCAATGAGGATGATATTATACACTTTCATGGACGTATTTGAGATCCCTCAAATATTTTGGAAGTGTCTTTTTGAGAATCTCATGCCCTTTTTTGTGAAGTTCACCCTGGTCTTAACAATATGTAATTAGAAATACATCGTCAATATTGGTGGATGGTTATGAAGAAGAAGATTACATGTTTTATTACTCGGTGCTCCACCTATCAGAAGGTGAAGGATGATTACTAGTGACTTGATAGACTTTCAGAGCCTCTATCCATTCTTGAGTGGAAATAGAATAACATCACTATGGATTTTTTGAAGGTTTTACTAAGATACCCTCAAGGTAGTGATGTTTTATGGATGATTGATGAAAAATTGAAATAGGTGAAGAACTTTATACCAATTTGAGATACCTTATCAGCTGATGATCTTGAGAGAGTTTATTTTTGGGAGATTATGTGCCTTTAGGGTGTTCTCATTCTATCATATTGGGTTGAGACACATGGTTTACATCGTAATGTTTGAAGTGTTTTAAAAAATCACTAGTTTCATAGGTTCACTTGAGTACATATTATCACCCTCTAACCAATGATCAGTGAGAAAGGATGATAAAGTTGTTATAGTACATCCACCAGGCACATATCCTTATTTTTGGGGGTTCATGGGAGAATCATATACCTCTCATTGAGTTTTACTAAAATAAATGTTTTTAGGAATTGATTTATATGGCTCCATATGATGCCCTTTATGGTATTCCATTCTATTCCCCTTTGTGATAGTTGGAGGTAGGTGAGGTTGCACTTTTGGGTCCTTATATCATTTAAAAGACCACATAGCAAGTATTTTTTATTCAGAAACATATGGATAGTGCTCATTTTAGGAAGAAGTATCATACTAATAATCAGTATGACCTATATAGTTCAAAGTGGTACATAAGGTATTTCTTTTGGTTTCTCCTAGACTAGGACATAGTCTAATTCAAGGATTGGGAAATTTATGAATCCTTATATCGGTTCTTTCAAGACCATACAGAGAGTCACACCGGTTAGCAATTGGTTGGTGTTACGTCCGAGGTACCAGGCCATGAACAATGTATTCCATTAATCACAACTCCCACATTATCATTCTAGCATGTATGATTCATTTTATCTTGAGTACATTTTGATAGAGGAAAATTCATCCTTTGATGAGCATCCTATTTGTATTTTTAATCAGAGCACGAATGATTTATAAGGAGGACCAGTTTTGTTGGTCTATGTTATGTGGAAGCATGGTTAGGTAAATTATTATACTTATAAGAAATAGTCTAATGTTTGTGTTAAGTGGTATGAACTTTTCTGAGATGATATATTACCACCCACTAAAGGGAAACATGTGGATGTTTTGTTTTAAGGTGGGGAGGTTTTAATGTCCTGGATTTTTGATGAGGCACATAAATTTTTAATACTGTTCAAAACCACTTCTTTTATGTTAAAACGGTACTTAAGATTCTATAGAGTCATTCATGAAATAATAGCGATCATTCAGAGCATAGATCTCTATAATTTTGAGATGTAGATTGAGACACATGGTTAGTATATGATTATTGATGACTATACGACTCGACCGTGATAGGTGTTTATAGTCTAAGTAGAAGGCCACATGGTTTTACAGAACCATGAATCCTCAGTCTCATGCTTGTGTGGGTGATGTAGACATTTTTAAAGAGCCATTTCGCATGGGCTATGCATAGTTATTCAAACCGTACACCTAGCATGTGCAAGGGAATTCTAAGGGCAGTGTTGGGCACACGATTGGTGCATGGTTGGGCCAACCATGCATCCAAACAATGAAACACCATAATTAAGGGTGTAAATTGCCCTTTTCCCTTGAATTTTTTTAACTCTCATTCCCACTTTCTTTCTCCTCTAGTAGACAATATCTCTTGTATGAATCTATCCTCCTCATTCCACGCTAGTATTTTCTGTATATCCTATATATGATCTCTATTTTCTTCCCCACCAGCTATATTGGATTCCTCTCAATAATCTATAAACTCCTCTTACTTCCATCTGTCATCTATGTCCCCGTGTTATAAACTATTTTTTGCGAATTCATATGCCCTAGTTTCAGGGTTTTAATATATTCTTCTAATTTCCCCCATTCTTACTTGATTCATGGGATTACATAGTATTGGGTATTACCACAGGCCTATGATATGTGGTCTATCTCTCTTCCCTAAAGTCTCATTGTGTTTATATTATGAACCATTGTACCACAATCCAAACTCCTCTGGTGTGACCTCTATCATGTCTTTACAATTAAATTAAATGTCCTTACATGCTTAATATAGTCCTAGATACTGTAGAATCAACATCATTTGTTGATATCCTTGACATGGACAACCCTTTGGGTGCACCGTTTCATAGAGTCCTAAATTCCCATTTACCTTAAATTGTGAAACCACCTTTTGTGTTGTGATTTTTTTCAATATATAAATATTTTTAAATTTGAATTGATATATGGAAAATTAATGGCCATGTGTTTGGCCTTCGTACTTGTTATGTCTGGAATTTATTCCCTTAAATGAATTGGGTTGCATGATTAATGTATTATGATTACAACACCTAGATGAAATGGTATGAGCTATTGTTATCTAAACTGGACCTTCATACCGAGATGAGGGAAATACAACATTCTCAATTTCAGGATGCCTTGGATGGGATCCTCATTATCTATAATTAATACTTTTGTGGATTATGAACACACCGAGATAGATTATTAAAATTATTTATAGAATTCCTTGGATGGGATCATTAAGAATATTACATAATTTCCAATGATAATTACTAATTCCCTAGGGGATTCACCATGGACAGGATCGGTAGAAATATAGTTATACCATTCCATGATGTGATACTCAGTACCGTATGTGAGATACATAGGATGGGCTCAGAGGGTCAGGCTTTACACCACAATGAGAGTTATACTTTGGATGCCTTTTTGGGTTACCTTGGAAGAAATCTTATGGTGTTAGGTATCTATAGTTATCCTAGGGTGAAAATTTAGATTCCTCTCATGGATCACCTTGGATGGTCTCAGGTCACCTATTCTTTAATTCTAAAGATTTATTTAAATTGATAATTAATATTATAAACTCCTTCATATAATTCATTATACGAAATTTATTTAAAATATATGATATTGCATTAAAAATGAAGATATCATATTCAAATTTTTTTTTTGTAAACAATTTATATATTCCATATATTTTATATTAATTTTTCTTTAAAAATAGATCAATTCAATCATCGAAACATCTTTTGATGTTTTCTAAATAACTTCTCAAATAAGTCCTTTAAACTGAATAATTCAAATTAATTAATTGTGAATAATTAATAATTAAATATAAACTTTTATTTTTTCCATTTTACGTGAAATTTATATGAATTTTAAACATTAACATTGTAATTTCTAAATAATCAATTTATTTATAAATTATATGTTATGTCAAATAATTGGAACATTATTTCCATATTAATAAATAATATTTAGTGATATATCTCTATTAAAATATTCACAAAAAATATTCATTAATTATAAACATCTTATTATTAGCTAATTTATAAGAACCATTATAAAATATCATTATCCAAAAATTTAAAAGATTTTATAAATTATTGAATTCAATACATAATTTAAAATTTTAACAATATCATTTTTTAGTCATGTAATTTTTAATGATAGGTTGGTTATATAGAGTTAAAAAACATATGTGAATGACTAATTAGTGGATCCAACTAATTATTATACAGGTACTAATGGTTTACAATAAGACCTTGTATAAGGATAAACACAATGAATAGACTCCAAGTAAGAATAATCTATGTGGAATAGATATATCCCATATATGATTAATACCAAATTACATGAGATTAAACCTGTATGGTTAAGAAGAAATGTAGGATTAATCCCACACTACATAGAAATAACTAGATAGGTGATGTTATCACAACTTACAATATATTTCGGTAGGGTGATTCTCAATACCTGCATATGATTAACTATATACAGGTTTCCTTACATGAGATAAAGTGAGAGTACTGTCATTCAAGGTGTCTATATAGGGTTAATATTTTTGTACCATGTTATATTAATCTAAGTAATCACATATGATTAATTTTATACATTGTTGTGTTATATACTATTAAATAAAACCCTATGTGACCTTAACCCTTAAACATTCTTAAATGTGATAGGCCCTCATAAGAATGACTAAGTTTGGAGTCATATTTAATAATATTCCCCAAATTATTTAAAATGATTGTGTGATCTATTTTTTATATAAAACCAGAACTTTTCATTTTGTGAATGTTTTTTAGAATTATAGATAATGGTATTTCTCTAATACCACTGAATGGTTTCTTAAGATACGTTAATGATTAAACCAAGCTTTAAATGTAAATCGAAAAAAACTAGGATCACAATTCCTTTGAAAACAAAAATTATGTGATTTTAAATTAAATGAATATATTGTATACATTTTGTAAAAGTATTTTTGATACTTTATTTTCCCTACATGATTTATGATGATCATACAAGAGGTACCTAGATAAAATACCTCCTACAAAGGGTTACCAGGGGCTAGTGTAATCCCACATTACCTATAAGAGATCCTCTAACCTCCCATGACATTCTAATGCCATGTGAATCAAAGAATGGAGCAGTAATAGAGACTCCATAATGGATGGGTTTGTTCAAGGCATATGCAAACATTACTGCCAACTATCTCGTGGTGAATAACATTGTATAGTCCTTAAGGACCTTCCCTAAGCCTCAATGTATTTACTATAATTCTATTCAATGTTCAATTAAATTACAATTGTTTAAAAATAATTTTATACCTTTTTCAGAAACTCCCATAAGATTTATATAATCCAACACTTGAATAATGAATGATAATGTGGTATAATCAATCATTAACTTCTTTAAATTCAACCTCCATGAAAAGGGATGTGATAGATTTTGTGATATCCCAAAAAAAGAATATAATATCTTTAATATTCATAAAATTTATACCATATGAATTGAACCTATAATTCAATATAATATGACCAAAATTCATCCCATGCATGTATTAATTTAGGTAATACCTCCATAAATAAGTATGCCTTTGTTTCTAAACATTCGAACATAATTTTTGAATGAATGAATCAAATTAAAACCATAGTTAACCATGTAATACAATTTTAGGTGAAACTATTTTTAATGTTTTGAATATGATAAAGAATACTAAAATTAAAAATATGGATATTTGGAGATGTTTTGGTAAGTCAAAAAAAACTTACTCAGTAATTCTATCAATCAAAATATAATGCATGATATGTATGATTAAAATCTAATAATGTATGATTAAATCATTCTACAATAAAATGGTTCACACCATGTCTAAAATATAAATCTATAGATTTTTGAACTATTATTTTATGACATTGAAATCATTTCCTATAAGAGATTTTTTGTACTTTGAAATCCAAAATCATGCCACAATGAGGAGCTTATAATATATAATTCATATAATTTGAATGGATCTTTTATAAAGTCAAACTGTGGTGATGTTGATATTTACAAAAGGAACCTGGTTGAGAAAAACCTAGTAGGTATGGTAAGAGAGGTTTTCTATCATAAAGTGAAACATTGTTCTGTGGAGCATAGAATCACATTAAAGTGTATATGATATAATTTTTTTGAACTTCATTAGAATTAAATGAATCAATGTCCATGCCTGGAATGAGTTTTTCAATTCATAATCTACATGGAATGTTTTAATAATTGGAATGTAAAAAATGTATCTTTTTTTATTGATACATGAATATTATAGAAAAAATATTCTCAAACTAGAGTAGTAATTATCACTTCATGATAGATATAAAATTCCTAAATTCTTGTTTTTTGATGTCGTCTCGTTGGTGCTAGAATAGTTAATCTAATACAATAATTTAAAGTGTGAATTTTGGGACACTATACCAACTAAAGAACATGTGTATGATGAAAAATAATAAATGAAGAAGTATGCTGACTTGATGGAATTAAAATTTGGTTGATGACTCTCTTATTGTTACATATTAGATTTCTATCTTTTTTTATATAGGAGAAAACATCCCAAGTTAGGAAACACTTTTATTATCTTGAGATCAAGGATAATACATTTTTGTTTCTAATCCATTATGATTAGTGGATCTATTTATTGCGTCTTTTACTAGATCATACTAAGTATGTAGAAATTTATTTTGAGTGGTTAACCTTGAAAAATATATTATACCTTTGATTTTTGTGTATTTATATCTATGTGGATATTGGATAATGATATTCTCATTAGGTTAAAAAAGGTTAATTTAATAGAAAATTAATAAAGGAATTGAATTCATTGATACACTCCCATCTTAGTGAATTTTTACTATTTGTCGGGGTCCATATTAAGTGACATTAGAACATTCTATCTTATGTGTGATTATTAATTTTCTATTTGATGTTTAGTGAAATGTTGTTCCTATATGTTGGAGTTTTTATGTTCAAAATTTCTATTTTTAATATAAATCACATTAATTTAGATTAAAAAATGGATTCTAACTTTTAACGGTAAAAATTATTATATATAGAAAGATATTATTTTTCAATATTTATTATTAATGTCACAACCAACCATCACCTGAACCCCCTTGGTTTAGCAGTACTGTTTGGTTTATGACCTAAAATCTACATTTAATAGGAAACATGTTGGATACTATCACTGAGGATATTTCTCACTCAAATGAGAGGCATTAACCTTTTAATATCCTAATAAAATAAATTGAATGACCAATAAACATTATATACATAGAAAAAACAAGAATATACAATCATCATACCCAAATTATAAATAAAAAGTAATAGATACAATACAATAGGAAGAATGCATGAAGTCATATTAAGATCCAATCCAGCATCTCAAATATTTGTATCTCCGATATCCATCAGTTTATTAAACAAAATAACTCATGAACTGTGTAGAGGGGTGAGAACTTCAGTGTATATAGTAGGACCACATTTATAAGTAATTCTATATCCATATAAAGTAAATGTGTTGGGATAGACATGTTTGAAATCAAATTTTTCAAGGAAATTATAAAAGTATGAATATTATTTATGTATATAAGTTATTCAAAATTAAATATAATGCCACAATTTAATATTACATTTAAAAAGGAAAAACATGAAATCATAACTCTCAAACTATTCCAAAAATCACAGCATCAAAAAAAATCCTAACACATAACCTTTTTCAACCATCCCCACATCATCAGGCACAATCGACTCTCAGTTTGTGAAAACCAACCCAATATCGACCATATTTCCACATCATCACCTCAATGACTCAGGCTATGACCATGAACTACCACAAAAAAACATGACATAACCTTAATCCATCAAAACCGGATGATAAGTGTACTGTCATCTTTATTCACTTATAACTCATAATAGATGCACATTTAATAATTTTGAGCCATTAAAACCCATAATATATAATATTAATCAAGAATGTATTAGAAATCCTGTAAAAACAATCATACATTAAAAAAATATTAGAACATACAAATAAAAACAAAAATGTAAATTCAACATGAAAACACATAATAAGTACCAATAATAATGAAATATATGAAAAAGTGGTGGTTCATAATAATATTTTTTAAAAATATTTTTTATTTAAATATTTCAATAAAGTTCATATTAATATTGCAACATAAATTAAATTAATAATTAATAAATGAGACAACAGGGAATAAATTTTGCTAAATATGTACATATTATTATATTATTATTTACCATTATTGATTTATCATTAGTTCAGCTTAAAAAATTATTCTCATATCTCATAGAAATTTTCATAATTTTATTAGAAGATTTCATATTTCATTATTTCATTATATATCATGGGAAATCTCATTATCGATAATTGTAAAAAAGTTGATTCATCTAGGATAATGTGTTGGATTGATACAAGGAAACCTGGGTTGAAGGGTTTAAAAGGTGGGTATCAATAAGAAGAATTAAGGCAACAATAGTCGTTCATTCAAACGGTTTAATAATAAAAATAAGTAAGAAGATAATTCTATCATTAGTACTAATGGGATGAAAATCAAAATCAATAATTTCAGATAGGGTAGATTAAAATATTACATAACATGTTAAAAAATATCATAGAATATAAAGGAATGCTTATAAATACCCTACATATATTCTCACATATTCACTATAACATGCCTTTATTTATCATTCTTTGCATAAATTTTTGGAGAATTTACCTTAATTTGATACGAATAATTTATCTCCATGAAAGAATAATATAAAATGAGATATTTTCATGAATGATAAACAAATGAAATCACCAATACCATTATTTATTATTAAAATATAACCCCCAATATCAATTTCACATAAACAATAACCTCAAAAAATCGTATAAAATATATTTATAAATTTGAAGAATAAATTACACAATTTAAATACGAAAATCAATTCTTGAATAACATTTTATAATTTAATTATATAAAAATATATTTAATTTACATATTTATTCATTTTTATGTTTTAGATATATTTTAACAATTTTTAATGATATTTTTATATCATTATTTTTAATGATTGTTAATTGTTTTGTAAAAAATTGGTTTTAAAACAGATACATAAAAAATTATTATTAAAGAGGTTGATTGTTTCTATATCCAACACTGGAAATTTTTTATTGTTCCATTATTTTTATTTATCATTTAAGTTTCCATTATTTTCATTATCTCCTCACATCCACATTGCATCATGCCTCTCCCTTCAGATATATATCTATTTTTTCAATCAAAATTTATGTGTCATGTTTTTTAAGGTACTAGTACCCAAAACATGTGTTTTCATGAAATAATATCCTAATTACATGTTCAAATGAACACACTGATAATTTTGATTTATTAAAACATTTATAAATATTAAATATATGAAGGGAAAAGAAAATAATATTGTATAATAGTTATTACATAAAAAAATGAATCATAAAAAAATAATTAAACATGGTAATTAAAAATTATTCATTCAATTATATTTTTTATTTTCATCTTGCATTGATTCATATTGAAGTATTTTTAAAAATCCTCTGATGCTGAATAGACTCTACTATTTTTTAATTTATTTTTCACTTCCTCACCTACATCAAATATTTCTTGATTTAATTGATGTTCTAAATGTCTTTACAAATAATATTCTGAATAAAATGATAGACAATGTTCACATAATAAGAAGAGACAAAGTTGTAATAGTATCCAATTACTAATTCATATCATATCTAGTAATAAATTGCATAATTTAATGTCATATTTTATTTTAAATAAAAAAAATTTAAACTTAAATGAATCCACAAACAAAAAAAAATTAATTATACACAATAAGTTATATAGAAGATGTATCAATGAAGGGTATATGTAAATTACTATAAAAAATTATATTATAAAAATAGAATCCAAAATAGTGAATATATTTAATATTATTGAATGATTATAGGGGTATATGCACTTTGAAATATTCCATTGTGATTGATTGATTATTATACACATGTTATTTCTTATCATAGGAGAACATGTTACAACCTGAGCACAATATATACACCTATAACCAACTAAGGTTACTTTCTACTATGGTTGGTTTATCATAGGGGTATATCAAGAAAAACAAGTCAATAAAATTATAGATGGGTGATCACTTTGATGTAATTAGTGGTATCATATTTTTTATCACTTCTATATCCATGTGAAATATTTGTGTTGGAATAGGCATGCTTGAAATCTACATAAGTAAGTTAAAACTAAAATTATAAATAATATTTAATCGATCAAGTGAGGGAAAGTAAATATAATACCATAGTTAACCATTATCTTAACAAATAATAATAATAGGGAATCTGTACTCTCATTACATTCCAATTATCATAACATCATTGGGAGACTTAAATATTTAACTTGGGTCAACTATCCCAATATCCCAAGGAAATCTCACCACTCAACCAATGCTGACCTTCCCAACATTCATAATTTTTCCATATCATCACCTCAAATACTCATGCAATAATCTCAAGTAATCAAAAAATAATTACATAACCATAATATATCGCAACATGAGTACAAGTGTACATGTCAACCTTAATCCATTACAAACGATAAGAGATTCACATATCCCAATCATAAACCATTAAATCCCATAGTATATAGTATCAAAAAATAATATACAACCAAGAATGTAAAAATTCATATAGAAAAATAAACAAATGATAAGATATTAATAAACACTTAAAATAGAAGTAAAGAAAACAAAAATCACACAATAAAAAGAATGAATAATTAAATAATATAAAAATTTAAATTTCATTAATAATATTAAACACATAATTCAATTCAACTAAATATTACTATAGTGGTCATATTAATGTAATGATATATATTCAATATATAATTAATAAAAAGAAATTTACTTAATGATCTTAGATGAAAATGTTCATCTTCTCATATTATTCTTTACCATCCTAGACTTCTCTTTAGTTGAATTTACAAAACTCTAACCATGTCATAAAAAATTCTCAAAAATTTATTTGTACATTTAATATTTCATTATACCATTAAAAACATAAAAAATTAATTATAAATCACAATTAGATATTTTATTCAACATTGAAAGTACCATAACATTCATGAAATAATTAAAAATATATGAAATTTAATATTAAATGAAATGAAAAGTATAAAGTAACCCCTTACCCTTCAAGAAACATAGGATAAAAGTGAAATTTAGAAACATAATGTAGATAATAAGTCCGATTATAAAATTACCATATCATTAAGTATATTTGGAATGGTAGATAATACGTTATTGTAGTTGTACACGGAAAATCGCTTGTAGGGTTTAATGAGAAGGTATCAATAAGAGAAATTAAGGTAACACCAGTGTATACACTCAAAATAATAATGATGATAATTTTATAATTAGTAATGAAAAGAAAAAAATTGAAGGACTTATGTTTAGAATGGGTAACATAGAAAATTACACAACATTAAAAGAAAAAAATTAATTTATAAAATATATGATATAGAAGAAACCCCCTTATTAAAAGCACAACATATTTCTTTGATATTCCATTGTTATTCATTTTTGGCATACATTTTATGAGATATTCCCCCCATTCGACACTACTCATTTGTATCCTTGAATGAATAATATGAAATGAGATATATTTTTGAATGGTAAAGAAATTAAATCGATAATACCACTATTTATAATAGAAATATAACCCCCTAAATCAATTTAATTTTAATAATAGTCATGAAAAATTATGTAAAACCCCATAATAATTAATTAGAATAAATTTAAATAATTAAATATGATAATTATTCCCCAAATAATATTTTAAAGTTTTATCATCATAGAACTTATTTTATATATTTATTTACCCCTTTGTCCATTTTATATATATTTTAATGTTTTTTAAACTTATGTTTCTATATAATTTTAAAAAATTGTAAAATGTTTTCATAATACATTTCTATAATTAAAAATTTGAAATATGGGTTTACTAAATATTTATTTTTCTATTAATGTGTAGTGATTTTTATGTATCCTCCATTGGCAATTTTTCTAAGGTTTCGTTGTTTTTATTTTTCTTTTACATTTCCTTTATTTTTTACTTATATCGGATTCCCCTTGTATTACACCTTCCCCCTAACCCCACATCTATGTCTTTTTTTTCTAATATTAGAATTATGTTTTTCAAAGTAAATTAAGTATACTATAATGTTTTTTCAATTTTTTAGTTTTATTATATTTTTTTCAAATCTCAATTTCAAACTCCCCAACTTCCCATAAATATAATCCAATAAATAACATATAATTCACTTCTATTAAATTTTCACATATAAAACATAAATACATTTAATATTTTAAAAAATAATTATTATAAAATAATCTAGTGAAAAAAATAAAATGAAACCTACACTGAATGATATAATAAATAATTTTTATCAAAAAATATATGCAAACCAAATAATTTTCAAACATATAATTTAATTAATAAAATTAATACTTCAAAAAATACTACATCATTTATATAAGAACCACAAAAAATTATTTCAAAACCACTGAGGACTAAAAAATAAATAATTTCATATTAACATTGAAAATGTAATCAAATAATAATTAATTATATAAAAACAACATAAGTATTTTTGATACGTAATATAATTTCATTAATAAAAATTTCAAAATGAAATATGTTTTAATTAATCTTTAAGAAATTATAATTATGAAATTAATAATATTTTTTTTGTAAATTGATGCGGAAGAAACTTTTTAATGTGTGAGATGTTATTCATTTAAAACATAATAGTGTAATATTCATAAAATTCATAATTTTTTCCCTTTTAACAAAAATACCATGCATAATATATCTACAGAACATAATATAATTTTACTTTTAGTAAAATTCTATGCATAAAAAAATTTTATAAATACATATGATATTTTTTTATAGTTGACTACAATAATTAATTTGACTACATTTCGTAAAATTAGATAAAATGCGAACTATTAATTTTAGTATCTCTGCATGAATGATACAAAGTAGTGATTTATAAATATATAATGAATTATAATCAATATGTTTTGATGTATTGGAGGTTGATACCATTGGTTCTAAACATCATTCTCAAGTCCCATCTAGGATATATTTTGATATAATGAAAATAAAAAATAATTTTCATGCTCAAAAACCATTCTGTAATCTTTTTCAGAGGAGGATTCTTTTTAATTTATAGGGATTTCAATAGGAAAATGAATTTGAGATAAATTAGAAAAAAAATTGAATGTAATGTGATTGTGATGCAAGAAAAACTACATCTTTAGAGATTAAAATATAAGGATCTAAAGATAAATTATTTCTTTACTAGATTTAATAATTTTTTAGAACCATAATAGGTTTTGATAATAATTTTAAATATTATATTATTACTATGTATCATACAAGAAAAATTTGAGGTATAGGTTTCAAATCTTGATTAATGTGATCCTAACACACTTATGTGGGATGAATTAAATATAATTTTTTTTTCTTATGGAATGAATGTTTGGAAAATTTTTAAGAAGAGGGTTAATGTTTATAAATAATTGTAAATTAAAACTTGGAAAAAATAATATAGTATAAAATAAACCATTTTAGGAGAAAATATTTCTATGCGGATGAGCATATCAAAATAATTTGTAATGGAATTATGTAATTCATGTCTTGAAGTGTGAGGGGAGTCAAAATAAATTATCATGAAATCAATAAATTGATGTTTTTTAATTTTGGGGATATTATAAATTTCATATAAAATTGTCAAAAATTTAAAATCATAATAAGATTTTATAGATAAGGATGAGAATCTACGGAGTTCCACAATGAAGAAAAACATTCAAAATTGATCATTTAAACATATTATTAAAAGGAAAAGGTTAATGGTTTCTGTTAATCTATGAAAATAAATTTCATATCAATTTTTTATGATGATGATTTCATTTACGATAATGTGGAATTTGAGATATCCTATGAAATTAATGAATAAATAAATATTAAAAAAATGTTTGGTGGAAGTGTTCTATAGGAATGAGAGATGAAATTCTAGATGTGAGGGAGAATTAGAGATGAATTTCATGATAATTTTTTTACTCATGGAACATATATAAAATATTTAAAATTATGATAATTAATATAAGAAACTAATGAATAGTAGTCCTTAATTAAGAAAAAATGGAATCCTAGATGCTTGAAATTAGTCCTGGTTTGAAAAAATATATTGATAACTGGTAGAAATTACTCACCGAAGAAAATAAATGTATAGTATTCATTGAAAATAATTATAAATAAAAGAATATTGTACATTACGTTATTCGATAACAATAAAAAGAAGTTAAGAAAGGATTTTTCAGGTAAAAACAAAATTATCTGAATTCTATTCTAGAAATAGGAAAAATATATAAGAAGACTATTATTGGAAAGAGTGAAGTTAGAAAGTAATATGGGGATCAAATGAATCATTTAGAACTTAAATAAAATTCTTCTCTAGGTTATTAGGTTTTTAAAAAAAGGTATGATGAAAAAAATAGGTGGATAAAGAAATATTAGTGGAAAATCAAGATAATTTTCAGGAATTTTGAAATTATAAGAATTCCAAATTAAATGTGGAAACTACTACAATTAGAGATATAAATGAATATTATGATAAATAATAATTTCGTTATATTATACCATAATTTTTATTTGAAAAACTGGTCCATGGTTTATGGTAAAAATGTGGAATAAAAAAGATGGGGGTTCAACCCACAAAAAATGAAAATTCCGAGACAATCAGAAAATTATGGACATAATCTTTAGAAAACATTCAATCATTAGAATCAGTTTATGGAAACTTTTTCCAATTGTGTCACTATGATGAATACTTTCTTAATATTATACTAACCCAACTAAGTATAAATTAAAATACTTATAAGTTTTGAGATAAAAAATAGAAAATAAATGATAGGGTATTTGGTATTAAAGTAAAACTCAAAGTATCTAAAAAAGAAAATATATGGATCATCTATAGTAGATTCCCTTCATAGATGATAGGATATTTTATTCTATTAAATTATGATGAGAAGTTAAATGAAGGATCAAATACCATTGGAAATGATGCGTCTCTTAAGATAAGAGGATTTTGAGAGGATAATACGGTGTTAAAGAACACTTCATTTGTAGTTGAGTTGGACCCCAAATTACAAAGAGAATCCAAACATTTTATGGAATTCAATGAATTATTTATTTGAATGGATGAATAACAGGTAAGTGGTAAAATGATGGGTGTGTTTTTATAAGAGTACATAAAACCTGAGGAAACCTTTTAATAATTATTGATGTCAAAAATTCATGCTACTTGATCTTGAAGGAAGAAAATCATTCATGGATTTAAAGACTTAGACAAATTGGTCAAGGGAATACATAATTTCTTACGAGAGGAAATAATGTTCATGATATGAATTTTCTAATGAGATAAATAAATTGGATATGAACTGCATTACAAAATTAGATGATTTCCAACTCATCCCATATGAAAGTGGATGTAACATCATCCGATTTTTAAGGATAATAAGAACATATTTATAACTAATTTATTTGTTGTTTTTTGTGAAAATTGTAAATTTAAAAAGAAATTGTAAATGTTTTAAATACATTATCTAAGGGTAAACATTCAGTTAAAAATGTTTGAATATTCTGTGAAATATTTTCAGATTTAGGCACTGATTTAGTGTTAGATTCTGAGTCCTATAGAGCCTCTATGTCGGCATAAAAAATATTTAATATATTACAGTACATGAAACTTATTTTTTCAAAAAAATAGAGTATATCTCAAACATTGTGTCAAATAAAAAATCCAAGGAAACCTTTACGTCAATAATTATAGGTTTACCGTAGGTGTGATATGACATTTCTATGTTTCTTATATTTGGTAACATCACACATGAGGATAAATTATTTAGTATTTTAATTATATTTATTTCTAAAAATAATTGAATATCTCCCAAACAGTACAATGTATGAGATATCTAGTACCACCATTTGGTCCAAGATGATGGGTTTACAATAGGTGCGATGTAAAATTTATGTGCATCATGTGTTCGGTAACATCACACATGAGGATAACATATTTAATATTTTTATTATACATTTTTCTACAAATAGATTGATATCTTTCAAACAGTTCATTCTATAACAAATCAGATACCACTTTTAGTTTCATGAGGATAAGTTTTCCCTTGGAGGGGTATAAATTTTATGCTCGACGAGTTTATGATAACATCGCACCTGAAAATAATTTTTATAACATTTTTTAATATTAATATATGAATTTATTTAATTAAATTTATTATATTTTTCATATTTTCCATTGACACCCCAATAACCTACATTAATATTTCATTGATGATTGTAAACCATCGGTTACAAACCATTTTCATGTGTTTCATCTTTCAACGCATTAATGGCGTGAATTAAAACTCTTCTCCATTAATTTTATATTGCATTGGAGATTAAATTAGATGAATTATTGGGCAGTTAGATAACAATAATGATAACATTATTTTTCCCACATAAATTTAATGGTTTGATTGATATAATTTTTTAACTACTAAAAATTAAATGGAGGTTATTATTTTAAAAGAAAAATGGTAAAAATGATTGGTGAAAATTAATAACAAAATATTTATTTTTGTTTTTGTTATTATTATTAATTTGGGAAAAATAATTTTTTGTGTGATTAAACTAAAATATGTACACATATATATGTCAATTAAATAAATATATATATATATATATCTGTGTGTGTGTGACTATGTGTGTATATATAATGTGCGTATATATGGGTCAAATAATTAACTAAATGTATATATATATATATATTTCATATATGTTGGTGTATATATCTATATACGAGTGTGTGTGTAATGCTTATATGTATGGGTTAAATATATATTTATTGGATGAATTTTCTGTTTAATTTAACTAATGATTTAAATATGTTTAATAGAAAATTTTAAGTAATAAATGTGTTAGTGGTCATATGTGGAACCCACGACTAATGAGGAATGTGATTGTTAGTTAAATTTAGAAGTAAATTGGTGGAATAATTAATGAAATTAAATAAATAAATACATACATTAAAAATAGGGAATTGGAAAGTGGTTCAGTGCATGAGAGGTCCATTATGCCTCTAATGTGTCTCCCACATGTTTTCCCTAATAATTGTTTATTATTTTATTTTATTTTATTCTACCAAATATCTATCTTCAATATCTTCTTCAATATTTATGAGAAATACAAACCATCAGTGTTGTTGCATTTGTATCGATGAGAAAAAATTTAATCACATGTTTTTTTAAGGTATAAATTTTTGTTTTTTATATTTATCTCAATCCTTATATTTCCATGTTTTAAATATCAAGGAAAATTACATGTATTATCAAATGATAATTATCAAGAATTAAAAAGAGGTAATTTGACAAAATTATAAAAGGACAGTTTATAGAAAAATTATCAATAGATAATCAAAAAATTTATCAAATCATAATATGTTTTAAATTATCAAAGGATAGTTATACAATTTTTAAGGACGATTAATTGGTTTTGTTAAATAATAATTATAAGGCACACCACATGTGTTCTTGAATTAGTTTAGAGATACAAATTATTGAACACAGTTTTATAATTATTCAGGAGTAGAATATCACAAGTGCATACATTATCCTAAAATGATAATTTATAAATTAGAAAGGCAAGATAGAGAGTATTATCACATGTGACATTTTTATTGAAATAAAATATCCAGTTCTCGTTTTAGGAATCCTTGATGTGTGATAGTATTTCTATTTGTTGTGCGAACAAGGTTCGGGTGACAACGCCTTTGATGTACCTTCTATTGACATTGATGTATTTTAATGTAAGAGGTTATTTACCTGTATGAGCCTTGTATATATATGATGTTATCATGATGTGATTTTATATTGGACTAACCCATTCATCTTCTGAGACACATGTGGGTTTGTGAGTATCCATGGGCATACATTCTTATGTGTGATTATCTTAAAGATGATCATGGTGTGTCTTATCATTCCTTGATATGACATTTATTATTTTTATGTTTCATAGAATGTGGAATTGGGTTACATATACAAAGATATTCAATTGGATCCTTGATGTGGGGTGTATGAGGTTACACAACTTGATGGGGTCCTAATGTCATAAAGGTGGGTGTGGATACCCCTATATATGGGAAAGCATAGTGGCTAACTGGGGGATACTAAGATACATAGGTGGAGCCTTGAGGATGGGACTTACATGGTCCAGTGGTAAGTTAACCATCCTGAACCAGTTTTGACATCCATATAGGTAGACATAGCTACCCTTATAGAGGAAAAAGCATAGTGGCCTGATTGCAGATATCAATCATGGATTGTTTTAGACTTGGGTCAAGGTTGATTTAAAGGATATTTAATTGTAGGATAGACCCATTGAAATAAGAAAAGTTACCTTAACAACCACTATAAGGGTGGGGTGATCTATAATACCTTTATGGATGTACATTTCTTATTTATATTTTGACTAGAAATAAGATAAATAAGGTGGGGTCAGGGTTCATAGTGGCTTTGTCAGCAAACAATGACTCAATACATGTATGTTTATTGAGAATTTACTAATTTCTTGATATAGTGAATTAAATATACAATGCACTAATTATAAGGATGCATTGGGGGTGTCATGATGAGTCTTGTACTCACACCATACATAGATATTTTTGTGCACTTGTTGATTTCATGTCAAGTGATCCAGATAATTGAAATAGCACTATGATGGGTGGTTAAATAGTGGATCAGGTGGCTGAAGTAGATAATGATAGACACCGGAGTACCCTAAAAATGGTTTTTTATTTACTTTTCTTGTATTTACCTATTGATTATACTCTGGAAATGGTTACCACATTGGGATCTATTTCTATATGTATATTACTTATTATGTTTCCACATTTCACTCTGATTTTTTTTTATTTTCCATTATTTTTCTAATTGATTTCTTGATTCATAGAGTATAGTCTCCCCACTATCAGATTTAGATTCTCGCTACTCATTCTCAACCTCTTGCAAATGGGGTGGCATGCATGAGGCTATGTGGAATTCCGATGTGGGCTTGCTGGTTCAGGTCGGGATGATAAAAAATGGTCTCATAGAATCATAATTTAATAACATGTTCTTATCTTTTTATTGGGATGGGATAAGATATAAAATGGATAATATGGGTTGGACTCAAGTTGGGAAAATATTATAGTTCTGAACCAACACTGTGTAGTGGACCTCCATATTTCCATAAAGTAGGGACATTTTTATATTGTTATTGATTAAATTCACATTGGGTGATTCAGATGATGTTAATATGTGATTTATGGAATTTTAGGTGCATTTATTCATCACTAATAGGCATGTAGGTTCACATTATATATTATATCTATTGTTATGCTGCATAATAATTCATTAGTTAAATTTTTTTTAACTATCTATTCAGAATAGTTTCATTTTGTAATATATATGTTAACATCCTATGTGATATATCCTTATTGTATTTTATTAGTTTAACTAAGTATGTTGTGGTGTTAGTATATATATAGTGATTATGATTTTCATGAAGTGATGGAGACATGCATTATTTCTAGGATGTTTAGACCTTGGTTTAATGCTAGACTCAAAGAGAAGCCTTGGTGTGATCTCATATACTATTTACGACTTTTTCCTTTCCTATTATTCCTTCTATTATTGAATATTTCGCCTCAGTGTTGTTTTGAATGACCACAAATTAACTTGAATTATCCAGAGTAGGTTTCCAAAACTACCCCCACTAGTAAATACAATAGGCCCTCTCAAGCTGTGAGTCCTTCCAACAAGGTCTATAGTCCACTATGTTCATGACTTACCGATTCTTCATCCTCATTCCATTCCTGGAACTGGTGGAACAAACAACGAAAAATACTAGATAAACATCATTGAGGTTGTTTTGGATCTAATTTACCCACCAAATGCTTGGAAGTGGAAACTGTAAACATGGATTCTACTAAGACCTTCCAAGAGGTGGTAAGGTGTGGTGAAACAATCAAGAAAAATCAAATTTTTGACTAGAATGATGGCATGAAACACTAGTATATAATAAAGTGGTAGTCCTTGCATCCCATAGTGAGATACTGATGAGGGACTCACATAGTGTTGGAGGTGGGGAAGCTCTATGTCCAAGAGATTTTATGCCTTCATATAGTTCCCTAGAGAAATGTTTTGGATTGAGAAATGGGTTTTATGTCGATCTTTTGGTTGAGATTTCACAAATCCCATGGGATTTTGTTGAGATTGAGTGGTATGTTCCATAATCAGACCAATGTAAAATTCAAGCTCACTATAAACATATTGAAAGATATGATTCAATCTTGAGTGCTATACTTTGGTGGAGCATTGGAAGTTCACCTAGCCTTATCACCTTTTGAGTATCTTTAAGGGAGTTTGTTTCATTCACCACCTTAATGGAAAGAGGCATTTGAGGTAGCATCGGTGGGGGAAAATTTTCTCTAAGATACCTCTGAGAGAGTGTGACTAATATATAATAGGTTGATCACTTCTTAAAGAAGAAATAGATCTAATGCCGACTATAAGAGGAGACCATTAGAGTTAGATGTGGGTGATTGAATTTTTCTTTTTTGTGATTCAAAATTCAGGGGTATTGATAACTGAAGAAGAAGGTTAATATGGAACCAATTTTTTTGGGGGCCTCTTAGATCCCTGAATTGGTGGGGATAGTGGAATACCATATGGATTCCCCTCTGTATTATTGTGGCATGAATGATGTGTTATACTTTTCATATGTTCAGAGGTACATGATCAATCATGTACATGTTATAGAATCTAAGGAAATTTACTTGAACCAGATGCATCATATTAGGATCATCTGATGTGGATATTAGGTCATTGTAATAAATTCCTCCAGGGGAATATTGTACCACTTGTCTGAATTTGGTATCAGCATGGATGGATCTTTGAGGAAACATGATTGTGGTAGTCTAATGTTTGAAATAGTGACATTATTTGTTTTAAAAAGACATATGGAGTTACTTATATTGGATGAAAATTCAACAGAGGTGGATAATCATAACATCATATAATTTTAAAGGATAATAAAATTATATTTATAAATAATTTATGGGTATTTTTATGTGAAAATGTACATCTTCAAAAAAATCATAATGAAATTTTTAATGGCATTACGTAAGGGTAAATATTATGTTGAACACTATACATTATACAATGTAATATTTCCCGAGTCCGGAACTTTGTTATTATAAGATTCTAAGGCTCGTAGATCCTTGATGTATATAGAATACAAATATGAAATATTATACATTACACGTGCATAATTTATTCCAAAATAATTGAATATCTCCCAAACAGTGCATTATATGAGAAATTGAAAACCACAATTAGATTTGGAATGATGGGTTTACCATATGAAATTTACAACATTTGAGTGCATCAGGTGTTTGGCAACATCGCACATGAGGAAAACTTATTTAATATTTTAACTATATTTTTTCTGAAAATAATTTAATATATACCAAACATTGACTGATATGTGAAATATGAAACCATCGTTAGTTTTGAAATGATGGTTTTATCCTTGGTGCGACAAAACCTATATATATGTCATGTATTTGGTAATCGTGCATGAGAGGATAACATATTTTATTGGGAAAAATCCCTTAAAGTTTTATCTCATTATTTTTTTGGGTGTGTTTGTGTTTTTCGACAAATCTAAATGACCTGAATGAGTATTTTTGGGGTTTGTCAAAGTAGATGTTTAAGGAGGTGCAGTTTCCTAGTGTTTTCTAAATTTTTTGTCCCTAAAATCAAGAGTTTGGTTTCTGTAAAAGGAATTTTTCCCCAGAGGATTTCACAGAATGGAAAAGTAGAATAAAAAAGTCATGGTTTCTATATGGAAAAGGTATGCATACAGTGAAGGACAGTACACGGATCGTGATATGTGATATGTTGACCGCATATAAGGCGTGGTTCTCTACATGAAAATTGACTGCATGAGGCAATAATTTTGTAGAATTATTATGGTAACTGGGGTGGCTTGTCATTGGCAGAAATGAGACTATGATATAGGATCTGTGAAGGAGTTTTTTTGTAGAAGATATTGGCCGCTGTGAAGGAAGAGTGGTGGTACGCAGACCGCATACAGCAGAACAGTCCGCAAGAGAAGCGGTATAGAGTGAAGGTTGTGTCGTCTCTAAGATGTGTTAAATCTCATATTAGAGTATTTGGTGGATCTATTTTTCTATATAAAGAGTGATAATCCCTTCATTACTTAGAGTGTTTTTCATAAGAAAATATTTTAGCTTGGTGAATTCAGCCAAGTCCAAAAGTGGTTCATGAGAAGTATTCGGGGAAGGGTGAAGCATTTTTTGGAAGTGATTCCATGAAAGGTTGTTTGCAAAGTACTATATTCTATAAAGGAAGAAATTTATTTTTAGAAAAATCAATCAGTGGAAGAAAAAATTCCAAAAAGTGGAAGCCATTCATGGAAGTGTTATGTGGAAATGGTATGGGGACGAGGCACATGGAAGTCGTACACATAGGTGGTTCACAGAGCCAGTACATGGAGGCAGTTTTATGTAGTGGAATCAAACGTAGTTAGCAGTACTGGTGGTCCTCAAGGCATATACACTACATGGTTTTCAGAAGAATTAGGTGGTTTGCGAAAGGAATTAAACATTTTGTGAAACTTATTTCCACTAACAAATAATACATAAAAAGCTATATTTCATGAAATGGTGAAAGGGATATCAATAAATAATATACCTATAGTTGAGGATGTGTTCTTTCATGAAAATGAAGGGACCTACAGGTCTGTAAACTTTGAGTGGATCGCTTCCAAGAGAAGTGAGAAAAGGAAGAGGAAGACGGTGATCCTTTCCACTGGTTTTGAGATAGAGAAAAAGATATAGGGAGTGGCCCTTGGAAATATAAAGAGAAGACCCTAAATCTAGTAAAGGTTGTCAGCCTAGGTATAAAAGTCATCTAGACTGAACCTTGTAATTGGAAGTGAGCATTAGTGTACTTGGTAGATCGGCACATTACCATTGTGTGCTCCTTAGACGTAGCCCAGTAAGGGTGAACAAGGTAAAATAATTGTGTCCTTTGCATGATTTCATTTCTATTCATATATTTATTCAAGAAAAATAGATAATTATTTTTGGTTTAATGATGAAACACGATCTGAAGGGGATGTACTTTTAATCTATCATACCCTGATTCACCCCCCTTTATCAAGGTATTTTACATAGTTGACCTAACACATTTAATATTTTTATTATATATCTTTCTAAAAATATTTTTATATCTCCCAAATGAAGAATCATATGTGAAATCCACCACTGCCATTATGTATGAAATGTATGTTTTACCCTATGTGAGATATAATGTTTAAGTGTGTCAATAGTTTGATTATATCACCGAGAAAATAATTATTTTAATAATTATTTATATTATTATGAAAATTTTATATCCAGAAGCCAAAGCTCATAGACATTTATTAAATGTGAAAGAAAAATAAAACAAGTGAGGAAGGAAATGGACAAGGTCATACAAAGAGACATTCCCAATTCCAAAAAAAGTAGAGAACAAATAAAAAAAATATATGATCATTTCAATAATCATATTTAGATTCGTCAGCATCAATAGTTATTTATAAGTCTAACGGTGAATTACCTTTCTTGAGCATCCTAAGGTTCAATTCTGTATACCGTTATTACTCTAAAGTGATCTTGATATGTGTCTAGTACGATTATGTGGTATAAAAATTCCTTTGTAGATTATAAAAATCCTTCCATGACTTTCTTTTTAGATGGGAAAGAGTTAAACCTTCACTCTTTTCTTCTCCATTAATGAAATAATCCATAAAGGAAATAGCGCCACCACTTACTGAAGGATTGAGCTGAGAATGTACAATAAAAAAACTACTACTCTACATTTCCATCATCAGTGATGTTATTACAATTCTCAAATCCCAATGAACTGAAGACATTTTGAATATCTTGATGATAATTCATATCCTACTGAAATGCAGATTTCTTAGACCCATATCCATGTGATTAATTTCCTGATAAATCCATTATCTATGGTTTCACAATGAAACCTTGACCTCTAGATAATAAAGAATAATCCTTGCATGTGGAACACTGAGTATGGGCTTCATTTGCAGACTCTTATAGATCCTCACCTTACTAAATGGGAGCCCCTATGTGTTGTTTTCTATATAATTTCTTAAAAACCAAAATCAAATTACAAATACCAAAAGTTCTAGCCTACTAAACAAAACCCAAGGGAGCACCATCACTTGCCTCTTTCATATCCTCTACACTTGAAGAAAAGGGACACATTCTATCTTAGGAATAAAATCTATTTTAATATATGGAAACCACGTCAGGATTTCTACCTTTATCCAATTTCCTATATCCATTCACAATTTTCCCATTCATAGTGCCTAAAGATCATACTAACTCTCTTAAAAACTTCTCCTTCGAGTGTCCAAGAATCCTGAAACTAGAATAAAAGTGATGAGTATTCTCTTAAATGGTCTTGAAATGAATATCACCATCTTGACCCAAGAGCATAATTTTCTTCATAAGGATAGAATAGAAATCTAGCTCAATAAGAATTTGAGAAATGTAACCAAACTAGGCTCCCCTCTTCTTTTTCCATCTTAATGGGAACACAAATCAAATAGGTGATGTTGAAAAAAAATCCTTGGATGCTAGAGACCCCAGTTCAAACAGAGGATGCTAACCCAAAATTTTGATCTACTATTGCATACAGTTAACAGGCCAAAGTTAGTTTCCCACTCTTGTATGTAGAGTATACATGGTTAGAGGGCCAATGATCAGATCCTCCAAGATTTCCTTTTTAGACCATAATACATAAAAATAATGTGAAAATAGCCACAACCATGTGGAAGAAATATCCAATCATCTAAGAACCAACTCTTTAGAAGTTAATGATGAATATTAGACACCCTCCATGGTTGTGAACCCAAAGGTAATACAACCCTCACAATAATTGAAAAATTACAAAGATTACACTGATAATTATTTGTTTCCAAATTTTCAGAGATGTTAGTAGTCAATCCCCTCATGATGATGTGATCTAAGAACCCTTCCTTGGTAGAAGAAAATAATGAATTCATAGCTACCTTTAAAGAAAAAGTAATAGCAACCCTCATCTCCCATAAGAACCCATATTCGAAATTGATCTAGTGAGGTCACCCTCTACCAGAATCTCAATTTACAGATCACATGAATAGGCCTTTAACAAAGATGAAATTTATTAGTGCTTGAAAAATCAATGATAAATGGAACCTTTTATAATTTATTTTTTAGCATTGATAAATGGTACGCTTTATCAATGGTTTTATTATACTTAATAAAGGGTAACCTTTATTATGGAATTTATTTACCACTGATAAAATGTTCTCTTTATGAGCACATTATTTTTTGTGGTGGTAAAGTGTACCCTTTATCAGTGCTTCACTTTTAGCACACATAAAGTGTACCCTTTATGAGAACGTTAATTTTAGTACTGATAAACTATATCCTTTATGAGAACTTTTTCATCATAGATAAAGGTCCCAAATAACATGATATAATTAAACAAATAAAAATTTTAAATGTGTAAATTTTAAAAACAATAAAATATTTGTTAATTTAATAATTATTGATAGAAATGATGAAATTTAATTTACCTATATATAAATTACAAATAAAAATAAATTTTACATATTAAATATGTAGATATGTAAAATTAATAAAATGAAATAATTTAACAAATAAAAATAAAAAATGTATAAATTAGGAAAAATGTTAATCATTTTATTTATTAAATAATTATTGATAAAAAGAAATAAATTTAGTACACACAAACATATAAATATTATATATATTAATAAATAGTATATGATAAATATAGTCATATAAATGAATAAATTCAAATAATAGAAAAAAATTAAAAATGAATCAATTATAAAAATTAAACAAAAAAATTAAAAATGAATAAATTTTATTAATTAAACAAAAAAATTAAAAATTATTAAATTATTAAATTGTTAATGAAAAAATTATAAATAAAAATGAATAAGTTATATATATATATATTAATTATAAATGGTAATAAATAATATATATTAAATATAACTACAGAAAATGAATAAAATGTAATAATTAAAAAAAATTCACGAAAGGAACCAAGTTGGGGATCAATCCACAACTACCCCATGTCTATATCCATATATTAGATGCTAGAGAAAAGCATAAAAGGAATAAATAGACTCTGGGAGTCCTTTGTCTAAGTACCTATATGCACACACACAACCATGTCGATGCAAAAATTCATAGGGAAAGATTAAAAGATGGAATAAAGCTATAAAGCAAACCAAGCATGCATGAGCATCTTAACAATATAAAAGAATGGTACTATAAATAAAATTTAAATTGAAAATATACATGCACAAGAAGAAGTATATCTCAACATGAAAAACCTGGAAAAGTAAATATCTGAGTGATCCCAGCTCTTGAATCCCATGATACGGCTATCGTATGCGGTCTGCAACACCAGGTACCACTAAGCTCCTCTAAATTCATGGTCGACATGTGTGGGATAAATCCATATAGGGGTGAGTATATACATTCCCAGTACAACACCTTGAAATATGAAGGGGATATGTAATAGATAAAAGTGTGATAGAAATATGTTAGATTCAATATACTGTTAAAGAGAACAGCTCAACACAAACAAATATTTAATGTAAGATCATCCATACATAATGGGATAAACACGATGAGCAGATAAACTAACAATCGATTCTTCACCACCTATTTTGGGAGAGTATACTCATCAACCCATGCGAATCTAAATATAGAAATAATGTGGCATACCCCATGCATCTTCACCTCTCATAGAAGGAGACTAACCAAATCTATGGAGTGGATAGAAAAGGATATGTGTGTGTGTGTGTGATTAGTCAAAAGAATGTGAAATGATAGAGTAAGGGGTTCTCTATCTCACATCTCATCATAGGAATATGAGTAACCAATAGTTCCAAAAGTCCATTAACAATGCCCAACATCCCAGTGGTTTTCCCAGAATTAATTGCCCATGTAAAACCACACCTCATCACTATGTCATATAGTTGATGGGCCACAAACCTGATGTGGGGGACTCTCTCCCTAATATTTTAGGGGGTTACACTATGATAGTAACCATAGTGGACACATGACTATGCCAATGGGGGTTCCACTATCGTGTCATGAGGACCAATTCAAAATGATTATAAAGGGATCCACTCTTTAAGGTAGAGGACTCGCACCCATACCAATTCGAGGTTACACTCTAAAGGTCGAGGACTCAGGCACTAGTGTGACAGGAAGTTCCACTTCAGTCATCGAGGATCTGTGACCTATCTAAAATGGGGTTCCACTAATAATTTAAGGACATGTACCTGGTACGATATGGGGTTTCACTCCAGTCCTTGAGGAATCATGCCCTACTCTGTTTGGGGGTTCCACATGTAAGTCGATGACCCACACCCTCATATAACTGTGGGGTTCCACTCTAGTCATCAAGGTCCTTCACCCTACCCTATAGGGGGTTTCACTACCAAAGTATTTGTAGAGAACCTACACCCATCTGATGGGGGGTTCCACTATAAATGTCTTTGAATCCTCTTCCCCACTCTATAGGAGGGTAAAAATCATCAGTATTTAGTGACTCTTCATGATCATTTCCATCTCTGAGCATTGCCTCGACATGAACTACATGGAAAATTTAACATCGGATATCGAAATCCACAACTATGGGAACCATAACATTATATGTGGAAAAACACTCAGCATATTCTACTTAGGGGCCAAAATTTGAGGTCAAATGAAGGAGATACAAATCCTTGAAATTTCCAAAAAATAATAATATGATACACGACATGTGGTAGGACCCAAACCATGTTTGATCCCACTCCACCACCTTTCCATGTTCATATCTAGCACACATATCACATTCCATGTAGTAGTACACACAGTGTAGTTGGACTACACATGTCTAGACTAATCGGGACCGGGCCATGTCATGTTGGTCATTTCCGTGTATTGGACCTCGTGTCCCTGTGCTTTTTTACTTGGTGTGTTTCCTCACATGGGGTTCCTCCTATGTGATCTTTTCATGTCTGTGTACTTGGGTACATGACGTATACCTGTCCTTGTACTTGCACATGGGTCCCCACCCAAGTTATCCAACACATGGGTTGTCCAACAGGGGAAATAGTACATAGTGTGTAGAAGGAATACATGTTGTGTATTCCATATCTTTTATAAAACCCTAGTTGATGCCTCTAAGGGGGATACATGTCGTGTGTTCATCCTTGTACATGGTGTGATGTTGGGGGTTTCATAGATTTCCTAGATCCATTTCCTAGGCCTGAATCTGGTCTTTCCACTTCAGGTCTAGCACCATCTTTGTCTGAAACTAGTGGATTTGGATGTAGATCATGAAATATAGTAGTCCTTCATTGGAAATCAACTAGCATTCATCCATGGGGTTTTTTTTATGTTTTCCACACCCCCACAGATCCATACTCTTATTGTCAAAATGATCTCCAATTCCTTATCAAAATCCAAGATACATGCCCATTTCTTAAATCCATGCTTTTTTATCGACCAATCATGGTTTTAGGGGATTGATATGATAAGAAAATTCCCATAAATGTCAATCTGGGACGGTAATGTCCTACCACTGATGAACATGAAGAATAATTTGGATAAAATCATTGTAATAAATTTTATACGATTGTTGGGCTAGCGTTATTAGAAAATGATCAAAAATAGTGATCTGGAGTTAGAAACTAATAGAATACAAAAATATTACAATAGGCTGGGGAATACAATTGGCCAAACATTTTGTAGATCAAATAACATGGATGGATCTACTCAAATAATTTAATGAAAGGGTGTAAGTCACGAATTGATGAGCCTTGCATGGATATTGGATTTTTTTCATAAAAAAAATTACACTAGAGATTGGGAGGGAACATAGAATTTGATTCATCCTAAAATAATCTGATCTATAGTTTTTTCAACATCTAATGAGATTCACTGGTGGAATGATGAAGGAGAGCATTATTGGTGATTCCAAGACTATGAGGATAACCCAGGATAATCTCCATGGAAATAGATCTATAGAATTCATTTATGGTTTAAACGAAATAACGAATGAACGCATGAATGAATTGATGAATGAATGAATCAATTACTTCACTAAATAAACCCAAAATGAGCAAGGAGTCTGAATACCCCACACTGATCCATGTTATGCCATGCCTAGGGTAAACACAACATTACAGACTCAAGCATGGTCTTTGACTTTTGATCTGATCTTATATTTAAGAGTTATCAAATTTTCTTCAAGAATATTAAATAACACAATATATTTAATATTTAATATTTTTATAAAATGAATTTCCATCACACTAAGACTCAAAATCACATTTTATCTTAGCACCAAACTTTAGAAAAATATATAAAATTATTTTAAAGTCTTATAAGTTGAAAACTGCATCCCTTAATCATTCAGTTCCTCAATATTTTTGTCCCCAAAAAGAAAAATATAAGAAAAAAATATTGGTATAAGTGATTTCTCTTGGCTCTCCCACTCCCAGAAACTCTCCTATATATTCACGTGCTACCACGACATGTGGACCAATGGTATTGTCAAAACATGAAGTGTTATCTCTTGTCAACCCTCAATCTCCACTGGGTTCTCCATAAAGGTGGATCCATCCTTGATGTCTAGCTCACCCCACTCAATGAAGTTCATGGGTTCATGCATGTATCTCTTTAGTTGCAACATGTGTAAGATGTCATAAACCCACTCTAGTTGCAGGGGTAGAGAAAGATGGTGAGCATAATCACCAACCCTATGTATGATCTCAAACGGCCCAATGAAACTCAATGGATAGCTTAACTCCCCTACCAAACATTATAAATCCTTATAATGGGGTGACACTCTAGAAAACATGATCTCTATGATCAAACTCCAAGGGCCTATGAAGGTGATATGTGTACGATTTATGTCTTCTATGGGTTATTCTCATCTTGTCACAGATAACCAGGACTGTCTCTATAGTCACTTTCACCATCTCCAAGGGAACAAGTTATGTCTCATTTATCTTTATTTATAACAAGGTTGATCTTCAAGGTCTCTCATAATGTCCCTTAAAATGTTCCATACCAATGGTTTAGTGGTAGTTGTTTTCTTATGAAAACTCTACCAAGGGAAAGTGTTCTTCCCATATTTGGATGAAGTCGAACATGCAAGCCCTCATCATGCCCTCCAACACTAAGAGAGTGCACATAGTCTTCCTATAAATCTAGGGGTAAAAGGATGTACACATCTGTAGACGCCGAAAAGTCCGTAATTACTAAAGGAAGTTTCGAAATGACAAAGAGAAGTCATATTCGGACCCGAAGGCTCGGTCCGGATGGACCAGAATTGGTGCGCGGAAAATAGGGGTATACGTGTGGAAAGGTAGGGCCATGTGGAAAGGGTCCGAGATTCGTGAAGGGTCCCTAGCGCAGGTGCGAAATACATTCGCGCCCGTGCCCTGCGCGGTTAACATTCCGCACCACCATCTCTAGCACGCAGGTTTTGCGCCCCACCCTGAATTCTACACCTCCAAATGCCTATAAATAGAAGGAGATCCCTTCCATTTTGGGGTTGAGGAATTCGAACCGTCTCTCGTGCACGAAATCAGACTTCTGTGTGTGCAACATGGCCTTCAGGTACTGATTCTTTTCACGCAACCTCGCCCCGGGATCTGCCTGTGCGTGCGATCCCACTGGCTTAAACAGAATTCCAAACCCTTCAGGGTTCCTCCCTTGTGCGTAATTCCTTCCGTTGCGTGCAAAAAGGTTCAATTATGTGCAATCCCTTTCACTGGGTGCGGCCTTACCTTTGGGTGTGGCCTTTTCCACTCGCGCACAATTCATATCCCTTTTGTGTGATCCTACTATCCGCGCGTAAGCCCTCTGCCCCAATTACCCGCCATCCCGATGTTTTTCACGCCAACCATTTCTTTGCGCGCAACCCACGGGACCCCTCACCTTGACACTCCCCGGGTGCCTCCCTATGTAGGCGCCTGATTTCCTCCTTCTGGATGCCCCAGGCACACACACCGGGCATACACACCATGCGATGTTTTCCCGTATGACCTTCCAGGATCATACGATGTAACCTCAAGGTCCTTTGGGCAGTTTTTACCATTGCATTGCTTTGACTCATGCTTCTTCTCATAGGCACACTAACGACTATTGCTTCTTCGCATAGCCATTCTAACGTGGACCCCTCGATGGTTCGCTCTGCGACCCCCCTCCACTACGGAATTTCCGGTACCTTCCCTCCCACAAGGAGTAAAGGGTACCGGTAAAGTAAGTCCTAGGGGTGCGGAGTAAACCTGCCTCGTCCGAGCTGTAGGACATTAAAATGTCAAGTAACCTCATCCTCAACACACAACGTTAAACTGTGACATCACCCCTTGCCTCTAACATGGGGTTCCCCCACCTTGGACATTCTCCACGCCTCCCTGTTCTCCAAAGGGGATGATATCCTCCTTCTGGGAGTGGGTTTTATCTACGGGGTAGGGCACCCTCCTTGGTGTAAGCCCTAGCCATTCTTGCATGAGGTAGCACCCATGCACCTCCGTACTACCCCTCTCCTTCTGCGCTTTGTCACCCTCGTGCCTCCATCCTGGATTAAGTCCCAGCACCATGGGCCGCCCAACGTGTAAGCCCATCTTCACTTCCCATGGGCGCATCCTTCGCTATGTGATCGTCAGGTCTCTTCCACCTCTTGTTTCTCACACCGAGCATGACTCACGTGGGCTTAGAGTAAGAATTGACTATGACACCAACCCCCATCTCGCATGACATTAAAATGTACACCCGAACAATGAGGACTTTGATCCATGTCATGGCATGGTACGTAGGAAGCCTCCCTGAGGTTCAAGACCAATACCCATCGGACCCCCTGTCCATTTTCACATCGGTTCGCTGGCACAACCCAAACTATGGGGACTTTGATCCATGTCAAGGCATGGTACATAGGAAGCCTCCCCGAGGCTCAAGACCAATACCCATCAGACCCCCGGTCCATTTTCACGTCAGTTCATCGGCACAACATAAACTATGTGGACTTTGATTCCCTGCCACGGGGATACGTAGGAAGCCTCCCTGAGGTTCAAGCCCACCACCCAGTCATTCTGACATATTCACGTCGGTTCACCAATCATTGTGTGCCGCCTCAGAGTGTAAGCCCCATCCATCCACCAATGCGGTCTACCTAAGAGTGTAAGCCCCATCCATAAACCATTGTGGGCCACCTTAGAGTGTATGCCCCATCCATCCATCATTATGGGACGCCTCAGAGTGTAATCCCAATCCATCCATCACCACCATTGTGGGATGCCTCGGAGTGTAAGCCCCATCCATCCATCATTTTGGGTCGCCTCAGAGTGAAATCTCCATTCCAACCCGAACTACGTGGACTTTGATTACCTGCCACAGGGATATGCAGGAAGCCTCCACGAGGTTCAATCCCCTTCACTTCATCACCCATCATAATTTTTACTTGGGCCACCACATCTCAGTGGGATCATGCCACCTCATTCCACTCCACAGTATTCGGGAAGCCACCCACGTGTCGGCCCCAATATCAGCATTCCCTCCAGGGAGGTTCTTTTATCTAATCCACTCTTCGTGTTCCGATCAGTCTGATCTGTCTCCGCTGGACATTAAACTCACGACATACCCTGCGTTAAACATGGGAAGCTAAGGAAAACCTTGGATACATTCCTATGGCATACAATTCCCCGCATTCGATGTGGGATGCCTCGGGCATCCGTGCACTCAAGAAGCCCTATAATAAGGGAAAGAAGAAATACATGCCAATCCCCTATAGTCAAGACATGACAATGATGCCTCAGCGTGACCACTCCCCTAACCGAACAATGTTGCCTCGACCAGACCCCTTGGAGCGTCTCGACAGAAGCATCGTAATTAACTGGTGTCCATGAAGATATGGCACTGGGAAGAGTTTCACCAACACGTCTTAAATCTATGAGGGAGACCCGGACTAAGTGATGAGTTCCGAGGAGGAATCCACAAAAGGAGGAACTGACATCCCATCATCCCGTTTCGATCAAGGAGAATACGTCCCTGTATAAGGAGTGAATGCCGCCCACCTTTGGAAAGCGGTAATGTGGGGCAACAAGACACGTGTCCTCTGCATGACGGATGCGCATGCGCACACGCCCCGAAAAAAGCATTGGAAACAGAAAATGGTGAACCTAGCATGAATCACTTATCCTCAATATGAATATGGGTAGCGTTTGTGGCGTCGGAAGATTAGCATGTCACCAGGTCTGGGCACCAAACACTAGGACGTGAAACATGCCATGGGTTTCGGAAATCTGGAAGTTGAGCACTCCATTCTGCGACGTTGTCAGCATGGATCCCTCTCACCGACCATGGAAGAAGGAATGGTGATGGGCTACTGGTTGTCTATTTCTTTTCCTATCAGTGTTAATGGGTTCATCTCCCTGATTTCAGAAATCAGATCGTTTCAACCGGAGCTCGATCGCCACATACCCACCGGCGCAAGGGCAGGGGCAGTACCGACGCGGCAACCTCGAGTGGTTCAGCGTATTCAATAGCTGCTCTAACTGCCATGACTGCTAGGCGCTCACTCCCCCTCTCCCTAAAATAGATTATCCAATGAAGGGTGATCAACGACCTTGTGCGTAGCTACGAGGAGGAGGGGGTCATCCCCACCAGGGACATGTCCCGTTTGGACATCGTGGCAGCTGCACCTCATCGCCAATGCTGCCCCAAAGGGAGGCATAGGGAGCCACTTCTCCCCACCCCGACATTCAACCGTTTGGGGAGCTTATCCCCAGAACGCCTTGACACCTCCCTCCCCTACGCCGATGAGTTAGGGAATGTCTGGGTTGTCCCAATCAAAGACCCACTTCAAGGGTTCACGGAAAGGGCCCCCTCCAGGCCGCGTTGGTGCCACTGCCCGACTCCTCGAGCCACGGAGCAGGCAATCCATGTGCCCACACCACCAGCTCGAACCCATCTGACCCGAAACTAGCACCGGGCACGAGCGGAAGAGGATGCTCGCCCTGGTTCATCAACGTCATCAACCATTGTGGCATGTGACACCACTGAATCCTATCATTAAACCCCCACACACATTGAGAAGGGGTAGTTATATGTCCGATCCGTATTGAGGCCCCAATTGCCCCACGGGCAGGTTTGGTCGACTCTCCCGGTCGCTGACATAGGCAATGGCCACTACGGACCAATTCATTATAGTGTCATTCAGCGTGAAGGCCTACTCTGTGCCACCATTTTGGAAGGTGTGGGCCCTCCCTACTTCCATCCTCGGCCCGGGGGCATGCCTTGCGCCACCCTCGCCACATGTAAGGGGCTTCCCCATTACAGTAACACTCTGGGTGGGGCTCTCTCCAGCGGTCACTACACTGGGTATGGGGTCACTTTTCCTATAGAAGACCTCGAGTAGGGATTCATTGTATATCCAGTCACTCACCCACATGGAGGTCCTCCCCGTGTCCATTTCAACATTTTCCCCTGTCCTCCCCACACACTGGCCTTCAGTCCTCTCCACCCCAGCACCAGTGTGTCTAGAGGACTCCATGAAATCAATCACCCCTACCCCGAGGAGCCACCCAGGGGAAGGAAGGTGGGACGTCGCCGTAGTAAGATAAATTCCAGGGAAGGCAGGACAGAAATCATACCAGTATATTTCTCATACTCTGAGGCAGAGTACGACTTGGCAATGGATCCCTCTCCTCAGTCCTCTTAGTCAACGGCTGGGATAGGGACGCGGTGTGTCATCCTCGTACTCCCCGAATGTGAGGTCCATATGATCCCCGCCTCCCTCCGAAGGTATATCCAGGAGGATGAGGACTTGGCGTACCCCATGGATCGAACTTGCAGTCACCATTGAACTCTCCAGAATCACCTTCCACCTTGGCCAGAGACGACGAAGAGCTTTTTTGGGGGTCGATGGCGGAAGAGCCGCGACATAGCACACCCCCAGAAAGCACCGACACTGTGACAGGAGGCATGTTTGTTGGTCCATCCAATCGTGATGTGGAATCCAGGTCCCTACAAGCCTTGGAGTAAGACCTAGGATTCAGCGGCCAATCGGCATACTCTTCGTATTCTCCGTCGGCTAGCCCATCGGCCCAGTGGCCTGCTTCGGTACCGCTGCCAGTTCCCCAGCCAGTCCCAGTTGATGAGTGGGGCCATCAGGGGCTAGATCCTGAACCTGATTCATGGAGCTTCTGGACCATCCTCGCAGTAGGCCACTTCCCTGAGAAGTTTTAGCCGGTTGTAGGGTATGATTTCGATAAACCATAATCGCTCACCCCGGGAGAGTTTAAATGCTTCAGCCAGACCCTCTGGGCGAATCACTTCCATCTTCACCACCAGCAAGTTCCTTATCCCAGGATCCAAGCACACCTCGAGGATATCGGCGAGAAATGTCTTCGGGTCGACCTAGCCATGTTCCCCGCGGTCCAGCACCCTGAGTCACTTGGCCACCGTAGGGCCCTCCAACAAAAATGTGTTCAGAGTTTTCAAGTACTCCGCAAAGTTATCAAGGAGGCCATCCCCCACACGCACGTCCATGGATGGGTGCAGTACACTGCCCTTCTCTTCAGTGTGATTCACCGACAGCCTGACTCACTGGGTGGCTCTAAGGACATGCCCCTGAGGGCTGCGACAGTCAACATGGCTGATCTATCAGGAGAGGGTAACAATTTGGAACTTCATGATGGGTACATACCCCTTAAGGATAAGCCACCATTGGACCCATCAGGGAGGATTAATCGTCATCAGAGGAACCTCTTAGGTCTCCCCGCACCCACTGAGGCATTAATACTGAGCCAAAATATCAGCAAGGGTAAAGAATGTGTTGGGCCTGTCAAGCTATCTAACCTGTCTGCCTCGGTGCAGAAGGTAGAGGAAGATTCCGAGAAGGCCACACTGCGCCAACAGCTTGATGAGCAGAAGAGTTTGGTCGATGACCTTCTGGCTGAACGCATTGCAGAGCAGTGACCCGACTACGGTGATACGAGGCTGGGGCAGTAGGGGCAGTAAAAACTACCCCTCAGTGAGATTCACCCAGGAAACCTCGATCATGCCGTGTTCACTGACAGAGGAGATGCCATAGCTCATGTCAAGAGGGTACAATATGTTTCTCCAAACCCTCTTGAGTGGCGTGACAACCCAAGGGACCCCTCTCGAGTTCCTCCCCTGCCCTAAGGGTCGCTCCACCAGCCCCTCGATGAGCTGTTGATCTTGTCTACCAAATTGAAGAGCTCGAAAATACGCTTGTGGTTATGGATCCTTGTTAGGATAGGAACCCGCATACAGAGGATCTGATGGCAGCACTCATCACTCTCTTAGAGGCTTTGGAAACTCTGCAGGTGGCGATCCCACCAGACGGGAAGCTGTACCCAGCATGGGTGGATGATATGCGAGCACCTCCGGGATTTGGGAACCCCACTTTCTCCCCCTTAAACGGGACAGGAGACCCTCCACCGCACCTGGACCACTTCAAATCAAGGTGTGGGCCTATGTTAAGGACTCCAGCACAGCAGGAGGCCACCAAGCTCCATTGCTTTGTTCAGACACTAGAGGGGCCAGTGTTCGTCTCGTACATCTAGCTCCCTGTCAGATCCATGACTAGCTGGGAGGCCCTTCGCAGGAAATTCCTCTAATAATTCAGTTCCACAACCTAGAAGACGAACATTTAATACCTCTAGAGGTGCAAGAAAAGCCTGATGAGTGAGTCGCGGACTTCATCACCCAGTGGAAAGGGCTCACATACTCCCATGATGTGTCACTAACTCAAGAGAAATTACTGCCAATGTGCATAGGGAACATCAAGGCAGAGCTGGTTCCATCTCTGATAAATCAGAATTACCCCGGAGGGTTCTGGGACTTCTCAGAAAAGGCCCAGTGCCTCAAAGAATCCCTGCAACAGGCGAGTCAGGCACGCCCTATGCCTCCTGTAATCCCACCAAGGAGAGCTTCCCGAGCCAAGCCCACTGTTGTGGCCTAGATAGAGGCCCCCAGGCAGCTAGAATTGCTACCAGTGTAGCCAACTCTGCAGCCCCATAGGGGGCCGCCCCACAGGCAAAGCTTCCAGCACAACAAAGACTGCCTCAAAATCGACAAGCGCCACCGCGTAACGCGCCACCACCACCTAGGAGAGATAATTATGTTCTGTCTCCTCAGCATGCTCCTCCAGACCCCCATCAGGGTCAGCCTACTAGAGCCCCCCTTAAGGATAGAAGGAATTGGACCTACTCATTTGATGAGGCTCAGGTCCCCGGTTACTTCCGTAGTGCCTTGGAGCAGATAATCGGGCAGTTGTCTAAGTGCTGGAAGCCAGAAGAGGTGCATCTCACTGATCATCCCAACTACATCCCTTATCACCAGATCCTGGGGAACACCATAAAGCGATGCTACATGTTCAAGGACTAGATTCAAGACCATATTGACAACAGTATAGTCATGTTGGGTCGAGCCCCGGCACAAGTGGTAGGTGTCTTTGTGATATCGGATGGCCGTAGCGGCGACGAAGGTGAATGGAAGCAGGTTTACGACCATGGGTCCCAGAAGTATAATGATTGGATCGCCCGAAAGGTAGTCACCCGCGCCCATGGAATCATCCATGCACGCATGAATCATACAAATCCCTCAGAAGCTGCGGTTACTACTTCGGTATCGTCGTCTTAGCCAGCCTCTTCCTAGAAGAGCAAGCAGTGGCGGCGTCAGAAGAAACAATGCGCCCATCCAATGCCATTGTCATCCCAAACTCTTGGCTACTTTATGCCCCCATATTTTTGGATCCCTTCAAGACTCCGCCCGTTAGTGGATGAATCTTCAAGTCACTATCCGGGGTACGCTTCAGATAACACCGTAGAGTTGGTAACTCCCTATTTGACTACAGGTGATGGGGAACGCGAGGTAGACCTTCCCAATGTCCTTAGCCGTCACCAACATCATCAGAGTCATGGTTACATGGATTGTCGAGGCACGATAGTTGGAACATCTATCCAGGTTGTGCATGCCGCTGAGACCAGACAGCAGGCCCAGTGCAGAGCTCAGCACATGCGGTCCCTTCATCCGGTGTCGACAGGTCCACCTCCACCACTGTTTGTGTTACTGGATTAGGCGGAACCACATGAGACGTTCCGCGACTAGCTTCGCCCTGCCACCAGCTAACCCTAGCCTTCCGATCCTCATCCAGAAACCACTATTTGGGATTTGACTAGTGAACAGCGAGATATGCCTAGTACCAGTCAGCCGTCAGTCTAGCCGGTAGGGCCCGCCATTCCTCCGGTCACAGAGCGACTTACTGCAAGTAGAGGTTTGCTCCTGGCACGAAAGTACGATGTTCTTAAGAACCTTGACAGTATCCCAGCAAGGCTTCCCATTCTTGAAGCCCTTCTTATATCACCAGATATGCGTGAGGCACTCACCGAGGCTTTAAGAATCCCCCTCTAGTTTGAGACAGAGATTGTAGCCGTAGAGGCTTTTCACACTAATGTGTTTGAGGATGCCTAATGCCAGGCCGTCATTTCATTCTTCAGGAAGGATGATGGATCCTTAGTACAGGGTAGTATCTACCCACTGTATATCATTGGCCATTTCAATGGTGTGGAAATTTATCGCTACCTCGTTGATACCAGCTCTGTGATCAACCTTATCCCGACATAGACACTGCAGAAGATAGGGTTATACAAGGATGACCCGAATCCCTCTGATTTAATAATATAGGGATATTACAGGATAGAAAATACTCCATTTGGCTAGATCCTCTTGAATAATTAGTTGGGCGGCCAGGTTATCAGAACTGAGTTCATGGTTGTCTCCCAGGACACCGTGTACAATGCATTGATGGGTAGACCGTGGCTCCACCTTCACACGGCGGTCCCCTCATCATATCACCAATGCCTCAAATACTCCCTTAATGGTCGAGTGGTCATCCTAAAATGTGACATGTCTCCTTTTGCCTCTTGTGAAGCCCGCTACTTGGATGCTGACTATTACAAGAGCAAGGATAAATAAGTCCAGGAAAGTGAAGTTGAGCCCGTTGCCGCTACGGCCAACCCTTGGGAATGTTTGAATGACGCTTATTTCTTCCCAATCCATCAGTTCGAAGCCACCACCCCCGACATGGGGAAATGTTTTGTTATTTCCAGGATAAGAAGGAACCATCCTCCCAACTCCCGACAGCACCGAAGGATCACTTCGTACTCTTAAGAGAATCAGGCATTAGTGATTCCGGAGCCTCCCACTCCCATTAGGTATCGGGACATCCGGCTCATGGCAACAAAAGTACATCATACTTTTATATTTTTCCGGGCTGGAATAAGTTGACTTCGGCCGATGTGCCACAAATTATTTGATATCGTCAAGCGTGGACCTCTGGGCAGGAGACCAGATGGGATCAGGTCGACAACTATTGTTTCTACGGTCTCGGGGACGTCAGAGTTGCCCGATGCAATAACAACTGCTGCACAAGTTGGTAGGAGCCTCCCATAAGGACATGGTAGCTCAGAAGCAGGTTCACCCATGGCAGATCCTTCCATAAGTGGAGAAGAGTACATCAAGGATGCCCCCTACTTTTGAGAAAGGCGTCTCCACCATGGTCGACAAGTTGGGACAGGTGAACCTCAGTAGCAAGGCAGACCTGAGACCCACATTGGTTAGTTCCGCCATGCCCCCCAAGGAGGGGCAGTGGTACGTGGACTTCCTCAAACTTCACCATGATGTGTTTTCCTAGAGTTATAATGAGATTCCAGGATTGGATCCTCAGGTAGCCATTCACGATCTCAGTCTTCCAGCAAGTCATCATGGATTCAAGCAGCCTCCTAGAAAGTTGCACCCTTCTCATGGTTCCATGGTCGCGGCCAATGTCGATAAGCTCATAAAATCCAACTTTGTTAAGGAAGTCCAGTATCCCAAGTGGCTAGTCAACATTGTTCCAGTCAGAAAGAAGAACTGACAAATCTGGGTCTGTATTGACTTCCGCGATCTCAATCGTCACTGTTCGAAGGATGATTTTCCCCTTCTAGTGACAAAGTTGTTAATGGACGCCATGGCCGGGTTCCATGTCATCTCATTCATGGATGGGAACTCCGGGTATAACCAGATTTGGATGGCCCCCAAGGATGAATAATCCATAGCTTTTAGGGCACCCCAAGGTGCTTTCTGTTACCAGGTTATGCCCTTAGGCCTGAAGAATGCTGGTTCCACCTATCATCGAGCCATTAATCTTATATTGAATCCATTTCTGGGAACATTGGTGGAATTCTGCGTGGATGATTTGGTGGTCAAATCTCCCCAGCGCCAGGACCATCTCAAGGACCTTTAAAAGGTGTTTGGTTTCCTCTGTGCCCACCACCGGAAGATGAACCCATTGAAGTGTGCTTTCGGGGTCACCTCTGGAAAGTTCCTTGGCTTTGTTGTCAGGTACCGAGGCATTGCGATAGCCCCAGAAAAGATCAAGGCCATCAGCCAGATGTCTCCCTCGAGCAATATTCAGGAGATTTGAGATTTCCAAGGCCACTTAGCCTATATATGACGATTCATTGTGAATCTAGCTGGAAAGTGTAAGAAATTTTCCCGGGTCATGAAGAAAGGCACCACCTATGAATGTGATTAGGAGTGCCAGGCCGCCTTTGATGAAATCCAGTAGTATCTGCTCCAACCTCCGGTCTTGATGCCACCTATATCCAGGAAGTTGTTGGTCCTTTACGTGACCGTCCTAGAACGGTCCCCCAGCGCACTTCTCACCCAAAAGTAAAAAGTGGGAACAGAGAACATCCTCTACTACCTCAGCCGCATGCTTCTCGATACAGAAATCAGATATTCTCCCATCAAGAAGAGCTTTCTGGCGCTCGTATTTTTTGTACAAAAATTGTGGCACTACTTGCAGCACCACGAGGTACAACTAGTCTCTCGGGTAGAACTGGTGAAGTACATACTGAACCGACCTATGTTGACTGGCCGACTCGCGCGGTGGGCAGTAATCCTCCAGCTGTTTTACATCAGTTTTGTGCCTCAGAAGGCTATCAAAAGACAGGCATTGGTAGAATTTCTAGATTCCCATCCTACCTCAATGGATAAATCCCTGGATTGGTAATTCCCTGATGGGCAATCCTCTTAGTCGATCATGCCATCCCATGTTGGAAAATGTACTTTGATGGTGCCTCCCGGAGCCCCACCTGGAGGAGACTCAACGACAATAGGCTCAGCAGAGTAGGCCTGGGTGTCGTCCTCATTACTCCGGCGCAAGCCATCCTTCTATATTCATTTCTGCTATCAGAAGTTTACACCAACAATGAGGCAGAGTGTCATTCCCTCATTACTGGCCTCGATCTGGCCCTCGAGGATGACCTGCCCCATCTGAATATGAAAGGGGACTCTGAGTTGGTCATCAAGCAGTTCAATGGTGACTATGTCTTCAGAAAACCAGAGCTCATGCCACTATTAGAGCGTACTCTCTGGATAATGGCTCAGATCCCTTCTCGGCTGGAGGTTACTTATGTTACTTGGTCATAGAATGGTTGGGCAGATGCTTTGGCCAGTTTGGCTTCATCACTCATAGAGCCCGAACAGGATGTGTTAATTATCCATGTGGCCAACTGGAGAGTCATATCTCCTATTATCCCTGATGAAGATGATGGACCACGGGTAATCCATCTCACCACCAGAGCCTCTATGTCGGAACCCTCGGGTCCCCCGGGTGTAGTGATCAAAATGATTCCTGATTAGAGGACACTCTTGGTTGAATACCTCCAACACGGTAATCTTCCATCAGACCGGGAAGAGCGTGAGCGAATCCAACGCTGTGCGTTACAGTTTACTCTTCAGAGTGTTCCCAGCCTTGGGAAGATTCTCTATAAACATGGTTTGATGTTATTCTCCTCCATTGTATTCAGGGAGTTGAGATCCCACAAGTCATGCTAGAGGTCCATGCCGGTTCCTACAGTGCCCACCAGGCAAGGCCGAAACTGTCTCACCAGATTTAGAGGTTAGGGTATTTTTGGCCCTCCATGATCCACAACTGCATTGAGTTCACCAAGAGGTGCCATGTATGCCAAGTTCATGCTAACTTTGTGCATCAGACACCGAATCCTCTCCACACTACCAAGTATTCTTGGCCCTTTTCAGTCTGGGGGTTGGATTTCATAAGACCTTACCCACCGGCAACGGCTCACCAATGCCGGTTCATTCTGATCGCTACGGATTTCTTTTCCAAGTGGGCAGAGGCAATTCTGCTCAAGGAAGTCAAATCCTGTTTTATCGCTGACTTCGTGGGTTCCAATATCATCTATCGATTTGGAGTACCTCATGATATCTTCACTGATAACGTCACCGACTTCTGAGTAGCCGAGATAAAGAAATTGTACGCCAAGCACAATATTCACTCTAACCATACCTCCCGCTATCATGCTTTGGAAAATGGACAGATCGAGCTGTTTAACAAAACCCTCTCTAACATTCTGCAAAATATGGTTGGTATGAACAAGAAGAGTTGGTCGGATAAGCTCCCCAATGCCCTATGGGCTTATCAAATGATGACTCGCAATTCCACCCAGGTGACCCTGTATTACCTGGTGTATGGAACTGATGACGTCCTACCCATCAAGATTCAGTTTCCCTCATTGTGCACATCATTCTATGACCAGAAAGCACCGGATAGAGTTGCTAAAATCCGTCTAGCTGAATTGGAAGCACTGGACGAGAATAGGCTTCATGATTTGCACAACCTGGAAAGGCATCAGAGCAGGATGGCTCGAGCTTTCAACAAGAAGGTTTTCCTCTGATGCTTTCTACAAAGTGACCTGGTACTGTCCCTCAGGGCACCAATGATCCCCGGTAGGAAACCACCTAAGTTAGAGCCAAAATGGGAGGGGCCTTTCATTGTCCATAAGGTTTATCTCAAGGGTGCATACTCCCTGGTGACCATGGATGGTGAGCATATAACTCCTCCCACCAATTCCAGGTTCCTCAAATAGTATTTCTCCTAAACTCTATGGTATGACATGACCCTAAACTGTTGGGTCCTCCAGGACCTTAAACTGGACGTTGGTCCCGCACAACCTTAAACTTCCCTATTGTCCTGCATGACGTTTAACTGTATCCTGCAGAACTACATGTGGCTTGATTGCCATCTTTATGGGATACATATGATCACCTGAGCACTTAAGATTTCAGGTCCAGCCCCATATTTTAGGGATATCTATGTTATCTGGGCCCCTTGGCCCGCCCTTTACCTTGGTAGAGTAATATATGGTGCGTTACGGGGCTACGCATTCATTTGTGTTGGGCATATCAGGACCACATCATTTATTTCCTCCGGAGAGTCCCGCGCCCCCTGTTATATGCCCTTTTTCTTCAAATCGTCCCATTCAGGTTGCATCGCCCCTTTTGACCCCATTACAATGGTTTTCTGATGTGTTTAAGAGTACTCTAGTCTAGGACATGGAGTGTTGATTCAACATGGGTAAGTTTCCATCCACATGTCAGGCTTCGTGTTTCCCTTCATTTTGGCCCCCGTTATCATTTCACACCGGAAGGGACCCCCAGAAAATGGCATGGATACCATGCCTAAGGGATCTCCTACCGTTATGGGCCAACGCCCCTGAGGGTTTTAGGCGAAAAATTGAGACATGTCCCGTGTTGCGAACATGGTCAACAATCGACGTTCATTTGTTTGTCCCCATTTCAGGCTAACGCGATGAGATGTTGTGTTTCAGACATGTTCAGCAGTACTCCTCTATCGTCATGCCATCCCTCTCAGTCCTTGAATGTTGGTTACATGATTGACATTGTGCTTCACCCCCATTATGTTCAGGTGGGATTTCGAAACTCCGGGCACTATCCCTCAGTGCGCTATCGCACTTCAAGGGGACAAGCTGCAATACGGCGTTCTTTGGGGCTCCCCATGGTCTGAGATCTATGGCCATAAACTAAGATCTTCATTAGGAGCTCTTGTGGCACGACTCTCATCCTCATGGGATATGCGGGGTCATCCGGACATAATTTTTTTGGGTCCTTCTCTGCTGGGAGCTAGCTCCTCCTGTCCCTTATCCTCTGGCCCTTGTCGGCCTCTTGGCTCAGGACGTTTCTCTTGGGGATTTCACGCAATGATGATGCAGACCTCATCCCCATTCATGTCGGGTACGCTTTATCGCATCGTGTGCATTCCCTCGGGTCCAATCCATATGAACTTAAACCATGTTGTTTGGTCCTATCACATGACCCTAAACTGTGACATTATCATCCTGGACGCATGAAGAAAAACGGCACTCCATTGTGGTGACCACATTATAAGGGACATCACGTTGGGAATCGGTCATTTTCCATACCATTTTTCAATGCCTGTATACAGCTTGTTTATTGTGGAAATGCCAGGAATTTCCACCCTAGGCTTTTCACTTCACAAAGATAAATCCCATTCACCTTCAAGGACAAATATGATACATCAAATACCGCTTGTTTTTGGTTTGAGGGCTAGACCCGCACGCCTCCTTTCATTCCTGGAATTGGTACCTTACCATTCCCCCCATCTTAGAACTACATGTAGCTTGATCCCCATACTCATGGGGTATGTAGGAACACGTATGCACTTTTTCACAGGCCCAAATCAACTTTCGTGTTCGGTCCCCTCACCTGATCACTTTCCCCAGGAACACGTGGTAATCGAGACTTATTTCCTCATTCACGTCGGGTTTCATAATCACCTTACCATGCGTCTCATGTGGTCTATCTGTTCCAAGATCTATAACCTTAAACCAAGACCCTCTCAAGAACTATGTATTGCTTGATTCTCATCCTTATGAGATTCGTAGGAACGCCCAGACATTCCTTCTTTGGTCCAGCCCCGGGAATCACAAATCCCATCCTTTTTCCCACTATCGGCCTCTTGTCCTGCCACCCTGGGGAATTTTGCAACTGCATCATTTTCCCTGAATAAGTTTAGGATGCCCCATAATGGCATTGTGAAGCAATAGTTCCCTCACCAGAGGTCCTTTATCAGAGTTGGAATGGTCCATGACCAGATTAATGCACCCGCTTAATGTGATTTCATAGTGGTGGTGTAGTTTCAGGAGTATTGGATTCTGTTTGAACAAACCACCACTTCACTTTTCATGGTTTGCGTGCCCCTTTATGCGGATCTTCATCCTCTTTCACATTTTAAGGGACCCCTTAATAGTGTGGATGCTTGACCTATGGTCCGCCTGCTATCCTGGGCCAATGTTCTGGAAGACTGATCGATGATATTTGAGTTAGGCACTGTGTTGTGAACATGGTCAGCAGTCAGCCCTCATTTATTGTTCCCATTTCAGGCTAATGCAATAAGGATGCTTTGTTTCGAACATGGTCAACAGCTATCTTTCATTGCCATGCCCCTCCCATAGTGTTCTAAATTTGGGGTAACGTGATTCACACTTTTTCATTTCCCTCTATTTGGACCGATTACAATGCCCCTGGCATTTTCCTGTTCATGTGCTAGAGCACATTGAGAAGATGATACATCGATCAGGTCTAAGGTCCCGTTCCTTTGGATGGGCCGCCCTCTTCTCCATTGAAATCCGGGTTCAAATTTCGAATGCCTGATGCATGGTTGGTGCTCCCACAATCAAAAAAAGTAATAGTGCGAGCCTCCTTTATTTCTCACGGCCCACGTGATCTTAGGGATGGATTTCTATTTATTTTGGAATTGTGGTTGAGCATGTTAAACCAAAGTGACATGTTTTTAAAGCAAAGGGGTAGGTAAATGAAATTTTCTCATACAGGCAAAGGGGAAAGCAAGAAGAAGTAGAGCGAGATAAGTTAATCTGTTCAGCCAATACTGGGCCCTTAAGGATCTGCATTTTGGATTGATCTTTCCAACACCACTAACTTCTAGATTGTGGCCTCTGGGACTGCCTCCCATCCCCTAAGGACCCTATCCTCATCGGCGGCCGTGGGGCGTAGTTAACCGACACTGGCCTGCACCCACGCCTGTTTGGATCGGGGCTCGGTTATCTAGTGACTTGCTTTTACGAGTTTCTCTTGGACGTCTGCCAACTGGGTCCTCAGATGCTCCACGATTTCAGATTAGTTTGCGATGAATATCTCTTGTTCTTTCGCCTGCTCTTCAAGGTGTTTCACCTCTTGCTCTGCCCGCCAGCGTTCTCGGGTGATCCATGACCCCTCCTAGAACCGGATGATGTCGGCATGCTAGAAAATCATGTGCATATTCTTAGCCATGTAGTCACGGACCATCAGATGATGATGTTGAGCATCAACTCCTACAGTGCATAGGAAGTGCAGCCAGGTTTGGAGTGATCCCATCCACTTCAACCATTCAGTTTGAGGCTGATTCAGAAAACGTCGGATGCACTTCTCCCCCTTGTGTTGTGTCATCCGACTCTCCTCGGCTGCTTCCGAGTCAGAATCATCGATTTCTTCGGGGTCAGCGGACCGATATATAGGGAATACAACCAACAGAGATGCGGAAAGGTCCTCCTCAGGGATTCCTTCCAAGGGATCAGGCACATCAGCACTGGGGTGACCTTCTTCTTTCCCCTCGATCCTGGTGGAACCCTCGTCAACCTTCAGCCCTACCCCGACAACAGCACCACCAATGCCTTCTGCTCCCTGTTCACCAGTAGCTAGAGCCAACTTAGTTTGGGAGGCATGTTCTGGGCGGGGCAGTGTGTTTGACATTGGCACGCCCATGGATGGTCTGGGCTCAACAGCCCGATGGGCCCCCAATGCCGCGATCACTACACATACTGGAAGCACCCTGGTCAGTTGAGTTATTCAACACTGATTATCAGTGTTGAAGCAAGGGACTTAGAGGAATCCAAGGTGTCCGCCTCTGGTTCTCTGGCCGCTGCAAGAGCTGTCGTGGGAGTAGATCCCTCAACACTCGTCAACTCAATAATGGGCGTTGGTGCCCCGCCTATCCCTATTAATGCTTCCTCCCCTTCTTCAACTGGAGATGCTTGATCAGTTCCAATGTGATCCTGAGTAATATAAGAAAGATGGTATATGGGTTTCAAAGGTAAGAGAGTACAAGGATGGATGAGGGTGGAAGCATACCTCGAGTATCTCGGTTATGTCTATGTCAGAGCCGACAATCTCAGCGCTCTCCCGGAGACTCCCTTGGTAGGGCTCCCCCTACAACCCCTCACCTTTGGGTTCTCCTTCACCTTCTCGTTCATTTTCTCCCGCACCTTCTCTTTCACCTTCCTTTTCCCCTCCCACTTCCTCTTTGATCTCGTCATCCTCTGACTCTTCACTGTCAACTTCTCCCGGCAGCATCATTTCCGGATCATGCTCTTGGACGAGCATCACATTCACCAGGAAAGGTGGCTCCACACGCCGACCCTGTTGGCATGCGTATGTGTCCATATCCTTTATATATGCATGCCATCGGTGGAAGTTTACTCTGTCAGAAATCCGGACAAGTCCGACTTCTGGCAACTGGACTCCTTCCCGCATTATCTTCTGCCAGAGAGCTTCGGTGCTCATCGACTGCCGCAGGGTTAACCAGACTCACCATAGCACTGGGAAGATTACATCATGGGATGGTTGAAGCAGATAACTTATCTTCTTCCTGGGACGTTCATTGTTCCTGCCATGCGATCCTCTACTGCTGAGGTCCCGGCATGCGTAGGCCTCGCTGCCTAGTGCGCCCCTGGTCTCCCCCTTCTAGCGGCACCGTGCCTGCTCTCTCATCGCCTGGGTTCCACGCAGGTAGTCTCTAGTTTCCAAAATCGCTTGTGAAAAAGCCCCTCGGGGTATGCGATGGCCCAGTGTTTGGCATACTCGGTTGATAGGCCAGCATCGACCCTAGTTGGAGGAAGGGTAATGACGTCACCAGAGCCATAAGTTGTGAACATTAACCACATCTGGCGAAGGACACAGGGATTCCTCTCCTCCCAAACGTCCGTGAATACCCTCTTCGGTATTCACTGGAGGAACCCGAATAGCCTGGCGAATTGGGACGGCACGTAAGGCGCTCAAAAGATCTTCCCGTCAATCCGAGCCACATGCACCCCGAATATGATGCTCTGGAAGTATTACTACTGATCTAGTGAGCCCTTCCCATTGTCTACCATTTGTCCGGTCAGGTTGGGGAATGTGATGAAGGTCAAATTGGCATGGTTACCAATTCTGATCCTTACTCTCTCCTCGCTGAGCGTCATCGGTGCGACCCCGGGAATGTTCAGCAGATATGGTCGTAGGCCGTTGCCCGGAGGACGAATGGCGTTTGGGAAAGTGTACCCACCAAGATGAGCCGCCACACAGCTGTGGAAGATCTGGAAGGGTCCACATACTCACCGAGGAGACCCCCTATTAAGATTCACCCCAGGATGGCGTACAACCGAGCCATCACGGGGACCCCCAGATTAAACCTTTTGTTGGAGGCCATGGTGCCCGCCACCACTAGAGTTGTTGGGCGGACGCCCATCCTTGCGCCTCGCACCGGAAGGAGCCACTCGCTCAGGATGGTGGAAAGTAACCCGGCATATCGAACATTCCGGTCCTGGGCCTCATTAACATGGTATCCCCATTATTGGTATTGCCCCACCTCCAAGATCCTCCAATACAATCCATTCTTGCTCCTCTGAGCCATGGTTGGACAATGTTTTCCCTGTCCTAGAATCTTGACTGCCGGATTCTTCTCCAGGAATAGGTTGAACCAGTCCTTGTAGGGAATGTCCTTTAGGAAGTCCTTAACCTCCAGCCTCTCTTTGGCCAGCTCTAGCAGATGCCACGTCAACATGGGGGTCTGTGATCTGTTCTCCCAGGTGTTCATCGGAGGAAGGAACTCGTCATATTGATATCCCTCCAGTGGGATACCTCTAATGCAGTACACGTCCCAAAGTCTAATGCCAACTTCTGCGTGGTGAAGATGTAATGTGTTGGTGTCAGGGGACCACCTGGTGAATGGCTCTGGCCTGGGCATATGTTGGAGGTAGAAGTGTAACTGCGACATCCACACCACCTCGAATAGACCAATGTTCCGCAGCTCAGTCCCAAATTGGTCTCACGTATGACAAACCCAGTATGCCCAGGCCCACTCACTGGTGAAGTTTCCTCCGGACCTCAAATCCCAATCTTGAAGCCAACCCTTAGTATCATTCGTGATGCTCTAACGGAACGTGCTTGCGTAGAGGTCCAGGGAACTCTCCGCAATAGGATCACCCCTAGCAATGGTCCTAGTCCTCGGGTTCAGGACATAAAAAACCATGTGCCTGGTTTCTCTGGCAGGATGACCATTGTTGGTGATATTGTATTGGGGAATGTCATCCTCACTGGTCACCCATGACCGCAGTGTATCAGCCTTGAAGCCCGGCAGGGAAACCTCCTCCAGAATGACAAAGTTCCATAACAGAAGGTTATTTGACAAAGGGTACTCTTTCTAGGTGGGGGTTAGCAGGTTGAAACGAGTGTGGTTATTGGAGATAACCACCCTGGCTCCATAAACCTCCTTGTTCGCAGCCATTTCATCTCTACGAGCGGTAGCTTCCCCCTCATCAACTTGATTTGCGTCCATCTTCTTCCAACTGATTTCTTCGAGAGTGTTGTGCGGAATCTGTACGTGTTGCGCAGAATCTGGGAATTTTGCATAAAATTAGGAATCCTGGCACAAAATATGAGAATTCGATGCAGAAAATCCCAGCTTTGCGCGTAAATATGGCCAAAACACGGAGCAATTTCATGCTTCCAAAATGGGGTCTACACACATGCGCCGAAGCAATTTCGTGCATGAGATCTTAGAGCCTGTCGCACGAGAAAGTTGCGTACGGAGCCTCGGACCCATTGACCCTTTTATAGGCGAATCTGGGGTTCCGCATCACGCATAAATCTGATTCCGTGCCATCTTGCGTTTTGCATGCCACTCCATTTTTTTGTGTGCATGGGGGCCCACGAAGCCCAACATTTCGGTGTTTCCCTCAGAATCCGATCTTTGTGACCCCTCACTGATCCAATTCCGAGGGGGGTAATTTGTAGATGCCTAAAAGTCCGTAATTACTTAAGGAAGATTTGAAATGACAAAGAGAAGTCATATTCAGACCCAGAGGCTCGGTCCGGAGGGCCCAGAATTGATTCTCGGAAAAAAGGGGTGTGCGCGCGGAAAATTAGGGTCGTGCGAAAAGGGTTCGGGATTCGCGAAGGGTCCCTGGCACAGGTGCGAAATACTTTCGCGCCTATGCCCCGTGCAGTAAACATTCCGTGCCGCCATCTCTGGTGCGCAAGTTTTGCACGCCACCCTGAATTCTGCGCTACCGAATGCCTATAAATAGAAGGAGATCCCTTCCGTTTTGGGGTTGAGGAATTCGAACCATCTCTCTTGCGCGAAATCGGACTTCCTTGCACGCAAGATGGCCTTCAGGTACTGATCCTTTTCACACCACCTCGCCCCGGGATCCGCCTTTGAGCGTGATCCCACTGGCATAAAATAATTATAAACCCTTTCAGGGTTTCTCCATTGCATGCAATTCCTTCCGTTGCACGCAAAATGGTCCAATTGCACGCAATCCCTTTCTCTGGGTGCAGCCTTACCTTTGGGTGTGGCCTTTTTCACTCGCGCACAATTCATATCCCTTTTGCGTGATCCTACTAGTCGTGCGCAAGCCCTCTGCCCCGATTACGCGCCATCCTGGTGTTTTTTGTTCCAACCATTTCTTTGCATGCAACCCCCGGGACCCCTCACCTTGATGCTCCCCGGGTGCCTCCCTGCGTAGGCACACTATGTCCTCCTTTTGGATGCCCCAGGCACGCCCACCGGTAATACACACGATGTGTTTTTTCCCGTACGACCTTCCAGGCTCGTACAAAGTAACCTCAAGGTCCCTTGGGTGGTTTTTTCCAATGCGTTTCTTTGCCTCATGCTTCTTCGCCGAGGCATGCTAACAGCTATTGCTTCTTCGCATAGCCACCCTAACATGGACCCCTCAATGGTTTTCTCTGCGACCCCCCTTCACTACGCCATTGTCATTACCTTCCCACCCACAATGAGTAAAGGGTACCGGTCATGTAAGTCCTGGGGTTGCAGAGTAAACCCACCTCGTTCGAGCTACAGGACGTTAAACTGCCAAGTACCCACATCCTCAACACACGATGTTAAACTAGGACATCACCCTGTGCCTCTCACATGGGGTTCCCCCACCTTGGACATTCGCCACACCTCCCCGTTCTCCATAGGGGATGATATCCTCCTTCTGGGAGTGGCGTTTGTCTGCGGGGGAAGGGAAGCCTCCTTGGTGTAAGCCCCTAGCCTTTCTAGCAGGAGGTATCACCCATGCACCGCCATACTTCCCCTCTCCCTCTGCGCTTTTTCGCCCTTGGGCCTCCATCCTGAAGTAAGTCCCAGCACCATGGGCCGCCCGACGCGTAACCCCCTCTTCTCTTCCCACGGACGCACCCTTCATGACATGATCGTCAGGTCTCTGCGGCCTCTTGTTTCTCACACCGCGCATGACTCACGTGGGCTTAGAGTAAGCATCGACTATGACACCAACCCCCGTCTTGCATGACGTTACACTATACACCCGAACTACAAGGACTTTGATCCATGTCAAGGCATGGTACATAGGAAGCCTCCCTGAGGTTCAAGCCCAATACCCATCAGACCCCCGGTCCATTTTCACGTCGGTTCGCTGGCACCACCCGAACTATGAGGACTTTTATCCATGTCAAGGCATGGTACATAGGAAGCCTCCCTGAGGTTCAAGCCCAATACCCATCGGACCCCCGGTCCATTTTCACGTTGGTTCATCGGCACCACCTGAACCACGTGGACTTTGATTCCCTACCACGGGGATACGTAGGAAGCCTCCACGAGGTTCAAGCCCACCATCCGGTCATTCCGACCTCTTCACTTCGGTTCACCAATCATTTTGGGCCGCCTTAGAATGTAATCCCCATCCACCCATCATTGTGGGCTGCTTCAGAGTGTAAGCCCCATCCATCCACCAATGTGGGACGCCTCAGAGTGTAAGACCCATCCAACCACCATTATGGGCCCCCTCAGAGTGTAAGCCCCATCCATCCATCATTGTGGGCCGCCTCAGAGTGTAAGCCCCATCCATCCATCACCACCATTGTGGGCCGCCTCAGAGTGTAAGCCCCATCCATCCCTCATTGTGGGCCGCCTCAGAGTGTAAGCCACATTCCATCTCGAACTACATGGACTTTGATTCCCTGCCACGGGGATACGTAGGAAGCCTCCACGAGGTTCAATCCCCTTCACTTCATCACCCATCCTGATTCTTACCTGGGCCTCCACATCCTGGTGGGATCATGCCACCTCATTCCACTCCACAGAATTCGGGAATCCACCCACGTGTCAACCCCAATATCAACATTCCCTCAAAGGGGTTATTTTATCCTATCCACTCTTAGTTTTCTGATCAATCTAATCTGTCTCTGCTGGACGTTAAACTCGTGGCATACCCTGTGTTAAACATGGGAAGCTGATGAAAACCTCAGATAAATGCCTATGTCATACAATTCCACATGTTCGATGTGGGATTCATCATGCTTCCACGTCTTCGAGAAGCCCTATAATAAGAGACAAAATATAGACATGCCAACCCCCTAGTGCCAAGACATGCCAATGATGCCTCATCATGACCACTCCCCTAACCGAAGGTTGCTGCCCCGAACAGACCCCTTGGAGAGTCTCGAAGGAAGCATCATAATTAACTAGTGTCCATAAAGATATTTCACCGGTAATAGTTTCAAGAAGACGTCTTAAATCTATGAGGGAGACCCGGACTAGGTGACGAGTTCCGAGGAGGAATCCACGGAAGGAGGAACCGATATCCCATAATCTTGTTTCAATCAAGGAGTTGACTTCCTTGTATAAGGAGTGAATGTCGCATGCCTTTGGAAAGTGGGAATGTGGGCAAACAAGTTGTGTTCCCTCTACGTGAAGGATGCACGCGCACGCCCCCCAACAAAAGCATCGGAAACAACATCATTATTTGGGTACCAAATTCCTTATGTAGGACTCTCCAAAATCATGTTGTAAACCATGAACCATGATCTAATAAAATCATTGAGGGTACCCTATGAGGGTTAATGATCTCTCATATATAAAACTACCCCAAAATCTCCGCCTAACTCTAGACCTTGATAGAATGGAAGTATCCCAAATTTTTAAGTTGGTAAACTATCACCCAAATAGCGTTGTGGCCCTTTTTTGTGTGCATAAGCCCTATCAAAATGTCTATGGACATGCCATATAATTTCCACTATGGAATCTCAAGGGGTTGCAATAAATCTACCAAAAGATAATGCTCAACCATCACCTACTGATATGTGAGGATCTAAGAGATGAAATAAGATATTCTCTATCTCATGCTAGACCACAAAAAATAACAATGAAGGTCTCTATACATAATACCCACACTAATATGTACAATTAAGGGAGAATTGTGGAACTCTCACATCACCTAATCCCACATCATGACTAAAACATTCGTTCACCCCTGGAACATGATGACATGATTACCTCCAACAAAATATCAATCTAGTGATTCTACTATGGATATATGGTCATGTAAGACCTCATAGTTGATATCTCCCAGCAAGGAATATCTTACACACTCAATAAGTGGAGGATTCAACCCCATCGACCACAGAAAACACGTACCCTCCTCCTCCACTAGGGTAAGCTATAGAGAAGATAAATGATCTAAAGCCTCCTACACCAAGTGAGCCTAGAACTTCCTACTAAGGAAATATCCTAAATTGTTTCCCATCCTTAGTGTATAAAAAATATTGAAGTAATATTCCAATAGGAACTCCAACTAACACCACAATCTCAGGTTCAGTTCTCGCTGTGTGAAGGCATACCTGAGACTCTGATGGTCTAAGTAAACCAAAAAAACGCTCCCCTAGAAGGGAGTTTATACACATACTAAAGGAGAACACCACCAATTCCAGCTATTGGATGTCATTTTCATAGTTGTTCTTGTGAGGTCTCAACTTCCTTGACAGGTATGTGATAAATATTTTCTTCTCCATCAATACAAAGTCAATCCCAACTCCTAAGGTATCACAATACACTACAAACTCCACACATTCCTCTAGTATAATCAACAACAAAGAACTCGTTATCCTTAGACTAAACTCATTAATGGCTCTTTTGAACTTCTCAGACTAGATAAATTTCTTTCATTTCCATACTAGTGTGGTCAATGGGAAATTAACTCAGAATAACTCTTCCAAAAACCTCATATAGTACCCCACAAAACCCAGAACACTCCACACCTATGACACTCTCTTGGGTGGATGCCAGGAAATCATGACTTCAATATTTGTTAGTTCTATGGATAAAACATGCTCAGAAATGACATTACATAGATAGTGAACCTCATGAATCCATAAGTGAAACATTGTGTGATTTCAATAAAGCTGCTGCACTTGATGAAAATTAAAGACCATCCTAAAGTTCTATGCATGTTCACCTTATGATGTAGAGTAGATGAGTATGACATCAATAGAGATGAAAATAATGGGTCCAAGTATGAATCAAATACCTTTTTCTCCAATTCCATAAACATGTCAAGGTAATTCATCACACTATAGTAAATCACTAGGAACTCATAATTTTTATTGTGATCTCATAATACCAACATTGGAATATTAGCCCTGTGAACCATCAACTGGTGGTAGCCAAACCTGAGATGAGTCTTTAAAAAACATCTCACGCCTCAGAACTAGTAATTTTTTTCATAAATACATAGAAATGTGAACTTTTTATTTATCATGGTGTAGTTTCAAAAAAGATAATCTACAAAAAGCCGCAAGATACCAACTACCTTTTCATGAACAACTGAATAGAGTCCTATGGGGACACACTATGTCTAATTAAACCATTCTCTCAAAGGTCCTCTAACTACAACTGCAACTCTTGGATCTTGGTATGGTCTATTAAATATTCCTCAAAATATATATGAGTGGTTCTGGGATGCATGTTGATATTAAACTACATCTACCTTATCAATGGTATCCTCAAAAAAATCATCGGGAAAGACATCTATATAATCCTCCACAACCAAAGAAATCTATATTCCTATAGATCCCAATGCACCAAGGGATATAATCACCAATTGATGGGTGATGGGATGCAACCTACATCTTTTGAAACCCACTTTCCCTTCCATGAGATATCTCTCTCCATAAATGTAGAATCTTGTCTTATAAGTCCATTGAAATCTAACTTGTTTGCGGTGAAAATTAATCTTGGCTCAGACCATAAACATCCATTCCATATCCAATATTACATTATAGGTTTCCATCATGAGGACCAATAGGTCCCATGTGAACCTCTATCCACCGAGTGATAGCTCACACTACAAGGAGATAAAATATATAGAAGAATTGTTCCCTATAGAAACCTCAAGATGAATTTGTTGGGATAACACTTCAACCGGGAGCCCAATCTCTCACACCATGTGTATAGAGATAAAGGAATGAATAGAACTTATATCCACTAATATAGAATCTACAGTTGAAAACAAATAGGTAATACCTCTAATCATCTCATGCACTACGGGGTCATAAACCTCCAATGATAGCATCTATCCATGGCCATGGACGACATCTTTATGAGCCTAATCTGGTCCTCTTGATGTTGGTGGTGAAATGATGTCATATCTTCTTCCATCACCCATAGATCCTCCTACTCATCTACCAGATCCACCTCCCTAGGGACCACCCTGTCTACACTAGGGAGACCCCTGATCATGAAGCTACCTTGTCTGTGGTGGTCTATTAGCTATTTTTCTTTACTTATCAGCTTTCCTAGTTGTGTAGTTTCATTAAATATGACTTATCCAGTCACATGTAATGAACTTCCCCTCTCTAGAATGCTCTAGTGCTCCCCACTACATCTAACCACATGTCTACGTATGATCATAGGGAGGTCTCATGCAATGAGATCTAGATGTCTGATGTCTACTAGCTGTTGTAGGAGACTCAGATATGTAGTTCCACTACTAGCTCCAGTTATATGGAATCCATTAGATAGAAATATATCTATCACTAGTTTATAATCCAACACCTCATCATAGGTGGCTAGGTACATTGGTAAAAATATGGCTCAGATCTCATGGCAGAGTCCCTTCTCAATATTTTGTGTTCATAAGTATCCATCTCAGATCATTTCTAGAGATTACCAAATATGTTCTATGAACATAGATAAATACTCAGAAACTATCATACCTTCCTTATGTATTTCGAGAAACTTCTTGATCTAGAAAGATAAAAAATAGTAGGGGTAGTACTCCTCACCGAATAGATGCTGGAAGCCAGTCCATGAGAGTTTTGACTCATCGTGCATCTTCATAACAACGTTCCTCCAACACCAAAATGATCCAGGGAAAAGAATAACTACTAGTTAAACCACATGATCTATTTGGTACCAAAAGATCCTGAAGGTACAAAATATCTACTCTAGCCAATACTATGCTACTTGAGGATTTGTCTCACTGTAGAATCTCAGTGACCTCTAGTGCTGGAACTCACGGAGTGTGCTAAGCCTACAAAATTTCAAAAATTTCTCTAATGAAATGATGTTCTACTTGAAAGGGGGGGGGGGGGCGATTCTACCTTCCCCCATAGAGGAAGGGGATCGAAGGATGGACCCAAATTTGAGGCCTCATAGCTCATTGGATTGTCATCACAATCCAAAATGGGTATCTAGGATGCCTGTCCTTGTGGAGAAATCTATAAATTTATCAACACATACCATGGTCAGATGAGAAAATATATATATATATATATATATATATCAAAAATAATGTGGAGCTGACACAATAAGTAAATTCAAAGACTCAATCCTATATGATTCATGTACCATTGACCACTGCAACAAATTTCTCATTATGCCAAGTCAACATGCATGTACTCCGGGTCCTGGTGAATGGATGTATCAATTGGACGCACCATCACTGAACTCCCTAGAATGAGACCATCACTAGAGACACTTTGACTCTATTTTCCCTAAACCAAAAAAAATCCCTTAATGGTTATATTCCGAACAACGTTCCAAGGAATGAAATTTCTCTAATACAAATATGTCACAACCCGACCCAAGTCGGGGCTTCAGCCATAATTACCTTAATTCTGCCTCCATAGGCTAGGGGTGGTGACATGTTCCAAAGGAATAGCTAAACTCAAGGAGGCCTTTTTCTATGTACCTGTATGCACACACATATTCATCTCGGTGAAAAATTGTAGAGAAAAAGAGCAAAATATACAACATATCTACAAATAAAACAAATATAGTATGAACCTATAGACAATAAAAATGAATGGTTGTGTAAATGAAAATTAAAGGGGAAAAATACAAGCCGAACAAGAAATAAATCCCAGCCTGAAACGACTAGAAAATTAAATATCTGGGAGTGACCAACTCTGGAATTTCAATCTAAAACCATTTTATGCAGTCCAAAACACCAAGTAACCCGAAGATCTACTGAAGTCAACAATGACATGTCCTTCATCATTATAGGTCATGAAATATGTGGGAAATCCCATAGAGGTTTGGGTATATACATTCCTATTAGGACACCCCAAAATTTAAAGGAGGAGCATTAATCGATACAATAGGGATATAAAGATAGTACATGCAAGATACAGTCAAAGAGAATAGCTCAACCCAAACTAAGAGTTAAAATAAGCTTATACAAACACAAGGGGATAAACATAAGGAGAAGATGAACTACTCATTGATTCTTCACAACCTAGAGTAGCAGAGTAGACTAATATAACCATCAGAATCTTAACATAGAAAACATGTTTCATACCATATACGTCTTTTCCACTTCTAGAAGGAGAATAACCAAATCCTTGAAGTAGATATAGAAGGAGATATATATATATATATATTCTCATTAAAAATTATCCCAAATAAGAGTGTAAGTAGATCTCCATATCCTGGCTCAACCTAGGATGAAGAGTATCCAATAGTTCTAAAAGTCAATCAATGATACCTATCATCCCACACGTATTCCCAGAACTAACCAGCCAAGTAAAACCATGCCTCATCATTTTTCCGAATAGTTGAGGGGATACAAACTAGAAGTAAAGGACCATCACCCTTGTATGTTAGGGGGTTCCCCTCTGATAGTAAGTGTAGAGGAACCATTCTCATGCTGATGTGGGGTTCTACTCTATTGTCATGAGGAACCACTACCTATGTTTATAGGGGGTTACACCCATTATGGTAGATGACCCGCACCCATGATGATGGGGGATCCACTCTAATAGTCGAGGACCAACACCCTGAAGTGGTAGGGGTTCCAATATATTCATTGAGTGCCCGTTAAATATTCAAAATGAGGTTCCACCTAGAATTTGAGGAGTTGCACCATGGTACAATAAGGGGGATCCACTATAGTCATCAAGTACATGCGCCCTACCTGGTAGGGGATTCCACTTGGATGTTGAGGACCGATTCCCTGGTACAACAGGGGGGTTCAACTACAGTCACTGAGGACCCACACCTTACCTAGTAGGGTTTTCCAATTGTAAATCATCTATATAAGACTCATTCCCACACTGATGGGGGGTTCTAATCTAAAGGTAGGGGACTCTGGTGGCTATTTCCATTGGAGGTTAAAACTTGATAGTCTAGGGTGATCTTTCCTGATCACTTCCATCTTTGAGCATCGCCTCAATAAGCATTGGGCCCAGAATATTTAACATCATATCTCAAAATCCACAACTGAGTGAACTATAATGTTATATGCGTAAAAACACATAGGATAATCTACTCAAAATAAAAAATATGATTTCAAATGAAGGAAATACATAACCTTGCTGTATTCTAAAAATAACGAGGGATACACAACGTGTGAGGGGACCCATATGGTGTGTGATGTTGCTCCACTACCGGACCATGTCCCTGGACGGAACACGTCTCCTATCCCATGTATTAATACTTGTCATGTAGGTAGACTACATAGTGTGTCAAGGATAATTGGGATTGGGTTGTTTCTTCTTGGTCCTTTCCATGTACAGAACCCCGTGTTCATGTACAATGTAAACAATGTGTTTCCTCACAAGGGGTGCCTCTAGTGTAACCCGATCGAGTCTGTGTACTCAGTTACATCGATGTGTGCCTAGTTGTGTATGTCAAGATGGTTCTGCACCCATTTGATCCATCATATGAGTTGTCTAACCGAGGAAGGGATACACGATGTGTAGGAGGGATACACTCCATGTCATCGTTATCCTCTCCAAAACCCTATCCAACGCCACATAGAAGTCTATATTCCATGTGTTTATCCTTTTACATATCCAATAGTATGGTATTTCATAGATTTATTAGATCATATTCATACACATGAATCGGGTCTTTCTACTTCATAACCAGCACCATCTCTATCTATAACAAGTGGATCTGGTCGTAGATAACGGATTCTTGCTATCGTTCATTAGAGATCGGCTTATGTTCATCCACGAGGGTTTCATCATGCATTCCCCTTGACAATGTGCATTCCACCACCATGGATGTGTACTTTGATCAGAAAAATCATCTCCCATGCCTCACCAACATCCCATATCTATGACAATTTCATCAATCCATGTTTATTATTGATACATTATAGTTTCTGGAGTATGATCTGACTCTATACCACTCGACAATGTTGAACCAGGATAGTGGGATCTTATTGAGGATGCACACAAAGAAAAAATGGGATAAAATCACTATAAACAAATATTAGATGATAATAGGCCAAGAGTTCATGTCCAAGGATATTGAACATTGATCCAACGCTAGAAACTAATATAATAAATAAACATTTCAATACACGAACACATGAAATTGTCCACAATTTGCGCAGATTAAAGAAAAAGGATGGATATGATCAAAAAAATTAATTAAAGGGAATAAATCACAAATTAACAAGACTTAACTGGATATTTTGTTGTTTATCATCGAATAATGTGTCCCCTGATGATTGAGAGGAGTCGTTGTGTTCATTGTGTCATGATCTTCTTCGATCTGGTGTTTCGTCATCATCTGATGAGATTCACCAATGGAAGGGTGATAGATAGCATTGATGGTGATTCTAGGATTATGAGGCTAACCCTAGATGAATGTCCAGGGTAGTACATTTATATAAATTATTTAGGTTTTAAATGATGGAAAGAATTAATTAATTAATTACTTCAGTGAATGTACCACCAATGAGCAAGGAGTCCAAATGTCCCGTGCTAACACATTTTAGGTCATGTATGGGGTAAACATAATTTAACAGACTCAAATATTGTGTCATGTTTTTTTATTCAAGATTCTACTTAAGATTTATCCTTTATTCATTATGAATCTTCATGTGCACAATATTCAATATTTATATAAAATTAATTTAGAGCACATCAAGCTTCAGAATTGAACGACCTCTTAGCGCCTAACTCTGGAAATATACATAAAAATATTTAAAATCCTTTCATAGAAAAAACTAGGTCTCTATATTATTAATGTATTGTTCATTTTTAATGGTTTTTATTCATAATTATCAAATAATACATTTAATATAGAAATATATTCATATTTATTTCTATATATATATGTGTGTGAATTTATATAATATTCAGTAAAATATGTAATATATAATTCAAAATATTTACACTTTACATAAAATAATTCATATGTTTAGTGAATAATGATTTATAATTTAAAATAAATATTAATTGAAAATACTGACTAATTTTATCGAGTAATGGTCATATTTGTACATTGTTTGATTTTTCCATTTAACATATATCAAACATGTGTTACATTGATTTCATAAATATACATAATTAATGCATTTTTAAATACAATACACTCCCACAAATATTTACTTAATTAATGGATTGCAATATAGAAACACATACACCTAATATTTATGTAATTTATTCAGATTTTAGTATTCATTTTAGAATTTCATTATAACATGATACATTAAATATATTATAACTTTACTAAGTAAATTTTATTTTTTATATTATTAAAATTAGCCATTAATTAATTTATAATATATGTTTTTTATGTTTTTTTTGAAAATTTAATCATTTTCAATAATTTATTTTTATATATTAATTAATTATATTTTAATATTTTCAATATGTATTACTATTTATTTAAATATATATACATTATTTATTGAAAAATTATATTTAATTAATAGATGTTAACAAATTTTTCAATATTTTTAATGATTACAACATTTTAATTATTTAATTTCTCACATTTTTAAAATATACATGCATTTAAGATTATATATTCATTAATGAAGTTAAATATATATATTGTTTAATATTTGTAAATAAATATGTTTATAAATATATATTTACTATATTTATAAATGTATATTTTCTATATTCATAAATTTATAAATTTATAATTATAAATAAATAAATAATATTTTTTAAAAAGTATTTATTTTATTAAAAATAAATAATTAGATATATTTAGATTATTATAAAATTATAACAAATTTATTTATTTAATGAAAATATTTAATATATTTATTTTCTATTTTTTATTTATTTATTCATATTTTTATTTTTATTTATTTATTATATATATAATTAAATAAATATATTTAATGATATAAATATATTAATATATAAATATATTTATATTTATATTATTTAAAAGTATTTATATAATTATAAATAAATAATTATATGTTTAAATAATTTTAAATTTATAATAAATATATTTAAATAATTAATATATTTATAATATATATATATATTAAAACTAGATGAGGGAAAATCCCCTTAATTAATATAAAATATAAGTTGATTTTGTAGAATAGGAAATAATGAAGCCCATTACAAAACACAGTGGAAATAATGCAAAAGGAAATCTAATCCTAAGTGGGTGGAAATGGTCCCACGTGATCAAAGGAAAGAAAATATCAAGATAAGCAAAGGAAAAAGTCTCATCACCCCCCTTGAAAAAATATGAAGCAGTAAAATTGGTTAAAGGGAATGTGTCGCCCGCTGCCAAGAAGTTGCACCGTGCTAGCACCACAACAAGATATAACACCCCTCCCACACACATATTTGGTTTGTATTGACCCTTTAAGGGATAAACATGCTTCCTTGTTGAGTATTAAGACTTACAAAAACAGATTTCATCTATTCTAGTAGGTGGATACATTCAATTTCCTTTAAACACACAACCATGTATGCTTTCATCTTTTAAATCTATGTTTTTTAAGTAAATTCTATTATAATTATCCCTAATATGGTAATGGATTTATAAGTGTGTTTCTTATGTTTTCATTAACACAAATGGATTTTTTATTAAGTTTCGATTTTGTGAAAATCCTTCAATGGAAATAAAGGACCCAAAGTGTTTGTGAAAATTCCATCCATGATTTTTTTTGAATAAATCAAAATGGATTTCATGTAACGATTTGTTATGAATTATAATGAAGTACCGTTATGTTTTGATCATGGATTTCTATAAATTAGACAGTGTATGGATATTTTTCAAGGATTTGTCTTATGTTTGCAATGAACATGTAATTATTGTTTCCATTCATTGATTAAGATGTTTTCGATGTGTTTCAAATGTAATTTTTGTGGTCTTTTATCATATTTTCATAGCTATTAAGCTATGTTTGATATTTTTTCCCATTTAGATTAATATTTTGTGTTATATACACCCTTGATGGTAATCCCCTTATTGATTCATAAGTGATTTTTTTTGTTATTATAATTTTGATTGATCGTGGTCTGTTAATATAACTATATTTTTCATGTTTTTGTGAGGGGTTATTCAATGAAAGGTGTTTTAAGGTTTGAGTGAGTTTACATTTGTTAAAATATTTTAATAATTATTTTTATTTTGATGAGATATGTTATATTGAATTATTCATCTCCACTTACATGTCATGAGAGGCCTTGTGTTTCTTGGCGAATGATCTAGGGATGAGTATTGAACTAGTGCATGATCATTATTTGACTAACACTATTAACCATTACATTATGAAACCCTATGTAATATATAAATTGGGATGGTCTGTCATGGAATGCACTATGTTGTTCCATGGTCCAATGTTGTTTTATGCACGCCATTGCACCATCTTAATTTTTTTGCTGTTTTCACCTATTTTAACAAACCAACCTAAACCTTATTAAAATTATTTATTAAAACACTTTGTTTCAAGGAAATCTACACCCCTCCCCCTATTTCACCTGAAACATCGATCAGGAGCCATAATCGAGTAGAACCAGAAACCCTATCACCTTTTCAACACCCCTCTCACTATCGAATTATGATGAGTTTCAATTTTAATTACTTAATGTTGCTAATTTATTTCTTTTTATTTTCACTTAAATATACTATTTTTTCCTCTTACTTCCACTTCATTAATAACTAATCAAAATTTTATTTTTAAATGTTTTTAAAAAAATAAGTAATGGGCCAATGAAAATGATTTTCAGGTGATGTAACATAACCCAAACATATGATAGCTACATCCGTTAGGTATATTTAAATGATTTGGGGATTATAGAATTTATAAAAATGAACTTATACAAATTAATGAATGTAAATAATTAAAATCACATGTCCACAATTTAATTTCATTGAAAAAACAATTTTAAAACAAGTAAATGTGTTCAGAATAATGCACAATAAACCAACCATAAATATAAAATGTGAAAACGACAATGGATGTGGTTTCCTTATCACCAAACCCAATCACATGAAAAAAACATTATTTGGTCCTCCTATAGATAAATTTTCATTGAAAATGTTTAGTTTCACTTATCAATGTGTTATCCCTTCACTTGGTTATGATTTCTATACAACTGAAATCATCCCATGATATTCTAAACATACACAAAAATGCACAAAATCAAAACATGTTGTAACTTCATGGTTGGTTTATTTCAAAATTAAAACCAAATATACAATCTTTATCTAACCATACCTACTATAGAACCTCCAATTAGACCCACTCCTAGATAAATTAAAATCTAACCTCAGCCTGATATCACACACAGAATTCATCTACCACCTCATGAACTTTTGGAAAATAGTTTTTAATTCCATGAATATTTGTAAAACCTTCTTGGTGATGATTCTTGAAAAAATTTATTGAATGATAAAGATTATATTTGTGGATTTTCGTGTGATATTTGATGAAACTGGTTTTTTGAAAAATTAATAATCTCTTTGCTGAATTTTGAAATAACAATAAGGGAACCTCTGTATTTAAGATGGTAGTTTAGAACAACAATGTTAGGATTTGAATTTTTAATTTACTAATTTCTTCTGAAAATGTTTCATTCATGTCATATTTATAAATAATTTATGAAATGTTTAATAATTAGGATTTTATTGAGACTGGGTGGTTTCCAACGTAAAATTTTAAGGCCATTCCCATTTTAAATTTCATTTTGGAAAAAGGAAACTTGATTATAAACTTCAAAGTCAGTTTTGAAATGGAAAAAAGGTTTTCCCTTAAAATTAACAAAAATCGATTTAGTGTTTTGATACTCATGAAGTCATTTCAATGTGAATATGTAATTTTTTAAACATTTCACTTTTTACATATATTTATGGAGTTGGTTAAAAATATTTAAATTTTTTTTAGTTATTTTTTCAAATGATTATACTATTTTTCAAATTATGTGGCTATTTTTTATTGAAAAGTTGGTTCATTTCCCATTCAGTGATTTGAAAAAAAATTCTATTTTCAGGTGGAATTAAAAAATTAGATTTCAATAAGGTTTTTAAAAATTCTCAAAAATTACTTTTGAATTCTTAATTTTCTTTTGAGATTATATTTAAAAATTTAAATTAATATGTGTAAATTTAAAAGGTTTTGGGGAGAAAACATCCATCCTGATAAACCTCATCTCCCAAATAGTTATTATTAAATTTTGTTTCATGAGACTCATCCCCTATCTCTTCCATGTTTCTCTAAATTCTCCATGAATTAATCTTCCATAATTATCACTAGATTGTGGATACTTCTCAGAGTAGTTTAAGTAACATAGGTTTATATATAGAAGATATATTGGATGAGTCTTATGAAAAAAAATGCAATAATAACTATCTGATAGATGAAGCTGATGATGATAGAAAGTTATATATAACGTTAATCATTGGATGAATTTTAAGGAACAATCTGACCAAAGTGGACTAAGTCTTTTCATAAATTCAATTACCAAATTCCTAAAAAGCAAACTAAAATTATTTGAAATAGTAAAGTATTGGTTTTCCCTTATTATAATAATCTATAACTTTATCATTTGATAATGAATATGTTATGTGTATTTATTTATTTATTGTACAAAATGAATATTTTATGAACCTCGTCGGATGGATGTGAATTTGAAATGGATGCACGCTAATCATTTGAAAAAAGAGTATGAATAAATAGTTAATAGTTCATCATGTTTGGAATATAGCATGCATAAGAACCTAATTAAATCCTTTTTCTATGTTTACAATGTTGTTATTGAAATCAAATTAGTCTAAAAGAGTTGGAAGAACATTTTATTTTTAATTGAATAGACTAGAGCAATAAATGTAGGACTAAACCTAGGGAAAAACTAGAAATGAACATCAATTGGGATGATAATAAAATTTATAAATCATTTAATATGAATACCAATGTAAATGATGATGGATATCACATGGAATAAATGACAAAGTAAATTTAAAATGACCTTTATTATTTTCAAAAAAAATTGAGAATTTAAATAGACATGCTAAGGGACCATTGTATTCTGATTGTACTAATTACACAACACTATCATCAATATTTATGTTATATAAGTTTAAAGAGAGTAGTATATGTTGTGAATCCTTCTTTAAATAAGTACTTTTCTACTGAATGACAAACTACAAGAATAAAAAGAACATCCATGTCAAACATATGACACTAAAAGAATCACATATTTGATGGGAATGATATAAAAAACTACATGCTTGTATAAATGATTTCATATTGTTTCTCAAGGACCATTAATCACTCATATAATTCTCTATGTGTGGTTCATATCTATAGAAGTAAAACGAATCAATTCCTTCAAAATATGTATGGAACTTTCCTATCTTTCCACTATTTAATAAATTATATAGATATTAAGAAACGAAGAGATAATTGACATGGAATGAAAATATAAAAACTAAATATGGGAATCTATGTCATCTAGTAGATTATCCTCATTAGAAGAAAATTGATTATGAGTATCTTGAATTTGTAAAGGAGTTGAAAACATTCAACTTTCAATATCATCAAAAATAAGAAATCCCTTTGGGGTACAGATTTGTACTCATAGTACACAGCTTGTCACGTTGATAAATTATAACTTTCCACTGTGGTTATTCATGAAGAAAAAATAAATTATGTTTTCTTTAAATATATCTGGAGCAAAGAAACTGAGTAATGATAATGATGTCTATTTGGATCCATTGATCGATGATCTAAAATGGTTGTGGCATTCATGTGTTACAATGTATGATGTTCATTGAAGTGAAGAATTCACATTTAGGGCTATGTTTTATGGGATGATAAAAGAATTTATTTATTATAGAATTTTTTTAGGCTATAGAATAAAGGATTATTGTTTTTTCCAATTTATGAATAATTAACACATTCAATTCATTTGAAACATTCCTCAAATACTATGTTATTATGACATCAGAAATTCTTGCCTTCATGATATAAATACTGATTTATTAGCCACTAAATGAGGCTAATATTCATTGTTAATATACTTAATTTTCATGTTCTTTGTTATTCATAAACACCATTTTAGTGCATTTTACACTTTGAACACCATTTCACATTATGATTGTAATACCTTCTTAAAATGCACTATTATGTGGTACATTTTTGAACATCATTTAAAGTACCCAATGATTCATATGATTTTAAGGAATTTAATTTTACATATTTTAATTTGATATTTTTGTAAATTGATCTACACTTAAATATGAACATGTTTGATTCAGGGATCAATGGAGAATTCATGGAGGATGATGGAGATATTTGGCAATGAAAGGAAGCAATTCTGGAGAAGGCAGATTGGACACCAGCCCACTAATGAGACTGTGGGGCCCAACATACAGGTCCAATTAATCCCAAATTTCGTGGGATGATAGAAGACATGTACAGTAACAAATCACTCTTCATGAGTTAATGCTAATTAGGCCTCCATGTTGGACATTTAGGCGGCCCAAGTTAGAGATAAAATTCTGGGCCAGATTCTGCTTCCCAGAAAAACATTCCACCATTTTGATTATATCTCGGAATACACAACTCCAAATGGGCCCAACTTTTACAGGCGGTTAGAAGACATCCGGAGCTCCATTTTCTTCTTCTATGGCCCACCCTGATGCGGCCATCTAGAAGGTCTTCCAGACGCGTCTGTGCGGTGGATGAAAACTGGCTTCCACCTCGGGTCAAACGTGGAAAAGTCCAAATTCCACAAGATTTCCACCACCTATAGCCTACCAAAATTAATTAAGATGCTTTGTACTGTTGGTGGCTCGACCCAAGGCTCCCAAAATGCCTATTTAAGGCAGTGGTGGTGAAGAATTTTAGGATCTTGGATGCTTTGTTCAATTGTGATGTTATGCTGCATTTTTGTTGCCTCAATTTTGTCTTTCACATGTAAGTTGTTCAATTCACTTTAGTTTCTTAATAAAAGTTCTTCTTATAATCTTATTCTGTTGTTCTTAATATCACTTTGATACCGTTGGATTAAGGTGTGAATTTATTCACACCAACCCTTGTGAAATTATTCACACAACGGTGGAGTGATCATTTTATTTTTGTTGTTTTCTTTACTTCTCCATTCCTCCCTTATGAGTCTACTTTCCGCTTCCATTGCAACCATGGGATCCATGGAGGGCTAACCCACTTATGGGTTGATCCAAGGGAGTAGCAAGGGGCTGGATTGGATGTTATTTATCACCTAATTAATGTATAATCACTTCTTTAATTGGGATTTTTATTTGATGATTTTTAAACTCCATCGTCCTTGTTGAATTTAAGGCCACACACTTCAAGTACTAATACGATCCTTTACCTTGAAGTGCTCAAAACTTTGATCCTTCAAGTGTATAGGTGATTAGTATTAGAGGGTGTAGGCATTAAACTAGTAAGTGATGATGTTGTTTTATCTCCTTAAATGAACCCATCTCAAATTTAAGAAATTGAAATCATTAAAAAGAAAATACATCCAATCCACCCCGAGTGATAACCTAGGATCAACTCATTCTTTTAAATTGAATCCACTTAAATCTTTTAGATATCTTTAAAACCCATCCAAAATCAATCCAAGTTTGCCACTTCATAGCCAAAAATCCATCCCTAGGGTTGTGTATCTTAGGTATCTTCTTTGGTCTCTGTGGAATCGACAACCCAAGCTACACTACAAGGACCGTTCTACCCTTCTTCTCTTGGGTAAATTTGGGCGTGAACCAAATTTTGGCGCCGTTTCCGGGGACCAAGTAAGTACCTTAGATCCAAAAAAAAACCTTCCTTCCTCACCTCCATTCTTCTACTCTCACCCAAGATCTCTTATCTTGTCTCTTTCTCGCTTTTTTTTTGGCGCATGTCCGCCTACACCCGCGATTTCTCAAACAGACTAGTTAGGGTGGAAAGTCCTAGGATAGGGGAGTCAAGTGCACCTAAGGGATTGTTTAAATCAGATTCAAATATTCTTGAAACCCCAAAGTCAGAACTTGAAACAAGTCCAATGGAGGGTCATCCACAAAATCAAATTGTAAACCCTGGGGGGAATCAAATGGGAAACCAAAACCAAGAAGCTCCAAACTTAGGGAATGTAGTTGATCAAACCATGAACGACTACCTCACTCCAGCTTGGACCAATGCCCCCTCATGCATTAGACACAATTCCATAGGAGACACCAACTACATATTCAAACCCCATGTCCTAAACCACCTTCCAACCTTTCATGGGATGGAGTCAGAAATGCCATACCTTCATGTCAAAGAGTTCAACGACATTGTTGAAACCATGTGTCCCCCACATCAACTAGAATCTGCTAAGATGAGGCTATTTCCTTTTTCATTAAAGTATTGAGCTAAAAATTGGCTAAACAACTTGAGACCTGCATCAATCCACTCTTGGTACCAACTGCAAAGAGAATTCTACAAAAAGTACTTCCCTCATCACAAAACAATTGCACTTAAAAAGAGCATCCAAAACTTTTTTGAAAAAGAGGGAGAGTCATTTTATGAAACATGGGAGAGTTTCAAAGACACCCTAAACATGGTTCCACACCATGGGTTTTCCATACCTGAACAAGTGATAATTTTCTATGAAGGGTTGGGTCCGGGTAATAAACAATTCATTGACATGATGTGTAATGGAACCTTTAAAAACAAGGCCCCAAATGATGCTTACGAGTATCTCGAATGTCTGGCTGAACAAAACCAAACTTGGGGAACTTCACCTTATTCTGAAAAGACACAAAGAACCACTGGAATTCATACACTTAGAGAAGAGGAAAGCCTTAGGTCTAAACTCGCAGCACTCTCTAGGAAGGTTGAAGAGATAGACCTTAGGAAAGTCCATGAAATCCAAAATGTAGACCTTGTTTGCACAATTTGTGACAAACATGACCATAAAACAGACAACTGCCCAACCATTCCATCCATCAAGGATGTTCTTCTAGGAGGACCCCCAGCGGAAGTCAATGCCCTAAACTTTCAAAAGCCCCAATACCAAAACACCTTCAATCCAAGGTACAATGACCACCCAGGCTTCCGCTGGAAAGATAACCAACAACCTAGCCAACCACAGGGACAAAATCCTTACCCCCATCAGAACTACCAAAACCATAACCATTTCCAAACCCAACCTATCCAATACCAACAACCACCAGTCCATTTTCAACAAACCATCCCACCTCCAAAATATCCCCCTGGGATAAACCAACCTACTCAAGCACCCACCCAAACTGTTCCACAAAGCCTACTAGAACAACTGTGCAAACAAATGGAGAGGATGAACTCGGAGGTATCTTCCCTAAAACAAGAACTTCAAACCATCAAAACAGGAAAGGCACCCATGCCTACTCAGGCGGTGCCATCCTCAACTTCAAGGGGAGAGTCAAGTTGTGCTCAAACAACTCATGAACAACTAAAGGCTGTGACTGTTTTAAGAAGTGGGAAATCAATTGAGAAACCTGAACAACTAATTCAGAACCCACCTGAAGATTCAAACTTGGATGAGAATTCAAGTGAACCACAAGATCAAACTGAGGAAACTGATAACAATGTGAAAGAAACAACTCTTCAACAAACAACCCCACAACCCGCACCATTTCCCCAACGCATGAGGGGGAAATCCAAGCCTGAACTGAGTGAAACATTGAGGGAAATCTTCTCACAAGTCAAGTTGAACATTCCTCTTCTCGATGCAATCCAAACCATACCTTCCTACTCAAAGTACCTTAAGGACTTGTGCACTTTTAAAAGAAAATTTTCACATAAAAACCAAGTCCTTTTGGCTGCTAATGTGAGTACCACCATTCAAGGGACCATTCCTCCTAAGTTGAAAGACCCAGGTTGCCCTTACATCAATGTTGAACTAGGAGAAAGCAAAGTTGTCAAGGCCTTGTGTGACCTAGGTGCTAGTGTCAATCTCATCCCATATGTTGTGTACTGCCAGTTAGGCCTAGAAGAGCTCCAACCCACATCTGTCACACTTCAGCTTGCTGATCGTAGCATTAGGGTTCCCAAGGGGATTTTAAAGGACGTTCTGGTAAAGGTTGAAAACTTCATCTACCCTGCTGATTTCATTGTACTTGACAACCATCCAAATTTAGGAAATAAGGAACAAACCCCAATCATCCTTGGTCGTCCTTTCCTTGCAACAATCAACTCTGTTATCCGAGTCCGAAATGGGAACATGACCATCACCTTTGGGAACATGAGTCTAGACTTGAACATCTATAATGCAAGCTCACAAATAGGGGATGACGAGGATATTCATGAAGTAAACATGATAGGAAGCATTGATAATGAATCCATGGAACATCAAGGAATATTTGATGAATGTTTAAGTCAGAATGAGATTGATTTCCTTTGTTCACATGAAGGAAGTTTATCTCCTTGGCTCGAATCATTTTCAAATTGCTCCTATAATGATGTCTTAGGACCAACAATCAGTGAAACCTTTCAGGAAAACACATTCATGGAGACAACTCAAACTCCCTTCCCTAACCAAGGTCAATACAATCTTGTGGTTGAAACTTCTACACATGGGGAATCAATTCAATCTGAAAATCTAGGAAACAAATTTGATCTTGATCCAATGCCCCAATATTCTGCTGAAATTCTGAACCAACCAGATCTTGAATTGAAGGAACTTCCTACCTCCCTCAAGTATGCCTTCCTAGGGGAAAATCAAACACATCCTATAGTCATATCTTCTTCTCTTGAAGCCAATCAGGAGGGGATGCTTCTAGATGTCCTTAGGAAACACAAGAAAGCCATTGGTTGGACCCTGTCTGATATTCCTGGGATTAGCCCACTTATTGGAACTCATAGGATTACTCTTGAATCTGAATCCAAACCATGTCGTCAACCTCAGAGGAGACTCAATCCAAATCTTATGGATGTGGTAAGGAAAGAACTTCTTAAGTTGTTGAAAGCTGGTATCATCTGCCCCATAGCTTAGAGTGAGTGGGTAAGCCCAATTCAAGTTGTCCCAAAGAAAGCTGGAATCACTGTGATCACTAATAAGGATGGGGAAATTCTTCCAACTAGGGTGAGTAGTGGCTGGAGAGTCTGTATTGACTATAGGAAGCTCAACTCTTGTACCAAGAAGGACCATTTTCCCTTGCCCTTTATTGATCAAGTCCTCGAGCGAGTGGCGGGTCATCAATTCTATTGCTTCCTAGATGGGTACTCAGGTTACAATCAAATTGAGGTCTCCCTAGAGGATCAAGGGAAGACTACATTCACATGTCCTTTCGGTACCTTTGCCTTTAAATGCATGCCATTCGGGTTATGCAATGCCCCTGGAACCTTCCAGCGGTGCATGATGGGAATCTTCTCAGACATCCTAGGGGATTTTCTTGAGGTCTTCATGGATGACTTATCTGTGTTTGGGGATACCTTTGAGGGATGTCTGCAGAATGTGGATAGAGTCTTGTCAAGATGTGAAGAAAAAAATCTGGTCCTAAACTGGGAAAAATGCCATTTCATGGTTAAAGAGGGACTTGTTCTAGGCCATCTGGTCTCGAGTAGGGGGATTGAAGTTGATAAAGCAAAGGTTGACATCATTCGTCACCTTCCATCACCCAGAACTGTTAAGGAAGTGAGGTCCTTCTTAGGACATGCTGGTTTCTATAGAAGATTCATTAAGGACTTTAGTTCAATCTCTCGCCCTCTTTGTGCTCTCCTAGTAAAGGATGCTCCATTTGTTTGGACAGAAAGCTGTGAGGGTTCATTTTCAACCCTTAAATCCGCTCTCACCTCTCCTCCCATTATGAAATCTCCAAACTGGGACCTTCCTTTCGAACTCATGTGTGATGCCAGTGACTTTGCTGTAGGAGCTGTGTTAGGACAACGGTGTGATAAAACTCCATATGTCATTTCTTATGCAAGAAAATCCTTAAATGATGCCCAAATCAATTACACCACCACTGAAAAGGAGTTACTTGCTGTTGTTTTTTCCTTAGAGAAATTCAGGTCCTACCTCTTAGGATCACCCATCATTGTATTCACTGACCATTCAGCTCTAAAATATCTCTTCCAAAAACAAGATGCAAAGGCTAGATTGATTAGGTGGGTCCTTCTTCTTCAAGAGTTCTATTTAACCATTAAGGATAAAAAAGGTGTCGAGAATGTTGTAGCTGATCACCTCTCTAGGTTGGAATTCAAGGACAAATCACATCACCTTTCTGTGTCTGATTCATTTCCTGATGAGAACCTCTATTCTGTGAGTGATTGCCCTTGGTATGCTGACATAGCCAACTTCTTAGTTTCAGGGGTCATTCCAAAATTCTTAGGGACCCAAGCTAGAAAAAAATTTCTTTCTGATGTCAAGCATTATGTGTTTGATGATCCATACCTATATAAGTTCTGTCCTGACCAAGTTATTAGGAGGTGTGTGCCAGAATCCGAACAAGAGTCCATCCTAATGTTCTGTCATAGTGAGGCTTGTGGAGGTCACTTTTCCTCTAAGAAAACTTTTGCCAAGGTTCTTCAATGTGGTCTCTTTTGGCCCACCCTCTCAAGGGACTCCTACACATTTTGTCAAAGCTGTCCTAGGTGTCAACAAGTAGGGTCCATCACAAAAAGGAATCAAATGCCTCTCACTCCAATATTAGTGGTTGAAATCTTTGACTGTTGGGGAATTGATTTCATGGGTCCCTTCCCAAACTCTAGGGGATATCTTTACATTCTCTTGGCTATCGATTATGTCTCAAAATGGGTTGAGGCCATTCCTACAAAATCCAATGACCATCAAACTGTGATTATATTCCTTAAAGAAAACATCTTATCTAGATTTGGGATTCCTAGGGCTATCATTAGTGATCGTGGAACTCATTTCTGCAATCGCCCATTCTCATCGCTCAAGGAGAAGTATGGAATTTCTCACAAAGTGTCCACCGCTTACCACCCACAAACCAATGGTCAAGCTGAGTTAGCCAATCGAGAAATCAAACAAATTCTTGAGAAAACTGTTAATCCATCTAGGAAAGATTGGTCGAGCAAACTCTTAGATGCTCTTTGGGCATATCGAACAGCATTTAAAACTATCCTAGGAATGTCCCCATATAGGTTGGTTTATGGTAAAGCATGCCATTTGCCAGTGGAGATTGAGCATAAGGCCTTTTGGGCAATTAAAAAAATGAACTTTGACATTTCTTTGGCCGGAATAAAGAGGAAATTGGATCTACACGAGCTTGAGGAACTTAGGATGGAGGCTTATGAAAATTCAAGGATCAATAAAGCTAGAGTTCAAGCCTACCAGTCTAGGAATCTTAAAACTAAACACATTGAACCAGGGAAACCTGTGCTTTTGTATAGTTCTAAACTTCATTTGCACCCGGGAAAGTTGAGGTCTAGATGGTCCGGTCCATACATAGTGCATAAGGTGTACCCCCATGGGGCTGTTGAAATTCAAGATCCCACCAATGGTCAAATATTTAAAGTTAATGGTCATAGAGTCAAACCATTCATAGAACCATTCCAAAAACATGAAGTTGATGAAGACCTGAGTGAACCTACCTTGGATGAAAAAAAAACAACAACAATTAATCAATAAGGGGTTTAAGTCGAGCTAACGACGTTAAACAAAGCGCTGCACGGGAGGTAACCCGTGGTTTTTATGTTTCTAATATTTCTGAATCATCTTTATTTTTCAAATAATATTACTTAATCATTTTTATATTTAAAAATAAAAAAAATAGACTTTTGACCTGTTCTTCTATTATGAGTATGGATGGGTACGAAAGAGGAGCACCATATTCATCCGTGTCACGTGGTGTGATCCTTGAGTAATACCTTACCCAGAAATTTAAAAAGAAGACAATGTATCATCAGTTTATTTTGTTTTTATTATTCAATGGGTTAAAAAAAATATATAATAATACAAAAAAAAAGTCCACGCCATAGGCCGTGGGGCAAACCCCGTCACAACCGGTGAAGCCACGGGGACTCGAACCCGGGACCGAAGGGAGACAGGGGCGCGCGCTTACCACTGACCTGCGGCTTCTTGTGCTACCTTATTCTATAATTTTTATATATATTCTTATATTTTACTTCCTTTATTATATAAATATATATATATATATATATTGTTTGTTTTGTTTGTTTTGTTTTTTTTCCTTTTTCCACTAGGGAACTTTGCAAGCAACATGGATATCAAAGGAACAAATTCAAGCTGCAAGAACTTCCAACATCAACCACCAGGTGACTTCATTCCATAACCCTCATTTTCAATTTCATTTTTGAACTTTAATTCTCTACCTCTACCCCCTTCTAAATTTTCATTTCTTTAAACACTGGGGACAGTGTTGTTTTAAGTTGGGGGGGAGATAAAATAAAAAAAAATGCTTTTGTGTCAAAAACAGAAATTGAATGATTTGAAAAAAAAAGTAAATGGAAGGAAAAATTCCTTTAACTTCGAACATGGTAATACACATTGTACACTTTGAAACTGAATATCAAATAATTTAGCATGCCCTGATTCTGATTTTAATCCTTGTATAATTTCATGAGCATAGATTTTGGAAAGTGTGGCTGTCCAATGTGATATGTCATCATTTATATTTTCATCCAAATAAAAAAATTCCACAATGCACGTCCTCTAGACTGTGGGGTACTAATTTGAATTTTTGGGGTCCCATAATAAATAGCATAGGATGGTTTTATTTTTATGAATAATATGAGTACTCAAAAAAAAATATTAAAAAAATAAAAAAATAAAAAATAAAAATAAAAATTCGCGTGTAGAGCAATGGATTGATAAAATGCGAGGCTTTCGGCACTTGGGGATCGTGACTCCAGAGTTGTCTAGCCCTGAGTTTTTCAATCTATCTCTATTTATGGTAATATGACTTTGTTTTTTGATTAAGTTAACTCGAGATGATGCCCGAGTATGTGGGCTTCACTTGGTGCCCTAAGGCCTTTGAGTCTGGGAGTCATCGGCAAAGTCTTGCTACATGGGTTAATTTGATTAATTGCAATCTCAATTACTATAGCAATATTGCAAAAAAAAAATTCAAAAAAAATAGGGATGAAGAATGCTCATATTAGGATTAAATGTGATTCCACCTAGCGCTTCCATGATTTCCCCCTTGAATGAAAATGAACCCCATATCTATTGTGATTCACAACACATCATTACACCTAATTGAGTTGGATGAAGTATGATGATGGATTTGATCAAAGGAATGGGCTTGGGATTGGGATCTGCTTATGAAACTATCTCGTATTAAAATATTTTGATGGGTTTCATGATTGTTTGGTATAAGTTTTTTTGGTGGTCATTTTGTATTAAAATGTTTTTGGAAAAGGGAATTCGAATTTCATTTTTGATGAGATATATTTTGATCGGGACTAGAAAAACTCAAGTTGGGGGGTGTGATTAGCCACTAAATGAGGCTAATATTCATTGTTAATATACTTAATTTTCATGTTCTTTGTTATTCATAAACACCATTTTAGTGCATTTTACACTTTGAACACCATTTCACATTATGATTGTAATACCTTCTTAAAATGCACTATTATGTGGTACATTTTTGAACATCATTTAAAGTACCCAATGATTCATCTGATTTTAAGGAATTTAATTTTACATATTTTAATTTGATATTTTTGGAAATTGATCTACACTTAAATATGAACATGTTTTATTCAGGGATCAATGGAGAATTCATGGAGGATGATGGAGATATTTGGCAATGAAAGGAAGCAATTCTGGAGAAGGCAGATTGGACACCAGCCGACTGATGAGACTGTGGGGCCCAACATACAAACCCAATTAATCCCAAATTTCGTGGGATGATAGAATACATGTACAGTAACAAATCACTCTTCAGGAGTTAATGCTAATTCGGCCTCCATGTTGGTCATTTGGGCGGCCCAAGTTAGAGATAAAATTCTGGGCCAGATTCTGCGGCTCAGAAAAACATTCCACCATTTTGATTATATCTCGGAATACACAACTCCAAATGGGCCCAAATTTTACAGACGGTTAGAAGACATCCGGAGCTCCATTTTCTTCTTCTATGGCCCACCCTGATTCGTCCATCTAGAAGGTCTTCCAGACGCGTCTGTTCGGTGGATGAAAACTGGCTGCCACCTCGGGTCAAACGTGGAAAAGTCCAAATTCCACAAGATTTCCACCACCTATAGCCTACCAAAATTAATTAAGATGCTTTGTACTGTTGGTGGCTCGACCCAAGGCTCCCAAAATTCCTATTTAAGGAAGTGGTGGTGAAGAATTTTAGGATCTTGGATGCTTTGTTCAATTGTGATGTTATGCTGCATTTTTGTTGCCTCAATTTTGTCTTTCACATGTAAGTTGTTCAATTCACTTTAGTTTCTTAATAAAAGTTCTTCTTCTAATCTTATTCTGTTGTTCTTAATATCACTTTGATACCATTGTATTAAGGTGTGAATTTATTCACACCAACCCTTGTGAAATTATTCACACAACGGTGGAGTGATCATTTTATTTTTGTTGTTTTCTTTACTTCTCCATTCCTCCCTTATGAGTCTACTTTCTGCTTCCATTGAAACCATGGGATCAATGGAGGGCTAACCCACTTATGGGTTGATCCAAGGGAGTAGCAAGGGGCTGGATTGGATGTTATTTATCACCTAATTAATGTATAATCACTTCTTTAATTGGGATTTTTATTTGATGATTTTTAAACTCCATCGTCCTTGTTGAATTTAAGGCTACACACTTCAAGTACTAATACGATCCTTTACCTTGAAGTGCTCAAAACTTTGATCATTCAAGTGTATAGGTGATTAGTATTAGAGGGTTTAGGCATTAAACCAGTAAGTGATGATGTTGTTTTATCTCCTTAAATGAACCCATCTCAAATTTAAGAAATTGAAATCATTAAAAAGAAAATACATCCAATCCACCCCGAGTGATAACCTAGGATCAACTCATTCTTTTAAATTGAATCCACTTAAATCTTTTAGATATCTTTAAAACCCATCCAAAATCAATCCAAGTTGGCCACTTCATAGCCAAAAATCCATCCCTAGGGTTGTGTATCTTAGGTATCTTCTTTGGTCTCTGTGGAATCGACAACCCAAGCTACACTACAAGGACCGTTCTACCCTTCTTCTCTTGGGTAAATTTGGGCGTGAACCACTGATCATGAATGATAGAATTCAATGGTAATAGTGAATAAGATACAACACTATCTCTACTAATAGGTTATCAATTGTTTAATGAATTCAAAATATTATCACTATTTTTTATAAAGAGTTTTTGAAAACCTAACGAAATCATGTCAGCCGATGTGATCAATTTTCATTATATTACTATATTAGAATTTTTTGTACATCATGAATTTTAATAATTCCAGTAATGTAGAAAAAATATATTTCATAGTGTTATAGCCATGTTATTAAATGATCCTAAAAATTAATGATGGAATCAAGGCTAGGTTGGACATTATTGACATGGGCAATTGGAATAGTTGTAACTTGTGAAGGGAAAAGCAAGGAATTTTCTTCCTCTAATAGCTCACACATTTTATAGACATGAAAATTTTCAATTTTTTATTTTATTTAATGGTGTAAAAGTTCCATATGCATATTTATCAAATATCAAGAATGTAAACTAAATGAATAATTTGAAGGTGCAGGGACTAAAATAACATGAATATCAAATTATTAAGAAATATTTGATACTCGTTGATTTCCATTGCACTCTTCCTAAGAGTGTATGGCATACATTAACCTGAATATTAATCTTTTTTTAATAAATATAAGGTAATTTTATAGACCATATGATGTTTTGAATCATGAATAAAGAGGTTGCAGTCATATTATGTGAATTAGAGATGTTATTCCCACCAGAATGCTTTGATATAATGGTCAAACTGATGGTTTACTCACTTATAGAGTTTCAAATATGTGGTCCTATCCATTATAGATTGATGTACCCCATTTAATGGTATATGAATATTATGAAAGGTATGTCAAGAATAGATGTTTTCTATATGGTTTTATTGTAGAAAGATATATTTTTGAAGAATCATTTTAAATTTGTACCAATTATTTATCAAATGATGACAAAATTAGTACCCCAAAGTCTTGTCACAATAGATGCCTTATGGGCAAAGGGATTTCATGAAGAGATTCTGTTACAATTACCATCACAGAGTAGGATAAATAGAACCTTTACATTTTACATAATAGTTAAAATTCTAATCCATATGATGCATTCCACAAATATATTCTTACTAATATGAATGAATCAGGGGTTGAAGGATAGATATCAAAGACACATAAGCAACAACTTATTGGATGGTTTCAATATCATATATAAACATAGTTATCTAAAAATCCAAATTTAATTTTTAAATGATTTTGATGGTTATCCATGGGACCAAATGTAAATTTCATATCTTATATAGGTTTTTTATTCAATGGTTATACATTCTATAAAAAACCACACGATGATTATAGTATGATGCAGAACAATGATTTTACCCTTTTGGTAGAAGTGGTGCACATATTTAGTTCTAATGACAGAAATCCAATTTATATGAATGTGTTATATTTCAACATTATATAATAGATATATGAGTTAGATTATGCAATATTATAAGTTCCAATTTTACATTGTAAATGGGTTGACAATACAAGTGTAGTGAATGTTTATGAAATGGGATTCATTCTAGTGAATTTCAGTGTAGAAGGGGAAAAGAAAAATCCATTCTTAATCGAATAAAAAAAAGGTCAAGTATTTTATGTCTCAGATCCAACAAACCTGAATTGGTTTATTTTATTGTTGGAGACTGAAACAACTATAGGATAAGATTAAAATTTAATCAAGGATTTCCCTTCAATGGGGAGATCAAAATCAATTCATGTTGGTACAAATGTAGACAATGTCTTATACGTTATAGGGGAACACAATAGGTGGTTGGAATTTTTTTTAGAGGAGAAAAATCCATTCAACCATCAAAAAGAGAATAATTTTTCATTGATAATATTAAAGTTTTTTTAATATAATATTATTTTTCACATAATAATATATTTTCTCTACTGCATTAGCATAATCTGAGTTAACTGTTTGATCACTCATTCAGAAAATACCTTCGGCCCATGATTATGTTATCAATTTTTAGGGAAGACTAAACATTTGATGATGAAACTATAGAATTATTATGGGATCAAGAAAATGTGTAGGAAAAAACAAGAATGATGAAAAATTTAAAGGTTTAATAAAATTATCATGGAAATAAGTAAGGGCATAAAATTTGAGGTTGGTTGGAAGTAATGCGTCTAACCTGTTGACCCCATCAAGTCAATGTTCATTAGTAATGTTGGGGGTCACAATGAGGATGAATGTAGAGATTTATATATATTTTTGGTTTTACCTCCAGCCTGCAATGAGGTGAAACCTTTGGAAAGATATAATGATAACATTATGATATAATTACTATATTTTACAAAAAAATTATATAATGAAATGTTTATTTAATTTTAGGATTTCATTGTAGAGTTTGTTTATTTCAAAGGATTTATATAATAAATATGTCTTAATGGACACTAAAAAATCCCATAGTGTCTTTCAGACTCTTCTTACCAATTTATATATCAGGGATACTGAGGGGAATGTAAATCCTCAACCACCAATTATATATGAACAAATTATAAAGTAGGAAATATGGGATGCTTTGATCATTCAACATGTTGAGTATTCATTTCATGTTCATTATAGTTGATAATATATTATTTGACATTATTAATTTTATCTAGTCTGATTTAAAATTTTTAATTTATGAAACATCAAAAGACTATTAAAAAGAAGGAATGTCCATCAAAACAAATACACCCCAAGAGAAATGTAAGGATGTGGTACATTTCACTAGAAAAGAAATTGGTATTCTTTTTAAATAAAAAATAAATGTTTTACGTGATAGAAAACAACATATATTCCTTTGTTTATATGTAGATTGATGAATCAAAATTTGAAGCCACTTCCATACCAAATCATGGTCCATTGAAGGAATATCACATAAATAATGAGGGTAAAGTAGTTGATGAAAACAAAAAAGTATTATGGGAATAATGTGTATTTTTTACATTATAGTGATTCATTATACTTTATAGAAGTACTACAAAAAAATATCTATTTATGTTAATTTTATTTTTATATGGTTTAAAAACATTAATCATTAGTGACCATATTAGAAGAAAAACTACTTTCATAGGCTTTGAAGTTGTCGGAACAATATGGTTGTGTTAGAAGATTAGGTTTTGGAGTGTCTCCTTGAACATATTTTCATATGATAAAAACAAAAGAAGCTACATATAAGGTTATAAAATAATTGCATACAAAATTAATGGATTTTTAATATATTATTATCTAGTATGGTTTGGTAAACCAATATTTGAGAATATATCAAAGTGAACTAGTGGTAGAACAATGATCTGTACATAGAGAACCAAATGACCCCACTAGCTATGAGGCTATTCATTCCCCTCAGCTACATACCTTACCCAAGGTAATTAATTTTTTCAGTACTATTTATGCAAAATATGAATCTAACAACTACCTATAACATTTTATTATTATAATTATTCAGGGTACAGTTGTATGTTATTTTTATCTTTCAACAACCACACACTTCCTTGTTGTGAGGGGTATATTTTGTAATATCCTTAGAGACATTATACACAACAATGAACTCAAAAAATAAAACAAGATAGTGGTAATTGAGGCAACTCATGATCCATTCACTGAGTTTCATGTTCAACGTGATGATCTAGATACTACAATGGTCAATCATGCTATTGTAACTTTCATAGCATGACCATCTAATCTTATAATGATTCATGCGGTATGTCATTACAAAAATAGTTCTAAAAAAACTAAAACAATTAATGAAAAAATCTTGAAGTGAGTTATGGTATTACGAACAGAAAAAATGATGGAGAAAGGGACTGTTGAATCATGAAAATCTAGTGAATCAACTAAGATATAAAAAGGACCTTCTGGAGGTACCTTTTCCCTACCAATTTCATAGAAAAATTTATTGTCCTTAGAACTTTAGGAAATGTCCACATTTAAATATAAAAATATATCTTACATTATATATTATCAAGAAATATATGGAAATTTTAGGAAACATGTAGTTGTTTTGTATATTATAAAAGTGATTTTTAGTTTTGAATGGTTGGGATTATCAGTTGTGAATATATACATATGGTAAATTTTCATAATATTAAAATCCAAATAGTGATGTAATATGTTCATTAAAGCTATTAACTATTCATTTTTCCTACATGAATTTATATCACTTCTATATGAAGGGAAATCCATATGATGTATGATTATGACTCATTAATCCCTATATCATTTCTTTGCAAAAAAATATAGTGAGAAGGAATAAATTGTAAAGAAGAAAGATGAGTTATACAATGTGTTTGAGAAAAAAATAAATGGTGACAAACAATTTTTTATTCCTACAATACTGGGGTAAAACTCTTCAATCTAATCACATAAATTCTATTTTTATTTTTTTTTCATTACTATTGGTTTTTGTTTTTTAGGAAGCATTGGATGCTGATCATTGACAATCTTGATACCCAGAATATATTTTTTGGATCTAATGAGTGGATATCCAACAATCAAACCACACATTATGTGTATTGTGATTTTTTAATACACTATAATTTGAAATTTATTGATAAACATTAAAATATATAATTTAGCACTTGTATTAACTATAATTTTGTTTATTGGTAAATCACTAAATATAGGCTCATTCCTGGAATGATGTCGGTTAATAAACATAAAAATCATGCAGATTACATCAAATGGAAAAAGATTAAGGAATATATATAGTGATTTAACTATCAAAAAATATTTGAAAACAATTTACCTATTTTTTTCAATGTTTTAGTATTTTCCAAATCAATATAATGGATACAATTTTGGATATTATGTTTGAAATTTTTTTATAGTGATCAGAAACCATGAAAATTCTAGTATCCCAAAATAAGTAATTTACAAAGGTAATTAAAATTACATTAAAAATATCACATCATCATTTATTTTTCTATCATTTATTAATACTACCATGATTTCTGGAAACCTTTATAATGAAAAGAATAATTTTTTTTGATTAGATATGAGTGGGAAACATAAAAATTGTTATAATGTTTTCGGACAACAAATTTAGGTGATTTACTTATATGTTTTTAATCTACTAAAAGATATAACCTTATAAATATACTTATGGTGTGAATCATTATTATCATAAGGATTATATATTATTTTTTTTATATATTTATCTTGTTAAATTCTATGGGGGAAATCAATTTATTTAGAAGCATTATCATGTAAATAATAAACCATTTGGGAAATAGAGGAGGTGGACGTGGGTGAGGGGGTAGAGTTAGAGACTAAGGTAGAGGAGGAGGTAGAGGCAATGACCACGGAGGATGAGGAGATGAAGTTCTAGAATGAAAATAATAAAATTTTCGAGCAATGTAGTTCAATGGGGATCAAACTAAGGTTGTTCTAGAGAATAATTGTAGAAAATTTCTCACAATACTTGTCAAAAAATATAAGATCCAATGTTTAAGTACTTCTGGTTTCCTATTGAAAAATTGTTTTTCCCAAATTTTTTGAGAGATTTTGTATTGGAATTTAAGGGGAGGTAGTTTTTTCATAAACAAAATAGGATAAAATTATTTTTTCAAATTTATAATATTAAGAAACAATTTATATTTTCACATTACAAGTACTATATAATATTAATAATATGTGAATAAACCCATCGCCAAGAAAAAATTTAACAACAAAAAACAGATGTAGTTTCTTACCCATGGATTCTCTACACTTAAAATAAAGGGTTTTAGTAGCATAAAATAGCCAAAATAAGAACATATTCGATATTCTTATACAACAATTTTTACTCATAATGAAGGGATTCTTAATTTATAAATTCCATAAATAAGGTAACTTAAAAAAATAGAAATTTTATAAGTGGAATCCTAGTAATAAAACACAAGGGGATGAATTAATTCATGAATACAAACACAAATGTAAACTCAATTCATTATTCCATGTCAACAATCCATTCATTTTCCTGAGGATATAGAGCCATCACATGAATTATACAGATCTCACTTTGTAGCTATAAAAAATATAAATATAAATGTAAAAAATATTGCAGCATTAAAACTAATAAAAATTCAAAAGGTTTTTATATACCTACTGTATATAAACCAACCATGTACTATATTTTTTATACAATAGTCACCTGAGGGTCAAAAAACAAATCCAATCACCAAAAAATATATAATATATCTCAAATGTTTGAATAAATATGTGTGTAATCAACTTTAAAACCCAACTAGTGTATGAGAGAACTATTAGATGACACCCATCATTGAGATATCATGGTCATCATGGGGGGTTTTTGTCCAAGGAAAGATTGAATCAAATGAAAAATAAACCTATTAAGGCAGAAATTGCCAAAACTGAAAAACCTTATTCAAATGAAATTATGAAGCACTAAAAATCAAAATGAATAACCCTTTGAAAAATAATCTAGTTTCATGATCCATGAACTCTAAAACAATTAATAAATACAAAATTTCATCATTTTATTAATGAATTTTTAGGAAATAAAAATTCAATGGTTTCACTTTGGTGGGTGGTGGAATTATTTGGGTTATTCGATCATTAATTGGATACTTGATATAATATCACAAAATATTGTGAAATCCGTAAAAGTAACACATAATGTTTACATTAGTAAAACTGATTGACTAAAATTGATTCCTTTGAATGAAAATGATGAAAAATTAAATCATCCCACCATTATATCACATAAAATGTCACAATCATTACATGAGTAGAGGTGTTTAATATATAATCAATATGAATATGGATACTTTTTCACTAGATCACCATCAAAAAATGCATCCATTGGTTCTTCATTAATATACAATTTCACATTAATTGTGTAAAATGATCCATGTTCATGAGCTCTTTATTTAAAAAACTCATCGTCGTTCTCAATAAAAAATACATGAGAATATGGATATTCCCTTTTTATTGACAAATAATGAGGTATGTTAGAGTTTATAATCACCCATAATATTGGAAAGGATATACTAATATATAGCACAATCCCAGAAGATATAATGGATGCATTGGAATGTAGTGTCATTTCAAATATATAAAGGGTTATACTGATGTTTAATACTGTCAAAAAGGGAAAAACATTTATAATAGAGTTTAGTGTCTTCTGAAAATATATAATGGGTCACATTGGTATTTTTTCCATCCATGAATGTAAATTTTTTTCCATAGAGTTTTTTCTCTCTTTGATGGTGAAGGGGAAAGATATATTTTATTACGTTCCATGAAAATTCATGTAAATGTTTATTTTAGTTAAAGAAATTAATTCAAATTCGCATGCACCAATGATTAATATTTTCATGGAATAAATAAAGTGATACACCAAGGTTTAGTAGAATCCAAGAATATATATTTTGTTACTCATGTTTTTTATAGCGAATACAAAGGAAAATGTTTGTATATTAGTTTTATAATAACCCAAAAGGATAAATATTTTTATAGGAATTTTTTTAATATGTAATTGTAATGTTTTTGTAATGTGGTAAAATATATCATGTCGTTGGGATTGAGCTTCTAAAATATTTTATTTTAGGGTCATGTAAGCTTTAATAAATTTCGTGTATTTTATTTTAATATGACAAATAATAATTATATAATACTTTAATAATATATAAAAAGAAAAATTTTTCTTTTAGTTAAATTTATCATCATTTTACATACTTTTTTTGTTAATTTAGTCATCATTTTTATTTTATACTTATTTTTTTAGTTTTCCTAGATATCAAAAACAAATATATTTTCCAATAAAGAAATGGGTCAAAAATGTATATATACATCATTAAAAGGTGAATTCATATTACTTCTTAAGTTAGTTTTGTCGTCATTTTATTAAATATTTTTTGTTAATTTACTTATCATTATTATTTAATAATTGTTTATTTTTTTGACATATCATTTGGAAATTTATTGTGTTTACTTCAGTTGTCTACATTTATCCATATAAGAGAGAACATGTCTCTTTTGGATGAGGCATTTCATGCATCATGGGGTTTCCACTTCCATCTAAATTGAATATTTCTTTCTTTTTAGTATTTTAGTAGATAGTTGAAAGAGATACATACAACACATACTAAATCACCTACACCTCAATATGATAAAAAACGTTCATGGTATGACTCAAACTATATGTTTTTAGCATATAATTTATATTTTAGTTCAAAACACACGTCACAAAATCAAAAATTGGGAAAACACATTCCCTAATATCTGAACTACATCAACCCATATTTATATTTTATCAAATAAATTTAGTGAGTTAAAATGAAACATGGTTGGTTGGTTCTTTATAAATATTTCAAAAACATATCCTCTTGCACATGAATTCCAATCCTGATTTTTTCACCATAAAATTATTGTCCATATAAGTAATTTGGTTTCTCATATACAGATTTTATTTATTTTCTTTTAGTATTATAAATTTTAGAATTTTTTTGTTGTACAGGATGATTATTTTATTTGAGTTGGTGTGGTTTGTTTGAAACTTCTCATGCTTGTGAGAGATTCCACTACATTGCTATAACTGAGACAATGACAAAAAGGAAGTGGTTCAAGAATCTATACAACCATCATGGAAGGGTGAATTCCTACTACTTATTTAATTAATTTTTCTATATTTTTATCTACTATTTGTATGTAACTTTCCTTATAATTTTTATCTAATACTTATTATTTTTTTAAAAGAACAATTGGAAGGTCTTATTTATATTTTGACTATGTGAAACAATCCCAAAATGACAGAACATATTCTTTTTTGATAGAAGAGGAAACCTCATGCAACAGAAAATGTGATTAGTTTTTGAGAGCATGTATTTTCTCTTATATAAAAATAGAAAATGATCTCTATTTTCTATATTTTTGTAGATAGTTTAAAGAAAAACTAATACTATATACTTAATCATCTGCACCAAAATTAGGTACATAGTGTGATCGATATAACTCTTACTATATTTTTTTAGTTTATAATTTTCATTTTAGATTAAAACACACATCAAATACTCAAAACCAAGGAAACACATTAATATTGTTTGGATACTTTAGGGAAACAATATAAGTTATTTTGGGCATATAAGAATCAACCCCACCTCAATATGATTCTTGGTGTTCCTGGTATGACTCAAACTCTGTCTTTTTATTTAAAATTTAAATATATTATAGTAAAAAAAAGAAAAATGACATAGTGAGAACCAAAAAAACAAACTCATATTTTCTTGGTATTTTAAGAACACAATTCATAAGTCATTTTTGATGTGTACTAATTATTTTCAAGTCAAATCGACACATGATGTGACTCATATGACTAAATGACTCTGTTTCTATTTTAAAATAACATTTTAGGAAAATAGATATGTGGCATATTAAAAAATATGAAAATAAATTAGGATTTTTTTGTAACTTTATTGAAATTATCCATAATTTATTTGGGACAAGTATAATTCAACCAAACCACACTCCGATTTATAGTATGATTGGTATGATGACAATTGGGTCTTTTTTATATAAAATTGACATTGATTTTAGTAAAAATAGACAATTATCATACTCAAAACTGAGAAAACACATTAATTTTTTTCGATTATTTAGTAAGAAAATTCCATAATTCATTTTGGATATGTAAGAATCAGTTGAACCTCAATCCAATAAATAATGTACCCTGTATGACTAAAAGTATCCACTGTCTGATTAAAATAGAAATTTGAGTTCAAAAAGTGTCACTCACTAAAAATATAGAAAATAGACTTAGATTGGTTAAATCATTTTTGAAAATGATTCATAAGTAATTTATTATATGTTGGAATTAGTCTCATTTCAAACAGACACACGATGTGACCAATATGACGCAAAGTGCGTGTTTCCAGTTTAAAATTAAAATTTAGTAAACAAGACAAGTGATGTACTCAAAACTATGAAAACAAAATCAGATTGTTCTGAAACATTTCAAAAATGATCCATATGTAATTTGGGATGTGTAAAAATTAGTTGTACCCCAACCTGATGTATAGTGTGACTAGAATGACTCCATGTATGTATTTCTATTTAAAATTGACATTAATTTTTGTATAAATGAAATCTAGCGTACCCAAAAACAAAAAAAAATCATTTTTTGATACATTAGAAAAATTACCCATAAGTCATTTGTGACATGTATGAATTAGCCACACTATACTCTGATACACGATGTAGTCAGTATGACTAAAAGTGTTCGTTATCAGTTTAAAAATTACATTTTAGGTCAAAAAGTGTAACTCACTAAAAACTAATAAAAATTATTAGATCGTATTGATAATTTAAGAAATTGTTTCGTAATCCATTTTTTGACATGTATGAAGCTGTCTCACATCAAAATGAAACACATTATGATCGGTAAGGCTCACATTGTGTGTTTCCATTTTAAAATGATATTTTAGTTAAAATGATAAGAGATGTACTAAAAAAATAAAATTTATTTAGATTTCTTTTATACATTTGTAAAATTATCCATAAGTAATTTGGGATATGTAGGAATCATCCACGCATTAATCCAACACATGGTGTGATAGGTATGACTCCAAGTGGATATTTTTATTTAAAATTTACATTAATATTAATATTAAAGTAAACTAACCTACAAAAAACTGAGAAAATCGATTCGGATTGATTTGATACTTTAGTAAAATGATCCACAAGTCACTTGAAATGTGTATAAATCAGCAGCACCTCACACTATGCCAAAATTTTCATTTAGAGATGTTTTAAACCACTATTAAATCATTCTGCGATGGTTTTGAAAAATCATTGCTAAATTATGTTGTCAGTAATCAATTAGCAGGTTCTTTTAAAAACAATCACGGAATAATTTAGTGATTGTTTAAACCGTCGCTAAATCATTTTCATTATTTTAGCAGTGTTTTTATTTATTTATTATTTTTTTATTTTCATAATTTATTTATTATTTATTATTAATTATTTTATATTTATTATTACCATGCTAAAGACCATCTCTATGCACAAGCTCATGTCTATGCACATGCCCATGCCATATATTGAAATTCTGCATTGGGTGACATTTGAACACCTTTCCTCTTGCTCATTCTTCATATTTTACAACTCCATCATGCTCTTCATGTAGTTAATAATTTGAATTTGATATACTTATATATACGTATATATATTAATTGAAAAAAATAATACATAACAAATAGATACACCCTAAATAATCATAAATCAATAATTATTAGTCAATAATGATTAATCAGTAATCAATAGTCAATAATTAAAAACTAACAATTAATAATTATTTACTAAAATTTAATAATTACTAATTACATATTAATAATTAATAAATATAATATAAATGAATAATAAATAAAGAAATATATATTATGGAAATAAATGGTAAATTAAAAATAGTAAATAATAAATAATAAATAATAAATAGTAAATTTTAAATAATAAATGATAAATACTAACTACTAAATAATATGATACGATCATAGACAGAAGTATGCCAAGATTCAGAAGCAATATGAAACGAACTCCAAGTGGGTGTCAGCTAATGTAGAGGATGTGCCTTATCATGGATGTGGTGAGTATAATGATTACAATGATATGTTGTTGTTCTTTTCTAGTTGGAACTTTTTTCTAGATGTGGATGGGTTGTATGTTTGTACTCTCATTCCATCCCTCCTGTACTTTTCCTTTATTTAAAAAAAGGATCAGAGGCCTTCCTCTGACTAAGCATTCATCGTATAACATATAATATATAACATGTAACATGTAATATATAAGTAATGTATAAATAATAAATTAATTAAAAAATAAATTAATATATGATAAAAAGTAAAAAATTAATAAAAAATTAAAAAAATAGTGTATAAATAATAAATAATAAACCATGAATAAATAAATAATAAATATACAATGAATATATAATAAATAAGTAATATATAATTCATTAAGAATAAATTAATAATATAAAAATAAAATAATAAAATAATAAAAGAATAATAACTAATTATAAATAAATTAATTAATAATTTAATAAATGATAAATCATTAATAATAAATCATAAATAATTTAATAAATAATTAACTAAATAAAATCATAAATAAATAATAATTACTTGTTAATATTTTATGAAAACTAATAATTAATAATTATTTTTTAAGAATTTATAATTAATATTTAATATTTAATATTTAATATTTATAAATGATAAATATATTAATAATAAATTATTAATAATTAATTAATTAATAATTAATAAATATTTAATATTGAATAAATGAATAATAAATAAACAAATAAATGAATAATGAACTGACAATAAATAAATATTTAATAAATTAAAAATAAATTAACAAATAATAAATAATAAATTAATGAATAAATAAATAATTAAATAAATAGATAAAAAATAAAAAAATAAATTATAAATAATAAATAATTAGTAATTAATAATTAATAATTAATAATAACTAATAACTAATAATTATTAATTGATAATTATAATTTTATAATTAAAAATTAAAAATTAATAACTAATATTTAATATTTAATATTTTAAATTTTATAAAAAATCACTAAATAATTAATTACTAATGAATAAAAAATAAATATATAATAAATATATAAATAATACATAATGGAATAATAAACTAATAATTAATTAATTAATTAATTAATTAAAAATAAATAAACAATCAATGTGTTAATAATAATTAAATAACAAATAAATAAAATAAATAAATTTTAAATTTTAGATAAATAATTAATAATAATAAATAATTATTAATAATTAATAATTAATAATTAATTAATTATGTAAATTATAAATAATTACTAAATTATTATTAAATAAATAAATAAATAACAAATAAATAATAAATAAATAAATCATAAAATGTAAAGAAGCCCTGAAAACCCAAAAAACACTGAAGTGACCATAAATTTTGATCTGGGACTCCTTTTTAGTGCCACAACTAGTCAGATCTAAGATCATGAAATGATCTTCAATATGATATGTGGTACATGCCAAATGGAAATCTGGGTCGGATGTTATAGCCGTTTGAATTTTAAGAAATCAGGGTCTGCGACTAAAAACTCTATTTTAGAGGCCTTCTAGGCATTTTTGGGTATAAAAAAGGCATACAATTTTCAAATATCTTATAAAAGACCTAATTGGTATAGATCTTGTCACAAGATTCAATTTGATATGTCGTAGAGCCTAAACGGACTCCCGGATCAAATGTTATGGTCATTTGAAGTTTGTGTTCGATTTGTGACTTTTTTGAAACTGTAATAACGTTTATTCCTTTATTTTTTTACTCAATTTGAATATAACTTTGTTTTAGCTCATTTTATAATCTTTTATTTGACTAGTCGTGAAGCCAAACCTGACTCTCGGATCAAATGTTATGGTCATTTGATGCTAAATTATCCTTTTCAATTTATTGTAGATTTGTTTTCAGTTTAAAATATTATTAATTAAAAAGTATAAATATTTATTAATTGACAAAGAATAAATAATTAAAATTATAAATAATTTACTATATATTATTTCAAATAATAAATAATTAATAAATAAATAATTTTGGAAAAAAATTCTTCAATTTTGCGACGGTTTTGAAAAAACTGCCTCTAAAATTATTTGAAAATTTAATTTTGAATTTATTAAAAAAATTAGAAAAAAAATATTTTAAAACATTTAATGATAGTTTTGAAAAATGACATGAATGACCCACCACTATAACATTGTTTTCAACTAGTTTCAATACGAAAAACTATGTTCACAGTATGACTTAATACGATCGTCAATAGTTTAGAATTGCTATTTCAGTTAAAAAAGTGTCACCCATTGGAAACCAAGAAAATATGATCAAATTGACTTTATAATTTATAACAATTATTCCTAAATAATTTTTATATGTTTTATTTATACTCAGATCAAACAATGGGTCTATGTGACCAATATGACTCAATGTGCATGTTCCAAGTTTAAATTGATAATTCCTTAAAAAAGACAAGTGACATAATCAAAAACTGATAAAAAATTCATAATGTCTGGGTAATTTATGAAAATGATCCATATGTAATTTTGGACATCTTTGAATCAGCCAAACCTCTATCCAATGTAAAGTGTGACTAGTATGACTCAAAGTGCGTGTTTTTAATTAAAAATGACATTATTTTTATTAAAAAATATATGTGAAGCACTAAAAGCTGAGAAAATAGATTTGGATTTTTTATAATTTAGGAAAAAATCCATAACTAATTTGGGACATGTGGGAATTAGTTGAACCTCAATCGGAAACAATATCTTCTTGGTATGACTCAACGTATCCATTATCCGTCTAAAATTGACATTTTAGTTCAAAATGTATCACTCGTTTGAAAGTGAGAAAACATTCGTGGATTTTATATATAATTTAGGAAAATTATTCATATTTCATTTGTGACATGTATGATTCAGTCTCATTCCAAAAAAACACTATATTACTTGTATTACTCAATATGTGTGATTCATGTTTAAAATGAAATTATAGTAAAAAACAAAAGTGATGTACACAAAACCAAGAAACATTATTGGGATTGTTTCGATACATAAAGAAAATGGTACAAACATCACTTGGAATATATAGGAATTAATTTAACCTCAATCTGACACATTGAGTGACAGGTATGACTCTAATTGGATCTTATTATTCAAAATTGACATTAATTTTAGTAAAAATGAAAAATGACATACCAAAAAACAAGAAAATATTTCTGTATTATTTGAATATATTTTTAAAATGATCCTTAAGTTATTTATGAAATTTATAAATCAATAACAACTCAATCTAATACACGATGTAACTAATATGACTGAAAGTATCCATTATTAGTTTAGAATTTATATTTTAGTTCCAAAATTGTCCCTCATTAAAAAATTGGAAAACATTCTTAGATTGTCTTGATAATTTTGGTAAAAAATTCATATGTCATTTGTGACATTTACGAGTCATTATCACACCAAACTGACACTTGATGAGACAAGTATAACTCAAAGTGAATATTTCCAGTTTAAAATGAAATTTTAGTGAAAAATAGATGTGACATACTCAAAAACTAAGAAAAATCATTCATATTATTTCAATACATTAGTAAAATTATCCATTAGTCATTTGGGATGTGTAGGAATCTGTCTCACCTCAATCCAATTCATTATGTGATCAATACGAATCAAAGTGCATGTTTTTAGTATATGAGTGTATTTTTAGTCTAAAATGCACAACACATTTCCAAAATCTAAGAAAAATATCCAAGATTATTTTCTCATCATTATATCTTCTATTACATAATTAATTTTATTATAATTTTTATCTTATTCTTGTTAAATCAATTTTCATAGAGATAATTCTTGATGATGAATAAGAAAAGTTGTGACATGTAGTAATTAACTACAACTCAATAAGATTCACATTTTTCATACTATGACCCAAACATTATATTAATATTAACACTATAATTTTAATTTATTTCTTTATATTATTATTAACATAATTTTTTTTTCTTATATAGGTACATTATTTTGCTCATGTAGAGGTGGTTTGATCAGCAATATCATGAGTAGGGTTTAGGGGAAAAAGAAAAAGAAAAATTGATATTTTTAAATGTATGTGATAATTTTACTTACTCATTTAATTTAATAATCCAATGTTTTTAATGTCTAGAATATAGTGTTCTTAATCTAGTATTTATGTTGTAAATTTCATTTCATTTAAAATTTTTATTCGAACATGATTTTCCTGCTTTATGGTGTTGTTTTTGGTGTTGTGTTGTTTTTGGTGTTGTAATCTGCTATTACATCACACAATAGTATACCCCTTTATTAGCTCTAAGAAACTTGATGAAAAAGGCATCCTTTATCAGTAATTTTCTTGTGTAGATAAATACATAGGCCTATTAATCGTACATAGGTATTTAGTGCTATTCTAATGCTGATAAATGACGATTTTAGCGTTGTTGGAGGCTTGTTTTATAATAGTACATCTTCTTTGCTGAAAACCGAAAAAAAAACTCCATTAATGATGCATGGATGATTGGAATCCTTCAGTTTCAAACCATTTGGACTTGTTTCAGATTTCAATTCTTTAATGTTGTGAATTAAAACCCAATTCCATCATTTTTTGGATGAATCATGGATTGAACTGGGTGAATTATTGGGAGGTTAGGTAATAATAATAATATCATTATTTGTCCCACATAGATTAAATGGTGTGATTAATATAAATTTATACACTAATCAGTGTTTAATAATGGTTATTATTTTAAAATTCTAATGGTTCACATAATTAGTCATATTTAATAGTAAAATAATATTTATTATTATTATTATTAATTTTGTGGATAAATAATTGCCTATGTGATTAAACTATAATATGTATACATATATAGGTTGGATGAATATATATGTATACATTTTTTGTGTTTGGGTGTGATTATATATATAATTTATTTATATATGGGGTAAATAAATATATATATATATGTATGTTCACATATATGTGTGTGAAATATGTGTATACAGGTGTGTGTGTGTGTGTGTAATGCGGATATATATAGGATTAATTTCTTGTATCATTTAATTTATAATTTAAATGTGTTTGAAATAAAAATTTAATGAATAAACATTCAAGTGGTTACATTTTTATCCCATGGTTTATGATGAAAGGGAATTGTCAATTAAATTAGTGGAATAATTGATGAAATTAAATGAAAAAAGTACATTAAAAAGGGGGAATTGGAGAAAGGTGAAGTGAATGGGAGGTCCCTCATTCCTCCCACATATATATCTGATCCTCTCCCTATTTTTTATTATTTTATTTTATTTTATTCTTTAAAAATTCTATGTTCAATATCATCTTTGATATTGATCATAATTATGCACTATCAGCATTTTGGATTCATATCGATAAATAGAAATTTAATCCCATGTTTATTTCTGATGGTGCTAGGTTATATTTTTAATATATAAATTAATACTTATTTTTTCATGTTTCAAATATCAAGGATAATAACATGCATTATTGAATGATAATCATCGTGAATTATCAGGAGGTAATTACACTAAATACTAAAATGATAATTTGTAAAAAAAACTATCTAAATATAATTGAACCTTTAATCAAAAGATAATTTATAAGAATATATCATAGGATAATTGTGTAATGTTCAAGGATAATTATATGTTTTTTTAATAATAATTGTAATGAATACCACTTTTATTTTTGAGTTAATTTAGAATTAAAATTATTGATCAAGGATTTATAATTATTCTTGAGGAGAATATTTTGTGTGCATTCATTGGCCTAAAAAGAAAATTTAGAAAATATCTAGGAGAGTGATAGTATTATTACATGAAACATTTCATTTCATTCTGAAATAAAATATATTGTTTTTGTTCCAGTAATCTTGGATGTGAGATTGTATTTCTGGTAAGTATTCGAACACGGTTCAGGTGACGACACCTTCAACGGACCTGTCGTTGATGCAGATGACTTTTGAGGGAGAAGGTTCCTTACATTTATGGGACTTGTACATTTGTGATGTTATCATAATGTGATGTTATGTTGGACTCAATCATTATTGTTCTAAGACACATTTGGTTTCATGAGTAGCTGTAAGCATACATGTCTATGTGTGATTATCCTAACATTGATCTTGGTGTGGATTATCATTTCTGGCAACAAAATTTATTGTTTGTGTGCAACACAGCCTGGGGAATTATGTTTTAGGTACCAAGATACATAGTTGGTGCCTCATGGTTTGGTATATCATGTCACCCAACATAAAAAAAATTCAAACTTACTTAAAGGAAAGTGTTGATACAATTGTATAGGAGAAGAAATATGACTAGCTCGTAGGTACTAAGATACTCAGTTAGAGCCTTGTGGTTGAGGGTATAAGGTTACCCAACCTAATGTTGTACCAAAATATTTAAAGGTGCTTGTGGCTACCCCTTTAAAGGGTAAAGCATAGTGGCTAGATGGAGGATACTGAGATACATTTATAGAGCCCTGGGAGTGGGTGTTACATAGTCTAGTGGCTGGTTACACATCCCGATTTAGTTTGAACGTCTATAACGGTGAATGTGGCTGCCCCTATAGAGGGGAACATGTAGTGGCTTTATGCAGATACCAGTCATGGATTCCTATAGACATGGGTTGTGGGAGATTAAAAGGATAAGTAAACTGAGGATATAACCTACGGGATGTGCGTCATTCCTGTAACAACCAACATAAGGGTAGAGTGATCAATGAGAACTCGATGGAGGAACATTTGTTTTGTGAATTCTTCATAGTAATAAACCAAAGGAGGTGGGGTCAGGATTCAAGGAATCTTGGTCTGAAAATGATGACTCGACCCCTGTATGATTATTTTTCATTTACTTATTTCATGATATACACAATTTTATATATTATGCACTTATGGTACAGATGCATTGGTGGTGTACTACTGAGTCTTTTAGTCACACCCTACTTGAGCATTACTGTGTGCTTGTATATTTCATTACTAGAGATCTAGAGATTGGAAAATGAACTAGGGTATATGTTTTTACTATGGAGAATATTGAAAAAGAATAACAATATATACACCAGAGTACCCTATGAAGTTTTTTTATTTTCCATTATTGAATTTACATGCTTCTTATACTTAAGACGCAAATACCACTTTGGGAGCAACTTCTATATATATGTCAATTATTCTGTGTCTGAATTTTACTATGATTATATATTCATTTTTTTATTATTCATTATTATCATGCTCTATAACATGATATAGAGGGTATAGTATCCCCACTCTCATATTTAAACCCCCAATACAAGTCGACATCCTCTTCCATATGGGGACGTGCAAATGAGGCCATTTTCCATTTAGGATGAGACTTGGTGGTTCAGGTCATGATCTTATAGGTGAATGATTAATCCAAAATTTCAATGGATTTATGGAATATATTTTTATCCAAAAATTTAGTGGTTTAGGTCATTATGTTACTCACCATCTCTTCATGATGTTGATCATGGTGTGCCTTATCATTACTTTATAAGAAATAAAATCTTATTTTATCTAATATATTCCACAAATCAAATAATTATATATACTCAACCAAAGATAGCATAAACCATAAAATCACTAACCAATTTCTTGTTCAAAAATACTATCCCATAAACATATTTTTATCATTATTATCTCATCATCAGGCACATATTAAGGATTAACCTCCATCAATCACGTTTTTTCTAGAATGAAAAACATTCCACTGTATCAATATTTTTCATCATTAGCACCATTAATCATTTTTTTCAAAATATTATAGAAAAAATAAAATAGTATAATTTTGATATGTATTATGATTCTTATAAAAATAATAAAATTAATAAAATACTTCGATAACATAATTCCTAAATCCAAATACACAATCACTTTAATTATTCAACTTCATTTGTAGTAAAGACAAAATATTGAACTTGATCCCTTAGCTTATTCTGAGGTATATTCCCATGACGCTTTGTAAATTCATTTCCGTAGTTCCTAATTTCCTTATAGTTTAATTATTTCACATTAGAAGATTATTTATTTCCCTTATAATAATGAGAACGGTAACCTTTATCTCTACACTTGTAGAAAAATACAATTCCCTTAAAGAACGTAGTCGTGTGTCTTTTTCCAAAATTATCACATGGGGGAAATAATTCTTTACCTTATTTCATTTATCCAATTTTTACTGTGCCATTATATTATTCCCTTTATTCCCTTTGAATCCATAATATATATAGAATTATTTATCTATATTTATACAACATGATACTATGTCCTTGTATGATTAGAAAATTTGGGAGACTAATGCACATTGAATGATTAGCTTAATCCCATAAAATAAATAATAAATAATTCTCTTTTAATTATATACATAGTCTGTAGGATGATTTTTAACCTGGTAAATTTTTATTTATAGTTAGAAACATTTTCATCTTCTTCTTTTCTTAGATTTAGGAATTTTCTCACCATATCCACTCATTACTCACTAGGATAATAAATCTCCAAGAATAGTACCATAAAATCCATCAATTCCATGTTTTATATTTCTTATTCTTCCATATTATTTTGAATCAATGACCACCATTGTTCTGTATCTATTGAGATATGATAAAATAACTTGAAAAAATTCACCCTTTCATTTCTTCCCAAAGTTAAAAATTTATTCTTTAAAGAACTTATCCATTTCTAATCTATAGATATATTTTTAGTCTTATTAAATATTGGAGGATGTTGACATAAAAATTGGTCTACTATTTTCACACTTCTTGGTATGTTAGTATGCAACACCATACATGAAGTGTTATTTCTCATAACCAATGTAAATTTACCATATATGGTTGTAATTTGACCAGTTCCAAATGTAGCTCTAGCTCCAGATTTATTATGTTGACCCAGAGGGAAATCAATACATTGGAAATGTGAATTGAGATATTTTCCATTCCTTTCACTGGGCTCTATTTAAAAATATATATATAACCTATAATAGATCATAACATTATGATTCATAATGTATAATCTCAATACTAGTGAAACACTTACAATAAATTGAGAAAAGTATGCATGGATAATTCCATAATTATAAACATGGTTTCTTTGGGAATGATTTCAAATCATCAAAATATTTTCAAATCCTTCATTATTATTTTTAAATAAAATGTTAATTATCTTAAGAATATCTCTTAGGAGTGTCAAAATAGTTACAAAGTGAGGCCCATTTTCGTGTACTAATTAATGCTCAAGACAATATCCACACACATTTTTTGTGGTTATTACTCTAGGTATATCTATTCTATGATCACATCCACTTATAATATCTAGATAGTGATTTGTTTCTAGAAAAACCCCATATTATCCCTACCTTACGAAAAATTTAGGTTGTTCATTTATAAATATCCAAAATTTCAATCACATGGACATGTTCCCTAATATATGTTTTCATATATCTAGTTACCAAATATTTTTGCTAAAATTCCATGGATTGAAACTATAAATACCCTGAACCTAGTTGCCTTGAGTTAATGTTAACATTATTAGATTGTAATATGATACAAGGAATTGAATACTGAACTCCCGATTTCTTTAGTACTTTATTTATATTTTACAAATAAAAACATAAATTACAAGAAATTTTTTTCTTCAATTTTATTATTATTTCCTCTATAATAACCCTTCATACCAATCAAAATATCCATAATAGAATCCTATGGAAAAGAAACTAAGAAAGGGTAGATATCAAATGGTTAGAAAGGTCATGTTTACAATAGAATATATCATGAATAAGTAAGTAGAATAAATATGGAAAGGTAAATAATTGAATCACATGTCATTAAATCAATCACATGATTATAACATGAATAGAAAAAATGGTGATAAAATAATTACATATAAATAATCACATGAGATTGAAACATAACCATGATTATTCTAACTAATTTAATAATCACATGGAACATTAATATCTAATTTCATAATTAGGAAATGTGTAATTTAATACATTATAAACATATTTTCAAGGCGTCATTAAATGAAATATTACTTAAATGGGAAAGGACTCATCCAAAAACCAAATCTGGTTTGTCTTAAAATGCATACTAATGAAACGAGTGGCTATATCAGTCCCTACCCATAGAAAACCATTTATGATGAATTCCTCAAAAGAATGAATGTAACATATTCAAAATAAAAAATTTGTATTGGAAAAATTACCATATTAAATGTTAATAATTACCCCAATCAATAAACATAATCATAAATCATCAAGAGTGATATGAATACTATCAAACTGGTACATACTGAGTGAAGCTGATCAAAATCCATCTAGATAGATAATAAGGATGGTATTATTACAACATATCCCCATTGGATTATATGTATAATTTTGACTTAATTTCATTGATGAATGTAAACATAAAAAAATCATTCAAAACATTCTTGAGGATTATTTTTAAATTTGTAATTATTTTTAAAACAAACAGTTAAAAAATAATTTTCAAATAATTTCCATTGAAAATAAACATGGAAAATGATAAAGTAATATTTAAAACATTTAATACTAATGATGATGGATATTCAATACATGTCATACACATTAATACAATGATTCCATTCACATTTTTAATAAAATATAAATGAGCCTTGTTTGGAAAATTACATGAATATTCCGTTCAATTTTTTTAAAAAAAGTTAAACATGTGTAAAAATTAAATTACAAAATAATTTGGATAATGATAAATAAATTGAAACATTTTTATAAAACATTATTTTTTAATAAAATTTATTTTTTATTGAAGAGATAAATAGATTCAAATTTTATTAAAATCATTTTATCAATCATTTTAACTACCGAAGAGATTAATATAGACCAAAATTTTAAAAAAGTTATAAATAACTAGAGGAGAGAAAAATTAATTGGTTTTATTAGAGAAAGATCATATAATTTAATTTAATTAAAATTCAAGTATAAACTATCTTAATTAAAATGAGATTGAGACATAAATATCTTACCACTTTGGTAAATTTTGAACTGTAAGCCCCTTGAAAAGTTTAAAATAAAATAAAACCTTCAATACCATAAGTAGAAATGTATTAATGATATAACATATAAAAAGTTTTAGTATTTTTAACACATAAAGGTATAATTGTTGAATATAGAACATGTCTCAGAGAAGAAAAATTGAGATGAGAAACCCTTAACTCAGGTCCAATTTTATTTTTAGATGTATGAAACTCCTTCATAATAAATATTGATTTATTATAAATATATGATATAAAAATAATCATATATTTCCTAACATATTATATTTACTTATAATCTATTATGACCCATTTATTAATTTTTTTTGTTAAAATCACTGTTTTGGGTGATAATTGCTTTGTTTTTAATGTATGTTTTGGTTTAGTAATTGTGATCTTTTTATATTGATCTTGGTTAAATAATTTACATAATTTTAACCATTATATATATATATCATATATATCCACTGAATATGTATTTATATTAATCTATAAAATCTATAGATATAAAATGGATTACACAGTTCATAGAGACTATATGTTGTACATACACATGAACGTTGTTTCTATAATTATCAACAAATGCAAGGAAAGGAAAATAATTATTAATTAACAATTAAAAAATTAAATTTATTTATCTACATTATTTATATTAATCAAATACATAATAATTACATCCCATGTAAAAATAAAATTAAAAAAAATTCACATTGTTGTATTGTAACACCTAAAGATTTTTTAGCATGTCTCTTCTTAAATAAATTTAATATCTACAATGTATTACATTGCACACAACATCTACATAAAACAAATGAAATATTACTATTGTTATAACATATCAATTAAATTGGTAGAAGAGAATAGTATTAACCATATTACGAAATTTATATATTATATAGTCAATCAAATATTTTGACATTCATCCAAAATATTTTATATTCATAATAGAAGTATGGATCCAATTTTGGGCACAAAAGTCAATGTTTTACAAAAGGCAGCTTTACTACATTTTATTGTAGTAATTGTTTTAATATGAATTTTTCCTCTTTTATAAATAATATTTGACAATATAAACTTCATTTCTGAAATCAGAATATCAAAATTAACCTTTTCATTTTTCTGATAAGTTTTATTATTCATGAATAGTAATGTGAATATTTGGAAGAGAAATGTGACTGTTAGAAAAATTAATGTGTCTATTAGAATAATTAAATCACGTATAATACTGTAAATAAAATTTACATGCCTTTTAAATGAAAATATGATATATTTATATCATGGAATAAGTAAACAAATGTTTTGAAAATCATATATTATGTGTTGGTATTTCGTTGTATATTAATGATTGTTTACAATTTCATAATAAATATAATTATTTAAAAGAAAATTTATTTTCATAAAATGGATTCATATATTAATATTTTGTTTTATTATTATTATAAGATAATTTTATGAGACAATAATTAATTTTTCAATCTGTCGAAAAAATGGTTATAATATTAAAATCAGTATTTATTTAATAAATGGTGAATTTATTTAAATTTTAAATTTCACATATTTAGAAAATTAATTTCAGATAATGGAGACCATTTTTTAAATCTTCACATAAAAAAATTTTAGGGTGATTTTTTTTGAATTTTTCTTAAATATTTGAATTTCTGATGAATATTGAAATACAGTAATGTATGATATTTAACATTTTAAGTAAATACCTGAAATATTGAGTCATTATTGAGTCATGGATGATATAAGTTACCATTTTCTATAATTAAATTGATCTAGTTTTTGTATTTAGTCACATTAATCAACACTATTTATAGTGTTCCGCTAAAATAATAGATAAATGAATAAAATATTCAAAACACTCCTCTCACCCCCCTATAAATGTATCCCCCCACCACCTATTCTCATCACACCTTCTAAGACATATATATTGATTATATTCTTACAAATTACTCTCCCAAAATGCTTCTCCATCTTTTTGTCTTTCTGGTCTCACCAAAAGACCATTTTCATGTCCCTTAAAGAGGCTCTCAAGGAGATGACACTCAAGAGGTAAACCCCTCCCACTTTCTCGTTTATTTTATTTTATTTTCTCATAATTTCCTCACTTAAACAATATAAACATGCATGATAACTAAATTATCTTATATATAAAATAATTTTATTATTTTAAAGCAATATCCATCATCAAATCCCTTATCCTACCCATTTTATTCTAAAAATGAAAACGTCGTCCATGATGTTTCAATTTACTGTCATCGTGGATGTTGCACTATAATTTTCCATTATCACATTAAAGGCTGGTCATAAAACAATTATTATTGTTAAATAAAAATTTATTATACGTATTTTATGTTATTTAATGTTATGTTACCAATATATAAATACGATATTAAATAAAATGATATATGTTCCTGATGGTTGAAAAAAACCCAAATAAAACAAATCATTAACATTAACATTTTATCTAGTGAATCATTATCATTCCATATAACCAAATGATATATAAAATCATTTAAAATTCATAAATCTCATTAATAAGATATAATTTTAATTATGTATAATTATTTTCATTTTACATGATCTTTTATACAAGTATACAAGTGTACTGATCTTGAAAACCCATGAAAATGAACCCTCACAGAACGATGAAAATATACTCTAAAACTCATAAAAAATTCCATGAAAGTACAAAATAAAATAACAATAAATAAAAATACATGTATAATCTATTCTGGATTTAGTAATTAATTAATATAATTTTATTATTGAGTTATTTAAGTGCAAGTGAAGAACGCTTTTGGACACAATCTAACGTTTTTCTCATCATACTTTTATTTCCATGGGATATTCCTTATTCACCACTTATTTATTGTGTGTGGGAGTGTTTATGCATACATTTAATATATAGTATAATTAATTTCTTTATCTTTATGATACTTAATGATTCATTTTATAGTCATTAATTTAATGGGGGAATACAGTTCGACTGATTATAAAGTGTTAAGACATTTATTCTTAATATTTTTTCATTGAGGGATATTTTGATGTTATATAAAAACATTATATTATGAGGTGTATATAAAGACCCTTTTAATTATCGTATATTTAATTTATTTATACTCATACTATTTATTTTTTTTTTAAATTTTATTTGTTCATGGCTTTTATGATTTAAATGTTCAAAGTGGTATGGAACACTTTGAATATTTAAAGATTTAATTCCAAAATATTTTTCTCCATGTAAATATTCTTGATATTATTTTAAATATTTATGTGTATGTATATAAAGGTATTATAATGGAAAGTTTATTTCTATTTTTAATTACATTCAATTTTTTTTGAAAATTGTATTTTTAAATGTTTATTACATGTCTTTTTTCTAAATTTAAAAGGAATGTTTTTTGTTACTTATAATGAAATGATAGGATTTTCACTATTTAATAATGCCTTAATATTTTAAGCATCCTTTAGAAGATTATAAGGATATTTTCAATGATTTTTTTATTTTATAATTGCACTTATTTTTAAGAATAAGCTATTTCAATGTTCGAAAGGGTATTTTCCTCAATAATTTATCATTGATCTTTTATATGTAAATATCCATTGTTGAATCCTATTTTTCACTATGGTTTACCTATTATGATACTATTTACCATATTTTATTGAATAGTTTATGATCTTCTTGACTGGGGATGTACTATTTTTATATCATTCACCATATTTCTCTAGATGGATTATGATTGTGTTTATTGTATGTGAAAAGTATTTACATTTTGTATTCTATTTTAGAAATGATTTTATTATTATCATATTTTACCCCTTCATAAGAGGAATGCATTAAACAGAGTAAATGTCAGGGGGACCTATTATAGCCTTCAGATGCATTGGTAGGTCTCATGAGACAAAAAAGACCAGTTTTTGGCCGAGGCCTTACAATTTTTTATAGACTTTTGGTATGAGGCCTTGATGGTGTGTTTTAGACATACCAAATTATGAATTCCCACATTGTTATATTCATAATTGATAAACCAATTGATTATTCAACTAGTTTAATATTCATGGTTACGTTCTATTCTCATGTGATTTTTTATGTGGAATTATTTGATCATATTTTATTTCTTACATATTTTTCTCAAGGTTATGTTTTAATGGAATGTATTTTTAGTTATACAACATAATTTATTATTTAGTTTTATTTTTTGTAAATTATGATGCATTATTTCCCTTATCAATCATATGACATCATGCCTTTCTAATGTTTTTTTCCTTAGGATTCAAATATGTATATTATGATTGATATACTGGTTTGAACTATGATAATAATTGCATGTTCAAAGGATTCACTATGTTGTATTTTATGTTTTAATTAGTAATATAAAATTCATTTGTGTATCTAGTTTTCAAAAAAATAGTAAACTATTCATTACATTTGGATTAAATCCCTTGTATCTTATGCCAATTTAATAATGTCACGCACTGGTTCTGGGCTACATGGGTTGGGTTCATTGCTGTTGGTATCAAAGCATGTTTATCAGAAACATTTGGCAATAGATTTTTGAAATCATAGATTAGGTAATATAATCCTATGATAGAATTGGAGGATAACTATAGCATAACATCCCAAACAAAAACAAGTTTATGAGTTAAGCTATGCATGAAATTTTCTCTTTATGATAAGTATTTCACTTCTTTTGGGATTAAACATTTTTCTCATGACGATATGATCTAATATAGTGAATGTTGTCATTTATAAATGTATCCTCACATAAGATATGGGAACCTCACCAATTCACATGGTCAAAATAGTAAGGAGGATCAAATTTTTTATGGTCTTGTGCCAATATATCAAAAGGTATATGTCTTCTAAAAATTATCATCACATGGGGACGTAGTATCATAGGATAATGATAAAATAAATAATTATCTATGTATTATGGATTCAAATGTAATCATGATGACAAGTGTACAACTAGAGAAAAGTTGGATAATGTAAAAAATATAAATAAGTGTTTTGCAACATGTGATACTTTTGGAATGAAACACCTTGGAACATGCTTAATAGGAAAAGGCATTTTCCTCAAGTGTGGAGAAAAAAAAGCCACCATACTCTTGATTTAAGTGGAAATAATGAATTTTATAATTTCTTCTGATTCAGTAGTAAGGATATGGGGCATAATTAAAATGAATTCCCTAATCACTAAGGGAATAAACACCAAAAGAAGATAAGATATCAAAGTCGTAATTTTTTTACTAATACTAATGAAGTGTAATGATTAATGTTCTTGTGTTTGGATTCAATAATTGTGTTATAAAAGTCTATTACTAAATGATATTTTGGTTGTAGGAATTATGAAAAATATATGAAGTGTACTGTATTTGTTTGTTGTTAAGGATTTGAAATCTGTATTGAATGGTACCAAGAAAAGTGATTCAGTTCAAAGTAGAAATTTTGGAAAACACATGATTGAGGAAGGATAACCCTTGATATTTGGTTGATGTTGAGATAATAAAGATAAATATATATTTATGGGATAGTATTGGTGACCATGGAGGTTGTTAATGATTTGATGGTTTGTATTACCTTGATAGGTATTATTAGATTTTTGGATTCAAGTAATTTATTCATAAACCTATGATTATAATTTGGGAAGCATGATTGTTTTCATTAAGGTTAAAGTTCATCATGGAATTCATATATTTATAATATGATAATAAGAGATATTGTAACATCTTTTTTCCTGGATCGGGTAAGATTTTTCCATTCTCTAAGTTCCCTTTTGGTTCAAAGTCCTTATAAGCCACGTTATGAATTTTCAGAAGGAAGAAGAGTTGGTACACATTATGTACTAGCTGATGAGAACTCATAAATGCTGTGTAACTGAGGTCCACGCCATATATTGGCTGTTATGTACAAATCATGAAATGGTGGATCGTGTTGTGAACTCATACTTGTCGTGAATGTTGGAAACAAACCATGTAGGGATTAAATGAAGGATTTTTAATTAAAAGTGACAGTTTTTTAGAGTATTCATCTAACATGGCCTTAATTATGTGACTAGGGGTTACACATCATGACTCGGCCCACGTTGAGGTTTAAGTCAAGTGCTTGGTAGTTTATCCATGTCCTTTCTTTCTAGAATCCATTTCTCTCAACCCTATACTCTTACTATGAAATTTTTATGGGTCCCTCTGATTCTAGATCAATTCGGTCCTCTTTAGATCTTAATTGCATCAATGGTGCATCTCTTTGGGTAAGTATTCATTTCGATTATTGTTATGGTTGATGGAGAAATCCCCCTATATATGCGTTATAGGATACGTTGATCTATAATGGATTATCCATGTTGTCTTTCTATAGATACATTGTGAGATCTTGTTTGGGAGGCCTTTTCCTACATTTTTCATGGTGTGGAAAACATTCAACATAGAGGTTTGTGGGTTTTCTCTCTTCTGTTGACATCTTGAGTCAAGATTTACATCCATCATATGATTTTTGGGTTAAAATTTCAGTTCTTTATTTTTCATCATTGGATTACATAGTTGGTGGATTTTTTTGCGAGTGTGTGTAACCTGAGAATTTATGTTGGTGGTTCCATCTCTATCCTATGATAAAAAAAATTCTTGTTTTTATTTATAAACAAATTTATTAAAACTACATGATTTTTTTTGTGTATTTAAAAATGGTTTTAAAAGATTAATGGTGTTTCCCTGATTTTTTATAAATGGATTGTAAACTGGTTTTGAATGGTTTTCAACACATTGGAATTGGTTTGTGAAATTGAGAACATGGGTTACCTTGGGTACTTAGGTGGAAGGATTATCATGAGGCCATTGTCCACAGTTTTATGATTATCAAGTAGGTTTGTCTTGGGGAATTCCAATCTTTCCTAAAACCATTTTTCTAGGGGAATGATATTGACATTTTGGGGGGTTAACTCATGTGGTATTCCTCTGATTCCTATGATTTTTTTCATGGATCAGTTTTTTTGCACTTCATTTTTGTGGTACGAGTAGTTTGATACCTAAACATGTAGTATTACTTGGTGTTGTGATACATGTGCTTCTATTTTTTTCTTGGATATCTCAGTTAGCCTTGATATGCATGATTATATTTGTGAAAAATGATATGTAAAATATGATGTGAAATTGATATACCAGCTTTTTTTTATAACTAATGAAAAGAGAAATGTTTACCATGTTTTCTATAAAACATATTTACTTCTTTCCAGGAAAGTTTTTATTTTAAAATTACCAAGCATGATATTTTATAGAGAGACTTGTTTTGGGACACCTTGTGGGATCCAACTAATCATGTTAGCTCACACCCTATGCACCTCTTCGTCGGTGCGTAAACATTTTTTTTTCTTATAGTGTATGGAAAGGAAAGGTGTTATAGTGAGGTGGAAAATTTCATGTCCGCTGGGATGGGTAGATGATTATGAGATATTGGGGGGTTTTCCACACCATCCTGTGGAGTAGCCATTGGTTTTAGTCTTTTATAGTTGGACTTGTCTTTTGGAGTTTTTTCTATTATTACAGTTGATCTATTTATGCTATTTTCCCTACAGTTATGGAATATATCATTGTTATTCCTCCACAATTTCTTTCATTCTATATAGATATGTGTTCTATGAGGTTGTTTAGGTTGGTAGAAATCATTCCCTTGATTTTTTCATTTGATGCTCGGGAGCATTTTTCCGGCTCATGGGGATCATGAATTTCCTTCGGGTATGTGATGGATCGGGTTGTGTTTTGGCTTTGAGGGAAACCCATGTTGGTATATTAAATTTTGGTATCAGAGGAGTTATATCCTCATGAATCATTTTCTTAGGGCGTTTTTTACATATGAGATAGGATTTTTGAGTCTTGAGAGGTATGTTATGATAAGTGCCTAGCCATATCTTTTCTTAATAAAAGTCATGTTACCATGGGAGGTTGGGATACATGTCTCTGGTGTTGGGTTTTTGTATTAAAATCTCAGTTTTTATGGGTTTTCATGTTTTTACTATGATTTGTTATGTTGTCTCAGTGTTATTATGTTTTAGTGTGCAGTAGTATGCATCTGAGGCATATTCTACAGGTTCCTCATGAAGGTTCAGCTAATGCTTCTTTTGGAGATCCACCTATGGATCATAATCTCATCAAAACAATCATACAGGTAGTCTGTGTTTTTGATCAAGATGTTCCATGAGTACAGAACATAGTTGATTAAGTACAACCAAGATTTGGAGGAGGGAGAGATCGATCACGGGAGTTCATGCGTGAGAAGCTATCATCCTTTAAGGGAATGAATAAACCTCAAGAGGAGGACGATTGGAAGGATAAGATCATTCAAATCTTATAATTCCAAGATACACCTGAGAATATCATGGTGAAGTGTGAATAAACTAGAATTTAGGGTTCTGGAAAGATTTGGTGGGATTATATGGTCTAGGTAAACATAAATTTGGGATTGGATTGGAAGGAATTCAAAATCATATTCTTTTATTAGTTTTTTCCACAGTCTATAATGTCTGTAAATTATCTAGAGTTCTTATCGTTACAGTAGGGAGAGAATTTGGTGTCAGTATACACCAACTGTTTTGTTGAGCTTGTCTATTTACCTCAGGATGTGGAAAAGATTGACCAGCTAAATGATCATAAATACCTATAAGGTTTGCAATAGTATATTATATCACAAGTGTTCATGTTGAATATTTCAACCTATTCAGAGATATTAGAAAGTGAAATGATGGAAGAGATGAACATGGCAGGAAAGGTCGGCATTTCGACCAATTATGTTCCAACTATTCACATCTTTAGTGGTATGCATGGGAAGAAGAGGATGTGGCAGGCCAATTATAGAAGTGGTAGAGGTGGATCTTTGTAGAAAGCATCCTCTACACTGTCTGTTATAGTGGGAAGTGTTCCTATGACATACTATTAGTGTGGAAAGGGAGGACACACTAGATTTTCATATACTATGACCATGAAGAATTGAAAAAGCTATGGACTGGTTGGACATATACCTCATTTCTGTTAGGCTACAAATATGCCTTATTATGGCCAGGATTCATCGGCTCCAATGGATACAATTGTAACGACCCAAAGTTTCATTAATGGAAAATCCCTCTTGATCCAGTTAAATGTCTCTTTATAAAAATGTTTTTATAAGATGTCAACTTCTTTGGTTTTATGATAAGAGTTGTGATCGTTACTTTTATAGCCGTTGAACAGTGATCACATGATTAGTTTAAATGTAAGGCTTTAACAAACCCAATTTTTACTCAGACAAAGGAAGTGATGGCCTCATCCAGTAGAATTGCCCCATATGAAGCCCATTTGTTGGAGCTTGGAAAAGAGGTGGTGTCTTTGGGCTTCTCCCTTGACCAAGCCCAAGCTGAGCCTCATTATGTCAAGCTCGAACGTGACCGTCTACGGGAAAAGTGGAAGTTGATTGAAATTACCACTCGAGCGATGATATCCGAGCCGACCCAAGAGTCTATCTCCATTGCACACCTTATCCTTAGGTCTTATGCGGCTATTTTAAGGGGTTATGTAACAAATAAGCAGTACTATGTTCATTTACATTATTTTTCTATATAATAATGAATATAATTTCTAGTCATTTTTGATACATTGTAAATAGTTTTTAAAGTACAAATGGTGTGTTTAATTATTATTTAATTAAGAAATATATTTTATTAAATTAAGGGATTTATGAATTAAATAATATTTTAATAAAATATTATTATTAATATTAAATTAATTTTTATTAAATATAAATGATCTTATAATTTTATGAATGCAATTAAATTTTTTATTAATGTTTGAAAGTCATTTCTGTCAAAACCCGTTAATTTTTTATAAATGTCAGTTTTTATTTTAAAAGTGAAAATTAACATTTTTAGAAAATTATTTAGATAAATTAAATGTTATTTTTTTAATCAGGACGTCGAAATTATCCAACGGTGAATTTTTCATAATTTTCTGAGACAGTCAAATTTTTGGGTCAAAATTAAATACCTTTTAAATATATAATGTGTTTTATGACATCATAATGACCCAATGGTGATGTAATAAAGTACCATAATCCTTAATTTCGGCCAATATATATTTTATCATTAAACTAATGAGTTTTTGGGTTTGTTTGACTTACTTTTCAAAGCATTAATGAACCCCTCGAGACTTATTCAACACTTTGACTTTTTAAATTAATTTCCTTGGGAGTGTGACTTACCTCCACATAAGCAACCATATTATTTTAATAAGTTCGGACCTTGGCCTTTTAAAATATTATTTTACTCCTTCCTTTTCCAGAAAACATGGGCAAATACCATGGGTTGGTTTGTGGTTTGGATTATTTTAATATAAGGGATCCCAAACCTAAATAATAAAGAATTCTCTCACCTTTTCTATATAAACCCACCCAAACTCCCACTTCCTCCTCACTAAAATCCCTTGGAGTTTGTCCAACCTTTTCCCTACTCTCTCTAGAATCCTCCCAAGGTGCCCCAAGCTCCCAAGAATCCTCTCACAAGCCTCACTCTAGCCTTTGGAAGCACACTTCCAATTAAGGGTTTTTTCTTCCTTTCTCATTTTTGTCAATTTTCTTTAAGTTGTATTGCCCTTTTAATTTCAATTATGAATGTTGGGGTATGGTTTCTCACCTCCCCCATACTAACCTTTTATTTCTTGAATGATGGGAGACCCGTTTCTCTCTCATTAAATTCCTCCCATGTACACCCGTTACTATGCCGAAATTCCAAAAGGAACTTCTCTCTCTTCTTTTACATTCAAGCAATACTTTTGTATCATGAATCTAAATTCCTTTTCAATTGTTGGGACATGAATATATATGACCTCCTTACTGTCCATTACATGTAAATATGATGAGGAACCCCTTTCTCTCTCATCGACCTTTTTTTATGAATTCTTATGTCACGCCATTACGCTGCCGAAATCACACCGATTTTCTAAGCCAATGTCATTGTGTAGTGAATACCATGCCCATTTCTCCATCATGGGTATTCACCTTTATATACACTCACTTATTGATTGTAAAGTTTCATGTATGAATTCCACATTCCTTAATTGTGGAATAAATGATTATGTTTTATGAATCCATGTTTTATGATCCATGTGGAACACTTATGCATGAAATGAAATGTTTAAGAAGGGTGCGCTCTTATAGCGCTACAATGAACTGGGTAAAGTATAGTATCATGATACGTCAAGTGCAATGAGTGTTGAATCATGATAATTCAAGTGCAACGAGGGTTTACTCATGCTTCATGTGCAATGAGGGTTTACTCATGATCCATGTGCAATGAGCTTTGGCTCATGCTAATTCAATGTTAAGTGTTGTTGCCACATTTCCATGTTATGATTATCATGCTTTATCATGCCTTTATGTTCATGTTTCTTTTATTGTCTATTGATATGCCTATTTTCCAACATGTATTTTACTCCTCATGTTATTCCATGTGTACTCCCTTACTGGGCTTTATAGCTCACCCTTTTCTTATGCATGTCCTAAGGTTATCCCATGCAATGCTAAGTACGAGGGAATGTAGTGGTCATGTAAAAGAAGTTTTCAATAAAGATGGTGTATTTAATGTTTTAAGTTTTTATGTAATGATCCTAAGCCCCAAAGACACTAAACCACTCGATCTTCTTCATTGTATCAAGTTAAGCTTTATGTAATAAATCAAGTTTAAGTTGTAATAAAAAGTAGGGTTGTCATAGTTTGTATTAGAGGATAGGTTTAGTTATTTTGGGGATTAGGAAACCCTATTAAAGCCTTGGATACAAGACTAAGTATAATAAAAACATCCCTTAGTTATGGTAAATACTAAGTAAGTGGTTTATCAAAAAAATACATCCCTGTCTGGATACGAGCAGGTAGAGTCAACTCTGGCATAGATGTATCCTAGGGGTAAAACCCGAAAACACCGCTTTGAGCTAGACTCGAACGGGAACTAGTGCACGACAACGGGCCTTGCTGCACTCTTGGTTATGACACTCCCGGGGGATATGTTTTGATAAATTCACAATCTTGGTATGAACCCTTATTAAGGGAAAAATGACCCTAAGAATATATGTTAGAAAGTAGATCATGAAAAGCCTAGATTGAAGCCTATAGACTCATTAGTTAAGGAAATAAAAGTTTATTTATAAGTCATCAACTTTTGTCTTTGGATTACCCTTTATGTGTTACCCCTGACTTTCCTTTTATTCCATCCAATGGCCGGTAATAGGAAGACTCGGGCTAACAACAGTTGTGAAGATCAGTGTGATGATTGTACTAATGAGATGCCCAATCCAATGGGAGCGGGAATCGTGAACTTTGTCACGCTTCTCTCTCAGCTAACTCATGTTTTGAATAGAAACACGGGTCAAGAGGAACGTCCAAACCCCCCTAAGAAGGAACAAGTCACTATCGAGAGCTTCATGAGGAAAAGACCTCCAAATTTTAGTGGATCATCCGATCCCCCGATCAATGAACAATGGATAAACTCCATTGAAAAGATATTCTGCATCCTACAATGTTCTGAACAAGAGAAGGTTCTCCTGGAGCCTTATCGTATGGAGGGTGAAGCTGATCAATGGTGGTCATTGATCAAAAATACGAAGCCTGAGGAGGATATCGAGGCTTTGAAATGGAAGGAATTCTGGAAGATGTTTTTCGATAAATATTTTCCGCGCACCCTCCGTCTTAAGATGGAAAGGGACTTCCTTTCCCTCAAGCAAAAAGATGAATAATCTGAGGGAGCGTACGAGGAAAACTTCACAAGACTTGCACGATATGATTCCAGCTTTTTCGTTACCCCCGAATGCAAGGTTGGCCACTTCTTTGGTGGGCTGAATCCTAGCTTGCGGAAAGCATTAGCGATCCGTGACTTCGACAGCTATGAGTAAATTGTCTGATGTGCCCTCAAGGTCGAAATGGAGATCAGAGAATCACAGGGGTATCATGGGGACAAGAAGTGTAAGGTGGACTTCAATTCTAGTGGTCTGATGGATAAATACAACGGTGCTAAAAATTTCCAGTACCCCACTTGCCAAAAGTGCGGAAAGAAGCACCCTGGAAATTACCTTAAGGGGACGAGAAAATGCTTCAGGTGTGGAAGAGAAGGGAACCTAGCTATTAACTGTCAGAAATAAGGACCCGTGGCTGCAACAGAGGAGAGGAACTCTCCGTTCGAACCTCAACACGTTGTTCAATGCTATAAATGCAAAGAACCGGGTCATTTTTCAAATCAGTGCCCTAATCCAAGGGTTATCGGAGGCAACCAACAACCTCCAAGACAGCAAGGAAGAGCTTTTTCCATCACTTCTGCCAAAGTGAACCCCGAAAATGAAGTGGTGACAGGTACGCTAGTTATTCATTCAAGAATAGAGAACGTACTTTTTGATTTAGGTTCTACACATTATTTTATATCTCGAAAGTTTAGTAGAACAATCCCAGCACCACCACAAATAATGGAAGTAAAGATGTCGGTGATTATGGTGAATGGGGAAATCATTGCGTCCCATGAATATAAGTCCTCCCCTATTATAATCTGTGGATTTAATTTCCCGGAAAACCCCTTCATACTCCCCTTGGTGGAATTTGATGCAATTCTTGGCATGGATTAAATTTCCTTATATAGAGCCAACATAAATTTTCGGGAGAGGGAAATCACACTCCATATGGAGAATCGACCCCCGATTCTTTACAAGTGTCAGTAGGAAGATGAATATCTTTTAGCACCATCATATCAAGCATGGATATTACTGCCCTATGAGCATGCGTATCTGGCTCAGATGATTGATTCCAAAGAAGAAACCATCCTTGAAAAAATGCCTATTGTGAGGGAATTCGCTGAAGTGTTTCCCGAGGAACTGCCTGGTCTTCCTCCTAGAAGAGATGTTGAGTTCTCAATTGAACTTATACCTGGGGCGCTACCAATATCCAAGACTCCATATAGAATGGCTGTTGTTGTTCTTGAAGAGCTTAAGAAACAACTACATGATAATCTGGATAAAGGGTTTATACACCCAAGTGCTTCACCATGGGGTGCACCAGTCCTCTTCTTCAAGAAGAAGGATGAGTCAATGTGGCTCTGCATCGATTATCATGAACTTAACAAAATCAGGATAAATAAAAAGTATCCTCTCCCAAGAATCGATGAATTGTTTGATCAGCTGCATGGAGCACAATACTTCTCTAAGGTGGATTTGCGGTCGGGATATTATCAAGTAAGGGTGAATAAGGAAGATGTCCCCAAGACTTCTTTTCGTACAAGATACAGGCACTATGAATTCATAGTAATGCCTTTCGGACTCACCAATGCTCCAGAAATATTCATGGACTTAATGAATAGAGTTTTTAGAGATTACCTTGACAAATTTGTGGTAGTCTTTATAGATGATATTCTAATATACTCCAAAACCAAGGAGGATCATGAGGAGAATTTAAGATTCGTACTAGAGACTTTGCACAAGGATAAGCTCTATGAAAAGTACATCAAGTGTGAGTTCTGGTTGAAGGAGGTCTCATTCTTGGGCCATATCATCACAAGCAATGGGATATCTGTGGATCCCTCCAAAACAGATGCAATTGAAGGATGGTCGAGGCCAACATCGGTAACCGATATCCGTAGATTCTTGGGGTTAGCTGGACATTATTGACGATTTGTGAGAAATTTATCATGATTGTCCAACCCTCTTACCAAGCTAACTCGAAAGGGAGTAATGTTTTCTTGGAGTGATTATTGCGAAGAAAGCTTCAAGGAGTTGAAAAGGAGGCTTATCACTGCGCCCATTCTCACTTTACCCACAAGTGGGGAACTTTTTGTGGTATTCAGTGATGCCTCAAAGAAGGGCTTAGGCTGTGTGCTGATACAGAATGATAAAGTGATATCCTATGCCTCAAGGCAGTTGAAAATACATGGTAGAAACTATCCAACACATGATCTAGAGTTGGCGGCTATGATCTTTGCCTTGAAAATCTGTCGGCATTATCTCTATGGAGAGAAATATAAGATATATACTGACCACAAGAGTCTTAAATATATATTCACACATAAAGAGATTAATATGTGCCAAAGAAGATGGATAGATCTCATCAAGGATTATGACTGTTCAATACATTACCACCCTGGGAATGCGAACAAGGTGGCGGATGCCCTAAGTAGAAAGGATCCAGCGATTCTATCAATGATGAGAATTGAGAAGGATCTAATCTTCTTAGACTTGATGAAGATAGATGTGGGAATCATAAAGAAGGGAACATCATCAATCCTTTCACAAATGATTGCTCAACCATCTCTTTTGGAAAGGTTAAAGGATGCTCAAAAGGATGATGTGGAAATTCAAGAAAAAGTGGAAGCTATAAAAAGGGGAAATCCTCAGAGTTTAATCTTAATGAAGAAGGAATTGTGTGGTTTGGGAAAAGACTATGTGTTCCATCAAGTTCGGAGCTGAAGAAGGAACTTTAGGACAATGCACATAGTTCAAATTTCTCTATTCACCCAGGGAGCACAAAGATGTATTGAGATCTCCGAGAAAACTTTTGGTGGGATAATATAAAGAAGGAGATTGCTGAGTATACATCAAAGTGCCTGGTGTGTCAGCAAGTGAAGGCAGAGAGGCAGAAGTCTAAGGGGATGATGCAACCATTGCCCATACCAGAATGGAAATGGGAGAACATCACCATAGACTTTGTCACCGGAATTTTGAGGACATCCAAAGGCAACAATGCAATCTAGGTTGTTGTGGATCATCTTACAAAGACTGCACACTTCATTGCTATTCAGGAGGATTTCTCATTGGATCAACTGGCACGGATATATATTAGGAAGTGGTAAGGTTTCATGGAGTACCACTATCTATTGTGTCCGGCCGAGATCTAAGATTCACCTCTATGTTTTGGAAGAGTCTTCAACATGCCCTGAATACTGAACTGAACTTCAGTACGGCCTATCATCCTCAAACTTATGGCCAATCCGAGCGGACTATCCAAACACTTGAGGATATGTTGAGAGCATGCTCAATGGACATTAAAGGAGTATGGGATCAACATCTTCCTCTGGTTGAGTTCTCTTATAATAACAGTTTCCACTCGAGCATCCAAATGGTACCATATGAATCCCTTTATGGGAAAAGGTGTATAACACTGGCATGTTGGGATGAGGTCGGTGAACGTAAGCTGCTTGGACCAGAAGTGGTTGAAGAAATGGTGGTGAAGGTGAAAACCATTCAGCAGCATATCAAGGCAGCCCAGAGTCGACAAAAGAGTTATGCAGATAATCGTCGACGAGACCTTGAATTTAAAGTTGGAGACATGGTGTTTTTACACATATCTCCGTGGAAGAAGGTCATGAGGTTTGGAACGAAAGGGAAATTAAGTCCAAGGTACATCGGCCCCTTCGATATTCTTGATCGTGTTGGGGTTGTGGCCTATCGACTAGCACTTCCACCTACTATGGCCAAGGTGCATGATGTCTTTCATGTATCCCTCTTAAGAAAGTACATACCGGACCCTTCACATGTACTCTCTTCCGAGGTGGTACAATTGGAAGACGATCTTTCTTATGAGGAGCAACCAGTGAAGATCTTAGATCGTAGAGAAAAAGTTCTATGAAATAAGACAATGCCTCTCGTCAAGGTGTTGTGGAGAAACCAAAAGTTTGAAGAAGTGACTTGGGAGATGGAGGATATGATGAATCTGAGTTACCCACATTTGTTTTAGTGTGAGAAAAGGAAAATTTCGAGGGAGAAATTTCTTAAGGGGGGAATATTGTAACGACCCAAAGTTTCATTAATGGAAAATACCTCTTGATCCAGTTAAATGTCTCTTTATAAAAATGTTTTTATAAGATGTCAACTTCTTTGGTTTTATGATATGAGTTGTGACTGTTACTTTTATAGCCATTGAATAGTGATCACATGATTATTATAAATGTAAGGCTTTAACAAACCCAATTTTTACTCAGACAAAGGAAGTGATGGCCTTATCCGGTAGAATTGCCCCATATGAAGCCCATTTTTCGGAGATTGGAAAAGAGGTGGCATCTTTGGTCTTCGCCCTTGACCAAGCCCAAGCTGATCTTCATTATGTCAATCTCTAACGTGACCGTCTACGGGAAAAGTGGAAGTTGATTGAAATTACCACTCGAGCAATGTTATCCGAGCCGCCCCAAGAGTCCGTCACCTTTGAAAACCTTACCCTTAGGTCTTATGTGGCTGTTTTAAGGGGTTATGTAACAAATACGTAGTACTATGTTCATGTACATTATTTTTGTATATAATAATGAATATAATTTCTAGTCATTTTTGATACATTGTAAATAGTTTTTAAAGTACAAATGGTGTTTTTAATTATTATTTAATTAAGAAATCTATTTTATTAAATTAAGGGATTTTTGAATTAAATAATATTTTAATAAAATATTATTATTAATATGAAATTAATTTTTATTAAATATAAATGATCTTATAATTATATGAATGCAATTAAAATTTTTATTAAGGTTTGAAAGCCATTTCTGTCAAAACCCATGAATTTTTTATAAATGTCGGTTTTTATTTTAAAAGTGAAAATTCACATTTTTAGAAAATTATTTATAGGAAATAGATGTTATTTTTGGAATCAGGATGTCGAAATTATCCAATGGTGAATTTTTCATAATTTTCTGAGAGTCAAATTTTTGGATAAAAATTAAATACCTTTTAAATATATAATGTGTTTTATGACATCATAAGGACCCAATGGTGATGTAATAAAGTACCATAATCCTTAAGTTCGGCCAATATATGTTTTATCATTAAAATAACGAGGTTTTGGGTTTGTCTGACTTACTTTTCAAAGCATTAATGAACCCCTCAAGACTTATTCAACACTTTGCCTTTTTAAAATAATTTCCTTGGGAGTGTGACTCACCTCCACATAAGCAACCTTATTATTTTAATAATTTCGGACCTTGGCCTTGTAAAATATTTTTTTCTTCTTTCCTTTTCCAGAAACCATGGGCAAATACCATGGGATGGTTTGTGGTTTTAATTATTTTAATATAATGGGTCCCAAACCTAATTAATAAAAATTCTCTCACCTTTCCTATATAAACCCACCCAATCTCCCACTTCCTCCTCACTAAAATCCCTTGGAGTTCGTCCAACCTCTGTCCAACTCTCTCTATAATCCTCACATGGTGCCCCAAGCTCCCAAGAAGCCTCTCACAAGCCTCTCTCTAGCCTTTGGAAGCACACTTCCAAGTTAGGGTTTTTTCTTCCTTTCTCATTTTTTTCAATTTTCTTTAAGTCGTATTGCCCTTTTAATTTCAATTATGAATGTTGGGGTATGGTTTCGAACCTCCCCCATACTGCCCTCTTATTTTTTGAATGATGGGAGACCCCTTTCTCTCTCATTAAATGCCTCCCATGTACACTCTTTACTATGCCGAAATTCCGAAAGGAACTTCTCTCTCTTCTTTTACATTCAAGCAATAATTTTGTATCATGAATCTAAATTCATTTTCAATTGTTGGGACATGAATCTATATGACCTCCTTATTTTCCATTACATGTAAATATGATGAGGAACCCCTTTCTCTCTCATCGGCCTTTTTTTATGAATTCTTATGTCATGCTGTTACGCTGCCGAAATCACACTGATTTTCTAAGCCAATGTCAATGTGTAGTGAATACCATGCCCATTTCTCCATCAAGGGTATTCATCTTTATACACATTTACTTATTGATTGTAAAGTCTCATGTATGAATTCCACATTCCTTTATCGTAGAATAAATGATTATGTTTTATGAATCCATGTTTTATGATCCATGTGGCACACTTATGCATGAAATGAAATGTTTAAGAAGGGTGCGCCCTTATAGCGCTCCAATGCATTGGGTAAAGTATAGTATCATGATACGTCAAGTGCAATGAGTGTTGAATCATGCTAATTCAAGTGCAACAAGGGTTTACTCGTGCTTCATGTGTGATGAGGGTTACTCATGCTCCATGTGCAATGAGCCTTGGCTCATGCTAATTCAATGTTAAGTGTTGTTGCCACATTTCCATGTTATGATTATCATGCTTTATCATGCCTTTATGTTCAGGTTTATTTTATGCTCTATTGATATGCCTATTGTCCAACATGTATTGTACTCCTCATGTTAATCCATGTGTACTCCCTTTCTGGGCTTTATAGCTCACCCTTTTCTTATGCATTCCCTCAGGTTATCCCATGCAATGCTAAGTACGAGGGAATGTAGTGGTCATGTAAAGGAAGTTTTCAATAAAGATGTTGTATTTCATGTTTTAAGTTTTTATGTAATGATCCTAGGCCCCAAAGACACTAAACCTCTCGATCTTCTTTGTTGTATCAAGTGAAGCTTTATGAAATAAATCAAGTTGAAGTTGTAATAAAAAAGCAGGTTTGTCATAACTAAGGTGTAGTAATAAGCTTTAAATACTATCAAGATCTATCAACAATACTTATGAGTGAAACATTTACACGTAGTAGATGAGTTTACAATGGATGTTGATGTAGGTATGGAAATAGTGAGAGGTATGCTACTTATTTCATTTTTAGTAGAAATATCTTTGTTTGATATTGGTGTCTCTCGCTCATTTATATCTGCATGGTTTGTTGATGTAGTTAAAATTTCAATGGACCTTTTTCACTATATAATGTAGTTAGAGACACCTATTTGGAAGAGAAAAGAGCTGGAGTTTTAGTGTCCTTCTTCATTAATGATAGTTGATATGGAGTTGGTTATCAATTTTCTAATTCTTGATCTATTTCTATTTGACGTCATCATCACTATGGATTGGCATGTCACTCGTCGAGATGAGTTTGATTTTTATCATTAGCATGTTTCATTTATTGCTACCAATGGGAGTTTTATTGTGTTTTAGGGAGAGTGGGACCTACGTTCTGGTTGTGTAGGACCTTCCAACCTAGAGATCAAGAGTTTTTTGGTTGATACTACATTTGATCCCAATGATTTTTATTCTGTTGATGACATTCTTGTTTTTGTTTGAAATTTCCCTGATGATTTCTGAGAAGATTTATCCAGTCTTCCTTCAGGGAGAGAGGTAGAGTTTAGGATTGATCTTGGGCTAGGTATGCATCTGATATCAATGCCTTCTTATTTCATGGAAATAATATATTTGTAATAACTCAATATTAAATTGGATGACCTGTTAGATAAAGGTTTCATTCACCATACTATCTCACCTTGGGCATCCTTAATTCTCTTTTCTGATAAATCATATGGTTTACCTCGGTTATGTGTGGACTATAGGATGTTGAACTAGATAATGTTTAAGAAAAAATATCCTTTCCTCATGTTGATTATTTTTTTGATTAGTTGAAGAGGGAAAAGAGGTTCTTGAAGAATGATCTTCAGCCAGGTTATCATCAGTTTATAGTTTGAGAGACTGATATACCAAAGATGGCCTTAAAGATAAGGAATGACCATTATAAATATCTTTTGGTGCCTTTTGGTATGAAAAATGCTCTTGAAGTTTTTATGACATTGATGAATACATTATTTCACTAACATCTTGACACTTTTGTGTTAGTATTCCTAGATGATATTCTGGTTTATTCAAAATCTAAGCATGATCATGATCATCATCTATGTTTTGTTTTCGAAATTATGATAAATCACCATCTACATGGAATGATTTTTTAATTTAGTTTTTGGATTAGATAAGTAAAGTTCGTGGGGAATATAGTTTCTGAGTATGGATTATCAGTTGATCTAGAGAAGCTAAAGGTTGTTATGTCTTGGAAGGAACTATAAAATGTATTTGAAATTTGAAGCTTTCATATTCTTTCTAGGTATTAGCAAATAATTTTTATTAATTTCTCTAAGCTAGAATTGCCTTCGACTACTCTTACTAGGAAAGCAGGGAAATTCGCATGGGATGCAAAGTGTTAGTCTTATTTCTATGAACTAAAATGTCTTCTGAAATCATCTCCAATTATGACCTTACCTAATATATATAAGGGGTACGTGGTATTTTTTGATGCATCTAGTGGTATTTTGGGATGTGTGATAATGAAAGATGATCATTCTGTATCTTAAGGATCTTATCTTCTCAGATTGAATAAAAAGAACTACCCAACTCATGATTTAGAGATTTTTGTCATTATTTATGTCCTTAAATGTTTGTGGAACAATCTATTTAGGGAGAAGTTCATAATATTCTCTGATCATAAGAGTATGAGCTATATCTTCTACCATAAATACTTGAATCTCACATAGATACAATGGATATAATACCTTCAGATGTTTGACATCGATGTCACCTACACCTTGGGGAAGGGGAACATTGTTGGAGACACTCTTAGTAGGAATGTATAATCACTTGTTGTTTCGAAATTGATGGAGGAGTGGAATATTATGGGTATTTCCACTTAGTTGACCTTGGAATCTCAAGAGGATGTTTCAGGTATGGTTATGATCAGTTTTCAGTTATCATCATCTCTCCTGGAGTCTATTTCGAAAATACAGTAGTAGGATGGTGAGTTTCTACATACCCATGAAAGACATTATAGTGGGGAGACCATTTTTGTTTGGTCTCATTCTTCGGATGGTATACTTCAATTCTAGAAGATATTTTTCATCCAAAAACCTATGATAAGTTCAATATTCTTTAATTTTCATAGATCTTCACGGTCCATACATCGAGAAACTATGAAGATGTTTTATAAAATGAAAAGAAGATTTATGTGGTCGGGTATGAAGTGTGCCATTAGAGATTATGTGTTCCACTATTAAACCTACTAATAGATAAAGTAAGAGTACTTAAATCTTTATGGTATGCTTCAACCTCTTCTGGTTGTACTTTGAAAATGGGATGAGGTATCCATGGATTTTTTTTGTTGGTTTTCCATGGACACCCTGATGGAAAAAAGATATCTGAGTGGCTTTTGATCAGTAGATGAAGTCATCTCATTAATTTGAATAAAATACACCACCAAGGTCAAAGATATGGGTATGTTTTATGTGTAAGAGATTATGAGGTTTCATTGGAGTTCTTCTATATTGGTTTCATAAGGGGATCCTAGGTTTACCTTGAGGTTCTGGAGAAGTCTTCAAGGAGAAATGTGAACTCAGATCAAGTTGATCACATCTTACCATCCATAGAAAGACATTCAAACATAGCATGTAATTTAAAACCTGGAAGATATGCTTCATGCCTAGGTATTATATTTCATCATATCATTTGATATCTATCTGGGATGGGTTGATTTTGTTTAAAACAGAAGTTCTCAGCTGTTGATAAGAATGTATCCAACTGAGGCATTGTGTGGTCACCCATGCTGATCCCCTGTTTGTTGGGAAGAGGGGGATGAAGTAGATTTGGATGGACCAAGTTTGGTTCTAGAGACTTCTGAGAAGATTCCAGATGTGTGAAAATATCTAGTTATATCCCAGAGTTGATAGAAATCATATTCAGATCAGGGACATCATCCTTTTGAGTTTTCTATAGGTGATTGGGTTCTGTTGAATGTTTCTCCTCATTTGGGTCACCGTCATCCTGGAAAACTGGGGAAGTTGTCTCTGAGATATGTTTGGTTGTTTGAAATCAATAAATTTATTGGATAGATTTCTTATCAATTATCTTTTTTCATTCAGTTGAGAGGCATCCACGATGTTTTCCACATATCTCAACTGTGGAAGTATCACCCTGATCATAGCCATGTTCTGAGTTGGTAAAAAATGATTTAGATCCAGATGCTTCTATTTTGTAAATACCATTTTAGATAATTGAATACCATATGAATTTATTATGTGGGAAATCGATTATATTGGTTAGTTTTCAATGGAAATAATGATCATATTCTCATGATAATTGGGAATGCAAGTCCATGATGAGGGAGTAGTGGCCTCAATTTTTTTCAGGAGTTACATCTTCCAAATGACTTCTTGGGGGATGAAAACCCATTATGGCGGGAAGTTTGTAACATCATGTTACCTTTATCGGGTATTTTTTACCTTTCTCTATGTTCATATTTGGTTCAAAGTCCTTCAAAGTCGTTTTCTATATTTTGTGTAGGCTGCAGAGCAGGTACACTTCGTGTATTAGCTGTTGGGAATTAGTACACATCATGTAACTATGGTACACATCATGTACTGGCTGTTGTGTACAAGTCGTGAAAGGGGGGATCATGATGTGAACTAATAAATGTTTTTCATGGTTTAAATAAAGTATTTTAATCTGAAGTTATGGGTTTTTGAGTGTATTTATTCAGCATGTCATTCATGACCTAACTAGTGGTTAAACGTCATGCCTCTGCCCACACCCATATTTAATTCATGTGGTTCACAATTTTTCCCAGTCGTTTCATTCTAGACACTATTTATCTTCACCCTGCACTCTTCCAAGGAAATTTTCATAGGTTTATCTCCTTCCAGATTGATTCAATTGGCTTAGAATCTTTGTTGCGTCTGTGTTGTGTCTCTCCAGGTAAGTGTTCTTTCCATTTCTTCATTGTGGTTGATCATGATAGAACCCTAGCATTGTGTTATCATATCCATTGATCTATATTGGATAATACATGTTGTCTTCTTCTAGATCTATGTTGATATCTTTATTTGGAAGGCCTTTTCCTTCATTGGTCATGGTGTGGTGGGAATCTATGTTCGAGGTATGTGGGTTTACTCTCTTTCATCGATCACTTAGGTTCAAATTTGAATCAATCCTAATATTTTTGGGTTTGATTCTTAGGAATTCATTATCCTCATTGGATTTTGATATAAGTGGATTCTATTAAGGGCATGTGTGACCTGAGCTTTGAGATAGGTGGTTATAAAAGAGAAATGGTTTCCTAGGTTTTTGATAAATGGATTGTAAAATAGTTTTGAATGGTTTTCAAAGAATTGAAATTGGTTTCTGAAATTGAGAAAATGGGTTACATTGGCTTCTTAGGTGGAAGGTTCAGCATAAGGCCATCATCCATTGTTTTTTTATTATAAATGAGGTTTACCTTGTGGATTTCATCTCTTTCTAAGGTCTTTTGTTTGAGGGGAATGATATTGAAATTTTTAGGGGTTTACTCATGGGGTATTCCTCTACTTCCTAAAAATGTGTTCTAGGATTGGTTTCATGAACTTGATTTTTTGGGTGCGAGTAGTCAGCTTCTTATACATATATTATTCCTTAGTGTTGTGATACTTTTGATTCTATTTTCTACTAATTGGATTTCTAAGTTATCCTTGATATGAATATTTAACCTTGTGAAAAATGATATGTAAAATATGATGAGAAAATGATATTCGTTATTTTGTTTAGAAATATGGAAAAGATAAATTTTTACCATGTTTTATATTAAATTGCTTTACTGTTTATCATGATATGTTTTATTTAAATATGACCACACATTATTTGTTATAGAGTTAATTTTTGTGAAACACCTGGGTGGGATCATACTGATCTTGTTAGCTCACACCCTACACTTCACTTAAGTAGTGCATAGACCTTTGTTTTCCTTACAGTGCAGGGAAAGGAAAGGTGGTGCAGTGAGGCAGATAGATTCCTATAATCTGGTATGGGTTGATGATGGTGAGGTGGTGGGGGTTTTCCACACCATTACATAGTGTATCCATTGGTTGTAGTCCTTTGAAGGTGGACTTTTATTTTGGAGTTTTTGATACTATTACAGTTGTTCTATTTCCATTTTTCCCTACACTTATGACATATCTATTTTTTAGTATTTCTCTGTCTATTTCATTCAATATATATTTGTATTACATGTGGTTGGTTAGGATGGGTGAAATAATTCCATTAGTTTTTTCATTTGATGCTCGATTACTTGTTGTCAGCCCATGGAGATCAAGAATGTGCTTTAGGTATATGATAGATTGGGTTGGGTGATGGGTTTGAAGGAAACATGGTTATGTTTCTTACAAATAAAATATGTTGTTTTGGGTAAAATAATATGTTAATAATGTAGTCTTGTAAATATTTAGTACTCAAATTTGGATAGAAAAAATTTTAGATGAGTCTTAATGGTAACTACTTATGTAATGAATAAAGGAAATTATTGATTAAGATTAAAGTATGATTTACCATATTGGACAACCAATTATAACCTATTTTATTTCAAGAATCATTTCTAGGTTGAAGGAATGACTTATAGATCAGTTCATAAATGTGATTCAGTAAGAAAGAACTTAATCATAAATATCTTTCTTTGGGTTTAAGAAATGATGTAGAGATATATCAAAGCACTCAAAAGGGTGGGATTATTAAATGGAAAATAACAGAGTATGTTTATTTTATGAAATAATTCCCTTGAGAGTAAAATAATCCATAAACACTTGGGATATAATTTTGGAACACAAACATCATTTTTTTACATTTATTTTGGGGAAACCAATAGTATTTTAACCAATCATAGATTTACTGTTTTGTGCTGGTTAACTTTCTAATGATCATGTTCTCTATCACTCTTCATCAGAACAGGATAGTTAGATATTTATTCTATTTACATATATTCATATTTCACTAATATTATCCTATTCATGTGCCTAATTTTGTGGTGAGATTCGTAATTCCAGTTCCTTCCTACTAAGAGGTTGTATTACATACCCAATTTGTGATGTGGGTTTTTGAAGTAGGAAATTTCAAGTATAAAACCTTAATTTTCAATGTATAGTTTTAATATAACAAGTATTCAATTTTTCGATGTAGGGGAGAATATAACACCCCATGATTTTAGGTTTTGTATATTTTGAAATAAATTCAATATATTCGATGAATTATGTTGCACAAATCATCATTCTAAATTAAACAATGAAGTATTATTATTGTTATAACGAACCTATTAAATTAATTGGAATGAATAGTATTATCCAAATTATGAAATTTATACATATTAAATATTCAATCAAATTTTTTTACATTCATCCAAAAAAATTTATATCAATAATATAAGAATTAATCAAATTTTATGAATAAATGGCTACATTTTTCTAAAGGGTGTTTAACCTCCTTTTAATGGAGCACTTGTTTTAATAATATTTTTTACACTTTTATAAATTTTACTTGAAAAAAATAAACTTTATTTTTGAAATATGAATATCAAAATTTACTTTGGTATATTTCTAATAAGTATCATTTTTTATGAAGAGTAATGTCACCGTTTAGAATAATAGTGTGTAATTTATGAATACTCATGTGGCCATTAGAAAAATAAACTCACCTAGTAAAGTATAAATAAAATTTTGGTATCTAGAAAAGGAAAATAATATATATTTAAATCATTGAATAAGTAAATAAATGTTTTTAAAATTATAAACTAAGTGTTGGTACTTTTTGTGAAAAATAATATTTATCATTTCTTAATTAATATAATTATTTAAAAAAATATTTTCATAAAACAGATTCATAAATTAATATTTTTTCCATTATAAGTATAATATATTTTAATGATATCATATTTAATTTTTTAAAGTGTTGTAAATTCGGCTATTAAATAAAATCCATATTTTTCAAATAAATGATTTTAAAAAAAATTAATCTTCTTATATTTAAAAAAATATTTTCTTAAAATATACACCACGTTTTATGTAAAATCTGTGAAAAATGGTTTGGGTTATTTTCTTGGTATTTTTCTAAAATAATCGAATATTTGATGAACCGTGAAATATGATAATTTAAGGAATTTAACAATATATGTAAATAAATGTAATATTGATTCATTCTTGAGTCATTGATGATGTAATTGAATATTATATTGAACTCACATGTTGTAGGTACTATATTTAGTCACAATAATCATCATTATTGATAGTCTTGAGAAAAAATATTAAACGAATAAATAAAATATTAAAAAACACTCCTCTTAGCACCTATAATTACTACCCCTCACCACCTCTTCTCTTTACACAATATAACCCATGTTGAAATCTTTTATATTTTCAAATTCATCCACCAACCCTCTTACCCATGTTGTGGTCTTGTGTTTATCACCAAAAGACCATTTTCAATTCCATTAAGGAGGCTCCCAAGGAGATGACACTCAAGAGGTAAAACCCTCCCTCTTTATCTTTTAATTTATTTTCTATTATTATCTATTAGTCACATGTCCTATACAAATATTATTTATAACTCCATAACATTAAATATAAAATAATTTCTCACCAATATCCTTATCCTATCCCTTTTATTCTAATAATGAAAGCATCATCCGTGATGTGTGGATTTTCATCCATCTTGGATGATGCATAGTCATTTTCCATTAACACCATCAAGGCTGGTCATAAAACCATTATTATGGTTAAATAATATTTTATTATACATATTATAATTTATATAATGTTATGAAACAAATATATAAATATGGTATTAAATAAAATGGTATAAGATCATGATGGTCCTAAAAACCACCAAAATATATTAAATCATTTCCATTAAAGTTTTATCAAATGAATCATTCTCATACCATACTACCAATATATATATAATATCATTTAAACATTTGGAATTTCCTTAATAAAATATAATTTTAATTAGGTTTAATTATTCTCATTTTACCCGATCATCCACATATATATACAAGTGAACCAATCATGAAAAACCAAGAAAAGGAAAACACATGGAATTATGATATTGACCAGTAAAACTCATCAAAATGGCCATAAATGAACATAATTAAATTATAATAAATAGGATAAATGTATAAGAGTTTATAGATTTATTAATTAAAAAATCAAATTTGATTTTCCCTGACATTAAGTATAGGGGAAGAACACTTTCAAATGTAAGGTAATGGTTTTCTCATCTCACTTTTATTTCTATGGTATATGCAATATTCACAACTTATTTATTTTGTTTCATGTATGTATAGTACACTTTTATATATCATACCATGAATATATTTAATTTAATGGTTTTAAATGTTTCATATGATGATAATTAATTTTTTGGAGCATATGGTTTGACTAATTACCATGTTTTAAGGGATTTCATTTTCATCTTTTTTCATTGAGAAATATTGTGATGTTTTAAACCCAAATTATCTTATGAGGTGTATATATAGAACATTTGAATTATCATATCATTAATTTATTCATTCTCATGTTATTTAATGTTTTTTTAAATTTTATTCTTTCATAAGGCATACGATTTAAATGTTCAAATTAATATGCGACACTTCGAATTTTTAGATATTTAATATTAATATAATTTTATCCATTTTAATATTATTTATATTATTTTAAATATTTATTTTTATGGATCTATAAATATTATAAAAGAAATTTTATTTATATTCTGAATAGCATTCAATGGATTTTGAAAATTGTATTTTTATATGTTTTATATAGATCTATTTTAAAATTTTAAAATGAATTTTCTTAAAATATAACAAAATTAGAATATTTTTCCACTTTAATAGTGACATAATTTTTTAATATTCCTTTACAAGATTACAAGGTTATTTTCAAAAAACCGTTTTCCTTCTATTATTGAAAAACATTTTATGAATAAGAGTTTTCAACGTTAAAAAGGGTATTTTTCATAATTAATTTTTTGTGATTTTATATGTGTCAAAATCCATTGTTGAACCCTAAGATTAATTAATATTTATCTCATATGATAATATTTTCCATAATTTATTGAATATTATATGATCATCTTTAATATAGATGTACTATATTGACACAATTCACTATATTTCTTATGATGGTTTATGATTATGTTGATTGTGTGGGAAAAGTATTCACATTTCAAATGCTAGTTTACAAATTAATGTTTATGTTGGTTATGTTTCACCCCTTTAATATGAGTAATTCATTTGACTTAGTAACTATTGGACAGGGCCCCCTATAGCCCTTCGATGCATCAGTTGGTCTAATGAGACAAACAAGACTGAGTTTTGGCTGAGATATTACCTATTTAGGCAGATATCTTGGTCGAGGCCTTGATGGTATGTTTTGGATGCCCCACATTATGCATTCCCTCTTTGTGATATTCGTAATTGATAATCCATTTGATTATTTGACAAGTAGAATATACATGGTTAAGTTCCACTCTCATGTGATTATTTTTTCATAATTATTTGATTAGATTTTATTATATCCATATTTTGATTAATATTAGGTTTTAATGTCATGTATTTTTATTTATTCACCTTACCTTATTATTTATGTTTATTTATGATATATTACATTATATACATACCCTTACTGATCATCTAATATCACCCCATTATAGTGTTTTATTTTTTCATATAAAGCGAAGACGTATATTATGATTGATATACATGGTTACACTAGGATAATAATGGGGTCCTCAATGGATTCCATGTGTTGTATATTATTTTTTAATTTGTAATGTAAAATTCATGTATGTATCTAGTTTTTGAAAAATACAAAAAAATATGGTGTTTTGGGATGTTATCTATTGTATCTAATTCAAATTTAATAAAGTTAGGCATCGAGTTTGTGCTACTAGGGTCAGGGTCTAAACATATGTGGAGGGGGTAGTCCACACATACACAAGAGCAACATTATTATTTTACAATGGACTTTAAGGTAAGAAGTTAGATGTGAAATTATATTTACATAAGTATTTTTATGACATAAATATCAAATATATAATTCAACTCTATCTTCACTACCTTCCATATAATGCCTATGTGAAAAATTAATCACATCAATTCACGAGAGAGTAGTCTGTCGTACACACGAGTGGCATTATTGTATCCTCCATGGAATGGAAAGTTAGAATATATATATATATATATATATTTGTGTCATATATTAAATTCAAAAAGTATAATAAAATCATATATATAATATAAATATGTTAAACCCATCATTATATTCATCTTTTAAAGGTGGTTATGGAAAAAAATTACATTGGTTCACAAGGCGATAGTCTTCCATACACAAGATCAATGGTATCATTTACCATTTGATGGATGTGGAGATGGATATGGGTTATTCCACTAAGATAATAAAATATATTTATATATTGGTTGATTTTTTCTATATTAGTATATTTTAACATGATTTTATGGTGTTGGGAGAATAAATAAAAAAAATACACAAGTGTAAGAATTTTACCTCTATTTTAGAGACCCTTTTTAGGGTTATACCTAAATAATTCATAAAAGGGGTTCCTAATGAAAATAATTCTTATAGAATGTGGGTATTTAATTAAAAAAATATATTTTTTGGGTATTTTCTAATAAAAATGAAATTTTAAGTGTGAATAGGGGAGGATACAGTTGTCCATTTTATATGTGGGGAAAACGACACACAATGAATATTTGAAAAAATAAACTGATAACCACAATTTTATCATGCAAAAATCCACCAAAATAAATTATTATCAACCCTTTGAGGTGAAAACTTTTTAATTTGTCCATAAATGGGTGGTTTATAAGTTTTATTTAATTTATAACCCTTATGTTCTTTGTTTAACAACCAGTAAACCCATTTTTACCATAGCCATGAAAATTATTTTTTACTATTTTTACTATTTGTTACTGTAAAAAATTAAGTTGAACATAATAGATAACATTAATTATACTTATTGAAAATATGTAATATATTTTACCAAATTTACTTCACAGAATTGGTCAAATTAAATTTAAAATTAAAGTGACAAATGTGTTGAAAAAAAAATTTTTACAAAGAAAAAATTTCAAAACATTTATAGATTTTATATCATAATTCATTATGAAATTTGTTAGAAAGATATAATTTTGTTATATTTTAATATAATTGAACTTATTTTACTTTAAATCTAATTTAAAGTATAATTGATCTTTGGAAATAATATAAATAAAAATTCAGTTTTCTATAAAAATCATAATTTTTCACAAGTCATGAAAAAAATAGTCTTTTTAAAAAAATGCTCAATAAATTCCACAAAGATAATTTTTACAGATATATTTAAAATAAATAACACTTATATTAAAAAATAAATTTTCTAAAAGTGTTAAAAATTAAATTTAAATCATTTTTTCCAAATGTGACTAAATCACCATTTATAAAAAATATAGTTTTCTAGAAAACAATTCTTTTTATTGAAATGATTCTTATTATATTTATAGTAAATATATAACCCCTAAATTTATTTTATACATGTATAAAAAGTATATTTTTTATAATTTAGTAATTCCTATTCATATAATCCAACATAACAGTTAGGTTATAATGGTCATATTTTAATAATAATATTTTAATAGAGTGTCATGTTTTTTTGACACAACAATGCTTGCATCGTAATGTATCAAAGAGAATGAATTTATTTAAAAATAAATATATCATATTGTCTTAGTGTATTAAATTCTCTTCAAAACATGGTGTTGTGTCTCATAACCACTATCATAGGTGATGTTCCTCTTTTAAAATCTCAGGGCATTACATTAAGTTAGTTTATAGTCTAACACATGTATTGAAAAGATAATGGGAGTATTTAGGACGACTGTGATGTAGGATTTAAGTAGATATTAAAATTTTATGTGTATTAATGTTGTTTGAACCTATATTTAAATACAATAATACTATTAATTTTTGGATGTGTAATATTATGAATATTTATATTTATTTTTTAATAATTATATTATTGATGTTTTCATTGCTATGGTTGGTTTCAAATCAAAGTTTACTAAATTTGGAAATTAGTTTAGATATTAAAGATGTTGTATGCAAGATTAATTTATTTTATAATTCAAATAATATTGAAATAAAAAATTATTTACTTGTATTATTTAGTTATTCACCCATTACATATTGAAATATATTTTATTCTAAACTTTTTAAATTTAAAAATGGTTGGTACCAAGAGAAATCGAACCAAACACCCATGTAATGGAAAATAAAATGTTTTTCTGAAAAGTATTCTTAGTAAAGTTTGAAAAATATTTTAAAATCACATTAATATTATATGCTGAATTTAATAGATTATAAATAATAACCTAAACTCTTTGGATCACCCACCTTTACTCAAGAAATATAAATTTTCCATTGATTCCTTTGTGTGACAATGATCACCTTCACTTAGTGGATCTTCCAATATAATATTACAAAAAAATGAAAAATATACATGAAAAATATAATGTCTATGATACATAATCTGATCATGAGAAAGTTACGTTTGTTGGTTATCATTTAGATAGAGAAACAAATAATTTTTTATATTGATTTAGTATATGAATCCAAATAATTAAGTTGGTTAAATAGAGTGGTAATAATTGAAGAAAATATTTATTAAGAAGGATCTCTTCCTTACTTTTCATATCAAAATAGAGTGAGAATTTATGGAGATCAAATAAATGAACAATAATACTATTTAAAATTATACGGAGAATCTTTCATTTATTTCAAGGTAAAAATCTTGTTTTTATATCAATCATTGTAAAAAAAAATTGTTAGAATCATTAGTGGTTTAATATAATATCTCCAAAAAGATCTTCAAATCTCTGACTTTTGAGGTTATGAAGAAGTATTTTTATGTGATCTTAAGGTAGATATGTAGTTTATAGAATAGTCTCATAGACATATATATATATGAAATGAATTATTGAGTTTCTTACTAGAGGATGAAATGAAAATGCAAACAATAGTAATGAGACCTAACAACCCATATATAAAAAGTGGGTAATGAAGCGCCCTCTAAACAATATTATGGGAATTATAAATTATTAAAGTGTGAAAAAGGAGGGAATAAATTATAATATTTTTGAGGGTACATGATAATTTCACTCTATATGATGAAGTAAAGGAAGGATCTACTTAATGCACTATCCATTGTTAATTGTTTCAATGATAAGGAACTTGGTCATTATTTTATTCATTATATAAAACCAAGGGTTTTGAAAGATAATCAATGATAAAAATATGTAAATACATGGGAGAAATGAAACAATTTCACTATCAACCCTACCTAGGTGGAGAAATAAAATGTAGCAGTGAAAAGAATAACAATTTCTCATTTAAAATTGATGAATTTATTATTTGAATATTGTTTGATAAATTCGTTTATTTCATGAAATGAGGAAAAAATTATTGAATCAAATCACTGATACCTTAATGTTAAGATGTTGATAAAATCACCATTTCTTTAAATATTTATATTCCATGTTTTTTAACCTTCTCTAATTAACATTTATATAAAGATTATTCCTATAAATATTATAATTCTTCATTCAGATTATTTGGAATCTTTGTTGGTTATGGATTATCTATATTTATATAGATATCATATTAACTTATAGGAAGGGTAATTATCTTTTAATATCCCAAACCATTCTATCCTTCTCTATAAATAAAAATAGTATTATGAATATTATTTAACACCTTATCCAAAAGTATGAATATTGATACCCAATCAAAAAAATAATGTTCCCAAATGGTAAATACAAAAGTTACTTTTAACCATGAAGACAAGCCTATTGTGAGGGAATATACTAATTTATTCCTAATATGGTTGTTTAAAATTCCCATATATCATGTGGTTGAGGTAATAATAGTACTTATACTAGCTGTTACACCTATATAAAAGATACTATATAGAACATACCTTATAGAAATAGAGAAATTAAAGAATAAATTACAAGAAAATTCATATAAAGGGTTTATATGAACCACTGCCACACCTTAGGGTGAACCACTACACCTATTCAGGTAAAAGGAATAGAAAAAGTGACTTTGTATCAATTATGTGGGTTTTAATAAGGTAACCATAAAGAATTTGAATCCATGAAATCTGATACGACCTAACGATAAATTAGAGAGATTTTATCATTTTACTTGAATATTTTATAAATTTCATAATAAATACCCCCAAAAAACATATAAGAATACTGTATTTAGAAATTAGATACATAGAAAGACTATTTTATAGATATTTTTCAACATATCACACAAATAATCTTCACATATGATACCCTTATATCACATATAATACTCTTCTTCATTACTTATGTATTGAAAACATATAAAAATGTCAGCTCTAATTCTTTATAATGGGTGAAGGTAAAATATATCAATCAGTGATAATAAGTAATAATAAGATAAACATGAGGGTATGAGAACCTAATCATAGTACATTAACACAACTTAAGGAAATGAAATCAATAAAACTCTATCATAAATCATTATTTATGACTTCAATAACTTAATATATCATAAAAAATGAGGTATAGGAATAATAAATAATGAGATAATCAACATAATACATGGAAATAAAACATAGGAATATCTCATAACATGGAAATGTGGAATAAAAAAATTTCATAAAATAAAAAATGGAATAATAATGAGGAATATATATAATAATATAAAATAATTTATTATGTCAAGGACCACTATAAATACCATCATAACATAGTGGATAGAGTCCCATAATATAGTGGATTGAGTTCACTCCACATTCCTATAAACATAGTGGATTTGGTACACTCCATAGTCCCTTACATTTCATATAATGAGATATAATTCTTTACCCAATGCATTATAGGTCTATATTATTCATATCATACTCATAACATAATGAAAATCTATATTTATGTGATCCACATGAACATGATCAAATTTATAAATCTACTATAACATATATAAAGCATTATAAAGAAATGGGATTGATGATAATTTCTATAATAAATGGTCATAATACATCTAGAGAAAGAAGGTGGGTGGCATAATTAGTGAATATCCCCAAATAAGTATAATCAACATAAAAGGATATTGACATAAATGAAAAATATTATATGATCATCGTAAAATTTATTTAAATGATAATAAAAAATATAGTTTAATTTTTATAACATTAATTTAAAAATAAAATATTTTATAAAAAAAATAGTATACGATAAAAATGATAAATTAAATTTAAATTAAACTGAATAATTATGAATACTTGAAAAGGAATCTTTGTAAAAAATCAATGAAATAGTGGGATAAAGAGACAATTCAGAAATCATTAAAAATTTATTTACACAAATTTACAATGAAATTAAACCCTAATAAATAATTAACATACTAAATCATAGAAGTATGGATAAGGATATCTATGAAATTTTATGAAAAAACATGGAAATAGAGGATGACGACTCCGACCTAAAAAAGAGATAAGGGAGAATCCAATTTCAAGAATCATTTCAGTTGAACTATAAACCCAAGAATATTGAAATGGTAAAGAGATATATAAAACCTATAATTAAAAATATGAGATGAAAATAAATGGGGGTTTAAATATAAATTACCAAAAATTTCCCAAAATATGAATTTAGAAATAACCCACCTCAATTTAAATATATATTGTAACTGAAGTTCTTACATTTGATAACGACTTTCAAAAAATTAATTTAAACTCTGGTATAATAAACATAACCATATTAATAACTTATTTAATATTATTATTCTTATATACTAACTTTTTTCTGTCAAATTATAATCATTTAATACACTTATATTCGTTTGTTATTATTTATTTTCATCATTGAATGTTAGTAATTATGATTATCTCGTACATGTTTCCTAATAGTGATGTTGGTCCTAATTATTTGATAATAAGTTCATAATTACTTTATTATTAGAGGAAGTATAATTAGTTTCTTATAGTTAATTTTTTAATACCATATTCTTTTTATGGAATGTATGGGTGTGGTTTTTAATAATATAATTTATGATTAACGTGTTTCTAGTAAATTTCCAGTAATTACGATTTACGTTATATTGAGTATTAATTTTTTTCACCCTTTCAAAAAAATATTAATGACATGAATTAATTTTTATTGTCATATATTACCAGTACTAGGGTCATGATACACATTTTGATTAATATTATGGTGTTGGTATAACATTTTTCATATTGGTTATTGAACCAACTAAAAAAATAACATGATATACTAAATAATGAGTAAGAGTATAGAGTTATATTATAGTCATATAATTAATATGGAAGATCAATGATGTTAATAAGACATAGATATCTTGTATGTCGATATTTATAAATATTTTATATGAGGAGGTAATTAAAAAATATAGTTATGAACTATATACTTCTTTCGATGAATTTAATCCTTCTCGAAACTGGTTCCTTCATAATGAAGTATTTAATCCTCCATCATAGAAATAAAGGATAATAAATGTGTAATATAGATTTAAGAGAGGTAATTTGGTGAGTTATTATAGAGGGAAAAAATAGTCTGTTTGTAGGGGTAGAGGATGTTCCCTTTTATAGTTGAGTTTTGAGTTTCATTTCTACAAATAATCATTCCATAAGGTGAAAGGTTATCATGTTACATTGAAGTTAGATAATGTTAAACCCACTTGACGGTGATGTAGTATTTTTTTAGAATATAATTTAATTTTTTTAATTAGTGAACTTCAGTTCAAGTTAATAAAATATACTAATTAAGTTGAGTGATATCTATAAAATATTATATAAGATAGATATTATCAAGTATTTTACGTAACAAGATGATTCATGAAGGTTTTATCCCTATGATTGGATTGATTTTGGATATGTTCTGAAATGATTATGGTTTGATTAATAATTATTTCAAAGGGAATGAAGCCTATTATTTCTTGTTTATTACTTGGAAAAATGTTCATATAGTCGATCCTGAAATATATGTTTAGTAAATATTCATTGTTGGTTATGTTTGTTTTTGTGGTTAATATAATGGTCATCCATGTTATTTATTCGACATGGTATGTGAGATATCAATGTTAATTCAAAATTCATGGTCGATCGAAGACTTTTTTATGAGTTTTTCTATTTAAATAAGCTAAATGATTTATTCCAGAGGCCCATAATTAATTAATGCAAGTCTATAATAGCACATATGATATTTATATTGGTGATAGATGTTAGAGAATTGAATAAGGAAAATAGAATATGATGACTTTGTGTAAGATCATTTAATTTTAAAGATGATTTTTGAATAAATGAAAAATAAAATACAAACATGTATAAATTTTAAGATCTCGTATTATTATTATTTTTTCATTAAACATTTGTGTTGGTGGAATTAGAAAATGGAAAATTAATATATATTTTTCTTCTTATAGGACCTCCTCTAGGCCAATAAGATATTCAAGAAGCTTGTAAGTTGTTTTGATGTCATTCTCAATGATTCACTAGTATTGTAGTTAGTGTTGTTTTTTCAAAGGAAGTATTAACATATTTAGATTTAAAGAGCCCATGTGAGTTTTAACATCACTTCAAATAAGATAAACATTTTTAATAAAAGTAAAATAAATCATAAATTTTTTTTTGAAGTGTTCTTTATGGAGATCAAACATCATAATTTAATATGAGGTGAATATTGAAACATTCAAGTGAGAAGTTGTTGTTGCTAAGATGAGATTACACATCATCATGCCTACATGGAAATATCAAATGAAATAAATGAAACATATGTTTTGGGGAAGATAAATGAAAATTATCCCATGATAATTAAAATTATCATGAGAAGGATAATTCTTACGTCTTAATGGGGAAATTAAGGAAGATAATTTACTCAGTCTTGAAATAGTTTTAAATGAGATATTCACCATCACAATTTAAGGGAGGTTTTAATAAGTGATTATAGAAGAATCATTCCTAAAATAATTAGTTAATATATACAACATGAAAATGAAGAATTGGATTAGTTGAGATTTATGACTATTCTAAGAAAGAAGGTAGATATTCTAAAGTACTGAAGAAGAATTAAAAACACTATAAATATACAAATGTGATTACTATGAGATGAAGAGGAATAAGATAATCAATTGGAGTCCCCATGGAGGCTTATATAATCTTCTACAATAATTCATTAAGATGATAAAATTTTCTTCCGGTTGATGCTAAAGTGTAACTGGTAAGCTCCAATGTTTTTATGAGCTCAAGGTCGTACCATTACTCATGTTCCTTTTAACAATAAAAGGTAATTGTTTTCATGGTATAATAACCATGTCTTGTTAGTTATATATTCATCCACAATGAGGATAACCTTATTAACAATATGGTTGTGCTTATATTACTTCAAAATTTATGAGGAGCTTGTGACATAGGTACTAAAAATATCATGATTGAAGGACATTAAAATTAAATTACACACCAATTCACCCTTTATACCACACTTAATATGATCCAAAAATTGGCATAAAATCCCAAGTCAACTCCCTAGTTTCCATTTCAAGCACATAAGATGGATTAACACAATTTTATTAATAAAACAAATTCCAAAATTTGATAAAAAAATGTTTTAATCATGTAATAAAATATGGGTTCTTGTATTCTTTATTTGATTATTAATACTTTTAACTCCATGGAATATAGATTCATTGTTCCTTATAAGTCCTTAACATGGTTCTTAACTAAAAATATGAACATTGAAAATTATTTGAAGGCTAGGAATTCTCTGTTATCTGAAATGGTGGTGAAAATGTAATGGGATGAAAACAAATACTAAAACTATCTAGATTTATCTTTACATATTTTTTGAGGAAAATAAAAAATTAAAATAAGAGAAATTATAAATCATTATAAAAATGTTTTTTAATATAAACATTCATGAGTATAATAATCTTGATGAATTTCTCAAGAGAGTACATTTATTTTTCAACAGAAATAAATGGTTTATTTAAAATCTATTAGAATCCATTATGGTAAAGGAACTCATGAGGATCATTGTCGATAATTTTTTTTCAATAATAATTGTTATTGGTGATAGATATCTTGACTAATTCACCAATGATTAACTATATAGTACATTCATCAACTAAGAGATGAGTACGGGGCCTAAAAATAAAATAAAAGAAGTATAAAAAAGAAATTACTTTTAATGGTTTTAAAGGTATAAAGTCGTAGAATACGAAATAATGATCTAATGAAGGAGGTGACATGGAAGATTAAATATAATCACATTCTCTCATGTCATAAAATTTCACAATAGGTGAAAAACGTATGTATAGAGGTAAACTACCTTTCAAATGATTTAATTATGCAAAGTTTGGAAATTTATATACTAATAGTCCTATAAAAATTATAAGAAAAAAATATAATGAGGAATCTTCTAGTAAAACCAGTATTAAATATCTATCAAATTATCAATAAAAAATAGATAGGAGTATTCACCCATTTACTTTAGAGGAAACATTATATTAGTTGAAAACGGTATCAATGAAGAAAGTTCTGATGAAGAATATTCAATAATGTATCTCAAATAGCACTCATTGTACATGATAAATAAGATCTAAACCCAAAAGAAGTTGTATCTTAGTAAAATAGTGAGTTTTAATTAGAGGTATGAGATACTCAAAAGAAATATACTATGAAATTCGTAATCAAGATATGATTGATTGAAATTGTAAGAATGAGATAATACAATACTCAGATGAAATGAGGATAAAAAAGTGAATTTATGGATATGAAATACAATATTTTCAAAAAAATTGAGATTGTGAAGTATGATATTAAAAAAAGAGAAATATCATTGAATACATGACTTCAATCATTATATTCGAACATATGGAATTTGATAAACTCAAAATGTAGAATAATGAAACCAAGTAATATGAGGAGAAAATTAAATATAAAAAAAAAAGGATATTAGAGATTAAGGATACTCTTCTAGGAAACCAAAATATAAGTGGATATTATAACCAATAATAAAAATATGAAAAATGAAGGTTTCAAAATGTAATGGGGTAATGGGAGAGTACTTTTACTAAAGAATGATATGATGGATTCCAATCTATTATAAGTAAATGTTTTTATGAAAGACACCAATGTGTATAATTATATAAGAAAATAATTAAAAAAGTAGCCTTCATCAGTTAGAAATATTTAAATAAGAACACTATAAGTAGGTCTGGTGATGTCCACTCATTCAAGGGATGAAAAAAAGAATGAAAAACACATTTTTGGAAACATTATTTATATAAAAATAGAAAATTTTAGGGATATTTCGTGTTTTGTTGCACATTTTTTCATATGTATTATAATTTATGGTATAATATGTATCTTGTAATAATAAGATACTAGGAATCTTGAGGGAGACAATAAGAAGAAGTGAGAAATCATTAAAGGTATCAATAGTTTGGAAAGAAGGATAAGGTGAGAAAAAATTTTGAATGCTTGCTAGAGGTGTGTTGAAGGTTTGATCAAGGAAATACATTAGATGTTTATGTAATATTAATTCATACTTAGTTAATTACATTCTAGTGGTTTGGGAATATTTATAATCAAATATGATTCATTCAGTAGGAAAATATAGTATAGGATTCATTTAATGTGTACAAAATTGAAAAACCATTGATCATGGATAGTGGATGTTTATAAAACATGAATGGTATTCTAAGAAACCTAAAATACATTGATAAATAGGATAAAAGATCTATGAAATCTGTTAATGATAGCCCTCTCAAAGTCAAATGAATTGGGACAATTAATTCTAATAAGAATAAAACTATTCTTGATAATGTTTTCTTTTTCAATGGATTTAATAACAATATTTTTAGTGTATCAAAGCTATGTTATGATATAAATGATTATATTTTTTAAGATAAATGGTTTAATAATAAAAATATTTAATTATAGAAATATTGTGGAAATAATTTGAGAAACCAGTTAACTTATTTCAATATGGAGTGACAAGTTTTTATTGTTATCTAAGTTGGAAAAAATAATGTGATTAGGTCGGCCTCTGAGTGGCGGTTCCCCCCCCCCCCAACTCTCTCACTTTCTAGGGTTTCTCTTCAACTTCAACCCTGAGTGGGGAGGCTCACGATCATGTTGAGATCTGGGGATACCTCCCCCTTCTATTTTCCCTTATTACTTCCTTTTTCTCTCATAGGTTTCTGCTTGATGGTCTTTGCAATGTAGGTGAACTAGTTTAATGCTTTGACATTGGAGCTCTAGAGGTATTTATGTAGTTCTCATGTCGTCAGTGTTCCCCACCCTTCTTGATGGATTATTCTAATTTCGGTGGTGGGAATGATTTAGATATTTCCATTTATTCATACATCGTTCAGATTTGTCCATATCCATGCGTTGAGTGGCGGTTTTTGGTCAGATCAGCTCGAATCACCTCATCAGTGATACTACCTCATCATGGGGTTAGGCCTCACAGTCTTTGGTGACGTTGGTTTGGATTCATGATCTATGGTATTTTTTCCACTTTGGGCTTCTCACATGATTGTGATATTGGAAGAGGTCTCGTGGTGGTGGTGGGGTTCTTCTACTTTTGTTCTAGCTGTTGGGCCTTTAAAGATATGTTACTGCTTCTGCGCTTGTTGTTCTCATTTTTTTGGACATTGAAGTTGAATATTTTTCGTTTTTTATGGATGATGCTTCATATGAGATGTTGATGGTAGATAAGTGGATATTTTTGGTTCTCTGGCTTTGTGATGGTGAATATGGTCATATGATGTTTTTTCTATTTGATGATTCTTGAATGGTTCTCCTCGTAAAATGTGGTGGAAGTGTATGCATTGTGGCCCTATTGTTTTAATATAAATAAATTTGACACATGTTCAACTACAAGGGGTGCTCGAGAAGAAGATCAGAGTAGTGAGGTTTCACTTTTTATTACTATTCAGATTCAGACATCTGAGAGGGTATGTCATTTCAATTAGTACCAGGCCCATGCATCAATGCACGAGATGCTTTGTGAGCAGCAATGAGATGGTTAAGTGGGTATTAATGGATTTTTTGCTAGGTATGGTCCTTTCATTTTATTTTTTAATGAGTTGTTTTGGATTTTAAAAGACTATGGAGGCTTGATTGTTGTTTAATTTGTTGATGTCAGGTTGGTTTCCCCCTTAGCCTTAAAAGGGAAATTCTAATAAAAATTTAATTTTCAATCAGTCAGTATACGCCTTCAAAAAAAAGTTTATGAGGAGACTCATTATGGAAGAAGATATGTTAAATGTTCATATCATAAAATAATATACTATTTTAGTTTACAAAATGATTTGAATAGGGAATATAGTTTAAAAATCCCACGAAAGAGAACATAAGAACTTTAGAGATGATCCATTCTGATGCATGTGTCACTATAACTAAAAAAATAAATTACTGTAGAATGTTATTTTATCAAGTTCATTCATTAATTTATAAGGATAGCATGCATCATTTTTATGTCACAAAAATCAATAATATTAAACATTTTTAATAGTTTTAGAAGACTTTCATGAAAGAAATAAAGATTTTATTTGAATAGGATTAGATCATAATATGCTACTGAGTATACAAATAGATAATTTACAAAATATCTTGAAAAACATGAAATCAGACATTAATTTAGTGCTTCATACCCACCATAACAAATGGTGTGGTTGAAAGAAGGAATAAAATTTTTTGAGACATGGCTTGATTAATGGTGATAGAACATGAAACATAAAAAAATTTCTGGCTATCAGTTATTATGATATTTGCTATATATAATGTTCCTGACATGGGTTCCACTAAAAGGTTCCCCAATTTTGGTTGGCCACATGGGCTCATGTGCATCACCCCCAATGTAAGAGGCTACTTCCTAGTAGTGAGGGCCTAGTGTGTGTTAATGGGGAGACTATTCCCTCCTCACTAGAGTGTACAACAATGGATATACCATGAATTATAAGTATCAAAAGTAGTATATTAGTTATACAATATATAAATAGTAGGAGTAGATAAACAATTCCAAAAAGAATGTAATATACAAATAATGATCGTTCATATCATGTCATGTATCTATAAAGCAGTCAAGGTATATTAATATCAATCTAGGATGGAAATTCAGTGGAAAATCCATGTTTAGGTGTCATGAAAGAGCACTCAAAATACCATGGATTCAAATCGATGAAATGAAAAATTAAAATCAGTTTTCAAAATTTTAATTAGGGGAATTTTCATAATTTCATCAAAATTAATGGGCCTTCTAGTTTGGCTATACAGTTATCTAAAGAGTGTACAAAACTCCTGTCACCTGCTCTAGGAATGGGAACTATACATTGATTTCTTACATGGTTTGACTAATTATGTACAAACCATGTCTCAACCCACTATCAAAACTATAGACATGCATGGATGGGTGTGCACATCAAATCACATTTTTTTAAACCATACGAGCTACTCCAACCCATTTCCAATCTATCACGATTATAAATAACCATACGACCGGCCTCACATCATTTCTACAAACTATGTGACAAGCCTGCTTCTCTCCAAAAGTACAGTTATTGGCTCTAAACAAGCCCCATAAACCCTTGAAAACTCCATGACCTCAACTGAATTCACAAATTTACATAATTAAACATTCAAACTAAAAATTTATGGATTAGAATGATTCCATACCTCAATAATGTACTGGGTTTTTTGAAACATCAACCCTTAAAGCAATTAATCTTCAAATTTCCCTCTTAAGGGTGGTTAAGAATCACTATATAATAACTCTAGACACTACTCTCTTACATCGGCCTCCCACTCACTGGTCTCATCTTGTACACAGTCGGGTTCCATCACATCTGTACTAGAGGATCTAAATGTCCTCAGATAACCTTTGTTCTATGATCCACAATATTAATAGGATTATCCTTGAATGACACATTTACCAGTAACTCAACATCCTTCAGATAAAAAGCATGGGACGTGTCTAGATGATAGTGGTGTAGATGAGACACATAGAAGATTTCATGCATAGATCAATACCTCTGAGGTAAATTCAACAAATAGGCTACTGACCCAACACTCTCTAGAATCTCGAATGGTCTGACATATCATGGTGAAAGTTTACCCTACCTATTGAGCTCATGTGTCCCAATCTCGATGATAAACATAAAAGGCCTAATCCCTAACCACGAACTCTAGGGGTCGTTAATGGTGATTAGTGTATGATTTATATCAAGACTATGTTGTATCCATCTATTTCTAAATCAAATGAACATGATTTGTAGTCTCTAGTATCAGACGATGTCCATGAATATCTACCTCTCCTACCTCTGAATAGTATAGGGGTGATCATAATTGCCTACCATACAAACCCTCATGAGATTCCATCTTTAATGAAGTGTAAAATATATTTTTATAGGAAAATTCTACCCGGGGTATATTCCTCTCCCAACAGCCCCCAAAAATTAGGATGTATGTATGGAACATGTCCTCAAGAACCGGTATTGTGTGCTCTGAATGGCCATCGATCTGAGTGTGTTATACTATTCATAGTATCACCCTTTTACCTAACACCCAATGAAACCCCTTCAAAAACCATTATGTAAACCAAACATCCCTATATGAAATTATAGTATGCAGGACCCCGTGAAGCCATACTATCTCATAGACATAAAACATCCCAAACCCATCTATTAAAAATGTCATCTTGATATTCATGAAATGAGGAACCTCTATGATCATATCACCAACAACCCAAATGAAATCATTTCCTTAAGGTTACCTTGGTAAACCTATCCTTAATTCCATCACAACATCATTCCATTTCAACTTAAAAATGGATAAAATTTTTAAAAGTATGGTTGTTTGCTGGTGTTTCACCTTCTCCCACTGACAGGTGGAACACCTCGGGAAAAACACAAGCTCTATCCATTTTCATATATAGATGCCAGTATTGGTCATGTAAATACTAATGAATCATGGTTACATCGGGGCACATTTTCCAAGATAAAGCATGAAATTCTCATATCATATTCTCACAGGTCCTCTGAAACCCATATATGACCATGTATACCCATAATTTTATCCTTTCCTATGGTCTGACCAAGTTGATGGTCCTCACCTTTAATACTTTCCTATAGGAATAGCCCCTCTTTGTGTGATAGTTTCATTATTTTCACTCTATTCAGATGGATAGAGGCAACAACTTTAGATAAAATAAATGTTATCCTTTGATAGTCCAGCACCTATAAGTTCATATGGGAGAACAAATCCATAAGCTTCCACTCAGTACTAGACTACTGAACTACCTATATTTGGGTCCTCCTACTCACTTCATTGACCACAACATTACCTTTCTCAAGAATATAGGCATGATCTAAGTCAAAATACTATAGTCATTCAAACCACATTAGCTACCTCAAATTTAGATCATGTTGTGTTAAAATATACTTAAGGTATTACAAAATGCTCTCCAAGTATGTAATGTATCTAGTAGCTCAATTCATGAACAATTATAGCTATTTCTAGATCAAACATCAAGTAGTTCCTCTCGTGTGACCTCAACTACTGATACCCAAAACCACAACTTTATCCTCGAACATAAGAACATCTCCATGACAGATGCCTAATAGAAAGTAGTAAATAGTATAACTCCTATCAAGCTCATGGAAAATCAGTATCAATACAGAATTAAATAACCCCTTTAGATCTGAAAAATAAAAATTACGTGCATCTAGCCATAAAAAATCCACACCCTTCAATGTCAAACATGTGACCATCACTGTCGGGCATGAGAAGTATTGTATTAAATGCCTATAATTACCAAATATCCCCAAAAAAATCCACACCTAAAATATATTATTGGTTTAATCTGAAGAAACTAAAGATCACACTTTCCATGGGCCAACCGATACTCCTGTATTTGAGATAATGTGACCTAGGAAGTGAATCTGATCCAAAAAAAGTGTCACTTTGTGATATAAGAATATAACTGCTAATCTATTTGTGTATCAAATTTGATCTCAACATTATTCCATGGACTTTTAAATTTTTATAAGACACTAATATATCATCCATGAATATTGCAACAAATAATTCCAAATAAGGATGTAAGACTCAGTTCATCAGTGCCATTAAAATTTATGGTGTGTTCAAGAGACCGAGAAAAATAACCAAATACTGATATAGACCATACCTACTAAAAATAGTTGTGAGAGATATATCTGATGGTCTAAAACACAGTTGATGATAACCATATATCAAATCAATATTTAATAATTCCTAAGTTTCTTAGAGCTGGAGGAAGTTTTCATCTATCCAACACAGAGGTTATCGATTCTTAACTATCAGCTGATTCAATTTCTGATAATCCACACATAGACTATGGGTACCTTATTACTTTTTCACAAAATAAATAGAGAAATCTGTATATATGTATTGGTTACAATAAAATATGTTGCCTATAAATTCAATAGATACTTCTTGAGCTAATGCATTATAGTATTATTAATCATGTAATGTGGAATTGATACTAGTTTAGATCCTCAAACTATCTTGATATATAACTCTACCTATCTCACTGAAGTTAGTCCTAAAAATTCAATCGAGAAACATCCCTGAAATGATCAACCACTAGAGGGAAATCTATCTTATTTTTTCCATGACCATCTAGATATAATCTTTCAATATGGGTTTTCATCCCACCCATCCCATGATTCTTATGTTCAGATCGGTTTTCCACGACATCCCATTCACCCTTATGAATAAACTCTTCGCGCCTCTGGTGATGTGAAGCTCTCCCTTCGATGATAAATGTCAATGAAATCCTGAAAGGGAACCAACTATTTTATCCCTAGAATGATGTTACAACCTATCATCTAGAGGAAAATGATCTCCCATACAAAGCAATACATACCAATCTTAAGGGGCACTCCCTCCACTAGTGTACATCCTCCATTTGATTCCCCAATGGAGTATCAAGCCTCATAATGACATCAAAATCATAACAAATGAGCCCAAGGCTCCCCAAAATGGGAAAAAATTTAATGATATGAGAATTTCTAGTATCCAAAATGTTAGATATTAAATTAGAGGCTACCAGAATAGTACCTCTCACAGTAGAATTCTCAATATTCTACTCCTCAGTTTTCGGTATAAATGGATATATCTAGTATGCTCCATGTCCTTGTGATAAAACCTGGAAACGCTAAGAAAATCCGATGTACAGTCGCTGTAAACCTAGGGTCTGGTTATCATTTCCATGGCCACCACCTCAGCCTAATCAATCAGCTTTAATTCAGATCCCTTCTTAACAATAACCAACTAACCCTACTCCTACATGTAGAGTTGATGCAGACCCTATATCACTAGATATTGGAGAAAAGGGTCTATAAAAGTCCAGTAGATGACCAATATTTCTATAGGATCGACACTCGATGTGGTCCCTCATGCCCTGTGGTCTTGTATATTTTGTCTACTGCACTAGTAATACATCAAGTGGCTAGTTGATTATGTGTTATGGCTACTAATGTCATTACGTGGATTCTCCAGATGATGCTTTCTGCTATCGGTCAATGTAGTACTAGATCTAGGTGTCGAACCTCCCTATCTCACACCCCCAACTTGTCTAGGGTTACACTCTATGATAATCACCTGATTCACTATTCTAGAAGTTTTATTCAGAAAAATTACATTCACCTATGATCATATTTCATACCAGATACCATCCTAGAATCACATAACATTATATAACTCATCACCCATAAGAATAGGTGTGAATCTCTGGAGCTCTATAAAACAGGTAGAATAATCCATAACTAATAACATTCCCCACTCCAAATTCATGAACTCTTGGGTTCAATCAACCCTTGTTTTCTTGTTATAGAAGTAATCATATATGGACATATGAAAATTCTTCAATTTCATCTCTAAATGATGATATATATGGGTAATGACATCCCACTATCTCTTGGTAGAATCAAAGAACATATACATAGTGATATCTACCCTCATATCTGGTGGTGTATAAAAAATACTCAAAGATAGTTATAATGGCCTCTAGACATGACTATGTACCATGTGGTCTTCCATCCCCCAAAATCATGGGTAGATGTTGTTGTTGGAACTCACATGTTAGCTTTTCCATACATGGGGTAGGTCATGGTGCTCCTAGAACAGTCTACATGAAATGCATTAAACCTTCATGAAAAGTTTTTTATAACCTATATATTGTGTTACTACTTTCTCTAAATCTAGCACTAAAAGAGGATCCACTGGTAGCCCATGGCCCACCACCTCCAGGGTGTGGTCTTCAAAACACATTGGATATATTACTGAAGGTAATCATGGTGGAATTCCTCTATAATTCGAGACACATGACTCAGAAAAGAACATTATCAAGGTTCACAAGTCAAAGAGTAGATATGGAAATAGGATATATACAAGCCTTCCTATATAAGAATATGACCCTCTTCTTACACCTTGAGTCTATTCTGGGTGATATACAAATCAAAAAAAATCAAGTGATACTGCCTACTTCCCACTACTAAGGTTGGGTCTTGGTCATGTTCTTTACTATAACATTTTTAGTTTCAATTTTATTATCATTTAAATTACATTAGACCATAATTAATTTTATATAGTTTAACTAAATGGTCCAAAAAATTTAGATCGATAAGGTCCCATAATCCTCATGAACTAAAATATGTTGTCCATATAATCTACACCATAACACATTACATTCTATGTGACTCTTGGTCCATGACTCAATGTACCACAATTTGATGCTTAGGGTATCCCACATAGAATAATCAGAAAAACCCTTCTTATGTTACGAAAAACACTCTATGTTCCAGACATGTTTCCTCAATACCCTGCACACAATATATATATCACACAACAGGTTTGGAAATCATGAAACATATCATAACATCATGCAATCCAGCAGTGCATCCTAGATGGCATGTCATAAATCATGGAATGTGAATTCTAATAGGTGCCTAAAGTGATGCATGAGATGAAATAAACTCATCTCGTTGACTTGAAACAAAATATAACCCACAATCAGATCAATAATAACATCAAAATTCAAGTGAATTACCCAATGGTTGAATAAAATCAACTCTAATAGTCAAAATCTAGAAAATAATAATTTCTTTCAAAAAAATTGGATTTTTTCTATACATGGGTCAGATACGCCTAGTAACAGCTCATTACCAAACTTCTATTCATTCATACCCCTTTATATTATAACCAAATAGTAATAAACCCATAATGTAAATCTATAATACCACTTTTTAACATCACATACCTGAAACCACTAAATGGTTCCCTAATCCTAGTTGGCCACATAGCCTTAAGCATATCTCAAAAAAATCTAATGGGTACTAACTAGAAGTTAGGGCCTAGGGTGTGTCTATGAGTAGACTAAAAACACATCATCAAAGTGTTTCATAATGGATAAACTATATTAGATATTTTGAAGATGTAGTATAATGATCAAAAAATAAATAACCCACAAGAATGGATAAACAATTCTAGAAATAATCTCATATAAAATTATGATTATGCATATCATCTCATTGGTATACAAATAATCCAAAACAATTACACATCAGTACAATGTAATTCATGTGTCAAATTTCCAAAAGGAAAAAAATATTCTCGCTAGCACCAAATAATTCATACGATCCCTTTCTCTTAAGAATCAATCAATACCTATAGTAGGACAATTTCCCTCATCCATACCTACAATCATATAATCTATACAGGTACACAAAGGCAACCCAAAAAGGGTGTGAGGTACAATCTTAGTAGGAATCCTCCCAATAGTCTTGTTTCATCCAGTCACTAAATATATAATTATAAAATTTTGCAAGAATTTATATAATATGTAATGGAAGTACGAAAATTAAACATGACATAAAGGTCTAGGTTCCAATGGATACTTGTACTTTTCCTCCTTCTTCATCCTTAGTTGGGAATATCTGAATAAACAGTCAATCTTGTTCCAAATTATAATCAAGTCCATTTAATTATTTAGTCTCATTTAATAATTAAATCTCGAGACCTGGAACATAGAGATGCACCCCTAGAAAATAGGTGATCAAGATATTTCTAAACAGGCCATCTATAAGCTGTAAGTCATTGACCGAATCCAAGATTGTACTTTGACTTAGTATACATGTCATATAAATTATTACCTTAGTTATCCAATTAATAATATTATCATATCCTTGTAATTCCCCACTAAATTTTATGTATTTATCCTGGTGTATCAATAACCAACACCATACAATACTGAACTAGATATTCCTTATTAGAATCCTAGTATCGATCTATGTGTGGTGTAACATCACCACTCACTAAATCCATACTTGGTGGTCCATTATGGGATCCCAATTGTCACCCATGGTGTACATGATCAACTACCCTCTTAGTCCATCCTTGTAAGTCTATATGAGGAGTCCATGTATCAATTTGAAATATTACAGTTAGCCCCCATGAGTTCGTACTTAGAAATCTGTATAAGGAGTCCAAGTGTCAGTCATACATATGTAGGACACTAGCCAAATGAGTCCATACAAGAAATTCATATATGAACCAATGTGTCACCTAAGGCATATCACAACATGCATTCAAAATCATTTAATTATGTCATGATCATCACCAGGACCAAGTAAATGTAACCTCAACTCAATGTTTTCTAATGGAATGGGCTAATCTTAGAAGAAATGGCATCCTAATTTACTCACGTGGAAATTTAAATATAAGAAGAAATTAAATATTTAAAATGAAATTAAATTTCTAAATCCTAGGGTTAGGGTCATACCATCCACTTCCTTTGATTAATTTAACTCACAATTCAAATAACAATTAAATTAATCAATTGAAATCCCATAGAAAGGGTAAATATCATACCTTATGGGTACCCCAATTCATATTCCACCCATGGTGGTTCATTTTATTATAAAATACACACAATGTGTAGTTCAAATCTAAGGTTCTTAACATTTTTTCATTGATCAATGGGTCTTTTTAATTAGAAAGGTCACACCATTCAATTTAAATAAATTATTAGAAAAAATTTCAAGGGAATCACTCTGATAAAAAGGTGCAAAACACAAAAACATATATATAAAAACATCAATGTTAATGGAAAACAAAGAGACCACCTACCATAGGTCTATAGTGGAGTTCTCATCTAATATTATCTCTTGAATTGACTCTAATTTGGAGAAAAATGAGGAACGAGAAATAACCTTGAGAATAGATGAAATTAGATTTCACCAAAATAATGTAGCTGATACAATGAAAAATAAAGAAGGATGCATAAGGAATTGAATTATTTCTAGTGCATATCCAACAAGAAAATGGTTCTTGATTATGATATTTGGTCGAAATTCGGTTTAAAATACTAGGTTAGGTGTCAAGGAAGATCTCTCAAAATCATATGGTTGTGAATGAATGAAATGATAAATATAGATAGGTTTAATATATTTTAATAAATAAATTTTCATAATTTCACCCAAATTACTAGGTCATATGGTTTGGATGCATGACTGGAGAAACTGTGTGAAAAATGTGAGCCTTCTACTATAATAAGTGTAAACTAACATTGTTTTCATAAACTATTTGACTAACCATGGGCAATTGGTGTCTTAAACCAATATAAAAAAACTGCATACTTACCCACCTGGGTGTGCACCTCAAATCATATGGGTTTTAAATCCTTTCAATCTCCTCTAGGATACTTTCTATTCTCACACAGTTAGATTTAACTATGCATCCATAACCTCATGATTTCTAATAACCATGTGAAGATCCTTTTTCTACCCAAAAGTTGGGATCTGGGATCTAAACAATCCACATACACCCCCAACACCCCCATTACCTCAAATAAATTCATAATAGGCAATGATTAAACATTAAAACGGGAAATTCATGAAATGAAAAAATTATATACCTCAAGAAAGAACCGGGTTCTTACTGAATCATTCAAAATAAATCTCACTTTGAACCAAAAAATTAAATCAAATCATTTGATATTTGGTTAAAAGAGAATCCAAATGTTAAACACTCTATTATTTTATATTCAATGTATTATCAAAAAAAATGTTATAAGTGGAGGAAAATTTAATGAAAATGTAGAAGTTACCACTAGTGCTAAAACAAGAAGTAATAAAATATTATTGAGAGTGATGATGTAATAGTTTGGGAGGATGAATAAATATTTAAGAATAACTATCTTTTGAGATAGAGAAGATGATTCTAATTGATCCAAACCTAAATCTGAATAAACAAAAATCATATAGACTCAAATAGATAGATTATATTATGATATCTACTTTGGTTATTCGGATATTAAAAATCCAAATAAGTTTGTTTTGTTAATAAAAAGGTGGATTAGGTTAAAAAGGTGAAGTTTCATGGCCATAGATGTATATAGATTTTGACAAAAAAATTGGTGACCAAAATCAAGGTGTTATAACAATGAGTAAAGTATCCGTAGTAAGAAACAGTAGTTTCCAATTTAGAGATGAGCTAAAATCTTTGAAGGAAGGTTTTTGTCACAAGGAGTGGGTGTGGGAAACGAATGAGGATATTGACTAAATAGAAAATAACCAGACTTGAGAACTTGTTCCTAGACCCACATATAATAATTTATTTAGGGAAAATGAGTCTTTATAAAGAATGTAGACAAAAGGGGTGAAGTGGATAAGTACTAATTTAGGTTTTTCTATAAGGGTTATTAAACAATTATAGTGATAAACATCAATGATTCATTTTCCCCAATGTCTGGACATGATTCTATTAGAATATTTCTAGACATAACATCCCATTAAAGCATAAAATTATTTCAAATAGATGTTATGTTATATTTTATGATTGAGGATATGGAAAATTAAGTATATATAGAACAAACTAAAGGATTTGTGCTTGATTATGATGGAAACATAGTGTGTAAATTGAAGAAATATCACCATGATTTAAGAAAGGATCTAATATATTGGTATTTTAATTGAGATGAATATCTTAAAGGCTTTATTTTTTTGAAAAGGTAGGTGGAGACCAAATTGTATTTAAAGAAAACCGACACCACCACAATTTTTATTATTATTCATGTCAATGATATAATATTCAATGGTAATATAGAAAAATTATTTGATGAGATCTCCATACACAAGAAATGAATATTTTAAATTTCAATTTGTGCATAAATTAGTTTTTTATTGTGTTAAGAAATTTTATATGAAGCATATTAGATTTTTTTTTTGCATGAAAAATATGATAAAGAGCTCTTGAGGATGTTTTATATGCAAGAAACTAGATGGTGTCCACACCCATTAAGGTAGAGAAAAATCAAGAAAAATTTATGAAGGGAATAAAATTAATGAGAACAATTTAAAAATTATTATTAAAAGTCTTAAGTCTTCAACACCAATTATATGTAACACCTTGATATTTTAATATAAATTTCTCTATTAAATGAATACTATGGTTTATACCACGTGATATTGGAAACATCAATCTTAAATGAACTGTAATGATTTTGTTAAGGTAAAATATTATAATAGAAGATAAAAAATAATTCAATATGAGGTTTTAATATGAGGCTTATGAAGAGAAGTACAAGTGGAATAAATGAACATATATATAAAAATACCACATTCATAAAATCATTATCCTCAAGGTTCTCCATGAAGGATATAAACTGTATTGAAACTATGGATACAAGGAAAATAATTAGAAATATAATAGATATGATGAGAGAGTGTAAAATGAATAAATTTTAGAGAAGTTTATAAGGATATATATTGGAATAAAATATGACCATTATATATATGGCTAGTGGACATATAAATATTATATATATATATATATATATGTAGTCATCATATATATATCCACTAGGTATATTTATTTAAAATTAGTTTATAATTTTATAATAACAAATTAAAAAAACATAATTCACAACACTCAAATAACTATTAACTTATATGAAATAGATTATAACCCTTAATGTTCAAAAAGGTCATTTTTTCTATAAATGTGGCTTTAATGTATATTTTAGAAATAAATAAATTTATAAATTTGATAAATATAATTTTATAAAAAGGATCTCATTTTTTGTTTCATCATATCCAAATTATGTGAGGATGAATTTTTTGTATTTTTTTGAAAATGGTGATTTTTTAATGAATAATGCAAAAATTTTATTTTTTCCAAAATGTCATTTAATTTTACTAAATAAAGTAATTTAAAAGTTTCATTTTTTTTATTTTTTCATAAATTAACATAAATTTCCATTAATTATACACAATATTTATAATCATATAATAATTAACAATATATTTTATTTTTCAATATACTCATTTTTATCCTTAAAAACATTTTTTCCAAAAAAATCATTGTCATTTTGTTTTGTAAATTTATATTAAAATTTATTTCTTCCACTAATAGAAATTGAATCATGAAAAATTTATTCCATATTTTTTTTGGAGGTCCAAATTTGTTATGTGCATCCCTTTTGTTTTTGTTCATTATAAATATTAACCTTGATAAAAATGTTCTCACCATGGTAAAGGTAAAATACATAAAATGGGATTAAACCTAAAGGATAAGGGCTAAAAATATATATAGAAAAATATTTATCTGATTTTATTAGTCTTTTTTCCAAAAACATCCTTTATATGAAAATACGGAAATTTATTTCATCCTTCCATTGATTATAACATTTATATTGTTTTACGAAAATGATAAATATAAAATAACACTCTATTGTCTTTTTTTTATAAAAATATGATATGAATGAAAATAAAAGGTTATTTCGAAAAAAGAATTATATTTATGATTATAAATTATTTATATTTTATGGTGCTGGTATAATTATCTTAAATTCTTATGCAACACTGACTCGACACTTGTGGAAATAGTAATAAACATCTATTAATTAATTTTCACAAAATTAAAAGAATTACGTTTCATATGAATTAATGTTTTACCAGAATTTTATGGTTAATAATATGAATAATTAATATTAAAAGATTTTTTATTTTAAACACATTATTATATTTATGACATTAACTTAAATGTAAAATAACAGGTTTAAAATTGAATTCAATGGTATTTTATATTAAATACTATTTTACTAAATGATGTATGAATAGAGAAAAAAATATTTTAGGCAGACATTTGGAATGTTAAATGATCATAAACTTCACCCATAAATAATTTTTATTAAAATTGTCACCATATATTTAAATTTATGACCCTCAAAGGCTAAAAAATGTGTTACCACAACAAAGGTTAAAAAGGGTAAATGAAGGTGTTAAACCCAATGATAATGTTTAAAATGACACTAAAATCTATCTAAATTTTCTTTGATTATGTTAAATCATACATATCCTCATTTTTTTAAAATATATAAGGCCATTTTTAATTATTTTAATTTAGTAAGAAATTAATTTTATTTAAATATTTTAAGTAATTCTATGTGTGTCCCTCCCTTCACTTATAAAAGGGAACCTCCTCTCCTATATTATTCAAAATGTTTTCTCCTTATATATAATTAGATCCCTTCATTAATAACTTTCTATATTTATTAATTAAATTATTTATCTTATTATATTACCTTAATACAATCATAACAAGTATAGTAATTTAAGACAAAGGATTTATCACAAAGAAGATGATGTTAAGAGTGCATATGAAGAAAGATGGACTTGGGGTAAAGGTTTATCATCTTGAATTACCATATTTGGAATATATATTATGTTATGAAACAATATTAATTTATGAGGTGTATATAAAACCCCTTTATCATTTTATATCATGATTCATTTTTACACAGTGATATTTATTTTTACAATTCATGTTATATCATCTAGTGGATCATGAATCAGAAGTTCCCAAAGTGGTAAGAGATTTATTTTATAGTCCCATTTTATTTCATGATTGGTTACATTTATATTTTCTTTTGGGAAATTATATGATCCTAATATATTAAAACATATCTAATTTCTTCTACACTAGTCATGTTTGGTTTAAACGTTTTTTCAACCTCTTCTCTTATTGTCTTAGGAGTCGATAAGTTGGTGATCATTAGGGGTCACTATTTTAAAAATAATGTTTTAATGTTTTACTTCCAAATAATTTTCTTCAATGTATATATTTTCTTTAAAAAATTATTATTTTTTTATATTTTCAACATATTTATTAAATTCATATTTTATAATGTTTTAATTTCAATAAAAAATTTCAAAAGTAATCTTTTTGAAATTTTAGAAATGAGGAACTTTTTTACCAAAGGTGTGAACATAATATTTGTTTTAACATACAAAAAAAATGAAATTTCCTAATATCATGACTACACATTCCATTAAATCATACATTACATGTTTTCCTTATTATTTTCAGTGAAACTTTTTTTACCAATGTTTTCGGAATTTATATTTAAGTTGATTTATAAAGATATGGATTTTTTTTAAAGAAATGAATATAGTTTTGAAATGTGATTTATAACTTTGTTCGTACACTACATTATAAGGAATATATTTTTAATGTATAGATTTAATTTTATTTCCTAAAGTATTAGTTTTAGTATAAGAACTTCATGTCTAATGAATCTATGGTCTTTTACCATCCTTTAATGATAATGGAATATATCTTATTTGGATAATATTCACTTTGTTATGTTCATATTATATAACACTCCCCATTATTAATTGAATATTATTTTATTCGATCATGCCCATATTTTTAATATCATGGATGAATTCTGAATCAGGTTTATTATTTGTATGATGTTTCAACCGCCATCAGGACCAGGAACCGTGCAGCTTCGTATGGGGAAATGCTAGCCGATCAGTAATGCAAGGTGGGCATATAAGCGATCAATGATGAAGAATCATGGGATAGGCAGTTCTAGTGGTTTGGGCTTATGGGTCATGTATTGGGAATGGTATGCCTGTAGGCCTTCGGGTCATGTATTTCAGGTTATGTCGGGCCTTGTGCCTTGGGCCTAAGGGTTATGTTCGAGTTCCCCTTCATCGCTTAAAAGGCGTATTATCCATAATAAAATAAAAAAATAAGGCCTTCGAGCCATTCGGGTAATTTAATATAGATAATTACTTATTTATAAATAATTTTAACATTGAACTATATTGATCATCCATGATCCATGGAATGCAGATGATGTTAAAGTGATATGCGGGCCTCGATTATAGATGGCACCATGATGCATCGCTAGTGTAACGATTCAAAAAAAAAATCCATATTATTTGGGTATCACATTTACACTCAAACATTTATTAATAATAATTTATTGGTTGAGATGCCTTATTGATAAGATTCACGATATATTGGTTAAGAGGACAATATCATGAATGTCCATAATTATGCATTTCCTTTTTAAATAATTAATTTTCTATTATCCATGTTATTTATATATTGATATTAGCAATGAATATTACGTAAACTCATGTTATTAATTGAATGAATTTTTTTTGGTTATCCCTTATTCCATTTTGATTATACCTTATTTACTCATGATATCTTCCATAGTACATAACACTTATAGTGTATTTGAGATCACCCTTTTCCCTTTCTTTATGATTCGATGAAATTTATTTTGATTGATATCAAGGATTAAATACTGTTCATTATACTATTTCCAAACTAATATGGGAATAGGGTATGTATTAAGTTTTATAACACTACTAAATAGATCAATCATTAATAGATTTATCCCCTGTATCATTTACTAATTTAATAATGTAAACATTTACCCTCTGTTAATTGATTCAATGAGTTAAAATAGACTAGATATTTTTTATGTTATTAATATTTTTGATGATTCTAATCCAATTTTATGGATTCACATATGTTAGTTTAAAATAGGATCTTGAGATATATTTAAAATACATTCAATTATAGTATGATGTGTAATAATATAGGTGGGATAGATCTAAGATGATTTATAGATGATGACTAGAAAAGGGTTTCAGATGATAGAAAATATATATTAAGTGGAGTGTTTCTTTAGAAGAATCTAGGTTTCATTGCATTCAAAGAATAAATACTTATTTATTCAAGGATCTGTTGAATATTTGTTTGTGGATACATCACTAGAAATTAAAAAATATATGAATGAATTAAAATTCGAACAACTTGAATTTTGAAGTTCATTGTCATTTTATTATATACTTTGAAGGTTATAGTTTCATAAACCTATTAAAAATATAGTGCATCTCTCTAGGTCAAAAAATTGAGATAAATTACAATTTTCTAATGGAGAAATTCAAAGTGGGTACTCCGATGATGGAATTTCTTCCATTTAAATAATATATTTCTCACATTCTTACCAAATCCCTCGTAATTTAATAGTTTACAAACATAGGTCTAAAAATAGAATTGTATCCCACCCCCTCTAATTGAGTTATGTTACTTTTTGAATTTTCTTTGCTACCCAATATTGTTAAAAATTTTAAAGAGGTGTTATTTTCATGGGGAAGATGTTTTTTCCACTTAATATGATTTATTTTTATATTTGTGCTGAGTTTTATAAGAAAGAAACTGGGAAATATTTTTCTACTTTTTTTTGGGTATACATGAAAATGTTATAGTGTTAAGTATAGTAATTTTATGAAACAAAATTTATTATTTATTTTATAACCCTTGTTTTCTACACCAAACTAGTTCACATATACATGGTGATGATTTTGTAATGATTAATTTTATACAAAATGTTTTAGTTAATTCCTAACATTTACTCACTTTTGTTTTGTTGTGAGTAAGGGGGATTCAAGCATGAATAATTGAAAATAAATCCATAGTGGGTTATTATTGATCCATCTTCAAGATTATATTGTATTTTCAATGAAAACATGTTATGTATGATTATTAATGAAATTATATTCATGTTCAAGAAATTGCCTAATGAAATGGAGGTGCTTTTTACAGAAAAATATAGAAGATTGAGTTTTTCACGAATGTAACATAGTAGGATTGGTTATGAAGGTTCCATCTGTATGATTGGATTATGTTCAATAATGGTTATGTTTTTAGTATTACTTATTTTAAAATGCATGAAGTTTAGAATTTCTAGATTAATAAAATGGAAAAGGTTTATACGATTTATCCTCACATGTACATGAGGTTAATCTTCATGGTTTATAGAGTTTTTTCAGGTGGTATATCTAAGGGTTTTCCTTATTGATGATGATGATCATTCAATGTTCTGCCAACATGCAATCAAAAGAATGTTTGATCCAAGACTTTTTGATGATTTATGTGGTTTAAATAATAATTGGGATAAATTCAAAATGTTTCTAAATTGATTTAATAAAGTATATAATATGATTTATGATATTTAAGATGGTGTTTGATGAAGAATTATTGAAAAAATAAAATATCCTTTTTTGATACATGGTAAGGTAATTAATCAATGAAGTTGTAGTTTTTTAGAAATAAAAATAGTAAATATCATATATGTATAAATTTTAATATTTAATATGATATTTTAATTATCATGAGGAATTTTCTTTGGTAGAATTAGTAGATGGGAATATTATAAGAGTGTCTCTTTCTGTGTGAATTTTTTGATCCCTGTTTGATATTTGAGAATCTCATGTAATGTTTTGAAGTCATGCATGCAAATTCACCTAAATGGGCATTGGTGTTATTCACTAATAGAAAATATTAATATTATGTGATTTGAAGCATCTGTATGAGTTATGAGAGTTTTAAAAATATGATAAATATTTCTATTAACTATTTTGAAAGAAAAAAAATCCAATGACCCTATATGTGATTTTCCTCATGGAGATGAAACATCCTGGTGACACTATATTTATGATTGAAGTTAAGGAGAATGTTTAACTTGCTAAAGAAGAAGCTGTTGTTTCTAAGATGAGATTCCATATCATTTTCCTAAGTAAAAATATTAAATAAACTAAATTTGTTTTTATTTTATGGGGAATATAAATGAAAAATAACTCTATGATAATTCAAATTATTATGAGAAGGGAATACTATAAGGATCAAGCCTTAAAATGTTACTTAATCTTGAATTTTAGTCAATAACATACATTATTAGACATTTAAGATATTTTTGGGTTTATAGTTTTATAGAATTAGGATGTATTACATATATAATATACCTTATTCATACAAATAGGATACTACAAAAATAGTATCCATTTTTTCCAAATATAAAACACAAAAACATAAAACATGATTTCTTTAACAACACTCCATTTCATTCATCATGACTCCATTATTTCTCTTAATAATCCTTATATACTGTGTAATAAATTTTTAAATCTTGGGATGAGTATAAAAATTAGTAAGAGATATAAATAAAGAAATCATTAGTCATGTGATAACATAAAAAACCAATAAAACCCATAATCATAAAAACTCAAATGCAAAGAAACATAATGTATTTTACTTGGGAAATATTTACTATATCACATTTACAATCACCCTTACATGTGGAATAACCCTTCATTTAACTTATATCTCTGTATTACCCAATGCATTGAAGAGATATAATCGGGCTCACCCATCATATCTTGTGTTATAATGGGCTCAACCCAACATATCATGAGCTATAATGTGCCCAACACAACATTTCTTGTGTTATAATGTGCTCAACCCAACATATATTGAGATATAATTGGATCAACCCAACAGAAATATTCCCAAGGAACATATCATGAATAAAACACTTGATAACCCATTTGAACCCCCGAGCAAAACACATTAATGTTTTCAAAATTCCATTTTTCATAAAATAAATCACTTTTAAAATATAAAAACCATGCACATAATAATGAATTATTAATCAATAACTAAAATTTCAAAATATAATGTAAACATAATAGTAATAAAGCATCATGAAATCAGTAGAACTACTGATTCCATATAAATAATATTTTTGAATTTCATTAAAGAGACTATTAAAAATATTTTAAAAGGAAAGTACCTCAGAAATATAAATGGAGTCAATATTAATAGAAAAGAATGGATATGTGTATCAACTATAAATACACATAATAAAATATAATATAAACAAAAATTCATCACAAAAATAATCTTAATACCATATGATGAATAAATAAGAAGTTTAACCCAAAGAATGTAAATTGTGTTATGAATTCACTTATGAAAATTTGGAAAGGTAATAGGTGTAAATGGGAGGGATTAATGTGATATAAAGGGGGTATCAAATCATTAATTCATCATAATATATGTATGGGGGAGGTTCAAAAATATACCCCATCCGTAATAATTAAATATGAAAGATTGCAACAAAGAGGAGATTCCTGAATAAAAGCGAGAAAGAGAGGATCCCTTACCTCAGGTTCAACTTCCTTCAACTGTGTTTAAAAATCCATTATAGAGGTTAAAATAGTGTTATGAATATTTTAAATAACCATATTTATAACTTTTTTGATCATTTTATAACATAATTCCACCAATTCATTAATAATATTTTGTTAATTCCATTGTTTTAGGTGTGTGCATTACATGGTTTTCATGAGTAGTTTGTAAAGGATATTCTTGTTGATTGGAAGTAAAACTACCTAATTGGAATGGAAAGGTATTTAAATATTTCTATAACCATAAATTCATCAATTTATGATTTTAATTCTAATATGAGGATGATTCATAATTTAAAACATTATTGATATTAGTTTAGGTCATTTTGGAAATTCTTCAATCATAAAGAACTTGTTTTTTTTATAATTAAAAACATGTGTAAAAAATGATTCCAAACCCATATATAAGATATAATAAAAAAATTATAATCTTTTTAACAATAAAAATGGTTTCCTGGCCCATCTTGATGGAATAAAAATAAATTGAAATCACAACATCCACGATATTGGTAAATCGACACAGCACGAAAGGTGTTTCAATTTCCTGAATAAGTGAGAGAGGAGAAGAATTATAATTGTTAACCTTCCATAATCATGATTAAATTCATAATATGAAAGATATTGGAACATGCATTACTCTTAGAAATGTGGAGGTTAGGAAAGGAGAAGAATTTAAAAGAAAATGAAAAGAAAAGAAAGAAAAAAAGAGGATGTTTACCTCTTGATCTCTTCTCCTTAAGATACTTCTTAAGGCCATTGGTATTGGTCTCTTGGTGAGACCAGAAGGTCTTGGACGTGGGAAAGGGGCTTGATAGAATTATTTGGAAGAACATATGTGGGGTTAATGGATTTATATGTTTGGGAGGAAGAGGGGGTGAGAGGTATTTATAGTGGAGGAGAGGAGATGTTTTACATTATTTAAATCATTAGTTTAACATTTTTTTCTCAAGACTATGAATATTATTGATTCATGTGACCAAAAATAGTAATAAGTTCATGTTATTTCGAAATAAGTTTTCTTACATCATTCTTGAATCGCATATGTTGCAATAAAACAAGTATTTAGCATTTATCGTAATTTATCATATTTTACTATTCATTAACAATTCAAGTATTTTAGAAAATTACTAAAACTTCACCCCAATTTTTTTTCGATGTGTGGAATCCAAAAATTAAATCCATTTTCTGAAAATACTTTTCTAAATATTATTAATTTAATTTTTAAATAAAATAATATTTTATTCCAAAAACATCATTTTTAAAACATTTATTTACTTATTCCAAGATATGGGTATTCCATACATTTAATCAAATATTATATATATACAATCAGTTTGTGAGGTTAGTTTTCATAAGGGTAGTTTACTATTCATATTGTTAACATTACTATTCATTAGGGTATGTTACTATTCCCCAAAAATTATGTTGGTCCTACCAGAATCTAAATAATTTACTGATTGCAACCGTGAATGACTATTTTTTGAAATTCAAAACAAAGAAGTGGTAAAATTAAGTTTAGTGATAATTATAACTATCTAATTAAAACATTGTTCCATGGATTTAATTTTAATTTTAAAAACTTGGGGTGTTACTTTATCCCTACCCTCTATAAATCGCGTCCTCACAATTTCATTTACATATTAAACAAGTGATGGTGCCTATCCCTCATAACATTTTCAGATTCCCATATTACTTCTTATATCTTGTGGTTTCTCCACAAAACCTTTACCTGGTGGATTACCTTATTTCGTAATAATTTCTCTCCATGATCAAGAATATGAATTGGTCTCTCTTCGTAAGTGAGGTTCTCTACCAACTGAACTCCTTGTGGGCTCAGAACATGAGATGAATCTGGCACATACATTCTCAACATCAAAACATGAAAAACACTATGTACCTGGGTCAGAATCAAAGGCAATACTACTGGGTATGCAACTTTTCCAACTTTCATTAGGATTTCATAAGGTCCAATGAACTGTGGTTTCATCTTCCCTTTCTTACAAAAATGCATAACACTTCTCTAAGGAGATATTTTGAGGAAAACACAGTCATCTACCTCGAAAGAAAAGACTTTCCTTTTGTAATCTACATAACTTCTCAGCATGATCTGAGCTATCCTCATGTGATGATATATCATCATCACTTTCTCAGCCACATCCTCTATTAATTATATCCCCATAAACATTCATTCACCGACTTCATCCCAAAATGATAGAGTCTGACACCTCTTCCCATACAATTCCTCAAAAGGTTTCATCTATATACTAGAATGAAATTTTTTTAATATAGAAAAACTCAACTAAAGATTGATGTTGATCCCTAATTCCCTAGTAATCCACTGAACAATCTTAAATCATATCCTCCGATTTCTGTATCGTTCATTCTGACTGCCCGTCTAATTGTGGATGAAAAGCTGTACTGAAATTTAATATTATTCCCAATGAATTTTGAAGGCCCCTCCAAAAGATATAAGTGATCTTGGGATCCTAGTCAGAAACAATAGAAATAGGCACTCTATGTAACATGAAAATATCTTTTAGTTACAAAAGAGAAACCTGATCTAATTCCATTGTATCTTGAATGTGGGGAAATGTGAAGATTTAGTTAGTGGATCAAGAATAACCCAAATTTCATTGTTACCTCGTGAAGTCTAAGGTAGTCCCGCAACGAATTCCATTGATATATTCTCTCATTTCCACTACGACACTAGAAGATGTAGAATAATCCCCTTTGGTAACCGCTGTTATGACTTAACCTGTTGACATGTAAAACATTTCATGGTAAAATCAGTAATATCCCTTTTCATTCCATCCCACCAGTAATACTCTCGAAGGTCTCGATATATCTTAGTTCTGCCGGGATGAATTAAAAATAGAGAACTGTGAGTTTCACATAACAATTCTTTCGTCAACAAAGAATAACAAGGAACACACAAACTTTTTTCCAAATATTATTGCAAGATCTTTATCAAGGTTAAATTCTGAAAATTTACCCATTATAATCAATTCTACCATTTTCTATACCTCCCCATAAACCTTCTATTATTTCTTTATTCTATCTGAAAAATATTACTGCACTGAAACCTAAAACAAAATAGAACTTCTAATCCAAAATCCTCAAATAATTTACTAAAGGATCACTTTCCAAACATATCATGGTTAATGTTGAATTAATTTTCTAACTCCATTCATCATCCACTCTGTTTTCTTTCCCAAGATTATAATGAATCGTGTAATCATAATCCTTGATTAGTTCTTTCCATATTCTATATCTCAGGTTTAATTCCATATGAGTGAATATATACATCAAACTTGTATGGTCAGTATATATTGCACATTTGGCTCCATTTAGATGATCCCTCCTAATTTTTAAAGAAAATACCACAACTACCAATTCTATATCAAGTGTAGGGTAATTTAACTCATGGGGTTTCAAATGCCATGAGGCATAAGAAATTACCTGATCATTCTACCTCATAACACAACCATGTCACTTCAAAGAAGAATCATTGTAGATAAAAAAATCACTATTTCTAGAAGGTTGTGTCAGAATTGGAGAATTCGCCAATCTTTATTTCAATTCTTGAAAAAAGAAATCACATTATTCTATCGAAAAATTTTAACATATTTTCATGTTAACTTAGTAATCAGGCTAGAAAACCATGAAATGTTTTTTTACAAACCATCAGTAATAACCTACTAATACATGAAAAAAATAAATCTCTGTAAAATTTGTAGGTCTTGGACATTCATCAATCACTTTTGTTTTGGCAGGATCAGCTGTAATTCAATCCTTATTTATAATGTGCCCAAGAAAATAAATCAGTTGAAACTAAAAATCACACTTTTTGAATTTTCAATACAGTTTCTTTTACTTTAAGGTTTGAAAAACAACCCTTAGATGTTTTTCATGCTCCTATTTACTTATATAATATTATATAATTTCATCAATACTCACAACAGAAAACTTATCCAAGAACTCATTAAATAATATATTCATAAGATCCATGAATATAGTGGGTGAATTAGTTAACCCAAAAGGCATAAATACAAATTCATAATGACTATATCTAGTATGGAATGCTTTCTTCAAGATGTCTGCATCCTTTTCTTTCAACAGATGGTACCCTGACCTCAGGCAAACCTTCGAAAAATATTTTTCTCCCTTGATCTGATCAAAGAAATCAACAATATGAGGTAAAGTGTCATTGTTTTTAACAATAGTTTTATTCAAGTATCTATAATCAATTAAAAGTCTCATTGAACCATATTTTTTCTTAACAAACAAGACAAGAGAACCCCACTGTGAAGTGCTAGGTCAAATAAAGCCTTTGTCTAATAATTCTTGCAACTTCTTTTTTAATTCCAGAAGTTCCATTTGATCCTTTTGATAAGGGGTTTTTTAAATTATCTTAGCATCAAGAACTAATTCAACAATAAACTCAATCTATCGATCCTGAATAACACCAAGAAAATCATTAGGAAAATATTCAAAGTATTCATTTACCACTGGTACATAATTAATTTGGATAGTTCCCTTATCAGCAAAAATATCATAAAGATAACTTTTATTTCCACATTTTATCAGTTTCATATATTTTTAATTTTTTATCAATGTTATGGGTTCATTTTTGTACAAAATTTGAAATTACTTCCAAAAAACAATTTCTTTTCCTCTGAAATATAACTTAACATGATAAAAAAGCCAATCCATACCCAGAATAACATCAAACTCTACTATAAGAAAAACGACAAGGTTTGCTGGTAATATCTTTCCACAGAAAAAGATAGGTAGATTATTATAATTTCTTTTTTCCACAATATTTCTTCTATGTGTTTTTACCCTGTCTTTTGGTTTCATTCCCTGAGGTTGAAATCCAAATTTTTACAAAAAATTCTCAGAAATGAAAGAATGTGCAGACCCCGAATCAAACAACACATTTGAAAAATCTATAAAAAAAGAAATGTACCGGATACCACCTTATTTGCTGGATCAACATCTGTAGAAGTGTTTCTAAAGGATATTTCCATACCCTAATTCTTCCAATCATACTGATTTCCGACCAGAGAGAATAGATTCAGAAAAATATTAGCAAAATGGCCAAATTCCTTATAGTTAAAGCATTACACCATCGGCTTCTCATTCATTTTCAGATCATTTTCCTTCCACCCATGAGACATGTGTCTAAACATTCCACATCTGTTGAATTTCCCAGAATATACTAGGAATTCACCAGGATGCCTTTTACCACACTTTTCACAAGAAGGGAAATTCATTTTCAAACCTCAAAACATCATTGACGAGTTCTTCCCCATTACCTGCCAGCCAAACCACTTCGTACTTTTGTCTTCACAAGGCACATATGTGTCAAAAAACTCCATATCAACTTTTTTTTCATAACATAAAATATTCTCATAGATTTTAAACTCTCTTAAATCCAATGCACTTCGCAAAAATGGTTTCAAACCAAAGTAAAAAACTATTAATTTTATTATCAATTTCCTCAGTAAAATACGGAACATACCTGAACATGCTTGTAAAATTATCTTCTTATGCTTCCATGTAATCTTTATCTTTCTGCTTCAGTTTGAAGAGTTGTTTCTCCATTCTGAGTCATATAGTTTTATGAAAATATTTTTCCAGAAAAAGACTCTTAAAATCATTCCATTGAAGACTAACAAGATCATATCTTTCTCTCATATTCTTAATCGGATAACACCATTGATCATATTCACCTTTAAAATGATACATATCTAGTATTACCTTTTGACATTCCAAAAATCCCATGACTTAAAATATCTTTTCTAAAGCGTTGACCCATCCTTCAGTTATCACTAGATTTTGGGTTCCACTGAATGCTGGAGGATAATGCCTCATAAACTTCTCCACAAAAGACATGTTTCTTTTTGGTAGATCATTTTCAACTATAACATGAATAACACCACCATTTATTTCATTATTCATGTAACGCCCCGACCCCAGTTACCTAGAGTCGGTGTATTAATTACATAACATTGTCATGATCACAAGAAAGATCAAATCTCGAAAGACCGATTGGTTTAGTAGCCTTGGAAACACTAGATATATTCATAAGTTTTACATTACATCATCAAAATAAAAAAAGAACTACTACAACAACATATTGTCTCCATAGTCCACACTATTAACCCCTCATAATATCCCTGCAAGTCATTCATAATTTACTTCTTCACATCCTGGGAAAATAAAACATAGAAAATGGGTGAGCTCAAATGCCCAGTAAGGATAACAATATAGCGGAAACTTTCATAAATAAGAATAAACATTTAAGGCAATGTATAACTAAAACAAAAGCCTTTTAAACTTTAACTTCAACATAGTATGGCATAAATAAATTGAAATAATGCCATTTACTTATTCACATGGATAATTTACTAATCGAATAATCACATGCAATATCAATAACCACTTTCATAATGATGGAATGCATAATTCCAGACTATCATAACCACATAGCCAAGGCCTCGTGCCAAGAATACAAATAAGATTTTTCCAAGGCCTTGTGCCAAGACACTATTTTGTCTCATGAGACCTACCGGTGCATAGAGGAGCTATAGCGGGCTCCACCCATCACATATTAAGTCCAATGCATTCCTATATGAAAAGGTTTAAACATAACATAAACATTCGTATTAAAACTAGCATACGAAATGTCAATACTTTCACCATAAACCATGAATGGTATATAAAAAAATAACACATCCACAGTCAAACATATCACAAAACCTTCAATACAATATAAAAGTTTTGTATCATATTATATCATCCTCAAATAAGCGTAAAATCCATTAAAGGATGTTGACATAGATGAAATCAAAACTCTTTTTAAAGAAATATCTCTTTCTATTTTGAAATCATTTAAGAGACATATATTTATAAAATAAAACATTTTCTTTGAAAATATTCTTATAAGCTTGTAAGGGAAGCTTTGACGATTTTATAACGGCGGAAAATAACCGCACCCGCCGTATAAGTTAGAAAAACATTCTTATCTTAATTCTGTCGAAAAGGTTAAAAAGCACCTTGTTTGGAAAACGACGGAAAGATTCCCTTATAAACCTCTTATAAAAAGTCAAACAAGGGTATAAATTACTTTAACCCATATTCTTTTAAATATTAAAAATGTTTTGAAATACATTTTGAAGAAACATGGATGTGGATGATAACGAGATCCCAGTAGATTATTACCTATAAACAACCTCGGATAATGAAGAGATTGTGAAATAACCCTTACCTTGTACTTTTCCTTGGTTGGGGTAGGTTAAACTCTTTTATAATGGTGAAATAATTGTTATTAAATTATAAAAGAATCATATACATTAATATGATATCATATATGATCTTTTAATATTGATTTGATAATAATATCTTAGTATTATCGTCATTTCGGGTGATAATCGATTCGTTCTTCTTAAATGTTTGGTTACTTAAGACATGTTTGTAATGGATGGGTTGTATATTATTCATATCCATAATGATATCAGGTCCTTAAACATCATTTTTAAATCATAAAATGATAATTATACTTGAATGGATATGATGGAGAATGAATCTTATCGCGTTTGTGGAGACGGTAGTCCGTACGTACGCACCAGCGACAATATCATTCTTTTGATATTAAAATAATATATAAATGGATGTTATATCATATATACAGAATAATTAACATGTTATATTTATTATTTACATGAGTCGCACATCATTATTATACCCATCCAAATAATAATATATTGAATAACAATTACACCACGACGTGGAGACGGTAAGCCGTACGTACGCACGTATGGTGACATGTTATTCAAAGGGTGGATAGAATACTGAATATGGTTGTACCATATTTATAATAACATCACAGTATATGTGAGATACTAGAGTTATTATTTTAGAATGGTAAGAACAAATAAAGAAGAAGTGGAAGAAGAAAGGAACTTGAAAAGGGGTGGTGAAAACATTACCTCTTCTTCGGGTTCTTCCTTTTGATTTGATCAAAAGGGCTCCTTAGGATGGCTTTCTGATCAAAATAAGGCCTCTAGGTTGTAGTGAGGGAAGTTGGGAGAGTATTGGGGCAGATTTCGGCCGAGCCAAGTGGCTTTAGAGGTGTGAGGAATGAGTAGAAGTGGTCTCCTTTTATAAGGGAGAGGAGGGGCTCTTTAGGAAAGAGTAAAAGTATTACTTTATAATATAATTATATTCGGTTTATAATAGTCCAAAAATCATTGAGGTCTAAGATAAGATGACTCATATTCTAAATAACATCAACCAATAAGAATTGGACATGTTTTAGATAATATTTAAATCACTATAATCTTATTTATTTAAATGATTTATTAATGAGTTAAACATTGCATCATTATTGTGTCATTAATAATTTAAATTATTTGATGTCTAAAAATTATAAATAAAATATCATTATGTAGGAAATCTTTTTATCTTTCTAATGAATATTTATAATCGAAAATCCAACATGTATAACCCTATGTAAAAATTGTTCTTCTAAAAGATGTAAGATTATGCCATTTTTATTTTTATTTTAACTTTATTAATATAATGTGTCCCTACCACAAACAAGTGGCTCTAAGGGGTCCCCAAATCGACCCAAGGATGCCCATGGTCGGGTATGTGTCCACCAATAAGGTTAGGACACGTTTTAGGTTAATTTTGTATTATAATAATATTATTTTTTAACCCTTATTTACCGGAATTACCCTTTAACCATGGTAAATAAAATATTTACCGCAGTAATTATTCAAAATGTGGAAAAATAAAAGTTACCTATTTACATAATTTGGACATCCTGATTCCAAATATGTAATCCATTTTTCCAAATTCAAAACACAGAAGTGGCAGAAATTAATTTAAAATTAATTCCCGTTGTTAAAATAAAAATCGTGTTTTTAAGAGATAATAACTATCAAAAGATTGACACTTGTTTATGTCTGGTTTAATTGTGAAATTATGTCCAATGACAAAAATTAAATTAAATGGTAAAGATATATTCTAAATATACTTTAAAACCACTCAAATTCATAATTTATCAATATTAATTATTTTGATTAAAAAAGTTGATTTTAATTAAAATTTAGTAATTTTCACTATTCATCAAAATATAAAAGTTATCCGAAAAGTACCAAAATTTCACCCTAGGATAATTTCAATATTCTGAATCCAAAAATGAAGTCCATTTTGAAATATAAAATATATATGATTTCAAAAAGTAGGTATTACTATTCACAACGGCTAGTTTAATTAGTTGTGGTGTGTGTTAGAACTCGAGGTTGCGTACAACACACGCTATCGCATTATTCGAAGGGAAACGTACCGTGGATGCTTGGGGTGTTACATTCTCCCCTCATTCAAATAATTGCGTCCTCGCAATTTCTAGGGTATTACTGCATAAAAAGACTCGGGTGGTTCTTCATCATAAGTTCCTCGGGTTCCCACGTTGCCTCTTCCATCTTATGATTTCTCCACAAAACTTTTACCAGACGCGTCGTCCGGTTTCTCAGTACTTGTTCTCTTGTATCAAGAATCCTGACAGGCTCTTCACAATAAGACAGATCGGGTTCCAGTTCTAATTCCTCATAGGTGAGTACATGCATTGGGTCAGGCATGTATTTTCTCAATAGAGATACGTGGAACACATCGTGAACTTTGGAGAGACTTGGCGGCATTGCCAATCAGTAAGCTACAGCCCCAATTCGTTCTAGAATTTCGAAAGGTCTGATGTACCTGGGACTCAATTTACCTTTCTTACCAAAACGTATGACTCCCTTCCATGGATATACCTTCAGGAAAACATGATCACCGATTTGAAATTGCAAATCCTTCCTTCGATTATCGGCATAGCTCTTCTGCCTACTTTGAGCTGCTTTGATGTGATTTTGGATTACCTTCACCTTTTCCACCGTTTCCTCCACCAGTTCTGGGCCTACAAGTTTTCTTTCACCAACCTCATCCCAACAGGTTGGTGTACGACATCTCTTTCCGTATAACGCTTCATATGGTGCCATCTGAATACTCGAATGGAAGCTATTGTTATAGGAAAATTCTACCAGTGGTAAATATTGATCCCACATACCCTGAAAGTCAAGTGAGCAAGATCTCAACATGTCTTCTAGGGTTTGAATAGTCCGTTCTGATTGTCCATTTGTCTGAGGGTGGTAAGCAGTGCTCAAATGAAGTTCAGTATCCAGAGATTTCTGAAGACTTTTCCAAAATCTTGAAGTAAAATGGGGATCACGATCAGAAACAATCGATAGGGGTACTCCATGAAGTCTCACAACTTCATTAATGTATAGTCTTGCTAGACGTTCCAGGGGTAGATCTTCTCTTATAGCAAGAAAATGTGCTGACTTGGTAAGACGATCAACAATAACCCATATTGCATCGTTCCTTCTTGGAGTCTTTGGTAGCCCCATGACAAAGTCCATCGTAATATTGTCCCATTTCCACTCCGGTATGGGAAGAGGTTGCATGACTCCTCCAGGCTATTGCCTTCCAGCTTTCACTTGTTGACAAACCATACATCTTGACACAAAATCAGCAATCTCCCTCTTCATGTTGTCCCACCAAAAATGTTCCTTCAAATCTCTATACATTTTGGTGCTCCCAGGGTGTATAGAGAAATTGGAACTATGAGCATCATCCATCAATTCCCTTTTCAGATCAGGTAAATCGGGAACACAAAGTCTCTTCACGAATTTCAAAATTCCATCTTCATACACAAAGTCTCTCAATCTCCCATCATTCACAGCTTTAATCTTCTTATGAGATTCTTCATCATCGGTCTGAGAACTCTTAATCCTTTCTAGTAAAGATGGTTTGGCAACCATTTGAAAAAGCATTTATGTTTCACCTTCCCTGGTTATTCCCATGTCCATCTTCACTAGATCCATGAAAATTGGATCCCTTTCAATTCTCATCATGTTCAAAACTCCATGGTCTTTTCTTCTCAAAGCATCTGCCACCTTGTTTGCTTTCCCCGGGTGGTAGTGTATCGTGCAATCATAATTCTGCCTCATGTTGAGTTATTTTTGTGAGAAAATATACTTCAAACTCTTGTGATCAGTATAATTCTCACATTTTTCACCTTAGAGGTAGTGTCTCCATATCTTCAAAGCAAAGATCACAGCTACTAACTCAAGATCATGAGTAGGATAGTTTTGTTCATGAATTTTCAACTATCGTGATGCATAGGCAATAACACTATCATTCTGCATAAGGACACAACCAAGTCCTTTCATTGATGCATCACTATAAATAACGAACCCATCATTCCCCGATGGTAGAGTCAATATAGGAGCATTGACTAATCTTCTCTTCAGTTCTTCGAAACATTCTTCACACTCTTTTGTCCAAACAAATTTAACCCCTTTACGTGTGAGCTTCGTTAATGGGTTAGCCAATTGGGCAAAATTATGGACGAAACGTCGATAATAACCTGCCAAACCAATAAAACTACGTACCTCTGTTATAATCGTAGGTGCTGGCCATTCTTGGATTGCCTTGGTCTTAGAAGGATCAACAGAGATTCCGTCTTTAGAGACAATATGGCCAAGAAAAGAAATATCCTGAAGCCAGAATTCACACTTGCTAAACTTCCCATATAATTCATGCCTCCTCAGAGTCTTCAAGATAATGCGCAAGTGATTTTCATGATCTTTGTAGGTTTTGAGTATACCAAGATATCATCAATAAATACCACCACAAATTCATCGAGATACTCCTTGAAAACTCTATTCATCAGATCCATGAATACAGAGGGTGCATTAGTCAATCCAAACGGCATTACGGTAAACTCGTAATGCCCGTACCTAGTTTGAAATGCTGTCTTCGGAAAGTCTTCCTTCTTCACACACAACTGATGGTATCCAGATCGAAGGTCAATCTTTGAAAAGTATTGAGCTCCATGCAGTTGGTCAAATAAATCATCAATACGAGGTAGGGGATACTTGTTCTTTATTGTTATAGCATTGATCTCCCTATAGTCGATACATAACCTCATAGATCCATCTTTCTTTTTAACAAAAATAACAGGGGATCCCCATAGAGAAAAACTAGGGAGAATAAATCCCTTATTACTCAATTCCTCTAGTTGTTTCTTTAGTTCGACTAATTCCACAGTGGCCATTCTATAAGGGGTCTTCGATATAGGCCTTGATCCAGGAATCAAATCAATGAAAAACTCAACTTCTTGTTCTGGAGGATGTCCAGGTAAATCTTCCGGAAATACATCTACAAATTATTTCACAACAGGTACATCCTCTATCTGAACATTCCTTTCCTCACCAACAGTTATTTCATTCTCTTTCTCCCCAATAATTGAATTAGGTTGAGCTACTGGGGGTGGATCTAAATAAGAATTAGGTGGTGACGATTCTGCTCTAAAAATAAGGTGTTCCTTATCATTATCATCAAGAATCGTAACCTCTTTCTTCTTACAAGAAATCTTCGCATCATAGTCCGAAAGCCAGTCCATACCGAGGATTATATCAAACTCAATCATAGGTATGACGATGAGATCAGCAGATAAAGAAAATTTATGTGCTCTAATGGGGACTGATTCACAAAACTTTGTTGCAATGATACTTCCCTTAGGAGTTTTAACTGACAACTCCCTTATTAAATCAAATTGGAAATATCTAATTTTCTTAGCAAACTGGGAAGATATGAAACAATGCGATGATCCAGAATCAAATAATGCATTTGCTAAACTTGAGGAAACCATTAAATTACCTGCCACCACGTCTTTCAGAGCTTCTACCTCAGCAGTAGTGATAGCATAATCCTGGCCTTGATCCCTTGGCCTTTTCTGAGGTAAGTTCTCCTGACGCTTAGGACATTCATTTGCATAATGCCCCATCTCCCTACAATTGTAGCACTGAACATTGGTAGCTTCCTTCTTCCCCTTGCAATCACGAGCTTGGTGGCCTTTTTCACCACACTTGTAACAGACTCCCATTCCCTTCAAGAAAGTACCAGGGTGTTTCTTCCCGCATTTACCACAGTATGGATATTCATCCTTTCCCTTATTCCCCTTATTTCCATTCCCAGATTGATCAGCAGGTCTCTTCTTCTCTTGATTTTCTTTAATGTCATAAGACTTAGAGAATTCCTTTTCGGTCTTGATAGCACTTGAGACAATGTCTTCGTACGATGAAAAGGATTGTGAGACTAATGCTCGATGGAGAAATGGTTTTAACCCATCAATGAAACGATCAATCTTACTTCTTTGGTTACGTATATAATCACCATCGTACCTTGCTAACCTTGTAAAGTTAGCCTCATACTTTGCGACATTCTCATCCTCCTTCTTTCTCAGACTTAGAAATTGCCTTTCCATATCTGCTCGATGGTCGCGAGGGAAGTATTTTTCTAAAAACAGATCTTTGAACTCCCTCCATTCCATATTTGATACTTCATCATCTTCCTTCATGTTTTGAATCAATGACCACCATTGATCAGCATCTCCAGTGAGGCGGTAAACTACCATGATAACTTTTTCCCTTTCACTGCTCCCCAAAGCCTGAAATATTTTCTCTAGGGAATTTATCCATTGCTCAGCTACTAAGGGATTTGTACTCCCAATGAACATTGGTGCTTGTTGCCTCATGAATCGATCTAACATTGATCCTCCATGCTGCGGATCAGGGTGCTCCATACGTGTAAGGTTATTATTCATAACCTGAGTAAGTTGTCTCAGTATGGTGATTAGCTGATCGGCACCAGTTGCATCACCAGCCCCACTATAATTATCTTGAGCAGGAGGGCAATCCCTACATGGAGTGCGTGCATTGATACGGTTTCCATTTCTTCCACTAGGCACCATTTCTAAACAATGGCATAAAATAGATCAGTTTATGAATCAAAATACATAATCCCATACTTATAAAACACTTAACATAAATTGAACTATTTATGGATATAATCCATAATCATAAAAATGTTTTCTTTGAGTAATTATATACTCATAAACCCTTCATAATTATTTGAAAAGAAAATGAGAGTTATCCTAAGCATATCCCCCGGGAGTGTCGTAACCAAGAGTGCAGCAAGGACCGTTGTCGTGCACCAGTTCCCGTTCGAGTTTAGCTGAAAGTGGTGTTTTCGGGTTTTACCCCTAGGTACATCTGTGCCAGAGCCGCCTCTACCTGCTCGTATCCAGACAGAGATGTATTGCTCAGAAAACTCCCAAAATCTCTACAATACCAAAATTCTAGGAAGTTCTTCTATACTAATCCTCAAAGTTCATCTTAGGTCTACGTGCTCTAATCAGATTTTATCTAAATCTAGCTTCCAAGGTTTGTAATAAACTTCCTCTGATACCAATTGTAACGCCCCGACCCTAGTTACCCAGAGTCGGTGCATTAATTACATAACATTGGCATGATCACAAGAAAGATCAAATCTCGAAAGATGGATTGGTTTAGTATCCTTGGAAACACTAGATATATTCATATGTTTTACATTACATCATCAAAATAAAAAAAGAACTACTACAAAAACATATTGTCTCCATAGTCCACACTATTAACCCCTCATAATATCCCTGCAAGTCATTCATAATTTACTTCTTTACATCCTGGGAAAATAAAACATAGAAAAGGGGTGAGCTCAAATGCCCAGTAAGGATAACAATATAGAGGAAACTTTCATAAATAAGAATAAACATTTAAGGCAATGTATAACTAAAACAAAAGCCTTTTAAACATTAACTTCAACATAGTATGGCATAAATAAAATGAAATAATGCCATTTACTTATTCACATGGATATTCTACTAATCGAATAATCACATGCAATATCAATAACCACTTTCATAATGATGGAATGCATAATGCCAGACTATGATAACCACATAGCCAAGGCCTCGTGCCAAGACTACAAATAAGATTTTGCCAAGCCCTTGTGCCAAGACACTAGTTTGTCTCATGAGACCTACCGATGCATCGAGGATCTATAGCGGGCTCCACCCGTCACATATTAAGTCCAATGCATTCCCATATGAAAAGGTTTAAACATAACACAAACATTCGTATTAAAACTAGCATACGAAATGTCAATAGTTTCACCATAAACCATGAATGGTATATAAAAAAATAGCTCATCCACAGTCAAACATATCACAAAACCTTCAATACAATATAAAAGTTTTTTATCATATTATATCATCCTCAAATAAGCGTAAAATCCATTAAAGGATGTTGACATAGATGAAATCAAAACTCTTTTTGAAGAAATATCTCTTTCTATTTCGAAATAATTTAAGAGACATATATTTATAAAATAAAACATTTTCTTTGAAAATATTATTATAAGCTTGTAAGGGAATCTTTGACGATTTTATAACGGCGGAAAATAACCGCACCCGCCGTATAAGTTAAAAAAAACATTCTTATCTTAATTCTGTCGAAAAGGTTAAAAAGCACCTTGTTTGGAAAACGACGGAAATATTCCCTTATAAACCTCTTATAAAAAGTCAAACAAGGGTATAAATGACTTTAACCCATATTATTTTAAATATTAAAAATGTTTTGAAATACATTTTGAAGAAACATGGATGTGGATGATAACGAGATCCCAGTAGATTATTACGTATAAACAACCTCGGATAATGAAGAGATTGTGAAATAACCCTTACCTTGTACTTTTCCTTGGTTGGGGTAGGTTAAACTCCTGTATAATGGTGAAATAATTGTTATTAAATTATAAAATAATCATATACATTAATATGATATCATATATAGTCTTTTAATATTGATTTGATAATAATATCTTAGTATTATCGTCATTTCGGGTGATAATCGATTCATTCTTCTTAAATGTTTGGTTACGTAAGACATGTTTGTAATGGATAGGTTGTATATTATTCATATCCATAATGATATAAAGTCCTTAAACATCATTTTTAAATCATCAAATGATAATTATACTTGAATGGATACGATGGAGAATGAATCTTATCGCGTTTGTGGAGACGGTAGTCCGTACGTACGCACGAGCGACAATATCATTATTTTGATATTAAAATAATATATAAATGGATGTTATATCATATATACAGAATAATTAACATGTTATATTTATTATTTAAATGAGTTTCACATCATTATTATACCCATCCAAATAATAATATTTTGAATAACAATTACACCACGATGTGGAGACGGTAAGCCGTACGTACGCACGTATGGTGACATGTTATTCAAAGGGTGGATAGAATACTGAATATGGTTGTACCATATTTATAATAACATCACAGTATATTTTAGATACTGGAGTTATTATTTTAGAATGGTAAGAACAAAGAAAGAAGACGTGGAAGAAGAAAGGAACTTGAAAAGGGGTGGTGAAAACATTACCTCTTCTTCGGGTTCTTCCTTTTGATTTGATCAAAAGGGCTCCTTAGGTTGGCTTTCTGATCAAACTAAGGCCTCTAGGTTGTAGTGAGGGAATTTGGGAGAGTATTTGGGCAGAGTTTGGCCGAGCCAAGTGGCTTGAGAGGTGTGAAGAATGAGTAGAAGTGGTCTCCTTTTATAAGGGAGAGGAGGGGCTCTTTAGGAAAGAGTGAAAGTATTACTTTATAATATAATTATATTCGGTTTATAATGGTCCAAAAATCGTTGAGGTCAAAGATAAGATGACTCATATTCTAAATAAAATCAACCAATAAGAATTGGACAGGTTTTAGATAATATTTTAATCATTATAATCTTATTTATTTAAATGATTTATTAATGAGGTAAACATTGCATCATTATTGTGTCATTAATAATTTAAATTATTTGATGTCTAAAAATTATAAATAAAATATCATTATGTAGGAAATATTTTTAGCTTTCTAAGGAATATTTATAATGGAAAATCCAACATGTATAACCCTATGTAAAAATTGTCCTTCTAAAAGATGTAAGCTTATGCCATTTTTATTTTTATTTTAACTTTATTAATATAATGTGTCCCTACCACAAACAAGTGGCTCTAAGGGGTCCCCAAATTGACCCAAGGATGCCCATGGTCGGGTATGTGTCCACCAATAATGTTAGGACACGTTTTAGGGTAATTTTGTATTATTATAATATTATTTTTAACCCTTATTTACCGGATTTACCCTTTAACCATGGTAAATAAAATATTTACCGCAGTAATTATTCAAAATGTGTAAAAATAAAAGTTACCTATTTACATAATTTGGAAATCCTGATTACAAATATTTAATCCATTTTTCCAAATTAAAAACACAGAAGTGGCAGAAATTAATTTAAAATTAATTCCCGTTGTTAAAATAAAAAGCGTGTTTTTAAGAGATAATAACTATCAAAAGATTGACACTTGTTTATGTCTGGTTTAATTGTGAAATTATGTCCAATGAAAAACATTAAATTAAATAGTAAAAATATATTCTAAATATACTTTAAAACCACTCAAATTCATAATTTATCAATATTAATTATTTTGATTAAAAAAGTTGATTTTAATTAAAATTTAGTAATTTTCACTATTCATCAAAATATAAAAGTTATCCGAAAAGTACCAAAATTTCACCCTAGTCTAATTTCAATATTCCGAATCCAAAAATGAAGTCCATTTTGAAATATAAAATATATATGATTTCAAAAAGTAGGTATTACTATTCACAATGGCTAGTTTAATTAGTTGTGGTGTGTGTTAGAACTCGAGGTTGCGTACAACACACGCTATCGCATTATTCGAAGGGAAACGTACCGTGGAAGCTTGGGGTGTTACAATTCAACTAAGCCATTGATGTCACAAACTACTTAGTTCTGATTCCCATCATTCCAGGCTGCAGATTCGGATAGACAACCGCCTCCTGGTGCCTTCCTACTTCTGTAACCCTATTTCTTCTATGGAAAACCATTCTGAACAGACATATCTTAGATGAAGAAACATGTAAATATTTAAATTCTATAACATTTGAAATTAACAATATAGTAAAATTCATTTATTATATTCTATTAACATCATCACAACCTCTAATGTTATATAATCCATCTTCTGATACCAACTGTAGGGACCCATCATTAAAACATTACATAATCTTGAATTTTAGTCAAGAAGATACATTATTAGAAATTTATTATCATTTTGGGTTTATATTTTTATAGAATTAGAATATCTTACATATATAACATACCATATTCACATGAAGAGGATTCTACTAAAACAATATCAATTTTTTGAAAATATAAAACATTAAAACTTAAAACATGATTTCTTTGACAACACTCCATAACATTCATCATGACTCCCTTATTTCTCTTACCCACGCTTATATCATGTAGAAAAAAAAAATTAATCTTGGGATGAGTATAAAACTCAATAAGGGATAAAAAAATAAATTGTTAGTTAAGTGATAACATAAAAACCAATAAAACAAATAAGCATAAAAAATTGTGTGCATAGAAACATCATATAGTTTCCTTGGGTCATATTTAACTTATCACTCATATAATTACCCTTACACATGGAATAACACTTCAATCATCTTTCTTCTCTAAAGTACCTAATGCGTTGGTGAGCTATAATGGGGATCACCCATCATATCTAGAGCTATAATGGGCTGAACCCAATATATCTTGAGCAATAATGGGCTCAAACCAACATATATTGAGATATAATGGGATCAAACAAACATATCTTGAGCTATAATGGGATTAACCCATCATAACTATTCCCAAGTAATATATCATAAATAAAACACTTGATAACTCATTTGAACCCTTGAGAAAAACACATTAATGTTTTAAAAATTCCATTTTTCATAAAACAATCACTCTTAAAATATAAAAAAATTGAAAGTAATTATGAATTAATAATCATTAACAAACATATAAATATATAATTTAAACATCATAGTAATAAATCATCATGAAATCAGTAGAACTACTCATTCCACAATAATAATCTTGTAGAATTTCATTAAAGATACTGTTAAAATTATAGTAAATGTAATGTACCTTACAAATATAAATGGAGTGATAATTCATAGAAAGGAATGGATAAATGAATACACTGTAAATACACATAATGAAACATAATAAAAACAAAAATCCATCACAAAAATATTCTTAATACCCTGTAATGAATAATGAGAAGGTTAACCCAGTGAATGAAAATTGGATTAAGAATCAATTATGAAATTTCAGCACAGTAATAGGTGTACATGGGGGGTCTTAGTGAGATATAAATGGGTTATCTCATCATTAATAAATCATAATGGAAGTATTTGGGAGGTTCAAAAATATACCCCATACTTATAAACTAAAAATAAAAGATCACAACAAAGCTGATATTCTCGAATAAAAGCGAGAAATAGTGGATCCCTTACCTCAGGTTCAAATTCCTTCAAACATGTTTAAAACTGTTATATGAAGGTTAGAATACTATAATGAATATTTTTAAAAAAATATTCATGTTTATAACACCATTAATGATCACTTTATAACATCATTCCACCCATTCATTAATAATATTTTGTTGATTCCATTGTTTCAGGTGTGTGCATTACATGGTCTCCATGAGCGGTTTGTAAAGGATATTCTTGTCGATTGTAAGTGAAACACTAAAATTGGAATTGGAAGGTCTATAAATATTTCCAGAACCATAAATTATACCATTTTTAATTTTTAATTTTTACATGATAATGATTTATATGTTAAAACATGATTGATATTTTTTGGCCATTTTGGCGATTCTTCAATTATAAAGAACTAATTTTGTTTTATACTTAATAGCTTGTGTAAAAAATGATTCCAAAACATTTTATAAGATATAATACATATCTTATAAAATGGTTCAATCATAAACTTTTTTCATGACCTGTCTTGAAGTTAGTAAAATAAATTGAAATCACAATGTCCACAATGATGGTAAATCGACACATCACGAAAAATGTTTTAATTTCTGGAATTAGTGGGAGAGGAGAAGAAGTATAATGGTGAATCGTCCATAAACATGATGAAATACAGAATATGTAAGATATTGGATCAATAATTTCTCTTGTATAGTGGTAGGTCAGGAAATAATAATAATAGAAAATAAAATGAAAGAAAAAGAAAAAAACAAAAGAGGATGTTTACCTCTTGATATTTTCTCCTTGAGATCCTTCTTAAGGCCCCTGGTGTTGGACTCTTGGTGAGACCATAAGGTCTCGGAAATTTGGAAGGGCCTTGATAGATGTATGTTTTATAACTTAAGTAAGTATCCTGGCTTTAGAGGTGTGGGAGGAAGAGTGGGAGTGGTAGTTATTTATAGTGGAGTAGAGGAGATGTTTTACATTATTTAAATCATTAGTTTAATATTTCTAATCAAGACTATGAATAGTATTGGTTCATGTGATAAAAAATAGTAATATGTGCATCTGATTTCTAACCATGTTGTCTTAAATTAGTCTTGAATCACCTATTATGCAGTAAAACAAGTATTTAGCATTTATCGTAATTTATCATATTTTATTATTCATAAAAAATTCATGTTTTTCAGAAAATTACCAAAAAAATCACCCCAACCATTTTTTGACATGTAGAATAAAAAAATGAATGCAATTTATTAAAATAATTTTTATAAATATGATTAATTTAATTTTTAAATAAAATAATATTTTATTCCAAAAATATCAATTTTAACACATTTATTTACTTATTCCAAGATATGGGTATATCATAATGTTAATAAAATCATATATATACTATCATTTGGTGAGATTACTATTAATAAGGGTATGTTACTATTCAGAAGGGTAAAATTACTATTCAATAGGGTATGTTACTATTCACAAAAAAAATAAGATGGCCCTATTAGAATATAAATAACTTACTATTTGCAACCGTGTATGTCTGTTTTTTGAAATTCAAAACACAGAAGTGGGAAAAATTAAGTTTAGTGATAATTATAAATATGTACTTAAAGAAATGTTTTATGCATTTCAATTTACTTTTAAAATCCGGAGGGGTTACAAATAAAATTATATCTTGAACAATAATTGAAAGATTATCACTGACTCTATCTTGAATGAGTTTGAAATAAGATCCATTACACTAAAAATCAATAGAGTTTTCCATAACTAAATTTGGAAACAATATTCACAATTTTCTCAATGAATATAAAAAATAATAAAATAAATAAATAGGGTAGTTGATAAGGCTGAGTATTCTATAAAATATAACTAACTTGTCACATTATTGAAGTAGAGATAAAAATATTGAGAATAATCCTAGGTGAATACAATTAAATGGAAAGGAAGAAGATCATCATCTAGAGTTCATATAGAGGATTCATATACTATTATATTCTAATTATTAAATAGTATATTTTTCATTATCATTTTTGAGAATTTGTAACTGGTTAGTTCCTGAAGTTGTACGAGTTCATGGTCATACCTTTGATTGTGTTCCTTTTGATAATAAAAAGGATACTAAGAATATTGAATGATAACCATGTGTAATATATGACATATTCATCCATAAGTAGGTGAAACTCATAAATAAACTAGTTGTTCCTTTCTAACTTCAACATTAGTGAGTAACTTAGGAGAGTGGTGCTAAAGATGAAAGAGATTGAGGGTATTAAAATTTATAGTAACACTAAATCTTACCCCATCTCACTATATATGACTCATTTGTGATTGAAAAAATATATAGTGAAAAAATAAAGGATGTGGGTATTGAATCCTCTCATCCATATAATTTAGATATATTTTAGTCTATTACCCATTAATTTAACCTTTTTACTTTTTTATATTTATTATGGAAAATCATTTTTTCCTAGGTATGTTTTTTTTTCAAAAAATAATATTGAACAACATACATAGTTTTTAAATGATGACTAAAAATTTTGGATCAATTTATTCTAATTAAATTTTAATAAAATGAGAAATTTAAAATTTAAATGAAAACATAAAAAATATATAAAAACCGATTTTAATTGAAAAATGATTTTTAAACAAAATGTTATATTAACCATATTTTATATAATTTACTAATTAAATGATCGGTACTTTTTGAACCATTAAAGGAGTGATATTTTATTTTTTTAGTAATTTTTATTATGTGATGATTGTGGAGATATTATTAATGCCCAAGATAAGTAGTAAATGTTAAAAATTTTCAATAATATTTTTTGGAAGTTAGATATTTTTAGTTAGTGGATGAGTATTTAATAGATTTGATGATTGAAAAGGTTTATATTAAATAATTATTGATGTATATCAAAGAATTTATAGAATATTTTGGTAGGTTTTATAATCTATATTGGTTGACTGAGGAGGCCATGATATGGATTTAGGGACATTTGTTTTGAATTCATTGAATGTATATAATTATAGGTTTGATTTTTTTTGAGGAAATGGAATGTTCATATTTGTAACATCACAAACATTTCTTTCATGGGTGTTCCTTTTTTCATGTTTTTTTATTTTTTTCAGGAAAGTTTGGAGATTTTTGTGTCTAGAAGGTGGTTTTTGGACACTTTTTTGTGTAAAATAATTTGGAGTAAACCCTGATCCAAGTGGTTTTTTACCTGGATTTATGCCTTAGAGACTCATACATAAAATGACTAGATCACCACACCAAGAGTATGGTTTTTTCTAGGTTATAGCCTCCTAGTAGTTTCTATATCCCCCATAGAATACTAGGCCCCACCAAAGAATGCTAGGAATAATGTCATCAGGGTGTGTCCCAATGTTTCATCGGAGGGGTTTTAAAAATTAAAATCACTGAATGATCATTCAAATTTCTAGAAGAGTTACTCTAGAATAGTGTGTCATTAATAAAAGGTTTTAATACATCTATTAAATATTTTTTACTTGTATTAAATATTTCATTCTCAATCCTTTGGATTGGATTTTATATTAAGCGTGATCTTCAGGGGTGTTTTGGGTTTCCAGCAACTATGGAAGCAAATCTGATTCACATGGATCATTTCTTGTTCATCATTTCTTGGAGACCAATGGAATAGTGTTAGTGGTTATTTTTCCTTTATAATTCTGAATATACCTTCTCTTTATATTATGTTTTCCTTATCTTCACTAGTTTTGGAATCCTCATTCGGTGTTTCAAGACATTTTGATTGAAGTATTTGGTTTCATATTCTAATTTCATTCAATTAAATAGTTGTTTATTTAATAATTTCAAAATGATTTCTAAAATATTTCTAAAATTTGAGTAGTGATTCTTCATTAAAGTATTAAAAATTACATGCTCTTTTTTGAACCACATTGACAAAAACTTTTCAAACAAATATTTTATTTCTGAAAAAATGATTTTGAATCTAAATTATTGTTGTGAACAATGAATTTAATTATTCATGTGAAATGAAGTCATGAAATGATTTATTAATTTTAAACATAATGAAATGTTTTAAAAGGAATAATTATTGAATGAAACCATTTGATATTAGTTTTTGAAATGAAAAGAAATATTTGAAACTTGAAAAATGGATACTTATATGATGGTTAATGAAACAGATTTGAGATGAATGACTTACCCCTTTTTTTATTTACTAGAAGAACATGGGTCTTGGGATGTTAGGTGGGTAGTCTAGAACAATAACCCTATGAATGTATTAGCTCTGCCTATAAATATATTGATTATGAAAATGAAAACTATACTTCAGAGGGGTACGGAGTTCACTCATTAGGGTAGATTCCTACCCCCACTAGGCTGGAGATATAGGTATGTGGGTGCACTTAGATCCATATTTCATTGATATGCATGTGCATCATTGACCATTGATCTAACTAAACCTGTGGATTATAAATACTATGTCAAAATTGAAAATTAATTATATATGCATGTGTGTATGAAATTATTTATTCATTCTTATTTTGATATAAATTCTTATTAATTCCATTTTTGATATAAATGGTTATTTTTACTTACTTTATAGTTTCCTCTGAAATGAATTGAAAATAATAATTTTTATGTATTAAATAATTATTACCATGACACGCTTATTTAAAATTAAGAATATTTTCTTTATTTGATATGTAATTCTTTTGGAATGATTGGTGGAATAATATTGGACTATTTTTGCTCACACCCTTATTTTGCCATTGGGAATTTTTATAATTTCTTATATATGGTCCAAGAAAAGTAAAATCACTGCAATAATGTGGTTTGTGTTATGTATAGTGGGATCTTATGAGTGGTGGTGAAAGGTGGAGTTTGTGTTCCACCTTTTACATGAAGATCTGGTGGTGACATCATCATTGGTTTTGTGATGTTATGGTTTGATGTCTTGTTTTGGGATTAGTTTTTATGACTTCATCCACTTTAATCATTATTTATTTAATTTAATAATGATAGTTTGTGGTTTCTTATGAATTTAACTTCATTCTTTGTATATTTTTTTGGCGAAACTCTTCCCTCATAATTGTTCTTGATGAACATGCACTAGTCGCCAACCCATGAGGATTAGGAATTTAATTTAGCCTTTATTGGGGAATTTTTAGGTACCAGTGTAATGGTTCTCTAGTTTTTTTCAGGATAAATTGGTATTTGATTTTTAAAATACCCTTCCTTATATTTTGGAATGTGGTTTAGGAGGTATTTGTATATATGATACATGATTTTCTAGAGTGAAGGGGTATGTTAAAAGCGAGTTCCTTTCCCGAACTAATCACAATGAGGCTTAGGTTACCGAGATATATTGGGAAAACAAATCTTAGAGGATTTATTTGATCTAATTCAAAACTATTACCAAATTATAATAGGAGTTTTTTGAACCCTAGTTGAGTTTTGATTGATATATTTGATGTTCTTGTGTCCCTTAACTGATGTTTCATTATTATCTATTGATATTCATCAATTAATTAATTCTAAGAAGACATTATATTCTTATTTTGGAGGGAAATTATCATGAACCATAACAAGAAAATTCTCCAATTGACCTAGATATCAAAGATGTAGTAGTGCATTTGGTCCATCCTTTATAAAAGGAGTCGTATGTGATACTGTTTAGAATATAGGGGTGTAACCTCAATGAAATTAAATTAGAGATCATTCCGGCGAATTTATTCACAAAAAATATCATATTTATAGGTAAATAATGATTCTTAGGAAGAAATAGATTCTTTTGGAAAGACTGAGCAACTCTTGGAGTTCTTAGATACATCGATTGTTATTATGGTGAAATGATACCTCTTCACACTTGAAGGTCCTCTCATAAGATGGTGGAATACTTTAGTTATGGAAAATAAGTATTTGGTAATAGAGTGGAAAGAGTTTGAGACCATTTTCATTCTGAAATTTTTTCCAGAGTTGATGGTATTGGATATGATTTTGGAGTTTGTTAACATTCACCAAGGTGATCAGAAATTGTCTCAGTACACCAATCATTTTGTTGGACATTCTCATTTGTCACATGAGATGGTTTTGAATGATAAGTGAAAGGTGTGGAGGTTTAATATGGGAATTTGATTAGGTATATGATCATAAGACTTTATGCTCAATTTCACCTCTTATTTTAATGGTCTAGATAACTATATAATGGAAAAAATTTACCTAGATAGTAATCCGACTAGATAGTAGTTCCTCCTACTCCTAGTGTAAATTATGGTGGATCCATTAAGTGGAAGGGAAATTTAAATTAGTATTGTGGTGTAAATAGTGGTGTTGGTCTTTCAAAGTAGAAATTTTCTAAATAATCTATAGTATATAGTAAAGTACCATTGACTTGTTACCAGTATGGAAGTATTGGGCCCTCAAATCACTTTTTCATGGAGAAACCAAAAATATGAAACAAATACAGAGGATTGGGATACTTACATAGGTTATTCCGTATATTTACTACTCTACATACTGGTATGGGATCTTTAGTAGTGAAATTATTTTCATTCAATTCAGATGCTTCGAGATTTATGGGGTTATATACACATGCATCGATAATGAAGATAATCCACAGAATAGATGATCCAATAATAGAAATTGATATGGGTTATGATATGGGGAAAGGTTCCAATTCTTTTGATTCAATTTTATCATCTACTTTACATGATATTGGTTCTTCCCAATGTTTCATATCAACCCACACTATGGATTTATTAAATCTTCCTATGGAGCTAATTCCATATGTGATAGAAATTGTGATTCATCTTAGGATTAAAAGAGAATAGGGTATTTGATGCCCCTCATATGTTTTAGCTTTATTGGATATCAATACTTTTTGTGAATTTTTCAATCTATATATGAATTTCCTAGATTTCATTCTCCAAATGGACTGACTTGTTTCTCATAAATCTTAGATTGACTATTATCATTTGTTGGTCTTCATTACTTACAAAAATGGGGAGTCTAGTTCTTTTTCGAAAAAATGGGAACTTAGGTCTATCAAATCTTGTTCTCCTATTTTGGGGTTGGATAATATGATAGCCCTATATTCTGTTGAATTGTAGCAGGAAGCTTCTTATAGGGAACTTCCCCCTATAACTATTGAGTCTCAAGAAGTGATTATGTCGATTTTTTTGGTTTACCACTAAAGAGGTTGTTAGAGTTCTTTATCAACTTGGTTCTTGGTACACAATGAATATTTATCCCATATTATCACATGGGACTTGATAAACTATTTGAATCAAATATTTAGTTTCCTAACTTAATGTTAAAAGGATTCATCCAACCCAATGTATTTCTTTTCATAGTTCTAATTCTTTTTTACAATAAGTTTGATGAAACCCTTTAGTTATGTATCGATTATTAAAAGATTAATCGGGTCATAATAAATAACTAGTATCCATTTCCCTATATTTATTAATTATTTGATCAGATGAAAGGCTAAAAGTAGTTCTATAATATGGATCATTGGACTTATCAACTCCTGTTTAGGATCTAGGGTTTTAATATTACAAAAACGACTTTTATGTGAAGGTATGGATACTAAGTATATCTTGTAGTTATTTTTTTTCTAAACAATGCTTCAACTGATTTTATGGTACTGATGAATAGGATTTTCCACCAGTTCCTTGATTCTATGGTTGTGTTATTCTTGGATGAAATCTAGGTTTACTAAAAAAACTAATGAGTATCATGTACTACTTTTGAGTGTAGTTTTTGATGTCTTGAAAAATTAATGACTTTTTACCAATGTGTCAACGTTAGAATTCTAGATCGAAGAGGTGAAGTGCATGGGGTCATGTGGTCTCAAAGAATTTTATCATAGTTGCTATTGAAATAGTGAAATCTATCATGTAATGGGAATAATCATAAAATATATTTTATATTTATATATTCTTTGGATTTATAGGGTATTGTCACCTATTTGTGAAATATGTATCCAATCTAGCTTATTTGTTGACTTCCTAACTCAAAAGGGAGTATTGTTCAATTTGGAATCAAAGGGTTAGTATCCATTTTATGAGATGAAGTATCTTTTGAATTCATATCCAATGTTGACTCTTCAAGAGGCTAGATTGGGATACATGGTCTTTTTTTGGTTCTTATGGTTCGATTTTGGGATTTGTTCTCATTGATGATAGTCATTTGGTGGCTTAAGGTTCCAATTATCTTCAATCATAAGAGAATAACTACCCCAATAATGATCTATATCTCACTAATATGATTCATGATCTTAAGAGTTAATATCACTATCATTTCAAAGAAAGGGTTAACATTTAATTTGATTATAAGAGTTTGAGTTATATCTTCTTAGAAAAGCTTTTGAATCTCTATCACAGGAGATGGGCAGAGTACCTATAATATTTTGAATTTGAAATTTTCTACCCCATTAGAAAGGGAATTTTTTTACTAATTCTCTAAGAAGATGATACCATCCCAGGAGATGGAAGAGTCATCCTAGGAATTCAATCTCATGGATATTTTTGTCACAATCATTTGGTATCCAAGGAGGATGAGACTGAGGTTTTCATGGAAAGTGCTCAATTTAAAATTTATCTTATTGAGTTGTTTTTATAGAAGAAAAATCATGATGATTATTTCCTAGGAATTAGGGACTCTTTACATGAGTTGGATAACATTAATGAATGGTATTTACTCTGGAGAGATTTAGTTTCTCCAGTAATGATTATTTCATTTTGACAGATATAAGAGAGGAGGTGTCGGTGTATCTTTATCATTCCTAGTTGGCGATGCACCTGGGAATGATTAAGACGATTAATTATATGAGGTTTATATTTCAGTGTCATGTTATGAAACAATATTTATTTATTTTTTTCTCATTGTTATACATGTCAATATATCAAGGCTGAACATCAAAATCCTTCTCATTTGTAGTAACTCCTTTTTATGCCAGTATGAATGTGGGATAAAATATTGATATATTTAGTGGTTGGGTATCAATGTACTCCTAAAGTAAATATTACTATTTTTGTGGTGATTAGATGACTGAATAAAACAAGTCACTTTATTCATATTCTTGATACTGCCAATGTTGAGGACTTGGGACATCTGTATGTGTAAGAGATTATGAAATTGTGCAGAGTTTTGTCTGCTAATGTTTTTGATGGGGATCCTCTATTCACTTACAAATCATGGAGAGCACTTAGGAGGAGATTTAATCCTAGGTCAAGTTAATAATGGTGTACGATCCTTTTATAAATGGTCAGATAGAATGGGTTATAATTAAAATGGAGTAAAAACTTTATGGTTACGTCATTGAGTTTAGTATAGCATTGGAATATCATGTCTAAATGGTTGAGTTTTACTAAAATTATAGCTACTAGTCAGATATTAATATGGATCCATTTGATTCATTTTATTTTTAAACTTATAAATATCCACATTGATGTTTGTAGACTGGAAAAGCTTCCATAGTGGGAACGAGTTTCACATGGTAGAAGATGATAATGATCCAGATGATTCATCAGTGAAGGGTGATATATTAGAGGCAATATAAATCGTTTTTAGATCATCCTAATTATGATTTGGATTTATCAGTTTTTTACTAGGTGTTTTTGAGATCCTCACAACAATAGGTTCACCAATGGCTCAGAAAATTGGGGAAATTGGCACTGAGGTATGTGGGACCATTTGAGGTTGTTGAGTGGATCAAGAAGGTGTGATAAAATTTTAATTTCCAAACAATTATCTCTTAAATTCATGAAAATTTTCATGATTCATAACATGTGAAGTATCTTTAGGACCCATATCATGTCTTAAATTTGAAATAATTTGATGTGGAACCTGGTATAATTGTGACTATACATCTAATTTATATTATTGACTATCGATTGAAGGTTCTATATGGAACGAACATACACATGGTTTGAGTTCTATGAAATAATTATTCTCATTATCTTGAGATATGGGATCAGGAGGCATTAGAGATTGAGTAGTGGACTCTTCTCTTTCTAGAAAAATTTTCAAGATGAGGGTTTTGAGGGGAATAAATCATTATAAAGTGACAATTATATATATATATATATATTTTGCTATTTTATTTGGATAATTTTATTTTGGTGCCCAAATTTTTCAAGTTGTTTGATAGGTAAAAGGTGGATTTTTTAAATTGTATAGTTCAAAAACTGGTGGGCCATGCCATGATCTAATCCATTTTGACCTGGTTGAATGACATGGATCCACCAACCTAAAATGATCTATAAACAATTCCTAGAGTGGGGAGTGATCTAAAGAATGGCCTCATGATATCCACCCTACCCAACATGACTACCCAAGATAAACCAAGGCATGTTGGAGGTTATAGAGTAGCCAAAACTCATGTGAAATTATCTCTATGTCCTGTTTATGGGTGTTGTAATGAGGGTTTCAAAAATTGAAATGGTTGAATGGCCATTCATGTTTCCAATAGAGTTACATAAGCATATTTTATCATTAATGAATGGTGTTAATACATATATTAACTCATTTTCCTTCTATTGAATATATCAATTCCCTTCCATTGGCACATATTTTAGAATTACCCCATTCTTGATGAGGGGTTTTGGACAAAAAACTATTATAGAAGGAGATCTGGCTCCTTTATCTCATTTCTTTTTCTTCTTTGTTGGGAGATCTGTGTAAGGGTGTCATGTATTGCTTTAACTTGATCATTGTTCTTGAAAATTATCTTACTACTATAAGTTACTCATCCTTATTGGTTTCAGATCCCCCATTGGTTGTTTCATGATATTGTAATGGAGGTATGTGGTTTCATAATGAAATTCAATTTAAATGAAACTATTGTTTCATGATTGATTTGAAATTAATTTCAAAATGATTTCTAAAACATTAGTTGAGAGTCTTTATGAATGTATTTATAATTTAACAGTGTGTGTTAAACCTCTTTGATAATGAATTGTCAAATAATTTTTTTTCTTTTAGATAAAATGATTTTAAATCAAAATTAATGATTTAAATAATGAATTTAATGATTCTTGTTGAATAAGGCATGCATTTTTTTTATTTTTAAATGTAATTAAATGTTTTAAATGAAATGATTCATGATGAAAAATATTTGATGTATATTTTTGAAATGAAGTTACATTTTTAAAACATGAAATGGGGATACATGAATGATGATTGATGAAACTTATTTGTGATGAATGATTTTATTTTCGTTTAATTTAAATGAAGCGCATGGGAACCTATTTTTTCAGGTGTGTAGTATAGGAAAAGAACCCTATGAATGTATTATCTCTACCTAGTAGTATTTTTGAGATTAAAACATAAAATAAACTTCTTGGGGGTAGGGAGTTTACTCATTAGTGTCAATTATTGTTCCCCCATAGTCCTAAGATCTAGGTATGTACACACAATGGGAGTCATATGTCACTGGGAAAAGTGAGGATACATAAGCCTTAATTTAACAAAACCAAGAGCTCGCAACCATGTTTCCATGATAGAAAATTAATTATACATTCCAGGGTTTATGAAATGATTTTTTCAAACCTGGTTTGATAGGTTTTCATATTGTTGCATTTTTGGATGGGAATACATATTTTCATTGACTTTATACATTCCATTGAAATGAATTGAAAATAAAATTTTATTACGAATTGAGAAAATATGGAAATTGAATGTTTATTTAAAATAAATAATATTTGGTTAATTTAATATGTAATGTGTATGTAATGATTAGTGGAATCTTATTTGGAATTTCTTCTCATACCCTACATTTTTGCTTTAGGTATTTGTAGTATTTGTTATGTCAGGTCCAGAAAAATGAAAATCACCACTAAATATTAGTGGGTATACTTGATAAAGGGACATTTTTAGTGGTGCTGATAGGTGTAGTATGTGTTCCACCTATTATTTTGAGATATTGAGGTTATATCATCAGTTATTTTTAGATTTTTGAGTTTGATGTTCCATTCTAGGTTTAGAACTTCTCTGACTTGTGGTACTATAATCATCATTTATATATTTGAATACCAAAGATTTATTGTTTAATATATGATGATCTATATTATTTGGATATTTTTATGGTGAAATAATTCCTTCTTGATTGATGTTAATTCTTATAAACTTTTCACTATCCCATGGGGATTAGGGATTCCCTTCAAGCTGTATCATGAAAAATTTGGGTACTGATGTATGTGGATAACTACGTTGGTTCAAGATAGTGTGATTCATTGAAACATATATGTACAAGTCATTTTTCTTTTATATAATTGATTTTCAAACTTTTTTGTGAGTCATTTATGATCTGCATACAACTCATTTTGAAATCTAATATAAAATTTTCAGGGAAATGTTTTTAATGAGTCAATCTACATCTTCATATGACTTATTTGACTCTGCGTATGAGTTATTCCATATTTATATATGAATAATTGCATTAGATTATGAGTTCTTTATGTGTTAGGTATGATTCATCAGTACCTATGAATAGGTCATACTACATTTGGTGAATTCTAAAATGATATATTGCTGAGATATTTAGAATTAATATTATAAATATAATGGAGAATTTATTTAGAAAGTGAAAAATTATCCTCTACTAATATAATTATTACATATAAATTATGGCTCATTATGATTCTTATAAAAAATACCACATAAAAATGGAAAGTGATATTGATTCAGGATAAGGGAGATTTTTTATTACTATAGGGGTGATCTTTCACATAACAGTGCATGAATGTATGCACACATAGAAAAATTCTTTAATGAATTATCTACTTTATTATTTTTAGTGATTTTGAGTATATGGAATTTAAATAACTCATCGGGTATAAAGAGATAAGTCTTAAGGAATATTGAATTGAGTCATTAACTCGAATATTGAATGAAAATTTAAGTGAAAATGATCCTACCTTGAATCGATGATATTTATAGAATAAAAAGTGGAAATAATATTCATGAAAATATCTTTGGAATATGAAATAATTCAAAGAGAAAGCTAAATTTTATCTAGTTTTTTGAGATACAATAAGTATTAAGAATGGTCATAGAAGACTACTATTAAGAGATGAATAATAATATATTCCATAGAGGAAATCCATATAGAGGGTTGAATATTTATTATTGATCATTAATTAAGGGTAATAATTTATTTTCATTGATGTGATATTATAGCTAGAAGAAGCCACCCATTGTAACAATTTCAAGGGAATTCTCTTACCTTAGCTCATTTTGATAATAATAAGGGATTTGTGTGTGTGTGATAACAACCATGACACACCAGGGATATAATTATCCTTAAAGGAGATGTCACTCGCCAAAAAAAATATTTTTTCTTTTTATTTTAAACATCAATGTGTATCTAGAGGGAGATGTGTTGATGAATCATGGGAGATTATCATGGTTTCAAAAATATATACACATTTATTCACCCCGTCTTTTTGTGTATCAAACTTTTTATCATCCTACATCAGTATTATAGAAACTCTACTTCAAATTTTTCTCTCATGTTTATAATATGGATCCACACTACTCTTTAAATAGTAAAAGCATCCCTATATTCAATGATAAAGTCATTCATACTTGTAAATGTGATTATGGTACTACAATTTATCTCTCTCAGGATCGATGTCCTAGATTCTTCCCAATATGGTTACATATTTCCAATTGATAACTCTAAATTTTTTGTTATTAACAGTAGAAACATTTAGAATGATGGTAAATCCATGAATTCATTATTATGTTTACTACTAGAGAAAGAGTTTAAAAATGTTATACGATGAAAACCTTCCAATGATATTTAGAAAAATATTCATAATATCTATGATGAAAATAAAAAGATGAAACAATATAAACTTTATACCAATAGATAAATGTTTTGTAATGTTATGATATAATAAAATTAAACTATTAATGAATTATAACTAGGATGAATATTATTTTCAGTACCATTAGAGGATTTAGAGAAATTGTTGATGATCTCGAAGAGGTGAAAAAGTTAATAATAATTTTACCAAATAAATTTGATTCCATGATCTAAGAACATAGAGATGGAGAATTTGATAAGTACAGTCTTTATGAACTATATAGTACTCTTATCAATTATGTGATGAAAATGTGGGAGGCTTTGAAAATTAAGAAAATAATGGAAAATGAAATCTCTTATAAAGACATCAAAGGCATAGAAATTGGAAAAATAATGATTTATATGATAAATATTATGGTAAGGATGAGTTTTTTTAAGCTTTGTCTCTTATGTGTTGAAGAATCACATGAAATAGAGGTAAAGTATAGGGGAAAATTCCTTTAAAATGTTTTCATTATTGGAAAGTGGGAAATTTATTTGAAATTTATCCTATAAAAATTAGATGAGAAAATAAAGAAAATAAAACTACCATGAAGACTACTAATAGGAGAGATTCCATAAATAATCAGTCAAAGGGAAAGTGAACAGTTTATATGAAAAAAATGACTTGTGTTCTATATGATGCCTCTCAAAATCATTCTTATGGAACGATAATAAATAGAAGTGGAATGACTGGTGGATGAGTGAAAATTCAATATATAGTATGATTTATAGAAATCAAATACTTCAAAAGAATATTATATGATAATGGAAATAATAATGTTCTTGAAAAAAATGGTATGATTGAGGGTGGACAATACATATCTAAATGGATGTTAGAAAAAAAATATTATGTATTGGTTGAAAAATATAGTTTTTCAAGGAAATTTAAAATTTGATGTTTTACATTCCTAAAAGAGGAAATATCCTAGATTATATCATTTCAGTCGTTGTCCTTGGGGATAAATAAATTGAAAAAATAAGAATTAAAAGAGAAAATATCTAGAGAATGGTAGAAAAAGTAAGTAATAACTAGAACAAAACTATCCGTTAAAAAGGTAAATGATCTAAGAAATAACATACGATTTTCTCTTAATCATGATTTAAGGTATGAAAAAGGATATTCTAGTAAAGTTTCACCTCAATAAGAAATCTTATTTTTAGAAGATACATGTTTCAAACTGTAATCTGGATCAATAATATAATCAAATTAAAATATAACTCTTCTATAATATAGTTTAATATTTATTTAAGAAATGGGTTTTTTCAAAAATAATAAATGATGAGTAAATAATCCAATAGAAGAGATCAAAGAGATTTATTTATTTAAGGGATAAGAAATAGAGAATGACTATAATTGAGGAAGTAATAGAATCTATAAAAAAACTAATAATTTCAAAGGTAATGATATTGTTATGGTAATATTGGTAACAAGGCCTACACTTTCTATATAATATATATCTACTTGGACTTATAGGAGGTCAATAATCAATGCAGAGATAGTATCCACAAATGGGATCTCAAAAGAAGCATCAGCATCTTGAGGTTTTTAAGTGGGAAATATTTTTGGATGTTTTCAAGAGGTATATGGATAGTGTGATCATGAAAGAAACAAATTATATGTATGTGTAAAATTTATTCTAGATGATTTAAATATATATTAGAGTTTTGGAAACAATTTTTATCAAATTTGGATCAGGAAACATGAAAAATTAGTTGAAGTGTTATTTAATTATTGTAAATATAAATATACTTTGATCATGGAAAATAGTTCTCCATATCACAAGATTGATGATAAGAAAAAATAAGAAAAATGTGATGAATAATAATGGATGAGATGTAATATATTGAAATGATATCCCTTTAATCATTAGAGGTGTTGGAACACTAGTCTTGGTAAAAATAAAATCATCCCAGATAGTGTATTTTTCATTAGTGGAAAAATTAAAAATTGGTTGAGTGTATTACAACTACGCGATGCTGTGAATTTGGTTATATTCAGGGAAAAAAGATGTATTATTATGATATTATAGGATGGATCAATAATAATATGTGGAATCAGAACCCCTGGGAATTTTTTGGAAGTTAGGGATGTCGGTATATTCTGGTACTTGAGTAAACATACTGAGAATAGTTTATGGCATATAAGACTTATCCACCTAGGGAAAAGGAACATAAAGAAGAATATTAATGAGTATTATGTGAGGAATATTTATTTACCAGAAAAAGAAACTACTATTTTTTTAAAAATATGTAAAAAAGGAGAAATGTTGAACAAAATGCATAAGGGGTGATAGATTCAAATAATAAAACCTATATAGATGATCTTCTCTGATGTATGTGGACCTAAAAAAATAAACTAGTAGAGAAATAGATTTTATAAATTTCATTAATGAATTCATATGAATGAAATTCATCATTTCCATTTCACACAAATCACAGTTCATGGATAGATTTAAATTATTTAGAAGACTTATATAAAAACATAGAGTTATATTTTTTAAGAGATTGATAATAGGTAATGGGAGTGAGTTTCACAAAATATAATGATAAACATGGAATCAGGAATGATTTTAGTGATGCATATAGTCCATAAAAAGGAAGAAGATAAAAGCAAGAATATTTTTTGGTTGACATGGCTAGATAAATACTAATAGATAATGACACCTCAATGTTTTTATTTCAAGACACTAGTGTAATAATCATGTATAATATGTGTATCTTGAGGCCAAATCCTAATATGATTTTTTTTGAGATGTGGTTTAAAATGAATCCAAATTTTAAATATTTCACAATGCTTGGAATTACATGGAAATGTATGAAATATGAAACATATAGTGAAAATTTTTATTAAATGGTTCATGATGAAATTCCCCTTGGGTATACATGAAATGAGAGTTCATACAAGTTCTATATCAATAAATATTAAATAATTATTGAAATCATTTATGTTTAAGATGTTGATAATGAAAATTAATTTTGGATAACTATTTTTATGAATGGTTAAAATTATGTTGATGGCTCTAAACCTATTGAACTATTAGTTTAAAGCATACACATTCTGGTAGAAGGATAACATTCAAATGTCTCTAATGATGATGATGAGATTCAAATGTAAAAAATAGGTTTTTTAATAGTGATAAAATGTGGAATATGATGTTCATTGGTGATATTTTAAGGCTAACAAATTATGTGGTTGTTGAGAATATAATTAGTAACCGTAATCAATGAGTGAAAACTAGAATAAAACCAATAATAGTAAATGAAACTAGTTTTCTATCAAATGATGACACAAAATATATTAATGGGGATTTTGAACATAAAGTGTGGGTTTTGTAAATATAGGAATAATTAGACCATATTTAAAATAATAAACCTAGTACCTTGTTCCTAGGACAACGGAAAATAATTTGATTGGAAACAATGTGTATTTAGGAATATACTAAATGAGAATAGTCATTTTTTTAGAAAAAAATGAAAGTCTTTCATATAAAGGATTTTCTAAAATTAAAGGGATTGACTTTGATGAATCCTTTGCTTCAACGACTAGAATTGATTATATTAATATTTTCCTTGAAATTTTATCTTAGAGAATATTTAATGTATTTTAGATGGATATCTAATCATATTATCCAAACATTGATATTCATGGGGATGTATACAGAGAACAACATGATGGATTTGAAGTTGATTTTGATAAAAAATGTACATAAGATGAAAAAGGAACTTTATAGAAAAAATGGTGTCTAATGTTTTTTTGTTTCAAACGTGATGGATATATAAAGATAATTAAGATTAGAATAGGGAAATTGGATAAAAACATTTAAGTGATGAAGAAAAACACCACACCACTATTTGTGATTTTGTATATTGATGAAATTATTTTTTCTAACAATGAAGAAAACTTGTGTGATGAATTCTTAAGGAACATGAAATAAATATTTGATGCGTCAATTCCTAGTAAAATGAAAATTTTCTTGGGTTTATAGGATTCCCAAAAAGCATAATTTACTATTATTTCACTAGAAAATTATTCTATAGATATTATAAGGATGTTTTATATTCAATAATATAGAGGTGTATCCTCAACAATTCATGTGGTAAAAAATTGATTGAGGATGATGAAGGAAAAAAATAAATAATAAATAGCTTAGAATAAAAATGATAAGATTTTTGTATTTTATAGCCATAAAAGATTATATATTTTATGATTTAATTCTCTATGCCAAGTTCTAGTAAAATTCTAAGGAATCAAATCTATTGGTAGAAAAGAGATAACTAAGATGCATTTCAAAAATATTTATCAATGTATTGTTTTGAAAGGATTAAGAGATGGATCATAAATTTTATAATAGTTAAAACTGGGTTGGAGCTGTAGATGAAAGAAAATCCATTTATGGTGATGTTTTCCCCATTGCAATTAGTTGTGTTTCATTTTATGCAATGAATCAAATATTAGAAACCTTGAGTTTAACTTTGGTTGTGTATGGGGTAGCATCATATAACAATACAAATATTTTGTGGATAATAACATAACTAGAAGAATTTAATTTTGAAATTGAAAAAAATGTTGTTATAAGATGTGAAAATTATAGTGAAATTAATCTATTAAAAAAACTATGTTCTTTTCTTGTTCAAATAATATTGACACAATGTCTCAATTTAGCAAATAAAATTTAGTTTATAGTATATTTAAAATGGATTTTTTCCTTTCAAAGTAATATTTGGATGGTATTGTTAGATAATATTGCACATAAGATAAATTTGAGAAGCAATGACTATAAACTAAAGTGTAGATTAGACTTCAACATTGAGGTATCGATATTTTTTATGAGCCCTCCATAATTTATTATTATTTAATTATTTAGGATATGTTTTCTATGAAAGAGATCATTTCTCTCCATATATGTGAGCTATTTTAATTTTTGAGTTGAGTGTTATAGGAATGTATTGGAATAAAAATCCATGTTTTTCTTCTTTTATGGAAAATAGCTTCTAAAATTTAGAAGATGGGTTAGTTATTCCAAACAATATTGATGTTTATTTTAATGAATGATATTTTTTGTATATAGAAATATCATGTATACATATAGATGGTTATTTCTTTACTCAATGTTATGATTTATTTTATTATATCCCTACAATTTGATCAATTTGGTTTTATTTTAAATAATGGGGAGAAGAATGAGTTGTATTGTAAACCAATAAAAAGGGTGACATTTTTAACCCCTTTAAAGGATGATGTTGTATTTTTTGTAAATACATATTTTTATGTGATGATTGTAGAGTTGTTCCTAATTTCTAAGACATGTAAAAAATGTGGGAGTATTTTTTAACTGAATTTTTTAGATGTTTGATGTTTCTAGATGGTTTATGAATTGAAATTTTATGTCATGATTGATAAGGTACCAATTAAATAAATTTAAAAATATACCCATATGAGAAGAAAATATTTTATTGAATTTTCTAATACATGTGAGTTGATTGATAATGATTGGATATAAATTGATGTATTTATGTTCTAAATTATGATAAAGTCTATAATTATATATATGGTGTTTTGGAATCAAAATATTTTATAAATGATTTATTTCCATATCTATATAAGAGTTATCTATGATGAATATGAGTAGTTTTCACACTTGTGTATGAGTCATTCATGAGCTCTTTTTGAGTAATTTTTTACATTGTAAAAAAATGGAAATGTATGATCTATATATGAGTCAATAAATATTTTAATATGAGTAGTTGGACTCTATATATGATTTATTTGAGATCCACATATGAATAATTTACTCCAAAAATATGTTATTTTTGAGTTGAATAAGAGTCATTTGTAGCTGCATATGATTCATCATACACATTGAGAATTTTAGTATGATGGATTCTATGAGATATTCATAATTAATATTATAATTATATTGGATAATTTAATTAGATGATGCAGAGATAGTCTTGATTAATCTAATTATTACATTGATATTATGACTCATTATGATTAAAATTGATAATACAAAATCAAACTAAAGGTGATGATATCTAGGTATAATGGTTAGGATGACATGAAAGTATTTCATATAATATATATCATAGTCTATAAATCCATGTGCACATGGATAAGTTTTTAATGAATTAAATAATGTGATATTTTTAGAGATTTTAAGATTTTGTTATTTGAATATCAATTGGGGTTTTAAAAAGGTGTGTTCTAAGGAAAATTGAATGATGACCAGGATTGTGTAATTGAATAAGAATTGAAGTGAGGAGGATCCTATTTAAAATCAAGGAGTTTTCAAAAATTAAAAATATAAATAATGTTTATGGAAATATAATATGAATATAATTTCATTAAATGAGAAAGATAATACTTATGAATATATAATAAGAATCAGGAATAATCGTAGAATACAGTTGTAATGATAAGAAGAAAAATACCATCATATGTGGAGTCCATGTGGTGGCTTAAATATTTATTTTTGATCATTATTTTAGGAGAATAATTCATCTATATTGATATGGGATTGTAACTGGTTGAATCCATCCATTGTAACAAGTCTAAGGCCATACCCTTACTCATGTTACTTTTGATAATATGAAGCGATATTATGTATGGGATAATAATCACTTCACACCATTATTGTAGTCATACATGATGGAGGTTAACCATATAAAAAAAATTATTATATCTATTTCTTTTTGGAATTATTGAGTATATTAAGAGAAAAGTGTTGAATAAACAAGATAGATTAAAGGGTCTTGAAAAATCTATACACACTAATTTATCCCACCTTTCAATGTTTACCGCCCTACATGTGATCCAACAATAATCTATCTATTTATACAATTAATAATTCTCTCTTATTAAAATCATAATTTAAAATTTATCAATTTAATTTTTTATTATAAAACTATATAGCACTTATGGAAAATATTTCTTGGAAAATATCATTTTTAGTATTAAATTATTTTAATTACAACTAATTAAATTTAATTAATTATCTTATAAGAATTTAATTATATATATATATATATTGTTATTAAAATATTTACTTAAATTTTATAATCACATCAAATCATTATTTAATAAAAAAAATAAAAATATGTAATGAATACAAATACCTATTTATATAAAAAATAACCTAATTAATTATTATCTTTTTATTTCATTCTAGAACTATTTATTATGTGAGAAATGTATCATATTAAATTTTTTACCAATTGGATAAAATTATATCCCCTTCCCATGTATCAAATGAGAAAATATCAAATAGTGATATATCCAATGACTATATAACCAATTACCCTATATATATATCAATAATATTATATTCCTCTATATAGCCTTATGTACATATCTAAAATCATTCATCATATTATATAAAATCATTTCCAATATGTTTAACATATTTCTATGTTATTTCATTATTTTTATTAATATTATCATTGGTATAATATAATGTTTTTGGGGATAGTTTAGTTTCTTCATCCGTGAATTACCTTAAAGATTTTGTCGATTCAATGGAGTATTTTCCAATTCTGCAAGATGTAAAAAACGTGAAACATAAAGGTTTTCTACTGAATTTTAACATAGAAATTGCCCGAAAACCTAGAAATAATCATTGAATGTTCAATTAATAATTAATTTGTATTATATTTAGAGAAAAAATACACGGTTTGAGGATATTTCTATAATAAATATCTGATCATATGAAAAACTTTTTAGATTACCTTTGTTGTGTTGATATGATCCAAGTGTAGAATCCCTCTAATAGTGATCTGCACAACCTACTTTTATCTCTAATCAATACTGAAAGAATTCATAGTTATATCATGGAAAATATAGAGCCTCATGTTTTTTATCTTGATTTCATGTAGTTCCTTAAAGATTTAATCAATATTCCTTACTATTCTCATTATTGAGAAGATGAGAGAAAGAGGAATTTGAGATAGAATTACATTATGTGCATTGATTTCAATTCTTCATTAATCCTTTAGAATAGACATAACCACATAATTATAGAGTCGGTGTTTAGAATAAAATATTATTTAACTGGACAACATGCCTTAAATAATATCACAATAATTTTCATAACCCATGCCAAATAATAATAATAATAATAATAACAATACTATTATTTTATGGAATTTCCATTGTAACAACATGGAATTGTTGATAGCATAGACACTCCGAATTATCATGGAAGTCAGGTCATGTCCTTCTAGGAACCACTTGTTTCCCCACAGACAAGTGAATACCTACATAGAGACTACCAATGTACCTGGATAAGTTATTAGACTAATAACTATCCTCATAGGACAACACATGTTATTTTAGTGTGCTTTATCCACACTCAAACACACCTTGGGAGACATCCTAGGAATCTAACCATCCTGTCACTACTCCAAGCCCATCACACTTAATTATGGAGTTCTAATTAGGTAGGCTCCGGAAAAGAAAGTTGAACCTTGATGGCATGTGTGGTAATGATTATCCTTTTAATACTTTAACATTATAGGGCATAAAACTCCCCCTTTAGCGGAAAAAAAATTCATTGGGGACCCTACATATCAACCTAATTAGTTCCACCACACTTCCATCAAGTTTTATTCACTAATAAAAATATAACAACTGGGCCATACTGACAGAATAAACACCCTACCTTTACATAAATTTCATGTCCTATCCCGCCAGGTACCATAAGTTTCCCCATAGACACATAATCCCTTACATGAGGCCCACCCACATTCATGAATTGGTCATCAGAATAAAGAATCTCTCCATAGGCCAACGCATGTTCTTTCAGTGAGTTTTTTCATCACACACACACACACCTTGGAAAACATTCCATGAGGTCACCAATCCAGATCACTACACTATACCAAACTCATTTTACTATGGAGTTCTAATCTGTTAGGCAGCTAAAATGAAAGATGTATCTTTTTGACATGGGTAGTAACATTTTTCCTATTATCCCTATAACATTACCTTATTTACATTGGTAGTAACATTTAGTGTTTTAAACTTTTAAAATTTAGGGTGTTATATTCTAACTCATTTGATGATAAATACGATTTTACCAAATTTCAAAATATTAAATATCACCAGACACAATCTTGGTCTTCTCGAAATCCCTTTTAATTAATGAATACATGAATACACAATTTATTCATTTTTAATTATTTTGCCCACTAACAAGAAATAAATATTTTTTAAATATTCAATAAAAGTATACAATTGATAAAATATACATAAAATTATTCAACAGTATTTAGAATAATATTTATTCAATTAATTAAATAAAACTATAATTCAATCCATATTAACATTAAAACATAGTGTGTTTTCTTATAGGATTCAATCTCATTGGAATTAATCTGGCTTTCATAATGTCTAAGAATACCATCTAGGAACTAGTAAAGAAACCCAAAAGATATAACTTAGCATATCAACATTGAAATCATAACAAGAACATTTTATGTGTAATATAATACCTTTATCTCAAGATCTCATCATGAAGGTTTCACATCTGTGTCATCAAACTATATTCATGTTGAATATTTATTTTACTATATGAAATAAACCCATAATTACACAATTTACATGGAATGTAATGTTTTTTTATTCCAATAAAAGGTTTAAAAATATAAACTTCCATACATATGGAAGGGAAAAATCCTTCCTTGACATTTCCATTAATAACATGTCATTCATGATGAACCCAATATACCATACTTTCAGTGAATATATAACATCATGGGTTTGTTTAGTGAATCTATGTTTTTTACTTATGAAATGCATTATTTATAATTATAAAGTCAATGGAAAATTACACAGGCTCATATATATGAGTATATGATGACACAAAAACATGTGCAATTAAAACTCACAGGTCTATTCTCATAATATACCATCTTATAGATTACCAATTGTGAGATTCATAATATAAAGTATCATCCACTAATAAGGACTCACACACGAAATTATACATAATATTTCCCCAAAATAGAATATTATCTGAACACAAAAAATTATTTAATAATATCTCCATGGCATTTGACGGTTATCATTATAGTGGAGAACTTCTGTAATCTTATCAATGAGACTAATACTATAAGAAGTTATTACATCAAGGGAATGAAAAACAATTAAAATATGTAATAAAATGTTTTATTGTTATTTAAATCCTCTAAAGTACATATAATCATAGTACAAACAATTTTTTCTACAATACCAACTCATACAAAAACATAATGGAATTTCATGATGATGATAATTTAAACCTCATCGTTGTTTTATTTACATATTTTTTAATTCATTTTTTAGTGTTACTAATTTTTTTACAGTTATGTTGATTTAATAAGGTTTCCTTATAAATATACCATTACTATATGTTTTGAAAATTATAAATACTTTATCTTAAGCAAAATTATCTTTCCCTAAGGATTATTTTCTTATGGAAAATTTTCCTTCTCTAAGGAAATTTCTGTCCTCACTTTTGTTATCATTGCCTCATTTTATAATTTCTCAAAACCAAATTCATTTTATTACTATGTCTAAAATTCATATCTTTATTAAAAACCTCAAAATCATATAGTTTCTTGGATATAGAGTCTTCTATTTTTAGAATCTGAATTCTCTGAAATACAGACTTTGAATTCTTTGAATTTAATACTCTAAATTCTATCAAATTCAGACTCCGAATTCTCTAAAATTCAGACACCAAATTATATGAAATTCACATTCCAAATTCTATTAAATTTAGACTCTGAATTCTCTGAAATTTAGACTTCGAATTATCTAAAATTCACTCTGAATTCTCTGAAATTCGGACTCTAAATTATCATAAATCCGGACATTGAATTATCTGATATTTAGACGCTGAATTTCTCTGAATTCAGAATCTGTATTCGTCATAATTCAAAATTCAAATTCCTAAAAAATCAAACTCGTAATTCATTGCAACTAAAACTCCAGAATCTACAGAATTCAGATTCCGAATTTTTTATAAATCAAAATCTGAAGATCTATGTTTTATAAAATCAGATTTTTTATCTGATTAGACTTTGAATTCTATTTTTCATTAGACTCTAGATATCCATAATTGGTTAAGCATATTCATTTTTTCATTACACATGCCTTTTTAAGTATTAAAAGATTTCATACATTTTGTTTCTAACTAACCATTGGTTAAGTGACATGTGTATAGGTCCCTCTGAAATTCAAGGAAAAATATGATCGTTGGAGGAGGAAGACGATCGTTGGAATTTTCCTATAAATAATAGATCATTTGAAAGAGATCATTATCTGTTGATCATCCTAGAGATTACATATTGTGATGTTGTGAAGTGATTTTGAAAGAGATAAAGACTCTCATTCTTTCTGCGTTTTCATGAACATCTTGGTCAACCATGAACATCTTTTTTAGCTTGATTCATGCGACTCTAATTGGTGCTGAGTACAATCGAGGGATTTCAAGGATAAGAAGACAGAGGTGTCGACTACCTTAAATTTCATGGGATTTGAGGGGATAACAAGACAGATTCCGATATTTCTATCGAGGGTTTACCTTGGTGTGGGGAAGATAGACTTTCTTGAAAGTATAAATCAAGGGACCTTTATCCAAGTTTTTTGTATACCTTACTCTTTGGGTGAAAAGATTTCTGACATATTACTTGTTTTTTTTCATGTTTTATTTCCATTTTATTTTGATAAAGATATAAATTTTAACTTTCTTATAATTTCTTGTACTTTACATACTCTGATAAATAAGAATCTATTCCATTTAAAGTAGAATATTACTTTAAGAAAATATTTCTTAATTTTCATTTAACAGATTCATATTTTTAGACTCTAAGAAAGTTTATTTCATAGTTAATAACATAATGTGTATCTATGAATTTACATTGTTTAACTTTTTTAGACATATTTTTCATTATGGTTAAAAATGAAAGTTATTAAAATTACAATTCACCCCCCTGTCTTGTAATTAAGAATCTACATATACTTTTTTGATCCTACAAATTATTTATCTTATAATTTATTTCATTTCTCATTAAAATATTCTACAATAATTAAATGAGGAATTGATCATTTTAGTTCAATGTTGTGTGCATCATATCCATCACACACATAGGAATTATTTAAATTTAAATATATAAAAAATCATGGGGCGTTACAATATCATATTTATGACTTTTTTGAACAAATTCACGGAGAGAAATACATATCAAAAGTTTATCTTTTAACTAGATATTAATAGGTAGATAAGAAGATAAAATATTTTAAAATATAACCTTATGTATAAGATATGGATATTTTGATTTCAATGTTATGCAATTTGGATATAAAAAATCTATAAAAATATTCATTAATATTTTGAATATAGTCCTCATAGAGCACCTTAATAAATTTTTAATGGTCTTCATTGATGATATACTCGTATACTATGAGAGAAAAGAAGAATATAAAGAATAAAAAAATACTATTATAAATACTTTAACATGGGGGAATCATATGATAAATTAATCATATGTGTCTTTTGGATTAAATAAATCCCATTATTAGAGGATTTTATCAAATTAAAATTAATTTCTATGAATTTTCCAAAGACATGGGTGATTAAATGATATACTAGACCAATAATTATCATAGAGATATATAGTTTTCATGAATTATCTTAGCATTGTCCAAGATATATGAATAATTTCTCATGATGGTCATTCCCAACAACTAATTAACATAAATTGAGAAAAATTATCTATAAATAGAATAACATAATGAAATATTCAGATAGTATAAGAAAACTATGTTAACATAGAAGGCATTAAACTATGTTTAGATATAATAATGTGAACAAAGATCCATGTTTATTAATATGATTATAGTAATTATACAATTACACAAAATATCCTGTAGTGGAAAAGGGTTTGTGATATTGTTTTTATGTAAATAAATGATTTGTTTTAATTCCCATGAAAAATGATATTGAGATAGAATACACCTCACGAAAATTGATGAGACATGATAAAAATTACTCATCACATGATCTGGAGTTAAAAGCTATTATCATTACATTACTAATTCAAGGGTATTACATCCATGGTGGGAAGTATGGTGTATATATTGAAAACTGGAATATAAATTATATATTCAAATAGAAGGATCTGAACATGAGTCAATGAATGTGGTTGGAGTTAATCAAGGACTATCACTGCATAAGAAGTTACCATCCAAATATGGTGAACAATTTAGTTAATGATTTTAAGAGAAAGTGAACTACCACTTTGTCCATGTTGAGGATTGAAAAATACATGGACATCATGAATATTTAAAGGACGTATTTGGAAATCAAAAAATTAGGGATTACATCCAGCCTTTCCCAAAATATTTCATAACTATCTATCCAAAAGATATTCAATTTTTTCTAAAATAGAAATTTGGATATTAAAAATATGTTGAAGCCATCAAAATAAGGTAAATTTTGTAATTCAACTTCAAAAAATATCGAGTAGTTTTATTTGTAACTAGACTATTTTTTTAATTAACACCAAATATAAAGAGTTAATAATTATATGATAAAAAATATCATCTTTCTCCATCATCAATATAAGTAATAAGATATATCAAGACCCTTTAGATCAATTTAGGTGGGAAATATTAATAAGGATAATGAAGATTATACCTCCAAGTACTTTGCATGATAGTAAGTTATGGTAGAACATCAAAATTATAGTGGATTGATGCAACTATTAACCATACCAATATGGAAATGGGAGAAAATCACCCTTGATTTTTCATGGGACTTGTAAAAACATATAAAGGAAACACAATTATATATATTTTATGGTAGATCATCTTATGATGAGTAGTATCTTCATATCCATTCATGAAAATTTCTCACGTGGCCAAAATACCAATATATATGGCCTAGGAGTGGTGACGATTAATAAGGAACCCCATTCAATATTATCTAATAGATATATAAGGTTCACCTCAAAGTTCCACAAGACTCTTCAATATTTTTTAGATTAGTAGTGGAACTCTAGTATGACATATAATCCTCTAACAGATGGTAAATAAAAAATACCCAATATTACACTTAAATATATTCTCATAGTGTAATCAATGTACTTAAAAGGGGGTTGGAATCAACACATTATACTAGTTGGGTTATCAAACAATAATAATTTCTAATCATGTATAAAAATGGACCCATATGAATCTCCATATGGGAAGAGATATTGAACTTCCATTTTTTGGAAATGTGTCGGAGGAAGAAATATTTTGGGAAATAATCTTTTACAATAAATGAAAATGTTGGGTCAATACATTCAATAAGACATTAAATCAGCACTTTATTTAAAAAATACTTGTGTTAAAAATGGAATGTTCCTAGAGTTCTATGTTATAGATATAGTGTTACTTTAAATATTTAATTAGAAGATAGTTATTTGGTTTTAGAAGAAACGAATTCTTAGAATTAGGTACTTCTTCCACATTGAGAATATTAATAATATATAATTTGTGGTATATTTACAAGAAATTCATTTAAACCAATCTCAACTATAAAACATTTTCTATGTATCTCTCTTAAGGAAGTAAATACTTGAAACCTTATATATATTCAATACATACATGGTGTAACTATAGTATGAAACCTCTTATGAGGAGTAATTGGTGATGATTTTAGAACATAGATGTGATGTTTTACAAAAAAATATAACCAAAATTTTCAAAATACTTGGAAAACCATAAGTATGAATAATAAACATGTGAACCCAGAGATGTGATGAAGAAAAAGTACCCCCATTTATTCTTGATCTAGGAAACCATATTCAATTTTAGGTATAAAATTTCTAAATGGGTGACATATAACAACCATGAAAATTTAATATTAAATTTAAATATTAACATATATATGTGGTATAATATAAATAAAATACATAAAACATATTACAAAAATAAACACCACTATAATTAATAAATATATAAAATTATTTATTAAGTAAAAATACATTACATAAAATTAAAAATAGTACAATGAAACAATAAAAAAGTAAATAACATGAAAAAAATTTGGAAGTACAATATTTCATTATTTTCTATGAATATCAGAGCCGAAAAAAAGATTGTATAAAAAGAAGTATTTGAAATAAGATAAATATTTTATAAATGTTGAATAGAGGAAAATAAGATAAAACTAAATAAATTATTAATGAACTAAATTAGAGGTAATTATAAGAATTATAAATATTATAAGACCATTAGAATCATAAACCAACTGTTAGAATAGTAAATCGACCGTTATAACTATAACATGGTCATTAAAATAGAAAAATTATCATTATAATAGTAAAATTACTAATAAGTAATAATTTATATGAATAAAATGATTAAATATCTATATTATAGTTATATAAAATAAATATTTAATTTAGATATCACGAAAAATGTAAAGGTGTGTGTTTTACCATATTTAGTAAAAGCCTAAATTTTTTTATTAATATTTAAATATTTTATTTACCAATGTATGAAAATTAAATATATATAATGTTTTTTATTTCCTAAATCAATATTTTGAATTTATTCAATACTGGTTATTAATTATTTTTCATAAAATCTAGAATTTTGTGTTGAATATTAAAAATATATTTCTCCAAATGCAATATATATGATGGAATAATATTGATGTAATAATTTATAAATAAATTTTTGAATGGTATTTGAAAATAATAATTGATTATAATATTACTAGTAGAATATATAATATAATAAATTTAATTTACAAAAATAAAATTTAATTTCCAAATACTGAAAATAGTATATGTTACAATAAAAAACTAGTCTCGAATCCTTTGATTTTTGTTTTCTGTTTGTATAGTTTATTAAAAAATAGAATTTTAGTGTTGAATTGTTTAGGTGTCCTAATATATATATATATTTTTATTTAAATATTTTTCATAGTCCCAATGTAGACCACTATTTCAAGTCTTTTCCACTATATACTTTTATATTTAATATTTTATCCCAAATACACCTACCCTCTCAGTATAAACATCTCCTCTCACTCCATTGGGAAATAACATAAAAAGAAATTTCCATTGGTCATTAAATATTTTATATTTATTATTTTATCCCAAAATACCCTACCCTAGGACATCAAGGAATAAGTCCCTTAGCAATGGTAAGTCATTAAAGAAGGGGTAACTTCTCATTATCTTCATTTAATTTTATCATATTATATTCTACAAACAAAGCAACCATTTTAAAATTCCCTAATCTAATTAGTTAGTAACTATACATGATATCAATGTTATTATGAAAATGTATATTTTTTAAAAAGTATTTATATTTTATGTTTTTATTATATAACTTCCTTCTCCTCGCATCCTTACTCGGATAGTCCTACCATATATAAGGCTGCTTATGTTCATTATTTATGACTACCTTAATTGATGGTTGGATTAGCTATCATAGACACACAACAAAAATCTTCTCTAGTTAATGTATCTAGTGGATAGAAAGTAATGATCAATACTATGATATTTAAAATTGAATGGAATAATTCAAATAAACATGTGATTGTGTATTTTAATATTCAATGACAGAATCATAAATAACATCAAAAATAAAAAATGATTAAAATAACATAATTAAATTTTAGAAACTTATAAATTCATTGTGTAATATATTTAATTTGATTGTATTGGGGGTGTAGGTTTAACAAACCAAAATGTAACTTAATTCAAAGGGTTCTCCGTCTATGTTTAGTTTTTATTTCGGAATGTCTATATTTATAATCCTATTTCAAAATATATTTATCTATTTTGTACTAAAATTCTTTTGTAAATTTTATTATTGACCATTTATTGGGGTTTTCATACATATTCATTATAATATCAAACATTTAAATTCAAGTCTAACTTTTCAATGCCCACAAGGGGGTTTCATATCAAAATTGTCTTTTATTTTGTATTTACTTATATAATAATCATCAATAATATTTTATGACACACATATAATCCAATAACTATTTCCTCAAGAATTATTTTATTTTGGGAAACTATTTTATGTATAATATTATCACAAACCTTGATACTAGTTACCCTCCTAAGCCGGTAGTGATAATGGGGATGACCCAAAAAGCCTTCCTCCAATAAGACATGAGTTAGCAACTAGAATCAGTAGAATAGAAAGCATAAAAAATAGAGCAATTAATATCTTTATAAAAAACTAGGTACAATAGATAATATGGGATCTACTAATCAATACAATCACATAAATAAAAAAGAACTAATCCCAACACATGATGTAATGTTATAAAAAAATGGAAAGACTAAAAGAAACACTACGTAGAGACCATCTACTCTCAGATCATTTTAACAACCACTCCAAACAATTAATGCTCAAATTAGTCACTAATTATCTCTTATGGACATAGAAAGAAGTATATATATATATATTGTGTAGGGATACAAGTATACTAAGTTGAATCCTCCATGTAACCTCTCTAGGTAATGTGAAAGAAGGAAAATAAATCTTAGTAAATAAATAGATGAAACCATCTCATAACCAAAAAAAGAAAGACATTATTCCATCCTAATCATGGCATACTCACCAAGTAACACATAAAAGTAAGAATATCCATATCAAAACATATACATAATAAATATACCCTACTTCCAAATCCCCACTTTTTTGTCACTCTCATATCCCTTCACCATACGTCATGTGCTCCCATCGCATCTATAACTCATTTAGAACCCCATGCATATATACCACACCCCATAAAATATAATCTATTACTGATAGTATTGTTAGAATAAATTAAATCCTGTGTATCATGTATTTCACCTCAATCCATAATAACCCATCCATGTGAACCTATAGTAAACTATAGTTACCATAACTATATAAAAGTATGTGCAATAACCTAAATCCATTACACCCAACACATACTTGTATAGTAAGACCAAAATCCATCACAACCCATATAGACACATAATCTATATTGAAATTAATTAAAGCTCAGATACACTTATACATCTGTCTGTATAGGAATAGATAGTGGGGATATAACAACCACTGTTTTGAGCCATGGTAAATTTCAATGGAATTTGGACTTTTAAGTTTACTAAATAAAGTGTATTAAAAATCGAGATTAGGAACATAATTATGGGAGTTGGAACAATTCAATGTGTTGTTTTTGGACTTGGTGAAGGTATGAGAGGTCCCTTGGGTGTCTTGTTGAGTTTTGGGAGCATCATACCCCATAAATCAGGTTTATGGGGGGTCTGACAAAGGTATATGGTTTTTCTGAAACCATGTAGCCATCACCAACAAACCATGTGACAGTTTTAGAGGAGAAGAACTCCATTTATGGTCTGAACACTGTTAACTCAAACCATGCACCTAGCCCTCATGGTTAGTGCCAAATGGATAATATGATCTCAATGTTCATTGCATGGTTGGAGCACGGATTGGATAACCATGTGACCCAAACTGTTTGATGTTTTTTAAACGAATTAAATTAAGTAATAATTAAAAGATATATAACTATATTCCCTTCCCCTTTATATTGCGTGACGCACCCCTAGTTATCTCATTGTCCATGAATGTCCCCCCTCTCAGCCTCCTCTCCTCTCACCATTTTCTACCATATATTTTGTGATTTGATGTTATCGCCTTGATGTAAGGCATATGTCTCCTTTATCCTCCCTATTTTTTTTCCGATTTTCCTCTCACTAAATTCCATGTTCATTTCAGGAAAACCCTAGGGTTAGGTTTCATCTAATTTTTTTGTTCTTTCCCCCATTGTTAGGGTATGTAGAGGCTCTCTCGGATTGGCCTTGTTCATATTCCAGCATCGTCCACTGAAGGCAAAGCAGTTCTAATAGTTTTGGTCAACCCATCGTTAATTTTTTACGTTTTCGTATGTTATTAATTATTTCCCAATTTCTATTTTAAATTTTTTAGTTTCTATATTATCAATAATTATATTTAGTACGTTGGACCTCACTGTGTTGGTTTTGAGTGGCCAGAGTCAAAGGCGACCAACCTGCGTATGCATTGGTAGGCATATATATTTGAAAGTTCTTCCATTATATATATATATATTCTCCCATAATAGAATGAATATATATATATATATATTTGGGGTAGGTGTGATTCGGTATATACATTAAAATGTATACGTGTGTATATGTAAATGGGTATATTCATATATAATCAAATACATAACGATCCCATTGTATATATTAATGTCCATGAGAATATGTGCATAGGGTCTAGGTGTCCTTATGTATATGTGAAGGTGAATATGCTTGGAGGTGGGTTAGAGTAGATTTAATTGGTTTCCTATAAATATGTCAAGTGCTGAAGTGTTCAGCTTCATCCCCTTATCTTGAGTTATGATCCATTTCTATTTCCCTTTAAATTTAATAATGCATTAATAGATCTCTTTTCTTGCCTTCGTATGTTATTAATTAGTGTTGTATGAGTTTACAAATAAATTCTTGTTTTAATGAATTTAAAAATTCCTTGTAATGGATGCTAAAATATCCTAAATGAATTTTTTAATGAACAATATAATGTTTTCATAATAAAAACCATTAATGTAGGTTACCTTTCTTCTAAGCTAAAAAAGTAACGATTTGTTATTTTATAATTCATGGTTTATTTTTTGTAGTTTTTCTTATCTCTTCATATTAGAGATTGATAAGTGGAATTTTTTTCTTGTCCTATCTTGTTATTCTTAAATGATTTTCTCCATTTTTAAATGAGTATTAAATGAAATCCAATTCACCTCTTAGTTTTTTGACCTTCATATAGTTGGAATTTCTCAAGCAGGAAATTTTTCTTTTACCCATGAACCTCCTAGTGACCCTTAGAGACTTATGAATGAGTTTTTCCAATTTATATTATTTATATGGTTTATTTATGTTAAGTGGTTAATATATGATTTTTCAATTCTGTAAATCAATTGGTTTAATTAATTTATATGGGTTATAAGGGTGGTAAGTCAATGACATTGTTATGGTTTATAAAATACTTCATATGAAATGTATCTTTTAAATGGAATCTAAAATTGACAAATAAATGATTAAGAAGTTATTAGTTATATATTATGTTATAGATGATTATGACTTTCTCATGTTTATCAATAGATATAAGTGATGAATGGGATGTAATGCCCCATTCTAGTTGTATTTATCAAGCACCTTTTTAGAGGTTGTGATATAATGGTAAGGTGTGTTGATATAGGAGGTAAATAACACTCCCTTACATTGGGGGTTGAGTTCAGGGAATCTCATACCAATGATGTTATATGGATGTTGGGATTTACACACCATGTTCCACGATTAAAGTGTTTCCATGATGGTTCACTCGCCATCATGAGTGATGTCATATGAAATATCTCACTTTATCAAGATATAGGCAATGTACCCTATTAAATGATCTTTTAGGATCCTTATATTGGTTATGGATACCTAAGTTATGCCTCAGTCTAGTCGAGCAATAATATTCCCGGTATATGACTATTAGGCGTCCGCACACACTTGGTTCATATAGGTGGATTCAATATGTAACTAACCTATATATATTACTATATTTGTAGTTACTAGTCAAAAAACCTCTTTAGTTATTAGTTGAAGCTTGTAGAGTTGGCCATGTGTCTGATTAGAAGCTATGATGACATGTAATACTATTTCCATACTATTTATTATTTCATATTTCATATACATTGAAAAATTTATATTGCAGAAAATGGATTGGGCTAGAAAAAGTGAATGATGGTCTACTGATATTTATATCTCACACCCTACTCAGGCCACCATCACACTGGGGTACCTGAGACAACCTTATATTTATAGGACCTTGGACAATTTCTTGAGTTGTCTTGATTTAACCTATAAGTTAGGAGATGTTTATTTAGAAAGTTCTTCAGATGCTCATGAAGCTAATAATTGGGCGGTTATTCTTTTCTTAAATTGTATTTCTATTTTTAATTATTATATTTTATACTCATAGAATCATTTTTTCATACATGAATAGTTGTAATTCAGCATTTTCCAATTTTATTAAGTCATTGTATTATTTTTCCATTGTTATGTCATTCTATTAATAATTATTATGTTGTAGTCTGTCATTTATATTTTTTATATAATTTTGATATTCTGATATTTGGGTATAGTCTCCCCACTATCACCACCTTATTCCCTCGTTTCTAGTCAGAAGCCTATAAAATATGGGGAGTCGTGCATTAGGCCATTTGAACCACTGATCCATCTACCAATTTAGTGGTAATTTGGACTGAGATGTTGCAATGTGGTATCATAGCAGTTTATTGTAATTTTCATTACTTTTATGGGTTGGTAGTCTGGAGACTAATAATGTTTTAGCAGTTGGTAAATAGATGTGTCGATGACTAATCACCCCACCCATGGAGAAAAGTCTAAGTTTCCTCAAATGGGATTGCTGATCATGTTATTTAATATTACATTTTATTATGATTTTATCTCGATTGAATGGTTTACTTTCAACTACTTATTGATTTATGAAGTTTATAATAATTACCCTTGGCCGGATATAGAAAGAATATAGAATTACATATATCATATATATAGTCACTTAGAAATTAACATTCAATTCATTTATTCCATTCCATGTAGTTGAAATTTTAGATCCACAAACTAATCTTGATTGTGTGATTTGAGTTCTATTACATTATTTTGTTTTTTCATAACATTAATTTCATTATTATATTCCATACTACCTAATTTAATTAGTATTAATTGTATATATTCCATGCTTCTGTGTTCATAGCATGATTCTCTTTTTTTACTACTTTTGATAACATGCTAATTTTGATATATGTAATTGTTTTCATGGAAAAATATTTTTGGTTGTGATTCAACGGGAGCCATTTTTCAATTAGATGGTGTCTGGGTGCCTTGTAATTGGGAAAAGGTAACATGTATACTCAAACCATCCTTGAAATGTACTCTTATTTAGCAACCTTGTAAAAATGTAAATGCTACTAAAATGAATTATTTTTGAGTAATGGGTGACAAATTACAAACTATAAAGTGTATGTGTGATTTATAGATTGGTAGATGTCCACCCTTGTAACTGAACCATTATATATATATGACCAATGTTTGTTTTTTATATTATTATAATTGTAAAAGCATAAAAGATTCAAATGATTAATTGAATTATTTTTGGTTAAATGGGACCTACACTATAGTTTATAAAGTGTATGGGAGCACTACATGTTGGGGAATGGAAACCCATATAATCAAACCTTGTAGGTGACCATGTCCTATATTGGAATGGTTAAAATGTAAAAACTGTTTTAATTCCGTTTTGAAATGAATTGTTGCATCTATAATGGATTATGATTAACTTTTAAAAAGCACAACTAGACCCAAGTTGGTCATTTGGGGCATATTTCTTCTAAGATGACCCATTTGGGTGTTTTTAGATCCAGTAAATAAGAAACTATTCTTGGGTTTCTTTATATAGAACCCATGTTTTCTTATCAGGACCCTCTTTGGTTGCCTATAATATTAAAAATAGAATATATATAATATATTTCCCAACATCAGATATAATTTAAATAAATATTTAATGTTTAAAAATGAATTTTGTTATAGCCTACATGTATTCCTCAGTGTTTTGTTTTAAAAAATTTAAAGGATTACAAGGATTAAGATGAATCATTGTGATAACTTAAAATGGAACCCAAGGTGGTGCACTCTGTTTAGACCCCCATGTAAGGGAATATTGAGTTTCTTTTTTATTTTTCTTAGAATGGAAATGTGAGAGCTATCTATAGGCCTTTTCCTTTTTTTTACAATGGCTTAATAATAATATTTTTAGACCAGTTACTTCTGAGAGGTCTGACCTAATGATATGGTCGATGTTTTTATTTTTTAAGGGGCTAGCCCGTGGTAGGTAGGACCCTTAGAGCCTAAATTCCATCAAAATTTTGGGATTTTCTCTGATGTTTGTACTGTTGAAGTGTTTTTGTACCCCATATGACTCTTAGTTTTCCAATGAAAACGTTTTTTAAATTGGTGTTCATGTTTTTTCATTTCCATTTTGTGGTAGTGAGCATAGATTATTCTCTTTTTTAGCTGGTTAGACATTCCTTAGGTATGGTCAGCTGCTTCATAGTTCATAGGGCCCTTTTTCTTCCTCTATGATGGATGAATCAGTACGTAATCATCCTAGTTAATGGTCATCTCAGGAAGTAAGGATTTGGGTTAAACCTATTGTACGCTTCATCTGATACATGAATGAATAGGTATGAAAACCTATGGATAGTATCAACGAATTTTCATATTTCTTGTGAATCCTCAGGGTAGTATGCATTCACGTACACAGTACCCATTATGTTGTTAAATGATGTAACGAACTAGTTGTGTTTTTCATAATCATTGAACATTGTGTTGTTGATTATGATTTTGGTTCATCTTTATGTAGAGTGACATTTAATTTAAATAAATCAAGTTCCTCCCATTGATTGAGATAAATTTCAAGAGACTCTTGTGTTTTGACACACCGGTCAGTTTGGTTTTGGAAATCTTTGAATGATCTGATGTTTTGATCACATCTCAGAGGATTTACACACACTTGTTTAAGGTGAATATGATCTATCATTCTTGTAAGGTTCTAGCCTATCTCTTCTTTCAATATCTTGGACAATCCTAAGGGGTTGAGTGTCATTCTGAATATGGTAAATGTGTCCTTCTGAGTATAAGTAACACAATCAAGAAGGACCAATTGAAATGGTCAATCTAGCTTGAATGCCTTTGAGGTTTGCATGTTTTAATCATGTCGCTTCTTTCATGACAGCATTAAGTTGACCGATTATCTGGGTATGTAACCTTTAAGAAGCATTATTGTATTTGAATGAGATTCAGTGGTAAAGTTATAATGATCACAGAATTCCTTTGGTGGTAAAGGCATCTTGGTTCAATTAATGGCTATTCATTGGTAGGTTAAGTAGATCTCCTTACATGAAGTCGATCAAAAGTTGTTCGACTATTCTTCTTTTGGATTTTCTTGGTTTCCCTCTTAGTGTACTCTTCTAAATGAGATTATAATGTTCTATATCTTGACGCAATACTAGATAAAATAGGAGTTCATTGATCTTATTCTTAACTAAATCTTCCAAAAGTTTTTGGGATTGATAAGTGGTTATCTCAAAATTTCATGTTGGATGCACGATTCTTATCAAGGTATGGTTATTATTGAGTGGTATATGGATTCTCGTGTAAGAATTCCTTCGAAGGAATCTTGGACACTCACCAATCTCCTTAACATGAACACTATAATGATTCCACATTGGGCCTAGTCAATGTTTTTAAGTGGATGTTATGGCCATGTTCTAGTATCCCACTTGTAAATATGATGTATAGACTATTGTGGTTAGTTCCTAGGACTCTAGTTTAATGAATCCAAGGTTACTATGGACTTCTTTTCAGGATAAAATCTATTGTTATAAAATTTCAATGATTCCAGGGTGATGGATTTAGATTTCACCCCTGTTCGTACTGAGTAATGAATGAATAATTGGTCATGTGATGAATTTTCCACGTAACATCACTAGAATTTAGTTTTGAGCTTCGATGAATGTGTTTTTTCTAATTGCTAGATACTTTGGAAGAAGGAAGTGTGGTTCTATTTGTATCATACCAGCCATCTAAGCTGAGAGTCTTCATGAAAGTTCAATCAGAGCTATATTGACTTGTTATCCTTCTTGTTCGATGTGTTTGGTTGAAAATAGTTTTTTTAAAGCATGTCACTAGGTCAAGGAAATTGTGTTTTAAGGGTTGGAAATATCTTCCTAGAATTATTGTGCAACCTATTTGTGTTTTGTCGATTGAGATTAGTCCTTTTCATAACATGAGGTATCTAATGGGGCATCAGGTGAAATTAATTTCCCCAGTTAACGAAAACACACATAAAGAGTCAATATAATTATTAAAGGCATGATTCAATGTAAATTCTTCTAGGGAGGTACATTGGTTCAGAATTTGAACCTTTAGCTGTTAAAACCAAAGGTGGGGAGAACTTTGGATAGATGATTAATGATACAATGATGTGAACATTTCCATAGATAAAAAATAGCAGGTAAGCTTTGTTAAAGTGTATCAAAAGTAAAACGAGCATTGGCTTGAGTATTGATAGCTTCAGTGTTGTGTACTTAAATGAATTCCTGAAGGTGCATTGGGAAATGGAAACATAAGATGACCATTTTAACCAAACATCATGACTATTATATTTTGGGTGATGTTTTTTCCCTTGAGTATTCTCATGTAAGAGAAGCTCTATGGCGGGGAGGTTATAAGGACCCCTGTTTTTAGGTAAAGAATGTTTCATAGGAATTTGAACATTTTCATTCACTAGATAGGTTGTTTTCAAAAATGAGCTTTGGAACATAATTATGGGAGTTAGAATGCTTAAATGTTTTCTTTTTTGACATTAGTGAAGTATTGAGAGGTTCCTTTTGGGTGTCATTGAGTTTCAGGAGTGCCAGACCCTAGAAATCATATTTTGGAGGGTTTGAAAAATGTGTATTTTTTTCTTAAATTGGGAAAATATGAGAAGAAAACCATGAACCTTGTTTTAAATGAGCATAAAAACCCACATTTTCTGCACACAGTTTGTACCAAATGGATTTTATTTTTTTACTATTCATTACATGGTTGGAACAAGATTTGGCTAACCATGAAACCCAAACTGTGTGGTGTGTTTTATAACAAAATAAAATTTAGTAAAAAATTAACAAAACTAAAATAAAACTTAATGTTCTCCCCTCCCCCTCCATATTGTGTAATTCTCCCCCTATGGGCCTCTCCATGGATGCACATGACACTCCTCTAGCCCTCCACTATTCTCACCATTTTATACTAGATTTATTTTCAATTATCCATCGTCACTTCGAGTTATGTCTTCCAGGTCTTTTCTCCTACCTTTATTGGCTGGTTTTACTCTACCCATTTCCCATTCATTTTAGCTGAACACTAGGGTTAGTGTTGATCCAGTTTTTAGTGTTTTCCTTCATTATTATGGTATGCATAAGCTCTCTTGGGATGACCTTGTTCACATTTCGACATCTACCATGGAAGGTGAATAGTTTTAGATCATTTCAGTCCACCTATTATCAATTTCCTGAATTTTTTCCTCTAGTTTTCATTATTTCTAAATTTTTATTTGGGGAATTTGTGGTTTATGAGTTACTGGTAATTTTCTTATTATGTTGGACCATTTTGCATTGGTTTTGAGTCTCTGATGTTAGAGGTAACATACTTTCAAATGCATAGTTAGGAATATATATATATTCCTATGGTAGCGTTAATTTATACATTGAGGCTAGGTGTGCATATGTGTATATAGGTAAAATTCATATGTGTGTAACTGTAAATAGGTATATAAATATAAAAGAATATATATAATTATCCCCCTGTACATATTTATGGCCATGTGAATATCTACATAGGAACTATATGTCCTTAGGTATATGTGAAGGTGCATATTCTTGGAGTTTGGGAAAGAGAAACATCGAGTTGTCAGTGGTTAAAATGTCATGTGCCGAAGTATTTTTCTCCATCCTCTTTTCTTGAGGTATGATCGTTTTCCATTGCCCTTTAAATTTAAGAATAGATTAATAGCTCGCTTTTCACACCTTCTTTGGTTATTAATTAGATTTGTTTGAGTTTTATCATAAATGATTCTTTTGATAATTTGATGAATTCCATCAAATTGATGCTTAAATATGATAAATGTTTTTTTAAAGAACAATATAATGTTTTCATAATAAAAACCCTCTATGGTGGTCCCCTATTTTATAAGATAAAAAAGTAAATATTAGTTATTTATATCATCCTTGGTTTATTTCTTGGATTTTTTTATTCATTCATGTTAAAGCTTAATAAGTGTAATGTTATACTTGGCCTCTCTTGTTATTCATAAATGATGTTTCCCCCATTTCACATGAGTATTAAATGAAACCCAATGCACCACATAGGTTTTTGACCCTCTTATAGTTGTAATTTCCCAAGTAGGAAATTTTCTTTTCTCCCATTCCACCTCCTAAGAAACCCTTTGATCCATACAAATGAATTTTTCAATGTAGGTAAATTGGATGGGTTTTTTAAGAGAAATGGTTAATTCACGATGTTTACCCTTCTATAAATCAATTATTTTAATTAAATATTTAGCTTATAAGGGTGGTAAGACCATGCCTTTGTTTATGATTTATAAAATGAATCATATGAATTGTATCATTCAAATGGAAACTAAACATGACTAAAGAATGAATAAGAGGTCATTCCATATGTATTATGTTATAAATGATTATTACATGATTATGAATATAGATTGACAAAAGGGATCGGTGGGAGGTAATACCCCCTTCTAGTTATACTCATTTTTCACATTTTTAGTGGTTATGATAAGATAGTAAGGGGTGTTGATCCAGGTGGGAAATAACACTCCCTTACACTTAGTATTGAGTTCAGGGCATCTCACATTAGTGATACTATATTGGTGATGAGATTTACATGACACATTCCTTGAATATATTATTTCCATGATGGCTTACTCTCCATCCCGAGTGATGTAGTATGACATATCTGACTCTATCAAGATGTAGGGGATATACCCATTTACATGAGCAATTAGGTTTGTCAGACTGGTTATCGATTCCTATGTTACACCCCAGTCCAGTCCTGCAATAGTATTCTAGGTATATGGCCATGAGGTGTCCGCAAAAACTTAGTTCATATAGGTGGATTTAATATATAACTTAATTATATATATATATTACTATATAAATAGTTACTGGTTAGAAATTCTTTTTGGTAGTGAGTCGAAGATGGTAGAGACAACTAAGTGTCCGATTAGAACCTGAGCCAACCCGTGTTATTATTTAAGTACTTTTTATTATTTTATATTTTCTGCACATTAACTAATTTATATTGCACAAAATTTATTGGTTTAGACATTGTAGGTTCTAGAATAATGATATTTATATTTTACAACCTACTCGGGGTGCCATCGAATTAGGGTACCTGGGTAAACCTTCTATGTGTTGGACCCTGCGCTATTGCTTGAGTTGTATTTCTTATACATGGGAGTTAGGATCAGAGGACCAAGATGGTTCTCGAGATTCTCATGGAGCTAGTCATTGGGAAGTTATTATTTTATTATAATGTATTTCTATTTATAATTCTTATATATAATACTTATATAATCTTTTTTAAAACATGAATTGTTATAAATCGGTGTTGGACACTTTTAGTTGGTTATTATATTATTCTTCCTCTACTATGTCATTCTTTTATGACATCTTATGTTGTTTTTTTATGTTTTGTTATACCGCTTTTCTAATCTTATATGAGGGTATAATCTCCACATCGTCACAACCTTAGACCCTCATTACTAGTTAGTAGCCTTTCGCATATGGGGAGGCACACTTGAGGCCATGTGACCCACATGTCCAGCTACCGATTTAGTGATAAGTCAGGCTGAAACATTATAGGGTAAGAGGGAGGTGTTAGAAATTCATTCCCTCACCAACCAGGATGTTGATAGAAACACCCACACCAAAACATTTGGGTACCGGATGGATACCCAACTCAGTTGGTGTAGCATATAAATTCTTAAAATATAAAAATATGTCACAAAAAATCCTACAAATAGAAACTTCCTATCAATAGACCCAACTATATCTGTCTTCTCACATAAAATCCAGTAACAACTACTTTGGTCTGGGGACGTAGATTCCATGAAATCACATACACGTTGAGATTTATTATAATCAATCATATTTATTTAGTAATTAATAAATATTTATTTATTCATCAATCTACATTATCATTTTTTTAATCAATTAATTTCACTAAAATCTGCAAATATTTATAATTCATGTTACAATTTCTTGACATCCATCACATGATTGTTTATGCATTAAGTCGGCCATGCCTTGTTTTCCATTTATCAACATTAAGAAAATAAATACCCATCCCATGAGTTCATTATCAATTCATTTACCATTACATAATCTCAGTAATTTTGGACTCATCACGTTCTACCATAATAAGATGCACTCACATTGTATAAATGATGTTCAGAAGGTAGTTGGAATTCACAATAACTACCATTAGAAAAACAAACCATCAAAAGAAATGATCAAGGATGATGAGAAATACCAAATCTCATACCATACCAACCAAATAATCATAAACCAACACAAAATCCCATTAAATAATAAAACCTAGCTCTCATCCAAAGCCATTCACCAATCAAAAACTAACACAATTGCCTTATAAATAGGAAATATCATCTCTCAACCTGCTCCACCCAACACAATTTCAACCACATCTCAATGATATGTTACAAGGTAACCCATATATCAACTTTTTCCTAACATTCCATCCTTTCCAAACCCCAAAAATAAAACACATCATAGATCAACCATCCTTCATAACACATGAATGGAAATAATATTATTATTATCACACAAATTCAGGGGTAAAATTTGGCAATAACTCTTTGGAATATAGTCAATTAACAAACAATAATTGTCTCACCCAGCCTGAAAACGTATCTATAACAAAAAAACTTTTCATTACAATATTTAATTAAATAATACATTTTTTATATGTTTAAATAAGAAAAAACCAATCATCAAAAGAAAATAAAATCTAATATCCAACCATAATCATGTTTCACGAATTAGTTTCACATTCAACGTATTCAATGAAAATGACAACTCATTTCAAATTACCATTTCATTATTCATTTCATCCATCTATATTTACATTTTTTATATAATTTAAATAACATAATACTTTATAATAAAACTATAAATACAATAATAATATTGAACACTATATAGAAAGTAACAATATGTGTTGTCAATAAAAAATCACCACATTCAATCCTAACATCCCTTCTGATTCATTTTTAATTTTATTTATTTATTACTTTGGTTAAATTAAACCATTAACCAAAGAAAAAAATAATGGGAATCCTACACATTAAAATATCCTAAGAGATGTAATGAATCAAATAACATGATTAAAATCTTCAAAAAATCTCTCAGAATGAAGGGAAGGACAATGATAAATATTCACAAAACTCAAAGGAAACAACTTCAGAGCCTGTCCATAAGAAATCACCATCAGGTTAAGATTAAAACTTGTCCCATAAAAGAGAAAAAAAACAAAATGAACAAAAATTAATAAATAAATAATGTATGGTAAAATAAGAGAGTAAAATATGTTACTTTGATTCATGAGTGTTTGATCCTAATAAACCGGGGGGTTAGACCATCATGGTAAGTGATTGGAGAGTATAAAAAGGAACGATAGTAGATTATTTTTTGATGGAAGATAAAAATTTTAAACCAAGGGTGGACGATGAATCCTATTTATAGATAAGGCTCGACTAGCCTCTTATAAATTTTTGTGACATTTACTATGGCTGTGGAGCATGTCGATAATAGGAGATCTAGCTTCTCAACATTTTAAATGTACAAGTTCCCCTAAATCTCATGTGTTTTTAAAACCACATTTAAAAACATTGAATGAAATCATACCATACACCATGAAAAAGAGGATACTATTTCATCCCCCCAGACATCCACCATGATATAGGAAAAAATAACTCTCAACCTATTATTCCCTAGACATTGGCATGGTGAGACCTAGCTCACTGTTTCACTTCCCCCATGTGAAACATATGTACATGTTGAAAATTAAACGTCACTCCCACAAACATGGCATGGTGGTCTCCATATTTCCTTTATGATGATTCATTGGGGACCGTGTTTAACCATTCTCTCCACCATAGGTATGGAGCTCATTCTTATTTCACGTAGGAGAAGACTCCTATACAAAATGATTTGAAAAATAACCACCCTTGTTGTTTAATTCCTCATCATGCCCCAAGAAATACACTACCAACTCATCATCCCAAAGGATATAAAATGACAAAAAAATAAATGGCCTTCACCATGAAAAAATATAAAATGGGCCACCATCACTTAAACTAAACCTACCACAATGGAATAGTGGCTATCTATGTGGCCTAAAAATCCACTATCACTTTTGGAACACCCAAAATATACTTATTGAGAGCCCAATGAATTGAGAAAATGAAAATTTATTGATCTAGAAAACTAGGAAAGATACCTCTCAAACAAATATCATCTTTGAAAATTCAAATCAAACCTATGAGGGAAAGAGAAGGACCCTACCTAGATACCTCTCAAGGATCTTACTAAAACAAAACACCACCAACACATCATGAGGAAAGATCTTATAAACACAAAACAACACCTAGAATCTCATAAAGAAATCCTAGGTCATATAAAACATCTTAATGAAGAAAAAAATTAAATACACTCAAGATATTTCACATGTATCTATGAATCTTTTTCCCAAGTACTCTCATACAAGCCACTGTGTTATCATATGACCTGAACCATAAGAATAATTTCCACACAAAAAAACATCTATTAATGGTCATGAATCATGAAAAGATGCACCTCTAAGGTTGTATCATCTTCAACACTATGTTTACCCCAGTAAATGATGTGGGAATCATCATAAATATACCAATAAAGTTGTGACACATGAAATCTTTCGTGAATTTAACTCATATATAGGGGAAGTTATAACTGATAAAAAATAAATCTATAATACACTACTTCCTTAAATGTTCCAATAAATCAAGGATAAATTTTACTCCCATGATCAAACTTTCACTTCCCACAATGAGGATATATCTTAAAGAACACATGATATCCAATTTTGAACTCTAGAGGCCTCTTAATATGATCAGCATATTCCTTATAAAGATCATATACTACCTTTATTAACTCATGTGACCGTCATATTATATTTAATTCTCTAATCCAATTCAAATCTAGGATTTCATGACTCTCTAAACATGGTCCAACACAATGGAGATATGTGAGGTCAAATACAACACACTTATAATGTAGTTATTCCAAGGATATATTGATAACATTTATTGTAATAAAACATTCCCAATGGTAGGTTCCACACCCAAAAACCTTTAATATAATAAATTTAGTTGTGAAATATGTATTTTGAATTCTAGGTAGTCTACCCAGTCTAACAATTTTTATATTGAAGAAAATATTTTCTAAGGCACAATTGAGATCCCGAATAATTATGTAAATCACATCAAACCCTTGAGGAAAAATGGAGATAATAATCAGAGATAATAATATATGAAACCCTTTTAATCCACTCTAAATTTTCTATATAATTCATGGAATTATATTAACTAATCAAAACTCTTTAATTAATCATAAGTGAGATGAATTAAAAATATGGTCCATGATTACACATATAACATCAATGCTTCTGTAATATTGATGAAATCTATTGATAAATTCTATTAAGATTAACATCCCACCTCAACTGGGAAATATAATGAAACTAAAGAAACCTCATTTGAACATTATTTTCAATATTCATCCTTTTGAGAACCAAACCCATGGATTCAGAATCTATAAAAAAATATATTCATTCCATACCACCAAAATTTTAATCACGAGGAAGAATAAAACTTTTCAACAACATAATGTACTTCTAAAGGTAAATTGTGGAACAAAAGAATAACCTCATCACATATCTCTGAAGAAATATAAATCCTCCCCTAAAGTGAATCCTTATACTAATTATCCCATGAAAAATACTTTGGGGTATCACTAAAAAGAACCTGATCATTCCATACCAACACCTTAGAATATCCTATTTGGAAATACTCCACCCACTACACCAAAGATGGATGCACCATCATTTAACAATGAAACCATCTACCATTAACTACTCTTATATCAAGATAGATCATAGAGAGCTATTACATCACTCTACAAACATTACCTAAGTCATGAACAAAAACTCAATGTGACTTCCTTATCAAATAATTATCCACAAAACTCTCTTTTACTAGTGTATAGGGAATCTAAAAGTAATAATATGGACAGATTTTCCTCCACCATCTTCTTCACAAATTCAAATTTAACTCTAAGAAGAAATAAATCATGCTCTTGTGATCCAAGAAAACTAGAATGTTATCCTTAAAGAGTTAATGAAACCATAAAATATAATAAAACACCAGTAAAATAAGATCAAGATCATGAGTGGTGTAGTAATATTCATGAGGACATATATGCTAATTCCTATAAGAGATAAATGATCTATGATGCTTCCAAACAACACCCAATACAAGACACAAAGAATCTAAATAAACCTCAAATGAAATTCCCTCCTAGAACAATCTAGGAACCAAATTAATGACCACCTTCTCCTTCAAATGACACAAATCAGCCTAACACTAGTTATTCTATATGAAAATATAGAATTTTATGGTAAAAACATTTCATATAAGTCTCAATCTAATAGAAGTTAGGTACAAACCTCCTATAATATCCTAGAATACCTAGAAAAAGTTTTACCTCCAAAACATTCTTGGTGTCTACCTAACAAATAACTTCCTAAATCATTGAAGGATACACAACTACTCTATACTGGGACACACCATGTAAAAATAAATATACCCCATAGGATATTAAATCAAACATTTATAGCTTCAAAAATAGATACTAATGATGAAGAACTTACAAAATATAATATAGATTCCCCATGTACTCCTCGTTATACGCTAAATAATAATGATTTCATCGATGAACACCACCGTGAATTTATCCAAAATATATATGAACACTGTATTTATCAGTCCCTTCAACATGACCGAAGAATTACAAAAACCAAAATGTATTACAACAAACTTATAGTTCCTATAATAATATATAAAATAAGTATTCATATAATTCTCATACTTTGATAATGTCCTAGGACATCCAAAATGCTAATCAATCTTCATTATCCGACTAGATACCTTTAATTGATCAAACAAATAATCAATTTGTAGAAGTTGATAATAGTTATTTACTCTCAGCTAATTCAACCCGCATTAATCACTACAGAAATATATACTACCATCGTTATTATTCATAAATAGAAATGAAGTACCCCTAGGGGGGCATGAGGCCAAATGAACCATATCTATAGAAGATCATAAATCTAAATCCATATCTCCCACAACTCAAAAGGATACATCCTATATAGATACATCAATATTGGAATAATATATTGATATAAGTCAATCCCAATATTGATCTAAAATTGAGGGTGTATCATCCTAACCAATTTCAAAAATACATCAAGGTATTCTTCTATAACCCTAATAATTGCCACATTTTTATCCTCTAATGAAAGAAACATCAAATCTAACATCATAGTAGATAAGAACTTGACATGCCTTAGACCCATCTGAGGGTATCTCCCACCTACAATAACCATTTTACCTCTATGGGAATTACAGAATAAGATGTGGATCATAAAGAAATCAACAATAATTATCACTAAATACGTCAAATCTTTTACAATTATGATGTTTTATTGATATTTCATCAAAAATAGTAAGTCTTCAGAAGATAGAAAATACTCTAAAATCAACTAAAAACCTCTAAATACATCATGCAATCTATAACATCCTATAAATATTGTATTCAACCACAAGGGAATTGAAATAATCTCCACCTAATGTTCAAAAAAATGGACTAGGTGGGTTGTAATAAAGGTATGTACAACTCTTGATTAAATCCAAGAAAACAGCCAAGTAGAATATACATAGATAATACCTCACAAAATGTTTGGTTCAATCAATGCCGAAAACTCTACAGTATACATATGGCCATGACCTACTCCATGACCTCTTATATCAAGATGGTATCCACCTCAAAAATGCACTTATATTTTTTTCATGTGGAAGCGGTTAATTTTAGGGAGATCATCATCACACCTCATCCCATATCTATTAGTTAAAATATTAAACACCTAGTTATAAGAACAACTTATCTTGAAGAGGTCCACTAGTTCTATGTTGACTATCAAGGCTGGTGAGGCTCTCGAGATTTTGATGGACATAAACACCACATGAAAAACAAACCATGTTAAATCCACTTATAGGGGTCTGATAAATTCCTACCCAAGTGAAATAGTATAAAGATGGATAGAACCAACTCCCCATTGTTTGAATCAACTGTTGTTATAGGAAATGATAACTTTTATCCATAGAAAGTCTCTATGAAGATTCCTAGCATTAACCCTCCCTTAATCACTCAAAAATTATCTAGTACTCTATCAACCGACTTTTACCTTTCCAGCTTATTGTGAAATTTCAGTCATATGAATGGGATGACATGACGCTGGTTATCTGGATTTAAATACCCCTTGAAATGTCTATCCCTAACCTCATCATATGGTATCATTCTAAAGAAAAATAGAATATGTTAATATACGGAATCCTAGCCTCTTGTATACTAGAATTATCCTAGTACAGAGTATGAATCTCCAATTTAAAATATTCAATGATGGTTGATGTAACACCCCAAGCTTCCACGGTACATTTCCCTTTGAATAATTCAATGGCGTGCATTGTACGCAACTTCGAGATTCTAACACACCACAACCAATCAAACTAGCCGTTATGAATAGTAATACCTAATTTTTGAAATTTTTTAAATTTTATCTTACGAAATGGACTTAATTTTTGGATTCCTAATATCAAAATTAGCTTAGGGTGAAATTTTGGTACTTTTCGGATAACTTTCATATTTTGATGAATAGTGAAAATTACTAAATTTTAATTAAAAACAACTTTTTTAATAGAAATAATTAATAGTGATAAATTATTAATTTGAGTGGTTTTAAAGTATATTTAGAATATATTTTTACCATTTAATTCAATTTTGGTCATTGGATGTAATTTCACATTTAAACCAGACATAAACAACTGTCAATCTTTTGATAGTTATTATCTCTTAAAAACACGCTATTTGTTTTGATGACGGGAATTAATTTTTAAATTAATTATTGCAACTAATTTATTTTGAATTTGGTAAAATAGACATCATTTTTGAATTCATAATATAAAATATAGCTTAGGCCTAATTTTTGGTATTTTTCTGGAAGCCTTCATTTTTTGATGAATAGTGAAACCACTAAGTGGTAGTTAAAAAAATGAATTTTTAATAAAACTTAATTTTACCGCTTCTGTGAGTGGAATTTCAAAAATCCGAGAGACACGGTTAATATCAAGGAGTAAAATCTGGTTCAATGATATGAAAATAATTTTTGGTGAATAGTAACTTTCTACTTTTATTTACCACGATTAAAAGTAAATATGGTAATTAAGGGTAACAATGATATTAATATTACCATAACACATGTCCTAATCCTATTGGACAAGTGTGTCTCGACCAAAAACAACCTTAGGAGTAAAATATTATCATTTAGGTCCACTTGTATTAGATTAGGACATTTATTATTATTTAATTCAATGAAGAGTTAAAAGAGTTAAAATCAAATTCTATTTACTAAAACATTTTTATTATAGGTTTATACATAAGATAAATTCGATTGTAAATATTAATTAGAAAGATAAAAATATTTCATACATAATGGTATTTTATTTATAATTTTTAGACATTAAATAATTTAATTTATTTATGACACTATGGTGATGCAGTAATTACCTAATAAATGAAATATTAAAATAATTGATATTATAAATATCAAAATAAATGTAATTTGAGACCTTTTATGAATTCCAATAAATTTCTAGGTTAATATGACATATTAGGATTGATTATATAAATTGTGTTCGAAGTAATAATTATGTTATGAATTTATCAAAAACAAAATACCCAATAGTGTCAAAATTGACATAAAAATGTTTTAAAAAAAATATTATATTATTAATTTATATTCAATTCCTAAAAATCTAAGGTTCTGCCAAGAGACTTATATCATGATAGGTGTATCATTAATGGACCACTTGTTGATTTCTTGGATGTATATAGTAAGTTTATTAACCATATAATATAAAAATACAAAGAGACATTGTAAAAGTGAAACTAATTAACTAAGAGTTAATACTTAAAGATAAGGTTAATATAATGACCCAAACCTGTCTAAATTCTATTGGTTCAGTGGTTTTTGACCCATCCCCACCTTAACCTTTAAATAATCTACTTTGGAGCCATTAGAAACCGAATATGAATTTATTATAAAATAATATTTTTAGCTTTTCCAAAGGTGCCGCTCACCCCTCTTATAAAATGGCACTCCCCCTTCCACTAATTCACACATTCAAAGCCTTTTGGTTTGGCCAAACCCTGCCCAAATACTCTCTCAACTTACCTCACTACAACCTGGAGGCCTTAGTTTTATCAGAAAGCCAACCTAAGGATCCCTTTTGATCAAATCAACAGAAAGAACCCGAAGAAGAGGTAATGTTTTCACCACCCTCTTTCAAGTTCCTTTCTTCTTCAACTTATTATTTCATTGTTATTTCTATTATAAAATAATAAATACAGTATCTTCTATATACTGTGATGTTATTATAAATATGGTACAACCATATTCAGTATTCTATCCATCCTTTGAATGGCATGTCACCATACGTGCGTACGTACGGCTTACCGTCTCCACGTCGGGGTGTAATTGTCATTCAATAAATTATTATTTGGATGGGTATAATAATGATGTCTAATTCATGTAAATAATAAATATAACATGATAATTATTTTGTATATATGATATACCATCCAATTATATATTATTTTCACATCAAAATAATGATATTGTCGCTCGTGCATACGTACGGACTACCGTCTCCACGAACGTGATGAGATTCATTCTCCATCGTATCCATTCAAGAATAATTCTCATTTGATGATTAAAATAATGTTTAATGACTTGATATAATTCTGGATATGAATAAGATACAACCTATCCATAACAAACACGGCTTATGTAACAATGAATATAAACGAAAACGAGTAAGTTAACACCTGAAATGACGATAATACTAAGATATTATTAACAAATCAATGTTAAAAGATCATATATGATATCATATTAATGTAAATTATTATTTTATAATTCAATAACAATTATTTCACCATTATACAGGAGGTTAAACTACCGTCGACCAAGGAACAAGTACAAATTAAGGGGTTTCTTGTCTCACTTTTAATTCTGTGAGAATTATATTTTTCACCACTTATTTATTAGATGTGGTGTGTGTACTACCCATGTTTGTATTCATTGTGTAATATACTTTAATTCATGTATATTTACATCATCATTGTATGATCCTTCTTTCATGGGTGTATGTTTTGTATGTTACCAAATCAATAAGGGAATTTGAAATTTCAATTTCCACTCATTCGGCTTTACGCATACTTCATTGATTATTTTACTCCAAGATTATGTGTAGAATCACTATTAATTTGATTATGTCATAATTTCAACTCCCCTTTCTATGGATATAATTTTTATACACATAATCACTCCATTTATAAATTCTCAAGTCATTGGTATGAACTTGATAAGAGTAATTTTAACTCAATCTCCATTTGTTGAGTTAAATATTCAATTCATTGGTGTGGTTTTTACAATAATATGTGTGAATGTCATCTGATTGATTTACACTAAATATCCAATCATATTGAGTGTATTTATATTTTTCACACATAATTATGTCATTTATTTATCCTTAACCAAAGGATATGATCTTTATAATAGAATTCATCTCAGTTTACATTCCATTGAGACTTCTTTGTTGTTATACACAAAATCACTTTTATATGGTGTATATAATGTACTTTGACATAGTATATCATGAATCCATTTATTCGCATGATATTATAAAGTTTTTATTACCTCAATTATTTGTATTCAAGTGTCTCTCTTTTGGTTAGAAACTCTAAGTAGAATACATTTTTAAGTGTTTTAAAGATTGATTATTCTAAATCTTTCTCATTAATGTCCATGTTTTAAAAATGGTTTTAAAGATTTATTTATATGGACATTAACGTTTTAAAATCAAAATTCATTTTAAAAGTTTCAAATTGGTATGGGACACTTTGATTCTAAAATCTATTTTAAATGGATTCTTGACAAATTGTGTGACTTTTAATGATTTCAAGAAAAAGGGGGATATTTTACTCTAGTTGTTTTGATTATTATTTTCATCTATGTCAATATCCTTCATAATTCTAGATTGAGGTTAATCTGATATAATGCAATATTCCATATTGTATCGAATGAGTTATGTTTGACTGTGGATGTGATATTTTTATACCATTCATGGTTTGTGGATCAAGTATTGACATTTCGTATGCTAGTTTTAATACGAATGTTTATGTTATGTTTAAACCTGTTCATATGATGAATGCATTGAACTTAATAAGTGATGGGTGGAGCCTTCTATTGCTCCTAGATGCATCGGTAGGTCTCATGAGACAAACTAGTGTCTTGGAACAAGGCCTTGACAAAATATTATTTGTAGTCTTTGAACGAGGCCTTGGCTATGTGGTTATGATAGTCTGGAATTATGCATTCCATCATTATGAAAGTGGTTATTGATATTGCATGTGATTATTCGACTAGTAGAATATTCATTTGAATAAGTAAATGGCATTATTTCATTTTATCTTTTGCATATTATGCTGAAGTTCCAGTTTCAAAGGATTTTGTTTTAGTTATAAATTGCTTTAAGTGTTTATGCTTATCTATGAAAGCTTCTACTATATTGTTATCCTTACTGAGCATCTGAGCTCACCCCTTTCAATGTTTTATTTTTTTCCCAGGATGTGAAGAAGTAATTTATGAATGACCTGTAGGGATAGTATGAGGGGATATGAAGAGAAGATGTTGTTGTAGTTTTTTTACCTTATGATGTAATGTAAGACTTATGAATATATCTAGTGTTTCCAAGGCTACTAAACTAATCGGTCTTTCGAGACATGATCTTTCTTGTGATCATGCCAATGTTATGTAATAATGCACCGACTCTCGGTATCTAGGGTTGGTGCATTACAGTTGGTATCATAGGATGTTTAGTACAAACCTTGGAAGCTAGATTTAGATAAACTCTGATTAGAGCACGTAGAACTAACATGAACTTTTAGGATTTGTATAGAAGAACATCCTAGAATTTTGGTATAGTAGAGATTTTGTGAGTTTTCCAAGCAATACATCCATGTCTAGATATGAGCAGGTAGAGGCAGCTCCGACACAGATGTACCTAGGGGTAAAACCTGAAAACACCACTTTGAGCTAGACTCGAACAGGAACTGGTGGATGACAACGGGCATTGCTGCACTCTTGGTAACGACACTCCTGGGCATATGATTAGGATAATTTACATTTTCTTTACAAACCTATTTGATATATTATATATATAAGATGAGAGTAAATGACCTTGGTTAATCCTAATGTGTTTCAAATTGAGAATATGGTGACATGTTAATCTCTAAATTATTTTTTGACTACTGTTACTCACACAATTCTTTCTGGTTTTAGTCAATGGCTGGATTCCAAGGAAGTCATAGTGACTTTGAGAATGATGTATAAGGTGGGAATGGTGGTGGAAATGAGAAACAAAATGGAATGTTGATAGGCGTAAAAGATATCGCCTTTATGCCAAATCAATTTTCCAAAAATATGATCATCAATATATATTAACCAATTCCTGGACTCAAAAAAGAAGATAAAGGTGATGAATGATAAGAGCTCCAGGAATGGAGACCATTGAGAAAGGAATCCTAAATTTACATCATGCAGGAAATGTGGAAGGAGATACCCAGGAACGTGTCTCAATGGGACAAAGAAATGCTTTATGTGCGGGAAGGAAGGACATAAAGTGAATAATTGCTGAAGAAAAATGAAGAGTACTATGGAAGAAGATAAAAATGGTCCCAAGAGTCCATTTACAGTCATTTTCCGTAAATATAGGGGACCTGGCCATTAACCAAGTGAATGCCCTATTCTATAGGATATTTTCTTGGTCAAAGAAGAAGCTATGTGGAAATAAATGGTTAGAGAAATGTTTAAAAAGTATTAGTGCTCCTTGTTGATGGGTTTACTTTGAAATAATTTTCTCTTGTATTTTTAACCCTACAGTTTTCCATGTGAGAATGATATTTGAGGAAGAATTATCTTTTCTCATGTGGATATAGTTATAAATAACAATTTGGTTTTATATGATCATTGGGTTTGAGGTAATTATAAGTTATTATAATTTGGGATGAAAATGAAAGGTATGAGATAAGATTTATGGTTAAATTATGTTATGGTTATTTTGAGGAATTTATCTCATTTTGGTAATGTTATAAAATATAGTTTTTGAAAAAGGACAACACACAGGCTGCGTGACAACCCGTCGTGTCGGACAAAGCTGTGGGAATCAAACCCACAACCAAAGTGCGATTGGGATTTATCGCCTACCATTAGACTACGTGAAGTCCCTGGTTAGCATGACTATTATTTTTAGTTAAATGATTTTATTGATCAATAAAAATTTTATTTGGGATCTTATGTCTTATCAAATGAATACCCTTAGTATAGGAAAATGATTTGGTGATTAAGTGATAAATGTTATTTTGGAAGTAGTTCGCTTTGTTGTGAACACTATATTCCCAAGGAAAATAGAATAGTATGGGATTTCATTTGAGGAGTAATGGTGGATTTTTATCTATGTTTTTATTGTGGATTTATAGTGATTTGGGTTATTTATGGAAATGATTAGGTTTATTACTTTTATGTATGTGACTTTAAGAGTAATTAATTTCATTTGGAGATACAATTTAACGTGGAAGACTACATTCTTATAAGATTTGGGTTTCCATATTAGTTTGGATTATATTGAAGTATTTTAAGGGAAATTGATTATTGAATGGAATTTATTTAACTTTGGGGTATTGATGGTTTAATTTTAGAAATTAAGATTAGTGTTTTTTTTCTCTAATGGAATATCCATTTGGGGGATCATCAAATATTATATTAAACATTTTGGTTTTGATTAATCTCTAAAGACAAGGTAAATATATATTTTATCCTACATGGATCATGTATTTCTATAGAAGTTTATTCTAGCTCTTCCATTGTGACCAAGTCTTCTTGAATACTCATTGTTCAAAAAAAATGAGTTAGTGGTAAAATTTTATTAAAGAATGAAACTCTACTTAAAAAGTAAGTATATCTCTTTATGTTCGTATTCAATATCATAAATGAATTCCTCGTCCTTATGTAATGTAACCTAAAACAAAAAATGTTGTTGGTTTACTTTTCCTACTGGGAGACTAATGACAGTTTGTCCCAACACAAGTTTGTGATTTTCTTATTGTTAACTTTCTCTAGATCATGTTTTATATCCCTATCCATCAGAACTTAACACTTAGTTTATCGGCCATATCCATATTTTCCTACATGGAATCCTAGTATGGGTTATCTTGGGTGACCTTTATACCTCACTTCCTTTCTCTTAAAATTATAGTGTTATTGACTCTTTTTCTGATGTGGGAATTTCCATTATATTCTGAAGCCCAATTTTAAAAACTTGCGAGGACGCAATTTATTGAAGGAGGGTAGAATGTAACACCCCAAGCTTCCACGGAACGTTTCCCTTTGAATAATGCAATGGCGTGAATTGTACGCAACTTCGAGATTCTAACACACCACAACCAATCAAACTAGCCATTATGAACAGTAATACCTACTTTTTGAAATTTTTAAATTTTATCTTTCGAAATGGACTTAATTTTTGGATTCGTAATTTCAAAATTAGCTTAGGGTGAAATTTTGGTACTTTTCGGATAACTTTCATATTTTGATGAATAGTTAAAATTACTAAATTTTAATTAAAAACAACTTTTTTAATAGAAATAATTCATAGTGATAAATTATTAATTTTAGTGGTTTTAAAGTATATTTAGAATATGTTTTTACCATTTAATACAATGTTGGTCATTGGATGTAATTTCACATTTAAACCAGACATAAACAAGTGTCAATCTTTTGATAGTTATTATCTCTTAAAAACACGCTATTTGTTTTGATGACGGGAATTAATTTGTAAATTAATTAATGCAACTGATTTATTTTGAATTTTGTAAAATAGACATCATTTTTGAATTCATAATATCAAATATATCTTAGGCCTAATTTTTGGTATTTTTCTGGAAACTTTCATTTTTTGATGAATAGTGAAACCACTAAGGGTAGTTAAAAAAACTGAATTTTTCATAAAACATAGTTTTACCGCTTCTGTGAGTGGAATTTCAAAAATCCGAGAAACACGGTTAATATCAAGGAGTAAAATGTGGTTCAATGAGATGAAAAAAAAATTTGGTGAATAGTAACTTTCTACTTTTATTTACCACGGTTAAAAGTAAATAGGGTAATTAAGGGTAAAAATGATATTAATATTACCATAACACATGTCCTAATTCTATTGGAATAGTGTATCTCGACCAAAATAAACCATAGGAGTAAAATATTATCATTTAGGTCCACTTGTATTAGATTAGGACATTTATTATTATTTAATTCAAATAAGAGTTTAAAGAGTTAAAATCATAGTTTATTTACTAAACCATTTTTAATATAGGGTTATATATAAGATAAATTCGATTGTAAATATTCATTAGAAAGCTAAAAATATTTAATACATAATGTTATTTTATTTATAATTTTTAGACATTAAATAATTTAATTTATTTATGACACATTGGTGATGGAGTAATTACCTAATTAATGAAATATTAAAATAATTGATATTATAAATATAAAAATAAATGTAATTTGAGACTTTTTATGAATTACAATAATTTTCTAGGTTAATATGACATATTAGGACTGATTATATAAATTGTTTTCTAAGTAATAATGCGGTTATGAATTTATCAAAAACAAAATACCCAATAGTGTCAAAATTGACATAAAAGAGTTTTTAATAAAAATATTATATTATTAATTTATATTCAATTCCTAAAAATCTAAGGTTCGGACAAGAGACTTATATTATGATAGGTGTATCATTAATGGACCAATTTTGGGTCTCTTGGATGTATATAGTATGTTTATTAACCATATAATATAAAAATACAAAGAGACATTGTAAAAGTGAAACTGATTAACTAAGAGTTAATACTTAAAGATAAGGTAAATATAATGACCTAAACCTGTCTAAATTCTATTGGTTGAGTGGTTTTCGACCCATACCCACCTTAAACTTTATATAATCCACTTTGGAGCCATTAGAAACCGAATATGAATTTATTATAAAATAATATTTTTTAGCTTTTCCAAAGGTGCCCCTCACCCCTCTTATAAAAGGGCACTCCCCCTTCTCACTAATTCACACATTCAAAGCCTTTTGGTTCGGCCAAAAACTGAAAAAATACTCTCTAAAATTCCCTCACTACAATCTATAGGCCTTAGTTTGATCAGAAAGCCAACCTAAGGATCCCTTTTGATCAAATCAAAAGGAAGAACCCGAAGAAGAGGTAATGTTTTCACCACCCTCTTTCAAGTTCCTTTCTTCTTCAACTTCTTATTTCATTGTTATTTCTTTTCTAAAATAATAACTCCAGTATCTTCTATATACTTTGATGTTATTATAAATATGGTACAACCATATTCATTATTCTATTCATCCTTCGAATGGCATGTCACCATACGTGCATACGTACGGCTTACCCTCTCCACGTCGTGGTGTAATTGTCATTCAATAAATTATTATTTGGATGAGTATAATAATGATGTGTAATTTATTTAAATAATTAATATAACATGATAATTATTCTTTATATATGATATAACATCCAATTATATATTATTTTAACATCAAAAGAATGATATTGTCGCTCGTGCGTACGTACGGACTACCGTCTCCACGAACGCAATGAGATTCATTCTCCATCGTATCCATTCAAGTATAATTCTCATTTGTTGATTAAAATAATGTTTAAGGACTTGATATAATTCTGGATATGAATAAGATAAAACCTATCCATAACAAACACGGCTTACGTAACAATGAATATAAATGAAAATGAGTAAGTTAACACCCGAAATGATGATAATACTAATATATTATTAACAAATCAATGTTAAAAGATCATATATGATATCATATTAATGTAAATGATTATTGTATAATTCAATAACAATTATTTCACCATTATACAGGAGGTTAACCTACCGTTGACCAAGGAAAAAGTACATAGTAAGGGGTGTCTTATCTTAATTTTAATTTCATGAGAATTCCATTGTTCACCACTTATTTATTACATGTGTTGTGTGTACTGCCCATGTTTGTATTCATTGTGTAATATAAATTAATTAATGTATATTTACATCATCATTGTTTGATCCTTCTTTCATGGGTGTATGTTTTTTATGTTACCAAATCAATAAGGGAATTTGAAATTTCAATTTCCACTCTTTCGGCTTTACGCATACTTTATTGATTATTTTACTCCAAGATTATGTGTAGATTCCCTATTCATTTGATTATGTCATAATTTCCACTCCCCTTTATATGGATATAATTTTTATACACATAATCACTCCATTGATAAATTCTCAATTCATCGGTATGAACTTGATAAGAGTAATTTTAACCCAATCTCCATTTGTTGAGTTAAATATCGAATTCATTGGTGTTGTTTTTACAATAATATGTGTGATTGTCATCTGATTGATTTACACTAAATATCCAATCATATTGAGTTTATTTATATTTTTCACACATAATTATGTCGTTGACTTATCCTTAACCAAAGGATATGGTCTTTATAATAGAATTCATCTCAATTTATATTCCATTGAGACTTCATTGTTGTTATACACCAAATCACTTTTATATGGTGTATATAATGTACTTTGACATAGTATATCATGAATCCCTTTATTATCATGATATTATAAAGTTTTGATTACATAAATTATTTGTATTCAAGTGTCTCTCTTTTGGTTAGAAACTCTAACTAGAATACATTTTTATGTGTTTTAAAGATTGATTATTCTAAATCTTTCTCATTAATGTCCATGTTTTAAAAATGTTTTTAAAGATTTATTTATAAGGACATTAACGTTTTAAAATCAAAATTCCTTTTAAAAGTTTCAAAGTGGTATGGGACACTTTGATTCTAAAATCTATTTTAAATGGATTCTTGACAAATAGTGTGACTTCTAAATGATTTCAAGAAAAAGGGGGATATTTTACTCTAATTGTTTTGATTATTATTTTCATCTATGTCAATATCCTTCATCATTCTCGATTGAGGTTAATCTGATACAATACAATCTTCTATATTGTATCGAATGAGTTATGTTTGACTGTGGATGTGATATTTTTATACCATTCATGGTTTTTCAATCAAGTATTGACATTTTGTATGGTAGTTTTAATACAAATGTTTATGTTAGGTTTAAACCTGTTCATATGAGGAATTCATTGGACTTAATAAGTGACGGGTGGAGCCCGCTATAGCTCCTCGATGCATCGGTAGGTATCATGAGACAAACTAGTGTCTTGGCACAAGGCCTTGACAAAATCTTATTTGTAGTCTTGGAACGAGGCCTTGGCTATGTGGTTATGATAGTCTGGCATTATGCATTCCATAATTATGAAAGTGGTTATTGATATTGCATGTGATTATTAAACTAGTAGAATAGCCATGTGAATAATTAAATGGCATTATTTCATTTTATCTTTGCCATATTGTGCTGAAGTTCAAGTTTCAAAGGCTTTTGTTTTAGTTATAAATTGCTTTAAGTGTTCATGCTTAGCTATGAAAGCTTCTGCTATATTGTTATCCTTACTGAGAATTTGAGCTCACCCCTTTAAATGTTTTATTTTATCCCAGGATGTGAAGAAGTAATTTATGAATGACCTGCAGGGATAGTACGAGGGGATATGAATACATGATTTTGTTGTAGTTTTTTACCTTATGATGTAATGTAATAATTATGAATATATATATAATGTTTCCAAGGCTACTAAACTAATCGTTTTTTCAAGACTTGATCTTTCTTGTGATCATGCCAATGTTTTCTAATAATGCACTGACTCTGGGTATCTAGGGTCGGGGCGTTACAGTTGATGAAATAATATCAATGTGAAAATAATAATGAAACTTTTCCCATGAAACAATGAGCTTCTCATGACCCCAATGAATAAGAAACACCACTTCTGAGCTTCCCAGGGTAGCATATTCACAACCAATGTTATCGAGTAGTCCTTTTAAGTATAGATATAAATGAATACAATATTCATCTCCTATATCTAACCCCTATTATCATTTTTTGAAAGAAACCAATTATAATACCATGTATCATAATGATGAAACTCATTATGTTTACACCCTCGAGTGTCATATTCATTAACCTCAACACTGTAGTTATCATTAAGCATATCATGCAAAATATTATTAACATAAAACTAATGGGTATGTAAACCTAGATTTATTAATATAAATGAGAAAACTTTTAGGATCATTAAACTCTAAATGAGGTATATAAAATGTTATTTATTTAATTGAATTTCAATGTAATCCCCATTTTTTACCAAATTAAAACATAAAAAAGTAGAATTATAGTGTATGTTCTTTACCAAAGATTCTACCCTCATAAAATTATCACACATAATTATTTTTAACATGAATGTCCTTATTGTATCATAGGGGTCGATGATAGAAATCCCAAGGGATTGAATTTGTATTTATTGCTAATAATGTTGGTCGATGTTGTTAGCAATAAGGCTGGTAAAGGTTGATGTCGAATATATTCATTGGAATCTCAATAAAGAATGTTGAAATTATTAGTAACAAATAAATAATATGAATAAAGTTATTAAGTGATTATTGGGAGATTGGTATGTCCCAAATTGAGGGTTGAGTTGAAGATTCTTAGAGGATTTTTATGTACTGATTAAAACCATTGGGATTTTCCAAGAATACTGAAGAGTTATTTGAATTAATGAAGAAGAGATATATCTAAAAGATAAAATTTATTCCACATAACCTTAGTCATATGTTAGGATACATTTTTCTTATGAGGGATATGTTATAGAGGATATGTTTTATAAATACTATAAATGTTTTTCCATACCATAGTCTTGTTGACTATGCTGTAATAAACGTTTTAAGGATTAAAAATTATTCAATACATCACATCCTAACCATTCTATCTCAACACTACATATTTGGGTGTAATTACAACCATGTATTGGAACTAATAAATCTAACTGTGGATGAACCATGGAGGCTTGCATATAAGAGAGCACAAATGTGGGAAGTTTGTGCACATGGAGGAAGTGGTCCATACCCAAGGTTGGAATTAAAGAGGTAGTGGTCCACACTATAGGATGGTAACACATAGGTATTGGTCTATTCTATGAGAAAATAGTGAGGAGGAGGCTGAGATCAAAACCTATTACTCACAACTAGAGAGTTAGGGAAATGAAGTTTCGTATATTCTACTACAATTCTAGAGGAACTTCTAGTGCGGGATGAAGAGTTATTAGGCTATGATGAAGTCATGTAACACCATAATATTTTATAATATATTCCTCTTTCAATAATTTTGATTCTTTAGATATCTTATTTTACAAGAAACACCATGTTTAAAGGAACCACGATATTCTATTAAAATACATAAATGGGACTATTATAACCAAGCCATTAAAATGGGTTGTATGAATATGAATAAAAAAATTTCAAAAATTTTTTATAAATATTTTAGATAAATTAAACATATTTTTATATAAGTATTCATTTTTTATTCAACTCCTTTTATGCTTCAAAAATATATTTTTCATAAAAATTGACTTTAATATTTTTTTGTGAGAAAATAATATAATTACTTTTTTCCAATTTGTGAATTTTTATTATAAAAAATAATAACTATTTTAAAATTATGAAGTCAAAATTAACTTTGGGTGAAATTTAAAGATTTTTTGTAAAATATTGATTATTCAGAGAATAGTAAAAAATACCATTATTTGTAAAAATACCATTTATTTTCATTGAAAATGCCCGATAATATTTTTAATTTGATAGTAAATTAATATAAGAATAATTTATTTAGAAAAAATATAATTAATTACATATTAATTAATATTATACAAGATCTTGGTATTAAAATACTTTTAGACATAAAATGATTTTTTTTAGGAAACTGTTGTTCATCGCCCTTTGTGGGATACTTATAAAATAAATTTCTTCCACTTATAGATATTGAATTTTGTAAAATTAATTCTATATATATAATAATAACAATAAATATCTTTTAATAATATCATGATAATTTTTCTTCATATTTAACATTAAAAACATTGAAAATTTTCCACCAATGAAAAAGGACAAATCCAGTAAACCTAGGTAAAACCAAAGTGATAATCATCTTCAATATTATGGGATGAATGATTTTGAACCATATAACCTTATTATCTATATTTATTTTTTTATGGTACAGCTATCCCTAAAAGTGACTTATATAATATTTTAAGGAAAGAATAACTGAAAAGTACACTTTTATACATTTGAACATATCTTATGTGTTCGCGTGGGGAAAAGGTATGTTATTAATCAATATTAATTATTATTTGTATAACAAAATAATTTTTTTCATGTTTATAATTTATTTTTAATTTTTTATAACTATATAATTATCTTAATTGATTTCAAAATGCTGATATAATATTTCAAAAATTAAAAAATTATAAATTAAATGATTTTGAAAATATTAAAAGTAATATAATTAGAGTAAGTAATAGTGTTACATTTTTATATAGATTAATATATAATATTATTATTGTTTTAAATTATTTATTATATTTACTTCGTTTTCTTGATGTATTTAAATTCAAATTAATTGAAAAGTTTCAAAAACAAAATTAATGTTATTTTATAAAAAATATTATTTTATTAAATGATTTAGAATTCCAAAAAATAATCTCTTTAGGAATGTTATTGTTATATGTTTAAAAATATAATATATGGTTTATTCAAACCTGAATAATCCCTTTAAAGTAACTATCATGATCCCTAAAGGGTAAAAACGTAATTATTGTGGTAATTTTCAAAAAGGGTTAACATGAGTTAAAACAAATAGATAAGGGTAAAATATTGACATAAAAATAAAACACATTATTGGATGATATAATTTTACCTATAATCATAATATCCTTGAATTATATATTTTTGATACATTGGAACAGGAGGATTAGTTTATATTAATTTAATATTTTAAGATATTTCCAAATTTCTCCTCCCCTCGCTTATAATAGGGAACCTCATTTCAACTTTTATTCACCCATACAATGCCTTTTTATTTTTAAAATTCCTAAAAAAATTACTTCGATACATCCCTTACCACTTTCTAGTGTCCTTTTATGACTATAAAACTCTCTTAGGAAGGATTTTTCTGTGAAACTGAAGATTTTTTTTTGAAGAATAGGTATGGTTCTTAACCATGCCTTTTTGTTTTATTAATTCCTCAAAATCCCTAAAATATTATCAAACCATGATGATATAATAAATTAAGTATCTAAAATATAATTATACATTATTATTTTAATCAAACATCCTACATCCATCTCCTCTTCCCTAAAATGGGAAATGAAACCATCGTTCACGTGTACAGCAGACTACCGCCTATCGAACCAATGTAATTCATTTTCCACCATCAAATCTTAGGGATTTTTATAATGATGGATTTAATATGTATATATATATATATGATATTCATGGCATATTTAAAATTATATAAAAGTATTATATATTATATTTTCTTATCTTTCCATTCATCGGAATATGATAACATTGCTCTGATATATGTATGGATTACCACATCAATGAAGTGATGCCATTCATTTTTTATTATAGAATCAGATATACAGTTTATATAATTATATTTAAAAAATTAATGTGATTTTTATGATATAATTATATTTTTTTGAAATCAAAAATAACACTTACCTCATTTCCAACATGATCATTGAAAAATGGAAACATTACTCATTAAATCATAACACCCACCATATTTATGATTGTAAAATAGTTCATCTTTTCTAACCATTTTCCAGGATTAGTTTAAAAATGTAATTTATGAATAAAAATTATAATTATATCCTGATTATTATTTTGGATATTATGGAATAATTATCGATTTTACCATAATCAACCCACCGGTGTCATTATATATATATAAACAAATCATCATCAAAAACTCTAACATTAACATAATTAACTAAGTAATTAAAAATAACATGGTAGCAGAAAAATAAAATGATTAATAAATTTTAAAAAGGCTTCTAATAATGTGAATATTTAGCATTATTTTATTATTATAGAATAAAAATAACATATGTGATGAGCCATACTTTATGCAAGGGGTTTCATAAAACTTTATTTCAATTTTTTTATGTGTATTTACATTTTATACATATAATCAATTCAATTATTAATAATCAGTTCAATGGTATAATCTTTGTAAGAGATTTCATCTAAATTTCAACTTCATTGAGACATATTTGGTATTATGAACATATTTATTTTCTAAGGTGAATATACCACCCCATAGATATGTTATTTAATTTACATCTTTAAATTCATGGTATTTAATGTTTCATTTGAATTTATTTCTTTCAAGGGTGTTATGACTCAAAATTTACCAAATCTGTATGTGATTATTTCACAATATCATCATTATTCATGATTATTTATGTTTAAGTCTCAAATGGGGGAATAATTTTATATTTATATATTAAAACCAAACTATTTTCTTATCCTATTTTTTTATATAAATTATAAATTTTCCTTTCATCTTCCAATATTTATTTACCCAAGAATAATTTTTAAGGTAAATGACTTATTTTTCTACTCAGTCAGGAATTATTTTTTAACACATCCATATTATTTTTAAAAAAAATAATAATATTCTATCATGAACTATCATTACATTGAATGTTACTTTACAAGAATCCATGATTATTTTAAAATAAATTTGTTTACTCATATTATATATTTTTTTGTCAAAACTGGATTTCAAAATAAAATGAGTATTTGACTCATGATAGTTTTTAATGATATTTTTATAGTATTTATATTCATTATCAATAACTATAGCAACCCCAACCCCAATAACATAGATCCATTGTATAATTTATTATATTAGAGTACTATAAAAGGAATAAAATCCTAATGGACCAAATAGTTTTGTAGTCTTGTAAAACTAGGTACATATATGATTCCCATATTACATTAGAATACACAAATTACAACAGATTTTTTTGAGAATTAAATTATCCCCTCTAGAATATCCTTGAACATAAATGATAATAAACATGATATATTCTAGGTAAATAATACAAAATAAGAGTGAGATTAAATTGTCAATAAAGAATAATAATGGTGGAATCTATCAAAAATTAATAAGAAAAATTAGGGAAAGGTAAATAACTAAACACACATGACGGTTATATTATTTGACTAGATTAATAAATATGGAAATTTAAATAACTAAAAACACATACCATTTAATAAAAAACATGACTATACTAACTGGATAAAACATAATCAATATGGCATGGGAAATAACATAAAATACATTCCATTTAATTAATAACATGATAATGAAATGCATCCGATGAAAATATCATTAGAAAAATATCATGCATAGTAGTAATTGAATTTTATATGAAGGAAATGATAAATTACTGGATTTAATGTTCTCAAGAACATGATACCTTTTCTGTAAATATCTTCCATAAGGCATTTTAGTATTCATATAGAAACCCCTTTAATTCTCATTTAATGATTCTCCTCATGAGAATACTGATGCATCGAGGGGAAATATAATATTGGGATCCACCCCTTATTGCTTCTCCCAAGATTTCCTAATACATCTAATAATCTATATAATACATGAAAAATGTGCCTTATCATCAAATTCTCACATTGAGTAAGGAATATGTATTGATTAATATTTCCCTATATTAAAAAATAACTCTCAATTTTTAACACCATATGTAGAAATGATATATGTTTTAAGTAATAATCATATCCATGATACAAGAATATGGATATTTTTTAGAAATAAAGTATATAATGATCATAAATAAGTTAATTTTTCAATGGATAGTATAATCTAAACATATACCTATTGGGGAATAATTAAAATAAATGGTTGTTATCATTAATGAATATATTAATCATTAAAAAAAATCATGAGGAAAATATTATTTTCACTTGGGAATTCACATTTAAAGAAACAATGCACAAGTATAATGGAAAATATTTTATTTGAAAATGAAATTGAAAATTTATAAAGGAATATTAAATGAATTAACTCTTCATGATGGTAGGAAAATCTTCTCATTCCATATAAGTTCCAAAAACATTCCTTCTGTAATTTTTCTAAGATAAGTCCTGAAGTAACTCATTTAGAAGATGATAAAATTATTCCTATAAAAATATTTTGTAAAAAGTATATCATGGGAAAAAATTACATTAAAAATTGTAGTAGAATAGTAAAAAAAATTAAAACACTTTTAGAAAACATGGACATGGAAGAGAAATATTCCCCAATGAGGACTTAAACATAAAAAATCTCAAATAATGTAGAGATTGTGAAATAAAACCTTACCAGTTGGGTTTGTTTGGATTAATAAGACCCTTGAAAGAAATAACATAAAATTAAACATTAAATAAAATTAATATAAATATATTAATTATATTTAAAATTAAATTTGTATTATATAAACCACACAAATGAAATAAGTAGTGAATATGAAAAATGTCTCACATAAGTAACAGTGAGACGTGAAATCCTTATCTTAGGTTCAATTTCATATGTTTGTATTTGAGAATCCATTATAATAAATATATCTTTATTGGAAATTTATTCTACAACTAAACTAATATATATCATTTATTTTATTATTTAATTGTGGTATTTTATCACTCGTTTATTATAAATTCATTGTTAAAATTACTATTTTGGGTGGTAGCTGCTTAATTTTTCATTTGACTTTTGATTTATTAGTTCCTATATTTATAATTTTCTCATAGTTCCATAATATAAATAATATTATTTATTGTTAAAATATCATATATTATATATATATATAGTCATCTAAAAAATATAGAGATATAAAAATGAATTGCTCCATTCATGGAGACGGTAATCCGTATGTACCAATGAACAATGTTTTCATTTTTTGATTGATGAAAAAATAATAATGATAAATAATAATTAAACTATAAAGAAAAATTATTCTGTCATATATATATCCTATATATTCATTTGTTCTGAATTTATAACCATCCATGTAATGTGGGGCTGAAAGTTGAATTACACAGCTATGTGGAGATATTAAGTCATATGTATGCACAAGTGGTGTTTTCACTTTTCATAGGATGGAAATTAGATGGAATATGGTCATAAAAAACATATAATAACATTTTTATATTTATTGTATGGGATTTATTATTTTTAGATTGTTAAAATATATTAAGAGGAAGTATAAGAAGAAATAAATTTGAAATAGTCGGTAAAAATGACTACCTCTTATTCAGTGTACTCCCTTTAGATCTCCTCTTAAGAGACCTGTGATTTCTATTTGGGATGGAATAGAACCTAAATAAAATGTATAAATATCTTTATAAGATAATTTGTTAGGGTATAATCAATCTAGAAAACAGAAATCAGTGTAAAGAGTTAAGGGCAGAGGGTCCCATTTATAATTGTGGTAAGGGGCACTTTTGGAATTTCTTAAAAAGTTAAAAATATAATTAGACTATTCTAGAAAAAAAAATTCCAAAAGTCATATAAATAAACATGTGTAAAATTTAAGACAATATTTTATCCCCTTTTGATTATTTATTATTTTTAAAATTTTTAAATAATTTAATAAAATATTAATCACATAAAATATCATAATATCAATTTTAAATACTATTTATTATATTGACTTTATAAACATAAAGACAATAATTAAACTTCAAAACAACTATTTTATTATATTTCAAAAAATTATTGGTAAAATAGAGAATTTTTTTATCACATTAAATGTCTTAAATTATGATACTTTTGATATTTTTTATATCATTTATTTCATTATTCAATTAATTAAATAATATCTGCATTAACATTATGAAATAATTTAGGTGAATAATTTTATGAAAAAAAAATTAAAAAAGATTACCATGTTGAATATAAAAATTTTATATTTTAAAATAATATTTATCGTTGAACATATCCTTTATATAAACCCAATTTAAAATATTATAGTTATTTTCAATAAATGTGTTGTAGGTTTGAATTTTCATAAAATAAAATACAATAAATATCATAATCTAATCAAAGTGGAAATAAAATTACTTTTAACTAAATATTGGTTGATTGTGGTTTAAATAGACTTATAAAGTAATTTTAAAGAAATTTTATGGTAATTTTCTAGTCATTATCACTTTATTTATAATTTTAATTACCTGATTTACCCTTTACCGTAATAATGAAAATTAATATGGTCTCTATTAATATTGACCAAAAATGAAAGGGACCGTTTTACAAAATTTGGAACTATAAAATCCAAATATTGATTTCATTTTCAAAAATTCAAAAAACATATGTGGAAGAATTGAAATTGAAATTAAACCAAAAAAATGTCATGAAAAACATGTTTTCAAGAAAATAACATTTTTAAGTAAAAAAACTTTTTTATTTCAAATTAAACAATATAATTGATTATTGTGAAATTAATTGGATTATATATAATATTATATATAAAAAATTCATTTCCAACAATTTTAAAATAATATTTAACATTGAAAATAGTTGAAAAAAAATAATGTTTTCTATAAAAACACTTACTTTATATTATTCACTGGAAAATAAATATTTTCAGAAAAATATGAAAATTTAAACATTTGATAATTTTGGTATTTTGATTCAATATATTAATTTATTTTTATCAAATAAATTTTCTAAAGGTGGGAAAAAATAATTATATTATTTTCTGTTTAAAAGTAATAAAAATCATATTGTAAGAAAAAATAGAAAATGAATTTAATAAAATTTGAGTATTTATTTTATGATAATTAATAAGTATGTCTGTGTTTATTAATATCATAATATATATTTCATAATATGGATAATAGAATTTCTACTTTCAAATTTAACATCTAGGTTATAATAGTCATGATAAAATGATAAATATTTTAATAGTATGTCTTGGTTACTTTAAGATCATTGTTTTGTGTTGTATATGCTGTCAAGCATAGTGTTCTTATAAAATATCAAGGTTGCATGCACCACAAGATATAAAAAAGATTAAATTTATTTAAAAATAGTCACACTGTAAAATCATAGGGTGTTATATTATCTTCCTAGATTGGTGTTTATTTTCACATACACAATTGAATATGATGTTTCTATTTAGAAATCAAGGGTTGTTAAAAAACAAACATTTTATTTTACTCAAAGGATATTTTTTAGTGATACTATCCTTATTCTCTCTCTGTATAGTTTTTGATCAATTATTTTGGGGAAAGTATGGACATTCCATATGCTATATCATTTTATACATAAATTTTTTTAATACGGCATATTGATTATGCAGTATTTTTTATTTATATGATTAATTCATCAGACTTATTATGTGACTGGTGGGGCCTAGAATTACATATCACTTCAATGCATCAGTAGGTCTCATGAGACAAACTATCTTGGGTATATGGGCAAGGACTTACATACTTATGTGTGAATTCATGGACTAAGGTCTTGATGGTATATAAATCATGATGTCTGAGATCATGATTTACAATATTATAAATTTCATTCGCATGAATCATTTTCATGTGATTATTTATATGGAGTTATTTTATCATCATTTATTCCTTCTATATTATTATTTATGATAATGTTATTGATTGAATGGAATTTGTTCAACTATATTACTTACCATATTGATTATACATTATTTATTCATGAATAATTCCAATGAATATAACCCTTGCTATGAATTTTAGATCACCCCTTATTTTGTTTCCTTTATATTGGATATAAAGAGGTAATCATTGAATGAGTTCACGGATGCAGAATATTTACATTCACTGTGTTTTATTTTTAGGTTTTCAAATGTAATCTGATATTCATTATGTTTCTATTTAACCAAGATTCCTAAATTATTCATTCATTTGGGATGTGATCTCTAATATCATATTACAATATAATAATTATGAACTATATTTGGGCTACTGGGGTTGGGGCTATTACAGTTGGTAACAGAATAAGTTTAGAAGAAACCTTGGGAACTAGATTTTTGAAAACATAGATTATGGAACCTATCCCTTTTATCAAAATTGATGATAATTATAAATATATGATTACATCATAAAATTTTGGTATGTTATATATTGTTGGGAAAAAATCCCTTAAATAAATATTGAAGATTTTTTTGGTCAGTTGTGTTTGATGACAAATAGGGCTTTCATGATATGTTTTCTGTTTCTATAGATTTTTTAACAACAAATGTTGAAAAAGAATCTTGTAAATGTAATGAATCATCTAGAGGCTATAAAAAAGCACATATAGAAGGTGGTACCATTTTCTAATGTTTGATAATTTTTTGGGTACAAAATGTAGAGATTAAAGATAATTGTTTTTGGAAAAGGGACTTGTGTTCCAGTTTCTTGGAGGCTTGGAAAGGTTTGCACCAAATTTTTTTCAAGATCAGAACCTATAAATATGGAAAAGTAAAGAATGGTGAGAAACTTTTGGAGTGGCGTGCAAGGTGACTTGGGTGAAAAATTATTAGTATAATGGACTTGAGTGCTCGGGGGAGAAGTTGCATGCCTCTTCTCAGGGTGGCCAAAATGCCTATAAATATACATATAACCCCTTGTTAAAGATAAGCTCAACACTAAGAAAAAATTTGAGCTCTGGTCATGCAAGTGGTTTGGGCGTGCAAGTAGTGGGTTACACAGAAGTTGCACACTAGTTGGTAGTTGTGCGCAAATTGTGATTTGGGGGTAAAAGGGAATGTGTCATGAATGTTGTGAGTATAAGAAGGGAATGTCGAAAAAGTTGTTTTCTATGAAAAAGGAGACACTTTTATGCCATGATTAAAGTACTGTGTTGGTTAGACTAGGGTTTCATGAAAGATGGATGCGATTCAGTACACCTATGGTAATGTTTTATTCATCAGTGGATGAAAGTATAATATAAAAAGAGTGTCTACACACAGTGGATGATGCATTAATTTGTGATAATTGAGGGACCTACAAGCCTTTAAATATTGAGTGGATCTTATTAATAAGTACTGAGAACACATAATTTGAGATACTAGTGAGCTTTCATTACATTATTGGTTGTAAAGAAGGAGGGACAATGAGTCCACTCCAATCGTTATAAACATCAGTGTGCTTTTAGTGAATCTGGTACATCAGCAGATTTACATTGTATTGTCCTTGGAAGTATCATAGTGAGGGTGAACCAATTAGAATTTATATGCCTTGTGCATGATTTAATTTATATTCATATATTTCTATATGAAAGAGAGATAAGATTGTTTTTTTAACGAAAAAACACAATCCAAAGGGGTAGTGGTTTTAATCTGGAATACCCTGATTCACCCATATTAGGTTATTAGACCTAGTGGGACTATCATAGATTTTTCAGTTTCTCTAGAAATGCATCTCTGGAGGGATAATAAAGGTGGACATGGTTCTATAATAAATGAAAATATAGGTAATACTCCCAAAAAGTTTTTTCAAGCATATATTGGCCATCATTCTTGTGAATAGTTAGTTTGTCTTTAGTTCACACCTAGTTAAAAACTCCTGAGGGAGATGCTAGGGTTAATTCACATTTTCTCTATGAACCATTATGGTGACTCTGATAATAGAACATATGGAAACCTATGATATTCCTTAGTGATATGTGATAAAATTAAAGTATATTAGGATGAGAAGTCTAAGGTTGATCATATGATTAAAGACATTGATATACCTTTTTAGATTTTCTGTGATGGTGAATTAACATGATTAATGATATTTTTGGAAGTATTTATAAGAATAAAACCAATTGATTTAGTATATTTTTTAGTGAAATTATTTTTTAGAAATAATTATTTTTATTTTATGTAAAATGATTAAAGGTGTTGATAACCTTTATTGTTTATATGATTTTTGATGATAAGGTAATTATGGGTTTTTAAAATTTGGGATTATATGTTTTATCTAATATATAAACATGGGATTGAAAAGTAACTTGATGATTAATGTTATTTTTGAGGATTTTAATCATATTTTTTAGAATATTATAGGAAATATGTTAATATAGTAATTGGGAAATTAAAACCCATGTGTAGAGCAAAAACCTTTCACATATATTAAGGTTGTATGGATTAAATCTGTAATTAATGGTTGATAAGGGTGAAATTCCTACCACTGACCCACATGATTTCCTAATTAATATGACACTTTTTACATAAAAGTTTTCATAGATAAAAATTAAGTTTATTTTTTGAAATGCGTTAAAAGATCAACTTTTTCTTAAAATTTTCATGATTTTTAGGTGATTTTTGACATTTCTAGACACATTTTATTGGGTTGATGTATATAAAACCTTTAAGTATAATGTAAATGAATATTTGGGAAGAATAACATTAAATTTTTGGATAAGTAAGATGAATGGTATGAGTTAATAATTAGGGTAAATAATTCTTTAAATTTGATGTTATTGAGTTTATTTGGGATATAGGGTTTTTTATTTAAGGAATGATCTGTGTTAAAAATAATTATTGTTGAACTTTGGATATTAATGTAGTATTTATTCCAATTGAGGTTTATTCATTTTTGGGTATTATCTTAAATTATGATAAACATAATTTAATTAATAAAGATAATTGGAATATCTTTTGATTATTTTGTGAATTATGTGATTTGTTAGTAGTTGATTTTAGTGTTTCAGGAATAAAAATCATCTTGAATACTAATAACTTAGAGAAATAGAAGATATTGTAGTGGAAAATTTTTAAATTCTGAAATTAAACTATTAAAGTAAGTATATTTCATTATTTTATTAGTATATAGGGTAATGTAATTCCCTAACTCTAGGAAATTGATCATGAAATAAAAATGTTATCCTATTAATGTAAAATTTCTAGAAATCGATTGTCTTTTCCCAGTACATTGTTTTATATTTTTATAGTCATTAACTCTCTCATGACCATGTTATGTATCATTATATATTTTTCTTTATACATTAGTATTCTCTTACATGTATATATTTTAACTTCCCACAAATCCTTTCCTTATCATGGAACCTGAATATGTGATATTTTAGGAAACCATTATGTTTTTTAATTTCTTTTTTTAAAGAAGTTTTTTTATCCCAGTACAAGATATGGGTTCATAATGAAGGTTAGACCTTTAATGATCAAATTATAATTTTGGGAGAGAAATTTATTTAACGGGCTATAATATAACACCTTAATATTTAAGAAAATATTTCTCTTTAAAAAAATTATTTCTTAGATGTCATTTGTTACATATGACATCGAGTATTATACATTAAATGGAATTTTCTATTCAGAAAATAGTTTTTCATCAATATTTTATAGAAACTTTTAATATTAATTTCTACCACTTATATATATTTAATTTGGTAAAATAGAATCCAAATTTTTAATAATCATAATTAATATTATTTTATAAGGTCAATATAAGTCTTGTTCATAATGAATAGTAAGAAGAGTAAAAAACAGTTACAATGGTTAAAGGATAAATAGGGTTAACCTAGATTAAAAACAAGTGATAAGGGTACCATTTTTCACCTTAAATATTATTTTATGGAGGTATTTTGATCATTATGAACTTATACAAGATATTTATTTGTTTACCGAATACTTATCCGTGAAAGTGAGCTATATAATATTTTATGAAAACAAAAATCAAAAATAGAAAATTAATACTTTTAAATATACCATATTTATACATTTTTGGCCTAATTTTCCTTTTATAGTAACTATATTGACCCCCAAATAGTGAAAACATTGTTATTGAGGTAATTGTCAAAAAGGGTTAACGTTCGGTAAAACGAAGAGATAAGGGTTAAACCATAATATAAAGTTGTCCAATATTTATTAGATGATATTATTTGAAATATAATAATAATATATTTTGATTATATTACTGTATTTCAATTTCAACTAGAAATGCAATATATATTAATTTTATATTTCAAGAAATTCCAAAAGTGCCCCTCCCCTCACTTATAAAATGGGGCCACCTCTCATATTTTCTCCACACTTAATTTTTTTAGATTCATCAAAAACCTAACCAAGTAACATTATTACATCCATTTAAATTTCATATGGTCCTTATATTTACTGTGAAACCTTACAAATAATGCATTTGATGTAAACCAAAATTTGTTGTCCGAAGAAAATGTATCGTTCATAATTGAGCGTTTTTGTTTTGTTTATTCTTCCAACACATTATAATCTTATGCAGCCATACTGATATAATAAAATTATTATATAATATATAATTTTATTTTATTATGTTAATTCTCTAACCTATAACTATATCCTATTCCATAAAATAGGAAACGACACAATCATTCGTGTGTACGGTGAACCACGGCCTCACAAACCAGTGTAATTCATTTTCCATCATTGCATATAACAAATATTTATGATGATGGATGTAATTTATATGTATTTTTCTAATGAAATTGTTATCACTCTATAAAATTAATACATAATATATTTTCTTACCTTTCCATTCGTTTAAATATGATAGTGTTTCTTATGCGTACATGTAGATTACCACCTTCACAAAGCGATGTGATTTATTGTTCATTATCACTTCACATGGATGATATATATATATGTGTGTGTGTGTGTGTGTGTGTGTGTGTGTCTGTGTCTGTGTGTATAATGAAATAGTATTATATTTATGATATAATTATCATTTTAAAATTATAAAATACATTTACCTACTTTCCATTATTATAATTTAAAAATGTAATTGTTACTCTTGCGAACGTAAGGCCTACCGTCTCCATGATTATAATGTAGTTCATTTTTCAAAATTATATTTCATTCCAAGTTTTAAAATTATAATTTATTTATAAAAATAATAGCTATTTCATGGTTATTAGTATAGATATTATTGAATAATAACCACTTTTACCATATTGAACCTATTGAAGCAATTTTGGACATTTGAACAAAATATCATCAAAATGTTCAATGTGAAATTAATTGAGTAAGTAATTAAATATAACAAGGTAATAAATAAAATAAATTAAATAATATACATGGAAAAATTTCTTAGGAAATTAAATAATTAAACTTTTTATTACTCATAATGATAAAGAATGTACATGATGAGTCGGACATGAGTTAATGGGTTTTATAACTGAATTTCTTTTCATTGGGTCATATTAATTCATTATTGTATTTAATATAATATGATTATATGTTTAATGAATTTTTATTATTTTATTTTTTATATTCAGTTTTTTAATTTGATTTTTATTTTATAAACATAATCAATTCATTTATTTATTCTCACTTCAATAATATGATATTTTTAATACATTTTTTCTAAATTTCCACTCGATTGAGTTATATTTTGTTTTATGCACTTATTTATTTCTATAAGATGTAACTACTACCCATTTGATATTTTTTATGATTAATCTCTTAATATTCGTGGTATTTGACATTCTATTTGAGTTATTTATTTCATTGGGTTATGATTCATATATTACCAAAGTGGTAACTGTTTATTTTAATGTCTCGTCATCATTAAGGATTATTTATTTTTACATCTCTGATGGGAGAATTTTTTTATCATTCCATCATAAAAATATATTTTATTATCATATGTTTATTTATTAAAAATAATAATTTTTTCCATTCAATTTCTAATATTTGTGCTCTCAAGATAAAGAACTCATGTTTTTTATGAAAACTTACTTGTTTTTGTACTCATTTTGGAATATTTTTATTCCATATTGATTTTATCCATAAATTTTATTAAAGAATATTTTTAATATTCTAAAAAATATATTTTTACCCTTCTTTTAATTTTTAAAAATGGTTTAAAATTAATATTCTTATAATTTTTCAAACAATTAAATTTTTAAATTTATACAACAAATGTGAAAGGAATCTTTGTTTTAATGTACCTCGCTTGAACAAAATTTTCCGACCATCATGACTGCTCATTTAGTAATACCTCTGAATTCCTTGTAAATTTTCTGAAACATTAAATGGGATTATTTTGAGACCATTCTCTAAGACGACACGTGATTCTGAGGCCTGGAGTGGAAAAAATGTATTTTCAAACTATTTTTAATGTTCATAAAATAATCTTGTGAGTGGGTTTTTATAACATTTAAACTAGTGCCCCAATAAAAATTATGAAGGAATAGTTGAACTCAGAGTGTCGGGATTCACTTAGGAAGGGCCTAACATCATCTGATGTGGGTCGACTGAAAAAGATAGATTTCTGGTCATTGAAAAGAAAAATAAAATAACTTAAAAAATATTTTATTTTTTTATCTTCATCATTATGAAGTGATTCTTTAGAGATGTGGTATAGATATGAGATGACGTAGAATCCATTAATGAACTTCATTAATGAATTAGTGTGGAAACACTATAATTTTCAACAAATCTTCTTTATTTAATTAAATAGGGATTCAGGGTTGACAAACAACCCTTGAATTCTTTTAAAGAATGAAAAAAGGAAACCCCTCCGACTATGAACACCATCAAATGAGAAAGTTGTGATGATACCTTTAGAGCATTAATTGGAATCATAGATCAATGAATGACGATTGGAGATATTACTCAACCAATTTACTTTTCCCATGCAGTGTTTTAAATCTTAGTGATTGTTTTCTCCCCCATTTTCCCCTCAAATGAAAAATCACAGATCAACTCTCTAAAAAGATGATCTGCGGATGGATTCTTCTTATGGGATTGGGAAATATTTATTGTGGGATTGGTTATGGGAATTAAATATTTATGATTTATATTTATGCATCGTGATCCTATTGATAAGAAACATTTTGGGCCAACACGAACAAAGGCAGGTTTGTTCATTGAGTTTTCTCCATGATACCCCTTCTTTATCCTCTTGTTCTTCACTGACAGGCCTATAAGATCACATAAAATCTAATGTGGGGGGATTCTAAATGAGGTTTGACCCCCGAAGTGATGAAAAAATGGTGAGTAGTACGCAGTAGTGATAGTGATGCCCCAAGAAGCCCAGAAGCAGATACATATCAGGAAACAAACCACCGGAGCAAGTTCGGTGGCCCGTAGAGGAGATGTCTGGAGGCATCTGTGGTCGGGAGGTGGTGCGTCCTGACAGTGCGACGAGGTGGTAGAGGCCACGACCATCAGGGGTGGGAATGGTTCAAGGTGGAGGTTCTAGCCCGGTGCCATGTCAGGTGGAGCGACCTGTGCGGTGGGTTGTGGCATGCACTGGCACAGGGTCCACACTGGACCGCGTGTGGAGGGAGGCAGTCAGCCTCAGTCGGCCATATGGCTCATGAATCGGATGCCAGCGGGCGTCCAGGATGGTCCCAAGCCAGCCTGCCAATGCAAGATGTGCTGATAGAGTAAATCTGGCTGCTGGGCGGCCCGACCTGGAGAAGAACTAGCCTTCCAAATTACGGGCTGGGTCGGATGGGAAACTGGGCCACTTGGTGGGCCAATTGGTCAGAACCATTCAGATTAAGTCATACTAGAGCAGATGAGAATTGGTTCGATGGGCGACTCGGACGGTTGGACCCATGACCGAATAGGGACGGGACTAGAAAGGCCTACTGGGCTAGGCTAGACTGGGTCGGCCCAGACCCAACTGGGTCAGGTTGGGTCGGCTGAACTAGGTTGGGAAATGCCAGACCCCTAGGTTGGGTTGGTCTGGTTAGTCTGACTATGTTGGATCGGGCCCGAATGTAATCGACCCCTATTTACTAAAAGGCCAATATCTTTTATACTAAGCGTCTGATTGATGCTATGTTTGTAGTATTGGTACTATGACAACGAGATGGTCCTTTAGGTATACTCTAATATAGTTTTCATAGTATTAAAGATAAGATCGATGAATTGAGGATTAGATTTTCCAAGAATTTTGCACGTTGTAGATCCAGAATCCTATGGTTCACTATCACATGAACGATTTGATGAACGAACCTTAGTTGTCCAGTAGCTAAGCAAACCTTAGTGGTCCATTAGCTCAGCAGACCTTAGTGGTCCAGTAGTAGAGTGGACCTCATGGTCCAAAATCTCAGAGTACCTTATTGGTCTAGTATCACAACAGACTTCTGTGGTCTAGTAGATGAGTGTACCTCTATGTTATAGTATTCAAGAAAACCTCAATGAATCATCATGTATGAGTCCCTCAGTAATACAAGATGGTTTATCTTTACGACTAATAATCTTACTTTCTATACTTTGAGTTATACCTAGTGTGACCTGTCTTTGATTTTTGGTCTTGCTTTGTGGTCTTTCCTTTGTTATGTGGGTCCCTACACAGTATTTTGATACTCACCCATGAACAGGCTTCATACACATGTTTCATGTCTCATATAAGTGATCGAAACATTAATGGAGACCTTGTTGGTCTGGGAATAGGTGGTTCTCAGTGATATGGGAGAGACGGGCGTGCTTCTATGGCTATAGGAACCTACCATTGACCTACCCTTCAAGTAGGGTCTCGAGTGGATGGACCATGGAAGTTTTATATTCTTTTGTAGTTTATGTCTTCTATTTTGGCCCCTTTGTACTTTTGGTTTGTACTGTACTCTCATTAGTTGTGTTAGTAATGGTTTTGGTTTATTTGTGTTTAGATTCCGTAGTTTGAGCTTTGTGCGTGTGTGCATGTTTGAAGGAGATAGCTTCCTTTTTTGGGATATTCCATCTTAGTGCTAGTAGTAAGCCCCTGGCCTATGGAAGGTGGTCTTGGTTTAGTCACTTAATGGGCCTTAGGGGAATGTTCCTTAGAACGTGGTGTCAGAAGGCGGTTGGTTATACCAGAAGAATTAAGAGTTTGTAAATTTTTATGGGGAAATAGGGTTAAATGTTTCGAGTTCAGATTTCTGCCCTAGGAGACTAATGTTGGTGAGATGGTCGATGTATCCATACAAGAGGACCGTGAATTATGTTTTCCAACTCGGTACTTGAAAATACTATTTGAATGAATCTTTTAATGTTTTCTCATGTTCTTTTAGAGTCATATTCAAATCACCAGGTATAATCGATTAATCTTGATTCATCTTGATCTCTTTTAAAAAGCCTCCTTGCAGACTGAAGGTCCCGAGCGCAGCGAAAGCTCATGGGTGGATGTTCCCACTTTACTTTTTGTCATTAGAAATGATCAATCCGGGATAAATATGACGATTAAAGCCAGGCACCACAGATCGAATCATAGAAATAGTCAAAGAATAATAATAGTCTCGAAACCACAAAAGAGGATCATCACAGGTTGATTGCAATTAATATAATTAATTTACAAGAAGTACCTCTTATGGCGTTCCTTCTTCTTTGATATTTCTGATCACGTTCCGATGTGATTCATCATTTCATCATAGAATCCAAGTGTCGACTTCCTATAGTGGTGATTCAAACGTGCGCTATGTATCTATGGATGTCACCAAAGGAATCTCCGGGTGCTAGCATGGAGAAGCCTTTGCTTGCGTTTTCCACCTTAGATCGCCTTGATCTGATGGAGGTGGATCTATCTCAGTCTTGAGATCATTCTTAGAATAAGTATTTATTTTGGCCTTGAGATAATTCTCCAAAAAAAATTGTGCACAACGATTAAGGAAAAGTGTTGGGGTTGTGAGGATATTTAAAATCGGGTTTGAGGTTATAGAGTTATGACAATAAATAAATGTGTTAGGTGTTTTAATTATTTCATTAACTCTTATTGAAAACCCCATGTCAAATGATTAATTCTTTGACATGCACCCATGCTAATTATAATAAATATCATTTAATAAAATGATATGATTTCCTCAAAATATCAATTGGAAAAACTACATGGCGTGTAATCATTAATACACGGCGTGTACTCGTTTTTCATTTCCTTTCCAAAATGAATACTACATGGCATGTACATTCAATGTACATGGTGTGTATATGTTGTTTTCATTTTATTCATCCTCCACCATTAAAAAGATTTAGGCTTCCATGAATAATTATTAAACTATATACGGGAATAATTTTTATTCTACTTGAGATACTTGGATACACTTAGTGTGTGACCCTCTAGGCATGTTTCTCATTGGCATTAGGCGGGCTTACCTAAAGTCCAAGATTACTGTCTAGCAACGGGTCAAGGAACCCTAGAGAAAAAAAAAGTTTATTCCGCATTAACGTGTCACCTCATACGAATACTTACTATGTAATTTAATCCCTTTGTCTCAATATCTCATCAATCAAGTTTCATGGCAGTGTCATAATCCTATATGCTTGATATGTCATTCTTTAACTTATATAAATAAACTCGTCGTGATACCATGGACATGGAATTTGGGAGATAGTTATATTTTAATCAAAGGGCCTGAGATATCTACTTTCATAAATAAAGAAGGGACAAATCCTTCCTTGACTTATCCAATAACAACATGTCATTCTTGATGCAGCCAACATTCCCTACTTCCCACAAATTGTCTTCGTGATAGTTTTCATTAGAAAATATTGTGAGAAGGTACGTAACTATGTATGATATACTCTATAATAACAAATGTAGGATATAAATAAGAATGAGATTCTCATATACAAGAGGGGGGTGGGGGTGAATTGTACCTTTTAAAAATTCCATTCGGAAATTTTTAGGATGGTTATGTTTAATAAGGTTGAACAGGATATTTCACAAGACCTCTATGTGTTCTAAAAGCTTTCTTGATTCCAGAAAAGTGATTCTGAAAATGGAACATTAAGTAAAATTACAAAGGTTAATATTCTACCTTAAAGAATATAGAATCTAACTATATCAGAGTACAATGATGAGGAAGTATAAGAAAGTATACTTTCCTCAACAATACAAAATACAGTGGAAAAAACTTGTAACTAAAACACGCAACAATTATAAACTCTTTTATCCCAAAGAGGAGGGTATCCAAAAACCTTGGATAAAGGTCCCTTGATTTATACTTTCAAGAAAGTCTGTCTTACCCACACCAGGGTAATCCCTCGATACAAAGATCGGAGTCTGTCTTGTTATCCCCGCAAGCCCTCAACTATCAGGTAGTCAGCACCTTTGTCTTCCTCAGCAAGGAAGCCCTCAAATTCAAGATGTTGGAACCTCCGTCTTCCTATCCCCGGAATCCCTTGATTTTACACAACAACAATCGGAGTCGCACGAAGCCAATCTGCACAAGGAAAAGTTTGAACAAGTTGTTCAAACTTTTTTCATGAATATTGAGAGTTGATAAAAGCCTCTCTCTCTAGAAATCACTTCAACAGCATGTAAGAATAGTTGTCAAAGTTGTAGCTTCCTTTCAAATGAGATTCTACTTATAGGCGAAGCTACAATGGTCGGCTCCCTCCTCCAACGGTCATATTTCTCCTTGAATTTCAGAGGGACCTATACATGTTTCACTCAAACAACAGTTAGTTAATAACTGAAAGCACAACATCGTTTTGTAATAGAACAAATGTATGCATAACTAAAATGATATTTGATATGGGGTAGAAAATGAAATTTCGGAATGGAAAAGGTTAAAGTTTGGAATGGAAGTAAAAAATAAATTCAGAGTATATAAACTTAAGAATATTCAGATTCTATTTTTTAGGGATTCCGAACCTGAATTATGTAGAAATCTGGAGTTGGAATTTCAAGGAAATTCAGAGTCTAATTTCACTAGAATTAGGAACCCGAACGTACGAAGTTCAGAGTCTATGTTTGTGAGAATTCGGATTCAAATCCCATCAGAGTTCGGAGTCTGAATTCAGAGAACTTGAAATCAGAACATAGAGAAGTTCATAATCAAAATTCAGAGTGGAACTTTATGAGAGTTCGTATCCAGATTTCATAGTAGAACTTCATGAGAGTTTGTATCCAGAATTTGGAGTGGACCTTCATGAGAGTTCATGTCCAGAATTCAGAGTTGAACTTCATTAGAGTTCATATCCAGAATTCAGAGTGGAACTTCATGAGAGTTCATATCCAGAATTCGGATCCTAAAACATAATGCTTCAGGTCTAAGTATTATATGATTCCGAGGTTTTAGATATGAATCCTTTTTTTACACTTAAGAAAAATATTGATATGAACAATGAAAAAAATGTAGGGGTAAATTTCCTTGGGAAGGAAATTTTCCTTATGGAAGTAAAATAGGGGTAAAATGAAATTTTCCTTAAGAAAAGGTATTTGTGATTTTCAAAACAAGAGGAATGGTAAATCCATAAGGAAAACTTGAGGACTTATCAATCTCCCCCATGAATGAAGGAATGGAAAAAGTCAAAAGGAAAACCTTATTGACTCGACAATCTCCCCCTTTTTGGAATGCACAAACATTCTTATGAAAAAGAATGTAATTTCTTAGAATAAATTTCTAGAATTGTAATTAAAGCTTATCTCCCTTTGTTTATGATCAATGGTGAATACGACTAACTCCCCCTTGGGATTTTAAACTCTAAGGATCGTATTCTAGATTTCCGGAATGGGATTTTCATTATGAATGATGAATTCATAATGAGAACTCCCCCTTACTTAAGGATAGTTCTTTTTGACTTAGAAATTTTTCTTCTCCCTTTTTGATTTTTCCTTCTCTCTTTTGAGTTTTTTTTCCTTCTCCCCCTTTGTGATTTTCAAAACGATTTTGATGGAATGGAAAAAAAATAAAGTACCTGAAACATTAAAGACATACAACCAAGACAAGCATCAACAATTTCATTATGATTGGAAATATTAGTACAAGGATAAATACAACAAAAGATCATATTGGTCTATTTGTCTTCTTTTTTTCTTGGGGATTAGATTCTTCAGAAGGGTTTTTAGCTTCTTTAAGACTTTGTGGTCCTCCTCACCTTGCTTCTCCAAGACTGTGATCCTTTCTTATTGATATTTCAGGACCCCTGCCAGATCCTTCATGGCCTCTTTCTGAATCTTCAGTAATTCATCCTGCTTTACAAGCTTCTCTTCGATCTCAATCCAGAGATATCTTTCCCATTTCAAGCTTTAAGAAATAGAGTTAAGCTTTCCATTCAGATCCTTAACTTGTTGATTCTGATTATTTTTCTCAAGGTTCCGCTTTTCCTGAAGATTCTTCATCTTGGCATCCTCAGTATCAAAAGCTTCTTTCACATCATTCTGAAAGGTATCAAGCTCTGTCAAATCCTCATCGATTTTCTTTGACCATAAAGTCATTTTGATGTAAGATTTTATATGGACCTTATAATTGATGAGAAAATTTTTATGATCAGCCTCAATCTTCACATAGTTATCCATCACCCTGGATACGGATTATAACTTCTGATTTAAGCTGTGCTGAAACATATGGCACCTGGAGTCTATTGTAGGAAAGATCAGAATTTTATCCACCAACTTCTTCAAAGACTCAACAACAAAATCATGTCCCGGTGTAGATGACTCTGAATCTGACATCTTTTTATGTGAATGTTCTTCTTAAATTTCCATAATCTTTGTTTTATAAGAGCCTCCAAATTTCTTTTCCCTTATGATATCTTTTGTTGGTGTGTCCATAAGCACTTTCTTACCCTTATCAACTTTCAGAATGGTTTCTTCGTCAGGAGATTCTTCTTCACTTTCAGATAGTTGAAATATCTTGTCTTTATCAGGTTTTTCCTTCTCTCCTCCTTCCTCAAGAAAGTGCTTTTCATAGCTTTCTTCTTGAGATAATTAATTCTCTTTATCTTCCTCCTTGTCTTCATATTTCTTTCCATATTTCTCACCTCTCTTTCCTGGAGTGGCAATCTTTGAGGACTCGGCCTCAGATGTTTGGAGTGGTAATCTTTCTGATGGATTTTCCTTTTCTTAATAATCTTCAACTTATTTAATCATATCATCTAAGTCACCACTATATTATTCTTCTTATTCTTCTACTTTCACTTCCTCTTCTTCTTGTATTTCTTCAACAACTTCTTCTTCTACATCTCCAACAACTTATTTCTCTTTCGATTTTTCCGGAGTGACAAAATTCTTCCCCGGAGTTTCAGGTAATGACCCAACTAGGAAAGTTTCTGGTATTGGAATATTCTTGGAAGCTACTTCTGTGGCTCTCAAAAGAGATTGTACAACTTCAGCCTCAGACAATTTCTTCTTCATCTTCATCTCTTTTTCAACCTTCTCAAGGTATTCATCAGTCTTCTCTCTTAAAGACTTGGCTTCATTAGGGTCTAATCCGAAATGAGGTTCCCCTTATTTCCTCTTTTCCTTATTTTCCCTCCACTTTTCAACCACTTCATCTGGATACACTTTCTATATCTTCGGTTTTGGAGGTGCGGATTGAGCTTCCTTAGCTTTAGGGGTTTTATCTGTCTCCTCCACTTCCTTCAGCTTCCTTTTCTTGACAACCTTATTCGATGGTTCAGCTTTCGCAACATTTTCTGGAACAGCTTCTATGTCCTCCTATGGCAAATCCTAGAACTCACCTGTCTGTTTTGAAAAAAAAAACTTTCATCCTCTTTATGGTGTCATCACTAATCAACATCACCTTGAAATTTCTCAGTTTGGAGGTGCAAGCGTCCTTGAAAGAATCAAGACACCAAATAATAATCTTGGAGAGAAGATCATGATACATAATAATTTGAGCTTTCAAATTCTCATTCTTGATGTTCTGAACTGTAATAAGGATGTGCCTCATCAGATTGATATTTATTAGATTTACAAAGAAATCTAAGATGTAAATATCACTTTTCTTTAAGTTATCCTTTTCACCTCTTCTTGGTACGAAAAACCCATGAACCCAAAACTGTAAAATCCGATTGTTGGTAGATAGTTGGGAAATATTTGTTGTTTTTTCATCTTTGAGCCCAAGGCATTCCACAGCCTTCACCTTACTGAAACTTCCTTGCACATTCTGTAGCTTATGGGAGAAAAATTAGGCTTCTCTATCACATGAGAGCCCCACCAACCTCGTAGGCTTGGTGTATGAAAGATTGTAAGTCTTTCCATAGCTCTTAAAGGAGAACTTTTCTCTACCATCTTCTTCATAGAAGGAAAAAGACTCATAAAATTCTACAAGAAAATCCGTATAAACAACATCCTGATTCCCTGGCTTCGATACGCAGAAATATTCCCATACATTGAGCTTGATATTCTTAGAAATAAGAGAATCATACTTACTGAAAAAGTTCGGATGGACCATCCTTTCCCTATAGACTAACCAACTTGAGACTGGCTTCATAGTAGACATTTCTTGAGAAGTGTCTTCTACAGACATCCGTAATGGAGGAGTGCAGAAAGATTCGGAACGGTCTTCAGAAGGAAGGTCAGAATTTCAACACACAAGAGCTTGAAATCGATGTGGGACAACCATTGGGGGTCCCCTTTATATAGGTGATGGTGATGACCTTTCAACTTCCAAAACCAATCTAACGGTTGAAAAATTCTCTGATCTGATCTAACAGTTTAAAACATACCCGCAAGGAAATCTTGAAACTGATCTTTTGAGGTTTTAAAAACATTCGGATTTAAGAAGAAATGAATCCGAAAAATTTTAAAAACAAAGGAAACTACCAGTAAGTAAAATTCACTATGAAAACATAAGTAAGGAAGTTATACCTTTTGGATTGGCTAGGAATATTATTCGTAATAGGTGATATTCTTCTTAAAGAAAATTTGACTAAGAAAAACTCACTACAAAAACGTTTTATTGCAAAAGCATTGAGGACCAAATCTCAATTATGAAAAATTATGAGTATGGAAATTCCAACTACAAAAATTCTCCGTACAAAAATTTCCATTCCGAAAATTTTCATTACGAAAAATTCGAAAAACTTTATTACAAGAAACATGAAAAAATCCATTACAAAAGACTTAAAAAAACTTCATTACAAAAAAATTTAACAACATCATAACAGATGTACTCCCCCTATGAAAATGAGTTTATTACTGTAAGGATATTTGGTTCAACAAGAAGTTAATTAAGTAAGATTACCTTAAATTTATTATTCCTAAATTATGTTTAATGTATTCAAATCTATCGGAGGGTAATGATTTTGTGAAAATGTCAGCAAGTTGATCTTGTTTTCCGATAAATTGAAAAAATGATATCTCCTTTTAGTGTGTGATTCCTAAGAAAGTGATGCCTAATATCTATGTGCTTTGAATAAGGGTGATGTGCATGATTTTTACTAAGGGCAATGGAATTTGTGTTATCGCACAAAATTTGAGTCTTAGTGAAACTCAAGCCATAATCTGTAAGTGTGTGTTGCATCCACAACACTTGAGCACAACAACTTCCAACTATTACATATTCAGCTTCAACAGTGGAGAGTGCTACTGAGTGTTTCTTCTTGAAATAAAAAGAAACTAATGAATCTCCTAAAAAATGACATGTTCTGTATGTACTCTTTCTATCCATTCTACATCCACCAAAGTTAGCATCCGAATTTTTTTTAAAAAAAAATCATTTCCGGAAGTATAAAAGAGTCATAAATCCATGGTTCCCTTTAAGTAGCGAAAAATTATTTTTACTGCTTTTAAATGAGATTCCTTATGATTGGATTGATATATTTCACATAAGAATACTGAAAACATCAAGTCTGGATAACTAGCTATCAAGTAAAGTAAACTTCCTATCATAACTCTAAAAGATGTTTGATCTACTGGTTTCCCAGCTTCATCAAGATCAAGTGTGTTTGAGGTACCTATGGGAGTACTTATACTCTTAGTGTTGTCATATCCATTCTTTTTAAGAAGATATTTAATATACTTATGTTGGGATATGTAGATTCCTTCTGGTTTTTGAGAAATTTGAAAACCAAGGAAAAATGTTAACTCACCCATCATACTCATTTCAAACTCATATTTCATTAGATATGCAAAGGAATTAGTTAAAAATTTCTGAGTTGAACCTAATATAATGTCATCAATATAAATTTGAACAATCAAAACATTTTTCTTATTTTTTTTATAAAAATATTTGGATCTGCATTTCCCTTAACATAGTTATTTTGAAACACAAATCTTGTAAGTCTATCATACCAAGCTTGAGGGGCTTGTTTAAGGCCATAAAAAGATTTGGTAAGTCTAAAAGCATGATTAGGATGTTTTGTATTTTCAAATCCAAGAGTTTGTTCAACAAAAACTTCCTCTTGAACATAACCATTAAGGAAAGCACATTTTACATCCATTTGAAAAAGCTTGAAATTAAATAATGTTGTAAAGTCAAGTAAAATATGAATAGATTCATGTCTAGATACGGGAGCATAGGTTTATTAATAGTCCATTACTTCTTGTTGATTAAAACCTTTAGTAACCAATATTGCTTTATTTCTTACGATGATTCCATTTTCATTACACTTATTTCTGAAGACGCATTTTACTCAAATAACAGAAGTTTCCTTAGGTCTTTCAACCAAGGTCCAGACTTTATTACTTTATAATTCATTTAGTTCATCTTGCATGGCTTTAATAGAATCATCAACACCTAAAGCTTCATCAGTGCTTTTTGGTTCTAATTGGGAAAGGAATTATAGATGCTATAATTCATTTCTTAAGTAACTTCTGGTCCTTACAAGTTTATTTACATCACCAATTATACTATCACTAGGATGATTCTTAAGAAACGACTAGTTTGGGTTTTGTAAAACTTGTTCATCCACATAGGGTAGGAAATATTCTGGGGAAAATGTTTCAGAAGTATTTTCTTGAACATTTTCCTCATCAGAAGGATTTTATATCAAAGGTTGAGAATAATTTTTTGAAAACACATTTGAAGATGGAGGTTGGGTTTGTTTGAAAACAAAAGGATCAGTTTCATAAAATTTGACATTTACTACTTCTTCAACAGTACAAGTGTTTTGTTGAAAACTCTATAAGCCTTAGAAGTTGTGGAGTAGCCTAAGAAAATTCCTTCATCATATTTTGGTTCGACATTGTGTAAATTATCTTTAGTATTCAAAATGAATAACTTGCAACCAAAAACCTTAAATTAGGAAAGTCTAGGTTTTCTACCATTCCATAACTCCTAAGGAGTTTTATTAAGAAAAGGTCTAATTAAAACTCGATTTATAGTGTAACAAGCAGTACTTACCGCTTCAGCCCAAAAATTTTTAGCTATAGAATACTCACTCAACATGGTTCTAGTTATCTCTTGAAAAATTATATTTTTATTTCAACAACACCATTCTGTTGAGGTGTTCTGGGTGCTAAGAAGTTGTGAGTAAAACCATTTCTACTAAAAAAAGTTTCAAAATCAGAATTTTGAAATTCTCCTCCATGATCACTATGAATAGTTTTCAATGGAAGGTTTTTCTCATTTTTGACTTGGGCTCAAAAACTTTTGAAATAAGAAAAAGCTTCAGACTTCTTTGCTATAAAATAGACCCATGTAAATCTAATGTAATCATCAACTAAGACAAATACATAATACTTTCCCCCAATTCTTCCAGTTTGTGTTGGACCAAAAAGATCCATATGCACTAACTGTAATGCATTAGTGGTTGATACTTCACCAACTGATTTAAAACTTGATTTATGTTGATTTCCATATTGAAAAGGTTCACAGAATTTTGAAGAATCAAATCTAAGATCTGGTAGATCCTTAACTAAACCTTTGTTAGGGAGTTTGCATAAGTTCCTAAGGTTACAGTTTCATAACCTTCTATGCCACAACCAAGAATGATCTTCCATTGCACTAAGGCAAGGTATGTCTTGGCTCCTAAGGTCTTCTAAGTTTAGAGTGTAAACATTCTCTTGCCTATTGGCAGAAAGAATAAATTCTTCCTTGGAATTGTGTACTAGGAATTTATCATTGCTAAAATTCACAAGGTAGCCTTCATCACATAATTGACTTACCCTGATGAGGTTGTGCTTAAGACCCTTAACAGACAAAACATTTTAAATCAAAGTTTTTCCAAGAAGAACAATGTTACCTATACCAATAATTTCTCCTTGAGCATTATCTCTGAAAGTTACTTTTCCTCCTTTCGTCTTGATAATTTTTCAAAATATGTTTTGTTACTAGTCATATGTCGGGAACATCCACTATCCATTTACCATATATTTCTATTGGTACTTTCTCTATTTTCCTATAAATAAGAAGAAAATAGGTTTTTGAAATCCAGAATTTCTTGGATCCAGAAATCTCAGAAAGTAAAATTTTGGGTACCCACATCTTCATAGAAAAATAAACCTTATGAAATCCTAAAGATTGGGTTTTGTTTAGGAAACAATTCTTTGCCCAGTGACCACCACATTGACAGTTTGTGCAGAATGGAGCACTTTTAGGAACAAAGTAGTTGTTACTAAAAATCATTTTAGAACTCGTGTAACCAAAACCAGAAGTATTCCTTCGAGGTCGAATTTGTGAATACATTTTATCAAAATTTTGTTTACCTAGGGTAATGTTTAAAAAACACTTCCTCAAAGAAAATATTTCGGATTTGAGTTTAATAACTATGTTCTTGTCTTCAAAAACATTCAAATTTGAACTAGGACTAGGATCGAAAGCATTTTTCTTAGATATTACATTGCTAGATCCTTTGAAAGTTTATTCTTCTCAGAACTTACTTCCTCAAGATTTTTTAAAATACTTTCAAAATTTGCATTTTTCTTATCAATATATTTAGAAATATCTAATGTAAAGACTCTTAAATTTCAAGGAAATTTTTTTCATAAATTCTTTGGGATTTTACGAGTACGCAGTTTCTAACGGCACTTGATTCCGAGGCTTGGTGTGCCCGTAATATTTTTACGAAGTTTAGCTCGGGTACGTTCAGTGAACAAACAAGCGGGTTTTTTCTATCTTTGGAACAGGTGCTCGGAATTGATATATGAGGGCACCGACGAACTCACAGCACTGGTAATTTCTTAGGGGGACCTTTACCGTAATTGTGTTTGCATGGGAGGAGAAGTTAAAATTTTTTGGTTTAAATGAGAAGTGAATAAAATTGTGGGCCAAATTTATTTTTGTATCTTATGTGGTTATATCCTACATGGGGGAGTTGGTATGGGACCTATAAGCTTCTAACTACCCAAGTGAGGATAATTGTGAGGTAGAGCCCACACGAGCCCCAACCATTCACATTCCCTAAAACCCTTAAACCTCCCATTAAAATCCTTTGTTTAATGTTGACACCCCCATTTGAATTTAATTGAGTAACTCTTCCTCTCCCCTCTCTCCCTCATTAATTTTTTCCAACACACACTTTAATTAATTTATTGAACTTCTTGAACTAAGTTAATTAAGTGTTTGAATTTAAATTTTAAATGCTTGGAAAGATTAAATAAAATAAGGATAATCCTTATTTTATTTGGGGGTTGGAAAGTGTGGTGTTGGGGAGAAATTGGGATAGCTCTTGGGTTTTCGAAGAACGGATCTTCCCCTTTGTTGAAGAACGCCAACTCTCCGATGAAAAACATCGACTCGGCGAACCCGGTTTATCTGTCCTCTTCTTCCTCAGTGACAAGGGAGGAGGCATCGTTGTGGGAACTCTCCAATGACATCTCGCCTTATAATCTTTTCTCCATGACAAAAAGTGGAGATGCCGGTTCCTCCTCGGGCACTTTCCGACTTCGTATAAGAAACCTCACCCCATGACACAGTCTTCCGCGATGTCCGAAATTCAACATCTTTTGTTGAGGTGGGGTGTTTTGTTCTAATTTTTATTTGAATAAAAATTGTTTGTTGTGCTTCGTGAAATCTTTTACATCTTCGACCAAATGTTATCGCCTCACGCTGAGGGCGTGGGCCGAACAAACACGCCCCGACGACCCTCTGTCATTTTTGGATATTTTTGGAATTGGAAATCGGAGGACGGGAAAGAACGGCGTCATCGCACCATGCCGGAAATGTGGCAAAGAAAACAGGCGTCGTCGCGCCGATTGTACGGGAGTAACTATGGCCCGCTACACGGGCCACTTCAGTGGAATAACCGGCCAGCCCATCGGCCGGCCGGGCGGAGCTGGACCGCGGCACCAGGAGGGCGCCTCGCTGGAAGAATGGCGGCCCGCCCATGCGAGCCCCGTGCACAGAAGACAGGCTGGTCTAGTCGGCCGGTTTGGGGAAGGGTGGCGCCGCCTGGCGCCTTCGGGGTGGAAAACCGGGGGGGGGTCTCCCCCCTGGAACCCGCTCAGCCAGCCGGGCCGCGCGTCGGGCAGGGTTGCGCCACTTCGGGTCGGGCTACGCCCCTTCGGGCTGAGTTGTGTATTTCTTCGGACCGGTCCGACACCCCTTCAGGATCGGTGAAAGAACCTGGTTTTTTCTATAAAAGACTTTGGAATATTCTTTATATTATTTTAGAGCAGCACCTTCAGACGGTGTGTGATTCCAAGCCCCAGTGTGGCTGGAATTAAATTTTCAGTGTGTTCACACTGGGCACGCCAAATAAATGAGATAACTCCTAAAGGGAGTTTTTGATCAAAGATCTGAGTGCACAGATGGGTCCAGAATGGGGTGTTTACCATAGGAACGACATAAAACATGTCACTGCGGGACGTTTGGACCCCTCGCTCGCTTTCGGAATGTGAAACGAATAAATTAAATAATTAATTTATCTGTTTAATGGTTAAACTCAGTATGTCATAAACAGTGGCTGGGATGGGGAAACTGAGGGCACCGTTGAGTTTGGAGCGTGCTGTTTACCCTAGGAGGAGTGTAAGTTTTGTGGGCGCGGGTCGTCAGTGAAAAATGGCCCCAGGGGCGTTTTGGTAATTTGGCGGCCTCGGGAATTGAGTTTAATAACTTTTGAACAGGGCCTCGGAATAAAATTCCAAGACCTCTATTTCACTCAAAACATGGCATTTACCCCAGGGGAGGCTTAATCTCGACCCCGCCCGAAGTTCGGGTTCGGGCTGACGGGCGGGTGGTTAAGTGTTTTCTATTTAAACACTTAACCCACCCCTCTCCTCTCCCCCTTCTTCCCTGGCACAAACAGCTCCCAATGACGGAGGAAGCTCCTCCTCTCCTCCTCCCCTCCACAAATTCAGCGGCATGGTGGCGGACCCTCCGTGAAGCGTCGGGCAATGCCCCAACAGGTAAGAGGTTATGTTTGTGTTTTAAATTCCACATTTACCTTTGAACCCGATTTCTAGCATCGATTTGCCATCTAATTTGCAATCAAAGCCCATGTATGTGTAGTAATTTTTATGTGCTTTCCGACGCTTATTTTGGACTCGAAATCCTAGATCTGTGGTGTCCGCAATCTTCCGGCTAAAGTTGCAGGTTCTTGAGGGTTTTCGGCGGTTTTTGGGGCGTTCCGGCGAGCTAGGTGGCGGCGTGTGGTGGCTCCAGGCGGCGTGGGTCCCTCGGCAGCGGCGGTCTGGCTTTGGCGACCTCTGGCGGTCCTCCTGGCAGGGCGGCGCAGTGCTGTAGGCGGCGATGGAGCGGGCCTCCGCGCGGCGGTGATCCTCCAGGATGCGGCGACCCCCCGCGCGGAGACATGACCCGCAAGATGCGGGTCTTCACGCAGCAGGCGCGACCGGCCCTCGTGGCCGGTCCACTCATGGCCCGCGATTTCATGGCCGGCCCGCGCGGCTAAGCCGCGGGCCGGCCCAGGTAGGTCCAGCCCAAGTGGCTTTGCCCCCTCAACTTCGGACGCCCTTAATTTTCATTACGGGTGTCCGTTTTGGGTTGTGTTTGCAGAAGTGCCTTCCAGGCGTTGAGATTTTCTTTTTTAGATGGTTTTGGGAATTTTTAATTCCCGAAACGAGGGGCCTCGGTGGCACGACGCGTACTTTATGAGATTTGGTGTTTTTCCGGGGGTTTTGTTTTGGGCGGCGAGGATGTACCCGATGTCCGTTTTGAGAAACGTCAGTGGCGTTGCGACCCCGGTGTTGAGTTGGAGTTTTCCAGTGTGGTTTCGGGCATTGAAACCGGAGTTGAGGCATTGGCCCCACGGCCCGTCTTTGGAGCTGCGTGCAGCGCTTTACAACTTTTTCATCCGACATCTGTTTGGGGCGTGCGAGCGGTCAATTTGGTGTGTTTTTCTGAGGGCGTTGCATTGGCACAATCCGTCCTCTTTAATTCCACACGATGGTGTGGGCCCCGTGAGGGCCATTTTGGGAGTTGGCGGTGATTTCCAGCTTTATCACTGGATGCCTGTTTTGGACAAGTGAATAGTCTATCTTGTGTAATTTTTCGAGAGGATCGCAACGGTGTGATCCGTTCATTGTGCTTTGGGACTAGGTTTTGGGTCCCACATAGCACCGCTCGTGTGCGGTGCGCCGGAATGCATCTTTTTCTCCGGATATCCATTCCACTCAAGTGAGCAGTCCTTTTGACGTGTCTTTCTGAGAATATCGTAATGGTGCGATGCGCCCGACTATTATCGGGGCCGAGGCTCGGGACCACGGGACGTCGTTCGGGCGTAAAGCGGTGTCCAACATCTTTTTCGTCAGTTATCCGTTGGAGGTGAGTAAGTAGTCTATCTCACGTGTTTTTCCGCGAGGATTACAACGGTGTAATCTGCTCAGGCATGCGGAGCCTCTTGCATGATCTTATTAAATGTGGAAATATGAAATGTGTATCAGTGGTGGTTCTTCCTGCGGTGTTTGCAGAGAACCCTTGTCGTGTGATCGCGTTCTCTCTTGGGAGAGTGAAGTGAATGTTTGAAGAGATGTGGTCGGCCGTGCCAAGGCTAATGAGGTGGAAATTTGGAGTTGTTACGTTTACACCCATCGTGTTGACGTTGGTTGTCGTGTACACGTTAGCCTTTGGACTGGAGATGTAGAATACTTTGGGAGTATGTGAGAATGTTGGGAGGTACATGTGGGTACCTGAGAATGTTTGTGCGCTTATTTGGGGTTGACTTGGGGTCACACGGCATGTGGGCCCCATGTGCACTTTGTGTTCTTCTTTACATACTTTTGACCTCTCGCAACGTTGAGGGTCCCTTTGTTCTCATTGTTGACCAGTAGGGTTGAGTTTTCCCCTGGTCATGTTCTCGTTGTTGACCAGCAGGGTTGAGTTTTCCCCTTGTCATGTTCTCTCCTGTTGACCAGCAGGGTTGAGTTTTCCCCTGGTTCTGTTCTTGTTTGTCCGACAGAGATGGTTTGGTTCCTCTATTTCTTCAACTGTGAGGGGTTTCAGTATCATGCCCTTTCACCGGACTGCGGCACCATTTACGACTACGTGTGCTCGTACAGTGTCGGTGTCTTCTTACTTTCTGGGATGAGTTGTCTCAGTCCGCTTCGACAGTGACTCAGCAGATTGGATCTTGATCACCGTGAGAGGCCGGAGAGTCTCTCTCATCACTTCGTGTTCCCTGGTAGAGTTCTTGCAGATTTGGTGTGACCAACACATTACGCGGGCACCGATCCTCTACCCAGGAGGTTTTTTTCCAGCAGGGATGGCCAGTGGGGTACCATCCAGCAGGGATGGCCAGAGTAGTACCATCTTGCAGGGATGGACAGTGGGTTACCATCCAGCAGGGATGTCCAGTACAGCGGTGTTCACTGAGCAGTACCATCTAGCCGGGATGGCCATAGTGGTTCTGGGTTTACCTCCAGTTGGGCTTGGAAGTGGTCCCTGATGCCGGTTTTACCTCCAGATGGGCTGGGAAGTGGTCCCCGATGATGGTTTCGAGCCTCCCTCTAGTGGATTAACCTTTTACGGGACTGGGAATTGGGATCGTCGACGACTTTAGCTGGGTCGCCCTCTAGTGGATTACCCTTTTATGGAACTGGGTAGTGTGGCACCCATCGACTCTTGTCGAGTCTCCCTATAGTGGGAACCCGTCGACTTCTAGGGACCCTTCAGCAGGGTTGGGTAGGGGGTCGCCTATCAATATTGTGGAGACCTCTCGAATGCGGGGCACTGACGAGTTGTGATTTGACGTTCCCCCAGAACTCTCAAGTACGAGGGGCACTTTCCCCACCAAGACGCGTCCTTACGACATGACCTAAAACAGTGTGGGCGAGTCAGTGCCACCCAAAGCGGATAATTTCAAGGTGCGGTGATTTGAGACCCTTTGACTTGCAGTTCGGGGCAGACATATGGGATGCTGGGCATCGATGGTGTTTACTTCTGGTACTATTGGCTACTCACTCTCTTGGGATGAGCTACGGGATGGAGATCCCCTTACGATTTTGTTTGGGCTTCTTGTTTGAGCATATGTATATGTATACCTTGTTCCAGTAACCACTCCTTGGGTTTTGGATGCTCTCCTTCCAGGGGAGGTAAAGACTCGCGGGGTATGCCATGTGCTTTCGTGTCTAGCTTCTCGTGGTTGAAAGTGTCTGCTCTCCTTCTATAGATAGCGAAGACTCGACGAGAAGTTCATCTTCTCACCATTTCCAGCTCCTTGTGTTTGGACAAGTCTACTTCCTTTCTCTTGTTGGGTTAAGCTGGACTCTCTACTATTACTCTTTACTGCACTCTCGTTTGTACTCCTTTAATTTTCCCTGTTCGATCTACTTCTTACCTCTTTAGTACCTTTTTTATTGCTCCATCTAGCCTTCAGAGCATCCTACTAAGTATTTTTATACTCACCCATGCTTGGGCTTTGCCCGCACTTGTTGTGCCCTTGTAGATGACAAACAGGTTGGTCATGACTTCAGTGGAGCTTAGGAGTTCGGGAGCTTGGACCGCATGCGGTGGTCTTAGTCAGGTTCCAGGTGTGGGACCCTCCCGGCTATTTACTTTCGTTTACCTCTTGCCGGGTTGTGGCACTTTTCTGGTTGGTCGCGTGTTTTTCCCTTTTCTTTTCAATTTATCTTCAGCTTTTACTTTGTACTAATTAGAGGTCAATTCACTTTTGTGGTATATATAAATAGTAGTTTCACTTTACTCTGCTTGTCTTTTCTTTTACTATTCACTTCTGCATTGAGTGGGTTGCGTGTGTGTGTACAGGTACTCAGGCAAAGGCCTCCCCGAGTTGTTTAGCCTTCGGCGCTTGTCGCTAGCCCCTCGCTTATGGAGGCGGTCTTGGGGTAGTTGCGGCTCGAGCCCAGGTAGGGTCGCGTCGTGAAACAGTGGTATCAGAGGTGGTTCGTTCCTTGGGACGTTGTTCGGACATCCCTAAAATAAAAGGAATTGGTTGGGATTTAGGGTAACGGTGTTTACGTGTCTCGAGAGCAGCTCTCAGGCTAGGGAGACCAGTGATGGTGTGGTGGCCGACGTATCCATTCACCAGGAACCTGATAACCTGCTTGTCAACTAGGCATTCTGAGACACTAATTGCAGGGAAAAATTTTTTGTGCAACACATAGGATTGAGTCTTTGACTATCCTTCTTGAGTCAGCTTCCCATCGTTGTTGTTTCTGTTATATACATATATGGTCATCTGACCGTGGCACTCCTTGATAATATTCAGGATGTCTCCGCGAAGACAGCCATCCAGGATACCAGCTTTGGTTCGTGGTGACGACCCTGTGAGCTACGAGGCCACATTCCAGGACCCATCATGTGAGCCCCTTTCTCCGGGTGGGCAGGTAGGAGTACCCCCACCTGGTTGGCAGAAGAGAGCTCCAGCAGAGTAGACTGAGCTTGAGCATAGGTTGAGCACGCTCTGTGAGTTCCAGCAGCAGAGACCGCTGAGGTTCAGTGGTGAGCTAGACCCTCAGGCAGCAAAGGCTTGGCTAGAGATAGTGGTTCTCCTTATCAGGCTTGTGAAGACGTCGATAGATCATATAGTGGCTTTGGAAGCCAACCTTTTTTGTGGAGCAGCTTGGCGTTGGTGGAGCTTGGTGACTCAGTTTCTTGATGAGTCGTTGCTTTCATGGGGCGACTTTCAATTGTTTTTTTGTGAGGAGTTTTTCCTCCCCTTCTTACGCTCTGTTCAGATTTAGTAGCTCCTATAGTTTCAGTAGGGAGGGATGACGGTGGCCGATTACGCGGCTAGTTTCGCATATCATGCACGCTTTTACCCGGACTTGGTCCACGAAGACAACATCCGAGCGCAGAAGTTTGAGCAGGGTATCTGCCGAGAGATCTGTGTTGTCTTAGTACCCTTGGTAATTTCCACATATGTCGGGGTTCTATAGAAGGTGCTGGTGACATAGAGCTTCCTGTCACATTCTAGAGTTGGTGGTGGCAGCAGGCACGTTGGAGGCGAGACGTCTGCCGCAGCTATTGGGCGTCGGCAAGCAGAACCTCGACTCAGGTGGCTTTCTGACAGCTGGACTCAGGGGCGTGGTTGTACACAACAGTGGTGTCGGAGGGCACCAGTGCAGCCCGAAGAGATTCGATGCTATGCTTGTGATGGGCGAGGTCACCTGGCATGGGATTGCCCGACCAGGCATGCAGAGAGCTTCAGGCAGGCAGCAGGTGCACCACCACGGCAGAGGCGGCGCCGTGATCGGAGTAGCACCCAGACAGGTGGTTCTAGTAGAGGAGCGGGAGGAGCTGGTAGTGGGGGACGACCTTACGAGGTCTTCCCATCACCACTAGGCGGTCCACGTCAGGCTTCAAGAGCTGACAGTTGGGACCACAGACAGCTGCGAGCTTTTGGATGTCTATGATCCTGTAGAGCATTAGGTGATAAGAGGTATGCTCTACAGCTCTTCTAGTTTTTGTATTATAATTGTTAGACACTGTGTGTGGAATGATTTTTCTCCCTGCTCCTTGCTTGGGTTGTTACTAGGGTGACGCATGGCATCGGTTCAACCCTGTGTTTGTAAGGTAAAAAGGCGTAGGAACTTTTTCTTTAGTTGATGGTGGTGACTCCTTCGCTCTTCAAGAGTGTAAGAGAGTCTTGGTTGTGGGGCATAGACTGTGGAATCTTGACTGACCAGATATCCTTGGGTATTTCACCATATGGATATTCTGAAGGAGGGAATCACCGGGCCTTTTTCCAGGAGCGTGCGGTGATTCTAGTCGTGACATGCGACGTAGAGGTTTGGTCGGGGAGGTGAGCTACCCCTAAGTTCCTTAGGATCGTCTGAGAATGTGCGACGGGATGGCGAGGTTCCCTACCGCCTTGCCCTAAACCTCAATGTCTGGAGTGGGTGCACGACGCCTCCCACATGACTCACCCGAGAAGAAGTGTGCATGCTACTATGCATGTCATCGGTGAGGGCAGACCTCGTGTGAACAAATCAAATCCTCTTGTCTGTGTGCGGTGACGCAGGACTGGGCAACAGTTCTTTTGGGTATGGGAGAGCCAGGTGTGAGCTTAGTACCCTGAGTTGTTCCTTGGTTTTTCTTTTCGAGGATGAAAATCTTGAAGGAGGGAATAATGTAAGAACCCGGTTTTTTCTATAAAAGACTTTGGAATATTCTTGATATTATTCCAGAGCAGCGCCTTCAGACGGCGTGCGATTCCGAGCCCTGGTGTGGCCGGAATTTAATTTTCAGTGCGTTCAAACTGGGCACACCAAATAAATGGGATAACTCTTAAACGGAGTTTTGTATCAGAAATCTGAGTGCACGGATGGGTCCGGAATGGGGTGTTTACCCTTGGAACGACATAAAACATGTCGGCACGGGACTTTTGGAACCCTCACTCACTTTTGGAATGTGAAACAGATAAATTTAATAATTAATTTATCCGTTTAATGGTTAAACATAGTATCTCTTAAACGGTGGCTCGGATGGGGAAACTGAGGGCATCGTTGAGTTCGGAGTGTGCCTTTTACCCTAGGAGGAGTATAAGTTTTGCGGGCGAGGGCCGTTATTGAAAAATGGCCCCAGGGGCGTTTTCGTAATTTAGAGGCCTCAGGCGTTGAGTTTAATAACTTTTGAATGGGGACTCAGATTAAAATTCCAAGACCTCTATTGTGCTCAGAACATGGCGTTTACCCCAGGGGAGGCTTAATCTCGACCCCACCGGAAGTTCAGGTTCGGGCCGACGGGCGGGGGTTAAGTGTTTTCTATTTAAACACTTAACCCACCCCTCTCCTCTCCCCCTTCTTCCCTAGCACAAAAAGCTCCTAAAGACGAAGGAGGAAGCTCCTCCTCTCCTCCTCCCCTCCGGAAAGTCAGCGGCGCGGCGGCGGACCCTCTGTGATGCGTCGGGCAACGCCCCAACAGGTAAGAGGTTATGTTTGCGTTTTTATTTCGTATTTACCTTTGAAGTAGATTTCTAGAATCAATTTTCCATATAATTTTCAATCAAATCCCATTTATGCATATTACGATTTATGAGATTTCGGACGCTTGTTACAGACTCAAAATCTGGGCTCTGTGGTGTCCGTAATTTTCCGGTGAAAGTTGTGGGTTCTAGAGAGTTTCCGGCGGTTTTGGGGCATTCCGGCGAGCTAAGCGGCGGCGCGCGGTGTCTCCAGGCGGCAGGGGTCCCTCGAAAGGGGCGGTCCGGCTTCGGAGGCCTCCGGCAGTGCTCCTGGCAAGGCGGTGCGGTGCTGTAGGCGGTGGCGGACGGGGCCTCGGGGCGGCGGTGAGCCGCCAGGGTGCGGCGACCGAGGGGTTGCGGCGCACGACCCCCCGCGCGGGGACAAGATCTACGAGACGCTGGTATTCACGCGGCAGGCGCAACCGGCCCCCGTGGCCAGTCTACGCGTGGACTGTGAGTCCACGGCCAGCCCGCACGGCTAAGGTGCGGGCCGGCCCAGGCCAGGCGGACCGGCCGGTCCAGACCGGTCCAGCCCAAGTGGCTTTGCCCCCTCGACTTCGGACACCCATAATTTTCATTACGGGTGTCCGTTTTGGGTTCCATTTGTGGAAGTGCCTTCCTGGCGTCGAGATGGGCTTTTTGATATGGTTTCGGGAATTTTTAATTCCCAAAACGAGGGGCCTCGGTGGCGCGACGCGTACTTCATGTGATTTGGTGTTTTTCCAAGGGTTTTGTTTTGGGCGGCGCGGACATACTCAATGTCCGTTTTGAGCGCCGTCAGTGGCGTTACGACCCTGGTGTTGAGCAGGAGTTTTCCATTGTGGTTTCGGGCATTGAAACTGGAGTTGAGGCAAGGGCCCCACGGCCCGTCTTTCGAGCTGTGTGCAGCGCTTTACAAATTTTTCATCCGACATCCATTTGGGGCATGTGAGGAGTCAATTCGGGGTGTTTTTCCGAGGGCGTTGCATTGGCGCAATCCTCCCGCTTTAATTCCACAGGATGGTGTGGGCCCCGCAGGAGCCGTTTAGGGAGTTGGTGGTGATTTCCAACTTTATCACCATGTGTCTATTTTGGACAAGTGAATAGTCCATCTTGTGTACATTTTCGAGAGGATCGCAATGGTGTGATCTGTTCGTTGTGCTTTGGGACCGGGATGTGAGTCCCACGTAGCACCGCTCATGTGCGGTGCACTAGAATGCATCTTTTTCTCCGGATATCCATTCCACACAAGTGAGCAGTCCTTTTGACGTGTCTTTCCGAGAAGATCGCAATGGTGCGATGCACCCAACTATTATCGGGGCCGAGGCTCGGGACCACGGGACGTCGTTTGGGCGTAAAGCGGTGTCGAACAGCTTTTTCGTCGGATATCCGTTGGAGGCGAGTAAGTAGTTGATCTCGCGTGTTTTTCCACGAGGATTACAACGGTGTAATCTGTTCAGGCGTTCTGAGCCTCCTGCATGATCTTATTAAATGTGGAGATATGAATGGTGTACTGGTGGTGGTTCTTCCTGCGATGTTTGCAGAGAACCCTTGGCGTGTGATCGCGTTCACTCTTAGGAGAGTGAAGTGAATCTTTGAAGAGATGTTGTCAGTCGTGCCTAGGCCGATGAGGTGGAAAGTAGGAGTTGTTATGTTTACGCCCTTCGCATTGACGTTGGGTGCCATGTGCACATTAGCCTTTTGTCTGGAGATGTGGCATACTCTGGGAGTATGCGAGAATGTTAGGAGGTACATGTGGGTACCTGAGAATGATTGTGCGCTTAGTTGGGGTTGAATTGGGGTCACACATCATGTGGTCCCCATGTGTGTTCCATGTTCTGCCTTACGTACTTTTGACCTCTCGCGATGTAGAGGGTCCCTTTGTTCTTGTTGTTGACCAGTAGGGTAGAGTTTTCCCCTGGTCATGTTCTCATTGTTGACAAGCAGGGTTGAGTTTTCCCCTGGTCCTGTTCTCGCCTGTTGACCAGAAGGGTTGAGTTTTCCCCTGGTTATGTTCTCATTTGGCCAACATAGATGGTTTGGTTCCTCTGTTTCTTTAGCTGTGAGGGGTTTCAGTACCGTTACCTTTCACCGGACTGTGAAACCGTTTACGAATACGTGTGCTTGAACATCGTGGGTGTTTTCTCACTTTCTGGGATGAGTTGTCTCAGTCCGCTTCGACAGTGAATCAGCAGATTGGAGTGTGATCGCCCTGAGAGTCCGGGGCGTTTCTACCATCCCTTCGTGCTCCCTAGTAGATTTCTTGTGGATTTGGTGTGAACAACACATTAGGAGGGCACCGATCCTCTACCCAGGAGGTTGATTTCCAGCAGGGCTGGCCAGTGGGGTACCATCTAGAAGGGATGGCCAGAGCTGTACAATCCAGCAGGGATGGCCAGTGGGTTACCATCCAGCAGGGATGTCCAGTTCAGTGGTGTTCACCGAGCAGTACCATCCAGCCGGGATGGCCATAGTGGTTCTGGGTTTACCTCTAGGTGGGCTAGGAAGTGGTCCCTGATGCTGGGTTTACCTCCAGCTGGGCTGGGAAGTGGTCCCCGATGTCGGGTTTACCTCCAGCTTGGCTGGGAAGTGGTCCCCGACGATGGTTTCAAGCCTCCCTCCAGTGGAGTACCCTTTTACGGGACTGGTCATTTGGACTCGTCGACAAATTTAGCTGGGTCACCCTCCAGTGGATTACCCTTTTATGGGACTCGGAAGTGTGGCACCAGTTAACTCTTTCCGGGGTCTCCCTATAGTGGGAACCCGTCGACTTCCAGGGACCCTCCAGCGGGGCTGGGTAGGGGGTCGCCTATCGACTTTGAGGAGACCTCTCGACTGTGGGGCATTGAAAAGTTGTGCTTTGACGTTCCCCCAGAACTCTCAAGTACGAGGGGTGCTTTTCCCACCGAGATGCGTCCTTGCGACGCGACCTAAAACCGTGTGGCGAGTCAGTGCCGCCCAAACTGGATAGTTTCGAGGTGCGGTGATTTGAGCCCCTTTGACATGCAGTTCGGGGCAGATGTACGGGATGCTGGGCATCGATGGTGTTTACTTCTGGGACTGTTGGATACTCACTCTCTTGGGCTGAGCTACGGGATGGAGATCCCCTTAAGATCTTGTTTGGTCTTCTTGTTTGAGCATATGTAGATTTATACCTTGTTCCAGTACCTACTCCTTGGGTTTTGACTTCTCTCCTTCCAGGGGAGGAGAAGACGCGCATGGTATTCCACGTGCCATCCGTGTCTAGATTCTCATGGTTGGACGAGTCTACTCTCCTACTATAGGTAGCAAAGACTCGATGATAATTTCATATTCTCACCATTTCCAGCTCCTTGTGTTTGGACGAGTCTACTTCCTTTCTCTTGTTGGCTTAAGCTGGACTCTCTACTGTTACTATTTATTATACTCTTAGTTGTACTCCTTTACTTTTCCCTATTCGATCTACTGCTCACCTCCTCATTGCCTCCTCTATTGCTCCCTCGAGCCTTATGGGCATCCTACTGAGTATTTTTATACTCACCCCTGCATGGGCTTTGCCCGCACTTGGTGTTCCCTTGCAGACGAAGGATGGTTTGGTCGTGACTTCAGTGGAGCTTAAGTGTTTGGGAACTTGGACCACGTGTGGTGGTCGTAGTCGGGTTCCAGGTGTGGGACCCTCCCAGCTATTTGCTTTTGTTTACCTGTTTCCGGGTTATGGCACTTTTCTGGTTGGGCGCCTGTTTTTCCCTTTTCTTTTCAGTTTACCTTCAGCTTTTACTTTTTACTGATTAGAGGTCAATGCACTTTTTTGGTTTATATAAATAGTAGTTTCACTTTACTCTGCTTGTCTTTTCTTTTACTATTCACTTCTGCATTGAGTGGGCTGTGTGTGTGTGTACAGGTACTCAGGCAAAGGCCTCCCTGAGTTGTTTAGCCTTCGGCGCTTGTCGCCAGCCCCTGGCCTATGGAGGTGAGCTTGGGGTAGTTGCGGCTCGAGCCCGGGTAGGGTTGGGTCATGACAGTCGGACCCGTCAAATTGGGTCAACCCGACCCGTCGTCCCACTGGGCTAAATGGGTCGGGCCCGTTATTCACTTAAACATGAATAACTTAAGGACCATGCGCCCGATTGATACGCCGTCTACGACAATGGGACTCTTTTGATGAGACGGTCCTTTTGCGATACTCTAAGTGAGTTTCTGATGAATTTGGATATCATCCGGGTTAGAAATGAGTGTATTTCTAACCGGGCCCCTAGGACGGAAAACCCATTATCTCTCAGACAGGGCGTCTGATTAACGCGTCGTCTGTCGCGTTGAGTTCCTTTTGACGAGACAGAACTTCGAGATACATCAAATATGGACTTTGTGAAAGTTAATGTATCGACCCCCCTTGGCTCGAGGAGCGGACCCTCCCAGAATCGAGCGTGTTGTGTGTGGGAACCCTAGAGCTGGCTGCGACTGTGATAACGATGACGACTGTACTTGGATCCTACGTGGGTTCAGCAACGAGGACGACTGTACTTGGATCCTCCGTGGGTTCAGAAGCTATGACGACTTTACTTGGATCCTACTTGGGTTCGGCAGTGATGTTTACTGTACTTGGATCCTACGTGGGTTCAGCAGCGATGACTTCTGTACTTGAATCCTACGTGGGTTTTGCAGGGAAGATGATTCAGAGGCTACATCTATCATCTCCACCCCCCCTTCGTGAGTAGTATTCCAGTGTGATATGAGTCTTTACTTTCAATCATTATCATCGATGTGATTGACTTGCATTCCTATGTGGATTGGGTTGTGCTTTCCTGTGTGGACTGGGTTGTACTTGGGCTCGTGATTTGGAGCTGAATATGAATTGATGACTTAGGTATATGTACGGGCATATACCTAAGTAGAGTTAGTTGATAATTTGTGTTTGTATCTTTCCTTTGTGGTTCATCCTTTGTGGATTTTGGGAGACCTTCGGGGGTGTCAGGGTCCGTACTTAGTATCGTATACTCACCTCTGCACGGGCTATGCCCACACTACGTTGTGTTGGATGCAGATGACAAACAGCGCTGATCGAGGTGGAGTCTTGTGGAGCGGGACGGTACCTGGAGGTGGACCACTCGATGGGACGTACACAGAGTATACGATCGAACCCGAGGAACTGAGGAGACCATTTGTACCCACCCTCCAGGTGGGATATCCAGAGGACGACTCATTGGTTGCTGGTTTACTTTACTGCAGTTCTTCTTTCTTTACTATTGTACTGTACTTTCAGTTGGGTTGGTATTCTGGCCCATTTACTTTCCAGAACTTACTTTTGTACTCAGTTTACTTAGTGTTTACTTCAGCTTGCATACTCTGTTGTGTTTTTTTACTTATATAAAGGAAATTCCTTCCCTTTAATAGGGATTTACGCCTTTTGTGCTAGTCTCCATCCCCTGGCCTATGGAAGGTGGGATTGGGGTAGTCACGACACGGGCCCCGAGGATGGGTCCTGAAAAATTGGTATCAGAGGAGTCGGTTCTACCGCAGAACATAGGACTCTGATAATTTCCTTCTGTGAAGCAATAGTGTTAAGGGTATTGAGTTTGGTTATCAGTCCAGGGAGTCCAGTGTTGGTGCGGCAGCCGACGTATCCATACACCAGTACCCGGACTTCTGATTTCCGACTCAGTGCACGAAAACATTGATTTCATGTGTGTTTCAAAGGTTTTCTTTATGATTACTTTTTGTCAGATCACCAGGTATACTATACTAACCGTGGCTCACCTGTTACTTTTCAGGATGTCCCCATGAAGGCAGTCAGCTAGGGTTCCAAGCTTTGTGCGAGATGGAAGCCCACCGAGCGACGAGGCCTCGGTGCAATGCCCCATTACAACAGAGGCACCAACGGTACCTCTACCCGTTGGGCCACCGATACCACAAGCCCCAGTAGAAGAGAGTGCATGCTGCCTAAGTGCGCTACATGAGTTTCACCGACAAAGGCCACCCAGGTTCCGCAGAGAGACAGACCCTCAGGTAGGTGAGGATTGGCTAGAGGCTATTGCCCGAGTCTTCAGATTGGTAGGGACGCCAACAGATCTTATATTGATCCTTGCGGTGAGTCTCCTTCATGTAGCAGTAGGTAGATTGTGGGGCCTGATACTCTAGGTGCACGACGAGGAATATCTACATTGGATGGACTTCAAGAGCCTCTTCTGCTCGGAGTTCGTTCCAGCCACCCTCCATGTGGTGCACATCCATGAGTGACTACAGCTGTGGCAGGGCAGCATGACAATAGCCCTGTACTCTGAGAGGTTTTCCGACCTCTCGCGCAACTCCACATACATGGTACATGACCCATTCTTTTGGGCCCGGACCATTGAGCAGGGACTGAGGCATGAGATTAGGGATTCGATGATCTCCCTCATCATTCTGATGTAGGTAGGAGTACTGGAACGAGCCCTTCTTGTGGAGAGCTTCCTTGCTGATCCTACGCTAGCAGCGAGGCCTACCGCAGGGAGACACGTAGCGGAGTCTTCTATAGCCGACAGTAGACAGATGTCGCAAAGGTCCAAGTGAACCAGGCCATCAGGTGGGAGACCTCAGGATACTAGTTCGAAGGTTCGGGGCACACGCAGCTGATCCAGTCATATGAGAGGCATGTAGTGCTATGCATGCGGCGTCAAGGCCACATGGCTCATGACTGCCCGACCCACCATGTAGAGGAGCAGTAGATGGTTAAGGGACCACCCAGTCAGAGGCAGAGGTTCAACCATGGTGGTCTGCAGGGAGCTGGCAGATGAGGCAGAGGAGCTGGCCGAGCAGCAGGCGGTGGACGACGCTTCGAGGCTCTACCACCAAAACCACCAGGAGGACCACCCCAACCACAGGGAGTTGGCAGACTGGGGCAGGCTCAGCTCCAGGAAGACAAGGCCTATGACCATGGCGCACCTGAGATGATTCGAGGTACAATATGTGTCTACTTAACCCTTGGTGCAGTTCTTATAGACACAGGAGTGAGTCGTTCTTTTATTTTCGCTACCCTCGTTCGGAGCTCCGAGATTCCGACGGAGCCGTTGGCACGATCCTTACGGCTAGAGACTCCTACGGGAGCAGACTCGACGATTACACATTATTCATGGCAGTGTGAGCTTACTCTAAGAGGCGAGTGCTTCGGCTGGGATCTTCTTGTAGCGGCGTCAAGGCCTTATGATGTCATCTTGGGTATGGACTGGTTATCTACAGTCTAAGCCTAGATTAACTGTATTTGGCACAAAGTGAGGTGTGTTCGCATAGATGGGAGGAGGTTCACCTTCACCGGAGAGAGGGGAGCCTGTGCAGTATAGGATGGGCTTACGCAGAGGAGAGGGCAGCCGATCACCCATCAGTTGGCTAGTCTCATCCTAGGAGAAGTTGATGTGCGGAGTCCAAGTTATCATGTTGTGGTGGATCAGTATGCGGACGTTCTTCCTGATGACGTTCCAGGACTACCTCCTCACAAAGAGGTAGACTTCTATATTGACATGTACCCTAGGACAGCCCTGATATCTAGGCCAACATATCTGATGGCTCCTGCTGATCTTCGTGAGCTACAGGTATATCTGGAGGACTTGCAGGGCAAGGGATTCATCCGACCCAGTGTTTCACCCTGGGCTTCTCCGATTTTATTCACAAAGAAGGCGGATATGAGATTACGACTATGTGTCGACTACCATCGCCTGAATCAGGTGACTGTAAAGAACAAGTATTCACTCTCGAGGATTAACGACCTCTTTGATCAGCTCATGGGAGCACGATGGTTCTCAAAGATAGACCTCAGGTCAAGCTATCATCAGCTCAGAGTTTGAGACGATGATGTACAGAATACGGCCTTCAGGTGTCGGTATGGCCACTATGAGTTCTTGGTTAGGCCTTTCGGTGTAACCAACACTCCAGCAGTGTTCATGAGTCTCATGAATAGGATCTTCTAGCCTTACCTTGATCGATTTTTTGTAGTCTTCATCGATGACATATTTATTTAATCGACTATTGAGGAGGAGCACACCTACCACTTATGTGTTGTACTGGACACACTCCGAGAGCACCAGATTTATGGTAAGCTCTCAAAGTGTCAGTTCTGGATTTAAGAGGTCCACTTCTTGGGGCACGTCATCTCTGAGGCGGGAGTTGCAATGGATTCTATGAAGATCGAGGCAGTACTTGCTTGGGAGCCACCGAGGAGTGTGACAGAGGTGCGGAGTTTCCTAGGTCTGGCTAGGTACTACCGGAGATTTGTGCCAGACTTATCCAAAGTTGTAGCACCACTTTCATCTTTGACTAAGAAGGGGAAACCCTTCATGTGGCCGGATAGATGTCAGCAGAGCTTCCAGGAGCTGAGACTGAGATTGACCAGTGCACTCATCTTGAGGCTATCGGTGGAGGGTGTAGGGTACGTAGTTTACTGCGATGCATCAGGGACCGGACTCGGGTGTGTCCTGATACAGGATCGGGAAGTGATCTCTTATGGTTCATGAAAGTTGAGGCAACACGAGCAGAACTACGCTACCCATGACCTAGAGTTAGCAGCAGTGGTCTTCGCCTTGAAGATGTGGCGACACTATCTAATGGTCGAGTACTTTATAGTCTACTCTGACCACCAGAGTCTTAGGTACATCATATCATAGAAGGACCTAAACCTAAGACAACGGCGATGGATTGAGTTCTTCTAGGACTATGACTTTGAGATAGTCTATACTCTTGGGAAGGGGAACATAGTAGCTGATGCTCTCAGCAGGAGATCGGGCATTCAGCTACTTGGAGAGGCGACAGAGCAGTTAGCTGCTTTACATATATCCTTCGTGGATAGAGATGGTGCAACCTTTCTACAGTCACTCACAGTCACTCCTCCACTACTTCAGCAGGTCTGAGAGGCACATTGTGGGGACGTTGACTGTGAGACGCGACGTGCACAGATATCCATAGGACAGACACCTGATGGATTTTCTGTAGGAGGAGAGCACATCATCCTGTTCAGGGGATGTACCATGGTACCGATTGCATTACAAGAGGAGGTTCTGAGAGAGTTTCACACTTCCCCTTTGGCGGTACATCCAGGAGTAGCGAAGATGTACCAGGATCTCAGACGATAGCACTGGTGGCCGGGTATGAAGAAGGTTGTGGCATAGTTTGTTTCACGATGCCTCACCTGCCAGTAGGTGAAGGCGGAGCACTAGGTACCAGTAGGTTTGGTACAACCCTAAGAGGTTCCAGAGTGGAAGTGGGACGAGATATCCATGGATTCCATGACGAGGCTCTCACGTACTTCTAGAGTACAAAACTCCATCTGGGTGATTGTAGACCGACTCACCAAGTCAGCCCACTTCCTACCTATCAGAGAGTAGAGCTCAATGGAGAGCTTGAGACGCCTCTACATTTAGGAGATCATAATTCTTCATGGTGTGCCGTCTTCTATCGTCTCTGATCGAGATGCTCGCTTTACTTCCCAGATTTGGAAGGGGTTGCAGGAAGATTTTGGGACGTAGCTAGGCCTGAGCACCGCCTTTCATCCTCAGACGGATGGCCAGACGAAGAGGATCATTCAGACTCTTGAGGACATGCTTCGTGAATGTGTCCTCGACTTGGGTCATAGTTGGGAGGATCATCTACCCTTGGTGGAGTTTGCGTACAACAACATCTACCACTCCACCATCAGAATGGCACCATACGAGGAACTATATGGCCGACCATGCAGATCACCTCTGTGCTGGACTGACCCTGGGGAGTCAGCACTCGTAGGACCAGAGATGGTTCAAGCTACAACGGAGAAGGTGCAGATCATCCAGGAGTGGATGAAGACTCCACAGAGCATACATAAGTCTTATGCTGACAGGAGGTGTATACCACTATAGTTCAAGGATTGTGACCACATTTTATTACGGGTCTCACCTCGACGAGGATTGCATAGATTTGGACGGGGTAGAAAGTTATCTCTGCGCTTCATTGGACCATTTCAGGTCATCAGTAGGGTAGGAGAAGTGGCTTATCGCCTGGCCCTTTCACCTCAGTTGCACCGGGTGCACGACGTCTTCCACGTATCTCAGCTGAGGAGATACGTGCATGACCCGACGTATATCATTGATCATGGGGAGTTGGACATCAATGATGGGGCGACACTTGCGGAGGTCCCGGTGGAGATCGAGGATCGATAGGAGTGGGTCCTACGTGGATGGTCGATTCCTCTGGTGCGCATTCGTTGGCAGCACAGGAATCTCCAGGAGAGCACATGGGAGCGGGAGGCTCAGATGAGTGCACAATACCCTCATTTGTTTCCCTAGTTTATGATGTAGCTTTATGGGGATGTAAAACCCTAAGGTGGGAGTAATTTAGAGACCCGTAAATTTCAAGAAATTTTTTTTCTTAAATTCTTTGGGATTTTATGAGTACTCAGTTTCTAACGGCACCTGATTCCGAGGCCCGGTGTGCCAGGAATAATTTTCTGAAGTTTAGCTCGGGTACGTTCAGTGAATGAACGAGTGGGTTTTTTATATCTTTTGAACTGGTGCTCGGAATTGAAATCCTAGGGCATCAATGAACTCGCAGTGCTAGTAATTGATTAGGGGGACCTTTACCGTAATTGTGTTTGCACGGGAGGAGAAGTTAAAAATTTTGTGGATTAAATGAGAAGTGAATAAAATTGTGAGATAATTTTATTTTTATATTTTAAGTGGTTATAACCTACATGGGGGAGTTGGGATGGGACCCACTAGCTCCTAACTACCCATGGGAGGATAATTGTGTGGTGGGGCCCACACGATCCCCAACCATTCACATTCCTTAAAACCCTTAAACCTACCATTAAACTCCTTTGTTTAATGTTGACACCCCCCTTTGAATTTAATTGAGTAACTCTTCCTCTCCCCTATCTCCCTCATTACTTCTTTCCAACAAACACTTTAATTAATTGATTGAACTTCTTCAATTAAGTTAATTAAGTTTTTGAATTTTAAATTTTAAATGCTTGGAAAGATTAAATAAAATAAGGATATGCCTTATTTTATTTGGGGGTTGGAAAGTGTGGTGTTGGGGAGAAATTGAGAGAGCTCTTGGGGTTTCGAAGAACAGATATTATCCTTTGTTGAAGAACACCAACTCTCCGGCGAAGAACATTGAATCGGCGAACCCGGTTTCTCCGTCCTCTTCTTCCTTCGTGACAAGGGAGGAGACACCGATGTGGGAACTCGCCAACGACGTCTTTCTTTATAATCTTTTCTCCATGACAAAAATGGGAGACGACGCTTCCTCCTCGGGCGCTTTCCGATGTCGCTTACGAAACCTCACCCCGCGACGCCATCTTCCGCGATGTCTGATGTTCGACATATTTTGTTGGGGTAGGGTGTTTTGTTCCAATTTTTATTTGAATAAAAATTGTTCATTGTGCTTTGTGAAATCTTGTACATCTTCCACCGAATGTTATCGCCTAACGCGGAGGGCACGGGCCGAACAAACACGACCCGACGACCCTCTGTCATTTCTTGATATTTTTGGAATTGGAAACCAGAGGTGGGGAAAGAATGGCGTCGTCGCGCCATGCCGGAAATGTGGGAAAGAAACTTGGCACCGTCGCGCCAGTTGTGCGGGAGGAATCGTGGCCCGCTACACGGGCTGCTTCGGTGGAAGAACCGACCGGCCCATCGTCCGGCCGGGCGGAGCTGGACCGCGGCACCAGGAGGGCGTCGCGCTGGAAGACCGGCGGCCCACCCATACGGGCCGCGTGTTCATGAGACCAGTCGGTCTAGCCGGTCGGTTTGGGGAAGTGCGGCGCCGCCTGGCGCCGCCGGTGCGAAAAACTGAGCCCCCCCCCTTGGAACTCGGTCGGCCTTTGGCCGATCCAGCCGGGCCGCGCCCCTTCAAGCTGAGTTGTGTATTTCTTCGGACAGTTATGACACCCCTGCTGGGTCAGACCCATCAAACTGGGTCAACCCGACCCGTCGGCCCACTGGGATAAACGGGTCGGGCTAGTTATTCACTTAAACTTGAATAACTTAAGGATCGTGTGTCCGATCGACGCACCTTCTACGACACTAAGACTCTTTTGATGAGATGGTCCTTTTGTGATACTCTAAGTTAGTTTCGGATGAATTTGGATATCATCCTAGTTAGAAACGAGCATATTTCTAACCGGGCCCCTGGGACAGAAAAGCCATTATCTCTCAGACCGGCCGTCTGATTGACGCGTCGCCTAACACGTTGAGTTCCTTTTGATTAGACGAAACTTCGGGATACTAAAACTCTAGACTTCTTGATAGTTGATGTATCGACCCCTCTTGGCTCGGGAAGCAAACCCTCCCAGAATCGAGCGTGTTGTGTGTGGGAAGCCTAGAGCTGGCTGCGACTGCGACGACGATGACGACTGTACTTGGATCCTACGTGGGTTCTGCAGTGAGGACGACTATACTTGGATCCTCCATGGGTTCGGCAGCGATGATGTCTATACTTGGATCCTACCACGGTTCAGCAGCGATGGTTACTATACTTGGATCCTACCTGGGTTCAGCAGCGATGAATTCTGTACTTGGATCCTACGTGGATTCGGTAGGGAAGATGATTCAGAGGCTACATCTATCATCTCAACCCCCCTTTGTGAGTAGTATACATTTTTGAGCTGAGTCTTGACTTTCAATCATTATCATCGATGTGATTGACTTGCTTGCCTATGTGGACTAGGTTGTGCTTTCCTGTATGGACCGGGTTGTACTTGAGCTCGTGAGTTGGAGGCGAACTGGAATTGATGACTTAGGTATATGTATGGGCATATACCTAAGTAGAGTTAGTTGATACTTTGTGTTTGTATCTTTCATTTTTGGTTTATCCTTTTTGGATTATGAGAGACCTTCGGGGGTCTCGGGGTCCCTACTGAGTATCGTATACTCACCCCTGCACGGGCTATGCCCGCACTACGTTTTGTTGGATACACACGACAGACAGCGCTGATAGAGGTGGAGTCTTGTGGAGCGGGACAACACCTAGAGGTGGACCACTTGGCGGGATGTACACAGAGTGGATGGCCGGACCCAAGGAGCTGAGGAGACCATTTTTACCCACCCCCCAGGTGGGATATCTAGAGGACGACTTGGTGGTTTCTAGTTTCCTTAACTGTAGTTGTTCTTTCATTACTGTTGTACTGTACTTTTAGTTGGGTTTGTATTCTGGCCCATTTACTTTCCAACACTTACTTTTGTACTCATTTTACTTAGTGTTTACTTCAGATTGTGTACTCTGTTGTGTTTGTTTACTTATATGAAGGCAATGCCTTCCCTTTTTTCGGGATTTACGCCTTTGGTGCTAGTCGCCAGCCACTAGCCTATGGAAGTCGGGCTAGGGGTAGTCACAAAACGGGTCCCGAGGATGGGTCGTGACATATGATATTTCCTTAGTAAGAATAATATTCCTAGAATTTTTCTTATCAAGTTTCTTCATGAGTTTTAAATTATCATTTTCAAGAAGTTTGGAACCTCTGTCTTCCTATCCCCGGAATCCCTCGATTGTACACAGCAACAATCGGAGTCGCATGAAGCAGATCTGCACAAGGAAAAGTTTGAACAAGTTGTTAACTTTCTTCACAAAGCTTGAGAGTTGATAAGAGACTCTCTCTCTCTCTCTCTAGAAATCACTTCAACAACATGTATGCACAGTTGGAAAATTTGTAGCTTCTTTTCAAATGAGATCCTATTTATAGGAGAATCTCCAACGGTCGACTCCCTTCTCCAACGGTCATATTTATCCATGAATTTCAGAGGGACCTGTACATGTGTCACTCAAACAATGGTTTTTTAATAACTGAAAGCACGATAAAATTTTGTAATAGAAAAAATGTAAGCATAACTAAACTGATATTTGGAATGGAGTAGAAAATGAATGTTCAGAATGGAAAAGGTTAAAGTTCAGAATGGAAGTAAAAAATAAATTCGAAGTCTATAAACGTAAGAATATTCGGATTCTTTTTTGTAAGAATTTATAACCTGAATTTTGTAGAAATCCGGAGTTTGAATTTCAAGGAAATTTGGAGTCTGATTTCACTATAATTTAGAACCATAACTTACAATGTTTGGAGTCTACGTTCATGAGAATTCAAAGTTAGATATCATCAGTGTTCGGAGTTGGAATTTAGAGTACTCGGAATCAGAACTTACAGAAGTTCGTAATTAAAATTTGAAGTGGAACTTTATGAGAGTTCGTATCCAGAATTCAGAGTGGAACTTCATGGGAGTTCATATCCAGAATTCAGAGTGGAACTTAATGAGAGTTCGTATCCAGAATTTGGAGTTGAAATTCATTAGAGTTCGTATACAGAATTCAGAGTGGAACTTCATGAGAGTTCAAATCCAGAATTCGGATCCTAAAACAGAATTCTTCATGTCTATGTATTATATGATTATGAGGTTTTAGATATGAATCGGATTTTTTACACTTAAGAAAAATATTGATATGAACAATGAAAACAAGGTAGGGGTAAATTTCATTTGGCAAGGAAATCTTCCTTATGGAAGAAAAACATGGGTAAAATGAAATTTTCCTTAAGAAAAGGTGTTTGTGATTTTCAAAACAAGAGGAATGGTAAAGTTATAAGGAAACCTTTATGACTTATCAATATCCCCCCATGAATGAAGGAATGGAAAAAGTCATAAGGAAACCCATATTGACTCAACAAATCTAAGTTCACGAGTCATGACATGAGTTAATGATAATCTTCTAGTCCGAGAACCATTACAAACGCTCGTAGATAGCAATGTCTGATGATACCAAGACATGCAGAATTACTATTAGCGGGTCTGTTCTCATAATCTCCCATCTTCGAGAATACCAAGTGTGAACTCCATGAGAGAGAGTCTCGTCTTCTTACGAGTACTCACACATGACAGTCTTTATACTACATGTCCTATCATAGTATGTCATCCAACTGTAGAACTTTATTTAAGAATATTGTTATAGAATTTTAGGTTTCTCATCATAGCGGGGATCTATCATAACCTTATTAATGCAACAAATATTCCAGGACATTATTATATTATAGTCATGAAGAACAATGTACAATATATAATAAGTATAAAATCAGGTAATCAAAGTATAAATAGTTGGTTCTCAGAACACCAACTCTAACAAACTCCCACTTGGACTAGAGCCAACTGCTTAAGAATTTTAGTCTGCTAGACCTCACATAATGATCATGTTTCTATTGAGTCAAAGCTTTAGTCAAGGGGTCCGTCATGTTGTCTTCCATGTAAATACTGCTCACTGCAACTTCACCTCTCTAAGAAAAATCCCTCAAGAGATGATACTTCTGAAGTATGTGCTTTTTCCGCTGATGTGAGCTTGGATCTTTTTCAAGTGCCACCACTACAGTATTATCACAAAAGAGCGTGATAGGATCTTTACTGGTAGGTACTACATCTATCTCTTGGATGATGCTTCGCATCCATACTACTTGTTTAGCTACCTCAGAATCTGTGATATAATCGGACTCTGCTATAGAATTTGCGACCACACCTTTCTTTGAGCTCTTCTAGCTCACTGCACCTCCATTAAAATTGAAGATGTATCCAGTCTATGACTTCATATCATCTTGATCAGTCTGGAAACTGGCATCTACATTTCCTTTGATGACTAGTTCTTCATCTTCTCCATAAACCAGGAACATATCCTTAATACACCTCAGATAATTAAGGATAGTCTTGACTACCATCCAATTGCGGTCTCCTGGATCAGCTTGAAATCTTCCTACCACAGTTAATGTGTAAGCAACATCTAGACTAGTACATAGCATAGCATACATGACTGACCCAATCACGGATGCTTAAGGTATCCTTTACATTTTCTTTCTTTCCTCATGTGTCTAAGGATACATTTTCTTGGAAGGATGAATGCCATGTGACACTGGCAACAATCCCCTACTGGACTGTTCCATACTGAATCTCTTCTGTATCTTGTCAATGTTTGTACTTTGACACAGGCCCAACATTCTCTTGGATCTATCATGATAGATCTTGATCCCAAGAATATATGCTGCCTTGCCAATGTCTTTCATAGAGAAGCATTTATCCAACCATGCCTTAACTGACTATAAGACAGGTACTTCGTTTCCAATTAGTAATATGTCATCAACATATACAATTAGGAAAATGAATGCACTTATTCTAAATCTTTTATAGACACAAGGCTCACATTCTTTCTTAACAAATCCAAATTCTGTTACGGCTTCATCAAAACGAATGTTCCATGACCATGATACTTTCTATAATTCCTAAATGGATTTCTTCAAATTTCATACCTTGTGGGCATCCTTTGGAGTAACAAACCCTTTGATTTGTGTCATGTAGACATCTTTCTAGAGGATCTATTTAAGGAATGCTATTTTGACATCCATTTTACAAATTTCACAATCATGGTAAGAGGCAATGGCCAATAGGATTCTATTGGATTTCAGTATCATAAACGATGAAAAGGATTCATCATAGTCAATTCCATGATGATGTCTAAAACCTTTTGCAACCAATCATTCCTTATAGGTGCTGACTTGTACCTCCAAGTACAGTTTCTTCTTGAATACCCATTTATTACCAATATGATTTACATCAACTGGAGGATCTACCAAAATCCAAACTGGGTTTTGGTACTGGAATCCATTTCATAATCCATGGCTTCTTGCCACTTGGCAACATTTGTGCCTTCAACTTCTTCCTTGTAGGTAATAGGATCATCATTGTCAACCAATAATGAGTCACCATCCTCAGTGACAAGAAAACCATATCGTTCTGGTTCTCTCACCTCTCTCGTGCTCTTATGTAGTTCTTGTGTCTCTGGAATAGATTTTTCTTCCACGGGGCTTTGTGGAATATGTTCCTGTACCAGCTCCTATGTGTCTTGAGCCTCGACTTCATCGATGTATATATATCTCTCCAACTATCTCTTTTGGATAAGTGCTCCCTCTCAAAAAATATGACATGTATTTCCCCTGTAACCTTTTAATCTAAGGGGTTGTATAGGTAATATCCCCTTGTTTCCTTGGGATATCCTATAAAGGTAAAATTTGTGCCTCGGGGTTCAAGTTTGTTACCAAAAGAGGCGTTAACAAATTCTTTGCTACCCCACACATGTAAATTTGATAACATGGCTTTGCGTCCACTCCATAACTTGTATGGAATACTATTTATCGATATAGTTTGTACTTGGTTTAGTATGTGTGTAGTTGTTTGTAATGCATATCCCCAAAAGGATAATGGAAGACTCACATGACTCATCATTGATCTCACCATGTCCAACAAGGTGATTTTCCTCCTTTCACTTAGACCATTCCACTGAGGCGTGTAAGGAGGAGTGAGTTGAGATAGAATCCCAAACTCCCGTAAGAAATCAATGAAGTCCTGATAAAGATATTCCCCTCCTCTGTCTGAGCGAAGTTTCTTAATATTCTAACCAAGATGGTTCTCAACATCATTCTTGTATTCTTTGAACCGATCTAAATAATATAACTTATACCACATTAAGTAAATATATCCATATCTACTAAAATCATTAGTAAAAGTTATTAAGTACAAGAACCCACACCTTATATCAACTGGAAATGGTCTACACACATATGTGTGAACTAATTATATAATCTCTTTATCCCTTTCACCTTTCCCACTAAATGGGGCTTCAGTTATTTTTCCTTGTAGATACTCATGACATACACCAAGTGGTTTTTGTTCTAAAGAATCTAAATACCCATCTTGATTTAATTTTTCCAAACGTTTCTCATTTAAATGACCTATACGGTGATGCCAAAGTTGGGTGTGGTATGAGTTATGTGAATTAGCTTTGTAATCAATTTACATTACTTGGTTTTGTGTATTCTAACACATAAAGGTCATTTTAGAAATGTGTCCTACTAAAACAAATGATATCTTTATAAAAGTAGAAACATTCATTTCCAAACTTGAAGATGAATCCATCAGTATATAATCTGGATACTGAAATAATGTTTTTGGTTACAGAGGGTACATAATGACATCCTTTTAATACCACGACAAACCCAGTAGGCAATGTGTGGTGGTAGTCTCCAGCAGCTACAACAGCGAGTCTGGCTCCCATTGGCTGCTTGAAGATCCACCTCAACTCGATCAATCTTTCTAAATCTACTTGGTTCATGTATTTGGATACAGATGTGAGCACCACAAGCATTATCTAATACCCAATTGGTCGAAATAGATAGATTTCATTCGATAAAAAATTCACCTGAAGCTTCCCCTTGCTTCCTTGGCTGGGTGTAGTTTTTCTTCCAGTGGCCATTTTTTCCACATGCAAAACAAATAGCCTCCTGTTCTCTTGACTCTCCATTGATCTTCCTTTTTTTGGAAGGCCTTGAAGAACTTTGGGCTTAAAGCTCTTCACCTTCCCTTTCCTTTTATTCACCATAAGTATATAAGGAATTTCATGCTTCATATCATTGTCCACTTAGTGAATGAGGATAAGAAGATCAGATAGAGACTTCTCAATGTTTTTCATTTTGAAATTTACAAAAAAAATAGAGAATCTCTAGGGGAGTGATGCAAGAATGAGATCAGTACCCACTTGTTCCGGGAGTTTAAACCCTAGAACCTCCAAGCACTCAATGTAGCCAATGAGATAGACTACATGAGGCCCGTTTGGGGCACCCACTCCAAGATTGCTCTGAAATAGAGCCTTGGAGATCTCAAACCTTTCATGTCTTGATCTCTCCTATTATAGACCACGGAGGTTCTCGAGCATGCTATAGGCATCCATGTCTTCATGAGACTTCATGATCTCAATAGACATTGATGAAATCATCAAACATTGAATGTCGAGTGCATCATTCAAATGTTGATCATAAACCAGAAAATCTTTATCACTCGCCCCTTGGGTAGGCGAATTAGGTTGTGAGGACACCAGCAGGTAAAACTTTCTTTCATGGTGTAGGATAACCCGAAGGCACCTAAACCATTCCTGAAAGTTACTTCCGGTTAGGATATTGTCTTTATCTAGAATTGATCGCAAATAAAATGTGGTTGACGAGTTTGTCACATTGATTCTAACAATTAAAAGAGCAGATTAATCAGTGCCTTTTGATTACATTTTATGAAAAATAATAAATGAATTTATTAATTCTCCCACTATTTTATCATGTCCTGATAGACCCCACCATTGAACTTAGAATTCCTAGTTTCGATGACATTCTAGTGTCAAGGAGACATATTCCCCTTTGCATAACCCCAACAAGGGTTGGTCAAGATATTTAAAGGTATTTATGTAGGTGGGTCTTTTCCAACTAGGAGCTAATAGTTCCTTGATCTGTTGAGTGGACTCCCCAATCCTAAAATCCTAACTTGGATTTCCTCAACACTTGCCTCCATTTTACAACAAGTCTATCAAGAGATACTCCTCTTGATGTAAAATGTTTAAGTCAACCTGAAACATTCATAAGATCTTCTTTTATAAATGTATGTGTCCCAACAAGGGTTGGTCAAACACATAGTTTTATTGAGTCTTGCCCTTAATCATGTAATGGGAGTCTTGGTCTAACTCAATATGGTATTTGAGGGATTTCAATCCTTTATGTGTTGTTTTTCATTATCACATGCTTGTTAATATTAAGTGATTCTTTCTTAATTGATTTACCATGTTTTGATAATGTTTACGCATAGTCCGGTTTTTATTTTATTCCATATTTGCATGCTTTTTTATTTCTTTAACTACGTGATCATGACAACACATACATAATAAATAAACCACACAATCAAACATAAATAAAATAAGATGGCATGATCATGAGCTTCTATTGGTTAACTTTTCTAGCGATTTTTATAAGCTAACCCTGACTTAAGGAAAAACACCCTGATCCTGATGGTTCTTGTTTTGCAGCTCCCACCTATCCACCTTTTTATCTTCATGGGCTGGTTTTGCCTCAACATCAGATTTTGAACCGTCTCCTCTGGCTTGGGAGATCCTCCATTACATGGGGTTTACATTAAAGAAACCATGGGCACGCTGGCCCTACATTTTATTGGTAGAGGGCTCGTAGGACAACGAATTTAAATTAAACAAATTTAAATGAATCCATACACACACAAAGGGTATTTGGTCTAGATCATGATCATTCATAGCATGTAATGAAATTTACGCATATTTAGTTTTCAAATTATTTTAATAATTATTTCATTCAAGATAATTCATGCTTGAATTCAATTAATAATGATCTTATATTTAATCATTTCTTTGTCTTAAATTCCTTTCTGAATTTCCTTAAGATTCCTCTCATCCATATTCCTTGTACGGGTCTTTGTACTTTGGAGGAAACCTAGTGAACTTCTATTTCTGGAAATTACACGGCATGTAGGCTATATTACACAATGTGTATTAGTTTTCAACCTTTATCCAAAGTACAAGCTGGGGGATTTGGAATGTTTTCTATACTTTGGAAAATTTGGATTACAAGACATGTCGATTAATCTAGAATGGAATGTACTTCCTTTTTATATGGTTACCGACCTGGAAATCTCGTGTATGTGGTTACACGTGGGCCGGATCAGACTACACATCATGTTGATTCAACATACACGTCGTGTATTCTTGTTTCCACGCTCCATTTAGTTCTGGTCAACACAGTGTATTAAAAAAACATAGGTATACTCAATTCACATGATGTGGTTTGTTGAACTAGTACCGGTTCGTTAAACCTAAGTACACGGCGAGTAGATTTTACTACATTGTGTGTATTCTTGTGTTGTGCAGACAGAATGAGTGGCTCCTATGGATGAGTTCCCCATTTTTATTTCAATCAAAATTAAAATTAAAAGGTTGTTTCTGTGATGTCAATCGAGAAATTAAAGATGAAGAACTGATCTCATTCATTCAGTTTTATAGAATGAAATATCTAGAATTGAATCAAATATAAATGTGTAAATTATCCACAAAAATTAAATAACTATAATCAACATTGTGACCACTCTGATACCACTTGAAGGTCCCGGCCACAGTACAAGATCGTGGGTGGATGTGCCCTCTTAACTTTTTTTCATTAGCGATGATCAATCTAGGATCAATACGATGATAAATGCTAGACTCCACAGATCGAATCACAGAAATAGACAAAGAAGAAGAATAGTCCCAGAACCACGAAGGAGGATCATTACAGGTTTATTTTAATTAATTTAATTAATTGACAAGAAGTACCTTTTATGGAATTCTTTCTTTGTTGATATTTCTGATCACGTTCCTATGTGATTCGTCATTATGTCACAGAAGCCAAGTGTAGACTTTCTCTAGTGGTGATCCACACGTGAACCACATATCTCTAGACGTCGCCAAAGAAATCTATGAGTTCTAGAATGGGGAAGCCTTTGCTTGTGTTGCCCTCCTTAGATCACCTTGATCCGATGGAGGAGGATCTCTCTTGGTCGTGAGAGCATTGTTGGGGGAAGGAGTTCTTTTTTCCTTTATAAAATTCTCCAGAATTGTTGTGCACAAAAATTAAGGAAAAGTGTTGGGGTTTTGAGGATATTTATAATTGGGTTTGAGGTTATAGAGTTATGAAAAAAAAATAAACGTGTTACACATTTTATTTATTTCATTTACTCTTATTAAAAACCCCATGTCGATTCACTAATTCCTTGACATGCGCCCACGCTGATTATAATAAATATCATTGAATAAAATGATATTATTTATTCAAAATCCTAACTGGAAAAACTATACAGCGTGTAATCATTAATACACGACGTGTACTCGTTTTTCATTTCCTTTCCAAAATGAACACTACACAGCATGTACATTCAATGTACATGGCGTGTATATCTTGTTTTCATTTTATTCTTCCTCCAACATTAAAATGATTTAGGATTCCTTGAATAATTGTTAAACCACATACGGTAAATATATTTATTCTACTTGAGATACTTGGAAACACTTAGTGTGTGACCCTCTAGGCCTCTTTCTCCTTGGTAGTAGACGGGCTTTCCTAAAGTCCAAGATTACTGTCTAGAAATGGGTTGAAGCACCCAAGAGAAAGAATTTGATGACGCATTGATGTGTCACCTCATACGAACTCTTACCATGTAATTTAATCCCTTTCTCTCAATATCTCATCATGCTGGTTTCATGGCAGTGTCATAAACCTATATGCTTGATCCGTCATTCTTTGACTTCCAGCAATATACTCGTCTTGATACCATGGACATGGAATTTGGGTGACAGTTCTATTTTAATCAATGGGCCTGAGATATCTACGTCCATTAATATGGAAGGGACAAATCCTTCCTCGACTTATCCATTTACAACATGTTATTTGTGACACACCCAACATACCCTACATCAGGCCAACTGTCTTCGTGATGGTTTTCATCAGCAAATCTAAGTGTGTGATTCATGAAATGAGATAATGATAATCTTCCAGTCTAAGTACAATTACACACACTCGTAGACAGCAATGTCTAATGAAACCAAGACATGCAGAATTACTACTGGCGCGTCTGTTCTCAAAATCTCCCATCTTGGAGATTACCAAGTGCGAACTCCATGAGAGAGAGTCTCGTCTTCTTACGAGTACTCACACGTGATGGTATGTATACTATGTGTCCTATCATAGTATATCATCCAACCGTAGAATTTTATTTAAGAATATTGTTATAGAATTTCAAGGTTCTCATCATAGAGGGGATCTTCCAAGACCTTATTAATGCAAAAATTATTCCAAGGAATTATTATATTATAGTCATGCCGAACAATGAACAATATATAATAAATGTACATTAATGTAATCAATGTATAAAAATTTGGTTCTCATGACACCAACTCTATCACAGACAACCAGCCAGGATTCCAGTGTGTGACCACAAAGATGGTTAAAAATGTGATGAGGCATATGTACAGTGATTGTTGCCCGAGATGACAACTTTGGGAAGTTCCCTAGCTTTACCACTACCCTTTGGTCAACAGTTACTCCCAGCACTATAGGTAGAGGATGCACATAGGCTCAGTGCCTAACACAAGTTCCAGAGATATAGACCTCCCAAGTTTAGGGAGAGATAGATCCTCAGGTAGTTAAGGATTTGCTAGAGGTAGTGACGTGAGTCTTACACTTAGTTAGGATTCCACTTGACCATATGGTGGAGTTTGACAATCTAGATGCATGAGAATGCGACCCTCACATGGATTAAATTCAAGCAACTTTTCAGGGTGGATTTCTTCCCAATGACTATGTTCTCAGTGCGTATACAGGATCTACTTCACCTACAATAAGGAAACCTTACAGTGGCTGAGTACTCTATGTGGTAAACAGACCTCTCCTGTTACTCTAGGGATATGGTACGATACCTTTTCTTTAGGGCCTAGACCTTTGAGAAGGGACTCTGATGGGAGATAAGGGAAATGATGATTTCCCTCAGCATCCCTACATAGGATGGGGTGTTGGAGAGAGCTCTAATAGTGAAGATCTTCCACATAGAGTAGTCACTGATGGTGGGAGATACTACTAGGAGAAAGATGGTCGAGTCATCCATGGTGGGTATCCGAAAGATGATGCAGAGGGCCAATCAGGCTAGACTATTCAAAGGATAAACTTGGGACTCAGGGTTGGCGATATGAGGCTTTCATGTTAGAGGGATTAATCAGAGGAGCATAGTATTCTATGCATGTAGCGGGCATGGGCACATGTCTTGGAATTTTCCGACTCACCACGTAGATGACCATCAAATGGTCGAGGGACTTCCAGGACAACAGTAGAGATAGGAACAGGGTGGTCTGCCAGGCGAAAGACGTGGTAGAGGATTGGGACTAGTGGTAGGAGGTGGGCATAGGTACGCGGTACTACCACCACCACCCCTATACGATCCTTCATGGGCTCAAGAAGCATGTGGATAGGGGCGGGCTCAGATTCAGGTGATCGAGGCCTACTGTCCTGATGTCCCAGAGATGATATGATATATGATTTACTTCATCTCCACTTTAGCTTCATTTATTATAGAAATAGGGTCGGATCACTATTTCCTTGCCACAAACCTTGTTAAGAGCTCGAAGATTCAAATCGAGTCGTTGGATCAATCCTTACAATTAGAGACTACTACAGGAGGAGATTTGATGATCACACACTGGTCTGACAGTGGGAGCTTACTCTTAGTGGAAGAGCTTCAGTTGGGATCTTCTAGTAGTGGCGTTGAGGCCTCACGATGTCATTCTGGGTATGGACTATCTGTCAGTAGTTCTTGCTCATATCAACTATTTTAAGCCCATAATGAATTGTGTCCACAGAGATGGGAACCTCTTTTCCTTTGTATGTGATAAGGAAAATGTAGTATTGTGGGATGGACTCGCACATATAAGGTGTGGATGATCACTCATCAATTGGCTAACATGACCCTCAGTGTAGTGGATGACACGATTCTATAGTTTCCTATAGTGGTGGATGAGTACAAGGATGTATTTTCAGAGGATATCGCAGGACTACCTTCTCATAGAGAGGTAGACATCTGCATTGATCTATACCATGGAAATACACTAATATCCATGCATGCATGTCGGATGGCTCGTGAAATGTTCTGGGAGCTAAGGGTATAGTTAGAGGACTTGCAGAGGAAGGGGTTTGTAAGGCCCAGTGTTTCACCATGGGCAGCCCCAGTATTGTTTCCCAAGAGGGAAAACAAAATCTTGATGTTATGCGTGGACTTTCAGTGCCTGCACCAGGTGACCATGAAGAACATGTATCCTATACTAATGATTGATTACATCTTTGATCATATGAAGGGATCATAATGGTTCTCGAAGATAGACCTCATATCAGGCTATCACCCTCATCGAGTACAAGATGTGTACATCTCGAAGATGGATTTCAGAAGTTGTTATGGACACTATGAGTACTTAGTGATGTTGTTTGGCATGATGAATTCACCAAAAGTGGTCATGGGACTCATTAATAGGATCTTCTGGTTGTACTAATACTGGTTTGTAGTGGTCTTCATTGATGACATCATAGTGTATTCAACGTCCCAAGAGAAGAATGTGATACACCTGAGGATGGTTCTAGACACACTCAGAGAGCACCATATTTATAGAAATCTCTCGAAGTGTGAGTTCTAGATAAGAAAGGTTCACTTCCTAGGACATTTCACCTTAGATGCTATAGTTTTAGTGGATCCAGTGATGATTGAGATAGTGCTTTCTTAGGAGACACACAAGATAGTTAGTAAGGTGCAGAGTTTCCTTGGGATGGTTGGGTACTATCAGAGGTATGTACCATACTTCACCAGAGTGGAGGCACCCATGATGGTGTTGAAAAAGAATGGAAAACCCTTTGTGTGGTTAGAAATATGCCAGTAGAGCTTTCAGTAGCTGAGGTAGATCTTGATGACTGCTCCTTTATTGATGCTGCCAGAGGTGGGCACCGACTACGCGGTGTTCTATGACACATCAGGAACTGGGCTTGGTTGTGTCTTGATATAGGGGAATGAAGTTATTGCTTATGGATCATGTAAATTGAGACCTACTGTATAGAACTATTTTCAACATGACCTTGAGTTAGAAGTGTTAGTATTCACACTGAATATGTGGTGAAACTACCTTATGGGCGAACGATTCATCGTCCCCTCTAGCCACAAGAGACTCAATTATATCTTTTCTCATAAGGATCTGAATCTGAGACAATGATGTTGGGTAGAGTTCCTCCAGGACTATGAATTCGAGATATTCTATATTCCCTAGAAGAGGAACATGGTGGTAGATTCTCTCAACAAGAGATTGAGTTCAAAAATACTGAATGGGGCCTCAGAGAAGTTGGCCTCACTTGAGATATCCTTAGTGGATAGAGAGGAGACAACTTTTCTTCAGTCGATGGAAGTTTCCCTTCCACTCATAGAGTGATTTGGGGAGGTATAACTTGGAGATGCCAGTTGCGAGACTACACATGCCTGTATGTCCACTCGACACCCCCTGATGTATATTTGATAGGTGGGGAGAATGTAATCCTTTTGAGATGATGCACCATAGTTGAAGTGGCATTGTGGGAGGAGGTGTTGTGGGAGTTCCATACATCCCATTTGGCAATATATCCAGGTGTGGTGAAGATGTACCAGGACCTCCTATGTAAGTACTGGTGGATAAGGATGAAGAAGGTAGTGGATGGGTTTGTCTCAAGATGCAGCACTTGTCAGCAAGTGAAGGTTGATCACCAGGTTCTAGCAGTTTTGACACAACCCCTCAAGGTATCATAGTGGATGTGGGATGGGATATCAATGGACATAGTGATGGGCTTACAACGTAAGTCTAGAGGGAATGATATGATCTGGGTGATCATAGACCAACTCGCCAAGTCGACCCACTTCCTACCCATTCATGAGAAGGGTCAGTAAAGAGCTTGTGATTCCTCTATATGAAGGAGATTGTTCAACTCTATGGAGTCCCATCTATGATAGTCTCAGATTTTGATTCACGCTTTACATCCCAGTTGTGGAAGGGATTGTAGGAGGAATTTGGGACTTAGCTACGCTTGAGTACAACCTTTCACCCATACACGGATAGTCAGACAGAGTGGAGCATACATACCTTAGAGAACATGCTTCATTCTTGTGTTCTATATTTTTTTCACAGTTGGGAGGACCACCTACCACTGGTGGAGTTTGTGTATAATAACAACTACCACTCCACAATTAGTAGGGATCCATTTTAGACACTGAATGGGCGGCCATTCTGGTCACTGTTATGCTAGAAAGACCTAGGGGAGTCAGCACTCATGGATCCTGATATGTTACAAGCTACCACTGAGAAGGTGCAAGTCTTATAAGAGTGGATGAAGACTTCAAAGAGCCGACATAATTCCATTGCTGATGAGTGATGGAGATCCTTGGAGTTCGTGGAGGGGGACCACATATTCCTATGGTTCTCTCCTCAACAAGGGATACATAGATTTGGTTGGGGTGGAAAGTTATCTTCAAGGTTCATTGGAATTTTTCTGATACTGCATAGTGTGGGTGAGGTGGCATACCGCTTGGCTCAACTGAATCAGTTAGAGAGGGTGCAATATGTCTTCCATGTATCCCAACTGAGGAGATACATGCATGACCCTTCTCACATCATCGAACACAATAATATGGAGATTAATGATGAGGAAATATTCATAGAGTAACCAGCTGAGATAGAGGATTGGTAGGAGAAGATACTTTATGGATGGTTGATTCCTCTGGTATGAGTTCATTGGAAGCACATGAATCTCTCGAACTTCATGTGGGAGGAGGAGTCTTAGATTCATGCTCAATACCCCCATTTTGTTGATTTGACTTTGTTTGGATTTTAGAGACGTAAATCCTTAAGGTGGGGAGAATTTAAAGCCTCTTAATTCCATGATTTTTTTAAAAAAAATTAAATGAAATTATTTGGAGACCAGGCTCAAATACAGCACATGATTTTGAGTCTTGGAGGGGCCGGAATGTATTTTTTAACTATTTTTTAAGTTCATCAAATAATCAAGCGAGTGAGTTTTTCGTACTTTTAAATCATTTCCCCGATCAAAAATATGAGGTCACCGTTGAACATGGAGCATAGAAATTCACCTAAGAAGGGACTAACATCGACCAACACAGGTTGACTACAAAATATAGTTTTCATGACCTTGACAAGAAAAATAAAATAACTTAAAAAAATTCTTTTATTATTTTTTATTCATCATCACACAGTGACACGTCAGCGATGTTGTATAGCGATGAGGCGATGTAGAATCCATTAATGAACCTCATTAATAATTTAGCGTGGTGACACTATAATGCATGGTATTTATTCCTTATTTAATTAATTTGGGATTCATGTTTGATGAACAAACCTGGAATTCTTCTAAAAAATGATGAACAGAACCTCTGTAATGAAAAATGTCGGTGAATCGAAAAGTGATGATGATACCCTTGGAGAAAGAATTAGAATTGGAGAACGACGGATGATGACATGTGATCTTTCTAAACTGATATTATTTTACCATGTAGGGGTTTAAATCATACTAATTTCTTTTCCCCCATTCTCCCCTCTAAATGATGAATGTGGATCAAATATCTAACAAGTTGATCCATAGATCGATTCTTCTTGCGGGATTGGGAAATATTTACTATGGGTTGGTTATGGGGATTAAATATTAGTGATTTATATTTATTATTCATGTTCCTGCTGGCAAGAACAATTTTGGGGTGACATGAACAAATACCATTTTGTTCATTAAGTGTTCTCTCTGATCCCCCCACTCTATATCTTCATGTTCTTCGTTGAGGGACCCACAAGGTCACATCAGATCTTTTCCAGGGGAAATCCAAATGAGGTCGAACCCCTAGAGTGGTGAAAAAATGGCTAGGAGTACACCACATTGATAGTGATGACCTAAAAATTCTGGAAGCGCGGACAGATTGGGAAATGAACCACAAAAGCATGTCGGGTGGCCCATGGAGGAGATGGTTGGTGCGCTGACATCAGTGGTGGGGGTGGCAGCCTATGGAGGTGGCCATGTAGAGACCCAAAGCTTGATGTACATAGACATTACATTACTTTTGTGGAATAATTAATACATAACAAAAAAACACACAAGGATCGTAATAGTTTAGTGTCTTTGGAATCCCAGAACATAATCTTTTAATCGTGGTGAAAGATCTTCAACATCTCCCATAAAGATCTTCCCCTTTTTTTCTTAACTAAAACCTTTCTTTATATCCTGGGGAAAAGAAAACATATAAAAGGGTGAGCTCAAATGCTCAGTAAGGGTATGCATGGAGAAAATAAAACAAACCATATACATTTGAACATAAAAACATGAACATAATGTTTAAACATCAAAATCTTGAACAATAACATAAAACATGGCAGTACGTAATTCATAGATCATAATGGAACATCAATCATGATAAAATATCTTGGAAATAAAACTTTTAATTATGGAAAAACATTAATCATGTGATATGATTTCCATAGTAGCCAAGGCATTACTGCCAAGACCATCTTAGTGGACAAAGTCCCTTTCTGAATCGAGTTCACTCCTTGTTTCAGTCATGTAACACTGAACCAGATTAACTTACCATTCTATCCATGTCTATGTCATGAAATATAAATCTTTCCCCAGTGCATTTTAGGGAGATATAGGTCCCACCCATCTCATAATGAAATCATTTTTACTTGTGCCACAAAATAAACATGAAACATTCATCATAACTGAAAGAATAAATTGGGTTTCATAAACATCATCCCATCATCACATAATCCATATAAAAAAATGGATATTTCATCATAATAAAAGTGAAACCATGTAAATCATAGAGAAATTATACTTGAAACATACACATATGAAATAATGTCATCTTAGATGGAAAATGGTTTTTATAAAACAATTGAAATTAATTCTTGAGGAAAGTATCCTTTCTTCTTTAAAATCATTTTCTTTTCAAAAAATGCCATGATATTTTAAAATAAAATTATTTCGTTGAAAATATTCATAAAATCTTGTAGAGTAAACTTCATGAAAATGACTCGTTATGAAACCGTACAAATCCATTCACACCGTATAAGTTAAAAATAACATTCTTCTCGTACTTTTGTCGGGAAATTCACAAAGTTCCCCATGTGGTAAAAAAAAGTAAGATTCCTTTAATAACATGTGGTAAATTTCAAAAATGGGTAAAAATGACTTTTAAAAATACATGATAACATTTTTAGAAAACATGGACATGGATGATAAAAATAACCCCAGTAAATACTTACGAATAAAAATCTCAGATAAGAACGAGATTGGAATAGTTATCTCTTACCTTAGGTCTGATATGCTTTGTACATATCTGAACCTCCTGTATAATGAATTAAAAAAATTTCATTTACTTATTACAGAATCATATTCATTGTTATGATATCATATGTGGTTCACTTATGACTTTATATTACCCGTTCTTTTGTAAGTTCCATGATAAAGCAGCGTTTTGGGTAAAATCGTTTTATTTATCGTACGTGTTTGGACTTGTTGTTCTTGATATTATTATTACTTATATCTTGATTTACTTACTTCTAGAATGTAAATCATGATTTATATATCATATATATATTCATTATATATATAATAGATATATAAATGAAATGAAATACACCGTTCCTGGAGACGGTAGGTCGTACGTACGCATGAACGATGTTTTTTGTTTCCTTATTGAATTAAATGGAATTAAGTAAATGAAACATATATGTAAATAAATCTAGTATCATTGTAATATCGTTCATGATTATTTATCATATATGCTTTATAATCATACTTCAATGGTTAATCATGGAAAATGAATCTCATCGCGTTCGTGGAGATAGTAGTCCATATGTACGCACGAGCGATGATATCATTCCCATGATCGTGGAATTGTATTGAAGTGTATGTATAATATTTCAGAATCAATATCACTTTAAAATAATCATATATAGTTACTTATTTACCCCATTATAGACATCCATGTATGGTGGTGGTGGAAAACAGATTACACCATGGCGTGGAGACAGTATTCTGTACGTATGCACGCACGGTGAATTCATTTTCTGTAGGATGGATAGAAGGTGAAATAGGGTTGTTTCATATTTATAATGACATATCAATGTATTATTGATACTGATGTTATTACTTCATAATAAAAAAAACTAAATAAGAAGATGTAGAAGAAGAAATAAATTTGAAAGAATCAGAAACAAATATTACCTCTTCTTCGACGCACCTCCTTTAAGCTTCCTCTTAAGGAAGTATAGTTGGTCTTTTGAGAATAATAGAACCTCCAGAATATTGCTAGGGAAGTGGATAAGAAAAATGGTCTGGGATTGGCCGAGCTTCAAGGCTCAAAAGGGTGTGAAGAGAAGAGGGAAGGGGTTCCCTTTTTATAAGGGAGGAGAGGGGCACCTTTTGAAAAACTTAAAATATTATTTTATAATAAAGTCATATTCGGATTATAATAGCTCCAAATTGATTTATTTCGAATTAAAAGTGGGTATGGGTCGAAATAATCTCAACAAATAGGTTTTAGACAAGTTTTGGTTACTATTTTAACCTTATCATTTAGATTTAACTCTAAGTTAAATAATTTAACTTTTACCATGTCTTCTTGTTTTCTTACACTATATGGTTAATAAACTTACTATAACAAGCCAAAAGAACCCCAAGTGGTTCATTATTAATATATATAACCTTATCTAAGTCATTTGGAAGAACCATAGATTTTTATGAATATAATAACAATTAATAATATAATATTTGTTTTAAAAACTATTTTATGTCAATTTTGAAACTATTTGCTAATTGATTTTTGTGAAAATCATAACAAAATGATTAGTTATAAAATGATAATTAAATAAATAGATAAATGTCATATTAACCAAGAAAATTAGTTTAATTCATAAAAAGTCTCAAATTACATTTATTTGTGTATTTATAATATCAATTATTTTAATATATCATTATTTATGTAATTGTTGCATCATCATTGTGTAATAAATAAATTATTTTATTTAATGTATAAAAATTATAAATAAAATACCATTAGGTAAGAAATCTTTTTATATTTCTAATGAATATTTATAGTCTAATTTATCTTTTGTATAACCCTATATTAAAAATGTTTTAGTTATTAAACTTTGTTTTTAACCATTTTAACTCTTCTTTAAATAAAATAATAATAAATGTCCTAATCCAATCCAAGTGGACCTAAAGGGTAATATTTTATTCCTATGGTTGTTTTTGGTCGAATTACACTTATCCAATATAATTAGGACATGTGTTAAGGTAATAGTAATATCATTTTTACCCTTAATTACCCTATTTACTTTTAACCGTGGTAAATTAAAGTAAAAAGTTAATATTCACCAAAAAAAATTCTTATTGAACCAAATTTTACTCATTGATATTAACCGTGTTTCTCTGATTTTCGAAATTCCACTCACAGAAGTGGTAAAATTATGTTTTATGTAAAATTTCAAATTCTCCTAAGAGGTGGGAAAAAGATGGTGAAAAGTTCAATAAAATTTTTATATGTCTAAAATTATTATAAAATGACTCCAATGAATTACATTGAAATTATATAGGTATTATGTATCAATTTTGACCTAAAATAAATTTAAAGAAAATAAATAATTATTTAAATAAAAAGTCGGTTTTTAAATAGTAACCTAGTGTTTTCACTATTCATCAAAAATTGAAAGTTTTCAGAAAAATACCAAAAAATCACTCTAGGATAATTTCAATATTTCGAATCCAAAAATGAAGTCTATTTTGAAAGATAAAATTTATAAAATTTCAAAAAGTGGGTATTACTATTCATAACGGCCAGTTTATATAACATATTGTTGTTTAGTGAAACTCGGTATTGCGTACAACACACGCTATCGTGGAAGGTCTCAATTGCGTGTAATGCAAGACAAGTTAGGGATGCGTGTAGTGCAAGATATTTTTGGAGTAGTGTACAAAAAAAGACATCAATGAAATTAAAAAGAATATTTTTCAAAAACTCTCGAGGTGTTACATTCTACCCCCCTTAAAATGAATTTCTCCCTCAAAATTCCTTCGGGGTTATAAATGGTTTACTACTCGAAATTTTCTTTAATAGAAACCCAAATCTTAAAAAGAAATACCAAAACTTATATTTAAAAACTAAAGTATGAAACATAACGGTTACCCAAATTTACTAATCAATGGGTTTCCACATAGGATAACTAAGGTGAAAATATGGATATAGAAGAGAAATCTAACCATCATGTTCTGATGGAGAGTGGAAGAGAACATGGCTATGAAAAGGACAACAATCACAATGCCATAAATTTGTGATGATTTAAGGTACCATCGGATTCATCGGATATAAGGACACTTGGACAACATTTTTTCGTATTCAAGATCATTTCCCTAAAGTTGAATAATTTTTGAATTAACAGAAATACTTACTTGATTTTGGTACAATCTTATTGTTGTTTGTGCCTTGAAAAATTTCCACATCATCTCTTAAAGAAATGAATTTGAATTTGTCTTCTGTGAAGTGTTAGCATATCATGTGATAGAATGATAGGTCATTCCATCTGTCTCAAACAAAAGGATAGTAAAAGTTATTAAATATACATAAGTCCATAAATAGTGAGATTAATCGTATATGGTTACTAAAATGGACTTATACTTCATATATCATACAGATTAATATAATAAAACTATCTTCTACTAACCAGGGACTTCATGTAGGCCAGTGGTAGGCGATAAAGGCATGTCGTACTTCGGTTGTGGGTTCGATTCGCATAGTCTTGTCCGACACGACGGGTTGTCGCCCGTCCTGCAGGCTGTCCTTTTTCTAAAACTACATTATTATAACATTCCATCAATAATATCGAAAAAATTTCTATCCTTAAACAATACTAACTTATGTCCATCATAATCCATTCCAATATTTAGGCTTATCTAAAATACTTTGATCCAATCTTATATTATAAATAGAACTATTACTAGAAATGTCATCAAACAAGCTTGTGAATACCATCATTTATCCCCCATATATCATACGATATATCTTTTTGGTCACATTCCAAACATGTGAATATCTTAATCATGTATTCTCTTGAAAAATGAATACCCATTGAACCTTAGTGAAAACATGAATGCTTTCAAAAGTTAACTCTTTCTAGTTACCAAAATCCCAAAATTTCTATATACTCAAACCATGATATCAGTCATGAGCTCATTTCATTTTCTCTTTATCCCTTCATTATGCGCATATCATCTTCTTTCAAAAAATATTTCAATCACTTTTCATGGTTACCGGTACCATATAATTATTGAAAACTAATACATAGATATTCCAAAATTCCACGATACCATAAATGAGATTCCATGATACTATTTTGAAATCCCATTACATAAACACTTTATCATTACAAAACATCATTGTCATACTCAACATCACAAATAGTGATCGCATGTGACTTCCCTTTATCCTTTTCCTTAAAAGGTTTCTCACGTTGATCATCATTAACCCTTGGATTAGGGCATTTATTAGCATAATGCCCCATTTCCTTGCACTTGAAGAATTGGAGTGTTGGTGGAGTGTTCTCTACAGTCATTTCTTTATTCACATCATTAGCAACCCTTTTTTCATTACATAGACACTCACCTGCTCAATGACCTTCTTTTCCACACTTAAAACATTTTCTATTCTTTTTAAGACAATATCCACCATGCTTCTTTCCACACTTTGAGCATAAAGAAACATTCATCTTATTTTCACCATTATGATGAGATTTCTCCTTGAACTCCATCTTTTGTTTCTTATCAAAACCATGATATGGATATGTTACACCAACTTCCAGTTCTACCTTTATAGCACAACACATAATTTCTTCATAGCTACTGAAGTCTCTTATAGCTAATGCCCTTCTAAGAATTGGTTTTAAGCCACTGAAAAATTGATCAACTTTACTTTCAGGTTGGATGATAAAACCAGATGCATACCTTGCAAGTCTTGTAAAATTCGCTTCATATATACCAACAGATTCATCATCCTTCTGATTAAGCTCAAGAACCTCTTTTCCCATCTTTTTTCGAAAAATATGAGGGAAGTACTTACTGAAAAACAAGTTCTTGAACTCGTCCCATTCCATGGATTCAATTTCATCTAAGGTCATTGTATTCTTAATTAGAGTCCACCACTTGTCTGCTTCACCTTCTAAATGGTAAACAGGTAGAATGAATTTATCATGTTCTGAACAGCGAAGTATGGAAAATATCTTTTCAATGGTACTGATCCATTATTCAGCAACAATTGGATCAGAAGACCCATTAAAAAAGGTGGACGTTGCCTCATGAAGGACTCAATAGAATATTGTTCCCTTCTCTGATTATTTGGAAATCCAAAATGATTCATAGCTTTTGTAAGTATAGTAATAAGATTTTTCACTCCATATCCCATGACATTGGTTTGTTCAGGAGGAAAATCCTTGCATTTTCCATTACATTGATCAACACGATTCCTTCGGGTTCCAGCCATCGTCTAAAACCCAAAAAGAATAGTGTGAGAGGCAAAAATCATGCTAGGGAAAACAACATAATAATGGGGGAGTACCTTCAATATCTATCATCTTAGTTTTAATTATAAGATCATTAGCACAATTCTAGGACTATAACATATACGTATACTTAACCTTAGGGACATCCCTAGACATACCTTAGAAATATCTCTAGGGATCTCACTAAAGTTTTCGCATCCTAGTTTCCAAAGGTTGACGAAACCATTCCTCTGATACCAACTATAGAGATCCAAAGCTTGACGTACATAGACATTACATTACTTTTGAGAAATAAATAATACATAACAAAAACAAACACACAAGGACTGTAATAGTTTAGTGTCTTTGGAAACTCAGAACATAATCTTCTAATCGTGGTGAAAGATCTTCAACATCTCACATAAATATCTTCCCCTTTTATTTTTTTACCTAAAACCTTTCTTTATATCCTGGGGAAAATAAAACATATAAAAGGGTGAGCTCAAATGCTCATTAAGGGTAAGCATGGAGAAAATAAAACAAACCATATACATTTGAATATAAAAACATGAACAAAATGTTTAAACAACAAAATCTTGAGCAATGACATAAAACATGGAAGTACGTAAGGCATAGATCATAATGGAACATCAATCATGATAAAATATCTTAGAAATAAAACTTGTAATTGTGTAAAAATATTAATCACATGATATGATTTTCATAGTAGCCAAGGCATTTCTTCCAAGACCATCTTAGTGTACAATGTCCCTTTCTGAATCGAGTTCACTCCTCGTTTCAGTCCTCTAACACTGAACCAGATTAACATACCATTCCAGCCATGTCTATCTCATGAGATATAAATCTGTACCCAGTGCATTGGAGGGATATATAGGTCCCACCCATCTCATAATGAAATCATTTTTACTTGTGCCACAAAATAAACTTGAAACATTCATCATAACCCAAAGAATAAAATGGGTTTCATAAACATCATCCCATTATCACATAATCCATATAAAATAAATGGGTATTTCATCATTTGAAAAGTGAAACCATGTAAATCATTGATAAATTATACTTGAAACATACACATATGAAATAATGTCATCTTTGATGGAAAATGGTTTTGATAAAATAATTGAAATGAATTCTTGAGGAAAGTATCCTTTATTCTTAAAAATCATTTTCTTTTCACAAAATTCCATGATATTTTAAAAGAAAAGTATTTTTTTGAAAATAGTCATAAAATATTTTATAGTAAGCTTCATGAAAATTAGGTGTTATGAAACCGTACAAATCTATTCACGCCATATAAGTTAAAAATAACATTCTTCTCATACTTTTGTCGGAAAAGTCAAAAAGTTCCTGTGTGGTAAAAAAAAGTAAGATTCCTTTCATAAAATGTGGTAAATTTCAAAAATGGGTAAAAAGGACATTTAAAAATACATGAAAACATTTTTAGAAAACATGGGCATGGATGATAATAATAACCCCAGTAAATACTTATGAATAAAAATCTTAGAAAAGAACGAGATTGGAATAGTTATCCCTTACCTTTGGTCCAATATGCTTCGTACGTATCCGAACCTCCTATATAATGATTTAAATAATTTCATTGACTTATTACAGAATCATATTCATTGTGATTATATCATATATGGTTCACTTATGACTTTATATTACCTGTTCTTTTGTAAGTTCCATGTTAAAGCAGTGTTTTGGGTAAAATCTTTTTATTTATCGTACGTGTTTGGACTTGTTGTTATTGATATTATTATTACTTATATCTTTATTTACTTACTTCCAGAATTTAGATCATGATTTATATATCATATATATATTCAGTATATATATATATATAATAGATATATAAATGAAATGAAAAACACCGTTCATGGAGACGGTAGGTTGTACGTACGCATGAACGCTGTTTTTGTTTCCTTATCGAATTAAATGGAAATAAGTAAATGAAACATATATTTACATAAATACAGTATCATGGTAATATCTTTCATGATTATTTATTATATATACTTTATAATCATACTTGAATGGTTAATCATGGAAAATGAATCTCATCGCGTTCGTGGAGACGGTAGTCCGTACGTACGCACGAGCGATGATATCATTCCCATGATCGTGGAATTGTATTAAAGTGTGTGTATAATATTCCAGAATCAATATCACTTTAAAATAATCATATATAGTTATTTATTTACACCATTATACCCATCCGTGTAAGGTGGTTGTGGAAAACATTTTACACCACGGTGTGGAGACGGTATTTCCTACGTATGCACGCATGGTGATTTCATTTTCCGTAGGATAGATAGAAGGTGAAATAGGTTTGTTTTATATTTATAATAACATATAAGTAATTTAGTGATACTGATTTTATTACTTCATAGTGAAAAAACTAAATAAGAAGGAGTATAAGAAGAAATAAATTTGAAAGAATCAGTAACAAATATTTCCTCTTCTTCGACGCACCTCCTTTAAGATTCCTCTTAAGGAAGTATAGTTAGACTTTTGAGAAGAACAGAGCCTCCATAATGTTTATAGGGAAGTGGAGAAGAGAAATGGGCAGGGTTTGGCCGAGCTTCAAGGCTCAAAAGGGTGTGAAGAGAAGAGGGAAGGGGTGCCCTTTTTATAAGGGAGGAGAGGGGATCCTTTGGAAAAACTTAAAATATTATTTTATAATAAAGTCATATTCGGTTTATAATTGCTCCAAATTGATTTATTTCAAATCTGAAGTGGGGATGTGTCGAAATAATTTCAAAAACTAGGTTTTAGACAAGTTTAGGTTACAATTTTAACCTTATCATTTAGATTTAACTCTAAGTTAAATAATTTAACTTTTACTATGTCTTCCTATTTTCTTACACTATATGGTTAATAAACATACTATAACAAGCCAAAAAAACCCCAAGTGGGTAATTATTAATATATATAACCTTATCTAAGTCATTTTGAGGAACCTTCTATTTTTAGTAATATAATAACTATTAATAATATAATATTTGTTTTAAAAACTATTTTATGTCAATTTTACACTATTTGGTAATTGATTTTTTTGAAAATCATAACAGAATGATTAGTTCGAAAAATGTTAATTAAATCAATACTAACAAGTCATATTTACCTAGAAAATTATTTGAATTCATAAAAAGTCTCAAATTACATTTATTTGGGTATTTATAATATCAATTATTTTAATATTTCATTATTTAGGTAATTACGGCATCATCATTGTGTAATAAATAAATTAATTTATTTAATGTCTACAAATTATAAATAAAATACCATTAGGTGGGAAATATTTTTATATTTCTAATTAATTTTTATATTCTAATTTATCTTTTGTATAACCCTATATTAAAAATGTTTTAGTTATTAAACTTTGATTTCAACCATTTTAACTCTTCTTTAAATAAAATAATAATAAATGTCCTAATCCAATCCAAGTGGACCTAAAGGGTAATATTTTATTCCTAAATATGTTTTTGGTTGAATTAAACTTATCCAATATAATTAAGACATGTGTGGGTAATAGTAATATCATTTTTACCCTTAATTACCCTATTTACTTTTAACTGTGGTAAATAAAAGTAAAAAGTTATTATTCACCAAAAAATTATTTTTATCTTATTGAACCAAATTTTACTCCTTCATATTACCCATGTCTCTCGGATTTTCGAAATTCCACTCAATGATGTGGTAAAATTAAGTTTTATGTAAATTTTCAAATTCTCCTAGGAGGTGGGTAAAAGACGGTGAAAAGTTCAATAAAAATTTTTTATATCTAAAATTATTATAAAATAACTGGAATGAATTACATTGAAATTATATAAGTATTATGTATCAATTTTGGCCTAAAATAAATTTAAATAAAATAAATAATTATTTAAATAAAAAGTCGGTTTTAAAATTGTAACCTAGTGTTTTAACTATTCATCAAAAATTGATTGTTTTTAGAAAAATACCAAAAATTTACTCTAGGCTAATTTCTATATTCAAAATCCAAAAATAATGTCCATTTCGAAAGATTAAATTTATAAAATTTCAAAAAGTGGGTATTACAATTCATAACGGCTAGTTTATATAACATATCTTTGTTTAGTGAAACTCGGTATTGCATACAACACATGCTATCGTGGAAGGTTGCGATTGCGTGTAATGCAAGACAAGTTAGGGATGCGTGTAGTGAAATCTCCTTTTGGTGTAGTGTACAACAAAAGACATCAATGGAATTAAAAAGAATATTTTTCATAAAATCTCGGGGTGTTACAGGCTGCGAGCTGGAGGCAGTGTGTGCTAAGGCGGTGGAGGCCATGACCAGTAAGGGCTGTAGTGGTGCTGGTTGGCGGTGCTGATTGGGCATCATGTCAGGTTCAGCGGCCCACGGGGGTGGGCCCCAGTGTGTTCTGGAACGCGGTCCATACTAGACCGCGTACGGTGGGAGGAGGTTGACCATCTGGCTGTACGAACTGTACGCCGGTAGGCATTTGGGATTGACCCCATCACACATATGGGCTGGACCAAAGCCAACCTACCGATGTGGGCTAGGAGGATAGAGTAAAATGGGTCGTTCGGTGGCCTGGGCTAGAGAAGAATCGGTCATCCAAATCACGGGCTGAGACAGATGGGAAACCGGGCCTTTGGGTGACCATACTAGTCAGAACCAGTCCAACTCAGTCAGACAGGACTGGATGAAAATTGGGTCAATGGGTCACCTAGTGGGCTGGACCAATGGCCGAACTGGGTAGGGTCCAACAAGGCCCACTGGGTCTGGACACTAGGCCAGGCCAGATCAAGTTGGCCTAAAAACAACTGATTCAGGTCAGCCAAACCAGAACAAGTCATGTGGGACCCTCGTGCTTGGTTGGTCAGGTATGTCTGACCATGTTGAACCAATCCTGGATGCAACCGGCCCCTGATTATTAAATGCCAATATCATTCAGACTGGGCATCTAATTGATGTGTCGTCTACGGTGTTTGGACCCTTGCGAAGAAACGGCCCTTTGGGTATACTCTATGTGGGTTTTCATGGAAGTCAAGATATGACCATTGGGTTGAGGAGTATATTTTCCTAGAATCAAGTGCGTTGGAGAGCGGGAATCCTATGAATGGTTGTGACATAAAGGATATGACAAGCGGACCTTAGTGGTCCAGTAGCTCAGTGAACCTCAATGGTCTAGTAGATGAGCAAACCTTAGAGGTCCAGTACCTCAATGGACCATAGTGGTCCACTACCTAAGCAAACCTTTGTGGTCTTGTAGCCGAGTGGACCTCAGTTGTCCGATAGATCAGCGAACCTCAATGGTCCACTAGCCGAGCGGACCATAGTGGTCCAGTAGCCGAGCGAACCTTAGTAACTCATAAAGTATGAGTCTCTCATAATTACAATATGATTCAACTTTACGACTGATAATCTTACTTTCTATACTTTGAGTTATACCTGGTGTGAGATGTCTTTTCTTTGTGGTATTTCTTGGTAGTATTACTTTTGTGGTTTGGGGTCATACTGAGTATTGTTTTAATGAACCCTACATGAACTTCACCTGCATGTGTTGTGTCTCGTGCAAGTGATCGATTCTTTGATGTGGACCATGTTGGTTCGAGACCAGGTGGTTGCTAGTGAGATGGGACGGATGGGAATACTTCTATGACTACAGGTAGCTACCCTTAAACTTCTCTTCAGGTAGTGTCTTGAGCAGACTGACCATGGCAGTTTTACTTTTCTTTGTGGTTTTGTTCTTATATTATTTCCCCTTTTTACTTTCAATTTGGGTTGTACTCTCAATTTTTGACTCAGTTAGAGTTTTGGTTTACATTGTGTTTAATATCTATATTTTGAGTTTTGTACTTGTGTACAGGTTTAAAGAAAATGCCTTCCATTTTTAGGACATTCCTACTCAGTTCTAGTCACCAGCCTCTATCCAATGGAAGGTGGGGTTGAGGTAGTCATAGCACTGGCCCTAGGGGATGGTTCATGGCACATTTCTTTGAAGCATTAATTATTAGTGTTCATGATTCTTTTAAAATATTTTTTTTCTTCATTTTTGGTAAATTTTTAGTTTTTAAAAGTGGAATTAAAAATGAAAAGTTTATTTTCCTCAATTATGAATTTAATGATATTTTCATAGTATATATATTCATAAAAACCAATTTTATTCTCCATTAGGGTCATGATGTAATGATATCATCCATATTCTTTCATTGGATTCTTTATGATCAGTTTGACTGGGGAAAGTATTAAATTTTGTATACTAATTATTCATATATAGACATTTTTTTAATAAGTCACATGTAATAAGGTGTATTTTTTATTCATATAATTTATACATCACACATATTAAGTTATGGGTGGGCCCAAAAATTATAGATCCCCTCGATGCATTTGTAGGTATCTTGAGACAAAATAATTTTGGGAATTTGGTTGAGGGCTTACACATTTATGTAATATTTCTTGTTATGATCCCTTGACAATATGTTTATGATGTTACAAATTAAGAATTCTGTAATCATGATATTATTTATTTATGTTCTTGTGATTTTTTGAATTATTAGGATATCCATGGAAAAATTTCGCGTTCATGTGATTATTTATATGAAATTATTTTATCATCATTTAATCCTTCCATATTATCCTTCGTTCTCTAGTTATGGATGAAATGAAATACATTATTAATTATCTACCTTTCCAAATTGATTATACCATATTTACTCAAGATAATTTCAACTGTACATAACCCTTAATATGTTTTTGGTCTCACCACTTATTTTTTCCCTTTATCCAGGATATAAAGAACCAATATTTGAATGAGTCCAAGGATAAAAAATATTTTCTACACTATGTTATATTTTTATTCTTTTAAAAATAATATGAGATTAATGTATGTATCTAGTTTAGAAATATTTTGAAACTATTCATTACTTTTGGATAAAAGCACTTGTATCTTTTGGAAATGTAATAAAGTAATTACAAACTCTAGTCTACTAGGGATAGGGTTGTTACATGTTAGGTCTACCACAGTGTAGATGTGCGTTCAGAACCAATGTTACCTTTATGGATACCATATAATAGAGATATGGAGATAAAAATACGTAGTTTGGTTGAATTTTTATTCCACTAGAGATTTTGAGATGTTCACGCCCTAGAAGAGAAAGATACGCCATTTTATCCTTAAAGAAAAAGAATCCCTTAGTGAAACAACGTCTTATTCCATGGAGGGTCTAAATTATATAGATAAGAAGTATTCAGGATCTCCAATCGTACATGAATCCACACTATAGATATAAGTGTCTATGCCATATTAATGTGTCCACACAACAGTTTGAATGGCATGAAAAGTGGTTTGAGGATATCATTTTAGAGATCTTGTATGAGTTATGGAGGAGATAATTGCCAAGTTTTGTGGATTTAGTCAACAATAGTGGACCACATAATAGTACTATAGATGAAACCATAGTGATTTATGATAAATAAAGGTTACACCGTGCTAGATCTTATGATAACATAGGATATGATGAATGTAATTTTCTAAAATATAAAACTTATTGTATAGAAACCATTTAATATCATTACAAATTTAATGAATGAGATTTATGTATTTATAACCAAGAATATCATTTCCTAATATATTCTAAAAATAAGGGATCTAATTTATCTTTTCATAGAGGTGAATAAGTACCTCAGCAGATCTACATTAGATAATATACCTTGTTCTATGATTCTTCCTGAGATTCTAGTAAAGAAACATACATATATATAAATTGTGAAGGATATAATTTTTAATGGAAATGATCCAATGAAGGAAAATTATAAGTACTTTCCATTGTTAAGTGGTGATATATTTCTGAACATTGTACTTATGTGAGCCTAGGTGAGGAGTGACTAATATCTAACCTTTATAAGAGGAGTTTCCTCGGTGTGAAGTGATTTCTATAATGATTTTTTTTCATGGAAAATCACCATTTCAAGATCATTAAAGTATCCTAGTGAGGTTTAACCATGTAAATACACATTTCCATATTTAATTTATTCATGCACACTAAAATAGATCATGAAATATAAATAATGTCCACTTAAAGGGAATAACAAGTGACCATCATGGTTGAGAGGTCAAGATACTTGAGGTAAAGTTAGACATTAATGTGAAATAGTTTTAATATTACTTGAAAATGTATATTATTGTTCACCCCCATATTAGGGTAACCTCATGATAATTCCATTTATTATTTCTAACAAGTGTTATTCTAGGGATAAGATTATTTTCGGGATTTTTTATTTCTATAATTGTATCTGAAGTTGTGTTGAAGATATCATCCAAAATGAAGGCTCCTTTTATTGGAGGAATTAATGTAAAAGCATATAAAATGGAATTATCTAGTTCTTGGAATATTTTCTTAGAGTTTCTCAAGAAGTGTTAGAATGTGGAATTATTGCGTTAAGGTGACATAGATTCATCTATGAAAAATATCAGAGAAAAACTAAAATTGATTCTTTGTTCAAAGATGCATTAAAAGATTATATAGAGGAATAATTGAACAAAATATATGGATCATGGAAATTTTTATAAGGATATTGGAAACATAATTATAAGAGTTTTTTGGAATATATGGGAAACCATGTATGATGTTCCTTATAGAAAGATTCCAGAAGAAAAAAAAAAGAATTTTTCTGGAAAGTTGTATTCTCTAGTCATGGAAAAATATAAACCTGATTTTATTTTAGATTTTATTCCAAATGTGGATAAATTATGTGAAATTGAAAAATATCTCTTTCTGTTGAAAGTAAGATATTATTCTAGTGATGAAATGAAGCCAACAATAAGTTTTTATTCTATGTAATTGTCATTCATGGGAAATTATTATTGATAGAGTATCATTCATAGAGTTTAATTTTCAATGATTGATTATTTGTCCTTGGAAAATAAGAGTTTAAATAATGAATTATTTTCCTTTAATTTTATCATGCCAAAAATAGGAATTAAAATGAAATAATAATGTGATATACTTGAAGATATTTCTCAATATTTCAGAAAACACATGGACATGAAAAGGATTTAAATTAATGTTTTATTTCACTAAGATCATAATCTGAAGATGGAAAATGGGATTTGAGATATGATGGATCAGAGTGAAATGTGTTGGATAAAAAATTAGAATAAAAATAATAAAAGATAATAGGCCTTGAGGAGATGATTAAATCCTCTATTGGGAAGATGAATATCCATCCAAAATCTATCTCAACTTTTCTAGTAATGAAAAGTAACAAAGATCATAATTCTATAATTAAATAGTTATTCCATTAAATATCTCATATTATGGTTACATAAAAGGTGATGGAAGTAAATATATTTTATTTTAGAAGATTTGGGTATATCACGAGTTGATGTTTCGAGTCCAACAAGCCCAAAGATGTTAGAAAAACACATTTAGCGCCAAATTCTTCAAAAAGTAGAGCCAAAAAGAGGTATTCTTCTTATGGAAAATGATTCATTTTTTCTATCCTTGGTCATTTAGAAAGTTATTTAAATTTTAAAAATGTATGTAAGGGTAAATAAGATATAAAAATACACTCCACTCCTATGATATATAAGGGGAATGATTATCCGAGAAGAATGAACATTAAGATGGAATATAGGTTAAATGTTTTAGTGAAAGAAAATGATCCTCAATAATATTTTTTATTGAGAACCAAAATTTGATAACTCACAACAACAATCCTATGGTAAATGAAGTTAAATTTGGAAGAAAAAACAAGAGGTTATTCAAGTTACGAAGAAGGTCGAAGATAATATGAAGTTGACTCCGCCAACGAAGTTGTATTACAAGATGAAACTTTTATCTATTAAATTATGGGTATTCTGAAGTGGTCTTTCACAAAACACTAAGATGTAAAAGAGGAAGATGAAATGGGGAATAAATTCAAAGGTGAGATATAATATTTATTCAACCAATAAAGATACTTGTTCATGTGTAATCAATTCTGAAGCTATGGAAAATCCCATGCCAAGTAAGGATGAAAATTTTCGAATACATGATAATAAATGTCTAACAGTTATCACTAAAATGAGATAATTTTGATAGAGTTTGATTTTTTTTCTATAATTGATTATTAATAACATTAAGATTTTTTTTCATTACTTTCCCAATATCTTTAGAAGGGAAAATGAATGATATATGGTGATGATCTGGTTCATCTTGAACATCCATATTCCAAACCGTAAGGAAATTTACGGTACATCTCCCTAAATTTGTTTTATTATGTATCCTTTTTTGTAATGAGGTTAAACATTAAGGGGGATATATGATCCTTGGGGAGATTCTAATTGAAAATAACATGAAATTTTATGCCAAAAAAACATGTTGATAAAGCTTAATATAAAAATTTTCAAGTATAATATGGGCCCCCATTTTTTCACATTCATGTGATATAAAAAATATTTTTAATAGACAAGGTATCAGGGGGATTTTTGTTTCAAATCAATGACTTTTAAGACTTATCATATGTTTATGAATCCTGTGAAGATCATAAAATCATAGATTACAGATGATATCATTTTTTTAAAATTGAAACACTCTTGAAACAATTAGTAAAAAATGATTATAATGTGGTATAAATTAATTCATCTTGTGATATGTTTCGCATAACCAAGTTTATTAATGTTACATACTAATGGTTGGGTTCAATGTGATGAAAATCATAGGATTTATTTTGATTGTGTAAAATCAAAATATGTTATTTGTGTTTCTTGGTATTCATGTGTGACATAGAAAACCATGTTTCTTCCTATAAAAACATTATATTACAATATGGAGATCAATATTATTTTAATTAGATTATTTAATTAAATCTCAAGTGTGATTTTGTAAATTCACTCAACAAATGTATTGTGAAAATATATTAGAAAAGGAGATTGGATTTTGATACATGTGGTTTCAAAGGATTTGGATAATCAATATGTGGTTGATGTTAAATGATTAAGTTGAATTGAATAAGGGGGAGATAATATAAAAATGTGGATAAGATATAGCCTATGGGAAGTTGAAATTTATTAGATCCTTTTCCTACATCAAATGGGTGATGATGCGAAGATTATGGTCCCTATAACAGGGTGGAGAAGAAAGAAAAGTACATCCCAAAATTTGTATAAGTATGTTTGGAAAGACCATTTTGACTAGAAATACCCTTTGTATATCATTGAAAATAATGGGGAGTAGAATATATCTTGAGAGTGAGAATATATTATTTAGTGGAATAATATACTTCTAAACATTTATTAAATAATGGGAAGAAAAATTATGATGTTTATTATCAAAAAAATCCAAGGTGGGGATTATTATAAATCCCACTATGCGTTAAATGAGGGGGAGAAAAATATGTTGTATATTGTTTGAAATCCCAAAATGTTATATTGTTACTAATACCAAAGGCTTGAAGTATTTTTATTTTGAAAATAATGTTGGTCAAGGTTGTTGATAATAAAGATGGTAGTTTTTGATGACTAAGATGTGTGTTGTTATCTTAAATAAGTAATCTGGATTTGTTAAAAACAACATTATTGACCACACATGAAGAAGATAACCAAAGTGTTAAAGTGAAGCATTGGAGATTGGTTTTTCCCAAAGTGAGGGATGATATGATAATTCTTGGGGAATTGTTATAGACTCATTGATTACATAGGATTTACAAAAGTTGGATGAAGAGTTCTTTGAAGTAGTTTAAGAGGATATCTATCTAAAAGATAGACTACATGCGGTAGAACCTCCCTCAAATAATAAGAAAAAGTATTATTATAATGGCTACACTTTTTGGAGGTTATCTTGGGAAAATATGAAATATTTTCAATGTTGTAGTCATGTTTTCTATGATACAATGTGACAGGGATGGGTTAAAAATATAGTTCTCTATAGCTCCTTATCCAATATAGATCGGCCCTATACATGTGGGATAAAGACAAAACATATAGGGTAACCAAAAAATATATCAATGGAGGATCCTTGTAGGATTTGATATAGGAAAGAACACATTCGGGAAAGTGTGTTCACATAAAGTTAGTGCTCCAGGATATAGGGAGGTAGTGAGGAGGTAGTGGTCCATGACATAGGGTAGCAGCATGGAGGTAGTGGTCCACATCATAGGGTGACAATGTGGAGGAGGCAGGGAGTAGACCCCATTAATAATAACATGAAAGTTTAGAAAGTGATGTTTCTTATCATTCACATGAATTTTGGAGGAACTTAGGATGTGAGAGGCAGAGTACTTAGGATAAATAATAGTCATGATCACCACAATGTGTAAGTTTTATTAGATCCACTTGATCATTTATGGTGTCCAAAATAAATATAGATCGATATAGGGTATTGGTTTTTCATAGGAATATTGGTTCCACTTTAATTTTTGAGGTGTCCACTCTATTATAGAGAAAGTTACATTATAGTCCCCTTGGAGAATATTAATTCACACTGTAGTAACTACTTGCACAGTGGAGGTTAAAAATTCTAAAAATAATAAGAATTTGAGATATCTAATACTACAAGAGTCCATGTGATAGAATACGTTTCTATGTTATAGTATTGTGTCCACATAATTTTTTGTATAGTGTGACAAAATTATAGATGAGATCATGCTAGAGATCATGCATGAGTTATGGTGGAGTCAATGGCCATTTATTATGGATCTATTCTATAATTTAAGACCAAGACATAGTACTATATAACATGATAGAGTGAAGTGTGATAATTAAAATTTATAGTGTGGTAGATTATACAATTATATATGATATACAGAATTGAAATTTATACACTCTATAATTGAAGAACATGCCACAGGTATGTAGTTTTTTATCTATGAGTGTTTCAGCTAAGGAGAGTTATTTCATGGACTCCTAGGTTTCCAAATTAGATTAAAATACCTATAAAGACCACATTAATTACATGGGACACTTGAAATTCTCCTAATAAAGATAATATTCAATACAAACCATTGTATTGAATGTAGAAATAAGAATTATAAAAAAATATTAATAGTTATAGAGAAAAATAATTTGAATAGAGTGCCTGTTTAAAATCCATATTTCAGAGAGGAAGTGGAAGGAGTTTTTCAAGATGTGGGGATGAAAGTTTGATGTTTTTATAACTAATGAAGATATTTCAAATTCTGAAGAATTATATTTATGTATCCATATCAAAGAGGAAGTTGTTGCAGCAATATTATAGAATGAAGGGAGATGCATCAAGGTGTTTTAATAGAGGTAAAGAATCATCTAATTAGAACTACATCTGAGTATCTATAGTGTATGGTGATGCATTCCAAGATGCTAGAAAAGGGACCTACATTTCCATTAATTGTGAAGGTGATTCCTTACATTGGTAATGATCCAATGAATAATATTTTCAGGGAGTAACCCTTGGTGTGTAGTGATCTATCCTTATACTTTGAAATACAGTGAGATTGGTTGGGGAGGGATCATACTTGAACCCTTGTTAAGGGAGTCCCTTAACAGTAGGGGTTTCTATAGTGAATGTTGGTGCATGACGCATCATTGTTGCATGATCCATGGAGTTTACCAGTGTGGGTGAACCATGTAAATACTTGAATCCATATTTACATTATGTATAACCCCAAAATAATTTATGAAATATAAATGATATCATTTAAATGAGAATTAAAAGTGAACCTCATGGTTTATAGTTTAAGATAATTGAGGGAAAGTGTTACTTTAAAGGAGTACGAGTTTTAATTTTTATTGATTGTGCATACCTTGATTCACCCACCTCTTAGGGATATTTTATTCTATATACCTTGTTTATTTTCATGAGTCCCTAAAAAAAATCCTAGTAAATCTTCCTTATTTACAATATATACTAATTCCATCTAACACATTTTCCATACCAACCCATATAATACTCACCATATTCTGTCTCCAAAATATTAGCTTTGATAACACTCTATAATGAACCCCCTCAATTGGTACCCCTCCTAGATTGGTTGTGAAGATGGGGATGACCCATTAATCCCACCTCTAATAGGCCACATGTTGGATACTTTCATAGATGGGATAAATTACAAAAATATGGGATGAATTACCCTCCTTATAAAAATTTAAGGAAAATAGATAAAAAATAGTTCCATAAATCAACACCATCATATATATGCATAGTGAACCAATCTTAACACAAGATGTTATATTATACAAAACATAAATTAATTTTTAATTCCAAACGATGAACCTAGAATCTGAATAAAAAATATAATAGCTTTTGAACAACCACTCTTGGATAGTAATTCCATGGTTACTCATCAAATTTATCTTGTAAAGCTAAAAAACAGTTTATATTTATATATTTTTGAGATGGCCATACATGTATAATTAGTAGGATCCTCCTTGGAATAACTTTTATCAATATAAATGAATTATACTAAGGAAAGGTGAATAAACAAATGAAACCAAATTATTACCTAGATATGTAAAACTATATCTCATACTCACCATGATTATCTATCTAAGTCACATATACAAGTAAACATATCCATATAAAAATAGATATTTAAGAAATGTACCCTACTTCCCCTTCATTATTGGTTTATCACTCTCACACCCCAACAATAAATTTCATGTGCTCCCACACCTTCCATAATTCACCATGTACCCCATACAAACATAACACACCTCATAAAATCACATCTATTACCTATATTAAGTGTAAAATTCATTACATCCCATATAAGATTAATTATATCCCATGCAACAATACTTACACTTGTAAACTCATGGGAAACCATAGTCACCACATCTCGATACATGTATTGTTTATAACATTAATCTGCTATATCTATCACATACATTTATTATAAGACCTAGATATCTCAAAACCCATGTATACACATTCCCTCGGACTTAAAAAATTATATTATAGATACTCATGTACATCATGATGTATCAAAAGGGAGAGTTGTGAAGAGATAAAACTCGTTCATTCATTCCCCCACAAACCAAGATGTTGAGTAAAATACCCATACCCAAAACATCTAGCCACCGATTATCCACCTGACTTAGGTGGTGGAGCATATGAAATAAAAATATATAAAAATATATCATTCTAAAACACACTAGTTGAAACTATCAAGAACTATAATCAAATTTAGTCATTATACCACATGTAACTCATATTCCAGTACTAATGTCTTGGTAACTAGATTCCATAAAAGCACACAAACACCATGATTCATCATCATTAATCATATCAATTTACTAATTAGAAATTACTTATTCATTCATTAAACCCCATTACAATTTCTAGTTTAATAAATTTATTTCATTATAAGCTAACATGATTTATAATTCACATTAAAAATTTTATACACCCATCCCATAATCCTCTAAAAATTATGTCATTCTCACTATGGTTTTCATAATTCATCATTGAAAACATCAACACTCAACCCATGAGTTTTTGGTTAATTAATTTACCATTTCATAATTTGGGTAGTATAGGACTCATATAAATTTTCCATAACACTATCCACTAACTTTTCATAAACTAACTAAATAAAGAAGTTGAAAATCACAATAAAAACTGTTAGGAAAAAACAGTCATAAAAATTATTCAGGATGGGAAATCCTATCTCTCAACCTATACCACCCATAAAAACAACAACAATAAAATGCTAGTAAATAGGTAATCCCAACACTTAAATTTTTCCACATAAAAAACAACAACCAATACAACTTCCAAACAAATAGGAAATCTCATCTCCAAACTTTCTCTATCCAACCCAACATCAACCATATCTTTATGATATATAATAAAAAAGAGAAAATTTTTACTTTTTGTATCCATCCCATCTCTAATAAAGAACATACACAAAAAATATAATGTCTCTTAAATCAAAAGGAACACATAAATTGAAACAAAATTATTTTAAATCAAAATAAAATCAAGGGTAAATTGAGTACAAAACTCTATGGCTTGCAATCCTTTAGAAAAAAATGAAATTGCTTATCCACAAACATGTATATTCTGAAAAAAAAAATTTACCATTTTTAATTAACTTACTCTGTATGCATATGTTATCTGAAAGCTAGACAAATAATTAAAAACTAACAATGTCTAAGATCTATCCATAAACATTATTCAATAATAACTATGATATTCCACAATTTTCAAGGAATAAAAATTATTAGTTTCACATAACTCTTTAATTAATAATTTCACACATCCATATTTTCATTATATATACAATTAAAATTAGATAAATCAGGATAAAAAATAACAATATAAATAGTAAGTGGATATCACACAATGTATTAGTAACAATATGCATTATAAATAAAGAATAAACACATGATATCAAAAAATCCATTCCACTTCATTCTCAATTATAGTTATTTTCATATTTTATTTCAATTACACCATCAAAAAAAGAAACTTAATCATGATAATCCAACAATTTAAGATAAAAAAATAACTAATAAATTCCTTAAACTTGATTTAAATCTTTTAAAATTTTCCAATAATGAATACATGGAAAGGGATTAACCATCACCAAACTCAAGTAAAACCACCACAGAACCTATCCACTATAAACCATAATCATGCCACTCTAAAACCCTGACCCATATCAATGAAATTCCTCCAAAATGTAACTTTGGAAAGAATAAAACATGGAATAAGGGAGGAATATAGGAAGAGAAGGTACCTTGATTCTAGATTATATGATCCCAATGAATAAAAGGGATTAAACCCTCAAGGGAAGAAGTTAAATAGTAAGAAGAAGATTATAATTCATCTAGGGTTTGAAGGATTATATTAAAAGTTTAACCATGGGGTGATCATGACACATATTTTTAGATTATTCTCCACATGAATCTACCATAATGGGGGGACATTCACTATAGATTTAGTTTCCCTTGGTCATAGTTTATCAGGTTTCTCAAATTTTGACTATGAAAAAATCCTATGAATGTCATGAATATTTGAAATCACATTACAAAAAATTAGAGACACTAATCAATGAACAATAACTAGGATTATTTAATTCAATCCCCCCATAGGTCCACCAAAATTATAAACATGAATGATAGAAAAATCCCTTGATGTTTCTTCTTCCACTCCCAAGACTTAATCATGGGGATTAAAAACTATCCTTTTCCCTTCCCCAAAACATCACCAATGAATTAATTAGAAAATAATCACTAATCCAACAAATATAGTGTGGTGGTATCCCTATTTCCCACAAAAAGGCTCAAAAAACCCCTCAAGACACTATTCCATCCACAATGGGTGTGAAGCTTCTCCACATTTATGATAAGAGAAGACTCCCAAAAAATTCCATGAAAACTAGCCACTCATGGAATTTGACTGCTCATGGAAGACCAAGAACCATGAAACCAACTCACTGCATCCCAAGGTTCAAAACAACCAATTAAAATTGGCATAACTCAGGACCAAATACTTACATCACTCACCAAGTCCAACGCCACTCCTACCACCATGGTATGGTGGCCCTATAGTTGGTAAAATACTCAAAAATCACATTTATAATTCTTATAAGCTCTTTATCTATATCTCAAATCCCTTATAAAAAAGGGATGGATCCAAAAAACCAAGCCCTTAAAAGTATTCCATTTTGTACATAATGATTTTGTATACAAATATTTCTCCTTATAATATATTAATATAATTCTTTTTCTATACCATTATTCAAAATGTATTCATAATTTTTTTTTGTACTTATCATGACCTTTTCTAATTATTAATTTCTGATATTAACATTAGTTTGTATTAGTTATTTTGTAGATTGGTTTTATTTTCAAATTTTATAAATTTAGTCAAAAAGAAAACTTCTTAATTTTTCATTTGAATTATTCTTAATTCTACTATAGTGTTTAATTACCTAATTAAAAATTCCTCACTTTAATATGATTCTCAGTGAATATGTATCAATATTATATTTTTATTAAGACCTTAATGTTTACCCTTAGGATTACATATCTCTATTTATAATGATCAATTTAAATTTTATGATATGTAATGATTCATGAGTTTAGTTTAGAACTTTTTTATTTTTTATCACATGTTATATATAGTGTGAATATAAATTTTTGTGTGACTATTATATAAATTATTCTTAATGTATCATATATGATTTTAAAAATATTATAATATCATAAGTGGTCCTAAAATTATAATAACCATTAATGCATTGATAATGTTTAATTTCTCGTGATATCATTATACATTGGCATGATAAAGTTAGATGTGTTCGTTATGTTATGTGTAGACATAATTTAGTTATCATTTTAAACAATGTTATGATGAATTAACATTAATCCTTGACATAAGCATAGTATATTTCATTATAATGAATATATTACATTCCATAACTTCAATATACTATTCCCTTATTGTAATGATTATGATCTTATGTTTATGGTTTGATAAGTACTATTATTCTCACTCATGCACTAATGTTGATCCATGTATCCTTTTATTTATTATTCCTTCCCCTATTAGGTTTTTTAGACCACCCCTTCATCGATGTATATACCCAGGTGAACAAACATATTAATGATATGATGAAGGCCCTTAGAAGTACTATTATAAATATATTGAATATAGTTAAAAATATTATATGTATTAATATTATTTGGACAATATATTTCTACTAAATTATGAATATTGTTTTGGGAATGTTTTATATTATAAAATTTTATCATGAAATTGATGTAATAATTATGTTATACATGTATGGGTATCAACAGCAATTTACTTCATTACAGTGGAATAACATCAATTTTATGGTTTTATGGTATATGGTTTTATTCCCCATTGAAATTATTATATAGACCATGTTTCTTTTTTATTTATAATATATTTTTGGTATATGGTTTATTTTATTATTAAAACATATTTATATAGTGAAAATTCTTATAATATTGTAAATATATTTATTTTAATTTCAATTTCAATTTTAAGATAGGTTTATAAACTTCTCATGCGAAATTTATGTTTTTAAATAATGGAATGAAGTGATAAAAATTATATTATTCATTTTTTTATTTTTAATGTAATATTATTTAGTTTTAAAGTTATTATAAGGATATTTTATGAAATATTTAACATAAATCTTTGATTTTAAGACTTTTGGATAGAAATATATGTTTTTAGTAATCCTCCTTGTTTATTAAATTATTTTTTGGAAATCTTAAAATGTTTCACAATCTCATTATATCAATTTTTGATAAGAATGAATATATTTTACTAGATTTTAATATCTTAAACTCCATTTTTTAATAGTTTTATGTTTTATGTGATCCCAGATAAATTTTATTTTATTTTAAATTTTGTTATGTATTATAATTTTCTTGTTAATTTTTTTATAAATGAAGGGGTTATTTTTAAAGATAGAGTTCAATACTTTGTGATAAGTGATTTAAAATAAATTCGTATGTTTATATATTATTGGTAAAATATTATAGTAAAATTAATATTAAAATTAAACTATATATAAGTGTGTATATTTTTTTACTAATAAACCATGTATGTCGTCTGGGCGATCTCGAGCATGCACAGATCATGAGTTTCAGTTCTGTGGTTAGGATCACATCACTTCCTAGAGAAGGGATTATTGGTTCTGGTGAAGGGTTAAATTCACTATTTAAGCCTTATAATGATCAATCTCTATGAATTCCTCTATTTCCTTAATTCCACTCCTATTAGGATATGTTTAGTTTTCTTTAAATGTTGCTTTGGGATTTTTGGTGTAAGCAATTGATAGTTTCCAAGATGCATCCTTCCTTAGCCAATCTAAGTCTATTTTTTTCACATGATAGACTGAAATATGTGCTTCATAGTTCTTCAATAATGAAATTTATAGGATTATTAGTTTGTGGTAGTAATTTTGTGATGTTGGTCATCTATATTTTTAAAGTTTGGTGGTATCTAGTGGTTCTGGAATATTTATAATTAGTTTTCTCCACTCAATAGTGAGATTGTTTTATATTTATTTTGTTTATGGTGTGATTATGGTTCTATTTGTCCTTGAGATTTTCCTCATTACAAATCTCAACCAATGGGGGGTGTAATCTATTTAGAGTTCCAATGTTTTTCTTGTTGGTGTTCATTTAGAGGAGTTTATGTGGTCATTGAAGACAAATTTTCCTCAAGGAATGCAGTCATGATTTTCACATGGCCATAAGGAACAAGGCATGACATTGCAACCCAAAATATGATAATTTTTACTTTTATGTTTGAATCATATAGTTTTTGTATTTCTTTTTTTGGTACTTGGTGACTAATTTAATGTATTTTTTGAATAGTATTTGGTAATGGTAGTTTTAGGGTTCCCATGAACCCTTAAAGTTTTTATATTTCAAAAATATTTAAAAATGTATTTAGAGTAACATATGTATTGGTGATTGCGTATTCTTAATAGGAATTATTTTTTTATTATTTTTTTAAATAGGGTATAATTATTCCAAACATGTATAGTTTATTTCCTTGGTACTTATTACAAACTTTTAACAGTCAGGAACACAATTTAGGCATTATGAAGGATTTTTTGGGGTATTGGTTTCAAAGGACTCTTGTTTGTTTAATATAAGAATGTTAAAACAAAATCCATTAGATGTAATTCTATCTTTTCTACTACTATATGTTTTATTAAATAAAAAATTAATTTCATATTTAAAAAGATAATATTCCTTCTCATAATCAAATCCAGGAATTTGGGAAAAACATTGTATGATGAGACAATATTTTTATCTAATTGTCCGATTTTTCTTATATCAATTTTTTATGAAAGTATTTTTATTAAAATAAATCTTTACAGATTTTGGAAATATCATAATAGATCCAAATATGTTGTTCTTTTTATGGAATTTTAATTTGTCTTGGTTTTTGTCATTCCATTTGATTAAATCATTTAGATTTTTTATTCCATAACTGATCTTGGTTTGGGATATTCATTCCTGATTTAACGACATAATGTTAAAATATTTGATCAATATTTATTATTTCATTTATTATTTTTTTAATTCCTATATTTTATAAAACAAAAAATATATTTTTTTAAATTTTTTAATCCTTTATGATTCGTAACATCAATTTAATTCTCATTATAGATCTTATAACATGTTTCATTAAAAATACTTTAACTTCATGTTTCCTTGGGAGAAACCATCTAATAAATAAATCATATTGATACAATTTTTCATTTTGATTCAAAATTATAATATTGTAAATTTTAAATTTGTTTTGAAGTGGTTATATGGTCGATCCAGCATGGTTAGTGTACAGAATATCTAATAATTTTTTCTTTGAATTTTTTTTGGTTGATGATGTTTAATTTGATAAAAGCCAAAATTCTAGAAATTTATTAATTAAAAAAATAACTATAATAAATTGAATATACATTAGTAGAGAAGACAATTCCAAAGATATTTGTCCAGTTTAGTTATATACACAGTGAAATAAATACTCACTGTTTTGTAAAAATTTTCCATTTAATCACTATTAATCCATAACATTATGTTCTTATTTGAAATTTTAATATATCCCCAAAATTATCCAAATTATCATATTATGTTTTTGTGAATATATTTTTAGGAACTTTATTATTTAATCTATTAGTAAAATATAAAGCCATGTATCTGGTAAAGTAAATATATTTGTCTATGATGGGTATCATACCATAAGAATACTTTTTTGGTCTCACATATAAAAGTGTGTAAAAATATAACAGACAATATTAATCCATCAATTTATATATTTATTTATTATTAATCATCTCATATAAAACATACAATTTTCTAAAACATGAATTTTAATATCGACTAAATAAATTCTGTTTCACAACCATTATTACTTATTTGGTATCACATGGTAAGAACTAACATATATGTAAATGCCTCATATAAAAACAATTCCGTTATATATATAATTAGATAATTAAATATCTAATTGATTTAATTAAATTATTTATCCACCATGGATCATATATAATGAAGCATACATATACCTTCACTTTCATCCAAAATTTATAATTACAGATTTAGAGACTAAAACTTATTTGGTTTGAGAGTTTTTATAATTTTATGGGTTTTTTAAATAGAAGTTATAATGGTAAATTTTCTATTATAAAAATGAAAATTTTAACACAACATTAGGTTTGTGATTTGGTTATTACCCTTATGTTGTAATTTAATAATTTTATGATTTGATTTGAATTATTTCTTAATGCTAAGTGATGGTAAAATTTAATTAATAAATGAACTATTTATGTCGTTTATTTTAAATGTGTTTTTTATGGAATAAATAAAATGTAATTTTGAGATATTATATTTAGTGGAAATTCCCTAAAATATTATATTAATAATGTTTTATATTTTATTTATGTTTTGGACATGTATGACTAGAGAATTAAGCTGGTGACATGAATGGGTAAATTGAATATTAATAGAGGGGAATGATTTAATAAAGGATATAAAAATAAAATTATGGAGGATTTAGAGGATTGGATTAAATTTGGATTGATTTTCACTAATGAGAATATTCTATTGGATACTCAATCAATCCACTAAAGTATCAAATACTTGGTATCATGGTGTTCTGGTGGATCACAAAGATTTTAATGAATAATGGAATTGGATAAATGATCATTAATGATCGTGAAAGGATTAACTATTCTTGTTCATCTTGGAATCAATAAATGTGACTCAAAATTATAACTATTTAAATTTATTTTATAAGAATCTACCATTATTTTAGTTTCTGTGATTTGTAGATAATTTATAATTATCTAAGACAATGATTATATAATAAATTATAATTTTAAATTATAGATGAATATGAAAATGATGGAATAAATTTTCAAGATAAATATTTTCTATAAATAGAAAACTTGTTAAAATAGATTATTCCTGTGAATTTATAAATGATGGAAAAACAACTATGGAATTGGATGGAAAATATAATAAATAATAATGGAATTAGTTTAGTAATGTGAGATGATAATTAGTGAACATGAATAAAAAAATTTACAAATCAGTGTTTTCTGTTTGGTAAAATTAATGTGAGTCCTAATTAATAATTTAATTATGATGGGAATTAATTTTAATATTTCTTTATGAATATTTATGTCATATTTATGAATCCAAAGAATTTAATATGGAGCCCATAATGATAAAATATTGTTGAAAATACCTTAATAGGTTATTCGAGTAGTTTTCAGAACTTTGGAAGGGTTTGAGCCAAATACGAATATAGATTATTCCACTCTTGGGAGACATTTACTGAGGTGTTGGTGATTGTGGGGGGTGAAGTGGACATGAGTTACATAAGGGTCATGGATCCTATGAATTTGGTCATTCCATATTATAAAATAGATGTAATTTTAATAATGAATTACATGAGTGTGGTTGGAATCTTACATATGTTATTTGATAACAAGAATAGAACAGGAAATCTAATTGTTTATTATACTCTTCTTCGGGTGTAATTTTGAGATTGTGGGATGAGTTTATGGTGGGGTTGTTACAAAAATATCTTATAAACTACTAGATAAATCTTTATTGTGAGAACGGATGGATTTGTGAAGGTGGAATTTCATTTTGTATGATGTTTTTTGGTTGATATGTGTTTTTTATATTTAAAAATTTGACAATGTTATATAACATGAGTATTCATAGGATATGATAAATATTCGTGATGGGGTAAATTATTCACATGGATCCAATGGAGGTGAAATTATACGATCGAAATTTATACATATACATATATATATATATATATATATGTAGTGTGATTATATTCCATAAGTCCTTTGTATATGTGGTGTCCCGGGTGGGTGAGTAAATGGGTGGTTAGTTTCTGATTCCAGTTTTTATATTTTCATGTGTTATAAAGGTTTTCTCTTATTTTATAGTAGTGGTGTGTGATACATGATGATTATTATGATATTGAGGATGATAAAATTTTCCATAGTACACATGTGATGTGTGGTGATGATGTTTCATGTTAAGTAGGTGAGAATATTTGATGGTAAACGCCTGATTATATATTGAGAGTCTCTGAGGGTGGTTAGTTACACAAGTAATACTGGTTATGGTGGGAAGAGTCCCAAGTGTGTACAACCCAGAAAAATATGATAGTCCTAATGGATTGACAACAATAAAATCAATGGATATGAATATTTAGTGAGGTCTATGTGGGTGGATAACTACATGAAGATATTTTTTAGAGTTTCTTTTGGTTAGATACCTACTTATTGGTGGTGATTATATAATGAGGTCTTAATAGGAGGAAGGAATCCCAGTTATTAATTAATGAAGCTATGATAGTTAATATTATAATGATTTTTTATAGATTTGTGTGATGTGGAACTTTTTTGGTATGATAAATGCGATGAATAAAAGGAATGATTTAGATAAGGATTAGAGTATGTCCTTGTGGAAGGATGTTTAATTGATTTTTTTATTTTTATATTACAGAAATTAATGTATTGTTATTCTATATTCATACTGAAACATTATAGTTCCATAGAGGACACTACTTAGTATATTTATATTCAAACCCCAAATTAATATATAATATTTTTTAAATTACTTATATAGACTTGGTGGTGGGTCAGGTAAAATTAGCTTTACAAATGGTCACCATTTTATCGAAGGAATATTTTATTATACCACATTAGATATATAGAAGAGATGATAGACCATGTAGTAGTTTTTCACTTTTATATTTTCTATTTATGACAAGATGTGAATTGATAGACATTGTTCATGTATTTTTGTTAAGAAATTCATTATATTATTATTAGTGGCACAAAGTTTTTATTGATAATTGTTAATTCCATATATATATCTCATGGTTCTTCTCTCAAACACATATACTTTTGAATTAAATCTTTGAGGGTAATAGTATAATTCAATATCAGTTCAGTTGAATCCCTAGTGAGGGTGGATTATGAAATAAGATTGGTGTTAGAACTTGTGAGAATTGAATTGGAGGTAGGGAATCAATATTAATTTTACCCTTCATGTTAAGTAGTCTAGAGAAATAATATTGGCACATAATGTCCCCAATGATCTAGGTGATGAATTTTTAACCTACAGATAAATACTAATGGAACAATACGATGACCGCACGATATCTTGATAGGTGTGGATTCCTGCATCGTATAGTTTTATTTTTTGATAAATGTGTGAGTGTTTTTGGGTGATGTCTTATGTGGGGGTGAATGATGATGGGGTATTATAAAGCATTCCTCATACATATGCTTGGTTTTAGGTTAGTTTGTATCTTTATAGTTATTTCAATTACATGATTCCATCATAAGGCGATGAAAGAGGATGCACTGTAAGAAAATGAGGTTATTCATCGAAAACTATATTTTGATTATTTATAGGATTAGAATATAGAATTGACTAAGTTTCAAAAGTACAATTTACAAATTATGATGGTTTTATAACAAGTCACGAGAAAAAAATTGTATGGAGGTTGTTTAATTAGCCTTCATGTTAATTCATATGGTATTTGATAACCTTTTTCATTTATGAGAGAGTTTGATTAAAGGTTCAACACATCAGTGGTATAAACTATGATTGAAATATCGTACTGTTTCTGTAAGAGTTTAAAATAAATTTCATGATTTTTTTGCTAATACTTCTTATTAGGGACTCTTATGATCAAGTGAAAGTATACTTTATTAGTGTTATAATAGGGAAGTCCACCAATCTGGGAGTTTGGTTGTGGGGTATAGAGTTAATGTATTATGATACCAATTTTATAACTATGAAGAATCTATTATATCTTAATTTTTAGAGGTCTTTAAGGCCAAATATTTCAATGAAATTGTAGATCCTTTATCTGAGTTATATTATAAATATATTGAAATAGTCTAAGATAGAAGATAAAATTATAACAATGATGGTAACATTCCAAAAACATTCTCAAAAAACAATTACTTACAGTAGTTATAAAGGTTAATTTTCATGATTTCTGAAGTAATTAAGACTTATATAAGGTTATGGGAGTTAGCTGCTTGTGATAGAATTTATTTGTTATGGGTAGTCAGTACCATATAGTAGGACCTTGGGCTTTGAATGTTACTCTTGTGGTTGTGTGGGACATCATTAGTTTATATGCCTATTTTTTGGGGTTTAAAAGGATATATTTGTATATTATGGAGATTAAAGAACCACCTCATTATTTTCACCAGCCTATTCAACCACAATTTCAATATAAATATCATTATACACAAGAATTGGGAAGAATTACACAAGGTAGTAAAAATTAAGACTTTATGGATGAAATCAGCAAAGATTTATCTAAAGAGAAGGTTGAGGAAGGAAATATGGAAAAGAGGAGGAGTAATTAGTTAAGGTAAAGTGAAAAATATTAAATATAAAGAGGTGGAGGGACAATAATTTTGGATATATTCACTAATTATTAATATGTATATGATAAATATTATTTTATATCATAGTGTATGATATATCGATATTGTTTGGTATCATAACCATTATTCTAAAGAAAGATAGATTTTATGTATTGTAATATTATTTCTTATGATATAATGGTATTATAGGCTCTCCCATGTCCTGAAATGTTGTATGATAGGGTCATATAATAGTGAATTAGATTGTATTGTACATCACATAAGGAATTATATTACTAAGTGTGAAATTCAAATGATAAGAGTTACCTTTAACAATCTTCCACTAATAACTACAAATGATTATAAACATTTCGTAAGATGAAACATTATGAGAATGATATGGTGAGGGTTACAATGTTTCGTAACTACATTCAATTTCTCATACATTTCATAACATATGAGTAAATTCCTAATATCTTTGTGAGAATCCCTAAGGGAATTATAAGTAAGAATTATCCATTGAGATGGTGTTTTTTGAGCTTCCATATTATTTAAAATCCAACTCCCAAATATCCATTACTATTTCTCCCTTATCCAATGATATCTACTAAATACCATGAGAGTTATGGTGAATCCCACCCAACCATTGGGTGATTTAGTTTAGTATGTGCATACAAAATGAAAGAAGTAACCAAATAGTTTCATCAATGAGATATTAATAAACTATTTGATTTAAAGAAGAAGTTGAGGCCATAATTAAATTGAGGTAATGATTTTTTCTTTCTAATTATATATCGTTTATATATCCCACAAAATGATGATTTTATATTTTTGGTTTCCAATGTCGTCTATTGAATTTATTAGGATTCATTCAATCCTTATAAACTAATCGGTGGTATCATAGAATTACCACACTTCTTATTTCATGAAATAATTTATAGAATTAAGATAATTTTACAATGCCTTAATATTTAATTTTCTACAAAAAAATGATATCTACTATTTTTTAACGGTGTGGTATTTGATATAAGATATCATAAGCTGAGATATGATCCTTCTTATGATATGTAATATAGTAAAATATGATCTGGTGTAATCCTTTTGTATTTAGTGTATCTTAGGGTATGATATATTGAGTCTTGTTTTACAATGGTGTCGCTCATCGTGTGATGAACATAGCATTGTGTCACCTAAGTGTGATCAATAATTTTCCTAAAACATGACTCAAGGTCATCAAAGGGGATATCAAAGGCCAGTTATAAGCCATAATAGGTGATCTATGGAAAATAATATAGGGATATCATAAAATAATATAGATAACATGATATTATCTATCTTAGGTGAAAAAATTCGAGTTGTTAATAATTATATAATTTTAAACTAAAACATAGATTCCAATATATAACATATTATAAAATAGAAAATCATGAAAAATTTTATTTATCTTAATTTCAATTATGAATTTAATTGTATAATTTATAATTTTTTTAAAATCACTGAAAAAGTACACTAGGATATGTATTTAATTTATAAATGTGTTTATAAATTAATTTATATATACTACTTAAAATTACTTATTAAGATTTATGAAACATTTAATAAAAAATTATTTCATAATATTAATTATTAATATTCAATAACTTTTTAAAATTATATAGCATGACATATAATTCATATATAAAATATTTATATATAAATTATAAGTTTAATTTATAAATTGTTTCTAATTTATATAAATGATATGATGGAATTTATATTTATATAATGAATTTTCCATGTAGTTAACATTAAATTTTCAAATTAAAATCCTCATTTATTAAAAATTATTCAAAACATATCAAATGGAAATTTGATAATTGATATAACCAAGGTGAAAATAATATTAAATATCTAATAATTAGATTATGTAAATTTTTTACATAATAGAATTTGAATATGAAGTTTTTATATTTCATATGATATCATAAATTTATGTAAACGTTAAATAATTAATAATATAAAAGGTTCATATTGGATAAAAGTGAACTGTTCTTTTTTTATTTCCTAAAGTGAAATATAAATTTTTTAAAATTTATTTTTTTTTTGAATTGTTCAAAAATATATATATCATGTTTCTATATGTGAATTGTTCATTTATTTATTTTATTCCATACTTTATTCATTGATATAAACTTTTTTTATTTTGAATGGAGGATGATTTATTTTAAAAGTGTTTAAACTCCTCCATAAAATTATCATGAATTAAGGAGTTACATGGGTGGTATGATAATTGGTTTAGTTTTCTTTTACCATAACACTGTATTTTTCAAGAGTCATTTAAAGAGTTACACATTAATTTTATTTGATCATATTAATTTTTTAGAAGGAATATGGATTCCAAAATAAATCATTTGAATCATGTATACATGTAAAGGGAATAAAATAATATTATATAGTGAGACTAAATAACCTTTTAAATATTAAGTGTAATATTTATTCCAAAGAGATACTTTTCACATCCTTTATCATACAACTGGGTGATCCATGCCAAATTTTAGTTCCCCTAGATTATATTTTCTAGGGAAACAAACTAAATATGTGTATCCAACCATTAAGTGTGTTGTTTTTTGAAGTTTATTTGGGTTATAATTTTCTATCAAACCCTATGAATTGGATACTAGAGGAAGTGTGTTGAGATAATCTAAATAATTGAATGGGAAAATTATTTCCAACTAAACATTCAAAGATACTTATGTGGAATGATTGGATTAATTATTTACCAAATATAGTTATGAATTATTTACATGATTAAATGATCTAAGTCATGATGAAATATGGATTTTTTACCATTAATGTACATGATATTATTTAAAATGTATTATTTTATTAATGGTAACATATTTAATAATAATACTTATTAAATGAATATAAAACTTGTTACTCATCTAATAAATGATTTTATTGTTGGTTAATAACATCAACATCATCATTTTTACATTGAGAACAATCCTAAAAAATGATAATCTTAATGTGATAAACTTATAAAAATGGTCTAGAGACATAAGATTCATTTTTCAGAAAGTAATAAAATTCCATGTGGTAGTGAAAAACCATCTTGATTAACCTAATGATTAAAGTGGTTCAAGTGGTGGATCAGATGGGTTCTAATAATATGAATAGAATGATTTAAATGAGGTTGGAAATTGATTATATACAAGATAAAAAATTAAACATTAGTATTCTCTATCCATCCATCCAATTATAATTTTTATTAAGCCACTTTATGGAGAAATGGGAAACCAAAGTACACACACAAGGAAAACTATGTGCTGAAAGAGCTCACATAATTGTTAAACACAAGGCTAAGGTTATTAGAATCATATTCTCTATATAATTCCTAGTGCAGAGTACTAACCTGGTTGTTTGGATCCTTCCTAATAAGTTCTTCTAGGTGAGAAATCATTCTGTCCATTATCTGGATGAATTCCAACACGGTGATTCTGCCTTGGTTGAAGCCTCAGGCAATGATTCGATCTTGCTTGTCTATCCACGCTTCTTGCCCATTTGTGGCCTCAGTCTGCAAACGTCATTCATATATCCTTAAAATCTCTTCATTTGAGGTGGTTGGACAAAGTAATTTTCAAGAATCTCTTACTTAGGGTGGAAAATGAGCCTTAGACACTATGCACCCTCTTCTTCTGTTACTCTTGGTTCTCTGCTTGGGTCCCCACTTTCCCCATCTTGAAGACCTTTGATTTCCTTGCTTCAAAATTCTTGGCCGACCTGGTTTCCATTGGTTGCGGTAGGTGAGACTAATCTTTGCGCCCCTTGGGTTTTTCCCCTAGACCACTATGCATTTCCCCAAGTCATGCCTTCCTTTTTTCCACTTCTTCCTTCTTGGGCTGTGGGGACCTTTCCATTGGATCTGATCCAGGCTGTCAAATGAGAGTTGGTTGAAACTATCATCACCTGAATCCTCATCCTCTTGTGACAATGATTGTTCTTGAGTTACTAGGCCTTCAAATTGGTTTTTCACTTTAACCCCTAGGCCTTCTTTGAGATCCCTCGGCCTACGTGAGGAATCCAACTTGGCTGATTTAACCAACAAGTCCTTCTTCTTCCCCTCGCTCCTAGTCATCTGAAATGAGGACGTCAGAATGAGCGTGTTTGGATCAAGATGTCCCAGTACGCTAACCCCATTCTGCCTTCCTTGACTGTGAAGAGATCTTGTAGCTACATTCAAGAAGGACTTCCCCTGCAATGACTTAACATATAGTTCAACTTCATTTCCAAATTCACCCTCAGTGATCTCACTACACGGAATCAGGCCTATGGTCTGCTCATATCCACGACCCATGAATTGAGAATGATAGTTAGATTCCTCCAATTCCCAACCTTGAGGACCCCCAGAGCCATGGGCCTCACTTACTACATTCACCACACCATTATCAACAATTCTTTCTGAGAATGGATGCTCCACCTCATCCACATTCAAGGAGAGCTCTTTATCCTTTCCTTCCACCTGCACTGCCTCCACTCTATACACAATACCATATATAATATAGATACAATAGTTAATTTTTAAAATATTTAGAGAAATGGACTTAATTGTTATTTCATAACACAAATTTGTTTGTGCATCCTAACTTGATATTCTCAAGAGAATATTGTTTTTAAGAAATTAAGGGAGTATATATGGACTTACAGAAGATAAATAGGGCATCATATAAAATATTAAACTTTTAAATATTTAATCTCACATTATTTCCTAAAAGTGTTTTTATAATTTCATTGAAGATGAATGTGAATATTTAGTTACCCTATTTAAGTGGATATATAATAATTTTTATTGGTTATATTGGAGAATAAAAATTCAAAGAGTTATAATTTGATCAAAATGACCTTTAAGGGAAATTTTGATATAAATTTTTTAATGATGATTATTATAAACCTAGAAAGAGTTATAAGTAGATATAAGAAGATATTAATATCATTAAATTGGATGCTTCAGAGTAAATGATTTTGAATACTATATTAAATGAGTTAAACTAGAGTAACATTATTTATAAGTACCATCTTTATTTAGAAAAACATTCTTCATAGATGTTACATAGTAAAGAAGTTTAGTGGGAGAGGTTTATTATACTATCACATTAATATGTTTTATGAATTACATAAATATGAAATTATTTTAATAGTACCCTAATATTTCATCAATCTTAAGTATTATATAGTGGTATACCATATGTCTATTGATTAGATAGACAGTTATGTATGATTTTAGATGTATTATTAAGAGTGATTAAGAATAATAAATTTATCATATTATAAAAAGGACGACTCCACTTTATCCTTATTTCATGTTGGTTTCATATATTATCTGATGTGAAATGATAATTAACATCTCAAAGTATGAATTTCAATTATCCCTTACCGATGTTTTTATGGAGTATTGTATGTTTTGATGAAATGTTAATGATGGTGTGAGTACGATTTAATACAGACCCATGGAATGTATATAGGAGTACAGACCTAGAATTTCCGTGGAATTTTTTTCCTTAAATACTTGGGAATTTTACGAGTCTGCAAAAACTGACGGTATATCATTCCGAGGCCCAGTGTGCCCGAAATCAATTTTTAAAGGTTTTTTCAGGTACCTTCAGTAAACGTACGAGCGGGTTTTTATAACTTTTGAACTGTTGCTCGGAATTGAAATCTGAGTGCACCGTTGAACTCACAGCGCTGGTATTTTCTTAAGAAGACTTTCACCTTGGCGGTAGTTGGTCGAGAATTAAAGATAGTTTTTGGGTTTTACGTGGGAATAATAAAATAAAATAGGTTCACATATTATTTTATTATATTTTTTATAACGACCATGTGGAAGTTGGAGGTGGGGACCACCACGCCTTAACCTCCCATGAGAGGTTATGGTGGTGGGGTCCGCCCGAACCTAACCTCCTCTTCATATTTATTTTGGTGGGGACCACCCAAGGTTAAAACCTCTTAAACTCCCCATTATGTGGGGAGAAACCTCTTGATCTCCCCACTTAATGGTCCCACCCCTCATTTTAATTTATTATGCCAACACCTCTTTAATTAATGGAACAATTCAAATTAAATTATTAAAACATAATTTAATTTATATTGACCATTCCTTTGTTGGGAGAGGGGTTGGAAGATAACTTAGAGAAACTTATTCTCTCCAATGAATAATCACCATCAAAGAATGAAGAACACTTCATCTGCCAATGACAGACATCTTCTTCTTTGATCTTCAACCGGAATTAGGGAGGAAGTGATATCCTTGAAAAACGCCGACGACGTCGTCCTCGACTTCTTCATCTTCTTTCCCGATGTCAACGAATCAACGTTCGCTTTTTGTGACTTCGTCAACGACCAACGGACAAAGGTAGGGGTTCAAGCTTGGTTAATTGTTGCTTGTTCATTATTTTCCATCGAGGTTTAAAATTCAAAGCTGCTTGATATCACCCTAACGCGGAGGGCACGTGCCAAACAAACACAACCTGACCCCTCCGAATTTGTTGTGGAAATTGATGCTAAACACGACATGAGACCGGGATGAGCAAATCTCATCAAAAATGATTGTGGATCTAAGGCGGCGTCCTAAGGTGTGTGTGGCTTCTTCCGCAACAAGAATCGGGCCACCGGAACTCGTCTGGTGACCCACAGAAAGTTCGTCGATGGATGGAGCGAGAATCATCACAACATGGATAGTGGCGGCGCAAAAGCACTGCCAGAGGAGAAATCCATGGCCGACGGACTGCAGTGGTGCAGCGGCGGCAAGCGCTAGCCCATCCTCGAAGAGGACCGGCGGCCTGAGCCGCCTGGTCGTCAGAGAAGGCGCGGCACAACCGTGCCGCGCGGTGGAGAAAAAGGGGGTCATGGCCCCTAGCCGCGGTAGTGTAGTGGCAGCTGGTGCAAGCCGGCCATGAAGAAGACCAGTGACCCATGATACTGGGTCGCTGGAAGAGGCACAACACAATCAGCACCGTGCGCGAGGCGGATGGCCGCTCGGCCAGCCGGGAGGAGCGGGACCCATCGTTGGTTCCCGCATGACGCGGACCAGGGCCACGTGGCGCCGGTTTTGGATCCCACCTGAATGGATAAGTCATTCAGTATACCAGGGGTGCGGCCTTCCCCTTGGACGCAGCTAGGGCAGACCCCACGGGCCACTGGGCCGGACCCCACAGGTCGCTAGGCCGGACCAGTGCGGGCTGGACCCAGCGCTGGCCGGACCCAGCGCGGACCAGACCCAGCGCGGGCCGAGCTGCCAGCGTGATTTGGGCTGCCCTGGCAGGCTAGGCTGCCCCCGCAGTCTGGGTTAGACCCGTAGACTAGGTCAGACCCTAGTCCGGACCCGGTTTGGTCTAGGTCAGTCTGACTGGGCTGGACCGGACCCACACCCATTTGACATGTTTCGACTCTTTTTCCCGTAACTTAGGCTATGAGCATCCAATTGGTGTACCATATGTGGTGACGGAAACCTTGGAAGGAGATAGTTCTTTTGGAATAACCAACTTGAGGTTTAGACACATTTGGGTTATGGCCTGGTTGGATCGATCATAAATCACATCGGGGCCTCGCAACGGAAATGCCAATAACTCTCAGATCGGGCGTCCGATTGACGCACCGTCTATCGCATTGAGTTTCTTATGAAAAGATTGATAGTTTGGATACATAAACTTTGTACTTCGTGGAAGTTGATGTATCAACAATTGGCTTGAGGAGAAGACCCTCCCGGAATCAAGCATGCTTTGTGCGGAACCCTCTGGCTAGCTGTGAACTGACAACTGTTCTTGGATGATGTGTGGGTTCGATAGCACTGACGACTCTTCCTAGATCCCGTGTGGGTTTGATAGCACTAAAGACTATTCCTAGATCCTGTGTGGGTTCGACGGCTTCGAGGACTATTCCTGGATCTTGTTTGGGTTCAACAGTTCTGAATTCCGTTCTTGGATCCTATGTGGGTTCGACAGAATAGATGATTCAGTGGCTAAATCTGATCATCTCTATCTCTCTACAAAAGTTGTATACCTGTGTGAGCTGAGTCAGTAACTTTTGTGTTTACCTCATGATTAATATGGGTTACTTGATAACTTTTGTATATGTATGGTCATATACCTATGTGGGGTTATCTGTTGATTTCATACCTCGTGGTTTATCCTTGTGGGATTTTGTGAGACCTTGAGGGTCTCGGGGTCCCTACTGAGTATCATTATACTCACCCTTGCACGGGCTATGCCCACACATCATTGTGTTGGTTGCAGATGACGGACAACGCTGACTGAGTATGAGAGTATCAGGACTGGACGGTACCCGGAGGTGGACCGTACGACGTGTTGGTACACCGAGGAGATTGACAGATGAGGAGTGTTGAGGAGGTTATCTGTACCTACCCTTCAGGTAGGATCTGTGGTGGACGATCCAGAAGCTTCTTTTCATATTTCATCTATTTTTTCCCTTTTTAGTTGTACATGTACTTTACAGTTGGGCTTGTATTTCTGGCCCCTTTAATTTTTATCACTCTATTGTTATAAAGTTTTTCTTAGTGTTTTGTATCTAGTTGTGTGCTCTGTTGTGTGTGTTTATAGTTATAAAGGCAATGCCTTCCAAGATTTATGGAATTATGCCTTTGGTGCTAGTCTTCAGCCCTTGGCCTATGGAAGGCAGTCTTGGGGTAGTCACGGCATGGGCCATAGGGGATGGGTCGTGAAAAATTTGTATCAAAGGAGTCGGTTCTACCGCAAAACATAGGACTCTGATCTTTTCTGTGAAGCAATAGTTCTAAGGGTACTGAGTGTGGTTTTCAGTTTAGGGAGTCCAGTGTTGGTACGGCGGCTGACGTATACATACAATAGGACCCTGAATTATGATTTCCGACTCAGTGCACAAAAATAGAGATTGTGTGTGTGTTTCAAGAGTTTTCTTAGTGATCCATTTGAGTCAGCTCACCATGTATAACTTTTGACCATGGTGCACCTGTTTCTTTTCAGGATTCCTCCACGCAGATAGCCATCCAGGGTTCCAAGATTTGTATGAGATGGCAGCCCACCGAGCGACGAGGCCTCAGTTCAGGGTCCTATCCTAGTGGAGGCGCTAGCGGTACCACTACCCATTGGGCCACTGATGCCACTAGCCACAACACCAGAGAGTGCACGTCGCCTGAGTGCATTTCATGAGTCCTAGTTCCGGAGGCTGCCTAGGTACAGGGGTGAGACGGACCTGCAGGTAGCTTAGGATTGGATGGAAGTTGTGGTGAGAGTCTTCAGACTTGTAGGGACACCAGCAGAACTTATGGGGATCCTTACCATGAGTCTCCATCAGGCAGTAGCAGGCAGATGGTGGAGCCTAAAGCTCCAGGTGCATGATGAGGTGACACTACTCTTGGTAGACATTGACAGCCTATTTCAGGTAGATTTTGTCCCAACCACCCTACGAGAAGTGCAGATATAGGAGCTACTTCATCTACAGCAGGGTAGCATGATGGTGGCATAGTACTCACCGAGGTTCACTGACCTCTCGTGCTACTCCACAGATATGGTGTGGGACCCATTCTTCAGGGCCCGGACCTTTGAGTAGGGACTCAGGCGAGAGATCAAAGCTTCTATGATCTCTCTCAAAATTCCGACACAGGCGGGGTTGTTGGAGCGAGCCCTATTAGTGTAGAGTTTCCTTACTGAGAAGACACTAGCAGCGAGACCCGCCGCTGTGCATCACGTAGCAGAGTCTTCTATAGCTGGCAGTAGACAACTGTCGCAGAGGTCCAAGCGGACCATGCCATCCGGTAAATGACCTCCGGACTCGGCTTTGGTTGTGTGAGTCACACGAGATAGATCGAGTCATTCGAGGAATAAGGAGTGTTTCACATGCAGTGGGCATGGTCACATGGCTCGTGACTGTTCGATCCGCCATTCAGATGATCAGCAGACATTGGAGGTTCCTCTCAGGTATAGCCAAAGGTTCGATCGAGCTGGTCTGCAGGGAGAAGGTGGACATGGCAGAGGAGCTGGTCGTACAGGTGGCGGTGGACGATGTTTTGAGATGTTACTACCACCTCCACCAGGAGGTACACCCCGACCGCAGGGAGCAGGTAGACATGAGTGAACTCATCTCCAGGTAGCTGAGGTTTACGATCACAGTGCTTCGGAGATGATTTGAGGTACGATCTGTGTCTACTCCACCTTAGTTGTAGTTCTTATAGACACAGGTTCCAGTCACTCTTTCATTTCCACCACCCTTGTTCATAGCTTGTATATTCTAACAGAGCCGTTGGATCGATCCTTACGGCTAACGATTCCTATGGGAGCAGATTCGATTATTACACACTGTTTCCGGCAGTGTGAGCTTACTCTAGGAGGTGGGAGCTTTAGCTGGGATCTCCTAGTAGCGGCGTCGAGGCCTTACGATGTCATCATGGGTATGGACTGGTTATCTACAGTCCATGCTCAGGTCGACTGTATTAGGCGCAAAGTGTGGTGTGTCTGCACAGATGGGACCAGGTTCACCTTCACTGGTGAGAAGGGAATATTTGCAGCACAGGACGGACTTACTCTGAGGAGGGTGCAGCTGATCACTCATCAGTTGTCCTGTCTTACCCTCAGAGCAGTAGATATAGAGAGTCTGAGCTATCCTGAAGTGGTGGACCAATACACAGATGTTTTCCCTCATGGTGTTTCAGGTTTACCACCTCATAGGGAGGTGGACTTTTACATTGACCTGTACCCTGGGACGACACTGATATCTACACCAGTGAATTAGATGGCTCTCACAGAGCTTCGCGAGTTGCGGGTACAGTTGGAGGACTTGAAAGGGAAGGGATTCATCTGCCCCAGTGTTTCTCTATGGGCATCCCTGATTCTGTTCACCAAGAAGGTGTATGGAAGCTTGAGTATTTGTGTTGACTACCGTCACCTAAACCTGGTGACCGTGAAGAACAAGTACCCACTCCCAAGGATTGATGACCTCTTTGATCAGCTGAAGGGAGCATGATGGTTCTTGAAGATAGACCATAGATCAGGCTATCACCAGCTCAGATTTCCAGATGAGGATGTGCAGATGACGGCCTTTAGATGTCCGTACAACCACTATGAGTTCTTGGTTATTCCTTTCGGCGTAAAAAATGCTCCATATTTGTTCATGGGACTCATGAACAGGACTTTCTAGCCATACTCGATCTCTTAGTATTAGTCTTCGTCGACGACATACTGATCTACTCGACTACAGAGGAGGAGCTTCCCTACCATTTGCAGGTAGTACTGGACACACTTTGAGAGCACCATCTTTTTGGTAAGCTCTCAAAGTGACAGTTTTGGATCCGAGAGGTTCACTTTTTGGGACATGTCATCTTGAAGGTTGGAGTTGCAGTAGATCCAGTGAAGATTGAGGTAGTACTTTCTTGGGAGCCACCTAGGAGTGTAACAAAGGTACGTAGTTTCCGGGGTTTTACTGGTTATTACTGGATGTTTGTACCAGACTTTTCCAGAGTTGCAGCACCACTATCAGCCTTGATGAAGATGGGGAAACCCTTCATGTGGTCAGAGAGAATCCAGCAGAGCTTTCAGGAGATGATGCATAGGATGATTAGTTCCCCCATCTTGAGGCTTCCAAAGGAAGGTGTAGGGTACGTAGTCTACTACGACACATCAGGAATCAGACTCTGGTGTGTCGTGATGCAGGAGCGAGTAGTGATCACGTATGGTTATCGGTAGCTCAGACAACACAAGAAGAACTAAGCTACCCATGACCTAGAGTTAGCAGCAGTGGTCTTCGCCTTGAAGTTGTGGCGGCACTATCTGATGGGTAAAAGTTTTACCATGTAATTTGATCATAAGAGTCTCATGTATATCTTCTATCAGAAGGACATGAACTTGAGATAGCGGTGATATCTTGAGTTCCTCTAGGACTGTGACTTCGAGATAGTCTATACTCCTGGAAAGGGGATATTTGTAGAAGATTCACTCAGCAGGAGATCTGGTATACAACTTCTAGGTGAGGCAATAGAGCAGCTGGCTGCCTTACAGATATCCTTTGTGGATAGAGATGGAGCAGCCTTTCAACAGTCTCTTACAATCACTCCCCCACTTCTTCAGCGAGTCAGGGAGGCACAACATGGAGACACTGACTTCGAGACAGGACATGCTCAGATATCCACAGGGCAGGCACCTAATGGATTTTATAAAGGTGGGGAGCACGTCATCCTCTTCAGAGGACGTACTATGGTACCAGTGTCACTTCAGGAGGAAGTGTTGAGGGAGTTCAACACATCCCCTCTAGTGGTACATCCAGGAGTGGTGAAGGTGTACTAGGACCTTCGACGATAGCACTAGTGGCTAGGTATGAAGAAGGCAGTTGCAGAGTTTGTCTCATGGTGCCTCACTTTTCAGCAAGTGAAGGCAGAGCACCAGGTACCAGCAGGCTTGGTTCAATCTTTAGTGGTCCCATGAGTGGAAGTGGGATAGGATATTTGTGGTCTTAGTGGTAGTACTTCCACGTAAATCTAGGGGTCACAACTTGATTTGGGTGATCATTGACCGACTCACCAAGTTGTCCCACTTCCTATCGATAAGAAAGTAGGGTTTAGTAGAGCACTTGGGATGCCTCTACATGCAGAAGATTGTGCGGCTTCATGGAGTACCTTCATCTGTTTTCTCCGATCATGACACACAGTTTACTTCCGAGCTATGGAAGGGGTTTTAGGAGGCTTTCGTTATGCTGCTTCATTTGAGCACAACCTTCCATCCTCAGACAGATGGGCAGACCGAGCAGACCAATCAAACCCTCGAGGACTTGTTGTGTGCTTGTGTCCTCAACTTCAGTCGCAGTTGGGAGGATCACTTAACTTTGGTGTAGTTTTCATACAACAACAACTATCACTCCACCATAGGGATGTCACCTTTTGAGGCATTATACAGGAGACCTTGTAGATCACCCATGTGCTAGAATGACCCTGGGGAGTCAACACTAGTGGGACTAGAGATGGTACGAGCTACCACGGAGAAGGTGCAGATCATCCTGGAGCAGATGAAGACTGCACAGAGTAGACAAAAGTCATATGCTAACAGGAGACGTAGACCTCTAGAGTTCAATGATGCCGACCACATCTTTCTGCAGGTCTCACCCCGATGAGGTTTAGGGAGATTTTGCCAAGGCAGAAAGTTTTCTTCGTGTTTCATCGGACCTTTTTAGGTCCTCAACAGAGTTGGAAAGGTGGCATACCACTTAGCACTTCCACCTTAGTTGCACTGGGTGCACGATGTATTCCATGTATCCCAGCTGAGGAGATACGTGCATGACCATTCTCACATCATCGACCATGGAGAGCTGGACGTTGACGATGGGGAAACTTTTACGGAGGTTCCATTGGAGATTGAGGATCGACAGGAGTGGGTCCTTCGTGGATGGTCGATACCTCTGGTGGACGTTCGCTGGCAGCATGAGAACCTCTAGGAGAGCACATGGGAGTGGGAGGCTCAGATGTATGCTCAGTACCCCCCACTTGTTTCCTTAGTTATGATTTGTGTCTTACGGGGACATAGAGCCTTGAGGTGAGGAGAATGTAAAGACCAGAAATTTCTGTGAATTTTTTTTCTTAAATATATGGGAATTTTACGAGTCCGAAAAAACTAACGGCACATGATTTCAAGGCCCAGTGTGCCCAAAATCAATTTTTGAAGTTTTTTTTGGGTGTGTTCAGTAAACATACGAGAAGGTTTTTATAACTTTTTAACCGGTGCTCGAAATTGAAATCTGAGGGCTCCATTGAACACACAACACCGATATTTGCTTAAGAAGACTTTCACCTCGACGACAGTTGGTCGAGAATGAAAGATAGTTTTTGGGTTTTACGTGGGAATAATAAAATAAAATAATTGCATGTCTTATTTAATTTTATTTGTTATAACCACCTCGTGGAAGTTGGATGTGGGGACTACCACACCTTAACCTCCCATGAGAGGTTATGGTGGTGGGGTATTCCCGAACCGAACATCCTCTTCATATTTATTTTGGTGGGGACCACCCTAGGTTAAAACCTCTTGAACTCCCCATTAAGTGGGGAGAACCTCTTGAGCTCCCCACTTAATGGTGCCACCCCTATTTTTAATTTATTATTCCAACACATCTTGAATTAATGGTGTAATTCAAATTAAATTATTAGAACATAATTTAATTTATATTGGCCATTCCTTTTCTTGGAGAGGGGTTGGAAGAGAACTTGGATAAACTTATTCTCTCCAATGAATAATGACCATCGAAGAACGAAGAACACTTCATCTGCCAACTATAGAAATATTCTTCTTTGACCTTCAATCGGAACAAGGGAGGAAGCGTCGTCCTTGAAGAATGTCGATGACCTCATCCTCGACTTCTTCATCTTCATTCCCGATGCCAACAAATCAACATCCACTTACCATGACTTCGTCAAAGACCAATGAACAAAGGTTGGGGTTCAAGCTTGGTTAATTGTTGCATGTTCTTTGTTTTCTGTCAAGGTTTAGAATTCAAAGCTGCTTGATATCACCCTAACATGGAGGGTTCGGGCTGAACAAACATGACCCGACCCCTATGCCTTCTTTGTGGAATTTGATGCTAAATGTGGCATGAGACCGGGATGACCGAATTTTATCAACAATGATTTTGGATTGAAGGTGATGTCCTGATGAGTGCACGGCTTCTTCCATAATTAGAATCGGTCAACCGAAACTCGTCTGATGACCCTCAAAAAGTTTGCCGATTGATGGAGTGACAATCATCACTGCATGGATGGCGGCGGCGCAGCCGTGCCGTTGGAGAAGTAACCTGCAGTGGTGCAGAAGTAGCTGACGCAAGCCCAGCCACGAAGAGGACTGGCGTCCCAAGCCTCGGGGTCCCCAGAAAAGGCACGGTGCAACTGTGCCATGCGGTGGAGCAAAAGGGGGCCGCGGTGGTGTAGCGGCGGTCGGCGCAAGCCGGCCGTGAAGAAGACCGGCGGCCCGAGCCACCGGGTCGCCCGAAGAGGTGTGGGGAAATCGGTGTCGTGTGGGAGGTGGCTAGCCACTCAGCCAACCGAGATGAGTGGGAGGAGAGGGACCCATCGCTGGGTCCCGCATGACGCCGATCGGCTCCATGTGGCGACGGTTTTGGATCCCACCCGAATGGCTAATCCATTCAGGATACGAGGGGGTGTGGCCTCCCCCTGGACGCGGCTAGGACGAACCCAACGGGCCGCCAACGTGGGCCGGGCTGCCCCCACGGACTGGGTCAGACCCGCAGACCGAGTCAGACCCCATTTCGGACACAGGTTGGGCCGATTCGGTCCTACTGGGCTAGACCGGACCTGGACCCATTTGACCTATTTCCACTATTTTTCCAGTAACATGAGCTATGGGAATCCAATTGATGAACCATCTATGGAGAGGGAAACCTTGGAAGGAGACGTTTCTTTTGGTATACCCCACTCTTGGTTTGGACACATTTAGGGTACAACCAGGTTGGATCGAACGTAAATCGAACCGGGCCCTCGGAACGGAAATGTCAATAACTCTTACACCAGGCATCCAATTGACGCACTATCTATTGTGTTCAATTTCTTATGGAAAGACAGATCTTTTGGATACATCAAATTGGGACTTCGTGGAAGTTGATGTATCGACACTTGGATTGAGGTGCGGACCCTCCTGGAATCAAGCATGCTTTGTGTGGGACCATGTGGCTGGCTATGCACTGATGGTTGTTCCTGGATCCTGTGTGGGTTCGACAGCACTGACGACTGTTCCTGGATCCTGTGTGGGTTCGACAGCACTGATGACTATTCCTGGATCCTGTGTGGGTTCGATAACTTCGAGGACTGTTCCTGGATCCTGTGTAGGTTCGATAGCTCCGTTTACAGTTCCTTGATCCTGTGTGGGTTCGACGGTTCTAAATTATGTTCCTAGATCCTGTGTGGGTTCGACAGAATGGATGATTCAGTGGCTACATCTGATCATCTCTATCTCTCTATAAAAGTTGTATACCTGTGTGAGCTAAGTCAGTAACTTTTTTGTTTACCTCATGATTGGGATGGGTTACTTGATAACTTAGGTATATGTATGGGCATATACCTAATTGGGTTTATCTGTTGATTTTATACCTTGTGGTTTATCCTTGGTGATTTTGTGAGACCTTGAGGGTCTCGGGGTCCCTTCTGAGTATTGTTATACTCACCCCTGTGCGGACTATACCCTCACTTCATTTTGTTGGTTACATATGACGGACAACGCTAACTGAGGCTGAGAGTACAAGGACTTGACGGTACCCAGAGGTGGACCATATGACATGTCGGTACATGGAGGAGACTGAAAGACGTGGAGTGCTGAGGTGGCTATCTGTACCAACCCTTCAGGTAGGATTCATGGCGGACGGTCCAGGAGCTACTTTTCATCTTTTATCTATTTTTTCCCTTTTCAGTTATACTTGTACTTTACTTTTGGGCTTGTATTTCCGGCCCCTTTACTTTTTATCACTCTCTTGTTATATAGTTTTGCTTAGTGTTTTGTATCTATCTATTTTCTCTATTGTGTGTGTTTATAGTTATAAAGGCAATTCCTTCCTAGATTTAGGGAATTACGCCTCTAGTGCTAGTCTCCAGCCCCTGGCCTATGGAAGGCGGGCTTGGGGTAGTCACGGCACGGGCCCCGGGGGACAGGTCTTAACAATAGGAGGCACAAAATGTGTTTTTTGTTCGGGATGAACCCAATGTATACCACATAGAGTGTCATACACCATGAAGTTAGTATACAAGGGATGAATGTCTTATATTGGCACTTCCCTATATCTGATTTTGAAAGTATACATAGCATGATAGCCTTTATATTTTGATACATTTATTACATAATAATTTAGGCTTTTCTAATTTGGGAAAGGTTGGGTATATTGTGGATCATGTCATTGTTTGGGGCTTGAATAAGATGATATTTTTACTCTCACTGTATTAGTTTGACATCAAAACCCTTGATTGAGATAGATTGAGGAATTTTATTGCTAGACCAAGATATTGTACATGTTTTTTGCTTTTCTATTAGGATGAAGGGAACATAATGTGATTATCTAATAAGATAAATGACATGTGATGTATCCATCGATATGGTTAGTATATACTTAGATAGTATAGAATATATTAGTATATAAACAATAATGACATAATCTTTGTTCCATGTTTACTCAATGTATTGGGAAAAAACATCATTTGAAAATGCGTACCTATATACAATACAATAGATGGTAGTCATATTTTGGGAGATACATGTATTTAATGAGGACCATGATAGATATATTTCTATATTGAGGAGCAATAAGTGTTTTAGAGGATTATATTTTATTACATTATGAATTTATGAATTTATTTTTATTTTTAACACTAAATATCCCATGGGGTCAACCTTTTTCACTGAAAAAATTTAGATTTAGTTTAATGAAACTCAAGAATGCTAATATAATTTAGAGTTTTATCCAAATGGTATTTTGTATGTATATTCACAAGGTATATCATATTATTTGATACACATTGAATTTTATTATAGATTTCAAAATTTGTTTTGGATGACATCCAAAAGGGGTTTCAGATATGGTTTCAGGGGTTATTTGATATGATACTATGTAAGGTGAAATAACATAAATTTTTTGATGATTTAGTGCAAGTATGAAATTATTGGAGGTATTACCTAAATACTAATATGTATATGTTATATGTTATATTATATTATAATGTATGATATATGGATATTTTGTGGTATGATATCCATTATTCTAAGGCAAGAAATATTCTATGGATGGGAATATATTTTATTATAATGTAATGATATTATGCCCTCTACCATGGAATGTAATATTGTACGAAATGATAATATATTAGTACACTAGATCATATTAAAGGACAAAAAAGGTATTATACGATTGAGTATAGTATTCTAACATGAAGAGTTACTATACATGAATCTTTTACTACTTCATATAATTGATTATGGATATATCATACAATGAAATCTTTATAGAATGAGATTGATATGGGTTATAAGGTGTTCTAACCCCATGCCATTTACTTATATGTTTCCTAACATATTATAAATTCATATATACTCAGGGAGAATCCCCAAGGATATATAAGTAGGTTGTATCCATTAAAATGATGTTATTTTGATCTTTCTATAGATTTCACTACTAATTTATATCTCTTGATTCCCACTTCCTCCTTCCCCTTTTGACATCAAGTGATACTAGCATAACATGGTAGTTATATGGATTTCCAACCAAGAATTAGTTTATCTAATTCATCCCATATATACATCGTGCAGGAAGGATCCTGGTGGTTTCTTCTAAAGGAACTCCATCAAGTATACGATTGAATAAAATATTTGAGTCTATAATTAGTGAAATATATGATTTCATGTTACACCTCATGATTTTAAAAAAGTAACATATTGTTATACAACATATATGGCACACACGACCAACATTAGATGATAATATAACACCTCAATACTTTATAATATATTTATTTTAAAAAAAATCAATCTCTTCGATGGCATGAAAAGCACCCAACATCCCGTTTAAATGAAATTTGATACTCTTTTAGAAAATTATTACCTAAAAATTACCATTATAACCTAGAAATTATATTTATGTGTACGAATAAGAATAACTAAGTTATAAAAAAAGTATATGTTTATCACATGTATAAAATAAATTCAATGGTTATCTATTGATTAGAAATAAAAAATTATCATTTGAATGAAAAATAAATGTTTTCTATAAAAAAATTGTTCTAAAAATAGGATTAGTTTCAATTTTAAAAAGTAATTTTAATTTAATTTTAAAACCAATAAAAAAATAATTTTACAGAAAACATATTTTATTAAATCTACTTGTCAAAATTATATTTGTGTTAATTTTTTGAAAAGATTAGTTTTTTATGAATAGTGAAAATTACTTTTTTATTAAAAAAACCATTTAATGTAAATTATTTTAACGGATAAAGTTTATAATAAATTGGTTTATATGTAATATTATTTAAATTATAATAAAATTTAACAAATTTAGGTCATTGGATTCAATTTCATATTTAATACTGATATAAAAACCATTTAAACTATTGAATGTTTTTCTTTTGAAAATCCATGTTTTCAACGCGTTTGTGGGTTTAATATAAAAATGAATTGTGAAACATATGTGAATTAAATTTGGGAATATGGATTAAATATTTTTTAAAATAGTTATTAATATTATGGTCAACTTAGTTTTTTTCACAAATGAATAGTAAAAATATTAAAAACTAATTACCACTATTAAGGTACCAATGGGTTTATTGAGGTTAAACTAATAATATAAGGTTTAAAATGGGATAAAACTTACTTAAAACACATTTTTGTGGCCATACATAGACCATTAAACCTATAATATTTGACAATTACCCATTTTAGAGGGTTTTTCATGAGAAAAATGTTGGTATAACTTCCTCTTTTCAATTAATCCATGTGTATCCTTTTGCCAACTTATAAAAGACCAACCCCTCTCCTAACATCTTTACACACCCAAAACAATTTGGGTAATATAATAAATTGAAAAATATATTCCACACTTATATATCCACATCTAAGATGGATTACTTTTATTAGGAATCTTTCATAATAAATCTTTATATATAAATCTAAAGAGACTCTCCAAAAAAGATGTAAAATTTGTAAACATGCATATTTTTTATATTTCTACATCCAACTCCTAAATATCACCTAAAATATGATAATAAAATTAAACCAGTATGAAATATATACTTATATTTTATTATTTTAAAATAACAACCCATATCTATCACCACTTTTATGAAATTGGAAATGAAACTATCGATCATGTGTACAATAGACGACCACCTCACAAACTTATGTAATTTATTTTACATCACCACATTTCAAGGTTGGATATAGTAATAAATTTAATATATTTATATGATATTTATGATATTTTTATACTTATATAATTATTATATCACATATACCTTCTTGCTTACTATTCCATAGGGGGATATGATAACGCTAATCGCGTGTACGACGGACTACTGCCTCATAAAGAGATGTGATTCTGTTTTCGCTTATAATTTAGATGGATGGTATTAAGGTTAAAGTTATTTAATATTTGAGAAACATATGACCTAAAAATAATTATGTAAAATTAATTTTACATCTAACTTCTTAAATTCTAATCCGTTGAAAAAAATAATGTTTCTCGTGCATACATGTGGACTACCACCTCCACATAGTGATGTGAAATTTTTTTCATTTTATTTTTAAATGGATGGTAAAAATGATGGATTTGATTAATATAAAATATATATATAAAATAATTGATACTCATCAATATTTAATTAATATTTATTTTCCTTTCATTCCATCTGTTGATAAAAATGGAAACAACGTTCATGCGTACATGCGTCCGTGTGACTTTCTATTTCTATAAACTGTGTAATCAATTTCTCTATCTAAATTTTATAGATTAATATATATAAATATATAATTAATATACATTATATTTATAAAATGTATAAAATTATTGATATTATGTAACCATGATCAATATAAAATGATCAAAATTACTGAAACAAGACATATATCAAAAATGAAGCGATTATCACCAGAAACAATGATTTTAACTATTAAATGATTATAAATGGGTGATAAAATACTATAAGTAAATAATATATGGTATGATATATATTATTATGGTTTTCTAATAGATTTTTAATAAACAAATATTTATTATACATGAGGTTCAGACACATACAGTGGAATTTGAACATGTGGTAAGGGTTTCTCATATCTCTTTTACTTTCATGAGACATATGACATATTAACCACTTATTTTTATGTGAGGTGTATATAATGACTAGTTTTATATGATATATCTGAAATATGTTATTCTTTATGGTATTAAAATTCTTATTTGATGTTATTTCTTTCATTGGCCGTAAAATTCATATGTTACCAAAGTGGTAATGGTTTATTTCACAATCTCATCATTATTTGGGACTTCCTTGGAGGAATTTATTGTATATATATCATAAACCCAATAATTATCCCCATAATTAGGTTATTAATGAACTTTTATGCTGATATTAACATTTTACACTCTTTTTTATTTAAAATTGTTTAGAAAATTCTTTTAAGACAATAGTATTTTATTTCTCCCTTTGGTCAAAAATCCCTTTTCATCAAAATCCATGTTTTCTAAAAATCTTTTCAAAAATATTTTTAACCTTTGAAAAATTATTTATTAAATAAAATTTTTCCCATTTTTTTATTTTTAAATATTTTTTAATAGATTCTTATATTCATTTTAAAACATGCGCTATTTGGATTTCACTAAAAATATAAAAGGAATCTTTAGTTTATCATGTAGTAATTAAAAAACATCTTCTTGTTTTTACCAAAATTTATTATAAATAATACATTATAAGTTTCAAAGTTTATTTTTCAAAGAAAATTATTTTTAGTTTTATGTTAAAATTTTAGGTTAAAAAATCAATTTTAAAAGTAAAATGGTTTTTTGCATTAAAAATGTTTTTGATGAAATTATTATGGTTTTTCTATTCAAAAATTACATAAACCCTTTATTGTAATTATTTTATTGTGGGGATATGTTTTATTGATATGGTACTTTTTTTTCTTTAGATGGTTTATGATTAGTTTGAAAAAAAACTTATAATTTTATTTCTATTCACAATTTTACTCTAGAAGGTTTAGGAATATATTTATTTGATTAGGGTATGTATTAAAAGTAATTATGGTAGTTTTCAATATAAATATTTATGTTGATTATGTTTCACCCCTTAAATGTGAGTAATTCATTTGTAATATCCCCACAAGGCTTTGTTAGTTCCCTACAACACAATAAAAAAAATAAAATTTATAAAACTCAGACAATCCTAACTCAAAGTGTAGTATCGAGTAAGTCTAAGTGTCGAACCCATATGGACGATCCATATGTTCTAAATTAAATAGTAAATTGAAATTGAAATTCTTTAATTCATTTGGAGAAAAGGAAATAACAACAACAAATATAAGGTTGTTAATCAATGGATGGGTGCATTCTAGGGTCAATAACTTTTAGGGGAATGTGTTGGGGATTAACTTGAGAGAGTTTTTATTTAGTATTTTTTCCGGAATGGGTCAGCAGAGATAGTTAGTCTTGGTATCCTGCCATACTCCTATGATTGGATCGTTGGAATGGTAATCTACTAGATTTAATCATAGGGATAGGTGACCCAAAACCATATTTAAACATGATCGACCTATTTTTCAAAATGGTAATACACAAAATAGTTTGATTAACTGATGAATTTAAATAATACTCTTCAAATCACAAGAAATGGTCATGCATTTTCAAAATGAATGATATTTGGAATTGAAATAATGCATTGCATCAATCCAAAACATTAATAATATAAAAGAAAATAATCCATGTGCATGCATCCCCCTACGAATCACATCACCGGGCACTATGGGACTACTCGCTCATGGAAGAGGTGGGAATCTTGGATACCTGAGGATGAATGGTGGTGAAGCAGCACCATAGAACATTACTCCATCATCTGGAGGCCTTACCTTGGTGCTTCGTGACATCCTCTGCCTCTCAGTGTCATAGAAGGACTGTCCAGGCCGGTATTTATAGGTATTTCTTGTCAAAACCTACAGCCTGCATCACCTAATGTTTTTTTGCACATCTAACCCTACACATTGTGTACCTAGGGTACACAACGTGTACCTCAGATACTTTTTTTCCTCCACCACATTGAATCCATGAAAATATCATACACTGGTTTGACTACTATCACATCATGTACTGGTGGCTGATGACGTGTACTTGGCTTTCAAAATTGGAATTCTCATCATACCTTGTCCCACGCAGAATCTCTTTACATGAAATGGTCATTATGTTTACTTGTGTTACACAAAGTGTAGTCAATTATTCATTAATTTTATTTCTCCTCTTCATATGTAAAATCCGATGTCGCACTGCTTTGCTTCGCTTGTGGAATGAAGGGTCGTTCAACTCATATTTCTATCTTTTTTCATTCCTTTTTCACAAATCTGTTATTTCCTGCTACAAATAATAAAAAAATTCAATTCATTCCAAATATGGAAGCATTATTCAATAAATTAAAAAATAAACACATTAAAACACATTAAAATATATACATGAAGAAGATGTATCAAATCCCTCTACACTTGCATTCATCCTTGTCCTCAAGGATGGAATCATAACATACTACAAATAATGTCTACCTTACCATGCATTAAATGTAAAGACACAGATTTATATATATAATTTTTTTTAATTATATGGAATTATTACGACTCTATGAAAATTGATGGTACATGATTTCGAGGCCCGTTGTGCCCGAAATGAATTTCTGATCTTTTTTTATGGTACGTTCAGTAAATGTGCAAGAGGCATTTTCTAACTTTTGAACCAGTGCTCAGATTAAAAATACAAGGGCACCATTAATTCCCCAGTGCCGTGATTTGCTTATGCGAAGCTTCATTTTGACCATAGTAGTTCTAGATAAAAAGTTAAGTTTTGGGACCTTTTGAAACAATAAATAAAATAACTTAGTTATTTTATTTTCTTTCTTTTTCCTCCAACGAACAAGTGGAAGTGTGGGACCAGTGACGTGTCAAAACAATAAATGTCTTGACCTTTCATTCCTATGTAACTTCAACGTTGGGTAAAAAGAAAGGTTTTTAATTATTGATCCCCCATTAATTTCAAATTTTGTTACTTACCCTCCCCCTCTTCTATTTATATGCAGCTTTGGGAGAGATATTGACACAACTTCACCAAGAAATTAAGTGCTAGTAAAGTGCCGATATACCAAACCTTCATAGGACGGAGCCGGTTCTAGTGAGATTTTACGGGAGACACTGAAACTAGAACCGATGGATGATGTAAGAGTGGCGTCGTTGGAAGCTAGATGCAGAGGACGATGAACACTGGCCCTTCGTCAAGTGCGGAGGCTCTCCAACAATTTCAAAGTTGGGGTTTGTTTTTATTTTTTTATTCACATGATATTATTGAGCCCTATAATCCTACCTCATGATTACAAGCTAACGCAGAGGGCATGGGAACAACGAACATGGCCAAGACCCTCCACTACCTTGCTATCCTTGCACCACCGTGGAAGACTGTTAGCACGACAGCGCGAACTAGCTACTATAGAGGTGGTGCGCTATTGCGCATTTCTAGAGGAGGTCGTGACACTAAACCAATGCAGTCATCGAAGCGGCCGACACCAGCCAGCTGCAAAGGAGGTGCGGCGAGCCGTCATGCACCGCCAGTTAGCAAGGGGTCGCGGGTCATCTGCCACAGCAGATAGTGGAGGCATCTGGCACATCAACCAGCCGTGGAAGGGAAGGCCAGAGCAACCAGTGCACTGTCGGTGAGTAGGAGGCCATATCTGAAGCCGCAACGGAGGTGGAAACCCGTGCCTCTGGTGGGTTCTATGGAGATCGGACAACGCCCACGTAGCGCCACCCTTTCACAAGCTGAACGTCCTCTGGACCATTTGAGATACCAGGGAGAAATGTTTGAACCCTTTCCAGCTCGGGTGGACATTGGGTTGCACCCCCTTGTGGGTCGTGCCTCACGTGGCTGGGTTGCCTACCTAATGGGCCGCTTTCCCCCTTGAGGGTTGGGCATCCTTTGCGGGTTTCCTCCCTTGTGGATCAGGTCACCCCAAACGGGCTAGGCTGAACCTCGGACAAGCGGTCCAAGCCCACCGCGGCCGAGCCCACCCAGGTCGGACCCAGACCGAGTGGGGTCGATCCTGCCGGTCAGACCAGACCCGAGCCTAGAAACACTTAAAAGGTCATTTCTTGAGAACCATACATCTGTTTGATGAATTGTCTACATCCCTGGGATCCCTTGATCGTGACCATCATTTTGGTATACTCTACTTGACTTTTGGAGACAGTTGGAGTATGGCCTGGTTGGATGGAACCCGAATCCAACCAGGCTCTCGGAACCAAAATGCTTATAACTCACAGATCGGGTGTCTGATTGATGCGCCATCTATCATGTTGGAACACTTATGACATGGCGGTCCTTTGGGTTACTTCCTTTTTGAGCTTATTGGTGGTCGAGGTATGACCGACATATCGAGGTGTAGATTCTACGGAACATGAGCGCATTGGGTGTGACGAATCATGTGGCAGGCTGTAACGTGTATCAAGTACATTAATCCTATGTGGGTCAGCATCTATTTATCCAGTATGGGGTAGTATCTATCAGATATACTGTAGTTCAGTGCTCAGGGATCATGTGTGGGTTAGAGCATACTGATCATATGTGGGTTAGATCCCTTGTGGGTCACGGGGGTTAGTTACCTATCGATCCTATGTGGGCCAAAAGTTGTGCTACTAAACTTAATAAGATGATCTAGACTTATGAATTATCATCTTTACTTCTGTACTTACGTTATACCTAATAGTGAGCTAAGTCTTTTACATTCGTGTTGTTACCTCTTTAGTACTTCTATCTTCATGGTGTTACCTATGTGGTACTTCTAACATCATGGTTTTACCTGTGTGGTAATTATACCTTTGTCGTGTTGTCTTGGTGGTGTTACCTATGTGGTACTTCTGTCTTCATGGTGTTACCTTTGGGGTACTTCTACCTTCGTGGTGTTACCTTTGTGGTATTCTTCCCTCATTTATGAGATGCGTATGTCTTGATAACTTAGGTATATGTATGGTCATATAACTAAGTAGAGTTGATGTATATTTCCTCGTTCTTTGAGATTGAGTTCTTGCTTGGTGGTATTCTACGTATGGAACTCTAGGAGACTTGCAGGGGTCTTGGGTTCCCTACTGAGTATCGTTATACTCACTCCTTCACGAGCTTTACCCGCACCTTGTTGTGTCTTGTGCTGATGATGGACAACAGTGATCGAGGCTGAGAGAGCTAGGACTGGACGATGCTCAGAGGTGGAATTTTTGGCATGATGTGATGGGGGGACTACTGATCATGAGCTATACCTACCCTTCAGGTAGGATCCTCGGTGAATGATCCAGGATTTGTTTTCCACCTTTTAGTTGTATTTTTACTTTTCAGATATATCATACATTACAGTAGGGATTGTATTATGTCCCCTTTACTATCATCACACCTATACTACAATAGTTTACTTCATGGTTACTTTTTGTTGTGTTATTGTACTGTGTGTCTGTACAGGTTAAAAGGAAATGCCTTCCTGTTTTAGGGATATGTCTTTCTACTGCTAGTCACTAGCCCCTGTCCTATGGAAGGTGGGGTTGAGGTAGTCACAGCATGGGCCCTGAGGGATGGGTTGTGAGAAAGTGGTATCAGTGGAGTCAGTTCTACCGAAGAACTAGGACACTGATCATTTATATGTGGCAATAGTGTTAAGTGTTATGAGTGTCATTTTTAGTTTAGGGAATCTAGTGTTGATGTGGTGGCCGACGTATCCATACACTAGGACCCTGAATTCGGATTTCTGACTCTGTACACAAATACACTGATTGTGTGTGTTTTTGAAAAGTCTTTCTCGCGATCTCTTTGAGTCAGCTCACCAGGTATTTCTTATTGACCATGGCACACCTATTCTCTTTCAGAATGCTTATACATAGAAAGCTATCCAGGATTCCCATGAGAGTATGCAATGATGGCCCACCAAGCAATGGGGCCTCAGTGCATGGCCCTCTTATAGCATTAGCACCTTTAGGTGGTGTACCTACAACACCACTACCTGTTGGGAAACAGTTGCCACCAGCCCTAACAGTAGAGGGTGCACACCGACTGAGTGTGTTGAACGAGTTTTAGTAGTAGAGGATTTTGAGGTTTCTAGGAGATATAGACCTGCAAGCGGCTGAGGGCTGGCTGGAGGTTGTAGTCAGAGTTTTCCACCTAGTTGGGACACCAGCTAACCATATCATGATCCTAGCAGCTAGACTATTTCAGGAAACTGTAGGGAGATGGGGGAGCTTGATGCTCTAGATACACAACTAGGTGACCCTCATCTGGGTGGTCTTTGAAAGATTTTTTAGGGTAGAGTTCATCCCAGTGACTCTACACCCAGTTCGTATACAAGAGATGTTGCACCTATAGCAAGGCATCATGACTGTGGTCCAGTACTTGGCAAGGCTCACTAATCTCTCATACTACTCCACAGACATGGTACGAGACCCTTTTTTTAGGGCCCAAGCCTTTGAGCAGGGTCTCCAATTGGAGATCAGAGCATCGATGATATCACTCAGCATTCTGATGCAGGCTGGGGCGCTAGAGCGATCACTTTTGGTGGAGATCTTCCAAGCTGACCGGGCACTGACAGTGAGAGCCATCAATGGATTTTAGGTAGCAGAGTCATCTATAGCAGGTAGTAGGCAGCTGATATAGGGTCCCAAACCGTCCAGTACATCTGGTGGAAAACCTCATGATACAGGGTCGGTGGTGCAGGGCTCACGGGATAGTGGAGGACAGCTGAGGAGTAGGCAGTGCTACTCATGCAGCGGCCAGGGTCATATGGCATGTGACTGGCTGACCCGTTGTATGGAAAAATTGTATATGGATGAGGGACCGCTGAGGGAGAGGCATAGTTTTGATCGGGGAGGTCCTCAAGCAGTAAGAGGACGTGGTAGAGGAGCTAGTAGTATAGCGGGCGGCGGGCGGTGATATGGGGTTCTACCCCCACCGCCTCTAGGTGGTCCACTCCGACCACAGGGAGTAGGTGGACAGGGATGAGCTCAGCTCCAAGAATTTTAGGCCTACAACCATGGTGCTCTATAGATGATTAGTTATATGATCGGTGTCTACTCCACATTATCTACAGTACTTATAGAAACAGGTTCCAGTCACTCTTTTATTTCCACAACCCTCATTCGGAGCTCAGAGATTCTGGTGGAGCCATTGGCTTGATCCTTATGTCTAGAGACTCCTATGGGAGACGATTTGATGATTACACTCTAGTGTTGGGAGTGTTAGCTTACTCTAGGAGGTGAGATCTTTGGTTGGGATCTTATAGTAGTGGCATCGAGGTCTTGTGACGTCATCTTGGGTATGGACTAGTTGTCCACAGTCCATGATCAGATTGACTATATTACGCACAATGTATGGTGTGTTCGTGAGGATGGGACCAGGTTTTCCTTCACTAGTGATAAAGGAACCTTTACAGCACAGGATGGACATACCCAGAGGAGGTTGCAGCTGATCACACACCAGTTGGCCAGCCTTACCCTCGGAGCAGTAGATGTTGATAATATGATATATCCTCTAGTTGTGGACCAGTATGTCGATGTCTTTCTTGATGATGTTTCGGGACTACTTCCACGCAGAGAGGTAGAATTTTACATTGAATTGTACCCTGGGAAGGAACCGATATCTATTCTAGTATATCAGATGGCTCCCGCGAAGCTTTATGAGTTATAGGTATAGTTGGAGGACTTGCAGAGGAAGGGGTTCGTAAGGCCCAACTTTTCTCCATGGGAAGCCCTAATTTTGTTCGCCAAGAAGGTAGATGGGAGTTTGAGACTCTGTGTAGACTACTTTCACCTTAACCAGGTGATTGTGAAGAACAAGTATCCACATCCAAGTATTTATTATCTTTTCGATCAGTTGAAGGGAGCTCCATGGTTTTCGAAGATACCTCAGATCATTCTATCATCAGCTCAGGGTATGAGATGCGGATGTGCAGAAGATGACCTTCAGATGTCAGTAAGGACACTATGAGTTTTTTGTTATGTTTTTCGGTGTGACCAATTACTCAACAGTGTTCATGGGACTCCTGAACAGGATCTTCCATCCATACCTTGATCGCTTTGTGGTGGTCTTCAATGACCAAATCATGATATACTCAGCGATGGAGGAGGAGAATGCCTATCATCTACAGATAATTATGGATACACTCCAAGAGCACCAACTTCATAGTAAGCTCTCGGAGTGCTAGTTCTAGATACAAGAGGTCCACTTTCTGGGACACGTTATCTTGGAGGCTGGAGTTGCAGTGGATCCAGTGAAGATAGAGGTTGAACTTGCTTGGGAGCCACCCAGAAGTGTGAATGAGGTGTGTAGTTTCCTAGGGTTGGTAGGATGATACTGAAGATTGGTTCCAGACTTTTCTAAAGTTACGGAACCCTTGTCAGCAATGATGAAGAAGGTATATCCCTTTGTATGGACAGAGAGATTCTTGTAATGTTCTTAGGAGCTGAGGAAGATACTGACGAGTGACCCTATCTTGAGGCTACCAGAAGAGGGCATTGGGTGTGTAGTCTACTACGATGCATCAGGGACTGGACTTGGATGTGTCCAGTTACAGGAGCAAGCATTGATCTCTTATGGTTCACAACAGCTGAGAAAACATGAGAAGAACTACGCTACCCATGACAAAGAGTTAGTAGCAAGGGTCTTCGCCTTGAAGATGTGGCGACATTACTTTATGGGTGAATATTTTACATTATACTCTAATTACAAGAGTCTCAGGTATATCTTCTCTCATAATGACATCAACCTAATATAGTGACAATGACTTGAGTTCCTCTGGCACAATGACTTTGAGATAGTCTGTACTCTTGGGAAGGGGAACGTGGTAGAAGATGCACTCAGTAGGAGGTCTAGTTTGAAGTTTCTGAGTGAGACAATAGAGCAGCTAGCCGCATTGCAGATATCCTCTATGGATAGAGATGGAGAAGCATACCTCCATTCTATGATATTCTCTCCCCCACTACTCCAGTGAGTTGGAGAGGCACAGCTTGGGGGAATTGACTATGAGGAACGACGTGCTTAGATATCCACAGGACAATCACCAGATGGATTTTCTGAAGGTGGGGAGCACATCATCCTCTTCAAAGGATGTACCATGGTACCAGTGGTGCTATGGGAGGATGTGTTGAAGGAGTTCCATACATACCCTCTAGTGTTACATCCTAGTGTGATGAAGATGTACCAGAACCTTCGGCATCAGAACTGGTGGTCAAGGATGAAGAAAGCAGTGGAAGAGTTTGTTTCTCGATGCCTCACTTGTGAGCAAGTGAAGGTCGGGCATCAGATTCCAATAGGCTTAGCACAGCCACTAGATGTTCCAGAGTGTAAGTGGGATGGAATATCCATGGAATTTGTGACAAGGCATCCATATACGTCTAGGGGACATGGTTTAATCTAGGTGGTTATTGACTAACTCACCAAGTCATCTCACTTCCTACCTATATGAGAGCATGGATCAGTAGAGAGCTTGGGATACCTCTACGTACAGAAGATTGTGAGTCTTCATGGGGTGACATCAACGACCATCTCCGACTGTGACACACATTTTACTTCCCAGTTGTGGAAGGGATTATAGGAGACATTCTAGAATCAGCAGTGTTTGAGCGCTGCCTTTCATCCGGAGATGGATGGTTAGACAGAACGAACCATTCAGATGTTGGAGGATATGTAATGTGCTTGCATCCAATATTTTGACCGCAGTTCTGAGGATAACTTTACCTTGGGGGAGTTTCCATACAACAAGTTTTATCACTCCACCATAGGTATGGAACCATTTGAGGCCTTGTATAATCGACCTTGCAGATCACCTCTATGCTAGATAGACCTAGGGGAATCAGCACTTATGGGTCCATAGTTGGTACGAGCTACCACTAAGAAGGTGCAAATAATCCAGGAGAAGATGAAGACTGCACAGAGCATACAAAAGTCTTATACTGACAGGAGTAGGAGACCTTTGGAGTTACAAGAGGGGGACCACATATTCTTGGGAGTCTCTCCTCGATGGGGACTATAAGGATTTGGATAAGACAACAAGTTATAACCAAGGTTTATCAGACCATTGTGGATACTTAGGAGGATTGGAGAGGTAGCATGCCGCTTAAAACTTCCACTATAGTTGGAGAGAGTACACAACATATTCCATGTATCCTAGCTGAGAAGATATGTGCATGACCCATCTCACATCATCGACCACGGAGAGCTGGACATCGATGATGGTGCAAGGTTTAAGGAGGATCCCATAGAGATTGAGGAACGAAAATAGTGAGTCCTTCGTGGGTGGTCAATACCTATGGTGCACGTTCACTGGAAGCATGGGAACCTCCAGGATAACACTTGGGAGTGGGAGGCTCAGATTTTTTCACAGTACCCCCATTTTTTTCCTTAGTATATGTTGTGGCTTTCGGGGAAAAAAATCCCTAATGTTGGGAAAATTTAAATACCTAGATTTCTAGGTAATTTTTTTTAATTATATGAAATTAATATGATTCTGCGAAAATTGATGGCACGTGATTCCAAAGACCGGTGTTCCTGGAATACATTTCTGAACTTTTTTTAAGATACATTCTATAGAAGCATAAGTGGAATTTTCAAGATTTTGATTTGGTGTTCGGATTAGAAATCTGAGGGAATTGTTGAATCTGCAGCACTGATATTCGCTTTAGAAAAGCTTCAATTTGACCACAGTAGGTCTGGAAAAAAATTTATGTTTTGGGACCTTTTTAAAGAATAACTAATTAACTTAGTTATTTTATTTTCTTTCTTTTTCCATCAAAATACTAGCGACAACATTGGACCAGAGACGTGTCCAACCAATAAATGGATTGACCTTTCATTCCTATGTAATAACAAAGATAGGGAATTAGGAAGGTTCCTAATTAATGAGCCCCCATTAATACCCAATGTCGTTACTTACCCTCCATCTCTACTATTTATATGGTTCTTGGAGAGATGTATTAGCACAACTTCACCAAGCAACAAAGTGCTAGTAATGTGCTGAGACACCAAACCCTTGGAGGACGGAGACAGTTCCAGTGGCAGGTGATGGGAGACACCAAACCACTAACTGAAGGAGGATGTACGAGCGGCATTGTTGGAAGCTAGTTGTGAAGGACGGTGAACACTGAACCTTCCTCAAGCTCAGAGGCTCTCCAACAATCTCAAGGTAGGGGTTTTTTTGTTTGATCAATTCAAGTGATATTCTTGATCCCTTTAATCCTCCCTCATGATTACAAGCTAACGCGGAGGGCATAGGCCTAACGATCCCATCCCAGACCCTACACTTCCTTACTATCCTTGCGCCTCTGTTGAAGACTGTCGGTGTGGTTGCACCAACCAGCTATGATAGAGGCGGCGCGCCGTCACACGCTGCAAGAGGAGGTTGCGGCGATCAGCGGAGTGACCGACCATGGAAAAGGTGTATCTCGCCATCGCGCGCTATCGATGAGCAAGGGGCCATGACTCATCAGTCGCGACGAATGGTGGAGGCGGACGACACATCAGTCGGCTGCCGCAGGGAAGGACGGTGTGACTAGTGCGTCGTCGTCAAGCAGGAGCCTTCGGTCGAAGCGACGGTGGAGGGGAAAACCCACACCTCTGATGGATTCCACGGAGACAGGAAAATTCCCATGTGGCACCAACATTTCACAAGCCAAACAGCCTTCGGCCCATTCGGGATACTGTGGTGAAACGTTCCCCCATTTCCAGCTTAGGAAAACCATGGGCCACACCTCCCACGTGTGGGCCGCCTACCCAGTGGGCCTCCCACCCCCTTACAGCTTGGGCCACCCACCTTTCGGGTTGGGACGCCCCATTATGGTCCTGGCTAATCCTCGGCCCAGTGGGGAGAGCCCAACGTGGCCCGGCCTAGCTGAGTTGGACCCAGACCGGATCGGGTCAGGTCGGTCTGACCGGGTCGGACCGAACCCGAGCCCATAAATACTTTAATAGCCATATCTTAATAACTACATGTCCATTTGATGAACCGTCTACAGTGCTGGGATCCTTGGATCGAGACGGTCCTTTTGGTATACTCCACTTGATTTTTGGAGATATTTGGTGTAATGCCGAGTTGGATCCACCCCAAATCCAACCAGGCCCTCGGAACAAAAACACTTATAACTCATAGACCGGGCGTCTGATTGATGCGCTATCTATCGAGTTGGAACCCTTACGAGATGAAGTTCCTTTGGGTTACTCTTTTGTGGAGATTAGTGGAAGTAGATGTATGACCAATATCTAGAGGTGAAGATTGTACGGAACTCGAGCACACCGGGTGTGAGGAATCATGTGGCAGACTGAAACGTGAAGAAAGAACAATGATCATATGTGGTTCAACATCTATCAATCATGTGTGGGTCAGCATCTATCAGATCCTATGTGGGCAGCGCTCAGCGACCCTATGTGGGTCAAAGCATACCGATTATATGTGGGTCAGATCCTGTGTGGGTCAACGGGGGTTAGTTACCTATAGATCTTGAGTGGGTCAGAACCAGTGCTACTTAACATAATAAGATGATCTAACCTTACAACTAATCATCTATACTTTTATACTTATGTTATACCTGATAGTGTGGTGAGTCTTTTACCTTTGTGGAGTTACTTGTGTGGTACATCTATCTTCGTGGTGTTACGTATGTGGTACTTCTAGCTTCGTGGTGTTACCTATGTGGTACTTCTACCTTAATGGTGTTGTCTTTGTAGTGTTATCTATATGGTACTTCTATCTTCATGGTGTTACCTGTGTGGTACTTCTACCTTCGTGTTGTTACCTTTGTGGTATTATTCCCTCATGTATGAGATGAGTATGTCTTAATAACTTAGGTATATGTATGGGCATATACCTAAGTAGTGTTTATGTCTATTTCCTCGTACTTTGATATTGAAGTCTTTCTTGGTGATATTTCCTTTGTGGAACTCCCGGAGACTTACAGGGGTCTTGGGGTCCCTACTGAGTATCGTTATACTCACCCCTACACGGACATCACCCGCACCTTGTTGTGTCTTGTGCAGATAACGGACATCAGTGATCGAGGATAAGGGAGCCAGAACTAGACGATGCTCAAAGGTGGACTTTTTGGCATGACGTGACGCGGGGAATACTGATCGTGAGTTGTACCTACTCTTCAGGTAAGATCCTCAGTGGATGGTCCAAGAGCTATTTTTTACTTTCCAATTGTATTTATAATTTTCAGTTGTATTGTACTTTACAGTTGGTCTTGTATTCCAACCCCTTTACTTTCACCACACCTTTACTACAATAGTTTACTTCGTGGTTGCTCCTTGTTGTGTTCTTGGATTGTGTGTCTATATAGGTTAAAAGAAAATTCCTTCCCGTTTTAGGTATACGCCTTTCCAGTGCTAGTCGTCAGCCCTTGGCCTATGGAAGGTGGGAATGGGGTAGTCAGGACATGGGCCCTGAGGTACGAGTCATGACATTAAATTAAATTTCAAAAAAATTATAGATCAAATGAAAAATTAAATATTCAAGCATCACATGGGAAAGTTAATCAATGCCTAATTTTTCAAAGAAAAAAATTAACAATGTATTTTATTTTTCCTCTTCAAAACAGCCAATCCTTGTCCATCATCCATCTTCATTTTTTAATTCATTATTAATATGCATGCCACTTGAAATCTACCTCACATGAATTTTTCCTCTCATCATACGGGAAAAATTGTAAATAGAATTATTCATATACCTCAAAAACAAGTAACTTACCATAGGATTACAAGGAATCTATCATCTCCACTGTGTAAAGATAGATATCAGAATTAATCATGAGGGATTCACCATTGAGGATCAAATGACTCTAAGGATTTAGGGTAGGTGGTCAAATGATTTAAAAATTAAATCTCAAAAAGGAGGTTTGACTTTAAAGTACTTTTCATGATAATAAAAGACTATCTCAGTGATTTTCACCCCTTAAAAATTTCATCTATCTCTTTCACCACGAATCACAATGTTGGATCGTTATACATGTAAATACAATTAATGAATTAACCTCTCTTTCCATTTTTTTTATTTTTTGAAAGTTGTGCTTAGGAAAAATCTCACATCCATCACGTAAGCAAATACGATAGAAATTTTTGGTCCAGAAAACAATGATTTGTTATCCTTCCCAGACAAGACCCAATTTTTTTCATTTTTATTTTATTTTTTTGTTGTTGTTTTTTAGAAAGATATGTGAACAGTAAAATAAAATGAAAGTTACATGGCCTCTCTTAGATCATAATGCAAAATCCCCCCCCCTAGAAAAATATCAACAATAACATATATCCCAATAAATTAAATAAAGTTCATCCTCCATACTTATTCTTTTAAATATTATGCCAAACATTTAGAGGAAGGTATGAACGGATATAATAGGCTTGTAACATGGTTCATTTCCTTACAAGGAAATTCATGGCTTCTATGAGATTAAAAATGAGTAATGTATGGTGGGTCTCGGGATAAGGGCTAACAAAAATAATGCCTCAATCATATTAAATGTGATTCTATAAGGTCATAGCTTTGATAATATGAAAAGAAAGTTCTAGAAGAAAACATGCCCGAGTTTCTCAAGAAATATACTATATAAATAATGGAAAATATTAAGCTTAGTGGATGTTTCGGGAATGAGATGAATGTTTGGGACAATTACTTATGGAAATGCATACTAACAATTCAATCAATTAATGCAAAAATAATAAATTCAAACATAGAAAAATTTCAGAATAATTACATCTACAATGATTAACATGCTCCTCTAGATCAGGATTTGTCAAATCCTAATCCAAATTCATGTCTCTACTAATTATTTTATCCATTTTTCACATTCAAATTTATTGAAGAAGAAATCTAAATACATGGTTTTCTAATTTTCGTGGATATTTTCATGTATCCAATATCATTTGAGTAAATAATGAATCAAATTTGGGACATGAAATTGAAAAATAATTCTCTAAATAATTAAAATGTGTGGAATAAAATGGAAAATTACTGAATTAAAACTCGTACTCCCCTTAAAATTTGATTCATTAAACATCAGATATACTTGTTCTGCATGAACCCTTTCAAAAATTATATATTCCCTTTATGACATTTAACTCCTTTAGAGTTTGTTCTTCTTTCTTCCTTGATGGTCCTACAAAAATAAACAACTGAAAGAATATTCCATAGAAATTAAATTCAAAAATAATCAGGGATGAGTGATTTTCCTAAAAACATAAAATAAATAATGAAAAATACTAAATACTTGGGTTTCCTCCCATAAGAACTTTTTTTACCATCGTTGGCTCGACCATACCTCTTAAGCACCGGTGATTAATGGTAGAAAAGAGGTTACCTCATTTGTATCTAAAAAATGTCAAATCTTTGATTCCTCAGTATAGATTAGTCTTCTCCCTTTTCCTGAACCTATCTTCACTTTCCCATTGTTAAAACCCTTTTCAATTTCCATGGGCCCAATCGAGCAACTTTTGGCCCTTCCTGAATATCCAAATGAAAATTCACTTATTTCCTAAATAGGATCTCTTTATTTGAATTATTTTTCTCTATATTCATCTTTCTCCATAATTGTCTTTCCTTTCTTTAGATTTTTCTTACTTCCTTCTCTAGTCTCTATAGAAACTACATCAGCTCTTCCCTTATGAATAACATAATCCTACACTCTTAAAATTCTCTTCTTAAAAATCATCAATTGGTCCATCCTACTTCTGCATCACCCAGTGTAGATTCAGCTTTACTTGTGATCCTCTGACTTTCAAACACATATCTCCATTCTGAACACCAATTAGTGCCCTTTTTGTATCTAGGAATGGTCTTCCCAAAATTATTTACACCTTCTCTTCATCCATCTCTGTCACCAAAAAATCTGTCGGAAAATGGGACTCAAACTCTTTGACGATGACATCTTCATGTATTCCTTGAGGACATCTCATAGTTGTATCAACTAGTTGAATCATAACTCGAGTTGGTTGAATCTCCTTCAATCCTGAGAATTTGAATGTTTCATATGACATTATTATTTACAATGGCACCTAAATCACATAATTCCCTTATAAACTGATTAGTACCAATGGTAACTGGAATGGAAAAAATACTTGGATAACATTTCTTCTATAATAGAATTCTTGAAACTACTATTGCACTTTCTCCTTCTAGTGGAATGGTGGATAATTCTTCAATATTATTATTATTCATCACCAAATCCTTCATGAACTTTTCATAGACAAACATGTTTTCAATTTCCTTAGAGAATGTGATGTTGATGTGTATATTCATGAAAATTTATAAAAACTTTTTCTTGTTCTCATCAATCTTCCCCTTCTTTTCTCAATTTAGATATAGTAGTGGTGGTTGGTATGGTGCCGGTTCTTCTTTTTGTCCTCCAAATTCTATGAAACTCTATCATTTCATCTTTCCACTTATTATTAGTATGGATTTCACATCTTCAAGAGAGAGGTGCTTTGGGCATCCTAGAAGCTCTTTTCTTTGTATTTATCTAAGTGTTCCAGAAATCTGACTGACTTTTACTTCCAAGTTCCATAATGATGATTGTCGGTTTCATGAGTCATTTCTCAGTTCTTTGATTATAGTACCATTATCTCTTGAGTATGCAGTTAACTCATTAAGTGTATCTCCTATGGTGGTAATAAAATTTTCCAGGGTCACCTCTAGTTAATGTACTTGACTAGTTAATGTTGGACCATGATGTTGAGGTTGAAAACCATGTTGTCTCAGTTGAAATCCTTGACCTTGATTTTGATTTTGTAGTTATTGTTATTTTTGGGGCCACCACCCCTATGAATAATTTTGATGATTATAGTCAAGATAATTTTCATCTTCACATTACATACCTTGGGGTTTTTTGTGGGCCATCATCATGTCCATATTCCTTCTCATTGTCTCCATTTGAGTAGTCAACCATCTATTGTACACCATCTTTACTCACTGTACTCACCCTTATTTAGGTTTCCATTTAAAACTATTACTGGACATCTCATCTAGTAGCTCGTAACTTTCCTTAGGTAACTTTCTCATTATAGAACCTCTTATAGAAACATCTACTATAGATCTATTACCCTACGATAAACCTTTATAAAATGTTTGAATTAGAAGCCCCATCTTGATGCCATGATGAAAGAATCATCTGATCATACCTTTAAATCTCTCCCCTGAACTATATAATTATTCTTCATTTAATTGATCAAAATTTTAAATGCTTACTCAAAAATACATTGATTATGATGGCAGAAAAAACCTTATTAAAAAATTCCTTAGGAGATCTTTCCATGCAGTGATTGAATGTGGGGTCAGACTTTGATTCCACACCCATGATTTTTCCTTCAGTGATAATCTAAAAAATATCAACCTTAAAACATCATTTTTGATGTACTGGAACTGGAATGTGTCACAAATCTCTAGAGAACTTTCTATGTGGGAATTTGGGTTTTCATGTGGTAGCCCACTGAATTTTAGTGAATGTGTACTCATCTGGATAACTTCTAACTTGATTTTGAAGTGTTGTATAGAAATAGGGGTTATGGTAATTATTGGGTTGAATCCCATGTTTGAGGGTATCCCATAGTTGATGAGCTCTTGCCCCCTGGAATTATTCCTTGAATATATGGTCCCGCTGTTTGGCCTGACTCATTATCTACTCCATCAAACTTATTTCTTCCATCCATGTTGATCTCTTCTTGATTGGAATCTTCTTTTTCCCTTCTTTGCTTTCATAGGGTCTTCTCCAGTTTTGGGTCGAAAGAGATATTGTAATGACCTAGGTATTTATAGAATAATAAAATTTCATATATATTAATATGTATTAATAAGATATTAATTTAAATTTAAACAGGACACTTTTTTTTGATAGCGTACTTGAATCACAACAATGGGTTTCTTTTTGAATCTTACATTGCACACAACAATTAGTTACACTGAAAAATAAAATATTATTATTATTATTTTAAATTGTAGTTAATGCATAGCTGTTGTATTGCTGGGAATGAATATAACTAACTAAATTATGATTACACTTGTTTATTAATTTTTTTACATTTATCCAATGAATATTAGAGGCTTCAAATAAGAAAGAATCTAAATTTAAGCATGAAATACTCTAATATTTTTAAAAGGTCATTTTACTGCCTTTTGATGAAAAAAACTTATTAAATATAGTTTCTACAACTTTTATATATTCTATTTGAGAAAATAAAATTTTTCTATAGAATTGGGACTTCAATATTTACTTTGGATAAATTTTTGGTAATTTTCTGATGATGTTAATTATGTAATGAATAGTGAAAAATATTGCATTTGATGTTAAATCTACCTTTTCATGTAATTTATTTATATAGTTATATTGTAATTTAAATTAATTATAAAGTGTAATTGTATTATATTTTTATTAGTTAATCAAATTTTGGTCACTTTAAGGATTTTTACTTTTATTTTATACATAAACAAATTTCTATATTTTGATAGTTATTACTTCTTAAAAACCCACTTTTTGGTTTTGGCAATTAAAATTAATTTAAATTAACTACTAAAACTTCTATGATTCGTATTTGAAAAAATGGATCTATATTTTGAATCAGGAGGTCCAAATTGTGTAAATAATTACTTTTTATTTTTTAGACATTATGAATAATAACTTTAGTAATTATTCTATTTACCGTGGTTAAAGGGTAAATCTGGTAAATAAGGGTTAAAAATTAATATTATAATAATATTAAACTACCCTAACACGTGTCTTATTCCTATTGGATGTGATATTTCATACCATGGTCATCCTTGGGTCCATTTTCGGACCCCATGGAGAAACTTGGATGTGAAAATTACATTTTATAATAATTAATTTAAATTAAAGAAAAATGTAACAAAAACATGTATCTTTTAGTAAAAAAAATTTGTGGGATTATATAAGTTATATTTTCAACTATAAATAGTAATTAAAAATATAAAAATATTTCCATAATCATTGTATTTTATTTATAGTTTTTATACATCAAATAAATAAATTTATCTATGACACAATGATGATGTAGTGATTTCCTTATTGATAAATGATTTAAATAAATGAGATTATAAATATTAAAATAAATTTACTTTCAAACTTTATATGTCATCCACGAATTTTATGGATGAATATATCTTGTTATATTTTAATTAATGAAGTTTTTTTGAAATAATCAAGTTGTTATGGATTTTTAAAAAGTTATTATATGAATAGTATAAAAATTGACCTAAATGTGTTTTTAAAACAAATACTATTTTATTAAATGATATAATAGTCCTAAAAATCTAATATTCTGCCTAATGACATGATAATGTTTTACATGTCATTAATGAAACACTTTATGTTATATTGGCATTTTATAGTAACTATATTAACCATGTAGTGTTAATATACAAGAAGACATGGTAACAGTCAAATTAGTTAACCAAGGGTAAAAGCTAAAAGATAAAGTTAAATTTGTGACCCAAAATTTTCTAAAACCTATTGTATGAGATTTTATTACCCAAATTCATCTTATATTTGAAATAAATTACTTTTAGCCCATTTGAAACTGAAAATAATTTTATAATAAAATAATATTTCAATACCTTCCTAAAGTGACCCTCCTCTCTCTTATAAAAGGGCATTACCTCTAACCAATTAATCACACCTCTCAAGCCCCTTGGCTTGTACAAAATCGGCACAAATATGCTCTAAATTTCCATATATTCCTCCTATAATCCTTACCTTATATAGAAGGAAATTCAAGAAATCCTTTTGGGTCAAATCAAAGAGAGTTACACGTTTTAAGAGGAAGTGTCTTCTCTAAAGTTCCTTTCCATTATTTTACATCCCCACTTTTTATTATATTATTATTCTTTGATTACATAACATCACCAGTATCCTCAATATATTAGTATGTTTTTATGGGAAGTATTCTAACTACACTTACACACACCACAATCTATTGGATACGAATATATTGTTTCTATGTACGGCGAACAACTGCCTCATGAAACGATGATTGTTCGATTTTACCCTTCCACCTCTCATGGTGGCCATTATGATGGAACATTATTTATATATGATATATATTATATTTTTATTGTCTCTATGATACTGTAATTTTTATTTACAAACATACCTTTATGCTCTTCATGATGTGTAAATATGATAATTTCATTTGAGGAAGTGCGGACTACCGCCCTCTCAAAGTGATATGACTCATTCCTGCCATACATGGTACACATAAAGGATGGATTTAATGAAATTATGTAACATATATATCATATGATATTATTATAGAATTATAATATACCTATATATCATTTAGTTTTCATTTCATCAATATGACAAATAAATGAAAGTAGCATTCATGTGTTACCATCTCCATGAACTATGGATTTCATATATTATCTCTAAATTTTATAGACTATTATAAATACATATATACTGAATATATATGATATTTAAATCATGAATACTATTCTGGAGATAATGTGATTTTTACAACATGGATAGTTTGTAATTATAACAAGATCATGTTCAACTCAAGTACCCAGTATCGACAAAACGATCGATATTAACTTAAATAATTATGTAATTTTTATAACATGGTAAAAATCGATATAAAAGGAATAATAAACTTGAAAAAGGTTCTTAATCAATTAGAAATTAACATAAATTTATTATTCAGGAAGAACAAGGAACATATGTGATGAATCAGACTCAAGGTAAGGGGGTTTATCTCAATATCCTTTCATTGAGGCATATTTTGATAATATACACCTCCTTCTTTTATACGGTATGTACTAAAAACCTTTTAAATTTAATTTCAATAAAATGGAATATTTTTTCTATGATGAATTTTACTAAATGAAAAAAGGAATGTTTTAAACTTATGGGGCGACAACAACATCTTCACCGTTGTAATAGTTATTTTGATATTTGGATTCCTCTATAGGACTTAATGTTTTCAAAATGAAAAGAAATCCATTATTCCATTTTTGTATTTTTTGTATTTAAAATGGTTTTTTAAATTGATTTAGTATTTCAATATCTTTAAATTATTTATTGTGATTTTAAATGAAATTTTATTAGTGAGATATTGATATTTTAAATATTTTATGTGTTATGATTATATAATGGTACTTGGACATCAGATGTGTGGTTACATGATAAACCAAATGATTTTTGGTTCCGTGATAAACCAAATATTGGTGGTTAATTTATAACCTCCAATGCATTGGGTATGCAATTTAACCATATAGCTATTCCATTTAGTGATATGTGTGGAATTGGATGGTATGGTTATTCCATTTATGTATATTCATGTCCCAAGGGAACATTAGATGATATATGTTGTATTCTATAGGATTTATGGTAATATTTTGGTTACAAAAATGGTAAGAAATGAGCTTATATTTATTGAATTGTTTTTCTTCTTCTTAAAGGTGAAAAGTATTACTTTATTATAAAGTATTCATGGTTTACATGATGTTTTGAAAAACTAACAGTTTTTCTTCTTTATGCATCCCTTACTGAGATTTTTATGCTCATCCCTAGTTTTGAAATGTTTTCATAGGACGTAAAGATTAATAAGGTTAAGGATGGGATGATGGAAAAGTCATGTTGTTTAAAACATGGAACTAAACATGTTTCTTTCTTAAGGGTTTTTGTTATATGAAAAAATGGATAATGAGTAGAAGTGTCTTATGGTAATATTAAAGTGTTTGTGTTTATGTTATGACATAATTATCTAATGCTCTAAACTTGAAAATACCCTTGATGTGAATTAAAGTCAAATTATCAACTTATCAATTTATTAAGTAATGTTTAAGGCTGGGTCCTTATAGAGATCTTCAATTTTATCCTTGCCCCTAGTGGAGTGGTCGTGCAACGAATTATTACCCGCAACAACAATATGACAAGGCCAAGTTTAGAATAATGAATAGAAACAACGATCTACATTCCTAAATATTTTAACACTATGGAAATCTTCCCCGGCAATGACGCCAATTTGATATCCCCCTAGGGCATCGTTAGTTACCCATGGTGATATGAAAAAATAAAATTTATAAAACTCATACAATCCTAACTCAACGTGTATTATCTTTAATGTTCTAGTGTTGAACCCCCAGGGATGATCCATATGTTCTAAATTAATTAGGAAATTTAAATTGCAATTGTTTAATTTGATTGGAGATAAAATAATTAACAGAAACAAAGATTGGGTTGTGAGTCAATGGATGGGCGTATGCTTGGCTCAATGATTTCCAGGGGCATGTGAAAGTGATTTAATTGAGAGTGTGTTTATTCAGTCATTGTGTCATAATTGGTCCAATAGAGATCCTTGGTCTTGGTATCCCATCGTACTCCTATGATTGGACCATTGGAATGGTCATCTACTAGATTCAATCACAGGGATAGGTGACCCAAAACCATGTTTAAACATAACTACCCTAGGTTGAGTAATGGTCATACACAAAACATTTTGATTAACCAATGCAATTAAATAATACTCTTCAATTCAAAATAAATGGTCAAGCATTTGAAAAAATAATGAGATTTTGAATTGAATGAATGAGTTGCAGCATTAAAAAACATGAATAAGATAAAATAAAAATAATCCCTATGCACGCATCCCCCTATGAATCACATCACCCAAAACTATGGGACTACTCGCTCATGGGTGAGGTGAGAATCTTAGATACCTGGGGAAGAATTGAAATGAAAAGGGACTTGGGATCGTTATGCCGTCATCTGAAGGCCTTACCTTGGTGCTGCATGATGTCATCTGCTTCTCAGTATCTTAGAAGGGCTGTCCAGGCCAGAATTTATAGGCCTTTCTCATTGAAACCAATGTCCTCTATTGCCTAATTTTTTTCTACGCGTCAAACCCTACATGACGTGTACCTGGGGTACATGATGTGTACCTCAGATCTGTTTCTTCCTCCGCCACATTGAATCTGCGAAAATCTCATACACTGGTTTGACTGTTCTCACGTCATGTACCGGTGGCTCATAAAATTTACTTGGCTTTCACACTATGTATTATCATTATGACTTATCCCGCACAGATTCACTTTAATTAAAATTGTCACGATGTGTATTTGTGCTACACGATGTGTAGTAAATTTTTCTTTAGTTTTCTAGCTCCTCTTCATCTACAAAATCTGGTGTCGCACCACTTCATTTTGTGCGCAGCACGAAGGGTCCTTTGGATCATATTTCCATCCCTTTTCATTAATTTTTCGCAAATCTGCTATTTCATGCCACAAATAATAAAACAACTCAATTCATTCCAAATATGGAAATTTTATTCAATAAATTACAAAATCCACACATTAAAATACATACACAAAATAGAATTATCAATAAGATTTAGTAAGTGACGGGTGGATCCTAGTTATAGATATCACCTCAATGCATCAAAAAGTCTGATGAAAAAAATTAGTTAGCCAAATTAGATGGGTTTCTACCAATAGGTTTAAATGGTCTCATAAAAGTACTTGACAATATGCCTCAGATGTTCGATCTTATGCATTACCTCGTTATGATATTAGTTATTTATGTCCATGGGACTACTATATTTGTTATAATATCCATGGATATGATTCAAGATCATGTGGTTATTTATATGGATTTATTTGGTCATTGTTTATTCTATTATATAATTATCAAGATATTATAAAAATGGCAAGTGTTTTAGTTATTTACCTTCCCATATTGACTATGTTTATTTATTCATGATAACTTCTACTCCATGCGTAATCTTACTGATCATTGAAGCTCACCCTTTTCTTATGTTTTATTTCCCTAATATACCAAAAAGTGTTTTATGATTGATATATAGGGATACACTAAGGGGATGATGGAATTATCAAATATATATTTTTATTTTATGTTTTAAAATGTAATGTGAATTTAAAGATTGTACCTAGTTTATGAAGACTACTAAATTATTTGGTCCTTACATATTTTTTTCTTATATCTAGTGCTAATGTAATAATGTACACACCGGTTCTAGGATACTGGGGTTAGGGTATTTTTAGTTGGTATGAGATAAATTTTATTAGAAACCTTGGGAACTAAATTTTGGAAAACATAGATTACCATACATTACCATATGGCTTAATTTTAGGATAAGTATATAATAACATCATAATTTTCATGACCCATCCCAGTGGGGCCCATTCTGTAACTCCCCAATCCAACCTCTAATAGGCCAGGGGTTGGTGACTAGCACAAAGTAGGCATATCTCTAACATGGGAGTCATTACCTAAGTACTTGTGCACACACACACACACACACACACATCTTTAAGCCCACAATAATGCAGAAATTTAAAAACAAATAATCAACCAATACATAAATACATTTATATCCCACAACTAGAGTATGATAGGATGTGAAGAATGTAAACATGGAAAATATTTACCAATCACAATGAAGTCTATAACCCAAGTCCAACCTGAATAAAATGTATTGGGACTATTTTTTGAAAATCACAGGAACACACCTCAGTTTGTCCAGTCTCACTAGGCATCGTATAGTCTTGGTCAGACTAGGACTCCATCAAAAGGACAAACATCTTCACTGGACATGACATGTGTGCGAGAAGTTTGTATGGGGGTGAATATAAAAATACTCTGTAGGAAACCCCGAAACCACAAAGTATATAATAAAGAAAATATAGTCATCTTTACATAGGCATATGTCTATAAAACAAATAACAAGAATATTCAGATATAATCAATCCTAAACACATAATCTATAGGTAAGTCACAACTATAGTATAACATCCTAGGATTCCAACTCGAAGATTCAAAAAGCAATCATTTGAGAGAACACACACCTGAGTCTAATAGCACTGATGAAGTCTATCCCATAGGTACTACTCATCAGGACTCATCATGAGAAAGAATACACAGATACATCCAAAGAGAATATGATACATAGAATAGGATCACTTCCAAGTTTTTAGGGTGAAACCAACAAACCCGATCTGGATTAACCCTGCTAAGTAGTGGATTGGTTCCCATGTAGTGTTGATCACATAGATACCATGAACTCCACCTAATGAACAAATATGAATAGGTTATCTCACTCTGGGCCTCTCGGAGGGATTCTAATGACTCTATCCAGGAAGTCTCACTGAAGGGATCATAGTAATAGGGGTAGAAAACGATCTATACCAACCTTTAGGGAAATGATAAGGGGAAAAAACCCCAATGAAAATTTTACAAGATATGGTGGAAAAGATATATAATCCATGCAAGAAAGAGTACATGACGTGTAGAAGGGTTACACACTGTGTCCCTTGATCCTAGGTTCGGCCTGTGTACTTGGTGCGGGTTGTGTCGTGTTGGGGAGTACACTCCATGTAGGCAACCCATGTACTCCACCCTATGACCATGTACTTCTAAGATACATTCCAAGTGACCTATGATAGGCCACATGTTGTGTGATAGGGTCACACACTATGTGATCCTTAACTTTCTCCAAAAAAATCCTAGATGCCACAGAGGGCCCCACAACGTGTGTAGATCTAGTTTTCATACCATGTTCTATGGATTTTACAGAATACCAGGTTTTTCCTCAGTTTGCTTTGGCCAATCCTATGGCCTCTGATCTGACTATCACATTTTAGAAGAATAATAGATCAAGCCTCTATGAGTAATTCTAAATCAAATAAATGTTTTTTCAGTCCTTCGATATGATCACAAAATGAGATCATTCATCGTTATTAATTTAGTGCTGAATAATGCTGAAGAATGATAAATCAGGAATCTGCAATCATCTGAATTACTCCATCTTAGTCTTCATACCTCCATTACGTTGTACTGATCCCAGATCTATGATATCAGATCGTTGATCCAAGAATATGGTGTGTGACAATCGATTGATCGAGATGTGTCAAGTCATGGGGCAAAAGAAGAGTGTCATGACAATTGATGAATTGAAGGAGAAAAGCATAACAACTAATGAGAGGAACAAATATCAATCACCGATCATGAAAATCATGAACCATCTCAATTAAAATGAAACTCGAATAATAAAATAATCAAAAATATTAATCTTCAAACAAAACCCTATAAATATAATACTAACCCACAATACGCATGATACATTAATTAATCTGTTTGTCAATTGATTCTCATTCATTATAGAAATAAATAGGGAATATATCAATTAAAACACATGAAATTCCTTTATTTGGATCATTTTATGATGAATAATGGTCCATCATTATTGTTGGAAGGATTTTTTGAATCTTAGGTATGTTGATATTTGATTCATTCTTGTTCACCTAAGAGGATTCTCTATGTTTCTCTCAAAAAATCCTCATACATCCCTGGGGTTATGAGGATAACACTGGGATTTACCCATAACATTCTATTTAATGATGATTAAACCATGGAATTGTAAAAATAGAATAAAATAATTTATTTTAATCATTTCTGCGCCCATGATGAATTTTCCAAAAACAACCCTCACTGACTAATTTTAAACCACACTTAGACTAAACATAACACTCTAAACTCAACGTTTCCCTTCGATTTCAAATTCAAGAACCCATTTAAATTTTTTCCAAAATTTTAGGATAATTGTTCGTGAGTTATATTTAATATATTTATTATATTTCAAAAATTTATTCCAATAACACTGAGCCACCGAATCGCATGTCACCTTAATGTCTGGTCTTGAAAATAATCCATATCATATTTAAAAATAATACATGGAAAATATGAGTCATTGTATTCTCTCCACCTTGGGGTGTTATATCCTGAAAAGCCAAATTCGAGTCACTATGTGGATTTATGCAATGGTAAGTAATGCTCAAACTATGCTTATAGTTGTAGAAAATAGTGGGAACCAAAAGGAAATGGCTTAATGTTGAATGTGATGGATGATTTAATGAAGATAAGTAAAGTGGGATGATCACTGGAGTGAAAGATATTATAATCATGCTTAATTAGTTTTCATGGAACATGATTAAAAACATGTACCTTAACCAACTCTCAAAGTCACCAAGGAAGAGTAATAAGGAGTTCACTTAGAGTTCAGGTAATGAAGACCATAGAGGAAATAATATTTGGTTTCCTTTGTGTTAAGAATTTTGAAAGAATCACCTATGTGAATGTCTTAGAGGAATAATAATATGTTTTGACTTTGGAAAATATGGATGAAAAGAAAGTGACTGTATGTGAAAAATTAAGAGTTTAGTTAATTAAATTGATGATAATGTTGGCTTATATAAGAAATCATCAGTGTTTAAGTGTTTTAAGTGTGGAGTAAATTTTTATTGTGGAAATTAATGTCATAAGATGAAATTATGTGAAGGGAACCAAAAACGTGGTGTGAGTAATGGTTTCTATTCCCATATTAGTTAAATACATTGAGGGGGTGAATTTTGTTATGATAGATAAAAACCAATGCCTATTTGGATCTGGTTTCATTGTAAAAAAACATTATACTATATCTTTTCCATTGTAATGTATGAGTAGAAATTAAAGCATGCATGAGAGAAATTTTTTTACATGGTTCACCCTTACTGGGCTACATCCAAGGAGCATACAATGAAAATGTGCTTATGTACCAAATCCACTAAAAGTGCACTGCTGTGTACAAATTTCAGAGTGGAATCACTATCCTTTTTGGTTTATAACCTATCGCAATTTGAAAGCTCACTACTCTCTCAAATAAAGTTCTCTCAATAATACATTATAATTTTCTCCTTGGATTTTATGAATAAATATGGTTGACACTTCATTTAGGGTATCATTAAGTTCTAATTTCATCCAATTCATGATACCCCATTACCATAGAACTATTAGTAAACTAATATTTTTTGAAAATATTTTTTTTGCCTTCCATGAAACATTAATTACTTGCTCCCAAAATTTTACTTTTGTCACAGGAAACCTATTTCACGCAACATCCATCATACACACAATTCCTTTCATATACACAACAACCTTTCTTACACACAACTCCCTTTACATGAAATTTTTATGTGCTTCATAGCCTGAATTATCTCTAGGTCTTGATCATTCCAATTATGGGGGTTAACCTATTATTTATAGGCATTCATAACCATATGTTCAATATTATCACCCACCAACTTCTTTTTGTGAAACCATCATTCCGAGTGTGGAAAGCCCAATTTGACGACATATTTGGCACATATGTCTCTTTCATGCAAACTCATCTTTCACAAAAATTAAAATATTGTGTGTGATTATTGAATTTAGCATATTTAGATTCTAAGATCCCAAAATATTCCTTTCCCACAACTTTCCAAACCACCTTAAATCTTGTGCACAAATTCTTTTTCCAGAAACACCTTTCTTTATTCTCCCGAGTATGTGGCCAAATTTTTTTGTAGACACTGGGAAATGATTCCACGCTACATACGATCTTTTTTTACCACCTACAAGGAATTAATTATTTTTAATTGTATATTTTTTAACACACCTTGTCAAAAATTTCTCGGGATCTCCCCAACTGATACTGAAAACCCACTTTTTCAACAAACACAATCAACCAAAAAAATGCGTCAAAGTTACCTTGAGGTATTTCTTAACCAAAATAAATACATTTGTACTGATGAAGAGACTAAAAATGAAATGTGAATGTCAAGAGGTATTGTGTAATAGGATGAGGTAACCTTGTTAATGTAATAATTAATAAATAGAAAAATCAACGTTTTTATGTGTTTGGAAAAAAAATATGTTATTTGAATGATGAAATATACAAGGATTGTTCTACTTATTTTTTTATGGAAATTAAAATTTCATGTGGAATGTCTCTGATGGACTGGTGAAGTGATTTATTGATAGGGAAATATTTTGAATAAGGTAAGTTAACCCTTAATATGTTCTTTAAGTCAAGATAATGTTTTTATGAATAATTAAATTAGATGGTACTAATTACCATGGAACTGATTGAGGAAATGTTAACAAGTAGTTCCTGCTATCATGGATAAGATTAAAACCTATTGGATTTATGGAATATACCAATTAATCTATAAAATAAAGGATCATGAATGTTTTCCAAATGGAATTATCGTAATTTAGGTTGTTACCATTTTCCAAGAGAATTTACTATGAGGGTATTCACATGTTTGGTAGGTGACAATCAAGAGAAATTTTGTAACATATATGGGATCAATGTTAAGATGGTTTAATGACATCCTTTTAAAGGATTTATATTTTCATCTTTAATAATGGTTATAAGGTTATCCATTCATGAAAACATTAATTTAAACATTAGAGGAGGTATTTATGTAGTGAGTTCATATTGAAATCATTATTTAAAAGTCAATTTAGTGATTGTCCTAATTTCAAGGATATACATCATATTTTGGAATTTTTTATTGTATGGTTTTATAAAAGGACACCATGTATGTCAGGAGAAAAACCATAAAGTTAAGAATGACCATGGTTCTTGAACCCATGAACAAAATGGTTTCACACCTACCACTGGCCTACACGATGTCCTGGTTAATGTATAATTATTTTTGATAAATAAATTTTTTATAATGAAGAAATAGTGCTTATAGATTAATGTGTTAACCATATATATTTTTAAGAATATTTATAGATAAATAGTTATACATTTAATTGTTTTATGATCCATAATATCTGCTAAAAGTTTATTGTAGAACTTTAGGCATAATAGTTTATTTCCATACATTCGTTCCATGAAGTAATGGATGAATTAGAAATTGATAAAATCACAATTAAGGAATGAAATTTTATTTATAGAAATATATAATGTAAGTATATATCCTAATATTCTTGGTCAATAAAATAATTAGTCAAAGTGAGGATAATGTTCAAAAGAAAATTTTTTGTCCTAATACCTTAATTTTTGTTGAATCGATGGCCTTATAAATCATCACATATTTATGACTTTAAGGCCCTAAAATTTTCTTTGATCATTAAATTGTTTTTTATTAATGACCTCAATCACTTCCTATTAATATTTAAACTTTTCCACCATCTCTAATCTTCACTCCTAATGTATGTTCTCCTCTTTATAAACATAGTTATATGTTACTTTGGGTAACCATTATGGTTCTAACTTTCCCTTTTGAAGGGAACTTTTAGTATTCATTTTTATGATGTGGGTTTCAATGAGTTAAACTTTTAATTGTTAAAAATTTTATGAACTAGATGAATTTTGAGGGATAAATTCATTTTGGGGGGGTATAATGTAACACACTACAATTTCGTGAATTTTTTTTGAGTTAATTTTTATTTTTGATATTTTTCATTTCATGTGACACCAGAAATAGTTATATATATATATATATAATATTAATTCACACATTAATTACACAAGATATTGACTTGTATTGTGCTACATTTAATACTAACTTGTCTTGCACCACACGCAATACCAACATGGCTTGCACCACCCGCAACACTAACTTGGCATACATTAAATGCAACACAAATGTTTCTAAGAAACATCATTTTATTGTTATAATTATTTAAATGAGACAATTATAACCAATCCATTAAACATAGTTATATTAATAGTAATAACTACGTTTAATATATTATTTAGAATTTTTCTTTATAGATAAAACATATTGGTAATGAAAGATATGATTTTTGGTAAAGTCATTTCATGTTTAAAAATACTATTTTACCAAATGAACAAATTTTAATAATAAGACTAATTTTATAAACATTTATAAAATGAATTTGATAAAATAAAATTATTTTTTAAAATATAATTTCAAAATTATCATTGGTTGAATTTTCAGGATTTTCTATGAAACTTCATTTGTTGATGAATAGTGAAAAATAATGCATTTTAGTTAAGAAATTTATTTTTGTTTTATAACTATTAGTGTTAAATTATATTTTATATTTTTTTAAAGGTCACATTAGATCAATTATAAATCTATTCATATAATTTATTTTTTATTAGAATCAATTGCAATTTTGAAATTAATAAATAAAATTAATAAACTTTTGAACTTCTTTCTACTCTAAAAACTCGTAATTTCATCCCATCCGTGAGGATAAAATTAATATTAATTTTTTAGATTATGTGACTTTAATTTAGAAAAACTCATATAAAAAATTTTAATCAGAGTAATATTTATATTCTAATAATATCAACTTATTTTTTGACCAAATATATTAATAAAAGTGATTAAAATTAATCACAATGGTTAAGGTCAAATTAAGATAATTAGTGGATAAATCTTAATCTTAGGGGCCCGAATGACCTATCCACATGTCCAAAACAAATTATATGGAATTATTTCTTCCATAAACCTTTAATTATTAATTTATGATGGATTTTATTGATTTTTTATATAAGATCATGTGTACACCTAACTTGTTTTCAAAAATTCCAATTAACTCTTTTTCATTCCCTATAAATGCCACAACCTCTCCCATATCATTACACCACTCAAACCTATTAGGATCGGCCAAGATCTGACCAATCCACTTCCAAAAATTTATTCTTTCCACCTAGATGCCCTACCTTGGGAGGAAGGAAATCCATGCAATCCTTTTGGTAGAAACAAAAAGGAGTTACATGATTAAGAGGTAATCTCTTCAATCAAGTCCTTCCTTTTATTTTCCTTCTCAACCCATTCACAATCATTATTACATGATTTTATAAAAAACCAATATAATAAATATACTATGATGTTTTCATGATAAGTTTTTGACCTAAAATTACACACACCTATACTTAATAGGTAATGCTCAAACTATTTATGTGTATGGTGAACTACCGTCTCACTGAAAAATGATTGGTCAATTTTCCATACCACCTATCATGGTAGAAATTATGATGAAAATATATTGACATATTTTATATAATATATTTATTATTTATTTAATCTTTATTATTCCTTTTACAAACACATTTCCTTTTTTACATTTCATTTTTGTGTTAATACGATAATTTCGTTTAAGGAAGTGTGGACTACAGCCCCCTCAAGGCAATATAATTCATTCATACACTACATGGATTGTATTATGGATAGTTTTAGTGAATTTATAAGATATATATGATATCATAAATATATATTAATAATTATATATAAACATTTATGTATATATACATCTCTCTTTCTTTCTTCCTTTCAACATGAAAATTAAACAGGAATAGTGTTCATGCATATGTACGACCTACCGTCTCCTTGAAGGGTGTGTGGTGTTTAAAACATATATATTATATAGATTATTATAATAAAATATACTGGATATAACTAATATTTATATTCTTTTTTACATTCTATAATTATTATATAATTATAAGGACCAACAATATAACAAATTAAGACACATACGATGAACAATGTGAATATTACCCAATGTGAAACCTTAACATATGATGGTTAACATGTAGTAAATATAAGGTCATAATAAAACCGTTTATAGTATTAGATATATTAATAGGATTATTTAAAAGGTTTATAATAAATTTTTATTTTTTATAAATGTTTATTGAATGAGTACGACGGTAGTCAAGACACAAGATATGTGGATATCATCTCACTTTTTTATTTCCATGAGATACATGTTATGTTTTCCATTCTATACTTTTGTTTGGAGTATTTAAATACCATGATTGTGTTATATATAAATTATAAATAAATTTATGGGTATTCACATATCCATTTTATGATCTTCCTTCCATGAGGTTTCTATTTTAAAAGGTACCAAATCGGTAGAATAGTTTTGTATCAATCTTCCTTCATTGAGACTCAAGTTTTTTTATGAACAAAAATTCCCTTTATAGTTGTATGTAAATCCATTTTACATGTTATATCACGAATATTCATTATTTATTGATATTTTAAGGATTATTTAAATTATTTTTCTCACATAGAGGGTGTGATCTGTAATAACCAAAAGGTGAGAGTTTATTGAAACAATGTCATTGCTTTTCAAGATTGTTAATGAATATGCTTCATTGATAAAATATTATGATCCATATATTAATAACATTCATGAATTTTATTATCCTCTGGTTATTCAAGATATATTCATGTATTGGTACCATTTTTCTACTTTTTGGTACTTAATATAATCAAGAAAGTGTTTTTAAGAAAGCCCAATTTTACCCTCTCTTCGGTAGGAAATCTATGTTCCTTTAAAACCATGTATTAAAAAAATGGATTAAAACAATATTGTACAATTATCATAAAATAATTAAAATTAATTTTTATCCTTTTAATATTTTAGCAATATCTTTAAAGGAATCTTATTATCTCTTTTATAACTAGGCATTTTTCTATCCTTTTTACCATGAAAAAGAAATGTTATTTTTACCTCGTATGACATGTATGGGTTTTTCCACCATTAATACTTTGAGGATTAATTTTCATATTTAAAGGATAAATTTTACAAAAATGTTATTAGATTATTTTACAAAGAAATTAGATTCAAAATGTTTTCAAGATTCTTTTATTATTTTTCAATGAAAATGGTTTTTAAAGTGATTTCAAGAACCATTTATAAGATTTCAAAGTATTTTGAAAGAAATTTGTTTCAAAAAAATTAAGGATTATTTCATATGTTTTGAAGTAAAAAGTTTTTCAAAACATTTTCAATATTTATTTATATGTTTTCAAATTATTTTCAAAGAATTTTTTTTTTAATATTGTTTGAATCTTATTTTATAATTTTTCAAGGAAAAAGGTTTTTGGAATTATTTATTGTCTTATTTATAAGTTTTCAATGTATTTTATAAAAATGATTTTAAAATGGTTTCATGCATTAGAAATAATTTTTCAAATAAGAAAGGATATTTTCCCCAAGAAACATTTTTTAAATATATTTAAAAATTACTTTCCATCTAAGATGACATCCATTGATGTTACTCATGATTTTTTAGGAGATGACCTAAATTTTCCATTCATATTATTTCTATGAATGGGTTATTATTAATTTCAAGGTCTTTATCAAACCTATTTCTCTTTTATAGGTTAATTGTTTATGAATTTCTTTTCTTTCATGGGTTATAAATCTATGAAACCAATATCTATTTCATAGTCTATATGTTTTTGGAATCGTTTTCTCTTTCATAGGTTTTTCTATAGTTGAAATGATTATAAAACATATATTTTTTCCACATTTTATGATATGTTTACATGTTTATGATACCAATTTCATCGCATGGGTTATGATATGAATGTTTATGATTTTGTGGAACATTTATATGTGATTTCACTATGATATGTGTGGGACTATATCTCCCTCCAATGAATTGGGTAAATATTTATATATCTTGAGATAGAAATGGATGAAAAAATAAATGAACATGGTTTAGCATTATAGGGATGGAATGAGAAATGAACTCAGTTCAGTAATATAGGGCTGGAAAAAGGGTTGAACTTTGTTTAGTAAAATCGGGCTGAAATAGGGTGTGAACCCGATTCAGTAAAGAACTATGTCCACTATTATGGTCTGAGAAGCAATGTCTGGATTACAATGGAAATCAATATATATTTTTACTTTTCTTCCAAAATTACATGTTTCATTCATATGATATGATTTCATGGTTTATGTTATTTATTTCCTTAAGATTCATGCCCTGTGAACTTCAAATCTTTATGCCATGATTCATGTATATGATATTTGATATGAAGGGTATGATCTTCTATTTTCATGATCATGTTCTCATACCCTTATGATAATGATTATTCTTACATATCTCCCTTGTTTACCCTTACTAAGAATTTGAGCTTACCCTTTTCTTATGTTTCCTTTCCCCATGTTATAAAGAAATATTTTAGGTAGATGAACTATTGGTTGAGATATTTATGGGAGATATTGAAGATCTTTCACTAGGATAAAATATCTTGTTTCTATGTTTATAAATTCACTAAACTATTACGTTCCTTGGGAATTTATTGTTGTAATGTACTAAATATTTATCTAAAATGATGTAATATCCATGTATGTCAATCATGGGTCACTATATTTTACAATCAGGATGTGAAGTGAGGATCATGGCCTGAAACAATCGCTAATGGAACTCTATGGATTCAGACTATCTATTAAACATAGAGGCATCATAATCACTCTACATAACTATAATATCAGATATCTAGGAAGTGGGAAAACTTGGTGGGATATTATATAATCATAGAGATGTAATTGTGTCCCCTGGACATATTTGGTAAACACGTCATGAAGTCCATAGATATCCCATCCCACTTCAATTTTGGAACCTCAATGGGTTGATCTAATCCTGATGGAACTTTGTTACCAGCCTTAATTTTCAAACAATTAAGCCATTAAGAGACAAACAATTCAACCCCTTTATTCATCCTTGTCCACTAAACCTGATGTAGGAGGTCCTAGTAAATATTTTCCACAACTGGATTTACTTCCAAAGGAGATTTATTAAACTCATTCAAAACCTCCTCCCATAATGTCACTAGTGCCATATTGCTTCCTTTGAAAAGAAAATTGTGCTCCCCACCATTTAAAAATCAATTAGGATCATTCCCTATAGAAATCTGATCACATAGGTTCTCACTATCAGTGTCCCTAATCTATGCATCCATGAATCACTATAAGAGTGGAGGGGTGACAACCATCAACTAGAGGTAAGTTTATCTCTCTCCATACACAAGGGATAAATGAAATGAGGCTAACTACTCTAATTACTCATTCATCAACTACAAACTAGATCTCCTACTGAGATCATCTTCTACCATATTCTCGTTCATAGGATTATATACAATTTCAAAGTCATAAACCGGGAGGAACTCTAGCTATCACCTCTACATCAAGTTAAGATCCTTCTAAGATACGATTTACTTGAGACTCTTGTGATCATAATAGATGATAATATGCTCGACCGTTAGTTAGTGTTTCCACATCTTCAAAGGGAAGAATAATACTTCTAACTCAATATTGTTGGTCATGTAATTCTACTCATGTGGTCCCAACAAGTATGAAACATAGGAAATACCCGCTTGACTTTTCATCAGGACATATCCTAGACTAGTTCATAAAAAATCGAATAACACTTCATAATCGACACTTTATTTTGGTAATCTCAATATAGGAGTGCTCATTTAACTATTCCTTAGCTATTGAAAAGCCTGATGGGACTTCTCTATCCATACAATAGTCTACGAATTTAGAGTCAAATATATCATGAGTTCTGATATCCTAGATAAATCATTTATGATTCTCTGGAAATATATTTACATCATAAAGAAGATTCACGCCTCTGTCATTCTCTTAGGTGTCTCCCAAGATAACACTCCCTCGACCTTCGATGAATCCATTTCTACTCCATCAACTGAGATGATTTTTCCTAGAAAGTGGACCACCTAAATATTGAATTGGAACTTAGAGAGATTTTTTATATCTAGTGATCTCTATGTACATGCAGAACTGTAATTAAGTGTCTTGTGTTATCCTCCTTGAATGTTGATTACATAAGGATATCATTTCTGAAGAATACCATGAACCGGTCTATGAAAGGCTGGAAGATCTAGTTCATGAGTCCCATGAACATTGTTGGAGAATTCTTCATGCCAAGTGGAATCCCTAAGTACACATAGTGAATATAGAATAATATGAATGTCATCTTTGTTATATCCTTGTCCTCTACTCACAGTTGGTGATAGACTGATCTGAGGTCAACCTTCGAGAACCATCGTGCCCCTCTCAATTGATCAAAGTGGTTATTGATCCATGGTAGTGGTTACATATTATTCATGGTCACTTGGTTTAGGTGATGGTAGTCCACACACATCCCCAATCTCCCATATGCCTTCTTGAAAGAAAAAACTAGGGCTACCTAGGGTGAAACACTGGTTCTAACAAAGCTCTTCATCTGCAAGTCCTCCAAATACACTCTGATCTCATGATACTATATGGGAATAATATGATATTATGGTAAAGATATAAGTGTCTTCCTAGGGTGTAGATAAATGTATAAGTATATCTCTTAATAGGGAGTTAAACTTGGAACATCTTCGAGAAAGATTTCATCGTACTCTGCCACTACTGTAGGAAACAGGAAACTAATATCATTCACTACACTAAGGGTCAGGCTAGCCACCAGATGAGTAATCAGATGCACCCTCTAATCCATGATTCTACCCAACACTGCCTGTGTTTTCTATTAACCAATAAAGGATAACTTCATTCCATACCTACTAACACACCACACACTTAGCCTAAAATAGTCAATACGTGCATGAACTGTTGATAACCAATCCATACTAAGAATGAGGTTTTGGGGAATTGACATTGCTACCAAGAGATTCCAATCAAAACTATCACATACATGAGTTAGGTCACACTATTGGAACAAGTGGATGATCTTCATGTCTTATCCAGTAGGAGTCTCTAATCATAAGGGTCGAGTTAATGGTTCAACCAGAATCTCTATGTCTCGAACAATACATGTGGTGAGAAAATAATGACTAGAAAAAATGTCTATAAATATTGTATCTAAGGTATAAAAGACACATATCATACCTCAAATCATTCATGGAGCCCATATGTCATAAACTTTGACTTCCTCCAATTGTCCCCTCCCGTTTCCTCCTACTCCCAGATCCTAGCATGGACCACCTATGGGTGGAGGTGGTAATAATTCAAAACATAGATCACCTTATACTGCTCTCCCAGCTGCAATACTACATCCGCTATCCTACATACCTACAAGATCATACCAATATTTCTGCCCTGGAAGCCCATTCACGGTTTCTATATAAGTTGTATGGAAGGGCAAAAAATATTGGGTGAGATGTCCCATGCCATCACATGAAGTAGCACCACATATCTATGGGAAGATTAGACCCACCTAGTGATCCCTGAACTACATATCATCTATTTCAAGACCTCCTATTGAAACATCTCGCATGTCCAAGTCTCAGTGATAGACATCGACTCTATATTTCCAAGTTATTTTCCCCAACATGCCCACTACTGACAACTACTGGCCGTATCTTCTTATCCAAGAAACTCTCGGCCACCAAAGCTTGCTCTAATACACCAGTATATGTTGGAATACATAGAGGAATAACACAACATCAGATGTATCTATGCATACCGTTCTTGAATGTATGATCCCTATAAAACTAATCTTGAACCATATACATTGAGTACCTGTAATGGTTTATAAACCTCAATGAATACTCATCTACTATCATGATACCCTAGTGGAGTTGTATAATCTCATTGATACAAACAATCCTTAGTGTAACTAGTGATAACTCCTCTCTAAAATGGTGCTCAAACTCTATCTATAAAAGAGTATCCTCATGATAAGATATGATAACTTAACTACACCATAACCCTACTAATCCAAGAAGAAGGATTGCTTCCAAGACCACTATCTGATCTGTAGGTGTCTTGGATAGATAAAAAACCCATTTTACTACCTTAATCCAGTCCTCAGCCTATGCACCTCAGCATCCTATTGTTTTGGCTCACCTTGGAAGCTGAAGGGTCTATATCACTAAAAATGTTGAAGCATGATCTGCTTGTGCACCTCATATGGTGGTACTATGGTTACCATTTGATTATCAACATGTGTTATGGATGGGAACCTCCAAGTGGTAGAACATTGGGAAATGGTTCCTATATAAAAGTATTGTCACTTTGGGGAGCATACTTGTGACCATATATCTAAATCTGTACTGGTATACGCTAGAGGGGAATCTTGAAATAAACAAGATGTACCACGGTCAATGAGTATAACATTAGACATGATTCAAGAAGGACAAAGAAACCAAAACCCATTCCAATATTATTCATGTACCATTTTTTCCCTGAAACCAGTGTTCTCATGTACCGAGTCAAAAATTAGGTGATTAAAGTGGTTGTGTATGGACATGTTGGCCACCCCACCAACACTGGATTCCCTAGCCAGAAAGCCAAAATCAAAACACTTAACATTGTTTCTGAAAACCAATCTCATAGACTTTAGATCCTAAAGTAGAACTGAACACCTCTGATACCCCTCTATCATGAATCGTCATAGTGGGGCATGTGTTGTGGCTCCCCAAGCCCACCTCTAATAGGCTAGGGGTTAGTATTAGTACCAAATAGTCATATCACTAAAATGGGAGGCATTTCTTAAGTACCTATACACATGCACACATCTCGAAGCCAAAAATAATGATGAAATGTAAAAACAAATGAACAACCAATGATTTCATACATCTATATCCCACAACCAAAGTATGAAGGAAGTAAGGAAAGTAAAAAATGGGAAAATACAAGAATACTATAAATAATTATATAACAGAAGTCAAACCTAAAGGTAAAGGTATTTGGAATGGTTTCTAAAAGCTCCAGGAACATAGCTCAGTTTTTCTAGTCTCACTAAGAACTGTCTGGTCCTGGTCTACCTAGGAATCTGTCAAAAGGTTGAACATCTACATAAGACATGACATGTATGGGGAAATAGCATGCAGGGGTGAGTATTAAAATACTTCGTAGAACACCTCGAAACCAAAAATCATATAATAAAGTAAATATAGTAAAATGTACATAGGTAAATGTCTACAATACTTATCACAATAATATGTAGATATAATCAATCCAGACACACAATATAGAGTTTATTCACCACCATCGTATAATGTTCTAGGATTTAACTCAAATATTCATGAACCACTCATCCGGGATAACACACGCCTATGTTTGATAGAACTGATGATGTTTGTTCGAGAGGTACTGATCGTCATGTCTCATCATGAGAAAGAATACATTGATAGATCTCAAGAGAATACGATAAAAATAAGAGGATCATTACCAAGTCCATGGGGTGATACCAATAAACACGATTTGGATTAACCCTATTAATTACATGATCACTACCTAGGTAATTTTGGTCACATTGATATCAAGATATCCTCATAGAGAATGAAGTTGAATATTGGATCTCACTGTGAGCCTCTTAGAGGGACTCTAATGAATCTATCCAGGAATTCCACTAAATAGTTCATAGTCCTAGGAGTAGTAAATGATCCATACCAACCATCAAGGAATGGATAAAGAGAACAAACTCTAATGAAACTTTTCTATGATACGGAGGACAAGAGATCTAATCCTTGTACAAAAGAGTACGCGTCACGTAGAAGGGTTTCATGTTGTATCCCTTGGCCCTAGGGTCTTCCCATGTAAATAACCAGTTTTATTCAAACCTTGTTTGTGTAGTACTACAGGGAATGTAGACTGCATGTGTAGTATACCTATGTATCAATACATGGCTCCAAACTTTTTATGTATGCCCATGTACTAATACCCACCTATTCCAGTGTTCCTAGTCTAGGTTGTATTGTGTGGGAGAGTACAGAATGTGTATGAAACTCATGTACTCCACCCCATGTTCGTGTACATCCCAAGATATATGTTGAGTTACCCAGGATAGGCCTCATGCCATGTGGTAGGGCCACACACCTTTTGATCTTTAATTTTCTTTTAAAAACCCTATCTCTCACAAAGGGGCCCCACATGGTGTGTAGATCTAGTTTACACACAGTGTTTTATGGGATTTTCTAGAATCCTTGGTTCTCCCTCCACACACTTCAATTGATTCTCCAGCAACCGTTCTAGCTATCACCTAGCCACTAAACATTATATCAAGACTCAATGGGTCTTTCCAACATCAAATCAATGTGTTTCGAGCCTTTTATCTAGTCGAAAAATGATATCATTCATCATTATTCATTGTGCGATGAAGAACACTGAATAAAATAAAATTTAGAATCCACCATTTTCTAAATTGTTCCATCACTATTGTCACACCTCTATCATGTTGTACTGATCCCAAATCTGTAATACTAGATTTTTCCACCTAAAATTAGGTGTGTAATGATCGATTGATCAATATGTATCAGGTCATGGGGAAAATGAAAAATTCCCATGACGAGCGATGAAACGAGGGAGAAAAGAAAAAGAACCAAAGAGAGGAAAGAACCTTAATTGATGTTAGGGTCAATATCAATCCATCTTCATTAGAATGAAAATCAAATAAAAATAATAATCATAAAGATTAATCTCCTTTCACCCCCCCCCCAAATATAATCCCAACCAGCTATATGAATAATCCATGAATCAATCCATCCGTCAATTGATTGATTTTTTTCATAGAAATAAAGAACAAGGACTAAATGAATTAAAACACACACACTTCCCCAATTTGTATTGTTTTCTGATGATGAATGATCCATCATCCTCATCATTGGCTATATCTGTCAAATCTGAGGTACGTCGATCTTTAATCCTTCATTATTCTCCTAAGAGGATTCTACAAGGCTCCCTTCAATGATCATCCTATATCCCCAAGGACATATGGTTGACCCTGGTTTTTCTCCATAATTTTTTATTTAAACTCAAGTAAACTACTCTGTTGGAAAAATAGAATAAAAAAAATTATTTTAATTATTTTATTCATTTCTATGCCAATGATGAATGTTTTTAAAAATTACCCGCATAGACCAATGATATGTTATCCCTAGGTTAAACCACACGTTTTGAGCTCAATGGTGCCCTAATATTACTGATTCGAGTACCTATTTATATGTTCATCCACTTTTTTCTGGAAAACGTCATGCACGTGCTATTTGATATATTTAGTATTTTTTAAACATTTATTTAGGGAACACCAGGCTTCATAATCACGCGTTTTCTCAGTGCCTAGTATCAAAAATAATCAATAGAATATTTTTTAAAAATACATAGAAAATATGAGTCATTACACTATTTTTTGAAAAGTTATAGTTTATATGGTTTTCCCTAGAACTACATCCATTTCTTGATACTAAATGTGAACATGGTTCTAGAAAAAATGTAACATGGTGTAATAAATCTAAAAAATAAACATTTTTCTTGAATCGAGTGTAACCTGGTACACAAAAATGATCATTGACACACACCTAGTTCGAAACTCCTACGGGAAATTCTTAGTAAATTTCCCTATTTCTTTTCAGACCATTATGAAGGATTCGAAAACCATTTTATGTTTTTAAAAATTTCCCAAAGAAACTATGTTTATGATTAAGATAATATCCATAAATACATATTTCAATTTATGTTAAGTGTTTCACTAATTTTTGGGTTATAAATTATGTTTGATAATGTTACGATCTAATATAGAGTATATCATTGTTTAGAAACTGCACCTAGTGGGAGTAATGGAAGCTATATCAATTCATGTACCCCATATATGGATTTCCCTCATGTGTAAGATAATGAATCTAGAGTTGTAGCTATACCTAGAACAAATCAAATTATAACCATGTTAGGGAAACTGACTCAGTTTAGAAGCAATAACCTTTCCTATATGGAGTATCATACTAATCCCCCACATAATGTAACAATGTTAGTCTAATTTATGCATCAATAACCTCTTTCATTAAATTGGGACTAAAAATCCATTTGTAGTTGAGCAATGGATATGTTCCTTAGAGAATATATTTATCCCTTTGGGAAGTAATGAATGAGAGAAATTTTTCATGGGATTTTAGCATCTCACAAGTGATGCAGATCAATGGTGGTCATTAATTCAAAACACTTAGGATGAAAAAGAAATAAAAAACATGGGATAAAATTATTTTAAGTCACTCTTCTTGGAAAAGTGTTTTCCTTGAAATAAATGAGAAGATATAAAATGAAAATTACTTATTCTAATATAAGGAGAATATGAAAATGTTTTTATGTTTTAATAAAACTGTAAAAGTTTATCAAGGCATGTTATGGTCTATGTACTTAATCCAAAGAGCATGATCGACCATTTATTTGATGGGATTAATCCAATTATTTGAAGAGAACTAGTCTATCAACCATTCTCATCATATGAGCATGTAATATCATGTGGTATGAATAGAAATAAATAATTGTAGAAATTTTATGTATTTTATAGAATGAAATAGAATAATATGATGATAGGGAAAAAATTGAAAATGGGAATATGGGAACTAAGGATTTTCCCCCTTGGGTGAATTGTGGAAAGAAAAATTCTAGAATTTTATTGAAGGGAATATGAGTTTTCTAAAAGTGTGCAGAGAAAGGATACCATGTTCGTTACATCAAGGGTAAGAAATAATTTTCCAATGTGGAATGCTTCAGATGTAAGGAGATGTTTCACTACACAAATCAATTCCCCAAGGATCATTGGAATGTACCTCAAAAAATGTTGTGAGATAAAAGTCCAGTTTATTTTATTACTAAAGTTGAATTGGAGTGATTATTTTAATTTTGTGTGGATTCAAGAATTATGTAATATTGGTATTTAACCTATGATATTATTATTATAAGATGTATGAAATATGAAATTATATTACTACAACACTTTTTTTAAGGATTTTAGAGCATATAATTAATGATATTGATAACCAAGAAAGGTGATATAATGGCATGTTTATTTTTTGGAAAACAAATGATTAAGAGAATATAAACCATAATAATTTCATAAAGATTAGATAATAGCGATAAAGATATGTTTTCGGGATAGTATTGTTGAATTTGAAATTGTTGAGTGATTTGATTATTTATGTTATATTTTCTAGAGTTTACTTCTATTTTGGAATTTCGATAATTTGAGATTTTTTTATGGAATAAGGAGAGAAATAATTTTTATAATCATGCATATTTTCATTAAGGTTTTATAGTTATCAAGGTATTCACATATTTTAAATGTGACATTAAGTGCCACATTATATAATATGGGGAATATAAGGTTGATTTAGTGACCTTCCTTCAATATTTTTCTATCACAACCCGTCCCCCGGGGCTCGTCTCGTGACTACCCCAAGCCCACCTTCCATAGGCCAGGGGCTGGCGACTTGCACCAAAGGCATAATTTCAATAAAAATGGGAAGGAATTGCCTTTATAAATCATAAACACACACAACCAGAGTACAAGAGGAAGCAAAAACTAAGTAAAAGATGAATAACAAGTGTACTGAAAAGTAATAGGGGCTGGAAATACAAGACCAACTGTAAAGTACATGGAAAAGACAAAACAGGTACAGCTAAAAGACAAATAGCTGGAAGGTGTCTAGAAGCTCATGGATCATCCTCCGGGGCTCCTACCTGAAGGGTTGGTACAAATGGCCTCCACAACACTTATCCTCTATCAGAATCCTCTGGGTACCGACTTGTCATGGGGTCTACCACCGGGTACCATCCAGTCCTCGTACACTCCGCCTCAGTCAGCGTTGTACGTCGTCGGCATCCAACACAATGAGGTGCGGGAATAGCCCATGCATGGGTGAGTATAACGATACTCAATAGGGACCCCAACACCCTCAAGGTCTCAAGGGTGTTACATTATACCCCCCTAATATAATTCCTCCCTAAAAATTATATGACGCAGATAAAAACAACTGATTATACTACCGCCTCATCAAATCCCTCAGTTCCTATAAAACTTCCTCTAATTTATAATTTCACTAAAAAACATTCACCAAATGAGTGTTCTTATTTCACAGCAATTTTTCTCTATGTTCTAGAATCTCCATTGGTTTTATTTCCCAAGATTAGGTATATTTGATGGATTAGGTATACACTTCTTCAAGAGATATTTTTGGAACACATGATGAACTTGGGAGTGATTTAGTGGAAGCACCAAGCGATAAGATACCATCTAGATATTATCAATAATTTCGAAGGAGATGATATACCTAGGGATAAAAATTACTTTATTTCAAAATCTCATAACCTTTTCCAAGTAGATATTTATATCAATATGTTTTCAAAAATTTCAAACTCTAGATCTCATTAACGACTGTTGGTATAACTTTTTTACCAACTTTGGCCTACTCTTATGTGTTTCTAAATAGATATTACCTTCTCTACCATTTATTCATCTAGATCATATAGAAATAAATTTTATCAAAAATATCATACTATAATTTAATATTTATTCACTTTATACCAATGAGGGATTTATATATAGATATTAAACTTCTCACGTAAAATCTATTATCATAAGAAAATTTCAATAAAGGAATGTGTTGATCCCAAAAAACATTGAAATCTGTTGATAAACCTCTTAAAAAGTCTACTAGAGTTTTAATGGTACTCTTAGATTATACATCTATCTAAGTATTATATTTATTATTGAAAATAAAATATGTATCTAGATCTTTATGATGAATTATCGAGAAAATTAAGGTAAAACATGGATCCAGATCATATATAATTGAGAGTGGTTCACTATGAAATCATACTAATTTCTTAATTTTTATCTAATAAATATGATCAAGAGATAAATTTTCACTAATTAATATAGAGTGTTCTTAATTTTTAAGATGATCAACTAAAACCAAAATAAAAATTTTCCCTTTAGATGTTTTCAGAGGTTTATTGATTAAATACATGGTAATGTTTTCCCACTTCCATTCATGTATAGATAATGGTTATAACATCCCATTAGACTTATGTTTCTCATAGGAACATTAATAAATACTATATATCAAGATATATAATTTTTAATATCCATTTTCTTGTTTTCCTACTAGAAATATTATTTTATATCTCTTTATATATTCAAATCTCCATGGTGAATAGAGAATGATGAATGATGAGTATCAACCAATAACTCATTTAAGTATGTTGTTGACGGGACACATACTTGTTTCCTGAACAATATCATTCCATCATAATCATGCTTGAACTTAGGAATACTCCTTACTTTATTCTTCAGTTCTACATCTTCTCTCTATGCCTCTTAATCTTTACCTGGATGTATAGTTGAACATTAGAATGATAATGAAAGTATATTTACCCTTTACTTAGGATTTCATATTATATCTTCTGAAAATCCATATGTATTCCATCACATTCAATCCCCATCATGGAAAAAATATCTTGGCCCTTTTTTAGAGCATAAAACATCTTGTTCACCCACCAAGGGTGGTAATGCATTGTATATGCATAATATTTAATCAATTGCAACCATATTATCTAGTGCATACCAAACTCTTTTTGTTCACCCACCAAGGGTGGTAATGCATTATATATTCATAATATTTAATCAATTTCAACCATCATCTCTAGTTCATACCTAACTCTTTTTGTGTGAATATATAATTCAAACTATTATGATATGTATATATCCCACACCTTAAACCATAAAGATAATTCCTCTATATATTTAATTCAAAAATTAAAATTCTATATGTAAATCATGATTCATGTAATTTTTACCATGTATTTTCAATTTTCCTGAGGCATATGTTATCACCATATCATTATTTATTGGTACAAAACCATTTCCCTTCTTTAATGATTCAATATAGACCAAAAACTCTTATACAATGCATGGTAGTGTGATAACAAGGTTCACTAACCATCCTACTATTTATTACCTTGAAATTCTATTCACATTTATATATACAAGCAAACTTAAACCCCTACCAATTCAACTAGGTTAGTGAATTAGATGGTGATGGGAAATGTCTCACAAAACATTTGAAATATCCAGCTAACCTTAGAAAATTGTACATTTGAGTTATAATGGTCAGTGTATGACATTTCAAAATAACATTCTTCTTTTATGGAACGAATGATATACCATCACATGATATATATGACCCAAGAATAAAATATTCCGATTCCAAAATTAACACTTGGTAAATTTTGTATTCAACTAATCCTTCCTTAGGGTCTTTTACCCAATTCTAAAATGATATTATTGATATGACATTATCTTTGTATATATAATCATATTAGTTATAAATACTACCACCAAGTGATCAAGATAATCTTTATAGAATATATTTATTAAATCTATAATGATAGAATGGAATTAGTAATTCCAATGGAATCACTTTAAATATATAATTCTCATACCTCGTATGAAAGGCTATATTTTCTATAAAATCCTTCTTGTACCTCAATTAAATTTATCTAGAATAAATGTCAATCTTATAAAATTATTGATCTCCTCATAACTAATCAAAAAAATCCTCAATACTGGTTAGAATATAGTTTTTCTTGATATTGATCTTATTATATTCCTAATACAAAATAAAAATAATCATTTAACTATATTTATTCTTAATAAAAAGAACAGGTTCACGTCATTGTGACACACTAGGGAAAATAAATCTTTTATCAAGATTCTCATAGAATTAATTATTCAATTCCAAAAAACTCAATTAAAGATACTCTATAAGAAGACTTATAAATAGTTGTAGAATGATATATGAGTCCTATTGAAAACTCAACATTACAATTCCTAGGAAGGATAGGAAAATATTTTTAGAAGATGATTAAAAACTCCCATAAAATAGTAATACCATAAATTTTTAGTTTCTCACCAACCATAAGAGATAGATACCCCTCATGGATAGGAATTACAATTCCCAATATACAAATAATTGTTGTTAGCAGCTCATATCCATACTTACAATAATAAACTATCGTATGTTTTTTTGAAACATGAAACATGATTTACCTTCCTAAAAAATTTATATGGTGATAAATAAAGAAATCCTGTCCATGATTATAATCATGTAAAATTGAGCTAAAGGGAGAATCAAAATATTTTTATGAAGAACATTCCCACAATCATAAATCATAGAAGAACTGTTAATATGATATTTTTCTATCATACCATAAATTGTTTTCACCACTAACTCAGGTTGTAATCATTAAAATGCTAATTATATCCAATTAGAAAATTCATTAGATATAAATGAGTGGGTAAATCTAGAATCAATGAAGAAATTAGATTCTCTAGAGTGGATGATAAATGTATGTTTCACCTCATAATTCTAGTAAACCACTTCAGTAGTAATGATCACATGAGATTTACATTTTTATTTGTTATTAAGAGGTTTTTAATGTCGACCATCATTATAATCATTCAGATTCATGCACTAGTTAGAAAAAAACTATACTCTATTTAATTAATTCATTAGAGTGGGAGTGGTGAATTAGTTGGAATCTTCCTTTCCTCCATTTTATCAACCATCCTATTTATCACATTTTGAAATTCATAAGATTAATAACCAAGGGGTACAAGATATTGCTTTGCATCCAAAAGACCCTGGATCGAATCTGGGAAGGGACAAATTTCCATGTATTGTAGCAGTAGTGTAGCCGTACACTGTAGCAGTACTGTAGTAGCGGCGAAACCGTAGTAGTGGTGACACTATAGTGGTGGAGGCACTGTAGCAGGTACTATAGTAGTCCAAGTAATGTATAAGTTTTGTTCACCAAGGGTCTATTTGGGCCAAAAAATGGGCTTTTAAGCTGTGTATTCAGGCAACTTGTCCTTGGGCCTTTGGGATATGTAATGGGTCTCTCTCTTCCCAATCAAAAGAGGTATTTGGTTTAAATAATAATGAGGCATAGACCACAATTTTTTTTAAAAAAAAATAATATCTCCACATTTAAAAACCCCCCAGTTCAATTATATAAATTTACATTATGTTTTTTCCCACATTTATAGAGTGTATATGAATAGAATTTCTTTCCGCTAAGGGATTTATTCAAGTCGTCATGGGACTCCATCTTACTTTTTTATCAAAACTATAGTAATGATAGAAATATTGAATTTATATTTCTACCTTGAGAGAACATCAAATTATTTCATCATTTACCCTTAAGTATCATATAACTAATTTCATCCATAAGATTACCTTTAAGAAAATAATAAATCAATCATATTTTCCATCTGCCCTAATAATTAGACTAGAAGCAGACATTTAATGTCTTGTAAAATTTTTCTCATATGTACCAATGTATTAATTATCCTTCTTCTTAAGACTAATGAATTCATTCCCTATTTTGTAAATAGAATATGTGGGAGGTAATTAGTGAATAATATCCTCTTAAAATCATCCCATTCTATGGAGTGAATTTATTTTTTCTCTTTTATTATAAATAAGATTCCACTATTTATCTTATTTACCTTACAAATGATAAATGAATATGATAACTTCTTAATGTTCCATTAAATGGATAAGAAAAATTATTTTTATCAATTTTGTTGATCCATCACTAAACCATTAGTTGATAAAAATATCCAATAAAAAAGGTGGATGTTTCCACTTGAATGAATCGACAATATGTTGTTCCCCCTTTTATATTTAAGAATCATTTTATGATTCATAAACTAAGAAAGTTGTATAAACATAGCAACAAGATAATATATTCCACCTCTCATAGAATTTTATTTCTCCGGTGGAAAATCCTTATATTTTATATATCATATGTTATTTGCCCAATGTCTTATAGTTCAATCGATTGACTAAAACCAAAATGAAATGTTTAATAATAAAGATACTATAATCATAGAGATATATCATATAATCGTGAAATATCATTCATATGATGTCTAAAATATGAACTTTTTTTTAATCTATAGAACCTTACATTTATCCTTGGTTATCTATGGTCAATATCTATTTAAATCATTTATAATGGTTTATAAAAAAGTATACATTGATATGAGAATATCCCTAATTATTTTCTATCTAGGTTTGTAGAATTAGGTTTTATCTTTAGAAACCAATTATGATCACGTTAATACTAAATCCTCCCCTTTCATAGTTGTAACCCTCGGTGTATGTGTTCCATAACTGAACCCATATTCTAGTACCTAGACAAATATATATTTTGTTAGAAAACTATACAATATCTACTTTACTAAAACATTTGGATATTATCATATAATTAGACATATACTTAGAGTTTTAACTAATTTTTTCAAATCTCAATTTCTGATGATATTATACCTTTATCTAATACCAACTGAGGTGAACCAATCTTTTAATATATAAATATTACATCATTGTTTATGAATATCAACACATACCATTAGGATATGAGTCAAAATTATAATGGTTTACTGTATTTAGAGAATATATACCTTAAAATATTATTTAGGATTATTCTTCATCAAATCATAAAATTTTTATATCATTGTTTACCCTTCTCGACATGCCGTACATAAATCCATTCTTCATAACATGGGGGAAAGAAACATAAGAAAGGATGATCACAGATTCTTAGTAAGGGTAAAACAGACTGATATTAATCAATTATCATATGCAAGAATAATACAATCATAAGGGTGTGAGTTCATGGTCATAAATTAATAGGTTCATAACCAATCTATCATAGATCACAATCATTATTCATGGAATTAAACTTAATCATTTCAACACACATGATTTATAAGAGTGGGAAATTTTTAAAAATAAATCATGAACCCAAAGATCAAATTATAAGCATAAAAACACGTCAAAATAGTTTGGAACCATCATAGTCATAAAATCAAATTCATATGTACAAGTTAACTACTGATATTGTAATATCATTATGGATCAAGAACCAACACATATATCCCATATCATAACTGATTATGCATCAACACATATTTTCCACAATGGATCAGTCATCCCTATCCATTTCCCATAGTGAATTAGGTATACCTACTTATTTCTTATAGTGGTATGAGTGTATTAACTAATTTAACATAGTTATATTAGGAGATATAAATATTTACTCAATTTATATTAGGTGTATATAATTATGTTCTTTCTCATAACATAATGAATACAATACATATATGTGAATCAATATCAAAATTCATTCATCATTTAACTATATCTTATCCCATTGAAAGAAAATAGGTTTCATAAACTTCTCATTATCATAATCTTAAATCATATAGAGAATGAATAAGTGTGGTATCATTGAATTATATGCCCAATAAAGTATATGCAACATGAAAGGATGTTATTACTGGTGAAAATTTCCATCAAAATATTATTATAACATTTATAGAGTAAAATACTATTATAATTGTAAAATAACTTATTTTAAATCAAAATATTCAAAAAAGATTAAGGAAAAAAATATAATTTAAAAAGATTTATGGAAATTTTAATGTAATATTAAAAACATTGAGTGGTTATTATTGTGGAAATACTTTTTATGAAAAGTATATTAAAATAAATATTCCATTCACATTTTTAGTAAAAATTCAAAAATACCTCATTTAGAAAATGAAAGCATGCTTCTTGTGATTTTTTTATAGAAATACAAAAATGGGTAAAAAAAATTAAATAATCATTGGATACTTTTAAAACATTATGGAAAATATTTTATTAAAAACATGTAAATGGAAGAAAAATATTCATGTCCAAAGAGAAAATAATGTATGTTTTCCATGAGAACATTTCCCTGATCATTTTATATACCAAAGAGAGGAAAATGGTAATATTACTTCAAAATCACATGAAAAAGTATATGAGAATAAAATTCAATGTATTTTATATATACAGATCATATAATTTCCTCAATAAAAATTCAGGCATAAACAATCCTGATTAAAATGGGATTAAAACATAAATCCCTTACCTCAAGTCACATATTTAATCATACGCCTTCAAACATCCTATATAAAAAATATATATTTATTATAAATTTATTATATAACCATACTCATATATATATATGTGTGTGTTTGTGTGTGTTTGTGTGTTTATATATAACAATCTATACATTATTTACTCATAACATCTTACCCCTATTATTAACAATTTCATTATTGAAATTTTTGTTCAAGGAGATAAAAACCTCATTTCTGATGCATGTTTCGATTCAGTGGTTTCATTACATGTAATTTGATAATGAATACATCATATCAATGCATTAATTATTTCATTGGTATCATATATAATCATTATATTAACCATTATATCTATTCATATAAATTGGTGACGAAAAATGAATTACATCACTTCATGGAGACAATAATCTATATGTATGCATTAGTGATGTTTCCACTTATCGCCGGATGAAATGAAAGAATAGTAAATAAAAATTCATAAATTTAGAATCATTATTAAATCAAAAATATCATACATATTCATTAAGTCTATCATTATAACCATAAAAATTAGGTGTTGGTGAAAAATGAAACACATCACTTCATGGAGGTGGTAGTCCACATGTACTCACGAGCAATGTTTTCTTTTCATATATGATGGAGAGATGGTGAATAATGATTTTTAAATCATCCTAATAACAAATATATTTATTTAAGGTACATAATTTATTATTTTATAATGGATACAATAGATTTATAAGTGGTAAAAGATGAAATAAAATGGAATGTACTCAATTAATAGTTAGAACTCACCATTGAGAAACCACAATTAGATTACACCTTAATCCTCAAAAAATATATTATTTTAAAAAATATCTGATGTGGGTAATAAATATAGAATTAGGTTATTATAGTTTCTAGATAAGATATAAGTTTAATCATTTCTAATAATGAAGTAGAATAGGTTCCCATTTATAAGTGAATGGAGGGACAACCCTAGAATTACATAAGTAATAAGTTAATATGAATTACTTTTTCTATTAATGTGGCTCCAAATTGATATATTTTAAATATAGGATTATTATAATTTTAAATAATATAAAAAAAATTAATTATAGAAGATTAAATGATGATTTAGCCTTTATCTATTTGTCTTAACCACTTGTTAATTCTTTTGATAATAACCTCAATATCAATGTTTTTTACTCATTAAATGTTTAGAATGGAAAACTAAAAGGAAAAGTGACCCATAATTGGATAATTAATGATATAATATACCATATATATTTCAATTAGATGAATATAATATTTTTAAAAAGTTTAATTAATTTAATAAAATATTATTTAACAAAATTTACCATTAAAGTAATTTTGGGACTATTCACAACGTTTGAAATTAAATACAATGTGTTTGAAATGGAATTAGAATCCAAAAATTTAAAACATAACTAATATTTTATAATTATCTAAAAAATTAATAGAACACAATAATTCATCCAAATTTTGTTACTTTAAATATTTTTAAAGTCATTTCAATTATTATTTTATTACATGAACAAATACTTTTTCAGCATTACATAATCATTTAAGGTTATTCTTACATCTCTATATATTACAAATAAATCAACTATATAAAAAATAATTCATATTTCAAATAAACTCTTAGAAAAAAACATAATATTCTTTTCCTTATGAAAAAATTTTATAGATACCAAAATCAATAGAGTAACATTTTGTATTTATCTATTTATTAAAATAACGTAAATTTCTAAATAAAAAATGGAACCATGTTTCCATATTTTAAAAAAATTGATATTTTCATCCAAATTATACTCCTTAAATAAAATAAATAATATTTTTAGGAAATTTTAAATGCATTATCCAAATGGTTTACGCTTGTTTTACCAGTTTTAACTTTACTAGGTGAAAAATATTTACCAATGTTACCATTGTTAATGACCAAAAACAAATGGGACCTATTTAACAAATTTGAAATTATTGATTGCATATATGGAATGAATTTTAAAAGTCTTAATTTCTATAAGGGGATGAAACTTATTTTAAAATAAGTGCATATAATGATATAAATTCTTTTTTAAAACAAATGGGGTTCCAAGCATAAAACTGGATTTACTCTTATCCCATGCCTAGAAAACAAATTATATGAATGTGAAAAAAATTATTTAATATATAATATATAAATTTAATTAAAATCATTCAACAATAGTGACTAATTTAACTTATTAATATAATAACACATTTCTTGAATAAAAATAATTTTTTAAAAAAACAACTCTTTTACATTAAAATGATTTTATTTTGATTTTTAATTAACTGATAACAACGAATTATTTTTATAAATGTTTTAAAAATAAATTTCTCATAATATAGTTTTTCCTATTCATACCCTCAAATCCAATGGCTTTAGAATGATATTAAATTGTAGTTTGTTTAAAATCAGTGTTTCTTAAAAATAAAGTTATCAAAGAAACCAAATTTTATTTGAGAACTATAATATAAAATCATGAGTCATTAAAAGGTAAGGGTGTGGGTATCCTCTAATCACATATTATTCATATTTTTCTTATATAAGTCATTGTAATTTATAAATTATTCTTCATTTGTCTTCAAAATTAATTTTGGTCTTTTGGATTTTACATTTTCTAGAAATTATAGGGGTTTTCCCTTAGAAAGTAAATGGTAAGGATGTTGTTTTACTTTCTAGATTAATCCTCATTTAATGAGAAAAATTAAAGCCTTAATATTTCCTTTTATAATTCAGTCCATTGATTTTATTGGTGTCATACTATCATCCTATTGACCTAAAAGAACCTTATATTTTTTTTGAACCCCTTATTCCACTCATATACTTGAAGGTTCAAGCTAGCAATGGTATAGGGGTGAGTGAACCTAATTAAAATATAGTGGTTTTTTATAATAAAATTTTCATTAAATATTTCTTTGACAATTAAAATTTTATTTGATTCATTTTAACTGTATATACATGATTATATGATTTAGTGGATATATGCATATCATGATCCTTATGTGATTTCTTAAAAGACACTCCATTAATATTTATTATATAAGATAATGTCCATCCTATATAAAATATATAAATTAACATTTTTAAGATAATTTCATTAAACATTTGTTTCTATAATGAATTATTAATTTATACCTGAAACAGTGTGATTGTAGAGATTAATAGATTTGGGTATATCTCTTATATGTATACTAATCCTTATGATTAATATTATAGTGGTTTTAATGGTATCACAAAGTGTTGAATCATTATACCCTTTTACCATAGTATGGATTGGAAAATTTATTTAAATCATAATACATGATTATCATTCCCTTGGTATTGGTGTTTCACACTACCTCAATATATTCATTCATAATATATCTCAATATGAGTAATGAAGAAGGTATGTTATGTATGGATCCTATAAGAATATTATGTTTACTATTTATTTTTTATCATTGTTTAATAAATTTGTTAAAAAATGTTGTGTAACACCCCGAAATAATTCATTTATCATATTAATAGAAATATTGTTTTATAATTAATGTTATATTATTATCACATAAAATTAATTTTATATTTCACAATAACATTACACATCATGTAAAACTACAACTAAAAAAAGTAATGGGATTATTTAATGATATGATCTGAATTGTAGTTTTTGGATATTATAGAAACATTTAGTTAAGAAACTAATTTATTATAAATATATAAGTATAAGATAAATTTATTTTCATTATATGATTTTATAAAAAGGTTTTCAAATGATAATATATTTTAATTAAGCCCTATTTAATTTTTATAATGGTCAGAATGTTAATTTTTCAATGAAACTGTTAAAATTTCAAGAAATAAAGATATTTATTTAAAAGTTAAAATTATAATATTTAGTGAATTACTCTTTAAAAATCAACCAAATTTTTGGAATAAAAACATCAAATTTATGTTAGTGTTATTTCTTGGGAATTCTTTAACAATGTTTATTTCTTGGCAAAATGTGAAAATTGTCGCTTTACAAAGCACAAAGAGTTTTTGACATCATTATTGTTTGATAATGACAAAAAAATTATGTAAAATATAAATTAAGTAAAATATAATTTGTTAATTATAAGAAATAATTTATTAATATAAATATTATTTATAGATGTGTACTATATATTTTTGAAAAAAAATGGGAATTTTGATATTAATTTTTTTTTATTTCTATAAATTAATTTAGTGGTTTTGAAGGTAAAATTTGGTTTAGGAAGTTCCTTAATGTGAAAAAAATTATAACTCATTATTAATCCTAAAAACATGTGGTAATAGATTGTACCCATAAGTGGTTGGTGTAAATATTAAAATAACCAATATATTAACCCTTAAAACCAATACTCCTCAAGTATAAATACCCATTTCCCCACCACAATTTCCACAAAAAATCCATTAAGAATGGTTTTTATCTCAATTCCCCTATCAAGTGTCTCTCCATTGTTCTAAGGAGTCCCTCTCTAGATTCAAGAAATATCCTCCCAAAGAAAGGGATATTTCACTCCACTTCTTTCAATTCGTGTTATTCATTTAAATAAGACTTTGATTCTAAATTTATTATGTCTTAAAGTTATTATAAATACCCCTATTAGTGTGAGTATTATGTTTTCGTAATTATTTATTTCATTCCCCTCTCATTTTATGTTTTTTCTTAAATCCTTAATCTTCCAAAATTAGGGTTCTTAAACACACTTTTATGCCGACTTTCTCAACACATTTTAGATTCCTTCTTGTTTCAATATGAATTATTATTATGAATCATTGTTATAATTTACATATTATTTCATAAATAAGATATAACTATTACTTCCCGTTATAATAACTTCATATTCTATTGTAATTCTCATGGTTTCCCATATCTATAAAACCATCCTAAAGTTGGTAAAGAAAAGTGACTGTGATTTTTTATATTCAATGACATCAATGTATAGATTCTAGAGGTGGATGTGTCTCTAACCTAGATATACCTAGTGGTATAATTCAAAAAACACCATATTAATATATACTTGTTTGGAAACCAGTTCATTCCCACATTTCCTGCTGCACACCAAGTTTAACACTCTCAGGTGGTTTTCTTTAGATAATTTACATAAACCATTTAATCCATAATAATGGATCAGAATATATGTATTAATATTTAAAATAAATTGATATCCATATTACATAAATGCAACCTTCACCCATTATTTTAATTATTGCATCAATTGGGTAACTACAATTTTTTATTTTTAACAACCTGTAATTTCCAAATCCATTTTTTGGATATTCATCACGACAGTTACTTTAATCCATTGAAATGGTTTCTTTCCCCCCAAAATTATAACCAATGTTTATGTTATATTTAAATCTCCATATTTCTCATGGATTTTACCCTTGTTATACATTCACATGTTTCATGTACAGGGGGTATGGTGGAAACATGATCTCCATAGAGAATGACCCATCACTATATTTTTCTTGGCTCATCATATAGGTAAAATTTTTTCTCAACGTAAATACCCTTAAATGTTTATTCTTATTAATGGTTATTGATCTGGATACCCATATTCCAATTTATTGGGAGAATTATTTAAAAAATCATGTAGAATTTACTCTATATGGTTTAAATACTCGATTATCAATATCTTGATCATATGGTATTTATAAAAAATATCACATTCATTGGATGCATGTTTTTTACATGGGTTTATACTATAATAATTGATGGATATAGGTAATTTTACCCTAGATGAAACACACGAATAAATAAAAATAAAGGATGCACCATGATATCACTCCAATGAAATGGGTAAAGTGTTAGGGTTTACCAGTGGTAGGATACTCCAAAGAGATGTGAGAATTATCTGTTCAGGTGGTCTTCTCTAGTGCATTGGGTAAAGAAGTAATATGATGAGATGAAATGTTCATGAAACCTTAGAATTATTCCCTGGTAATGTTTTAAGATACCTTGTTAAGAAACCATGGTAATATAATTAGTGCACCCTTGTAGTTCTATAATGAAATGGGTGAAGTAATAGAGTCAACTGATGTAAGTTACTTTTAAGATACCAATGATTTGGGTAATGATACGTCAGAAAAAATCCTTGGTAAAATGTTTTATGAAACCCTAGTGATATAATATCGTTTTATGTTTGTGAATGCATCATTTTATGTTGTAGCCACATTTCCATGTTATGATTCACAATATTTCCCTTATGATATGCATCTCTTTCATATGATCATGCCTTATTAATATTCTCCTTTCTCATATGATATTCATTTCATTTTTTATTCCCTTATTGTTATTTATGATATTCCCTTTATTTGATGTATAACCCCAAGATAGGATATGTATTAAAAGTAACATAGGGAGAACTTATGAATTATAATTCCAAGAGTATTAGAAGAATGTTTAACGATTATATATTTCATGTATTATGTTACTATTTCCATTAAAATAAACCTCAAATAATTATATATATTATTAAATGTTGTATCATGTATGTAAATGTTTTTGTAATAAAAATTTGGGTCATCGTATTTGGTATCAGAGGATAGTTTAGTTATTTATATAAATTTTGATTTCAAATAATTTTCTATATAGCCTCGGATAAACTAAAATTTTCTCGAATGTACTGGGTGATTTATAAATAGTATGTACTTAAAGGATAAATTACACTTACATACTCACAATGTTTCATTTATATAGTTAATTTATACATGACCATTTGGGTTTAAAAAGTGTTATTCAAAGAGTAAAATTCTAAGGATGAATTTTTTTATGCTGTGGGAGGAGAATGTAGCTCCCAAAGAAATTAATTATGTTATTAATAAAATTATTGTTTTATAATTAATGTTTTGTTATTATCACATAAAAATAATTTCTTATTTTACAATAAGACTACACATCATGGAAAACTAAAACTAAGAACATTATTGAGATTATTTAATAATATAATCAAAATTTTATTATTTTTTGAGATTATAAGAATATTGAGTCAAAATGTGATTTATGATAAATGTTGAAGTTTTAGAAAAAATTTATTTTCATGAAATAATATTAAGAAAATTCTATTTATATGATAATATATCTTAATAAAATTTTATGTAATTTTTATAACGGTTAGAATTTTTAATTTTTAAAGAAATTTGTAAATTTAAATAAATAATGATATTTATTTTAAAAATAAAACTATCATATTTAGAGAATTTTTTTTAAATATAATTAATTTTTTGATTCATTAAATAAAAATTAGGTTAGGGTTATTTTTTGTGAATTTTCTAGTAGAGTTTATTTTTTAGAAAAAAGTAAACAATTATGCATTACAAAGCACTGAGATTTTGTGAAATCATTATTAATTCGCCATGACTAAAAACTTATAAAACATTTATTTAATCCAAATATAATTTAATAAGTACAAAAATAAATTTATTAATTTTAATTTTAATTTAGAAATGTATCACTTAGATTTTGAAACCAAGAATGGGAATTTTAAGGTTAAAATTATTTTTCTTATTTAAATAAATTAATTAAATGTATTTGAAGGTGTGTTTATAATTAGTATGGTCATGAATATTGAAATAATTTCTCCCACTCATTAATAATCCATAAAATCTATTGTAATTTGTTAAACCCATAAGTGGTTTTCTTATATATTAAAATAATATATATTTTAATCCCTAAAACCACCCCTACACAAGTATAAATACAACATTTAGGTCATCACTTTCCACACAAAATCTATTAATCACTATTTATATCCTAATTAACCTCTAATGAGTCTCTAAAAGGTGGTTCCAAGGTTCTAAGGAGTACCTATCTGGTTTCAAGAAGCATCCACCAAAGGAAAAGGATATTTTCCTCTACTTATTTAGATTCAATTTCTTCTTTTTTACGTGCCTTTGATTAAAAATTTATTATGTTTTATGGTTACTTTAAATAACTATGTGAGTGTGAATATTTTTTCTTGTTAAATAAAGATGTAATTTACCACTCATCATTTTTTTCCTTAAGTCGTTACTCTTTCGAAAAAATGGTTCCTCAACCCCCTTTTAAACTACATTAATAAGACATTTTAATAACATCATATTTAAATATGAAATATTATTATGAACCATTGTTAGAGTTTAAATAATATGTAATTAATTATAGATATTTTTTCCCTCTCACAACATTACCGTTATATGCCATTTTAATTCTCATTATTTCTCATAAATATAAAAATGTCATAAAGTTGGTTATGAAAAGTATGTGTATATTTTTATGAAATGTCATCCATGTATGGATAATACAAGTGGATATGGATATATTATAGATTTACATGGGGTAAAACCCCAGAAAAATCTATATTAAGATAGACTCAATCAGTTATTGTTGAATGATAATGGGTCTTGTTGCACACCAAGATTTCTACTCCTCAGGGATTTTCTTTGGATAATTCATGTGCACTTTATGAGTCATGAAAATGGATAAAAATATATGGCTTGATATTTACATTTAATTTATACCCCTATTCCATGAATGTACCATTCACCAATTATTTGTATAATTCATTCAATTGGGTCACAACCCTTTTTCATTGTGAACATCTTATAGTTTCCAAAGTTGATTGTTGGATATTCAACAAGATAGTTGCATTAATCCATTAAAGGGGTTTATTTCTCATATGAATTTGTAACTGATGTTAATGTTATACTTCAATATCCATATTTATCATGTATTTCACCCAACTTATACATTCCCATGTTCCTATATGTGGTATAGTGGATATATGATCTCTATGTAGAATCATTCTCAATATATTTGTCTTACCTCATCATCTGTTATGTGTAGTCCTTCCATTAAAAGTGAATACTCTTACATGTTTCTTATGATTGAATTATATTAAACTAGATATCCATATATTTATTGTATAAATTTTTTTTGGGCTAAATCATATACCATTTACTATATATGGTCTAAATACCATATATTTCATTATCATGATCAGATGGTTCTTACAAATATTCTTACATTCATTGGGGGAATATTTATTTTCCATGGTTTCATGATATGATTATTGATGGATTTATATATGTTTCCCCTACATAGAAGACAATTTTGGAAACATATGAAGATTGTTCCCTAATAGTTCTCTAATGCAATGGGTAAAGTTATGAAGTTTACCAGTGGCATGTTTCTCCTAAGAGATATGATAATTATTTGATTAGGTGATTCTCCCTAGTGCATTGGCTAAAGATGTAATCTCTAGAGATATCAGGTTCATGATACATTGGAATCATTCCCTAATAATTTTTTAAGATACCTTGCTGAATAACTTTAGTAATATGATTAGTGTACCTGGATAAGGCTCTAATGAAATGGGTCAACATTAAAAGTTAGCTAATGTAAGTTACTCCTTAGAGACCAATGAATTATTTAATGATACCTTGGCCAAATTCTTTGGTAATATATTCTATGAAACCCTAGTGAAAAGATATTGTGATATTTTTATGAATGAATTATTATATGTTGTATCAAAATTTCTATGTGATGATTCATTTTCTTTCTATTATGATATTCCTCATGTTCTTATGATCATTCCTTACTTATATTCTCCTTTCCCACTTTCTATGTATTATAACATTTTTATTACCTTCATGGTCTTTATTACCACCCCTTTCATTGATATATGTACCCAATATATGTGATTAAGTAAAAGTAACCTATTATTAACCTATAAATAAGACTATTACTTGGAATAGAATCATGTTTAACATTTATGTTTTTCATGTATTATTTTCATATTTCTATGACACTAAACTATAAAATATCCTCTGTATTGTTAAATTTTGTATCATGTAATGAAATTTTTATATAATATAAAGGAATTTTTCCATATGTTTCTTTTCATGTTGATTATTTTTTTGGTTGTATGTTGTGATTGAATATTGTTTTTCTTATGACCGATGGATAAGGAGTGGGTGAGGAATTAATATTGGGTATTGTTATACTCATAATTTATACTTTTCCTTGAGGGATTGATACAAATAATTTTTTATGTGATCTAGGTAAGGTAAGGACCCATGAAAGCGGGATCTAGTCACACATGGAGTGAATATCATGGGTGGAGTATTTTGTGGCCTTTTAATGTGAGGGTGGAGAATACTCATAGAGGTTGTCATTAGATGTTCAGACCTAATATCTCACATATGAGAACTCTATTTTTAATTCATTTGGAGTGTTTGGTATTCCTAAGTGTTATGGAAGTTGGTTTTCCATAATTTTATTCACTTTTAATAATTTTTGGGTGATTTGGAATTCAGAATGTATAGAAATTAATTCTATTATCATTTGATGTATATTTTTCTCTATTATCTTAGTCATCTTTTTTCCATTGTTTAGTTTTTTTCATATTGTGTATGTAATACATTAACAGGTCATTACAACAAGGGATTTGAAACTAATTTAGATAATTATATTCTTCATAGGGGGGACACAACATCTCACTTTCATTACACTAAAACCCTATATTTTAAACTAGGATTTATAAATTAGGATGTGTTTCTAATGAGATCCAAAAAAAATATTTTTTTAATATATTTTCAATGTAAATTTCTAAAAAAATTACATAAAACATGGGTATTTAACTTACTTTTTATGTCATGTGAATCTAGAATTTATTGAAAATAGGATAAATAATTATGATTTTTATGTGATTATATCATTTTGAAATTACTTGAAAAAACTCCTACACTATATTTGAGTATTTTTCATGGGTTGCAAAAAAAATTAGGCTGATGAAATTTAGAAAATTATCTTGAAAGAGATTTATATGTAAGATATTTTTGATAAAAAAACTCCCATTGGGATTATAGATATGAAATGTCATACAATATGTTGATATGTAATATTTTATACATTGGAATAAGGATACATAATAATTTATCTTCTACATAAGCAATATGAAATATTCTAAACTTGGGGAAATTGGTAAATTTCATTATGGGTGGTGATATATAAGATATTTTTCCAAGTAAGATGATATATAATATTTGGGATTTTGTGAAATTTGGAGATGTTGAATAAGTAAGATATCTTTTTGAGTACTGAGGATTGATAACAATTTGGAAATATAAAATTTTAGGAATAAAATTCTCATGTTGTTTAAGATAAATTACACCATAATGGTTCTATGGAAGAATTATTGGGTGAAAGAAATGAAATGTGTTATGTCGTAGGATGATCTAATTCACCATAAAAAGACTTACACTGGATTCTATTTCACATCCAATCTGTAGGTTCCTATGATATATATATATATATTGGGCACATTGTAAGGGAATGAAACTCCAAAACATATGTGATAAAAAATTATAAGATATTATTCCAAATTACACGAGGATGAATTTCAGAGAACTGTGTAGTCGATTTCGTCTCCAATACATGTGGACCCCATATGAGAAATGAATAAATAAAAAAGAATAATTCATTCCATATAATTTGAAAAATCATGTTTAAAGAGATGTAGACTCATTGGTAGATATCATATGTTGACTGAGGGGAACCAGGGATTGTAGAAAATTATTTCATTGAATTACAAGTAGAAAACAGATTATGATGATGTAAATATTATTCCCCTTCACCATTATAAAATCATTTGAGACATTGGATTCAGAAAAGGTTTTACTTATATTATGTTATTTTTAATTTCTTTATTTAATATTATATCAATATTTTTTATCTATGTGTTCTTCCATATCAATTTATTTTTTATTTTTGTAATAGTGATTTCCATGCAATCATATATAATAGATTGATAACCCTAGGATCACCCATTAGACTAATATCAGTGATCCAGAGTTCAAAAAATGATTTTTATTGCCCTGATTTGTTATGAGTATTAAGGAGATTTTGTAGTAAAGATGAGTGATACTACCTTAAATTCTAATTTCATCTATTTCTAATTAAACCATAAAAAAATTCCCCTCCCACTTCTAAAAATGATGAGATATGATGATTTTATTGGTTTTAGGATTTTTTGAACTCATAGATGTGATCAAATATTGATAGTAATGGGAAGACCATTTAGGATGATTTATTAGTATAATGTCCATAAACATAGTAAGGGTTTTTGTAACCAGTTTTAATGTAACAATGAGTTAGACAATGGAATCAAAGTAATGAGAGAATTAAGGATCATTAAGGTTGAATATTGGGGTGTATCCTTTACTTAATTTCATTATGTTTAATTTTTAATTTTTCTTCACATTAATCTTTTACATATTTATTTTCTTCATTAAAATTTAGAAAAAAAATTACCACAACTATATGAATAAAGAGTGTTTTAGTCTCAGATCCTTGAGTAAAAATCCTATGTTCAAATCCATACTATACTTAGGGGATTTAAATTTGATTTTGATATCCCCTAAACAAATATTAATTGTCAATCCTAGAACCATTATGAAGGAGTTGAGACTACTCACATATTTTTCTTGCATTATTTTGTATATAAAAAGTATTTCTTTTAAAATGGATGTTATGTTGAGATCACCCTATGATTTTAGTTACATATTGGTACTATTTTCATAATAGATCAATGGAGTTTGAAGGTCAAATAGAGATGAGGAGGTTTTTAGAGAGTTCCTTGAAGAGAATAAAAAATATATAGATCCTCTGTATTTGTAAGTTGTTTCCATATAATTGGTTGACTCATTGGGATATTATCCATTGTCGAAACTGGTTGATAGAGATTATAAGGAGACACAATATTTACATCTCCTTAATGATGAATAGATATGAGAGATTGAGGGTGCATTTGAGGATCATCCACTACTTATGTATCTTAGGGGTTTATATAGGGAACTCATAGAGCTACAAGTGACACAAGTTGAAATTTTAAATAGTGAAAAAAATACTTTTATTATATTGTGTTTACTTTTACTGAAATTTTTATGAATTCTTATACTCTATTCATTTTTTCCCCTAGATAAAAATTTATATATTTCTCTCTAGAATAAGGTAATAGAAAATTGTTAGTGGGATTTGAAGATAATCTCAAAATTCCCACTACCTCTCCCTTATAATGTATTCCTAGAGGTCTTCTATTGTTATAAAGAACTAAAAATGGTTACAAATGGGGTTGATTAATATTTCATTAACTTATTTAGTTATGATCTTATTTAAATTGAAATAATATTAAATTCCACCATTTTTACACTTCTAATTGATCACTTTTTTTATAGGCCTTAGAGGTGTTTGAATAAGATGCCATAAGGGAGGTGGATAAGTTTGAAAATAGGGTAAAGAGTGTGGTTTGTGGACCACTCTGACAGGACAGGATGATAGTATAAAGATATACATAATTGAAGACAAGTAAACTCCCATTGATCCAAAAGATAATCTTATCTTACTCTAAAAATAATTCTTACTGTGGACACCACTCCTCGTATTTGGTTAGTGGTAAAGTATTTGTTCTTACTTTTACACCGCCACATTACAACCTATATAAAAATTCCATGGTGGTGGACTTGAAGCACTTTATCAAAGGGGTTCTCCACCTAATGTGAAGAGAGAAGAATATTTGAGGGAATATTATGTGGTGGTTCAAATAAAATAATCCAAATATTCTAGTAGATTTTGTTTCAAAACATAAACTACCTAATTTGGATAGGAAGAAACCAAGTTCCCACTTTGGGGGTGAAACCATTTTTTCTTCCCATTTCATTATTTTTTACTCTCATTGTTTGGTTTAAATAAAAAATCTGATAATTTATTGGTTTCCATTGTAGGGTTTTCATATAGGGTAGTATCCTTGAGAACAATGAGAATTAATGAAAGGATTCCCATCCTATAATATAGGTTGTAATCTTCATTTTAGTTTTTTTTAATCACTACTATATTATTTATTTACTTTTATATTTAAATTGGTAGTGTTAACCAAGTGTGTAAAAGGATTTCAACCTTTTTGGAATAAATTGATTTTTTTTATCTTTTTGAAATTATAATCATTTTATCCTTTTTTATTTCTTAATATTTAAAGTTTTATTATCTTGAAAAATTGTGATTCAAATTTTTTTATACCTATTTAAAAATTGACATTCTGATTTTTAGGATTTCATTGATTTTTATCTCATATTATTTATATGATATTTGAGAGAATCTACCACCGATTTCTTGAAATTAATATTATGATAATAATTTGGAAATGACTTCTCATGTCATTAATTGGATATTACATTTTTTTAAATTCCCAAACAATGTATCATTCTAAAACCTTATTGCATATTCATTCCAATAATAACTTTCTAAATAGTCCCATGTCATGTTGTGAAATTTTAATTTTTCTTGTTTCATTTTTTGAGATATAATATTAAAGTGTGTTTTTTCATGACAGTGGTCATCATTAAATTTTAAATCATTTAAAATTTTAATCAATTTTAGAATCATTTAAATTTACCTCCATTCAAGACATAGAAACCATATAATTCCAATTAGGCATGATAAATTATGAGCTAAATTTTCCCCTACCTAGATATCTCTTTTGTATATTCCCTATTATAGGTTTTATAAGTGTGCGGTAGAAGGTGTTTCCATGGAAATTCTAGGGGAAATATAACAACCCAGAATTATATCAATGAAATTTTCCTCATTATAATTATTTCATATAGTATAACTCAAATGAAATGACATATAGAAAACAATACAAACTTTATAAATGAGTAATGATTGGAATAAAAAGAATTAATAGACACTGAGGAACCTATACCAATGGAATAGAAACATGACCTATGGAATAGTAATGTGTCCATTATGAATTATAATCTGGAGAATATAATAGTTACCTCGCCAATTAAAGTATAAAAAAAATCTTATCCATATGATAAATGATATTCTGATATAATTATATCATTTTATAACTAAATAAAAATTTTAGAAATTATAAATTGAGTGTTGCTATTTTATTAAAATGTAAGTGTATATTTTCAATTTTAAATTTAATATAATGATTTAAAATAAATTTTATTTTCATAAAATAGATTCAGGGATTAATATTTTTTTTCTCATGATTATAAGACACTTCAATGAGACCTTAATTAATTTTTGAAAGTGTTATAAAACCAGTTTAAATTTTAGAATTGGTATTTTCCTAGTAAATGAAGATTTTAATAAAATTTAGATATCTCATATTTAGAAAATTATTTTCCTAAAATTGAGTTCATTTTTTAATTCTACATATCAAAAAACTTTGAGGGTGATATTTTGGTATTTTTCTAAAATACTTTAATTTTTTGTGAATAGTAAAATATGATAATTTATAATAAAAGCTAAATAAATGAATTATGGATTCATAGATGATATATGGATGATGTAAGCTCAAAATATAAAAAATTAATTCATCATTTTAATATTTATTTTGATGATTTGAAAACTATTCAAAGTCCTGAGATAAAATATTAAACTAGTAAATAAAATATGAGAAAACACCCCTTTCCTCCCCAATAAATACCACCCACACAACTTCTTCTCCCCACCCATATCAAGATTTTATCATTGTCAAAATTATAATAAAATAAATTTACAAGTCCATCCCCCATGTATAAGATCCTTTGGTCTTAACAAAAGACCAAAACCAATCCCCTCAAGGAGGTTCTCAAGAAGATGGATTCCATAGGTAAAATTCTCTTTCATTTCTTTTAAATTATTTCCATGTTCATTTCATTTCATATTTTCTCCTAACATATGCTTATTAAAAATTTATTATAAGATATATAAATTAAATATACTAGAATATAATTATGGTAATGTAATAATCCATCATCATTTCTTTCCCCTCACATTTTTCTAAAAATGAAAATATCATCCGTGATGTGTGAAATTTTCATATTCAAGGATGACAAGTTTTCAATTTCCATTATTTCCTTAAAGGGTGGTCATAAAACCATTTTTATGGTTAAAATAATATTATAATATATTAATTATAATCTATTTAATGTTCTAGAACTAGTATATATACGTTATATTAAATAATGAAACAAAATTAGTTTTTGATGATTGAAAAACTACCAAATTAATCCAAAGGATTATCATTAATGTTCTATCTAATGATTCATCTTCAACCCATATAACAAAATTACTTATATAAAGATTTTATCTTTTGGATGGTCATTAATAAAATATAATTTTAATGATGGATAGATATTTTCAATTTATATGAACTTATGTGCTCTTATACAAGTGAATTAATCATGAAAACCAAAGAAACTGAACTCACCTGAAGGATTGAATTCAACTATATAACTCATCTAAAAATACAGAAAACACATTAATAAAATTATAATAAATAAAAAATATATATAAAAGTTTATGAATTAATTAATGTAATTTATTTGATTACCCTTGACATTATGATCAAGTGCATAACACTTTAAGACATAAGGTATGGAATTCTCCCAGAACTACCATTTTTCATTTGGGTTATGAATTTTCTATCTCTACCATAATGTAAATTTTATATATTTTTATGTACTTATTCTAAATGATGTTTATATTTTCCAAAATCAAGTATCCAAATCAGTTCATCCATTTTTTCAGGTATATACGTATTTTAAAAGGTCCCCTTCTCAATTATTCCCAATACGCATGCCCAATTAAAGGGAACTTACCGATTTAATATCATATTTTTAAGTACACTACAGAATCTATTTAAGAAAAAATTATTTTTCTAAAATAAATTATTTTTACATTTAATAATATCTTAGTTCAATTATGGTTTATACTAACAATTATTCCTCTTCCATTTTAAAGAATTTCAAAATTTTCTCTTAAACCACCCAATAATATATTGTTTCTAAAGATTCTTAAAAAATATTTTTACCTATTTTCACATCAATTTTACATAACATATAATTTTATATATCTATTTTACATTATAAATTTCCATTTTTGATTTAAATACATTCTTTCATAGATACCATTATTATATTACATTTTTTTATTATTTTTGACATGATAATGATACCCAATTCGCTCCATGGTTAACACTTATTTTTACGTTTTATTCCTTATGTATGATTATTCATGTGGAAAATATATTATTGAACATGTTATAATAGGTTTTTTTAGATAATTTTCTAATGCATTAGGTAATGTTTTGTCTCATGAAACGTCATGTGAAACCGTCTAGGTGGTTATCCTTGACTAATGCTTCATGTGCAACGGTCTTAGTGGTTATCCTTGAATCATGATCCTCCATGTGAAATGAGACTTGAATAATGATTATGCCATGTTGTGTGTTGTTTCCAAATCTTGTATGATACCATTACTACATATGTTCTTTTTATTTATGTATATTTATGTCTTTTATTCCATCATGTTATGTCTTCTGACCCATGTGCTTTGACTTAATCAAATGTTTAATCCATTACTTGGATTTTTAGCTTATCCCCTTTTCATGATTTCTCTAGGTTATCCTATAATGATATAAGGGATCAAAGGGAGTTAAGAGCTCATTATTAATATTCAATAAATGTTTTTTTGGTAACATGTTTTAAGTTTTAGATACCTAATATTCAAAAGACACCACAATTATTGATCCTTGGTTGTATTTTATGGTTAATTATGATTAAAATAATGTAATAATATGTGTAAAAGTCTAATTCCATTATATAAAAACTAATTTTTTTCTGGTTAATTGAAAGGTTGTCTGACATCTATTTTGCTTAGTGTATTTACAAGACAGTTTCTTCACTATTTCACTTGTCTTACCTTTTCATCTCAAGAAAATATGAATTAAAATACGGTAAAAGAGGTTGTTTTATTCATTTAATTCATATTATGGTTTATAAACTAAAAATATAGGACAATGTTGAAAAGGGGGTTGGGAATGATACATCTTGTGAGGGTTTGAGTGGGTATATTCACATTTTTCACTTTCTTATAATTAACTTGTACTATATTTAGAAGATTGAATACTCATATCCTATATTAATATTTTAAATTATAAAATCCAAAAAAATACTTGAACATCATACCAACCATTGGAAATCCTCTTCGGTAGTATACTAGTTTCGAGCTGTAGAGGACTTAAAACCTTATTAAGTCTATATTAAGATATTATGAAATATGTGAATGAAAATAAAATTACTTTTAATGTTCCTAGAGTAAAGAAGGAAAATTTTGATATGAGGTAAGTCATGTTGTAACTTAGTTCATATTTAATGTTTGAAAACATGAGTGTAATAAAGTGCATAGTGATCTTAACTGAAAGAGGAAATAGGATATTTTTAATGATTAATGAATTAGTTATTTTTTTCTTCTCTATTTTGAGTATTTGTAACTATTTAGCAATTATATTTTGTTTTACTTGATTCTATTTCTTAATATTTTAATAGCTCTATTGTGATAGAGTGATGAGATGAAATATTTTTATATTTTGATAATGTTTTCAAAGTAAATTAACAAGAAAATTAACATAAATCCGGGGAAATTAATTTATTTTTTTATATTTTTTAAATATAGAGTTTATTTTAAACATGAAGAATAATTATGAATTTATGGTGGATATATCATCATGTAATTAATTAAAAAATAACCTAAAATAAATTTATGTTTCTTCTTTGGGTGTTGGAAAATACAGGCTGATGAAAATTTGGAAATCCTCTCAAAGAGATTTATATATAATATTTTTATGAGTTATGAACAACAATTTGAAAAACTCCACTTGTGGGAATTAATATGGAATATCATAAAGGTAGTTGAATAATAATATTTCTTATTCTCAAAAGAGGATACCCAATATTTTCTTTATTGATAAACTGATACATGAAATTCTATACTTAGGAAAATTGTGAAATTCTCTAATAGGTGTTGATACATAAGATATTTTTTTGAGGGAAGAAGTTATGTAATAGTATAGTGTTTAAAAAAAATTAGGAGATAAATACATAAGATATTTTCACTAGTGTGAATTGGGCGTAACATTTTGGAATTAAAAAATTTTAAGAATCATTTTCTTTCATGATGAAAGATAATCTACTCTATAATGGTTCTCAGTTCAAACACTTGGAAAATTTTAATGAATGAACATGAACTATTGGATTATTAATTTCACTATAAAGGTAATTTAGATAGATTCAGATCCACTACCAATCTTGTAGCTCCGACAGTATTGTGAATTCAGACACATCATAAGGGATTAAATCTCCAAACCACTTGGGTTGGACAATTAGATGAAATGTTTACTAAGTTCATCGGGATAAAGATAGCCATATTTTTATAGGTTATACCTATTATATATGGAGTCCATCTAATGAATGATAAAATAAAAATAATATTACATTACCATTACTTGGAAAATCATGAAAATGGGACGAAAACTAATTTATGTTACTTGTTTTTTGAAATAGGGGAACCAAATATTATGGTAGAATATTGTATTAAATTCTAGGAGAACATAGAAAAATACTTGTGATAATAAAAACATTTTTATTATTAACCTTTATAAAAGGATTCAAGAACTTTGAATTTTCCTTATCTTGACTTAGATTATATTTTCTATAATTTAATTATTTAATAATTAATTAATTTTTTTATTCAATTTCATTCATATTATTTTATTTTAGTAAACGGTATTCTATAGATCTAATCTATGATGAGAGACTATTATAAGGATCACAAAAAAGATAAAAACTAATTATTCAGAGTATATTCACCTGGAATGTCATTCCCTAATTTTTATGAGGATTTTGTTGAACAATGAGTAGAGATGAGTGAAGACACCTCATATTTAACATTCCTCCATTTTATTTTGAACTATTAAAACCCTTTTCATCTCCTATTATTTAAATTAGGGATGTGTGATGGGATCAATGGATTGAATGGTTCGTAGACTCAACGTTGTGATCCTTATGAGATAGTGGTGGGTAGAGTACTTAAGAGGCTTCTTGAGTGTGGTTTCTATCCACCCAATTAATGTAGTAAGGGTGTGTTTGACCAGTTGGTGGCACAAAAAGAGTGATAATAGGTAATCATTTAATTGATACGTTAAATTATTAGTAAGGTTGAATTTATGGATTTCTCCATTCTTGTTTTCCATTTTTTCATTATTGGAATGTTTTTCTTCATTTATTAATTATATGTTTCTACAATACTTGAGTATTTAAATAAAGATTAAAAAACATATTTACCCAAATAGTGATATTATAGGCTCAAATCCTTGAGAGAAAAAATATAGTCAGCTATAAGCCCTACATAGGATATCTAAATTCAATTTTGAAATCCCCAAAACAAATGGAAATAGTATGTTCATAAATTTTTTCAATGGAATGATTTGAGTACTATTAAAGTATTTATATTGATGATGTTATAAAAAAGATATTGATTATTACTAAGGGAAGGTATGTATAAGATTTGAGTGTATCCAGATGATAGGACTATAAAAATACCTTATCTAACCCATAAATATTAATAGACAAGAAACATATAGCGAGGAATTGATTTATGAAAGTAATCATGGGATCTTTTTTAATTTCTTCTTTAATTCCATCCAATATTATCAATCCTCGGGAATTTTTTTATGAACTAATAGGTAAGCACTGGTTATACGACATTCCATACCTTGTTCTATCATATAATTGTTTATATCTTATATTAAATCGATTAGAAATTTTTATTAACTAAAACACAAACAATAGATAATTTTTTTTTCTTATGTATATTTTTTTCATTAGGAGGTTAATACGAGTCTATAAAGGATTCCTTTGATTGATAACCCACTTATGAATTGTTTATAATTTTTTTATTTCTTACTATGCTTGGAGCTTGATTTTAACTATTTTAAAATGTTATCTTGAGATTGTGAAATTCATTTAATTTATTATGATATATGTTTTAAAATTAAAAGTATTTCAACAAATATAAGGAAAGGAGTGAGGAATGGGATTTGAACTGACCTTTTTTACAATGTTCTATAATTTTAGTTTTCTATCTTTGAATGGAATATTATGATGTCATTTTCTACTTTATTGTAGAGTATATCACATAAATTGTGACCACCTACAATATAGGAAGGGGAAGATGATAATGAACCCCCTCTTGACTTATGGTTGGTCATTAAGTTCTATAGGTACCTGTTATGCTCCTTCATCTTGAAATTCAGGGAGATCCTTAGCTGGTTCCCATGAACTTTGATATAACATGGGAATTGCTATTTTATTATCATTATAAATTTTAGGTAAATTCATCCCCTAATATGATGGGGAATGGATTTATCACCTCCTCTACATATTTGAGAGAATTTTGACTATAGAGAAACACTAGGTTATACTAGATTCCTTCATGGTATAAGAGGAATCTCACATAATATGTGATGTTATTCCTGAGTCTATGAAAGGCCTTATCTATAAAACCTTCCAAGATTATGTTTTCACCAAATTCTACATCTAAATCTCTATGATAGGTAAAATAATTGGAATTTAGGGATATGTGGAAATTTGTGATATCTATCATGGTGTATGATTCTAAATATACAATTTTACTTTATTTCACTTCCTACATGAAAAGAGATGTGGAATTAAAGGTGAGGTACATTTAAATAATTATCAATGAGATGTTGTAGAACCAAGTCATGATTTTTGATAAGCCAACATTCGATGATGTTTTTATTAATTATATACTCACCGAGACATTAATTTAAAAGGGGAATTAGATGAGGGTTTATCACTGCCTATCTGGAACAAATATGATAATTCTTACAATGGTTGGAATCGGGGATGTGATGAAATGAGATGAGCATATGTTTCTCCTAATTGGTTATTCATGAGATAGGTGTACCACACATCCTTTCTTATTGGAATCTCTTATTTAATTCCATAAATGTGGTATATCATGTAATATTAATCCAAAATGTTCCTTCCATGTGAAGTAGTTTCACTCATATTTTCAATATATCTGTTTTTGTATATTTTTCTCAATGAGGCATATTATAATGTGTCATGAAGAAACCTCATATTACCCAAGTATTTCAATCGCAATCATCTAATCGATCCACTAGATGAAGTTGATCACTGTTTAGGATATTATATTAGAGAGTATAATATAGTAGTCTTGGAGAAATTTTTATTGTGTAGTCATCTATGTATAAATATATTCATCCTGGGTAGTATGTGGGGTTAAGAAGAACAAATATTGTAAAGGAATACAATATCGATATTGGAGTGGGACCGTCTGCTATTAGAGGTACGATTAAAGTTTTTTTTACGTTATCATGTGATTTATTTGACATATATTCTTAACATTATTTTGTTTTTTAGAAATTAGAATTTGTTCTTGAAGTTGAATTGAAATTATTTCCTACATTTATGAGTCTAGACACCCCTATAGGGAACATAATAAATCAAGCAAGTAGGTTTTTATCTTATTCCCTAGTGGTGTAATTTTATGGTCATATTTAGGATTTAGTGGTACTGAATTTGAAATATTTTGATTTTTTTCATGGAATGTATCAGTTAACATAGTTCTAAACTTGTAAGAATTGCTATAATTGTTAGGAATATTTCTCATTTCTTACTGGTATTCAATAAAATATTATTAGATAATATGAGTTTAAATAATGTTAAGAATAAATTAATTTATGGAAAGTTGGAGTTATCAACTTAAAATTAAAAATCTTTTCCCTTAGAGTAGTTTAAAATAATTTGAATAGGATTTACCTCCAGTTTTAGATCTTTATTGGGGCATGTTCTCTAAAGATGTCTAAGGATAGCCTTGTAAACATGAATTGGGTATAAATATTGATATTTTTTCTACAATTTAACTAATATCAACTAATATATATTTCATGGAACCAATAGAGTTGAATGAGATTAATATCTAGTTAAAATTTCATGTGTAAGAAGTATTCATTAGATCAAACTGTTCTCCTTAGGACTCTTTAGTTTCTTTCTCAAAAAAACTAATGGGAGTATATATCATTTTACATATTATCAGAAGATGAATCATGAAATGAAAAAGAATTATTATAATTTTCCTATATCTTAAAATCATTTTTATTGTCTAAAGGGGATAAGTTTTTTTCTTATATTGAACTACATTTAGGGAATCATTTAATTTGATTATTTCTAGAAGATTTACCAAAACCATATTTTGGACTCTGTGTGGTAATTTTTATTACTTGGTAATGTGTTTTGGTTTAGAAATATATCTAAATGTATGTATTAAATTGATGAATATAATCTATCATATCGGTTTTTGTCTCTTCATTATTATTCATTATGGGTGAAATGTTTTTTATTCAAAATCTCAAGATGATCATGATAAACATATCAAAATTTACTAAGATATGCTTTGTGTTAACATGAAATATATAAAAATCTATATATGTGATCCCATTTGATATGGGTTTTTATATTCCCTAGGCATGTAGATTCTAATGTTTGAAAATCTATAGATCTGAAGAAAGTAAAATAAATGATTTTGATGAATCCTTAGACTATAAGGATATTATCACTGCATTATGTTTTTTTTACTATGAATGGATAAACATTCATATTTTTTGATAAATGTGAAATAGATTTCTAAGGGTTGAAGAAAATGTTAACAAAAAATCTAGTCCTTTATTTTACCTTGTCCATGTGAAGGATTTCGGGTGTATTATGACAAATATTATTTTAGTCTTAATATTGTTACTACATAAGATCAATGAGTATTTTTTTATGTATCCAAATATTTATGTCCCAATAAAGTGACTATCCTACCATTGATTTTGATTTAGTTATATTATTTCATAATTTAAAGTGTGGGAAAAGTTAAATTTTTAGTAACCACATTATGGAGTTCATAGACCTTAAAATCCTTGAGTATATCTATTATTAAAGTTATATGAATCTTAGTAAGTTTCATTGGGTGTAGTATCTCTAATCATTTGTTTTTTATATATAGTATTCTCATAGAAAATAAAATGTAGTAGTTGATTTTCTTAGTAGAAAGATTCTCCCTTAAAGTGTGACTTAGATAAATGAAGAATAGAGATTGATGTCTCAGATTTCCAAGATCCACATTCTGTTGCAGGATATGATTATTCCATATCAACTTTATGTCATATATCATGGAGAGTGTTAAGGAAAGTAAAATTTATGTCTATAATAATATCATTATTTTACTGAGGATCATTGGTAGGGAGATCCTTGTTAGATGGTTTTAGTATCTTCTTTCATTCATACGTGTCCATGGAATATTTATATTCCCTACTAGAATGTGAGAAAATATGATACAGGAATGTTAGGTTTCTCTGTGGGCTATACATTCTAGAATAATAAAGATGTATCTTGATTTTTTTAAAGGCACTGTCCCAATACCACTCACATGTGTTTAGACCGATGTTGTTACATGGAATCAGGAACATCTCCCCTTATGTGAGATGTTACTAACTAGCATTGATAGGTCTATGATATTTTCATATAGAGACTATATACTCATATCAGGGAGAGTAATAATAGTGAAAATAAAAACAATATCATATGTTTATTTAGATAATTATTAATCATTCCATTTGTAGTTAAAATAATACTCAACCAACTATATAAAAAATTGAATGCTACTAATTTTATATAAGTCATACATAAAAAACATACCCCCATGGGAAAATCATCACCCAATACAAAAATAAAAAAATATATATATAGAACTGGGGAAAACTGTTAAATTACTTCTGATTCCTAGTTAGGCCTCATCTACTATTCTCCACACTAGAAAAAAATAACCCTCAATTAAAGGGAGTTTTCTTTTTCCCCATCATAAATCAATGAAGTCTCATCAAGTACCAAATTCTTCTTAAGTAAGGTGTGAGTAAAACAAACTAGGTGACCACAAATAACATCTATAAATTGATCCAGTCTAAGTAAAAGTGTATATAGATATGTATTATAACCAAAGTTAATCATAATAAATAAACCACCATTGATCCTTGAGTTCTATATTGACAACCCGTATCAACCATACCTCTTTCACCAATGTTATATATCTCTGAACAAAATATTTCATATCGATAACACCAATAGGATAATTTTATCCCACTCAATAATATAACTTATTAAGTTAGTTAATTATTAATTGTAACAACTATATCCTAGTAGGCATCCTAAACATCGCATATATCATCTTTCATAAATAGTAAATCCTAGAAGGCATCCTAGGAATCCCATTTATCATCAAACATAGATTCAAAATCCAAATTGTAGTAACCTAATCATTAAAAAATATCATTTCATGATTTTCATATAATTTTACTAGAAAAAAAAAACTAAAGATCGACAGGACTAGTGTATTTGGAAGATTTGATGCATCACTAAATCATTTTAAACATAAAAACATAATCTTTATTTAATAATCTAAATATTTATCTGATTTCTAATATATATAATAAAACTACATGGGATACACTGAGGAAAATAAATAATAAAAAGGGTGTGTTATAAATAACAATAAGTGAATAAAATTAGTAATGTATCCTAAAATTGTTTTCAAGAGGCATAACATGATATTATAAATGTAACACCCCAAAATTATAATTTAAGAACATTGTATTCGATATTGTGTATGACATGAAATACCAAGTGTAGAAGGGAATATAAAATCCCAAGAAATTATAAGATATTCACTATTTTAAAATAAATTAAATATATTTTATAGCTTATAATGCAAGAAATACCGAGTTAGCTTGTGTTACATGCAACAACTACTTCTTTGATATATTTTGTTAAAAATACGACCACGTTTTATCAAATACTATTAATATTAGTATTTAATATTATAAGATAAAACCTAGATGATAAAGCGGTGATTATGAATATGATTAACTATATTAAGAAAATATATGGGTTACAAAAATATTAAATTAATTCATTGGTAATCAATTTATTAAAATTAAAATAAAAAACAATTGAATATAATGGAAATGTTTTAATAAAAAACTATTATGTACTCCTAAAATGATTTTGTCTTAATGAATTAAAGTAATTACCGTCATTGAATTATATTAGTGAAATATATATATATATATATTATTCCACAAAATATTTCTGAAAATCATATAATGAATTTTAGTGTTACTGAACAAACCCAATTTTAACCATAAAGACATATCTTTTCTAACATGTAATTTTTCCACATTTTATTCGCGCACATGTTTTAAAATAATATTATTAAAAAAATTAAATTTTATTTGTAAAAAAAATTAATTTTTAAAGAAAAATGTTTAAAATAGCTTATGGTAATTTTTATATTTTTCAGATAAGTATCATATTTTGATTAATATATAAAAATAGTAAATTTTTAATTAAAAATTATTTTTCATCTAATTTATTTATAAGGTTACATTATTTTTTGTTTTGGTTTTGATGTTATATTAGTTCAATTTTAGATTTATTAATGCAATTTAAATCAGGGGAATTATTTTCTAATTTACATTTTATATAAACACATTTCAAACTTCTGAACATTTATACTTTACAAACCTTCTTTGTCATCCCGTATGTAGGATCAATTTTAAATTTATTTTTTCCATTTTTTTTATTGTAATGACAAAAAAATTATTCCATATTTTTAATAGGCATAAATTAAATTTTCTAATAATTTCAACATATTTTTTTACCAAAAATATTAGGTAAATAAATTAATATTAATTACAGCGATTAAGTGAAAAACTAAGAGAACAAATGACAAAACCTTACACTTAAAGTCCAAACTAACATCAACACAAGTAAAAACCCTATTTTATGTTAATATTTAGAACAAATCATACATTTTATCTAATCTAATTCATTATTGGTTCCACTTTACATGGAAAAAATGTGGGTAGAATTCCCTCTTTCAAAAAATTATAAGAATGCCACTCTTCCTCCACTATAAAAAGGCAGTCACCCATTCAACTTATTCAGACTAGAGAAGCCATTTTCATATTAAAAAATACCAAATAATCACTGAAAATCCAAACCCTCATATTATTATCATATATTTTTTTAATAAATAAAACAAAGGAAGTGTTTTGGTATAAACTAAAAGAAGTTACTCATATAATAAGTAACGTTCTTCAATGATCACTTTTTCCAATTTACTTCTCCATCCCTTAAATTACTCATATATATTTATCATACAATAACTTAAGTATATTAAATATTCTGATATTTTGTTTTATTATGTGTATAACTTACACTCACACACACATCCATCAAATGGGATACTCAATCATCATTTGTGTGTAAGGCGGACTACCACCTCGCGAATTGATGTCGTTCATTCTTCCATTACCACCATTCATGGTTGGGGATAATGATTTATTTATATAATATATATGATATATATATAATATTTATAAGTTATTAATTCTTATTTTATTATTTTAGAACACATACCTCCATTATTTTCATTTCTTTTGAATATGATAACATCGTTTGTGGATGCGTGAGCTATGGCCTCTTAAAAGAGATGTGATTCGTTCACGATATACAAGGATTGTATAAATCATGGTTTTAATAAAAATATGTTGTATATATGATAAAAATATAATAATTGAATCATAATATATATATATATACTATTTATATTTCATTCTTTCAATATGATAAGAAAATGAAAAAAACATTCATTCGTACGTACGACCAACCATCTCCATGATTAGCGACTTTCAGTTAAATCTCCAAATTTTAGGGATTTTAATAATAACATATAAAATGAATATATATGATATTTAAATAATGTTTTAAATTCTTGAGATGATGAAATAATTACCTATATATATACCAAAATAAAAAGTCAAAACATACTTTAAAAACAAGACAATTAACACACAAAACGATGAAAATAATGAATGATTGTAAACAAAACGGTAATAATATATTAGAATAAGTTAATATAATATATTATAAAAATTATTATGGTTAGGTTAAAAGTTATTAACTTGTTTTAAAACACTATACATGAGTTTAAATACCACACAAACAAAAGGTTTCATACTGTAAGGAACTTCGTCTCATTTTACATTCAATTGAGGCTTAATTGTTGTTATGTACTTAATTTATTTTATATTTATATTTGACATATAATATCATGAATAATTAATTATTAATTTTGTTTTAAGTTTCAATTATAATTATTTCATATTAGGTAATTTGAATTTAAAGTTACCAAGTGGTAAATAGTTTCATAACCTGATTCCTTTTCAATGGATTATATTACTTCCTCGTTATCATTATTATTCTATGATTATGTGTGTAAAAAATATTTCTATATGTTTTTATATTTAAATTTTTTTATGTAGATTTAAATTTTTTATAGATAATATATTCAATTATTTAATCTCACTTCAAATTTTCGGTCTTTTAAGTGTTTATTTCACAATCTCATTTTAATCGATATTTCTTATTCTTGAAATATTAGTAAAGATATTTTTATGTTATTTGTTCAATAATACCTTTAATTTTATTATATTATGGTAATTAATCACATTTTTCAATTAATAATACCATTTGTTCACTCTTTGGTACTTCAAATGTTTTATAAAATGTTTTTAATAGAACCTAACTTCATTTTTATCTTCACCCATAAAAATATTTTCTCTCAAAAGAATGTTCAATAAAAATGTTATAAATTTTTTTAAACTTTTAAAAATAACACATTAAAGAATTTTTTATCCATTTTTATATTTTAAAAATTTATTTAAATGATTATTATTTTCTCTTTCCTAATAATTCACTTATTTTTCATTTTTAACATGAAAAATGTATATTCTTTTTTACCTTGAATGACAGGTAAAGAATTACTCAGTATCATTTCCTTGAAGCTTACTTTTTAAATTTTCAAAAATATTGTAATTGAAGATTATTTTAAAAGTTATTTTAAAAGAAAATTTATTTTCAAATAGTTTTTTAAAAAGAAAAGGATTTTCTTTTTTCTTTTTATAGTAAAATTTTTCATCAATAATAACAATCCTTTATCCTTACACCACATATGGTATATTTTATCGATATCATCCTTATTATTCCCATGGATGGTTTATGGTTTCTTTAACCAAGGATAGTATTTACTATCATAACCTAGATGATTTTTTTAGTCCCCTTGAAATATCCATTTCCCTATAACCATTAGATATTAAATTTTCACTCAATATCCATATTATTTATCATGTATATGATTATTACATAAACAGTATATTATTTATAAGTATAGTTTTTATATTGAATGTTATTTAATTAATTAGAGAAATATTGTTAGATATGTATCTCAAACTCAATAAAGATATATGATAAGGTAGATTATTTATGAATTAAATATATTATTCGATATATGAGGGATAATTTGGACATGTAATACATGGGTTGGGGACCGATTAATAAAATCCAATTGATACATCTGTAGTCTCATCGGATGAATCAGTTTCCTTGACTAAGATAATTGGTTTTTACTGAGTATGTTTTAAATAGTATTGAGGGAAGATCTTGATGGTAAAGGTATCTTGTGCCTAGGTAACATGACATCTGATAATTAATAATTTCCTTCATTTAATATTTATTTATCATTATTATCCATGATATCTTCACTATGAAAAAATATAGGGATGCATTTCAATATCATATAATTTATTAAATGTAATATGTGCTTAGTTTTTTACATTCCCATATCACTTATGCCTTATCCAGTAATTGAAATGGAACATGTGTTTATTTGTTTACTTTTCCCTAATATTTATGCACTTCCTTCTCAATTTATTGATTACATGGATTTTATGATCAGTTATTTACCTTTATATATTTATTATGATATTTGATTTTGTATTACATAGATTTTACATAACCCTTACTGAAAAAATGAGATCATGATTATTTTTTTTCATTCCCTAGGAATCAAAAATGTGTACAAATAAATATAACCAAGGATATTATAAGTGGAAATAATGTTATCCTATAAAAAAGAAACATCATAATTAGTGTATTCATTTAAAATAAAATACTCATGTATGTGTCTAGTTTTTGAGGTCTACTAAAAAAATTTCATTAAAATTTGATTCCTTATAATCATGTCAATATATTGGTAGTGGACATTGGCTCCAGCCTTACTAGGGTCTAATATCTATAGATAGAATCAAAGTAAGTTTAGTAAAAACCTTTGGGAAAAATAACCCTAATGTAGAATTTTAGGATAAGTATAGAATAACACCCTAAATTGTTTCTTAGATATCGAATATGTGGTTTTCCTAGCAATACATTCATGTCTGGATACAATATATAGATGTAGTCCTAGAAAATATGTACCTAGAGTTATTATATTTGAAAATAGAGCATCAAGAATAAACTGAGTATAACCTAGTATATGACAGTGATCCATACTACACGCCTATTTTGACATTATTGTGGGATATGATTATGATTATTCACATTTTAATTACAAACTATTATGAAGGATTTTAATATATAATGAAGATGAATAACCTAGGTTAAGCTAATTTTTATTAGATTAAAAAATAATGTTTCATGATTTAGAAACCCTAAAACTTATTATATGGGTTTTACACTATGATAATTATTGCTCACACTATGATTTATTTTTATAGTTAATGGCTAGAACCTAGAAGAATATTATTAACATTGACGATGAAGGGAAAGGTGGTGGTAGTGAAAAAAAAATTGGATGTTGATAGGAGTGAAAGATGTCATATTTATGACTTCTCATTTTTTTAAAAATATGATCCACAACATATACATTAATTAACTCTTGGACTCACTAATGAAGAGAATGATGGAGTTTTCTATGAGCTTGAGTGGTGGAGACCTTGGAGAAAAGTTATTGTTTCCCATCATATAAGAAATTTGGAAAGACATACCTAAGAAAGTGTCTCAATGTAATGGGAAAATTATTTATTTGTGAGAAATAAGGAAATAAAGAAAATATTTGTTGAGGAAAAAAGGAACAGTACAATAGATGAAATAAATATAATACTAAGGATCAATTTACAGTTTTTTACCTTAAAATTGGCGAAAATGGTCATTACTCTAGTCAATTTCCTATTCTAAATGATATAATAATTAACAAAGAAGGACCTATGTGATAAATAAATGGATGAAGTATTTATATATTGGCATTGTATTGAAAACCTTAGTTAAAAAAAATATTTAATTACTAAATTTAACGGATGTTCATCATATTTATTTTGTAAATTATATTAATAAAATTTTAGGAAAAGGAAAACTTGGGTGCTAAGTGAAAACCCATAAAATATAGAATGGTGGTTGGACTTGAACCCAATACTGAAGGACGATAAGGGTTTCAATCATACCACTGTCCTACGTAATGTCCTAGATAATGTATCATTTCCTCTATCTAAACAATTTGATGAATAAATATTAATGATGAAACAGTGGTATCACATTTGAGGCTTAAATATTAATGTATTAGCCATATAAGTTTTTTAATATAGTTATTTACAAATGTAAAGACTTGTTTTATGGATATTACATTCAGTAAAAAGTAAATTTTAGTGCTTCAGGAATAAAAAAGATCATTTTAGGATATCCATTTCAAGGAGTTGGGGATGAATTTGAATTTGATCAAAGAAAAACCAAAAGATGAAATCGTACTGATGAAATTGAAATGTATCAATTAATTATATTTACTTATATTCTTGGTCAATTAAATAATTCCTCAACATTAATAAAAGGATGTAATTACAAAAATGTTATCCTAAAGATTAATTTTTGTTGAACTTATGGTATTTTAAATAATCATATAATTATGGATTTGAGGCCATAAACATTCCATTAATAAGTAAAATTTTTATGATAAATAACCTTAATCAATCACTTTAATTATTTAAAAGTCATTATTTTCACTTTCCACTAATGTTCTTCCTTGTAGAAACCTAGTTAAATGTTTTTTCCTGTGACCTTTGTACCTTTCATTCTTTTTTATTATTATAATATTTTATAATATCTCTTAAGATATCAATTTTTCAACAAGTTGATTTTAAAATATAAAACCATAGCTTACATAGATGATTTTTATATTATGAGGATATAATTTGATTAAGTTGGGGACAATGGAACACCCCAAAATTCTAATATAAAACCAATGTATTCAATAGCGTTTATAACACACAACACTAAGTGTGAAAGGGAATATAACAACCTAAAAATATAAAATATATTCAAAATTTTAAAATAAATTCAATATATTTTATTTCTTATAGATAAAATGATACTGTGTTAGCTTGCGTTACACACAATAATGACATTCTTCGATAGCTTGTGTGAGACCCGCCACCAAGTTTTACCAAATAATATTAATATTATAATTAATATAATAAGACATAAATTAGAAAATAAATTAATAGATACGAATAGGATTGACTATCTTATTAAAATATAAGTTTTACACAAATATAAAATTAATCCAGTGCTAATCAAGTTATTAGAAACGAAAATTAAAAAATAATAATATAACGAAAATGTTTTTATAAAAAACTATTTTTATTCTCCCAAAGGAATTTTTTCCTAATAAATTAAATATATTACTATTAGTTAATGATATTAATTAAATATATATATATATATATTATATTCAACAAATTTTTTTACTTTTATCTAATTTATATTATATGTATAAGGGAAGAATAAAACCAATTTTACGCATACAAACCTATATTTTTCATAAGGAAATTTTCCTCCTTTTAATGGTTAACTAGTTTTAAAAAATCCAATTTTAAAAACATTATTTTTCAAAAGTATATTCACTTTTAAAATAATAATTTTAAAATTTTATTAGGGTGAATTTTATTATTTTTTTGAGAAGTTTTAGTTTTTGATGAATATTGAAAATTACTGAAATTTAATTGAAATATAATTTTTTGTCTAATTTATTTATGAGGATAAATAATATTTTTGATTTGATTTAAAGTTTAAATAGATAAATTTTAGATAAATAAATCCAATTTAGGTCATTGGAAAAAAAATTATATTGATATTACATATAAAATCATTTCTAACATTTGAACATTTTTACTTCAAACCCTCACTTCATCGTCCCTTCTGCGGGACTAATTTCAATTTTTTTTTGTTATTGTAATTTAGAAAATTGTATAGCATATTTATAATATGAATAATATATAATATATAATATTTACATCTTAGTTTTTCACCAAAAAAATATTGAAATGAATTAAAATTAATTACAACGATTAAGAGAAAAACTAGCTTAACAAAGGACTAACCCTTAATCATAATGGCCAAGGTGACCTAAAAATGTAAAAAAACCTATTATATGGTAATATTTAGAAAAAATACTACCATTAATTTAATTTGGTTCATAATTGGACCCTTTATAAGTGTAAAATACATTGGTTCAATCCCCTCTTTTAGAAATATACAAGAATTCCAATCCTCCACTATAAAAAGACACTCACCTGTCCAAATTATTCACACATATCAAGCCCTTTTTTCTTTTCCAAAATATTCAAAAATAGTATTTTAAAAATCCACCTTCTCATATTAGAATCCTCAATTTGGGTGTAATGAAAACCGAGGATGTCTTTTGGTATAAACCAATAGAATTTAACTGAATAAGAGATAATGTTCTTCAACGATCACTTTTGTTTCATTTACAAATACTCACCATAAATTATTATTATATAATTATAATGTAATAATATAATTATATAAAATATATTTATATGTTCTTATATAAATTTTATGAACAAAAATCACACACACTTTTATCAAATGGGAAACACAATCATCGTTTGTGTGTACGACGGACTACCGCCTCGCGAACTGATGTCCTTCGTTCTTCCATTACCGCATTTCATGGATGGTAATAATGATTTATTTATAGTATATATATTATATATATGATATTTCTAATGTATTTATATTTTTTTAATTCTTATATATAACATGACTTTGGGCTTTCCATTTGGTGTGAATATGATAACATCGTTTGTGGACTTGAGGACTACCGTCTCCTCAAAGTTATGTGATTTGTTCAAAATAAACATGCCATGTTTAAAGGTTCTTTATAAAAATGTGATATATATATATATATATATGATAAAAATATTATACTATATTTAAAATAAACAAATACACTATTCAATTTTTATTCTTTTAATACGATACGAAAATAAAAACAATATTCATGCATACGTACGACCTATAGTCTCCATGAATGATGCCTTTCATTTATATTTAAAATTTTATGGATTATTATAAATACATATATAATGAATATATATAATATTTAAATCATGTTTTACATAATTAATATGATTAAATCGTGATCGATGACCAAATAACAAAAAAAAATTCAAAACAGACTCGAAAAACAGGAAAATTAACATCTGAAATGATGAAAATAATGAATGATTGTTAACAAATGAGTAATCAGATATTATAAGAAGATAATATATGATATAATAAATATTATTATGGTTCTTTTATAATTTAGTAACATGTTTTAAAACACTATAAATTAGGTCAAATACCAAGCAACAAAAAGGTAGCATAAGTTAAGGGACTTCATCTCAATTTACATTCCATTGAGATTTAATTGTTGTTATACACCAAATTTTTTTATATGGTGTATATAATTCCATTTGAAATATAATATTATGAATAAATAATTATTTATGTTATTTTAATTTTTAATTTGAAATATTTATTTTAAAGGTAATTTAATTAAATGTTAGGAAGTGGTAATGAATTGTATAACCTGATTCTTTTTCATTAGGTTATATTACTTCCTCATTGTCAATAATATTATATTATTATGTTTGTAATAAATTTTTACAATATATTGTACAATTTAACCTTTTTATAAATTTATTTAAATATTATACACATAATCTATTCATTTTTTTATTCTCACTTCTACATTACGGTATTTTTAAGGGTTTATTTCACAATCTCATTCTAATCGAGATTGTTTATTCTTGAAATTACATTAAAGAAATTTATATGATAAAATTTTAATAAAACCTTTAAATCTATTATCCTATGGTAATTCATGACATTTTTGAAGTAATATTACTATTTTTACACTCTTTTATACTCAAAATGTTTTAGAAAAAGGTTTTAAGAAAACTCAACATCATTTCTCTCTTTAGTCAAAAAATTATTTTCTATCAAAACCATGTTTTATAAATATGTTCTCAAAATTTTGAAATTAATTTATTAAATTATTTTTCAGCCCTTTTTTCTATTGAAAATGTTTTCAATGGAATCCTCTTTTCTTTTTCTGAAAAATAAACATTTCTATCCCTTTTACTGTGAAAAAAAGGAATGTTATTTTTACCTTGTACAAGTTATACAAAATTACTCGACATCATTTCTTTGAGGATTCCATTACAATTTTTTAATGTTATTTTCAATGAAAATGTTTTGAAATGTGGGTTTAAAAGATAATGGATTAAAAATTATTTTCAAAATGAAAAGAATTTTTTTCTTTTTATGGTGTTTCTATTCATTAGTGACAATAACACTTTATCATTACACCACTTGGGATATATTTTATTGATACCATCATTATTCTTCCTCTGGATGGTTTATAATTTTTTTTACCAAGGATAGTATTGATATTCAATTCCTTGATTATTTTATTATTTACATTGAAATATTTAATTCCCTATGACTGTAAGACCTTATATTTCACATAAATATACATATTATTTATCATTCACATGTTTATTGCTTAATCTGTATTCCATTTTTACATATGATGTATACATTGTATATTATTAGATTAACTAGGTAAATATTGATATATCTAAATCTATTACTCAATATGGATATTTGATATGGCACATTTTTTTAATTAAATCAATTATTCCACATATGAGGAATGCTTGGGAAATGAAAAACATGAGTTGCGGAGTAGTTAATGAAATCCCCTCGATGAATCGTTAGTCTTGGGGGATGGATTAGTTTACTACCCTATGATAATGGGTTTTTCCCCAATATATTTTAAACTATCTTGAAGATAGATCTTAATGGTAATGGTATAATGTTCCTAGAAAACATAACGTACTATAATTAAGCATTAAAATCATTTTGCATTTACTTACCATTATTATCCATGATATTTTTAATATGAAAAAATATATGGATGAATTTTATTATAAGTTTATTGATTAAATGGAATGTGGGTTCAGTTATTTCAATTTTGATGTTATTTATGCACTTCCTTCTCAGTTAATTGATTACAAGGTATGTGTGTTCATTTATTTACTATTCTATATTGATTAAGAGTACTGGTTTAGTATTTCTTTTATTTTAATTAACCATTACTAGGAATTTGAGCTCGTCATTATTTTTTTCCGTTACATAGGAATCCAATATGTGTACTAAGAAAGATTGTAAATGATATGATAAGTGGGGGTAAAGTATCCTAGAAACAAATTTATGTTGTAATTATTATATTCATATATAATAAAAGTCTCATGTATATATATAGTTTTCCAAGACTACTAAACTCTTTGATCCTTCATTATTTGATTCCTTGTAATCATTCCAATGTAACAGTTGTAAACACTAACTCTGAACATATTAAGGTGAATCTCTATAATAAATAAATAAACCATAATCATGGTAAAACTTCATAAGGAAATGAAATTATAAGGTCATGAAATTTTGGAATATAGGGAAACAATATAATAGATTATATCACAAACCTATGTGAATTTTCACTATTATACTATCATCATAAAGCGGATAAAGTCCCATAGTGGGTTGGGTTCACTCCCCATTCTAATAAAAAGAGTTTAAAAATTCCAATGGTGGATTGGATTCACTCCCTAATCCCATAAATAACATCTAATGAAATATAAAAATTCACCAAATGTATTAGTGGGATATATAAATCTAGTCCCAATAGTCACGTAACATAATGTTATTAGTCGAACCGCTTGTGCACCATACATGGTGCAGATTGTCCTGTACTGGATTAGGATCAATTAATAATATATACATAAAATCTAATGATATATAAATATTAACAAAATTATTGGAGCTCTATGTAAATCATTTAATACTTTTACCATAATGTAAATAATACATATGAATTGTAAATAATGAAAATAAACAATATTTAAACCATAACCATTATCAAACTCATGAGAAGGAAGTGGGTTTGATAATTGTAATTCAAAGAATCACTATGAGATAAATCATAAGTATTACAATGAGAATAAGGAATTAAATAAGTTTTATATTTATATTTTACAATGAAACATATGTCTTGATCACTATGTTCTAATATTGAGATATCATGAGAACAATCTCTCGGAATAAAAAATAAAAAATGTTCTACAATGGGGAAACATTATGAAATTAGTAAGGGTATTTTTTAAAAAATAAAGAGAATATTATTTTCTATAAAACAATAATTAAACCAAGAGTTTTATAATTAAAATAATTAGTGTTTTTATAATTTACTCATGGTTTAAAAAAATTGATGGGGGTGAATCTTGACGCGAGACATGAAATTGGAAAATTCCACTAAATCATGTTTACTTAAAATTGGGAATTTCAATGGGAACTGAAATCATGTATAACCCAAAAATGATAAATATATTTAACAAGATATATATTTAATGGTAATACATAAAAAAATATAATATTATTATTAGAATAATATTTCATAAAAAGGAGAAAAATAGAAAGTATAACAAAAAAGCTGTGAAGTTTGTCCAAATGTTCCTTTGATTTTATGTTTTAAAACACCATTATTGAAATAAAAGATCTTAGAAATATAATAAAACCTTATTTTAAAAAATTATAAGTTAAATATTAAATTTATATTAGATAAAACTTAATTAGGATAGTAATTAAAAAAGGAGAACATTGGTATGAAGATAAATTATGGATGAGGGGAAAACCATCATTTAAGAGAATGTGAATTATTATTAACATAGTTACATATTCAAGGAATAATTATAAACCATAAATAAGGATTATTTTAATAAGAAGTGATATCCAAATATATAAATAGTGTAAAACATATGGAATGATAGTTGAAACTAAAATGGAAACATTATAACTAAATAAAACATATTGAGTTATAAAAGACCCTTATATTTTAGAGAAGAGGTCAATTGTAGCCTAGGAAAAGGGAGATAAAGATTTAAAGTGAGATTTACTAATTCAAAAATAATTAATTATAATAAAAATCAAGGTTATAATTGTTAGAGTATACAAGTATATATTGTTTCATAAAACCAAAGCATGCCTCATTGAAGGGTGATTGAGATGGTAACCCTTAAGGCTTAAGAAACATTCTATAAAACCCCGTGAAAGAGATAAATATTGATTTATATGTCAAAATTAAATAAATAAATATAATTCATGATATTATATATTCATTTTTTATTATAAACACCATTTAAATGATGTTAGGTACAGACAACAACATGATTCTTAAAGAAGGATGTTTTGATATGAAGCCCATACATTATATACGAACGCTCAATGTACTTTCACTTAACATCCTCAATAATAAAATTATGTTTATAAAATAAATAAAGAATAAAATTATTCATATTTATTTATTTTATTAATGTACATTTACTATCTCTTAGTATTTATTTTTAATATACTTTTCACTTACATTGATTACTCAAGGTTATTCAGTTAATTTCTTCATAATGCTTTCATTTTAATGGCCATGGTCAATTTTTTTAAAAATAACTTCATGATTTTGATAATTATTAAAGGTTATGTATTTAATTATTATATTTAATTAACACTTATATAGTTTCAACTATTTTCCCAAAATAGATTTAAATTATGAAAAGTGCATGTATTTTCCATTTATGATGGTTAAAGTTACTATAATAATTTATTATTATTAATAGTTATATATATTAATATAATATCATTGAATAATAATTATAGTGTCATAAATTTCATTTTTTTTTAATAAATACATTTTTAATTTCATTCTTTTTAGGTGGACATGAAAAACAATACTTTTTTTCATAGAGGCGGTAGTCTGCACACATGCGTGACAACATTTTTATTGTTATCAATGAGTATGGAGGAAGGATAAAATGGATATAAAATTACAATAATATCACTTAACCATAGTGATAATTATATTTTCTTTATACCTTCATTGATAAAAGGTATTTGAGGGGTGTAGATAATGAAAAGTGTTTGAGATGTTGGGTTATGTTTATTACCTCTCTCTGGGAAGTTCTCCCTTTGGAAACTTAATATGATTCATATGATTTGTACTTTTTTGAGGAAAATGACTTAAAGGGATTGGGAGGGTGATTATTAAGGATAGGGAAGTGTTTTTTATCCAGGGACTTGGAATGGCTATATAAATGGGGTGGAAGTTTCCTTCTTTTATAAATGAACAAAATGAAACTTTTGTAAAAACTAATTATTTCTAAATAATATAACTCCATTATTCAAGGAGAAAGTCTCTAAAATTGAAAATAATGTTTTAAGATATATATAATGTATATATATCATCAAAAATAAAATATAAATTTTTTTCAGGTGTTTTAAACATTTTGGATATGCTAAAATAACTTTTACCATAATTTACCCTTATCACAGTAACTCCACATTCTCTATTGGAAACTAATTTTAAACAAAAAATTTAAAATTGAAAATTATAATTAATTTAAATATTAATATTTTAAATATGTAAATAATATTATAATATTAAATTTCTCAGAGTTAGGAAAATTTATATAAGTATTAGTGCACATAATGTGTTAAAACCATTTTTTGGAAAAGTTAATTGTAAACCTAAAATTTAATTGTTAAAAGATATTATAAAAGATTTGATTTGATTTTTAAGAAGAAAAATTTTTTATTATAAAAAAAATTAATTTTATCAGCCTTTAATCTCAACACAAAACTAAATTTTATGAAAATAATATTTAATTAAATGAACAGACCAAAATTAGTTTTTATTAGAATTAAAATATGAATTTTGTTTCATAGGTTTTATTAGTTCACAGAAATATAATTAAAGAGAATAGAATCATTCCTTAAATACATATTTCATCAATTAAGAGGTTTTATGAAGTTATAAGTCTCACTTATTTTTTGAAAAGTTAATAAAATTCATATTTTTTTCAAAATCTATATTTCTCACTATTCATATAGAAATCAATTATTTTATAAAAATAAAAGATATTACTTCTAAGATAATTTTTACATGATGAATCTAAAATTATAATTTATTTTAATATATTCAAATTATATAATTTTAAAATAATAATTTTAAAATATCAAAAAAGATGCAGGCCCAGGCCGAATGCCCGGTCCCAATTTTATTAAAAAAAGAAAAAAGCAGTACAAAGTACATAGGAAAGAAAGAGAAGTCACCCCCAACAACAATGCCACTCAAAAGACATCAAATTCCCCATCATCACCACCATCCAAGTCATCTGGATCTGCTGATTCCCACTCAGATGTAGCATATTGGTTGAGCATATTGTAATTTTAAAATACTGAATGTATAATGTATTGAAAACAATTTTTTTGAAAATTACAACTTAAGTACTAAAATGGAAAATATGATTTTTTAAATTAAAAAAAAACATTTTAAAATTATAAATTTACTTATAAAATATATATTTGGTCATATATAGATTATTTGTTAATTTATAATTCATACTTATATATTAATAATTTCAAAAAACAAATTATTTATTAAAAACTGTATTTCTCACTATTCGCCTAAAAATCTGTCTTTTTTGAAACACCAAAAAATTCAACATAAATTAATATTGACATTATAAATCTAAAAAATGAAGTGTTTTCTATAATTAAATATCTTTTATTTTCTATTTTATAATTTAATTAAAATTTAAAATATTATAAAACAGTGTTTTATAGAAAAATGATTTTTTAAAACACTATTTTATCATATTTTTAATTTAATATGAAATACTATTAAAGCTAGAATTAATTAATTATGATATTTTTAAATAATAATTGGGAAATAATATACATACTTCTCATTAATATAATTTACAATGGACAAAATTATATACTCTTAAAACAATGATGAATTTTGTAAACTTGTATAAAATAACCTCTATTTAAACATATATTCTAAAATATTTAAAAAAAATTAATTCTATTCATACCTAATATTTAAATGTAATATTTTTAATGATAAAAAATTATCATGGTTTCATTTTGATTTGGAGTTGAATATTGAGAAAACTATCAAACATATCATAATTAATTAGAGGGAAATGTTTATTAAAATCCATTTTCATTTAATTCTACCCCCATAAAAATTACATTATCATACTTTCAAAACTCATAAAATTGGATTAATTCTAATAGGGAGATCATAATTAACCATACACTATTAGTTATTTAACGTTTTATCTAGTATATTAAGTGATATATCCTTATATGTAATTTGATATGAGCTATGGGTAAAGAGTGTAAATCCATTCTTAATTGAATCCTTGGAAAAGAAAAATAGATAAATCTATATATAGTTATAGTAATAAAACTTTTATGAGATTTCATACACCATGGATAAAATAATTATACCACCAAACATTATTTTTTTATTTATCTATACCTAATAGTTTAAATCTTACATGGCATAATATGTTGAAATTTTTATAGTGAAAATTAACTATCTAAATCAATACAATTCATTGTATAAGAATTTCCTTGGTCCCCTAATCTTGGAGGTTCCTAGTGTCAGTTTTCTTATTCAACCCTTGTATGGGTGTGTTGGGTTTCATAGTGACCAAATTCCTCACATCTAAAACATTGGTTCATTTTTTGGTCCTTAGAAAGAAAAATATATTTCTCTATTTTATCATTTTCCCTTAACAAATTATTTCTCAATTACCTCATTTGCCAAACTTAATGTAACTTCTAAGCCTCATGGGATAATTACCTTGGTGTGCATTCCAACATTTTTGACATGTATGATGTTGAATATTCTTTCCCTCGCCATCTTCATCACCTGAGTTCCTATGAGACTTATCATGACCCTTCCTAGTGGGGCATGTGTCGCGACTCCCTAAGACCACCTATAATAGGCCAGGGGTGGAGACTAGCACCGATTAGGAATATCACTAACATGGGGGCCTTATCCTAAGTACCTACACACACACACACATCCCCAAGGCTATAAAATGATGAAATTTAAAAACTAAACAACCATACATGTATAAAAAATATATTTTAACCTGAGTACAACATGATGTAAAATAATGTAAATAGTTTTAAATAAAATACCCCTACAAAGAGTATAAAACAAAATTCCAACCTAAAACAAAAATTGACTACTATTTGTAAGTTGTGGGAACAAACCTTGGTCTGTCTAGTATCACTATAGATCGTACGGTCCTGGTCCATCTATGAGAATGTCGAAAGGTCAATTGTCTAAACAGGACAAGAAATGTGTGTGCAATTCCAGTGGACGGGTGAGTATGAAAATACTCAGTAATACACCCCAAAACCATAAAGAAAACAAAATTGGAAATATTTTAAGCTCTATATAATCATTTTCCTACCACACAATTAACAATAATATCCAGTTATACCCAACAATGACACATAATCTAATGGTAATTCACAACCATAGTATACCCAACCTAGGATTCCATATCAAAAGATCCATGAACCACTCATCAAGGAGAACACACTCCTGATTCTGATTTCACTAATGATGTTTGCATGAGTGGTACTAATTGTCGGGTCTCATCACGAGAAATAACCTGCTGATAGTTTGAAGAGAATATGATTCATAGATTAGGATAATATCTAAGTCCACATGTGATACAAAAAAACTAAATCTTTATTAACCTTTTAAGTAGAGGATCAGACCCCGCATAGTTTTTATCACGTCGATACCTAGAACTCTACCTAGGGTATGAAGATTAATTGAAGATCTCACTCCAAGCCTCATAGAGGGATTCCAATGACTCTATCTAAGAAGACCTACTAATGTGATCTTTGTACAAGGAGTGGGAAACAATTCCATTCCATCCTTTAATGTGAGAATAAGAGTGATGGACCATAATGAATTTTGTTCAAGATATAGAAAACAAGAGATCGAATACTATTTTAATAGAGTATGCAGTGTGTAAGAGGGGTTAACACTCAATTCCCCTATATCTAGAGTTTCACATGTATAATCCAGTTGTGTTCTAGAACATGAAATCAGACCGTGTACCTCTGCCCTTGTACCAGTACATGGGGTAGCTCATGTACATGGTCTAGGCCATGTCATGTGAGAGATTACATGTCATGTAAGAAACCTGTATACTCCACCATATGTTTGTGTATTCTCTTAAGTACATGCCAAGTATCTGAGGAGGTCCCACATTCCATGTGGGCTGGGCCACATCCAGTGTGTTGTTTAAATCCCTCGGGAAACCCTAGACACCACTCAGTGAGCCCCACACACCATGTAATCCTAGATTACTTGTTGTGTGGTTCATGATTATCCAAAATCACAGGAGATTCTCCGGTACACATCATCTACTACCGGCCTTCTATCTAGTGATTTTTTTTCCCATGAAATTCAAGACCCATTCTCATCCAATATTTTCCTTCATCAAAAAATGAATTATGTCAGCAGATATTCTCATAAAATGGATCAAATTTTCGTTATCCGTTGTGCGCTGAAAAACTCTAAAGAACATGTATTCGTGTGTCCTCCATCATCTGAATCACTCCATATCTACTGTCATAGCTCCATCTTTCCATGATGATTCTAGATCAGTGATATAAAATAATTGATCCAATAAAAAAGGGTGTAATGATCAATTTATTGGGATCTATTGGAGTCATGAGTCCAATGAAGACCACCCATGACGAATAATGAATGGGGGGAGAAAAAGAACAAGAACAAAATTGAGGAAGGAACCTCGATAAAAATTCATGTTGATATCAATCTATCACTATTATAATAAAAAAATATGAAATCAAATAATAATGATAAAACTACCATTAAAAAAAACCTGAAAAAAAACCATCCCACAATAAGATTGATCCACATATCACTATGATTTTTGATTGAATCATGATCATCATAGATTTAAATAATGGGGAATGAAAAATTCAAAACATATGACCTACCTCAATTTTGATTGATGGATGATGAATAACAAATCTGTGTTGCATTACTTTTTGAGATCCTTTAAATTGGTGTGCACTGATCATCGATCAACAATCCATCATTGTTCACCTAAGAGAGAATCCTTGAAGCTTCTTCCGATGGTTCTCCAGATGTTCCATTGTTATGATGAAAACCTTGTAATTCTGACATAACAATATTTTTAAATATTTTTAATTTTCTGCATCAATGCAAAAGTAATAAAATAATTTATTCAATTATTTTATTCATTTCCACCCCCTAAGATGACTTTTCCACAAACGACACAGGCCAACTAATATTAAGTTTAACCTAGCTTAAAACCCACATTATGAACTCACAGGTTCCCTATGATTTCTGATATGGTTACCCATTTAGATATCATTCCACTTTTTCATAAAACTTTGTGAATGTGTTATTGAGTAAACTTAATATATTTCAAAAATTTATTATGGGGACATCAGACCTCGAAATTGCATTACTCATCATTCTTAGTCTCAAAAATAATCCATATAATATCAAAAAAAACATGGAAAATATGAGACATTAAATTCTACCAACTCTGGGGCTTAACGTCCTAAAAAATCAAAAAAATATTACTCAAAAAGATGTGGGTACAAATAATTAATTTGTGCCTCCCACTCCAATGTTCTCTCATGATGATTCTCATGCTACCACCAGACACACATCAACAAAACTGATCACCCATGAAGATTCTACTTCTACCGATCATCAATCTCCATTGGGTACTCAGCAAAAGTCACTCTATCCTTGATATCCATCTCACCCAGTCGATAACATTTGATAGGTCATGCACATACCTCCTCAGTTGTGACTTGTGGAAGAGGTCGTGTACCTGGTACAACTGCAGAGGTAGAACTAAGAGATATTCCACCTCACCAACTCTATGTAGTATCTGGAAAAGGCTCATGAACCTCATAGATAGCTTTCTTCCCCAGAAAAATCTCAACAATTCACATCACAATGAAACCCATGGGAGAACATAGTCTCCGTCCTCTAACTCCAAAGGCCTCCATCACCTATCATCATAAGATTTATGATGGCTCTGTTCAGCCTTCATCTACTCCTGGATGATTTCATCTTCTCTATTGTAGCTAGCACCAATTCTAGGCCTACGAATACAGAATCTCATTCGTCAATCCATCAAAGTGGTGACCTATAGGGTCACTTGTACAAGGCCTTGAATAGTTCCTTAATTAATTTGGAATTGTAGCTGTTGTTGTATGAAAACTCTATCATTGGTAGATGATCCTCCCAACTACCGCCAAAGTCCAGCATATAAGCTCACACCATGTCCTTGATAACATGAATGGTCAGGTCAGTCTAGCTATCAGTTTGGGGATGAAAAACTATTCTGAAGCATAATTGAGTCCCAAATACATCATGTAATCTCTTTTAAAACCGAGATTTAAATAAAAAAATCATGATTAGAAACAATTATCAGTACAACTCCGTAGAGTCAGACTATATCCTAAACGTAGAGGTATCCCAAGATCTATACTAATATTTGTTCTCAAATATATAGAAAGTGGGATGACATGGTGATTTGGTCTACAATCACCCTGATGTAATCATGTCCCCTAAAAGTACATGGTAATCACATCATGATTTTTATAGATATCTCATCCCACTTCCATTCTGGCTCCTCAAGGGGTTGAGGTAAAATTTATGAAAATGGTGCTCATCCATTACATGTTGAAAAGAGAGGAATTAATAGACAAACACTAAAACTCCTTTATTAATTATTGGCCACCAAAAACGATGTCATATGTCATGGTACAAATTCGGAACACATGTATGTACGACCAAAGGTGATGTACAAAACTCTCGCAGGAACTCCTACCCCAAATTTACTGGTACCATCGGGTGTCATTTGAAAAGAAAAACTTTCTCCCCACCATTAGAACATCTATAAGAATATTTCCATAAGGATATCTGATCATGTATGGTCCCACAGTCAGTATCCCAAATCTTTTTCCTTTCTAACATTCTATAAGAGTGGAGGGGTGACAACCATCAAACAAAGGTATGTTTCCCAATATCCATCCAAAATAGTTAACTACAATGAGTCCAATTTCTCTAACACCTCATTCAATAATTGTGAACAAGATATTCTACTAAGATAATATGTTATCATGTTCCCATTCTGTGGAGTATAGACAATTTCGAAGTAATAATCTTGGAGGAACTCTATCCATCACCAATATATCATATTGAGATCTTTTTGAGACAATATGTACTTGATACTCTTATGGTCAAAGTAGAAGATAAATTGATCACCCCTCAGGTAGTGTCTCCACATATTTAAATTCAAGACTACTACTCATAGATCAAGGTCATGAGCCACATAGTTCTACTCATATTGTATCAACTAGCACAAACCATAGTTAATCAGCACTAGTGTCTTTATTAAAACACAACCAAGCATAGTTTCAGATGCATCAAAGAAAACCATTTAATCAACACCCTCATCTATAAATCTCAAGATGGGAGATCTCATCAAACTCACCATCAACAACTAAAAATCTAGTTAAACCCACTTTTTTCATACAAAATGATGCCACTTTCATGATAAATCAGTCATGAGTGATGATATCCTAGATAAATCTGGTATGATTCTTCAATTATATCCTTCCCACCAATAGAAGCTTCCCACTGCCATCATGATCTTAGGTGGATCCCAAGATAACAATGTCTCGACCTTTGTTGGGTCCACTCTCACTTTATCCACTGAGATAACATGTCCCATAACATTGACCAATTTTCTCCAGAACTCACACTTAGAGATGGTGATAGTCTTGCCTGAGATCATCCTTTAAGAACTTTCACACACTTATCAAAAAATCAAAGAGGTCATCAATCCCCCTTAGTGGATACTTGTTCTTCATGGTTTCCTGATTCAAGAACCGATAGTCCACACAAAACATCAAGCTCTCATATGCCTTCTTGGAAAACAAATCTTGGGCTGCCTAGGGTAAAACACTGGGTCAAACAAATCCCTTCCTCTTCATGTACTCCAAATTCACCATCAACTCACGAAGCTCTACGGGATCCATCTGATATGTTGGAATAGATATCGGTATCATCCTAGGTTTTACATCAATGCATAAGTCTATCTCTCACCTAAGAGGTAAACCTAGATTATATTCGAGGAATACATCCTCGTACTCTGCCATCACTACATGGTACTAGAAGCTCATAACATATAACACATCAAGGGTAATGACATATAATTGATGAGTAATTGGATACAACCTCCTATGAACAAGTTCTCATATGCTTCATGGCTTTCCATTTCAATGACAAAGGTAAACCCAGTTCTCTCACTATGGACACACCACGCCCTTCACCTAAAATAGTCAGTCTGGGAATGGGATGTTGATAACCAATCCATATGAAGAATGACATTATAAGGCCTATATGATTCTATAAAGTGATCCCAAATAAAACTCCCACCTCAAAGATTCAGGACACACTGTTGGCACAAGTGTTTGATCATTGAGTATTCTATAGTAGGATTCTTCATGCGTAAGGGATGAGTCAATCGTTCAACTAGAATCTCTATGTATCAAACAAGACATGCATGGAAAAGGAATGACTATCACCAGTGTCTATTAGTACTACAACTAAATTATAAAATAAACATATTTTACCTTGAATCATTCTCAAAGCCTCTGGGTCATAAGATTCAATTGCTTTTAGATGTCCCCACCTATGAAATCTAGCTCCTTGAGCTTGGTGTGGACCATATGAGGGTGGAAGTGGTAACAAGTCAAAACTCCCACTACCTATTGATTCCCTATAAGATATTTGGACATTTACTCTTCCTTGAAAACCATCTTTCACCTTCTGATTCCTCTACCTTAAGTGGTTCATCTACAGTTTATCTATCATTTTTACAGCAGGTCGTACAATCTTGGGTGAGATGCCCCCTTCCATCACAAGAGTAGTATCACCTCTCTCTAGAAAGACTGGACCCACCCTTTGATCCCTAAACTATAGATCTTCAATATTGAGACCTACTACTAAAATTTCTACTACACATGAGACCTTAGGACAGACGTCGGATCCCTACTTTTGAGGTATTTGCTTCTGCATTCCCACTGCTGACCACCACTGGCTGTATCTACTCAGCCAAAAAACTCTCAACAACCGATGTTCTCTTTATCACCCCATAAAAGTGAGAATTGAACATATGGATAAAACTAGATCAAATATCTCTACACATACCTCACTCTAAGGTATAAGTGTTGAAGAACTGATCTTGAACCATATCCACCAATTACCTGGAGAGGTTGGTATACCTTGATGAATACTCATCCATTATCGTTCTTCCTTGATAGAGTTATAGAATCTCCAAGACACATAAATCCCTCAATGTAACTGGTGAGAACTTCTATTGGAAAATGTTCTCACACCCTGTCCATGAAAGAGTCTCCTCATCATTAGTATGGGTCACTAAATCCAAAAATTTCTCTATCGGTCCATGACGAAGGCTCCCTTCCAAGACCACCATCAGATTTTATCACGTTCTAACTAGAGGGAAAACATAGATTACTACCTCAAGGAAGTACTCATCCATCTATGGTTTGGGAACGACTCGGAACCTGAGGGGTCCTTGTCTCTCAAACTCATGAAGTTCACTTATCCTACACACCTCATTAGTGGGTACTGTGGGTACCATGGGATGATCTACATGTGGTATGGATGGTGCATAACCTAGAGGTAATATCTTAGAAAATAGTTCCTAAATTAACTCTTTATCACTAATGGGATCATCCTCGTGATCATCATTCTGAATCATAGTAGGTATACATCATGGAGGAATACTGAATGTAAGAAATATGTACCACAGTAAATGAGTATATCTTGAGAGCTCGCACAAGAAGGACTTGTAAACACAACTCATTCTTATATGATGCATGTACCATTGTTTTCCTTGCTATTAATGTTCTCATGTACCAATTCTAAAATCATGTGATCAATTTCTTGGTGTATAGATACATCAGCTACCACACCAACACTAGAGTGTCTAGCCCAAACACTGAACTTGAAACACTTAACATTATTTCCCAAAACCAATCTCAAAGACTCTCAGTTCTATGATTGAACTAACCAACTATGATATAACTCTATCATGACCTTTCTTGGTAGGGCCAATTTTGTGACTCCACAAGACAACCTCCAATATTCTTGGGTTCGTGGACTATCACTGAATAGGAATGTCACTAATAAGGGAGGCCTTATCCTAAATACCTGCACACACACACACACATCTTCAAGACTATAAAATGAAAAATTTAAAATCAAAACAACCATGCATGCAGACATCTAAATCATGTAACCAACGTATGATGGGAAGTAAAATAAAGTAAATAAAGGAAAATATAATCCCACTATAATGTGTCTGAAATAGAAGTCTGACATGAAAAAAAAAAGGGACTATGGTCTGAAATCCGTAGGAACATTCCTCGGTCTGTCAGGTCTCACTAACCACCGTATGGTCCTCGTCCATCTAGAACACTGTTAAAAGGTTTATAATCTTCACAAGACATGACATGTGTGATAAAATCCCTTATTGGGGTGAGAATAAAAAACTTAGTAGGACACCCTGAAACCACAAAGCATACAACAAAGGAAATACAATCAACTCTAAACTAGTTTATCTCTATAATACATATGAACAGAATATCTAGATATACTTAATAAATACACATATTCAAAATTTATGTCACAATAGTAGTATACAAAGACTAGGATTCCATCTATAAGTTTCCAAGAAGAACTCGTCCATGAGAACACACTCTTGAGTCTGATAGCACTGATGAAATTTGTACAAGAGGTACGGCTCATCATGTCTCATCATGAGAAAGAATATATTGATTTTCTGAAGAGAATATGATACACATATGAGTATCATTTCCATGTCCATGGGGTGATACCAATAGACTCAATCAAGACTAACCCACTAAGTATATGATCAACGCCAACGTAGTGTTGTTCATGTCGATACCAATAACTCCACCTTGGTCACAAAGATGAATAGAGGATCGCACTTCAGGCCTCCAAAATGAATTCCAATGACTCTATCTAAGAATTATTGATGAATGGATCCTTGTATATGGATTAGAAAATGATTCCATACCAACCATTAGGTATAGGATAATGGGGAAAATCTTTAAATAAACTTGTCCAAGATATATAGGACAAGATATCTATGCAAAATTTAATAGAGTACAAAACATGTAAGACGAGTTACATGCCATGTCTTTATATCTCAAGTCCTGCCAATGTACTACATATGTGTTCCTGTTTATGGTGTCAGACTGTGTACCCATTCTCGTGTACCACTCTAAGGGGTATCATGTGTACATGGTCCAGGCCGTGTCATATGGGGGAGTACGCACCGTGTAGGAAACTCGTGTACTCCAACCTATGTCTATGTATTCTCCAAAGTAAATACTGAGTATCTGGGGAGGGACCACACACTATGTTTTTTTTAAATTCCCTAAGATGTTTAAATCCATCCAAAAACCCCAGCCACCACTCAGAGGGCCCCCACACACTGTGTAATATTGGATTACACGATGTGTGGTTTGTGATTTTCTTGAATCACAGGAGCTTCTCACGCATTCCTCATCTGCTACCGTCCATCGATCCATTGATTTTTTTTCACAAAATCAAATATCTAATCACATCCAAGCCTTTTCTTCATAAAAAAATGTGTTCCGTTTCAATATTAACAAGAAAAATGGATCACACAATCGTTATTTATTGTGTGTCGTTGAACACTAAAGAACATGAATTTGGGTATCCTATGTCATCTAAATCACTCCATCTTTACCATTGCACCTCCTTCATGCCATGATTATCCTAGTTATATGATATCAGATTGTTTACCCAAGAAATGGGTACACAATAATCGATTGGTCAGGATTTCGTCGAGTCATGGGCCAAACTATGAACACCCATGATGAATGATGAATGGAGGAAGAAAATAAAAGGAATATATTTTAGGAATGAAACTTGATCAATTTTCATGTAAATCTCGATCCATTTTCATTTGAATTAAAAATGAATAAATCAAATTTTAAAGATAAAATTCCCATAACCCCTAAAAAATCCCATCTAGAAAGATTATCAAACCACAGATCATTCTGTTTGTTGATTGATTCTCTTTAATTATATACTTTAAGAATGGAGAATATTAAAATAAAAACTGATTCCATTCCTTGATTTTGATTGATCGATGATAAATAAAAAAGTGGTGTTTTATTCATTGGAGAGATCCTTCAAAATAAATCTACACTTATCATAAATTCCCAAATCGTCATTATTCATCTGCGGTAAAATCCTCAAGGCTCCCTCCAATGGTTATCTAGAGGTTCGAGAGTTAAATTGATAACCCTGAAATTATCATAGAACAATCTATTTAAATATTGTTCATTTTTTCAGCACAATTTTAATAAAATAAATTATTCATTTCTTTTATTCATTTCTGCACCCATGAAGACTTTACCATAAGAAACCCATGCTGAAAAATGTTAAGTCCGGACTAAGGTAAACCTCATATTCTGAACTCAATAATCACCTCATATTTCTGATCTAGGCATCCATTAGGATTTTATTCCACTTATTATGGAAACTATATGCATGTTATATTTAATTTATTTAATATATTTCAATCAATTATTTTGGGCACACTAGGCATTAGGATCGTATACCAGCTTTTTCCCTTATCTCTAAAATAATCCATATTATATGAAAAAATAATAAATAGAAAATAAGATACATTACAAAGCTCTATACTTATATTACTTAGTGGGTTTAATTCTTTTACAAATATCACATGATTAATCATATTTAAATATAGTTAATTTGGAATTATCACCTTATTCCAACTCCCACTTCTATGGCTTAATCATTTATAAAATCACTATATTTCCCCTCACACCTATTTTTCTCTCGGTTCATTTAGGTTCTTTTCATTACAAAAAAAAGGTTAACATGAGTGATGGATAATTATCATCATAAGATAAGTATCCCATATATCCTAAAGATAATTTTATCTTATATCTCTCAGTTTATAATAACATCGTGTTAACCTATAATTCATTTTGATCGTTTTATTTAACTCTTTGTTTAACATATACCCTTAAAATTTTAACCTATATCATACTTAGATCAAATAATTTAATCATTGGTTCAACCTGTATCAACATCAGTTTAACCTAAGTTACTTTTAGTTAGATTTACATATACTTATCAACCTAGTCTATCAAAGTATCTAGAAAATTAAACCTTTGTATAGGTTTGTAAAGAGAATAGTATTTACCAAATAATTTTCTACACTATTATTGACCTAGGTGTATATTTAGTTCTATTTTTCTTGAGTTAGATCATAGTTAAGTTAATTCCCATAAATACCCCTGTGTTGTTACAACACATAGGTGAAATTGTGTCAAAGCCTATATCAAGTTTTTTGTATCTAGATAGTGAGGTAATTTAATGGAAAACCACACATTATTCACATTACCAAAATTTTATAATATTAACACATTTGTAGGAATATCCCTTAAACCTCTCCCTGGGGTTTACACTAAGCTTCTCTCATCCAAAACTCTTAAAATAACAAGACCTTCCTTTAAACCCCACTATAGTTAATCAAACCTTAAAATATTTAGTTCATGATTTTCAAATACATTTCTAACAAATAAAATAGAATGATCAATGGGTATAGTGTCTTTGGATGATTATATACATGAATACATCAACATAAATGTAAAAACATAATCATAATTTAAAACTCCATATAGTGGTACTAACACCCATAAAACTTTTAAAGAAGCATAGGATACCTGATGGAAAATACATTATGAATGTTCTGAGCTATAAATATTTATAAGGGAATAAAAATGGAACAAACTATAACATGAGTTCCAAGAGTTATATCATGTTTTCGTAGATATATTAACCATAAGAATGGAAATATGGAAAAAGGAAATGAAATCACATTATAATGGAATCATAGAATATGTGGAAAAAAAATAAGACATGACATTATAAACATATGTGAGGGGTTACCCCCAAGACCATCATAAGAAGTGAACAAAGTCTCGTGGTGGACCGGGTTCACTCCCCACTCCCATAAACATAGTAAAAAAATTCCCAAAGTGGAATTGTTTCACTAGTTAATACCTTATATGACATATCATGATATATAAATAATTAAAAAATTCATTAGAGGGATATATAATTCTTGGAACACCCATAACATAATATATTGTGCGAGGATAACTACCCATGGACCATACATGGAGAAACAATTACCATAGTAGGTTAGGTTGAATCAATAATCGATATATAACATATCATGAGATATAAATATTTCCCCAATGAATTTAATGTCTATATAATTTTTGAAACACCCATTATATAATAAAAAACATACTTATGTGTGACACAAGAGGAAAATAAACCATACATAAACTATAAGCACTATCAAACTCATGAGAATGATATGGGTTTCATAATTATAATTCAAAGCATAAAAAAATATAAATCATAAGGATTACCAAGATAATATTTAATTAAATAATTTTTCTGTTCATATTTTAGTAATAAAACAAAAGGCTTGATCATTTAATTCTAATATATATCTTTCATGAGAAATATCAAGAAGAAGAAAAAATAAAAAACATCCTACATGGTTGAAGACTTATGAAACAAGAAAATGAATTTTTAAGGAAGAAAATAGAATATAATTTTATAATTATCTATAATTTAACTGATAGTTTTTTATATAAAATAATTATGGGTTTTTTAATTTATTTACGTTCTAAAAACATTTTATGGGTGTTACAAATGACATGAGACCGAAAAATGGAAAATTCTCTTAAATTATGTTTAATTAATAGTGGTAATTTTGAAGGGAACTAAATTCATATATTACCCTATAAATTTTAATGATATATAACTAGGTATATATTTAAGTTAAATATATATAAAAAAGAAGAAGAATATAATGAGAATAATATTTCATTAATGGGAGAAAAAAATAATAATCATCAAGTCATGAAGGAGATCAAAAATATCCCTTAACATTGGGTTTTAAAATTTTTTTGTAAATACTGCATCATAATAAATAATAAAATGTTATTTTGGAAATATGATAAGGTGAAAATGGTTATAACATGGGATAAAACATCATTATGTTTCCATTTAAGAATAGAGAACATTAGCAGGAAGGGAAATTACAGAAAAGGAGGGGAAACCCATTATTTAAGAAAATTATAATTATTCCTTACATAGTTTCATTTTAAAGTAGAATTGAAACTCTTAAATAAATAATAATTTAATAAAAAATTATTTGGAAATAAACAAGTAGGGTATAAAAGGTGTAATTTATGGTGAAACTCAAGGAGAAACATTATAACTCAAGTAAAGATATTGATTTTTGAAATACAATTATATATTAGGGAAAACATCAATCATATACTACAATAATAATGGGAAATAATAGAATTTAATTTTCCTTATTCAATAATAATTTATGTTATTACAAATCATGGGAGTGTTAGTTATATTATAAAAACAAATATTGGTGTATAAAATCAAATTACGCCTTAATGAAGGGTGGCTGGTATGGAAACCATTTACAACTTAATATGCATTCTATAATATTCTATTGAAATATTGAATGGTTGAAATTTAATTTCCAATATCATGAATAAATATAATTAAGGATATTATATATCAAATTGGTATTATAAATTCCATTTAAATGAAATTGGGTTCATATAAGAACATCTATCTCAAAGAATGATGTTTTGAGATGAAACCCATACCTCATGTAATAATTCCCTCTTAATTTTCAATTAAAATCATGAATAATAAAATAATGTGCATTAAATATTCACCCAAGTACCTTTTTCATCTATATTTAATTTTTTTAATTTTTATATATTGTCTTCTGTTATTTATTTTTAATATAATTTTTTGCTTATGTCAGTTACTCATGGTTGTTCAGTTAATTTATTTGCAAACTCTTGGTTTATTGACCTTGGTTAAAAGTGTAGTAAAATAGATTCATTTTATATATAATTTTGTATTTTAATACACTATATCACTATATTATGATAATACATATGTTTTTTCAAGGTTTATCCAAAAAATATCCAAATTTAAAAAGTTCCTTGATAAGTCAATTTACAATAGTTAAAGTTATTGTAACCATTTATTATACTTATTACTTAGATATGGACATATATTATCATTATAGTATAATAATAGTATTAAAATATATTTTTTATATACATAATAAATTTTTTATGTCACCCATGTTAGATGATCATGGAAATTGAAACATGGAATTCGCGGAGGTGATTCTTTTCACACACACATGACAACATTTTTGTTTTTATAATCAATTTTGGAGGTAGGTATAAATTGTATATTCAACTAATTTATTAATATTTAATCAAAGTAAAAAAAAATTTATCAAACCTTCATGGATATAAGTTATATTTGGTGTGCAGAATAATAAATGTACTAGATAAGTTAGGTTAAGTGTATTGCCTCTCCCTTGGATTTTTTTCATCCAGGAACTCTTTAATATTTCTTAGCATAGTATTTTTATGAGAATAAGGATTAAAAATAATTATTAAGGTTTTTATTATATATTATGGTAGTATTTTGGTTTATATATTTCTTTTTAATTGGTTGATAAATGTAGAGGAGTTGGTCTCCTTTTAGAAGTGAATAAAATGACAATTTTGTTAAAACTAATTATTTCTCAATAATATCACTTCATTTTCAAGGAAAAGGATAATGATATGAAAGAAAATTATGTTGGGATATAGATAAATTCAATAAACAATCCAAAATACAATATAATTTTTTTCCCATTTTAACCTTTTCACTAGGTTAAACCACTTTTACATGAATTTACCCTTATAGGGATAACTCCACTTTCAACGTTGTAAACTTATTTTAATGAAAAAAAAATTAAAATTGGAATTATTTAACAATATAAAAATAATTATTTTATTTATTTAAAACTTTTTAAAAAATATAACATCTAAGTGTTAGATAATTAATTTTAGTATTAGAGCACATAACATATAAAAACTGTTTCATAGAAAAAAAATATTTTTAACATAGAATTTATACATGGAACATGATGATAAAATTTTTATATTTTTAAGGCTTAAATTGGTATAATATAAAATAAATAAATTTTATGTGGCCTTAAAATCAATAAAATATTGAATTGTACCAAAATAACATTTAATTAAATTAAAGTACCAAAAATATTTTTTTATTAGAATTAAAATATTACATTATTTCATTTGTTTTATATGTTTTAAAAATATATCTTTAAATGAATATAATTATTAGTTAAATTATTAATTCAAGAATTTAATTTCTTTATAAAATTATAACTCTCACTTCTATTCTGATAAGGTTATAAAATCACTATTTTGGGAAAAAATTTACTTTTCACTATGCATTTAAAAATTAATTATTTTAGAAAAATGAAAATAATTAATACTAAGTAAATTGTCACATGATAAATATAAAAATGAAATTAATTTTATTATATTCAACTTATATAGGTGATAAAAATTTATTTTAAAATAATGATTATATAAATCAATAAAAACAATTTTTTGAAAAATATAACTTAAGATATAAAGTTTCAAATTTGTGTTCGTAAATTAAAAAAAACTTTTTAAAATTTACAAATTCACTTATAAAATAAATTTTCAGTCTTATAGTATTGTCTCATGAATTTAAAATCCATTCTTATACAGTATTAATTTCATAAAATTCATGTTTTTGTATAAAAATGATATTTTGTACTATTCACCTAAAATAATATTTTATTGAAAAATCTAAAAATTCAACTTAAACTAATATTGGAATAATAAATCCAAAAATGAATTCTGTTTCAAATTAAATTTATATAATTTCTTACTTTGAAATTTAATTAAAATTAATAAATATAATGAAAAAAAATTTCTCTTGGAAAATAACTTGTTTAAATAATACTTTTTTTATTATTAATTTAAATAAAACACTAATAAAGTTACAGATAATCAATGACTATTATAATTTTCTTAAAATAATAATTTTGAAATAATATAATTATATTTATTTGATAAAAAATACAGTACATAAAAAATCATATTCTTAAACACTATAATGGATTAAGTTAATTTTTGTAAAATACCCTTTATACATATAGTTGTATATTTTTTAATTTAGTTAATCCTATACATACCTAAAAATTAATATGATAGGTTTTAACTATATAAACATATCATGGGTTTTTATTTAGAGTTGTCTGTGGAGCGAGATATCAAACATATTTTACATAATTTGAGGAAAACATATATTGACATATCAATATATTACTCTAGAAAGTATCACAGACATCTCATATATCATATGACATAATATCCAAATCCTAGGAATCATCCAATTCATTCTATTTCTCATCAGTTAAAAATTATATATCCTCAAAAGTGTCTTTAGAATCTCATATGTGATTGTTTATTTCATTTACCACTCATGTTAGGTATAACAATATAATCCTAGAGAAAATTCTGGGTATCTCGATCCATTTACTTAGTCATAAAATAGTTCAAGAAATCCCTTATGACACCTCTTTAAATCCCCAAATTTCTCTAAAATTAGGCTCACCCCACTCGATAGATAATTTTCTATACTCTTATTCACCAACATAAAAATCATGTATTGTTCGAAGGTTTAATCCCAGTAAACATGGATACGACTCATTTATTTATCTTCTATGACAAAGATATGTTATGTCCACATGACCACCCACAATTAAAATGTAGAAAAGGAGTCTAAAATTAAGAAATAGCATGGTTACCTCCTAAATATTCTTTATTTTAGTTACCCTTTCAATATCAACCAATATTTAAATTTTAGATGAAAGAAATTAAATAACTAGATGAAATACTTAAAATTGAGTGAGAATGGCTATAATCAGAATAAGAGAAAAAATTATTGAATGAAATATACAGAGGTTAGAAGAAATTTTTTCTCTATACCTCTATTTATATGTTGGATTGAATAACATTTGATTACATCATGGAATGAAGGAAAACTATCATGGATGAGAGGGACCTCATAAGGTGGTGAAAAAGGTGTCATGAAAGTTGGAAAATGATAATGAATATTTTAATTTTTTACCTATTTTATAAATAAATATATTAATTAACTATTTATAAAACACCAACTATAGTTGTTGTGGTGTTACCATATAGGCTATGTTACAATATAGCCCAATATGGGGTCCACTCCTCTATCGAGTAACCAATACATCATGACATCATTCAGTAATAGGTCATTCTCTATGACCCAATGTAGTCATGAAATGACCCCCTTATGTCCTGTAAAAATATCCTACCTACACTATATGTTGTGCAACAACACTCTTCTAGTACACCGTAACCACCTTCCTATAACTAAAATTCTCTTATAATCCCCCTATAACTTCCTAAACCCTCGACCATGCAAGTAGAAACACCTAAAACATTCATAGACATGGGAAATACATGATGTTCTATAAAATTTAATTGGGTTCATATCATAAAAATATTTAGGTATTTTTATATCCTCCCAACCATATATTAGTTTTTCCTTCAGTTTCACTTCCTAATGTCACTAGGTCTCACTAATGAATAACTATGACTAGTGATCTCATATATTAGACTCGAAATCCAAAATCTCCTTCAATATATGACCATATTTCCACAACACTAATACAATAGGGATTGTATTCCCATAAAGCATCTTATTGATCCAGTCAACTATCCAAACTATAAAATCCTTAAAATATGTGTCATCCCTAAACACAATATCATTGGTATTAATCATGTGATAAGGGTAAGAATAATATTTTTGAAGTTATGATACATAGAGGACATCATGTATAATAATAAAACACTAAGGGAGATATAATTGTTATTCCATCCTACAAACCCTATCCATAATATTAAATGCACCCGCATAATTGGGAAAAAAATTCCATTGTCTCCAAACATGCTAATGTCCTAATAAATATGGATCCCAAAAAACATATTCTCTTAAACCTAAAACTATATGATTTGGAATTATATGTGAGGATATTTTTAGAGGATATCCACCCCAAAAGAACTCTATATATTTTATCCAACATATTGACCTAGAAATCATCATGTACATTAGAAAAATGTTTCAATGGTCACTTCATCATTCCCATAATAATTCACCAAAATGTTATCACATAGATGTTTTTTTGATAACCTCCTCATTTGAGCATTATAACTTAAATTAGGAAATTAAAACACCTAATCAAACAACTAAATTCTATGGTTTAACTTCACAAAAAAACATTAATGTAAATAGGAAAACAAGATTTATATAGTTAAGTCAATGTTCTAAATCCATAAGATAACACTGCAAAACATATTTCATTAAGGTGATAAAATAAATTACCACACACATTTCTCACTTCCTATACACACATCAGAATTATAAAATTATTTCATAAACTCCCTCTTATTTAACATATTTTATTTTGGAACCATACTACTTTAGATATGGGCAAACACACCTCTTTATAGATGTCTATAGTTAGTAAACCAATGGCACCGACCTAAGATATTCATCATAAGCCTCTTGTTGACATAATAAATTCAAAATTAACTATTTCACCTCTTAATGAAACTGTTGACTATAGGTTACCAACTACAAGAAACATTCATTGACTTCCCACTATAGGTGAACACTATCACTGAGAACCATTATTTTATGATATTTGATTGATCATCATTGCCACACCTCATTATTGATCTATCTAATGAATCTAGGATTGATCATACCTATCTAATTATCATTGACCGATGTATCTCTATCTGATGAAACCTTCCACTATGATTCTTTAAAATAAACACAATAGAAAATAAACATTCATCTGGTTTGTATAATGATTTTATTCTGATCACCTCCATTATAAATTCTTAGTTCGGTGATCCTAAAGAACATCTGAAAACCCAAATATCTCCAATGTGAAAATTTTATCAGGATTTCATCCTTCTACATTCATCCACCTAAGATAATCCTCTAAATTATCCATTCTGTGTTCTCCTATCTTTTTCAATTATCCATATCCCACAGAGGTATAGCGTTTCCTCACAATATCATGGGTTAACACTTCTATAAACACATCAGCATGATTTAGCTTCCTAGTAACCTTATGTATCTCCAACACTTTATATTCCTGAAGTGTTCATTTAAATAGATACTTCAGTTCAATATGTTTCTTTCTTACATGAAAAACAGGTTTTTGAGAAAGATGAATGAAAAATTAACTTTAATGTAATAAAATTCCTCTATTTGATCCCTTTCCAAGTTCTTTCAGTCAGCGTATAAAACATCTCAAATCATTCTCTACTTCAATATTATTATCATACTATTATTTTATTGCAGATAAAGTAAACACTAGTTGAAACTAAATTATCAAACTAACATTTATCCCACCAAAAGTAAAAATAAAACATGTTGTACTTTTCCATGAGTTCATGTCTTTATAAAAATCTACATCTCCAAAACCATTCAAGAAATCATCATCATTGAAATAAGAAACTTCATCCATCAATACCTTTACCTATAGTAAGATCCATTTCAAAACATCCCAATGTGTTCTTCTTGGATTTGATTTGAAAAGGATAATAAATCCCTCTAAAAATACATATTCAAGTAAAAAACTATAAATGTCATACCTCCTTCAACTAAAGAATATGACACCTTCCCTATGTTATGAAATTATTCACTAGCTGGTGATACCTAAGCATTAAAATGTGTGAAGTGTCTAGTGAGGTGGGGTGTGATATATTTATAATCATTCGTTCTAGATATTTTGATGACATTTTATTTGTATTACCTTAGAGAAAAAACAAAATAGACATATTTTATATTCATTTCAATTATCATCCCTAAATCATCTCATCTTGTCCAAGGTTTGTCATCTAAAACCTTCATAACGGCTTCCTCTTCAGCTCCTCATTCCGATGGAACTCTAGACTATTAATAAACATAGAATCCATATATAAAAATAATTTGTGATATGTTCCATCATACCATTACTTTCTGTTACAATAGTGGTTTGAATCACATATAATGAAACATTCCTAAAACATAAAAGTGTTGATCATATTATTCCACATTAATAGATCTTGCATTAATCTATAAAGACTTCATTAAATATTTCAAACCATATAATTCTTTTGATGAAAATAATAACCCTAGGAATGAACCAATTAAATTTACACCTTTAATTACCTATGAATAAATGTAGTATTTATATCCATCTTCTTGATGTATTGATCATGCAATGAAAAAAAATCTATGAACTATCAAAATGGTTGTGTGGTTTAGCATTGCTAAGAAAATTTCATAAAATTTAATTTATTAATTTTGATTAAAACCCTTCACCACTAACTTTAATTTATACCTATTAGATCTATAAACATCCAATTTCAAAAGAAAACCATTTTTCTTAGATATTTTTTCATATATAAGTTCATCCAAATACTAATAATTTTTGATATTCAAGGAACTTATTTCCTCTTCCATGGATGACCCATATTATTTTGAGTCTCTAAGAGTTGTTTCCTCATATAGAGTTTTTTGGATCCATTGTGTCTAATAGAAGTATGAAATTCATATCAGCTCTAACACTCTGAACTATTTTCCTGATATGGGTGGATCCTCTTAGTTCAACCTTAGGTTCTCCCATTCAATACTCCACGTCCGGTAGTTTTATTTCTATTAAATACTTCTTTTACTTTTCTATGTCAAGTACTTGTCTATTTGATCATTCCCTATCTAATAATGATCTATGGAATCTCCCTTTTTTGAGTACCCTGACTATTATAGTGAAAACCTATAGTGTTTTCAAACTAAATCCATATCCATTAATATCTATTTGATCACCCTGAACTACAATAGTTGAACTATCCACAACTACCATCACATCCAAGTTATGATCCTTCCATAGATGTTCTTCATTGAAAAATATATGTCAACATAATATATCAAGATCCTTTTAATCATCCCATATGCATTACCAATGTTATCGTCATGTATCATATAAAAAACCACATTGTATTCCACCACCATCTTATATCTATTTTTATCATCAATATGGACATATGAGAAGGATACAAAGATTTTGAGATTTTTTACATCTGTTCTCATCAGATCAAATTTCCTTATGATGTTACAATCTCACAGATGAAGCTAGAATAATGTTCACTATGTAAGTTATTGTACTTAAATCCTCTATACAAATTCCCTTATGAATTCCCAAGTGAAAAATCCTACTTTGAGCATTCTCTAATAGTAACTGATTCGTCATTTTATATATTACATTTTGTTATTTAGTAACATGAATATTCTGCTCATGAATGATTCCCATATTCATAAATAATTTAGGAAAATATTATCTGGTGTATTCCTTAGCATTTTTTGTATGTATAAATTTCAACTTTCATTCACGCTATTTCTTTGAAAAAAACATTCCAATAAATAAATTCTTGAAATAAAAAAATATATACTCTATGAATTAAACCTATACATGTGAGTAACATCACCAATTATTTTTATATAGTATGGTGTCCTATATTTAAGTGAATATGGGTAGGACTACACACATCATAATTAATAAGTTCTAAAATTCATTTTCATGTATTTACCATCACATTTTAAGGAAAATTTATTATATTTTCATCACATATACGCTTACATATTCCATGATTCATGTTATTGATTTTTAGTTTGAATTTACCTTCTATAACATTAAAATTCATCACATTTAAGTGAAAAAAACTATTATACCACCTTTATAGACTATCTTATGTTGTTCTTACAATAGCTTCAACTTCATCACATTATCTGATAAGGTACATGGTAAAATTATTTAATCTTAATGAAATCACCATAGAACCTATATTAATCTTCAAAATCCATTTAAAAATTCATTATGAAACTTGGTTTATAAAGATTTCCCATTGATATGAGTTTCTTCTAGTGAACTTGAATATTTTAACATCTTTCAGTTATAATACACCTTCATTATTCATTCAAATATTCACATCAACTTTCCCAACTATATCTAGTGCTTCATCATCAACTATATTAACTCTTACAAAGCATCTTGGTATATAATAAATCATGAACCCTCACTCACAACTTGAATGAAAATATTCCTAAGAGTCAATAACCCATGGCTCCACAAGAATGATCATGATTAATGTCAAACTATAACAACTTTCTATTATACTAGCTGAATTGGATTATTTATAAGTGGAGGCCTCATACTGATTCCTACAATCATTCTTGATATATTCTTTCTTCCCACACATCCAACATGTAGCACCCAAAATTACAAATTTACCTTGTATTATCATCTAGGACTTATCTTTGGGACATTTATTTTTTAACACAGTGACCCAAAAATTTTATGCATATTATTATATGATTATATAAAAATAAATATCCAATAAATACAATAAAAATATCTTAAGTCCTAGTGTCTTGGATGAATATGTTCAAAATACATTGAAAGGAAGATAACACATGAAAACATTACTTTATTCTCTATAATGAACTCCTAAATCCCTTTGACATCTTAAAACTGAATAGCATAACCTATGGAATACATAAAATAAAATGGTGAGCTAAGAATCCTAGCAATGCAATAAACATGATAAGGAAGCATAATGTGGGATTAAAAAGTATAACATGATATAATAATAAATAATTCTCATGAGTAATTACCTAGCAAAATTACATAGATAATGAAATGTTAGATAGAGTCCCAGACTAGATTTGGTTTACTCAATAATCCCATAGATATCTTCTAATGACAAAAAACATTACCCAATGCATTAGAGAAACATTAGGGAAAACCCCTCTAAAATTTTCTTGATTATTTATAGAACAAAAATGAAGTCAACCATGAGGAATAAATATATGAATTACCCATTTATATAAATTGGTTATATAATATTCCCTCATATCATAATCAAAAGAGATTTCTTAAATAAGTAATTTGAGAAATGAACATAAGGTATGTATTACCCCATTAATAGAATGGATAATAAGCTTTATATATATATGAGAGAAAAATATAAAGAATTTATAAGAATTATATAAAATTAATTATATATATAAAGTGAGTCAGAGAGGGAGAGAGACCATAAAGTGACCATAGTAGATTTTTTTAAACACATATAAATAAAATTTTTAAATATTGGATTTTAAAGAATTTTATATCATTTAATAAAATATTATTTATTAAAAAATAACATTAATGTCGTTTTTATAAATAGTCATTTAGTTTGACTTTGAAAACACCATGAAAAAATTAACTCTAATCAAATCCTTACAATAATCCCTAACATGATATATTTTAAATTAAAATTCTTGGAAAAATAACAATTCATTCAAAATACATTGCTTTAAATTTTGTAAAATCATTTATTTTATTTTTATATTAGTTTCATGAGTATTTTATCATTGTTTTATAAGAACATAAAGACATTGTTACAACCCTAAAAATTAGAAATAAATTAACATGATAAAAAATATTATATTTAAAATATGTATTTATAATCAAATATATACCGTCTTTATCTCTATTACAAAATATTATAGAAATTAAAACCATGAAAGTGAAATTTTTGAATTTATCTTTAAATTAAATAATAAAAATTTAAAAATAAAATAAAAATGGAAAAAAATTCCATATTTTATAAAAATGGATGGAAATATATTTTTAAACTCTCATCAAATAGGATCGATACTATTGTCTGGTTAATTTTTTGGTTTTTATCATATTTTTTTAATCTTAATTACCTGACTTTCCCTTATCCTCATGATAATTATTTACAAAGTTTACTATTCATAATGACCTAAATTAAAATGGATATATTTATAAAATTCAGAAATTCATATATTAAATACCAAACTCATTTCACAACATTAAATTTCTATAAGTGGAAGAATATAAATTAAAATTAGACCCATAAAAAGAAAAAAAGAATTAATCCTTTTTAAGAAATAATTTTTTCATAAAAAATTATATTATTAAATTAATAAAAAAATACTATAATTTATTTATTTATAATATAATATAACTATATTTAATTTAAAATAATTTTAAAATTAAACAGACCTTTGTAATTCAATGAAAAAAAATACAATTTTCATTGAAAATCAGTGTTTTACACTATTTATTGGAAAATAATTCTTTTTAGAAAAGTCTAAGAAAGAAATATAAGATAATTTTTAAATAATTATTTAAAAAATAAAGTTCATTTTATAAAATAAATTTCCTGAATATTTAAAAAACTTATTAAAATTTCCACTCATAAAAAGTAATTAAAACTATTTTTGAAGAAAAAAAAATGAATAATAAAATGACATTAGAAAAAATTAAATGATGATTATATAATAAATTTTTGTTAATTATGACCATTATATATATTTCATAATATTTTTAATATCATTCAATATTTTAAATTAAATAACTTGGTTGTAATAGTCGAGTTTAAATAATAATATTTTTATAATATATCTCAATTTAGTTAAAAATCAATGTTTTTTGTTATGTAAGATATAGAGTATAATATTATATTAAAATATCATGGTGGTACAATATTCCAAAATTAAGAAATTTTACACTATAATTTTCATATCACATACTAACATGAAAATTGGATATTTTACTTCTACTTCATGGATTACACTAGTTCCCATGTTGTATCTTTGTATTTAGGGTTTCACCATAGTACTTTGACTAGGTGAGTTATATTGTTGTATAAAACATTATATTTGTGGTCCAATATATATCCATAATATACTCTTCATAATAGAGAACATTTTTAATTTTTAACACCTTTGAATTTAGTACATTTTCAGGATCTATAATGATCTTCCATAAGAGGGATAAGTGGAATACATTGTGTATTTGAGAAGGGGTTAGTATGAGTGCAAGTCGATAAGATATAATATCGATGTGATATAGAATCCAAAAAGGGCCAAATTACTAGAGAATTGGCTTATTCGTAACGCCCCGACCCCATTTACCCAGAGTCGGTGCATTATTACATGACATTGGCATGATCATAAGAAAGATCAAATCTCGAAAGGCTGATTGGTTTAGTAGCCTTGGAAACACTAGATATATTCATAAGGTTTACATTACATCATAAAATGAAAACTACAACAACATAGTCTCCATAGTCCACACTCGTATCCCCTCACACTATCCCTGCAGGTCATTCATAAATTACTTCTTCACATCCTGGGAAAAATAAAACATAGAAAAGGGGTGAGCTCAAATGCCCAGTAAGGATAACAATATAGCAGAAACTTTCATAATAAGAATAAACATTTAAGGCAATATATAACTAAAACAAAATCCTTTTAAACTGTAACTTGAACATATTATGGAAAAAGTAAAATGAAATAATGCCATTTACATATTCACATGGATATTCTACTAATCGAATAATCACATGCAATATCAATAACCACTTTCATAATGATGGAATGCATAATGTCAGACTATCATAACCACATATCCAAGGCCTCGTGCCAAGACTACAAATAAGATTTTTTCAAGGCCTTGTGCCAATACACTAGTTTGTCTCATGAGACCTACCGATGCATCGAGGAGCTATAACGGGCTCCACCCGTCACATATTAGGTCCAATGCATTCCTATATGAAAAGGTTTAAACATAACATAAACATTTGTATTAAAACTATCATAAGAAATGTAAATACTTCATCCATAAACCATGAAAATAACATATCCATAGTCAAACATATCACAAAACCTTCAATACAATATGGAAGTTTTTTTTCATAATAAATCATCTCCAAATAAGCTTAAAATCCATCAAAGGATGTTGACATAGATTAAATCAAAACTCTTTTTAGAGAAATATCTCTTTTTCTTTTGAAATCATTTAAGATTCATATAAAATGAAACATTTTCTTTGAAATTATTTTTATAAGCTTCTAAGGGAAGCTTCGACGATTTTATAATGGCGGAAAATAGCCGCACCCGCCGTATAAGTTAAAAAAAATATTCTTACCTTAATTCTGTCAAAAGGTTAAAATGCACCTTGTTTAGAAAACGATGGAAAGATTACTTTATAAACCTCTTATAAAAGTCAAAAAATGGTATAAATGACTTTAACCCATATTCTTGTAAATGGTAAAAATGTTTTGAAATACATTTTGGAGAAACATGGATGTGGATGATAAAGATATCCTAGTAGATTATTACGTATAAACAACCTCGGATAATGAAGAGATTGTGAAATAAACCCTTACCTTGTACTTTTCTTTGGTTGGGGTAGGTTAACCTCCTGTATAATGGTTAAATAATTGTTATTAAATTATACAATAATCATATATATTAATATGATATCATATATGATCTTTTAACATTGATTTGTTAATAATATCTTAGTATTATCGTTGTTTCGGGTGTTAACTTACTCGTTTTCTTTTATATGTTTTATTAATTAAGCCATGTTTTTAATGGATAGTTTGTATCTTAATCATATCCAGAATGATATCAAGTCCTTATATACTTTTATTAATCATCAAATGAGAATTATACTTGAATGGATACGATGGAGAATGAATCTCATCGCGTTTGTGGAGAAGGTACTCCGTACGTACGCATGAGCGACAATATCATTCTTTTGATATTAAAATAACATATATTTGGATAGTATATAATATATACAGAATAATTATCATGTTATATTTATTATTTACATGAGTTACACATCATTATTATACCCATCCAAATAATAATATATTGAATAACAATTACACCATGACATGGAGACGGTAAGCCGTACGTACGCACTTATGGTGACATGTTATTCAAAGGGTGGATAGAATACTGAATATGGTTGTACCATATTTATAATGACATCAAATTATATATAATATACTGGATTTATTATTTTATAATGGTAATAACAAAGAAAGAAGAAGTGTAAGAAGAAATTTATTTGAAAAAGGGTGGTGAAAACATTACCTCTTCTTCGGGTTCTTCTTTTTGATTTGATCAAAAGGGCTCCTTAGGTTGGATTTATGATCAAAATAAGGCCTCTATGTTGTATTTAGGGAATTTTATAGAGTATTTGGGCAGAGTTTGGCCGAAACAAAAGGCTTTGAAGGTGTGAAGTAATGAGAAGGGTGAGTTCCCTTTTATAAGAGGGGTGAGGGGCACCTTTGGAAAAGCTAGAAATATTAATTTATAATAAATTCATATTCGGTATATAATGGATCCAAAGTTGATTATTCAAAGTTTAAGGTGGGGATAGGTCGAAATTCATTCAACCAATAGAATTTATACAGGTTTGGGTAACTATATAAACCTTATCTTTTAGTTTTAACTCTTAGTTAATTAGTTTGACATTTACCATGTCACTTTGTATTTTTATATTATATAGTTAATAAACTTACTATATACATCCAAGATATGCCCAAGTGGTCCATTAATGATACACCTATCATGATATAAGTCTCTTGGGCGAACCTTAGATTTTTAGGAATTTAATATCAATTAATAATATAATATTTGTTTTAAAAACTCTTTTATGTCAATTTTGACACTATTCAATAGTTTATTTTTTTGAAACTTATAACAGAATTATTACTTTGAAAAAGGTTAATTAAATCAATCCTAATAATTCATATTATCCTAGAAAATTATTGTAATTCATTAAAAGTCTAAAATTATATTTATCTGGGTATTTATAATATCAATTATTTTAATTTTTCACTATTATGGTAATTACTTCATCATCATTGTGTCATAAATAAATTAAATTATTTAATGCCTAAAATTTATAAATAAACTATAATTATGTAGGAAATATTTTTATCTTTCTAATGAATATTTACAATCGAATTTATCTTATGTATAACCCTATATTAAAAATGTTTTAGTGAATAAACTTTGATTTTAACTCTTTTAACTCTTATTTGAATTAAATAATAATAAATGTCATAATCTAATCCAAGTGGACCTAAATGATAATATTTTATTCCTAAGGTTGTTTTCGGTCGAGATACACCTGTCCAATAGAATTAGTACATGTTTTAGGGTAATATTAATATCATTTTTACCCTTAATTACCCTATTTACTTTTAACCGTGGTAAATAAAAGTAAAAAGTTTCTATTCACCAAAAATTATTTTCATCTCATTGAACCATATTTTACTTCTTGATATTAACCGTGTCTCTTGTGTTTTTGAAATTCCATTCACAGAAGCGGTAAAATTAAGTTTTATGAAAAATTCAGTTTTTTAACTACCACTTAGTAGTTTCACTATTCATCAAAAATTGAAGTTTTTCAGAACAATGCCAAAATTTCACCCTAAGCTATTATTGATATTCCGAATTCAAAAATGATGTCTATTTTAAAAAATTCCAAACATATAATTTTCATTAATTAATTTTATAATTAATTCCCGTTGTCACAACAAATAGCGTGTTTTCAAGAAACAATATATACCAAAATATTGACAATTGTTTAGGTCCAATTTCAAAGTGAAATTAATTCTAATGAACACCATTGGATAAAATGTTAAAAATATATTCTAATTATACTTTTAAACCACTCAATAATATAATTTATCACTATAAATTATTTTGATTAAAAAAGTTTTTTTTAAGTATTTTTCACTATTCATAAAAATTGGAAGTTCTCAGAAAAATACCAAAAATTCATCTAAGGATAATTTTGATATTCCGAAACCAAAAATGAAGTCCATTTTGAAATATAAAATATATATAATTTCAAAAAGTAGGTATTACTATTCATAACGGCTAGTTTGATTGGTTGTGGTGTATTAGAACTCGATGTTGCGTACAACACACGCTATCACATTATTCAAAGAGAAGCGTATCGTAGAAGCTTGGGGTGTTACATTCTCCCCTCCTTCAAATAATTTCATCCTCGAAATTTCCAGAATACTACTGCATGAAAAGAATTGGATGGTTCTTCATCATAAGTTCCTCGGTTTCCCACGTTGCCTCTTCCATCTTATTGTTTCTCCACAAAACTTTTACCAGACGCGTCGTCCGGTTTCTCAGTACTTGTTCTCTTGTATCAAGAATCCTAAAAGGCTCTTCAAAATAAGACAGATTGGGTTCCCGTTCTAATTTTTCATTGGTGAGTACATGCGTTGGTTCAGGCATGTATTTCCTTAACAGAGATACTTGGAACACATCGTGAACTTTGGAGAGACTTGGCGGAATTTCCAATCGGTAAGCTATAGCCCCAATTCGTTCTAGAATTTCGAAAGGTCCGATGTACATGGGACTCAATTTACCTTTCTTACTAAAACGTATGACTCCCTTCCATAGAGATACCTTCAGGAAAACATGATCACCGATTGGAAATTCCAAATCCTTCCTTCAATTATCGGCATAGCTCTTTTGCCTACTTTGAGCTACTTTGATGTGATTTTGGATTACCTTCACCTTTTCCATCGTTTCCTCCACCAGTTCTGGACCTACAAGTTTTCTTTCACCAACGTCATCCCAATAGGTTGGTGTGCGACATCTCTTTCCGTATAACGCTTCATATGGTGCCATCTAAATACTCGAATGGAAGCTATTGTTATAGGAAAATTCTACCAAAGGTAAATATTGATCCCACATACCCTAAAAGTCAAGTGAGAAAGATCTCAACATGTCTTCTAAGGTTTGAATAGTCTGTTCTGATTGTCCTTCTGTCTGAGGGTGGTAGGCAGTGCTAAAATGAAGTTCAGTATCCAGGTATTTCTGAATAATTTTCCAGAATCTTGAAGTAAAACGGGGATCACGATCAGAAACAATCGATAGGGGTACTCCATGAAGTCTGACAACTTCATTAATATATAGTCTTGCTAGACATTCCAGTGGTAGATCTTCTCTTATAGCATGAAAATGTGCTGACTTGGTAAGACGATCAACAATAGCCCATATTGCATCGTTCCTTCTAGGAGTCTTTGGTAGCCCCATGACAAATTCCATCGTAATATTGTATCATTTCCACTCCGGTATGGGAAGAGGTTTCATGACTCCTCCAGGGTGTTGCCTTCCAGCTTTCACTTGTTGACAAACCATATATCTTGACACAAAATCATCAATATCCCTCTTCATATTGTCCCACCAAAAATGTTCCTTCAAATCTCTATACATTTTGGTGCTCCCAGGGTTTATAGAGAAATTGGAACTATGAGAATCATCCATCAATTCCCTTTTTAGATCAGGTATATCGGGAACACAAAGTCTCTTCCCGAATTTCAAAATTCCATCTTCATACACAAAGTCTCTTAATCTCCCATCATTCACATATTTAATATTCTTTTGAAATTCTTCATCATCGGTCTGAGAACTCTTAATCCTTTCTAGTAAAGATGGTTTGGCAACCATTTGAAAAAGCATTGATGTTTCACCTTCCCTGGTTATTCCCATGTCCATCTTCACTAGATCCATCAAAATTGGATCCCTTTCAATCCTCATCACGTTCAAAACTCCATGGTCTTTTCTGCTCAAAGCATATGCCACCTTGTTTTCTTTCCCCGGGTGGTAGTGTATCGTACAATCATAATCCTTGAGTAATTCAAGCCATCTCCTTTGCCTCATGTTGATTTCTTTTTGTGAGAAAATATACTTCAAACTCTTGTGATCAGCATAAATCTCACATTTTTTACCATAGAGGTAGTTCCTCCATATCTTCAAAGCAAAGATCACAGCTGCTAACTCGAGATCATGAGTAGGATAGTTTTGTTCATGAATTTTCAACTGTCGTGATGCATAGGCAATAACCCTATCATTCTGCATAAGGACACAACCAAGTCCTTTCTTCGATGCATCACTATAAATAACGAACCCATCATTCCCCGATGGTAGAGTCAATATAGGAGAATTGACTAATATTCTATTCAGTTCTTCAAAAAATTCTTCACACTCTTTTGTCCAATCAAATTTAACCCCTTTACGTGTGAGCTTCGTTAATGGGTTAGCCAATCGGGAAAAATTCTGGACGAAACATCGATAATAACCTGCTAAACCAATAAAACTATGTACCTCAGTTATATTCGTAGGTTCTGGCCATTCTTGGATTGCCTTGGTCTTAGAAAGATCAACAGAGATTCCATCTTTAGAGACAATATGGCCAAGGAAAGAAATCTCCTGAAGCCAGAATTCACACTTGCTAAACTTCCCATATAATTCATGTCTTCTCAGAGTCTTCAAGATAATACGCAAGTGATTTTCATGATCTTCGTAGCTTTTTGAGTATACCAAGATATCATCAATAAATACCACCACAAATTCATCGATATATTCCTTGAAAACTCTATTCATCAGATCCATGAATACAGAGGGTGCATTAGTCAATCCAAAAGGCATTAATGTAAACATATAATGCCCGAACCTGGTTTGAAATGTTGTCTTCGGAATGTCTTCCTTCTTCACACACAAATGATGGTATCCAGATCGAAGGTCAATCTTTGAAAAGTATTTATCTCCATGTAGTTGGTCAAATAAATCATCAATGCGAGGTAGGGGATACTTGTTCTTTATTGTTATAGCATTGATCTCCCTGTAGTCGATACATAACCTCATGGATCCATCTTTCTTTTTAACAAAAAGAACAGGGGATCCCCATGGAGAAACACTAGGGAGAATAAATCCTTTATTACTCAATTCCTCTAGTTGTTTCTTTAATTTTACTAATTCTACAGTGTCCATTCTATAAGGGGTCTTCGAGATAGGCCTTGATCTAGGAATTAAATCAATAGAAAACTCAACTTCTCGTTCTAGAGGATGTCCAGGTAAATCTTCCGGAAATACATCTACATATTCTTTCACAACAGGTACATCCTCTATTTGAACATTCCTTTCCTCACCCATAGTTATTTCATTCTCTTCCTCCTCAATAATTGAATTTAGTTGAGCTACTGGGGGTGGATCTAGATAAGAATTAGGCGGTGACGATTCTGCTCTAAAGATAAGGTTTTCCTTATCATCATCATCAAGAATCGTAACCTCTTTCTTCTTACAATAAATCTTCGCATCATAGTCCGAAATCCAGTCCATACCGAGGATTATATCAAACTCAATCATAGGTATGACGATGAGATCAGCAGATAAAGAACATTTATGTGCTCTAATGGGGACTGACTCACAAAACTCTATTGCAATGATACTTCCCTTATGAGTTTTAACTAACAACTCCCTTGTTAAATAAAATTGGAAATATCTAATTTTCTTAGCAAACTGGGAAGATATGAAACAATGCGATGATCCAGAATCAGATAATGCATTTTCTAAACTTGAGGAAACCATTAAATTGCCTTCCACCACATCTTTCGGAGCTTCTACCTCTGTAGTAGTGATAGCATAAGCTTGGCCTTGATCCCTTGGCATTTTATGAGGTAAGTTCCCCTGACTCTTAGGACATTCATTTGCATAATGCCCCATCTCCCTGTAATTGTAGAACTGAACATTGGTAGCTTCCTTCTTCCCTTTGCAATCACGAGCTTGGTGGCCCTTTTCACCACACTTGTAACAGACTCTCGTTCCCTTCAAGCAAGTACCGGGGTGTTTCTTCCCACATTTACCACAGGATGGATATTCAAAATTTCCCTTCTTCCGCTTATTTCCATTCCCATATTGATCAGCAGATCTCTTCTTCTCTTTTCTTTCTTTAAAGTCATAAGACTGAGAGAATTCCTTTTCGGTCTTGATAGAACATGAGACAATGTCTTCGTATGACAAGAAGGATTATGATACTAATGCTCGACGGAGAAATGGTTTTAACCCATCAAAGAAATGATCAATATTACTTCTTGGGTTATGTATATAATCTCCATCATACCTCACTAACCTTGTAAAGTTAGCCTCATATTTTGTGACATTCTCATCCTTCTTTTGTCTCAGACTCAGAAACTGCATTTCCATATCTGCTCGATAGTCGCGAGGAAATTATTTTTCTAAAAACAGATCTTTGAACTCCCTCCATTCCATATTTGATACTTCATCATCTTCCTTCATATTTTGAATCAATGACCACCATTGATCAGCATCTCTAGTGAGGCGGTAAACTTCCATGATAACTTTTTCCCTTTAACTACTCCCCAAAGCCTGAAATATTTTCTCTAGGGAAAATATCCATTGCTCAGCTAATAAGGGATTTGTACTCCCATTGAACGTTGGTGGTTGTTGCCTCATGAAGCGATCTAACATTGATCCTCCACGCTGTGGATCAGGGTGCTCCATATGGGTAAGGTTATTATTCATAACCTGAGTAAGTTGTCCTAGTATGGTGATTAGTTGATCGGCACCAATTGCATCACCAGCTCCACTATAATTATCTTGAGCAGGAGGGAAATCCATACATGGAGTGCGTGCATTGATACAGTTTCCATTTCTTCCACTAGGTGCCATTTCTAAACAATGGTATAAACTAGATTAGTTTATGAATCAAAATACATAATCCCATACTTACAAAACACTTAACATAAATCGAACTATTTATGGATATAATCCACAATCATAAGAATGTTTTCTTTGAGGAAGTATATACTCATAAACCCTTCATAATGATTTGTAAATAAAATGAGAGTTATCCTAAGCATATCCCCCGGGAGTGTCGTAACCAAGAGTATAGCATGGCCCATTGTCGTGCACCCGTTCCCGTTCGAGTCTAGCTCAAAGCGGTGTTTTCGGGTTTTACCCCTAGGTACATCTGTTCCAGAGCTGCCTCTACCTGCTCGTATCCAGACAGGGATGTATTTCTTGGAAAACTCACAAAATCTCTATAATACCAAAATTCTAGAAAGTTCTTATATACTAATCCTCAAAGTCCATCTTAAATCTATGTGATCTAATCAGAGTTTATCTAAATCTAGCTTCCAAGGTTTGTACTAAACTTCCTCTGATACCAACTGTAATGCCCCGACCCTAGTTACCTAGAGTCGGTGCATTATTACATGACATTGGCATGATCACAAGAAAGATCAAATCTCGAAAGACTGATTGGTTTAGTAGCCTTGGAAACACTAGATATATTCATAAGGTTTACATTACATCATAAAATGAAAACTACAACAACATAGTCGCCATAGTCCACACTCTCATCCCCTCACACTATCCCTGTAGTTCATTCATAAATTACTTCTTCAAATCCTGGGAAAAATAAAACATAGAAAAGGGGTGCTCTCAAATGCCCAGTAAGGATAACAATATAGCAGAAACTTTCATAAATAAGAATAAACATTTAAGTCAATGTATAACTAAAACAAAATCCTTTTAAACTGGAACTTCAACATATTATGGAAAAAGTAAAATGAAATAATGCCATTTACATATTCACATGGATATTCTACTAATCTAATAATCACATGCAATATCAATAACCACTTTCATAATGATGGAATGCATAATGTTAGACTATCATAACCACATAGCCAAGGACTCGTGCCAAGACTACAAATAAGATTTTGTCAAGGCCTTGTGCCAAGACACTAGTTTGTCTCATGAGACCTACCGATGCATTGAGGAGCTATTACGGGCTCCATCCGTCACATATTAAGTCCAATGCATTCCCATATGAAAAGGTTTAAACATAACATAAACATTCGTATTAAAACTAGCATACAAAATGTAAAAACTTCATCCATAAACCATGAAAATAACATATCCATAGTCAAAAATATCACAAAACCTTAAATACAATATGGAATTTTTGTTTCATAATAAATCATCTCCAAATAAGCTTAAAATCCATCAAAGGAAGTTGACATAGATGAAATCAAAACTCTTTTTAGAGAAATATCTCTTTTTATTTTGAAATCATTTAAGAGTCATATAAAATGAAACATTTTCTTTGAAAGTATTCTTATAAGCTTGTAAGTTAAGCTTCGACGATTTTATAACGGCGGAAAATAACCGCACCCACCGTATAAGTTAAAAAAACATTCTTGCCTTAATTCTATCAAAAGGTTAAAAATCACCTTGTTTAGAAAACGACGGAAAGATTCCTTTATAAACCTCTTATAAAAGTAAAACAAGGGTATAAATGACTTTAACCCATATTCTTGTAAATGGTAAAATTGTTTTGAAATACATTTTGGAGAAACATGGATGTGGATGATAAAGAAATCCCAGTAGATTATTACGTATAAACAACCTCGGATAATGAAGAGATTGCGAAATAAACCCTTACCTTGTACTTTTCTTTGGTTGGGGTAGATTAACCTCATTTATAATGGTGGAATAATTGTTATTAAATTATACAATAATCATATACATTAATATGATATTATATATGATCTTTTAACATTGATTTGTTAATAATATCTTAGTATTATCATTGTTTCGGGTGTTAACTTACTCGTTTTCTTTTATATGTTTTATTATGTAAGCCATGTTTTTAATGGATAGGTAGTATATTAATCATATAAAGAATGATATCAAGTCCTTATATACTGTTATTAATCATCAAATTATAATTATACTTGAATGGATACGATGGAGAATGAATCTCATCGAGTTTGTGGAGACGATAGTCCGTACGTACGCACGAGCGACAATATCATTCTTTTGATATTAAAATAATATATAATTGGATAGTATATAATATATACAGAATCATTATCATGTTATAATTATTATTTACATGAGTTACATATCATTATTTTACCCATCCAAATAATAATATATTGAATAACAATTACACCACGATGTGGAGACGGTAAGCCGTACGTACGCACGTATGGTGACATGTTATTCAAAGGGTGGATAGAATACTGAATATGGTTGTACCATATTTATAATAAAATCACATTATATATAAGATACTGGAGTTATTATTTTAGAATGTTAATAACAAATAAAGAATAAGTGGAAGAAGAAATGAATTTGAAAAAGGGTGGTGAAAACATTACCTCTTCTTCGGGTTCTTCCTTTGGATTTGATAAAAAGGGCTCCTTAGGTTGGATTTATGATCAAACTAAGGCCTATAGGTTTTATTGAGGTAAGTTTAGAGAGTATTTGGGCAGAGTTTGGCCGAACCAAAAGGATTTGACGGTGTGAAGTAACGAGAAGGGGAGTTCCCTTTTATAAGAGGGGTGAGGGGAACCTTTGGAAAAGCTGGAAATATTAATTTGTAATAAATTAATATTCGGTTTATAATGGCTCCAAAGTTGATTATTAAAAGTTTAAGGTGGGGATATGTTGAAATCCATTAAACCAATAGAATTTAGACAGGTTTGGGTTACTATATTAACCTTATCTTTTAGTTTTAACTCTTAGTTAATTAGTTTGACATTTACCATGTCACTTTGTATTTTTATATTATATAGTTAATAAACTTACTATATACATACAAGAGACCCCCAAGTGGTCCATTAATGATAAAAATATCATGATATAAGTCTCTTGGCCGAACCTTAGATTTTTAAGAATTTAATATCAATTAATAATATAATTTGTTTTTAAAAAACTCTTTTATGTCAATTTTGACACTATTCAATAGTTGATTTTTGTGAAACATATAACAGAATGATTACATAGAAAAAAGTTAATTAAATCAATAATAATATGTCATATTATCCTAGAAAATTAGTTTCATTCATTTAAAGTATCAAATTATATTTATTTGGGTATTTATAATATCAATTATTTTAATTTTTCACTATTATTGTAATTACTGCATCATCATTGTGTCATAAATAAATTAAAATATTTAATGTCTAAAAATTATAAATAAAATATCATTATGTAGGAAATCTTTTTATCTTTCTAATGAATATTTACAATAGAATTTATCTTATGTATAACCCTATCTTAAAAATGTTTTAGTAAATAAACTTTGATTTTAACTCTTTTAACTCTTCTTTGAATTAAATAATAATAAATGTCCTAATCTAATCCAAGTTGACCTAAATGATAATATTTTATTCCTAAGGTTATTTTCGGTCTAGATACACTTTTCCAATAGAATTAGGACATGTTTTAGGGTAATATTAATATCATTTTTACCCTTAATTACCCTATTTACTTTTAACCATGGTAAATAAAAGTAAAAAGTTACTATTCACCAAAAATTATTTTCATCTCATTGAACCACATTTTACTTCTTGATATTAACCGTGTCTCTCGGATTTTCGAAACACCATTCACAGAAGTGGTAAAATTAAGTTTCATGAAAAATTCAGTTTTTTAACTACCACTTAGTAGTTTCACTATTCATCAAAAATTGAAGTTTTTCATAACAATGCCAAAATTTCACCCTAAGCTATAATTGATATTCTGAATTCAAAAATGATGTCTATTTTAAATAATTCCAAACATATAATTTGAATTAATTAATTTTATAATTAATTCCCACTGTCACAACAAATAGCGTGTTTTTAAGAAACAATATATACCAAAAGATTGACAATTGTTTAGGTCCAATTTCAAAGTCAAAATTAATTATAATGAACACCATTAGATAAAATGGTAAAAATATATTATAATTTTACTTTAAAACCACTAAATAATATAATTTATCACAATAAATTATTTTGATTAAAAAAATTTGTTTTTAAGTATTTTTCACTATTCATAAAAATTGGAAGTTCTCAGAAAAATACCAAAAATTCATCTATGGATAATTTCGATATTCCAAAACCAAAAATGAAGTCCATTTTGAAATATAAAATATATATAATTTCAAAAATTAGGTATTACTATTCATAATGGCTAGTTTGATTGGTTGTGGTGTGTTAGAACTCGAAGTTGCGTACAACACACGTTATCGCATTATTCAAAGAGAAGCGTACCGTAGAAGCTTGGGGTGTTACATTATTCTTCTTCCAAAATCAAATGACCTTGTTCTATGGAGAAATGTTAAGGAACACTTTATGAATAATGTCAAACTACTTGTCTCACTGATAATTATCATCATAACTTTAATTTTGACATTGAGAATCCCTGATGTGTCGATGAATGGTCTTAAACATTTCAAACATTTTCTCAACCATCTCAGGTCCCAACATATTTAATTCAAAAAAATTCTCCCAACACATAGTTTTTCTATATTTCTTCCCATAAAGGGATTTATAAGGCTCTATTTGGATTCATGAGTGAAATTTATTATTGTATGAGAACTATACTATAGGAATATGTTTATCCCATCCTCTTTTGAAGTACAACGAGCGTGCTCTCAACATTTTTTCCAGTTTCTTGATATTCCGCTCGGATTGACCATCATTTTAGAAATGATAATTCATACTAAGGTTCAAATGAATAGTTTGATAATGAGGGTGGCTCTTCTAGAACATAGAGGTAAATGTAGGATCTTAGTCAGATAGAATTTATAGTGGTGTTCAATGTAGCCTCAATAACTATTTAACGTATATCATTGAAATGTGATCGAGTGAGAAATCCCCACTAATTTCAATAAATTGAGAAATCTAAATAAAATGATCTAACATAACCCATGTATCATTATTTCCTCTTGATGAGTTTAGAAGACCGATGAAAAAAATTTGGCATCATTTTCCAATTTTCATATAGGTACAGGTAATAGTTTCATAATCACCTTATAATTTTTCATTCAAGCCCTTAGTTGATAAAATACTATGAAATTTTTTGTACATTAATAAATTTCATTCTTTATATTTTCCCGCCAATAGTGATCTCTAAGATCCTGATTCATCTTAATAAACCCTATGTGGATATAGATGGGTGATCTATGTGCATCATTAAAAATTTTCTTCATTATCTTATGATTTAATAGTACACATAGTCATGAACCAAATCCTAAAATTCATTTTTCATCAATTTCTAACTCCAAGGATTTTTTTCTTATGGATTCCACCATTTTTTTTGAATTTTCACATTATCTCTTTTAGCATAATTTTTCTTCTCTAGTTTGGATTTTTGATAAATCATTTTAGAAAGGAGTCATGATGTTCCCTATTTTATGATTCTTGTCTACATTATCTTAATGTCTAATAATAATGTATACTTATAAATTCTCAACATTTATATGATTGTAATATCATTTCTACTATATTAATAAATACTTGAGGCTATAATGATATGTATACATTTTAAACTCCCCCCACCCACCCCACATAGAGTTATTACCACCAAATTTTCTATATGTATATCATTACATCCAACTCGAGATCATTCATTAGATAGTTATATTCATGAAATTGAAACTTAATTATGGAATGAGATATCATTTTATTATTCTAAATTTTTACACGTCCCAATTCCTTCTTTGAGGAATTATTTTATACCATGAGAAGTTTCCGAATTCTGGGTAGTGTAAGTATTGGTGCACTAATATACCAACTGTTCATTTCCTTGAATCTTTATTTACTTATTTCTATCCAAATAAACATTATACAAATTTGATCCATCTTGGTTTTTGGGCTTGATAATTTTGATATGTTTCCTAAAAATCATTAGTAATTTTCATCTATTCCAAGGAAACTACATGTCTATATTGATAATTTATCAACCTAGGTATTGATAGAATATTTTTTCTAAATTAATTAGTATTATTAAAATAAATTAAACACTATTTTTTAAATATATTAATTAAATTTTTATGTTATAAATTCAAGATTTTTTTAAATTCATCTAATATGTTTTATAGGATTATGATCATAATAAATCCAATTATAAGCATGAAAAGCTGTATTTTTTCAAACACGCAATTTTCAACCTTTTAACAGTACACATATTTTAAAACTAAATTTTATTAATTTTAATAATATTATTTGAAAAAATAAATTTAATTTATGAAATCATAATATAAAAAATATATTAGGGTGAATTATTGGAATATTTTATAGAGGTTTCATTTTTTTAACGAATAGTGAAAAAATAACGAATTTTAATTAAAATTTTATTTTCCTTATAATTTATTTATATAGTTAAATTATTTTTAAGATTTTTTTTAAAATTATAATTAGTTCAATTATACATAAATAAATCCAATTTTTTCATTGTAATCACTTTTATATTGAAATTATATATAAAAGTTTATAAACATTTTCACATTAAAAACACACTTTTGCATTGTGTATATGAGTTTAGTTTTAAATCTAATTTCCTTAATTATATGAAGTTAATTTTCTAAAATGGATTGAATATTTGGATTCACAATGTAAAAATTATTTATTAAGTTATTTTAATTTTTATGCACAAAAAATTTACAATGGTAAAAAAATGATTTACCATGGTAGAGGTAAAAAAATGAAACAATCTAAATTTAAATGGTAAAGTATTTAAAACCTAAAAATTTTAACACTTAATGGATGTTTTAGGTATTTATAGACCTTAAAATACTTTATAATATTAATTATCATCCAAATTTACAGAAATTAATTTCAACTCAAATTGGATAGTTGTAAATAAAAAATTATTATTATTTAAGCCTTTAAAACCACCCCTCCTCAAGTATAAATACCAACCCTCACCACCCCATTTCTCTATAGAATCCTTGAAGATACAATAAAATCTTCCACCCCCACTAATTCTTCTCAAGTACATGTTATAATAGTATAACCAAAAGGCCAAATCCAACGTCCTCAAGGGGTCCTTAAAATAGGTTATATCCAAGAGGTAACTTTCTCAAATAACCTCTACTATTTTATTTATTCTTCTATTTTATCCTTGCCTAATTATTACATTAAGATATGATAACTATAGAATAATTTATATACTTGAGTTTTATTTTTCTATTTTAATATATAAAATCCATTTCATTTATCAAATCCTCTTATTCAATGAAACAAAACTTTTGTCCAAATTATGGCGGTTTACTATCTCCATGGATAATGATTTGTCATTTTCCATTACCGCCTTCATGGATGGTCATAAAAGAATAATTATGGTAAAATAATATTTAAATTGGTATATTATAATCTATTTCATATACTCAAACTTATATACACACATAATATTAAATAATACGAAACTAGATTGTGATGTTTGGAAAAAAACCACTAAAATAAACTATACAATTATCATTAAAATTTTATCAAATAAATCATCCACATAAAAGAAATAAAAATGTTACACAAGGCCATTCACAGTTCTCTATTTTAATTAATAATATTTTATTCAAATTATATAGTTTTAATAACATTTTATAAGAGCATCCATAATTTTACACATGTGAACCAACTATAAAACCATGAAATGAAAGCCCCTTGAAAACAATGAAAATAATGAAATATTATTATTAATGGAATGATAAGATGTTATTAAAAGGTAATATAATGTATTATAAAATTTAATATAGTTTTGGATTAAATTAATAACACTCATTACACCATTATACATGATGTTTGAACACATTTTAAGGAATTTAAACGTGAGGTAAGGGAATTATTCACCCAATTTCCATTATTTGGGTGAAATTTCTACTTCATGATTTTGTCATGATAAAATTCAACTTATTGTCGTTTTATACTATTTTATTATTAATTCTCAAATAAATGATATGATACTTTTAAGGGAGTTTCTTTTAAAAATTATCCTTTAAGATTAATTTTTTAAAAAGAATGTTTTTTACATATATGGAATGTATATGATTTTAATCTTTAATTTTTATTTAATATTTTTATCCCTACCTTACATGTTATATTGTTACATTCAAATAAAATATTTTCCATTGTACATGTGTGCCTTTTTAAAATGGGTGATTTCAAAATGAAATTTCCATTTTAATCAAAGAGTGTTTTTATGATAAAATCATTCAAGATTTATGTTTTTTGTTATGGTTCATAATAATTATTCAAAATTAAAGTTTGTAAAATGATAAATCAATAATGGTTGGTTACATGATAATATAATTATGGGTGGTTACATGATAAACAAATTACGGGTGGTTCTATGATAACCCATTGATGGGTGGTGACATTATAATCTCTAATGCATTGGGTACTTTAGTGTTATAGGTTGGAAATATTGGTTACTCTATTTTTAAGAGTGAAATTTAAAATGGTTTCCAACGATAACTACTTATATTTTATATTATTTATAATTATTTTCCATGAAAATTTATTGAATTTAAAATTTTATGATATTAATATTTTTTTAAAATATTATTTCTTTTTTTAAATAGAAATATATGTTTTTATGAAATTTTTTATTATAGAATTTCACTTGACTAATGGTTTCCTTTAATTTGTGTACCTTACTGAGATATTTTTATTATACTAAGTATTAAAATTATTTCATAGTATTTAAGGTAGAACAAAGACAAGAATAAGACCATGAGGAAAATTGTGAAGATTAGATTATGAAAAGAAACCATGTTTTTTAGTATTTTTTATGTAAGAAAGAGATACTGAGTATAAGTGTCCGATTTTAATGTATATGTTTATTTTATATGGTTTATTACTAATTATATAAAACTAAAAACATAAACTAATCTTGGGAATTTAATAATGTTAATTCTTGTTTACAATCACTAGAATATGTAATGTATAAGGTCGGGTCTTTATAATTAGTATCAAATAATAGTTTTGAAAATATTAGGGGTTGGTATAATGTTATCAAAGTTCCCTTAAATGATTTTTACATTATTTTTAAGTTGAAATGATGTATAATTTAATGATTACCATGTTCATTTGATAAAGATATATCTATTAAGAATTGTTTTATATAGAAGAAATATGGTACCTATGGTGGGAAGGAATCAAGAGGAAAAATCCTTCCAAATAATCATCATGAGATGGTTGGAATTGGAATAGAATAGTTTATTATAGTGATGGATTAGTTAAAATAAGATATAAATGTAGGAGGCATCCATGCAAGGGAGAAACATGATCCACTATAGAGGAATATATCAGTAGCTAAGAATTTTATGAGGCAACATCCTCCATCTTTTAGTGGAACCTCAATTCCAGAGGAAGAAAAATTGTGATTCAACACCTTGAAAAATATATTAAAAGTCCTGGGATTTTCAAAATTTCAAAGCATAACCCTACCCATATATCATTTCTAAGGTGAAGTCGACCGATATTGGTCTCTGGTTGAGAATACTAAAGAGAAATATGATTTTTATGTTATGTAATGGGATGATTTTAAGAGTTTGTTTCTAGAAAATTATTCTTCTAAGACTATTCTTCTTAGAATAGAGAAAATAATCATTTAACTAAGGCAGAAGGATTATGATTCTGTAGTTATTCGTGAATATAATTTTATAAGACTAGATTGGAACATACAAGATTTTTTTAGGGATATAATAGTAAAATTAATAGATTTTACAGTGATTTGAAACCAATATTGCGCAGATCATTAGCTTCATGGGAGTTAAACACTGAGAAACGTTTTTGTGATGAAATTTTTATAATGGAGTTTATTGAAGAGTATGTGTCTCATTATTACCAAAATTAGAATTGGTCAGGTTGGATGGAATTTAAAAAGGATTCATTAATGAAATTTGTAGGTAAGAAAATTAAATTCCCTTATTTTGAAATGTGTTTTAATAAGAAACTTGGAGAATGTCTCTCAAAATTTGGTAAATTCATTCAATTTGAAGAGATAGGTCAAAAGGATTTTTACTCTAAGTAAAATGGGGAGACAATTAATGAATAGTCGATAGTAGGATGCATCAATTGTGATGAGTTGGGACATTATGTTAATATATGTCAGAAGTTAGTCAGCCATGGGGGAATTCAAAAAAATCAGAAACATAAGGTCATGGAAAAATCATTTTCTACTACTATGGTTGATGTTAGGACATAAAACTAATTGGTTATAGATAAGTTACTTGTGCATTCAAATTATTCTAATACCATGTTTGATTTCGGATCCTCCAATTCATTCATCTTTTAGAAATTAGAAATAATACTGGGATTATCACATCATGAAATCATGATATAACTTTTTATAAAAACTTTTTTTGGAAGTATTTAATCAATAATGATTTATAATAATATTCCAATGGTTTCTAGTGAAATGGTATTTCCTATAAATCAAGTTGAACTAACCATAATTGGGTTGGATTTTATTTTGGGCATGGATTGAATTTAAGCTTATCATACTAAGATAGATTTCATATCAATGAATTTATTTTTAAATGTTTTTACACCTTTTATAACCTACCAATATGCAAGGAAATTTATTAGAAATGGCAGTGATAGTTACATAGTACATGTCATTAAATAAGGACCTGTTCGAATTAGTGATGTGATGGTACTGATGAATTCATGGATAATTTTCTTGATTAATTATGTTGTTTTATTACTTATTATGAGGTTTAGTTTACTATTATGTTAGTCCCTGATACTAAGCCTATTTTAAAACTCCCATATCAAATGACATAAGAATAATATTTTAAACTGGAAATGAAATTGCAACAGTTTCAAGATAAAGGTTTTATTCAAACTAGAACTTCACCATGGGGAGTACTTGTTTGCTTTTAAAATAAATATGGTTCAATTGGACTTTTTATTGATTATAGATATATAAATAAAATCATTTTTAATAACAATTACCCTTTACCTCATATCGATGATTTCTTTGATCATATCCCGGGAGCGTATTACATTTCAATGTTTGATCTTAGGTTGATACACCATCAATTGAATGTGAATGAGTAAGATATTATACTGACTAAATTTTAGACTAGATATGGGAATTATAAGTTTGAAGTTATTCCCTTTGGTTGAAAAATTATCCTTTTGTATTTATTAATCTTATGAAGAGTTTTCTGTTAATATTTGTACAGTTCTTTTTGTTGATTTTATTAATGATATTTTTGTTTATTCAAAAAGTTATAAGGATCATGAAAAATACTTAAGTATTGTTATACAAACCCTTAATGAAAATAAGTTATATGTAAAATTTAGAAAATGTTATTTTTTATTTCAACTTAATTTTTTTTCTTAGGCATATCATATGTAAAGATGGAATTATAGTTTTTCCTTCCAGAAATGTGGTTGATAAATGGGAAAGTCTCGTAAATTTTAGTGAGATTCAATGTAATCTTGGATTAGAAGTATATTGTCAGTGTTTTTTTGAAAACATTGGATGGTTATGAATACCAATAACTAAGTAAACAAGAATATGAGTTAAATTCTCCTGGAAAAAACAATATGATGATTTTTTTGAAGAATTAAACAAAATATTGGTAGATTATCACGTTTTTTCCCTACCCTCAAGAATTTTTTATTTTTTTATCTACATTGATTCTTCATTGAAGGGACTTGGTTTCATTTGGATGTATAATGACTATGTTATTATTTATGCATCACGATAATAAAAACAACATGATAAAAATTATCCTACACAATATTTGGAATTTTATGCTGTTATTTTTTAATTAAAAATTTTGAGGAATAATTTATATTGATTAATTTTTAGAATATATACTGATTAAAAAATATTGAATAATATATTCACCCATAAATATTTGATCAAGAGAAAGATAAGATCACTAGAACTAATCAAAGATTATGACTGTGAGATTCATTATCATCCTATAAAATCAAACAAGGTGGATGATGCTTTGAGTAAAAAAATAATGTTATATTAACCATATTATGTTTTGGAAATGACCCTTTGGTTAATTAATTTATGAATTTTAGCCTAGAAATTGTGGATAGAGGTAAAATATTTATTCTATTTTAGGTATTAGTGAATTTTACTTTTTCAAAAACAATTAAGTGAACACAGAAGGGGGATCAATACTTATAGGAAAAGGTAGATATTCTCACTCGTGAAGAAAAAATATCCACCTTTGAGAAGATGATTCCAAGAGATATTCATCATCATAATTATACTTATACAGAGTCATAGGATAACTTGGGATGTGGTGAGTGATCTCCCTCTCTTGGAATTTGATGTTGTAATTTTATAGGGATAGTTAATCCATGCCCAATATATCATCAAACCTCACTAAAGTATGTAAGAAATTATTTTTGGGAAGATTCCTTCCACAAAACTTTACTAGGGAGAAGTTATATACTTCATATAAAACAATTTCACCATTTTAAATTCTAAAATATAGCTCATCCCCTATGTTTTGAGGTGGTGTTTGAATTGTTCCACTAAACATTAAAGATACAAAATAATGTGTATAAATAGAATCAAAGGTTTGTTCACTATTTTTGAATGAATACGTAGCATACCTTATACCATATCATTATTGGGATCCACCACATAGTTAATGATAACACATTCCCTTCCTTTCATGGTAGGCCTTGGAGGTTTTTTCCTTTGATCTTCTCTGAAAAACCTTTGTATAGGTAATTAGTTCATATAATGATCATATTCTTTGTATAATGAACATTGTACCATAGGTTGGGTGTTTTACAGACCTTATTTTCTTCTATCAGGTTAGCAGGCTTCATATCCCTTTATCATTTATTGTGATGATTCCACTCTTTTCTAGAAATGATGAATCTCCTAGTTCTGTTAAGAAATTTCTAGCATTCTTCTTCCAAGAATTTTGACACATTGGGTGTTGGTTTTTCTTTCAACCATGGTATTTATCAGTCATTCCGTCTAAATAAAATCCCAAATTAGAGTTTTTATCTTTAGGACCACGAGACAAATTAGAGTCTTTAATATCTCTCTTGACAATGAGGGAACAATGGAAAATATATTTGTAGCTATAAAAATGAAAAATTGATAATGATTTATTTTAGAGTCATCTTTAACTGACTAAAGAAATAGTTCACCTTACTTTCGGTGTTGATGAAAAAGTTAGAGTCATACCGTTAAATCCTTGTGAAGATTTCCTCATATGACATGATAGATTCATCTTTTTTATAACTCAATCTAAATAACTCCCTTCCCATACTAATATTGAGAGTTTAGGAAATATAATTATCAAAAAATATTTTTGTGAATTCATCTGATTTTATAGAATCAATATCATCTTAAGACATTGTGTTTTTTATAAGTGTCTATCATAAATAAACTTCCCCGCCTATATGGTATATAGCCCAAAACAATCTCACTTATTTATATAATTAGGTAACAAAAAACATCTTCTCAATATACTTAATTCATTGTTCCATGAAGAAATAATTATAAGAACAATTAAATGTAGTATACCTTTGTCTCGTAAAATACTTGATTACAAGATGCTATTTTTTAGGATGATGGAGTTCTTCCAGACTCAGGTTATTATTCGTAACTTTTTATTACCAGGAATTTCCCAACTCCTACTCCCATATGATCAATATTATCATTAGTGAAACCATCACATTTTCAATTATATTTAGTTTTGGAAAAGTTTATAACACCCAAATAAGTTATTAAATATTTCTCCTTAAAAATTTTATTTCTTCGATGGATTTCATTTCACAGAACACTGATTTGAAAAGAACCACCATAAAAAATTAAAATATAGTTATTTAATGTAATAATTATCACATAGTTGTTAATTTTGAAGTTATGAATATGATTAATTATATTATGATATATATATATATATCTCTCTTACTCAATATAACTGTATTAATAAATTATTAGTAAACAATCATTTATTTTTTAGTAAAGTTTTTTTATTCTGGAAAAATAAGTTTTCTCTAAATGTGGGTTTTCTTATGATTAAATATTATAATAAATTTATAAAAGTGCAAAAATAAATTTAAAAATAAATTTCATTTTTTAATTCAGTATATCAAAATTATATTATGGTGAGTTTTTGATAATTTTATGAAAATATTGATTTTTTTAATGAATAGTTAAAATACTAACTTTTATTGAAAATCATATTTTTATTTTAATGTATTTAAAAATTAATATTATATTTTTATTAGTATGAAAATTCAGTTACCTTATTTTGATTTAAATTAATTAAAATTTGGACGTTGAAATGGATTTTATACTTGAATTTAGTATAAAATAATTTCTATTTAAAAAGGCCGATTTTCATAAAAGACAGTTTTCATAGAGTTTTCATGTTTAATTTTTAATTAATTAATTTCACTTTAGAATTTTTAATTTTTAATAAATGGAATCTATATTTTTAATTAGGAGGTTTAAATTTTATAAATAGGACCATTTTATTTTTTTTACAATATGAATAGAAACCTTAGTAATTTTTATTACCATGATACCGGAAAAATCGGGAAATTAAAGGTTGCAAATAAGATTATAAGAACCATTAAATAAACCAAAAAAAATTTCTAAACATTTTTGGATTCATATATCTCGACCATAATCATCCAAGGTTTTAATTTTTGACCTTTTGTGTCCACATGGATGAGATTGTTACTTTTATAATATTTTATTTAAAGAAAATTCGAAGATGTAACCCTCTTGTTTTTAATAAATAAAATATTTGTAACATGGAGTTATCTAGAAAAATTTTAGGAAATAAATATAATTTTAAAATATAAAATGTTTATCTGAATCATTATAGTTTATTTTTTATTTTTAGTAAAGAATTAATTACCTTAAATGCGTACACAACACTGAGACATTAATTATTCAATTAATGGAAAAATAAAATAACTTATATCAAAAATATTAAAATTGTTAAAATTTAAGATAATTTTTGTAATCCAAGAATTTTAAAGATGAAAAATAATTTTTAGGGATGTATTAAAATATTTTTCTCTAATTTCTATTGTTTTTATGATGTTATTAAAGTCAATCAAATGTATAGTTACAAATTTGACAATATTGATATTTTATGAAAGTAGTAATTTATTAATTTTGTTTAAAATCATTAAAATTATAAATAAGGACAAATATGATAATATATAGCATAAAATGTCATTTTATTAGAATTTATAGTCCATTTTGAAGCATTTGGGTCTATAATAGTTTATTATATTTTAATATTTTGTGAAATTTGAATATTGACCATCACCTTAATTATAAAATGGTTCCACATCGCTCAATTATTTACACCAATTGAAGCATTATATCTAGACCATACCTATCAAATTATCTTCTGAATTTCCTTATAAAAATTATATATAATTTGGGCTTCCTAATAGACCTACCCTAGAGACCTTTAGAGGAGATCTAAGTGTGTCGGTTCAAAGAAGAGTTGATCACCCTTACCGATCAATTACTTTTTATACTCTTATTTAACTCTTTAAAATATATAATATTCATCATGAAATAATAAATTACATACCCAAAATATGTTGAAATATAATTTGTATTATGAAAACACCTTTATACATACTTTTTCCTATCAAAGAAGAAGTGAATGTATCGCTCGTGCTTATGTATGGCTTGTCCTCTCCACATAGTGACACAATTAATTTTCCACGATCATAATTAATGGATAGTTACTATTATGTGTATAAATTTTATATATGATATTTTTCAAATAATTATTCTTCTAGAATTAAAATTTAACATCTACTTTCTTACGTTCCATGCTCTTTGAAAATTTTAATTTCAATCGTGCATACATGTGGACTACCACCCCAAAAAGAAATGTTATTCGTTTATATTTTCTGTTTTATTTTAATGGAAAATAGGATGAATATAATGAATATATATATATATATGATATAATAATATTATAAAATTTTGATTTATTATTTTACTTTCTTTCATTCCATACTTCATAAAGTGAATATAACATTCACGCCTGCGTACAACATATTGTCTTGAGGAATGGTGTATTTCATTTTTTATCTCTATCATTATGGATCCAATTAAATATATAAATATATATAATGAATATATAAAATCATGTAAATTATTCTATAAAATATTTATAATAAGTTTAAATTTATTATATAGGAGGCTAAATATATTTTAATGGATGTCGGACCTAAGGTAATGGATATTCATCTCACATTTATTTCTGTGGGACACATGCCCTCCATATAGTGACCCGAGCCTTTTACATAAAACATTTCATTATTTCAAGCATAAATAACCATTTGAGTACAAGAAAAGGATCGTTAAGTCTAGTGTCATGGAAGAATAGGTACATAAAACATAAAACGTGGGACTAAAAAACCTCTTTATTTAATTGTCATAAAGATCTTATAACTTCCTTTGAGCTCTTACATCTGCATATGGTACCCTGGGGAACACTTTAACAAAGGGGATGAGCTAAAGATCCCCGTAAAGGAATGAACATAAGGATACACCACAAGCACATGATTTAGGAGGCATGACATAATGATATCCAAAGAATGAAACTTATAAAATCATTTAATATATTCATGGGGTCTTATAAACATGGAATAATATAAATGTGGAAGAATCATAAATCATATCTTTAGTACGGGTCAGGGCTAACCACCAATCTCGTTTCCCATTTTAGTATGGGTCAAGGCTAACTGTCAATCTCGTTTCACATCGCGTCTCATTAGACTTATCCTTACCCAATGCATTGGAGCGCTATTTGGGCGCACCCATATCAACATATTCATGAATATTCTTGCCACATAAATATTCTTAGAACATATAAAATCATACATAATCAACCATACATAAACATAAGGTTACCCATGTAAATAATTGGGTACCACAATCATGACATAAAACATATCCAATGGGCGTATCACGAAAGTGTCCATGAAAGTAAGGGATTAGAACATACATAGACATTAATAGGGGAAAATAGGCATATAACATGGTAAGTGGTGTCAAATATAAGTGACACCATATAAAAAATTTTATTTTAGAAACATTAGCATTAAAACATTTTTTTGCGGTTTTTAGGAAAACACTCTAGAGCTTTTCAAATAGAAAAATGACATTATTTTATATAAAACCAGAATTGAACCAAGAAGGTTTTCATTATAAAAATACTGAATTTAAAAATAAAATGGTGTCTTAAAACATAGGATATATTTTACTTCAAATTTGGGTAAAAATTCCGGAAGTCCCCATAAAACAGGTTTTCTTATCGGAAGGTTCTATGGAGGGAATCTTTCAAAATCATGTATTTCCCTGAAAGAATGTGATGAAAGGGTCTTGATATAATAATATTGTAAAACTAACCATAATTCATAAGTCTCCCATAAATAGATAATATGATTCCATTTTTAAAGAAAGATAAGGCAACCCGAAAGAACAAACAAGGTTCAGGTAGAATTCGTTACAATTTTATCGGCATGGTGTCGGGTGTAACCAAGAGGGATTGATGGGAGAGAAACAGGGTTTCTAATCACTTATAAATATAGAAGGATGTATGGGGGAGTTTCTTAAAAATACCCCTATCATTTTCTAGTACACATATAAAGTCATAGTATAGAGGACAATCTTGATTAAGAGAGAAAAAAAGAGGATCCCTTACCTCAAAACTGGTGGTGTTCTCCACTTGTTATTAATGTCCTGAATAAAAAAATTAGGATTATTAATTCATAAGTCAATAACCTCTTATATATGTAATTGATTTATTATAACCCTTTTTAGTTCATTCAAATCCTTTTTGATTAGATATAAGGTTCAATTTCATTGTTCGGGCTTGTTTGTTTACTTGGTTTTAAAAGATCGGTTCACTTATATTCAAGATTGTATTATATTTAAGATGAATGTGGTTGTCCAGAACAGAAGTTATATTATTTAGTGAACATACAGGAGATTAAATTTTTTTAATTTTAATTAGGTTACTTAAAGTTAAGTCGAATTATTATATATATATCCTTAGTGATAACCATTTTTGTTAAATGATGGATTTGATTACGAAGAACATGTTTTGCTTTATAATTTAATACCATTTGTACAAAAGGATTAAAGAACAAGAAATAGGATATATTAAATGTATAATAATCTGGTTCAACCATATCACACATGGTTTCATGACCATAATTAAAGATAACATTAGAAATGGATAAACTGTTGTCCTTGATTGTGCTAAAGTAGCAAATCTAAAACAGTGCTTTCATTTCTTTCAAATAAATGGGTGGGGAAAGGAGAGAAGATAATGAAATATACCATTAGCATGAAAAAAATTCCAGTACATGTATGTTACTGTATTTATCATACTATTATAGTGAACGGATGTGAGGAAAGAAATAAAAAAGAAAAGAACTTAAAATAAAAGAAGAAATTGGGAAGAGGAATTTTACCTCTTGAGACTTCCTCCTTTGAGAACCTCTTAAGGGGAGAGGTTTTGATATTTTGAGGAATATGATAGCTTTTGGATGTGGGGGAAGACCTTGGGGAGAGATTTGGGTAGAATAATGTCAAGGAACAAGGCTTGAGAGGAGTGGAGAGAAGAGGGAGTGAAGGGGGGTTTTATTGTGGAGGATAGGTGGGATTTCAGAATATTATAATCATTAATTTATTATTTCTTCACAAGACAAGTAATAGTAAGTATTCCAAGACCAAGAATAGTAAATGGGTCATGTGAATCCGAACCAAGGGTGGTGACATCATCCATGATGCTAGGAATAGTCTATTTATCTTATAATGTACATATACGGTAAATTACCGTATTTTACTATTCATCAAAAATTCAAGTATTTCAGAAAAATCCCAAAAATTCACCCCAACCATTTTTAGTCGTGTAGAATCCAAAAATAGAGTCAATTTTTCAAAAATAATTTTCTAAATATGATTCTTTTAATATTTAATTAAAATCATAATTTATTATCAAAAACCATATTTAAAACATGCATTAACTCATTTTAAAACATAGATATTTTGTACTTCCAACTTGAATATTATTTTTATACTATCATAGGTGATGTTACTATTCATTAGGGTATATCACTATGCATAAGGTTATGTTACTATTTATTAGGGTAGGTCACTATTCACCAAAAAATATTTTTGTTTTATTAGACTCCAAAAAACATCATGAACACAACCGTGTATGTCAGATTTTCAAAATTTCAAACACAAAAGTGAAAAGTTATGTTTAAAGGTCACTTATCACTTAGTGGTTAATTATTATGTGATTTTATGCCATATTTATAAGAAGGGAATTTCCATTAAAAACATTGGGCCGTTACATTCTTCCCCCCTTAAGAAATTTCGCCCTCAAAATTTCGTTTTACATTCTTGGCCAAAAACAGATGTGGGTACTTTTTCTTCATTTCTTCCTCAAGATCTCATGTTGCTTCCTCAAACTTATGGTTCATCCACAAAACTTTGACAAGATGGGTCGTCTTGTTGTGTAGAACCTTATCTCTCCAATCCAGAATTTTTACCGGCTGCTCCTCATAGGATATATCATCTTCCAGCTACACCACCTCTGAGTTTAGTACATGTGAGGGATCAGGTATTTACTTTCTCAAGAGGGATACATGAAATACATCATGTACTTTCGACATGGTAGGTGGAAGTGCCAATCTATAGGTTACAGCTCTGACTCGATCAAGGATCTCGAAGGGGCCGATGTACCTGGGACTTAACTTCCCTTTCTTCCCAAACCTCATGACCTTCTTCGATGGAGATATGTGTAGAAATAACATGTCTCCAACTTTGAACTCAAGGTCGCATCGACGATTATCTACATAACTCATTTGTTGACTTTGGGCTTCCCTGATATGCTGCTGAATGGTTTTCACCTTCTCCACCATTTCTTAGACCATTTCAGGTCCTAGCATCTTACACTCACCAACTTCATCCCAACATGCCAGTGTTCTACACCTTTTCCCATAAAGGGATTCATATGGTGCATTTTGGATGCTCGAGTAGAAACTATTGTTTTATGATAATTCAACCAGTGGAATATGTTGGTCCCATACTCCTTTGAATTCCATAGAACATGCTCTCAACATGTCTTCTAGTGTCTGAATAGTTTGCTCAGAGTGGCCATCAGTTTGAGGATGATAGGCCGTACTGAAGTTCAGTTCAGTGCTCAGAGCGTGCTGGAGACTTTTCCAAAACTTTGAGGTGAATCTCGGATCATGGTCGGATAAAATTGAGAGTGGAACACCATGAAGTCTCACCACTTCCTTCACATATAACTTTTCAGGTTTTTCAAGCGAGAGATCTTCCCAAATAGCGATGAAATGGGATGTCTTGGTGAGTCGGTCAACCACAACCCATATCGCATTGTTTTCTTTCTACCTCTTTGGGAGACCCATGACAAAGTCCATAGTAACATTTTCCCATTTCCACATGGGTATAGGCAATGGCTACATCATTCCTTTGGACTTTTGTCACTATGCTTTAACTTGCTGACATACCAAGAACCTTGATATATATTCCACAATCTCCTTCTTCATGTTATCCCACCAGAAGTGTTCTCATAGATCACAGTACATTTTGGTACTCCCGGGATGGATAGAGAATGTCGAGCTATGTGCATCATTCAATATCTCCATCTTTATCTCTGGATTATATGGTACACATAATCATGTCCCAAATCTTATAACTCTTTCCCCGTTAATTTTGAAATCGGAGTATTTCCCATTTTTAACAACTGCCACCCTTTTCTGGATTTTCACATCCTTTATTTGAGCAACCTTTATTTTCTCTAAGAGGGATGGTTGAGCAATCATTTGAGAAATTATTTATGATGTTCCTCCCTTAATGATTCCCATGTCCATCCTTTGTAAATCTAAGAAGATCGGATCCTTTTCAATTCTCATTATTGATATCGTTGCAGGATCCTTTCTACTTAGAGCATTCTCCACCTTGTTTTCCATACCAGGATGGTAGTGGATTGGGCAGTCATAGTCCTTGATGAGCTCTATCCATCTTCTCTGGTGCATATTAAGATCTTTCTATGTGAATATATATTTGAGAATCTTGTGGTCAGTATATATCTCACATTTTCCCCATAGAGATAATGCCACCAGATTTTCAACACAAAGATCACAGCTGCCAACTCCAGATCATGCATGGGATAGTTTTTCTCATGGATTTTCAGCTCCCTTGAGGCATAGGCTATCACTTTATCATTTTTTATTAGCACTCATCATAAGCCTTTCTTAGAAACATCACTATACACCAAAAAGAGTTCTCTACTTGAAGGGAGTGTGAGTACTGGCACAGTGATAAGCCTCTTTTTCAACTCCATGAAACAGTCTTCACATTCTTGTGTCCAGATGAACTTTACTCCCTTCTGTGTCATCTTGGTCATTGGGTTTGACAATCGGGAAAAGTTCTTCATGAATCGTTGATAATACCCAACTAGACCTAAAAAGTTGTGAATCTCCGTTACAGAATTTTTCCTTAGCCACTCTTCAATCACCTTCATTTGGGAAGGGTCCATAGATATCCTTTTCCTGGTGATAACATGACACAAGAATGATACTTCCTCCATCCAGAACTCACATTTACTGTACTTTGCATACAAGTTCTCCCTTCTCAAAGTCTTTAAAATAGTTTCCAAATGCTCCTCATGTCCCTCCTTACTATTGGAGTATATCAGAATATCATCAATAAAGACCACCACAAATTTGTCGAGGTAATCTATAAAGACTCTATTCATTAAATCTATGAAAATTTCTGGAGCATTAGTGAGTCCGAAGGGCATCACTATGAACTCATAGTGTCCATACCTCGTTCGAAAGGCAGTCTTGGGAATATATTCCTTCCTCACCTTTAGTTGGTGATATCCCGACCGAAGGTCCACCTTAGAAAAATAACTGGACCCATGAAGCTGATTGAAAAAAGTCATCTATCTGTGGAAGGGGATAATTGTTCTTTATCTTGATTTTATTGAGCTTATGATAATCAATGTAGAGGTGAATTGATCCACCCTTCTTCTTGATGAAGAGGACTAAAGCACCCCACGATGAAGCACTCAGGCATATAAAACCCTTCTCCATATTCTCCTATAACTGCTTCTTCATCACTTCCATCTCTATGGTGGCCATTATATAAGGTGTCTTTGAGATTGGTAGAGATCCAGGGATAAGTTCAATTGAAAACTCAACCTCTTGGTCAGGGGGGAGACTAGGAAACTCTTCAGGGAATACATCAGTGTAATCCCTCACAATGGGCAAGTCTTCAAGCATGATTCTCTCCTTTGTCTCAATCATTTGAGCTAGGTATGCATGCTCATAAGGAAGCAGTATCCAAACATGAGATGAATATTATAAAGGAGATTCATCTCCCTCCGTGCACTTGAAAATAATCGGAGGATTATTAGTGATGTGAAGAGTAATCTCCCTTTCCTGGAAGTTGATGTTGGCCTTGTACAAACATAGCCAATCCATGCCCAAGAGAGCATCAAACTTCACTAAAGGAAGTATGACAAGATTTTCTGGGAGGTTCAGTCCACAAACATTAACTGGGGAGGAGTTATAAACCATGGATGAAATAATTTCCCCATTCGTTGTTCTCACAGATAACTTTTCCACAAAATTTTGAGGTGGTGTTTAAATAGTTCTACTAAAGTTACAAGATATGAAAGAATGTGTAGAACCAGAATCAAATAGTACATTCGCTATTCTTGAATGAATAACTAGTGTACCTATCACCACATCATTTTTCAGCTTCACCTCAGCAGTAGTGATAGCATAAGCCCTTCCTTGTTTCCTTGGAGGTTGTTGTTGATTGCGTCTAACAACCCTCGACTTAGGACAATTGTTCGCATAATGCCCAAGCTCCTTGCAGTTATAACATTGCACTGTAGGTTGAGTGTTGATCTGAACCATCCATTCTTATTCAACATTAGCGGTATTTTTCATACCCATTTTTCAATTCTTTTCCAGATGACCAAACTTTCCGCATTTGAAGAAATTCTTGGTTCCCTTGAGATAGTCACCAAGATGCTTCTTCCCAGAATTCTTGCAAAGGGTAAATTGATGCTTCTTTCAATCATGGGATTTGTTTGATAGAGCACCCAGGTTGTTTTCCATCTTCTTCTTCTTGTCACTGGGCCCATGAGACCACTAAAAGTCTCCAATCTCCATTTCAACCATGAGGGAACAACAGACAATCTCTTCATAGCTGTCGAAGTCTTGAATTTACAACACTTTTCGTAGACTCGGCTTTGGTCTGCTAAAGAATCAATCCACCTTTCTTTCGGTGTTCATGACAAAGCCATAGGCGTACCTTGAAAGCCTTGTAAAGTTTGTTTCATACACCTCGATGGAATCATCTTCCTTCTTCTTGATTCTAAGGAACTCTATTTCCGTCTTGAGATGGAGGGTTCGAGGAAAATATTTGTTGAAAACATCCTCTTCAATTCCTCCCAATCTATGGAATCGATTTCCTCTTGGGACTTTGTATTCTTGATCAGTGTCCACCACTGATCAGCTTCCCCATCAAAACGATAGACCTCCAATACCACCTTCTCTTCTTCTGAGCACTGGAGGATGGAGAATATCTTTTCAATGGAGTTAATCCGTTGTTCAGTGAGGAGTGGATCAGAAGACCAGCTAAACATGGGAGGGCTTTTCCGCATGAAGGATTCTATGGCAACTTTCTCTTTACTTAGGGGAGGGGGATGTTCCACCTAATTCAAGTTATTATTCATAACTCAATCCAGCTGAGCAAGTACTGCCATGAAGTTTTGAGCATCCTCTTCCGTTACATCAGGAATTTCATTAGGGCAATCATCACATTGCCTATCACATTGGTTGTTAGAATGTGTTCTTATAGTTCCCGCCATTAACTAAGAAAAAGAATGTATAATTAGAGGTCTTGAATACTTAGTTATTGAGCATAAAAAAGGAAACTTTGAACATTAAAGGATAAACTTATAAAGAAGAAGTACATCCTAACTTGTGATTCCTTAGTTTTATATCTTGGTTGTCCTCGATCTATTTCTTAAATTATATTCTTAAGGGTTTTTTTCCTTAATAATGGTTTATACTAAGCTCGTGAATCTACCAAAGCATATCCCCCAGGAGTATCATAACCAAGAGTGTAGCAAGACCCATTATCATGCATCAGTTCCCGTTCGAGTCTAACTCAAAGTGGTGTTTTCAGGTTTTACCCCTAGATACATCTATACTAGAGCCGCCTCTACCTTCCCGTATCCAGATAGGGATGTATTTTATTGATAAACCTCTTACTCTATACTCACCAAAATTTAGGACTATTTTCTTATACATAGTCTCATCTTTAAGGTTCTCACTAAGGTGCCCTATTCCTAATATCCAAAAATAACTAGACCATCCTCTGATACCAACTATAGAGACCCGGGCCTTTTACATAAAACATTTCATTATTTCAATCATAAATAACCATCAGAGTACATGCCATGGATCGTTAGGTCTAGTGTCTTGGAAGACTAGGTACATATATCATAAAACATGGGACTAAAAAAACATCTTTATTTAAATTCCATAAAGAGCTTCTAACTTCCTTTAAGCTCTTAAATCTACATTGGGTACCTTGTAGAACACATGAACAAAGGAGATGAGCTAAAAATCCCCGTAAAGGAATGAACATAAGGATACATCTCAAGCACATGAGTTAGGAGGCATGACATATTGATATCAAAAGCATGAAACTTATAAAATAATTTAATATATGTATGGGGTATTATAAAAATGGAATCATATAAATGTGGCAGAATCATAAATCATATCTTTAGTATGAGTCAAGGCTAACCACCAATCCCATTTCCCATTTCAGTACGGGTCAAGGCTAACCGCCAATCTCGTTTCACATCACATCTCATGAGACTTATCCTTACCCAATGCATTGGATCGCTATGTGGGCACACCCATCTAAACATATTCATGAATATTATTGCTGCATAAATATTCTTACCACATATACAATCATACATATTCAACCACACATAAACATAAGGTTACCCATGGAAAGAATTGGGTACCACAATCATGACATAAAACATATCCAATGTGCGTATCACAAAAGTGTCCATGAAAGTAAGGTATTATAACATACATGGACATTAATAGGGTAAATTAGTCATATAAAATGGTATGTGGTGTCAAATATAAGTTAAAACATATAAAAAATGTATTTTAGAAACATTAGCATTAAAACATTTTTGTGCGGTTTTAAGGAAAACACTCTAGAGCTTTTCAAATAGAAAAAGGTCATTCTTTTATATAAAACCAGAATTGAACCAAGAAGGTTTTCATAATAAAAATAATGAAGTTACAAAGACAATGTTTTCTTAAAATAGAGGATAGAGTGTACTTCAAATTTGGGTAAAAATTCAGGAAGTCCCTTAAAACATGTATGCTTATCGGATGGTTCTAAGGAGGTAATCTTTCAAAATCATGTATATCCCCGAAAGAATGTGATGAAAGGGTCTTGATATAAGAATCTTTTAAAACTAACCATAATTAATAATACTCCCATAAATGGATAAGATGACACCATTTTGAAAGAAATATAAGGCAGTTCGAAAAAATAAGGATGGTTCAGGTAGAATTCGTTACAATTTTATCGGCATGGTGTTGAGTGTAACCAAGAGGGATTGATGAGAGAGAAATTGGGTTTCTAATCACTTATAAATCCATATGGATGTACGGGGGAGGTTATTTAAAATACCCCATCATTTTCTAGTACACATATAAAGGCATAGTATAGAGGACAATCTTGATTAAGAGAGAAATGGAGAGGATCCCTTACCTTAAAACTGGTGGTGTTCTCCACTGATTATTAATGACCTGAATAAACAAATTGGGATTATTAATTAATAAGTCCAGAACCTCTTATATATTTAATTGATTTATTATAACCCATTTTATTTCATTCAAATCTTTTTTTATTAGTTATAAAGTTCAATTTCATTGTTCGGGCTTGTTTGTTTACTTGGTTTTAAAAGACCGGTTCACTTATATTCAAGCTTGGATTATATGTAAGATGAATTTTGTTGTTTAGAACTGAAGTTATATTATTTAGTGAAAATCCAGGAGATTACATGGTTTTAATTTTAATTAGGTTACTTAAAGTGAAGTTGAATTATTATATATAAAACCTTAGTGATAACCATTTTTGTTAAACGATGGATTTGATTACGAAGAACATGTTTTTCTTTATAATTTAATACCATTTGTAAAAAAGGTTTAAAGAAACATAAATAGGATATATTACATGTATAATAATCTGGTTAAACCATATCACAAATTTTTTCATGACCAGAATTAAATATAACATTAGAAATTGATAAGTCGTTGTCCTTGAATGTGCTAAATTAGCACATCTCAAACGGTGCTTTCATTTCTTTCAAATAAAAGGGTGGGGAAAGGAAAGAAGATAATTAAATATACCATTAGCATAAAAACATTATAGTACATGTATTTTATTGTATTTATCATAACATTATGGGGAAGGGAGTTGAGGAAAGAAATAAAATGAAAAGAACTTAAAAGAAATGAAGAAATCGGGAAGAGGAATTTTACCTCTTGAGACTTACTACTTTGAGAACCTCTTAAGGGGAGAGGTTTTGGTATTTTGAGGATGATAATAGCTTTTGGACGTGGTGGAGGACCTTGGGGAGATATTTGGGTAGATTAATGGCAAGGAACAAGGCTTGAGAGGAGTGGAGAGAAGAGGGAGTGAAAGGGGGGGTTATAGTGGAGGAGAGGTGGGATTTCACAATATTATAATCATTAATTTATTATTTCTTCACAAGAAAGTTAATAGTAAGTATTACATGACCAAGAATAGTAAATGGTTCGTGTGAATCCTAACCAAGGGTGGTGACATCAGCCATGATTCTAGGAAGAGTCTATTTATCTAATAATGTACATATACGGTAAATTACCGTATTTTACTATTCATAAAAAATTCAAGTATTTCAGAAAAATCCCAAAAATTCACCCCAACCATTTTTCGTCATGTAGAATCCAAAAATGAAGTCCATTTTTCAAAAATAATTTTCTAAATATGGTTATTTTAATATTTAATTAAAATCATAATTTATTATCAAAATCCAGATTTAAAACATGCATTAACTCATTCTAAAACATAGGTATATTGTACTTCCAACTTGAATATTATTTTTATACTATCATAGGTGATGTTACTATTCATTAGGGTATATCACTCTCCATAATGGTTTGTTATTATTCATTAAGGTAGGTTACTATTCACCAAAAATTATTTGTGTTTTATTAGACTCCAAAAAACATCTTGAACACAACCGTGTATGTCAGATTTTCAAAATTCCAAACACAAAAGTGACAAACTTATGTTTAAAGGTCACTTATCACTTAGTAGTTCATTATTATGTGATTTTATGCCATATTTATAAGAAGTTAATTTCCATTAAAAACATTGGGTCATTACATTCCGCATGACTTATTTGTTCATTGTGGTGTATATAATGCCCATGAATCACTTTTATGATCAATATTATTAATTTTATGGGGTATTTACATATCCATATTGTTTTAATTCATCAATGGTTCATGTGATTCCAAATATACCAATGTGGTAATGGTTTATTTTGAAATCTCATAATTATTCGAGATTGTTTATATTTAAGTCTCCACTGGGATATATTTACCTTTAATTTCCAAGTTTGATAAAAAAATCAGAATGGTTTTTAATATTATACTAAATTTGATTAAATCCATTTTTAAACTAGTTTAAATTTTCACAAAATTTTCTTAAGGGATTTTTTCACTTCCTAAATGATAAACTTTTTGACTTTTCCAATTAAAATAGTAATGGAATGTTTTTCACATACATGGAATGAGTGTATTTTCCCTTATTTATGATTCGTTAATTCTTTGAATCTTCATTTACCAGTTTAAAAGTTTATTTTCAAATAAAATGTTTCATTTATAATTTCACAACTTCTTAAAAAGAAAAGTGTTTTTAAATTCAAAATGTTATTTACCAAATGAATTATTCTGTGTGATTTTCCAAAATCATTTTTATATTTAATATTACATAAATCAATGGTAAATAATTTTTACATGGGATATAATCCAAATAATATTTCCATATTCTTTTTATGGATGTTTTATGTTTATGATGGTAAGATGTTAATGAAACCCATTCCATTTTTCATGGGTTATGTATTGATGAAATTTTTTTATTTTCATGATTTATGAGATGTTGAATGCATTATGATCATGTGGGACATTTATACATGGTTTTCATTATGTGATGGGTGGGACATATATCTCTCACTAATGCATTGGTTAAAGAATGATACATCATGATATAAAAAGGACTAGAATGGGAAGTGAACGTAGTTCAGTAAGGGAAATTTTGCACTATGATAGTATTGGTAGTGAACCTTGACTACTAAAATTGTCGTAGGAGTCAACAAATTCCACTATGATAGTTTTGGGAGAGAACTATGGCTACTATAATAGTTGGTTGAGTGAACCCAATCCACTGTGAAAGTCTTGGTAGTTAAAATTTTCTACTACGATGGTTTGGGGAGTAAACCCATTCCACTATGATAGTATTGGAAATGATCCTTGAATACTGAGAAAATGATTTTCTATGCTTATGTATATGCCACAATTCCATGTTTTATACTAATGTTATTTTCTTATGGAAAATGTTTCTTTGTGATTCATATCTTATGAAATGATAATATTTATTCCTCAACTAATGTTTATGATCTTTGATGGGCATGGTATAATTTTAAAATGTTATGTTTTTGTTATTTTCCCTTATTCTCATGTTATGCCTATGTAATCATTGATATCAACCTTGTTTACCCTTACTGATCATCTGATCACACCTTTTTCTTATGGTTCCTTTCCCTAGGTAATAAAGAATTGTTTTAAGTAGGGTATGTTTAAGAAGGGTTCTATAAGAGAAAAAAATTTGGGATATAGTATAGATTTCATATGATCCATCTGTCTATTTTTCTATAATATGTAATAATTTTTCATAATTCAAAAAAAACTATAATCATAAATGGATATTTAATATGAAAGTGATCCAATATTTCCTATTTTTGTATGTTTTTTATGGTCGAAATTTGGTTTTTTTATGGTTATGAAAGAAAAATATATATGTTTTATATTTAGCACCAGATCCAGGAGTGTGGGTATAGGGCTGTTATAGTTGGTATGAGAGGTTGGTTTATAGAAAATTAGAGATTAGATTGTTTTTAGGTGTGATAATATGAATGGTTATTAATATCCTCGTCAGTTTAAGTGATTAATGTTGGTCATAAGTTCAAATTATTTGAAACCATTTTTGAGGTTTTATGTGGTGAATGTCTAAGATGATGAAGGGTATTTTGAGGGACATTTATGGTAATAATACACATAGTTTTAGTATAAGTTTTATTAAAAAATTTATTTATGTAATAATTCATTTATTTTTTTTCACATGTGTTTAAAGGTATGGATAATCATTAGGGTTTATATGATCTTTTATTTTGAGATAATTAAGGATTATAATATTTTAAGGTGGAATATGAAATTCATGAGATAACCTTTGAGTATAAATCCTTTCATTAATATTGAATATATTAAGGTTATTTATCAGGATTATTCACTCAATTATGGAAATTTAGAATAATTATTTTTTTATAGTTTTAGAAAAAGTTTAAAACACATGATGGTTGACAACCAATCACATATGGAAAGACCGTGAGTTTTTTACCCAAAATTGATGGGCGAAAAGGGTGAATTACCAACAATTTCATATGTAAGGTCTGGGTTAGTATGAAATTGTATTTATTTATTTACACTATTTGAAATATAAATGTTACATTAATTTTGGGAAATATTTTTTATCATATAGATAACTGGGGGATTTAAAATTTATTTGGTGTTAAGTGATTGATGTTATATCATAATATGTTAACTATTTTGGGAACCTTATATGATTAAGGTAAACAAAATATTATATAATATTATTTTTGGAATAAAGGGTGAATTGTTTTGTAGGTATATGATTTTGTTGTAGATTTAAGATGGATTAGGTTATTTTTGGAAATAGTTAGTGTATCTTGGAGATTATATGATTAGGGAATGTGTATTTGGGGAAATAAATACTAAATTTATCTTGGAAGATTATGTGATAAAATCCTTCTGAATTTTGGGATTTAATCTTATTCAAACTATTTTGAGGAATTTTAAGTATAGTTATTTGATAAATGATCTAAGTTGAACATTGTTTTTTACTATTGAATTTTGTATATTCAAAGAATTTTTTCTTTCCTTGAAGGATTATTCATTTTAAAAATATCATACCTTGTACATATATTTTTTTTGGGTTAATTATTGAAGGTAAGATGAAATATTTTTTATCATTTTTTGGATTATGTGATCAGTTGGAAGTTTACAGTATTATAAAAACACATCTTTATGTTGATTTTTTAGATTTTTTATGTCAGTTCTTAAGGAGACGTATTTTAAAGTGATGTTGTAAATATGTTTTTTAACGCCAATTAATAAAACTGACATTAAAATTTTATTATTATTATTTTTCATGTTTCTTTTTTAAAAATTGATGTGAAATATTATCTATTTTACAAAAAAATGATTTTAAAAATATATTTACCACTTTGGTTTTTTTAAACGACATTGAAGATCTATGTTCACATTGATTTTAAGAAAACCGATGTGAAAATATCTATTTAACACTTTATTAAGAAAAAAAATGTGAGAAATTTTTATCTACTTGAATATAATTTCTTAAGCTTTAATTTGACTTTTCATAGAGCTCTAATTTCTTTACAGATCAAAAGTTATGACTATCAAAAGTACGGTACATTTCATTTTTAAGGAATGATCAAATGAGCCAACCGAAGTTTCATCTTAGATGAAATTTTAGAATATAAAGGAAGATTTTTAGTTTTAACCTGATACAATGAATTATTCTTCATTATAATAAAATAATAATCATTCAATGGTATATCAATTAACGAACCAAAAAAAACATAAATCACAGAAAAATAATTACAAATCCCTTGATGAGACCACAGAAAGAATAAATAGTGGATTCATGATAAAGATCAAATCAGTCAAGTAGGTGGAATGATGATGGTTGAAAAAATTATTCATTAAATTAATATGTGTAGAATTAAAATATATAAATGAGACAGTAAAATAAAACAAAACAATAAAAAATTTAGGCAGAAATTTAAAATTTCAATGTCGTGCTATAAAAAATTTAAGTTTCTCATTAGTGGGATATTAAAATTAAATTTCATATCAGATTTATGATATAAATCATGAAACTTTATTAAAATTTTCATTTGTAACATTTTTTATCATAAAATCAATGTGAAAGAACTAACTTTTCATATCGGTTTTATAATAACCAATGTAGAAAACAAACTTTTAACATCAGTTTTTTCAGTAAACAAAGATAAAGGGAATATATAATGTTTATTTTCAAAAAACTAATGTTGAAAATGTTTCAAAAAAAAATATTAAATTTCCCAATATTAGATTTTAAAGGTCATGGAGTTCAAATGGAGTTACGGGTCAAAATTTAGGGCTATCGGAAGTTGGACATCTCTTAGACATCGTTTAGAGATGATCAATATCTGATGGACATAAAGTTTTATACGTAACTCCATTTGAACTTCAAGACAAGTCAAATTGAAGATTTAGAAATGAAATATATGTTTTCAAACATTTTTTACATCACTTATTAAATAAACTATATGAAAAATTCGTGAGGATTTGTTTTTCACATCTTATATTAAATAACCTATGTAAAAAAAAGATTTTCCCATTGGTTATTTAGAACTGACGTGAAAACACTATGAAAATATATTTTTCACATCGGTTCTTATATAAAAGAAATTATAAATTAGTTAAAATGTATTTTCATTCTAGCTATATAAGAATCAATAAGAAAAATTTATTTTCAATGATTTTCACATCGATTCGAAAAAATCGATGTGAAAAAGGAGACATTAAAAAGAGTTTTTCTACTAGCGTGATCTTACTTATTGAGATATGAAATATTCATCTCGAATATTCCTATTTTAAAGAAAAATATAATATTATGGTTGAAATTTACTAGAGGATGAAATTATTCCTATCAAGTAAGTATATTTCCTTATGTTTCTAGTTTATATTGTAAGGGAATTCCTCAAATCTATGAAAATTATCTTAATACCAAACAAATTTCTATAAACATCAATTATGAAGAATTTATGGTATTTTTTACATATATTTTTTTATAATTTGGTAATTTTTAACATTCCCAAGATTATTCACTTTCTTGTGAACAATGATATATAGAAATTACTTTTCTTCCAATACCTTCATTTCTTACTAATATTATTCTATTTTTAAACATGTTAGGTATAATCCTATCTGACCATCTCTACTTCCCTTTATCTATTTATAAGAGAAAATTTTATCAACCCATTTTACGATATGGGTTTCCATAAAGGAATTTTTAAATATCAAACTTTTGATATATGAGTGGACATTAAAATTGTGAGGATTTAATTTATTAAATATGGAATAATGTAATAAAATAATATATTATAAAATATTTCTCTTTATATAATTTTATTTCAATGATGGATTAGGTTACATGCAATATTGAGTGAAAATGAACACCAATACACTATTAAAATGTCATTATTTAATGTGACATTTATAAACTAACTGTTAATTTGTAGGGAATAAATATGATTAAAAAAATTATGAAATATATATTTATACATGTCCAACTAATTATAATTTTATTGGTAAATTATTAACAAAAAATCATTCTTTTTTTTAGTATGGTTATCTTATTCTTCTAAAATTGGTTTTCTCCAAAAATGGTTTTCCTTATGAGTAAATATTATTATTAATTTCTGAATGTTTTGGATAAGTTATTTGAAAAAATTAATTTCATTTTTTACTTCGTCCTTTTTAAATAATATTAAAATAAAATTTTGAGAATTTTTTGAAAAGGAGGATTTTTTTTAAGAATATTAGAAAATTCTAATTTTAATTGAATATTTTATTTTTTTCATTTAAATTATTTTAAAAGTAAAATTATTTGTTGGTTAGTTTTAAAATATAAATAGTTAATTTTTATTTAAAATAATTAATTTATGGGTTCTTAAATAGACTTTTTCCATTAATTTAGTATAAAACTGTTTATATTTTAAAAGGGAAATTTTCTTAAAAATTGTTTTCTGTAGCATTTTTCCTATTTAATTTTAAATTAAAATTTTCTACTTATTTGTTTTTAATTTTGAAAAAATTTAATAAATATTTTGAACTTTGAGTTCTAAATTTAGAAAATAGTATCCATTTATTTTTTGAAAATATGAATAATAACCTTAGGCATTTTTGTTACCACAATATAGGATAAATCAGGTAGTTAAATGTTATAATTAAAAAGTTAAGAACCATGAAATTACCCTAAAAACATGAATAAGTCTTATTATATTAGTATATAATGACCATAATAATTCAATGGTCAATTTATGACCTTTTGGGATAGTTATATGAAATTATGACTTTGAGGATATTTTATTTAACAAAAAGTCAAACATGTCACCCTCTTGAATATAAGAACTAAAATATTTATAACATGGGGAGATCTAAAGGAAATGTTTGACTATAAATAATATTTTTAAATATAAAATATTTATCTTCATCATATTATTATATTTTTAATTTTTAGGTAATAAATAATTATCTAAAATTCTTACACAACGCACTCACAATAACTATTCAATTAAAAGAAAAATCAAATAATTGATATTAACAATATTAAATGTATTATAATTGTAGATAATTTAAGGGATGAAAAAAATTTGTTGATGCAAATTACATGTTATAGATTTATTAAAGTATATTTTTCCCATTTTTATTATTTTCATCATTTTATTAAACTCAATGTACTGAATAGTTACAAAATTTACGATAATTACATTTTATAAAAATAATAATTTATTCAATTATTTAAAAACATATATATCATAAATAAGGAATAATTTGATAATATATGGTCTAAAATTTCATTAAAAATGAATTTATAGGCAATTTTTATGCATTTGGATCAAGAATAGTCTTATAATAATTTAATCTTTTGTGAAATTACAAAAGTGACCCCTACCTCAATTATAAAAGGGTACATCCACCCTCACTTCTCTACACCACATAGAGCCTTATATATCAACCATCCACTGAAAAGTTATCTTATAACATTCACTTTTTATATTCTATTGGTTTTTGTGTTCTCAAAATACTAACCCTCGATCCCTTAAGAGGATATCTAAGGGAGTCGTCTTAAAGAAGAGGTAATCTCGCTAACCAATCACTTTCCTTTTCTATACTTCTTTACAGACTACAAACATTGATATTCAATGTAAAATAAAAAAATTACCACTCAAAATATTCTTAAATGTTATTATGTTTATTAAAAAACCACTATACACCCTCTTTCTTATCAAACCTAAATTGAAATCATCGCTTGTGTGTGCGTACGACTTACAATCTCCATGTACCGATACAATTCATTTTCCATCAACATCTTTAATGGATGATTACTATCATGTATTTAAATTTTATATGTTATATTTGTGACATAACTATGATTATATAATTTAAATTTAATATATACCTTATTACGTTTAAAACTATTTGAAAATGATTATGTTGCTCGTGCATACATGTGGACTACCACCACCATGAAGCGATGCGATTCATTTTTCATTTTTCATTCTTTATTTTACTCAAATGGTAAAGATGATGGATATGATGAATATATATGATATAAATGATATAATAATTATTATTTAAAGTAGAATTATTATTTAAATATTGTTTTCCCTTCAAATAGTGAATATAGAGATCATGTGTTTGTACAACCTACCATCCCCATAAATGGTTTCATTAATTTTTATCTATACCATTGTGGATAAATTAATATATTTATAGAATATATATTATCAAAAAAACTATTCCAGTCTATATTTAAAAAAAATTAAATTTATTAAACATGTGGTTAAAGAACATTCAAAGAAAGGTGGACCCAAGGTATGAGATTTTCATCTCACTTTTATTCAGATGGGACACATACCATATACACAACTTATTTTCATTGTGTTCTCTATATAATAACCATGAATTCCTTTTATGATTAATCTTATTAATTTTATAGAGATTTAAATATACATATTTTTTTATTTCTTTCAAGATTCTTATGATTCAAAAGTTTCTAATGTGGTTGAGGTTTATTTCACAATTTCATAATTATTCGGGATTTTTTATGTTTAAGTATTCACTAGGGAATATATATCCTCTATGTCCATATTTTCAAACAATGTTTTCAAGAATTATATTAATATAATCCTAAAATTGTTAAAATTTAATTTTATAAATTTTTGAATTTTTAAAAAATGGTTTGAGTGGAGTTTTTATGTTTTTTCCACATTAGTTACTTCGAGACTTTTTAAATAAAATACAGAAAGAATGTTTTTTGTACATATACGAGTTGAGTGGATTTCCCTATAATAATGCGGACAAAATTATTTTAAGACTCAATTCCAATTTTAAAATATTATTTTTAGATAAAATGTTTTCATTTATAATAGCACAAATTTTGAAAAAAAGAGAAGTGGTTTTAAAATGTAAAAGGTATTTAGCTCAATTATTATTCCAAAAGATCTTTTTGAATCATTTTCCTATTTATAATGACATCATTTTATGGTACATAAGTTTTTCTGGGGATATGATTGATGTAAATTATCCTTTTTTTATTGTTTTATTTTTATAATGATAAGATATATGTGAAACCCATTCCCTTTTTAACGGGTTATAATTTGATGAAATTCCTTAATTTTCATAAGTTATGAGATGCTGAGAGTTTTATGATATTGTAGCACATGTGTGTATTATTTTCATTATTTGATGGGTGGGACCTATATATTCATCCAATTAATTTGGTAAATAACGATATCTCATGAGATAAATAGGACAATAATAGGAAGTGAACTCAAGTTAGTAAGGGACATTGTCTACTACTGTATTCTTAAAAGTGAACCTTGACTACTAAAATGGTTTGGTGAGAGAACCCATTACCCTATGATAGTATTAAGAGTGAATCTTGAATACTAATATGGTTTTGGGAGTTAACCCATTCCACTATGATAATATTTGGAGTGAACCTTGACTATCACAGTGGTTTGGGGAGTAAACCTATTTCACTATGATAGTATTGGAAAAGAGCCTTGACTACTGAGGAAATGATTTTCCCTACTTATGTGTATTCCTCAATTACCTGTTTTGTATGAATTTTATTTTATAATGTATCATGTTATTTTATGATTCATTACTTAGGAATTGCCATGATTTATTCCAGTTCATGAGATTATAGTCTTTTTTATGCATGGTATAATTTTCAAATGTCATGTTTATGTTCATATGTCATTATTCTCAAGTTATGACTATGTAATCATTAATATCTCCCTTGATAACCCTTAATAAGAATCTTAGTTGAATTTTTTATTTTTTTACTTTACCTGGGTTTTGATTAAGGTTTTTATATAGTGTATTCTTAAGAAGGGTGATAGAATTTATAAATTTTGGGAAATGATATAGATTTTTTATGAGTGAGTTGTTTATTTTTTTAAGATATGTAAGAATTTTTCTTAATTCTATAAAAATTTAAACATAAAAGGACCTTCAATATGAAAGTGATCCAATATTTAATTTGATTTTTGTATTATTTTGATGATTGAAATCATTTCACATTTTTGTGCATCAAAGAAAAAAATGTAAAGATCACATTTTAACACTGGATCTGGGAGTGTGAGTCTTAGGCTATTAAACGATTTCTTCTATTTCCAAACATTAATCAAAAAATAAAAAAAATATTACATTACATTAACTAATAAATATATAAAATGGTAAATTATAAACATATTAGTAATAACTTATAAATGATAAGTATATCCTAATATATGAGTCTCTATGATTCTATATAGGCTATCCATGGTAATTTTACCTATACTTATTCTAACCCCATTGGTTCTCACTAAATTATTCTAGTAAAAATACCTAAAAATTAATTTTCCATAATTTGATACAAACTAAAATTACCCAAACATTTAACACATATTATTACAAGATTTTGAATATAAATATACAATAAATACAACCCAAATATCACGAGGCCTACTATCTTGGAAGACTAAGTTCATAATACATAGAAATAAATCTAAAACATGACATCTTTATTTTATTCTCAATAATGAGATTCTAAATACCTTTGAACTATAAAAACTACATAGGATAACCATGGTAATACATAAAATAAATGGGTGAGTTAAAATTATAGTAAGGGAATAAACATGATAAAAAAGCATAACGAGTGAGTCAAAAGTATAACATTATATCATACAAGAGGAGAATCATGAATAATGACATTAGAGAATAACAACAATAACATTTTGTCAAAAGATAATGGTAACATATGTGATGTTTAAGAAACAAAAATAACATGACATAACTATAAGACAAGGATAACAACCAAGACAACATCACATGGTGGACAAAGTCCCATATTGGAGTAGGTTTACTCCCTAATCCCATACATATCATCTCATAAGACTATAGATTTACGTAGTGCATTGGGGATCTATCTAAATGTACCCATCATAAAGGTTTAATGATTATGTGTTCATAAAAAATTAAATAAATCAAGTGGAATAAAAATAAGAATTCCCCATTGGAAGAAATGGGGTGAATTTTTTTTCTTTATTTAGTAATAAAAAGATATTTCTTAAATAATATATTTGAGAAATGAATTTAAGGAATTTATTAACCCTTAAAATAAAGGTATAATTATCTAGGTATATATTTGAGAGAAATATATAGTGAATTTATAATCCTTACAAGACATTAAAGATAGAGATATTATGAGTTAATGTTAGAGTGGTCATAACCCAAAGAAAAAATGTGGTTCAGATAGATCCCTTACCTCGAGTCTAAATAATCAAATTTGTTATGTATCATTCTAAATAATAAATTTATATTAATTTTTTAATTTCTTAATAAAATTTTTATTGTTTTTTCTTTTTTTATTTATTACCATGATATATTTTATTATTTAATCATTTCTAATCACATCAAATGTTTTGATGATATTCTACCCATATGTCCAAAATGAATTTGGAAAGTTAACTATGGTAAAATAGGTAAATTAATAAATAATATAAATAATAATAATAAATAAATAAAATAATTTTTATAAATCAATTATATTTTTAAAACTAACAAGGAATGAAGTTTATAAAAATTGAATGATGTTACCATCATGGGGACGGTAGGTTGTATATACACATGAGTAACATTTCAATTTCCAATGATCAATGAAGAAATAAGGTAAGTATTAATTTAAAATTAATGATTTATAATTATATTATAAATACCATATTATTTCCTTAAAAATGTTATATATACCATCCAGGTAATGCAGTAATTAGAAAATTATTCACATCTTTGTGGAGGTGGTAATCTATATACACACACAAACAACATTATCATTTTTCTATAAGTTTAAATGTAATAATTTAAATGATATATCATATTCCCATAATGATAAATATTTCATTAATAATATATATATATAACCCATCATTATATCCATCTATGAAAGGTGATGTTGGAAAATGAATTACATCAGTTCGTGAGGTGGTAGTTTGTTATACACATGAATGATAGTTTTGTTTCCAAATTGATGAAAATAGGGGATTAATAAAGGTTATGAAATTAAAATGATAAAATCTTAGTTTATGGGATATAAAAATTTACTTATATCATCATGGATGAGGAATATTTTAACATGGTAGAAGATGAAATAAAACTAAAACTTTTGGTTTAAGACTATAAATCATTTTTAGACAACTTTCCTTTCTTTACACCTTAAACCATATAAGTCTTCTATAATTCCAAAAACTAGGGCTTGTATAATCGTGTAAGGGACTATAATAAGTAATTTGGGTAGATATGTTTTCAAATAAAAAGATTTTTAATTATGTAGATAAAAGAAGAAAAGGTCCCCTTTTATAAGAGAGGGGAGGGCCACCTAAGGAATTAGTTAAAATATTAAATTTTTAAAAAATAATTTTCATTCTAAAAAGCTTTCAAAATGATATAATTATATGTTTTTATGAGTATGGTTTTAAATAATTTCATTAAATTAATTTTTAAATATTTTATATTTGGTTTTTACCCTTATCTATTTGATTTCACCCATGTTAACCCTTTTTTACAATTACCTCAATAACCAAGTATTTACACTTTATAAGAAGATAAAGTTAATAAAAAGGTTAATTGGTCCATTAATAGAAAATAGTAGATATTTTTAATCATTGAAAAATAAATTTTCCTATGATTTTATTTTAAGTAACTTTAATTCATTAAATACAATATTATTTATTATAAAACAACATTAATTTAGTTTTTTGGAACTATTCATTTATTTTAACTTTGAAAACTATATAACAGTAAAGTAATTATAATATAATCCTCTTATTAATCATTAAAATTTTATATGTTTCCATGAAAATTAATGTTACACAATAAATCTTTCAAATTATATTACTTTTAACCTTTTTTAAAAAAATTATTTTATTTTACTATTAATTGAATAAATTTTGTGATTCAGTTGTGTAAACCCTTAAGGTAATTATTTCATCCCTAAAAATTAAAAATAATTTTCCATGATAAAATTTTATTTATATTTAAAATTATTATTTATAATTGAATATATTTTTATTTATTTTTGTCACAAAATATTATATAAATTAAAAGAAAGTAAATTTATTGACTTTATATTTTACTTTACTAATATAGAGGTCAATATACAAGTCACATGACAAAAAATTTCCATAATTTCAAAATTTTTATGGATATGTAAAATATAAACTCATTTAGTTGGATAAATTCGTGTTTTTTATTCATTTTTAAGTTTTTATCACATATTTTACCCTTAATTAATCAATTTACCCATATTATTGTAATAATTATTTAATAAGGCTACTATTTATAGTGACATAAAACAAAATGGGTCTGTTTACCATATTTGGACATCTTGATTTATATTATGGAATCTATTTTTTAAGATTAAATTTCAAAAAAATTAAGAATTTTATTTGATATTAAACAATTAAAATGGGATGAAAAGTAGTGTTTCATGAAATGCCTTTTCAGTAATTTTTTTATTCAAAATTAAATTATAAAATTAATTAAAAATTATATTATTAGATTTTTAATAATAAAATATAAATTAATTTACATTCATTCCATATTTATATAAAATGTAACTTTCTAAAATCTTGAAAAAATAGTTTTCATTAAAAATTAGTATTCTTCACTATTAATTTTGAAAATCGACCTTTTCAAAAAAATATCAAAATTTCACAATAAGAAGAATTTTAAATTCTTATTTAGTAAATTATGTTCATTTAATAAATTACATAAAAATTTATCAAATTAATTATAATATTCACTCCCAAAAAGTATTAAAAATTATTTTTGAACAAATTGTATTTATGAAAAATTAAATGACTTTAATAAAAAATTATTATTAATCAATAAATTTTTATTAGGTAGGTACTTTATATATATTTCATTATATTTTTAATCTTATTAAAACCTACAAATTCAATATCTTGGTTATATTAACCGCATTTAAATAAAATATTTTTATTCTATATCCCAATTCACTTAAAACATGGTGATTTGTGTTAAAAAAGATATCAAGAATATAATTATTTTAAAAATATTATGGTGTTACATTGACGTTATGGGTGATGAACTGATCATCCCCATCCATTGGTATTGAGATCACTTTTGAACACAATCTCTACTTCCTTTCGCCTTATCACTAAATTCAAGATCATGTTTTGAATGTCATTAAAATCAAAATATACCATCCCATTAGTGTTTCTCACCACTTTCACCATTGAATAAAATCTATATGGAAGTGATTAAAGAGGAATAATATCGAAAAATTCAATTTTTGAAGTTACCTTCACATATTTGAGCTTCCCTAATATCATATTGAAATTATTCATGTGATTAACTATGTAAATTTAATCAAATAACCTCCAGTTAAACAAACTACACATCAGGAAAATTTTGTTAAGAGAAGTTTGATTTTGATACATTTCACCCAAAACATGCATGACCCTTTCAGTTTTTTTTCACTATTGTTGAATTCAACATTCTGAGCAAGTGAAATAACAATCAAGGCTAAAGCCTTCGTGTCCAAATTCTACCATTTTGTCATGTCTATTGTTTCATGTCGTGAACTGGAATGAGGTGTATTAATATCCTTTTATATGAGAAGATATTTCAAAATCATTATCTAAAAGGAAATTATTCTTTGAATTAAATAATTTAGATGAACATTTGATACCTCTAAAGTCATTCTAATAATAAATATAAACAAAATGATATCAACTATCATAACATATAACAGGAGAAGTCAATTGGATACTATGAGTAAAGTGGAAGTAACTTTTCCCTATGATACCACTTGATATGAGTAGAGCCTACCAAGAAGAACAACATCTATTTGATATAATAGATAGAATTGGAAAAAACAAATTACATAGAATTAATGTCCATTTGATTACTTCATCCTTCATAGAATAATTCTTTTCAATGTTTTTGGAATATTTTATTTTCCAATAACCTATTCCTTAGGGATTGTTCATTAGAATGACGATGTGATACCACCGGATTACCACTAAATACTCCATGATCACACATCACATGGAAATAAAAAATTGAATTGACAATAATGATTTACATGGTTTGGAAAAAGTCATAAATTCTTAGGGGAACACAAAATACATATTTTATTAATGACATAAAAGAATTTAAACTACATATTTCTCACTTCATATACTATATTATTTCTAATAAAATTTAATTAGAGACTCCCAATTGTTCAGTATATGAAATGAAAAAATGGCAATACTTTAGATCTAATCCACCACACCTCATTATAGAGGTCCCAGTCTAGACAACTCGTTTCAATTACCTATGATATTCCTCGTATGGGTCCCATTTAATTGAGAAATTTATGATACAATATTTTACCACTCAATGAAACCACCAAAAACAATTCAATAAGTACACAATAAATGAACTGAGTTATGGCACTCAATGAATATCATCTATTATAATTTCAATGTGATGATATTTGTCTGGTCATCAAAGATTCACCGAATAATACCTCTATCTAATTATTATTCATTCGTTCATCTTTATCTGATGATCAACCCCTGATGGATGTATATCCCTTAACAACCCTTTTTCCAAGTATCTTTGAAATGAAAACATCTTGAAAAAACATTCACTCAGTCTATCCAATGATTTTAGTATTATAATATTCACCTGAAATGATCATCCCACTGATCCTAAAAAACTTACGCAAACCCAAATACTATGACATTTTTCTACTATGAGGAGTCACCAATCAATTCTTAATCAACTAAATATAATCTGATGCCTCATGCATGAGACTCAATATGAAACTGACTCTACAGCTTCTACAAAATATAATGAATAATAGTATGGAATAATATAAAAATCCTCAAACATAGGAATATATCTATAAATCTTGATAGGAATATTTTTGGAAAATTATGTTTTCACAGAATAGTTCTCCTAAGAACCTCCAAAATCATAGACACATTCTCAAAAAAAATGAATATAATAATCTGAAATGTATTATTAGATTTCCCATTTTTTCATGGGTGATAATATGTGATTAGGTGAACCTATTTATATTGAGACTTATGGAATCATTTTATTAAGTGAAATTTGTATCAATAATCCCTCTATGAAAAAACACTCTAAAGTATACTGTGTAAGAATAATATGTCTCAAACATTGACCTTTCCCAACCCATCAACTAAAAATATTTCATGGATCGAAATGAAATGACTCAATTTAGTCAAACAATCCATGATCAAACTTACAATGCCACTACCCCCAGCATTTCCTTAGCAACCCCACCATGATTTCTGTAGTCACTTCATACCATTTTCAAATCGGAATGGGCTATAAATATAGAAGGAGAACGTGCCAATAATGCTTATTCTTCACCTGCTGATAGGTTGGTAACCATTTAACAAATCCAAAGATGTCACTATTCATTCTATTCCACCAATAATAATTTTTTACATAAAAATATGTGATTTTAAAACCTCGATATATGAGCCAATTTGAGGTGTATGAGTCCCAAATCCACTCCTCGTGTATACTCTTATAGACTATGATAAGATATCAAACATAAAGGATCTTATAAACATCAAGAGACTAGTATAGTGTAAGATCATCACCATATATATTGTCTCTCATTACTAGAAAATTTTAATTTCATAGATGGACCCACATTACTCAGGATTGAATATGTGATGGATAAGGATGCATGCTCCACTCGGCTTGGGTACCCCTATTCTTCAGGATAAATCTTAGCAAAAAGGGGTATCATAATATGTTAGATATTGTAATTCTAAACCACCTAAGTCTATTTATTTTGGATAAATTAATCAATAATAATGTTAAAATTCCTATCTTTTTACTCTAGATCAAAATAAAAAGACTAAAAATACTCAACCTAACTTCACTACCAAAAGTTCAGGTCTTATTGTTAGAAAATGTACCTTAGGATATTATGTTTAGTATAAATAACAAATAATTCACACAATAGGTAATGTTTCTACAGTATCAAGTCATGCACCACCAATTATAAATATAGGTCTTATTTCAAGTAGTTCTTCTTGTGAAAATTAGTAGTTTGGACCTATAAGTTACTACATGACCATCCTATATGAAGACTATTCCTAGTACAACTCTTGATTCACCACATTTAATGATATACTCTATCTCAAACTCACGTAAGAAATGGATTCATTATATAGTCAGTCTTCATTTCAATAAAAAATGAACTCTCACAATTTTCTAACAAAAAAAACTTATTCCCTTTCTTAGTTAGGATTTTATTTAGTGATAACATATAGGAAAATTCTTGAATAAATGTTCTATAACAATCAGAAAGGCCTAAAATTTTGGGATCTAAAACAATAAGTAGGTTTTTCCAAGAAACCACTACTATGACATTCCTAGGGTATATTGATACTTCAAACTCATATAAGGACTGACCCATGAATTGCAAATAGTCAATCCAAAATTATAACTTAAAGAGATAAATATAAAAACAATGTTGCTTAAGTGTTCATTGAAAAAACATATATTGTCATTAATATTATACCCTAAATATGGAGTACAAAACTATATCACTGAAAAATACAACAAAAATGTGTCTATATATAGTTGAAAGATTCAGTTCATCATGTCCATGAACACTGTCAGTGTGTTTATTATACTAAAAGTCATCATTGGGTACTCATGTGGATTTTACCTACATTTGAACGTTATGTGTGGTATGTATAAAGGCCTCACACTCAATTGGTGATAAACCAATATCAATTAAATATTATAGAATGATGTGGATCCTTTAATATGATCAAATAAATCATTGAAATGTCTAAATGGATATTGGTTTTTGACCATTTTTTAATTCAACTATAAATAATCCACACAAACCATCAAGGAGGCATCTGCCTTCTTGGTGAATTAGACTAGGGAACCTAAAGGAGATGTGATCTACTAAATATAAACCTTTTAAACTGAAGATATTTTCTATTAAATATAAACTAGTGGAATATTTATTCTCTTATAAAATATATATTCATTGAATTCCATTTTGTTACCACCTTCCTCCTAAGAATACCCATTTTCTTATTCTTTTATATCATCTATTTTCATTTGCAATATTCTTTTCACAATTATTAAATCAATATAATTGGTTCTCATATATTAATATTACTTGTTGAATTTAAAATTTGTAAATAAAATATTCAACAAAATTCTAATAGATTCAATTTAGATATGTCCCTTGATTTATCTACAAATAAATATATTCCATTTAGATCAAAAGGTGAATTTAATAAAAATACAAATAACCCCCAAAAAACCTTGGTTAAGAAATTACATGGAAAATATTAAAAATATGTATTTTCTAAAGGTTAGTAGTGTTGAACTATGTTTTTTAGCATAAAATGTTGGTTTCTCATTAGTTTTTATCTACTTCTAGAGTTTTTGAAGCATAAAACAATAGATTTCAGTAAAAGAATTATCTCTTTAAAATTTTTGATGAACCCTATCTTTTTGTGTAAAGGTTCATAGTTCTAAAAACCCATCATATATTGACTGATATTACTTAATAGAGAAAACATTTTTATTTAAATATAGGTCCCCTAAATGACTTATATGTAATGAAATGTATAAGGTTCCCTACAGGACTCATACACACTTCATATAGACTCGTACAAAATTTACCCTTATGAAAACGACTTCTAGTGTTGATCAATACCTAAATAGTAAACATAGATAATATTTTTGTGATGTAAGAACACTTAACACTTCTTTTGTAGTGAAACACATAACCTTGTGGTGTGTAATATTCATTTGTCACACTTAAAACAATTTTTCATACACCATGATCATAGTTTACGATGCAGTGAGTACATAAAACACACCTTCAATCTTAAAGAATCATATAATTTTTTGTTAAATTTAACCAAAAAAGGTGAAATCTCCTCCATAGATGGGTTCTTGGTATAGAGTTTGATAAAAAAATATGACAAAGTCATTTAATAAATTCCCCAAAATATTTCTTTTATACAATAATAAATACCCTATTTTTTTAAACATACCAAATCAATTTCTCCATATCACTCCTACATTGTTTATTGGTGAAGGTACACTATCAAATTTATATAAAATCTATGAGTTCTCTACCATTCCTGATGGGTGAATCATACCAACCCACTAAATGTAATCCTATGATAAAAATTTACCCATTCTTACCCAATCCTTCACATATGCTAGTACTAATCCACACGATTCCACTCCTATAAAACTCCACCTTTATCCAAGCTTGTTATTAATTATTTTTCCTCCTAGTTGAGTGACTTTAACAATCCATCCTTATAGGGGTTTTCATTATTATTTTTAATGGACTCTTGTCCATCACATAGCCAAATATAATCTTTATTCTCCATACACATTTTTCTACTTTATCTATACATCAGACTCACTTATACTAAGTAAGTCCAAGCCAACATCATACGTCGTTATTTTATCAAAAAATTTAAATGTTAATAATGATACCTCCATTTATGTCCTATATGGATAGTTCATAAATCACTAAGAATCCATAACAATATTCCCTACATCACCTCTTTCTTTAATAGATTCTGTAAAAAGAATTAAATCCATTTTCCCCTCACAAAATTCATGAAACTCTTCTTCAAAATCATTCTATCATATATTATCATCAAATCAAACATAATATAATGTTGGAAATAATATCCCCCTTTGTACTTTTTTCTATAAAATTATATAAAAGTTTCCACATTATGGTCCATGGTTTTTTTAGTCTCCTATCCCCCATTTTTTAATAAAATATTATGGAGAATTTTGTTCTTCTTTAGGGGGTATCAACATCATTTTAGATTTTTTTTATTCATATTTACTACCCATTTTTATCACACTACTTGTATTAAATATATGAAGATCAATCACTATATTTATCATTCCTTTATCAATTCCAAATTTAGAAAAACTATTATTCTCTTAACTCCTACATCACAATCCTTACATGAAACCATAAACACCCTCAAACATATATCTTCAATATTGCTATATCACTTCAACTACTAACCCAATATCGTTTTATAGTTTCATTCATCATTTTAAATTCCCATGAGTGTACTTCATCACATGGAAATTACTAGTAAATAAATCCTAAAAGACTAATCAGATTAATCTTACTATATGAAACAAGACTCAATGTTATAAAAATCAATAATACTAATGTCACTCACAATTCATTTCATTAAATACTAAAAAATTGAGAAACTAATAAAAAACACCCTTTTATATAAATAATGTTAACAAAAAATAGTTAGTGCAAAAATTTCAATGAAAAAGGGTGTGTGACACAACACTTGTAACATCAAATAATATAACTTATTAATGAAGTTAATATTATTTGTTAACAAAAAGCATGTGATAACATGAGAATCATGTATTTATAATTCTTCATAATATATATACCTTATTTAAAATGAGGTTAAAAAAACTTTTTATGATAATCATCAACCCTATCTGAGTTTCATTACCCCTAGGCACTAATTGATGAAGTAATCATATTTAGGTGAAAACACTAATAGATATATTTTTTATAGTGTTTTCTTCCTACAAGAATATATTGAGTTCCCTAAAAAGAACACAGATGATACTATCATTTCAATGTATAACAACTACTCATGAAATACAAATGGTTGTTTCATCTTCAATATGGTTCACACTCACTCAATATAAACTACATCCATTTTCCATAGGCATAATATCAACTTGTGATACTTCCATAAATGTATTCAAATCACATTAAACTATAATATTATTTTTAACACTAGTTTAATAATATATTTGGATAGATACTCTCTATTATTTATGATTTAAAAATGATTAGATATATTTCAACATGTATAGATAAGTTCATATTTGTTTCTTTAGGGTAATATATTTACCTACACAATTCTATATGGGCTGCCATGGAATTGGTTTCAACATAAACTTTAATGTATATACATATCCATAAGTATTCTCAAATGAAACTACATTGAGTAAATAAAAATTTATTTAGAGACTTGTTTTTTAGAAATAATTTCTTGATTCACACATATTCTTCTTCAATGTACACATAACACATTGATCATCTTTATTAACACACACATACGGAATTTAAAAATTTATAAAGCACAAAAACATTCACTATTAATTCATCTACTTTGAATTCCTATAAGCCATGTATTGTGTCTTATCTTTAATCATACATTAAAATATTCATCAAATACGTAAAAAAAATTCACTAGTTTTTTCATCAACATGGTCAGATACCCAAGTACCCTAACACTCAAGCCGTCTCTTACATAGACTGAATGGAATTCCAAATCCCCATGGGTTGGAGACAAGAAATAAAAATCATACATGACCAAAGAGGGAATTAATTTTACATAAAAAATGTAGATTATGAAAGATTATAATCTTTTATTCTCAAATCTCTATAATAAGAAATTACGAAAAACGAATCAGTATAAAAAAATCCCAAGGAGTAAATAATCAAAGTACTCGATATCTAAAAAGATGAAAACTCAAACATCCAATGAAATAGGTGGATTAAATCTACACTAGTTACCTCCATCATCACTGCATGGTCCAAAGGATCGAGATCATTCACCACCTCCAAGTGATGTTTTCCCTTAAATCTAACTTGGTATAATAATGTATACAAGTTACAGAAAGAAAATGTAGGATCTGACCTAGAAAGCCTATTAGGGCCTCAAAAAGTGTTCCATAATCAATATAATTATAATTTACCATTTATGTTAACTGATAAAATAAAATAAGGCATGTAATTCAATTTTTCATATTTTAAACAGAAAAGGATTTTATAGTCAAAGGACAGAAAATATGTCAAAAAACATTCAAGAATGCTTAAATGAACATTTTCTATAAAACATTTTGTATAAATTAGTTGGTATGAATAAAATAGATCGATAATCAATATAATTTAAATCAAATAAAAAACTCATTGGAAAGCACCAGGTACAAAATCCCTTGTGACAAGTTTCTTTTTTAGGTAATAGGATCCTAAAACATATCATAATGATCATGCCTCTAGTTAGGTGTGCACACACAAACATACCTCAATAGGTGAACCCATTACAGGTAGACTACACACTAATAGGGGAACCCATTATGGGAAGTCATGTTGTAGTTTTTTAGTAACAGTTTTCATCATCAATCCATTTTAATGGAGGCATGTTCCTAGAATTCGTTTCCCAATTACCATTAACTACCTATTCTAACATGTTCTTTGAACAATAAAATATTAAAATTTAAAATCAATCCTTTTAAGAAATTTTAAAATAAAATTTTCCAATTTTAGTTTTCAACAGGCCTTCTCATTTCAAAAAATCAAAATTTTTTATCATTTCATTCATTTTCAAATAAATTTTCAAATTAATTCATTTTTTAAGATCAATCAAAAAAATATTTAATATAAACAATTTCCAAATCAAGATATCATTTTTCATAAATCCACCCCAAAATTCAAATTACATTTGAATTTGGGTTTTTCTCAAATCCCCTGCCTATTTCAATTCAAAGATAAAAGAATCCTGATTCATTTTTTTAATCAATTAAAAACTCATTTGAATTTATTCAAGAAATTAATGGTTTCAATCATAGGGAAAAGAATTATGGAACCACTTTCCTTTAGATTAAGGAATAAAATAAATCAACAACCACAATAGGATTCACCAATGAAGAATGAAGGGAGAGAAGATATAGGAATCCAACCTAATGTCAAGATACAACAAAAATAAGCTTAAATCTATAATTTTATAATGATATATCAAAAATTACGTAAAGAAATAGAGGATAAAAGAAACTATATGAGAGGATATCCAATTACTAATTGGAGATAGTTCAAGATAAATGGCACTTTGATCTCCCAAGGAAAGGGTTTTCATTGGAAAAATCACATATTGGGAGCCTTTAAGGAAGAAGAAAATGTGTTAGGATTTAAAAGGGGATTAGGATTATTAAACAGGGGGTTAGGGATTTTTAATTAAATAATTATAGGAATTAGAAACCACATGCTTGGTTTCCTTAGAAGGGTCACATGGTTATATCAACTGTGTGTGATAAACGTGTATGCATATTGGAAATTTGTTTTAGTTGAATGGTTTATACGGTTAGAAATATGGTTTTGAAAAATATCGCATTCCCTTATAATGTATCCCAATAGGGCACACTATTTTCTTGTAAAGCTAATTGGTTTTACAAAACCATGTGCTAACCATGAAAAACCTAAAGGTCTTCTAAAAATTTCAAAATTCTCTCAAAATGACCACAAAAGAAGACTCAACCAAAAGGTCATCAAAACTAAAGTCATGTAATAATCGAATTAAAGTAATGGGATGTTACAAAATAGTTGTCACGACCCGACCTCGGGGCCCGTGCCGTGACTACCCCAAGCCCGCCTTCCATAGGCCAGGGGCTGGCGACTAGCACCAAGGCGTAAAATCCTGGTAAATAGGGAAGGCATTGCCTTTATAAGTAACAACCACCACAGAGTCAGCAAGCGGAAAGTAACTACAAAGTGCAGAAAAGTAAAGGGGGCCGGAATACAAGCCCAACTGAAAATACAACTGAAAAGGAAAAAGAACAGCAACTGAAGAAAAGACGGCGGCCTCGTGTCGTCCACTGGCAATCCCACCTGAAGGGTGGGTACAGATAGCCTCCAGGCTCCTCGGGTCCCACGTCTGCTCCGAGCACGTCCCGCCCAGTGGTCCGCCTCCAGGTACCGTCCTGCTCCACGCCCCAACCGAGATCAGCGCTGTCCGTCGTCTGCATCCAACACAACAAGGTGCGGGCATAGCCTGTGCAGGGGTGAGTATAAACTACTCAGTAAGGACCCCGAGACCCTCGAAGGTCTCCCGAAATCCACAAAGGATATAGCACAAAAGGAAGGGGCAACCACGAAGAAACAACTGACTCGACTTAGGTATATGCTCATACATATACCTAAGTCCCCATTTCTAGCTCTGCTCTCGATCTCAAGGTCAACTCGATCCACACAGGAAAGCAAGACTCAAATCCACCAGGGAGAGTAAATAGTAAATAGTAAATCCACATAGGATAGTTCAACACAATCCACAAAGGAGAGTAACATAAGATTCAGCTCAACCAGGTATACTTTTTCAGATGACGTCAAAGATGATCATTGATCCATCTAAGTCGTCGGACCCATGAAGGATCGATAGGTACTAACCTCGGCAATGACCCACACAGGATCGGGCCCACACAGGACCTGTAGCACTGATCCACGTAGGATCGCTGAGTGCAGTAGTCGACGCAGTCCACTGAGGATCTCTGCACAGTCGTCGCCACAGTCCACGAAGGATCTCTGCTCTGTCGTCGAAGTCACAGCCAGCGCTAGGGTTCCCGCACACAGCGAGCTCGTTTAGGAGGGTCCGCTCCACGAGCCGAGAGGCTGATACATCAACTGACACGTAGTCCGAATTTGATGTATCCAAAAGTTCCATATCGACAACAGGATTTCAACGCAACAGACGGCGCGTCAATCGGACGCCCGGTCTGAGAGTTATTGGCATTTTCGTCCCAGGGGCCTGGTTGGTTTTTAGGGCAAAACCAACCCGACCGTACTCCGCCTATGTCCGATCCTCGGGCGGAGTATGCCAAAAGTTCCGCCTCACTTATAGGAAACTACCACAGCTGACGGTACGTCGATCGGACGTCCGTAGCTCAAGTTATGAGCGTTTCCGCTCCGAGGGCCTGGTTGGTTTCGTGTACGAACCAACCCGGCCGAACCCAAAGTCTTCCGAAACCTTGAGTGTAATATACCGAAACGACCGTATCGATCCAAGGATCACGTAGCCGCTGACGGTTCGTCAATCGGAGGTCCTAGGCCCAAGATATGGGCAAAAGACCGAAGAGGGCCCGAAAACGGGGGTTCTGGGCCCGGGGCGACCCGGCCCGGCCCGGTTGGGCCGGGTCCGGTCCGGCCTGGGCGTGGCCCGGCCGACCGGACCGGCCGGCTCGACCTCGGCCGAGCGGCCAAGGGGCGCCGCGGGTTTGACCCGCGGCTTAGGTGGAACGCGGCCCGCGCGGGCCGCGTGCTGGGTGGCCGGACCGCGGACGCGGTCCGGCGGTACGCCGCCGCCGCGGCCGAGCCACGGCGGATCCTCCGGCGGCGCGCCGGGCGCCGCCGCCTCCGGTCGCCGGTGCCGCCGCGCCGCCGCCGCCTTCCGCGGGCCGCCGGAGTTGCTCCGGTGGCCCGATTCATCTCCCGTCTGCGCCGTTGCTCCTCCCGGGGGCCGATCTTCACTGCGGGATCAACGGATCGCCCTTGCCGCACGGTTCGTCGTCGCTTGCCAAAACCGCACACGAAAAGGATCGGCGGAGGGTTGTTGGGTCTTGTTCATTAGACCCGCACCCTCCGCGTTAGTCATAAACAACGGGAGAAAGGGGCTACAACAATTTTTAATCAAGATAAAAAATTGTTCACTTCCTTTTTCTTTTAAACGGCAATTCAATTTTAATTAATTGAAAATATTCATGCCGGTTCTTTATTCAAAAAGAAATAAAAACACGGGAATGAATCATCAAGAATTAAATCCCTACCTTGTCGTCATCGTCGGACGAGAGGTCGTCGCGGATTTGGTGATCGTCGCGGAAGAGACACTCGTCGCACCGCGGGAAGGAGTCGCGCCGACGATCTCCGGATCAAGATCAAACGGATTTAATTAATTTAAATCCGTTGATATCGAATTATAAAAAGGGAGAATTTAGAAGATTCGATTCTCACCTTTAACCGCCGATCGTAGGTTTGCCGCGGAAGAAGAAGCGCCGAAGAAGAAGAAGAAGGTCGCGGAAAAAGTTTGTCGACGTCGCGGATCACGGTGTGCGTCGTCGAATTTTGGTTCCGGCGTTCTTCGCGTTCTTCGTGTTCTTCGCGTTCTTCGCGTTCTTCACGTTCTTCGCGTTCTTCGCGGGGAGGGTGGAGGCCCAGAGAATAAAGAGTAATCCTCCAAAATAGACACGTTGGTCTATTTTATTAATTCGCCAACGAACGCAAACGCGTAAGTAACGACCCATTAAATTCGTTGAATTAATTCAACGAATGAAACAGCCCATTTAATTCACGAAATAAACCGCCCAATTAAATGGTCTGTTAAGAAATTAAAGAAAACGCGCCGGTTGACTTTTCAGTTACTTTGACGGGTTTTCGCGGGTGCGTTACTTAGTGAAAGAAACGGCGGGGCTCGTGCGGGCCCCACCTCACAAATATCCTACCAAGGGGTAGGGTATTTCCGGATAGCACCCTATCCGTTTTAACTCAGTTCAAGTGGCTTCTAAGTGACTTCCAAGCGGCTTAAGTGAAATAAAATAAAGTTGTCGCACAACCTTTATTTTATTTCCGACTTAAAGCCCAAAATTTTAAAAACCACGGTTGAGCAAACGCAACTCCGGAAGAGGCGTTTCTAAGCAAATACCGGCGCTGCGATTTCATCGGTGCCCTCAGAATTCGATTCCGGGCACCGGTTCAAAAGATAGAAAAACCCGCTCGTCCGTTCACTGAACGTACCCGAGCCAAAGTTCAGAAATTGATTCCGGGCACACCGGGCCTCGGAATCAAGTGCCGTCTGAAGCTGCGCTCTTGTAAAATTCCAAAGAAAATTAAGAAAAAAATTTCCTTGAAATTTGCGGGTCTTTACATTACTCCCACCTCAGGGCTTTACGTCCCCGTAAAGATACATCAAAAACTAGGGGAACAAATGGGGGTACTGAGCACGCATCTGAGCCTCCCGCTCCCAAGTGCTCTCTTGGAGGTTCCCGTGCTGCCATCTGACGCGCACAAGAGGAATCGACCGCCCACGTAGGACCCGCTCTTGTCGATCCTCGATCTCCACTGGGACCTCCGCAAAAGTCGCCCCATCGTCCACGTCCAACTCCCCAAAGTCGATGATGTGTGTCGGGTCGTGCACGTATCTCCTCAGCTGAGACACGTGGAAGACGTCGTGCACCCGATGCAACTGAGGTGGTAGAGCCAGGCGATAAGCCACCTCTCCTATCCTGCTGAGGACCTGGAAAGGCCCGATGAAGCGTGGAGACAACTTGCCGCCTCGGCCAAATCTCCGTAAACCACGTCGAGGTGAGACACGCAAAAAGACGTGGTCGCCATCCTCGAACTCTAGTGGCCTCCGCCTCCTGTCAGCATATGACTTCTGCCGGCTCTGAGCTGTCCTCATCCTCTCCTGGATGATCTGGACCTTCTCTGTCGTGGCTCGGACCATCTCTGGTCCCACGAGTGCTGACTCCCCAGGGTCTGTCCAGCACAACGGTGATCTGCAGGGTCTGTCGTACAACGCCTCGTATGGTGCCATCCCGATGGTGGAGTGGTAGCTGTTGTTGTACGCGAACTCCACCAAGGGTAGGTGGTCCTCCCAGCTGCGACCAAAGTCGAGAACACATGCACGGAGCATGTCCTCGAGTGTCTGTATGGTCCTCTCAGTCTGACCATCCGTCTGAGGGTGGAAGGCTTTGCTCAGATGGAGCCGCGTCCCGAACGCCTCCTGCAACCCCTTCCAAAGCCGGGAAGTGAAACGAGCATCTCGATCAGAGACGATAGACGATGGCACACCGTGAAGCCGTACGATCTCCTGGACGTAAAGACGTCCAAAGCTCTCCACTGAGCCCTGCTCTCTGATGGGTAAGAAGTGTGCCGACTTGGTGAGTCGGTCGACAATCACCCAAATGGAGTCGTGACCTCTGGAAGTACGTGGAAGTCCAGTCACGAAGTCCATAGATATGCCGTCCCACTTCCACTCCGGGACCTCCAAGGGCTGTACCAAGCCTGCTGGTACCTAATGCTCTGCCTTCACCTGCTGACAGGTGAGGCATCGTGAAACGAACTCTGCCACAACTTTCTTCATGCCCGGCCACCAGTGCTGTTGTCTGAGATCATGGTACATCTTCGCCACTCCGGGATGCACCGCCAAGGGAGAAGTGTGAAACTCTCTCAGCACCTCCTCTCGTAAAGCGACTGGTACGAAGGTACGTCCTCTGAAAAGGATGTCGTGCTCTGCTCCAAGAGAGAAGCCATCAGGCGCCTGACCTGAGGATATCAGTGCACGCCGGGTCTCACAGTCACCGTCCCCACGCTGAGCCTCTCTGACCCGCTGTAGAAGTGGAGGAGAGACTGTGAGAGACTGAAGAAAGGCTTCTTCGTCTCTATCCACGAAGGATATCTGTAAGGAGGCTAGCTGCTCCGTCGCCTCCTCAAGTAGCTGAATGCCCGTCCTCCTGCTGAGGGCATCGGCTACCACGTTCCCCTTCCCAGGAGTATAGACTATCTCAAATTCATAGTCCTGGAGGAACTCAAGCCATCTCCGCTGTCTCAGGTTCAGGTCCTTCTGAGAGAAGATATACCTGAGACTCTGGTGGTCAGAAAAGACTGTGAAGCGCTCGCCCATCAGATAGTGCCGCCAAGTCTTCAGAGCGAAGACCACTGCTGCTAACTCCAGGTCATGAGGGGCGTAGTTCTGCTCATGCGGCCTCAACTGACGTGATCCGTAGGCGATCACGGCCCGCTCCTGCATCAGGACGCACCCAAGTCCAGTCCCTGATGCATCGCAGTAAACTACGTATCCAACTCCCTCCTCAGGCATCCTCAAGATAGGTGCGCTGGTCAATCTCAGTCTCATCTCCTGGAAGCTCTGCTGACATCTGTCTGACCACACAAAGGGTTTCCCCTTCTTTTTCAAGGCTGAGAGTGGTGCCGCAACTCTGGAGAAGTCTGGCACAAATCTCCGATAGTATCCGGCTAGGCCCAAGAAGCTCCGCACCTCCGTCACGCTCCTGGGTGGCTCCCAAGCTAGCACTGCCTCGATCTTCGCGGGATCCACTGCAACTCCCGCCTCAGAGATGACGTGCCCCAAGAAATGGACCTCACGTAACCAGAACTGGCATTTTGAGAGCTTTCCATAAAGCTGGTGCTCTCGGAGTGTGTCTAGCACAACTCGCAGGTGGTAGGCATGCTCCTCCTCAATCGTCGAGTATACCAAAATGTCGTCAATGAAGACCACGACAAATCGGTCGAGGTATGGCTGGAAGATCCTATTCATGAGGCTCATGAACACTGCTGGAGCATTGGTTACGCCGAACGGCCTAACCAAGAACTCATAATGGCCATACCGACACCTGAAGGCCGTCTTCTGCACGTCCTCGTCTCGAACTCTGAGCTGATGATAGCGTGACCGGAGGACTATCTTCGAGAACCACTGCGCTCCCTTGAGCTGATCGAAGAGGTCATCAATCCATGACAGCGGATACTTGTTCCTCACTGTCACCTGGTTCAGGCGACGATAGTCGACACACAGTCGTAAGCTCCCGTCTGCCTTCTTGGCGAACAATATCGGGGAAGCCCAGGGTGAAACACTGGGTCGGATAAACCCCTTGCTCTGCAAGTCCTCCAACTGTACCCGCAGCTCTCGAAGCTCGGCGGGGGCCATCCGATATGCTGGAGTAGATATCGGGGCTGTCCCGGGGTACAAGTCGATGTAAAAGTCTACCTCTCTACGAGGAGGTAGCCCTGGAACGTCGTCGGGAAAGACGTCCACGTACTGGTCCACCACTGCAGGAAAAACTGGACTCCGCACGTCCACTGCTCCTAGGATGAGGCTAGCCAACTGATGAGAGATGGGCTGCACTCTCCTCCGCGGAAGTCCATCCTGTGCTGCAAAGGTTCCCTTCTCGCCGGTGAAGGTAAACCTGCTCCCGTCGGTGCGAACACATCGCACCTTGCGCCTAAAACAGTCGATCTGGGAATGAACCGTGGATAGCCAATCCATGCCCAAGATGACGTCGTAAGACCTCGACGCCGCTACAAGGAGATCCCAGCCGAAGCTCTCGCCTCCTAGAGTAAGCTCACACTGCCGGCACCAGTGCGTAATTGTCGAGTCTGCTCCCGTAGGAGTCTCTAGCCGTAAGGATCGAGCCAACGGCTCAGTCGGAATCTCCGAGCTCCGAACAAGGGCAGAGGCTATGAAAGAGTGACTCGCTCCTGTGTCTATAAGTAATGCAGCAAGGGTGGAATAGACACAGATCGTACCTCGAATCATCTCTGGCATGTCGGGGTCGTAGGCCTCCACTGCCTAGAGCTGGGCCTGTCCCTGCCCGCCAGCTCCCTGTGGTCGAGGTGGCCCTCCTGGTGGTGGTGGGGGTAGAGCCTGGAAGCGTCGCCCACCACCCGCTGCTTGGCCAGCTCCTCTGCCTCGTCCGCCTCCTCCCTGCGGACCGCCACGGTCGACCCTCTGCCTCTGCCTGGGTGGTCCCTCCACCGTCTGCTGACCCTCGGTACGACGGGTCGGGCAGTCACGAGCCATGTGGCCCCGCCCGCCGCACTCATAGAACTGCCTGCCTCTCGGAAGACTGGCTCCGGGCTGGGTGCCCTGCACTGCTGAGCCAGTGTCCCGAGGTCGCCTGCCGGAAGGTCTGGTCCGCCTGGAACCCTGAGTCATCCGTCGGCTACCTGCTGCCGAAGACTCAGCTACCTGCCGCCCTGCGCTAGGTCTCGCCACTGAAGAAGGCTCTGCCAGGAAGCTCTCGATCAAGAGGGCTCGCTCCAGCACTCCCGCCTGGGTCGGAATGCTGAGGGAGATCAGCGACACCCGAATCTCCTGCCGCAAGCCCTGCTCGAAGGTCCGGGCCCGGAAGAAGGGGTCCCGTACCATGTCGGTCGAGTAGCGAGATAGGTCAGTGAACCTCGCCGCGTACTGAGCGACCGTCATGCTGCCCTGGCGCAGCTGGAGAAGCTCCTGGATGCGCACCGCTCGGAGGGTGGCCGGGACGAACTCAGAGCGGAAGAGGCTCTTGAAGTCCGTCCAGAGCAAGGATGCCTCATCGTGAACCTGGAGCATCAAGCTCCACCATCATCCTATCGCCGCCTGCAGGAGGCTCGCCGCGAGAATCACCATGAGATCCGCTGGTGTCCTCACTAGCCTAAAGATCCGTACCACCGCCTCTAGCCAGTCCTCGGTGGCCTGGGGGTCCGCCTCACCGTGAAACCTGGGCGGTCGCCGGCTCTGAAACTCATGCAGTGCCCTGAGGCGACGTGCATCGTCAGCGTCTGGTACTGGTAGCATCGGTGGGTCGGCGGGTAAAGCTACCGCCGGTGCCACTGCTGGCAAAGGGCCCTACACCGAGGCCTCGTCGCTCGGTGGGCTGCCGTCGCGCCCAACACTCGGAACCCTAGCTGGCTGTCGTCGCGGGGCCATCCTGAAAAGGAGAACAAGAGCACCACAGTCAGAACAGTATACCTGGTGAGCTGGCACAAGTAATCACAAGGAAAACTTGAGACTTTCATGAAGCAGATCAGTATACCCGGTGAGCTGACACAAGTAATCACAAAGAAAACTTGAAACACACACGCAATCAATGTTTTCATGCATTAAGTCGGAAATCAGGAGTCAGGGTCCTGGTGTACGGATACGTCGGCCGCCGCACCAACACTGGGCTCCCTGAACTGATAACCACACTCAATACACTAAACACTATTGCTTCATATAGGAAGAAAAGACAATCAGAGTCTGCGGTAGAACCGACTCCTTTGATACCAATTTGTCATGACCCGACCTCGGGGCCCGTGCCGTGACTACCCCAAGCCTGCCTTCCATAGGCCAGGGGCTGGCGACTAGCACCAAGGCGTAAAATCCCAGTAAACAGGGAAGGCATTGCCTTTATAAGTAACAACCACCACAGAGTCAGCAAGCGGAAAGTAACTACAAAGTGCAGAAAAGTAAAGGGGGCCGGAATACAAGCCCAACTGAAAATACAACTGAAAAGGAAAAGAACAGCAACTGAAGAAAAGACGGCGGCCTCGTGTCGTCCACTGGCAATCCCACCTGAAGGGTGGGTACAGATAGCCTCCAGGCTCCTCGGGTCCCACGTCCGCTCCGAGCACGTCCCGCCCAATGGTCTGCCTCCAGGTACCGTCCTGCTCCACGCCCCAACTGAGATCAGCACTATCCGTCGTCTGCATCCAACACAACAAGGTGCGGGCATAGCCCGTGCAGGGGTGAGTATAAACTACTCAGTAAGGACCCCGAGACCCCCGAAGGTCTCCCGAAATCCACAAAGGATATAGCACAAAAGGAAGGGGCAACCACGAAGAAACAACTGACTCGACTTAGGTATATGCTCATACATATACCTAAGTCCCCATTTCTAGCTCTGCTCTCGAGCTCAAGGTCAACTCGATCCACACAGGAAAGCAAGACTCAAATCCACCAGGGAGAGTAAATAGTAAATAGTAAATCCACATAGGATAGTTCAACACAATCCACAAAGGAGAGTAACATAAGATTCAACTCAACCAGGTATACTTTTTCAGATGACGTCAAAGATGATCACTGATCCATCTAAGTCGTCGGACCCATGAAGGATCGATAGGTACTAACCTCGGCAATGACCCACACAGGATCGGGCCCACACAGGACCTGTAGCAATGGCTCACACAGAACCGTAAGAGATGACCCACACAGGATCGGGCCCACACAGGACCTGTAGCACTGATCCACGTAGGATCGCTGAGTGCAGTAGTCGACGCAGTCCACTGAGGATCTCTGCACAGTCGTCGCCGCAGTCCACGAAGGATCTCTGCTCTGTCGTCGTCGCAGTCCACGGAGGATCTCTGCTCAGTCGTCGAAGTCACAGCCAGCGCTAGGGTTCCCGCACACAGCGAGCTCGTTTAGGAGGGTCCGCTCCACGAGCCGAGAGGCTGATACATCAACTGACACGTAGTCCGAAGTTGATGTATCCAAAAGTTCCGTATCGACAACAAGATTTCAACGCAACAGACGGCGCGTCAATCGGACGCCCGGTCTGAGAGTTATTGGCATTTTCGTCCCAGGGGCCCGGTTGGTTTTTAGGGAAAAACCAACCCGACCGTACTCCGCCTGTGTCCGATCCTCGGGCGGAGTATGCCAAAATTTCCGCCTCACTTAGAGGAAACTACCACAGCTGACGGTACGTCGATCGGACGTCCGTAGCTCAAGTTATGAGCGTTTCCGCTCCGAGGGCCCGGTTGGTTTCGTGTACGAACCAACCCGGCCGAACCCAAAGTCATCCGAAACCTTGAGTGTAATATACCGAAACGACCGTATCGATCCAAGGATCGCGTAGCCGCTGACGGTTCGTCAATCGGAGGTCCTAGGCCCAAGATATGGGCAAACGACCGAAGAGGGCCCGAAAACGGGGGTTCTGGGCCCGGGGCGACCCGGCCCGAACCCCCCCTGGGGGTCGGCCGAACCGGGTCGACCCGACCCGGCCTGGCCCGGTTGGGCCGGGTCCGGTCCGGCCTGGGCGCGGCCCGGCCGACCGGACCAGCCGGCTCGACCTCGGCCGAGCGGCCAAGGGGCGCCGCGGGTTTGACCCGCGACTTAGGTGGAACGCGGCCCGCGCGGGCCGCGTGCTGGGTGGCCGGACCGCGGACGCGGTCCGGCGGTTCGCCGCCGCCGCGGCCGAGCCGCGCCGGCGACCCGCGCCACCGCCGCCTTCTGCGGGCCGCCGGAGTTGCTCCGGTGGCCCGATTCCTCTCCCGTCTGCGCCGTTGCTCCTCCCGGGGGCCGATCTTCACTGCGGGATCAACGGATCGCCCTTGCCGCACGGTTCGTCGTCGCTTGCCAAAACCGCACACGAAAAGGATCAGCGGAGGGTTGTCGGGTCTTGTTCGTTAGACCCACACCCTCCGCGTTAGTCACAAACAACGGGAGAAAGGGGCTACAACAATTTTTAATCAAGATAAAAAATTGTTCACTTCCTTTTTCTTTTAAACGGCAATTCAATTTTAATTAATTGAAAATATTCATGTCGGTTCTTTATTCAAAAAGAAATAAAAAACACGGGAATGAATCATCAAGAATTAAATCCCTACCTTGTCGTCGTCGTCGGACGAGAGGTCGTCACGGATTTGGTGATCGTCGCGGAAGAGACGCTCGTCGCACCGCGGGAAGGAGTCGCGCCGACGATCTCCGGATCAAGATCAAACGGATTTAATTAATTTAAATCCGTTGATATCGAATTATAAAAAGGGAGAATTTAGAAGATTCGATTCTCACCTTTAACCGCCAATCGTAGGTTTGCCGCGGAAGAAGAAGCGCCGAAGAAGAAGAAGAAGGTCGCGGAAAAAGTTTGTCGACGTCGCGGATCACGGTGTGCATCGTCGAATTTTGGTTACGGCGTTCTTCGCGTTCTTCGTGTTCTTCGCGTTCTTCGCGTTCTTTGCGTTCTTCGCGTTCTTCGCGTTCTTCGCGGGGAGGGTGGAGGCCCCAAGAATAAAGAGTAATCCTCCAAAATAGACACGTTGGTCTATTTTATTAATTCGCCAACGAACGCAAACGCGTAAGTAACGACCCATTAAATTCGTTGAATTAATTCAACGAATGAAACAGCCCATTTAATTCACGAAATAAACCGCCCAATTAAATGGTCTGTTAAGAAATTAAAGAAAACGCGCTGGTTGACTTTTCAGTTACTTTGACGGGTTTTCGCGGGTGCGTTACTTAGCGAAAGAAACGGCGGGGCTCGTGCGGGCCCCACCTCACAAATATCCTACCAAGGGGTAGGGTATTTCCGGATAGCACCCTATCCGTTTTAACTCAGTTCAAGTGGCTTATAAGTGACTTTCAAGCGGCTTAAGTGAAATAAAATAAAGTTGTCTCACAACCTTTATTTTATTTCCGACTTAAAGCCCAAAATTTTAAAAACCACGGTTGAGCAAACGCAACTCCGGAAGAGGCGTTTCTAAGCAAATACCGGCGCTGCGATTTCATCGGTGCCCTCAGAATTCGATTTCGGGCACCGGTTCAAAAGATAGAAAAACCTGCTCGTCCGTTCACTGAACGTACCCGAGCCAAACTTCGGAAATTGATTCCGGGCACACCAGGCCTCGGAATCAGGTGCCGTCTGAAGCTGCACTCTTGTAAAATTCCAAAGAAAATTAAGAAATAAATTTCCTTGAAATTTGAGGGTCTTTACAATATGATCCATAAAAACTGTATATCACCATAAATTATTTTATGAAGCTTCCATAATAAAGGGACAATGTCGTTGCTTCCTCATTAATACCTCTTGCTACCAAGTTTCATAAGAATAAAAACAATCTTTCCATAGAACACTGACAATAGATTTCATCCTCCCTTGATAAATATTATCTCCGAATAAACAATCTTGAATCGATGCTCAGTCATAGAAAAATCAGGATCAACATTAATATCTTCCCAGTTCATGATTTTAGAAGGACTAGAGAGGTAATTTTGAAGCAATGATACATGGAACTTGTTATGTATCGATTTCAAATACGCATTCCCCACCATCCTAATAACAACAAAAGGTCCCAAAAATGAAGAACAACATTACCTTTCCTCTTAATATTCTGATAACCCAACTGAGGTGAAACTCTCAAAAACAAATGTTCACCAACTAAAAACTCCAATAGTCCCCTATGACAGTCAACATGATATTTGTACTATCTCTATGCCATCAACATTCTTTGATGAATAAAATGAATCATTATTTTCATCTCTTTGACCAATATGGGTCCAACCCTATATATTTCACCAATATCCAACTGAAAAAAATAAATATTTTCAAGGTTGAATATATAAGGTTTCAAAAGAATCCATTCTAATTGTGGAATTTTAAATATTTTTATAATAAAATCAAACCAGTCCCAAATAGATATCCCAAGCTCCCCCAAAATTGAGGATAATGGATAAAAGAATGTTCATAAGAATATATAGAGCCCTATTTGTTTACAAATCAGTATGTGGATGATATTTCAAGATCAAATATACCTGACACCCCATCACCATTTGTAGGCCTTGAAAAAATATAAGTAAAATAGGAATCTCTAATAGAGACTATAGTATATGGAACTCTGTTAAAACATATAATCTATTCCACATAGAGAATTACAAACTCTTAAAAATTTATTACATCATGAATGGGTATAAAATGAGCTAATTTGGTCAACCTATTGATCAAAAACCATATTACCTTATTTGCTAGAGGGGTATGTGACAAACCAATCACATAGTCCAATGAATTTTTATCCCACTTCCAAGTCATCCCATGATGTGGCTGAAGTAATACTAAAGGTCTCTGGTTCTCATCCCTGACCTGTTGGAAAGTATTATAATGAGAAACAAAATTAGCATTATCTCATCTCATAAATGGCTTCCAAAATTATCTCCGCGTATAATAGAACATCTTCTTGTTATCTAGGTTCACATAACACTAGTAATTATGGAAATCCACCATCATAGTTTTTCTGATGGGAAAAAGAAAAAAAATCGATTCCAAAAACATAGTATTACCTTAGAATAGAATGGTATCTCACCAATTGTCTCCCCATCATAGAGACGTAATGCCACAAATTCACCTTAATCCATTTATCCTGAAGAATAATCATTATAAGAGTGATGGTCAACTGAACAATTTCCAAAAAAACATTGGCTAGTTATTACTAGGCTCCCAAATGAAACTATTCTAAAAGATCCATCATGTTCCACTCTTCTAATGATTATTTCATGGCCCTGGTAAAAAGTATCATTCTCAATGAATCAGTAACAACATTTCCCTTGCCTAAGGTGTATGAAATGTAAAAATTAAAAGAATAAAGGTACTCCATCCAATTCCACTTCCAAAGGTTAAAATATTTTTGACACATTATGTAACTCAGGATATTGTGGTCCAAAAAGAAAGTGATCCTTTCTCAAAAAGGATTACACAAACTACTATTCAGAACAAACATAATAGTAGTGACTTCAAGTTCATGGTTTGGATTACTTTTCTCAGGAGGACTATCATTTCCAGAATAATAGGCTACCATGTGATCTCCCTATATAAGAATGCTACATAATCCTTATCCTAAATAATAACAAAAGACCGCATAGCCCCGCTCAGCCTCTAGAAGAGTCAAAACTGGAATAAAATTGAAAAGGTGTTTCAGAACAAAAAATTAATTATGACATTAATCATTATAATAGTACTATACCCCCTTACGAGTGAGAGAAGTCATTTGAGAAGAAAACCTTGAAAACCCATTTATTAACCAATGATAATACCCCACTAAACACAAGAAGATCTGTATCTCAAAAATATTATATGGTTTCTATCATGTCATAATAGCCATAATCATCCCATGATCAATGAATATACCATGTTTAGATACCACATGACCCAAGAAATTATCTTTTCAAATCCTGAAATCACATTTCTATAGATTGGAATAAAGTTAGTGATTTCTAAACATCAGTTGATCTTCTCTTAGATGACACACATGATCCTATTCAGAATGAGAGTAAATCGCGATCTCATCCACAAACACAACCACAAATGTATCAAGTTACTCGTGGAATATTCTATTTATAAATGATATAATCATTGAAAGATAATTGGTTAGACCAAATGGAATGATAAGATAATCATAATGGACATACTTTCTCCGGAATGTGGAATTCTGAATATCAGATTCTTTTATTCTCAATTGGTGATAACCAGACCCAATATTAATCTTCAGGATCCTACTTTTTTATTTTAGATGGTCAAAAATATCATCAATTTGTGTTAACTGATGTTATTTCTTTATCATATATCGATTTAGATTCAAGTAATCAACATTGAGGTGAAGTGTTATGTTATCTTTCTTTACAAAGAGAATACATGTGGTCCAAGTTGATGCATTTGGGTCTATAAATCCTTTATCAAATATATTATCCAATTGAGTATTCAACTCTTTTAGTTTGGATGGTTAAATATGGTAAGAAGGAATAGATATAGGTTGGGTACCATGCACTAAATCAATAGAAAAATTTTCTTCCCTTACCTGTGTAAAAATATAGAAATAATAAGGGAACACCTCAAGAAACTAAATGAAAATAAGGGGAAGATTATAACTCAAATATTATGAATCTAGATAAAATAAAATTGATGTTACTTTACCTAAATCTGGAAAATAATTTCCATCTATACTTGACCTCGAGTCCCCTTATCCCTAAAAAATAGGACACCCCCCAACAGGCATAGTAAAGAAGACTGTCGAAGGAAATAGTCAATTAAAACATTATTATAAATGAGTCAATTTATCTTGATAATGACATAGTAGGTTTTATATTGAGAACCATAAAATCTCATAAAAGCTCAATCTATGATAAATTTAAAACACAAGAAGGAAAACATTGACCTTTATCTCTCTTAGTTCTTAGGGGTGTAGTAACAACCATCATATAAGACAAAATATCCATGGTAATATTTCATAGGTTCACATTAAGAATTGATATAAAGGGGTGAGATGTGATAGTATCAAATAATGTAGTCACTGAAGATGAATCTATATTGATAGTACCTCTCACAGTCACAGGACCTATATCAAATAACTCTGGATACTGTTACACTATGTGAAGAATATTCGTTCCAGTTTCATGTGGCTAGAAACCCATATGCCACTACTCAGAGATGAAAAGAATCAAAAAAATCATTGGTGGCCTTAGAGACCATAAGAACGACATATGATTAGAACCTTAGTATAAACACATCTCAAATACTAAACCTCCCCCCACTAGAAGCAAGTTAAAGGGCCCCTTCTAGGAACTATAGGAGGACTTGAGGAAGCCTACTATTGATAACTATCATTTGACTCATCAAACTTCTTCTATCCTTTAAAGGAATTCATATTACAACAACTAATAGAAAAAATTAACTTACATCAACCATTAATTACTAGTCGGGTCAATCTCAACCATCAACGTCATACCACATATGTTAATATACAATGTGAGATTAATTAAGAAAAATGTAAATGGACATCAGGTCAAAGAACCATATAAAACCTTATGGACTTATTCTTCTCATTAAATACAACATTAGGTGAAAACTGAACAAACTTGGAAAATCAGTTCGCATATCACACCACGGTCTTATTAGCCTGATGAAGGTTGAAAATATCTATAACCTTAGCTACTGTCATATATTCTAGATTGAACTAATCTATGAAAATAAATCTAATTTCCTTACACTCTAATCCATCATGATTATGTTTCATTTCCATAATATCTCAAAATATCCTCCAAGTCCCTTCTAGATTAAAGGTAACTCATTCACCATAATTGCTTTAGTTGTTTCTGGAAAATAATAAAGGTGATATGTATTGTTTAACCAGTCATAAACCTATTTAAGATCATTGGTTCCTCAAATAGTAGGTGGATTCTATTATAAAAATATTTAGCATGATTCCAAGATTCATCCCTTCAAAGTTCCACAACTAGAGCCCAAACAGAAATGGGTGACGGTACATATCCCAAATCATAGAAAAAATGCACAATAATCCCAACAAGACTTTGGTTCATAAGAGGATATTCTCATTGTGGATTACCTATAGATTATGTTGAGTCATAATTTTTACATCTTACATTTCAATTCATTTTTATAGAAATCATAAACACTTTCTTAGAACTTATTTACTATATTTTAATGTTCATCATGTTTTAGTTTTTTTGTAGAAAATATTATATTTTACAATAAATAGAATAAATTATTAAGTATTATGAGTATAAACTATATAATCTTCATTATGATTATCTTAATGAGTATGAGTCTGATCAATCAGACACACATCTATCGGTACTAGAAGTTAGAAATTTCTTTGTGAATATCGTATTGGAAATTTCTTAACAATTAGACTGATACTGATACCAATAAAATCAGATTGATACTCATGACGATTATCATAATTACATTCCTAAATAAGTCTGTAAGATAAATTATTGTTTATAATCATGTTATAAAGAGTTTTTTATAATATAAAGATAATCTTTTACACTTTAATGGTGTAAGACAATACAAAATTGGAAATTTAGTAATATTTAAAGTGAATGTTTTGAAATTCATTAAGACAAACTCAAAAAAATATGACCATTAAGAGAGAAATATGACTGTTGGGAAGATGGATCTAAATACAAGTTCATTTTAAGAGATTAAAGATGATTACTAAGGTTAGTGGATTTCTGTCGGGTTATTTAATTTTCAATTTTTCATTTTTTAAGAGAGATGACTATTTATTAGAATTAAAGTATTGTTTCTAGTCTTTCTAATTATTTAGAGTTTTTTAGTTATAATAAATCCTTGTTGGGTTATCTATTTAAAAAATGTTTCATTGTAACATGAGTCTAGACATCATAACAATATATGGATTTGAAGTATAGGAAGATATAGAATCTGATCCATCAGATCAAGGGATACTGAAGCTAGGTGGACAAATAAATTGATCATCGTATCGAGGGATTATGAGGATTGGAAGAAAGAGCCATTATGATCTTCATATTAAGGGATTCCCTATAATGAGAATAAATACTTTCTTATAAGTATAAAACAAGGGATACCTTTAGTCTCGGTTATAGACTACCATACACTTAAGTTTAAAAGGGATTTATTATTTTTAATAGCTTCAAAGTCATTATTTATTTTTTATTTTATTGTATTACTTAGTTCATACAAGTTTTTATATTATGTGGCACATATAATAGATAGTGAAATATCATATTGATCTTTTTTTATTTGTACTATTCTAATTATGATAATAACAACACATTTGAATTAACCATATACATCCTAATTACGATTCTTATAATCTGATTAATTATATCCATAGTGATTTCGATCCTTTACACTATGATTTAATATTATTGATTTTGACAGTGATATTGTGATCATACTGAGGACATAGTCCAATAAACTAACTTAATAGGATTTTGTATTATTTAGTTTAATTCGTTAAAACTATGTTTTTAAAACTAAAATTCACCCCATCTTGTCTGTTATCCATTATAAGAATTTTACTATAAATGTAATCTGTGTATTTTTATACACTAGAAAAATATGGTATCAAAGAAGATTTCCACTACTAAAATACTTTCAGTGATTTTTTTATTTTCTATTTTAAGTTCATTCAACTTTTTAAAAAAAATCATAAAAAACTTTCACAATAATTTTTATTATGGAAAAATAATATCTTTTGTTTTTAAAGATGGAAGTCTAAAATCTGGTTCAATTTTTTATCTAAATTCGAAAAAAACACTAATTATAGATGGTGATTACTATCATTAATTGATAGATTTCATGAAGAATATTTTTTATCAACACTGATTTTGATAATTTAATTATGCTGACCGGATATTATAAAATTCCTGATATAGAGGTTACTGACCTTACCCATCATGAAAAGTAAAAATATCAATCAAACTACAGAGTAAGGAATAGTTTTTTATGTTTTATTAGAATAATAATATATATTCAAATATAATATTTTGAAGATGGAAAAATTATTTGTAAAAATATTTAGGCAACACACTATGAAACTTCAAATGTTGTTGAGACCAGGAGAGCTATGTTGAGAGTAGACTATCAAGCATTTTATTTCTCACCTGGATAATCTTTTTCATAGATTTATTAGTGATTCATAATGATTATTAACATTTTACAATATATTGGTGAGAAATGTTGGGATGATGAAATTATTATAGAGAATATAGTTTATATCATTCTCAATGAATATAAATCTAAGATAACTATTATATATGAGACTAGAAATTTGAGCAATCTTACTCTTAATTGTCTTATTAGAACTATTATGAAATATAATGGAAGATTGAAAAGATATTCTAATAATGAAAAAAATAAAAATGGAGGTGTTTTTTTACTTCAAAATCAACCTTAGGTATTCAAGTTCAAACTCTTTGGAATGTTGTTAAATCATTGAGAAAGAAGAAGGTGGTTCTACAATATGATCCAAGTGTTTATGAGAATTCTTAAAATGAATTAGAAAACTTGGAAAGAAGTATGAACAATATTATGTCAAGAAGTATTTTCGATATCATTATAAGAAAGTTTAGAAGGAAATAAGTGATAAGAAATATGAATTAAATTATTATGAATGTATAAAAGTTATAAATTTCAGACCAGATTTTCCAAAGATGAAAAGGAAAGACAGAAAGGATAATAATTTGGATTGGAATTCCAAGAGGTATTATAAATCAAAAGGAAGGAATATTTTGAAATATGTTTACACTTGGAGTTCCAGTGGAGGTGACTCTTTTGAAATTTCATCTGACAATGAAAGTTACAGATAGTGGAAAAATGGATTTTTGGAAATGTACACATTGTAAATCAATGTTTGATGGATAAGGAATGTACTATTGAAAACCTTTCCAATGTGTATTTAAGTGAAAAATTTCATGATAAGAAGGATTTAACATCATCAGATAGAGAATCTTCCTCATCCAATAATGCTAATTCTTTACCATATTATGAAGAAGTTTCCATATTTTCAAAATTACATGAAAATGAAAATTGTAAAATTTGTAAAAAAAACTTGATAACTCTAAGGAAAAATTATTAAGGATGATTCAAGAATAAATGTTTTAACAAATCAAATATTTGATCTTTTAAAAGATATTAATGACACTAATTCCAAAAAAAATCTATCTCTAATGATTTAAAAAAAGTAATTTCTGAGAAAAATGTTTTAGAATTTAAGAATAATTGAAATATTAATATTAATTAGGATAATGATTTAGTTGTAAAACTAAAATCTGAATTATTAAGTTTGAGAAAAAATTTATCAAACATTACCATTAGTAAGGATGGTTTTGATAAAATTTATAAACAAATATGTCCTAGTGGTACTAGTTTTGGAATATGATATAAATATAAAAAATAGTTTTAGTAAAAATATTTTTCCTTAAAAATTACCCTTTTGTGCTAAATGTCAATGAGGTGGCCACTAGAAAAATAATTATTCCTAAAATAAATTTCAATCACTGTGATTTTAATAAAATTTATTTTTCAAAAGAAATGACAATTGACCAAAATAAAATTAGGCAAATGTAGTTTCCAAGAATTTTATTTTGGATAAATATCGGACCCATGAAGGTTTTGATGCTGATAGAATAATGTTTTTATTTTTTAGGAAAAAGAAGAAAGTAAATAAAGAATAATACATGGTATATGGATAATTGATGTTCCAGACATATGATTGGTAACAAATAATATTTTTAAATGATCATCAAGGTAAAATGTAGAAAAGTTACATTGGAATATAATTCTCAAGGAGAGATTATCGAAATTGGTAACATTGTTCTTCTTGGTAAATCACTTATTCGAAATGTTTTGTTTTTTTTAATGGTTTTGAGAACAACCTTATAAGCATAATTCAATTACGTTATGATGGTTACCTTGTGAAATTTTTGAATGATATGTGTGTTGTAAATAGTTAAAAGGATGAAATTATTCTTTCTACTCGTTAACAAGAGAAGTTTTATACAATTAACATAGAAGACCTTAGGAGACAAGACATACCTTGATTAAGTTCAATGTAATACCAATAGTGGTTATGGAATAAAAGGTTAAGACACTATAGCCTTCAAAAATTATCTAAATTGACTATGAAAAGACTTATTACGGATCTATCAAAACTTCTTTCGGATACCTCAAAAGTCTATGATTCTTGTCATTTTGGAAAGAAACGTAATTCAAGTTTAAATATATTATTGAAGTCTCAACTACTAATGATTTATAGTTAGTGCACAAGGAATTATTTGGTCATATATAAACTAAAATTATTAGTGGAAAATGCTATGTTCAGGCCATAGTTGATGATTATAGTAGATATACATGGGTATATTTTCTTACAAAGAAACTCTAATCCTTTTATTATTTTAAAACATTTATAGCCAAAGACAAAAATAAGAAAAAAACATCTGTTGATAATTATTTGTAGTGACCATGGTGGAGAATTTGTAAATTATTATTTTGAATCATTTTTCAGTAATAAAGGTATTGAAAATAACTTTTACACCTAAAACCCCGTAGAAAAATGGTGTAGATAAATGAAGAAATAGAATTCATCAAGAAATAACTAGAATCATTTTTAGTGAATACATAATTACTGAACAATTTTGGGTCTAATAAGTTAGTACAACTTTCTATATTATAAATCGAGTTTAAATTATAATATTTCTTAATAAAACTCTTAAATATTTGTGGACAAGAAGAAAATAAAAGGTTTCATACTTCAGAGTTTTTGGTTTCAAAGTATTCATCCTGAATATGAAATAAAACTTTCATTAATTTTCACCCAAATCCAATAATGAATATTTTTATGTATTTACACTAATCCTAAGGTGTATAGAGGTTTTAGAAAGATTTATTTTGTCCTTAAGAAAACATTACATGTTCTGTTTTATGAATCCAACCCTTTTTTTCAAACAACCCACATCAATATCCTCAGATGTGATTTATAAAGCTAATTTTCAACCATTGATATAATGTTTTCTTCATAAGGATATAACTCTAGAAATTATTTATGAGGTCATTACTCGTGAATATTTTATACCTAATATTTAAGTAAATACTTTTTAACACTGAATAAGTTAGTTTTTTATAAGGAATCATCCTAGTGAGAGTATCATTTGTGATGGTGATCAACCAGTTATGACTAGATATTCCATATGGAATGAAAATAAACATCCAAATTCATTCTCCCAATTTGAACCTAAGAATATTGATGAGTAAAGTTGATGAGGATTAGATTAAGTATATTCAAGATGAACTCATTTAATTTGAGAGGGAAAAAGTCTGGATATTATTTGAACGCCCTAAATAACATTCTATAATTTGAGTTATATGGGGTGTTAGAAGTTATTTTGATGAAAATGGAATAATTGATGTAAATAAAGCTACAATTATTAATAAGGGTTATATTAAACAATAATTCATAGATTATGAGTAAACCTATGCACCAGTAGTTATACTTGAAGGTATTAATATTCCACTATCCCTTTAATCATTATTTAATTTCAAAAAAAATAAAATGGATTTGAAGTGTTATTTTCTTAAAAGATATGTTTAAGGGAAGTTTATGTTGAACAACCCCCTTTTTTGAAAATAAAAAACATCTTCAACAAGTTTATAAATGTAAAAAATATTTATATTGATATAAAAAATATCCTAGAGCGTGGTATGATAGGTTAATATGATTTTTGTTACAAATCAATTTTTTAAGGGAGCTTTGGATCTGAAACTTTTATAAAATAGTTTAATAAAACTATTAGGATTGATCAAATTTATGTTGATACCATTATATTTGGATCAACACAAAAATTACTAACATATTTTATTTGTGGATCTTATGAAATTGGAGTTTGATATGAGTGTGATGGGGGAGTTAACATATTCTATTAGTTTTCATATTTCTCAGCAATCAGAAGGAATTTTTATATCTCAACATATATATATATATAATATAATCCTAAGAAATTTGGATGCAATAATACTAAATGCATTGTTACTCTTATTGGTACCTCTAATAACCTTGATCTTAATGAGGTTAGGCAACCTGATGATCAAAATACTTTTAGAGGTATGACAAAAAATTTACTTTACCTAACATCTAGTCATCTATATTTATTATTTTATGTGTGATTATGTGATAAATATAAAGAAAATCCAAAAGAGACCCATTTAAAAGTTAAAAATCTAATTTTTTTATCTTAAGTGAACTATGGATTTTGGACTTTTTAATTCTTCTAAAAAGGGTTTTCAAATAAAAATTTCTTTTTGAACTGAATTTTGTTGTTTTATAATGGATTGGAAAATCAATTCCAGAACATTTAATTTATTATTTTAATCATTATATTCTTGTTCATATAATAAACAACACTCAGTAGTAGTGTCAACTACTAATTCCAATTAGGTGGTTGCAAGATGTTTTTTTTTCTCTAGTGTTGTCAATGAAACATACACTAATTGACTATAAATTGAGTTTTACTAAAACTAAAATACTTTGTGATAAAATAAGTTCCATTTCCTTAAGTGAAAACCCATAAAATATCTCACATTATAAGAACATAGATAAAATACATCATTTCCTTTGGGATCACACACTTGAAGAATATTTTATTTTACAATTCATCAGAATACAAAATCAAATTGCTGATATTTTCACAAAATATCTTCTTTTCGATAGATATGAATACAATAAACAGAATCTTGGAATGATCAGTGTAATGTATTCATTCATATCTTCTTCTTTTTTACCAATATATTTATAATAAGTGATTCTTTTTCATTAGGGGATCAGATATGTTTTTTCCAAAAATCAGTTTTCTAAAAACATATAGTTTTCTGAACTTTTTATCATAATGAGTTTTGTAGAATCATGTTATTTTAATAAAATTTTTAGATTGATAATTCTCAAAATGATTATTGGACTCTAAAATGATTATAAAAATTTCAGACTCAAATTTATTTTAAAATTTTCCTGATTCAAAACATTTCATAATCATGTTCTCTCAAAACCAATTTTCTATTTCTAAAAACAATTTCTTTGAGTTTCCTATGAAAAAATATCCAAATTTTAATACATAATGATAATATTATAATTATATTTCATTCTAAAACATTCAGATTCATTATTTTAAAATTATCATTATAGATTTATTTTGACAAAAACAAGAAGATTTGGTTAATTGGACCGATAGATTTCTTCACACCGATAGGTTCTCTTCTAACTTTTTAAATTTTTCACTATTTTATTATGAATGAATTTATAATTTTTATTGGTTTAATTTTAGTTTTTATAAAAAATTTGATATTTTTCTCAAAAAAAATATTAAATTTTTTCCAAATCATATTCATTATCAACATGATAAAAATTTAAAAATCTCAAAAGTTCAACATTTCATTTAATATTTCTTCATATTAACAATGATCGTCAGATTTATGTACGTTTCAACACAACCGTTGTATTTCATTCAAAATTTCAATCTCCATCTCAATACTTATTTAAGGAGGATAACCACTTGTTTCCCACATCATTTGTTCCATACTTTTTCCCTGACATTCAATTTCTTCAAAAGGATCTAGTCTAAAAAGTTTCATTTAAGACTGATTCAATAGTTTCAATTACAAATCCGATGGAATCTACAAAATATTACAATAAATAGTTCAAATTCAGTGAAATTTTATTTGATAGAACATTTATGTGAAATATTATTCTACTTTGAAGAAGATTATAGAATTATAAGGATGGGAATCAATGAGTGTCAAAATAGATCATAAGGATTTCAACATATTATATCCTGATCTTTTTTTGATTTTTATGCATCAGTCATGTATTTCATAGAATATTATGGAGAAAAAAAATATTTTTTGATATATTTAAAGGGGTATAAGAAGTCACTTAATAAATCTATGAGCTTAGTATAAAAATAATCATAAGTAGAAGCTTTTTCCCTTCACATAAATATCTATAAGACCAAGAATCCTTTAATAGGAAAAAAGAAGATGATTCTTTTTTTGGCTGTTATGAAAAAGTAAGGAAGGTTTCATACATGAATCTAGATAGTTGTGTTTTCATGTTATGGATGCAAGGGTTTCTTATACCTATGAGGGGAGATAATTATTTCTTGAAAGTTTTATATGTTTTCATATTATACTTTTTAGTAAAGATGACAAAGATAAATTTAGTGAGTTTTATTTTCTTAACCGTAGAGGATATAAAATCTAGTAAAATAAATTCAATGATCACAATATTTCTATATTTCTAAAATAAATTAGTTGAAAAATTCCTTGAGTTTTTTAAAATCATAAAAAAATGAAATCTAATAAGGTAAAATATATATATTATATGTTATGATATGATGAATTGAATGATATCTGTCTTTGATAATAAATAAAAGATGTTTTTTGAGAAGTTCGGTGGTACTAAAACAAAGGTAGAGCCATAAAGGAAGGTATATAATGCTAAGAATGAGAAGAAAAGTAAATCATAGACATCCATACTAATGATGGAAAATAAATAAAAGAAATTTCCTGATGAAGTGTATGAGGACTGGATGAAAAAGAAAGTAGAAAAGAAACCAGGAGAACCTCAAATTAGAATTGATCCTTCTGAGGCCAAGGCCTTGAGAATTCATGCTACTGATATGCTAGAAAAACAAGGAAAGAAAATATAGAAAAGAATAGGTTGATAGATTCTCAATATTATGAGAATATTTTTTAATGGAGTTGAGATATCCTCTAGGAATTTAGTTCTACCTTCTTCTCATACATATCAAATACTTCTGAAAGCATGCCTAGTATTTCAAGAAACATCAGTTGTTCAAGATTCGATTTTTTTCCTGGAAGAAAGAAAAAATGTAGTTGATGAAGAATCATTACATAGTAAATAAAAACAATCGGCAGTAGAACCTAAAGGTAGTGTTGATTTGATAATATCTATATATCTCAAGGAAGATCTTGATAAGGTAGTTTATGAATAGGTTTAAGGTAATTATAAAGAATAAAATTAATAAGAAGAAGAAATTGAATATAAAGAAGTTGAAGAACAAGTAGAAGAGAATGAGAATAAATATGATAGTAATGAATATGATGATAATTAAGAAGGTTACAATTAAGAGGAAGACCACAATGTGAAGACACATTCCGATAAGAAATCATTAGAATCATTATCGAAATCATCATCAAACTTACCCTCTAAGACTGAAAAATATGAGATGTTTGAATGTTCTAAATAATAACCATCAGAAGGAGATATATGGTCATTAACTAAAAAATATAAGGAAGATAAAAATTAAAATACAAGTTATTTGATAAAAACACAAAATATATAGATATAATGTAAATTTATGATGATAATGATGTGTAGAACAAAGTTTCTATAAAAGTCCCAAAATCGGTATCATGAAAATAAAATAATAAATAAGAATTTTTAGAAATTGAAACTAGATAAAATAAACATATTAAGATTCACCCAAAATAGTTAGACTCATCCATAGACATTGATTTTTATGGAGATGACAAACTTTTTCATGCATTGAAAGGTATTTCAGGAACAATTACCCATTTTCTAAATCTTGAATCATGGTGTTGGTTCATTCATGAAATTTTTAATGAAAAATTGGAATCGATCAAACTTTTAATAGAGAATTTTATTTTCCTTGAATCTTAGTTTAATGTTTTTCAAGGATGTTCTTGAACTCATAAAAAAATAATGTAATCTTATGGTGAAATGGTATCACCAAGTTGATGCTAATATTTAATTGCATGATGAAAATTTTGATGATGTGAAGAAGATAATGAATGAATCAGCCAATTCTTTCTGTTATTTATGTAATGATTTGGATGAAAGGTTAGAGTTTGTGGAATAGTTCAAGAATACAATTTATAATCATATTGAATAATTAAATACTCTAAAATGAAAGATCCAATATATGTTGAAACACCCCAGGTAAATAAAGAATATGACATTTTCATATTTATCCATATTTTTGAATGAAATATTAATATGACTTTAAAGGGGACGCTATGCTCAATGGCGTACCCAACACACAACAACGAGTTTCTTGGGAATCTTACATTGCACTCTAATAATAAAATAATATTATTTTAAATGGTAGTTAACATGTAGTCGTTATATTGGCGGGAATGGATATAAATAACTAAAATATGATTATATATGTTTTTTAAATGTTTTTACATTTATCCAATAAAAGATAAAGGCTTAAAATACGGAAAGAATTCAATTTTAGGCTTTTATACCCTAATTTTCACTAAAGGTTCACTTATCGTCGTTTGATGGTGAACTATCATTAAATATAGTTTTGAGCACTCTTATACATTATTTTGAACCAAATAAAACTCTTCTTTAGAATCGGGACATCAAATTTTACTTTTTGTAAATTTTTGGTATTTTTCCGATAAAGTTCATTTTTTAATGAATAGTGTAAAATGTTGTATTTTAATTCAAAACCTCTTTTTAATATAATTTCATTATATGACTAGATTATCTTTTGAATTGGTTTTAAAGTGAAATTTGAATATATTTTTACCATTAAATCCAATAGTGGTCTTTGGAATTAATTTCACTTTGAAATTGGACTTAAACTTGTGTCAATCTTTTGATACTTATTGTTTCATAAAAACACGCTATTTGTTATGACAGCGGAAATTAATTAATAAATTAATTTATTTGACTTATATGTTTTTAATTTTGTAAAATAGACTTCATTTTTGAATTCGGAATATCAAATATAGCTTAGGGTGAATTTTTGGTATTTTTCTGAAAAACTTCAATTTCTGATGAATAGTGAAACCACTAAGTGGTACTTATAAAAACTGATTTTTCATTTAAATGAAATTTCACCACTTCTGTGTTTTGAATTTAAAAAATCCTACATACATGGTTGTCATTAAGAGTTAAAATGTGGTTCAATGAGATTAAAATAATTTTTTGGTGAATAGTAACTTATTAAGTTTTTAATCGTGATTAGAGGTAATTAGTGTAGTTTAAGGAAAAAATGATATTATAATAAAATGAAAATACCTTGACACATGTCCTACCATTATTTTATGTGTCATGGCCGACCAATACAAGCCATGGGTAAACTAGGGGACCCCATGGAGCCACTTTGGTTGGGAAATGACATAAATAACTTTTTATTTAATGTTAAAGTAAAAATGACACACACATGAAATGTTTTACTAAAACAATTTTTAAATGGGGTTATACAAGTCATATTTTTGACTATAAATATTTATTAGAAATAAAAAAAGATTTCCTACATCATAGTATTTTTTTTAAAATTTTTTGACATTAAATAAATTAAATTATTTATGACATCATGATGATGCAGCGATGACCTCATTATTTAATGATTTAAATAAAATGGAAATATAATGTAATATATAATACCTACACATGTACAAAGCATATTGTATGAGTGGATTTCGAACCCTTATAAACTTATCCTCGAAATACATCAATGTGGGACCTTTAAAATCCGAAAATCTTTTGAAAATAAAGTAACATTTTGTAACTTTACAAGAGTGCCCCTCCTCTTCTCTTATAAAAGGCCCCCACCTCTACCTCCTTACCCACACTCCCAAAGCCTTTTGCTCGGACAACCTCTGACCATTTTGTCTCTACACTTCCCTATCTTACTCCTTGAAGCCTCACTGTGGGCAGAAGTCTTCCCAAGGAAGCCTTTGAGCTCAAACCAAAGGGAGTTACCCGATTTTAAGGTAATGTCTTATTTTGAGTCCTTTTGTATGATTTTGCTTCTCCAACCCCCTAAAATCTTTTTATTCTTTTCCTTTGTAACAACTCCAGTATCCTAAATATACTAGGATGTTTTTATAAGAATTATTCTAGCTACACTTACACACAACTACATATAATGGTTAAAGAACATACTATTTCCGTGGATGGCGAATTTATGCCTCTCGAAACCATGATTGTTCAACATTCTTTTAAAACCTTGAAAGGTGGCCATTAAGATGACACTATATTTATATATGATATATAATATGTTTATGTTTTCCTTAAGCTTCTGTATTTTTCATTTTGGGCATACCTTTATGGTTTCCATTATGGGTAAACGTGATATCTTCATTTAAGGAAGTGCGGACTACCGCCCCCTCAAAGTGATGTGATTCGTTAATGCCATATGTGGGACGTATAAAGGATGGATTTAAAGTTATTATATATGATGTTATACTGTAATTATAATATACCTATATATAATTATTATTTCTTTCCATTAATGTATGAGATAGAAATGAAAGTAGCGGTCATGCGTACGTACGGCTTACCGTCTCCATGAACGGTGCATTTCATTTCTTATCCCCAAATATAATGTACTATTAAAAGTACATGTATATAATGGATATATATGATGAATGATACATATAAATGATGAATATAATTCTGGAATTAAAATATACATACCTCTCATTTAGTTTTAATTCCATTAATATGACAAAGAAATGAAAGTAGCGTTTATACGTACGTACGGCTTACCGTCTCCATGAACGGTGCATTTCATTTCTTACCTCTAAATGATTATGTGATATTATAAATAAATGTATATTATAGATATATATGATATATATGATATCCAAATCATGAATGTCATTCTGGATATAAAGAACCTTTGACCACACGAACAACATATAATTGTAAGAAGTCCACTTTCGACTTAAGAACCAAATATCGACAAAACAACCATTATTAACTTAAATGGTTACATAATGTTTATAACATTGAAATAAGTGATATAAAAGTAATAATGAACTTCAAAAAGGTTCTTAAGAAAATAGAAATTAACTCAAGTTTATTATTCTGGATGTTAAAGAACGATCGAGTCAAGTCGGACCCGAGGTAAGGGATCCTGCTCCTCTCTTTCTTTTTAAGTACACTCTTTTATGTCATTACTTTTAAAGCTCATCTTTATTGTTATTGGGATATTATTTTATATTAATATTACATTAATTTTTATTTTCATGTGATGAGAGACCCTATTCTCTCTCATCAATCCATTTTGGAAGTTTTAAGTTGCGCCGTTAGGCAGCTGAATTTTCTTAAGAGATCTAACCTCTCTCTTTCTTTTTAAGTACTCTCCTTTATGTAACTTCCTTTAAGCTCCTCTTTGTTATGTTGGGGGATGTTATTTTATATTCCTCTTTCTATAAACTTTATGTTAATATGATGAGATACCCTATTTGATCTCATCAACCCATTTTTGTAAGTTTTATGTGGCGTCGTTAGGCTGCCGAGTTTTTGTACGAGATTTTTCATCTCACTTTTAATCCCGTGAGATTTATTCTAAATTTTCCACAATTTCCTTTGAGTGTTGTATGTAATACCAATTATTCTACTCATTGTGTAATATACTTTATTTTATGAGTATTTACATCAATGTTGTACTGTCCTTCTTTCACGAGGTGTATGTTTCGAAAGATACCCATGTCGGTAAGGGAACCTTTCACCCTCCTATTTTTAAAAGACTTCTTTTGTTGGGTCTTTTAATTTACATATTTTTATGTTGGGATATGTTCTCATATATCCTTATTGATGTAAATTTTATTTCCAAGTGATGAGATACCCTTTTTTTTATCTCTCATCAACTCATTTTGATGTGATGCCGTTAGGCTGTCAAGGGAACTTCTTAACCCAATTTCGATTTCTTTGGGTTCAACATGTAGTTATTGAATATCTCATCCTTTAAATATGTTTGAATGACCTTTGATTATTTTACACTTAATATCCACTTATATTTGGTGTATTCCTTTGTCACACATAATTATGTAATTGATTTATCCTTAAACAAAGGATACCGTCTTTGTAAGGGACTTCGTCTCAATCTCCATTCATTGAGGCATATTTTGTTTTATACACAACCTTCTTTTATACGGTGTATAAACCCCTTTGACTTTTACTTTTATACAAAAGGAATCTTGTTCTACGAAGCGTTTTACTAAACGACAAAAAGGAATGTTTCTTTTAACGTACGCGGTGAAAACGAACTTTTCCGCCGCCGCGAGTATTATATGATCTTTGGCTTCCTCAACAAGCGGTAATGTTTTTAAAATAAAATAAATACCATATATCTTTTATGTATTTTGGTATTGAAAATGGTTTTGATAAATGATTCTATTATGTCAATATATTTAAATGATATATTGTGATTGAAATGTGGAAATGCTATCATTACTTTATATTGGTTTTATGTGTTATAATTTTATAATGGTACTTGGAAATATTACGGGTGGTTACGTGATAAACCATATGACGGGTGGTGCCGTGAATACCAGTACGGGTGGTTACGTTATAACCTCCAATGCATTGGGTATGGAAGTCGTCCGTATGGCTATTCCATTAAGTATGTATGGAAATTGGCCGTATGGCTATTCCATTAAGTGATATGTGTGGAAGTCGACGGTATGGTTATTCCACTTAAGTATTTTTATGTCCCAAGTTACCTTTATATATGTTATGTGTTCCTTATATGGGTTTTATGGTAATCCTTTGGTTACAAAAAGGTAAGTAATGATATTTTATTCAGTGTAGAGTTTTTTTACTACTTCATGAAGGTGAAGGTATTACTTTGATAAAATATACATGGTTTACTTGATGTTTGAAAAACTAACAGTTTTCATTCTTTGTGTATACCTTACTGATCTTTTTATGATCATCCTAAGTTTTTGAAATGTTTTTCACAGGTCAAGGGAAAGGTACAGGATGTGATGATAGTGTCAAGGATGTGTCAAGAAAAAATTTATGTTTTATTTTAAATATGTTTCCGTTGATGGGAAGAATGAATACTGTCTTTTATGTAACCACTTTGTTTAAATTTGGAATGTAATGCAAGTTTCATGATCTAATTCTCTAAAACTCTAAACCTGAAAAGATCCTCAATGTGTAATCTTGTAATAACTCAATATTAATTAAGGTTTAAGGCTGGGGCCTTATAGTTGGTATCAATGGTCGGTTTAGATAACTTTAGAGGTTAAGGTATTCTTTAAGAATAAGTGACATTACCATAATGGTTAGGATTTCAGAAAGAGTCCTAGTTTTAGATAAAGTGAATGAGTAAGAATATATTAGTGTTTATCTTCCTCATTAGTACATGATGGTTTTTTTGATATACTCACACTGACCTTTTTGGTTTTAGTAAATGGTTGGATCTAGCAGGCAACAAAGTAACAGTGGATGTGAAGGAAACTGTGACAGTTTTTTGAGCAAGCAACTGAATGATATGGGAGCTGCAATTAGAACTCTTGTGATTATCCTCAACCAACTATCTAGAGTCATGATTGAACACCTAGACCTTGGTTATTTCTCTAAGGAATAATATATGCGAGAAACAAATCCCTACGGAAGTACAGGTAATAATCATAAAGGTAAGTGTATTCAAAAACCTATGTGTCAAAGATGTGGAAAGAAACACCTAGGAAAATGTTTCAAAGGGACAGTAATATGCTATAGATGTGGAAATTAAGGTCATAAAGCAAGAACCTACGATGGAAAAAGGAAGCATCCAGTTGACTCGAGGAAAGGGAAAGAAGTTCTTTCTGAGGGATCAATTGAATGTTTTAAATGTGGTGTGCATGGTCATTATGCAAACACATGTCCTATGAAGAAGTTTTGTGAATGGGGTCACCAAGAGCATACAAATGTTTGTTTACCAATACCTAATGCCATTCCGATTGAGGATGAAGAAACTGACAATGACCAATCAAAGGTATGTATTATTTCATGACTACTGTTTTCCTATTTTGGAATCTTAGGATATGATTCATGATTTTTTTTGTAGGAAAGAGGTATTTCAGAATAAGTTGGAAAGGAATGGTTAATGGATCATGAATAATGTTGAATGAGTAAGATGTCAACATATAAGGGATTCAAGAGTTATGGTGGAATTATTAAGAGTATTAAGTATCTTTTGATGATGGGGTTACATTAGAAGACTTTTTATATTATGTGTAACCCTGATGTTTAATATAGGCAAATTTTATTCAAGGAATAGTTATCTTTTCTTTTGTGGACATAGTTATAAAGAACCATTTGGGTTTATATTATCCTTACTTTTGAGGTAATTATGGGTTACTATATGTTATGATTAAAGTGAAAGGCATGAGATAAAATTGAGGTTAAATTATGTTATGGTTATTTTTTTTGATTTTATCCTTTTTTGGGGAATGATTTAAGAATTATATAGTTTTGGAAAAAGGACAACACACAGACTGTGTGACAACCCGTCGCGTCGGACAAAGCTGCGGGAATCGAACCCATAACCAAAGTGCGACTGGTATTTATCTCCTACCACTGGACTACGTGAAGTCCCTGGTTAGTTTGACTGATTATTTTTAGTTATATGATTTTATGAATTAAGAGTAAGTTGATTTTGGGTTATTTATGAAAATGATTAACCTATCATGGAGGATATGTGATTAGGTTAATTACTTTTCAATGCGAGACTTTAGGAGCAACTGATGTTGTTTGGAGATAAATGTTACAATTTAACTTGGAAGACTATGTGACTAAATCCTTCAAATGTCTGGGTTTCAATCTTAGATTGGTTTACTTTGAAGAATTTTATGGACAAATTGTTTATCGGATGGTCCTCGTTGAACTTTGGGTTTTGTTGGACAAATTTTGGAGATTAAGAATACATTTTCTTTTTAATGGGTTATCCTTTTCTGGATTATCTGACCTTGTACTAACCTTTTTGGTTTTGGTTTTGGTTAAAGCCTAAAGACATGGGATGTATATAGTTCTCTTTGGTGGATTAGGTGATTCTCTAGAAGTTGATTATAGTACTCTTTATGTGAACAAGTCTCCCTAAATACTCATCTTTTGGAAAAAAATATGAGTTTGATTAAGGAATCTAGTAAAAGTTGAAAGTCAACATGATAAGTGATTATGTTTCCTTATGAATAAATTCCTCAATAAAAAGTAACTTAAAACAAAAATGTTGTCTATTAACTTTTCCTATTGGGGAATCGAATACCATTTAACCCATCACAAGTTTGTGATTTTCTTGTGGTTAACTTTCTCCTAAACATGTTTTCTATCACTCTCCATCAGAACATGACCCTATGTTTTCTCCTCCATGTCCATGTTTTCATACTTGGAATCCTAGTATGGGTTAACTCGGGTGACCTTTGTACTTATCTTTCTTTATTTTAAAGTGATTGTTTTATCGACTCTTGTTCCGATGTGGGACTTTCAAGGATGTTTCCAAGCTCAATTTTAAAAATTGCGAGGACGCAATTCCCAAAAGGGGGGAAGGATGTAACACCCTAGGTAAATAAAGAATATGACATTTTCATATTTATCCATATTTGTGAATGAAATATTAATATGACTTTAAAGGGGACGCTATGCTCAATGGCGTACCCAACACACAACAACGAGTTTCTTGGGAATCTTACGTTGCACTCTAATAATAAAATAATATTATTTTAAATGGTAGTTAGCATGTAGCCATTGTATTAGCGGGAATGGATAGAAATAACTAAAATATGATTATATATGTTTTTTAAATGTTTTTACATTTATCCAATAAAAGATAAAGGCTTAAAATACAGAAAGAATTAAATTTTAGGCTTTTATACCCTAATTTTCACTAAAGGTTCACTTATCGCCTTTTGATGGAGAACTGTAATTAAATATATTTTTGATCACTCTTATACATTATTTTGGACCAAATAAAACTCTTCTTTAGAATCGGGACATCAAATTTTACTTTGTGTAAATTTTTGGTATTTTTCTGATAAAGTTCATTTTTTAATGAATAGTGTAAAATGTTGTATTTTAATTCAAAACCTCTTTTTAATATAATTTCTTTATATGACTAGATTAACTTTTGAATTGGTTTTAAAGTTAAATTTTAATATATTTTTACCATTAAATCCAATAGTGGTCGTTGGAATTAATTTCACTTTGAAATCGGACTTAAACTAGTGTCAATCTTTTGATACTTATTGTTCCATAAAAACACGTTATTTGTTATGACAGTGGGAATTAATTATTAAATTAATTAATTTGACTTATATGTTTTTAATTTTGTAAAATAGACTTCATTTTTGAATTCGGAATATCAAATATAGCTTAGGGTGAATTTTTGGTATTTTTCTGAAAAACTTCAATTTTTGATGAATAGTGAAACCACTAAATGGTACTTATAAAAACAGATTTTTCGTTTAAAAGAAATTTTTCCACTTCTGTGTTTTGAATTTCAAAAATCCGACATACATGGTTTTCATTAAGAAGTAAAATGTGGTTCAATGAGATTAAAATAATTTTTGGTGAATAGTAACTTATTAATTTTTTAATCGTGATTAGAGGTATTTAGTGTAGTTTAAGGAAAAAATGATATTATAATAAAATGAAAATACCTTGACACATGTCCTACCCTTATTTTATGTGTCATGGCCGACCAAGACAAGCCATGGGTCAACTTGGGGACCCCATGGAGCCACTTTTGTTGGGAAATGACATAAATAACTTTTTATTTAATGTTAAAGTAAAAATGACACACACATGAAATGTTTTACTAAAAAACTTTTTACATGGGGTTATACAAGTCATATTTTTTACTATAAATATATTTTAGAAATATAAAAAGATTTCCTACATCATAGTATTTTTTTTATAATTTTTTGACATTAAATAAATTAAATTATTCATGACATCATGATGATGCTGCGATGACCTCATTATTTAATGATTAAAATAAAATGGAAAGATAATGTAATATATAAGACCCACACATGTCCAAAGCCTATTGGATGAGTGGATTTAGAACCCTTATCTCCTTATCCTAGAAATACATCAATGTGGGACCTTTAAAATCCGAAAATCTTTTGAAAATAAAGTAACATTTTGTAACTTTACAAGAGTGCCCCTCCTCTTCTCTTATAAAAGGCCCCCCACCTCTACCTACTTACCCACACTCCCAAAGCCTTTGGCTCGGCCAAACTCTACCCATTTTGTCTCTCCACTTCCCTTTCTTACTCCTTGAAGACTCAATTTGTGCAGAAGTCTTCCCAAGGAAGCCTTTGAGCTCAAACCAAAGGGAGTTACCCGATTTTAAGGTAATGTCTTCTTTTGAGTCCTTTTGTTTGATTTTGCTTCTCCAACCCCCTAAACTCTTTTTATTATTTTCCTTTGTAACAACTCCAGTATCCTCAATATACTAGGATGTTTTTATAAGAAGGATTCGAGCTACACTTACACACACCTACATCTAATGATTAAAGATCATACTGTTTCCGTGGATGGCGAATTTCTGCCTCCCGAAACGATGATTGTTCAACATTCTTTTAACACCTTCAAAGGTGGCCATTAAGATGACACTATATTTATATATGATATAAAATATGTTTATGTTTTCCTTAAGCTTCTGTTTTTTTCATTTTGGGCATACCTTTATGGTTTCCATTATGGGTAAACGCGATATCTTCATTTAAGGAAGTGCGGACTACCGCCCCCTCAAAGTGATGTGATTCGTTAATGCCATATGTGGGATGTATAAAGGATGGATTTAAAGTTATTATATATTATGTTATACTGGAATTATAATATACCTATATATCATTATTATTTATTTCCTTTAAAGTATGACATAGAATTGAAAGTAGCGGTCATGCGTACGTACGGCTTACCGTCTCCATGAACGGTGCATTTCTTTTCTTATCCACAAATGTAATGTACTATTAAAAGTACATGTATATAATGGATATATATGATGAATGATACATCTAAATGATTAATATAATTCTGGAATTAAAATATACATACCTATCATTTATTTTTAATTCCATTAATATGACAGAGAAATGAAAGTAGCGTTCATGTGTACGTACGGCTTACCGTCTCCATGAACGGTGCATTTCATTTCTTACCTCTAAATGATTATGTGATATTATAAATACATGTATATTATAGATATATATGATATATATGATATCCAAATCAGGAATTTCATTCTGGATATAAAGAACCTTTGACCACACGAACAACATGTAATTGTAAGAAGTCCACTTTCAACTTAAGAACCAAATATCGACAAAACAAACATTATTAACTTAAATGGTTACATAATGTTTATAACAAGGAAATAAGTGATATAAAAGGAATAATGAACTTTAAAATGTTCTTAAGAAAATAGAAATTAACTCAAGTTTATTATTCAGGATGTTAAAGAATGATCGAGTCAAGTCGGACCCGAGGTAAGGGATCCTACTCCTCTCTTTCTTTTTAAGTACACTCTTTTATGTCATTACTTTTAAAGCTCATATTTCTTGTTATTGGGATGTTATTTTATATTAATCTTACTGTAATTTTTATGTTCATGTGATGAGAGACCCTATTCTCTCTCATCAATCTATTTTGGAAGTTTTAAGTGGCGCCGTTAGGCTGCCGAATTTTGTAAAAGAGATCTAACCTCTCTCTTTCTTTTTAAGTACTCTCCTTTATGTCACTTCCTTTAAGATCCTCTTTGTTATGTTGGGGGATGTTCTTTTATATTCATATTTCTATAAACATTATGTTAATATGATGAGATACCCTATTTGATCTCATCAACCCATTTTTGTAAGTTTTATGTGGCGCCGTTAGGCTGCCGAGTTTTCGTAAGAGATTTTTCATCTCACTTTTAATCCCGTGAGATTTATTCTACATTTGCCACAATTTCCTTTGAGTGGTGTATGTACTGCCCATTATTCTACTCATTGTGTAATATACTTTCTTTTATGAGTATTTACATCAATTTTGTATTGTCCTTATTTCACGAGGTGTATGTTTCGAAAGATACCCATGTCGGTAAGGGAACCTTTCACCCTCCTCTTTTTAAAAGACTTATTTTGTTGGGTCTTTTAATTTACATATTTTTATGTTGGGATTTGTTCTCATATATCCTTATTGATGTAAATTTTATGTCCATGTGATGAGATACCCTTTTTTTATCTCTCATCAACTCATTTTGATGTGACGTCATTAGGCTGTCAAGGGAACTTCTTAACCCAATTCCGATTTATTTGGGTTCAACATGTAGTTATTGAATATGTCATCCTTTAAATATGTGTGAATGAACTTTGATTATTTTACACTTAATATCCACTTATATTTGGTGTATTCGTTTGTCACACATAATTATGTAATTGATTTATCCTTAAACCAAGGATACCGTCTTTGTAAAGGACTTCGTCTCAATCTCCATTCATTGAGGCATATTTTATTTTATACACAACCTTCTTTTATACGGTGTATAAACCCCTTTTACTTTTACTTTTATACAAAAGGAATCTTTTTCTACGAAGCGTTTTACTAAACAAAAAAATTGAATGTTTCTTTTAACGTACACGGTGACAACGACCTTTTCCGCTGCCGCGAGTATTATATGATCTTTGGCTTCCTCAACAAGCCGTAATGTTTTTAAAATAAAATAAATACCATATACTCTTTTATGTATTTTGGTATTGAAAATGGTTTTGATAAATGATTCTATTATGTCAATATATTTAAATGATATATTGTGATTGAAATGTGGAAATGCTATCATTCCTTTATATTGGTTTTATGTGTTATAATTTTATAATGGTACTTGGACATATTACGGGTGGTTACATGATAAACCATATGACGGGTGGTGCCGTGAATACCAGGACGGGTGGTTACGTTATAACCTCCAATGCATTGGGTATGGAAGTCAGCCGTATGGCTATTCCATTAAGTATGTATGGAAATTGGCCATATGGCTATTCCATTAAGTGATATGTGTGGAAGTCGACCGTATGGTTATTCCACTTAAGTATGTTTATGTCCCAAGTTACCTTTATATATGTTATGTGTTCCTTCTATGGGTTTTATGGTAATCCTTTGGTTACAAAAAGGTAAGTAATGATATTTTATTCAGTGAAGAGTTTTTTTACTACTTCATGAAGGTGAAGGTATTACTTTGATAAAGTATACATGGTTTACTTGATGTTTGAAAAACTAACAGTTTTCATTCTTTGTGTATACCTTACTGAGCTTTTTATGCTCATCCCAAGTTTTTGAAATGTTTTTCACAGGTCAAGGGAAAGGTACAGGATGTGATGATAGGGTCAAGGATGTGTCAAGAAAGAATCCATGTTTTATTTTAAATATGTTTCCGTTGATGGGAAGAATTAATACTATCTTTTATGTAACCACTTTGTTTAAATGTGGAATGTAATGCAAGTTTCATGATCTAATTCTCTAAAACTCTAAACCTGAAAAGATCCTCAATGTGAAATCTTGTAATTACTCAAGATTAAGTAAGGTTTAAGGCTGGGGCCTTATATATGTAGTTAGATTTTACTATACTAAAATCTAATGAATATGAAATTAATGTATTGAGGAATGAGAACAAATAATTTTCTAAGAAAGTTTGATGTCAAGAGGAAAGGATAATGAAGCTGGGGAAGGGTCAAAAATAATTCTAGAAGAAGAAGTATTTTTTAAAGACATCAATCAAGAAAGTATAATTATATTTTGAATCTCTCCTTGTATTTTGTTTTTGTAAATTATTTGAAATATTTTTAATATAAGAATTTTCATCTCATTTTTTTCTGATTTTTTTAAATATTTTTTAATTCTGATTGGTTGAATGTTCTTTCTTAATTTTTTTGGATTATATGTTTTGTTAATTTTATATTATTCATATGTTTTTCTATTTGTATATATTTTTAGGAAACATCAAAATAATTACCCATTCCATTTTTAAAAATCATAATGGGGGAGAATTTTATAAAAAGGGGGAGTTTTTCTTAAATGAAGTGAAGATTTTATAATGGGAGAAATCATTATGGGAGAGAAGTTTTTACAAAGGGGAGATATTTACATAAAACGGATAATACAATCCTTAGGGGGAGATATTATCTTAAGGGGGAGTTCAACTTATTTAAAAATAATAATCTCCATTATATTCAGAAGAGTTAAAAACTTGGGTGGATTTAGGGTTTCAAATAATAACTCTGAATACAAAGTACTTAAATGAAATTGAATATAAATTTTTCAAATTTATTTATCATTTAATTTTTTTTGTTGTTTAAAAAAATGGGTTGATTGTTGAGTTAGAAGTTTTACTTCTTACTTTTATATTCCTTTTAGTTTGGAAGTCACAAACACTTTTATTAAATCACATCTACTTAAATTTTATCTCCAAATTAGAGTGTTTTTATAGAAAAAAGTTATATATTACCATAAATAGAATATGTTCTTATGTATTATGAGTATAAAATTTATATTATTTACTGTGATTATCGTAATGAGTATGTGTTTGATAAAAAAGACTCACCTTTATTAGAACCAGAATTTATAATTTCTATCATGAATATCGTAACGAAAAAGTATTAACAATCAGACTGATACCAGTATTAATAACATCAAATTGATACTCATAAAGATTATCATAATGATAATCATATGGAATTCCATCAGGCTGGCATAAGTTTATCATCGTAATCGAAATACTTATTCTAATGTAAGAAAAATTGTTTATATTGTAATGATTTAAGCCAAAATGATGTCATACATTCAGTTATGCTATATTTTTGGGATATTTCAAGTTCCATGTGTGAAATTCATTCCGACAAACATGGAGAAATTTAACCATTGGGAGATAAATATGACCATTGAGAAGATTCCAATAAATACCAGTTTATTCAAAGAGTTCGGAGCTAATTATTGAGAGTAGTGGATTACTGATGCATGATTTCATTTAAAATTTATCATTTTTTTGAGATCTCTAAATATTCCTAACAGTAATTTCCTATTCTTAGTCTTTTAAATTTTTTAGAGTTTTTTAGTTCAATGTAAACATTGGAAGGTTGTCTCTTTATGAACTTTTTCATTGTAATCTATATCTGATCATCATTACAGTCGAGGGATTCTAGGGATAGGAAGATAGATAATTCCATCCATCATATTTAGGGATATTGGGTCTAGGTAGACAGATAATACAATCATCATATAGATATTATTCATGTATAAGAATATAGATCCACTGGATCTTCATTTTTAGGGCTTCCTTGTAAGGGAATACAGACTTTATTTTATGAATAAAATAAGGGATTCCTTTAGTCTGTGTTATATACTACCTTACTCTTATGGTTAAAATATTTTTATTATATTTAATAGATTGGGAGTTATTGTTTCTTTTTTATGATATTTTTTACTTGTTGCTTATAGGTTTTTATATTCCACTACATGTATAATAGATAGTGAAATATTGTATTCAACTTTATATTTTTTTTGTTTTATCTATACAACTATGATTATGATAATAAAAATATATTTGAATTAATTCTACTCATCATGATTATGATTATTTTATTCTGATTAATTGGATCTATAGTTATACCAATCATTTAAACTTTGATTTAATGTTATTTATTTTCATTATGATACTATGATCAGACTAAGGACCGAGTCTGATAAACCAACTTAATCAGCTTGTGTATTGATTAGATTAATTATTTTAAACTATGTCTTTATAACTAAAATTCACCTCTATTGTAAGTTATCCATTATATGAAAATTCAAATGATCCTAATCAGTATATTTTTATATAATAATCAAATAACTTCCTTTTAGATCCATTTAAAAAGTCTTCTCAAAGTCATGATTCAACATAACATCAACAGATAACACTAAAGACATCTGAATATTACCCAGGTCAACAGCTGAAATAAGGGGAACGAGAATATCAATACCCTCAGATAAGATTTAAAGACTTTGATTCAACACACCAAAATAAAAATCATAGCAAAGGACTAGAATAAAATGAAATTATTTATGAAGATTCCTTTCCTTAAATACCCATAATGACTTAAAGCACATTATGTTGAGAACAAGAAAGGCACTCACTCAAAACTACATCACAAGTATCGATAATTTTACCTCCTATATACCTAGAAAACCCAAACTACATACTGATGTCATTGAAATATTCTTATCTACTCATTGATACCACTTCTTCAAAATCTATTTTGGATACCCTGATACCATGATGCATGTGTCAGATCTGACACAACCTAAAAAAAATTCCTGATCCATGGACTGGAATCAAGAAGCAAGCATCATACATGACCAAACAGGGTAATGAATATTACAAAAAATATTGTATGATAAAAGATTAATTTTCTATATTCTAAACACTACAAAATAATAATGTCTAAGAAACAAATAGGTAAAACAAAACCCAAATCATTTAATCATCAAGTTACTCAATATCTAACAAGTTGAAAACTCAAAAATCACATGCAACTAGTGGATAAAATATACACATGTCACCTCCATCCTCACACAATGGTCCAAATAATCAATAACATCCACCACCTTCAAGAAGCACATTCCCTTAACTTAGACCTGGCATAAGAATGTATATAATTTTAGGAAGAAAAAGGTAGGGCATGATCTATTAATCTCAGATGGTTCTCACCAAGTGTTCCATAATCAATACCATAAAAATTTAATATTTATTCTATAAAATAAAATTAAAAAATTCATAGAATTTAATTGTACATATTTTAAACAAAAAAATTATTTCATAATCAATGGATGGAAGATATAACAAAACAATATTCAAATGATCATGAAATAAAGTTTGTATAAAATAGTTTATATTAACCTATTTTCATGAATAAAATAGTTCAATAATAAATGGAATGTATATAGAATCCAATAACTAATAGAAAAGAACAATGTAAAATCCACATAGTAGGTTAGTTTATCAGGTAATAGGATACTCACACATATCATAATGGTCACATCTCTATCTAGGTGCACACACACAAATACACCCCAAAAGGGGAAACCATCACAGGCAGTCTACACCCTAATTAGAAAACCCATTACAGGAAGTCATGTCATAGTTGTTTATGTAACAGTTATTATCATCAATAAATTGATATGGAGGTAAGTTCCTATCATTCTTATCCTAGTTACCACTAAATACCTAAGCTAAAATGCACTTCAAAATTGTAAATCATTCAAATTGGAAATCAATAATTTTAAAATATTTTAAAATACAATTGCCTAATTTCATATTTCATCTTAAATTATCATTTCTAAACCAAATCATAGTTTTTCATCATTTCATTCAATTTAAAATAAATCTGAAGTTTTGGACATTTTCTCAAGATCAATCATCAAATTATTTCATCAAAATAATTTCTAAATCATTCCATAATTTTTCATAAATCCACCCCACAGTTCCAATTCTATTAGAATTGGAGTTTTTCGCTAATCTCATGTCGATTTCAATTAAAATATAAAATCATCATGATTCCATGTTTTTAAATCAATTAAAAACTCATTTAAATTTAGTCAATCAATTAAAATTCTCAATTGTAGGTAAAATAATTATGGAACTACCTACATTTAGATTGAGGAATCATAGAAATCAACAACCACAATAGGTTTTTTCAATGAAGAATGAAGGCAAAAAATGTTATAGAAACATATCCTAGAATAATGAACCAAAAAATAGAGTTTAGATCCATTAATTACATTATGATATATCAAAATATAAGGAAGATGTAAATATAATTAGTAAGAACCCACATGAAAGGAGATCCACATAACATGAGGATATCAATCGAGATTAGCATCATTTCAATCCACCAAGGAAAGAATTTGGAGGGGCCAAAATATCCTCTTTGGAGCCTCTAAAGAAGAAGAAAACATGTCTGCGGTGAATATGAGGTTATTATTCTGAAATGGGGGGTTTATAAATTTTAATTTCTTTTTTAGAGAAATTATCAAAAAAAGTATGGTTTCCTTTTATGGACTGCATGTATAGACAAAATGTTCACCCTAACTAAGCACCCCTATTGGTATTATGTTTTGGGTGAATGGTTTGGACAAATGGTTAAAGTAAACTTGAACCAACTCTGAATTTCCCACTATCCATGGGGTGTATGGTTTGGAGGGTTTGTCACACTATTTGTAAAAACCATGCACCCCCTTCCAATGGCTCTCAATATGGAACATGGTTTTCTAGGAAAAACATATGGTTTTTCCTGACCATTCTACAACCATGAACAACACAAAGGGATTCCAAAAAAATCATAATTATCTCAAAAATACCCCAAAACATGACCCAGCTAAAAGAAGATCAAAACTAGGGTCATGGAATTCCTGAAATCAGGTAACAAGATGTTACATGTATATGGGTGCCACTATCATCCTCATGTCAAGGATTTTGGTTGGCCAAAACAATCAAACTTTTTTCTTCTAATTTTATTCCTTGGTTTTCTTTAAATATCCACATTAGTGAAAATTTCTCTCTAAATTTGATAATTTGATACCTTCTTCTAAGATGACGTGATTTTTTTCCTTTGTGGGAGTCTTCCCACAAGTACAATATTCATACATTAATGTACCATTTATGTTTTATTTTCCAAGATTCATTTGATATATATGGTTAAATTCACCATAATTGAAATCATTCTCTAAATTGATATGAGTAAAGACACTTAAAGATATCTCTTGATTATCATAAATTATATCCTTGAGTGATACATCATCTTTCTCATTTTATCTTCATGCTTTATTTTTCAATTTATTGGTTGGTTGATATTAGTAACAAACCTTTAGTGCATGATATAATCTTGATTGGAATTCATTATTACTATCTTATAAAACCTTGAATCTATTCTTTAGTGAGGGGTTTTTCTTTATACTTTGGGTTATTATTTTAATATTTATCTCTATATCCTTTTCACACACATCAGTAGTGCGTCTAATATATCCAAAAAAAATGTATCTCTTGTTTTATTTATATGATGTCCAATGTGTATAATCCATAAAAGATTGATGTGGTATTCTTATTTTACTTTCTACTTTATAATCATCCAACTCCTTGAATCTATTTTTTAAATTTTTCAAATATCTCATTCATCCATTCAAGAATATATCTAGTAATATAAGCAGGAAATCCCATCATGGAAGTTCCATATCCTTTATTGATATAATACCTTTCCATTTTAGCAAGTTTATAAAAAATATAACATATCATTATTAAATATTAATAACTTTTAATTGGATTTCTAGGATATGATGTACAATTAGGTATCATCAAATTTACTATCTCCAATTTTTTTGTTAAATACATCCAATGGGCATCCCATTATCCCCAAAAAATATCACTTTATCAACCCTATACAATTAATATGATTCATTCTAAATATCAAATTCCTATTTGTCATTTCTTCTCACTCTAGAATATTGTTTTCATATTAATCACTAAAGAAACAATGTAATTATCTTCAATGTTTGGTTTATTCTTTATATATTTATGTTCTCTTTCATGCCCCAGAATCAACAAATCATTCCTATTTTATATGTCATCAGAATTATCAATGTGATAATTTTTTATAAGTAATGTTTATTTTTTAATCACATTTATCTCTTGATACATATATTTATTCTTCAAAGGATTTTTCTTTTTTTCCTTGATTAATTACAATTCATAAATAAGTTAATCAGTTACATCACATTATTCTTTTATTTTCCTAATCATTTTTCAAAGAAATCCTTTGAATACTTTTCATCCACTATTATATTAATGACATATTCTTCCAAATTTTCAATGTTTGAAAAGTTAGTATCACCTTTATTCTTCAAGGATTGCATTCCACTCATCAAATCAATAATTTAAACTAGTTTATTGAATAAATAAATTCCATATTTACCACATGGTGTGGTTAACTATTCTCTATCATCATCCTATATGTATTGAAGTGATTTTTAAACCAAATATTCATATTAACATGAAATATTTTTTATATAGTTATATATAAAAATATATAAGGAATTTTCATTTTTTACCTCTATGGAAATACATAGCTTCATTGATACCTTCTTCTTTTTTTCTTCTTTATTAAAGATATATAATAATCTTATTTAATTGGATTCATATCTATATTTTTAAATTGTTACAATTTTCATCTTATAAAGGCAACTTGGTTTCATTACTCATCTCATATTCTTCAACATGTAGCTATTATAACCTCATCATGATTTGTTTAAAAGTTTTATTATAGGCTATCCACATGGAAACATATTATTTTAGATCATATTTTAATGCCTTGATATTACAAGCATGACTATAAAATTTCATTTGATTGATATAATATATAATTTCATGTCATCTTATAAATAAAAACCTCAATCTCAATATATCACAGGGAATTTAGACGTGATCTTCCAAATATGATAACAACTATTTCTTCATGTCTCAAAAATGATTTCCATAAAACCAAGGAATATTAACTGTTAAATCCATGTCATATTTAATCTTTTCAAAATGTAAATAACATATTTAATTCATAATAGAACTTATTTTCTCTGATACTGATTCTAATGACCCAGGATACCCTTATGTGTGGGATTTAGGGTGTAAAAACCATTAATATTTAATTTATTATCTTTTTTTCTAGATATTGTTACCTTGTTACATGGAACATAATTCAACTGCAATTTACATTATTTTTTAATCTACCCAAGCCTCAAACACATCTATAATAATGTAAATGCAAGGCGTGCAAGGATTTTACTTGTTTCTCTTAAATTGTGCTACATCAAAGGAGTATACACTCAATTCTATGCTAGTGTATCAAATCTATTATAACTCACTATTTTTTGGATATATTATTTATGTAAAATAACTAACATGAATATAACTTCATGTTATGTACTTTAATTCATCAAAATTTGATTTTATATTTGATTCTTTAGTGAATACAAAATAATACCTCCAAATTAGAAATCAGATGTGTTCAAAACTAGGTTAGGAATACTAACTCTTTATTCACCCAATAATCATTACATAGAAACAACCAATACTCTCCAGGTGTAATAATTCCAGCCTAATAATTAGTCTTCAATTTATTATGGAATAATTACTCTAATATGTTATATGTATTATTGATATTCATTAAAACTCTTTTTACTTCACAAAACTAGATGAATACTTCTATGTACTTTGTTATCTACTTCTTATTCATATTTAATAATCCCAAAAAATTCTAATCTTCAGTAATGCATCCAAAACTTATTCCATATAAAATATATTTGTAATTCAATGTAAAAAATAGAATAATTATTCTCTTATAAAAAAGATCTTTAATAAACCCCATAATCCAATAAACTATCTTCAAATTACAAAAAGTTCCTTCTGATTTGATATCCTTCATTTTTTATCACACTATTATTACTAAATTCTTCAATCTGTATATCTACTTCTCATATATCTAGAGTACCAATTAAATTTCAAATTTGAAATTCAAATAATTAAGAAAATTATATCTTTAATTAAAATATATTCTTTGATTGATATTATAATCAATATTGACCATTAATAACCAAGATAGTAGTTAATATAAATAATAAAAACAAAAACAAATATTGTATTAACTTAAGTCAGCACAACATCTTGAAATATGCATTTTTTACATAGATTTACTGTGGAAATATATTTTTTGGAATTACAGGTAATTTTTTCATCAATTATTCTAAACTATTATATGTGTTGTAGTGAGTAGTAGTACATTATGGTCAAATAAAATTATAATATTTACAAATTTTTATGAAACCTATATATTTTGAGTGGAGGTACATAATTATTTAGAACTATTATATCTTAATTGATATTCAATTTCATCATACAATTTATCTTGTAATGTATGACTCCCTAAAGAATTATAAAAATTGACTCATATCTGGTTCCCTTCATGACCCATATGAAATTTTTAGATACTCATATAATGTTAACCCTTAGTTAAACCACTTAAAATATGGATCATTCCCTACAACATAGAGATATCCCAAATTCTTGTGAAACTAAAACACTACAATATTCTAGTATGGTGAAATAAATAACCTTATAGATTGGATTTTTCATGATCCACATTTTAAACAAATATCCTCACAATCTGGTCTTCATTTGGGATGTAGTGAATACATAAAAGACTACAATCAAGATTCATGGTTCATGGTAGTTTTGGTAAAAGGAAACTATAAAAAAACAATCTCATATCATGAAGATCACTTGAGATGGAGGTTGCAGACAAATGAGACAACATCACATAATTATTTTCATGCACATGATGTAAATTAATGAATAGTATATATGATTTCATGTATCTCACAACATTTTCTCTAGATAACTCCCATATGTTTTATTAACCATGACTCGCAATTATCTCCCCATAAAATCCATTAGGGCCCTCCTAGTCCCTATGGGTGCACCGTGTCAAACCTTCACAATGTATTTCTATTATAAAAACCACCCCATGCTTACTGAATTCATCTCCCAGACCATTTAAAACCAACACTTGTGGGAAACTATACTATTCCACCTATATCTTGATTGGATATTGACATTTTTTCCACCTAGTAAATTTCCTTTCTTCTATCGGCAAGCTAGGGACTTTCATCATTTTTTGAATAAACTCTTCTACAACACTTATCAAAATATAAGCCCTCATATTTACACACACACACACATAGATATATATATATATAATTATAATTATTTTACACATTAGACTCACTTATTTTATATAACTCCTTGATAACATCATGCATAAATATTTTATCAATGAATCTATAGGATAAGAGTGATACCTCTACGTGGATTCTATATAAAGAATCCATAAATCACCAAGCATCCATAATAATTCTCCAAGAACCACCAATTTCTTTAATAATTTTATTATCAAGTATAAAATCCATTTTCAACTCAAAAAATTAAAGAATCTCTTATAAAAAATAATTATGTTATATTCATTTCTTTATTGAAACAAAACTCAACCTATATCTCAAGAGATAATACCAATATATTTTCTTTAAAAACCTAGGAGTGATCAATGATGGAAGGAAACTCATCCTAAATAATTACTCAATTATCTAATACACAATAAGAAACTAGGTCTATAATCCCACCCATCTGTTGAGGGATGGTCCTGGAAAACCCACCATTAAGTTCCATTCTCCAGAAAAGAAATAACTACCACCCTTAGGATATGCAAATATTACCAATCATTTATAAAATAGACATATTATTGATAGAGTTATCACCTATTCATCCACAGGATTAGATTAATGTCGTTCATCCCAAAAAAAATAAAAAATAAGGAATCTAAAACCAATTATTATTGTAGAATAGTATTGACATCAACCACTACACGAAGATCACACCCTTAATAGCATGATTATATAAAATACCCCCATAAATACTCTATATATAACCCCAATTCATATCTTATATAGTATAACCCAATAAAATCATACCTCAAAGAGTATATGGTCCAGTATTGTGTTCAGTAGGGGTAGGCTAAATGACTTGCAACTAGAATTACCCTCAAACAAAGTAACATTCATGAGTTCCATGTAAAGAAAAAATATATTTTCATTTTCTCCCCTTACCCTAGGCTCCACATCCTCTACCCTATCCCAAATGGTTAGTATAGATCCAATTTTTATCCTATTATATCAACCCTAATCCAACCCCATATCTCTATGCCTATCCAAATCCTCTAACATTAGAAAAAATGAGTATTCCTACAAAGACTCTATAGAATTCCTATCCCGTCATAATCTTAGCACTCAAAAAAAGGGTGACCTCATTGATGAAGAATGTGGATAGTCTTGTGACAATTATGAAATTACATAGAATTGTCCCTGTGAGGAGGAATAGAAGAATCAAAACCCTGGATTCCCTATCTACTGCACCCCTGGTGAGAAGAATTAAAAAATATACTCCAATACGTTAAGATAGACTATCAGTCCCACTTGAATAAATCAACTACCATGATACTTTATCCTCACTCAGGTTCCCCTCCATAATTAGATTCAATTTCACAACCATTGTACAATATGGAAGGAGAATTATATTTTCCTGAACTAAGATCTCACAACCCATCCCATATTTAAAATATCTCACCCTCACTATCACATCCCCTACCATCATTGAGGTACAAAAGAATAGGTATTTATAGAGTGTATCATTTTCCATCAATTACACACCTCTCCATGAGAGTTATATATAACTCCATTTCCATGTCTTCATGTAGTGTCATTGGAATAACATATTCAAATAATATGGACTATAAATAATTCCTGGTCAATCCCATATGATGGTCCACCATAACCAAAATATCCTACAATTTATATTCTAGTACACACATCATATAAACTACTAACATTTACCTTATTTATAAAAGTGTGTCAAAATATTAAAAGACTATCTCAATAGACATTATCCAAAACATAGCTTCTAATACCACCCTCCTAGTGAACAATAGAGGATTCCATATATGAAACTCTTATGTATGAATATAAATTATAGGTGTAGATTAAGGAACCTATAAATTCATCTACTACACACCTCTTAATAATCTATCATGGATCATTTCAAACATCTTTGACTGCAATGCTAAAAAGGTATTTGGCACAAGCACCATTGGGGCATCCTCATTACCACCATCCAAATGCCTCATTGGAGGTCATCATAGAGGTATCTCTCTATAATTCCAAACACACATCTCAAAATACATCACTATAACAATTCTTAATTCCCTGTTTTAGGGAAATAAATTGAAGGCGTATCATTTCACTATTCGTTACACCCCACATCATATAGTCTCATATGACATCACTCTATCATTGTATCTTAGTCTACCAATACTTAGGGTAGAAATTATACAAATATATGATCTATGTCATTTAAACATTTAATTTTTATGTTTTATTTTTAAAAGGAGTTTCATAAATGATTAATGGTTAAATGAAATGTAAATTACATGTAATTGAGTAAAACACTTTATATGTTTTATTTTCAATTTTATTTTGTGGAGCCATAGGGAAACTAGGATAAGTAGTCATTATTAGATTTTTAATCATTTATAAATTGATCAAATGATATTCCACCATTATTTTATATTGTAAATCACCATATAAGTTGGTACATATATTTAAAATAACCTACCATGGTACCATAAAATGTAACAGATCATAGGAAGCACACAGTTTACATGTCCATCCTATATGGCTAACATGATGCATGAACACACTCCCACATTCCATTATATGCAGGAGGGTAAATCCCATAAGTCATAAACCTAATATCTAGTGCATAATACATGGTGAAATAACTCAACCATAAAAAATAAAATAAATACAATAATCCAATACCTCATAGCTTATCTATCCCCTATATGTGGGTTAGATACTTCCTAGAACAAGTTACATCCCATGTTATAAAAAATAATATCTACTTTCTTATTTCACAAATAGTAATTCAAAATAATGATGTTTTGATACCACCTTATAACATCCTTTGACTGATTAAAATCATTAGTGTAAAGATCGAGGGTGTGGTATGACCTCAATAATTCCACCCATATGAAAGAGGCTACTGACTTCTAGAGAGGGTATGTGGTATTTCTATGGATAGACTATAAAATAATATGATATTGAGAACTATTATTATAATTAATGTATATATCATGTGTTTATATAGATAATTAAAAATCACTACATATGAATATAAAATAATACTCAACTCATGTGACATGAAAATGAATTCTATAAATTTCTTATAAGTCATATATAGAAAAATCAATTCTATATGGGAATAATAGATCAAACTAAGTTCAAAAATGTTAAAAATGAACAAAAAATTGAAAACTAAAAAATAGATCCTATGTACTATCCTGATCAAATTTTTTATAATCTACACCATCTCAAAAATCAACCCTCAGTTATACAGAATTTTTTCTTTTTCTGTCACACATCCATGAAGTTTTATTGGATTTACATGGTTGTATGAACTTGGTGTGAGTAAAAATCCATTTTCCACCACCAATGAAATCCATAAATGGATCCAATATGAGTAAAATTTTATGATGATGTGTATAATAAGAAAAATAAAGAATAATAAATACACCATCTTTGACCCTCAGGTTCTAAGGAGACACACAAGATCGACCATACCTACTTCATCCAATGTTAGATTCATTTTTAAAAAATACTCCATATCAATAACACCCTTATAGGAATTTCGGCCCACTAGATACTCTAAATTATTTTGTTTATAAATTATGAAGCGTAATATCTAGATTCTAGGAAGAATCATAGGCATCATATATGTCATTAAAAATAATCAATAAATCTTAGGAACCATCTTAGGTATGTCATATATCATTTGGCATAATAACCGAATCCTATAAAGCATTTTATGTGTCCCATTTAACATTAGGAATAAATTATAGATATGAGGAGATGTCCAAATCATGTCATATATCATCAAACGTAATCTTCATATCCTTGGAATCATTATTGGTATCAAATTTATCATCAGGTGAAAATAATAGATCCTATGATATCTCCAAGGAATCTATTGTTTAATTTTTTATTTTATTTATCACACGTGATAGTTATAAATACCATTTCCTCAGAAACATCTGAAGAATATCCATCCAATTACTAGGTCATAAAATAGTTTAACATACCCCCTAGGCCACCTATTAAAATTTTCATTTTTATATGAAATTTGGCTAACCTTACTAGATTACCAATATTCTAGATTAACATTCACCAAGGGTTAAATGTTTACCCATGGGAAGTTATAATCATAATAAACATGGGAAAATCATTTACTTATATTCTAGGTCAATCATGTGTTAGGTTGGTATGACCACACACCATACATATATAGAAAATGAAGTAAGAACCTAAGATATATATTATTAATCAATTAACATATTCTTGGAGGTATCTACTCATCGAATATCTACCGATTTTTCATGATTAGATAGCTAAAATAGTAGAATCATATGAAAACCATGAACTAGGTCACAAATAGATATAACTAACATAAGACTACAATACAATGAATAAAACTAAAGAATAATAGGATAGGATAGTAATATTTACCTCTTACTATCTACCAGATCAAACATGATTTGAATATATACTGGAAAGAAGGAAAACTCACATGGAAGAGGGGGATCTAAAGAGAAGGCACATTGGGTGTCATACGTGTTGGAAAATAATAGATCCTATTTTATATTTTTCTTCCAAAATTATCAATTAATTAATTAATTGACTATTAAAAACAACAAATAGAATTTTCCTGATTTGATCATTAGTTCATGGCATAACCAATCCTAGGTTAAGGGCATGTCTTATGCTAGAGAGATGATGTGGCATGAACCCTATGGCCTATGGTGAAAACCCTATGGTTTAAGAAAATACCTAACCATGTAATATGTCCTATATTCGTTCTAGGTTTCATCATGGTGTTTCCTCTTTCACCACTACACTATGAGACTTCATAAACTTTAAGTCTCACCATGAAACATTTTCGCCACACTGTGACTTCCTTCCTAAAGATAAATCCTCAACTACAATCCCTTATAACTTCCTAAGACGATTCTTTTTCTACAATAAATATAGTGACCCATTCTTATCAAACATATAAATTAAATCATTTTTTTGGGAATATTCGTTACATTATAGAGACACACTCCTAAGGGACATAATAGTTCAGTGCCATTAGAAACTTGGAAACATAAAAACTAATCCATAAATGAGATAAATCACCTCTCACTACATTCTTCATAACTAAAAACTTTATTAGGAATATCATAGAAAATATATTTCTTCATAACCTAGGAGAAAGAAACATATGGGTGATCTTAGATTCCCAATAAGGGTAAACAAGGGAGATACATAAGCAGGACATAAGCATACGGGTATTAGGATATGACCATAATATCTAAAAATCATAAATTGCATATCAAATATCATAATCTTGAATCATGGAATAAATATTCGTAGCTCATATAACATTAATCATAAGATAATCAAATTACATGATCCAAAAGATCATAACATTGGAATAAGGCATATATTTGTGGCATACACATTAGAATAAAAAATTCATTTCCATATTAGTCAAGGATCAATTCCAATGGTATCATAATGTATTGGGTTCATTTTCAACACCATCATAGTAATCGGGGTTTACTCCCACATCCATTATAGTGGAAAAATCCCCTTACTAAACTGAGTTCACTCCACATTCCTGTAATTTCTATCTCATGATATATAAATCATTACCTAATGAATTAGAGAGAGATATAGTTCCCACCCCTCACATAATGAAAACCATATTTATGTGTTCCAAAATATCATAATAAATAATCATATCATAATATATTTAATAAAATGGTCATTATAATCATTTTTTATATCATAACCTATGAAAAAGATACATGTTTCATAATCATTTTATCATAGATTAACCCATGAAAAGAATTGGTTTTCATAAGCATTTCATTAGGGAAAAACCTGTATAAGAGATAAAAATTTCAAAAACATAATGCATCCGTTAACCTAAACCATTTAGATATATAATAATAATGGTATCATTGTATTATATCGCTAGTAAGGAATATGTAACATCAATAGATCAAATCTTATATGGAAAATTATTTTTATAAATCATTTAAAACATTTATTGAGTAAAATATCCATTCCTTTTTGAAAAAAAACATTATAAAATATAAGAACTTCTGAAATTATTTTTCATTGAAAATAACCCAGAAAATTTATAATGGAATCTTCATGTAAAATAATTTTCATGATGATTGGAAGTTTTTTTCATGTCATAAACCTTAAAATAAGGATTCCTTTTAATTTTTATGTAAAAGAAAAATATGCATGTTTAAGAAAACAACATGAGGATTGATTAAAATTTGTTTAAGTAAAACTAGGTTCAAAATTACTTTTAAAAATAATGTAGAATAATAAAAAAATTGAAAACATTTTTATAAATCATAGTTTTAGAATAAAATGGATTTATGATTGAAGAGGGAAATAAATTAGGGTTTTATTAAAAACACTTTCTCAACTATTTTAAGTAAAAATGAGTGGGAAAATGGTGTTATAACATGACAATATCATGGATAACCATAGGATAAAAAAATTAATGAGTTTTTTGAAGAATGGATCATATATTTTTTCATTGTAAACATAATCATAAATAATCTTGACAAAATATGAGATTATAGAATAAAATATTTACTACTTTATTAATGATGAATCCTAAACCGTGTGATGGAATAGCATAAAAAGGAACATAAAATATTGTGAGGATAACGAAAGTCATGATATTACATGTAAAAGGGGCTATATATACATCTCATGAAGGAATATGGGTGCATATCATAATGTACATCTCAAAGAAGGAAAATTGAGAAAAAAATCCCTTACCTTAAGTCTTGACTTCCATAATACTCATTCAAACCTCATCTATAATAAATATATATTTTTTATAAATATATTATATAACAATATTCATATATATATATATATATCATATCGTATATGATTTTATTATGTCCTTTTATTATCTTTTTATTAACAATTCCTCGGTAAAGTTACATTACGGGTGATAACTGCTTTTTTTCTTATATGTTTTGACTTGTTATTTTTGGTTCGATTAATTTGATCATGGTTTCATCATCTTCATAATTTTATCCATGATATAAATATAAAATATATTTTTTATATATTTTTTTATATTAATTCATAATCTTTATAGATATAAAATTAAATGCGCCGTTCATGGAGACAGTGTCCAGTAAATACACATGAACACCAATTCCATTTTCTTATAAGATTGAAATAAAAAAATATATATGATATATATTATCATTATATAATCATGAATATTTTATATATATCACATATTTTTATCATATCCATACATAATACATTCCATGTAGAGCATGAATGAATCGCATCACTTCGTGAGGTGGTAGTCCACCATATACATGAGCCACATTATCATATTACCCAAAAATAGAGAGTTAGAATTTATATAGGATATAGTAATACTAGAATCAAAATAAAATTATAAATATTATATATGACCAATAAATCCCTAATTACAAGCATCCTTGAGAGGTGTTAATGGAAAAATTAATGACATCGGTTCACAAGGTGGTAGTCTGAAATACACATGAATAACTATTTCATAACACATTTGATGGATGTGGAGATGGTTGTAGGAAATTAATATAAAATTAAAATATATAAGTATATGGAAGATATTTATATTTATATTTAATAAATCTATAAAAATAATTTAACAGTATTGAGGAAGAAATAATAGAAAAACACTCATTGATGAACATTACATCTTCTTCGGGTATCCTCCTTAGGTTAGCACTACAATCCTTCATAATATGTATTTATTTACAATATAAGGATTCTAGGATGAGAGGGGTAAGTTAGGATGTGATTTGGGTAGGTATTTTTAGAACCAAAATGGTTTTAATGTGTGAATAAGAGAGTAGAGTCACTGGCCTTTTAGAATTTGGGGGGGACACACTATGTATTTTTGAAAAGAATTGAGTTCTCCCATATTTTAAATATGTCACAATGGTATAAAATAGAAAAAAAATAAAATTTAAGATAATATAATCTCTAAATATGTCCTTATAATATATTTTATACAATTTTATAGGTATTTATAACCCATGTCTTTTTTTAACTATAGGTAAAACCATTTTTTACTTTAACCATGATAATTAATTTTTACTACTTTAACTATTAATTTGGGTAAAATATTGTGTTGACCTTATTAGATATGATAAATTATTTCTATTACAAATATGGAATCAATTTTTCAAAATTCCATTTTTAAATGTGTAAAATTTTAATATAAAATTAATCCTACACACAAGATGAGAATGTGAGTTTTTAAAGAGAAAATGTTCCATAGTTTAAAATTTATATAGTTCAGAATTAACTATGAAATTGATTCTAATGAAATAAATTTTATTATTGGATTTTTAATTAAAATAATTAAAATGTAAATTAATTTTAAATTTTAATTTAACTTTATAAATAAGATAAATGAAAATTCATTTTTCAATTAAAATTCAGTATATTTCAGTATTCCTCAAAAAAATGAAACATTTCAGAAACATACCAATAAGTCACCATATGATAATAATGACATACTGATTTGAATAATGATTAATTTTTTCCATAGTAATATTCTAAATGTGTCAAAAATTAATTCTAATTTTCAAAAAAATAAATAAATTCATTTTAAAAAAATTATATTTTCAATAAATATAAAGACTAAATCGAAAATTAAGTATTTTTTATCAACTTATTTTATTTATATAAAGAACTATACATAATATTTTAAAATTATTTATTTATATTCATAACACTATGTTTAATAGATAGTTTATAATGGTAACATTTGAATAATATTAACAATATATTTTGGTTTTGTTAAAACTTAGAATTACATGCAATGCAAGATAACACATTGTTTCATATAGTGAATGAAAAATTTGGTGTTGTTTGTAACACAAGCTATAAAATAAATTTCATTTATTTAAAAAAAATCACAGAAAATGGATTGTAACATTTTACCCCACCTAAAATGAATTTCTCCATCAAATTTATTCACTTTGATACAAAAAAATTGGTACTTATGCTTAATAATATTCTTATATTACCTTGTAGCTTCCTAAAACTAGTTGTTTCACCACAAAAAAGTGACTAGATGAGAAGTATTGTTTTATAGAAGATTATCTATATGATCCAAAATCTACACCAGTTGTTCCCAGTAAAAAATATCTTTCTCTAGTAGTATGAGTTCTAAGTTCTGTACATGTGAATTATTAGGTATGTACTTTCTTAGGAGAGATACATAGAAAAATAATATAACTTAGAGAGGTTTGTGTATGTGAAACTTATAGGATATTGTTGTAATATGATCATTAAATTGAAGGTACTGATATACCTAGAGCTCAGTTAACCTTTATTTCTCAAACCATATAACCTTATTCCTTGGAGAAATTTTTAGAAACACCTTATCACTATATTCAAATTCTAGACTGTGTTAGATATTATAAATATAACATTTATACCCACACTGTCCTACCTTGATGTGTTGTTGATTAGATCTAACCTTCTCTTCCATTTATTTAGAAATCTCATGACCAAATATATTTTTTTCTTTAAATTCATTCCATAACATTGGATCTCTATATTTATTTCTATATATGGCTTCATAAGGAACAACATACATTCATGAGTGAATGTTATTATTGTAAGAAAACTGAACTAGAAAATATGTTTATTCCAACAACTTTTTAAATCCAAATAAAAACATATCAACATATCCTCAAGGGTTTGAATTGTTCTTTCATACTAAACATTTGTATGAGTATTATTCATAGTTCTTAAACTCATATCTATATCAATATCTTATGAAAAACGTTTCCAAAACTTTGTGGTAATCCTCATATCTTGATCATATACAATGGAATGTGTTACTCCATGTAATATTACAACTTACATAATATATATCCTAGCATGATGATCCAGATAGAAGTCTCCTCTGATAGTGAAGAATGGTGCTAACTTATTAAGTAGATAAACTAAAATCCATATATAATTATTCTCTTTAGACATTTTGGGGATCCAAGAACAAAATAAATGGTAATTTTTTCCCATTTCCATTATAGTATGGGTAATGGATGAAACAACCCATTATACTTTTGTCTTTAATCCTTAACATTTTGGAATACAAAGCAATGAGATAAAAACACAATCATATCTCAGTTCATGCCATCACACCATAAGTATGTATTCAAATATCTATAAATATCTTACTTCTCAAATGAATAGAGGATGAATAACAATAATGGCCCTATAATAACCCCTTCATCAAATCTAGTATAGAAAGAACACATACATAATTTCTAAACCATATCATTCCATCATGATCAAGGCTAAATGCATGAATATTTATTACATTCTTTTTCAATTCTACATCTTACTTTGGATCCTATTAAATCGTCACATGGATGGATGGTCGAAAATTTATTTGATAAACATAAGGGTTTTTTCCATCCTTTAGTATTTCCAATTCCTTCCTTTTCAAACCCATAAATATTGGATATTTTGTGATAATCATCATGGATAATATAGAATTATCCTTTCAACTCAAAGCATCATCCACCATGTTCTCTTTTCCAAGGTGGTAATGTATTGAGTAGTTATAATCCTTAAAAAATCTAACCATATTATCTATTACATGTTCAAATCATTCTAGGTGAGTCTATACTTTAATCTTTTTTTATCAGTATATATATCTCAATTTTCTCCATTAATATAATTCCTCTATATTTTTAATTAATCAATTACTACAAATAACTCAAAATCATAAGTTAGGTAATTTATCTCATGAATCTTTAATTTTTTGAGTCATAAGATATAACCATGTCATTTTATATCTTTTCTTGGATTCATTACTAAATATTAAAAACCCTTCTCCACTATAGGTTATTGTAATTATATGTGCATTGACTAATATTCTCTTCAGTTTATTGAAACTTTCCTCAAATTCATTTGTCTGGATGAACTTGGTCTATTGTGAGTTAACTTGGTCATATGATTAGATATCATTGATAATTTATCTACAAACAGTCAATAATATCTTGCTAAACCAGGAAAATTATGAATCTCTATCACCATGGTTTTTCTAGTCCAATATTAAATAGCCTCCTTCTTTTATAGATCTACTAATATACCATCTCTTGAAATTATATGACCCAAAAAATGAAACCTTATTCAACCAAAATTCACACTTCATGAATTTTTCATATATTTTCTACCTGTTTAGGGTATTTATCACAATTCACATGTGATATTCAAGCTCTTTATTAATATTTGAATATATAGGAATATAATCTATAAAGGCTACCACAAATTGGTCAAGGTAATCTCTAAAGACTCTATTAATTAAATTGAAATATACATAAGGGTAATTAGTAAGACCATAAGGCATCACTATATATTCGTAGTTTCCTTAACTTCTACAGAATACCACATTGGGTATATCCTCCTTCTTAACCCTCAATTGATGATATCCAAAATTTTGATCAGTCATGGAAAGGTGTTGAACTCCATACACTTGATGAAACCCATAATAAATATAAGGAAGAGGAAACTTTTATTAATAGTTATATTTTTTATTTCTTGATAATAAATGTTGAGTCACATCAATCCATCATTACATTTATAAAAAAATAATATGTTCTCCTCATGGTTAACCACATATCCTAATGAATCCCTTATCATGGTTTTCATAGAGTTTCTTATTAAATTCCTTCAAATCAATCAGGGCCATTATATAGGGAGTCATTGAAATTGGTGTGTCCCCAGGAATGAGTTATATTGAGAACTAAACATTATATTTTGGTTGAAGGATATGAAACTACTTTGGTAATAGAACAATAAATTCCTAAAATATAGGTATGTCATTGATTTAGAGTTTCTCCCCAAACATCTAAGATAAACACCCCTTCTGAATCTGAATTAAGACCCATACAATGAAATTGATCTCCATTGAATGTTTTTACTTATCATCACATTGATATTTGGTCATAGGTTAGTTTGGTATATCATACATAACTTTGATTTTTTAGAAATTTAAGTCATATTTATGTATAAAAATCCAATCAATGCCAAGGATAACCTTAAATTAAACTAGAGGAAGAATGAAAATATTTTTAGGAAGAAAATTACCTCCAACATAAACCAGAGAAGAACCATCTAGTTGAGATGAGACGAACGAACCATAATGAGTTTTAGTTGCTAATTATAATTATAATCATTTCATTGGAATCATGATACCCTTAGAAAATTCTATACATATGAAATAATTAGTAGATGTAGAGTAAAACAAAACATTAGTAGTTCTAGAGATGATGATATGTATACCTTTCATCATGTCATTTTATCACCCCTCATCTACAATAATGATCGTAAGAGATTTCACTTTATCTATCATATTAAGGGGTTGTTAACATTGATCATTATATTTTACCTTCAAATTCGGGAACTAGTTAGAATTGTGTCATACTCCTTATATTTGAAACACGTGAGTTTGAGTGGTGAATTCTCTATAGCTTTCTCTCTATTCAAATGATTAGATAACTTCTTCAAATCACTTCCATAATCAATTTCACAATGACCCCCCTTCCACACTTAATACATTTACCAGTTCCCAATGAAAATTTCCTCCATGATTCTTCCCACATTTTAAGCATAAAATAAATCTCATATTCTTATCTACATGGTATTTAGATTTTCATTTTTACTACATAATCTATTTCTTGTCAAAACCATGAGATTTATACATAACTCCAACCTCCATTTCCTCATTGATAAAACATAAAAAATATATTAATTAAAATTCAAGTCCATTATGGATAATATGATTTGGAGACTTTGATTGGATCCACTGAAGAATCAATCAACCATACTATCATTTTGGATGATAATTCTAGAAGTGTACCTTGCCATCATTATAAAATTTTCCTTATATTTACCATCAAATTCATCGATTTTTTTCTTTAATTAAAGGATATATTCCTCTATATTCATATAAAGAATATAAGGAATGTACATATTAAAAAATATGGTCTTAAACTCATACCAATCCTTGGAGTAAATTTCATGTTGTTTCACCATATTCTTAATAAGATTCCAACATTGATCTACTTTACCTTAAAAATTATAGACAAACAAAATGACTTTTTCATTTTATAAACAATAGAGAATTTAAAATATCATTTCAGTGGTACTGATACATAGTTTTGGAACTAGAGGATCAATGGTTCTACTAATGGATGGTGGATATTTTCTCATGAAGGACTCGATGAAATATTGTTCCTTCCTTTGTTCATTAGGAATTCCATCATGATTCAAAGCTTGAGAAATTATTGTGAGTATAGAAATGAGATTTTTTATTCAACCTCCCAAAACATTTGGATTATTAGGAAGACAATCATTTCATTTTTATCTTACTCAACATTAACATGGTTCCTTTATATTAAAACCATTGACTAAAACAAAAAATCAAATTGTAAGATATAATAATCATGAAAAAATACTAATAGTATATATAAATCATGAAATTTTCTTCTTTAATAAATGACATCTCAGGTTTATCCTATGTTATTAATATTCATATTTTATTTAAATACTTCATGATGGTTTGTAAAGATTTTTTTGAATTTCAAAAGCTTATCATCTGGGAGTGTCAAACTAGATGTTCACCAAGTCTTGTTTTTATCCACCACTTACAAATCATGCCTTGATTAATAAGGTGTTTTTGGGGTTGTTACCCATAGGTTCCTCAATACTAGAGACACATCCACTTGTAGTATCTATATATGGATATAATTATAGGAAACCACTATGTCTATCTTTTACCAAAATTCCATGACATTTTCCTATACTTTAAATCATTCTTAGACTTATCCTTAGACATTTAATTAGGGGAATCGCTAAGGTTTTTTCATCCTTGTTTCTAAATTTTATCTAAAACTTTTCACTGATACCAACTATAGTAACCTTGTCTTATCATGTATTGATGTTACATAATTTTTTATTAATATTCATTAAATTTCATGAACAAAAACATAAGGACTGTAATATTTTAATGCCTTTGGAAACATGGAAACATAACTGGTGGTCCATAAGTGAGCTACTTCATCTCTTACCACATTCTTCATAATTATCACCCTTATTAGACATATAATACATAATAATTTTCATCATAACCTTTGGAAAATAAACATAATAAGGGGTGAGAAAATCTGACTAGTAAGGGTAAATAAGGTAGATACATAAGAATAACATGAGAACAAGGGTATGAGGAAAGGAGCATCACATCTGAAAACCATACCATGAATATCAAAGATCATAATATAGACCCATATAATAAATAATGGCAGTTCATAAAACATGAATCAAAGGATAATCAAAGTATATGAACCATGAGAGCATAACATTGGCATAATACATAGATTATTGGTGTACATATAAGCATAAGAAATCATTTCCATATTAGTCAAGGATCTATACAAAGGTTATTATATTGTAATGGTTTCACTCCCTAAAGCATAATAGTAGTCAAGCTTCACTTCCAATGCCATCATAGTGGAAAAAATCCCATACTGAACAGAGTTCACTCCTCGTTCCAATCATATCTATCTTAGGAGATATAAATCTTTCCCCAATGCATTGGAAGTAGATATAGGTCCTACCCATCACATAATGAAAACCATATATATGTGTTGTTTTGTTCGAAAAGATCATTAACATGCATCATATCATAACCCATGTAATGAAATGGTAATCATACTCTTTTTCTCGTATCATAACCTCTGGGAAAGAGATAGGTTTCATAATCATTTAATTATTTCATAACTAATAAAAAGATGTGGGTTTCATAATAATTTACTCATGTTATAACCTATGGAATAGAAATGGGTTTCATAAAAATCATGCCATCATAAAAATAATCTATTCATAGAAATAATAAGAATAGTATATTTGGATTATATACCCAGTAAATAATATGTTACATCAACGGATTAAATATTATATGGAAAATTATTTTATTTTTTCATTTAAAATATATCTTAATGAAAATATATTTTCTGCATTGAAAAAACACTTTTTAAAACATAAAAACTATTGAAAATGTTTTTATTTTAAAATAAACATAAAAAAAATTCAAATAAAATAATGGACAAGATGTTGGGATGTTTCATTCATGTCATCCACATTAAAATAAAGATTCCTTTCACATTTTCAGTAAAATCCAAACAGTCATGTTTTGGAAAATGACGTGAATATTCCATTAAATTTTTTAGAAAACTCAAAAATGGGTAAAAATATCATTTAAAAAAATATTAGTATTCTAAAAATATAAAAAAATTATAAAACATGGTTTTTAAAGAAAATGGATTTCCAAATGAAGAGAAAAATAATGTCATATTTTATTAAAAATATTTTCTTAATTATTTTAAGAAATAAAGAGTTCAAAAATGGTACTATCACTTGAAAATATCATGAATAACTATAGGTGAAGAAAATTAATGAGTTTAATGAGAGTTGGAACATAATATTTTATCATCAGAAATATAATCATAAACAATACCAATAAACAATGAGATTATAACAAAAAATCTTTACCACTTTAGTAACTTTGAATTATAATACCCATGAAAGAATAAAATAAAATTGAACATAAAATATCATGAGTATAAATAAATTCAAGATATTTCATATAAAAGGGTTTTTATATAGACCACATGAAGGAATATTGGTTCATATCATAATACATGCCTCAAAGAAAGAAAATTGAGATAAAAATATATTTTCTTAAGTCTAGACTTCCATTGTTCTTGTTAAAACCTTATGTATAGTAAATATAAGTTTATTATAAATATTTTAAATAACCATATTAATAAATATTTATATATATATCATACAATATATGATTTTATTAGGTCATTTTAATACCTTTTTATTAACAATTTCATGTTAATGTTACATTTTGAGCAATAGTTTCTTTCTTTTTATTATATTTTTTGACTTTTTATTTTTAGCCCTATTACCTTGATCACAGTTTAATCAGATAAATATTTTTAAATATGATATAAATATCAGATAATTTTTTATATTTATTAATAGTAATTCATAAAATTTAGTGATATAAAATGAAACACACTATTTATGGAAATGGTTGGCCATACGTACGCATGAAGGATGGTTCCATTTCCATTAAGGATTGAAAGATAGAAAAGTAATTAAAATATAATATCATTAAATAATCATATTTATATAATATATATCACATATTTTAATTTAACCCGTCATTCATACATTCTATGTAAAGTGTTAATGAATCGCATTACTTCACGAGGTGGTAGTCCGCCCTATACACGAACCACATTATCGTATTCCCAAAAAATGGAGAGTAATAAGATATGTGTCATATAATATTTATAGCATCATAATTACATCATAAATTTCATATATAAATAATAAATACATCCTTAAAACAATCATTGTGGGGTTGTAATGAAAAAATGAATGACATTGGTTTGCGAGGCAGTAGTATGTTGTACACACGAATGATAATTTAATAAAAAATTTGATGGATGTGGAGATGATTGTAGGTCCTTAGATTATAATTAAAAACTATAATTATATGTAATATACTTATTATATTATAAAATCCTGTTATAAAAATAATTTAAGGGTGTTGAGTTAGAAATAAAAAAACACTCATTGATGAACTTTACCAATTCTACGAGTATCCTCCTTAGGTTTGAAAAAAAATCCTTAATAAGATAAATTTATATCCAAAATATGGATTCTAGGAAGATTAATGTGAATTTGAGAAGTGATTTGGGTATATATTGTCTAATATAATAGGGTTTTATAGTGTGATGAAGAGAGGAGAGAGGGTGTCCATTTATAAGCAGGGTATATGACACACATGGTATTTTTGAAAGGAATTGAGTGATCCCACGTTTTTCATTTTTCACAAGGGTAATAAATGGCTCTAAATAAAACCTCAGACATGATATGTACGAAATATATTTAAAAATGTATTTTATACAAATGTATATGATGTTTTAAACATTATGTTTTTAGTTTAACCTCTTAAAAAAAACCATTTTTACCATAACTGTAGTACTTAATTTTTAATGGATTCATTATTCATTTTGGAAAATTATTAACTTAAAATTATTAGATAATATAAATTATTATAATTCCAAATATTTAATTATTTTTTCAAAATTCCATTCATATATGGAGAAAACTTTAATTAAAAAAATGATCTCATAGATGTTACTAGATAGCAAATTTTTAAAGGGAAAATGTTTAAAAGTTTACAACATTTTTATCAAAATTAAATATAAATTAAATAAAATGGAATAAATGTATTAATAGATGTATGATTGACCTAATTAAAGTTTAATATTAATTTTAAGTATAATTTATCCTTATAAATAAATTATATTAAAATGAAATTTTCAATTAAAATTCAGTATATTTCACAATTCATAAAAAATGAAATATTTCATAAAAATCCAAATAATACACTCTAAACTAATCTTGATATGATGATTTTAAAAATTAAGTTTTTTTAACCAAATTTACTTTTTATTAATACAAAAAAATTATTTTATTATTTCTCACCAAAACATATAAAAAACATTTCTTTGAGAAAATAGTATTTTCCATACATATAAAAAGCATTACTAAAAATTAAGTATTTTTTATAAACTTATTTTATTTATATAAAAATTTTATAAATAATAATTAAAAATGATTTATTACTATTCTTACCACTATTTTTAATGACAAGGTTATAATAGTCATCTTTGAATAATATTTATAATATATCTTGGTTTTGTTAAAACTCGATATCATGTGTAACACAAGTTAACCCAGTGTTACATGTAGTGAAAACTTAACTCAGTGGTGTGTAAAGCCCAAGATATCAATGAAATATAGTTTATTTTAAAAAAATAACAAAAAACATATGTTATTACAATAATAACCTAAAAATTCATATATAAGGGAAATACATGAGATTAAATTAACAATAAATGGATTAATACCTTATGAATGCATATGGTTTTACAATGTTTAACTATAGTTATTTTTTCCTAGAATGAAAATGGCATAAAAAGGTTTATATCTAGATAATTCACTTATCAATATGTGAAAAGTAATAATCAAATACTTATAGATGTTATTCATTCATTCCCATTACCTATAAAAATTTTGGATAAAATAACTATATAATTTGTGACAAGTTTACCAAATCTTCTATATTCCAAAATAATGTTTGGATGACCGAGGATCATTATTCCATTATGGTTTACTTTAGACCTATTAAGGATGTATCTTCTAGGAAGGGATTTAGTGAGCATTGACAAATCTTATAAAACTAATAGAAAAATTTCATACTATGATAGATAGATATTTTGAGTAAACCATTCATATTTGGAAGGATATACTTTGTGCTTATATTCTGGATTTTATTGTCTCATGGGAGGACCTCCTAAATTTATTATATTTATCTTACAATAATTGCTATTAGAAAAACATTCAAATAGATCCATTTGAATATCATTGTGGATGAACTTGTAATTCTCCTCTCCATTAGATGAAGATTGGTTAATCTTTTATGAATAATTATAGTGTCATTTATGTTATAGAAGAGAAGTTGAAAGTGATTAAAAAATGGATATGAACCTCTCCAATCCAAAAAAAGTTTTATATTGAACATTTTTAACTGTTGGAATTTATTGTCAATGTTCATGTGTTCCTTTAGGTTTTTCCTACATTATGTCATAGACATATTGGTATGTATAGGACACTATAACCATGGTTTTTTTTTTCTTTTTATATTTTGGGTCAAGTAGATGGAATTTATTATCATCTATCCTTTCCTATAAAACATTATATCATGCATTACACCTTCCATTTTTATACATAGAGAAAGTATTCAACCTAACCTACACGGGCGGTCTAAAATGATGATATAAATATTTAATTAAATACATCCTATGAGTATCATCCTATCAGTATCATTGATCAAAGAGAGATGGATCTATAAGGGAATTTGAATACTCTCTTTTAGTTTAAGTGGTAGAATATAATGATTAAAAATGGAACTTGATCGTGGGAAGAAGAATTTAATGATCAATTGACAAATTATTTCCCTAAATAATCTAGTTCAGTCTTTTTGTGATGGAAAAAATAAGTATAGAGAGGTTAAAAAGACCTCATCCTTTATGTGTTAGTGTTTCTCTACTATTTATATTAATTAAATTTATCTTTGCTATAATTTTATTATGAATAAGAGTTAAAGAAGTTTTGAAGGAGAAGGAAAGGAGAGGGGGAGTTAACCAATTATTGAGATATCACTGGGAACATGGTTAAATGGAAATGGGTAATTAATTTCACACTAATGGTCATAGAGCCATTTTTAGCACCATTGTTTACCAATAAAATATGGGCTAGGTACTCAGTGGTAGTGTCCTATTTATTTAAATGTAGGGGTAGTTTGGTTATTTTAACTCCTAATTTTCCCCTAAAATACATTTACCTTAAATTTTATATATCATTTCAGTAGTATAAGACCCCCATATAGATATTCGTATATGATTTTTCATCACAAAGGAATACACCTATCATGACTCGTCCTAGTGGGGCCCATTCTGGGACTCATTAAGATCGCCTCTAATAAGTATGTGGATGTAGACTAAAGTTGAGTAGTTATATCACTAACATGAGATTCCTTATCCTAAATACATGTACACGCACACACATATCTATGTCTATAAAATTATTAAATATAAAAACTGAACAACCATACATGTGACATCCCAAACCTATTTCATGTGTAATAATAATATTTTATGGTTTTACTTTGTTTAATTTCTATATTATCCAAAACAATGTTTTCAAATAAACACAAGACATATTTTATTAAATTAAACACTGAAATTATTACATTACAACAAGGCCAAAAGACTATAGCTAGACTAGGAAACTAATGGAAATCCAAGAGGCGCCACTCAGAGACCTCCTAGCACCATGATAAGACCAAGCAGGTTGCCCTCATCCCTTCGATTGAATGTAGTAAAGAATAAAATTGCTAGAAGAATGTCCCAAGTACTAAGAATCATAGGAATTTTGAGAACCATATTTATATGGCAAACTATTTTAAAATGGAATACCCCAAATATGTATTTATAAGGTTCTTCTTCACCATTGTAAATTCATATGACCATTATTTTATATTTATAACCGTTAGAGTCTTTAGGGGACTGTTGGTGTTTTAACGGTCCTATGGTTTTGTAACCACTGGTAATATTAAGTATCTTTATAATTTTTATGCATACTTAATATGAAATTACTATAACTATACTAAATATTTTAAGTACCTTAATTATTTTAAGAACATAATATTTTTAAATATTTGAAAATATTATTTTAGTTATATGTTTTCAAGAAAATGTAATTCTTTGAAATAATATTTCTCTATGAATAATTATCTAGTATCTTGGTAAAATGAGATGTAAACAATTATTTTATGAAGAAATATATATTTATCACATGATTTATAATATTTTAAAGTTATAACATATATTAAATACAAACATGGTTTAAAATAAGGGTATACTATATTATAAATAACCATGATGAATATCTTAAAATGAATAAAATCAATGAAGTTGTATTAAAGATTAAAATAAATTTGAAATAATGTTTTGAAACACTAATAAGGATAAAAGGTTATTATTTTAGTGGTGACATAGTATAGTTTATATGATGGTTTTGGAATTATAATGTTTTAAAGTGTAAAAATAAGTTGAAATCAATTTTTAATGTAATAAAAAATTAATTACATTGTTATAGTTTTAATGAAAATACTTTATTTTTCATAATTATTTTGAAGATTATATTTTGGTAAAAATATTAATGTGAAACCCTTGAAGGCCAAACCATAAGCTAGACAAGGGAGGCAGCTCACACCATCTCCCTAAGGAGTGAGAAGCCGAGCCTAAGAACCTCATCCATCTTGGGCCAGCCATAAGGGAGCATGCACCCATAGGTTAATCAGAGACCCGAGCGCAGGATCGAGAGTGTCAGACTAGAGCGTGCTGCCATCCGGGGTGGCACAACGGCATGGGTAGGCATAGAGAATGCTCATAGTGAACCGGTATGGGGCGGTATTGGTGGGGAGTGATTATTTTGGTGGATGGGCAGAAGCTCGATGCCTTTAAAGCCAGTGCATCTTTGCCTCCGTTTCAATGTGGGACACAGATTTTTCCACGGGATTCATTCTCTGCCACTGAATCTCACAGCGTGATATCTCAACTGTCCAATCTAGTCTCGGCTTCTAACTTCCACCACTGTGACTCATCCTCCGTAATTTCTCCGACCATCTGATCACGCCATACGAGATCTTCGACATCCATCTATTTTAAAATCCTGCATTCCTCAGCAGACGTCTGATCAAACCGATGTCTAATCTAAATCGTTCATCTATTTTTAAAACTCTGGATCACTCTTTATTCATTATATCAAGCCTTGTATGAACTAATCTATCCATTTTTCCCCACATTTCCACTTTCGTCTTCTTATTCTCCCTTCCACATCATGCCGCACCAATCTGCATCACCTTCTTCTCTATTTCCTTTTTTTTCTTCTTCAACCCATGACACCACCTTCCTACATCCACAAACCCCTTAATTTCTTATTTTCCACATACCTAACACCCTCTGTTTATTTTAAACTAAACCCCTTTTGACCCCATATATGTTTTCCATGTTTTATATATATATAATTATACATTATCAAATGATCGATGTACTTAGGATTCGCTTGATTAGAGTTTTTTTTTCTTCTGCAAGAGTCTCCTCTTGGGTCTTGGTTTATCATTTCATGTTCCATCCTAGGGGTATATAAAAATATAATTACACAGTTTATATAAACAAATTATTGCACCACAAAATCTATGGGTTCTCCTCTCCCAATTAATCTCCAACCTCTGCCCGACTCCACTAATCCTTTAAAGTTCTGGTAAGGATTTAATATACCTTACCTTCTTTGTGAAAAACCTATATACATACTTCATATATATGGTTATATATGTATATAACCATACAGTTTATATAATTTCCCTTATAAATTAGTTTTTAAGTCTTCTAAGTGTTGTTTATCATTGTTTAAATCATGTTTTTAAGAATGTATGGAAATAGTATGTATTATTTTTCAGTTTCCATTTTGTTATATAAACCCCATATTTATATACTTTGTCTATATATGGTTACATGTATATATATATATATATATATATATATATATATGTTCATTATGAAACAAACTTGCTTTGTTTATGTGCTTTTTTTTCAAATGGTGAAAATATACTTTTTTTATATACATGTAAATCATGTAAGTATCCTTTATTGTTTTGTTTAAGTATATTATACAAAAATATATATACAGTTATATGTATATACATATAGGTTTTTATCATAACATGAAATATTTTTCATTAAACTGATTTTTGGTGATTAAATTATGTTTTTTAGATGGGAAATAAGAATTTATTAAACGTTGCTTTGGTTGTGAAAATTATCTTGTATAAAATTTTTGTTTACGTGGTTATGTATAATTCTTAAACCCACATCTACATGTATTAGAATAAAAATCACAAAAAATCTTATAGTCCTATTTTTTAGAAGGATGGAATATTCTTTTGGTTATGCTTGAATACATATGCATGCTTAAGTACATATAGAAAAATATGTTTAATTATAATATTATACATAAATGTTTCACATGAAATAATTGTTTTTTATCTAACCTATTGCACTTCAATTCAAAAAGAACATTCCACTCTAAATGGGTTCAGTTTATTTTTTTTTGCATGCCCATTTATCAGCATATTTTTTAAATATAAATGAAATCTATCTTAAATTAAAAATTATTCATCTTGGAGTATAAAATATTTATTTTTATGAAATAAGGATTTTTATTAAAATTTAAGGGTTATCATTTTATGTGAAAAAACCGGAATAATCATTTATCTTATATCAAATAGTAATCATCGCATGTGATATAGTATGTCTTCCTATCCATACATGTCATTGATTAATTTTTTATAACCATACAGTTGTTAGTATTTACAACTAATGCTGAATTCATTTTATATATGTAATTGGTAAAGAATGAAATTTAACTATTATGAACTTTTTCATTGGATTAAGAACTAAATTTTTCAATGTGGAGTGGGACACTTTGAATTATATGAAATGATAAATTAAATATGAAAAGTGGTATGGGACACATTGAATATATGAGATAAGAAATTAAATATTCAAAGTAGTATTAGACACCTTGAATATATGACCTTACTAAACAAATGAAAAATGTATTTGACTTATTATATAATAGGTTGGGGTACAATTAAAGAAATACCTATGGGTTGGGGACCGGTTAATGAATTCTCTACAGGTTGGGGACTAGTTAATGCAAACCCTAAAGGTCGGGGACCGGTTAATAAAAGCCCCATGATGCATCTTTAGTTCTCATGAGATAAATCAAGTCATGGCACGAGGCCTTGACATAGTCTGGAATTATACATTCCGTCGTTATGTGTTAGTATATGACTAATCAAGTGATTATTTAGTTAGTGTAATATACTTGGTAAGAGCCTTACTTATGAGTATTAGATTAGTTTAATTCACCTGGCATGATTTTTATTCAACACTCTTCTTCTAAACATTAATACAAATGATAGTAGTTTACCAGTTATTTTATGATGTGCATATTATGTGCTAAATTAATTTTGAAATTGTTCATGCGAAACTCTAATCATGTACTATTTCCAAGAATAAATCGTGATCCTACACCCTTTCATGTCACACATAGTATAGTTTGAATAAATCTTTATTTATATGTTGAACACCATGTATTATGTATAAATATGCATAAGATTGAAATGTGTTTCATTCGTAGTCCTTTATATTTTCCTTAAAATGTTTTACTTCTAACCTTAAAAAGATGTTAACATTGAGAAGCATGTATTTTAGTTTAATTCTAAGAAAATTTTTTATGATTATTTTAAAAAGGGAAGTTTTTAAAAGGTTTTACTTGAAATATTATATTCTATAAAAATCACTTACTCGGAATTCTAGTGATCACCCTATGTTTTAATTTAATTTTTACAAGTTTATTGGTTTTTAGATACTCAAAAAAAGGTGGTTTCATTGTGGAATTTAACTCATTCAGATGTGAAGAATTGTATCATTTGTATCTGGTTTTCCCGAAACTAAACCGTAAAGATCCTTTGTATTGGGATATAATGGGTAATTCATCAGTATTTCTTTTATAAAAAAATGACACACCATATTTTTTTAACGCACCAGCTTCAGGCTTAAGTGGAAGAAACCTCGCTCTGGGTAGTTTGGGGTTAGGGCGTGACAGTTGGTATCAGAGGATCAGTTTATAAAACACTATAAAATTAGAACAACACTAAAAAATTTAATTATGTCTTACTAATTAGAATTCTTTATTCAAATTTCTAGATGGAAGACGAATCAAGTCTTTTGTCTCTTCCAACCGAAATACTAGAGACTATAATTTCCAAGTAATGTTTATAAGTCTTTGAGACATTTGAAAACCTTCATTTGTCATGTAAAAATCTCTAATGTGTAAATAACTCTCCTTGTGTACTTCAACTCCACTGAGGATCAGGATTCAACTATTACTGTAACGACCCAAACATTCATTAATGGAAATCCCTCTTGATCTAATTAAATGCATCTTTATGTAAAATGTTTATATAAAATATCAACTTCTTTGGTTTTATGTTTTTGGATTTTAAAATACTGTTAAGAATTGTGACTGTTTCTAATGTAGTTAGTGAACAGTGATCACATGATTAGTATAGATATAGGGCTTTAACAAATCCAATTTATTCAGAAAAAGGAAGCAATGGCTTCATCCAGTAGATGTGCCCCATACGAAGCCCATTTGTCAGAGCTCGGAAAGGAGGTTACGTCTTTGGGATTATATCTTGACCAAAACCAAGCTGAGCTTGAATATGTTAATCTCGAGCGGGATTGCCTATGAGATAAGTGGAAGTTGATAGAAATTACCACCAGAGCAATGTTATCTGAGCCACCCCAAGAGTCTATCACCATCGCACACCTAACTCTTCGGTATTATGCGAGTGTTATAAGGGGTTATGTAATAATACCTTAGCACTATGGTTATGTAAATTATTTCTGTATATAATAATGAATATACTTTCATTTTATTATTGTTACCCTGTAAATAGTTTTTAAAGCACAAATAGTATTTCTAGTTAATGTTCAAACTAAAAAATATATTTTGATGAATTAATAGATTTTTGAATTAAATAATATTTTAATAAAATATTATTATTGTTGTTAAATTAATTTTTATTAAATATAAATTATCGTATAATTTTATGAATGAAATTGTAATTTTTATTAAGGTTTGAAAGCCATTTTTGTCAAAACCGATGAATTTTTTATAAATTTCGGTTTTTATTTTAAAAGTGAAAATTAACATATTTAAAAAAATATTTAGATAAAATGAATATTATATATGGAATCAGGACGTCGAAATTATCCAATGGTAATTTTTTCATAATTTTCTGAGATAGTTAATTTTTTTGGTAAAAATTAAATATCGTTTAAATATATAATGTGTTTTACGACATCATAATGACCCAATAGTGAGGTAATAAAATAATATTAACTTTTTTTTCGGCCAATAAATGTTTTAACATTAAATACTGTGATTTTTGGTTTGTTTTATTTGTTTTACAAAGCTTTAGTGGACCCTTTAAGACTTATTAAACATTTTGTCTTTTTAAATTGTTTTCCTTGAGAGTGTGACTCACCTCCACATAAGCAACCCCGTTATTTTAAGAAGTTCGGACTTCGGCCTTATAAAATATTGTTTTCCAATTCCCTTTTCCAAAAAACATGGGAAAAAAACATGGGATGGTTTGTGGTTTGGATTAGTTTAATGTAAGGTCTCCCAAACCTAAATAATAAAGAATTCCCTCACCTTTCCTATATAAACCCACCCAAACTCCCACTTCCTCCTCACTCAAAGCATTTAGAGTTATTCCAACATCTTTCCTAATCTCTCTATAATTCTCCCAAGGTGCCCCAATCTCCAAATAATCATCTCTGAAGCCTCTCTTAATCTTTTTGAAGCATACTTCCAAGTAAAGGTTTTTTTCTTCCTTTCTCATTTTTTTCCAATATTCTTTAAGTTGTTATTCCCTTTTAATTTCAATTATAAATTATGGGGTATGGTTTATCACCTCCCCCATACTTCCCTATTTATTTTTGAATGATGGGAGACCCCTTTATCCCTCATTAAATTCCTCCCATGTACACTCGTTACTATGCCGAAATTCTGAAAGGAATTTCTCTCTCATCATTTACATTCAATCAATTCTTTTGTATCATGAATCTAAATTCCATTACATTTTTTGGGACATGTATCTGCGTGACCCCCTTACTGTCCCTATCATATAAATATTATGAGACACCTTTTTTTCTCTCATCAACCTTTTTTATGAGTTCTTATGTCACGCCATTATGTTGCCAAAATTGCACCACGTTTTTCCAAGCCAAAGTCCTTGTGTAGTGAATACCATTCTCATTTATCTATCAAGGGTATTCACCTTTATAAACATTTACTTATTTTTTAAATAGTTTCAAGTATGTATTCTACATTCGTTTATCGTGGAATAAATGATTATGTTGAATGATTCAAATTTTTTATGTTCCATGTGGCACACGTATGCATGAAGTGAAATGTTTAAGAAGGGTGCACCCTAATAGAACTCCAATGCATTGGGTAAAGTATAGTATCATGATACGTCATGTGAAATGGGTGTTTACTCATTCCAATTCAAGTTCAACAAGGTTTTACTCGTTCTCCATGTGCAATGAGGGTTTAATCATGCTCCATGTGCAATGATCCTTGGCTCATGCTAATTCCATGTTAAGTGTTGTTGCCACATTTCCATGTTATGATTATCATGATTTATCATGCCTTTATGTTTATGCTTCTCCTGTGCTCTATTTATATGCCTATTATCTAAAATGTATTGTATTCCTCATGTTATTCCATGATTATTCCTTTATTGGGCTTTAGAGATCACCCTTTTTTTATGCATGTCCTCAGGTTATCCCATGAAATGCTAAGTATGAGTGAATGTAGTGGTCATATAAAGGAATTTTTCAATAAAGATATTTTATTTCTTATTTTAAGTTATTATGTAATGATCTTAATCCCAAAAGACACTATACATCTCAATATTCTATTTTTTATCAAGTGAATTTTATGTAATAAATTATGTTTAATTGTGTAATAAAAAGATCAGGGTTGTCATAGTTGGTATCAGTGGATAAGTTTAGTTATTTTTGGGATTAGGATTAGAAAACCCTAGTAAATCTTTAGATACAATAATAAGTATAATAAAAACATCCCTATGGTTTGGTGAGTATTTAGTAAGTGTTTTATCAAGAAAATACATCCCTATCTGGATACGAGCAGGTAGAGGCGGCTCTAAAACAGATGTACCCTAGGGGTAAAACCTGAAAACACCAATTTGAGCTAGACTCAAACGGGAACTGGTGCATGATAATGGGGCTTGCTGCACTCTTAGTTAAGACACTCCTAGGGGATATTCTTTAGTAAATTCACAAGCTTAGTATGAACCATTATTAAGGCACTTAAAGAATGCCCTAGGAATATATGTTAGAAATTATATCATAGATAACATAGACTGAAGCCAATAGATTCATATGTTAAGGAAATAAAAGTTATTTATAGGTCATCAGTTTCTTCCTTGTATTACCCTTTAAGTGTTACCCCTAACTTTCCTTTTATTCCATCCAATGGCCGGTAATAGGAGGACTCAGGCTAACAACTGATGTGAATATCAATGTGATGATTGTACTAATGAGATGCCCAGTCCAATGGGAGTAGGAATCGCGAACTTTGTCACGCTTCTCTCTCATCTAACTCAATATTTGAATAGAAACATGGGTCAAGAGGAACGTTCAACCCCCCCTAAGAAAGAACATGTCACTCTCGAGAGCTTCATCAGACAAAGGCCTCCCACTTTTAATAAATCTTTCGATCCCTCAATCGCTGAACAATGGATCAACTCCATTGAAAATATATTCTTCATCCTTCAATGTTCTAGAAAAGAGAAGTTTCTCCTGAATGATTATCGTATGGAGGGTAAATCTGATCAATGGTGGAATTTTATCAAAAATATGAAGCCTGAGGAGGAGATCGAGGTGTTGGAATGGAAGGATTTCTAGAAGATGTTTTTCGATAAATATTTTCCACGCACCCTCTAGCTTAAGATATAATGGTACATCCTTGCCCTCAAGAAAAAAGATGACAAATCTATCGAAGCGTATGAGGAAAATTTCACAAGTCTTGCACGATATGCCTCTGGCTTTTTCATTACCCCCGAATGCAAGGTTGGCCACTTCTTTGGTGGGCTAAAACTTAGCCTACAGAAAGCACTGGCGATCCGTGACTTCGACGGCTATTAGGAAATTGTCTGATGTGCCCTCAAGGTCTAAATGGAGATCAGATAATCTCAGGGGTATCATGTGGATAAGAAGAATAAGGTGTAATTCAATTTTGGCGGTCTGATGGATAAATCCAATGGTTCTAAGAAGATCCAGCACCCCACTTTCCAAAGGTGTGGAAAGAAGCACCTAGGAAATTGCCTGTAGGGGACGAGGAAATGCTTTAGGTGTAGAAGAGAAGGGCACCTCGCTATTAACTATCGGTAAGAAAGACCTGCGGCTACGACATTTGAGAGGAATGCCCCATTCTAACCTCAATGCGTGGTTCCTTGCTACAACTGCAAATAACCAGGGCATCTTGCAAATCAGTGCCCTAAGAAAAGGATTTTCGAAGGCAACCAACAACCTCCAAGGTGGCAAGGGTGAGCTTTTTCGATCACTACTACCTAAGTGAACCCCGACAATGAAGTGGTGATAGGTAAGCTAGTTATTCATTCAATAATAGCAAACATAATTTTTTATTCAGGTTCTATACATTCTTTTATATCTCAAAAGATTAGTAGAACAATCCCAGCACCACCACAAATCATGGAAGTGAAGATGTCGGTGAGTACGGAAAATGGGGAAATTATTTTATACCATGAATATAACTCCTCCCCTATCATAATCTAGGGATTAAACTTCCCAGTGAACCTCTTCATACTCCCTCTGGTGGAATTCGATGTGATTCTTGGCATGGATTGGCTTTCCTTATATAGAGCCAACATAAATTTCCGGGAGAGGGAAATCACTCTCCATGTGGATAATCGACCCCCGATTCTATACAAGTGCAAGGATAAAGACAAATATTATTTAGTTCCATAATATCAAGAATGTATATTACTACCCTATGAGCATGCGTATCTGGCTCAGATGATTGAGTCCAAGGAAGAATCAATCCTTGAGGACATGCTTATTGTGAGGGAATTTGCTGAAGTGTTTCCCGGGGAATTGTCTGGTCTTCCTCCTAGAAGAGATATTGAATTATCAATTGATCTTATACCTGGGGAATTTCCAATATCTAATACATCATATAGAATATATTTTTTGGAGCTTGAGGAGCTGAAGAAAAAACTACAGGAGAATCTGGACAAAGGGTTTATATGCCCAAGTGCTTCACCATGGCGTGCACCAGTCCTCTTCGTCAAGAAGAAGGATGGGTCAATGCGCCTTTGCATCGATTATCATGTGCTTAACAAAATCATGATAAAGAACAAGTATCTTATCCCATGAATTGATGACTTTTTTTATCAGCTTTGGGGAGCACAATACTTCTCCAAGGTGTATTTGTGGTCTGGATATTATCAAGTAAGGGTGAAGAAATAAGATATCCCTAAGACTAATTTTCATACAAGATATGGGAATTATGAATTCATAGTAATGCCTTTTGGACTCACTAATTCTCCATAAATCTTCATGTACTTGATGAATATAGTCTTTAGATATTACCTCAACAAATTTTTGGTAGTCTTTATAGAAGATATTTTGATATACTCCAAAACCGAGGAGGATCATGAGGAGCATCTAAGAATTGTACTAGAGATCTTGAGGAAGGAGAAGCTCTATGAAAAGTACAGAAAGTGTTAGTTCTGATTGAAGGAGGTCTCATTAATGGGCCATATCATCATAAGCAATGGGATATCTATTGATCCCTCCAAAATAGATTCAATCGAGGGATGGACGAGGCCAACATCAGTAACGGATATTCGTAGCTTCTTAGGGTTAGCTGAATATTATTAACGATTTGTGAGAAATTTCTCATGATTCTCCAACCCTCTTACCAAGCTAACTCGGAAGGGAGTAAAGTTTTCTTGGAGTGATGAATGCGAAGAAAGCTTTAGGGAGTTGAAAAGGAGGCTTATCATTGCACTCGTGCTCACTTTACTCACAAGTGGAGAACTTTTTATGGTATTCAGTGATGCTTAGAAGAAGGGCTTGGGATGTTTGTGGATGCAAAATGAAAAAGTCATTGCCTATGATTTAAGGCAATTTAAAGTTCATGAACAGAACTATAGAACACATGACCTCGAGTTGGCTTTAGTTATCTTCGCTTTGAAAATTGGCGGCATTATCTCTTTGGGGAGAAGTGTGAAATTTATATAGACCACAAAATCCTCAAGTATATATTCACACAGAAAGAGTTGAACATGTGCCTATGAATATGGTTAGATCTGATCAAAGACTATGACTGCTCAGTCCATTACCACCTTGGGAAAGAGAACAAGGTGGAAGATGCCCTAAGTAGAAAGGACCCAGTGATTCTATCATTGATGAGAATTGAAAAGGATCCAATCTTCTTAGATTTGATTAAAATGGACATGGGAATCATAAAGAAGGTAATATCATCAATACTTTCACAAATTATTTCTCAACCGTCACTTTTGGAAAGGATAAATGATGCTCAAAAGGATGGTGTTGGAATTCAGAAAAAAAAGTGGAAGTTATAGGAAAAGGGAAATCCTCGGAGTTTAATGTTAATGAAGAGGGAATTGTGAGATTTGGGAAAATACTATGTGTTCCATCAACTCTGGAGCTGAATAAGGAACTTTTGGATGATTCACATAGTTCAAATTTCTCTATACACCCAGGAAACACAAAGATGTATCGAGATCTCTGAGATCATTATTGGTGGGATAATATGAAAAAGGAGATCGTTGAATATTCATCAAAGTGCCTAGTGTGTCAGCAAGTGAAGGAAGAGAGGTAGGAGTCTAAGGGGATGATGCAACCATTTCCCATACCAGAATGGAAATAGGAGAACATCACCATGGATTTGTCACCAGACTTCTGAAGAAATCCAAAGGCAACAATGCAATATGGGTTGTTGTGGATTGTCTTACAAAGGCTGCACACTTGATTGCTATTCGGGAGGATTTCTCATTAGATCTACTGGAACAGATATATATCAGGGAAGTGGTAAGTCTTCATGGAGTACCACTATCTATTGTATCCGATCGAGATCCAAGATTCACCTCTAAGTTTTGGAAGAGTCTTCAACATGCTCTGAATACTGAACTGAAATTCAGTACGACCTATCATCCTCAAACTGATGGCCAATCAGAGCGGACTATCCAAACACTTGAGGACATGTTGAGAGCATTCTCAATGGACTTTAAAGGAAGATGGGATCAACATCTTCCTTTGGTTGAGTTCTCTTATAATAACATTTTCCACTAGATCATCCAAGTTGAACCATATGAAGCCCTTTATGGGAAAAGGTGTCGAACACCGGCGTGTTGGGATGAAGTATGTGAGCGTAAGCTTCTTGGACCAGAAATGGTCGACGAAATGGTGGAGAAGGTGAAAACCACTCAGCAGCATATCAAGGAAGCCCAGAGTCGATAGAAGAGTTATGCAAATAACCGTCGATGAGACCTTGAATTTAAAGTTGAATACATGGTATTTCTATGCATATCTCTATGGAATAAGGTCATGAGGTTTGGAAATAAAGTGAAGTTAAGTCCAAGGTACATCGGCCCCATCGAGATTCTTGATCGTGTCGGGGCTGTGGCCTATCGAATAGCACTTCCACCTACCATGTCCAAAGTATATGATGTGTTTCATGTATCCCTCTTAAGGAAGTACATATAGGACCCTCCACATGTACACTCTTCATAGGTTTTACGGTTAGAGGATGATCTTTCTTATGAGAAGAAACCAGTGAAGATCTTAGATCGTAGAGAAAAAGTTATACGAAATAAGAAAATTCCCCTCATCAAGGTGTTGTGGAGAAACCACAAGTTTGAAGAACCGACGTGGGAATCAGAGGAAATGATGATGCAGAGTTACCCACATATGTTTTAGTGTGGGAAAGGGAAATTTTGAGGGTGAAATTTCATAAGGGGTGAAGATTGTAACGACCCAAACTTTCATTAATGGAAATCCCTATTGATATAATTAAATGACTCTTTATGTAAAATGTTTATATAAAATATCAACTTATTTGGTTTTAAGTTTTTTGATTTTAAAATACTATTAATAATTGTTATCGTTGCTAATATATCCATTGAACAGTGATCACATGATTAGTATAAATATAGGACTTTAACAAATCCAATTTACTCAGACAAAAGAAGTGATGGCCTCACCCAGTAGACGTGCCCCATATGAAGCCCATTTGTCCGAGCTTGGAAAGGAGGTTGCATATTTGGGATTCTCTCCTGACCAAGCCCAATTTGAGCTTGAATATGTTAAGGTCGAGTGGGACCTCCTATGACAGAAGTGGAGGTTGATAGATTTTACCACCAGATCAATGTTATCCAAGACACCCCAAGCATCTGTCACCATCGCACACCTTACTCTTAGATCTTATGCGGGTGTTATAAAGGGTTATGTAACAATACCTTAACACTATGGTTATGTGCATTATTTTATTATATAATAATGAATATACTTTTATTTTATTATTGTTACCATGTAAATATTTTTTAAAGCACAAATAGTATTTCTAGTTAATGTTCAAACTAAGAAATCTATTTTGATGAATTAATGTATTTTTGAATTAAATATTATTTTAATAAAATATTATTATTTTCATTAAATTATTTTTTATTAAATACAAATGATCATATAATTTTATGAATGCAATTGTAATTTTTTTTAAGGTTTGAAAGCCATTTTTGTCAAAACCGCAGAATTTTCGATAAATGTCAGTTTTTATTATAAAGTAGAAAATTAACATATTTAGAAAATTATTTATATAAAATTTATATTATTTCTGAAATATGGATTTTGAAATTATCCAATGGTGATTTTTCATAATTTTCTGAGACAGTCAAATTTTTGGGTAAAAAGTAAATACCGTTTAAATATATAATGTGTTTTATGACATCATAATGATAGTGATGTAATAAAATACTATAAACTTTATGTTCGGCCAATATATGTTTTTCCATTAAAATAATGTGATTTTGGGTTTTTTTGATTTATTTTACAAAGCTTTAGTGTACCCTTCAAGACTTATTAAACATTTTGTCTTTTTAAATTGTTTTCCTTGGGAGTATGACTCACCTCCACATAAGCAACCCCATTATTTTAAGAAGTTCATACTTTGGCCATATAAATTATTTTTTTCCAATTCTCTTTTCCAAAAACCATGGGCAAAAACCATGGTATGGTTTGTGGTTTGGATTAGTTTAATGTGAGTTTTCCCAAACCTAAATAATATAGAATTCACTCACCTTTCCTATATAAACCCACCCAATATCCCACTTTCTCCTCACTCAAATCCTTTGGAGTTCGTCCAACCTCTTCCCTCATCTCTCTAGAATCCTCTCAAGGAGCCCCAAGCTCCAAAGAATCCTCTCTTAATCCTCTCTCAATCCTTTGGAAGCACACTTCCAAGTAAGGGTTTTTTCTTTCATTCTCATTTTTGTCCAATATTATTTAAGTTGTTATGCCCTTTTAATTTCCATTATAAATGTTGGGGTATAGTTTAAAACATCCCACATACTGATCTATTTATGTTTTAATGATTTTAAACCCCTTTCTCTCTCATTAAATGCCTCTCATGTACACCTATTACTATGCTGAAATTCTGAAAGGAATTTCTCTCTCTTCATTTACATTCATGCAATTCTTTTTTATCACGAATATAAATTCCATTACATCTATTGGGAAATGTATCTATTTGACCCCCTTACTATCCATGTCATATAAATATTATGACACACCCCTTTCTCTCTTGTCTACCATTTTTATGAGTTCTTATGTCACACTGTTATGCTACTGAAATTGCACCACATTTTTCCAAGCCAATGTCATTATGTAGTGAATACCATGCCCATTTCTCTATCAATGGTATTCACCTTTATGCACATTTACTAATTTTTTAAAGAGTTTCAATTATGTATTCCTCATTCGTTTATTGTGGAATAAATTATTATGTTGAATTATTCAATGTTTTATGATCCATGTGTCACACTTATGCATGAAGTGAAATGTTTAAGAAGGGTGCGCCCTGATAGCGCTCCAATGAATTCTGTAAAGTATAGTATCATGATAAGTCATGTGCAATGGGTGTTTACTCATACTAATTCAAGTGCAATGAGGGTTTACTAATGCTCCATGTGCAATGAGGGTCTACTCATACTCCATGTGCAATGAGCCTTGGCTCATGCTAATTCCATGTTAAGTGTTGTTGCCACATTTCCATGTTATGATTATAATGCTTTATCATGACTTTAGGTTTATAATTTTCTTGTGCTCTATTTATATGCCTATTTTATAACATGTATTGTATTCCTCAGGTTATTCCATGATAATTCCCTTACTAAGCTTTATAACTCACCCTTTTTTATGCATGTCCTCAAGTTATCCCATGCAATGCTAAGTATGAGGGAATGTGGTGGTCATGTAAAGGAATTTTTCAACAAAGATATTATATTTCATGTTTCCAGTTGTTATGTAATGATCCTAAGCCCCAAAGACACTAGACCTATCGATCTTCTATGTTGTATCAAGTGAATTTTATGTAATAAATTATGTTTAATAGTGTAATAGAAAGATCAGGGTTGTCATAATTTCCTTATGATTCATGTACAACTTCAATTATATGCACATAAAGGAAATTATTTTTAGGGTTGTTTAAATTATTCACTCTAGTTAAGAAATTTCAATCCCTAGTGGACTTTTGAGAGGTTTCACAAGAGGGTGACCTCCGAGCAGCGTATCTTTGCAAAATGTTGACCTATGGTCTTTATGATCAAGTTATGGACTTTGAAATTCTTGAGGACAAGTCTACCCATTTATGTTATAGGCATAAAGTTCATGATAATGTCTCCCAAATTCATACACTTCATGATTTTCTCTCATGGAACTTTATATGTCCACATGTGATTGATCCAAGTTGTTTGTGTTGCATCTAGACCAAACAGATCGAAGAATTTGAATCCCTTTTAGGGATCTGTTTAACCGGGAACTGGGGAAATCATCAACACCAGTGGTACCTGTGAAGGGACATCATGGTCGATGTCAGGAAGTCCATGATAGTGGGATTTTGAGTGGGAGAGAATGATTATGTAACCCCCTGAGCTTTATGAACTTTTTTCTCGATGGATAATGCTATATTTTTTTATTTTTTTGGTACTTTAATATATATTTTCAAAATAATATATCTATTTTAATATGGTTATGCTTTACTGAGATTTTTTTTAAAAAATTTACAGATGTAAGGTGGCAGCTCACCAATAAACCTTTTTTCACTTCCTACCGAACTACTATAGATTATAATTTTCAAGACTTGTTCCAAAGAATACCAACCCTATGAAAACTTGCGTCTATCTTTAAAAAAACTCTACCGGGTATCGATTAGCCCAAATATCTTCCAACTATACCAAGGACATAGTTATTCCTATTACCATATTGCAAATGCACAATTTAAAGAATATAGGAAAATAGGAAAGTATCATGAAGGTCTCTTCCTATGTTTCAATTGGGCTGATAACTAATAAGCTGTAGGAAAATTGTGAGAAGTTGTAATGGAGGGTGACCTTCGAGTATCCTATATGTTCTAGGTGCTGAGTTTTTATATGTATGGGGAACTCTACGACATTAAAACTCTCAATCATGATTTATTTTGAGGAATTTATAGGGAACAGTTCCATTTTGAAATCTCTAACCTCCACACCTCTCGTGCCTCTCTTTGGAAAGCCGAGTATTTTATGCATGGTTTTGACCCTAAATGGTCACGATGTATCTGGACCAAAGAAGTTGAGGACCTAAAAACTACCCTATGAATCCATCTAAGCTTATCAGTGGATTATCCATGGTGGTGCACCTGTTGAAGGGACCTTGATGTTAATGTCATAAGTTGGTGTGGGAAAGCTTAAGAACATGAAAAAATTGCGAGGGCGCAATTATTTGAAGGGGTGATAATGTGACACCCCAAACCTATTTCATGTCTAATAATAATATTTTATGGTTTTACATCATTTAATTTTCATAGTATCCAAAAACATGTTTATAAATAAACACAATACATATTTTATTCAATTAAAAACTAAAATGATTACATTACAACAAGACCAAAAGACCATATCTAGCCTATGAAACTAATGAAAAATCCAAGAACCGCCACTAGGAGACCTCCTTGCACCATGATGAGACCAAGCATGTATCCCTCATCCCTTGGACCGACTGTAGTAAAGAAAAAAATTTCAGGAAGAATGGAATAAGTACTAATCATCATAGGAATGTAGAGAACCATCTTTATAAGACAAACTGTTTAAAATGGAAAACCCTAAACATGTATTTATAAGGGTCTTCATGACTATTGGAAATATATATGACCTTTATTTTATTTTTATAGTCGTTAGAGTCTTTAGGGGATCTTTGTTGTTTTAATGTTCATATGGTTTTGTAACCATTGGGCATATTAAGTATCTTTATTATTTTTAAGCATACTTAATATGAAAGTAAAATAAGCATACTAAATACTTTAAGTACCTTAATTATTTTAAAAACTCAAGAGTTTTAAGTATTTGAAAATAATATTTTAGTTATATGTTTTCAAGAAAATGTAAATTTTTGAAAGAATATTTCTCTATGAATAATTATCTTGTCTCTTGATAAAATTATATGTAAAAAAATTATTTTATGAATAAATATATATGCATCACATGATTTATAATATTTTAAAGTTATAACGTATGTTAAATACTAACACGGTTTTAAATAAGGGTATACTTTATTATAAAAAACCATGATGAATATCTAAAAAAGAATAAAATCAATGAAGTTTTATTAAATCTTAAAATAAATTTTAAATCCTGTTTTGAAAAACTAATAAGGATACAAGGTTATGCTTTTAGTAATGAAATAGTATATTTTTTATGATTTTTTTGAATTTGAATGTTTTAAAGTGTAAAAAGAAGTTGAAATCCGGTTTTTATGTAATAAAAATGAATGGCATTATTATGGTTTTAATGAAAATAATTTATTTTTAATACTTCTTTTTAAGATTATGTTTTGGAAAAAATATATGTACAACTCTTGAAGGACATCCCATAAGCTAGTTAAGGGAGGAAGCTCACGCCATTTCCATAAGGATTGGGTGGCTGAGCCTGAGCCCCTTAGATAGCTTAGGCCAGCCATAAGGGAGCACGCACCCATAGGTTCGTGAGAGGCTCGATTTGATGATCGAGAGTGTTGGACCACAGTGTGCCACTATGCGAGGCAGCACGGTGACAAGGGTGGCTATAGAGTGCACCCACAGTGAATCAGTACGGGGCAGTACTGGGGGGGAAGGAGTATTCTAGTGGATTGATGGAAGCTTGAGGCCTTTAAAGCCAGTGCAGATTCGCCTTTGTTTCAGTGTGGGATGTGGATTTTTCAGCGGGACGCAATCTCATCTATTGGATCTCTCCATGCGAGATCTCAATTCTCCAAGACATTATCCACTTCAAACCTCCACCAGCACGACTCATCCTCTATTTTCATCGACCTTTTGATCACTCCATGAGAGATGTCGGACGTCTATCTATTTTAAAATCTTGCATTCCTCTACAGTCGTCCAATAAAACCAGCATCTAATCTCAACCATTCATCTATGTTTAAAACTCTGGATCTCTCTTCATCCATTTGATCAGGCCTTGGATGATCTGATCCATCCATTTCTTTCCCACATCTCCACTATCTTCTTCTTCTTCTCCCTTCTACATCGTGTCATACCAGTCTGCATCACCTTCTTCTCCATTATCTTATTTTTCTTCTTCAACCCATGAAACCACCTTTCTACATCTGTGGCTCCCTTCCTTTCTTCTTTTCCATAGACCTGACACCCTCAGTTTATTTTAAATCGAACCCCTTTGGACCACGTATAATTTTTCCATGTTATATATATATATATATAATTATAAATTATCAAACTATCAACCTACTTAGGATTCTCTTGATTAGAGTATTTGTTTTCTTCTGCATGAATCTCCTCTCGGGTCTTGGTTTTTCATTTCATGCTCAATTCGAGGGGTATATAAAAATATACTAACACAGTTTATGTAAACACTCGCCTGCACCACAAAACCTATGGGTTCTCCTCTCCCAATTCATCTCCAACCTATGCCCGACTCCACTTAGCCTTTGAAGTTCAGGTAAGGGTTTAATATACCTTTCCTTCTTTGTGAAAAAACCTATATACATATTTTTTATATATGTTATTATATCTATATAACCATACAGTTTATATAAGTCCCCTTTCGAACTAGTTTTTAAGTTTTCTATGTGTTTTTTATCTTTGATTAAATCATGTTTTTAAGAATGTATAGAAATAGTATGTGTTATTTTTAAGTTTCAATTTTGTTATATAAATCCCATATTTATATACATTGTGTATATATAGTTACATGTATATATATATGTTCATTATGAAACAAACTAGTTTTGTTTATGTGTTTTTTTTCAAAAGGTGATAATATACTTTTTTATATACATGTAAATAATATAAGTATCCTTTATTGTTTTGTTTAAGTAGATTATAAAAATATATATATATACGGTTATATTTATATACATATATAGGTTTTTATCATAACCCAAAATAAGTTTTTATAAAACCGATTTTTGGTGACTAAATTATGTTTTTGAGATGTACAATAAGAATTTATTTCACCTCGCTTTGGTTGTGAAAAGTCCCATGTATAAACTTTGTGTTTACATTGTTATATATAATTCGTAAACCCACATCTACATGTATGATAATCACAATCACACAAATGCATGAAGCCCTATTTTTTTATAAGGATGGAATAGCCTTTTGGTTATTCATGAATACATATGCATGCTTACGCACATGTAGAGAAATATGATAAATTATAATTTTATGCATAAATTCATCATAGGAAATAATTTTTTTCTATCTAAAAAATTGCACTTTAATTAACAAAGAACATTCCACTCTAAATGGGTTCATTTTAGTTTTTTTGGCATTCCCATTTGTCAGCATATGTTTTAAATATAAATAACAGCTAACTTAAATTCAAAATTATGCATTTTGGAGTATAAAATGTTTATTTTCATGAAATAAGGATTTTTATTATAATCTAAGGGTTACCATTTTTTGTGACAAATCTTGAATAATCATTTATCTTATGTGCATTAGTTATCATCACATGTGTTATAGTATGTCTTCCTATCCATACATTTCATTGATTAATTTGTTATAACCATACAGTTTTTAGTATTAAAAATTAATTCATGATTCATTTTATATATGTATTGGTAAAGAATGAAATTTAACTATTACGAAAAAAAATTTGATTAAAAACTAAATTATTCAAAGTGTTATGGGACACTTTGAATAATATAAAATTAAAAATCAAATATTTAGGGTTATGGGACACCTTGAATATATGAGATAAGAAATTAAATTTTCAAAGTGGTTTTGGACACTTTGAATACATGAAATTACTGGAAATATGATGAATGTGTTGGACTTACTATATAATGGGTTGGGGACTGGTTAATGAAAGCCCCATGATATATTGGTAGTTCTCATGAGACAAATCAGGTCACGGAACGAGGCCTTGACACCGTCTAGAATTATTAATTCCCTCTCTATGTGTTATTATATGACCAACTAAGTGATTATTCAATTAGTAGAATATACTTGGTTATAATCCTTATGTGTATCAAAGGAAGTAAATGTACATGGCATGATTTTTATTCAACACTCATATTCTGAACTTTAATACAAATGATAGTAGTTTACCAGTTATTTTATGATGTTCATGTTATGTGCTAAATGAATTTTCATATTGTTTATGAGCAACTCTGATCATGTACTATTTCCATGAATAAATTTTGTTCCTGCACCCTTGCATGTCACACATAGTATAGTTTTAATAACACTTCATTTATATGTTTTACACCATGCATTATGTATAAATATACATAAGATTGAAATGTATTTCATCCATAGTCTTTTTAATTCTCCCTAAAAATTTTATTGGTAACTTTAAAAAGCTGTTAATGTTGAGAAGCATGTATTGAAGCTATCGTTTAAGAAAATATTTTATGATTTTTTTTAAGATGGGATGTTTTTAAAAGGTTTTACTTGAAATATTATATTTTTAAAAAACCCACTTAATGTGCATTCTTGTGCTCACCCTACGTTTTAATTTAATTTTTATAGGTTTAGTGGTTTTGAGATATTCTAAAAATGGTGGCTTCTTTATGGGTTTTATCTCGTTCATACATGAATAATTGTATCATTTGTATCTGGTTTTTGAAAACCTAAATCGTAAAGATCCTTTGTATTGGGAAATGATTTGTAATTAATCAGTATTTATTTTAAAAAAATTACACACCATGTTTTATAATCGCACTGGATTTGGGCTTCAGAGGATGAATCCTCCCTCTGGGCAGTCTAAGGATGGGGTGTGATAGTTGGTATCAGAGGATTAGTTTAGAAAACCCTAGAAAATTAGAAAAACACTAAAAATACTAATTATGTCTTACTAAGTTAAATTCATTCCTCGAATTTCTAGATGACAGATGAATCAAATCTTTTATCTCTTCCAAATAAAATACTAGAGACTATAGTTTCTATTTTGTGTTTATAAGGCTTTGAGACATTTGAAAACCTTCCTATGTCATTTAAACATATCTAATCCATATCAAACTCTCCTCAAGTACTTAAACTCCACCAAGGATCATGCTTTGACTATTACCTTATGTAGCATGCACAAATTCCATTCTATGTACATAAAGGAAAGTATTTTGAGGGTTTTTTTAAATGATTTACTCTAGATGAGAATTTTCAATCCCTAGAGGACTTCAGGGAGGCTGCACAAGAGGGTGACCTTCAAGTAGTGTATCTTTATCAAATATTGACCTACGGTCTTTTTGGTAAAGTTATGGACTTCGAAATTTTTGAGGACGAGTCTACCCATTTATGTTATAGGAATAAAGTTCATGCTGATGTCATCCAACTTCATAAACGTCATGCTTTTCTCCCATGGAACTTTAGATGTCCACATGTGATAGATCCAAGTTGTTCGTGATGCATCTAGACCAAAGAGATCGAAGAGTTTGGAACTGTTTTAGGGATCCGTTTAAATGGGAACTGGGGAAATAGTCGACACCAATAGTACCTTTGAAGGGACATCACAGTGAATGTCAGAAAGCTTGTGCTAGTGGGATTGCGAGAGGGATAGAATGATTATGTAACCCTATTTGTTTTATGAACGTTTTTTAAGATAGATAATTCTATATTTTTTTGTTTTTGGTTCTTTTTTATGTATTTTCAATATATCATATTTGTTTTAATATGGTTATTATTTACTGAGAACATTTTATTAAAATTTTCAGATGGAAGGTAGGGGTTCACCAACAAACCTCTTGTCACTAACTACCAAACTACTATAAATTATAATTGTTAAGAAGTTTCTAGAATAATACCAGCCCTATGAAAACTTATTTCTATCTTGAAACAACTCTACCAGGTGTGAATCAGCCCAAAAATCCTCTAACTCTACCAAGGAGACAGTTATGCCAGTATTGAAAATGCACAATTTTCAAAATATAAGAAAATAGGAATGTATCAAGAATGTCTCTTCCTATGTTTCACTTTGGCCGATAACTACCAAGATGTAGGAAACATTCGAGAATTTGTAATGGATGGTGACCTTCAACCAGCCTATCTATTCCAGGTTCTGAGTTTTAGTATGTATGGGGAACTCTATGAAATCAAAACTCTCAAGAGAGATCTACTTTGAGAAATTTATAAGGAAAGATTCCATTTTGATATATCTGACTTCCACACCTCTCAGGCCTCTCTTTGGAAGGATGATTATTTTATGCGTGGGTTTGACCATAACTGCTAATGGTGTATCTGGAAAATGAAGTCAAGGAGTTGAAAACTACCCTGGGAATCCATCTGAGGTCATTAGTGGATTATCCATGGTGCTGGACCTAATGAAGTGACCTCAAAGTTAATGTTGAATGTTGGTACGAGAAATCTTAAGAACACAAAGGAATTGTGAGGACGCAATTCTTTGAAGGGGGGATAATGTGACACCCTGAACCTATTTCCTGTGTAATAATAACATTTTATGGTTTTAATTTGTTTAATTTCCATACTATCTAAAACAATGTTTGTAAATAAAAATAAGACATATTTTATTCAATTAAACACTAAAATGATTACATTACAACAAGTCCAAAAGACCATAGATAGCCTAGGAAACTAATAGAAAATTAGAGAAGCACCACTGAGAGACCACCTACCACCATAGTGAGACCAAGTAGGTGGCCCTCATCCCTTGGACCGACTGTAGTAAAGAATAAAATTTCTAGAAGAATGGCACAAGTACTAAGCATCATAGGAATATAGAGAACCATCTTTATAATCCAAACTATTTTAAAATGAAATTCCCTAAACATGTATTTATAAGGGTCTTCTTGACTGTTGGAAATATATATGACAATTATTTTCTTTTTATAACTATTAGAGTCTTTAGGGGACAATTGGTGTTTTAACAGTCATAAGGTTTTGTAACTATTGGGAAAATTAAGTATCTTGATTATTTTTAAGTATACTTAATATGAAAGTACTATAATTATACTAAATATTTTAAGTACATTAATTATTTTAAAAACTTAAGAGTTTTAAATATTTGAAAATAAGATTTTATTTATATGTTTTATAGAAAATGTAATGTTTTGAAAGAATATTTCTCTATGAATAATTATCTATTCTCTTGATAAAATGAGATTTAAACTATTATTTTATAAATAAATATATCTGCATCACATGATTTATAGAATTTTAAAGTTATAACATATTTTAAATACTAACAAGGTTTTAAATAAGGGTATAATTTATTACAAATCACCATGATGAATATATTAAAATGAATAAAATCAATCAAGTTGTATTAAAGATTAAAATAAATATGAAATCATGTTTCGAAACACTAATAAAGATAAAAGGTTGTGTTTTTAGTAATTACGTAGTATATTTTATATGATGGTTTTTGAATTGTAATGTTTTAAAGTGTGAAAAGAAGTTGAAATCATGTTTTAATGTATTAAATAATTAATGATATTGTTATGTTTTTAATGAAAATACTTTCTTTTAATAATTTTTTTGAAGATTTTGTTTTGGTAAAAATTTATGTGAAATCATTAAAGGCCATCCCATAAGCTATCCAAAGGAGGTATCTCGCACCATCTCCCTAAGGAGTGGGCATCTCATCCTGATCCCCTCAGCCAGCTCAGGCCATCCATAAGGGAGCACACACCCACATGTTCGTGAGAGACCTGAGCACAGGATCGAGAGTGTCAGACTAGATCATGACACCATGTGGGGAAGCATGGTGGTAGGGGTGGGCGTAGAGTGCTCCCACATTGAACCGGTATGGGGCGGTACAGGGGGGGTAGGGAGTATTCTAACGGATGACTTGAAGCTAGAGGCCTTTAAATATGGTGCATCTTCACCTCTATTTTGATGTGGGGCATGGATTTTTCCATGGGATGAAATATCAGCCACTGGATCTCACCGCATTAGATATAAGTTTTCCAAGCCTGTATCAGCTTCGAACCTCCACCACCGTGACTCATCCTCCATGTTTTCCTAAACCGTCTGAGCACTCCATACGAGATCTCAAACATCCATCTATTTTAAAATCTTGTGTTACTCCACATCCGTCTGATAAAACCATCATTTAATCTCAACCATCCGTCTATTTTTAAAACTTCAGATCTCTCCTCATTCGTTAAATAAAGACTTGGATGATCTGAGCCACCCATTTCTTTCTTGCATCTCCATTGTTGTCTTCTTATTCTCCCTTCCACACCGTGCCACACCAGTCTACATCACCTTAGTCTCCACTATCTTATTTTTATTCTTCAACCCATGACACCACCTTTTTACATCCACGACCCCTTCCATTCTTCTTTTCCACATACCTGACACACTTGGTTTATTTTAAAATGAACCCCTTTAGATCCCGTATAATTTTTCCATGTTATATATATATATATATATATTTATTTATTTATTTATACATTATCAAATGATCGATCTACTTAGGATTCTCTTGATTAGATTATTTGTTTTCTTCTACATGATTATCCTCTTGGGTCTTGGTTTATCATTTCATGTTCAATCCGAGGGTTATATAAAAATATACTTACAAAATTTATCTAAACACTTTCTTGAACCACAAAACCAACGATTTATCCTCTAAAAATAGATATCCAACTTCTTACTACCTCTACTCAGCCTTTGAAGTTTAGGTAAGGGTTTAATATACCTTTCCTTCTTTGTCAAAAAACCTATATGCCTACTTTTTATATATGTTTATATATATATATAACCATATAGTTTATATAAGCCTCTTTCGAATTGGTTTTTAAGTCTTCTAAGTTTTGTTTATCATTGTTTAAATCATGTTTTTAAGAACATTTTTCAATAGTATGTGTTATTTTTCAGTTTCAGTTTTGTTATATAAAACCCATATTTATATAATTTGTGTATATATGGTTACATGTATATATATGTGTGTTCATTATGAAACAAACCAGTTTTGTTTATGTTTTTTTTCAAATGGTGAAAATATACTTTTTTATGTACATGTAAATCATGTAAGTATCCTTTATTGTTTTTTTTAAGTGGACTATACAAATATATACATGGATATGTGTATACACATATAGGTTTTTATCATAACCCAAAATAAGTTTTCATAAAACCGATTTTTGGTGATTAAATTATGTTATTAGATATGCAATAAGAATTTATTAAACCTTTCTTTGGTTGTGAAAAGTCGCATGTATACACTTTGTGTTTATATGGTTACATATAATTCATAAACCCACATCTACATGTATGAGAATCACAATCACACAAATGCATGCAGTCCTTTTTTTAGAAGGATGGAATGGACTTTTGGTAATGCATGAATACATATTCATGCTTAATCACTTGAAGAGAAATATGTTTAATTATAATATTATGCATAAATTCTTCACACAAAACATTTGTTTTCCATCAAACCTATTTCACTTCAATTCAAAAAGAACATACCCCTCTAAATGGGATTAGTTTAGTTTTGTTTGGCATGCCCATTTATCATCATACGTTTTAAATATAAATGTCATCTATATTAAATACAAAAAATATGAATTTTGGAGTATAAAATGTCTATTTTCCTGAAATAAGGATTCCTATTAAAATTTAAGGGTTATCATTTTATGTGAAAAATCCTGAATATTCATTTATCTTATGTGAATTAGTTATCATCACATGTGTTATAGTATGTCTTCCTATCCATACATGTCATTTATTAATTTTTTTTAACTATACAGCTGTTAGTATTGACAATTAATTCATGATTAATTTTATAAATGCAATTTCTAAAGAATGAAATTTAACTATTATGAACATATTTTTTGGATTAAGAACTAAATTAATCAAAGTGGTATGGGACACTTTGAATAATATGAAATGAGAAATTAAATTTTAAAGTGGTATGGGACACCTTGAATATATGAGATAAGAAATTAAATATTCAAAGTGGTATGGGACACTTGAATATATGACTTTACATGAAATATGAGGAATGTATTGGAATTACTATATAACAGGTTGGGGACCAGTTAATGAAAATACCTACCTGTTGGGGACCATTTAAGGAAATCCCAACAGGTTGGGGACCAGTTGATGCAAGCCCTATGGGTTGGGAACTAGTTAATGAAAGCCCCATAATGCATCAGTAGTTCTCAAGAGACAAATTAGGTCATGGCATAAGGCATTTACACAGTCTGGCATTATACATTCCCTTACTATGGGTTATTATATGACCAACCAAGTGATTATTCAATTAGTATAATATTCTTGGTTAAGAGCCTTACTTATGAGTATCAAAGGAATTAAATGCACATGGCCCTATGTTTATTCAAAACTCATCTTCTGAACTTTGATACAAATGATGGTAGTTTACGAGTTATTTTATTATGTGCATGTTATGTGCTAAATTAATTGTGACATTGTCTATGTGCCACTCTAATCATTTATTATTTCCATGAATAAATTCTATTCCTACACCCTTGCATGTCACACATAGTCTAGTTTGAATAAATCTTGATTTATATGTTGCACACCATGAATTATGTATAAATATGCATAAGATTGAAATGTGTTTCATTCGTAGTCCTTTTAATTCTCCCTAAAATGTTTTAATGGTAACCTTAAAAAGCCATTAACGTTGAGAAGCATGTATTGCAGTTTACTTCTAAGAATTTTTTTTTGATTATTTTAAAAAGGAAAGTTTTTATAAGGTTTTACAAGAAATATTATTTTTTTTTAAAAACCTTAATGGGATTTCTTTTTCTCACCCTAAATTTTAATTTAATTTTTACTGGTTTAGTGGTTTTCAGATATTATAAAAATGGTAGCTGGTTTTTGAAGTTTATCCCATTCGGACATGAATAATTTTATCATTTCTATCTGGTTTTCTAGAACCTAAACCGTAAAGATACTTTGTATTGGGACATGATGTGTAATTCATGAGTATTTCTTTTTTTAAAACATTACACACCATGTTTTATTAATGCATCAGCTCTGGGCTTTGGAGGACGAAACTTCCCTATGGACAGTCTAGGGTTGGGGCCTGACAATGTGTGCATACATGTAAATCTTATTACTAGAGTATGATAAGAAATAAATTAAAGTAAACATGGCCACATACAAGCCAACCAAAAAGAGTCTGAAACAAAATCCCAACCTGAAACAAAAAGGGTATGCTATCTGAAAATCACAGGAATACACCTCAGCATGTCTAATATCACTCAGAACTATTTGGTCCTAATATTTCTAGGGATATGTCTAAAGGTTGATCATTTCCACATGACACGACACATACAGACAAAGACCATGCATGGTGAGTATAAAAATACTTATTAGGACACCCTGAAAACATAAATCATATAACAATGTAAAATATAGTCAGATATACACAAGTATATGTCTAAAATATATATAAAAACAATATCCAGATATACTCAATCCAAGACACACAGTCTATAGGTATGTCACAATCACAGTATACTAGCTTAGGATTCAAGATAAAAAATTCCATGAAGTATCCATATGGGATAACACAATCTTGAGTTTAATAGCACTGATGACATCCATATGAGAGGTACTGCTTCTCAGATCTTGTCTTCAAAAATTAACACACTGGTAGTCTGAAGAGAATACGATACATATATGAGGATCACTGCTAGGGCCATGGGATGATACCAACTACTCAATCTGGATTAACCTTCTTAGTTAAAGATTGATGCTTGAAAAGTGTTGGTCATGATGATTCTATGAACTCCACCTAGGGAACGAACATGAATAGAGTATCTCACTCAAGGCCTCTCAGAGGGATCCAAATGACTGTATCTAGGAAGTACTTCTTAAGGTATCTTATTCCAAGGAGTATTAAATGATTCTATATCAACACTTAGGGAATTTATATGGGGAAATAACCCAAATGAAACTTGTATAAGATAATAAGGATAAGAGATCCAAGACATGTATAAAGGAGTATACGGTGTGTAGTAGGGCTCACACATCAGGTCCTTTAACCTTGGGTCATGTCCATGTAAATGGATTGTGTATCAAGAAGTGTTTATATATTATATAAGAGTAAAAACATATATAGGGGTTATACACCATGCCCCTATACCTTATGTCCCACAAATATACTCCATCCATGTGCCAGTACATAGAGTCAGACCATGTATTTGTGCTTGTGTACCAGTACATGGGGTATCCAATGTACATGGTCTGAGACATGTTTTGTGGGGGTGTACATGCCATGTAGGAAACTCTTATACCCCCCCCCCCCTTGTGTTCGTGTACTTCCCTAAGTACATTTCATGTTATCCAAATGGGACTACATGTCTTTTACTCAATCACTACAAGCCATGAGTATCAAGTTTTTTTAAAAAAAACTCTATCTTCCTCCCACTCATGACCATGCCTCCATCACATCAAATGTTAGATTAAATCACACTAATATTCTAGGATCATCTCACCTGATCCTAGAAATTTCTATAACTTTATATTTTGGTGTCTAATCTATTCGACAAATGAATCTATAGGTCGTTCTTTGTTCTATATCATAGAATCCCAAAGAACGCGACATCCGGAATCTACCATCATTCGAATTACTCTATATCTATCATCATACCTCCTTCATGCCATTGAAATTTTTTATCTATGATTTAGTATCATTTTATAAAGAAATAGGTACGCAATGACAAATTGATCAATATTTTTCATGTTGCAAGCCAAACAAAGAACACCTATGATGAACAATGAACAACGGGGAGAAAAGCACGTGAATGAATTTGATGAATGAACATTGATTGATGTTTATGTTGATCCTGATCTATTTAAATTAGAATGAAAAATTAATTAATCAATCCAAAAAGTAATTCTCTTGTAAAAACCCCACAAAATAATCCAATCTCGCAAGATGATCGATTTGTGGATCAATATGCTCAGTGATTGAATTGTGTTCATCGTATAATTATAGAACATAGAATACAAAAATAAAAATACATTACCTACCTTTATTTGGATCGATCGATGATGAAGAATGAATATTCATTACATTCGGTTGAAAGATCCTTCAGAATCAATGTGCACTGATCATCTACCCACAATCCATCATCGTTTTCCAAATAAGGAATCCTAAAATTTCTCTAAAATGGTTCTCTATGGGTTTTGAGGTTATGCGCCTAACCCTATATTTTTGAAATAATATCCTTTTTAAAGGCTGACTAGTTTATGTATCAAGAATTAGAAATAAAATAAATTTATTAAATTATTTTATTCATTTTTGTTCCCATGACTACCTTTCAACAAAAAAACCGCACTAACTATATTTAAGTCGTACCAAAGGTAAAACCTATATTATGATCTCAACAGTTCCCTTAGATTTCTAATTCAGGTACCTAATTATAATTTCTTCCACTTTTTAAAAAAACTAATTATGTGTGCTATTTAATATATTTAATATATGCCAAACATTTTTTTGGACACAACTGGCCTTGGAATCACACGTTGTCTTAGTGCCTAGACTCAAAAATAATCCATATAATATCCAAAGAGAATACAAAAAAAATCTAAGACATTACAACTCCTCTATAATTATACCATGCTTCTCTCTATTTATTATGGAAGACCATCTATGCTGATCTAAGGGTGTGGGTCTCCACTAGTCTTCTCTTAATCATCTTTTTCTCATAAAAGAAATTTTAATCTTCAATTTTCAAAACATAGGTTATGTAAAATCATCCAGGTCCTTTTTATTTCTCATTTTCAATATTATTTAGGGGTTTTACCTAAGTTAATTAAAGGTGATAATGTTACTTTTCTTTCAATATTCACACTTATTTAATGACAGTGATGAATCAATAAATATAACATGTTATAGGTTAGTATATCAGTTCTATTTGTGTCATAACATTATCCTATTACCCTTAAAGGAAACTTAATCATTTATTTATGTAGGTGAACCCCTTATTAAAATAATATTATTAAATACTTTGGATAACAATGGTATATGGACAAGTGCACTTTCTATTAATATTTTTTTATCAAAAATATTTCATCAATGGAATTTATAACAAGTTAGAATGTCTTAAATTGATTTGATTAGTATAAACTTGTTAACATGATTTGGTGGACATATACCTTTCATTATCCTTGTATAATTTACAATAAATAATTATTTTTATTTTACATGAATTATTTACTATTTTTTCTATATAAAAGATATAATTTCATCATGTTAAAATAATTTCATAAAGGGGTATGTTGTGGAAAGAAATATTAATTAATACTTAAAACAACATGAGTGTAAATCATGATAGAAGAGGGTATATTGTTACTACATCAAGAATATGTAGTTAATCATTATTTTGATAGAAAAGGTATTTGGGATGGGCTAGTAATTCCTAGACTCATTATACCCCTTTTCCCTTTCCCTTATAATAGGTTGTAATATTTTAGTGACTCAATATACATAATTCACTTTCCCTAGCATTTATATTGAAGAAGTAATCATTATATTCATTCATCCCATTTATTAAATTGAGGCTCAAATCAGAAATTTCATGTATTGATCCTCCCGCTTAGGGGGTTTATTGTCTATTTTTTTATCAATGTTAAAAAATTTATGGTAAAGAAAGTTACTTGTTGAGCTATTTATTTAATTATATCTATATTTTTAATATATACAATTTACCTTCTAATATTTGATTTAGGAGTTTTATGGAGACAACCTACTAGATACTACTATACTCAACCATTATGTACATCATTATATGACCCATATAAATTGCTTTGTACAAGATCTATATAATGGAAAATCCTTAAGAATTAGAATTAGTCACACATATATCCGAGAGTATGGGTGGATTATTTTCATAATTTTAGTGTAAGAGTTATGAATAAGAATAGGTAATATCCTCACAAGATTACACAGGAGTTATCAATAATAATACCTCTCTTTGTATTCCATTTGTTGTGTTTTTTTCCTAACATGTTTATAACTAGTTTTTCCTCTATTTATAGACATTTTATAATGTTTATGTAATTTGGACTTGGGAATGTATGGAAATAAATTATATTATCATTTAATTTACATTTTAAATTATCCTCATTTTCATCTATTTATTTATTTATCTAGTGGTCACCTTTGGTATGTCCTACTTGAACTGGTCATGCCAACTAGGGGGTATGAATGTGATTAAGTTTACTATATTCACTGGAGATAGAAAACCACCTCCCACTAATATGTCACTCAACCAAAATTTAAAAGCTAGAAACTATTGGTTAAGAGTAATGATTTATTTTTTTAATGGTTTTATGGAATAACGGTTCAGGTATTCATGTCATAGACATTATATCTTGTGTTCAAGTGAGTTTCTCCCCAATATGGGAAGTGATGGTTTAGAAATGGAATAATTTTTTGGACTATATTCATTACCATGTTAGAGGTGTTATAGAGATTTGGATATTTAGATTATTAGTTAGATATTAATTTTTGATTATAAAGGATTTATGATTCATTTCATGTATCTTAGCTTCATATGTATTATTATGATTCTATATATATGATTTATTTGAGAAATTTTATATATAGGAGGATATGAATTTTTTTAAGTATCAAATAGAAATTTAGAATCACAATAGGATATTAAATAATGATTATTTATTCCATTATTATGAGTTCTTTAGAGGTAGGGTGGTGTAGAAGAAAACACATGGAAGATGGAATCATAGATTTGATCCCATTATACAAAAATTATTTTGAGTATTTCTATTATAATTGATGTAGAATATTTTTATAATGATAAAAGTTGAATAGAAATTTTTTTATGGTTATTTCCCTTTTGTACATATGTTTGAATATTTTTATGGTTGAAAGTTCGTATAGGAGTTGTGAAATATAGAAATCTAGAAACTTTAGGTTTATGAGTTTTTCAATTTTTCTGGATTTTCTACTATGATGAGTAAAATGATGATTTTTATTATTTTAGAATAAAATGTTTAGCATTTTATTAGATTAAAAACATAATAATTATCCTCATGTTATAATTTAGTAATTTAATGAGATGGTAATAATTTATAGTTAATGTTGAGTGATAGTGAAATTTAATTGATTAAATAATTAACTATGTAATTAACTTTAAATGGATTGTTTTTATAAAATAAATAATTTGGAATTGTGAGATATTATATATGGTGACTATAGAAGAAAATATTAATTGATGAATTTTGTATATATATTTTTAATGGTATATCTTTTTAATGAATTAATGTGGGGTCCTGAATGGGTTATTTTGAATGGGAAGAGAGATAAATGCTTTATGGGAGTTATATCTTGAATATTAGGGAAAATTTACTAAATTATCATCATTTTAAATAGATTTAACCAAAAATAACATTCTTCTAATTTTATCTCTATTATTTTTATACTTTAAAGGGAGAAACCCATGATATTAGTGTGTTGTAATGGATCGAATAAATACTAATGAATAAGATTCTTCAAAAAATGATTGATATTGATCATTAGAGGATTAGATATTTTTTATTTGTTATAAAATCTAAGTGGGTGGCTCAAAATTAATTTACTTTAAATTAATCTCTATGAATATAATATTATTTTAATTTTTTTTATTTGTTTCATAATATTATCATATAATCATTAAGTGATAAATAAAAAATTAAAATGATAGATGAATATTAATTTGGTTGAATAAATACTTAAGATGAATATTCAATATGAATATAAATTTTTTTAGGAAATATTATTAATATGAATTTATAAATGTTTGAATTAAAAAATTTGAATAGATGAGAAATATAATTCTATGATACAAAATTTGTATTGATATTGATGGAAGTATACTAATGGTAGAAAAAATGTGGAATGGTTAATATGAATAATAAATTGAGTAATTACTATCAATTATTTCTTATAAATAATGTCTGAATTAATTTTTACATCCTTTTTGGTGTAAATTAGTGTATATATTTGTATATTAATATTTTTGAATTATTAGTTTAGTACCTATATTGAATTTTCAAACTCAAAATAAAAAATATTGTAAGAAATGCCTAAAGATAAAAGAGGAGTGTTTTTTCAATCCATGCCATGGGGGATCTTCAAATCTCTAGGGAAATTTTCTGAGGTGTTGGTAATGATGTGGGAAAAAGTTTTAATGAGTTACATAGTGAAACAACCCAAACTGTATTACCTAAATAAACCAGATATAGATCGCTATATATTCTAAATCACATTTTCTTATTTCTAGATGTATGATTAATGGATGAGGGATAAATAAACAACTAATGGTTGATGTTTTGACATCTTTATAAGATTAATCCAAAGATAAATTAAGATGTATGATTAACCCAAAAATCCAACATGACCCTAAAAGAATGTTGGACCTATCTTCAAATAAAAAAGTACATTTTAGTGCAATACATGTTCACCATGTTCCTATTAAACACTATGTAATATCTATATATACATTCATACATATTATATAAAGGGTAAAAGTATCCATAAAACCCATAAAATAATTAAAAATAGATGAAAATACACTTTATACATAAGGTGTGATCTGAACATGGCATAAAGTCCCATAAATTAAGAGTCGTAAGGTGAACCCCTAAATGTGAAGTACTCAGAAAAACCCCACTACATCAACTGTATATATCCATAAAAAATATAAATTGATGTGCCTGAACTCCATGAACCATGTGTCGTGACCTACCATTCTCTTGGACACACTACTCCCATAATAAGGTGTCATTCCTTTACTTAAATCGTGAAAAACAAGGCCTATGCACATCCCCAAGGAAAAATCTATAATTTAAACCAAGGAAGTCACCACGTGACCTCAAATAGTCTATCATTAGACTAAGTGTGTGATAATTAAATATAAATTAATTAGGTAACAAGTCAATAAATTAGTCTATCAAAAAAACATATGAATAATATAAAACACATTACAAGAATACTTTAATGATTTTCACACTTATCATCCAGCCAACTTTAAGTCACAATCATAACATTAAATGGCGTACATGTCCACTATATGGGTCTAACCATCGATAATTTCCATTATAACTCACCCTTTATATTAATTATATGGTATATATACACAAATTAACAATTAAATGTGATGAGGGACTCTCTCTCATCTTTGGGAGGAACAGCATATACATAACCATGTATATACATAATCCATTATCTATAAGAGGCATGTATCCTCTCAAGGATGAATAATATCGCATGTATATATGATTCCCTATGAGATATAAATATCAATGTCTCATTATGTACACTAAAACAATAAGATCAATATTTATATATCCAATACGGAGTAAGTAAAATCCATAGATATGCATTATCAACAGAAGAAAAATCTATGAGTAATGATCATATAAAAATAAAATAAAAGAAGCATGGTGCATAGTTATTATCTGAATAATCTAATAATATAACATCAAGAAACCATTATTAGTATTTATGTACCTATAAACATTCCAAATAACATCAATAATTTACAAAATATATTAACATACTTGGCCTTTCCCAATTTGGTTTACAAGTGGTGGTTTCCAAAAAGTAAAAAAATTCAAATATTTTCAAACTTATGGGGGGAGGATCAGACCATGTTAACTCATTAAAAACGTGTATATAAAATTCATAACATGGATTAATTTTTTAGAGACTTCATGAGTTTGGTAATTGTAGTGAACTTTAGGCATAAATCCTCATAGGACAATAAGGGAAAACCCATTAAAAATGGATTCATCATAAAAAAAATTATAAAGTTTTTTAAAATAAAATCATTATTCTCATATCCCATACACTACTCCACACCTCTATAACAACTACACTTTGACAGCATGAGAGAAAGAGGAGAGGATCACCAACATTAACCTTTGTAGAGGAAAATCCCAAAGAAAAGTACTTCTAATAAGAGACTACCTACTAATTTGAGAGTCCTATGTTATATTTAAATAGATATTAGTTCATTAACCTAACTACAAACAAAAATCTGTCACATAAAAGATTAGTCTTACCATATTAATATCCTAAATGGGCTCCTCCTACCACTTGATGGAAGACTCGCTAAAGGGAAACTGTCACGAGCCAATATTTTATCAATAGAATTTACCATCTTATAATTATTTTATATTGTATAAAACACATTCATATCATATAAAGTCCAATAAAAACATTATTTTCATAAATTAATAATTAAATAAGTGGTATTCATAGAAACTAAGGAATCAATACCAATGGAATAGTAGCTTGACCATTGGAAAGGTAATGTGACCATTAGGAAGAGTAATCCATCCTATAAAATATTAACCTCACATATGAAAGTATAAATAAAATTTATCCATATTTTAAATGAAAATATGATATAATTATATCATATTATAAGTAAATAATTGTTTTAAAAAAGATAAATTAAGGGTTGGTATTTTTATAAAATAAAAATGTTTATATATATATCATAAAATTAATATATTCATTTAAAAGAAATTTTATTTTATAAAATATATTTAAAAAATAATATTTTGTTTCCTTATGGTTATAAGATAATCTTATGAGACTGTATTTAGTTTTTCAATGTGTTTTAAAATCATTTATAATTCAAAAGTCGGTATTTTTTTAACAAATGATGATATTAATTAAAATTAAAATTCAATAAATTTATAAAATTGTATTCATAAAATGGAGTTTATTTTTTTATTATACATGATAAATAATATATGGAGTTAATTTTTGGAATGTTTCTAAAGTAGTTTATTTTTTTGTGAATACTGAAATGCGTTAATTTATGGTATGAAATAGTATAAAGTAAATTCACTATTTCTTGAGTATTTTATAATGTGACCAAAAAAGATCCCTAAAATTCATTATTTATTTAATATATTTAGTTATGTGGTTTAATATATTCATATTATTGAGCCAACATAACAAACTAATGAATAAAACAATAAAAAAAACACACCTCTCATCCCCTTTAAAAACAACCCCTCACCACCACTTCCCCTCACAACTAAAAAGCCTTGAATATTTTCCAATACCTTTACAATCATCTTCCCAATCCCCTTCTTCAAGTACAATATCCTTTGGAATAAACAAAATAGAAAATCCAATTTATCTAAGGATGTTATCAAGGAGATGAATTCAAGAGGCAGAATCCTATTTCTTTTTCTTTTAATTTCATTTCAATATCTTTTCTTTTCTTATTATATCCTAAACTACCCTTAAAAAAGTGTCATGATAACTACATTAAATTATATATACTTCAATTTTAATATGTAAATTAAATAATCCTTCATCAAACCTCTTATCCTCTCCCTTTTATTCTAAAAATGAAAATTTCAGTTGTGAGGTGTTCATTTATCGCCTTTGAGGGAGAAAAGATTTCATTTTCCATAATATCATTTAAATATGGTAATAAAAACATTATAATGGTTGAAATAGACTTTAGAATTTATTTATAACTTTTTTATGTTATGGAACTAACATATATACATAATACTAAATGAAAAAACAAAACGAGTTCGTTAAGATCAAAAAGAACCAAAATTAACCTAAGCAATTATCATTAACATGTTATCTAATGAATCACCCTCATATCAAGAAAAAATAATATATAAGAGAAACTAAACTTTTTAAATATCATTAATAACATATAATTTCAATTCTAGATAATTATTCCCATTTTACACGGTCTTATATACATGTATATAGATGAACTGATCATTAAAACCAAGAAAGCGAACACTCCCAAATAAGGAAATAAAATATTATAACTCACCAAAATTTCTATAAAAAAACATGACAAAATTGTAATGAATCAAATAAATTTAAAATGGGTTCATTAATTATTAATTTATGGATCTAATTTGATTCTCTATGATATTAAAGTGATAAAATCATTCAAATATAAGTTAAGAGGATTCTCAAACCAAATTTTCTCTCTTTGTGATATTCCTCTTTCATGCCAAATTTCTGTATGGATATTATTATAATTTTTTTCAAATATAATTTCATTATCCTTAACTTTTCATTTTTGGGATATAAATTTTTCCAATCTAATTTTATTACAAATGAAAATATTTTTTCAAAACATCTGTTCTTTTTAAAAACATCTGTTTTACTTCCCTTTATATTGTTTCTTATTCATTCATGATTGATGATTCTTATATTAATTATTTTATTCCCTTTTAATTTGGTAACCCCAAATTTTGTTCATGAATTTATTATCTGAAAACTCATTCCATTATATGGGTTATTTTATGTCCAAGATTGATACAAGTTCTAAGTGTAATTCATGATTATGTAAATGTTATGATGTGATAGGTGTGCCTAGAATTATATATCCCTCCAATTAATTGTGTATTATAATGAATATCATGAGATAGTGTTTATTATTCATGAAAATAATTCTAGTTGTCTTCACAATGATGATGTTATGATTATGAATATATGTTATAAAATAACATTATATTATCTTTATTCACAACTATGTGTGGGTTTGACCACTAAGAAATTATGTTTCATATTTATGAATTGGACAATTTCGTGCCTTCATCTAATAGTTCCACTCATGATTATGAAGAAGTTTTTATTCTTATGTTATAATGATTATTATTATGCTAACCCATGTTATATTGATTCATGTTCTTATTTATTATCTTACTAGAATTTTATCTCACCCCTTTATTTCATGTATATCATTAGGTGAATACTAATACTAAGGAGAAAAGGAGGTCCACTAATAATCTAGAGAATGAAAATTTAAAATAATTTTTATGTTTTATTATGTAAAAGTTGTGTATGCTCTTAATTTTCCCAAGACACTAAACCTTTGGATCCTAGTTTTTTAATGATATTAAGTTTTTTATATCTAAAATGATTTAATAATTCATGTAATAAAAGTAGGTTCATTATAGTTTGTATCAAAACACGCTTTAGTTAATTGGGGAATTGGTATTAGAGAAAATTAGTGACAAACCTTAGAATAAGACTATATAAATGTAAGCACCCAAGAAGCATTGTTTTAGAAAAATAAAAAAAACATAGGGATCCCATAGGATATTCCTTTATAGGTAACTTCACAAAGGAATAAATTATTTATTTATTACTTGTTGAATTATATTTTTTTAATACTTATCTATTTAAGAAAATGGTGGGAACTATGAGAAATAAGTTCAACAACCCATGTGAGGGACAGTGCATCGATTGACCTAACGACAACCCCAATGACTTGGGAGGTGAGTTCAAAATATCATGGTGATTATTACCCAAATTTCATAGGATATGAATAATAACAATGATAATGTGTAACATCCTCCTTCCCCTAAGACGGAGAAACTAGTTATTGAGTATTTTATATGAAAATGACTACTGACATTTAGTTGATATTCCGATCAACGGGACATGGAATATTGGGTCAACTCAATGTAGATTATCTTTTATTTGCTTTATTATTATGAGATATATAAGGTGACTCTATCCACTTATCATTTAGATGGAGAGTCTGATCAATGGTGGGAGATGATTAAAAACACCAAGCCGATGGACAAAAATAAAGAGATAAAATGGGAAGACTTTAAGAATATATTTCTTAATGATTATTTACACCTAAATCTTTATAAAAATATGTAGATATAATCGATAGAGTTGGAACAAAAGAAAGTTCAATCTTTCATTTATTACCAAAAAAATTACAAGGATTTCAAGTTATGCCTCAAGTTTTGTTATCAAAAATGATTGAAAAATTGATAGATTTTTTAGTGGTTTATATCCACACCTTCAAAGAGATCTATAAATTAGTGACTTTTGATGTTATAAAGAAGCTTTTTGATGTTCTCTCGAAGTGGAGATAGTTTTTGTAAAATGGTCACATAGATATGGAGATATGGAAAAAAATATTGAGATTCAATCTACAAAATATAATTAAAAGTTGTAAATAATTATCAACCACTCAAATGTAAAAAATGTGGGAAGAATCACAATGGAAACTGATTCAAAGGGATGGGGAAATGCTTCATGTGTGGGAGTGAAGGCCACCGTGATCATGAATTTTGAAGAGACATGAGGAATATAGAGAATTTTATGGAGGAATGGAGAGCATCACCTATGGTCCAGTTTTTCAATTGTAGGGAGAAAGGGAGTCAAGTAGGAGAGTGAATTAAATATAGAATCAATAAGGGCAATCAGTGTCAACTGCCACCAAATCCAATGGAGTGATGGAAAGCTTCTTCCCTCATTAATTTTAAGGTGGAACCGAAAATTTATTTGGTGACTGGTATGTAGGTTATTCATTAAATAATATATAACATACTATTTGATTTTAGTTCTTCAGATTATTTAATATTTTTCAATTTGAGTAGATCTGTTCAAACACTACCTCAAAATATGGATGTTGAGTTATCTATGAAAATAAAAAATGGTGAAATTATTACATCTAATGTATATGACTCATCCCTAGGTAATTTTTTTAGACTAAACCTCCCATCAAATCTTTTCTTACTTACTTTGGTGTATTTTGATACAATTTTTTGGCCTCGATTGCAAATCTTTACACAAAGACAACATCAACTATTGGGAAAAAGAGATAACTCATCATATCCTAATGAATCCTCCAATTCGATACAATTTTAAGGAGTATGATGAATATATTTTAAAATAATAATATCAATTTTGGATATAAAATCTTTATAACCAAGTATATAAAGCTCAAATGATAGAGACGAATGAGAGAATCATCCTCTAGGACATGCCCATTATGAGGGACTACATTGATGTGTTCCCTAATAAATTTCCTATTATTTCTATTGACTGAGAGGTTGGTTTCTCAATTTAACTGTTTCCTAGATCTATTCCTATATCAAAACAACTTATAGAATGGAAATAATTTAGTTTGAAGAATTGAAGAAGCAGTTATAAGAGAATTTGGACAAGGGTTTAACATACCCAAATGATTCACCATGGGGTATGACAATCCTCTTCATCAGAAAGAAGGATGGATCAATGCACCTCTACATTGATTATCATGAGCTCAACAAAATCATGATAAAGAACAAGTATCCCCTTACACTGATAGATGAATTTTTTTATCAACTATTTGGTGTTAATTATTTATCTAAGGTGGACCTTCGGTCAGGATATCACTAGTTAAAGGTGAGGAAGAATGATATTCTCAAGACTACCTTCCAAATGTTATATGGAAACTATGAGTTCATAGTTATTCCCTTAAAACTCACTAATTCGTTATAAATATTCATGTCCATAATTAATATAGTATGTAGATATTACCATGAGAAATATTTGTTAGTCCTTATTGATGATATTCTAATATACTCTAAGATAAAGGGGAGAGATAAGGATAATTTGAATATTGTGCTAAAGATAATTTTACGGTGAAAATTTATGAAAAGTATAGTAAATTTGAGTTCTAGATAAAGGAAGTTTCATTCTTGGGTCATGTGATCACTAGAATAGAAATATTTATAGACCCTTACATTATAAAGGAAATCTAAGAGTGGACCATGAAAGTATCAGTAATGGAGATTCGTAGTTTCCTTGGTCTAGCTGGGTAATCCTAACAATTTTTGAATAAAATCAGAAAAATTTAAAACTAAATAAATAAGATGACTCGGAAGGGAGAAAATTTTGTGTGGAATAGTGAATGTGAGGACTACTTCAAAGAGTTAAAAAAGAGGCTTATCATTACATCAGTACTCACACTTACAACAAGTGTGGAAATATTTATGCAATACAATGATGCTTCAAAGAAGGTATTGGGATGTGTATTGATGAAAAATGATAATGTGATAGAATATTACTCAATAAAATTGAAAAATTATGATAAAAACTATCCTTTCACATGGTCTAGAGTTAGACACTATTATCTTCACATTAAAAATAGTGTGGCATTTTTTTTATGGGGAGAAGTTTGAAATATATATTGATCATAAGAGCCTAAAAAATATAATTATGCAGAAAGAATTTAATTTTCACCAGTGAATATAGATAGATCTCATCAGGGATTATGACTAAAAAATCCACTACCATCCTGTTACAGATAATAATGTGGCAGATGAAATATGTAGAAATGATCCAATTGCACTACTAATGATGAAAATTGGGAAGGATTAAATCTTCTTAGATTTGAAATAGATGGACATGGTAATAATTCAGGAAGGAATATCTTTAATCCTTACTCAAATGATTTCTCAACCATCCCTCATGGAAGAAATAAAGGATACGCAAAGAAATGATTCAGAAATTCAAAATAATGTCGATGCCATCGAAAATGTAAAATCCAAAGAGTATAAAATTGATGAGGAATAAGATTCAATATTTGGGTCATGACTATGTGTACCATAAAATAAAGAGATAAAGAAATATATTTTTAATGATTCGCATATGTTAACCTTCCCTATTCACCCATGGAGCATAAAGATGTATCATGATCTCAGAGAGAACTATTGGTGGGACAATATGAATAAGAAGATAACTGAAGATATGTTAGAGTGCCTGGTTTATTAAAAAATTAAGGATGAAAGGCTATAGTATAAGTGTATAATTTAACCATTACCCATACCAACATGGAGATTGGAAAACATCACCATACACATTTTCACTAGTATTCTGAAGACATCTAGAGGAAACAATGCTATATGGGTTATTTTGTATCATCTTTCTATTAAACCTCACTTTATATCAATTCGAGTGGACTTGTCACTTGATCAAATTTCAAATATATAAATTAGAGATGTGGTAACGCTATATGGATTACCATTGTCAATTTTATCTAATATAGATTTGAGATTCTACTTAATGTTCTGGAAATGTATCCAATATTCTCTACACACTGAGCTGAATGTCAGTATGGATTATCGACCTCAAACTGATGGCTAATATTATAGGACTATTCACACACTATAATTCATGAAGAGATCATTTTATATGGACTTTATAGAATTATGGGACCAACATATACCTCTGGTTGAGTTCTCTTACAATAACAGTTCCCACTTGAGAATCTAAATGGATCCATATGAAACTCTTTATTATAAAAAATTCAGAACACTGACATAGTGGGATAAAGTCAGTGAATATAAGCTAATGCGACCTCAAATGGTTGATGAAATGGTAGATAAGGTGAAAACTATTCACCACCACATCAAATTAGCCCAAAGATGAAAAACAGATCTATAAAAAACCTTCTATGGGACCTGAAGTTTATGTTTAGAGACATTTTATTCCTCGGTATATCACCCTAAAAGAGGATAATGAGATTTGGGAAGAAATAAAAGCTTAGTCCTAGGTACATCGACCCCTTCAAGATTCTTAATCATATTAGAGATATGGCCTATAGACTAACACATTGACCAATAGTGTATTATGTGAAGGATTTATTCCACATATCCATCTTGAGTAAGTATAAACTATATCCCATAGATATACTTAATTGATAGGTGATACAGTAGGAAAATGATTTCTCTTACATGGATCAACCAAGGAATATCTTAGACCATAGATATAAATTTCTAGGAAACATGACTACTCACCTGGTAAAAGTAATGTAGTGGAACCATAAGTATGAAGAGTTAACATGGGATCTTGAGGAAACAATAGAGGATATGTATTGTCACCTTTTCTAATCTTAGTTTGTAAAAAAATTCAAGGGAGAAATTTCGAAATCAATGAAGAATGTAACTAATAAAACTTTTATCAATAGAATATCCATTATTATAACTTTTTTATATGGTATAAAACACATAAATATCACATATAGTACAACAAAATAATTATTATAATTAATTAATAATTAAATATGTGGTATTTATATAAATTAAAGAAACATGTTCTAATAGAATAATAACTTGACCATTTGAATAGTAATGTGACCATTAGGAGTAGAAATCCAACCAATTGGATAATATCCTCACTTATTAAAGAATATATAAAATTTATGCATCTTATAAATTAAAATATAAAATAATTATATTATAATATAAGTAAATAATTATTTTAGAAATTATAAATTAATTACTCATATTTTTGTAAAATATAAATGTTTATTTACAATTTTAAAATTAATATAACGATATTAAAAGAATTTTTTCTCAATAAAGATATACATAAATTAATATTTTGTTTCCTAATTATTATAAGATAATTTTATGAGAGCTTAATTAATTTTTAAAGGTTTAATAAAATTAGTTATAATTTTAAATTTGATATTTTTTGAGTAAATGATGATTTTAATTAAAAACTAAATATCTCATACTAAAAAAAATATTTTCATAAAATTTATTTCATTTTTGAATTCTAATTTTCAAAAAAAAATTAGGGTGAATGTTTGGAATTTTTCTAAAATAGTTGAATTTTTAGTAAATAGAGAAATATGATAATTTATAGTATATAACAGTATAAATTAAATTTACTATTTCTTGAGATATTAATGATGTTAGAACCAAAATCTTGAACAATAAGTATTTATTTAATATATTTATTTACAAGTTTCTTACTATTCATAGTCTTAATCCAAACTAATAAACTAATTAATAAAATAATCAAAAAACACCCCTATCATCCCCTATAAATACCACCCCTCATCACCTCTTCCCTTCACATCTTCAAAGCCTTGAATATTTTCCAATTTCTACCAAATTCACTTCCCAAGTCCCTTTCCCACATCCAAAATCCTTTGGTCTAAAAAAATACCATATCCAATTTCCCTATGGATATTCTTAAGGATAATAATTCAAGCAGTAAAATCCTCCATTTTCCATTTAATTTCTTTTCAATTTCTTTTCTTTTATTATTATCTACTCACCTCCCCTTATCCAAGTGGAATGATAACTCAAGTAAATTATATATACTATAATTTTATTATAATAATTTAATAATCTATGATGTTTGGGTCTTACTCAAGTGGTAATGGCTCACCATAATCTAGTATCATACTTGGGTTAAAATACGATAGTGAGCGAATTTTCTCTAGTAGGTGGTGAAGCAGGCGTGAAATTGAAAGGTTATGATACTAACATGGTGTAGGCCTTATGATGCAGGAATTATGATTCTAAAATGATGCTACATTGGTACTTTAGTCCATTTAATCTATTCCATTCCTACTGGGCCTTCGAGCCATATAATGAATAAATAAGGGTTGATGGGTGGGCTATCCCTTGGGAGGATATGGCTTGCCTTTCCAATCTGTGTGTGTGGAATGTTTGTTTAATATAATTTTACCCCAAAGAACTTAATATATATATATATATATTAATGAAATAATTCATCATCAAACATGTTCTCCCCTCACTTTTATTCTAAAAAATAAAATATTGTATGTGAGGTTTCAATTAATCACTATCAAGGATGAAAAGTTTTTATTTTCCATCATTGCCTTCAAGATAGGTCATAATACTAGTATAATGGTTGAAACAGATTGTAAAATTATTTTTATAATCTTTTTCATATTCTATAAATAACATATATACATAATATTAAACAATCAAACAAAATGAGTTCGTTGTGATTGGAAACCACCAAAATTAACTAAAACGATTATCCTTAACATTTAATTTAATGAATCATCCTCATATATAGAAAATATATATATAATAACATTTAAAAAATTGTTTTATTAGTAATATTTAATTTCAATTATCTAGAATTATCCCCATTTGACATGATATTCCATACATGTATACAAGTGAACTGATCATGAAATCCATTTAAAGGAACACCCCTGAATGATGAAATTGAATAATATAACTCATCAAAATATCCATAAAATGGCATAATAAAATTATAATGAATCAAAAAAATGTAAAATATGTCCTTTATTAATTAATTAATTAATATAATTAAAAAATCCAAGATATTAAAGTGAAGAAATAATTCAGACACAATATAAGGGGATTCTGAAATCGAATTCCCTTCTGTTGGATAATTCCTCTTTCATGCAAAATTTAATTATGGATGTTTTTTTTATTTCTAAAATATAATTTAATTGTCCATAAATTTTAATTTTTTGGATATGAATGCTTCCAATATGATTTTATTACAAATACAAAGATTTTTTCAAAAGAACACTTCTTTTTAAATACACAAGTTTTACTTCTCTTGAGATTGTTTCTTCATTACTAAAGATTGCTAATTATTATAAAAATTATTTTATTCTATTTTTATTAAGGTAACACCAATTTTTATTCATGAATTTATTCTCATGAAACCCATTCCCTTCCATATGTTATTTTATATCCAATACTAATATATTTTCAAAGTGTCATGCATGATAATTTAAATGTTATGATGTGATAGGTACACATATAATTATATAACACTCCAATGCATTGGTTAATGTGATTTATCTCATGATACAATATACAATATACCTGAAAATTATTTTATCTTTGTTTAAAATTATGATTTTATAATTATGAAGATATGGTATGTGTGAAAATGATCCTATCTTTGTTCATAACATTGTGTGGATTTGACCACTAAGACATTATGTTTCATTTTTATGAATTAAAAAATTTCATGCATTCATTTAGTGCTTCCTCTAATTATTATGTCGATGGTCATATTCTTGTTTTATGATTATTGTTATTATTATCACCCATGTTATATTGATTCATGTTCTTATATATCCTTCTAATGTGATATTAGTTCATCCATTTCTTTGATGTATATACTCATGTGACTACTTATACTAAGGAGAAAATGAGGTACACTACAAATATAGTGAAGAAGGAATTAATATAATTTTTATGTTTTATTATTTAAAATTTTTCTATGGTCTTAATTTTCCCATGACACTAAACCTTTGACTCCCAGTTTTGTAATTATTTGATGTTTTTTATCTCTAAAACAATGTAATAAGTCATGTAAGAAAAGTTGGGTCCCTATTGAAACCTAAAATATAAACCCTAAAAGATAGGTGATGTTAAAATATTTGTATAATGACTGAAAATATAGTATAGATCTTTAAAAAGGGTATCAATACCTTAGCATCAACAACATATGTCTCCTGAGATCACTTTTTTTTAATCTAACATAATGTGGAAGTTAAGAATGAATAATATTGAAGAAAAATATATAGGGAGTTCTAATTTATGGTCAGAAATTATAATAAATATATTAATCCTAATATTGGGATTAAAGAGGCATAAATTAGAGGGTAAATGGACCAAAAACCCATACTTCAAAGTGTTTTTATCTATAATACTTTAGGTTATCAACTATAAGCCACTAGATACCTAACGTTTCAAAAGAGAACCACCATACCATTAAGACCCCATTGGGTACCCAGTCTAGAAAAATTGGGTACTTTGTAGTCCTAATGTTCTAGGGGTACTCTCTTATTTCTTATCTTCTTCCTCTAAACACTTCTACCTATACCTCTAACTCAAAATAGACTAAAAAATAAAATTTCAAAATAAATGAAATAAGTAAAACTAAACTGAAAAGGGGTATCATATAGTATGACCTCCCACCATAGTTATCATTCAGATAAAAATCATTAACATACTTTATGATGAAAAAACGTGACTATTGTGACTTTAATTCAGATTCATGTTCCCAATTATCTTCTAAATGCTTCCCATGATTCTATCATACATGTACTGAGTGGTTAATTTTACCCTATAATAATTTCTCACTTCCATCAGTGATATTCACAAATTTCTCCAGAAATTTTTCATACGACACCAACTCCTTATCATCATAATGAATAACAAGATTTTTGTGGGGTATATATTTAATCATCCTTTATACATGTAAAATATCATGCATTACACTATACTGAAGAGTTAAAACCATTCTACATGAAAATTATGCAACATGGTCTAAAACATAGAATAGTTTAATGAAGTTTTGATCAATATTTCCATGATTTCTCATATATATGTGAACTTATACTATAGAAACTAAGAGAAATACATATCTATTGACATTGAATAATCATTTTTATCACCTCTGATAATCATACAGTTTTTTGTGACTTTACACCATCAATAATCACTTCTAAATCTATTTCCCCTACAATGTTATATCCTAAACAATACTATGTCTAATCAATGATAACTCTCTGATCTTGGTATAGCATAAGGTAGAAAAACATGTTATTCTATAGATTAACTAAAATTGATCCATGTTAATGGAAACCTAATAGATGTTATTAGGTGAAAACTCCACAAGTTCAAAATTATTCTTGAAGAGACGCGATATTATTGGTATAGGCTCAGGAAATATCTTATATAATATTAATGGACCTTTCTGAATAATTATTTATTTTGAGATAGTATTTAATTATTAGATTCACCTATGATCTTATATCATTTTCTATCATTTAAAGAAATTGCGATGTAAACCTTAGGTTATAGCTGGATACAATGCTATCTAGAAACACTTTTAAATTCAAAATTTGAAAGATATAGATCCTTTATAACTCAAATATTGAAGATGACAACTAGAAAGGTATGAACTGGAAGTTCTTAGTTATGAAATCCAAAATTACCCATACTCTATCTTTTCTTTTGGGTGCATGTGGTAATCCTATTACAGAGTCCCTAATAATTTCATACCATTTATATATAGGAATGATAAGGAGTTGTAATTTCCCTATGTGTCATTTATAATCAATGTTAACTAAATGGAACATGAGACATCAATATATGAATCCCACAATATCCCATTTCATTATTGGAGGATAGAACTTTCTATGTATGTCTTAATATATATTAGAAATTCCATGGTGAATAACCCAATGAGAGAAGTGATACTCCCTCATAATATATTCCTATATTCTTGGTGTAACAACCCAAGAATTTATAAATGAAATTATCTTTTTAAATGAGTACATTCCTTATTAAGAAAACACATGTACTAATTTAGACTCTGGACTATTATAAGTTATATCCTACCTGATTTAGAATACCAGTAAATATAAAAACTATAGATATTATATCCACTATATAGTGATAATTTAATTAGTATATATATTAGGTTAAGATAAATCCAATTGACATGGAAAAAGGAAGCAGTTACATCGACCAGTAGGATTGTATCCTTTGAATTCCATTTATTAGAGCTTCCAAAGGAGATATAGTCACTAATATGTACATTTGACCAATCCCAATATGAGATTCAATAACTAAAACATGATAAAAACCATTTATGAGAAACACTCAAGCTCATCAAGATCACAACCCAATATATATTTTTTAAACCACCACAGAGAATATCACCATCCCACACATTACACTTTGGGAATTCACTAGTGTAATAATGGTCTATGTATTTAGACCCTATCTTTATGAATGTTTGTATTTTTTTACTTGATAATGATTAAATTTATATTTTATTACTTTATAATGGTTAAATGATAAGTTTGATAAAAATTATATTTTGATATGATGAAACACAAACTATATTTTTGGTAAATATATACTTTCAATAAAAACACTCTTTTGGATATATTAAAGAATATTTTAAATAATTTATTTTTAATAATAATATATTATTAAATAATATTTATCAAATTTATTTATAATATAATTTTGTGAAGTAAAATGTAATTTTTATATGTACCGGAAGAATATTATTTTCAAAAACTTATTTCTTTTCAATAAACAATGATTTTTTTACTTCAAAGTTTAAATTTGCATATTTATAGTTTAAATTTTATAAAATAAAATTTATTTTTTAAATAATAATATCTAAATTATCCAATGGTATTTTTTTATAATTTTCAGAGATAGTCAAATTTTTGGGTAAAAAATAAATATGTGATAAATGCGCAATTTGAACTATGACATCAGAGAAACCAAAAGCACTGTAATAAATACCATAAATATTATCCATGAAAAGAAATAATTTTTTTCTGTTTAAAATAACTTGTTTTTATGTTATTTTATTGAATTCATAAACCACTAATTAATCCTCCAAAACCTATATTATATTTTTATGTTTTAAAATCCATTATTTATAAACATGACTCACTTCCACGTCGAAAAGAGTATTATTTTAATGAATTAGGTTCTAAGACATATAAAATAATTAAATCCACTCCAATTTTGAAAAAACTATGGGAAAACCATGGGAATTTTTTTTTGATTAATTTATCACATCGAGTCCAAAATTTATGTTTAGAAATTAATAATGAGTTTTGCACACTTTCTATATAAAACCCCCAAACTACCAAATCATCTTAACTAAAAACACATTAAGAAAAAATTAATTCTACCCATACATCTCTAGATCCTTCCAAAGGTTCCTTTAAGAAGCTTCTCCCAAGCCTTATGATGCACCCTCTCAAGGTAAGGGGTCATTTCCTCTTTATTCAAGAACCATATTTATATTATGCCTTTTGATTTACAGTTTTTTATGTTAATTTATGCTTTTACACATCCCTCATTCAATCCTTATGATGTAAAAGTGATGATATTCCCCTTTCACTGTAAAGACCCGTAAATTTCAAGGGAAATTTTTTCCTAAATTCTTTGGGATTTTACGAGTACGCAGTTTCTAACGGCACCTTATTCTGAGGCCCGGTGTGCCCATAATCAATTTCCTAAGTTTAGCTCGGGTATATTCAGTGAACAAATGAGCAGGTTTTTTTCTATCTTTTGAACCGGTGCATGGATTTTATATCTGAGGGCACCGATGGAACCATAGCGCCGGTAATTGCTTAAGAGGACTTTTACCGAAGGTGCATTTTCTTGGGAGGAGTTGTAAAAAAATGTGGATTAAATGATAAGTAAAATAAAATTGTGTACAATTTTATTTTATCCATGGAAGTTAAACTCTCTCATGGGAAGTTGTTGGTGGGGCCCACGACCACCAAACTTCCCATGTGTAGTTATGAGGGAGGTGGGGCCCACACGAGCCCCCACCTTTTCACATTCTTTAAACCCCCTCTAACTCCCCCATTATGTGAGTAACTCCTCTCTCACTTTAATATGCCAACACACATCATTTAATTGGTTAAACCACTTCTTTTAATTAACTAAGTGTTTTGAATTTAAATTTTGAAATGCTTGGAAAAGTAAAATAAAATAATATGATCCTTATTTTATTTGTGGGTTAGCTTGTTGTGTTATGTTTTTGGGAGAACTCTAAGTCCATTGAGGAGTTTCATCCTCCCGCGAAGAACAACACCCTTCGACGAAGAACATCGTCACCACAAGGAGAGATGACATGCCATTCCTTCATCTCTCCGCAGCTAGTGTGAGACGGTGTTCCATCCTTGGACACATGCCAACGCCATCTTCGAAACCCCACCCCGCGACGCCATCTTCCACATCACCGGAAAACATCAAGGTTTATCAAGGTAGGTGTTAATTCTTCGTTCAATTATTATTTAACGATCTTCGTTTCTTAAAGATTGACTGTTTGTTATCAATATAACGGGAGGAGATCGGACCGCACAAACATGGCCTATCCTCCTCCCCTTTTATAGTTGATCTTCATAGTTGCTTGAAACAAAGTCGACGCGGTGTCGTTGCACCACGCGGGGACGATGAAGACCACGACCAGAGCGGGACGCAGCGGTGGAGCGCGGTGCCATCGCGCTGTGCTGATGAGGCCGAAGGAGTCCGCGGCCAGGAGTGAGCCGCAAAGGAGGGGCGTGGCACCGTCGTGTCGCGCCTAAGAACTAGTGAGCCACGGCGGTTCAGCAGGGGGCGGCCGGGCTCGGCCAGCCGTCGGCTCATCAGGAGGCAGCACCCCCCTGCGGGTCCCGCGACAGCCCACACACCGTCCAGCCATTATGGTCGGTCGTTTCAATCAAATCGGGGGGCGTAACCCCCTGGATTTACCCAGGGTAGACCCCACCAGGAGGGGGGCCACACCCCCCCTTCGCACCCCGCGGCCGGCTCCGAGCCGGGCCTTAGGCCATGCCTAGCGGTGGGTCGGGCCGTGCCCAACTGGGCTGGACCCAGACTCGGGTCAGGTCGACCCGTTTCGAGCTGACCTAGGGGGTATCGGGCTGGGTCGGACTGGGCCCGAACCCCCTATTTTCGGATATATTTGTTCAAACACCCATGTCTTAGACTAAATACCTCTGATCGACGCACTGTTAGTTGTGTTGGGATCCTTGGATCGAGACGGTCGTTTCGGTATATTACACTCAAGATTTCGGTAAAGTTTCGGTATGGCCGTGTTGGTTCGAACCCGAAACCAACTGGGCCCTTGGAGCGGAAACGCCAATAACTTAACGACCGGATGTCCGAATGATGTGTTGTCGGTCACATTGTTTTCATATTAGTAAGATGGTTCTTTTGGATTACTCTGCTTGAGTTTTGGAAACAGTTGGAGTATGGTCGGGTTGGTTTTAACTTAAAAACCAACCGGGCCCCTAGGACGGAAAAGCCAATAACTCTCAGACCGGGCATCTGATTGACACATCGTCTGTCGCATTGAGTTCCTATTGACGATACGGAACTTTGTGATACATCAACTCTAGACTTCGTGATAGTTGATGTATCGACCCCTTGGATCGTGGAGCAAACCCTCTGGGAATCGACCGTGCTGTGTGCGGGAACCCTAGAGCTGGCTGCGACTGCGACGACGATGGTGACTGTACTTGGATCCTGCGTGGGTTCGGCAGCGATGACGATTGTACATGGATCCTATGTGGGTTCGGTAGCGGGGACGACTGTACTTGGATCCTACGTGGGTTCGGTAGAAATGACGACTGTACTTGGATCCTACGTGGGTTCGGCAGTGATGACGACTGTACTTGGATCCTACGTGGATTCGGCAGTGATGGTTACTGTACTTGGATCCTACATGGGTCCGGTAGCGAAGACTTATGTACTTGGATCCTATGTGGGTTCGGCAGAGGAGATGATTCAGATGCTACATCTAATCATCTCCACCCCTCTTCGGACGTAGTATACCTGTGTGAGCTGAGTCTTGACTTTCAATCATTATCATCGATATGATTGTCATGATTTCCTTTGTGGATTGGGTTGTGCTTTCCTATGTGTATGGTTTGTGTTTTCTTATGTGGTTTGGGTTATGATTTCCTTTGTGGACTGGTATTACTTAGGCTCGTGTGTTAGAGCCGAGCCAGAATTGATGACTTAGGTATATGTATGGGCATATACCTAAGTAGAGTTGGTTGATACATCATGATTGTATCTTTCCTTTGTGGTTTATCCTTTGTGGTTTATCCTTTGTGGATTCTGGGAGACCTTCGGGAGTCTCGGGATCCCTACTGAGTATCGTATACTCACCCCTGCATGGGTATGCCCACACTACGTTATGTTGGATGCAGACGACGGACAACACTGATCGAGGTGGGGGCTTGTGGAGCTGGACGGTACCTGGAGGAGGATCACTGGACGGGACATACATGAAGCGGACGGCTGGACCTGAGGATTTGAGGAGACTATCTGTACCCACCCTTCAGATGGGAACTCCAGTGGATGGCTCAGTGTTGCTGCTTTACTTTTCTGCTGTTGTACTTTCTTTTCAGTTGTACTTTACTTTCAGTTGGGTTTTTATTCTGGCCCATTTACTTTCCAGCACATACTTTTGTACTCGGTTTACATAGTGTTTACTTCAGTTTTCATACTCTATGGTGTTTTTTACTTTATAAAGGAAATTCCTTCCCTTTTATCAGGATTTACGCCTTTGGTGCTAGTCACCAGACCCTGGCCTATGGAAGGCGGTCTTGGGGTAGTCATGGCAGGGGCCCCGAGGACGGGTCGTGAAAAATTGGTATCAGAGAATTCAGTTCTACCACAGAACTCAGGACTCCGATAATTTCTTCTATGTGAAGCAATAGTGTTTAGGGTATTGAGTGTGGTTATCAGTCCAGGGAGTCCAGTGTTGGTGCGGCGGCCGACGTATCCATACACCAAGACCCTGACTTCTGATTTCCGACTCAGTGTACGAAAACATTTATTGCATGTGTGTTTCAAAAGTTTTCTTTGTGATTACTTTGTGTCAGCTCACCAGTTATACTGTATTAACCATGGCACACCTATTTCCTTTCAGGATGGACCCAAAATGGAATCCATCTAGGGTTCTGAGCTTTGTGCGAGATGGAATTCCACCGAGTGACGACGCCTCAGTGTAGGGCCCCATTACAGAAGAGGCACCGGAGGTACCTCTACCCGCCGAGCCACTGATGCCACCAGCCCCAGCAGCTGTGAGTGCCCGTCGCCTGAGTGCACTGCACAAGTTTCCGCATTAGAGACTGCCCAGGTTCCACGGGGAGACAGACCCTCAGGCAGCCAAGGATTTGATAGAGGTTGTTGTTCGAGACTTCAGATTAGTAGGGACACCAACTGACCTCATGGTGATCCTTGCGGCGAGTCTCCTGCACACGGCAGTAGGTAGATGGTGGAGCCTGATGCTCCAGGTGCATGACGAGGCATCTCTCCTTTGGTCGGACTTCTAGAGCCACTTCCTCTCGGAGTTCGTTCCAGCCACCCTCCATGCGGTGTACATTCCGGAGTTAATCCAGCTGCGGCAGGGAAGCATGACGGTAGCCCAGTACTCGGCGATATTTACTGATCTCTCGCACTACTCCACGGACATGGTATAGGACCCATTCTTCTGGGTCTGGACCTTCGGGCAGGGACTGAGTCATGAGATCAGGGAATCGATGATCTCCCTCATTATTCCGATGCAGGCAAGAGTACTGGAGCGATCCCTTCTTATGGAGGGCTTCCTTGCTGAGCCTACGCCAGCAGCGATGCCTACTGCAGGGAGACGTGTAGCGGAGTCTTCTACAGCTGGCAGTAGACATACGCCGTAGAGGTCCAAGCGGACTAGGACATCAAGTGGAAAACCTCAAGACACTGGTTCAGATGTGCGGGGCACATGAAGTAGAGCCAATCAGTCGAGAGGCTGACGGTGCTATGCATGCGGCGGGCAGGGCCACATGGCTCGTGACTGCCCGACCCGCTATGCAGAGGAGAAGCAGATGGTTGAGGGACCACCTAGTCAGAGGCAGAGGTTCGACCGTGGTGGTCTGTAGGGATCAGGAGGACGAGGTAGAGGAGTTGGCTGAGCATTAGGTGGTGGACAACGCTTCGGGGCTCTACCACCACCACCACTAGGAGGTCCACCCCAACCACAAGGAACTGGCGGGCAGAGGCGGGCTCAACTTCAGGCAGTGGAGGCCTATAACCATGGCTCACCTAAGATGATTCGAGGTACTATCTCTGTCTACTCCATCCTTTTTGCAGTTCTTATAGACACAGGAGTGAGTCGTTCTTTCATTTCCGCTACCCTTGTTCAGAGCTCGGAGATTCCGACGGAGCCATTGGCTTGATCATTATGGCTAGAGACTCCTACAGGAGCAGACTCGACGATTTCGAACTGGTGCTGGCAGTGTGAGCTTACTCTAGTAGGTGAGCGCTTCGGCATTGATCTTCTTATAGCGGCGTCGAGGCCTTATGACGTCATCTTGGGAATGGATTGGTTATCTACGGTCCATGCTCAGATCGACTGTATTAGGCGCAATGTGTGGTGTGTCCGCACCGATGGGAGCAAGTTCACCTTCACCGGCGAGAAGGGAGCCTTTGTAGCACAAGATGGACTCACGCAGAGGAGAGGACAGCCGATCACTCATCAGTTGGGTAGTCTCATCCTAGGATAAGTGGACGTGCGGAGTCCGAGTTTTCTTGTTGTGGTGGATCAGTATGTGGACATTTTTCCTGACGACGTTCTAGGACAATATCCTCACAGAAAGGTAGACTTATATATTGAACCATACCCTGGGATAGCCCCGATATCCCCTCCATCATATCGGATGGCTCCCACTGATCTTCGAGAGCTACGGGTACAGCTGGAGGACTTGTACGACAAGGGATTCATCTGACCTAGTGTTTCACCCTGGGCTTCCCCAATCTTGTTCGCCAAGAAGGCGGACAGGATCTTGTGACTGTGTGTCGACTACCGTCGCCTGAACTAGGTGATTGTGAAGAACAAGTATCCACTTCCAAGGATTGACAACCTCTTCGATCATCTCAAGGGAGCACGGTGGTTCTCGAAGATAGACCTCAGGTCAGGCTATCATCAGGTCAGAGTTCGAGATGAGGATGTGCAGAAGACGGACTTCAGGTGTCGGTATGGCCACTATGAGTTCTTGGTTATTCCTTTTTGCATAACCAACACTTCAGAAGTGTTCATGAGTCTCATGAACAGGATATTCTAGCCTTACCTTGATCGATTTGTCGTAGTCTTAATTGACGACATATTGATTTACTCGACTACTTAGGAGGAGCACACCTACCACTTGCGGGTTGTACTGGACACACTCCAAGAGCACCAGCTTTATGGTAAGCTCTCTAAGTCTCATTTCTAGATTCAAGAAGTCCACTTCTTGGGACATGTCATCTCTGAGGCAGGAGTTGTAGTGGACCCTGTGAATATCGAGGCAGTGCTAGCTTGGGAGCCACCCAGGCGCGTGATGGAGGTGCGGAGTTTCCTAGGTTTGGTTGGGTACTATTGGAGATTTGTTCCAGACTTCTCCAGAGTTGCAGCACCACTCTCAGTTTTGACGAAGAAGGGGAAACCCTTCATGTGGTTAGATAAATGTCAGCTGAGCTTCCAGGAGCTGAGACATAGATTGACCAGTACACTCATCTTGAGGCTATTAGAGGAGGGCGTAGGGTACGTAGTTTACTGCGATGCATCAGGGACAGGACTCGGGTGTGTCCTAATGCAAGAGCGAGCAGTGATCGCCTATGGATCATGACAGTTGAGGCAGCACGAGCAGAACTACGCTACCCATGACCTGGAGTTAGAATTAGTGGCCTTCGCCCTGAAGATGTGGCGGCACTATCTTATGGGCGAGCACTTTACAGTCTACTCTGACCAACAGAGTCTCAGGTACATCTTCTCGCAGAAGGACCTGAACCTGAGATAGCGGTGATGGCTCGAGTTCCTCCAGGACTATGAATTTGATATAGTCTATACTTCTGGAAAGGGGAATGTAGTAGATGATGCTCTCAGCAGGAGGACGGGCATTCAGCTACTTGGAGAGGCGACGGAGCAGCTAGCCGCGTTGCAGATATCCTTCATGGATAGAGATGGGGCAGCCATTTTACAGTCTCTCACAGTCACTCCACCACTTCTTCAGTGGTTCAGAGAGGCATAGCGTGGGTACATTGACTGTGAGATGCGACGTGCATAGATATCCTCAGGACAGGCACCTGATGGATTCTCTGTAGGAGGCGAGCACGTCATCCTTTTCAGAGGACGTACCATGGTACCAGTTTCATTACAGTAGGAGGTGCTAAGAGAGTTTCACACTTCCACATTGGCGGTACATCTAGGAGTAGCGAAGATGTACCAGGATCTCAGACGACAGCACTGGTGTCTAGGTATGAAGACGGCTGTGGCAAAGTTCATTTCACGATGCCTCGCCTACTAGTAGGTGAAGGCAGAGCACCAGGTACCAGCAGGCTTGGTACAACCCTTAGAGGTCTCAGAGTGGAAGTGGGATGGGATATCTATGGATTTCATGACTGGGCTTCCACGTACTTCCAGAGGGCATGACTCCATCTGGGTGATCGTAGACCGACTCACCAAGTCGGCCCACTTTCTACCTATCAGAGATCAAGGATCAGTGGAGATCATGGGATGCCTCTATGTTCAGGAGATCGTACGGCTTCATGGTGTTCCATAGTCTATCATCTCCGATCGAGATGCTCTCTTTACTTCCCGGCTTTGGAAGGGGTTGTAAGAGGAATTTGGGACGTAGCTATGCCTAAGCACCACCTTTCACCCTCAGACAGATGGTCAGAAGGAGAGGACCATTCAGACTCTCGAGGACATGCTCCGTGCATGTGTCCTCGACTTTGGTCATAGTTGGGAGGATCACCTACCCTTGGTGGAGTTTGTGTACAACAACAGCTACCACTCCACCATCGGGATGGCACCATACGAGGCATTGTACGGCCGACCTTGCAGATCACCTCTGTGCTGGACTTACCCTAGGGAGTCAACGCTCGTAGGACCAGAGATAGTCCAGGCCACGACAGAGAAGGTACAGGTCATCCAGGAGCGGATGAGGACTTCTCAGAGCTGACAAATGTCCTATGATGATAGGAGGTGGAGACCACTAGAGTTCGAGGATGGAGACCATGTTTTCTTATGGGTCTCACCTCGACGTAGACTATATAGATTTGTCCAGGGCGGCAAGTTATCTTCGTGCTTCATCGGACCATTCTAGGTTCTCAGCAGGATAGGTGAGGTGGCTTATCGCCTTGATATTCCACCTCAGTTACTAAAAATAAAGGTAGTGAATATCATGGAGTTCAAAATTTCTAGAGATGAATTTATAAGGTTTGGAACCCAGATATTTGTCCCGTCAAGACTAGAACTAAATAAGGAACTTATAAATGATTGCATAGATCATCCTCCTCTATTCATCTTGAATTCTCTAAAATGTATGAGGATTTAAAAAATGGTGGGATAACATATGGAGGAAGTTTATAGAATTTTTATCACGATACTTGGTATTCCAATAAGTTGACTAAATGATATTAGTCTAAGTGTATGATGAAACCATTTCCCATTCTATTATGAAAATGGGAAAAAATAATCATGGATTTTTTATAGGACTCCCCAAGAAACCTAAAAGAAATACCATTTTTCGGGTGGTATTTAGTCTTTTTTCCAAGTCAACACATTTCCTTGCTATCAAGGAATATTTCTATCTTAAAAAACATTCTATGAAATACATAAAGGTACTGGTAAGACTATGTGGATTTACACTCTCCATTTTATCTGATCAAGATGAGAGGTTTACCTCATGGTTCTCGACAAGAATTCAAAAGGCATTAGATAAAGAACTAAGAATCAACACTTCTTATCACCTTCGTACAAATAGTAATCCAAAAATAACCATTCAAAAACACTAGGAAATAATGATATCATGTGAAATAAATTAACAAGGATGGTGAGATTAACACAATCCCCTAGTGTAGTTTATTAGGATCTACATTGGGAATACAAGACCTTACATCACAATATTGTCTGCTTTGGTTCACTACCTCACAGGTGTGTTATTTAATAGGGCTCACTGCCCACTAGGGTTTCTCACTAACATCCCACTTCTAAAAATTCTTTATGATGGTAGGGGTGATGAATAGGTATTATATATCATCCCAAAACCCCTCCAGTCGCGAATGTGGGATGGGTCCCCAGCACCCAACAACCTTGACCCATAGGACTACATTGCATTCATTTGGGATTCCAATAATCTCCCTCAGTGCTTGACCTAAAAATTAGAGTATCTCTTACCTAGTATGATACCAATTTTTGGATCTACATTGGTGCTACAGGACCCTACATCAAGATATTGTCTACTTTGGTTCACTACCTCAAATATTTTTTCTTCAACAAGGCTAACTGCCAACCAGGGTGGCTCACTGTCGCCCCCTTCTGAAAAGGCCTTGTGATGGGAGGGAGATAGATGGGGATTATATATCATGCACAACCCCCTCTAGTATATGATGTGGGATAGGTACCCTTCACCCAAAAACCTTAACCCATAGGGCTACACTACATTCATTTGGGATTATAACATGTTCTCATATAACAACTATTTCCATTCTAACATTCAAATTACACATTATGAGTATTTTTATGGAATGAGGTGTCAGAGTACAACATATTGGGATGTGGTCAGAGAGAATAATTTGATGGGACCTGATATTATCCATGATATGATAAGTTTCTAAACATTCAACATCATATTAAATCCACAAAAAGTTCAAAGAAAATATATGCATACAATCATTGAAGAGACCTGGAGTTTGAGGTTTGAGATATATTATTCCATAATATATTACTATAGAATAATGTAAAGAGGTTTGGGAAGAAAGGAAATATTAAACCAAGATACATCAACACCTTTCAAATTTTTGTTTGCATCAAAGTACTGGGATATATACTATCACTTCCACTTAACCTATCTCAAGAATATGATGTGTTCTGTGTATCCCTCTTGAGTAAGTATATATCAGATCCCTCACATGTACTAAATCTAGAGGTGGTACTGTAACACCCAAATTTTTTTATGAAATATTTTCTCTAAATAACTATTATTCTTTAATAGCCTTCATTATAGGAGTTCATGAGTCTAAACGAACCATAATATGCCCTTAGTATAAAATTACCATATTATCTTAGCCATTAGGTGAGCGAGAATAAATATAACTAACTTATTAAAATGTACTGTGAAGTCATTCACTACCAATTATTTATTAAAATATAAATATATTATATTTTTTTTATTTTTTGTGAATTACTATTTGTAAATTAAATTAATTAAATATATAAATCATATACTTCATAAAATATTTTTAATATTCCTCCAATAAATATTTTTTTCATGGGGTATTAATAAACACTATTTGATGTATAAAAACCTATATTTTTTTCAAAAGGGTAATTTCCATCCTTTTAATGGCGAAATAGTTTTAAATTAATATTTTGAAACATTAATAATTTTTATATAAAAACATAATCATTTTATTTCCAAGTGGGGTATCAAATTTTACTTTGTGTTAATTTTAAATATTTTTATGAAGGCTTTCAAATTTTTATGAATAGTAAAAATACACTAAATTTTAATTGAAAATAACTTTTTTATAAAAATAATTTATATGGTTAAATTATAATATAGAATGGTTTAAAGTATAACTAGAATATATTTTTATCATTAAATATAATTCATTTTATTATCATTGATTTTACGCTGAATTCGGATGTAAAAAAATTTCAATCTTTTGCAATATTTTAACTTTTAAAACATGTTCACTCTTTTTGAAAATGGGATTATTTTTCAATTAATTACTGAAACTTATGTGTTTTTAATTTTAAAAAATTTATTCCATATTTGGAATCTATAGTTCCAAATTATGTAAATAGTTTTATTTTATTTTTGGGCATTATGAATAGTAACTTCGGTAATTTTTATTAATATGGTAAAAGGTTAAATCCAGCAATTAAAGTTAATAATACAACAATAAAATAGCCATAAAACTTGTCATAATATCCTTGGATGAGTTTTTGTCTACCTAAATCATCCTTAGGTAGAAATTATTTCCTTTTTAAGCCACTTTAATGAGATTAGGAAATATAATTTATTTTATTTAAAAAAATTATATATGTCTTGCTCAAATTTTAATAACTATATCATTTTTTATATATGGTTATACAAATGATAAATTAAATTACATATAATAATTTGAAAGATAAATATTTTTTCTTTATTGTGGTAATTTATTTTTAATTTTTATCAAATAAATAATTACCTTAATGACTTATACATTGATGATCTAATAATTAATTAATTAATGGGAAATAAATAAAACAATTTTTATTAAAATTATAATAACCATAAAAAGACACAAAAACTTGAAAAAATATTATTGGTCGATTATATATCGATGATAACTATCCAAGGGTCAAGTTAGTGTCCATTTAGATGCTCATAGAAGATATTTTGACACTTACATTATTTTATTTAAAGTGATGTTAAAGTTGTCACATTCATAATTTAATAAGTATAAAATTTTAAATGTTGAATTTTACAGAAGAAAAATTTTACAAAAAATATTCTTATAAAATATAGTAGATTTTTTATTACTTTATAATTTTATTTTTAATTTTATTCAAAATATAAGGATATTAAATAATTACATAAAATTGATGCACTAATTATTTTATTAATGAAGATGACAAATAAATGTTATTAAATATATTAAAATAAATTTAATTTGGGAAAATTAATATGTATAATAAATTTTTTAGACTACATTTACCTATTTTTAATATAATAAAATAGTTTATTCTATTTTAACTTATTATATTAATATTTTTAAAAATCAATGAATATAATAGTGTCAAAATTGAAAATATTGATTGTTTATCAAAATAATGTTTTATTAAATTATTAAAAACCCTAATTTTTTATAAATATATAATAATTATTCTATGGTCCAAAATGTTCTAAGTTATTTATTTATTATCTAATTGACATCAAATAATTAAATATTTCACCCTTTTAATATTGATATATTTTTTACCCTAGTTAAAAATCTATAGAATAACTTAGTGTTAATTAAAATGATAAGAATTCAATTGACCAAAAAACATGTATAAAATATATTGTTTTATGATATTAAAACCCTATCTAATATCATCTTTTAAATTGGGTCATTTTTAAGGTTTTTGGATGGGGTTTTATTTTTTTATAAATTAATATTTTTGAAGGTCCCAAAAGTTCCCCTCACCTAAATTATAAAAGGGCACATCCTCCCACACCAATTTACTTCACATTGAGCCTTCATGCCAAGACATCCCCTTCCCTTTACCCTTATCAAATTTATTAGTAACATTCTAGTTGTTCCAGCCTTCTTCAATGACCAGCTCTAGTACTCTGAGATGAGATGTAGAGGAAGCACATCGAAGAAGAGGTAATCTTCTCTATCGATTATTTAAAACTTATTTATTCTTCTATTTCCTATTCATTATTTGTTTCATTATAAATTAATAACTCTATGATAACTTATATACTGTTATGTTATTACAATTATGAAACAACTATAATCCACCTTCAATCCATCCTACTAAAAATGAAATCACAATGCGTGCGCACATACGGCTTGTTGTCTTCACACCATGGTGTAAGACTTTTTTTCACCACCACCATACTTTGATGGGTATAATAATAGAAATTATTACTATATATTATTATTATAAAATTATATTAATTCTTAAATATTTTAAACCATCTAATTCATTACCATTAAATAAATATGGGAATGATATTTTCTTCATGCATATGTACGGCCCACCGTCTCCACGATGTGATGTAATTCATTCTACATGATCTTAATTAAATAATGATTATATAAATGTATAGAATGAATAAATATTGTATATATTATTTTAATGTCAATTTTTAATGACATAGCTATGAACTAAGAATTAGAACCAGAACATATTCGAAAAAACATGCATAAGAACAAAAAGCAGTTAATATCCGAATAACAAGTAACACTGAAATGTTATTAACAAGTGGATGATAATATGATCATATATGATATCATAAAAATGAATATTATTCTGAAATAAGTAAATAAAATTATTTAAATCGTTATAGAAGGTTCGAATACATACAAAGGAAATCAGACCTAAAATGTAAGGGATAATTTTGCAATCTCATTATTATCTGAGATTTTTTATACATAAATATTTACTAGGGTATATTTATCATCCACCAACATGTTTTCTAAATATTTAATATTATTTCTATTCTTATACATTTTTTTAATGTTAATTTTCCCATTGGGGAGTTTTTATTAAACGGTATGAAAGGAATATTTTAACATTATTTGAGATGAGGTACTTTTTTAATTTTATAGAAAAATTATGAGGAGAATGTTTTTTAACTTATATGGAATGAACTAAATTTTACATATTTATAAATCCTTATTCCCATGGAAATTACTCTACATGATATTAATTTTATTTTTAAATAACTTCTTTTCTTTTAAAATTGTGTGGTATTTTTTGAAAAGAAACTATTTTTTAAGAAGAAAGGATATTTCCCTCAAGAATTAATTTCAAGTGTTATAACAAGATTATTTTCTATATAAGATATAATTACTTAATAGGGTTATGTTTCATGTATACTATACCTATTATTCATATGGTTTTATTTTTATTATGATGAACTTATATTTATGAAATCCATTTTTTTATATGGATTATGTAATGATTGAATCATGTTTAAAAATCCATTTTATTCCTTAGGTTATGCTATGATGAATGATTTATGATTCTATGGAACATATAATAATGGTTTAATTATGGGATGGGTGGGACCTATATCTCCCTCCAATGCATTGGGTTGAGATTTATATCTCATGAGATAGACATGGCTGGAATGGGAAATGATATCAGTTTAGGAATACAGGGTTGTAATGAGGAGTGAACTCACTTCAGTAATGGACTTTGTTCTCTATGATGGTCTTATAAATAAGACGTGACTAATATGAGATGATTTTGGAATCTTATTCCTTTTCCATAAAACTTCATGTCTTATGTTATCACTTTTGGGATTATGTTCATTTATTTTTATGAACTTTCATGATTTATCCCATGGAATGATATCATAATCATTCATATGCATGATAAGATTTTAAAATATTATGTTATGATATCTTATGATTATGATATGATTGATATCTCTATTTTTTACCCTTACTGAACATCTGATCTCACCCTTACATATGTTCCTTTTCCCCATGTCATGAAGAATGGTATTAAGTAAGATATGTCAAAAATGGGTCTAGTTATAATGAAATAAGTGGGAGATAATAATGATTTCTTATAAAACAATTTTTTATGATTCCAAATTTCTAAATACATTATACATATATGGTCTTATATTGGATTTTTTATATTTTGTAATGAATATTCATCAAATTTGAAGTGATAAATGTATGTAAAGTATGGGGTGTTATAGTTGGTATCAAAGGAAAGTGGTAGTTAACCTTTATAAACTAGGATGAGAAACCTTAGGAAGAAACCTATGGATATGAAAAATTATAGGTTATAATCCTAGTGTTTTATAAATGATAATGAATAAACTAGGATAAACCCAAAAGTGTCTTAAATTGAAATTTTATTCTTGATTATGTGATTTTCTCATTAGGATTAGTTATTCTCACACTATGATTCTGTGTTTTAGTTAATGGATGGAACCTAAAGGAATTGTATTAATGCTGAATGTGATGGGAAATGAAATAATTATCATCTTGAGCAACCAAATTTTATGGCATATGGAATGAAAAATATTGTAGCTATGTGCAAATAACTTTCAAAAGCTATCAATCATGTAGGACTTCCAAATGAGAAAAGGAGGGAACAACATTCCATTGAGTCCTTCATGAGGCAGTGTCCAACTTTTTTCAGTAGTTAATCTAATCCATTACTGGCTGAATAATGGATCAGTACCACTAAAAAGATATTTTTAGTTCTTTAATGTTCAGAACATGATAAATTCATCTTAGAAGTCTATCATTTGGAAGGTGAATCTGATCAATGGTTGAACCTTATCAAGAATAATAGATAAAGATATGAAATTGAATTCATAGAATGGGATGAGTTCAAGAACTTATTTTTTTAGTAAGTACTTTCCTATTATTTTTTTGAACAAATTTGGTGAAGTAGTTACTTTAACTTAAGAAAAAGGACGATGAATCTATTGGTACCTACAAAGAAAATTTTACAAGACATGCAAGGTATGCTTCTGTAATTATTATACAACATAAGAGTAAAATTGATCGATTTTTTAGTGGCTTAAAACCAAGTCTCCAAAGGGAATTATCCATAAGGTGCTTCAACAGATATACAGAAATCATTCTATGTGCTCTCAAGTTTGAGATTGATATTGGAGTAACCGATTAGTCATATGGTTTTGATAAGAATAAAAAAATGTAATTCAAGAGAAAATATAAAGACTACATTGAAAAGAAGATGAGTTTTCTCTTATGCTCATAGTGTGTGTAAGAACCCAGATCTTCTTTTCAGGTATGTTTTTCTTTTTCTAGGAGTTTTTGAGAAAATATGAAATTCTGGAAATTTTATAAGTACACGTCGTGTACTTTGTGAGTACACACCATGTACTTCTTTACTGTAGTAGGTCGTATGCTGGTCATGTAATATCCACACACACGGCGTGTGGGAGTGATTGGAGGCCGCTTAAAGAGGAGTACAGAAAAAGAGATTACACGTCATGTACTTCAAAATTACACATCATGTACTTTCTTTTTTCATTAAACGCACAGGGGTTGCGCCTAATCGCCAGAACTCACTTCTTTTAGGTTCCATTCATCTGAGAGCACCGAGCAGCCATGGATCTTCGACGAGCCCCCGAGCCTCTGTCTGTCCTCCAATTCAAACACCGTTGGTTTCGTTTTAATCCCATCGGTGAGTCCTCTCTTTTTTTGGAACCTCGTTTCATGATTTCTATTCTATTCCAAGTTATCATGGGTTGAACATTTTATAAGTTTTCGTAGATCTATGGTTTTTAAAGGATATTCAAGATTTGAGGTTCAAGTATATTGATCTCTTAACCCTGAGGTAGGTGGTTTGTACCTTTCTGTAGGAATTCTTTGAGTTATATATGCAATTTTTTCCCAATACCCATGAACGGGGTATTTCATGTTTACATTTTTAGCCCTATTGTTTCTCTACTATGCTAGTATGCCTAAGTAAATGATTGTTGATTGTGAATAGGGTGAATTGTTGTGCTTTGGATGTATTTCCCATGCATGTTTTGCCTATTTTTACCTTTGGGTATTGTTTGCCTATAGGGTGTTGTTTACTTTCCCATGCCTAGTATTTTAGGATGGTGTGACTGTTGTTCTGTTATCATGTTGTGTTGTAGAATGTTGGGAAAGTAGTTCATGAGGTTTACCTTAGCCATTGCGCACTACTACACTTTCTTGACTTACACAGTGCCCTGAGAACCTGGTGTATAGACTATAGGGAGAATGGATGTTGGGGGTTTCTCCATAGTGTCTCTATAATTTATGATGGGAGACCATAGGGGGAATTGACGTTGAGTGCTTCCCCAGAGTGTCTGTAGTTCCTCAACGTGGGCCACAAGGAAAATGAGATATTGAGTGCTTCCCCAGAGTTCCTTTAGTACTGATACGAGACTATAGGGGGAATTGACAGTGAGTGCTTCCTCAGAGAGTCTATGATTTAGCTGAACCAGAGGGGTTAGACTGAGTGTACTGCCTAGAGGGTTGCTTGTACTTGATAGGTAGGACCAGAGGGGATAGGTTGTGAGTACTTACCATAGGGTTACCTTGGGTTTAGCTACTTTCTTGCATTTCTAGGTAGGACTAGAGGGGATAGGTTGTGGGTACTTCCCAGAGGGTTACCTGTTGTGTTATCTGTTTTTTTGTTGCATGTTGTGTGGTGTTCTGAATGCTTTAAACTGTGGATTTTTTACTGCTTAGTGCATTCCGGTTTACTGCTTTCTATACTTTTACCTACCATATACTCACTGACTGTTAGGTACAGATCTTCGGGTGGTTTCCTACTGGTATTTAGTCTCAAACCCTATTTGGGATATGCTTTTGGGCCCAAACAGATTATATTATTGCAGGTATAGATAAGGGCAAGCGCCCTTCTACTTCAGGTACTTGACTTACTATGGAGCTGGAGAGCATGGGACCAAGCATACGCTTTCGATGTTGAGGAGTTTTTTATCTTTTATTTTTTAATTTTGTTTAGTACTATTTGTATTCTATTATTATGACTTGTTTGGCTGCTTTCCTAGACATATGTATCATGCATCATTTATATACGTGCTCCATTTGTTTTATTATTCCAGTCTTCCGTTGTGTACTTTTTTTGGATATTTCATGTTTCTGCTATTGTATGTATTTATTTATTTCCACTGTGCACTCTACCAATGAGGTCATAGTTTCCCCACTATCACACCCAAATCCCTCGCTGCTAGTCGGTAGCCTCTGGCATTCGGGAAAATGTGCTTGAGGCCATGTGACCAACCGAGTACGGGGTGCCTCTGGGTGGCTTCCAGAATCGGGAAGTTATAAAGTGGTATTAGAGGATTCTTTTCTCTTGATTTATTGTTTGGATCCTTAGCCAGGGATAAGAAGGAATAGGTACTTGGTATTGAGTTGTGCCCGGGAGTAGCTAACCCGTGTATAGGGAAAAGCCAATCTACCATGTCTAATTGAAATTTTTTGGGTTTTTCAATTATTACAGTTGATTTGATTTCACCTTGACTGATTTACATGATTTGTGTTGTTATTTTTTATGTTATTGAGGTTCTATTTCTGTTTCAACCCGATGAGATGAGGGTATTCCATCTCATGCATCATATAGGCACTTTCTAGAAATCACATGTCATTAATTTTTTTCCATGCCATCTAGGATGCATTATAGATTTCATGTTGTTGTGATAGATGATGTGTAAAATATGTATGATGTTGTGATATTTTACTTGATAGAAATACCTGTTGTTTGATAGGGTATTGTTTTGTGTAGAGAATTGCTTGAATGAATGACAAACTTTGGTTCTTGAGGTGTTATGGGCCCTCATGGACCGAAATTTGGTGGATCATTGCTTTTTTTCCTGGATATAACTTGTATAAGATTCCAAACTTTGATTCACGGGGAGTATGGGCCCTCACGAATTGGAATTTGGCACTTTTAGTGCTCATTTCAGTGTTTTTTGGGTTCTAGAGTAGTTTCTGAGGCTTACTGTCCAGAAAAACCCAGAATACACGTTGTGTAATGTTAAGTACATGCCATGTGTTCTTCTGTTTGGGAAGAAATAGTTTTTCTGAAGTACACACTGTGTACTTTATGTACACGCCATGTAGTCTCTTACTGTGTCATAGGCCATGTGGGAAGAGACACGGGATGGGGAAAATCTGGAGTGAACACGCCGTGTATCACCCATACACGCTATGTCGTGTCGACCCCATGCCCATCCATGTCACTAACAACACAGGTTGGCTGAGTCGTGTCTAATACATGTCGTGTGCCATCTAAAAATGCCATGTAGTGTGACCTAGGTGCCCCGCCGTGTCACGAACAACACGGGTTGGTGTCATCCTTTCACTTACATGCCATGTCTACCTTGAACATTCCGTATAGTTGGACTCAGGTACCCAGCCGTGTCACGAAAAACATGGGTCGGTGTTATCCTTTCTCATACACGTCGTGTCTATTTGGAACTTGCCGTGTAGTGTGAGCCATGTGTCAGGTCGTGTCACTAACAACATGGGCCAAGTGAATCATGTCTAGTACACGTCGTGTCTATCTTGAACATGCTGTGTAGTCTTGTCTTAGGAGATTCGTGTGGCTTAATAGTGTAGAAGGACTCAGGAAGGGGAATATGATTCAAGTACACGTTGTGTGTTAAGACAACACGCCATGTATTTGGGGTGTTACACGACCAGTTTAGGTAGGAGTACACACCCTGGTAAATGACTTAAGGGAGAACACCGTGTAGGAAATGTACACGTCGTGTAGTCATGTTTTGTAAAACGTGAGTTCTTTCTTCCTCATTTTCACTTCTTACACTCCTTTTTTTCAGTCCTTGATATCTTGATCTAAGGTGTGTGCTTGACCTTGCAGATTCATGCCACTGAGACGTCCTCCAGTTGTACATCAGTTTCTAGACGGTGATTAGACACCGGATATGGTCGATCAGGGACTACCTAAAAATCCTCTAGTTGTGTCAGCCTTGGCACCAACCATTGTACCTAACGTAGGTGTTGATGCACAGTTTAGGGAGGGCTTCTTGAGGATAATGCAAACCTTTCATGGAGTGCCGCCTCCTACCCCGTCAATGGAAGATTTGACGCAGGTCTTTCACCAGCAACATCCTCCCACTTTCTCAAGGGATGGGGGACCCTAGGCTGTAGAGTCATTGCTTGAAGCCATGCTAATGATCTTTGAGCATCTAGAGATGCCTCTAGAGATTATTTGCTAATAAAATTTTTATGTTACTTTCATTAGGATATATTCCCAATTTTCTAAAAAAATCCTAGAAATTAATTAATGTTATGAACCACAGTCAAATAGAGTATTTGTATAATTTGAATTAACCTGTAACAAAACTTTCATTACTTCATTTGATGGACTAACCTCAACTAAATTTGTAATAAAAGATTTTTACACTCACTTTTTCTTTTGATCTTAATGGTATCCTCCATGGGTGATTAACTTTGGACACACATTGGAATAATGACCTAACTTGTTGCAACTAAAACATCTTACTGCTGTATTTTTATTTCTTGTGTGGTCATCTTCTATATAGTCAAGTTCTATATGACCAAACTAACCATATCATAAGAACTTCCCAGACTTTGAATGGAATTCTCTAGGATTATTTTTACCAAACTTCTCACAAGATGGTAATTGGGTTTTCTTAACTTCAAACTTCATTTATTACTTATTTCCCATTGTCTTCTAAGATGAACTCTTCTTTTTCTTGTTTTCATGTGACACATGATCACCAAACAAAACTCCATTTATACCTTCTTGGCACATTGAACAAGTTTCTAATTTCTCTTAAATTCTTTAGAATCCAATTCTATTTTATATCTTGTATTTAATCCTTAGTAAAATCAATTTATCTTACTATCAAAATATATGATAATATTTGAGACATACGTCACAAGTCTAGTGAATTTTTCTTCATATATAGAAACCAAATATTCCTCATTTTGTCTCAATTTTATGAATTTTTTTCCATCCTAATTCGAACATCCTTTGGAAAATATTTCTCCAGGAATATATTCTTAAATTCATCCCATTTCAAGGAATCAATATCTTCACTTTCTCTGATATTCTTATCCATTAACCATCACTGGTTGTCTTCAACATCAAAATGATAAATTACAAGAGTTATTATTTTTGTTGTTTGAAAATCCATAAAATCGAATATATTTTCTAGTGATTTAATCAATCCTTCAACAATAACATGGTTTGATGACACTCAAATTGATAGGGGTGTTGTTACATAAAATTCTCAACTATCATCATGTACCTCTTTGGTAAATATGGTTTCCCACTTTCACGTACACCACCACTATTTATAGCATGTGTCAACTGAGCCATAGCTATAAAAATACTCAGTTACAATTCCAACCATCTCAGGTTGCTAATTCAAAAGGATATTTTCTTATTGGGGCCTTCCCACTACATCTTTATTGTTTCTTCTGTGGAAAACCATTATGAATAAGTATATATTACATGAATTAATATGATAATATTTAAATTACATATCATTATAACATAATAATAAATAAAAAAACTTATAAGTTCATGCTATTGACATTATCCTAATCTCTAAAGTTATCTAAACCATTCCATGGATACAAACTACAAGGACCCAACCTTAAACATTACATAATCCTGAGTTATGTCTAGAATTTTACTTTTTTCACATTGAGGATCTTTTCATATTTATTGTTTTATATAATTTGTCTATAAGTCAAACAGAAGAAAACCAAAATATATAAAATTAAAACTACCAAATAGTATCAATTTTTACCATAATATAATACTTTTAAAATAAATAATGATCACTTTTATTAAAACAATACACAAAATTCAAAATTAATTCTTCAAATCCCTTACTCATCCTTAAGTCATGTAAAAAAACATTAAAAATTATGGGATCAGCATAAAAATCTGAATAAGGGATAGGAAAAGAATGAAACCATCAGCCCCTTGATAAACATTAAAAACCCAGAGAACCATATCATAAAGTAATAATTTTCACCATTAAGAAGTATTAAATATTTTATTTTTAAAATATAATCATTTCATACCTTTTTTTAATCACAAGAGTACCATAAAACCCACAACAAGCATAGATAAAACATATTGGTGTGTTTGGACATCATTATATGTGTCACTATTATAAATGGAATAATTGTATAGTCGACTTCAATATATTTCACTCTTATAAATGGAATATCTATATGGTTGACTTTCATACCCAATATATTAGAGATCTATCACAGACCCACCCATCGTTAGTATATCATGAAACCACCCATCATTGGTTTATCACGGAACCACCCGTTAAATGTCAATATACCATTATATAATAATAAAACATAAATTATTTCAATTTCAAACATTTGACTCATAAAATTTCATTTAAAATGTCAAGAATACATTTAAAAATATTGAAATAATAAATCCATTTTTAAACACATTTCCAATAAAAAAATTCCCAAAAATAGAGAGAGGGGTTTCATTTTATTTTAAAAACCTGAAATATTATAGAGGAATATAAATAACTAAATAGAAATAAAATGGATTTTATAATTCTTTTATATCCATAAATATAATTTGTAAAAAATTATCAATAATATTGAAATGGAGGAAAGGAATAAATCTTTAATCATTCAAGGCATCCCATACCACATTGAACATTTAAATCATAAGCCCTGTGAAAAAATGAAATTTAAAAAACCATTAAATAAAATATGAATAGATAAAATATGAATATCTATTGTGAAATGGTATTTATATAAATCTTATAAAATAAAAAATGTGAATATCATCCTGAAATTCCGTAATGAAAGGAGATTGAGACGAAACCCCTTGCCTTGAGTGTGACTTGTCATGTGTGTATTTATCTTCATAAATAATAAAATTATGTTAATTATTTAATTAATTTTGAAACTTTTTCACATTTATACTTAATTTTAATTCACATATTTAATTTTTTTATACAATTACTTAAATAATAAATTTATATCGTGTGTTTTGACAATAATCGGTCTATGTGTCAAAAATGACTTCAGTAGGTAAACTATGGTCAAAGGGGTCATTATTAAAACATATCTAGAATAATAATCATGATATAATTATCATATTTATACGTAAATTATAATTTTAAAACCAATAATAAAATAGGGATATGAAAAATTAACTAACATTATACTCATAGAGATAGTAGGTTGTGCGTATGTGTAATTAATGTTCCCTTTTTTCAATAATCGTTATATAAAGAAGGTATATAGAATTTATCATTAAATAATTACTATTATATTATATATACCATATTATTTAATCATATATACTTATATATATAATTATAGAGATGTAAAATAAATCACATTACTTTGAGGAGGAGATAGTCCACATATCCACGAACGACGTTATCAATTTCTCAATGTTTGAAAGGGTAATAAGGAAAATGATATATTAGATTTTAAAAAAAAAGGTAATTATGTCATTAATATATTATATATGTTATTTATTTAACATATTTTTAATTAAACACATCCCAAATACATTCTATTTAACTTTTGAACATATCACATTGCTTTGAGGAGGTGGTAGTCCACACATCTGCAAATGATGTTATATATAGAATTTAAATAAAATGGAAAGTATGAATGTATGTTTTATATAAATAATACATAATTATGAATAAAACATAAATATAATATATATCATAGAAAAATAGTGTTCCCATCATGATTACGAACCCTGATAGGTGGTAAATGAAAAATAAATGACATCGTTTCACAAGGTGGTAGTTCATTGTACACAAACAATGATTTAATTACCCATTTGATGGTAGTGTGCATTGGATTAGGTAGAAACCTTGCAATAATAACATCTCAATATATATATGATACGTATTTTATTATATAATAATGTAATACTAAGAAATTAATGGGTATATAATTAAATAAAACATAAATTCTTATTGAATAATGTTACCACTTTTTAGTTGAATGCTTTTGGTTTTCACCAAAGGGATTAATTTGATGGATTTTTGAAAAAAGTGAGGATACTAGGGTGAGGGGAGGGATTATGGGAGATTATTTGGTCAGGGTTTGGATGATCTAAATGTATTTAGAGGTGTTAAGAAATGGTTAGGGTGAGTTCCTTTTTATAGTGGAGAGGGAGTGGCATTATTATACATATAAAAAGATAAAGACTATTGGGAGGTCGCACATACATCATGTGACTAAAATAATGATCCCAATTAGATAAAATATGGTATATATTTTGGGGCCACTCCCACTTTGGAAGTCTCCTTTGATGGCAGCACCTACTCAGGCGGTTGCGGATTCTTCTTTGGTAGGCAGGATGGTGGACAGCATGGTGCGCAGCAGCCATCATTGAAGCTGAAAATGTTGAAGCAGCTGGTGGAAAGGAAGTTTCAAGGGTAGATGAGCTACCCTCCAACAACCTGGTTTTCGTTCCTCTATTTAAATGGGATGAAAATCCCATAATTTGTAAGGAAAGAAATATGTGGTGTAATTTGTGTGATCCTCCGTGATTATACAGAGAGAGTGATAATAGAGAAGAGCCTCCTTTCTCCCGTGGACAAAGGTCATCTGACCGAACCATGTTAAATTTTGTGTGTTGCTCCATTTGTTCCCATTTTTTGTGTGTTTGAGGTACCACGCCCCTCCGTTGCACCCCAACAAGTGGTATCAAAGGCGAATCGAAGAAAACAGAGGTGAACCGATGAGGCGGCGATGTTTTCCCCGGTGGCCGGAAAATTGAAAGTGGTTGGAAAATTTTTCTGAGGCCAGATCTGTGAAGAGGACGGCGAGACGATTCCAATGGCGTAAGCACCGATGAAAACGGAGTTGAAACGAGCCTGGTATGCTTGGTCAAAGTTTGGTCAAACTCACGGGTGAACAGTACCTCCGTGCCGGAGAAGATTGAACTGTTCATGCCGCCGGCAACAATTCCGGCGAAATTCCGGCAGGAACTCTGGCATGCCACGTGAGTGCCACATCAGCGGACGATCTGGACCATTGAACGTGTTTTGACCATATGTCTGTCAATTGGTGTCCAATTTTGGCGATCCAGGAGTCAATTCTGACTATTTCGACCATTACGGACGCATCCATAAGGTTAGTTTTTGAAAATTATCACTCTATGAGTTAGTTTCAGAAGGGTGAGATATTGACAGTGGTGATCACGTTTTGCGATGGCGACGATGACGGGTGGTGGAGCACTACCAAGATTTGATATTGAGAAGTTCGATGGTCGAAACAATTTTGGCATTTAGAAAATCACGGTGAAAGATATTTTGGTGCAGCAAGGCATGATCAGACCATTGATTGGAGAAAATCCCGTGACAACTAGTGTCGATGATTGGGAAGAGCTCAAGATGCGGGTCGTCAACACAATTTGACTGTGTCTGGAGAATGAGGTAAAATATTCGGTGTTGGATGAGGCATCACTGAAGGAGATCTAGAAAAAATTTTAGCAGCAATATATGGTGAAGTCGTTGACCAAAAAATTGTTCTTAAAGAAGAAATTGTACTAGTTGCGGATAGACAAGGGAAAGAATTTGTTGGATCACACCAATGAATTCAACAAAATTCTAACACAGTTGTTGGGGCTCGGTGTGAAGGTTGGAGAGGAAGACAAAACACTTTTCTTTTATCATCCCTAATAATCTCATTTGATGGGCTTGTGACAGCATTTCTTGTGGGGAAGGATACATTGAAGCTGGAGGATGTGATGGCGTCGCTTCAAGATTCGGAAGCATTTCAAAGATGCATGACGCATTCAGGCGATCAAATCATGGAAATGCGATATGATCAACGTGGGAGGAGCCAACATTGGAAGTTAAGAGGAAAAGGATGGCAGCCAAAATCCAAAGGACGCAATCCTAGAGAAATCACGTGTTTCTGGTCCGAGAAGAAGGGTCACTATAAAAGTGATTGTGGAGAGCGCAAATGGTATGTTGCAGGGAAAGAGAAAGTTAAAGAGAGGGATTTGAACATCACAGGATTATCAGCAGATGATGAAATCTGTGTGACAATGGGAATCATTCAATCAAATGAAAGAGTTTATTGGGGAGAAGTGCAGTGTCATTACTGCAAACAATACGGGCACATGAAGCGAGAATGCCGATTTCTAAAGAGGAAGAACGAGTAGGCTCAAAATCCAAAAGAAGACGGGTGGGTTCTTGATTGGGGTAGCTCGACACACATATGTATGATGAGAGGTACATTTTATACTTTTCAGTAGGTGTGAGACTCAGTGAGACTTGGTGATGGGTCAACATGTGAGGTTCGAGGAGTCGGGATGGTGAAATTGAAGACACCCGATGGAGGAGTTCGTAAACTGGATGATGTGAAATTCGTTCCGATGATGAGGCACAACTTGATATCATTAAGTAGGCTCTATGCAAAAGGGTTCAAGATTTCCATAGCATGTGGAGTGTTGGAAGTCTCATGCGGGGATGTAGTGAATCTTACTGGGAATAAGTCCCAAGGGTTGTATCATTTAATGGGGACCGCAGTCAGCCCGAGATCGAGTGAAGATGATGGAATTGCCATGTCATCTGACGTGAAAAAGCATGTTCGATTTGCTAATGAAGTTCACAACACATATAAGGAGACTGCAGGTCAAGCTTCTACCCCAAAGTGGTCGTGAGGGAGAGATTTGTGGGGGCCACTCCCATTTTGGGAGTCTCTTTTGACAGAAGAACCTACTCAAGCGGTTGCGGATTCTTCTTTGGTAGGCAGCATGGTGGACAACATGGTGTGCAGCAGCCATCATTGAAGCTGTCAATGTTGAAGCAGCCGGTGTAAAATAAGTTTCAAGGGTAGATGAGCTACCCTCCAACAACCTGGTTTTGATTACTCTATTTAAACAGGATGAAAATCTCATCATTTTTAAGGAAAGAAATCTGTGGTGTAATTTGTGTGATCCTCCGTGATTATCCGGAGAGAGTGATAATAGACAAGAGCCTCCTTTCTCCTGTGAACGTAGGTCATCTGACCGAACCATGTTAAATCTTGTGTGTTGCTCTGTTTGTTCCTATTTTGTGTGTGTTTGAGGTACCATGCACCTCCACTGCTCCCCAACATATAGTAGAATAATTTTTATATAATTTGTATTGGACAAATTTCGATGAAATTTAGATTCTTAATATTAATGTTCAACCACTAAGTAAACACATGTTTACCTTAATCACCATAATTAATTATAGTTTCTTTAACTAATATTTTTTAAAACAATATAATTTTATGATATTAAACGTTATAAATTATTTTTAATTGAAATATTAAATCCATTTTTTGAAATTAAAATCACAAAATTAGCAGAAATTAATTTAAAATTAATCCCACAGAAGGGATGACAAAGCGATATTTTTAAAGTAAAAGTTCAAAGGTTTTATAATTTTTTATATCTAGATTCAATGTCAAATTGATTAAAATGACCAAAATTGTCTTAAAAAATATAATTGATATAATTATATGTTAAAATAAATTTCAAACATATTCTATATATATAAATAATTTAGATGAAAATGAAATTTTCAATTAAAATTCTTTATATTTCACTCATCGTCAAAAAATGCAACTTTTAAAAAAAGTAAAAAAAATTCACCCAAATTATATTTGGATATTTCTCATTAAAAAATGAATTTTAATTTTTCATATAAAAATTATATCTATTTAAATATTTATTTTTAATATAGGTGTTCCATTTAATGGTGGTGAAACTGATTTTTAGAAAAATACCATTTTAAGCATAAACTTTGATTTACTTTTATCTTATGCCTATAAAATTTATTGGATGAATGTCAAAATAATTTATAAGTATGTTTAAAAATAATATATTTAGTCTTATTCACACCCTCCAAAATAATATCAAGGAAATAGTTATCACTTAAAAAATTAATATTAATGTTATACTATTGTTCGGTATAACTCAGTCTTGCGTGCAATGCAAGATTTCGAAGAAACTTATTTATGTGGATCATGTACTCTATTGGACCTATTGTTCCTTTAAGGTAACATTTCTATATAATTCATAAATATTAATAAATATTTAAAATACTTATTCTATCATCACTTGGTCAATTACAATACCTAATATTATCATCAATCAAATATGGTAAGTTGGGATCAATCCCCATTGAATGGGGTTCAAAAGATCCTTAAAACCCATTATGGGGAACCTAGGATTTCAGATATGGATATGAGATAAAACCAATATTTAGGTGAATAGGAGGTATTTATAAATAATTAAATTTTTATAAGACCATGAAGCAACCCCTAGGACCACATTTCATCCATCCTTGACATAGGGAATTATTTGGAACATCCCAAGGGACCACATGGAATCCCCCTTGGTCAAAATGAATGTCTTTGGAGCATGGGTAGATCCTATAAAAATGTATATGGGGGTTATATAATAGCCCTAATCATAATTACATAGTCCCCTTTCACCATGAGGGTTCCTACAATACATCTTGACCATCATGGTGCAGCTACCCTTGAAAAGGTAGTAGCCCCAAAATCCACCCCAACTCCCCCTAGCACTGAGGCATGGAGACCATTAAGTATCCATACTAGATTTGGTGGTGGATCCTAAAGGTGTTATGACACAACCACCATATCCATGACACAACCACCTAGAATATGGAACAACCTAGATCTTTATGCCACCACCATCCCATTTTTGGCAGTGGCACTCCCTTTTCCCCCATTTTCCATTCAAACTCCTTGAGAACTACTTTAAGAGACTCCAACACCCAAAACTCACCAAGTGAAGGATTACCAGGATTTAAGACCATAAAAAATATTAATAAAAATAATTAATCTAATTGAATAATAAATAATATTAATGATATTATTATTAATATCATACATAATTGAATTGTGTATGTGGAATACACAATGTGTCTCAAGCACTTCCATGTGACAAACTTCATTATTAAACACTTCCATTGTTGGTTCCCCCAAACTTTAACATTCAAATCCTCTATTATGGGATAATTTTTATATTTTCTAATCACTATTATACACCATCAACATAATTATTTTGTTTAACTATTTTTATTCTTTCATTGGGGTATATTGAATATGTTATATGGTTGTTAATTTTTTATTGTATGGGTTATGATACCCATAAAAGTTAAGTCATGTTTATTCTTAATTGATATATAATTAAGATACAGTGTGTGTGTGTGTGTGTGTTTCGGTTGAAGAAAAGAATGGGGGTTTTGTCTATTCCTTGGGTTTGGATAAGGGATTGATTGTTTCCTCTTCAAAATGTAGGTTTTGGTTTATGCCTCATGGCATGAAAAGTGTAGGGGTTTTGGGTTGTTCCTCCATGTATAAAAATATAGGTTGTAAATAATTTTAAATATATTTAAAATGTGATAGACAATTTAGTGGGTGAAATTATCTACAGTTGATAATGTAAAGAGAAATAATGGGATAATTTATATCTAAACTAATATAAAAATATTTGTTCTCGATGTTTTTTATCTTTATGAATTACACTCTCTACACATAATGCCCATAATTTTTTATGACTGAATTCTAAAATATTTTAATCAAACATATTTATAATTATAATTTAAACTATTCTAATTTTTTTTATAATTTACAATCCACCCCTACTATATTTTCCATCTCATAATCAAGTCCAATAAATACAACTTTGAGTTATCCCAAATCGATGATTTTTATGAATTATTATATGTTATGGTGAAATGTTAAGGTTAATATGAGTAGAATTCCTATAACTAGAAATAGAATATGATCATGTGGGAAAAATGGGTTTTTGACAATGGGATTCCCACTATGTACCTACCACATTGATTTTCATATACTATGAATTTGGTATACCAAAAGTTCAAGGTTCTTATTTGGAACCCCCACAACATGATGTTAGGGACATTTCAAGAATTTTACCATTCATAATTTGAAACTTTTATTATAAAAATACTGAGGCTTAGTTAGTCATTGGTGGTTGGGTTTATTGGTAATCATGACATCAGTTGGTGCTTAAAAAATATGTGATTTTTATATCATATGATGGGTATGACATATGGTCCCTCGATTAAGTTATAATCATAAATATTATAGATATACCTAGAGAATACATATGATATACTTATCAATGTAGTGAGGGTAATTTTATGTTCTCATCTATAAAATTGAATTCTATAAGATCTTTTCATCATCCTAGTCATTCTATACTTGATTAATTGAGAATTATTGACTTAGCTATATGGGATAAACATACTCCATTACCCATGTTTAGTTAATGTATTAGACAAAGGGAACATATTAAAATTCATTATTTCATAAAATGCTGGTAGTGGATATATTTATATAAACACATGTGTTTTATTGAGATCATTCTATATCAATTTATAGATTTAGTATAAGTATTATTTCCTATATGTCACACTTTTCTCATATTTATGAATATTGTAATTCTAATTTTTGTAATGTTATAAAGGACCATGGGGTCAAACGTAATGGTTGTCTTTATGGGTACTGGGTTTTACTTATAGAGATAATCTGAAAGAGTTTATATTTTTTCAAAAATTAGTTTTCTATGGGTATTAACAAGGTATTACATATGATGTGATGGGATAATAAATTGATGATATATTTCTAAAAGTTTTTTGAAAGATATCCAGAAGAGTTTTGGAAATGATTTTATAATTTATTTTATATGATATAATATAATGTGACATGTATTTATCTCTATTAGGCATTAGTGAAAGTGAGAGATTGATAAAGATGTGCCCTAAAACCCATGTATATTTTATGTAGTTTCAGTAATAATTTTTTTTTCAATATTATAATTTCATATGGTATGATAAGTATGAAATATTAAATCTTTTTATACAATAACATTCCACCACCTTGCCATTGAATTGGGCTGTTTAAAGTTAATGTTAAAACACATCCTACATAATCGATCATAAATGTTTAATTATAATTAGGGAGGAAAAAATATAAGACATTACAAACCATACTATATTTATAGAATTTATCCTTTTTATATAATTCATGAGTAAATTCTTAACACTTCTGGAGTACCCAAGAGATCCTACATAAGGGAGTTACTTGAATATGATGAAATTATAATTATTTTTGATGGTCATACATAATTCCCTCTATGTCCTAAATAACTCTTATCATTACAACCTTACCCGTTGTGAGTTACTAGAATGTCTTGGGTGATGAGATGATCTGGGATAATCATTAAGTGATTCGGTATAGCCTATAGAAACAATATAGAGGAGGGAGTATGGTGGATGCCTCTTAGTGATCCTCATTAAAAAACTACGATGATTGTTATATAAATAGATATATAGTTAAAGTTATATAATGTTCATCATTTTATATTTCATGGTTTTAGTTTTGAAGAATGGTGAGATTTGGGTCTTGAGTTTTTAATTTGTTGTCACCACATAGTTTAATTGTTAAACAATCCCAAAAAACCCATCATATTCAACTTTCAAGTTAGTTTTTTTCAATTCCATCGATTTTTCCAATTATTTATTCATTATATTTAATTTCACTTTACTATTTCATTTTTAAATCTCAATTCTTAATTTTTTTAGTTCATTAATGATATAATATTATTTCATAATGACTATATAGTCCATTAAGAGGTACAAATTTAAAATGAAAATGATGGATACTTAATCTTTCCTATGGAATTCATTCTAAAATAATTTTTTTTTTCTTAATAATCATCTTTTGAATTAACTTCAACCACAATCTTTAATAATTATTTCAAAAAAATTGTTCTTAAGTAGTGGATTACAAGATTATAGAGATGATTAAATTATGAAAAAAATGGATTTATATTTTTTGATCATTGAACTTAGAAATCCTATCTTGATTTATTTCATAAATAAATATATTTTGATTTATTTAATTATAATTGGTATCTTTTTTTATATTAAAATATATTATAAGGATAAAATATTTTTTTAGAACAATACATCCTTTTAAATTGATTTCATAATTATTTATCTAGTAATTATTTACCATAACACTATAATTTAGTTTCATTAACCAATAAAAATATTTATTAAGGTTGAAAATAAGGGTTAAAATTTGATGAGAATTTACTTTTCTGGTTTATTTCAAGATTTATTGTGGTAATAGTGCCTTAATTTAACAATACTATGACCCAGTAGTTTTTTATGGTGTGAGCATAATCAATTTTTAATTTTTAATTCACATTGAATTTAATGAAATCAATGAGCTTGTTTTCTCTTTATTAATGGTTTATGTATATGTATTATATATTATTATCAATGATACAACTAAATAGTTTTGAGTGAATAAATGAATGATTAATTTATAAACTATAATTCCACTTTCCATTCAATAATAATTGAAATATTGAGACAAAAATTCCTGGCCATGAAAAATTTACATGTCATATTGTTCTGTAGTGAAGTGGGATAACAGACTTCCCCCACTCTCAACTTGACCCTTTAAATAAATCTGAGGCAAATTTTACACTCGAAGATTTAGGAGTTACCAATAAATTTAAGAACCCTTCAACCACCTAAAGCAACTCTATAACCTCCTAATGAATTTGATCTACATTAAATATGATAAAATGGTAGGAATGATCCATCTTGACCACACTATTAGAAGTCTGGGTAGAGTTTAAAATAGAAAAAATTATGTTAAAACCATGAAAGATACTAGCCAATATTTTTCTAGGAGGAATAGTATAAATAGTTAATGAAATTAAAAATTAAATCATATTACCCTCAAGATTCATCTCACCCCAAACATAAAATTAATCACCACTCATAAAATGACAAAATTAAATAAAATTAATAGGATAATCTTAAACCCTTTTCAAATTAATGATGATTTTATTAAAAATAAATTTTTAAATAAAAATTAAATCATTTCAATGATTTTTCAAGTCCCTAAAAAATTTATTTTGATTCATTTTTAATGAATCCCGCAATAATTTAAAAACTAATTTCACTATTTGAAAACCCTTCCCTTAACCATTTAATACCTTGTTTTCACCATAAAGGATCAATGAAATATTGTCAGATATCATTAAAACATCATAAAAACTCTTTAATGAATCCCTAAAATTACAAACACAAAACTGAAAGAAACCCTATAAAAATGATTTTATTTTTTCAAAAAGTGGTTAGTTTATATGCATAGTTTATCCACACAGTTTGGTAGACTGTGTTCCAACCATGAAAATTCCATTGGAGGTTTCTCAGAACCATGTTCATGGGTCCCACATGGTTTTCCAGACTTAGTGATCTAACATATCACTTATATTTCTTCATCCATTTTAACACCAAAAAATGGAAAACCTTTAGGTATACCGTATAACCATAATATAATATAAAACATTACTATTAAAAATAAGTATATATAAAAATAAATAAATAATAATTCTTAAAATTCATGATGTAGAATCCAACATACCATGGTAACTCAAGGATCCATGTGAAAAATATCTACCTAGAATATCCTTGAATCTATCTCTGATGTTTCAATATTTTTATCTATAATCTACAATGACTTCCCAAATAAAAAGGTCCTAAAATAAAATTTTGTCATAAACCTACCCTAGTTATCCTAGCATGACACCTAAGTTGGTCCATGAAAAGGTCCAAAGGTTATTCCCAATATCATTGGACTAGAAACTAGTCTCTAGAAATCAATTATACACTCTTGGTATATATTTATCATAAATAATAATAAAAAATTGAAATTTACACTAGATATCCAGTATGGTTTGTTCATATGTGGGAATTATATATAAAATAAATTAATTATTTTAAATGGAACAAAAAACCAAATGATGTATAACTCAAAATTAATAATCCTTTAAAACATAATCATAACCAATATAAAACAAGTTCTAAAAATAAAATGGAGTTTGAATTTACTGATAAATACATAATATGAAGAAAAAAATAAACATAAAATACAAAGATAGAAACCACCTTATAACCTGAGGTCACCATCTATCACTATCACCAAAACCCACTATATGAAAAACATGAGAGAAAATTATCCCAATAAGTATATAATTGTTAATATGATCTTTAACATGCAATATATCACTGACTATAGAGTTTTTGAGTGGTATGGTTAGGGTTTAGATAAATATCCCAATATATTTTCACCAAAGGTTCCATGAGTTTACTTAATCAAAACATTAAATAAAATAAAGTTTTAAATAAAATACTTGAATATAAGGTGATTAAAATTTTAGGAAAACATTTCCATAATTATTATTTAAATGTTTTTTAAAAAACTAAATTAAACATTAAACAAAATATTTTCCATTCACAAAAGAAACTCATTGAAAACTTACTTTCTAAAACACTTATCTAATAACTTTTACAAAATAAACATGGGAAAAAAAAAGAAACAAAATAAATCCTAATGATTATAATTAAATTTATATATAAATTTTGGGATATAAAAAGTTATGTATGTCATGAATCAAGAAATATATAAAACAATTTCAAGAATCTGTAAGTAAGACTCGAGTAAAGGATAATATTGAATCAAACTATAAAAGAGACCAAGATAAGTAAGTCCTATCATGATAAAATAATAAAATAAATAAAGTAGAAACATAATTAATTTGAGTTAGTGATGAAATAAAATTATACAATACATAATCATGGGAAACTACTAATGTCTTAGAGAGATAATCTAACATGTATTTGAATAGAACCATCTATCGACTTATCAATTAAGTTCCTAAAAAATAGCATCCTTTCTTTCTCTAACCTAGCCATGCGAATGGAACCCACTTGAGTCAGTGCATATCATATACCAAATGATATTATTTCATTTATAAAAATACCTACTATAGCACCCATGACTTAATACCCCACCTTGATAACTAGGGTTAACTTGATGTTAGCGACTAGAGGAGAGGTAAAATTTATCACATAATAATAAAATATAAATAACATGTCACATTGAATATCATCCTAATAACATACTATATCTTAAATCCCTAAACCTCATTTATAAAAACTTTTACCTCAATTTCACAGATAGTGTGAAATCATAAAATATATGACTAGGGGGACCAAATAAGAAATCTACACATCCTGGACAATAAGAACTATAATGTGAAGTCAATACCTAGATATGGGGTTTATCTTCCATGTCCCCTTTAAGAAGGGAAGAATAAGAAACACTAAGAGAAGAAGAAAAATAGAAATCAATAGAAATAATAGTATAACCTAGAGGAACCAAGAGGAAATCATTGTTGATGGAAGTTGGAGAATTGAAGGAAGGAGGAGGTATTCTCTTGGAGTTCCCCTCATACTACATCTATTGAATAAGGGAGGTGATTCCCCCAAAAGGGTTTTAATTAGATGTAGGTAAATTTAGAAAATCTCAAAATTAACATCTATCCATAGACCCATCATAATGGGACTCCCCTTTCATGATGTGATTTACCTCCTGGTCCAGCCACATGGTTTGGATATTTTATCAATAGTGAAAGGTGCCTCCAATATTCCAGGTATAATTTCAACCATTCTTCCTTAGGTCATGATGTGGTATATCCATCCATTTCATATCATGGTAACATTAAATAGAAAACCTCATTGACATGACCCTCACTCACACCACCCATTTATGATAAAAAACACACCCATCATGTCTTGAATGCTCAACATAGAGAATTATCATGTTGGGAGTCCGAGTTGAGGCACAACCCACTTCATCATGGTGTGACCTACCCATCACTCAATGTCCATCGACTCAAAAAACATATAAAATATCAAAATGGTACCTCCCTCATCAATTCATGATGAGTCACTCCATGAGAAAATAAATAAATGCATAAATAAGGATTAAAAATCCGATTTCCTTAATCCAAAGGGCCATGACATGACCTATTGTTATCCCTCATGTTTATAACTAAAAAAAATTGGAAATTAGGAAATTCAGAAATTGAAATAGAAACCAATAAATGAGTAAATGAAAAAATAATAAACAAAAGGTCATGTTGTGACATGTCAACTGATATAAGAACTTTTTATCCTATAAAAACACTTAAAATAGATGAAGAACCATTCCTTTATCATATCTACCTCTTTATGATGCTAAAAAATTTCATAAATCCAATGTATGAGCTATAAATGATCATCCTAATTCATATCTTCAAGAATTATGTTGATCTCCCACTACTAGAATTGAATCACCCCTTCAAAAATATCATATATATTTTAACTACTTAAAAATGATAATATTTCACAAGTTTATGCCACACATAAATATTTCAATAGATTGATATTCCATCATCAGAGAGAGTACCCTATGAAACAAGATATTATCAAATGAAAAATTATAGAGAGAGTTGAAAGAGTGAGAACTCAAGAATTCTCTTAAAATAATTTTATGGAATGAGGGGAATGTGAGAAATAAGGGATGGATAATTTATTTTTTATAGAAAATAATAATCATTGTTAATCATATATCATAAATTATATCAATGATCAAATATTATCAATGGAATGGATACATTAAAATATGAAACATTGAATCGAGGGTTTGAATTCAAGTATATATATTATTTTTCACATAAGTAGGTAATAGTTAAAATTTATTATTATTTAAATAATTAAAGTAATATAATAATATACCAAATTTAAAATATGAATATTTCAATGTCAATTATAGAATATTACCATCAAAACAATGCAATAATTATTTTTATATCAAATATTTCTCAACATCAATTATGTTCTATATAACCATTTTTACCAGAGAATGAATTGATATAGTTAATTATATTTCCTCCCCCTTACATAGGTAGTTCAAAGGATAATTTATGAATAGTGTTTTATAATTTATATTGAATCAATACCAATATCCACTTGATAAAATAAAACATCTCAAAGTTTAGAGGGTTTGAAAATATGTCTTTAAAGGGATCATTCATTCCAATGAAATCACGAGTTATATCTTCAGTATATGTATAATATTAAATAAATTAGTGATAAATTTCTATGTTTTTATCATTGAGTGATACACCATATTTTTAAATAGTTAAACAACCATTTTATTATCAAAAAGGTTAGTAATATTGAGCCTATATGAATCTATAACTAGATAGTGTGTATTTCAAACACAATAGTTATTCAAAAAAAACATCTAGGTACCTAAAATACATATTTGGAAGTGAAGAGTTCTATAATGTGTTACTTATTTTACCAGAAGAAGAAACTAACACACTCCCATTAAATTAAAAGTTCTATATATATATTTTATATCTTGTAAATATCAACCAATTCTTTTATCTGAAAAACATATATCTTTAAAATACCCATCATTAAGATAAAAATTACTATAATATATTCCTATTTTAAATCTAGAAAATACATTTAATAGTTTCTAAATAATATTATTTTGGATTTACATAAATATTAGTATAAATATATAATTATAACATGATGTATGGATCAATTAGTGTCAATTAAATATATATTTTGATTATCACATGGTAAATATTTTAATTGAATTGTTATATAGATTCATCAGGATCAAGTTTTCATAAGGTACCTCTATAAGTACTAATAATTGGGTAATTATATAATTCAAAACATATCAATATTTCAAAGCTATAATTATATTGAGATTATAAATTTTCTATTTATAGTGGATAAAATTAAAATATGATATAGAAATTCAGTTCAGCCATCACACCCATTTCAAATTCTATGTACATAAATTTTCAAATAGTTTTTGTGATATATTTTCTAGTAGATATAAAAAATATTTTATTAATCTAAATTTGAATAATTAAGGTGTATTTAAAAAATTATTAAAGTAGGTAGATTTTTTAATTCCATTTAAGAAATTATTTTACAATAGTAGTTTGATAAATTATCATTATATGATCTTCGAATTGGTTAAGCTTGTGTATAACATTGGTATGTTTGGGAATGTGGTATAGTAGTTGATGATTTTCATAACCCTATGTATGTTCATTATAAACTTCCTCATGAACAAAACCATTTATATATTCATTTTAAAATCCATTTAAATTATATTTAAATTCTTCTGTTCAATAAATGAATACCAAATGAATATGGATTCATGTCATTCTACTAGATTAATGTTTTCCGCATATTATATTCTATCTCTAGAGTTTTACCCATTATAAAAAAGTCTATAATTTTTTATATGATGATTATGATTTCATTATAATTAATTTTAAAAACCCATTTAGTTCGTAATATAAGAGAAATATTTGGTGCTTAACCAGTGATCATATAGTATTCCATTCAAATTGTTTGATATTTTATTAAATATCCATGAGAAAAATTTTATTATTGAAGAAACTATATACCATTATTTGTTTAAATTTTAACAAAATTTCAAGCTTCATATATTCCTTTACAAAGTAGATTCTACAAGTTAAAGTTTCCCCAACATGACCAATAAAATTATCAATTAGACTATCTTTTTGAACTCTATATATTTTAGGATGAAATTACTATTTTCTACTTATTGTAGAAATTATCTTCCAATTCATCTTTATCAGATTTGAGAGGAACAAACATAGAATTTTCTAATATAGAAATTGGGTATAAATATTTATTTAGTTTATTTTTATTATTTAAAAAGGTATAATTTTTTTAAAAAAAGAAGGGTCTCATTAATTTTTACATAAATTTTTTTATTAATGTAATGTCTCATTTTAAAGAAAACTCAATAAACCTAACTATTAGTTGATTAACCCATAAATATTTCTTCATTTTTTTTCAAATTATAAATTATTTTATTTTATTTGGTTTATAAAAATGGTGGATTTGTTTTTGATAAGACCCATGATTATCTGATATTAATCTTTTGACTATTTCATAATTCATAAGTTATTTTCATTAAAAATGAATAAAACAAAATTGTATTTGTATTATAGATGGTAGTATTTACATAATTTTCCAAAAAAATTGAATCTTGTATTTATAGGGTATTTTCTAGGATATTCTATGATGGTTATGAATCCTCTATTCATATACCTAGTTTTTTATAAATTTTTATTAACATTTTATTGTGTTTAATACCCTTTTCATTTAGAAATGTTTTAAATTGTGTTTTTTTAAACTCACCACCATTTTAACCCTAGATAGAGATATATAGTTGGTGTTTTTAATTTTCAACATAAGAATAAAATGTTTCAAAAAATAAAAAATATAAGTTTTAGAAATAGAAATTAAACTCAAGTATTCCATGAAGAATCGTCAATAAAGATATACACATAGTGTTTCCCCCTGATACAATCATATTGAGTTTTTTAAAGAGATATATTTATAATAACTATATAGTTTTGAATGTTGAGACATCATTTTCTAATTTAAAGATAGAAATTTGTAAAGTATACATCAGAGAAGTTAAAATTCTACTTTGATATGTTCTTTAAAAGTTTTTCTTAGAGATTTTAGCTAAGGTATGCATGTTATAGTGATATAAATATGTATTCTATAACCAAGAATCATCTTCCACATTAAAGGACTTAGGTTTAAACATTACATATTATAGTGTATTTAAATCAGAATTTGCATTCAATAATCTTTTCAGTTTATGGTTTTAATGAATTATTAATAAAATATTACAATGTAAACACATATATTCAAGTGTACGGTTATACATAGTATCCATTTTTTCACCAAAGGAAACACTTTTAAAATAAAACATGATTACTTTTCATAAAAAATATTCAATACTTTAATCATGAAATATTATTTGTCCTTTATAATAATTAAGAACTTTGAAAAAAAATTAAAACATGGGATGAGAACCAAAAAAACCATGTAAGGGACATAAAAATAAAGGAAGAGACCGTTATTCCATGAATACATATAAAACCATGAATATATTTTCAAAATGTTGTAATTTTAACCCATAAAACATAATCACTTTAACTTTACTTATGAATTCATATGTTTCCATTAAAATCCCTAGCAAACATGAATAATAAAGGTAATATATGGAATCATTTCCATGACACTCTTACATTTATAGTAGCTCTCATAGATACATAAGCATTATCCTTCATGGTTACATTTGGATTAACCATCGTAGTGTATTCAATTAATCTATTAGGAGAAACCCTATTGGTTAACTCTTTCCCTTTACCCAATACATTGAAGATCTATAATGGGATCACCCACCCTTGGTTTATCATAAAACCACCCATTATTATAAACATTTACCATGAACCATAACATAAACGTAACACATATATCATGTATAAAATAAACATTCTTGAGAAAAATAAATTTTCCTTTTTTTAATATCTCTTTTCAATTATACAAAGTCTCACACTCATAATTGAAAAAAAAATATTTGAAAATAAATTCAAAAACTTATAAAGGAATATTAAAAAAACTAAATCAACATGATAGTTTTAAATTATATTCATTACTTATATTTTTAAAAAACATTCCTTTATTATTTTTTAAAAAATATTTATAAGAGTAACTTTAAAAGATGGTTTATAAAAGAAATTCCCCTACCATGAGTATGAATCATCACGTATAGTATTTATCTTCATAAATAATAAATATAAGTTAATTCTTTACATTCTTGAGAAAAAAATTCATGTTTTTTATTCTTTTCACATCAATTTTTATCATGTTATAACAATTACTTAATTATATAAGTTCGCGTCAGACATTTTGATGATATTCATTATTTGAGTCCAAAATGATTTTCATGTAATGTATATAGTAAAAGTGGTGAATATTACATCATATTTATAATATTATTTTTGAAAAAATAATCAATTTTATACATAAATTATACTTTTAAATACATCCATTAGATATGTATAAGGAAAATGAACTATGATGTAATCATTAAGACGGTAAGTCGTACGTACGAATGAGTAACATTTTAATTTTTCAATGATCATTATGGAAAAAAGTTAAGTATAATTTTATATTTCAAAAATGATCATAATATCATATCATTTAATTAGATATACTTATATATATAATCAGTGTGATATGGTGATGAAAAATGAATCACATCGCTTCATGGATGTGATAATTCACATCTACGCACGAATGATGTTATCATTTTTCTATGCATGGAAAAACATATAGAAAATTATATATTATTATTAAATAATGATAAATATTTTATTAATATAATATTTAATATTTAATTATATCAGTATAACTATTCTTGAGAGACAGTGATGGAAAACTATTTTCATCGGTTCGTGAGGCTGGATCCTTCGTACAGACCAATGATAATTTTTTCCCATTTTATGGAAGTGGAGGTGAATTTAGGTGATTATATTAACATAATGACATATAAATATATTGGTTATAATTTAGTTATTATTTAATTATGTTTGATTAATATTTTAAGATTTTTAAAAAGAAACAACACAGAAACCCTTAATTAAAATCGGTATATTTTCTTTTGAAATCATTCATTGTGTAACACTTTATAACCACTAAGGATGGTGTTATAACTAAAATTATAGCTCCATAATTCCTTGATGGATACTAGGAAGGTATTTAGGTTGTTATTGGATGAACCAAATAGGTTTTAATGTGTGAGGAAAATAAAATAAGAGGTTCCCTTTTATAAGAGACGAGAGGGGCACTCTTAGAATATTTCAAAATATTAAAGTAATATAAATTAATTTTCTATGAAAAATAGGCCAAAAATGATTTATTTATAATATATAATGATTATGGGTATAAATAAAATAATCCAATGAAATTTATACATTCTTTGACTATTTTAAATCCTTATCATTTGGATTTAACCCTAATTTAACATCTTTAAATTCGTCTGTGACAACATATGATTTTACTCTTTAAAGGTTAATATTGTTATAATAAAATGAAATAAAACCATAAATAAATAATGTATTATAATTAAAAAAGTATACCAATAATTTTTATGAATTATATATTTTTATTAATTTTACATCATTTAATAAAATATTATTTATTTTAAAATGTCATTAATGTCAATTTTGACACTATTCATTACTTTCCTTTTTAAAAATATCATAAAAAAAGATATATTCCAACCAAATAATTTAATACATCTATAATATGTCAAGGTAATATATTAAATTCGTGTATGACATTAATTATGTAAAATTATATTTATTTTAACAATTTTAATATCATTTATTAGATATTTCTATTAATTAAACAATTACAGCCCCATCATTATGAAAGCCTTTAAGGTAATTATTTCTTCCATAAAAATTAAAAATAAATTAAAATTATGAATATAAATATTTTATATTTAAAAATAATATTTATTTTTTGCATATATCATCTTGATTACCCCATATTAAAAATATTTTACTTGTTAAAAATAAGAGTATTGCAAGTTTGACTATTCTATAAATGGAATATTATCAAGGTTATAATATAATTAAAAAGTACATAAATTATAAAATAATATATAATTTAATTATTATGGAATAAAAACACTCATAAAAAAAATTAGGCTAGTTTTTGTGTCATTTTATAATATTTATAATATTATTTTAACCCTTAATTACCGGATTTATCCTTTACCATGGTAGCATTTTTTACCAATTTTTCTATTCATATTTTTTTAAAATAAAAGGGAAATATTTAATAAATTTCAAAATTATGATTGAAAATAAAGAATCCATTTTTCAAAATTCAGATCACAAATTTTGATAAAATTAATTTGAAATTAATCTCGTATATAGGGAGGGAAAATGGGTTTTTTAAGTAAAAAAGTTCAAAAGTTTTTAATTTTTTTATACTAAATTTTAAAAAGAAATTGATTCCAATAAACTAAATTTTATTAAATGATATAAAATTTATCAAATTATACTTTAAAAAAATAAAGTATAATATAAAACTATATATTATTTAGTCGAAAAAGTTTTTTTCAATTAAAATCAAGTATTTTTCACTATTCATCATAACATTAGACTTCTCCAAAAAAATAAAAAATATTCAACCAAAGTAAATTTGATATACGGATTTAAATAAAGTTTTTTATTTTTTTAATGAAAATTTATAAATTTATAAAAAATTATTTTTAAGACATGTGCGCAATCAAAAGGCAGTGGAACTGCCTTTAGAAAAATATAGCTTTTATGCCTAAAATTTGATTTATTCTCATCTTTTTAAAATAAAATATATTAGAAGAATGTTAAAATATTTTATTCATCATGTAATATATATATATATTTCATTAATATATCTAAATGATAATATTTAATTTAATTTATAAGGAAAAAAATGTATTTGGGCACATATAAATAGTTTTTCATAAAAACACATCGTTTATATTCAATTGGTCATTATTTTCATTTATAATTAATTGATAAATGATTTCTTAATTTTATAAAAATTCATAAAACATGTTTTTATAATTAATTATATTATATTCATACCCACCATTCTAATGACTAAGTTGTAATAGGCACATAATTACAATATTTAGTTTTTTATTTAATTTAAATTTGACATGTCTTGTAATCTATTTAACATAGTGATTTATCTTAAAATATTAGGATATTAAATTCCCTCCCCCATTAGATAAATTTAATCCTTTTAATTTGAACATGGGATTGAAAATGAGGTGTTTGAATTTTCAAAATACCTTTATTCAAATCCCATATCAAAAAAAGTTTTAACGAAACTTCCACTTTATAAGAAACAAAGGGAAATATGAAGATAACCTATGATAACACATAATAGTTTTCCATATTGTAAAACATATACATGGAAGAGAAAAAAATCTCAATGAATAATATATATTGATAGAGAACATGATCATGAGAATGTTGATTATTACAGAACCATAAATATGCGATGGGATAAAAGGCCATTGATAAAAGTAAAAAAATAACCTTTTTGGTTAAAATTAATTTTCCTAGAGTTGAGGAATTAATTTACTACATAGACTAAGAATTTAAGGAAACATTCTTACTTGAAAATTATAATTTCATCCTTTCATCAATATCCACCACAATTTCATCTTTTTTCTCTAAATTATTAGTATTGAAGATTAATTTTCATGCCTGAAGCATTAGAATCAACTTCTATGGATCAAACAATTCACAAAGGTATAACAATACATTCCTCCATTATTTTTACTTTAATCAGAACGAAAATGGTTTGGAAAAGATAAGGAAATTCCCCCAAAAAACATAACATTATATGATGAAAAACTACTTTAATCTCAAAAACATGATAGTAACACCAAAAGTTCAACATAATCATTCAACAAATAATTATCCTTAAAATTACTAAAAAACATTTTTAACTAATATTAAAATCCAAAAATTATAAGTATTTAATATAATAAAATTCCAATATTATATTAATATTTATCCCCAAATAACAAAAATCACTCATAAAGACTTATACCAAAATTTAATTTACTAAATCTCATATTCTCTAAGATATGTTAACAATTTACATAAACAAAATAAATCATAATAAATCCTCAATAAAGAAAATATGCTTCAAAAATAAAAATAAACCTTTATTCCTCAAACAAAATCCCAAAATATTCATTTTACTATAATTGTAATGGATTCCCAAAAATACTGAATGTCTTCTGAAATAACATTAATCTCTTAATCCCAAAATCTTTTTCCAATACCATGGATATATTTTCAATAAAACATATGCTCCCAAAATAAATTTATTCCTAAATAATCAAATCATTTAACAAAAATTAAAAAAAAATCTAATTAGGACTTTATGTTGGGTAGTGGTAGGTGATTTACCCTTGTTTCCCTTCATTTGTTAGTTCAAACCTCATGAACTTTGTAGACCTGATGGGTTGTCATATAATATGCAGGTATTCCTTTTTTAAAAAAACATAATTATTATAACATTCCAAAAAATATGATAAATTCTTCAAAGATAACCTTAATATGTTTTAACCAAAAAGGATATCTCATACCATTCATTTTGTATCCTCAAAATGTAATAACCCATAAAAAACTAAAAAATGAATTTCTCCAAAAATATAGTTACTAACCTTAATAATCCATAACATAAATCCTCAAAAGGGGTTTCTAAGATAGTAAACTTATGATAATCTAAAAAAGTAAAAACCCATTATGATATCCCTATCTCTTAAGAAAATATTGTAATCTCCAAAATTTCCTAAACCTTCTCTTGATACCAACTGTGAGGACCCGGCCATAAACATTACATATTTTTATATTTTTGAACTAGAATTCACATTCAATGATCATTTTAATTTAGAGTTTTATATAATTAGCGGAAAAATTTAAAAATTAATACCATATATTAAAAGTGGAAACTTATACTCAGTATCAATTTTTTAAACAAAGTAAACCCTTTTAAAATAAAACTTGATTTCTTTTTAGGACACATATTTTATACTTACATCATGAACTCTTATTTTTCCTTAAAAATCAATACTGCCCTTGAATTTTAAAATAATGGATGAGCACCAAAAATATAACTAAGGGACATAAAAATAATGGAATAAATGGTTAGTTTATGAATACTTATAATACCATGAACATATTTTCAAAAAGTTATAATTTTCCCCCATAAAACATAATATCTTTATCTTACCTTATGAATTCACAATTTTCTTATAAAATATATAGAAAACATAAATTATAAAGGTAACATGTGGCATAATTTCCATAACACTCTTAAATTTAAAATTTCTCTAACGACTATATAGGGACTAACATTCATGGTTACATTTGGAATAACAACTGTAGTATATTTCCTTAATCTCTTAAGAGAAACTCTATCAGTTAACTCTATCCCTTTACCAAATTCATTGGAGAGATATAAGGGGCTCACTCCCCTCAACTTATCATGGAAAAAATTATCCTCATAAAAAATCCCATGAACCGTAACATAATAATAATACATAAAATTTAATTCTATAATTATAACCATTCATGAGAGATGGTTATAGAAAATGAACTCCATCGGTTTGCAAGGCGGTAGTACATCGTACACCCAAATGATGACTTAGTTTACCATTTGATAGGTGTGGAGATGGATTAAGGTTATTATCTTAGAAAAATAAAATATCAGTATATTTATTATGAATTATTTATTATTTAATCATGTTTGAATAATATTTTAAGGAGTTTAATGAAGAAACATAATAGAAACACTTAATTAAAAATAATACCTTTTCTTCAAAAACTCTTTATTGGGTGACACCTTAATACCACTAAGTATGATATTATACCTAAAATAAGAGACATATAATGTTTATAATGATTCTATAAAGGTATTTAGGTAGCTATTGGCTGAAAAATATAGGTTTTTATATGTGAAAAATATAGAAGAATAGATTCCCATTTACAAGAGAGAAGAGGGGCACTCTAAGAATTATTCAAAATATTAAATTCATATAAATTAATTTCCTATTAAAATGGACCCAAAAAGATTTATTTTGAATATAGGATGATTTTGGGTATAAATACATTCATCCAAAAAAAATTATACCTATTTTGAATACTCTTTAATCCTTATATTTTTCTTTTAACCCTTATTTAACCTCTTCAACTCTTATCATGACAACATCGATTTTTACTCTTAGAGGGTTTATATAGTTACTATAAAAATAACAAAAACCAATAAATGAATCATGTATGATCATTAAAATCTTATTCTAATAATTTTCACAATTTTTATATTTTTATAAACTTTATATCATTTAATGAAAAATTGTTTGTTTTAAAATATCATTAATGTCAATTTTGATACTATTCATTACATGACTTTATAAAAATATCATAGCAATAAGATATCTTAAAAAACTATTTTAATACCTCCATAATATTCCATTTTAATAAATAATTTTTTTAAAAAAACATTAATTATGTTAAATTATATTTCTTTAAATACTTTTAATATCATTTATTGGATATTTCTATTAATTAAAAACTTACTACATCATTATTGTGAATGCCTTTAAGGTAATTATTTATCCTCTAAAAATTAAAAAATAAATTTACATGATAAATAATAATATTTCATATTTCAATATAATATTTATAGTCAAAAATATTCCAAACATGAAAATATATTAAAATTATATCACTTACTAAAACCAAGAGTGTGACAAGTTTGACTATTCATTGAATAAAATATTATAAAGGTTATAATATCATCCAAAAATCCATAAATGGTAACATAACTGATAATTTAATTATTATGGAAGAAAAATAATCACAAAATAAAAAATGGACAAGTGTTAGGGTTATTCTATAATATTTATAATATTATTTTTACCCATAATTACACGATTTACACTTTACTATGGTAACAAAATTTACCAATATTACTATTTATATTTTCCCAAAATAAAAGGGAAATATTTACTAAATTTGGGCCTTATTATTCCAAATATGGAACCCATTTTTCTATATTAAAAACATCATATTATTTAATATTTATTTAACATTCATCCCATAGATAGGGTGAGGGAAAAGGTTTTTAAAGTGAAAACATTCAAAAGTTCAACAAGTTTTTATATCCAATTTCAAAATGAAATTGATTATAATTAAATAAATTGGATTAAATTATATAAAATTGATCTAATTATACTTTAAAAACAATTAATAATATAATTTAACATTATAATTTATTCAGTTTAAAAAAGATCATTTCAATTAAAATCCAATATTTTCATTATTCAAAAAAATATGAAACTTCTCATAAAAATAAAAAAAATAAAAAATTAAATTTTGATATTATTATTTAAAAAAATATTTTTTTTTCAAATAAAATCTAAATAATTATTAAAAAAATTAAAATAAGTTTGTGATCAATAGGCAGCACAACTGCCATTAGAAAAATACAGCTTTTATGATTAAAATTAATACTTATATTATGCCTCTAAAATTTATTGGATTAACGTAAAAATATTTTTTTGAATATATAAAATATATATTTCATTAATATAATTAAATAATAGTAATTAATTTAATTTATTTAGAAAAAAATACTTTGGGCACATTGAATTAGTTATTCTTAAAAACACATCCTTTATATACAATTTTCCTTTATTTTCATTTCTAATTAATTGATAACTAATTAATTATTATTATAAACATTTGTAAACAATATTTTCATAACTATGTAAATTTTATTCATACCCCCCCCCCCCATTATAACTAATAGGTTATAACATGCACATAATAATTATAATGACCAGCTAATTCTCATTGGATTGAGAGTACAAAAAGTCATTACTTGGCCTTAAGAGACATCCCCAAGGTGAAAAAGGATAGAAATAAATGCTTAAGGGTTTGGAGGATTATTTACCCTTTAAGAATAAAACCATAACCAAACATCTCACTAAATGATGCATGAACAAATGAAAGGCAACTCAATGACTAAATATGTCTCAAAACCACATAAAAGAGTGCAACAGTGGAAGACCAAATGAAAAACAAAGTAAATGGTTGATAAATAACTTAATAATCTCAAAATAACACAATAATTCATTATATCTAAGCTCTAATCTCCCATATCACTAAATAGCCAATGTATCATGAAGTGGTGCTAAAAACATGTGATACGTTACCTTTTCCCCTGTCCCGAAAGATAACATCTCCAAAAGCACCAAAGTGACAAGTATGGGTGAGTATAAAACTCAATAGGTTTTCCCTCAATGACTTCCCTACTCACTCCACTAGGATAGAAGAGTAGTGACAATTATATAAAACAATTTTTCAAAAATAGTTTATAACTAAATATAAACAACTTTCCAAAACCATTTATAACCAAAAGCATAAAGGTGAAATTGAAACCAATTTTACAGTAAGTTATTTTTCAAGAAAAATAGTAATAAAAACATTAAAACCATTTCTCATTATTTCTTTGGTATACCCAATCCATTCCACACATCCACATAACCAACTATGCATGCTACGCGATGATAGTTCCATACTCATGAGCAGTTTCTCATCGATCCACCAAGTCATCACAAGGTAATTGTATCTCATGTTCCATTAACCCTTTGGTACCGAGCACAAGTTAATATTTTAAACAAGCCCCATATATTCAACATGAACACACACACCACATATTCGCAAATATCATGCAAAAACAATCCTTTCAATAAAATTACCTTTTTATTGAAAACTATTTTCCATTAAAAACATTTAAATTCCAAATTATTTCAATAAAATTTCTTTTTGATGAAACCCCCTTCCAAATCAAACCATTTAGAAGTTACATAAAATCCACCATTTAAAATCACCATTTTAAGAATCCCCTTCCAAATCAGGAATAATGATGAATAATCACATACCTCAAGAATCCATGTTTGAAACACAGTTGGAAGGCTTTAGATTTACTCTAAATCACTTGGGAGGGGTTCTCCTGTCTTCATGGAAAATAAATCTCGAGTTAGGGCCACCTAGGAGAAAGAAAAATAATTTTAAAGGTAAAACATGTGAGATGCACCTTTTTATGATCTCACTTTAACCATATGCATGGTTAGTTTGCACAATTAGACAAACTGTGTGCTAACCGTGAAATTGCTACTGTCTAGAAAAACCCTCGCATGACCTCCTCACACGGTCTCCTTAACCGTTCACACACTATTCCTAAGCTCTCTGCCTCAAACCTATTATTTCACATGGTATCTCCTAGGATTTATGCATGGTTTGGATTAACCGTGCATAGCCCATGCACCTTTCCTTTATCCCCAAAAACATATTGTAAGTTCACCGAACTCTCCCAACTTTCCCCCTTACTTTATATCCATAAAAACACAAAGAAATGTTTACATACTAGATATTAGGGGTACTACATTCTCCCCCCCATCTGTCTTTCTTTCCCTAGAAAGTAGAATAACATCACTTCCCTGAAATATTTCTATCCATTGTTCTTTCATTTTTTTCTCATGTTCCCAAGTTTCTTACTGAATATGACCATGTTTTCATAAAACTCACACAAGACTGATTCTTTCTCCATGCAATAATTTCTCTTGTCTATCCACAATCCACATCGGGATATATACCAACAAAGTATCTATATCTAGTTCAATGTGATCTCATCTAATCACATGGTTTGGATCAAGCTGGTACTTTTTCAACTATGATACGTGGAACACATTATGCACCGAACTAAACCAGGGTGGAAATTCCAACCAATATGCCACCTCTCCAACTCATTCCAATATCTCAAAAGGGTCAACTTATCGAGGAGATAACCTTCTCAAATTCCTGAAACAATGATCTCCAAGTTTTGTAGATATCCACAAGAACACATGATCACTCATGGAAAATGAAAATGGATTTTGATGATGATCCTCATAATATTTCTGATGAATATGAACCATATCCATCCTCTTTCTAATTAACATAATATTCTCTATTGTTTCTTGGACAAGTATCATCCCGACTAGTGATTTTTCACCTATTTCCACCCAACATAGTTGAGAATGACATGGAGGCCCATAAAATGCTTCAAACAGAGCCATATGTATCGAGGCCCGATAGATTTTATTATATCAGAACTCCTCTAAGGGTAATTAATCCTCCCATGAGACAAAAAAATCCATTACACAAAACCAAAACATGTCTTCCAATATCTGTATCATCAGTCTGGATTTCCCATCCATCTAAATATGATACACTGTGCTCATATTCAACTAAGTTCCAAGGGCTTTCTGTAAGGATTTCCATAAACGAGGCATGAACCTCAGATCTCTATCTAAGACTATTGATACTGGTATGTCATGACTCCTTACCACTTATTGGATATATAATTTAGATAGATCCTCAAATGTATGAGTTTTATGAATTGGAATGAAATGGGCTGACTTGGTAAGAAGATCCACTATCACCCATATGGCATCGTGTTTACGGAGCATTCTTGGGAGACCTATAACAAAATATATAGCTATTTTCTCCCATTTCCACACTAGAATCTGTAAAGACTACAACATACCCACTTGTCTTTGATGCTCTTCTTTAACCTGCTGACAAGTTAAGCACCACGAGACAAATTCAACCACCTTCCTTTTCATGCCTCTCCACCAAAATTGTGCCTTCAACTCCTTATACATCTTCTATGTACCTTTATTTACCACCCATATTGAATGGTGGTAAGCTTGAAGGAGTTCATGAAATCCATAGGTACAACCATTTGATCTCTAAAACATAAAATTAAACCCCCATTAAGTTTTCAACCCTCAATGGTCTCCCCACCATTGAGTTTTGAACTCATAATCAAGAATTATGCATCATATGTTTGTGCCTCTTTGACTATCCTTACCAAATTAGGAACAAGTATATCTAAAAATAAAACCACAACATCACCTTGCTCTTCACATTCCACATGCATGTTATCTAGGACTGACATCAACTGTCATTCATCTGAAGCTTCTTTCTCTAACTGAGTAAATGAATTTATGATCAATGCATCTTCCACTGAATTACCTTTTCTCAGTATATACATTGATTCAAAGAAAACAATTTAGAGATAATCCATCCATAACCTTTACCTATGATTCAAATCTCACTATGATAAAATGTGTTTCAAGCTTTTATGGTCTGTGAACATAATAAATTTCTCACCAAAGAGATAATGATGCCATATATTCAAGGCATGAATGAATTATACTAATTCTAATTCATGTGTTGGGTAATTATTCTCATGCACTCTCAAATATCTTGAACCATAAGCCACAAAATGGTCTCCTTTTATAAGAACATAGCCCAACCTTGATCCCAAAGCATTGTAGTATACTACATATACCAGTCCTGATTCTAGAAAAACCAAGATATGTGCTAAAGTAAGAAGAACTTCTAGCTCCTGGAAATACTTCTAGAATTCCTCTATCCATTAGAATATAGCATTATTCTTTGTCAAAGCTTTAATTTATGAGGCTATCTATGAGAAGTCATGCACAACGTGTTGGTAAAACAAGCTAGACCAAGAAAACTTTGCATCTCAAAGATATTCGTTGGCGGTTTCCATGAGATAATAGCTTCTATCTTTTTAGGATCCACTTAAATACCTTTTTCATAAATCACATAAACAATAAATCCTACCTCATATATCCAAAAAAACATTTAGATAATTTTTCATATAAATAGTGATCTCTCAAGATTTGTAACACTGTCACCAGGTGTTCCTCATGCTCAGACCTTTTCATTGAATACACTAAGACATTGTCTACAAACACTACAAAAAAAAAGAGTCTAGATACTTCTAAAATATCCAATTCATCAAATACATGAATAATACTAGTGAATTTGTGAGACAAAAAGCCATTTCTACATATTCATAGTGGCCATATCTTCTTCTGAAAGCTATATTTGGAATATCTTTCTTTTGAACTCGCAATTGATGATATCCTAATTGCAAGTCAATTTTAGAGAACCACTAAGCTCTACTAAATTGATCAAATAGATCATCAATGTGTGGAAGTGGATATTTATTATTTATCATAACTTGTTTAAGCTTACGATAATCAAAGCACATCCAAAGAGTTCCATCAGCTTTCTCCACAAACAAGACTGGGGCTACCCACAAAGATATACTTGTCTGAATAAAACCCTTTCTTTCTAGCTCCTCCAAATTCACTTTTAATTCCCTTAAATCTTTTGGTTCCATCCTATAATATATAAGGAAAATAGGAAAGGTCCCCGGAAATAGATCAATCATAAAATACACTTCTTTTATAGGTGGTAACCCTGAGAAGTTCTCGAGAAAGACTTCTAGAAATTTATTAACCACTACTGGAAAACTGACATCCTAGATCTCTTCCATCGATGCCAAAGTCAATGTCACCCACTAGTAAGATATTTTTTCCACTATTAGTTCCAAAAATCCCATGGAACCCTTCTTCACCACCTTCTCTCCTTTTAAGAGATGCTCAATGCAGTCCTCAGTCACGAAACTAATTGTCCTCTTATAACGGTCGATGTGAGCCTAGAACATTTTCAGTCAATCCATACCCAAGATTACATCATAGTCATCCATCTCCAACATCAATAAGTCCCATTTCAGGTCATCTCCATCAATATTTATAACACATGATCTACACACAAAGGCTTGACATTCTATTTCACCAAGATAAGTTAGCAGTTTTATCACAGAGGGAATCATTTTAAGTTTTAAACATAGCATGTCAACAACATGAGAATCAATGAAGGAATGTGATGTACCTGTATTAAACAGTAATTGCACAAAGGTATAATTCAAAATAATCATACCTCTCCCCGTAGATGGTCTAGACTGATCATCCATAATCATCTGCTCAGGTCTATACAGTTTTTTTATCACTGCACTATGTTCCTTGTTTCATTGTTTTGATTGTACTTGTTGAGGAGTCATGGTATTCCAAGAATCACCATGGCTAGATTTTCTCTATTGATGAGATTGAATTTGTTAGCCTTGTCCTATCGAAGTATATGATGCTTGAAACACCTTAGAAGTGTCTCAAGAACCTGACCCTAAAGAACTATGAAAAAAGTGCTTAAGGTGCCCCATCTTGTTGAAATTATGGAATTATCTTGGTGGTTCTATACACTCCCTCTTTATGTGGTCAATGGAACCACATTGTTAGCATCTCACTTGGCTCTTTGGTCATGGAGGAAGATTTACTAATCCATCTGTTAGATTCTGATTCTCGCTACCACCATGGAAATAGGTTTCCCTCTTTTTATTTCTCCTATTATTGGAGTCTCCACTATTTCTAGTATGTATCATTATACTTCCTCCTCCCATAGCTACAAAGATGTCTTTCTCAGCCACCGCTGCTCTGTTCACCATCTCTGTGTAGTTACATAGCACCACAAACTTTGATTGAATTTCCTGCCTTGGTCCTGATTTTAAGATGTGTGCCTTTAGGGATGCACTTGCCACAACTTTTGGTGAAAATCATACTAAATTTAGGAATTTAGCTACATACTCTTTTATTGAGAGATTCCCTTGCTTCAAGATAAAGAATTTTGTTATCCAATAGATTTGGAACGTCTAAGGAAAGAATTTTTGATGAAACAATTACTCAAAATACTCCCATATAAGGCCTTGATCCTCATTAGAATGAAATACTAGTTCCCACCACTAGATTGCAAGATCCTAAAGTATATACATGTCCAGCTTGACCTTTATCTCCATCGGTGTGTCGATGATCTCAAAGATATAATTCATCCTACTGAGCCACTCATCTACCTTCTTAGGTTCAGAATCACCCCAGAATATGGGTGGATTATGCTTCATATATTGGATGGAATGGTCCACATGCCTTGTCTCATCCCTATAGTTCCCCGTGTCCATGTACTAAAATGCCTGGATGATACTCTAAACCAGTTATTGGTTCACTTGTGGATCAGGTGCAACCACATTCTCTACATCTTCTTCCAGTTGGTTTCTACGATTCTTATAAGGTGACATCATCTAAACAAAAAACAAACTATGTAAGTCTCACTCTCTAGTAACTGATGGCTTAGAATTTCAAATTCTATCACATCAACTATCAAAACATTGTTTTCCAAAAACAACCTTTTCACATTCAACCATTTTTTGGAAAATTCATTCTTTCTTTTGAAAATCAAACCATTTTCAAAATATACCAAGTATCCTCTTTTAAAAATCTATCATTTGAAAAATAAATCTATATTTTTCAAAAATTTACACCATTTCACAAGATCATATATCATTACTCAAAATGAAATATGCAATTCTAGTGGGATTTCATTTCTCTAATTCATGACATGCTCACCTCATTGGATAAACCCATGATAATGAGATTCTGGTATCCTATAAGTGTCTCCAAAACACTTATGTACCCAATACCCTAGTAACTTGAAGTTCATTATAAATGGGTTAGATACGTCCTTTTATTCTATAAATTTCATGTCCCAACAATCCTACTCCTTTCTAAGATCACAACCCAAGGAATAGACAAGGATGAATCAACTCCAAGACTAAGAAAGTGAAACCTACTTGTTAGAAAAGGATAAAACGGAATGATACTATTTGTAATGACCCACTAATTCTCATTGTATTAAGAGTACAACAAGTCATTACTTGGCCTTAAGCCACATCCCCAAGATGCCAAAGGCAGGAAATAAATTCTAAAGGGTTTCAAATACAAGTGGTGGATGATTTACCCTTTAAGAATAAAACCATTAACCAAACAACTCACTAAATGATGCATGAACAAATGAAAGGCAACTCAAAAACTTAATATATCTCAAAACCACATCAAAGTGTGAAACAGTAGAATAATAAAAGGAAAACAAGGTAAAAAATGGATAAACAATTAAAGACTATCCAAATACCATAAGACTCCATGCTCCACAAGATCCCAGATCACCAAACAACACATGTATCATGAAGTGGTACTAAAAACATGTGATACGTTACCTTTTCCCTTGTCCTGGAAGATAGAATCTACAAAAGCACCAAAGCTCCAAATCAGGGGAGAGTACAAAACTAATTAGGTTTTCTCCAATTACTTCCCTACTCATGCCACTAGGATAGAAGAGTTAGAAATAATTATATAAAATAGTTTATATAAAATAATTTCTCAAAATAGTTTATAACTAAATATAAAAAAATTTCCAAAACATTTTATACCAAAAATCATATAAGTTAAATTGAAAAAAAATTCCAATAATTTAATTTTTCAAAAAAATATTGAACAAAAATTTAAAACCATTTCTCATTATTCCTTTTTCATACCCAATCCATTCCACAAATTCACACAACCAACCATGCATGCTACGTGATGACAATTCCATACTCATGGGTGGTTTCTCATCGATCTACCAAGTCGTCACAAGGTAATTGTATCTCATGTGCCATTAACCATATGGTACCAACCACATGGTAATATTTCAACCAAGACCTATATATTTAACATGAACACACAAACCACATATGCCTAAAGATCATGCTAAAAGAAACCCTTTCAATAAAATCACCTTTTTATTGAAATTTTGTTTTCATTAAAACCATTATAATGCCAACTTATTTCAATAAAAAATATTTTTGTTGAAGCCCCATACTAAATCAAACCATTTAGAAGTTACAGAAAATCCACTATTTAAAATAACCATTTTAAATTCAAGAAACTAAAATAATTTTGACAATAATTTGTCAATATTTTACAAATCTATCAAAAATTGTAAATCATCACTGTAGAGGTTTATTCCATGTATCAAAACATGATTTCACAATCAATATTATCCAATATAATCAATTTGAAACTAATTCAGTCAATTCTAGAAAGAATATATGAGAGAGAAGCCACCTACCTAAAAGGTTTTGACAAAACTAGACAACGAACGAAGAATGCTCAAGAAAACAGGGTTGATTCTTCACGGAATATCCTTAGATCTCTTATCCTAGAAATATCAAGACAAAATCTCAACTTATTTGTCATACAAACACATAGATCTACCCACAAAAAGTGTAAATCTATGAAACCAAGGAGAGTGGAGAAGTAGATCAAAATAGATCTATGAAACTAATCAATAACGATGAATATTGATCACATATCTCAAGAATATAGGTTCGAAACACTAATGAAAGCCTTCGTATTAACTTCAAATCGCTTGGGAGAGGTTCTTTTTTCTTCAAGGAAGATAAATCCCAAGTTAAGGCCACTTAGGAGTAAAAAATAGCAGTTTAGAGGCAAAAACGTGTGAGATCCACTTTTTTAGGATCTCACTTTAACCATGTGCACATTTAGTTATCACGGTTAGACAAATCGTGCACTAACCGGGTGTTAGCTAATGTCTAGACAGACCATCTCACAACCTCCTCGCACGGTATCCTTAACTGTGTACACATTGTGCCAAAGCTCTCTACCTCAAACAAGATATTTCACATGGTTTCTCATAGTATTTCTACACGTTTTGGATAAACTGTGTGCATCATGTGTGCCTTTTCATTATCCCCAAAAACTTATTGAAATTTCACCAAACTCTCCCAACATTCCCACTTACTTTATATCCATAAAAACACAAATAAGGGTTATATACAAGAAACTATGGGTACTATAATAACATTATTTAGTTGCATGTTTGGGCTCAATTTGGGGTATTTTGTATGCAATCTAACAAATATTTTCCTTTTAATCTCTCAGGATATTACACAACAGCCATGAAGAATTAAATTTTATATAAACATAAATCATTTATATAACAACTTTTTTTATTAAAATATTATAATTATGAGTGTAATATAAATCATTTTACATTTTTTACAATCTTAAAATCTTTTTAGTTTTCATCTTTAGAGAATTAGGGGACAAAATTATATAAAAAAGTGTACAATTCCACATAGTGAATATTTTTTTCACAAAATTAGGAAATTAAGTGTATAACCATGTTTAATTCAAGATACTTTAGTTTTTTTTACATGACTCACCATATTATAAATCCTGACCTTGCTAACATTTATACACATCCTTAGATCCTTTGAGAAACATTAGAAAAAATGAGTTGAGAAAAAAATATCAATAAGTGATATAAAAGTAAATGAATATTTTTTTCTAAAGAAAATTATAAAAACCCATGAAGAAATTTACCTTTTTCAAAGTAATCCATTGAGCATATAAAAAAATAATAGGTGAAAATATATACTTTCATGAAAAAAAATTGAAATCAATTATAAATAAGAAAACCCATGATAGTTTCCCAAGGCATGTGGGAAATCATTAAAACATTCCTTCTAAAAAAGACCATTCACATTTAAAATTTACTTACCTCATGAAATCAAAATATTTTTATGAAAAAACATTTTCTTATAAGAATTATATTTTCATCTTATTGAATCATATTCATAACCTCTTTTTACTATTATTTAACCCATTACTGTATAACTAAATCCCAATTAATTACATAAGTGTAACTTACCAAGTTATCTCCCTTATTTTCTGCCTCTGAGGAATAAATCAATACCCAATGAATTGGAGAGCTATATTGATCCCAACCATAATCATGAGCTATATAAATATAAACTTTCACCATATATAATGATCAAGTACCATATCATGAAAAAAAAAATTAATCTTACACTTTTATATTGTAACACCCTTGAAAATACATTTTAACTCATAAGTAAAACACTTTTAGTTGTCTCATAATAATGGTTAAAAGTTTATTCTTCCTTAGAAAAACATTTTAAAACTAAAAAATTCCATAATATTGAGAAAAATAATTTCATTGAAAATAACAATGGATACTTGTAAATGAATCTTGATAATGATTAATTACTATGATGGAGGGAAAAGTGTTTAAGCCATTAACATTTAAAAAACATTATTCTTACACTCTTGTAAATTAAATGATATATAAAACTATGAAATGATTCAATTTTAAATTTTTTAAATAATGTATAATTAATTGAAAAATGGCCATTTTAAACCATTAAAAAATAAATATAAAAATTCTTGAAACATTTAATAGAAGAAGGATATGTCGGATAAATAATTAAAAACATTTCAAACAAATTTTAAAATAAAATACCTTAACATAAGTCCCATATATCTTTGTAAGTTTTCTAGATCCATAATAATAAAATTATATTGGTTTTATAATTTCTTAAGTTCCTTTAAAAGTTTCATTCCAATATCATTATTCTATTTATATCATTTGTTTCCATATTTTATTTATTTACTAAAATTGTTATGTTAACATTGGATGTTTTTGGGTAGTTCAATTTATAACCTCAATATAAAACATGTGTGTTGACAATTGTTAAAGGGAAAATATTTTTAAAAACTCAAGAATCATAAACATGTTATAGTTATCAAATCTATACATTATATACACTTTTAAATCCAACCATGTTAGCATGTCATAAAAAATTTACCACAATATTTTATAGAGATGGTAATTTGTATGTATGTATGAATAAAATTTCCATTTTTATATAATGTGGAAAAGAAATAATGTATCTAATATATTAATTTTATATAATAATAAATCTTTTATTAAATTAATATTTATTCACTATCTCAATCATTATGAAAACATTTTATGTTGAAAATTAGAAATGAATCACATCGCTTTATGGAGGTGGTATTCCCCACGTACACATGAACAATGTTTTCAATTTCCAATGGAAAGAAATGATAATAATATATGCAATATATTTTCATAAAAAAATAATAATTATGTCAAAAATATTATATATATTCATTTTTTCATCATTTTAACTATTCATATGATTCGGTGATAAAAAAATGAAACACAATGCTTCGAGGAGGTGGTATTTCACATGTACGCATGTGTGATATTTCTATTTATCATAAGATGTAAAATAGATGAAAAGGGGGTTTAAAATAGTTATAATAACATTATAGTATATTAAATATGATTATTTTATTATTTTAACATGGTTAAATAATATTTAAGGGTGTTAAAATAAGAGATGATATGAAAACACTTCTCTAAGAGTCATAACTCTTCTTTAAAAAAACCAAATTTAGTTTACAACTTAATCCTTTTAGGTTTTTATTTTGATTAGAAATAGAATTTAAATCATGGGATTTATTTTTTTGAAGTTATTTTTTATGATCTTGGTTAAGATAAGTGGATTATTATGTGCAAAGAAATAGGATATGTGGAACCATTTTTTAAGTGATTGGACTAGAATTCTTCTTATTATTCAATGTTTTAAAATACTAAGAGGTATTTTTCATGGTATAGTGGAACCATGGAACCAAAAAATCATATAAAATATGTTATAGGATCTAAAAAAACTCCACCAATGACATTTATAAAAATTTTAGTGAAATTTTAATTCTTATCTCTCAGGTAAAACCATTTAAACCAAAGTTTTCCTTAATCGTGATAAATTAACTTTTTATCATGATAAATTATTTATATAACCAAAAAAAGGGAAAAATATAAAAAAACCATCAAATTTTTATTCAAAATTACAAATCCATTTTATTATATTAATATTATATAGGTGGAAGATATTACTTTTAATATAAGAACATAAAACACATGAAAACTTTTTTTATGACTATATGTAATTTTAGCGTAAATATATTTTTACATGATATTAATTAAAACTTTTATTTAAAATTATTTTTTTGGTCATTTAATAAAAAAAATAATGTTTCGACACTTTTTATCAATAAAAAATCAAATCTAACCATCTTACAATACCATTAAATAAAAATACCCAAAAATAATTTTTAATTTCAATAAAATGTAATTCATGTTCGTAAAAGTTGTGATTGGTTTAATAAAGTTAAAAATGAATTATTTAACTCTGTAAACACATATTTATTGTATCTAGTTGTTTTAAAATTTATTAATTTATTCATACATAATAATAATATCATAAAAGCTATAGTGTTATCAAAAATCATCATTTTCATTATTTGCCAAAAAATCAATTCTTTTAGAAAAATAAAAAAAATCACCTTAAGAAAATTTTGATATACTGAAATGAAAAATGACTTAAATTTTATCAACTAAAATTTTATAAATATACAAATTTATTTTTTATATCAAATTATAAATATCATGGAGAAACAATTTTGTAAATAAAACTATTCCTTTTTCAACATTACTTTTTATAAAATTATTTATAAAACTATGATAATTATGAATCCATAAAATTAATAAAAAATCTTAATATTGATTTATTTCTATATTTATCTATATTTTAAAATTATTCCCCATGATAAATCATGTCCCTATAATTTTATTCATTACATAAAAAAGTGAGAGTATTTATTCCCTCAGATAAATTTCTGATTCCCATTTTGCTTCCTCAATCATATAATTTTTACATAAAACATATTCCTAGTGAATTGTCATATTTTTTTAAGTATATTATCTTGATGATCTATAATATGATATGATTTATATTCATAGGAAATATTCTCATCCAACTTTACCATCATCAGGCTCAAAGAAAATGAAATTCATTACACACATACTTCCAAAACAAAAAAAACATGAAACACATCATCTAACTAAGATAAACATGGAGGAAAGGCTAAAAATTATTTTACTAACCCCAATTTATCCAAAATTTTATAGTATATAATGATCCATATATGTAACTTTTATTTTTTAACAAAACATGTAGCACTTTTCCATAGATATTCTTAAAGAAAAACATAATCTCCTACCAAAAAACAAAGGCCTTTTCTCCAGTAATCTATGTATATCATCTATCAATTCTGAGCTACCCTCATATAATGTTGATTAATATTTACCTTTATAACAATATCTTCTAAAAATTATGGTACCAAAAACCTCTTTTCATAAACTATCCCCACAAAATAGTTTTTTACATCACTTTCCATATAATTCCTTAAAAGGTTCAATCTGTATACTGGAATGAAAACTGTTATTATAAGAAAAATTAAATTATTAAATATGATGATCCCAACTTCCATGATAATCCAATGAGTAATTAAAATTCATATATTCTTATGTCTAAAATTTTTATTCTTTCATTCCATCATATTGAGGTTCAATAGCTATAGTGAAACTTGACTAAGTACCCATTGACTTCTATTGTCCTTTCAAAAAATTTGAGGTAAATCTTGGATCACGATTAGATATAATAGGGATTGGAAACCCATATAATATTATTATATATTTAAGATAATGTATATAAAGTTGATCTAAATACATAGTGTCTTGAATTGGAGGTAAATTCATTGATTTATTCAAATGATAAATACTAATGCAAATAGCATTATTACCTTGAGAATTATTTAGTGAACCCGCCAAAAAATCCAATGATATATTATCCAATTTCATTCAGGAATTAGAAAAGGATGAATCATCCCCTTCAATAAATGTCACTCACTATTAACCTATTCATAAGTCAAAAAATTTATCATAAAATCAAAATTATATTTCTTCTTTTCTTATTACCAATAATATTATTGAATATCTTAATACATCCTAGTAATTCATGGGTAAATAGAATATGAATATCTATGAACTTTACGTAAAAATTAATTCTTTATCTAGAGATCACATGGAACAGACAAAATCTTTTAAAATATTATTTTTTCTTCTTTATCAAAATTGAATTTAGGTAACTTACCATTATTAACCAACCCTACCTTTTATTACAAACCTCAATATTTATTCTGAGTATACCTAACTATGTCTGAAAAGGATGAATTTATTAACACATGAATCTAAAGACTGGCAGTTCTTGTATGAATCATTTATAAGGAAACAATCATTAAATAATTAACCAATGTATCATGTTCTAAATATATCATAACTAATTATGTATTATATTTTTATCTTAAGGAATCAACTACCTTTTTTTCTTTACATTGATTATAATGAATTGTGCAATTATAATGCTTTATCAATCCCAACAATCTCATCTATGTCCTGTTTATCTCTTTTTGAGTGAATATTATAACACCTTATATTTTTATGGACCATTTTTTCTCTCAAATTAATTTTAATTTATGTATTTCATTACACTAAGTCAAAAATTCCTTTCTCACTACACCAACACGGATTTTTATATGCACAATAATGACTTGGTGTACGTTACACGGAACACTAATTTTCTATGAAAGATATTTTTATTGTTATAATCATTTAAAAAAGGTAATTATAATCTAGCCATCATAATTTTTAATATGAATAGTAATAACAAGTTTTCAAATATTACTTATAATGTTTTAATATAAATAAAACATAATGATAATAATAAATATAATTTTTGTTAAAGTTTTTATATGTTTAAAAATATTATTTTCTCTAATGAACTACTTTACATATTCTTGTATGAAAAAATAATAATAATAATTTTAGAAACATTTTGAAATTTAATTTTCTAAAAAAAATTAATTTTGAATTTAAAAATTTTCCAAAGTTGATTTTTTTATATTTTTCTTAGAAACTTCATTTTTTTATGAATAGTTAAAAATATTGAATATTAATTCAAAACCTATTTTTCATCTAATTTATTTTTATAGTTAAATTATATTTTAATTTAGATTGAATTTATTGTAAGATATAATATAAATCAGTTAATCCAATTTATTTCATTGGAACCAATTTCTCATTGAAATTGGATATAAAAACCTAGTAAACTTTTAATCATTATTATTTTAAAAACCCATATTTTCGTCACATTAGCGAGATTAATTTTAAATTAATTTCTGACGCTTCAGTGTTTGGACTTTGGAAAAATGGATCTCATATTTTAATTCAAAATAATATATAATTTCTAATAATTTACACTTAGTTTTTACCAATAATATTAGTGAAAGTAATTAAAATTAATTATAATGATTAAGGAAAAATTATACTTCACAAAAGGACTAAACTATAATATTAAGGTCCCAAATAACCTATCCACTTGTCCAAAAACCATTGTATGGCCATTATTAATCCATTAAAATTACATTATTTTTCTTTTTAGGTTTTGGATGAACTCTTTTAGGTAAAAACGTGGGTACGCCTACCTTTTTACCAAAAATATCAAGTGAGTCCTTTCCCTCCCCTATAAAAGGCCACCACATCTCCCCATTATTCACACCTATAAAACCACATAATATCATACAAGATATACCTAATACACTTACAAAAATAAATAACATCCCCATTAAATCTTCCCTTTGGGATGAAATCAATCTAATGAATCCATTTGGTGAAAAACAAAAGGAGTTACCCAAAGAAGAGGTAACATCCTCCCTCAAGCTCCACTGTAATATTTTTATTCTCCATAACCTCTACATCCATATTCCATGATTATAAAAAAAATAGAAGTATCATTAATATATATATATGTTGTAATGATGATTTTTTAACCTAAAATTTCACACACTTCCATCTATTGGGTAACGAACATGCTATTTATGTGTACCTCGAACTACCGCCTCACGAAAAGATGATTTCTCGTTCTTCCTTTACCACCTTTCGTGGTGGTAATTATAATGGAAAATATATTTATATTAAATATATATTATATTTATATTAAATATATATTATATTTATATTGAATATATATTATATTTATATTAAATATATATTATCTTTATAATTTCTTCTTTATTTTTTAATTATTTTACAACACATATCCCTACACTTTCCATTTTGTGTAATTACAATAATTTTGTTTGAGGATGTGGAGACTACCGACCACTCAAAGCAATGTGATTCATTCACACACTAAATGGACTGAATTAAGGATGGATTTAGTAAAATTATATGGTATAGGTGAAATAATAATTCTAATTTAATGATTTTTTTAACACATATATGTCAATCATTTTTTTACATTCAATATTACAAATAAAAATAGAAACAACGTTCATGCCTATGTATGACCTACTGTCTCCATGAATGGTGTATTTTATTTAATAATTCTATATTATATAGATTTTTATAATACATTTATAAATAATATAATTGATATTTATATAATCTTTAAAATTTAGGATATCATGATATATTTATAAGGACAAAAGATATAACAAATTAAGGCACATACTAATAACAAAGCGGATATTACCCATATTGAAACCTTAACATAGAATTGTTAACAAGTGGGTAATATAAAGTCATAAAAACTGTATATGGTATTAGATATAATAATATGGTTCTATGATATATGAATAATAAAATTATATTTATTATACAGGATTTTTGTTACAATAATACTAGAATCAAGACACAAGTTGAGGTAATTTTATCTCACTTTTTATTTTCTTGAGATACATGATTTATTCACCACCAATTCATTTTATATTATGTGTATAATACCCATGGAAGTATCATATTATTATTATAATTTAATTCATGGGTATTTAAATATCAATTTTATGATCATTATTTAATGGAGTCTATGTTTCAAAAGAAACCAAATCGATAAATTGATTGTGTCTCAATTTTCCTTCTTGGAGACATATGACATTTTATGCACCTATATTTTCCCATGAGATTAATATACTGTCATTGACATGTTATAACATGAATATGCTTCTTTTAATGATATTTTAAGCTTCATGTAATGTTGTTTTTACATTTTTTATTATTCAATGTTTCAAAATTTGTAATGGTTTATCGCTACAGTCTCACAATTTATCAAGATTGTTTATGATTATGCTCCCATTGATGAAATATTATTACCCATGTCTCATAAAATATAATTATTTTTTAAACTATGTTTATTAATTTTATATTCCTGTAATTGTACCATTTTTCACTCTTTGAAACATAATATGATCAAGAAGTGTTTTATGGAATCCCAACTTTACCTCTATCTTGGGACGGAAATCTGCATTCCTTCAAAACCATGTTTTCTAAAAATAGTTTCCAAAAATATTATAATATTGTATAATGATCATTAAAAGACAATTTTTCCCATGTTTTACCTTTTAAATAAAAGACTTTAAAAAAATAAATAATCTTGTTGCTATTTTTTGGTTGATGCACTTTTCTAAACATTTTACGGTGCAAAGGGTATGTTTGGAATGTATGGATTTATCTGCCATCATCCCCTTTATGTTTCTATTACAATATTGAAAAAAATTATTAAATAATATTTTTCCCTAATATTATATAAACTCATTATTCTAAATATTTTTTTAATGAAAAATGTTTTCAAAACATATTTATTTTTAAAAAGTATTTTAAATGATTTTCAAATATTCCATTATATGTTTTAAAAATATTGTTTTCAAATAAAATGATTTAAAATATTTAAAAGATTCTTTTATTAATATTAAATATATTTTCAAGGAGAATGGTTTTCAAAAAAATCAAGCTTCTTTTATTTGTTTTCAAGGAAAATGGATTTCAAAATTTTGTCAATATTATTTTATTATTTTTCAAGGAAAATGATTTTCAAAATATTTTAAAGATATATTTATAAGTATTCATGTTTATTTTCATGAAAATGGTTTTCAAAATTTTTTATGTTTTAAAAATACATTTACAAATAAGAAAATTTATTTTACTGAAGAAAGGATTCTAAAAGAAACTTCAAAAATATTTTCCATCTAAGATGACATCTTTTGGTGTTACTCATGCCTTTTTAGGAAATGATCGAAATGATACATTCATATTCTTTCTCTTAATGGTTTATGTTTTTATGGAATTATGTTTATGAAAACCTATTTACATTTCATGGGTAATATATTTATGAAACTTATTCCACTAACAAGGGTTATATTCTTATGAAACCAGTTTATCTTCAATGGGTCATACCAATATGAATGTTTATGAATCACATTCCTATTCCATGGGTTATATGCTTATGAAACCCATTTCTCTTCAATGGGTCATACCATAATGAATGCTTATGAAACCTACTTCCTTTCATGAGTTATTTTTAGATGAAATGATTATGAAACCTATATATTTTCCATAGACAATGGTATGATTAAATTTTTATGATGCCCATTTTATTTCACGGGTTATGATATGATGTTTATGAAACCCATCCCTTTTTATGTGTTATGGGGTGATGAAATTTGTATTATCTTGTGGAACATGCATGTATGAATTTATCATGTGACATATGAGACCTATATCTCCCTCCAATTAATTTAGTAATGATAAATGTTTTATGATCTCAAGAGGTTTCCTGGGAGGGAACCCAAGCCCGAAACAAGAGGGTACATAGGAGGGAATCCCATGACCAAAAAAAGAGGAAATCATATGCCAAAAACATGAGGGTACACAAGTGGGCATCCAGATCCTGAAAAAATAGGTTACAAGGGAGGGAATCACAAGCTCGAATAAGGTACATGGTTTATTATCCCAATCTTAATATTTTGTGAAGGTCTTGGTAGGTTTCCTTGACATTTGATTTTTTTTGTTTAAGTGTATGCTAAAAAATCCATGTCGTATTCCTATTATATGTGTACGATGTTGTTTCCTTTATGATTCATGTCATATGAACTACCAATCTTTATGTTGTGATTCTTTTTTATGATCTTTGATATATAGGGTATGATCTTATAATGTCGTGGTAAAATTCTCATACCCTTATTCTCATGTTTATTCTTTCATATCTCCATTGTTTACCCTCACTTAGAATTTTATATCACCCCTTTTATGTTTCCTTCCCAATAATGTGAATATATTAATTAATTATGGTGTGTCTATGAAGGGTTATATTCATTAAGAACCTGGTGGGATATAATGTATCTCACTCATCTATCAACATTTATGTTTCTATGTTTCCAAAGTAACTAAACTAATACGGTCATTGGGCAACTGTTTGTGTAGTGTTTTAAGTATTCCACAATAATGATGTAATTTCATTGTATGTTTAGACTGGGTCATTATAGATTGTATCATAGAGAATTTTTAGTTAATATTTTGAAACTATGATGAGAAAACATTAATTATATCCCTAAATGTATTTATAAGAATATATCTATGGATGTATAAAAGGATAAGTTAACGTTTAATAAAATGCCGAGGAATTTTGGTAAAGGATAGTGTGAGTGGTTTCCTATAAATAGATCCCTTTATGGATACTACACGTTTATATGGATCTAGAATAGATGTACCTAGGGGTAACAACCTTGAAAATGTTTTTCATTCCTGACTCGGCATAACTTGAAACATGACAGTGGGTCTTACTGCATACCTGGTTTGACACTCCCAATAGATATTATTTGTAAATTCCCAAACTCTCTACAAAAAATCATGACAGATTTGAAAAGAATATGATTATGAATAACATAGTATAAACCTATTTTTATTCTATTAAAATTTTGGTGTCATGATTTAGACATCCAATGAATAAATTTTCATGATTATGTGGTATTCTTCTATGATATGTGTTTATCACCCTATGATTTATCATTTTAGTAAATAGAGAGAACTATAAGAAACATGGTGAAAATTGAATGTTTCATATGTGTAAAGTATGGTCATTTTGAAAATTTATTTCCCTAGTGTAAATCTCATAAAGAAAATTAGGAAGGTTGTATGAGTATTGGTTATACTTATAATGATAAAATGATAGAAAATGATATGGGAAGTTCATGTGATGTTATTCCAGTATTGATTAAATTAAAAATAAGAATCATTATCAGATTGAGGTTTAGTAACCTTTAGACATGATTCATATTTAATATTATAGGATAGAGGTATTAAGGAATAAGTTTATGAATCAAGAGTAATGGTTTAAGAATAATATTGGATGAATAAAGTATTAATGTTTTGGAATTAAAAGATTATCTAATATGAATATTGAAATATATAATTATATTTAGTATAAGTTTTCATTAAATATAGAAAAATATATGGTGAATGGCGATGAAGACATAGAAAAGTGAAATTTTTATTAATAGAAAGTAAACCTTAATTTGATGAAGATGATGAAAAAATTGTGTTTAGATTGGATAATTAGATGATTGATTTGGATAAAGTAAATTGGATTGTATCAATGACCTTAAAACCAATTAAGGATTTGTTGAAAAAATATTATATGTGATCAGGGATGAATTTTAAAACTTCTTGTAGTTAAGGAATATATGCAGTAATATTTTGAATAATAGAGAATGCTTGTTTTCGAAAATGATTTATAGTAATTAAGGTTATTACCATGTTTTAAGAGAATATATGATGAGGGTATTCCACTATTTGGAATTTAACAACCAAGAGATACATTGTGATATATGGGTGATCAATCTTAAGTTAATTTAGTGGCATTATGTCTAATGTTTTGGATTTTCATCCTTCGAAAGAGTTATATTTTAACTATTTATGGGATGTTTAAGTTAATATTTGAATGATGTCTATGAGATTAATGTACCATATCACCACATTATCATTTATGAATATTAGATAACTTTCTCTAATAATTTTGTGTTGGTTGTAACTGAAGGGAGATTGGATTATTTATCATATATCTCATGATTTTTAATACTTCATGAATGAAAAATTCACCTTCATTTTGGGATAAAGTGGTGAATTGGAAATTGTTCAATACATGACCAAACGGTGAGATTTTACCTATAAAATGAAATGAAATCATGTAATTATAAAATCACATGAAAATTATTCAACTCTAGGGAAAGAATCAAGAAACCAAAAAGTTATCCTAGTTCCTTATTTTCTAATGAATCAAATGGCCCCATATATAATCACAAATTTATTGCTTTTTATTGTTAACATTATCCTAACCAAGTTCTCTATCACTCTCCTCCATAACATGATAGTTATATTTCACTTCCATGCCCATGTTTTCACTTGTCACCTATGTTCTCCTATGCGGAAACCTAGTTATATGTTACTTTAGGTAAACATTATGTTTCCTACATTATATTTTTAAAGTATTTTTTAGTATTAATTTTTACAATTTGGGTTTCTATGAAAGAAACTTTAAAGTATTTAACCTTTAATGATCCATTTGAATTTCAAGGGTGAAATTCATTTTAAGGGGGGATAGTGTAATACCCAAAGTTTTTATGGACCTTTTTCTCTAAGTAATTTTTATTGATGTAGTTCATTAAAATAATTCAATAATTCCTTTTACATGACACCAACATGGCTTGTGCTATACATAATAACTACTTCAAGTACGTTACATGCAACATTGAGTTTCTATGAAACATCATTTTATTATTATAATTATTTAAATGAGATAATTATAACATAGCCATAAAACATTATAATATTAATAGTAATAACTACTTTTAAAATATTACTTATAATTTTTTTATATAATTAAAACATAATTATAATAAAAAATATAATTTTTTGTAATGTCTTTATAAGATTAAAAATACTATTTTCACAAATGAACTAATTTTCATATCCTTTTGTAAAAAATAATAAAATTAATTTTAAACACATTTTGAAAAATAATTTTACAAAATAAAATTCATTTTTGGACTTATAAAGTCCAAATTATCTTAGGGTAAATTTTTTGGATTTTTCTAAGAATCTTCATTTTTTGATTAATAGTGAAAACTACTATAATAAAAATTCAAAACAACTTTTTTATCTGATTTATTTATATATTAGTATTATTTATTAATTTGGGTCTAATGTATAATTAGATAAAATATATATAATTAATCCGATTTAGTTAATTTTAACCAATTTCATATTAAATTTTGTGATAAAAATTTAGCAAACTTTTGATCATGTTTACTTAAAAACTCATTAGTGTCGTCATGTTTACAGGATTAATTTTAATTTAATTTCTTCCAATTACTTGTTTTTAATTTGGAAATATAGATTCCATATTTGGAATAATAATAATTTATAATTTATAATAAGGTCAACATAGTTTTTTAACAAAAATATTAGTGAAAATAATTAAAATTAATTACAGTGATTAAGGTAAAATTAAGCTTAACAAAGGAATAAACCTTAAACTTAAGGGACCAAATGACCTATAAAATTTTCCAACACCCATTTTATGGCCATTATTATTATATGAACCTTCCATTATTATTATTTTGATTTTATAATCATTTTTTGTAAAAACTTCGGTACACCTAAATTTTTTCCAAAAATACCAAGTGAATCGTTTCCCTCCCTTAGAAAAATACACCACCACTCTCCATTCTTCACACCTACCAAACCACTTAGTCTATGCCATTATATGACCAATTAACTTCATAAAATCCATAAATTACTCATTAATTCCTCCCTTTGGTAATAAAACAATCCAAGTAATCCCTTTAGTGAAAAGGAAAAGGAATTGCCAAAGAATATGTAACATCCTCCCTCAAACTCCTCCATCTCATTTTCATTATCCAAACCCTCCACTATACTTATTAAATTATTATAAAATAAATAAAGTATAATTAATATTATTAGATTTTTTCTATAAGGGTTGTACCTGCAGTTAGACACACTTCCATCTAATGGTTAACTAACATATTCTTTATGTGTATGATGGACCACAGCCTCATGAAACAATGATTGTTTGTTCTTCCTTTACCTTCACTCGTGGTATGAATTATGATGGAAAATATATTTATATATATTATATATTATATTTATAATTCATTTAATCTTATTTATTTCTTTTATAATACATATCTTTAAACTTTCCATTTTTTCAAGTACAATAATTTCTTTTGAGAAAGTCTGAACTACCACCTCCTCAAAGTGATGTGATTCGTTCACACACTAAATGGAATGTATTAGGGATGAGTTTAGTGAAAATTTATGATATATATTACATAATAATGGTACTTTAATGACATTATATTTACATATATTTTATTTAATTTTTTTAATTTGAATATTACAAATAAAAATGGAAACAACATTCAGGCATAAGTACAGGATACCATATTAATGAACGGTGTATTGCATTTCATACATATATATTATATATATTATTATAATAAACTCTTACTTAATATAAATGGAATTTATATTATGTTTTATATTCTATAAAACATTATTTATTCATAAGTACTAAAGATATAACAAATTAAGACATATGCAAAGAACAAAGCGGACATAACCAGAAGTGAAACCTTAACATTGAATTGTTAACAAGCATGAAATATAAATTCATAATCACAAAATATATGATAATATATATAATATTATGGTTATTTTATAGATTTATAATAGACTCATATTTTCTATACAGGATGTTTGTATGAATACGATGAGAGTCAAGACACAAGGTAACAGAATTCACATCACTTTTTATTTCGGTGAGATACATGCTTTATTCACAACTCATTCCTTTTTTGTGGTATATATAATACACATGGAGGTATTATATGACAAGTATACTTAAATTTATGGTAATTTACATATCCATTTGATTATATTTCTTTCATGGGGTTTATGTTTCAGAAGTTACCAGATTGTATAATTATCTTTTCTCAATTTTCATTCTATTAGACACATGTCATGTTATGCACCTATATTTTTTCATGATGTGTGTGTACTATATTTTACATGTTTTATCATAAATATACTTATTTTAATGATATTTTAAGATTTATTTAATGTTATTATTTCCATTTTTATGATTCAATGTTACAAAATTATTAACATCTTATAGTTATAATCTCACCACTGGTTGAGATTGTTTATGATTATGCTCCATTTGATGAAATAATTTGATCCATGTCCCAAGAAATCTCATGATATTTCTTGAAATCTATAAATTCATTTCATATCTAATTAACTGTAATATTTCTCTACTATTTGGTACATAATATGATCAATAATGTTTTTTTATAAAATCCTAACTTTACTACTCTCTTGGGTTAGAAATATGTGTTCCTCCAAAACCAATTTTTCTAAAAATGGTTTCCAAAAATATTCAAATATTATCTAATTATATTTAGAAAAAATATATCTATGTTTTAACTTTTAAATATAATTTTTTTAAAAAAAATAATGAATATTCTTCTTATTTTCTAATCGAAGCACTTTTCTAAACTTTTTATAAAATAAAAGGAATGTTTAATATGAATAAATCTACATGTCTTCATTACCTTTAAATTTTATTTACAATATTACAAAGTTGTTTTTACTAAATACAAAATGTGTTCTTAATATTATTTAATTTCATTTTATTTAAGATGTTTTCAATAAAAAAGGTTTTCAAAAAATTTTCATTTTGAATATGTTTTTTAAATGATTTTAAAAGTATCCATTATTAGTTTTCAAAAGGATGTTTTCAAAGAAAATGATTTCAATGATTTCAAAGAGTCTTTTATATGTTTTAAATTTTTTTCCAAGGGGAATGGTTTTAAAAAAATCAATCTTATTTAATAAATTTTCAAGGAAAATATTTTCTAATTTTTCCAAGCTTCTATTATATGTTTTCAAGAAAAATTATCTTCAAAATTTTTTCATTATTTCTTTATAAGTTATTAAGTTTATTTTTATGAAAATGGTATTCAAAAGGTTTCATGTTTTAAAAATAATATTTCTAAGAATAAAATATATTTTCCTCAATAATTTTTTCTAAAAGATACTTCATAAGTATTTTCCATCTAAGATGACATCTATTGGGGTTACTCTTGCCTTTCTGGGAAATGATCCAAAGGTTCCATTCATATTCATTCTCTCAATGGTTTATGTTTTGATGTCATGATGTTTATGAAAACCCATTTCTCTTTCATGGGTTATATGTTTATTAATACTATTCTTATTCTTCTAGTTATATTCTTATGAAACATGTTTCTCTTTAATGAGTCATACCATGATAATTTTTTATGAAACATGTTCCTCTTCCACTGGATATGTGATTATGAAACCTATTTCTCTTCAATGGGTTATACCATGCTGAATTCTTATGAAACTTTCTTCCTTTAATGGGTTATTATAGGATGGAATGATCATGAAACCGATATATTTTTTATAGTGTATGAAATGATTACATTCTTATGATACCCATTTCATTTCATGGGTTATTATATATTGTTTAGGAAGCCCATATCTTTTATGGGTCATGGAAAGATGCATGTTTTATTATCTTGTGGCACATGTATATATTATTTTATTATGTGATGATTTAGACATATATCTACCTAAAATGTATTGGGTAATAATAAATGTTTTATGATCATAATAGGGTACACTTAAAGGCATCCCAATCCCAAAACAAGAGGGTATATGGGAGGGCAACCCAAGACTGAAACACAAGAGCATATTAAGCCCGAAACTATAGGGTACATGGCTGGGAATCCCATGCCTTAAACAAGAGGGTGCACGGAGGGTATTCTAATCCTAAAAAAGTTACATGGGTTATTATCCCAAGCCTAACATATTCTGAAGGTCTTTGTGGGTATCATTAACATAATCTTTTTCATGCTTATGTGTATGCCACAAATTTCATGTGTTATTCCTATAATATGATTATTCTCTTATTTCCCTTATGATTCATGTCTTATGACCTACCAATATTTATTACATGATTTGTGTTTATGATCATTGATATGAAGGGTATGATCTTCTAATTTCATGATCACATTCTCATACCCTTATTCTCATGTTTATGATTATATATCTCCCTTATTTACCCTTTCTAAGTATCTAAGCTCGTCGCTTTTTATGTTTCCTTCCACATGATATGAGTACATGTATTAGGTATGGTGTGTTCAATAAGGGATCTAGTCATGAAGAACCTAGTGTGAGATAATTTAGCTCACTCATGTATCAATATTTATGTTTCCATGTTTCCAAAGGCACTAAACTAATATGGTCATTGTGCTTCTATTTGTGCAATGTTTTAAGTATTCTAAAAATAATGATGTAATTTATATGTATTCTAAGACTGATTTGTTATAAATATATACTTTAAACTTTTAGGGTTAGTATATATTTCAAATTTTACACCATATAATGTATTTCCTAGTATTTTTGAACAAAACAAATCATACAATTCTGGATCATGGAAGGGGTAATTCAATTAATGGATTTTCAATTGGTGTAATAAATATTAAATTAACTGATCATCTTGCATCAAGACATATCCAATTCCATTCAATGAATAATAATTGAATATAATGAAATCACTATTTCTAGTTGAAATGGAAAACACTACAGCATTATCCAGTCATATTTTAAATTTTCTAGAAGCATTCATCAAATTCTTTTTTCTAAATGAATTTTTATCCTTTTCTAGTTAACATAATTAATGGGAGAGATATTTGAGAAATATATTAAAAAACCCATCAATAATTACTAAAAAATCAAGGAAAACTTCTTATATCAATTCCATTTTTAGGACTTGTCTAGTATTCTACAACTATAGTTTTATCAAGGTAAAAAATTATGCCATCTATAGAAATAAGATTCCCAAGGAATGAATTATGTTGTAACTAAAATTAACATTAATTGAATTTTACATAGAAAATATTTTGTTTTAAAGTCTAAAAAATAATCCCTAGGTGTTTTTAATGTTGATCATAACTTTTATAATACACCAAATTTCATTGATAAACAATACCACAAATTTATCAAAATACTCATGGAAAACACTATCACTAAATCCATAAATAAAATTATTGTGTTTTTAACCCTAAATTCATAAACCCAAACTCATAATGATCATACCTTGTATGAAAGTATTTAATTGGATTGTATTCCTCCTTCACCTTTAGCTAATGATAACCGAACTTAGGAAAAACTTTTGAAAAACACTAATCTCCCTTGAGCTGATAAAAAAATCATCAATATGTGGTAAACACTACTTGTTCTTAATAGAGATGTTATATAGTTCTATATAATCAATGAAAATTATCATGTAACCATCTTTATTTTTTAAAAAATAGATGCACCCCACAATGACATGATAGGGTTGATGAAACCCTTATCATGTTAGTTTTATAAGTACGTTTTTAATTAAAACAACACAACTGAATCCATTAAATAATGGTGTTTTTAAATTTACATCACATAAAAAACTAATTAAATATTAAATTAAAACTATTTAATGAAAATAACACTTGTAAAATCAACACGAAATACATCTATATATCAAATTATAGTTGGCATGTTATTAATTTTAACAGTTCCTTTCATTTAAAAAATATATGTGAGATAAATTTCATGCTCATTTATTATTAGTTTCATAGATTATTGATATTATATCAATGGTATTAACTCATTATTATATTCAAATTTTAACCCATTCTTAAAATTTTATATGAAATATTTTTCTCTATATTCTATCTTTGGATGATAATCTGATAGCCAATCCATACCCAAAATACCCTCAAAATCTACAATGGGAAAGATAACATGTTTGGTACAAAGAACCATTCACATATGATAATATGAAGGTTACTATAAATTATTTTTTCCTTTATAATAACCCTATTTATTTATATTAAAAGTTATGAATTCATTTGTTAATAATTTATTTCCATTTTACTTAAAAAATTCCCAGAAATTAAAAATGTGTATATCCTGAATCAAAAAATAAATTGGAATAATATATATAAACATGTAATGTATTTGAAAAAAACTTATCTAATAGTATAATAACTTCTATATAAGTAGAATGATAATTTTCCACACCTTTGTACTTTCATACTTGATTATTCTTGCATTGACTAACTAACCTCATATAAGAATTAGTATAATGACCCAACTCATTTCAACAAAAACATATCATCACTTACTGAATAAATGTTTCCCATAACTGGCCTTCTCAAAACAATTTTCCTTAATTTCATGATCAAAATAAAAAATCTTACCATATCGATAACACTTTCATAATCTTACCAAACATTCACTAAAATATTTTTTACCAGATTTGGAACATTTGGGGAGAACACCTCTAGAATGTTTATCCAAATTATTCTATATTTATTATACCCTAGACCACTTATTACTATTGTAGTCATGAAGTATATAAGTTTCAATAAACTCCATCTCAACTTTATCAACTATACAAAAAACATTCTCATAACTTTTCAAATTCTTGATTGGAAAATTCTCTTAAAAACATGGTTTTAAACCTGTGTAAAATATCTCAATTTTACTATAATTGTCCATATTAAAATTTGGGAATATCTTGATAGTTTGATAAAATTTAACTCATAATTTACCATTTAATCTTATTCATTTTTCTTAAATACTATAAAAATTCATTTGATTTTTATTTTAGGAACTTTAAGAAAATAATTATCAAGAAAAATATATTTACACTATTAAATCCATTGAATCAATATCATATTTTTCAATAGTATTATTGATCATAGACCCCCATAGATTGAATTCACCTTCAAAATAAAAGATAAAAAGTTATTTTTCATGTTTTTTACATCCCAAAACAACGAATATATTTTACAAATCATTTATCCATCCTTCATCTTTCACTAGGTCTGAAGATCACTAAATATTGGAGGGTGCCTCTTAATGAAATTATACATTATAAACACGTTCCTCTATGGATTAATTGGTCATTATATTTCATGGGTTATTTAATTAATATCCTACATTAGTTTAGTTAAAATTGGTAAAAAAAATATCTATTCTAACCATTCTAAGGTGTTGATTAAGAAATCTAATATCCACTTAATGCCTTCCTACTTCAGCTACCATGTTTCCTATGAGGAAACCCATTCGGAATAATAATGGATTAGATTAAGAATCTTGGGATTATTATAAATATATATAATGATAATATAATGGTAAATTAGATTCTCTTTAAGGTTTCTTTTAAAATTATATTATCCTCTAAATGTATCTAATCCTTGGTATGATACCAAAAATAATAATCAATTACATTAAAACCCATAAATATTATTTTTATAACAATTATTTCAATTTTTTATATTCCCATGAACTTTTAGTTATAGAGTTTAAAGGAATTAGGAAAAAAATTAAATAAAAAGGTGGAAACTTCCACACAGTGTACCTTTTTTCCACAAAAGGGTATTAAGGTTACAAACATGTTTCGTTTAAGAAAATTTATCTTCATTTAAGACTAGTCAAAATAGTCTAAATATTGACCTTTCTGATATTTTTAATCATCCTTAGATCCTATAAAAAACATTTAAAAACATGGGATGATAAAAACAGTTCTTATTAGATAATATAAAAAATATATGAATTATGTTAGTGAAGTTAAAAACATTGAAACTCACAATGAACTTTACCTTTTTCAAAATAAACATTTTAGTAAAATAATAAAACATTTCTACATGTGAAAATCATTATTTATTTAAAAAAAACTAATTAGAAATCATAGTAAAAACTATTAAGGTATCCTAATGCATGTAGTAACTTATGAATACATTCCTTGCCTCATGAATTCAAAATATTTCCATAAAAACATATTTTATGGAAAAATAATATATTTATCTTATAGAATCATATTCCTAACTTCTGTTTATTTATTCTTAAACTATATTAGAATTTCTAAAGACTAGTTAATTCCATAGAAGTAACTTAGCCAGTTATATCACAACCCAACCCACTAGGTACTACATGGTTTTTGGTAAGCTGAGTGAGAATACCCTAATCTCACCTCTAATAGGCCTAGGTAAGGAGACCATTACCAAGTATGTATATCACATAAATGGGAGGCTTTACACTATGGTTCTTACACTCACACATAGATATCCATCTCCATGAAACAGTGTAGTAATAATGATACAACTGATACCAAATGATTTCATACAGCTATCCCACAATAAGAGTATAGAAAATTACTAAAATCGTGGAAGGGAAAAATAAAATCCCACCAGAATCTTATAAAATCATATAACATTCTTATTAGGATGGGACTACTATCAAATTCAACCATCAGTACACATGTTGGTCAGTTTAGATAATTGTGATATGTCTGCTCAGGGTCCTCCTAGGAATCTATCAAAATATTTATCTTCTTAATATGACATGATATGTGAAGCAACATACCATCCTGGGGTGAGTATAAAAATTCCCGTTAGGCACCCAAAAATCCCAAATTTAATGTGAGAAAAAATAAAGAAACATTCTGATCGACCCATATCCAGAGAGTATAGAAACCTAGGTGAGAGAGAATAGGAATATCCATCTCCAAAACTTGGTTATATATGTCTAGTAATATCATAAAATCCTAGTATATAAATAAAATATGATACATACTGAATGGAATCCATGAATATCTGGGATATAATCATCATGAACTCCATGTTTCATTATCTCAACTAGACAACCAACCACAAAATTCTACTCAAGGATCAAAGGTATCACTCATCTAGGAGAACTCACTCCATGATCCAATTAAACCCTGATGTCACTCATATGAGAGATATCATTAATCATGTATCACTAATATTATGGTATATCCCTTCCATCCTAATGGAATACCATTGAGAGAAAATGCTTTCTAGGTCTCAGAATGGACAAAGTTTCACTATGACCTAGTGGATCTCAATACATCGATAGTGAATCACACCCATGTCTCATGGGTGACTCAAAGAACCCTATTATAACTCAAAATATCTCAACATAGGGAAAGGGGATATCTCTTATAACCATTGGGGGACACAAAAGACAAAATCTAGAAACCTGGAGATCATAATGAACAGATAGGTGATTGCACCTAGGATTACTAGGGGATGACACAAACCTCATATATAACTACACTACAAGTATGGGATTATATACATGATGATGACAATAACCCTATTTGAACCACTCACTAAGTAAGGGATCAACGCCCATACTTTTGGTTCAAACTAAATCTATAAACCCTACATAAGGAAGACAAAGAAATTATAGAGATTCCTAAATCGGTGTCATGAATGGATGAAAAACTCTATCTCTACCAATCCCATTGAGATTATCATAATCTAATGTTGAGGACATGATTCCACACTATATCCTCAAGGGGTTGAAGTAAGGGAACACACCCAACTGATATTGTCTAAGCACTAATGAAAGAAACACTATGTTAGTATCATCACACAACACATCTATAATGCCAAAACCATGGCCACCATCATGTTCTATGTGGAAAATTACTTAGGGTAGGCTACTCATGGGACTTTATATGAGTAATAAAGGTGGATACACACAAGTTACAATCCCATGAGGGGAGAAGATAGTGTCTCCTCCAAGGATACACAACATGTCTCTTGAGGATGACCTCTAGGTGTGTCCCCTCATAGTACTCAGCATGTAATATAGTATATGGTGCATACATGGGGTTACAAAGTGTGTAACCCCTCTTAATCCCCAGGGTGTCTCCCCACCCACACACAAAATTAATTTCTATGTTAAACTACATGCAGAATATCTTAATTATAAAGTATATACCTCTTGGCCTATCCCAATCCCATTTCTATGGTTGTGAAAAATTACAAGATCCCATGCCTGTGTTCCATGACTTGTTACCATGTACCTATTTGTCTCCTTCAACATGTATACACCTAGGGTCTGACCATGTACATCCATATGGACATGTCTACCCATGTCCCTAACCACTCAACTAAGACTCGCTATATGGAATGTACTCCAAGAACAGGGCATGTTTCTCTAAAATTTCATCTTCCCAAAATGGGAAGAACACATTATGTATCTCGCATCACTACACATCATGTGATTAGTATTTTTAAATAAAAAATCACCATAATCCTCCTTGAACAACTTTTTTCACAAATTTACTAGATATCGTTCCCCATGGGATATCTTTCAGGTGTATAAGGGCTCTAAAACCATAAGTGTAAATATATATGGGTATCATGACATAAATCTCATAAATCCACCTATCACATGGAAAAATACAAAATCTTCAGAGCCAATGTGAATCCTAGAACCTACTACACCATGATCTAACATGATTCTTGTTAAGAAACAATTATGGGGGTGCCTCCTCTCTCCCCCCTAGGGTCATCTGAAACCATGGAAGAAGTCCTAACTCTTATCTTCCAATCATGGAAAATAAATTTTGGTCGATGTGTGAGGGAATATTATTTTTATTAATTAAATTTCCTTTAATTAATAAACTTATAGAATTTAATAACCCACCAATGGTTGCCTCTGTCTAAGCGGTCAACATTAATGAACATTATTTAGATCCTAGGGTAAAAATCACATTCTAAACTCAACTGTGGTCATATATTTATTATCTAATACTCTATTTTGGAGTTATTCCACATTTCATAAAAATTGCGTCTGTGTGATACAAAAAATTTAATACTTTCAATATCACCATTTCGAGGCTCTCTGTGCACCAGAATTTCATAATGACTTAGTGCATGTCATTTTAAATATTATTATAAATAATCTAATGTCATATATGAAAAAAAATAGAGTCATTACACTCTCCCCAACTTAATTTATTTTATCACTAAAGAGTGAAATCACAAACATAATGGTGAAAAATGAGCTCCCAAAATGGTCCCCCATACGACCAAGCTCTCCAAGGGTCCATGTTCTACCAATGAACATAGATTTAGGGAAAAAACGTTCCCACAAAGGACCTTATCTATTAATTTATCAAACACCACAAGGTATCTTGAAAAGTAAAAATCACACTTATCTTACTTCTCAACATAGACAACATCCTGCAACACATCATGCACACATCTCCTCGTCTGTAACATGTGAAAAACACCAAACACCCAGTATAACTAGGGTCATGGGGTCTAGAATAATTCCAATACACTGAATCACATAGAAACTAGGGAGAGGGTCTAGAAATGATGTTTCCCACTAGCTCTGAGTAGTGAAGGGGTGACCTGTAGGGCCATAAATATGGCCTCACACTAATATGAAAACCAGATGAATGGGGTAAAAACACTATGATCAACCAAAATTGATTCTTAGAAATCCTCATTCATATATTCATCCTAAACTCTCTATTAATATATTCCCTCGAATGGTTGGGAAGTGGGAAAACATGGTGAGATGGCCTATGATCACTAAGATAGTGTCATAACCTCCCACTGATCATGAAACCCCCATAATGAAAACAATAGTTTTCACACCATTTTTTTGTCATCTAGGAACCTTGGTATCAACCTACAAATAGGTGAGAATCAAGATATAACTCAATAATAGTCCACCTCATCATTGGCCACCAAAACCCAATATGAAAGAATCTAGGTATAACCATCCCTCTCCAAGGTGCATTGCTATAGAAAAACAACCTCCTCAACACCTATTATTGCATCATGTTTGGGGTCATAATTTATCCTCAGAAGGTTGATGCACTCCCCACCATCAAAAAATCCATCAAGAACATGTCCAGTGGATATATAGTTATATGAGACCACATGAATGATATCCCAAAACTATTCATCTCATAATCACTCAAAAATATTAGGGGTAACAACCATTGACTGTAGGTATATTGAAGAATTATCATCCAAAAGGGCCAACTACCGTATTACCTCTCCCAAACATAGTTGATCAAAAACATCACTATGATAATATATTACTATAACCACACCCTTGGGTGGATCACATGATATTACAACCTCAAACTCTATCTGGTCTTCTCACTGCCATGTCCGAGTAGAAATATCACAAGAAGTGGACCTCCTGATTCCATACTAGACTCAACGAGATCTCCCTATGAATATGGTACTGTTAGATTATGTTTAATCCCATCCTAAAGTGTATCACATGTAACTATAACACCGAGCACATTAGGGTATCAATTAAAAAGACTACTATGAACTGATCCAACAAAATTGGATCTGGTTCATAAGTCACCAATCAATCTCCTTAGAGAACAAAACAAGGTTTCCTGAGTAAACACAATAGGTCTTACAAGCCCTTCATTTGCAGAACTCCAACTTCACCACTAACTCATGAAGCTTTGTACGATCCATTATATATGTTGGAAAAATATTGAGGTATTCCCAAGGTTCTAGTATATGCATAGGTCCAACTCTAAATGTGTACGTAAACCCAACACATCCACATAAAAGGATTCTGCACACTCCAAAAATATTTTAGGGAACAAAAATATTATTTAATCCAATTATAAAAGGTTCATACTATCCAACTAATAAAAATTTGACTCTATCCTCCACACATGATCTCATCATGATCTACCTGGGATCATTCTTAATCAAAGTTTTAACTCCATCACATAATTTAAAAATTCTTCCACCCTTACTAGAGTCACCAAACTGAGTATGGATGGTAGGAAACCAATCCATACATGGAAAAACATCATAGGGCCTCTCTACTACTACAAAAATATTCTATGTGAGGATCTCTCTCTCTTATAAAGAGTTAGGTCACTCCACTTATAAGAGTGCATGTCCTTTAATCCTCTTTATAGGATCCTCCAAGCATAAAGGTTGAAAAAAAAGGCTCCACTTGAATTTCTAGTCTATAAAAAGGGTTTACACTCAAGGAAATGTGTCTCTTGAATCTATGCTAGACTACATAAGGATAATTGAATCCATGTGTAGTACTAAAAACCACACTTAACCCTCAAGGTGAGAAGCCTCTTCTTTCTGAGGATCATCATTTCCCTTTCCTTCCATGTCACTATAACTAGGGCCTATTATGACACCTAAATTCTCAAACTAACTAAAACACCCATGATAAAGGAACTAATCCTCCACACCATGAAACTATATGTATTGGGATGATCTAAATATCCCACATGGTTTTAGATCATTTCAAAATAATGGGTCTAAATGGGGGAATAAAACCAAATTATTTTAAGTTCAAATCCACATCAAACATCACTATCACACGGCTTCATCGAAGCCCCATGTAACCCTAGAAAATCCTTAAGTAATAAGTTTCTAGAAAATAATATCTCACACCTATGTTTAACAGTACTATTATAAAAGTAGAAAGGAAATAGAGTGTACCTCAAATCATTCAACAATCCCCTGGTTCAAAAACATCTACGGCTAGATGCTATCCTTCCTACATCCTTTAGCTCTACAGGCTTACCACAAACCACCATGGGATAGTTCTAGGAAGATATAAAACCATATTTCACCTCTTAATTCTCTACCGGAACCTCTACTGCATTCGTCTTATTGAAGAACTCCTTTATCTTGTTATGCTCTCTACTAGGTTGGTCCATCGACCAACTCCCTAACAATGGTATGAAGTGTTAGAAAATCCTATCTGATATATCCCTAACCATCATAAGAAAAACACAGCCTCTCTCCCAACTGACTAGAACCATTATAATATACCTAAACCATAGACCCTATATCCTAGGATGGTCTCCTAAAATATCTTACATCCCCAGATCCCAGAGCCTATTATCATCTAATAGCTTACATGGTCTCACCACATGTTTTCCCACTATCATCACTAATATCCGGTGTCTTTCCGGCCTGAAAGATCTCCAATACCAAGTCCTAATCAGGAACTCTACCAAAAGTGAGAATAAAAAGAGATGTCAATAAATCAATGATATATTAGAATACTCTATTCTCAAAGGACCATTATTTAAAAAATGTATCTCAAACCGTATCTATAGAGAATTATAAAGGTTAGTGAACCTCATTGAATGCTCTTTTATGGCCATGCTACCCTTATAATGCTACCAAATATCTTAAATACACACCACTTACAATGTGTCTTGATAAAACCAGTCCCTAGAGAGATTCTCAAACTATATTCACATGAGAATCATCTAATCATGGGTCTCACCTACAAGAATCCACCATCACACTGTCGATCCTTGAAGAAGACTCGCCTCTGGGACCACCATCTAATGGAGATATTTCTTCAGAAGGTAGAAATCACATATGACTACCTTAATCCAATCATCATCTACCCATGGGTTTGTATCACCCCAAAACTTAGAAGGTATCTAGCTATAAAACTCATGGAAGGTTTTCAACCTAATCACATCTTGATTCATTACAAACAGAATAACCTTATACTAAAGTGGTGTTGGCATGACTGGAAAACAACCCGAAGGAACCACCTCCTTTGAAAATTCCTACATTTAATCCTCATAACTAGGTGGATCATCATCACAATCCCACCATGTAATAAAAAATTTATGTCTTTGTGGAGGCATTATAAAATAATAAAGATGTTCCATATTCATAGAGTATATCTAGGGATATGACTCAAGAATGACATGGAAGTGATGACCTAGTCTGATATGATGCATGTACCAAAGTTTCTATGAAAAAACTACCTACATGTATAGAGTCAGAAAGTAGGTAATCAGAGTCCTGGTGAATGTATATAATAATCACTGCACCAACACTAGAGTCACATTCCTAAAACCTATACTTAATAAACTTCAACATTGTTTCCCTAAAACTCAAAAAAAATCTCACAATTTGATAATATCAACACTCTAGTCTAAAATTAGAACCTTCTATGATAACACTCTTTCACGACCCAACCTAGATAAGCTCATCTAGATGATGAAAAACTATGTATGATTTCCCCAATCTCACCTAAAAATGTCTAGGGGTTGGAAACTAATGCCGAGTATATATATCACATATATAGGAGGCCTTATTTTATGGTACTTATACACATTCACACACATGAATATCCATTTAGTAGTTCTTAGACAATAATACAACGGATGCCAAATTATTGGATACATCTATCCCAAAATCAGAGTACATAAAAAGTATTGAAATCCTGAAAGGGAAAAAACCATCCCAACTAAAACTGATAAAAATTCAAAAACTACATAGTAGTAGGGAAATTTTATCAAAAGGAACCATAGATACACACCTTGGTATGTCCATCTCACTATGCTCTACCTACTCTGGGTCCCCTGGGACACCATCAAAAGTCATGTCGTATCCATAATACATGAGATGTGTGGGTAGATTCCATGTAGTTTATACTATAAAAGTACTCAGTAGGAACCCAAAAACCCAAAATAAAAATGATCAATTTTAAGGAAACAAACTACTTTACCCATATCCAAAGGGTATAAAACCCAAGAGATAGAGGACATGAATATTAATCTCCATGGTTGGGATACACATGACTTGTCAAATCATCCCCACCTGGTCGATAAAATATGAGACATAATGAAAGGAATCCTAGAAAAACCCAGATATAATCATCATGAACTCCATTTCTCCTTATCTCAACCATAAAACCAGCCACAAGATTCCACTCAAAAATAAAAGGTATTGTTCATCCCGAAGAACTCACTCCATGAGCCATAACATCCCTGATGGAACTCATTTAAGATATTTCAAGTATATGGTATCAGTAAATTTATGGATCATAACTTCCATTCATAATGGTTTATAATAGAGATAAAATGTTGGGATCTCATCATAGAGAAAGCCACACTAGGACCTAGCATATATCGATACTCAGATAGGTAATTTCACCATTTCATCATGGGGTACTACAAAAACCCTACTAAAACTCATAATATCTCAAAACATAGGTAGGGGATCACTCTTAGGACCACTGGGGGACACCACGAACCTAATCTTGAACTCATGAGATCATAATTCTTAGATAGGAGATCACACCAAGGACTAATTTGGGTTACTACAAACCCCATCAAGAGATACGCTCGAATTAGGGGATTGTACGCATAATGATACTACAAACCCTATTGGAACCATACCCTATATAGAGAATCAAAACCTATATATATATATATGGTTCATGATGATACCACAAACCCCACCTAGGGAATATGAAGAGATGATAAAGGATCCCACCTTCGACTCATGAAGGGATACCATAAAATCTATCTTAACCAATCCCATAGAGAGTATCACAACCCTATTTTGAGGATGTGATTCCACATTGTGCCCTTAAGGGGATGGACTAATGGAACACACCCAACTGGTAATATCCAAGTGTCATTGAAAGAAGAACCCCACTAGAATAACCTCAAATCACATATCTAATGAGAAATCCATGGCCACCATTGCATTATACATTGAAAACAACCCAAGATAGGCTATTCATAGGCATCTATATAAGTCCTAAAAATGGAGATAAACAAGGGAGAAGTCACTTTGGGGAGTAAACGGAGTGTCCTGTTAGGGAACACGACATGTCTCTCTTGTCCTACCTCTAGTCATGTCCCCTCTTGGTACTAAACTTATAACATAGTATATGGTGTGTACATGGGGTTACATGGAATGTGACACCACATGATAACCTTTTAAAGTCCTCTCCCACACATGGAATGGATCTCCATGTTATCCTACATGTAATATATCTGAGGTACACGGTGTGGACATATTGGCCTAGCCCAAGACCATGTCCTCGGTCATCCACATTTAAAAGAGCTCATTCTCATGTACTATATCTTGTTCTCGTGTACCTATCCATGTCCTCTCACCCATGTAAACCTAAGGTCAATTTGTGTACCTACACATGGCCATGTCCCCACATAGGGTGTCTCTTCTAATGTCTTCATCCACCCAGCCAAGCCTCACTACATGGTTTCTACCCCTAATAAATGGCATGTAGGTCCCAAATATTATCTTACCCCAATGGGAATAACACACTATGTCTGTTATTGCACTACATGTTGTGTGATTTGTATTTTTTAACTAAAAATCATTGTGATCACCTAAAACCACAATTTTCACCAATTTCCCATAGAATGACCCCCATGGGATCTTGAAAAGTTATATAAGGTAGTTATATAGTGACCTAGACTTAACATACATGAATATTACATCATTTTATATGAATATTCATTACAATTACAGAAAAAATGCAAGCCTGAGGACTGTAATATTTTAGTGTCTACGGAATCATAGAATCAAAATATTCTTTCCTAATGAAATATCTTCAAAATCTCCCATAAATATCTCAACCTTTAGTAATTATATGTAAAACCCTTATTTATAACCTAGGGAAATGAAACATAAGAAATGAGTGAAATTAGATGCTCAGTAAGGGTAAATAAATGAAATGTGTAAGAATAACATGAACCAAAGTGTATGAAACTTGATCATAACATTTTAATATCATACATTGTATATCAGATATCACAATAAATATTTGTATTTCATAAGATAGGAATCATAAGGAAATAAAGTAATTAATCCATGAAATCTAAAAATATGAATAAAACATGGAATTGTGGAAAACACATTAGTATATAATAATTATTTCTATAGTAGTCAAGGAATTGAGGCTGAGGTCATCTTAGTGGGAAAATTACTTTATTGAACTGGGTTTACACCCCATTCTAGCCCTATATTACTGAATAGAGTTCACTCCTCATTCCATACCTATAATACTTAATCGAGTTCATTTCTCATTCTACCGTTGTATTACCGAACCAAGTTAATTTCTTATTCCATCCCAATAATACTAAACTGAGTGCATTTCTTATTCTATCCCTATATTACTAGATTGAGTTCATTTATTTTTCTAACTCTATAATAATAAACTGAGTTTATTTCAATTTCCATCTCTATAATACTGAACTGGGTCCATTACTTCTTCCATCATTCTTTATATCATGAGATATAAATCATTACCCAATGCATTGGATCTAGATATAGGTCCAACCCATATCATAGTGAAATCATACATACATGTTCCACAGGATCATAAATAACCACCTCATAACCCATGAAATTAAATGGGTATTATAAACATGTAATCATATCATAACCTATGGGAAGATACAGGTTTCAAAATCATTTCATCATAAACATAACCCATGAAAAGAATCATGTTTCAAAATAATATAACTTGTGAAAGAGAAATGAGTTTCATCAGTATCATTCCTTCAAAACATAATTCATTCAGAGAAAAAATATAAATGGAAACATTAAATAATTTCCCCATAAAGGTATGAGTAGCACAAATGGATATTATCTTAGATTGGAAATAATTTTTAATAAATTTTTAAAAACATTTCTTGATAAAATATCCTCTCTACATTGGAAATTATTTTTAAAACATAATACCTTTTGAAAACCTTTTTCTTTGAAAATATATTTGAAAATTTTTAAATGAATCATTTTAAACCATAAAAAGTTTTGTAAATACTTTTTTCATTAAAATTTTTCTTCAAAGGTCTTTTGAAAACATTTTAAAATTTTTTTTTTTGAAAACATTGTTTTTGAATACAATAGATTTTCGACTGAAGAGAGAGATGGTCAGATTTTATTAAAAACATTATATTAAGTACCAAAGAGTGAAAATGGTACTAATACATGAGGATATATTTAATAATAAGAGAAAAAGAAAATTCATGAGTGTTCTTGAGATATGGATCGTATGATTTCATCAAATAATCATAATCATTAACAATATCGAAAAGTAATGAGATTGTTTCAAAAAAAATAGCACTTTGTTACTAGGGATCACACTCTTCATGTAAGAAGAAAAAATTAAATTAAGCTTAAAATATCATTAAAATAATTATATCCATGATATAACATGTAAAATGGATTTATATTCACCTCAATAACCATTTAGGTTCATAATAAAACATGAGTCTCAAAGAAGGAAAATTGAGACAAAATTATTTTACAGATTTGGTAACTTTTGAAAGATTAATATCATTAAAGAAATATCATAAAATGGATATGTTAATACCCATAAATTTATGTATAATTTTCATATAATACATTCATGGGTAGTACATATAGCACACAAAATAATCGGGTGGTGAATAAAACATGTATCTCACAGTAATAAAAAGTGAGATGAAATCCCCTTACCTTGTGACTTTACTCTCATTATACTCGTTCAAAACTCCTGTATAATAAATAAAAATTTATTATAAATATTATCTAGAATAATATTCTTATATCTAATACCATATATGGATTTTTATGACATTATATTACCCACTTGTTAGCAATTTCATGTTAAGGTTACTCTTCGGGTAATATTCACTTTGTTTTTCGTTTGTGTTTTAATTTGTTATATCATTGGTACTTATAATTATATCATGATTTACAGAATTTAAACCATGATATAAATATAATTTATATTAATTATATTTTTATTATAATAATCTTTAGAATATTGAAGTATTAAATGGAATACACTATTTATGGAGACGGTAATCCATACGTACGCATGAACGTTGTTTTCATTTTTTATTATCATATTGAAAGAAACAAATACATGAAAAATATGTGTGTGTGTGTAATTATTATATTATAATTATTATATCATATATGTTCACTAATACCATCCATAATATATTACATGTGGTGTATGAATGAATCACATCTCTTTGAGGGGGCGGTAGTCCGCACATCCTCAAATTAAATTATCATATATACACCAAATGGAATGTAAAAAATATGTGTTTTGTAAAGGGAATAAATAAGATCAAATAAATAATAAATATAATATATTACATATATAAATATATTTTTCATCATAAATTCCACCATGAGAGGAGGTAAAAGATAGAATAAAAATCAGTGTTTAGTGAAGCAGTAGTTCACCGTACACATAAACTGTATGTTTGTTACCCATTAGATGGATGTGTTTGTAAGTTTAGTTCAAACCCTTAGTATAAAAAAATCTATTATATTTAATATAATTTAATAATTATAAAATAATTTAATAAATATAGTGGTGTTGGTGGATAATGAAAAAATAAAGGAGATTGATAGAAGAGGTTACATCTTAATCGGGTAACTCCTTTTGTTTTATTCCAAAAGGATTCCTTGGATTTCCCTATGCCAAATTATAGGATTCCTAGAGAAAGTTAGGGATTTTTATAAGTGTATTTATAAGATCATGTCCAATACTAATAGTTTTGGTAGGTGTGAAGAATATGGAGTTGTGGTGGCCTGTTATAGGGATAGAAAAGGACTCACCTGGAATTTTTGAAAACTAGTTAGGTGTACATATGTTCTTGCCTAACAATAGTCATACTAAACTGAAAAAATAAATAATTTAAGTTTTATGGAAGAAATATGTCTATAAAATTGTTGTCAGGAAATTTTATAGGTCATTTGGTCCCCAAATATTATGGTTTATTCCCTAATTAAGCTTAATTTGACCTTAATTGTTGTAATTAATTTTAATAAATTTTACTGATATTTTTTGTCAAAAAAAATAATCTAATTAGAAATTAAATATTATACTGTTTATAGTGGTGTATATCTATTTTTTAAAATTAAATTTATATAAGTGGAAAATTTTATATTAATGATAGTCCTACATATGGGATGAAATAACGGGTTGTTAAAGTAGAAAAATGTTCAAAATTTTGTAGTGTTTCTATATTAAATATCAAAGTTAAATTGATTATAATGACCTAAATTTTATTAATAAAATTATAATTGATATAATTTAACCTTAAAAAAATTAAATTATAATTTATCATTAATAATTATTTAAACAAAAATGCGGTTATTAACTAAAAAGTAGCATTTTTCACTATTTAATAAAAAATAAAGTTTCTCAGAAAAATCCCAATAATTCACCCTAAGATAATTTCATAATTATAAATTCAAAAATGAAGCTTATTTTATCAAATTAAATTTCTATAATTGTATAAAATTAATTTTTTTTCTTCATAGAAGGACATGAAAAGAACTTCATTCGAGAAAATTGTATTTTTAAACATATAAATACTTTATAGAAAATTATATTTTTCATTACCAATATGTTTTATTTATATAAAACCATTATAAAAATATTTGAAAATTAGTTATTATTATTCATATTACTACATTTTAATATCTAGGTTATAACTAAATCGTTTAGATAATTATAATAAAAATATTATGTTTCGTAGAAACTTGGTATTGTGTATAACGTATGCCAAGTTGGGGTTGCATGTAGTGCATGGCAAGTTAGTATTACATGTAGTACAAATCAAGTTATTGTTTCGTGTAGATAAATCCAAGTTGGTGTAGTGTGAAAGTAATTATTTACTTGGTGGTTTAATATATATATATATAACTATTTCCAATGTCATTTGAAATACAAAATATAAAAAAGATAAATTGTTTTTTTAATCACACAATATTGGGGTCTTAAATTATACCCACCTTAAAATGAATTTCACCCTCAAAATTCATCCGGGTTATCAAATTTTTAATACTTGAATTTTTCATTCATAGAAACTCACACCATAAAAATGGATAATAAAACTACCCTAAAAAGAAATTTTTAACCATAATGGTTACCCAAAGTAACATATAACTAGGTTTCTACACAGGAGAACATAGGTTGGCAGTGAAGATTATACATGGTGGGAAAGCATAAATATTTATAGAGAGTGATTGAGGTCATTAATCACAAACAAGTGAATGATTATGAAAATTTGAGGGCCTCAAATTCAAAAATATGTGATGATTTAAATGGCCATCGGTTCCACAAAAATTAATTTATTAGAACAACACATTTTTATTTTTTATCATTATCTAAATGTTGGGTAATTATTTTATTAACCAAGAATATAAGAAAATATACTTACTTGATGTATTTATAAAATTCCATTTTTATCTATGATTTTATATATTTCTAATTCATCCATTATATGAATAAATGTATGTCTAGAAATTAACTTTGATGCTTGAAGTGATAAAATAGACTTTTAGAAGATCTTATGGTATATAAAAGAATGAAAAGTATAACCATTTGTCTCTAACTACTCTTCAAAATCAATATGGTTAATATATTAATCTATAAAAATAAAAAGTAATTATACTGGTTCATAATTAATATTTTATTGAACAAAAATAATTACACAATAACCAAGACATCGCATAGGCTAGTGGTAGGAGTGAAATACTAATTTTCCTCCGGTCATGGGTTCATGACCCATGACCTTTATAAACTTGATTGGTTTTCATCCAACATACAAGATTTCATTTTCTAAAACCACACTAATATAATTTCAAAAATAAATATGATAGACATCCTTGAAATAAGTTTAGTCACTAAATATCCTTTTAACATAGGTTTTCAATAAAATCTCAATACATAAATACTTCCTCCAAATTTTAACTTAAAATTTTCATAAATGGTTAACCTTATAACCCTTAGGAAAGATGGAAATCCAAATATTTAGAAATAAATTCATGAAATAAGCTTAACATTGATCCCCCATATATCAAAAAGTACCACTTGTTTTCCACATTCCAAACATGTGAATATCCTTATCATTTATTCCCTTGAAACATGGTAATAACCTTAATTACCATAAATCCTTTTGAGAAATATGCATGATTCCTTATTCCAAAGTATATAGGATCTATTCCTTAAATCCAAAAATGTTGTAAACTTCATCAATGATAACATAAACCACCTTTCAAAAAAAATTACTTAGTTCCAAGGTAATCAGTACCATCCTATTTACTTATTCATAATAGCAGTATCTTAACATAAATAACATATTAAGGGATACCATTACATATACAAAATATCACCTTTCCATTAAATCACCTAACTATTCCATTGAGAACATTCAACATAAACATGTAAATACTGAGCAAAAAACATAAGTAAAAAAATACTTGTATATTTCATCATTCATATAAAATAATTCTTGAATCAAAATACATAAACACTTTTATTATTCCACTTCATCCTTATTCCATTAACAAGGATACCTCATCCTATTATAAAATTCCTCTTTATTTTCACATTTCATTTGTAGTATGTTCATCATCATCAATGTGATCATTAATCGCACCTACTTACTGATTCTCTTTAGGATATTTCTTCTTAGGACATTGAGTTTCATAATGGCCATTTATTCAAAACTTAAAACATTTAACCTTTGATGATGTCTTAGGGAGGCCAATATTTTCATCCATTTTGTTAACCAAACTCATAATTTTTCCCTTATAGTCACTTGCTTTCTGTCCTTTTACACATCCAAAACATCTTCTTGTTCTTATAATACATTCACTTAGGTGATTCTTTCCATATTTTGACACAAAGGAAACTAATATTATGTTATCCATGGTTTCCATTACCCAACCTCTCAACAAACTCATTATTTCTATTCCTTAGGGATTCTAAGATTTGGTTAAGGTACACATTATTAATCATGTTCTATGAAAACTGATTAGGCATGATCACAACATATTTTTCTCAAGTGATCATCCCACTTGACTAATCATCTGAAAATCATCCATCACATTCAACATTAATTCAGTTCCTTTCAATTACCTCCATTGACTAAAACTAGAAGCATAGTGTGAGTATTATTTATCATATCAAGAAACTGCATAGTAATAAAAATAATTACTTATGGGATGTATAAATCATGACACCTTAACTAATCTATGACACCCTAGGTTCATCCTAGGTTTTTCATATAAAACTTATATTTAAATCCTACATGATGGTTTATGAATAGTTTTGTGAATTCCCAAAGCATATCCCTTAGGAGTGTCAAACCAGGTGTGCAGAAAGGCCTATTGTCATGTACCAGATTATCCCAAATCATGCCTTGAACATATTTTTGGAGTTGTTACCCCAAGTTAAATTTGTTCCAGATCCAAATCCACTTGTAGTATCCAAAATGGATGTATTTCTTAGAAACTAATCACTCTATCCTTTACAAAAATTATAACCCATTTTCCTAAATCTTAACATATCCTTATACTTATCCATAGAGACATCCCTAAACACATCCTTTGAAATATACCTTGGGATCTCACTAAAGTTTTATCATCCTATTTTGAAAAGGTTGACTAAATATTTCCTTTGATACCAACTATAGAAACTCGGGCTTAAGATACATTAATATTACATCAGTTTAGATGAATATTCAGTAAATTAAAAGAATACATTCCTGAGGGAAGTAATATTTTAGTGTGTTTAGAAACTTGGAAATAAAATCCTCTATCCTGGTGAAATATCTTCAACATATTCCATAATAATCTCTTCCTTTAGTAATTCTATATAAAACCTTTCTTCATAACCTGGGGAAAGGAAACATAAGAAATAGGTGAGATCAGAAGCTCAGTAATGATAAATAAAGGAAATTCATAAGAATAACATGAACAATAGGGTATAGAACTTGAGCATAACATTTTAATATCATACCCTATATATTTTAGATCATAATAAATATTAGAAGTTAATAAAATGTGAATCATAAGGAAATAAATAACACAATCCATGAATGCTTAATATAGGAATAAAAAATGGAATTATGGAAAACATTTAAGTATATAATTATGATTTCCATAGTAGTTAAGGCATTGTTGTTGAGGCTATCTTAGTGGATAAAGTATTTTACTAAATAGACTTGACATCCTATTCTAGCACTGTATTAATGAACTAAGTTCACTTTTCATTCTAGTCCTATAATACTAAACTGAGTTCATTTCTCATTACATCCTTATATTACTAAAACAAGTTCATTTCTTATTCCATACCTGTAACATTGAATCAAGTTTATTTCTCATTATAGCCATGTATTATAGAAATGAGGTCATTCATTATTTTATCCCTATAATACTGAACCAAGTTCATTTATCATTTCATCCCTATAATTCTAATCCAAGTTCATTTCTTATTTCATCCATTTCTATCTCATGAGATATAAATCATTAACTAATTCATTGGAGGGATATATGGGTCTCACCCATCTCATAGTGAAATAATACATACATGTGCCACAAGATTAAATATAACGATATCATAATCCATGAAATTAAATGGGTATTATAAACATGTAATCATATCATATCTTATGGAAATGTACAGGTTTCATAATCATTTCATCATAAACATAACCCATGAAAAGAAGTAGGTTTGAAAAGTATATATCTTGTGAAAGAGAAACCAGTTTCATAAACATCATTACATCAAAACATTATGCATCCTGAGAAATAATATGAATGGAAACATTGAATAATTTCCCCAAAAAGTAATGATTAACACCAATGGATGTCATCTTATATGAGAAATAATTTTGAAATATCTTTTAAATTCATTTCTTGAGGAAGATATCCTTTCTGTATTGAAAATTATTTTTAAAACATAAAACCTTTTTGAAAACTATTTTATATTAATATAGATTTTAAAACATATAAATGAAGCATTGAAAACTATAAAAATATTTTAAAATTCTTTTTTCCTTGAAAATGGGCTTCAAAGATCTTGTGAAAATATTTTTGAAAATATGGTTTTTGAATACAATAGATTTTCAACTGAAGAAAGAGATGGTCAGATTTTACGTAAAAATATTGTATTAAGTACCAAAGAGTGGGAAAATGGTACTAATACATGAGTATGTATTGAATAACTAGAGGAGAAGAAAATTCATTTTCTTTCATGAGATATGGATCGTAATATTTAATCAAATAATCTTAATCATTAACAATCTCAAAACGTGATGAGATTGTTTTAATAAGCTCTTACGACATAGTTACATGGGAACATACTATCCTTTTAATACAATGAAATTAAATTATTCTTAAAATATCATGAAAATAATAATATTCATGATATAATAGGTAAAATGGATGTATATACACCTCAAAAATAATTTAGGATCATAACAAAACATGAGCCTCAAAGAAGGAGAATTGATAAAAAACTATTTTAGAAATTTGGTAACTTTTGAAATATTAATCCCATGAAAGAAAGATAATAAAATGGATATTTTTATACCCCTAAATTTAACTATAGTATACATATAATACATTAATGGTCAGTAAACACACCACACTAAAGAAGTGTGTGGTGAATAAAGTGTGTATCTTATGAAAATGAAAAGTGAGATGAAATCCCCACACATTATATCATTACTCTCATTATACTCATTAAAACCTCTTGTATAATAAATATAAATTTATTATAAATATTTTAATGAACCATATTCTTATATATAATACAATATATGTATTTATTATTACTTTATATTACCCACTTGTTTTATATTTCATGTTAAGTTTACACTTCAGGTAATATTCGTTTTATTTTTCTCTTGTGTATTAATTTGTTATAAAATTAGTCCTTATACTTGTATCATGATATATAAAATTTAAAACATTATATAAATATCATTTATATTTAGTATATTTTTATTATAATAATATATATAGTATAGACATATGAAATGGAATACACCGTTCATGGAGATGATAAGTCGTACGTTTGCATGAACGTTGTTTCTGTTTTTTATTATTCAATTGAAAGAAATATAGTACATGAAATATATGTATATATATATATTAGTAGAATTATTATATCATATATATCCTATAAGTTCACTAATCCCATCTTTAATACATTCTATATAGTGTCTTAACAAATCACATCCTTTGAGGCGGCAGTAGTCCACAATTCCTCAAACGAAATTATCATATTTACACCAAATGTAAAGTAAAAAAGGATATGTGTTGTAAAAGGAATAAATAAGATTAATGACATAATAAATATTATATATGACATATATAAATATATTTTCTATCATAATTTCCCCCACGAGATGTGGTAAAGTAAAATTGAACAATCGTCGTTTAGTGAGGCGGTAGTTCGCCGTACACATAAATAGTATGTTTTATACCCATTAGATGGATGTATGTGTAATCTTAGGAAGAAACATTAGCATAAAAAAATACTATTATATGTAAAATACTAGTTTTTTTATACAATAATTTAATAAATAGACTTTAGTGTGTGGATAAGGAATATAAAATAAAGGAGCTTTAGATAAGAGGTTACCTCTTTATCGGGTAACTCCTTTCGGTTTGTGCCAAAATAATTCCTTGGATTTAATTATACCAAATTATAGGATTCTAGGAGGAAGTAAGGTATTATTATAATTGTTTTGGGTAGATATTGGTAGAAACTAATAGGTTTTAGTGGTGTGAAGAAGATGGAGAGGTGGTGGACTTTTATAGGAAAGGAAAATGACTCACTTGTAATTTTTGAAAACAAGTAAGGTTTACACATGTTACTGACTAAAATAAGTCATAAAAAATAAAAAAAAATCAATAATGTAAGTTTTATGGCGAAATATGTCCATAAAATGGGTTTTGGTCAAGTTTCTAGGTCATTTGGACCCCTAAGATTAAGGTTTAGTGCCTAATTAAGCTTAATTTGACCTTAATCGCTATGAGTAGTGTTAATCACTTTTATTAATATTTTTTGTCAAAAATTAATATTATATAATTTGCCTCTAGATATTAGACTGATTATAATAGTGTATTCCTGTTTTTTGATATTCAATTAACAAAATTGGAAAAAATAATATTAATGTTAATCCCACTAATGGGACGAAATAACGGGTTTCTAAAGTAAAAAAATGTTCAAAATATTCACTATGGGAAAAATGGGTATTTGCGATTGGGGAATTTGCCCGTCGCAAATAAGTAGTCTTTTGCGACGGGTTAGCTTTCCCCATCGCAAAAGGACTGGCGCGTTTTGCGCGCCAAATCGCGGGAAACGTATTTGCGACGGGAATATACTCCCGTCGCAAATAGTATGTCGGCAGGGTAGTATTTGCGACGGGACCCGTCGCAAATAACTATTTAACAGTTGACCGTAATAAATGATGGCTAAGGTATTTGCGACGGGTACCGTCGCAAATAGGCCCGTCGCAAATAATCTAACCTATAAATACCCCCCCCCCCCATCCGTTTTTTTCTATTCATTCTCAAACTCGATCTTCTCCTTCTCTCAAAATTTTATTTCTAGAGTTCAGCGTTTCTTAAGTTTAATTTTTTTTTTCGGAGTTGATATTGAAGTTTTCAAGAACGATCAGATATCATCCTCAGATCAATTTTAAAGGTATTTATGTTCATTTTAATTTAATATTTATTTTAAATTTTTTATTAGTTTCAATTATTCTTAATTAGTTGTAATTTAATTATGTTTACATTGTTTTGTTACTTAATAAATTTAAATTATTAGTTTTGTTCATAGTTAATGGTAATTAGGAATAATTAGTAATAATTTCCAATAATTAAGAATAAATGCTAATAATTAGTAATAAATACCAATAATTAGGAATAATTAGTAATAATTACCAACAATTACCAATAATTGGTAATAATTCGTAATAATTACTAATAATTAGTAATAATTACTAATAATTATTAATAATTTCCAATAATTACCAATAATTAGTAATAATTTCCAATAATTACCAATAATTAGTAATAATTTTCAATAATTACCAATAATTAGTAATAATTCGTAATAATTACTAATAATTAACAATAATTACTAATAATTAAAAATAATTAGTAATAATTACTAATAATTAGTAATAATTAGTAATAATTACTAATAATTAGTAATAATTACCAATAATTAGAATAATTAGTAATAATTACTAATAATTAGTAATAATTACCAATAATTACCAATATTTAGTACTAAATATTAATAATTAGTAATAATTACCAATAATTAGGAATAATTAGTAATAATTACCAATAATTACCAATAATTAGTAATAATTAATAATAATTAGCAATAATTAGCAATAATTAGTAATAATTACCAATAATAGGGAATAATTACAAATAATTATCCATAATTAGTAATAATTACCAATAATTATCCATAATTAGTAATAATTACCAATAATTATCCATAATTAGTAATAATTACAAATAATTATCCATAATTAGTAATAATTACCAATAATTACCAAGAATTACCAATAATTAGTAATAATTTACTAATTACCAATAATTATCCACAATTAGTAATAATTACCGATAATTACGAATAATTAGTCATAATTTACTAATTACCAATAATTATCTATAATTAGTAATAATTAGTCATAATTAGTAATAATTAGTAATAATTAGTAATAATTACCAATAATTAGGAATAATAACATTATTACATTATTAGTATATTTTATTATTAATATTAAAATAATATAAATTTTTATATTATATACAATTCTCCTTTCATCTGTGTGTTTTCTGTCTCCACATGTAATATTTGTATGTGGAGACGGAAAACACACAGATGAAAGGAGAATTGTATATAATATAGAAAATTATATTTTTTTAATATTAATAATAAAATATACTAATAATGTTATTATTCCTAATTATTGGTAATTATTCCTAATTATTGGTAATTATTCATATAATTACCAATAATTAGGAATAATTACCAATAATTACCAATAATTAGGAATAATTAGTAATAATTAGTAATAATTACCAATAATTAGTAATAATTACCAATAATTAGTAATAATTACCAATAATTAGTAATAATTACCAATAATTAGTAATAATTACCAATAATTAGTAATAATTACCAATAATTAGTAATAATTAGTAATAATTACCAATAATTAGTAATAATTAGTAATAATTAGTAATAATTAGTAATAATTAGTAATAATTAGTATTAATTACCAATAATTAGTAATAATTAGTAATAATTAGGAATAATTACCAATCATTACCACTAATTAGTAATAATTAGTAATAATTACCAATAATTACCACTAATTAGTAATAATTAGTAATAATTAGTAATAATTAGTAATAATTAGGAATAATTACCAATAATTAGTATTAATTAGTAATAATTACCAATAATTAGTAATAATTAGTAATAATTAGTAATAATTACCAATAATTAGTAATAATTAGTAATAATTACCAATAATTAGTAATAATTACTAATAATTAGTAATAATTAGTAATAATTAGTAATAATTACCAATAATTAGTAATAATTACCAATAATTAGTAATAATTACCAATAATTACCGATAATTACCAATAATTACCAATAATTAGGAATAATTACCAATAATTAGGAATAATTACCAATAATTACCAATAATTAGGAATAATTACCAATAATTAGGAATAATTACCAATAATTACTAATAATTAGGAATAATTACCAATAATTGGGAATAATTACCAATAATTAGGAATAATTACCAATAATTAGGAATAATTACCAATAATTAGTAATAATTAGTAATAATTAGTAATAATTAGTAATAATTAGTAATAATTACCAATAATTACCACTAATTAGTAATAATTAGTAATAATTAGTAATAATTAGTAATAATTAGGAATAATTACCAATAATTCGTAATAATTAGTAATAATTACCAATAATTACCACTAATTAGTAATAATTAATAATAATTACAAATAATTAGTAATAATTAGTAATAATTAGTAATAATTAGTAATAATTAGTAATAATAAGCAATAATTAGTAATAATTAGTCATAATTAGTAATAATTAGTAATATTTAGTAATAATTACCAATAATTAGTAATAATTACCAATAATTAGTAATAATTACCAATAATTAGTAATAATTACCAATAATTTGGAATAATTACCAATAATTAGGAATAATTACCAATAATTACCAATAATTACCGATAATTACCAATAATTACCAATAATTATGAATAATTACCAATAATTAGGAATAATTACCAATAATTACCAATAATTAAGAATAATTACCAATAATTAGGAATAATTACCAATAATTAGGAATAATAACATTAATACATTATTAGTATATTTTATTATTAATATTAAAATAATATGATTTTTTATATTATATACAATTCTCCTTTCGTCAGTCGTGTATGATGTAAACTCTATAATTATCCTTGCTTGAGTGTGTTTTCTAACAAATTATTCAAAACCCGTAATGCTTTTATATTTTATAGAAAAATATAGAATAACGAGGTCTTCAACAATCATTATTAGGTGACCGCATATGGATAAATCAACGTAGAAATCCAAACGGTTCTAGTTTAAATCCAGTATATGTAGAGGGTGTGGAGACTTTTTTATCATTTGCGGCATCAAATCCAAAATTTGTTTTAGAAGGCAAAATAAAATACCCTTGTAGAAAATGTGCATTGAGAACGTTTGACACGATTGAAAAAGTGGGGGGACATCTCTTGCATTTTGGTTTTCAACCAGATTATGTTTTTTGGTATCAACACGGTGAATGCAGTTCCAGAGTAGGTGATACCAACTTGACAGAATCGGGGGAGACAGGAGGTGACTCATCGAGCTGGGAGTCGTTCTTTCAGTACTCATAGACAGCATCTGGTACGTACATTATTTATAAATATTTTATATAACTATAAATATTAATGGTTTATTTTTTATTCTTATAGGCTGTCGAGCACCCCGATATTACGGAGTACGACGTATATTAGAGGATGTATAGTGATCCTGCTACTGGGGAGCTCAGAGGTGATCGTCAGCATCACATCGTGGTCAGTATTATTTGTTTTCAAGTTTAAAAATTAACTTTATATAATATATTCACAATTTTAATTTTAAATTGCAACTACAGGAGTCATATGAGGCCGCAGTGTCACAGACCCGGCCTGAGAGTCAGGCCGAGTCATCAGATCATACCACTGGCCGTCAGTTTGATGAGGCGGCATGAATGCAGGCCACCCAGTATGCCTTCGAGAAGGGGCGGGTAGTTGGTATTAGCTCTTGACGTACTCCTGGAGATTATTATGGCAGTGCTGCGATGTCGGCGTCCAGCTCAAGAGGAGCTCGTGCATCTTCTTCTGCTACACAGTATGAGGATCAGTTGCGATCTCAGACTGCACTAATAGAGATTCTACGACAGGAGAAGGAGAAGATGCGTCAGTAGCAGCAGCAGCATGAGGAGGAGCGTCGACGCCAGCAGCAGTTGTACGAGGAGTAGATGAGTCGGTGGCAGCAGCAGCACCAGGAGCAGATGGAGTACATGCGCCGACTCACTCATGCTTTAGGGATGGAGTTTCCTCCACCAGCATCTGCAGATCCCCCCTCCCCCCCTCCTTCAGATTAGAGTTTGTTTTTATGTTATAAAGTTTGTTAAATCAAAATATGAATTTTTTTCTATTCGTAGTTTTTGTCTCATTATAAAATATTAATAATATTATATTTTGAAATAACAATATTAATATGAATAATAATATTATTTATATTTTATAATATTAAATTTTATATATATATAAAAATTTTATAATATTATAATTTAATTATATTTTTTTGTAATATTTGAATTATTTTAATATTTGAATGTAAAATAATTCTATTATTTTTATATTAATTAAAATAACTTATTAATATTTTTTTATTTATGAATTATAATTCTAATATTATTATATTAATCAAATCATTTATTAATATTCTATTATTTTTTATTTTTGAATTATAATTCTATTATTATTATATTAATTAAAATAATTTATTAATAATTTATTATTTTTATTTGTGAATTATAATTCTATTATTATATTAATTAAAATCATTTATTAATATTTTATTATTTTTTATTTTTGAATTATAATTGGATTATTATTATATTAATTAAAATAATTTATTTTTTTTATTTTTTTATAGTATTTGCGACGGGATACTATGCCCGTCGCAAATAATATTATTATTATATTCATTAAAATAATTTAATAATAGTTTTTTATTTTTCTCTAAAAAAATATTATTTGCAACAGGCCCGTCGCAAATACTTGTTGCGACGGGCCCCGTCGAAAATACCTGTTGCGACGGGCCCCATCGCAAATACGTGTTGCGACAGGCCCCGTCGCAATTACTATTTTAAAAGTTTTTACAAAAAATACGGAGTAATATTTGCGACGGGAAGGATCCTCATCGCAACTACTAGCTTTAGCGACGGGCCCGTCGCAAATAGTTGTTGTTGCGATGGCGTTTTCCGCAACGGGCGATTTGTGACAGGCCCCTGTCGCAAAACGCCATTTACGACGGGATCCCGTTGCAAATACCTATTTTTTTAGTAGTGATTGTTACATTTTTTTCTTAAATTTCAAAGTGAAATTGATTATAATAACATAAATTTTATTAATAGATGTATAATTTATCAAATTCATCCATAAAAAAAATTAAAGTATAATTTAACATTACTAATTATTTAAACAAAAAGGAAGTTACTGACTAAAATTCAGTATTTTCACAATTCAACAAAAAATGGAGTTTTGTAGAAAAATCCCAAAAATTCAACCCCAAGATAGTTTTGGAATTATAAATTAAAAAATGAAGTTTTTTTATCAAATTCAATTTCTATATGTGTGTAAAATTAATTTTTTTCATCATAGAAGGACATGAAAAGTACTTTATTCAATAAAATAGTATTTTTAAACATATAAAGATATTAAATATATATATATATATATATTTCCTTATAAATATGTTTTATTTACATGAAACCATTTTAAAAATATTTGAAAATTATTTATTACTATTCATATTAATAATTTTTAATGGCTAGGTTATAATAACTTGTTTAAATAATTATAATAATAAAATTGATGTTTCACAGAATCTTGGCTTTGCATGTAATGTACACCAAGTCGGTGTCGCATGTAGTGCATGCCAAGATGGTGTTGCATGTAGTACAATACATGTCAGTGTTGTGTGCAATGAAATCCATTTTGGTTCTATGTCAATTGAATTTTTGACTTAGTGTTTTAATATATATATATATATATAACCATTTCCAGTATCATGTGAAATGTAAAATATAAAAAAGATAAATTAATTTGAAAACAATTCACTCAATATCAAGGAGTGACACTTTAAAACCATTAAACAACATATATATTGGGATATTGACAAAAATATAAAAAATATTTCTACCTCACAGTGAAATGTTGAATCATTGGGTCCAACACGATTCCCATAACCGCATGCCCCTCTATTTGGTGTCGATCGCCATCAAGAACAGAGTTCAGAGGTGCCTCCTCTCTCACCCTCAAATCATCTGTCACTATGGGAGTTTTCATCCCTCTCATCTACTAAGTATATAAATTAGAGGGGTGGGGATCAGTAAATATTTGGTTTTTTATATATGCTTCCATTGATTAATTAACCTCTATCAGCTAATACCCCGCCAATGGTTTCTTCTAACCGGGTGCTTAGTATCTACAATATTTATGTCACACCTTGGTAAATACCCATATTATAGAATCAAATTTGGTCTCATGTATTTTATCTATGACTCTATTCATAAGTTATTCTAAATTTTATAAAATATACATGTGTTTGATACAAATTTTTTAATATTTTCAATATCATTATTCTGAGGCTCTCTAGGAACCTGGATTACTCAATAACATAGAGCTTAGATTCATAAATATACCTATAAATATTCAAAAATTAGGCATTACAAAACAAGAGACCTTATAGTTTTTCTCCTATATTTTCTTTCTTCTATGAATAGATCATTACGAAATGCATTTGATAGCTATATTGGGCTCACCCCTTATCATGATCTATATTGAGATCACTATTAATCATCTATAATTCTTATGTACTATAAAACAAACAAAAAAAATTAATATTTTAATTTTATATCTTAAGACTCTTGAAAAAATCATTTTAAACCATAATAAAAAAAATTCAGTTGTCTTGTAAATATTAAAAAAATTATATGATTCTATAGAAAAAACAACTTTAAAAAATTACAAGAATATTAAAGAAATATTTTCTTTGAAAATGACCATTTAAAATTATAATGGACTTTTATAAGTAATAAAAACTATGATATTATTAAATTTTTTCAAGCTATATATGTTAGAAACATAATTTTTTCACTCTTGTAAAAAAATCGAATTTATCCTATAGAGTTTACATTAAAAAGAGTACTTTTTAAACTATTGTAAACAAAGTAAAACCTAGTAAAAATTAACTTTATAAACCATTGAAACCTAAATAATATAATCCATGAAAAAATTAAAAGAACATGGATATATATATCTAAAGGATTTTAAAACATTTAAAGTAATGATTAAAAATAAATCTTATTACCTTAAGTCCCATCTAGCATCTCACAATCTCTAACTCCGGAATAATAAAATTATATTAGTTTTTCTTTTTTTTTATGTGACTTTTTTTTAATAATTGCCTTAAAATTATTATATTTCTTTTATATTTTTCATGTTTTATTTGGTTACTAAAATTGTTAAGTTCATGTTGGATGTTTTTTGGTCATTCGATATAATGTAAAAATAATGTTGGTGCATTGACTATAGTAAATGTTTTTTTAGTTCAAATGACTCTATATTATTAAACATGTTATAATTATCATATTTATATATTAAATAATCTTCTAAATCTATCCACATAAGGCAGTTATAAAAAATGAACCACATCTTTTCATGGGGATGATAGTACATACATAAGTATGATAGATGTTTTCATTTTTATACATGGTGAAAAAGGGGAAAATTATATAATATTTTATCATTGAAAAATAATAAATATATTATAAATGTAAAATTTATTCATTATATACATATTTATGACCAACCTTTTAAGGTGGAAATGAAAAAATAGATCACATCTCTTTTTGGAGTTGGTATTCAAGATGAACACATGAATGACATTTTCAACTTCCAACATATGGAAAGGGTAAGAAGTTAAATTATATATTATATTTATAAAATCAAAATTATTTAATAAATATCATATATATTAATTAATTCCATAATTTTAACTTGGCGTATGGCTCGGGGATGAAAAATTAAACACATCTCTTTGTGGAAGTGGTATTCCACACATACACACAAGCGGTGTTTTCATTTCACATAAGATGGAAAAAAGAGATGAAAAATTTATTTACCATGATAATAATAAAATTTATGTATATGGAATCTAAGGATGTTATTATTTATATATGTTTAATTAATATTTAAAAGAGTTATATAAATAAATAAAATGAAAATACTAGGTTAATATCTATATATATTCTTCTGAAAACCAACATTTTATTACACCATAAGCCTTCCAGGTTAGTATTTTTCTTAAGACAAGATCCTCTAGGTCATTGGGATGAAGGATGTTATTTTATTTTTACTTTTAGTTTTTTAGATAAGTGTATGAATAAGGGTGAACAACATAGGATAATTTTTTCCCTTGTATAAGTCAGGGGAGTGGAACTCATGAAATTATTCAATGTTTTAAAATAATAAAAGCTATTATTCATAATAAAATGTCACAAACACACTGAAATATCATATATAATATTTTATAGGGTCTAAAAACACTCAAAAGATCACATTTAAAAAACAAATTGAAGACAATTTAATCCTTATATCCCAGTCAAACCCCATTAAACCAATTTTAACCTTAACTGAGATGAAATAAATTTTCATCATGTAACTTATTTATGTATCAAAAAATTAGACATATAAAAAAAATTGACATTATAGTTCCAAATATAGAATCCATTTTATAATATTATTATTCATATGGTGGTATAAATTTATTTCTATATAAGATCACAAGATGTATGAAAAACAATTTTGAGGAAAATACCTAATTCAAGAGTAAAAGTAATGTTACATTGAAAACAACTACAGAAGTTGATATGCACTTATTTTTTTCTATATAAAAACATAAGGTTTTAAGGAATTTTGATCATAGAAAAACTAAATTACAACTTCCATCCATACTATTAAATGTGAAGACCAAAAATAGTATTAATTTGGGTAAAATATGGCTTATGTTCACCAAATTCAATTTTAAGATCCTAAATTAAAAATAATTGTTTAAAATAAATATTTCTATCCTTAAAGACATATATTTTAAATCCAAATGTTTTAATGTTATTAATTCATTCTTACATTATAATAATGTCATAAATATGAAAATATTTTTTAATATATATATTTTCACTATTCACCCAAAAATAAATAGTTTTAGAAAAATATAAAAATTTAACATTAATAAGTGTTTTATATTATCATATAAAAACTTAGTTTCATTTTATAAAATTCAATATATCAAATTTATAAATTTATCTTTAATATAAAACCATATTGTTCATGGAAAAACAATTTAGTTAAATAAACTTATTCTTTCTTCAACTAAAAACTTCTATAAAAATATTTATAAAAATATGATGATTATGAATTCATTAAAATAATGAATATAGATCATAATGTGGATTTATTTATAAAATTACCTTGGTTTAGATAATTTTATTCTAAAGTATAAAAATTTTCATAATGATAATTTCATATTATAATATACCATTTTCAATTATTTATGGTGTATAATTTGTTTTTAAACATCACATATTATCCCTCGTTGAATAATCTAGATATTCTAATGAGATTATTCTTAAGTCCTATAAGAAAAATTATATTTGTGATTAAAGTTTTTCATCAAATAAAATATTCTTTTAACTCTATCATCCATCATTTCATTTTGTCTCCTAATTAAACAAATCATCTTTCACTTTTCATCATCTTTTGGACATTGGATTAATCTCTAGTCACATTTTATCAAAATTCATTGTTCATGTACCACATGATTATCTACTATTTGAAATATTATTATGATATTTAAAACAAAATGATGAATTTTTTTATACCCAAGTTCCCTGAGTCCTATAAATATTTTTAAGTGAAACCATATTGATCTAGAATTGCTTGAACCTCCAATATTCTAGGGTAACTAGAACTATTAAGATAAAATATATTATCATTCAAATATATTGGAATTTATCTTGGTAAAATTTAATATCCTAGTGTTTATTGGGTTTACCAAAATGGTAGAATTTTTTACAAGTAAGAATTATGTTTTATCAATTTTTTGAATATAAAAAGTTCCTACTAATATTTCTATGAGATGATCTAGAATATTCAATTTCTTAATTGTTAATATATGGTCTTTTTGTATCAAAATATTATGTATTTTTTTCCTTAACTCTAAAAATTTTGGATATATTCTTGGGACTCCCTTTTTTGGATATTAGTTTAATCACTACCATGTAATTAGGGAAAGTTTTTAAAATTATTGATCTAGAAGAATTTTTAACAATAAGGGATGATACATTATCATTTATCATAGTAATATTATCTTTTCTCTACTAATATTAATTTTTAAAGAGTTTGTATTCCAGGACCTGACACTATTGGGACTCCCCCTCAGACAACAATGAGATCGTGTATGACTCACATGTCCACTTCAAATGGTAAGGGATTGATGATAAATATTGAGCATGTAAATCTGAAGAATTAGATCCATTAAACTCTATAAATATAAACTCCATCCACAAAATAAATATAAACCATAATAAAATTTACGAATATATAAATTTATGATAATTCCATACAATATAAAGAACTCGTTAAATAAAACTAATTATATAACCACAAAACATTCCAAAGGTATATATCCAAAGATAAATGAAACCAAACTCCTCAAAAGATTAGAATATCCACAAATATAATCTATAATTTATTAAAATCCCCCACAACACACCACTCATAATTTAAAAAATAATATATAAATATATATAATAAATTTGAGGATAAGAATACTCAGGAATTTCCACATACATGAACATATGTTAATGTGTATTGAGAATAATAATAAATTTTTTGGGTGATGAAATAGAATTGAATAAAAATCCATGTGATTTTTAAAGTTGACCCATAACTTATCATAAGAACCCAGATCACAAAAAAAGTACATAATATATATAACTTACATATAGATATATTTAAAACAACTATATTTAAGGTCATTTTCAAACTAACTCCCACAAATTATCTCATCTTAGGTTCTAATGTAAAACATCATATATAGAAAACCCAAATCCATTAATGGGATTTGTGTAGTCAGAAATAGACTAGATGGCCATCTAGTAATCCCCATATCCGACTGGATAACCTTGAATCTTTAGTGGCAGTAGCATAGTTGGTGATGAATTCATATTAAAAAATATATAAACAAATATGTATACCCATGATACCTATCTTAATATATTGACCAACATCAAAACATTACTCCTCATAATCAGGAATAATTGGAAAAAGTATCTACCATAAGTTTGACTATTAGTATTCATAACTCCATTTTTAAAAGCAAAAATTAATTACAAAGACCACCAATAATTACCTATAAGAATTTTTGATGATCATGTGGATTCAACCACCAATAATTTTTAATAACTACACATAACCACCAATGATAAATTTCAATATTTTCACCTCTAAGAAATATCAATAATTACTAAAAATCACTACTCAAAATTACCCAAATAGTACTATTAAATATTAATTAATAAATATTAAAATTAATTAACTAATTACACCATTTATAATTAATCTAGAATCATGTAAAGTAATTTAACTAAAAATTATATTCAAAATTAAATAAAAACATTTTTTATAATTAATCAATATTTTGAAACTATTCATACTATCCATAAATTACCCCTATCATATGTACACATCCATATATATATCCAAAAACATATACATAATGATATCTATATCCAAGTCTATATCTACAATTGTATCCATAACCATAGTCATATCTATCTCATACATTTTTAAAGGATCATTATTATAATTAATTTCCTATGATCCCTAGTCTTCCACTTCATTTGTTCAAACAGTCTACCATTTTTTTAATCCCCATGCTGATTTGAAACCCATTTAAGCTGGAATCAGTGATAAGGAATATTTTACGCCCTTCAATTACTAGAAGTTTTGTAGAAATTGATGCCTTTGAGACTCTGCCTTCCCAGATTTGGATTCAGAATGGTGATTCTGGTTTTTTCCAGGATGTCATCTATGAAAAACTACCTGATTACTGTAAATCACTTCTTAAACATGGTCATTTATAAAAATAGTGTGGTCATATCCCACATCCCAAGGTTAGGAAAACTTCTTGGATTGAAAAGTAAAAATGAAATATATCCTGGATGAAATCATGGTTTTCCAGGCAGGTACTACTGGAGCTTCTGGTAAGGGAAACCCTACTAGAGAGATTAAGACTAATGAGAACAAGAAGTGTTTGGCTAAACCTGGATAGCCTTCACAAACTGAATGTCATTATTATGGAAATATTGGATTGTTCGATGTCATAGATTCCTTGGTTCCTATCGCAAGTGGTTCCAATGTATCTACCATTCAGGTGGATGAACAGAAGAATCACCTTGAGTCTCATGACACTTAAGAAAAAATCTTTGATTCTATGGACTCTACTTAGGAGGATGAGTACCAAGCCATTCAAATAGAGTAAGCCTATAATAAATCAAGTTCTAGGTAGGGGAAAAATGATATATGATAAGGTTTTCATTACCCCAAACTATAAAAAATGAAGAAGCATAGATACTACTCTAATATTGAAAGAACAATTATTACAAGATCTTTAGAAGCCTATAATAAAGTCAACATTGAACCATAAACAACCCAAACTATGGAAGACCATTATAATTTTTTCATGGATAGTGGGGAGGAAATTGATGAAAGAAATAAGTACAGTGTTTTTAGATAATCTTACTTGATTTAAGAGCCTGTGGGAGAGGCAGTTGATGCTTGGATGGATGAGTAAGATAAAATTACACACCTAATGTATTGTAATAAATAAATTTCTATGGATAAATATCTTGAAATAAGAAATAGAATGATCATTATAATGGTGGAAGAATATAAGAGAAATCGTGATTTCAATTTTAGGGACATTCCCTTAGAATTATTTTTTCTATTACTTGATTTCTCTTTTTTGGTCTACTTTGTGGAACCTATTTTTGTTATGTGAGTTTCTATTTACTAGGGTAATGGTGGTTCTACTATGTGGAGAATCTAGATGTGAGTTTTCTATGGTAGGATTTACATCTGATGGTTGGCTGATCTTGATTAGATGTTATTGGAGAATGCTAAAGATGTTTATAGTGGCTTTCTGATTGGGTTACTTCAATGCACACCACTTAGTGATTTTGTGTTGGTTGTTATCAAAGTACTTTTTATTGGGAGTTTTATGATTTGGGTATTTTTATGCTGGTTGTAGGGAGATATGATACAGGGTTTTGCATGGATGTTTTCTTGTGATTGGCTTTGGAATTTTATTATAGCATGGGTACTTGATTTAGTGGTTTTTTGGGGCAGCATTGTACCTATTAATCATGGAATATTGATCAATATTAGGGTGACTCGGGTCTATCTCTTGGAATTTTTTCTTTTTTTATTTACTATTTGACAACAGTGACTACTTTCCCCTCAATCCCCTATTGGTTTAAGTTTTTTACACCTCATTCTTATACTGTTTCTATTGCTTTTAAAAAATTCTTTTGGGGGCATGAATTGGGTGAATAATTTATGTTACTTTTCTTCTTAAAAAAATTAATTTCCTATGAAGTGACTTGAAGTAAACTAATCATGTCAAATATAAATTGCTTATATATACCCATAATTGACTGGAACAATTAATAACTCCCTCATAGTAGTTTACCTGAATTAATATTTACCATCAAATCCAAATAATCATCTATACATCCTCTAAGATAAAATATACTATAATAATAATGATAAGGGAAATACATAATGAATCATTAAGTATAATAATTTCATGGGACCATAAAAATAAAAATTTATAGTATCTTATAATCCAGTATCAATTCATACTAGGGAAATATCTCAAGAAGGACCACAATCACTCACAATAAATAGTGTCACTAAGTAATATTTTTTTACTAATTTTATAAATTAGAAAATTAAATGAATCAAATGCATTTATTTGGTAGTTCATAAAATAAATTAAAATAAAGTAATATTCATAATTTCATAGATAATCCTTGAAGAAATTGTAAATAAAATAAATCGTCATTCATAAGTGATGTGTTCTTCTATCAAATCACTCAATGAATATAACCAATAACATTCATTCTTTCATCACAAAATATTTTTAATAAATGATTAATTATTCACTACAACCATAATATAGTATTACTCTTTATTTCATAATATGTCCATAATAATGCACTATACTTATATTGAAAATCTCACCATAAAAGTATGTCAAACAAATCCAATGAAAGATTAATAAATGATTAAATAGAGAAATTTAGATCTGGAGATGAAAAATATGATTAAATGAGTGAAAAATACATAGTCATAACTTATATTATCAATAACATAGTAAATATTGATGAAGTATCTATAACTTATGATTCCATTATCATAAAAAATCATGGATTAGACTAATAGTGAGAAAGAAATTATAAACAAAAATAGAATAATAACTAGTTATTTAATATGAAATCTCCTTAGAACAAGCATACAAAAGTTATCAGTCCATTATAGGAGAGAATACAAATAAAAATAATTGAAAATAAATCTATATTTGTGTTATCTCTCTATTCTCCACCATATAATCTATCCTCCATCTCTACCAGAATCTATTTTACATTAATGTGACTCCTCTTTTAAGGACTTCACATCCTCAATTTCTTTCCTCATACATTATTAATTTTCATACCACTTTTTAACTAAATTAAGGATCAATTTCTTTAATTGATTTCAAGATATGACTCTTTGAGTTATATTTCAGTAACCATTAGAATCATCCCATTTAGACTTTTAGATCTTGACTTATGAACCATTCACCAAATATTTTTCAATTATATATTCCCAAAATGTTTCTAATTTTTATACATAATTTAAGCCTCAAGTATTTGGTTTTTCACTTGGTCAAGATAAACTAATTGAACAATTATAATCATAAGATCATGAATAAAATTAATTTCTCGCATTTGGTGAGTTCATTAAAGGTTATTTCAAGAATACTAAACTATTGTATTTTCATAAAAATATAACAAATAGTTGAATTGACCTTTTTTGATGTATTTTTAATCTATGAATGAATAATCAGAGTGAAATAGAAATGACATAAATTAATAGATACTATACCCTATAAAAATATAAATAAATATTATAAGGCTGAAAATAATGAATAATTAATTGTGCTACCACACCCCCACACTTAACCCTTTTCACTTCTAGGAAAAGTCACATTTAATATATTTCCGGAAATTTTGATATGTTATGCATGATTATTATTACCGATTAATAATAAAAATATGAAAAAATAAATACTCACACCAAATAGTTAATCTCAATAAATATGAAATTAATTGCCTCAAAATTTATATCAAATTAAAATCTATTGAGATTAATGACACTAATCATGGGGAAAATTTTATTAGTAAACTATGCCACTAATTCCATATATGTTTGTGTGAAAACCATTTAATGATTATATTTCCACCATTTATTTAATATATTCATCTCCACAAAATTTTGTCAACTAACTTGATTATTTTTCTATTGAACTTGTTCTTCATCCTTTGTAATCAATTTTCAAAACATACTTACTTATGTACCACATAAATTAAATCCTAATTATTTTAACCTAGATAACATCATATGTTTTATATTTCATCACACTATTATTTAATATTTATTTATTCTGTTTTTTTATGTTATTTAAGAGGGTATATAATATTATGATTTGAATGATTTTGGAAATATTAAAAGACATATTCTCTCCTAAAATTAATAAACAAGAATGATGTCAAAATATAAATTTTTTAATAAATATACAATCAATAATATCATTAACCAGCCCACATTTTCACTAAAATCAATTATTAATGAAGAAATAGTACTCATACATTATATCCAACAAATTAATATTGAAAACATAAACACGTATTTATAATATGTTCTATATTGGATAATAAATTTATATTTAGTTTTTAAATACATTCCTTTGAAAAAAAAATCAACACATCTTATTTATCCCCACACCCAAACCTAATTTTTGAATTATCCTCAATATAGATAACACATGATATTTTCAAATGAAAATTAGGAAACAAATTGGATAAGAAATCGGTAAGTATAAGGAAAAAGAAACCATATGATGGTCGTCTCCAAATTGGTAGAAGTTAATATCATTTTATGGAATCCAAAATACTGATAAGAAAAATATTAATAAAAAATACTACTAAAATATGAAATAAATAAATTTGAAAATGTGATGAAAATAAATATAAACTATGTTTTTCTCCCCAAAATCACTTTATTTATACAAAAACAAGTACAATCAATTTGTAATTCAATTTAAGAGTTGTCAATGAAAATTAATTATTGGGTACATTCAATTCCCTTAAATGGTAAATCGTCAATCTTGGGTTCCCAATGGAGTATCTCTTGAAATAGACTTGAAATATTAGTTTTGGTCAGAGTGGATACTCAAGAGGGGGGTGAATTGAGTTCTAATTAAAAATTTCTGTTAAAAATATTTCTCTTAAAATCCACCTATTTAAAAAAAGTTAAAATATAGTGAATTTATATAGATTGTAAGAGTTCAATTAGTTTCTCAAAGATTTATTAGGTCTCAGTTAATTTAATCAGAAGATTAAATTAACTTTTGAAACTAACTTACTGGTTCACAATAAGTATAAACACTTTCTAATTTAACTATCAAAGTAGCTTTAAAACAAATTGTATTTCAAAGTAATTAGCAGCGGAATAGAAAATATATATATATATATAATATACTTTAGATTTAAACTATGATAAATAGTAGATATAACCAAGAGGTTAAGTCTCAAGCCGAGACTTAGTCCTCTCAAACAATTTATATAAATTTGATCCACGCCCTGGATTGGGGTAAACAACAGTGCAAAGACTATCCAGGTACTAAGACCTCTACCATAGTTATACATGGGAATAAAAAAAATAGCACACAGGCTATCCAGGTCACAATGAACTCTTCCACTATCCACAGTGGGATACAAGAGAGTTATATAAAGTTTTAGTAAGGATTTATAAATCCTCCAGCTTAGCTCAAGAGATAGTGTGTGTATAAAATATACAGAGTACACACACTACTCGAAATGTAAATAAAATAATCACTAAGAGAGTATATATGAGTTTTAGAAATTTCTAGTGATTTGAAGTGCAGCTCTGGACTCTTTTGATTTATCAAAAATGCTTCTGATTCATTCTCTGGTTTTTTTCTGAAAAACAAAGGGTCGTTTTCTTCAAGTTTAGTTAGATCACCTTGAGTGCATGAAGAGATCATTGTAGTTCTTCAATCCTTGACTAAGGTGTAGCTTGTGTTCTCCTCTAGAATTAGAAATGGCCTCGTGTATGTCCAGTGCTCTTCGATTATGAGTGTAGTCGTTTTTTTTCTGTATGAATGCACCACTTTCCAATGTTATTCAGCCCTTGATTTTTCACACCCTTCATGTGCCTTCTTAACTCCTTTTTTTCATATGCCTGGTCTTTGTCCTTCCTTTTATATCTTTCAACTCCAGTAAAAATAATGATTACCTTTTTCATGGTTACTAGGTATGGTTCCATAAAATGCCAAAAACTATCATTAAATATCATTAATTGCATTAAAAACATCATATATGACCGTTGCATAATTAATAAATAATATTGAGAGTATAGAGTTTAGGATTCATTGACTAGTAAGTCTATAAGTAGCTTCTATTGGTAGATATGTAACAGTGGAGTTTGTATAGTAGTGAGCTCCTATCGGCAACTCTTTGATCTTGTACCAGTATCTCTTTGTATCGGTAGCTGTTACTCTGTGTATCAGTAGCTCTATATACCAGTGACTCCTTCTGTCGGTAGCTCTTGTTCTATCGGTAGCTGTCTGTATTTGTGAACTTTGTATCAGTAACTTGTGCATACCGGTAGATTTTTTCTATCAGTAGCTCTGCTTTGTATTAGTATCTTGCTTGTCTTGGTGACTGTATCGGAAACCACACTTATCGGTAGACTTTGTGTCGGTAGCCTTGTTCCATCGGTAAACTTGTTCTATCGGTATACTTGTTCATATCGGTAGCTCCGTTCTGTACTAGTGAAGTGTACATCGGTAGAATTATGCATACCAGTAGACTTGTTCTATCAGTATCTTAGCTTCTATTGGTAGACTAAGTACCAGTAGAGATGTTTGTCCATATCAGTAGCTATAGGCATATCAGTGACTCAACACTTGTCTATTTTATGCAAAACATATCCGATTGAGTTAGAATTATTTCAAAAGTCATATAAACATAGATAAACATTGATTAACATGTTTTAAAAAATATTTTAATATAATTATCAACTTGATCATAGATTGAAAGAATTAATGTATAGACACAAGTTATTTGGGATTATCAAAGTATGTGAAAGCATAATTGGGATTATCAAAACAGGTGAGGTCAACAATCTCTCCCTTTTTGATAATCACAATTTATGATATTATAGGCTCAAGATAATTAGAAATTATATCAGAGGATATAGAATTAAATCCAATTGCATCAAAGAAAACAATATATTATAAAACATATGTGCTGAAGGTAAAATGTAAAACAAATGTACCAGAGGGACATGAATTAAACTCACAAAAGATAGTATTTCTCCCCCTTTATCAGAAAAGTTATTATTCCTAGATATGGATATTTTTCCTTAGATAATATTTATCCCCATTTGTGATAATCAAAAAGTGGAAAACAACAAAGAGAGAAAGAACAAAAATGGGAAAGAAGAGAAAGCCATTCGTATTTGATGTTGCAAAAAGGTACAGGGAAACAAAACAAAATACAAGGGATTCCTATCAAATATCTTAGCCACCTATTCAATCCACGTCCTCAATGTAAGATTTTCCCTTGGGATCAGCAGAGGATTCAGGTTGTGTGGATGCAGGTGAAGGATTAGGAATTCCAATGATGATCAGAGGTGGATGAGCTACTGAAACTGTTCCTGGTGTGTACTGTGTAGCTCTCTGGGTGATCATAGGAGTAAGGATTCAGATGGCTTGAGCTGGAGTCATCTAAATAGGAGAATTAGTAGAGGCATATGTAGGTAAAGCTGAAGATATAATAACTGTCCTAGCATCAACATGTAAGAAGGTTAACAGAAGATTTATGAAATCCATAATGATTCCTCCTCCTTTTTCCATAGTAGATATGAAATCATCCTTGTTCTCCATAAATTTGTCCAAGGCTGGAGTCAGTTCCCTTAGCTTACTTACTTTCTCTCTGAAGGCTTGATTAACAGGAGGTGACTTCATGTTTTCTAACATAAGTTTGAAATTATTATTGAGTTGATGCTTGGGGTAAATCCTTTGGAAATAGTAATCTACCTTTTTTCACTTCTTTTTGAGAGGCAGAAGCTTCTGTCATATAGTCTTGGACTATCTTCAATATATCTCTAGTGGTATCTCTAGTAGAAATCACAACCTTGCTCAGATCGGATGAGTCCACAGAGGCACTGGTTGATGTTGATCCAAGATCCTCCTTCATCATAGCTCTAAACTGATCCAAATCCACTGAAGGTCTGGAAGCAATAGAACAAATAGAGAAGGTTACTTTTTCCTTGAAACGTTTGGCCAACCCACTGATAATATTTTTCACTTGGGAATCCTGGGTGCTGACATGATCTTTCATGGAGGTTTTAAATCCCTCAAAGACTGATACCATATGGCTCACAAAACTTTTGACATAAGATAAGTCTTTATCTTCTTGGGATTTATAACTCATATAAGATTCTAACGAGATAACAGACTTCTTTAGAACTTCAACATCCTCTTCCAGTCTAGAAATCTGATTCTGGAAGGCTATAACTTCATCCACTATCTCTGCCACAAAGGTGGAGACATTACAGCCAAGAGAGAGTTCAAAGGACTTTTCCGAATTGCTCATCTCTTCAACAAAGAAGTGCTTCAATTCGGCAACAGAAGCACTAAAAGACTCTTTCAGCTCATTCTTCAAGGATTCAAGATCAGCCATGGTGATCATATCAGAAGGTGCAACTACAACAGGTGATCTTTCAGATACTATACTGGCCACAGAGTCATTCATAATTGATTTAATGGATGACACCAGTGAGGCTTCCATTTTTCTTATTTTATCCACAAAACTGATTTTGAGATCAGACTTGATCTTATCCAGATCATGCATTCTGACCACATCTTCAGGTAATAACTTAGTCTAAATATCATAACTGATGTTTGGTCTATTGAGGGATGTCTCATTATCAGAATATGGATAATCCAAACCACAAACCACAAAACCTGGATATTCTGACCAATCCTCAATTTCAACTACCACTGAAACACTGCCAAACCTGATTGGATGCTCCCCCTTAACTGATGCATTCTCTTGTACAGCAACATCATTCTCAGCAGGTCTTTCTTCCTCAGAAGAATCTTCTACAATCAACTCCATCTCTGCAAAAGCATGAGGTTCCTCAGGAATAGGTAAAGGTCCTTCCATCTCACCCACTACATCATTAACAGGCACAACTGAGCTTCCAATCAATGGACTCAGACTTAAGAAGACAGAATCAGAGGCTTCAAATTCATTCTCTCTTTCTCCTTCATTCTCAGGGGGTGGCTCGTCTTCCTCATCAACAGGTGTTTCTTATTCTAATAAAGTTTCCTTTCCCGAAGATATAATTTCAGTAACAGGACTTGGGGGAAAGTACGGATCCCTTCCATCAGCTATAGAAGTCTCTTCTTCATCAGTCTCATCACTATACTCAGGTTCTTCTTCATCAGGTCTTAGACCTGGATCCATCACATCCTTAAGCCTTGAAGGATGATCCACAAGATTGAATTTATCATATAGTTTCTTGTCATCATTAACCCACTCTCTTCTCCATGGATTCTAGTTTATTTTCATGTATTTGAAAACTGTGTTTGTGATACAAAAATTATTCCTTACTACCACTATATCATCTTGAGACTCAGCTACCCCTTTTACTTTGATCATCACTGATATCAACTTGGAAAAGAATAGGGCATTGGTTTTTGATTTTGGCCTGGTCATATCTTCCATTTGAATCATTAGAAATCTACACAGAATCACTTTAACACAATGTATCAAGAGATGTAACAGATAGATATCTTGATATCTTAAATTCGCAAAGTCACCTCTCCTTAGAATTAAAACATGCTGAACAAACTTGAACAGTAATCTGTTCTCTCCATCCATTTCAGCAGCCACCACCTGTCTTTGCTTCCAACTGCCCGTGAGCTCCTCTAAGCTAGTCTCATAGTCAAATATATCACTTGTAGGTGGTATTGTCTTCGATGAATAACCACAAACTCCTTCATGTGGTAATCTTAGATATTCATCCCACTCAACAGATAAGAAAGACATTTCCTTCCCATTCACAAATGAAATCACTCGGTTCTCATCTTCTGATTTCTCAAAACTCACAAACTCATAAAACTATTTTACTAGCTTCGGATAGTAGGGGCCATTATTATTTGATAAGAATTCTACCCACTTTTGATCTTCCAGTACCTCGAGAACTAGCAAGCTACTAGACATCATCCATTCGGTGCACAGCTCTTTCTCGATTTCAATAGCTCTATTTTGTAAATGGGGGTTCACTGGTCACCTCCCCGACCTAGTTCTACCAACACTACAACTTTCTTCTGGATCTCTCCTCTACTTTTTCACATTCGGATCCCTAATGCCATCTCTGACTGAGGGAATTTTTGTTTTTTCCATCTTTGGTTCGAGGAACTTAGGGTTTTCGAGAAATTCGGGAGCTAATTTTTTAGGGTAAAGAAAAGGTTTGGTGGATTGATAAGTAACTAGTACTTAGTTTTATCATTTAGGAATAATAAAATAAATAATTAAAATATCATAAGTATAAACGATTCAGATTATGGTGGTAGACAGAAGTTTAAAACAGCACACAATTGGTAGGGTATATCGGTGAGAATTCCTAACAGTGAGGTTTATCTATCAGTGAGGTCCATACCGGTGAGGTACATCGGTGAGGTATCACATCGGTGAGGTATCACATCGATGAGGTACATCGATGAGGTATCACATCGGTGAGGTACATCAGTGAGGTATCACATCGGTGAGGTATATCGGTGAGGTATCACATTGGTGAGGTATCACATCGGTGAGGTATCACATCGGTGAGGTACATCAGTGAGGTATCACATCGGTGAGGTATCACATCAGTGAGGTACATCAGTGAGGTATCACATCGGTTAGGTACATCGGTGAGGTATCACATCGATGAGGTATCACATCAGTGAGGTATCTACCAATCAAGGTTAATCATTCCTAAATCACGTCTGGTGTAACTTAAATTATCCGAACTTAAAGGTTTGGTGAAAATGTCAACTAATTGATGTTCAATGCTTATAAATTCAAGAGTAATATCACCTTTTTGGTAGTGATATCTCAAGAAATGGTGCCTTACATCAATGTGTTTGGTCCTATAGTGAGACACAGGATTCTTTGAAATGTTAATTGCACTAATTTTATCAAATTTAATAGAAACATGCTTAAAATCCTATCAATAGTCCAAAAGAGTGTGTTTCATCCACATAATTTGTGCACAGCAACTACCAGCAGCTATATACTCTACTTCGTCAGTAGACAAAGCTACAGAATTCTATTTCTTACTACACCAAGATACTAAGGATTTTCCCAATAAATGACATGTTCCAGATGTGCTTTTTCTATCCAACTTGCAGCCAACAAAGTCAGCATCTGAATAACTCATTAATTCCAAAGATTGTCCTTTTGGATAAAACAAACCCAAATTTGCAGTATGTTTAAGATACTTAAAAATTCTTTTAACAGCAATTAAATGAGATTATTTTGGATTAGCTTGAAATCTTGCTCACATACACACACTAAACATAATATCTGGTCGACTGGCAGTAAGGTAAAGTAAGCTTCCAATCATACCTCTGTAGTTGTTTTGATCCACCGGTTTCCCAGTTTCATATGTATCCAATTTATAGACAGTACTCATAGGAGTATCACTTTCCTTAATACTATCCAAACCAAAAAAATTTTAAAAGATCCTTTTTATGTTTACTTAGACTCAAAATAATACCATTTTCATTTTGAAAAACCTGAAATTCAATAAAATATTTGAGTTCTCCCATTAAACTCATTTCAAATTCATTTTTCATACTTTTTGAAAAATCAGTACATAAAGAATGTTTATAAGGTACAAAAATAATTTCATCAACATAGATTTGTACTATCAAAACATCTTTAGAAATTCTATTATTAAAAAGAGTTGGATATGCAATCCCTTTAGTAAAACCTTTTGAAATAAGAAAATTTCTTAGTCTATCATACCAAGCTCTTGGAGCTTGTTTTAAGCCATATAAAGCCTTAGATAGTTTTAAAACTTGATGTGGAAAATGAGGATTAGTAAATCCAGGTGGTTGTTCAACAAAAAAAAATCTTTAATTATAAAACCATTTAGAAAATCACTTTTGACATCCATTTGATATAACTTGAAATTCAGATGAGCAGCATAGGCAAGTAAGATCCTAATGGCTTCTAATCTAGCTACATGTGCAATGGTTTCCTCCTAGTCTATACCTTCCTATTGACTATACCCTTGTGCAACTAGCCTTGCTTTGTTTCTAACTATATTTCCAGATTCATCAACTTTGTTTCTAAAAACCCATTTAGTGCCTATGGTAAAAGTTTCCTTAGGTCTGTCAACTAATTCCCAGACTTTGTTTCTTTCAAATTGATTTAACTCTTCTTGCATAGAAATTACCCAAAATTCATCACTGATTGCATCGTTGACATTTTTATGTTCTAGCTGTGAAAGAAAGGCTTGATGTTCAACCTAGTTTCTTAGAGAAGCTCTAGTTTGTGTCCCTCTATCAAGATTACTAACAACAGCATCCAAAGGATGATTCTTTAGAATCCTAGTTGATCTAGTAAAGGTAGGACTAGAAATTTCAGGATCTTCTCTAAGTTCAGGTTCTAAAGAAGCAGATTCTGGAATATGTCCAGAACTGGATGTTTTTACAGCATGTTCTTTAGTTTTATCATTAAGGTCCAGAATAGTCAAATATTCTTCAAGATTTTTAAGAGAAGACTTAGGTTCATGTGGATCGGTTTCATCAAACCTGATATGAACATATTCTTCCACACATTTGGTTATTTTTTTAAAAAAATCTATAGGCTTTGCTAGTAACTGAATATCCTAAAAATATTCCTTCATCACTCTTAGAAGCAAACTTTTCTAGATTATCCTTGGTATTGAGGATAAAGACTTTGTATCCAAAGACTCTAAAGTAACTAACTTTAGGTTTTCTATTGTTCTAAAGTTCAAAAGGGGTCCTCTTAATAACAGGTCTAATCAAGACTCTATTAATAATATAACATTTTGTATTAACAGCTTCAGCCCAAAAATAAACAGACAGGTCATATTCATTAAGCATAGTTCTTGCAATTTCTTGCAGGGTTCTATTTCTTCTTTCTACTACACCATTCTGTTGAGGTGTTATAGGGGCATAAAAATTGTGACTATATCCATTTTGTGTGCAATAAGACTCAAACACATGGTTTTCAAACTCACGGACATGATCACTTCTTAGGGTCTTAATCTTAATTCTATTGAGGTTCTCTATAGACTTGGAGTATTTAATAAAGTAAGAACAAGATTCACTTTTGAGAGCTAAGAAATATACCCAAGTATATCTAGAAAAGTCATCAACTAAGACATAGACATAGTGCTTCCCATTTAAACTAGAAAATATAGAAGGTCCAAACAATTCCATGTGAACCAACTGGAGAGTTTGAGAAGTTGAAACTTCTTTCTTTGATTTAAAAGAAACTTTATGTTGCTTTCCCTTTTGACAGGGATTACAAACTTTGTCTGATGGGAATTCAAGTTTGGGTAGGTCTCTAACTAAGTTCTTCGTAGTCAGTTCCTAAGTGAATGAATGTTGAAATGTCCTAATCTTATATTCCAAAGCTAAGACACTTTATGAAAATCATTTAAACAAGTAACATTTTGCTTGGCTAAATAATTCAAATCAACAACATGAACATTTTCATTTCTCAGAGCAGAAAATACTAAAACTTTTTTGAAATTAAAAACATTAAAATAATAATTTTCAAATTTAACATTAAAACCACCATCACACAACTGAGAAATACTCATCAGATTATACTTAAGTTCATTAACAAATAAAACTTTGGAAATTAAAACTGAATCAGTGTTACCAATCTGGCCCAGGCCGATGATTTTTCCGTTAGAGTTATCACCAAAGGTGACATAGCCTCCATCAACATTGATTAAGCTCTAGAATCATGTGTAATCTCCAGTCATATTTCTTGAACATCCACTATATAAGTAACATACCTTCTTGTGATAACTCTTCAAGCAAGTCTCCTACAAAATAGGTTTAAACAGAAAATGATTTTGGTACCCAGATCTTCTTGGGTCCAGACAGGTTGGCAATCAAAGCTTTAGGTACCCATATTTGTCTTATGGGTCTCAAATAACTTACAGAATCAATATATTTTTAAAGATAAACTTTATTTGATCTATAACCATATGAATAACTAGTTGAGGCATATGGATTTCCAGAACTATAAGTTGCAGCATTTTGTCTAGATTTTGAAATAAATCTAGTTTTAGTAAACTATCTATTTCCAGGATGATAGCCTATTACAGTAGTATACATTGGTGCCACTTATTTTCCTATAATTTGAGTAATAGTATCTTTTCCATTTTTGAATTTTTCTATGTCCTTCCTTAGTTACTCATTAGACAATTTCAGTTCTATATTTTCCTTAAGAAATTGAGCATTCTTTTCGTTTTCAATATCAAGGGCATATTTAACATTTGCAGTGAGAGCATGATGTTTCTTCAATGACTTATATTTGTACTTAAGTTCATTACATGTTTCTTCTATCATATTACAGTATTCGTATAGTTCTTCACTAGAAATATTTTCAGATTCAGAATCAAATTCAGAATCAACTCTAGAATAATATGAATTTAAAGTAGAAGTATCCAGTGTTACCTCAGAGGTGTTTGTCATAAAACACATGTTAGCTCGATTATTTTTAGAGTTATAAACTTTATATTCAGTTGTGTTGTCTTCTGAATCACTCCAAGTTGATTTCATTGCTTTCTTATACTTGTTGTACTTATAGTCAGGTTTCTTCTTGAACTTCAGTTTTGGACAGTCAGCTTTAATGTGACCTTTTCTCTTACATTCATAGTAGATAACTTCATCACTCTTATCATCTTTCTTCCAATCCTTTTTCCAATTACCTTTTTTGTCATATTTAACTTTGTAGTTTTATTTTATAAATAATTTCTTCTTCCTGTAGAACTTCTTAAATCTTCTGGCTATTTGAGCCATCTATGCATCATTGTCATATGCACTCTCATCACTACTTGAACTATCACTTTCACTTTGAATTTTTCCTTTGTCTTTACTCTTTGAAGCAGGTGTCTTGAAGGCTACTGACATTTTCCTTGGTTCATAATCCTTTTCTTTTTAGACCTTCAGCTCTTCCTCATAAATCATAAGCTTACCAATAAGCTCCTTAACAAGTAGTGAACTTATATCACACTATTATCTTATGGAGACAGATGTTCCTCTCTATCTTTCTGGAAGACATCTTAATATTCTCATAATTTTTTCTTTTGCAGGAACAGCTTTACCAAGAGAGCTCATAGTGTTCACAATCTCATTGAACCTGAGATACATGTCAGAAATAGGCTCATCAGGCTTCATTTTAAAATTATCATATTTAATAGTATAGGTATTCAGCCTCATTTCTTTGACATTGGTTGTTCCCTCATGGGAAATAGCCAAAGTGTCCCAAATTTCATAAGCAGTTTTACAAGAAGATATTATATTATAATCTTCATCTCCTAGAGCACAATACATGGCATTCATAGCTTTACAATTATTATTGTAAGTTGTTTTTCTAGGTTCATCTGAAGTAGTTCTTTCAGATTCTGGAATTTTATATTGAGTCTCTATGGCAGTCTAGATATCAAATCACATACTTTCTAAGTGAATTTTCATCTTAAGTTTCCACTGGGAATAATTTGTACCATTAAAGAAAGGTGGCATGTTGGTAGCACCACCTTCTAATCTATTATCCATACATAGAGTTTAGCAAATATATTTAAAGAGATAAAATTTAGAACTAACATAAATTTAATATCTTTAAAGATGCAATAAAAATAACAGTTGAAAAACAGAGTGTTTTGAAAACTTTGATAAACAAAACAAGCCTTTGATACCAAATTTTGGTCGGAGTAGATACTCAAGAGGGGGGGTGAATTGAGTTCCAATTAAAAATTTCTGTTAAAAATATTTCTCTTAAAATCCCTCAATTTTTTTAAAAAAAAGTTAAACTGTAGTGAATTTATACATATTGTAAGAGTTCAATTAGTTTCTCAAAGATTGATTAGGTATCGGTTAATTTAATCAGAAGATTAAATTAACTTTTGAAACTAACTTACTGGTTTACAATAAGTATAAACACTTTCTATTTTAACTATCAAAGTATCTTTAAAACAAATTGTATTTCAAAGTAATTAGCATTGGAATAGAAAATATATATTAAATATACTTTAGATTTAAACTATGATGCACAGTAGATATAACCAAGAGGTTCATTCTCAAGCTGAGACTTAGTTCTCTCAAAAAATTTATATAAATTTGATCCACACCCTGGATCAGGGTAAACAGTAGTGCAAAGACTATCCAGGTACTAAGACCTCTACCACAGTTATACGTGGGAACAAAAACAATAGCACACAGGCTATCAAGATCATACTTGACCTCTTCCACTATCCATAGTGGGATACAAGAGAGTTATAGAACGTTTGAGAAAGGATTTATAAATCCTCTAGCTTAGCTCAGGAGATAGTGTGTGTATAAAATATACAGAGTACACACACTGCTCTAAATGTAAATAAAAAAATCACTAAGAGAGTAGATATGAGTTTTAGAAAGCTCTAGTGATTTGAAGTGCAGCTCTGGACTCTTTTGATTTATCAGAAATTATTCTGAGTTCTTCTCTGGTTTTTGTCTAAAAAACAGAGGGTCGTTTTCTTCAATTTTAGTTAGATCAGCTTGAGTGCATGAAGAGCTCGTTGTAGTTCTTCACTCCTTGACTAAGGTGCAGCTTGTGTTATCCTCTAGAATGAGAAATGGCCTTGTGTATGTCTAGTGCTCTTCGAGTATTAGTGTAGCCGTTCTTTTTCTGTTTGAATGCACCACTTTCTAATGTTATTCAGCCCTTTCTTTTTCATACCCTTCACGTGCCTTCTTAACTCCTTTTTTTCTTCTACCCGGTCTTTGTCCTTCCTTTTATAGCTTTCAGCTCCGGTAAAAAGAATGATTACCCTTTTCATGGGTACTAGGTACGATTCCCTGACATGCCAACAACTATCATTAAATATCATTAATTGCATTAAAAACATTATATATGACCATTGCATAATTAATAAATAATATTGAGAGTATAGAGTTTAGGAATCATTGACTGGTAAGTCTATAAGTAGCTTCGGTTGGTAGATATGTAACAGTGGAATTTGTATCGCAGTGAGCTCCTATCAGTAGCTCTTTGATCTTGTACCAGTAGCTCCTTATATCGGTAGTTGTTACTCTGTGTATCAGTAGCTCTATATACTGGTGACTCCTTCTATCAGTAGCTCTTGTTCTATCGGTAGTTGTCTGTATCTGTGAACTTTGTATCGGTAACTTGTGCATACTGGTAGATTTATTCTATCGGTAGCTCTGCTTTATATCAGTAGCTTTCTTGTCATGGTGACTGTATCGAAAACCACACTTATCGGTAGGCTTTGTGTCGGTAGCCTTGTTCTATCGGTAGACTTGTTCTATCGGTAGACTTGTGCATACCGATAGCTCTGTTATGTACCAATGAAGTATACATCGGTAGACTTATGCATACCGGTAGACTTGTTATATCGGTAGCTTAGCTTCTATCGGTAGACTAAGTACCGGTTGAGTTGTTTGTCTATATCAGTATCTATAGGCATATCAGTGACTCAACACTTGTCTGTTTTATGCAAAACATATCCGATTGAGTTAGAATTATTTCAAAAGTCATATAAACATAGATAAACATTGATTAACATGTTTCAAAGAATATTTTAATATAATTATCAACTTGATCATAGATTGAAAGAATTAATTTATAGATACACATTATTTGGGATTATCAAATTATGTGAAAGCATAATTGGGATTATCAAAACAGGTGAGGTCAACAATTAAGAAGTTAATTTCAATTTTTTAGTTCTTCCTCAATATCTTTTTCTATCTCTTTATTAAATATAGGTAAATATAATGGTATAGGATGATATGTTGCCACATTTTTATGATACTTTGGAATGTACTCATATAGCTCATTGATTTCCAAAAACATGACCTTTAGGTCCAAATATATGAAATATTCCTTCAAGTCCCGAGTTATATTCCTTAATGTATCCTCCTTAAAAATATAAATTTATAAACCTATTAAATTTTTTCAATGAAATTAAACTATTTCACTTAATGTAAAGGATTCTACATCAGTAATGAAATTCATTTATTATATTTCAATATGAAAATAAATAATGTAATTATATAAATGTGAATATAAAATAGTGAATATAAAATGGTCTCAATAGTAATAATGAAAGAATTTTACTATAGATTTCATGGCCACATAAAAATATAACATATAGAAATGTAAAATATAATATAGTGAAGACTGGGGTCATCACTCATGGAGGACCAAAATCACACACCATCCCTCCTATTACTTATTAATATTTTTTGGGGGGAAATTGTGTTTATGAATATAGAAAACAAAATACAATTGATGATTTGGTGTCTTATAAACTAAATGAAAATAAAAGAATGTTAATATGGTTATAGACAATCCTTAGAGACATTATAGTTAAATAAATTATCATTCACAAGTGATGTGTTTTCCATTAAAAGAAAAAAATAAATACCATTAAATCAAATATTTCATACTATTTTTAATGAACTTTTAATATTACACTATTATCACATAATATTATTAATCATTATCACCTAATATAGCCATAACCATGCACTATACTCTCATAGAAATGATTTTTTGCATCATTTGAAAAAGAAATCCAATGATAAGGAAATTAATGACAAAATTTAGTAAGGTATCTTGGATATGAATAATATGAGGGAACAAGTAAAATATCATAATCATTACTTATAATATCTATATTATAGTTCACCTTGATAAAGTAATTATAATATATGATTTAATCATTATAATTCATCATGACCCAAAGTAAAAGTGAGAATGAAAATAGAATATTCAAAAGAATAAGAAATCATTATTCAATATGAAATCCACATATATCAATCATAAAAATGATATCATCCCACCATATAAGAAAATTTGAAATAAAATATGTCAAAATAAATCTATATCATTGGTATCTCTCTATTCATCACTATAGCATCACTCCTACATCTCTATTAGAATCCCTTTTACATTAGAATGTTTTCTCTTTTAATAAGTTCACATCGTACATTATTTTAGTCCCCATCAAAGTAATATTTTTCATATCATATCTAACCATAGGGTTTATTTACTTTTTTATGTTTCTTTGTGGAGATATGAGACTTTTTTAGCTTTCAACATCCTCTGAAATCCACAAAATTGATAATGTAGATCCCAATTTATGATCCATTTATTAAATGTTAGTAATTTATATCCATAAAAAATATTTCTAATTTGTATAATTGATTTTGGATAAAAATATTTGGATTCATATTTTGGTCCAGATGATTGAAATGGGTCCCTTTAATCATGATATACTATAAAAATAAATTATTTTCACTTTGGATGTGTATGGAAAAATTATATCAAGAAATCTTAATTACTATATTTTAATTAAAATATGTAAAATGGTGATTTTTTTATGTTTTATTTTAAATTAATGAATGAAAAAAGGATTTAAATACAATATTATTAAATAACAAGACATTAGACCCCATAGAAAATGTTAATTTTATGTATAAGGGTGAATATATTGAATAATAAAAAGGATAATCACACCCTCACACCTAACCTTTTTCATTACCAAAAATTAACATTTATTTTATTCTATAAAATGACTATTAGATATTCATATTGAAAGTTTTGAATAAATTATATAACTATGTGAAAAGAAATATATACACAAACCATTTAATTTTAATAAATTTGAAAGTAACATATTCATAAATTATATAAAATAATGTCTAGTGAAATTAAAGACACTAATGATGATGAAACAAGTTATGAATCAACTATTACAAAAATACCTATGTTTTTTATTAAAAAAATCCAAACCTGTCATTCCTCCCTTTATTAAAAATATTTAGATCAGGTAGAACTTTTTTTCTTACCTTATTTTTTCAAAAACAACTGTTCTACTCTTTTGTAATCAAATTTCAAAATATACCCACTTAATAATTCACAAAAGGTGAAACCTAACAATCCTGTAAAATATATATCCATATGTTTTACATTTCATCACTCAAAAATTTATTTGTTTATTGGTTTTTCATTTAATTTTTTAATTTTTTTAAGAGGGTGACCCAAAGTTGAATAATAGGAACACAAAAAAAGGAAAATTTGATATAGATATAAAAATGATCAAATGAGAAACAAATATATAATAAAATATTCTTATAATCTCACAAAAAATTACTTAACATGATTATACTATTATTTGAGAAGTAAAAAATTCATAACTCCTAGTAATATATGATGTTAGGTGAATATAATAAATGAAATAATTTATCATTAATTGAATGAAAAATTAGGGTTTAAAAATTTCAAAGTTCTCTTAGAGATAAAGTCAATCATATCATTAACTAGCATACATTTTAACCAAAATCAACTATGAATGATTAAATATTACTCATACTTTATATGATACCAATAATTTTTGGAACCTTAAACATGAATATTTAATAAGTTTCTGGATGGATATTCAGTTAAACTTAATTTTATAAATCACTCCATCATGAAAACATCCAAAAATATAATACAAAACCTCCCACCCCTAATTGTTATATTATACACAATATAACTCAAACAAGATTTAATTGAATAAATTAGAAAGGTAATATTTCATGTAGATTATAAGTATAATTGAATAAACCACCATGATAATTATTTACAACTTCATAAAAGTAAATCCTCTACGAGGGCATCTAAAATACCAATAATAAAAATAGAAATAGAAATTAATATTAAAATATAAAAAAATAAATTTTCATATGTTGAAAAATAAAAAGAAACTAATGTTTCATACTCAAAAGCATAGTATTTATAATTTTTATAGCTATATAGTCATAATTTTCCCTCTATAGTATGATGAGGGGTGTGGTTTATATCATTCACACCAACACATTTTATCATCCCCAATATGTATCTATTAAAATTTCTCCTTTGAGAGAATTCATTATTCCTTGAAAAATGTATCTCCCTATTGTTGAAATACATGTAATATAATGAATGTAGAAAAAATAGGGTTCCTCCTCCTTCCCCTCTAAAATGGTTATCTTTTGGGGGAATTCCTCTTCATACAAATATAAATAATGTTATTTTGAGTCAATAATATTAAAAATAGTAGAATAATTTTCGAATTGAATTTGAGAATATTCTTTAGAAAATTATTAAAATACAGTCTAAAAACTTTAATAGATTTTCTTTTAGATTTTTTTATAAGAGTTACTCTTGAAACAAATTCATTATATTATATAATTGATAGTACTTTTTTTGTGCTTCATCAATTTGTTTTACCACCTGTTTGGAAAATATAGGTAAATATAGTGGTACTAGATATTATGTCACAACATTTTCATAAAACTTTGGAAATTACCATGATATATCACTGAGTTTCATAGCAAGGGGCTTCATTTTTTGATAAGTGATTTATTCCTTGAGGTCTCTAATGAGATATCTAATTTTCTCATCCCTAAAAGTAGACTTATAAGCCACACTTTTTTAAGGAAAAAATAAACGATTTCTACAAACAAAGAGGGCGTTTCACGTACAATGAAATTAATTTTTTATATTTTTATACAAAAATTAACGTATTTTTTGAAAAATGATTTAAAATTAGGGACAATAATTTGTTCTCCCCAGTAATGGGGCCATATTTTTTATGAAATATACTTTGGGAATGAAAAAAAAATAGTTTATTATATCCTATATTGTAATGTTAGTGTAGGTTATTGGAGTCTTAGAAGGAGGTCAATAATCCTTCGCTATCTCTCATGTCACATATTACTATATTATTGGATATTTTATTTTTGATAAAACAAAAGAAAATAAAAAAATTTATATGTCGTTTTATAAACTAAATTAAAATAAAATAATGTTAGTAAGGTTGTAACTGATCATTAGTAGAATTTGAATTAAATAACTAATCATTTTATAATGATTTTTTTCTCATCTTACCTTACTCAATATATGAAATCAATACGATTAAACTGATCATCATGCATTATTTTTAATGAATTAGTAATAATATAGTCAAAACAAAATATATTATTACAAATTTTTTCCTAAATATATTCACTACAAAAAACTATAATCTCACTAAAAATTATGAATCCACTATAATATGGACAAATATAATGACATGGAAATTAAATATGGAATATTGTAACTTAGATTAAGGTATTAATAATATGATATAATGGTTGGAAAATACCTACTCATCACTTATACTATTAAGACTATAGATATCCATGATGATGGAATTACTATCATTAATTATACTATCATAATTTCTCAATGATCATACAAATATATAAAAGGATATTACGGTATTAAAAAGAGGAGGAAAGTTTTATTCAATATTATAGATTGTTGGATTAATCATATGAAAGTTTTTTTTTAAATGGAGAAATTAAAAAAAATGTATGAAAAAAATATCAATCTATGGTATCTCTATTTTAATTACCATATATTCTCTCCATTAGCTCCCCCATAAACCATTTTAACTGGGTTGTATCCTTTCTAATTACATCAAATCCTCATTAATTTTTTCCTATGTCAAATTCACTTTTTTTCAGTTGAATGACCATATTAATGATTGTTTTTTCCATAGTTTTTTATAGAGATATGATTTTTTGATATATATTTTACTAAATAATGGAATTTGACCATTTCCAGCTATATATCCTATGTTGTGACCAATTTATTGAATTTTTTCCAATTATGTGCACCCAAAATGTTTCCAATTTTTTTCTTCACTTGGGTCTCAAATATGGGAATTTATCATGTTTCCTAATTGAAATAAATGAACCCATTTAATCATTAAATCTTTTAAAAATATAATTTTTTACTTTGGAGGACTTTATTAAATATTATGTTAATAATACTAAACTTTATGATTTTTAAGAGAACATAAAAAAAGTAATATTGTTGTTTTTATTTTATTTTTAATCAATAAATAATAAATGGGAGTAAAATTTAAAATTCTTAACTGATGGGATAGTGGACCACATAAAAATTTAAATCATTGTTATAAGGGTGAGAATATAAAATAATGAATTATATTAACAAACCACCCCAACTAACCCTTTTCACTCATGGGTAGAGTCACATTTCATTTATTACAAAAAATGATGGTATGATATGCATAATGATATTTGAGAATTGGTGATTGAAATATGAGAAAAGAAATATCCACACCAACAAATTAATATCAAAAAAAATAAATTAATTGTATCATTTATCATTTCAAAATAAAATATTATGAAATTAATTAATTAATCAAGGTGAAACATGTTATGATTCTATTATGACAATAATTCACCATCGTGTGTATGGAAAACATTTCAAGATTATCTTCCACCCTTTATTCAATATATTTCATGTATTGTAAAACTTTTCTACTTATCATGTTTTTTTAATTGAACCTATTCTTTATCCATTGCAATTAAATTTAAAAACCCATTAGCTTATGAAATCATGGAATGAAAACATGTATCAATTAACTAAGATATCACAATATAATTTAAATTTCATCACTAACATCTTTTTTTATTTATATACTTTTATTTCAATTAATATTTTTTTTATTTTTTACGAGTGATTACAATATTCAGATAGTAGGGTCACATGCATATGTTAATTCAGTATATTTATGAAATTTATCATTTATAAATTAATTTATAGAAAAAAAATTATAATATTATAACAAAAAAATATTTAACTTGATAATACCTTCTATTGAGTAGGAAAAATTCAAGCTTTTTTGTTGGGTTTGAAGTTTTCTAGAAAAATTAAAGTACATAATTTACCCAAAAAATAATCAAAAAAATGGTATCAAAATATATAAGGTTTCAAAATGATACTATAAATAATATCATTGAAAAACTTCTTATATCACTAAAATCAATTGTTAATTATGTAATCATACGCTTATGTTATGTCCTACTAAATGATTTTTAAAACATAAATGTGTAATTATCAGTCATTTACATGTTCAGTTTTTAGTTTAACATGTTTTCTTAAGACACAAACATTAAAAACCCATAAATTAGATCCATCCCCTCCACTACACCAAATTTTTTCTTTTTTCCATAAAATAAAATGTACAAAAAAATTAAATGAAAATTATAAATATAATATGAAAATGATAATAAGTATATGATGTAAATAAAAAACCTTTTAATTATCTTCAACTTCTTAAAGTATAATATCCTCTATAAGAATCCAAAATACCTATAATAAAAATAGAGAAAAAATATACTAAAATATAAATGAAATATATATGAATATATAGGTAAATAAAAATTATATATGGTTTCCACCCCCAAAATTTTCTATTTCTACTATTTATAACAAGATAGAAATTTTTTAATATCAATAGTTTTATGGGAGGTGTGGTTTATGTTATTTCATCAACATTATATTCTCATATCCAATGTGAATCTAAAAAAAATCTTCATTGAGAGGTTTTTTCCGACCACTTGGTTTCTTCTGATAGAATCATGTTTGCTTTTGGTGGAATAGGCTTGGGTGGTTTAGGAAACTTTTGATGAAAATATGCTACAAATTTTATATCATTGTTCACTTACATTCCAATATAAGTTAGTCATTTTGACATTACCTATGACACCTTGTAATTTGAATTGGTCAAGTGGATTAGATGTAATGATCACCCACTCCATTTGAGTGGGGATTATTTACTGATCTAGGACTCTTTTATATATCTAAAACGTATTCCTGATTCATTCCCAAATCATGGAGAGGGACTAGTTAACTCATGATAATTATTGACCATTAAAATAAATTCATGTGATTATATGAATGTATTAGAGGTTCACTATATATGTTATTTACTAAGTGATGTTAAATTTTAGTGTGTTATGGTTTAAATCCATATAGCTAAGTTCTCTAGAGTTTAATGCTATATAGAGAGATAATATTCATTTTTTGAAGTTAGGATTTAGCCCTTGAATTTGGAATCCTATATATCCTTTTAAAATAAATAATAATCCATGTAGTTCAATGGAACTTAATTGGATCTATTCTACATTTTAAGGTCATCGGACAAGGAAAAATTCCATGTTGTTTAATTTCATACATAGTAGACTAAAAGGAGTAAATTACTTACTAATGGTCTGTGTGGGTCTTATTAATTAGATGCCATTTTTGGTTGACCTCAAAAGAGATATGGACTATAGAGGATCAGTTGGTTATTACCCAAATGGAATTTAGATCTCTGGAAGGAGGATGGATTCATTGATAATATGGACCAATAAGATGGATAATTATGCTCATGGGAATATAGACCATTGTGAAATATATGGACTCATTTGGAATATATCCCAATAAGGATTATTTTAGTATCATATGGGATGTGTCCCAATATATAATGATATGTTAATTCCAAGAAAAATTTTGGATCTCTGTGAAATAAGAACTTTTTCATTTAGAGTGTGGTCCGGTGAAGTGACATTCAAACGTTCATGGAATATGGGCTAGTAAGGAGGATGTGAATGCCTTCATGGAGAATATGGCCTCATGAGGTTTAATCTTAAAGGAATATTATTTTGGTTTTGAACTTATAGTATGAATCCTTTATATTCTAGTTAATAATAAGGAAATGATGTATAGTTTGAGGAGAACCATTTAAGGTCATTTAAAAGAACCATACCATGTGGTTTATCATCACTCATAAATGAAATTATCATGTGGTTATACATTATGTGACTAGGAATATTACTTTTTGAATGGTGCGACAATATAGGATTGAGTGGGGCTTACGCATGTGATACAACTGTGGAATACCCAAACTTATTAGTGTCTTAGTGGAAGGCATGAAGAGTTGGGGATAAAACTTAGTAGGAGGCCCATTGAGAGAATAAATCATTGGGTAGATAAGAAATAAACCATTGAGACAAAATATTTATCACCATAATCATTTTTATTTTATTCCCTCATTATTAATGGAATAAATTATTTTGAATCTCCTAAGGCCCTTATCAGAAATGGAGGATAAGCGTGTAATGACCCTAAATTCTAAACCACATAAAATTAATTTTTTATTCAATAAAATGTGTTATACTACTTACCCAATGTAAAAAAACCACAATATATTATAATTAAATTATTAATAAATATAAAACTGAAACTAATATGGTAATACATTAAAATTTAATACCAATATAAGATAAATAATTAATAAAAGTTAATATTAAAAAAGGTAATTTTCAATAAAGGACATTTTGATTATATAATGTATTTTATTTTGGAAACATAATTTTTGAATTTTTGAATGAAAATTTGATAAAATTAAATTAATTATTTTATTTCTCTTATAAAAAATTAATTAGTATGAATTATTGAAGTTTTAATGTAAATAATTATTTCTAGTTGAAAAATATGTTCTTTGGAAAATTAATAATTTTTATTATTTTATCATTATTTAATAATATAATATAAGTTTAAAAAAACTTATAAGTAATAAAATATGAATTTTAGTAATAAAATTATGAATTTTAATATAATATTGGAGCGTATAATTCCTATGTCTAATTATTTTATAACTAAATGAAAATGAAACTCTAATAGAAATTGTTTTCAATAATTTCTTTGAATTAAGTATTCTGAAGGTGAGATTCAGTTTTGAATTTCCATAAAATTCTCAGACCGTTTATTTTTTTATTATAAACCAATTTTTTTTTGGGGAATTGAAAATTTTAATAAATATGTATTACTAATAAATTTTATGCTTTAAAACAAACATTCTCTAAAAATTATTTTATGACTTATGTGTGCTAATTTATAATTAACTTTTCAAGCTCACACAAAATTAGAATGGGAATTTAGAGGTGGTTATTTCTTTATTTAGTAGTAGTTTAAAACACCTCCAAATGTTTATATGATGGTTTTTTAAAACTACCTCTAAATTTGGTGTTGGAATCCAAATTGAAATGGTTTCTCCAATTTTGGGTAGGTTTCTAGGAAGTATCCTAAAATGTTTTCTTGGTGGAAATTATTTTGTTTTTAGTAGTGATTTTCATCTCAAAAACTGCTAAAAAGTTAGTGGTAGTTAAAATCACCTCTAAATTTAATAATATATAGTTATTTTTTAAATTTCCCCTAAAAATATTTTACCTATATATAGTGGTAGTTTAAATCATTTATATATAGTAATGTAAAAAAATAGTAGTTTTAGATACTATAAACCTAGAAAAGAAAAAACATGACCAATATAAAATTATAATAATTAAAAAATTATGAAATAATATTATTGTTCATCCACCCATTGTACTTACATCCATATCAAAATAAATAATTTTATATATAAGTAGAAATGAAACAAAACATATTATAATTTATACATATCTAACTTGAAAAAAATTAAATATCAAGAGACATGAAAAAATGGTAGATAAATAATAGAATCCAAAGAAAAGGATAAATTTTTTTCAAATATTTAGTCATCAATTTAAATGAAACCCCATTTAAAAAAAATATGAATATAATTGAACCGTGAAAAAAAAACAAAAACCAAAAAGTATCTAAAGTCTTAAACCAATTAAAACATATCATATTTAAAGAAATAATGTTAAAATATATAAATAAAATAATGAATTTTGTATGAAAATAAATAAATATCATTTTTAAAAGAACAATAATGATCAAAAAGTATATTCAATATAATGAAAATCATGTGAAAGTAATATAATAATAAAAATAAAGTAACCAAAGAAGTAACCAATTCCCAATAATAAGGAAGACATGTCTGGTTTTATATATCATGAGAATACCATAGTTCCTAGTGATAAAATCCTAGAAATATTCATTTTTATGTATCTTATGACCTATTGATGAATATACTTTTTGATCATTATTGTTCTTTTAAAAATGATATTTATTTATTTTCATACAAAATTCATATTCATTTGTATGTATATTATGACCTATTGATGAATTTCTATAATATTTTCAATTTTTTAGTAGCTATTTTTCATTATCTTAATAGGTTGTCACTCTATTCTAACACATGGTTACTGAGACCCTTCATGCAATATCTATGTTCAATTTCATGGTCACTTGGCCATTTATGTAGTCATGCATACTAGGTGCAGTATCACTCATTATAAGTCATGTGATCCATGAATATAACTTCAAATTTATATAAAAATCAACCTATTCTATCTCAAACACCTCAAAAACACTCAGGCACTATCATGTGGTCTTCAAACTTCAATAAAAAAAGTATATATTTATCCTTCCTCAACAAACACTTTTCATGTATTCCTTTTGAATATGATCACATCAATAATTATATATATGTTTTCTATATAATATATTAGAAACTCAATCAACCTTTAGGGTTGCATAGATACTTTATCAAGAATTAAATCCAACTCCATTTTATGAATCAATAACATTCTTGAAAGAATCATTACCTCATCTCTACCCATCAAAAATATATTGACTCATAGATAAAAAATTGAACAATTAATTAGTATCAATATTTTCCTTGATGTAAATTTTATTTTAACATGATTTGATTATATTTATTCAACATTGTGATATTTTATAAATTTTATAGACCCCCAAATATTATTTTATTAAATTATTATATAATTACATGCCTCCATGTATAGTATTGGAAACATAGATCCTTTATTTTTATACTACATATTAATGTATTATCTTATGTGATCATACTGTTTATGGATTAGTATGGGTGACCCTCTTCTACATGATCCATGTAATGGTAAAATAGACTTATATGAGGATGTTTGGAGATAAAATATATCTATTTATGTGTTTTAGATCATATGATGATAATTTCAAAAAAAATTGATGCTTCATTTTTTTCAAAGGCATATTTTGGTAATTTAAATATAATTTGATTCTCCCACTTTACAAAGGTGGGTGTTCAATAAATCACCTTGGGTGGCGAATATGGAATATTTTTTAATAAAAGGAGGTAACTTTCTCTCATATAACTAGGGAGATTTATTCATAGTCCAAAACTCTCTTTTGAATTTAAGAGTATTCATGAAATCCTTCCTAGGGACAATACAGACTATCCTTTTCATGAATAGAATTAATTAATACTAATAACGTGTCATAATACTATGTGTATAAGATATTCATTAAAATTATTATTTATTAATTATTCTTTGTTTTAAATTTTTAAAACTAGACACTCTAAAAATTTTTGTCATTAGAGGACATAAAATATATTCTGTCGTTGAAATTCATCCCAGTAAATAGGACACCTACCTAAAACTATAATGTAAAAATAAAGCATATAGTTCATTAATATTTAAATAGGTTCCCAATTAATTTTTAATATAATTTGATAAGGACCATTATGGTACCATTTATGTTAGTGTAGTTTTAATGAATGTTTTTCATTTTAAGATCATTTGTCTAGGACTGATTATGATCATTTTAATTTCATATATAATAATTTTTTTACACTATATTTTCATATAAATAGGTAGTTGGTGATTTTTTTTTTAGTATTTTTGTAGTGTGGGACTTATTCAAGAGTGTTACTTTTTGGTTTGGTCCTAAAATAGTTTATAGGATCATTTTCATTTTTCCTCTATCTATTGGTAACTAGTTGGAGGGAAGGATGACTTGATGTATGGGTGATGTGAATTAGTGGAGGAAATTTTGGGTCATACACTAGATCAATATCTAATTTTATCACTGAGATATTATTTAGACATAAGATGTCCCATAGAAGTCTTGATAAATATTAATAATAATTTAGAGTATCCAGAATGAGCATCTTGAGTCAGAAATGAATCTGGGGCTTCATAATAGTAGAGATCCTCATTATCAGTAGAATTTCTAATTGATTGTATTTATATGAACATAATGGTTTGATAGGGGAACCATATATGTTCCTATTATCAAAGTAATACATGATCGAAAGTGGCAAAAATGAGTGATCGTACTAAACCTCTCACTTTTATTGGGTGATAGAGGAGGAAGGTTAGATAAAAGAAATGACTATTCCAAACCATCAGTAATATCACCCCAATAAGGAATAAATTTCAAATTTTATATATCATGGGAAATAACAAATTTTCAAATGATACAATCCTAGACATACTCATTTGGATGTATCTTTTGAGCTATTGATGAAGTTCCTAACAAATAACCTCCCCAATCTCTCAAACCTAGCCTCACTAGGTATCACTGTATATAGCCTAAGATTTTCATTCACAATAGGATACTTGTTAGAGTCTAATCATGACTAACATAACAAATGTTTATTGACATATCACCTAGACACCCAGGGTGTCTATGAAACTAGCCAATGGAAGTGAGGAAACATATCATAAGTCATAACATAATACCCAAAAAAACATTAAATCAAATTCATCAACCCATCAAAAATAACCCTTTGATAAGAATCCACTTAAATCCATAAAATATATTATTTATATTCATTTATAAATATAATAGAAAATTTAAACGTCACTTTGATTAAATTTTTTTAAAAAAGTTCCTCTTAGGAATTTTATCAAACATATAGATTGTACATGTAATTTTTAAACATGTATAAAGCATTAAAACCAATAGAAATACAATTTATATAAAGCTTGGAAAACATCATTACATTGTAAAACAATTTAACTTCTTCAATATTGGAATATATAAGATGATATTGAAAAAAAAATTGAGTTTTAGAAAACTAAATCATCCATGGAATTTAAAATAAATAGAGTTGTATAAAAAAACATACTCAAACCACAACATGGTTTCTCAATCACTATATCATTGTATTATTTAGTCATGAGTTTAGAAAAACATCCCCATTACCAAATCCAAATTCAACCCTCATCACTACCTGAATAACTATGATCGATATTGTCTTTGTCTCTATCTCCATTATCTACGACTAGAACCTATATTCCAATTTTCTTGATAATTAAATAGTGTTTTATATTTGATTTTAATGCTAAAAAATGCAATTTTTTTAATAAATGATTAGGAAATTGTGTGATTTACCTACTAACTCAAACCATCCATTTATACAATATCAATGGGTACACATATAGTTTTCATCTAATATAAATCAGCTAATTATCTCTTCTAAGCAATTACCTTCACATACTATATCTGTATATGAGCCCCTTATTTTTTTATTGTGCTCACCTATTCATGAATTTTGATTTCCATTACCATAAATTTACACTAATGGTCTTACAGTTTAGAGTAACTACAACTAGGAGTAAATGTGGCTACAATCCCTAATGAATTTCTAAATTCACCAAATGGTACTGTTCCTGAACTCATCCCTCATATGTGACTAGGATGCTCCTTCCCAAGGACTTCACAAACTAGATGATCCTTGAAGACCAAGAGAGACTGGGTAGGATTGGAATCCCAAGGTTATTTTATTTTTACTTATAAATCAAATATTATCCATATTTAAAGAAATGGATAACAAAAAAGTGACAATTGGAATTAAGTTATTACAATGAAAAAGGAATTCGTACCCCATATTATTTTGATGGATCATTCATGTAACTCCCATCGTATTTTGTATAAACATCATGTAGGTTCTGGGCATAGTGGAAGTGCATGGATGTCAGTACCCAACATTAATTTTTCTATTAACAACAATCAATCCTAGATTCATTATGATGATAAAATGATAGATCTTCATAATAGAACGAAGAATGAAAGAAAATAGTGGAGTCTTGGAACTATAGAGAGGATCATCATATGTTGGTTATAATTAATTTAATTAAAACACAAGAATTACATTTATTGAATTCTCTCTTCATTGATGTTTTCGATCATAATCCAATGTGATATGTCGTTGTGTCGTAGAAGAAAAGTGTAAACTTCCTCTAGTAGTGATCCACATGTGCTCTAAATATCTCTGGACATCGCTGAATAGATCTCCAGATGCTAGTGCAGAAGATCCTTCACTTGCGATGTCCTCCTTTGATCGTCTTGAGAGCCGCTTCCAAAGCGCTCTACTTGATCTGATGGAGGGGGATCTCTCTCGTAACTTGAGAGTGTTCTTAGAGGAAATGAATTCTCTCTTTTCTTGAGAGCTTTCTCTAAATCCATTATGCATAACCATAAATAATTTATAGGTCTCATGAGAATAATGTAATTGGGATTTTATTACTTAGAATAATAAAATGAATTAATTACCCGAAAGCATTTATTCATTTCATTTAATTCTTAGTAATAACCCATGTCTAATAAAAACCATTGACTATTATTATCACTTAACATGTGCCAAGCGAGTTACACCAAATATTATTTATTAAATAAATAATATTATTTCTCACAAATCCATAGAAAAACTACACAGAATGTACTTTTGTTTTTCCATTTTCTTTATTTCCTATACCACATTTATTAGACCTTGAATAATAACTATTTATTTCTCAAATAAATACCACTGAATTACACGCTAATAAATATATTTTTTCACCCACAATATATTATCTCAAATAACTAGTGTTGAAGTAAATTTGATTAGAAATCCTGGAATAATTATTAAACCATAATCGGGAATAATCTTTATTCAACTTGTTAAATGAACATTTAACTTTGATACTTGAACACACTTAGTGTGTGACTGTCTAGGTCACTTTCTTAGTGGCATTAGGTGAAGCCTACCTAAAATCGAAGGTTAACGTCTAGTAACATTTCAAGGCACCCATAGAGAAAAAAGTTAATGCCGCAATGACTTTTCACCTCCTATGAATGCTTATCGTGTAATGTAATCTCTTTGGCTCGATATCTCAAATAAAGTAGGTTGCATGTTAGTGTCATTAACCCATGTACTTGATTATTCTTTCTTTGACTTTCCATAATCGAACTTTACCATTACTTACCATGGAAATAGATATATTTATGCTATATCAATTCCATAAAAGGGTCTGAGATATCAACTTATGTTATGAAATAAAAGGGAAAAATACACATGTCCTCAGATAGGAACATCCAATGACACTATAAAATGTGAATTTTCTACTGGTGGGTCTCGTTCTCATAATATACTCATGGATATTACCAAGGGTGCAGACCATGAGAAGGTGCCTCAAAGTTTTAATGAGTCCTAACCCCTAATGGCCTTTATTATTTTTGTCTATAAAATAACATCATTCATCCATTAAACATATATGAAAGAATAGTGTTATGGAACTTCTGGGTTCTCATCATAGTAGGTATCCTCTATGACCCTTTTGTGAAATAGTTATCCTTAGGACATTATCAAATTAATTGTCACGCAAATGAACAATCAAGATGTGATAAGGTATTTATTAATGAATAAAGTACGAAGTAATTGGTTCTAGGCCACCAACTCCAACAGAATCTCACTTGGACTAGAGCAAACTACTAACAACCTTTAATCCACTAGCTCTCACATGATATTTATGCTTCTGCTGAGATGGGCCTTTAGTCATGGGGTCCACCACATTCTCTTTCATGGACACTCTACTCATTTCAGCTTCACCCCTTTAATAGAAATTCCTCAAGAGGTGATATTTTTGGAGAATGTGATTTTTTTGTTGATGTGACCTTGGTTCTTTTGCAAGAGCCACCACTGTAGTATTATTAAAATACAATGTGATAGGATATTTAATGTTAGGAACCACATCAAGCTCCTGGAAAAAGTTTATAATTAATAAGGCTTCCTTGGCTACATCAGAAGCCATTATATATTCAGACTCCACTGTAGAATCGGTGAAAACTGGTTACTTTGAACTCTTCCAGCTCACAGCTCCTCCGTTGAGACAGAAAACATATCTTGATTACGACTTCAGATCATTTTGATATGTCTGAAAACTAGCATCAGCATAACCTCTGATGACAAGCTCATCATCTCTTCCATACTCCAGGAACATATCCTCAGTTCTTCTCAGATACTTACAGATAGTCTTAACAGCAGTCCAATGATGTTCTCCTAGATCTACTTTATATCTTCCTACCATGCTCAGTGCATAGGCAACATCAAGCCTAGTACATAACATGGCATACATGATTGATCCTATAGCCGAAGTGTATGGTATCTTACTCATCCTATCTTTATCATGTTGTATCTAAGGACACATTTTCTTAGAAAGATGTAGGCCATGTGACACTGGAACTAATCCCCTATTAGATTATTACATACTAAATCTCTTTAGTATCTGGTTATTATATGTACCCTAACTTATTCCAAGCAGCCTCTTGGATCTATCATGAATGATCTTGATCCCTAGAATGTAGGTTGATTCACCTAAGTCTTTCATGGAGAAACACTTATTCAACCATTCATTGACTAATTGTAAGACCGGTACATTGTTTCCAATAATTAATATTTCATCAACATTACTACTTGGATAACAATCTCATTTCTATTAAACTACTTATAAACACATGGCTCACATTCATTCTTAATGAAACCAAATTACTTTATGGCTTCATTAAACTGAATTTTCCATGACCTGGACGCTTGCCTTAATCCATAAATGTATTTATACAACTTACAAACCCTTTTGGATTCACCTGGTGTCACAAACCCTTCTGGTTGTGTCATATAGACATCTTCTTGAAGTTTCCCATTAAGGAATTATGTTTTGACATCCATTTTCCAAATCTCATAGTCATGGTAAGCTGTTATGGCAAATATGGTTCTTATGGATTTAAACATGGAAAATGGCGATAAGGTTTCATCATAGTCAGTTCCTTGATGTTGTATGAATCCTTTATCCACTAGCCTTTCTTTCTAGGTTCTAACTTGACCTTCTATGTCCATCTTTCACTTGAATACCCATTTTCATCCAATAGTCTTTACATCAACTAGCTCATTGACCAGAACCTAGACTTGGTTCTGATACATTGAATTCATCTCATATTTCATAGCTCCTAGCCATATTGATGCTTCTGATCTCTTTACAACTTTCTTGTAGTAGATAGGTTCATCGTTGTCCAACAATAATGATTCACCATCCTTGGTGACTATTAAATCAAATCACTCTGATTCCCTTACCTCTCTTGAGCTCCTACACAGAACTTTTGTTTCCAGAACCACTTCCATAGGGACTTTTGAAACTTGTTCCGGTACCAACTCCTATGTATCCCAAGAATTAAACTCATCTAATTCAATCTTTCTCCCACTATCCTTTTTAAGGGTGTGCTCCCTCTCAATAAAGATAGATTGTCTAGAGACAGCCACTTTCTTGTCTGAGGGTTATATAGGTAATATTATTTCGTTTCCTTGGGATATCATATAAAGATACACCCCATGCCCTGAGGTACTAGTTTGTTGCTGAGAAGGACTTAAAAAATTCTTCACATCCCCATAAATTTGTTTTCAACAAAATGGGTTTCTTTCCATTCCATAACTCGGAGGGAATTCCATTTGCTGCATTAGTTCATACTTGGTTTAATGTGTATGATACAGTTTGTAATACATATCCCCAAAAGGATAATGTAAGATTTTCATAAATCATCATTGACCTCACCATGTCCAACAAAGTACAGTTCCTCCTTTAAATAGCACAATTCCACTATGGTGTATAAGGAGGATTGAGTTGATATGGAATCTCATACTCTCATAAAAGTTCAATGAACTTTTGGTTCATATATTCTCTACCCTGATCTGATCGAAGATTCCTTATCTTCTTTCCAAGCAGATTCTCTAATTCATTCTCGAATTCCTTACATTTCTCTAAGGACTCAGACTTATACCTTATTAATTATATATAGTCATATCTACTCAAATCATCAGTAAATGTAATTAAGTAATAATATCTACCTCTAGCTTTTATTGAAAATGGACCACACACATCTGTTTGTACCCATCCTAGAAGCTCTATGTACCTTTCACCCTGTCCACCAAAAGGTATCTTGGTCATTTTCCCTTGTAAAAAAGTGTGACATCTATCAATTGGTTTTAGCTCAGTAGAGTCTAAATAACCATATTTGTAGAGCTTTGTCAAGCGATTCTTATTTATATGACTAGGACAGTGATGCCACAACTGGGTGTTATATGAGTCATGTGAGTTTGTTTCATTATCGATTTCCAATACTTGGTTTTTGTAATTTAATATATAAAAATCATTATTTAAATGTTTCATACCATAACACGTGTTGTTCTTATAAAATAAGAACATGTATTTACAAACATGAAAATAAATCCATCCATATCTAAACATGATATAGAAATTATGATCATGGTAACACTTGGAACATAATAATAGTTATGTAAAACCAAAATCATTCTAATTGGAAGTGAGAGATAGTAATTGTCAATGGCTAATGCAGCTAGCCTCATGCCATTGGAAGCTTGAAGATCCACCTCTCCCTTGTAAATCTTTCTAAATCTACTTGGTTCTTGCATTTGAATGCAGATGTGATCCCAAAAAGTTGTATCAAATACCCAATGTGTATAAATAGAAAGATTTCAAAAGATAATGAATGCCCCTTTAGTATCCCCACGCTTTTGGGTGCAGTTCCTATTCTAGTGTCCTGGCTTGCCACATGAAAAACATACTGCCTATCATTCCTTTCCCTACCTCTAGATCTTCCCCTTCTTAGAGGGACGGTGCTCCGGAGCTTCAGACCATTTATAAATCATTGGCCTCTTTGCCTTGTCCTTCCTTTTCTTATTCCCCATAAGGATTACAAGTTTGTCACGCCTCGTGTCTTTATCTACCTAGAAAATTAAGGTCATAAGTTTTGATAGAATCTTCTCATTGTTTCTCATGTTTTATTTGAAAATAAAGATAGAGAAGGTCTTGGGTAGTGATGATAGGATGAGATCTGTATGCTACTCATCCGGGAACTTATTCCCTAAGATTTCCAGACGTTCAATGTAGCCAATAATCTTGACTACATGAGGAATAGGTAGTGAAAACTCTCCAAGATTAGTTGTTAACAAAGCATTGGAGATCTCATATCTCTCTTGTGCCACCTTCTCTTGATATAGATCCTTAATCTGAGACATCATGTTATATGCATCCATCTTTTCATGTTACTTAAAGAGTTCATTAGACATGGTTGATAGCATAAAACATTGGAAATATGTGGAATCATCCAAATGTATCATATGGAGATATATTTCCTCATCACTGTCCTCTTTTCAGGTTCAACTATAATAGGCTCCTTCAGCAGATACAATTTCGTCTCGTGGCGAAGGATGATGCATAAACGTCTCTGCCACTCCTAGAAATTGGTGTCGGTGAGAAGGTTTTCCTTCTTGAGTATTTTTTGAAATGATATGTTTAAATTCATTTTTCTTGTCATTTATACAAATTAATATGAGAAAATATTTAGTACTTTATCATGATAAAACTAAGACAAATAAATAAATTAATACTATTTATCCTTCCACTATTTTATCTAAATACAATATCCCTCACCATTGACATTGGAATATTCTGTTTCTTGAATATTCTAGTTGAAATGATCCATATTTCCCTTTCCATTACCCCAAATAGGGTTGTTCAAGAAACTTGAAAGGATTTAGGTAGTCATTCCAAATTCCAAATGTATTAACTCGTAGTTCCTTGATTTGCTGAGTGGACTCCTCAATCCTAAAATCCTTTTTATTTTTTATTTCTTCAACCTTTTCCTCTTGGTCGCACCAAGTATTGATGTGGAAGTCAACCCTTGATGTGAACTAAGTCAAGCCAACCTAAAACCTTGAATTAGAATTCCCCAATAATTGAAATCACCCCAACTAAGGTTGGTCAAGCACTTTGAACAATGGTTCGATTCTAACCAATATTATGGAAGGCTATACTGACTTAATATTTCTTTGAGGGATTTTATCCTTATACATAATTCCTATTTTATTATCTTTTATTAAATTCTTGTTAATATTAATTAGGATATACTTAAGTGATTAACCATGTCTAATATAATATTTACGCATAATCTGGTCTTATTTTAGTTCTATCTAGCATTCTTGTTTAATTTATTAATTGTGTGATTGCAATAACACACCCATAATAAATAAAACATGCAACTAACAGAAATAAAATAAATGTTATGATCATGAGATTGTTCTATTGGTTAGTTTATCTAGTGGTTTATAAACTAACCCAAGACCTTGGGGAGAAACACCTTGAACCTTTTGGGATCATGTTTACAGCTTTCCAACTATCCACCTTTGTATCTACTTATATTAGTTTCACCTTGGATCCTAACTTGAGCCACCTCCACTAGCTTTGGAGATCCATCCATTACATATGCTTTTATCTCACTCACAGGTGAGGGGTAAAATAGGGTTTTACATAAAATAAACTTTGGTCATGTTTTCCCTACATATTAATGAGGAGAAGGCTCACAGGCCAACAAATTTAATTTAAATAAATAAATTAAAAGAATTCATCCACATACAAAGGTCTTGGTCTAGCTCATGATCATTCATACATGCAATAATATTTATGCATAAATAAAACAACCATTAAATTCTTTAATCGTTCTTGTTTAATATAAATCATGCTCGAATCAATTATTTATCTTTAATTAATCAATACTTTTATCTTAAACCATTTTTCTGAATTTCCTTGAGATTATCATCCATCATAATTTTAAACAAATAAATTCATTTAAAATTATCTTTGTATGTAACTTATACCTTGGTGGAATCCCAGTGAATTCTCATTCATAACTACCCAATGAGTAGAAATGAAAATTATGCATATGTTAAATTAAACACACACACAAATATATATATATATATATAACCTATAACGTGTTGTACCTCAGCTTTACGCCCACACCATGGTATACGTATCAAGTTTTTTTATGATATAATAATAAATTTTAATAATTCTGTATAGTTTGGATGAGTACATGGAATGTAGTTCCAACTACACAACATGTACTATCGTCCACCATCCGCCCAAAGTACACGCCCAGGGATATGGCATGTAGATGTACTGTGGAAATCTTCAGAGTACACGGCGTGTCCAGTGGGACACACGCCGTGTAGTATCTGAGTTACACGGTCTCCATCCAGGCAAGCCATGTATAGGGTACACGGTCAAACCCTGACCTGAAAAAACTAAATGTTGTGTCTAGTGGGCCACATGGCGTGTAATCCTAAAACCGTGTGCCACCTGTTCCTGGTCAACATACTGAGTCATTAAGACATAGAAAAACTCCAATCATAAGGCTTGGTTAAGTAGACCATCCCGATGCAATGAACCTTGACTACACAGCATGTACTGCAGAATACACATCGTTAATTTTGGTGTCGTATGGCTAGGAACCTTTGGCACCTCTATATGAGATCCCCTATTTTATTTTAATCAAAATTAAAAGAAAATATTTTTTCTATAAGGTGAATGAGAAACGAAAGAGGAGGAATAGATCTTGAGATTCAGATTTGAAGAATGATTAACATGAATTGAAATAACTAAATTATTAAATGCATAAATCATCAATGAAAAATTAAATAATTATAATCAATAATATAACCCCTATAATACCACTTGTAGGTTTCGGGCATAACTGATGTGCGTGGATGGGTGTAACCAAATTTAATTTTTCCATTAATAATGATCAATATAAGATCTATCACGATGATAAAATGCAAGATCTTTAGAATAGAATGAAAAAATAATGAAAAGAGGGGAGTCCTGGAACCATAGATAGGATTTCCATATGTTGTTTATAATTAAGTTAATTAAAATACAAGAATTACCTTGATAGAATTCTCTCTTCATTGATGTTTCTGGTCACGATCCAATGTTATCCATCATTGCATCGGAGAAGCCAAGTGTAGGATTCCTCTAGTGGTGATCCACGCATGCTCCACGTGTCTCTGTACATCACCAAAGGGATCTCCAAGTGCTAGCGTGGAAGAGCCTTTGCTTGTGATTTCCGCCTTCGATCGTCTTGAGAGACGCTTCCAAAGAGCTCTCCTTGATCTGGTGGAGGAGGATCTCTCTTGTAACTTGAGACCATTCTTGGAGGAAAGGAATTATCTCTTGGCTTGAGAACATTCTCCAAATATGTTGTGCATAACTACAAAGAATGTCTAGGTCTCATGAGAATAATGTAATTGGGATTTTATTACTTAGAATGACAAAATGAATTAATTACCTAAAATCATTTATTCATTTTATTTAATTCTTAGTAAGGCCCCATGTCTAATAATAATAGTTTACTATTATAATTACTTGGCATGCACCGAGTGAATTACACCTAATATTATTTATTAAATAAATAATATTATTTCTCAAAAATCTACAGATTAACAACACGGTGTGTATATTAATATACATGGTGTGTACTTTTGTTTTTTCATTTTCTTTATTTCCTCCACCACATTTATTAGACCTTGAATAATGAAAATTTATTTCTCAAATAAATATCACTACATTACTCGCTAATAAATATACTATTTCACCTATAATATATTCTCTTGAATAACTAGTGTAAAAATAAATGTGATCTAACATCCTTGCATAATAATTAAACCACAAGCAAAAATAATCTTTATTCGACTTGTTAAATGAACATTTAACTGAGATACTTGGAAACACTTAGTGTGTGACCCTATAGGCCTCTTTCTCAGTGGCATTAGGCAGAGCCTTTCTAAAGTCCTAGGTTAGCATCTAGAAACATGTTGAGGTACCCATAGAGAAAGAATTTAATGTTGTAATGATGTGTCACCTCCTACGAATTCTTACCATGTAATGTAACCCCTTTATCTCGATATCTCGAATCAAGCAGGTTTCATGTTAGTGCCATCAACCCATGTGCTCGATTATTCTTTCTTTGACTTTCTAGAATTGAAATATCTCATTCCTCACCATGCACATGGATTTATTTAGGCTATATAAATTCCATTAAAGGGCAAAAGATATCAAATTCTATTATGGAACAGAAGGGACAAATCCTTCCTCTCGTTATCTATTAATGCAGTATTACTCGTGATGCTCCCAACATATACTACCTCACTAAAAACAGTGTGTCTTCATAGTTTTCATCAATATATCTTAGTGAATGAGTTGTAATACCCATTATTATAACCTTAAGGTCTAAAGACCAATACACACATCCTCGGATAGGAACATCCAATTACACTATGAAATGTGGATTTCCTATTGGAGGGTCCCATTATTATAATATCCTCCTAGATATTACTAAGTGTTTACATCATAATAAGGTGCCTCGAAGTTTTATGAGTCCTCACCCCTAATGGAATGTATTATTTTTGTCCCTCAAATAACATAATTCAGCCATAAAACATATATTCAAGAATAGTGTTATGGAAATTCCGAGTTCTCATCACAACAGGGATCCACTATGACCCTTTGGTGAAACAACTATCCTCAGGACATTATCACATGAATTTTCATGCAAAAGAACAATCATGATTTGATAAGGTATCTATTAATGAATAAAGTACAAATTATTTGGTTATAGGACACCAACTCCAACACATCCAACATAATTTATATTTAGTATACATGGTTCTATAAATTATATTACTATATTAAGAAAATATAAATACACAATTTAAAATATGAAATAGATAATGGTATCTTATAAATATTTAAACTAAAGATATTTTTACCATAATCAATCTGTTTCTGGAAAAACTCTTTGAACCACTAATGCAAGGGGGGTTATTTTTTTATCTCATCTAGATATATTTTTTACTGAAAAAAAATGAAATAAATAACATTTAATTTAATCATAATGTATGTAATTTAATATTCTTATATATAATATGATATTAATATAGCAATACATTCTTCAATACTATGGTATTCTCATAGTAGTGTTTATCAACAAACACCTTCCACTAATCACTAGGTGACCCTTCTGGTGCCTCATCATACTATTGTTGAGTGTTCAATGATGTATCATTGAATTCATTCCATAATCACTATTTAAAATCTTTCTATTTATTACCCAAAATTTTCAACATCCGCATTCATGAGATAATATTAGAAATGGTAAAGTGGAATAACATGTGTATAAAGAGATTCACTTTTAAAATATTATATTTTTATTAATTTTTGGAATTCAAGTGATCCATAATATATTAAAATTACCTTTTTCTAGGAATAAAATACTTCATTCTTCCAAGACTAAGTAATATTTCTCCAATCAAAATAATTATTTGGAAGGGTAACCAACTCAACCGCTAACTAGCATGGAATCTGGCCAAATAATACTACAATGTCATCTGTGCGGACCCCATAATGATCAAATGGGATAATTATATTCATTGTATTCATATTAAAAACATCTAAACAACTAATATTTTTATCCATAGTAACATTTTTTCCAAATTTTATGAACAAATAATTATTAGTATAAAAAAGTGTAATAATTTAATTCACATTAAAATTTGTACCTATAACTATCACCTACCAATTTCCTCAAAATGAAATAGGAGTAACCACATGTTCCATCATGCGGATTCACCGCATGATGAAATTTATGAATCTAGGAGAAATGTCACATATGGTTATGGGATGGAGAGGTAGGGTGTTTCTGTAACACCCCGAGCTTCCACGATACGCTTCTCTTTCAATAATGCAATAGCTTGCATTGGATGAAAGTTTGAGATTCTAACACACCACGACTAATCAAAACAGCCATTATGAATAGTAATACCCACTTTTGGAAATTATATATATTTTATATTTCAAAATGGACTTCATTTTTGGATTCAAAATATCGAAATTAGCCTATGTTGAATTTTTGGTATTTTTCTGAGAACTTCCAATTTTTTATGAATAGTGAAAAATACTTAAAAACAACTTTTTTAATAAAAATAATTTATAGTGATAAATTATACTATTGAGTGGTTTTAAAGTATAATTAGAATATATTTTTACCATTTAATCCAATGGTGGTCATTAGAATTAATTTCACTTTGAAATTGGACATAAACAATTGTCAATCTATTAATATATATTGTTTCTTAAAAACACGCTATTTGTTGTGACAACGGGAATTAATTATAAAATTAATTAATGAAAATTATATGTTTGGAATTTTTTAAAATAGACATCATTTTTGAATTCAGAATATCAATTATAGATTAGGGTGAAATTTTGCCATTGTTCTAAAAAACATCAATTTTTGATGAATAGTGAAACCACTGAGTGGTAGTTTAAAAACTGATTTTTTGTTTAAATGAAACATTACCACTTCTGTGATTTGATTTTTAAAAATCAGACATATTTGGTTGTCATTAGGAAGTAAAATGTGGTTCAATGGGATTAAAATAATTTTTGGTGAATAGTAACTTTTAAGTTTAATTAATCGCGATTAAAGGTAATTAGTGAAATTTAGGGTAAAAATGATATTATAAAAATATTAAAATACCATTAAACTTGTCCTACAATTATTGGATGAGTCATGGCCGACCAATAAAATCCATGGGTCAACTTGGGGACCCCATGGAGACACTTTGGTAACAAAATGACATTAATAACTTTTTATTTAAAGTAAAAATAAAATTGTCACAAACATGTGTTGTTTTACTAAAACAATTATTACATGGGGTTATATAAGATAAATTTTAGACTATAAATATTCATTGGAAAAATAAAAAGATTTCATACGTCATGGCCATTTTTTTATAATTTTTAGACATTAAATAAATTAAATTTTTAATGACACCATGATGATGCAGCGATTACCTCATTAATTAACGATTTAAATAAAATGAAAAGATAATGTAAAATCTAAGACTTAAACTAGTAAAAAACCTATTTTATGGGTAGATTTATAACCCTTATCACCTTATCCTAGAAATATATAATTGTGGGACCTTCGAAATCCAAAAAGCACTTCATAATAATGTGACATTTCATGACATTCCAAGAGTGCCCCTCCTCTCCTCTTATAAAAGGCCCCCACCTCTACCATCTTACCCACACCTCTCAAGACTTTGGCTCAGCCAACCCCTTCCCATTTTGTCTCTCCACATCCCACTATTACTCCTAGAAGCCTCACTTTGGGAAGAAGTCTTCCCAAGGAAGCCTTTGTCTCAAATCAAAAAGAGTTACCCGATTTTAAGGTAATGTCTTCTCTTATGTTATTTTATATTATTTTGCTTCTCCAACCCCTTAAACTCTTTTTATTACTTTATTTTGTAACAAAACCAGTATCTAGAATATACTAGGATGATTTTATGATAAGGATTTTATTTACACTTACACACACCTTCGTCTAATGGTTAAAGAACATACAGTTTCTGTGGGTGGCGAAATACTGCCCCACGAAACGATGATTGTTCAATATTCTTTTAACACCTCTAATGGTTTCCATTATGATGACACTATTTTTATATATGATATATATTATGTTTTTGTTTTCCTTATGATTATGTATTTTTTATTTATTACATACCTTTATGATTTCCATTATGGGTAAACGCGATAATTTCATTTTAGGAAGTGCGGACTACCGCCCCCTCAAAGTGATTTGAATCATTAATGCCATATGTGGGATGTATAAAGGATGGAGTAAATGGTATTATACATTATATTATACTGGAATTATAGTATACCTTTATATAATTATAATTTCATTCCATTAAATACTAAATAGAAATGAAAGTAGCATTCATGCGTACGTACGGCTTACCGTCTCCATGAACGGTGAATTTCATTTCTTACCTCTAAATGTTATGTAATATTATAGATTAATGTATATACTGGATATATATGATATATATGATATCTACATCATGAATATAATTATGTATATAATGGATATTTCACCACATGAACAACTTGTAATTATAAGAAGTTTATTTTTGACTCAAGTACCAAAGATCGACAAAATGACCGTTATTAACTTAAATAATTACATAATCTTCATAACATGGTAATAAGTGATATAAAAGGAATAATTAACATGAAAAAGGTTCTTAATCAAGTAGAAATTAACTCTAGTTTATTATTCAAGAGATTAAAGAACGATCGAGTCAAGTCGGACATGAGGTAAGGGAACTTCTTAACCCGATTTCCATTCTTTGGGTTAATCTCCTACTTTCAAATTATGTCATGATATTATTATGTTCTATTTTGTATTTTTAATTTATTTATGTTTAATTATAGTTATTAACATAATAGATCTATTTTATATAAAAAGTGATCTTTGTAATGGACTTCGTCTCAATCTCCTTTCATTGAGACATATTTTATTTTATACACAACTTTCTTTTATACGGTGTATAAACCCCTTTGACTTTTAAGTTTATTCAAAAGGAATATTTTTTATACAAAGCATTTTACTAAATGACAAAAGGGAATGTTTTTTTCATACGTATGTGGCGAAAATGACTTCTCTGCCGCCGTGACCATTATTTGAGTTCTGGATTCCTCTACAAGCCATAACTTTTTTTAAATGAAAATTAAATACAAAGTTGTAATTTTCTTTTATTTTGGTATTGAAAATGGTTTTGAAAGTGTTTTTTATTATTATATCAATGTGTTTTATTGATATATTTTGATTGAAATGTGGTAATGTTATGTTTCCTTTATGCATGTTTTATGTGATATGATTATGTTATAGTTTGTGATATGTTTAAACCTGTTCATATGATGAATGCATTGGACTTAATAAGTGATGGGTGGAGCCCGCTATAGCTCCTTGATGCATCAGGAGGTCTCATGAGACAAACTAGTGTCTTGGCACGAGGCCTTGACAAAATCTTATTTGTAGTCTTGGCACGAGGCCTTGGCTGCGTGGTTATGATAGTCTGGAATTATGCATTCCATCATTATGAAAGTGGATATTGATATTGAATGTGATTATTCGACTAGTAGAACATCCATGTGAATAAGTAAATGGCATTATCTCATTTTACTTTTTCCATATTATGTTGAAGTTCAAGTTTAAAAGGATTTTGTTTTAGTCATACATTTCCTTAAATGTTTATGTTTATTTATGAAAGCTTCCGCTATATTGTTGTCCTTAATGAGCATCTGAGCTCACCCCTTTCAATGTTTTATTTTTCCCAGGATGTGAAGAAATATTTTATGAATAACCTACAGGGATAGTCTGAAGGGGATAGAAGTGTGGACTATGGAGACTTTGTTATTGTGATTTTTCAATTTACGATGTAATGTAACATTATGAATGTATCTAGTGTTTCCAAGCCTACTAAACTAATCGGTCTTTTGAGACTTGATCTTTTGTGATCATGCCAATGTTACGAAATAATGCACCGACTCTGGGTAACTGGGGTCGGGGCATTACAGTTGATATCAGAGGCAGTTTAGTACTAACCTTGGAAGCTAGATTTAGATAAACTCTGATTATAGCACATATCCCTAAGATAGACTTTGAGGATTAGTATAGAATAACTTCCTAGAATTTTGGTATTATAGAGATTTTGTGAGTTTTCCGAGCAATAAATCTCTGTCTGGATACGAGCAGGTAGAGGTGGCTCTGGCACAGATGTACCTAGGGGTAAACCCCAAAAACACCGCTTTGAGCTAGACTCGAACGGGAACTGGTGCACGACAATGGTCCTTGCTTCAGTCATGGTTACGACACTCCCGGAGGATATGCTTAGGATAATTCTCATTTTTTTAAAAACCATTATGAAGGGTTTATGATTATATACTTCCTAAAAGAAAACATTTATTATGATTATGGATTATATCCATAAACCGTTCAATTTACATTAAGTATTTTACAAGTTTGGAATTATTCATTGCAATTTATAAACTAACCTAGTTTATGTCATTATATATAAATGGTGACCAGTAGAAGGAATGTGAACTCCATCAAAACGTATGATCCAAAGAGTAAGAAGGGTCATATCTTTCACGGTATTAAGCCAAAATTTAGAAGGGAAATAGTCTCCCATGTGTTCTCAACATATAAAGAAATAGTATCATGTGTTAATAAGATAAGTAAAGAATTCTCTATGTATTATGGCTTTGAAGGGAAGAAAGAGAAGAAAAGGATGGAAGAGAGAATGATGGATAAAGGGACGAGGGAAAAGAAGAATTTTCCAATATGTGATAATTGTGGGAAGAAACACCTTGGAACTTTCCTGAAGGGAATGGGAGTTTGTTATAAGCTTGGAGAAAAAGGACACCAAGTGCATGCCTGCAAGGGTAAGAAGAAGGTTTCAAATGTACAATGCTTCATCTGCTATGAGTGGGGACACTATGCAAACCAATGTCCAAATCATCAGAGTATGCCCCAAATGATGTTATTGGATAATAATAAAGTTATGATACTACCACAGATGAGGAGGAATGATTAGAATTCTTATGTTGTTATTAAATAATTTTGTCATTTGAGTGTTGTATCAATGATGTACTGGTTATAATAATTATGGAGTATATAAGGATTGTACTGCAGTATTATTTCATCAAGGACTTGAGATTGTGTGGAACTATGAAAAGTGACTCCATAGCAGGTTAAATTTTTGGAAAATATATGGTTGAGAGAAAGATAAACCATAATATGGTTCTGATACCGAGATAGTGATTTTGTAATAATACATGATTGATTTGGATTAATTATATTGGATATTCTTAACTTCCTTGAAAATGATTAATGATTTGTATACATTTTTTGATAGAAGTAGTATATCTAGTATTATATAAGGAATAGGGGATCATGAATGTAATAAATAAGGATTTATAGTAATTTAGGATGTTGCAGTTTTTTAAAAGAATACATGATGAAGGTGTTCACATGTTGTTACGCGGAAAAAAGGATCTTCATTATGTTTACCTTCCTTATAAAATTTGGACTGTGAGTTGGACAGAAGTATTTTGGATAACTATAAAGGTTGGAATGGATTAAGTTGAACCTTGGATAGTATTGTTTAAGGTTAAAAAATTTCTGAATATTATTTTTGGAATATTATAATACTGTAGTTTTAGGAAAAGGACAATCTGTAGGTCGGGGGATAACATGTCGCGTCGGACAAAGCTGTAGGAATCGAACCCACAACCATAGTGTGACAAGCCTTTATTACCTACCACTAGCCTACAGGAAGTACCTGGTTATTACAAAATAGTTTTCCTAATCTAAATGGTATTTGTTAATATTTTGAACCTTGTACGATTAGGATAAATATAATATTTTTGAGTTCTATTATCTTTTTGAGTGAAAGATGAGTTTGTGGTAGAAATTAGTTGAAGGTTGAAACTCTACTTGTAAAGAAAAAATATATATATACCTATCTATTATTCTATGAATAAATTAATTCTTAAACTTTATTAAAGGGATATTAAAACAAAAAATGTGTTATCATAATACCTTATGTCTTGTTGAACTGATAATATTTTAAATCAACATAGATTGATGGATTTGAGGCCCTCAATTTTACACTTGTTTGTGATTGATGTCATCAATCACTCCCTACAAATATTTACGTTTTTCCTCCAATTATATGTCTCTAATTTCCACAAATGTTCTCCTAATCGAGATCATAATTTGGTGGTGACTTTTTCATTTCCCTTTCCCTCTTATTAGGGAAAAATTTTATTAACCTTATTTCCGATGTGGGTTTTCCACAAAGGTATTTTCTATTTTCAACCTTTTATTTTCAAAGAAAAATTTCAAATTGCGAGGATGCAATTTATTGAAGGAGGGTAGAATGTAACACCCCGAGCTTCCATGATACGCTTCTCTTTCAATAATGCAATAGCTTGCATTGTACGAAAGTTTGAGATTCTAACACACCGCGACTAATCAAAATAGTCATTATGAATAGTAATACCTAATTTTTGAAATTATATATATATTATATTTCAAAATGGAATTCATTTTTGGATTCAAAATATCGAAATTAGCCTATGTTGAATTTTTGGTATTTTTCTGAGAACTTCTAATTTTTTATGAATAGTGAAAAATACTTAAAAACAACTTTTTTAATCAAAATAATTTATAGTGATAAATTATACTATTGAGTGGTTTTAAAGTATAATTAGAATATATTTTTACCATTTAATCCAATGGTTTTAATTAGAATTAATTTCACTTTGAAATTGGACATAAACAATTGTCAATCTTTTGATATATATTATTTCTTAAAAACACGCTATTTGTTGTGACAGCGGGAATTAATTATAAAATTAATTAATGAAACATATATTTTTTGAATTTTTTAAAATATACATCATTTTTTAATTCGGAATATCAATTATAGCTTAGGGTGAAATTTTGGCATTGTTCTGAAAAACATCAATTTTGATGAATAGTGAAACCACTAAGTGGTAGTTTAAAAACTGATTTTTCGTTTAAATGAAACATTACCACTTCTGTGATTTGATTTTAAAAAATCCAACATACATGGTTGTCATTAGGAAGTAAAATGTGGTTCAATTGGATTAAAATAATTTTTGGTGAATAGTAACTTTTAAGTTTAATTAATCGCGATTAAAGGTAATTAGTGAAATTTAGGGTAAAAATAATATTATAAAAATATGAAAATACCATTAAACTTGCCCTAAAATTATTAGATGAGTCATTTCCGACCAATAAAATCCATGGTTCAACTTGGGGACCCCATGGAGCCACTTTGGTAAGAAAATGACATTAATAACTTTTTATTTAAAGTAAAAATAAAATTGTCACAAACTTGTGTTGTTTTACTAAAACAATTATTACATGGGGTTATATAAGTTAAATTTTCAACTATAAATATTCATTGGAAAGATAAAAAGATTTAATACTACATGGTAATTTTTTTTAATTTTTATACATTAAATAAATTAAATTTTTAATGACACCATGATGATGCAGCGATTACCTCATTAATTAACGATTTAAATAAAATGAAAAGATAATGTAAAATCTAAGACTTAAACTTTTCAAAAATCTATTATATGGGTAGATTTAGAACCCTTATCACCTTATCCTAGAAATATATAATTTTGGGACCTTTGAAATCCTAAAATCACTTCATAATAATGTGACATTTCATGACATTCCAAGAGTGTCCATCCTCTCCTCTTATAAAAGGCCCCCACCTCTACCACCTTACCCAAACCTCTCAAGCCATTGGATTGGACAACACCTGCCCATTTTGTCTCTACACATCCCACTATTACTCCTAGAATCCTCACATTGGGAATAAGTCTTCCCAAGGAAGCCTTTGGCTCAAATCAAAAAGAGTTACCCGATTTTAAGGTAATGTCTTCTCTTATGTTATTTTGTTTTATTTTGCTTCTCCAACCCCTTAAACTCTTTTTATTACTTTATTTTGTAACAAAACCAGTATCTAAAATATACTAGGATGATTTTATGATAAGTATTTTATTTACACTTACACACACCTTCGTCTAATGGTTAAAGAACATACTGTTTCTGTGGGTGGCGAAATACTGCCTCACGAAACGATGATTGTTCAATATTATTTTAACACCTCTAATGGTGGCCATTATGATGAAGCTATTTTTATATATGATATATATTATGTTTTTTTTCCTTATGATTCTGTATTTTTCATTTATGGCATACCTTTATGATTTCCATTATGGGTAAACGCGATAATTTCATTTTAGGAAGTGCGGACTACCGCCCCCTCAAAGTGATTTGAATCGTTAATGCCATAAGTGGGATATATAAAGGATGGAGTAAATGTTATTATAAATTATATTATACTGGAATTATAGTATATCTTTATATAATTATAATTTCATTCCATTAAATATGAAACAGAAATGAAAGTAGCGTTCATGCGTACGTACGGCTTACCTTCCCCATGAACGGTGCATTTCATTTCTTACCTATAAATGTTATGTAATATTATAGATTCATGTATATACTGGATATATATGATATATATGATATCTACATCATGAATATAATTCTAGATATAATGGATATTTCACCACATGAACAACTTGTAATTATAAGAAGTTTATTTTTGACTCAAGTACCAAAGATCGACAAAATGACTGTTATTAACTTAAATAATTACATAATGTTCATAACATGGTAATAAGTGATATAAAAGAAATACTGAACATGAAAAAGGTTCTTAAGCAAGTAGAAATTAACTCTAGTTTATTATTCAGGAGATTAAAGAACGATCGAGTCAAGTCGGACACGAGGTAAGGGAACTTCTTAACCTGATTTCCGTTCTTTGGGTTAATCTCAAACATTCAAATTATGTCATGATATTATTATGTTCTATCTTGTATTTTTAATTTCTTTATGTGTACTTATAGTGATTAACATAATATATCTATTTTATTTAAAAAGTGATCTTTGTAAGGGACTTCATCTCAATCTTCTTTCATTGAGACATATTTTATTTTATACACAACTTTCTTTTATACGGTGTATAAACCCCTTTGACTTTTAAATTTATTCAAAAAGAATATTTTTTATACAAATCATTTTACTAAACGACAATAGGGAATGTTTTTTTTGTCGTACATATGCGGCGACAACAACTTCTCCACCGCTGTGACCATTATTTGAGTTTCGACTTCCTCTACAAGCCATAGCTTTTTTAAATGAAAAATAAATACAAAGTTTTAATTTTCTTTTATTTTGGTATTGGAAATGGTTTTGAAAGTGTTTTTTTATTATATCAATGTGTTGTATTGATATATTGTGATTGAAATGTGGAAATTTTATATTTCCTTTATGCATGTTTTATGTGATACGATTATGTTATAGTTTGTGATATGTTTAAACCTGTTCATATGAGGAATGCATTGGACTTAATAAGTGACGGGTGGAGCCCGCTATAGCTCCTCGATGCATCGGAAGGTCTCATGAGACAGACTAGTGTCTTGGCACGAGGCCTTGACAAAATCTTATTTGTAGTCTTGGCACGAGGCCTTGGCTACGTGGTTATGATAGTCTGGAATTATGCATTCTATCATTATAAAAGTGGCTATTGATATTGAATGTGATTATTCGACCAGTATAATATCCATGTGAATAAGTAAATGGCATTATCTCATTTTACTTTTGTCATATTATGTTGAAGTTCAAGTTTAAAAGGCTTTTGTTTTAGTCATTCATTTCCTTAAATGTTTATGTTTATTTATGAAAGCTTCTGCTATATTGTTATCCTTACTGAGCATCTGAGCTCACCCCTTTCAATGTTTTATTTTTCCCAGGATGTGAAGAAATATTTTATGATTGACCTACAGGGATAGTCTGAAGGGGATATAAGTGTTTACTATGGAGACTTTGTTATTGTGATTTTTCACTTTATGATGTAATGTAACATTTATGAATGTATCTAGTGTTTCCAAGGCTACTAAACTAATCAGTATTTTGAGACTTGATCTTTTGTGATCATGCCAATGTTACGCAATAATGCACCAACTCTGGGTAACTAGGGTCAGGGCGTTAGAGTTTCGGACACTAGTAGGATTGAGACAGAGTGTGTGAAAAATGCTGACTGGGGGAAGATGGAGGGTGTCCCACATGTTGTAAGGAGGTAACCTGATGGATCATTAGGTGTATTGGTGGTTAAGGGAATGTCATCTAAGAGTCTATTAAGTTTAGTGAAACCCTTATTCCTTATAATTAATATCATTTAAACAAATAAAAATAACCATAGAACATATATTTCTAAAACATCATATAGAAAAATAAATTTAGAAATTATAAAATATGCACAGTATTGACAAAAAAATGTATACATTAGTATGAAAATGAATGACTGCATATATAAACAAATATAACATTCACTATTTTAAAATTAAACAAATCCTGCATAAAAATAAATTTTAATATGATAATATTAATATATATTTAATTATTTTTACATTATATATAGATGTATAATATATTGTTAGCAACATAAAGTAAACTCTTAAAATGTTACATGTTCATTCCAAGCACATGATTCATTTTTAAATCCTTTATATCCCATAACTGGCTTATAAAATTATTCTAAAATCATAAAAAACATTTAAAATCATTCTATAAATATACACCATTCATAAAAAGTTAATTCCATATAAATTCCTACCTTATGTCAACATGAAACCTCTAAAACCTATCACATTTTATGTAGAATGAACTATCATGGAAATAAACAACCTCCTCTATCGGGAAAACTAAAATCCACATAATTTGAAATTACTTGAACCATAATCCAAACCCTAACATTGGTTGGGGTTTATAGGAGTGAGAATAATTAATAAAGGGAGAAAGGGAAGAATGGGGGATAATAAAAGAGGTAAAATTGAGAGCTTACCACTCAAACCTACTTGAAATATAAGGGAGAAGGGGAATTTTGGTGATAAGGGTGGATGGGGAGATTGGGGAGAGGGGGTGATGGAAATGGCTTGTGTGGAAGGGGGGAAAGGATAATGGATAGGTATCAGGGGACTTGAGGGAGAAGGGGGAGAAAGGGGAAACATGGGCCAACAAAGATTGCTTAGGGAGATAGTGGGTGGTGAGGGATAGGGATCAAGCTTGAGGGGGTCATGGGAGAAGGGGAGAAGTGATAGAAGGGGTGCTAATGGCGATGGATCAGGGGATAAGGGGTCTGGTGGTAAATGTGAGGAATTTGGATTGAGGGGATTGGGCTCAGTGAGAGATTGAACTTAGGGGGGATAAAGGGATTGGGATAATGTGATATATTTATATATATTTCATTGCACAAATTCACATTTTATCATGTGAATATTTTCACACAAACACGTATATGTAAACATATGTATATGTGTAGAATAAATATATATATATATATATCAAATAAATTTTAAAAGTATATAAATTCAATAAACATTTTAATAACAAGATATAACCCCACTTTTAAAACAATAAAATCACTTAAAACATTTATTTCATTAATTAAATTTTTTTTAAGTATTTACAAATCATTCTATGTATAAAATTAATTAATTTAGGGTTTTAACAAACTTTCAATTAGATAAAAACCTTACAAATAGAGTGGAAGGAAAGTGAAAGTTAATTTTCACATTAAATGCCTTTTGATCATATTTATTATTATAATTTAATATCCAAACAAAGGATTAAAAATACAAGAAATCAATGTTCTAAAATTTAATGACACAAAACAAAGGGCCACCTACTTGAAACTCACCGCCTTTGAAAATGGTGGAACTATCCAACATCAACAAGGTCCAAGACACCCTAGAGAACAAACTGGGACATAAAATCAAGAAAACCCTAATTAAAAATTATCCAAAATAGAATAATAAACTAAAACACATCCTAGAATCTATGGAAATTCATTACCTTCAATGGTCATAGCAATGGTTAACGCCAATTAGAGCTCAAAAAAATAAACATCAATAATAAACAAATGGGACACTAAATTTTAGGTTAGGTTTTGGATAGGTTTTATGATCAATGATGGAGAGTAGAAAAATAAATAATATCATATAAAAATGGGTTGCGATGAGGGTTCGAGGTGGTGAGGGACAAGGGACGACAACAAGGGGGAAATGGTGGGGCGACAAGGGGAAAGGGGAGGTGGATAGGGATTAAAGAAGAGAGGGGTTGGTGGAAAGGTCTCATGCTTAGGGGGCTCAGCGGGGGAAGGGGGCTAGTGATGAGGGCTCTGGTTCGTGGGATAAGGGGGAGAAGGGGGGCCAGCGGTGATGGCTCGAGGGAGTGGAGTGTCAGCGATGAGGGCCCAGGATTGGGGGCCTTAGGGGAGAGGTGTGTGGGGTTCAAGTGAATTCAAAGGAAGAAGTTTTTTGTAATGAAAAATATTTTGTGGTGGCTTTTAAGAAACCTATCCTTAATAGTTTCTAATTTTTTTAATGGTAGTTTAATAAATCACCCCTAAAATCCACCATTAAATGATGCATTTGGTGTAGTTATATATACATTTTATATGATAAAATTATTTAATTTTTTAAAAATAATAGGATCCAAATTTGGTAAAATGGACAATATTAATTTTTTCAGTTAAAAAAAATTACTAATGTTAAATAATTAATTACTAAGGTAAATGTTAAATTGCTTAAATTTTAAAAAATTAAAAGAAAAATGCCTAAAACACATAAGGTTATTTCCAAAATGTGTTTTTGAGGTGAATTTTGACCCTTAATTATATTCTCTACCATATTTTTAAACTTTTTACCATTAACCTTTTAATAGTAACTTTATATTATTGAAAATTTAAGGGTTTCTTCGATAAAAATCCTTCTCTTCACTTATAAAGAGATAACACTTACAGTGATTCAAGACTCACCTTAAATTAAAATTTATACTTGGAAAATTTCCAAATTTATCCTAATAGAACCATTTCTAACATAAAAAATCCTTTTTCACTATTAGTTAGCATAATTCCTTCATTTCAAATGATAATCCAAAGAAAACAATTCAATCCCTCAATGTGAGTATCCACTTCTTCTTAGTGTTTTCTTCTTAATTTTTACAACCATAATATTCTATAGAATTATAAATATAATGAATATAGAACCATTAATATACTTAAATATCATTATATTAACTAATTAGAAAATTTTGATTCCATTTCTTCCCCTAATAAAAACCAAAACATCAAACTTCCATACATGCAAACTACTACCTCAACGAAACGATATTGTTCATTTTTCATCACTACCTATAAATATTTATATCAATGATGGATTTTATGTATAAATACTTTATTCATATAAAAATAAAATTCTTATATTGTCATTTAACATATACAATCTTTTAATCCATTCATTGAGAAATGGGTTTTGTGCATTCATTTAGACTACTTTTTCCATAAACAACAAATGTAGTTTTTCATTACCACCCACACTGGATAGTTATAATAATGGATTTATAGAGGGTATATTATTATAATTAAATTTTTAACCTGATGCATATATCATATTATCATTGTCTAAATAAATTACCTTACTCATGAAAACATTATAAACCATTACCATTTAGGTCATTTGAACCACCTATATAAATGATGTTGTAACACTTTTGTCATAAATTATTATAAGATGAAATATAATGGTAATAAAATGTAATAATGATATATTAAATATAATTTAATGATTCAAGAAATGTGAATTTAATATTTAAAATATTTTTTAACATATCACCTTTCAATCGTTAAGCACATCGAAAATAGGTTCAATACAATTTCTATTTTCACAAGTACAATTAATTTCTTCCACCTAATGAAAATAAGGAATATGTAATCATTAAAAAACAATGATTTTTAAATCTTTTAATGATCTTGTAATGATGAACCTAATTCTTCTTAGAGATAATCTATTTTGTCCCTATGAATTTTTTATGAATTAATAAACTGAATGTTCTAGCACCTGATAATGAAAATGGACTATAATATGTTAATATATTTTTAATATATAGTTATAACATAAATATAAAAGGTGTATAATGTTTATATTATGATAATAATATAATTTATTAAAATATGTGTGTTCATTATATATGAGGTTAAATCACTTTTTTGTAAATTAATGTTAAATGTAAGGGACTCAGTAACTCAAACATCTTAAATTGAGTTATACATTTTATACATGATCTTATTTACCACATTTTTTATATTTTTTCATTTTAAATGAAATAAAATAATTATTTATAGGGAAAGTATTTTTTTATCCAAATCCATTTTTAAAAAATAATTTGTTTTCATTTTTTTAAAAACAATGGAGACATTTGGAAAAACAATTTGTAATAATGAATTTTATAATGATGAATAAAAAATGTTTTCAAAATAATAGTTTCATGATTTTTTTTCTTTATCTTCAAAGTATTTATCTCTAATGTAGTTATTTTTCATGTTTCAACCTATAATTTATTTAATTATATGATTTATTTGGGTGATCAATTTTTTTTAACTATTTAATTCAAAATTTTATTTTACACCATTTGGATATTTTATAAATCCAATTTTATTTGCATAGGTTCTTTATGAAAAGTGAATGATTTCCTTTTAGATGCTAAAGAAACCCATTATTTTTCAGTGGGTTCTTTAACATATGATGATGTTTGATTTTAAGTAGAATACTTAAGTATGGATGATCACAGGTGGGGTACTATATCAACCTCAAATGAATTTTTTAATGTTTATATCATTAGATTAGTAGGAATGGAAAAAATGGGTTTTTTAAATAGGAATGGGAAAGATGGGTTTTATAAAAAAATTAGGAACAGCTATAATGAAAATTTTCATACAGGCATAGGAATAATGGGTATGATCAAAATGGTTTTCATATACTTATGATTAGGCCACATTTCTAAGTTATTTATCAATATATATCAAATTTTTAATATTATTTTCATATTCATGAAATGAATTTTTTTCATGTTTAAAACATATTTTTAAACTTTTTCAGACCTTTATATCATGCTTACAAATTTTTTAATTTTTGGTATATTTTTTAGCAACGTCATAACTTTCATGTTTCCTTAATGATCTTATTATGGTCTTATGTTGATCAATAATGTTTTATGGTCATTATATATGGTCTTATGATTTGTTGTCAAGATATTTATGACTTCATTGTGTTCTAATTTGTGTTTATGATTAGATATATTGTGATATGTTTTCCCTCACCAAGTATATGAGTTCACCCATTTCTTATGTTTTACATCCCTTGAGTTATGAAGTTGATTATATCTTGTGATATTCTTATAAAATCATCTAAATGATAATGATTATGGAGAAATTTTTACAAGTGTTGTAAAATTATATGATTATGTATCTACTATTCAAAACAGTAAACATTTAGGTCCTTAGGTTGTGTTGCTTTTTGTGAAATGTTTTATCTAAGTTATGATATTATTTTACTATTTATGTTATGTTTATATTGGGACACTATAAATCAAGAGGTTCCTTTTATTAATGGAATGCGTGATCTAAGGGTTACAAGCTAGTGTTCATGCCCTAATCATGTATATAAGGTTTCACTGACTCAATATTTTAATATATATTTCTCTTTAATTATGTCATATATGTTTGATAAGATTCGACACATAAACAAAAATACTAAAACAAAAACATGATATGTTTAAATAATTAAAATATAGAAGTTGAATTTATATATATGAATAAGAGTAACCTAATTATGAAATATATTAATATATATTTATATTTATAGGTTATTTTTTAAAAAATCACTTTATTCGTTATTATGTTTAAGAATGTATCTTTTTATTTGATGTACATTTTATTAAATAAAAATTTTATCTAACTTATAAATGATGATTTTAAAAAATAAAATATTAATTTATCAATTCAAACTTTATTAGTGTTTTATAGATTGTAATAATTATAAAAACTAGTATTTAAACATGTTATTCTCATATAAAAACATTTTTTCATTATACTATTTTATTCTAATAAAATGTTAAATTGTAAAACTCTAGAGATATAATTTAGAAAAATAAAAATTTATTTTTGGATTTTCAATTCAATTTTATTTTCAGAATAGTTTTTATGACTTTTCTAGAAAGATTGATTAGTAGTTGAATATTGGAAAATACCATTTTTATAAATAAAATGACTTTTATGGAATTATTAGAATATAAGAATGAATCATACATCTATGAAATATTTTTATAATAATAAATATGTTTTCTATAAGATAATTTATAATTTTTTATAAAAATATTAATTTCTAAACCCATATTTGATATTTTACAACATAAGTTATATATTTCAATAAATTATTTTTAATACATTATACATTTATTATTTTAAAATTTCTTTTTATCATTTTTAAAAAATTAATAAAAAATGGGTTTCAAATATGAAATAATTAGGTATAAATTATATAATAAGGGTCATTTTATTTTTACTCATAAATGATAAATTACTTAGGTAAAAGTTAGTTATAATGGTAAAAGCTAAAATGGAAAAGGTGTTAATCTATGAGTAAATAACCAAAAACTTGTCTAAAACATTTGTAAGAAAGGGTATTTGAGGCCTTGATAAAACTTATAAATTATACTATACATTATTCAAAAATTTAAGAGCCACATTCTTTGAGATTGACTTCCCATTAATTAATTTTTTTGGGTATTTACAAAAATGTCATTCCTTTTGATTTATAAAAGGGTATTCCCTCTCCACACTTCTTATCACATAAAACGCCACTTAGTTTAGACAAAAAAACTTCCCTAAACTAAACTAAACATTCCTATGTTACTTAAAGAGGTTCTTTTATTCTGAAAATATCATACCTCAAAGGCTAAACCCTTTATTCAAATGTAATGATCCAAGAAGTGAGGTATAAATTTCTAACAGCTCCTTTTTAATTTCTTTTTCTTTATATGCACTTATTCTTCCAAATATTCCATCACACCATAATAAAATGATAAAATTGATATCATAAGTATAATGGTATTATATTATAATAATGGTATAATATTAACACCCTTTCACTTTTCTCTTAAGAAAAATGAAACTATCATTCATGCATTGTGTGAACTACAACCTCTATGAACTAATGTGTTTTTTCATTCACTCCCTTTAATGGATGGTCCAAATAGGGAATTTAATATATATTTATGATATTTATAAATTATTTTATTTTCTTAAATGATAAATGATATTAATAATTTTCCATTTTCTATATAAAATAATATATCATTCATGTGCATGTGTAGACTAAAATATCCTTAGAACGATTGATTTCTATTTTTATTTTCATCACCACGTTACATGGATTGTCATTAGAATGAGTTTAATGGATAATTGTGATTTTTTATGAAATTTTTAAGTTTATTTAAATAAAAATTGGACATCATATTAACAATATGAGTAATAAACAACTATGGTAAATTAAACCATCCCAAAGAGTGTTCTAAGATAAACAAAATTATTTCTTCATAATATGAAATAACCTTATATAGGTCATATTATTCTTCTAATTCAATAAAATTATGATATAAAAAACTAAAAACACTAAATAAGATAATTAATTTTCTATTATAATTATATTAAAACCAAATCACTTCCTAATAATCCATTAATTATAGTATGTTCTTTTTTGGGTCGGTTTAACCACCAACTAGAACAATTTTGTAAATTTATATCATAGATGAATATTGGAATTTATTTTATTTTTAATTTATGATATTAATAAATAATTTATTTATTTATTTTAGATATGGGATAGAAATATTATTTTTAAGATCAATAGTTAATAAACCATTGTTTATTCCATAAAAATCACTGAACATTCTCATTATCAATTTCAAATGTATTGATAAAAAACTCCAATAAAATGAAATTATAACACTATAAATAATTATAAAAAAATTAATTATAGTTCATTTTATGAAATATTAATGATTAAATTTTTGAGAATAATGAACAAAAAACTGGTATTATTAAACTAGTTCAAAACGGTCATGATTAGTCACACATAATATTTAAAATAGATAATAAAATAATTAATACATATAAAGGAAAAAAATATAAATGAATCATTAAAAGGTTAATTATATGAATAAGGATCTGAAATAGGTGATTAAAATATTTTTTCATTATACAGTATCTTATTGTGTATTTGATGGAGTAGGGAAAAAAGGTTAGGGTTTTCTAGGTCTCTATTTTGATTCTTTGAGACGTGTTTTAAGTTATACACCATGATTCATTTGTATTGTGTTTTGTTGGTTTTCAAGAAAATAAATTATTTAAATTTTATTTCCTTGTAATTTTGGGGATATACTAATCCAAGTTAAGTAATTTTCATGAATTTTATTTTGAATCAAGTATTACCTCATTCATAAGAGTTTTTGGTAACTCAATTTTCAATCATTGAGTTATGGACACTCTCTTCAACTTTTTTTATATACGTTGTATAAAATATTCCATTTAATTTTATTATTTTGTATTATATCATTTTATAAATATTTATTAAATATAATTCTATTCAAATATATCATTTTTTTTGTAAAATGTTTCTCATAAGGGATATTGATAAAACTAATATTCATTCTTTAAGTTATAAATTTTTATCATGAACATTTTTCTCTTATGATCGGAATATCCTACAAAAATATTATATTATATATTTTTTTATTATCCTATTTTGGAAAATTATTTTTTAATAAAAAATTTATTTTTTACTCATTTTATATTGTCATTTTTAAAAATAAGGTTATATTCAATGTATTTAAAAGGTTTATTTCCTTTCATTATCAAATGTTTTAGATTTGGATCCATATTTCCCATTTAAATAATTATTTCATTTTCAAGGATCTATTATTGGATGTTATATATTTAAAAGTTAAATATTCCTATATATTTACCTTCCCCTTTTCTAATGCTACTTTTGAAATTAAAATGTAAGATTTTTTTTACATCAATGTTAAAAAAATTTCTAAAATATATTTTAGGTTTTTACCTTCATTTTCCATTCAGTATTCAAAATGACTTAGAATCATGTGATTATTTTTAAATGATTTATTCTCTTGTAAATATATATTTGTAATTTGGGGGATTTAAATCATGGGATCAAACAATTTTATTTTTTATCCATTGTTGTGTGATATCATTCAAATAATTATTTTGCAGTGATATTTTCATAAATGCCACCATCCTTTTAAGCATTCTTTGTTATACTATGGATATATTCTTTTAAACCCATCCACATTATTTTTATGGATGGATTATGTTATGTTATTTTTATATAAATGATATATTTCATCAATAACATTTTCTTTCCTAACCATCCACCATGAATATAATAGCCCTTGAACCCAAACTCTCGGATCCAATGCTCAAAATAAGAACTTTACATTTTTGGATATGATACTGATGAAGGTGAACCAATTTTTTCCATCAAAACCTTACAACATCAAAAGGTTAAGTTTTATTACTTATATTATCAAGTACATTCTAGGTTTAGAGTTTTAGATAACTAGTATAAACTCATACATAAACATAACCCATGTCTTTGAATGAGCATATCTCTCACCTAACCCAATATTTATTATTTAAAATTAATTCATCACCATCATCCTTATGAAATCCCTTATAGACATAAATAATTTAACTAAAAATATTTATAACTTATGGGAAATAACCAAAATATGGGTGGGATCAATTAATAAACAAGCATAAACATAAGAATTTATAATTAAATGTCATCAGTGAGCATAATAAGATCATATGACATAGTCATAGCACATGATTATAATATAAGAATATTCATACCTATAAATACTTAAATAATTAAACATGAAAATATGGAATAAGTATTTAACAAAGTAAAGAGTCACCAGAATCAATAATCATGATCCATATGATATCAATCATAGTCATAATAAACATTATAAACACATAGAAAATATAGATATAACATACTGATGTCTCAGGAACATTATCATAATATCACTCTTATAATTATAATATCCAATATTTAAAACATTAATATATAAATTACTCAATGCATTTGAGTTAAATAATGGACCCACCCATCCTTTGTTAATAGCATAACCTCCCATCATTGTTTTATCACAGAACCACTCTTAGTTAATAATGTAACCACTCATCCTTGGTTGATAATGGAACCAACCATAAACATAGTCAATTATCAATGACCATAACATAATAATAAATCATAGATATCACATATAATTAAAAAACTAATAAAATAACCATTATTCTTTTTAGAACATTATTAACATGTGTAAATGGAATGAGTTTCATGACAATATCTTTAAAGAAATCAAATTTCATCCAAAGAAAAAATAAGGATGGTATAAATACAAAATATCCCAAGTAGAGGATATGTAACAATAAGGGTTTTTTATCTTGATGAATCGAAAATACCATTAAAATATCATTAAAACATTCTTCGGTAAAATAAACTTTTCACTTTGAAAATAAATTTTAAAGACTAAAAATTCATAAAATATTTTGAATAAAACTTATTTTAAAATAAAATTGGGTAATTTTAAATTAATATTCATAGAAAATAATTTTCATAATATAGGGAAAATCTATTCATGTGGTACATGTTAAAAAATTATTCCTTTAACATTTTTATAAAATCCAAACATGCATTTTTTAAAAAAATGAAAGGAATATTCCTTTTAAAATATTTTGTGAAAATCTTATCTTTTGTAAAAATGAAATTAAATGATCAAAGTAAAAACTTTTTATTTTTTTATACTATATTTTTAAAGAACAATGATTTTCAAATGAAGATATAAATCAAGTCGGATTTCCTTAAAAAATTTTCTTTTAAAAAATCAATTTTTAAAATATAAAAACTACACACACACAAAAGTAATCCATTTTCATGAAAATAAACTTGGAAAAATATAAAGGGAACAAAAAATAATTAATTCCTTGTGATATTAGTAAATTCCATTCATTATATATTTATTATAAAATACATTAGTTTTTGAAAAAGATGAAAAGGGGACATTAAGAGGGGATTTTTAAAGAAATGTCCTCTACCCCTTTAGAAACATTTTAATAGTATTCCCCATAAAAGATTAAAAATAAAAACATTTAATATCATGATAATAGAGAAATTCATGATATAGCATGTCAATGGAGTTATATATACACCTTCTAAAAGTATATATGTGAATAATATTAAAATATTATTCAATAAAAGGAAATTGAGATGGAGTCCCTTACAATGGTCATAACATTGAAGTGAGAATTAATTAACGAGTCAATTTTGTGTATAAAATTTAAATCCACATATAAAAAGTAAAAATACAAAATAATATATTAAAAATTAATTTCACACATAATCTTAGAATATAAAATGTAATGAAGAAGTAATATAACCCAATGAAAATTAATTTGAGTTATAAAATTATTTACTGCTTAATAACATTCTACTCATACCCCCTTGGATGAAATAATTTGAAATGAAACATAAAATTCCATGATGTATGATGGATTAATAATATTAAATGAAAAATTGGTATTATATACACCACACAATAAATAAATTTGTGAGTTGGCATATGTCTTATTGAAAAAAATGGTGTGAGAAAACTCTTACCTTAAGTCCAAACTTTCCTTGTATTTCATTTAACTCTTGAATAATAAGATTACATAACTTATTTTATTTATTAAGGAAATTTTCTAGGTTTTAAACCTTATACATAAATAATTTTGTTAATTTCCCTTTAATTATATATTTAAATATTTAATTAGTTAAGTCCATAATAGTTGTTTTAAGGACTTTCAGTTCATTGTATAAAAATAGATTCAGTATATTTACCATGGTAAAAGAGTAAATTATATCTACATATATAGAATGGTAATCATGAAATAATAATAATTTTTATTCCTCAATTATTATTTTGATAAAAATAATGAAAAATTGTTATGAAAAATGTATTATGTTACGATCATGGAGATGGTAGGTCATACGTACACATGAAAAACGTTTCCATTTTTTCAATAATCATTATGGAAAGAAGTTATGAATCACTTTATATTTAAATAAGTATAATAATATCATAAATAACCAATTTTTTCTTTAAATACACTTATATATATCAATATTTTGATTTGGTGATGAAAAAAAGTTTCACATCACTTCGTGGAGGCAGTAGTCCACATGTATAAGAATAATGTTATCATTTTTCAGTGTAAGAAATAAATTTATATTTTATATTTTAATAATTATAAATATTATATTAATATAATTATTATTTAATTTATATCACATACATTAATTAAATTTATCTACATTACCTTCCATGTAAAGAGTTAGTGAAAAATGAATCACATCACTTCACGAGGCGATACTCCACCGTACACACGAGCGACATTATCATATCCCCCACTAAATGGAATGTAAAATTCATATGTGATATAATAAATCCAAAATTTTAAATATGTTACAAATATAATATATATACTTTAAATCCATAATTAAAAAATTTCATAATAATTTATGACGTAATTTGATTGATATCGGTTCACGAGGCGGTAATCCTCTGTACACACAAATAATGATTTTTTATCACATTTGATAGAAGAGAGGATTGATTTTGGTTATGAAATTAATATAATAACCAATAAAAATATAATATATAAAAAAAATTATCATATGAACATATTTTAATAATATTTCAATAGGTTTAAGAAGAAATAGAACAAAAACACATAGTTATGAATTTTACCTCTCCTCAAACCACCTCTTTAGGATTATACCTAAAGTATTACTAGAATTGATTTATGAACAAAAAAGGACTTCTACTATAAGGTTATGTAATTTGGGAAATTATTTTTTATGGTAATTTCTGAACCAAAATTCTTTTAATTTGTGAAGTATAGAGGATAGGGGGTCGACTTTTATAAGTGAGGTGATGGACACAATTGGAATTTTTTAAAAGAAAAATGTGTAACCATGTTTTTCACATCACACAAGGCTAAAAAAATAGATCATTATAGAGAATTAGAAATTATAAGGTGTAAATACTTTGAAAAAATAGTTTTTAGACATGTTTTTAGGAAATTTTTACCCTTATCATATTAGTTTAACCCCAAGTGAATCTGTTTTCACCTTAACCATGGTAATTTATTTATACTCTTTTCACTATTAATTATGGTGAAATTTAAATTTCAATTATTAGATAATATAAATTATGATGATTCCAAATTTGGAATAAATTTTACAAATTCAATTCACATACGGGTAAAAGGTTATATAAATTTAAACCCGTAGAGGTGATAAAAAAGTGGGATTTTCATAAGTGTATTTTTGAAGGAAAATATTATTTTATAATAACTCTATGACTAATAATAGTTATTATAATATTTTAAATTAATATTATTGTTTTATATTATATAAATTTAATTTAAAAAATTCATCATTTTGGATTATATTAATTAATTAAAATGGATAAATATTATGTATTTTAAAATATTTTTCTGAAAAATACCATTTTTAGTCCTAAAAACCAAACTTATACTAAAATATAATATGAATTTGATTATAAGGAAATTAAGTGGATTAAATATAAATAAATAAGAATTATGTTAATTTAAATCATATTCAAAATATTGTGAGACTTTTAAATTGATTATTTTATTTAAAAGTAAGGACATTTTTACAAAAAATTGATATTCTTCGATATTCACTGAAAAATAAATATTTTCCAAAAAATCCAAAAATATCTCCAAAATAAAATTTTGATATACCAATTTCTAAAATGATTCTTCTTTTTATCAAATAAATTTTCTAAAAAATAAAAAAAAATATTTTTTCATGAAAATCAATAAAAATTATTTTGAAGAAAATTTATTTTTAAAGAATAAAATTACTTCAAAAAAAATTATTTGACTATTTAATAAAGATTAATCAATAATTTTTATTGTGTAAAACACACACACACACACATATATATATATATTATAGTTTTTAATATTATTCATACCCTCTAATTTACTGTCTCGGTTATAAGGATAATATATATCGTGGGCTGATTAAGCTCTAAGTTGCGTGTTGAATATGCTATCGAACATAGTTTTATTTACTAAAATATAAATATGTTACACCACCCCCTTTAAATTATTTTTCACTTGAAATTTTAACTTTATCATGGTTATAAATTTTTTTAAATATGAAAATACATTTTTTTAACCCCACATCATAAAAAGGATTAATAAAACATCATCTTGATAAGAGAGAGAAGGATGTATGAAGGTTGTTTGGAATAACACAAAATTAGATTCCAAATAGAAGGAAATAAGAGGGAAGTAAATATTTGGACATGGATGAAATTAAAAATACCCAAATAATGATATTGAGGGACATATATCATTTATCATAAAAAATTGAATGACCAAAAGAATGTTAACAACCACAAAATCATAAACCAGAGAGGTGTGAAAAAGTTCATTGATATCATCATAAATGATGCTAATATGAAAATATTTTTTCAAAAACTTTTTCATAGATTATAGGAATTAATTTTCTATATAGACTAATATAATAAGTAAATATACATATTTTGTACTTAAAATATCATCCTTTTTTCAATTTCCACCACAATATAATATTTTGGTCCAAATGATGAGAATTCAAGAATAATTTTTCGTTCCTGAAGCACAAAAATCATATTTTAAAGACCACATAACCATTATTGAGATAGTTAATATATTCCACATTTCTCTATACATTACCTAAAACCAAAATGGTTATCACATGGTAAGATAACTCTCAAAATTAATAAACCTTCATATGATGAAATAATACATTAATATCAATAATTTAATAGTAATAACTATATTTAAAAATTAATCATTCCATAAAAAAAACCATATATCCCAAATAACATCAATAAAATAAACACTAAAGAGTTTTTTTAACATAAAGGTCATCTCATTCCTTTAATCATATAAGATCCAAAATATGGTGATATCCATTTGAAAGAAAATTTATCACTTAGACATCAACTCACTTTTCAATTCCATGGTTATCTTTATGATAAAACGTGTGTCCCCATAATTACCTCAATATACAATATCATATAAACCATAATGGTTGTGAATAATTTAATACTTATATCCAAAAAAATTAAATTTATACATCACATTAAACAAAAACATTACATATGCTTCAACCTAACAAAACGTCTCCTCAAAATTAATTAATCACATTACGATCCCATCTATTAAAACCTAAAAGGGGTGTCCATGACTTTTAACTTATGATCATCCTTAATCATATAGACATAACATGGTTTCCATAACTCTTATGATAATATCACATGAAAACATCCTAATCATCAATGTTATCTAAACCATTCCTATGATACTAACTATAATAATGCCAGAAACTACACTCCTAGATCCGGTGTTAAAAATGTGAGATTTAAATTTCAATCTTGATGCTAATGACAGTGAATCAATTTATTCAATCCAAACCTTAAAACATAAAGCAGAAATTTTTCAACACTTATATACTCAATGAAATTTTAAATTTATAGTTATAGATAATTAGAAAAGTTTCATATGTAAATAATACCCATGTCATTGAATGATCATATCTCCCACCTAAACTATAATTTCTTATTTCACATTAAGTAATAATCATAATACATTTGCAATACATTTTAGTGACAATTCATTCAATAAAAAATATTATTAAACTAAGGAAAATAAATATTAAAAATGATATCTCAAATTCTAAATAAGGCTAAACTGAAGAATTAACTATTAGAGGTCATCAGTGAGTATTTGAAGAGCATAAGTGTATGATGACATAATAAATGTGCATGAGTATATCATAATAATATTTATAACTATAAATACCTAGATACTTAATCATTTAAACATGTAATAAGGCTTTAAAAATGGAAATATTCATTCGAATAAATAATCATGATCCATGTGATGTCAATCATGATCATAAAAACATTATAAAACCAAATCAATCATAGATAAAATATATTGTAATATTAGGAAAATTATATTAATATCACTATTATAAATGTAATATACAATATTTATTACTTCCTTCTCTAGAATACCCAATTCATTGGAGGTATATAACATATCCACCCTTCCTTGGTTAATAATGTGGCAACCCATTATTGGTTTATCACGAAACCACCCATCCTTGTTTAATAACATAACCACTTGTACTTATTTTATAAAGGAACCACCCATCACCATAGTATATTCCCAATGATTATAAAGTAATAATAAAACAATGAATCTCACAAATATTTATAAAACTCATAAAATAATCATTATTCTTTTCAGAACTGGATTAAATGATGAAAAGGAATGAGTTCCATGAAAATCAATTTCAAAAAATATTATTCCAACCAAATAAAGAATGATGATGATATCAATAGACAATATCCCCAGTTAAGGATAAGTAACAATAAGGTTTTTTAAAGTTTATAAATGTAAAATATTATTAAAATGTCATTAAAACATTACGAATGAAAATAACATTTTCACTTTGAAAATAAATATTAAAAATAAAAAATTCATAAAATATTTTTAAAAAATATATCTCTAAAAATAAACTTGGATGATTTTAAAAGAATATTCAAATAAAATAATTTTCATGATAGTGGTAAAATATTTTCCTTCCATATAGGTTAAAAAAATATTCCTTTCACGTTTTTAGTAAAATCCAAATGGATGTTGTTTGGAAAATGACAACATGATTCCTTTAAAAACATTTAGTAAAAATAAAATTTTTGGTAATAATAAAATTAAACCATCATACTAAAACAATTTTTTTTTGAAAAAATGTCTTTTTAAATAAAAATTTTCTTCAAAAAAAGAGAGAAATGAAGTCAGATTTTCTTCAAAATAATTTCTTTTAAAAATAAATTTTAAAAATATAAAACCTATACACATAAAAAGATGACAATTTATATTAAAAGAAACATATAAACATATAAAGTACACATAAAATAATTTAGGTGTCATGATGGTGGAAAAAAAATCTTGTTATATTTTTTAAAACAATACATTCTCTTTTGAAAGGAGTAGAAAATAGAACTTTAAAAAAATATTTTTAAAGGAAGGACTTTTACAACCTTGTAAACATTTGAATTGTAAGACCCATGAAAATTTAAAAATAAAAAGACATTAAGTATAATTATGCTAGATAAATTCATGATATAAAATTTCAATGGGTCTGTATATACACCTCATAAAATAATATAGGTGAATAAAATCAGAATATTCCTCAGTGAAAAGAAATTCATTTGAAGTATCTTATAATGATCATAATGTAGATGTGATAATTAATAAATGATTCTATTATTTTTATCAAATATAAATACACATATAAAAATATTAAATACAACATAAGATATTCAAAATTCATTACACGCATAATCTTATAATATCAAAGGTAAACTAGAAGTAACATGACCTATTGAAAAGGAATTCAGTTATAAAATTATTTACCACTATGAAATTTTCATGTTTAATCCCCTTGGATGAAAAAAAATCAAATTGAATCATAAAATACCATGATTTATTATTTATTTATGATAATACATGTAAAAGTGTAATTGTATACACCACATAATAAAAAAATTTGAATACGGTATATGTCTCATAGGATTAAAAAGTGACACATGAAAAACCTTACCTCGAGCTTAGCCTTTCCTTGTATGTCTTTTAACTATTGTATAATAAGATTACATAATTTATTTTATTTCATAATAAAATTTTACATGTTAAATAACTTATACTTAAATAATTTATTTTCTTTATTTTTAATTACATATTTAAATATACATTTAGTTAAATCCACATCGGGTGTTTTAAGGACGTTCGGTTCATTGATTAAAAACAACATCGGTGTGTTGACCATTGTCAAAATTTTAATTTTTTTTAAATATAAAGAAAAATAATAATTACATAATTATCATATGTTTTCATCAATTATACTCTTAAAACCAATAATAAAAAATTGTTCTGAAAAATGAACCACATTATGATCATGGAGACGGAAGGACGTACGTACGCGTGAGTAACATTTCCATTTTTCAATTATCATTTTAGAAAGAAAGTATATATTATTTTATCCTTAAAATGATAATATTATCATAAATAAAATATTTTTACTTTTAATATACTTATATATTTCATTATTTTTATTTGGGGATGAAAAAAGTGATGAAATCACTTTGTGGAGGCGGTAGTCCACATGTACATGAACAACGTTATCATTTTTCAATGTAAGAAATAAAATAATATATTATCTTCCTTGAATGATAAATTTTTCATTAATATCACTTTTATTTCAGGTATATCAGTTATAATTATTAGCATTATCCTTATTTCCTTCTATGTAAATCATTAGGGAAAAACAAATCGCATCACTTCGTGAAACGGTTGTCCGACGTACAGACAAGTGACATTATCCCCCAAAAAATGGAAAGTAAAAGGTATATGTGATATTATAACACCATAAGTATAAATATGTTATGAATATCATATATATATATATATATAATTTAAATCCATCATTTCAACAATCTGTGGGAGACGATGACGGAAAATGATTGACATCAGTTTGCGAGGCGATAGTCCTCCATACACATGAATGGTGATTTATTATCCCATTTGATGGAAGAGGGGATGTATTTAGGTAATTCCATTAATATAATAACATATTAGTAAATATTATATTCTAGTGTTATCATATGAGCATAGTTTTAATAATATTTTAAGGATATGGGAGAACAAATAAAACAAAAAAGCATAGTTCGTAATTTTACCTCTTCTCGGACCAGCTCTTTAGGATTATACATAATTATTACTACAATGTATTTATGAATATAAAATGGATTATAAGATTAGGGTATGTAATTTGGGAATTTATTTGGTCAGGTATTTTCCAAACTAAAAGGGTTTTATGGTATAAATAAGAGAGGATATGGGGTGGACGTTTATAAGTCACATTAGTGACACACATGTAATGTTTGAAAAAAAAAGGTGTACCCTCGTTTTTTACATTCCAAAGGATAAAAAATGATAATTATCAATCCTTTTATATTATAATGTGGAATTATGGCCAAAAAATAGTCTTTATATAAGTGTTTAGTTCATTTTGACGCTTATATTTTTTGTTTAACCCTTGGTAAACCCACTTTAACCTAAACCATAATAATTTATATTTAATGTCTTCACTATTAATTAGGGTAAAAAATTAAGGTGAAATTATTTGATAATATAAATTATGATTATTTTTAATATATAATACATATTACCAAATTAAATCTATAGAATTGTAAAATTTAAATTTAAATTTAAACCCACAGACGCGATGAAAAATACGGTTTTCAAGAAGTGCATTTTTCATTAAAAATGTGATTTTATATAACTATAAGACTATTAATAATTATTTAAGAAATTTAAATTAATATTTATTATTTTTTAATATATCAATTTAATTTAAAACATTCCCTATTATTTATTATCTTTGTTAATTAAAACGGATAAACATTATGCACTTTAAAATAGTATTCAGAAAAATCTCATTTTTAAACTCAAAATACACTTATGATAAAATCTAATATGAATATTATTAAAAAGTAATTATTTTGATTAAATATAACTAAATAATACTTATATAAAATTAAATTATATTAATAAAATAATAGTAATTTTAAAATTAATACTTTATTGAGAAGAAATGAAATTTTACAAAAATTGTTATTTTTCATTATCCACCGAAAAATTAATATTTTCCAAAAAAAATCCAAAATTTCACCCAAAAAATTGATATGAAAATTAAAAAAAATTAATTAAATTCTCTAAAATTTTAAAAAAATATTTACAATATTTTATCATGAAAATGAATAAAAATCGTTTTTGAAGAAAACATATTTTTAAAAATGATATTACTTTAGTAAAAAATTAATTGATTATTTAGTAAACATTTATAAATTATTTAAATTAATTATGAAATATATATTTATATATATATTATAATGTATTTGATACTATTCATGTTTTCTAATTTAATGACTAGTTTATAATAATTATATATTTTGCGGGTCATTTAATATCAGTGTTGTGTGTCGAATATACTATCGAACAAAGTTTTCTTTACTAAAATCTCCAAGTGTAACAATTAAATGGAATAAATTATAATTAAATTCATTTTTTTATGGATTTTTTATATTAACCTCCTTTGATTGAAGGGTGTTCACCTAAATTCCATTCATCGATTGATTGAGGAAATAATTTTCTTATTTATATACTCTTTGTCTATAGAGTGTAAATACCATATGCTTTATTATAATGATTGAATATTATTTACCTAGAAAGTTACTAAATATATATGGATAAACATTTATTTACCATGGTTATATCATGTTTATAATCTCCTTTAGAAAATATATTTGAAAAGGATATGAAATGCATTTTCTTTCTATTGGTTCTTTAGGATGTGATAAGTGATTAATTTTAAAGGGGGAATCATAAGTATGGATGATGACGGGTGGGTTCCTATATCACCCTCCAATTAATTTCTTAAGATTTTATATCTCATTATATAGGTATTCATGAGTAAGTTTTAGTTTCTCATACACATGGGTACTGATGGTTTGGCTCATGAAATCTATGTTCTCTATACTAATATGTGTGCCATATTTAAAATATATTTCATTGTTTGATGCATATTCTCAAGATTATGTTATGATATCTAGAATTATGTTTATTGAATCACTATTTTGATTCATTTATTATTTTATTTCAGTATTTATTCCATAATTTATGGCCTGAGATTTATTTGGCATGATTTTAACATGTATCTTGATTATACCCAGTTGCTCATCTTATGTTCACTTATGATCACAGATTGTTATCACTCAAGTTTACCCTTAAAGATCATATATTCTCACCCATTTATTATTTTTACATTTCCCAAGGTTATGAAGATAAGATAATTATGGAATGTATAGAATAGTTTCTTATCTAGAGATTGTAGGATCATAAGAGTATGTAATGGTTAAAAGAGGGTGGTGAATTGTAGTTTATAAAATAAAAACATACAAATAACTATTTTCTATTTTTCAAATTATCAAATGAAATCTATGTATAATATTTCAAATATGTTATTGGATAATAACATGTTTTGATACACTTTATAAAATAAGAGTTATAAGTTAATTTTCTTAGATTCTTAATCTTTTCTAATAAATTCACAGAGGGAATTAACACTTGTAAAATAAGAAGGTTAAACTTTACAATATTCTAAAGTAAAACATATAGAAACATTATAAAAGAATATTAACACTTTAATAATCAATGTAAAAGGAATTCAAAAAACTTAACTTAAGCTATCCATAGTTTAACCTAACCATAATTTTCTCTATCTTTCTTAAAATAAAGCACTGAATCATAAAGATATGAATATCTCTTTCTTTATCTTCCTGGAATCCCTTGAATAAAAATATGGGATGCAATAGTATTTTTATCCCTGGAATCCCTAAATAAAACCAAATCATAAATAATGATTACAAAAGAAAAACATTCTATGCCATTTAAAATCTTAACATGGATTTCATATAATGAAAACTCTCTAATTATATACAAAGCATATGTAATAAGATGTTACAACTGTATAATCATTATACAGGTTGAGTTTTAAAAATCATTAGATCCATCCTTTTCAAATTCACCTCTATTTATAGGAAAATCACCAACGGTTATATTCCATGATTCTATAAGTAGGTTACAATGGACTTTTATTAAGCCTTCCTTGAAAACTCAGCATGTTCTGTACAGAAATAATCTAATGGCCTTTTTGGTATCATGATCACAATGCTATAATATTTTCTGACTGGTAGAATAAAAAATGTTTATTTATTAGGACTTATTTTATTTATTTGGTGAAATAGGAAACATAATTCTATAGTTTTAAAAAAATTATTAAGAGAGTATGTTTACTTCTATCATATGAATGTTTATAAATTTAATAAAGTGATATTTCATCCAGAGAGACATAGTTATACATTATAAGAAAGAAATTATAAAAACTTTGTTTGATGAAATATAAAATTGTCTATATGATTTACAAAATACAAGTTCCTGTGATTATAAAGTTCCATCTGATTATAAAATATCATCCAATTATAAAAATCACCCAATTATAAAATGTCATCAAATTATAAAATTACATCGGATTATAAAATATTGTCTGGTTATAAATGATCATATGATTAGAAAAGTTTTCTATGTTTGGTAAAAATTATATATTTTCAACAAAAAAATTATAAAACATTGGGATGTATAAAGTTAGTAAAATATAGTTTTTAAAAATGTGTGTTTTGATTTTTTTTAAAGGTTATAATGTGTTAAAAGTAGAACTTCCGACTCAAAAATCTCTCCCTTTTTCAAAATTATAAAAAATAAACCCTAATGAAAAAAAACATTGAAAATCATGCATTCCCTTTTACTTACACATTTATGAACTTTAAAAATTCTTCTTTTCTTCTTCTAGAAACAATTATTATTCATTATTTCCTTTCTTTACATATGTTTAAAAATATTTTTATGAAATAATTATTAAGGAATTATGTTTTCTTGTCATTCTTAAGAAATTTTATTTTCTAAAATTATACCCTTTGTGATATTCAAAAAAAATTGGGAGGGTGGGGGGTAAAAACATTTGAAAGTAAAACTTTTTTTTAATGTAGAGTTTTTGGGAGATGTTAAAGACTCACTATAGATATTGTAGTTTCATATATACTGGTAAAAATATGTAAGTGGTACAAATAAAATGAGTTTCTTTAGTAATTATTTTTACTAATTCTATAAAACTCTAAACCTAAAAGGTTTTGGTAACGTATTGTAATGCAATATTTATTTTGTGTTATATAATTTTCATGATCATGATTTCATGTTGTTATAGTTAATATCAGAGTAGGGTGTAGATAAATTTGGATATTAGGATGATATCAGTTGAGTATAAATTAGTAGTTATAAATTTCATCAAAGGTTGAAATGGTAAGGTTCATTATAATTTCAAATGTATTAATGACCTTTTAGGTTGGTTGTGATAATATTTTGGGTACTAGTTTAAGATACATTTAGTGAAAACCCAAGGGATAACTCTAAAGGATAAGTATAAGTATAGGACAACATCCTTATATTTTGATAATTTAGAGATTGTGTGATTTCTTAACAATAATATACATATTTGGATACTACAAGATGATGCAAGTTTTAGCACATATATACCTAGGGGTAGTAACCCTGAAAATGGTGTATTGGATATTAACTCAATCATAACCTAGTGCATGAAAATGAGGCTTAAATGCATAATTGGTATAAAACTATCATAGGATATGGCTGGGTAAATTATGGTCTCATTATGAACCATTATTATATATTTATTTTTAAATTACTATAAGGGATTGGGATATAAAGTATAGGAAAAAATCACATGAAGTAACCATGGTAGAACCAAGAGAGTTATAGGCTAATCTACGACTAACATAGTGAAAAAAGGTATCATAGTTTGAAATGAATATTCCATTAAAGAATAAATCATGGAATTGAGATTTCCTATAAATAGGTCGTTTTACCCAGATTTTATTTAATATTATCAATCTCATTTTGGTTTTAGTATTCATTTGAAAAATGATTGCAAAATTAAAGAAATTAAACGTATGTATCATGAAACTACTACATATTATAGCAAAATAAGTGATTATGCATAAATAGTTTTGAAATTTAATATATGATTATTATGATGGAATAAGGTAAGTTTCCTAGTATTACCTAAGGTAGTGAGGTTAATATCTCAATATAAATTAAATATTTATAATATTAGTTATTTTCATTAGTGATTGATATTTATAGATGAAATTATTATATACTTTAAAAGTTACTAGGATTATACGAAACGTCTATGGATTTTTATTTATTAGTTCTTATATAATGATTTGGAAACATATATTATATAGATTTAATAACATTGAAAAATGATTTTAGTACATGGTTATATTTTTTGGGATAACCATTGAAGAACACATGACTGAGGTATGCATAACTCTAAGGTTTAATATTTTCTTTATGTTGCAGTAATTAAGGGTTGATTTATTTTGATAAAAGTGATTTAGATAGTATTTAAAGCCATGTAATTGGTAATTTATTTAATGAAAAGGTGATCCAGGAAATTTTCATTGATTTTTTTCTCACTTTTTAGATTATGATATATATACAGATTAGTGTGAGACTTTATGAATTAGTGGTTAAATAAAAGAGTTAATTTTTGAAGGGGTATATGATTTCAATTAGGTTTAATCTCTTGGAGATTAAAATTATTTTTGGAATTGTATGTTATTTATAATATATAATTAGGGTATATGCATACTTGGTTATATGATTGTATGAATGGATGATATTTTTTGAGGAAAAATAAGTAATTTGATATAGCAGAAGTGCATAAGGTAGTTTTCATTTTAGATGTTATATCCTGAATTATGAATATATTTAGAATAAAATAATATAATTTCATTAGTTTATAATAATTAAAATTTCAATGTCAAAATTTATTTAACAGAAGTAGAATGTAATGATATTATATTTTAGTATGTGATTCTCTCTAATTAAGTGAAATATGGATAGTATATTCCTCTATAAGCAACACAAAAATAAAATGAAATTGTGATATAAATATCATAAAAACCCAACCATTGAATTAATATGTGTCAATAGGAGTAACAAAATTATGAAATATATATTTATATATTTATATATTTATATATTTATATATTTATATATTTATATATTTATATATTTATATATTTATATATTTATATATTCATATATTTATATATTTATATATTTATATATTTATATATTTATATATTTATATATTTCTATATTTATATATTTATATATTTATATATTTATATATTTATATATTTATATATTTATATATTTATATATTTATATATTTATATATTTATATATTTATATATTTATATTTTAAAAAAATTTGTTTTATAAACATTTATTTAATTAATTATTTTGTTTATAAATCAATCTTTTTGTGTGTTATACTTTTTATCGAATAAAACTAAGTATATTATTTTTAAATTATTATATTAATAAAATATAAAATTTATTGATTAATTATAGCTTTATTATTATTTTATAAAAATTAATAATAATAACTAATAGTATTTTATGAATTTATTTTATATAAAAAGAGTTTGTCCTTACATAATATTATTTTATTTAAAAGTTAAAATAGAAAATTATAGAAATTAAATTTTAAAAAATAGATTTATTTTTGGGATTTTTAATTTCAATTTTAGTTTAAGATGAATTTGTGGGATTTTTATAAAATATTTATTCCTAGCTGAATAGTGAAAAATAGGGTTTTTATATATTTCTTGACTTCTATAAAATTAATATTAAACAAGAATTAATTTTAAATTCATGAATCCATTTTATAAGATCGTATATGTATTTTATGAGGTAAATTGTAACTTTAAAAATGGTGGTTTCAATTTATAAACCCATATTTAACATTTTTAAACTTATGTTATATTTTTCAACAAATGGATTGCAATAAAATATAAATTTGGTAATGAAAATTAATTTTAATCACATTTAAAAATTGAATGAAACAAAATTTATTTCATGGTTCGAATCATTATGTATAAATAATACAATAAGGACCATTTTATTTTTTATCATGAAGGATAAATTACATAGGTAAAAACTAGTAACTACAATTAAAGATAAAATGGTAAAAGTAAAAAACTAAGAGTAAATAACCTCATTAATATTTAAAACATTTTTGGTAATTTTTTGTTGAGGAATTTATCTACATTTTAACTTATATTCTCCATTATTTCCCAATTTTTGAGCCACATTATTTGATATTGGTTTTCAATTATTGAATGGTTTGGGGTATTTATAAAAATGTCATCCTTTTTCACTTATAAAAGGGGATCTCATATCCTCACATCCCCCCACACCAAAACCCATTTAGTTTATAAAAACATTATTGAAACATATCCTCATCATTCCTAGACAAATTCAATAGGTTTTGGTTATCTCCAAAGTTCATCCCCCAACAACTTAACTCCCTTATGCAATGGAGATAACCCAAGAAGTGAGGTATAAATTTCTAACCACTCCTTTATCATTTAAATTTCTCTATTTGAACATACTATTCCTAAAATTTCATCACACCATATTAAAATGATAAAATAAGTGTATTTTTTATACTAGAATGTTTTTATATTGACGGAACAAGCGTTAACCACCTTTCCGTCTTCTATTGTACGAGCAACCACCTCAACGACACAATGTGTTTTTTCCTTCTATATATTACAAGGATAGTCCTAATAGGTAATTAAACATATGTGTGTGTGTGTGTGTGATATTTATAACATATTTTAGATTCCAAAATGTTAAACCATATTACTTCTTCCCATTCTATGAAAAAAAAATCACTATCATTATGTACATGTAGACTACCGCCCCATGGAACGATTGATTTCCATTTTGATTTTCATCATCAACTTATATTATTTTCCATGAGAATGGGTTTAATGGATATTTTTTTTTTAGAAAAAATATTAAACATATATAAATACAAAATAGAAAACCTATTTTAAATATGAGAAATAATCAACCATGGTAAGTTCAATTGTTCAAAAGCATGTTCTAAGAGGAAAAATGATTTCTTTATATTATAAAATAACTTGATATAAGTTATATTATTCATATAATTATTTAAATTTAAAATATAACACACTAATGAGTAGTAAATAATATCATTATGCTTATATTTTAATATATTAAGACTAAATCACTTCATAATCACCCCTCAATTATGGTATATTCTTGTTTGGGTCAGTTTAACCACATACTTGGAAAATGCTTTAAATGTATATCATGGATGAATATGATAATTTAATTTCTAGTAATATATGATAAAAATAGGTAAATAATGATATTACTTTAGTTTTGGGATAGTTATATTAATATTAAGATCCTTAGTTTTGATACCAATGTATGTTCTTTAAAAATCAATCAAACATGCTCATCATCGATTTCAACTTAAGGATAGTAATTAAAAACTAACATAGAATGAATTTATAATATTATAAATAATTATAAAGCATATATTCTAGTACCTTTTATAATCTATTAATGATTTAAATTTGGATAAATATGTACAACAATAACATTACTATGAAACTAGTTCAAAATAATCAAGATTACTCAAACCTAATATTGAAAATAGATAATAAAATATTTTATATTCATGGAGATAATATTTATAAATGTTTTTTATAAAATTATATGTATTTGAATAATTTTTTGAAATTGGTTGCTATGACATTTATTTTTTCTATGCAATATCTTAGAGCGTATTTGACTAATCAAGCAATCATGGTAAGGGTTTTCTTGGTCTCAATTATGATTCCTCGATACATGTTACATGTTATAAACTGTGATAAATTTGTATAGTGTTATATTGACATAATATCCCATAAATTTTCTATAATTTATTTCCTTTTAATTCAAAGGATATACTAAGAAAAATCATGTTATTTTCTTTAAATATATTCTGACTTGGGTGTCACCCCAATCGTAAGAGTTTTTTCTTACTCAATTTTAATTCATTAAGTTATGATCATTATATTCAAAATATATAATATAATATGAGTACATTATTCTATTTATTTATATTATGTAATATTCTATAATTATGTAAATTTTATCCATATAACCCACTTTTCAAATATTTAATTTTTTATGGAGTATTTTTCCCATAATGGATATTGATAACTATAATATCCTTTCTTGGAGTTGTGCACATTTATCTTGAAGTTTCTTCTTCTATTCTTAGGTTATCCCACCCTAATATTAAATTATATGGTATTTTATAATAAAATTTTAAAAAAATTATTTTTGAATTCAATAAAGGTTTATGTACTTATTTTACAATGTGGTTTTTCAATAGAGCTATTTTTGATTTATTAAAATATTATTTTCCTTTCATTAGAAATTTTTTTATCATTGGGTCCACATTTCCAAGAGAAAGAATTGTGTCATTTTCAAGGAACATTTAATGGATATTATTTTTTAAAAAAATAATGTTTTTTAAAATTATTTCACTTCCCCTTTTCATAAGATATACTTAACGGTAACATGTATATTTTTTTACATTAATGTTATTTTTTTCTAAAATATTTTTTCTATTTGAAACTCCATTTTACTTTTAATATTCCAAAGGATTTACACTGATTATATTTCTATTACATGATTTAATATCTTATAAAAATATATTTATAATTTGGGGGATTCAACTTTTTGTCTAAATAAATTTGATTCATGATCACTTCTTGTGTGATACCATTCAAAACATTCTTTTTCAAGGATGTTGTTCATCTATGTCAAAATCATTCTATGTTTCCTTTGTCACAATGAGGATACATTCTTTTATAACCATCTACCTTATTTATGTGTATGGCTTATATAATGTTCTTTTCTATCGAATATATAATCCATCACTACATTTTTCCTTCCTAACAATACAATATGAATAAATATAACTTTTATTCTAATTATTTTTATGTGGCATAATAATAACATACCCACATATTTAATTATTTGTGATTATTATAAAAAATAAAAATAATAATATATTTCCCCTAACTATAAATTATTATTTTATTTTGAGACTAGATACATAAAAATATTATTTTAAAAATTATGTTCTCCATATACTAAAATATTTTAAAAATTAATATCCTTCTATACATATCATAATTATAACCACCGATAAAAACCTAGGAAATGAAAATTTAAGAAAGGGTGAGAACAGATTATCATTAAGGGAAAAATAGAATATATCAATAAATAATCATTCATGAGAATTAGGTTATGAGAATATAATAATAATGAAAGGGTGTCATAACTAATCAATTTAACATCATTAATTCTGAGTCATAGCATAAATATTTTTCATATCAAAATACAATATTAATAAGAGTGTGGAATCATCAATAATCTATAATGTTCCATGATAAAATATCATAAAAATATGAATGTGGAAAAAAATTATAACATTGTGAAAAATTATTAATATAAAAAGTTTACTCATTATTTTGAGGAAATCAAATGATGCCATTTAATAAACTTATATACATAAAAATAAGTTCATGTATAAACATATGAAAGTGAAAAAATGTCCACACATAAACTTATGACATGAAACGTGGTCATCACATGTTATTATGATCATAAAATAAATTTTTCAAATAACATAATCATCAAATGAGTTATCCATATTTACCCAATGCATTGGAGGGAAATGACGGGCACACCTATCACATAATTATAATTCAATCATATATACACCACATGATTATGAAGATATTTGTCATTTCATCATAACTTAATCCATGAAAAAAATAGGTTTAATCAATATTCTATCATCATATATATAAACTACCTTGAGAAAGAATTAAGACTGTATCATATAATCAAATCCCCATTGAAACATAGGTAACCTCAAAGGATTTCATCATAGATGAAACATTACTTTAAAAGAACACTTGGAACATTTCTTCTAGAAAATAACATTTTTATTTTGAAATAATTAATTTGAAATTAAAATACTTCAAAAATAATAAAGAAAATATTTTCATAAAAAAGAACCTTGGAAATTTATAAAGAAATATTAAATTTATATAATGGACATGATGACATAAATAATGGTTCATGTTTTATATGTTAAAAGATAACATTTTTCCTCCCCATTGTATAAAGTATCAAATTTCATGTTCAAAAAATATTTCATCAATAATATTCATTTTTATCCTATGAAAATAAATTAAAACGTAAGGAAAATGAACTTTGAAAAAAATTCATCTATAGGTAATAAATTCAATAAAAATTTTTGGATAATTGATATGGAATAAAAATTTTATTAACCAAATTGAAAATAATTTCATCTTTTCTTATATTTCCTGAACCATTTTTAATACCAAAGAGAGGAATATGGTACTATAACATCAAAATTATATAAATAACTAGAGTATATGAAAAAAGAATTGAGTTTATAAGGATCATATAATTTCCCTCAATTAAAATTATTTCATAATCAATCCTAATTAAAATAAGTTTGAAACATAAATCTCATACATAATGTTGTGTAATTCTTAGTATGTATTCAAACCTCCTATATAATAAATATAGATTTCATATACATCCATTCCAGAACCTTGTTTATATAAATCATACCATATATGATATAATTATAACATCTAATCTCTCATTTATTAAAAATTAATTATTTAAATCACTATTTTGGGTGACCATTGTTTAGTTTTTCAGGCATGTACTTTTTGAAAAATAAGATTATGTGTCAAAATTTTATCATTGGTTTTCCAAAATTGATGTTAAAATGGATTAAAATATAATTTAATGTTAGTTTATTTAAAAAATATATTTAACCTATTCTTAATCTACCTTTGGTGTTATTTTTTTTAAAACTAACACCAATTTTTTTTTAATTATTATTTAATATCAGTTTTACTAAAAACCCCGATTTATTTGTTTTTTTCTATCTTTCAGTGTTAGGTTTTATAAAAATTTATGATGAAACATTTTAAAAAAAATTATAACCATTTTAATAAAAAACAATTCCAAAATCTATTAAATAAATATGCACAGGTTTCCCATCATCTATTCATGATTCAATTTTTAGAAACCCTAATACATGTGGAATGAAAATCTCAACCCAACTTTATCTTCCTCCATCTTCCTCATTTGGTCTATTTTTTTCTTCATTTTCAAAATTTTTCTTCTCTATTTAATCATCCTAGATCATCCATTATTTCCTTCATCCCACTAATCTATTTTTTGCTTATTGTTTAAGAATTACAATTATAGTGTTGAATTTGTTCATTATTTTCAATTTCATGTTCATCAATTACCATTTTGGATCTCTATGTCATATATTTTAAGCCAAAATTTCTATATTTCATAAGTAAAATATTTATTTTTAATTATGGAATATTTATTTATTATTTTTTATTTTTAAATTTTATTCATTTAATTGTTTATATATACATATTTTTCAATTATAAATTATTTTGGTTATAATTGGTTTCAGATTATAAATATATTTATGAATATATATTGATTTTAATTGTGGTATAATTTCATGGTAAATTGAATTTTTTATATTTATAATTTTTTTATTTATAAATTTTTTATTATTAATTTTTTATAGTTAACCTTATTGATAATTATATAATGAATGACATATATTTTAATATTGAGTTGAATGTTTGTATATTAAGGATTGGTAAATCATATTCATCGCTAATATTTAGATAATGATTAATATATGTTTTAATATTTTCTTAGATGTTCATATATTAAGGATTGGTAGATAATCTTGATAACTAAGATCATTTCATTCATTCCTTTGAATTTTAATAACTAATATAAAGTAGTTTTATTTAAACATTTTCTATAATTTTGTATAATTTTTTATTTTGATCAAATAGTCATTAATAAATTTTTAATTGATTATTTTGATTATATTTTTTTATATTTTAAATTTATCTAGTATATATATGTAAATGATCATATAATTTAATATATTCACCTTTTATATTATGATATTAAGTAATTAATGGACCATAATTGGATAAATTTATGAAGAAACGCTGATGAATATGAAAAATGAGTGGATGATTTCATGGATTTTCTTAAAAAAATCATTAAAAAATATTTTATTTTTTTCTATAATTGACGAGTTTGAAAATGAGAATATTATATTATGAGAAAATAAAGGATCATATGATTTTATATGGTTTTAATCATAATTTTGTGTATTGGATATATAATACTGAAATAATTGAAAATTACACATTTGATGTTCATGATGATATTCAACATTAAAAAAAGGATCAAATTGAAGAATTAATTCATGTTGTAGGTATTGAATCTATCTAAAAAATAAAAACTCCTAAATAATTGTATGTAGATGCTGAGAAACCACTATTATCAGGTTATATGAAATTTATAGTGTTGGAAGTAGTTCTGAGATTAGTTAACATGAATTCCTGAAATGGGTGGTGTGATAAAATTTTCCCTGAATTACTTAAAAAATTAAAAGAGAAAATTCCAAAGGGAAACAGGATTCTGAATTAAAATTATTATGAAAAAAATATTATTCCCAATGGGGTTGGGGTATAAAAAGATACATTTTAACCCAATGATTGTGTGTTTTATAGGAATTAATAGGAATCTTTATCAAAATTTATTAAATTTGGGACATCAAGATATAATATAAATGAAATTTTTAACATTGATTCATTCTCAAGTACTCGTACAAAAACTTCATGCCAAATAAATTTCATATCTTCCAATAATTCCTCATTTGAAGCATTTATTTTCAAATTAAAATAATGAAAAAAAGGTTAACATTATATAAAAAAGAGTGCATCTCTGCTGGAAATGTGCATCACCCTACTGATTCACCATAGTGTAATAGATATGATAAAATATAAATATATTTTGGAAGTGAATCTAGAAATCTCATAATGCGATTATGCATAGATATAATGAATCCATATCAATCCTAAGTATCCAACCCTATCCATGGCCAATATTATTTTTATTTTACAACTTTTTCCCATATATATATATGGATAAAAAATATTTTATGATGATCTTGATGATTTTTAGACTAAAAAAACTATGAAAAGATATTGATGTATATATTTAACCATTGATAGATGATTTGAAATTTATATGGGAGAGATGTGTTAAAAATTTTATGCACACCCAAAAGAATATTTTCATTCTCCTTCAATGATAATGTCCACTATAAACATATTTCCTTCATATGGAAACTTCTCTAGATACAATGTTGAGGGATCAAAATCATGTCCCATTTGTAAAGAAGAGCCTTTATATTATGAATTTTATAATGGAACAAATATATTACATGAGGGAAAATGATTATTGTTTTGAATGGATCATCCATATCGTATATTGAATAAGGAATTTAACGGTTCACAATTATATAACATCCCACCATAACCATTCTTATTTGAATAATATTATGACAATGTGAAAAACAATGATTTCACATTTAGAAAGAAAAGATAACTAATCCATCAAAAAAATATCTAAAATAAATGTTCTATCTTATTCAATCTACCTTATTGGATATTTTCAGAAATAAAACATAATAGTGATATCCTTCTTATTAATAAAAATATATGTGACATATTGATTTGAACATTTTTAGTTATAGATGGAATGAAAAAAATATTTATTGTATTCAATATTGCACTTAATATCCACGAGAATACGTTTGGATTTATCTCCCACATTGAATAGAAACATAACATATTTACCTCTAGCTTATTGTACATTAAGAATGAGTGAGAAGATGAATTTTTGTCAATTTTTGTGTGGTATAAAATTACCCAGTGGATATTATTCAAATGTAAAAAATTTGTTGTTATTGAATGATTTGAAATTAATAGATATGAAATCTCATGAATGTTATAATTTGATGAAACAAATGCTACTGATCACACTGTATGGTATATTGTAAATAATTTACAGAATTATTATCATCAGGTTATGTAATTTTTTCAAATCTATTTATAGAAAGGTTTTGGATCCAAATTTATTAGTTGTGTTAGAGAATGAATTATTCCTCTTACTTTGTCAACTAGAAAGGTATTTCCCATATACATTTTTTTATAATGGTTCATCTGGTTAATAATTTTGTGTAAGAGATAAGAATATGTGGGACTATTTAATTATGTCTTATGTTTCCTTTTAAAATATATATTAAAATTTTGAAGGGATGTTTTAAAAATATTCATTGACTAAATGAATCTATTATTCACATATATATATATATATATATTAATAGGTTATTGAGTTATATACTGGATAATTATATGATGTGGAGTACATTGGTCTCCCTATATCTCAATATTTGACTATTGATAGTGAAATTAGAGGGATTTGGGGCTTAAAGGTAATGTTAATTCTATGTGGTGAAGTGATGTAGGGACATATAAACTTTTTGAACAACACAAATTAGGTTTAACCATATATATCATCACATATTTCTAGATTGAATGTATAATGTTCAAAATTAAATAAAACATGGTTAATATTGAGCATAAAAAGACATTTTTTCATGTTTTAAGGAGATAATTAGTACATATTTCCCTGTATAAAAAAACAATGAAATGGTTCTAAAGGTGACGATTTATTAATATGATCACATGGTCTAGTTTTGATATTATTGGTTACACATTCTACACAAAAAAAATCAAGATGAAAACAGTGCCAATCAAAATAGTGGGGTAATGGTCATCACTAAAGCACAAATTTTTTTAGTGAAAAAGATAAAAACCAAATTTCTACATCAATGACATATTTTCAAGTTGTTTAGGATATATTATAAATTTATTATAAAAAATTTAGAGTAGTAACATTTAAGATTAAATGGGTTGATTTTAACAGTGGTGTGAAACATGATTATTATGAATTTACACTCATTGATTTCAAAATATTTAGTTATAAAGATGAACATTTATCATGGAGACACATGAAAAAAAATATTTTATGATATTGACCCAGTGAATGATCAGTGTTTCATTATATTAAAATGGAAAAGAATTCATTTGGGTGATGAGGATGTTGATGATGTTATAGACTAATGTGATGTGTCTTCATCTATTTTGATATTTACAGATGATATCAAGGATTATAATGTAGTCATAGTTTATGTTATATAAAATTATCCTTATGAAGGGATATATAAAAACAATAATTTAATCAACTAATTATTCAGAAAAATATTTATATTTTTTTTCTTTTTTTAAAGTTAAACATCTAAAAACTTTATATTTTAATTTTTATGTCTAAATATATATATTTATATATATATATATATTGACTATTTCTTTTTTTTGTAAAATTTTATATTCAAAATTTTGAGTTATCCTTTTTTTGACTAAGAACCCCGACATATGTCATTATTTTTAGGTTAAATTTATGAATATAAATACACACTATTATAATTATGATATGTAAATTTATTAATTTTTACTGTTTATATTATTTTTGAATTAATTATTATATTTATTAGATTAATTAACATATTTTTTTGTTAAGAATCATGAAATAATCATTTTTTTGAAAGTTACACATTTTTTAACCTATATTTTTACTTATATATTTTTTTATTCATTGTTTTTAGAAAGTAAATTTTATATTAATATACAGGTACTCATAATATCATTAAATTCGTCAATTTAAAAAATATAAATGGACCAATAGAAAATTTTACTAATCTATACTTATGTTTTTTTAATTAATAAAAATTCAATAATTAAAATATTTAATTAATTTAAACTTTTCATTTTTAAAAAATTATCTGATGGAATACTAATGATTCCTCTATAGAGGATTTTTATTCTTATTCTCTAGAGAACATGATTCCTAGAGTTGGTAGATATGGAATTACATTTTTTATAAAAACCTTAACTTTATCATGGAAAAAAGAGGAAACATATTTAATTTAATGATAATAATAACCCAACTAGACCAAATACAATGTAGTTTTGGAGTTATATCACCATGCATATCTGTTACAGGATTAACATTTTATATCTTGAATGTAACTACATTAACAAGATGAAAAAAGAGCATTTAGGGAGTCCTTAATCCTAAAATATCATATATTTTAACTAATTCCTCAAATATTATATATTTTATATGAATAATATTTAATATATTCAATTACATATGACATTCGACATTCATAAAATGATATAAATTATGAAAAGGTATATATCATTAGTAGTATTTCGATGGAGATATTTGAAAAAAATATATTTTTTCGATGTAACAGAATGAAAACTGATTCCACATGAATGTATTTCTATAAAGATACATGAACTAAAATTGTCACAAACTGACATGATAAAGAATTTATGGTATGATAATTAATGTAACGGGGTATGATAATTATTGTATGTTGTAAAATTTCTTATATATTACTTGATTACTAATTAATCTATATTTATGTAATTGGCCTCCATGAAATCTCACTAAGAGATCTAGTTACAGAATGTATACCATCATACTTTATCATGATGAGGGTATCATTTACTAAAGAAAATGAATGCAGAAAATTTTTATGCATTAAGAGATAAATCTATTAGTTTCTCAAATGAGTTTTCGTTCAGTCTTCCATATCCCCCCACTTTATTTGAAAAATATAAATGAGTGAGGATGAAAAAAATCAAAAGTTTCTTACACCTCAAGGTAAATAATTAGGTGACATAATTATAAGAATTTAATTTTAATTTTTCTTCAATTTTTTTATTTTTTTAATTAATATAACTAATGTAACATTTTAGTATATCATTTTTTGAGTAACTTTAGAATTATGTGACATAAGGGGCCTTTATCCCTAAGGGTAGGATGAAAATTCTAGATGTTTCTTTAGGTATGCTAGAATACCTTGTCTACATAAGAGGATATGAGGTAGGTGTGATTATTAGAAATATTATCAATCATCTAATTAAGAAATAGAGGGATGTAAATATAAAATCCTTAGAATCTGAGGTTGAAGATAGAAAACATTCCTTGGGTGACCAAATTAAATAAGTTGTATATATTATGTTTGAAAAAAAGATGATTCAAATACAATATGCACAACCCACCTACCTAGATCCTAGACCTCCTCATTCGGACCTGGCCTTATATTGTGAGTGGTATACTCGAGATCATTGCGTACATGTTATGGCTTATGGAGTTATACATATTTTGTGGGATTCTATAAATCATTGTCCTATGTTTTTGGGTCAGGTAATAGTAATGGTAAATGATATTATTGATCAAAGTACTCTAGTTTCATTCCCCATAGAGAATGTTTCTTAAGTTGAAGATTGTGTTGGTCATTTTTTACACTTTTCAGCTAGTCTTCTTCATCACTAGACATATGATGTATGTGTTGTTTTTTAAATATTATTTAAAATTGATTGAGAATTAATTATAATTAATTATAATATTTAATTTATATAGGAATATTAAAAATCAAATGAATTAGTACAAAAGAAACAAATGGTTTAGGAACCAACAAATTTAGATGCTTCTGGGATTTTTAATGGGATAAAAACATTATCCCAAATTTCTTCTTTCTTGGATAATATTTTTGAGCCTTCAATAAAATCTAATATATATAGTAGAGACATTTTATTGAGAATATTCAAAAAACATATAATGGATCTTGTTATTTTTAACGATCTCACCATACATAAGTTGAAGTTTTATTACATTTAACTAAATTTATATTTGAGTTTATCATTATTTAAGTAAATATGTGTTAAAGTGGCTTAATTTATTAATTTATATTCTAGGTATCTACACACACATTGAATTCAAAATGAGATAACTTCAATTTATAGTTTTATGGATCTAAAATACATTTCATTGACTATGAAAACTTAATGATAATGAAGGAGTTACATATATATGTGAAATATTATCAAATATGAATATTAGGTGTTTGTTTTTTCCATTCCATGATGGGTAAGAAGAATAATAAAATAATGATCTAATTTTCATTATAATTTCATTAATTTTTAATTTTTTATATTATAGTGGCCATTTTATGTTTGGAATGTCCTTCCCACGTGAAAGAAAATTATATAGGTTTTTCTCATTATTAGGCAAAGTTTATTCAAATTTTCACAAATTGTTAAAAAAGTAATTTTTATTATTTTTTATAATTTCTTTAATATTATTTATTATTATTATAAATGTATTTTTAATTGATATATGAAAATACGGGTCATGGAAAAATTTTATTTATGATCACTTGTCAATAGATAATACATATAAAATTAAATACATGAAAATATAGGTAAATAATTTTTACATTAGATAATATTTTCTAAGTATTATATATATATTGTTTTTTATTATCATGTTAATGTTTCATAACTACAGTTTCAACATCAAAATATGAATGAAGAATGTTCTATTATGTTTTATGATTCATGTTTGATATCATCATAACTCGGATCATGACTGAATTTATATAAGGTTAGTTATATTAACTATTTTAGGTTTTATAACGAATTATTATATATTTAATTCCTATAATATTCATTTTTATTTTATATTTTCTATGATATTGTGTCATTTATGGATGAATATAAAACCCACCATTTATTTTTTTTGAAAACTATTTTTAGGTATGATTAATTTGTAGATTGAGGATCATGTTGGCCTCTTTTAAAAAAGTTCATAAAATGATTATTTAGAAAATTATTTTATAGATTTTGTTGTTTTTTTATATTTCTTGAACTTGAAAAGATTTAACATTTTATTGGGGAATATATTTATTATTATTTTTAAATCTAAAACTATCCATATTGGTTTATAATAAAACCAGTGTGGAATATTAAATATGGTATCTTTTAACACTATTTTTTACCCAAAATAGATGTCGAAATATGTTTTGTATGTCAATTAAATTATAAACCTGACATGGAAAGATAAAATTATTTTTTTAGATCATTAAATATATAATTTATCATAAAAAAATATGTTAAATATAGTAAATTATTTTTTATATATATTTTCATATTGGTTACACAATAGAACTGATGTGGAAAGCCTCTTTCAACATCATTTTCTTTTCTAAAAGGCCCAACATTGAATGGTCACCTAATATAAATGTTTTTTTAATTTTAAAAATCTATTTTTTTAAATATGTTATTGAATATAATATTTTTAATGTATCCTATACCAATTTCATTTAAAATAAAATGCTTAAAATTTTAAAAAATAGATGTTTAAATATTCTTTTTCTTTAGTAAGTTTTTGGTTTGGCAGTATCAGTCCTTTTAATTTGATCATAGTTTTATCACCTATATAATATTAATCATGATATAAATATCATATATATTCATTAAAAAATATTTATAAACATTCATATCAATTGGTGATGAAAATTTAATTACATTATTACATTGAGATGGTAGTCTATACGCATGCACAAGTGATGTTTTCAAATTTTGAAAAATGAAAAAAGTGAATGGTAAATGAAAATTCTAGCATCCCGCATTTTTATCACATAAACTTTCATTACATTTTACAAAACCGAGGATCTTTAAGGTTTAGTGTCTTGGAAACCAGGAACATAATAAATGGAACAAAAAAAACATTCTTCTTAAACACTTGAAAGGCTTCTCCTCAAGTTCATCCTAGGTTCATTACTGCATCTCATAACCTGGGGACATACATCAAAAGAAAGGGTGAGCATAAGGCCCAGTAAGAGAAACCAGAGAAACATTTTTACATGTGAACTTGAGATACTTCAATAAGGTCATGAAAATTACATTAAGGCATGAGAATGAAATCATGAGATACATCATAATAAAAATAACATTTTTTTATAACTTGAAGATGTGGCTACAACATTTAATATTGACAATCGTTTCGTTTCACCAAGGTCCATCCCCAAGGTGTCGTTAAAATTACCAAGGTTATTCACCAAGGCGTCGTTAAAATGGTCATCTCTAGAGATTAAGTCTTTACCCAATGCATTGGAGCGCTATCAGGGCGCACCCTTAAATTTGCCTTTATTATCATGTGAGCCACATATATCATCATCAAACATTTCATAAATAACCCATATAGCATAAAATAAATGGGTTTCATTTCAAAATCATAACATTTTAAAAACTGCTTTAAAGACATGATCTTTACGTCACTTTAAACCCACGGAAAGGGAAAGAGAGTTTCATTTATGTAATTCCCAGAATTTAAAATAGAACATTTTGATATATATGTGAATACCCCTGTATAAATAAGAGCTTTGAGTATTCACTTTATAACATAAAATAATTTTTAGAAAAGAGAGAGAGGCATTTTGAGACGAAAATTCTGCAGCATAACGGCTATGTTACAAGGTTTTAGAAAACATTGAGAAGAGAGGGGACATGGGTCAAACATTCATAAATGACCCATCAAACCGTAGAGGGACAAAATATAAGGTATTTAAGAACATGGTAATGAAATTTGAAAATATACCATATGAAATGAAGAACATGAAAGGAGGAAAAAAAAGATTTCTCTTGTGAGAATTCGGCAGCCTAACGGCGTCACTTAAACTTCAACAAAATTGAATTGACAAGGTCAAATAGGGTCTCTCATCATATGAACATAAGAGTCCAGTATGATAGATATAGAGTTAATACCCCAACATAATAGAAAGTAACTTGAAAGAATTGACATGAGAGTAGAACTTCAAAACGAGAATGGTGAAGAACCACTTAAAAATTCGGCAGCCTAACGGCGCCACTTAAACTTCAACAAAATACTGAATTGAAGAGATCAAATGGGGTCTCTCATCATATGAACATAAGAGTCCAGTATGATAGATATAGAGATCATACCCCAACATAACAAAAATGAACTTGAAAGAATCGACATGAAAGTAGAACTTCAAAACGAGAAGGGTGAAGAACCACTTAAAAATTCGGCAGTCTAACGGCGCCACTTAAAACTTCAAAATACTGAATTGAAGCGATCAAATGGGGTATCTCATCATATGATCATAAAAGATCAGTATGATAAATTTAGAGATCATACCCCAACATAATAAAAAAAGGAACATGGAATACTTTACATGAAAATAGATCTTGAAAAATGAGAAGGGAGAAAGAATTCGTTACAAATATTTCAGCAGCCTAACGGCGCCACTTAAAACTTCATAAAACGAAATAATGAGAGTAAGAGGGGATCTCTCATTATATTAACATGAAAAGGGCAGTAAGAGGAGTATAAAAGAATATAATCCAACATAAGAATATGGATCATAAAAGGAATGACATAAAAGAGATTACTTGAAATGAAAGAGAGAGGTCGGATCCCTTACCTTAAAATGTAACTCTTAAACCTCAATGGTTGGGACCTTGAGGGCTTGGGGGCACCTTGGGAGGACTCCTTGGGAGGTAATGAGACCAGAACTTCGTTGGGGAAGAGTGGGGAGTCGAATTTATGAGATGAGGGCTTGGTATTTATAGGGAAAGAGAGGGGACAAGGCATTAATGGCCAAGGGACACCTCACATGTGCTTTTCTCAAACCCATGTGCTCTCCCTTGGCATTTACCATGGAGTTAGGCCACATGGGGCCCCCACAACAATAATTCATCACCCTTGGCCGGCCAACCCTTAAAATATCTCATGACATCATCATGACACAGCTATGATGTCATTAAACATACTGAAACCCTAAAACTGCATTTTTACTATTCACTGAAAAATTCATCTTTCTCAGAAAAATCCCAAAATTTCACCTTAACTAAATATCAATGCTCTGATTTCAAAAATGAACTCCATTTTATAAAAATAATTTTCTAAGTATTTTTAAATTTATTTTTAAATAAAAACACTATTCACCGAAAATTCATTTTTTCAGAAAAAACCCCAAAAATTACCATAACATATTATCGATGCTCTGAGTTCAAAAATAAAGTCCTTTTTATAAAAAAAATTTCTAATTATTTTTAATTAAATTTTTAATTAAAAAACACTATTCACCCGAAAAAAACTAATACTTGAATAATAATTTATGAAACCGTTATTTAACCATTTTATTGAATCACATTACTTAATCAAGGTGCCTAGATTATTTTAAAACTTTCTTTAAGTGAGATTACTAATCCATTTGGTCATATTACTAATCCTAATCCTAAAATAACTATTCATAATTTACTATTCATCAAAAATCAAGTTTATCTTATTAGACTCTAAATTTCGTACTGGACATAATTGTAGAAGACCATTTTTTGAGAATCATTACACATTTTAAATTATTTAAGGTTTACACAAACATTTTTTTTAAAATATCCTTTTGAAAATTCATCAAAAATATGCATACTATTTTTATCCAGTCATTTGAAAATTCATAAACATCATCATAATAAGAAATCCCAATTTTTATTTAAAACAAGGATTACACAAGGCAGTTATGGTCTCATTACATAGCCTATTATAATACCAGCATAGGACCTAAGAGTAAGGTGTGCTAGGGTGATAGAATCTTGGGGCGGCTCAGTCAACATTGCCCGAGTAGTAATTTCTATCAGTTTGAACTTCTCGCGAAGACGATTTCGTTCTAGCTTCACATGATGAAGTTCAGCTTGGATTTGGTCCAGAGCAAAGCCCAATGGTGCTACCTCCTTCCCAAGCTCTGTTAGATGGGCTTCGATTGGTCCGAGACTACTAGGTGAGGCCATCAAATCTTCTTTCTATAATAGTTAACCAAGATTACTTATATTTGGAGACAATAATCAAAACATTTTGTTCACAGTGGTCATATTGACCGATGGTCATATAACAGTCAAAACCCACTGGTCTCATTTTAATTATAATCAGGTTTATCAAATAAAACATTTTTGTTGAGTATAAAAATAAAATAAAATAACACATGAAATTAAGGAACAAGATTTATTCAAAATTTCAGGTCGTTACAATCTTCCCCCCTTAAGAAATTGCATCCTCGCAATTTTTAAAATTGGGTTTTGAAATTTCATTTAAAGTCCCACATCGGAAAAAGAGTCAGTAACACCATTACTTTAAAAGAAAGAAAAGGAAGTACAAAGTCCACCTGAGTTTACTCATACTAGGATTCCATGTAGGAAATATGGAAATGGAGGAGAAAACAAAGGGTAACGTTCTTAAAGGAGAGTGATAGAAAACATGATTAGGGGGAAGTTAAGCACCAGAAAATCCCAAAATTATGATGTGTGTAAGCGGTCTTTAATTACCTAGTAGGAAACGTAAACCAACAACATTTTTGTTTTACGTTCCTTTTAATAAATTTGAGGAATTCATTTACAACATAGAACAAAAACATAAGGAAATATATCTACCTTCATGTAGAGTTTCATACATTAATAAGTTTCTACCAAAACTAATCTTTTCTCCAAACGATGAGCATTCAAAACTACTTGGTCTCATCAAAACACAAGAATCATCATCTAGAGAATCACATGATCCACAAAAGATCAACTATCTATTTCTTCTATCTTTAAACATTATCCCAAAAATAGAATGGGTAAGGTAAAACAAATCTTCAAAAAGAATCCCATAGAAATGGAAACTACTTTTAAATATTCAAAGTTCCATGGTACTACCCAATGTTCATCATAGACCATTCCGTAAATAATGGCCCTTAAGATTCCTGAAAATAAACCAAACTAAGATTGAAACCCAAATACAAGAAGGACTTGATAACATAGTCTTCCAAAATAAACTTCATTGTTTATCTCCAAACAACATCAACCACTCCTAACATCTTATAACAAAAGTATCTAACCTAAACATATTTTACCCAAGATAGGTTAATCATTCCCGTAAGTAACCTAAATTACTATAAGGCCACCTTAAATTCATTGATTCTTCAAAATATAAGTCAACCTTACTCCTCAATGAAGACACCGTAGTAATCTATTTACCTTGATCATATATGGTCCTCAAAATAGTGAACGTCTTCCAAAATAATAATCATCTTTTAATCCCCTAATCATCTCTGTCGTATTAATACGGAAATCGTAGCATTTCCTATCACATTGGTTGTTGGGACATGTTCTTCCATTTCCCGCCATTAACTAAGAAAAGAAGCTATAGTTAGGGGCTTAAATACTTAGCCAATAATAATAAAAATAAACTTAAAGCATCTAAGGATAACATGTAGAAGTAAAGTATACCCTAACTTGTGATCCCCTAGGTTCCCTTCTAGGTTATCCATGATCATATATTCTTATGTGAATCTTTATTTTATTTTATCTTTGTTCCTTTAACAATGGTTCATACTAAGCTTATGAATTTACCAAAGCATATCCCCCGGGAGTGTCGTAACCAAGAGTGCAGCAAGGCCCGTTGTCGTGTACCAGTTCCTGTTCGAGTCTAGCTCAAAGCGGTGTTTTCGGGTTTTACCCCTATGTACATCTGTGCCAGAGCCACCTCTACCTGCTCGTATCCAGACAGGGATGTATTTTCTTGGAAACCCTTTACTCAATACTCACCAAAATACTAGGAAGATTTCCTATATTTAAAATTTTTTATAGGTTTCTTCCTAAAGTTTTCATATCCTAATTTCCACAAATAACTAAACCATCCTTTGATACCAACTCTAGCATCCCGCCTTTTTATCACATAAACTTTCATTACATTTTACAAAACCGAGGATCTTTAAGGTTTAGTGTCTTGGAAACCAGGAACATAATAAATGAAACAAAAAAAACATTCTTCTTAAACACTTGAAAGGCTTCTCCTCAAGTTCATCCTAGGTTCATTACTGCATCTCATAACCTGGGGACATACATCAAAAGAAAGGGTGAGCAGAAGGCCCAGTAAGAGAAACCAGAGAAACATTTTTACATGTGAACTTGAGATACTTCAATAAGGTCATGAAAATAACATTAAGGCATGAGAATGAAATCATGAGATACATCATAATAAAAATAACATTTTTTTATAACTTGAAGATGTGGCTAAAACATTTAATATTGACAATCGTTTCGTTTCACCACGGTCCATCCCCAAGGTGTCGTTAAAATTACCAAGGTTATTCACCAAGGCGTCGTTAAAATGGTCATCTCTAGAGATTAAGTCTTTACCCAATGCATTGGAGCGCTATCAGGGCGCACCCTTAAATTTGCCTTTATTATCATGTGAGCCACATATATCATCATCAAACATTTCATAAATAACCCATATAGCATAAAATAAATGGTTTTCATTTCATAATCATAACATTTTAAAAACTGCTTTAAAGACATGATCTTTACGTCACTTTAAACCCACGGAAAGGGAAAGAGGGTTTCATTTTTGTAATTCCCCGAGTTTAAAATAGAAAATTTTGATATATATGTGAATAACCCTGTATAAATAAGAGCTTTGAGTATTCACTTTATAACATAAAATAATTTTTAGAAAAGAGAGAGAGACATTTTGAGACGAAAATTCTGCAGCATAACGGCTATGTTACAAGGTTTTAGAAAACATTGAGAAGAGAGGGGACATGGGTCAAACATTCATAAATGACCCATCAAACCGTAGAGGGACAAAATATAAGGGATTTAAGAACATGGTAATGAAATTTGAAAATATACCATATGAAATAAAGAACATGAAAGGAGGAAAAAAAAGATTTCTCTTGTGAGAATTCGGCAGCCTAACGGTGTCACTTAAACTTCAACAAAATTGAATTGAAAAGTTCAAATAGGGTCTCTCATCATATGAACATAAGAGTCCAGTATGATAGATATAGAGGTAATACCCCAACATAATAGAAAGGAACTTGAAATAATTGACATGAGAGTAAAACTTCAAAACGAGAATGGTGAAGAACCACTTAAAAATTCGGCAGCCTAACGGCGCCACTTAAACTTCAAAAAAATACTGAATTGAAGAGATCAAATGGGGTCTCTCATCATATGAACATAAGAGTCCAGTATGATAGATATAGAGATCATACCCCAACATAACAAAAAGGAACTTAAAAGAATCGACATGAAAGTAGAACTTCAAAACGAGAAGGGTGAAGAACCACTTAAAAATTCGGCAGCCTAACGGCGCCACTTAAAACTTCAAAATACTGAATTGAAGCGATCAAATGGGGCTCTCATAATATGATCATAAAATATCAGTATGATAAATTTAGAGATCATACCCCAACATAATAAAAAAAAGGAACATGAAATACTTTACATGAAAATAGATCTTGAAAAATGAGAAGGGAGAAAGAATCTGTTACAAAAATTTCGGCAGCCTAACGGCGCCACTTAAAACTTCATAAAACGAAATAATGAGAGTAAGAGGGGATCTCTCATTATATTAACATGAAAAGGGCAGTAATAGGAGTATAAAAGAACATCATCCAACATAAGAACATGGATCATAAAAGGAATGACATAGAAGAGATTACTTGAAATGAAAGAGAGAGGTCGGATCCCTTACCTTAAAATGTAACTCTTAAACCTCAATGGTTGGGACCTTGAGGGCTTGGGGGCACCTTGGGAGGACTCCTTGGAAGGTAATGAGACCAGAACTTCGTTGTGGAAGAGTGTGGAGTCGAATTGATGAGAGGAGGGCTTGGTATTTATAGGGAAAGTGAGGGGACAAGGTATTAATGGTCAAGGGACACCTCACATGTGCTTTTCTCAAACCCATGTGCTCTCCCTTGGCATTTACCATGGAGTTAGGCCACATGGGGCCCCCACAACAATAATTCATCACCCTTGGCCGGCCAACCCTTAAAATATTTCATGACATCATCATGACATAGCTATGATGTCATTAAACATACCGAAACCCTAAAACTGCATTTTTACTATTCACTGAAAAATTCATCTTTCTCAGAAAAATCCCAAAATTTCACCTTAACTAAATATCAATGCTCTGATTTCAAAAATGAACTCCATTTTATAAAAATAATTTTCTAAGTATTTTTAAATTTATTTTTAAATAAAAACACTATTCACCGAAAATTCATTTTTTCAGAAAAAACCCCAAAAATTACCATAACATAATATCGATGCTCTGAGTTCAAAAATAAAGTCCTTTTTATAAAAATAATTTTCTAATTATTTTTAATTAAATTTTTAATTAAAAAACACTATTCACCCGAAAAAAACTAATACTTGAATAATAATTTATGAAACCGTTATTTAACCATTTTATTGAATCACATTACTTAATCAAGGTGCCTAGATTATTTTAAAACTTTCTTTAAGTGAGATTACTAATCCATTTGGTCATATTACTAATCCTAATCATAAAATCACTATTCATAATTTACTATTCATCAAAAATCAAGTTTATCTTATTAGACTCTAAATTTCGTACTGGACATAATTGTAGAAGACCATTTTTTGAGAATCATTACACATTTTAAATTATTTAAGGTTTACAAAAACATTTTTTTTAAAATATCCTTTTGAAAATTCATCAAAAATATGCATACTATTTTTATCCAGTCATTTGAAAATTCATAAACATCATCATAATAAGAAATCCCAATTTTTATTTAAAACAAGGATTACACAAGGCAGTTATGGTCTCATTACATAGCCCCTTATAATACCAGCATAGGACCTAAGAGTAAGGTGTGCTAGGGTGATAGAATCTTGGGGCGGCTCAGTCAACATTGCCCGAGTAGTAATTTCTATCAGTTTGAACTTCTCGCGAAGACGATTCCGTTCTAGCTTCACATGATGAAGTTCAGCTTAGATTTGGTCCAGAGCAAAGCCCAATGGTGCTATCTCCTTCCCAAGCTCTGTTAGATGGGCTTCGATCGGTCCAAGACTACTAGGTGAGGCCATCAAATCTTCTTTCTATAATAGTTAACCAAGATTACTTATATTTGGAGACAATAATCAAAACATTTTGTTCACAGTGGTCATATTGACCGATGGTCATATAACAGTCAAAACCCACTGGTCTCATTTTAATTATAATCATGTTTATCAAATAAAACATTTTTGTTGAGTATAAAAATAAAATAAAATAACACATGAAATTAAGGAACAAGATTTATTCAAAATTTCGGGCCGTTACAAAAATTTTCATTTCTAGAATCATTATTATATCATAAATATAATATAAATTCATTAAATATATCTTTATTATCATCTATGTAAAATAGATATGAAAAAAATCACATCTCTTCATGGAGGTGATAGTCAACACGTACTCATGGGTGACATCATCATTTTTCAATGGATCGGAAGGTAAGAAGGTAGATAAGATATTATAAATCAGTAATTATAATTGATTAATAAATATAATGTATAAATATCAATTTCATCATAATAATAAACCCTAAATTATGGTGATGGAAAATGAATCATATTACTATGTGGAGGCGGTAGTCTGCATTGGCAAGAGCAATGATTTCATTACCCATTTTTTTGAAAAAGGGTATATAATTTTGGTTACATAATAATAATAACATTTTATTATATTGATGATACTTAAGATATTATTTTATGCTGAATAAAATAAATTCAAATGAGTTATAAGAATTAATAAATTTAATGTGGTTGGGTAAGATTATTACCTCTTCTTCGAGAGACCTCCTTTAGATCCCTTCTAAAGAACCCTTGGAATATTCTTTTAATAATACCAAAAACTATAATTAATGTATGGGGAAGTTTATAAGATAATTGTGAAGTTTTATTTTGATATAGGTTATTCAAAATCATTTATATATGAGAGAGGATGGGGTTCCTTTTATAAGTGAGGGAAAGGAAACACTTAGATTTTTTCAAAAGATAAAAATATAAAAAATGTTATAATAAATCAAAACTCTAGGAAATTAATCCTATTAGAATAGAACATGATATTAGGTAAAAATATGGTTATAAAATAGGATTTAGATAAGTTTATATGGATATATCACTCATTTATCTTATTTTAACCCCTGGTAAATTCGTTTTAAACTTAATCATATTAATGAATTTTTACCTTGATTACTATTCATAATGACATAAAATTAAGTTGAACATGTTAAATAATATTAATTATTATAATTATTAAGGTGGAATACATTTTTTTAATTCAATCTATATAGGTTTTATAAATTAATTTCAAAATAAACTAGCAAAATGTGTTGAAAAAAGTTGAATAAAAATGCGTTTTTATGTCAAAAAATGTTATTATACCAAAATTAACAACAACGTTTATTCCATTTAAATAGATTGTATTGTGATTAATTAAATTTATCTAATTAATTTTTAAAAATAATTTAAAATGAAATTTTACTTTTTTAATACTTGTATGGAAAACATGGTTTACAACAAAATCCATATTTTTCACTAGTCACTGAAAAATTAAACTTTTTAGAAAAAACAAAAAAAATTAACCTTCAGATAATTTTGATGTGTTGATTAAAAAAATTATATACTATTTTTAAATTCAATTTCTAAATGTATCAAAATTTAATTATAAAATATATTTGAAAAATGAAATAAAACCATCTTTGAATAAAAATATTTTGGAAAAATAAAATGATTTTACAGAAAAGTGAGTAATTTTTTTATGAATTAATGAAAAAAAATTAATTATATAAAATCTTTATACATATTTTTCATAATTACACATAGTATGTCTTAGTTTATTTAAAATTATAATTTCATGAAATAAATCTATAAAATAATTCAAGTTTATTTTAAATGAAATGTATATAAAATATTGGGGTTTTACATTCTACCCTCATCAAGATAAATTTCACTCTAAAAAATATATCACTATTATAAAATAAAATAATGATATATCTACTTCATCATATCCTAAGGTTCTTATGTATCTTCCTAGAATTTATGATTCCTCTAGTGAACTTTAAGTTGGTGTGTAGTCTTGTTCCATAGAAAATTATCTTTATAATCCAAGATTTATAATGGTTTTTATTTATAGGAAATATAATTATCCAGTAATAAAACCACTAATTTTAGTATATATGAAGGATATGTTATGTACTTTATCATGATATATACATATAATATATTGTTAACTTTATATAGTCTTAGTAAAAGTATCAAGTATTAATAGAACGTCCCTACTTGATTTAGAATCTCAAAGGGGAAAATATACCTATGGTTTAAATATCCCTTATTTATGAACCTCATAACAATCATCCATGTAAAATACATAGGAATACATCCTCACCAATTTCAAATTCTAGAATTCAATTAGGATTTTCAATATAAATTTTTCATCGACTTGAAACTTCCTTAATGTGGTGTTGATTGGATCTAACATTCTATACCATTTCCTATGATTTCTCAAGTCCCAAAAACTTTTATTCACCAAATACATTGGTGTTATTAAATTCCTTCCATAGATGTCTCCATAAGTTTCCATATGAATGCTCAAGTGAAAATTATTGTTATAATATAATTCAACTATAGGAAGGTGTTTATCCCAACCACCTTTGAAATCAAAATATCATGATCTAAAAATTTCCTCCTTGGTTTGAATAATCCTTTAATATAGACCACATTTATATAGATGATAGGAAGTACTGAAACACACCATTGTATCTAGAGAATTCTGAAGAATTTTCAAAAACATGGAGGTAAACCACAAATATCGATCTGACAATATAGAATGTGGTGCTCCATTAAACCTTAACACTTCTTTACTTTATATCCTATAAATATGATCAAGATATAAATATACTATGATGGAAATTATATGTACTGATTTCATAAGGTAATCGACTAAAACCTAAATAGTATTATTCTCTTTAGATGTTTTAGGGAGTGTGGCAATGAAATCAATGGTAATGTTTTCTAATTTTCATTTTACTATGGGTAATGGTTGTAACATTAACTTATACATATTTCTCTCAAAATTAACTAGATGACATACTAGTCATTGAGATATTGATTATGTTGTCAAGAATGTCAAATTAGTTGTTTAGTTTTTACTATAATTTCTATAATATAGCAGGAACCCTAGGTTGTATCCTGATAGAGCCTTAGATCATTAATTTTAAAATAATGTTTTGATTAAGAAAAATGGGAATTATATTTTAAAAAGTGTGGGTTTTTTTATTTAATATCCTACTAGATAAAGGTAATCAATAAAACAAAATGTAAATTAGCATTTTGATTAAGTGTGATCAACCCGGTAACTATCATGATGTTAATCCTTCATCAATTCAAGAGAAAGGGTATAGATATTTTAATCCCTTGTTTGTAACAACTTTATCTAGAGTGTTACTAAGTTTATACTATTATACCTTATAGGGTTTAGTCAGAAACACACAATTATTCACCATTTACCATCAATTATTGGGTGATTTGTGTTTGACTTCATAACCAAAACTCACTAAGGAAACACATAAAGAACTTGATGCATTTTCCATGATTTTATATTATTTCAATGTTCTACTATGAAATTAAATTAAATTCCCATTGTAGTGTTTATGAGATTTCAATTGACCAATATGAACCACACAAACACCACGATTGAAAGAGGGAGAAGAACTGGTGAATAGTGTGTGAAACATCATATGAATAGATACCCCCAAACATGGAAATGTGAATCAAGTATGAGATACCAGTACATAAATCAATAAAATAAGAAGAGAATATGAATTAAAACATCATAAAAACCAGGAATTAGAAACATCGTTCAAATATTACAAACAAGAATCTCAATATTTACATCAAGTTCCTCTATAGTTGATCACAAGGAGTTTAGAACTCCATGGAAAGGGAGGAAGACATGGATGTTCAATTAGAAATTCTTATAGACTCCAAAACTTCTAGGATGAGGATAAGACTCATTTGGTTCAGAAAAATTGTAGAGCTTTTCTTACTGGTTGAACTACCAAATGAGGTTCCCAAGGTTACTTTTTATATACAAAATGGTAAGTGGTTTTGGGCACACATATTTCATGATACCACAAGACCCATGTTTTTTGGATAGTAAACTTCACTATCATGACTTGGGAAAAAAACTTGATAGAATACATCCCCTATGTATCCATGTTAAATTTTTCATTTAGATAATGTATAAAATAGAATATATTACTAAAATATAGAATAGAACATCTGACTTTTTTTAAATTCCTTTACATGGACAGATTGGTTCATTTGGGCCACATAATGGTCTAATTGGATTTTGGTTCCTTCATAAGAGTTGTATAACATTGAATTTTAGACCATATAATAACATTTCATCCTAATTGGATGCACATATTATTTTCTATGCATGGTTAAGTCCACAGGCATGCATGGATTCCTACATAGTTTGGCCCATTTTTCTTAAAATTCATCTTGGTCCCTCCAAATCACCTCTGCCTATAATGAAAACATCATAAAATTGAAATTTTCATTTTTAATGATGATAAAAAATAAATTATTAAACCAAAAAATATGTTAAATTTTTTATTATATTTATACATTTCAATAAAAAAATAAGTTTAATACAATGGTGTAATAGTGAAATGAAACAGTAAATCGTAGTGCGATTACACCCCCACAACTAAACATTTCCACTCTTGGGGAAAATAACATATCCTAATCAAGTAATGTTCCTAAATCAAAGGTTATAAAACATAAAAAATTATTTTAAATTAAATCCAGCATGTCTCATTTATGAAATCAAATTTTCTATCATTCTTCTTCTCTCACATTGAAATTTTTTCAATTCCATTTGTTTACCCATGAAACATGTCACAACCTATGTCACCTATAAATTTTCCCATTTCACTCCTAGAAATAATGAAAGTGGATTTATTCTCATTTCCTATAGTTCATGTGATCATACCACATGCTTTACAAGACTCAAATTTCTCTACTAGAAGAAACAAGTGTGTTGCTCATGATGATATCCAATAGGTTTTTTTGATGTTCAAGGGTTCATAGTATTTAATGATTAAAAATATGATGTAGAATAGGAGTGTTTAATCTATTAAGTAAAAATTGTGTCAAAATTCAGAAATATTTTATAATGAATGTACTCTCTCAACCTCTCACATAGTGTATCACATTCAACTCACTATTCCATGTGTTTCTTTTGTGTGGGTCACAACCAAAAAAGTGAATAAAAATGAGTAAAAATCCTATTTTTTTCCATTTCTTATTTTTCTTGTGGTCGGTTTTCTAATGTACAAAACTATTTTATTTTTTTATATAATTTTTTTATAGATAAATATAGAAACATGTATAACAAAATAATATAATATGGATTTTGTACATACTATCCAAAACAAATGTAGCCACCCTTTTACTCACCCACTACATTGAATCTTTACATAGAAATCCCATAGAACACCCTACCCCCCACACATGCTGAAAATAAAACAAGAATTTACATATATTATGGGTAGTTAGGGATAAATTATCATTTAATGTGGCTAACTAACATGAATTTAATTTTCTATAAGTATTAAGAAGGGTAAAATGTCGCGGTGGAAAAAAAATAGTAGTTGATTATACAAAGGGGTTTTCAATAAATGAAGACCTCTATCATTAATGTAGCAAACTAAAATAATATGGATTCAAATATAATTATGTAAATTTCTAGTTTATCTTCATGACTTGAGACTCTCAATGAAGTGATTCGAAGGAATAATATATAATAAAGGGATTAAAATGTCTCTTAGGTAATGGATTAAAATATTATCTAGCACTAATAAGGCATGGGTTTCAAAAATACATTAAAATATTAAGAATGATATGAAAATATAAATTCTATAAAAAATATTATGTATCAATATTCATTTGAATTTTTTTTTACAAAAAATAGAGTAATTTTCCACACAATTGACTCAAGCATGAAAAATGATTTTGGATATTCTATTTAAGATCAATGTTTATTAAAAAATAAAGAAAAAATAGAAATACAATGATTTTTTTGTTTTTGTTTTTTTTTGTTGGTTTTTTAAATTCAAATCCTAAATATCATATTCCACCCTCTCCCACACCTAAAAAACAAATTGTTGTATATTCATGAAGTTTAAATAAAAAGACAAATAAATAAAGGTAAAGAGAAGGGACATCATGTTATGTGGTGTTATATATGGCATCCATTAGTTGGATTTCCTCCACCATATTATTTAGAAAATCATTATAGAAGTGTTTGGGCCTTAAACTATTGATGGAAAATCTATTTCTACTCTACTCATAAAAAACCAATAAGCCACCAAAAGGGTAAACATTAGTAACTATATGAGTAACGAGCCATTGGGAACTAAACTTACATGGGTGGCACTTTTGCCCAGAATTGTACATGAGAACCTTCTCACCAATATGAAACATCTACTGATGAATAATATCATCATGGATATCCTTTTTCTTTTCATTATAGGTCTGATATCTCTCATATGCATCATGTTGAATTTCCTCCAACTATTGATTTTGTAGCTTCTTATGCTCACGTACATCTGAAAGATTCATATTTCATAGTTTAACAGCCCAATATGCATGGTGTTCAACCTCCCTTGGGAGTTGAAATGCCTTTACAAACACAATCGTATATGGTGAAATTATGATCAGGTTATTAAAAGTGGTGGGGTATTCCCTAAGTGAATCATTCAAGCGAAAACTCCAATATTTCATATTAGGTTGTGCCATTTTTTACAAGATTAGCTTACCTTATGAATTTGAGATTTATGATTTTATATTATTTTGGGGATGATATGTAGTAGAGACTTTATGAACAACCCCATATTTATAGAGCAATTTTTTCATGTTTCAATTGCAAAAGTGTGAACCCTGATCACTAATGATGAATCTAGGCAGAGCAAACCTACTAAAAATTTAGGATCTCACAAAATCAACAGCCAGTCAAGATTTATTTGTCTAGGTATCCTTTTCTTCCACCCATTTAGAGACATAATAAATACACACTAATATGTAAAAAATCCTAATTAATTTAGAGAAGTCCCCATTAAGTTAAATCCCCATGCATCAAATATTTCAGAGAAAACATGGGTTATTGGGGTATTTCATTCATCTTGGTGATATTGTCATTGAATTGACAATATGTGTACGACTTAAAAACTGATGGGAACCCCTATAAAATGTTTTCCAATGATGTTCTGAGTCAATGAACTTTTGAGCACTTTTTTGAGATCTAAAGTGGTCCCACAAGCCAAAGTGTGGAAGAATCTAAAAACTAAGGTGAACTCATGGTCAGGGACACACCTACGAACAACTTGGTCACTAAAAGTTCTTTACAAGTATGGGTCATCCCAAACGTACCATTATGAATCTTCTATAAGCCTCTATGACTATGAAGTACTGAAATTAGTTGGTATCTGAGACGCTTCTAGAAAATTCACAATGTCTGCATGCCAAGGGGTAATGTCCACAACATCACAATGGTTCTCATGAGGAAATAATTCTCCAACTTGAAGGGATGAGTCAACATATGGTGGTCTAATGATTAGGAAATAATGCTAATGTGTTCATTTACTATATTTTACACTCCTCTTTAATCTCAAATATCAAGTTCAAACTTTTGTAGGAGAAGAATACACCAAATTATGTGGGGCTTAGCTTCATCTTTCATAAGGAGAAAATGAAGGGTAGTATGATTAGAAAACATAATGGTTTTTTACCTAGAAAGATATGAATATAATTTTTCAAAGGAAAATTCAATTTAAAGAAGTTATATGAATAGTAATAACTACTTTTCAAATATTTATTATAATTTTTTTATATAAATAAAACATATTGATAATGAATGATATAATTTTTAGTAAATTCTTTATATATTTAAAAATACCATTTTCTCAAATGAACTACTTTTCATATCCTTCTGTGAAAAATAATAAAATTAATTTCAGAAATATTTATAAATTTAATTTGATAAAATAAAGTTCAATTTTTAATTCATAATGTCGAAATTTTATTTGGGTTAATTTTTGGGATTTTTATGAGAAACTTCATTTTTTGATGAATAGTGAAAAATACAGGATTTTAATTCAAAGCTGATTTTCATCTAATTTATTTATAAGGATAATTTATATTTTAATTTGATTTAAGAGTTTAATTAGATATTATTTTTATCAATAAACCCAATTTTGGTTATTGGAGTCAATTTAACTTTGAAATGGAGTATAAAAAAACAACAAACTTTTGATCGTTTTTACTTTAAACACCTTCAGGTTCGTTCCATCAATAGGATTATTTTTAAATTAATTTATGTCATTTCAGTGATTATAATATATAAAAATGGATTGAATATTTTAAATTTTATAATTTATAATATTTAATAATTTTAAATTAGGTTTTGACCAAAAATATTAGTGAAAGTGATTAAAATTAATTACAATTATTAAGGTTAAATTATGATTAATAATGGACAAATCCATAACCATAAGTCCCAAAAAGACCTATAAACCTATCAAAAATACAATGGATAGCCATATTTCGACCCTATACTCCCTTGTATCAAATATAGATTATTATTGGATCCATGTGCAATATGAAAAATGTGGTTGAAATTCTCTCTTCAAATATTTACAAGAGTGTCGTTCATCCTTCATTATAAAAGGCCACCACCTCTCCCTATTCTTCACACCTCTAAAACAACATAGGTTCTGCCAAGATTTTCCCAATACAATTAACAACATCCCTTCATAATTCCTAGAAGCCATCCCTTTGATAGAAACATGCCCAAGTAATCCTTTTGGCACAAACCAAAAGAAGTTTCCCGATTAAGAGGTAACGTCTTCTCTGAAGCTCCTTTCTTTTATTTTCTTTATCCACCCCTCCACTCTATTTATCCCATGCATGAATAATAAAACCAGTATCTTCAATATAATAGTATTTTGTTATGATAATGGTTTAACCTACACTTACACACACTTCCATCTAATGGGTGATGAACATATTGTTTGTGTGTATGGAGAACTAACGCCTCACTAAATGATGGTTGTTCATTTTTCCTTTACCGCCTATCATGGTGGACATTATGATGGAAACTGTATTTATATATTTCATATATTATATTTATTATGTCTTTAAACTTATGTATTCCTTTTAAAAATTATATATTTTTAATTTCCATTTGGTGTAAATATGATAATTTTGTTTGAGGAAGTGTGGACTACCGCTCCCTCAAAGCAATGTGATTCATTAACACACTACATGGAATATATTAATAATGGTTTTAGTGATCTTATATGATATATATGAAATTATAATGATATTTTAATTGTATTATATACATATATATACATATTTTTCATTTTATTTCTTTCTTTCAATATGACAATAAATAAAGAAACAATATTCATGCGTATGTATGGCTTACTATCTCCATGAACAATATATTCCATTTCATACTTCTATATTCTATAGATTATTATAATACACATATATTGAATAAACATGATATTTATATCATTTTTTACATTCTATAATCATGATAAGTATAAGGACTAAATATATAACAAATTAAGACACATTCATTCTAGAATCATGATATAAGTATAAGGATCGAAGATATAACAAATTAAGACATCTGCGAAGAACAAATCATATATTACCCAAAGGGAAACCATAACATAGGATTGTTAACAAGGGGTAATATAAGGTAATAATCAAACCATATATGGTATTAGATATAATAATATTGTTCTTTAAATTATGTATAATAAATTTATATTTATTATATAGGTGGTTAGAATGAGTATGATGAGAGTCAAGACACAAGGTAAGGGGATTTCATCTCAGTTTTTATTTCCATGAGATACATGATTTATTCACCACCGATTCCTTTTGTGTGGTGTTTATACATCCCATGGATGTATTAAATTATTCTTATACTTAAATTTTTAGGTATTTACATATCCATTATATGATATTTATTTCATGGGATTTAAGTTTTAAAAGTTACCAAATTGGTAAAATATTTTTGTCCTAATTTTCCTTCTTTGAGACTCATGTTTTGTTATGGACCTTAATTCTTTTCAAGGTTTATATACTTCCATTTGAAATGTTATATTATGAAACTTATACTTTTCAAGATATTTTAAAATTCATGTAATTTCCTTTTCTTACATGGAGAGTATGATCCCAAGTTACCATGTGATAAAAGTTTGTTGAAATAATCTCATTATTTTTGAGAATGTTAATGATTGTGCTTATTTGATGAAATATTATGATCCTTATCTCAAGAAAACTCATGAGTTTTATTATACTCTATTTATTCAAGATATATCAATGTATTAGTACTATTTTTCCACTCCTTAGTATTTAAGATAATTAAGAAAAAGGTTTTAAGAAAATTTGACTGAATTTCTCTTTTCGGTCGGAAATTTGTTTTATTTCAAAAACCATGTTTTCAAAAAAAAATCAAAAAAAATCAAAAAAATCAAAAATGTTTTCAAAAATGTTTTCAAATGATCCTTGAGAATAATTTTCAAGTAAAATTTATTTTAAAAATATTTTATTATATTCAAATATTCCTTTATAATTTTTCAAATCTATTTTCAATGAAAATGGTTTTTCAAAAGGATTGACGTTTTAAAACACATTTTCAAAGAATAAAGGATATTTTCCTCCATAAATTTTTTTAAAAGATCTTTCAAAACTATTTATCACCTAAGATAAAATCCATTAGTGTTACTCATTCATTTCTAGGGAAATTATTCAAAGTTTCTATTCATATTATTTATCTAAATGGATTATGTTTTGATGGAATGATGTTCATGAAACTCATTTCTCTTTCATGGTTATATGATTTTGAAACCTTCTTCTTTTCAAAGGTTATGTTTATAATAAAATTATCATGAAACCAATATTTTTCCATATGTTATGATATGATTACATTTTTATAATACTTATTTCATTTCAAGGGATATGATATGATTATTTATGATCTTATGGAATATGTATGTATGATTTCACTATGAGATGGGTGGGAAATATATCTCCCTATAATGAATTGAGTAAAGATTTATATCTCATGAGATAGAATAATATGGTCACGGTAATGAACATTGACAACTAAGATGGTCATCGGAGTGAACCATGTCTACCAAGATGGTATGAGGAGTGAACTCCTGCTACTAATATAGTCGTGGGAGTGAACCATGACTACCAAGATGGTATGAGGAGTTAACTCATACTACCAAAATGGTATTGGCATATATACCCTATCTACCATGGAAATTATATTATATGATTATGTGTCTACCATAACTCCATGTTTTATCTGTATTTCATTGTAAGATCTAGAACTTCATGAAGGAATATCCTTGTATAAATCTTGGTTTAAATATCTTGTTCTTGGTTAGTGAAACTTTTCCCGAGTGTATGAGGTTCCTCAGTGGTGTTCTGGGGGTTCAAGACTCGAAAGGAAGGAAAATTGGGCCAAACTATGCAAGGTGCACGGTTAGTCCACAGTTAAGTAAACCGTGTGACCTTCCTAGGAAACTGTGCAGCCTTGGACAATGACATATTTCATGGTTGGCGCACAGTTTTTAAACTATGTAGAGTTCCCCGGGTTACTATGTGACCTTAATTCCCATGTATATTGTCTTATTCATGGTTTGTTCTTGGTTTAGAAAACCATGCAGGTAAACCCTACAACCTAGTAAAGTTTTGAAAATATTAAAAAAAAATTCACCTTGGGTTTTATGTTATAACTCAAGATTCTCTTCCATTTCAAATCTTGCAGCCGTAGAGATAAACCCTAGATACCCAAGCTTCTAAGAGGTGGTTCACCATAAATCCTAAGTGATTTGGATCATTTTTAGTTAGGGATCAAAGCTTTGGGTGAGTCTAATCCCTCTATAAATTTTCTTTTTTAGTTTAGGGTTTTCATCTTCCTCTTCTCTCCATCAGAATCTCTAAAACCTTCTTTTCCAGTGATATCTAGGTTGAGGCATCAAATTTTGTTTTAATTGGGATCTAATTCTATGATTAAAAGTACCTTCGTCATCATATTTGAGGTAGGTTGTCTATACATTATATCCCATAGTTTTTGAGTGGATTTGTGAATATAATTATGTGTTATTTCTTCTATCTTATTTTGATTTGAATTACTTTGGTGATGTTTAGTTAAATGAACATAAAAATGATGATTTGAAACACTCATGTATCTTTTGGGATGTTTCGAGGATAGTTTGACTGATTTAGGCCACCCATGTGGTGTGCTGACATTCCCAAACCTAGGAATCTACAATGTAAAGTTTAGAATTGATGTGTTATAAAATAGATCTCTTGTTAAACATATTAATATAGATAGTTGGGTTGAGTATTGAATATTGTTAGTTTTTTCTCAGGTTGATACAGGCATAAGGGGTTATTTGGCCTGGCTTAGTAATGGGTTAATCAAGTTAAGTGAGATTTGGTCAAAGGGGTTATGAATTCTATCAGGATGACCAAAAGAGGTAGTATATATGAATGGTGGGGATTTTAAATTGGAAATGGCTTATGAATGGAATAAAATGTAAAAGGCGTTTTCATATGGTAATTAATGAATATATAGTATGGGTATATAGATGGGAATTATGGGGCATACCTAGTGGGTTTAATGTGATAAAGTGGTTGTGCTATGTGATATAAGAATTATGCTTAAAATACATAAGTTGAAAAATGCTTGTGAAATAATAAATAGACTAAATGGGTAATGTATGGTAATTGGTGAACATTAGATAATGTATCAGAATTGTAAATATACTTAATGGATTTAGGCATGATAAATGAGAATCGGGTTAAATGGATATGTAATGTAAATGGAAAATATGTTAATGGGTTATGGAATAATGTTAATTCTCATGTTGAATTTTATGGAATTTGATTAATATTGGCATTATTTTTTTGATTATGGTATGGTGTATGTGTGGTGAATGGATAAATAATAATGTGCACATGGCTTGGTATAGTGGTTTGTTTCCATGAGTCTTTACACCCATGGGTCAAGTAAGACAGAGGCTCTAAACTCCACCCCAAAATGCATGGGTTGGAGAAGAGGATGGAGGATCTATTTCCCTAATGGTTTCCTTCCAACGGAACTAAGGCTTAGAGGTGAGGGAATTGTGATGTTGTGATATATTGTCCCTAATGAGATAGGTACTTGATTTATTCCCTTATGCATAGTGATTGATTTCCTTATAACCATGCGTATAAGGTGTATGTGCCCAGACCATGGAACACATGATAATAAGGGATTATGTAATGAATATGGTATGACTAATGAAAATGGTAATAAATATAGAAATTGTGTAAGTTTACCTATTTATCTAATGGAACTTGCATTGTACTATTGTTTAAATTACCATTTACTTCATATTTTTTTTCACTATCTACTAGACTAGATATTTTTTTCACCATTTTTGGTGGTTGACTTAGTTTTACTCACACCCTTCTTGGGTCTTCATTGGGTACCCAAGTAGACTTCATTATTATAGGTTCATACATGGTCAAGGGCCTGGTGATAAGGTGTTGATTTGGGCTTGGTATATGCATGTATGAGGATCCAGACTTAGAGTTAGGATCATTTTGGGGATTCTGTTGTTTTTCTTTATTTTTTGGGTTTCTTTCACTTGGAACTGTATCGTGACATGAAATATTTATTATTGGTTATGGTTTTCACCCTGTTTTGGGATATGGTTATTTATGTTTGTTTATAAGATATTGTATATTTTTTCTGATATTCTATTTATTTTCTGTTGTTGCTCACTCTTGTAAAGAGGTTATAGTCCCCCCATGTGACTTTTAAACCCTCACTTCTAGTCGAAAAACTCTCACATATGAGGAGGCACATTTGAGGTCATGTGGTGACCCAGCTCGGGGCACCAATTTAGTGGATTCTAGGTTAGAGATTTTACAAAGTGGTATTAGAGGAGTTTACTTTCTCTTTATTTTGTCTTACTATTTGGGGATGGTAGATCACAGGCTAGTAAGTGTCGGGACTTGGTAATGAGCTCTTGATTGGGAGTATCCAACCCATGTATAGGGGAAACCCCAATTTACCCAGGGTGGGAATTATTGTTTTTGATTTTTTTTGTTACACTTGAATGATATTTCACCATTTGGTGATGCACGTGTTGTGTGATGTGAATGATTTACATTATTTTTCTCATGGATAGAATGGAATGAGGTTTTTCATTCATGAATCATTTTAGGCATAGATGGATATAGGTTGCATGCATCATGATAGGCACACACAGGATGGATGTGTGGGGCATGGAGAGTTAAATGAATTTTATTTACTTGAATCTTTTTGAATAAAATAGTGTCTAAAAATGGTAATACAAGTTGATAAATGAAAATAATGTAAATGAATAGTCAAGTAATAGTGTGCGTAATGAAATTTTATGACCAAGATAATATTTTTTATTGTGATAACTCATAAATATTGAATGATGTCTAAAAGGGGAGGATTTTCATGGTGTCGGTAGAATGGTTAAGGAATATTTCCTAACGAAATGTGTAAATGGGTTAAAATGGTGATTGTAATAAATTGTGAAATAGGGAATACGTCTAATAGAAAATATTTTTTTTAATAAGAAATGGTTTATAAAGTTATTTGGTGAGAGACTTGTGATTAAATAAATTTGGTTTACCCCAAGTTCACCTTTACCCTAGGTGGGTATGGTAGAGGGTGTTGTTCGGGGTATAATGAAAATTTTTGGGATAGTTTATTAAGAGTGGGTTGTTTAAGGTTGGTGTTATATGATCTTTTCCATCAGGGGTTTAATTCTTTCAATTATTCTACATAGTGTTTATTGAGAAAAAAATTTTGAATTATAAAAGGATGTGTGATGATGGAACTTTTGGTTTAATCGGGTAGTGGATATTCTTTGTGTTTTTGATTTGACCCATGTGGGGGTAGTTTGGGGTAGTGAGAGTTCCCTATTTTGAGACTTTTTATATGGGTTGTAATACCTTTTTGGTTATGATATGGAATAGGATATGTGCTTAGATCACCCTCAGTAGGGTTGTGAACTTTGGGTTGTGAGGCGTTTCTTGATAATGAAAGTGTGGAAACCCTCATGGGTTGTGACCATGCAGAGTGTATGATAGACCTTAAGGATAGTTCCAGGGTTTTGATAACCATGTGAGTAGGGACCTTGTGAGCTTTTTTATGAATCCCAGAGAGGGTGTTTGGCTTTTAGTTACAATGTATTTGTACGATTACCTTTGGTGTGGAACCTAGAGTAAATGGTCACTTGGTGCGATAGGCATAGTGTGTATTGAAACAGGGGTGATATTTCTATTCATTACATTGCCTTATTTATAACAAAATGTGTGTGTTTTGGAAAAATGACCAATGGATTTTTCTTTTTGTGACTCTGGTTCAGGGAGATGGTATCATTTGACCTTCAAGATGGCCTATGAGAGAGGTCAGATGGGGTTCCTAGTTCTTTTGGGTGTGCTTTGTGTAGGGGATTTCTTGGGCATAGTCAGTGGGACCCATAGAGTGTTAATCGGTGTAGGTTTGGCCTAGAGGGTTAAGTAGAAGATTGATGGTGGTTCATGTGACCCAATTTGTGGTTACGCATTGACGGTCTCGGGTAAATGAAGGGATACCTCATAGGAGGATATCCCAGTGATGAAGGTGCCTTGGAATAGGAAGCATGAGAGGTGCCTCAGTGGTGGAAATGATGTATAATGAGTACTATTAGGTTTCATTAAGAGGTAGGGTTGTGTCTTAGTTTTATCATAAGGTAACCTGAGTGCTTTTAGTAGGTTGTAAGGTTCGTTTCGAGGGGATATACTATATGGGTGCCTAACCCATCTATTTGGATGATGATTAATGGAGGTATCAATGTTTTTTATGAGGTAAGAGACAAGGGTGATTTAATTGTGGTTAGATGCTTTTGTTTTTAAGGTGAAACCTGAGGTTAGGTTGGTCACATGGATGATCTTTTTTATATTAATGGTTTGGTTGTTGAGTGAGATGTTGAGAATGTTGTGGGGATGGTTAGCAGAGTAAGTGGTCATTGGTCTATGCTTAAGAAAAGGATGGATTATGAGATATTGTTGGTTTGATTGGTGTGGGAGACCAATGTGATTTTATTTCTAAGAGTTAGGGAGACACCAGAAGAGCTTGAGTGGTGTGTTGGTAGTAGTTTGAAAGTATGGTGTGATTACAGCTTCTTGAAGGATGGTTATGGGGTGGTGGTGAATTATGGTTCGAAATCATGCCTAAGTGGTGATGGTTAAGGGCTGATGGTATGTGTGCACTAGGAATCCATATATCTGCGGCAGTTCATGGTGTCCCATAGTTGGAGGCTACATCTGTAATGGATGATTTGGTGGCAATGTTCTTTGAAAACTTCTAAGCATACCTCAGTTAGTAATGATCATGTGCAATATCTTGACATCATCCCATGTATGTTTAGAATCTCTAGATTTACACTAAGAGACTTGAGGATATTTTGGTTGGATGAGAACATCATGGATTTTACACTCATGGAGTAGTATATATGGAGCTGGATGATGGGATGTACACCATCGATGTTTTTAGGTAAGGTCCTCGGGATAGACCGGGTGTCGAAAACATTGTGGGTGTCATTCACGGAAGCCATAATGGGAATTGGGTGATGTTTGTTTTCACGTTATGGGAAAATCTAAACAGTCATTTCTAGGTTTTGGGGTTTGGCTTATGATCGAGTGAAATCCGTGTGGGTTAGAATTACTCATAGAAAGTTGTGGTAACAATCCTAAGGTGGTAATTCATAAGTCAGTCCTAAATATGGGGAGGAGAACTTTTAGTTGATGTGGTGGCACTAGGATGCCAATTAGAAACCTATGAGGTGCACATTTGGGTCCTCTGAAGAAGACTAGGGGGCTATTTTATGGTGGTTTCTTGAGACAATCAATGGTCTTAGGAACAGGGTAGTTCCAAATGGATTCTATATTCCTGTGTTGATCCATTAAAGGGGTTGGAAAGATGTCACAATAGTTTTTGGCAAGAGGAGTTGGGTTTTATCACTCCAAAAAAATCATAGGTAGACTCGGGTAAGTGTCTTTGGTGTTTTGGGACAATCTAGTCAGATGTGGCCCAACACGATAGGTTAAACAAGAATGGATGTGATGAATGGTGTCCCACCACCGAGTTTGATGTTGTAGTGGAAAGAGCCTTTCAGAAATGAATTCATACTGGAGTGGGGTCAAGTTGATCTTAGTCCTCAAATGGATATAGTAGGAATGTCCTTCTAGATGGTTTCAAAGGCAAGGTTGGAGGCTAGTGTAGGGATATAACCATAGCGGGATTAGAAGTAAATTGGTTGGTTGGTGACGTGATTAAATTTTCAGGTTAGAGGGACTTGATTGATCGTCATTTAGGTGAGTTGGAACTTATAGCGAGTGTTGGCATGAGTTTAATTGAGTGAGTGACTGAGAGTTTTGGTTTCATTTGGATATACAGTTATGGAATGGGATTGTTAGGACACGAGTGGTGGATTTATGTATGTTGGGAAATGTTGTTGGGAGGAGCGTGTGTTTTCCTCTGGGTGATATTGGGTTTTGGTCTCTGTTAGAGTTTTTAAAATAGATGAAATGGTGCCAAGTGATTTGGGTCATGAGTTTCAAAGAGGATTAGACTGATGGGGTGTTGATTAGTTTATCCTGGATGGTATCTGGGTCTTAAACTTATGTGTTCTATGAATTAGGAACTCTTTCCCATGTTTTCCCTATGAAGTTCTAGTGGTTGAGGTATAGCTAAAGTCGATGCTTCCTATGAGGAGTATCCAACTCATGTGGTGGATCTTAGTGAGAAATTCTTGTGGGGTATGAACATTCCCTGGTTCAAGTTTTATGGAAGCATGGTAATATTCAAGTTGGAACTTGGGAAAGTGGAAATGGAAAACTGGCCTAGTGTCTTGATCTCCTTGTTTAGGAAGCCCAGTAATGCTCGGGAATGTGGTTCGAGGACGAACCATTATAAGGTGGGGGGTTTTATGATCCTGGACTTTTTGAGGTCATGTCATTGTATAAATTTGGGTTTTAATACCTTGTTTTTGGTAAATGAAATTCTTCATGGGTGTATGATGGTCATTAAGGGTGTTTGGGGGGATCATTACTTGAAAGGAAGGAAAATCGGGCCAAATTATGCAAGAAGAATGCTTGGTGCACGGTTAAGTAAATCGCGTGACCTTCCCAGGAAACCATGAAACCTTGGATAGTGACATATCGCACTGTTGGAACATGTTTTGTAAACCGTTTGGAGTTCCCTAGGTAACCGTGTGACCCTAATTCCCTTGGATAGTGGCTCATGCACGGTTTGCGCATGGTTTGGAAAATCATACGGGTAAACTGTGTGGCCCAGTAAAGTTTGCAAAAAATTACAAAATTTCCACCTTGGGTTTTATGTTATAACTTGGGATTCTCCTCTATTTCGCCTCCTATAACCTTATGGATGAACCCTAGAGACTCGAGCTTCCAAGTAGTGTTTCTCCTTCGATCGTAATCCATTTGGAGTGTTGTCGGTTGTGAATTGTAGCACCCTCAGTTTGAGGTATGTGGCCTTTTTTATGCATTTTTATGTGTTTAAAGTGCATGGGATGAGTTGGGAAGAGTTTGGGAGAGTTTGGAATGGTTTTGGATGAGTTTGGAGGCTTTTAAAGGGGTTCACGGTTTGAGCACAATTAGTGGAAACCGTACGGGTTCCCCAGGAAACCGTGCGGACCCTTGTTCTCGAGAGAGTAGGTCTTGCACGACCTATGCATGGTTTTCCAAACCGTGTTAGGAAACCATTCGGACCCTGTCTCTTGAGGCAGTGGCATGCGCACAGTTAGCGCACGGCTTGCCAAACCATGCGGGCTAACCATGCGGCCACTTAAAGTTAGGGTTATAAGTTCCAGGATCACTTAGGATTTCCTCATTTCACTCCAATATTCCTCCCACTCGATCCTCACTTGGGATTTTTGGTTCTTGAGGGTTGGAGGGGCTCTCCCACATGTTTTGGAAGCGTTTTGAAGGGGTTTCAAGGTGGATTCAAGGTGGCTTCTCCCGGGTAAGTCTCTCCTCTTGTTTCTCTTACGGTTTCCTCTAGATCTACATCTCCTTCTCTCTCGGTTTTCAAGATCTACACTTTTTGTGTGTAGATATTGGGTTTTGGTCGTCTTGGATGTTAATATTAAGGCTTGTGGATGTTAGGGAAAGGGATCTAGAGAGGTTTCGGTGGTGCGTTCTCTGGATTTGAGGCGCGGTTGTTCGTGGGTCGATTTCTCGGGAACCCTAAAGGTAGGTGGATTCTCTCTTGACTCCACATGGTTAGAGCTATTGGTTTTGGTTACAATTAATTTGGTGTGCTTGAAATTAATTGTGTTTTGATGTGCGAAATTGGTTGAAAATACCTTGGGTGAAGTTTTGGGGATTTTTGGGAAAAATAGGGTTTTGTGGTGAAATTCTATTGTTGTGGATTTTAAAATGGATATTTTAAAATGTGATGCTATGGTTGATTTGTGCAAATGATTGATGGAAATGGTTTTCAATAAAAAGGTTGTTTTATTGAAATAGGTTTTGTCATGGAAAATTGTTTTCAATAAATGGGTGATTTATTTAAGTGGATTGATATGCAATGGAATGGGTTGATTGCATGATGATGTGACCTTGGTGGGATATGTTCTTGGATTTGTCTTGTTTTGAATGTTGTGTGGAAGTGGTGGGAAGTACCACTTTAAAAAGGGGATGGATAGTGGACGGAAGGTCCACCATCTAAGGATAAGTGGACGGGAAGATCCACTAGCTGTAAATAGATGAACGGGTTGGACGGAAGCTCCACTATGTGGTTGTTTGGTTGTTTGGTTGTTTGGTTGTTTATTGTGAATTGCTTTGCAAGATGGAAGTTGTTGCACTAATGTGTAAATGATGAGATGGCTTGTGGAATTCTTGGTTGGCTTTTCCTTTGGTTTCTTGGGTTGGGTGTGATGGCTTGGTAAGAGCATGGTTGGATTATGGTAATGGTTGCACTTTTGATTATTTTATATAAACTGTTTTATATAAATGTGCTAACGGTTTTATCCTAGTGGCGTGTGTAGGGAAGTCATTTGGGGAAATCCTACTGAGTTTTAGTACTCACCCCCTGCTTTGGCACTATGGTGTCTTTGCAGATGTTGTGTACCATGATGTGGGCAAAGGTAAGGTATCTCCCTCCTTTAGTGGTGCATTGTGATGTATTGGTGGAGGGTGGATCTTGGAGCTTGGTGTGGAGCTGTGGTGGTGTCATGGCTCATAGTGGTTGTTGTTTAGTTTTCCTCTTGTACTCTGATGTTGTGCGGACATGTCTGGTTGTATTGGTTTTGAGTTGTGTTGTGGAACAACTTGGTTGTCTTTTGGGAATTCATGTTTGGGTAATTGAATTGATATGCATCATGTAGTGGCTATTTGTGGATTGTTTGGTTGGTTTTTCATAAGGGAAAATCTTTACCCAACTTGATCTTGAAGCCCTCGGCATTTATTTCTAGCCTTTGGCGCCTTGGGAACATTGCTTAAGGCCAATTATCCCTCACTGCCTCCTCAAGCCAATGAGGTAGGGGCGGGATGTTACAAGTGGTATCAGTTTGTTCGGTCCTTTGGAGTTGATTCTCGGATTTGGTGTTTACATTCGTTCTATTACATTCCGTGAGTCGGGATGGTAGAAAGGCATAGGATTGTCGGAACATGGAATTTATAGAATAAAAGGACGTAGCTAACCCTTTTATGCTAAAATTCAAGTTACTAGGGAGTTGGGTACATAAGTGTTTTGGAGACACTTATAGGCATTGGATATCTCATTTTCGTGGGTGTATCCAACGAGATGAGAATGACATGCATGGTATAAATGACTTCCCTCTAGGATGCATATTTCATTGGGGTATAATGATTTATGATGTGATATGAATATGTGAATTTTTAATCTGAATAAACTGGTATTTTGAAAATGGTTTGGTTTTCAAAATGGTGAAACATGGAACATATGTAAAAATGTGAACTGGTGGAAAGCCTTATTGTGATAGTGTTGTGTAATGTGATTTGAAATGGGATTTCATGATGTATACGGAAGTGAGACCCATGGTTGTTTGTTTTCTGTTGATAGAAATGGAACCGGGTAGGCGTCGTAGAGACCAACTGGAGGAGGCTGCTGAGAATGTGGTTGCACCTGAGCCCCAGGTGAACCAGCAGCTAGTGAAAAGTATAGTGAAAGCTTTCCAAGTTGTGGGAACTGGAAATAGAGTGGATGAACCAAGGCATGTGGATCATGCGGTTCAGTTTCAAAAGCAGAATCCACCCATCTTCAGGGGTGATTTAGAGCCGGAGAGGTAAGAAGCATGGTTGAATAGAATGAACAATATCTTTGAGTTCTTGGGAATGCCGGTAGATCTGAAAGTGAAGTTGGCCACGTATATGATGGAATATCTTGCCCTTCAGTGGTGGGAGTTGGTATTACAAGCGAAAACGGACCAGGGTATGATGTGGGAAGGTTTTGATGAATTGTTTAACAAATAATTCTACCCACATACGTTTAGAATTCAGAGTACGACTGATTTCTTTAGTTTGAAGCAAGAGATGATGTCAGTGACGGGGTATGCAGCTAAGTTTATGAACTTAGTGCAGTTTTCACCCGAGGTGGAGGGTAGCACGTCGTTGAAAGCAAGGATCTTTGAAGCGGGGTTAAGGAAAAAAATCCTTTCAAAGATAGTGGTGCTGTGTATAGATGATTACACGGAGATGGTGAATAGATCCTTGGTGGATGAGCAGGATCTATTGGGAACTCCGGGAGGGGGAAGCATGGTGGTACCCATGGGGAATAGTGGGAACTCTAATGCTGGGTTCAAGCGGAAGAGGGACACTTATTCCCAGGGTGTGAACATGACATATAATCTGACGGCATGATCCGTAAATCTTCCTCCGAAGCCCCAGAGCAAGCCGGGATGTTTTTAGTGTGGTTCGATGAGACACATCAAGCGAGATTGTACGGAACAACCTCGAGCATGTCATAATTGTAAGAAGATGGGGAATCTGCAACGTTATTGTCAGAATTCTCCAAGGTCGGGTGCGCGTAACACTCCTCAGGGATCGCAGATTTCGTATGCTTTGACGGGGTGGGGACAACAGCACACCCCTCGTCACCAGAGTAAAGTGGGTCATGGTGATTCTTGGAATACCACGACGCCTCAGCAGAGAAATAAAGAGAAGAGTGTGGAAAGAAAACACATGCTTGGAGCTCAGCAGGTTGTGGTGGATGATCAGTCAGGACCATCCACGGTGCGAGGTACTATTCTTTTAAATTCTACCTTGATGAAAGTGTTGTTTGATATGGGTTCTTCACACTCTTTTATTGTTGCATGTGTGGTTGATTTTCTGGGTTTAAGGGTAGAAATGATGCTCGAGGTTTTGAAACTTCAAACTCCTCTAGGTCGAAGAGAGTGTCGAGCCTTCTTGTGTAGAGAATGTTGTATCATTGTGGGCAAGGTTGAGATAACCTGGAATTTATCAGTGCTTGAGATGGATGGGTATGATGTAATCTTGGTAATGGATTGGCTGGTGGCTTTTAAGGCCCACATCGACTATGATGCACGGGCAATGGCTTTTACGACACACGATGGCGTTAGACATCTCTTTAGAGGATAGAAGCATGAAAAGCAGGGTGCAACGGGTTTGTTGGCACCAGTAGTGTGTACGTTATAGTATCAGTTGGCGGTGTTGTCATTGGAATTGATAGAGGGTGTTGAGAATAGTGTTCCTCCAGTAGTGGTGGATCAGTTCATGGATGTTTTTCCTGATGAATTCTCTAGGTTACCTCCCGTAAGAGAAGCGGAGTTTACGATTGATCTCCTTCCGGGGACCAGTCCTATCTCACTTCCATATTATCAGATGGAACCAGCTGAATTGTGGGAATTGGAAATCCAGTTGGAAGAGTTAGGAAGCAAAGGGTTTATCCACCCTAGCATGTCTTCGTGGCTAGCACCAGTGTTGTTTTTGAAAAAGGCGGATGGAATTTTGAGGCTATGTGTTGATTATCGTAGACTTAACCAAGTTATGATAAATAATAGATATCCACTTCCACAAATTTATGATTTGTTCGACCAGTTTAGGGGATCCTAGTGGTTCTCCAAGATCGACCTGAGGTCGGGATATCATCAATTTCTGGTGAGGAAGGAGGATATTTCTAAAATAGCTTTCAGAAGTAGATATGGCCATTATGAATATGTGGTTATACCCTTTGGAATAACAAATGCGCCATCGGTGTTTATGGCATTGATGGATCGGATATTTTAGAGATATCTGGATTCATTTGTGGTCATGTTTGTCAATGATATTCTGGTGTATTCAAAGACAAAGGTGGAGCATGAGCAGCACTTGGTGACAGTGCTGGGGATCATGAGGGGTCATCGGTTGTATGCCAAATCATCAAAGTGTGACTTTTGGATATAGGAAGTTCGTTTTCTTGGCCATGTGATTTCTAAAAGGGGTGTTTTAGTGGATCCAGAAAATATAGAGGCTGTTATCTCATGGAAACCGCCAAATAATGTGTTTGATATACGGAGTTTTCTTGGTCTAGCTGGGTATTATCGGCGTTTTGTTCGTGATTTTTCATGTTTGTCTTCGCCAATGACAGCTTTTCCATTCCAGTGGAATGAACAGTGTCAGTAGTGTTTCAAAGATATGAAGGGTCGTCTTACATTAGCACCAATCTTGGTTTTTTCAGAATCAGGAAATGGGTACGTGGTGTATTGTGATGCATCAGAATCAGGTTTGGGGTGTGTTCTCATGAAAGGGAATTATGTGGTTGCATATGTCTCATGGCTGTTGAGAGTTCATGAGAAGAACTACCCAACTCATGATTTGGAGTTGGAATCAGTGGTCTATGCATTGAAATTATGGAATCATTATCTCTTCGGTGAGAAATTCACGGTATATACAGATCATAAGAGCTTGAAGCACATTTTCTCACAAAGGTATTTGAACTTGAGGAAAAAGAGGTGGATGGAATATCTCTAGATGTTTGATTTTGACTTGATGTACACACCAGGTAAGGGAAATTCGGTGGCGGATGCATTAAGTAGAAAATCATATGCTCAGGTGGTGAAATAGGCATCAGAACAGTGGTAGTTGATGTCGGTTATAGCTGATATGCGGTTGGAATGTGAGGACCATGATGATAGAGCGGTCTTCTTTCAGTTTTTGTTGATTCCTGACTTGGTTGGCCTGGTTAGAGAGGCACAAATATCTGATTCTGAGTGTGTGATCGTGGGGTCGAGACTCAATGGTGGGGAGACCATTGAGGGTTGGCAACTGAATGGAGATTCAGTTTTGTGTTTTTGGAATCGGATAGTTGTACCAGTTTCTTGTTAGTAGGATCTTCTCAGGGCGTATCATCATTCCAGGTGGGATTTTCATCCTGGAATTCAGAAAATGTATAAATCATTGAAGGCACAGTTCTAGTGGGCTGGTATGAAATTAAGTGTGGCTGAGTTTGTTTCGAGATGCTTGGCTTGTTAGCAGGTCAAGGCAGAGCATCAGAGGCCAGTAGGAATGTTACAGTCTTTACCAATCCCTGTTTGGAAGTGAGAGTAGATAGCGAGGGATTTTGTCACAGGTCTCCCAAGAACGGTCAAGAAGCACGATACCATTTGGTTGATAGTGGATTGGCTAACGAAGTCGGCCCATTTCATCCTGATTCGTGAATCTCATATGGTGGAGGATCTATCCAAAATCTATATCCAGGAGGTGGTAAAGGGGAATGGTGTTCCAGTTTCGATTGTATTAGATAGAAATCTGAGGTTTACATCTCGTTTCTAGAAATCCTTACAGCAAGCCCTTGGAACACAGTTGACGATGAGTACGGCGTATCACCGTCAGACAGATGGTCAATCCAAGAGGACGATACAAACTCTGGAGGATATGTTGTGGGCTTGTGTCATGGATTTTGGTGGCTCGTGGGAGGATCACTTTTCATTGGTTGAGTTCTCATACAATAACCGTTATCAAGCATCCATACAGATGGCTCCATTTGAAGCATTGTATGGGCGGTTGTGTCGTTCTCCACGATGTTGGGTGGAAACGGGTGAGTCTTTGATGGTTGGACCGAGTCTTGTCCAGGAGACTATAGAGATGATCAAGTTGATCAGGAAGAGAATGGAGATGGCTCAGAGTTGTCAGAAATCATATGTGGATCATCGTTGATAGTCGTTGTCATTCCAGGTGAGTGATCATGTGTTCTTGAGGATATATCCTAGGTTGGGACATTGTCGGTTTGGAAAGCAGGGAAACCTATCTCCGAGGTATATTGGACCTTTTGAGGTTTTAGAGAGGGTTGGTGAGGTGGCTTATCGTTTGTATTTGCCACCATGGTTTAGTGCGGTGCACAATGTGTTTCATGTCTGGCAGTTGAAAAAGTATCAGCAGGATCGTGACCATGTGATTCGATGGGATCATGTTGAGCTAGAATCGGATGCTTCGTTGGTGCACGTGCCAGTGCGGGTTGTGGATAGGAAAGATAAAGTCTTATGTGTTAAAATCATTGGTTTAGTTCGTGTTTTGTGGAAACATGGTCAGATTCCAGAGGAGACTTGGGAGCAGGAGAAAGAGATGATCGAGCAGTGGGCCGAGCTCTTTCGACAAAGGGCGGGTTCACTACTTTCTGAGGATGGAAAGTCCAATCTTGGGGAGAATGTAGCACCCCCGGTTTGAGGTATGTGGCCTTTTTTTATGCATTTTTATCCATTTAAAGTGCATGGGATGAGTTGGGAAGAGGTTGGGAGAGTTTGGAATGGTTTTGGATGAGTTTGGAGGCTTTTAAAGGGGTGCACGGTTTGAGCACGGTTAGTGGAAACCATGCGGGTTCCCCAGGAAACCGTGTGGACCCTTGTTCTCGAGACAGTAGGCCTCGCACGGCCTATGCACGGTTTTCCAAACTGTGTGAGGAAATCGTGCGGACCCTGGCTCTAGGCAGTGGCATGCGCACGGTTAGTGCACGGCTTTCCAAACCGTGTGGGCTAACCGTGCGGCCACTTAAAGTTAGTGTTATAAGTTCTGGGCTCACTCAGGATTGCCTCATTTCACTCCAATCTTGCTCCCACTCGAGCCTCACTCGGTATTTTCAGTTCTCAAGGGTTGTAGGGGCTCTCCCACACATTTTGGAAGCATTTCGAAGGGTTTTCAAGGTGGATTCAAGGTGGCTTATCCTAGGTAAGTCTCTCCTCTTGTTTCTCTTGTGGTTTCCTCTAGAACTACATCTCCCTCTCTCTCTGTTTTCTAGATCTACACTTGTTGTGTGTAGATATAGGGTTTTGTTCGCCTTGGATGTTAATATTGAGGCTTGTGGATGTTAGGGAAAGGGATCTAGAGAGGTTTCAGTGGTGCATTCGCCGGATTTGAGGCATGGTTATTCCTGGGTCGATTTCTCGGGAACCCTAGAGGTAGGTGGCTTCTCTCTCAACTCCACTTGGTTAAAGCTATTGTTTTTGGTTACAATTAATTTGTTTTTCTTGAAATTAATTGTGCTTTGATGTGCGAAATTGGTTTAAAATCCCTTGGGTGATGTTTTGTGGATTTTTGGGAAAAAGAGGGTTTTGTGGTGAAATGCTATTATTGTGGATTTTAAAATGGGATGCTATGGTTGATTTGTGCAAATGATTGATGGAAATGGTTTTCAATAAAAAGGTTGTTTTATTGAAATAGGGTTTGGCATGGAAAATGGTTTTCAATAAATGGGTGATTTATTTAATTGGATTGATGTGCAATGGAATGGGTTGATTACATGATGATGTGACCTTGGTGGGTTATGTTCTTGGCTTTGGATTGTTTTGAATGTTGTGTGGAAGTGGCGGTAAGTACCACTTTAAAAAGGGGATGGATAGTGGACGGAAGGGTCACCATCTAAGGATAAGTGGATGGGAATATCCACTAGCTATAAATGGATGAACAGGTTGGACGGAAGCTCCACTGTTTGGTTGTTCAGTTGTTTGGTTGTTTGGTTGTTTTTTGTGCATTTCTTTGCAAGATGGAAGTTGTTGCGCTAACGTGTAAATGATGAGATGTCTTGTGGCATTCTTGGTTGGATTTTCCTTTGGTTTCTTAGGTTAGGTGTGATGTCTTGGTAAGATCATGGTTGGCTTATGGTAATGGTTTCACTTGTGATTATTTTATATAAAATATTTTTTATAAAATTGATAACGGTTTTATCCTAGTGGCATGTGTAGGGAAGTCATTTGGGGAAATCCTATTGAGTTTTAGTACTCACCCCCTGCTTTGGCATTGTGGTGTCTTTGCAGATATTGTGTACCGTGACGTGGGAAAAGGTAAGGCATATCCCTCCTTTAGTGTTGCATTATGATGTCTTGGTGGAGCATGGAGCTTGGAGCTTGGTGTGGAGCTGTGGTGGTGGCATGGCTCGTAGTGGTTGTTGTTTAGTTTTCCGCTTGTACTCTGATGTTGTGTGGACATGTCTGGTTGTATTGGTTTTGAGTTTTGTTGTGGAACAACTTGGTTGTCTTTTGGGAATTCATGGTTGGGTAATTGAATTGACATGCATCATGTAGTGGCTATTTGTGGATTGTTTGGTTGGTTTTTTCTTAAGGGAAAATTATTCCCCAACTTGATCTTGAAGCCCTCGGCATTTATTTCCAGCCTTTGGCACCTTGGGAATGTCACTTAAGGACAAGTAGCCCTCACTGCCTCCTCAATCCAATGAGTTAGGGGTAGGGTGTTACATGAATCAAAGCTCTGAGTGAGTATAATCTCTCTCTTTTGACTCTTTTTGGTTTAGGTTTTACATCTTCCTCTTCTATTCATACGAAGATCTAAAACCTTCTTTTCCAATTAGATATAGGTTGAGTCTTCAATGGGTGGTTTAATAGGGATCTAATTCTATTATTAAGAGTGTGTTCATCATCATATTTGAGGTAGGTGGTCTAAAAATTATATCCCATAGTTTTTTAGTGGATTTGTGTATATGAGTATGTGTTATTGCTTCTCTCTTGTTGTTCTTTTAATTCCTTTGGTGAGTTTTGGTAAAATGAACATCCAAATGATGTTTTGAAACCCTCATGATTCCCTTTGGATGTGTCAAGGATGGTTTGACTGATTTGGGCCACCCATGTGGTGCACCAACATTCTCAAACCTAGGAATCGACAAATTCAAGTGTGGAATTGATTTTTTATAACATAGAGTCCTTGTTGAACATGTCAATATGGGTGGTTGGGTTGTGGATCAAACATTATTAATTTTTCCTTAGGTTGATAAATGCATAATGGATTGTTTGGCATGGCTTAGTAATGGGTTAATCGGATTAAATTAGATTGGGTTAAAAAGGTTATGAATTATGTCAGGATTCCCAAAAGAGGTAGTATATATGAATGATGAGGATGTTAAATTAGAAATGGATTGTGAATTGAAGAATATTTAAGGTGGTTTTTATATAAGAATTTATGAATATATGGGGTGGGTATATACTTGGGAATTATGGGGCATACCTAGTGGGTTAAATGTTATAAAATGGTTGTGATATGTTTTTTTTAAAAGGTTGGGGCCAAAGCCTCAATTTATTATTTAAAGAAAAGACCTCTTTAGACTAGGTAGAGGGTGACCCATTACATATCCCGAAGGCCCAAGGCCAATTGGCCTGAATACAAGGCTTGAAAGCCCATTTTTTGGCCCAAAGGACCCCTCGGTGAACATTGGCTAATGTATGGGAATTATGAATATACTTAATGGGTTGAGGCATGTGAAATGAGAATTGAGCTAAATGGATATATAATGTAAATGGTAAATATTTTAATGGGTTATGGAATAATTTTAATTCCCATGTTGATTATTATGGAATGTGATTTATATTGGAATTGGTTGTTTGGTTGTAGTATGGTATATTTATGGTGAATGGACAAATAATCATGTGCACATGGCTTGGTATGAGGCTTTATTACCATGGGTCGAGTTATACTGTGGCTTTAAACTCCACCCCAAAATTCACAGGTTAGGGAAGGGGACAGAGGATATATTCCCCTAACAGTTGTATTCCACACTAACTAAGTCTCTGAGGTGAGGACATTATTATGTTATGATATGTTGTCCCTAGTGAGATATGGACATGATTTATTCCCTTATTCAAAGATATTTATTACCATATACCCATGTGTAGAAGGTCTGTGTGCCTAACCCATGGAACACATGATAAAAAGGGTCTATATAATGAAGATGGTATGAATGATGAAAATGGTAATAAAGATATAAATAGTGTAAGTGTACTTGGTTATCTAATGAAACTTGAGTTATCCTTTTGTTTATCATAAAGTTTACATCATATTTTCATGAACTATCTACTAGACTGAATATTTTGTATACACCATTGGTGGTGCCCTACTGATTTTTACTCACAACCTACTCGGGTCGTCGTTGGGTACCTGAGAAAACTTAATTGTTGCAAGTTCGGACATGGGCAAGGGCCCGATACTAAGGATTTGAGTTGGGCTTTGGATATGTATGGATGAGGATCCATACATGGAGTTAGGACCGTTTAGAGGATTTCGTTTTTTGTTTTTTTTTTGGGTTTTTCCACTTGGCATTGAATCATGAAATGACATATTTACTATTGGTTGTGGTTTTCACCCTCTTTTGGTAGTTTTTATTTATGCTTGTTCATTGGTTATTGTATATTGTTTCTATTATTAGATTTATTTTCTATTTTGTATTAATATGTTAAATAGGGTATAGTCTCCCCACATGACTTTTAGACCCTTGCTGCTAGTCGACAACTTGTGGTGTATGGGGAGGTGCACTTGAGATCATGTGGAAACTCGGCTCAGGGCACTGGTTTAGTAGATTCTAGGTCTGAGACATTACAGTCATGCTTTCATATATTATTTTCTTTATATTCGTATGATTTGTGTCTTATGAACTGCTAATATTTATGATAAGATTAATGTATTTGATCTTTGATATGAGAGGTATGATCGTATATTTTCTTGATCATATCCTCATACCCTTATGATCATGATTATGCTCACATATCTCTCTTTTTTACCCTTAATGAGAATTTGAACTCAACCTTTTTATGTTTCCTTCCCCAGGTTATGAATATTTATATTATAATTGATGTTTCTAAGAAGGTAACTAGTCAAGAAGGACTTAGTGAGAGATAATATAGATCAATTATATATCAGTGTTTATGTTTTCATGTTTCCAAAGGTTGTAGACTAGTACGGTCATTGGGCGTCTGTTTGTCTAATGTTGTATGTATTCCACAAATGTTATGTAATGTTATAGTGTTAAAATAGAGGGCCGCTATTGTTGGTATTAGAGAAAAAATTTAGTTAACATTTGGAATCTAGGATGATAAAACCATATTGATAACCCTAACGACGTGTCTAGGGAAAAGTATAAGGATAAGGAAATGTATAGGAAAATTGTTTGGAATTTTGGTAAAGGATATAGTGATTGGTTTCTAAAAAATAAATCCTTATCTAAATACTACATGTGGATGTGGCTCTGGCATAGATTTTCTTAGGGGTAACAATTATTACAAGATGTTCCAAACCTGACTTGAGGTAATATGGTACATGACAATGGACCTTGCTACATACCTGTTTTGACACTCTCAGGGGATATGCTTTGGGAATTAGCAAAATCTTCATGAACCATCATTAAGGATTTAAGTATAAGTTTCCTATGAATAACCTAGGATAAATCTAAGTTTTTATAGATTAATGAAGGGATCATAATTTAAACATCCTATAAGTTACTTTTCAGTATTATGTGGTTTCTCAAAATGATAAATGTTTCTCACTCTATGATTTTTGGGATTTTTCAATGGAAAGAACCCAATGGAACTATGTTAACGGTGATTGTGATGGACAATGAAATGATTTTCTTCCTGAGAAACTGAATGTTGTGGGATCTAGAATGAAAAACCTCATTTGATATGCTCACATAACTTTCTCAAGCTATGAATCATAGTAGAATTTCAAATGAGCAATAGAGGGAACAAGATTTGGTTGATTCATTCATGAGGTAACATCCACCTTAATTCAAATGGTCTATTGGTCCTCTTGTTTTTTAATAATGGATCGGTACTAATGAAAAGATATTCTCCTTTCTCTAGTGTTTGGAGCATGAGAATATCATTCTATTTGTCTATCAGTTAGAAGGCAAAGCTGACTAGTGGTGGACTCTAATCAATAATACAAAGCGGTAAGATGATATTGAATCCATGGATTGGGATGAGTTCAAGAGCTTATTTTTCAATAATTACTTTCCTTATATTCATCATACCAAGATGTATAAAGAGTTCCTTATGTTGAAACAAAGGGATGATGAATATTTTGGTACATACAAGGCCGATATCATGAGAATTGTGAGGCATGATTCATGAATTATCATCCAACCTGAAAGTGAAGTTGATAGGTTCTTTAGTGGATGAAATCCAAGTCTCATAAGGGAATTGAAAATAAGATATTTTAGTAGCTATGTAGATATTGTGAATTGTAAAATCAAGGTTGAAATGGAGGTTGGAGTCATATATCAATCTAATGGTTTTGATAAGAAGAGGAAGATGGAGTTTAAAGGAAAATATAAAAACCTTTAAGAGAAGAAGATGATCTTCCCTTTATGATCTATGTGTGGGAAGAAGCATGGAGGAAATTTCCTTAAGGGATATAATAAATGGTTTAAGTTTTTAATGGAAGTACATTGGGTATTTGATTGTCTAAGTGATGTGAAGAAGTTAACTAATGTTGTGAATGGAGAAAAAACGACCCAAAATGCACCTCCCACAATTCAGTGATGCTAACCACTACCCAAACTCAAGGACTAGTGATAATGATCAACGTCAACAACATTTAAGATGATGTAAAATGGAAAATCTCATGAAATTGATATTTTTTATAAGGGGTGTGATAATGATGTGATGAAATGTACACATTCCATCCACTCAAGAACTGATAATGTCATATTTGATTCTAGATCTACCCACTCTTTCATATATGATGAATTTTATAAGGGTTTTAATATTCCACCAATACAGTTATATTTGAAATTAATAGTGAAAACCTTTAATAGTATGATTATTTCATCTCAAGTCTATGATTCCTATCCAATTCAAGATTGTGGCAATGTGCTTCCTGTAAATCTTTTCATCCTTCCTTGGGTTGATTTTGATGTCATCGTAGGAATGGATTGGATTTCTCTGTATAAATCCCACATTAATTTTCAAGGAAGGGAAGTTATGTTTTATATTTAAAATCCTCCTATGATCATACATCAATGTGAGGATAAGTATGAAATTACTATGGATATTACATCTAGTGTATGAGTAATAATTCCCATTAACAAGGTTTTTTTATCTCAAATGGTTTGGGAGAAAATAGAAATCAATGATATGTCTATTGTTCAAAATTTTGTGGATGTATTTCTGGAAGAGATTCCTAGCCTTCCATAGAAAAGAGAAGTTTAGTTCTCAATAAAACTTATACCTGGTTCCACACCAATTTTAAAGACTCCTTATATAATGGATCTAATTGAGTTGCAGTAATTGAAGAAGGAACTCCAAGAAAATCTTGATAAGGGATTCATTCGGCCAAGTGTGTTGCTTTGGGGTTTTTCTATTCTTTTTGTGAAAAATAAAGATGGATCAATGTGACTCTCCATTTATTATCTGGAGTTGAAAAATATCACAATCAAGAATAAGTATACTCTCCCCTATATTGATCACTTGTTTGATCAACTACACGGAGCTCGATACTTTTCCAAGATTGACCTTCGTTCTGGATATCATCAATTGAGCATCAAGAAAGTGGATATACCCAAGAAGGAATTATGTAAAAGTTATGGATTCTATGAATATATAGTGATGCTTTTTTTTCTTAATAATTTCCCTACTATCTTCACGTATTTAATTAATAGAGTCTTTATATATTACCTCGATTAGTTTTTGGTAGTCATTATAGAATATATTGTTATCAATTCAAAAATAAAGGAAGAGAATGAAGATCACTTGAGAATTGTACTAAAGACTATAAGGAAGGATAAGCTATATGAAAAATTTATAAGTGTGAATTTTGGATGCAAAAGGTTTCATTTTTGTGTCACATATTCTCAATAGTTAGTATAGTAGTAGATCCATCAAAGATAGAGGCTATTGAATACTGGCCTAGACCAACCATAGTGATTGGTATTTGTATATTTATTGGTTTAGATAAATATTATAAATGGTTTGTGGATATTTTCTCAAAACTATCTAATCCTATAACCAAGTTAACTCATAAGGGTTTCAAGATCCTCTGGATATATGAATGTGAGAAAATTTTCAATGAACTAGAGAGAAGTTTAATTAGTGCACATGTGCTTAAATTACCCTATAGTGGATAAGGGTTTGTAATCTATAGAGATGCATCCAATAAGGGACCGGGATGTTTTCTTATGAAGAATAACATGGTTATCACTTATTCTACATGGAATTTGAAGATTCATGAGAAAAATTACCCAACTCATGATTTGGAGTTAGCAGTAGTATTTTTTCATTAAAGATATGGATTCATTATCTTTATGGATAAAAGTTTAAAATATATAATGATCATAAAAGTTTGAAATATATATTTACATAGAAGGAGTTAAACATGAACCAGAGAAGATGGTTAGAGTTGATAAATGATTGTGATTGTTGAATACATTACCAACATGGGAAATAAAAAATGGTGGTTGATTCTTTGAGTCGGAAGGATCGTGCTATCTTATCCATGATGAGGATCACAAAATATCCAATTTTTCAGTATTTTCAAAGGATGGATCTTGAAATCCTAAAGGAATGGGATAAATATTATCTTTCTCAAATGAATGGTCAACCCTCTATCCAAGTGAAGATTATAGAGGTACGGAATGATGATGAATAGATAAAAAAGAAATTCAAAAATGATCCTGGGTTTAACAATGATCAGGGTGGAATGATAAGGTTCAAGAACCATGTATGTGTTCCTTCCATACTAGATTTGAAAGAGTTGTTAGAGGAATCTCAGAGTTCTTCATTATCTATTAATCCTAGAAGTATGAAGATGTTTAGGGACTTGAAAGAATACTTTTAGTAGGATGGAATGAAGAGAGATATCATAGATTTTGTATATCGGTGTTTGGTATGCTAATAATTTAAGGCTGAAAGAAAAAAATCAAAGTGGATGTTGCATCTATTACCCATACCATAATGAAAATGGGAGAATGTCACTATGGATTTTGTCATTGGAAAACCAAATACCTATAAAGGGTTCTATTCTTTATGGGTGTTAGTTGATCTCCTTACTAAGTCAACACACTTCATCACTATCAGAGAAGACCTCTCTCTTGATCACCCAACTAGGATATAAAATAAATAAGTGGTAAGGTTTCATGGAGTACCAAATTCAATTGTATCTAATCAGGATTCAAGGTTTACCTAAAGATTATGGTGATGTCTTCAACAAGAACTTGATATAGAATTGAGTTTCAACACTGCTTATCATCCTCATATGGATGGTCAATCTAAAAGAACAATTCAAACCCTAGAGGATATGTTGAGATATTTTTCTCTGGATTTGAATGGTGGTTGGGATAACACCTTCCTCTAGTTGGGTTTTTTTACAGAAATATCTTTCACTCAAATATTCAGATGGCACCATATGAATCTCAATATGGTAATAAATGTAGATCTCCAACTTTTTGGGATGAGGTTGGTGAAATAAGGCTATTGGGACCTGAGATTCCTGAAGAAATGGTCGAGAAGGTTTGAACCATTCAATAGCATATCAAGGTAGCTCAAAGTCAGTAGAAAAGTTATATTGATAACTAATGACATGATCTCAAATTTGAAGTTAGTGAAAAGGTGTTTCTATGAATCTCATCCTAGAAGAAGGTAATGTGATTCAGAAAGAAATGGAAACTAAGACCTAGGTATATTAGTCCCTTTGAGATTTTTGATCGTATTGGGATGGTAGCCTATCGCTTGGAACATCCTATAAATATCTCTCTCAAGTCCATGATGTATTCCATGTATCTCTCCTGAGTAAGTTAATATTGAACTTTTTCACATGTACTGATCATAGAAGTCATACCAATAGAGTAGGATCATTCTTACAAGTAATAACCAGTTGAAATTTTGGACCGCACAAAGAAAGTTCTATGAAACAAGACCACTCACCAGGTCAAAGTTTTGTGGAAAAATCACAAGTTAATGGAATCTTTGTGAGAAATTGAGGATATAATTTATCATAAGTATCCCCATTTTTTTACCTGAGTGATGAATTTAGAGGGTGAAATTCATTTGAAGGGGGTAGAATGTAACACCCTAAGTTTTTATGGACCTTTTTTTCTCAAATAAATTAAATTTTCATTTATGTATTGAAATGGACTAAGTAAAACATTCCTTTCAAATGAAATCAACTTAATATGTTACACATAAAATTGAATTGTATTATGTTACACCAAACATTGACTTGGCATATGCAACACCGACTTGGAAAACATTACACGCAACACTGATGATTCAACGAAACATCATTTTACTTTTCTAATTATTTAAATGAGATAATTATAACCCAGATGTTAAAAATAGTTATATTAATAGTAATAAATACTTTCCAAATATTTTTGATAATTTTTTTATATAAATAAAACATATTGATAATGAAATATATAATTTTTTGTAAAGTCCTTATATGTTTAAAAATACCATTTTCTCATATGAACTAATTTTAATGTCCTTATTTGAAAAAAAATTAATTTTAGACAAGTTTATAAATTTTATTTGATAAAATATACTTAATTTTTTAATTTATAATGTATAAATTATCTTAGGCTTAATTTTTGGGATTTTTCTGTGAAACTTCATTTTTGGATTAATAGTGAAAAAATACTGGATTTTAATTCGGAACTACTTTTTCATATAATTTATTTATAAGGATAAATTATATTTTAATTTGGTTTAAAAGTTTAATTAGATATTATTTTTATCATTAAAACCAATTTTGGTCATTTTAATCAATTTCTATTTGAAACTGAATATAAAAATATACCAAACTTTTGATCATTTTTACTTTAAAAACCCGTAGTGTCATTCTGTCAGCGGGATTATTTTCAAATTAATTTTTGTCACTTCTGTTATTAGAATTTATAAAAATGTATTAAATATTTTTAATAAGCATAATTTATAATTTATAATATTTTCAACATCATTTTTGACCAAAAATATTACTGAAAGTGGACAAAATTAACTACAATGATTAAGGTTAAATTAAGCCTAATAACAGACTAAACCATAACCATAAGGCCCAAAACGACCTATAATCTTTTCCAAAATACATTTTATAGCCATAATTAAACCATATCTTCCCTCTTATATACTTTTTATCATTATTGGATCCACTTTCAACATGAAAAATTTGGGTGGAATTCTCTCTTCAAATATTTACAAGAGTGGCACTCCTCCATCATTATAAAAGGCCATCAACTCTCCCTCTTCTTCAAACCTCTCAAACCACTTAGGTTTTTCCATTATATTCCCAATACACTTTAAAAAATACATACCTTACTCTTATAAGCCTCAACATGGGAAAAAAGCTACCCAAGGAAGCCTTTTTCCACAAACCAAAGGGAGTTACCCCATTAAGAGGTAATGTCTTTTCTCAAGATCCTTTATTTTATTTTTTTTCTCCACCCCCTCTACTATATTTATTCCATAATTGTATAATAACATGAGTATATCAAAATACTAGGATTTTTTAATGTTTAGGTTTCAATCTAGACTTACACACACTTCCATCTAATGGGTAACGAACATATTGTTTACGTGTATAGTAAACTATCGCCTCACTAAATAGTGATTATTCATTTTTTGTCCACCACCTATCATGGTGTACATTATAATGGAAAATATTTTTATATATGTAATATATTATATTTATTATGTATTTTATCTTCTTTATTCCTTTTACTAAAAATATCTTTTTTTCATTCCATTTAGTGTCAATACAATAATTTCGTTTGAGGAAGTGTGGACTACCACCCCCTCAAAGCGTTGTGAATCATTCACACACTACATGGAATGTATTAAGTGTATTTTAGTTAAATTATATTATATATATATATATATAATTATAATTCTACTTTAATTATATTATATAAATATATACATATATGTAATTTTCTTTCTTTCTTTCAATACGAAAATAGAAATAGAAACAACCTTCATGCGTATGTACGGCTTACCGCCTCCATGAATAGTGTATTCCATTTCATACATCTATATTCTATAGATTATTATAATAAAAATGTACTGAATTTAAATGATATTTATATCATGTTTTACATTATGGAATCATGATATATGTATAAGGACCGAAGATATAACAAATTAAGACACATTCGAAGAACAAAGCGGATATTACCTGAAGAGAAACCTTAACATAGGATTGTTAACAAGAGGGTAATATGAGTTAATAATAAAAACATATATGTTATTATATATAATAATATGATTCTATAAAATATTTATAATAAATTTATATTTATCATATATGATTTTTTAATGATTATGATGAGAGACAAGACACATGGTAAGGGGATTTTATCTCACTTTTTATTTCCATTAGATACATGCTTTATTCCCCACCCATTCCTTTTGAGTGGTGTGTATACTGAACATGTATGTGTTAAATTATTAGTATGATTAAATTTATGGTTATTTATAAATACATTATATTATATTTATTTCATGGTATTTATGTTCCAAAAGTTACCAATTCGGTAAAACAGTTTTGTCACAATTTTTCTTATTTGAGACTCATGTTTTATTATGCACCTAAATTATTTTCGAGGTGTATATACTTCCATTTGACATGTTATTCCATGAAACTCCTTATTTTCATGATATTTTAAAATTAATGTAATTTAATTTTCTTACATAGAGAGTATGGTCTCAAGTTACCAAGTGATAAGATTTTATTGAAACAATCTCATTGTTTTTCAAGATTGTTAATGACTATGCTTTGTTGATGAAGTTTTATGATCCATCTATCAAGAAAAATATTGATTTTAATTCTACTATATTTATTAAATATATATCCATGTATTAGTAAAATTATTCTACTCTTTGTTACTTAAGATAATTAATAAAATGTTTTTATGAAAATATGACCATATTTCACTCTGTGGTCAGAAATCTGTTTTATTTCAAAAACCATGTTTTCAAAAATGTTTTCAAATGATCCTTGAGGATCATTTTCAAGGAAAATATGTTTTAAAAATGTTTTATTATTTTCAAATATTTTTTTATAATTTTTCAAATATATTTTCAAAGAAAAAGTTTTTTATAAAGTTTTTCTGTTTTGAAAATAATTTTCATAGAAGATAGGTTATTTTCCTCAAGAAATATTTTAAAAATATATTTAAAAATTATTTCCCATATAAGATAACATCCATTTTTGTTACTCATTCATTTATGGGGAAATTATTAAATGTTTCCATTCATATATTTTTTATGAATAGACTATGCTTTTATGGAATGATGTTTATGAAACTTGTTTCTCTTTCACCTATTATATGATTTTGAAACCCACTTATTTTCACAGGTTATATTTATGATGATATGATTTTGAAACCTATCTTTTTTTACAGTTTATGATATGATTACATGTTTATAATACCCATTTCATTTCTTGGGTTATTATGTGATTATTTATGACCTTTTGAAACATGTATGTATGATTTATTTTTGAGATGGGTGGGACCTATATCTCCCTCTAATACATTGGGTAAAGATTTATATCTCATGAGATAGACTATAATGGTCTTGGGAATGAACCTTGACTGTTAAGATGTCCATTGGAGTGAACCATGATTACCAATATGGTATGAGGAGTGAAATCGTGCTACTAAGATGGCCATGAAAGTGAACCATGACTACTAAGATGGTCTTGGTATTGATGCCTTGGATACTATGGAAATCATATTATATTCTTATGTGTGTACCGAAAATCCATGTTTTATTCCTATGTTATGCTTTTATGGATTATGTTCTTTATTTCCATATGATTCATGTCTTATGAACTACCAAGATTTATGTCATGATTCATGTATATGATCTTTGATATAAAGGGTATGATCTTATATTTTCATGATAATGTTCGCATACGTTTATTCTCATAATTATGCTTAAATATCTCCCTTTTTCACCCTTATTATGAATTTTATCTCACCCATTTTTATGTTTTCTTCCCCAGGTTATGAAGATATGTATTACTTTTGATGTGTATATGAAGGGTTCTAGTCAATAATAACCTAGTGGGAGATAATTTAGTTCACTTATATATATATAATTATTTATGTTTCCATTTTACTAAAGGCACTAAACTAGTATGGACTTTGGGTGTCTATTTGTATAATTTTCTAAGTATTCTATAAAAGTTTTGTAAATTTAATGTATGAAAGGAGAGGTTTGATATAACATGAGACTCCATTTTATTATATTGAAGGAATCCTAAAAAAATTTATCAAACAAAAAATTAGAATCATTTTGTAGTAAATGGGACAAGGTAAGTGAGATATTACTAAAGTCTTTAATGAATCGATGGTAAAATCCAACATGAACTAAGAAAGATCACACCTCACAACACACATTTTGTATATATAAGGGACTAAATTAATTGAATTTTTGATTTATCCACTTGAATTCCATCATTTGAAATGACATGACCATTAACTATCCCTCACTCAACCATGAAATGAAATTTATCCTAATTTAATAGAGATATTTTTTAATGCAATGGTGTAGGAAAGAACCTAGGTGTTTAAAACAATCATCAAATGAAGTTACATAAACCATGAAATCATCCATAAAACCTCTATACAATTCTTATGGTACATAGAAAAAATACTCAAACAACATCACGGAAAATTACCAAGAGAAATACAGACACCAAAATCCATCCTTATGTATAAAGATGTGCCAAATGGATAGGTAAATTATGTCATTTATTAATCCTCAAGGGCTATATGGATTTGAAAATAACCTGAATAGACAGCAAGGAAACAATAATGGGACTTACCAATAAATCTTTCTAATATATGGTCAATGAAATATAAAGGAAATTTATCTGTTCACATGGATTTATTTAGTCAATGCTATTCCATAAAGACTCACCAAAATTTTTTACACACATGTTAAAACCAATTCATTCTATTCATTTAACATAATTGTTATTCCAGTTTTTTTAGTCACAGTTTCCACTAGCCTAACCCATTTACTAGAATATATGGGATATATTATCCCAACATCAAGAATTTTAATAACTTTAATTTTTATAACATCAAGGAGAGTGGGATTCAACCAATGTTGAGCATGCCTTACAGGCTTAGACTCATCATCTAAAAGTATATGGTGCATAAAAATATATGGGATAATCTTGGGAATGTCATCCAATTTCCACCCTATCACCTTTTTACACTCTCTAAAAATGTCTAGTAGTTTTGATTCTTGTTATGGATAGAGTTTATTGGAAATAATGACAGGAAATTGGTCAACACCCTCTAGATAGGAATATTTTAAATCATATGTGAGTGGTTTTAATTCCAACACCAGTGATTTTTGGATTAAGGAAGGGGATTTAGGTGGAGTGAGTTCCATTAAACTATCTATCTTCTTGTGATTAGTCTCTAAAGAAATTAAATTAATGGAAATTAGATTTTTATAATCATCTATGGTCATGGGTAACTCATAATGAACAACTTGTCAAATAAAGAACAAAATTTTCACTTTTATGAACCCAAAAAACACTCAAAACATGAATCAAAACTCAAATAATACAAATTTAAAGAAGAGTAAAATAAATTATAGTATGGGTAAAAGATATAATTTTATGTGTGTGAGTCATTAGAGAGAACTTATATCGAATAGATAGGAATACTAGAGTTCTCTTCAACAGGGTGTTTCATTGCATCAAGGATATTAAAACATTTCATTTATCCACTAAACTCCATGGATAGTGTACCATTGTGAATGTTGATGATTTTATATTCTATTTTGAGGAAAAAACTCCCATGTATGAGAGGATCATGTCCTTGGGTTCGAGTATCTTCCATCTCAAGAATGTAGAAGTATGCAGGGAAAATTATATTTTTCACTCTTACATGGGCATCCTTGATCACTTCTGAAGCGTGTGTTGTGCTCCAATTAGCAAGTTTCATGACTATGACTATCAGTTGGATCTCTCAAACCTATAGAGATGTATACATGGAGTGAGGCATTACATTAATTGATGCACCTAAATCTATAATTACATCAAAAAATATGGTCTTTCCTATAGTGAAATGTATCATGAATGTGCCTAAATCCTTGAATTTGGTTGGCATTAATGGTTGGATCAAAGATGATGCATTACTTACAAGGTTGACTCTCTCATTCCACTTAAGTCTTTTTCTATTGGTGCAAATATCTTTATGAAATTTGACATAGTGAGGGATTTGTTTGACTATATCCAATAATGGAATGTTAACTTTCAACTCATTAAATTTATCCACTATTTGTTATCAATATAATTATAAACATTTTTATTAGGTTTATAGAATCTTTGGGGGAAAGGAAGAAGAATGGATTGTTCATGGGAATCCTCTATAATAACTTCTTTACCCTTTTTTTCTTCATTATAATATTTTCTGGGTAGTGAAAGATATTTTTCAAGTGGGGGACTTACCTGTTGTGTAGAATTAGTGGAAGAGGGAACTTACTTACCACTATGATGTGTGATTACACAAATATTACCATTTTATTTTGGATTATTAATAAGATGGGATGGTATTTGTCTAGAACCTTGCATCTTTATCTCACTGATGGTGTTTTCCAATTTTTTCACTTGAGTTCATAGGTGTTGAATAGTTGATTATGTAGTTTATTAGAACTAGAGGTTATGGTTTTGAATTTTATTCACTATATTATTGAGTCTTGGTTAATATTTGGGATGAGGAGGATGGTTTCAAGAAGGAGAAGGATAATAAGGTTTCATACCTTTTCCCTATTGATACTGATTCTATTTATGGTAGCTCGAGTAGGCTCTTAGTCAGTACTATGGTTGTGATTTCCACCCAGGGCCTGTATTTGTCCTGAATTATTTTTTCTTGATAGGCGGTGCTTGTTGAAAAGGAAATCCAAGAAATACTATTTTGAAAGGCTCATAAGAATCATAAAGTTGGGGACACTGGTCAGAAGAATGAGTATTATCAGAACAAATTCCACAATGAAATGGAATGGGGTGATAGTTTGAATTACCTTGAGATGAAGTTAATTGTCTTAAAAGGTTATGAATCTCATAAATTTTATTATCTACCTTTTATTATAAGGATTAATTATTTACCTCATAAACTTATATAGTGGGTTCAATTTCTTATGTACCAAATTATTTTTCATTTTGATCCATGTTGGCTATTAATTCATGAGCAGTGGAAGGAGTTTTATCAACTAGGGAACCACTAGCTAAAACATCTATCATTCCATGATCCATGGGAATATGTCCCTCATAAAAGTATTGAGTTATCAATTGGTCATTAATCTAGTGGTGGGGGAAACTTAAACAAACTCTTTTGAATCTCTCCCAATATTCATGTAGATCCTTATGATTGCTCATTTCCATGAATTTCTTTTATAATTGATACAGTCTAGGATTCTGGGAAAAACATATCTATATAGAGTCATTTAGGGTCATTCCATCCCCCAATTGTGGTACATAGATTTTATATCTAGTTTTTTGATACATTATTAATGGAGAAAGGGAAGGCCCTATACTTAATTAGATCCTCATACACATTTTGGGGTTTTATGGTGGACCACACTATGTAAAACTCCTTGATATTTTTATGAGGGTCCTCACTGGGAAGACCATGGAATTTTGGAAGTAGGTGGATGAGGCCTGATATTAGATCAAATTTTACTACTTTCTCAAGATATTTTACGTATGTGTCTTGGTACTCCATATCTGAGGTGGTCAGTTCTTTTAACGATTGATTGTTTGCCGTAATGATTTATGATGTTTGATTTAGTTCAATTTTTGATTGGTTTGGGACCAATTGAGGTTACACAAGGGGTTACTCAATGTTACTTTATTTTTCTACTCCATATTAACTAATTTTTGTGTGAAGTGTCTTTTCAATTTCTAGGTCAGATTAAAGTAGTATTTCTTTATCAAATCTTGTCATGCAACAACGATGCCCAGTTTCATTGATTGCTTGTTTGTTGTTTTATTTTCCTTTTCTTTTTAAAATGTAAGATGAATAAAATAAAATTACATAAGATTAATTAATTAAGAAAATAAATGAGAATTTTATATTACAGAATTAAAAAGAGATAGATGAAGAAAAAGAAATGTAGAGAGACCTATAAAAACAAACAAAAATGAAAAAAATAATCAAAATGTAAGTGGGGATATTGAAATGATTAATAAATAAAAATGAAAATAAATAAATGAAATGAAATACATAGATAAAAATGATATTGACTCCCTAGAAATTGTGTTATAATTTGATCTCCTATTCAACCACATCAAATTTGTTGTTTATTTTTTACTAAAATTTCAGCAGTATAGAAGGAACCCTAGGTCATCTCTCAATGGATACATAGATAATTAATTTTAAAATAAGTATCGAATTATGAAAATGGGGAATAAGATTTTAGAGTGTGGTTTTTTTATTTAAGAGGACACTAGATAAAAGTAAGTAATAAAATAAAATGAAAATTAATAGTTTTTATTAACTATGATCAACTCAGGGAACTCTCATGATGATCATCCTTAATCAATTCAAGAGAAATGATATAGATCATTTAATACCTAGTTTTTAACACCTTGAACCAGAGTGATACTGAGTTTATACAAGGATTCCTCTTAGGGTTTAGTTGGAAACACACAATGATTCACTGGTTATCGCTAATCATTGGGTGATTTGTGCTTGACTTCATAATTGAAACTCACCAAGGAAACACATGAAGAACTCGATGCACTATCCAGGTTTGTATATTATTTTAATGTGCTTACATGACATAAATTTACATAGCTATGGTAGTGTTTATGAGATTTAAATTGACTAATATGATCCACACGAACACATGAATTTAAAGGGGGGAGAAGAAGTGGTGAACGATGTTTGAAACATCATATGAATGGGTACCCCCAAAAATGATCATATGAGTTGAGTATGACATACCAGTACAAAACTTAATAAAATAATAAGATGATATGAATAAAAAAGTATAAAACCTATAATTAAAAAATATCATTCAAATATTAAAAATAAGAATCTTGGGATTTACATCATGTTCCTCCTCAAGTGGTCACAAGGAGTTTATAACTCTAGGGAAAGGGAGGAATCCATTGATATTGAAGTATCACTTCACAAAGCCACAAGAAATTATAGGATGAGGAGATGAATCCTCTGGGTCTATAAAATGGTAGAGATTTTCTTCCTAGTTGAACTCCCAAATGAGGTTCCCAATGTGACTTTTTGTAGCCAAAATCAGAGGTGGTTTTGGGAACATAGATTTCAATGTAACACTTGGAAAAACATTAGGCTAGTTAATTGCCTTATCATGACTTGGAAAAAAACATGTTGTAAGTCATCCCCTATTTCTTCATGTCAACTCTTGTGACTAGATAATATATAAAATGGGAGATATTTCCAAAATAATGAACAGAACTTCTGAATTCATGCATATTATTTTTTCTAGACATATCAGTTCATTTGGATCCTTTAATAAAATAATTGGGTTTGGATTCCTTCATAAGAATTGTAGACCATTTAATTTTAGACTAGATCACAATATTTCATCCTATTTGAATTCATAGATTAGTATATGTGTTTAGTTAAGTCTACTGGTATGCATGGATTCTTACATAGTTTGGCCCTTTTTCATCAACTTCATCATGGGCCCTCAAATCACCTCCACCTATAATGAAAACATCAAAAAAAGTGAAATTACCCTTTTTAATAGTGAGAAAAAATAAATTATTAAACCAAATATGAATTGAAATTTGTTATTATATTTGTAAATTTCAATATAGGATTAGTTTAATACAGTGGTTTAATGGTGAAATAAAACAATGAATCGTGATATGATCAGATGCGTAGTTTGAATTATAGATTTTCATGTTGTACTTCCAAAAATACAATTTCTCATCTCTATACATCTTCGTACTTCCATGATGATTAGAGAATGATGAACTATGAGATTTATCAAATAGAAACTTCTTTAGATATGGTATTTTCAAGAAACATACTTGGTTCTAAAACCTAATCATTCAATCACAATCATAGTTGAACTCGGGAACATTTCCCACCTTCTTTTATAGTTCCACATCCTCTTTCTTCACCTATTTAACCATCACATGAATGGATGGTGGAATATTCTTTTCAAAAAAAATATGATCTATCCTTTTTCCTTACGATTTCATGATCTATCTTCTATAAATCCATAAATATTATATTGATTTAAATACTCATCATAGATAAACTAGCATGGTATTTCTAACATAAATAATCAACCACCTTGTTTTATTTCCAAGGGTGGTAGTATACTGAGAAGTCATAGTATTGAATTAAATACAACCATATGATTTGGTGAATATTAAAATCATTTTGTTTGAATATATACTTAAATTTTCTATAATTAGTATATATATCACACCATTTTACATAAATTTAATGCAACCATATTTTTAGATAAATAATTACTGCTTCCAACTCCAAATCATGAGTTGGTTAATTTTGATTATGAATTTTCAATTGGTGAAAGGCATAATCTATCACCATATCATTATTCATAGGGAATAAACCCAGTCTTGTCTCTAATACATCACTATAGATTATAGACACTTCTCAACTATAGGCCAATATAAGAATAGTTTTATTGACCAACCTTCTTTTTTTCTCTTTGAAACTTTCCTCACATTCACCAATAAAAAGGAAATTGGATCCCTTCCATGTTAAATTGGTTATTGGATTAAATATCCATGATAAATCCCTCACAATGAATATATATTATCCAGAACACCTAAGAAAACTATGAATCTCAATTATTGTGGTTTGTCCATCTATTTTTTCAATAACATCCATCTTCAACTGATACATCAATATACCCTCACATGTGATTATATGACCCAAGAATGTGAATTCATGTTTAAAAACTTCACACATTGTAAATTTTCCAAAAATATTCTCCTTCCTTAGGGTATTCAACAGAATCCATAAATGTTATTAATTCTTTTACATTCTATTTGAATATATAATAATATTATCTATAAAGACTACCAAATACTAATAAAATTAATCTCTAAAGACTCTATTCATTAAATTCATGATGATAATAACATCATTGTTATGTCCAAATGAAATTACTATAAATTCATTATGACTATACCTAATATGGAAAATTTTCTTGGGTATATAAACCTTTTTTACCCTCAAATGATGAAATATAGAATGAATATCAACCTTGGAAAAGTATTTAGCTCCATGAATTTGATCAAAAAAATTATCAATATGAGGTTGAGGATATATTTTATTGATATTGGTATTATTAAGTTAATTTAAATCAATACAAATACACGTTGACCCATATTTATTTAAAGAAAATAGGTTTACCCCATAAGGATACACTAGGGACTTTGAATACTTTATCAAGAATCTTTTGGAGTTGCTTATTTAATTCATGCAACTCAATCAAGGACATTATATATGGTATATTTTAAAAGGGTGTAGCACCAAGTATGAGTTATATTGAAAACTAAAAATCACATTTTATAGAAATACTAGGAAATTATTTATTAAATACATTAGTATAATCCTAAAAAATAGGTATATCTTTAATGTTGAGTTCCTCCCCAACCATTTGAGAAAAACATCCCCTAATAATATCCAGTATGACAAATATAATTTAATTAACTTCTCTTGGATGTTTTTACTCATCATCATACAAAAATATGGTCATAAATTGATCCAAAATATCAAACATGGCATCCCTTCCTTCACAATGGATATGGTACATATATAGAGAGATTCAATCCATGCCAAAAATCAAATAAAATTCTACTATAGGGAGAATTAAAATATTTTTAGAAATAAAAATCCCATAAACTTCTATTAGAGAGGATCTATAGATATGAGATGCAATCACCTTACCATTAAGGGTTTTCATTTATAACTAAACATTTGATTTTTGAGGTGGTAATGTGATTCCCTTAGAATATTACTTTGATATAAAAGACTTGGTAGATCTAGAATAAAATAAAACATTAGTTGTTCTATATTTAATGATAAGTGTAAATTTCACTAAATTATTCTCATAACCCACTGAAGTAGTATTCATCATGTGGGATTTCCCTTTTTCCATCAAATTCATTGGGTTATATGGATTATTATCTTCATTATCCCATATATTATGGAATTTATTCACATATTGTGTAACTCCATTAATTTAATTAATTGAAGTGTGGGTGGTGTATATAGTTAATATACATATCCATTAATTTTATTATCAATATTATTCGCATTAGTTCTTTATTATTTTTCATGAAGGCAAGTACTCCAACACTTGAAACATTTTCTCACTCCTTTTAGGAAATCACCTGAGTGCTCAATAACACATTTTTGGAACATAGGAGGTTTAAACTTCTTCTTCCCCCTATGTGACATACCACTAGAGTATCTATAAAAATTTTCCTTCCTTTTCTCATAACCAGAACCATAACGGTATATAGCTTCCATTTTTACTTTTAGTGTACATCAAATGATTTCTTCATATCTTCTAAAGTACATTATGGTTATCTCTCCTGGAATATATTTTATTGAGCCACTAAATAATCACTTAATATTTCATTTTGGGTCAATGATAAAATCGGAATCATACCCCCCAAGTCTTGTAATTTTTTCTTCATATGTATGGATGAATTCATTATCCATCAAATTCAACTGTAGAAAGTCCCTCTAAATGAAGAGTATAGGGGAAGTAATTATTATGGAATACCTTCATAAACTCCACCCATTATATGGATTTTATTTCTAATTATTACCTCTTATTCTTGATAAGATTCCACTATTTATCAAATTATCCTTCTAAGAAATGCACAAATAATAAAACATTCTCATGGTTTGTCACAAACTAGCCCAGGTACCCTGGTAACCTGATAACTGAACCATTCCTAACATATCCCAAAGGGTGTTCCCGATCCCCATGGTTTGGTGACTAGTACCTAGCATCATAAAAATTGAGAGTGGGAATTATTTCTTCCAATAAAAATTCATGTATAAAATAAACAAGACAGTATTCATATCAAAAGAAACTCCACTGGGAGTAATGTACTATAATACAACAAGGCATAAAAAATCCAAAAATACTACATCCCAAGTACCAAAATAGAGTAAAAAAACTCAAGTCCCTAAGGAAACAACTCACCAAGTTCATGGTTCAATAGATAGATCCACCTCAAAAATATCATTTCCCCCTACTCAAACCTAGAAGGAGATAGTCTAAAAACACCCTAAGGAACATGTAGGTTGTGAGATAAAAGACCAGTAGGGTCTCAGCAAGGATTTCATAATAGATTCCAATAATAGATTAACCAAAGGAATGCTTTCAATTTTTTAAAATAAATAGGTTTTTCATTTTAAATCATATTTAATCAAATCATGATATATAGTTCAAATGATGGGAAATACTTTAGGAACATTATTTACATTACAAGTGATGGGATATTTCTAAAACAATTATATAAATAAAACATTTTATATAAAACAATTTATATAAATTCAAAAAGGCATGTAAAATAGTTTAACAACATTGGCATATATTTATATCTTAAATATAAAACAATTGAGTAACATGGTCATATTCAAAATAGGAACGTAGGTTCCATGATATATGATTTTTCACTCCCTAAGTGATCACATAAATATGTGTATACACATGTCCCTCTAACATTATCCAAAGGATACTCATCACCATTCCCTCAGGGATGTGACCTGCTACATTTATGTTTTAGAATGTTGTATAATCGTATTGGGTGTCCAAATATCTTAAAAACTACCTAATGTTTTCATGTGATCTTATGCAATACATGATGGGAATTTTATTTTAAGATTGGTTAAAATACAATTAAATCTAATTATTCAATATAAATTCCAATTTTTCATTCAAAACCAAATAGGTTTAAGTCAAAAAAATTCCTTTTTAACAAGGTAAAACCACTTGGTTTCTATCAAAAAAATGTAAGATATTTTTAGAAATTAACCAATTATATAAATTCTGTTTCAATAATTAAAATTAATCAATCCAGTTGAAACCATTTCCATCCATTTTTAAACATGCCCCAATTCACCAGAATTGGTGGTTTTCCCCAATTTTATTCCAAAACCATTTCAGACCTTCCAATTCACTTGAATAGGATTTTTATCAAAACCAATTTAAATCCATTTCAAAATTTTGAATTTAAATCAACATCAAAAATAAATAAAGCAATTTAAGGGTAATTAATTTCTCCAAGTGGGATAAAACCACATATATTTTTCCTGACACACAACACCCCCAACGAAACCCACCAACGAGTACAAAGGTGCAAAAGACCATAAAACTCAACATAGAAACAAGATCTAGCAAAAGAAAGTATAGATAACTTAATTTTAGGGTGATCTATTGAAATCTCAATAGATTAAAAAGATATAAAGATGAAGAATAAGGGATAACGCTTACCTAGGAATCACACTATAATCGCAATGATGATCGAACATTGAAAAAGAGGATGTCAAAGGGTTAGAGAGATCCAAGATTGCTTAGGGAAGGCTTTTGATTAATAAAAGTAAAATTAGAGAGTATACAAAAGGGAGAGATCATCCATGATACCTATTTTAAAATATAAGTCAGGGTATTAAATAACGTGTAACCCCATTACATGTCTTGAAATAGTTAATTTTCATAATCATTGAAAAATGTGTCACTTAAAATTAAAAACCAATCTTTAATTAACTCATGATGTGTAATGACCTATCGCGTCATGTAACTTTCATAGTGTGAAACTTTCATGCTATGAACCTAGAAACCATTACACATCATGTAACCTAGTTATATGATGTGAAGTCCTCCTATAGCCTGCATAAATGACTGGTTAAAGCTAAGAGTCCAACAAATCTATGACTTCACCATCCTAGGTATCCTCCCAATTTCTTATTGACATGGTAAATGATGTACCTATCCAATCGATAATGGCATGTTACAACATCCCCACCATAAAAACTTTCTATCTAGAGAAATCCAATGAAGAAGCTTTCATGCTAAAGATATGAGGCCACTACTCTCCCATCATTTCCTCATTCTCCTACATATCATGACTATCAAAACCATGATTCTATAACACACAAACCAAAGGTATCATCCTCCCATAAATTACCTTGTTTTCAGAATAAACTATCCTGACATGTCGTTTAGTCAAAGATAAATTAGGTTCAGTCTCAAGATCACTCCATATCAAAGTATGGGATGGATCAAAGAGATAGTTTCTCAGTTTCAATACATGGAACATGTTATATATCAATGTCATCTATGGTGGAATTTCTAAACATTATGAAACTTTTCCCACTTTCTCAACAAGCTCGAATGTTCCGGAAAAATGTGGAGCAATCTTCCCTTACCTCCAAGTCATTGATGACCCAACCGGGATGAAACATTCAAGAACACCTGGTCACCAGTTGAAAAATCCAACTATCTATGAAGATGATCAAAATAATACTTATATTAGCTCTGGGCCATTAACATTATCTGACAAATTAACTAAATGTTTGATGTCGTCTCTTGTACCAAACTTGGTCCAACCAAGTAACTATCACTAATCTATTACCAACACAATGTATATTTACAAGGACAAATATAAAAGGCCTCCAAAGGATCCATTCTAATCATGGACTGGTAACTATTGTCATAAGAAAACTTGAACATCCCAAATTCATCATCCCAAACCCCATCGAAGTCGAGAACACAAGTGTAGATCATATCCTCAAGAATCTATATAGCTATCTCTATCTGGCCATCTAACTGCGGATGGTAGGATATGCTCAAATGGACCTGAGATCCAAGTTCCTCCTAAATGCATCTTCAAAAGCGATAAGTGAACAGAGGATGACTATCATAAACTATAGTAGATGGAACTCTGTGAAAATGAAAAATCTCTTTGATGTAGAGATTTCTCAATTCCTCAACTTTGGTTGTATCATGAATAGGTATGAAGTGAACCAACTTGGCCAACCTATTGATCACAACCCATATCACATTCTTCTTTCTATGGTTATGATCCAACCCAACCACAATGTCCATGGAGATTTCATCTTACTTCCAAGTAGGGAATGGAAGTGGTTAAATAAAACCTAATGGTTTCTGGTGCTTGGTTTTCACCTTTTGTCATGTATAGAAATGAGAAAAAAACTAAACAATTTCATGTCTCATACCTGGCCACCATAACTTCCACCTCATATCATAGAACATCATAGTGGTTCCTGGGTTCATAACACACTTGGAAATATGGTAATCCCCTATCAAAGCCTTCTTTTTTGATAACAGAACAACATAATATTTTTGATAACACATAACACCCTCTTTAGAGAATGAACACTAGGAAACTATATCCCCTCCATAAATAGAGTCTCTAATGACAAAAAAATTATCATTAAGAAATTAATCCTAAATAATCATCTCGAGAAGATTGGAAGTCAACTAAACACTATATAATGAAACTTCAACCCCTATCTCTTAAACTCTAATATGCAACTATTCAAAAAGAGACATTAAATTCCACTCTTCCTAAGATTATTTAACTATCTGGGTTGGATGTTTATGCTCAACACATCTATGATAAAATTCCCTTTCCATAGGGTATATGTGATTTCAAATTCTAAAGACTGCATGTACTCCACCCAATGCCTCTGGTGGATATTCAAATATTTTTGGGAGAAGATGTAACTCAAGATTTTGTGTCCTGAATACATAGTAAGCCTTTCTCCATAAAGTTAGTGTAACCAAATATTAAGTGAATTCATTACAACTAAAACATCACAAACTATCAAGATCCATAGGCAATGATATGACTACCTTGCATATAAACACATTCAAAACTTGAACCTGATGATTCACAGAAGACCACATAGCCCAACCCAGCCTCTTGAAGAGTCAACACCAATTCAATTGTCAAAAGAAGTTTCAACTCAAAAAAAGAACACTAACATTTCCCATTCCAAGAAAACTTCACTCCCTTTTTAGAAATAGTAGTCATTGGATAATCCAACATTGAGAAGTCCTTGACAAACTGATGATAGTATCTATCTAATCCCAAGAATCTTTGAGTCTTGAAAATTTCTTGTGGCTATTCCCAAGTCATAACAGCATTTATATTTTTAGGATCAACTGATATACAATGTTAGAACACCATGTGTCCCAAGAACTTCACCTCTCAGATCTAGAAATTTCACTTTGAAAGATTTGTATAAATTTGATGATTTCTCAAAAAACTTAGAACTATTCTCATATGATTCATATGATCCACCTTGGACATAGAGTAAATGAGAATGTCATCCAAAAAGACTACCACAAAGGTATCAAGATACTCATTGAAAATCATGTTCATTAATTTCATAAAGATTATAGGATCATTGTTTCATACAAAGGGCATAAAAAATACTCATAATGATCGTACCTACTCCAGAAGGATATTTTATGAATGTAAAATTATTTTATTCTCAGTTGATGGAATCTAGACCGAAGATCAATCTTTGAGAACCACTTCTCCCCTTTCAATTGATAAAACTGATCATCAATCTGTGGTAATGGATACTTTTTCTTTACGATAACTCGATTGAATTTTTGGTAATAAACACATAGTAAAAGTGAATCATCATATTTATTAGTAAATAGAATTAGCACTGCCCAAGGTGACACACTCAGGCATATAAATCCTTTCTCTAGAAGATCATCCAACTGGGACTTCAACTCTTTCATATTTGACAGTTCCATGTGATAAGGTAATAGAGGCTGGTTGAGTAATACACATCAATTCAATGGAAAATGTAACCTCCCTCTGATACCATTTTGTCACGAACCAGTTTGGCTGCCCTGGAAACCATATAATTGATCCAACCCTAACATAGCCCGAACAGAGTCCACGATCCCCACGAGTCATTGACTAGCACTTGGAATCACACAAAAAAAAGAGTGGGAATAATTTTTTCCACTAAAAAATATAAATAAAAGTAAAAAAATATTATTCATATCAAAATAAACTCCACTATGAGTAATGTACCTGAATACAACAAGACATAAATAAGAACAAAGTTCTATAACCCAAGTACCAAAACAGAGGAAAACAACTCAAGTCCCCAAAGACATAACTCACCAAATACACAGTTTAACAGAAGGATCCACCTCCAAGAGATCCTTACCCTTGATAAAACTTGGAAGGAGATATTTTACAAACACCCAAAGGCATAGGTAGGGTGTGATCTAAAATTTCAGTAGGGCCTCACCAAGGATTCTATAACAGATTCCAATAATATATTAACCAAATTAATTCTTTTAATTTTTTAAAATAAATAGGTTTGGAATTTAAAATAATATTTAAACAAATCATGTTATATAATTAAAATAATTGGAAATACTTTAATCACATTTTTTACATTACAATTGATGGAATATTTCTAAAACAATTATTAAATAAAACATTTTCTATAAAATATTTATATAAATTTAGACAAGAATGTAAATAGTTTAACAACATTGGAATATATTTATATATAAAATATAAAATTATCGAGAAACATGGTCATCTACCAAATAGGTACGTAGGTTCCATGCTATATGACTTTTTAGTATCTAAGTGATCATGACAATATGTTTCTACACATGTCCCTCTAACACTGGCTAAAGGTGACTCGTCACCATCTCATCAGGAATGTGACCTGCTGCATTTGTGTTTTAGAATGTTGCATAATCATAGAGTGTGTACATATAACTTAAAAACTAACTATGGATTGCATATGCTCTTACACAATCAATGATGTGAAATTTATTTTATGAATGCTTAAAATACAATTAAATCCCATTCTTTTTTTTAAAATCCAATTTTTATTTTAAAACCAAAATAGGTTTTAGTAAAAAAAAAAGAATGCCTATTTAACAAGATAAAACCACTAGGTTTCTATCAAAACATTTTAATACATTTAAAAAATTTAAAAAATCCAATTAATTCTATTTAAATAATTAAAATTCATAAATCTAATTGAAACAATTTCTATCCATTTGAAAACAGACCACAATTTACTAGAATTGGGGGGTTTTCTCAATTTTTTTCCAAAACCATTTCAAACCTCCCAATTCACTAGAATTATATTGTAATCAAAACCAATTTAAATCCATTTCAAACATTTTAATTTAAATCAACAACTCGAATAAATCAAGAAATTTAAGGGTAATCAATTTGGCCAAGTAGGATAGAACTTCCTTCCTTTTTTTAGACAGAACACCAACAACGAAACATTCTAATGAGAACAAAGGTACAGAAGACCTAGAAACCCAACCTGGAAATGATATATAGAAACACGGAGTATATATCCATAAATTTCAGGATGATAAATGAAATCCCAATGGAGGATAAAGAGATAAAGGATAATAGCAATGGAGAACGCTTACCTAGGAATCACACCGCAAGCGCAACAATGATTGAATGCTAAAATAGAGGAACTAAAAGGGTTGGAGAACACCAAGATCACATGGGGAAGGCTTTGGGTAGATAAAAGTGAAATTGGAGAGGATCCAAAAGGTATATATCAGTCGTTCTATATGTTTTAAAATATTATATGGGGTATTACATGATAGGTAACCCCATTACACATTATGAAATATTTAATTTTTGTAACCGCCAAAAATTGCATCAATTAGAATTGATAATTAATTAACTCACGATGTGTAATGAATATTAACTTAATATAACTTTCAAAATGTAAACCATTCATGGTATGAACCTATAAACCCTTACATGTCGTGTAACCAAGTTACATGGCATGTAATCCTCCAACAGCCTGCAAAAATAACTAGTTAAAGATGATAATCCAACAAATCTATGACTTCACCATCACAAGTATGCTCCAAATTTATTATCAAACCTACCTGGTTAATAAAAATAAAAACCATGAAATGTTTAAAGATGTAATTTTCAAATTGATAACGGGTTGTTACATTGTTCTAGTGCTGAATAATAGAAAATATATTTTTTATCACGTTGATCCATTCCTTGGTAACCAGTGGATCAGAAGACCCATATAAGGAGTTTATAAATTTTCACATAAAATATTTTATGGAATGTTAATACCTCAATGAAATAAGAAGTTTAACATGGTATTTTTTATCATCCATATATTGAGATATTCAAGTGGTAATAATAACAAGATATTATATCCCAAATTTTAATCCATTTGAATGATCATGAGGGTTGTCGCTGCATTTTTTATCACATTCATTATTCACATTATTCATTTTAGTTCTAGAAATTGAAAAAAAACTAAAAACATAGTGTAAGAATAATGATATAAAAATATAGTGAACAATCATATATTCATGAAATTCATTCATGTGATTCCCTAAATTATAAAACCCTCTCATTAATCGATGACACCATATGTATATCATAGGTCATCCATGGTCATAATCTATTCAAATCATTTATAATGGTTCATAATAAAAATTAAAACTAACTATTGGTTATCCTCTAGGAGTGTCTAACAAGGAACAAAGTAAGGGCCCATTCCCCATGTTCCAGAATGATGGCTATGATATACATGAATAAATATTTTTTGGGCTATTACCACTAGATGCATTTGTATCAAAACAAAATCCAACTGTAGCATCCATATGAGGATGTATTTTTAGGAAACCCACATAATCTATAACTTACAAAATCATTATAATTGTGTTTTATAAATAGGATTATCCCTAGGGTTTTTACCAATGTTCTCTAATCCTAATGTAAAAATTTTAGCTAAACCTTGATCTGATACTAAATGAGTCAACCCAATGATAACATGTATAAATATTTCATATTTTGAGATGAATATAAAACAAATACACAATTATACATTCCCTAGAACCATAAAGGTTTATTTTCCTTAGAGATAATTTATATAAACATTAAATTTCATAATGGATCATCATCATCTCCCACAAAGTTTATCATATTAAAACATATATAGACATATAATAATTTTAACCCTTCATTAAAACATGGGGAAGGAAAACACAAAAAAGGGTGAGATCATATGGTCAATAAGAAAAATAAAGGAGATATAAATCAATGATAATTCATGAGAATACTGGTATGAGAAAAAAATAATAACATAATGAACTTATACTCAATCAATTTAATATATTTAATCATGATTCATGGAATAATTATTTTTCATAAAAAATACAATATTCATAAGAGTTAGGAATTATCAATAATCAATCATGATCCATGAGATCATATCATAAACATAGGAAAGTGGAAAAAAACATAAACGTATAACATTATAAACATGTATAAAAAGAAACATGTTCACTCATTAAGTTATGGACATGATATAAGGTCCAAGCATAAAATTTTGGAAATAAAAACATGCCCATGAATAATCTTATTCACATGAAAAAAGGATCACGCATAAACTTATGGTCATGACACCAGGTCCATGCATCTTATTGTGAACATAAATTCAATTTTAGGAATAACATAATTTTTCTTAGGATTTATCCAACTCTACCCACTATATGGATGGATACAATAAACCCACACATCACATAATCATAACCCAATCATATGTAAGCCACAAGATCATGATGATATTTAATATTTCATCACAACTTAAAAAATTGAAAATAAAAAATGTTTCATCAATATTTCATCATTATATCCATAGAAAAACTAGAGAATAAACAAGGATTATATCATAGAATTGTATCCCTAGTGAAACATATGTAACCTGAAAAGGTTACATCAATGATGAAAAATTCCATTAAAAGACCACATAGAGCATTTTTTAAGGAAAATACCCTTCTCATTTTGTAATAAATTTTATAAAATTATAATATTTACAAAATAATAATGAAAAAAATATGTTTAAAGAAACATGGAATCTTATAAATTAATCATAAAATTAAATAGTGGTCATAATAATAGAAATATACATTCATGTTACATATGTTAGAAGACCACATTCTTTTCAACCCTTCGGAAAAAGTCAAAAATTAATTATTCAAAAAACATATATTTAAAATGATTCCCTTTTAAACATAGAAAATAAAGTAAAAGGTAATGAAAATTAACTTTTAAAAAAACTTATTTATAGTCAAAAACATCCATAAAACAATTTTTAGGATAATTGACATGGAACAAATGTTCAGCTAACAAAGAGGAAATAAGTTCATATTTTCATAAAAACATTTCAAGAACTATTTTGAGTACCAAAGTTAGGAAAATATCACTGAAACTTAAAAATTATAGAAATTAATGGAGTATAAGAAAAATTAATTTATTTTATTATATAAGGATTATATAATTTTCCTCAATGTAAATTTAAGCATAATCAATCCCGATTAAAATGAGATTGTTATTAAATCCCTTACCTCAAGTCATGTCCCGCTTTGTGTGTGTTAAATCCTCTTATATAATAGATTTTAATTTACTAAAAATATATTTCATAAATATTTTAATATTTATTATACAATATATTATTTATTTATAATCTATTATCACTCGTTTATCAACAAATCTCTATTAAAATCACTTCTTTGGGTGATTATTGTTTCCTTTTTCATGCATGAATTGATTTGGAAGTTTCAGTCATTATACTTTGATTGTGGTTACATAATCCCTATAATGTTAATAATTATAAAAATATAATATATATTAATTCTATATATATATAACCATCCATATAAGTTGGTGATGAAAAATGAATTACATCACTACATAGAGATGGTAATTTGTACGTACACGTGAGTGATGTTTTCCACTTTTCAATGGATGGAATGAATGAAAGAAAAATGATAATTTACCTTTAAAAAATAATTTTTATATAATAAATAATATATATATTTATTAAATATGTCTTTGTTATAATCCATGTAAAATGGAAATGAAAAACAAATCACGTCACTTTGGGGAGGTGGTAGCCCACACGTGTGTACAAGTGACATTATCAATTTTAAATAGATCAAAAAGTAAGTAGGTAAATAAGATATTATAACTCCAGAAGCCTAATTATTTAATAAATATCATATATAAATATTAAATCCCTTATATAAACAAAAAAATAATTATAGTGATAAAAAATGAATTATATTTCTACATCGAGGCAGTAGTCCACATGTCCGCTTGAGTGACATCTTAAATTTCTATTTGTTTAAAAATATAGTGGATAATTGTTGTTACATAATCCCAATAAAGTTTTGTTATATTGAGGATATTTCAGTTAATATTTTATGATAAATACTATATATTTAATGTAGTTAGAATAATAAATTAATTGAAAGATTTTAGGTAATACGATTAACTCTTCTTTGATAGAACTCATTTTGATCCCTTCGTAAAGACCCTTGGAGTGGTATTTTAAGAAGGAAAGAATATATAATTTTTGGATATATAATTATACAATAGAATTTGGAATATTTTTTTAATCCATGTGTCTTAATGTGGTGTAATGAAGAGTGTTAAGGGGTTTCCTTTTATAAGTGAGGGAGAGGATACACATAAAAATTTTCAAAAGATGAAAATTTAAAAAATGTCTTACTGAAGAAAAATAATTTAAAATGAATATTATTTAAATAAAATATTATATAGTGTTGAAATATGGACATAAAATATTAATTAGACATGTTTATATGAAAATAGAACCCTTATCTCTTAGTTTAACCCCCTTTTAAACTGTTTTAACCATAACTGTAGTAATTAATTTTTACCTAGGTTATTGTTTATAATGACCAAAAATGAAATTTAAATTATTAATTAATATTAATTATTATATTCCAAATATATAATCCATTTTTTCTAATTTTACCACAATAATTTGCAGAAATTTATTTTAAAATTAACCTGCAAAATGCGTCAAAAAATTATTTTCCATAAAAGTGCATTCTTAAGTATAAAAAAAATTATAATAAAATAAAGCATAATTTTGATTCCAATGAAATTTAATGGATTATTTTTAATAAAAGGAAACTAATTAAATTTTAATAAAAAATATATTTTTTAAATTCTTGAATGAAAAAGACAATTTTCTTTAAAATCTTTATTTTTTAGGTATTCATTGAAAAATTAATCATTTTAGAAAAACCCAAAAATTTTACATTAAGATAACTTTGATATTATGATTTCAAAAATTATATCCTTTTTATAAAATTGATTTTATAAAAGTGGAAAAAAAATATTATAATATCCACGTACAAAATTTAATAAAACTCGTTTTTAAAGAGAACATATTTTTGAAGCATAAAAAGACATTATGAAAAATTGGGTACTTATTTTTTATGAATTAATAAAAAATCATTATAAAAAACATTTATATATATTTTTTATAATGACACATATTTTATCATGGTTTATTCAAACTGGGGGTTCCATGAAAATAAATCTATCAAATACTTCATGTTTATTTCAAATGAAATACATATAAAATATTAGGGTCTTATAACCTTTAATTTCTGAGCACTCTATATTTACTTTTTTTTAAGTGTATTTAGCTATATTCCATTAATCAATTGATTTAAGAAATTATTATCTTATTTGTACACCGATTATCTACATGGAGTAAATACCATATTATTTTTTATCTTGATCCAATGGTATTTACCTAGAAAGTTACTAATTATCAGTAGATACCTATTTATTTTCCATGGGTTTATCTAATTATTATTCACTTAAGTGATTCTATTTGAAAATGATATGAAACCCATTTTCTATACATGGGTTCTTTGTGATATTATAAGTGAATGAATTTAAGATGGGACTCATATGTATGGATGATGATGGGTAGGGTCCAATATCAACCTTTAATACATTTTTTAGAAGTTTATATCTCAAGATGTAGGTATTTATTGGTAATTTTTATATTCCTATATGCATTTCCACAGATAGTGTGGATCATGAAATCTATATTACCTATACTAATGTATTTTTCATGTTTATAATATGTTTACAATACTATGATTACTCTCATTAATACATTATGATCTCATGGTTCATGTTTATTGACTCTCTTTTTTGATTTATGCCCTATTTTATGTCAAAATTCATGCCATGATTTATGAACTATGATTTTTTTTGTGTGATTTTCTTATGTATCTTTATTATGCCCATATTCTCATATTATGCTCACTTATCATCTAGGATTAATGTTTCCTATATATACCCTTACTGGTTAGTAGATCTTATCATTTTCATATGTTTCTATGTCCATAGGTTATCAATATTTGAAATGTAAAAAAATTATATAATAGTTTCTTATGTGGAAAATTTTTAGGAAATATTAAAGTCTCATAATAGATACTGTATATTCATATCTAATTATAAAAAATCCCAATTTATACAAAGAACGTGGGGTTTATGGTTAATTATTTTTCCTAATCATATAGAACTCTTATCCTAAAATGACATGGAAATGTGTTATAATGAAATATTTTTTTGTTCATGTAATTTAGACCACCACATTTGTGGGATGCTATATTGGTGGCTTTATAGGAGGCTTTAAGTTGTCCTTTTGGGGTTTGACCTTAGTAAAAGTAATTTATTACAGTCTTTTGGGTTTACTTCATCTGAATATATATATTGAATAATGGTGGTTACATGAGGGAAGTCTTTCATCCAATTTAAGTGGTGGTTGACAAAGCCCATATGGATCGCTTAGTCTCTACTAAGCACATGAGGACCCCAAGTTGTGCACCGTGTGAAGGGAATATGCACACATATTCTATTTTAAATTGTTCCATATAGGTATCTCACTTAGTTAATTTTACATAATCCCATCCACTTAGTTTATTTCACTTCATCATGTCCACAATGTTCACTCATGGGGTGTTAATCTCACATAGTGAGGATTGTGGAACTAACATGGGAGGAGAGAAGCAGGTTTGGTGACTATTCCATGAATTTGTTATGTGCTGAATTTCACCATGTGATATTTTCCTAGTGAGGTTTACATAGTGAGGTTTTACTAGATAGTTTCACTAAGATTATTTCCTCCAAACATTCTTGATCATGGGGAGTACCTATATATTTATCCTAATGGATCGAATATACTATTATTAACTTCTTATTCATCTCATTTCTTATTTTCCTTTATGTATCTCTCCCAAAAGAGTAATCAAGGTATTTATAAGAGGGGGTCAGATATTTGTACCAAAAAGTAGGTGAAGACACCAATCATAAACCAATGGTCACATAGGATATAATTCCAATATCACCTAGTAGGAATCTAATATAGTTTCTCAAGTGATCACATAGGTCTCACCAATAAAGGTTTAGTAAATTGTTTGTGAGGAAGACTGTGTGGAGGTGTGATGCTTTGCCAACATTAGCTATGAAGTAGATTTAATGTCAGATAAGTATATCATTAATGTATCTCATACACAAGCTTGAGTACACACCTACTAATAACTCTATCAATATCACACTAATGTCATGTGATTCACGTGATTTCCCCAAATATACTACATGGAGAAATATAAGAATGACCATGACACAAAAGGAGTACATGATCGAGTGATCTGTTAGTGATCGTACACTAGATTCTATCACTATTATTTGTGCCTTATTCTAATTATGAACTATCATAGGGATGTCCATGTGGTTCTTCCCCTAGTGACTAGGCACATAGTGCATTTTACTTCATGTGGTTCCATGGAAATTATTCCGGAGGATGCGATTCATATGGGGATTTCATTTAAAAAAGTATTTCATCTTTATTTGAAATATCACACTTATAAATAAATCCCCCCACCAAAGCATGTCCAATAAGTACAAAGAGGTTCATTTCTGAGTTATTAATTGAATATAATCTACATCCCACATGGTCTATGCATGAAGCAAATGGTAGGAGGTCCGGGCCTATAGATAAGATGATGGATCCATTCATTTTTAATTGACATCCAAAAGATTAATTAATCTATGTCCTACTATGTATGCTTCTCCACCTTTCATTTTTTGGTATAGATCTCATATCAAATCATGTGCTCAAATATTTTTTGTGATGTAACCATCACACAATCACCCATCACTTAGTATAATTCATGAGATCCCACATATTTTAATGTATGTGCATAAAATTTAAAAAACATCAACTGGTGTTTTTGATATAATCATTTGGATACCACACGATCATGAATAGTTAGTATGTGAAGAGGATTTTGAAAACATTTTAATTAATTTCCTCCCTTATACAGACAATGACTTTATATAAATGTTAATATTCTCTAGTAGTTCCCCCAATACAGTCATAGATAATTTATAGTTTTGATCTTGGTCATTTCTAATGTACCAACTCAAAATATCACCTCCATTTAAATATCAAGGGATCCAAACATCAAGGATTTACATTATCAGATTATTTACCACTATATGGGTTTGGTTTTCTGATTTATTATCCCATTCCTCTTCCATAACGAAAGAATAAATTTCCTAACCAAATCAAAATGGATTTGGAGGTGTCTTAATAAAATCTTTCAATGTTTGGTATCATTATCAAATAATTTGATCACTATAAATGATATGTATTGGGATACACCTCACTTTTTTTAAAGGAGGAAAATTGGGTACTATAATTAAAAGTTATCAACTATGGATCCATTATTAGAAGTTCAATGGGAAGCACCAAGATTAGCTAGACTTCAAGATGGGATTTTTTATTTGGGGGTGTTGTTAACTTATATTGGGGTTGGTCATTTTGGTTATAATAGAGTTGAAATTAGTTTTAAATTGATATAAATGATATGGATATATATGAATCCATATGGGTCTCTCAAAGTATTTTCCTTAAGATTATATATCTTAATTATAATATTATTAGATTATTGAGTCTAGATAAAAACACTTTGCATTTGACCTATATAAATTCTGGGATAATCTTATGGTATGTAGAAATGGTCAATAAATATTCAATTTGTGGGGATAAATATAATTAATTTCTTCACCTATTTAACACATGGTTTAATACAAAATGGACTCTACCAAAATGTAAGAAATTTCACCACATAGAGTGGTGTATAATGAAGGGAGACCATTATCGGAAGTTTATTGTTACTTTTTGGGAGTGTGTTGACTATTTCATTAAGATGGCCATTGAATATCTAGAACCTAAAAGTACTTGATCATTACATGTTCTCCATAATCTTTAGAATCCCAGTTCATATAGTTATCTTCTATAATGGTCCCAATTTTACAACTAGGTTTGGGGATTCTCCACTATGGTTGATCGACTGGTCCTCCTGGAGTTTTTTCCTACAATTGTACCTGATTTGTTACATCCTTCTAGTATAGGAACATAGTTATGTGAGAGTTGTAGAAATTATGATATCTGTAAAACTAGAAAGTGGAAAATGAATCAACTTATCCATGTTGATTTTAACCAAATTATTCTATATTTTGGGGAAGGTTTCTAAAATAAAGTCCCCATTCAGAATCTTCATCCCCATTTAGGTATTGTGGGGTTGGATAACTACCAATCATGGTGTCTATTAGTCTTTTAATTCTTTAGAAATTATAAATTACTATTTCTATCCCTATTTTAAGAGTATTATAAGAGACAATCCATAGACATTAAGAAAGTGTGGTATCATGAATCTAAAAAATCATTATTTTACATTTCTATATAATCCATATATAAATCTTACTATAACTATTATAAAAAATTACTATGAGAGGCATGAAGATGGTGGATATTTAATATCCTTTCGAGAAGGAATTGTCATGGCTATAGTGGATAGTAAGGGAATATGTGAGGGGTGTTATCCTTATAGATTCATATGATGATTTTTTTGTGTAAAAAATAAAATCCATACCCCTCCTTCAAGTTTATGTATAGATAAACAACCAATGGTTGAATTGAAGTGTTTCTTAATGATTTATAAATAGAAGACTAATATATAAGTGTCCTTACCTCTTCTTGATTATGTCAATAGTTTTAGAATTGATTATGTTGAGGATTAGTTCCAATAATACTCTAGTGGGAATTTGATGATTTGGGTATACAAATTAAAAGGCCACCATCTATGGGAGACAAAGAGAAGCTAAATTTTCAAAATTAGATAACCAAATAGAAAAGTTTATTTATCAACATCTATTAGAAATGGAGAGGCTTAGTAAAATTGTCGTGTATAAGGGGTCATCATCATGACAAATGGAAATAAAATAGGTGGATCATATTGGTGTTCCAAATTGTGGGAGTGAAACAAAACCCTTCCCTATGTTTCTACTAATGAATAATTCCTTAATTATTGGACAGAATGGGACTAATGGAATGAAAAAATTTCAACCATGTATATCTGGAAGACACATTTGGTGGTGTAGGTTATTTTGACTGGGTTTGGCCAAGTCCCACCCCCCTCATCATCCTCCATAAAAAATTAATCTAATGATGTGTAGGATTGTAACAGAGACCTGGACACTGAAATATATTCTCTAAAGGATATAACCATATAGTCTAGTCGAGTTTTATAATTAATGGGGATAGAATCATGTTATGTATATGAAGATAACGATCAATAATCCTCCTACAAAAATGAAAATAGAATATGATCATTGGTGAATGATATTATATCACTGATTCCTATCAAGGAAATAATTATTTATTTTTTCCCATGAAGGAGTTGATAAGTGTTCTATCATCTATCGTATCCCTGTTATATGATGTTGTAGATTAAAATATTATCTTAGGTTCCAACTCAAATGTTGGGAGTGACAAGGAATAAAGCTCTTTGGTTTTAACGAAGAACATGAGAGAGGTTATTTCCAATCTAGTGGGAGTCTTTTCATTGAATCCCAAAGTATTTCATCTAGTGTAATTATCTCCTATGGAAATAAAAATATGCTAATAAAAAAAAATTTATTGTTTTTTATTCATTCAAAACCTGGAGTTAATTATTTCACAAATTTTACTTTCTCACTCATTTTACTTTTATAATTATTCTAATGTAATTATTTTTTTCATTAAGTCAACATATTCATTTCCCAAGGTGTTAGTGTCTCAAGTGAAATAGATTAATGTACTCCCCTAAGTGATATGTTCAGAAACTATGACGGGTTATGTCTTCCATGGACTCAAGTTCATCTTCGATTTGAATATATTAGCCATTATTCTAACAATTTCAAAATTAATAGATATTCATATAGATATTTATGCCTTGGATGACCATCTTAAGTCATATACAACTTCTTTTATCACATATCTATAGGATGTTAATCCATTGGAAAACTTTCCATTATTTATTAGCACATACAAAATCCTATTTTTTATATAAATACTTTTATGAAAATTCTCAAAATTCATGCAGTTTGGAGAGTCCTTTTATCATATTATGACACTAGAAGATGTAAACTTGGTGGTCCTAGATTCAATGTAAGATCCACCACTAAAAATCCAATCCATTATGACCTATAGTATTATATCCATATTTGATACTTTTCCTCCAACAAATGGGTTTAGTCATATAAAACTTTTCCTTATTAAGTAAATTTTGTAGTACTTCATTACTGAAATATTCTAAGTTATGAATTTTAGCAATAATAAATTTAATATAAGGAGTGGGAGATATTGTGGATTTAAAGTATCAATATAAGAAATATATGAGGGCACTATCTTCCTTGATTCCACTCTCATAAAGAGATATTGGGACAATTTTCCCCTTGTAAAATGTCTTCATAGACTATATACCAGTCCCTGTGATTGCTTTCGGCTCAGATCTAGATGATTCATCATTCCTACAATGGTTACATCAGTGAGATTGAATAAATATTTCAAGGCTAGTTTGTGAGAATATCTATGATTTACTATAGTGACCTTAATTTTCTTTCATGATTATTATATCATTTTTAAGATAAAAACATAATGGTAATACATTCTAGGATGCAAAGGTTTAGTATGTTGGGAAAATTAGAATCTCACATCACTATTACATAATAAAACATAAACATTTTTTAAATCATTATTCTTTATCCTCCTAAAATCTCTCACATTCTTCTTTGTATATGTAATCACTTGAGGATATTCATCAATGAAAGGGCTGAGATAAAAACCCAGTAAGGAGAGGAATATCATGGGAGGAATAAGATACATGAATCAATAGTACATGAGTGATCATAATCAATATCATCAATTCATAATCATATACTCATAGTTATAATCATAAGAGAAACATTTGATGAAGGCATGAAATTTTTCATATGTATAATAATGAAATATCATAACATATTGGTTAAATACCACACGTAGTTATAAACAAAGCATGCATCATGTTCCTGCATAACATATGTGAAAAAATCATAATATCATAACTGTGAACAAAGATATGATCATGTTCACTCATAATATATGTAATCTCATGAGTTATATCTCTTTAACCAATGGATTTGATGGATATATAATTCAAGGACCACCCTTTACATTCTAAAATACTCATAACCATGCATGCCACAAATAATTAGAACATATAATAATCATAGTCATGAAATAACCCCATATAATGTAATAGGTTTCATAAGGGAGTCATAAATCATTATTTAAGGAATAAATTTTTCGGTTCCCAAATTAAAAACAGAGATCATATTTTGGCACAAAATATCATTTTTATTTGGAGAATAAACAACTCAATAGGATTAAAAGAGATGTTTTCAAAAATAAAACCTTTATTTAAAAATCATTATAATTGGATTGGAATTCCATTAAATAAGGTAAAAGCATGTATATACGCAAAAATAAAAGGGAAATAATTTTTAAAGGAAAATTTAAGGTTAATAGAGTAAAATCCATACTATGAATAATGTGAAATAGATGATAACCCAAAAAGAAGAAATTAAGTTTAAGAATCTTGTTACCTTAAGTCCCGCTATATTTCATCGCTTTTCCAGATTCTGAATAATAAATATAGGTTTATTAAAACATGGAAAAATAATTGTATTATGATCATTTTTTTCACTCTTGGTCGGTTATAATAATCGGATTCTATTCCTTAATTCCCTTTATTAAAGTATAAACATTTTCATTTCATGTTTTGATTAAAATATCCCATCTTGCTTTGATTTCAAGATCTTGATTAATTGAAATTTATAAATAATCAAGATTAACTCTAAAATCATAGAAATAATTATGTTTGAACATTTATATATTAAAAATTATTTTTTATTCTCATCCATATTGGTTGTGATAACTAGAGAGTTCTCAACATCCTCATGGGTGGCAACTGATATTTAACTGGATATTATGAAAATAAAAATAAATATAAGTATGAAATATAAAACATATCATAAATATAATAATCATATAATGTAAAAAAAATAATTAATATAATGTTAAAATACTAATTAATTAATATTATAGGATTTGGGTTTGAATGGAAAATGAAAAAAAGGAAGAGGATAGGAAAATGAGAAGAGAAGTATATGAAAACATACCCTCTTCTCATTGTTACTTGTTTTATATGACACTAATCTCAATGACTTCATAGAGTTTTGTGGATATAGAATGTCCCTATAGATGTTAAAGGGATTAATAATAGGGATTTTGGTAGATACTTGGATTTAGTTAGTTGAAGGTATGTGGTTTTCTAGGGAAGGGGTGAAGGGTTATTTTTACTTGAGGAGAGGGTTATTTTTGAGTAATAATATTGAAAAATATATTATACTGAAGTTAAACCTTTAAAAAGTAATATTTTTTACATTATGAAAAATATTTTATTTAAATAATATATTTTTTAATAATTTTTAACACTTTATTATCTGAATTTATTATCTTAATGAAAATGAATGGTGTAAAAATGTTAAAATATTATTTTAATGGGATACTTTAGACTTTGGAAAATATTTTTTAGGTTTAAAAAAAAATTTTACTATATTTAAAAACTCACTTATAAAAATGAAAAATAATTGGTTGGTCCTACATTCTATAATTTATTAGGTCATTATTACTTCATGAATGATGTAATATAAAATAAAACGGTTATGAAAGAAACTATATTTTTACTATTCACCTAAAAATTGAAGTATTTTTGGAAATTACCAAAAAAACCCATATAAAATTTTGAAATGGTGATTATAAAAATGAAATTAATTTTATGAAAATAATTTTCTAACATAGGTAATTTTAATTTTTAATATTTATATTTTTTAAATAACTCATTATAAATATTATTTTTGTTAAATTTTATTATTTTGAGGTCAAATTATAATTCCAACAATCATATTAATATTCTCAATGATAATGTTACTATTCACAACAATCAAATTACTATTCTAAAAGTCACATTACCTCATATAAATATATCTTTATTCCATCATACAATATTCAATACAATTCCTACGAAGGTTTTATTTTTTCATTTTCTAAGATGTTGATTGGTTTATTAATATTTATTTTCTTTTATATAGTGTTGTTCTTAGGGTGATAATTCTTGGAGACTAGAATGATCCATGTTTTCCCATTATAATTTTTTTGAAATACTATATTCTAATTTTTATGTTTAGGATTTTCGTGGATTTAGTTGAAGACATATTTTATGATCTCCGTTAATGAAATAATTTTTTTTGGTTTCTCAATGTTTTATTTGTGTATGATATTATATAATCTAATATAGCACACATTAATTTAGTAAATTAATATAACTTATAAACTCAAACTCATTACATTCCCCTCCCCCTTTATAAATTTCATTCCTAAAATTTCAACTCATGTTCTCAGTTAGGAATAGATGAGTGTGATTTTGTTTCATCATTTTCTCTTGTTCCCACATCGCCTCTTTATATTTGTGGTTCCTCTATAGCACTTTAAGAATGTGAGTTTTCATATTTGGTAGAACTTTATCTCTATAGTCCAAGAACTTCCCCAGCTCCTCCTCATATGAGAGGTAATGCTCTAGTTGTACCACATCTGGATTCGGTACATGTGAGGGATCAGGTATGTACTTACTCAAGAGAGATACAGGTAGTATATCATGAATGTCAGCCATGTTTGATGGAAGTGATTTATAATCAGACACTACTCCTATGTGATCAAGGATCTTATAAAGGAAATTTACCTAGGGATAAGATTTAGTTTCTTTTGAAACCATATAACTCTCTTCCATAGTGATATTTAAATGAAAATTTTATCCCCAATATATAACTCCAAGTCCCTTAAATGGTTGTAGGTGTTTCTATTCTACCATCTCGAAGAAACTTTTATATGTTGTTGGATGGATTGAACCTTTTTTGTTGTCTATTGAACAAGATTAATCCCATATAGATTTTTTTCACTAACATAATCCAAACAAATAGGATTTCTACATCGATTCCCACATATAGCTTCATATGGATCCATTTGAATACTTAAATGAAATTTTTTGTGGTATAAGAACTCAACTAATGAGATATGTTAATCCCCTCCACTAATAAATTCCATTTAATTTTTTCCTAGAATATCCTCTAATGTCTAATTGGTTCTTTAAAATTATCCATCTATTTGGGGGTGATAGGTCATGATTAAATTCAATTCAGTATTTAGATATTGTTAAAGAATTTTCTAGAATTTAGAAGTGAACCTTGAATCACGATAAGAGATGATTGAAATTAGTTTCCCATGCATCCTCACCACTTCCTTTACATATATCATAAAAAATTTATTCAAGTAAGAAATCTTCCTTAATAGTAATGAAGTGGGCAGTCATGGTGATTCTATCCAACACATCCAATATCACATTACTTTTTTTGGATTTATTCAAGAGACCAATGAGAAGGTCTATGGTGATTTTCACCCATTTCTGTGTATTAATGGGTAATTTTTTCATATCACCTTAGAATTATACCTCTCTACTTTAACCTAATAAAATTCTATTCACTTTAAGGTGCAATCAATGATCTCCTTCTTTGTTTTGTCACATCAGAATTTCTTTCAAAGATAATGGTACATCTTGGTACTTACATGATTTATGGAGAAAGATGATCCATGTGGATTATCCAATATCTATTTTATTATCTTAGGTGATGTTGGCATCCAATGTATTGTTCCAAAATAAATGACCCCATATTCATTGATGTGGAATTAATAAACCTCCTCCTCCTTTACTTCATCCACATTCTTTTTAAGGTCAAGATTATCCCTTTATGACTCATTAATATTATCTTAGATAAATTCTTTATAAATCACTTGGGAAATGTGGGAATTATTTATATCCACTGTGATTTATAGATCAATACTTTTCATATCCATAAAGATAATGTCTTTTTAAATATGCATCATGGATAGAGTAAAAGGTTTTTTTCTACTAATAGCATCAACTACATTCTTTTCCATTCTAGGATGGTAGTGAATATAGAAATTGTGGTCCTTGATTAGTTCTAACCATCTTTCTTGATGTAATATCAACTCTTTATGTGTAAATTTATACCCTAGTCTCTTTTTATCTGTATATATGTTATACTTATCACTATAGAGGTAGTGCTTCCAAATATTCAATGTGAAGATCAAAGATACTAACACCATATAAAGTGCAAGGTAATTATTCTCATGGATCTTTAACTATCATGAATCATATGTGTTTTTGATGATTTCTCTGGGGTAACCTATTGTTCATGTTATTATGCACTGGTGTGAATTATTTCCATTCTTACTACTTTTCAAAGGTGGGCATCATTCATCACTTTCAATTGTGATGTTTTCTCCTTGATCAAAATGGGATGATGAGATGTCAGTTCCTCCTTCAATGTATTCCTCCCTAAAACTTATTTCCTATTCCAGGTATCTCTCATAGATTAATTCATGTTCACAAAACTCATTCTTAATGCCATGTCCTTGTAGATGCTAGTTAATTACACTAGTTTTGTCTGGAAATTTCAAACGGTCTTGATATGGAAGATTCCTTTAATCTGGAGAGTAGTCACATTAGGAATTGTTGGAATTTCTGGATGCTAAGAACATTGGTCGCATATATTCTTCTCATGGGAGGGCATCTCATGGAGGATTCTTTAGGAATGGAACCCAAATAATCTTATGTCGGTCATAAGGTATTTGATAAAAAAGGAAAATATTCCAAGGATTTCACCTCAGGAATCCAATGTTTGAAATGAGGTAGATTATGACATAGGCGCATATCATCTAAGGCTTTCACCTCAGACATCCCCTGTTTAGCATGAGGTAGCATTATGAGATGAGTTGTGAGTTTAACATATTAAATATATAGGGAGGTTGATAAGAACACCCCATGGAGTTGGATCAAGGTACTTTATCCCTAAGAGGGAACACCTGAAAGGTTTACCAATGGATGAATCAGAACACCCTATGAAGTTTGATCAAGGATTTTTATCCCATAAATGGAAGATGTCACATTGTGAAGGTTGATTAGAACACCCTTGGGGTGTAACATATAGGTGAACCCCTATGAGAATGGGTTCACCATGGTTTATTATTGGTTGGGATTGAACCTCGGGGAGGCATCCTAGGCACCCTTCTTAGAATTCAAGGATCAAAACCCACATTGTTTGATGATACTATTTAAGGTCTTGTGACAAGACCAGTCTATGCAGTTTAACATCATCTGGTAAGGACACTGACTTCTTGAAAGGAGAATCAATGATGGATGGTATGGTGATTATGCGTGTGAACTACCATTTGGAAAAGGATTATTCTTGGTTGGATTGTCTATGAGGAATACACATGTGAGCTTCCCAGGTGCTATTAAGAGTAGCGTTGAAGTGAATGGAGCTTACATGTAGAAGATACCAAGGGGGGTGGTATGATCTCACCATTATATGGCCACCCAGGTAAAATCAGGGTGGATGTGGATATAGTAGAGGGAGTGAACGTAGTGTATGAGGATTTGGGTTTGAATATCAGGGAGACTTCCTACATATATAGATTAGTTGGGAATAAAATCTCATGTAGTTTATAATGGGGAATTGGGGATTACACCGAAGAAGGATACCCATCTAGTTTGGGCTTACACATGGAAGATACCCATTTGGGGGGAAATTGTCATGGCATACTCCATGATGGATTCCCAGGGAAGTGGAGGTTTTATTTCATAGTTGTTTCTAACCTATATACCAACATTAGTAATGATTAAAGTGAGAAAAAAGAGGAAGAAGTATCCCTAATGATCATGTTTCTAAAGATTCACCCATAAGAGATGGTGTGGGGATTACGCATGGGATCCACCCAACGAGGATTAAATTCCATGTGAGAAGGATCTCATTTCATGTGAGGAATATCTAACTCCTTGTGATTCATACATGGATCATCCTATCAAGGGTGTGTGGGGATTACGCGTGAATGATTCCCATGATAGTGGTCATTTTCCCCATGGTGGGAGGAGGTAGTATCTCATTATGATCCTATATTAGGCATCCCATGTTCATTAAATGGGTTAATAATATAGTTTAACATCATGTTTTGAGTATGTTGGTGCTAGGAAGTTTTACGTTATGTTGTATGGGCATGGGGGAATCACTCCATACCCCTTAGGCATAACCATATATCATGAAATTCTAGGTAGGGAAAAGCTTCTACAATTCCAATGTGTAATTTTGTGGAGGAGTGTTCAGTAATGAGGTCCAAGTTAATGTACAAATGTTGATAAGAAAAAAGAATTAGTGTAATTATACTAACAAAAAAAAGGTAAATAGGGATATTGGGCCACACTCAGAATGGAGTGGGCCACAATAATGGGTGGAACAAGTCACATGGGGACATGAAGGGTATCTAAACCAATCTCGGATGGGTATCGAGGATTAAAGCTCTCACACATTGTGAAGAGGCATCGGTAGAATGGAGGGAATATAGAGAGGCCTTGGTGAGGGGATTCACAGAGCATATGTCCTTGCAGAGGGGTTCTTCATGAATCTTGGGTTCTTCATGTAGGCCATGGGATTCACGAAGCAGATGGATTCGTAAAGCATGGTGACTCTATTTCAAGATGAAGTCATGGTTTGGGAAAGGATTTCTTCAAAAAGGATTAATTATTCATGAAGCCTCATGTAACATTAAGGGACTTATTCCTCTGTGAATGGCTTAGGCCTTTTAAAATGGCTTCTCCACCTTATATGGAGGTCTTAACTAACATGTGGAAGGGGGTTTCAAGATGCTCATGTACCTTGGGTGATCCATTTTTAGTTTGGCTCACAATACTCAGGTGCTTCGTGAATCGAGAGAAATTAAAAATTCAAAGGGTCATGTCCATTGTCCAAAGGTTGGAATGAGCCTGGTAATTATTTTTCAAAGGGTTTCATGAAGTTGGGATGTAGTTCACAAAGAAGATGTGGTATTATAAAAAGGTCGTAGCAGCATTGGTCTTGCGAAGTATAGCATCAACCCTTAGCATAATCATGGGGCAGCGTCTGACTAACAGAGCATATAGTCATAGGATCACACACTCATGGAGGTAAAGATTCCTTCATGATAGGGCTTCATAAATTAGTCCCATAAGAGTTTTTTTGGTCCGTTGATCTTGGATTTTCTTCATAAAGGTTATGGACTCCTTGAATAATCTCATGTCACATATTTTGGAACCAACAATATGTTATCACTTTATCATTTTGTATGAGAATACAACCAAATATTTTCTTCAAATCATCAATTTATATCACAATACCTTATCCACTTGATAGTAGTTTTTGTATAGGTGAAGTTATTCGTCTCTTCTTGAGATCCTCAATGATTCCCTCACATTCTTTCATCCATACACACGATACCCATTTCCATTTTAACATAGTTAGTGGTCTAGAAAACCATATGAAATTTCTCAAAATGCATTTTTAATACCCATCTAAGCTAAGAATAATATGGATTTCCATGGAACTTAAGAGGTTATGAAATTACTCAATTTTCTTTATCTTGAATGGGACCATAAAAATTCCCTTAATCGTTATCACATTCCCCAAGAATGTGGATTGTTGCATCCAAAAGTCATACTTACTAAACTTATCTTACATTTTTACCATTCTTAGTGTCACCTACACAATTCTTATATGCTCTATTTATTCCACTATACTCATGGAGTAAATGATAATATCATTAGTAAAGACTACCTCAAAATTTTCAAGTTAGTACATAAAGAATCTATTCATAAAATCCATTAAGATTGAAAGAGAATTAGTTTGTCTTAAGGGAACCACTTTGAAATCACAGTGTTCATTACTTGTATAGATGGATTTATTCTAAAGTTATTCTTTATTTACCAATAGCTTATCATAAATATATTGAACATCCACCTTTCAAAAGTTTTGAGATCCTCATAGTTAATCGAGAAAGTCATCGATTCTTAGCATGGGTAGCTGTTCTTTATAGTTATCCTATTGATCTCTCTATAGTCAATAAACATCCATATTAATACATTATTTTTAAGGAAAATATCATCATTATATTCCATGGTGATATACTAGAGTGTATGAACCCTTTGTTAAAATTATATTATAGCTTCTTATTTAACTCCTCTGGTTTTATTGGGGATATCCTATAAGTGAATTTTGAGATATGACTTGCTCCAGATATCATCTTTGTTGATAACTTGAGATGATTATATGGGGTAAGGTCGAGTAACTCTTCAAGAAATACATTTTTATATTCCATTATAATGGATATTTTGAAAAGTTTGGTGTTTCCTTTTGATGCATCCATTTAAGAGTGTTATGCTTATTCATTTGGTATCAACACCCACACCATTGAGGTATTTTAAAAAGGATATTAATTATCTTCTTTGCATTTATATATAATCATGGTATGGTTTATAATATAGAAATATATTTCCTTTTCATGAAAGTTTATGTGAACTATATATAATGATACCCAATCCATGATTGGTATAGCATCAAATTCCACAAAGGGAAGGATTATGATATTCATTGGAAGAATCGTCCCAAAGACGCTAACAGGGGAAGATTCAAACACTTTGGTTGCATTGATCTAACCATTATGTGTTTTTAGGGATATTTTTACTTCAAGGTATTGAGTTTTTTATTAAATAGTTCTATTATTCTTACTGGATATAAAGGAATGCATAGAATTATTTTTATTATCCACCTATGTGGTGGTAAGGAAGAAATAATTCACTTTATCCTTTGACTTTGGTGGTTCCTAAAACTGATTTCCCTTGTAGAACCATGGTTTAGTGAACTGGAATGCATAGTTCCATTGCACATTACAGTTGAAGAATTGAGCTATGGTTGGTGTATTGGGAATTTCCTTCCTTTAATCCATCATGTTGGCTATATTCTTCATATATATTCAAAATTCGTGATCTTAGTGGCCTTATCTCCTACACTTAATGCATTTCATTATCCCTTTTTGGAAATTCCCATGATTCTTCTTCCAACATTTTTGACATGTGGGGTGTTGGATCATCTTTCCTCCTTTACCTTTCGATCCTATATCTTGAAAATACATAATTAATTTCATATTTTCATAATGATGGGACCATTCTATGAAATCCATCTCTATATTGAGAGCACATTGAACTGCTTATTAATAACTCTGAATGTCTTATATGGATAAATCCTTTTAGATGTGTGGTTTTAAATCACTAAATAATCTATCTATTTTTTTCATTTTTGATAATAAAACTCAAGGAATATCTCACAAGCCTTGAGAAAGTTTCCACCTAAGACATGAAATATTCACCCTCCTTTTTCTTAATCTCTGGTAATTCTTTCTATATCTTTGTTAAAATATTTCAATGGAAATACATGTTAAGATATAAATTATTAAAGTCTTACCACATAATTTTATCCATTTATTCCATCAAATATCTATTCTTTATCAATATCAACTATTGATCAGCCTCTCAATCTAAACAATAGAAAACCAAGGTGATTTTTTACTTATTATAACTATGGAGCACAAAATATATCATCTCAATTGAGTTAACCCACTATTTCATGACAAGTTGATCAAAATATTTTCTAAAAATTTAAGTTCATTTCCATATTTTGGTATTGATGGCCAGTATCTCCTTCTTGGGTGAAGGTGGATGTACTGTAGGGTTCATGTTATTTTTCATAGCCTAAGACAGCTGGGTATACCTCACCATAATGTTTTGAACTCGATTTACCATCATATGGGTAATGTTGTTTGGATAGTAATTACATTGTCCCTGACATAGGATATTGGTCTGGTTTCACCTTATTCCTACCATTATTTAAAAGAAAAGGTTTTAAAAAACATATGTCAACAAAGCATTAATAAATAATTTATTCTCATTACTAAATTAATTTTTAATTATTATCTTATTAGAACCCTACATTTATACTTTTTTCAAATAATACTTTTATGATCAAGATTATTAATCATTTTTAAACATTAAAATTAATAATTAATTTATTTATATAACCTTTATAATGGGTTTTATATAGGTTGTGATTAACAAAAGCATATCCCCTGGGAGTTTCAAATCAGTTGTGTAGAAATCCTCTTTTTCCTGAGCCAAGTGATGGTCAAGTTAATACCCAATTATCCCTTTATAGGTTTATTACCCTTAGGTGAAACTGTGACAAAGTAACACCCACATATAGTAATGGAGGTGGATTTAATTTCTATGAATCCACAATCTCCTATAATTTAAAAAAACTTAGTATTTTTCCCTTAAAACATAAACCTATCCCTAGTATTTTCACGAATTTTTTCTAGTCCTAATTCCTAAATTAACTAAACTATAGCTCTGATACCAACTATAGTTATTAAAATATTCTTACATGACTATTACATAATTTTAAGTATATAAAACACAATATCAATAAATTTAAGGATCCAAAGGATATATATTTTAGGAAAATTATTCCTATAATTTAATCGTACAAAATAAAACTTCAAATTTACTTAAATCATTTTTCTTTATCCTCATAAAATATCTCACATTATCCATAGTTCATGTAATCACTAGAGGATACATATCACTAAAATGGGTGAACTAAAATACCAATAAGGGAAGGAATTTCATGGGTGCAATAAGAGTCATGAATCAGTATTACATGGGTGAGAATAATCAACATCATCTTCTCATAAGAATAGGATAATCATCTTAATCATGGGGGAAAATTTTTATAGAGGCATGTAAAGTGGCGTATTCATAATAATGAAACATCATAATGTAATTTTAAAATACAATACATAGTTTTGAATAATGATAACATCATGTTCACTCATAAAATCTGATCATAAATCATCACATCATAATTATAAACAATGATAGTTTCATGTTTATGAATTATACACATAATATCATGAGATATATTACATTACCCAATGTATTGGAGAGCTATATAATTTTGGTCCCACCCATCACATCATAAAATGGTCATAGTTAGGAATTCCACATGGAAAGAGAACATATAACAATCATAGTCATGAAATAAAACCAAGGAATGTAATGGGTTTCATAAGGGTGTTAGAAATCATTCATTATGAATTTTAGGTTCCCATGTTAATAAAAGGTATCATATTTTTGAAAAAAAAATATCATTTCTATTTGAATAAGAAACAACATAAAAGGAGTCAAAGAGATTTTTTAAAAAATAATTTCATTTTTGAAAAATATTTGTACTTGTCTATGATGTCCTTTTTACAATGAAAAAAAAGTATATTCCTAAAGAGAAAATGGATATAATTGATAAAGGAAACCTTAAGAACAATTCAATAACATCCATACTGAGAATACTGTGAAAAATGATAACCAAAAAAGAAGAAATTGGGTTTGAGAATCTAGAAACATTAAATCCCACATCATTTCATAGATTCTCACCTCCTGGATAATAAACATAAGTTTTATAAAACATGTAACCATAAGTGAATTATGTTTATTTTTTTCACCCTTGATCAATTATAATCATTGGGTTCTAATCTTTAATTCCCTTTGTTAAAGGTGAAATGTTTTGATATTATATTTTTCTAAAAATATATCATCATTATTTGATTTAATGATCTTACTTAATTTCTATTTATACATTCATAATACTAACTCCAGAAGTATAGAAATAGTTATATTTATAAATTTATATATTATAAATATTTTATTATGATCATCGATAATGGTTGTGATAATTAGAGAGTTAGAAATGTCCTTGTACGTGGTTAACCGACTGTGAAAAGTACATTTTTAAAAGAATAAGAAAGAGAAGTATGAAATATAAATACATTGTAAATATAATAATTTTAACATGACACTCAATTAATATTATAATATTTGGTGTTAATAGCAATAGATAAAAGGAGTAATATAAGAGGAAAATGAGAAGAGAAGTATATGAAAACTTACCCTCTTCTTGGTGTTACTTTTTTTATATAGAACTAAACTCCTTGAGTTCTTGGATTTGAGTTGGTATAAAAAATTCATAAGGATATTAAGGTGCTTAATAGAGTGAATTTGGATAACTCCTTGGATTTGGTATGTGAAAGGTATGTGGTTTTCCAAGGTAGGGGTGAGGGGTTATTTGTACATGAGGATATGGGTTTTTTGAGTTATAATATCGAATAAAATGTTATATCTAAGGTAAACCATTCTATGTTAATATTTATTAAATTATGAAATATATTTGAATTAAATAACTTTATTTTAATACTTTTAAACACGTTATAATCTAAATTTATTTGATTAATAAAAAATAAAGGTGTAATAATGAAAAAAAGTTATTTTTATGGAATACTTTAGACTTTAGAATTTGGAAAATACTATTTAGGTTTGGAAAACATGTTTATTGGATTTAAATGACTCATTTTATAAGTTTAATTTTTTTTTTAAATCCAAAATTTTTAGAATTTATAATGTCAGTATTACATCATGAATGATGTAATTTAAAATACATCAGTAACAAAAAATAGTACCTTTACTATTCACCTAAAACATCAAGTATTTTAGAAAATTAAAAAAATCAACCGTTGATAATTTCTACATGATGATTTCAAAAATGAAATTAATTATTTCAGATTAATTTTCTAAAAAAGGTAATTTTAATTTTTGATATAGTTTTTTTTAAAAAATTATGAAATACATTAAAATAAGGTTTATTAAAAATTGTGTATAATTTCTTTGTGATTTTTAATCATATTATTTATTTTATGGTATTATTATATTTATATTTTTATAAAGTAATCATTTTAAATGTTATTTTTATTGTATTCTATTATTTTGATGTTAGATTACAATTCCAATAGTTAAATTACTATTCTCATCAGTAAGGTTACTATTTATAATGGTCACATTATTATTCCAACAGCTACATTACTATTTCAATGGTCACATTACCTCTTATAAATACATATTCATTACTTTATATATTATTCACTAAAATTCATCCCATGGTTATATATTTTCTTTTTCTAATATTTTGATTGATTTATTAATTTTTATTTTTTTCTATAGTGTTGTTCATGGGGGCGATAATTCTAGAATATTATAATGATCCATGATTTTTCATTATACTTTTTATTTTTAACATTTGGAATTTTCATGGGTTTTGTTTCTGACTAATTTAACAATATCCATTAATAAAATAAAATGAATTTTTTTTCTCTATGTGTTTTATGGATATAATACTATATAATATAATATAAAACACATTTATTCAGGAAAAAAATATTACTTATAAACTCTAGGATGTTACATGACCTAAGTGGTCAACTACAACATCTTCCACCATTATTAAACAACCTAGGATTTGAAAGATTTGATTACCGTTAAACTCACTGTTTCATGAAGGAAATGGTTCAGCACCGAGAATATGGGAAATCATCAAAACAAATTTTTTAAGGGACATGATAATGAATAAATCCAATATTCTTAAAGCTATAATAATTCAAAATTAGTATTGATACATGAAGATGGAAGTGACACAATGATGGTGGTTTAATGATAAATCCATCGAAGTGGATCGCCTTTATTGATGGCTATATATTTCTAAAGATCAACTAGTAGAACACTAAATATTCTTCAAATAAGATAAGCCTGGGAAGAAGAATGTTACTATTGAGGTAGAGAATCTTCATCTTGTCGAATAAATTAAATCCACAGGTATTATTTAACTTTATTATATTATTTAAAATATAAATCCATAACTCAATGAACATTAATATTTTTTAAGGTTTTCTCTATATGGATCTCATCATTTAGTAGTAAATAAAGTGAATCCAAAATTTTTTATTCTCCCTTATTTTTTTATCATTGAATGAAATGAATTTTTTTATTTTTTATTTTAATATATTAAAATTAATTCTATTTCATTTATCAACTCATAATAATATGTGAAACTTTATCACAAAAATAACTCAAAAACTTTCGAACATTTAATTTGAGAGAGATATAGTCAATTGTGGCTCCCAAACACTTGGGTCAGAATTCCTTTCTCCTAGGAATGGTTCAAGAATGATTATAGACACAAATAACATCAAAAAAACATTAATGTTAGTCTATTTGGATAAATTATTTACTCCTTTTCCTGGATAATTGATATAGAGGGGCATAAATACCATCACCATGAAACTAGAATTTATCTATTTAGATGAATGATTTCTAATTGGATATGGCTCTTATATAGATATAGATACAAATACCATAATTTTGACATAATATTTGGTCCTTTTAATTGAATTATTTCCTACTCGTTATGCATCACAAATTGAAATAAGCACAAACACCATCATCTTGACACTAGAGTTGGTTTATTTAGACCCCATATGCATTTCATCTCTTTTTTATCCTAAATTTTTTGTAAGATTCAGTTTGGGAAAGAATAGGTGGTAAGAACATGTATTTTACTCTAGAAACCCTTTATGGGTTTTTATCTTATCATGTTTCATTTTATTTCCTTAGGTAGTTTTAGGTCATGCAAGGTGGAACAATATCGATGATTCTTAAGTTTTGAAAATATTAACTAAAAATATGAGGTTTTCTGCACAAAAACATTATAAATATAAACTAGAAATCAATGTAGGTTATAATGTTATGAATGTGAAAAACTCAAGGGATAGTGCATGTAGTTTAATATTGAAGTGCTTGGAAAAAAAATTTAGTTTAAGGTTGTATAACTTTGACCAAAATGAAGTAGTTCACATAGAGGAATGAATAGAGAGTCCATTATTACATATATCGATAGTCTCAGGGGATGGTTTATGTATTAAAATGGTCATATTTCTCATAATGGATATTTTTTAATTTTAAGGTTGGATAGCTTTGAAAAAATGTGCAGGATAGACCATCAAGAAAGGTAAATAAAAAAATTACATGAAAAAATGGATAATTATTAAAATACACTTCACCAAAAACAGAAATTCATTTTATGTTCATGAAGATTGGACCACTGTTTCATGTGGATTGGGTTTATTTTATGAGGTTTGACTAATTTTTTAAGGATGTGATGTCATATACCTACATCAAAAATCAATGTGATTCATGTTAGTGTAGCATCAAGGGCATTAAATCCCCTTGAACAGTTGGATTATGGATTATGTAAACTATAACTCAAATAGTTTTAATTGGGGATGATGGTATGGGATATATATTTTGTATGGACATTAACCATATTAAAATAACATTTTTCTCTACCATTGTTTTAGGAATATAGTGATTATAGGGTCATCTTCTTAGGATGAAACATGCATGTGATTGGAAATTCATATTGTGGGAACATGTGAAGATAAAATTTGTGGAATGTATGTATAAAAAATAATAGGTATCCTTTGAATATTTTTTCACTCATTGTTATTGGGGAATAAATTTTTTTGGGGATTCAAAATTTTGGTAAATAAAGTAGGCTTGTGGAAGAGAGGGTGTTCTGGGAGGGTTGGAGTGCCTGAAATGTTACTCCAATTTGGATGGAATAAATTACTAAGATAAATAGGTATGACATTCCAGCAATATAACTTTTTCATAGATTATTTTATCCAGTGAACATGAATTGGATTTTTTCTAGGGTCTTATTATGTTCCCCATGATCTTTTTACCTTTTTACATTTAGGCTTTAATTGTTTACCTAAATATCAAAAGTGGATATATTAGAGAGCAAAGACTTGACATTTTATCAAGATCACCTTTATGAGTTTTTAAACAAAAAAAATATTTCTATTTTATTATAAGTTTATAGTCTTGAATGTTATACCACCAAGGATAGATTTTATGGTCCTATAACTTTATCCAAGGAGCATAAAGTTTAACATCATGATGGATGATCCAAAATGGGTCATGAATAGAATTATAGTGATAAGGGAAAAGTTTCCTCAACTTGAATGAGATCCCAATTCCACTATAGGCCATATTAAAAGGTACACACAATTTATGGACATGTTTTGTCGAATATTATATGAATGGGAAGTGGGACACAACAACTCAAGCATGATTCTAGGGTTAAGAAAAAACATTTTTAATATAGGATGATGATGTTGTAAATCAATAATTGAGGTTTTCAAATCATGAGAAATGATATATGGTAGTTATGTAAGGGTTATACCAATGATAATATTTGAATGATAGGTTATAATATGATGCTTTCAAGGAATATAATTATTATATGACCATTTTATAGAACTAAAATATTCCTTTGATTATAATGAAAGATTGAGTATGTGTATGATGATCCAAATTGGGTCGTGTATGAAAAGATATGTATATGCGTCCTCTGAATCCAGATGCACTTACTACCGATAATCATATATGTTTAATGAAAAACCAAGATATTTGAGTTATTATATGTGACTTATGTGAAGGATTTTTTGGAAAATATGGTCAAGGAATCCCATAACTAAGTTAAATATGGTTAGGTCATTGCAATCCTTCAAAAAAAGTAAAAATGGGTGATGATATATGGAAGAGTGTAGATTGTGTGGTCGCAATGTCTCTACGTATCATGAAACAAGAATAATAAATCCACTCATAGTTCATAATCTCTAATTTGTTTATATTCATGTAGAGTATACCACACATCATTTAGATTAACAAAAATAAAAAGGACCTACATGTAGGGGTTTTTCATAGATATGGTTCATACTCAAAATACAATAGCTTCATCTAATTATTGAACAAGTGAAAAAAAAAACCCATCATAAATAAAGGGGTCTAAATACTTTCTCAAATTGGGGGATTGATTGGGATTAACATCTTGGCATTTAATATAAAATCCATGTGTCAGTATGTTTCTTGTGAGAAAATAAACCTAACCAAACATAGTTATTATATTACACAGTACATTTTCTATCACAATTTAGGTGAAACATGATTTCATGTATGACTAGAATATTAATAACCATTGAAACTACAATGGGTGATGAAAGAACCCTTATATAGATCAAGCTCCTCCACATGGGAGAATCATTATTAGTGTGGATTCTAAGATAATAAACTCCACAATGAGGCCTCCTATGTTGATTTGTCTCATACATGGAAGAGGAGGTATTTTTGGTAATAGATTTAAAGGATGAATCTATAATAGGGTATATATGTAAATATATCTTGGATATAGAGAAAAATATTTTTATCAATCTATAAAATGTTCTTATGAGGCTTCATTTACATAGAACATATCTATGTGTTGGGGAAGAAAATCATGCATCACCTTAGTGTATTTCCACAAACTAAAGCAAGTATTTTAATTTATAGAAATCATAGCTAGGCCCATGATAGGATATACTTGGATCTATAAATATATTGATGTAATAGTAAATAAGATGAACATAGTTTGTTAAGAGTTATTCCCTATATAGATCATGCTGATATATAGGGAAAGGGGGTATTTTCAATCATTCATCTTATATTTGGATATGCATCTACGATTAATATAATAGATCCAAGAAGCACTATGTATCCTATCAGATTTGGAATTAGGAAACATATTTTTAATAAAAGGGGTAATTTTTACTAAATACAGTTCCATAGACTAGAATATCTCTCACACAAATTTTTCTCTCATATAATTAAAATGTGTCTTAAAAACATTCCACCTAGAATGGTTTATGGTATAATTTAAAGTGAATCTTATGTCATTTATTTTAATTCATGCAATTATGACACGACTTTCATCCCTTATATATGTCTCAACTCAATTTCATTAATAAGAGTAATTTATATTAGGACCTTTATACACCCATAAGTCATGTTTGGTATGAGAAATAAGATATTATTTAAAGATTTTTTTGAATCAAATGAGAATGAAAAAAATAAAACATATGAGGGGTATTTTCATATAGATTCCAGAAATAAAACAATACAAGGATCTAACTCCTATATAGGGATGAATGCATGAGAATAATGAAGATTCATGGCTGGGACTAGGAAAGAGGATCCATGTGTCACTATGGATCCTATTAAAATGGACCAATCCATACTTTTTTTGAATATTGGGTATTTTTATGTATTTTATTGTAGACTAATTTAAATTGAGAGTATTGTTTTATGGACCCTTACATGGATATGGATATTATATAAGGAATACAATCCACATTTTGTAGGCCACTATAAATAGTTTATGATCCTATAATATTGTTCCTTGTGTTTTATAGTTTAATTCCATTTGATAAGGATGAAAGGGAGAACTTTTTCCATGATTTTTTATGGATTTTGGGGAAAAACATGCATTAATTTTCCTATATGGATCTATCTCTCATGTGGTGATAATAATCATTTTAATTTGGTTCAAGTCAATGAAATAGTGAAACTTATGCACTAATAATGGGAAACCCTGAGTAATTTAGAGTTTTTTAGGGTGGGCTCAACATAGTATAGTTTAATGACATGATATAAGGAATTATTACAAGAAGCTTAAAGTCTTACCGAATGGAATTTCACTATATAGTTTTAAGGTCTTACAACTCGAACATATACCACACAGTTTAACATTATACGATCGGGATGTTATCATGAATATTTAAGTCATGTGATTAGTAAAATTTTATATAGTGTAGAATTTGTGATAAGGAATATATGTCACATAATGTAATATCCTTCAACCAATACTAGGGTGTTTCCAGATGGGTTGGTTGGAATATAGGGGTACTTTTCACTATTCGGGATCAAACAAGGTTGGGTAATCTAAACCATGTGTCAAATAGAAAGGGGTTGCTATTAGTTGAAACCCATGGATAGGTCTAAGGTATGTTATCCTAGACATCGCTATGTATCCTAATAGAATATCACATAGATCTTAATAATTTCTACATAGATCAAGATCATATATAGGAGTAAAGGGAAATTTTATTTTCCGAGCAATGTTTCATAGATAAAGAATACTATATCAAGTGCCCCAATATATATTTGGATCACACATATGATATAGTCCTTTTCGTGATCTGATATTTCACACCCAAATAAATCAAGATCGTAATTATTTTATCTCTTATAAAAATGGTCATCATAGTGGTAAAATTATAGTTGGGCCCAAGGTAAGGAGCATAAGTGTCACTATATATCCTATGGGAGAAGTTCGGACACACATAGTTCCTGAATTAATGGTGTGGCATGATTCCAATGAAAAAGGGAAAATATAATTTTAAATGAGAATGATGGATATATAGTTTAATGTTATATAGTAAATATTATGTAATATAGTTTTATATCATGTGACTTTGATAATGTCATGTGACTAGGAAAATTTTATGCAGTTTTAAATCTAGAAACTATAATATTTAGTGGCCCATAATTAAATTATGAAAATTATTTCTTGATAAGACATATGTTGGTGGGGGTGTTATTTTCTCCTTATCCATTATAGAAATGATTAATTTCCATTAGATTGGATCTTCTATAAAACATAAGGTCCTTCCAATTTTGCTTTATGTTTTAGAGGTTTCTCCCCTGATATCACTGTATTTCTGAGATCCAACATCATCTCTCCTAGGCGAAATGGGTGGAGTTGGACTTTCATATTGAAGGCTCGTAAAACATGGCTCTGATTGACTTATAGGTTATGAAATGTATAAAGTATTTTCTAATATATTCCTTCCAACTCATTAAGCCTATTTTGAGAGTTCTCATATTTGGTGAGATAATTATAGATGGTGACCCAAAGATAAGGAAATTGATCCTCAATGGGTAACACTTCTTATGTCCCATATAGAAGAGAATATGTAATCGATTACATAGTGGTATGGGTTAATGTTTTATAATATGAGAAGTCATGAATCAATTTTTATGTCATTGACTTCTTATCCGTATCTTCACTATTTTGAAGAATGTTAGACATGTTTAGATTAATGGTCTCAAACTATACATTTTCTACTATATGGTATTGGGATGAATGATTAAACTGGATAGTATACTTTTGTTATAACCTTTTCCACTCAAAACCATATAAGTTGGTGTTGTTTTACATTAGTATTATGTGAGGGATACCAAATCCAATGTTGATATTTGACTTCATATTTTTAATGACTGGCCTTGTACCAAATTATTTTAAGGGTATAGCCTCTTCCCATTTATAAAATAAGTATGTGGTAGTAAGGATGAAATTTAATTGCCTTGATAAAGCTAGGTAACACAACCCCATGACATCAATTATTCAAATAACAAATTATCAGGAGTATTTGGTGTTCTGTAGAAAATAATAGGGATTATGGATGAAGTTGGAATGAACTTAGAAATCATGTAATTTCTTATCGAAATCCTTATAGTCTTGGGTTATTGATGGATACACATAACAAAATATTTTGATTTGATGATAGATCATGGTCCCTAAATAGTGAGCATTGCAAGATCTAGAATCGATATATTACATTACTATTTATATATCCTTCCCCTTGATTCATTTTAGGATAATTTTGATAAATCATAATTTTTATATGGCCATTTAGGATTTTGAATCACCATATAGGGGGAACTATACCACTCAATGATGAATCTATTCATTATTTTCTTTATCTTGTGGAAAGACCCATTCTCAAAGGTACTTTATAATTAAGTACATATATTCATTGGTGGCATTGGTTGATGGGGATATAGGATTATCTTGTTTAGGTGAAGTTTTGACATCATTTATATCCTCCATGTTGTTACTAATTAATGGGAAGACAATCCTATAATTCAAAATATGGATTAATGTATCATCTAGGTTTGGTTCTACTAGGGGATAGCTATATTAGGTAATGCATCTGCATATGAATTTTTTGGATGCAATACATGATTCAAAGTTAGATCATAAGGTAACTATAACATTATATACGAAACATGATAACACAAAGATATTAAATCTTCCTTCTTGAAGTCATATTCGCTATTAATTTTTTTCACCACCAACTTTGAATCACTTATCATACTTATGTGAACCACTGGTATCTACAATAATAACTCCAATACAGTTATAAGGGATTTATATTCTAACTCATTGTTGGTGAATCCATCATACAACAGGAAGAGGTAGGGATAGTCGGCTTTGGTTGGGGAAATGAACACAATCCCCAAACCAGACTAGTTACCTTTTGGGTTATCCATTCTAGTTCTTTTCAAGATTAAAGAAGTACAATGGAAGTACATCTCCCATGTCGGAGGTTTATTATGTATGAAGAATACATACTCATCTAGAAAATATATGTTTAGAAACCCACTTTTAGGTTTTAGGTATTCTATAATAAATTCATCCAATACCAACCACTTGACTTCCATTAGGGCATGAATGGGATGTCAAATTATTTTATGATGACTTCCAATCACACCAAAAATCTAACCTATATTGTGTGACTAAGTATTTTCTTGATTAGTTCAATAAGATAGACCATATGTATCTCATGATTCTAGATATAATGTCTTAGATTCAGTGCTATAAAGATCAATTCCAATAATTTTTTCATATATTATAATATTGAGTCTTAGTGTCCAGAATGGTTTGTATGAGAAAATATAAATTTTTTCCTTGAAAAAATCATTATTATGAACCAAGAGAAAATAAATAATACACTTGAGGGTTTATATGTATAAGATAATCATTTTTACTCCACATAGTGGCATCAGGACTAGTGGGTTGAAGTGTTACTTCTTTCATTTGTTGAAGGATCTTCAATATTCCTCATTCCGTTATTAAGAAACCCATTTCATTATAAATATTGTGAATTATAAGAAATTAATATTAATATTTTTGAATAAGTTCATGATATATTAATGATTCCCTTGGAGTCCAACAATTCCTTGAGGTTTCAAGATAGAGACAAAATAATAATTTCCTCAGTGTTTTTAGGTTTGATTTTGATGCCATGATGGAATACCATGAAGCTAAAAAGTTTCCATAGTGTTACCCTAAATGAACACATTAGGGGGTTATTATTTAGTTTTTTCAATCATATCATGAAAAATGGATTCAACATTTGTAATATGATCTTAACATCATAAATATGTGTCCAATTGGTCATCCACAAAACACTACATGTTTTTTAAAGAAGAATTTAATGATGTGATATGAGGCACATTAATATGTAGAAAAAAAATGTCTTCCAACTGAAGGGAGTTATATGATAGTAATATATTCTTTGTAGTGTCCTTAAATCAGTGTTTTTCTCATAGATTAGGGCTATCTAAATATAATTGTAGTTTTACTACCCATTAATTATAGAAAGGTATTGAAATTTAATTTTCACATTGATCACTAATTATATGATGAGATTGGGAAGGAATATTTTAGTAAATGCTTATTAGGTCCCTCAATTCACTATTTAATTGGATATAACCATTTCTATTTTAGATGTGAATGGTTTCCACTAACCAATTTTTGTAATGAACTTTTTGGATGATATTGTATTTTATTATCTTTTCAACCTTTGTTAGGTCCAAAAGGTTGAATACCCTGAGAGGGGGGGTGAATTAGATTATGACTAATTTAAAATTAACGCCCGTTCTGATCTTGTTTTGCTGTTAAGAAAAACACTCTTCTCTCTCTTTCCTGTTGCACAAAGTAAATAGAAAGTAAAGCATGCATAGGACACAACAATTTTACTTGGTTCACCGCAAAGGGCTACGTCCAAGGAGCATACGCCGACAAGTTTTCGGTCGTACCAATTCCACTAATCTTCACTAGCTGTGGATTACAATGTTCGGGCTAGATCACTTCTATGCTCAGGCTCACTGCCTTTACAATGTTTATGGTTAGCTCACTGCTTCCACAAGGGTCGCTCCCTATTTCTCTCTCTCTGGCTCACTGTCGGTGGAGAGGATCACCTACTTTCTCTTCCTTTTCTCACTACTCTTGGAAGGAATCCACTCACAGTTTATAGACCTGTAGGTCTCTTAATTTGCATGAAGGAATTCATCTTCCTCTGTAAGTATATGCTCTATTGAAGCCCAATTTTCACCCATAGATGAATATCTCTTTGCACCGAAGGTATCAGGCAAACTTCCAGCTTCCACACAGCCCAAAAATCACTGCTGGAAATAATCCTTACTTGGCGTGCAAGTCAACCTTGGCGCGCAAGTATCGGCGCGCAAGTCACAACGGGTGCGCAAGTCCTCCTCAGACACTTGCGCGACTCAAGCTTCCTCAACTCCAAAACTACGTGACTCACTTCATTTTATGCCCAATCCAATATTGGCGCGCAACTCTACACTGGAACGCAACATCACACACTGGCATGTAACTATCACCCTGGTGCGCAAGTCCCACCTGCGCGACCACACACACCACTTGCGCGACCACCACACCTGCGCGACGGGAGCTCTGATTTCTCAAAGTGTTGAACTCCGGTGGAGAATGAAGAGGGGTGGTCCAGTATTTATAGGCAAATTGACCACCCTACGCGACGGCGCGCAAGTTACCTGCGCGACCTAGTCTCAGCGCGCAAGTCTTCTGTCCTTTTAGACACTTGCGCGACCAACTCCCAAACTTGCGCGAACCTGTTTCCTTAGCCATATTTTTATCTTCTGATCTTGAAAAACATATGGCACGCAAGTTTCCTATACTCCAAGTCCTCGGCGCGCAAGTCCCTTTGCCAAAAACACTTTTCTTCATTTGTCAATTTTCAGGCCCAAAAATTCGGCAAACACTGGAAAATAGTGCCACCTTGTATCTGTTCTTTTGTACCGCCTCCAGATCATCCATTCCTTTTGTCGACGTTCTTGAATCAAACATGTATCGTTGACCTCAGCTCTTGAACTCGACATTCCATCATGAAATCCTCTTTGTAAACAAGTTTGTATGTCATTTTTTTGCTTTGTCAACAATCACCACTCAGATGTCCACTTTGTCAACAAACACAATCACCTCAAAAATGCTTCAATGATGCCTTGAGGGATTTTTTCCCAACAATATCCCCCTTTGGGTTTGTTGACAACTCTTTTATGGAATGATACATTGTTAATTCTTCAGCCACCATTCGCCTTTGGCAATTCTGATAGAGATCAAGGATTTACTTAAAATACACTCTAAGCCCACATGAGCAATGCTCGGTGTGAGAAACAAGAGTAAATGGAAAGTTCATCAATGAATCACTTCATCTATGACATCCACTGTTGACACCAAACTGATACCAATTTGTACTAAACTGATAGCAATTGTTGAAGAACTTGTTGGAAGGCCAATGTCTAGTTTGGAAATATTTTTACCACATTCCAACACTACTCTTCTGCTTTTATCACGATCTGCAGCTGTCGTGATATCTATTCTTTGAGCGATCACTTCTAGCATCGTCAGATTTAAAAATCTCCCCCTTTCTCATTGCTCCCCCTATCTGGCTGCTCCACTGGGCAGCTTCTCCCCATATTAAACATGATTTATCAAATTGCTACACTGTCTCCCCCTTGAACAATCATTATTTTCTCCCCCTTTGTCAACGAACCCAAAGGTCACTCCTTTGCTGTCTGTAACAGAGTAGAGAACACATATCAGCACATTAGGGAAAACACATCATACCTCGGGGAGAGGGGGGGATTCCATATCCCCACTATTTCAAGTGCGGGGAGTTGACTAAACTCCCAGATCCAGTCGATGCCTTTCAAATTCTTCCTTGGGTAAGGCCTTTGTCAGAATGTCTGCAACCTGTAGTTCTGTAGGCACATACTCCAACTTCACAATTCCCTGCTCAACTTTCTCCTTGATAAAATGATACTTTATCTCAATGTGCTTTGTCCTTGAGTGATGGACGGGATTTTTTCTGAGATTTATAGCACTTGATTTATCACACTGGATTCCGATCGGAGACTTCACTTCAACTCCCATATCGTCAAGCTGCTGCTTCATCCATAATAACTGTGTGCATGCTTGAGTGGCCGCAATATACTCAGCTTCTGCGGTGATTAATGAAATTCAATCTTGTTTCTTGCTTAACCAAGCAATACATAGTCCACCAAGATAGAATGCACCTCCAGATGTTGATTTCCTTTCATCTGCTGAACCGGCCCAATCTGCATCAGTATATCCCAATAACTCTATCTGAGATTTATCGTTATATGTCAAGCCGAAGTCCATTGTGCCCTTGATATACCGAAGTATTGTTTTCACTGCGAGCATGTGACTTTCCTTGGGATTACTCTGATATCTCATTGCTTGGCATGTGGCAAAAACAATATCAGGCCTTGTTGCAGTCAAGTACAATAGACTTCCAATAATTTGCCTGTATTCTGTGATATTAACTGCCTTTCCATCTTCATCTTTTGATAATTTCATCCGGGTAGCAACCGGAGTCTTCATCTCCTTGTAATTCTCCATTCCAAACCTTCTCAAAACCTCTTTGGCGTATTTGGATTGAGAAATTAAAGTTCCATTACTTCCTTGTGTCACCTGTAAGCCAAGGAAAAATGTTATCTCTCCAATCATTGACATTTCAAACTCATTTTTCATGAATTCGGAAAATTGTATGCACTGAGCTTCATCTGATCCGCCAAATATTATGTCATCAACATAAACCAACACCATCATCCTTTGATTACTGTCATTACTAAAATAGAGATTATAATCAACTCCTCCACGTTGAAAACCAAGCTTCTTAAAGTACTGATCAAGCCTTGAGTACCATGCTCTTGGTGCTTGTTTCAGCCCATACAATGCCTTCTTCAGCCTACAAACATTGTTCTCATCCTCATGAATGTGAAAACCATCTGACTGCTCAATATACACCTCCTCTTCCAGAACTCCATTCAAGAATGCAGATTTCACATCCATCTATAACACTTTGAATTTTCTTTGCACTGCTATGGCCAAAAATAATCTGATTGTCTCTAGCCTTGCAACTGGTGCAAATGTCTCATCAACATCTATTCCCTCTATCTAGGAGTATCCCTTGCACACTAGTCGTGCTTTGTTCCGAATAACTATGCCATCTTCATTCATCTTGTTGCGGTAGACCCATTTAGTCCCGATGACATTCTTGTCTGCTGGCCTCGAAACAATCTCCCAGTTCTGGTTCTTCTCAATCTGATCAAGCTCTTCATTCATAGCTTGAATCCAGTTTTCGTCTTCAGCTGCATTGGAAAAACATTTTGTCTCCACCTGAGACAAAAACGATGTTTTTTGTAACGATTTCATCCTTCGAGTCTAAACTGGAGTTGTCTGATTACCAATGATATTCTGCCTATCAATTTTAGCTCAACTCTTTGGCTTCCTTACAGACACAGACTTGACACTTTCTTGTTCATCATCAGTATCTTCTTCTGAGTCAGCCTCTTCCACTTCTTCTCCCCCTGTGTTTCTTACCTCATCATCACTTTCATCCAGTAACTGTTCACTAGATTGTTGAATATTCTGTTCATTTTCTACTATAGTGACATCATTTCTCTCAACAATTTTTCCCAGCCTTTTGTTGAAACATTTATAAGCTTTGCTTTTCCCTGAGTAGCCAAGGAATATCCCTTAATCTTCTCGTGCCTCAAACTTCCTATGATTTTCTTTGTTGAGAATGAAACACTTACTTCTAAAGATTCGAAAGTATTTCAACATTGGCTTCTTTCCATACCACAGTTCATACGGAGTCTTCCCTTGCTTCAGACACAACAGAGACCTGTTTGAAACATAGACCGATGTCAAAACTGCTTCCTTCCAAAATTTATCTGGTAGGTCCTTATCAATAAGAATTGTTCTGGCCATGTTGTTGATGATCTGATTTCTCCTTTCAACCACTCCATTCTGTTGGAGAGTTCTTACTGATGAAACTTGATGCCTTATCCCATGTTTCTCGAGATAGTTTTCGACCTGACTGTTTGTGAATTCCGTACCGTTATCAGTATGAAACTTCATAATTTTCTGCCCAAGCATCTTTTCTGATTCCCTCCTATACTGCTTTATACAACTGAACATCTCTATCTTATGGGTAATGATGAATACCCAGGACATTCTGTTATAATCATCAATGAAAAGAACATAGTACCTTTTCCCATTTATAGCTCATGGTGAAATAGGTCCACATACATCAGCATGTACCAATTCGAGCACTCTAGTTGATTTCTGTTCCTTTGGCATGTATGTCTTTCTGATGATCTTCCCTTGTTGGCAAGCATCACATGTATGAGTGTGATCACGTGATAGTTTGGGAAGGTCTCTAGCAGCATCACACTTTACCAGATCTTCCATAGATGGTTGTCATAGATGACCAAGTCACTTATGCCACAACTGGTTTTCTTCTTCTCTAGATAAAAAGCACGAATCTTCTTCCCCACCTACCAGGTAAAGATTTCCCTTTGTTCGTTTTCCCTGTAGAATGACTGCTCCATCTTTTCCTTTGACAATATACATCTTCTTGGTAAATCGGATAGAGTGCCCAGAGTCACATAGTTGACTGACGCTAAGAAAGTTATGACTGAGACCCTCTACTACCAAGACATCAGCACGTCTCATTTCTTTGCCTCCAAACTTGGCTTTTCCTGAGCCAACAATCTTCAGGCCTTTATCATTTCCAAATTTGAAAACTCCTTCTTTGTCATATTTTATGCCTGTAACTAGATCCTTGTTGCCTGTCATGTGAGATGTACAACCACTATCAAGAATCCACACACCAGAACGATCTGATGCTTTAAGGGCAATTTCAGCAACTACGGCCTTCTCAATTTTCTTCTTCTTGGTCCATACTTTTTCTTTCATACTTGGCATAGATTGAGGCTTCTGTTCCTTCTCAAAGTATGATGGACCAGCTTCATCTTGCAGAGCTGCAAATCTGTTCAGAAATTTTAACTCACTTGTCGGTTTATTGATCTGCTGCTTGCGAACATTTTGATTCTTCTTTGGAAAATTTTTCTGAATGGTCGAAGTGCAGTACCTAGCCATGTGTCCAAATCCTCCGCACCAAAAACAGTGTCCTTCAAAATATGTTCTGGAAAACCATTCTCTGTTTGGTTGCCATCTCTGTTCCCGTTCCCTTCTATATCTCTTGTCTATGGAACACACATACTATGAATGTCCCATTTTCCCACAGCAATAACATCTGATATTGGATGCACTCCTTCGTGATACTTCAGCACTATGATTTTCCCTTTGGGATTTCTGAATATTCTGATTATGCTTTATGCCCAAATCCACCTTCAATCTCGGGATGGGTTCTTGCGGTCTGACTTCAACAGCCACAGATTTTTGTTTTTGATTAAGCCATGAATCAGCCTTAACTTTGGAACTCAATTGCTGCTTCTTTCCTACTGAACTACTAGGCCCTTCTTTCTTCTTTTCAGTCTTCGTAACAACCTGCTTTCCCAAGAATGTGTTGGGATTCAAAGGTTTTTCCTGGTCTTTAACTTTTCTCCGTAGACCAACAACTTCCTCTTCAAGCTCTTCGATACTCTTGACGTGATCTTTCACTTTTCTATTCAAGCAATCGATCTCCCTTTTCTGTTCTTCAATCCTGAGCTTATGCTCATCTACCTTTTCTGTGCACTCTGTCCTGGAAGACTTAATATTTTCAATTTCTTTCACTAGCTCAGACTTCTCTTCTTCTTGCTGTTGCATGTAGAGTTTGGCATCATGTAACACCTTGTTGGATTTCTTTGTTTTTGATCTCCATACATCTATCTCTTCAAGAGCTTCTTCTAATTCAGATTCCATGTCAACTCTCCCTTCAATTTCTTCTTCTTCCTCATCAGTTTCGGTTTCTTTCTTTTCTTGAGCACTACTGACAACATCCACCATTGCATTTTGTCCACGATCTTTGCAGTTTTATATCTCTTCAATTTCTTCACCCTCAGACTCATCTGAACTGTCTATTTCTTGTGAAAGAAGATTCTTCTTCTTAAAGAAATTTCTCTTGAACTGCTTCTTACCTTTCACATAGGCTGAAGATTTTTTCTTGGGAATTTCAACGTCATCTTCATCGTTTTCTTCTTGAAAATTTTTGGGGCACCTTGCAGCAAGATGACCAACTTTTCCACATCCAAAGCAAGCAAGTGGAAGCTTCCCTTTGAACTTTCCTTTTCCTCTTTGAAGATTTGAGGAGAGGAATGACATTACCTCATCTGTATCTTCTTCTTCCTAAGAATCTTCAATGGTAAGCTTCTTCATGGCCTTAAATTCCACCTCTTTGGGCTTCCCCTTTTCCACAGCCTCATTATCATCGTTCCTCATTTCATATGAAACCAAGGTACTGTGCAAATTGTCCAGTGTCAGCTCTTTTGGATCTTTATCTTCTAGTACTGAAACTTTTTTATTGAACCGAGGTGGAAGTTTCCTCAATATGCGCTTCACAATTTTTATATCTTCGATAATTTCTCCAAGACCCTGCATGTCTTTTACCACAGCATTTACCCTATCAAAGAATGCATCAACAGACTCATTCAGGTTCATTCTCAGATCTTCATACTTGTTCCACAACACTTGCATCTTTGCCTCTCTCACCTTTGTATCCCCTTCATATATATTCAAAAGATTTTCCCACATGGCATGTGACGTTTTTCATGACATCACCTTTGTATAGATGGGATTAGAGAGGGCTCCCCCTAAGGCATTGATTTCTTTGGAATCAGTATCCAACTCTTTGTGCTCAGCTTATGATAATGCACCACTAGTAATATCAGCTGTGATACCATGCATAGCTGCTAAAAACACATCCATTCCCAAAGATCGAAAATAGTGTTGCATTCAATTCTTCCATATCTGAAAATTACATCCGTCGAAGATCGGAATTCCTCTATGATTAGTGACCTCTATTGAGAGAAGACCTAATATCAACCTTCCCTCTGATACCAATTGTTAGGTCCACAAGGCTGAATACCCTGAGAGGGGGGTGAATCAGGGTATGACTACCGTTCTGATCTTGTTTCTCTGTTAAGAAAAACACTCTTCTCTCTCTTTCCTATTGCACAAAGTAAATAGAAAGTAAAGCATGCATAGGACACAACAATTTTACTTGGTTGACCGCAAAGGGCTACGTCCAAGGAGCATACGCCGATAAGTTGTCGGTCATACCAATTCCACTAATCTTCACTAGCTGTGGATTACAATGTTCGGGCTAGATCACTTCTATGCCCAGGCTCACTGCCTTTACAATGTTTAGGGTCAGCTCACTGTTTCCCCAAGGGTCACTCCCTGTTTCTCTCTCTCTGGCTCACTACCGGTGGAGAGGATCACCTACTTTCTCTTCCTTTGCTCACTGCTCTTGGAAGGAATCCACTCACAGTTTATAGACCTGTAGGTCTCTTCATTTGCATGAAGGAATGCATCTTCCTCTATAAGTAGATGCTCTATTGAAGCCCAATTTTCACCCGTAGATGAATCTCTCTTTGCAACGAAGGTATCGAACAAACTTCCAGCTTCCACGAAGCCCGAAAATCACTGCTGGAAATAATCCTTACTTGGCGCGCAAGTCAACCTTGGCGGGCAAGTATCGGCGCGCAAGTCACAACGGGCGCGCAAGTCCTCCTCAGACACTTGCGCAACTCAAGCTTTCTCAACTCCAAACCTGCGCGACTCACTTCCTTTTACGCCCAATCCAATATTGTCGTGCAACTCCACACTGGCGCGCAACTTCACACACTGGCGCGCAACTATCACCCTGGTGCACAAGTCCCACCTACGTGACCACACACACCACTTGCGCGACCACCACACCTGCATGACGGGAGCTCTGATTTCTCAAAGTGTTGAACTCTGGTGGAGAATGAAGAGGGGTGGTCCAGTATTTATAGGAAAATTGACCACCATGCGTGACGGCGCGCAAGTTACCGGTGCGACCCAGTCTCGGCGCGCAAGTCTTCTGTCCTTTTAGACACTTGTGCAACCAACTCCCAAACTTGCGCGAACCTATTTCCTTAGCCATATTTTGATCTTCTGATCTTGAAAAACATATGGCACGCAATTTTCCTATACTCCAAGTCCTCGGAGGGCAAGTCCCTTTTCCAAAAACACTTTTCTTCATTTGTCGATTTTCAGGCCCAAAAATTTGGCAAACACTAGAAAACAGTGCCACCTTGTATCTATTCTTTTGTACCGCCTCCAGATCATCCATTCCTTTTATCGACGTTCTTGAATCAAACATGGATCATTGACCTCAGCTCTTGAACTTGACATTCCATCATGAAATCCTCTTTGTCAACAAGTTTGTATGTCATTTTTTTTCTTTGTCAACAATCACCACTCAGATGTCCACTTTTTCAACAAACACAATCACCTCAAAAATGCTTCAATAATGCCTTGAGGGATTTTTGCCCAACAACCTTAGTTTCTACTTTGTTAGTGAGAGTTGGATCCTTCTTGATACTTGATTTTATCTATGGTGGGTATCTAGAAAACATAGATGATGGGTGGACACCTTAAGAATTAGTCCTATAATTTTAGTATAGTTCCAGGAAAACACATCTCAATTCTATCTATGAAAGGAAACATACTCTTCCTTCTATTATGTGGTCCTGTATTCACTGATGGGAATGGGTCACCAATCCTATTTCATGCCGAGATTCACATGCTTGATCTTCATGGTAGTGGTAGATATTTCATCCTTAAACATTGGAGGGTCATCTCTATGGTTATCTTCCTCCCCTTCCTCTACCTAAATGTTGTTGGTTATGTAATATAAATGGATATTTTCATAAGAATAAGTTGGTAAGAGAAAATAATCATCTCTCAATGGATTATTAGAAGTTGTCTATTGATCATGAATGTACTGGTGAAGTTGCAGCATCATTGTGGGAATTTTGGACATCGTTTCCTCTACCCATAGTGGAAGAATAGGTGTCATAATACAAGGATTTAGAAGGTTCCACAATGGAATCATTGAATTATACCAGTAAGGTGGAGGAATCCTTGGATCCAAGTAATTATTCAAGGACCTCCTTAGGTTATAGATATGAACTTAGGGTATTTTTGGTAGATATGTCATCACCTATGGTGTTATATAATATAGATGAACTGTGATCACCATATGATATTCTCACCTTAGGTGGAATAGATATAATATAATAAAAGGGAGAATTAAAGGCCTTTTATCATTGGAGTATTCCTAAGGATAGGTTTTTTACCTTGAAAAGATAAATGGGAAGTAAAAATCCACACTCTTTAAGCTCGATGGGATTTTTGGGGAAATTCCCAAACCGTTGGGAGTAAAAAATTGAATATCACATCCAATTATTCATTATTTTCCTTCCATTTTGTATAGGATTTTTTATTCATATTAGGATTCATAGGATTAAAAGTGGTAATATTCTCCACATAGTATAATGACCTCTACATTGATATGGTAGTTCAAGTATTGATGGTAAGATGATGGATCCACAACGTGTTTATGGAACCATGGTCTCTAAAACAAAACATAAAATGATGTGTCCTATAAAACTACAAAAAACTCACCATTGGATGTTATATATCTAAATTTATATTTGTGTTTAAATTTTCCAAGAGGATTATTCTCAAATTTTTTATACACTAGGATGGTCAGCTTTTAGGGAGATGGATCATCTTCAGCTTACCCTAAGCATTGAAGAATTCAGATATGGATGATATTGATCCCAAGTATTTTTTAAAATTAATGATTAATGAATATATATATATATATATATATACTCAAGTATTCCTAAAAAATTCAGGGGTCTGATGTTCCCTTGTACAGAGGCCTCATGATCCTACTATATGAATGGGATAACTGTATGGCATTCTACTAGGGTAGTCTCTGCATGATACACATCTGTTGAAAAAAAATAATCCTCAAACTCCTAGTATAACTCCCCAAACATTTTATGGTATGCTTATCTTAAATACATTCTATTCATAGCCTATATTTCATAAAATACTGTGTTCCTTTGAAACAACACTTGTTTTTTTAAGAGATAGTCAAAACCTATCCATTAAACATAAATTTTCTACTTCTATGTTTTGAATTTCGAAAAATGGTCATCTAGAGTTGTGACCGGTAAGTCATTTGGAGTCTGATAGAACCAACTTGATTTTTTTGATAAATAGTAACATACCCCTATGAATAGTAATATGACCCTTATAAATAGTATATAATGATAATATTTTATTTTCTTAAGGTAATAAGATAATGAGATCTTAATTAATTTTTCAATGTGATATAGAACTAATTATATCTTTAAAATGGTTATTTTTTAAATTAACTATGATTTTGATTAAAAATTAAATTAAAAATACATAGAAATTTATTTTTAAAAAATGGAGTTCATTTTTTAATTCTACACATCAAAAAATGGATAGGGTGAATTTTTGGGATTTTTCTAAAATACTTGAATTTTTCATGAATAGTAAAAATACAGTTTTGAGTTTTCGGTAGTTTAATGACATCATAATAATGTAATAATTAAATATAAAAGGATGGTAGACTTTTTTACAGTAACTTACTACATGATTTGTCCTAATTGGAAAAAAACCATGGGAAAATACCATGGACAAGCTCATGGTTTTGCAAAAAACCACTAATGAGGTGTCCCTTTTAATTAATAAAAAACTCCCTCTTAATTACTATAAATACCCACTCACCCCTTCATTTTATTTCATTAAAAACTCATTATACTAGAAGATATGGTGATATTACCTCCCTAGGATTCATCCCAAGGTTTCCTCAAACCCCCAATGTCCCAACCTTCAAGTTTTGGGAGTTACTCTACAAGGTAAGAGAATTAACCACCCTTCTCTTTTCTTAAAGATTTAATTTTATGATTTCTCTTTTATTTTCAATTGGATTATGTGGGGATATTTCATTACATATTTGAATTACTTTCCATATTATGTAATAGTTATGAGATACCCCCTATCTCTCATCAAACTATTTTATTAAATTTTAAGTGACGTCGTTAGGCTGCCGAATTTTCGTAAGAGATTTCTCTATTTTTCTCTTATTTTGAGTTCTTTTATTTTATACTTCTTTCCACATCTCCACTCATCCAAATGATATGATAATTTCAGTACCTTAAATGAACTGGAATTATATTATGCTAATGTAATATTTCATCATCATCTCTCTTTCCCCCTCCTCTTATACTAAAAATAAAAACATCATCTGAGATGTGTTAATTTATCACATTCAAGGACGACGAGTTCTAAATTTTTGTTACCATCTTTAATTCAAGTAATGAAACCATTTTTATGGTTGAACCAGATCATAATATATTTATTTCATCTCATTAATGTTCTGTAATCCCTACACACTCATAATATGGAGTAATAATACAAAACAAGTTCATTGTACACAAAACTGCCAAGCTAAATCCAAGCGTTTATTAATAACTTTTAACTAATGATTCATCCTCAAGTATATAACCTAGAATCATTATAAGATAATTTGTATCTATTTAATTTAACTAATAATATATATTAAAAATTATTTATGTTTAACCACATTTCAAACGAACTTCCATTCATGAATGCAAGTAAACAGATCATGAAAACCAAGGAAGAAAATGCTTCCAAAACAATAAAATTGAACCTCTTAAACCCATAAAAAGGGACATGAATGAACCTAATAAGGTTATAATAAACCAATTAAATGTATAGGAGGTTCTGAAATTATTAATTAATGAAGCTAAATTTTATTATTTAGGTCATTAAAACAAACTAAGAACACACTTGATCATAAGGTAAGGGGTTTCTCATCTCACTTTTAAATCTGTGAGATTTCCATTGTTCACCACTTATTTATTGCATGTGGTATATGTGTACTTCCATTTTATATATAATATAATTATTCTATATATTTTCATGTCATTAAATTATTCATTTTATAATTATTAATTCTTGGTCACATGAAATGATTGATTACAATGTGGTAATGGGCTCTGTGTCAATTTTCCATTTCATTGTGACTTACTTTGTTTTGTGCACCTAATAATCATTATGCGGTGTACCTACTATCCATTTGAGATCACTTTTAATTTAAAATTATATTTCTCTTAAATATCCATAATATCATATCATGGATATGTTTATTGTTTAAACTGTATACCATTTTACATACGGTGTATATTTGGAAAGTTATTTTAACTCTGGAAATATTGATGAATTTGTATTATCTACTCTCTACAGATATTGAAAAGGCATATTTCTCTTGTATTAAATCAATGTATAAAGAATTATTCAGAATTTAATTGGTGGGTGGGGCCTTCTATGTCCCCTCGATGCATCTACAGGTCTCATGAGATAAATCAGTTGGCGACAAACCCTTCGAGTTTGTTTCCAAAAATCAAACGGGTTTCTACTCACATAACTAAACTGTTTTAACGGTATTATGGTATCATGTTCCAGATAAATTATTTCCATTTAGAACTCATTCTATTTATTCATTATCAGTTATTAATATCCATGATATATTCACTATGAAAAAATCTATAGATGCAGTTTCATTCTCAACTTATTAATAGCGTGAGTTTTCATTTATTCACCATACCATATTGATATGTCAAATTGTTTATGATTAAATTATTATTGATTCATGATTCTGCTATTTTTAACCCTTACTGAGAATTTGAGATCACCCCTTTCAATTGTTTACCTTCAACAGGTGATGAATAAGAGATCATTTATTGAGTTTTTGTGGTTGCAGTTTTTATTTTTTGTTATGTTTTGAATTTTGTAACCTTTTCCAATATAATTTGAGTTACATATATGTATCTAGTTTCTTCAAGAATACTAAACTGATTGTTCCTTCAGGATTTTCATTCCTTATAACCATGCCAATATAACAAGTAATTGACTGACTCTGTTCTAGAGGGATCGGGGTGTTACAGTTGGTATCAGAGGAAGTTTAGTAGAAAACTTGGAAACTAGAGTATGAAATGTATAGTAGGGAACAGAGTCCTAAGGTAGTATTTGAGGATAAATATACAAGAATATCCTATTATTTTGGTAAGGAATAGATTATGTGAATCCTTCTAGAAAATACATCCCTGTCTGGATACGAGCAAGTAGAGGTGGCTCTGGCACAGATGTACCTAAGAGTGAAAGCTCTCACAAGGAGTTTTGGGCTTGACCCGGGGTATCCTGGTACACGAAAATGGGCCTTGCTGCACTCTTGGTTATGACACTCTTGGGGGACATGCTTAGTATAATTCATAATTTCTTTACAAGCCATTGTGGAGGATTTAAATTTAAATTATTCCTCAAAGAAACCATTTTTCTGATTATGGGATTAGCCAGGCGTAGGATCTCAGTTTATGATAAGTATTTTGTTAAGTTAAGATTATACATTATGATTCATACCCTAATCTAGTGTGTTCCATTATTTAGAAATGGTGTCTAATGGAAGAAGGGTAATCAATACTCATATGCAATGTAGAGATATCCCCACTGGTCAAGTCAACACAGTCATTGTTAGATCAGATCAGATCATGACCATATTGGGACAACTTACTCAGGTTGTAAAAAATAACCATTACACACCTATGTTGGATCGTTTCATGTGGCAGAAGCCCCCATCTTTCAGTGGGACTACTAATCCAGTGTTTGCTGATCAATTGATCAAGTCCCTTAAAAATATATTCATGGCATTAAGATGCAATGAAAATAAAAAGGTAGTATTGGAAGTATATTGTCTCAAGGGAGAAACTGAACAATGGTGGTCCTTGATTTAGAATATCATGGAGGAAGAAGAAATAGAATATATTTAATAGAATAATTTTAAGGATATATTCTTCGAAAAATATTTCCCTTGTGAGCAATGAACCGAAATGAAGAGGAAATTCCTTAGCTTAAAGAAAAGGGAAGAAGACAGTGTTGCAGAGTATGAGGATACCTTCACAAGGCTAGCCAGGTATGTCATAGATTACGTATGTGACTAGGCAAACAATATTGATTATTTATTTGAAGGTATTAATTCAATTCTTTGAAGAGAACTAGCTTCTCAAACATTTTCATCATATGATGAAATTGTCTCAAGTGCCATCAAAATAGATAATAATTTTCTAGATCAAATTTGTTCATGGGAAACCAAGATAAAAAGTAGTACTCTAATAACCATGGGAAAGGTGAAGCACCAAAGAAGAATAAGGGAACAAATAAATTCCCATTATATGAGAACTGTGGAAAGAATCATCTTGGGAAATGCTTGAAAGGCATGGGAGTTTGCTATAAGTGTGGAGAAAAGGGTTATCTATCTCATGAATTCAAGGGGAAGAAACAATTTGATGATGTTCAATGCTAAAATTGTAGATATATGGTACACTATAAAAATGAGTGTCCTAAGCGCCAAGAAAACATGCCTCAGAAAAATCCAAGAGAGCAAGGGAGAGATTATGCGATTACAATCATGGAAGTTTAAGTTACTAATGATGTGGTGGCAGGTACTTTAATTGTTTCCTCAAACTTAGAAAACACTTTATTTGATTCTTGATCATCGCATTCATTTATATCTTCCCAATTTTCTACGAAAATTAGACATTTCCAATTTGATTTAATAAAGGAGTTATCAGTCAAAACTCCTAGGGGATGCATCATTGCAACAAAGGTATGTCAACTAGTCCCCCTCGTGACACATAAACATGCTTTAGTTTCTAACCGTATCATCATACCAATGACTAAATTTGATATAATTCTCAGTATGAATTGGTTGTCAAACTATGATGCGAAGATTTAATGTAAGAAAAAGGAAGTTACATTTTTTGAAAATGGTGTATAATATCTTATCTTTAGATCAGAGACCTTGCCATCTAATTCTAATCTAGACCCACCCCCAATAGCTCTATTTAATGCAATTCTTGGAGAGGAAGAGAACCCAATATATATGGGTGAGGAAAGAAATATTCAAATTGAAGATGTTCATATAGTGAAAGAATACATTGATGTGTTTCGAGAGGATTTACCTATACATCATTCAGAGTGAGAAATTGAGTTTTTCATTGACTTAATTCTTGGTTCAATACCTATATCAAAGACCCCCTATAGAATGGCCACTGTGGAGTTATTGGAGCTAAAGAAACAACTAGAGGAGTTGAATGAAAAAGGATTTATTCAACCTAGTGTTTTTCCATGGGGATCCCCGGTATTGTTTTTCAAGAAGAAAGATGGATCCATGAGGCTATGCATTGATTACAGGGAAATCAATGTTATTACAATAAATAATAAGTATCATTTTCCTCAGATTGATGATTTATTTGATCAATTTCATGGAGCTCAATACTTTTTGAAGATTGACCTTCGATCTGGATATCATCAGCTGCGTGTGAGGAAGGAAGATATTTCTAAGACAGCATTTCAAACTAGGTATGGGTATTACGAGTTTACAGTAATGCCTTTTGGACTGACTAATGCACCCTCTATTTTCATAGATTTAATGAATAGAGTTTTCAAGGAATATCTTGATAAATTTATTATGGTATTCATTGATGATATAATGGTATACTCAAAAAGATATGAAGATCATGAGGCTCACTTGAGGATTACTCTAAAAACTCTTAGAAGATATGAATTATATGGGAAGTTTAGAAAATGAGAATTATAGCTTCAATCATTTTCTTTTATAGGTCATATTGTCTCTAAGGATGGAATCCTAGTTGATCCTGCAAATACAAAGTCAATCCAAGATTGGCCCACGCCAACAAACGTAACCAAGGTATGCCATTTTATTAGATTAGTAGGTTATTATCGACGTTTCATTCAGAATTTCGCCTGACTGGATAATCTATTAACCAAACTCACACATAAATGAGTTAAGTTTGTGTGGACAAAATAATATACAGAATGCTTTGAATAATTGAAAAGAAGATTGGTCAATGCTCCAATTTTGACTCTTCCATCTGGAAGTGGTGGATTTGTAATATACAGTGATGCATCAAAGAATGGGTTGGGTTGAATCCTCATGAAAAATGGTAAAGTTATTGATTATGTATCAAGGAAGTTAAAGACTCATGAGAAAAATTATCCAACACATGATCTTGAGTTAGAAGTTGTAATCTTCTAAAAATATGGAGACATTATCTTTACGGTAAAAAATGTGAGATATACACAGATCACAAGAGTTTGAAATAAATTTTCACCCAAAAATAACTCAACATGAGTCAAAGGAGATGGCTCGAGTTATTCAAAGATTATGATTGTTCAATACACTACCGCCTAGGAAAGGAAAATAAGGTGGAAGATGCATTAAGCATAAAAGATCATGGACTTCTGACTCAAATGAGGATTGAGAGAGATCTTATATTCATGGATCTACTAAAGATGGATATGGGAATTTTTAAGGAAGGGGAAACATATTTCCTCTTTCAAATGATTACTAAACCATCTTTACTAGAGAAGATAAAAATCTCTCAATCTGATGGTGAAAATATACACAATAAAATTATTGCTGTTAAGGAAGGGATATTGGAAGAATTTGTGTATGAGGAAGGAGTTCTGAAGTTTGGGAAGAGTTTATGTGTTCCATCAGTACCTGGGCTAAAAAGGGAACTATTAGACGATGATCATGGCTCAAATTTCTCTAGACACTCGGGTAGAACAAATATGTATAGAGATCTAAAGGAATATTTCTGGTGGGATAACATGAAGCGGGAAATTTCTGACTACATGTCAAGGTGTCTAGTTTTTGAACAAGTGAAGGCAGAGAGAAAACATCATAGAGGAGTGATGAAACCTCTACCTATTCCTATATGGAATTAGTATAACATTACAATAGATTTTTTCACTAGGCTACTGAGGAACCCTAGAAAGAATGATGCAATATGGGTAATTGTTGATCATCTCACAAAATCAGCACATTTTTTTCCTATAAGAGAGGATTTACCACTTGATCACCTAGAAAGACTTTATATTAATGAAGTTGTAAGACTTCATGGTGCACCAATATCAATTGTGTTTGATTGAGATCCCCGGTTTACATCAAAATTTTGGAAAAGTCTCCATAAGTCTTTGAATACTGAGCTTCGTATGAGTACTGCTTATCACCCCCAAACTGACAGACAGTCTGAAAGGACTATTCAAACTCTAGAAGACATGCTGAGGTCATGCTCTCTGTAATTCCAAGGTATCTGGGATCAATACTTTCCTTTGGTGTAATTTTAATACAACAATAGTTTCCATTCTAGTATTCAAATGGCTCCATATGAAGCATTATATGTAAAGAGATGTTGAACTCCAACTTGTTGGGATGAAGTTGATGAGAGGAAAATTATAGGCCCAAAACTTATTAAAGAGACCATGGTAAAGGTGAAGGAAATCCAAGCCTATATAAAATAATCCCAAAGTAGGAAGAGGAGTTATACTAACAACCGGAGAAAGGATTTGGAATTCCAAGTGGGAGATCACGTCTTTCTAAAAGTATCTCCATGAAAGGGTGTCTTAAGGTTTGGTAAGAAAGGGAAACTGAGCCCCAGGTACATCAGACCATTTGAAATTCTGGAAAGAATCGGAGTTATAGCTTAGCATTTAGCAATGCCACCAAGTCTCTATAAATCCCATGATGTATTCCATGTGTCATTGTTAAAGAAATACATTCCAGACCCAATGCATGTACTCACCTATAAAGAAATAGAATTGGAACCAGATTTTTCATACTGTGAAGAGCCTATCGGGATCCTTGACATAATGGAGAAGTTATTGAGAAACCAGATGACTCGTCTAGTAAAGGTTCTTTGTAGAAACAGAAATATGGAGAAAGAAACATGGGAACCTGATGATGTTATGAAGAAGAACCACCCACATATTTTTTGGTGGGCTTTATACATAAAATTTTGAGGATGAAATTTCTGAAGGAGGGAATAATATAACACCCCAAACATTTTATGGTATGATTCTCTTAAATACATTTTATTCATAGTCTATATTTCATAAAGAATTATGTTCCTTTGAAAAAACACTTGGTTATTTAAGAGATAGTCAAAACCTAGACATTAAACATAAATTTTCCACTTCTATGTTTTGAATTTTGAAAAACGGTCATCTAGAGTTATGACCAGTAAGTCATTTGGAGTTTGATAGTACCAATTTGATTTTTTTGATGAATAGTAACATACCCCAATGAATAGTAATATGAATAGTAATATGAGCCTTATAAATATTAAATAATGATAATATTTTATTTTATTAAGGTAATAAGATAATGAGATCTTAATTAATTTTTCAATGTGATATAGAACTAATTATATCTTTAAAATGGTTATTTTTCGAATTAACTGTGATTTTATTTAAAAATTAAATTAAAAATAAATAGAAAAATATTTTCAAGAAATGGAGTTCATTTTTGAATTCTACACATCGAAAAATGGTTAGGTTTAATTTTTTGGATTTTTCTAAAATACTTGAATTTTTCAGGAATAGTAAAAATACAGTTCTGAGTTTTAGGTAGTTTAATGACATCATAATGATGTAATAATAAAATATAAAAGTATGGTGGACTTTTTTATAGTAAATTAAAATATGAGGTGTCCCAAGTGGAAAAAAACATGGGAAAATACCATGGTCAAGCCCATGGTTTTGCAAAAAACCACTAATGAGGTGTCCCTTTTAATTAATAAAAAACTCTCTCTTAATTACTATAAATACCCACTCACCCCCTTCGTTTTCTTTCATTAAAATATCATTATCCTCAAATATATGGTGTTATTACCTCCCTAAGAGTCCTCCCAAGGATTCCTCAAACCCCCAAGGTCCCAACCTTCAAGTTTTGGGAGTTACTCTACAAGGTAAGAGAATCAACCACCCTTCTCTTTTCTTAAAGATTTCATTTTATGTTTTCTCTTTTATTTTCAATTGGATTATGTGGGGATATTTCATTAAATATTCCCCTTACTTCCCATATTATGTAATAGTGATGATATAACCCCTTTCTCTCATTAAACTATTTTATTAAATTTTAAGTGACGTTGTTAGGCTGCCGAATTTTCGTAAGAGATTTCTCGATTTTTCTTTTATTTTGAGTTCTTTTCTTTTATAATTCTTTCCTCATATCCCCTCATCCAAATTATATGATAATTATATTACCTTACATGAACTGGAATTATATTATTATAATGTAATATTTCATCATCATCTCTCTTTCTCTCTCCTCTTATACTAAAAATAAAAACACCATCCGAGATGTGTTAATTTATTACATTCAAGGACGGCGGGTTCTCAATTTTTGTTATCATCTTTAATTCTGATCATGAAACCATTTTTATTTTTGAACCCAATAATAATATATTTATTTCATCTCATTAATGTTCTGTAATCTCTACACACTCATAATATGTAATAATAATACAAAACAAGTTCATTGTACACAAAACTGCCAAGCTAAATCCAAGCGTTTATCAATAACTTTTAACTAATGATTCATACTCAAGTATATAACCCAGAATCATTATAATATAATTTATATCTATTTAATATAACTAATAATATATATTAACAATTCTTGATGTTTAACCACATTCCAAATTAACTTCCATTCATGAATGCAAGTAAACAAATCATGAAAACCAAGGAAGAAAATGCTTCCAAAACAATAAAATTGAACATCTTAAACCCATAAAAAGGGACATGAATGAAACTAATAAGGTTATAATAAACAAATTAAATGTATAGTAGGTTCTGTAATTATTAATTAATTAAGTTAAATTTTATTATTCATGTCATTAAAACAAATAAAGAACACACTCAATCATAAGGTAAGGGGTTTTTCATCTCACTTTTAATTCTGTGAGATTTCCATTGTTCACCACTTATTTCTTGCATGTGTTATATGTGTACTGCCATTTGATATATACTATCATTATTATCTATATTTTTATGGTATTAAATTATTCATTTGATAATTATTAATTCTTGGTCACACGAAATGATTGATTATAATGTGGTAATGGGCTTTGTGTCAATTTTCCATTTTGGTGTGACTTACATTGTTTTGTGCACCTAATAATCCTTATGTGGTGTACCTAATGACAATTTGAGATCACTTTTCATTTAAAATTATATTTCTATTAAATATCCATAATCTCATATCATGGATATGTTTATTATATAAACTGTATACCATTTTACATATGGTGTATATTTGGAAAGTTATTTTAACTATAGAAATATTGATGAATCTATATTCTCTACTCTATACAGATATTGAAAAGTCATATCGATCTTGTATTAAATAAATGTATAAAGAATGATTTGGACTTGCAGTGGTGGGTGGGGCCCACTATAGCCCCTCGATGCATCGATAGGTCTCATGAGACAAATCAGTTGGCAACAAACCCTTCGAGTTTGTTTCCAAAAATCAGACGGGTTTCTACCCACAGAACTAAACTATTTTAATGGTATTATGTTATCATGTTCTAGATACATTATGTCCAATTAGCAATCATTCTATTTATTTATTATCATTTATTACTTTCCATGAGATATTCACTATGAAAAAATCTATGGATACAGTTTCATTCTCAGTTTATTAATGGCGTGAGTTTTTATTTATTCACCATGCCATATTGGTATGTAAAATTATTTATGATTCAGTTATTATTGATTCATGATTCCACTATTTTTAAACCTTACTGATCATTTTAGATCACCCCTTTCAATTGTTTACCTTCAAAAGGTGATGAAGAGGAGATCATTTATTGAGTTTCTGTGGATGCAGTTTTTAGTTTTTGTTATGTTTTGTATTTTGTAACCTTTTCCAATGTAATTTGAGTTACATCAATGTATCTAGTTTCTTCAACACTACTAAAATGATCATTCCTTTGGGATTTTCATTCCTTATGATCATTCCAATATAATAAGTAATGCACCGACTCTTGTCTAGAGGGATCGGGGTGTTACACCTAGGAGATTTTAATTTCCTCAACAATAGCTTCCAATAATTCTTTTGAGAGGTGAAGAATATTTAGGATCAACATCTTGCCCAAGGTGGGAACCAACTATATTGTGATATCATACTTATATTCAAGGTTTTGGTGCTTCCAAATTTGGGATTCCTCTTTAAACTGATACATTGTAGTTGAGTAATTTTGTGTGGATAGATGTGGTGATTGTAAGGGACTTGAAGACCTTTTTTTTTTGGTTGGTGGGGTCAAGCTAACCTTCCCACATGCCTACATTGGTCAAAAAAATGGGCACCTACCAATTTTCTTTCTAAGAAAACTGGGTTAAAATGACTCCTAAAGTTTTCATTATCACCATGTTCATATAGAAATACCTAAATGTATTAACCAAATTTTTTTGACACATTTATGGATTTGGTAGAGAAATACCACATGTGTTGAGATTTTCTATGACCACGTCTTCTCTGGTTTCCTCAACTTCTATAGCATTTTCCACTGGCTACTTAGTTATGTGTGAATAACTCAAGTTTATATTCATAATAATTATTAGATAATGGATATAATGATTGAATGGAATTAACATATCAAAAAATTGGATCTTTATCTAAGGAGGGTTATTTTTGATAGAGTGGTTCCTGTATTCAGAATGATGTTACTAGAAAATGTTGAGAGACCAAACTTTTTTGGGAGTTTATCGAAGCACATTTACTTTCATCCTATTCTGTTTTAATTTATTATTCCTTCCTCTAGAAGATGGTTTTAAAGGTTTTCCTTTGTAATATATAGTAGAAATTAGGGCCTCAATTGGTTGAATATGTTTTCCATTTAAGATATTATAATCTTAATTGATGAATTTCATGTCATCCAGTTGTTAAACTATTTTTTATTCATGAATGGGTATTCCTATTATCTATCCCTCCTCCTCAGGTAGAGTAGTGGACAGATAGGTCACATGTCATGAGGAATTTTCAAATGTCACTTTTCTATAATCAACTATATTTCTAAGGGTATTTAAAATAGATTGAGACCCATACACTCAGATCTGGTGTTAAAATCATACTCATTACACGTTAGTTATAATACCAACTAAAGATACCAAATTTTAAACATATATAATTACAATATAAATAACCACTAGTAATATAATTTCATATATAATTCCTTTTAGTATTAGAGATTTAGATAATTAGAAAAAACACTTTACATAAAAATCATGTATTTCTCATCAAGTGGGTATTTTCCCCATTATATCCCTATTTTCTTATTCTATAAGATGACATCATCATCTCCCAAAATATTCTACACACATGATACTCTTATAGAAATAATATTAACTAATAACATTCTTCATAACTAGGTGAAATGGAAACTTAATAAAGGGTGATCTAATATTATCAATAAGTGTAAACATGGGAGATATCAATCATAAGTGATTATCAGATGATCATAAGGGTTTGATAACATAATCAAGCGCATATTATAAATATAAAATATTCATAATTAAAAAATAATGTAATATCCATATGCATGATCCATATGGGTCTCAAAACAAATATAATCATTCATGAGTCGTAACATAAGCATGTAGAATTATAATATTAAGAAATCATAATCTTGTAAGCATAGTTGTTTTGAATCATGTTCATTAAGAATATTGTGAGTATATTTAAATACCTCAACCCACATAACCTAGAGTCGATGGTAAATTTAATACATTGATGATAGATACAAGAGATCACATCCCAAATGAGTGAATAGTTTAGTAGTCTTGATAAAAATATATATATACATTAATCTCACATTAAAAATGAAAACATAAAAAATAAGACATAGTGAATGTAAATATTTAGTATCCTTGAACTCTTTCAAAGATTCCTTCTTCATATCCTGGGGAAAGGAAAAAAATAAAGGGTGACCTCAAATACTCAACAAGGATTATTTACAGTGGAAGCTATCATGAGTAAATAAGTAATTATCAATATGGAAAAGTAAATAACTGTAAATACAAAACATTTAATCAATAACATAAGACTTAAATGAATCCATAGAAAATATCAATGGAAAAATATCATGGATAATAATAGCTAAATTCTCATTGAATAAAGTTCTTAATATTTGTTTTCATGATCTCATTCATCATGAAATCTATAACATTAAGATCTTATTCTAAGATAGTTTAATCTCTGGGTAGTTGTACACCAAAAAATTATTTAATTTGGACAAGTGATTTGTCTCATGAGACATGTCTATGTATCAAGGGGTGGTCTATAACTGGGCCCCACTTTTCACTATATCTCCAGTGCATTCCTCAAATATAAAATAATTAATTTAATTCAATAACATTGTGATTTATCTTTAAATATATGTATTGGGTCAACAATAAAGAATATTAATATTTTTATAATCAATCAAATTAGTCTCATGGTAAAACACTATATATTGAAATGATATACTATTTAGGAAATATTTATATCTATTATATGAATAATATTGATATTTAAGATAAATTAAATGTCTAATGATCACAAGAGAGTGAATATTTCAAGATAATGTTAATGAAAAAAAATTAATCAAGATAGATAATGTAAATACTTTACCTAGTAAAACTGATCATAAATCATCCAAAGAAATAACAAGTACAATATCATTAAAACATATCCTAGGTTAAGTATATGTAAAATAAATGGTCATTTTCTTTTATTAATATAAATACAATAAAAATATCCTTAAAAACATTCTTGAGGAAAATACATTTTTCATTTGTAAAATCGCATTTGAAAAGAAAAAATTTCCAGAATATTAGAAAAAAAATATTTGAAAATAAACTTGTAAAAATGTAAAGGAAGATTCAAATAAATTAATGTTCATGATGTTGGGATGACTCTTTTCATTTTGGGTACATTAAAAAATATTTCATTCACATTTTCTTTAAAAAGTCAAAAAGTATATTGTTTGGAAAATGATAACAATATTTCTATTAAAAATTTTAATAAAAAATAAAAAATGTGTAAAATTTTCTTCAATAAATAATTTTATAATATTAAAAATGTTATTTAAAACATTTTTCTAAATATATGGATAGGGTAGAAAAAGATTTCTGACCGAGTAAAAAAAAGTTCATTTTCCTTAAAATTTTGATTTTTTATCTTGATTACTTAAATAGTGTAAAATTAATTGAAAACATATAATCCATATAAATAACTAGAGGATTAAAAATAATATGGGTTTTATATATAAATATCAAATAATTCCCCCATTGGAGTCTTAAACAAAAATAATCCATAATAATGATGAGACTATGAAATAAACCCTTACCACATTGGTAACTTTTGAGTCACAACCCATTTAAAATGAATCGATAAAGACAATAAATACAAATGTATTCATGATATAACATATCAAAGGGGTAGTATATTCACCACATAAAAATAAATAGGTGCATAATAACAATTACGTCTCAATGGAGTGGAAATTGAGATGAAATATATGATATATATCATACTTTTGAAGTGTGAATTAATCAATGAATTGATTATGTGTGTCACATATAAATCCAAAAAAAACAAGTGGAAATAAATAATAAAATAATCAAAAGTTATTAGATACATAATCACATAACATCAAAGATAATGAATATGTAATACAACAAAATAAAAATAAATTGAGTTATGAAACCCCTTACCACTTGTTAACTTTTAGTCAAATTTCCTTGGATGAAATAATTCAAATTAGAATATAAAATACCATAAAGTATGAGGAATTCATGATATAAAATTTAAAGTATCAATATATACATAATATAAAATAAATTAGTTTATAACATTAAAATCTACTTTAATGAAATGAAATTGAGACGGATTACCTTACCTCGGATCCAACTAATCAAATACGTAATTTATCTTCGTGAATAATAAAATTATATTAATTATTTATTTTCTGAAGAACTATTTTTTGTTTATTATTTCATTTATTTTATTCATTAACATTCTATATTTAATTACTTAATCAATTATTTTTACATCATATGTTTTGATGATATTCATATCATATGTCCAAAACGACTTCGGTCAGTTGAATATGGTAAAATATGTTATTATTAAATCATCTAAAAAAATAATAATAATGAAATAACTATCATTTTTATACATTAATTATACTTTTAAAACTAACCATGAATTATGGTTATTAAAAATGAACAATTTTACAATCATAGATATAGTATGGAAACGTATACATGAGTAATGCTTCCATTTTACAATAATCGTGAGGGAAAGAAGGTATGTGTACTTTTTTCTAGGTAAAAATGGATATAGTGATGACACAAGAGAGGTTGAATTGTGTCCTTTTTAAAATTTTACAATTCTGTTGATTCACACAAATAGAAGATAATAACTGGAAGCGTTTTTGTAACAGGTTATATGCAGCAAATATGAACAGAAAACAAAGCACAAAAATTTATAGTGGTTCAGAGCACAAAGATCCCATATTCCACTCCATCAATTACCCTCTCTATGGGCATAGTGAATTTCACTAGTAAGGTCCTTTTATCATAAGACTGATCCACAATTGAGTGTAGGTAGTTTTCACCCTTACAAATAAAGGCTTATAAAACAGAGCATTCTGGTTCTTTTATAGGGAACCAATAAAACCATAGATTAGTGCGAGAAGCTGACACTCCACCACAACTGAATACAAGTAGTTGAAACTCAAGATATATAAGATGTAGTTTGTTGAGAAATAGATATAGCTCGTAGTTGCAGCAACACACAATTGATAAAATAAGGATCTTCGACTTCAGAAGAAAATAAACTTTGAAGAATGTCTGAAGTGATCCGGTTTCTTAAAAGATCTTTATCTTTAAGAATAGTAACTAAAATAGAGTGTCGCATTCACAGGATTGAAAATTAGATCTTCAAAATTCAGTTCGTGTTTTTGTGATGCTTGATCATTGTAGCACTGTAAAAAAAATCACATGAAAAATTCAATGAATAATATTTACACAAATATCAAGAGGTATTCACAGATATGGGGTTTTTTACAAATGATACTCTAAAAGATATATAATTATAAATCTCCAGCGCCATTTCAGATCTTCAAAAGATACCTGATAAATCATCAAGATTCAAAATCAAATAAACAAATCAGAGAAGGCGTAACTTTCCTTAAGAATAGGATTAAAAATCTCTATTGTAAATGGCTCTTTAAATCATATATAACAAGCTTTGAATCAGTCAAAAAAAGAGCTTTAAATCATCCTGATATTACAAAAATACTATTGTAAAAAGCTCTGATAAAGACATAAATTCAAATTTCCGACGTTGAAAAGTCAAACATAAGGTTCCTTCACAAAACGACAAAATAACAAACATAGGGTTAAAATTCATAATGTAGGGTTGATGATCTATACATTTATCCATGTCAACATAGATATATGAATGTAACATTGATTATCCATACGTTCACTTTTCCCAAACATAAGGTTGACAATGAAAGGTTGATTACAAAAGTATGTTGATGATCCATACGTTTGTAAAGTTCCATACTTACGTAGGGTTCTTTAACCATACTGGTTATTTCTGAAAAACATAAGTTTCTTATCCAAACATAATGTTTCTTAAACATAAGTTTATTCAAATGTAAGGTTGATTAACCATACACATTGATCCTTCAACATAAACGTAAGTTTTGTTCTACACGTTACTTTTTCAATGTATTGAATTAATAGTATTTCTAGTAAATGAAAAATAGTGAACAATGTTTCCAGAATACTCTTAAGAGCGTTCTGAACACTTTAACGAATATTTCTTACAAATAAATAATTGGATATTATTTTAAGATAAGAATTATAAAGAATATAAATTTCCTGAAATACACTCAAAATAAAATCATTAGTAAAAAAACAAGGGTATTTTTGAGCATCAAAATAAATAATATTTATAGAGTATTATTGAGACAATACATTCTCAACAATCTCCCCCTTTTTTATGATCACAAAACCCATAAATAAAAACTATAATCTTAGCAAAATAATTTAAAATTTTGTAAACATTAAAAGAAAATAATTTCAATTTGATAGAATTATTTCGATAAAGAATAAATATCTAAATTTCTACCCCAAAGGTAAATTTCAAAGAAATATTTATGCTTATCTAAATTTCTCAAAAAAATTAAATGTTGTGTTATCTAAATTTCTCCCCCTTTTGTGATATCAAAAATAAAGTATATAAATAGATTAAAACACATTTAATATTGAACAGAATGATAAGTGAATGTTATAAGTAACTGTAATGAATAAAGAGAATTGGATTTTGGCTATCAGACAAAAATAAAAAATCAGATAAAATAATGAAATGTAACATATAGATAGAAAACAAGTTCATTGATCAATAAAGACATAAATATAATAAAGTTTGTGACTAAGAAACAAAAATATTCATTTTCGTGGTTCAAGGTAGAAAAAAGGCTAAGGATTGGTTGGGTTTGAATTTTGAATGGATTTAAACATCTCCTTCATCTCAGCCATTTGTAATCTTTTCTTTTTTTAAAATTGTCTCCTAGTTGAACAACCAATAGCCTAGATCCATTATTTACATGCATATTATCCACTATGTTGACCTTTAGAAACTCATGAAGACTCTCCTCTTTCTTCATGAATAGCTCCAATTTCTTTGAAAACTGATTCTTCACAAGAAATAAGACTAATTATCTAAAACTTCAGTCTGAGCATCAGAAATATGATCTGACTATCCCACAGTCTGATCTATAATCAAGGGTTGAATTTCTATAATTTATTCCTGTAAAATATTCTCTTCTTGAACAGATCCTTGTTCAATAACTTCTTCTCTGACAATCTCTAATTGAACATTTTTAGTTTGAGTATTCTTTTCTTGAATTGTTTCTACTGGAATGATCTTTTATACCTATTCATTCACCAGGGATACAATATCAAGATCTCTATCTTGACTCTCCATTGGAATTTCCTCTTCAATAATAGTTTCTTCCAAATGAACTGAGCATGTTGCTTCTCCAGAAGCAAATATTTTCTCTTTAACTTGAGGAGTTTTTCTGTTCCTTGGTTTCATAATAAGTCCTTGACTTTTTTCTTTCTCTACTTCCTCTTATTCAGTTTTAAATATAAGTTGTCTCTTAGATGGTTTTGAAACTGCATTTATTCATGATTCAGTTACACCCTCCTTTCGAACACCTGCGTGCTCCCCCTAAGAAAAAGCTTCTGAACTCTATTCTTCCTCAGCTCCAACAGGAAAAATCTTTCCTTTTATAGTGTTCTAGAAAAATCCAATATTTCTTAATGTTCCAGAAATAAAAACATTATTATGATGGCATTTGGATCTTGCATTAACCAGTCTGATCATGTCCTTCTTAAATAAAATCCTTGAAATTATCTGTCCATATGGATAGAAATTTATTATTGCATCTGGTGAATAGTAGTAATGAAGGCATCGAAATAAATACCATAGAAAATTCAATTTAATATCACTCAGAAAAATAAATATGATATACATGTCTGGGTAAAGGATTTTTTATATCTCATCCATCCTCGGAGTTATTCCTGTCTGAATAAAATTCTCTAGAATCTTATGGTCAACTTCTAAATCCTTAACAAACATCTTTCTGATGTACATCGAATTAAACCAAAAAGACATGATATCTTTATAGGAATTTTCCTTATCACCAATTTATCTAAGATCGAAATAAAAAACCCCTTCATGTGAGCAGTTAAAAAAATCAACCTCAGTAGAAGAAATAGAGAATTCCCTATCTTCGATTCTAGAAAAAATAATATCCTCTAAATCTTTGAAAATAAACTGTACACTCTTATAAAAAGAATTCAATTTTATCTCATATATAAATTCTGAGTTGATGTTATTGAGAGATGTCTTAAGTACTTGAAAAGATAATGCTTGTTTTAGGAGTAAGTTCGTCTGATATAACCAATCAAGATCAACCACTTTTCCCTGAAGAATTTTTCTGCCTGTAACTCTTTGTCGTTTTGGGTCACTTGCTTCTCCTTATTTGACTCTCTTGGTTTTCGTCATTTTTGAAGATCTAAAAATATGAGGTTTTTGGTTTCTAGGGTTTGTAAGGATGAACAAATATTTTGGGTTAGGTGAAACTATTTTTTGGAAAACAAAGGGTAAGTTAGATGAAGGGTTTCTATTAGACGACACACATCCTCGTTTCTCATGTCATAGAGTAATTATAACAAAAAATTAATAATTACGTGGTGTAAATAGATTTAAGATAAAATAGATTAACTGAAATACTGTAAAATAAAAATAATAAAAGTAAATTAGATTTACAAAAAATAAATTAGGCGTAAAATAAATTAAAATAAAATAAAAGTAAATAAAATAAAATAAAAAAATAAAATTATTTAATTAAAAATTAAATAAAATTAACTCCCCTTTATAAAATCAAAACAAGTAGTGGGAAGTGGTTTAGTAAAAATATTAGCTAATTGATATTTAGTGTTTACAAATTCTAAAGATATATCCTTTTTAAGAACATAATCTCTTAGAAAATGATGTTTAATATCAATATTCTTAGTTCCAGAATGACTTATTGGATTTTTTGAAATGTTTATAGCACTTTTATTATCACATAAAATAGGTGTATTATTAAAATTAAGTCCAAATTCCATTAGAGTGTTTTTCATTCATAGCACTTGTGCACAACAACTGCCTATAGATATATACTCTGATTCGGTTGTTGACAGTGCAACCGGGTGTTGCTTCTTACTTGACCATGACACTAACGGTTTTCCTAAAAAGTGACAGGTTCCTAAATTACTTTTTATATCTAATCTACATCCTCAAAAATATGAATTTGAATATGATATTAAATTAAAATCAGAATTTTTTGGATAAAGAATAGATTGAACAACTATTCCTTTTAAATAACTAAAAATACTTTTTACAGCAGCAAGATGGGATTCTTTTGGATTTGATTGAAATCTAGAACAAAGACATATTGAAAACATAACATCAGGTCTTCTAGTAGTAAGATATAGTAAAATTCCAATCATACCTCTATATAACTTTTTGTCCACTAGTTTTCCAGCTTCATCCAAGACAAGTTTAATATTAGTACACATGGGAGTTGAATATGTCTTGTTGTTCTCAAGACAAAACTTTTTCAATAAATTAGTAATGTATTTACTTTTATTTAATACATTTTTATAATATTTTTTATAAATTAAAAGTCCTAAAAATACATTTAATTCCCCTGTCATTCTCATTTCAAATTATTTTTGCATTAGTTTTGAAAAATCATTAAAAAAAATTATTTGTTGATTCAAAAATAACATCATCAACATAGATTTTAACTAATAATAAATTAGAACAAAATATTTTCTTAAATAGGGTTGGGTATTCCAAACAAAAAGTAAAACCATTTTTCAAAATAAATGAACTTAGTCTTTCATACCAAGATCTAGGTGCTTGTTTAAGGCCATAGAGAGCTTTAGTAAGTTTAAAAACAAAATCTAGTTTTTGAGAATTTTCAAAACCAGGAGGTTGCTCAACATAAAATGCCTCCATTAAATATCCATTTAAAAAGGAATATTTTACATCCATATGATATAATTTAAAATCCATACGAGATGCATAGGCCAAAATAATTATAATTGCTTTTATTCTAGCTACAAGAGTAAAGATTCCATCATAATCTATACCTTCTTCTTGATTATATATTTTTTCTACTAGTCTAGATTTGTTTCTAGTTATAATACCTTGATCATCTTGTTTATTCCTAAAGACCCATTTAGTTCCTATTACTGGATAATTTGATGGTCTTTCCACTAATTTCCAAAATTTGTTTCTTTTAAACTAATTTAGCTCTTCTTGCATTTCTAACATCCAACTTTTATCTTCTAAGTCTTCTTTAAAAGATTTTGGCTCCAGGTAAGATAGAAAAGTAGAAAATTCCACTTGGTTTCCTACACTTCTTCTAGCTTTTATTCCTATGTCTAGATATCCTATAACAGTCTCTAAAGGGTGATTCTTCAGGATTCTAGACTATCTAGGTAGAGCACTTTTAGGTTCATCAGTATCATGTTCTTCTGAACTAGACTGAATTTTATTTATATTTTCAAAATAATTTTTCAAGTTATCAAGTCTCATGTTGTTAGAAGAATCACCAGCTTCATCTGTTTGATCTTTCTCTTTATTAAAAGGATCAGTTTCATCAAACTTCACATGAACTGATTCTTCAACAATCCTTGAATTTTTATTAAATACTCTATAAGATTTAGAAGTTTCAGAATATCCTAAGAATATTCCTTCATTAGCTTTTTGATCGAACTTTCCAAGATTTTCCTTGGTGTTCAAGATATATACCTTACATCCAAAAACCTTAAGGTAATTTACCTTAGGATTTTTGTTATTCCAAAGTTCATAAGGAGTCTTTTTGAAAATAGGTTGAATTAAAACTCTATTTATAATATAGCATGATGTGCTTACAGATTCTTCCCAAAAGTAGGCTGGAATACTGTATTCATTTAGTATAGTCCTATCCATTTCTTGAATAGTTCTATTTCTTCTTTCAACAATTCCATTTTGTTGAGGTGTTTTTAGTGCAGAGAAGGTGTGTTTAATACCCATATTTGAGAAAAAAGAATTAAATTTTTTATTCTAAAACCCTTCACCATGATCACTTCTTAATGAAATTATATTAAAACCTTTTTTATTTTCAACACTTTTATAAAAACTTTCAAAAACATAAAAATCTTCATTTTTGAGTTTTAGAAAATATTCCCAAGTAAATCTAGAATAATCATCAACTAAAAAATATACATATAATTTACCAGAAAAATTTTCTATTCTAGATGGTCCAAAAAAATACATATGAATAAGTTTTAGGGGCTTTGAAGTAGCAACTTTGTTAACAAATTTGAAGGAAGATTGGTGTCTCTTTCCAATCTTACATGCATCACAGAATCTATCACTTTCAAATTTAAGACTAGGTAAATATGAAACTAATTGTTTCTTAGATAACTTATGTAAAGAAAAAATATTACAATGACCAATACTTTTATTCCAAATTCATGACTCATTTACCTTAGCAGTTAAATAGCTCACTTTATATTTACACAAGGAATTTAAATCCAAAGAGTAGACATTATCTGTTTTGGGTGCTCTAAATTTAAGCAAATTATCTTTAAAAAAAGAACAAGAATTATTAGAAAAATCAACACAGTATCTATCATCACAGAGTTGAGAGATACTTATCAGATTGTGCTTCAATATTTTTACATAGAGTACTTTATTAATTAAGACAGTATTTGAATCTACAACTATTCCGAGTCCAATAATTTTTCTTTTGGAAAATGTCACCAAAGGTGACTAGGCCTCCATCTATTTTAGTTAAAGTACAGAAATTTGATGAATTTCCACTCAAATTTATTAAACATCCATTGTCCATATACCATATATCTTTTCCTCTTATGTGGCATGTTACCTAAAAGGAAAAATTAAACAAAAATTTGTTTTATTACCCATATCTTTTTTGGTTTAACAGTGTTAGATATCAAGGACTTAGGAATCCAAACAGATTTATTTTGATCAACACTGTCATAATTTAAACTAGATAAATATTTTTAATAATGAACATGATTGACACCACATAATTGATATTTTCTTAAATAAAAGTCATTAGCATAATATCCATTAATACCACAATAAAAACATTTAATAGTAGACATGCCTTTTCTATTAGAACCAGGAACAAAATAGTTTTTGTACAGTTTGGTTTTTTCACCCTTACTTCCAACACCAAACCTTTCCTTTTTAACAACATTTTTTCCAATAATTTCATCCAGTTTATTTTCTCCTTTTGTGAAAACAAGAGAATCATATTTATAGGTTTCTACTTCTCCCTGTAGAGCCTAAATATTACTTTCATAAACATCATAGTTGGTAGTAGTTGAATTAAATTTTTCAACAAGCTCTTAATGATGTTTTAGTACTGTATTTATTTCACCTATAATATCATTATGAATGTTCTTTAAATATTTATATTTTTTTAATAAGGAATCATATTTTTCTTCAAGCATACTATAATAGGAATTCATTTTATCATTCGAATAGCTATAATCATAATCTGATGAATATTAAGATTATACCTTATCTTATTTTGCCATGAAGCACATATTAGAATTTAGATTTGACTCTTCTTTGTTTGAATTGGAATTAAATGAGATATTGGAGTCTTCAGAGACACTCCAAATATCCTTCATTGCTCTTTTATATTTTTCTCATAATCAGCATTCTTCTAATATTTCTTTTCTATCTTTTTCTTCTCTCCTTTAAATTGAGGAAAATCGGGTCTTATATGACCCAATTTTTTCATTCGTAACATCTTACTTCCCCTGAGTCTTTCTCATCCATTTTGAAGGTTATTCTGAATTCTTTCTTCTTCTTATAAAATTTACTGAATTTTATAGCTAATTGAACCATATCAATTTCTAAATCAAATGAGTCTAAATTTATTTCTTCTTGTTTCATTTTTCTATTCTACTTTTGGGATGTAACTTTTAAAGTAGTGTTATCCTTTTTCACTAGGAATTTGTGATCTTCAACTTCATCTTTCATTTCATCCTCATACATCATTAAAGTTCCAATAAATTGTCTCATTTTCATATTCTTGATAGGTGATGATTGGAAGATTGTAGTAGAAATTCCATTCTACTTCTCAATTAGAACTCTTAGAACTTTCAAAGCTTGATAAGGTTGGATGATAGGCTCACCTAAAGATGTTATATTATTAAAAATTTCTGTTATCCTTCCATTCATCTATGTGATTCTCTCTCCATAAAACATTTTGAAAGTATCAAACTTTAATTTTGTTGTAGCATATATAATTTGTCTAACATTTTCAGTACCTTCATAGTCTACTGCAATTGTATACCACATTTCATAGGTTTTTGGGAATTGAGATACACGGTTGAATTCATCTAGTCCAATACTATAAATAATAGAATTCATTACTTTTGAATTCATATCATACTTAGTATCTATAGTAATATACCAAGTTTCAGGTTTTTCAGGAATTGTGTAAGGAGTAACAATCTTTGAGTATACTCTAAATCCAATATTTTTTAAGTAGATTATCATTTGTGACTTTTAGCATCCATAATTCTCACCATTGAAGTATGGAGCACGAACCATTGACATTCCTTCCTTGATATTCTCCATTAAAATCACTAATATAGATCTTATTCCTTTAGCTTGGTATAGATTTTTTGAAAAGATCAACCTCTGATACCAAATGTTAGGTTAGAATGGATATAATGATGACACAAGAGGGGGGTGAATTGTGTCCTTTTCAAAATTTTACAATTCTTTTGATTCAAAAAAATAAAAGATAATAACTGGTAGCATTTTTGTAATAGAGTATATGCAGCAGATATGAACAGAAAAAAAAATCACAACAATTTATAGTGTTTTGGGGCACAAAGATCCCCTATTCCACTCCACTAATTACCCTCTCTGTGGGATTGGTGAATTTCACTAGTAAGGTCCCTGTATCATAATACTGATCCACAACTGAGTGCAGGAAGTTGTCACCCTTACAAACAAAGGCTTATAAAATAGAGCCTTATGGTTCTTTTATAAGGAACCGATAAAACCAAATCTTAGTGTGAGAAGATAACACTCCACCATAACTAAATATGAGTAGCCAAAACTCAAGATAGATAAGATTTAGTTTGTTGAGAAATAGATATAGCTCGCAGTTGCAGAAACACGCAACTGATAAAAGAAGGATCTTTGACTTCATAAGAAAATAAACTTTGAAGAATGTATAAAGTGATTTGTTTGCTCAAAAGATATTTGTCTTTAAGAGCAGTAACTAAAACAGAGTGTCTCGTTCATAGGATTGAAAATTAGATCTTCAAAATGCAGTTTTCATTTTTATGATGCTTGATCATTGTAGCATTGTAAACAATTTTCACTGGAAAAATTCAACAAATAATATTTACGCAGATATCTGAGACGTATTCACAGATCCGGGGTTTTTTACAGATAATACTTAGAGAGATATATAATGATAAATCTCCATAATGGTTTTAGATTCGCAAAAGATTCATGATAAATCATCAATATTCAAAATCAAATAAACATATCAGAGAAGGCGTAACTTCCTTTAAGAATAGGAGTAAAAATCTTCATTGTAAATAGATTTTAAATCATATATAATGAGCTATGAATCAGTCAACAATGAGCTTCAAATTGTCCTGATATTCCATAAATACTATCACAAAAAGCTCCGATAAAGATGTAAATTCAAATTTTCGGTGTTGAAAAGTCAAACGTAAGGTTCCTTCACAAAATGAAAAAATAATAAACGTAGGGTTTATGATCTATAAATTTATCCACATTAGCATAGATCTCTGAATGTAACAGTGATTATCCATACGTTCACTTTTCTCAAACTTAAGGTTGACAATGTAAGGTTGATTACAAAAGTAAGTTTGATGATCCATACATTTGTAAAGTTCCATACTTACATAGGGTTCTTTAACCATACTTTTTCTTTCTAACAAACATAAGGTTCTTATCCAAATGTAATGAATATTTCTCACAAATAAATATTTGAATATTATTTCAAGATAATAATTATAAAGAATATAAATTTCATAAAATACACTCAAAATAAAATCATTAGTAAAAAAAACAAGGGTATTTGTGAGCATCAAAATCAATAATATTTATAGAGTATTGTTGAGACAATACATGCCCAAGAATTTTAACTTTCAAAAATGATCATTATATCATAATTATAATGTTATTTATTTAAATTTTCTTCTATATAATATCCATGTTTTTCTGTAATGAAAAATGAATCACATCACTTCGTGGATGTGGTAATCCACATGTACACACAAGCGATGTTAACATTTTTAAATGAATGGAATGGTAACAGATTATATGATATGTTATCTTCATATAATTATAAATATTTCATGAATATATATTAAATTAATCTTAAAAAATCAATGTGAGTGGTGGTGATGGAAAATAAATTACACTCGTTAGAGAGCTAATAGTCTTCCATATACATGAATAATGGTTTAGTTTTTCATTTTATGGAAGAGGAGATGGATGTGGGTTATTAAATTAACATAATAACATATAAATGTATTGGATATATTTATTTTATTATATTATAGTGGTTGAATAATATTTTAAGGAGTTAGATGAAGAAATAAAACAAAAAATCTTGGTTAAGAACGATGCATCTTATTCAGACAACCTCATTAGGTTTTCAAAAAAACCTTCATAGGTGGGTATTATAATAAAAAGATGACTCTAGGATATGAGAATGTAATTATTAAATATATTTGGGTAGTTATTTTCTAATAAAAATGGTTCTTTAAGTGTTAATAAAATATTATAGGTGGTTCCCTGCCATAACTGAAGGGAGGGGTGCATTTAAAATTTCATAAAATATTAAATAATTGTAAGGAAATATTAAATTTCAATACTTTCAAATGGATAGGGATTATAATTTGTGATAATATAAGGTCTAAATATGTCCATAAAATAGAATTTATACAAATTTAATTTTTAATTATAACATATCCCTTTGTTTATCCCCTGGTAAACACATTTTAACCTTAACTGTAGTAACAACCTTTCCAAGATAAAAGGGTTTTGATTTTACATATAAGGTTTCAATTGAATCCTAAATAAAAAATGGATGAAGTTTTAGTCCATTTATAATAATAATTTTCATATTTAGGTATTTTTAGGATTTTTCAATTATTTAAAAAAATATTTATTAACATAAAATGTCATTTATATCATTTTGACAGTATTTATTTGATTTAACTTTAAATACATGAAGATAATAATTAATTTCAAGTATAATCCATTTAATCATAAATAATACCTCATTAATTACTATAAAATTATTTTAGAACCATAAATCATCCCAAATACATCAGTTTTAATGTTTAAAAAATTATTTAACTTGGGGTTTCCACTATTTTTACAAGCGTTGTGTAAGCATTGTATAAGCATTTAGGGTAACCATATAATCACTAAAAATTAAAAATAAATTATGATAATTAAAATAATTAAATTATAAAAAAAATATTTAATATTCATTAAAAATGTATTATTATCCCTATGAGAACATATAAGAGTTTTTTAGTGGAAAGAGAGTGACATTTTTTATTTTCTTAACATAAATTATTTTTTAGGTCACATTCATGGATAGGTGTCCCATAATGTAACACCCTAACCCTAAAGCCACTAAACCAGTGCTCCGAGCTGGTTCACTACATGACCACAAGCGTGGCTCCTCATATTCTAGTGGCTGCCAACTAGCAGTAAAGCTCTAAAGTGGGACTCTGAGGAGACCATACCCCCATTTCAGAGTGCACAACCAGAAATAAATAACCAAATATAATATGCATCAGAGTAAGTGAAACGAATAAATAAATTGAAACATAATATAATAAGGTGAAATGAAATAAAGGCCCAAATGTACATAGAATAGATATAACCAACACCCTTTGGGCCAATAACATAACATACTAAAATAAAAGAAACTACAAAAAATCTCTGCAGCATCACTGATCCAATCTCATCCAACCATCTAATACCACTTGAGGAATCCTACTCAACTACAATACTCAATACTAGCCTCATACCAAACCTGTGCCTATAATAAACATATGACAGCTTCTTGAGTACCCAAGTGTAATGGAGGCCTGAGAAATTTGTGTGTAATATTTATTAGGCCACCACCAATGGAGTCTAAAGAAAATACCAGTAAGAGAAATAGTTTTTGTAGATTAAAAAAAGAATAAATAAATAGAACAATAAATGAATGAAAACCAAAAAATATGATAGTTCATCTATTTCCCACTGGCCCATGGGTTCTATGGTGACACCCAGGCCAACCAACCATAATGTGATCTAAAATAGTCCTATAAATCATAACATAAGAGGCACATCACATCTAAAGAAACATAAGTGTTTATTCTTGTTCGTTCAACTCAAAGAGGCTTAAGACATACATACACAGTACCAAACTCATGTAATTATGCCAATAGTTCCTAAAACAATATTCTGGAATCTAACCCCAAATATCGACATCAAAATCAAACAAGGTCAAAATCTTAGTCCAGAACCTAATCGTATACCAAACTATCGATAGCAATATTGAACATCATGTATATCAAAATCATAACAAAACCTAAAAATAGTTCCTAGAGCCTCAGTCTATCATCCATCTATACATAAAATCAGTGGTGCCTAGAGAATCAGTCTGGACTAGCCTAAAGAGGAGGAGCGTCAATCCAACTTCCTTTTTAATATGGTATACCATCAATTCCTTGATCCTCAGTCTGGAGATTAAACCATGAATTATACTATAGTTATTCATAGCCTCATTTTGAAACCTTATACATAATATAATACCTATTTCCAGAGCATCAGTCTAGAACCCAAACAATTCCATCAATTCTTACATACTAAGCTCAATAAAATGACCACACAACCGGTTTAAGAAAAAAACCCCTCTTTAATCTGTCAATGCTTACAACAGTCCCTATAGACCTTTAAAACAAAAACATGCCTCAACCAAGCCCAAACTCTTTTCACATGTTAAAGAAAACCAAACCAGAATCTCTCATTAAGAATTTCAAAACCACACATTTAAAACATATTTCTTTCCTTCTGAAAACCTTGAAAAGAACAAATCCTACATTTCCCATCAAAACCATCATAAGGGACGTTAGGTAATTTTCACTAAAGACATCACCAAATACCCATTTAAAATCAACACTAGAAATCAAATTAAATCCTTTGTTTTTTATAAACCATTTGAAGGTAAACATCTCATTCCAAAAAAATAATCATTTCAAAACATAGAATTTCCCTTTTGATACCCAAAAACATGTCAAATACCATGTACATATTTAAAACCATTTCAAAATACACATAGTAATTTTGAAAAACTCAATCCATAAAACATCACAATTTCATTACCTTAAGGGTCTCAAGCATTTATTTCCACATTCAATCCATTTTCCCATTTTCATATTTAATAAAGATAAATAACGATCTTAATTAGGTCAAGACCATCACCCAAATAACCTATTGAATCCATGAATTAAAACATTCCACTCATGGGATATAAATCACACACCACATACACATGAAAATAAATTAACAAGACTATGGGTAAAGATCTTAGACAACCTACCTCACTAGGGAATCTTTCCTAAAACATTTACAATGCATGGAAGCCTTATCAAGGTCTATCTAAGTATTTTCTCAACTCCTTGGCACCCAACTGAGATCATATTGATCAAACAAGACTTAAATAAATACTAAAAAACAATTAATTAATTATAACAATTATAATCAAATAATTAACCAAAAACCAACTTGGTATAATGTCAGACAACTCACCTAGTCATCGTGCCGCATCAAAACCGAAGCCAACTACTCTCTGATGACCTATGAAATAAACTTGACCAATCTATGGGATAAATACATAAGAGGAGATAAAATTTTCACATTAAATTAAATTAATTTAACCAGGAAAACATAATAAAATTCACCATGGTCACATACCTAAATGAAATTCCACACAACGATGTGTGGAATCCATCTCGGTATATCCTCTTACCAAGATGAACAAAATCACTAAGATAAACAGATGATTCCACCATGATCCAGAGGAACCATAAACAAAAACTAGTCTAGAGAACTCCAAAATTAGAAAGAACAAGAAGAAGAATAAAGGAAACTAAAATAGGTGGAGAACTCACCTATTATGCCAAGGAATTTCCATGAAAACACCACCAAAATTGAAGGGAGTAGGAGGAATAAGGGTTTTGGGAACCTGTGGTTTGTGCGCATCAAAGGGAGGAGGAAATAAGGTGGAGTGGATAAAAACCTAAGGAGAAATTTTGTTAAAATCCCCATTTTCTATGAAATCTGGGCATCCACATGGTTTTACAGCATCTTATGTCAAACCATGCCCCAACCATGTGGTTGGTTCTGTCTGAGGCCACTCAAACGTTTGTCCAAAATGTTCACCAACCATTCCCACACCTACAATCCAACACCCATTCCATGAATGGTTATGATACATGATTTTAGAAACATTGTACCAATCATGTCTTTAGCACTACCTTCCACCTAAGGTAAGGTGCATAGATTCTCTGAAACATTGCGCAAACTATGCACCAAGCCTCAGAACCTCATTAGCCTCACACATTTTATCTTTTTCTCTCACATGTTATACCCCAAAATTTTCTTTAACCATGAAAATCAATCACTCCTAGTTAAAATTGATCTAAAATCATCATGAACATCATGGTGTCACGTGTTTCCTCCTAAACCATGCACACCAAACAATGCAATTTTTTTAGAAAACTCCAAAACTCCTAAAACATAACCTGAAGCCTCCAAAGCTCATTTAAACACATTTTCCACCTCCCGATCCTCATTCATCATCTCAAAAAAACACCATTATGCATTCTAAATCTCTAAATATTTTTCAAAGTATTAATTCAATATTTGACCCATCCGATAATAAAAATTCAAATTCCTTTTGAAATTTTTGATCCATTCAGAAGAAAGATCTTAAAACCTCCTCACCATACTACTTTTCATCCTTGAGAAACCTAGGTGGTCATATATCAAAACAATATGACCTATATTAATCACTATATTTTATCTAACAACCTCATTCAACTTCTGATTTCCCGAAACACTACCAAGGCACAACCTCTGACTTGAGGCCCTCAATCGAAAAAAACTCATAACTAACACTCATTATGAAACCAAAAATCCATGATGGAAACTACCCATTCCAATCCAACTGAAACATTTATTAGAACATTACATGATAATTCATTTATCTATGGTGCTTCACACCATATGATTTCTCTTATAACTACTAACTTCTAATATTTAACACCCTTGTCAATAGAAAACCCAACCAAAACCTGAGCTTGTGCTCTCACCATGTGCCTGAATCCTTTCCAAAATGCCTGGATTCAATTATCATCCCATCATCATCTCATCTGATTATTATTCCTTCACACTCATAGTCATTCCAAAACCACCCAAACATTCCATAACCACCTAAACATATCCACTAGTGCATATACCTAAAATAATTTTCAAAACCACCAGAATCCTGAAGCCAACACTCGACTTGATCATCAACCAAAAATGATCTACCATTAACATTCCCTATAGAATTTAAGTACACACAATAATGGTTTTTTCACTAGAATCATAATTCCATCACAACAGATCCCTGACTGGATCCACACACATGCGACCATTCTAGCATAAGGGTCACACCATCATAATTGATACATCACTCCCCACCATAGGAGTGTCTTCATCACTAACTCACCCAAACAACCTCAACTACTTTGGCCCATTCTCCAACATATGTTAACCCAAGAGTTGGATGTGTCTATCTTTCTATCACTTGGGTGAAAAAATGAAACATAAACTATCGACCATTTTATACATATGAGAACAAAACCCATGGCATTTTCTGGCATATTATCCATCCCTAGGACCTACTCTGAAATCATTCAATGGTGAAATTCCCACTATACCACTCCACATACATATATCCATGATAAAACCTCCAATAGGCCACATACCCAACCAAAAGATACCATGGTATCTATGAGTAAATTCAAATCTCTTTCATTGTATTTGGGATGATGTCAAGTTATTGGGCATGATCATCTCTAACCAAAAGTGTGCTAAGAATTCATCGATGAACAGCACCACCACACATCCATTTCTAATGTCACCTTTATCTATAGGGAAATGTTAAAACATCAAAGGTATTGAGAATACCTACCCAAAAGCATCTCACCACATCTACATCAGTCCTCATCCTACTCATAGTTGACTCCTCTACACAGTCACCTCAGTCGTATGCTTTCATAATGTCCGATCCATAAACAAAATGACATAGCATGTCACTATCCAATTATGGCCCCATGATTTTATTAACACATTACCATCAACCACAAAATTGGGTGACCCCACTATATAACTTAATTCTGACTCCAACGAATCAATATTTATGAAACCTCAACTCAAAAACCCTATCCACTGGCCATTCCAACCTACATGCCCGTATAACCCAATATAGATAACACTTGTTTCTTTTGAAACCCTAAAGAAACTAATGATCCAAAACCACTTACTTAACCACTCAAGACGTAATCATCAATCAAAATTTACACTAATATCATGTACACTCTCATAGTGTTCCTAAAGATGTTTCTAGAAATAACTGAGTCTGGAATAAAGTCACTCATACCCTTAGAAACCACACATACCACCGCATCATGAGCACTCCATTAATTTCCCATTTCAAGAAAATAATATACCTCCATTTTCCTCTTAATAAAAATAGACATTCATTTATGGTCTCCACCTGAAGCAGATGTGTGCACATAAAACCAAATATCCTCAAGAAACCTTTATTCTCTGAATATGACCCATAACCATTAGGCACATACATCCTATGAAACTATCACATGAGTGGTGCCCCCAAAAAAATCTTACTCTCTATAAACTAGGCACAAGTCCAAACCACTTTCACTCAACTTCTATTCCTCAAAACCAGGGAATCCAAAGTTCCTAAACATTATTCTAGATTCCACCCCTGGTTTACCATTTTCAAAAGATCCCAAAACATCCACTAGTTCCTCACACATCCATGTGAACTTACAACACATCCAACCACTCTCATGGGTCATTAAAAAATACCACACAATACTAACTACCAAAACTAGATTCACGTTAAAAGATTACAGGTTCTAACCACCCAGGGTCTATGCCAACTCACAGAAGGACACAACTCATGGGGAATCTGATTAGCCACTGAATAAGGATAATATTAATTATTAAAATATATAATATTCATGTTATTTATTATTCATAAACACTATTTCAGTGCATTTTACACTTTGAACATTATTTCATATTATAATTGTAATTCCTTCTAAAATGCACTATTACATGGTATATTTTTTAACATCATTTAAAGTACCCAAAATGGCCTTGATTTTTTTTTCATGTTTTATTTTCAGGTATCTCATGATACAAGGCACAATTCATACTTTTTAAGTATCTGAAGATTCATATTGGAAGACCACCAAAATGGGATTTCATGGCAATACATTCTGGGAAAAGTAAACTGGATAGCAGCCCAAAAAAGAGACTGTAGAGGCCAGGATCCAAGCCCAATTATTCTCAAAATTTAACTGAATATATAGGAAATCATTAGGAACATTTAATTAAATAGTGGGAAAAGCAAATTTGGATGTTTGAATGGAGTTACAGGTGGCCCAAGTTGAAGATAAATTTCTGGGCCAGATTCTACGGCCCAGAAAAATAGCCCACCATTTTACATATATCTCATAATCCATAAAATATTTTGGGCTGAAAATTTACAGATGGTTAGGGGACATAAGGAGATCCATTTTTTCTTCTATGTACCACTCCAATTCAGCCATATAGAAGGCCACATAGGCACCTATGTTCAGTGGATGAATGTTGGCTGCAACTTTGGGTCAAGGGTGAAAAAGTCTCCTCTCCCTTACTTTCCACCACCCTAGGCCTATCACCATTAATTGAGGAGACTTAGACAGATGGGTTCTCAACACAAATCTCTCAAAATTCCTATTTAATTCATTGGTTTTGGAATATTGTGGGATCTTGGAGCTTTGTTTTCATTGTAATTTTATTATGCTGATTTGTCTTTGTAATGTTCTTCTTTCTCATATAAGTTGTTCGAATCACCTTAGTTCTTAATAAAATCTCTTCCTTTCCTCTTATTCTATTTTTATTATTATCACTTTGATATAGTTACCTTAAGGTGTGAATTTATTAACACCATACCTTGTGATATTCTTCACACAATGGTGGAGTGATTGCTTTCTTTTTATTGTTTTTTTTTACTTCTCCAATTCCTCCCTCAAGAGTCTACTTTCCGCTTCCATTGAAACCATAAAATTAATAAAGGGATGAATATTTTATGGGTTGATCGAAGGGAGTATCAAGGGGATGGATTTGATGTTATTTATCAATCTCTAAATTTTATTGATTTATTTTACTTGAGTTTCTTTTATTCACATGTTTTCTTTCTTCCTCTTCCTTATTGAATTTTATCGCCCCACTTTTATGTGCTAATAAGATCCTTTACCTTGAAGTGATCATGAAAATGATCCTAAAAGTGTATAGGTTATTAGCATGTGTTTCTGAAGTTGTTTAACCAGTAAGTGATGAGATTAGTTTGAATTCATTAAATGAATCCTGCTTGAGTAAATTAAATTGAAATTGTTAAAAAAGGGAATTCATCCAATCCACCCCAAGTGATAACCTAGGATCAACTCATTATTTTAATTTGAATTAACTTAATTCTCTTAGATTTAAATTAAACCAATCTAAAATAAACCCAATTTGAACACTTCATAGCCAAAAACAGTCCATAGAATGTACGTGTCTATATTTTTCTTCTTAGGTCTCTGAGGATTCGATAACCCAAGCTAAACTACAAGCGACCGCTTAAACCTAAAAACTTTCGTAAATTTGGACAAGACTAGATTTTGGCACCGTTTATGGGGACCCAAGTAAGTCATCTTAAACACACATTATATTATCCCCCATTTCTTATATTCTCATCCAAATTCCCTTATCTTTTTTCTTTCTCGTTTTTTTTTCTTTTGGCGCATGTCCGCCTACACTCGTGACCAATCAAACCATCTAGTTAGGGTGGATAGTCCTGGGGTTGGGGAGTCAAGTACACTAAGGGAACTCTTTCCATTAGATCCTATTCTTCCTAATACTCCAAAGTCAAAAATTTATCCCATTTCAATGTAATGTCTTCAAAGAAACCAACTCATAAACCTAGGTGGGAACCAAAATGGAAATCCAAATGAGGCAGCCCCAAATTTGGGGAATGCAGTCGATCAAACCATGAATGACTACCTCACACCTACCTGGACCAATGCCCCCTCATGCATTAGACACATTTCCCTAGGATATTCAAACTAAATCTTTAAACCCCATGTCTTAATCCAACTTCCCACATTCCATGGAATGGAGTCCTAGATTCCCTACCTTCACATTAAGGAGTTCAATGACATTATATAAACCATGTGTCCCCCACATCAACTAGAATCAGATAAGATGAGGCTATTTCCTTTTTCTTTAAATGATCGATCTAAAAATTGGCTAAAAAATTTGAGACCATCATCCATTAACTCTTGGGACCAAATACAAAGATAATTCTATAAAAAATACTTTCCCCTCCAAAAAACAATTTCACTTAAAAAGAGAATCCAAAACTTTTTTGAAAAAGAGTGAGATTCATTCTATGAAACATGGGAGAGGTTCAAAGACACTCTAAACATGGTTCCATACCATGGTTTTTCTATTCCTAAACAAGTGAGAATTTTCTATGAAGGGTTGGGTCTGGGGAACAAACAATTAATTAACATGATGTGTAATGGAACTTTCAAAAAAAAAGCCCCAAATGATGCTTACGAGTATCTAGAAAGCCTTGCTGAACAAAATCAAACATGGGGAACATCACCTTACGATGAGAAGCCACCCAAATCTGGTGGAATTAACACACTTAGGGAGGAGTAAATCCTTCGGGTGAAACTTGTTTCACTCACTAGGAAGGTCGAGGAGAACGATCTTAGGAAGGTCCATGAAATTCAAACTATTGACCATGTTTGCACAATTTGTGACAAACATGACCACAAGACTGACAACTGCCCAACCATACCTTCCATTAAAGATGTTCTTCTAGGAGGACCACTATCAGAGGTCAATGCTCTAAAATTTCAAAATCCCCAATACCAAAACACATTAAACCCAAGGTATAATGACCACACAGGCTTCCACTGGAAAGATAACCAATAACCTAGCCAACCACAAGGACCAAACCCCTACCCTGCAAAAAAATTTCCAAAACCATAACCAATTCCAACCACAACCAGTCCAATACCAACATACTCATGTACAATACCAACAACACATCCAACAACCAAAGTATCCTCCTAGGATAAACCAATGAACACAAGCCCCCACTCAATATGTCCCTCTTCCAATCCTTGAACAGTTGTGTAAACAAATGGACAAAATGAACTCAGAATTCTCTTCCCTTAAACAAGAAATCCAAACCATCAAAACTATAAAGGCACCCATTCCTAATCAGGCAGTACCATCCTCAAATTTAAGGGGAGAGTCAAGTTTCACTGAAACAACTCGTGAACAACTAAAGGCTGTGATAGTTTTAAGAAGTGGGAAATCAATTGAGAAACCTGAACAAATGAGTCAGAAACCATGTGAAGATTCAAACTCTAATGAAAATTCAAATAAACCACATGATCAAACTGAGTAAACTAATAACAATGTGAAAGAAACAACCCTTCAATAAACAAACCCACAACCTACACCATTTCCTCAACGCATGGAGGGGGGAAACCAAGCGTGAATTCAATGAAACATTAAGGGAAATATTCTCACAAGTCAAGTTGAACATTCCACTCCTTGATGCTATTAAAACCATCCCTTCATACTCAAAATACCTTAAGGACATCTTCACATTTAAAAGGAAATTCTCACATAAAAACTAAGTCCTTATAGCATAAAATGTTAGAAAAAAAATCCAAGGAACCCTTCCACCAAAGATGAAAGACCCGAGATGTCCTTACATCAATGTTGAACTTGGAGAGAACAAAGTTTTAAAAGGCTTGTGTGACCTAGGTGACAGTTTCAATATCATTCCCTATGTTGTGTACTTCTATTTAGGCCTATAAGAGCTCCAACCCACATCTTTCACACTTCAACTTGTTGATCGTAGCATTAGGGTTCCAAATGGGATTTTAAAGGATGTTCTGGTAAAAGTAGAAAACTTCATTTGCCCTGATGACTTCATTGTCCTTGAAAACAATCCTAACTTAGAAAACAAGGAACAAACCCCAATAATCATTGGTCATCCCTTCCTTTCAATAATCAACTCTGTTATCCGAGTCTGAAATGGGAACATGACCATCACCTTTGGAAACATGAGTCTAGACTTGAACGTCTATAATGAAAGCTCACAAATAGGGGATGATGAGAAAATTCACGAAGTAAACATGATAGGAAGTGTTAATAATGAATCCATAGAACATAAAGGAATATTTGAGGAATGTTTAAGTTAGGATGAGATAAATTTCCATTGTTCACGTGAAGGAAGTTTATCTCCTTGGGCAGAATCATTTTTATATTTTTCCTATGATGAAATCTTAAGACCAACAATCAGTGAAATATTTCAGGAAACCACATTCATAGAGACCACTCCAACTTCCTTCCCTAAATCTGATCAAGAAAATCTAGTAGCTGAAACTTCTATACATGGGGAATCAATCCTATTTGAAACTCTAAAAAAATAAATTGATCTTGATCCAATGTCCCAATATTCTGCTGAAATTTTGAACCAACCTGATCCTGAATTGAAAGAACTTCCTTCTGCACTTAAGTATGCCTTCCTAAGAGAAAATTGAACACATACTATTGTAATTTATTCTTCTCTTCAAGACAATCATGATAGGGTGCTTCTAGATGTCCTTAGGAAACACAAGAAATCCATTGGATGGACCCTGTCTGATATTCCTAGGATTATCCCACTTATCAGGACTCATTGGATTGTTCTGGAATCTGATTCAAAGCCATATCATCAACCTAAATGGAGACTCAATCCTAATATCATTGAAGTTGTGAGAAAATAACATCTGAAATTGTTAAAAGCTGGTATCATATATCCCATAGCTAAGAGGGAGTGGGTTAGCCTAATCCAAGTGGTTCCAGAAAAGGCTGGAATCACAGTGATAACCAATAAGGATGGAGAGATTCTTCCAACAATGGTGAGTAGTGGCTATAGATTCTGCATCAACTATAGGAAGCTAAACTCATTTACCAAGAAGGACCATTTCCCCTTACCATTCATTGACCAAGTCCTTGAGATAGTCGCAGGTCACGCCTTCTACTGTTTCTTAGATGGGTACTCGGGGTATAATAAAATTGAGGCCTCCCTAGAGGATCAAGGGAAGACTATATTCACATGTCCATTTGGCACATTTTATTTGAAACGCATGCCCTTTGGGTTATGCAATGCCCCTAGAACCTTCCAGTAGTGCATGATGGGAATATTCTCAGACATGGTAGGAGATTTTCTAGAGGTCTTCATGGATGAATTCTCTGTGTTTGGGGATACATTTGAGGGATTTATGAGGAATGTGGAGAGAGTCTTGTCAAGATGTGAAGAAAATAATATAGTCCTAAACTGGGAAAAATGTCATTTCATGGTTAAATAGGGACTAGTCCTTGGACATCTAGTCTCGAGTAGGGGGATTGAAGTTGATAAATCCAAGGTTGACATCATTCATCACCTTCCATCACCCAAAACTGTAAAGGAAGTGAGGTATTTCTTAGGACATGCTGGTTTCTATAGAAGTTTCATTAGGAGTTTCAGCTCTATTTCTCGACCACTTTGTGCTCTATTGGTGAAATATGCTCTAATTTTATGGATAGAAAGTTGTGATTAATCATTCTCTACACTCAAGTCATATCTTATCTCTCCACCTATCATGTAGTCTCTAAATTGGAAACTTCCTTTTGAGCTCATATGTGATGTGAGTGACTTCGTTGTAGGAGCAGTCTTAGGACAATAGTGTGAGAAAAATCCATGTGTCATTGCTTATGCAAGAAAATATTTAAATGATGCAAAAATCAACTACACCACCACTGAGAAGAAGTTACTTGCTGTTGTGTTTTCCTTATAAAATTTTAGGCCCTACCTCTTAGGATCCCCCATCATTGTGTTCACTGGTCATTCTACACTAAAATACCTCTTCCAAAAATAAGATACTAAGGATAGACTGATTAGGTGGGTCCTTCTATTACAATAATTTGACCTCACAATCAAGGATAAAAATGGAGTTGAAAATGTTGTAGCTAATCATCTCTCTAGGATAAAATTCAAAGACAACTCAAATCACCGTTCTGTGTCTAATTCATTTCCCGATGAGCACCTATATTCAGTGAGTGATTGACCATGGTATGCTAACATATCCAACTTCTTAGTTATAGGAGTTATTTCAAAATTATTAGGGACTTAATCTCGAAGTAAATTCCTTTTTTATGTCAAGAATTGTGTGTTTTATGATCCATACCTCTATAAGTTATGTCCTAACCTATTCATGAGGAGGTGTGTCCCAGAATATGAACAAGAGTCCATCATTAAATTATGTCATAGTGAGGCATGTGGGGGTAACTTTTCCTCTAAGAAAACATCTACTAAGATTCTTCAGTGTGGTCTATTCTATCCCACCCTCTTAAGGGACTCCTACACATTTTTTCAAATTTCTCCTAAGTGTCAACAAGTAGGGTCTGTCACAAAAAGGATTCAAATGAAACTCACTCCCATCTTAGTGGTTGAAATCTTTGATTATTGATGAATAGATTTCATGGGTCCCTTCCCAAAATCTAGTAGGTATATTTACATCCTTTTAGATGTCGATTATGTCTCAAAATGGGTTGAGGAAATTCCTACAAAATCCAATGATCATCAAAATGTTATTATATTTCTCAAGGAAAACATCCTCTCTAGATTTGGAATTCCTAGGGCTATCATTAGTGATCATGGAACTCATTTTTGCAATCATCCATTTTTAGAACTCATGGAAAAGTATGGAATTTCTCACAAATTTTCCACTGCTTACCACCCATAGACCAATGGTCAAGCTGAGTTATCCAATCAAGAAATCAAAAAAAATCTTGAGAAAACTATTAATTAATCTAGGAAAGATTGTCGAGAAAACACTTAGATTCTCTTTGGGCCTATCTAACTGCATATAAAACCATTTTAGGAATGTCCCCATATATGTTGGTTTATGGTAAAGCATGCCATTTTCTAGTGGAGATTGAACATAAGGCCTTTTAGGTAATTAAGAAAATGAATTATGACCACTCATTGGCCAAAAAAAGGAAATTAGATCATAATAAACTTTAGGAACTTAGGATGGAGGCTTATGAAAATTCAAGGATCAATAAAGCTAAAGTACAAGCCTGCCAATCTTGAAATCTTAAAACCAAACACATTGTACCGGGTAAACCTATTCTTTTTTATAGTTCTAAAATTCATTTACACGCAGGAAAGTTGAGGTCTATATGGTCAGGTCCATACATAGTGCATAAGGTGTACCCCCATGGGGCTGTAGAAATTCAAGATCCCACCAGTAGTCAAACCATTAAAGTTAATGGTCATAGAGTCAAACCATTCATTGAACCATTCCAAAAAAAATGAAGTTGATGAAAACTTGTGTGAACCAACCTTATATGAATAAAGTACTTAAATAATTAAGGGTCTAAGTAGAGCTAGTGACATTAAACTAAAGCGTTGCACATAAGGCAACCTGTGGTTTTTATCTTTATGAATCATCTTTTTTTTAAATAGGATTAATAAATCAATTTTATATTAAAAATAATAATTAAATCTGCATATGATAGTACCATAGACTGTTTACTTGTTCTTATATTATGAGTATGGATGGGTATGGAAGGGGAGATTCATATTCATATGTGTCAAGTGGTGTGATCCTTGAGTAATACCTTACCCATAAATTTAAAAGGAAGACAATGTATCATCAGTTTATTTTTATGGGTTTGTAGGTTAAAATAAAAATACAAAAATATATATATAATAATAATAATTAATATATATATATAAGGACACATCATAGGTCGTGTTTCAAGCCTCATCGCAATCGATGAAGCCGTGAGGACTCGAACCCGGGACCAAAGGGAGACAGGGGAGTGCGCCTACCACTAACCTACGGGTTATAGTACTTCCTTTTTCTATAATTTTTGTATTTATACCTATATTTTACCATTATTATTATTATTATTATTATATAAATATATATATATATATTGTTTTTTCTTTTTTCTTTTTCCACTAGGGAACCCTACGAGTGACATGGATATCAAATGACTAAATTGGAGTATCACGAACTTCAACTTCAACCACCAGGTGACTTCATTCCATGATCCTAATCTTCAATTTCCTTTTTGAACTCCCCTTATCTGGTTATACCCCCTTATAAATTTTTTTTTCTTCAAACATTGGGTACAGTGTTATTTTAAGTTGGGGGATATGAAATAAAAAATTTGATTTTGTGTAAAAAAAATTGCTTTTGTGTGAAAAAAAATGATTTGAAAAAAATGTGTGTAAATGGAATGAAAAATTAATTTAACTTTGAACATGATAATACACATTGCACACTTTGAAACTGAATATCAAATAATTTAGCATGCCCTGATTCTAATTTTAATCCAGGTATAATTTCATGAGCATAGATTTTGGAAAGTGTGGCTGTCTAGTGTGAAATTTCATCATTTATATTTTCATCCAAATAGGAAAAAAAGGGATCACAACGCACATCCTTTGTATAGTGGGGTATTATTTTGAGTTCATGGTGTCACCCAAATAAATATCATAGGTTTGGTGATCATTTTATTTTTAATATGAGTATTATAAAAATCAAAAAATAATAATAAATTTGCACGTAGAGTAATGAAATGACCTAATGCGTGGCTTTCGGCACTTAGGGATCGTGAATCCATAGTTTTTTTTCCCAGAGTTAGTAATTTTATCTCTATTTGTGGTAATTTGACTTTGTTTTTGACTGAGTTAACTCGATATGACGCCTGAGTATGTGGGCTTCACTTGGTTCCCTAAGGCCTTTGAGCCTGGGAGTCATCGATAATGTCTTGCTACATGGGTTGACTCTTTTGAGTGAAATTTCAATTACCATGGAAATATTGAAAATAAAAATTAATACTCATCTTATTATTGAAATTTGATTCCACCTAGTTATTTTTTCATTTCCCCCTTGAATAAATATGAACCCCCATGTTTATTGTGATTCACAACACATCCCCATACTTAATTGATATTGGATGAAATATGGAGATGAATTTGAATAAAGAAATGGGCTTGGGATTGAGATATTATTATGAAACTATCTTGTATTAAAATATTTTTATGGTTTTCATAGTTTTTTGGTATAAGTTTTTTTGGTGATCATTGTGTATTAAAATGTTTTTGGAAAAGCGAATTCGAATTTCAAATTTTTAAGATACATTTTTCTCGTGACTAGAAAAACTCAAGTTGGGGGTGTGATTATCCACTAAATGAGGCTAATATTAATTACTAATATATATAATATTCATGTGATTTATTATTCATAAACACCATTTTAGTTCATTTTACACTTTGAACATTATTTCATATTATAATTGTAATTCCTTCTTAAAATTCACTATTACATGGTACATTTTTTAACATCACTTAAAGTACAAAAAATGACCTTGATTTTATTTTAATGTTTTATTTTAAGGTCTCTAATTATACAAGTAACAATTCATAATTTTTAAGTATCTGAATATTCACATTGGAAGACCATCAAAATGCGCTCTCATGGAAACACATTCTAGGAAAAGTAAACTAGACAGAATCCCAATAAAGATACTGTAGCGGTCAGAATCCAAGCCCAATGATTCTCAAAATTTAACCGAATATATATGAAATCATGGGTAACATTTAATTAAATAGTTTAAAAATCTAATTTGGATGTTTGAATGGAGTTCCATGTGGACCATGTTGAAGATAAATTTCTGGGCCAGATTCTGCGTTCTAGAAAAACATCCCACCATTTTACACATATCTCATAATAAATAAAATATTTTGGGATGAAACTTTACATAATGTTATTTTACATCCTAATATTCATTTTTTTCTTCTATTTCTCACTCCAATTCGGCCTTATACAAGTTCATATAGGCGCCTTTTTTCAATGTATGAAAGCTGGCTGCAACTTTGGGTCAAGGGTGGAAAAGTCTCATCTTCCTTACTTTCCACCACCCTAGGCCTACCACCAATAATTTAGGAGACTTGAATAGATGGAGGCTCTACCTAAGTATCTAAAAATTACTATTTAAGGAAGTGTTTTTGGAGTATTGGGGGATCTTGGATCTTTGTTTTCATTTTAATTTTTTTATGCCGATTTGTCTTTGTAACGTTCTTATTTCTCATGTAAGTTGTTCAAATCACCTTATTTCTTAATAAAATTTATTCCTTTACTCTTATTATATTTTTCTTATTATCACTTTGATACCATTACGTTAATGTGTGAATTTATTAACACCATACCTTGTGATATTCTTCACACAACGGTGGAGTGATTGCTTTCTTTTTATTGTTTTTTTTACTTCTCCAATTCCTCCCTCATGAGTTTACTTTCTGCTTCCATTGAAACCATAGAATCAATGGAGGGATAAATATTTTATGGGTTGATCCAAGGGAGTATAAAGGGGAAGTATTGGATGTCATTTCTCAATCTCTAAATGTTATTTATTTCTTTTACTTTAGTTTCTTTTATTTGTGGATTTTCTCTCTTCCTCTTCCTTATTGAATTTTATCGCCCCACTTTTATGTGCTAATAAGATCCTTTACCTTGGAGTGCTCGCAAAAATGATCCTACAAGTGTATAGGTGATTAGCATGTGTTTGTGAAGGTGTTTAGCTTTTAATTGATGAGATTAGTTGGAATTCATTAAATGAATCCGGATTGAGTTAATGAAATTGAAATTGTTAAAAAAAATGAATTCATCCAATCCACCCCAAGTGATAACCTAGGATCAACTCATTCTTTTAATTTGAATTAACTTAAGTCTCTTATATTTCACTTAAACCCATATAAATTCAACCCAATTTGGACACTTAATATCCAAAAATAGTCCATATAATGTACGTGTCTATAGGTTTCTTCTTAGGTCTCTGGGGATTCGACAACCCAAGCTAAACTACAAGCGACCGCTTAAACCTAAAAACATGGGTAAATTTGGGTGAGACCGGAATCAAACATGCATATGTCTCATCATCACATGACATCAACAAGTCAAAACACCCTCCTCTAGGGTCTCACATAAGAATAGTTCCATATACTAACCAAATACACACCACTAAGGAGACCATACTCTCTAAGAATATGCACACCAGATTGCTCCCTGGAGGACCCAAACATACTACCCACCATACAAAAAAACTACCCATAACGGGTCCAATGATCTAATTCTCATACCATACTGACCCACTAGGGTCACTAAACCAGTCGTGAACAAGTTACACACCAATGTACTCATCAATTACCATTTAACGATAGATTCACATAACATTCCATCAAAAATAAATCTATAAAATCACACACTACAAGGTCAATAACATGTTGATCCTATATGCCCAAAAGGATACCTGAGATGCCTCTTTCCTATATAGTCCAAGGTTCAAAACCAAGTCACATGCCTCTTGAAAATGGGAAAAGTGAATGAAATCCTTAATTAATAATCACATCCTAACAACATGTTCATGGATAGAAGAAAAAATCACATACAACTATACAATCAAAAATCAGGAACATAAATCCCAACCCTTAGTTACCTAGAATTCCTACCAGAAGAGGTGTTCATGACACACCAACCCATTATCCATCACATGATATGATACATTTCTATATTTTTTGACTAAAAACCCCAAATAGTAAGATAATAGGAAATCAAACCGCTCAGATACCACTTTATAATTCCCCATCCTAGAATCCAATAAACTAGTGCTCTGAGCCAGTTTACTACATGACCTCAAGTATGCCTCATATTATGATGGAGGCTTCTGACTAGTATCATGGGTCTAAATTGTAATTGTTAGGAGACTATACCCCCATATCATAGTAAATAAACTAATGTATATAACCAAATATGATACACATCAGAGTAGGTAGAAAGAATAAATAAATTGAAACTTTTGATAATTAGGTGAAATGAAATAAATACTCAAACAATAATGTCATACATACAATCAACTGCCCACTAGGCTTGTTACATAACACACTAAAATAAAAGAAACTATAAAATGTCTCCATAGAATCACTCATCCAATCCCATTCATACATCCATATGATTCCACTTGGGAAATCCTAATCAACCACAATACTCAACATGGGACTCATCCTAAACCTATGTCTGCAATAAACATGTGATGGGTACCCAAGTGTAATGGATTATTGAGTAAGGTGGGAGTAAAACTTAGTAGGCCACCAAAAATGGTGTCTAAATTAAATACCATTTATAGAAATAGTTCATGAAGATAAATAGTGGAATAAATAAATAATAAAATAATGGAATACAATCCAAAGAACATGATAGGTCATCTGCTACCCAATGGCCTAGGGGTTATAAGGTGAAAACCAGGCCAACAGACCATACCGCAGCCTAAAAAAGTCTTATAAAGCCTAACATAGGAGGTACATCACATCTAAACCAACATAAGGGTTGATTCTTATTCATTCAACTTAGGGAATCATAAAACATAAATCCTTAGTACCAAACTCATATACTCATTCCATTAGTTCCCATAACTTTATTTTGACATATAACACAAATATCGACATCAAAATCAAACATTCTTGGAACCTATGTCCAAAACCTAACCATATAAAAACTATTAATAAAGATACTAAAATGGTTTCTATCAAACTCATTAAAAAACATAACAATAGTGCCCATATCCTCAGTCTATCATCCATATATAAATAACATTGGTGGTTTCTAAAGCATCAGCATGGCTTAACCCAAGGAGGAGAAGCATTATTCCAACGTCCTTTTCCATATGGTATACCATCATCGTTCAGATCCACATTTGGGATCTTAAACCATGAAGTATACTATCAGTCTTCAGAGTCTTTATATAGATCCTTATCTATAGTATACTACCTATTCCTAGAGCATTGGTCCATCACCCAAACCATTCCATAATTTTTTACTTACTGATATCAATAACATGACCACACAACTAGTTCAAGAAAAATTCAGCAACCCTCTTTAATACATTAACTCTTACTAAGGTGTCTACAGGCCTTAAAAACCAAATCATGCCTCAACTAAGCCCAACCCATTTTCACATGCCAAAAAACTATACCAAACTCTCTCTCTCTAAGAATTTCAAAACTAAATTTTCAAAAAATGGGTATTTACCATTGATGACCAATAAAGTCCCAAGGACTAAAATTCCCATCAAAACCATCACAAGTACCATTGAGATATTTTCACTAAATATATCACCGCATACCCATTTCAAATCAACACTTTAAATCTAATTAAAACCTATTTTTTATAAACCATTTATAATTTAACACCTCATTTAAACATAATGATTATTTCAAAGCATATCCTTTCCCATTTTATACCCAAAACCAATTTAAATAACAAAAACATATTTAAAACCACTCTAAAATCCTCATAGGAATTTTACAAAACATAACCCATAAAACATTAAATTTTTATTCCCATGGGGGTTTTAACCATTTATTTCCACATTCAAACTATTAACCCATTTTAAATATTTAATCAAGCTAAGAAAATAGCTTAATCATGTCAAGACTAGCACCTAAATACCCAACCTGTGACAAGAAGGAAAAAATTCACCTTATGGGAAATAAAGAAGACACCATATACATGTGAAAATAAATTAACAAGACTATGGGTAAATCTCTTAGACTACATACCTCATTAGAAAATATTTCCCAAAACATTTCCAAAGCATGGAGTCCTTTTTAAGGCATTTCCAAGTCTCATCCCAACTCCCCAGCACCCAACCAAGCTCATCTCGATCACCCAAAATTTAACTTCATACCAAAAATATTAATTAATTATAACAATTATAAATAATTAACTAACCCAAAACCAACTTGTAATAATGTCGGAGAACTCATCAGGTCATCGTACCATAGAGAAACCAAAACCAACCACTAAAAAAAGACCCATGGAATATCTCCGACCACATTTTGGGCCAAATGAATAAGATTTAATACCATTTATTCACTTAAATAAATTAATTTATCCAGGAAATCCTAGGAAATTTTACCACAGTCACATACCATAATGAAACACCACACAACGACATGTATAATGTATCTTAGGATCTCCTCTTCCCAATCAAACCAAAATCCCCAAGAGAAACAGACAATTCCACCATGATCCAGGTAAATCATCAAAAAAACTAATCTGTAGAACTATAAAATTTGAAAGAATAAGAAGAGGAAGATATGAAACCACCTAAGGTGGATAACTCACCTCTTATTCGAAGGAACCTCTATGAAAACACCCCCAAAATCGAAGGGATGGTGAGGATGAAGAGGTTTGGGAACACCCTGGTTAATTAACATCAAAGGGATGAGGAAAGGGTGTGGAGTGGCTAAAATAATATGGATAATTTTGGGAAAATCCCCCTTTTATGAAATCTGGGTATCCACATGGTTTCACCACATGGGTTTCCAAACCATCCACCAACCATGCGGTTGGCTCTGTCCAAGGCCACCAATCGAATATTTTGGCCGCACAGTTGGCCAAACCACATTCCAATTGCATGAACCCATATTTTCCAACACCCATGCACACATGATTTTTCTTTGTGGTTTGAAAAATTATGCTCCAACTATTCTTTTAGAACTGCCTCCCACATACAGTAAGGAGCACAGTTTGTCTAAAACCATGTGTATCCCATGCTCCAAGACTTAGAACCTATTATTCCTCTCATCATTTCTCATTTTGTCTCACAAAATTTACCCAAAACCATGATATAATAATTAAAATAAAATACTCCTAATTCAAATTAAACTAAAAACCTCCTGACTATCAAGGTGTCACACGGTTTCACCTAAACCGTGCACCCATTCCAAAAAACTTCAAAACTCAAAAAAAAACATAACTAGAAGCCTCCAAATATCATACAAAAACCAATTCCACCTCTAAATACTAATTAATCTTAAAAAAACATGAGGCATTCCAACTCTTAGAATCTCATTCTGAGTCTTAATTCACGATTCGACCCATCCGGTAAAAAAATTCAAATTCATTCTGAAGTTTTTTGATCCATATGGATTTAGGATCTTATACATAAATAAATTAACATAGATTTTAAGGTGATAAGGTTCTAAATCAACTCATTTTTGTAAAAAAATAAGGTGAAATATGTTGGCCTTATCACTTAGTTTTAACCTAGGATAACCTGATTTATAGTTTTACCATAGTGAATTTTTTAGGATTTTTACTATTAATTATGACCAAATATTAAGCTGAGCTTATTAAATAATATTAATTATACTAATTGATAATATATAAAAAAAATTATGAAATCTAATTCAAATAATTTCCATAATTTAATTTATAAATGAACCCACAAAATGTTTCAAAATGGTTTTTCAAGAAATATATTTTTCAAGTATAAGATGATCTTACATTAATACTATGAAAAGTAAAAAATATATATTAATTTCAATATATATATATAATATTCATTTAATTTAAATAATTCCTCATTAGGGTATATTTAAATTAATTAAAATGGATAAATTTTAAGCAAATAAAAATAGTTTTCATAAAAATGTGTTTTTAATCCTAAAATAAACTTATATCAAAATATTCTATAAATTTGATTCAAATATAATTAATTATGTTAAATATAACTAAAGAATAATTATTTTACATTGATATCAAATTCAATGAATAATGGTAATTTTAAATTAATTTATTTATTTAAAAGAAATGACATTTTAAAAAATATCTGTATTTTGTATTATTCACTAATAAATAACTCTTTTCATAAAAATCTCAAAATTTCACCCTAATTTATTTTTTAAATGATAATCTAAAAAAAGATAATTTTTTATAATAAAATTTAAAAATTGGAAGCAATTAATTACATTATTTTTTCACAAAATAAAATAAGAACATTTTAAATGAAAATTTTATTTTTGAAGTATGTAAAGACATTGCTAAAAATTGAGTCCTTATATACCAAAATATTTGCTTCGTATAAACTATTTATACATAGTTTTAAAAAAGTGATTATTACTATTCATACACCTAATTTTAACATCTATTTTATAACAATCACGTCTAAATATAATATCGTGGTTTATTTAGGATGAGTGTTGTGTGTCGTACACACTATCCAACATTTTATTCTTAATTTAAAATTTCATGGTGTAAAATTCTCCCCACATTCAATAAATTTGATTCTCAAATTTTTAAATTTTTCTTGAAAATAAATCATTTGACATTTGAAAATTCATTTTTTTAAAACCAATATTGTAAAAGGTTTAATAAAATATCCTCTTAAAAGTTGGGAAAATAAAATATGAAATTCATCAAGAATAACACAAAAATATATTTACAAATATGAGAATAGTGATAGGAAGTTAAAATATGGAAATGGAAGAGAATAATAACTCCCAGTGACTATTAAATATTGATATAAAATGTGTCTAAAAGAATTTTAACAACCACAAAACCATAAATATGTTATGGGATATAAGACCAACATTTCATCAAAAATGATTGTTAGAGGATAATATTTTTTTAATAACCTTTTCCTATAGTAGAGGAATTCATTTACTATCTAGATAAATAACATAAGTAATTATACTTACTTGACAAGTATAATTTTTTCCATTAATCAATTTCTTCTACAATCATATCTTTTTGTCCAAGTGATGAGTATTCAATATTAATTTTTTTATACCTGAAGTACTAAAATCGACTTTTAAGGAATAAAATAATCCACAAAAGAATAACAAGTTATTCCTACTTTATTTAATAAAAAATAAATGGATAGAACAATGTAAAATAATTCCAAAAATTTATAAACCTTAATATGATTAAACAATACACTAATCTTCAAAAATATACAATAAAACCAAAGGTTTAACATAGATCATTTTTTAAATAAATAACCCAATATCTCAAATAACCTCAATAACCTAAAAATGAAATAATGTTTTATTATTGAAGTTTATCACATAGCCTTCAGATTAATTATATAAAAATATAATATAACTATTCCCAAACAATCTTTTATATTAAACATAAAGGTTACATATACCTAAAACTAGTAAAATATCTCTCAAAATATAATTAATCACCTCACAATCATAAAAAATCAAAAATATTTCATCCTAAAATATTTTTCCCAAAATGAACATAATATTTATCCATCAAATGATTTATGAAAAAATATTTTCATACTAACCAAACATCGTGTAGGCTAGTGGTAGGAAATTCAACCTTTTCTCCCTTCAGTTGTGGGTTCAAGCACTAAGGCCTTTCCAGATGTGATGGGTTGTTACCCAACACACTGGTTATCTTATTTCTAAAACTATATTAATATAATTCTTATAACATTCTCAAAAATATGATAAAAAACCTAAAAAAATAACATTAATCATAAAATTTATTTTTAATACAATGGTTATCTATATGATAAATCAACTGTACCCAAATTTTAGTAACCCATAATTAGTTCATCATTAATGATATTATAAATAGTAAAGGTTTTAAATACCATTAAACTTATTTCCATAAAATTAAAATCATTATTCATTAAATAACGTTTTCATTAAAACATATTAAATGTAATAGGTATGTTTTTACATAAATGTCTCACAAAATATCCATAATCACGTTAAATTACTATCACACAATATCTCAAAATGAGTGTCTATGAAATCAAAATTATAATCATCCTTAGGATTATTAACCCATAATGGTACCAAAAAATTAAATTATCCTCATATGAATCATAAACATAGTGTCTTTGGGGAATTTATTAAAAGTATTTCATGGGGTTATCTTCCCAAATATATGTTTTTATAGATTTATTTTCTAATGTTTCTAGTAAACTTTCCCTGATACCAAATTTAAAGACCCCAAACCTAGAAACCAAGAGTATGTGGTTACATTAATACATTGGTACTAGATACAAGATATCACATCCCAAAGGACTGAATATTTTTAAAGTCTTGGTAAAATAGATACATATATAAATCTCACACTAAAATCCAAAATATAAAAGTACAAAATAGTGAATGTAAATATTCTACATCCTTTAAATCATTCAATGATTCCTTCTTTATAACACAAGGTAAGGAAAAAATAAGGGGTGTCCTAAAATTCTCAGTAAGGGTTATGTAAAGTGGAAGTTATCATGAGTAAATAATGAATAATCAATATGGTAAGGTATATTACTAAAAACATGTTCCATTTAATAAATAACTTGAGCATGGAATGCATCAATGTTAAATATCAATGAAAAAGTTTCATAGATAATAATAACTAAATTATAAATGATGTAAATTCTTAATATTTTACTTCATCATATCAGACATAATGGTATTTATACCTTCATGACCTTATGCTATGATATTTTAATTGACGCATAGTTATACACCCAAAAACCATTTAATTTTTCTAACTGATTTGTCTCATGAGACCTATCAATGCATCAAGGAGATATTTATAAGTGATGCCCACCCATCACTATGTGTATAATGACTTCCTAATATATTTAATGATCAATTTAATATAGGAACATTATTATTTATTAACAAATACACATACTCAGTAAATAATATAGAATATCAATATTTCTCTAGTCAATCAAATAATTTTAATGGTAAAAAAATGTATATAGGAATGACATGTGGTTTATGAAATAATAATATCCAATTAATATGGATATTTAATATAAATTTAACGTACAATGATCAAAATAAAGTTAATGTTTCAATAGAATGCTAATGACAACAAAATTAATCAAGTGTGTGAATTTTAATAGTTTCCCTATTCAAACTAATCATAAACCATCTAGAGAAATAATATGAATTGATTAATTACAAAATATACCCATTATATTATATTTAAAATAATGGATTGTTTTTATTGATGAATATAAATACAATAAAATTATAATTAAAAACATTTTGAGGAAAATACACTTTTCACTTTGAAATTCACTTTTAAAAAATAATTATTTCCAGAATATTAGAAAAAATATTTTCTTTGAAATAAACCTTATAAACATGTAATGGAATCTTAAATTTAATTATTTTTCATGATAATGGAAAATTATATTCATTATAAGTATGTTAAAACAAAAATTCCTTTTACGTTTTTGGTAAAAATTTATAAAGTACCTCGTTTGGAAAAAAAAGATTCCTATTAAACAATTTTTCAAAAAATCAAACATGTGTAAAAAAAATTAATATATCATTAAATAATATTATAATTACTAATTAAAAAATTAGATGAGATAATGTTATGGGAGATAAATATCCCCAACTGAGTAGGAAAACAAGTCGGTTTTCTTTGAAAAAATATCTTGGTATATTGAGTTCTTAATGAGTGGAAAATGAAAGGAAACATATAATTTCTTAAAAAAACTAGAGGTGAATAAAATATTTTGGGTTTAATATCAAAATATATAATAATCCCCCCATTGTAGAATTAAATATATATAATCCTGAATAGTGATGAGATGATGAAATAAACCCTTAACACTTTGGTAACTTTTGAATCATAACCCCCTTAAAATTAATCAATAAATAAAATGAATTTAAATAGATTCGTGATATAAAATATCAATGGGGTAATAGATATTCCACATAAAAATAAATAGGTGCATAATACCAAATATGTCTTAATGGAGTGAAAATTGAGACCAAATTGCTTACAAAGATCATACAATTGAAGTGACAATTAATAAATGAATTCATTATGTGCATCTAAAGTAAATACAAAAAAAAAGGAATTAAATCATAAAATATATAATCATAGAATATAAAAAACAATTAATAAGTTATATAACCCAATAAAAAGAAATTATGTAATGAAACCCCTTAACACATGGTAAATTTACTATCAAATACCATTGGATGAAATAAAAAAACATCAAACATAAAAAAATGAATTATTATTTATTATTTATATAACATGTAAAATTTAATTATATATGTTGTATAAAATAAATTGGTCCATAACATTAAAATATGAATTAATTAAATGAAATTGAGATGGATTCCCTTACCTTAGGTTTGATAGGTCACATATGTTCTTTATCATCTGGAGTAAAAAATTTATGTTAATTATTTACTTATTAAGAAAATTTTTCATTTTTATTATTCCTTTTATTTTATGTATTAACTTGTTATACTTAATTACTTAATTAATGAATTTCATATCTGATGTTTTGATAATATTCTATTTGTATGTACAAAATGACTTGGGTAGATTGACTATGGTGAAAGAGGATATTGTTCCATAATATCCAGCAAAATAATAATGAAATTATAATAATTTTTATATATAAATTAAAATTTTAAATCAACCGTGAAATATTATTATAAAAAATGAACTATTTTATAACCATGGAGATGGTAAGTCGTACATACGTAAGAGTAATGATTCCATTTTTCAATGATCATGATGAAATGGAGAAACTATTATTTTATATTTAAGTAGTGTTAATTATATCTTAAATATCATATTTTTTTCTTTTAATATAATTATATATACCATCCATGTGATGCTATAATGAAAAATTAATTGCATCGCATAGTATAGGTGGTAATCCACACTTACGCATGACTGGTATTATCATTTTAAAATGAAATAAAAGATAATAAATTATATGATATGATCTATTTATAAAGTGATAAATATGTTACTAATATAATAATTTTTTACTAAATCCATCATTATAACTATTATTTATTAGTGTTGATGTAAAATTAATAACATCATTTTTTGATGCGGTAGTCCACCGCACACACAAATGATGGTTTCGCTTCCCATTCGATGGAAGAGGATATGCATGTAGGTTATTAAATTTATAAAACAAAATATAATCATATGGGAGATAATTATTTTATTATATAATGATTATTGAATAATATTTTATGGATTTTTAATAATAAATAAAACAAAAAACTCTTGGTTAAGAACGATGCTTCTTCTTCGGACAACCTCTTTAGGTTTACACCAAAATCCTCCATAGGAGGGTTTTCTAATCAAACCAAGTCCTTATGTAAGTGGTAAGGGAATTAGGAAATGGATTTTTATAGGGGTTATCTGAACCAAATTTTTATTGATGTGTGAATAAAATAGGAGTGGAGGTGCCCTTTTGTAAGTGAGGGGAGCGACACTTTTAAAATTTCATACAATATTAAATAGTTATGAGGTCATATTCAATTCAAATACTTCCAAATAGCCATGAATTATAATTTTTTATAGGATAAGGTTTAAATATGGATGTAAAATATAATTTATACATTTTTAATTAGAAAATAACCCTTATCTCCTGGTTTAATCCCTAGTAAACCTATTTTACCCTTAATCGTGATAACAACTTTTTCAAACTTAAAAGGTTAGCATTTTAATTATATGGTAAAATTTGGATCATAAATTGGAAAGGGATAAAATTTTAGATTATTTATCATCACAATTTTCCACTTTAATTATTTATATATTTTTTAAATAATTTAATACAATATTATGTGACATAAAATATCATTAATGATATTTTTGACACTATTCATTTAATTTGACTTTATATACATAAAGATGATAAGGAATTTCAAATATAATACATTTAAAAATAAATAATAAATCTTTATTAAATAAATATTTTTTAACTAGAAATAATCCAAAATAAATAAATTTTAATGTTTTTAATATTATTTACCTTGAGTTTTCCACTTTTTCGCAGGTGATGTGTCAGGGTTGTATCAAAGTAAATATGTAATCGATAAAAAATAAAAATAAACTACCATCATGAAAACAATTTCATTCTAATAAAAATAAATTTTAATATTCATTCACACCTTATTTTTTATCCCTATGTAAACATATAAGATACATCTAAAGGAAAAAAGAGTAACATTTTGTCTTTTTCATTAATTAAATTATTATAAAGGTCGCATTAATTAAAAATTATCCCATAAATAATTTAATCTTTAGAATAAGGTTATAAGGGTATAAATAAATTCATAAAATATACATTAATATGAATAATGGTTCCCTTATCACTAAACATTAACCTAGTTTAACCCGATTTACCCTTTTCCTATGCAGAATTTTTTTTACTATTATTAATATTCATTATGACCAAAAATCAAGTTGAAAATATTAACTAATATTAACTATTATGATTAAAAATATGGAATCAATTTTATAAAATTCAATTCATTGAAGTGGTATAATTTAATTTAAAAATGAACCGATAAAATGTGTCGAAAAAGGTTTTTCAAGAAATGTATTTTACATGAATAAGATGATCTTGCATTAACTCTATGACTAGTAATCATCATTATATGAATTTAAATTAATATATATAGTTTTATAATATATATGACTCATTTAAATAATTACACATTAGGGGTTATTTTGATTAACAAAAATGATGATATATTATCCACTTAAAATCAGTTTTTAGAAAAATGCGTTATTAAGCACAAAAATAAACTTATAACAAAATACAGAAAAAAAATATGATTAAAATATAATTAATTATATTAAATATTACTAAATAATACTTATGATACATTTGAATAAAATTAAAATAGTAATTTTCCTTTTAAATTACTTAATTTATTTAGAGGAAATGATAGTTTTACAAAAGCAGTATTTTTCACTATTCACTAAAAAATTACTCTTTTCAGAAAAATCCAAAAATTTCACAATGTTAATTTTGAAATTTTGATTTAAAAATTGAATTTAAATTTTTAAAATAAATCTTCTAAAATTGAAAAATAGTGAACATATTTTTTTCCTCACAAAATGAAATAAAAATATTTTTGATGAGAAATATATTTTTAAAGCATGCAATGGCATTAATAAAAATTGAGTACTTATTTACCAGAATATTTTATTATACTAAAATATATATACATAATTTCTAAAAAATATTATTCTTATTTATAACTCCAATTTGAATGGATCAGTTATAAAATTCACGTTGAAGTAGTATATCATAGTTCGTTTAGGCTTAGTGTTGTGTGTCGTATACACTGATGAACATGATATTATTATTTTAAAATCTTGAGATGTTATAGTGACATAAACAGACCCATGTTACCCTAAAACCTAGAACCAAACCTGATTTACCTTATACCTAATGGGATTTCCTTATCCCCATGGGCTGGTGACTAGCACCCGGGCAGCAGAAAACAACCAGGGGGAATGATTTCTCCCAACCTGATACAAAAAACATTGAATATGTATATATACACACACACACATAGAGTAGATAGAAACATTGGAAGAGAAAATAGAAAAATATATTCCATAACACTGAAAGAAGATAGTAGAAATGATACATCCCAATCAATCAGAAAAACCCAATATACATGTCCAAAAGAAAAGGATAACTAAAACAAAAACTAACTACTCCATGTGATAGCATGGGAAAACTCCAACCAAATGAGTTTACACACCACAAAAGGTGTGTGTAGGGTGTGAGAAAAAGGGGCTCACTAGGATCCTACCCAGGTGTTCCATAATAAGTCTATGTATAAAAATCAGAACATTCTAAAATTTAAAGAAAAAACTGAAAGATAATCATTTAAATAGTTTTTATATCAGAATCATGGTAAAAATATTCCCATTTTTTATATAATTCTAAATAATATAGGTTAAATAATTTTAAAAAATATCAGATACATCAAAGAAGTTCAAATCATATATAACATATCATATCAATACCAAATATTACAGGATTAAACTCATTTTATAAATTAAATTGTTCAATTTATATTTAATTCCCTTAAATAAATTGAACAAAGTTCTAAGGATGTGAGGGACCTTATGCGCTATCTTAATGCCTCGATCACTAATGAATGATTCTATAACTTAATTGTACACCTTGATATGAATGGACCCTGAGGGGTGAGACGCTAATAAATTTCAATAAATATAAAGGCCCTTAGTGTAGGTTCCCTATATACCTCTTTTTAGAGGAGAGTGGTGGATTGGTAATGAGTGACCCATGAAGGACATGTAAAAACCTTGGGAGGCCTTGAATCCTTCAAGCCAGTTGAGAAGAGTTTGGGGTGAGTATTCCTCCCCCTCAGAGATGTGATTACCTGGGTGGGTAGACCTTGGTTAGTTTGATAGATAGGTTGGGTATGAGTGATGACCTAGTGAAATTTGGGTATTGAGATGAGATTTATGCCATCTCTCTAGTGTGGAACCAGTGAGGTTTTCTTTATGAGGATAGTGAGGTCGTATGATGGTCATGATAAGGTTGAAGGGTGTGTTACCCCTGAGTGACGAGTGTTGAAATGAGAGATGATTATGAGAAAAGGGAACCCAAGTAAGGGTGTTCTTGTTATGATGTGACCTAGGGGACCTAATAGGTTCCTTGATGATATGTTGACCTTAGTGAGGGTGTGTTTGAGAAATGGGTTATGGTGATTGTGGGTGTCACCTTAGAACCCAAATCAATGATGTGAGTCTGATATAGATGTGACAATTATAGCTCATGCACTTGAGAAGCTGGACTTGGACTTGTGAGATGGGTTTGGGTAGATGGTCATCCTTATGTGATGTGTTATATGATACATTGTGGGAGAGACATATTTCCCCTCAAAGTCACATATTTATATAAGGTATTCCTAGGATTCCTAGGATTCTAATTCTATGAATGTAATTATATGGATATACTAAGTTCACCCCCTAGGATTCAAGGATGAAATCTGATGATTATGATTTCCTAGGGTCACCCCTTGGGATTAGAAAATTGTGTCGGATATTATTTATCACCTATGATTGCCTCCTTGGGGTCAATAATTATTCTTGATGATTGATTGGCTGGGATGACCAACTAAGGGTCAGCGATGACACTTGATGATTATGACTTCCTAGGGTTACCCCTAGGAGTTGACAATGATGATTGATTCTTATGATTGACTAGGATTACCTCCTAGGGGTCGACAATGATGCTTGATATTATTGATCACCTAGGATTACCTCCCAAGGGTCAGATTTACACCTTATAGTATGGAACACCTAGGATAACCTCTTGGGTGTCAACGGTTTTTCCTATTACTGGTTGGAATTATCTTATGACATGCTCAAAGACACTTTGGAATTAGTCAAAGTAGGTATAGTTGATCTTGAGTGTCACATTAGAACTCGATTATCAATGATGGTTATTTTATTTAGGCTTATACACTATATTTATTTATTTTTATAATATCACATGCACATATACTATATTTATTAGTTATGTATAATACCACATTGGTGGTGTCTTACTGAGTTGTACTAACACCCTTCTTGAGAGTCCATGACACTTGGGTACCCAAGTAGACCTCACCGATCACAAGTTTAGGTTTTTCAGAGACCAAGAGTAACTTAATCGAGTGGGATAGCTTGGATGGGGTTGTAAATTAGTATAAGTTTAGTCTCATGGGTGGAAATAGTGACTTAGTGTCATTTTATTATTTTATTTATTTGTATATGTGATGGCCCCGATGGGTTATCAGTTGTTGTGTACTAGAATGAATGTGAGTTTGTGTGAAAATATGCTTCTCATGTATTATTGATGGATATATTTATTTCTTCCACATAATTTTATGATTATTATGGTGATTTTGATGTTTGGTTATTTATATATTATTGATCACTCTAATATGGTGGTTTAGTCACCCCATTGTATCACCCTAGACCACACTTCTAGTCAATATCCTTTGGCATATAGGAAGGTGCACCGAGGTTATGTGGTGAACCGATCTGGTTACTGTAGAGTGAACCGAGGTGGGGAAGTTATAACTCTCATCGTATAAACCCATAATGATGAGATGGTGACATACCTAGGAGTGTTCAACACATTATTTATACTTGGAATACCTTGGTAACTCAAATTTCAGTATAAATAGGTTAGATACACCTTTTTAAACTCTACATTTCAACTCTTGACACATCATATCTCCATGCCTACCATCATAACTGATGTAAAATACCAAACTAATGCCATTTTTAACATCCCTACCTCAATACATTATCCTTAACAAGACCAAAATACTACTAACCTTAGGTGAATCCCTATAACATGAAAGGCTAGCAATAAATTCCAAGGGTATAAGACATCATTGGGGAAAATTTACCCTCACATACCATACAACTTGTAGCAACAAGAGATTATGAAATATATAAAATGTTTCCTAAGAAAAAATAACTAAATAACATAAAAACTAACATAAACTGATCAAATTCACAAAATTAACAATACAATCAATTATGATCATAATACAAGAAGACACCCAAGACAACTCTATTGCCAATAGTGGCACACCCCATGCTTCATTTAGTGACCAACTCTAAACTCCAACCTCCCACATCCATGACTACCACATCAAGGCACACCACTGGCATGGTAAGAGACCTTTACCTTACGTATATCATGATAAACAAAGTTTTTATACTCACTAAAGTTCATATTCATGGGGTGAGAATACAACCCAGTAGGTAATCCACCAGAGACTTCCCACACATGCCACTAAGAAAAGAACAAATTATCTCACAATAACCATATATATATATAAATAATGATAAATTGTTATATATTTTGTGCAACAAATATATATAAAGGAAACAAATTAGTGAAAAACTCCCATGAAATATACCAATTTTCCACCATAGATGTCGTCCATGAACCCAGTGCAACCCACACTATACGAGAGTCCCTTAATAGACTAACTCGCAAGTATAACACCATTCACCAGACCCAATCCATCACTTGGTAGTGAAAATCCACATGTACTTAAATTTGGAACTTTCATCCAATTTTGAACCAACAACTCCCCACACATTCATGTCATGAACGAACACTAAAAACCCCCTATCTTTGAAAATAAAGTAATAACAATCCATTGGTTACAAAAGAATTTTTCCAAATTTTTCCATTACTAATAAAAATCATTACTTTAGATACCATAAGCTTCCATGTTTTAATATAAGTTGATTGGGATAGAAACCACTTACCTTCAATAGGTTTTTCCAGTGGAAATCAGGAGAAACTGATTTATAAGAAAGAGATTCACCCAAATTTCCTATTGAAAACTATGATACATGTTCCCTAGCAATGAGATAATTAATTATAGTTTTTCAGATAAGTAACCAGGTTCATAAATCGAATTTATAAATCCCCAAAATATCACACATAATTTCTATTATTGACACACACACTCCCTCAAACTTAGTGATGGTTTCAATTGATCTAGAAAATGTGGTTACTAGAACCATAACTTGAACCATGACATGATGGTTATTCCCAATACATTTTACAACCCGCCACATCTTGGACCATAACATGGTGGATTCTCCCAAGCCCTTTCTGAATTCCCTGTACAAGGTTGGCCCAGCCATGACATGTCCACCATGCTCACTGTTATGTCATGTTAACCCTCCAATTTCCCATAGAGAGACCTCTCCTGCTCACCATTCCCACAAAATGGTCATGGTGGAGTCATTGTTCATAGCCAGCTTGTAAATACTCGTGTTTTTATGGACTATGAAATTGAGAAGAAATTTTAATTTTTACTTTAAATGCTTATAAGGGGTAAAATAGTCTTTTTAACCTATCATATGATCTTGGATAATTTTCCTGACCACTCCATTTTTCCTGGAATAGGGTTTTTACCTTATGAAAGGAGTTTGGTGGAATTCTAAACCATTCAAATTTTCATAGAATAATTAATATATAATATATAATTAAATAAATATTAATTTATTCATGCATGTTCATTTGGAGATAAACTTTGAACATAGTTTCAAATTGAAATTATATCTTTACATCTGAGTCTATAATGGGAAGTTTTTATTAGTTGAGGAATAAACTCACATCGAGAATCGGGGCTGAGGTTGGGCCCCTTTTTTTCTTTTTTTTCTTACTTTTCTTTTCTTTTTTTATTCTCCTATTTAAATGACTTATCATTTAAACACCTTTAGGGATTATCTGATTTATATAGTAGAGGTATAGGGAGAGGGAGGGAGAAATATAATTAGGGAAGATGTGAGGTGCTTCCATGGAGCTCTAGAGGAGTCAGATCATCGTGCGACAACTGCGGAGCATGGATATGAGTAAAACTTCTGCAAATTCCACCCAAAGGTAGGAATTTTTAAAGTTTTATCCATAAATATCCATTTATTTACTTATTTATAGTTTTAAATATCATTTGTGGATTTTAATTACCCCTAGGGGTTAATGTATTCTTAATCTGGGAAAACTAGGGTTTTGGGAGGTTCGTAGGGGTTTCCCAATCAGAAATCTCGAATACATGACATGTGGTTTCATGAACACATGTCATGTATTATTACTCTTTAGGGAAGATTAATTTTTCAAAGTACATGTTGTTTACTTTAAATTACACATCGTGTAGTTGTACATGGCCATGTGGTCGGGTACTTGGGCAAACACCCCATATAAGGGGTACATGGTCATGTAGTAGTACACGACCTAAACCCAGGTGTGTTCTATCCGTGTAGTAAAACATGCTCATACCCCATGTATTCCCTAACTATGTAAAATTACATATCCATACCCCATGTTTTCCAATCCATGTAAAATTACATGTCCAGGCATGATATTTTTAAGTTCGTGCCATATACTTAGGGTACACGTCGTGTATTGTCCCCCTATTATCCGTTTGAGGGTTTTGGGTGATTTTACACCCTTAAGTCATAATTAGACATAAGGGTAGTCCATTTTGAGTTTTTTTTCATGTAGAATGTGATGGAAAATACCTTGGGTCATTTTTATCACTTCAAAGAGGCATTTTTTGGTGAGAGGCATAATGGAGGGGCTTTTCCTCCAATAAATTGATTCAGAGGTCTCGGAAGTGAGGTGTGTGATTACATTGAGATGAGGGTTGTGGTAATGGTTCTTGGAAATGTAATGGGATCACCAATGTCCCCATGTGGTATTTTCTTGGTATAGTCCTTGGTTAGTGGGATTGGGATGCAACTTTATAAAGCGGATTGGTTAGGTGTTTGGGCAAACCTAGAGTGGGACCATGAATTGAGACAGACCATGATCCATCTCCCTAGACCATTATTTAAGTGTATTTTCCCTTAATTCTAATATTTTTTTTATTTTTTGGAACTTTTAGAAGGCGTGTTTACCCTGAGAGATGAGAAATGGATCAAGATACTATTTTGAGACCAAGGATCCCAAGAGGGATGCCTCTGTTTATGACCTGACCTAGAGGATCCCATGTGGGATGTCTTAGCTTGCATGTTATTTTTTCAAGGGTCTCAAGAGGGATAACTATGCTTATGTATGGACCTTGAGGATCTCTCAAGGGATGCCTCTTCTATTTATTGACTTAGGGGACCCCAGTGGTTGACCATCACCAATCTAGTGAATATGATTTTGGGTAGAGATGGTAATGGGTGTCACCTTAGAAACCATACCAAACATATGATCTTGAGGGGATATAGAAGTAGTGATGGGTTTAGGTGTCCAACCAACCTCACTCATTTATTCAAAATTTTACTCAATTACTGTTGATGCAACTATGATTTCCCAACATACTTCCTATAACTCATCCTATGGGCCTAATGTGATGGTTATGGTGGGGATTTCCATAGGTACTTCTTGGGATATAACTTATTATACTTATTGATTGAATGTTACTTTATCAGGATGCCCATAGGTACATCCTGAGATACATCTTATGAGACTTAGTTTTTTTAATGATACTATTAGAATAAGTCCCATTTGTCACTAAGATTCCTCCCTACTCAGGGATTATAAAGGTTGGTCATTGAGTGAATCTTAAATTCCCTCTTAGTTGGTGTCACCTAGTGTATTCTTAGCTCACTATGATCCAGGTTATGTCAGAGGTTGTATGGTGGGTGAATTTCCCACAAGCATATGGGATAATTATGTCATCCCTGAGGATTGATGATGATCTCCTTGATTGATGCATGGGATACTCCTCGAGATTGGGTGGATGTACCATTACTACATTGCCCGGACTTGTCTAGGAATGGGATGTTGATCCATGTATTGAATGGAATCTAAGTTATTATCTTGGATCTTGGAGATTGTTCCTTACATATCACCTAAGGTCCATCCCCCTTAGGGATTATCCAAGTTATAATATTGTGAATACCTACGAATCGGGACATAGGAAACAAACATCAGACTATATTTACACATAGCTAGAGTGGTATGACATACAACTCTAACCTTTTTTATAATATGTCTAGTTGATACCTAGAATCCTTCCTTTATATAGTGGAGGTGAGTATGGGTGATCCCAGGTCTAGGAATTGTATCCCCCTTATGGTGACGTAGATTTCTTATAGACATTTTCATCACTAGAAAAAGTATATATATTCAATTGGGTTCATAAACCCAAGGATCAACGAAATTATACATGGCTTGAGTGATATGAAATCCATATCAATGAATTATTCACAGGATGTACAGTTGATCCGGATAACTAACCCAAGGGTCGGATGTGGATTTATTTTATTTATTTTATTTCAGTTGTGTCTTAGCTAGGATGAGCATATTAAATGAGCATGTATTTATGATAGTAGGTTATAGGTTCATCATTTGGGTGGCCTACTGATATTTATTTCTCAACCATGTATGTGCACATCAAAAAAAAATCTGACCATGTGTCTGATTGTAGGTTTAGAACATATGAATGATGGATTAGGGTGAGGCCTCAGGTTGCATGATCGAGTGCATCCAATTGTGTAGGTTCTTATGATTAGGCTGGATTAACTTAGAAGAGTATTTAGAGATCAGGTATGTGGTTTTGTTCAAAGTAGTAGAGGATCTTTATACTTTTATTTGTATTTCTTTTATTCTTTTATATGTATTCATCCTAGTGAGAAGTTATTTTATATGAATGACATGGTTGTTTGGGACTTTATTTCATTTCATTTATTATAGACTTATTTATATTTATTGCTTCTACACTCTGATTATTTACTATTATGGATGGTGTTTAGTTATTTATATTGTTTTCTTACTCTGATAAAAGGGAATATTCTCCCCATTGACACGCCATAAGACCTCACTACTAGTTGATAGCCTTTGGTGTATGGGGAAGTGCACTTGAGACCAAGTCGTGAACTGATCCAGCAACTTTTCATAGAGTGATCTGGGTCTGGATATGAAAAGGTGGTATTATAGGAGTTCCTTTACTATTGTTTTACTATTTGGTACATGGTAGATAGGAGTATTAGGAATGTGTCTGAGCCTATGATGGATATCAGACTAGTTCTTTGAGAACACTTTTTTCATTAAGAATTCCAAGTATCCAAGGACATGGGATTGTTGTTCTTAGTTTGCAGTGTTATGGTTGTATATGATTTTTTGCTTTTAGTGACATATTTTTAGTGTGGGGCTTATGATTTATTATAGATTTCTATCTCTCAAACCATTAGCTAGAGGTTAGTGATTGATTTTGACTCTTTCTTGAGAAAGGAAAGAGGCATTTGTTCTTGCATTATATTTGGAACTTAGGTTCCACATGTTATAAGCCTGATATTGTATAATTTTGTTGATTACTGAGGAAATCCATTTAAAGTGTCAATAAAAACTTAAATTTTGTTTTATAATATATTTTATTAGTGTAATTCTACTCATCTGGGACACCTTTTTTATGTTCCTTATGATAGGCTATGTGGACTACACTATGATGCGACTTGTAGAAGGTGACATGGATGGAGTTCCTTCTGCAAAAAAAGATGCATTGACCCTAGTGGGTTAGTAGGGTACATAGTTCCCAAGTGTTGGACCCCTCATGGGTTGTTTTTAATTAGGTTTGGTTATTTAAATTACCAGTAACAATCTATACATTTTTTCCCACATATATTGGATTGACATTCTATTTAACCAAATTGTGTGAGTGTAGTACGACACAAATCATTGATATGATGTTGTTTATGTACTTTTGACCCTGTTAAGTCAACACTAGCAGTTAATTCCCTTCCATTAGACCCTTTATAGGTGTATCCATTTTAGGTGTGGTTAACTAAATATTCATAACAACCTATATAGAGTTTTCCCATCTAACTTTCTATAATATTTTACTTAACTAACCTTTATTTATGGTTATCTAGTCGGATAATCTAGTGAGATGTTGATAGGTACCTAAATGTTTATGGTCAACTGGAACCTTGAGGGGGTATTTCCATATATGGATAGGATTATTAGAGAGGATCATGTCCTAGTAGGTTGATGCATGGAAGGTGATGCTATTAAAATCCTTCCTTAAGTTAGTAGTTATTAATGGGTATCATTTAAATGGTTCTCTAATTAAAAATTAAAGGGTGTTTTCCTCTATAACTTGGAATTTAAAACCTATATAATTGAACCCATGTTGATAGGTTTTGACCCTAGTATCTCAATGTTATCTTTTCCTTTCTTCATTTTTACCTCTTTTATGGGTAAAATATGATTTGGCCCATCTTGAGACCTAATCAGTAGGGCTAGGTGGGAGACCTAGAGGCCCTTAGTTTTGACTCAGAATATAGTGAGTTGGGTTTTGGTATGATCAAGGGAAACTTGTGAGAGGGGATGGATTATGTTTATCGTTTCCTCTTTATGTAGTGAGTTTAGTAGTACACCCATGTAGAGACCGATGCATGGGAGGTGCTCAGCTTTTGTGATATAGGCAATGTGATCTTGGATAACTTTTTTGACCACTACATTAGTCCTATAATAGAGTGTTTATAATAGGATAGGAGTTTGGTGGAATTTTGAGATGTTATAATTTTCATGAAATAATTAAAATGTAATATTTAATTAATTAAATATTAATTTATTTTTTCACACTTGTTTGAAGATAACTTTTTAACAAAGAATAGAATTGAGATTATATCTTTATGGTTGGGTCTGGAATGGGGGTTTTACCTAGTTGAGGCATAAACTCACATCGGGCGTTGGGGTCAGGGCCAATCCCCCTTTTCTTTTTCTTCCTTCTATTTTCCCTTTTCTTTCCCCTCCTTCCCCGGATTCTCACATATGACCCTTGGGGGATTCTTATTGTTGTGAATGAGAGAGGATAGGGAGAGGTAGAGAAGGGGGGAAGAAGGGAGGTGTCGTTGCGGATCTCAGGAGGATCTAAAACATTGTACAAAAGATAAATAGTGTGGATATGGGAAAATATTTGGCGAATTCCACCCAAATGTAGGTTGTTTTTAAGTTTTTACCATGAATCCTTGTAGATTTACCTATTTATAGTTTTAAATACCATTTATGGTTTTTAAGGACCCCATTGGGGTATATTTATGATTAATATAGGGAAAACAGGGGTTTCAAGAGGTTCATAGAGGTTTCCCAGTCAAAAATCCTGACTACACGACATGTGGTTTCATGAACACATGTTGTGGGTTCTTTCTATTCAGGGAAGATGAATTTTTTAAAGTACATATAGTGTATTTGTACATGTCCATGTAGCTAGGAAATTGGTAATACACCCCATGTAAGGGGTATATGATCATGTAGTCGTACATGGCCTTACCCCAGGTGTGTCCTAGCCATGTAGTAGTACATGTCCAGACCCCATGTATGCCCTGACCGCATAGATGTACATGGTCAAACCCCATGTGTTCTAGTCCATGTTGAAGTATATGACTAGTAATGAGGTTTCAAAGTACACAATGTTTACTCAGGGTACATTCCATTTATTATTCCCTTACTATGTAAGGACCCGACCCCAGTTTCTCGGATCCGGTGCCTTATTTGATTACATTGGCATACATACAAGGAATACGAATCCTGAAGGACCAAGTAGTTTAGTAGCTTTTGGAAACAAGATACATAAATAAGTTTAACATTATATCATGAAGGTAAATACAACACTAATTTATTCCACTATAAACATCATGTCTCCTAGATTATGCTTGCAAGTCATTCATAATTTACTTCTTCATGTCCTGTGAAAAATGAAACATAAGAAAGGGGTGATCTCAAATGATCAGTAAGAGTAAGAAATAAAATGGAAGATAGCATAAACATAAGACATGGTGCATAAATGAAAACACATGCCTTTAATAATAAACTTGCACACATTATGGCAGGAATATGAGCTGAGTAAATAATGTCATAATGGAACATAATCATGGGTATTCTACTAGTCTAATAACCACATGAACTTTAAATTACTAGATTCATAATGAGGTAAGTGAATATGTCAGACATTCTGAAACATTTTTTCAAAGCCTTGTCCAAGATGTTTAATGATTAAGGCCTCGGCCAAAATCCATATAACACATTGGGAAAGGCCTTGGCCAATTCCACGTCTAGTTGTCTCATGAGACCTACCGATGCATCGAGGGGATATAGCAGGCCCCACCCGTCACATAATAAGTCTAATGAATTCCTCATATGAGTGGAGATAAACATAAAGAACATATATATTCATATTGAAACTATCATATGAAATGTAACTATCTTTCTCCAACCATTAAACATAAAACACTAACCATTCCAAGTAATATGGTGAATGGTTTTAGGATAGATCATCCACAATAGAGTTATTCATACCCCATTAAATCAAATATGGTATATGACTTCATATATTATTAAACCCAATAATACATAAGAAACAACAAGAGGGTTGAATCAAACGAAAATACTCTTATAAAATCATTAAGCAGTCTTGAGATAAATACTCTTCTATTTTGAAAAGAAGAGTTCTTTTGGAAAATATTTGTATAAAACCAGAAGTGAAATAATATAGTATTTTCATAATAAAATTATGGTTTTTATAAAGATAATGGTTTCCAAAAACAGATTATAGAGTGCCCTTGAAAATAGATATGAATTTGAGAAATTCCCTTGAATCGGGCTTGTATTTTGGAAACAGTTTTGAAAGTTTCTTTTAAAACATGAAACAATCCATAAAATAGGGAAGTATTCTGGTTGTTGTAGATATATATAAAAATCACACAGAATTTATGAGGAGTAAATAACAATATATAAGAATTTAATTGAGGTAATTAGACAATGAAAGTAACCATAATGAAAATGGAAGTTCGGGTGGAAAACCCTTACCTTAACTCTGAATGTGTCCTGCTCTTGTACTTAAGATCCTGGAATATGAAATTATACTTATTAATAACTTATTTAAGAACATATTATACATGTATTTAGTTTATTATAATTCTGGTTAGTTAATTTATGTCTTTATTGATAAGTTATTGTATTGAATTTCGTCGTTCTGGAGTGTTTGTTTTCCTTATTTTTCATAATCGGTTCACTTGTTCTTAAGTAATTAAGTGGTATGGATGTAAATATCAAGAATTGAAATTAAATATTATTTATGAACATACATAGTTTTTAATGTCCATTTCTATCATTTGGTTACATGGAATGAGGATGAATCATTAGATGACAATCACTTCAATTATTTGGCGGTATTTGGATTATTATGAACTAGTTTTGTCACATAAATTAATAATATGTACATATAATAGTTCCTAAATATTAATTAGGTTTTAATAAATATATTATAGTCTGTTTCAACCATCAATATGGTTTCATGACTAGTAATTAATTAAATATTGAGGAATGAAACTTCTTCGTCCACGAAGGTTATAAATTGGAACCTCATGGACGTTGATTTTGTTTATAAAAATAAAAGGGAGGGAGTAAGAATATTGATGATGGTTCTTCCATTAACATGATATAAATCCAGTATATAGATGATACTGGAGTTATCATGGTCATTTGGATAGAGGAGGTGAGTAGAGGATAACAAAAGAAGATAAATTCAAATGAAACTAAAAGAAGAAGAAAGGTGCTTTACCTCTTGAAATAACTTCCTCGAGAACCTCCTTAAGGGAAAGGATTTAGGTCTTTTGGAAAGACCAAGAGCTTCTTGGTCGTGAGGAGTGACTAGGTAAGGGTATTTGAGCAGAAATTTGAGGAGCTTCAAGGCTTAGAGGAGTGAAGAGAAGAGGGATTGGTGAGGGGTTTTTATAGTGGAGGAGAGGGGTAAATTTTGAATATTTAATTCATTATTTTATTATTTCCATCAAGACAACCTATAGTTTTGTTTAATGTGACCCCTAATAGTAATAAGTGCATGTGAGTTCTAACCAAGTGGCCTTACATCACTTATGATGTCATAAATAGTGTATTTAACTGATAATTTGTATATACGGTATTTTATCGTATTTCACTATTCATCAAAAATTCTAGAATTTCAGAAAAATCCCAAAAATATACCCTTACCATTTTTCAACGTGTAGAATTAAAAAATGAACTCCATTTTTCAAAATTAATTTTCTAAATATTATTAATTTAATTTTTAAATAAAGTCATAGTTAATTCAAAAAATAACAATTTTAAAGGTGCAATTAGTTTTATTTCACATTGAAAAATTAATTAATATCTCATTATCTTATTTACTTAAGAAAATAAAATAATATTATTATTTACTATTTATAAGGGTCATATTACTATTCATATTACTATTTATAAAGGTATGTTACTGTTCACCAAAAAATCAAGTTTGTTCTATCAGACTCTAAATGACTTACTGATCACAACTCTAGATGACCATTTTTTGAAATTCAAAATATAGAAGAGGAAAAGTTGAGTTTAACTTCTAGATTATAAAATGCACTCAATATTTATTTTCAAAACCTTAGGGTGTTACATACTACCCATTTGAGGGTTTGGGGTGATTTTATGCCTCAAAGTCAGAATTGGACATAAGAGTAGTCTATTTTTAGTGTTTTTTTATATAGAACATGATAGTGAATCCCTTGGGACATTTTTAGGACTTAAAAGAGGCATTTTTTCATTAATAGACTTAATGGAGATTATTTTTCTCCAGTAAATAGATCCAGAGGCCTTGAGAGTGAGATGTGGGATGAGACCTAGATGAGGGTCATGGGAATGGTTGGTGGACATGGTATGGGATAACAAATATCGTTGTGTGGTGTTTTCATAGGATAGTACTTGGTTAGTGGGACTGAGATGTGAATTAAGGAAGTAGATAGGTTGGGTGTTCAGACCAACTTCGAGTGAGACCTTGAACTGAGATGGACCATGATCCATCTCCCTAGACCAATGTTTAAGTGAATTTTACACCAAGGCTAAGAGTTTTTTTTGTATTTTGGCACTACTATAAGGCTTGTTCACCCTGATAGATAAGCATTGGATCGATATAATAGTTTGCAACCAAGGATCCCAATAGAAATTCCTCTGATTATGACCTAGCCTAGGGGACCCCGTGTGAGATGTCTCAGCTTGCATAATTTTTTTCAAGGATACCAAGAGGGATACCTATACTTATGTATGGACCTTGAGGATATCTCAAGGGATTCCTATCCTATGAATTAACCTAGGGGACACTAGTGGGTGCCCCAATGGTTGGTCAACCCTAAGCTAGTACATATTTTTTTGGGTAGAGATGGTAACGGGTGTCACTTTAGAACCCATACCAAACATGTGAGTCTGGGGAGTTGTGGTTGTAGTGATGGGTTTAGGATTTTGACCAGCCTTACTCTCTTATTCATACTTTCACTTAGTTACTATTGATGAATTTTTGATTTCTAGATATTATTCTTGGAACTCAGCCTATGGGCCTGATGTGATGGATATGGTGGGGATTCCTAAAGTTACTTTTTAAGGTCCCTGTGTTTGATGGGGTTCATTTTCATTTAAAATTTTGGATAAAATACTCCCAAATGGGTTAATGTAATTTTTCCCGTGAGTGGGGAAGGTCTTGGGGTGTCTTGTGGGTTTAGGACTTGGGAAAGAGGGGAAAGAGGCCAATTTGTGCTGAGATCATGATCGGTGCATGGTTAGTAATAACCATTCACTATAATCATGTGGCCTACAAAAGGGGGTACAAGGTTAGGAAAACCATGCAGGGTGGTCTAGGAGACTTTTTTTCTTGAGATCCCCTTTGTACAGTGGCAAGAACACATCCACCACACAATTTTTCATACCATGTGGGTGTCCAGGAAAACCATACATCTTGGTTTACTCTTGGAAAAATAAAACCTCATAGTTTTTGTATAGTTTGGAGTGTGTCCAAACCATGCTCCCCATTAAAAGTGGAAAAATTCTCATTTTTCCCTCTTAGTATTTAATGGTTCTCCCTTTAATTTTTTCCCAATTCGACCCCCAGTATCCTGGGGTGAAAATTAGGGGCTTCTTCCCTCTCTATTAACGTTTCTAATTCTATTATTAGGCATTTGAAATGTCATTGGTTGAGAATTGAAGCTTCAAGTAAGTATTCGACTTCATTTCTTCCATTTTATGGAAGAGTATTTATTGGTTGTCTCCCCTCTTTATGAATCTCATGAACCCTATTTATTGGGGGTTCTTTACTTTGGTATTTGAGGTCATTTTATTTTGAATCAAGACCCTAGGTTGGATGATTGGTTGTATAGGATCATGAGGTAGGTGGTCTATAAAATTTTTCACACAGTCTTGATGTCTTATATGTGTATTTTTTTGTGCCAATTTTCTACCTTGCTATGTTTTCATGTCTTTAGATAAGGAAAGTAACTTTGTCATGAAGTTGATGTGTGATACTCTTCAAGGAACCTATTAGGTCCATTAATTATTTGACATCAGACCTAGGTCTACCCATGTGGTATACCCAACCCTTGAAAATTGTGAAATGAGTTGGTAACGTTGAGATAGGATAATTATGAAAGTGGATGGGTTATAATTTTTAATTTTTATGTGGTTATGGTTAAAGGGATAATTGAAATGTTTTATATGATAGATTTTTGAAAAGCTTAGGAGTCTTTTGAAATGGTTTGAATTATGTTCTTTTTTAATTTGATTCAGTTATGGTTTTCAATGAAGGTAAAATGATGTTTTGAAAGTGGGTATTGTTTTAAAAGGAGGTGTTGACCACAAAGTTATTTGTAAAGGGGATTATTATTAGATAAAAAATTATTATTTTAACTATTTGTACGATTGAACCCTTTTTACAATTTCATGGTGGATTATTTTTAAATAAAATGAAGGGAATGGATGGCCTTGGCCTTGTTTTGATGTTAAAAGAGAAAGACCCTTATTGAATGGTATCTTTGAAATGTTTTAAAGAATTGAGTGGTTTTTTTAAGACTCTAAAAATGTTTTAATTGTGGTTTTATGAAATTAAATAAGGGGGTTTAAGTGTTAAATGGTTTTGAAAAACATCCAACAGATGTGTTATATGAATGAATGATGAAATGGTTTGATTATGAAATTTTAAAAATACGTTGGGACTTATTGAGATGTGTTTGGTTTTAAAGGTCTGTTGGGACCTTGGTAAATTATGAATGGTTAAGATTATTTTATTTTTGATAAATGATGTGATAAATATAGAAATTATTGATAATGAAATGTTTTTGGAGTTCTAGACTGATGCTCCTAATTCACAGTTTTGGGATGTTGGACTGATGCTCCACTCCTTGGTTTTGGGTAGGCTAGACTGATGCTCCAGGTGCCCTGATGCACTATAGTTTTTAGAGAATATAATGATGATATTGACTCTAAGGGTATGGACATGGAATTATATATCATGGTTGGGATGGTCATCCATGATGTTCTAAATCCTAATTGGATACTTGGATCGATACTCCTTGTTTGTCAACCTGTGACTCCTATAATGAATGGTTGGGATGGTTAGAAATGATATTCTGAATCTTGGTTTGATACTTGGAATGATACTCCTCATTTTTCAACTTGTGACCACTTTGATATATGATTCAAATGACTAGAATGGGATGAAGTGGGTTTGAGGGGTTTGGGAATCACTTGAAATTGAGAATAAATGTGTTAATTTAAATTTTGTTAATAATGAAACATGGTTCATATACTATTTGTTTTTTGATTTTTGTACATATTAATTGATTGTTATTATACTATTTATTGCTTTATACACAATTTTTGGTGGCCTACTGAGTTTTACTTACACCCTACTTGTTCCACCATAACACTTGGGTACCTGAGCATATGCAACTTGTTTCAAGTTTAGATTCAGGATAGGGGCCTGGCTCTTGGTTTATGTTGGGATGATGGGTTGAATCATGGTATGTCTATATTATGTTGGGAATTTTTACTATGTTTAGGATATTTTTATAGTTTCATTATTGGGGGTTTTATTTATATGACTATCTGACATTTAGAGTATACATTTCATTGTGGTATCATGTTTCACTTGGGTTATTGTTTGAACTTATTATATGTTATTTTATTTTATTTTTATACTATTTCTTAAGTATGTTGATATAATTTTCATTTTTATTTACTTTGATAGGTGGGTATAGTATCCCCATTGTACCTCCATAGACCCACACAGTTAGTTGATAGACTCTAGCATACGAGGGGGTGTGCTTGAGGTCATACGGTAGTCTGACTTGGGGAATTAATTTTATTGGAACTCGGGGAAGGATATTACAAAGTGGTATCAGATATGGTGTATTTTGTCTTACTTTTTTTCATGGAAGATAGGATACTAGGATCTTGTTAGTTATTGGTAACGAGCTTGTGTTTGGGTGTTTATATCCCCATGAATGAGGTAAAACCCAAGTTACTGGGGTGGGAATTGATGTTTTATTTTGTTCCTTTACCATTGATTGGTATTTCCACCTTGAGTGGTGCACTTGGATGTGATGTTATTAATTTATAAGGTTTTATCACTTGTACTGGTATTTAAAGAGAGTGTGTGTGGGTTCATGCATCATGTTAGGCATATAGGATTGATAGGTCGTCTATATGTTTCATGTGATTGAATTTTGAATGACGTGATGTTTAACTGAAAAAATGTGAATTGAGAAATTGAATAAATCTAGGATTTTTAAAATTTTGGGTAAATGGAAAGTTTTAAAATTTGAATTCTTGGGTTTTTAAATGGTAAAGTTAATTAAATAGTAATTTGTAATTATGGGGCCTTTAGGGACATTGGTGTGGGTATCTCTAGTGTTGTGATCAGACCCTATGTATGGGTGGTTTGGGTAGTGAGAGTTCCCTAGTTTTGAGACCTTGGTTTATGGGCTATGAGACCTTGATGGGTTTGGATGTGATAGATAGTGAAATTTTTCTTTTTGTGCCTTTAGTTAGGTTGTGACCTTGAGGTTGTGAAATGTATTCTATTAATATAGATGTGTTGACCCATGTGGGTTGAGACCTTGTGAGTTGTGTTTTGGGCCCTAGAGTGGGTGTTTGGATCATAAGGATGATGTATGTATGCATGTATCCCCGGTGTGGGACTTAGAGTAAATGGTCTCTTGGTGCGTTAGACACAGTGTGTTTTTGGAACGAGGGTAGTAGTGTCACCCATGAGTAGCGACTTGTTTGAGGTTAGATGTGTATGGATTGGTAGGAGAGCCTAGTTACTTTCTCAATGTAACTCCAATTTAGGGATTTGGTTCCTTGTGACCTTCAAGAGTGACCTGTGATAGGGTTTGATCATGTTGTGGGAGCCATTGGGTGTGTGAGGCATGGGTGTAAGTTTTGGATTTTTGGCGGTGGCACTCAAGGAGTTCTATCTAGTATGGGTTGGGCCTAGTGGGCTAGTTGTGAGGCCAGTGGTTTTGGGAATTCTATTTGGGTTGTGGTTATGAGTAGGTAATTTTGGGTAATCAAGGGTAACCATGAGGCAGTTTAGCCTAGTGTTGTAGGTTCTTTGGAATGTAAAACATGGGTAGATGCTTTAGAGGTGGATTAGATGCACGGTAGGTGCCATTGAGTTTCTATAAAAAGAAATGTTCATGTCATGGTTTCTTTTCTAATGGAATTACCTTGAGTGATTGTGGTTAGATTCAAGGCTAGGTTCAAAGGGAAGGATCATTCAGAAGCCTAACCCTACTATATTGATAATGTTCAATATAATGATCAATTTTGGATTTGGATGTAAAAGACAAGGCAGCAATAACTAGAGCATGGATAGATTCTTCTGATCTAGGAATGATGCTTAGGGTGATGGTTTTTCATGCGGTTGGACTTGATTTGTGAAAATGTCAAGTTATTGGATATGAACATTGAGGATGCCTTGAGTCCGATAAGGTTGATGGACCGGGATGCATGGTTGGTTGTGTGAGTGGTCATTTGGGCCTAGCATCGATGATGTACGACTCATGGGATCTTGAGTTGAGTTCAGTAAAGGATGGTGGTAAATTAACTGGCCTCATGTTTCGAGTGGGGTTAGGATGGTAAGAATATGCTGGAGATGTGTGATATTGTTAAGGTAAGTGGACAGGTAGCTCAAGAGAAAGCACCTATCTTTTTCAGTAAAATTAACGTGATGAGCATGGTTATGTGTAGAATTATTTGGTTTTGGATTGGTGTGATGGAGCATATATATTTCCATGGAAACCATTTGAGTCATGGTTGAGGACCTTGAGTAGTTCAAAGGTGGTAGTTCCCCAAAGAATGTTAAGTTCACGACTACTTGGTATAGAGTCATGAGGCAGTGGTGAGTTTTGATTACTGAATAACTCTTAAATTGTTTTGTTCGATGTTTGGTGAGATTCTTGTAGGTAGTGAGGCCAAGGGATTTTAAATGTGTTTGATGTTTTCCTGTAGTGATAAGTGACATCGAAAAGGGATCAGTTGTGGTGGTATTCATTGACAACATCTTAGTTTACTCTCATATTAAATATGATCATGCCCAATATATTAACATCATCTTGAGTATACTGGGATATAATTGGCTATATTTCAGGCTACTTAAATGTTTTATTCTGGTTAAATGAAGAACCTTCTTGAAGGTTGTTCCCTTAGAGTAAGGTAAGTGAAGTTTTGTGGTGGGAGGTGCACCACCAGTCATTTCTGAGTGATGTTCACGTGGTGGATTTCATGTTAGAAAATCTTAAATGTATCATTCTCATAAGCTAGGAACAAGTGATGGTTAATGTTTCACTTTTTTTCTCAAGTGAGGGAGATATGTCCACATCCACTTCGTGGGATCTATAGTGATTGGAGTGTGATCTGTGGTGGTTGTAATTGTTTGGGTGAGGCGGTGACAATGACACTCCTAAGGTGGGGAATGATATTTCAATCGTATATGTGTGAAGAGAAGAGTTAATTGGATGTGTTGGAATTGGGATGCCAATAAGGAACCTATGAGTTACATGTTTGGATTCCTAGGGGAAGTTCAGGAGTGTCTTAGATGTGATGGTTGATCGATTTGAGCATTGTATTCGGGCTTGGGGTGGTTCTGAAAGCAATATAGGGTGTTTGTTTTGGGGATGTGTCAGTGGGTACAATAGATCACAATGATGATTTGGGGATCAGTGGACACTTTGATGGTGGAATTCCACTAAAATTTGGGGATAGACTATGGTAGGTGCATTTGTATGGTAGTGGTATGCCTTAAGTGAGAAGGTGGAATGGCTAGGTAAAGTGGTAATGTGATGATAGTGGGAGTTTGGCGTTTTTAGGATGAGTTGATTGGGGATGGCCTGACCAAGGTTAGGGAATATAGTGGTTGTGTCTAGTTGAAAACCATATCTTTCTTGATGTTTTGGAAATGGAAGATGCATTTCAGGAATGGAAACAGGCTCTTAAAGAGGAAATGGGTCATTATTGTTCCATGGATGGATGATGGGTATGCATCCATTTATGTTGGCTTTTGATGGTAAGTATGGATGTTGATGTCTTATGGTGTTCTCATGGATATTTGGGTGTGGTGTGTTGGGAAACGCATTGGGTGTGTTGTAGAATCTAGAGTTCAAGTTTCTAGTGGTATTTTTTGATGGTGGAGGTAAAAAACACCATAAGTTTGTGGTTGTGAGCTCAAGAGTATAGTGGGAAGCACCATAGTAGATGAGTGGTCATTTTATGAGGTGATCGGCATTTCAGGTTGGATAGGTTTGAATAAGTTCCATCTTGGTGCTCAGTTTTAGCAATGAGTGTTAGCTTAGATTTTGATTAGTTGAGTGTCTTAAGATGAAGGTTGTGCTTTTGTTGTGTTTTGGGTGTTTGGATATGGAATGAGGTTGTTGGGCCTTGAGTTGTGGACCAACATAGGTTGGGGAATGTGGTTGTATAATCGTATGTTTCTTCAGGTGATACTAGGTGTGATGGTATGTTTGATATTGTGGGGAGAATCAGACCGGAGGTATACCGATTGGCTCTCCTAGGGTGGTGTAGTTATTTTCTCAATTCTCTCCTTATTTAGTAGTTTTAGTGGTATTAATTTGAATTTTCTCAGATTTTTTATGTTTTTAATGATGAAATTGAGGCTGATTAATCCTTTGAGGATCATCCAACTTGTGTTGTGAATTTTAGTGAGAGGGTTTATAGGGTAAGACTGTGCTTTTGGTCTAAATATTGTGACGGTGTGGTCGTGTTCAATAGGAAACTTGGGAGTGGGAAGTGGGTATATGTGCCCATCGACCCAACACTTTTTTCTTGGGGTTTTAGTAAATTTTAAAAGTGAGGCTTGAGGATGATCTATTATAAGGCAGGGAGGTTATAAGGTCCCAGTGTCTGACAAGGTTCATTTTAATTTTAAATTTTGGATAAAATCATCCTAAATGGGTTAATGGAAGGTTTCCCATGAGTATGGATGGTCTCAGGGGTGACCTGGGGGTTTGAAGAATGGAAAAGAGGTAAAATATGTCGATATGTGCTAAGAGAATGGTTGGCTCACAATTAGTAGTAATTATGCACCCTAACTATGTGTGTAATGTCCTGACTTTTTCTCCAAGATACAGATCATTTTTTCACTTCAATTTCTTGGTTTGGACCTTATAGTGTTTCCTAATGGATTCATGGAGGTTATGATGGTTTCTAAGGATCGTGTAAAGACCAGAACCTTAAAGGTTGTGAAATATGACTAGGTTTCGTGATTAAAAGAAACTGTGCAGCCCAACCCACGCAGTTTCCCTAACCGTGTGAGAGTGTGTCAGTGGGAGTAGGGTTCCCCAATTTTTCTCTAAAATAGTTCAATGAATCCCTCACACCCATGAAATTTTTCTCAAAAAAGTTGTAGAGGATTTTTTCATGGGATCCACACAGTTATCCAAACTGTGTACCTAGACCGTGCGGGGTCCTCTTTGGGTAGTGGTATGGAACACGGTTGGTGCACAGTTTGGCCAAACATGTGGACAAATCGTGTGCCCCTTTCAAAATGGGTGAATTTACACTTTTTCCCTTAATGAATTTAAAACCTTAAACCACATTTCTCCCTTATTTTGTTCAGTGGATGAAAATCTCCTCCCATGTCCTGTAGGTTTCTCCCATGCCTAATCTAGGTATCCCATTTTCTCCTCCATCCATCATCCAAATCCTTTTTCATTTAAAGCATTGGAAATATTAAGTTAATATCTACACTTTTATTCCTTCCATCCTTCACAGCTTTTATCCTCTATTGCATTATTTTGGTGTGAGCTCATTTTCCTCATTTTCAAGGCATTTAACAAATTCTCCAATAACTCTCATTCTAGCTCAATTCAAGAGTCGACAACGGACGATTGGTCTTATAAGAACCTAAGGTAGGTGTTCTATATTCTTCCCCATGTTTTTTCACGTTCTATATTGTGTGTCATTATGCTATGAGCTATACCCTTCCAGTGATGCTTCAAAATTGTTAAATAAATTAGAGTTCTTAATTATGCTTGGTGAGATCCTAGAAAGTGGAGAATCAGCCCCATGGGTTGATCACCTTGGTGTATACCACCCAAATGGGTGTTTTATACATTTGAGTCATATTTTCCCCTTTTTATCTTAAATTTTCTAGACACCCCTTGAGGGGTGTTGCCTTATAATTAATTCCCCGAATTAATAAATTGAATTAAGAAAATTGGTTAGGACCCTAAGCATTATACCTTATGCCAAAAATGGAATGCCTAATCGAATGACTTGGCTAACTTACTAATTATGTTATAATTATTTTCTTTGTTAAATGGTATGACTTGGATATCCAATCCATGTTCTTACCTTATGCCGAGTAAAACCCAAGGGTCCCGACTTAAGGACACCTTGGACAGGCTCATCATGAATTATAGTTAGTTTGTTAATGAATATGTAAATATGTTGGGGGTGACACTAGATAATCCTAGGATAGGCTCACCGTGCATTTTCTATTTTTCCTCCAGATGAGTGACACTGGTTCCCTAGGAGAGACCTTGTGGATGGGCTCAATGTCATGACGGTTGTACCTTTCCATGAGAGAGATTGGGAACCCTATGTGTGATACTAGGGATGGACTCAAAGGTTAGTTCATGTTGTCTTCACACCATTCCTATAGTTACACTTGGGGTCTCTTTCATGGGTGGCCTTAGACAGACTCCCATGACATTGGGAATATTTATAGCTCCTAGAGTGATGCCTAGGATTCCCTTGGGATCGCCTTGGATAGGCTCAGGGTGCTTCTTAATAATTTGTAAATATGGTAATTTAAATTAAAGAATAAGAACATGGACTTGAAACTCTTAGGACATACCACCAAGCCAAATCACATGCTTGGAGATGGTCTATCCTTTGAAACTCTATTTATATTAGCTCTTACAATATTTCTTATATGTGCAGCTTGATCTTGTTCACAGACACCTTGATTATGCCAAGGTAGGTAGAGTCGGATGAGTTTCCCAAGTAGAACCTAATTCTAAGTATGTATTTAGTTATTTATTTCCGTATTTCATTTACTTATATTGGCACACTGCTCATCTTATATTGCACGAATTGGTTTGATCTAGACATTGCTTGTGGTGTCCTACTGAGTATATCTCACACCCTTATTGGGCCACCTTTGGTACCTAATAAAAATTCATGGTTGCAGGTATAGATAAATGGAAGCATCCATATTCTGATGTTTAATTTTGAGTTATAGGATGGAGCATAGGAGCAGGGAACCGAGCCTATACTCATGGTTCTAGTAGTTATAGATTTTTGGCCTTTTTGTATTTTTATATAGCATGCAGTATATTCTTGTATCCCATGTATCCCTTGTGCCTTTTTTCACCACTATATGATATGATCATCATCATCACTTTTGTATATATTATTTATTATATATATTCTTCTTGTTTACTATTATTCTATTATTTTCTATTTATCCTATTTCCATTACAGCAGGTCACTGGTCCATGTGGTTATAGTGTATACTATCAATTCTTATTTCTTATATAACATTGTGCTCCATTGTGATCTAAGAGAGAATATTCTCTCCACAAACACACCCTAGTCCCTCGCTACTAGTCGGTAGCCTCTAGCGTGTGTGCTTGAGGTCATGTGATCACTGTCTCAAGGCACCATTAAGTGTCACCCAGGGTGGGATGTTACAAAGTGGTATCAGAGCTATTTTTTCCTTTTGTCTTACTTTTGGGGTTTGAACAGGAGACTAGGAGTATTGAAATTTAGTAATGATCCAATTCCTAGGAGTATCTAACCCGTGTATAGGGAAAACCCAAATTACTTGGGAATAGGTTAATACAGTCATGTTTTTCACTTGTAACAGTTTCATGGATTTCACCATCAGGTGATGCACTTGTTTTGTGTTGTTCCTATTGTTGATACTATTTTTAGGGATTGTTTTACCCTGGACTGATGATATGAGGGCATATAAAATTCATGAATCATACTAGGCACCCTAGGATTAAAATGTCATGTATTATTCCATGCCATATTTTTTTCTTCATGCTTTTCCTGTATTTAATTTTCTTATTGTGGTGACTTGTTTTTTATGTATTTCAGTGTGCTGGAGTTTTTGAAGGAATGACATAATTGGCTAATTAAAGTGCCTAAATAAACTTAAATGGTGTTTTCCCACATAGATTAATGATGAAACCTTAATTAACCAATTATTCCGTATTAGTTGATTTGATTGGTGGATATAAAATGAAATATAAGAAGCATGTACTTATATAAATTCAAGGTGGTAGTTAAATCAATAAAATCAGTATATATGACATATTACATCCTAATATTGGATGTACAGGATAGGTTGTAGTTACTTGTTGGGCCAATTTCAATTTATAAAGAGTACGAGCCTTTATAAATTTAGGATTGGAGACACAATTAACCGGATTGAGATATTCATATTCAAATTAATAAGAATAAATCCAAATAAATTAAAGTTTTAAAAAAATGAAAAATTTACCACTAGATGAAGATTCCAAATTAAAAGTAAAGGGTGTTTTCCTCTATACCTTGAATTTGACACTCCATGTATTAAAACCTATACTGAGTTATATGAGACCTTGACCCTAACCTAACCACATTGTGGCCAATAGGCTATGTCTCTCGATCCTTTTATGACCTGTATTTATCACCTAAACATGGATTTAGGAGAAGGATGAGGGTTTTTACTTGCTTATAAGAATAACTTGTATCTATTATTCCTTATTATCGCTATCCCTAACTGTTATAAACATTATTTGAGGATTCCACTTGGAAATTGTAGATCTATGAAACCATGATGTCCTCATACCATACGCCAAGAAAGTGGTGAAAAGCATACTCTGGAGGTGGTGGGCCTTGAGCCACCAGTGATACCTCCTATAGTGCCACCTGATGCACATCCTACAAATATTCCATTGGGAATTGATGCTCAACTCCATGAAATCTTCTTCCATATCATGCAGTCTATGTAGGGTGCTCTTTGACCAACCCCTACCATGGTAGAACTGACCCCAGGAGTTCCAAAAGTAGCATCCCCCCACCTTATTAGGTTATTGTGGACCTCAGGTTGCTATGTCCTAGCTAGAGGTCATGTTGTCTATCTTCAATAATATAGATACACCTCCAGATCATAAGTTCAAAATTTATACCTATATGCCATGTGAATTCACCAAGCGTTGGTGGGACATCCTTACTCAGGCTGGTCGAAATTAGGGAATGGTCTGGGTAGACTTCCTTACAACCTTTTTTAACTACTTCTTTCTATATACCTTGAGAACAAATTGTGCTCGTGATTTCATGCACCTTCATCAAGGTGACATGTCGATGATGGAGTATTCGGCTCATTTCACTAAATTGTAGCATTTTTCACCAACCTTGACTAGTGATGAGATGAATACTATGAGGTGATTAGAGTATTGGTTTGCTTATGTAATTCAATAAAAGATAAATATCTTTTGGATGAATACTATTTTAGAGATAGTAAACTAGTCCCTTATCATTGAGCGGAACCTGAGGGAATCTGAGAATGTAAGCCAAGGTAGTTTAGCTTCCAAGAAAGGAAGTGGTATACCCAGTGGCAGGATACATTGTTTCAAGGGTGCATATGGAGGTAGTACCCGCCAGGTGGAATGTACCGATATCTCTATGGTGTGTCACTAGTGTGGAGGATCAATCTATAAAAAGCCTCAGTGTATGAGGAACTTGATCGGGTGTCGAGCTTGCAGCAAGATGGGTCACCTCCATCTTTTCTGCCAATCTTTTTCTCTAATTCCTAGTGAACAGGGATATGTAATGATATTTCTTTTAGGTGTAGGATCAGTGAATCCATGTCAGGATGGGATTTTTTCTTCTACTGGCTAATTTGGCTGAGGAGGTGGTTGAGGCTGGGGTAGTTAGACTTCATAGTTTTAGCATAATTATATTGGACCTACTCAGGCTAGTCAGGAAACAGCTTGGGGCTATAATTCAGGACATATCTATTCAGTACGACCTATGCCAGAAGAGAAAAATTCAAGGCCTTCTACTATACAAGGTACTATTCTAGTAGTGTCTACTCTAGTTTCTTCCCTTTTCAATACAAGTGCTTCACATTCCTTTTTATTTTCTGCAACTATGGGAAGTATGGGACTGGTAATCGAGTAATTCAGTGGCATGATGACTCTTGATACACCTTTAGGGGTCAGATCAAAGAATATATTCCAGTGTAAGGATTTCCCCCTTGAGATAGGTGGGTACCACTTTTGGAATTTTTTCATCCTCGAGAGGATCATATTTGATGTCATTCTCAGTATAGACTAGATTATTCTTGATCATGACCATGTGTATTACTATTGACTATGGGTGTCATTCATATCACCTAAGGTTCACACATATATTCATAAGTGTGAATGGGATATCCAGGAAAGTCGAGTTGGACCCGAGTGCACTAGGCTAGGTAAGGCGACAACCCAGATGGAGAGTCTCTTTACAAGTGACAAGGGAAGGTAGTTAGTGGAATTCCCTCCAATTGAGGACCATTTTAGAGATGTATTACCTAAAGAGTTTCCCAACTTATATCTTGAAAGCGAGTTTGATTTAACCATAGATCTAGTGTTAGGTGTGGCACTAGTGTTTTTTCCTCCTTATAGGATAACACCTAAAGATCTCTAAGAACTCAAGAAAAAGCTGGAAGATCTTGAGGTAAAGGGCCTTATCTGAACCAGCACTTTAGCTTGGGGTTAACCTATCCTTTTAACCAAGAAGGTGGATGGTACCCTCCATTTGTGCATGGATTATTGCCGATTGGACCATATTATAGTTAAGAATCGGTCTCCACTAACTCAGATAGACAACCACTTCAACCATCTCCATGGAGCAACGGTTTTATCTAAGATCAATTTGAGGTTGGGATACCACCAGGTGCACGTGATACCATCAAAAATCCCACATACAACATTTCAAAGTAGGTATGGCTTGTACGAGTATCTGGTCATGTTATTTGGTATTACAAACATGCCAACGGTCTTTATTGATATAATGAATTAGGTTTTCCACCCATACCTTAATTCATTTGTGGTGGTATTTTTAGATGATATCTTAGTGTATTCTCGCACTAGACATGACCATGCAAACTATATTGAGATCGTGCTGAATATAGTGAGAGATCACCATCTATATGTGAAGATCATTAAATTCCACTTATGGATTAGTAAAGTTCACTTCTTGAGTTATATAATTTCATAGGAAGGAATATCTATTGACCTAGAGAAGGTGAGCATTGTGGTTTCCTAGGAGAAGCCTAATAATTTGTTTGATATTCCACGTTTTTTGGGGCTAGGGAGGATATTATAAGTGATTCATTCAGGAATTCTCCCACTTAGTAGTGCCTCTTACAACTCTAACTAAAAAGGGTGTGAAGTTCATTTGTTCTAAAGCTTGTGAGACATATTTCCATGAGTTAAAGGGGAACCTAACTTTAGCGATGATCCTGATTCTGCCTAAGTCAGGGAAAATCTATACTATTTACTATGATGCATTAGGAATCAGGCTAAGAGTAGTTCTAATGCAGGGTTATTTGGTTGTAGTGTGTGGGTCCTACCAGCTGAGACCTCATGAGCAGAATTATACCGCACACAACCTCGAGCTAAAAATCATGGTTTATGACTTACACTGTTGGAGGCACTACTTATTGGGTGATTAGTTCATCATATACACAGACCATAAAGGTCTCAAATATATCTCCACACAGTGAGACTTGAATCTCAGGAAGTACGGGTGGGTTGAATACTTGTATTCTTTCAATTTTGAACTTTCTTACACACCTAGAAAAGGAAATGTTGTGGATAACAACCTGAGCTAGAAGACTTAGACACAGGCCATCCAAGAGGTCAATAGTGAGTGGAAGTTGATGGATCTATTTTTTTAGATGCATTTGGAGGCTTGGAAATAGCATGGGTATCCTGTTTTAGTAGCTCCAATAGCGACATCCTCCCTTCTAGATCAGATATAGATGAGGTAGTTATCTGGTTCCAATGGCCTCATCTTGAGGTAGAGTACCATAAGTGATAACCCACCTCCTAGTTTGTTTGATGACAATGAGATCATACTCTTATGTGGGTGTGTGTGGGTGTGCCTTATGATATATGGGAAGAGATGATAAAGGAATATCATGCCTTTTTTTGGGAAGTTCACTCTGCTCTTACTAATATGTACTGATACATTCATCATCAGTATTGGTGGAAAGGTATAAAGAGGTATATTTCAGGCTTCATCATGAGGTGTTCCACCTGTTAGCAGGTGAAAGAAAAACACTAGTGACATGTTGGACCTCTATAGACTCTATCCATTCCTAGGTGGAAATGGAATGACATCACCATGGATTTCTTAATAGGATTTCCAAGATCCCTTTGAGGCAGTGATTTAGTATGGGTGATCATCGATAGGTTAACTAAGGTCACACACTTCATACCAATCTGGGACACCTTCTTAGTCGATGAGCTTGGGAGGTTGTATATCTGGGAGATAGTGAACCTTCATGGTGTACCTCATTCTATCATATCAGATAGAGACACTAGTTTTAACTCATAGTTCTTTAAATGGTTTCATAAGTCACTGGGTTCATAGGTGTTCTTGAGTATAGAATATCACCCTCAGACCAACAGGTAGTCTGAACGGACAATTTGAGTGTTATAGGACATGCTTTGGGTATGTATCCTTGATTTTAGGGGTTCTTGGGAAAGGCACATACCACTTTTTGATTTTTCCTACAACAATATATTTTAGGCAACAATTCAAATGTATTCGTATGAGGCCCTTTATGGTAGATCGTGTCCTTCACCTCTGTGCTGGTCAAAGGTAGGGGAGGCAGTGCTACTGGGTCCTCGTCTCATTCAGGATACTTCATAGAAAGTATAGTTGATTCAAAATCATATAGATATATCTCAGTCCAAGAAGAATCCATATAATGATTGTTTTCTTCAACCTATAGAGTTTTTAGTGGGACATCGAGTCTTTCTGTGAGTATCACCCAGGCTGGGTCATAGACAAATTCGAAGATAGGTTAAGTTATCACCTCATTATATCAGGCCTTTCAAGATAGTGGAGAGAGTATGTTTGGTAACATATAAGTTATAGCTACCTCATAGATATCATTTTATTCATAACATCTCCCATGTATCAAAGATTTTTCGTTAACATACTAATTTTTATCATTCGTTTAACCTTGAGGATATCAAGATGGAGGAAAATACATCCTTAGAAGATAATTTGATATGTATCATTGATCGGAGCATGAAGACTCTCTAATATAGGTCAGTTTCACTAGTTTGGGTGCTATAGCAGCATGACTTTGTATAGGATGAGACCTAGGAGTGGGAGGCCAATGTACATGTGCATTGGATAAAACTTTTCACAGAAAATATGTTACCACCCTCGGAAGGGAAACTCAGGGATGAGTTGTCTTAAGGAGGGGAGGTTGTAATGTCCCAGCATTTTGTCCAAGGTAAGAATCATTTTTCACTCTAATTGATTAGTTTGGCCCTAGTAATGTTCCTTAATGGATTCATGGAGGTTATGACAGTGTCTGAGGCTTGTTCGGAGCCTAGAACCTCAAATATTGGGAAATATGACTGGGTCATACAATTAGGAGAAATTGTCCAACCCAACCCACATGGTTTCTCTAATAGTGCAAGAGTGTGGTAATGGGAAGTAGGGCTCTGCAAGGCTTCTCTAAAACTGTGCAAGGAGACCTGCACACCCATGAAACTTGTATCTGATAAGATGTAGAGGATTTTTCATAGTATTCGCATGGTTATCCAAACCGTGCACCTAGCCCATGAAAGGTCCTCTTTGGGTAGTGGTATGGTGCACAGTTGGAACACAGATTGGCCAATCATGTAACCAAATCATGCACCCCTTTCAGAATAGATTAATTTACATTTTTTCCCTTAATTAATTTCAAACCTTAAACCACCTTTCTCCCTTCTCTTGTCCAGCTGATTAAACTCTCTTCCCCTCTCCTATGGGATTCTCCCTCGATTAATCTAGGGATCACCTTTTCTCCTCCATCTGTCATCCAAATACTTCATCATCAAAAGAATTAGAAATCTTGAGGAAATATCTATACTCTACTTGTTTATATCCTTCATTTATTTTCTCCTCTGTTGCACTATTTTGGTGCAAGCTCATTTTCCCCATTTTTAGGGAATTTGACAATTTCTTCTATAACTCTCATTCCAGCTCGATTCAAGGGTCAAAAATATATGATTGGTCTTCTATGAACCTAAGGTAGGTGGTCTAGATTCTTTCCCCATGTTTTGTCACATTTTATATCATGCACCATTATGCCACGCACCAGACCCTTTCGGAGATGCTTCAAAATTGTTAAATAAATTAAATGGAACACTTAATCATTCCTAATGAGACCCTAGAAAGTAGAAAATAAACCCCATGGGATGATTTCCTTGATGTATACCACCCAAATGGGTGTGTTTTGCATTTGAGACCTATTTTCCCATTTTTCATAAATTTTCTAAACACCCATTGAGGGGTGTTTCCTTATAATTAATGCCCTAACCTAATAAATTGAATTAATAAAATTGGTTAGGCCCTTAAACATTATACGTTATTCAAATAATGGAATTCCTAATCAAATTCCTTATACAACTTAATAATTATGTTATAATTGTTTTATTTGTTAAATGGTATGACTTGGATAGCCAAGTCATGTTTTTACCTTACACTGAGGGAGAACCAAGGGTCCTAACTTAAGGACACCTTGGATGGGATCATAATTCCATATAGTTAGTTTGTTGATGAATGTGTAAATACACTTGTGGGGACACTAGATAATCCTAGGATGGTCTCACCATGCATTTTCCATTTTCCTATAGATGAGTGGAACTAGTTCCCAAAGGAAGACCCTGTAGATAGGCTCGGTGTCACGATGGTTGTACCATTCCACAAGAGAGACTTGGATCCATTGGTGTGATACAAGGGATGAACTCAGAGGTTAGTTCATATTATCTTCACACCATGTCTGGACTAACACTTGGGATATCTTTCATGGGTCACCTTGGATGGACTCCCATAAAATTGGGAATATTTAAAGACCCTATAGAGATACCTGGTATTCTATTAGGATCGCCTTAGATGGGTTTAGGGTTCTTCTTAATAATTTTTAAAGATGGTAATTTAAATTAAATAATAATAACATAGACTTGAAACTCATAGGACATGTTGCCAAGACAAATCACATGCTTGGGGATAGTCTATCCTTTGACACTCTATTTATATCATCTCTTTCCATATTTATTACATTTGCATCTCACACTTGGTCATAGACACCCAAATTAGGATGACACAGGTAGAGTCGTATGGGTGTCTCATGTGTATCCTGATCTGAAGTATCTATTTAGTTATTTATTTTTGCATTGAATTTACTTGTATTGGAACATTGATCATCTTATATTTTGTAAAATGGTTTGATCTAGACGTTGTTGGTGGTGTCCTACTGAGTATATATCGCACCCTGTTTGGTATGCCTTTAGTACCCAAGAATATTTCATGGTTGCAGAATAGATAAAGGGAATCGACCTTCTTATGATTCTTGATTTTGAGTTTTAGGATGGAGTATGGGAGCAAGGGACTGATCCTATGCTCACTATGCTAGTAGTTAAAACATTTTATAATTTTTTGTATTTTTTGTATAGAATGTGGTATATGTTTGTCTCCCATTTATCCCATGTACCTTATTTTTTCACTACTACATGACATGATCATCAACATCACTTTTTTAGATATTATTTATTACATAACTTATTTCTATTTACTATTATTTTGTTGTTCTTTATTTATCCTATTTTCATTATGGAAGGTCATTAGTCTATGTGGTTATAGTGTATGTTATCGATTCTTATTTCTTATATACTTTTGTGCTCCACTCTAGTCTAAGAGGGTATAGTATCCACATAGACATGCCCTAATCCCTCACAATTAGTTGGAAGCCTATAGCATATGGGGAGGCACGCTTAAGGTCTTGTGGACACCATCTCAAGGCAATATTAAGTGGAACCCGAGGTGGGATGATATAGGGTGGCATGCGGAAGGGGGTTCATGGTTAGGAAAACCATGTGGGGTGGCCTAGGTGACCATGTTGCTCGATCTCCCATTTAGACAATGGAAAGCACATGACCACTGCAAAGTTTTTCAAATCACATGGGAGGTCAGAAAAACCATGTTTCTTAGTTTCCTAGGGGATAGAGGGAATCACACAGTTGGTGCGTGGTTTTAAAAACTATGTGGCCAAACCATGTGCCTCGTTAAAAGTGATAAAATTACCATTTTTCCTCTCTATCTTTAAGGTTTCTCTCCCAAATTTCTTCCCCATTAGACCCCCAATAACCTTGGGTGAAAACCAAGGGATTCCCCCCTATCTATGGACATTTCTCCTACAATTATTAGGCATTTAGAGTGTCATTGGTTGAGAATTTAAGATCCGAGTAATTGTTTTACTCCAATTCCTTCCATTTTCTAGAAGAGGATTTTTTTGGTTGTCTCCTCTCTTTATGGAGCTCATAAACCCTATTTCTAGGGGGTTCTTCACCTTAGTGTTTGAGGAAATTTTAGTTTAAATCAAGGATTGAGGTTAGACAAGTGGTTGTCAATGAGAATGAGGTGGGTGGTTTACAAGATTTTTTCCATATTCTTTATGTCTTATATGTGTATTTCATTATTCTAATTTTCTACCTTACTATGTTTTCATTTATTTGTCTAAGGAAAGTAACTTAGGCATGAAGTTGATGTGCGAACACTAGTAGAAAATGGTCTTTAATGTCAGTTTTTTTTAATTTTAATGCCATTTTTTAACTGAAATTTAAGGAACCAATGTTAAAAATGGGAATTTTGACATCGGTTTTTATAAAATAATGTCCAAAAGTAAAAAATTTACCTTTAGATGTTAGATTTTTGGAAAATTTTCATTGAAAGTTTGATTACATATGGTTTTTAAAGTCATTTTTTGATATAAACCAATATTAAAATTACTCTTGTAAGTATTTTATCATCATTTATTCATTAAATTACATTAAAATCCTTCTTTTAACATTGTTTCATGAAAAAATGATGCTAAAATCCTTCTTAGAAGACTTTTACCGTCGGTTTTTTTTCATAAACTGATGTTAAAAGTCATTTTTGACATCATTTTTTCAAATAAATGATGTTAATTATGTTTACTAAGTTTTATATCATTTTTTAAGATTCTGTTTTACTGGTTGTGGAGCTAAAACGGAGTTACGGATCAAAAGTTATGGTCATTGGAATCTTGACTTCTCTAAGTTTTGATAGATACAACTCATTTCAAAGAGAACATGAGAAACATGAATTAAAATTACATAGACCAAATGAAAAAAAAATAAACTTAAGGATTCAAACATATTTCAATGTTTTTAGGAGTTTCCTAAAAAATGATACATAATTTATCTTATTTTTATTGTATAACTTATGCGGCAATTAAAATGGTGATCGATAATGAATTTTACACCTTAGTTGGTAAATCTCATCTGGATGATTTATTTTCATAACTAGATCATAATAATAATTCATCATTATAAGGAAAATTATCAATATGTTTATCAATAAACAAAAATAATAATAAATAAAATACATGATTATAATAGATACCTTGTTCAAATCATTGATTGAAGACGTGTTGAAATTTTGATTGAATTGAAGAGGTAAAAATTGTTTAAATAAAGAGAATATGGATTTATATATAGTAAAAAATATATTTTCAATGGTGTTGTATTAAAATTTAGGTGGGATTTTAAAAAATTAAATGCCCATTATGAAAAACAAATTGAAATTCTGATCTTGCGTATTTAGTAATGATTTTTAACATTGGTTATTTGAAAAACCAGTGCCAAAAGTTACTTTTAACATCAGTTCTTGAAAAAACTGATGTTAAAAGTCTTATAATTTTCAACTTCCAATGTCCATAACTTTTGATTTGTAACTCCATTTAGCTCCAAGACCTTTCAAATCGAATCTTGGGAAATGAGATAGAACTTGGTAATGATTTTTAAAACTGGTTATTTTAAAAAATGTCATCAAAAGTGACTTTTAATGTTGGTTCCTAAAAAAACTGAAGTTAAAAGTCTTATAATGTTCAACTTATGATGTCTGTAACTTTGTATCCATAAATATGTTTTATCTACATGACTAGATAAATTGAATCTTGGAAAATGAGATAAAACTTGGTAATGATTTTTAACATCAATTATTTGAAAACCTGATGTAAAAAAGAGGCTTTTAACATCGGTTCCTGAAAAAAAAAACCGACATTAAAATTCTTAAATGAGGAATTTTAGCATTATTTTTTATAGAACTAATGTTAAAAGTGAGATTTTAACATCAGTTACTAAACAAACGTCATTAAAATTCCTCATGGAAGACTTTTAACATTGGTCTCTAAGAATTGATGTTAAAATGACAACATTAAAGACCATTAATATACTAGTGTAGACCCTTCATAGACCTTGTTGGGTATGTTGATGATTTGAAACTAGACCTAGGGCTACCCATGGGGTGTGCCTAACCCTTGAAAATTTTGAAATGAATTGGTAAATGTTGAGATAGGGTAATTATGAAAGTAAATGGGTTGTAATTGTTAATTAGTATATGGGAATGGTTAAAGGGATAATTGAAATGTTTTATATGCTAGCTTTGTGAAATTATTAGGAGTCTTTTGAAATGGTTTAAATTATATGATTTTTAATTTTATTTAGTTATGGTTTTCAATGAAGGTAAAATGATGCTTTTGAAATTGGGTAATGTTTTAAAAAGAGGTGTCGAACTCAAAGAGTTTTGTAAAGGTATTTATTATTAGATATAAAATTATGATTTGAATTATGTGTATGATTAATCCAAAGTGAGAATTACATAGTGGATTATTTAAAATGAAATGAAGGGAATGTATGTCATTATCCTTGTTTTGATGTTCAAAGAGAAAGAACCTTGTTGAAGGGTAGTTTTGAAATGTTTTAAGGAAGTGAGTGGTTTTTTTAAGCCTCTCAAAATGTTTTAAGTGGGGTTTTATGAAATTAAATAAGGGGGATTTTTTAAGTGTTAAATAGTTTTTAAAAACATATAACTGATGTGTGATATGAATGATGTATAAAATGGTTTGATTATGAAATTGTGAAAAGGGGTTGGGCCTTATTGAGACGTGTTTGGTTTTAAAGGTCTGTTGGGACCTTGGTAAATGATGAATGATTGAGGTTATTGGATTTTTTATAAATGATGTAATAAATATGTAAATAATTGATAATGATATGGTTTTGGAATATTATATCGACACTCCTTATTCATGGTTTTGGGATGTTAGGTTGGTGCTCCACTCTTTGGTTTTGGGTGGGCCAAACTGATGCTCTAGGCACCCTAGTGTACCATAATTTTTGGAGGATGGACTAATGCTCTTAAATAAAAGGATATACACATGGATTTACATATCATATCTAGGATGGTTTAAAATGACTTTATGAATCCTAGTTGGATACTTGGACTGATGCTCCTTGTTTATCAACCTATAACCCCTATAATAAATGCTTGGGATGGTTTGACATGACGTTATAAATATCAGTTGGATACTTGGATTTATGATCATCATTTTTTAACCTATGACCAATGTGATATATGGTTCAAATGTTTGGAATTCACCAAAGCAGGTTTGATGGGTTTGGGAATCACTTGAAACTGAGAATAAATGTGCTTAATTTAAATGTTATTAAATAATGAAACATTGTTCATCTACTGGTTATCTATTGATTTTTATACCTCTGTATTCACTTTACCATTGGTGGTGACCTAATTATTTTTAATAACACTCTCCTCGAGTCACTATGGAACTCATGTACTTGATGGATACTACTTGTTTCAGGTACAAGTTCGAGACAAGGACCTAGATCTTGGTTTATGTTGGGTTTATGGGTTAGAGCATGAGATTTTAGGACTAGGTTGGGACTTAGGACTATGTTTAGGATCTTGTTATAGTATTATTATTGAGGGTTTTATTTGTATGTCTGCCTAACATGTAGAGTATACATTTCATTTTGGTATCATGCTTCACTTGGGTTATTGTTGGAACTAGTTGTATGTTATTCCATTTGTTGTTTCTACTAGTTGTTATTATTGTTGATATAATTTCCATTATTGTTTAATATGATAAGAAGGTTTAGTATCCCTATTTTACCTCCATAGACTTTCTCTTCTAGTCAGCTGCCTCTGGCATATGGGGAGGTGCATCTGAGGTCATGTGGCGATCTAGCTTAGGGCACCAGTTTTAGTGGCACCCAAGCTGGGATGTTACATACTTCCTGGGATCTAGTTTATGATCCATTTGTTTGTTCTGGGCATAGTGGAAGTGTTAATTAGTGGTATATATATTAAAATTTATTTTAATAATCATTTTTTGAAACCATGAGCGAGGATCTTTCACGTAAAATTTATAATTAATTTATTTAATATCTGAAGAAATAAATACCTAGGCTTAGGAACTTTATTCATTGATGATTTTTGATCATCTGAAAAGACCCTTTTGGATTTATTCCATTTTGTTGTGAGTATACAAGGATATAACCCCTCTATCATTGATCCACATGTGCTCTAATGATCTCAGAGAGATACCACTCGATCATCGGGTTCTAACATAGTGAATTGAATGTCTTGTGTTGTTCGTTCTTGATCACTCGTTCTTTGGTCTTGAAGAAATATCACTTGCATTTCTCATTCTTGAGAGGGAGATATAAGAAGAAGTCGAGAGGGAATTTTTGGTGTTCAATAATTCTTTATTCTAAATTTTTGGATGCAATATACCATAGACATAACTATCTATCTATAGAGTTGAGGTTTAGGTTAAAATATTATCTAATTGCATACCATCCATTAAATAAAATTTAAAAATTTAATAAACCTCATGTCATATAATAATAATATCATTATTATTATTATTTTATGACACATTTCAACTTGCGTAATAAAAAATATTATGTAATGGTCATGTTAATTAATATTTGTCACCGGACTTGGTCTTGGTCCGTTCGAACTCCTCTAGAATTTATTGACCAACTAAATAAATATTTTATTCATAAATAAATATTTTATTCACAATAAAAAAAATTATATAAATTAACATAATCAAATAAATTATTTATTAATAAAAAATAATTATTTATTACCTTGTAAATATTAGTGATCAATAAAACTTGAATAAAATTATTCCTCGGTCTTGAGAATAATATTTATTCCAGTAAATAAATTCAAATAGAATTTAATTGAGATAAACAGAAACACTTAGTGTGTAACCCTTTAGGATTATTTCTTATTGGAATTGGATGGGCTTTCCTAAAGTCTAAGATTACTGTCTAGCAATGGGTCAAGTAACCCAAGAAAAATAACTTAATGTCACAACGACGACGACCACGTATGAATGCTCACTGATTATCCACTAAATGAGGCTAATATTCATTGTTAATATATATAATATTCATGTTATTTATTATTCATAAACACCATTTTAGTGCATTTTACACTTTGAACATCATTTTACATTATGATTGTAATACCTTCTTAAAATGCACTATTATGTGGTACATTTTTTAACATCATTTAAAGTACCCAATGATTCGTCTGATTTTAAGGAATCTAATTATACATATTTTAATTTGATATTTTTTTTAAATTTATCTACACTTAAATATGAACATGTTTGATTCAGGGATCAATGGAGAATTCATGGAGGATGATGGAGATATTTGGCAATGAAAGGAAGCAATTCTGGAGAAGGTAGATTGGACACCAGCCCACTGATGAGACTGTGGGGCCCCACATAAAGGCCCAATTAATCCCAAATTTCGTGGGATTATATAATACATATATAGTAACAAATCACTCTTCATTATCTAATGCTAATTCTGCCTCCATGGTATCCATTTAGGCGGCCCAAGTTAGAGATAAAATTCTGGGCCAGATTCTGCGGCCCAGAAAAACATCCCACTAATATGATCATATATCAGAATCCACAAATTCAAATGGGCCCAAATTTTACAGGAGGCTAGAAGACATAAGGAGATAAATTTTCTTCTTCTATGGACCACTCTTATTCTGCCATCTAGAAGGCCTTCCAAGCGCGTCTGTTCAGTGAAGGAAATCTGGCTGCCACCTCGGGTCAAGGGTGGAAAAATCAACTCTCCCTTACTTTCCACCCACCTATGGCCTACCACAATTAATTGAGGAGACTTGTACTGTTGGAGGATCTACCCAAGGGCTCAAAAATTCCTATTTAAGTCAGTAGTATTGGAGGATTGAAGATCTTGGATGCTTTGTTCAATTGTAATGTTATGCTGCAATTTTGTTGTCTCAAATTTGTCTTTCACATGTAAGTTGTTCAATTCACTTTAGTTTCTTAATAAAAGTTCTTCTTATACTCTTATTATGTTTTTATTCATATCAATTTGATATTTTTGGATCAATGTGTGAATTTATTCACACTAAACCTTGTGAAATTATTCACACAACGGTGGAGTGATCATTTTATTTTTGTTGTTTTCTTTACTTCTCCATTTCCTCCCTCATGAGTCTACTTTCCGCTTCCATTGAAATCATGGGATCAATGGAGGGCTAACCCAATTATGGGTTGATCCAAGGGAGTAGCAAGGGGCTGGATTGGATGTTATTTATCACCTCATTAATGTATAATCACTTCTTTAATTTAGATTTTTATTTGATGATTTTTAAACTCCATCGTCCTTGTTGAATTTAAGGTCACACACTTCAAGTGATAATACGAACCTTTACCTTGAAGTGATAAAAACTTTGATCCTTCAAGTGTATAGGTGATTAGTATTAAAGGATGTAGGAATTAAACCAGTAAGTGATGATGTTGTTTTATCTCCTTAAATGAACCCATCTCAAATATAAAAAATTGAAATCATTGAAAAGGAAATACGTCCAATCCACCCCAAGTGATAACCTAGGATCAACTCAATTGAATTCACCTAAGTCTCTTAGAGTTCCTTTAAACCCATCTAAAATCAACCCAATTTTTCCAATTCATATCCAAAAACATTCCTTAGAATGTACGTGTCTATAGGTTACTTCTTAGGTCTCTGTGGATTCGACAACCCAAGCTAGACTACAAGGACCGTTCTACCTTCATATCTTGGGTAAATTTGAGCGAGAATCAAATTTTGGTGTCGTTGTCGGGGACCCAAGTAATTCATCTAAACACTCATTCTTTTCTCTACCATTTCTTCTTTTCTCATCCAAATTCTCTTATCTTTTCCCTTTCTCGTTTTTTTTTCTTTTGGCGCATGTCTGCCTACACCCGCGATCAATCGAACCATCTAGTTAGGGTGGATAGTCCTGGGGTTGGGGAGTCAAGTACACCAAGGGAACTCTTTTAATTAGATCCTAATCTTACTAACACCCCCTGAGTCAAAAATTGAGCCCATTTAAATGGAATATCTTCAAAGAAACCAACTCATAAACCCGGGTGGTAACCAAAATGGAAACCCAAATGAGGCAGCCCCAAACTTGGGGAATGCGATGGATCAAACCATGAATGACTACCTCACACCTTCCTGGACCAATGCCCCCTCATGCATTAGACACAATTCTCTAGGAGATTCCAACTACATCTTTAAACCCCATGTCCTAAACCACCTTCCCACATTCCATGGAATGGAGTCCGAGATGCCATACCTGTACATTAAGGGGTTCAATGACATTGTAGAAACCATGTGTCCCCCACATCAACTAGAATCAGCTAAGATGAGGCTATTTCCTTTTTCTTTAAAGGATAGAGCTAAAAATTGGATAAACAATTTGAGACCATCATCCATCAACTCTTGGGACCAACTACAAAGAGAATTCTACAAAAAAATACTTTCCCCACCACAAAACAATTGCACTTAAAAAGAGCATCTAAAACTTTTTTTGAAAAAGAGGGAGAGTCATTATATGAAACATGGGAGAGGTTCAAAGACACTCTAAACATGGTTCCATACCATGGTTTTTCTATCTTGAACAAGTGAGAATTTTCTATGAAGGGTTGGGTCCAGGGAATAAACAATTCATTGACATGATGTGTAATGGAACCTTTAAAAACAAAGCCCCAAATGATGCTTACAAGTATCTAGAAAGTCTTTCTGAACAAAACCAAACATGGGGAACTTCACCTTATTCTGAAAAGCCACAAAGAACTACTGTAATTCATACACTTAGAGAAGAGGAAAGCCTTAGGGCTAAATTCGCAGCACTCTCTAGGAAGGTTGAAGAGATAGACCTTAGGAAAGTCCATGAAATCCAAACTGTAGACCTTGTTTGCACAATTTGTGACAAACATGACCATAAGACAGACAACTGCCCAACTATTCCATCCATCAAGGATGTTCTTTTAGGAGGACCTGTAGCGAAAGTAAATGCTTTGAACTTTCAAAAGCCTCAATACCAAAACAACTTCAACCCAAGGTAGAATGACCACCCAGGCTTCCGCTGGAAAGATAACCAACAACCTAGCCAACCACAGGGACAAAATCCTTACCCCCATCAGAACTACTAATCCCATAACCAGTTCCAAACCCAAACTATCCAATACCAACAGCCACCGGTCCATTTTCAACAAACCATCCCACCTCCAAAATATCCCCCCAGGATAAACCAATCTTCTCAAGCACCAACCCAAACTGTTCCACAAAGCCTACTAGAACAACTGTGAAAACAAATGGAGAGGATGAACTCAAAAGTCTCTTCCCTAAAACAAGAACTTAAAACCATAAAAACTGGAAAGGCACCCATGCCTACTAAGGCGGTGCCATCCTCAACTTCAAGGGGAGAATCAAGTTGCACTCAAACAACTCATGAACAACTAAAGGTTGTGACTATTTTAAGAAGTGGGAAATCAATTGAGAAACCAGAACAACTAATTCAGAACCCACCTGAAGATTCAAACATGGATGAAAATTCAAATGATAAAAGAAATATTTATCAGTGTTTTTTAGCACTGATAAAGATGGATTTTATCAGTACTTTTTAGAACTGATAAAAAAGATCTTTATTAGTGATTTTTTGGAAGCGCTGATAAAAGTGTCTCGATCTATTTAAATAATCCTAACCAGTCGTGAACTCTACGTGATATCTGAATCTTTTTGCAGAAGTTACCCTCTGTCGGCTCTCCTCCTCGGTGAATCGAAGATCGAATCAAGACTTGAATCGTGGCTTGAATAATTTCAAGGCACAAATCCAAGGATCAAACAATTTAGGGGTCGGAAGAATCCAAGGCTCAAATGTTTTTTAGATTTTCGATATCTCTAGTTTCTCTCAGATGATTCAAAACTTCAATTCATGGTATCTTATTTTATCCTCCTCCTCCTCACTCATTGATTGCTTATTTGGATATATCTATTTCTGTTTTTTTATCATCATTATTTATTTATTATCGGTATATCCCTATGGTCAAAAATATTTATTAGGTTGTTTGGTTAAAAGGATATGGGGTTATCATTAATTGCACCCCCCCCCCATCCTCACCGCTTGTTGATTCTATGCAACCCGCCCACCCCAACGCAACTCACTCCTTCTTTATAAGATCTTCGACCCCTTAAAATTTTTCATAGTTTTAAAACAAAAGAAATATCATCTACAACATCTCCTTCTGCACGTGACCACCTCCCCCCTCAAGTGCTCGCTCTTTCCAGCACAAGCGACCACCGCCACCCTTCTACACACAGACAACACCAAACAAGAAATTTTCTTCCTGTCGCACTCAATCATAGGGTCTATGGAATGAAAGTCAGGTGCATGCACACCTCACCTAGCACATATCAATATAATGATATGTATATATATATATATATAATGGTAAATTTATAATATAGTTATATTTTCATAAACACACAGTCCTACATGTAGGACCCCGGGACAACCTAAGAGGGGAGGGGTGAATCAGGGTGTTAACTTTTTCTTCTTAAAGTTGTGGATCTTGTTCCCACGTTGGTAGGAACTACTTAAACCTGTATGATGGATATGATCAGCAATGAAACATTCACATGCAGAGAGATGACACAGCTATTTTTACTTGGTTCGCCACTAAGGGCTACGTCCAAGGAGCATACGCCGACAGGTTGTCGGTCGTACCTAAATCCACTATGCTTTACTAGCTGTAGATTACAATTGTTCGGGCACAGTCACTCTGTCCCAGGATCACTGCCTTTACAAAGGTTCAGGGATAGCTCACTGCTTCCCTCGGGTCACTCCCGTTGACTCCCCCTGGCTCACTTCCGTTGGTAAAGTCACACTCAGTTTATAGACGTGAAGGTCTCTTCAATAGATAGACATGAAGTTCTTTGTCTCCTGTTCAGCATGATACTTTTCTTACATCAGAGTCCTGAGATGATTCTCTGTTAAAGTTCAATCCTTCTTCTTTAGTGCAATGACTGAATGCACTAGATCCCCATGTCTTTGTTTTCCTGAATCACAATCACTTGTGTGATTGCTCAATAAATGATTCTCTGTTGAAGTTCAAATTTCATCCACTGATGAATACCCCTTTTTCCCATGTCTGTTGGGCGAACAACCTTTGGAAAGGGCCTTCACAAAGTACCCTACTTTGCAAGGCTCCCAATTTTGCAAAGCTCAAACAAGCCTTCGCGGAGTCCCTGCCTTTTCGCGAAGCTCAATCGCGAAGCACTCTCGCGATGCTCCAGCCTTCGCAATGCTTGGCTGTCGCGGAGCTCCTGCCTCTTCGCGAAGCTCACTGAGCTAACGCGGGGCACACGACTTTCACGAAGCTAGAATAGCCGCCGCGAAGCTCCTCTTTTGCGAAGCACACTGCCTTCGCGGGTGACCTTTGCGAACCGAGAGAAAAAGATTTTCTCTGAAATTCTCTCTACTTCTCATGAGGGGGTCGGCCTCTATTTATAGGCGATTCCACTGACCCTCGACCCTTCCGTGCGAAGTCAGCACCACGTCAGCTCAAATTGCGAATCTCCGAAGTTCCCGCTGAAATTATCTCAAAATCGCGAAGCACTAAGGCAATTTTCCGTTCGCGGAGCTCATCGTAATCACGGAGCGTTCCGGAATTTCCTTCGCACCTTCGCCGCGAAGTTCCCTCGCAAAGCTCTTTGTTGTCGCGATGCTCTTCATCCTCTACCTTTCGCGAAGCTTTGACGTAATCGCGGAGACTCACCGCCTCCATTCTTTTGGTCTTCACGATTTCCAAACCATGAATCCTCTCTTTGAGAAATTCATGCCTTTTCTATATTTAATTATTATCTTCATGGAAATCCACTTTTCGCGATGCTCAGCAACTTCCAAATTTTGGACCCCAAAAATTTGGGAAACATTGGAAAACGGCGCCACCTTCTGCTGGTTCACATTCTGAACTTCCGCTGAAGTTATTCCTTTCTCCCCCATTGACAACAATCCCAAAGAATGATAAAGTGTTCAATGTTCTGCTCAAACCATACTCCCCATGGATAGTATCTCCCCCACAAACCTACATCACATCCATAAACAGATAAAGACAGTTATCATAATCGGGGAGAGGGGTATCTCGGATCCTCCTTATGCACTAGGAGGTGGCTGAACACCAAGGTTCAACCGATGCTTTTCAAACATAGATGCAGACAATGGCTTCGTCAGGATGTCAGCCACTTGCTCATTAGTTCCTTCATAATCCATTCCTTTGTCGACATTATTGAGTCAGACATGGATCCTTAATGAAAGCCTTTGAACTCAACATGCCACCATGGAATCACCTTTGTCAACAATGTTTGTATGTCGTTTGTTTGCTTTGTCAACAAGAACAATCACCTCAAAAACAATTCTTCTTGGTGATCTGAATCCTTCAGCAACTCTTCTGCTGTCACCACAAACTCCACTATCATGATATGTATTCTTTGAAAGAACAGCTTTAGAATCATCATATTCTGATACAATGTGATGTGCATGGCCATCACATAAGTCCAATGTTCATGGCCATCACAAAATGCCAATCACTTGCACATTTTCTTATTCTTCAACCATCTCCCTCTACTTCATGCAAAACATATGATTCTATTCTTCAAGAAGTCTCTTGCATGGTTCTCATGAAATCATGAGTAACTGCATGGTATTCATCAAATCCCATAGTTCTTTAATCATCCTCAGATGGATTACACCTCACATTATTCATTATTGTAAACAATGTGTCACCTTTGACACATGTTCTTTGAACTTATGATCAGTACAACAATCGTCTAAATTACCATTCCTTCATTTCATTGGAGTACTTATTGATCTCCTTCATTTTGATCTTCATTGACAAATATTGACAACAAATACAACCTTATACACAAAGTGGTTCCAAAAATCTCCCCCTTTGTATTTTGTTATCAATACCTTATACATTTTCTGAAATGAATTTGTCAATGTCAAAATGAAAATCTTCTCTTCATTCAAATTTTCTCTCCAAAATTTCATTTCACTTTCTCTCCCCCTTATTGAAAAGAAATACAAAGCGCAATGTAGGGAGGGTATCAATCCATACTCAAGAAATGTTTCATTAATCATTTCACTCTAAGTCTACTTGAGCAATGCTCGATGTAGAAAACAAGAGGATTTGATTAAGTCAACATGGTTGTCCATTATTCACAGATCATGATACCAACATGAGATGAGAACTCATGTATTTTGTCTTCAAGGGTTTTCAACTTTCATTTCATTTTAAATAAATAAAATGTGATTGGGAATACTCAACCTGAAACTCCTGCACTCACATCAGCAAACAGATCAAAAACATTCAAGTGCATTTGGTAGGATAAGTGGCCTTGGGGCACTTCCATTTTTCTTATGTCATTGATCAATTCAGTTACTCCCCCTTTTTAGAATGATTTCTATTCTGAGTAACCGAGGATGAGAGATTGAGAAATGACATACCTTCATCAATGGCATGTTCTTCATGAAATTTACAGAGTAATTGCATTTGATACCAGCTGGAGTTGATATTGATTGTAACAGTGATTTTGGAAGCTTCTTCATTTTTCTCCTCCCCCTCAAGGGAACACTCCTCATCATATTCATCAAGAGAGATCCTTCATCATATTATTCTTTGAATATCATTTGAAGAATCTTCCAAGGATAGAAACTTCTTCAGCTTAGCTATCAAGAGTTGATAGCATTCACTACTTCTCAGATTCTCCCCCTGAGAGCATGCTTCACCTTCAATTCCCTGCATTATTAGCACAAATAAAATACACAAATGATTAAGGTAATAAGGTGGTTCCTCCTTGCTTCATCAATATGAGATGCATGGTTGAGGTGTTTTTCTCAACCAAGTTCCTCTGTTCACTCCAGTCTTCATGCCTGAAAATTTCAACATATGTTCTGATATGTGTTGATGTGACATGGCTCTTTTCACATTCTCTTCTTCTTTGTGTGGAGAATTGTTCTTCTTAACAGCCATCATGAATGATACATTCTTACTCCTCTTAAGGACTGCTTCTTGTTCTGGTATTAAGGTTAGGCAACCTTTTGCAATGTGACCAGATTTCTTGCATCTCTCACATAGAACTTCTTTGACATGTGTGATTCTCTTGGTTTGGAATCTCTCCTGCACTCTGTCTTCATTACGTGAAAGTTTTTCTTTGCCTTTATCACCAACCTTGGCCTTTTCATCTTCAAGATTCCTCATTCTTTTCAAATCTTCTGTCCAGATGACCAATATGTCATTTGGAACTGTTGCAGCTGGTGTGGATCTTCCACATGGGTTCATCTACGTTTCATCCCCCTTAGGGTTTCTTTTGGATGAATGACCCTTCAATTTCATGGATCTAAAATCTTGGGTCTTCTCAGCTCCCCTACTTGAGATCTTCTTGGGAAAATGTGTGTTCACAAAATTATTCTGATTTCTTCCCAAGGTACTCTCTTCATGATTAGTCGGCATCAGAGGTCTTCTTTTCTTATCAATAGTGAAATCATGTTGATATCGACATGTTCCTGCCTTGTGACCATTGTCGTTGCATACATCACAGATGTTATCAAGAATTCCAAATCTGTTTGCGGTAAACAGATGCTTATGGACCTGCGGATGTTGCTTCTTCTTCTCTGGATTCCTTCCCTTTGATATAGGCTTTCCCTGTGCTTTTCCATGTAAGGGATTGTAAAAACAATCCAGTGCACAGTGCCCAAATCTGTTGCAGCACCAATATTGGCCCACAAATCTTTTCTTCTTTGTTTCTTCTGTATGAGGTTGTTGGGCCATCTTCTTAAACTTTTGTGCTCTATTTGAGGAACCAACTTCCTCATTTTGCTTATCATCCACCCTATCCATGGTGGTAGGTTTATTCCACTCACCTTTCCTCATCCATACTTGCTTAGAAATTTTCTTCCAACCTGCACTGATTGTAGGAACGTATTTAGAAACATGAGTACAAGATGGTTTGGATGGTACCTTTACTTTCTCAGTTGCTTGTGATAGATCAATGAGTGAAGTCATGATATTCTTATCACATGTTTGAGGTCTTTTGAAAATAGAATCATCCAGTGAGCATTGAGTACCAGCAGCGACTGATTCTTGAGGTGGACACTCAAGAGTTGTCATAATCTTCTTGTCACATGTTGGAGGTACTTCAGATTTAGTAGCCTCCAATGAACATTGAGTAACAGCATCTCCTGTTTCATTCTTTTGTGGAGTCTCAATATGTGTCTTCTCAAGATTTGTCAATTGGGCTTCCAATTTTTTACTTTCATTATTGAGGTGGATCTTATGATCTTCAATCATGATAATCTTCTCTTCACAAGTCTTCTTCAATATTTCAACCTCATCCTCATGCATATTAACTTTGTTTTGTAACAAAGAGTCAAGTTCCCTGAATTTCATGGAAGTTTCTACCAAACAAAAACTCTTGACTTCATTGTTCTTCTTCATCTCAGCTTCAAGTGCATGGATCCTTTCTTTTAGAGTCTTATTGACTTCCTATTTTTCTTCAAATACTTTCACCTGTTTGGTGAGATTCATACTTTCCAAAACTTTTCTTTCCAACCCCTTTTCCATATTGTCAGCTTCCCTTTCTAATCGAGTGATCTCAACCTGCATAGATTGGAATAGGCTACAAATAATCGCAACCCTTTCTTCAGGAATATCATGCAGATATGTTTTGAGTTTTTCCTGAAAGCTTGAATTAGGGGTGTCATCCTTTCCTCTGGAAGAATCCTGAGCCACCTGCTCGATACTTTCCAAGCCTGATGTTTCTTCATTATTGGAATGGAATGGAGAACAAGACACTGCATCTTCTTTGGATATGAGGGACTTCTTCAAATGCTTCTTCTCTTTCTTTTTCCTGTTCGTCATGGTCTTGCTAGATGTAGACTTATGCTCAAAAATGACTGCGTCATTATCAAGACTGCTCTTCATTGTTGACTTTAGGAAAGAAACTCAAATCCTCTTCTCTATAGAATTACCGGAGAATATCCAACATACGTTAACCTTTCCCTCTGATACCACTTGTAGGACCCCGGGACAACCTGAGAGGGGAGGGGTGAATCAGGGTGTCAACTTTTTCTTCTTAAAGTTGTGGATCTTGTTCCCACGTTGGTAGGAACTACTTAAACCTATATGATGGATATGATCAGCAATGAAACATTCGCATGCAGAGAGATGACACGGCTATTTTTACTTGGTTCACCACTAAGGGCTATGTCCAAGGAGCATACGCCGACAGGTTTTCGGTCATACCTAAATCCACTATGCTTCACTAGCTGTAGATTACAATTGTTCGGGCACAGTCACTCTGTCCCAGGATCACTGCCTTTACAAAGGTTCAGGGATAGCTCACTGCTTCCCTCAGGTCACTCCTGTTGACTCCCCCTGGATCACTGCCGTTGGTGAAGTCACACTCAGTTTATAGATGTGAAGGTCTCTTCAATAGATATACATGAAGTTCTTTGTCTCCTGTTCAGCATGAGACTTTGCTTGCATCAGACTCCTGAGATGATGCTCTGTTAAAGTTCAATCCTTCTTCTTTAGTGCAATGACTGAATGCACTATATCCCCATGTCTTCGTTTGCCTGAATCACAATCACTTGTGTGATTACTTAATAAATGATTCTCTTTTGAAGTCCAAATTTCATCCACTAATGAATAACCCTTTTTCCAATGTCCACTGGGTGAACAACCTTTGGAAAGGGCCTTCACAAAGTACCCTACTTCGCAAGGCTCCCAATTTTGAAAAGCTTAAACAAGCCTTCGCGGAGTCCCTGCCTTTTCGCGAAGCTCAATCGCGAAGCACTCTCGCGATGCTCCAGCCTTCTCAATGCTTGGCTGTCGCGGAGCTCCTGCCTCTTCGCGAAGCTCACTGAGCTAACGCAGGGCGCACGACTTTCACGGAGCTAGAATAGCCGCCGCGAAGCTCCTCTTTCGCGAAGCACACTGCCTTCGCGAGTGACCTTTGCGAACCGAGAGCAAAGTATTTTCTCTGAAATTCTCTCTACTTCTCATGAGGGGGTCGGCCTCTATTTATAGGCGATTCCACCGACCCTCGACCCTTCTGCGCGAAGTCAGCGCCACATCAGCTCAAATCGCGAAGCTCCGAAGTTCCCGCCGAAATTATCTCAAAATCGTGAAGCACTACGGCAATTTTCCGTTCGCGGAGGTCGTCGTAATCGCGGAGCGTTCCGTCATTTCCTTCGCGCCTTCGCCACGAATTTCCCTCGCAAATCTCTTCATCGCCGCGATGCTCTTCATCCTCTATCATTCATGAAGCTTTGACGTAATCGCGGAGACTCACCGCCTCCATTCTTCTGGTCTTCATGATTTCCAAACCATGTATCCACTCTTCGCGAAATTCATGCCTTTGCCATATTTAATTATTATCTTCATGGAAATCTACTTTTCACGATGCTCAGCAACTTCCAAATTTTGGACCCCAAAAATTTGGCAAACACTGGGAAACGGCGCTACCTTCTGCTGGTTCACATTCTAAACTTCCGCTAAAGTTATTCCTTTCTCCCCCATTGACAACAATCCCAAAGACCGATAAAGTGTTCAATGTTCTGCTCAAACCATACTCCCCATGGATAGTGTCTCCCCCACAAACCTGCATCACATCCATAAACAGATAAAGACAGTTATCATAATCGGGGAGAGGGGTATCTCGGATCCTCCTTTGAACTAGGAGGTGGCTGAACACCAAGGTTCAACCAATGCTTTTCAAACACAGCTGCTGACAATGGCTTCGTTAGGATGTCAGCCACTTGCTCATTAGTTCCTTCATAATCCATTCCTTTGTCGACATTCTTGAGTCAGACATGGATCCTTAATGACAGCCTTTGAACTCAACATGCCACCATGGAATCACCTTTGTCAACAATGTTTGTATGTCGTTTGTTTTCTTTGTCAACAAGAACAATCACCTCAAAAACACTTCTTCTCGGTGATCTGAATCCTTCAACAACTATTCTGTTGTCACCACAAACTCCACTATCATGATATGTATTCTTTGAAAGAACATCTTTAGAATCATCATCTTCTGATACAATGTGATGTGCATGGCCATCGCATAAGTCCAATGTTCATGGCCGTCACAAAATTCCAATCCCTTGCACATTGTCTTCTTCTTCAACCATCTTCCTCTACTTCATGCAAAACATACGATTCTATTCTTCAAGAAGTCTCTTGCATGGTTCTCATGCAATCATGAGTAAATGCATGGTATTCATCAAATCCCATAGTTCTTTAATCATCCTCAGATGTATTACACCTCACATTGTTTATTGTTGTAAACAATGTGTCACCTTTGACACATGTTCTTTGAACTTATGATCAGTACAACAATCGTCTGAATTACCATTCCTCCATTTCATTGGAGTACTTCTTGATCTCCTTAATTTTGATCTTCATTGACAACTATTGACAACAAATACAACCTTATACACAAAGTGGTTCCAACACTACACACGTGTTTATAAATACATTTATATTTATGCATGTCAGTATATGTGTGTGTATGTGTGTAGAATATATATATGTTTATATATATATATATATATATTTATAATTTTGTATTAAATGGATTTAACACATTACATATATAAATATGTTAAATATTTATATATTTATATATTTATATATTTATATGTATAAATTTGAAACAATGCAAATATATAAAAAATAAAGATATATATTTATATTATATATTATATATTATACATATTATACATATATATATACACACACGCGTGTACATTTTAAAAATACATACATACATGTATATATATTATACAAATACAAACATATATTATACTATACAAATATATATTATACAAATATATTATACCAATATATTATGCAAATATACTATATAAATATATTATACAATTATATTATAAAAATATATATTATACAAATATGTTATACAGATATATTACACAAATTTATATGTATACAATTAAAAAATACAAACATGTTATATATTTATATATATATTGTATTTATATGAAAATAAATATATATTAAATATTATATATTTATATATTATACAAATATTTTATACAAATATATATATATATTATACAAACAAAAATATATATTATATTACAAAAATATATAAAATAAAAATATATATTATACAAATAAAGATATATATCACACAAATAAAAATACAAATATATATATATATATTATACAATACACAAATATATACTATAAATATATATATTACACAAGTATATTATACAAATATATTTTACAAATATATTTCAATAAATTTCATTCAATGGTTGGGATTCATGATCCAATTTTACTTATGAAGATCTGTCGCACTTCGAAACTATTTTTGTAAGAGTGGGTCATATCTCATTTAACTTAAAACCTAAATATATTTCATAATTACTATTATTTATTTCATTATGACTAAAATTTTATACTTTGTGCCCAAAATCACCATAAAACCCATAATGGCCATGAAAATGAAAATTTCTTATAAAGCCTACTCTTCATCTGCTTAAAAATAATTCTTGATTTCAACCTATCTAGACATAATTCTTGAATTAATTTATCAACTAAGAATTTTTCGATGTTTAAAACCTTTATCATTATTAGGTATATTCTTTTCCTAAAAAAAAAATTTCCGTTCCTTATCGATTTTTAATTGAAATTATAATTTTGAGATGTTTTAAAATATTTGATATACCATTAATATTAAATAATTCCTTAGGTTGTTACATCACTTGTTCCAAAAAAATAGAATGGAGGTTATCAAATTTTATATATGTTGGAATAATTATTAAAAATTATTTTTAGGTATTCACCGTTTTAGTTTTACATGTATTGGTTCTACCCCTAGGAATATCTGATTACCATCCATGTATATTAAATAACTATTTATTTATTAAAATGTTTTATCAATAAATTTTTATATCTTCTAATTGATCTAATGATAGTTTGTTATTCTTTTTTATAATATTTTGGTTTCTTATCACTCTTTAATTTCCTATATTATATTTTCATTTGTTTAGGAGGTCTAAGAAATACTTGATGGATCATTTTAATCGAGTTTGGACTAGTCTTAGTTAGATGATTGAAAGTATTAAAAGTGTGATTTATCCTATAAATATAGAATTCATAGAGGCCCCAAAGATTCATATATCATAACATGACCCATTGATACCCCTTGAATCACAAACAAGATGTTTATACCCCCCCACCCCCACCCCAAATCTCACCTTCAATAGGCTATGAGTTAATAATTAGTTCCAGTGGTTTTATCACAAATGGGAGGCCTTACCCCTTTTAGAGAACACAATGCAGTACAACTATCATCCTCATCAGCTTCATCTTCCAAATAGTTATTATTGCAATTTGTTTCTTGAGACTCATCCCCCCATCTCTTTTATGTTTCTTGTACTACTCTGAGCATTAGTCATCCCATGGATGACTACTATTTAGATTATTTCAAGCAACATATGTGCATGTCCACAAGAGATGGAGGATGTGTGTCAAACAACAAAATGAAATGATAAATGTTCAAGAGATGAGTTGATGAGGGTGGAAATTGTCTATAACTTTCACCTTTGAAGGAATTCATAGGATAACACCTACCATGTTGGAGTGATTCTTTTATTAAATTCAATTACCCATTTTCTTCAAAGCATACTGAAATTCTTTTAAACAATCAAATGTTGGGTTTCCCTTATTAGAATTATCTATAACTTTCAATTTTAATAATGAATATCTTATGTGTATTTATTTTTTTATTGTACAAAATTAATATTTTATGAACCTAATAGGATGGATGTGAATCAAAAATATATGCACGCTAATCATTTGAAAATAGAGTATGAAAATAGAGTTAAATAGTTCATAAAGTTTGCAATAGAGTATGTATACGGCCCTTCTCAAACATGTTAACTATGTTTATGTTGTTTTTATTCAAGAAAAATTAGTTCAGAAGAGTTGTAAGAACATTTTATTTGTCACAGAATAGATTAAAGTTATAAATATTGGACTAAACATGGAAAAAAATGAATGTACACACCGATTGGGATTATATTGTGGTTTATGGATCATTTGATATGAATACCATTGTAAATGATGATGGAGATCACATGGAATGAATGACAATGAAAATTGAAGATGACCTTCATAATTGTCCAAAGTTTTTTAAGAAGTTAAATAGATGTGTTAAGAGACCATTTTATACTAATTTTACTAAATACACAACATTTTCAACTGTATTGAAGTTATATAATTTGAAATCTAGAAACATATGGAGTGACACCATCTTTACAGAACTACTTGGTCTCCTGAATGATATGCTACCAAAATAAAATAAACTACCTTTTTGAACATATGATGTTAAACGAATTCTATGTTCAATGGGAATGATCTCTAAAAATTCATGATTGGCCAAATGATTGCATATTGTTTAGCAAGGACCATGAATCACTCATAAAATAACCTAAGTGTGGCACATATCGATACAAGAAAAATGAATCAAGTCCTTCAAATTTTTTATGGTCCTTTCCTATAATTCCATGGTTTAGAAAACTATATGGATGTTATGAAACTGTGAGAAAATTTACGTGGCATTAAGATACAAGAATTAAAGATGGTAACCAACATCATCTAGCATATTCTCTTTAGTTGAAGAAAATTGATTATGAGTATCTTGAATTTGGAAATGAGCCGAGAAACTTTCATCTTGCATTATCTAAAGATGGAATAAATCCTTTTAGTGTATATAGTAGTACTCACAATTACATGGTATGTCATTTTGGTATATTATAACTTGCCTCCATGGTTATGAATGAAGCACAAATACATTATGTTGTCTCTTCTTATATATGGACCAAAGAAACCTGGTAATGATATTGATGTCTATTTAGATCCATTGATCAAAGATCTGAAATTGATGTGGGATATATGTGTTAAAATGTATGATTCTCATAGAAGTGAAGAATTCATATTGAGGTCCATGTTGTATGGGATGATAAATGACTCCCACTCTTATAAAAATTTATCAAGATATAACATTAAAGGAACGTTGGGGTGTCCCATTTTTTTAAAACACACATAATTAGTTTGGTTGAAACATTCCTCGAAGACTGTGTTTTTAGAATATCAGAAATTTTTACCTCGATGACATAAATATCGATCTTGGATGACAACATTTGATGAGAATATCAAACAAGCTATAACACCATCTACAATAACGGGTGATCAAATATTCAATAAAGTAAAAGATATTGACATTATTTTTGGTAAACCATTTTCAAAAAACCTTACAAAATTAGGTTGTAATAAGTGGTCAATTTTCTTTGAATTTCCATATTATAATTGTTTGTATGTCAGACATTTTCTTGATTTCGTGCATATAGAAAAAAATGTATTTAATAGTGTTAGTTTCACATTAATAAATGTTCTTGGAAAAACGAAATATGGCATCAAGGTTGGGTTGGATATGATTAATATGGGGATAAGGGAAGAGTTGGCACCAGTGAAGGATAAAGGGAATAATTTTCTTCCTCGGGTGTCTTACACTCTATCCAAATAGAAAAAATTGTAATTTTTTATTTTCCTTAATAGTGTAAAATTTTCATAGGGGTATTTATCAAATATCAAGAATGTCGTGTCAATGACTAGTTTGAAGTTACAAGGACTAAAATCACAAAATTTTTATGTTTTGATGCAAGATTTTATGTATGTTTCTTTCCATTTCATTCTACCTCAAAAATGTATGACATACATTAACCAGACTCTTCTTCCTTTTCAAATCCATATGCAGTAAAGTTATAGACCCAATGAAGTTTCCAATCATGAATAAGGAGGTTTCAGTCATATTATATGAATTAAAGATGTTATTCTCACCATCATTGTTTGATATAATGGTCCACCTAATGGTTCTCTTGGTTAGAGACGTTCAACTATGTAGTCCTATCCATTACAAATAGATCTACCCCATTGAACAGTATATGAATATTTTGAAAGGGTGTGTCAAGAATCAAAGTCGTCTAGAAGGTTGTATTGTAGAATGATATGTTTTTTAAGAAGCTATTAAATTCTGTACTGATTACCTATCAAATGTTGACAACATCGATCTCCCAAAGTCTTTTCATAGAGGACACCTTATGGGTTAAAGAATTTCCAGAAGTGATGTTGTTACAATTAACTTAATAAAGTGGGAGCAAGCGCACCTTTACATTTTACATAATATTAAATATGTTTATTAATACATTGTATCCCATAAAGAAATTCTTAGAAATTTGAATCTATTAAGGGATGAATGATGGATATCAAATGCACATAATCGATAGTTTATAAGATGGTTCTGAGATCAAATTTATAAGGAGTTATCTAAAAATATGAATTCAATTGTCGAATGACTTCAATGGATAGTTAGGGTACCAAATTCAAATTTTATATCTTACATGGGTTTTGTAATAAATGGTTATATATTCTATACAAAAGAACATGATGGATGTAGTATGATGCAAAATAGTGATGTTATGCTTGTTGAAGAAGTAATGTACATATCTAGTTCCAAGGATAGAAATCCAATTTATACAAATATGTCATATTTTGGAATTATCGAATAGATATACAAGTGGGATTATACAACATTTCAAGTGTCAATTTTCCATTATAAATGGGTTGACAATATGAGTGCAATGAAAGTTGATGAAATGGGATTTGTGAAGGTGAATTTTGGTGTGGAAGGGGTAAAAGATGATTCATTCGTGATGGAATCATAAGAAGTGCAAGTATTTTATATCTTAGATCTAGTAAACAAGAATTGGTTGATTTTCCTGTAGGTGACTAAAACAAATGTCGGGTCAGATGAAGATTCAATTGAGGATGACCCTTTCATTGGGAGATCAGGATCAGTTAATATCGATCCCAATGTAGACAATGTTTTGTATGAGACCATAAATAGGGGATTTTTATTCTCAATAGAGGAACAAAATCCCTAAAATCTTTACAAAAAATAAAGAGAGATCAATGAGAAGGTAAAAGTGCTTTTTAATATACTATGTTTTTTCTCATAATATTATATGTTCACTACTACATTAACATAATATAAATTAAATGTTTTACTACTCATGCAGACAATGTCTTCTGCACATGATGATATTACCAATCCCTCATAAGAACAAACTATAACAAAGGAAACCCTTTGGGAAGATTTAAAGGTAATGTTATGATATACTTTCTCAATTTTATTGAAAAATTATATAATGAAACATTGATTTAATTTTCATTATTACTTTCAAAGTTTGTTTATTTTAAAAGATTTATCTCCATATTCCATGCCTTTCTACACCAAAACTTCCAGAGACTTATTCCCCCTCAAAACCTTTTCACCCATGTAGTTTTGTATTCATCACTTTCCTTCAAGTTTCTTCCACTGTCTTTGTAGGAAGAGAAACGATGCTACCTCTGCTCAATCATAGAATAATCTTGATGTTTACATAGTAAAATCATTATCCATATAATTAATATATTATTTTATATTTACGTTTAATATATTTATTTTTAGTATTACTCACATAAGAATTTTTTTCTTATACAAGTGGATTCTTTTGTTCGAGTTATGGTGGTTTGTCCATTTTTCATGCCTTTCTTCACCAAAACTTCCAAAATTTTCTTCTCTATCAAAACCTTTTCATCCCTGCAATGTTTTAATTTATCATTTTCCTTAAAATTCCCTCCACCTCCTTTTCATAAAGAGAAACAGTGTTGCCTCTGCTCAATCACAGAGGTAATCTTGATGTTTGTACAGTAAAATAATTGTCTATATAATTAATGTATTGTTTCATATTTATGATTAATTTATTTTTTTTAGAATTACTCACATAAGAATCATTTTATTATATAGGTGAATTCTTTTTTTCTATTTGGGGTGGTTTTCCATCTTTTGTGGCTTTCTAAACCAAAACTTCCACAAACTTCTCCCTCAAAACCTTTTCACCCATATAGTGTTGGAATTTATCACCTTCCTTCAAGTTCCCTCCACTACTCAATAATAGATTTAATCTTGATGTTTCCATAGTAAAATCAGTGTCCATAGAATTAATGTATTGTTTCATATTTATGTTTAATTTATTTATTTTTATTAGTACTCATATAATAATTATTTTCTTATATAGGTGGATTCTATTGTTTGAATTAGGGTGGTTTGTTTGAAGATTCTCATGCTCGTGATAGATTGGACTTCAAGCCTCTAATTTAGATAATGACAACAAGTAAATGCATCAAGAATGCATAAAAACCATCATGAAAAGTTGAATTCTTAATACTTATTTAATTAATTTTTTCATCATTTTATCTACTATTTATAATTTAATTTATTTATAATTTTTATTTAATACTTATTTAGTATTTTTCATATATATTTTTAGAATTCATATTTTTCTTTAAACTATCTACAACAAGCCACAAAAGAGATAAAATGTTCCTTTCTACCAATGTTACCATGTTTTCTATTGTCTTTCTTTTTCAAACTGTCAACACTGCATATTGAGTCGATGTTCTTAGCCGAAAAACATTTCTCATTGAAATCTAGAAGATTAAAGGAAGATCATGTGCCCATTTTGGTAACTTCTCATGATATAATGGGCATATGATCTTCCTTTACTCTTTTATATTTTAATAACAAGAAAGGTTTTTCAGCTAAGAACATCGAGTCAATATGTAGTGTTGGTAGTTCGACAAATAAAGGCAATGTAAATCATGGTAACATTTGTATTTATGATTTTTTTGAGACTTTGGGACATGTAGGAATCATTCTCACCTCCATTTTACACACAGCATGACCGGTATGACTCCAAGTTCTTCTTTATATTTAAAATTGACATAAATTTTAGTAAAAAAGACAATTGACATAATAAAAACTAAGTAAACATGTTCATATTATTTTGATACTTTAATAAAATGATTCGTAAGTCATTTTTGATGTGTAGGAATTAGCCTCACCTCAATCTGTTACATGATGTGTCTAGTATGACTCAAAGTGTCCCTTATCAATTTAAAATCAATATTTTAGTTCAAAAAATGTAACTCATTGAAAATCAAACAAACACACTTGTGTTTTATTTATAATTTAAGACATAAATTCATAAATTATTTTTGAAGTGTGGGAATTGGTCTCACATCAAACTGATACATGATGTGATCGTTATGATTCAAAGTGCGTGTTTCCAGTTTAAAATGATATTTTAGTAAAAAAGACAAGTGACATAATCAAAACCAAGAAAATGAATTCATATTGTTTTGATACTTTAGGAAAAAAAATACCTAAGTCATTTGGTACATGTAGGAATCAACTGAACCTCAATCTGATGCATGGTGTGACCAGTATAACTCCAAGTGTGTCTTTTTATTTAAAATTGACAACAATTTTTGTAAAAAGAACAAATAGCCTACTCAAAACTAAGATAAAGCATTCAGATTGTTTTGATACTTAGTGAAATTATCAATAATTAATCTTTGATATGTAGGAATCATTTGAATCTCAATCTGATACATGATGTGCCCGGTATGACTCAAAGTGTTGGTTATCTATTTAAAATTGATATTTTAGTTCAAAAAGTTTCAGTCACTAAAAAACAAGAAAACATACTCATATTTTCTTGATAATTTAGGAAATATATTCATAAATCATTTATGACATTTAATAATTTTATCACACCAAACCGATACATGATGTGATCGTTATGAGTCAAAGTGCATGTTTCTAGTTTAAAATGACATTTTAGAAAAAAAAAGGAAAGTGACATACTCAAAACTAATAAAAAACATTCGTATTGTTTTTATACTTTATTAAAATGATCCATAAGTCATTTAATATATTTAAGAATCATCCAAACCTCAATCTGATGCACATTGTGATCAGTATGACTTCAAGTGCATCTTTTTATTTAAAATTGACATCAATTTTAGTAAAAAGTACAAATGAACTACTCAAAATGGAGAAAACACATTCATATTGTTTTTATACTTTATCAAAATGATTCATAAGTAATTTTTGATGTGTATGAATCATATTCACCTCAATATGATACACGATGTTCCCAATATGACTCAAAGTGTCTGTTATCAATTCAAAATCAATATTTTAGTTCAAAAAGTGTCACTCATTGAAAACTGAGAAAATGTGAATGGATTTTCTTAATAATTTACTAAAATGATTCATAATTTATTTTTGATATACAGAAATCAGTCTCACATCAAACTGATACACGATGTGATCAGTATGAGTCAAAGTTTGTGATTCTAGTTTAAAATGACATTTTAGTAAAAAAGACAAGTGACATACTCAAAACCGAGAAAACACATTCGTATTTTTTTTATAATTCAAAAAATGATACATAATTAATTTTATACATTTATAAATCATATTTAACTCAATATGATGTACGGTGTGACCGGTATGACTCCAAGTGCATCTTTTTATTTAAAATTGACATCAATTTTAGTAAAAAGGACAAGTGACCTACTCAAAACAAAGAAAATGCATTAGTATTACTTTTATACTTTAGAAAAACGATCTATAAATAATTTTTAATGTGTATTAATTATTATTACCTCAATCCAATACACGATATTCCCGGTATGACTCAATGTGTCTGTTATCGGTTTAAAATCGATATTTTAGTTCAAAAAGTGTCACTCACTGAAAACAAATAAAACATGCGTATATTTTATTGATAATTTAGGAAAAATATTCATAATTAATTTTTGACATATAGGAATTGGTATCACATTAAATTGATACACGATGTGATCGGTATGAGTCAAAGTGTGTGTTTCTAGTTTAAAATGACATTTTAGTAAAAAAGACAAGTGACGTACTCAAAAATGAACAAATGCATTTAGATTATTTTGATACTTTAGGAAAATAATACATAAGTAATTTTATGTGTGTAGGAATAATATACACCTTAATCTGATTCATGGTATGGCTGGTATGAATCCAAGTGCCTCTTTTTATTTAAAATTGACATCAATTTTAGTAAAAAGGACAACTGGCCTACTCAAAACTGAGCAAATGCATTCAGATTATTTTGATGATTTGGGATAACTATACATAAGTCATTTGTGACATGTATGAATTATATGCACCTCAATCCAATACACAATATTCCTAGTATGACTCAATGTGTTTGTTATCGGTTTAAAATTGACATTTTAGTTCAAAAAGTGTCACTTACTAAAAACCGAGCAAACACACTCAGATTTTCATAATAATTTATGAAAACGATTCATAAGTCATCTGTGATGCGTAAGAATAATTATAACATCAAACTGACACAAGATGTGACTGGTATGAGTCAAAGTGTGTGTTTCTAGTTTAAAATGACATTTTAGTAAAAAAGACAAATGATGTACTCAAAACTGAGAAAACACATTCAGGTTGTTTTGATACTTTAGGAAAATGATCCATAAGTCATTCAATGCTACAAAATAGTCCTTTAATAGCATTGGCCTTTATCAGTGCTAGCCAAAAGAGGTGATAAAGGTACCCTTTATCTCTGCTAAAACAGGCGCTGATAAAGGGTAGCTTTTATCATCACTTTTTTTCTAGCATTGATAAAAGGCACCCCTTATCAGTGTATTTTTTTAGCGCTAATAAAAGACAACCTTTATCAGTGCATTTTTTTAGTACTGATAAAGGGTATCCTTCATCAGCATTTTATGTTTAGCACTGATAAAAGAAACCCTTTATTAGTGCTTTATTTTTAGCGCTCATAAAGGAATCATTTATCATCACTTTTTAGCAGTGATAAAAGTATGAATAAAATGAAATAATTAAATAAAAAATAAAAAATATTTTATTAAAATGATATTAAATTTTTTATTAATTAAATAGTTATTGATAAAAATAAATAAATTGATTAGACTATATATAAATTATAAATAGTATATATTAAATATATAGATATATATAAAATAAAAATTAAACAAATAAAAATTAAAAATAAGTAAATTGAGAAAAATATTAAACATTTTATTAATTAAATAATTATTAATAATTTTAATAAATAGTATATATTAAATATATAGATATATATGACTTTATATAAATATGATTTATATAATACAAAATATTATTTACGCTTTACATTAAATAGTAATATATTTAGTGAATAATGGTTTATAATTAAAAATTAATATGAATTAAAAATACTGACTAATTGCATCGAGTAATGGACATAATTGAATGTCGTTTGATTTTAGATAGATCAAACGTACATATTATATCGATTTCACATATACGTAATTAAATCATTTTTATATACATACGCACACACACAAATATTTTTTGGGGAATTTAATCAATTTATATTACTTATTTTATATATATTTATTTACTATGTTTTAACATTTTCAATATGTATTCATATCTATTTCAATATATTGTAAAGACCCTAAAAATTCAAGGAAATTTTTTTCTTAATTTTCTTGGGAATTTTACAAGAACGCAGTTTCTGACGGCACCTGATTCCGAGGCCCGGTGTGCCCGGAATCATTTTCCGAAGTTTAGCTCGGGTACGTTCAGTGAATGAACGAGCAGGTTTTTCTAACTTTTGAACCGGTGCTCGGAATCGAATTCCGAGGGCACCAATGGAATCACAGCACCGGTAATTGCTTAGAAACACCTTTTCCAGAGTTTCATTTGCTCGGGTGTGGTTTATAATTTTTTGGGTTAAGTTAAAGAATAAAATAAAGTGGTGTGACAATTTATTTTATTTCACTTAAAGCGACTTAACCAAAGTTAAGCGGATAAGGTGGGACCCACAATATCCTACCCACTTGGTAGGATATTTGTGAGGTGGGGCCCGTATGAGCCCCACCATTTCTTCCCTTCTAAGTAACGCACTCGCACCCCCCCCCCCCCCTTTAATGAAAGTCAACCTTGCGTTTATTATGGTTAAGAAACGCCTCATTAAATTGGGCGGTTAAATCGTTAAAATTAATTCATTGAATTAATTGTTCATTTCTTATCTTTTGAATTTCAAATTCTTATGTTATGATAATAAAATAAGGGAAGGACTTATTTTATTATGGTTGGGTTTGTGTTGTGTTAAGACTTTGGGAGAAAAAGAGAGGACTCTTCATTCTTCGACGAAGAACGCGAAGAACGCACCACCGCCAACGAAGAACGCCAACCTCCGATGGCGGACGACAGCGAGAGACACCTTCCTCGGAGATCACCTAACGCCAATAACATTCCTTCCGCGGTGATCCTCTTCCTCCGCGACGATTCTCTTCTTCCGCGATGATCCTCTTCTTCCACGATGGTTAATTCCGTGAAAAACGCTCGTTCGACGACAACGTTGAGGTAGGGATTTATTTTGTGATTTCTTCCATCGCCATCTTCCTTTCTTTGAGCCGCCTGATATCGCAATAACGGGAGGAGGTCGGACTGCATGAACATGGCCGACCCTCCTCCCCCTTGTTGGTTTGATTTTGATTGCGGCACGAGCAAGGCAACGCGGTGCCGAAGCACCGCACGGAAGATATTAAAGAAGGGGAAGAAGTGCAGCGTCGTCGCACCGCGCCATTGAAAACAAACCAAAGATGTGGCACCGTCGTGCCGAACCGGAGAACTACGAAAGCACCGCGGCCGGAGCGGGGCCGCGGAGGAGGGGCAAGGCTCCGTCACGTCGCGCCGGACGGACAAAGGTCGCAGCCGGTTCTGGGCCGCGGAGGAGTAGGGGAACCGGCGGCCGGTTCCGGGCCATCGACATCGGAGCAAGGGGACCGGCCTTGCCGGTCCCGTGGCGGCAGAAGTCGGCCGGCCGGAGGGGGCCGGCCGGACCGTGGAAGAACCGGAGGTTCGAAACCCCCGGCCGCGCCGGACGTGAGCGGCCCCATTAAGGGGCCGCGATTGCTACACGCGGGGGAAGCGCCCCACGCATCCGAAACGGCTCGGCCGTTCGGCCGAGTCCCTGGCCAGCGCGCCGTGCGCCGGGCCGGCTGCCCTGGCCGGTCCGCCAGACCGGGCCGCGCCCAGGCTGGGCCGGGCCGTGCCAGCAGCGCCCAAGCGGGCCGGACCCGGACCCGGGTCAGGTCGACCCGGTTCGGTCTGACCCTGGGGGTATCGGGCCGGGTCGGACCGGGCCCGAACCCCCTAATATCGAACCTCTTTCGATCTGTTGCCCATAACTTGATCTACGGGCCTCCGATAAATGCACCTTCAATTGTGATGCGATCCTTAGATCGAGACGGTCGTTTCAGTATATCGCACTCATGGTTTCAGAGAACTTTGGGTTTGGCCGGGTTGGTTCGTACACGAAACCAACCGGGCCCTCGGAGTGGAAACGCTTATAACTTGAACTCCGGACGTCCGATTGACGTTTCGTCGACTTTGTTGGATTCCTCTTAGTGAGACGGACCTTTTGGCTTACTCCACTCGAGGTTTGGACATAGTTGGAGTACGGTCGGGTTAGTTTTGACTTAAAAACCAACCGGGCCCCTGGGACGAAAAAGCCAATAACTCTCAGACCGGGCATCCGATCGACACGTCGTCTGTCACGTTGAGTTCCTGTTGACGATACAGAACTTTTGGATACATCAACTTCGGACTATGTGTCAGTTGATGTATCAGCCCCTCGGCCCGTGGAGCGGATCCTCCCGAACGAACTTGCTGTGTGCGGGAACCCTAGAGCTGGTTGCGACTGCGACGATGATGACGACTATGCAGGAATCCTCCGTGGATTCGACGGCGACGACTACAGCACTCAGCGATCCTACGTGGATCAGTGCTACCGATCCTTTGTGGGTCCGATCCTGTGTGGGTCATTGCGGGGGTTATTTACCTATCGATCTTCTATGGGTCAGATCCTTTGTGGGTCATTACGGGGGTTAGTTACCTATCGATCCTGTGTGGGTCAGATCCTTTGTGGGTCATTGTGGGGGTTAGTACCTATCGATCCTTTGTGGGTCTGACGGCTTAGATGAATCAGTGGCTATATCTGATCATCTCTATCATCATACGAAGAAGTATACCTGTGTGATCTGAATCTTGACTTGCTTTCCTAAGTGGATTACGTTATGCTTTCCTGTGTGGATTGGGTTGTGGTTTCCTGTGTGGACTGGGTTGTACTTGGGCTCGGAGGTTAGAGCAAACTGGAACTGATGACTTAGGTATATGTATGGGCATATACCTAAGTAGTGTCGAATGTTACTTCGTGATTGTATCTTTCCTTTGTGGATTATCCTTTGTGGATTCTGGGAGACCTTCGGGGGTCTCGGGGTCCCTACTGAGTAGCTTATACTCACCCCTTCATGGGCTATGCCCGCACTACGTTGTGTTGGTTGCAGACGACGGACAGCACTGATCGTGGTTGAGGCTTGCGGAGCAGGACGGTACCTGGAGGTGGACCACTGGGCGGGACGTACTCGGAGCGGACGTCTGGACCTGAGGAGCTGTGGAGGCTATCTGTACTCACCCTTCAGGTGGGACTTCCAGTGGACGGCTTGACGTTGTGGCTTTACTTTCAGTTGTTTTTTTCCTTTTCCAGTTGTACTTTACTTTCAGTTTGGGTTTGTATTCTGGCCCACTTACTTTTCTGCACTTACTTTTGTATCAGCTTTTACTTAGTGTATACTTCTACTGCTTGCTTTCTCTATGGTGTTTATTTACTTACAAAGGCAATGCCTTCCCTTTTTATCGGGAATTACGCCTTGGTGCTAGTCGCCAGCCTCTGGTGAGGTGGATTATCACCTGGCTCTACCACCTCAGTTGTCTCCACGCTTCATCGGACCATTCCAGGTCCTCAGCAGGATTGGTGAGGTGGATTATCACCTGGCTCTACCACCTCAGTTGCACCGGGTGCACGACGTCTTCCACGTATCTTAGCTGAGGAGATACGTGCATGACCCAAAGCATATCATTGACCATGGGGAGCTGGATGTTGATGATGGGGAGAATTTTGCGGAGGTCCCGGTGGAGATTGAGGATCGACAGGAGCGGGTCCTACATGGACGGTCGATTCCTCTAGTGCGCATCAGATGGCAGCACGGGAACCTCCAGGAGAGTACTTGTAAGCGGGAGGCTCAGATGCGTGCTCAGTACCCACATTTGTTTCCCTAGTTTTTTATGTATCTTTACGAGGATGTAAAGCCCTGAGGTTGGAGTAATTTAAAGACCCTAAAAATTCAAGGAAATTTTTTTCTTAATTTTCTTGGTAATTTTACAAGAACACAGTTTCTAACGGCACCTGATTCCGAGGCCCGGTGTGCTCGGAATCATTTTCCGAAATTTAGCTCGGGTGCGTTCAGTGAACGAACGAGCGGGTTTTTCTAACTTTTTAACCAGTGCTCGAAATCGAATTCTGAGGGCACCAATGGAATCGCAGCGCCGGTAATTGCTTAGAAACACCTTTTCCGGAGTTGTGTTTGCTCGGGTGTGGTTTTTAATTTTTAGGGTTAAGTTAAAGAATAAAATAAAGTGGTGCGCAATTTATTTTATTTCACTTAAAGCGGCTTGATTAGTCACTGAAATTGGCTAATATTCATTGTTAATATCTTAATATTAATGTGTTTAAAAGTTCATAAACATCAATTTTAGTCCAATTCAGAAATTGAACTTCATTTCCCATCATTGTGCAATTCATGCTTAAAATGTCAATTTGGGCCCACTCAATAATTTGCTTCTGGAAATTACAATATTCATCATTTTAATTTTAAGTTTTGGGATATGATTGATCACTTTGTTTGGAACATTTTATCTTTTAGGTCCGATGGATGAATCCCAAAGGAAGATGAAGAATTTTGCGCCTGAAGGCAGAAACTTGCTGGAAAAAGCATAATGGGCCTAAGGCCCATCAAACAAATGTGGGGCCCAGAAACCAAGCCCAATGAAGCTCAAATTTATACAGTAGAAAGATAAAAATATTAGGATCATTTTATTCAACTGTGGCCGGAGCTAATTCTGATGTTATCATGATGATAAAGGGATCTGAAGTTGAGATTTAAATGGTGGACATGACATTAATGCTAAAAACTCCGTCCCACCATTTCGACTATAACTTCCAAACGGCTGAGCTAAATTTCCTGAAATTTTTACATCTCATAGAGGACAGATGTATTAAGATATGTCTCTTCTACAGCCCCTCCGGATTCGGCCTTCTTCAATTTCGAATTCACACGTCAATGTGGTCGACGAATCTGGACAGTTTTCCGGGTCAAATTCGAAACATCAATTTCCTTTTGATTATTCACCCTCCATTTGACTCTATTAATTGTTGGGGGGTGAATTAATTGTTGGGGGATGTAACTAAGGCTCCTAATATGACTATATAAGGATCTAGAGGTGAATTGAATGGGGGTGGAAAATTTTCTTATCATCTTGGATGCTTTGTTTCATTGTAATGTTTTGCTTCCAAATTTCCTTTGTAATGTTTTCCATTTCCATGTAAGTTTTTTTTTTGTATCTTTATGTTATTAATCAACTTCTTCTCTTATATATTTTCCATTTCATTTATTAAAACTTTATAATTACAAAGCACAGTGATATCTCTGTGTTGTTGTGAATTAGTTCACACATAGGTGTGAATTTCATTCACACACACGGAGGAGTGCTCGTTATTTCCGCGGTTTTAATTTCTTCAATCCAATTCTTGTTAGCCATCTTCTGCCCACCATTGAGAGTATACCATCAATGGAGGGCTAAAACCTTAATGGGTTGATCTTAGGAGGATGCAAAGGCTAGATTGAATGTTATTTTATGAACGAATTGTTGTTAAATGGATAATTAATTTAAGACATCCATTCTTCAGTTATTTCTACTCTTCATCTTTACTGTGTTTGAGCAAAATAAATTCAATTACTAAATGACCATATACCTCGGAGAGATCATGAATTTGGTTCTCTAAGTGTATAGGGGATTAGTAATTGTGTTTAGTAAGCACCAAACCAGAAAATGATGAAGGTAGTGTTATTTTTGAAGAATGGATTCATCAAGAATTAATAAAACCAAAATTGTTTAAAGAAGTAAAATTCATTCAATCCACCCCGAGCATAATCCTAGATCAACCCATTTTCATTAAATTGAATTCACGTAGGTGTCTTAGTGTTATTTAAACCATCCAAAATCAAAACCAAAGTTGGCTACTTCATAGCCCATCCTTCACCAAATCATACCGTCTCAAGGTTACTTCTTCGGTCCCTGTGGACTCGACCCCTACATGTACTACATCGATCGCTTTTACCCGTAGGGTAAATTTGGGCGCAACCAAATTTTGGCGCCATTTCCGGGGACCCAAGTAAGTACCTTAGACCCGCATCTTCTTTTCTCACCCCAAATTCTCTATTCTCACCCTAATTTCTCTTCTCTTTCCCCTTTCTATTTCTGTGTGTCCAAAAAAACCCAAAACCAATTTTCAATCAATTCCAATGGATTATCCTACAAAATACCCCTTCATAAATCAATGCTATAATCAAGTTGGAAATCAATATTGGGAAACACCTCACGGAGGGAATTTCATTGACCAATCCTTATTTGAATACACCACACCAGATGAGATGTACAATCAATGTGATGCGGAATGTTTACAAGATCAATTTCCATAACTATCAAGAATGATTGAAAAGATAAATAATGAGGAAGTACATGATGTACAAACATATATCAACCCTAATCCTGAAAAAATTCTTGAACAATTGTGTCAACAAATGGATAAAATGAATTCAGAAGTTTCATCTTTCAGATTAGAATTACAAAGATTTAAGACTTTTGAGGAACCCGTTCCCACTCAAGATGTTATTTCCTCATCATTGATAGATGAATATTTTATCCCAAAAACCTCCCATGAATTGAAAAAAGAACTAACCTTTGGATATGGGATAACTGAACAAGATCAAGGAAATATTGAAGGGTATTTAAATCAGGAGGAAATTAATTTTTTTGATTCACAGGGGGAAAATTTGTCTTCATTGATTGAGTGTTCAGAATATTTCTCCAATAACAATTTTTTAGAATCACCGATCATTGAACCATTGGGAGATATAATGAATAGTGAGTCCATACCCACTCATGAAATTCAAATGGAAAATTTTATGGATGAATCATATTTTCAAAAGGAACAAATTCTTTCAAAATGTTTTGTCAAAGAAACAAATTTGGATTCAAATTTCCATTCATCTTTGGGAAAATTCAATGAAACTAAACTCAACATTATAATCCTTCCTTCCCCACTAAAGAATATCTCTATTTATGAAAACCTAGACCATTCAATTATCATCCATTTTCATCAAGAATCTCACAAAGTAGGAATGAACCTTGATATCATAGGAAATACTCCAAATGAAACTCAATCAACCATTACTAAAATTCAATGGACTTTCACAATCATTGTTAAGCATGGAATTTCACGTGGAAAAAATTATAAAAAAAGACATAATTTAAATCTTTTTGAGGTGGAGAAAGATGGGTTCATTAAAATTTTGAAAGTTGGAATTGGATAAGTTGGGGGGTAGAAGTCGAGCCAATGACGTTAAAAAAAAGTGCTGCATGGGAGGCAACCCATGGTTTTCATGTTTATAATAATTTTGAATCATTTTTTTCATATAATAAATTACCATAAACTGTTGACCTGTTCTTATTTTATGAGTAAGGATGGGTATGAAAGGGGAGTGCCATATTCATCCGTGTCACGTGGTGTGATCTCTGAGTAATACCTTACCTAGAAGATATAAATAAGACAATGTATCATCAGTTTATTTTGTTTTGTTTTATTTTTATGTTTTTATAGGTTTAAAAAAAATAAAAGGACATGTCGTAAGCCATATGGAGAATCCATTCACCACCATCCAAGCCGCTGAGACTCAAATCCAGGAGTAAAGGGAGACTATGGCACGCACTATCATCATCAACCACCAGGTGACTTCATTCCATGATTTTTATTTTAAATTTCTTCTTTGAACTCCTCTCCTACCCCCTTCTAGCTTTTCTTTTCTTTAAATACTGGGGACAGTGTTATTCTAAGTTGGGGGGGGGATAAAAAATGTTTTTTATTTTGAATAAGAACATGCATGAAAAAAAAATTCCATTAACCATAAACATGATAAAGACACATTGAAAACTCTAAAATTGGATATCAAATAAATTTTGCATGCCTTGATTCTGATTTTAATGCAAGTTTAAGTTCATGAGCATAGTTTTTGGAAAGTGCGGTTGTCCAGTGTGATTTTTCAAAGTTTACATTTTCATCCTCTTAATAAAAATGCAACAATGCACGTCTTTTGGATTGTGGGTGTAAATTTGAGTTCTTGGGTCCCTTTCATTATAGCATAGGGTTCTGGGGTCACTTTTAGTTTAATTTGAGTATCCAAAAAAAACAAAACAAAACAAAACAAAACAAAAAAAAAACAAAACAAAAAAAGACCACATAGAGAAATTTTTTGTCCAAATGCGTGGCGTCCGGCACTTGGGGATCGTGACTCCATAGTTGTCTTGCCCAGAGTTAGGCTTTATATCTCTATTGTAGAGCATGAAATTGACAATATGTGTGGCGTCCGGCACTTGGGGATCGTGACTCCATAGTTGTCTTTCCCAGAGTTAGTCTTTTCATATCTATTGTGGTTAAAAAAATAAATAAAAAATAAATAAAAAAAGGGATACTCAACTTAAGGTTTAATGTGATTCCCACCTAGCGCTTCCATTTTTTTCCCCTTGAACAATAAAATGGGCCCCATATCTTTTATGATGCACAACACTTTATCATGCTTAATTGGAATTGGATGAAATGTGGCAATGAATTTGAACAAAGGAATGGGCTTGGGCTTGGGATATGCTTATGGACCTAGCTTGTTTTAAATGATTTTGATGGGTTCCATAATTTTTTTGGTATGAGGTCTTTTGGGTGAGCAATGTGTATTTAAAATGTTTTTGGAAAAGGGGATTTCAATTTCATATTTGTAATTTATTTTGCTCGGGACTAGCAAAACTCAAGTTGGGGGGTGTGATTAGTCACTGAAAGTGGCTAATATTCATTGTTAAGATCTTAATATTAATGTGTTTAAAAGTTCATAAACATCAATTTTAGTCCAATTCAGAAATTGAACTTCATTTCCCATCATTGTGCAATTCATGCTTAAAATGTCAATTTGGGCCCACTCAATAATTTGCTTCTGGAAATTACAATATTCATCATTTTAATTTGAAATTTTGGGATATGATTTATCACTTTGTTTGGAACATTTTATCTTTTAGGTCCGATGGATGAATCCCAAAGGAAGATGGAGAATTTTGCGCCTGAAGGCAGAAACTTGCTGAAAAAAGCATAATGGGCCTAAGGCCCATCAAACAAATGTGGGGCCCAGAAACCAAGCCCAATGAAGCTCAAATTTATACAGTAGAAAGATAAAAATATGAGGATCATTTTATTCAACTGTGGCCGGAGCTAATTATGATGTTATCATGATGATAAAGGGATCTGAAGTTGAGATTTAAATGGTGGACATGACATTAATGCTCAAAAATCCGTCCCACCATTTAGACTATAACTTCCAAACGGCTAAGAGAAATTTCCTGAAATTTTTACAGCTCATAGAGGACAGATGGATGAAGATATGTCTCTTCTACAGACCCTCCGGATTCGGCCTTCTTCAATTTATAATTCACACGTCAATGTGGTGGACGAATCTGGACAGTTTTCCGGGTCAAATTCGAAACATCAATTTCCTTTTGATTATTCACCCTCCATTTGACTCTATTAATTGTTGGGGGGTGAATTAATTGTTGGGGGATGTAACTAAGGCTCCTAATATGACTATATAAGGAGCTAGAGGTGAAGCTAATGGGGGTGGAAAATTTTCTTATCATCTTGGATGCTTTGTTTCATTGTAATGTTTTGCTTCCAAATTTCCTTTGTAATGTTTTCCATTTCCATGTAAGTTTTTTTTTGTATCTTTATGTTATTAATCAACTTCTTCTCTTATATATTTTCCATTTCATTTATTAAAACTTTATAATCACAAAGCACAGTGATATATCTGTGTTGTTGTGAATTAGTTCACACATAGGTGTGAATTTCATTCACACACACGGAGGAGTGCTCGTTATTTCCGCGGTTTTAATTTCTTCAATCCAATTCTTGTTAGCCATCTTCTGCCCACCATTGAGAGTATACCATCAATGTAGGGCTAAAACCTTAATGGGTTGATCTTAGGAGGATGCAAAGGCTAAATTGAATGTTATTTTATGAACGAATTGTTTTTAAATGGATAATTAATTTAAGACATCCATTCTTCAGTTATTTCTACTCTTCATCTTTACTGTGTTTGAGCAAAATAAATTCAATTACTAAATGACCATATACCTCGGAGAGATCATGAATTTGGTTCTCTAAGTGTATAGGGGATTAGTAATTGTGTTTAGTAAGCACCAAACCAGAAAATGATGAAGGTAGTGTTATTTTTGAAGAATGGATTCATCAAGAATTAATAAAACCAAAATTGTTTAAAGAAGTAAAATTCATTCAATCCACCCCGAGCATAATCCTAGATCAACCCATTTTCATTAAATTGAATTCACGTAGGTGTCTTAGTGTTATTTAAACCATCCAAAATCAAAACCAAAGTTGGCTACTTCATAGCCCATCCTTCACCAAATCATACCGTCTCAAGGTTACTTCTTCGGTCCCTGTGGACTCGACCCCTACATGTACTACATCGATCGCTTTTACCCGTAGGGTAAATTTGGGCACAACCACGGCTTAAACAAAGTTAAGCGGATAAAGTGGGACCCACAATATCCTACCCACTTGGTAGGATATTTGTGAGGTGGGTCCCGTACGAGCCCCACTGTTTCTTCCCTTCTAAGTAATGCACCCTCACCCCCCATTTTAATGAAAGTCAACCTTGCATTTATTCTGGTTAAGAAACGCCTCATTAAATTGGGCGGTTAAATCGTTACAATTAATTCATTGAATTAATTGTTCGTTTCTTATCTTTTGAATTTCAAATCCTTATGTTATGATAATAAAATAAGGGAAGGACTTATTTAATTATGGTTGGGTTTGTGTTGTGTTAAGACTTTGGGAGAAAAAGAGAGGATTCTTCGTTCTTTGATGAAGAACGCGAAGAACGCACCACCGCCAACGAAGAACGCCAACCTCTGACGACGGACGATGGCGAGAGATTCCTTCCTCGGAGATCACCTAACGCCAACGACGTTCCTTCCGCGGCGATCCTCTTCCTCCGCGATGATCCTCTTCTTCTGCGAAGATCCTCTTCTTCCGCGACGGTTAATTCCGCGACGAACGCTCGTTCGACGACAACGTTGAGGTAGGGGTTTATTTTGTGATTTCTTCCGTCGCCATCTTCCTTTCTTTGAGCCGCCTGATATCGTAATAACGGGAGGAGGTCAGACCGCATGAACATGGCCGACCCTCCTCCCCCTTGTTGGTTTGATTTTGATTGCAGCACGAGCAAGGCAACGCGGTGCCGAAGCACCGCGCGGAAGATATTAAAGAAGGGGAAGAAGCGCAGCGCCGTCGCGTCGCGCCGTTGAAAACGAACCAAAGATGCGGCGCCGTCGCGCCACACCGGAGAACTACGAAAGCACTGTGGCCGGAGCGAGGCCGCAGTGGAGGAGCGCGGCGCCGTCACGCTGCGCCGGACGGACGAAGGTCGCGGCCGGTTCTGGGCCGCGGCGGAGCAGGGGAACTGGCGGCCGGTTCCGGGCCGCCGGCATCGGAGCGAGGGGACCGGCCTTGCCGGTCCCGTGGCGGCAGAAGCCGGCCGGCCAGAGCAGGCTGGCCGGACCGTGGAAGAACCGGGGGTTCGAAACCCCTGGCCGTGCCGGACGTGAGCGGCCCCATTAAGGGGCCGCGGTTGCTACACGCGGGGGCAGCACCCCCCGCATCCGAAATGGCTCGGTCGTTCGGCCGAGTCCCTGGCTAGCGCGCCGCGTGCCGGGCCGTGCCAACCGGGTCGGGCCGCGCCTAAGTGGGCCGGACCCGAATCCGGGTCGGGTTGAACCGGTTCGGGCCGACCCTGGGGGTATCGGGCCGGGTCGGGCCGGGCCCGAACCCCCTAATACCGAACCTCTTTTGGTCTGTTGCCCATAACTTGATCTATGGGCCTCCGATCGACGCACCGTTAGTTGCGATGCGATCCTTGGATCGAGACGGTCGTTTTGGTTTATCACACTCAGGGTTTTGGAGAACTGTGGGTTCAGACGGGTTGGTTCGTACACGAAACCAATCGGGCCCTCAGAGCGGAAACGCTTATAAATTGAGCTCCGAATGTCCGATTGGCGTGCCGTCAACTTTTTTGGATTCCTCTTAGTGAGACAGACCTTTTGGATTACTCCTCTCGTGGTTTGGACACAGTTGGAGTACGTTCGGGTTGGTTTTGACTTAAAAACCAACCGGGGCCCTGGGACGAAAAAGCCAATAACTCTCAGACCGGGCGTCCGATCGACGCGCCGTCTGTCACGTTGAGTTCCTGTTGACGATACGGAAATTTTGGATGCATAAACTCCGGAATATGTGTCAGTTGATGTATCAGCCCCTCGGCTCGTGGAGCGGACCCTCCCGAACGAGCTTGCTGTGTGCGGGAACCCTAGAGCTGGTTGCGACTGCGACGACGATGACGACTGTGCAGGAATCCTCCGTGGATTCGATGGCGACGACTACAGCACTCAGCGATCCTACGTGGATCAGTGCTACCGATCCTTTGTGGGTCTGATCCTGTGTGGGTCATTGCGGGGGTTAGTTACCTATCGATCCTGTATGGGTCAGATCCTTTGTGGGTCATTACGGGGGTTAGTTACCTATCAATCCTGTGTGGGTCAGATCCTTTGTGGGTCATTGCGGGGGTTAGTACCTATCGATCCTTTGTGGGTCTGACGTCTTAGATGAATCAGTGGCTATATCTGATCATCTTTATCGTCATACGAAGAAGTATACCTGTGTGAGCTGAATCTTGATTTGCTTTCCTAAGTGGATTACGTTATGCTTTCCTGTGTGGATTGGGTTGTGGTTTCCTGTGTGGACTTGGTTGTACTTGGGCTCGGAGGTTGGAGCGAACTGGAATTGATGACTTGGGTATATGTATGGTCATATACCTAAGCAGTGTCGAATGTTACTTCGTGATTGTATCTTTCCTTTGTGGATTACACTGTGGATTCTGGGAGTCCTTCGGGGGTCTCGGGGTCCCTACTGAGTAGCTTATACTCACCCCTGCACAGGCTATGCCCGCACTATGTTGTGTTGGTTGCAGACGACGGACAGCGCTGATCGTGGTTGAGGCTTGCGGAGCAGGACAGTACCTGGAGGTGGACCACTGGGCGGGACGTACTCGGAGCGGACGGATGGACCCGAGGAGCTATGGAGGCTATCTGTACTCAGAATTCAGGTGGGACTTCCAGTGGACGACTCGACGTTGTGGCTTTACTTTCAGTTGTTTTTTTCCCTTTCCAGTTGTACTTTACTTTCAGTTTGAGTTTGTATTCTGGCTCACTTACTTTTCCGCACTTACTTTTGTATCAGCTTTTACTTAGTGTATACTTCTACTGCTTGCTTGCTCTGTGGTGTTTGTTTACTTACAAAGGCAATGCCTTCCCTTTTTATCAGGAATTACGCCTTGGTGCTAGTCGCCAGCCCCTGGCCTATGGAAGGCGGGCTTGGGGTAGTCACGGCACGGGCCCCGAGGACGGGTCGTGACATATATATCCATTTTTAATGATTTATATTAATCAAACTTATCCAAATTTTCAATATTGCACTCGTTTTTAATTAATCAATTTTACTCATTTTTAACATGCATGCACTTAAGATTAAATATTCATTAATAATGTTAAAAAAAATTGTAAAAAAATATTTATAAATAAAAATATTTATAAATGTATATTTACTATTTTTATAAATTTATAATTATAAATAAATAAATAATATTTTTTAAAAAAATATTTATATAATTATAAATAAATAATAATAAAATTATAATACATTTATTTAAATAATGAATATATTTACTATATTTATATATATAATTTTATAAATATATATAATTGTATAAATATTATTTTTTAAAAAAATATTTATATAATTATAAATAAATAATTATATTCAAAGAATTATAAAATTATTTTTTTATAAAACGTATTATTATAAGTATTATAATTATATATAATAATTATACTTTTTAAAAAAGTATTGTTTTAAAAAATAGTATTATAAGTATTTATTGGCGCTTTTTTAGCACTGATAAAAATATAGATTCGTCAGTGCTTTTTTGGAAGTGCTAATAAAAGTGTCCCGGTCTATTTTAAGAACCCTAAACATCGCGAACCAGTTCACGATATCTGAAACTCTCTACAGAAGAGATCTTATGTCGGTGCTCCTCATTATCAAATCCAAGCTCGAATCTAGGCCAGAATCAAGGCTCCAACTATTCCAAGGCTCGAATCCAGGGATCGAGCGATTCAAGGGTGGAACGAAACCAAGTCTTGAATGAAATCCAACTTTTACGATATCTCTAATTTCCCTCAGTTATCCACTGAACCTTATCGTCCCGCATCCATGTATCCCAACAAGTCCAGCTGCACTATCCTATAATAAAACGACCCAAATTTATTATTTTTTCTTTTTAATGAGGTCTGAGCTTCTTGAAGAATCCTATGTTGTTTAGATTAAAAAAAATAGAAAATATTTACACTTATAATCGATATCAGTATCTTTTTTGATTTCTATGTCATTTTATTCTTTGTTTCAATTCTATAAACATCAATGAAAAATAAAAATGCATATAAGTAGACCTAATAACAGCTTGCTCGACAAGTTGCATGCTAAATGAATGAATACAATATAATCCATTATTTTTTATCAGTAGGCTATAAATTGGAGTCTTTCTCAGTAGTTTGGCTTGGCCTTCCTCATTCTTTTAAGTGATTCATGTCACGATTTCATCTTATAGGTATGTTATACACAAATATTAGTGAGAGCGAGTGATTTTTTCTTCCTATAAGAAGAAGAATAAATATTCTGCAATCAAGTAAGGGGGATTATCTATTTTATTTTTATGTCCAGATTTTAATAGTAAGGAAATTTATTTTTATTTTAAGTATTTATTTTGAAGATAGTATTTTTTTAGAATTATAATATTTGAAAGATATTAATTGTTTATTTATTCTAACATGATTTATTTTTCAGAAGGGAATTTATTTTCATATGTCAAATTTTTATTCTAAGAAATTTTCTTCTAAAATTTATATTTCATTTTAATTATAATAATTATCTTTGATTATTTATTTATTTAGATTACATTATTGTAAGTGATTGTTTTTTTCATTATGTAAAGACGTATATTTTTGATCTTGGTGTTCCCCTTGCACACAATCCATTCTTTATTTTGATCCATTTTTTCATAGTCAATGAGTTTATTACTGAACATCCACTTGGTTCTAAAAACATTTATGTCTTCCAACCTTGGAAAAATTTCCCATGTCACATTTTTCTTATTCATATCAAGCTCCCCATGCATAGATTTGATCTAATTATCATCCTTGTTAGCCTCTCCAAATGATTTAGGCTCTACTTGGAAAGAAAATGAGGTTTTTTGTAGAGTATTACTCCTTAGAGTTTTCACTAAAACTTTCCGATCACCAATGACATTTTATTCATTTATTTCAGTCTTTCTATATTTACCACAGTTGATAAAAATATAGTCATCTTTTAAATGATAACCCACTCATTAATACTTTTTAAAAATCAATCCATTTCTTTCATCACACATCTAATAAACATTGTGTATTTTTTACTTTAATCCATCTAAAAACATATCATTATTTAAAATTTCCTTTTGGTTATAACCTTAGGAATATCTAATTACCATCCATGTAATTCTCACAAATGGTAGGTATTATCCCTTTTAGAGAACAAAATAGAGTACAAGTGTCATCCTCATCAGTTTCATCTCTCAAATAGTTATTATTTCAATTTGTTACTTGGGAATCATCCCCCATCTCTTTTATGTTTCTTGTACTACTCTGGGAAGTAGTCATAATATGGATGAATACTACTTTGAGTATTTCAAACAACATAGTTTCATGTCCACAAGAGATGGAGGATGAGTTACAAACAACAAAATGCAGTGATAACTATTTGAAAGATGAGTTGATGAGGATGAAAATTGTATTTAACTTTCACCTTTGGATGAATTCATAGGATAACACCAACCATAGTGGAGTAATTCTTTTCTTAAATTCAATTACCCATTTTCTTCAAAGCATACTTAAATTCTTTGAAACGATCAAATGTTGAGTTTCCCTTATTAGAATTATCTATAACTTTCACCTTTGATAATGAATAACTTATGTGTATTAATTTATTTATTGTATAAAATGAATATTTTATGAACCCAATAGGATATCTTTACTTTCTCTCGAATGATTCAAAGCTTCAATCCAATGTATCTTATTTTCTCTTCATCCTCCTCACTCATTGATTAATTATTTGGTGAGATCTATTTGCATTTTTTTTATCATCATTATTTCTTTATCGTCGACATATCCATGTGGTCAATAATGTTTGCACAAAAAAATAATTATCCATATAATTAATATATTGTTTCATATTTATGTTTAATTTATTTATTTTTAGTATTACTCATATAATAATTGTTTTCTTGTACAAGTGGATTTTTTTTAATTTAGGGTGGTTTGTTCGAAGCTGCTCATGATCATGAGGGGTTAGACTGTGAGCCTACAACTGAGATAATGAAAATGAGTAAATTCATCAAGAATTCATACAACCATCAGTAATAGTTGAATTCCTACTGCTTATTTAATTAATTTTGTCATCATTTTATCTACTATTTATAAGTTAATTTCATTTTCATTTTTATCCAATATTATTTAGTTTTTTTCACAGATCTTTTAGGAAGTCATATTTTACTTTCAACTGCCTACAATAAGCCACAAAAGAGATAAAATTATTCTTTCTTCCAATGTAACCACATTTTCCATTTTCATTATCTTTTTTTGTCGAACTGCTAATACTACATATTGATTCAATGTTGTTAGCTGAGAATACTTTCTCATTGTTGAAATACAAAAGAGTACAGGAAGCTAATGTTCCCATTTTGGTGACTTCTTGTGATATAATGGGCACATGATCTTCCTCTTCTCCTCTGACTTTTAACAATGAGAAAGGTTTTTCATTTAAGAACATCAATTCAATATATAGTGTTGGAATTTAGACATAGAAAGATAATGGAAATTTGGTTACATTGGAATTTAGTATTTTTTTTAATACTTTGGGATGTGTAGGAATCAACTGCACCTCAATCCGACACATAGTGTGACCGGTATGACTCTAAGTGCTTATTTTTATTTAAAATTTACAATAATTTTAGTAATAAGGACAAATGGCATACTCAAAACCAAGAAAACATATTCTGATTATTTTTATACTTTAGTAAAGTGATCTATAAGTCATTTTACATTTGTAGGAATCGACTACACCTCAATTTTATGCATGGTGTGACTGTTATGACTCAATGTGTCCGTTATCAGTTTAAAATTGACAGTTTAGTTCAAAAAAATTCACTCACTAAAAATATATAAAACACACTAATATTTTATTTATAATTTAGGAGATTTATTCATAAGTCATTTTTAACATATAGGAATCAGTCTCATATCAAACTGATACACGATGTGATCGGTATGAGTCAAAGTGCGTGTTTTCAGTTTAAAATGACATTTTAGTAAAAAAGAAGAGTGACGTACTCAAAACTGAGTAAAATCATTCATATTGTTTTTATAATTTATTAAAAATATCAATAATACATTTTGTATGTGTAGGAATTAGTCTCACCTCAATCTGACACACGGTGTGACCGGTATAACTCCAAGTGCGCCCTTTTATTTAAAATTGCCATCAATTTTAGTAAAAAGGAAAACCGACCTACTCAAAACTGAGAAAACACATTTGGATTGTTTTTATACTTTAAGAAAATTATCCATATGTTATTTTTGACATTTAGGAATCGTTATCACCTCAATCTGATGCACAGTGTGATCGGTATGACTCTACGTGCATCTTTTTATTTAAAATTGACATCAGTTTTAGTAAAAAAGGACAACTGGCCTACTCAAAATCAAGAAAAAATATTCATATTATTTTGATACTTTAGTAAAATGATCCATAAGTCATTTTTTCATGTAGGAATCATCCTCACTATAATACGACACACGGTGTGACCAGTATGATTCTAAGTGTATCTTTTTATTTAAAATTGACATCAACTTTAGTAAAAAGGACAACTGACCTATTCAAAAGTGAGAAAAACATTCATATTATTTTTATACTTTCATAAAATGGTCCATAAGTCATTTTTGACATGTATGAATCATCCACACCTCAATCTGATACACGATGTTCCCGGTATGACTCAATGTGTTCATTATCAGTTTAAAATCGACAATTTATTTCAAAAAATGTTACTCACTGAAAACCTAGTAAATGTGCTTGTATTTTAATTATAATTTATGAAATTTATTGATAAGTAATTTTTTATGTTTAGGAATCATTCTCACATCAAACTGATACACAGTGTGATCGGTATATGTCAAAGTGCAAGTTTTCAGTTTAAAATGATATTTTAGTAAAAAAGACAAGTGATGTACTCAAAACTAAGTAAACACATTCATATTGTTTTGATGCTTTAACAAAACAAAATATAGTCCATTTTTTATATGTAATATTATCCTCACATCAATCTAACTCATAGTGTGACCATTATGACTCAAAGTGTGTCTTTTTATTTAAAATTGACATCAATTTTAGTAAAAAAGACAATTGACCTACTCAAAACCAAAAAAAACATATTAAAATTGTTTTGATACTTTATGAAAACTATAAATAAGTTATTTTTTATGTTTATTAATCATTTTTACCTCAATTTGAGGCATGGTGTGACCGGTATGACTCCAAGTGCATCTTTTTATTTAAAATTAACATCAATTTTAGTAAAAAGGAAAAATAACCTACTCAAAACCAAGAAAACACATTAATATTGTTTTTATACTTTATTAAAATGATAAATAAGTCATTTTTTATGTGTAGGAATCAGATTCATCTCAATACAATGCATGATGTGACCGATATGACTCCAAGTGTGGATTTTTATTTAAAATTGACATCGATTTTAGTAAAAAGGACAACTGGCCTACTCAAACCAAGAAAACACATTTATATTGTTTTTATACTTTATTAAAATGATTCATAAGTCTTTTTTTACATGGAGGAATCAACCTCATTTCAATCTGATACATGATGTGCCCGGTATGACCCAATGTATCTGTTATCAATTTAAAATCGACAGTTTAGCTCAAAAAAATCACTCACTAAAAACCAAGAAAACACCCTTGGATTTTCTTAATAATTTAGTAAATTTATAAATAAGTCATTTTTTACATGTAGGAATTAGTATCACATCAAACTGATACACAATGTGATCAGTATGAGTCAAAGTGTGTGTTTCTAGTTTAAAATGACATTTTAGTAAAAAAGACAAGTGATATACTCAAAACTGAGTAAAAACATTCATATTGTTTTAATACTTTATGAAAATGATCCTTAAGAAATTTGGGATATGTATTAATTAGTCTCACCTCAATCTAACACACGGTGTGACCGGTATGACTCCAAATGCATCTTTTTATTTAAAATTGACATCAATTTTAGTAAAAAGGACAATTAACCTACTCAAACCAATAAAACACATTAGGATTGTTTTTATACATTAGTAAAATGATACATAATTCATTTTTAACATGTAGTAATTATACTCACCTTAATCTGATACACGATGTGTTTGATATGACTCAATGTGTCCATTATCGGTTTAAAATTGACATTTTAGTTCAAAAAGTGTCACTCACTGAAAATTGAGAAAATGCACTTAGATTGTATTTATAATTTATGAAAATGATTCATAATTAATTTTTTATGTGTAGGAATTGGTATCATGTAAAACTGACACATAATGTGATTGGTATGATTAAAAGTGTGTGTTTCTAGTTTAAAATGACATTTTAGTAAAAAAGACAAGCGACGTACTCAAAACCAAGAAAAGATATTCAGATTGTTTTGATAATTTAGGAAAATTATTCATAAGTCATTTTAGATGTGTAAGAATCGGTCACACCTTAATCTGATGCACGGTGTGATCAGTATGACTCTAAGTGTGTGTGTTTAATATATAAGTGTCATTTTAGTTTAAAATACACATCACATCACCAAAACCAAGCAAACAAGCCTAGATTGTTTTCTCATAATTCTATATACTATTACTTAATTAATTTCCTTATTATTTTTATAATATACTTATTTTGTTAATTTTCACATAGATCATGCTTTAAGATGAACAAGAAATGGTGTGATGTGCAAGAATCAACCGCAACTCAATCTTATACACATAGTTCCTTATATGACTCAAAGTTTAGATAAAAATTAACACTTTTTTGTTAATTTATTTCTTTATATTTATACTGGTTCTTTTTTTCTCGAGTAGGGGTTAGGATCAAAATACAAAGGAAGGCTTCTGTTTTTGAATGTATGTAATAATTTATACTTATGTAATTGTATAAACTAATGTTTGAAATGTCTATAATATAGTGTTTTTTCTTATATTTGTGTTTTAAATTTTATTTCATTTAAATTTTGTATCCATACTTGATTTTTCTAATTTCTTGGTGTTGCGGTGTTGTAGTGTGCTATTACAGCACACTACAGTATTCCTCTTTATCAGTGCTTAAAAAATCACTGATAAAGGTTTCATTTATCAGCGCATCTACAAGCACTTATAAAGGTTTCATTTATCAGAACTTCTATAATCACTAATAAAAGTTTCATTTATCAGTGATTCTATAAGCACTAATAAAATTTTCCTTTATCAGTGCTTCTCTAGCACTGATAAAGTCCATTTTTATCACTGTTAAAGACCTATTTTGTAGTAGTGGTTTTAGATGTATAGGAATCATTCGCACCTCAATTTGATGCACGGTGTGACCAGTATGACTCTAAGTCCTTATTTTCAATATATAAGTTTCATTTTATTTTAAAATGCACATTACATCGCCAAAACCGAGAAAACAAACCTATATTGTTTTCTCGTCATTATATTTGCTATTACTTAATTGATTTCCTTATTATTTTTATCTTATACTTATTTATATTACATCGGTCAAGGGAGGAGGAATAAAAAAATGAAAATCTACCTAAATGCACGCAGGGAGGCTCGAAACTGAGACCTCCCAAACACCACTACAGGGCGCAACCACTAGGTTGTGCCCATGGGGCTTTATATTATACTTATTTAATTAATTTTCACAGAGATAATGCTTGAATATGAACAATAAATTACGTGATGTGTAAAAATCAACCACAACTCAATCTGATACACAGTGTTCCTAGTATGACTCAAAGTTTAGTTTAAAATTAACACTTTATGTTAATTAATTTATTTATATTATTACTAACATAAGAATTGTTTTATAATATAGGTGCATTATTTTTCTCGAGTAGGGGTGGTTTTTTCGAAAATAGCATGAGTTGGGGTCAGGATCAAAATACAAAGGAACATTGATATTTTTGAATGATTGTAATAATTTGTACTTATATAATTATATAAACCAATGTTTTAAATTTATATAATATAGTGTTTTTTTCTTGTATTTGTGTTGTAAATTTCATTTCATTTGAATTATGTATTGGTGTTTTATTTTTTTGAAATCTGGTGGTGTTTCTAGTGTTGCATTGTACTGTTATAGTACATTGCATTGGTACTATAGTGTGTGGTTACATTATACTATAGTATGCCCCTTTATCAGCACTTTTAAAAGCACTGATAAATGGGCCCTTTATCATCACTTTTACAAATGCTGATAAAGGTACCCTTTATCAGCGCTCCTATAAGTTTTGATAAAGGTCCCCTTTATTAATGCTAAATAAAAGCGATAATAAATGTTTTCTTTTATCAGTGATTTTTTAGCATCGATAAAAGACTATGGATTTTAATCTCGCTCCAGTATTCAACGTTGATAAAGGCCATTTTTAGTATTGTTAAAGTCCTATTTTGTAGTAGCGATCGTTATTTAAATGTTTCTTACCGTAACAAATGTTATATTTATAAAAGAAGCAATATTTATTCCCAAATTTGAAAATAAATCCATTTGTATCTAGTTTGGATAAAGAAATAATGTTTTTGGTAACTGAAGGCACATAATAAAAACCCTTTAAAACCAAGATCATTTTGGTTCGTAGTGTGAGGTGGAAGTCCCTGATAGCTACAACAGTAAGTTTAACTTCATTGGTTGCTCGTAGATCTACCACCACTCAATAAATATTTATAAATTTACTTGTTTTCTTTATTTAAATACATATGTGATCACCACAAGTTGTATCTAATACCCAATTTGTAGAAATAGATAAATTGCATTTGATAACATACGCACCTGAATCTTCCCCTTGCTTCTTTGGTCGGGTGTAGTATTTCTTCCAGTGGCCCTTATTACTATATGAAAAATAGACAGTATCTTGTTCCCTTACTTGCCCCTTGATTTTCCTCTTCTTGGAAGGATGTGAAGAAGTTTTTGACTTAGAGATCTTTTCTTTCCCTTTCCTTTTTTAACCATAAGGACATAATTATTTTCTTGATTCGTGTCCTTATCAACTTGGAAAATAAAATTGATAAGATCTAGTAGAGACTTATCAATTTTGTTCATATTAAAATTCACAACAAATCTAGAGAAGCTCCAAGGGAGTGATACCAAAATGAGATTGGTTCTCAGTTCATCGATGAGTTTAAACCGTGGAACTTCTAGGTGCTAAATGTAGCCAATGAACTTGACTACATGAGGCCCAAGCGGGTCACCCTCTCCAAGATTTCTCTGAAAAAGTGCCTTGGAAATCTCAAATTGTTTATGTATAGCTCTCTCCTAATATAGAACATAGAGGTGATCAAGCATGATATATGTATCTATGTTTTGTGTGACTTTATTAGTTCACTATACATCGATGAAAGAATCAAATATTGAACATCAACCACATCGCTCAAATGTTTTTTATAGACAAATAACTCTTCATTACTCTCCTTTTTAACAGGAAGATCAAGCATTAAATATAATAGCATGTAAGATTTTCATTCATGGAATAACGCATCCTGAAAGAGTCTAAACCACTCCTGGACGTTACTACCAGTTAGGAGGTTGTTTTTATCCAATATTGATCATAGGGATAGTGTGGATGATGATCTTGTCATTTTATTATACAATTAAAAGAGAAGATTATTAGTAATCTTCTTGATTACAAATTATGTGAGAAATAATAAATTAATTGATTGATTTTATTAAATCTCTCACTATTTTTTCAAGTATCAATAGCTCTCACCATTGAACTTAGAATGTATAGTTTCTATGACATTCTAGTGGCTAGGATACCCATTACTTTTCTTAATGATCTGAACTTTGGACATGAAAACTATAAGAAAGTAATTTAGGTAGGTGGTCTTGCCAACTGTGGACTTGTAGCTCCTTGATCTGTTGAGTGGATTCCCCTATCCTGAAATCCTCACTTGGATTTCCTCAACACTTACCTCAAAATTGTTATTGAACATAAATTATTCATTAAACTCAATGCAATTTTGGTTAAGTCAACACAAAACTCTCATGAGAACTCTCTGATAAAAGTAAGTGTCCAGACTTTGGTCATGTACTACACTTAGTTCTATGGTTTCATTTCCAATCAAGTAATGGAATTCTTAGTCTAACATAATATTAGGTTGAGGGATTTTAATTAATTTATGCACAAATTTTATCTTGTTTTATTATTTTACATGTCTTGTTAATATTAAGTGGATCACTATTGGAAAACAGATTATTGTGATGGGTCATTTGCGATGGGTTCGCGTTGCAAATAGTCTTTTGCGATGGGGTCCCGTCGCAAATGACCTGTTGTGGAAAACAGCGTCGAAAATATTACTTTTTGTGATGGACCGTCGCAAAAACTTATTATTTGTGACGGGCAATATCATCATCGCAAAAAACATTCGGCGAATTTTTAAAAAACACTATTGCGACGGCCCAGCCACCCATCGCAAATAGTGTCTTGTTTTTTACTTTTTTGTGATGGACCATCGTAATTACTAATTGGGATGGTCCATCACAAATATAGCTGGAAATATAAACAAATGAACCCTTTTGTGACGGACCGTCGCAAATAGTTGAAAAATTAAAAATAATAATAATAATAATATAATATTAATATTAATAAAATATTAGTATTAATATTAATAGAATAAAATTATTTATAAAATAATAATAATAATATAATTTTAATATAAATAAAATAATAATATTCATAAAATAAAATAAAATTAATTATAAAATAAATAATTAATATAATATTATTAATATTAATATTAATGAAATAATAATATTAATATTAGTGATATAATAAAAACTTGAGTATTTTCAAAAATATAAAAATATATTAATTAATAAAATAATAAATATAATAAAAAATTAAATAAATAATAAAAAATTGTAATATTTGAGACAATATAAAAAACACTATTTAAAACTTTAAATAGTTAATATTATAAAAAATACATTCAAATGTTTCATTATAAAATAAAAATACATCATTGAGGGGGAAGGTTGTCTAGAGGAGCTAGAGGAGATGGTAGAGGGAACTCCATCCCTAAACTGCGAGTTAGACGCCGCATGTACTTCATCTACTCATGTTCCTGCTGTTACCACCATCGACGCATCTCATCATGCATCTCTTGTTGTTGTTGTCATAGGAACTCTTCCTACTTTTGTTGTTGTCACTAACGCATCTCCTCCTACTCCCTACGTATAGTATTTATAAGCTCACTTTGAGCTCACAACTGCTTCTGATACTGCGCATGAGATGATGATGACTCTCTATGAGATCCTCTCAAGCTGGACACTAACATCGCAGAGGTTCCATAAAAACCCCCAGGGGTCACTCGAGAGTCGATACCAACAATTCGGCCTTTCTCGAAGCCATACCGAGTCGCATTTATCCATGTTGCCTCATCAAATCGGGGGGCACTGGTCTGACCATCGGTCTTAGCCTGACTCTCAACATGAGTCTGAGATGTCGTAACCTCATATGACACCTTCAATTTTAATTTAAAATTAAAATATTTAAAATATTATTTATAGTTAAATTTAAAACTCAAAAAAGAACTTATACTGACCACAATCTGATGTTGGCAAGAACCTCTAATCTCCTCAGTGGCTGGATCATTGTACATCCTCCTATAAACGTCGTACTTTGTAATATCAGTTTATGCGACTGCCTATATAAATATAAAATAAATCGTTTACATTTAAAGTTATATACAATATTTAAAAAATGTATTTACCATATGCTCCCTATGTGTACTGAATGTACGACTACAAGCTCGATGTGTCACCTCTTTTCTCCCCTATTTTACTGACCTACTAATAATCTACTCTAAAACTACCTACTCAACTAGTGTGTACATAATCCATACCAAAAATGAGATTAAATATAATCAGGTCGGTGGACATGACATGTCTCATCAAACTCCTTTACTCCTACTTTCTCCATTTCTTTCCTTTTTAAATTGTGCAAAAACTGATTGCAACGCGGACGCATAACTCTCTATCATGCCTTCCAAATAGTCTCACTCATGCTCTCATCAATGGGATACCATAAACCCTACAAATAATTTATTATATCAAGTTATTAATTAAATTAATTTCAAAATAAATATTATTTATTTACATATCAGTCAATACTTGAACATGTGTTTCTAAACATCAATGGGAATCTGATCCCATGAAACCCATGCATCAAAAAAATAATTACGCAATATAACACTCCCTTATCCAACAGGTATATGTGTAAATCTATGAAAAAAATAACAATTAATCAAACAATTGGTATATAAATAAATTAATGAAAACTAACTAAAATACACAGGTAAGAATACATTTGTGTGTGTGAATCAAACCCAATATGTGGATGTCGCTCAGGGATAGGGTCATGAATCATCAGTCGGGAAAGACTATGACCCCTCCAAGTGCCCCCTGAACCGCCAAAAGTCTGAGGGTCAACTGATCCGACCTCTTGCTTGTCCAAAGGTAGATCAGCCTCATGTAACAAACAATACAAAACCTCATCCATATAAAAAATGAAATGATTGTTGTTAGAAAACAGTTGAAAACAACTATTATATATAGATATATATTATATATGATTATAACCAACATTTAATTGTGTCAATTTCCATCTTCATCCTCATCTTCATAACTATCGATGTCGATGTCGATGCCTTCATCTTCCTCTTCAACATCATCAATTTCCATATTAGTTTCAGTTTCATCATCTCTTATCATTTCAAATTTATTTATAACATCATTAACATCATCATCACCTTTTTCCCTTAACTATGAGGTGTCATCAATGATATTCGTGTCTCTTCATGAAAAATATGGATTTGGAATGGTCTCTTGAAAAAATTCAATTCCTTGAACTTCAGCGAAACCACATTCACTTTCAGTAAACTGATTCTCTTGAGATTTAATTTTTATTATACTCCACCAATCACCCAACTCCCTTAAAGTAGCACAGTAATTTTCATAATAAATTTGATGTGCCTGATGAGCCAATAAAAATGGTTCATTTACTACAAGAAGACTTGTATATTTAATATCAATGATTCCATGGATCAGATGAACATGCAAGCCTCTCTTAGTATCCAACCACTAACATTTAAATATTGTTATGTAATGTTGTCCTAGATAACACAGTTCAATGATTTCTTCCAGCATGTTATAAAAGGAAAATTCAATTTCTCTATGATGATATCCTCTCAATAAAACACCACTATTCATTGTTTTTTTATTCTTCATATGCACGTGTATGAAATCTAAAACTATTCACCGCATATAAATTATAAGATTTAACCATTTTCGATGGTGGGTTACTCAATACAGACAATCAATTATCAATTTTATCAGCATGTTGAGATATTTGAAAAGTTGTAAAACAATTATCACTGTAACAAGTACTAAATTGATTTTTTATGTGAAATGAGAAATAATTTATGTTACCAATTTTTGAAACCAGTAGGAAAAAAAATTGACGACGTTCTTTAAGAGAAGATGATGTAATTTGTGGAAATTGTTTCTTGATATAATTATCATATAAACTATAAACAAAATAATATTAATGTATTGTTATAAAAATTATACAATAAGTGATAGGATCACTCATAGTACAAATGGTGTAATTTATTCACAATTGAGAAGAATATATATATGAGCTTTGTGATGTTCATCATCTGAAATTCATCGTTCATGAACTCCACTGAAGCCAAGTTCGGGCTGATTGAAAACTGATAATTGATTTCTCATGTCATTGTCAACATTTTCCTCATTACGGATCATGCAGTTTTGTTTTGAAGGATATTCAGATTGAAAGTAATGAGAGCAGAAAAAAATAAATTTCCTCTTGCAAATAAGCTTCTGCAATCGAGCCTTCAACTGATGCTTTGTTACGTACTTTTTTTTTCAATTTCTACATGCATATCTCAAATGGGTAAATCTATCAGAACTATACCAGATCTTCATATTTTGTTTCATGAGTCAAATATAATATCAAATGTTTCATTGAGTCAAACAAACATGGCAAGGAGATTTTTTCTAGTTTACATAAAATTAAAACGACATCTTCGTGCAGTTTTCTTACAGCATCGTAGTCTATTGTCAACACACAAATGTCTCAACAAAAAAAATGATGTGTTTGTTAGCGCATCCCAAATCATAGGATTTAACAAACCTCTTAATCCAATTGACAGAAGTTTTTCCATTAAAACATGACATTCATGACTTTTTAATCTAGTAATATGACCATTTCTAACACATCTTCCCAAATTAGAAGCATACCCATCTAGAAGTCTCAAATCTACAATCCACTAACAAAATAATAAGTAACTCTCTTTGGATAGTGTATAAGCTACTTTTGGCTTCATTAACTTCTGTGATTTGATATTTTCAAACAGTTCAAGTTTTGGTCACTTGCAAATTTGGACAAGATCTAATCATGTCTTTAAATTATATTTGGTCTTACCCGGTGTATCCAAAATTGTATGAAATAAATTATCAAAATAGTTCTCAATATTCATCACATCCAATATGTGATGGACCAACAAATCAGACCAATATGGAAAATCCCAAAAAATGATATGTTTTATCAAATTGTGCTCTTTTCCAAACCCATCAATTTTCTGTTGGTTTATTATTGGTCCAAATATGATAGGAGGTAAGAAAGAGATAATTGATTTTAAATTTTTACCTGATATCGTTGTTGGAGGATCATCTTTTTCAACTGTTCCTTTTCTAAAATGATATTAGTTTCTTCGAAAAGGATGATCAGTTGGAAGAAATCTATGATGAAAGTCAAAAAAACAATATTTTTTTCCATTGACGAGAATAAACACTTTGTTGTCTCTCATACAGTATGAACATGATTTTGGGTCATGTGTACTCTATCCAGATAACATGTCATATTCTAGAAATCTATTAATTGTTCACATCAATGCATCTTTCAGTAGAAAGTTTTGTTTCGCGGTAACATCATATGTACTGACGTCATTACTCTACAGTGAATTCAACTCGTCAGTCAATGGTTTCAAATAAACATCGATATTATTTTTCGGATGACTTAGAATTAATAAGGTCAAAAAGATGTATGGCTCATTCATCAACATATATGGAGGTAAATTATACAGAGTTATAAAGATAGGACAACATGAATACTGACTACCGTAAGAACCAAATGGATAGAAACCATCATTAGAAAGACCCAATCGCACGTTTCGGGCTTCTAAAGCAAACGACGAATGCATTTGTTCTAAATGTTTCTATGAATCACCATTAGAGGGATGATTAAATTTTTTATTGGTTGAAATGTTGGTTTTGTGCCATGATATCAATGATGTTGTGTTTTGAGACATAAATAAACGTTGTAATCTGGGTGTGATCAGTAAATATCTCAATTGTTTTACAGGAACAAATCCAGACTTCCCTGGTTGATCTTCTTTATACCTTGATTGTCCATGTGTAGAAAAACTATTCAATAACTCATTTTCACCATAATATAAGATGCAGTCATTTGAACATGCATGAATCTTATGATAACCAAGACCCATATTACGAACCAGTCTCTTTCTCTCATCGAAATTTGAAGGCAACACATTTCCTTCAGGTAGTAGTATTTTTAACAAAGAGAATAACTGATCAAAACAACTATTTAACATTCCATTATTTGATTTAATAGCCATAAATTTAGCAACTGCTTCAAAATTTATTATCTTGCAATCAGGATATAAGACATCCTTAGCGGACCTCAACAACTCATATAAATAATATGGTTCCAACTCAGAAGTTAAATCAATATCATCCTGAGTTTCAGTTTGTTGAACAGAAGGACCTCCCACATCATGTACTAAATTTTGAAACTGTGCTGGATCCATAACCAAATTATTAACATCTTCTCTGGAACTACATTTACCATGTTGATACCAAAAAATATAATCTGGTTGAAAACCAAAACGAAATAAATGACCTCCAATGTTGTCAAATGTGTCATATGTCCTCAGAGCACGTTTTTTACAAGAATAGTTAATTGTCCCTTCTAAAACAAAAGTTAGTTTCGATGATGCAAATGATAAGAAAGATTGAATGCCCTCAATATATATAGAATTTAAACCAAAACTGTTTGGATTCTTGCACTGATTTATCCAAGCACGATCGTCTAATAATGACTGTTTTTGACTTCCTTGTTCCATATTTTTCTAAAAAATATAAAATAATTAGTTATTTTGTATAATTAGATATAACATAAACACTATCCAAAAAAGAGAAGATATTTAAAATATCTTTTCTAGCAATTTATAATAATTTCTATTATTTTATAGTTATTTATACTATTTTTTAACCTTTTATATTAATCTACACTCATTTATAAAAATGTATACTGATTACCACTAATTATTATTAATTTCAGGTATTTTTTACTAATTATTGTTAATTACCAATGGCACAATTTCCAACAGATTGGTAGTAGCTCTTTTGCCCGACGACTCATCTCCTTGCAAATTTCTACAACTAAAAGCACTATGAAAAGTTCGCTCCAACGTATGAATATCCATTTTCGTATGCACAAGGATGGAGACCGGGGAGGCCTCTTCACACTGCTCTCCATGCTCTCTTACATACAAAAATTCATATTCGTACATCAGAGTAGACTATTCATAGCGATTTTAGTCGCAGAAAGTTGCAAGGGGATGAGTCATCAGGAAAAAGAGCATCTTTTGTCTGACGGCTCACCGCCTTGCAACTTTCTCGGACTTAAATCGCTATGAAAAATATGCTCTGATGTATGTCTGAGCAGATTTTTCATATTGATTTCAGTGGGAGAAAGTTGCAAGGAGCTGAGACGTCGATCAAAAGGAATACCGCCAATCTGCTGGAAATTGTGTCGGTTTATCAATGTACTTGAATTTATTGTGATTTATTACTAATTATTACTAATTATTACTAATTATTACTAATTATTACTAATTATTACTAATTATTACTAGTTATTACTAATTATTACTAATTATTACTAATTATTGCTAATTATTACTACTTTTTTCTAATTATTTCTAATTATTTCTAATTATTTCTAATTAATCCTAATTATTACTAATTATTTCTAATTAATCCTAAGTATTACTAATTATTACCAATTAATCCTAATTATTACTAATTATTTCTAATTATTTCTAATTAATCCTAATTATTACCAATTATTACTAATTAATCCTAATTATTACTAATTATTTCTAATTATTTCTAATTAATCATAATTATTACTAATTATTACTGATTAATCCTAATTATTCCTAATTATTGATAATTCTTACTAATTATTGATAATTAATCCTAATTATTACTAATTATTACTAATTATTTCTAATTATTGCAATTTATTTCTAATTAATCCTAATTATTGATAATTATTACTAATTATTACTAATTATTACTAATTATTGATAATTATTACAATTTATTTCTAATTAATCCTAATTATTAACAATTAGTACTAATTATTACTAATTATTATTAATTATTACTAATTATTATTAATTATTACTGATTATTGATAATTAATCCAAATTATTACTAATTAATCCTAATTATTACTAAATAATCCTAATTATTACTAATTATTACTAATTATTGATAATTATTACTAATTATTGATAATTATTTCTAATTAATACTAATTATTGATAATTATTACTAATTATTACTAATTATTATTAATTAGTCCTAATTATTACTAAATAATCCTAATTATTACTAATTAATCCTAATTATTACTAATTATTACTAATCAATGCTAATTATTACTAATTATTACTAATTATTATAATTTATTTCTAATTATTACTGATTATTGATAATTAATCCTAATTAAAACTAATTATTACTAATTTTGATAATTAATCCTAATTATTACTAATTATTACTAATTATTGATAATTAATACTAGTTGATACTAATTCATACTAATTAATACTAATTAATCCTAATTAATACTAATTAATCCTAATTATTATTAATTATTATAGTTTTTTATTAATTTTTACTAATTATTACAATTTATTACTAATTATTGAGTCACGTGCTTAGGGTTTCAGTGTGTTAACTCGGGCGAACTACGCGGTGCGTACATGTCAGCTACACACTATGTATCTGCTTTTCATGTGCCAGTGCCAGGTTGTCTCAGTCAGCATGTAGTATGTAATAAATGCACCGCATGTAATTAATTGCTTCACACATCTAGGTACAACGCACATGGGTAGACGACATGAACTTTGGCTACACGTCATGTAACCCAATTTTACCGGTAAAAGATTTGGCACTTTCCAGTGGCATCTCTGGCCGTTCTTCATCTATTCTTAAACCTTTAAAAAACAAAACATTGAACGGATATGATTAATATGTCGAAGCATGTTAATTCAACTCAGATTAAAGAACGAATAATAAGAAATAAAAAATCAACCATGATTGTGTATGTATTAATAAATAATTATAAATTTAAGTGTGACTGCTCTAATACCACTTGTTGGTTCCGAGTGCAGCAAAAGCGTGTGTTGGTGGGCGATATATTAAAATTTCTTTTAATAATCATTGTCTGAAACCATGAGCGAGGATATTGCATGTCAAATTTATAGTTAATTTATTTAATATTTGGAAAAAATATACTTGGGCTTAGGAACTTTTTTCATTGATGATTATTGATCATCTGAAAAGACCCTTTCGGATTGCCTTTGTTGCGCTATGAGGATCCAAGGATATAATCCTCATAGCGGTGATCCACACGTGCTTCAATGATCTTCGAGCAACACTACTCGGTCACTGGGTGCTAGCGCGGTGAATCAAATGTTTTGTGTTGTCTGTTCTTGATCGCTCGTTCTTTAGTCTTGAAGAAATCTCTCTTGCATTTCTTGTTTTTTGAGAGGGAGAGAGAAGGAGTCGAGAGAGAATTTGTTGTGCACAACAATTCTCTATTCTCAATTTTTGGATGCAATATACAATAGACATAGTCGTCTATTTATAGAGTTAGGATTTAGGTTAAAATATTATTTAATTTCATACTGACCATTAAATAAAATTTAAAACCTTTAATAAACCTCAGGTCATGTAATAATAATAATACCATTATTATTATTTTGTGGTGTGCGCCAACTTGCGCAGTAGCAAATATTATGTAATGATCTTTTTAATTAATATTTTTCACTGGACTCGGACTTGGTATGTTCGAACTCCTTTATAATTTATTGAACAACCGAATAAATATTTTATTAATAAATAAATATTTTATTCACAATCTAGTGAATAAATATTTATTAAAATATTCAATAAAATAAAATAAATATTTTATTCACATTCCAAAAAATAAATATTTTGTATATATTCACGTAATCAAATAAATTGCTTATTAATAAAAAAAATTGTTTATTACCTTGTGAATATTAGCGGTCAATAAAACTTGAATAAAATTATTTCTTGATCATGAGAATAATATTTATTCCAATAATTAAATTCAAATAGACACTACTACAAATATGGCCTTTATCAGTGCTAGAAAAGTGCATTAACAGCGCTAAAAAAGAGTTGTTAATCGAGGTGAAGATAAAGGGGGGGGCCTTTTATCAGCGCTTTTTAAAAGCACTGATAAAAGTAAAAAAATAAAAAAAAAAAAATATAAAAAAAATATTTGGAGGTGGCTTTAACAGCGCTTGCCCCCCCCATTTATCAGCGCTAGGTGACCCCTCTCCACTCCCGCGCGCTACCCTTCCCCACGCGTCCCACACATGCACGCACAACTTCCACTACTGGGAATCCATGTTTTCCCAACGGTTTTAAACCATTGGGAAAGGCCCTCAAACCGTTGGGAAAACTTATCCCAATGGTTTTAGAAACCGTTGGGTTGTGAGGTGTTGGGAAAGCCTTATACCAACGGTTCACCCTAAACCGTTGGGAAAGACTGTTTAGATTTCTTTTATACCAACGGTTCAGCTGAACCGTTGGAAAAATCAGCACACAAGGGTATGCCAACGGTTTTAGAACCATTGGCATAAACATATAGAGGATATACCCCAATGGTTTTGAACCATTGGGAAAAGCAGCAGGGTATACCCCAACGGTTTTGAACCGTTGGGAAATGCAGCAACAGGGGTATAACCCAATGGTTTTGAACCGTTGGGAAATGCAGCAGCAGCACACGGGTATAACCCAACGGTTTTGAAACCGTTGGGTTAGACCCCCATTAATTTAAGATGAAACAGCCTGCAATCAACTGCAGGCTGCAATGAAAACTCTTTCAAAAACATGCCATCTCAAATACACTGCAATCACACAAAAAAACACCACTACAACCTGCAAACACAGAAAACACACCACTGTACACATAGAAAACTCACAAAACACACCACTACACATAAAACACATAGAAAACACACCACTGCACACATAGAAAACTCACAAAAACACTGCAGCCTGCAACCTGCAAACACACCACTGTACACACAGAAAACACACCACTACACACACAGAAAACACACCACTGCACACACCACTCTTTCATAGGAACACTACAACCTGCAAACACAGAAAACACACCACTGCACACATAGAAAACTCACAAAAACTCACTTCAATCACCTGCAATCAAACAAAAACACACACAAGAAACACATAGAAATAATCATCTCATTTTTGAAGGCTTACTCACATCCCTTCCCCTTGTATGGTTCACATATTGATGTGGTAGAGAGACCAAGAACCAACAAAATGTTGTCTTGTTGATCAAATAGGGAGGGGGATATTGTAAATTTAAGTTTATAACTCATATATGAAGAATCCCCTGCCTCAATCTTGATCTATCGGATAAGGGTTATTGGTTTTTATTACTCCAGGATAAATTTGATATTTTTTCGATTAATTTAATCATTCAATATACTAACCTAGAAGGATATATACACTATGAACATTATAACCCTTTTGTTCCTAGAGTATAATGATGGGGGAATCGTATACTATGGGGCAATGACTTCTATAACGTCAAGAGATTTAGTTATATTGTTGCATTTATCAAGGTATTGGTTTGTGTTTAAGAGAGGGATATTGTTCAGGCTTCTGTGACACATAGATTCTATGGGGATAGATATTTACTTGATTCATGAGAGATATCACATGCCTAATTTTCAAGGGGATCTGCCATGATGACATCCAACATGGTGTTTGTTAGTGGTTATGAATCATTTACATCATCTGTTGGGCTCAATTTGGAAATTTTCTATCATATTCTAAGAGGATAAGATTACAAGGTAATATTCTATCCCCAATCTGTAATGCAAACATTCAGATAATCCTCCATGACAATCCAGTAGATTACTACATGAATTTTAGTATATACCTTCCATAGATGATTTTTGTATCCATTGAAATTTGAATGATTATCCATAGGGAGAATCATAAAAATTAACCATTTATCACATGGGATCATGGTCCTCATGGTGGTACACTAGCTAGTGAGCTATGATATGGACCAAATTCCCCTGTTATTTCATACACATGTTATGTGACAAATTCTAACAAGTATAGTGAAATATCTTAAGGAATTACAACACCTTGAGTGATTAGGTGTTGGAAGGACCCTTACTTGAGTGATAATGATGCTATCATATTATAAAATGATATCTAACACTAACATGATTGATAAGGTAGGGGGAATAGGTCCTGAGTGACTAGAACCTTGTACCTATCTGGTGAGCTATGATATGGACCAAATGCCCTTGTTGTTATTTCATACACATGTTGGGTGATAAATTCTAACAAGTATAGTGATATATAATAAGGAATGACAACACCTTGAGTGATAAGGTGCTAGAAGGACCCTTACTTGAGTGATAATGAAGTTATCATATTATAACATGATATCTAACCCTACCATGATTGATAAGGTAGTGGTCAATATAATGGCCTCACCTTGAGTGATAAGGTTCTAGATGAACCCAACCATGAGTGATAATGGAGCGTTTGGAATGTGATATTAGACCTACCATGGTTAATATGGTATTATTTCAGAAAATGGATTTACATTGATCATAATGTATTAACATGGATGTTTGTTGAGTGAGAAGGTTGGTATGTGATATATAGTTGTATGAGACACTACCTTTAGTAGTATGGAAGATGTTGGGAGTTGAGTGATGAGCTATATTGAGTGAGAAGTATTAGTCTAGGGCTTTGATAAGGGTAAAAGTAGTGGATACATATAAATACGTTGGGCTAGAAAAGACATGTGTGGAGATAATTTACTATTTTGAAAGCGGTAAATTACTACTTGTGTAGAGGTAATAAAGAGGTAATAAAGAGGTAATAAAGAGGTACATGAGGGCAAATATTGATCCTTGGCATTTTTTACTTAGCAGTAATGAGACATGTGAAACTTTTTTAAGGACATGAATTGATTAGTTGAATGAATGTATATATATGATTTCGTATTACAAATGGTGTGAAAATTATTAAGGCATCTTCCATACATATCTTGACTTTCCTTTCATGTTTATAATTAATTCAATGGTGTTCATGGATCTCATGAATGAGATCTTCCATACATATCTCAACTCATTCATTGTGGTGCTTATTGATGATATCCTTATATACCCACCGACCATTGATATACACATTGGACACCTATAGATTTTTTTTTGTACACTTTGACCACATTATATATTTTATAAGATCTCAAAGTGTCACTTATGCTTCCATAAAGTATGTTTTCTTCGGAACGTAATCTATAATTTGGGAATTTATGTGGACCCAAAGAATGTATAGGTTGTGTTGTCATGAGAAGGCATACGAAACATGTTTGAGATTGTGGGTTTCCTTTGTTTGTTTGGGTTTTACATGTGGTTCATTTAAATCTTTGCCCCTTTAGAAGTGCCTATGACTAGGATTACTAAGAATGTAGTTATGTTTGAGTGGTAAGAAAAGTTTAAAGAGGCCTTCCTAAAAAGTCAATGAAGTTTTGATCCTACTGAATTACTATAAATTATGATTCAAAAATGAGGTCTCCAAATTGATCCCCGGGCATGAATTGGACTTATGGACATTTCTTGCATTGGACACAGAGTTGTAGTATCTATGTGGAAGGTTCTATATTGTCCTCATCATATCACATATGAGAATGTGTCAACATTGGAATGATATTAAATCAAAAATCATAGTCAATGTAATATTTTCAAATATTGATAACATTTATCATTAAATAAAGGTACAAGGGTCTGATGTTTCTCAACATAATGACGTATTAATCTCGTTCTGAAGTTCCCTAATTGGGTTCAAGGAACTCAAGTTCATCTCCATACTCATCCACCTGCCCAACCCCCCCACTACCCCACCTGCACAGCCCCCCCTGCCCAGCCCCCCTCCCCCCTGCCTAGCCTAACCCCCTGCACATCCCACCCCCTCCCCCACCTGCACAACCACCACCACCCACCTGCACAACCCCCCTACCCAGCCCCCCTCCCCCATCTTCCCAGCCCCCCACCTACACAGCCACCCCCCACACCTGCACAACCCCCCCACTACCCCACCGGCACATCCCCCCCTGCCCAGCCCCCCTCCCCCTACCTAGCCTAACCCCCTGCACATCCCACCCCCTCCCCCACCTGCACAACCATCACCACCCACCTGCACAACCCCCTTCCCAGCCCCCCCCCCATCTGCCCAGCCCCCTACCTACACAGCCACCCCCCACACCTGCACAACCCCCCCCCACTACCCCACCTGCACAGCCCCCCTGCCCAGCCCCCCTCCCCCCTGCCTAGCCTAACCCCATACACATCCCACCCCCTCCCCCACCTGCACAACCACCACCCCCACCTGCACAACCCCCTGCCCAGCCCCCCTCCCCCATCTGCCCAGCCCCCCCACCTACACAGCCACCCCCCACACCTGCACAACCCCCCCACTACCCCACCTACACAGCCCCCCCTGCCCAGCCCCCCTCCCCCTGCCTAGCCTAACCCCCTACACATCCCACCCCTCCCCCACCTACACAACCACCACCCCCACCTGCACAACCCCCCTGCCCAGCCCCCCTCCCCCATCTTCCCAGCCCCCCCCCCCCCCCACCTACACAGCCACCCCCCACACCTGCACAACCCCCCCTCCCCCCTGCCCAGCCCACCCCCTCCCCACCAAACCCCCTACACCCCCCCCCCTCCTCCCCACCTCACCCCCGCCAAGAACCCCCACCTCCCCCACAAATTCCCATAGGGTAGTTGATTTTAAGTTTTAATCGTATTTTTTGGGTTTTTGGTGACCCATTCAGGATTCAATCTATGGATACTTTGGAGAAATTAGGTGTTTTGGGATATTTTTGGGGGGTTTAGTTTGGGAGAACTCATGTACATGATGTGTAGTTTTGAGAACACACATCATGTGTTCTTCGTACTTGGGAAAGATGGGTTTTGGGAACTAAAAGATTAATACAAGGGGGTGTGTTACACTCCATGTAGTGGTGACTCGGGGTGTGCTAGTGGCAGATGACCATGTAGGGTATAAAGCTATATCTAGTGTGAGGTACATAGATAGGCATTGTGCGTGGGTAGACCTTGTGGGGGGGGATATGTGGATAGGTACATACATGGGAACAATATGTGGGGTAAAGATTGTGTATGGGGTGATACATTCCACGTAGTAGGGAATTTTTCATGCTAAGTGGGGCCTTGTATGTGAATGTACCCAGGTGGGGGTAAACATCATATACCGGAACACATGATGTATACTTTGGAAAAGTGCACACTGAGCAGTCTATGTCACATGGAACGAGGGGACATTTTGGGTTACATATCATGTACCTAAAGTACAGGTTGGGTACTTTTTTCTCCTTGTTGTGTTTACCCTATTTTAACCCTGGAGTCAGAATTTGACTTATGAGTATTCAATTTTGATCAGTTTTTCATATAAATTTCCATGATGGAATACTTTCTGTGTTTGAATGTGGTATTTATGGTGTTTTGGACTAAAATAATTCTTTATCAGGATTTCTTCAAGGATTGGATTCAGAATCATCCAGCAGGTTGGGTTGTGAGATGAGAATCATGTGTGAGGGTTATGAGATCATTAGTTGGAATGGATTGTGAAATCTAAGCTAGTTTTGTTCAATGTTCTTTCATATAGATCCTGAAAATTATAATCAAGTAGTATATATGAAGAGATCTTGTTTTATCCAGACATGTTGGTACCTATTTCTCAAGGTTAGAACAGTTGAGGATTACCACCTTTTTTTAGGATTGGAACTATTGGAACCATTGGGATGGGATGATGTTGTGGGATAGAAGTTATGGTCGGATTTCCTTAAGATATTTATATGCGTCAAAGGGACTCTTGAGGATACCATAGTGGGCTTGTTACTGATTGAGTGACCAGTGTTTTCTATACCTGTTAATTAATAATGCCCATGTGGAGTGGTAAATCTTGTACTATAGAGCCCTTGTAAGGTAAAACTTTTATGATTGTCATGAGAACCATTGATAATTCATTGGTTATTCATTTCTTTTATATACCCCATTGGGTGTGTTGTTGATAGATGATTAGTTGGAGACGTTGCTGATAGATGATCAGGTTTTTCTAGTCGTTGATGTATTGGCGCCGAGGGTTTGGAGAAGTGCGGCTTAGGGATAGGAGAAGTATCCCGACAGGACTGTGAACCGCCACAGGGTGTCATCCTGGAGTAGGGCCAAATCACGGTGTGACCGCGGTGTGACCACGGCGTGACCGTGGCGTGTTGGCCCGGTCCAGTGACATCTGCGGGGTAGCATCTTCCGGCTAGGAGCGAAGGGAGCGGGAGGAAGCGGGGAAACATTCCAGTCATTTCCTCCCTCCCCATTAACTATTCATGGGTAATGTATCTAAAACTCTATCTAGGTATCATACATCGAATTCCGACAGGATTGTGAACCGCCGCGGGGTGTCGTCCTGGAGCAGGGCCAAATCACGGCATTACCACGGTGTGACCGCGGTGTGACCGCGGTGTGACCGCGGCGTGTTGGCCCAGTCCAGTGACATCTGTGGGGCAACATCTTCCGACCAAGAGAGAAGAGAGCGGGAAGAAGTGGGGTAACATTTTGGTCGTTGTCTCCCTCCCCATTAACTATGGGTGGGTAATGTATCTAAAACTCTATCTAGGTATCATACATCGAATTCCGACAGGACTGCGAACCATCACTGGGTGTCGTCCTGGAGGAGGGGTAAATCACGGCATTACTGCGGCGTGGCCGCGGCATGACCGCAGCGTGATCGTGGTGTGTTGGCCCGTTCGAGCGACATCCGCGGGGCAGCATCTTCTGGCCAGGATTCCAAATAAATCTTATGTAGTTGTCCTTCACATTATAGAAACTGATCTTATGTTATAAAAAACAGACTCTTGATTCGATATTTTGGTATGATAAAGATATATATTTGATATTCATTGTTTTTAAAAGTGGTACTAGGTAGTTGAAACTACTGATTGAGAGTCAAATTGTGAAGGTGTATTACTTATCAATGGTATATGAATTTCTTGGAACTCTAATAATAAAACTTCAGTCACCTTAAGAACAATAGAATTTGAGTATGTTTTAACATCTCAGGATGCAACACAAATCTTATGGGAGAATTCATATATGTAAAAAATTAGATGTGCATCGAGGCCAGACAAACACCCCAAACAGTGTTAAGATGAAGCTTATGGTGGGGAGAACCATAAGCCTGATAGGTGTTAAACAATGACACCATCAGCATTTTTAGATATATAGGCTCAAGTAAACACCCAAAGGGGAGGCCAAGAGGCCAAGCAAACACTCGAAATGGGTTTCGCCATAAGATAAGGTCACAACGGACATGATAGAACAAATCAACTATTTAATATGTTATAACAAGGGATTGTCGGAAGGTTGTAGTGAGTGGCACAATGACGCAACGTCTAAAGGGAAACAAAATGACATAAAATAATCATATAGCCTAAACTATCACTGTGAGTTTTCGCAGACAACGCACCTCCATTGGAGGGGTTTTATTATAAAAACATGACTTTATTTATCAAATGAAACAATTATATTAAAGAAAACTTATTCAAGATATGCAATTCAATATAATTAAGCAGAATTAAGAAAGAAGCTAAATTCAATTTAAAGCATTTTTAAATTAAAGAGGCTATGAGAGGGACTCTACCTCAAGGTGGAACCAAGCCGTCCACTTCGGCTCTTGGAGATTTCTAACTAAAAGTTGTTGTTCCTCCACTGTGTATACGCACCTTCACACACATGCAAGGACACCTAGCCCCTATGCACACACCTGCATGGCCATGAGCATGTGTAAGGGGATCCTTGCACATATGCTTATATGCATATATCAGTCTCCACTCACCTGTGTATTCATTTATATATATATACATGGGCACACCTAGCCCCATACATGCATAATCACTGCCATGGGTGACTATACACGTAACGGGTGAACCCACATACATATACTTACTTACCTATGCACACGTAGGCGAGTCGCCCTTGACTTGGTGACTCAAAACCAACGATCAGGGATCAACGCACTACACAAAGGATATTAAGAACCTTAAAACACATGAAGGACGCTACATAACTAGTGAAAAACCAACCAGTGGCATTAAAGCCTTACCTAGATTGGCAGCGGAGAACCAAATCCACCCGAACCAACACGAAATGATACAACGCCCTACCGAAAACATAATATAGAGTCATAAACACTAAATCCCCAAATACATGAGGTGTGAGACAAGTAGTAACCATAAAATCTTACCTCGGATCAAATTCGGTGGACTAAATCAATCTGAACTCCTTCTGACCCCCTTCGCAGAATACAATTACCCTCTGTCCATAGAAAGCAGTCAAAGATCTAAGTGACCAATGCGATAAAGAAAATAAAATAAAAACTAAACTAAAACATACCTGTCTCCTGTGACTATACCTATCACCGCCCAACATATAAGTACCACAGCACCCCATGGTTCAAATCATGTTCCTGCAAGCAAAGGGGAAATAGATCAATGTTTCAAAATGATACTATCAAATAGTACATTCCTATTAATTAACAATTACTCTTCCTATTAATGGTATATAATCAATTTGGACCGAGTTTCAACTTAGTTTGGTTTTGTTCGATATAAGGGATGAGGTCTTAGTATTCTTGGTTTTTATGTTTACACTTGAGATATTTATTTAAAAATGATGCATGTATTTGGCATTATTATTTATGGTTTTAGTTCTTAGCCTGTTGCCATGTGGCTTGTCTACATGAATAATTCTTGGAATGTAGGGTTTAGTTGACATTTATGCGCTTTAATGTGATTGATGTCACTAACGATGAGGATTTAGATCAAGTAAAATATTCCTAAGAGGATTGGGCCTTGTAGTGATAGGTGTTGCAATTGTACATCTAGCGTTTGATGAGGAAATACTTATGAGGATGGATTGGAATCTTGGTAGGTTCTTAGAGTGGGATGGTCCCTCTGAGTATATAAAATGTATTATGAAAGGTTTTACTCCATTTAATGATTCAAGAGTTCAACTAAAGAGATGAAGGATGAGATGCTAGTGTGGGTATTGGGTATTGTCGGACAGATTGGCATTATAATTCCAAGAGGCTTGGCGTGATTTAGCTTAGGATGGAACCTGGTTAGTGGGTCTGGGTTATAATACATGATTTTGATGAGGTTCTTGACCGGATTATTGAGAAAATAATGTAGATGGGTTCGACATGGTGTGATTTTGTGACTAGGACAATCATAAGGTGAATAGTCTTCTTTGTCTAGTTGGATGATGATATGTGCATCGAGGCATGGGATAATCCTCGAGAGATGAGTCTAGACTATGTGACTAAGAGGATAGACAAGGATAGGTTTGATAGGATTGGGTGAGTGGCCAACCCATGCGAGGATGATACGATGTATGGAGACACTTGGGGTTATTTATGCTATCTCATGGAGACACTTGGGGTTATTTCATAACTCCAACATACTCTAGAAATGTTCCCACACGATGTTTTAGAAAAACGATTCCATCTCATGGAAGGATCCTCTATCTTCCAATGTTTCCTCACACTCACACCTCATGGTATTACAATATACAAGTGATCTACGTCAAAATATATTCTTAGGATAGATATCATATCCATCACCGAACCACAGATAATCCTTTGAGGGATTAATCAGTCTGGAAAATTGTGATTTTTGACCTTCTTAGTAAACAACCCATAAAAAATTTCCTTTCTTTTCTTTTTTGTATTTTGAAAAGGAAGAGATTACGAATGAAACACAACAAATGGTAAATGGATCGCAACTGCATAATCAGGTGAGCATATCGTACATCTCTGGAAGTGGAAACATCCCATGATCTTTGAATGTCCCACCCACACTTGTTCAAAGATATCCATACGCATTGTACAATAAGTAGGGTATGAATGGAAATAGGATTGAAATTGCTTTATTATAATAGGCCATTAATGGAAACTAAGTGTTGAATGATGGATAGATGTCAGGTGGGTCTTAGGAAAAAATTGTCTATGAAAGAGTCCTAAATCATTTTAGTTTTATACTTGTTCAGTCATCACTAAGATAAGATCTCAGTGCAAGTTCTAGTCAGTTTACATGCCCCTGAAATCTATCAAGAAATATGCCCAGATAAGAGTATGAAATTAAAGGATTAGAGTCCTCTTGGGTAGTAAGAATAAAAAAAAAATGGCAATCACAAAGGGCATAAATCCTAAGTAATAGGTCAATTAGTCATTACTTCAAAGATTTTGATTTTGAATTAATTCCCTAAACTTAGCAATCATTTTAAACAAATCTTAGTAGGAGTCAAACATTGTCCTTGGCACTTTTACACTTAACTTTTTTTTAATAACAAGGGCATAATGATTCTCAAGTTTAAATCATTCTTATTATTTTGAAAAATGTCTCATAGACAAGTGAGAATAATAAAAAATCCAAGTGCATCACATGTGAAACTGTGAGAAACTCCCCCCACACTTAAAATGAGGTAGTGTCCCTGTTGTCAATGAAATATAGGTGAGAGTGTTATGGCAACGATTTTTAATGTTTGTGGGAATGGATATCGAAAAAAATGAAAATAAAAGGGAATTGAGAGCTCCCTGGGAAAATCGGTATGCCATGGGGGTGTTTTCTACTATAATCATGTGTACCTGAAAAGGTGTTAGAGAATGAAATCCATTACAAGATAACAAATATTAGTTCACTGAGATAAATATTTGGAAGAGTATATCAACGGGAAAATACTGATCAAGAACCCTGGCGGGAGAAGAGGGAGCTGAGAGGGGGGGCGTCCCGCAGGGTGTTCGGCCATGGGGGGTCTCGCGCGTGACTGGAGAGGGGGTCGGGGGACGTCGGAGGAGGAGATTGAGGGGAGGGGGATATCGCCGGGAGTGGGAGACGAGAGGGTAGGGGGAATGTCTCCAGGAGACGAGAGGGGAGGGGGACGTCGTCATCAGAGAGGGAGCTGAGAGGGGAAGGGGAACGCCGTCGGAGGAGAGGGAGGGGGCCGGGAGGCGGAGGCGGAGGCGGAGGCTGGGAGGAGATAGAGATCGGGGAGGGGGAGGGGGAGGGAGGTGGAGGTCAGGACGGTCCGGGACGAGGATCCCTAATTTGGGTGTTAAAAAATTTTCTTTCCCAACGGTTTAACAAAATCATTGGGAAAACCCAACCTAAAACACCTTATCCCAACGGTTTTGTTAAACCGTTGGGAAAACCCAACCTAAAAACACCTTATTCCAATGGTTTACTAGAACTGTTGGAAAAGGGTCCTTATCCCAATGATTTTTTTAAACTGTTGGGAAATAAGTGTTGGTATAGGTCCCAATTCCAATAGTGTTCCTTTCTTCCACCCGAACTCGAACTCGCGACCTCCCCCTTGCGTGCCTGCACCTTTACCACTAAGTCATTTCATTTTTTTTCTATTTAATGATACATTTATTTATTTATATATATATATATAGTTATATTTATTTGTATATTAATATAGATTCATATTAATATAAATATATTTAGTTATATTAATACATATATGTTTATTCATATATTAGTGTATATATATATTCATTCGTATATTAATATATATTTATATATATTTATATATATATTTGTAGTTACAATTTTTTATCCGTATATTTATTTGTATATTAATATATATTTATAAGATTAGTTTTAAATACATTTATAAAATATGTTTTTTATGTGTGTTTATAAATAAATAAATATATACATACATATATACAACACACACACACACACATATTTACGAATAAATACATATATGTGTGTGTGTGTATTTGAAAAGCCATATAATGTTAAAATGACCATAACTTCTAATATAGAAGTCTGTTTCAACTCCACAAACATTAAAATCGAAGAAAATGAAACAATATTCGATATGATATGTGGTACAGGACTAACGGACATCCATATCAGAAGTTATACCTATTTGAATGTTAACAAATCGGGGTATCCCGACTAAAAAATCATTTTTGGAGGACTTATGGGCCTTTTTGGCCTAAAAAAATGTGACAAAGGCTTCTCCTAGTTCACAGGCGCGTAGATCTCATCACAGGCTTTGATTTGATATGTTGTAGAGCTCAAACGGACACCCCGATCAAAAGTTATGGTCGTTTAAAGTTTGAGTTACATTTTCAACTTATTTTAGATCTTTTATTATTTGTTTTGATTTTCGTGTCTTCAAATTGTTATTAAATGATTTTTAATCGATAATAATTAGCAAATTATTAATTAATAATATTTTTTAAAATATTTTAAATCCATTTTAACTAAATTTCTTATATATTAAATGTAATAGTCTATTTATACTTATCTAAAACATATTTAAAAATATATATTATATTTATATCAATATAAATATACTTATATAACAATATATTATTTTTCATGAAAAATTATTTTTTTGAAACATAAAATTTATCAGCGTTAGGAAAAAGCGCTGATAAAGCCCCCCTTTATCAGCGCTACTAAAAAAAGTGATGATAAAGGGGTCCCCTTCAACAGCGCTAAAAAAAGCGCTGATAAAGGGGGGCCTTTATCAGCACTAAAAAAAGCGTTGATAAAGGGTCACTTTTAATAGCTCTTTTTTTAGCGCTGTTAAAGGGCCCCCCTTTATCAGCGTTTTTTTTAGCACTGATAAAAGGGTAGCGCTTCCCTTGCCTGTTTTTGTAGTAGTGAAAATTTAATCGAGATCAATGGAAACACTTAGTGTGTGACCATCTAGGGTTTTTTTGGCATCAGGCGGAGTTACTTAAAGTCTAAAATTACTATCTAGCGATGAGTCAAAGCACCAAAGAAAAAGTACTTAATATCGCAACGACAATGACCACATATGAACGCTCATTGTGTAATACAATCTCTTTGTCACAATATATCATCAAGCATGTTGCGCATATGTGTCACCAACCTATATGCTCGATGTGTCTTTCTTTGACTATCTGAAATAAACACGTCGTTACACCATGACCATGGAATTTAATGTTACGGTTTTATTCCAATCAAAGGGTTGAGATATCATCTTCCATAAAGATAGAAGGGACAAATCCTTCATTGGCTTATCCATTAATGACATGTTACTCGCGACGCACCCAACGTATCCAACTTTTCCATGAACTATTATCGTCATAGTTTACAAAATACATCTAAGTGTGCGAGTTGTAACATGCATTAATAATAATCTTAAATTCTAAGCATCATCACACGTTCTCACAGATAGGAATATCTGATGACACCAGAATATGTGAAATTCCTACTAGCATTTTATTCCTATAATCTCTCATCTTGGAGATTACCAATTGTGAATTTCATGAGAAGAAGCCTCGTATGCTTACTAGTGATCCCACCTAACAGTTTATGTACTATGTGTCCCATCATATTACAATATCGAATTGCATAACATTATTTAAGAATATTGTTATAGCACATCAGGGTTCTCATCATAGCGGGGAACTGATATGACCTTATCAATACGATGTATACTCTATGACGTTATTACATTAGAGTCATACAGAACAACAAAAAATATGTAATAAGTAGTTTTATTGATATTCAATATATCGAATATACATGTAATCAAAGTACAAACAGTTGGTCCTAGGACACCAACTCCAACACCTTATTGATTGAATGTTACTTTATCATGATTCCTAGGGGTACTTCCTAGAATCCAGCTTTTGATCCTTGGTTGTTTGAATGTTTTCATTACTGGAATTCTCATTTTTCATTAGAATTCCTCCGTGCTCGGGGATTATAGAGGTAGGTTAACGAGTGCATCTCGGAGCCCCTCTTAGTTGGTGTCACCCGACGGATGCTTAACTTGCTAGGATCCAGGTGATACCAGAGGTTGTCGGGTGAGCGCATTTCCCCTGAGCACGAGATGCTTATGTCATCCTTGAGGATTGATGATGATCTCCTCGATCGATGCCTGTGATGCTCCTCAGGATCGGGTGGACGCACCATTATTGCATTGCCCATACTTTTTTGGGAAAGGGCTGTTGAGCCATTTATTTAATGGATGTCGAGTTATTATCTTGGATCTTAGAGAGTATTCCTTACATATCACCTAAGGGTCATCCCCCTTACGAATTATCTGAGTTCCAATGTCATTATTGCCTATGGACTGGGACCTAAGACTCAAACATCATACTACATTTACACATGGCTAGAGTGGTATGACATCCAGCTCTAAGCTGTGTTTACAAAATGTCCAATCGACACCTGAAATCCTTCCTTTACATAGTGGAGGCGAGTACGAGTGATCTCAGGGCTAGGACTTGCATCCCCCTTATGGTGGTATAGCTTGCTCAAAGACATTTCTGGCACTATCCGAAGCAGGTATGGTTGATTGGGTTCACGGACCCAATAATCGACTAGATTACACAGGACTTGAGTGGTATAACATCCATCTCAATGCCTTATTCATGGGATGCCCAGTCGATCGGGGTCACAAACCTAAGGATCGACTGTGGATTTATTTTATTTATTTTATTCCAATTGTGTCTCGGCTAGACTGAGCATATTTCATTAGCATGCACTTATGACAACAAGTTATAGATTCACTGTTGGGGGTGACCTACTGAGATTTATTTCTCACCCCCCCGCACATGCACCTCAGTGTGTGTGCATGCCTTATATTTTCTTTCAGGTTGAGCACATGCATGATGGATTAGGGTGAGGCCTTGGTTTGCATGATCGAGCGGAGCCGCTTGTGTGGATTCTAATGATTGGGCTCGAGCAGCACGACAAAGTCTTTAGAGACTAGGCACGTGGTTCGGCTCAGAGTAGTAGAGGAGCCTTGTACTTTTATTTGTATTTCTTTCATTCCTATGTATGTGATCGACCCAGTGGGTGGTCAGTTTGTATGTATGAGATGGTTGTACAGACCTTTACTACATTCCATTAATTACAACATTTTTTATATTTATTGCTCCCGCACTCTGATTATTTACTACTATGGATGATATTTAGTAATTTCAATTGTTTGCTTACTCTAATACGAGGGTATAGTCTCTCACGAACACACCCTAGACCCTTAGTGCTAGTCGGCGACCTCTAACATATGAGGAGACGCGCTTAAGGTTAGGTCATGAACCAGTCCAGGTACTATTCATAGACTGAGCCTGGTCGAGACGCGACACAACTCACTATGCCTGCAACACTAAGATGCGTAGGACCACAATTGGTGCCACAACATAGTGATGCCCAGAAAAAAAAAAATTTACTTTCCTACTAATCCTCTCCTAAACTTTTTGAACTCAAAACCAATCCTCCTTGTCACTTAAAAAAACATAAAAGAGTAGTGACATACCTCAAATAGAGGGTGTCACACTGTCTGTCCCTAGCTAATCTCGAGCGTGGAATGACTCGAACTTAAGTTGGTTCTCATGCTATTAATTGTATTAGTTATATTTTCATTTATTAATAGAGTTAATTAATTATTTTTTATTGTTCACTGTATTGTTATAATTAAATATATTTATTATATTATTAGTTATTAACGATGTTAAATATTTAAAGAAGTATTACCAATTTTACTATTAATTACTAATTGTATTAATTATATTATTAACCATTGATTATATTACCAATTGTATCATTAATTACATTGTTACTTAATAGTCCATATAAATTATACAATTAATTATTAAATATATTAATTATATTATGAATTATGAATTATATCAATTATATTACTATTTATTAATTATGCTAAATAAATGTTTTTATTGTTATTTATATTATTAATTATTGATACAATTAGTTGCATTAATTGTATTTTTAGTTATTAATTATATTAATCAATTAATTAAGCATTAATTACTAATATTATTAATTATATTGTTAATTACTAATTATATTAATTGTATTTTTCAGTTACTTATTAGATTATTAATCATTTATAATATATTATGTACTCTTATTAATAGAATATTAATGTTCAAATGTTGGCGAAAGTGAAACTAAAACCCCGCATTGAAAATCCGTATGGATATCAAACTCCACTAGCTTATAAAAGGGAGGTGTGGGTGGAGTTTTTAGTTGTATTTTTTGAGATTAATTTAATACACATAATTTCAAATAAAATAACAGTATTTTAAATGGTGTTTTGATTTTTGTTATATATATGTAACAAAAAAAATACAGGATAGAGGGAACACGGTTCATGCCACCTAATAATGCAAAACAAGCCCGCAACCCGCAGACTTTGCGGGTATTGGGTGGATGCGGAGCGGAGCGGGCCGAAAACTTTGACTGCTAAGAGCGCGAGCCAATGCGGGTCAGCCCGCATGGATGTGGGTAAGACGGGTTGAGACCGCGCAGGTGCGGGCTTACCCACATGCGTGTCATCATTCATCTCGAAAAATGAAAATCACCTCCCCTGCACACAGTTTCAATTACAAAAAAGTTATTATAATCATAATATTTTTTGGGTCATTTTATTATTGTTATTATTTAATTTTATTTTGTTATTAAGAAAATATGAAACAACTACATGGGAACCCTAATAGCCCTACAAAACTGATCATTACTTGGAGAGTTATTGTTCATTCACAGGTCCGTTCACATCACCACACACCAATATCATCATTTATGGTCCATCACCGATCACTTACCTACTTTGCAACGCACCGGTTCGCCTACCACATCGGTCTCACCGCATGCCACCATTAACTCATCAAAAAATGTTTTATCACATATGTTAAATCGCTACCTATTTTAAATTCACACTTCACTCCACAACTACAATTAAGAATAAAAAAAAATACAATATTTATAGTGTATTTTATAAAAATGCGGTCAAGCCCATTAGTTACTACAGTCTTTTGCACATAAACCCGCACGGATGGCTCACTTAGCCCAGATACGCCGAACGTTAACTTGTAAAATTGAGTGTGCGCTGTATTCCTGGCTATTTTCGGAATTCTGTGTTCGGTTCGAACCGATTTTTACCGGTTTTCTATCCGTTTTCCGCTGGCGGTTGCAATTTGCAGGGCCTGTCGGTCGATTCCCTGAAACCGCTGCATGGAGCTGTCATCCTCGACTGCTTCCTCACTCAATATTTTTGCCATTAATCATCAATTTACATCGTATCGCCGGAAATGGGTGCCGATCAAGTCAACGTACGAACCCATTTCATCCCACTTTTCTAAGAATTTTGGGTCATTGAGTTCGTTTCAAAGAAGCAGATATTCCAGATCAGTCCTCAATCTCCACTGCAGGGGTGATTCCATCCGGGTACGTAAGATTTTTTTGTCCATTTGCAACTTCAACAAACTCTTTTGCTCTCGCCTGGGGTTGCTTGTTCTTATCCATGGTTCTGTAATATTTTTATGCTCTAAGTTTAACTGGGGTGATTTGCAGAGAAATGAAAAGAAACGGGGCCATATAAAACTGTTACCCATGTTTAGTTGAGTTAAACGGGATGGGAAGAAATGATATGGAGGGACATGGATTTCTCTACAAAAGTCTATTTCAAATAACTCAAAAAATGGAATTATTCGAGAAAAAACCATTTATTCTCTTTTACTGACCATTCTACAATCCAAACAAGATGTGAGGAAATCATAACTCATTTATTTTATTTCTTTTATGAATTGACAAATAATTTCCTTTTCATTGCTAATTGTTTAACCACACATCAGCCTCTTATTTTCAGTTCACATTGATGCTCTATCGTTGCCGTTCTTAGTTATTTGTTTGCATTTTGGTGACTCAAACATTAAATTCACTACTTTTCAAAGAACATTGTTGGATATGCACTTAAAATAGGTTGGTGTAACACCCCCAGTTTTGAGGTACTTTACCTTTTTATCATGTATCCTGAAGTTATATAAACTTGAGTTGAGTTTCAGGAGTTTTTAGACAGTTTTAATGTGTTTTGGAAGTGTTTTGAAGGGTGCACAATTTGAGCATAGTTAGTGGAAACCGTGCACTATCTCCAGAAAACCGTACAGGGTGATGCCGAGAGTCACTGGACAAGCGCAAGGTTGGTGCACGGTTTGACGCACGGTTTAGCGAAATTGTGCGCATTCCAGGAGAAACCGCGTGAGAAGCACGATTGATGCACGACTTGTCAAGCCGTGCGGACCAGCCGTGCGAGGGGGTGGCCTTAAGACAATAGTACCGTACGGTTGACTCACGGTTTGCCAAACCGTGCAACACAACTGTGCAATTCTCTGGGTCTTGTCCGGTAGCACATGTACGGTTTGACAAACCGTGCGGCCTAACTGTGCGACGGACATTAAATGCTTCAAAAATTTGAGTTTTAAGTCAGTTTAAGGTCCCGAAACCCTCATTTTCTCCTATTCTTCCCAGTTCTCGAACTCCTCTCCTCTCCCAGGTTCCCATGGCGATTCCCTTTGATCCATAAGCAACTTTTGGAGAATCAAAGTGTGTTGGAGATTCAAAATCAACGTTAAATCCTTGTTCTCTCTCTTTCTTCTTAAATCTCTTCATCTTCTCTCACTCGAAACGTTAGATCTATTCTGTTATGGATAGATCTATGATCCTTGATGTGTTCTTGATGAGATTTAGTTGGATTCAATGAAGGAAAGAAGTTTCAAGGTTGGATCTAGAGGTTTCGTGTGCCGTTCCTCGATTCTTTAACCGTTGTAAGGTAGGTGACTTCTCTCTCATTTAGCTTGTTCTAGAACTTGAAGGCTTGGTGTTTAAATTCATTTCTCTTTGTTTTTGTTGGAAAACTCTCCCGGCTTTAGTACCAAAATCCTTGGTTTTGGAATGATGCTCATAAGGTGTTTGATAAAATGTTTGAAAGAAAGTGGTTTTCAAAACAAATGTTTATGTGGAATAATTTGATATGAGAACTTGGCATACATGGTAGTGTGTGTTCACGTGCATTTGGGACGGAGTAATGGCGTGAAGTACCGCCGTCAAAGTGGGACAGTGTAATGGCGTGAAGTACCACCGTCAAATTGGTTCACCAAGTGAAGACTTGGTGAAAGGATGACTCACCACTCACGAGTATAGGGAGGTCCATGATTGCATACATTGTGTGTATGTGAGTGGAAATAGAGTGATTATGCCAAATGGTAAGAAATGGAAGAAAAACTTTGTTTAATGTTTTTCGTACGTGGAACTTGTTTATGGTTTTGATATAAACTATTTATCTTCTTTTCTTTTGTTTTTTTAAAATACGCTAACTTGTTCTTGTCCCAGTGACACGAGTTGGGAAGTCTTTAGGGATTACCTATTGAGTTTATACCCACCCCTACTTGGGCATTTTGGTGAGTTTGTTGTAAGATCTTGAGTTTTTCTACGAGGCTCGTATTTTTTAAATTTCGTTTTAAATCCTCTATTTTACCCTTATAAACGTGCCTAATCACCCAAGGAATCGAGAGTGTCCGAGGGGGTTGCTGCAGGGCTCCACAGAGGGGAGTGCACGGGCTGAGCACGGTTATACAAACCGAGCTCCCCAACCGTGTGGGTCCACTGTCCATGAACAATGGCAGACGCATGGTGCACGGTTTGACTAACCATGCGTCTCTTAAGTTTTGGGCAAATTTACATTTCTTTGTTTTAAAAGGGCTAAACCATTTTCCCCTTTCATTTCTCTAGTAGCTGCCTCCCATGCGTGAGAGTTCCCTCCTCCCTCTTCCATAGGCTTTGAGTTAACTTCTCCGTCCGACGTCTGATTCGAGTGTTGTTCGTCTTGTTGGATCGCCACCAATAAGAGCTTTGTTCCCCTTCTTTCCTTCGATTTCTTCGTCGTATGGGATGCTGTTTTCATGCAGGCTCTTATGCCATATTTTTAGGGCTTTTGGCTATTCTTCTGTTTTTTTCTGATCTGGACCAAATCAGAGGCTGAGACTGGACGGGTATTCTTGGACAGACATAAGGTAGGTGGTCTATACCTTTTCCCTCAAAGTTTGGTTGTTTATACCTTGTTGCCGTCGTGCCGCATGCCGGGGCGGGTCGTGAAAATGACGATGAAAAAAGAAATAAGGAAAATCAAACCGGATTCTTGCAAGTTGGCTTTGGTACAAGATGATGCGTGATCCAAGATCCATTTAGAAATGTCCAGCGATGATGTCTTAGGCTCTCCGAATCTTGCAAGAAAGCAAAATAACATTGTAAGGATGGTTAAAAGAAAAATACGAGAATGTAGATACTCAAGATACAACCCAAAAAAACTTGTCTATAAGAATTCTAGCCACAGGATGCCACAAGGATGATCAATTCTTTGATAAATTGAAGAATCAAACAAAAAACACAAAATTGCAAACTAAACTCACAATAGTAACTTTCAAATTCATGCATCCCTCCCTTGAGTACAACGAGGGTGATTATTTATAGCCAAAGGGGCATTCTAATAGTCCAATGCCCAGTTCTCGAAATCCCAAAGTCTAAGTCAAGTTTTTTTTGACAATTTTGCTCATGACTGTGACTTTTAAGAGATAATTTTCTCCCATATTTTAATTTCTTGCCCATCCAAGATTTTGGAGACAACCAAGCCATCACATTTGAAATTCATGCACCTACCAAAGATTTTGGAGACAACTTGCCCACCACATTTGAATTTCATGACTCCAACATTGACTTTGAAGATTCTTTGGGATTGTGCTTGAAACTCGCAGCACTGCTTTGGTTGGACTTCTAAGATCATGTTTGGGCCTCAATTAGAGTAATTATATGCCCCTGCTTCCTCAAAACAAAGGCGTTGAGTCTATTCTTGGAAATTCATAATTAAACCACGTTAAGTCTCATTTATTTTTTTGGTCTTTGCTTTTGTCATCGCGCCTCTAATTCCTTGTAGCGGGTCTTGTGAATTTATGGGTCCTGTGTCTTGAAGTCTATTCCTTGCAACATGTCGTGCATCATCTTGTTGATGCATATGTGTTCCACGATTCTCAGCAAGCCTTTTCAAAACAATACAATTTTCGAAAGTTCTAAAGAAAACCACTTTTTTGAGTAAAATCCTGTTAGGGTTTACTAGACTAACAAAGGTAGCCGTAGATTAGAGAAGGAATAGACTGAGGCTGAACTTCTTATTATCGAACTGTAATTCAGTTTCTACAATTCTAGAATAGAACGTGTTTACAATTTCTAGAAGAATAGTGCGTATCTGAATGTAGGTAGGTTGCGATCTCTTCTAGAAGGATCGAACTTGAAGACCACTTCTAGTTCGAAGCCGCCTGTTCTAGCTCCTGCACCAACAGGTGCGTGATACGAAGCTTCACACGAACCGACTACCATGAACAGACTCCTATGTATGTATAGCTTTACAATATGAAGAACGAAATCAAACAGTACAAAAGCAGAAAAACAGAAAACAATCAGGAGAACCTGCTTCTCCTGCCCAAGCCGAGTTGGCCGAAAAAACTGGAAAGAATGCTCCGTATCCCCCTATTCTACCTCCCTAACCCCCTTTTAAAGTAGTTTTCCTAACAGAAAGTGCCCCCCAACATATTCCTCCATGGTCCCACAAACAGTTATACTCAACCAATTTTATTATAACAAACCAACAGCCCCAACATTCCTATCACTGCCGCCGTCCTGAAAAACCACCTTGTCCTCAAGGTGGTGGATTCTTCAGACATGCCAAGCAATCTGCCATACCAGTCGTGTTCCATGGAACTGAAGACAAGGTGTACTGAACATGCAGTCATGCCAAGCAATTAGCCAAATGGCTCTTCTAGCTTCATGGTCCTGGAAAAATTGTTGGCGACGCATCCTGACTCCACCTACCCTCCAGGCAATCTCCGAGATGGTCCTTCCTGTACCGTGGGCCAGTCGTGTGTGCTGCTGCCCGAGCATAGCTACTTCATCGCCCCCTTGCTCTGTCAAGTTTCCAGTGCCCGCGCCAGTCGTCGGAGAAAGCGACAACGCCAACACCGGCGACATCGTATTGCCGAATACCTGGAATGTGGCTAGTGCAGTGGTGTCTGGTGACCAGATCACAGGCTCCATGGTCGTCTCCTTGGAGCCACACATGTCAGGATGCATGGCTGATGGTGCCGTAGCTATCGTTGGTCGGGCATCTTCCCCTGCAAGCGACCGAACCAGTCGCATTGCCAACATAAGTCGCCCCCCCTCCTGTTGTGGCGCTGACAGTCCTGACAAAGCTGCTTCACAATGGTGAAGTACCAACTTGATGACAGTTACCTAGTTACCTCGTGGACCTCCTGCTCTTGTACCGGTGGTTCACCAAATTCCTCTAGAGTTGCCTCTCCTATCCTTGTCATCGGCAGGATCCATACATCTATCGGTGGGTGCGGATCCTCCTGGTGAACCACCCACCGGAGAAGTACCTTCCGAAATTCAGCCTCCTCACGCCAGTGGTGATCCCATTTGTGATTCCACGAAACCTGGTCCTGCCGCATTGTCATCTCAGGCCCCGAGCAGGTTTTGGCTCTCTGTTTCTTTGTTTTGTTTTGTTGTCTTTTTTTTTTGTAATTTTTTTTTGTATTTTTTTCTTAAGCAGACCGCGTGCGCCTTCCTTGAACGGGCCGCGCACCTCCGTTGAACTGAAGAGTGGGTTTCTCTGAACGAAACTGCTTCAGCGCGCGCGGTCTTGGCCGAGTTGGTCGCGTTGAAGTGAAGCCTCGTCGGTGCGGTTCGTTGGCAGCGGTCAGCTCCTGCGAAGTCGACGGTGCGTCTGGTGGCTTCAAGTGCTTCCTGCAACGATTGTCTTCGAGAAATGAGCGCACGTCTCCGCTGGTCGGCAGCGGGCAGCGCGCGTCTCCTTTGTGTGCCCCTCCGCCTCGTCTCGAGCCAGCAGCGCGGCTCCCCCAGCAGACGATTCGCACGAAGCGTCAAGTGCCCGGTGGTGGTGTCGTGCCTGCTGTAGGGCAGGAGTCTCCTGTTGCAGCAGTCGTCCTAGCAGAGGAAGAAGAAAGTGGAAATGGAGGCAGATCAGACCGATTGATACGAAGCTTCACACGAACCGGCTACCACGAACAGACTCCTATGTATGTATAGCTTTACAGCAGGGAGAAAGAAATCAAACAGTACAAAAGCAGAAAAACAGAAAACAATCAGGAGAACCTGCTTCTCCTGCCCAAGCCGAGTTGGCCGAAATAAACTGGAAATAATCCTCCATATCCCCTCATTCTACCTCCCTAACCTCCTTTTAAAGTAGTTTTTCTAACAGAAAGTGGACCCCCTAGCATATTCCTCCAAGGTCCCACAAACAGTTATACTCTTAACCAATTTTATTCTAACAAACCAACAGCTCCAGCATTCCTATCAGTGTGCCTCCAACCGGATTCTCCCGAATGACCCCGCCTGAGCTACTAACTCCCCCCTTTTATAGGTAGGCAAAGGAAGTTAGTTATTCCCTTGCCACGTTACATCTACTAAGCCTTCCCCCTCCTTTTATAAGTATGAATAATAGGTGGCTTGGTAGTTCCACCAACACAATCGGACCGATTACTAACAATTCTTCCCTCCTCAAGAGGCACCTTGTCCTCAAGGTGGAAATCAGGGAACTGCTCAAGGAGAAAATCAACATCCACCCAAGTAGATTCCTCGGAAGGAAGTTCCAGCCACTTTATTTAACAGACCCCTTTGGATGTGCCCGGTTGGACTTTATAATCCAGAACTTCAGCTGGAACAACATGAGTAAGCAGCCCTTCATCAACTACATCAGGTAATTGGTCCTAAACAGGATGGTTCCCAATGGCCCTTTTAATTTGTGAAACATGAAAAACCAGATGTATTCGTGTGCCTGCTGGTAAAACAAGTTGGTAGGCAGCGGCACCAAGACGAGACTGGACAAGATAAGGACCATAATACTGAGCTGAAAGCTTGGGACAAACCTTTTTAGCTGCTAGAGTTTGAACATTGGGATGCAATTTAACATATACAAGTTCACCTTCTTTAAAGTGTTCTTCTCGTCGGTGTTTATTAGAATAGTGAACCATCAATTGTTGAGCCCGAAGAAGATTCCGGCGAAGATGTGCCAAAACTGTATCCCTATCCTGGAGAACTTGTGCCGCATACTCAACTAGAGTCTCGCCAGGAATATATTGAGATATAGTTGGTGGTTTGCGACCATAAAAAACCTCAAAGGGTGTCATTTGGGTTGCTGAATGAGAGGCAGTATTATAGCAGAATTCAGCCCATGGTATCCATTGGACCCAAGAAAGTGGACGCTCCAAAGCAAAACATCTCAAATATGTTTCAAGGCACCGATTGACAACCTCCGTCTGCCCATCCGTTTGTGGATGGTATGAAGAACTCATTTTCAATGTTGTACCTTCCAGACAAAAAAGTTCCTTCCAAAAATTACTAACAAGGGATCTCGATCACTAATGATCGATCTTGGGAAGCCATGTAATCTAACAATTTCTTTCATAAATTGCATGGCTACCACTTTAGCAGTGTAAGTTTGGCGGAGTAAAATAAAATGAGAATATTTGGAAAGTCTGTCCACTATCACCATGATGACATCAAATCCTTGAGATCGGGGTAAACCGGATATAAAAGCCATAGAAATCTCCTCCCACACTTGTTCAGGAATTGGTAATGGCTGTAATAATCCGGCTGGAAGTTGGGCTAAATATTTTTGGCGTTGGCAAGTGTCACAGTCACGGACAAACTTTAAAACACTTTGTGTCATTCCTGTCCAGAAAAGACCTGCAGCCCAACGTTTATAGGTTTTATAGTATCCGGCATGTCCACCAACAGCAGATGAGTGATAATAATGTAAAAATTTTGAAATGAGGTTGGAATTTTTTGATATAATTAGGCGTCCCTTGTTATACAATATGCCCGCGCGAAGGGAATACCTTGGTTTGGACTCTGGCCGAACTGCAACAGCCATAATAACCTGCTGTAAAGCTGGATCCTGTTGCTGTTCAGACTTGACCTGATCCAACTCTAGCCAAAGTGGTGCAGAAACCGCTGAGAAAAAATGAAATCTGTTGGATCTGTGGCATCTTGGTCTTCATACTTACGAGATAATGAATCTGCTGCATGGTTAATCTTCCCAGGTTTATACTTTACTTAAAAGTTGAGCCCAAGTAGTTTAGACAACCAGCACTGCTGATTCATAGAATGAATTCCCTGTGTAAGAAGATGCTTGAGCGCTTTATGGTCTGAATACACTAAAAAATGTTGGCCCAACAAATACTACCTCCAATGAGGAACTGCTAGGACCAAGGCCATAATTTCCTTCTCATATACCGACTTAGACAAATTTGCCTCTGCAAGAGCCTTGCTGAAAAAAGCTATCGGTCTCCCCTCTTGCATCAATACAACACCCAAACCCGAACCAGAAGCATTGCACTTGATGACAAAAGGTTTGGAAAAATTAGGTAAGGCTAATAATGGCGCTGAAACTAAACAGTGTTTCAACTCGTCAAAGGCTCTTTCGGTTTTTTTAGTCCAGAAAAAACTGTCTTTCTGAGTTAAATCTGTTAATGGTTTAGCAATATTACCATATCCAGAAATGAATTTCCTGTAATAGCCTTTAAGGCTTAAGAACCCACGAACAGCCTTGACATTTTGCGGCTATGACCAGTTCATAATACAGTCTATCTTCTTAGGACCCACTGCCACGCCCTCGTAGGAAATTATACGTCCCAGATACTCCACTATTGGTTGAGCAAAAGAGCACTTTTTCTTATTTGCTGAAAGATTGTTGGATGATAAAATCTGAAACACAATTTCCAAATGTTGAAGATGCTCTTGCCAAGATTTGCTGAAGATAAGAATATCATAAAAAAAACCGAGTATAAACTTCCTCAAAAGTGTCTAAATATTTGATTCATAGTGGATTGGAAGGTAGCCGGTGCATTCATCAATCCAAAGGGCGTGACTAAGTATTCGTAATGCCCCTCATGAGTTTTAAAAGCTGTTTTTGGAATGTCTTCTTCCCGGACTCTAACTTGATGAAAGCCAGATGTAAGGTCCAGTTTGGAGAAATTTTTTGCTCCATTTAACTCGTCCAAAAGCTCTTCAATAATAGGTATTGGATACCTATTGGGAACAATAAGCTTGTTTAAAGCTCTATAATCCACACAAAGTCTCCACTTCCCATTCTTCTTTTTAACCAGAATAATAGGACTCACAAATGGGCTAGTGATGTACCTAATTATGCCTCTGCACAACATATCGGAAACTTGTTTTTCTACCTCATCCTTCAGGTGATGAGCCAATTTATACGGCCGTATATTAACCGGTGTAGCCCCCTCGACCAAGGTTATTGCATGGTCAGTTGTTCGGCAAGGTGGCAGCCCATTAGGTTTGTAAAGACCCGAAAATTTCAAGGATTTTTTCTTCTTATTTTCTTTGGAATTTTGCGAGTACGCAGTTTCTGACGGCGCCTGATTCCGAGGCCCGGTGTGCCCGGAATCAATTTCCGAAGTTAGGCTCGGGTACGTTCAGTGAATGAACGAGCGGGTTTTTCTAACTTTTAATCCGGTGCTCGGAATCGAAATCCGAGGGCACCGATGAAATCACAACGCCAGTAATTGCTTAGAAAGACCATTTCCGAAGTTGCGTTTGCTCGGGTGTGGTTATTAAAATAATGGGTCAAGTAATGAATAAAAATAAAATTTGTGCAACCAATTTTATTTTTATATCTTTGTGGTTGAACTTCCATGTGAGGGAGTTGGGGTGGGACCCACTAAAATCCTAACTCTCGGTAGGATATTAGTGAGGTGGGGCCCACACGAGTCCCCACCTATTCAAATTCTCTAACCCTCTAAACCCCCCATTAATTTTGTAACACACCCGCACCCCCTATTAAATGCCGGGTCAACACTCACATTAATTGGACGGTTAAAACTCTTCAATTAATTCAATTAATTGAATGAATTATTTTGAATTTCAAATTGAGGTGTTGGCTTGTGTGTTAATTAAATAAGACAAGTCTTATTTAATTAAGGGTTGGTTCGTTGTGCGAGAGGGATTGGAGAGGAATTGCTCAAGCCTGAAACCTCTTCTTCCTCCTTGAAGAACGCGAAGAACGCACCGTTGCCGACGAAGAACGCCGGCCTCCGAGGAAGGACAACGAAAAACGCCGAATCCTCGGAGATCGATGACGCGACGCCGTGTACCACGACGCCGACGATTCTCTTCTCCGTGACGCTGGCGACGCTTACGGAACCTTGTTCCGCGACGCCGTCTTCCGCGACGAGTAATTCCCGCGACGAACCTTCGTTCGTCGACACCTTGAGGTAGGGGTTTAATCTTCGTTCAAGTTTTATTTAACGAACTTCGTTGATAATTGTTAGCCGCTTGCTATCATTATAACGGGAGGAGGTCGGACCGCACAAACACGGCCGACCCACCTCCCCCCTTTTTTTGCTGTCGTTCCCGTTGTGGCTCGAACAAAGGCGGCACGGTGCAACGACACCGCGCGGAAACAAGAAAGAACGCGACGAAGAAGCACGGCACCGTCGCGCCGCGCCGTTGAGGCCGAACGAAACCGCGGCCGGAGTCGGGGCCGCAGAGGCGATTCGAAGACTCCGCTGGTTGATCGTTGTGCGCAGATTGACGGGCGACGACAAACAGGGCCGCAAAGTCAATTTGAAGCCTCCACAGTGAAGGTCGGGTCCCGGGAGGACCGCTGGCGAAGGTGGCAGGCAAAACGGACCACCGGAGCGCGTCCGGTGGTCCGCGGAAGACCCTGCCGGTGCGCCACGCCGGCACGGCGGCCGGCCGCCAGGAGGCGACGGCGCCCGACGCGGCTTCAGCCGCGGCGGCAGGCGACCGGTCCCGCGGCCGCGCGGGACCCGGGGGAGACGCGGCGCCCAACGCCGCGTTCGCTGGCAGGAGCGGCCCCCCCACGTGGGGGCCGCGGTTACTCAATCAGGGGGGGGCAGCCGCTCCCCCCCTTTGCGCGTCCGCTCGGCCAGCGCCGAGCCGCCCCCGGGCCGGACCGGCCGCACCGGGCCGGGCCGCGCCCACCGGGCCGGGCCGCGCCCTATTGGGCCAGACCCGGACCCGAGTCGGGTCGACCCGGTTCGGGCCGATCCAGGGGGGTATCGGGCCGGGTCGGTCCGGGCCCGAACCCCCTATTCTCGGGCAGTTTCGTTCAAACGCCCATAACTTGGGTTACGGACCTCCGATCGACGCACCGTCAGTTGCGGTGCGATCCTTGGATCGAGACGGTCGTTTCAGTATATTACACTCAAGGTTTCGGAGAACTTTGAGTATGACCGGGTTGGTTCGAACCCGAAACCAACCGGGCTCTCGGAGCGGAAACGCTTATAACTTGAGCTCCGGACGTCCGATTGACGTACCGTCGACTTTGTTGGATTCCTTTTGATGAGACTAAACTTTTGGCATACTTTGCCTGAGGTTTGGACGCAGTTGGATAGTGACCAGGTTGGATTGAACCCGAAATCCAACCGGACCCCTGGAACGGAAAAGCTGATAGCTTTCAGACCGGACGCCCGTTTGACGAACCGTCAACGGCGTTGGTGATCACGTTGAGAAACGGTCCCTATGAGTATACCCTATGAGAGTTCGGGGTACAGTTGAGATACGGCCGAGTTGGTTCGCACACGAAATCAACCGGGCCCCTGGGACGAAAATGCTAATAATTCACAGACCGGGCGTCCGATTGACGCGCCGTCTGTTGCGTTGAGACCCCTATGACGAGACGGTCCTTTGAGATACTTCTTCGTGGGACTTTGTGATACTTGGAGTATCGACCTATAACTCGTGGAGCGGACCCTCCCGGAGACGAGCGTACGGAGTACAGAGACCGTGTAGCCAGCTGAGACCTGACGACTGCTTGCCGACTCGACTTGGAGTGAGTCGACTAGCCCAGTGGACGGAGCACTACTGTGTTTGGGTGCAGACCCACGGTGGACAGAGCGCCTGGTAGCAGGCAGCAGATCCGCGGTACTCGACAGGAGAAGTAACTCTGCAGGCTATTAGGGGGGATGCACTACTATGTTTGGGTGGCAGACCCCGGCGGGAAGCACTACTGTGATTGGGCGGCTGACCCGTGGTACTCGACAGGAGGAGTACCTCAGCAGTCTTAGGTTAGTGAGCAGTACCTCGGAGTCGTGACAGAATCACTGTACTCATCAGAGACGGGGCTCTTCAGCAGTTACGGTTTCGATAATGAAAATCCTGGTTTGAGCTGAGTCTATGACCTTTGTGTTTATCTCATGATTGAGATGAGTCACTTGATAACTTAGGTATATGTATGGGCATATACCTAGGTAGTGGTTATCCGTTGATTTCATAACCTTTGTGTTTTTTCTTGATTGAGATGGGTTACTTGATAACTTAGATATAAGTATGAGCTTATACCTAAGTAAGAGTTATCTGTTGAGATCCTTCTTTGTGGTTATCCTTGTTGGATTTAGTGAGACTTTGAGGGTCTCGGGGTCCCTACTGAGTATCGTATACTCACCCCTGCACGGGCTATGCCCGCACCTCGTTGTGTTAGTTGCAGACGACGGGCAGCGCTGACAGAGGCCGAATGTTCGAGGACTGGACGGTACCCGGAGGTGGATCTCACGACGAGTCAGTATCCGGAGGTGGACTTCACGACGAGACGATACTCGGAGGAGGTTGACGGGCGAGAGCGTTGTGGAGGCTATCTGTACCTACCCTTTAGGTAGGATCCGTGGTGGACGACCCAGGAGTTGCGCTATCTGTACCTACCTTTCAGGTAGGATCCGAGGTGGACGACCTATGAGCTGCTTCTATTCTTCCAGCTGCTTGTCTTTTCTGTTGTACTTTCGTTCAGTTGTAGCTGTACTTTCAGTTGAGTTTGTATTCTGACCCATTTACTTTTCAGCACTTTCTTTTGTACTTAGTGTATTACTTCCGCTTGTACTCTGTGGTGTTTTGTTTACTTTTTATAAAGGCAATGCCTTCCCAGATATCGGGATTTACGCCTTTGGTGCTAGTCGCCAGCCCCTGGCCTATGGAAGACGGACTTGGGGTAGTCACGGTACGGGCCCCGAAGACGGATCGTGACAAGGTTCTCCAAAGATTGTCCAAAACTGCTTCAACAACTCTCCCAACTGCTGTTGTTCTGCCCCTGTCTCTTTCACTGATTCAGAGAAAAATAACTCTGCCTTCCAGAGCCACCCTTCTACAGAATTTTTTTTCTCTTGTAGCACTAATTGCAAACTTTCTGGTCTATCTTCCATACCTGTTATTCCCTGCAGCTTGATCTCTTTACCTTCCCACATGAATTCCATGGTTTTTAGGCTCCAATTTGTTAGCACGTAACCCAGGGTTCTCAACCATTTCATACCTAGAACTAAGTCTGGACCTCCTCCAATATCTAAGATGTATGCTTCAATTTTGAAGGTATGTTCTCCCAGACCTATTTCAATTTCACTGCACACGCCTTGTGAGAATGTTCTCCGCCCTTCCCCAAGCTTAACTCCATATGGTCTAGTCGAATCAACTACCAGATCTGCTACTTTAATGAGAGCCTTTGAGACGAAATCGTGGCTTGCTCCGCTATCAACAAGAACTTCCACAGGAATTTCAGAAACTTTCCCAGCAAGGAGCAGTGATTCTGCCTTGTTTTCCCCCATGTTCCTGAACTCCACAGCTTCCTGCTCTGCCACAATTTCTAAAACCTTTTCCCCTTCTTTGAGGTTCGGTTCTCCCACTGTTTCCTGCCCAATATCTGGCTCCTCCATTTCCCAAACCAACAGTCTCAAACTCTTTTCAGGACATCTATGTAAAGGTGTATACGGTTGCCCACACCTAAAACATAATCCTTTGATTTTACGTTACTCCCTTTCTTGTCGGCTGATCGGTTTGTTTGACACTATTCCACTGATCAACCGTACCTCCACGCCTCACCTCCTCCTTGTTACTGTCCGTAACAAACTTTAGTGCATGTGTTACAGGCGCTGGTGGAGGCAGTCGACGTGTTCATAACAAGTTATCGGTCTGTTATTCTGTTCTCCTGTTGCAGAACTCTGATTCGCTTGCGTTTGAACAATCTTAATGCGCTCCGCAGTCTGCTCTTCTGAATCTCGAATGCGGCGAGAAGTATTTTCCTCTGTTGTGCGCAACTGCTCTTGCAACATTCTCTGATTTTCAGATTGTCCGATCAAGACTTTTTCAATACTTGCCTGTACTGCTATAATCAACTTTTCTAAATCTGAACTTTTCCTCTGCTGCGACTCCAGTGTTTTTTCAAGTGTGGCTATCTTGCTGTCCATCCTGGTCTGCATTCAAACACTTTCGGCAGACACTGTTTGTTCCTCAGAACGCCACTTCCAGAACGATCGCGTCTCAATACGATCACTAGGCCAAGAGTTTGTGGTTCTTTTAGCTCTCAATGAAAGCACCAAATTGTTAGGGTTTACTAGACTAACAAAGGCAGCAGCAGATTAGAGAAGGAATAGACTGAGGCTGAACTTCTTATTATCGAACTGTAATTCAGTTTCTACAATTCTAGAACAGAATGTGTTTACAATTTCTAGAAGAATAGTGCGTATCTGAATGTAGGTAGGCTGCGATCTCTTCTAGAAGGATCGAACTCGAAGATCACTTCTAGTTCGAAGCCGCCTGTTCCAGCTCCTGCATCAGCAGGTGCGCCTCCAACCGGATTCTCCCAAATGATCCCGCCCGAGCTGCTAACTCCTCCCTTTTATAGGTAGGCAAAGGAAGTTAGTTATTCCCTTGCCACGTCACATCTACTAAGCCTTCCCCCTCCTTTTATAAGTATGAATAATAGGGGGCTTGGTAGTTCCACCAACACAATCGGACCAATTACTAACAAATCCTAATTGAAAGTTCAAATGCAGCTTACCAGAAATGTACAAATAAACGTTGGAAACCATTGGTTCTATCAGGCGACACGGTGTGGATACATTTCATGGAGAGCTTCCCCTTAAAAAGAAAAAGCAAGCTGACAACATGAGCTGAAGGCCTATTCAAAATGCTTGAATGAATTAAAGATAATTCTTATAAAATAATCTTTTCTGGTGAATTTGGAAGAGTTTCAGCAACCTTCACTGTTTGTGATTTAATGTCATATTTCGAAGATGACAACCTTCCAGATTTGAGGGAAAATCTGCTTCAGTAAGGGGGGAATGACTTAGAGATGGGCGGCACAATGAGAATGAGTTTCAGCCTAAGAAAAATATTTTGCTCGATTTTAATTGAAGTTGGGTCAATCCAAGATTCCTGGAATTAAGTACCTCCATTAGAAAGACAACAGCATTGAAAATTGGAGCATTTGCATTGAAAACTGGATGCATTTGGGGAGAGGACATTTATTTCACTTGGGAATTGATGTTTTGTATTTTTTGTGCTTTTTGAAGTCTCAAATGTCTAGGAACTCGTGTAGGCTTGTTTTTCATCCTTTTGTAAGTTCTTTTTTAAGGATTAAAGCATATATTGTAGAAGTCAGTCTTGAATATTATGAATTTCAGTTTTCTTTTGCAAATTTCCTCTTCTTGCTCTCACCTATTTCGTTGCCCGGAACTGGTGTTGCACCTCTATAGTTGGTGGTTTTTTCCTTTACGCTAGGAGAAACCTTGGTTGGCGGTTCTGCCTTTACCCTTTGGTCCTTGGCTATATCACCAGCAATGCACTGCGATCACATCTTATTTGTTTCTCAATTTGTTGATGCTTCATTTGGGATATGAAAAAAAGGCGGTTCTGCCTTTACCCTTTGGTCCTTGGCCACCTCACCAGCAATGCACTGTGATCACATCTTATTTGTTTCTCAATTTGTTGATGCTTCATTTGGGATATGACAAAAAAGAACCTGTTTTCATTTTTCAAAAATGCTTTCAAACATGTTTTGGAAATTGGAGGAAGATAAGTCAGTATGCGTGATTACTTTTTAAGCATTTTCATTTCAATAAAAAAAATGAAAACAATTTTTTTTTTTCAAAAATCAATTGTTTTCCTTTTCTTTTTCTAAAAAATGTTTTTTCATTTATGCAATCCGACACGTTTTCTAATATATTTTTGAAAAATGAAAACAAAAAACATTTTCATGTACACCAAACACACCCTTGGTATTTTTATTTCACTTAAGTGATATGAACCCTTATACAATGTATGATGCTCCAGGATGCTTGACCACCATTTAGTTTTTTTCATATATACAGAATGCAATATCGGTTTGTATATGATTAAAAATTCATGCCGGTATACTGCCGAAATGCTTTCTGTTCATTCACTCGAGCAGCACAAGCCCTTTGGTTGATAAAATCACTAAACAGATTGGTTTCTCATTATATGATTAAAAATTTGCTTGGATTAAATGAAAATGGTTGGTTCTGCTAAGCTTTATCAGCATCTGAGAGTGTATATATTGCTGTTAAGTTTAAGTGGATGATTACAGGCCTGTGCTAATGATGGAACCGTGGGTTCTGATCCCGCGCTTAATAAAGTATTGGAGTTCAAGGATGCCCTCTGGAGATTCTTGAGGCCACATACCATACGTGGAACTGCCTTGGGGTCTACGTAAGTTTTCTATGTCGGCATTTTTTTTACCATCTTCCACTGTTCATATGAAACACAAGCATGCTTGAGGAGAAATGAAGGAAACAGAGAGATGCCGATTTCTTCTCTCTCCGGTTTAATTAAATTAGGTGGAGAGAAAAGATATGAAGAGAAATGGATTTCGCTCGAGCATACTATAAAATCACCCCAATAAAAAAACAATTTGGGAAGAAATCTTTTATTTTCATTTAGACTTCTTCATCCAAACAGGATGGGAGGAAATCAGACAATTGTCCTCATATAACGAGGGAAAGAAAACAGATTCCCAACATAGTAAACTTGAGAAACTATTTCCCAAAGTACCAAAAATTTGATGCCCAAGGGTGGGAAAACGTGGGTACTTTGGGAAATAGTTTTCCAAAACCTATGCAAACTTGGGTACTTTGGGAAATAGTTTTCGAGGTTTTGATTTTCTTTTATGAGTTATCAAATCATTTCCTTCTTTTGCGAACTATTTTGCCAAACAAAATCTATTTTCAATTTTATTTGTGGGCAGTGCTCTGGTAGCGAGAGCGTTGATTGAGAACTCAAACTTGATAAAGTGGTCGCTGTTGCTCAAAGCATTTGCCGGTCTTCTTGCTCTTATATGTGGGAATGGTTATATCGTGGGTATCAATCAGATATATGATATTGGAATAGACAAGTACGCCCTTCATATTTATAAATTACTTGATTTGACATCAGACATGCAGAATGCAACTTTTGCTAAAGTTCTAATCCTAGCCATCAGTTTTATTGCAAATGTGGAGTATAAAATTCCGCCAGTAAAGATGTGCTGCAGATAGTGCCAATTTTTTTGATCTAGTTCACAATGGAGCCTCTCATTTAAAAACTCATGTGATCAAATTTTGGAACATATCTGCAAAATGGCATAACTAAAAGATCATATAATCTCTACAATTATATGGCGTTCATCAAGTCATTCTCTTGCACGTGCTTAGCATACATTAGAAAAAGATTTATGTAATCATAAAACTGCATCCCAATTTCAATGTTGAAGTCATGGAAATCCCTTGAATCTAGGGTTTGATCACATTTACAAAAGCTTCGTAGTTTGACCCCAAAAGGCTTGTTAGTTACTACTTGAAGCATGTCACCCAATTGTTATAGACTGATAACTAACATCGAAAAATATATCTAATGGAGGGTATAGTACCATATAACTTGACCCATTCCAACTCCTAACAATGGCGCAAAGTTGTTGCCTATCTATGTTCCCAAGTTCCTATAGACAATCTACTTTTTGGAGAAACCTATCAATAAACAAAAGAAAGCATATATATAAGTCTCATGTAAGGTGACACATGTATGATTAAAATAAACATTTAAGCATTATGTAATACCAATCATATAAATTGGCAATACAACTGACTGTAGAACTATGAATACACTGTTGGGATTTTGTCACAACCTGCCCCTGCTAGGACCTCTCCTGAGCTGGTAGTGAAGCCGAGTGTGACACCCGATGCCCGCCTCTAATGTGTCACGGGTTGACGGCCAACATCGAGGATATAAAATACACATATGGAAGACATCACCTTCATAAATCTCAGGAACATACGACAGAAACCACCAATAGCATATTCATAGTTTTGCAATATGTAATTTCAATCATATAAAAAGGTAATACAACCGACTCTAGAACTATGAATACGCTATTGGGATTTTGTCACAACCCGTCCCCGCTAGAACCCCTCCCGAGCTGGTAGCGAAGCTGAGTTTGGCTCCTGAAGTTCGCCTCCAATAGGTCGTAGGTTGATGACTAGCACTGAAGGTATAAAATACACATATGAGTGACATTAACCTTATAAATCCCAGGAACATAAGATAGAAACCACCAATCAACTCCATAATATAAAATAAAAATCAATCCCACAATGCATGAAATGTTATAATAAAACAAATTCTCAAATGAATACCGAAAACAAGAAGCTCCTACTACGACTCCACGAACACTAGCTAGTAATGCCAACCCAATCACCAACTTCGTCCCGCAGACCTGTAAACAAGTATACTCCGTAGGATCCCTCAAAGCTTCTAGTGAAAATGTGGAAGAGGCGTACTAATTCCTTAGTGGATAAACAACGGAACCAACTTGTTTCCTAATGGGATCAACAAATTCCCCATCTTCACTAAGACTCACTCAAAACCGCACACAAATATAGTAACATTATATCAAGAAAATATAAGAGAAGGAACCCTGTGTTGGTCGGAGATTATGGCAAGAGGGGGGTGAATTACCCTTTTGAATTTTTTTTAAAGCGCAAGCAAATAATTAAAGCGAAAAATCAAAAGCGCGGTAGTTGATAAATTTGATCAGAGTTTTATAAAGAAAATAATGAAAGTAATTTAAGCATGAAAACGATCGAACCGCATTTATGCAAGTGTGCGGACCGATGTTAAATGATGCAACGCGGAAAAATAAATAGGAGACAAACACAATTGATAAGGAGTTCGACTAAAGCTCGATGTGAGCCCCTATGTCTCTATTCATCGACTTGAGAGGTCAATGATATAAATCTCTTGGTCTCAATGGTGATCAAGAACCCCTCCTTCACAATTGTTGTTTGTGAGAAACCTCTTGAGTTTCGTCGGTAACCAAGTGACCCGTCCCACACTTTTGCGGAGTGTGAACTGTTGGAGAATGGAGGCTGAGAAGAGAGGTTTGCTTTAGGAAAACCTGTTACAGGTCGCTCACAAATCTCTTTGATGGAAAGATGAACAATGGGGGATAAGATATTTTGAGAAAGGTTGAAGAGTCTTTGAAGAAATTGAGTACTTGAAGACTCTTGAGAGGAATTGAGAGAACTAGAGTTTCGTCGTTGAATTGGAACTTGGGAGCAAGTTGGTAACCGATGTAGATCTTCGAGGGGCAAAGGGAGTCCTTTTATAGGCTCTAAAAGGTTTGGGAATCTTCTGGAAATCGCCGGGTGCAATGAAGCTGTCAAAGATCGTAATTATGGTCATTTTGACCATGATTAATGCTGCCTTGTTGGAGTCTGCTCGACACCACCGGATACCCGATAGCCTCCATCGGATTGTCGGTGGGCTTCCTAGAGCCGAGAGTCGCTGGAGAACCTCCACCGGCTAGCCGCTACTGGCCAACGGCTGGGTGGTGGCCTTCGGGCAGAAAGGTCGCACCTTTGATGGAGCCACTGGCTGGCCGGTGGTCTTGCTGGAGAAGAGGGTTACCGCTACCATGGCATCGAGTAGCCAGTGCTGCCTGCACACCTTCATCTTTCAGAACGGCCACCTCCACCTCCATCTAAAGTCTTTCTTTGATCTTCTAAGATGATTCCAAGGACTTCAAGCATGGAGAGAGATATGTCTAAGCCTTTATCAAGGTTTTAAAGGATTTTGAAATTGCAACAATCTCCTCTTTTTTGATCTTCTAAGATGATTCCAACAATCTCCTCTTTTTTGATGATCACAAACACTTGACTTAAAAAGATAAATTAAGCGTAAATCAAGCATCAAAGATATAAAAAAGAAATTCAAGATTTAAATATATATGCAATGAGCTCAAGATGTAAACTTTATAAAGAGTGCTAATTAACAACTGTAAATCAGAATTTTAAAAGATCATTTTTTTAAAAAACAATTTAAGCACGAGAGGAAAAAAGAATAAAGAAAAGAAAATAAATTTAAGAAACCCCCCTCTGAAATCCAATAAAAGAACTCTCCACCTTAAAATAATCATCTTTTTAGGAAGTTTCTCCCCTTTTTTGCGATTATCAAAAATAGAAAAACATTAAAAAAGAGAAAAAAAGAGTTTGAAATGAACAAAAAGATTTTGAATAACATCTTTTAATTTCCACAACTCCGCAAATAATATAATCATTATAGAGAGAGAAAAGAGAAAAGAAAAGAAAAAGAGAAAGAAGAGAATTTGAAAAACACTTCTTAACTTCCAAACTCCTTAAATAATAGGATCATTATAGAGAGAGAGGAAAGCGACAGAAAAAAAGAAAAAGAGAACGAGAAAGTGAAAAAGAGAAAAAAAAAGAAAGAGAAAGAAGAGAAAAAGAGAAGAAAAAGAAAGACATGTAAATAAAACTGGTACATACCTTTGTCACGACACATTTTTTTTCAAGGAATAGATTAACCTCCATTGATTAAATTCTTTTTTGAAAGTGCTTGGAGAGGTTATTCCTTTGAAGTGAAACCATACTTTGAAAAGATTTCATCGATTTGGCATTTTGTCAAAGACAACTCAACAGAAAAGTTAGAGAGAAGTATATATAAACTATTTTTACTCATCATTAATCTTCTTTAAGAGAGATAAAAACTGAAAAGAATAAATACATATATGAGTTTTAAAAAGGAATTGAGATAGATTTGAAAATCAAAGACACTAAAGATAAATCTAAGGTATCAAAGATAGTTTAAAAACTAATAATAATATTTTACAAAGAACTTTATTTTTGAAAATAAAAAAAATTCAAAAAGTAATAATGACTAAATTTTAAAAATAGAAGATCTCTTTAAGGAAAATTTCAAAATTAAGAAATAAAAGACTCCCCCTTAAATGGTAACACATGTGAGATAAAAGGATCACAACCAACAGATAAATAAAGAAAAAAAATTCAAGATTTAAAAAACAAGTTCTAAAGCAAGATTTTAAAAAGTTTTTTAAAAGGAAACTCAAGATAGTCATAGATCAAATGAAGAATGTCACAAGCGAACCATTCCTAATTCATCTTTAATGAATTTGAAACGATCAAGGGCTAGTGGTTTGGTGAAAATATCTACGAGTTGATATTCCATTGGGATAAAATCCAATAAGATACCACCTTTTTGGAAGTGATATCTTAGGAAATGGCAGTGAAGGTCAATGTGTTTGGTGCGAGAGTGCTGGATAGGATTTTTAGAGATATTGATGACACTAGTATTGTTGCACTTGATAGAGATATGATCGAATGTTAGCCCAAAGTCTAAGAGAGAGTGTTGCATCCATAGTATTTGGGCACAACTTCCAATGACTATATATTCCGCTTTGGCTATAGAAAAGCACTTTTGATGTCCATTTGAAAAAGTTTGAAATTATGATGATAATTAAATGCCAACAAGATTCTTATGGATTTTAGCTGAGCTAAGGGTGCAAAGGTTTTACTATAGTCGATTCCTTCTTCCTGGTTATAACCTTCTGCAACCAAACGAGCTTTGTTTTTAGTGATATTACCAGATTCGTCTTGGTTGTTTTGAAAAACTCATCTAGATCCTATAATGGTATGATCATTAAGTTTTTCCATGAGAGTCCATACATCATTTCGAGTGAATTGATTTAGTTCCTATTGCATGCTAAGTACCCAATTTTCATCGTTAATGACATCATTAAGGTTTTGAGATTCAAGGATTTTTTGAAAACTTTAAGAAAAGAATTTGAAGAAGATTCTTGTTCTTCAACTTCTTTAGTTTGAAAATGTTCATTTAAAACAACATTTTCAAAAACTTTTTGAGGAAGTGGTTTTGACAAATTTTCATCAAAAACAACATGGATTGATTCTTTCACCGTTTTATTCCTTTTGCTAAAGACAGGATAAACTTTGCTTGAGTTGGAGTACCCAAGAAAGATAGCTTCATCGGATTTAGAATCAAAATTTTCAAGATTCTCTTCTGTGTTTAAAATAAAACATTTACAACCAATTTTTTTTTAAAAAGACGACTTTAGATTTTTTATTAAACCAGAGTTCATAAGAGGTCTTTTTAAGAAACGGTCTTACGAGAACGTGATTAATGATATAACATGCATTATTCACGGTTTCAACCCAAAATAATTTTGGAAGAGAAAATTCATTTAATAGAGTTAGAGTGATTTCTTGGATAGTTCGATTCACCTCTCTACTACCCCGTTTTGTTGAGGGGTTCGAGGAGAAAAAAAAAAGAATGATTATACTCTTGGGAAGAACATAAATCATTTTCAACCTTTTTCATTTTCAACCTTTTTAGGAATCTTGATGAAAGCTTTGCAAGTTTCACTTTTATGAGTTAAGAAATAAGCTCATGTGAATCTTGTAAAGTTGTCAACAATTACGAGAGTATAGGTTTTTTCTCTTATACTTTCAATTTGATTAGGACAAAAAAGGTCAAGATTGATCATTTCAAGATCTTTTGAAGAAGAAATACAATTTTTAGATTTAAGAGGATTTGTGTTGGTTACCATGTTGGCACGCTTCATAAACCATGTCATTTTTGAAATGCAATTTGGGAAGGTCTTGTACTAGTTGATATCGGTTGAGTACTACAATGACCAAGGTGTTGGTGCCGAAGTCATGAATCTCCAACTTTTGCATTTAAACATTCAACGTTTTGACTAGCAAGAGATTTTAAATTAATTGTATAAACATTTTGAAATCTTGAAGTGGTAAAAAGAAGTTTTCCTTTTGAATTAAAAACTTTGCAAAAATCATTTTCAGAAGAGATTTTAAATGATCGAAGATTTTGGTACCCACACAAACCTGAGTCCGCTTATGTTAGCCAATAATGATTTTGGAAACTAGATTCGTTTAACAAGTTTTCTTTTGAAAAGATTCGAAGAAAGATGAATTGACTTTGGTCTTTCATATCGCGCGTTTTTGCAATCACATTCGTAGATTAAATGATCGATCTTTTGCAATAATTTCAAATTTTTTCTTGAGAAACACCTTTAACAAAAGTAGTTTACCTTGGATTTTTTGAAAACTCGCGCAATTGGAGTAACCAAAGCCAACCTGTTCTTTTTCACGCTTTTGAGATCCCAAAATTCTATTTAAATTTTCTTCACCTTGGGTGAATTTTAAGAGTTTTTGAGGTCTTTAATGGTGGTTTCAATATCATCGACATCTGGTTGATTTTTGATTTTCATAATGAGATTATCTTTTTCTTAGGAGAAGATCTTTTTTTGGGAGATTATCTTTGTAACGACCCAATATTTTTTTAAAGGAAATTACTTTCTTATAAATATGTCATAATCACATTAACTACTAAGTGCTATGGGACCCTTAAAACATAAGTTTGTCACTTATGTGATGTGAATTTCAAAAATCCGACGTACACAGTCGCGATCAGTAAGTTATTTAGAGTCCAATAAGAAAAACTTAATTTTTGGTGAATAGTAACCTACCCTTATGAATAGTAACATACCCTTATGAATAATGATATACCCTAATGAATAGTAACCTTACCTATGACAATATATAAATAATATTCAAGTTGAAAGTACGATGTACCTATATTTTAGAATAAGTTAATGAATGTTTTAAAACTGGTTTTTGATAATAAATTATGATTTTAATTAAATATTGAATTAATAATATTTAGAAAATTATTTTTGAAAAATGGACTTCATTTTTGGATTCTACACGTCGAAAAATGGTTGGGGTAAATTTTTGGGATTTTTCTAAAATACTTGAATTTTTGATGAATAGTGACATGCCATAAATTGCAAAATTAAGATAAATACACTAAGTATAGAGTCATGTGTGATGTTCTGCTGATGTAAGCCTACTTGGTTCGGGATCACATGATAAAATTACTATTCTTGATCATGGAAGACTCACTATTCCTTGTCTTGAGGATAAATAATAAATTAATGAGTTTTATATTAAGAAATTCCCTCTCTCCTCCACTATAAAAACCTCCTCTCACCCCTTCTTCCAATCACTCCTCTCAAGCCTTGTGCCTTCTCCAAATTATGGCCAATTACCCTCTCAACCTCCTCTCCCACGTCCAGCAAGCTTTAGTCTCATTAAAAGACCAAAACCTCTCCCTTAAGGAGGCTCTTAAGGAAGTTTGGTTCAAGAGGTAAATTCCTCTTTTCAAATCTTTGTCTTTCCTTTCAAGTTCTTTTATTTTCCTTTTCTATTACCTCTCTTTATCCAAATTTTGTGATGACTCCAGTACCTTATATGTACTGGAATGTTGTCATGATAGTGGAATAAGTTATCATCATCTCCCCCTTTTTACCTTCTTTTATATTAGTAGCAAGAACACCATCCGAGATGTGTCAATTTTACACATTCAAGGACGATGGACTTTCGATTTCTATTATCATTCTAGATTCTGGTCATGAAACCATTCTTGTTATGGTTGAACCAGATTATTATGTATAATATAACCTATTTAATATTATGTAATTCCTTTGTTCAAATGGTATTAGGTTATAAAGAAAAATGAGTTCGTTGTAATCAAAACCCACAAATTAACCGAGACAATTATCATTAAAGTTCTATATAATAATTCATCCTCGTTCCATGTAACCAGGTTATATAAATGACCAATAACACCTATTTATGTTCATAAATAATATATAATTTCAATTCTGGAGTTTTACATTCATTCCGCATACTTAAAAACAAGTGAACCGTAGATGAAAATAAAGAAAATGAACACTCTGAAACGACGAAATTCAATACAAAAACTTGTTAATAAAGACATAAATGAACTAACCAGAATTATGGTGAACTAAATACATGACTAATAGGTTCTGAAATAAGTTATTAACAAGTATAATTTCATATTCCAGGAGCTTAAGTACAAGAGCGGAACACGTTTGGAGTTAAGGTAAGGGTTTCTTCATCTCACTTCCATTTTCGTGAGAATTTCCATATTCACTACTAATACTTTTGTATGGTGTATGTATACTGACCATTGATTCCACATATCATTAATATATTTATCTTCATGGTATTAAATCTATAATATTTATGATATTAATTTTTGGGGCATACGAATCGTTTGATTACAAAGTGGTAAGGGTTTTCCACCCGAACTTCCACTTTCATTCGGGTTACTTTTATTGTCTAATTTTCTCGATGAAATTTTTATGTATTGTTATGTACTCCTCATAAATTCTGTGTGAGTATTCTATATATGTACACCAACCAGAATCCTTCCTTATTTTATGGATAGTTACACGTTTTAAAAGGAACATTCAAAACTGTTTCCAAAATACAAGCCCGATTCAAGGGAATTTCTCAAATTCTTATCTATTTTCAAGGGAACTCTATAATCTGTTTTTGGGAACCATTATCCTTATAAAATCACTCATTTTATTTTGAAAATACTATCTTAACTCACTTCTGGTTTTATACAAAGATTTTTCCAAAAGAACTCTTCTTTTCAAAATAAAAGAGTATTTATCTAAAGAATTGCTTAATGATTTTATAAGAGTGTTTTCGTCTAATTCAACACTCTTGTTTATTCCATGGTATTATTGGGTTTAGTCATCTATGAAGTCATCTACCATATTTTATTTAATGGTTTATGACTAACTCTATTGTGGTTGATCTATCCTAAAACCATTCACCATATTATTCCGAATGGTTAGTGTTTTATGTTTTATGATTGGGGAAAGTTAGTTACATTTCATATGATAGTTTCAATATGAATGTATATGTTGTTTATATTGATCCCCGCTCATATGAGGAATGCATTGGACTTATTATGTGACGGGTGGGGCCTGCTATAGCCCCTCGATGCATTGGTAAGTCTCATGAGACGAATAGACGTGGAATTGACCGAGGTCTTTCCCAATGTGATATGGATTTTGGCCGAGGCCTTAATCATTAGACGTCTTGGCCGAGGCCTTGACAAAATGTTTCAGAATGTCTGACATTATGCATTCCATCATTATGAGTTCAACTATTGATATTTCATGTGGTTATTCGACTAGTAGAATACCCATGTTTATGTTTTATTATGACATTATTTACTCAGCTCATATTCCTGCCATAATGTGTTCATGTTTATTATTAAAGGCATGTGTTTTCAATTATTCACTATGTCTAATGTCTATATTATCTTCCGCTGTATTGCTTACTCTTATTGAGCGTTTGAGCTCACCCCTTTTTATATGTTTCATTTTCTCAGGACATGAATAAGTATTTTATGAATGACTTGCAAGCATAATCTAGGAGTTGTGATGACTCTAGTGGAATAAATTAGTGTTGTTTTTCATTTCCTTAGGTAAAGTTGAACTTATGTATGTATCTTGTTTCCAATAATACTAAACTATTCGGTCCTTCGGGATTCATATTCCTTGTATGTATGCCAACATAATCAAATAAGGCACCAACTCCAGGCAACTGAGGTCGGGTCCTTACAATCTTTTTCTTGAACCACTTGATTATATTTCTTCTCAAGTTCCAAGTATAAAGAATTGTGTTGATGATAACCATTTTCAAGTTTATTTTGGGCATATTTTAAGTCTTCATAATTTAGGTGACTGGAGGAGCAAGAAGAAGAGAGAGGAGAAGAAGAAGAGGAAATAGGAAAGAGAGTGCTAACTTCTTACGTTTTCATCAACATGTGCCATAAGGCACTTCGGGCTTGAGTCATTTGATGTGGATGGCGAAGTTGAATCTATAGAATCGTCACTTGCACTCCACGTTGAGACTTTGAAAGCCTTTTTACCTTTTTTCTTTTATTTGAGTTTCTTCTTGTGGACGGGACACTCCGGTTTGATGTGTCCTTTCTTTTTTACATTCATAGCATGTCACCTCTGGTTCCACATTTTGATTTGGCTTTTTGGACCGCTTGTTGAAGTTCTTTTGGAAGTGATTGAACATGAACCTAACCTTCGGGTTGTTCGTCGTTAGTAGCTTTGAAGCCGATGGTCTTTTTGATTTCTTTGGTTTCATTGACTTCCTTTTCCAATTGGTGTTTCATCGTGATTTCGTACATTATCATGGAGCCGATGAGTTCCTCTATTGCCATCTTTTTTACGCCTTTGGCTTCTTGGATAGTCGCCACTTTAGGAGCCTAGGAGCTAGGCAAAACCCATAGATTTTCTTTATGAGTGTTTCTGTAGATAATTCTTCTCCGAGGGATTTTCTGCCATTGCAAATGTCAGTAAATCTTGTAAACATTCCTGTAATAGATTCATCAGAATGCATAGTAAAACTTTCAAAATCTTGACGAAACATATCTAACCTTCCATCCTTTACTTTATTTGTGATTTCATGGGTTACCTTTAATAATTTCCATATTTGATAAGCAATTTTGCATATGGAAGCATTATTAAACTCATTTATGTCAAGACCATAATGTAAGGCATTCATAGCTTTGTTTTTCAATTCAAAATTCTTAATATCTTCGGGGGTCCTTTTTTCTTCGGATTATTTGGTGAGAACATACTCATGCATTACCATTTTCCAAATAGGATAAGAAATACTAACAAGTTGACATTCGATTCTTCCAATAGGAGTGATCAGTGGCGTCAAAAATAGGACCCTACGAATTGGAATTAGATGCTATAATAAAGTCTAGCTTTGAAATCAGTTAAAAATTTGAAAAACAAAAACTGAAAGACAATTTTGCAGAAAAGAAATTTTTGAAAAAGATGCAAAACTTCTTTTTGATAACAATTGTTGGTTGAAGATTATGGTAAGAGGGGGTGAATTGCCATTTTAATTTTTTTTTCAAGCACAAGCAAATAATTAAAGCGAAAAATCGAAAGCGTGGTAGTTGATAAATTCAATATGAGTTTATAAAGAAAATAATTAAAGTAATTTAAGCGCGGAAATGATCGAGCCGAATTTATGCAAGTATGCGAGTTAATGTTAAATGATGCAATGCGGAAAAGTAAATAGGAGACAAACACAATTGATAAGGAGTTCGACTAAAGCTGGATGTGAGCCCCTATGTCTCCACCCTTCGATTCGAGAGGTCAATGATATAAATCCCTTGGTCTCAACGGTGACCAAAAACCCGTCCCTTACAATTGTGGTTTGTGAGAACCCTCTTGAGCTTCGTCGGTAGCTAAGTGACTCGCCCCACACTTTTGCGGAGTGTGAACCGTTGAAGAATGGAGATTGAGAAGCGAGAAGGTTGCTTTAGGAAAACCCGTTACACGCCGCTCACAAATCTCTTTGATGGAAAGATGAACAACAGTGAATGAGAGATTGTGAGAAAGCTTGGAAAGCCTTTGAATAAATTGAGAACTTGAAGGCTCTTGAGAGGAATTGAGAGAACTAGAGCTTCGATGTTAAATTGGAACTTGGGAGCAAGTTGGTAACCGGTGTAGATCTTCAAGGGGCCAAGGGAGTCCTTTTATAGGCTCTGAAAGGCTCGAGAATCTTTTGGAAATTGACGAGTGTAATGAAGTCGTCGAAGACCGTAATTACGGTCATTTTGACAAAATTAATGCCGCCTCGCTGGAGTTTGCTCGACACCACCGGATACTCGGTAGCCTCCACCGGGTAGCCAGTGGGTTGCCTGGACCGGGGGGTGCTGGATAACTGCAACGACCCGAACTTTTATAAATGAAATCCCCTTGAATGAATAAATGCCTTGTTAAGTAATGTAGTTTTAGAAAACACATGCACTATTTTTGTTATTTTTGACCGCTATAAAATAGTCTGTCAGATTTAAAAGACCTTTAAGAATCATAACTGTTGATAATATAGCCATTGCATAGTGACCGTTAAGATTAGTATATATTAAGGGTTATGATAAAGTCTAATTGACGCAGACAGAAGAATTGATGTTCTCGACCTGTAGGATCATATCCTATGAAGCCCATTTATCAGAGTTTCTGAGGGAGATGACATCACTAGGCCTTGCCCATGACTAAGTCCAAGTTGAGATTTAACAATTGAAACTTGTGCGAAACCGTTCACGTTCACGGGAGAAGTTCAAGCTTATTGAGATCACGATCCAAACCATATTCGCCGAACCACCCTAAGAAACCACCACCACCGCACACCTTATTGCGCACGCTGGTGTAATAAGGGGTTATGTATCTAAACCCTAGTAATATGAATTTGTATATTTTTTTAATGAAATAATGATTATATTTATCCTTTTTTTTATTTTTTATAAATGATTATATAATGAGATTTTGATATGAAGAAATTAAAATTGTATTTTTGGGAAAAATAGTTTCAATTAAAACTCTTTTTGATAAATTCAAGAATTTTGAAATAAATGTTATTTTCATATAATATTCTTATTAAATAATATTTATTTATATACAAATGATAATATAATTTATTAAAGTACAATGTAATCTTTATAAGGGTCAGAAAATTGTTATTGTCGTAAAAAGAAGTATTTCAATAAATAAGAATTTTTATTTAAAGGAGAAAATTCTAATATTTAGAAAATTATTTCGGTAAAATAAATATTAATTTTGAAATCATCCATGTCGAAATTAACTAACAGTGAATTTTTCATAATTTTCTAAGACAGTCAAATTTTTGGGTAAAGATTAAATACGATATAAATATACGGTCTGTATCATGATATCATAATAGCCCAAAAGTGATGTAATAAATGCTATAAAAGAAATCCACGATCAAATATAGATTCTCCCTTTAAAATAATGTGTTTTAATTTTATAAACCTTTAATGAATATTCCAAAACCTATATTGTATTTTAAGATTTTAAAATCAATTCTTTATGAACATGACTCATTTTCACATCACCAATGGTATTATTTTAATATGTTTGGGGCTTTATAAAATATTGAAAACCACTCCTCTTTGGTTGACAAAAACCATGATTTTTTCATTATATGATGTCCAAAACTGAAGTTTAGAAATTAATAAATAATTTCCTCTCTTTTGCCATAAATACCCACCCAATCTTCCACTTCTCTTCACTTAAAACCCATTGAGCACAAAGTTTCTCTCTTTCCCTCTCTAAAGTCATCTCAAGGTGTTCCCAAGCTCTTAAGATGCTTCTCCCAAGTTTTTAGAAGCGCTCTGTCAAGGTAAGAGATTCTATTTCTCCTTTTTATTCAAATATTTTCTTTGTACTAAGCCTTTTGATTCTCAATTTTTCACGTAATGTGTTTTTTACACACCCCTTTACTGTCACCCGTGGTTTTCCATGCCAAACTTTTGTGTTGTGAATACTCATCCCCATTTCCATTTAATTGTATTCACCTAGATGCACCTATCCTTCACTGATTGAGGACTTCCATGTATATAACCCACACTCCTTAATTGTGAGATTAAAAGTGATGAAAGTCTTTCTTATGTCGTATGATTTATGTGGCACACAAATGCATGCACATGATATGAATGTGATGGGTGAACCCGAAATTATATAGTCTTCTAATGCATTAGCCAACACACTATGTTATGATGCCTTGGGGGTTAACCTTGACTTATGCTTATGATGTCATGTTTTATGTTGCCGTCACATTCCTATGTTTCTTTGATGTTATCATCTTATATAATGCTTCGATGTTCATGTTTATGATTCTCACCCTTTTATGTAACTTTGATATGCCTCTCGACTCACATCCCGTGCAGTATTAGATGATCAATGAATTTTAAGGGCATTTTATGGAGTCTTAAATAATGTCTCTATATCCATGTTTCAAGTAAATGTGCTATGTATCTAATTTCCAAAATACACCAGGTCTCTCGATCTTTTGAGATTGTATTAAGTATGTCTTTATGAAATAAAGTGTATAAAAGATATGAGTTGTCATAAAAACCTCCACCGGCTAGCCGCTTCGGGCCAGTGGTTGGCTGGTGGCCTTCGGGCAGAAAGATTGCACCTCTAATGGAGCCACCGGCTGGCCGATGCTCCTCTGGTTGGTCGGTGGTCTTGCTGGAGAAGCGATTTGCTGCCATCATGGCACTGGGCCGGTGCACTACATCGGCTAGCCACCTTCAACTTCAAGAGTGGCCACCTCCACTTCTACCTAAAGCCTTCCTTTGATCCGATGATTCCAAGGGCTTTAAGCATGAAAAGAGATATGCCTACGCCTTTATCGAGGCTTTAAAGGATCTTGAAGATGCCATTGAATTCCACTAATTTATATTCAAAGTAAACACTAAAATTCACTAAAAGAAATTGTAAGTAATATGGGTGATTGTTTGTGATCATGAAAATACCATGAGAGAGGTACAACACCCCGCACCCGCTTTCCCATTGACCTAGGCGCCCTCACGCCCTTGGGGCTTATGTCCTTGCGCTACCACCCCTTTCATATCCACATAACCGTATAATCATATAATCACATCACAACTGCAACCGCAACTGCATAACCACAACCATATACCACATCACCACATATCCACATCTATACCACCTCCACAAATGACTAGTCTAAGGAGCATACACCGATGATATGTCAGTCGTACTAGAATCCACTATGCTTCACTAGTTTTCTTGGATTGTAAATGTTCGGCCACAATCAGTCTGCGCTAGGCGCATTGCCTTTACAATGAGTTTAGGAACAGTGCACTGCTTCCCTCAGATCACTTTTGTCGATTCCTTGCGTATTGCTTTGGATGAAGTCCTCTTCAGTTTAATGACTTGAAGGTCACCTCCATGTTGTCAAGTGTGTATGCTCTGGTTTGCATCATTATAACCCAAATCTGATGCTCCGATGAACTTCACGGTCTCCAGAAATGCCTGCCCGTGACCTTCGAGAGAAAATACAGGCTTGAATCTGCCTTACGGTGAAACTCAGTACACCGCATACCCCCCTTGCGGATCGCGCACCCCACTTCACGGACCGCGCACTCCACCTCGTTGACCTCCGCCACAGGCCACCTTCCTCAGTGTACAGAACCCAGCGGACCGTGTACTCCCCTGGCCGACCGCGTACCCCACTAGGCGGACCCCTGCCGCAAGCCTTCTTACTGCGCGCACACCTCATGGACCGTGTACTCCCTGCACGGTCCTACTTCGCGGACGATTCTTGCCTTCCTCGATCTTCAGAATACTCTTCGGATTTACTTAAGCTTTGATCGATCCTTAATGAATGGGTTAGCCGGGTATTTATAGGCAAAGTCCTCCGAGAAACTTTCTAAGCCTTTGGAATTACTTTTTTAACCCTTCGGTAAATACCCACTGCGTACTCCCATACGGACCGCGTACTCGACTTCCCGACCGCGTATGACTTTGCGATCATTCAAAAAACAACGCTTCGTCACTGCATATTCCAACCAGGTGGTGGCCCAAAAAGTATTGCCTTATAACCGTGTAGTTCTTTGATGAACCGCATACACCCAATGCAGGCTGTGTACTCGACTGCACGAGTCGCGAGCTTGACCACGCGGGCCGCGTGCTTGACCATGCAGGCTACCTCCCTTAACCTCAAATCCCTCGCGCATCCAAAACCTTCATTTTTTAGGCCAAAAAATTTGGTAACACTTGAAAACAATGCCATGTACAAGCGACTTCCGGGCTTCCAAATTTTGCAATAAACCTCTTTGATCAACCCATAACTGGATTGGTAACAAACACAACACCAAACATCAGCTTGGATCACCTTGGTTCTAACACTGTTGCATCAACAACAACTCTATCCCATGTTAATAACCACAACAATTCCACTACTTCCGCAACATCATCCTCTTCTTTCCACATCAACTAAGCCAGATCACCGTCACAGCATATCATTATCCTATCATCAACCGCGTGAAACCAACAACACGAAAGACAACTTTCACAACAACAAACATCATCAGACTACCCTACTCAATCATGGTCCACCTCATATTAAACAATCTATGCACAAACGACATCAAATATTAATTCCAGAATTCAACATCTTCTTTTCGCTACCTCATTTAAATTATTAACCAGTTATGAACGTGATGAGGCATATCAACAACAATCATGGCATCACAATGTTGGGAAGGGTCGTGTGATCATCGGAACCAGAAACCTCAGTCCACTGGAAGATCACACACATCGGAGGCTTTGTGTAGCGGAATTCAAACCTCCAGAACTTCCGTCCCCCAATTAAGTGTATCGAAAGATAGGAAGTCTATGCACTCTACTCACCGCACAAAGTCGACCCTTGCACATGCGTGCTAACGAACTTGCAAGCTTACAAATGGAAATTAAAACCAACGGAAGAACAAAAAACAAAAAACGCAAAGTGGTTTATGTGGTTCAAACAAGATGTCCTACATCCATGAGAGAAACACTACTGCTTTCATTATCATTGAAAGTATAAGAAATTACATTTACAATTGACAAATCCGTCAGTAAGAATTAATTACAAAGGATCAACACTTTGTAATTCTCTGAATGGATCCGAATCAATGTTCATGTCATTGACGTACTGTGCACTTCCTGATACACTGTTCTGATTCAGGGTACACAGTACAACGTGGTCCCCACTTCCTTTTATAGGAGTAGTCAACTGGATGTCTCGGTTGCGCCGACCTCTGATATACACGGAGATGCCTCCATTTGGAAAGGTGATTGTTGATCTTAGTAGCTTTGTGACATTGAGTGCTTGTTCCGGTGAACAACTCAACATACTCTTTTCGGATAACTCTAATCACCAAACTATCCCCTACTTTCATAGTTCCATCAAAAGATACCAACTTCCGATGGCTCTACTGCCTCCTGGAGAGGTTTTTGCTGCCGCTGTCTGTACATAAGGCCAATCCAACTTCTGATGAATTGAAACTGGTGAACTGGATCCGTTGAACTAAAATAGACCTCATATCCCAACAATCTCCCACTTGAAGACCGTTTTAGGGAAACTTTGGCAACCCTCCCAACACTTTTGCAATCAAACAAACTTCTCTTCCTTTCGCAACATGCAGTGTTTAGCATCCCCTTTTCGTTCACCCAAGTCCAACTGAGGCGCAATGTTGCTTTAAACAAATCCCCCTTTCGCAACATGCAGTGTTTAACATCTCCCACTTGAAGATTGTTTTAGGGGAACTTTTGAAACCCTCCAACACTTTCGCAATCAAATAAACTTCTCTTCCTTTCGCAACATGTAGTGTTTAGCATCCCCCTTTCGTTCACCCAAGTCCAACTGAGGCGCAATGTTGCTTCAGACTTTTTTGAACTAACGCTTTAATGAACATGTTCGTCGGATTTTGGCTTCCAACAATCTTTTGAAGATCTAACAATTTGTCTTCTAACATGTTCATAATGAAGTGGCACTTCAAATCGACATGCTTCGTTCGTGCATGGAACACGAGATTTCAATCCAAATGGATCGTGTTGTGATTGTCATAGAATAAGTCCCCATCTTCTTGACTTTCCCAAGCTCCTTCAAGAAACACATCAACCAAACCAACTCCTTTCCTGCTCTTGTTGCTGCTACATACTCTATTTCTGGTGTAGACAAAGTAACGATTCTCTACAGCCTTGACATCCAACTAATCGCCGTATCTCCGTAGGTGAACGCAAAATCGGTCGTGCTCTTTTGGGTATTTGAGTCTCCAGTGGAGTTCGTATCCACAAAACCTTGCAACGGATCTTCCTCCCTTAAGCATAGAACAACTTCTTCTGATCCTAAAGTATCGGATTATCCATTTGACGACTTCCCAGTCTTCCATTCTGGGGTTCGACATAAAGCGACTTACAACTCCCACTGCAAAAGTTATGTCAAGCTGAGTACAAATCATTGCGTACATTAGGCTTCCTACTGCAGATTCAAATGACACTTTCACCATGTACCGACTCTCATCTTCTGTTGCCGGTGCCTATGCCTTGGATAACTTGAAGAGTCCGATAAGAGGGGTTGAGGCAAACTTACATTCGTTCATTTTAAAATTTTCAATGATCTTCCAAATGTAGTCTTTTTGTGATAACACCGAAGTTCCGACTTTCCTACCCCTCTATCACCCTCCCCAAGATTTTCTTGGCTATCCTGAGATCTTTCATCTCGAATCTTTCAGACAACTTACTCTTCAACTCTTGAATCCTTGAAACCTCCGGACCTACTAGCAACATGTCATCCACATACATGAGCAGTACGATGAATGTTCCATCACCCCATGCCTTCTAGTAACAACAATGGTCCGCGTTGCACCTTTCAAATTCTTCTTTTGACATATGTTAGAGTAAAAGAGTGAAGACCCAATCCCCAAGGTACCTAAGGAAGGTCTTGAGGTTATTTTATAATGAATAATAAAAACCATATAGGACCACAAGTTCGATGTGGGATGCAAATTCCAACACTCCCCCTCAAGTTAGGTGTACCTAGCTTGGACACATAGTTAATGAAACCAAAGCGAAGAAAACAAAGAACACTGCAAACACTCCCTTTCAAGCTGGACATACCCAGCTTGATTACAAAACAAGGCAAAACAAAGAAAAGATAAACCGCAATGGCTGCTGCTCCCCCTCAAGAAGGTGATGGATGATGCTGCTGAAAAAGATTGGTTGCCAAACCGCACAAGCGGTGCCGGTCGACGGAGCGCTGAGAAAGCCGCACAGGCGGACCGATTGTCATAGGCGTCGGGAATACCGTACTAGCGGTGTCGGACGAGGGAGCGTCGGGAAAGCCGCACAGGCGGGCCGGTTGTCATAGGCGCTGGGAATACCGTAGAGGTTGGGAGGCCGAAAAAGCTGGAGGAGGCACATGAAACCGGCGGGGAGGGCTGCCTCGCAGAGGAGTAGCGGGCGGCGGGATCGGGACTCCTCGGTGCAGGGAGGGCCGAGGCAGCGAGAGCCGGCGCTGCAGGATCCGCAGCGCAGGGAAGACAACGAGGAGGTGGCGCATAGATCTGGCCGAAGCGAGGAGGCTGCTCGGACGTAGGAGAGAGGAGGCGGGATCTGGCTCCGGTGAAACCAGTCAGCCCGGCAGTTAGAGCTTATGGTGGCCGGGACTCCCAGATCTGGCTAGGATGCAGTTGCGCATGAGGGAGGAGGAGCTGCGCAACTCGAACGAGAGGCGACGTCGGACTTGGCGTGATCCTCGTCGGCCGACGCTGATGAACTCGACGCCCGAGGTGTAGTAGCGCAGAGTGGAAGGGATCGCGCAGGGAGGGAGCGACTGCCTGGAGTCGTCGCCCGCAGGGAGCGGCCAATGATATGGCCGTCGCGCGAGGGGCCGTCGCACAGGGGCGCACGAGAGGGATGCACGACGGGAGATGCCGTCGGGAGGGGTCGATCCGACTGGAGAGACTGGGGAATTGGGCTGTTGCGCAGGGCGACACCGCCGCCGGTGAGGACGGTGTGCGGAGGGGAGCGGTGATCCGAGAGAAGCCCGATGCGGCTAAAGGCGGGGCCGTCCAGGGATCTCGAGCGGCGCAGCGTGAACAAGAGCCGTCGTCGAGCGCACCGGGGAGGGAGGCGGGGTTGGGAAATTGCACAGGGAGGCCAACGAGGGATGCGCAGGGGCACCCAGAAGATGGTAGGGGGCGACGTTGATGGTGGCCAAAGGGCCGAGGCCCCCCCCCCACCGTGGGGGAATTGCCGGAAACCCTAGATGGGAAACAAATGGGAGGGAGAGCTCAGGTTAGAGAACACCCTCTGATACCATGTTAGAGTAAAAGAGTGAATACCCAATCCCCAAGGTACCTCTCTAAGGGTGGCCTTGAGGTTATTTTATAATGAATAATAAAAACCACATATGACCACAAGTCCGATGTGGGATGCAGACTCCAACAACATAAATACGTTCACTTCCGATTCCATTGTCTTGGCGCTTGCTTCAGTCTGTAGACTTTTCTTTAGTTTACAAACCAAGTTTCGGTTCTCTTCTTCTATGAAACCCATCGACTGTTTCATGTAATTTTCTTCCTCCAAATCGCCATGAAGGAATGTCTTCCTTACATTAATCTGTTCTAAGTACAGATCTTCAGATAACACCATGCTTAGCACCATGACAACCAAGGTAATTCTATAAATAAATCAATCTTATGATTTATAGGTATTCATAATCATCATAGTTTTAAAAATAATTTTATAAAATTTTTAAGTCGAAAAATGAATAGTTTTATTTAACTAAATTGTTTTTCTATGAACTATATGATTTTATTTAAACGATAAATTTCTAATTTTTAGAAATTGAATTTGATAAAATGAACTTCATTTTTGATACCAACATATCAAATTTTGCTTAAGGTGAATTTCTCAGATTTTTTTAAAACAATTGATTTTTAGGTGAATAGTGAAAATGTTGATTTTTCAAAATACTGTCACTTTTATGATATTATAATATTATCAGGATCTAACCATGACTTAAAAATTAATTGACCAAAGATGTAAACCTTTGGCTTGACCAAAGATGTGTTCAAGGAGTTAAATAATATATTTTAAAACATTATTTTGAATTTCGGAACCCAAACTTGATTTTTGTAAACATAAGTTATATTTTATTCAAATTAAAAATTATTTTTGGATCTTTGCATTTAATGGTACGGTTGGAAAGTGCCATTCGGTTTTGGCTTGATCCAAAAGTCTAAAAACCTTCATTTGTTTATTAAATAACCAAATAAATTTGGGAAAATCGACTTTTTACTTGATTTCAATGTAAAATGTTTTTTACGCTTAAATCAGGTATTTTTGGTTAGAAGCTCCCTTTTATTTTTGGTTACATAAATAAGTTATCATGGTAAAAAGTTAATTTATCATGGTTAGTTAAATTGGGTTTAAAGGGGTTTCACTAGGAGATAAAGCTTAAAATGTCAACACTTCTCTAAATGTGATTGGTTGAGTGTGTTTCGATCCTATCACATCTTATCTACGAATTTGGGGTGCCTTGGTGCCACTTGACCATGAATGAATCCTTTTAATATTTTAAAACTTTGAATAATTACAGGAGTGCCACTCCCCTCATTTATAAAAGGACACCACTTCTCCTATCTTCTTCACTCATCTTGAGCCACTTAACTCGAGTCCTGCTAAAATCTCTTCCTAATCTTCCTCCCCACGACTTGAAAGCTCTGGTCTCATTAAAAGACCAACCTAGAAGGCTAAAATTGTAAGCAAAATGTGATTTTCCGAAAAATAGGTATAACTCTTAATTGAGTATTTTCATTTTATTTCTTATTCTACCTCCTATAAATCTTCTATAACAATGCTCAAATAATAACATCAGTGTCTTTCATATATTGAAATGTTATTATACTGGAGGCACAACCCATATTCATCTCCTTTTCCTTCCTATGGTCAATGAAAACATTTTTCGTGCGTACGTGTGGACTACCATCTCCACGAAGCGATGTGATTCATTTTTCATTACCGTCTCACATGGATGGTCATAAGGATGAAACTAATGAATAAATATGACTTGTATAACATATTTATAAATTTGGAAAAGTAAATTATTATCTACTTTATTTCTTTTACACCCTTTAGAAAAATGAAAAGGTTGTTCATGCGTACGTATAAATTACCATCTCCATGAAATGACGTGGTTTATTTTTCATGACCGCTTTACATGGTTGGTTTTAAAAATGCATCTAATGCATAAATATGATAATTATAACATGTTTATGATTTTAGAGTTATTGGAACTATAACCCCTTTGACCATGGTCAATGCACCAATGTTATTTTGAGGTTACAAACCGAACGACCCAAAAACGTTAAATGTGAACTTAACCATTCTAGTAACTAAATAAAACATGGTAACAAATAAAATAAGGAGAATAGTGATAATGAAATGAATATGAAAAAAGCTCCAAGAAAGCAAAAAACTAATATAATTTTATTATTCAGGAGTTGGAGAACATACGAAGCTAGACGTGACTTAAGGTAGATGATTTTCTTTTAAAACATTGTTTTAAATGTTTTAAACTCTTTCTCCTTTATATCCATGTTCTTTTAAATGATTCAAGAATGTTCTTATTTATGTTTCAATGGTTGCTAAATGTCATTTTTTGACTATATTTGACTTTCTTTACAAAAGTTTAAAAAGGAATATTTTTAACGTTTTCCGTATAGGTTAATTTCGATTTTTTTTTACAAAAGTGCAAAAAGAATGTTTTTTTAACGTATACGGTTTGACTGCATTTTCTCGCCGTCATAGCCGTTATTCGTTATCAAGTTTCCTTACAAGTTTTCATGGTTATTTTCAAAGAAAAACTTTTTGAAAAAGTTTTTCTAAGGAAACATAAACGTTTTCTCATCTTTATGTGATAACTGAAAGTGTTTTGCTTATAATTTAAAATGAGTTTTACAAAGGTTTTATGATGAAAAAGTACAAGCTTACCAATGTTTTATTCATGATACAGTACTTGAGTATTATAGATGACGATAGATGAGCTCGATATAGCTCATGACGGTTGCACCTGATATAGTTCTCCAATGCATTGGGTAATGATTTAGTCTTCGAAGACGGAAAATGGAGATAACCAGGTAGACTTCAGTTATTATGACACGAGTTAAACACAAGTGAACACGGGTTATGAATATGATGCTCTAAGATACCTATATTATGTTTGCAAGAAAATTGTTTTTTTTTTATGAAAATCTTTTGATTTTTGAGGTGTGAGGGAAGTTTAAAAGTGAAAGGTTTATTTTTCAAAGGAATGTTTTCATGAGTTCTTACATGCCCAGGATACCTTCATGGTTCTTCCTTTGCTTGCTAATGGGTTTCAAATGTTTCCTTTGAGCCATGATTGTTTTTTCACATGTGGAAATGTTTTATTTATGTACTCAAAAGTTTATTGTAAAAAAAGAAAACGTTTTCACGAGTTTTAATTTTATTTCACTAGACTAACGGGATTCCTTTATTTTTATATCCCTTATCGAGCTCTGTTTTGATTATCTCACATTTTCAAATGTTTTTCACAGGATCTAGGGATGAGTAGAAATTTTAGCAAAGTCAAGATTTTCGCTATGGTGACTTGTCTTAAATGAAGCTAAAATGTCTTGAATGAAATAGAGGTGTAAACTGAATGCCTTATTTTTGTGGAAAAAATGGATATTGTGTGTCAGTGTTCCCTATGTAATGTAATGTCTTTCCTAATTCTCTAAAACTCTAAACCTAAAAGTTCAAACTCATATTTATTGGTTTTTAATATCACAGGTCGTTATAATTGGTATTAGAGCAAGGTTTGGATACCTTTAGAGGTTGAGAGAATGTTAAAAGACACTTTAAAGACTCCAATTTATGATTTTATTATCATGAGGTAGCTTTTGAGGATTGTCATGTTGCTTCATCTAATCCATGCCTGTTTAAAATGGTTTTTTCGTAGAGGAAACAGGGCAGCTGAAGTAGGAAGGTTTCCGGAGGATAATAACCTTCTGAATCAACAACCTGGAATGGTTGGAACAATGCAGTTTATGCCAGTGTTAACTCAGCTGATACAGGCTATTAATGGTGACACCCATGAAAGAGAGCGACCAAATTCTCCGCAAGGGAACATGTCTATAGTGGAATATTTCATGAAACAACACCCTTCGACATTTGGTGGATCTTCGGACCCGGTGATAGGTAAGGATGGATAAATGCATTGGAGAAGATATTCGAAGTTTTGGGATGTATAGAACATCAAAAAGTAACTATTGGTATCTATCGTTTTGAAGGTGAAACCGATTGATTGTGGTATCTAATTAAGAATACTGAGGAAAAAAATGAGATTGACGTCATGAAGTGGACGGACGTTAAAGATCTTTTTATTGAGAAATATTTTCCTAAAGTTTTTCGGCTTAGAATTGGAAGACAATTTCTGGAGTTGAAATAAAAAGAAGTCTTAATGGCCGCTTATGAGGCAAATTTTACTTGACTGGCCATGCATCGAATTTCATTTTGGAACATGAGGATAAAATTAATAGATTTTACACAAGTCCAATACCAAGTTTACGAAGTGCATTGACCTCTCGTGAATTTATAAGTTATGAGGGAGTTTTTCGTTGTGCTGAGAAATTTGAGATGAAGTTTGTCGCCACTCATGTATTTTGTGACAACAAGAGTAATAAGCGGTCAAGGCGACAAACAATAGAGAAACAATCAACCAAGAAATCTGTTGGTAAGCCCCCCAAATGTTCCAAATGTTGTAAAAGACATTGTAAAGAATGTTTGGTAGGATCAGGAAAGTGTTACCGATGCGGTAAGCTCGATCATTTGGCTCGTGACTGCAAGGAAAATAGTTCTGATTAGACTAGTAATGAGAAAACAGTTAGTCAACAATATTTGGAACGAGTTGGGTCATTACGCTAATGCATGCCCGAAGTTAGTTTCTCAAGATGAGAATCATCAAGAGTGAACGCAAAAAGGCGTGACAAAGTCTTGCTACTACTACGACAGATGCTGGACCATCAAATGAAGTGGTGTTAGGTATATTACTTGTTTATACAAATTATGTCGATGTCTTGTTTGATTTGGGATCCATGCATTCCTTTATTTTTGAGAAATTTGCAAGTAAAATGGAAATGCCATATCAAGAAATGAAGTCTGAACTTTTGATAAAAACTTCTTGGGGTACTATAAAAGGCAATAAGAATTCATATAAATCTTCCTGTTATCATCTGTGGAATGGTTTTTTCTACAAACCTTGTTGTCTTGCCCATTGTAGTGTTTGGTGTTATTTTGGGTATGGATTGACTATCTGTTTATCATGTTAAGATAGATTGCAGAGCTAAAAAAGTTATTCAATTTTTAGAGTGAGTTTCAATATGTATATAAGAACGAGTTCACATCTTTGATAACATATAAAAAAGGTGAGAAATTGATAAAAGAAGGATTTGAAAGTTATCTTGCACATATTTTTTGAAAAAAAGGAACTGTTCAAATTAGCGACGTGCCAATGGTAAATGAATATATGGATGTATTTCCTGATAATTTGTCTTCTGTTATTCCTGTTCGGGAGGCTGAATTTGCTGTTGACTTTGTCACGACCCCCTCCCCTAAAGACTCTCCTGGGCCGGCAATGAGAGAAGGGAGATGGTGACCGCCTAAAGCCTGCCTCCAATAAGCCACGGGTTGACGACAAGCACTGAGAGTACAACATACATACAATTGGGAGGCATCACTCTCTAAAAAAAGAAAATGAGGAACGAGAGATAAGACAAGTACACCAACTAACTCCTGCCCAGATAATGATAAAAGAAAGATCTCAAGTACATGCATGTGATGTCATACAAAACCAGTACAACTGAAAATGAACTACAAGTACCAAAAGATAAACCCGACAACGACCATGAAGCCCAAATAGCCCTTGAACAACCCACGAGCTAGTAATATCCAGCTCGATCTCCAACATGCTTCTATTGACCTAAAAAACAATTTATATATACGTAGGATGAGCATAAGAGGTATACTCAGTAGGATCCTCCTCAGAGCCTCTCGTGTAAAGGATAAAGAAAGCATACTAAAGCGCGGTGAAAAACAAGTGAAACTAACTATTCACCTAAATAGGTATACTAAGTTCTCAGCCCCACCATGACTATCTCTCACCAAGTATCACATACAAGAGATCATATATTATAGTAATAAAATAAGGGTACCCTGCTACCGTTTCCACACTGGTTTGCCGCTGCCTCAACGTCGTACGTCTTGAGCCATCTCTCTCCAAAAGAAGCCGCCCAAAGACACCTAGGCTAAAGTATCACAACATGCATCTCGTGCATCACATCATCTCATCATCCTATGCCACATCTCCATATAGTAGCCGAATAGTTTTTGGGAGCAACCGCAACCCGTATGTCGTGCATCATACATTGAGTATTGTACTTCAAACCACCACAGCCCATACACGTCATACCTATAATAACTCGTAGTTACTATATCCAGAGATACATGTATGTGAAAAAACCACAAACCATTACAACCCTCTACACATATATGAGCAAACTAACCACAGTGCATACCGGCACATATATGGGGAAACTAACCACCGTGCATACCAGCACGTAATACTATCAGGAGAAGAGAGTGAGACCAGAGGGGGTAGTCAGCCATCCATTCCTCGCCAACCTGGATATTAGGGAAAACACCCTCCCATGGCCCACAGGGTGTCAGTTGTCCTACCTACATTGGTAGGGTGCGTATGAAATCATAAAACTTACAGGATATAATATAGTCACAGCCACACTAGAGGCATTAACCTAGTCTCAGACTCAACTGCAGCTATCGCCTCTCGGAGATTCGGCCACCACCACTAAGAACTAGATATCCTATAAACATTTAAAATGGTTCATTTAATTAATTCTTTCCTTTTTTAACAATTCACTTTACGTTAATTAATTCATAAGTCATTAACTAACATTACTCCAAACTACATTACATTAACCATCAAGGTGAAATCCATGCCCTCCGAGCATAATCCAACCGAGTCCACGGTTTCTCAGGATTTAACATCTTTTGCATTCCAGTAAGCACCAACCCTAGAGGTTAAACATTAGTTATTCATTATTATCATTCCATAATTCTAGGTACTCTAGGAAATATCCTAAGCTACCATCAAAAGATGCATAACCAAACACATCCGGCTGCCTTAAACAGTGGGGAAAAAAATGAAGGTAAACAAGCAACCCAGCCATCCGGCCTTTAAACCGATTTATCATCAACCAAGCATCCAACTTTCAGCTCAACAGCGAGTAAACCCAGTTTCAACCCGTTCCATCAAACCAGTGCCATCCCTGACAGCATCATGCATATCACCATGTATCTCGCCGTCACAGGCGTCAACCTAAGGTCCTAACCCTGACTCCAGCTCGTGATTCTTGTAATGGTAGAAGATAGCCACTGATATATTGCCAGGAATGCTACCAAGTGGACCAATCTGTCAGTCTTGGAGATAACCTCCTTGCTCCAGCTATTGAATTGGCCTTCCTCCAGAGTTGGCCAATAAGCGTCTGGAAGTCCACGCTTCCGGTGAATCAGGCATGTTTGAGGTCTCTTGGGATGCGGTTTTGGCCTGGTTAGCTTGATGAATAGGCCTGTCCACGCTCCAAAGGGAATATCAACCCTGGACGCAGGTTTTCTCCCATGACGTTTTTTGCTAAGTGGAATAATTCCTTGGAAGCGATGGGGTCCTTTCGGTGTTATCCCATACAGAGGCTTGGGGAAGAACTCGCTGTACATTTCCCCCATGTCCGGAGCCCCACTAACCATTTGCATCTCCTAGAGGCTTGTTTTTACCTCTCCATGCACCAAATGGAAAATATTTGTGTTCGGGCTCCACCTACTGATGATGTATGGAATCAAATGCTTGTTGCGACTAGCGGAAGTTTGTGAGATCCAAACAACTTTGTACAAGCCTACTTCCTTCAGCTCTTGTTCAAACTATTTGTAGCTTCGTCGCAACTAGAACGACCAACCCCAATCCTTACTGAATGCCCCTCCGGATCGGAGGTCCCAACTTGTTGACCATCCAAGCTTTTGATTTGCGGTCGACTTCTTCATGATTGATCTATAGATGTGCACGTCCAGCTCAGGTGTACGTGAGTGTACCCAAGAACGTAACCTTTGGGACAACCAATCTCTTTAATAAACTCTCGACTGACAATATGTTGGCTCTAGCCATTTCTCGGTGCTTGCTGATCTAGTGAGGCGGGAAATTTCTTTCTCGCAGTTTGGGAATTGGAGCATCACTCAGCAATCCAAACCTGTATAAGGGAAACCAATCTGATAACGGATAGTCTCGGCGATTCGGTCCTATGAGATATGAGGAAATTGTGCTTTGAATGAATTTGCTGATGATGACCGACCTCGACGCTCTCAATCATCTTGGTCCGCCTCGTGGCCACGACTCTGGCATGTTCACGCTACTCTAGGGTCATTTTCTACAAAAAAAGAAAAGAAAAAAGAAAACAATCATAAATCAAGAAAAATGGCAAAGTATGATTATTCGTATGGTAACTACGCGAAACCATGTGGTGACCAAGCAGGCGGCGTGGTGGCCATGCGGATACGCCAAGATCACGTAATAATCAAGCGGGAGGCACAATGACTACGCGAAAGTGTGGAGTCGCATACCAAGCTAGCGACAACCATCTGTTGGCAAAGAAAGCAAGTGAAGTCCATTGTGTTGGCCGTTGTTCGCACGTTAGGTTCGCCGAGAAGAAGACAAATAAGGTGGGGGGTCTGCCCTATTTATAAGGGGGGATCGCGACCCCTCAGCTACCTGCGCACTCTCTACGCGGGCCGTGCAATTATCTACACGGACCACGGGCCTCCCAAGCAGGATTGCGTGGTAACAACGCAAACTTTTCTTACTTCCTCGTGATTGATCCCTCTTTGTGCTGATCGTAATCCATTTCGAGGGGGGTTGGGGGCATTTGTTGATGCCGATGAACTTTAAATGATCAACCAAACCAAGTCCAGAAGTCGAGAAATCTCATACACAAGAAAAAGATGAAGGCAATGTGCGCCTAATGTGTGCTTGACCGTGTACTTAGTGCGTGAGACCCCTAACTTCACACTATGTTGAAGAGGTCACTACACGAGCGCCCTCTTGCCACGCGGGTCGATGATATGGTCACCATGCGAACGTCCACCTTCTACCTGAACCGGTGTCGTTCGCAACACGCAGACGGGAACCTCCGCGGACACCCCCTAACCCTGAGGTGAATCCCTCATAATTGATCCCTCTTTGTGCTGATCATAACCCATTTCGGGGGGGGGTGGGGGCATTTGTTGACGCCGATGAACTTTAAATGATCAACCAAACCAAGTTCAGAAGCCGAGAAATTTCATACACAAGAAAAAGATGAAGGCAATGTGCGACTGTCTAATGAGTGCTTGACTTTGTACCGAATGCGTGAGACCCCTGGCTTCACGCTATGTTGACGAGGTCACTACATGAGCGCCTACTTGCCACGCGGGCCGATGACGGGGTCACCATGCGAACGCCCACCTCCTATGTGAACCGGTGTCGTTCGCAACATGCAGACGGGAACCTCCGCGGACACCCCCTAACCCTGAGGCGAATCCCTCATACGTGGTGCGATGATGGAACCCTCCGCGGACACCCACTCAGTAGGTGGGAATTTCTCATACGCGAACGCTTGGCAGAGACCCTTCGCGGTCGCACACTCTCTCCTGCAACGGCTGCATGTTTCGGAATGCCGTTTACCCGAGCCTTACCTATAAATACCAGGGTTTCCATTTTGAGAAGGGATTGAAAAAAGAGAGAAACACATAGTGAAGGAGCGTTCATAGAGAATTGCTCGTTTGAGCCCTTAGAGAGTAGATTCCTATAGGTAATTCCTAAAACATCAAACTTTGAAGGGAGGAGGCCCCGCAGAGTGGTTTCCGTGAACCGCATTCGCGAGAGCTTCGTCGGCGAGCTTATCACCTAGAGCTTTCTCCTTTGTGAGCTCGCCCCGTGAGTTTCCCTTGCGCATATCTCCTTCGTGAGCTCCCTATACAGATCGACCTCCTTTGTGAGCCTCCCACGTGGAAAAGCCTCATTTGAAAGCCTCCCATGCGGTAAGCCTCCTTTGCGAGCCTCCCACGCGGACAAGCCTCCTTCGCGTGCCTACAATGTGGACCAACCTCCCTCACGTGCTCACCGTGCAACATAAATCCCTACGTCACATACTACGCGAGGCCGGGGTTCCCATCTGGGCCGAGCCTATTGAAATGGCCTTTGTGGCATCCTTTTGCCGAGGTCAAAACCCCGAAAAGGCTAAACTAAGACCTCTCCCAAAACCGCCCGACCTGCATGATCGAATCATCGGACGCATCAGAGCGCCCTCCTTCGATCATGTATTCCCTCAAAAGGAGGCTCGAGAATTGTCATCCCAGATAGGTAGAACCCTATGGGTAACCACGATTGTGTATTCCCTTGATAATGAGTCCCTATCAGGAGGATGTTGAAGAGGTCTCTCTTGGTTCAACATGCTTATCTTGGCTCTTGATTCCAATCAATGAGCCATGTGCTTTTAGGCTTCCTCACTTGGTGTAAGCCCTAACCACGTTCCCCTTGACGATTTCATCATAAGGAAACATCAATGAGCCAACGACATCCACATTCAGGCAGCACATACCAATGCGTATGTCCCACTGACGCTCTTCTAGTCTCTGAGCAACATTTTGGATCTCCTACTAGGTGTAACCCCCAACTCTCCTTGCCTTTACCTAAGTCATCAATTAGGTGAGGCATATGAGCGTAAGCCCTACTCCATCCTCCGTTATCGCTTGTTTCATGACATAGGTGTTCTAGTCGCACGATGTAAAATTGCATGACAACGTTCTTACTATATGATGTTAAACTGCATGGTACGGTCTTGTCACATGACCTTAAACTGTCACTCAAACTACATGGATTTTGATTCCTGTTAATCAGGATACATAGGACGCTTTTATGAGGTTGAAACCCAACATCATAACCACTTACGTCCTTCCTCACCGGGCCATATTCCCCGTGGGCTCGGACATTCCTGCTCATTGGGCCATATTCCCTTTAAGACCCCTTGTTCACCTTCACTAGGGCCATATCCCCTGTAAATCCATCCTCATTAGGCCATATTCCCGATGAGGCCATATCCTGCCTAGTGTGCCATATCCCCACTAACCAAATAAGCATCTCATGGGGCCATACTCTCTGTGAAACGAACCTATTTTCGTTGGGAAATATTCCCTTTGAGGTCAACCAAAAAGGGCCGCCCATGCGTAATTCCCACACCAACCATCACTAGACACCTTTCACCTAGAAGTCCACTTCGCATGAAGTTTTCAGAAACGGTTATGGTTGCATGACCTTAAAAAGCACTACGATGGTCCTGGCCACATGATCTTAAAAAGTACAACGTGTCCCGTTAAGTGGCACCAAACTACATAGGTTCCGATTCCCTTAATAGTGGTACGTAGGAAGCCCTTTTCAGGGGCCCGATCCCGACACAATGAACACTCACTGCCTCCTTGGCGATAAATTTCAAAGTGCCTTGCTAGGTGGCTCTAAACCAAAATATCACTAATTAATAAGTGAAGGATGGAGAACCTTTAATACATACATATGTTCACATCAATGCATGTCATTGACCAATTTTTAGCACTGATGTAACCAGTCCCGCGTTGGGATTTGAGAAAGATTCACGAATACGTCTTAAATCTATAAGAGTTCAAGAGTAACAATAATTTCCTCGTAAAAGGTGTGAATGAGTCCGACCTCCCACCCTCTTGACTAATGTGTATTCTAAGGTGTCACTGGCAAGTTCTCATGGAAAGCAAGTCCGCGTAGACTCAAAACAAAACAAAACATGATTAGCCTTTGACTCGCGTCACGATCAATTGATCCGAACATGACGAATCACACGTCGAAAACAAATGAGGCACACACAAACCCGACCTAGCAGGTTCACATCAAACAACCCTATCACAGTTCGCGAACTTAACCACAATCCACCACTTTCCACTAGCAACTGCTACCACACACCAACCACTGTTTCCAATTACTAAACCACCAAAACAACCCCACTTCCCGTGCAAAACAGCCACACAAAGCATACACAAATACCCATTTAATCACGTCCCTTCACCATTTACAAATTTACCACCCATGTTATGTTCATTATGCCGTTCGATTCCATATTTAATGACAAACCATTCTTAGCCGTTACCCCATTTATTTCCAGCCATTTCCCCATTTATTTCATGCATCATTATCAGTTATATTCCGCCACTGGCAACATCAAAACAATCCCCCATCAACCGGCCTTGCTATCGTTTCACAACTTCCACATTCCCTCTTGCCAACTGTGGCAAGGCAGCCGCAACCCATGGCATTTGCTGCAGCATCGGCTGCCCCAAACCGTGCCAACACCCATAACCAATTCACTCCCACTGCCAAGGCCACATAATTCACAACCAGCCCACAACAATCACACCACCAATTAAAGGAAAAACGACCAAACCGTGCCAACACCCATAACCAATTCACTCCCATTGCCAAGGCCACATAATTCACAACCAGCCCACAACAATCACCCCACCAATTCAAGGAAAAATGACAGCAATCACACCAAATTCCAGCAGTAAAAACACATCCACAGATTTCTTTTAACATGCTTTCCCATTTATTTAACGCTTCTTTCATGAGAAGCCACAAATTAATTTCGGATTTCACACATCCAATTCGTTGCCGTCTTTAAGTATTTATCCTTTTATGAAAGGTGATTACAATAGATAAATCCTAGCATCAACACACAATTCTCAGCAACAACAACAGTTGTTGTCTCAGCAACAACAACGATTTTCAGCAACAACAGCGAACAAGCATCAAGCACATGAGCAAGAGGAAGAGATGACGGCAAGACCACAACCGCACAAGGGAACCCTCAATCAACTTAAACCACAACAACTACTCATTAAATTCATAGTTCCAACATCCTTCGGATTGAACCACCAACACTACCAAGGATCCCCAAGGGAAGAACGGGGAGAAAATCATGGAGAGGGGAAGAACTCACCTTGGATTACCAACAATCGATCTCCAGGCTAATGATCAAAGCCCCACAAAGAGGGATTGAGTGGTCTCCCAAAAACGCTCTTGAATCGCCCAAGAGTTTAGAGAAAGAAAAGAAATCGAATGGAAGTCGGAGGGGGGGGGCTCTCAAATTTATACCTAGGCTGGAAAAACATAAGACCATGACGCAAGGGTATTGGCCACGATGCAACGGTCAGGATTTTCACAAAAACACGACGCAACATGACTGGCCACACCGCAATGGCACCAGGTCAGGCGAATCTCCAGAAATCACGCCGCATATCTTCCTATTTAAAACTCGATTAACCACCAGATTCGTTAAATCCATGGGAAGACCACGGTGCAATGCTCATCCCCACGCCGTAGGATCCAAACTCTCAAACCCAACCACAATGCGACACGAGCACCACGGCACAACGACACCCAAAATGGAAGAATGACCAAAATCTCTTATCCCGGACTCCACGCTTCAACGATGATGACCACACCGCAAATCTGACCTCCCTTTTCATCCCGATTAACCCTGGGCCCCGACATAACCAAAGGGTAACACCCTCAAAATGGTGGAACCCCCAAACTCGACACTTCAAGCCTCCACCCCACAACTATGCCTTTAATTGGCCTCTCATGGCACAACACATCCCTCTACGCCCTAAAACCAATTCCTAGCTGAAATTTTAGCTTAAACACCACCACTTCCTCAAACCTCCTCCCAACATCTCCAACACCCAAAACATGCAAACGGGCTGAGAAGGTTCAGACTGTTACATTAGATACCTTTCAAACGATTCTTGTCTCCAAGAATAAAAATTAAACTCAGAAGGAAATCCACATATACCGCCAAGCAAGCACTCCCCAGGAGATACCTCACAAATGAGATGACGCCATCAACGAAGCATAACAATAAAGGAAACAAGCAATTCAATTAAATTAGCACCAATTCAAACATTACATCATTGAAGCAAATCAAGATTCAAGCAGCTCGGGATACTAAGAGCGCATCTGCGACTCATGTTCCCATGTACCGTCCTCTATACTACCATGCCTCTACAAAACTAGAATCAAGAGGATAATTCGTCCGCACATCATCTTCTCTCGATGATCTTAGATCTCAACTTGTTACTCTACGAACGTCGCGTCATCCTCGATATCGAACTCTCCCTAATTGATGATATGAGAATCATTATGAGGATATCGCCGGAGTCACGACACATGAAAGCCGCCGTGGATCCAATCCATCTGCAGAGAAAACGCCTCAATTGATACGCCACCTCTCCAAACCTCTGTTGCCCACGATGAGTGGAAACCCTCAAGAACACATGATCTTTGACCTCAAACTCTAGAGGTCTCCTCCAATCTTCATAAAACTTTTGACGGTCCTGCACCACCTTCATCCGCTCTTGAACCATTTGAATCTTTTCTGTAGTGCTCTCTGCACCACATTTGGCCCAAGAACCGCCAACTCCTAAACCTCTCAGTCCAGCACAACAGAGATCGACAAGGCCGCTCATACAATGCCTTGAATGAAGCCATTCCAATGTAAGAGTGATAGTTGTTGTAAGCAAACTCGACCAGGGGCAAATTTTTCACCCACGATCCACTGAAATCTAAGACACACACACAACATATCCTAATGTTTGGATGGTCCACTCGGCTTGTCTATCTGTCTAAGGATGGAAAGGAGTGCTAAGGCGCAATTAGGATCTAAAAGCATACTAAAATCCTTTCCAGACTCGCAAGCTAAAATGAGGGTCTTGATTTGAAATGATGGTCCTCGGTATTCTGTGAAGCTGCACCACCTCATCCACATGCTGCCTGAAAGGCACCACACCGACAACGAGCTCTATAATAGGCGACTTTGTATGTGTTGGTGTAAGAGAACTAGAATCACATCGACTGAAGAAGAAGAAGAAGAATAAAGAAGAATATGGAGGAGAGGAAGACTCGAGAGACTCAACAAGCTCTCCCGCCCAAACCCAAATGCTGATGGTTCCGACGTCCTGGAATTTTTTGATGCTCTGTGGATTTGGTGTTGTTTCGTTGTGGTTTGTTTTCATGGTGCCATGGTTTGGGTTTTGGCCTATATGAGGTTCAGTGCAAGGAGTTTTCACTGTAACACTGCTATTCAGAATTGGATGTTTGTGAGGGTATGACTATTGCCATCGGTACCAGACCCGTGCACTTTTGCACGGGACAACTAGCCGAGAAGCGTTGTGAAGGTGGAAGCTGGGCTGAATGTTTTTGCTGCTGGGAAGGACTTTTCTCTTGTAGTTTGGATTGTTTATGATCTTGGTCTTTTGGACCGTTGGGCCCTAGTTTTTTGTCCAAGTCTTTGATGTCATTATGGTTTCACCCTTGGCCCTTAAAAAATGGGGTTTATCTTAATAAAAAATTAATTTTCAGTCATATTCCCCTAACCACACTAGTTGATCCACTAACCTGGGTACCTATAACCGCCTCACTAGAACCTCCACAACACCCGACTCTCTGATGGGTAGGAAGTGGGTTGACTTCGTCAACCAATCCACGATCACCCAAATTTCACCACATCCTTTGTTCGTAGTAAACTGGTGACGAAATCCATCGAGATGTCCTCTCATTTTCACTTGGGGACATCCAATTGATCAAACAAATCGCCCGAAACATGATGATTCGCTGACAGATCAAACATCGTGATACGGACTCCGCTTATGTTTGCTTCATCCCGAGCCACCAAAGATGACCCCTCAAGGCATGATACATTTTGGACACAATAGGACGCACTGCCACTACTGAACTATGAAACTCATGGAGAACCTCCTCACGCACCGCCGATGGAACTTACAGCCTCCCCTGAAACATCATCTGATACCGGTCATCCTCTAACCATTAGTTGTGTTATGTTGCTTCCTTAGATCCGTATATCCAAGAACTCCAAGCAGCAACAACTTCATCACCTTCTTTGCCAGCATATGAAGGGATCTTCATTAGCATGTATCATAGCAGACAACAATACATATGACTCATAGGAACTCAACCTTCTTCAATCTCTTCATTTATTGGGCTCTTCATCATCACTTAACACATATGGACCTTTTCTCTTCATTGACATATTGACAACAAATATGTAGAATGATAAAAGGAGAGACCGAATACTCAAGGTTCTCTCTAAAGGAGGCCTTGAGGTTCGTTTATAATGAATAATAAAGACCACATCGGACCATAAGTCTGATGTGAGATGCAGACTCCAACACTCCCCCTCAAGTTAGGTGTACCTAACTTGAACACATAAAGAAAAAATAAAGCAATCAACAGACGCTGCAAACACTCCCCCTCAAGCTGGACATACCCAGCTTGATGACAAAACTAGATGAAACAAAAAGAAGATAAATCATTAGCAGTTCTGCTCCCCCACGAGACGAAAATGATGGATGATTGAAGATTGCAGCTCCCCCTCAGCGGCACGACAAGTTGTCGAGGCACAACAGAGGAACCGTGCAGGCGGGGCCGGTTGATGGATCGCCGGGAAAGCCGCACTGGCGGGCTGGTCGTCGGAGCGTTGGGAAACCACACAAGCGGGCCGATCGTCGGAGCGCTGGGAAACCGCATGGGCGAGCCGATCATCGGAGCGTCGGGAAACCGTAGGAGGAGGCCGGCATGGAGGCGGGGGCTGCCGCAGGAAGAAGACAACATGGAGGGAGCAGCAGTGCAGAGGACCCGGGAGGCTGGCGCACTAGAGGGGATGGCGCACAGGAAGGGATCCCGTCGGGAAAGAAGGGGCACGCGTAGGAGGGTTCCGCTGGGAGGGAGTTGCAAGGACGGAGGAAAGGGAGCCACGAGGGATGGTGGGCCGATGGGACGCCACGGGAGGAGGCAGAGCAAAGGAGGCCGCCTTGAGGGAGGCGGGGCGAAGCCGGGAGGGAGGGCGGGCCGGGATGCACCGCGCTGCAGAGGCGGGGAGCCGGGAGCCACGATGGAGGTGCTGTGCGCAGTGGGGAAGCCGTCGAGGGATGCGCAGGAGTGCCGATCAGGGATGAGGCGACACAGCGGGGCTCGATCTGCCGGGAAGGAGGAAAGGCCGGCAGGGGGAGGCGACAGGAGATGCGCGCAGGGCCGCACCGGGAGAGGCGCAGGGGGTACGCGGAGCTGTCGTGCAAGGGGGCAGATAGGGCCAGATGCCTGCCACCCCCTTACGGGAGGAAAATAAAAATCGAACCCTAGACAGGAAAAAATAAAATGAGAGGGAGGACTCGTGATTAGTTTCCCTCTGATACCATGTAGAATGATAAAAGGAGAGACCGAATACCCAAGGTTCTCTCTAAAGGAGGCCTTGAGGTTCGTTTATAATGAATAATAAAGACCACATCAGACCACAAGTCCGATGTGGGACGCAGACTCCAACAAAATACAGCAAATACAACTCTCTTCCTCACAATCCAATTGGGTACTTCAATCTCCCCTTTTGAATTTTTTGCCAATACCCATTTCATTTCTTTCTATTTCAAATTTAGAGTCAATATTATTCTTCCCCTTATTGACAATAAATGAAGGTGAAAAGTTGAGGGAAAGTCCTACTCATCTCCTGGTTCTCCCACAATTGAATTTTCATCTTCTTCCCTTTGTAAAACTCGATTTACATGGGAGACAGGTGACATCACATTTCTCTAAGCAATGAGTCATAAATTAATCAACTTTAAGGCTATGTTGACCTAGTTCGGTGCATAAAATAAGAGTGATTAACTTTGACATCAAAGTTATCCATAAAACTTTCTAGCGTGTGATACCAACTCAAAATTTTCATACTAGGGGCTGCTTAAGCTGTTTTTCAAGGAATTTATAACCTGTACTCAACTCAACAAACATATCAAAAACATTCTAGTGCAATCAGGTTTCTCCCCCTTTGAACTTTTCTGATCAAATAGCTCAACCGACCCCCCCTTTAAAATTAAAACCGATTCAACTCAAAACAAGGATAAGAAAAATGATTATCGTACCTAAACACCGGTATTCTCCGAGCGCTGTCCAAATTTCCAGATTTTCTGGCAGCTGCTCATCTTCACTCCCCCTTGGGGGATACACTCCATTAATCTTCATTTGATTGATACCACTTGGAATTGTTGCAAGGAGGCAACAACTTGTTTTTTCCAAATACCTCCATGATGGATCTTCATATGATTGATACCACTTGGAATTGTTGCAAAGGAGGCAACAACTTGTTTTTTCCAAATACCTCCACGATGGATGTCTTTTCCTGCTGTATAGTAATCACAACACTCATCCAATTCTCCCTAGATGCATCACCTTTAATTCTCTGCATGAAAACACAAAAGTAATAAATATGAGAATATAGTGGGTTCTCCTTAGCTTCTTAATGAGAGCAATTGGGCTGAGATTTGATTCTCAACCCACAAACCCTTTTCTTTGCAGCTTGAGATTTATAAGAATTCTTCATGCCTCCTCTGATTTTTCAGACTTGAGCATTCATGGGTAACATAGTTTTCTTGTTACCTTCAGCTTTCACTCACATTTCATACAACTTCTTAATAACCTTCAAGTTACCCTTATTTGGAAACTTCTCAGTTCTTCTTGGTTGTCTTCCACCAAACAAATTCTTTTATTCATCTCTTAAATTGATTCTCTTTGTTGCTTTAGCTTGCTTCTTTTGTCATTTAACTTCATGGTTTTCTTACATTGATCCACGATGTGGTTTTTTATGCTACAGTAGAAGCATCTCTTCCTTGGTGCAACATCCTCCTCATTATACTTCTTGGGTGCACTTTTGCTCACTTTTCTTTTGGTTCCACCCCAAGGATAGCCCATCTTCTTTTATGTTGGCTTAGTCTTATTTTAATAACCGCAAGTCATGTTTATGCTATTTCTAATCCATTTTATGTTTTATGAAAGTTAATTCATTTTCTGTAAAAGAATGGAAATTTTGCTAAGCCTGGAATCAACCACACGACATATGCATCGACCACATGACCACCTAATCAACCGTGGCAAATATATGACAAAGGACTCGATTGACTGCAAGACAAACTGATCGACTGCACGTTGTAATCCAAGCGCTGCGATCAAGAATTTTCGCAAAGGCATGGATCGACCGCATGCCTAACAGATTGACCGTAGATGTCTCATCGCACTGTTGGATTGACCGCACGAGCAACCATGCAACCACAATGTTGCGAAAATGGAAGGAGCCGCAGCGACAGAGTGGTTTCAGACGCACAGAAACCCTAGCTCGAATAAGCTCATAACGAAAATGGTTCACTGTTCCACCAAGCGCATAGTAAGTCTACTACGCTACAGTGTCACAACCACCTAAGTCCAAACAGCTACAGTGACTGGTGATTGGAAGTCCACGGAGCTACATTACTGCTGTCTCCAAAAATACGAGACGCTACTGTGACCGGTGCCAAAGTCCGCACTGGTACAATGTCTAAACGGATTGGGCTATACTATTCCAACAAGCAAATCCAAATGAAAGCGGCCGTATGTTGAATATGGGATTTTGTTAAAGTAAAAAATCAGCCGCAAGACTGTGACATGCATGATTGTATATTGGCGTTGACCATTTTATTCGTTTATTATTGATTGTCAGTTATTATTATCTTCCACTGCTTTGTTATTTATACTGCTTCCGCGATTGATTTATTTATTCTATACCGCTGTGCTACTCTGATACTATTCATTCCCGTCATTCTAACGGCTAGGTTATAACGGTAACATTTAAATAATAATATTTAATTGTTCGTTTAAGCTCGATGTAGCGTATCATGTATGCTATTGAACATAGTGTTTCTTTCTTAGAACTTGGGATGTTATATCATTCCCCCTTTTGGAAATTGTGTCCTTGCAATTTTAAAATTTAGCTCGGAAAGTTTATTGAAAATCCCACATTGGAAAAAGAGTCAATAAAACTATCACTTTAAAAGAAGGAAAGAAAAGTACAAAGGTCACCCGAGATAACACATACTAGGATTCCATGTAGGAAAACATGGATATGGAAGAGAAACTAACCATCTTGTTCTGATGGAGAGTGATAGAAAACATAATTAGGAGAAAGTTAATTAAAAAACCATAAACTTGTGATGGGTTAAACGGTCTTTGATTTCCCAATAGGAAAAGTAAATGGAAAACATTTTTGTTTTATTATCATTTTTCAAAAAGTTGAAGAATTTATTTATAAGCTTGACTAATAACATTCGGAAACATACTTATCAAGTAGAGTTTCATCTTTTAATAAATATCTACCACAAACTCATCTTTTATCCAAACGATGAGTATTCAAGATGACTTGGTCACACTTGAAGCGTTAGAATAAACTTCTAGAGAATCACATAATCCACAAAAGATGAACTATATATTTCTCTTGTCTTTAGACATCAACCAAAACCAAAATGGTTAGTACAAGATCAGATAATCCCCCAAGAAGAATAATCCTTTATAAGGTGGGGGACTACTTTTAATCTCCAAAATTCAACAAACAATACCCAAAGTTCAACAAAGACCATTCACTAAAAAAAAATTGTCCTTAAAATTCTTCAAAATAATCTAAACTAATATTGAAACCCAAAATTCAGAAGGATTTGATCACATAGTATTCCACGATAAATCTTAACATTCATCACCAAATAATATCAACTACTCTTAAAGTCTCATACTTTAAGTAATTAACCTAATCACATATTCTCCATGATAGGTTAATCATTTCCATAAATTACCCAAATCGCCTTATGTTCATAATAAAAACATAGATTCTTCCAAAATAAAATTCAACCATTGCTCCTCAAATGAAATCCCAAAAGAGCAATCGTCCTGCAAAATAACATTTATCACTTAATCATCAAATCATTTTCCTATATACTAAGGATATCCATTTGATAAAACATAAGTTCCAAAAATCAACTTATTTTTGATCCATAAAATCATTTAACTAAAAAGAATAAGTCATACTAACCAGAGACTTCACGTAGACCAGTGGTAGGCGATAAATCCTTGTCGCACATCGGTTGTGGGTTCGATTCCCACGGCCTTGTCCGACGCGACGGGTTGTCACCCTTCCTGCGGGTTGTCCTTTTTCTAAGACTATAATTCTTAAAACATTCCCAAAATGAGATAAAATCCACAAAAATAACCTTAACATAATTTAACCTCAAGTTTATCTCACGTCTTTCATTTTGCATCTCAAAATATAATAACCCATAATTACCTCAAAATCAAGGATCATATAAACCTTAAAGATTCATTATAATTATGTCCACAAAAGAAAAGGTAATTCTTCTTTGAATAACATTTTCACATATCAAACTTCAAGGTTACACATACTCGAAAAAAAAAGTCTTCCAAAGTAAATCCCATCATCAAAAGAGCATTAATACTTTTAAACATTTCATCATCCTATAATCTACCATAACTTTTGAATCCCTTATATGTAGGCTTCTTAATCATTCAACGTTCTTTATAATCCATTAACTATGCATTTTCACCTTATTTCTTAATACATCATTCCTGCAGATCAAATATCCTCATCATTTATAAATATTAATTCAAAGATGCTCAATTCTCTATTGATAAGAAAAGAAATCATACCTTGAATCTAGATATCATGATCTTCATGATGTTCCCTTTCTCTTTCGGCATGTTGTCCTACTTTCAAAAAGTAAATGTTCACTCCACTTTTGTAATTTCACTTTTCGATAGAGTTGAACAATTTGTGATCTTGAAATCATATGAAAAAGATACCATGACCCATAAAATTGTTTTATAAATAAGTAGGTGTTGGATAACTCAAACAATTTCTTTTAGGCGATTTGAATACTCAAGAACTGTCAAAATCATTCGAACAGGCTTTTGCCATAATAGTGATGATCAAATCGTCGGGGAGGGATAAGAAAGTTGTGCAAGATTTCTTTCCTTCCATCTTGACAAATGATCCTTAATCTGCTGAAAAGAATCATAACTTAAACATGAAATGAATTATTAAAAAAAAGAACCCTCTATAGGGTAAAGATAAAAAACTTTTATATTACTTTAATCCATAAACCTCCTTATATCTCCATTGTTTAGTTTTTATTTAATCAACCTAATTTACCATAACCCTCCAAATGTTTTCATATGATAATAACCCTCTTGGTTATATGGGATCCTTAACCTACACTCAGATAACATCATAACCTTTAAAGTTATCTAAACAGACCTTTGATACCAACTGTAAGGCCCCAGCTTTAAACATTACTTAATCTTGAGAAAAGTCATTAAATTAATTTTAATTCACATCGAGGATCTTTTCAGGTTTAAAGTTTTAGAGAATTAGGTCATAACTCATACATAACAACTTAAATATTACAAGTAGACACTTCTACTCAATATCCATTTTTTTCGTAAAACAAAAAACTCTTTAAAACGAAACATGGTTCGTTTCATGTTTAAACAACATGACTTTTCTTTGATCCCATCCTTGACTCTATTCTTCTTTAATTCCTATGAAAAACATTTCAAAACTTGTGATAAACATAAAAAGTTCAGTAAGAGATACACAAAGAAGGAAAACTGTTAGTCTTGGTAAAACATGAAAACCACGAATACTTTATCATAAAGTAATAATTTTCACCTTTTAGAAGTAGTAAATATTTTTCACTGAATAAAAGCTCATTGCTTACCCTTTTTGTAACCAAAAGATTACCATAAATCCCATAGAAAGCAACATATAACATATATAGGTAACTTGAGACATAAACATACTTAAATGGAATAACCATACGGTTGACTTCCTCACATATCACTAAATGGAATAACCATACAACCGACTTCCATACCCAATGCATTGGAGGTTATAACGTAACCACCCGTCCATGGTTTATCACGGAACCACTCGTCTTTGGTTTATCACGTAACCACTCGTCTTTGGTTTATCACGTAACCACCCGTCAAATGTCCAAGTACCATTATATAATCATAACACATAAAATATTGAAAATATCAACATTTCACTAATAACATTTCATTTGCAATCACAAGAAATCATTTCAAGATATTGAAAAATTCAATCCATTTTCAAAACCATTTTCAAAACCATTTTCAATACCAAAACACCCAAACAGGGAATAAGGGATTTCTTTTCCTTTTAAAAACATTAAGGCTTATAGAGGAAGCCAAATTTTAAATAACGGTTATGGCGGCAGAGAAGTCGTTGTCGCCGCATACGTTAAAAACATTCCTTTTGTCGTTTAGTAAAACGCTTCATAGAAAAAGATTCTCTTTGAATGAAATTAAAAGTCAAAGGGGTTTATTATACACCGTATAAAAGGAGGTGTATATTATCAAAATATGCCTCAATGAAAAGAGATTGAGACGAAGTCCTTTACAAAGATCGTATCATTAGATTAAAGATAAATCAATGACATAATTATGTGTTAAAAATATAAATACACTTAATATAAGTGGATATTCAGTGTAAAACAATCAGAGTTCATTCACACATATTCTTGGAAAAACAAATCCAATAACATGAATATTTAACTCAATGAATGGAGATTGAGTTATGATTTCCCATACAAAGTTCATATAAATGACGTAAGAACTTATCAATGGGGTAATTATGTGTAGAAATAGTATATCCACACAAAGAGAAGTGGAAATTAAAACATAAATAAATAAACAGTGATTCCACACATAATTTTGACATAATATAATCAATGAATTATGCATAAAACCCAACGAGTGGAAATTGGGTTATGAAGTTCCCTTACAAAGTTCATTTTGTTAATCAAATAGATTGATTATGTGTATTCACTATAAATCCACATAAATCAAGTATAAATACTAGATAAGATATCAAAAGTCATTTCTCACATAATCATAGAATGACATAATCAAGAAGTAGAAGATCAACCCAAAGAATGAAAATTGGGTTAAGAAGTTCCCTTACCTTGAGTCCGACTTGTCTCGTGCGTTCTTTAATTTCTTGAATAATAAACTTAGGTTAATTTCTACTTGCTTGAAAAGCTTTTTCATGTTTATTATTCCTTTTATAACACTTATTACCATGATATTCGACACATGGGTCGAAAATGAACTTGTTTAGATGTAAATTGTCCATGTAGTCAAAAGTTCATCATCTCCAGAATATTATTCATGATTTTAATATCATGTATATCCAGTATATATGTATTTATAATATCTATAATATTTGGAGATAAGAAATGAAATGCATCGTTCATGGAGACGGTAGGCCGTACGTACGCATGAACGCTACTTTCATTTCTTTGTCATATTAAAAGAATAATAATCAAATGATATAAATTTATATTATAATACCAGTATTATATTTATGTCTTGTATGTCTCATAGGTTTAATAAAACCATCCTTTGTACGTTCGATGTAGCGTATCATGTATGCTATTGAATATAGTGTTTCTTTCTTAAAACTCGGGATGTTACAGGCATGATCCGGCTATTCCTGTCGGTGCATCCTGTTTCCTACTATTCCTGCTGGTTCTACATACGAGCATTGTTCGTTGGTTGATTATCTTTTTTCAGCAGCATCATCTATCAACTTCTTGAGGGGGAGGTGCATCCACGACGTTTTATCTTCTTTTTTATTGTTTCGTCTTGTTTTGTCATCACGTTGGGTATGTCTAGCTTGAGGGGGGGTGTTTGCAGTAGTGTTTGCTTTGTTTTCTTTAATTATGTGTTCAATTTAGGTAGACCTAGCTTGATGGGGAGTGTTGGAGTCTGCGTCCCACATCAAGACTTGTGGTCTTTATTATTCATTATAAAATAACCTCAAGGCCTCCCTTAGAGAGACACTTTGGGGATTGGGTCTCCACTCTTTTACTTTAACAGTAGTCTTCTGAGCTAGAGAAGCATAATGAATCTCGACTTAAGCACTAAATAAGGGTACTATATTTACTTTTTTACTTTTTTGTGTAACAAAGCAGCAATAACAAATATGAAGTAACCTGCAGTCCTATTTGAGATATCCTCACTTCAATCCACATCATCATAACCATCAATCTTTGGATGATTATTGAAAACATAGTACTGTTTTTTAAAAAACTTTAAATAACAGAATTTGAATCGCTATAGTCATGTTATCTTCCCCAGGGCGGCATGTTAACAGACTTACTGCACCCGTAGCATGTTTGTCCACTGACTGAGCATGTGAGTCTTTACTGACCAATTTTTATTATATATTTTCATTTTTCTGCAGTTGATCAGAATATTTTCTGTGCTTATGGTTTTGAACAATTGGAGCGCTTTTAGGCCTACTTTTTAATGATCTCATGTTTCAAATTGAATATAATATGCATTTTTGCTTTAAAAAATACATATCTTGAATTTTTTTTAGCTCCCTTGTTTTTTCCCTCAAATTTAGTCCACTGCTCCTTTAGGTAATGAAAAAAGTCCATGTTTCATTGTTCAATGGCGATGAAAAAGTAATGCTTTTATTAAAATTTGTCACGTCATGTGCTTGTGTATTATTGTGGTGCATAAAATTAGAAAATCATGCAAAATGTTAGAGAACCATACTTGTGGAGGTTTCTCTGATCAAATGATGCCTTACATTAGTATTGTAACATTTTGATGTCCTTTTGGTGACTGCAGGGTAAACAAACCATATTTGCCCATTGCTGCAGGCGATCTTTCAGTTCAGTCTGCATGGATTTTGGTGGCGTTCTTTGCAATGACTGGCATCCTAATTGTTTCATTGAACTTTGGTTCATTCATCACTGCTCTTTACTGCCTCGGTCTTTTCCTTGGCACAGCCTATTCTGTTCCTCCGTTTAGGATGAAGAGATTCCCAGTTGTAGCTTTCCTTATAATTGCTACGGTATGTTCTGTCCTCTTTTTTTGAGAAATAGCCATATAAGGTTGCTTATCCTGTCGTCCATGAATACTGCAATACAGCAGAAGCACAATATCTAGCAGTTGATGAAAATCGCACTTCAATTTATAACCTGAATCACCTGACTGACTCTAGAAATAAAGTGCTTTTATAAAATTGGGCTGACTTGAATTGTGACAGTAAAGGAAAAGCACGTAGTCTAAGGGGATAATAAGGTTGATAGGATCATGGAATAATAGGACCCTTATGCAGCAGCTTCCCCTCCCCATGACCCTTATGCAGCAGCCCCCTCCCCATGACCCTTACACACCAGCACCCCCTCCCCATGGCCCTTGCGCAGCAGTAACAAGACCCTTACACAAGGCTGGTGTGCAGCTGTATGGGGGAGTACTTTCCCTAATTGCCAGAGGTAGGGGAGTAATTCTTTAGTAGAGTTGTTGAGGTGTTAGGAGAATATTATAAAGGTAGGGCCCAACAGTTAGAGGGGTATGTATTTTGTTAGAAAGGCATTCAGCAACAGTTGAGGGTGGGTTAGGCTATCGGCCCAAGGTGCAACAGTTGAGGGTGGGTTAGAAAGGCATTCAGCAACAGTTGAGGGTGGGTTAGGTTATCGGCCTAAGGTACAGCGCCTCTCAGGGATCTCTTCCATTTTCCTTATTTTATTTTTCTTCTTTTCTTCTCTTTCTCCTGCAATGACTGATTTTGCTGTATTTTCTTACACTCTGTAATAGCAGATTTTAATAGAATTCCTCTTTTTCACTACTAGCACCTATCAATTGGTGCTCTCGTTGAGCGAGGTATGCAGGCGACAAACTCAGGAGAGCTATGCCGAACGAAGTGGACACAGTAGCCGCACCTGAAGCAGGCAGTCCTGGTTCGTGCGGTGCATCAAATGCGGACTCAAGTTCGACTTTAGTTTGAGTGGACACGGCTGGAGCAGACGACGCCAACACAACAATAATTCCCATTCATGCAGGATGAAGCAGACGCAGTAGCCGCACCTGAAGCAAGCAACCTTGGTTTGTGTGGCGCTGCTGACACGGACTACTGACTCGAAAGCAATCACGATCGGCGCTTGAGCCGTGCTGTAGTTTATGCTCACATGAATGGAGAGTTGGCCTTGAGACTTCAGTGAAGGAGCTACGAGCTAGTTCTCAGTGATAGGAGGCCGGGCAACTGCATTTCGAGAATCAGATGCGGTAGTTGATGGTGATGTTAGCTTAAAAAGAGAGGAATCAGACAGAACACTTGAATCATATAGCATAAAAGGGAAATCGGTTATCATAGTGGAAGGAGGAAGCAGTTTTAACACTAATGTTGTGGATACTGATCGCAGACCAGAGACGCTGGTGGCTAGCAAGGGTGAGCGCATTGTGGAGTGGGAGGCGTTGCGCAGGATGTTGACCAAACAGGTGGAAATGCTTGTTTTTGCTGGCGAGGATCCGATTACTTGGAGCACCGGCACTGAAACTTTTTTTTCCATCTACCACACGCGTGAAGAGTTTAGTGTCGTTGGCACAACTGAGTATGGATGGGCTGACTCGGTCTTGAATAATTTCTCTAAAGTCTGTTCCGTCACAACTTTCATGTTAGCAATTCAAGGAGAAGCTACTCAGTAGATATAACGTCACAATAGAGGAAGACCTGGTGATTTGTTTAAAGGACTTATGACAAGATAGAATAGTGGATGAATATATTGACGAATTTGAAAGCATTGCCTTACGGATTCCCCACCTTTCTGAGGACTGGTACAAGAGTTTGTTTATTAGAGGGCTCAGACCAGAGATTGGAAGCACAATTATGACTCACGAGCCACCAAGCAAGGCGTGACTCCTGACTCTATCTAGGAGAGTAGAACACGAGCTGCTGTCCACGAGAATACTTCCACAACCCGAACCCCGAAGTTGGAGGAATGTTTTTAGCAGCCAAGGGAAGAGATGAAATCTCAATACAATGAAACTTGCTTCACCAATGGAAGGAGTACAAAAGGAATGATGGGGAGGAGACAATGCACCTCGGGAGAGGGGAGCCTGAAGTCTGTCCAAAGAGGAATTTGAGTACAGGAAAATGTAGGGTTTGTGCTATGCCTGCGGACAAAAATTTAGTTCAGGGCATCGGTGTACGACGAAGGGATTCAAGCTGATGGTATGGGAGAGTATCGAGCCATTGAGTGAGGAGGAACCGGAACCATTGGTGGGACTAGAGAAGGATGGACCGTACGGTTGAGAAGACAAGTTGGAAGATTACCACCTTGAGGACAAGGTGGAATTTCAAGGGGAAGACAATGATAGGATCATGGAATAACAAAACCGTTACGCAACATCTCCCTTCCCATGACCCTTAGGTAGCAGCAGCCTCCTCCCCACGACCCTTACGCACCAGCACCCCCTCCCCACGACCCTTACGCACCAGCACCCCCTCCCCATGACCCTTACGCACCAGCACCCCCTCCCCATGACCCTTATGCAACAGTAACAAGTCCCTTATGCAAGGCTGGCGTGCAGCTGTATGGGGAGTACTTTCCCTAACTGTCAGGGGTAGGGGAGTAATTCCTTAATAGAGTTGTTGAGCTGTTTGGGGCATATTTTAAAGATAGGGCCTGGCAGTTAGAGGGGGGTACATATTTTGTTAGAAAGGCATTTTGCCACCGCTGAGGGTGGGTTAGGCCATTGGCCTAGGGTGCAGCGCCTCTCAGGGATCTCCTCTTCCATTTTTTTCTATTTTTCTTCTTTTCTTCTCCTCCCGCAATGGTCGATTCTGTTGTATTCTCTTACTCTTTCTGTAATAGCATATTTTAATAGAATTCCTCTGTTTCACTACTAGCACCTATCAAAGATGAACTTTCTTTTTTATTGGTACTTGTAACGTCTCGGTTTTTTGAGCGGGTTGAATTTGAATTTTTGAGTTCGTTGAGTGGACTAACTTGAATTTTAGACTTAGGAACCAAATTTCAAGAGTTTGAACTCCCCAATGCGTTGTTTTTAGATGAGTCTTGAGGCTTGGAAAGTGCCTCCAGAGTTTGAATGGGTTTCGGAATCGTCGGGCTCCGAAAACCCAGTTTCGGGAAAGGCAGATTGAGGCACACGGTTGACGCATGGTTTGTCTAACCGTGCGGCCTAAACCGCGTGACTTGTTTTCAAAGGGGCACAATTTGTTTTAACTGTGCGGCCCCTTTCAGTCAAGCGTGTGGGTGTCTCCAGCCCTTCATAGAGGGTGCGCACGGTTGGCGCACGGTCTGGCCAAGCCGTGAAACCTGTTTTAAAGGGGCGACCTTTTGGATAGTGAGTACCACACGGTTGACGCACGGTTTGCCAAACTGTGCGACTTTTTAAAGAGGCCAGGATTACCTTTTTGCCTCTTCCTCCTTTAAGTGGGCTCTCCGTTTCTCCTTCCACGCGCACAAACCCTTCTCCAGGTATGGAGCTCCATTTTCTCCTCTCCTTAGGCTTTGAGCCTCCATCTCCGTCCGAGGTCTGTCTGTCTCGTTGAAGCATAGCGGTTAGACCTTCAATCCTCTTGCTTTCTTTTCTTGTTTATCTTGCCATACAGAATGCTAAATCCGTGCGGGCTCTTTTGCCCTATTTTCAGGGCATTTGTCTAAACCTTCGATTTCTCTCGTTTCGCCTCGAGTTAGAGGATGATATTCAACGAGCGAGCGCCTACAGGTATAAGGTAGGTGGTGTCTAGCTTTCTCCTTAATTTTATGGGTGTTTTGGTGTGCGTGATTTGATACGCACGTTGGGTTGACCTAATGAGACCCTTAATTAATTAATGTTTGTCCTTAATTTGATTAAATGATGTTATGGGATGCCGTTGGGTATGCTCTAGTCTTTATATACATGCTAAGCCGGGCAAGGGGCTTTTGCCCAACTGAGCAGGTTAGGCCGGTTGTCATGTTTTAAATTAATTAAATGTATATGACTGCTATAGTTCCTTGGGAACGTGACGGACATGGCCCGAGGTATTGCGGTGATGTTGATCACCGAGATTGAGACAACATGGTTCGTCAGGATGAGGGCAAGGTCCAAGATACATGGGGTGATGATGATCACCAGGTTGAGACGACATGGTCGTCGGGATTTGAGGTGATGAGGTTGTCGGGACGAGGGCATGGCCTGTGTGACTTGAGATGGTGTTGACCATCGGGATTTAGCGACGTGGTCGCAGGGGCACAAGGTGTCGAATGACGTGGCTTAGGGATTATTGGTGATAGCCGCTCACCGTTGGCCGACGCGCCGTTGGTCTCGTGTGCACACAGATAGGACTCAGTTGAGGTGGTGTTGACCACTCGTTGTGGGTGGAGGCCTCCATAGATATGCAACTTAGGGGATGTTGTTGACCATTAGATATGGAGGAGGTGCTCACCATAGAAAGCCACAATTGATGGTGATGGACCATCGGGTGATGGTGTTGAGACCATCGGTTGAGGGCTGAGACTCGCCGTTATATTTGAGGTCGATGGGCCGAGATTATTGGAGGATGAATATCGTCGTGCCTTGGGACGTCGGATCGTTGGGCCGACGATGTTTATTTATACATTGGAGGACGAACATCGCCGTGCCTTGGGACGTCGGGCTGTGAGCCGACGATGACTTTCTGATCTAAGGTCTGAGGGACTTGAGACTTAATGATGGGCGTGCCGTTTGGACGCCAGATACATGATTGGTGGCACGTGATGTGTCGGATGGCACGAGGTGCCGATGATATATTTATGGGAGGTGCCTGAGGGCTCTCTAGGTGTGATATTCTTCAGGGGACACCTGAGCTTTAAGTCATGGGTCCTCGCCACTGCAAATATATATTTGCAGACATGTACCGTATGCCAAATATATATTTGGGGGCACGTATTCAAAGATATACCGGCGTTGACCGAAACAGGTAAACGCTCCTTTGTACCTGTTGAGCACAAGTGGAGTAGGTTAATTATTAAATGTGTGTGCATTGCCTTTTTAATTATATTTTGCACACTGTATAATTATGGATGTAAGACAGATACACGGTGGTGGCCTATTGAGTTTATACTCACACCCTACACGGGCCCCTCGGGACGCGTGTAGACTTTATGGTTTTGAGATCAGGTAAGGGATCAAGCTCGGGAGCTGGACCTTAGTGATCAGGGATGTATCGTTTTTTGCAAGGGATGGATGACAGTCGGTGGTTCCTCTACATCAGGCTGGATTGTCTTTTGAGCTTTTCTATATATGTACTTTTATGTTTGGCCTCAGACGATCTTGCTTGTCTATCTTTTTGTATGATTTGTCTTGACTTGTATTCATCTACAAATGGTATTATGCGATCGTCTATCTTTTTGTATGATTTGTCTTGACTTGTATTCATCTACAAATGGTATTATGCCTCGGGGTTATGATTATTGTTGTTATTATGCTTACGCTGAGTTTTATTTTTGCTTATGTTGTTTATGATCCTTCTTCTGCTGTGTTATATATATATAGGCCATTATTATTATCATCACCTGATGGTATAGTCTCCCCACTATCTCCTAATTTGACCCTCGCTGCTAGTTGACAACCTTTGACGTACGGGGAGGCGCACCTAAGGCCCAGTGACCAACTGGCCCGGAGCACTGTTTGAGTGGTAAACCGGGTCGGGGCGCTACAATACTCACCATGTATAAACATCTAGGATGTTACACCACAACCATTTTCCCAATTGACTTAAAGTAACACCTCAATCACTTCTTTGATTGATCGTAGCTTGTTATTCTCACAAGCCATTCATCAAACCAAATGATCAATTCTATAAGTCAACATGTTTTTTAATGTCTTTTTTTCACTCACAATCATCACTCATTTTAAGATTTTTCCAAGTTAATTGTGTTTAATTGTGAATTTTTTATTAGATAAATCTTCAAAAAGGACGACGTACCTTGTCAATAGGAGTGACAATATTAAATCCTTCATGATATTCATCCACTAAGGGCATTACCCCGTTTCCTTTATTTAAAGCATACTCTTCCCTTTAAAGCACAATGTTTTTGTTATTTAGGATAGTATCATCATACTCTTGGATGCATGTTATCTTTAATACCATCTTGTAACACCTTGGTCACCTTCTTGGTTGTTCGTGAACTATTATTTTAACACCCTAACGATCTCTACTACCAACCTTAGGTCACTGTCTTTCTAAACCACTGATCAAACTAATGCTTAGTTTCATAGATCAATTTGTATTCTTTTATTGTATTTTTTCTGTACTTGTATATTTTATATGAATTTTCATGTGGTTGCTTGTCCTAGAATTGTTTCAAGTCAAGTATGTATAATTGTGAAGTTCCAAAACGAAAAGTGTACACACCCTTTAAGACATTCACCCACCAAGGATATGATTTATATACACTTGTACACATGCATACACCTGCATGCGCTCTCACGCATAAACACTTACATATATGAGTATGCGCTAAGATATTTTCTTTGAAAAGACGCTTTTGAGTAAATGGAATTAGATTGGTTGTCACTTTTGGGTGGGTGCTAATTGTGTATATTAGTTAAATGAAGAAATTTGCACATTTCATAGATTATATCTTTATCTATCTATCCATCTCTCTCTCTCTCTATCTCACTCAATATATATATATATATATATATATATATATAGGAATGGGAGCTGTCCGAGTGAGGGGGATGGGTGGTTTGTGCAAGAGGGCTGTATTGTAATTTCCTGAATATTATTGTTGGGGTTGTTGGAAGTAGCCAGGGATAATAAATATGGACAAGAGAATTAGGTGGAGGGGGACTAGGATATTTTGATTTTTGCTTGGCAGATTGGGAGTGTAACGTCCCCGACCTGATGCTTCCTCACGTGATCGAGTCAGGTGGTTATGTGACCTCAGGTGCACCTCCCCGTACGCCAGAGACTGCTGACTAGCGGCGAGTGTGTAAGAAATATAGTAGGGAAACTATACCCTCTGATACAAAGTAGCAATAACAGTGAAAAACAAAATAAACAACAAGCGAACACAACAGATTTATGGACAAATCAAACACATCCAAATAATAATATAATCATGTGATAAAAGGCTGAATGCAACGAAATGATGTGCTGAAATTCATACAATAAAAGAGCTAAACAGACTGATAAAAGACTCCAAAACCCCGATCCAAAACCCCATGTCAGTCTTGTCTCCAACCTCCAATCCATCTAGCAAGCAATCAATCAACGCAGGACCGCTTGCCCTTGTCCGTGCCTTTATCCATGAAATCTGCTCGGGTACCAAACGGCGGCCCGAATAGGATGTGAGTTGGCCCCCACCAACAGTGTCTAAACAAATCTAATATGAGCATATAGTGCATGCAATAAAGCGATAAACAGGGGTATTAATTTAAGAAATTAATACTGCCCATAAAATAAACCCATGACTCAAGTTCCAGGATGACACTCAGGGCCAGCCAAACCTGCTTCGGCACGTTGCCAAATATCTTTAAGCATGTTGTGGAACCATGCCAACCATAGTCATGGCCTTCCCATCACAGGTGAACCAGGCAGAGCCCTATAAGCATTACAACATGTCCGGGCGCAAACCTTTTGTATAAGCATTTCAGCGTAACCAAGTGCAAACCCTTTATATAAGCATTTAACAAGCCCTTTATATAAGCATTTCAGCATAACAAACATCTCAACACATGCCACATTAGTTAACCATTTCATTATCACATTTCACCCTCTTATTTCATTGAGCCAACATCGATTTTCATCATAATTGTTATAAACTATCATCAGGTGGTGTGATTCATATTTTAAGCCAATTACCTTATAACAATCCGTGCCTTCCTGGTCCATTACTTTATTGATTTTGGGTGTTGGAGGTGTTTTAGGGGAGGCTTGAGGAGGTTTCGTGGTGGTTGGAGGTGCAGTAGAGCTGCTGTAGGATATTCACGTTGTGAATGGTTTACACGATGTGAATTGGTGATTCACGGCTTGTGTAGTCGGCTGGTTTTATGGTTTGTATGCGGGCTAAGGGGAACCCGTGAAACGGATTCACGCCGTGCAAGTGGTACACGACGTGTAATTAATTAAAGCCTGAGACGACGTGAATTTCGATGGAAGTTGGAAATATGGGAATTCACGTCGTGAATGAGTTACACGACGTGAAAGTGTCGGTTTCCAGGTTATTTTATAACCCTTTCGACCAATTTCTTTTCATTTGGCCGTACCTCTCTCTCTCTCTCTCTCGTTCTGGTGAACCCTAGGCGCCCCGAGAAGACCTTCTAGCCCTCTTCTCCCTTGCTTCGATCCTTGGGTTTTGGTGGATGTTCGTTGACGATTCGTGGTGAGTTCTCCTCCCTTGTGGTTTTTCCTTCTGTTTTTCTTCGGAGATCCGTTGCGGTGGTGCGGTTTTGGTTTGGGTTTTTTATGAATTGCGTTTTTGACAACCCTTCGGCGTGGTGTAGGTTGATTCGTGATCTCGTGGTGTGGTTGTGGTTGCGGGCAGTTTCTTCTTCGCCCTGCGGTGCGCAGTGAGATTGGAAAACTTCCTCGAGGTAGAGGATCCTCGTTCTCACCCTTTTACGTGCTATGTGCGGGATTTGCATGCTTTTGGTTACCTTTGGATGGATAGTAAAGGTCGGCGTAATGAGATAATTAATTGGCATGTCTAAAATTGATGGGAATGGGGAGTTGCCTCATGCTTTACTGCTTTGATATGTGTTGTTGATGTTATTATGCATGTCTGTCACCAATTGTTGGACCCCATTTTAGTATAATGAGTATTTCTGAGTCCCACATCGGAATATCCTGCCTTGTAATTACTTTTACTCATCTATAAAAGAATATCTCCACCTCACATTGAGGTAAGGGAAATTCGCCATCCACATGGTATCAGAGGGTACTTTTTAACCCAAACCCTCCCTCTCTTTTTTTTCCTCTCCCGTCTAGGGTTGCGAGAAAACCCCCTACGGATTCCGGGTTCTGTCCGGCCCCGCCTCTGCCCTCCCCTCCCGGTTCTGTCCGTCAAGATCCTACCGCCGCCTTCTTCCTCGGCGTTGTCTGGCCTCCTAGTGGCTGCGCTCCGCCCCCGCTCCCGGTGACACCACCCGACGCCGGCTCCTGCTCCCGGCACCACTGGCCCTCCCGATCCAGGTGTGACGCGCCCCAACCTTCCGTCGTTCACCTCCAGTCGGCCTCCTCTGTGCCCGCCGGCTAGGCCCCCTACTTCCCTCCCGGCTCCCCTTCCGGCGCTCCTTCCGGCTCCCGCCCGACGCAGCACACCGCCTCCATCGCGCCTCCTCCCTCGCGAAGATCGGCCCGCCCTCCCGGTGTTTCTTCTGGCTCCCGCCCGACGCAGCACACCGCCTCCATCGCGCCTCCTCCCTCGCGAAGATCGGCCCGCCCTCCCGGCACCTCCCGATCCCGACGCGGTTCTCTCCAGACGCCGCACGGTCCGCCTGTCCCGACGACTCCTTCTCTGGGCTCCCGCGGCACGTCCCGACCTGCTTCAGAAGCAGCCACGAGGCACCGCCCTCTAGGCGGAAAACACTCGGCCCACCGACACTTCAATGGCTGGCTTGTCCACCTGCGGCCCTTCGGCACCACCTCCGGTCGCCAGCTTTCCTGTAAGGACGCGCCCTCACTTCCATTGTCGGCCTTCCCGTGCGTCTGTACGACCACCCGAGCAGCTGTCCCATCCTCCGTCATCGGCTCTACCGCAAGACGGTCCCCCTTCATCTAGTGACCGTTACAGAACGACGCTCTCGCCGGAGGAGATTGCTTTGATACACTCTTATCGGGCAACTGTGCCACCATCCTCTTCTCCAACCCCCATTGCTCAGACTGGCAGCTCTACCGCCTGTGTTTCTCATCAACAGATAGCTTGGATGTTTGACTCTGGTGTGTTAGAACATCTCACAGGGGACTCCGGTATATTCACTACCTATCATTCGTACATAGGTGCCTCTACAATTACTGTTGCTAATGGCTCAAAAATCCCTATTACTGGATTTGGCACACGTCCCTTGACCCCGTCTATTCACCTGACTTCGGTCGCTTATGTTCCTCAAAGTTCATTTAATCTTATCTCCATCAGCAAACTCACCACAGACTTAAATTGTGTTGCTACTTTTACCTCATCTGGTGTTGTTTTTCAGGAGCGGAAGACGAATTGGGAACTTGGTCGAGGTTATCTTTGGAATGGGGTTTACATGTTTAATACCCCACCATCTCTTGTTTGCTCATCCACCTCAGCCCGTGCTCTTGACCTACATTCTCGCCTTGGTCATCCACCGACTTCTTCTCTACATAAACTTTGCCCCCAATTCAGTTCCCACCTATCCTTTCATTGTGAATCCTGCGAGTTTGCCAAACATCATCGGGTGAAGTATGTTCCTCGATCGGAACTACGTGCAGCGAATCCTTTTGATCTTGTTCATTCCGATGTTTGGGGTCCTTGCAGGGTTCCTAGTCAGTCCGGGTACAATTATTATATCACCTTTATTGATGACTACTCCTGCATGACCTGGCTTTACCTGCTTCGTGATCGGTCTGAAGTTTTTTCTACCTTTCAGACCTTTTATAATGAAATTCATACTCAATTCTCCACCTCCCTTAAATGTCTTCGCTCCGACAATGGACGAGAATATTTATCCACTTCCTTTCAGCAGTTTCTCAAGGATAAAGGCATCATTCATCAAACCTCTTGCCCTGACACACCTCAGCAGAATGGAGTGGCCGAGCGGAAACATCGTCATATTCTGGAGACCGCTCGTGCCCTCCTCTTCCACATGAAGGTGCCTCTCCTTTTTTGGTCTGATGCCATCCTGACTGCTACGTACCTCCTAAACCGTCTCTCTTCTTCTATCCTTCAGGGGGAGACTCCCTTTCAGACTCTCTTCTTCTCTCTCCCTCCTCACTCACTTCCTCTCCGGGTGTTTGGGTGTCTGTGTTATGTTCGGGACACTCACCCCAACCTCTCTAAACTTTCTCCCAAATCCCTCCGGTATATTTTTCTCGGATATTCCCGCACTCAGCGTGAATACCGGTGCTTCTCTCCAAACTTACGACGCTATATCATCTCTGCCGATGTGTCGTTTATTGAGAGCTCTCCTTTCACTCCTCCCTCTCCTCATCCAGACACCACTATCGATGAGTGCCTTCCTCTCATCATTCACCCTCCTCTGGTGTCTCCCCTACTAGTCATCGCTTTGGGACTATCTATCGACTGCCCCCCCGTCCAGGCCGAGGACACCATCGTTCCCACTTCGTCCGATGCTCCTGCCACAACACTAGACGACTTGTCTATTGCACTACGGAAAGGTACTCGCTCTTGCTAGAATACTCCTCTTTTTACCTCTTCATACAGAGGTTTGTCAGCACTGGAGACGATATCTATCCCCCGCACGGTTGGCGTTGCCAAATCTCACCCGGGGTGGCTACAGACGATGCGCGACGAACTGCAGGCTCTGGATGACAACCATACATGGGATCTGGTCCCCCTCCCTGCTGGCAAACAGACGGTCGACTGCAAATTGATTTATACGATCCGTCTCAATGCCGATGACACTCTTCATCGCCTCAAAGCCCGCTTTGTGGCGAAGGGATTTGCTCAGACATATGGCATCGACTATTTTGAGACCTTCTCTTCAGTTGCCAAGATGACCTCTGTCCGCCTATCCATATCTCTGGCCGCTCATCATCACTAGCCGCTTCATCAACTGGATGTCAAGAATGTCTTTCTCCTTGACTTTCTTGATGAAGAAGTCTACCTGCAGCAACCCCCAGATTTCGTGCCTCTAGAGCTGACTCCCATGTCTGCCGCCTCCGTCGATCCCTATATGGCCTCAAGTAGTCTCCTCGTGCTTGGTTTGGCCGCTTCAGCACTGTCGTCACAACCTTTGACCTCTCTTGCAGTTTGAAGGATCACACCGTCTTCTTCCGTACGACTTCAAACGGTTGTATTTTACTGGTGGTATATGTTAATGATATCATCATCATAGGGAGCGACTCCACTGGAATCACCCAACTCAAGGCACACTTTCACCACCACTTCCACACCAAAGATCTTGGACCTCTCAACTACTTCCTTGGCATCGAGGTCTCCCGTTCTGGGGACACTATCTCTCTCTGCCAACAAAAATATGCCCTTGATATCTTACATGATGTATGGTTGAGCCAGACGACTGCAGTGGACACTCCTCTTGAGCCTGGGGAACGCTCTCTCCATGTCGACTCGACACCCTTCCCTCAGCCATAGAGCTATCGTCGTCTGGTGGACAAACTAAACTAGCTCACCATGACACGACTTAACATTGCCTGCGCTGTTGGCAAAGTGAGCCAGTTCATGGAGCATCCAACCATATCTCAGTGGGATGCTGTCCTCCACATTGCCAAATACATAAAGAAAGACCCTGCATGTGGCCTTCGGTACTCACATCATGATCATTTGGATGTTGAGACCTTCTGTGTTGCGGACTATGCAGGTTGCCTTGCTACCCGCAAGTCTACTTTTGGATTTGCCGTGTTCTTGGCCGATAACCTCATCTCATGGCGTTGCAAGAAGCAGACTGTTGTCTCCAGATCTAGTGCAAAGGCAGAATACCGTGCCATGGCCACGGTCACCACTGAGATCCTTTTGGCTTTGTCATCTCTTCCATGAGCTTGGTTTCCCAGCATAGACATCTGCTCATATCTGGTGTGACAATCAGGCAACCACGAAGATTGCATCGAATCTCGTCTTCAATGAACGGACGAAACATATCGAGGTGGACTGACACTTTCTTCACCACCATCCGGAGCAGAACCCAGTTTTGGCCATATTCCGACGGCGGATCAGCTTGCCGACATCTTCGCAAAAGGCCTCCCAGGAGCTCGCCTGGACTCTCTCACTAACAAGCTAGGTATTCACAGCCTCCACGACCCAGCTTGAGGGGGAGTATGTATGGCCTTGTTCGATGTCGTCTTTTTTCTTTTTGTGGGACTCTCAGTCCAAGCTGGGCATGTCCAACTTGAGGGGGAGTGTTGGACCCCATTTTAGTATAATGGGTATGTCCCACATCGGAATATCCCGCCTTGTAATTATTTTTACTTATCTATAAAAGAATATCTCCGCCTCACATTAAGGTAAGGGGAATTCGCCATCTACACCAATTATGAAAATAATGGCTATTGGGAGCCTTGTTTGCACTGTAGTTGTTATGCTGTAATGATCATTGCTGTGTTGTTCTGTGATCGCACCCTAATTAAAAGGCTAAGGAACATATATTTGACTAATAAATCGGTTGCTCTTGGATTTTGGTCTGTGTGATAATACCCATGCTAAATAAAGAAGATATGTGATAATGCCCTTGAATAATCGTAGAAGCCGGTTTGTGTACTGTTGTGTATGCTTGTGCTTGTTGTGTTTGCCCTACGTGGTTTGGGTTGTTGTGTGGTGATGTTAGTGGCTGGCTGGGTTGCAGTGGTTGGTTAGCATGGATGCGATGTGGTGCGTAGTGGTTGTGGCGCAGTGGCTATTGTTATGATATGTGGTGATAGCATTATACAACGGTTGTGTTGTGAGATGCCTTGGGTGATGTGTCGCGACGACGATGGTGGATGTGTGGTGCTGTGGCGGTGGTTATGTGAGTTGGGCCAGTTGTAGCATGGCGTGGTTGAGATATTTGCCCGGTTAGCCATGAGATGAACTGTGATGATAAACGAACCAAAATAGGTTGGTAGATAAATGAGATGGACTAGAAACGAATGTGTGGTAGTTGGTTAACTGAATTGAATAAATGAATGAATAGTGTAATGTGAAATGAAATGGCCGACGAACAAATGTGGCGAAACTTGTCACTAGAAGTGGGAAATGTTGTATGGTTTGTGAGGTGGTTGCGTGGTGTTGCATATAGTGGCGGCAGCAGTTCTGACAGTTGATGTGGTGTGCGCTAGTGTAGTTAATGTGAACCCGTAGTTTGGGTATTATGTGTTATCTATATATCATATATGTCTGTTATTTTATACGTGCCCCACCCGAGTTGGATAACCTTACCGACGCTCAGAGGTGTTGAGTTCCGGGTGTATTCCCCAACATCCAAGATTGTGGTGATATGAATGACTGACTGCCCCCTCTCCCCCACTCTTCCTTCAGTAGTAGTGAAATGGGTTTCTGTTGGAGATTACCCCAGCGGTGATGTGTGGCCCATGTGTCTGCGGGTAAGATGTGATGTGATGTGTGACCCAGGTATACTCAGTATGTTGGATTGGTGTAGCCCGATCCGTTTTGTGTGTTTGAGAACCCTGTAATTTTGTGCTCCCGAAACTAGTGAAACTTCTGTCTCTCTGTGGACGTAGGGATTATTCCCGAATCACGTAAATCTTTGTGTCCAAGATCTTCTTCTTTTATTTTTTTCCCTTTTACTCTTCTGTGAATCGTTTTTTCGCTTCGTTGCTCCCGGCGTTTTCGCATCAACTGGTATCAAAGGTTGAGTTCGGATTTCCCGATTTGAGCGATGGCTATGGAAGATGGCAAAGCGAAGATTGACCGTTTCGATGGAGCTGACTTCAGCTACTGGAGGATGCAGATCGAAGACTATCTTTACCAGAAGAAAATGCATTTTTCGCTTATGGGTTTAAAGCCAATGAACATAGAGCAGTCAGAGTGGGAGCTGCTGGATCGACAGGTTTTGAGAGTTGTGCGCCTTATGTTGGCAAAAAACATGGCGTTCAATATCAGAGAGGAGAAGACGACGATTGAGCTGATGAATGCTCTCACGAATATGTACGAGAAGCCTTCTGCGGCAAACAAAGTGCACATGATGCGATGATTGTTCAACCTGAAAATGGTTGAAGGGAGAATTGTGGCAGATCACACCAACGAATTCAACACCATCACAAGTCAATTGATATCAGTGGACATTGTGCTTGGTGATGAGGTATGTGCACTGGTTTTACTGTATTCATTACCCGACAGTTGGGAAGCGACTGTAGCAATTTTTTTGGGAATACCAAGGGGGTCCTGAAGGATGTACGAGATTTGATCCTCAGTGAGGATATCTGAAGAAGAGAATTAGGCAGTGCTCTGAACGTTGAAGGAAGAGGAAAGAGCAGAGATAGGGAAAAGGGGTTTGGTCCTACCTGCTGGACTTGCGGGAAGAAAGGACACATCAATAAAGAGTGCAGAGAAAAACGGAAGGGACCTGAAACCAGTGGAGCAAACACGGCGGCTGAAGGAACCGATGATGTGTTGCTGTTGAGCGTGGATAGCCCTATGGAGTCTTGGATTTTAGACTCTGGGGCGTCTTTCCTTTTTACATCGGAGAAGAGTTTCCTAAACAATTATGTTTCTGGAAATTTCGGCAAGGTACATCTTGCTGATGATGAACCCTCACAGATTGTGGGTAAAGGAGATGCACAGATCAAGACCTTTGCTGGTTCTGGAAAACGTGAGGCATATCCCTGGTTTAAGAAGAAATCTCATTTCTGTTGGGCAACTTGATGATGCAGGCTTCAGTACTATGTTTACTGGTGGTGCCTGGAAGATTACCAAAGGAGGAACCATGGTCATAACCCGAGGAGCAAAAAATGGCACTCTGTTTAACATGACAGAGACTTGCATGAACATGGTGGCATCAGTAAATGCTACTGGGAGATTCTCAACTGTGCACTACAGGCTAGGCCACATGAGTAAGAAGGGGATGAAGGTGCTGACAACAAAAGGTTGCCACCGGAGCTGAAATCGGTGGAAGTTGACTTATGTGAAGATTGTATCCTTGGAAAACAGAAGAAGACATCACTTACAAAAGGTAGCAGAACACCGAATGCTGGGAAGCTGGACCTGGTGCACACTGATGTTTGGGGGCCTCTACCAGTACATTCTCTTGCAGGGTTACAATATTATGTGACATTTATTGACGACTCAACATGGAAGGTATGAGTTTACTTTCTAAAAAGAAATTCTGATGTGTTTAAGATGTTTCAAAAGTTGAAGGTCGTGGTGGAAAATGAGTCAGGAGCAAAGCTGAAATGCTTGGATTGTATCCTTGGAAAACAGAAGAAGACATCACTTGCAAAAGGTAGCAGAACACCGAATGCTGGGAAGCTGGACCTGGTGCACACTGATGTTTGGGGGCCTCTACCAGTACATTCCCTTGCAGGGTTACAATATTATGTGACATTTATTGACGACTCAACATGGAAGGTATGAGTTTACTTTCTAAAAAGAAATTCTGATGTGTTTAAGATGTTTCAAAAGTGGAAGGTCGTGGTGGAAAATGAGTCAGGAGCAAAACTGAAATGCTTGAGGTCTGACAATGGTGGAGCGTATGACAGTAATGAGTTCAGGAAATTCTGTGCAAATAAGGGAATTCAGTGGGAGAAGACTATCCCAGGAACACCACAGCAGAATGGTGTAGCTGAAAGGATGAATAGGACACTGAATGAACGTGCCAGGAGCATGCGGCTGCATTCGGGGTTACCCAAGACCTTTTGGGGCTGATGCAGTGAACATGACGACATATCTCATTAACAAAAGTTCATCTGTACCGATAGGAGAATGTCTACCCGAGGAGCTCTGGTCTGGTAAAGAGGTAAGACTCACATTTACGAGTCTTTGGCAGTCTGGTTTATGTACATATTGATGCTAACGCAAGGGGAAATCTTGATGCTAAGTCCAAGCCATGTTTCTTTATTGGCTATGGTGCTGAGGAGTTTGGTTACTGCTTTTGGGATGATCTCAACAAGATGGTCATTAGGATCCAGAACACGGTATTTAATGAAGGTGTCACATACAAGGATCGCCATACAGTTGAAGATGAAAATAGGAACAAAGAATCAGAGTTCAAAGAGTAAGTGGAGCTTGAAGGTATACCTGAGCATGAGACATCAGAACCAGTGGAGCCTAGTCCTCAAGTGGAGTTGAGGAGATCAACAAGGGCGCGAAGACCTGTGCAGTGGTATTCACCCATCATTACACTATTTCCTATTGACTGACGGTGGAGAACCATATTGTTTTGAAGAGATAATGCAGTTAAAGGAGTCGTGCAAGTGGGAGTTGGCCATGGAGGAGATTTCTGATGCGGAAACGCCGGGAGTAATGAAGCGTAAAATGATTCACAGAAGAGTAAAAGGGAAAAACAAAAGAAGAAAAAAATCTTGGACACAGTGATTTACGTGGTTCGGGAAATGATCCCTACGCCCACGGAGAGGCAGAATTTCACTATGATTCGGGAGCACAATTTACAGGGAGATTTTAGAGTTTCAAGCACACACAAAACCCTAGCTCGAAATGGGCTAATGAGGATGAAATACTATACCACCAACCGCACATGAAGTCCGCCGTGCAACAGTGAAAGGTGGTAAGAAGTCCGCATCGCTACAGTGTCGTGACCACCGAGTCCAAGATGCTACAGCGGCTGATGAATGGAAGTCCGCGTCGCTACAGTACTGTTGACTCCAAAGTCCGACCTACTACAGTAGTCATGCTAAAAGTCCGCACTGCTAAAGTGCCCTGTCGGTGTTGGTCGTTCAACTTTGATACAATGTCAGAGTTGCTACAGTGCCTCAAAATTTGGGTCGGGGGATTTCGACCTCCTGACCCCAGGATAGGGGCGCGTTGTCCCCTGCAACCCCCAATGAGCTCACCGCGGAACTTGACCTGCGGAGTTGCGGCCTAGTGCATAGTATGGGTTGGAAACATTCAACCCAATCATCATCCAGAACGGATCGGCCTACACCAATCCAACATATTGAATATACCTGTATTAGTGCAAACTTTTGGTATGACTACTGTTGCAGGTCAGACTTTGGAGTCAACAGTACTGTAGCGATGCAGACTTTCAGCCGCCGACCACTATTGTATCTTGGATTTGGGTGGCCGCAACACTGTAGCGATGTAGACTTCTTGCCACCTTTCACTGTAGCACAATGGACTTTCTGTGTGGTTGGTGGAATAGTACTTCATCCTCCTTATTAGCCCATTTCGGGCTAGGGTTTTTTTGTGTGCTTGAGAACCCTGTAATTTTGTGCTCCCGAAACTAGTGAAACTTTTACCTCTTCGTGGACGTAGGAATTATTCATGAACCACATAAATCTCTCTGTTCAAGATCTTCTTTTGTTTTTTTCTCTTTTACTCTTTTGTGAATCGTTTTTTCGCTTCATTGCTCCCGACGTTTCCGCATCACAGTAGGGACATCTCCAAGGTCATCTAACCAACATGCACGTATAAAGATCATTTAACCAAAATTAAGCTCGCCATAACTCGCTCACCAAATCACGCATCCAATATAATAACATAACATTGAGATTATAACAAAGCAAGACACCCCACTGTCGGTTCCCCACTGCACTTGCACACACCACATCACCACCACTATATGCAACACCACACAACCACCTCACAAACCACACAACATTTTCCACCTCCAGTTACTAGTTTCGCCACATTTGTTTGTGAGCCATTTCATTTCACATTGCACTATTCATTAATTTATTCAATTCAGTTAGCCAATTACTACACATCTGTTTCTAGTCCATCTCATTTATCTACCAACCTATTTTGTTTCGTCAATCATCACAGTTCATCTCATGGCTAACCGGGCAACTATCTCAACCACACCATGCTACAACCGCCACAACTCCACACATCCACCGCCACAACACCTCACATCCACCAACGTTGTCACGTCGCATCACCCAGGCCATCTTCACGTGTGTGTGTGACAACCATTTCATGCCGATCTTTTCCACTTTCTATCCATTAAATATGGGTTATTTTAAATTTTTTCTGCTTTCCTAATTCTTTCCACCGAACTTGCCCTATATCCTTCGTAACGTCCTGACTCGACTAACCACTAAAACGGTAGCCGGACCGGTGGGTCACATGGCCTCAGGCGCGCTTTCCCGTACGTCATAGGCCGCTGATTAGTAGCGAGAGTCTAAGGAGGTGATAGTGGGGAGACTATACTCTCATGATTAGAGTAACACAACGGTATTACAGAAATAAATAACAGACCACAACGGAAGCAGTAATAAATGAAAGACATAACAGCGAAAGAATAATATAAACTGAATATAAAAAATAACCAACGCCAATATACAACAGTGCATGCATGTCTAGATGATCCTGCGAACAAACAAAAGTCCATGGTTTTTACGAACATGAGATCTGCTTGGGTATCCTAGTGCAATGGCGGCCCAAATAAGGTGTGAGATAGAATCCCAGTAGGTTACCACCCACGGTGTCTACAACTAATCCAGTCCGTGAATATAAAGTAAAGCAGTGTGCAGGTATAAAGAAAAAATAACCAGAACTGAAATAAATAATAACCGACCCGCTTAGGTTTCTGAAGGACACTTGGCGGCTCTACCTGCTTCGGCTCACAGATGGAATTAATATAAGATCCGTAACCATATATATAGTAATAATATATATATAGTTTAGTTATATATTGCATCCACCTATATGAACCAAGTACGTGCGGACGTAAGTGGCCATATACCTGGAATACTTGGCGCTGGCTAGACCGGGGTGTAACTCAGTCATGCATAACCAGTCTGAACGAGCCTATAAGCTCTAGCAAAGGGTACATGCTCTACATCTCATAATGAGTGGGAGACGTCATGCTTGTCACTTGAGATGGTGAGCGTGCTGTCGTGTCAACACTTGAAGTCATGAGTGTGCCGTCATGCCAGCACTCAACAAGGGACGTGGCGCATCATGCCCACCGTTCAGCTAGTATCACTAGCGCGAGATGTCATGCTCAACACCGGATGTAAGGGAGCGTGATACCGCCATGCTCAACAGAATTCTTACCATCGTTCCACAGCCTATATCGAAGGCGTAATCATATTTATAATAATAGCCATGAGACATTAACTCTCATGCTTTACATTTATTAAGCCCAATATAACTAAGGGCATCACAATTATAGCAATTCACGTAAGCCGTGCTTATTTAATCATAACAAGAGGCGTGGTCATGCCACCCTATTTATAGTTCATTCCATTGAAATCAATCAACTCATTTTAACAAAACAAACCATCATGAATAAGTTACTCAGTTTAAAACATTGCCATTGATTCGATCGAAACATGACAATTCATTTTACAAGGTTCAAAGAAACACTTACAAGGTGTCATTTTCAAATGGGCATTTACCTACTTGGGAAAACCCACTTATAAAGCAAGCCGAGCACTTAGGTGGTGCTTGGTTCAATTCAACATTTATATAGGAGGGAAACTCCTTTTATGAACAGCTGAAATAGGCATGTACTAAACATGCCTTACATCTAATAACAATAAAAGCATAGGAAACACCAAATCAATAAGCCAAACATGTTATAAATAACTGACCACCACTTTGTAATTTAGAAGACAACGCACCTCATCCGAGAGGTTTTATTATAAAAACATGACATTGTTTATCAAACAATTCATTTAACATAATTAAGCACCACATTCAACAATCTAATTAACATAATTAAGCACCACATTCAACAATCTAAACTTAATTCAGCAAAGATGCATTTAAAGCTACCAAACATGGGAACACAACTACTAGGTTCAACATGACACTTAGGAGGTGTCATGACCAATTGGACAATTGATTACAAGGGGTGATTCCATTATCAATTCAAGCCGAACGCTGAGAAGGCGTTCCAGAGATTTAATCATTTAATTATAAAGGGCAAAATGAGCCGGCACACCCACGGGGTGTCCGTGATCGAGGTTGACATCCTCGAATTACTAAACATGGCTCAACTGGAGTAATACAAGGTGCGTATACCAATTTAAAAAGAAGAACCCAATTTTAAGGCAACGCGCGACAAAGGCCGACGTGCAACACGACGACAACATTTATAATTCAACGGAAAATTGGGGAAAAAGTCATAGACCACCTACCTCGTGCTTAGGACGCTCTACTCGTCCAATACTAAGCTTTGATTTGGTCCGGTTTGGAATAAATCTAAGAAACGGACATCCGCCCTGTAAATAGGGCAAATGAGCTCGCACCACGATAACTCGGTCAAGAGGAAAATAAACAGAGAAAGATTCAGAAGGAACAAAGAGTTTACCGAGAGGAATCCATAGAGACCGACGGCGCTCGAATTTGACTTCGGACGGAGAAGATCCATGAAAGCCTAGGTTAGGCTTGAGGAGAAACCCACAACGCCAAGAGAGGAGGCTCACACGAGTGGAGGAGAGGAAGAAAGAAAGAAAAGAGTTTAAAAGATCTCATAAAGGGTAGAAAGTTCATTTTACCATAAAAACTTGGGCGCACGGTTGGCCAAACTGTGCGCCAACCGTGCGGCTTCCACTGCTTAGGAACCCTGCCTTGCACGGTTGTGCCGCACGGTTGCGCCGCACGGTTTGCCCTAACCGTGCGCCAACCATGTGATGAATAGTGCAAGCATACTCTCTACTTGGCACTAACCATGCGGGCTAGGCGCACGGTTTGGGAAACCGTGCGTAGCCCGTGCGAGGCACATATGCCCACCTGCAAATGTCGCACGGTTTGCATTGGTAGGCTGCACAGTTTCAGACAAACTATGCGCCCTTACCAGTCCATCCCAAACTTGAGATTTCGGGGCTCGGCGCTCCCGGAAGTCAAGGAAATGCCCGAGGAACCTCTTGGGCCCTTAACCAAATCTAAAAACAACACATTGAAGAGTTCTTACTCACAAAGTTTCATTTCGAAGCCCGGTTTTTAAAACAGTCCGTCCACCAAATGATGAAATTCAAATTTCTTTAGATTTTCGTCCGGTCCAAAAACACGGGTCGTTACATCATTTGCAATCAAATTTCAAGACTCATTCACTGAAGCATTTCCGGATGTCAAACCATAAACTCATGACCCTGATATCCTCATATGTTGTACATTTCATCACTCCCCTAATTATTTATTTGTTTTATTTGTTGTTTTTGTTAAAGGCGTACAATAGTTGGATAACAGGTATATACGCGTAGGTCAATCCGGTAAAGTAATGAAATAGATCAGATAAGGAACGAACGTATGAAAAAATCATTTTGGAAAGGTGATAAACACTAACCTAACTTATATTTACCTTATATTAAGTAAGAAATATTCACACTTCATAGTTGAGTGCAATGCGGTGTGGAGATATTAAATGACATTATTTACCCATAAACTACTCACACAGAGGGTATCAATCATCTCAAAGGTTTCATAGAGATATAACCATTTATATCATCGACAAACAACTAATTTACTAAAAAAAAATCACACCTCAATGATAAATTCTTGCTAAAACTCACTTGCCATCGGTGATTGAAGTTTTCTTTAAATGTTAAAACTTGAAATAGGGAAATTCATCATGCATTTTCAATAATTTCCTTGATTAGGTGGACATCAAAAATGAGTATTCCAGCACACAAAAGGGGGTGGGGGGTGGGGCGGTAAAAATACTATGCAGCAAGCGAAAAAGAGAAAAAGAAGAAAGATGATGAAAATCCTAACGAACTCAGGAATGTATCCACTCCCACACCTAGTTTGTGCAGTGTCCTTATTGTAATAAAAGAGAATGTGAGAAAGAAGGATAAAACCTGGTGGGTGTCACTGGTAGGTTGTTTCTTGAAGGTGGAGTTCCTCTAGAGAGGACTCCAGAATGGTCTCATGAAAGTGCTTCAGCCGCTGTCCATTAACAGTGAATGTTTGTTTTTTTCTTTTTGAACCTGTATAACACCAAATGGATAGACATTAGTAATAGTGTATAGGCCAAACCAGCAAGAACGAAGCTTACCTGGGTGTAATTTCAGCCTTGCATCGTAAAGGAGGACCTTCTACCCAATGTGGAATTGGCGATGAAGGATGAGGCGGTCATGGGCAGCCTTGATTCTCTCCTTGTAGATCCGAGAGTTCTCATACGAGTCTTTTCGAATTTTCTCCAGCTCCTGAATCTGCAACTTCCTATGTTCAACTGCATCTGAGAGGTTCATATTATATTGTTTCCTACTTTAGTTGTACCGTTTTTTTCAAGATTCGCTTAACTTTCCGATTTGATATTTCTGCTTGTCCATTAGTTTGGGGGTGATATGCAGTAGATACTTTATGTACAACCCCATACTTACGAAGCAAGTTTTTCATGTTTTGATTACAAAAATGTGAACCCTGATCGCTAATGTTGAATCTTGGCAAACCAAACCTGCTGAAAATCACTCGAGAGCCATCGGTCCTAGTAGCCTTTGCTTCCACCCATTTAGAGTCATAGTCAACAACCAATAAGATGTATACAAAGTCAAATGAATTTGGAAAAGACCCCATGAAGCCAATGCCCCAAGCATCGAAGATCTCATAAAATAATATGGGTTGTTGGGGGTATTTCATTCATCTTTGAGATATTCTCTGTGAATTGACATCATGTGCATGACTTACAAAACCAATAAGCATCTCTAAACATTGTTAGCCAATAAAGTTCAGAGTAAAGGACCTTTCGAGCTATACGTTGATAGCCAAAGTGCCCCCCAAAAGCCAAAGTGTGGCAGAAGCTCAAAACAGAGGTGAACTCGTGGTCGGGGACACATCGACTAGCAACCTGGTCACTACAAATTCTCCACAAGTATGAGTCGTCCCAAATGTACCATCATGACTCATGCTTAAGTCTTTGGGACTGTGAAGTGATAAAATCTATGGGGACCCTGGGTGCTGCCAAAAAATTCACAATGTCCGCATACCAAGGGGAGACTTATGTTAGCTCTATTCATTTAGAGCCTCGTGATTGAATAATCTGGAGCTTAAAACTCCATTGAAGGGTTGGAAGTGAGGTTAATTTCAGCCCCAGTGTTGTTTCATGTAAGCCAAGTTGGGTCTTGATTATGTCACCGCGAAGCCTCTGGCATGGGGTTGAGATATCTCTTGATGTCGGAAAATGGGTGATGTCTTAAAGCTTTTGCCATCCATACCTTCATGGAAAGAATCTATCTCACCGTGACTTTGAGAGAGCAGTTGTACGTGCTCTCGAAACATTGTGACACCAGTCCCACAGAGGGAAGTTTATGATATATTCAGATCATAAGTGTCTAAAGTGTATTTTTACCTAGCGGAATCTGATCCTATGATAGAAATGATGGGTTAGGTGATTTTAGATCTTTGATTTCGATATTGGGTTAACTCTCGGGGAAGGAGGTGTGGTCTCAAACGCTTTGAGCAGGGTGTTACCAATGCAGGTTGTGAAGAATCAAACGAGGGATCCTTAGGTAACCTTTTTGCATGAATGCTATGGGATGTGTTTGAAGCTCTAATGTGCTTGTGTGCCCAGCTTGTGAGCAAACCAGTTTCCTTGTACAAACGGTTTTGGCTCGGTCAGGTAGTGGACAACAGTTGGCAGCGTTTCTGATGAATCCTTTTATGGTGGGGACACCTCGGGCCTCTGATTTTGGTCTTCCTATGGTGCCTTGTATCTTTGGAGGTGGTAGTTGTTTCGGTTAATCTGAGATAGGAGTTTTCGGATTGTGAACTTAGGTTGAGTTGTTCCGTGCACTCTGAGGTCGCCGAGATGTATCATGATCTGAGACATCAATGTTAGTAGCCTTAGAGTGATCCAGTCAATTGCAGACTTTACGTCATGATGCCCTGCCTGTTGGAAAAGTGAAGCGGAACACCACAAACCTTTTAGTTTGGCATAACCTTATCCATTCCGTTACGAAAGTTGGATAAATGATCCATGGTCTTCGTAATTGGACCACCATAGACTCCTAGCACCGAAGGAGATACGATTCGGGAAATCATAAATTGATCCATGGAATTGTCTCATGTCTTTCCTGCCAAGGAGATGGTTGTGGTAGAAAAGCTTGAACGTTAGGTTGAAGGGGTTGTGAAGCTCCGTGGTGTGCTTGTGTATACCGTTTCCAGTAGATATCCATGCTTTGCTTCTCAGTTTTGAAGGGGATTGTTGAATGCAATGGGTTCTCGGTCGGGGCGAGCATGTCGTTTTATCTTCAGATGGATGGTTGAACTGGACAAATCATCCAATCCTAGGGGATATGTCTTAGGCATGCGTGCTTGCTTTCGTTGGCTTTTGGGCTCCGTATCTGCCCTGCTCTATGATTAAGTAGATGCACTCTGAAGTGTCGTATAGGCGGCCTTGTGAATCTTCTTGATGTCGAGCAAGGGTAGGGGGATGGTCTTTGGTAGAATCAAGCCTTGTTCAGGAGACGATGGAAAAGGTATAGTTGATCCAGAAGAGATTGGTCACGGCACATAGTCGTCATAAATCTCATGCAGACCGCCGTCGTCGGCCGCTAGAGTTTGAGGTTGGTGGTCGGGTCTTTTTTCGAGTTTCACCTCGTATGGGATACCGTCGGTTGGGTAAGCAGGGTAAGTTGGCACCGAGGTTTGTTGACCGCTTTGAGATTGTTGAATGACTTGGAAAGGTGGTGCATCGGTTGGACTTGTTGCCTCAGGTGTTTCATATTTCCCAGTTGAGGAGGAATCAACCGGACCCTTCCCATGTGATTGAATGAGAGGATGTTGATCTTGAGCCCGACACCACTGTGGTTGAGAAACCGTTTTAGATTATGGATCGCCAAGATAAGATATTGCGCGGTAAAACAATTCATTTGGTCTGTGTACTGTGGCAGTGCGAACGGGATAGCCACGAGACGTGGGAGTGAGAATTGTTGGTGAGGCAGCAGTGACCTCTCTTTGTGAATCCAGTATCATGAGCACTTTATGGGGACAAAAAAACTTTCATGGTGGAGAGAATTGTGACGCCCTCTGGATTTCGGTACGCTCTCCTTTTAATGTTTAAGAGTTGGAACTTCGAGTTCCAAGGGTTTTGGAGGTAATCTAGAGTTTTACAGGGGAGTTAAGCTGAAATCTCAGCTTAACAGAGGATTCTGTGGCATGGAGGGCCATACTGCGCCGTAAGGGTTGTTTCCTGCGGCGTAGAGATCCCAGCTGCTGCGTAGGTTCCCGAGAGGAAGGATTTTGGAGGCACTGCCATTTTTGACATGGGTGTGCTGTTGAGGTTGGTTGTGGCCCAGCCTGGTCAGGCTCTGTGTTGTGAAGTGGGGTTGCGGCGTAGGTCGGTCGGGTCCTGCAGCATGGAGCGATAGGCTGCGTCGTAATGCTCTGAGGGGTGTTCTACCAAATTCGGGGTAGTTGCGCCGTGGGGCTTAGGTTGCAGCGTAGCCTCCCTTTTGGTGATGGAGCTTTGTGGCATAGTGGTTTGCCCTGTGCTGTCGCCTTCTTCCTGTTTTATAGGATCTGCACCGCGGACTGCGTTGTGGTTCTTGGACGTGGGTTTGATCAGGCAAACTAGAACGTGGTCCCTTGCGTTGCGTCGTAGTCCTTGTAACGAACCAACTCGGGTTAACCAAACTTGTCATCCAAGAAGGTCCGCCACAAGGTGAGGTGCAACAAAACATCCAAAACAAGTCTCATGAACAACTAGAACGAGGCAAGTCAACAAAGTATAAAGCGGTTGAGAGAGTACATATCCATGAGAGACAACGTCAAGCCCAAAGGGCTAAACCTGAAAGTAATCAAGACAGGACTAAAACGAATCTCCATGTAGCCATCCTTCACCACTGAACAGTCCTACCACGAAGGCGACGACAACCAATGTTGCGGAAACGCTGAGAGTCACACGACAGAGGTTTGCAGATGGAGAAAAAACGGAAATAAAAGAAGAAGATGAATACGGACACGACGATTTACGTGGTTCGAGAATAATCCCCCTACATCCACAGAGAGACAAAATCACTTCACTAGAAATTGGGAGCACAAATTTATGGGAGATCAGATTTTCACACACATCCAAAACCCTAGTTCGAATAAGCTAATAAAGAAGACGAAATACTGTGCATCAACCATATAGTAAATCCACTGTGCTACAGTGAACGGTGGATGGAAGTCCGCACTACAGTGCCCTGTCGATGTCGCCTGATTAATTATGCTACAGACGGTTAGAGTTGCTACAGTTCCTCAAAATTTGGTTGGGGGCCTTCGTCCCCCCCAGGTCTCCGGAGCAGGGGTGCATTGCCCCCTGCAACCCTCAATGAGCTCATCGCAAAGCTTGACACACGAGAGCTGCAACCTGGTGTTCAGTATGGGCCGCTAGCATTTGGCCCAACATCATCCAGACGAATCAGGCTGCACTAATCCAACAACCAAGGGAAGCTGACAAATTACATGACGCTTTTCCCTTTGCCCAAGTCCTGCAAAACCACATCTACAAACGGCCAAAGGCAAAAGTAGGGTGTGGGCACAAAACCTAGTAGAATTTCATCAAAGAATTTATATAAAGTCTAATATCATGAAAACGCTAGCTCTAGCTTTAAAATAAAGTCTAGATTGTAAAACATTTTCGAAAGTGAAACCATTTTGTAAAACATCATTTGGTTTTCATAAAAGCCTTTCATATCTATGTAAATAAGGAATATGACAAGTACATGTGAGAAACCATGAGAGCATAATCCATAGATACATCATAAAGTAAATAAGTGAGCAACCAACTATGAAAGTTACCATCATGTATAAAATCAAGCATAAATGAAAAAACACGAGATTTGGGCTCTTGCCTATAGAAATACGTACTCGGACATATAAAGAAAACACTAAGCCATACATCATGTGAATCCAACCGATATCGAGTCCTGTCATTGTTTGTTAATATAAAAAATCTCTAGTGGTATTACACACACTAAAGTGGCAATTCCATTACCAAACGCACCCGGGGTTCCTAATGTGCTATGTTTGCGAAAAGCCATTTGAAAACCATGCTCACTATTTATAAAACATTTTCACAGCAAAGCATTACTGCTTACATGTTTGAAAATCCCTTTTTAAAGTCAAATTCACTATTGAGACATTTCATCGAACACATAATTTGCACAAATCCGTTTTTAAAGAAAAACCCCTTTAAAAACACAAATTTCATAAAGCAAATCCAGCTTGATATCAAATCCATCATTTTCATAAAACAATCCAAATGAATTGTACAAGAACATCAAGTAAATCCTGAATTAGTCCTGTCATAGTTTGTTAATATCAAAAATCTCTAGTGGTATTGCACACACTAAAGTGGCAAGTCCATTACCAGACGCACCCGGGGTTCCTAATGTGCTATGTTTGCGAAAAACCATTTGAAAACCATGCTCACTATTTATAAAACATTTTCACAGCAAAGCATTACCGCTTACATGTTTGAAAATCCCTTTTTAAAGTCAAATTCACTATTGAGGCATTTCATCGAACACATAATTTGCACAAATCTGTTTTTAAAGAAAAACCACTTTAAAAACACAAATTTCATAAAGCAAATCCAGCTTGATATCAAATTCATCATTTTCATAAAACAAGCCAAATGAATTGTACAATAACATCAAGTAAATCATGAATTAGAACCTTTGTATTGAAACACCTACCTCAAGAATGGAGAGAAACCACCAAGAATTGATCTCCCAATGCCGGGGTTGAAAGCCAATCAAATGAGGCTTCAAAGGTCTTTAAAAAGCTCTCTTGGGCGCCTAGGGTTTGAGAGAGAAAGTTAGAAGAAAGGCTGGTTCAAAGGGGTTCATATATTTATAGGCAGTTTGGAATTTAGAAGACCACGACTAGTCCAAAGCACCACGGCGCAAGACTGCTGAAAGAGGGTCAAACCACAACACAATGTAAGATGCCACGCCACAACCTGTTTGGTCAAAGCGCATCCGAGAACCACGACGTAGACCATGTCGCATATCCTATATTTTTCTGGAGAGGGGGACTACGGCGCAGCCGAGATCATCATGGCGCAGAGCTCCACTGCCAAAAGAGAGCTATGCTGCGACCTACTCTCCACGGCGCAATTACCCAGAATTTGGAAGAACCACCCAAACTCACCCCTTGGAGCACTATGGCGCAACCCGCTCATCCACGCCGCAACCATAATCCATGGTTCAGCCATACCGAAAATGGCAGTGGCACTAAAATTCCACCTCCTGGACTCCACATCGCAGTCGGGTGACCACGTCGTAGCCAGCCTCCATGCCTCAATTGCTCCCATCCACGACGCAGTCCCCAGTAAAACTCTAGATTACCTCCAAAACCTCTGAAACTTGAAGTACTAACTCTTGAACTTTAAAAGGAGAGCGTACCGAAACCAGGAGGGCGTCACATTCCTGTTTCAGCTTGTTCTGCGGCGTGGTCAAGGGGGCTACATTGTGGTTAGGGGCTCGGTCTCTGGCCGAGTCAGAGACCGATTCCTCTGAGCAAGTTGCGCTATATTTTAGGGTTGAATCGTCTCTGTGCAGGGTGTTCGTGGCGTGGTGAGGAAGACGAAGTGAGAGGAAGAGCCGCCATGCGGCGCGGCATATTTTTTATCAAGAGCTGCCAATTTTTTTTTCATAACTTGTTCGACCCGATCCAACCCAACCCGATCTGATACGAGTCTGTTCGGGTCGGGTCCGAATTAAAAAACATCTCTGACCTGACCCGACCTCTTTTGATTGGGTCGGGTCAAAAAAATTTCTGAACCCGACCCAACCTGACCCATGGACACCCCTTGTCGTGGTCTTCTTAAATCCAAACTGCCTATACAATCCCAAACTCCCCTTGAACCCAATTTTTCTCCCGACTTTCTTCTCGATTCTTGGGCAACCCGAGTGTGTCCCTAAGAGATCTTTTGGTCCTTTTGATTGGCTTTGAACCCCTGCCTTGGGAGATCAATTTTTGGTGGTTTCTCTCCGTTCTTGAGGTAAGTGTCTCTACAAAGGTTCTAATTCATGAATTTCTCGATGTTCTTGTACAACTCCTTTGGTTTGTTTTATGAAAATGCTTGATTTGATATCAAAGTGGATTTGTTTCAAGAGATGCATGTTTTTAGAAGGGTTTTGTTTTAAAAACATATTTGTGCACACTGTATTCGATGAAATACCATAAGGGCAGTTTTGAAATGGAAATGGATTTTCAAGCATGAAAGCAATAATGGTTTGTTGTGAAGATATTTTATAAACGGTGAGCACAGTTTTCAAATGGTTTTTGGAAAACTTAACACATTGGGAATCTTAGGTGCGTCGGGAAATGGACTTGTCACATTAGTGTGTGTAATACCACCAGAGTTTTTTGACATCGATAGACTGTGACATGACTCGATATTGGTTGGATTCACGTGATGTCTGACTTAGTATTTTCTTTATGTTTGAATACGTATCCCACATGCTAGAACTCAAATCTTGTGCTTTGTCATTTATGCTTGGTTTTACACATGATGGTATATTTCATGGTTGGTTGCTCACTTATTTACCTTATGGTGCATTCATTGATGGTTGTGCTTATTATTTCGTGCTATTACATGTACTTGTCATATTCCTTGTTTGTGTGAATATGAATGGCTTTTATGAAAAAATGAAGGACGTTTTACAAAATGGGTTCCTTTTCGAAAATGCTTTATAAACTGGATTTTGTCTTAAAGCTAGAACTAACGTTTTCATGGTATTAGACTTGCTATATATTCTTTGGTGAGATCCTATTAAGTTTTGTGCTCACCCTACTTTTGCCTTTTGGACGTTTGTAGATGTGGTTTTATAGGACTCGGGTAAAGGAAAGAGCGTCATGTGGTTCGTTGGCTTCTCTTAGTTGTCGTCGCTTTCGTAGTGGGACAGTTTGGTGGTGACGGATGGTCACATAGAGATTCAGCTTATGGATTGTCTTGTTTTACTTTTAGGTTTAGCCTTTTGGGCTTGAGTTGTATGTCTCACGGATATGTGCTCTTCTTCCGCTTTGTACTCTGGTTTTTGGTTATACATGAGACTTGTTTTGGTTGTTTTGTTACTCTCTACCTTATGGCAGACCTACTTGGGTGATGTTGATCTGGGCTAGTTCGTTACAATAATGAATGATACGAAGAACTGTTTCCTAATGAAGTTGTGTTGTGATACCATGAATTGACTTTACTCACAGCATAGGCTATGTTAGGCCGGGTCATTGTCAAATAAGTGAGCCTGCCTACGAGCAGTTGACACTTGTTAGGGGATGAGAATGCTTCACTGTCAATATGGGGAGATTTCTCCCTTGATTCCAGTGGAGGGTCAATAGAGCCGACACAAGTCATTCCTGTTTCATAAAGCATATCAAGAACATATTTCTTTTGAGAAATAAATATACCTTAGCACATCAAGACAACTCAATGCTTAAAAAATATCATAGGGGATCCAAATCCTTTGTATGGAAGTGTTGGTGAAGAAATGATTTAAGCTTACCGATCCCTGTTAAGTCGCTGCTAGTTATGACAATATCATCAACATAAACAACTAGGAGAATATTGCCAGCAGCTGACCGCTGATTAAACACAGAGAGATCCTTTATGCTTTGGGACATCCTAAAACTAGTAATTACTGTGCATAATGACCAAACCATGTCCTTGGAGACTTACTCAAGCCCATATAATGAACAATGAAGATGACAAACTTTCGAATACTCCCCTTGATCAGCGAAACTGGGTGATTGCTCCATGTAAACTTCCTTATTGAGATAACCATTAAGAAAAACATTTTTGACATCAAGCTGATAAAGAGGCTAATGATGAGCTGCAACAAGCGAGATGAATAGCCGAACATAATCCATTTTAGCAATTGAAGAGAAACTATCAAAATAGTCGATGTCATATGTTTGTACATTGCCTTTGGCCACGAGTCGAGTTTTTAGTTGATTAAGTGAACCATTTACATTGGCACAAATGGTGTATATCCATTTACAACCGACAGTTTGCTTGTCCGATGGGAGATCGACAAGGTCCCTCATATGATTGACATTAAGGGCTTTCAAGTCATCATGCATCGCTTAGTATTCCTGAATGGGACTTCGTTTTAGCAACAATTTTGATTATGAATATGTTTGACAAAGTGCTAATAAAGCAAGTAGTATCAGTAGAAAGACCCTGACAAGATAACTGTTGCTTATGACAAGTGTGCGTACCTTTGCGCAGTGCAGTCGTCAAATTAGGTTTTGTAGGGTGCGAAGCAAATGTGTCATTAAGGACGATGATGACATCAGGCTTTGGGGGCGGTCATCACGAGGTCGATGGGAATGGACACGGCCAAAACGAGAACTATCGTTGTCGGAAGATGGTGGGGGCTAAGAGAATAATGAAGTGTGATCTCAAGATCAGTGGACGAAGAGGATAACAAAGAGTGGGACGAGCAAAAAAATGATCATTTGACAAAGGAGACTTCTTTAGAGATGGGTTGGGGGGGGTGACAATAGCCACGTTGCATCCGAGAATAACCAAGGTAGATGCACTTTAGTGGATGAGCATTAAACCTAGTGGTTGGCGAGTAACATATAGACAAAGCAAACATAACCAAAGATGCAAAGCGAAGATGTGGTGATAATTGAGGAAGTATATGAAAAGTTGTATTCCCCTGAAGGATTGCTAAGGAAGGTGATTAATATGATAAATAGTAATAAGAATTGTATCACTCCAAAACAAATCCAGGACTTTCATGTGTAATAGTAGAGCACGAGAAACTTCTAGTAAATGATGATCTTGCATTGAACAACACTATTTTTTTGGGGTGTGTCTGGACAAGAAGTCTGATGAATAATCTCGTGCTCGTTCAAGAATGACTGAAAGGAAGTCGAGAGTTATTCCCGACCATTATCGGAGCACAAACATTTTACGGTTTTCGAAAATCAGGTTTGGATTTAATGAAAAAAAGAACAAAAAATGGAGTAAATATCTGAGTAGTTCTTTAATAAACCCATGGTATTCAAGAAAAATCATCATTAAATGTAACAAAATAACGATTGGCTCGGAATGGGACTAGACCTCTATATATCAGAGTGGACTAAATCAAACGGACAAGACATGTGAGATCACCCGAGGTGGATAAGTAACTCAGTGATGCTCGACATGGCGACACGAGTCATTATCAAATAAAGGAAAATGTTGAAGTTGTAGACAAAGTTGGTGCAGAACGGACATCGATGGATGACCGTGCCTATAATGAAGCTTCAAGGCATGTGGTGGAGTGGAGCAAGCACATAAAGGGTCGGAATTCAAAGATGCACACACCACCACAGAGTCGTCTGCTACCAAGCACCCAATTCGTCGAAATCTCTTGAAAGACAATATCAATTTGTGAGAAAATTGGCGTGCATTGTATGTCAGTGGTAAGTTTATCGTGGGATAATAAATTAAAAGGACCATTGGAAATAAGTGTTATGGATGATAGGGTTAGAGATAAGTTTATTGAACATGTCCCGTAATCGGAAATCAGAATAAATGACTCATCTGCAATTGTTATATAGTATTATATGTAACCGAGCGATAAGAGCGTAAGATACTTGCAGTATTAGTCGAGTGCTCGGAAGCTCTAGAATCAAGAATCCAGGTAGTGAATCTTTGGAAAAGGCAAGCCGTTGGGTTATCACTATGAGCAACAGTGGCATTTGCGGAAGCTCGTTGGGACTATAGAACTCGAAACTCGTTGTTAGAAAGATCAATAGTGTGGCGAGTGTTTGATTGTGGCCCAAAATCGGTTTGAGCAACTTGAGCAGATCAACCACGACCCTGAGCGGGAGGGCGATAAGGACATCTATGGATAAACCAACACGTGTGATAGTGCTGTGGAGGAGGAGGCTATTGATAACATTACGGGGGGTCGAATCTGACCCCACTGTTGTATACTTATCATAGGAGGGGCATCCGATAGGGGAGTCCAGGGATAGGGCTGTTTTAATTGCTAGGGGTAGAGATGTAATTGTGCCTACGTTTGGGTTGAGGGGTATAAATAACAGAGGGTCGAACCTGACCCCCACTGTTGTATACTTATCATAGGAGGGGCATCCGATAGGGGAGTCCAGGGACATGGCTGTTTTAATTGCTAGGGGCAGAGATGTAAATTGTGCCTACGTTTGGGTTGAGGGGTATAAATAACAGAGAAATGGTCCTGCTAGGATCATTCGGTCGTTCGGGAAGTTAAGGGGTGCAGAGCCTTGGCCTGTGTGGGAGAGTCCTGCCAGGAGTGTGTTTTGAATAGTCTCTACTTTGCTCTTATACCTGATTTGGTAAGAATTTCTACCATATTTTATACTCACTCTCCCCTACTCCGATCTTCACTCTATCAACTTGGTGCTTTTATTGAGAGATTTGAAACAAAACCGGATAGGGCGATTCATTGCAAGCGAATTGCTGGTTGTAGTGGATGCCTTTGAACACACGAATGGAGAGTAGAATTGCATTTCTAGAAACGACTGTAACAGAACTGAAGATAGGAGTCCAACGTCAGTTAAACTTGGAGATGGTCGTTTTAGAGATGAAGTCGGACGTCCAACGGCAGATACAAGAGATATTGATGATGATAATTCAACTTAATCTATTTGTGAGTAACTCAGAGAGTTCAGGACGTGTTCTCGAAAAAGGAAAATCCGCCATTGAAGATGGAGGAAGCAGTATGAGCACGATAGAAGCGGAGACTGGCAAGAAAATGTGTTAGTGATGAGGCGGGGAAAACAAGGGAGGTTGATTGTGGAGGAATGTGAACGCAAACTAGACAGGTAAAAATGTCGATATTTGCTGGATTAGTATTGCACAATCTGTTCGGATGAAGTTGGGCCGAATACTAGCGGCTTAGACTGTACACTAGACTGCAACTCTCGCGGTTCAACCTCCGCGGTGAGGTCAATAGGGGTTGCAGGTGGAAGCACGTTCCTATTCCGATGGTTCGAGAATCGAAGGCTCTTGTCCAAAATTTGGGAACTGTACCAAATTGTAGCAGAGCTGACCGACGACACCGACATGACACTGTAGTAGTGTGGACTTATTGTAGCAGAATGTGACAGGGCACTGCAGCAGTGCGGACTTTGGAGACAGTGGTACTGTAGCTCCGCGAACTTCCAGCCACCAATCACTGTAGCACCTTGGATTTGGGTGGCGGCTGTGTCACTATAGCACAGTGAATTTACTATGCGGTTGGTGGCACAGTTATATAGTCTTCTTTATGAGCTCATCCGGACTAGAGTTTCTGTGTGTCTGAAACTCTGAAATATCTCTCTGTAATTCTGCTCCCAATTATAGTAAATTGTTGGACATAAGGATCATTTCTCGAACTACGTAAATCGCAGTGTCCTGTGATCTTTTTCTCGTTCTTTTGTTTCTGTCTTCTTTATCTGCAAACCTTTTCTGTTGTTGCGACTCCTGACATTTTCGCAACAATATCTACTGGCGATGATTCGGTATCATGGATTTCCCGTTCAGAAACATATTTCTCAATACAATGGACACGAGATGATCTGAAGGTGTTGATGACTCAAATATGTATGGATGAAATGGTGCAATATTGGATGACATCGTTGCGGTCGGAACTCACTTGGGCACAACTGAAGGAGTTGCTTGGGCGTTATGGTAGTGTGGTGGAAGAAGATTCACTGATGTTTTTGAAAGAGCTTTGACAGACCGAGACGATAGATGTGTGCATTGATGAATTTGAGCGTGTAGCTCTACGAATCTCGGACCTCTCAGAAAAGTGGTACATGAGCTTGTTTATCGGTGGTTTGAAGGCCGAGATTGGAAGTACTATACTCACGCATGTGCTGTAGAGTAAAGCGTGACTATTGACTTTGACGTGTCGTGTTAAGGAGCCGTTGGTAAAAGGAATTCTCAAACAACCTGTGATGCGACCACATAAAGCGGTACCATGTGGGCTAGGAAGGGGATGGAGCACGAATTCCGTATGGATTTTTCATCCAGGTGAGGGGTATGAGTTTGAACGAAGAGGGACAACGTCGCGCTGGAAGGGAGTTCATAACTTGTCTAGGGAGGAATATAAAGAGAGGAGGACGAAGGGGCTCTGTTATACGTGCAGGCAAAAAATTATCCCTGGACACAAGTGTCCCGACAAGGGGTTCAAACTCTTGGTGTGGGAGTGTATTGAGCTGCAGGAAGAGGCGAAGGCGGAGTTCATTGACATTGAAGTTAAGGTGGAGATAACATGAGAAATGTGGGAATTAGAAATGCTAGGAACAACTGTGTGTATACAGGGAATGCACAAAGCAAAGCGCAATCAAACAATAATGATGGAAGACAACATAGGAGAGTTTCGGTAATGGTCCTGGTGGACAATGGAGCTAACTATAATTTCTTTTCGAAGTAGTTAATGAGGCCTCTAACAATTCAGATTACAGAGACGGGGCCATTTCATATCCGGATGGGTGATGGACATCGGGTAGTCTTTAGGGGATTGTGTAAGTCATTGAAGTTGAGCTTGGGAATAGAAGAATTTGAGGTGGATGCTTACATCTTTGATACAAAAATGAGTGGACAATGGTCGGAAGTGCAAAAAATGGAAGTACAAAAATGAGTCAGTACCAAATGGACCAATTGCAGTGGTTATTGCGACAATATGAAGTGGTCTTTGAGGTACCAAGGGAGTTACCCCCTAGAAGAGAAACGGATCATGCCATCAAGCTGAAGGACGTTGCAGATCCGGTTAACATACAACCTGATTTGTTTCAAAAGTTAGCATATCACATGAAAAATGAGTTGGAAAAGCAGATTTAGAAATTGTTGGCATAGGGATTCATCAAACACAACACCGGTCCATATTTGAGTCTAATAATCATGGTTAAAAAAAAGATGGAGGGTGGAGGATGTGTGTTGATTATCGGACACTGAATAAGTTAATGGTACTTGATTGATATCCTATCCCAGTGATTGAAGAGCTGATTGATGAGCTGCATTGGGCAACTTACTTTACCAAGATGGATTTGAAATCCGGCTTCCATCAGGTTCGAATGACGGCTGAGGGATGTGGCTAAAACAACATTCAAAACTCATGAGGGGCATTACGAGTACTTTGTAATGCCATTCGGATTGATGAACGCCCCAACAACCTTTCAAACGACAATGAATGTAGTTTTCCGTCCACTGTTGAGTAGAGAAGTATTAGTATTTTTTGACGATATATTGATTTACAGTAGTGGGTGGCAAGAGCACTTAGACCGGTTGCAACATGTGTTGCAGACTATGGCATCGAATGCGCTATTTGCCAACGGGAAAAAATGTTCCTTTAGGAGGACGGTGGACTATTTGGGGTATATTATCTCGGAAGAGGGGTCTCCATGGATCCCAACAAGCTGGTGGCAGTAAAGTAATGGCAGAAGCCAAGGAACGTCAAAGAAGTGGGGGTTTTTGGGCCTCACGGGGTACTATTGGAATTGTTGGAGTCTGCATCCCACATCGGACTTGAGGTCCGGTGTGGTCTTTATTATTTATTATAAATACACCCCAAGGGCTCCTTAGGAGAGAGACCTTGGGGGTTCGGGTTCCTCTATTTTATTCCTCTACATGGTATCAGAGGGATTTTTTTTTTATCCCGAACCCTCCCTCCTCTGCGACTTCCCGGCGTCCTCCCGGCCCCGCCTCTCTCCCTGCTGCCCTAGCCCTTCCCGGCAGGCCCCCCCCTCCGATCCCGGCGCAGCCCTGCCCTGCCCAGCTCCTCTTCGGCCTGCACCCTCCCGGCAGGCCCTCCCTCCCGGCGCACCTCTCCTCCCGGCGTCCGCCGTCCTCCCGCGGTGCGCCCTCGTCCCAGCAGGCCTTCGCCCGGCGCCCGCGCCCTCTCCCCGGCGGCCCTCTCTCTCCCCGACGCGGCGCCTCCTCCTGCGGAGCGCTCCCTCCCCGCGGCTCTCCCACCCTGCGTGACGGCCCGCCTTCCGCAGCGGCTCCCTTCCGCGACGGCTCCCTGCGCGACGGCCCTGCCTCCTGCTGCGGCATCCCGACGCCGGCGCCCGCCTCTCCCTCCCGGTGCGGCTCCACCTCCCGGCGGGCCTCCCTCAGGCGCGACACCCCGCCCAGCGCCCTTCCCCGGTGGCGCTACTTCGACCTCCCGCAGCGCGGCTTCCCGGCTCCACCTCCCTCCCGTTCCCCTTTCTCCCGATGCGGACCCTTCTCCCAGCACCTCCCGCTTCATCCCGCGCCGGCTCTTCCTCCGGCAGCCCTCCTCCCGCGGCTCCCGGCGGATCTCCCTCCAGTCCGGCGACCCCTCTCCGGCGGCCTCTCCTGCTGCTCTCCGGCGGCCAGATCCGGACAGCTCCGGCCGAATCCGGCCGGATCCGGTGATTTCCGGCCAGATCCAGGCTACTTCGGCCGGCTCCGGCCTGATCCAGAGATTTCCGGCCAGTTCCGGCGATATTCAGACTGTTCCGGGCAGATCCGGGCAGATCCGGACTGTTCCGGCCAGCAACCGGCCTCCACCCGTGCTGGCCGCTCCACGCAGGTGGCCTCCTCCAACTTCCAGCGCCGTCTCCCGGCCTCCTGCACCCTCGCCGGCCTCGGATTTGGGCCTGTTGGCGCCGCCAGTCCCGCAACAATTCTGCGGAATCCCCACCTCCCGTCGCCGGCCCCGCAATTGCGGTTTTCCCGGTGCTAGTTTGGAAATCCCGGTGTTTCATCGTCCGACCCCACTAGTGCGGCATTCCTGGCGCTCCGTCACCCAGTCGATCTGAGTGGTCATCTGCTGCGCCCGCACCATCATCCATCATCCTGAGGGGGAGCTTCGATCGTGAGGGGGAGCAGCAGCCTGACAACTTTTTCTATAATTCTGCTATCTGTCGTCTTGTTTTATCATCAAGCTGGGCATGTCCAGCTTGAGGGAGAGTGTTAGCGTCTGTTTTTATTGTTTTCTTTTCATCATGTGTCCAAGCTAGGTACACCTAGCTTGAGGGGGAGTGTTGGAGTCTGCATCCCACATCGGACTTGAGGTCCGGTGTGGTCTTTATTATTTATTATAAATACACCCCAAGGGCTCCTTAGGAGAGAGACCTTGGGGGTTCGGGTTCCTCTATTTTATTCCTCTACAGGAATTTTATCTTGAACTATGGGAAAATAACTAGCCCATTAACCGTATTGACCAAAAAGGGAAGTTTAAGTGGACAATTGAGGCTCAGGAGACTTCCGATACACTTAAGGACAAAATGACTACTGCACTGGTGCCAACAATGCCAGATTTTTCAAAAAAAATCGCTGTTTAATGTGATGCATCAGGTTTGGAATAGGGGCGGTGCTGTTACTGGAGGGGAGACCTCTTGCTTATTATAGCAAAGTGTTATCCATCATTACACTTGCGAAATCAGTGTATGAAAAAAAGCTTATGGCACTTGTGTTGTCCATACAGTACTGGAAACAATATTTGTTGGGTCGATGATTTGAAGTATTTATGGATCATCGTAGTCTAAAACATATGCTCGGTGAGCGGGCAGTCATGATGGATCAACAATGCTCACACTAAGTTGTTGGGGTATGATTTTGAAGTGACATATAAGTCTGGAAAGCAAAACAATGCAGATGATGCTTTTCTGTGGTTGGCTAGGGACGACCAGTGTATGTAAGGGAAGTAGTACAGCGGGACGACCGATTAAAGAAGATAGTGACGACCTACAACAGGGAAGGCCAGGGAAACTGGGGTATACATATTGAAGTGGCCTCTTGTTTTTCCATCAAAAGTTAGTACCGTCGAAGCAGTTTGTTTTGATTCCGAAATTGCTGTATTACTGCAATTCGTTTCCGCCAGATAGGTTATTTGAAAACATATAAGCGACTTGCTAACGGTGTGGTCTGGATTGGGATGACTCGAAGTGTGCTGCAGTTTGTACGAGAGTGTGTAGTGTGTCAAGAAAATAAGTATGAAACTTTAAGCCCAACTGGACTGCTTCAACCACTGCCAATTCCTAATTTGGTATGGGAGGAAGTAGCTATGGATTTCGTGTTTGGATTTCCAAAGTCCCAGGGTTATGAGGTTGTGTTTGTGGTGGTTAATAGGTTGAGCAAGTATGCACACTTCATTCCACTCAACCCCCCCCCCCCCCCCCTATACAACAAAGTTTGTAGCGGAGGACTTCATGAGGGAGGTAGTTAAACTGCATGGTATGCCCAGAACATTAATCATTGACCGGGATCCCCTGTTTACAAGTTTGTTTTGGCAAGAGCTCTTCAAGTTGCATGAAACAACTTTAAAAATGAGCTCGTCCTACCACCCACATACTAATGACCAAACTGAGGTCATCAATTGCTGTTTGGAAGCTTATTTGCAGTGTTTTTCAACTGATCAGCCTACGCAGTGGGTAATGTGGCTAGCATGAGCTGAATATAGTTACAACACCTCCTATTATACTTCTATGGGGAAGACGCCATTTGAAATCGTATAGGAGCGAAACCCCCCACAAATTGTTCAATATATGAAGGGGGAAACTGTGGTTGAGGTGGTGACAAGTGCGCTAGTTGATCGCGGTGAGTCTTTGAAACAGCTCCGAGAGAACCTACATAGAGCCCAACACCTCATGATAAAGCCCGTTAACCGGCATCGTCGGGAGGTGACCTATGGTGAAGGAGATTATGTTTGGGTGAAGTTGAGACCGAATTGACCCGGGGCAGTGTCCAGAATTAACCTAATGTTGCCCCACAAGTATTATGGGCCATTTCCGATTGTTGGCCGAGTTGGGGCCGTTGCGTATAAACTCCTGCTGCCAGCCAATAGTACAGTACACCCCGTTTTTCACGTATCCCAATTAAGAGCGGCCGTGGGAACACATCCTGCTGTGAATACTTTGCCACAAGATCTAGTTGAAGGAGATTCCCTCGAGACAATATTGGCAGAATGGTTCTAAGGGACTTCACTCCAATGGTTGATTAAATGGTGTGACCGAGTCAGGGATGAAGCTACATGGAAGGATGCTCAAGTGATGAAGGTTCAATTTCCATATTCCCACCTTGAGGACAAGGTGGAATATCAAGGGGGCGGAACTGATAGAGTTGTGGAGGAGGAGGCTGTTGACAACAGTACGGGGGGTCGAACCTGACCCCCGCTGTTATATACTTATCATAGGAGGGGTGTCTCTGATAGGGGAGTCCAGGGATGGGGCTGTTTTAACTTCCAGGGGGCAGAGATATAATTGTTCTTACGTTTGGGTTGAGGGGTATAAATAACAGGGAAATGGTCCTGTTAGGACCATTTGGTCATTCGGGAAGTTATGGGGGCGCAAAGCCTTGGCTTGTGTGGGAGAGTCCTACCAGGAGCGTGGTCCGAACAGTATACTCTGCTCTTATACTTGATTTGGTAAGAATTTCTAGCATATTCTATACTCACTCTCCCCTACTCCCATCTTCTTTCTATCAACGTGTCAATATGTTAAATTGTGCCTCTTGAACAAATCTGGGACTCTTTATAGTGAGAAATAAAGATATTGAGGACATGAGATAGACGGGAGATAAAAAATCCACCTCGGGGAGACACAGTTAAACAAAACAAATCTAGCGGCACTCACATTCTAGATACATGCCCACTCTAACAATATTAATTAATGAAGAGGTCTTAAGGAAGTGGAGGGTATTTTTTGAAAATTGAATAATATTCTTAAAAATATTTTATATCAACCTAGCATTAGAATTGGGCCAATGATATTTTATTCTTGGGAAATTTTGTTGTTAAATAAATATGAGAATATACTTTACCCAAATGTCGCATTTTAAGGCATCACATTTCAGGGAATGTGTTCAAAATCATGTTGCCTACTAAACACCAACTATAACTAATTTGTTTTATAGTTTCTTTGTTATCCATTTCTCAGCTTGAGGAAGGCTGTTAAAATGACATTATATTTTACCTAATTAATATTTTAATAATCTCAAATAGAAAGGGATGCATCCCGTTTTTGTTGAATCATAAAAGTCCTATTCTCTCTAACAAGTTTATTACAGGATTTAACGTAGATGTATGGTTGATTTTGCATGGTATCTCATCATTATCGGTTGCTAACAGGGGGTTGCGACTCCAGAAATTTAGATGCCTTTTGAATGCAAGGCTGCTGATTTCTATGGGTGCATCAATGGCCCACTATTTGTTAAAGGGCCACATCATTATAAATATTGCATTTTTCTTTTTTCTTTTTGGTTGTCTTGCTTCTTTTTCTTCTTCTTCCTCTTCCTCTTTGTTCAGGTGCTTTCTGAAATTGTGTTATGGACTAAAATAAATATTTAACAGGGAAATAGTTATTGCAGGTACGTGGGTTTCTTCTTAATTTTGGTGTATACTATGCCACTAGAGCTGCTCTTGGTCTAACATTTGAGTGGAGGTAAGTGATCCCTGTCATAATTTAGTTGGGAATGATGAAGCTTAATGTATGATTGCACATGATGTGATATATTATTGAGATGGGGATTGTTGGAATCTGCATCCCACATCGGACTTGAGGTCCGGTGTGGTCTTTACTATTTGTTATAAAAGCACCCCAAGGGCTCCTTTAGAGAGAATACCTTGGGGGGTTCGGGTCTCTAGGGTTTCTCATAATTCCTCCCCGTGGGGGGCGGCGGCCGCCCAAGTAGGGCTTGACTTATTTTTCAGCCGCCGCCCCTCCGGGCGCGTTTCTCAGGCGGCCCCTCCGCTGGATCCCCTTCTCTCCCGGCGCCGCCTCCTTCCCTGCGGCTTTTCCCAGCAGCCCGCCTCCTGCGGTCCTACTCCTTGCGCGGCTCCCTGTGCGCGTCTCCCTGGTGCGCTCGACGGAGGACGACGCCCTCTCCCGCGGCAACCTCCCTGCTTCGGATCTCCTCTTCCGGCGGCTCCCTCCTCCGCTGCGCCGCACTTCGGCGTCCCGATCCTGGCCCCGCCTTCCGCAGCGGCGCCCTTCCCGGCGGCGACTCTCACGGCACACCCCATTCCCGGCGACGCTCTCCCGCGACGGTTTTCCCCAACGGCGCTCCTCCCGTAGCGGCTTTTCCCGGCGGGATTCCACCCAGCGCGCGACGACCCGCCTCCTGTCTCCCGTAGCGGCTTTTCCCGGCGGCCCGCCTCCAGCGGCTCCCTCCCAGCGGGTGCGCTCCGCCCCGACGGAATCCCCACCTCCCGCAGATCCTCTTCCCCGACGGCCCCCAGCGCTCCTGAGCGTCTCCTCCTGCTGCGAAGTCCCCTTCCCAGCGCTGACTCCCGCCGCGGATTCCCGGCCCTGCCTCCAGCTGCGGTTTCCCGGCTTCGCCCGGCACCCCCCTCCTGCTCAGTAAACAGCGCCGCCCCCCCTCCTTTCCCGGGCTCCCCTCCTGTCTGTCGGCATCCCTTCTTCCCGGCGGATCTCTCCAGCAGCCGGTCTCCCTCCGTTGTGCGTCGGCCTCCCGTGCAACGGTCCTCCTGCACCGCTCCCGCGCGACAGCCCTCCTGTGCTGATCCCGGCCAGCAGATCCCCCCTGTCCACTGCTCCTTCCATGCCAGCCACCTCCTGCGTTTCCCCGTCTCGCCGGCATCTCCCGACGACTCCCGTCAGCCGCATCTCTCTCCGCCGGCACGCCCTTGCGCGGGCGCAGCACTTTGATCGCCTTAGACCGGGCCATTTGGCACCGCCAGACCCCGCAACAATTCTGCGGAATCCCCGCCTCCCGTCGCGGGCCCCGCAAGTGCGGTTTTCCCGGTGCTAGTTTGGATTTCCCGGCGTTTCATCGACCGGCCCCACTAGTGCGGCATTCCTGGCATTCCCTCAACCGACCTGGTCTCTGTGTGGTTCTTCTGCTGCGTCCGCAACATCATCCATCCATCATCGTGAGGGGGAGCTGCGATCATGAGGGGGAGCATCAGTCTTGCAGTTTTTTTTTTCCTTTATTTTATTTCGTCTTGTTTTGTCATCAATCTGGGTTTGTCCAGCTTGAGGGGGAGTGTTGGAGTCTGCATCCCATATCGGACTTGAGGTCCGGTGTGCTCTTTACTATTTGTTATAAAAGCACCCCAATGGCTCCTTTAGAGAGAATACCTTGGGGGGTTCGGGTCTCTCATTTTATCATACTACAGGGATCAATTAGGCCCATTTGATATAATGGAATTGTGAACACATAAATGAAAATGGAAGCGGAGAATGATAAATGAGGTGTCTTATCCGAAGAATTTCATTTCTGAATGGAATCCATTTACACCCAAAAGGATGGAATTGATTTTCACTCTATGAACCATGAAATTAGGCCAATTCCATGGAATTGAAAATTAAATTATAGATTATAATAGAAAAATATAATTATAATCATAATTAGATTTAATTATTGTACTTACTTTTATTATTTGATCCAATTAATCAAGAATCAATATGATTGAGATCATGACTTTGGTAACCCAAAACCATGACCCTGTATATTTTATTAAAAAAGTAAAGTCAACACACGCATATAAACTTGGGATGCAAGGTTAAAAGGTGGGGTCAAATAACGCCACCCAATGACAAAAATAAAAATATGATTATTTATATTAATTATATTTTTATTGAATAATCACGGATAAATCCATCCTCTGTGCAATGTTTACTTTTTAGTCAATTTTTTTACCTGATACTAAAAGAAGTGGTTTTGTATGCTTGATTATTTTTCATTTGTCCACTTTGCCCTTTAAACTTTAAAGCCATGTAATTTGCCAAACAATAAGGGGAAATTGTTTTTTTTTTTAGTTGTTTTTTTACATATGATTATTCGTTCTGGTTTTTTCATTTCAACTTCTATATAAATTTAAGGATAGAACATGAAATATTTGCTTTACGCTATTTCACAAAAAATGTGCAGGACAATTGTTCTGTGTTGTTTATCGAGTTTTTAAATTTAAAATATTATGTTTTTCCATTTTTTATTACAGTTTTCATATAAAATGTATGGCAGAACAATTGTTTATGTTCTTTGTCAACTTTTTAAAATTGAAAATATTATGTTTTTTTGACATTTTTATTATAATTTTCATATAAAATTAAGGGCGTAACAATTGTTTTGTGTTTTATTTATTTTTTAAAAAATGTATTATTTCATAAAAATAGGACAACCATCAGTTTTTTGACGTTATTTTTGGAGTTTTTTAATATAAAATATATGTTTTCTTTATTTTTTGCTACAATTTTTATATGAAATTAAGGACAAAACAATTGTTTTGAGTTCTTTATTATTATTTTTAATTATCTATTATTTATGTAATTGAATCAAATGACAAAACAGATGTTCTGTGATTGTTTTTTGTTAGTTTTTACAAGAAGACATGTATACGATCGCGTCTCTGATCGCTTTGCTGGTGTCTCTCCGTTTCATCAGCGTCACACGATTGCGCGCCTGACCCTTCTACCGTCATCGTTGACCACGCTTCCTCCTGTAGGGGTAGCTTCTCCGGGTGGTGCACCGGGAATATGACGTTCTGCCTGAATACAACTTCTTCTTGCATATCCCGATCCCTCCCCTGCTGGCTCTGCCATATATGTGCGATCCTTGCGTTGATACGCCTGAGTTGCTAGTTCACTTCATCGAATAACGACGCCATCGTCTCTGCTCCTCTAAAAATGAAATAATCGGGCAGCGCTTCGCTCTCTGGCAGGTCGAACCAATTGATAGAACCTCTCGAACCACATCTTCCCCGCTCCCTTTTTTAACAGATTCCCCTCCCTCCCTTACATGGGCCTAGTTGGCCGATTTAACTTTTCCAGGTATGACTCTTCTACCCCTTCTAGAATGCTCCGTCCTTACACCAGGCCTGTCTGGATCTTTATCACTTACCGCCCCATTAAAATCAATCTTGTTCTCAAGTGGGGGACTGTTTCCGAAGGATGAAATCATCTTCCCTTGGCTGCCCCTGCCAACTGATTGTTCTCTGAGGGGGTTCTATGCTGTTCTGCTGCGTGAGGTGCCAAGATAGCACCTCCTCTGGTTCAGACCAGTTTGTTATGTACAACAACCTAGACCCGCGCTCCGGAATTGGATGCTAAAAACATATTTTTAAACACCGACTTTGATACCAAGTTAGTTGACCCAAGCTAAACATATTTTTATTTTACATGATTTCCATAAATTAAACATTTCATCTCACAAATAAACACACAATTCCAAAAGCAGAAGGTTTAGTGTCTTTGAGGATTAGCTACATAAGCAACTTATTTAATGATACTTGTGAACATTTCTTTATAATTAAGCTACACTAGACTCCCTTTTAGACTTCTCATAAATTACACTTATTCTCACAAACCGGAAAAATGCAAACATAAGAAAAGAGGTGAACTCAAACGCTTAGTATGGATAAACATAAGCGATAACAATTAAACATTTTAAACGAGCATAAAATGAGTATATAAGTATAATCAAGATACATGGATATAACATAAGAAAATCATACCCAACAAAGCATAAATCACAAATTATTAGTCATGGCATAAGGTTTGGCATAACATAAGAGAATCAAGAGTGTGAAAACATATGCCAAGAATCATGAGCCATAAAAATAAGTCTAACCCAGAAAAATGGAAACATAAGAAAAGATGTGAGTTCAAACACTCAGTAAAGGTAAACATAAGCGATAACAATTAAAGATCTTAAATGAGCATAAGATGAGCATATAAGTAAAGTTATATGAACATAATATAAGAAAATCATACCCAACAAAGCATAGATCACAAATCATTAGTCATGGCATAAGGTTTGGCATAGCATAAGACATGAATCAAAAGTGTGAAAACATATACTAAAAATCATGAGTCATAAGAATAAGCATAAGAGTGCGGCATAAAGGAAAAATATGTCGCGACTTGTTTTAGTTCGGTGTTGCGTGCAGAACATGCCATCAAACACATTAGGTTTTAAAGGAAAAATATATAGTAAAATCTTGAGGTGTTACATTATGTTCCTTGCTAAATCAATGGACAACGTCAGATGGATAATTTGAGTGACTATCTTGTTGTTGTCATTGTTTTTCTCTCGAAACAAACAAGTTAGGACGTGCTTTGCATCAACTGAAAGTAATAGAATTGGATTTTCTACTGTATCTTTGAGAGACGACATAATGATTTCACAGCCAATTCGCCAGAATTAGTTAATAAAGGTATCCTCAACTCCGAAGAATTGAACACATCCAACAATGTGCTCTTCGACAAAGACAATAGAGCCACATTTTCACGTAGTCCTCCACATCCTAGCAGCTCGTCATCTCGCACCCCAAAACATATTTGAAATTTTGCTATCAGAGATGAACTTATACTTTTAACAGATTTTCGAGATTTAGAAGGTATAGAAAAAGATAACCTCCATAATTTCAAAATTTCTCTGGGAGCAGCAGTAAACACGTACCTGTTTCCCAATGACTGGCACCAACATTTTCTTAAAAGCCTTCTTTTCAACTTTGTTGACCAACTAAACTCGAAGCTCACATGTGAAATAAGAACGTCAACACCAACACTGCAATCACCGAAGGCAAAGTCCATCTTAGATCCTTCTGAGGGCCAAACTATTCGGAATACCGAATCTTCATGTCCCACCAATGCGCAAACACGAACAGTCGAATAGCGTTGCTCTTGTGGAGCATCTTGATCTTTTGAAAAAGCAGGACAATCCTGATGAGCAAGCTTCCAAACATCAATATAAGCGAGTGGCGGCTTCGATTCCTTTGTAGCTTGCTGGGTGCGAAAGTACAACTCCGCAATGATCCAGCTGTTGGGATCCGATCCGTCAAAAATTAGTGACGCGACTCAGTCAGTGCCCGATATCGAGTCTCCTACAATGTTGCGTGTCCGAAATCGCGTTCGCGCCCCCACATCGTTTCGCATGTTTCCCAACTCTGCACGAGAGAGTGCCTGATCCCTCCACAATCCCCAATTGCGTAAAGGTACCCTCCTCCGATGGTCGCATGTAGTACCGCAACTGCGTAAAGGTGAGCAGTTGCGTAGAGGCCCCTTGTTGCTAAGGGTTAATCGTGTTTGTTGGAGTCTGTATCCCACATCGGACTTGTGGTCCGATGTAGTCCTTTTCATTCATTATAAAAGAATGTCTCCGCCTCACTTTGAGGGAAGGAGGCAAGGGGGTTTCTCAACCTACATGGTATCGGAGGAGGTTTTCGAAACCCGATCCCTCTCCCTATTTTTTTCTCTCGCATCAGGCTTTAGGGTTTTCCCTGTCCGGGGGGCGGCGGCTCCCATCCAAATAGTCGGCCGCCCCCCCCCCCCCCGCTGCTCCTCCCGGTCGCGCAGGCCCTCCCTCCCGGCGGACCTCCCCCTGCCGACGACTCCTTCAGTCGCGGATCTCCCTGCCCTCCGACGATTCTCCCCTCCAGCGCCGCTCCTCCCCGACGGCCTCCCTCTCGGCGCATCCCGTTGCGGTGCATCCCGCTCGCGATCCAGCGTGGGTTCCCGGCTCCCCGCTTACGTTGCGGCATCCCGGCCCCTGCACACAGCCTTCCGCCGACATCCCTCCCGCCGACTCTCCCAGCGTCTCTCCCGGCTCCCCTCCGCTGCGCCCCTTCGTCGCGACGCAGCCTGACGCCCCCTCCCACCCGACGACAGCCCTCGGCGGCATCCCAACGCCGCCTCCCTCCTGCGATCGGAGGTCATCCCTGCGAGCATCTCGTCCGATGCGCGCGCGCTCCGTCTGACGGCTTCTCCCTCGTCGGCAACAGCTCCCGCTTCTCCAGGCGAGCGATACGGTCGGCTCTGCCTCTCCCACAACTGCCCGCAACAGCTCCCGCTTCTCCAGGCGCGCGGTACGGTCGGCTCCGCCTCTCCTGCTACGCACGAACCGCGCTTCCCAGGCGGTCCTCCTGTACGCGCAACACCTCCCGCAGATCCCCCGGCGGCCCACCCTCGTGCCGGCGCCGCTTCCTCGAGCGCTGGCCCCGCCCTCCCCGGCGGCTACGTCCCGGCCGACTCCCAGCGCCGGCGGCCTCCCTGCGCTGGCGGCCTCCCTGCGTCGGTGACCTCCCTTCACCAGCGGCCTGCCTTCCCCGGCTTGCGGCTCCCATACCTCCCGCAACTCCCAGCTCGTCTCCAGCAACTGCTGGCTCCGCACCTACCGGCTCCCCTAACTGCCGGACCTGCACCGTTTCCGGCTCCCGTACCTGCCGGCTTCCGCTTCTCCATGCCACCGCCCTCCCTCCACGCGGCGCGCCTGCTTTGTCCGGCGACTCCCGGCCTGCACCGCTTCCTCGCGCGCCGGCCCCGCCCTCCTTGCGCAACGCATCATCAACTGCTCCCTCCATGCCGGCCTCCTCCCGCTTCCTGCGGAATCCCCACCTTCCTGCCCGGTGCCTCCTGCGGAATCCCCGCCTCCCTGCCCGGCGCCTCCTGCGGAATCACCGCATCCCATCGCCGGTGCCTCCTGCGGATTCCCCGGCGCTTTGATGACCAACCCTCCCGTGCGGATTTCTCGGCGCTTTGACGATCGGCCCGACATTACGGATTTCCCGGTGCTCTGACGACTGGCCCGTAGTGCGGATTTTCCCGACGCTCTGACGACCGATCCGCCAGTGTGGATTTCCCGGCGCTCTGTTGTCCGGCCTCGCACTTTTCCGGCGATGACCCATCCTTTTTTTTTCAGCAGCATCACATTACCATCTTGAGGGGGAGCAGCATCAACAACGATTTTATTATTTCCGTTTCTTCTGTTTTTGTCTTGTATTTGTCATCAAGCTGGGCATGTCCAGCTTGAGGGGGAGTGTTAGCCTCTGTTTTTTTTTGTTGCTTTCTTTTCATTATGTGTCCAAGCTAGGTACACCTAGCTTGAGGGGGAGTGTTGGAGTCTGTATCCCACATCGGACTTGTGGTCCGATGTGGTCCTTTTCATTCATTATAAAAGAATGCCTCCGCCTCACTTTGAGGGAAGGAGGCAAGGGGGTTTCTCAACCTACAATGTTGTTAAGCATGTCAAATTATATGTTTATTTTTACTGAAATTTCTGTAGTATAGCAGGAGCCTTAGGTCGTCTCTTAATGGAGCCTTAGATCATTAATTTTAAAAGAATGTTTTGATTATGAAAAAGTGGGGGTTTTCAAGAAATGGCGGTTAAAGTTTATGCGAAAATGTTGAATTATGTAATTCAAGTGTGAGAGTTGGAACAATTTGATGGAAGTGTGATCACTCCAGGTGATCCCCTTAATGCTCAAAGGGTAAATCCCATCTTAGTGGTTGGATGATTGGTGGTGAAGTGAGACACCTTTTCAATCCATCGAATGTTATTTTACAATTTTCATTAAAAACAAAGTTCACATCTTTTTGCAAAAGTTGGGACAACAGGAGCGCTATTTTACTATAATTTTTAATAAGTCAACGCTAAAAACCAGCATGTCCCAAAAATGAGTGCACATCCCGAACACAATTTGGGAAGGGTAATGAAGAAATGACATTGATTTTTGACTTATCAACCTGGATGCCCTCCCTAGAAACAACTTGACCCAAAACAATTTTCTGTTCCACCATAAAATGACATTTTTTATAATTTGAAACAAGATTTTTTTCAATGCATCGGTGAAGCACCGAACGGAGATTAGAAAAACATCCATCAATAGAGGAACCATAAATAGTGAAGTTATCCATGAAGACCTCAATGCAATGCTCTAGATTCGAGAAAATATTAACCATGCAACACTGAAAAGTACCTATAGCATTGCATAGACCAAATGACATCATCGTATTTGCTAATGTACCAAATGAGCATGTAAATGTCTCCTTTTTCGATCCTTAGGGGCTATGTGTATCTGGAGGTATCCAAAGAAGCCATCAAAGAAAAAGTAACGAGACCTGCCCGCCAATCTTTCCCACATTTTGTCAATGAATGGTAATGGAAAATGGCCCTTTTGAGTGAAATGGTTTAGCTTGCGGTAGTCTATGCACACTAGTGCCAGCTATTTTGCACTCTAGTTGGAACCAATTCATTATGCTTATTATGAACAACCATATGACCAGTCTTTTAGGCATAATTTTGACTAACCCATTTACTATTAGAGATAGGATTTATAATCTCATCTGCTAATAGTTTGGTTACCTCCTTTTTGACAACATCAAGGAGGGGGTGGGGTTTAGTCGACATTGTGGTTGCCTTACTGGTTTAGCCTTATCCTCAAGAAGAATTCTATGCATGCATATGGATGGGTTGATACCGGGAATATCGGCTAATGTCCATCCAATTGCATTTTTACACTCTCAAAAGGTCAACCGATTGTATTTCATGCTCTGGAGTGAGGTTATTGGCAATAATGACAGGTAATTGGTCAACACCCTCAAGAAATGAATATTTTAAGTTGTATAAGTGGTTTCAATTCAAGATATAGTGGGTTGAGAATAAAAAGCAATGATTTTGTGGGAAGAATCTCATGTACACCATCTGCTCTCTGTTTCTCTCAATGGGAAAGTCAAAATCAATGGGAAAGTCAAAATCAATGGTCATTGGAGAATAATCGATGGTTTCAAAACTCCCAAGACATTGGAAATCATCAATATACTTACATGCATGACATTTTTCATCAATATACTGATGACACCTCACTCGAAATATTAAAGAGTGGAAAAGAGAGGGGATCAGAATATGTATTTGGAATGCCACAATCCATGGGGTACACATCAATATTGTTAATTGAGAAAGTCGAGTGCTCCTCCGAGGCGCGTTTCATTGCATCCAAAATGCTAAAATGCTCAACATCACCACTAAATTACATGGATAGGGTTCCGTTATTTATATTGATTATTGTTTTTGTAGTTTTTAGAAATGACCCACAAGAACCAACGGTGCGTGTCCTTGTGTTTTATCATCCTCTATATGAAGTAAATAGAAGTCTGCAGGGAACATCAAATCCTTCACTTTCACTAAAACATCATCCAATACACCGGTTGGGTGTGTCGTACTCCGATTTTCCAGTTGAACTACAATTTTGGCGGGCTTGAATTCTCCAACCTGCAAAGTAGAAAAGATCGAGTGAGACATCACATTAATTGAAGCACCAAGATCAAACATAGCATCAGAGAAATAACACTCCTATGATGCACGAAATTGATATGATGCACGAAATTGAAAAGGTTCATGGATTTTTGCACTTTGTTGGGAATTTTGGCCAAATCAAAATTGAAACATTTCTCCCCATGCTTACTCTCTCTTCCCCTCAAAGTTGTCGATGGTGGGTACAAAGTTCCTTAAGAAACTTCGCATATCGAGGAATTTGATCCATTGCATCAAGAAGAGGGATGTTAATTTGATCCTTTTTAAATGTATAAAGAATTTCTTTATCAAGTTCATTTTCCATAGATTTCTTAGAGGGGTTGACTCTTTGGGGAAGTGGAAGAGGTACATTTGAATTCATGGGGTGATTCTCGACCATTTTTTTACCCTTTTAATTTTGTTTATTTTCATTTGAATCTTTTGAAGATTGAGAAAGAGAGATTTCAAGAGTAGGACTTACCTAGGGGGTGGATTTCTCATCACTAGAATCTTTGAGAGGAGATGGATTTTTACCGCTATGAAGTGTAATGGAACATACATTACCTTTGTCTTTGGGATTGACAAGCAGTTGGGAAAGATGTTGGGTGGAACCTTGCATCTTTATTTCACCAATTGTGTTGGCCAATTTTTCCACTTGCGTCCTTAAGTCTTGAATTGCTGATTGAGTGTTCTGCTAGAACTGAAGGTTTTGGGATGCCATTTGCTTCACCATATCCTCGAGTCTCGTTTCAGGCTTGGGAAGCGGTAGAGGTGCATTTCTAGCAGGCGGAGGGTGAGGATTGTACCTTAACTATGGTGGTACCAAGACTAATTAGTGTTTCCTGAGTTCCCCCTTGTTGATATTGTTGTTGTCCTTGCCACTCAGGGTTAGGGTTTGTCTTGTAGTTGTTTTGCTTGAATAGGGGGTGTTGGTGAAATGGACGCCCTAGAAAAACTGTTGCAGAAGACTCAAATAAATCCTAAAGTTTGGGGCAATGATCAGAGAAATGAGTGTTATCGCTACAAATACCACAATACAAAGGAACGGGTGGAGAATGTGAATTACCCTGAGCCTGAGCTAATTGTGTCTTAAAAGAGTATGCATTTCATCAAGTTTATTATCCACCTTTTGTTCTAGGGAAGAATGGTTTACCTCATGAACTCTTCAAGTGGGTGCTATTGCTCGTGTACCGAATTATTATTCATTTTGAGTCATGTTGGCTATCAAATCACGAGCAACAACGAGTGTTTTGTCCATCATAGCACCACTTGATGCAACATCTATCATGCCACGATCTATAGGGACAAGTCTCTCATAGAAGTATTGAATTAACAGTTCGCTAATTTGGTGGTGGGGGAAACTAGTGCAAAGTCTTTTGAACCCCTCCCTGTATTCATGAAGGATCTCTTATTGTGCTTGTCTGATGCCACTTATCTCATTCCAAACTGAATTGTGGTAGACAGATAGTATAATCAGTCTTTGGCTACACCATCAAAGAAAAAAGAGAAAACTCTAAACTTAATGAGATCCTCAAACATATTTTGAGGTTTCATGGTAGAGCATACTATGTGAAACTCCTTGAGATGTTTGTGAGGGCTCTCACCAGGAATACCATGGAATTTAAGGAGGTGGATGAGGCTCGATAGCTCAAAGTTGGTTGCTTCCTCAAGTCACAAGCAACAACGGTAGTTTTTTCCATTAGAGCACCACTTGTTGCATCATCTATCATACCACGATTCATAGGGACAAGTCCCTCATAGAAGTATTGAATTAACAGTTGTTCGCTAATTTGGTGGTGGATGCAACTAGTGCAAATTTTTTTGAACCTCTCTCAGTATTCATGAATCATCTTTCATTGTTCTTGCCTAATGCCACATATCTCACTCCCAACCAAATTGTGGTAGGCAGATAGTATAGTTAGTCTTTGGCTACACCATCATGGAAGAAAGGAAAAACTCTAAACTTTATGAGATCCTCAGACATATTTTGAGGTTTCATGGTTCAGAACATTATGTGAAACTCAATGAGATGTTTGTGAGAGTCCTTACCAAGAAGACCATGGAATTTAAGGTGGTGGATGAAGCTCGATAGCTCAAAGTTGGTTGCTTCCTCCAGATATCGGATGTACGTAGGTTGGTAGTCCACATCTGGGGTGGTCAGTTCTTTTAAGGTTCGATTATTTGCAGCCATGTTTTTAGGGGTTTGATTTGGTTCACTCTAAGATGTTTAAGGCTACTTGAGGTTTCACAATAGGCTCCTCAGTGTTAGTAGATTGCCCTACTCTAAAAGACCTAATTTGTGAGTGAAGTGTCTTTTCAATTTCTGGGTCAATTTCGAGTAACTTTTCTTTGCTAGATCTTGTCATGCAACAATGATGTCAAGTTTTTTTTGATTCAGTAAGAACAAAATGAAAAAAACACACTTGAGAATGAAAAGGAAAAGAACGAAAAGAGAAAAAACTATTTTACTAAACAAGGGAGAAGAGAGAATTAGAGAGAGAACACACAAAATCAAACAAAAAAAATCAAGAGAAGGGGGGTAGATTGAAAGGGTAATAAATAAAAAGGATAAGAAAGAAATAAAAGGAAAAAATGGTCTTGGCACCCCGACATGACATCAAAATTTTGTCGCGTTATCGGGCGTGTCAAATTAGTTTATTTTTAGTAGAATTTCTGCAGTATGGCATGAAATCTAGGTTGTCTCTCGATGGAGCCTTAGTTCATTAACACACGTGTCAAATTAGATGTTTATTTTTTGTAGAATTTCTGCAGTATAGCATGAACCCTATGTTGTTTCTCGATGGAGCCTTAGTTCATTATTTTTAAAAGAAGGTTTTGATCATGAAAAAGAGAGGAGGTGGGGGGGGGGGTGTTCAAGAAATGGGGTATGAGTTTATGTGAAATGTTGAATTATGTAATTCAAGTGTGAGATTTGAAACAATTTGATGGAGGTGTGATCACCCCGAGCTCATCCCTCATTGCTTCAAGGGAAAGAGTTTGATCTTTTAATCCTTGATTTATACCACCTGTAACCAGAATGGTATATGAGTTCTTACTAGGTTAACACCTAGGATTTGATCAATCAAACGATATTGATTATCGCGACTTCTCAAAATCAAGAGAAGTGTGTTAATATAAGAGCCGAACTCATCAAGGCATCATATTAACAATGTGATGTTATGACTAGATTTAGAACCTTTTTCCAATTATTCTCATGACATAAACATGCATATTCACGAGTTATAATCTTTGGATTTTATCTACCGACACAATCCATAATATTACTCAAGAGAAAGGGTGAGAAAAGAGGCAATCACGCTCAAATCATCACACGATCCAGGTTATGCATGAAAACATGAGGATTCGCGTTCCTTTGATTTTTGTGTGAGCAAATCGGTATAAACACAATAACAAAAGAAAAAATTTAAGAACAATAGAATACAAACCTAGGATTATGAGATCACTATGAAAATTACAATTAGAAGCTCAGGATTACATCAAGGTTCCTGCTCGATCACAAGGAGTTTAGTACTCCATAGATTGAGAATGAGGCAAAATATGAGAATATAGACGTCCCATGAACTCCTCTCCTATCCTCTGGTCGAGCATCCTCTGTAAATGAGGTAGAAGGGGCATTTTATTAACAATTACATCCAAATTTCCACAAAAGAAGTAAAGTGTCTAAGGGATTAGGTGACTATTCAAGACAGACTTTCTCCCTCCACTTTGTCCAGCTGGTTGACTAACTTAAAACACTGAGTCTTGACTTGAAATTCGGTGGAGAGGTGGACCTTCAAGTTATCTATTCAGTGGAGGTGGAATCAGCCCAATTGGAGGTCTGAAACCCAAGATATGATCCAAATACAGAAGTGTGGTCCTATTTGTCTTACCCGAGTATTCTTCTCATTGATGGCCTCTATTGGGCCTCTTGTGCTTGGATGCACCCATTGGTCCAGTTGAAGAAATTGTCGCTTAATTAATTCTTCATCCTACAAAAAAGAAATTTTCTAATTTGGATCGGTGTATATAATGTTATGATAAAAATACAAACATGTTGTCCAATTGAATCAATGTACAACTGCATTTTTTTAAGCATGTTTTCATGTATTAAAAAAAATATAATGAGCGCAAAAGACTTCAATAATGAGATACTAAAACTCGTAAACAATTTAAATCAAAATTATATGGGTGATATATTGTTGTGCGATAAAAGGTCCCCAGCTTCGTTGGTCGCGTGTAAACATGCAGTTGCATCTTCTCCCTATGTTGCACCAGACGAGACAACGTCGTCGCGTCGCGCCCCTGCTCCGCCATAGCTGTAAACGCCCCAACATGCATTTCAAGCTGCATGGGCGACAGAGCTAGCTGAGTCGCCCCTTCGCCTTCTACCATTTGCATGAGTTACCCTAGAGCAGGCGGAGTCGCCTCTTTGCCAGCTGTAGACCAGACTAGTTCCCTTATTCTCACTGTTGACTATGCATTATTCTGTAGTAGACTGAGAGTAGGTAACTTACCCTGCACGTCATATTTGCCACCAAATCCACAATTTGCCCTTGCGCCAGCCCAAACATAACCGCTTTATCATGCCCCTCTTTCCTCATTTCACCCGTGCCAACGCCAACACCAGACGCTGCAGATTGGACTTCTTGTTGTGCGGCCGTTGGAGAAAGCGGAAGCACCCTTCCGCTGCGGTGTAGAGGTTGCATCTCTAATCACTATGTCAGTGTGTCTCTCTATGTCGTCAGCGGCACAAGACTGCGTACCTAACCCTTCCATCGTCATCGTTGGGCGCACTTCCTCCCGTAGGGGTAGCTTCTGTAAGCGACACATCGGGAATATGATGTTCCTCCTAATATCCCGACCCCTCCCCTGCTAGCTCTTCTGTATTTGTGTGAGTCTTGCGTTCATACGTCTAAGTTGCTGGTTCACTTCATCGAGTAACGACGCCATCTTCTCTGCTCCTCTGAGAGATGAAATAATCCGGCAGTGCTTCCCTCTATCTGGCAGGTCGGACCAATTGATAGATCCTCTCGAATCACAGTACCCAATAAGGGTATGCTTAATATGTATGGCAGTATTTTAGAAACAGAATTACCGAAGATGGGGAAGAAAAAGCATATTAGTATGGAGGTGTAGGAGTATAGAAGTATAGGATTATACTCAAAAGGCCCCGGTGCTTTCCCGCCCAAGCCAAGTGGTCGTGTCTGTTACGTGTCCGAGGTGTGTGTGTGTATTCGAACAAGGATTGGTACAGGCGCAACAGTATAAAGCAACAGATATTACCAATTCTGCAGAATTACAGCAATGGAGATGAGAGATACACAGAGGGAATTGGAGAGTCCTCCAGAAGATCCGCCTGCTGTATCCGAGATGGAATCAGGAGCCTGCCCACAGCCACCTGCCTTTTCTGTTCCAACAGAATGAGTACCTTTCTAACCGCCTTTCCTCCAGCGCACTACTCCCCTACAAGTACTGGCCGAACGGCCTACTGGGCCCCGCCTGGATTCCCCCCCTTCCCACGATCACATGGGGACTTCCCCTTTTTACCCTTCCGCTGGTAAGTGTGGAGGATAGGCGGGCGGGGGCATAAATGGGATGCACCTCCTGGGTCGGGACCCGAACCCGTATTGCTAACAATTTCCCCCTCGCCAATTGGCACCTTGTCCTCAAGGTGCAGGTCTGGGAACTGGGCCATAATGTGTTCAGCATCCTCCCACGTGGCCTCTTCCGAGGATCTACCTCGCCATTCTATCAACCATAGTCTCTGTGGGTGCCCGGACGCTGGTTTGGCGGCTAGAATTACTTCTGAGAGGGTAATGTTGGGAGGAGCGTTGTCCCAGAAAGCTGGCAGTTCAGAGTGCACTGGTGTGGTTCCTACGGCCTGTTTGAGTTGGGAGACATGAAAGACTCGGTGTATCCGAGTGACAGCAAGCAACTTGAGTTTGTAGGCCACAGTACCGACGCGAGCTTCAATCGGGAAGGGGCCGTAGTAACGGGATGCTAACTTAGGAGTGGACTTGTTCATTCGGGAAGACTGGACTGAAGGTCGAAGCTTGAGAAACACGAGATCGTCCACATTATATGTAACATCCCTGCGGTGTTTGTTCGCTACCCGAACCATGATCTGTTGTGCTCGGGTAAGGTTATGCCGAAGCTGTTCTAACATGAGGTCACGTTCAGCCAGGAGAGTAGATACCGTATCAACAGGAGTGGTGTCCCGAGTAACACGCTGTATAACAGGCGGTGGACGGCCATAAACTGCCACAAAAGGAGTCATCTTGGTGGAAGAGTGGGAGGCGGTATTGTAACAATACTCAGCCCAAGGCAGCCACCGGTACCAAGCGTGAGGGCGTTCGGAAGCAAAACAGCGAAGGTAAGTTCCGAGACACTTATTAACTATTTCTGTCTGCCCATCCGTTTGGGGGTGGTATGAAGAACTCATCTTAAGTGTGGTACCCTCCAGGCGGAAGAGTTCCTTCCAAAAGTTGCTGACAAAGACGGGATCACAGTCACTCAAGATGGAGCTAGGAATACCATGTAAACGCACCACTTCCTTCACAAATAATTCTGCTACCCCCTTGGCAGTGTATGGATGTTTTAGTGGCAAGAAATGGGCGTATTTTGTGAAACGATCAACCACAACCAATATCACCGTATAACCGTGGGATTGTGGCAGGCCAGAGAGAAAATCCATCGAAATATCATCCCAAACCTGTGCTGGAATCGGAAGGGGTTGGAGAAGTCCGACTGGAGACAAGGCTTCGGTCTTGTGGCGTTGGCAAACATCACATTCCCTCACAAACTGCTGAACCTGCTTTGTCATGCCCCTCCAGAACAGTCCCGCAGCCAGCCGTTTATAGGTCTTATGGAATCCGGCATGGCCACCTACCGGTGAAGTGTGGTAGTATTGTAGGAATTTTGGTATTAGGCTGGATGTCGGAGACAAAACAAGCCGATCCTGGAAATAAAACAGGCCACTGCGCACCAAATATCGAGGTTGTGAAGTGGGCTGTTCCTGGACAGCTGTAATAAGCCTTTTAAGCACTGGGTCACGTTGAAGCTCCTCTTTAATAACATCCAACTCAAGCCAAAGAGGTTCCGAAACTGCAGATCCCAAAGTGACAGATTCTGGTCCGGTATCGCGAGCATCCGCTGCCTGGCGAGACAGAGCGTCCGCAGCTTGATTGAGCCGTCCTGGTTTGTAAATAATATCGTAATCGTAACCCAAAAGCTTTGCTTGCCAATCCTGTTGGTTCGCTGTGTGGAGCCGTTGGCTGAGAAGATGCTTTAGGGCTTTATGATCTGTATAGACAGAAAAATGTTTGCCAACCAGATATTGTCTCCAATGTTGCACTGCCAAAACAAGGGCCATGACTTCCTTCTCATACACCGATTTGGAGAGGTTAGCATCAGAAAAGGCCTTGCTAAAATAAGCAATCGGTCTTCCGGCTTGCATGAGAACTGCCCCTACTCCAAGACCCGAATCATCACATTCAATAACAAAGGATTGCTGAAAATTTGGCAAGGCGAGAAGAGGAGCTGAAACCAGACACTGTTTGAGTGAGTTGAAGGAGTGTTCAGCCGCCGTAGTCCAATGAAAATTATCCTTTTTGGTCAACGCCGTAAGAGGCTTAGCGATCTTGCCGTATCCTTTTACGAATTTCTTATAGTACCTGGTCAGCCCCAAGAACCCACGGACTCCCTTAACGGTGTGTGGCCGCGGCCAGCCGAGTACACAATTAATTTTCTGCGGATCCACTGAGACTCCTTTGGCGGAGATGACGTGCCCCAAATATTCCACCGATTGTTGGGCCAAGAAACATTTCTTTTGGTTAAGGTGGAGCTGATTTTTCTGAAGTACTTGAAAAATGATTTCCAAATGATGCAAGTGTTCCTTCCAAGTCTTACTAAAAATCAATATGTCGTCGAAGAATACTAAGACAATTTTCCTCAAGTGCTCCTTAAACATTCGGTTCATAGTAGATTGGAACGTGGCTGGAGCATTCATTAAGCCGAATGGCATGACAAGAAACTCGTAGTGTCCCTTGTGAGTTCGGAAGGCTGTTTTATGTACGTCTGCCATTCGGAGTCGAATCTGATGGAATCCGGACTTCAGGTCCAACTTGGAAAAGTAGGTCGCCCCTTGCAACTCATCCAGCAATTCCTCGATAATAGGAATAGGAAACTTGTCCGGAATAGTAAGTTTGTTGAGCGCCCGATAGTCAACACACAACCTCCAACTCCCATCTTTCTTTTTAACAAGTATGATAGGACTAGCAAAAGGGCTGCAACTATGCCGAATTATTCCTTGCTCCAGCATGTCTTTGATTTGTTGTTCGACCTCATCCTTCAGGTTATGGGCCAATTTGTATGGTCGGATACTAACTGGTGTTGCTCCTGCCTCTAGAGTTATGGCATGATCCGTCTCTCGCTGTGGAGGTAAGCCCCGGGGTTTACCAAAAATAGACTGGAACTTGGACAATACCTCCCTCAACTCCGTTTGGCTGGGAAATTCGACTTCTGCCGCATCTGCTGGAAGTCGCAGTCGCGCTAACCAGGCCCATCCCTTGATCAACAGAGTTTGTGTGTGTACTTGGTTTTGCTGCTCCCAAGGGTCCTCGGTGCCGATCAGTTGACCCTGCAGTTTGCTGAACCGCGCTCCCCGACTTGTGAACCCATTCCTTTCAACCTTTCTGTGGTAAATTCCTCCAGATCACGGACCCGAAGCAAGACTCGTTCCTCCACTTGTTGCGCTACATCAAGGACTATCCACTGGTTATCGTTCTGCCCTCGCATCACTTTCTCCATATTTTCCTGTATAGAAATCAGAGCAGCCTTGATGCCTTCCACTGACGATTCGATCGAAGCTACCCTGTGTTCCATTCGAGTTCAAAAATAAGCTTCCCTTCCCACGGACAGTGCTGCAACAAAAAGAAAGTAACAGGAGAAGATTGCCCAAGCTCGGCAGCGCTTACCCCGGACCGTCCCTTGATTGTTCCCCAGCGGAGTCGCCAAAGTTGTTACGTGTCCGAGGTGTGTGTGTGTATTCGAACAAGGATTGGTACAGGCGCAACAGTATAAAGCAACATATATTACCAATTCTGCAGAATTACAACAATGGAGATGAGAGATACACAGAGGGAATTGGAGAGTCCTCCTCCAGAAGATCCGCCTGCTGTATCCGAGATGGAATCAGGAGCCTGCCCACAACCACCTGCCTTTTCTGTTCCAATAGAATGAGTACCTTTCTAACCGCCTTTCCTCCAGCGCACTACTCCCCTACAAGTACTGGCCGAACGGCCTACTGGGCCCCGCCTGGATTCCCCTTCTTCCCACGATCACATGGGGACTTCCCCTTTTTACCCTTCCGCTGGTAAGTGTGGAGGATAGGCGGGCGGGGGCATAAATGGGATGCACCTCCTGGGTCGGGACCCGAACCCGTATTGCTAACAGTGTCCCTAACTGAAAGTAATATCCCCTGCCCGCCTTCTCTCTCTCTCTCTTCCCCGCTCCCTTATATAACAGATTCTCCTCCCTCCATCACATGGGCCCGGTTGGCCGATTTAACTTTCTCAGGTATGACTCTTCTACCCTTTTAGAATACTCCTTTCATACACTAGGCCCGTCCGGGTCTTTATCACCCTGCTTCATCTTTTATACACCGAATCTCTCGATTTTCGCTCTCTACCTCTAGCTAAATTGTAAGTCTGTCTTTCACCATTATTAGTAGATAATGAATGGTGCAACTCCTAAAAAACTTGAGATCTTGCCTCACTAATTGCTTCTTTTGCCTCTTTATGTGCAACACAATATCTAAATAATCACAATTTTTAAAAATGTGTTGTTCATATTTAAATTGTTTTCTCACTTGCATGAAAGCAGAACTAGCTTAAAAATACAGTTTTCCCAAAGATATAGCTTTAATTCTATATAGTTGTGCTTAAATTTTGAAAATGAAAAATTGGAAGTATATTCCATCACTAAACAATACTAACTCAGATATCGATATGATAAATATTTCTTTAATTTTGATTGTGAGAACCCTGTTTTCAGTGTGATTGATCCTTGCATTTTGGTTGTCTGTATTCGGGTTACCATCTGTGTTTTTTTTCATGGACCTACTTTACAGTCTCTCTAAAATCGGGGTGGCAGACTGATAAACAATAATATAATTTGGAGCCTGGTCTTTTCACATCCCAATATAGTATTTAAAAATACTGTCCAAAGAAACTCTAATTTGGCATTTTTTTTGGCATACAATCTGAATGACTACTCATACACTCACATTTCCACCTGCAGCTCTCCTGTGGTTTTCATCACAGCCTTTGTAACATTGTTTGCACTGGTTATTGCCATCACAAAAGACCTCCCAGATGTTGAGGGGGACCAGAAGTATGTGGTGATACCTAATTACAAATATTATGCTTCTGGTTATTTTTATTACCATTATTACACAGCTGTTCCACATTTCTTGGTGCCCATTTTCAAAAACTGATTGTACTTGTTTCTAATAAAATCCTTGTATTTTTGAACCCTTTGACATTTTAATGCTCTGAAGTTCATTTAATTTGGTTTAGGTTTCACATATCTACGTTGGCTACCAAGCTTGGCATAAGAACAATCGCGTTTCTTGGTTCTGGGCTTTTGCTACTGAATTATATTTGTTCTGTTTTGGCAGCGGTTCTTATGCCTCAGGTGAACACGTTTTCTTTGGCATAGCCTGTTTACCATCCAATGTATTATTTTATTTTATTTTATTTAAAATGCTAGCCAGCTTTGGGTGGTGTGTGAAAAAAAAAAAGCCTTAGCAGTTAATTTTCTATAGAGAATATAAGATCGCGTTTGGTTTTGAAAAACATTCTCGGTTTTCATTTTCCAAATATGCATTAGAAAATGTTTTGGATAATTGAGTGAAAATGAGCATTTAATTTCCCCATTGAAGCGTTTTCATTTTTTTCAAAACATTAAAACGTTTTTTATTTCTAAAAATCCAGCATTTTGATTTTCATTTTCTAGAAAATTTATTCTATTTACATAATTTAATATATTTTCCAATACATTTTTGGAGAATGAAAACATGAAATGTTTTCCAAAAGCAAGCGCTGCATAAACTTTTCACAATTTTACCTAATTTTTTCAGGCCTTTCGAGGAAGCATTATGATACCAGCACATACCATTTTGGCGCTGAGTTTGATTTTCCAGGTTCTAATCTCATGACATGCAGCTCTTTTTATTCAGTGCAGAGGCTGAGATTTCTGATTAATGTTATTGATCTATTCCACAGCATCTTTTTCTTGCCTGCCAAATTTTGCTACTTTTTCTTGCCACCTCCTGGTTGATAGTTTGGATTCAATTCCCGGACAGGATAAAACCAATCGTGGCAACCTGGGTAGTCTAATAGCTTCACATCTTTTGTGCATGGCATGACATGCATGAGCCTATGTAGCATTGAAGCAGGTTATACTTCATATTATAAAAGCAAAAATCTGACCCTTATATACCTTTGATTATTGGAGCATTAAATTATTGATTAATTTGGGAATAACTTTTTTTTTTATATTTTGTTTTTTGAAAAAAATTAAAAAACGACATAAATTTTGGAGAAGTGATTTTTTTAATAGAAGTGCTTTTTAACCCATTTTTTTTTAAACAAACAAGCTCTTGATCAATTGGAGTATTAGTCAGCAACTGTTGATGGTGGTCATAGAGGCTGCCATAGTGGTATTTGGTATCAGAAAAATTAACAAACATTATACCATTATGTGAATTGTCTGTATGCTTTTGTATCAACCAATTAGCCAATTTGAATAGGAAAAACTTTGGACTGTATGCACCCTTTTTTCCATGTATCTTTTGGTGGGATCCTGGCATGGATATTCTGCATATTGGTCTTTGTTATGTTTTCTAAAATGGATCAATTCATCTTATGCTCAAATCTTTTCAATGCTATAACATCACCAGGCTTTTCTCAAGGGTGGTAGTTTGTTTACTTATGGATCATCAAGGATCTGTACATGTATACTCTCATGCTTTGACATTCATCCTTTGTCATCATTCATGTGAATAGGTTAAACGAAAAATGATTGGGGATGGTACTTGTTAGGATCGTGGTGCAATAAGAGAGGAACAACATTATGTTTCTATTATAGTAACGTTGGAATTACGGTACATGTGGAAGAAGGAGAAGAAGACTCCGTGGGATTCCTGAAAGAGCGCTGTCGTGGGCGCCCTCAAATGATTAGTGTGATTTTGGGGTACTTAGGTGCAGCAGAGTGGCTGACCAAGGTCGTCTCTCAAAGGAGGAAGTGAATTAAAACAACTTTTCAGAGGTATTCTAGAAACAAAATAAAAGGGAATAAAAACACTACTTGGAAGTATGAGGGTGGTTGTTTATAGTTTATAAATCTAGAAGAAGTTTGCTGGAAGAAGATTGCATTTTTTTTTTTAATTTTGAAATGAATTTCGATTAAAATGACACAACAAGAAGATGTTTTTTTAGAAATCTATTTTAAAAGGCGTAATCGATCTAACTCTGTCTCTTCACTTTATTATTAATCATTATCATTTAAATTAACATTCACTTAATTATGATCCCTTAATTTGTTAAATCCCGAACCCTACGAGAATTAACTTTACCACGAAGATGATGTGAATTTAACCCTAGGCTAACTTCGGAACATGCAATCGCCAACACCCTGCTTTGATTGATGTTCTAAGATTAGCTTATGGTCAGTGGTAAATTAAGGCACATATCCATTCTGCAAATGAGGATGAATTGTGTTTAGGGATTATATTTGAACTCTACAAATTTATCCCGTGTGGTCTTGTATTACCGATTAAGATCGCGCTCTCACAATCTACACAAAATCCTGACCTCGTGTGTTTTTGTGTTAATTGTTCAATTGCTTGCTTAGTTTCTTACAATTTAAAAACGCAATTCATGGATCATATTAAGTGAATTACAGTAGCTCAATGATTCAAAATAATTAAATGAAGAGGGTAGAAGATAGATCGATTACTAAAAGACTACTCTTCCATGGGTGGGGTAATCATCGTAGAAGCGTTTTGCATGTGCAAAGGTTTATAATGGGTATAACCCAATAACGCTTCTACTCAAGAATTCCAGCCCAAAGAGGAAGATTAAGAGAAGAAGAAATTTAAACAAAACAGAAGAAAAGAGAAGAAATAAAAGAAGAACAAAGAAGTTTATTACACAAATGAAAACATTACAAAATGAAGAAGAGAAGGAGGCTTCGATGAGGGGATCATTGTTTCAAGAGCTACCCCTCTTACAATGGTTGGAGAATTTGGGTGAAACAAATTCTCCTCTGCCTCCAATCTCCTAATGCACGTCTCAACCCCACCAAATGAGAAAAACACCAATTTATAGAGTGGTGGGGAGGCTAGGTTCAAAGTGGTTTCAAGTGTGAATGGGTAATCTCGGCCAAATATTTTATGCCCACTTGCACCGCCCATTTGACCACCAAAACGCGTGAATTGACCGGCCTTCCAGAAGGATCAAATGTGCGCATGTGGGTTCTCTATCTCCTCTACAAATTTGGGCTCAATCCAGGCCCAGATGAAGGAGTTATGGCCGAAATACAGAAGCTTCTCCATTCTGGCGAGCCCAGCCCAACTTTGACTTCATGACCCATTTTCAACAACCAAATGAACTCTTTAGCTCTAGTGTCCTGAATAAAAGTTGTAGATAATTAAGTTAGGAACACTGTTACAAAATTTCAAATTCAAATAATAAATATAAAAATATTTATCTTCGAAATACTACAGTGAACTATAAAGGGTAAAACTGGAATTTTCATCAAATATTCAAATGAATGATCTAATCACAAATACTTTCTAATTAAACATATTTAACACAATGTGAGCTGACCGACCGACACCGACAGGCACTGTAGCGGTGCGGACTTCGGGGTCAACTTTACTGTAGCGCTTTTAACAAAGCCAGCCGCCGTTCACTGTAGCGACGTGGACCACTTTTTGAATAGTGATCGTCTTCTCCATTTGTTTTATAGCCCATTTCGGGCTAGGGTTTCATGTTGGAAATCCTCTGTAATTTTCTGCTCCCGATTAGTGAAATTCTGCCTCTCCCGTGGACGTAGGGATTTTTCCCGAACCACGTAAATCGCCGTGTTCATTTGCTGTTTTTTCTTTCTTTCGTTTTCTCATTTTCTGTTGTTGTGTCTCCCGACGATTCCGCATCATTGGCAACAACACCCCTCGAAGAGCAGGTCTTGTTCTGCTTCCAAGTAATGTAGTAATACCACTGGAAATAGCTTCACTCCAATGATCACGTCATTAGAAACACCATCCATCAAAAACATTGTCCCAAGTCCACTAAAGTTAGAACGTTGTTATGCGGCCTTGTTTGTCTCCTTTGTACTTCGTCCCAACAGATACGCCAAAGGCGTGCAAAGCCAAAGTTGACCTCGCCAAGCTTGCGCAACGACCAAAACTCGCAGACGAAGTGCTTGAACCTGTGTATATGTGCAAAGCCAGCACGTTGTAACTCACGCTGCGAGGACTGCTGCCCAAGTTCTTCTGGCTGAGCTTGGAGTGCCGGAACGGCCTGACGTGTTGAGATGTCAGCGGAGTTGTCGCTTGCTTCAGCTGCACAGTTTGCGACCTGTACTGCTGTGGCGGTCTGGTCTCCTCATGCAGTGGTTTCAAAAAACCAAAAGAAGAGAGAGTTGAATGTTGTCGTACGGCCAGAACCGGTGTTTCCTCCTGCGCTTTATCCCACTCATCAAACCTCAAACTATGAGCATACCTATTTCATTGCACAGAAGGCGTTCTTGTCTCTTCCTTTCTTCCACGTTTTCCGTGTCGGACCTAACAAACTAGCGAGTCAGTGTCGTTCTCCGCCTTCAACTCGCACTGCTTCGGACTGAATACCGCTCGAACAGGACTTGAAAAACCAGGAGTAGACTGCTCAGCAACCGCAGAAGGCGTAGTGACAGAAAGAGGTTGGTGAACCAGAGACTCGGTCAATGCTCATGCGGCCTCGCTGTCATCCGCTCACAGACATGAAGAAAAGTCTGCAAAGGCCTCTACCTGTTGGTGTGACACATCTCACACCACACGCTGCGGCTGCCCTTCGACTTCTGGCCAAGCTTGGACTGGATACAATTCCACTTCTGTTTTAATGCGTCCCTTGAATCTCGTTCCACGTTCAAACGAATCTGCTTCCTTGCACACTGGATTGTCTTGCCATTTCGTGTCTTGCCATTTCGGAAACAAAGTCATCAGTGCCTGCGCGGTCTGCAGCTCCTCACGCGACTGTTGTTCGTATTTGTCAGGCCGAACTGCGACTGAATTTTTTTCCTCCTTGACGTTGCCTGCTTCTCGTTGTACCTGGAACAGCGACATTAGTGCACGATGTTGATCCAGGAACTCCTCATGTACCCTTGCAGTAGCTTCAAGCTTGGCCGTCAGCGTTTGCAACAACATTTCTGGACAGATAAACACCAACGATCCTCGTTCCTTGATTTTTTCCTCTCAATGAAAGCACCAATTTTTAGGATCATGGTGCAAGAAGAGAGGAAAAACAATATGTTTCTATTACAGCAACGTAGGAATTACGGTAGAAGCGGAAGTAGAAGTAGAAGAAGACTCTCCCGTGGGATTTCCTAGGAGCCAAGGTCATGGCCTCTACAACAGCATCAGCTGAAGCCCGATCGAAATATCCAAGACCCCCATCCCTATTCTACTTGGGCCCTTATTTAATGTCCCTAACAACCCCAACCTTCTCACAACAGGAATTACAATACTGCCCCTGGCAGAACTAACCACCCTCGCCCACTCAGACAGCCCCCATACAACCACTATCCTATCAGTATTGATCAAGCGAATGGATTTGTATTACCAATATGGGATTTGTCCATCCATATGATGGGTTAAAACATATGGATCATCGATTCATAATGGAGAAATGCATGGTTATGTTTAGATAAAATGACACGTGATGTGTTCTTTTTTTTGTTAATCTAGTCAGGGATTTGCGAATTGATGAGTTGGCACATGCAAGATTGACACATTAAAGGGGTTATATTAGTATACATGTGGTTGATGAAGATCATACAATTTCCTTTACAGGTTGAGTAACATTGATGCGTTACTGAACACTCATTTCTTATGATTGGAAAATGGGAATTTATAGTAATTATCAATGCTATAAAGGCCCTTGGGGTCTCATATGCATCTTGTTAAATAAGGATTATATTTGGATTAAAGAGTTTGTATGAGTATGACAAAAAAAATTACGAACTGGCACCCAACTATAACATCGCCAAAATTGTTTGACATCCAAATGAACAATCACAGTGAGGCTATTAATTGTAGCCTAGATGAGCCCCTTGAGTGTCTAGCTGGTGGTAAGCTAGGTATTTCAATTTAGTGTTGTTTGCTACAAAATTTGTCTGTACTAGTTTTGTGGATTGATTTATTGGTACCGACCCATTTTCAAGCCACTCAAGATTTCTAATCTTTACCGATCAGCTGGCCTTTGTTCCTTTTTATTACCAATAATTTTAGAATTTACAGTTGAGCTTATGTAATTTTTAAGTTTTGGCTTGTTATTTTTTTCTTTCATTTTGATTTGAATCTTTTTTCCTTTGATTTCAGGCATGGGAATTAGATAAAGGAAGTTACAAAAAGGTAAACCTTGACACTGGATGACAGAAATTTGGAAATACGTTTTTTTTGTTGGCCCTTGAGGAGGCTGCGTTTGGCTTTTCAGGAATTTAGATGTTTCCAGATTTGCTTATCGAATAAGTGTTTTTATGCCACCTGTTTAAGCAGTTTTCTTCGGTAATCTAAGTGTATTTTCTCATAAACCAGACAAATGCCACTTATTTTTTCAAATAGCTTATCATGAATGATAAGTGTTGTAAGCACTTTTCAGTACGTGTTGTCAAATGCACTGACTTTTTTTTTTCAAAATCAGAATAAAAATCAATTATTATTAAAGCATTTATCGCAAGTGATAAGTATTACAAATACTTTTGGACGAGTGTTGGTCAACATAACTGAACTCCTTGTTTGCTGTGATATCTATCATATTTCCAGACAGCTTGGTTTTCATTCTATTTTTTCAATACGAGTTTCTAACTGCTGTTGTGAAATCATTACTTGTTCTTTTTCAGGAAGCAATCTCAAAGTTCTATCAGTTCATCTGGAATCTATTCTATGCTGAATACATAATATTTCCTTTTATTTGAAGTGCTATCATTCTGGCTGCGTGTCTTCCACCGAGGAGGGAGCCGCTTGGTTCTAGCAACTTCTCTGTATATGTACACGTTCTTCCAAATAATTAATTTTTATTTTAACTGAGGGCAGCTTCTTTCACTACCTAAACCCAAAATTTCAAATGACAATTCTCAAGATTTTATACAATTTCATTTCAGCCTGGAGCCAAATCTGAACTTGCATTTCTCTTTTCAGATTAACAGTGGATGCTGTGCGGTTCTTGGAGACAAGTTCACCTGCTCTAAAACTCGGAACTGGAGTCTGGAAGGATTGTTCCCGACACAGTGCTGATCCTTGGCCCGGCTCTTGTGTTTCGCTTGCACGATAACCGTTGGCCCAACTGATACAACTCCTATCTCTGCAGATTTATTCTTCGAAGGATTGTCTCTTTTGGGTTTGGGACCCGTCCTCTTCTAAATTATCTCCACCAAGCTGGTTCATCTTTGACATGAAGTCATTTTCTGATAAGAATGTCTCTTCTGCTGTTTCATAGCCATCACGGGATGAAGTGTTGTTTCTGCAGCTGGGCCCTGCTGCCAGCTTCTCTTCCTGAACTGTCTTGAGAACATTGGTTCTTTTTGGGATCTCTATCTTTAAGTTGGAGCAAGTCCTCTTGGCAAAGCTGATGTCTCCAAACTTGAATGTTTGGTTTCTTCAGTATCTTGGGATGGTTCTTTGTTTGATTTGTTGCAGGAGGAATCTTCTATTTCCTCTGTGCAGTTATTATGAAGACCAAACATGAGATAGAGGACTGTAAATGGAGGTTCGTCACAAAGCGAGTGGACAAACAAATTTACTTTTACTTGCTTTGAGAATGAAAGGGAAAGCTTTAAATTCATTACTTTTACAGCTGCAAGATGTACTTCTTCCTTGAGAAAGCACAGCAATTCCTGAAAAGTTCCTTCTGTTGGGAGATAGTGCCCACTGTGAGGCCAAACTGCCCGTTTCTCCATCAGGAAGAAAGTGACCAGATTACTGTCTGAAAAAGGTTTGCGAAAAGGAAAGGTGGGCCATCACAAAGGGTATAGTCTGGTTGGGTTTATTTATTAAAACCTTCAAGTACTATCTGTTACTTCCAATCTCCCAGCAGCTAATGTGGCTCCTTGAGCCAGAAAACATGAATATTGAAACATGCATTGCTCTCTGGCCGGCCTTGAGCGATAACATGGATGTTGAAACAAGCAGTGCCTCAGGCACATTTACACCACGCTCATCTGCCCCTCTTGCGCCAAGCATTGCCCTCTTATCATCCTTCATGTTGCAACCAAGGTCTATTCTGTCATTTGGGCTTCTACTGTCGTTACCTAGACCTCTCTATTAGGCCCCCCTATCACTCACTACCTAAGACACTTTCAAACTTCTATGTGGCACACCCTCTGTTGCTTCTGCCTAGACATCCTATATCGAGGCTCTATCATTTTATTCTATTATCTTCTTCTTGGGCACACCGTCTCCTGCACAGACTGCCCTTGTGAAGGCTTGGATTTTTAATGAATCTGTGTGTATTTGCGAGAGCCGAGGAAGGTGGAAGCTAGAGCGGAGTTTGAGGTGAATGTTTATCTGATGTGAAAATCATGTCGTGATATGTTCCATTTGAAGGGTTTTTAAGGACCAAATGAAATTTATTCAACGTAGTGGAAGACAAAAGAAACCATAATTCTAAGATCCCCATCAAAACTAAAACCATGTATAAACTAAAATGAATAAAACATGTCTTTCACTATGGCTAGCAATAGCTAATGTATTCATTCACATGCTTGATAAAGATCCCTAAGAACCAACCATTGAGTTCTTTTCTCTATGGTGTATCCATGAGCTGAGACTGAATAACTTAACGCTTGAATGTGATCCTTCTTACAATGATATATGCACAAGACATAAAATATGAATGTACGTGAGTGTCTAGCCATTATTGTTACTGTAGGGTGTATAAAATGATATACCTCATTATGCATGCAAATGATAATTTGCATGCTAGTAGTAAAATAACTTATATACATCGGTCAGGGGAGGGGGAAACAAATGAAAAACCCTACCTATTTGTGTGTGGGGAGTCTTGAAACTGAGACCTCTCAAAAGACTACCACAGTGTGCAACCACTAGGTTGTGACTATGAGGTCGTAAAATAACTAATATATATCATATATAAAAATAAGGTTTTAGGACAAGTCTCGTTCTCTCTCTCACTTGCACTAAAGCTTAAAAGATCGTGTTGTTTCACCTTATATTGTATTATATACAGTAAATTGTGAAATTATATCCAAAACTTCTTTTGGATATTTTTCATAACACTTAAAAAGATGTCATTAACTTCATCTTGTATCACATCATATGTAATACCTGAATGCCCATCCAAAACATTTTTAGAGCAAAACACTTTTAGAGCACCTCTCTGTGGCTAACTGATAAGACCCAGCAAAGGGTAAAAATGTCTGTGGGTTAGTATGTTAGGGGGGATCTAGGGATTGTTAGTTGTTAGAGGCGAGGAGTAACTAGCTCCACGTGGCAGGTGAGGTTTGCTATAAGAAGCAAGAGGGAGAAATGGGAGGCACAAAAGGGAATATCTATGTTGGGGTTGTTTACACAATTCAGATGTAAGCTTGGGATTTGACTGAAAGGTTTGGGCGTGGAGCAGCAGTGCCCTCGAAGTGTCTTCTCCTTCTTTCTCTTATTTTGCTTGCAGCTTTGTTTTTATTTCTCTATATAAAAGTAGTTGGTCTTCTCTGTTCTCCAACAATTGGTCCAACCTACCTTTTTCATCATCTTCAAATTCTGTCATTCTAATTCCTTTGTTCTTCCTGATGTCTTGAGGAGTAGCCTACTGATATCTTCCAGCAGCGCCACACATTGTTGGCAACTTCTGTAGAAGGTGACACACTCCCATTTCACGTTTCGCATAGGCACACATTGATGGCTCACATCTGCTGCAACATGTACCACCAACTCGCATCTGAGGAGGTGCACTCTCAATTATCATCTCGCTCAGACGAACACCGCACTATTAGGAGTTTACACAAATGAGGAGTGTGCTCCTGCCTCACGTTCCGTAGCAACGCTCTCGATCGACTTAAGTCAGATGAGGCGCACACTCCCAGATATCCCCTACGCTCTCAAACTGCATACCCGACACCACTCCGTATGACGATGGAGATGAAGCTCCAAGCTAGCCTCAAAGGAATTGAGCAATGCATGAGACGCGTTGAAGTTGGAATGGATCAAAGCCTAGACTGCTTGGAATCAATGGTCATTGGCCTGACATTAACGATGGGTGCTTTCAAGCAGGACATGACACATTTAGCAGACCTCTGACAATCATGGTCAATTTGCTCCGACAGTTGGAGAAGCAACCGTTGTTGGACGACAAGCGTCCAACGGTCGAGATAAGGGAGTCAACCACCTGTTTCAGAGGGGTTTCCATCAACAAATTGTTTGTGGAGCCTGCGCCTAGGCTGCCACATGACCCAATCGGTATCAACGACCACATGTCGGTGGCACAATGTGTAGAGCTTCCCATCTTCACGAGTATTGATCTGCGCTTCTAGATTACGCACACCAAGCTCTATTTCCACATCAACCAGACCCCAGAGGAAATAAAGCCCCCCTTAGAGAATGTCAGTTTGGAAAGTATTGTTATTCACTGGTTTCCAATGCTCAACGAGGTGCACCGACATTTTACAAGTGTTGTTCAAAAAAGAGTTGGTAACACATTTCAACGGATTGGAAATTCAAAATTTATATGAGGAACTCGTAGCTCTCCAGCTGCTGGGGCCAGTTCAAGAGTATATCGAACAATTTGAATATCTTGCATCTCTGCTACCTCGTCGGTGTGAGACGCAATACATTGTATATTTCTTGCATGGCCTACGTGAAGAACTTTGAAGTTGGATTAGCATTCACAACCCGACAATCAGACTGCAAGTCGTGTGATTAGTTCGCCATGTGGAGCTTGCCTTCACGAGAGGTGAGGGCACTCATTTCCAAGGTCGTGTGATGCGACATTTTCACGGGGTACATGAAGCTAAACCACGACAACCTCTTAACAGTTTAGAGACACTTGTTGAAATAGCCCACTCTCTAACTGATCCGATGAGGGGAGGCTACTGGGATAGGAGTTTGACATGAGGCTACAAATCTGACACCTTCTGACGGGTGAGGGGTTCGACATCCGATGACCCAAGAATGGGAAGATCGATGAAGTGATGGCTTGTGCTTCAGGTGTGGGCGACCCTTTAACCCCTTGAACCGTTGTGCCGATCCAAAATTGTGGGTGTTGTTGGGTGAAGACGAAGATGGCACTGAAGGTAGCAGAGCTCAGTGGGGCAGGGAAGCAGAGTGAGACCAAGTGGAACCGGTTCCCTTTCTTCAATCTTGAGGGCAAGACTATTTTCAGGGGGTGAGTGATAAGTCCCAGTAAAGGGTCAAAATGTCTTTGTGGGTTAGTCTGTTAAGGGTAATATGAGGATTGTTAGAGTTAGTTATGGGGGGGGGGTAGTTAGCTCCACGTGGCATGGGGGTTGTTATAAGAAGAAGCAAGGGGAGAGGGGAGGCACGAAGGGGAATATCTCTGTTCGAGCTGTTTACACAATTCGACTGTAGGCTTGGGATTCAGACGAAAGGCTTGGGTGAGGAGCAACAGTGCCCTAGAAGTGTCTTCTCTTTCTTCCTCTTCTTCCGCTCGTAGCTTTGTTCATGTTTCACTATATATAAGTAGCTAGTCTTCTCTGTTTTCTAACCCAAACTCAATCCTCATTCAATCAACAAAAAAATGTGACCTCACAGGTCTTTATAGCATTGATATCAAATATGAACCACTAAATCCATAAATGCAATCAAAGAGTGACCTGTAGCAAAGCATGGATCTTTCGTGATCTCCATCAAACAAATGTATCTCTATACCTGTGTCCATCAATCAGTCTACATCAGATGCAATCGTTCATTCTCATATTTTCCCTTTGTTTAAGACACCGACATTCTTGATTCTCTAAGTATAGACTGACTTGGTTGATAAATACATCACATGTCATTCATCTGCATGGATGAACACGTCGCACGTCTCTCATCCAAATAGATAAGCACGTCGTATGTACTTTTTAGGTGCGATAACACACTTCTTAGTCTATCTCAATCGAGGGCCTAGATGTCATACTAATCATACGAGAGAACAAATTTCATCTTGGTTGAGCTCCAACCGACAATATGACCAGCAACATACACAACCACCCCCCATATTAGCTAAGTCAACATATAGACTTGTGTAAGTAGGGAAAGGTTCTCATATTAGGCATCTCGTCAACCTTAGGTAGCAGAGACCCAAATATAATCCATGCACCCCTAGTATACCAAAGACATCGTGTATGACATTCCATGTGGTATACATATTAGGCCATTCAGCACACAAAAACACATTTTTGTACCTCATGGGCATATTTTGTATCTCTATACAATAATCTTACTCACGATAACCTTAACATTTCATCATAACATATAATACTTCATGAAGAACATTAGTTAGGGATAATTCAAAGTCATACTTTGAGAAACTATTATTCATCCTTACCAACAACCCTAGGATTCAATGACCTTGACTGACTCCTTGAAGAAACATTGTTGAAATTTTCAAATAACTTTTATTCTTTTGGTTTGAACATTTATCCACTTGTTATATCTATACAACACTTAGAACCTAGACATCATATGCTCAGTCTATATATTCTCAACATTTTGAGAATATCAGGTAATATTTTCTTAAATTCATTCACATTATCAGAACATTTCCATAAATGAAAATATGATGAATTCCCTAACCAGAATAAACCATTTTTTAGTCTCCAACGTGTTATAGAATTAAAAAAATCATAATTATGTGCATCAATAGCATCCATCTCATTTCATTCAAACAACTATTGCTTACAAACTTTTCTCAAGAGAAAAATGTGATAAATGCACATCTTATGATAAGTTTATCCAAGCTTAAAGCATCCAAGTCATCAATTCTTTTGCTCCATTACATGAAAGTAAACTTCAAAGTCCTAATCTTTAATTCTTTCTCATCTTCTGACCTCCTATATATTTATTAATTTTGTAAAACATATAGTTGATATCATATATCTGTTAGAATAATAGAATTGTATTTTATAACATATATACATGATGTGGACTCTCCACTAGACTTTTTGAAACCCTTCAAGTAATCTGGATAATTTATTCTCCAATGGACAATCTTGCCATAATGAAAACATTATTCTTTTTCTTTTTCAGCTTAACAATTGGAGTGAACTCCACTACCTCTTCCCCCCCTTTTTGGCCAAAACCTTTACCTTTCTCTTTATGTACTATCAACATGGTACTCGAGGCTGAACCGCCCATGTCCTGCTTAGTTATCCTCAACATATTGAGGAGACCGTTCATGCTCAACTTTCCCTTGATAAAGCCTTTTTAGGTTATCTATCATTTGATTGGCATCTGGGGTCTTATGTTGCTTTTGCAACTTTGACTCCATGGTAACAAGCATGAGTGTGGAGACTTCATGTGCATATTTTAAATGCTTATCATAGGAACCTAAATCCTTTTGTTGAATAGCTTCAGTAGTTTGTTTCTTAGAAGAGGTTATTCCAGCACATAGAACTTTTCTTCTTGTTTGAGAACTATTCTCAAATTTTGGTACCAGTCGAGGAAGTTACTACCACTAAGTTTCTCCTTGTCCAAGATTGATCTCAAGGTCAAGCTAGATGACGATGATTCCATTTATTTATAACAGAATCTTTTATTAGGTGAGTATCATAGTTTATTAAACATTTAATAATGACTTATGTTAAATGGACTCCCATTAAAAGGATGGCCCCCTTTTAAAACACATCATATCCATTAGTGGACTAGGATCCATATTTTATCAAGTAATAAGTCTGTTATGGAATTTCTCTCACCACTTAGCTATTTAGGCAGAACATCATCACAATCATATCATATATGACACTTGGATAGTTGAGTAGACAACCCTTTTTCCAATCCATCATATGGATACACTTAACTCTATTCCTTTGGTATCATTCTTAAGGGTTTCCCTACTAAGTGTAATCCAAAGAAAACATCGAGAACTGGCTAACAAAAGACAATGCAGGGGCACCCTACTATGGAAGAACCTACCCAAGGATGATTTGTTTCCACCCATTACCTTTTTTCCTTATTCAAGATAATCAAAGATCACTCTGCTGTTGTAGATCCTACCCGGTTGGATGATTGAGGTCTTGATAAGTTCCATTATGGAGGGAATCTAACACTTAGTATTTTAAGTGGATTTTAATCTCACTATTTATCTTTTGTTTATTCCCTTGTATTTTCATGCTTTTAACGATTTGGTTTTGGAATCCTATTCCCTCTATCAAATCAATATGTTAAATCCATATTGATGTGTAACTATATATACAACCCATAAGTTTGTGTTACCCAAATATAAGAGCCAAACATATTCATGCATATCCAAATGCATCATATGAATAAGGTACATGAACACTTCATGTAAAGGTTTAGAGTTTTATGAGATTGATAATCTCCACATGAGTAAGCCCATAGAAAAAAATAAACCCCATTCACCTTCCTAGACAAGGCATAAGCCTCCATGTAGGTAGGTAGTCTAATCCCAAGTCCTCCCCGATGAGACTTTACTCAAGGGAGAATTCAATTCATGATATCTATAACACCTAATGTGAAAAAACTATGCCTAATAACTAAATTCGAGCTAATAAATTCAATTACAAACTGAGGCCAAGGTAGATCAAAACTAAATTTGATGGAGTTGTACCTAGCATGAAATGCAATGATCTATCTCCTAGAAGCAATTCATCACATAAATAAAGCATACACAATATTCACAACATAAACAATTATATATATATATATATGGTAGTTGGGGTTGCACATGAGTGGTAAACCCCGTAATCCTGCATCTAAAAGATTAGGGTTTGAATCCTAGTAAGCCCCTTGGGGGGATTTATGACGCAAGTGGTGACGCAGACATGATGCAGGAAAGCGGTGGTGCAGACATGACTCACGCAGGTGGTGATGTAGGCATGATGCTGCACTGGACCTTCATACTAGTATAACAAGCCACTTGAACTTGGGCCTATAGGCTATGTAATGGGTCTCCATATACCTAGATAGAAAGTTGTCTTTTCTTTCATAATAAAAAGAGGCTTCAACCTCAACTTTTAATATAAATATGAACATTTCAAAAATTTGAACATGAGAAAAATTTATGATCCTTTTCATAAATAAAAGCTAACTATATAAATTTTATAATTTAGCAAATTATTATGGACATTCCATAATCATGAATATAAACAATTTATATTCATTCTAATATGAACTCTTTCATAATCATTATACGAAATTTCAATTAAGTATTATGTTATTTTATGAATCATAAAATTTTTATAATTTAACACCAATTATGTAAACATTTTACATAATTAAATATCATATACTTAATATTATTTAAACCTATAATAAACTCAATCATCAAAACTTTTTTTGTGGTTTAAATAATTTCCAAAAAAGGCTCCTTTAACCTTTTTTTTTGTAATTTATAAACTATTTATAAATTATAGGAACATTTATAATTTATTTCTCTCCACCTTTATGCAAGGAACTATTTCTACATAAAGGTAAATTCCTTTACCTTTATGCAGAACTAGTTTCGTGTGAAGATAATATCATTTACCTTTACACAGAACCATTTGCGTGTAAAAATAATTTAACACACCATGACTTTCCCTATATTGTGGTGAGCTTTCTGTGGTTGTTTTGACAAGACCATGAGGATTCCTTCACTGTGGTTCCAATCATGGTTCAAATGCCATGAACATTTTAAGGACAACCACTGGAAGTACTACGACATGGAGTATGTCGCGGTGAAAAGATAAATACAAGATAGTGTATTTATTATGTCTATTTTACATATGTTAACATAACATATTAGTAAAAAATGCATGGCTCTATGTTGTGGAAAAAATATGGTGGTTTTTTTGCATCAATGAGAGACCCTCTACAATGTAGTGTTGTACGGACTTCGGCGTAGTGACAGGAAAAACACAATACTCTATTTTTCATTACTCTTCATCCCTCAAATATGATTTCAAAAACTAAGCACATGGGTTGTTATGATAGCATTGAAGGGATTTTTTAAGGTTTAATAACAATTATTAGACACAAAGGAATCAATTAAATCCCTTGTCCAAGGATCTCCATGAAATAAATATGAAATCACAAAAAAATTGAAATGAAGAAACTATCATAAACGTATACCGTTCACCGAAGACATGAAATGTCTTCAAAACTCCTTTGAATGGGTTTAATGAAGATCATAGGAGTGTCATAGAAAGGTCTCCCACATTCGAAGGTATCCACAGGTTGCGCTTGAATCATTTGTTATACAAATGAGACTCTCCTTCACCCGCAATGTGCTAATACCTCAATGTGATAAGGAGGAAGAAGAAGAGATCTTCGGGTTTTAGGGAGTCTTGAAAAAGTATCCACCCACATAAGACATTGCATGGTTATGATTTTTTATAACTCTTGAGGGAACTCTTTGGGTGCTATCACATTAACTCATGTGTTATAATTCACGAGTTAATGCCTTGTCTAGTTCATACATCACATGTATGAATGAAACTCCACTCTTGAATCACATCCCATGTAACGATTTAATAAATGATAGCCAATATTGGAGAATTACTTAGGTGTCTAACCATTATTATTATCATGGGATGTATAGAATGATATACCCCATTATGCATGCAAATCATAATTTTCTTGCAAGTTGTAAAATAGATTATATATATATATATATAATTTTTTTGGCCATATCTCCTTCAAAGTTGTAGTGATCTCAATTTTCCTGTGCAGAAGCCTTGGCTCATTTTTTAGTTCCAGAGCTCCAGGACCTTAAGAAGGAAAAAATGGTGATTTCCCCTAGAAAATGGATTTGGGAAAAAAATTTATAGTATCGTTGTTCTTGGGATGACACGTTTACCCTTGGGCTGGAATTTGGTGAGATTCTAAGTCAAACCTATTTTCAAGATATTTAATGTTTATTAAATAAATATTATTTATTATCTCATGCGTGAACATCGATATCTTATAAAAAAATATCTATTTGGAAATTATAACTTCGCGATTGAGTCCGAAACAGATTATTTTACCTAGGTGAGGTATAAAATTTGTTCGAGTTATGGCCCCCGGGTTAGACCATAATGAGTCCTTTTATTTTATTTTTTTTGGTTTTTATTTTCTTCAAACCTTATTCTCCCCCTCATTCATGCGATAGGTAGAGGTGGTTCTCCCCTCATTAGCATCAATGGAACTAAGAGGAAAAGGGAGAGGGTGGGGGAGCTTTGTTTTAGGGGGCGATCAGAGCCAGATCAGGACATAACGACCATGGAGCGCACAACCAATCTTGAAGATTGCCAATTCACTATGAGTTAGGGCTTATTATTTTGATTTCCACCATTTATTTTTTTCTATCATCTTACTTTCTTATTTGTAGACTTCAACTGCTAGGTGTGGATTAAGGTCTGTAGAGAGAATATTTACGGTGAAATAGGTGAATTCGGCTGTCATGCAGAGCTCCTATGTCTGGAATTCCCAATCACATGACATGTCTTGCTACAACACATGTCGTGTATTATAATTGATCTAACAAAGGTTGAAGAAGGTGTCCACATGATGTGTTGGCCATACAGACATGCTATGTAGGACCATTGAGCACACAACTCGAGGTGTGGCAAAGTACATGACCATACACCCCATGTGAGATACATAGCATGTAAAAGTACATGCCATGTCGGGTTATGTAATGACCTACAAATTTATGGGTCGTTTTTGGAGGAAATTTTATTTTTCTGTCCTGAAGTGGGGGACATTTTGAGAATTGGGACTCTGATCGAAATTTTAAGGGTTAGAATGTCTCTAGGATATGTTTTTAGATACAGATTGAGGCTTTAGAGGTGTTTCAGATGCTTGGGTGAATCTTGGAGTGTTTGGGGTGACCCTTTGGATGATTTTATCTATAGGTGGCCCGTTGTGAAATGGAGGGTGAGGCTCACCCCATGACGAGTGCTGAGTGGGCATCAGTCACACTATGGGTGAGGGATTTATGACATAGAGATTTTTTTGCTGGTTTTTGGATAAGGCAAAAACATTATGTGTGTACTTGTGATTTTTTTGGATAAAGGAATGATCACCCTACAACCCTTAGGTTGTATTGCAATGACCTACCAGGAGGGGTATTGCGGTTGGGAGTGCAGAGGAACTGTGCTGCATGGAAGGAAGGTTGTGCCTTGGGGGCTTGGGCCTTGCTTGGAAAAGATGTGTCATGCCAAAGTCGTACTATGATGGTTTTTGGTTGGGGATCAGACCCTCCTCCCAAGGAGGTTACATCGTGGTCAAGGAGGGTCATGATGTCACAAGGGCTATCTTGGGGTGGTCTCACCATGACCCAAAAGGGTCACATCAGGAATATACACCTAGAATGTTTTTTAACTAGGGTAGTCTTGTTTTTTGGGTATGTCACTCTTTGGGTTTTTAGTCGAGAGATGCATGAGGTTGGACACTTCGGTCAAATCCTCCCCCCTCTTCCTCATGTTCAATACTAAGAGGGGTAGTTTTTGGGTGTTCTATGGTGGATTTAAGGTGATTCTATCCCTCTATTTCTATTCATTCTTGTTCCCCTTTGGTAGCTGCTGATTTGGGTGTCTTCAGACTAGGGATTTGTTGATGATTCCACCCAAGCATGATGGATTCATCCCGCAATGATGAGGCTTTTTCATGTGGTGGTTAGGGGACATCCAAAAAGGATGAATGCATGTGGTTTCATGAGGTTTTAGTGATATGAGCCTGATGAGTTTTTAGATGATTATACCTCATTGGTCTAAATTAAATAATTATAAATTGTTATAATTAATTATTTGGGCATTGTGGCATGAGATACGAGATCGAATATTGGTACGATCTTGGATGAGTCATGAAAAGGCTTGGTTGAGGCTGAGTGAAGCATCATGAGGATTGTAATTTCATGTTGGAGGAAGGTTATCCCTATAATACTAAACCATATATCTGTTTATGTGTGAATGTGTATGTCTGCATGAAAGTATTGGTTTGGGTAAAATAGATAGGGACCGAGAGTTCCTTATAGGAAGAGATAGGATGGCATTGAGCCTCCTAAACATGGAATAACTGCTCCTTAGCACTTTGGGTAAATTGGGATTATTCGATGACCATGTTGCCAAAGGAAAAAGGTGATAGTTGAGTTAACAAGAGATATTGGGTAGCTCTCGAGATGCAAGTGGAGAAGTGGATAACCTTGGTTATCTTCCTAGGGCTAGTTAATAAGGCATGAGAGACTTATGCCTAGTGTGTCAGGTGAGATAGTTGTACACCTCATGCGTGATAGGGAATACCCTCTTGAGGGTGGATGAGAATCTTAGCCGGTTCTATGAGTAGGATAAGTCCTCCAGGTCTTGATGAGGTGTGATGGGGAGGGTTTCCTTCGGGTGAGAAGATTAATAGATCTTATAAGGAGATGTGATATGGGGCCATGGGAATTGTTTGGATGAATTAGCATATGGACGCTAAGGGGATTAGTGCGAGTCACCTTGAGATGATCCCTGGTCAGTGGGGCTAGTCTATAGTGAGGCATTTTGATGAATTTTTGGATCAACCTCTTGAGGCTTATTTCAAGTTGATCCTATGAGCTAGATGAACACCATGGGGATATTGAATACAACTTGGTGCCAGTGAGAAAATATTGATATGGGTATGGAGGACCTCGTAGATGGCCTTATGGCAATATATGAATGCTGAGAGGTTTGGTATACTGTGCTTGTATGGCCGAGACAGACTTGAGGAGATTGTCCTATGAGGCTTAATTGGTGATGATTCATGTTTCAAGAAATGAGGCTAGGTCTTAAGTGACTGACACACTGGTGATGAGATGATGGGATTGTGGGTGGATGTATACCCTGTTTTTTGTTGCTTGCGTGTTCCTGGTTATGTGTATACTGAATAATGGGATTGGATGTTGACCTCACATTGAGCGAGAAGGAACTAACAGAACCCTACCTTGTAGTGTTCAAGTTGTGATGTGATATCAGGCCCTACCTTGACTAATAATATAGTATTCAGGATAACAACTTCACCTCGAGTGAGAAGGTATTGACATGAACCACCTTGACTATGAAGTTTGGTGCAGGTTGTGATGTGATATCAGAGCCCGCCTTGAGTGACAAGGTAGTGGTCAGGATAATGGCCTCATCTTGAGTGAAAATGTCTTAGCATTGACCATCTTGAGTGAGAAGGTTGGTCCAGGGTTTGATGTGATATAGGACCCTACCTTGAGTGATAAGGTAGTGACCGAGATATGGATATTGAACCCTTCCTTAAGTGATAAGGTAGTGTATGGGATATAGATGTTGGAATCACATTAAGTGAGAAGGTGCCGACAGGACTACCTTGAGTAAGAGGGCAGATTTAAGACTTGGATGTGGGACCCTACCCTGCATCCTTGGGCAGTGGTCAGAACTCGGTAAGTCACCCTACCTTGCATTTTTGGGGTATGATTTGAGATTTCTGGCATGAGATGATTATTTTTTAGTGATGGTCGAAGTAGGTATGGTTGGGTTTCATGGTGGCTTGATTACAACATGATGACCTAGCATGCAAGATTATTTTTCGTCATTTATTTTGCATCATGCATACACATGTATACAATGACATATATATGTGGAAATTGGTGAAAATCTACTGAGATATATTTTTCACACCCTACACAACCACTCTGGTGCCCATGTATACATTTTTTTCTTTAAAAGTTGAGCACATGTTGTATAGTGGATTGGGTCGGAGCAGTTCGACGGAGATTGAGGGTGATGGGATGAGGCGAGGCTTGGGGATGGGAGTTGATCCTCTTATGTATTTTTATTCTTTTTTTTATTTTGTATATGTGATCATCCTATTGTGAGATTAATTTATGTATTATTGTATGATTCTGCATGGTATATTCATTATAACATTATTTTTATATCGACTACACATACTCTGATTATTAATTTTGGATGAATTTGGTTATTCAGATTGTTTTTGTACACCGATTCAAGGGAATAGTCTCCCCAATATATGATTTAGTCTCTCACCACTAATATATCGCCTTTGGCATATGGGGAGGTACACTTAAGGCCATGTGATGCCTTTGGTCGAGAAAAAAATGAGTGGTCTCAAGCTAGAGTTTCACAAAAATGGCATCAAGGTGTATTTTTTATTATCTTACTATTAGGAGTATGGTAGAAAAAGAATAAGAATGTGTTTGAGGTTATGATGGACCTTGGACTGGTGAGTCATGAACACCTTTCTGGCAAGAAGTCTAAGTTATCAGGATTATGGTATTTCTATTCTTGTTTTTTTGTTATGGTTGCGAAGTTTATTCAAATATGATGTGTTTATTGGATATTTTTATTTATGGTTTTGGATCTTGTCCATTATGGAAAGAGGCCTATGTATATTTATCATATCTGGCATGTAAGATTCACATGACATGCATATACTTGTGTGTGATTGATTTCACTGACAAAATGGGGTTCAAAATTTTAAAGTGTCAACAATAACTTATATAGTGTTTCCATATATAAAATTTTAGTGGTGTTTTACTCAACTAGACCACTTTATTTTCTTTAGATATAAATAAATTTGAATCTGATAGAAAAACATTATTCAATGGTGGATATACAATCCTTATATGCAAAGGAAGTATAGTGGCCCTTGGCGGGTTGATTCAAGTGAGGTACGTCTGGGAAATGATTTGAGGATGGGAATAGGTTTCCTTGAGGATGTGGATACCCCTGAGAGGGTTGAGGAAAGTCATGTGGAAATTCCTTGGGATCTTGAGATGAGAAGTTCTTAGGGTTCTTCGGGTATCAAAGTTGGGTTTATAGGGTAGTATTGGTTAAATGTCTAGTGCTATTGATTAGGATTGTAAATGAGCTCAAGGTGCTTGCAAGCTACTCGATCTCGACTCAATTTTTTGAGTCAATATCGATCTCAAGCTACTCAAGTACTAACTTGATTCAAGTTTGAGTATTATATAACATAATCAAGTAGCTTATGATCCTAATAGAGCATATAATATTTTAATATATTATTTTATTCAATATATATGTATTTAATTTTGAGATCAATATTTTGATCTCGAGTACACATTCAAGATTGATATCAAATTCAAGCTAGATTTTTTAATTAAAATTTTGGTAAAGTATCCTAATCAAACCAAATCAATCCTAATCATGTAGCACAACTGAACCCAAGTCGAGCTTGGGCTTAAGCTCAAGCCAAGAAATTTATACTCAATAAAACACCAAGTCGAGCTCAAGCACCAAGTTCAAGTACCATGATCGATCTCGAGTAATGAGATAATCAACTTAGCTCAACTCAATTACACCCCTATTATTGATTATGGATTCTATTTTTAGTAGAATATGATTTTCAGTTTTGGGAATGAAGCTTGAGTGGTGGGTGATTGTGCGGTTTTCCTTAGCATGAGTGTAATGCCCCAAGCCTATTGGGAAGGAAGAATTGAGTATGATTTTAGTTAGATGATATTAACATGTGAGAAGAGAATAGTCAGTGGCTTAGTCATGTGAACCTAGGTTTGATGATACAAAACTCACGGGAGTGTGAGTTGGGTCATCTGATTGGATAGTATGAGAGTGTAAACCCATTGGGTTTGGATGAGACCAAGTTGTATAGTGGGTATGAACCCATGACAGGGTTCTGTGGAAGTTTACTCTACCTTTGGAGGGGGAGAGTAAGGTTTGGAATGGATTTTCAAGAAAATACTTGATGTGTGAGGGGAATCATGCACCAGTTACATATGGTGCCCGTTGGGTTGGTGGATCGGTGATCGATCATGTGTGGGTTGAGGACCAATAGATTCGATAGAAAACATGCAGTTGTGGTGGATTGATGTTAGGGGTCTTGATTAGATATGTTACCCTATAGAGGATGGTGACATCATGGATATATTGGAGTACTGTGTTATTGTTGACCAGTGCTTGTGTCTAGATATAGGTGATCAATATGGGTGAGTGTGGCTCAGGAGGAGTGACACATGTGTGATGTTGGAATTTTTTGAACACTACGCTCAAGGAGTGGTAAAAGGGAATCCATATGGTGGGGAGAATACTATTGACTATTGGAGGGTGTGACCCTCATTATGGATGGGTTTCGATGAATGTTAAGGATGAAGTTCCTGGTGAGCCGGGAATAGTAGTTATAGTTTTGTACTGATGCTCAGGTATGAGCGGGATGGCCATGTCCAGTTATTATATGTGGTAACGGATGGAGGTGGGCAGTAAAGATCATGAATTTTGGTTCAATGAGGTAATGGTAAGGATAATATTATGATAGAGAGAATAATATCAGTCTTAGAGGTACGACCCTTATGTTGGACGTGTCCTGGATATTATGAGACTAGTTATTGGATGATCAAGATGGCACTAAGATGTCAGTGTGAAAAAATTTATGATTTTGTATAGTTCCTTAAAGAACGCTAGATTTGGAATTCAGATGTTGTGTTAGATAGAGTGCGAGTTTTAGTATGAGTCTCAGGATGGAATTTTGGTGTGATTTGAGAGTGAGTTGGATCAAAGGTGTGTCACTGGTTGTGGAGAGAGTATGGTGGCTTGTGTGGATATTTGAGGACTCAACCATGGAATTACATTGAGTTTCAGGTTCAGTATTTGATGTGGGTGTTTGGAAAATTTAGTGAAACCTTCAGGAGATTAAGTCATCATGACCGGGTGATATGACAACACTATGGTGGGTGTGGTCAAATGTTTTTAAGGAAATTCCGTTTGACAAGGACTAACCATTGTTTTTTCATGGAAGTGGGTGTGGTGAGGTTAAATACACATTGAGCGTGTCGATGGACCATTGGGAATTCATTTTTGGTAGGTGGTTCCTATGGTGGGGAGCACCTTGGTTTGGAATCAACCTTTATGAGAGAATTCTTATGGTGGAGAGCACTATAATCATAGGGATGAATTAGTTAACGAAACTTCCATGTCTCATTATAGATAAGTGTGGTTGAACATCATCTCAATGTTGGAAATAGTTATGAGAGGGTAGCTTAGTTTTTTATGGATAGTGCATCTTGACTTTTGGAGTTGCACAATGGGAGCTCATTCAGCGTTTGGGTATAGTACATGGTGAGTTAGTGATAAATTGATAACCAAGGTACATTGATTTTGATGGATGGTGGACCATCGAAAATTCTCAAGGATGAGAATTTTATGGTGGGGAGTTTGTAATATCCCACAAATTTAGAGGTCATTTTTTTAGGAAATTTCAATTTTTGGTTTGGAGAAGGAGATGTTTTGAGAATTGGGACTCTAATCAGAATTCCAAGGCTTGAAACATCTCTAGGTCGTGTTTTTAGATGTAGATGGAGGCCTAGGAGGTGTTTTAGGTGCTTGGATGAATGTTTGAGTGGGGTTAGGGATACCTCTTGGTTGATTTTTCTTACAAGTGTCCCGTCGCGCCATGATGAGTGAGGGCCACACTGCAACAAGTGTTGAGTGGGGGGCTACTACTCCATGGATGATGGTTTTGTAGAATAGCAGGATTTTGTACAAGATTTTGGATAAGGAAAAAAAATTTACATGTGACCTTGTGAATTTCGTGTAGGGGGGACTAGTTATGCTATGATATCCTGTCATGAGGGGTGCTGTAGCTGGGAGCATGGAGGCGCTATGATGCGAGGAAGCTAGGTTACACCTTGGGGGATTGGGCCTCACCTGGAAAAGGAAAATCACACTACATCCTAGAGGGGTCACACCACAACAATTCTTGATCAAGGGTCAAACCCTTTGACTATAGTGGTTGTGCTTTGATCTTGGATGGTTGCACCATGAAGAGGGATATCCTAGGGAGGTCACACAACAAACCATGGGTGTTATGTCATGACTAGGAACCTGGGTTGTTTTGTAACAAGGGGAAAACCATTTTTTTGGGGATTCATCCCCCATTAGGTTTTAGGCCAATAAGCACATGGGGAGGGCCATTTTGGTTGGCTCATCCCCCTTTCTTCCACTCATTTTTCCCCCTTAGATTAGAGTGTTTTTTGGGTGTTTCGTTGTGAATTTATGGCATGTCGCTCTCTTAGTTTCTCTCTATTATTCTTCCCCTTTGGTAGTTGCATATTTTTGTGTCTCTAGTCCAAGGTTTTGTTGAAGATTCCACCAGAGCATGGTGTAATCATCATGTAATGATGATTATTTTACATGCAGTGATTAGAGGATGTACTAAAAGGATGAACACACAAGGTTTATGTGGTTTTGCTGATACAATGATGTTTTATGAGTTTTAGGTGATTATTATTCATTGGTTTAAATTAAATATTTAGTTATAAATTTTTATAATTAATTATTTGGGAATTGTGGCATGAGATAGGAACTCGAGTGTAACACCTCGACTCTAATACCCTGGAGTATGTGGTTATTTTTTATAGTGGTATAGAATTCATAGATCATAATACACAGGATCCAAAAATTTAGTAGTCTTAGGAAACTTGATACATAGTTAGAAATTACATTACATTTAAAAATTAAGATACATTATTTTAATACATTAAAACCTTACTATTTCTCCTTGAAATTCCATACATCACATATAGTAATCTTCATGGTTTCCAAGGGAAATGAGAAACAATATAAAGGGGTGAGATTGGATGCTCAGTAAGGGATAACGTACAGTGGTAGCTATCATGTAATAACAAGGAATGATAGATATGGAAGGGATAAACAATAATCAAATATTCCATAAAACTATTAACATGAGCATGGATTTATCCAAAGCAATACAAATAATCACATAGGAAATAATCACTAATTTCATAGTGATGGAATGCATGATTTTGAACACCTTACTCTTACTATCAAGGACTCATGCCAATACATCATTATTAAAAGGCAAGGCATACTCTAATACCCAAACTAGTTTGTCTCATGAGACCTACTGATGCATCAAGAGGTTATATAATTCTAAGCCTCACCCATTACTAAATAACTCCAACGCATTCATCATATGAAAGGAATGAATAAAAAAACTAATCAACATGAATTAGTAAACAATATTTATCCATATTGAAATAAATATTATATGAATTATTAATAATTCCCCACTCAATAAATGGAATAACTTTCTTGGTAAACACGTTTCAATTTGTTAGGCTTTTACACTACATAGAGTAATGGATGAAGGAATCCGGGGCGCAACAGAAATTGTGAAACACACGAAATTTAAAATTTTGGGTTTGGATTTATTTTAAAAACACTGAATCCAAAATGAAACCGTACTTTATTTCTTAAAGGACCATGTGTAATTCAATTTAATCATAAAAAATAAAATCAAATGAAAGCGTAAACAATACCTTTTTTGTTTGAAGTATCCAGTTTGATTCACTCACCGTCGACATTTTGTGGATTAAAGGTACCAAGATAGGAATCCCATAGATCTTCCACATGTTAAATACAACTCCTGGATCATTGATCTACATTTCTTGGGTTCTAGTGTGGGAAATTGAAGATTTTTACGATGTCCATTTGATTGTGTGAAGAACAAGGACTCGATAGGATCGATCCGACCTTGATCTTTCTTCGTAATCTCTCTTTGAGAACTTGAGATGAGATGAGAGGATATATTATCTCACTATATTCTTCAAAATAGTGGATATTACTATTCAATATGCTAAAATGAGCTTTTATATCTAGGTTATACTTTCCAAAATTTCACTTTGGTCCTTGGAAAGTAATAACCTTCATTTTAGACCTCTGGGCACACATATGACTTAATAAACTTTTCATAAATATTAAAAATATTTTATCACTCACTTATAACACTATAAAATGTTACATGATAAAATACGAACCATTAACCTAGCCTATGAGCTCCCCAAATAATTTAACAATCCTTGAACATCCTTTGTTCGTTCAAAAAATTCTATTTTCTCATATTCACTTTTATGATCAAAAAAATTATGAATACCTTGAGAAATAAATTAAATCATCATTATTATAAGGATAAATAATATCATTGAATTTGTTTTACTTGCGATTGATCATACTCGGACGTTCAATGACCCTCGCATGTGGGACCCACTTTATCCAAAACTCTTATTCATTAGAATAGGTGGAACTTGTGGATACACTTAGTGTGTGACACTCTAGGTCCTTACCTCGATAGAAGTGATTCCAACCCACAGACCAAGAGCAGAGTCTAGCAACCCATCATTTCCCCTAAGGAGACAAGGAATTCCATAGCTATGATTACCTCCTATGAACACGTTATGTGTAATATAATCTCTTTGTATCGCGATATCTCATGAAGCAAGATGCACACTTGTTTCATTATACTTTTATTAATTTATATATTTCATGACCTTACTATATGGAATTACCTTCTTGTACCATGGCCATGGATTTAATGAAGGTACTACCATCCTAGTCAACCTAGGTCCACGAGTTATCTCTTCCTCAACTTGGAAGTGAAAAATTATATCTTGATCATTCAACCAATTACATACCACCAATGACACACCCAATACAAGAAAACTTTCCAAGAATTCAATGCAATGTTTTTTCCTTACATCAAAGTACATGATCAAATGGTTCACATTGATAATAATCTCAAGTCTAGATACCAATACACATGTTCGTAGATAAGAACAACCAATGACACCCAAAATACATGGTGTTTCTATTGGAGGGTCTATCCTCATGATCTCATCTACTTGAGATCACCAAGTTCTAACTTCATGAGAAGAAGTCTTAATGATTATAAGATCCCAACACATGACAGTCATACATCATCTGTGTCCCATCAGTATGATGTATCTAGAACATAAAACATATGTTTAAGACCACTGTCGTAGTATCTCGAGGTTCTCATTATAGCTGGGAACTACTATAAAATTTTGATACGACACGTAATCTAAGTAAATTACCATGAAAATAGTGGATGCATAAGTATCAACACTATTATGGTAAGAATAAAGACATGTTTATATCAAAATGTATACATGTAATGGTAATCAAATTACATAAAGGAGTTGGGTCTAGGGAACCCACTCAAAACAATTGATATATGGTTAATTCAATAAATGAAATGATATATTATGTGTCCATGAGATTTAAGGGCAAGGGAATGAAGGAGAATAATAATGTCAAGAGATAGACAAATAATGATAGAAATCATAAATTGAAAATCAATACATTCAGGTCCCTCATTATGGTTCATGAAGAAGCATGTGAAATATCCAAATCATATCCCCAAGGAGTTTTTACCAGGTGTATAGTTTGGTCTATTAGTTATACACTGAGTGAAGATCAACTTAATACCAACCAGTATTTTTCAATGTTATTACCACTAGGTGAATTTGAGACATAGCTTGCATCCAATTGTTTGTAACTAGATAGGGATGTCATTTCTAGGAAAACCACCACTCTTTACTTTAACAAATTTTTTTATGTTTTCTTTTATTTAGATTTATTCCTTGGGTTCCCATAAATATTTGAGAATTTAAACATATTATAAAGGTAATATAATGAGAGGGAATATGCAATCTATCATTAAAAATATATCAAATGGATGCTAATACCATGGAATTACAATCATGACAATAAATGAAAAAAAATTAACAGTATAAAAGGATTGCAATTGAAAATGAAAGAGGAGGATTGTGAACTCTTATCTTTATTTTATCTTTAAATAAAAAATTCCCTAAAACAAAGGGAAAATATTTTAATTTGGAAAACCCTAAAAATTTGAAGATAATTTTGATAATGAAAAATGTAAATAATGGTGAGAAAAGGCATACAGGTGGAGAATGCTAAAAATGACAGTAACTCAATGAATAATAATTGAGTTAATAATTACATTACCTTTACTCTTTACATTCAAGAAAGCATTTTGATATCATATATAATAAGAAAAAACATATTAGTAAACTATTTTAAAACCTTAATCATATCTATTAACTTTTTTACTTCTCAATTTTAATCATTCTCTATACATTTATTAGTTAGTTATTGTTTATTTTCATAATTGGATGTTAGTGACCTTGATTGTTTTGTACAAGTTTCATAATGGTGATGTTGATCCCCAATATTTGATACCATGTTCATCATTTCTATATTATTCAAGATACAAGAATAGAAGTCCCCTAATGATTTATAAAGTTTAAATTTTATTCCATGAGAGTTTTAGTTATGATTCGTGATGAGGAAATCCGCGATGATCTTGTTTCGGTAATTTTTAATGAATAAAAGGTGATATATTAATAATGAGTTAAATATTAATATTACCATTATAGAACCATAAAATAATCACCATTTACCTATTAATATAAAATATTATTATTAATTATATTTTCATGGTAATCCATGATAGATTTTTATAGCATCATTCTTGTAGGTTGTTAAACCAAACAAACAAGAACATACTATAATCTATGGGTGAATATGGTTATGAAAGTGATTATTTTATTAAAATATCATTAAAATATAATTATAATGGTATTATTTATATGTTATTAAGGTTATGAATCATATTATTGGATATTTGGATAAGAAAGATGGAGAATAAAAGGTTACGGAGTGGATAATACTCACGTTAAGGGCTTGATTCCTCTCTTAAAGGACAGGTTGGAAATGGGGGAATTGGGTCACTTTATTATAATCAAGGGTTTCCAAACATGGAATAGGATTCTATTAGAAGTAAAATGGGTGGGGATTTAAGAGGAATTTGAAAAATAGGTGTGTGTTAAAGTGGGTATAAATGAACTCCTTTTATAATTGAAAAATTGAGACATTTATTTGAAAACTTAAGTTAGGTGAAAGGTAAAGATGGAATCATATGGGATTTAGGTGAGTTAGGAAAATGGATATTGGTGAGACATGTGAAATTTAATTTCTTACCTAAAAAAGGTCTTCTAGATGGTGTTTTTATCATTTTAATCTTTAAAATTTCAAGCCACTTTAATTTACCTGTCTTACCCCTATTAAAATTGATTAAATATTTATCATGGTAATTATTATTTTGATAAAAAATAAAATTACCCATCATACCAATTTTCAACATGTTGATTCTGAATTTGGACTCTATTTAACTTTTAAATTAAAACATAAGATACAGTAAACAACTATTTTTGTAGAAAAAATTATTTCTATACACTAAGTGTTTTTATTATTATTTCCTATCAATTACTAATTAAATGAGTGTTAATATATATTTTTATATGTTTAATAAACATATTAGAGTCATAAATTTAATTTATTTCGATAAAAACATGCAGTGCTAAATAATTATTAGAAAATAAACCTGTTTAAAAAAACTTAAAAATTCACCTTAAGTTAATTTCAATATTCAAAATCCTAAAATGATATTTATTTTATCAAATTTATTTTCTAAAATTTTGAAATATAAATTTTAAATACATTTATGTATAAAATATCCTTTTAAAACACTATAATGACGAGGTAATAGAATGTGTGTTGTGTAATAGTTTTAGGGATATAGTGTTTACCTATTATAGAAGAATCTAGAGCCTTACATTCTATCCCCTTAAATGATTTCATACTTGAAATTCATGATATAAGTTATCTCGTAATCAAATGAGGGTAGTTCTTATTTATTTCCTCTTTAGGTTCCCATTTTACTTCCTTTAACTTGTTATTCCTTCAGAGTACTTCCACCAGCTCCGAATGGCCCGAAGGTCTTCATTTTTTATTGATTTTTGATAACCCCCCTTTCAAGGGATGAGGGGGAACCCTTACAAGTCCCGTAGGCTCAGAGATTACATGGACCGTAGGCTTATAATATTACATGAACCGAAGGTCTTAGGGAATTCAACTAGACTATCTACAAGGAACTTCCCCTCCCTAGCATCTGCATCGTGATAGTAGCTCTCCACCTTCACATGGACATCTGGCTAGGATTCCTATGCAAGAACAGGCTGGTCCCGATGGCATAAACATACCCTCTAATTTTGACAAATCGATTTGGCTCTACTCTGGTGAGTGCACCTGCTCTGAATCCTCTTCTGGGGATGCTCCTTTTTTGTAGAGTCTGTCTGGGGCTACTGCATGTGGCCCGAAGGCCTTGAGGTGGACCGAAGGCCTTAAAGGTGGCCTGAAATCCCTACTAACCCAAAGGTCTGGGTGGCCTGAGATCCTTAAGGACTTCAAGCCCCAACTAGTGGCCAAGGTGAACAGTTCTAGCTGCTACAGTACCGAACAGTAGCTAATATAGTACTCGCACAATTTATATTTCTACTACAGTGCTTTCTATAGTACCTGCTACAGTACCCCCCCAGAAAATATGCCTCTACCTGGTTTTGAACCTGGGTCTCGTGGATGCACTTAAGGATACCTCACCAACTGGGCTGAGGCTCATGTGCGTACTTCCACCAGCTAAGTTAACCAATTCCTCAATACTTTTTCTCTAGTGTTAAGAATCTATAAAAGATCTTAATTATAATAAAAGTAAAGTTCAAAATCTATTTCCTCAGTGGTGAGTATGTGCATTAGGTCCAATGTGTAATTCCTAAATAATGAAACATGGAACATGTCATGCACTTTAGAAAGGTTTGGTGGCATAGCCAAATAGTAAGAAACAATTCTAATTATCTCTAAAATTTTAAAAGGGCTAATGTACCTAGAACTTAGCTTTATCTTCTTACTAAATATTATAACTCCATTCCATGGAGATACATTTAAGAATACATAACCCCTTATTTTAAATTCCAAGTCCTTCATTTTATTATCAACACATATTTTCTATCTTCTCTAAGCTATCTTGATATGATTCAAGATAGCTTGAACATTATCAGTTGTCTCCTCAATGAGTTTTGGACCAACTATACTCCTTTCCCCAACATCATCCCCATAGGTTTGAGTATGAATTATTTTCCCATAAAAGGCCTTATAAGATATCATATGTATAATTTAATCGAATATATTGTTATATGTAAATTCCACTAGAGGTTGGTATTGATCCCATGTTCCTTGGAAATCAAGTGAGCATGACTTAATCATATCCTATAATGTTTAGATAGTTCTCCCAGAATGTCCATCTATTTGAGGGTGGTAAATTATTCTCAAGTGTATCTCTGTATTCAAATACTTTTGAGGACTCCTCCAAAATTTTTATGTGGAATAAGGGTCCTTATCAGATTCACTTGATAAAGTTTTATCATAAAGTCTCACAACTTCATTGATATAGAGTCATGAAATATGTTTAAGGGGTGGATCTGCCCTTATTTCTAGGAAGTGTGATGACTTAGTGAGTCAATCCACAATGAACCATATAGAATCATTATTCTTAGATGTCTTAGGAATTCTAGTAACAAATTCCATTGTGATATTATCCCACTTCCACATTGGAATAGTTTGGGTTTGTATTACACCCTTTGTTAGTTGTCTCTCAGCTTTTACTTATTAGAATACCAAGCATATTGACACATGGTTAGAAATTTCCCAATTCATATTTTCCCACTATAAGTGACCCCTTAAATACCTATATATCTTGGTGATACCGGGGTTTATATAGAAATTAGATTTATGATCTTCATCCAGTAATCCCCTCTTCAACTTAGGTACCAATGATACACATAGTCTCTTACCCAACTTCAACACACCATCTTCATAGGTGAATATTATCAATCTCACATATTCCATGTATTTAATCTTTTTTTCATAAACCATTTTCACCCTTTTGAGATTTTTGTATATTCTCTAGTAAATATGGTTGGACAATTATCATTCATTGATTTTTAGACAAGCCACTAGAAGTGGTTCCAAACATGACTCAGGAAATGAATTCTATCCTTTAAAAATAATTAATTCCATTCAAGCCTCAAATATTTCAATCTAATTATCTTGACAATAAACTATTTCATTGTAATTTGAGAGAAAATCCATACAAAGGATTATGTTATAGTCAAACATAGGTATAAAAACCATGTTTTAAACTAAAAAACCTATTTTTATACCAGTAGGTAAGGATTATTATACCTTTATTTCTATAAGATTCCCACAAGAAGCTTTAACTGAAAACTACTTATTTAATGCATTAGGTGATGATTCAATATTCCTAGAAAACTTGAGAGATATGAAATAGTGTGTAGGTATAGAATCAAATAATGCATTAGATAATTTTAAGTTCATTATCAAAGTACCTACTATGACATAATTTGGGATATTTAATTATACTATTGTGATAACATAGGATTATCCTTACACCTTTGTCTTCTTCTGGGGTGGATTACCTTGACCTTGGGGAATTGATTTTAATAGTGAACCATCTACTTATAGTTGAATCATTGAACATTTGTGGGTTCTTTATTTCCCTTTCACTTACGATCTTGATGGAATTTATCTCCAAACTTTTAGAAAACTCTCATTCCCTTCAAGAAATATTAATGGAGTTTCTTCCCATAGTTACTACATGATGGGAATTATACCCTTATCTTATTCCCCTTTTCTAAATTCCTTTAAACATGGTACTCAACACCTTTTTATTCTCTTTATTCCCTTTTAAATTAAATTACTTGGATAAATAATTTTCTTTCTTGATGGAGCTTGTCACAATCTCCTCATAAGATAAAAATTATTGATAGATTAATGAACTTATAATAATTAGATTTAATCTATAAAATAGGCTATCAATCCTAATTTTAGGTTTGCATATATAATCTATAGAATGTATTTCTAACCTTTTAAAGTTAGCCTCATATTCAGTAAAATATTCCTCTTAATTTTGTCTTAAATTTAGAAATATCCTTTCAATGTAATCTCTTTTCTCATAAGGAAAATATTTCTACAAGAATATCACTTTAAAATCATCCCGCTCTAGGCTTTTTATATATTCCTCCTTTTTAGTGTTTTGAATTAAATACCACCATTGATTATAATCTCCCTTTAGTTGTTATATGGCCATGATAAACTTATCTCTTTCTCTATATGAAAATCATAGATATCTTCTCTAAAGACTTGATTCATTTCCTGACCAATAATTGATTATTGGTTCAATTAGAATTCAGAGCTTTCTACTGCATGAAGAGATCTAATGTTGTTACACCATGTTGAGGTGAAATATATTGTTCTATATGGGAAAGGTAATTTATCATAACCTAAGTTAACTTCCCAGATATATTCATAATATACTGAACTCTAATACCAGATCCATTGATTTTATTATGAGGTAAATATCTACACCAATTATGGGTATTGACCCAATTTATGTTCCTTCCATTAGGTTTTAGTTCTTTAGAATTTCATATACTTAATTAGTTCATGAATAAAACTATGAATTATAAATTATAGTATATAATTCCTATTAATTTATTATAAATTCATGTCATGTAATCGAGAAATATTTCTAGAATATCTTAAGGGTTTATTATAGGGTTATATTCTCTAATTATGTTTTTCTAAATATAGTTCATAATATTTCTACTAATATTTCGGATACCATGTATTGTGATCTATACATTATGTACCACTATAATAAAATAACTACCAGCCAATAACTAGTATATATATTTCTAATAATTCTTCAACCAATAAATAGAATAACTTTCTTGAAAAAACCCATTCAATTTGTAAGGTGTTTATACCATATAGAGTAATGGATATATGTTTAAGTAAATAATGGAAATGATATAGCATGTATCCATGAGATTAAATGAAATTGACATGAAGGAGAATAGTAATGTCAAGAGAGAGATCAAGAGTGATAAAGAACATAAATTTAAAATAAATACATTCAAATCCCTCATTATGGTTCATAAAGAATCATGTGAAATATCAAAAACAATATCCTCTGGGAGTGTCAAACCAAGTGTGTAGTTAAGACCATTAGTTGTGCATCGATTGAAGATCGAGTAAATTCATAACTAGCCTTTTTCAGGGTTATACCACTAGGTACATCTAATCCAAAGACTGTATCAACTTATTTGTATCCAAACATGGGTTTTATTTCTAGGAAAGACACCACTATTTAATTTACCAAAATTTTATGATGTTTTATTTTATTTATATTTATTCCTTGGGTTCCCACTAATATTTGAGCATTTCAACAGATTATAAAGGTAGTAAAATGAGTAGGAATAAGTGATCTCTCATTAAAAATATATCAAATTTATGATAATAAAATGGAATTAAAATCATGTAAATATGTGAAAAATAATTTTAAATGAAGTAAAATAATAACAACTAAAAATGAAAGAGGAGCACTAGGAACCCTTATCTTTCTTTTATTTTAAAATAAAAAATTCCCCAAAACAAATGAAATGATTTTAATTTGGAAAAACCTTAAAATTGATGAGAATATTTATAATTCATAATGAACATAATGGAGGGAAAATTCATACAAGTAGAGAATGTTAAAAATGATTATAACTCAATGAAAGGTAATTGAGTCAAGAATTCTCTTTACTTCACTCTTGAATTCCATAAAATGATTTAGTCTAATATATAATAAATATAACCATATTAATAACACATTTCATAAACTTATTCATTTATATTACCTTTTTAATCCTTAATTATAATCATTCATTACACATTTATTAGTTAGTTATTGTTTATTTTCATTATTGGATGTTAGCAACCTTGATTGTTTTGTACAAGTTTCATAATGGTGAAATTGATCCACACTATTTGATACCAAGTTTATCATTCCTAGATTATTAAAGGTACTATAATAGAAGTTTTATAATTATTTATAAATTTCCAATTTCATTATATGAGTTTTTAGTTACGATTCATGAAGATGAAATCAGGGACAAGCTTGTTTTGGTAAATTTTAATGAACAAAAGGTGATATATTAAAAGCAAGTTAAATATTAATATTACCATTCCAGAACCCAAAAAAAATAATTATTTAATTATTAATATCAAATATTAACATTAATTAATTTTTCATAGTCATTCATGATAGATATTTATAGCATCATTCACGTTGGTGGCTCAACTAACCCTAACAAGAACATGTTATAATCTATGGGTGAGTATGGTTATGAAAGTGATTATTTTATTATAATATCATTAAAATAGAAGTATAATGTTATTATTTAGATGTTATTAAGGAGATGAATCATATTTTATGATATCTGGATAATAAATATAGAGAATAAATTGTTAGGGAGTGGATAATACACATGTTGAGTTGATTCTTCTCATTAAGGTTCTCTTAGAAATGGAGGACTTGAGATACTTTCTTGTAACCATGGGCTACCAAATGTGGAAGGGGATTATATGAGAATTAAAATTGGTAGATATTAAATAGTAATTCTAATGATAGGTGTGTATTGAAGTTGGTGGAAGTGATATCCTTTTATATTTTAAAAATAGGGACATTTCTTTGGAAACTTAAGTTAGGTAAAGCGTAAAGATGGAATCACATGGGAGTTGGGTGAGTTAGGTAAAGAGATATTTTTGAGACATGTGGGATTGAATTTTATACCTAAAAGGTCCTTCTATAATGTGTTTTTATCATTTTAATCCTCAAAATTTTGATCCACTTTAATTTACCTCTTTTACCCCCATTAACCATGATCAAATATTTATGATGGTAATTATTCATTTAAAAATGATATAGCATGACCCATCTTAAAAAATTTCAATGCGTTGATTAAAAATTGGAATAAATTTAATCTAATTTAATATCTAAATATGATAAATTTAACTTTTAAATTAAGACATAAGATATAGAAAAAACCATTTTATAGAAAAAAATCTATTTTTAAACATTAAGTGTTTTTATTATTATCTATTATCAATTACTAATTAAATGGGTGTTGATATATTTGTTTATATGTTTAAACATAATATTTGATTCATAAATTTAGTTTATTTAGATAATAATACATAGTACTTAAAATAAAAATTATTTTAAAAAAACCTTTTTATAAAAATTCCAAAAAATTCACCTTAAATGATTTTTGATATTCAAAATCCAAAAATGATGTTTATTTTATCGAATTTAAATTATAAAATTTAGAAATTTAACTTTTAAATATATCTAAGAATAAAATATCATTTTATATAACTATAATGATGAGGTAATAGAATGTGTGATGTGTAACAGTTTTAGGGATATAATATTTACCTATTATACAAGAATCTAGAGCCTTAAATTTGGAGAAGGTATGAGATTGGATGAGGCATCAATGAGATTGACTAAGGATGAGTAGAGAATTATGAGGATGGTAACTCTATTTTGGAGGTATGTGGTCCTTATAATACTAAACTACATGCATTTTTATGCTCAATTGTGTATGCATGCATGAAAATATAGGTTTGTATAAAATTGATAGGGATCGAAAGTGCCTAAAAGGAAAAGATAAGATGACATTGAGCCTCTTAGATATGAAATAACTGATGCTTAGCACTTTGAGTAAATTGGGATCACTCAAATACCTTGTCTCCAAGGGATGAAGGTGTCATTTGAGTTAACGAGAGACCTTGGGTAGTTATCAGGATATGAGATGAGATGGAGATAGCCTAAGTTATATTTTTAGGGCCTATTGGGAATGTATGAGAGGATTTTTCCTAGTGTGTTAGGTGAGATGGTTGAATGTCTCATGTATGATGGGGAAAACCCTCTTGAGGGTATATATAAACCTTGTAAAGTTCTATGAGTGGGATAATTCTTCGAGGAATGATAAGGTGTGATGAGGAAGGTTTCCTTTAGGTTATAGGCTTGAGAGATCTCTTGGGAAGATGTGAGATAGGCCCCGAGTATGGGTTAAGGGAATTGTTTGGATGACTTGGTATGGGATGGAAAGGGACTTAGTGTGAGTTATCTTGAGATGATCCTTATTTATCTAGGACATGATATGATGAGGAATTTTGATGTAGTTTTGGTCCATAATCCTAAATCTTGGGTTGGGTACAACCTACAGGCTAGATAAAAATTGCAGTGTTGGAAATGGGTTGGTGTCAGTGATGAGAGACTAAGATGGGTCTGGAGGACCTAGTATATTCCCTTATAAGAGAGATAATAATTATGAGAGGTTCAGAATATTGTGGTTGTGTGACTAATATGGTCTTGAGTAAATTTTCTTGTGAGGATAGATGGATAATGAGACATGATTTGAGACATAGGTCTAGATCTCAAGTGACTGACACCCTGGTGATGAGTTGGTGAGTTTTTGGGATGGGTTATGTGCCATGTTTTTTGTTTCTTTTGTGTGATAAATTTCATTTATTTTTTATAAAGATATTGAATATTAATCTATAATTTAGTGAGAAGAAAATGGAAGGACCCTACCTTGAGTGATATTATAGTGATTATGTTATGATGTGATATTGAAACCTACCTTGAGTGACAAGTAAGTGGTCAGTATAAAGACATCAACTTTAGTGAGAATGTGTTCTCATGGACCAACTTGAGTGATAAGGTTGGTCTAGATTTTTATGTGATATAAAAACCTACCGTGAGTGATAAGCTAGTTATCAGGATAATGGCCTCATCTTGAGTGAGAAGGTATTAGAATAGACCATCATGATTAAGAAGGTTGGTCTAGGGTTTGATGTGATATAGGACCCTACCTTGAGTGATAAGGTATTGTTCACAATATGGATATTAAGACCGACCTTGAGTGATAGGGTAGTTATTAGGATGTGGATGTTGGACTCACCTTGAGTGAGAATATGCTAGTAGGACCACCTTGAGTGAGAATGTAGGTCTAGGACTTGAGTATGGGACCCTGAATTTCATTCTTGGGCAGTGGTGAGAGAGCAGTAAGACACCATACCCACGTATTTGGTTATGGGTTGAGATTTTTGGTATGAAACTATTAGTTTATGATGTAATGTTCTATTCCCTACCAGTACATTACTTTTCCAATTTTGGTTGTTGGAGGTGTTCGGGGGAGGTTCTAGGAGTTTTTATGGAAGTTGGAGGTGTAACAGAGCTATAGTAGGAAATACACACCGTTTAAGTGTATTAAAAGACATGAAATTTGGTTTCATGGTTTGTATAGGCTTGGTTCATGACGTGTATATTTTCAGGGTAAAATAATAAAAAGGTGATGCATTTTCAGCAAAACTGAACCCTGAAGATTACACAACATGAAAGGGGATTACACGTCATGAAAAACCCCAATCCAGTGTAGTTTTAAAATTCTTTTTTGGCCTAATTTTAATTCATTCATCCATGGATTATTATTCTTTTCATTTTGGGTGAACCCTAGGTTCCCTGAGGAGTCATTCAAGCCCTCTTCCTCCCTCTTTGATCCATTGGTCCTGGTAGTTGTTTGTTGGCAATCTGTGGTTGATCTGTAGTAGGTTGTTATCCCTTCTTGGTGGTTTTATTATGTTCTTCTCCCAGGAATTTACTACGACAATGTTGTTATGGTTTGAGGTTTGTGTTGTGTTGCGTTTGATGGTCTTTGTTTGTGGTGTAGTTTGATCCTCATTTTATCATGGTGTGCTTGTGGTTTGTGAGTGTTCTTCTCCGCCTTGCGGTGCGTAGCGATTCAACAAGATTTTTTGAGGTAGGGATTCCCTAATTTCTTCTTATTGTGTATCATGTGGGAGGGGTTTACATTTTTTTATCTATGGGTTGTGGTTTTTCCAGATTAATTAAAGATAAAGAATTGGTTAATTAAAATGAAAATGGTAAATGGGGTTTGATTCACATGTTTTTACAACTTTATTTGTTATTGTGATATTGTGGAGTGTATGAGCTTGATGGCCCATTGAAAATTGTGGCTTATAGAGGTTTTTTTGCACTGGATATATGTATTTTTACTATTTTAACTGTTTTGATTATTATGAAATCACCCAAAAAGGAAATTAGTTAATTACTTATACTTATCTAATGAAATGGTTTCCCCAGGATTTTTATTTGTGTGATAACACCCCTAAAATAAAGTGAAATATGATAAAATCCCCTTTGTAAACCCGTAGAAATGATCTTGATGTGTTGTGATGTGTGGATGTGCTTGTGGGACGATGATGTGTGGTTACAATGGGGTGTGGGGTGATATGTGGTTTGTTTAGCCATACTTTTGGGGTGGTGAGGAGGTAGTTTGTTTGGCTGTGATTTTGGGGTGGTGAGGAGGTGGTTTGTTTGGCCATACTTTTGAGAAAATGAGGAGGTGGTTTTTTTGGTCGTGCTTTCGGGGCAGAGAGGAGGTGGTTTGTTTGGCCGTGATTTTGGGGTAGAGAGGTAGTTTTTGATTTGTGATAGATTCTTGAGTAGTGATGGAATAAATTAATAATTGTTTAATAATGATTGAAATGAAATGGTTTGGTTTGGTTAATGGGATAGAAATGGTTAATGGATTAATAAATGGTGGGTTGTGTGGTCAAACTTGGTTGATGTTAAATAATGAAAATAATTGCATGATTAAATGAAATTGGTTGGAAATGTGAAATGGGGTTTGTGTCTTGTTGTGGGATGTTATTCATTTAGAGGTGCTGGCAAAAGTGATAGTGTTGTGAGTTGCTTGGTTTGTTTGTAAACCCATAGGTCGGGATTGAGTGTTTAATACTATATATATACTTGTATATTCCTATAATTTCTATACGCACCCCACCCAAGTCAATCACTATGTGCCGACATCTGTATAGTCACACAGGGGGTGTTTTCCCTGACATTCAGTGAGGAGTACAGATGGATGGGTACTCTCTCTTTCCCACTCTCTCTTCCAAGAGAGGTAGGTATTGCACAAGATATGATGACCTGAGGTTTTTTATTGCATTAGATGGTGGTTGTGATGGCCTAGGTTTCTGCGGGTGAGGTGTGATGACCCAAGTGCTTTCGTTCAAGACATGAACATGCTTATGAGGCAGTGGCCTAGTGTTTTTAGGCAAGATGTGTTATGGCCATGCTTGTGGGGTGGTGAGTCCAAGTGTTTGCGAGTGAGGTGTGTTGTGACTGTTCTTGTGGGGTGGTGTGGTATACTGAAGATATGGGAGCACCATGATGTATGAAATTGTGTGTGAGAGCGGAATACCACTGGAAAAGTGGTGCAGGGTACCCTTATCGATGTGATTCTTATTATAATATATTACTTGGTTTGTGTTATTTAGTGAGCATGCCTTAGTGATACTGGGATGGTTAGTATAACTTGATAGGTGCTATTTGGTTCTATTGTTTTCTCATAGGTGCATTAGTTTTCTTCTTTCACATGAGCACGAGAGACTTGAGTTTTTCCTACTGAGTATACTTGTATACTCACCCTACGTATGTAAAACTGTTTTCAGGTTTCTAGGAGGACTACATGGACCATGTTGTACATTTCTAACTCAGACCTTTGGATAACTATTGTGTTTCTACTTTATCTTTACTTTTGGACATTTACTTTGGATACTTTATTGTATCTTTTTCATTTATACATGCATGTGGGGTGGTTTTTGTCTTTATTTTATATTATTTCTTGGAGTTGGTTGTGGATGATTAATCTTATCTCCCAATCCTGTTTCTTTTATAGAGGGTAATTCCTCCCATACTATGAGATTTTTATACCCTCGACGCTAGTCTCCAACCCAGGTCCTACTCGAGGTGGGACTCAGGGGTTATTATCTCTCTCCCCTCATTGCAGTTTCATTGGAGGGAGGGGGTCATGATAGAGTGGTATTAGAGGTGATGGTTGAAAGATAAGATGAATTTTGGAGTTAGGCACAATGAGGTCTGCGTGGGTTGGTATGGTAACCGTGCTAGTTGACCTTGGTGTGTGACATAGGTTAGGGAGACTAACTAGGACATGATATTTTAGCCTCCCCATGTGATCCATTGAAAGAACTTTGAGCTTATTAAATGACCAAGTGATATGGACATGCTTGTAGGGTAGAGACCTAGGAGAGTTACATACATCATAATGACACATGTTCTTGTTTGAATTGGGTTGTTTTGGGAAAGTTTAAATGGATAACACAATGAATTAAATGAGTTAAAATGAATCTTAAATGAAATTCCATAATACTTAGGCTTAGAAAATCCTTGGTTTCCTTTCAGTTATGACCATTGTTTATCATTTTCATGTGGCTCAAGCAGTTGAGTTTCAGTAGGTTGATCTAGTTGATCACCATAGGGTTGATCCAGTTGATGAGGTTTATTAGTGGCAGATAATATTTCATGCTTTCCAGTTGAAGGATTTGGGGAAATATGAGGCTTTTGTTTCAAATATGGAGATAGAGAGTTGGATAGAGGAGCTCAATATTGCTTTTAGTTTGATATGGGCCTCGATGGAGTACTAGGTCCCTTTGGTAGCTAGTCAGATGCGGGGAGCTATGCGTTAGTGGTGGAAGCTGTATTTGGGAGAGTGTAAGGAGGCTGATGTTTTTTTGATCGACTTTTAGAAGGAGTTCTGGGAAGATTTCCTTTCATCGACCTTGAAGGTAGTAAAGAGGCTAAAGTTTTTATCTATTTAGTAGAGGAACATGTCAATGTGGGAGATGTGAATCAAGTTAAATGACCTTCTTTGTTTTTCCCTAGATATTTTTCTAGATGAGGAGTCTCATGAGAGACATCTTGAGGAGGCACTCTATCCTTCTATCCATTATGTAGTTACTCCTTTTACGTTGCCAACATATCTAGAGGTTCATAATAAGGTAGAGGTGATCAATAAGATACAATCAAGAGAATGTTTTCTAAAAGAAGGGAACCAGAAGGGTTTCTTGAGGGGAAGGGTTGTTAGTGGCAGTTATCAAGAACCACGACCTTAGAGGTTTTAACCAGTAGGGAGTCGACCTCAGTAGCTTCCTTTATGGCCTTTTGGTGCTAGTGGTTTCCATGCTTTTTCTAGAAGCTTTATGCCAGTGTGCTTTGGTTTTGGGGTTAGTGTCCATCACTAGAACCCGTTCCCATTCATTCCCCAAGATCAATTTGGTGAAGGTGGATAGATTCAATGCTAGCCTCAACAACAGTTTCCAGTGAGGCCATTTCAGCAGTAGGGGTAGTAGGTTTTTGCTCCGCCAAGGGAAGATGGAGCAGTAAGAGGAAAAAAATCAGGATTTTCCTCATGTTCAAGGACTGTTACCTAATCCTGGTCATGGAGGTGGTCATCAATAGAGAGGCATATGAGCTGGGCTTGGTCATTTTCATATAATGAAGGTATTAGTTCTAGAGGGGCCATAGATTGTTAGAGGTATGATCAGTTTGTTTAGTACCCTTGTTTGTGCCTTTTTTGATTCAGGATCTTTTCACTCCATGTTGCACCCACTCATACCATGATCTAGGACTAGACATAGAGAGGATTCCAATTCCCCATGTGTTGACTATTCCAGTCGGAGGCCAGACTATCTTGTTTGATGTGTGCCAAGGGTGTAGACTGATGATGGGGATATATCAGTCCCATGGGGATCTTTTATTTATATAGATGAAACCATAAAATGTCATACTCAACATCAAATAGTTTTATTATTTATGTGATGTTATTGACTGCTTCTATAAGGGAGTCACGTTTTTGGATGTGGATGGACAACATGTGGTTTTTTTTGGTGAGCGGGGTTTTCAGGTGGGAAGTCAGCATGTGGAGCCCCTTATTTCCTTATTGGATGAGTTTTTAGTGGAATTAGTTTATATTGATATGGTAGAGGTTTTTAGGGTCATTGGGGGAGTTCCTAGATATCTTCCCTAAGGTTGAGATGCTACCCCCTCGATGTGATATTGAGTTCGGGATAGAATTGCAGCTCGATGCTTCTCCTATTTTGATGGCTCCTTATCAGATGAAACCTTCTGAGTTATAGGAGTTGAGAGTTCAGGTAGACAATCTAATACATAAGGGTTTTATCTGTCCTAGTGTGTCACCATGTGGGTGTTCTTGTGTTATTATCAAATAAGGAAGATGGTAGTATGAGGCTGTGCATAGACTACCAAAGGTTGAATTAGGTGATAGTCAAAAACCATTACCCTCTTCTAAGAATAGACAATATTTTCGACCAGCTAAGAGGGGAGAATTATTTTTCTAAGATCAATCTGTGGTCTAGATGTCACCAGTTGAGGGTGAAGGAGGGAGATATCCTAAATACTTCCTTCAGATGAAGGTATGGGAACTTCGAGTTTGTAGTCATACCATTAAATGTTATGAATGCATCAACCATGTTTATAGGTATTATGATCTATATATTCCCTGAGTTCTTGGATTGGTTCATCATCATATTAATCAATGATATCTTAATATACTCGAAGTCAGATGAGGAGTATGCTGAGCATATCAGATCTTTCTTGCATGTTTTTTGATGCCACCATCTCTATAGAAATTTTTCCAAGTGTAAATTATGGACACGAGAGGAACATTTCATTGGGCATGTGGTGTCTCATCAGGGTGTGGTAGTAGACCCATTGAAGGTTGAAGCATTTTTTTATTGGGAAGAACCCAAGAACATGGCAGAGGTTCACAATTTACTTGGTCTCACAGGTTATTATCAGAGGTTTTTTCCCAATTTATCTTGAGTTTCATCCATATTGACAACTTTGACTAGGAAGGACCAAGATTTTTTGTGGAGTGATTAGTTCTAGTAAGTGTTCGGTTACCTTAGGGGAAGTTGGTTAGTACTCTAGTTCTTCAATTTCTAGAAGAAGGGGTGATGTTTGAGGTGTTTTGTAATTCTTCCTGCCTGGGATTGGGATTCATGCTGATGAAGTAATGGGTAGTGATATCTTATGGGTCTAGGTAGTTACATCCCCATGAATGTAACTATAACACCTAAGATTTGGATCTAGTATCGGTTGTGTTTTCACTGAAGTTGTAGTGACATTACCTCATTGGGGGTCACTTTGTGATCTTTACGGATCATAAAAGCTTGAGGTATGTATTTTCCAAGCATAATCTAAACTTGTGAAAAGGGAGGTGGATGGAATTTCTTCAGTATTATGATTTTTATATCTCCTACACCACAGGAAAGGGGAATGTTGTGGATAATTATTTGATTAGGAAGTCATGGAAGGGTGTTGTTCAGGAGTCTGAGGATGCTTGGAGAGCAATAGAGGAGTTGGAATCCTTTCACTTAGACGCAAGAGTGGATGATGGGAGAGGGTTTTTTAGATGATGATGTAGTCTTCTCTAATGCAGTAGGTGGAGGAGTCTCAATGTGGGGGATCAGAGGTAGAGGTGATGCATGATCACGTTGTCCATGGTGATTCCCCAGAGGGATGGTCAGAGGATGGTCGAAACTGGATGTTGTTTAATGGAAGGTTTTTTGTTTTGATTATAATGCATGATTGATTACTTCATGAGTTTCATAACTCACCTTTGGAAGTACACACAGGAGTTTCCAAGATGTAATATAGCTTGAGGGTACAATTTTGGTGGCCCAGGGTGAAATGAGAAGTGGTAGAGTTTTTGGATTAGTGTCTGGTTTTATAGTAGTTAAAGGTCGAGCATCATGTTCCTGGTGGTTTGTTGCAGCCCTTGGATGTTCCCAAGTAGAAATGAGATGACATCTCAATGGATTTATTCATAGGGTTACCCAGAGCTCTGGGAGGTTGTGATGCTATATGGGTGGTTGTGGATTAGTTTATGAAAGCAAACCACTTCATAGCAATCAAGGAGTTGGGTGAGGTGGATTATTTTTCTAAGAGGTATGTGGATGAGGTGGTGTATTTTCATGGAGTTATAAGGTCAATTATCTCATACCAGAACAAATGTTTTACCTCATAAGTTTAGAGGGTTTTACAACATTCTCTTGGAACTCAGTTATGCCTCATAATTTCTTTCCACCCTCAGATAGATGGGTAGACGGAATGAACTTTCCATATGTTGGAGGATATGTTGTGAGAATGCGTCTTGAACTTTGGTGGATCTTGGGTATGAAACCTTCCTTTGTTATAGTTTTTCTTATAATAATATCTATCACTCTTATATTGACATGGATCCATTTGTGTCTTTGTACGAAAGACCGTGTCTTCTCTGTTGTGCTGGATAGAGGTTGGGGAGACAACCGTTCTTGGTCCTAATGTGGTGTAGTGCATGAGTGAAAAGGTTCATCTTGTTCATGAGAGGAAGAAAATAGTAAAGTATCGACATAAGTCTTATGTTGATCACAAGAGGAGACTCTTGGAGTTTGAGGTTGGGGACCATGTTTTTTTGAAGGTTTCCCCTTGACGTGGGAAATAGAGGTTTGACAGAGAGAGTAATCCTTTTCCTAGGTTTTTTGGGCCCTTTGAGGTGTTGGGGTGAGTTTTTGAGGTGGTGTATCATTTGGTGTTTCCATCTTTGTTTGATAGGATCCACGACATCTTCCACATCTCTTAGCTTCATTGGTATCTTAATGATGTCTCCCACGTCATTGAATGGGGAGAGTTGGATATTAAGGACAACACAACATTCATGGAGCAACCAGTAGATATCCATGATCATAGGGTGAAGACGCTGCATGGAAGAACCATTTTTTTTGTTCATGTGTTCTGGAGGTAAGGTGGCCTAGAGGAGAGTACTTGGGAGTGAGATATGAATATGCATTCCCATTACCCAGAGTTGTTTTGATTTTTTATTTTCTCTATTTTTCTTTGTGATGTGGTGTTTGAACCTTGTTTTATGAGATGTATTTTTTCCTTGGTTTGTGATGTGTGTGGTGCAATGTGTGATAAATTCATAACATATGAAAAGGGGAGTATCATATTCCTAATCTAGATTCATTAACTAAAATGTGATTAAAACTGTGTGGGTGAGTTAGTGCCGAACATAGTGGATAATATCTTGACATGGAGGATGGAATTCCATGATTCGTGTGTTTGGGATAGTGCGGTTCATTGGTTATAAAAATTTCTAATTTGGGATGCATGGAGGTTGAGATAGTTGTGTGAGAGGAGGTGGATTGTTTTTGTGGTGATGTGGTTATATAGTGTGTTTTGTGGCTGTTTGGATTGGCATGTTTAGTCAGTGGTAGTGTTTGAGGTATGATGAGATCTTTGAGAGGTATCTCACGATATAGTTTTTCAAACCCTTTACCTTTTTGTATTGGTTTCGGATTTTAGAGGGCAAGAATCATTCGACAGGTATATTATGTAATGATTTGTGCCCTCCCGGTCTATTACTTTGCCGGTTTTGGTTGTTGGAGGTGTTTAGGGGAGGTTTTGGGAGTTTTCATGGGAGTTGGAGGTGCAACCAAGCTGTTGCAGGAAATACATTCCGTGTAAGTGTATTACATGATGTAAAATTTGGTTTCACGTACATGGATAGTTTACGACATGTAGATTTTTGGGGTTAAATAATAAAAAGGTGGTGCATTTTTCGATGAAACTGAACCCCGAGGATTACATGACGTGAAAGGGGATTACACAACATGTAAACCCCTAATCCAGTGTGGTTTTAAAATTATTTTCTAGCTGAATTTTTATTCATTCGGTCAAGGATTATTCTTCCTATCATTTTGGGTGAACCCTATGTGCCATGATTATTTCTTCAATCCCTCTTCCTTCTGCTTTTATTTGTTGGTCTTAGTGGTTATTCGTTGGAAATCCATGGTTGATCTATGGTAGTTTCTTCTCCCTTCTTGGTGGTTTTTTCTTTCATTCTTCTCTCGAGGATTCACTACGGAAATGTTATTATGGTTTGGAGTGTGTGTTGGGTTTCATTTGATGGTATTTTTTTGTGGTGTAGGTTGATCTGTGGTTTCTTATGGAGTAGTTGTGGTTTGTGGGTGTTCTTCTTCACCCTAAGGTGCACAGTGAGTCAGAAATATTCTTTGAGGTAGGGATTCCCTCATTTATCCTTATTATATATCATATGGGAGGGGTTGAATTTTTTTTATCTATGGGTTATGGTTTTGTCGACATAATTAAAGATAAATTCTTGATTAATTGAATTGAACAGGGTAAATGGAGTTTAATTCACATGTTTTTACAACTTTATTTGTTATTGTGATATTATGGATTGTACGGGCTTGATGCCCCGCAAAAATTTCAGCAATTGGGGGATTTGTTTGTGCTGGATACATGTATTTTAACTTTTTTAACTATTGTGATTATTGTGACATCACCCAAAAATGAAATTGGTTGATTTCTTATACTTTTCTAATGAATTGAATGCCCCAGAATTTTGGTTTGTGTGATAACACCCCTAAAATAAAGTGGAATGTGATAAAACCCCTTTGTAAACCTATATAAATTATATTTATGTGTTGTGATGTGTGACCATTATTATTTTATGGAAATTTGTGGTTTCAATGGGGTGTGGGGTGATATATGGTTTGTTTGTCAGTACTTTTGGGGCAGTGAGGAGGTAGTTTGTTTGACCGTGATTTTGGGGTTGTGAGGAGGTGGTTTGTTTGAACATACTTTTGGGGTGGGGATGAGGTGTTTTGTTTGGATGTTCTTTTTGGGTATCAAGGGGATGATTTGTTTAACTGTGCTTTTAGGGCGGTGAGGTGGTGGTTTCTTTGTGCTAGATACCTGAGTAGTGATGGAATAAATTAATAATTGTTTAATAATGATTGAAATGACATGGTTTGGTTTGGTTAATGGGATATAAATGGTTAATGGACAATTAAATGGTGGGTTGTGTGGTTAAACATGGTAGATGCTAAATAATTAAAAGAATGGGATGATTAAATGAAATTGGTTAGAAATGTGAAATGGGGTTTGTGGATTATTTTGGGATGCTATGCATTTAGAGGAGGCAAAAAAAGTTATAGTGTTGTGAGTTGGTTGGTTTGTTTGTGAACCCATAGGTCGGGATTGAGTGTTTGATACTATATATATATATACTTGTGATTTCTATACGTACCCCACCCATTTCAAGCACTATGTGCCGACACCCACATAGTCACGCAGGGGGTGTTTTTCACGACATCCAGTGAGAAGTATAGATGGTCGGGTACCTGCTCTTTCCCTCTCTCTCTTCTTGGTAAGGTAGATATTTCACAAGATGTGATGGATAGAGTTATTTTAGTGCATTATATGGTGGTTGTGATAGCCTAGTTTTCTGTGGATGATGTGTGACAACCCAAGTGTTTTTGGGTGAGATGTGACCGTGCTTGTGGGGCAGTGTCCCAGGTGTTTTTGAGTAATATGTGATGTGGCCATGCTTGTGGGGTGACAAGACCAGGTTTATGAGGGTGAGGTGTTTTGTGACTGTGCTTGTGGGTTGGTGTGGTATACATAAGATATAAGAGTGCTAGGACGTGCGATGTTGGGTGTGAGAGTGGCATACCAGTGGGAAAGCGGTTCAGAGTGCCCTTATCGATGTGATTCTTATTATACTATATTACTTGATTTTCATTATTTGGTGAGCATTACTTGGTGAAATTGGGATGGTTAGTATAACTTTATTGGTGTTTTTTGGTTCTTTTATTTTCTCATAGGTACATTAGTATGATTCTTTCACATGTGCACAAGAGACTTGAGTTTTTCTGAGTATACTTGTATGCTCACCCAATGTATATAAAACTGTTTTCATGTTTCCAAGAGGACTATGTGGATCGTGGTGGACATTTCTAGCTCAGAACTTTGGATAAATGCCGTGTTGCTACTTTAGATTTACCTTTGGGTATTTACTTTGGACACTTTATTGTATTTGTTTCATTTATGCATTTATGTGGGATGGATTTTGGATTTATTTTATATTATTTCTTAGATTTGTTTATGGATGATTCATCTTATCTCTTTTTCTTGATTCTTTTATGGAGGGTAATGACTCCCATATTATGAGATTTTTATACCCTTGGTTCTAGTCACCAACCAGGGGCCAAATGGAGGTGGGACTCGGGGGGTCATTATTTCTCTCCCCTCATTGTGGTATATTTTGAGGGAGGGGTTAGTGATATCCGGTGATGTCTAAAGTGAGTATGGTTAAGTATTGTAGTGTCCTGGTTATCACATGATGACCCAACATGCATGGTCATTTTGTTTCATTTATTTTTACTCATAAATACAATTGTATATGATGATGTATATTAGGGGAACTTGGTGAGACACTACTAAGATGTTTTTCTCAAACCCTACATGAGCACTTTGGTGTATACATAAACCTTATTTCTAGTTTATAGGTTGATTATAGGTTGTACAGTGGATCGAGCTGGAATAGTTTGATGGGGATTGGGTATTATGAGATGAGGTGAGGATCTAGGATGGAAGTAGATACTCTTATGTATTTTTGTTCTTTTGATTATTTTGTATATGTGATAGGGTTGGTGGGAAATCACTTATTATATAACTGTATGCTTCTACATGGTACATTCATTATAATATTAATATTTTATTAATCATATGTACTCTAATTATTCAACACGGATGATTTTGGTTTCTTTTATTGTTTGTTTTACTCTAATTCTAGGGAATAGTTTTCCTAATGTATGCTTTTGGACCTCACTGTTATTCAGCAACCTTTGGATTATGGGGAGGCATGCTTGAGGACATGTGGGGCCTCCAAACAGGACACTATTGAGTGGTCTCAGGTTAGGGTGTCACAAGTTACATAATAAAGCATGATAATGAGTATATGAATTGGTACGTCATATGGTTTTCACATCATGTATTCCTTTTGGCACACTGTATATTTGGGAAATACACATCAATAATGGTAGAGGTGCACAACCAGAGTGGGGTGTTGGGTGTGCATGTCATGTACCTTCCCCTTAGAGGTTTTTTTCATCTTTTCTCACTATAGAGCCATATTTGGACAAGTAAGTAGTCTATTCATGGTATCTTTCCATATAGAACATGATGATGGGATCCTTTTCACTATTTGATTCCATTTTTTATATTATTTAGGTTTGGTTTTGAATCTTAGTTCTATGGTTATGAAAATGGGTTCTAAGTAATCGTACAGGGTAGAAGAGAGAATGGTAAACCCCTTAGAAGCGGTCTAATATCAGGGAATGGGACCCTCATATGTATTTATAGATCAGTGTCCTATGGGAGTTTTTTGGCGAATTTATATCCTTAGAGGATGGATATTCATAAACAAAATATTTTGGACTAGTATTCAGTAGTTACCTCTATACACTAGGGTAATCCAATGGGGGCTTATAGAAAAATATACAACAAAAGGAGATTCCCTCCTTATACAACCCATAGTTATAGTTGATGATGTAATTTTGGATTATAGGATGGGTAATTGGTCATTATCTCTAGTTTCATACTATCCTTTATGGTTAGTCTATGTGGAAGATGATAGTTATATTCTCTCTATATCCCATGCTTCTTCCTTGGTTATGGTTATGGGAGATGGAGAGTAATTATTATAGAATATTCTTGGTGAACCCTTAATTAGACCATCAATTTTTGTGATTTCTAGGTGAAAAAAATATGGATATGGGTTTTGGGTACTCTATCAGGTTTGTATCATGTGACAAGACATGGGTCATCCCTGATGTTTCTAGATTTGGTACTCCCCTAGAGATATGGGGTGTGGGTCTTCCATGCTAGGCTAAAATTTCTTGAAGATCCTTATTTGAGGTGTGATATAATCCCATGAATGGACATAGGTGGTATTCTCCTTGATTAATATTAGCCTTTAGTGAGGTTTGAGTTCCTCAATGGGGTTATTAATACCTTATCTATTATGTATTCTCTGGTGAGGTGTGGGTACCCTAGTATATTTAGAACTAGTGAAGTGCTGGTTATAGAGTTCGAGTAGTAACAATGGTTCAAAAGAATGAGGTTGATAAATCCCTTATTAGGTTTATGTACTCTGGTGATGCATGGGCCCCTCATATGCAACATCAAAATGGTGGTATGATGGTGATGTTATTAAAACTGCATAGATAGGTTTGAGTGTTTGGGGACCTATAGTGCTCAGGGGTTTTACATGTTCCCATTAGGTATGACACTCTAGTAGAGTCAGGCTAAGTGGGTTGGGATCCACCTTGCAGTTGATTAATCTCTTCCTTTGAGCATTCTTGGGTTGTAAGACTTCCTTAGGTCTTAACATAATTGGGGAGGTGTATATTCCTTCTTGTGGGATGGGATGAGGAACTCCCTTATAGAATGAGGTGAGGTTCGTCCATACGTGGGATCAATATCCCCTCGAGAGCCATTTCATTCTCAAGATAAAGGTTCCCCACTTTGATTAGACTATTGGTTTTTGGATCCAAGTGAAAGGGGTTTAGATAGGCCTTTGTGGAATAAAGTGTTTTTCTTCGAACACCGATACACCAGTGAGTTTTTTTAATCTCCCTTCATGATGGGTGAGTGATAATGGTGGTGCATGGGGAGTGGCTCATAGTATATGAGCCTCTTCAGTTGGGATTATCTCAATTAGATTCCATGGATAAGACATGGTGATTTGGTTTGTTGTTCCCGTGCACGAACCTGTGTGTTTTAATCGACCCTAAGGAAGATGAGAAAGAGGTGTTTTCCTCTAAGGTGGATAAGCAAGTAGGCTTTTTCCCATGAGGTATGAGATATGTTTATAGAGTACTCATTATATAGATTGAGTAAACATTTGGGGATTATCCCTTATTTTATCCATTGGATGAGATCGAGTTCATAATGGGAAGTGAAGTTGAAACTTATTCCTTGGATGGTATGTTACCATCGATTAAGTTAGATGACCGCACAATTCATCTCTTGGTTGTGAGATGACCTAAAACCTGAAACCTTTATGTTTCTGGGGACTCATACTGGGTATTTTTATAATCAATCCTATATATGTCTTGTTCCTACACATTTTGTATTTGTGAAGATGGTGCACAGGTTGGTGGAAACCTCAGTGTGCATTGACCAAGTGGATTCGTAGCTTAGTGGAGCCTAAAGGGATTCATGTTTTGATATGCCCGATATTAGATTTGATGCAACATAGTGATCCCCTTACTCTCATTCACTCAAGTTTAGTGTTTTACTTTAGGTTTTTGGGCCTTGTATTTTTCCCTCTCATGCTATAATTTATATTGTACACCCTTGGATGTTTAAAATATGTATGCATGTACATTTTATTATTAGTTAGATATGTGTCTTCGATGTGGTTATGGGTATTTTATTGTATAGTGATGTGTATCTTCTACTGGTTGTATAGAATAATGCCTCCCATTGTGTGTTATTCCTCCTTGGTGTTAGTCACTAGCCTCTGGCCTATTAGAGATGGGCTTGGAGTGGTACACTCATCTCACTACTAGCCCAGGTAGGGACCTGGTGGGTTGGGTAATGTTATATTGGTATCAAATTTAGTGATTCTAGGGATAGAGTTTAGAGTTAGGTGTCTCTTGATCTTACTTCATAACTTATGGGGTGATAGTGTCTGAAGTTTATTAGGTTTAGTTTATAGAATAAAGAACACAACTAGGGTGTGGTGGTTGACACATTCTTACACAATGAATTTGATAATATATTGACTAAATTGAGTGCTTAGGGAATTATTTATAGGGTGTAATTGGGTAGGCCTATGCATAATATTGTGGTTAGTTAATTTTTGTTTTAATGACATGAAATTTTACTTTCTGAGGTTTCATCTTGTAATGAGTTTTTTGTTTTATCTGAGGAAAATTATTTCGATGGAGGTGTGAGATGGAAGTTATGTAGTTTACGGGAGAAAATAGGACTACTCACAAACATGTGAACTTCTTGGGTGACGTCCTCTTGGTAATCTAGTAGTCTGGTTCCTAGAGTTTTTTTGAAATGATAGTAGTGTAGGAACAAGGTTCTTTGTGGCCTTAGATGATTGGTTTAGATGGGGCCAGTAACTCCCTCTGGGGGATTTTTGGATTCCAGGGTGCAAATTTCCTATATGAGATTGTGTATTTTGATATTCCCCCATAGATATAGGGGTGTATACTATTATTCATGGGGTTTGATCCCTTTATTAAAGCATGGGGTTTAGTGCTCCCCCGATCTTGATGAGGTGTAAGTCCCCCATACTATAGTGGAGTTGCTACACCTACTAAATAGGGAATGGGTTGTCCATATAAAATAGTTTTCATTCTTCATGTGATGATATATGGTTCATAAATCTAAGTGAGTTGGTACCCCCCACCCATATATTTTGTGCTACTCAATGTGTGGGTCTTCCATGGGTGGGGTAGGTTCCCCCTCAGTTGGTTTGTATTCCGTTCAGGCATGGGGTTGGTACCCCCTCAATCTCAATGATACATGGGTCCTCTATACTATAAAGGAGTTAACACTCCCTCTAATAAGGGGTATGGGTCCTCCTTTTATAGAGGTCTATGTTGTGAGGATTCACCACCGGTGAGGTTAGCTACTCACTTGACCAGTTTATAGACACTTTATAAGGTGTGGATCCCTCATCATAGTTTAGATATTGGTAGGAATTTGGATAATGTGTGAAGTTTGATTTTGATCTTCAGATTGAGAGTGAAACTCTAGGTTTATTCTTTAACTAGGGTTGGTGTAGCCTATCATGCTATTTTATACATAGGATAATGATTATGATGGTCCATATTATAGTTTATAGAGACTTTCCTAGATGGGATGTTCCTCTTATTATGTGAAAGGAATCTTTTATGCCAATATCATATCTCACAAGTAGTAGATAGATGATAGATGATGATCACTATGATGATTGTATCCTAGTGTGATCTATGGATGGATTTGATTAGGTAGTGACTAATGCGGTCTAAGGTGTGATTTTAATCCTCTTAACTTAGAACTCGTAATTGGAAAACATTAGCATGTTATTTCCTCTCATAGTTGTGTAATTTTTTAGGTAGCCAAAGACCCCAATAAAGTCTTTAGGATAGTGTGTTATGACTGGATACTCTAATTGAATATGACCCTCCACCCCCATTTCGTTCATCAGTGTGAATTGGCCTTGGTGGAGAGGTTTTCTTGGGATCTTTCCATGGAATAGTGAGTCCCAATGATGATATTTTTAGTGAAATATGATCACCTACAACCTGATTTCGGGTGGATAGTTTACTTTGTGTGTTTCCCTGTGATCGATTAGATGAGTCATAATGCAATTTCATTAGGAAGTGAGATTCGATTAGTGAGTAGGGATAACCCTCAGGAAGATGTAATCAGTTCATTCATTGGTTGGTGAGAATAACTTCATTCACTATGGTTGTTTTATAGTATTGTTCCTATAGTTGTAGATTAGGGGATAATACTTTCCCTAGGATATGTCCTAGTTAATATTGTGGAGCTGAGTCTTGAGATTTTGGGAATGACATGATTTTGAAGTTTCTAAGGATTTGAAGTAAAGATTGGGTTATGCTTCTATTTTGTATTGGTTAAAGGATAGAGTTTTGTACATATTTGTCCATAATGTCTTCAACATTGGACCTTTCTATGTGATAAGGTGGAGTTGGGATAAATATTATGAGTTTGGTTGTTGTAAGTATCTGACTAACTAGTAGTTGATCATTTTGGCTATATAACCACCTGGATGGTATAAAGTGAGTTTCAGCAAGAGATCCCTTTTAGAATATTGAGATTGCAATGAGGAATATCATTTTAAGGGATGCTAGTGGAATTCGTTTGAGTTTTGGGAAGATATTAACCTTAAGTCCTGGATTATATGGGTCAAGTCATTTGTGATGGATGAGAACCCGATCGAGGAAAGTGGTGAAGGTGTTTTACCTTATGGCTATTGGAAAGGAAAGGATAGGAGTATCAATGTTATCCTTGTGAATTGAGTAAGACAACATAAATGTGTACACTTGTTGTCTATTGATGAGGAGTAGTGGAAGACTATATTTATATGGTGTGATTCTCTTATTAGGGCATCTAAGATAAGATTATGATGTGCATAGATTTTCATTGTAAGATATTATTCATCCCCCTTTATTTAAGATGGTGATATTGACACTCCCATGGTAAATGCCTTAGTATATGAATTGTATCTAAGTGACAATTATGGTTCATGGAATCTCTTTGGGTCAGTATTGATGGGTGTCCCATGTTTAAAGGAAAAAATATTTGGATATAAAGAGTTGATGACATTCCCAAAAGGAAAATAATGATGGTGTTAGAAGATTACCCTATGGTGGGTTGAGGCTATTTGGAATTTATAGAGTAATGATAATATTATATGTAATATCCATAATTTGAGTGATATAGAAAGGATGTGTTCCTGTGTGGAGTTTCATTTTGGTCCCTTATGGATTTATGAACCTTCAGAAGCTAGAGGATCTCATGTGTGGGTGAGTTATATTCCTACACGAGGGTGGTTTATGGGATTATATAAGAGTCTCTTGGGATGTTTTATTTTCAATTATAAAAATTATTGAATGTGGTAAGGATGTAGTGACCATAGTTTTCCCATGAAAAAAACTTGGATCATTTTTGAGTTCCAAATCCCCAAGCCCTTGAGAAGGGTGGAATGATAATTTCCCCTAGAAAACTACTTGGTAAGAGTTTTATGATGGACCCATTGTTCCCAGGATGGGATTTTTACCCTTATATTGGAATTTGGTAAGATTAAAATATAGATATATATTTTGGTATATTTAATATTTATTTGTTAGAATTTAAAAATTCATGCCACACACCTTGCTGTATAATTCATAAGTATAAATGTGACTCTATTCTAGAAGAGGAAGAAGATTGTATTTCCATGTTCTATAAGACTACTCCACACCGAGGGATAAAAATTTATTATAAATATTTCCCAATATGGTGGTGAGAACCTTCCTCTGGGAGTAAGCCACATATCTTTCAAATCGATGATAAAAAGGTGTTGACACCTTAAAACACATTTTAAGGGTCTTTTGGGAAGTTTTTTTCATCATAAAACACCCTTCTAGGGTGTATACACCATATCATTGTGGTGTATTTTGCTTCATAAGTTTCGATTTGACTACTCATGAAGCCTAAATAAACTTATGGATCAAAAGTTATAACTATTGGAAGTCAGGAATTTTTTATAAAGGAATTTGGGATCTCATGTAGCCCCATTATGCAAATCCTTCATCCACATGCATAGACCAGCCTTCATGGAGCACCTACACAGACCAGCCTATGCAGACTAGCCTATGAAGAGCACCTATGAAGACCACCTGTGTAGACCAGCCTTTGTGAAATAGCCTGCACATAAGGCCTACTCAATCCACCAATGCAAAGCACTTGTGTGGACCAGCCTACATGAACCACCAACATAAGCCGCTACCACAAATGACTTATGCAAATCATCTCATTCACCCAGGGTTCTGAGATTGGCTATAAATAAGACCCTTGAGTTTCCCATTTAATATGACTACAAGATGAAGAGTCATCCTGAAGCTATGCTAATCCAAGTCCTTCACTCTAGTCCTGCAAACCTTTAGGTAGTCTCATAATCCTACCAATTAAGAGGGAATTAATAATAGCCAAGGGATTTGAGATCCTTGAAGGCCTAATAATACCAAAGGATCATGTGGGGAGACTCCCCCTAGTCTAAAGATATTAGGGAAAATGGACCTTTCTTACCTCAAAACATGAGCACCAACCATTCAAGAGAACCTGAGGAGACCCTTGGAGATCAGAGTATGGAATCATCCAAGTATGTTTTCCTAGGCAATTATTCACCCAAGAATTCATCTCTAGATCACCCAGGTATAGCTTGGGTGAGATCTCACCTAACTCACTGAGGTATCACCTAGGAGAGATCTTTACATACCACCTAGGAATTATTTGGGTGAATTCAGCTTGCCCTATAATTAACTGGGTGAGGTCATATCTATCTTGCCCAATAAATACCTAGGTGAGGTCATAGAAGGCTCGGTCAGGTATCACCTGGGAAATGTCCTCCCAATCCACCCAAGAAATACCTAGGAAAATTCAAATCTACCTTTCCTAGGTATCACCTAGGAAAAGAAACCTCCAACTTTCCAAGGTATCACCTGGGATAAGTACCCTCTAGTCTCTCTCTCATATCATCAATGACAGGGAACCCCTTTCCTTGGAATGACCATTCAAGGGGTACCAAATAAATACCTCCACCAAGGTCCCCATATTTTCAGGATTAAAACAAAGGAAAAATAATCATGTCTCCCATTCAATTGTGAATTCCCTTGGTAAAATATTTCCCACACTTATCAAACCTAATAGTTAAGGTTCTCATAGTGTTTACAATTGTGCATATCATTGGTAATGTGGACCCCAACCTTAGAGGTAATGTCAAGGAACTCCCCATTTCAGAAAGTGAGGGGAACCACTTTCTTTTTTCTTTTATAAGGATTAGTGTTGTATCCTTCTCCCCTAATCTCCTCCTCTATAAAACTAGAAATTGGGTATCCTTCCTAGAGTAAAACCATAGTATTTCTTGTGGGACACTCCCCTGACTTTCATACCCTCACCCTCATCCACCAGCGGACGAAGGATATTGTATGAAATGTTAGATCTTATACTTCCCCTTGTTTTTCACACCGATCACAACTCAAATGGGAATAGGGGTTAGTGGAGATCAAGTCACTAGCATGATCAAACACCATAAAATGGGCCTCCTCTATAGGTGTAATCCCAAACCATTCTAAAATACATGGGATTTGATTCTCATTGAAACAAGATACGTAGGAAGCCTCCCTGAGGTTCAACCTGATACCCCAAAATCACTCTAATATTCTATGGGCCGTATTCCCAGTAGGTTCATATCCAACTCGTAGGACCATATTCCTTATGGATCCCCCCATCATCATCCTTATTGATTCATATTCCTGGTAAGGTCAAACCCCCACTTGGGAGGCTATATTCCTTCTAGGTCCTTATTACCTCATCCTCATCAGAGTGAATCCCTGATGCATTTCATCCCATAATAAGGCCATATTACATATTAAATTAACTATAAAGGTATTCTTCAACATAAGTCCCACACCAAATTTTTCTAGGACCCTTTTTCCTAGACATCATGGTCGTATGACATCAAACCTCATGATTTGGTCCTTTTCACAAGACCCTTAAAGGTATGATGTGTCTGGTTAGGTGGAATCTAAATATGTGGGTTATGATTCCTCTCACAAGGATATGTAGGAATCCCCTATCATGGTCCTAATCCCAACATCTAAAATAACTCCTATCACCCTGGATGATAATAAATTCTATAGCGCCTAACTGTGTGGCTTAAAACTAGTATGATAAAGCAATAAACGTAACCAACATGGAGAACCTATGATATGTAAAAATTGTATCCATCTATGGAGAAACTAATATACATACATATGGTTTCCCATAAATACATTTCCATAACTAATTGTTAACACATAGGGGTGACTGGTTCCATATTTTTAATTTAAAATGGATTCATGAATATGTCTTAAATCTGTAAGAGAGTCCCAGAGTAGGTAATAATTCCACCCAAAAGGGTGTGATGAGCCTGACCACCCATCCTATAGACCAATGTGAGTTCTTAAGATTCATTGGTTAAGTTCCCTAATGACCACATACCTTTTTAAAGTAGGTCATGAACCATCATGGATGTGAGAGCCATTAGGTGTTTCCATTTCTATGGAAAAACCCCATTGGAAACCTACCTTCCATGAATGGGTGTGAAACATTATTAAATAAATATTATCAATTACCACATGTTAAAACATCTATATCTACTAAAAAAATATTTGGTTGGAAATTTCATCTTTGTATTTAAGTCTAAAATGGGTGTTTTTACCCTAATGAGGTATAAAATCTGTTTGGGTTTTAGGACTTGGTGGGGGTTTAATGGGTCCTTTTATTTTGTTTTTATTTTCTCATAACCTTATTATCCCCCTAATTCATGTTTGTGTGAGAGAGATAATAGGATCTCCTTTTTTTGATGTCAATGTAACTGAGATGAGAGGGACAAAGAGGGTGGAGGAGATTCTTTTGAGGGGGATGATCAAAGCAGGATTGGGACGTAACAACCAAAGATCATGGATCCAACCTCGAAGCTTCAAATATTCACCTTAATATAGGGATCATTATTTTAATTTTTGAAACATATTTTTTATGATAATTTTTCTTTCTTATTTGTGGATTTCAACTGATAGGGGTTGTTTAAGGCCTGTAGATGGGTGATTTGCATTGAAATGAGTATATTGGGATGGTATGTAGAGTTTTTTCATCTAGGATTCTTGATCACACATCATGTATTTCTAAAAAACACATTGTATATTATTTTTGGTGCAATTAAGGTTGAAGAACATGTCCACGTAGAGTATCCAAGTACAAGTCTTGGCACCCCATGTGAGTTATATGGTGTGTAGAAGTACATGCCATATTGGGTTACATGACACAAATTGAGGCATGTTGTGTGGCTTACACACTGTGTATTCCTTAAGGAACATTGTATATTTAGGAAATACACATCAAGAAGAGTATATAAACATTCCTAGAATGGGGGTGTTGTGTGCACACATTGTGTACACCATGTTATATGTTTTTTAACCTCACCTTAGATGGGGTTTACATGTTTTCTCACCCTAGAAGTGAATTTGGACAAATAATAGTCCATTCTGAGTATATTTACACATAAAATACAATGGTGGATACTTATTCACTATAATAGGATACTTGTGAGATGATTCAGGGATATTTGTGTATTATAGACCTCTAGAAATGATGACTGGTTCTAGGTGACCATCCAGGGTAGGTGAAATGATGATAAACCCCTAGAAGAAGTCTGATGCTAGAACATGTGACCCTCACATGTATTCATAGATCAGTGTCCTTCAGAAGTTTTTTGGTGGATAAGTATCCTCAAAGGATGGAGAGTTGAGAATGTAGGAATTCAAGCTAGTCATTGGAAATGCCCTTTATGTAGCATGGTAGTCTGATGGGGCTTATAAATGAATATGGAACTCAAGGATATTTCATTCATCTCATTCACACCATAGTTAGATTCGGTGATTGTTGTTTGGATTGGATAATGGGGAATTGGTCATTCTCGCTCATTTTGTATTGTATTTTATGGATAGTCTACATAAAATTTGGTAGATGTCTTTTTACTCACCCATGCTTTTCCCTAGGTTATTGTTGTGGGAGATAAAGAGTAGTTATTTCATAGTATTATTAGTTGTTTGTTCATCAGACTGCTGGTTCTGGTGATTTTGAGGAGATAATAGTATGATGATAGCTTATGGGTACTCCCTATGACTTGAATCATGTAATGAGGTGTGAGTTATTCTTTATTTTTCTAGATTTGGTACTCCACAAGAGATACAGGGTGTTATCCTCCATGTTAGTCTATGGTTTCTTAGAGATCCCCCTTTTAGGCATGTGCTAATCCTATATGTGGATAGAGATGGTATTCTCCTTGATCGATATTGGACTTTAGTGAGGCATGAGATCCTCAATGGGGTTGGCACTCCCTTTATAGGTTTGTATGATTCAAAAAGGAATGTATCCCTAGTATATTTTTGAGTGGTATTGTGATGGTTATGGAGGTTTAGTAGCGGGGATAGTCCAAAATCTTGAGGTTGGTAACTTCCTCAGCCAGTCTATATACTTTAGTGAGGCTTGGGTCCCCTTTTTGTGAAATAGAACATTGGTATAATGGTAGTGGTATTCACATTATGTGGATAGATTAAGGTTTTTGTGGACTTGAGGTGGTTTTTTGGTTCTCCAGGTTCCCCTTCAATATACCACTCGAGTAAAGATGGGCTAAGTGGGTGGGGATCCACCTAATGTCTAGTTGATCTCCCCCTTTGAGAATTCTTAGGTAACATGACTTCCTTTAGTCCTATAATGATTGAAGAGGTGTGTATTCCCCCTTATAGGTTGGGGCAAGGAACTCCCTTATGAAATGAGGTGCAGGTCACCCATATGTGGGTTTGGTATCCCCTCAGGAAACATTTCATTTTAAATGTGTGGATTACCCACTTTGATCAAACAATAAATTCTGGAATCTAAGTGTGAGGTGCTCATATGGTCCTATATAGCATAAATCACTATTTTAGGAATAATTTTATGCTGATGAGTTTGGATAATCTCCCTACATGATGGGTGAGTGGTGATATTGGTCCATGTGGAGTAGATCATGGTCTACCAGCCTCTTCGGTTGGGATCATCCCAATTATATTATCTATATAATGCATGGTGATTTGGGTGGCAGTTACCTTGTCCAAACTTTAATGGTTTTATCACCTATATGGATAATGATCAAGGATGTGGTTTCCCCTAAGGTGTATGGGTAGGGAGGTGTTTTATCCTCAGAAAAAAATCAGTAAGGTGTTTCCCCTGATGCTAATGAGAAAAGAGGTGTTTTCCCCTAAGCCTTAGGATTTAGTCATGGAATCCTTATTCCATTGAGTGAGTATACATTTTGTGGTTATCACTTTTTCCCTATGGGATGGGATCAGCCTCATATTAGGAAGTGAATTTTTATATTATTTCTTGGTTAGTGTTTTAACCTCAATTAAGTTGAGCAGTTATATGGTTTGGCCCTTGGTTATGAGGTGACTAGAAGCCCGAGGACCTTTATGTTTTCAAGGCGTGTTATTGGGAATTTTTCTACTCACCCATGTATAGAACTATTCCCACACATGTTTTGTATATGAGAATAGAATACAAGCTAAATGGTGATGTATATATTTTTCAGTTTATATAAGATAAGGCCTTCTATTATTTTTTATTTCTTCTTGGTGATATTCACCATCCTCTAGCCTATTGGAGGCCATCTTGGGGTGGCACACTCAGCTCACCATTGGTCTAAGTGGAGACCTAGTGGGTCAGGTCATGCCATAAGCACCCATCTAATCATATCTCATTTGATAAATCATCAAATAGGCTTTATTTTTATACACTTTTAGAGTTTTATTAAACTCATTACATCTCTATGAAATTCATGTCATGTTTCTATGTGACCATCTAATAAAACCCTACCACTAAATTCTTCTAGTGAGTAAAATATATAAATAAAGTATGATTGAATAATGATGTGACTTAGGAATCATATTCATAATGTTTATCTTTTTTAATAAGTATTTTAACTCCTTTACTTCATGACCTCCAAAGTTACAATGTTAATAACTTTTTTTTCTACTTAAATCTCTTTTTAAGTTCATTTTCATCATCTTTATTAGAAATTATCCATTAATTTTTTCCTTATGATCATTTTGGTAAAAAATGTTACTCTTTATATTATTTATTTACCAATACATTCTAAAAATATTTTAGGATATTAAGTGATATTCTTTAAGATTTTATTGGTATGATTTTTTATTTTTTAACTTTTGAGATTCTCTAATTCAAATCATACTCCCAATAACCCCTTACTCTAATTCCTTTTTTAATTTTTATTTTCTAGATAAAAAATCTTTTTAAATGGGTTGATAGAGAACCCTTACATGACCCAAAGGCCCAAAAATAATATTTATTTCCTATAGAGAGGATACTTAGAAAATAAACTATTAACTACCTATATGGTATTCTATGTGTTTAGAGAATTATTCTGACAAGAGGGATTATTTTTTAAAATATGTCATTGTTGGGTGATTATAACTCTTTCCCCCATATTTTAACAAGTATCATGAAATTATTATTTTATCCTTGATAAAACACTTTTATCATTATCTTCTTTTCAAATATGTTATATAGTATGATGAATCATAAACCATGGATATCATCTCATTTTATTCATAAAAATTTTTTGTTAAAAAATATTTTCTCTTATCACATAATAGAAATGATATAGCTATATACATCCTTTATTTAGATCCATATGAGATTTTAATATTCCTTTACTTTAAAATCCATGATTTCACAAACCATTTCTCCATCACTTGAATGAAAACTATAAGCTTTATCAATTCATACCTTGATTTTGAACTCATATATATTTAAAAACTTTGTAAAATATATATTTTATATCATAAAACCTTAAAAATGTAAGAATTGATCTTATAAAAATAATAAATAACATGGAATCTATATGGAGTTTTTAAAACCACTTAAGGAATTATAGAAAATTATATCATAGGGAAATATTTACCCTCCTTCCTGATACCTCCTTTAGGTTTCAATGACCAAGCCTGGTAATTGGATTATCTAATCTTCTTCTTATGGATCAAAAATTTACCAAATTTTTTTATCAATATAGTACCAAAACCAAAACATCACATACCAAATTTATCTATCCTTAACACTGATAAAACAGTTTGAAATTTTATAGAACTCATTCACATTATTGGATTACTTTCTTTCTTTACTCAAGATAATCCAGGGGCACCCAACTTTTCCAGTGTTAAGTCCCATAATGAATATGGAAAGAGATGATATGAGGGGATAACTATCAATCTAAAATAAATTATAGTAAATAAATAAGTATAATTTGGTGGAATACAAAATATAAAAATTCAAAGACATTAAAGTGAATATGTAGTGGGAGTTTGAAGATAATGTAATAAAGTAAAATAATAATAAAGAACTACATATTTATAGTACCTTTCCTATGATTAAAAACCCAATAAAATAGTGAATTTTACATAGTTTTAGGCATAACCCAATATTTTACATGTGATAATATCTAACACATAATTTTCAGTAGAAACACTAAACTATTACATTTTACTAGGATAAATACAAAACCTGTGTTTTTCTTTTTATTCAGGTAAGCATAAACAAAAACATACCATTTATAGATGGCATAAGCAGTGTGTGAGTCATGACTACAACTTGATATTTTTTTTACAAAGATAGATAGTTTTAGTACAATGAAATGAATAAAATATACTAATATAAGTTTAAAAATGATGTACTAGAGTTAATCAATGAATATTTGTCCCTTTGATGATTACTTGAACAATGTAACTTTGGGTTCCCAAAAAGGTGTTATAAAATTGATAGCAATTAAATTTTTTCATAAAAATGAAAAGAACTTCAATATCTTATGTAAATTAATTTTAATTCTCTAAAATAACTTGAGCCCCCTTTAAATATACAATTCTCAATGGATATTTTCTTCAGTTTGATCTCCATGATCCTTCCCTCTTAATTGTCTAAAAATTACTTCACATGGATATTATTTAATTATTTAATGATATGTAAAAATAATTTTTAGATAAATAAAAATATGAAAAGTAATCATTACCTTGTTTTAAATATCATGCATTGACTGTTTATCATGTTCTCATGATTTAAATTTATATAGTGTTCTCATATCAATGAAATCTCACATTCACACTTGATGATACATTAAGTATAACACATTCTGGTTTCTTATTTTAATATTACATTTGGAATCCAACATAGTCTAATAATAATCCTATTGATATTAAATTTTCCTTAGAACATATCATAAATCCATCATTTAAACTATGTTGGCACTATCATAGTGTAAGTAAACTTGTCGAGAGTTCAATATTCAAATATTGTAATGTGTATCTATACAAAATGTATTCCCATGTTGATCTCCTTTAAAATTTCATTAATTTGCTTTGAAATGCTTCTCAACAAAAAATATTAGAGTTTGAACAAGAATATAAAAATGATAAATAAACTCAAACAACTTAGAATGAATCACACTCAATTGTAGAATCAAAACTGAAGTGCCTAGGATCATGTTGCTTCACTGAAAAGGGGAGATGAATTAATGGAGATTGGTTTTTATAATTCCTTTCAACTTAAATCAACCCCTATGTCCTATTAAAATATAATTAAATATAGTATGACATATATCTATCATAATCATTTCTAGTAAATAAAAATGAAAAAAAAATAATTTTTACAAGTTTTGGCCCCATTATAAGAAACCTACTCCTTATCATGGATAGTTAGTCTCCTTAACCATATATTCTTCATTATAAGCATAATTTTTTAAAAGATTGAAACATGATAATAGAGTCACACTATTTCTATCCAGTTTCACATTAGAATAATCAGTTTCACAATGATAACACACAAAAATAAAACTAAAATGAGAAATATCAATTTGAATGTTCAGTTTCTTCAGTAATACAAAATGATCTTCCTCCATGAGACTCCAGAATATTCAATAACATCTTGATCACTCAATGCAGAATCAGATGTTGATATGATCCTAGATTCTTAATCTAATATTTGTTTTGTTGAATGCTTGATCTCAAATAGATTTAGATGATCACTTATAAACTTTAGGAATGAGAATCTCTTTTTATCTCATAGCTTCTTTGATATTCAACAAAAACTTGATGCACTCTTAATTTTTATCTTTTTTAAAAACTCAATATATTCAAGCAGTATAATTTTTAGAATTAAAATAATCTAGGAAATATATTTTCCATCTCATAATTCTCAATTATTATTTCAACATAATCATACACCACAATCCATTCCATTTTATCATCCAGTTAGGATCTCAAACATGCACCAAAATCTTATAATCTTCTTTACTTTTCATTAACTGCCAATCTCTAGTGAAATTCCATATTTATCCTTCATTAAATATTTATCAATAAATTGAAAATAAAAAATCCTTGAGAAAAATTTATTATATAAAAATAATATAATATAATTCACAAATAATATATTTTTGAATTCTAAGAATACCTATCTTCTCCATCACACTGAACTAGCTCAAAATCATCTTATTCAATGAAAACAAACACACACCAACTCTTCAAGTTTTAACTCAAAAAATAGAATATCTAAACTCTAAAACTCAGTAACAACCACTATATAATCTGATACAAGTTATTATACGAATTAAAAATAAATAAATCATCATCACACTAAAATACTAGAATAGGTTTTTGGTGATTCTTCTTTAATAAAATCATATTCAAATAGCCCAAAAATTATTTTGAATAAAATCTTCTTAAAAATTAAAATGGATATCCACATAAATAACCATCTTTGATTGTTTAATTGAAAAATATTAAATCAAATTTTAAATGTGTTGTTTTAATCTTTAAATATCATCTTTAGCATTGTCGAATTTGATTCCTTCTAAATATTCAAATTATGGAAACTTGAATTTTCATCTATTGAACTTTGCCAAAAACATTTTTAAGTATTAAAGTCATATGTTGTGGAATAACACCATTTCGTATAAATTTGAAGTCATATGAAATCCCTTAAGTCTTATACAGTCACCCTCAAAGTCATACACTCCAACTCAAAATAATTACGAAATGTCTAAATTCATATGAAATGAATTTCTATGTTCCCACTCGAAAGTCTTATGAAATATCTAAAAGTCATACAAAACAACTTTAATGACTTACAAAATCTTCTAACTATAGGGAAAATAGTATTTAGTGGTGTTTTTTTTGGGTTTAGTGGTATTTTAAACCATTTATAAATTGTTTCACATCAGTTTTCAAAAATTATCATGAAAAGATGCATCACAAAACATTTAGTGGCGATTTTCAAAAAGCAACATGAAATGATTTAGCGATTTTTTTTTATTTTTTTAAAAGTTTTTTTATTTTTTTATATATTTTCATATTATTAATTAATAATTATTTATTTATTTATTCTACCATACATGCATATGTCATTCAATTCATTCATAAATGCAGCATATATATGCATTGGGTGAGATTTGAACCCCTTACCTCTTAGTTACTTTGTAAAGACTTTATCACTCCACCAATATATTTATGTGGTGGGTAAATAGAATTTAATATACTTATATATATACATATAAAAATACATATAACTAAATATATGTAAATAATAATATTAAAGGAGAATAATATTAAATATTAAATAATAAATAATAAAAAACAAATATTACATAACAAATAAATAAATAATAAATAATAAAACAATGATTAATAAAGAATAAAGAATAAAGAATAAAGAATATATATTATATAATATATAATAATTAATAAACAACAAATAATATACCATAAATAATAAATAATAATAAATAAATAAATAAATAATAAATAATAAATGATTATACAATAAATAAAAAATAAGAAATAATAAGTAGTAAATAATAAATAACAAAGAGTATATATATATAATTACATATAAATTTATTTAAATACGAATATATATATATATCTTAGAAAAATATATAAATATAAATAAATTTACATAAATGTATATAAATACAAGCAAAAAGACACACACACACCAACCAATAGAATATGTAAAAATATATATACTAATATCATATGTATAAATATACATTAATGTACATAAATATACCTAAATGGATATAAATATATATAAATATATACTAATATCCATAAATACATATAAATATCTATGCATAGATGCAATTATATATAATTTTTAAATAAATATTGATAAATATAAATAAATTATAAATATATATACATAAATGTATAGAAATACATATAAATACATATGTATAATAGATAATAAATCACAAAAAGGGGGATAACCATAATGATTACAACACTATCAAATTAATATGAATGTAAATCCATGGAATATAATCATAGATGGCCCAACAAGCATATGAAGACTCTCTTAAATGAAGGTGAAATCACATTGAATATTAAAAAATCACAGTATTCGAAAAAAACTCATATTTGGAGTCCTTCTAGGAGCTTTTGACTTCAAACTATAGTTATTGTGCCCGCATGGTAAATATGGTGTAGAGAACTTCACAAGCTTCTATTTGATATATGGTAGAGCCCAAACGTACACCCAGATCAAAATTTATGTCCGTTTGAAGTTGAAGTTGGATTTTCAACTTCTCTTAAAATAATAATAAATTTCATTCTATTAATTATTACCAAATTATTATCTAATTTTATTTTAGTTCACTTCATAAGCTTAGATTTGACTGGTTTTGGAGCTAAAATGAACATTCAGATCAAAAGTTATAGTCATTTAAAGATGGAATATGATTTTTTTTATTTTTTTTATTTTTTAATTTTATTTTTTGAGGTGGTTTCCTAAAAAACCACCACTAGTTTACAATGGTTTTTAAAAACTTCCACCAAAAGTAAATTTAAAAAATTTAAAAATTTAAAAAACATGTTTAGAGATGGTTTTTAAAAAACTTATGCTAAAAAATGTTGATGAAATATTTGGCAGCGGTTTTGAAAACCACCACTAAAAAATCACCATGAATTTAAATTTTTCCGGTAGTATCTATATATTCATATGTGATTAATGAATTCTTATACACTTCCACTCAAATCATTATGAAATAAGACAAGTCTTACGAAAACTATAGACTTATTTTATTTTTTAGCACTTTAGTCACCAAAGACATACACATAATCCAAATATCATAATTCCATACTTCAATACCTATTTACAATAACCTAATCATTTAAAATTTGGCCTTATCAACACATTTCAAAAACATTCTAAAAATATGAAAAATATCTCATCAACCTCCAATGATACTCAACCAAGGTGGAAAATAAATATAAACCATCAATAAATCTAAGGGCACTTAAATCTCCCCCTTTTGGATTTATTGGTAGCTCAATTAAACTCTTTCATCTTCCAAGAACTCAAACCTATTGAGAATAATAAAATCACATCCTATATCTTATAATATGTTTCTTTCACTACACTACCATATAAGGAATTTTTTTAAGATAATTACATCTCCTCATGGCCAGAAATTGTGACCAAGTGATATAGATGGAATCCCCCTCAATTCATACATCCATTCTCAGTTTCAAAAAAACTCCCCAATTATTTATTAACTATATATTTAGATTCAATAGGTATTATACAATCCAAAATCCTATTTTTTTACCCCTTTGGAAAAGAGTTGTGTAAATATTTCTTCCCCTTTTCAAACACAATCCAAATCCATGTGGTGGTACATTCCATATATATTCTAATGAGATGACAGGGCTAAACATGAAGTTTTATCCTCCACTATTCAAATTATTCTCTTGTTATATATTTTTTGATGATATATGCAAGATGGTTATTTATAGAAATATATTCCAACCTCATATCTCCATTGGAAACTATCTCTTTGATAAAATAAAACCTAATATTAATATTCTTAGATATATAATGATACATTAAATTCTTAAAAAAATCTATTACACTATGATTTTCACAACGTATATTGAATTTACTATTAGTTTCAAACTTCATATAAAAAATTTGTACTTTCATCCAAAAAACTTGTTTATATTCATGGGTATTTTCTATATACTATGCCTCATCCATGTTAAGTGTCACCGAGCTCTGATTCTTACTATACTAGCTCACACAGCCCTCACAAAGAAAGAATGTCCCACATAAAGGGGATATTATGTAAGTGTAACCACCAACCTAATCTACAATAGTGAATCCAATTAAGGTAAAATTTATACAACATCTATATAATAGTCCATAGTTCATTTTCCCCTTCACATATCTCAAAACACTTTTTTCTACAAGCATGTGTGAATCCCTTGGGTCAATTTGAAATCTTACACAAAGTGTTACTGTATATGCTATGTCTGGTCTTGAAGCTATCGAATAAAAAAAGATTCTAATGAATCTTCTAAGATCATTTTGATCAACTTTTATACTATCCTCATCCTTAAATGGTTGTGTTCTAATTGAAATTGGATTATAAACTTCTCTTGATCAATCCATGAAAATTTTCTCAATAACTCTCAAATTTATTTTTTTGATATAAAAATATATAGTATTTTTTTTTTCAATAAATAACCCCAAATATCATTTCATTTCCCCCATTATTTAAATTTTAGACTATTTTTTCATCTGCTCATATAATTCCTCACAAAGGTACTCTTTTTCATAAGAAAAAATTATGTCATTAATAAAAACTAGAACAATCAAGGTACCTATGAAAAATTTCTTAACATATAAATTACTATCAACCTTTTATTTTATGAAATGCATTTTCCTCAATAATAAATCAATTTTTAAGCACCAAGATCTCAGAGTTTATTTCAATCCATACAATTCTTTTCTCAGTTCACACACTGTGCTTCCATCAAAATCTAAAATAAAACCCTTTAGGTTTTCAATAAAAACTTCCTATTCAATATCAACATTCATAATGACTTATTTCACATCAATTTTATGTAATTTATGATGATTGAGAATAGACACTACCAACAAAAATCCTAATTGTTTTAGGCCTTGCCACTGTAGCAATATTTTCTTCAAATCCTACACCTTTCATTTGAGAATATCCCTTTTATACCAGCCTAAACTTATTTCTTATCAATTCACTTATCTCATTAATTTTATTTCTAAACACTAACTTGGTGCCAATGAAATTTTTATTCTTTGGAATTGAGATAAGATCCCAAGTAATTTTTTTCTCAATTTGATTCATCTTATCAATCATAGCTTGTACCCACTCTTCATGCTCAATAACTTGAACCACAATTCTTAGTTTAACCTTTGATATAAGAGTTTTTTGGTTTTCAATTATTAGTCTTATTCTAGTTTGGACTAGTGCCTCTTGTTTGACTATTATATTCTCTATATCAACATGATTTTTAAAACACTTATGTCATAAACTCTGATTTACAGTAGTTTCATCATCAAAAGTTTTATTAGAATCAATATCAACAATATTCTTCTCAAAATATACTTATTTTTATTTTTTTTTCAAAATTCCACCTCCTAACAGGTTGTGTTTCCTCACCTTCAACCTCAAAAAATACCTCATATTTATAATAATTTTCAAATATTTTAGCATCATAATATTGAAAAATATTTAACCTCTTATTACATCACTTTTATCCAGTTTCATTGGATAAACAACCCATAAAAACTAATTCATTTTATTTATCTTCAAAGTTCCTCAGATTACTCCTTTTAATCTCTATAAAGCACAGGCTTATAAAAAATTTAAAGTACTTGAAAGTTGTATTATTATTTTACCACATCTCATAGGGAGTATAATGTGTCTCAGGTCTCAAAAGGAATCAGTTTTGAATGTATACAATAGTACACATATCTTCTCTCCATTTTTTTGTTGTTGAAAATTTACTTTCAGCTAGCATTTTCTACCCATCTCAATAATGTTTATATTCTTCATCTATACAAAACCATTCTATTGGGAAGTATATGGTGTTTTAAATTGATTCTTGATTCCATGTTTGGAATACTGTATTTCAAATTCATCATATATATATTCTTTTTCCATTATCATATCTTAATTTCTTGATGAAGAGTCTCAGCTCTTTTTCAACTTGTCTGCTGAAAATTTTAAGCATCTCAGTGGATTATAACTTGTGATTAATTAATATATCTTTGGTCATTCAATTATAATAATCAATTAATTTGATGAAATATAAATAATATCTTTTGGAATTTTTCCTTATGGGACCACATAAATCAATATGAATGAGTTACAATGGTATGGTAGAAAGAATGTCCATTGTTATATAAGATTTATGATTCATTTTTTAATTTATAAAATGATCCAAAAGAAACACTAATTACTATTTTTATACTGGATATATCTCTCAAAACTTTATTCTTCTAATTTTTTCTTAGGATTCTTTGTCCAAGATTACCAATCCTCTTGCTCCATAGTAGACTCTTATCTTTTTTACTCAAATAACAGGAATTGGTTGGATCACCAATTAAGAACATATTGATATTTTTTATTTTTTATTGTGTTATAATATTAAAATACCTTAATCTTTTAATTATTCATGAAAAAAACATAATTTATATCATTATATATATGACTAATACTTAAGATATTATGCTTCATCCCTTCAACATACAAAACATCATTTGACTTTAAATTTTGTGCTTCTATATCAACTGGTCCAACACTCTTGATCTTTAAAGAATAATAATTACCCAATGTGATAGTACCCCCTTCATGTTTATTAATATTATTTAAAATATTTTTATCAACTATCCTGTGGTATGATCAATGACTATAAATAATTCATGAACTTGTTCTTCTATTAGCCTTTAATGCAACCTCATTAAGACATGATGTTAATTCCTTAGGATTTGAATTTAATTGCCTTTCATAGAATAGGGAATATATATTGGAAATATTTTCATACACTTTAATAAATTATTATCCTAATTATCACACCCACCAAAAACTTTCTCAAGACACTCAAATCTATTTTTGAGTTGGAAAGCTCGAAATATTTCTTTTGTATTGTCTATATTTTCTAAGAATATGGTTTTCTGTGCTCCATATAACTCCCCCTAACTTCATTCATCATTCCATATTGTTGCATATTTTTCTAGAATGTGTAGTGATTGTTAAAAAACACTCTACAACACTAGAAATAACTCTAGAATCTAAATCTTCAATTTTCATAAAAAATATTCCTGAAATATTTCCCAAAATTTTGTTCTTTTTGAACATTTTTTGTTTTAATTTTCTTCTGTTTGGGAGTTAAAGAGCTTCCATAGACTCTAATTTATTATATTAATATGGGATAATTTTTCTACTAGTTTTTATTGGTCCAAAATTGAATATATTTTCATCTTGAACCTGAACTATTAGAAAAAATATAATTATAAGTAGATTCTTTAGGTACTGATTTAACCTGGTTTTTTTATATAAGTTCCCCAAACACTTCAGAGGATTTATACCTAACTTAAATAGAGTTTTTTAATTTCTATTTGATATTATTAAACTAATTATCATCAATAATAAACCTATATTTAATATTATATAACTTGTCTTCTTTCAAAGAAAATTTATCTTCATGATCCTTCACCATCTTTTCATGTTCATTAGCTTTTGACTTGATTTTTTTTGTTTAATCAATATATATTGATTTTTTATTGAAAAAATCATTATTAACTTCATTTATATTATTTTTTTATTTCATTATTTATTTATTTTCATTCTTAAGCATGAAATTATATTCAAGATAAGCTTCAAGATCACATTTTAACATGTGTTCCAACTTAGTTGGCTATGAATTATCTTCTCCACTACTTGAAGTGTCAGATATTTTTTTCAAAATGATCCATGAAATTTGTAATTTCTTCACCCGGATCACTTTTTGATTCATTATAATATGAATTATTAGATTCCTCTTCTTTTCTCATCATATTTCATCTCTTGTTTATAAATAACAACTTCATACTTCCTTCAATATTATATACTTATTTTTAATTTTTATCCCAATTACTTCTTTGATGTTTCTTGTCATTTTTAACTTCAAAATATTATCCATTATTATCTAGATGGTTCATAGAAAAATTTCAAATTCTATTACATTTGTATAATTGAGGTGTAAATTTCCCTTTACCCATTCTCTTTCCCTTATTGAACTTATTTTATATCAGATCAATGATTATTTAATAGTATCCATCCCTATATTCACTTGGGTTTGAAACATCATCATCATATTTTGTTTTAATCTTTCTCATATCCTAAAATTCCATTTCATCTTTGATATTTTTCCTAAAGGATGAGATCTTTTCTCATTTCATACATAATGAGAATATTATGTAATTCATAGAGGGAAAGATCTTCTCATCCTTCAAGAGATAAAAATTTAGGATCAAACCTATCTAGAAAATTTATCATTAGCTTCTTGACAATTGATGTTCCATACAACTTTTCACTAAATCCTAGAATATTTCTAAAAATTTTATTCACTTTACTAAAGTGATCATCAATGTTTTCTTCCCCATCCATCTTGTTTTATTCAAACTAGATTCTCTAAATTTTTAATTTGGCATCATTAATTTACTTCATAGATACTTTATAGGTTATCCCAGATATCTTTTCCTAATTTTTATCTCATCATTTTTTTGTAAATTTTTTCCAAAAAGGATATAAGAATAAAATTTTGTACCTTACCATCAACTACTATATTTCTTTTATCTGAGGAGGATATTGGATCATTCTCCTCAATGGATGAAAAAAATAACTATAGTAACTATAACTTCCAATCTAAGGAATAGATTATTTGGAAATATCATGTTCTTCCAACTATGGTAGTTCTTATAATCAAATGTAGGAATATCCCTATTGTAAAAATAATTATACACCATGATACATTCTATTTCTAACTCACCATTCTCAATTCTTCTTTAAAAATAAACATAAACCATGATCCATTATATTTCCTCATTAGTTAGGATCTCAAACATGCACCGTGATCTCAAAATCTTCCTCACTTTTCATTAAATTATTTTCTCCATCATAATACCACATTTACCATTCATTACATATTTCATAATAAAGTTGAAATGAATAATCCTTGAGATTTTTTTTTAGATAAAAAAATTATTCATAAATAATATATTTTTGAATTCCAAAAATACCTATATTATCCATTACACTGAATCAATATGAACCCATCTTATACAATATCTACAAACACTCAACATATCTTCACAACCCAACTCGATAGTTAGAATATCCAAACTAAAAAACGCAGAATTTCTATATAATCAGATGCACATGATTATATGAATTAAAAACTAACAAAGAATCATCACTATAAAATACTAGAATGATTTTCTAGTGATTATTCTTCAATAAAATCATATTAGAATAACACAAAAATTATTTCAAATAAACTCTACTTTAAAATTCAAATAAGCATGTATAGAGATCACCCTTTTTATTTATTACTTGAAAAAACTTCAATAAAATTTTAAATGTGATATTTTAATATTTTAAGATTATCTTTATCATTATCAAAGTTGATTCATTTAGAATATTGAAATTCTAGAAACTCATATTTTTAGCTAGTGAACTTCACCAAAATTTATATAAGTTCTAAAGTCATATGCTATAGAAGAACACCATTTAATATAAAATTGAAGTCATGATAAATCTATAAAGTCTTATACAAGAACCCTCAAAGTCATATTCTCCAACTCATAAAACTTATGAAATGTCTGAATTCATGTGAAATAAAATCATACTTCACATATAAGAGGTGTTATAAAATATCATAAAGTCATATTAATTTTTTTTGAAGTCTTATTAAATTTATTTAAAAGCCATATGTGATTCATGAAGTCTTATTTGATTCCACCTAAATTCTTATGAAAAAAGATAAGACTTATGGAAACTCTATAATTAACTGATTTTTAGCACTATAACCATCAAAGATATACACATAGGACTTATCTAAATATCATAATTCCAGACTTTGGAGCCTTTTTATAGAACCACTTCATTTAAACTCATTCCTTCTCTACACATTTAAAAAACATTTCAAATAGCTCAAATAAAAACTCACCAACCTCAAATGTTACTCAAACAATATTGAAAATAAATAAAAATCCTTAAAAACTCCATGTCTACTTCCAAAATAGTAAATAAACTGAGTATTGAAATGTTAAATACATTATATGAAGTCTTTAAGCTGTTTTGGCAGTCCTGATATACCATTGGAGTGGTGACTTATCTTTTATCGACTAAACAAAACTCTATTGGTGATAATATATGATGTTTTGTCTTTATAATGTTCCTTTGAGTGTTATCATAACTTGAGGATTCATCGGAAGATTATGTTCAATATGTGATAACTTAACATAGACCATATTTTACCAATACCATAACATTTAGGTCTATTGTAACTTTTTTCTCTTGATATATCATAATACACGTTCTCTATAGGTTGTGGTCATCATTATTAGTATTTAACCAAGTATAAATACTTATTATTCTTATAAAAATCTAAAACTCATGTATTTATCTTATGCAGCATAAATATATTCTTATGAAAACTAAAAATTCTAAATTTAATTTCTATAAAAACAAAATATAAATAAATTTATACAAATAAAAATATATGAAATATTATTAAATAAAATCATACAAAACTAAATACACTTAATATATATATATATGTATATATATATATATATATTTATAACATAATAAAACAACACAAATTTTGGTCCTAAAGGAATGATCAAGAGGGGGTGGATTTAGATTCTAATATAAAAACTTTCTATTTTGAAAACTATAAATTTAAAATCCCTCAATTAAAAAAATAACTCAATTAAAAAATATTGTAGGTATATATAATTTGTTATTTTGAAATAGTTTATCAAAGGCTTTATAAAAAACTAATTGAAACAATTTTGGAATTACTTTATCTTTTGAAATTATTTTACTCACACCAAACACAGTATATATATCACTTATAAATGAAAACTATTAAATTATATCTTGTATTCATAGTTAAAAAAACTGAATAAAAATAAATTTCTTTGAGTAAATTTAAAATAAGAAGTGATTTTTTTAAAATAGATAGAATAATTAAAAAAGTGGTTATATCCAAGTTGGATCTTAGTCCTATCCTCTTGATATTAAGACACTACCAAGAACATTTATTAAAACCTAATAAAAAATCCAAAACCTATATTGGTTTTTAAAAAAACAACTACACATAAGGCAATCTAGACTATACACCAGCCTCTTCCATAGTTATACATAGGAAGAACTGATGAGTAGAAATAAGAATATAGAGTATAAAATTACTCTTATTTATAGTAAAAGAGAAGTTTAAAAAAAATAAACAATAAAAATAAAAAAAACTCAAAATATAAAATAAATACAAATAAAGAAGAAATCATGGAATGTTTAACATAGATCAATATATGATTGAATATTATAGATTAACAAGGTTCTTCTACTTATATGATTTTCTGGTGATCTTAAGAGAGAGAGTTTTTTTCAATTTAACCTTATTCTTAGTTTTTTTCAATGTCACCTAGAAAATAGATTGTTGAAAATCCAGTATAACAAAAGATCAAGATAAAGAGAAGCACCCTTATATTACTTGAGTGAGTCTTCCTCTTACTTATAGAGAGATCTTATCAACTATCAATTGGAATATAATCATAATAAAATCCTTATATTGAGCATGAAATCTATAATTCCAGAGTTTCTTTGAATTTTCATTAAATGAACCAAAAAATAGTTGTTGGATTATTTTTATTGACTTTTATTTTTTAATTAGACATGATTGATCTAATCTTTGAAAATTAACTTAAACAATGTCACTTTATCATTGTGGTTGATGTGATACTCTTCATATGGATAGTTTTTTGAAATAAGGTTAATATATCAAGCACAATATGTGGTCAATCAATTTTTTTCTTAAAGTCACTTTATCCTTTAATGTGTAGTCACTGAAAAGTTAAACGTGCAGTCTATTGACAAGAATGGTTGGTTGAAACTCCTTTATTGAGTAGCTTTAACACTTAGAAATATTTTGGATTTGTCTAGCATGGTCAGTTGAAATCCTTCTTACAGTTGATCTATATCTTCATGCGGTCAATTTGAAGCTTAGAGTAATTTATTCTTGGTCAATTAATATTTCATGCAATCGATCCATTGGTACATGCAATCACTTTACTTAACTTGCAGTTTCTGGAAATATAACATGAAGTCACTTCCATTCTTAGAAAATTTTCACATTGTTTTATTGAAAATGGTTTTCTATCATTAAACACATAATTAATTTGAAACATATGAAACATGATTTTGGATCATTAAAAAAATTAATTTTTGGTCTAATCTAATAATATCCCCATTTTTGATGGATAAAAATCATGACCGAATAAAATTTACAGAGTAAAAAACACTTACATTTATTTAAAGCTTAATCCAGTTAAATCTGAATGAATTAGATTGAATTTTGTCCACTTCCATGCATTTTCTCTCCATTTTGGGACTATCAAAAAGTAATAGGAGTGATTAATAATCAATATAAGAATAAATATAATCAAGATAAGAAAAAATTTGATTCATTGAAAATAATTTTCAATAAAAATATACAGGTTCCCTATCAGATTTCCTAATCAGAGTTTGAACTAGAATATCTCATTGTTGTAGGATCAACATGATCTTTTCCTTTATTCTAATAAGTCTAGGAGGGGGGATTATGTGTAGTCTATATCTGAGATTAAGAAGGCCCGATAATGATAATTACTTTGGAAATAGGTATGAAATGTTGAATTGTATAAACTAGAGGAAATCTATAAGGAGGCACATAAATATAAGATGAGGCAAGAACTGTAGTGGTAAAGATTGTCCACACTAAAGATAGAGGTAGTGATTAATGTGATATAATGTTAGTGTGAGATGAATATGTATAATTATTTATAAGTTGTGTGAATTCAGTCAATTCTAATGATCCTTGCTCAATAATCTAGAAAAAATCACTCTTTTCTTTTATAAATATTGAAGAAACTTTATGATGCTTTCATAAAAAAGTTCTTTATTTGTTTTCAACATATTTTTTAATGAATTATTTTATTAAATAGATGTGAAAGTGTTACTGAAAGTTGTTAGAAATATTTTCTGTATGAATTTTTTGGGGGTGGTGGGGGAATTTTCCTTAACTTTTTTAAGAAAAACTCCTTAAGTCGGATGATGCTAAGACAATATCAAGTTTCCAACATCATAAAAAATCTCAGGATCCATGATTTTTTCAAAGGGGTATATCAAGTTTACCAAATTCTAACCACCAGATGAAGATCACTTGATGTGGAGTTCCATACATAGTTCTCTAGACAGACCAGACATATAGTAAGAGGATGAAGAATCAGTGATATGAAGTCCATGAAAAGGGAAGTATAAATTGATCACCAGATGCATTTCACTATATTTATTTTACTAGACAGACAAGATCTCAAGTCATTGGATAAGTTTTTTGTAAAAATTCAGAGTTCTTGTGGTATTACAAGAGTTTCATAAGGTTCTATCAACAATTTCATAAAGGTAAAGGCAAAGTTATTAAGGTTTCGTAAAGGTAGAGTAATCTTGCATAAGGTTAAATCAAACCATGAATTGTGTAAGGGTAATATAACTAATGCATAAAGGTACTTGGATTCCGGTAGATCAAGATACTATCTAGAACATAGTTGATGTTACTAGATGAAGGTTTGTAATAAGATAATGTTATTGAATTTTTAAAAATTGTAAGAAGTAAAAAATAAAAATAAGTAAAAAGCTATAGAGCATGGAAGTTTTAACGAGATGGAGAAAGACTTTTGTGACAGAGTTATTTAGAAGTTTTAAAAATTTTAAATCACATCAGTGGCTTGAGTTTAATTGATAAAGGCTGATGGGGTTTCTGTATAAAAAGTTTTCATATTGTACAAGTGGAAACATTTTTGTTACAAGATGAATAAAGTTTATGGTTGAAAATTCATGTAATTCACTGCTTAATGAGAACCATAAGATCGAGTTCATTTGATGAAGATCCATAAAAAAATTTATTCGAAGGATGATCATTAGCTGAACATTATCAATGTCATAGAATGGAAAATTCAAATAAATTGTATTAGAATGAGTTTTTCCCATCAAAGTAATCTATGGAGTTTGAGCTAAGCAAAGATGACCAGACAGAGTTATCCAGATGAAGCAAATTGGAAAAGTGAATATTTTACACTAGGTAGAGGAGTTTTTAAATAATTCACTAGAAAATCATTACACTGGACAGAGTTTCAAAAGATTTACATAACTTTGTAAATCTATTTACATTGATTATTGTTTAATTGTTCTTAAAAGAGTGTTATATAGCTGATATAATAAATATAAGAGAAGTAACTTAATGTTGAGTTTAAGGAATTTTAAAGAGTTGGAGTTGGAACTAATTTTGTAATAAAATTAAAAAATACTCTATAATTCTTGAGAAGCATCCAAAAATTTTTAGACAAGAAGAAAAATGAAATTGAGTTCCCACTAATTATATTTCGAAAACACTTATAAATAGAGTGAAAGTATAGAATGTATGAAAACTCTTTATCTATGTGAAAAATATGTCATAGTGTAGTTTTTGGGTAGTATGAGTTTCCAAACTGATTGGTTGAAGAATAGAAAAACTTGATAGAGTAATCAAGTAGAGATTTTGAAATGAGATACCAGACAGAGGAACTGATCAGAGCTAATCAGACATAGGATTTCAGATCATAGATACCAGAAAAAGTATATTGAATAGAGGTTCTGAGAAGGGTTTTAGGTGTAGTATTTTTTTTCGTCAGACATAATTCAGGTTATAAAATAGGTGTGGTTTTAGTGAGTCATTCTATATAGAGTATACTAGATGAAGGAATAGTGCACCAGACATACACCTATTAGATGGACAAATTCAGATAAAGATTATTTTAGATGAATTTTCAAAGAGATGGTTAAAAAGTATATTGTTTATGTTGTGTCTTAGTTTCCTAAGTAAAACTTTATAACTTATGGGAGTCAGTATAATCATTCCTATTGAGAGATATAAGGAGTTTAACGAGGTTTCTCTCAATTTTTATTCACTTGTTATTAATAGTTATTTTCTATGGACCTATGGAAGTCAGCATGGAAAGGTTGTATGTTCTACCCCTGAGGCTAAGCCTTATAAATCTTACATTCCTTGAATTTATTTCTAATAATTGTATTATTGTGAGTTTTTTTATAAAAATTTGATAAGGATACAAACTAAGACATGTTTCTGGGTTTAATTTCAGATAATTTGAAATTGTAAAAGGTTCACCACTAATTCAACCCCCCTTCTCAATGTTTTTTATGATCCTAAGAAACTTCAATTAGTATTAGAGAAAAGGTTCCCCAATTATATCCTTATCATGGAAAATATCAACTCAGTGAACAACAGATGTATTACCATCTTCTATGGAAAAAATTAACATGGTTGGAAAAATAGGATGATAACCTATATTTTGTTACTTGTCATTGAGGTAATTGATGTAGCTACAGTCGGGTTTCCAACCATTAAGAAAAATTCTCATATTATTTTTACTGACAAAAAAAATATCTAGGGTGATGGGAAAGATAGAAATTTTATTCTTATGTATTTATTAGATTTTTTATGAAGGTGATGGGTCTCAAAACAACCAAAGAAACTTGGAAAAAACTTGAATGTATTTTCAAAGTAAATTCCAAAGTTAAGGAGGTAAAGCTAAAAATATGGTGTAGTAAGTTTGAAGATATCATGATGAAAAATGAAGAAACTATTGATTAGTACTTCAATAAAGTTATTGAAATTTCTTACAACATCAAGAGACTCATATATATCTTGGAAGATTTAATCATTATTAAGAAACTCATGAGAAAATTTCCTGATAGGTTTGATTTTAAAATTTATTCCTTAGAAGATAAATATGATTTATCTCTTAATGAATTGAATAAATTTCTTCTAGCATATGATATGGGGTAATCTTCATCACTCAAAAATAAAATCAAGGATAAAATGTATTTTGACGCTAATGTAAAGATAAAAATCTAAGATGTTGATATTTTTAACCATAATGATTTGGAATATATAGATGATGATTAAATGAATGAAAAAGTCATGTCTCTTAATTTTAAAAATTACCAGAGAGGTAGTGGAAAATATGGAGTAAAACTCCCACTTAAATGTTTTTAGTGTGGAGGAATGGTAAATTTTTATGAATTGTCCTAAAAAGAAAATTAGAGAATATAAATATCATTTTGAAGAAAATAATCAATGGAATAAGTAGAATAAAATTTATAGGGAAGATAAGAAATCCATTGGTGATAATAAATTCTTTTATATAAAAAAAATTAGTACATTTAGTAAGAAAGTTGAATATAAATCTACTAATAATATTTCTTTAGAAGATGAAAATCCAAATAAGTTCATAAACTTATTTATAAATGTTAATAAAAAGAAGGTGGAGAAACTTTTTAAGAATATTAGCTAAGATCAGAACTTATAGAATGTCATGAGTAAAATGAAATTCTTAAGAAATAAATCATAATTATGAAGAAAGAAGGCGTGAAATAATAATGTATTTAAAGAATATCTTCTTAAAAGGGAAGAAGTGTATATTGAGTAAATTAATAACCTCAAACTGAAAGTTTTAGAGTAAGGAAAGATAGTGGGAGATCTTAGTAATAAACTTTATACTAAGTAAGATGAGGTTTATAAAATCAATTGAGATTTCTTGAGGTTGAAATAACCTTAAATAATATGAGTGAAATTTTTAACAAATATTATATGGTAAAAGCTAAAACATATTGATATGTTGATAAAACTACTCCCAAGAATGAGTTGACATATTTACCCATTAAACATAAAATTTCATATAATATTTTTAACCATGAATGTGTTAAACACATATTTGGTAAAACATGGATTGATAAAGCATTTGGAAAACATATTACATCAATAAAAGTTGAAAATTACCTCGATAAAAAAGTTTCTCTGCTATAAGTGGAAACAAGTACATAAAAATGATAAGAACCTCAACAAAATTTCAACATGGAAAGATCCTACTTATATAGAGGATTTCGATTCAATGGGTTTTTTAGTGTTGTGTCATATATGGTCAAAAATATTTTAATTGTTGGCACAACATGTCTCTTTCCAAAAATAAGCATGAATTAATGTAGAGAAATAGTGTAAGAAAAGAGAGTAACTTTCTTAAGTTGTAGGAAAAAAGGAAAAATCAAAAGATACTAGAATACTTCCAATAAAAAACCAGTTTGGTTTATTGGAGAATTTTTGTGGAATATGTGAACAAACAATTCACTTTGTTAAAGAATATTGGACAACTCTTCCAGGAAAAGTTTATTATTCTATGATAGAAAAGGAAGCATTAAAGAAGAATGTTAAAAAAAGGATTTTGTTATTGAGATAACTATGAAATATATCAAAAGGAATAAACCTTGGATTATTGATAATTATTATTACTCACAAATGATAGGTGATATAAATATTTTTATTGATATTAAAGAATGTGAAGGTGAATCAGTTACATTTGGAAATGATAGTGCCTTGGAAATAAGAGGAATATGAACTGTTGTGATTGAAACTCAAACACTAAAATCAAAAGAAGTTTTATATGTTTATGGTATTAAACAAAACTTTTCGAGTGTTAACCAAATTTTCAATGATGGTAAAGAAGTTATCTTTAAGAAAGATTCTTATATCATTAGAAGTATGGAAGGTGGAAAATTTATTATTAAGGGAGAAAGTACTAGTAGAAATATTTTCCAGATTGGAGAACTTTGTAATTAATGTTACTTAGGTGTTAAAGATGAAAATAAGTTATGGAATAAAAGACTTGGGAATCACATATATAAAAGTAGGAACAAACTTTCCAATGTATATTTTTAAGAAACTCACCACCACTGATGAGGAAAGAAGATGATGCTTGTACAACATGTCATAAAGGAAATGTGGTTTGTGGAAGGAATAAAAAAGTTAAAATCTAATCTAGTATACTACTTGAGATCATTCACTCTAATATCTATGAGACATCAGTCAACAAAAGGAAAGGAGTACACAAGAAATGTTTTCAAACTCTATTTAAAGAAAGGAGTACACAAGCAATGTTTTCAAACTCTATTTGAAGAAACATGGAATAAAACATCAATACAGTGCTCCATAAAATTCTTAATAAAATAGATTACTATAAAGGTTAAAGAATAGGTTTTTTTAAAAATGCGAATAAGAATTATTTTTGAATATAAAATTTCTATGTTTTTTGGGAGATAAGTTGTTAGTACTATTGTTTATATAAAAAACAGATGTTTTTTGCAGCTAAAATCTAAAAAGGATTCCTAAAAGATGTAGTATAAGAAAAATCCTTGAATAAAATATTTCAAGTTTTATGAAAAATTTAGATTTGGGAAATTTTTATGAAAAATCTAAATTAGGAATTTTCCTGGGATATTCATGCAATGGAAGAAGTTATAAATGTTGGAATAAATATATACAAAATTTAGTTGATTCCTAGGATGTGAAAGTTTTTGAAAATACAAATTCTTTAATAAAAGTTTTTGAAAATGTTATGGAAGAAAAATCAAATACTTACAATGAGAATAGTAAAGGTGAAGATGAATGTGAGTCAAAACATGTACAAAGTGAGTCATATTAATTGTGTGATGAGAAAATTGATACAAGGAGAAAATATATGAAATTTAAAACTTTACTAAAACATGTTTAATCTGACAATGCCATTAGAAATTAGAAATCTAAAATTTAGAACATAAGGAAGTTGAGGTTAGAAAATAAAATATCACTTATCTCATAGGTTGAATTAGAATTAGTTTCATATGCAGCTGAACATAAATAGTGAGTACAAGCTATGAATGAAAATCTAGATCTAATTGAGAAAAATGATACATGTGAACTTGTTCCATGGACAATGGGAAATAATTTTATGTGAACAAAGTGGGTTTTTAGAAACAAGTTTAATGAATATGGATAAATTTCAAGAAACAAATATTGAATCATTCACAAAGGTTTCTTATAAGTAGAAGGTTTAGATTTTAAAGAATATTATGCCCCTGTTGTGAGATTAAAAACTATAAGAATATCCTTGAAAGTTATTGTACATTGTTGTTACATAATTTATCCGATGGATGTTAAGTTAGGATTCTTAAATTGAGAAACTAAAGGAGAAGTTTACATTGAGAAACCTCATGGATATATACTCAATAAAGATGTAACTATGGTATGTAAGTTGAAGAAATCTTTATATGGGTTGAAACAAGCTCCATGTGCATAGTACTCCAAACTTAAAAATTTCCTAAAGAAGTTTAACTTTTCTAAAGGAAAGGTATATAGAAACATGTTTGTTAAGACAACTACCATGATTATCATTTTTTTCATTGATAATATAATTTTTTAGGTGTAAGGGATAAAATTTTTGAAAAATTTTCTGATCAAATGAAAAGTAATTTTGAAATGTCTATGCTTAAAGAGTTAACTTTATTTCTAGGCTTAAAAATTTAATAAAATGAAAGATATATATTTCAATCACACGAAAATTAGGACAGGGAGTTACTAAAAAAGTTTGGAATGTAGGATTCCAAATAATTTTCTACTCCCATTTATGTTAGCATGAATATAATTAAAGATGAAGCTTGAAAAAGTGTGAGTTATAAAGGCTTCCTGAGGTTGATGGGAAGATTTCTCTATCTTAATCTTCAAGGACATACATTATTTATGTTGTTAATTTGTGCGCAAGATATCAGAGTGATCTAATGGAATCAAATATGTTGGAATCTAAAATAATACTTGGGTGCTTTAAAGGACCTTCTACTTATGGCCTATTGGATAAAATAAACGGTGACATGGAATTTCTTGGATACACTAATACTGATTGGGCTAGAGATTTTAATGATTGAAAATCAAAATCTGGAGGAACATTTTTTCTTGGTATATTTTTTTGTGAGATGACATATTAAGAAACAAGGTTTAGTTACTTTGAGTATAACAGAAGTATAATATGTTATATCTACTCATGATTTCATGCAAATGATTTGGATGAAAGTTCAAATAGAAGATTTGTGAATGAATGTTTCAAAACCATTGAAGAATCTTTGTGATAATCAAAGTGTCATTGATATTTATAAAAATATATATAACAATCTAGATCAAAACACATTGACATAAAGTATCACTTCATAAAATAGAAAGTTACCAGTGGAGATGGTATGCCTAAGTACATTTCAAAAAAGTATCAAATTGATAATACTTTCACCAAAGTTATGCCAAGAGAAAGGTTTATTAAATTGAGTCTGTAGCTTCATGTTTAGACTCTTCTAATGACTTATTAAATTTCTTAAGTAAGGAACCCCACTATTCTTTAGATTATATTAACAAATGGGGAGAGTAAATAATAAAATTTTAAGAAGTTTTTATAACTCTTTCTATTATGAATCTAATGCTACTATTATAATAGAAAGGGGAGAGATAAAATTAATAAGATAAAATTGGGGGGGGGGGGTTATCTTAACATGGCCTCAAATTTCTTGTCCCGAAGGGATGAAATTCCTTCAAAACGATTTCTTTATCTATCAGTGTTCCATCAAGATATTCTCTATGATAAAGGCTGTGATTTGATAAAAGTTGAAAATTTTGAGTTAAAATTTTGATAAAATAGTTGTTTTAAAAAATGATTTGTGATTTTTTTTGAGGATTTAAAATATGTTTAAAATTTTTCTAATAAATCCAAAGGGGGATATTGAATATAATTTATGATGTTTTCATAACAAAGTTTTATATATTTTTTAAACATATTATGTTTTGAATGAAAGATGAGAAAGATTTGCTGAATGTTGATAGAAATGTTTTTCATATGAAGTTGTTGGAGGACGTGAAGGGATTTTACTTAAATTTATTAAAAAACATTACTTAATTAAGATGATGATAAGCCAATATTATATTTCCAACATCATGAAATATCTCATGATGCAATCCTTTTTTAAAGGGGGTGATCAAGTTTTTCGTACACATACTACTGGATGAGGATCACCAAAATTAGAGTTCTAGATACAGTTCTTCAGATAGACCAAATACACAATGAGTGGATGGAGACACATCGATATGAAATCCATGGAGAGAGAAGTAAAACTTGATCACTAGACACAGTTCATTGAATACATTTTACCAAACATACCAGATCTCAAGTCCTCAGATAGAGTTTTTATAAGAATTTAGAGTATGTGTGGCAGTAAAAGAGTTGCGTAAGGGTCTATCAATAGTTGTGTAAAGGTAAAGGAAAAATATGAAATTTTAGTAGAGGTATAGGAAGCTATGTTATAGTTAAATCACATTATTCCTTACATAAGGGTAATATTCCCAATGTGTAAAGGTACCTGGTCTCTATTATCTCAAGATAAAATATGAAACATAGATGGTTTTACTGAAAGAAGTTTGGTAAGAAGAAAATGTTTTTAAATTTTAACAAAGTGTGAGAATTCCAAAATAAAAATATGTATAAAGATATAGAGCATGAAATTTGTAATTAGATGGATACATTATTCTATGAAAGAAGCCTTTAGAAGTTATGACAATGTTAAATCACATCAATGGCTCAAGTGTAATGGAAAAAGGATGATGGAGTTTCTAGATATTTTTTTTTTATGTTTTTCAAGTGGAATTTTTTGTTACATGTTGTATAAAGTTAAAGGTTACAAAATCATGGAATTTTTTGCTGAAGGAGAGCCATCAAATTGATCCCATCAGATAATTATCCATCATATAAATATCCATCAGATGAAAATTCGTCAGATGGATGGGATTTAGATGAACATTATAAATTTCATCGAATGAAAAATTCATATAAATTATAGCATATTGAGTTTTTTGAATCAAAACAATGTATGAAGTTTGAGACAAGGAGGGATGATCAGACAGAGTTATTCAGATGAATTAAAGTGGAGAATTGATGATTTTTCACTAGATAGAGGAATTCATAAATAAGTCACCGAACAAACATTCCACCAAATGAAGTTTTAGAAGATTTATACAACTTTTTTAAATCTATTTAAATTTATGATGATGATATGTTATTCAAATAGTGTAATATAGATAATATAATGAATATTTAATAATTTCCTTAACATTGAGGTTAAAGAAATTTGAAGAGTGGGAGATGTAACTGAGTTTGTAAGAAGATTCTAGAATACTAATAAATATTAATAAGAATCCATCAAGTTTCATATGAGAAGGGAAAATAAATTGAGTTCCCACCAATTATATTTTAAGAGGACCTATAAATAGGGTGCAAGTATAGTACATATGAACACTATTTATCCATGTAAAAAAGTAGTCATGATGAAGATTTTGAGTAGTATGATTTTCTAACTTGATTGGTTGAAGGAGAGAATAACCATACAAAGTAACCAGATAGAGCATTCAAACTAAGATACTGAATAAAGAAACTAATTAGAGTTAATCATATAGTGTTTTTAAATAAAAGATACTGGATAGAGTATATTAGATAGATGTTTCTAGAGGGTTTGAGGTGTAGTAGTTTTATTCATCTAAAAAAATGTAGGTTAGAAAACATGTTCAATTTTAGTGAGGCATTCCAGATGGATTACACTAGAAAAAGGAAAAGTGCACTGAATAGATGCCAACTAGACAAAGAAAATTGGATGAATATTATTATGGATGAAATTTTAGAGTGCAGGTAAAAAAGTTTCTTATTTTTTTGTGGATCATTTTTATAAAAAATACTTTATAACTGATGGGAGTCATTATTATAAATCATATTAGGATATAAAAAGAGTATAAATAGAGTTGGATCAAGTTGTATACACTTCTTATTAATAGTGAATTTTCATAGACTATTGGGATTCACCATATAAAGGATGTGGGTTCTCACACTAATTAAAAACCTTGTAAATATTATGTTCCTTACATTAATTTATTATCATTTAATACTTGTGAGTTTGTTATAAAAAGTTAATAAGGATAAAAACTCTAACAAGTTGTAGGGGTTAATTTCAAACAATTTGAAATTTTAAAAGGTTCACCACTAATTCAACCCCTATTAATAGTTCTCACAATCCTAAAAAACATAAACATTTAAAAGAGTTTCTAAAACCTTTAACTTATAAATATAAGCTTCAAAACCTTGTGTCATTGGATGAATTTTGAGATCACTAGTAAGAGATCTAAATAAATCCTTCAAGTCAGTTTTGGTGAATATTATGATCAAATAATGATCAATGTATCTCTTGAAAACTTCCATTTCTTTTCCATACTATTAGTCATCATATTTGAATAACTCAAGGGTTTTAGATACATGGGTTTGAAAAACAAAAACGCAATTTCTTTTGTGTTTTGAAAAACAATCCAACTCTACTTTGATTTATTCCTATACAATCTTCCTTAACAAAGTTGCATCAAAATACATAGGAGTAGTTTTACCAGGAGAAGGTGTACTAGAGTAGCAAGCCTGTACCATGGAATTCAAGTATCTTTGATCAAACTTTGTTGTCATGTAAGTTAAGTTAGTATATAGGGATCCCACTCAACCTCTTAAACTCTGAATCTCTTAATTCATATGTTCAATATTTAGAAATAAATTAGGTTGGATATGAGAAACAAAAAGAGAAACAATCCTAGACATTTCTTATTCTATAGAAGGTTCCACTATAGCTCTAAATCATAGAAAAAATTCCTTGAGAATGGTCATTATATCATATTTTAATTCACTTAAATCTTTGTTAGTAACATAAGAAGAAGTAGGAGGAGGATGAGGAGGATATAATGTTGCTAGTTCAAGAGGTAAATTCCTTCCATCCACTTCTTATTCTTCCAACAGAGGTGTAGTCACTCTAAAAGGATACATCATACCATCTTCTTCTATCTTAAATTCTATTACCCTTTGAATAACCTCTAACTTACCAGTTTTAATTAATTCTATCTCACCAGATCCAACTAGTTCCAACTCAACACTAATAATAGGTTCTCTATAATTTTTTATAGTTTTATAGAAAAACATATTATATATAAATTACTAAACTATTATATTGGTCTCACCATCATGTAACACAAGAAAATGATAACTAGGATCAATTATTTATTCAAGGTATATTTTAGAAACAAGAGATCCCTCAAGATCTTGAGATAAAACTAAGATGATTGGTCCATCATGTCCAGATGAACTTCCTCCATCATGGTCATCACCACTATTTAAACTAGATTTCTCCCCCTTAGGAGATTCTCTACCCTAATTATGCCTTGGAGTACTCCTTATATCTAGGATTTATTACCATTCACCAGTTGAGGGAGTGAAACTCTCATTAGATAAAGCTTCATCAAACTCAGAGTCTCTCTCATCAAGATCATCCATAGACTATTTGGAATCCTTAGTATCAATATCATCCAAATACTCTTCCTGATATGGTAATGATAGAGGAGATTTAGGAGGACCAAAAGAAACACCCTTAGGATTAGGGACTCTTTCATCCACTGGCACATGATAATCTCTCTACTATTCATAAACTATTCTAGATTCATCATTCAAATCCACTATATCTTGATCACTTTAAATTTTAAAATATTCATCATAAGAATATTCCACTACTTAATTTGGTTCCAAGCCTAGATCTGTCATATAACTTGGTTTCATTGGGTTCTTCAATGGATTGAATTTCTCATACACTTTATCACTATTAGAAACCCACATTTTTCTCCATAGGTTCCAATTTATCCTCATTATTTTGAAAATAGTTTGGTTTATAAAAATTCCACAAGTTATTATATACTTTTTCACACCCTGAGGAACAATTATTTTTCATTATAATAAGTCTTATATATACTTAGGATAAGTAAAATAATTAAACCTAAAATAGGTTTTACATAGTTCTTCCATATATATCATAAAAAATATAAATGGATGATCTACACCCCATTATTCATTAAATATATAAAGAATATATCTTTGTGCCTTAGTATACTAAAATCCCCTTTAATTGGATGGATTAAATGCTTAATGAACTTAACCAATAATCTTTAATCACCACCGAGTTCCATAATAGCTATCCTTCTGGCAGTTCAATTCCTATTTAGCTCCTCTAAGACTTTTTAAATTTTTAAATGAGAATTATTGATCAAATAATATCTCTTTAAGTCCTAAAAATCACCTTTATGAGGCACTTTTAAGAACTTTTCCCACAATTTAGATGAGATAAAAAAACTTTCTTTACTTATAGTGGTATTTATTATATCCTTATTTTCACTAACTTTGAGTTTTATATTCTCGTAAAACTAATTTACTAACCTCAAATAAAAGGTTATGTTGTTCTCATTGAATCACAAAGCCTAGCCTTGATGATCTATTTATTTTCATGATATTAACTTGGTGGTCATTAGCTATTTGGAATAAAATTATTTCTCAAGAATAACTATACAACTCAATAGATGTGTCTTGAGAGGTTTCACTAATGCGCTAGAGCTCGTTTTGGTTTTATTTAAATAATGAGAGGATTATAAAGATGAAGACTCAATAAAATGATTCAATCTAACCATATTCCACTTATATTTTAATTTCTCGATGCTAGGGTTTGGTTGAGAAAGGAAGATTGAGAAAGGAGGATTCCAATTAAGAGGGTTTAGGGTTTAGAGAGAGAGAGAGATAAATTGATTCAAATTTCAATTTTTGGTTATTTGAAATCATTTAGGGATTTTTAAATACTAAAGAGTAGGAAATAAGTTATAAAAAGCTAAAATTAAGTAAATTTGAGATGGTAGGATGACTATATGCACAACTTGCATTAGCTTGATACACCACAGTAGCATGACATACCACACAAATAGAATTTCATATAATCTTTACATGGTAACTTGAGGTTCTATTGTAGATTAACCTACCACATATTCAAATTATTTTTTGATTATAATGAAAGATTAACCATCTATATGAACAATTTTTTATAGAAACTCAAGCCTTAAGGTATCTCATAGACTTATTCTCACTTGTGACATTTAGAATTTTAAAATCCACTAGATTAGGTTTAAAGTGTGAAAATAATAATAATCATAATCAATTTAACTTAAGAGTTCAAACCATAATTTAAAATTATTAAATCAACATATAACACAAAATATAAATAAACTAGTAACAAAATAAGAGTAATTAATCATTCCAAATTCATGTATGATATAATTTATTCTCTCTATATTCAAAGGATTTATTAAAATATCAATGAGTTATTTCTCACTTCCTATGAATTCAAGAGTAATATCCTTTTTTTAAAAATGAATCTAAAAAAATAGAGTCTTATATCAATGTGATTAGTCCTAGAATGAGATACATGATTATTAGAAATGATTATAACACATGTGTTATCACAATTAATAGGAAAATATCAAAATTGATATCCATAGTCTAGTAAAGCATGTTCCATCCACATAATTAGTGCACAAAAACTGATTATAAATATGTACTCAACTACTAAAGTGGAAATTAAATTTTTTTTACTACAACATGAAACTATATACTTTCCCAAATAGTGACAAGTACCAGAGGTAATTTTTCTATCTAACTTATAGATATTAAATTTAGTATCAGAATAACTAACCAATTTAAATGCATATCCTCTAGAGTGAAACAATCTAAAATTAATGGTATTTTTGAGGTATTTAAAAATAATTTTGACTACATTTAAATACGACTCTTTTGTGATTTCTTGAAAATAGGAACACATATATATAATAAAGATAATATCATATCGAATAGTAGTTAATTACAGTAAACTCACAATCATACATTTGTAAGAATTTTGATAAACTAGTTTCCCAATTTCATCCAAATATAGTTTACAACTTATACTCATTAGAGTATCACTTATTTTAGTGTTATCCAATAAAAAATGTTTTAAAATATATTTTTTATATTTTCTTTGATTTAAAAAAAATTCCATATTTGTTTTGAAAAATATGAATTCCAATAAAGAATTTTTATACATCTATTAAATTCATTTCAAATTCATTTTTCATCAATTTGGAAAATTCAATACACAAAGAATTTTGGGATGAACCAAAAATAATATAAACAATATAGATTTGAGAAAAAAAATATTTGGATATTATTTTAATAAATATTATTGTATCAACTATAACTTTTGAAAATCCATTTGAAATTGGAAAAGATCTAATCCTATCATACCATGCTATAAGAGACTGTTTTAAACCACAAATATCTTTTTGAAGTTTGAAAGCATGATTTGGTAAATGATGGTTTGAAAATATAGAGGCTATTTAACAAAAACATACTCAATAATATAACCATTTAGGAATGCACTATTAACATATATTTGATATATTTTGAAATTAAGATGTGCTGTATAAGAGAGAAGTATTCTAATGGATTCAAGTATAGCTATTGGTGAAAAGGTTTCTTCATAATCAATTCCCTCTTCTTGACTATAACCTTGTGAAAATAATCTATATATTTTTTAAATATTATTGCATATTAAACAACCTTGTTTCTATATACCCATTTAGATTCATTATTTAGGTTGTCTTTATGTCATTCAACTAATTATTGGACTTTATTTCTTTCAAACTAATTCAATTCTTCTTGAATATCCATTGTCTAATGTTCATCACTAATTGATTTAGTAATTTTATTAGGTTCAATATGAGATAAGAATGCTTGATCTTAATCCTAGTTTCTAATAGGGGATTGGATTTGAGTTACTTTATTTATACATCACATAGTATCTAAGGGACGATATCTATGGGTCTTGATAGTTCAAGGGATTGAAGTACATGGTTCTTACAAGTCTTCTTAAAGGTTTGGTTGGTCAATATGGTATCTACTGGGCGATTTATCATGTAAATTAGTATCATGGCCATAATTTTTATAGGTATTATTGATATTAAAATTTTATATATCATCCTCAATATTTTCTACAATAGGTTTAGATTCATATGGATTTATCTCATCAAAAGTGACATGAGAAAAATGTTTCACAATTTTAGATTATTTATTAAATAATATATATGATTTACTAGAGATTTAATAACCTAATAAAATTACTTCATAACTCTTTGGTTAATTTTTTATAGATTATATTTTCTGTTTTGAATAAATTATTTACAACAAAAGACTCTAAAGTAATTTACCTTTGGTTTTATGCCATTCTATAATTCATAATGATAATTCTTTAAGATAGGTCTTATCATAACCCTGTTAATAACATAACAAGTTGTGTTAGCTGATTCAACCCAAAAATAAACTAGTAAGTCGTATTCACTAAGTATGTACTAGGAAATTTCTTAGAGAGTTCTGTTTCTTCTTTCAACAACCCCATTTTGTTGAGGTGTTTGAGGTGAAAATAAATTTTGAGTATATCTATATTGTGAACATACAGATTCAAAGTCTTCATTCCAAAATTCATGGCCATGATCACTTATAAATGTTTTTATGGTAAGTCCACTAAGGTTATCTATATATTTTTCATAATTATAACAATAAGAAGAAGCTTTATTTTTGTGATCTAGGGAAAATACCCATGCATATATTAAATAATCATAAAAAATCACATAATAATAATTTTTTACACCTATAATATGAACTATATAATTTCCAAACAAATCCATGTGAACCAATTATAGTGGTTTAAAGGTAGACATCTATTTCTTTATTTTAAAAGATATTTTTTGTTGCCTTCCCTTTTGATGGGGATTGCAGACTTTGTATTTTGAGAATTATATTTTAGGTAGATCCTTGACTAGTCCTTTTATAGTTATATTACTAAGTGAGTTTAAATTAAATTTACCTACTCTTCTATGTTATAGCTAAGTTTCTCTATTAAAGGCACTTAAACAGATTTTTTTTTGATAAAATAAAGAATTTAAATTAATAGTATAAACATTATCATTCCTTAAGGTGGTAAAAACTAAATCATATTTAGAATCATAAATTTCAAAAGAATTATTCTAAAATTTAAAATTATAACCATGATAATACAATTGATTCATACTAAGCAGGTTATATTTTAAACCATCAAAAAATAACACTTTTGAAATAAGAACAGTTCCAGGGTTACCAATTTTACCAAGTCTAATTATTTTTCCTTTTTCATTGTCACCAAAAGTGACATGTCCACCATACAATTTTACTAAAATATTGAAACTTGAGTAGTATCCAATCATATGCCTAGAAAATACACTATCCATATACTATATAATTTTAATGGAGCTATTAAAACACTTTACCTATTCAAAAACAATCAAGAAATGATTTCGGAACCCATACTTTCTTGGGTATGGAAAGGTCAAAAAATATTTTTTTTGGAATCAAAATATATTTAATAGTTTTGTTAATTATATAATAAATAGATTTAAAAGAAATTCCTTCTTAGGTCACGATATATTATATTTATTTCCATAATTAGAATTTATTTTGGTTTTAAATATTAAGGTATTATTTTTTGAGCTAGGAACAAAATAATTTTTGTACAACTTCCATTGTTGTCTAGAATTATATCCTATTTTAGTATTAAATTTGGGAGGTTTTTGAATTCCCAAAATCATATTTAGATTATTAGTTCCATTGGAAAATTATTCCATATCCTTTTTAAATTAATAATTTTACAATTTAAAATTAGTATTTTATTTTAAAAGATTGACATTGGTCTCTTTTTCAATCATAAGAACATATTTATAATAACCAGATAAGGAATAAAAACTTTTCAGATTCTTGTATTTATCTTTAAGCTCATTCAAAGTGTCTTCCAACATAGAACAATATTCAAATAGTTCTTCATTAGACATATCATATTATTCTAAAACATCATCACTAGAAAAAGAAGAAGTTGTGGAAGTATTATATACCTCAGGTGTACTGACCATAAATAAATTTTTTATTTTTCAGTAGCATTCTCTCTTATAGAGTCAGAGTCACTAGAGTTATCCTCATAGGAACTTCAAGTTTATTTTATTTATTTCTTTGGTTTATTATCTCTATCATAATATTTTTTTTGTATTTTATATTAGGAAAATTTTCCTTGATATGTCCTTTACTCTTACATTCATAGCATTTAATTTCACCAATGGAGTCATCTTTTTTTTTTTCTGGTCTTTCTTCCAGTTCCCTATTCTATCGTGTTTTCCTTTGTAATTGGATTTTTATAAAAATTATTCTTCTTGTAGAATTTTTTAAATCTTCTGGATAGATGAGCTATCTCCTCATCACTCTAATAATCTAATTCATTTCCACTTGAATCATCTTTGATCACTTAATTTGATTTAGAATCATTTGTCTTAAAGGATACAATTTTATTCTTAATTTTAACATAATCATTGTATAATTTTAGTAATTCTTCATATATCATCAGTTTCCAATAAAATATTTGACTTTAAACTTTCTAATTTAACTAGATTCTCTAATTTTAATAAAAATACTTCTCATCTATCCAGTAAACATCTCAGTAATATTATAACTTGTTGATTTCCATCCATAGTTTGTCCAAGAGAATTTATAGTACTGTTTATTTCATTGAATTTTCAATAAATTTCAGAAATGGATTAATTAGTTTTCATCTTAAAAGAGTCTTACTTCATAGTATAAGTGTTCAATCACATTTATTTAACATTAGAAGTTACTTCATGAGAAACATATATGGTATCCTTGATTTTATAAGCGGAAGAAAAATCATATATTCTATTAAATTGATCTTCACCTAAAGCACAAAATAATTCATTAATAGATTTAAAATTATAGTCATAAGCATATTTAGTTGGGTTATACAATTATTTTCTAGCATTCATGAGTTTTAAATTTTTATCTTCTATAGTACCCTGAATATCAAATCCCATGATTTCTAAATAGATTTTCATTTTAATTTTCTATTGAGCATAATTAGCTCCATTAAAAATGGAGGTTGATTGGTAGTATAACCTTTAGGTCTAGAATCCATAATTACATAGTAAATAAATAAAAAGTAAAGATATTATACTCAAAACATGATTTGGATCAAGGGAAAATAGAAAAACATAGAGAAATACTTGCTCTAATACCAAATGTTGGTCCTAGAGGAATGCTCAATATGGGGTTTAATTGATCTTATAATATAAAAACATTATATTTTAAAAATTATAAATTTAAATTCCCTCAATTAAAAACACAATCCATTTCAGAAATATAGTTGGTATATATAATTTGGTATTTTGAAATAGTTTATCAAAGGCTTGATCAAAAATTCAATTAAAATAATTTTTAAATTAATTTAACTTTTCAAATGGTTTTACTCACACCAAACACAATATATATATATATCACTTATAAATGAAAACTATCCGAGTATATATTGAATTAATAGTTTTAAAGACACTTAATAATTTTTTTTTTGATTAAATTTAAAAAAAGTAGTGATTTTTTTTAAAATACACAACAGAATTAAAAAAGACGCTAGATACCAGCTAGAGTTTAGTCCTCTGCTCTTGATAGTAAACCATTTCTAAAAACATTTATTAAAACTTAATAAAGAAAATCCAAAACCTGGATCAATTTTAAAAAAAAAAATTGCACACAAGGCAGTCCAAGATATACCTCAGCCTCTTACATAATTATACATGGGGAAAACTAGTGAGAGGAATTAAGGAGAGAGTATCCAAGTAATATTATTTATTGTGCATTAGAAGGGTTCAAAAAATAAATACTAAAATAATCACAACTCAAAATGTAAAAGAAATAGAGAGAGAAAATAAATCATATAAATTTAAATGTAGTTCAATATATGAGAAAATTTTGTTGATAAGTAAGGTTAATCTTTTTATTTGATTTTATGATGAGAACAAGAGAGAGGGTTGTTTCCAATTTGGCCTTCATATAAGTTTTTTCAATGTTTCCTAGAAAAAAGAGTGTTGAAAACGTATCAGAAAGAAATATCAAGATCAAGAGAAACACCATCATATTTAATGATTAATTATTCCTATTACTTATAGAGAGATCTTATCTAACTTTACATTGGATTATAATCATAATTAAATCCTTATATTGAAAATGAAATATGAAATTCCTGATTTTCAATGAATTTTCATTAAATTATCCAAAATCTAGTCATTGGATTATTTTAATGACTTTAATTTTTGGATTAGACATGATTGATCTAACCCATAAAAATTAAATTAAACACGGTAACTTTATCCTTATGGTTGATTTGGAACTCTTCATGTGGTTGATTTTTTAGTATAAAGTCAATCTAATGATCATAACATGCAGTCAATCAAAATTTTCCTTATAGTCACTTCATCCTTCAATGTGAGGTTTCTCAAAAGTTCAATGTGTAGTTGGTTGGTTGGCATGGTCGATTAAAACTTATTTATGTGGTAGTTTCAACACTTAGAAATATTTTGGCTCTATCTAGCACAGTCAATTGAAATCCTTATTGAGGTCAATCCATATCTTATTGCCATCAATCCTACACTTAGAGGAATTTCTTTATAGTCGCATCATTTTTCATATGGTCGACCTTTTAGTACATGTAATCACTTTACTTAACTATCTGTCGATGACCATATAATGTGCATTCACTTCTATTAAATTTTCACACTTTTTCCAAAAAATAAGTTTACTATTATAAAACATACAAATAATTAGAAGCATGAGATGCATGATTTGAGATCATTAATACATGGATTTTTTTGTCTAATCCAAAAATAACCTAACATATATTAAACATAACAAACCTAATTAATTCACATAAAAATAAAAAATATAAAAAAATATAATCATTCTAATAAACATAGTGGGAGATTAGTAATTATAAAAAAATGCATTGGTAAGGAGTCACTTAACATGCCCTACCTTTTTGATAATTACAAAATTTGAACGTAATATTTCTCTTTTGTAAGGATAGAAAAATAAGATAATAAAGAGTATAATATTCTAGAAGATTATTGATATAAAATTAAGTAAGAAAAGTAATAAGGGAAAATGTAATAAAACAATAAACATCACCCTATGATAAAAAATTTATAAAATCACACAATCACTACAAAAAACCTGGAAAGCAGCCTTGTTTTTTTAGATATGTTTTCTGAAAAGGTGGATTTTTTTTGATTTAGCTGTGTTTTCTAAAAACATGGCTAATTTTTAATTGAGATTCATTTTAAAATTTTGCTAATTGATTTTTGTTTTAAAACATTTATAAATTAGAGATGTTTTAAAATAGAGCTAATTTTAAATTAGCAATGCTTTTTTAAATGAAACTAAATTTTATTTTAAATGTGTTTTAAATATGGAAGGATTAGATAATAAATTAAAAGTTATTATATGTGTATATATTTATAATAGTTTTACATAACATTAAAAATCAATTTTATTTATATAAAATTAATACACACACACACAAACACATATATTTATACATAGATACACATATACACATATAAACAATCAAAGCATAATTATAATTAATTAATAATAAATATTAAATGATCATTAATAATAAATGATAAAAGATGTGAATATATATGGGATAATATTATAAATTACTTATTATATATGTTTGTACATTAATTTATAATATATATATATATATAAATTAATTTATAGATATACATATACCTATATAAATATATTAATGTATATATATATATATAAATTAATGTTTTGATATATAAATAAATATATTGTAGCGACCCAACCCCAGAAATCCCAGAGCCGATGTCTACTACTATTACATTGGCATGATTACAAGGAATCAAATCTCAATGGACCAAAGAGTTTATTAATCTTCATAAAATAGATACATACATGAGTCCTGTATTACAATTGAATAAACTAATTATAGCATATTTTTTTTCCTTTTAGGTTAGTGACTCTATTTCATCTAGAATATCCTTATATATCTTTCTTAGTACACTTCTAGGATTCTTGGAGGAAGGTAACATAATAAGGGTGAGTTCAAATACTCAGTATGGGTAAAGTACAATGAAAGCAATAATGAATCAATTTGAATAATCAAATGGTAAGGTAAATAAATAGAAACACAAAAAATTCAAATACTAGATAAGGTAAAATAAATATAGTAATTTAAGAAACTAAAAAACATACCATTTAATAAATGAACTAAAAATAAAATGTATCCATATATTTTTTGACACAAGATATCATGGATGAATAACAAATGAATCAAAACAAAGGAGATTCTTAATTATTGGACGTTATTTCTAAGGCACATGAAAACCTACAATATCAAGATCTATCCTCCAAAAAAGTTTAAAATTATAGGTATAAAAAGCATCTATTCTTCTTGGAAACAACATCAAAGTGTTTTTCCCCAACTAATTTCGTCTCATGATACTACCAATGCATAAAGGATCTTATATTAACCAGTCCCCAACCCATAGGGAATCCCTCAAATGGCCCCCAACCTGTGTCTTTTATGTCCTAATCAATCCTCATATTGAATAAAAAATATTCCTTATCAAATTTCCATATTGAATAAAGAATACAGATTTATCAATATTTCCTCAAATAATAAAATAACTGTCAAAGTAGACATCATATGTGAAATGGTATATGGTTTAGGAAATACTAATTTCCATGATAAATGATATGGATATTTAGGGGAAATTCAATGTCAAATGATCATAAGAAATTGAATATTTCAATGGGACTAAAAGGAATCAAGGAAGTGAATGTGAATAATATCCTTGGAAAAATCAATCATAAACCATCTGGAGAAATGTTAAGTATTATATCAATACAACATATCCCAAGTGGAGTATAAATAAAGGTTTGTTGTTGTTGATGAATAAAAATACTATGTTTTAAAAAAATATTGAGGAAAATATCCTTTTTATTTTGAAAAAAATTTCTTTGAAAATTAATTTTCTATGTTTTTTTAAAAAATTAACCTCTTAAACATGAAAAAGAAGATTCTAATAAATGATGGCAGGTAAATCCATAAATGTCGTACTAGGTAAAAAGAACATTCCTTTTTCATGGTAAAAGGTTATAAAAATACCTTGTTCGGAAAGAGATAAGAAGATTCCTTTGAAAACATAGGTAAAAGACAAAAAATTTCTTTTCTAAATCATTTTTAAAAGGATAAAAATATTTTTGAAAGCATTTTAATAAAACATGGTGTTTATAAGAAAACAAGGTCTACAACTAAAGAGAGAAATAAAGTCGAGTTTTCTTAAAAACATTTTCTAAAACACTTGAGTACCAAATATAAAAAAAATGGTGTTAATACTTGAAAAAGGCTATGAATAAATATATGAGAGAAAAATTAAAGGGATTATAGAAAAAATTTCATATAATTTCTTTTAATTTAAATGAAAATCATTAAAATTATTCTTGAGGAAAATAATATTTAAGCACTCCCAAGTGTTCTATACCATTTTGAAACATTTGAATAATAATATCTATAAAGAAATAAAATTAAATAAAACTTATAATATCATGAGAAAATATAGATTCATGATATAACATGTTAATGAGAAATATATACACCATATAAAATAAACTAGGTGCATAATAACAAATAAGTCTGAATAGAATGTAAATTGAGACAAAATTCCTTACCTTGCATCCAATTTGTCTCATGTGTATTTATATTCTTGAATAATAAAATTATGTTAATTATTTTCTTGATTGAGAACCTTTTTTATATTTATAATTAATTTTATCTCACTTATTACCATGTTTTATACAACTACATACTCAATTAAGTTTACATTGGGTGGGTTGACCAAATTTGGTTTATATGTCAAAAACAAATTTTTGGTCAAATATGGTAAAATGGTCCATTATATAAAATATAACAAATAATAATAATGAATTAATTGATATATTTATAGATAAATTATTAATTTAGAACCAATCATTAAATATGGTTATGAAAAATGAACCAACATTACAATCATGGAGATGGTAGGCCGTACGTACACATGAGTAACGTTCCCATTTTTCAATGATCATTATGGAAAGAAGGTAAGTAACACTATATATTTAAATAATGAAAATTATATCTTAAATAATATTTTATTTAATAATATATACTTTTATATATAATTCTTGTGATTTAAAAGGAATCCCATCATGTCGAGGAGGCGGTAGCCCATACATCCACGACCGATGTTATCACTTTTTAGTGTGTGAAAGGGTAATAAAGAAAATGATATATATTATATTTACAGAAAGGTAATTATGTCATTAATATCATATATATTTTTTATGTAACATATGTTTTATTTAATCCATCCTTCATACATTACATTAATCGTGTGATCGAATTACATCACTTTTAGGAGGTGGTAGTTCACACTTCCACAAATAACATTATGGTATTTAAAAAAATGTAAAGTATAAGGGTATCTATTATAAAAGAATTATAGAAGCATAAATAAATAACAGGAATCATATATATAATATATAAACATCATGTCCATCATAATTCCCAACCATTAAAGGTGGTAAAGGAAAAATGAACAAATTCGTTTCGTGAGGTGGTAATTTACCGTACATAGAAACGATAATTTCGTTACCCATTATATGGAAGTGTGTGTAAATGTATATATAAAATTTAACATAAAAATAATAATTATATTTAGTATATTGTTGTTGTTATATAATAATGGAATAAGTATATTTTAGGGAGTGGATAATGAAATAAAACTAAAGAGCTTGAGGAACGATGTTACCTATTCTTTGGGTAACTCTTTTTGGTTTACACCAAAGGGATTCCTTGGATGATTTTATACCCATGTTTAGGACTATAGGACAATGGGAGGTATTTTTAGGATCTATTTTGGCTGATATTTTTTGATCCAAAGTGTCTTGAGAGGTGTGAGGAAGTGGGAGGATAAGAGGCCTTTTTATAGTGGAGGAGGAGTGACACTTGTAAATTTTGGAAAAGGGAATTCCACCCACGCTTTTCCCTTTTAAATTGGATCCAATAATGGTAAAAATTATATATAAGGGAGGATAGGGTATATATATAACCATATAATTAATTTTTGACAAGTTTCTAGGTCATTATGGCCCTTAAGTTTAAGGTTTAGTCCCTTATTAAGCTTAATTTCACCTTAAGCGTTGTAATTAATTTTAATTAATTTCACTAATATTTTTGGTCAAAAGTTAAGTTAAAATTATTAAAAATTATAAATTATTATGATTAAAAATATATAATCCATTTTTCAAAATTCTAATAAAAGAAGTGTCAAAAATTAATTTAAATTTAATCCCACAGACAGGATGACAATGCGAGTTTTTAAAGAAAAAACGTTCAAAAGTTTGTTAAGATTTTATATTAAATTTCAAAGTGAAGTTGACTCCAATGAACTAAATTGTATTAATTGATACAAAAATTATCTAATTAAACTTTTAAAAAAATTAAAAATATAATTTATCTTTATAAATAAATTAGAGGGAAAATGAATTTTGAATTAAAATTCAGTATTTTTCATTATTCATTAAAAAATGAATATTTATAGAAAATATAAATATAAAAATTATGTTAGGGTGAATATAATACCACCAGTTAAAAAAAATGTTATTAGGACAATTTTTTTTAATATTTCTTTCATCATTTTGAGAAACTCCTTTACTACCTAAGAATATAAGGAAATTTACTTACATGATATGTTTTAATTTCATATGAGAAATTCTATATTTTGGTTATGCTTAAATAAAATTATAATTTATCTATTAATTCAAGAAATGTATATCAAAAAATTAAATTTTATTCCTGGATCACTAAAATAAACTTTTAATGTATCATAAATCCAATAATAGAGAGATAAGTCTAACTATTTGTGTCTAAATATTCTATAAAGCCAATATGGTTAAAAAATTAATCTACAAACCTGAAAAGTTACAATATTGGTTCATTATTAAAATTTATTCATAAAATTGTTCAACTAAAAACAATGAAACATTAACCAAGACATTGTGCAGGTTAGTGGTTGGATTTAAACCCTTATCATCCTTCGATCATGAGTTCAAGTCCCACGACCTTTCCAGATTTGATTGGTTGTCACCCGGCATACATGTTATCCTTTTATAAAATCATATTAATATAATTTTCAAAATAAACATGATTGAAATCTTTGAAATTTAATCATTAAATAGCCAACAGTTTTCAATACAACCCTAATACATAAATACGTCATCCATTTATTTCCACATAGGTCCTTCCTTGGTTTGGAATTTATCCTTTAGAAGTGGGAATTTACTAAAACCAAAAACCATAATGCTAGTATCAATTAAAATATTGTAAAAACCATATAATCATTTTTAGGATGTATAAATTTTGACACATTATTTTCAATCTAAAACACCTTAGGTTTAACCTAGGTTATTCATTGTCAAAATCCTTCATAGTTATTTTTAAAGAAAATATGAATTATCCTAAGTATATCCCATGGGAGTGTCAAAATAGGTGTGTAGTAAGGCCCATTCTCATGTACCAGGTTATGCTGAGTCAGAATCAACACACCATGTCAGAGTTTTTACTCCTAGGTACATTTGTGCTATAACCACATCAACTTTTAGTATCCAGAAATGGTTGTATCTCTAGGAAGACCCACATAATATCCACTTTATGAAAATTATAGGTTCTTATTATATACTTATCCTCAAATTATACCTTAGGATTATGTTCTATAATCTATGTTTTCCTAAATCTAGTTCCCAAGGTTGCTAATAAACTTCCTCTGATATAAACTGTAGTGACCCAAACCCAGAAATCCTGAAGCTTTTGTCTACTACTATTTCATTGTCATGATTATAGGTAATAAAATCCTAAAGGGCCAAAGAGTTTAGTAGTATTGGTAAACCAGATACATACATGAGTCTTGTATTACAAATGAATAAACTAATTAAAACATATTTTTTTATTTTGAGGATAGTAACTCTATTTCATCAAGCATATCCTTACATATATTCCTTAGTAAAATTCTTGGATTCATAGGGAAAGGAAACATAATAAGGGAGAGCTTAAATTCTTAGTTAGGGTAAAGTATGACAGAAGAAATAATGAATCAATTACAATAATCAAATGTAAAGGTAAATAAATGGAAACACATTCCATTCAAATAACCAGATAATAAAAAATAAATATGGAAAGGTAAGAAACTAAAAATCATTCCATTTAATTAGTGAACTGAAAATGAAATTTATCCATAGATATATTTATGAAAGATCTCATGAATTAATAATAAATGAATCAAAATGAAGGAAATGCTTAATTATTGGATTTCATGTCTAAGCTGCATGAAAACCTATACTATCATGATCTATCCTCTGGATAGTTTAAAAATATGGGTAGAAATCCATCTATTCTGCTTGAAAAAAACTTGAAGGGTTTATCGCCAAATATTTTCATCTCATGAGACTACTGATGCAATGAGGGTCTTATATTAATCAGTCCTAAAACCATAGATAATTCCTTAAAAGGTCCCCAAACCACGTCTTTCATGTCTTAATCATTCCTCATAATGAATAAAAAATATGCCTTATCAAATATACATATTTAACAAAGAATACAAATTTATCAATATTTCTCCAAATAATAAAATAACTATCAAAGAATACACCATATGTGAAATGATATATAGTTTAGGCAATAGTAATATCCATGATAAATGATATGAATATTTGGGGGGAATTCATTGTCAAATGATAATAGAAAATTGAATATTTCAAGGGGAATAAAAAGAATCAAGGAAGTAAATGTGAATACTATCCTTAGAAAAATCAATCATAAACGATCTAAAGGAATATTAAGGATGGTATCAATACAACATATCCCAAGTGGAGTAGAAATAAATGGTTTTTATTGTTAATGAATAGAAATATTATATTTTAAAAACATTCTTGAGAAAAATATACTTTTTATTTTGAAAAAAATTTCTTTGAAAATTAATTTTCTAAAACATTTTGTTTAAAAATTAACTTTTTAAACATGAAAAATAATATTTGAATAAATGATGACGGGTAAATCCATACATGTTGTATAAGGTAAAAAGAGAATTCTTTCTGCACAGTAAAAGGTTAGAAAAATGACTAGTTTAGAAAGAGACAAGAAGATTAATTTCAAAACACGGGTAAAAGAAAAAAAGTTTCTTTACTAAATCATTTTGAAAAGGTTAAAAACATTTTTGAAAACATTTTAATAAAACACGGTCTTTAGAAGAAAACTGTTTCTTTGACTAAAGAGAGAGATGAAGTCAAGTTTTCGTAAATTTTTTTTCTAAATCACTTGACCAACAAAGAGTAAAAATGGTAATAATACTTGAATTTTTTTTGAATAACCAGAGTGATTAAAATGAAATGGATTATAGAAAAATGTTCATATAATTTCCTCAAATGAAAATGAAATATCATTAAAATTATTCTTATGGAAAATAATCTTTAAACATTTGAAAGTGTCCCATACCACTTTGAAACATTTAAATAATAATATCCATGAAGTAATAACATTAAATTAAACTCAAGATATCCTGAGAATAATGATATTATTTATATAACATTTTAGTGGTAATCATATACACTATATAAAATAAACTAGGTGCAAAACATCAAATAACTCTCAATGGAATGTAAATTGAGACAAAATACCTTACCTTACACTTGATTTGTCTCGTGTGTATTTATATTCCTAAATAAAAAAATTATGTTAATTATTTAATTTCTTGAGAACCTTTTTCATGTTTATCATAACTTTTATTTAACTTATTACCAAGTTGTATACAACAACTTAATTAATTAAGTTTACGTCGGGTGTTTTGACCAAATTGGGTTTATGCGTCAAAAACTACTTTTGTAGGTAAAATATGGACAAAGGGAACATTATATAACATCTTCATAATAATAATCATAACATAATTATTATATTTATATATAAACTATACTTTTAAAACCGATCATTAATTATTTTTATGAAAAATTATCCAACATTACAATCATGGAGATGGTAGGCCGTACATATGCATGAGTAATATTTCCATTTTTCAATAATCGTTATTGAAAGAAGGTAAGTAAAACTATATATTTCCATAATAATAATTATATCACAAATAAAATATTATTTAATCATATATATTTTCATATATAATTCTTGTTATTTAAAAGTAATCACATCATGTCGAGGAGGCGGTAGTCCACACATTCACGACTGACATTATCACTTTTTAGTGTGTGAAAGGGTAATAAATAAAATGACATATATTATATTTTAAAAAGGTAATTATTTCATGAATATAATTTTTTTATATAACCTATTTTTAATTAAAACCATACTTTATACATTTCATGTGTCAAGTGATCTAATCACATCACTTTTAGGAAGGGATAGTCCACACTTCCACAAACGACATTATCATATTTACAAAAAAATGGAAAGTATATGGGTATATATTATAAAATAATTATAGAATAATAAATAAATAATAATTATCATATATAAACAAAGTGTACATCATAATTCCCAACCATGAAAGGGGGTAATGAAAAAATGAACAAATTCATTTCGTGAGACAGTAATTCGTTGTACACATAAATGGTAAGTTCATTACCAATTAGATGGAAGTGTGTGTAAGTTTAGGTGGAAAAAATAAAATAAAAACATATCAGTATATTTATGATAATGTTATTTTTATATAATAATGTAATAAGGAGAGTTGAGGGAGTGGATAATGAAATAAAACTAAAGAGCTTGAGGAATGATGTTACATTTTCTTTGGGTAACACATTTTGGTTTGCACCAAAGGGATTCCTTGGATGAATTTATTACCAAGGGGAGTATTATAGGATGAGGGGATATATTTTTAAGATATATTTGGGAAGATCCTAGTTGATCCAAAGTGTATTTATATGTGTGAGGTAGTGGGAGGAGAGGAGGCCTTTTTTTATAGTGGAGGAGGAGTGGCACTTATAAATTTCAGAAAAGGGAATTCCACCCACATTTTTCCCATTTAAAGTGGATCCCATATTTATCTAAATTTTTTAAAAGGGAGGATAGGGTATAAATATGACCATAAAATAGATTTTTTAAAAGTTTTTATGTCATTTTTCCCTTAGGTTTAAGGTTTAGTCCATTGTTAAGATTAATTTCATCTTAAGCGTTGTAATTAATTTTAATTAGTTTCAATAATATATTTGGTAAAAAAATAAGTTGACCTTATTTTAAATTATAAATTATTTAAAATATGAGATCCATTTTTCTAAATTAAAATCACATACTTGGTATAAATTAATTTAAATTTAATCCTATAGACAGAATGACCATGCGAGTTTTTAAAGTAAAAATGTTCAAAAGTTTGGTAAGTTTTTATGTTCAATTTCAAAGTGAAATTTATTAAAATGAAATAAATTGGGTTAATTGATAAAAAATGATCTAATTAAACTTTAAAAACAATTTAAAATATAATTTAAAATTATAAATAAATTAGGTGAAAAAGAATTTTTGAATTAAAATTCAGTATTTTTCATTATTCATTAAAAAAATGAAACTTCATTGAAAAATACAAAAAATTCACCCTAACCTAATTTTTATGTTTTTATTTCAAATATTATGTTTATTTTAACATATTATATTTATAAAAGTTCAAAAAATTGGATTTAAAATAGGTTCTCCATAAAAAGGTGGTAAACGATCTTTAATAATAATATAGTATTTTATACGTAAAATTGGGTTTGTTCTTATATTATACCTATCAAATATATTGGATGAATGTAAAAAATATTTTATTGAATAAATAATATATATTACATTATTATAACTCACTAATTATAATTAATTTAATTTATTAGGCTAAAATAGCTTTGTGAGCATAAAAACAGTTTTTATAAAAACATTCCATCTATATTCAATTGGTTCTTATATTCATTTATAATTAACTTATAACCAATGAATTCATTTTATATTTGTGTAAACCATAGATTTTCACAATTTAGTGAATCTTATTAATAAATTCTAATTTAACAGCTGGGTAATATCTTATTATATTAAATAATAATATTTTAAGAATATATTGTTGTTCGGTGAAACTCAGTCTTACATGCAATGCAAGCCATCAAAGAAACTTGTTGTTTTGTGTGATGTATGATAAATCAATGTCACATGCATTGAAAACTATAAAATATATTGAATTTATTTAAAATAGTAAATATGTTATAAATTCTCAAGACATTATATTCCCTTACGCACTTGGTGTTACGTGTTATAGACACTATTGAATAAAATGTTTTTACTTTAGATTTTTCAGGGAATTACAATTATAAACTTATAAGTATTTATATACACAAAAAAATACATATTACCATATAATATATATATATATATATGTGTGTGTGTGTGTGTATTAATTTATAAATATAATCATATGATTATTGTATTGTATAAAAATAAAAATAAATGTTTTTATATAAAATCAATATACACATATATACATACATACACACAAACAAGAAATTTAAAACATAATTATAATTAATTAATAATATTTGGGTAAATGATCATTAATATAAAAATTAATATACATACACATATGTATATGTATGTATATATATTTATAAGTGTATCTATATGAATTTATATATATGTGTGTGTTAATTTATATATATATATCAACATATTGATAATATTACATATATATAATATTATTATATAACATTAAAAACAAATGTTATATATATATATATATATTAATTTATATATATGTACATATATATTAATCAATAATAACTGTATAAATGTCATTAGTATATAAATTAACATACACACACACACAAAGATATAAATATATATATTTGTATATATATATATATTTATAAGTATATGTATATTTAGCACACCTACACATCTTATTGATAACACACACCCACAAATATATGTAACATATGATAACAAATATATATATATATATTAAGTTATATAAAAATATATAATATAATATGTATTAATTTATACTAACATATATAAATAATAACATATAATGGCATATATATTAGTATATAATAAAATAGATATTAATTTATATATAAATATTTACTAACATATATTAAAAACTATATGTATAACATATAATAACATATATGTCAATATATAATGACATATATATTAATTTATATATCAATATATAAAATCTAAGTTAATTTATATATAAATTAATTACATATATTAATTTTTATATTAAATGATATATATATATATATATATAAGTATATGTACACACCCACAGACATAAATATATTATCACACACAGATATATATATATATATATAATATTATATATATAAGTATAATTATATTAATTATATATATATAGTATTTTTTATTTATATAAAAAATTATTATCATATATATAAATATAGTTTAATCACAATTTTAAATAAAAAAATTGTTTGGTTGTAGTGGTATGTTCGCTCTACTGGGACTCTGTGGTCACATGATCAAATATCGTGATGTTGGAATTTTACTGATGTATGTGGGTGGAAGCCATGGCAACCTGGATGCGAGGTGATTCTAGATCCGTACTGGAAACATGGGTAGTGATGCCATCCATGCACACTGAAGGATGCTAGGTAACGTGGGGTTGATGCAAGCCATGCACGCGAGAGGGGATGAGGAGCCAATATGGGGTGCTTGATTAGGAAAAAAAACTTTATATAAAAATTCAAGAATAAAAAATAATTAACTATATTTATGAAAAAATGGGTAATTAATGACTTATTTTCCCATGTAGCGATCAAAATTTTCCAATGTTTTTATGAAAAACAAGTAAAGGAATTAGCCACATTTATAAATGAGGCTAAATGTTAAACTAAAATGTGGCTAGAAATAATTTTTTGTAGTGCATTCCAAAGAATAAAATAAAGAGTAGACTATCATACCAATTAAAGGGTATCATACAAGATAAAAATAAATCACAATATTTAAGAATGGAATAGAGAATACATAAACAAGTAACTCCTCCTAAAACAAAGAAATATCAAAAGGGATATCAACTATTAAAAGAATAACAGTCAGTTTAAGTAACATGGTGTACCCCCCTTAATCCAATCCCCACCTTCTGAAATAAGAATATGATAATGAATTCTCCATCTTGTGAACTCCCCCTATATGTAATGATCACTATAAGGATACATAAAACTTGTTAAAGATATTCCAAGAATTAATAAAAGATATTAAATGAATTAAATAGTAACTAAATTTTATCACGTACTAAAAACCCATAATATATAACACTAATAAGCATTCCTATGATCCAGAAAGAAGAATATCATACAACTCATTCCAGCATACCAGAAAATAAAAAAAATAAAGGGAATACATGTTGGATTCTATAAAAACACTTAATTAGGTATGTAGATCATCTTAGATCCAATAGGATGTGTAGAAAGTACTTTAGGAACCCAAACTATAGAATAGTTAGTCAATGTATTATTTAAAACCAAACTTCAAAAAAATGGCTTTTTGTGACCTAGAGATTGAACAAACCTTAAAGGATAAACACTAAAATAATGTTCTAAATAACCACACTTAAAACAGTTAATAGAAGAATATAGATTAGATTTCCTTCTAACACCACATTTCTAAAAATTTAAGGAATAACCATAGTTTACTTTAATAATGGTTTTCAATGAAAATGACTTTTTCAAATAATCTCTTTCTTCTATGATTTTAGTTAAGTCATTTTTTAGATTTCCATTCTCCTTATGAACAACTTACCAATCATCAAAAACCTTCCCATTGGAGGAAGGAGTAGTATTTATCAACTTTTAATTCTCTTATTTTTTTACTTCTCATTTTATTCTATAAGATTTTACACCTCATGAGAATCAAAATTTTTCATGACCCCCTTCCATAAAAGATGCCCCTCCTGAGCTGGAAATGGTGAAAGAGAGATAATGACCCCCGAGTCCCGCCTCCAGTAGGCCCCGGGGTGGCGACTAACACCAAGGGTATGAGCTTTTCACAATATGGGAGGAATTACCCTTTTTATTTATTTAAGATCGGGAAATAGGATGAGTCAAACACCAAAAGAAAAAGGAACAAGTAAATAAACCCAAACCAATCCCACATGCATGTTTAAAAAATTCTAAACCAAGGTATAAGTACAAGAAAGCTCAAAAGTACAATACCAAAAGAAACAAGAGTACAAAAACTGCAACAACTCCAACTGTCCCGACTAGTAGGGTCCTGCACGGCCCCGGTAGTCCTCTTGGAAACCTGAAAGTAAACGTAGGGTGAGAATACAAGTATACTCAGTAGGGAAACCTAAATCTCTCGTGCACAAGTGGGGAGACATCCTAATGTCCCGTGAGAACAACAGAATAGACCAAAACCTAGCAAGGAATTCTATCCATCCAACCTCACCAGCCACGCTCACCAAAAACGCAAAACAACAGGTAGTAGTATGTAAGAACAAGAGTATTGGGTTCCCCACACCATTTCCCAATAGTTAGATGCTCTTCCTAATGGCGAACGTCCTGACGCTACCACACTCTTCCCGCCCACACACACCTGGGCCTCCAGAACCACATATCCCACCCGCACACACCTAGGCCTCACAACCATGCATCTCGCCCGCACACACCTGGGCCTCACAACCACGTATCCCGACCGCACACACCTGAGCCTCACAACCACGTATCCCGCCCGCACACACCTAGGCCTCATCCCGAATATTCTTGGGAAAAGTAAGCCTGCCCGAAGAGTATTGGGCTAAAACCACCCCAATTGAAACCTACCCGAAGAGTCTTGGGTGTAAGGTTGCCTCAAGCCATCACAACCTATAGAAGAAGGAGCATGAAGGAGCTAGTAACTAAGGGGAAAACACCCTCTCCCAAGAAATGGGAGTGTTCGACACTAAGTGCTCAACATGGGTGGGGTGCGACAAAACACAAAGATACATATATATATATATATATATATGTGTATATATATGTATGTATACCAAACACACAGCCTGACCTATGGATTCTAAATAGAGAAACTGAGCACGTGCCCCGACACTACTATGTCGAAGCATGCATACAACAAACAACCCCAACCCCATTTAGGTTTTCATGTTTCAACAGAATTTGTTTATTAGTTCCTTAACTAATGGGAAAATATCCACAACCAACCATATCAATCGTTCGTAAAACATATCCCTTCCATCCACAAATCAAGTTAGGAAAATACAAGCAACTCAATCAAGTCCCTTCTTATTAACCAACCAACCTCATTGATTATTAATCCCGTTCCATTACCATGCCCCACCATTCATTAACTATTCCACTTTTATTTATTATTCACAACCCATAGTTCATTCACATTCAAACCCATCCCTGCAGCCCTGCTGCCAACCACCAACATAGCATTCACACCAACCCACAACCAAGCCAACCCACAACCAAGCCAACCGCAGCCCCGCTGCTCACCCAATCCACAACAACCCACAAAACACTCCCTTCACATACATAAACCTTAAAAAACACCCAAATGTTTATTATATCAGTTTTGTTCAACTGGGGTGATCACACAAGGGTTCCGGTTATTCATTTAATTAGCCAAATTTTTGTGATTAACCAATTCCCACATTCCACAAGGTTTCTATCCATAAACGGTCTAGAAAGACAGGGCAACATTTAATTGCGCAAGCAAAGGCCCCCAACGACTGTGATTTTCAGTATGCATAAGTCTATTCAATTCACAACATAATATCACATGATATAAATAATGTAACTGCATTCACAAAATTCCCATCCCCGTTATATAAGCCAGTTATTATCTTTATTAAACCAGTTCAAATGTGTTTCACATAAACAAGAGGAAACCCACCCTGCATGATGCACAATTTAGAGAGATGAAGGTAAGATCCCTACCTCAACAGGTTCTGATCACAACGCTCCCCCGGATCAACTTTAGAAGACGTCCGTCGGTGCCCTTCATTTATGGAAAAACCCATAAAAACCTCCTTGGGTGGAAGCAGGGAAGGAAAGGTCGAAGGGAAGACAACAGATCCAAGCTCAGAAGTTCTGCCTCATCTTTACGATCTCGTGGCCGCTGACAGATCGCAATTCGGAGCTCAGACGTAGAAGTTATGGAAGAAAAGAGCCTTGGAGTCTCTTGGGTGAGCTCTTCTCAAAGGAATGGGGAGGAGAGGAGTGATTTGAAAAGGAGGATAGGCCCCCTCCTTTTATACACGAGAAAAACTAAAGTACACAGCGTGTAATTTCTAGTACATGACGTGTACTCAGCCATTTCACACGGTCACCACGCGGCTTCCAACACAGCCTTCAACGCGGAACGCGGCCGTTGACTGGTCAACAAACGGTTTGAGGGTAACGCGTATGCGGGGAGGGACTATACGGCCTGTAGTATGGGCTACACAGCGTGTACTTATTTATTTCACACGACAAGGACACGACATCAATATGGCACATGACTGTTGATTGGTCAACACACGGTTTGAGGGTAACGCGTACGCGGGGAGGGACTGCACGACGTGTAGTATGGGCTATACGGCGTTTACTCATTTATTTCACATGGAAAGGACACGACTTCAACACGGGGAATACCCGGAGAGGTGGTACATGGCGTGTACTCACACTACACGGCGTGTAGTTACAAAATTCTGAAAAGTGTGCGAAAAGTCCATTTTACCCTCTAGAACACTTCATAACCTTCTTTTCGACAAAGGAATGGGCCGGAGAGGTCAGGGCCATTACATCAGATACCTTTTAAAACATTCTCGTCCCTCAGAATTCAAAATCCAACCCAAAGGAACCCAACAAGATACCTCTTAGGGCTCTCGTTATAACAGGAACCCATCTAACAACCCTAATCATATGTGTTAGGAATTCCTTCTCCTATGTCGAGATATTATCCGCTTTAGGAGGCACTAACTCACCTACACTGGTTTAATTTCATCCTCATTAATGCTTCTCGATTAAGAATTGGGTCTTCCCACTTCCATACATTAGGATTTTTTAACTTTCACTGCCCCGAACATCATACAACCAACACACTACCCGAACACATGGTTTGGGGAAATTCCTTCTCCTATGTTGAGATATTATCCGCTTTAGGCGGCATTGACTCGCCCGCACAGGTTCAATCGCATCTGAATTAATGTGTCTCGATTAAGGATCAGGTTTTCCCTTTCCCCACACATCCAGACATGTTACACACTTCCAGAGAACAAGGAAACAAAAAGTCTCACAATCGACAAGCCAAGAATCCCATATATCAAAGGTACATAGTATAACATCAAAACAAAGCTCATAATAAAAAACAAAACACAAGTCAAAACAACTCTGGGTACTGAGCGTGCATCTGGGCCTCCCGCTCCCAAGTACTCTCCTCGAGGCCTCCATGCCTCTACAACACACGAACCAAGACGATGGTTCATCCACAAAGCACCTTCTCTTTACGATCCTCGATTCTGACTGGTCGTTCCTAGAAGGTCGCGTCATCTCCCATATCTAACTCTCCCCAGTTGATAGCATGAGAGTTGTCGTGTAAGTACCGACGAAGCTGGGAGACGTGGAAGACGTCATGAGCCTTCTCCAACTGAGGTGGCAGGGCTAGCTGATATGCCACCTCGCTGACTCGCCTCAGCACCTCAAAAGGTCCAATGAACATAGGGGAGATATTACTCCCCTTCCCAAACCTCCAATGTCCCCTTCGGGGGGAAACCTTCAAGAACACATGATCTCCCACCTCAAACTCCATGGGTCTCCTCTGGAGATCATCATAAGACTTCTGTCGGTCCTGAGCCGCTTTCATCCTCTCACGCACTAGATGGAATTTCTCTGTGGTGCTCTGTACTACCTCTGGCCCAAGAGTACCTATCTCACCAACCTCTGCCCAGAAAATGGGTGAACGACATGGTCTTCCATACAAAGCCTCAAATGGTGCCATTCCAATAGTAGAGTGGAAGCTGTTGTTGTAGGAAAACTCTACTAAAGGCAAGTGTCACACCCATGATCCTTCAAAATCTAGAACGCATGCTCGCAGCATGTCCTCCAACGTCTGGATAGTCCGCTCTATCTGCTAATCGGTCTGGGGGTGTAAAGCAGTGCTAAGGCGTAGCTGGGTGCCAAAATCATGCTATAAACACATCCAGACTCGTTAGTTAAACTGAGTATCCCAATCTGAGATGATAGTCTTTGGAACTACATGAAAATGCACCACCTCGTTTACGTACCTCTGTGCTAAGGTACTCACCGGGCCTGACTCCTTAATTTCTAAGAAGTGAGCTGATTTCTTCAGTCGATCCACCACTACCCAGATAGCATCATAACCACCCTGATCTCTGGGTAGTCCTGTGACGAATTCCATTGAGATTTCATCCCATTTACACTCGGGGACATCTAAAGGATGCAACAAACCACTGGGAACACGGTGTTCATCCTTCACTTGCTGACACACTAGGCACTTAGCCACAAACTCCGCCACTGCCCGTTTCACCCCGGCCACAAAAACTGTTCCCTCAGGCCTCGGTACATTTTTGAAACCCTTGGATGTACCTCCAAGGCTGAGCTATGGAAATCTCAGAGAACTCCCTCACGCATCACCTATGGAACAAACATTCTTCCATGAAAAATCATACGATGTCGGCTGTCCTCTGACCATCCTTCTGGAGAGTTTCCCTGATCGATATGACCCCGTATTACTTCTGCCTCGGAGTCTCCCCAATGAGACTCTTCCACCTGCTACAACAAGGAGGACTGCACCGTCATCTGAAACAAACATCCTCTAACACCCTCTACCCTTTCATCCAAGTGCAAGGCATCCAACTCTCCCATCACTCTCCAAGCATCAGCGGATTCCCGAACCACTTACTTATGCGACTTCCTGCTCAGGGAATCAGCTACAATGTTGCCCTTAAATTCAGTGTAAGAGATCTCTAAGTCATAGTCTTGGAGAAACTTGACCCATCTCCGCTGCCGTAAGTTCAGGTCACAATGGGAGAAGATATAACGTACGCTCTTGTGATCTGAGAAGACCACAAAGAGTTCCCCAAAGAGGTAATGTCACCACAAATTCAGTGCGAACACTACTGCTGCAAGCTCTAGGTCATGGGTGACATAGTTACGCTAGTGAGGGCACAAATGCCTAGACCCAAAACAGATCACACCCTTCTTCTGCATTAGCACGCACCCCAAACCAAGGCCATAAGCATCACAAAACACCTCATACAACAACCCCTCCTCTAGAAACCTGAGTATGGGAGCACTGACCAACTTCTCCTTTAGGTAGTTGAAAGCTTTCTGGCACTGCTCGCTCCATAGGAAGACCTGGTTCTTCCTAGTCGAAGCCGTCAATGGAGCAGCAACTCGAGAGAAGTTCAAAACAAACCTCCGATAATAACCTGCCAACCCCAAAAAACTACGAACTTCTTCCATGCTCTTGGGTGTCGCCCAAGAAACAACTGCCTCCACCTTAGACGGGTCCACTGACACTCCATGATGAGACACTACGTGCCAAAGGAAGTGTACTTCTTATGTCAATAACTTACACTTTGACAATTTTCAATAAAGATGGTGGTGTCGAAGGACTTCCAAGACTGCCCTGAGATGCTCAACATGCTCCTCCTCTGATCTTGAGTAGATCAGGATGTCATCGATAAACACAACGACGAAACGGTCTAGAAACTCTCAGAAGACAAGGTTCATAAGTCCCATGAACACATCTGGTGCATTTGTAACTCTAAACGGCATCACTACAAATTCGAAGTGCCCATACCTGCACATGAAAGCCGTCTTCGAGATGTCACTGTCCTTTACCCTCAGCTGATGATATCCAGATCGTAGATCAATCTTAGAAAACCAACCTGATACCCTCAGCTGGTCGAAGAGATCATCTATCCTTGGAAGGGGGTAATAGATCTTGACTGTTACCTGATTCAACCTTTGGTAGTCTATGCATAACCTACGACCACCATATTCCTTCTTCATGAACAAAACTGGAGCACCCCATGGTGACACGCTGGGTCAAACAAAACCCTTCTCCATCAGATCGTCAATCTGAATCCGCAACTCCAAAGGTTCCATCCAATAAGGGGCCATCAAAATCGGACAGGCACCAGGCTGTAAGTCTATCCTGAACTCAACGTCACGTTGGGGGGGGGATGAGGGGTAGAGTCATAACCTCCATGGTAAAAACATCGAGGAACTCCCCAACAATATCTGGGACATCCATCATCTCTGTATCAGTTGAAACCACTGATAACCCACCTAACAAGGAAAGGAGAGGCTTCACATGCCGACTTACCACCTGATAGCTCCTCTCACCAACAAAAGATACATGTTGGCCATCCACGTAGGAGAACACGACCCTTCTTCGGAAGCAGGCGATAAAGGCACTAGCAGAAAACAACCAGTCGATGCCTAGGATGACATCGTATGGCTGAATCTGTAGCAAAAAAAGGTCCCCAGTAGATCGATGTGGTCCCAATGTCAGCCCACATCCCCGGCAAACACAAGATACACTGGTCTAGACTCCAACTAGTGTACTCAGCACCAGGGGTACGAAAAGTCTCTCTACGTCTAGACCCAAATCATGGGCTAGAACAGGTGCAACAAAGGAGTGCAAAGCTCCTAAATCGAACAAAGCAGAAACGAGAGTGCTGAACAAACAAATCGTACCACGCACCACCTCTGGTCCTACCGGAGCTATCAACTCTGCTGCGTGCAACTATCCACGCCCAGCTCCTCTGCCTCTCTGATGTCGACCACCTCCCCGACCACGTCTTGGTCGAGGTCCCTGAGGAGCACCCTGAGGTCGGCCTCCTCCTGCAAAGTCTTCCCTCGGAGGAGCAGGGTCCTACTACTGCTGGAAGGGACTCTCCAGCAACTGGTTCTGCTGAGGTGGGTGCTGAACCTTCCCGCCTCCACCGTACTGATCTCGGGTCGGGCACCGAATCTGAATGTGCCTGAAACTTCCCCAAGAGAAACACTTCGGTCCTGGGCTCGTGAAAAAGGGACAAGGACCTGAAGATCTGAACTGGAATTGCTAGGGCATGCTCCCTACTGGCATGAATCTGGAAGGTCCTGTCATAGGAGGCCTACTTCTGACTACCTTCCCTTTTGACAAACCTGGCTGGATCCCCTCTCATGGTGCACCTCCCTATGAGTGCATCTTCTCTACAACCTCTGCCTTCTTCTGTACTTCCAAGTATGTCGGAAGAGTGAAGGGGGTGACAGCATACTGGAGCGAAGGATGAAGCGCTCCTCCAAACGTCTCACCCGAGACTCCTCATCCGGAAAGAGATCCGGAGAAAAGCGTAGGAGATCCTTGAACTTGATCCCCAACTCTCATACCGACATACTCCCCTGCTAGAGGGATAGTAACTCCTACTGCTTCTCCGCCTTGATCATGGAAGAAAGTAATTCCTCTCAGAATTCCTTCTCAAAGTCAGTCCATAGAACCTCTGCCTCTATCCTCTCTCCGAGGTAGAGCGTCCACCACTGACGTGCCGCACCTCTCAGCTGACTGACTGCTAGGGGAACCCAGTACTCCCTCAGAGCATGGATTAGAGTAAAAGAAATCCCAAGCTCCTCAAGCCACCCCTTTGTCTCCATATCCTAAGTAATACCCTCGTACTTCTTGAGGGTTTGTCGCTGGAAAGAACAGAGAGTCTTATGCCACTTGATATCTTCCTCCTCTCGATCAATCCTCAACTGATCGACCGCCTGAATCTGCTGGGCCTCGGCTGTCTGAGCCACCTGGGGATGATGTCCAGGTGCCATAGCTGTACGGTAAACAAAGATCTCCTAATCCCAAGTAGTAAGGAAATTTCTTAAGGTTTCATTTTATCATTTTATTCAATTTCTTTCCCAGAACACCCAAATCAAGTAAAACACAATCATGATTATGCATGTACCTTCCCTAGGGTCTCTAACCTAAAATTAATGTAGTCTCACTTGGTCTTTAGGTAGGCTCATAGTACTTGAATCGGATCATGGGGGGCCCTAAAATCCCGTGTCCTAGCCAGTCTTCCCTGGCCTATGTCACGCACCAAGATCAGCCAACACTGTCGCCCTGCCATCCCATGCAATCCTCACTGTGCCTAACTCCAGACTCCATCTTATCTCTCAACCATCACCTCTAATACCATTCTATCACGACCCCCTTCCATCAAAGATTCCCCTCCTGAGCTGGAAATGGTGAAATGGAGATAATGAACCCCGATTCCCGCCTCCAGTAGGCCTCGGGGTGGCGACTAGCACCAAGGGTATGAGTTTTTCACAATATGGGAGGAAATACCCTTTTAATTTATTTAAGATCGGGAAATAGGATGAGTCAAACACTAAAAGAAAAAGGAACAAGTAAATAAACCCAAACCAATCCCATATTCATGTTTAAACAATTCTAAACCAAGGTACAAGTACAAGAAAGCTCAAAAGTACAATACCAAAAGAAACAAGAGTACAACAACTGCAACAACTCCAACTGTCCCGACTAGTAGGGTCCCGCATGGCCCTGGTAGTCCTCCTAGAAGCCTGAAAGTAAAAGTAGGGTGAGCATACAAGTATACTCAGTAAGGAAACCTAAAGCTCTCATGCACAAGTGGGGAGACATCCTAATGTCCTGTGAGAACAACAGAAGAGACCAAAACCTAGCAAGGAATTCTATCCACCCAACCTCACCAGCCACGCTCACCAAAAATGCAAAACAACAGGTAGTAGTATGTAAGAACAAGAGTATTTGGTACCCTGCACCATTTCCCACTAGTTATCTGCTCTTCCTAACGGTGAACGTCCTGACGCTACCACACTCTTCCCGCCCGCACACACTTGGGCCTCAAGAACCACGTATCCCGCTTGCACACACCTGGGCCTCACAACCACGCATCCCGCCCGCACACACCTGGGCCTCATTCCTAAGATTCTTGGGAAAAGTAAGCCTTCCCGAAGAGTCTTGGGATAAAACCACCCCAATCAAAACCTACCCGAAGAGTCTTGGGTGTAAGGTTGCCTCAAGCCATCACAACCTATGGAAGAAGGAGCAGGAAGGATCTAGTAACTAAGGGGAAAACACCCTCTCCCAATAAATGGGAGTGTTCGGCACTAAGTGCTCAACATGGGTGGGATGCGACAAAAAACAAAGATACAGATATATATATATGTATACCAAACACACAACCCAACTTATGGCTTCTAAACAAAGAAACTGAGCACGTGCCCTGACACTGCTATGTCGAAGCATGCATACAACAAACAACCCCAACCCCATTTAGGTTTTCATGTTTCAATAGAATTTGTTTATTAGTTCCTTAACTAATGGGAAAATATCCACAACCAACCATATCAATTGTTCATAAAACATATCCCTACCATCCACAAATCAAGTTAGGAAAACACAAGCAACTCAAGAAAGTCCCTTATTATTAACTAACAAACCTCGTTGATTATTAATCCCGTTCCATTACCATTCCCCACCATTCATTAACTATTCCACTTTTATTTATTATTCACAACCCATAGTTCATTCACATTCAAACCCATCCCTGTAGCCCCGCTGCCAACTACCAAAATAGCATTCACACAAACTCATAACCAGGCCAACCCACAACCAAGCCAACCGCAGCCCCGATGCTCACCCGATCCACAACAACCCAAAAAACACTCCCTTAACATAAATAAACCCTAACCAGCACCCAGCTGTTTATTATTTCAGTTTTGTTCAACTGGGGTGATCACAAAAGGGTTCCAGTTATTCATTTAATCAGCCAACTTTATGTGATTAACCAATTCCCACATTCCACAAGGTTTCCATCCATAAACGGTCTAGAAAGATAGGGAAACATTTAATTGCGAAAGAAAAGGCCCCCAACGACCATGATTTTTAGTAGGCATAAGCCTATTCAATTCACAACATAATATCACAGGATATAAATAATGTAACTGAATTCACAAACTTCCCATCCCCGTTATATAAGCTAGTTATTATCTTTATTAAACTGGTTAAAACGTGTTTCATGTAAACAAGAGGATACCCACCCCGCATGATGCACAATTTAGAGATACAAAGGTAAGATCCCTACCTCAACAGGTTCTGATCACAACGCTCCCCCGGATCAACTTTAGAATACGTCCTTCGGTGCCCGTCGTTTCTGGAAAAACCCGGAAAAACCTCCTCGGGTGGAAGCAGGGAAGGAAAGGTCAAATGGAAGACAACATATCTAATCTCAGAAGTTCTGCCTCGTCGTTACGATCTCATGGCCACTGACGGATCGTAAATCGGAGCTCGGATGAAGAAGTTATGGAAGAAAAGAGCCTTGGAGTCTCTTGGGAGAGCTCTACTCAAAGGAATGGAGACGAGAGGAGTGATTTTAAAAGGAGGAGAGGCCCCCTCCTTTTATAGGAGAGAAAAACTAAAGTACACGACGTGTACTTTCTAGTACACGGCGTGTACAAGGCCATTTCACAGGGTCACCACGCGACTTCCAACATGGCCTTCAACGCGGAACGTGACCGTTGACTAGTCAACAGACGGTTTGAGGGTAACACATATGCGGGGAGGGACTACACGACGTGTAGTATGGGCTACACGGCATGTACTCATTTATTTCACATGACAAGGACACAAAATCAACCAGACACACGGCCGTTGACTAGTCAACACACGGTTTGAGGGTAACACGTACGCGGGGAGGGACTACACAGCGTGTAGTATGGGCTACATGGCGTGTACTCATTTATTTCACACGACAAGGACACAGATTCAACACGGGGTATACCCGGTGAGGTGGTACACAGCGTGTACTCACACTACACGACGTATAGTTACAAAATTCTGAAAAGTGCGGGAAAACTCCATTTTACCCTTTAGAACACTTCATGACCTTCTTTTCAACAAAGGAATGGGCCGTAGAGGTCCGGACCATTACAACATTTTTCAATTTTTCCACTTTTTTTAGTAAAAATTTTATTTTTCTATACTACATTCTCATGTTTTCTCTCATGTTTCTTATACATACATGGGATATCAAGAATATCATTTTGATATCTTTCAACCCTAGATTTCAAGTCTTGAACATTATAATTATTATTAAATGGAATTTTAAATATATGAAGAGGAAGATAAATATGTTACCTCAATTTATATAGTTAAAAATATACATTACAAGAGTGTTTCTCTACCTTAGATGATGGACCGGTGTACTCAAAAACTGATGAAAAAATTGACTTATTCTTTCAATAATATCTCCTCTTTATTTTATTTATAGGATAGTTTAGTTGTTAGTACACATTCTTTCTATATTCAAATCACACAGGTTCTATTGATTCAACATAGTATAATGGTCCTCCTATGATTTCTTTCCTAGATTCCTTTTCCTTAAGGATTCTTCTCTATCTTTTCATAAAACAAAGAATCTTTCCCAAGGAATTTTACAGTCTAGATACAAATTTGATTCATAATAATATATAAGATGAAATTTATATAAAAAATTCAAACAATCATTACTCTAAAAGGCTAACTATGATATAAATTTTTAGTCCCCACAATGAAGATGACAAGATACAAGAGGGAAGGTGAATTATCAATATCAAAAAAATCAGATTAAAGAAACAAGGAAAATTAGTGGAATACAAGATATAATATTTCATGTATAGTAAATTGAATATATAGTATGAGTATAAACAATACATAGTAAAGTAAATAACAAAAAGATTCAATAATTTTATAGGAGTTCATATCACAAAGATCATACATCCACTCTTTACACATTTAACTTGAGAGTACAAATATCCACTTTTACTACAATTGACAACCTAATACATTAGTTCCATTTTCATGGGTGTAGACCCAAAATTTCCAAGATTAGTACCGATCTATTACTATTTACTAAGATAAATGAAAATCATGTGTTTATTTTTGGAAAAGTAACTATAACCATAAATTTACCTTTTATGGATGTTATAGCCAGTGTATGAGTCAGGTGTAGTGAGTTTGTGCCCTAGATCCAACTCCTTTATATACTTTTATTATCATTACATTTATACGGTTTGATATATACATGTGTTTATTCTTACCATAATAGTTTTGATACTTCTGCATACAATTTTTACATAGTAATGTCCTTATATTACATTCTGTATCAAAATGTTATAAAAATTCTCAACTATAATGAGAACATAAAGATACTGTGACAACAGTCATAAATATATTTCCTATGATATAGATGCATCATACTAATAGGACATAAATTATGCCTGAATATCAAGTGTTTGGGGCTCATATTAATTTATACTTCTTCTCATTAACTTCTCACTTGGTGATCTAAAGTAGAAGAAATCATGAGGATATTCCTTCCAAAAAGAACACCACATGTTTTAGGTGGCATTGGTTGTTTCTATCTATGAAATTATTTATTGGTCTCTAGAATTGAGATCATTATCAACATGTATCATTTGATCACATACTTTGATTCAAGGAAAAAATAATGACATTGAATTCATGGAGAGGTAGCTTATGTTGAATGTATCATTGGTGGTATGACATTGGTTTAATGATCAAGATAAAATTTTTCACTTTTGATTTGATGAAGAGATATCTTGTGGGCCTAGGTTGACCAGGATGGTAGTACCTTCATAAATCCATGGCCACGGTATAAGAAGGTAAATATATCTAGTAAGGCCATAGAATATATAAAGAAAAAAAATATGACAACATAAGTGTGCATCTTATTTATGAGATATCATGATACACATGTTATATTACAAAAAAAGTGTTAGTAGAAGGTATTTATAGCTATGACATTCCTTATCTCCTTATAGGCCATGATGGGTTTCTAGAATCAGATCTTGGTCTATGGGTTGGACTCATTTCTATTGAGATAAGGACCTATAGGGGCATACACTAAGTGTCTCCATAAGTTCCACCTATTCTAATTGATGAGAGTTTAGGATGAAGTGATCCCCACATGCGGGGGGTGATGAATGTTCGAGTATGATCGATCACAAGTAAAAACAATTCAATTATATTATTCAAGTTTAGAATAATGTTTTATTCAATTTATTTTTCAATATATCCACAATTTGTTTGACCATAAAAGTGAATATGAGAAAATATAAATTTTCAAACGAACATAGGATGTTCAATGTTTTTTAAATTATTTAGGGAGCTTATGGGTCAAGTAAATGGTTTATATTTTATCACATAATATTTTATATTGTTTCAGGTGAGTGATAAAATATGTATGCAATTTATTACACGTTAATTAAGTCATTCATGTGTGTGAAGGTCTAAAATGAAGGTTATTACTTTCTAGGGACCAAAGTGAAATTTTAAAAAGTATAACCTAGATATGAAAGCTCATTTTAGCCTCTTGAATATCAATTTATTCTATTTGGATGAATTTAGTGAGGTAATATCTCCTTTATTGTAATCTCAAGTTCTTAGAGAGAGATTCTGAATAAATAACAAGGTTGGATCGATCCTATCTTCTCAATCGAGTATGTGTTCTTCACGTGATCTAAGGGACATCGTAAAGCTCTTAAAATTACCACACTAGCACTCAATAAATTTAGATTTATAATCCATGAGTTGTGAAGCACACATGGATGATCCAGAGTATTCTAAGATTTGTCTCTTTGAGCCATGGCACATTGATACTGAGTGAATCAATTAAATTTAATTGTCTGGAATTTAATAAAATTATTTCAGGTGTTGTGGGATGTATCGATAATTAATTTAAATTATTTTAATGCAAGTTAAAACATTAAAAATACCCTTGAGGTGAATTTTAGAAAATTTAATTTTTATTATGCAATATAATTTCATATTTATTGATCATGGGAAGAGACCGAACTGTGCATGTTTGGTTTATTATTTATTTAATTTACTTATTTAATTTATATTTTTAATATGTAATAATTAATTTATTTTGAAGATCTGCACATTTTACCTCCATATTTAATTTCTATAAGGGAATATGTGTCCACATTTAAGTAATAAAATATAATTTCACACCATGAGTGTAACACCCTGAGATTTTATGAAAAATATTCTTTTAATTTCATTAATGTCTTGTGTTGTATTCTACACCAAGATTACCTTGCGCTATACGCAACACCGTATTAGCTTGCAGTATACGCAACACTATTCTTGGATCGTGTTACACACAATTTTGATAATAGTTATTCTACGCAACATTGAGTATATATATATATATATTCAATGTATAAATAAAATATGGTTGGATTCTGTTATACGAAACAATGAATGATTCTTTCACAACACGAAACCCTGACTTGGCTTGCATTACACGTAATCGCAACCTTCCTCGATAGCGTGTGTTGTACGCAATACTGGGTTTTAATAAACAATGATATATTATTATAATATTGTCATGAACTAGCCATTATGAATAGTATTAACTAAATTTTGAATTTTATAACATTATTATTCATCTTACACATTTTCTAGAACATGGTATAAGAACAAAATAAATTTTTTGGGTAAAATAAGTATTTTTAAAAAAATGCAGTTTTGCCGCCTTTTGATGGCGCACCCACTTTAAATCTAGTTTTTGAAATGTTTATATGTTCAATTTGACAAAAATAAAATTCTTCTTTTGAATCAGGATATAAAAATTTACATTAGATAAAGTTTTGATATTTTTCCGATAACTTTCATATTTTAATGAATAGTAAAAACACGCTATATTTTAATTAAAAACAACTTTTTTCATCATAATATATTATGTGGTTAAATTATAATATTGAATGGTTTTAAAGTATAAATAGAATATATTTTTACCATTTAATATAATGTATGTCATTAGCATTGATTTTACCTTGAATTCGTAGGTTAAATCAATTCAATCTTTTGTAATGTTTTAAAGAAAAACCCGTTTTCTTTCGACAACGGGATTAATTTTAATTTAATTTCTGCATCTTTTTTGTATTGAATTTGGAAAAATGGATTCCATATTTGGAATCAGTGTGTCCAAATTATGTTAATAAGCTACTTTTTATTTTTGGGCATTGTGAATAGTAACTACGGTAAATTTTATTTACTATAGTTAAAGGTAAATCGGGTAATTAAGGGTAAATATAAGATTATAAAATTACCCTAACACTTGGAAAAATCCTATTGGATGGACAAAAGTAGACCCATATAACCTAAGGGTCAGATTAGATTCATTTTATGGACTTTTTTCCATGAAAATAATTTAATTATTATTAAAATCAAAGAATGTGACAACATGTCACTTTCTTAAATATTATAATTATAATAATTTTAATTTCGTGATAAACTACATGAAACTTCGAACATGAATAGTATCCAGAAAGCTAATACAATTATATACATCATAGAAATTTATTTAGAATTTTTAGGGATTAAATAATTATCATTTATTATGACACAAAGATGATGCAGTAATTGTCTTATTAATGAAATATTGACATAATTGATGTTATAAATGCCCAAATAAATGTAATTTGAGACTTTTTATGACTTAAATTAATTTTATAGGTTAATATGACATGTTATTGTTGATATAAGTAACTTGTTTCGAACTTATCATTCTGTTATGAATTTCATAAAAATCATGTACCAAATAGTGTCAAAATTGACATAAATTAGTTTTTAAAAAACATATTATATTATTAATTGTTATTTAATTCCTAAAAATATAAGGTTCAGCCAAATTACTTAGATAAGGATAGATATATTAATAATAAACAACTTGGGGTTTTTTTGGCTTGTTATGGTAAGTTTATTAACCATATAGTGTAAGAAATCAAAAAGACACGGTAAAAGTTAAATTATTTAACTTAGAGTTAAATCTAATTGATAAGGTTAAAATAATAACCTAAACTTGTCTAAATACTATTTTATGAGAGGATTTAGACCCATACCCACTTTATCTTCGAAATAAGACCCTTTGGAACCATTATAAACCGAATTTGACCTTAATATAAAATAATATTTTGAGATTTTCCTAAGGTGCCCCTCTCCTCCCTTATAAAAGGGCACCTCCTCCCCCTCTTCCTCACACCACTTTGAGCCTTCAATCTCGGCCAAACCCTGAAAAAATCTCTTCTCCACTTCCCTAGTATCATCCTAGAGGTATTGGTCTTCTTCAAAGACCATCCTTAGTTCTTTAAGTGGAGGTTAAGGAAAGGCACGTCAAAAAGAGGTAATATCCATTATCGATCTTTTTCAATTTCTTTCTTCTTCAAATTATTCTTCTTTAGTTTTTTCATGATAAATTAATAAAATAAGTATTTCTTATATACTGATATGTTATTATAAATATGAAACAACTATAATTAACCTTATATCCATCCTACGGAAAAAGGAAATCACTGCGCGTGTGTACGTACGGAATACCGTCTCCACGCCGTGGTGTAATCTATTTTCCGCCACCACCTTAATTGGATGGGTATAATGGTGTAATGAGTAACTATATATAATTATTATAAAGTGATATTGCTACTGAAATAGTATACATACACTTCAACACAAGTTCACGATCATGAGAACGATATCATCGCTCGTGCGTACGTACGAACTACCGTCTCCACGACGCGATGAGATTCATTCTCCACATTAACCATTCATGAATGATTATAAAGTATATATAATGAATAATAATGAAATATATGACATGTTAAATCTACTGGATTTATGTATATATATATATGTATGTCATCTACTTACTTCCATTCAAGACAATAAGGAAAGGAAAACAACGTTCATGCGTACGTACGGACTACCGTCTCCATGAACGGTGTGTTTCATTTCATTTATCTATCTATTATATATATATATACTGAATATATATGATATATAAATCATGTTTTATATTCTTTAAGTAAGTAAATCATTATATAATTAATAATAATGTCAAGAACAACAAGTCCAAACACCTACGACAAATGAAACAATTTTACCCAAAACGCTCTTTAACATGGAATTTACAAAAGAACGGGTAATATAAAGTCATAAGTGAACCAAATATGATATCATAACAATTAATATGATTCTGTAATAAGTAAATGACATTATTTAAATCATTATACAGGAGGTTCGGACACTTACGAAGCAAATCGGACCTAAGGTAAGGGAAATATCACAATCTCATTTTTATCCGAGATTGTTTGTACTTTGGTATTTACTGGGGTGTATTTTATCATCCACATCCATGTTTCCTCAATATGTAATATTATTTCCATCCACCTACAATTGTTTAAATCCAATTTTACCCTTCGGTGAGTTTTTAGTAAAGGATATTAAAGGAATCTTTTGTCGTTTTTCGTATGAGGTACTTTTTGACTTTTTCGACAAAAGTACGAGAAGAATGTTTTTTTAACTTATACGGCATGAATGGATTTTTAAAAAATTATTTCCAAGAACCTTACTTTAAAAGTTTTCAAGTTTATTTTTAATCAAATTCTCTTAGTTTAGAATTGTATGACATGTTAAGAAAGGAAAAGTGTTTTTGAAGTAGAAAGGATATTTTCCTCAAGAATGGAGTTCAAGTGTTTTATCAAAATTATTTTCCATCTAAGATAATATAGGGTTCTGTTTATATCCCTATTATTACATGGATTTGATTATGTTGTGATGGAAATATTTTTATGAATTCCTTTATCTTATATGAATTGTTTTATGATGTCATGTTGTTTAAGATTCCCATTTTTACTACATGGGTTATGCAATGATGTATGATTTATGATTTTGTGGCACACATAAGAATGGTATCATTATGAGATGGGTGGGAACTATATCTCCCTCCAATTCATTGGGTAAAGATTTTATATCTCATGAGATAGACATGGCTGGAACGGTAGGTTATACCAGTTCAGTGAAACAGGACTGAAACGAGGAATGAACTCGGTTCAGAAAGGGAATTTGTCCACTAAGATAGTCTTGGAAATGAGTCTTGACTAACAGGAAATGATTCTCTATGATTATGTGTGTATACCAAAAAGTTTCATGTTTTAAGTTATGATTATTGGGATTACATTTCACTACTAATATTTATCCCATGTTATGAAATTATGATATCTTTTGCAGGTTAAGATTTCCAAAAGATATGTTCTTATGAATATGACGTGATTGATATTTCTTTTGTTTACTCTTACTGAGCATTTGAGCTCACCCTTTTATGTTTTTTTTCCAGGACACAAAGAAAGGAATTAGGTTTAAAAAAAGGAGATCTTTATGGGAGATGTTGAAGATCTTTCACCACGATTATAAGATTATATTCCGAGTTTCCAAAGACACTAAACTATTACGGTCCTTGTGTGTGTGTTTTTGTTATGTACTAAGTATTCTGCAAAAGTAATGTAATGTCCATGTACGTCCGGCTTCGGGTCTCTACAGTTGGTATCAGAGGAAAGGTTTAGTCAACCTTTGGAAACTAGGATGCGAAAAAGTTAGTGAGATCCCTAGAGATATTTCTAAGGTATGTCTAGGGATGTCCCTAAGGATAAGTATATGTATAGGATATAGTCCTAGAACTACGGTAACGATCTTAGAATTTAACCTAAGATGTTAGATATTGAGGTGATCCCCCTTTACTATGTTGTTTTACCTAGCATGATTTTTGCCTCTCACAATATTCTTTTTGGGTTTTAGACGATGGCTAGAACCCGAAGGAACCGTGTTGATCAATGTAATGGACAATGCAATGATTGTCCTCCTGAACAAACAAATGTTATGGGAGATGGAGTGAAAAATATTATTGCTATACTTACACAAGCTATGAATCATTCTGGACTTCCAAATGAGCAGAGAAGGGAACAACATTCTATTGAGTCCTTCATGAGGCAACATCCACCTTCTTTTAGTGGATCTTCTGATCCACTTGTTGCTGAACAATGGATCAGTACCACTGAAAAGATATTTTCAGTTCTTTAATGTTCTGAACATGATAAAGTCATCTTAGCAGTATATCGTTTTGAAGGTGAAGCTGATCAATGGTGGAATCTTATCAAGAATACAAGGCAAAGAGATGAAATTGAGTCCATGGAATGGGACGAGTTCAAGAACTTATTTTTCAATAAGCACTTCCCTCGTATTCTTCGAACAAAGATGGAGAAGGAGTTTCTTGAACTAAAGCAAAAGGATGATGAATCTTTTGGTATATACGAAGCGAATTTTACAAGGCTTGCAAGGTATGCATCTGGATTTATCATCCAACCTGAAAGTAAAGTTGATCGATTCTTCAGTGGCTTAAAACCAAATCTTCGAAGGGCATTATCTATAAGAGACTTCAGTAGCTATGAAGAAATTGTGCGTTGTGCTATCAAGGTAGAAATGGAAGTTGGTGTTACTTATCCATCTCATAGTTTTGACAAGAAACGAAAGATGGAGTTTAAGGAGAAATCTCATAATAATGGTGAAAATAAGATGAATGTTTCCTTATGCACAAAGTGTGGAAAGAAGCATGGTGGAGATTGTCTTAAAGGGACTAGAAAATGTTTTAAGTGTGGAAAAGAAGGTCATCGAGCAACTGAGTGTCAAAGTAATGGAAAAAGGGTTTCTAATGATGTGAATAAAGAAAACACTGCAGAGAACGCACCACCAACACTTCAATGCTTCAAGTGCAAGGAAATGGGGCATTATGCTAATAAATGCCCTAATCCAAGGGTTAGTGATGATCGACATGAGCAACCACTTAAGGCAAAGGACAAAGGGAAGTCACATGCGATCACTATTGGCGATGTTGAATATGAAAACGATGTGGTGGAATGATTAAGTGTTTATGTAATTGGATTTCAAAATATTATCATGGAATCTCATTTATGGTATTGTGTAATTTTGGAATATCTATGTATTGGTTTTCAATAATTATATGATACTAGTAACCAGGGAAAAAAAGTGATTGAAATATTTTTGGAAAGTAGATGATATGCGCATAATGAAGGGACAAGAAGATAATGAGATGTTTGATTGTATTCATGAGCTCATGATTGATATAAGGACTAAGTATATAGAATTTTGAGGATTTTGGTATGTGGAATGAGTTATCTTTTGACAGCACTCATGTTTTCACTAAGATTCAATGGGTATTCATTTTTTAAGAGATTACATGATTATGGTATTCACATGACTGGAATGTGACGAACAAGATATATGAGGGATAAATGATGGCATTCACGTGATCATTTTCTCTATACTATGAGCTTGGACCGAAGTATTTTAGATAAGCCTAAAGATTGGAATGGATTATGTTGGACATAAGTTAGTATTGTTTAAGGATAAAACTTTTTTTGATATTGTTGATGGGATGTTATAATAATGTAGTTTTAGAAAAAGGACAACCTGCAGGATGTGCGACAACCCATCGCGTCGGCCAAGGCTGTGGGAATCGAACCCACAACTAAAGTGCGACAGGCCTTTATCGCATACCACTGGCCTACAGAAAGTCCCTGATTAGTAGAAACTAGTTTTATTTTATTAAGCGGTATGATATATGAAGTATAAGTTCATTTTTGGAATCGTATATGATTAACCTCACCAAAGACAGACTTATGTATATTTGATAACTATCGCTAAACTTTTGTTTGAAACAGGTGGAATGACCCATCATTCTATCACATGATCTGTTAACACTTCACGAATAACAAATTCAACTTCATTTCTTTAAGAGATGAAATGGAAATTGTTCAAAGCACGAACAACAGTGAGATTGTACCAAAATCAAGTAAGTATTTCTTCTAATTAAAATCTTTCAACTTTAGGGAAATGATATTGAAAACCAAAAATGTTGTCCTAGTGATCTTATATTTGATTAATCAGATGGTACCCTAGATCATCAAAAATTTATGGCTTTGCGATTGTTGGCTTTTTTATAGCCATGTTCTCTACCACTCTCCATCAGAACTTGATGGTTAGATTTTTCTTCCATATACATATTTTCACCTATGTTCTCCTACGTGGAAACCCAGTGATGAGTTAATTTGGGTAACCGTTACATTTCATACTTTAGTTTTTAAAGCCATGTTTTGGTATTCCTTTTTACGATGTGGGTTTCTATTAAACAAACTTTCGAGTAGTAAACCATTTATAACCCCGACGAATTTCGAGGGCAAAATTCATTTTAAGGGGGGTAGAATGTAACACCCCGAGATTTTATGAAAAATATTATTTTAATTTCATTAATGTCTTGTGTTGTATTCTACACCAAGATTACCTTGCGCTATATGCAACACCGTATTAGCTTGCAGTATACGCAACACTATTCTTGGATCGTGTTACACACAATTTTGATAATAGTTATTCTACGCAACATTGAGTATATATATATATATATTCAATGTATAAATGAAATATGGTTGGATTCTGTTATACGAAACAATGAAGGATTCTTTCACAACACGCAACCCTTACTTGGCTTGCATTACATGCAATCGCGAACTTCCTCGATAGCGTGTGTTGTACGCAATACCGAGTTTTAATAAACAACGATATATTATTATAATATTGTCATGAACTAGCCGTTATGAATAGTATTAACTAAATTTTGAATTTTATAACATTATTATTCATCTTACACATTTTCTAGAACATGGTATAAGAACAAAATACATTTTTCGGGTAAAATAAGTATTTTTCAAAAAATGCAGTTTTGCCGCCTTTTGTTGGCGCACCCACTTTAAATCTAGTTTTTGACATGTTTATATGTTCAATTTGAAAAAATAAAATTCTTCTTTTGAATCAGGATATAAAAATTTACATTAGATAAAGTTTTGATATTTTTCCGATAACTTTCATATTTTAATGAATAGTAAAAACACGCTATATTTTAATTAAAAACAACTTTTTTCATCGTAATATCTTATGTGGTTAAATTATAATATTTAATGGTTTTAAATTATAAATAGAATATATTTTTACCATTTAATATAATTTATGTCATTAGCATTGATTTTACCTTGAATTCATAGGTTAAATCAATTCAATCTTTTGCAATGTTTTAAAGAAAAACCCATTTTCTTTCGACAACATGATTAATTTTAATTTAATTTCTGCATCTTTTGTGTATTGAATTTGGAAAAAGGGATTCCATATTTGGAATCAGTGGGTCCAAATTATGTTAATAAGCTACTTTTTATTTTTGGGCATTGTGAATAGTAACTACGGTAAATTTTATTTACTATAGTTAAAGGTAAATCGGGTAATTAAGGGTAAATATAAGATTATAACATTACCCTAACACTTGGAAAAATCCTATTGGATGGATAAAAGTAGAAAAATATAACCTAAGGGTCGGATTAGATTCATTTTATGGACTTTTTTCCATGAAAATAATTTAATTATTATTAAAACCAAAGAATGTGACAACATGTCACTTTCTTAAATCTTATAAGTATAATAATTTTAATTTAGTGATAAACTTCATGAAACTTAGAACATGAATAGTATCCAGAAATATAATACAATTATATGCATCATATGAATTTATTTAGAATTTTTAGGGATTAAATAATTATTATTTATTATGACACAAAGATGATGCAGTAATTGTCTTATTAATGAAATATTGACATAATTGATATTATAAATGCCCAAATAAATGTAATTTGAGACTTTTTATGACTTACATTAATTTTCTAGGTTAATATGACATGTTATTGTTGATATAAGTAACTTGTTTAGAACTTATCATTCTTTTATGAATTTCATAAAAATCATGTACCAAATAGTGTCAAAATTGACATAAATTAGTTTTTAAAACAAATATTATATTATTAATTGTTATTTAATTCCTAAAAATCTAAGTTTCATCCAAATGACTTATATAAGGATAGATATATTAATAATAAACAACTTGGGGTTCTTTTGACTTGTTATGGTAAGTTTATTAACCATATAGTGTAAGAAAACAAAAAGACACGGTAAAAGTTAAATTATTTAACATAGAGTTAAATCTAATTGATAAGGTTAAAATAATAACCTAAACTTGTCTAAATCCTATTGGATGAGAGGATTTCGACCCATCCCCACTTTATATTCGAAATAAGACCCTTTGGAACCATTATAAACCTAATTTGACCTTAATATAAAATAATATTTTGAGATTTTCCTAAGGTGCCCCTCTCCTCTCTAATAAAAGGGAACCTCCTCCCCCTCTTCCTCACACCACTTTGAGCCTTCAAGCTCGGCCAAACCCTGCTAAAATCTCTTCTCCACTTCCCTAGTATCATCCTAGAGGTCCTGGTATTCTTCAAAGACCATCCTTAGTTCTTTAAGTGGAGATTAAGAAAAGGCGCGTCAAAAAGAGGTAATATCCATTACCGATCTTTTTCAATTTCTTTCTTCTTCAACTTGTTCTTCTTTAGTTGTTTCATGATAAAGTAATAACATAAGTATTTCTTATATACTGATATGTTATTATAAATATAAAACAACTCTAATTAACCTTCTATCCATCCTACGGAAAAAGGAAATCACCGCGCGTGCGTACATACGAAATACCGTCTCCACGCCGTGGTGTAATCTATTTTCCGCCACCACCTTAATTGGATGGGTATAATGGTGTAATGAGTAAATATATATGATTATTATAAAGTGATATTGATACTGAAATAGTATACATACACTTCAACACAAGTTCACGATCATGAGAATGATATCATCGCTCGTGCGTACGTACGGACTACGGTCTCCACAACGCGATGAGATTCATTCTCCACATTAACCATTCATGAATGATTATAAAGTATATATAATGAATAATAATGAAATATATGACATGTTAAATCTACTGGATTTATTTATATATATATATGTATGTCATCTACTTACTTCCATTCAAGACAATAAGGAAAGGAAAACAACGTTCATGCGTACGTACGGACTACCGTCTCCATGAACGGTGTGTTTCATTTCATTTATCTATCTATTATATATATATATATATACTGAATATATATGATATATAAATCATGTTTTATATTCTGGAAGTAAGTAAATCATGATATAAGTAATAATAATGTCAATAACAACAAGTCCAAACACCTACGACAAATGAAACAATTTTACCCAAAACGCTCTTTAACATGGAATTTACAAGAGAACAGGTAATATAAAGTCATAAGTGAACCATATATGATATAATAACAATTAATATGATTCTGTAATAAGTAAATGACATTATTTAAATCATTATACAGGAGGTTCAGACACTTACGAAGCAAATCGGACCTAAGGTAAGAGAAATATCACAATCTCATTTTTATCCGAGATTGTTTGTACTTTGGTATTTACTGGGGTGTATTTTATCATCCAAATCCATGTTTCCTCAATATGTAATATTATTTCTATCCACCTACAATTGTTTAAATCCAATTTTACCCTTCGGTGAGTTTTTAGTAAAGGATATGAAAGGAATCTTTTGTCGTTTTTCGTACGAGGTACTTTTTGACTTTTCCGAAAAAAAGTACAAGAAGAATGTTTTTTTAACTTATACGGCATGAATGGATTTTTAAAAAATTATTTCCAAGAAGCTTACTTTAAAAGTTTTCAAGTTTATTTTTAATCAAATTCTCTTAGTTTAGAATTGTATGACATGTTAAGAAAGGAAATGTGTTTTTGAAGTAGAAAGGATATTTTACTCAAGAATGGAGTTCAAGTGTTTTATCAAAATTATTTTCCATCTAAGATAATATAGGGTTCTGTTTCTATCCCTATTATTACATGGATTTTATTATGTTGTTATGGAAATATTTTTATGAATTCCTTTATCTTATATGAATTTTTTTATGATGTCATGTTGTTTAAGATTCCCATTTTTATTACATGGGTTATGCAATGATGTATGATTTATGATTTTGTGGAACACATAAGAATTGTATAATTATGAGATGGGTGGGACCTATATCTCCCTCCAATGCATTGGGTAAAGATTTTATATCTCATGAGATAGACATGGCTGGAACGGTAGGTTATACCGGTTCAGTGAAACAGGACTGAAATGAGGAATGAACTCGGTTCAGAAAGGGACTTTGTCCACTAAGATAGTCTTGGTAATGAGTCTTGAATAACAGGAAATGATTCTCTATGATTATGTGTGTATGCCACAAAGTTTCATGTTTTAAGTTATGATTATTGGGATTACATTTCACTACTAAGATTTATCCCATGTTATGAAATTATGATCTCTTTTGCAGGTTAAGATTTCCAAAAGATATGTTCTTATGAATATAACGTGATTGATATTTCTTTTGTTTACTATTACTGAGAATTTGAGCTCACCCTTTTATGTTTTTTTTCCAGGACATAAAGAAAGGAATTAGGTTTAAAAAAAAGGAGATCTTTATGGGAGATGTTGAAGATCTTTCACCACGATTAGAAGATTATATTCCGAGTTTCCAAAGACACTAAACTATTACGGTCCTTGTGTGTGTATTTTTGTTATATACTAAGTATTATGAAAAAGTAATGTAATGTCCATGTACGTCCGGCTTTGGGTCTCTACAATGAGTTAAATATCTGAGGAGTTTTTGGCAAAGCAGTTCAAGTAGAGATCCAGTGAAATCCAAAAAAGTGAAGTGCATGAGTGTTGTGGGAACTGCAATTCATGTTAGGTATTTATGTAAATAATTCGCATAGGGTCTCAGTCAATCCATTATTTTCTTGATGGAATAACCAATAGTTAATGTCTCATGATCATGTCATTATTTATTTATTTTATTTTGTGCATGATTTATTATTTTTTGAATGTGTATTTATTATGCACGATCACATAGTATAATAATAAACAAGCATGAAAAGATAAAAATGAGAATGTGTGGTGAATGTTTTCTATTTAAAATAATGGTTAAGTTGTGAGAAAGGTCACATATAACAATAATGTTAACTATAAAAGGATTTCATTAACTAAGATAAATTAATAAATCCATCAAAGAAAATATCAAGTCATTAAATGTCTTCCATTGCTTGAATTTGAACACAAATGATTGTTCAAGGTGCTTATCAACCCTATTTTAGGGTGTATCATAATGTTGGGGAGTTCTTATTATAGTGGCGGGTTAACTTAACTATATTTTTCATCATAGGAGTAGACATAGATAGCTTGATTCAACTTTAGAGGCAAATCATTGAGCAATGAAAAGTAATTATTTATAGGAGACGTGACTCTACTCAATGGATCAAGGATCCAAAAGTTAATGCGGTTATCCATTCAAACATATTCCATGAAATTCGTTGAGTATTGGTGTATCCATATCTTGTAGACTATGAGGAGAGGTTTCAAGGACCATTTCCACTAGAATACTCAAGAAATAGAGTATTCTGAATCTATTAGTTGAGGGATACTAGGATTTGATAAAATAGTGGGATATATTTAAAATTAATAATTTGAAAATGTATATTGGTAATAAATATATAGTACTAATCTACTAAGTTATTTTTTGTAGATCAAAATGGAAACCAACACTAATTCAATTTCATTGCGATCAATATTGGATAAAAATAATTTCTTGACTGACCATAATTTCCAGGGGTGGTAGAGGTGTTTGCGCATAGTACTACACCAAGAGAGGAATCTTTATGTGTTGGAATAAGCACTTTCTATTTATTCCCCTCCAAGATCAATAAAGGAGGATAAATATAAATATAAGAAGCATATGGATTATACACTAGATGTTCAGTGTTTCATGTTGTCATCTATGTCCAATGAGCTATAGAAAATGCATGAGAAAAAAATATGCTTTCCAAATGTTATCTTAACTCTAAGAGTTATACCAAGAGAGAGATTAGTAAGAAATATATGTTATATCCTATTCTCTCTATAGATGTAGGATAGTATATGGAAATCAAGTAGAAACTCATGTACTCAAGATGATCGGGTACAATGAGAGACTTGAGACCCTTGGGTTCAAACTGAACCAAGATCTAACAATGAATCTCATTCTTACCTCTTTAGCATATAGCTTCAAGAATTTAATTTTTAATTATAATATGAATAACATGAATAAGTCACTCCCAAATTTATTGAATTTAGTTTGCTAAGTAGGTAAGGATATGAATAATTACAACTCTTTTATCCTTATGGTGAACAAGAGGAGGAAAGGAAAGAATAAAGTTTCAAGGGTTAAGTATAAGTCAAAGATACTAATGCACAACCCTTTAAAGATGCCAAAGATATAGAGAAAGAGTAAAAATTAGGAGGTTGTTTTATTTTCATGTGGTAAGAAAGGTCATTGGAAGAATAATTACATAGCTGGGAAGCAGAAGCAGGTTGGCACTTCTACTTTAGATATATTTTTCATTTAATTCAATATGTATATTTTTACAAGTTGGGTATTGGATACTACATGCGGATCACAAATTTGTATTAAAATATAGAAACCAAGTATATTCAAGAAAATTGAAAAAGATGAAGTAGATCTTCGAGTGGTGAATAGTGTGATACTATTTACATTAATAGTGGGAGATTATCATCTTACTTTTCCTAGTGGGATGGTTCCTGTACTAAATAATTATTAGTATGTACCATATATTACTAGAAACATAATCTCAACGTTGATTTTAGAAACTATTGGATTTTAGTTCATGTTTTGAAATAAATGTTGTCTTATATATAAGGATAACATATTTTATGATATGGAATATCTTAACAATGGGTTGTATATACTTGAACTTAAAAATCTAGTATTGGAAATCAATGAAAAATTAAATGAGAATGACTTATATCCTACCCATCTTTGGAACTTTAGGATAGTTTATGTAAATAAGAATAATTTGTGAAAACTACATCAAACAAGGTATTTATACTCCCCAGATTTAAAACCCTTGGATGTATGTCACATTTTTTTACAAGGTATAATGACCAAATAACCTTTGAGTGGTAAAGGATAAAGAGCCAAAGAACCATTGGAATTGGTTCATAATGATGTATGTGGTCTATTTTCAGTAGAGGAAAGGGGTAGTTTTTATTACTTCATTACTTTTACCGATGAATATAGTAGATATGGATATATATACTTAATGAGGTATAAGTCATATTCCTTTAGCATGCTTAAGGAATATCATAACGAAGTAGAGAATAAACTTGGTAAAAATATTAAGAAACTCCACTCAGAAAGTGGTAGATAATATCTTAACTAAGATTTAATCAATCATTTAAGGGAGTGTGAGATAATTTATCAATTAAATACTCCTTACACACCTTAGTGGAATGGTGTTAGTGAAAGTTGGAAATAGAACCTACTTGAAATAGTCAGATCGACGAAGAGTCTGGGAACTCTACCGTTATCCTTTTGGAGATATGCACTACAAACTATAGCATATACAATAAACCAAGTACCAAATAAATAAATAGATAGGATTTCATATGAGTTTTGGTATGGAAATAAAACTAGTCAATCACACATATGTGTATGCAGATGTGAGGATTTTTTCAAGACTATACCTAGTGAAAAAATTTCATCTCAGAGCATGAAGTGAATATTTATAGGTCATCATAAGGATACTAAAGGATATTACCTATAAAACCCTTTAGATAGAAAAGTGGTTGTAACAAGACATGCTACATTTCTAGTAAGGGAACACATTTCCAATGGAAATAGTTGGATAAATATTTACTTTGATGAAGTTGATGCACCAGATACACAAAAGTTAGTACAAAAACAATGTACACAAGTGAAAGTAGAAGCGAAGAGGTTCCTGAGACATAATCAATTCATATATCTACTAGAGAGGTTAGATAACTAGAGAGATATGGTTTTCTTATCACTAAGTCAAGTGACACATTACTCCTAGAGAATGATGAACCTTTAACCTATAAGGAAGTAGTAGATGTAAATGTTGCTGCTAAATGGAAAGAATTTGTGCATTATAAAATGGATTTCATATACCAAAATGAAGTTTGGATTTTGGTAGACCCACCAGAATATGTAAATACTATTGGGTGTAAATGGGAATTTTAGAAAAAAAGACATGAACAGTCAATTAAGAACCTATAAGGCATGGCTAGCTATAAAGCTCCGACCCTAGTTACCTAGAGTCAGTGCATTATTTTAATACATTGACATGATTACAAGGAATCAAGTCCCGAAGGACTGATTGGTTTAGCAGTCTTGGAAAATAGATTACATACATGAATATTACATTACACATTAGAAAATAAAACACAACATAAATGAATCTTCGTGAAAACCATTATTCCCTTTTAGCTCAACCCTTCATATCATTCACAATACACTTCTTGGAATCCTAGGAAAAATAAAACATAGAAAGGGGTGATCTCAAATTCTCAGTAAGGGTAAGCAATACAGCAGAAGATAACATAAATATTAAGCATGGTGAATAATTGAAACCACATGCCTTTACCAATAATAAACATGAATACTTTTATGGCAGGAATATGAGATGAGTAAATATTTCCATAATAAAACATAATCATGGGTATTCTACTAGTCGAATGACCATGTGAACCATCAATATTATTTTCATAATGAGGGAATGTATAATGCCAGACATTCTAAAATTTTTTGTCAAGGCCTCGGCCAAGACGTCTAAAAATGATTAAGGCCTCGGCAAAAACCATATATCAAATTGGGAAAGGCCTCGACCAATTCCACATCAAATTGTCTCCTGATACCTACCGATGCATCAAGGAGCTATAGCGGGCTCCACCCGTCACTTACTATGTCCAATACATTCCTCATATGAAAAGGTTGAAACATAACATAAACATTCATATAAGAACTAGGATACGAAATGTCAATACTTTAACTATAAACAATGAATGGTATAAAAATAATACATCCATAGTCAAACATATCACAAAAACTTCAATACAACACGGAAGACTTGTATCATAATAAATAAACTTCAAACAAGATAAAAATCCATCAAAGGATGTTGACATAGATGAAAATGATTTGTAAAACTCTTTGAGAGAAATATCCATTTTCATGAAAACATTTAAAAGTCACACAATTTTGAAAGGAAGACATTTAAAGACATTTTTGAATCAAAGTTTCCCATACCACTTTGAAACTTTTTAATGTAATTAACATTTTAAAAGCATTCATGTCCATATAAATAAATCCTTAACAAAACATTTTGAAAACATGGACATTAATGAGAATGATTTAGAAGAATAAATATTTAAAACATTTAAAATGATGTTTTAATAAAATAGTCCCTTAAAATAATCCCATTGAAAACTCTTTTATGATAGATGGACATGTATAATAAATATGGCCGAGTAAAAACTTACCCATAAACAATCTCGGATAATAATGAGATTGAGGAATTAACCCTTACCTTGCACTTTCCTTTGGTTGAGGGTACGTTTAACCTACTATATAATGACCATAGTATGTTATTAAATTATAACAGAACCATATTCATATTTATTACATCATACAAGATTCATTTATGACTTTATACTACCCATTTAATAATTATTTCCATGTTAAATTAATCATTTTGGGTAAAATCACTTTCTTTATTGTATGTGTTTTAACTTGTTATTCTTGATCGTATAATTTAGATTATGATTTAAATGATTCTAGAATATAATCCATGATTTATATATCATATATATTTTGAATATAAATATTTATAATAGATGTATATATGAAATGGAAGGCACCGTTTATGGAGACAGTAGGCCGTACGTATGCATAAACGCTGTTTCCGTTTTCATATCGTATTGAAAGGAAGTAAGTGAATAAGATATATGTAAGTAAATATATATATATATATAAATATATATATCTACAGTAGAATTATTATTTCATATATTACATACTTATTAGTAATATATATTTTTATAATCGTCGATGAATGATGATCATGGAAATGAATCTCATCGCGTCGTGGAGACGGAAATCCATACGTACGCACGAGCGACAATATCATTTCCTTAAAGGTGTGGAATTGGATGGTATATTAATTTTACAGAGACATTAGCATGTTATTTTCATTATTTATATACATATTACTCATCATTATATCCATCCAAATAACATAGTGTTGAATAACAAATTACACCACGGCGTGGAGACGGTAAGACGCACGTACACACGTATGGTGACATGTCATTCATAGGATGGATAAAATAATTAATATGGTTGTACCATATTTCTAATAACATCACATTATATATAAGATACTGTATTTATTGTTTTAGAAAGGAAATAACAAAGAAAGAGGAAGTGGAAGAAGAAAAGAACTTGAAAGAGGTGATAAAATATTTACCTCTTCTTCGGGTTCTTCCTTTTGATTGGATCAAAATGGCTCCTTAGGTTGGCTTTCTAATCAAACTAAGGCCTCTAGGATCAAGTTAGAGAAGTTGGGAGGACATTTGGGCAGGGTTTGGCCGATCCAAATGGGTTTGGAGATGTTATTTGGAGAGAAGGGAAAGTTCCCTTTTATAAGAGGGGTGAGGGTCACTTTAGGAAAAGATTAAAGTATTAATTTATTATACAATCTTATTAGGTTTATAATGGTTCCAAATGAATTTATTTATAGACTTAGGTGGTTATGGGTCTAAATACTCTCAACCAATAGGTTTTAGACAAGTTTAGGCTACCATTTTAACCTTATCTTTTAGATTTAACTCTTAGTTAAATAGTTTATCTTTTACCATGTCTTCTTGTATTCTTACTCTATATGGTTAATAAAAATACTTTAAACTTCCAATAGAACCTAAAGTGGCTCATTAATGACATATATAATATTATTTAAGCCCTTTGTCTGAACCTTACATTTTTATGAATATTATATCAACCAATAATATAGTATTTGTTTTAAATATTAATTTATGTCAATTTTGACACAATTTGGTATTTTGTTTTTGTGAAAGTCATAACTACTTGATTAATTCAAACAAGATATATTGAATCAGCCATAAAATGTCATATTCACCTTGAAAATTCGTTTATGTCATAAAAACTTTGAAATTATATTTATTTTAATATTTATAATACCATTTATTTGATTCTTTCATTAATAAGGTAATTACTGCATCATCTATATGTCATAAATAAATTTAATTATTTAAGGTCAAAAAGATTATAAATAAAATACCATGATGTAGTAAATATTTTTATCTTTATAATGAATATTTATAGTCGAATTTATCTTATGTATAACCCTATATTAAAAATGGTTTAGTTAATAAACTTTGAATTTAACACTTTTAACTCTTCTTTAAATTAAATAATAATAAATGTCCTAATCTAATCCAAGTGGACCTAAAGGATCATATTTTTTTTCCTAAGGTTCTTTTTGGTCGAATTTCACTTATCTAGTAGAAGTAGGACATGTGTTTGGGTAATAATAATATCATTTTTACCCTTAATTACCCTATTTACTTTTAACTGTTGTAAATAAAAGTAAAAAGTTACAATTCACCAAAAATTATTTTAATCTTATTGAACCACATTTTAATCCTTGATATTAACCGTGTCTCTCGGATTTTTTAAATTCAACTCACAGAAGCGGTAAAATTATGTTTTATGTAAATTTGCAAATGCTCCTAGGAGGTGGGTAAAAGATGGTAAAAAGTTTGATAAAATTTTTATATATCTAAAATTATTATAAAATGACTCCAATGAATTATATTGAATTTATATAGGTATTATATATCTATTTTGACCTAAAATAAATTTAAATAAAATAAATAATTATTTAAATAAAAAGTCAGTTTTAACCAATAACTCAGTATTTTTCACTATTCATCAAAAATTGAATGTTTTCAGAAAAATACCAAAAATTCACCCTAAGCTAATTTTGATATTCCGAATTCAAAAATGAATTATATTTTACCAATTTCAAAACATATAAGTTTCATTAATTAATTTAAAATTAATTCCCGTTGTCAAAACCAAGAAGCGTATTTTTAAGAAATAATAACTATCAAAAGATTGACACTTGTTTATGTCCAATTTCAAAGTGAAATTACTTAAAATGACCATCATTTGATTAAATGGTAAAAATATAATCTAATTATACTTCCAAACCACTAAAATGTATAATTCAACACTATAAATTATTTTGATTAAAAAAGTTGTTTTCTGTTAAAATGTAGTATTTTTCACTATTCACCCAAATATGAAAGTTATCAGAAAAACACCAAAAATTTATTGAAAATAAATTATTATGTCCCAATTCTAAATAAGAAGTTTATTTTGTCAAATTGAATATATAAAAGTTTCAAATATTGGATTTAAAATGGGTTCTCTATTAAAAGGCAGTAAAATTGCATTTTTTGAAAAATAATTCTTTTATCTAAAAAATGTTTTTTTCTTACATTATGTCTAAGAAACTCATAATATGGATTCTAAAATTATAAGTATTATATAATGTTTAAAATTTAGTTAATATAATTCATAACCGCTTTTGAACGACTAGTTTGGTAAGTCGTGATGCACTTGAACTCAGTGTTGCGTATAGTGCAAGTTATTGCATTACTTTAAAGAAATAACATATTATGAAATCTTGGGGTGTTACATTATTCACTCCTTCAATAAATTGCATCCTCGCAATTTGAAATTGTTCTTCAAAAATAAAAGGATGAAAATAGAAAATACCTTTGTGGGAAAACCCACATCGGAAATTGTGTTAATAAAATTTAGTCTTAATAATAAGAAAAAGGGAATGAAAAAGTCACCACCAAATTAAGATCTCGATTATGAGAACATTGGTAGAAATTAGAGACACATAATTTTAGGAAAAACGTAAATATTTATATGGAGTGATTGAGGTTATCAGTCACAAACAATTATAGAATTGAGGGCCTCAAAGCCATCAATCTATGATGATTTAAAATATCATTGGTTCAACAAAACATAAGGTATTAGGATAATAAATCTTTAGTTTTAAGATGAATTACCTAAATTTTAAGAATTTATTTATTCATAGAATAAGAGAAGAAAAAAAAATATATATATACTTAACAATTAGAGTTTCATCCTTCAACTAATTCCTACCTCAAACTCATCTTTCACTCCAAATGATTTCAAAAAAAATTCTATTTACCCAAATCGTATAAGGTTCCAAAAATAATGAATTTATAATTCATTTGTAAAACTATTTAAAAAAAACTAAATTATACAAACCAGTACATCATGTAGTCCAGTCATAGGTGATGCACCTTTTTCGCTCTTCGGTTGCGGGTTCAAATCTCACGACCTTGCTGAACGTGACGGGTTGCCGCCCGACCTCCAAGTTGTCCTTTTTATGGCAATCCAAAAATAACATTAACAATAGTATCCAATTTAAAACTTAATCCATTCCAACCTTTATAATTATCCAAAATACTTATATCCAAACTCTCATTCCAAAGTTTATAAGGAAGTTAAACATAATGAGGATCCTCTTTGCCAGGTAATAACATGTGAATGCCTTCATCGTGTATTCTTTTACAACACCGCAACATCCTAAATTATCAAAATCAACCATCACTTATTCCAAAATAACTACCTCATTATCAGGACCATATTAAGGATTACCTTTCCTTCAACCATTTATTTTCCAAAAAGTGTAGCTTACTATTAAGTCACTTTTCTTAGAACCATATAATCTCAAATCCTCAATAAAATAGTACTGCAGTACAATCCTTATTTATCTCCATAATTTATGTAACCAGTATACTGTTGATACAACACTCAAATTAAATAATTCTATAATAACAACATAAGAACACTTTTCATTCTTTTTTTATCTGAGGTAGTATCATAACTTGATTATTATTTAATAACATCGTTTGCGGTATACTCTTATGAATGGGACATTGATTTGCGTAGTGTCTCAACGCCTTGCAGATGAAGCATTTTACATTTGAAAACTTTTTCTTACCCTTGAAATCACGTACTTGGTGTCCTTTTTCTCTACAATTATAACAAACTCCCATTCCCTTCAAGCATTTACCAAGGTGTTTCATTCCACATTTATCACATATTGGAAAATCCTTCTTTCCCTTATTCCCTTTATCCATCTTTCTTTCTACCATCCTTTTCTTCTCTGGCTTCCCTTAAAATTCATAAGATTCAAAGAATTATTTACTAATCTTATTAACACATGATATTATTTCATCATATGTTGAGAATACATGGCAAACTATTTCCCTTCTAAATGTTGTCTTAATACTACGAATGATATGATCATTCTTACTCTTTGGATCATACGTATTGATGGAGTTCACATTTGTTCTACTGGGCACCATTTCTATACAATGGCATAAACTAGATCAGTTTATGAATTACAATGAATAATTCCAAACTTATAAAATACCTAACATAAATTGAACAGTTTATGGATATAATCCATAAAAATATTTTATTTGAGGCTCGTAAATCCTTTATAATTATTTTTAAAGAAAATGATAATTATCCAAATCATATCCCCGGGAGTGTCGTAACCAAGAGTGAAGCAAGGCCTATTGTCGTGCACTAGTTCCCGTTCGAGTCTAGCTCAAAGCGGTGTTTTCGGGTTTTACCCCTAGGTACATCTGTGCTAGAGCCGCCTCTACCTATTCGTATCTAGACATGGATGTATTTTCTTGGAAAACTCAAAAAATCTCTACATTACCAAAATTATAGGAAGTCCTTCAATACTAATCCTCAAAGTCTATCTTAGGTCTATGTGCTCTAATCAAATTTTATCTAAATCAAGCTTCCAAGGTTATTGCTAAACTTCATCTGATACCAACTGTAACGCCCCGACCCTAGTTACCTAGAGTCGGTGCATTATTTTAATACATTGGCATGATTACAAGGAATCAAGTCCCAAAGGACAGATCAGTTTAGCAGTCTTGGAAAATAGATTACATACATGAATGTTACATTACACATTAGAAAATAAAACACAACATAAATGAATCTTTGCAGACACCATTATTCCCTTTTATCTTAACCCTACATATCATTCACAATACACTTCTTGGAATCATGGGAAAAATAAAACATAGAAAGGGGTGAGATCAAACACTTAGTAAGGGTAAGAAATACAGCAAAAGATAACATAAATATTAATCATGGTGAATAATTGAAACCACATGCCTTTACCAATAATAAAAATGAATACTTTTATGGTAGAAATATGAGTTGAGTAAATATTTCAATAATGAAACATAATCATGGGTATTCTACTAGTCAAATGACCACATGAACCATCAATATTATTTTCATAATGAGGGAATGTATAATGCCAGACATTCTGAAACATTTTTTCAAGGCCTCGACCAAGACATCTAAAAATGATTAAGGCCTCGGCCAAAACCATATATCAAATTGGGAAAGGCCTCGGCCAATTCCACGTCTAATTGTCTCATGATACCTACCGATGCATTGAGGATCTATAGCGAGCTCCACCCATCACTTACTATGTCCAATACATTCCTCATATGAAAAGGTTGAAACATAACATAAACATTCGTATAAGAACTAGGATAAGAAATTTCAATACTTTAACCATAAACCATGAATGGTATAAAAATAACACATCCACAATCAAACATATCAAAAAACCTTCAATACAATATGGAACATTTGTATCATAATAAATCAAATTCAAACAAGATAATAATCCTTCAAAGGATGTTGACATAGATGAAAATGATTTGTAAAACTCTTTGAGAGAAATATCTCTTTTCATGAAAACATTTAAAAGTCACACAATTTTGAAAGGAAGACAGTTAAAGACATTTTTTAATCAAAGTGTCCCATACCCCTTTGAAACTTTTTAATGTAATTAATATTTTAAAAACATTCATATCCATATAAATAAATCCTTAAAAAAACATTTTGAAAACATGGACATTAATGAGAATGATTTAGAAGAATAAATATTTAAAACATTTAAAATTATGTTTTAATAAAATATTCCCTTAAAATAATCCCATTGAAAACTCTTTTATGATATATGGACATGGATAATAAATATGTCCCAGTAAAAACTTACCCATAAACAATCTCGGATAATAATGAGATTGAGGACTTAACCCTTACCTTGCACTTTCCTTTGGTCGAGGATACGTTTAACCTTTTATATATTGACCATAGTATGTTATTAAATTATAACATAACAATATTAATATTTATTACATCATACATGATTCATTTATGACTTTATACTACCCATTTAATAATGATTTCCATGTTAAATTAATCATTTTGGATAATAATCACTTTATTTATCGTATGTGTTTTAATTTGTTATTCTTGATCGTATCATTTAGATTATGATTTAAATGATTATAGAATATAAACCATGATTTATATATCATATATATTTAGACTATAAATATTTATAATAGATGTATATATGAAATGGAAGGCATCGTTTATGGAGACGGTAGGCCGTACGTACGCATAAACGCTGTTTCCATTTTCATATCGTATAGAACAGACGTAAGTGAATAAGATATATGTAAGTACATATATATATTAATATATATATCTCCGGTATCATTATTATGTCATATATTACATACTTATTAGTAATATATATTTTTATAATCGTCGATGAATGGTGATCGTGGAGATGAATCTCATCGCGTCGTGGAGACGGTAATCCGTACGTACGCACGAGCGACAATATCATTTCCTTAAAGGTGCGGAATTGGATGTTATATTAATTTTACAGATACATTAGCATGTTATTTTAATTATTTATATACATATTACTCATCATTATATCTATCCAAATAACATAGTTTTGAATAACAAATTACACCAGGGTGTGGAGACGGTAAGCCGTACGTACGCACGTATGGTGACATGTCATTAATAGGATGGATAAAATAATGAATATGGTTGTAACATATTTATAATAACATAAAAGTATATATAAGATACTGGATTTATTGTTTTAGAATGGAAACAACGAAGAAAGAGGAAGTGGAATAAGAAAAGAACTTGAGAGAGGTGATGAAATATTTACCTCTTTTTCGGGTTCTTCCTTTTGATTTGATCAAAAGGGATCCTTAGGTTGGCTTTATGATCAAAATAAGACCTCTAGGATCAAGTTATAGAAGTTTTTAGGATATTTGAACAGGGTTTGGCTGAGCCAAATGACTTTGGAGATGTGATTTTGAGAGAAGGGGGAGTGACCTTTTATAAGAGGGGTGAGGGTCACTTTAAGAAAAGATTAAAGTATTAATTTATTATACAATCTTATTCAGTTTATAATGGTTCAAAATGAATTTATTTAGATAATTAGGTGGTTATGTGTCAAAATACTCTCAACCAATAGGTTTTATACAAGTTTAGGCTACCATTTTATCCTTATATTTTAGATTCAACTCTTAGTTAAATAGTTTAACTTTTACCATGTCTTCTTGTATTCTTACTCTATATGGTTAATAAACATACTTTAAACTTCCAAGAGAACTTCAATTGGATCATTAATAACATATATAATATTATTTAAGACCTTTTGGTGAACATTACATTTTTAGGAATATTATATCAACCAATAATATAGTATCTGTTTTAAATATTAATTTATGTCAATTTTTACACTATTTGGTATTTTGTTTTTGTGAAAGTAATCACAACTTGATTACTTAGAAAAAGATACATTGAATCAGCCCTAAAATTTCATATTCACATTGAAAATTCTTGGATGTCATAAAAACTTTGAAATTATATTTATTTTAATAATTATAATACCATTTATTTGATTCTTTCATTAATAAGGTAATTACTGCATCATCTTTGTGTCATAAATAAATTTAATTATTTAATGTCTAAAAATTATAAATAAAATAACATGATGTAGGAAATCGTTTTATCTTTTTAATTAATATTTATAGTTGAATTTATCTTATGTATAACCTTATATTAAAAATGGTTTAGTTAATAAAATTTGAATTTAACACTTTTAACTCTTCTTTAAATTAAATAATAATAAATGTCCTAATATAATCCAAGCGGACCTAAAGGATCATATTTTTTTTCTAAGGTTGTTTTTGGTCGAATTACACTTATCCAATTGAATTAGGACATGTTTTAGGGTAATAATAATATCATTTTTACCCTTAATTACCCTATTTACTTTTAACTGTTGTAAATAAAAGTAAAAAGTTACTGTTCACAAAAAATTATTTTAATATTATTGAACCTCATTTTACTACTTTATATTAACTATGTCTCTCGGATCTTCCAAATTCAACTCACAGAAGCAGTAAAATTAAGTTTTATGTAAATTTGCAAATGCTCCTAGGAGGTGGGTAAAAGACGGTTAAAAGTTTGATAAAATTTTTATATATCTAAAATTATTATAAACTGAATCCAATGAATTACATTGAATTTATATAGGTATTATATATCTATTTTTACATAAAATAAATTTAAATAAAATAAATAATTATTTAAATAAAAAGTCAGTTTTAACCAATAACTCAGTGTTTTTCACTAATCATCAAAAATTGAATGTTTTCAGAAAAATACCAAAAATTCACCCTAAGATAATTTTGATATTCCGAATTCAAAAATGAATTCTATTTTACTATTTTAAAAACATATAAGTTTCATTAATTAATTTAAAATTAATTCCCGTTGTCAAAACCAAGAAGCGTATTTTTAAGAAATAATAACTATGAAAAGATTGACACTTGTTTATGTCCAATTTCAAAGTGAAATTATTTACAATGACCATAATTTGATTAAATGGTAAAAATATAATCTAATTATACTTCAAAACCATTAAAATTTATAATTCAACACTATAAATTATTTTTATTAAAAAAGTTGTTTTCAGTTAAAATATAGTATTTTTCACTATTCACCCAAATATGAAAGTTATCAGAAAAACACCAAAAATTTATTGAAACTAAATTATTATGTCCCGATTCTAAAGAAGATGTTTATTTTTTCAAATTGAATATATAAAAGTTTCAGATATTAGATTTAAAAAGGTTTCACCATTAAAAGGCAGTAAAATTGCATTTTTTGAAAATAATTATTTTGTTTGAAAAAAAATGAATTTGTTTTTACATTATGTCTAAGAAACTCATAATATGGATTCTAAAATTATAAGGATTATATAATGTTTAAAATTCAGTTAATAGAATTCATAACCTCTTATGAACGACTAGTTTGGTAAGTCGTGATGTGCTTGAACTCAGTGTTGCGTGTAGTGCAAGTTATTGAATTAATTTGAAGAAATAACGTACTATGAAATTTTGGGGTGTTACACTAGCAAAAAAGGGTTTTAGCTAACATTATGGAATCAACTATGACGAAAACTTCTTTCTAATTACAATGATTAATTACAGAATAATATTACATTCAATATAATCCTTCCAAGATTATGAAATTTGGAAAATTGATCTGAAAACTTATTTTCTAAATGGGAAGTTAGTTGAAGATGTTTGTATGAAATAAACTAAAGGGTTCATTATGCCATAGAGTGACAAAAAAGTGTGAAATCTACAGAGATCTATTTATAGATTGAATCAGGAATCATGATCATGAAATATTCATTTGGATGAGGTCATAATAGAATTTGGTTTTATTAAGAATGAAAGAATGACTTGTGTCTATAATAAGGTTAGTTGAATGGCTATTTTTTCCTAGTATTATATGTTGCTCACATATTATTAATGGGAAAATATGTAAAAGTATTTCCATTAGTGAAGACTTGGTTAAATGAATCCTTCTCTATAAAATACTTAGGTGAAGAAGACAATATTATAGGGATCGAGATATATCGATATAGATCTTAAAGACTTCTTGGGAAAAGTCAAAGTACATATATTAATAAGGAACTCAAAAGGTACAATATAGAATAATGGAAGAGAGGATTGTTTCCAACATCACATGACATTAATCTCTCTAATAAAATGTTTTCAAAAACATAATAGGATATTGAAAGAATTATTATAATACCTTATGCTTCAACAAAGGGGATCTATCATGTATGTCATGTAATGTACTAGGTTTTATGTTGCATTTGATTTAAGAATTATGGGAAGATATCAAGTCAATATAGGAGAGATGCATTGGACAATTATAAAAACTATCCTAAAGTACTTTAAACATAAAAAGGATATGTTCTTGGTGTATATGAAAGATGAGAAGCTAGTTATGAGGGGATAAACTGATACTAGATTCCAGATAGATCACGGTGATCTGAAATCATAGTTAGGCTATGTCTTTTTTCCTAAATGGTAGTGTAGTGAGTTGGAGGATCTTGAAGCAGTCAGTGGTTTCCAATTATATAGCTGAATATGAGTATATAAAAACTTATGATGCAGCTAAGGAATCAATTTGGATGCAAATATTTTTTTTCCAAGCATTTATTTTTACCTAGAACTGCATACCCAGTTATAGTATACTATGATAATACTATAGAAGTGGTACTTTCCAAGGATCCTAGGTCACACTAGTGGACAAAGAATATACATCAGAAGTTTCATCTCTTGAGGGATTTTACTTAGAGAGGTGAAATAATGATTAATAGAGTATCCATAGAGGATAACGTGGAAGAACCCATAAATAAATCCATATCTTAGAAGAACAATGATACTTAGGTGAGAGTTAGGGGATTGAGAATTGTTAGTAGTTTTCTCTAGTGAAAGTGGGAGTGTTGTGAGTGGGTTACCTAGACACAACTCCTTTATGTACTTTGATTAGAATTACATTTATAAAATTTGATATATACATGTATTTATTCTTACCATAATAATATTGATACTTATTCATCCAATTTTTACATGGTAATTTCCTTAGGTTACATGTCGTATCAAAAGGTTATAGTAGCTACAAGTTATAATGAGAACCTCAAGATACTATGAAAGTAATCTTAAATATATTTCCTATGGTTTAGATACATCATAGTGATAGGAAAAAGATGATGTCTATCTATCAAGTGATAAGGGATCATAAGAATTGACACTTCTTCTCATGAAGTTTGCACTTGGTGATCTCAAGTATATGAGATCATAAGGATATACCCACCAATAGGAAACCACATGTTTTAGGTGTCAATGATTGTTCCTATCTACCAACATGTGTATTAGTCTCTAGACTTGAGATTATTATCAAAGTGTACTATTTGATTACATATTTTGATGTAAGAAAAAAACCATAACATTGAATTCATGTCGAGGTAGCTTGTGTTGGGGAGTGTCATTGGTGGCATGACTTTGGTTGAATGACCAAGATAGGAATTTTCAATTTTGAGTTGAGGATGATATATCTTGTGGGGCCAGGTTGACTAGGATGGTAATACCTTCATTAAATCCATTGTCATATAACAAGAAGGTTTGTATGTCCAGTAAGTTCATTAAATATATAAACCAATAAATAGGATGAAGACATAAGTATGAAACCTACTTTATGAGATATCATGACACAAAGATTTATATTACAAAAAACATGTTCATAGGAGGTAGTCATAGCTACGAAATTCCTTATCTCCCTAGGGTCCATGATGGGTTTCTAGACTCTACTCTTGGTCTCTGAATTGGAATCACTACTATCTAGATAAGAACCTAGAGGGTTAAAAACTAAGTGTATCCAAAATTTCCACCTATTCTAATGAATAGGAGTTTATGATGAAGTGGGCCCCATATACAGGGTTCGTTGAATGCCTGAGTGTGATCGATCACAATTAAAAATAATTTAAATATATTATTAAATTTTAGAATAATTATTATTGAATTTATTTATCAAGGTGTTCACAATTTTTTTGATCATAAAAGTGAATATGAGAATATATAATTTTTCAAACGAACATAGGATGTTCAAAGTTTGTTGAATTATTTTGGGAGATTACAGACCAAGTTAATTGTTATTATTTTATCACATAACATTTTATAGTGTTATAAGCGAGTGATAAAATATCTATGACATTTATGGAAAGTTTATTAAGTCATATGTGTGCACAAGGGTCTAAAATGAAGGTTATTACTTTCTAGGGATCAAAGTGAAATGTTAGAAAGTATAAAATAGGCATAAAAGATCATTTTATCCTCTTGAGTATTAATCTCAACAATTTGTATGAATTTAGTGAGAGAATATCTCCTCTCTTCTCCCATCAAGTTATTATGGAGATATTATGAAGAAATAACAAGGTTGAATTGATCTTGTCTTCTCAATTGACTCCACATTATTCATGCAATCGAACGAATGTCATAAAGATCTTTTAATTCCCATTCCATCACCTAGGAATTGTAGATTGATGATAGATGAGTTGTGGTTCACAGGTGGATGATCTATATGATGCCTAGCTTGGTGCCTTTGAGCCATGACATGTCGATGGTGATTGAATCTAATTGGAAACTTCAAATGAACAAGGCACCATTTATGATTTTTTTGATTTTATTTTTCATGATTAAATTGAATTAAACATGATACTTTAAGAAATATAGGTAAGTGTATCTGTGAATTCAATGTTTTTAACATGAATCCAAACCCAAAATTTTAAATTTCACATTTTTCATGCTTCCTCTATGCCCCTAGTTCCTTCATCATGATTACAACTTTATAAAAAACTTTTCAAATCTAGATAGTCATAGTATAATGAAATGGATAAACATTTATACCAATTTAAGTAAAAAAAATGAGTTGATATAGTTATATAAAAAATATTTTTCTATTTTATAATCACTTCAATAATGGAGATTTAGGAAACCAACAAGGAATTCTCAAATTTAAAACAATTCAAAATTCATGTCACAAATGATTGATAATTCAATATACTGTGTAAAGGAATTTTCATTTTATGTAATACCTTGATCCTCCTTTAAATAAACAATTATAAATGACTCTTTTCTTTAGCTTGATATCCATGATACTTCACTCTTAATTTTATAATTATTACTTCATGTGGATCTTATTTAATTCTTTACTGATCTGTAATCAAAATGATTTGATAAATCAAAATATAGAAATTATTAGTCACCATATTTGAAATATTGTACATTGACGATTTAGTGTACTATCATGCTTCTCATTTATACAAATTTCTCATCTTAATTTAATCTCACATTTTCAATTGAAAATAAATTGACTCTAATGTATTTTGGATTTTTATTATAATATTATTTTTAGTATCCAATATGGTCTTGTGGTGCTCCTCTTGTTATTAAATTATCCTTAGAATATATCATGTATCTGTTATTTAAACTACATTGGAACTATTATAGTGTTGGAAAAAATTTCAGGAGTATGATATTCACATATATTAATGTCAATCCATGAAAAATGTATTCACATATTGATCCCCTACTAAGCTGCATTAATTTTCTTCAAAATAATTCAAAATAGTAACATTATATTTTGAACAATAATATAAAAATATAAATCAATTCCAATAACGTAGCATGAATCATAGTTGGTTGGTGAATCAAAACATTTAATAAATAGAGAATCATAATCATAAATATGTTATATCAAGTCTATAAGTTGTATTGAATATATTGGCATGTCATTGGGGCGGTTCTATATCTTTCGTCGACTAACCCGCACTCTGTTGGTGATAATGTATTATGTGTTTTCTTCGAGAGGTTCCATTGAGTACTTTCTTAATGTAAGTATTAATTCAAAAATTCTATTCTTTAGGTAAAGTCATGTGATAACTTGTCACAAAGTGACCAATCTTTTGGTGCATCTCATCAAGTTGGCAGTGCAGCTTGTCTCTATATAGCATTGTTGGGTGGGGGACTCAAAAGAGCTATTGGTGCGTTGGAACCTATCAACTGGACCGCTAACCGCTTGGTCAGAGGGGTGTGCTTCCACGACATTGTAATGGGAAACATAATGTGATGGTTTTTGGAATATGGGGTGATGAATACTATGAATTAAGATGAAAAATAGGAAAATCACACATTTAGTAAGGCAATGTGTCATGAAGACATGCTTACATTACCGGGTGGGAAGCTCGAAAGAGTGATGAGTGTGCTGACACTTATCATCCGACTTTCTACCCAAACATCAGTTAAATAGGGGTTCTATGCCATGAATTAATGGTGGAGTAGTGCAATGAAATGGTTTCTGGTAAAGGGGGTGACATAGTGATAAGACGGGGATAATGATGTGAAGTTTAGATGCTTATCTTGGTTCTACGATTCAACTGCTTCAGCTTTCAAACCATAGGACCTTTAGAACATTAAATTTTAATGGTCCATCGAGCCACTGGGCCTTCGGTCCATGTAAGGATTACCTCTAAAACTATTTTAAAATAGGTTTTTATTTTTTTAAAAAGGGGTCATTGACCCCTACTTGTAAAAAAACAATAAAACAATATGAAATTTTATTTAATTAAATCATACAAAAAAACACTTAATATATGTTTATAACACAATAAAACACTAAAAAAACCTAATAACTATTAAAAATAATAAAATAAATTAATTATAATAAAAAATATAAACACATATAAACATGATAATAAACATAATGAGTAATGAATAATTATAAAATAAATAAATAAAGTAGCATAAAGCCACTCAACAAGAAGAACCTACCCATTTGAATGATCAAGGTATTAACAAGTGCTTTATTTTGAAGGAATATAATACTTAGTATTTTTAAGTAGGATTTAATCTTGATATTTTTTATCATGTATTACGTTTACATGCATTCATTTTTTATATTATTTAGTTTGGAATCCATATTTTCCCATAAAATTAATATGTTCCAACCATATTGATGAACAAATATTTACACAACCAATAGTTTGTGTTACTAACCCAAATTAAATTTTTTCTATATTTACACATATAAAAATATATCCCATGCATAAGGTATATGAAATATTTTCATGTAAATTCTTAGAGTCATATGAAATTAATAATCCCCATAAGAGTAATCATAAAGTGTTATATAGTTAACCTCCACTTTTCTAAACAGAGCCTAAACTCCTAAGCCAATGATCAGTTTTTCCCAAAGTCTATCTACCTGTGGATATTTTCTCAAGAAATACCACTATTCAATAAAAATTATAATAACTAATATTTATAAACTATAATTAACCTTTTAATTCAAGATAATAACCTAGTACAAGCCAAAGCTGTGGTAGAAGAAAACTAAATCAATTATCAAACCTAGCATATAACTTCTTAAATTCATGTATGGAAGTGGTTTAACACTTTAACCTAGCACAAAAATATATTAATAATATAATCAATTTTTATTTATGAAAATCATAGAATAAAATAAATAAATGAATAATTCATAAATTTAGACACGAGATAAACATTTATGAACAATTCCTAAATAAAATAACTATAACCAATTTATATTTTTTTTCATGTGTTGTAGAAATTTCATAATTAAATAAATATAAACAATTTATATTTATTTACAATATGGAATTCTTCATATTCTTCTTTTAGATGAAATTTTATTTAAATATATGATCTTAAATGAAATATAAACACTTTATATTCCTATTATATTATGTAAAAAATTTAAAAAATATAAATATCTCATATTTAATATTACTTAAACCTTGATCATATCAATTATCACAACTCATTTTTGATATGGTTTAAACAATTTTCTCAAATAAGTCACTTAAATTTAAACATTTAAAATTAAAAAATATAAAAAATTCATAATTTAATATAAAATCTTATACATTTTACCTTATTTCTTAATTTATAAACACTTTATAAATTATACTTATAATTTTTATATAAAAAAATTATGTCAAAACTATAAGCTATATCTTATAAATTTAGAAAAGGCATTTTAATATTAAAATTTAATATTATGGATATTTATTTAATAAATGTTTCATAAATATTTAATAATTAATTGTTAATTTTTTTATAAATAATCAATTTATAAAAACTATAAATTAAATAAATATCTCAAAAATGAATTTTTCCATAATTTATAAACAGTTTATAAATTATATAATTCAATTCATAATTGATAATTGAAAAAAATCATGTATATCATATTATACAATATACCTCATATCATAACACATGATTTAGTTCAAAACCAAAACCACACCTTACGATAGGCATGTCATGACCTATGATTAATAATCCTATGTTATCAATTGTATTTTACGATATCTCTATACCATAGGTTGCAATATACCTATCACGAATTACGAATTCCTATGGTGTCTTGAAACATTGAATTTGGTGCTAGGGTGTCATGTTTTTTGATATCTATTATATTATAATGGTGACACAACACTCTATTTCATGGAATGCATTCAACACTACTGTTCAATACAACACATTGTTTTGTATATTACGATATAGTGAAAACCAAAGGACTTACACTGTATCACCTATTATAATATCTCATATCATATTAGGCGACCTTACTATAACTTGTGATATCTTATATCATAAAACCATCCACAATGCAATTTATATATCATTTTTATGATATCCATTTTTTTAAAAAAATATCATATTTAATGATTGAAATATGATACATAGAGATTCATCATATTTAAACACGATTTCATGAATCAAGAAACATGATAAAGATATGATACCACTAAAGGGTTTCTAAGGATCAAATAACACTTATTCAACATAGTGAGAGAAAAAATAAACCCCAATACCAAGATAAACATGAAATTAAAACCAAAACCATGTACAAACTAAAATAAAAAACATGTACCTTTCACTGTAGATAGCCACAACTATTGTATTCATTCATATGCTTGATGAAGATCCCTAAGAATAAATCATGAGGTTCCTTCCTTTGTGGTGTATCAATGGGCTGACTAAATCACTCAATTCTTGAGAATGACCCTCCTTATAGTCACGATGAGTTAGTATTTCTTGAGGAAAAGGAATAATGGAGATGAGAGCTTCAATGGGGAGAATTAATTAAAAGATCACACACCATCTCAATGGTTATGACCTAGTTATATAGGCCTTAGGAATCCCCTGATCATTTCATGGAATTTAATCATACATTCATAACATATGAGTAAATAGTGTGTGATTACAAATGGTTTGTAACCCACAACCAATGCATGTATGAGTTTAAAATTTAAACACGTCATTAAAATCTCTCATGTTTTTCATCATATAAAACATTTACACTCAATGATAGCCACATATGTAAGATTCTAGAAAATTTAACACTAAACATTTGAACACGACAATCAATCATAAAATGTATTATAAATTTCACAATATGATCCAATGAATTATGATATTCCCACATCATACAATATGACTAGTTGAGGCAATATCATAATGATATCTATATATGTTAATCAATGATATACCCATAATGAATTTTTATCATGTATATCATTCAATACGATGTATCTTATATCATCTCATAAAATATTTCCTAAATATATCACATGCATGGAATATATTCATAAATGAAACATCATGATTTTTTCTATGGGTTTATTTTTTCTTAAGTAGTTAAAAAAATATTTCATCACTGGACATTACAACTTATACATTGTTTTGCAGTTTTACTGGTTACATCATATCCATTATTACTATTTCAAAATTAATTTCAAGGGGAGATTTTGATGTCACTATTAGTCATTTTTTTGGAGGTTATTCTATTTATAGTTAAAGTTATGATTTTCAAGGAGTATATAAATCATGTTGTAGTAATATTGATTTTGTCATGATTCTTTATGGGATGTCATAATTTTTTTAAAAAATAGATATTGGTTTTGATATGAGAATTTAATGGATCAAGAATTATGGATTGATCATTTGATTGAATATATTATGATATAGTTACATGTATTACACCATAATGGTCTTAAGTATTATAAATTTTTAAATGAAGTGGTCAGTGAGATTTTAGGAGAGATATGAGAGTTTTCACCATGAATTCCAAATTATCAGTTAACTAAGCCTTGTTATGTCATAATGAATATCATTGCACTATGATTTTATATTATAAATTTTTATTTATAAATTATAGTTATTTATCTCTTTCATTTTTTTCTTATCTTGGGATACATTTGAAGATAATGGGGGTCTCCTCAGCATCCTTGGGTTCTCCTTTGATGACAATTAATTTTCCTTCTTTGTGAGGTCGGATTCATAAAAAACTATATACTCTTACCTTGTTTATTCTTATTTTATCTTCCCTATATCCTCTTGGGGATCCATGGAAAATAATTTTTTTGGGTGTGACATATAATTAACATGGATTGGTGGATTATTAATTCATTGTGGGTTCTTTGTGAGGGAATACATATTTTATCATCGAGTTTCATTCATTGATGATGTGGATGTGATGATTAAAGTTTCAATTTGAGGCAAGTAATTTGAGAATTCTTTTTTATTTTACTGTTATTGATGTGAATTATCATGATTTAGATTCTTTGATTATATTTTTTAGATTGATTAATTGGATAAAATAAATTTAAAGTTACGAGGGATGTAAAGTGGATGTAGTATGTGTAATTTATTATTATTTTAACTTTTTTCATAAGTGAAATGGGGTAGATTATGTGGTAGAATTATATTGACATGGTAGTGTGGTGTGGTTGGTATGATTCAAATTATGATGTTATATTTCCTTAGATATGGAATGAATTAATAACTTTTCTAATGAAAACAAATGGGATGAAATATATGTCATATAAAGAATTGATAAAATACTTGAATTCAATTTTTTTTAATTCATAAATGAACCATGAGGTAATTTTTAAAGGATTAATAAATGTAATTATGTTGTGTTTAATTATTAAAATATAAATTGTAATTTTATTATTTAAATTACCACTTTATATTTCAAAAAATACGTGGTAAATGCACAATGGAGATGGCATATGTAATGGGGAAATTATAGAGTTAACTTTGATAGGATTTTAAACCTAGGATGAAACTTTTGGAATATTATATATGATTGTAGGTTTTTTATTTCTATGCACCACCTGAATTTGATAACCTAGTCAACACACATATGAGATTTTGGATACCAAGTGAATCCCTAATATCTAGGATGCAGTAAATGCAGATGGTCGACTGCTCCTTTTCTCTTACTCTCCCTTCCATCAGTGGGTGTTGTAATGGTTATAGTAGCAATTTTTGTTAAGTTGTTATGGTATGAGGTAGAATACATGTGGCTATAATGTGATGAGGTTTTTTATGTGGTATCATTTGGTATGTGGTATAGGAAGGGATGAGTGCACCTGTACATATGTCGATATGACGTGGGGGTAACTAGTTCTATGGGGTGACTAGTTGGGACTTGGTATGATATAATGAGTCAATTTCATTGTTTATATTCTGAAACTTTAGTATGCTTGTTCCACATTGACATGTGAGTTTCTAACATATTTATTTATTCACACAAAATTATATATATATTTTATATAGATTTTATGGTTAGTATCATGGATTGAGTTGGACATTACTAATTCATAACACAGTGATTAGAAATTGTTGGAGGATCCATTATTTACTTTCTTAGTACTTATTGATATTTGATATTGACTTTGAAGATGTTATTTTATTTTGGTTTTATATGAAACTATATGTATTTTAATATTTATTTGGATGGTTTGGTTTTGTTTAAATGTGGAGCTTCGATATTGATCATTTTTTCTTTTTTCTTTCTTATGATTAGAGGATAATTTATTTCATATTTTATTTTTATACACTTAGTGTTAATCATTAACTCATGGAATATTCGAGGCAGGCTTTAGGTATCACTCTTAATCTCACTACTGACTTATGAGGGGTCTTGGTTAGGTTGGATCATGATAGCCCAAGTCATGTTTCATTACTCTAGACCTCGGTGAACCTTTGTAAAATTCAACATTGCTACTCTCTAGAACCCTCTTCTCACTCTTATGTTTTTCAAACCTATTGGAACATAGTATCCCTATGCCGTCTTTAAATATATTGTGTCTTATTTTATATATTCCTTTATAAATAATAATTTTCAGAAATCCTCTTCCAAATTTTATCTTTAAATCATACCTTTTCCATATTACCCTTTTAAGATGTCAAATTTCATAAATCCTATTTCATTCATTCTCTTAATGTTATTTCCAATACCTTATCTGATGTCTAAAAAGATCATGACATTTATATGGAATATAAAATAGAACCTTTTGTAAATGTTCCAACATCATCTTTATAGGAAGTTGTATTCACAAGTTCTATGGCATGTTTATTCTAAATAAGCTCCTATTTTTTCAATTTCATTCATTTAAATTAACATAGCAATATGGAATATGATCCAACTTAAGGGTAAGTGTTATTTTTATATTTAGGACATGAATCTATACAAGTCACCATATTTTAATAACTTTATCAACCAAATATCCTTTTTTCCTATAATTTGAATTTTTTATTTTCAAATTATCTACTCTCTTTTATGTCATCATCTATTTCTATAAATAAAGAGTTATTGACTCATCCAAGAGTCATGGTTTATAAGTTTATACTTTTTATAAGGGAAATAAATCAACTCATATGGTTAAAATACTTAACTTTAAGAAAGAATATAATAATATCATGTTGTTGATGGATTTTGGGATTTATATGGGTAAAAATTATTCACATTTAATGGATATCACTTTTAGGATAATGGTATCAAATTGGACTCATTTTTCAAATCAATTTGACATAAATTTCTCTAAGGGTGAGTAAGCAAGAGGGTCAACCATCAAAAGAAAAATATATTTAAGAGAGCATGCATAGTCCTATGATGGAATTTTACAAATGGATACTTAAAATTCATATGGATGAATATTATATACCCTTAATTAGAAAGTAAAAATTGGGCTTGTAAAAATGGTATCATAGAATACTTAATAAGAAATTCTTTTTGATGTTATGTTCTCAAGGTGAGAATAGGAAATATATCGAGTTGAGAAAAAGGCATGTATAAGTGATAGAGAATATAATGATCTCGTCACATTGAACTCTTACCAGTTAGTATTGAGTCTAAAATGGGTTGGTGTTGCACACCCAAAATATATACCTTCTAGTTAATAATGCAATGGTTTAATACATAACAATGGTATCATAGTTAACTTGGTACACAATGTGATTCAACATGTAGTGCTCTAAGTAGGAAGGGGTTGATCTAATTTGAGATCAAAATGAAATCAAGTGGAATCTAATGATTTAAAATTTAATTCTTATGGCTATATAATGTAACTCATACGATTTGATGATTCCCACTCTCAATGGTACTTTTAAAGACATTTTAATGATTTGATTTATCCCACATATCCATGAGAATATTAGTTGATGACATGATGTGATCATAGTCATGGATTGGTATAAAAGGATCCATTGATCAAGAAGATGAACAATATACGATTTCAATAAATAAAAGTAAATAGAAGAATGTGATAATTTATTCTTATACATGAATTCATAACACAACATCGTAGCATGATCCAAAAATAACATAAGATTTTAAAGTTTGGGTTTGAATTTTTTGACACAATTAATAAAAAAATCGCATTCATGACGACATGATTAATAGTTTTTTCATCTTCAGGTTGATCTGTTCAACCTAAATATGAAATAGAAATGACTTATTTAACTAAACATGTTCACATTGACCCATGTTCAGCTCATTTAACTGATTAAGATGTGTCAAATTAGGTTGTATAGTGTTATTTAAAATGAAACCATTTACAAATCATGTTAAATTTTTTGTGTTTTTGTTATTTATTAATGTGTAATGTCCATGTTTGAATTTTATAACATGATTAATTAAACATGAATTGTTTGTGTTGAAAACATTCATGTTTGTATCAATAGGTGACACAAACCGCCAATATGAATTAGGTACATATATTTTTTTTTGAAATAGTTTCTCAAAGATTTGATCAAAACTCAATTAAAATAATTTTGAAATTAATTTAACTTTTGAAATGATTTTTCTCACACCAATATATATATATATATATAACTTATAAATTCAAACTATGGGTGTATATCTTGTATTCATGGTTTAAAAAAAACTTAATCAAAATATTTTTAAGTAAATTTAAAAAAATTAGTGAATAAAAAATTTAAAATTCATAATGGAATTATAAAGGAGGTTAGATCCAAGATAGACCTTAGTCCGCTCCTATTTATAGTAATTAATTTCCAAAAACTTTTATTAAAACTTAATAAAAAAGCCACTATCTAGATCAGGTTTTATCAAAAAACTATACACAAGGTAGTCCCAGTTATACCTCAACCTCTTACACAATTATACATGAGGAAAACTAATGAGAGTAAATTAAGAGAGAGAGTATCCAAGTACTCTTATTTATAGTAAAGGAGAATCATTCAAAAAATAAACCATAAGACAATTATAACTCAAAATTTAAAATAATTAGAGATAATGAATAAATCATGGATATTTCAATGCAATTCAATCTTTGATCAAATTCGGTTGATTAGTAAGGTTCTTCTCCTTGTATTGTTGTCCGATGAGATAAAGAGAGAGGGTTATTATCAATTTGGATTTCTTTTTATTCTCTTAGAAAACAAACTGTCAAAAATATTGGACAATGAAAGCTCGAGATTAAGAGAAGCACCTTCACAGTGCACGAATGAGGCTTCCTCTTACTTATAGAGATATATTCTCTAACTTTACATTAGAATATAATCATAATTAAATCCTTAGATTGAGCATGAAATTTGAAATTCCTAATTTTATCAAAATTTTCATTAAATTCACCAAAATATACTCATATGAGTATTTTAATGACTTCTATTTTAGAATTATACATGGTCAATCTAACCTCTAAAAGCCACTTAGACATGATCACTTGATCCTTATGGTCGATGTGGGACTCTTCATGTAGTCAGTTGTCTAGCATAAATTTAATATGATGATCATAACCTGTGTCTAATCGAATTTTGTCTTGAAGTCACTTCATCCTTCAATGTTAGGTCGCTCAAAAGTTCAACATGTAGTCGATTTATAGGCACAATCAATTGAAACTTCTTTGTGTGGTAGCTTCAACACTTAGAAATATTTCATCTCTGTTTGTCATGGTAAGTTGAAATAATTCTTGTAGTTTTTCCATATCTCCATGCGGTCGATCCTTCACTTAGAGTAATTTCTTAAAAGTCACTTAATTTTTCATACGGTTGATTTGTTATTACATGCATTAACTTTACTTAACATGTGGTCGGTGGCCATATAACATGTGATCACTTCCATTCATAGAAAATTTTCACATTTTTATAGAAAAAAAGTTTACTATAATAAAACACATAATTCATTAGAAAAATGTTAAGCATGATTTGAGATTATTAAAATAAATAATTTTTGGTTTAATCCAACAACAACAACCTAATATCCATTAAAAATAATAAACCAAATTAATTCCCATACAAAGAAGAAAAATAAACCCATATAATCATGATAATAAACATAGTGAGAGATTAGTAATTATCAAAAAAACACATTGGAAATAATTCACTTAAAATTATCTTCCTTTTTGATAATTATAAAACTCGAATATACTCTCCCTCTTTTGTAAAAAAAACAAGATAATAAAGAGAAGGACATGCTAGAAGATGATTGATAGTAAATAAATCAGGAAAAGTAACAAGGAAAAATGTAACAAAACAATAAACATATCCTCCTACGATAAGAAATTAAGAAAATCACACCATCACTACAAAAAACTAAAAATTAGCCTTTCCTTTTTAGCCACATTCTTTGAAAATTTTGGAAAAACTTGATTAAGATGTGTTTTCTAAAAACATGGATAATTTTTAATTTAGACTCTTTTAAAAACATTGCTAATTTAGTTATGTTTTAAAATGTCACTAATTTAGCCATGTTTTAAAACATGACTAATTGATAGTTATACTTTTTTTTTCAAATGCAACTAACTTTTATTTTAACTGTGTTTTAAATATGGAAGGATTAAATAAGAAACTAAAAGTTATTATATGTGTATATATTTCAAATAGTTATACATAACATTAAAAATAAATGTTATTAATATAAAATTAACACACACACATATATATATATTTATACATAGATACACACATATAAACACATACATATTCAAAGGATAATTATAATTTATTAATAATTACTAAATAAATGATCATTAATAATAATTGATTAAATATGTGAATATATATTTCATAATGTTACAAATTACAAATTATATATGTGTGTGCATTGATTTATAATATATATATACATATACCAACATAAATATGTTAATATATATATATGTAAATTAATGTTTTAATATATAAATAAATATATAAACTTATAAGTATTTATACACACACACACACAAATATATTAACATGTAATATAAATAATATATATATATATATATATATACATATTAATATACATTAATTTATAAATATAATTATATGATTATTGTATTGTATAATAATAAAAACAAATGTTATTTATATAAAATCAATATACACATGCATACATAAATATAAAAAAATTTAAAACATAATTATAATTAATTAATAGTAAATGGATAAATGATCATTAATATATAAATGAATATACATACATATACGTATATGTATGTATATATATTTATAATTGTATTAATAGTAATATATATATATATATATATATATATCTGTGTGTGTTAATTTATATGTTAATATATATATATAAACATACTGATAATATTACTATATATAATAATATTAGATAACGTTAAAAATAAATGTGACACATATATATATATATTTTTAATTTATAAATATGTACATATATATTAATCAATAATAACTAAATAAATGACCATTAGTATATAAATTAATACCCTCCACACACAAACATATATATATATTTATAATCATATTTATGTTAATTTATAAATACATACATACATACATAAATATATATATATAATACTATTATATTATATTATATACACATATATTATATTACACATATAATTCTATTATATATAAATAAAAATAAATGTAAATTGATATACACATAAATACATGCATGCATACAAACATACAAACACAAAATTAAAACAAAATTATAATAAATTAATAATAATTAAACAAATGATTATTAATATATAAATAGGTATATTTATATTAAGTTATATATATATATTAATTTATATATATATATATATATTATAATAAATATATTAATTTATATATTAATATATAACATATATATAAATACATAATAACATATGATAATACACACACACATATTTATTTATTATAATTGAGGGGATTACAAGCAACCAAACAACACACACACTTAGGCACCCCAATGAGTTAAGATTTATCCCTCCCTAAAGGATTAGAAAACACCCACTAAACCTATTTTATTACTTTTTTTGTAGAATAAAGGCCCTATAGTCTTAATGATCATTCACAGTTTTTGAAGAACTTAAACAATAATGAGTCGGTTGCCTTCTATTCCCAAAAGGCCCTTAAAGTGGCCCATAAAACCTTATGAATTGAAAACCCCAATACAGGCCCAAAGGCCCGTGGCTTATAATCTCCCATCTCTATTTTTCTAGGATTCGTCGCCCCCTATGCGCCTATTCTCCATATGTTGTGCTCAACCCACCTATCATCATTGCCCACACGTCGCCTAACCTATCATCGCCACAACTCTCCTCCTACCTCATACCATTATAAAAAAGCAGACCACCACCACCATCCTTGTCATTGAGGGGAGAACCATCGCTTGCCCGCACCTCATGTGAGTCACTACTTCACATATCTCACACATGTGGGGGAATCATCACCCGTCCCTACCATCAAGCAGGGGACCGAAGACACCATTCATTAGCCACTTCAGCAGTTGGCCCCTATCATTTATAGCCCCTGTCACCAAGAGGGGGGGGGGGGGTCCTTTATATAGTGATCTTCCTCCCCCATGCACAATCAAGGCCACCTCCACCGACTGTCCCACCAACACACCGTTGGTCCCACATCAAGCAGGGCCTTCTTTCGCCACTATCCCCCATCGATCAAGGATTCTGTTTGTGTTATTGGCCCCACTCAAGGGGGCCTTCATCAATCACCGACCCCCATAGTCAAGTAGGCAAGTGTCCTAATCACACTATCCCTCGCATCGAGTGAGTTCCATGTCCACATCATCTCCCACATAACATGAAGGTCAAACGTCATCGACCCACACCCTCACCGTCAAGCGGGGGCACCTCCAAACATTCCCGCTTTTCACGTGGGGGAAAATACCCACCCCCAAATTTAGGGAAAATGGGTGATCAAGGGATCTAATCCCCTGATCAATATTTCATGGACAAGGTATAGGAACCAATACCTAAACCCCCGATGATAGATGAGGCCTGATAGCAGGGGAATTGTGTATAACATAGCCAGAGAAAAATCGATGAGATTTTAGTGATTCTATTCACCGATGAAGAAGATGGTCAGATTGTCTCAGGGAAGTAGTATGGAGGGGATGATGCAGACATGCAAGAGATGACTTATCTTTGTTGGTGGGTCACTGGTTTGGTCGAGGCAAACGACAAATGGCTGACAGGTGAGCTAGGACAATTGTAGTTGTGAGCAACGGATTAGATTGAAGGGGTGTCACATATCCCTAGAGGCGATGCACACGCAGGACAAGGTCTTCAGGTGGTGAATGTTGTGAGATGATGGGAAGTAGGGACTGTAATGGCCAGGGGAAGGTTTGAGGGAAGTGTTCCCGATGAAGGAGACAGAGCTGGCTGACATGTCCTCGATTGATGAGGTATTGAGATATCTCCGGTAGACATGCGCATTGGCACCAACTCGATTGTTCAACATCGTTGTGAATACATACTCTATGGATCAATGATGAAGGATATCTGGTCGAGAAAATAGTGAATGGGAATGGTGAACCCCCACTCCACGATGGGGGCGGCGTTTCAAAAGTCATATGTGGCACTACCACTTCATCTGATGAGACAATGGAAGGCAGGGGGTTGTCCATTGTTGGTCTGTAGGGGAGGCCCATTCTGGTGGTTCTTGGTAGATAGTGGTGTAGATTTTAAGGTTGATGAGAAGATAGGATGCCATGGCAGTAGTTATGGAAGACACAATGTAGTGACAAGGTAAGGGTCTGGGGGTCATTGTAATGGGTGGGTTATCCCTGAGGGGGGGGGGGGGGTGTGATCTGCCCACCAACTTGGGTGAGGTGTGTGTGTATTTCGATGTAATTGTACCCATAATCACCTATAATATATATATATATATATATATATATATAAATTTATATAAAAATACATAATAAAATATGTATTAATTTATACTAAAATACATAAATAATAACATATAAAATCTTATATATTAGTATATAATAACATTTATTAACAAATATATATGTAATATATAATAACATATATGTCAATATATAATGATGGATTTATTAATATATATATCAATATATAACATATATGGTAACTTATATATAAATATATAAATATATAACATATATTAATTTAGATATTAAATTATATATATATATATATATATTTTATAGGTATATATTCACACCCACACACACAAATATATTTATGTATATATATTTATAATATTACATATATATATATATATATTTATAAGTATAATTATTTTAATATATATATATATTATTTTTTATTTATATAAAAATGTATTAACATATATATAAATATTCTTTAATCACAATATTAAGTGAAAAAATTTGTTTGGTTATAGTGTTAGGTTCGTTCCATGAGGACTCTATGGTCCTGATGTCAAATATCATGATGTTGTAATTTTATCGATGCATGTGGGTGGGGGTTAATGCAACCGGGTTGTGGGGTGATTCCAGATCCATGTGGGCAATGTTGGCAATGATTCCATCCATGCACGCATAAGGATGTGGGGTAACATGGGGGGTGATGCCATCCATACATGCAGAAGGGGGTGGGGAGTCAACATGGGGTCCGTTAGGAAAAAATAAAACAAATTTTCTATCAAAATTATTGAATAAAAAATAATCACCCAAATTTATGGAAAACATGGATTACTAATGACTTATTTACCCACATCTTCATTAAATGTAGGTAAATCATGTATCTCTAATTTAGAAACTTTTATAAATGAAAATACTTTGATATGTTTATAAATGTGGTTAAATTATCAATGTATATAAATGAAGGTAAATTAGCAACACAAAAATTCCCAACATTTTTATGAAACAAAATTAAATGAATTAGCCATGTTTTTAAATGCTACTAAATATAAAACCAAAATGTTGCTAAATATAATTTTTTGTGTGGTTAATTCCAAAGAATAAACTAAAGAGTAAACAATCATACCAATTGAAGGGTGTCAAAAACGATAACAATAGATCACAATATTTAAGAATAGAACAGAGAATACATAAAGAAGTAACTCCACCTAAAATAAATAATTCAAAAAATGGATATCAATTGTAAAAATAATAAACAACTAGTTTAAGTAACATGGTGTACTCCCCCTTACTACAAGCCCCACCTTTTGAAATAATAATATGATAGTGAATTCTCCATCTTGTGAACTCCCCCTATGTGAAAGGATTACTACAAGGATCTATGAAACTTGTTAAAGATATTAAAATAATTGATAAGTGATATTCAATGAATTAAATAGTAAATAAAGTTTATCACATTCCAAAAACCCATAAGATATACCACTAACAAGCATGCTTAGGATCCAAAAAGAAGAACATCATACAACTCATACCAGCATACCAACAAATAAAAAAAATAAAGGGAATGCATTTTGGACTCCCTTAAAACATTTACTTGGGAATGTAGACCATATTAGATCCAATAGAATGCATATAAATCCCTTTAGGAACCCAAACTATATAAATATTTTTTAATGTAGCATTTAAAAATAGACTTTGAGAAAAATGATTTTTTGTGACCAAGAGACTGAAAAAACCTTAAAGGATAACCACTAACATAATGTCCAAAAGAAACACAAATATAACAGCTAACAAAATAATAGAAACCAAATTTCCTTCTAATATCACTTTTCTTAAAATTTAAAGAATAGCCATATTTTACTTTAAGAATGGTTTTTTAAGACAATTTCTTTTCCAAACTATCTCTTTATTTTTTTGATTTTAGCCATATCATTTTTCAGATTTATATTCTCCTTATGAATAGATTCTTGATCATCAAAAACCTTTACATTGGTGGAAGAAGTAATATTTATCAAATTTTGATTCTCTTCTTTTAGATTCTCATTTTCTTCTATAAGATTCAACACCTAATGAGAATCAGATTTTTTCAAATTTTTAACTTTTTTAATCAAAATTTTATTTTCCTAAACTACATTCTCTTGTTTCTTGTAATGTTTATTATACAGACTAGAGATATTTAGAATATAATTTTTATATTTTGCTACCATAGATTGAAATTATTGAACATTATAATTATTATTAAACAAAATTTTAAATATATGAAGATGAAGATAATATGTTACCTCGATTGATTTAGTTAAAAATATGTACATTACCAGAGTATTTATTTTCCTCAGATGATGAACTGGTGTACTAAAAAACTGATGAAAAATTTGACTTATTCTTCAAATAATTTCTCCTATTTATTTTCATTCTAGGATAGTTTAATTGTAGATGTACAATATTTCTACATTCAAATCACACAGGTTCTCTTGATTCCATATATTATAATGGTACTCCTATGATTTCTTTCCTGTATTCCTTTTCTTTAAGGTTTATTCTATATATTTTCATAAAACAAATGAATCATTCCAAATACTTTTTATAGTATATAGAAAAATTTGGATGCACAATAACATATAAGAATAAATTGAAATATAGAATTCAAAAAACCAAAACTTCAAAAGGATAACTCTAATAGAAATTGTTAGGTCTCACAATGAAGATGACAAGATACAAGAAGGAGGGTGAATTATCAATATCAAACAAATCAAAGTAAATAAAGAAGAAAAAACCAGTGGAATACAAGATATAATAATTCAAGTATATTAAAGTGAATATATAGTAGGATTAAAAACAATATAAAGTAAACTAAATAACAAAAAGTCACAATAATTTTATATTAGTTCAGATAAAAAATATACTATGTTACTCTTCACACCTTCAAACCGAGAGTGTGGATATCTACTTTTCATATGAGTGACAACCCAATACATTAGTTCCTTTTACATAGGTGAAAAGATAACCCATTTTTTTACATGGGAGTAGATCTAATCCAAAATTTCCAAGATTAGTTACAATATATTACCATTTTCTAGGATAAAGGTAGAACCTATGTTTTTTTGGACAAGTAAGCATAACCAGAAATTTACCTTTTATGGATGGTATAACCAGTGTGTGAGACATTATTACAACTTGATAAAAAAAATTTCAAAGCTATATAGTTATAGTACAATGAAATGGATAAAAAATTAAACTAGTGTAAGTAACATATTGAGGTGATAGAGTTATACAACAAATCTTCATCCCTTTATTGATCACTTGAATAATGGAGTTTTATGAGACCAACAAGGCATTCTAAAATTGAAAATAATTTAAACTTTATTTAAAAAATGATTGAATATTCAATATATTATGTAAAGTAATTTTCATTTTCTGTAATACCATGACCACCCTTTAAATAAACAATTCACAATGACTATTTTATTCAGCTTGATCTCCATGATCCTTCCCTCTTAATTTTATAATGATTACTTCCCATGGATATTCTATAATTATTTAATGATTTTTAATCACAAAATTTAGATAAATAAAAACATATAAAGTATAAATTACCCTTTTTGAAATATTATGAATTGACTATTTAGTGTATTCTCATGATTTTTATTTTTACAACATTCTCATCTTAATGTAATATCACATTTTCACTAAAAAATTCATTGAGTCTAATGTAGTTTGATTTTTTCTTATAATATTACTTTTTTACATCCAATTTAGTCTCATTGTGCTCCTATTGATATTACATTATCCATAGAATGTATCACACACCTATTCTTTAAACTAATTTGGAACTATCGTAGTGTCAAAAAACTTATTGGGAGTATGATATTCACATATCTTAATACATGTCCATGAAAAATTTATTCACATATTGATATCCTTCTAAGATGCATTAATTTTCTTCTAAACTCTTCAAACCAATAATGTTATATTTTGAACATAATATAAAGATATAAATCAATTAAAATAACTCACTATGAATCATGTTTGGTGAATCAAAACAATGAATAAATATATTATCACAATTCTAAATATGTTAGATCGATTTCATAAGTTGTGTTGACTATCTTGGAATGTTTTTGGGGTGGTTATGTATCTTTCATTGACTAACCCACACTCCATTAGAGATAACGTGTGATGTGTTGTCTTTGAGAGGTTCCATTGAGTACAATCACAATGTGAGGATTAATTTTCAAATATCATTACTTAGTTGAAGGCATGTGAGAAATTTACATATAGTGACCAAACAATTGGTGTATCACACCAGGTTGATAGTGCAACTTGGCTACATGCAACATTTTCGGGTGGGTAGCTCGAAAGAGAAATAGGTGCACCAGAACCTATCAAACATCCCTCTAACCTCTTATTTAGAGGAGTGATATTCCATGGAGTTTTAAAGGAAATCAAAATTTAATGGTTCTTGGAATATGGGGAGACAAATTGTGTGAATGGTGATGAAAAAATAGGCAAAGCAGCATATCTAGGTAGGCAGTGTGGCATGAAGACATGCAAGTATTACTTAGTGGATAGCTCGAAATTGCGATGTGTTTGTTAACACCTATCATAAGGCCCACTACGTAGATGTAGATTAAATAGGGGTGATATACCATGAATTCATGTTGGGGAAGTGGAATGTAATGGTTTATGGAAAGGGGGTGTCACAACAAGAATAATGAGATCATGATGTGAATTTTAACTTCATAGTTTGGCCCTACAGGTTAATTACTTCAGCTTTCAATCCACAGAGCCTTCAAGCCATCAAATTGTAATGATCCTTCAAGAAAATGGGCCTTTAGGTAATTTAAGGGATAACCCATCAACCAAAATTGAAAATAGGGATTTCTTTATTTAATAAAAATGGGTCATTGACCCCAACCTATAAAAAATAAAACAATATGAAAAATTATTAAATTAAATCATACAAAACTAAATATGATTAATATATATTTTTAACATAATAAAATTAAAAGAAAAACTAATAACCATTAAACATAATCAACCAAATTAATTATCAAAAAAATATAAACACATATAATCATGCTAATAAACATAGTGAGTAATTTATAATTATCAAAAAAATAAAAAAAGTATCACAATTCCACTCAACGACCAGAACCTACCTAGTTGAATGATCAAGATCTTAACAATTGTTTTATTTTAAAGGAATATAACACTTAGTTTCATAAAGTGGGTTTAATCTCACTATTTTATTTTATGTATTCCATTTACATGTATGCATGCTTCAAATTATTAGGTTTCAAATCCTTATTTTTCCCATCAAATAAATATGTTTAAACCATATTGATGCACAAATATTTATGCAACCCATAGTTTGTGTCACTAGTTTAAATTAATATTCAGATATATTTACACATATCCAAATTCATCCCACACATAAGGTATATGAAACCTTTTCATGTTAAGGCTTAAAGTCATATGAAATCAATAATCCCTAAAAGAGTAAGCATGAAGTGTTAAGCAGTTAACCTCTACTTTTATAAATAGATCCTAAACTCCCAAGATAAGGATTAGTTCTTCCTAAAGTCCCTCTACCAATGGATATTTACTTAAGATATCCCAAAATTCCATTAAAATTATAACACCTAATATTTATAAACTATAATTAACATTTTAATTCAAGTTCATAACCTAGTACGAGCCAAAGTCATGGTAGAAGAAAATGAAATCAATTATCATACCTATCATATAACTTATTAAATGAATGTATGGAATCGGTTTGAATCTTTCAGATAATGCATAAAACTATTCATAATATTAACAATTCATATTTATGAAAAGTAGGGAATAAACTAAATAAATGAATAATTCATAAATTTAGACATGAGATAAACATTTATGAACAATTTATAAATAAAACAACTATAAACAATTTATAATTTTGTCATGTGTTATGGAAATTCCATAATTAAATAAATATAAAAACTTTATATTGATTTCTAATATGAACGTATTTATATTTTCCTTTTATATAAAATTTTACTTAAATATATGATATTTAATGAAATATAATCACATTATATTCCAATTATATTATGTAAAAAATTTACAAAATATAAATATCACGTATTTTATAATACTTTAACCTCAATCATATAAATTATAAAAACTCATTTTGATATGGTTTAAACAATTTTCTCAAATAATACTCTTAAATTTAAAAATTTTAAATTAAAAATTATGAATAATTCATAATTTAATATAAAATCCTTTATATTTTTCCTTATCTTTTAATTTATAAAAACTTATATATTATTCTTATAATTTTTATAAAAAAATTTATATTAAAACTATATGATATGTCATATAAATTTAGAAAATAAATTTTAATATTAACATTTAATATTATTGATATTTATTTGATAAATGTTTCATAAGAATTTAATAATTAATTATAAACCTTTTATAAATAATCAATTTATAAAAACTATAAATTTAATAAATATCTCAACACTAGTGAATAAAATGTTTTTTACGTCGGTTATTTTTCATTTTTAATGTCGGTTTTTAGCCGACGTTAATATAGAAAATGTTATAAATATTGTTTTTTACGTTGGTTATTTAAAAACCGACGTAAAAAACATAACATCGCGGTGTTTATCACGTCGGTTATTAATTAACCGACGTGAAAAATCCAGGGGGGAGGGTTTATCATGTCAGTTATCTAATAACCGATGTGATAAACCATTTCCCCAGACTTTATCACGTCGGTTATTACATAACCGACCTGATAAACCGGGGGGGGGGGGGGTGGGTTTATAACATCCGTTATTATATAACCGATGTGATAAAACAGTACGGGGGATGTTTATCACATCGGTTATTTAATAACTGATGTGCTAAACACCTGGGAAATGGTTTATCACGTCGTTTATATAATAACCGACCTGATAAACCAGTCCGGGGGATTTTATCACGTCGGTTATTAAATAACCGACATGATAAAAGGCCCAGGAAATGGCTTATCACGTCGGTTATTATATAACCGACGTGATAAACCAGTCTGGGGGGGGGGGTTATCACGTCGGTTATTAAATAACCGATGTAATAAACCATTCCACAGGTGTTTATCACATCAGTTATTAAAATAACCGACGTGATAAACCCTTCCCCATTCCTTTATCAGGTCGGTTATAAAATAACCGACGTGAAAGACCATTTTTTTTAAATTTAATGCAGTCCTCTGCTCTCCCCAGAAACAACTAGAAAAATTTAAAACTTACCCCACTGGACAGCCCCCACCACCCCCTAAACAGCCCCCCCTCACCCCACTGGACAGCCCCCACCACACCCCTAGACAACCCTCACCCCATTGGACAGCCCCCACCCCCTGGACAAAAGTATACCAAAACAAGAACCAAAGAAAAATTTAAAACTTACCCCACTGGACATCCCCCCCAACCTCTGAATAACCCCCCTCACCCCACCGGACATCCCTCCCACACCCCTGGACACCCCCACCCCACTGAACACCCCCCACACCCTTGGAACCCCTCCCCCCAGACCAGAATCCATACCAAAAAAACCATCATAAGTAGACCAAAACAAGAAGTAGAGAAAAATTAAACATTCACATATATAACATTCAAAACATACACTGTCAACTTCAAAAAAAAAAACTAAATCCAACCTAAACTACTACCAAATACACAATTACAACAACAACATTCAAAATTACATTTTACACTACAAACAACTAAAATTCAATCAAACATGTAAAATAATTTGACTACTCCACTTGTAAGTGTTTGATGTCTTGAACAATATAGGGTTGAGGGTCATCAAATAGATACAAATGAAAAGGATAGTAGTTAACGTGTATAATGAATAAGTCAAATTGAAATATTATGGAAAAGTTTAAAAGGAAATATTACCAGGTCAAAGTTCACAACTGTCCCAGTTGTTATTATTTTATACATAAATCTTAACATATAATATCCGCATTCGATGACGCCTTGTTTTTCATGAAAATTATGCTTGAATGAGTGTAAATTCAATATATATTTTTTATGTAATAAATAAAAAAGTACAAATTATAAATGGATATTTACCTTCGCATTTACATATTTGATCTTTTCACTCCTTTTCTTTGTGTTTTTTTCAAAAGTAGACCCATGCCCTATTAGAAAATAATACGAATGGGGTAAATTTAAAATTCATTATAATATATAAAACTATTGAGAAATTGAAACTTAATTTTCCAATATATTCATAAAACTTTTCCACACATCATCACAGATAGAGCATATCCAATAAAGTGTTTTCTCCCTTGGGCAAAAAACCCCTAACATCCAATGATCACTGATAAAAGAAAATTTAAGGTTAGTGTGTTTTTATGTTAAAAGATAATGAACTCTTTGAGAGAGATGTGTTTCATACCTCTCACAAAAAGGCATCATCCAACATTGTGTGACTATATTCTGTTCAAGTCTTTCAGCAATATAAAGCATTCTTTGTTACTCATCCAATGCACATGCTTCAGGGGAAATCAATTGCGGGTCCATGAATCCATATACATCTATCAGCTCATTCCTCTCACAAATGTTATAAAGATACCTAATACAAAATAGAAATAATTATACATTTTTAATAAATATAACGCAAGGAAGAGGTGTTAAGACTTACATGGAAAAAATTTTCACCACTTTGATGCCCAACTTATCTCCAGTAACAAGCTCCATGATATCAGTTTTCATAATCCCCACAGTTATTGCACGTCCACAAACATGAGCTTCCATTGGAAACTCATAATGACCCACCAAAAAATTTGAATATCTTGACAATCTGTCAAGACTACCAGAATCTGTATCTGATTTCATAGCCATTTGTCTTTGTTGTTGTCTATATAATATTTCTTTACCTTTGAAGTATTCCTGTAAAAATAAATATAAAAATATATTAGTTTTCAAATGATAAAACAAATTTAATAAAAAAATAAAATAAAAGATATAACATTCATACCTCTATGGTAACGAGTCGAAGAAGTCTGGATGACCAAATTAAAAAATGGCTGATACTATGTCCAACTGTCGTCACCTCATCTGTAGGAAATGGTACTTGAGATGATCTATCTATAATATCATGTATAGTGACCCTCTGATTCTCTACCTCTAATTGTTGATGATTAACTGTATCTCCTATACAATATACCAACCCATATTCAACTATATGATGTTGAGGATCATCAACATACAACTCACAATAAGTAGGAAGCTGCGGCGGAGGAGTAGGATAAAAAATGGGGTCCTCAGGCTGAGGTGGGGGAGTGGGAGATACTGGCGGAGGTGGAGGATAAATAATGGGGTCTGAAGGGGGAGGTGGAGGAGTGGGAGCTGCAGGCTGAAATTGTCTTTGCATGTCTGCAAACATAGACTGTACCAATGATCTAATCTTTTCCTCCATCATCACATTAATATTTTGAACTTCAACCTCCAAGGATTCTATTTTTTTATAAACACCATAAATGTTAGAAGTTGAAGAATGTGGAAACACTTTTCTTACCGATACACCTGCCAGATATCCTCTTACACGACCATGATATTTGGGCTTTCCCAATGCTACAGATAAAATATCTTTCCTCCCAGTAGCTGTAAATTCCCCCTGTGAGCTCTGCTCCTCAAGAGAGTCCTATATTAATTAATTGAACATTTGTGTAATGATTGAAATTATATGAAGAAAATAGTTAACTTAAATAAATAAAATAGATATCTTACAATCATCTCAACTATGATTCTCGATTATTCTAAAAGATATTTCCCTTTTTTTCCTATCCGAGTTCTCTTCCATTTTTCATGTCTAGATGGAGGGGATGGAGGGGCCACCTCTCCAGAGCTTAAAGTCTCAGCTCTTAGTTTTTGAAATTTTTCCGCCATCATTTGTTCTTCCAAAAATGAATACCCTCCCCAAGATAAACTATGAGGGTATACATTTTTATATTGGATCTCCTGATGATCTATCCTTTTTTGCTGTAAATTAATAATAAGAAATCATTAAAAAAACATTAATAAAATCATTTATATAAGAAATATTATAAAAGTTTGCATTTCCCTTACCAAAAATGACTATTTTCTTCTACTTTCAACAAACTGTCTCCATGTGTCTTCATCTATAAAAGGATATATACGACATGGATTGTCATGACTCCTATGACCAAAAATGAAATCAAATGAGAGGGTTGATTTGAAATCCCTCCATCTCCTGGAAGCCATTGATAAGAATTTCTTCCTAACTCCTCCAGTGTCAGGAATATCAAATGTCATCTGATGAAGAAGAGGTTAAACATATTATATATACTAGAAACATTTAAAGAATAGTCAAACAATAGAAAAAGATCTTACCTAAATCGTCTCCCACAACTGATAGATTATCTCTTTATCCACACTTCTCCAGTCATCATAAAAAATGCTTATTTTTCTCTTAGCCTGAGTTGATACAAAACTCTTTAAATATTTTTCATTTAGACCTCTAGGAATATCATCATCATCAAACTCAACGAGTATCCCCTGATCCTGCGTACAATCAAGTGCTAATTTTGGTAAACGTGTGCACCAACATTTACCAACTCTTGAACTCTTTATCGTAATAGGAGCACATGAGGAAGAATGGAGAACATCAACAGGAGAATGTGAATGTTCCTCCCCAGAGGTATGACCAATATGCTCATCTCCAAAATCATGTGGTTGATAAACTGAATGATCTGTCATTATCCTTCAAATAAAAAAAAACATTAGTTCACAAATATACAAATTCAAATATTTTAATACTACTGTAATCAGAAAATAGAAAATTGTACTAAGTTACGTAATAGTAAACATTTTTAATATGGTAATCATGTTAAACAATGGTAGATATGGTCATGATGTTCAAGATGGTAAACATGGTAAACATGGTAAACCTGGTAAACATGGTAAAGTAATTTTCACTGAACAAAAATAAAGTAATCAACCTCCCATATGTCTTCAATCACTCCATAATATGCACTTGATGCAGAAATTGGGTTTTTGTCCTTAGCACTCAAAAAATGCATTGCTTCTGCAAACACCAATACACCGCTATTCTGAACTGCACTTCTATTGTCCTGAGCTTTCGTATGAAATGTATAGCCATTAATGTCATAACCGGACCATGTTATCACATTTAAATTTGGACCACCCACTATCCATTTTAATGTCTCTGATACATCTAATCTACCAAGCAAGGTCTTTTTAAACCATGACTAAAATGTTTTGTTGTGCTCATTCAAAATCCACATTTATTTCTTCTTTGGATGACATTGCTTCAACTCATTAATATGCATTGTGATATACGGTTGAGCATCAGCTATGTTATTCAAGATGTATGATTCTAACTTCTTCATCTGTTTAGTTGACAATGATTTGAATTTCAATCCACGAATCCCCTTTCCCTCATTTTTAACTCGTTCATGGCGAGATGGAGTCAAACCTATGTGCTGCACCGCAACCAAGTAGCTCATACAAAACTCTGCAACCTCCTCAGAAATGTACTTTTCAATAATGGAGGCTTCAGGTCAATATGGATTCTTAATATACCCCTTAAATATTTTCATATACCTTTCAAAAGGTTACATTCAACGAAGATATACAGGTCCAAAAATATTTATTTCTCGAACCAGATGAATCATTAAATGCACCATTATATCAAATTTTTTTTGTGTAAAATACATTTCCAATTGACAAATTATAAAAATTGCATCCTTTTCGAAAATGTTAAAAGCATTCACATCAATCGCCTTATTACAAATTGAATTGAAAAAATAACACAACTTCATTACTGTCTTTCTGACACGAATGGGCAATATTCCATGCAATGCAACTGGTAGAATTTGTTGCATCATGACGTGAAAATCATGTGATTTCATACCTATCAACTTAAAGTACTTCAAGGAGACAAAATTTTTTACATTTGAAGAATAATCTTGAGGCACTTTGATATCATGAAGACACTGACAAAAGCTAATTTTCTCCCTCTTCGATAATGTATGACAAGCCGGGGGAATAAATGTTCGTCTTCCTTTAGGAGTGGGAGCTAACTCCAAATGTATTCTCATTGATAGTAAGTCTAATCTTGAATTCAAACCATGTTTTGTCTTCCCTTTAATATCTAACAATGTTCCAATCAAAAAATCAAATATATTCTTCTCCACATGCATGAAATCAAAATTATGTTTAACTTCATGATATCTCTAATATGGTAGCTCAAAAAATATTGACCCTTTCTTTCAAATATGTCTATCATTACTAGATTTCCGTGTCTTTCCCAATGTCACATCAAGGTTTTTCATCCTCTCAAAATACAGATTAGGGGATAAAGGTTTTGGAGAAATATCAAATTCTCATGAGCCATTGAATTCATTTTTTAATCTTCTATAAGGGTGATCCATAGGCAAAAACTTTCGATGACCCATGTACACTATTTTCCTCCCAAGATGCAATTGACAATATGACGTCTGTTGTTCGAAAATTGGACATGCTTTATGCCCTTTAACACTTTATCCAGACAAATTTCCATATGCTGGGAAGTCATTTATAGTGAAAAAAATCACTGCATGCAGTTGAACATATTCCATTTTATAAGAATCATACACCCTAATACCATCAACCCATAGAAGTTTCAAATCATCAATCAATGGTGATAAGTAAAAATCAATATCATTTCCAGGTTTCTTCGGACCAGAGATCATTATACTCAACATGACATATTTACACTTCATACAAACTTCAGGAGAGAGGTTGCAAATTACTAATAAAACAGGCCATGAACTATGTGTGCTACTGAGGGTTCAGTATGGATTCATTCTATCTGTGCACAACCATAGTCTGAGATTTCTAATTTCATTTCCAAATGTAGAATACTGCTCATCAATTTTCTTCCATTGTGGACAATCAGCTGGATGGTGTATTTTTCCATCGCATAACCGCTCATCTGCATGCCATCTTAACCTTTTTGAATCATGTGAATTAGAAAATAAACGTTTGAAACGATAAATTATAGGAAGATACCAAAATACCTTTGAAGGGATCTTTGTAATCTCTACATCAGCCTATGATTTTTCTTTCACCTTATACCGTGATGTCCCACATATAGGACACTCTAACAGAAATTCACATTCCTTCCTATATATAATACAATCATTCGGAAAGGCATGTATTTTCTTGTATCCCAATCCCATCAGGCATAATATTTTCTTGGACTTATAATGTGAATCTGGAAGATCATTATCTTTTGGAATAATGTCTTTCATCAATTGTAGATGCTTTGTAAAACTTCTATCACGCCATCCATGTTTCGCCTTCAGGTTAATCAATATTAACATCGCTGAAAAAATAGTAAAATCTGTACAACCAGGATATAATGGTTTTTCAGCATCACTATATAGACGCGCAACTATCGGTTCTATCTCAATCTATTCTACTGCAATATCACGAATCATTTCTTCAATTCCATCGGAGTTACCATCTTGGGAATCATCATCATCAATGACATTCCGTCCAGTTTCACCATGCCAAATCCAAGGGCTGCAACTCAAATTAAAACCATAAAAAATCAGATGATCTTTTATCTCTATACTTTTCAACTTCTTCATATTCAAACATTTCAGGCATGGACAGAAAAAAATGTCACTACTTGGAACATTTCATTTAGAAAATTCCACAAAGGCATCAACACCTTCCTCATATTCATTTCTCATTTGATGTGCCGTAATCCAATTTCGACTCATTATTACCTATAATAAATATCAAAATTATACATCTTTTTAAGATAAGACAAATATATGTTTATATGAAAAAAATCATAATTTGAATGTAAAAAAATTTTGAAATATAAAAAAAATATATGCGTATTTAAAAAAATATGCTTGAATATGATTTTAAAAAGAAAATATAGTTAGATATAGTAGTTTTAAATTCCATTGAATCAAAGAAAACCATGGGGCCTCCAATGGTTGATAGAAAATTGGAGAAAATGGAGTAAACCTGAGAATCCAATAAAATTTAAAATAAAAACTCAAATGGAGAAAATCACAATGTAAATCCAATCATCATAGTACAATGGGTTCTTCCCCACTTGGACCTCCCCCCACATCCATGGACACCCTGGACACCCCCCAACCCTCTGGATAGCCCCCCGAACCCTCTGAACACCACCACCCACACCCTTGGACACCCCCTAGAAACCACCACCCCCTTGGACAGCCCCCCACCCCTCTGGACAGCCCCACACCCCCTGGACAACACCCCCACCCCTCTAGAGAGCACCCCCACCCCTCCTGGACACCACCCCACCCCTACCCCCTTGGACACCCCCTGGACAATCCCCAACCCTCTAGACAGCCCCAACCCTCTTGATAGCCCCCAACCCTATGGACAACCCCCACCCCCATGGAGTTTGAATCCATTTTTATTCATGTCTTATGAACAAAACATATTTATTCCATGAATCAATATTGTAAACATTTATAGGTATCATATGTTCTTCAAATGTTATGCTCATATTTTCATACCCTTATTCTCATGTTATGCTTACATGATCATTGAAATCTACCTTATGTACCCATGCCAAGGATCTAAGATCACCCTTTATTTTTTTTCTTTCCCCATGTTATTAATAAATTAATTGTGTTTGAGAAGTATAATAAGGGTGATAGTTATGAAAAAAATAGTGGGAGATGATGTAGTTCACTTATAAACTAGTTGTTTATTTTTCCAAGTTTCCAATGACACAAAACCTTAATGATTCTTATGCATGTTTTTTTGTAAAATGAAATGAATATTCATATATTAATATGTAATATCTATGTATAAAAGTATGGATCTATATATGGTAATCTTAAATATAAAATATTATGAGGATATTCCCACCACTAGGAACACCATTTGTTTGCGTGATATTGGATATTCCACTCTACAGGTGTGTATAATGATCCTTAGAATTTATGATTATTATTAATGAATGTGATTAATTACAAAAATTATTTTATTACCATAATATGTGATGATATATGATCAAAATGAAGTTTGGTGTGTGGTGTGTGTCATGAATTTTATGTTATTAATTGATAAATCATAAAAGAATGTGTCTCTTTAATCTCAACAATAGTTGACATCTGAGCCCTTTGATGAAATTTAAATCCTCTTAATAAAAATTATGAACATGGAATGTCGACATGTTCATTACATATTGTCAAAGAAATATGTATCATGAATAAAAGTGATCAATAAAAGAATAATAATTGACCATGCTAGCAATAATAATTTCTTTTCATTTTTTGGGATATTGAATAAGCTCATGTTAATCACTTCTTGAGGGGCTCTACAGTAGGTCCTCATGATGTAATGATTATAAATCCACAAGGTTCAAATGATAATCACTATCAATAAAGAAATATTTCCAGACATTGTAAATATTTATTATTTTTCTTTAAATTAATTATAAATTTATGTGAAAATAACCTCTCTCTTGGTTTTGGTTAAAAAACAATTTTCAATATTTTTTATAAAAATTCAATTGGTCACGAAGTTAATATCATGTCAATTACACATTATCAATTAAATGAAAAAATACAATCCTTATATATTCCCAATAAAAACATCCCCTATATTTAGAACCAGTAAACCCAATACTCCTTAAGAGGGGGGGGGGTGATTTAGGGTGTGAATTTCTTTTCAATTTTTGGATCTTACTCTCAGGTTAGCACAAGGTGCACAACCCTATTACTCATTTATGATTTTAAAATATATCCAAATGCAAGAAAATAATTAAGAAGAAAGAGGTTTTTACTTTATTTGACACTAAGGGATAATCTAAGGAATATATGTTGACAAATTTTTAAGGTAACAGGAGGTTACACTATCAACTATATATTTTATAAGAGTTTGGGAAGGACACACAGACAAAAACTGGATAACTTCATTTTATTGACTTCTCATATACTACTTTAATTCAAGGAATAATAGAATGAATACAACATGTTGGTTCATTATAATAATTTTGATGAATAAGAATAAGAAAATTTCAACAATAAGGGTGTATTCACATTGATTTACCTTCTCCTCTGATTCCAGATGGTCAAAAATATATTCTATCTAGATAATTTATTAAATTCCTCTTCATTTTCAACAATAATTTCCAACAAATGATCACTTCATATCTCTCTCAATTATCAATTTTCGCATATCAGTCACTTAATATTCTTCTTCTCTTCATATATATTTCATGAATGAGATCATTAGTTGTCAATGACAACAAAAATTACCATCAATGTCAGGCATCCGCGAAACAAAAACAAACGAAATGGAAGTATGCGAGGCTTATTGCGAGTTGATCTAATATATCTGGTTATAATAAATAAGATTATGATGGCAAAAGGAGTTAAGAGGGTTCGAAATCAAAGAATCTTACATAGTTTAAAAAAAAAATTTCAAAACGTAAATATAGACTATCCGGGAAAAAACGAACAAAATAAAGTCGTGGGAGGCTTACCTGAGTGTTGCAAGTGGAGATGATAGATCTGAGGAGAGTGTAGATGACAAACGATGATGGAAAAATGATTTTAACGAAATGAGACCGAAGAGTCAATTAGGGTTTTCTGCATGAGAGAGACGAGTCTCCAGTCTGTCGATCGAAAAATCAGCAATGACAATCCATGGGGTGTCTTAATTTTTAAAATGTTTTATAACGTCGGTTATTTAATAACCGACATTATAAAATATTTTTATTACATTTTTAACGTCGGTTATTATAATAACCGACGTTAAAAATGCATCAGATATGCAGTTTTTACGTCGGTTATTTTATAACCGATTTAAAAAAAGGTGCATGTTGGTTTTTTACGTCGGTTATTCTATAATCGACATAAAAAATAAATCAGAAACCATAGTTTTTATGTTGGTTATTTTATAAACGATGTAAAAACTGCTGGGTGTTGGTTTTTTACATCATTTATAATATAACCGACATGAAAAATTCGGCAGGTTGGGTTTTTATGTTGATTATTTAATAACTGACGTCAAAAAGGCCTCAAATACCTCCTTTTCTACATCAGTTATTTTATAACCAATGTAAAAAATTCATAGATACCTCGTTTTTTACGCCGGTTATTAAAATAACCGACGTAAAAAAATTTCTATCCGTATTTTTTACATCGGTTATAAAATAAACGACGTAAAAAACCACGTATCACTGCTTTTCACGTCAGTTATATATAACTGACGTCAAAAATGGTGACGTTAAAAACGTTTTCTGGACTAGTGAAAAATAAATTTTTCTATAATTTATAAACATTTTTTAAATTATATAATTCAATTCATAATTGAAAAATAGAAAAAAATATTGTATATCATATTTTACGATATACCTCATATCATAACATGTGACTCGATTCAGTACCAAAATTTCACCTTATGATAGGTATGTCATGACCTACAATTGATAATCATGTGTTATCAATTGTATTTTAAGATATCTCTATATCATAGGTTGGGTTATACCTATTATGGAATATGATTGACTACGATGGCTTTTGAAATCATGTTTGGTTCTAGGGTGTCAAGTTTTATGGTGTCTCTTATATTGTCAAGTCGATGTCATACTATGTTTTGTAGCATGCATTCAACACTATTGTCAAATTCGACACCCTATATTGTACATTACCATATAGTGAAAACCAAAGGACATAAACTATATCTCCTATTAAAATATCTCATATCATATTAGGTGGTCCTATCACAACTTATGATATCTTATATTATAAGACCATCTACAGTTCAATTTCTATATCATTTTTATGATATTATTTTTTATTAAGAAAAACCATATCATATTAAATGATTGAAATATGATACATAGATTTTCATCATTTTTAAACATAATTTCATGAATCAAGAAAGATGAAAAAGATATAATACCACTAAAGGGTTTCTAAGGATCAAATAACACTTATTCAATATAGTGAGAGACAAAAAGAAACCACATTCCCAAAATCAACATGCTTTGAAAACAAAAAATGTGTATAAAATAACATTAAGAGCATGTAACTTTCACTATTGACATCCAAAACTTTTATCTTCATTAATATAGTTGAGTAAGATCCTTAAGAAGCAATCACTAGGTTCCTTCCTTCATGGTGTATCCACGATCCAACTAAATCACACAACACTTGGGAAAGACTCCCCTAAAAATTGCAATGCATTAATATCTCTTGATTCAAAGGAAGAATTAAGACGAGTTCTTTGATAAGGATAATCACACCATCTTAATGGCTATGACTTATTTATATAGGCCTCATGACACCCCTAATACTTCCATGCCATTTACTTATACATTCATAACATATGAGTAAATAGTGTGTGGAACCAAATGGTTTGTAACCCCAAACTGATGCATGTATGAGTTTAACATTTAAACATGTAATTAAAATCTATCATATGCTTCATCATATAAAACATTTACAATCAATTATAAACACATATGGAAGATTATAGAACATTTAACACTTAATGTTTGAACATCATAGTTAATCCTAAAATTTCTTGTGAATCGCAAAATATGATTCAATGCATTATGATATTCCTATGTCATACAATATGAATATTTGAGGCGGTATTATACAGATATATACATATTGTAATCTATGATATACCCATGAATCATTTATATCATGAATATCATTCAATATGATGTCCCCTATATCATCTCATGCAATATATCCTAAATACATCACATGCATGGAATATCTCCATCAATGATACATCAAGTTTTTCTCTATGGGTTGATGTTTTTGCATAATTAGTTAAATAAAATTGTCATCACTAGACATTACATCTTATGCATTGTGTCATGGTTTTACTGGTTACATGATAGCCATTATTACTACATCACAATGAATTGTAAGGAGAGATTTTGATTCCATGATTAGTCATTACAAGGGAGAATTTTCAATTTTAGTTTAAATTCATGATTTTCTAGGAGTATATAAATCATGTTTTAGTAATATTAATTGTGTCATGAGTCATTTTGGGTTAATGGTTTTTTTAAAAAGGAATAGATATTGGTTTTGAGATAGTAAGTCATTGCATTGTGAATTATGGATATATCTTTTAATCAAATATAATATGAAATAGTGACATGCATTACAACATAATTCTCCTAAATATTATCGAATTTTAAAATAAATGGACTATGATATTTTAGGAGAGATATGAGAGTTTTCACCATGAATTTTGGATTCTCGGTTAACTAGCCCTCATTACTTTATAATGAATGTTATTGCACTATGATTTTTTGTTCTCCTTTTTTATTTAAAAATTCAAATGATTTCCCTCTTTCAATTTTATTTTTCTCTTTCTTTTGGGAGCCCTTTGGAGACAATGGTTGTCTCTTATGAATCCTTGGGTGTTCCTTTTATGATGTTTGATTTTCCTCCTTTGTGAGGATAGATTCATGAAAATCTAGGTACTCTTCCATTGGTTATTCTTTTTCTATATTTATTCTATCCTCTTGGGGATCCATAGATAGTAAATTTTGTGTTTTTCCAATGTAGAATTAACATGGATTTGTGGATTACCAATTCATTTTGGTTTCTTTTTTAGGGAATGAATATTTTATCATCGGGTTTTTTTCTTTGATGATGTGAATATGATGATTCAAGATTTAATTTGAGGTAGATAATTTTAAAATTCTATTTGTTTTACTTTTATTGATGTGAATTATCATGATTTATATTATTTGAGAGGATTTTTGAGATTTATTAATTATATAAAATAAATTTAAAGTTATGAGGGATGTAAAGTTTATGTAGTATATTTAGTTTATTATTATTGTAAACTTTTTCATAAGTGTGATGCAGTTGATTATGTGGTAGAATTATATTGAGGTGGTAGTGTATTGAGATTGGAATGATTCAAATAATGATGTTAGATTTCCTTAGATATGTAATTAATAAATTAATTTATTAATGAAAATAAATGGGATGAAATATATGTCATATAAATAGTTGTTAAAATACTTGAATATAAAATTTTAATTCACAAATGAATCATGTGGTAATTAGTAAATAATTAAGAAGTGGAATGATGGCGTGTTAAATTTTTAAACTTGAAATTGTGATTTTATTGTTGAAATTACTTCTTTTTATTTCAAGGAATATGTGGTAAATTCATTATAAAGACAAGATACGTAACAAGGTGGTTATAGAGTTGAATTTGATAGGATGTGGAACCTAGAATGAGTCTTATGAGATATTATATATTATTATAGGATCTGTTATTTATATTCACCACCTGAATCAGATAACCAAACCGACACTCATATGAGATTTTAGATACTGGGTGAATCCCCAACATTAAGGATGCGGTAAATAGAAATGGCTGACTACTCATTTTCTCTTACTATCCCTTCTATCTGTGGATGTGGTAATGGTTTTAGTAGTGATTTTGGTTACATGGTTATGGTATGATGTGGACTATATGTAGTTGAAATGAGATAAGGTTTTGTATGTGGTATCATTTGGTATGTGGTATAAGAAGGGATGAGTGCACCCGTGCACATATCGATGAGATATGGGGGAAACTAGTTTGATGGTGTGACCAGTTAGGACTTGGGATGGGATAACGAGTTAGTTTCATTATTTATTTTCTAAATATTTAGTATGATTCTTCCATATTTACATGATATTTCTTGATAAAAAACCTATTAATTGTATTTATGTGTTCACCTCAAATTCTATCTATTATTTTTCTTTTAAGAAATGATGGTTAGCATCAGAGATCAAGTTGGTCATTACCTTATCATAACTGGTGATTAGAGAACATTGGAGGATTCATTCATTAATTTATTAGGAGTTATTGATATTTTATATTGAATTCAAAGGTGTTTTGTTCTTTTGATTTTATTTGGAACTACATTCATTTTAATATGCATTTGGATGGTTGGGTTTTTTTTAACTGTGGAGTTTGGGTGTTGATCAATGGTTCTATTTCTTTCCTATGATTAGAGTATAATGTATTTCATATTTAATTTTTATACTCTTTGTGTTAATAATAAACTCATGGAATATTGGAGATAGGTTTTAGGTGTCACTCTTAATCTCACTACTAGTTTAGAAGGGATCCTGGTGGGGTTGGGTCATGATAGCCTAAGTAATGTGTCACTACTCTAGACCTCTATAAACCATTGTAAACTCCAATGTTTCTACTATATAGAACCCTCTTATATCTCTTATGTTAAACACACATATTGTATTACAGTCTCCAAGCACTGTCTTTAAAGATATCATGTCTTATTTTATGCATTCTTTTATAAATGACCTTTTTCATACATCCTATTAAAAATGTTATATTTCAAGCATCCTTTTCCATATTACAGTTTTAAGATGAAAAATTTCCTAAATCCTATTTCATCCATTATATTAATTTCAATTCCAACACCTTCTATGATGTCTAAGAAGATCATGACATTTATATGGTGTATAGAATAAAGCCTTTTATAATAGTTCCGACACAATCTTCAGAGGAAGTTATATTTACAATTTATATGGAATGTTTACTCTAAACGAGGTTCTCTTTTTTCAATTTCAATCCTTTAAATTAATATAGAAATCTGTAATATGCTCCAACTTAAGGGGAAGTTCTATTTTCATATATAGGACATGAATCTATATAGGTCACTATATTTGAATAGATTTATCGACCAAATATAATTTTTTCATATTATTTGAATTTTGTATTTTTGATCTATCTCAAGTATTTTATGCCATCATCAATTTCTATAAATAGATAGTTCTTGAATCATGAAAGAATCTTTGTTTCTGAGTTTATTCTTTTTATATGGGTAATAACCCAAATCAGAAGGTTAAAATGTTTAACTTCAAGAAAGAATATAATAATCTCACGTTGTTGATGGATTTTTGGATTTATATGGGTAAAAATCATGCACCTTTAATGGATACCATTTTTAGGATAATGGTATCAGAGTGAACTCATTTTGCAAACCAACTCAACATCAAGTTCTCTAAGGGATAGTGATCAAAGTGATCAACCATCGAAGGAAAAATATAATTAAGTAATAGATGATGTATGATCCCCTGATGGAAATTTACAAATGGACACATAAAATTCATATGGGTGAATATTACATACCCTTAATGAGAGAGTAATAATTGGGCTCATAGAAATGGTATCATAGTAGAGTCAATAAGCAATTAATTTTTATGTTATGTTCTTAAGGTGAGAATACATAATAGATTGACTTGAGAGAAATGTGTGTCCAAGTGATATAGAATATAATGATCTCATCGCATTGAAATATTATGAGATAATATTGAGTCTAAAATGGGAGGGTATTGTACACATTGAATATATACCTTTTTAGAAAATAAGGTAGTGGTTTAATCCATAACAATGGAATCATATTCAACTTGTTACACAATGTGATACAACATGAGATGCTCTAAGTAGGAAAAAGGGTTGATATAATTTGAGGTAAAAATGAAATCAAGTAGAATCTAATGATCCACTATTGGTTATGTGTTTACTCTTGTAAGAGGAGTTGTGAACTAGATTTCAATGTTTTAGTCAGATGCAGATTTATCCATGATGGACATGGAGTACATGGAAGCTACACATGCTTTAAAAGAGGCAATTTAGATGAGAAGGTTGTTAGAGGAGATTGTACATAGATAGGAGAAGATTACATTATTTTTTGATAGTCGGACTGCCTTTAACATTGCAAGGAATCTATATTTTTCATTCCAGGAAGAAGTAAATTATGGTAAAATATAACTTTTTCTAAGATTTGGTGGAGGAAGTGTGGATATGTAGAAAATTCACACTAAAGAAAATCTGGTAGATTTCCTGTTGAAGGTGATCGACTCTGATAAGTTCAGATGCTGTAGATACTAAAGCATCCTTGTAGAGACATGAGAAGCATTTTTGGAAGATAGAAATGATGTATTGATATGTTATTAATTCTCAATCAAATCTCCAAGTGAGAAATGCGCCGCCAATTATTTCCATGGATGGTGGTCACCCCATGTTTTGTCAAAGGGGTCGGGCTGTGGTAGGTGGTCGGTGTAAAACCCCACAAAACTCATCCAACAGATGGATGAATAGGGGGTTATTTCCTATAAAGGTAGTGGATTCCCCTGAGGTTTCTCATCATCTTCACCATCTCATCGACACTTAGAAGATCTTATTTGAGTGGTATTTTGTGAGGGGTTTTCCCCCACTTATTCAATAGATATTTATGAGAGTTTTCTCCTTGTAATAGTGAGGGAGTTTATACCCACTTTTACCCATATCAATCCTTTTATTTTCCCATGGATTTTTAATCCTTCAATTTTAGGGGTTTTTCCATGTTACATATGGTGTAATTTATTTCTACATTTTTTCTCTTTATTTTATCTTGAGATTATTACTACATCAGTGGGCCAATCATTTTCGGTCCTAGAAACTTTGATAGATGAATAAATTCAAAGATGCATGATAATGGGGATAACAAAAAATGATGGAAAAAATAAAACTATCTCTGGTGGAGATAGTGGAGTTGTGGTCTAGGGAGTCATTCGCGATTTTTTCCTCTGAATTCTATCTCTCTGTGGTGTAGCACTCCCTCTCTCTCCATTAAATTTTATCTATTTTTGTCTAAATGTGGTAGAATATATGAATGGAAATGGTTTTCTATTTAATTTGTTAATAATTGTTTTAATATAAAACAAAATAAAAAACCAAAAAATCATACGAATTACTAAAACTTTAAAATTTAGAAAAAATTATAAGAGGATATGATTTTCAATTTAATTTAAATTTAAAATATAAATTTTTTAATTTCTCCATGCCCACTTGATTGGGTTGTTATGAGACTTTATTTTATAGTTCAAGCCTAATTATTGAGCGGGATGAGTGGGAAAATCATCATGATTGCGTAAAACCTTATTTTTTTGTAATTATTTTGAAAATATCTAAAAATAATGAAAATATTTATAATTTTTTTTAAATTACTATTTATTTTTTTCTATAGAGTTTTCATTTACATTGATATGCAATAAATTATATTATTAAAAACATATGATATACTCTCTTCCTTTGACACTCATGGTCTTGTTAATTATTATATTAAAATTATAAAAATGTAATAATAAAAGAATACAACAATTAATTTTATAGTAAATCATAAATTAATAATAATATATTGATAATTTTTTTAGGTTTAAACATTGTATTTCAGGAATCTTCTTTAATATTTGTTATTTTTTCATTCAACTATCTTTGTTCTAGGGTGCACAGTTGGTTTATTAAAATTATTAATTCTTTTATGACCATCGATGTCAACATTGATCAATATTTTTTGATCATACATCCATATAAAAAAAGTTAAATTTAATGATATATTATATTTTAAAACAAAAAGTTTTCTTGAGACATTTGTGCAAGTATTAACTAATTATATTTATTTTGACTCCACCAATAAAAATATTAAAATTAGAAATTTCTTCATCTTGGAATTGGATTGTATTTTAAATTACACATCATTCTATGTATGATGTACTTGGAGTCATGTCATAATATATTTTTATTTATTTTAGTACACTTTATATGTTACCTGATGAAAATGGTATAGATTTATCATGTGTTTCATTATTGTGGTGAGTGTTTTTGAATGTGTGTTATATTTTTTTCAGTATATAAATCAAATTCAAAGTGATAGATATCACTACATTGAGCATGAAAACCATAATAAATAAGGATTATCGATGTTGTACAAGGACTCAATATTTCTCTTATAAATCCTTTTCTTAACTACTTATTCACTTATCATTGAATTTATTTTTTTATCCTAAAAATTTGATCAATAAGCTATATTATTAATAAGTGTTAGGTAAGAAAACAACATGGCACTAAATACCCTATAAAGGAGGAAATATGCTGGGTATTTCCCTAGGAAAAATATCATCAAATTCTTATAAAATAGACATAATAGTAGAAGTTATTGAATTTTTAAAAGCATTAGTGGTAAAATATTCTCCCTTCCACTGAAGCATGATAGTTTTCTGCCCAAATAAAGAAATTTTTACATCACTTTTTACTAAAAACAAGCTTATATTTTCCTCTATACCCTTATCTTCAACTATTTGTTTTCCCTAATTTCCCACCACCTTTTTTCCCACTTTCCTCATTTTTTTAATTCAATCTATTTTCATCCCTCTTTTCATTTTCCCTCATTTCACATCATCTCTCTAATAGAAACTTGAGCTACATAAAAAATAAAATGTTGATTTATTAACCATTTTAAGGTTTTTAATGGAGTAACCATGTTGTAATTCATTGGTTAAAGTTTCAAGGACTTCAAACATATTATTTAAACACTAAACAATTAATGGTGGATTGAAATTCATATTATAAAGAGTTTTACAATTTTAAAAAATTTCTAATTTTTATTAATTATAGATGAATGTTTAAGAAATGTCTTGGAGTCTGATGGGAGTCTTGGAGGCTATATAAAGAGATAAATACTTGAGCATTTGGTTTAGAAAATTATGGTATAATCATCGTGAAAACTCTTAGTAATATTTCCCTACTTTATTCCTTTCTCTTCAACCTTAGCTTTGAGAAGGTCGTTAGGAAGCGAGAATCTGACCTAAGAATTAGGTGATCCATAAAACCAATGAACTATCCTATAAGAAATGATTATGTTGATTTCTTATAAGGTATATCCATGAAACTCATATAGAAGATCATGGTTGGATTAAATTCACAAAAAATAGGTATATTCCTTATTTATATTTTATCCAATTCAATCTAATGAATGGGTCTTGAGGAAAAAGTGGTTTTAATTATTATTTTTTGTTGCATTTAGACAAGTTTTTTACCTTTTAAAACCCAATAGCGGTATTAAAGAGACTATGATATCATTTGGAATTATGCTTTTTGTAAATAAAGAAGATGAGTTTTTCCCATATCATACAGAATTTTATGAAAAATGATCAGGGTTTATGAATATTTTAATAACCATGAAGTGATTATAAAAAAATGGGTGTAGTTTATGAGAATTATAAAAATATGTATTGGTTTAAGAAATACGGGTAATGGAAAATGTTTCCTAAAATATAGAGCATCGTAAAAATATGATTTTTATATCATAGTTAAAATAAAAAAACAACTATGGTTTTTATGGGAATACGATTTCCATTTAAAAAACCATATCCTGGTTGTAAAAAACTATTTTTTGGTTTTAAATGGATTAATTTTGAAGGATATGATTTAAATTAAGTCTCTCATGGAAAAACACAGTGGTTCATTTAGTAATGGTTTCCAAAAATATAGTTGATAGTAAAACATGATGCGATTTTATAATGTGTATTGAAAAGTTGTTTTTATAATACTCTGAAAAACCTCCAAAGTGGACTTTAAACCATAAAAAAATATTTTGGGGGAATTCTATATAGGTTTGAAGTAAATTTACATTATTTATTAATTTATAAAGCTTGTGTAAAATGAAAAAACCAAAATATAAATAAGTTCATATAGTTTTATGAAATATTCATAAATGATATGATGAATTGGTCATGTAAGGACCCAACCTTAAACATTACATATTCTAGTTATTTTAAAACCATAAATAACATTATTTTCCCAAATATCTATAAGGTTTATAGTTTTATATAATTAGAACAAAGTATTACATAGTAATCCCATACATTACAAGTGGACACTTATACTCAGTATCCATTTTTCCACCAAGGGAAGCCCTTTTAAAATAAAACATGTTTTCTTTTTATGAAATATCTTCAAAATTTTCTTCATTACCTATTCCTTATCCCTAATCTTTCTTAAACCCTATGAAAAACATTTCAAAACTTTGGATGAGCACATAATCTCAATAATGGACATAAATAAAGAAAATCGTTAGTCCAGTGAAAACATGAAAACCCATAAAAAACTTTTCTTAAAAACTCATTATCACACATAAAAACATCATGTAGGTGCTTTGGGACATCATTACCATATAAACCTTACATTCAAACTTACAAATTGAATAACCATATTTAAGTTCCAAAGGATAAAAAAACTAAGATGGGGGGTTGAATCAATTGTTCACTTTTTATGAGTTTCATGACTTTTAGTAACTTAACCCCTAAAACTTGTAAAGATAAATTTACTTATCAAATTTTAAGAGATACTCATCCATTAAAAAGTAGGAAATAAAGTAAAATATACAATATTTATAAGGTTTTGACTCAGTGTGAGAACCTACATCCTTTCATAGCCACTCCCATGGGGTCTATGGAAATTCACTATTAAAAAGAAGTGAATAAAACTTGTGACAAATCCCGTTCAAAACCATCTATCTTGTGATAGGAATGATTATACTGACTCCCATCAGTTTATAAAGTTTATTAGAAAACAATTTATCCAAAAAAAGTTTAAAGACATTGTTTAATATTCTCTCAAAAAGTTCTTGGGTCCGATGACAATGAGTATGATGGTCTTTAGTTCGATGAACCCATTCCAGTTGATTCACTAAAATCAAATCAATATGATCTTCCATTTCTCAATTTTCACTTATTAAACTCTACTAAAAAACTTAGTCTAATATTCCTCAGTCTGACGAAATCAATACAATCTTCCCAATATGATGTTTCTCAGTTTGGTTAACAAAACAATAGATATATGATCAACTAATGAGATCTCTATTTGGAAGGAACTCCTTTTCAAAATCCTCATCATTTCACCTTTTTATCACTCATGAAACATTTTCAAAGTGTGAATAAACTATGCCTCTATTTATAGGAGACTCAAAAAAGAAAAGGTGGGAAACTGAAAAATGTATCTCGCTTACTCAGATTTCAAAACTCCAAAAATCACTCACATTTAAACTATAACTTTGAATTCTTCAAACCTTCCCAAGATCTCTCCAAAATCAGTCTTCTCGAACATACTAATATTTCTTCAATCCAATTATCTTTCTCATCTTTAGTCTGAAAATCTTTCTCAGCTTCAGTTTGATTATCTTGCTCAAATTCAGTCTGATTATCTTTCTCAGCTTCAATGTGATTATCTTTATCAGATTCAGTTTGATTATCTTTATCAACTTTAGTATGATTATCTTTCTTAGATTTAGTCTAATTATATTTCTCAAATTCCGTTTGATTATCTTTCTTAGCTTCATTATGATTATCTTTCTCAGCTTCCATATGATTATCTTTCTCAAATTCAGTATGATTATCTTTCGTAGTTTTAGTCTGATTTTATTGTTCATCTTTAGTATGATTATCTTGGTTAGCTTTAGTTTAATTATCTTACTCATCTTCAGTATAATTATCTTGATCAACTTTAGTATGATTATCTTTCAAATCTTCAATATGATTATCATGCTTAATTTTAGTCTGATCATCTTTCTCAACTTTAGCATGATTATCTTTCTCACCTTTAGTCTGATTATCTTGATCATCTTTAGTCTGACTATCTTGATCAGCTTTAGTATGATGGAATTTCTCCACTCATTATGATGAAATCCTTCATCAAAGTTAGTATAATTAACTTTCCTCCTTAGATTCAGTCTAATTTTCCTTCTTAGAGTCATTTTGGTCTTCCTTCTCAGAGTCAATATGGTTTTCCTTCTCAGAGTCAGTCCGATCTTTCTTCTTAGAGTAAGTCCGATTGAACTTTATTATGATGGAATTTACCATTATGATGGAAAGTATTCAATGGAGACCCCCTTAGTAACTTCCAAATGTTTTTCAAAAACATTCATTTACAAAATATTAGTTGTCACAAATAATTTTTTTGTTAAGACAAAATATCACAAAGTTTCTTTAATATCCCCCTTTGGTTTTGTTAAAAAAACTAGTTAACAACTTTTTCAACTCTCATAATTTTTTCATAACTCAATTTTTTAATTTTTACCAAAAAACATCATTTCTCAAAATAGAGTGTATTTACAACACATTACTAGATAAAGTAATGTTTTTAAAGTAATTTCATCCCTCGGTGATAAGAAACTTTTGCGAACATGATAAGATAAACTTTCTTCACTTCACTTTTCTTTTTCTCAAACTTTTCTTTTTTCTCTCCCCATTTTATAATAACCAAAACTCTATATTCATAAAATAAATATAATTAAAAAATTCTTACAAAGTAAAAAGTTTTTAGTTTCTTTCCCCCTTTGTCAAAATAATATAATGAACAGTGGATGTACTTCCTATTGAGATTTAGGAAGTCATTGGAGGAGGTTGAACATGAAGTTACAACCTTAACTCAAAAAACCATTCTTTTGGAATTGTCTTTGTGAAGATATTAGAAATTTGACACTTCATTGAGATATATTATAGAAAAAATCTCCAGAAGAAAATTTATCTTTCATAAAGCAAAACTTTATATCAATTAATTTTGATCTTTAATGTTGTACAATATTTTTTGAAAGTTAAATTGCACTATGATTATTACAAATTATCTTCAATGGTTTAGAAAATTTTACTTTCAAATCCTGTAACTAAACTTTTAATCATAACAAATGAGTAAAAGCCTGAGTAGAAACAACATATTCCTATTATTTTGTGCTCAAAGTTACTGAACTTTGTTTCTTTATATTCCAACTTACACAACATTCACTAAAGAAAAATGTTCCTCCTAAGGTTGATTTTCAGTCATTATAATCTCCAACCCAATCAGCATCAGTATAACACTGAAACTTCATTTAAAAATTTATTTTTTATATCAACCCATGTAAAATTATTCCTTTGACATATCTAAAAAATCTATTTTCTTCCAAAATATGTGATTCTTTTGGATTACTTTGATACATGGAACACAAAGTCACAACATAAACAATATCAGGCCTTGAGGAAATAAAGTAAAGTATAATTTTTATCAGCTTCTGAAATTTCTTTTAATTCACACTTTTTACAGACTCATATTTACTCAAATTTGTGCTCATATATATATGAGTAGAAACTTCTTTTTATTATGAAATCCAAAACTATTTATAAATTCCATGAAATACTTTTCTTGAGATAAGAAATGATTTTTTTTATTTTTGTTGAACTTCTAACGCAAACAAGAAAGCTAATTCACCCAACATTGAAATTTCAAAATTCTTATTCATTTCCTCATCAAATTATTTTAAAAAGTTTTATTCCTCCCCAGAAAAAATTATATCATCCACATAAACAATTAAAATTAGATTTCTGAAGTCAAAATTTTTCACATATAAGTTTCTATCAACTTTTCCTTTAGAAAAATTGAACATTCTCAAACAACTATCAAGTTTTGAATACCAAGAATGTGGGGCTTGTTTTAAACCATAAAGGTTTTATTCAATCTACAAACTTTGTTTTTATCATTACCAAGTTGAAAACCACAAGGTTGTTCAATGTGAAGTTATTCCTAAATCTCACCATTTAAGAAAGTTGACTTTTCACCCATCTGATAAACTTTGTAATTTTCATGTACGACCACTGATAGAAACATTCTAATAGTTTATAATACTGAAACTGGAGAAAAAGTTTCTTCAAAATCCACATCTTCCACCAATACATAGTTTTTACAAACAAGTATTTCTTTTTTTTTTGAAACCTCTCTATGCTCATTCAATTTTTTTTATGTAAAACCACTTTATTCCAATAATATTTTTATTTTCTATCCTTGGAACAAGTTCCTATGTTTCATTTTTATCAATCTAATTCAAATATTCATTCATAGAATACACCCATTCTTTATGTTGAATAGATTATGTAACTAATTCTAGTTCAAATTTTGAGATAAGAGAAGATTGATTTTCTAATCTCAACTTTATTATGGTATGAACTAGAGCCTTCCGATTTCCAATAATGTTTTCAGACTCAACATGTTTTTTTTAATGTAGGAAATTTCAAAGTTTCTTTTCCAGATAAACTTTCCTTATCACACAATTCTCTTGAATCTTGGTAAGGATGTTTTGAATCACCATCATTGTAAATATATAGTTTATTCTCCTCAAAATTCTTCAAAACTTTTGTTAAGTAATTCTGATTTTCAATTAATTTAATATCATATGATTCCACCAAAATTTTAAAGTATTTTTTCAATCATTTATAACTTATTCCATTAGGTGAATAACCCATAAAATTTACTGCCTCAGCTTTCTAATCAAACTTTCCCAGCTCCGGATTTTTGATTTTAAATAAACATGGGCTTCTAAAAATTTTAAAGTAATTAAATAAACTTTTTTTGTTATAAAAAATTTCATAAGAAGTCATGTTGGATTCCAATATTAGTAAACATTTGTTCTAAATATGTACAACAGTACTAACAACTTCTCTCTAGTAGAACATTGAAAGTTTGTATTCTGCTAACACAATTCTTCCCATTTCCACCAAACTTCTATTATTTCTTGTGGATACTCTATTTTTTTGTGGAGTGTAGGGAGAACTATATTGATGTTTGATATCATTCTTGATCAAATAAGTTTCAAAAGTATTTCTTGCGAATTAAGTACCAATATCTATTATCAACTTCTTTATATACGCCCCCATTTCATTCTCAACTTCTTTTCTAAAAAACCTAAACATTTTCACAACCTATGATTTGTGTTTCATAAATATTATGTTTTTTATCTAAGTTAAATAATAAATAAAAGTGATAAAGTATAAATATTCTTTTGTTTATTGATGTCTCATCGGCCCACATAAATCAGAATGAATAAGTTTAAGAGGTATTGTAGACTAAATATCAACTCTCTTATGAATTTGGTTAATCATCATCGTTTTTGACAAGTAATAAAAACATATTCATCTCTTATTTTCATTTATGGTAAATAATGGGAAACATCAAATTTATAATTTTTTTTCATTTTTTCTACCCAAGGTGGCTACGTCTCCAGTGCCACAACTTATTCTTATCTTCAACACTTAGATAACATGAGTTGTTATGTTCTCTAGTCTAAAAGAGATTCCCACTGTTTCTTTATCCTTTTTCAATAATTTTTATATATTTTACTCTTATAATAACACAAGAATATTTTTTTAAGATCACTTATTTTACATCATCAAAAAGTTGACTCACACTAAGTAAGTTGTGTTTTATCCCATAAAAAATAAAACTTCTGTAGACTTAAACTTTTATACTTCAATCTCATCCATTATGATTCCTTTGATTTTTTAGGAACTATAAATATGAAAGGTAACTAATAGTCCATCATAAATTTCAAAATGTTTCAAGTTTTTTATATCACCTATCAAATGTTAAGAACAACCACTATCAAGTATCCATGGTTTGTTCCTTTTACTTTCTTTAAAAGTTGTCCCGAAAACAAATCTCTTTCATCAAATTTCTTATTTCCCGCAACACTTTCTTTTCTACCATAAGAAACTTATTATAGAATGAGTGTCATAAATATTTTGGAATTATGACTAGCTTGATCACATCTTCCATTAAATTATTCTAGTCATTTAATTTTTTTGTTGGAAAGTTTCTAACATCTCGAGATTTTATTTTTCTAATCTCTTGTGGGTTAGGAAGTTACCCATCCCCATTCCACCATTGCTTTCACTTTTTTCAAGACTTATTTCAGGAAGTGACAATTTATACGAACAATTATAATATATATTCCCATATATTCCACAACACCAACAATATCCATCAAATATTAATTTTCTCTTAAAGTACTATCTTTATCTATAGAAACTTTTTTTGAGGTTGATGACTTATTCCTTCTTTAACAATCTCTGGATGTGGACCAGTTTCCTCCAGAGTGAGTTTTCATATTTTTTAGATGAAATAAGTTTCTCACAACCTTTTTCAATCCAATATTTCCCAATAATTTTTTTGAAAAATGAAATGTTATAAAAATTAGATGAAACATTTTTTTTGGTGGGTGAGGATTTCTCATGATTCTTGATTTGAGTTCTCTAAACAACTTTAGAAGTCTTAACTTTTACATTAAAAGATTTGTTGAAGTTTTCATTTATCTCCCTCAAGGTAATTTTCGAATCAATAAGTTTTTATTAAAATTTTTTAACTTATTATTCATTATCTTTTAGCTTCTTACTGAGATATTGAACCATGTTTCCTTGTTCAATAATTCTAAGTTTGTAACTTAAGATCTCATGAATGTATTATTCCTCCTACTTGATGAAATATTTTCTTCCTTTATCAACTTCTTCACAATATGTATTTATTAATCTGATTTATTTCTTGAGAGTTTTCTATGCTCAAGTCATGTAACATGTTATACTCTAAGTTGATAATCTCTATATGATTCTTCACCACCTTCTTAAATATCCAAAGAATCTTTTGTTTTCTTAACTTTGTAATTAAGGTTATGAATTTTTATAAACTTTTATCTTCCAAATAATTTTTATTAGTTGATTTAGATTCAAATTTCTTACTCATCATACTTATTTTGTCTCCTGTGAACTTTTTCTTATATTTTTATGGATAGCTTTTATTCTTTAGAAATTTTGTTCCACTTCTTCCATGGATGTTTTCTCATAAAATCTTTTCTATATTCTCTAACTTTATTCTTGGGACAATTCATAATAATGTGTCTAATTCCACTGTAATCAAATAATTTGAGAGGAAGTTTACCACAATAATTTCTTCATCCTCTTAGATAATTCTTGGATATAAGATACATGATTTCTCCATTCAACTCATCATCCTCTTTATCTTCAGAGTCACAAGGATTAGTAGTTTAAACATCTCGTATTTTTATTTTTCTCATGGATCCAAAATTTATTTCATATTTCATCTTCATTTTGAGTATTAGAGATTTCCTCATTTCATTAGAAAAAATAAAGTTATGAAATTCATCAAGAGAAAAATCATCCTTATATTCTAAAGAGAAAATTTTAGAATCAAGCTTGTCTAGAAAGTTTCTCATAAGTTTGTTCACAATTTTATAATCTTCCAAGACATTACCAAATCCTATTATGTTACAAAAAAATTCATTTACTTTGGTGAAATATTCATCAATAGTTTCTTTATCTCTCATTCTTATGTCTTCATACATAATATCCCATATTTATATCTTTGATTCCTTCACTCTAGTATTAAATTAAAAAATAATTTCCATCTTGTCCCACATACTCTTTAATGTTTTGTAACCCATCACCTTCTAATAAATTTTTTTTGATAACAACATAAGGATATAATTTCTAGATTTTCCATCAACTTCGATATTTCTATTATCAGTAAAAGTCATCGGGGAATATTTCTCAATTGATGAAAACCCTAATGTAAAAACATCAATAACTTCCAGGACAAGAGATAAGAGAAAAGGAACCATACTATTTATCTATCCATAATATTTTTTTCCATAAAATATAGGAATTACCCTACTATAGATAGAGTTGAGATTATCCATGATAAGGATTAAATAAGGGACCCTTGGCTCTGATACCAATTGAAGTTCCAAAGGATTGAAAAAGTACTGGGGGGGTTGAATCAATTATTCACTTTTTATGAGTTTCAAGACATTTAGAAACTTAACCCCTAAAACCTATTAATATTAATTTCATTATCATCTTTTAGTAAATAATCATGCCTAGAAAAGTAGGAATCAAGTAAAGAACACAAGATTTATAAGGTTTATCCTTAGTGTGAGAACCTATATCCTTACCATATCCACTCCTGTGTGACTATAAAATTTCACTATTAAGAAGTAGTGAATAAAACTTGTTCCAACTCCATTTAGACACCCTATATCTCTAAATAGTAATGATTATACTGATTATCATCTGTTTACAATGTTTATTACAAAAAAATTAGTCCACAAAAAAGAGTAAAGTCATTATTCAATATTCTCCACAAAAGTTTCTAGGTCTGATGACCCTGAGTCTGATGGCCTTAAGTCCAATGAACCCAGTTTGATCGAATCAGTATGATCATCTCAATAAGATATTCCCTTTATCAATATGATCTTATTAAACTGTACTAAAAAACTATGTTCAATATTTTTCAATCCGATCAACTCAATATGACCTTCTCAATACGATGTTTCTCAGTTCAGTTAATAAAAAAAAAGATGTCTGATCAACTAATGGGGTCTATATCTGGAAGGAACTCTTTCTCAAATTCCTTAACACTCCTCCTTTTCTACACTCGTGAAAAAGTTTTAAAGTGTGAATGAAATATACCTCTATTTATTGGTGACTCAGAAAATAAATGTCAAGAAACTAATTTTTCCCCGCTTACTCAAATTTCAAAACTATGAAAATAAATCACATTTAAACTCTAACTTTGAATTCTTCAAACCTTCTCAAGATTTCTCCAAAATATGTATTCTCAAACATACTAAATTTTCTTTAGTCTGATTATCTTAGTTATCTTCAGTCTGATTATATTATTCAACTTTAATCTGATTATCTTTCTCAGCTTCAGTATGATTATCTTTCTTAGCTTCAGTTTGATGATCTTTCTCAACTTTAGTATGATTATCTTTCTCAACATTAGTCTAATTATATTGATCATATGTAGTCCAATTATCTTGATCAGCTGCAGTCTGATTATATTTATCATCTTCAGTATGATTATCTTGCTCAACTTCAGTCCAATTATCTTGCTCATCTTCAGTCTAATTATCTCTCTTAGCTTCAGTATGATTATCTTACTTAGATTCAGTCTGATTATCTTGCTCAACTTCAGTATAATTATCTTACTCAAATTCAGTATAATTATCATTTTCAAGTTTATTATTATTATCTTGCTTAGTTTCTATCTGATTATCTTACCCATATTCAATATGATTATCTTTCTCAGCTTCAATATGATTATCTTGCTCATCTTTAGTATGATGATCATTCTCAGATTCAGTCCAATTAACTTCCTTAGCTCATTATGATAAACATCTTTATTAAAGTCAGTCTGATTAACCTTACTCCTCAGATTTTGTTCAATCTTCCTTCTCAGAGTTAGTCTGATCTTCCTTCTTAGAGTTTTTCTGATTTTCCTTCTTAGATTCAGTTCGATCTTCCTTCTCAGAGTCAGTCTGATTGAACTTCATTATGATGGAATTTCCCATTATGAAGGAAATTATTCAATGGTGACTCCCCTTAGAAACTTTTACTTGTTTTTCAAACACATTCTTTTACAAAATATTAGTTTTCAACAAATATAAAAACATTATTAATACAAAACATCCCAATAGTTCTTCACATATCCATATATAGAGTATGCAATCCATTGGATATCTATAATGGGTCTCAACTATCATATAATATATATTAGGATCACCTATTTTTCATGAGCTATAATGGGGATCAATCCTTTATATAACATATTTTGGGATCAACCATGAAATATAATGGGGCTCAACCCTTCATATATAATTTACAAGGACCATATCATGAATAAAACCCTTGAAAAATATTTTAAACCCATGAGAAAACACTTTTAGATATCAGAATATCATTTTATTTTAAAAATATATTTTAACACCAAAATACCATTTTCTTTGAAAACCCATTTTCAATACCAAAATATACCAAAAAGAAAAAGAACATTTTTATTAGTCATAGTGAGTATGTCAAGAGGCGGTGAATTGAGTAACCAATAAAAATTTATGTTAATTTTTTAAATAAAATCCCCCAATTAATTTAAATACAACCCAGTTAGTTAAAACAAAATATTGATATAAGTTTCAATATTTCAAAATATTTCTTAAATATTGATTAAGTCTCAGTTAAAACACTTTGAAAACTATTTTAAATTTTGAAATCAATTTATTCAATCAAAAACTTATGTAATCACTAATTAAAACTAACTATATATGCAATGGTTTTTGTTGTTATTTTAAAAAAAATTGGTTTTAAAGATTAGAAATAAAACAAACAAAACACTCAGTGATAAGATGAATACAAGAGCATAAGTCTCAAGATGTGACTTGGTATTCTCCACTTGAAAATTACCTACTTCTAAGTAGTGTATATAAAAATAAAATTTTGATCCACAACCTGAATCAGGTATACAATAGTATAAAAAATGTTCAAGACATATGTGGAACTCTTCAATAGTAACCATAGGAGTACAAAAGATGAAATGAAACACAAGGAACTCTTCCACGATAATCATGGGAAACATGAATAAAAAAGATTTGATAAGATATCTAAGTATCTTCTAGTTTAAAGAAAGATATAGTGTGTGTGTATAAATACATAGTATACACAAACTGCTCGTAATATAACGAAAATAAATAAAAATAGAAATTTAAGGTGTAAGAAATAATAGTGTTGCTCTGTCTGATAAGAAATGTAGCTCATGACTTCTTGCATGTAGTTTGAAATGTATCTCGAGTCATCTTTCTGAAATATAACATAGAACAGAGTGTCATAAACTCTTTTGTTCTAACTATAGGATATGAATGTTTATTTTTCTTCAATTTAATAGTTGTGTGTATAAAATTTAAAACATGTAGGAACTTATTAGGTTCTTGTAATAAGGTTTTTATCACTTCATGTGTATGTATATGTTTTTTCCGCACATTGCATCTCCACATGAGGGAGTATGCTTCCACTTTTATTAGCAACAACAAGAAAGAGAATTCACCAGATCTTCAGTTCCTCAAACTTCCTGTTTTTACATGATTTTTAATGAACATATATCGATACATTAATGAACAATCATTAAAATAAGTTTGGGAATTAAATTCCATAAAATATCCCTTAGATATATTTAATTCAAAATAAATATAAAACAACAGCAGTGAGTCTTTGGAACATTGACACAATCTGGAAGTGTCTTGAATTGGTGGTGACACAAACTCTAATAGTGTCTCAAACTAGTAGTGAATTAGAGTCTAATGGTGACTCAGAGTCTGGAAGTGACTTGTCTCAGTGGTATGTCGGGATAGTAATGAATTTTCTCAATGGTAAGTGATTCCAACAGTTAGCCACATTTTTGTTCTGGGGGTGATACAAATTAGCAGTAGATAAATTTAGTACTTTTCCAAAATTTATTAATGGTATAAACTTCACTCTGATGCTGAGTCATCCTATGGTGGTGAAACATTCCATAATTTATCAAAATTATATTCTGGCGGCGACTCAAGGTGATGATGAGTTTTCCAACACTTAGAATTTTTTCATAGAGATGGTGAGATATTTTAATGTAGTAACTCAATATCAATGGTGAGTCTTCTTGGTAGTGAATCATACTTAGGAAAATTTCAAAAATCTATCTCACATGATAAAATGATAACAAAAAACATAAAACTCATTATTTATCATAATAAACATGATTTTGTGATCATTAAAACAAGGGTATCAATATCTTCAACAAAGGTTCCAATAATATTACCATTTTTGATGATAAAAAATCATGGAATTTTATTCAAGATGGTTTGTTTAAGTAAAAGTCATATGGTGTCAAAGGTATAAACACAATAATCAGTATTAGAGATAATTAAGAAAAGAAAAGAGGCAAGAAAACACTATAGTATCAAATAAAATTAAATAGTTTGTAATAGAAACAATGATCACTATTAACTATATTAAAGGAATAAAAAGAAATTCCATAGAATATTTATCCTCCTTTTGGGATTATCAAAAATTGTATAATAAAATTAGAAATTCATAAAAAAATACAATATGAATAACATAATTTTCATTAGAAACCAACTGAAGTTTAGCCACAAAAATTTACAAAAAAATGTTTTACAAAACATCAAAAAAATCCCCATAAAAGACCAAATTATAAGATCAATGATTCTCAAGCTTAGATGAGGTATCATGTTGTGATTTTCCTTTCACTTTATCCAAAGCATAGGGTGCAATAGTATTTGAGGGAACTTTAGTAATGGTTTTAGGAACACCATTCAGAGTAGGGGTCTCTCTTATGATTATTGGTTTGAGGTGCTAAATAGATTCTCCTGGAGAAATATAAAAAGGTTATAATCTGTTTGGTAAGGGTGAAAGAGGATCTCTGGTCATAACCAACATAAAGTAATCAATATCAGTATCTAGAGGGGTCAAATAGGCTAAAACTGATATAGCCTCATGAGTTACAACAAAAGTTCCATGAACATGAAGAAATAGTTTCATGAGATTGAAGAAGTACATTATAATGTTACCACCTATCTCTATAACACTGAAGAAGTCCTTCTTCTCTTACATAATCAACTTTAACAAAGGATCCATGACCTTTAACTGATTGACATCATATCTAAAGGCTTGGGTTGCTGGTGGTATTCTCAAATTCTCTACCAGATACTTAAAGTGAGCATTCATCTCATGTTTAGTATAAATTATATTTAGATTTTACTTGATAGATTTGGTTATGGTATCTCTATTATATTTCATAACCTTCATGTACTACCTGATTTTCATGTGATCATGATCATTGTTATGATCAAACTTCCTCAAAGTTTTCGTAGGAATAAAAGTTGAAACACTTGAAGGACCACTTTAAAGACCATCGTGTTCTTCTCACACAACAAGTCTGATGAAATATATATCAAGAGAGAGAGGTGGGGTATTATAGGTGGAATAAAATGAAGTAATATTATGTACTTTCTCAAGTAAGTCATCCATACTGGATGCAAAGGCCAAATTCATTCCTTTCATGACTCCATCTCACTGGAAAGTCTCTTATTCTCAATCTCCACTTCCAGAATGTGTTGCATCATATTTGATTGAATAGGATTTATCACTAGTTAAAACAAATATCTTGCATCCTATTCACTTAACTTAGTGACCAAAGAAGGTTGGTTTCTCAATATCACATAAAACCCCGATAATTTTTTTTCATAGAAAGAATTTAGGTCACCCTTAGTGACAACACCCATAGGAAATGTAGGTGCATCCAGAGTAGGAAAATGTGTAGTAGGAATACCAAAAGATTCTGAAGGATTCATTATATATTGAAATGAAGATCCACCATACTTTTGTGGATTTCTATCCTCACCCAATTCAGAGTATTCCAGAACAAGTCTAACATACCCTGAAAATTTTTCAAACTCCTTAGAAACTGGGTATAAAATTTTGAAAGAAAACTTATAGAATATGTCTTAATAGGAACATATTCTAAAATTGTAGGCATGTCCACAATAGGTAAAAAAATAGCAAGAACAACTATTTGTGTATCAGAACTATGATCAATAGAAGCAGGAAAATATTCTATGTGATCATCAATTGAAAGATCAACAGTAATAGGAACATCACTCAACTGTACATCAATAGATTTCTCATCAAGATGAGGGTAAAATTCCAACTGATCAACAACTAACTTCTCAATAACAACAACTACCTTTATTTTCTCAATAACATGATTACTTTCCAAACTTTTTGATTTATCCCCCTCAACTAAAGCTTATTTTTCCTCTCTTACTGATTTTTCCACAGGACTTAGAGTTTACTAAAATTTAGAACCAGATTCATGTAGATAAATAATAATTGCATGAGTCATCTCAACCTCCTAAACACTAAATCTTCCACTCGGTCCTTCAGGACCATCATAAACACCACCATGGTCACTTCCATCACTATTTTTTTTCTTCACTATTAATTTCATCACCATCATCTTCCCCATCTTCTCTATTTTATTCACCTTCTTCTTCTTAATTTTATTAATCCTTTTCACCATTTTTATTTTTTTAGATGACTTAGAATCACTCTTAAATTGTTCTTCTCCTGATACCCTTGTATCATCCTCATCACTTCATTACTTTAATCGAAACTTTTTTTAGGGAGAGAACTAGGAATACTAGGTGGTCAAAAGGTAATAGGAGGAAATTCTCATAAAAAATTAGGGTCACATCCCTCATCCATTAGAAATTACTCACTATTTATACCAATAATAGCCTATTGTTTTTTATCATAATCATAATAATCAACTACTTCATCTTGTTCGAAACCAGGATCAATAATGTATTTAGATCTTGATGGATAGTCAACAGGATTGAAATCAACATATAATTTTTCATCATCAACCACCCATTCTTTTTCCATGTATTCCAACTTATTCTCATCCTTATTCAAATTATCCTTATGGTGAAAAAACCACCATATTCCACCATAGATTCTTTATCTTTCCCAACCAAAACATTAGCTTCCCACATCACTGAAATAAACTTTGGATATATCAATAAATTTGATCTAGAGGTAGGATTAATAATATCTACCATATAATACATCAAATATATACACAAATTGATCATCACCACTCTATTCATAAGGCATAAGAGGTAGAAATCTTGGTATCCCAAAGTAGAAAAGTCTCATTTCCTTGGGCACAACATATTCTGAATGAACGTGAAAAGAATACTTTACTCACCATAAACCTCTGATGTAATCAGTATTCAAACTATTCTAACTCCTATAATTTCAAAAAGGGAATATTAATAAATGAAACCATCATTATTATCTATAATCCTTCCTTGGTAATCATTTGAAATACCCTCATGTAGAACCTTTAAACATTCTTCCCACTGTCTTGAAGAAAAGACAACCTTACAACCATCTATTCTTGTTCTCACCCAGTCTTTATTATCCTTGAATCTTTACTCCACAAACTAGTAAGACTCATATAAAAACCTAGGATATAAATGTATATAGTTGGAAGTGAACTAATCCAACCAACCTTGGTTCTGTATAACTTGAATCACTAAAGAATTACTTAATATCAACCTCTCTACTTGAATTTATTTCTCAAGTACTATAACCCTACTTGAAATATTGGGATTTAGAGGCTCTAAAGTAGCAGTTTAATGGATCAAATCACCGTTCTATTTCTTAGTATGACGTGACTCATCTGGACAAGACTATGATGGTTTCTTCATTCTGGCCATGGAGATCAGCTCAGTCGGCTCGGGTGATGATGAAGGAATGTTTATAGTATAGAGTTAAAGGGTCAAAAAGGGTTTGGCGCAAGATAAGTGAACATTGAAATTAGATAGGTTTGAATTTATGTCATTTAGGGACTTCATGATTTCAAAATTGAAAATCAGGATAAAAATGTAAAATAAAAAATTAGAATCAAATTTGAATCAAGAAAAAATTTAAATAAATAATAAAGAAAATTAGTAATAGAGAAAAAAATAACAAAGGAATAAATTTCAAAAGTGATACATCCAACGCTGAGAAGTATCAATAATGATAAATATCAACGGTGAGAAGTATCAATAGTGAGAAGTGTCAACAGTGAGAAGTATCAATAATGAGACATTCACAATGAAGAGTCATTCACAATGGTGATACATTCACAATGGTGAGACATTCAAAATGGCGAGACATTCATAATGGCAAGTCATAGGAAATTAATCTCAATCAAAATTAATCATACCTAACTCATGTTTGATGTAATTAATTCTCTCAAAATTCAAAGGATTAGTAAAAATACCAGCAAGATGATCTTCTGTACCAATGCATTAAAGAGTGATATCACCCTTTTGAAAATTATCTAAAAAAAAGTGATGTCTTACATCAATATGTTTTATTCTATATAGTGATTCATCATTATTAGAAATATTTATAGCACTTAAATTGTCATAATTTATAATGACATGTCAGAATTGATAACCATAGTCTATTAATGTGTGTTTCATCCACAAAATTTGTGCATAATAGCTATCTACAACTATGTACTCAGCTTCATAAGTATACAATGTAATGAAATTTTGTTTCTTACTAAACAAAGAAACTAGATATTTTCCTAAAAGGTGACATGTTCCAGAATTTCTTTTTCTATCTAACTTACATACACCAAAATTCGCATCTAAATAACTAATTAAGTAAAATGTTTTCCTCTTGTATAGAATATTCCTAAATTGGTAGTATATTTTAGGTATTTGAAAATTCTTTTAACAGCTACTAAGTGTGAATATTCTATATTTTATTGAAAATGAGAACACATACACACACTAAACATAATATTAGGTCGAATTTTGGTTAATTATAATATACTTCAAACCATACCTATGTATCTAGTTTGATCCACTGGTTTCCCAACTTCATCAAGATCTAACTTACAGGTAGTTCTCATAAGAGTGTCACTACTCTTAGTGTTATCTAGATTAAAACATTTTAAAATATTTCTATTATATTTAATTTGATTTAAAATAATAAATTCTTTATTTTAGGAAATATGAAAACCAAGAAAGAATTTAATTTCACTCCTTAAACTCATTTCAAATTAATTTTGCATCATTTTTGAAAAATAAGCACATAATGTTTTTTTGAAGATCCAAAAATAATATTGTCTAAATAAAGTTGTACAACTAAAAATTCTTTTGAAACTCATTTTATAAAAAGGTTAGGATCAGCTATACCTTTTTAAATAAGAAAAGTGTTTATCCTATCATACCAAGCTCTAGGAGCTTGTTTCAAACCATATAACTCTTTTTTTTAATTTGAAAACTTGATTTGGAAAATAAGGATTTTGAAAAATAGGGGGTTGTTAAAAAAATAAATTATATACCCATTTAATAATGAACTCTTGATATCCATTTGATAAATTCTGAAATCTAGATGTGCTATATAAGCATGCGGTATTATAATGGATTCAAGTATGGGTACTGGTGAAAAGTTATCGTCATATTCTGTTTTTTCTTATTGAAAATACCCTTATGTAACTAGTCTAGAATTATTTCTTACTATGGTTCTAGATTCATCAACCTTGTTCCTAAACACCCATTTAATGACTATAGTCAAGGTGTATTTGGTTCTATCCACAAGTTCCCATACTTTATTTCTTTCAAATTGATTTAGTTCTTATTTCTTATCCATTACCCATAACTCATCATTGATTGCATCATTGATGTTCTTTGGTTCAAGCTATGATGAGAATTCTTGATGTTCAACCTAATTTATTAGATATTCTATAGTATGTATAAATCTATCTAGGTATCCAAGAACAATATTTGAAGGATTATATTTAAGGGTTCTAACAGATCTAGAAAAATAGGGGATGGTCACCTCATGATTCACTACTAGTTTTGGTTCATGTTTTAGAAGTTCATCAGAACATGATGATTTTTACTTTTTACTTCACAATAGAAGAAGTAGTTTTGGAATTTAAGTTAAAAATAAGATAAATCATCCTCAAGGTTTTCTAAAGGGGTATTGGTATCATATGGATTTTTCTCATCAAATTTGACATAAAATGATTCTTCCATAGTCTTGTTCCTTTTATTAAAAACTCTTAAAGATTTAATGGAGGTTGTATAACCTAGGAAAATACCTTAATAACTTTTGGAGGAAAATTTGTCTAGTTTATACTTAGTGTTAAGAATAAATACTTTTCAACCAAAAACTCAAAATTAATTATCCTTATGCTTTTTACTCTTCCAAAGCTCATGAGGGATATTCCTCAAGATAGTTCTGATTAAAACTCTATTGATTATATAACATGCTATGTTCACAGCCTCTTCCCAAATGTAGATAGGGAAGTCATATTCATTTAGCATAGTTCAAGCTATATCTTGAAGTGTTCTATTTCTTCTTTCCATAACTCCATTCTGATGAGGGGTCCTAGGAGTAGAGAAGTTATGACTATAGCCTTTTTTTGAGAAAAACAATTCAAAGTATTTATTTTCCAACTCACAACCATGATCACTTCTTAAAGTCATAATTCTAATTCCATGTAAGTTTTATATAGATCTAGTATAATGGGTAAAGAAAGAACCTAATTCATTATTGTGAGTTAAAAGGAACACCCCAAGTATACTAAGAAAATAAATCCACTAGTACATAAACACAATACTTCCAATTTAGACTAGAAAATCTCAATGGTCTAAAAATATATATATATAAAACATCTTAATAGGTTGAGAAGTTGAAACTTTTTTCTTTAATTTAAAATAAATCTTGCGTTGTTTCCCTTTTTGATAGGGGTTAAAGACTTTGTTGTTTGGGAACTCAGGTTTGGGTAGATCCTTGACTAAACCTTTCCTAGTAAGCTTTCCAATTGAATGAATATTATAGTGGCCTATGATCCTATACCAAAGACATGATTATTTATGAAAGGCACTCAAGAAGGAAACATTTTGTGAAATCAATGAATTAAGATCAATATCATAAATATTTTTATTCCTTAACAAAATAAAAAATAAAGTATATTTAGAATAAAAAAATTATATGAATTATTTTCAAATTTAACATGAAAAAAATCACATAATTTTGATATGCTAAGAAAATTATATTTCAAACCATCAAAAAATAGTAGTCTATAAATTAAAACAGAATTAGTGTTACCAATTTGGATAAGGCCAATGATTTTCCCTTTAGAATTGTAACAAAAGGTGACATGACCACTATAAACCTTTATTAGGTCCATAAAATTTGATTAGTCTCCTATCATATCCCATGAACATCCATTGTCTAAATATGATATACTTTTACATGAGGTCTTCAAGTAGCTTTCCTACAAAACAAAATTTATACAAGGAATAATTTTGGTACCCATATTTTCTCAGGTTATAAATCTGTTAGTAATCAGGGATTTAGGAACCCAAATTTGTTTAATAGGTATATTATAAATATAATGTGAGATTTTTGAAATAAACACTTTGTTTGGTCCTTTTGAAAAACAATTGGAAGTGGAACTTTCAGAATTAGATTTATGTACATATGTTCTCTTAATAATTCTTCTCTTTCCAGGTTGGTATCCTAGACCTGTAACATACTTTGGATCAATTTTTTTACCTAGAATATATGTCAGTTTATATATTCCATTAGTAAAACTTTCTAAATTTTTATTTTTTTTGTTCATCAGAAAATTTTAAGTTCAGTATTCTCCTTTAAAAACTAAGCATTTTTCTATTTCTCTACAACAAAGTCAGTTTTATTATTAGCAGATAAAACATGTTGTTTTATAAGAAATTTATATTTATATTTAAGTTCATTGAAGGTTTCCTCAAACATATTACAATATTAAAAAATTTATTATTTATTCATTCCATCATCATTTGGTTCATTTTCAGAATAGTCAGAAATAAGCATAGGTGATACATAATATACCTCACATACATTAGTCATGAAGCACATGCTGGCTCTGTTAGACTTGTATTTAAGAGTAGAGTCCAATTCACTAGATCTATCCTTATAGGCACTCCATGTTTCTTTCATGGATTTCTTGATTTTTTTCCTTTTCCTCATATTTATTTTTGTATTTTATTTATGAACAGTATACTTTTACATGTCCTTTTCACTTGTATTATAGTAGGTTATCTCATTTTTATTATTATCCTTCCTAAAATATAAATTTTAATAGAATTTACTCTCACACATTCCTTTATAACTAGGATTTATAAAAAAAAATCTTCTTATTATAGAGCTTATTGAATCTTCTAGCTATATAGGCCATCTCTTCATCACTGTTAGGTGGTGACTCACTATCACTAGAACTTTTAGATTGTATCTTTTCCCTTTCCTTTTTGTTTTTGTTTTTATGTAGTAGAATTGAAACCTACAGAATTAAATTTTGGATCATCATCTTATTCTATATTTAATTTTAATTATTATTCATATATAAATAAATTACCAATAAATTCTTTAACTAGCAGTTTTTTAATATCACAGGACTCTCTGATTGACACTGATGTCCCTCTCTATTTTTTAGGAAGGCATCTGAGTAGTCTCATAATCTGATCCTCGTCAGACATTGGATTTACAAGGGAGATGATAGTGTTCAAAATTTCATTGAACCTGAGATATATATTAGAAATTAATTCATCAGGATTCATATTAAAGGTATTATACTTAATAATATATGTATTCAATCTCATTTCTTTGACATTGGTTGTTCCTTCATGAGAAATAGATAATGTGTACCAAATTTGAAAATCTATTTTACTTGCATAAATTCAATTAAATTCCTCATCTCCTAAGGAAAAATATAGGGCGTTCATATATTTTTAATTATTATTATAGGAAAAGTTTGTAGCATCATCCCAAGTAATCCTAGCATACTTAGGTAATACATACTTATCCTCAACACCAGACCAAATATCAAAACCCATACTTTCAATATGCATTTTCATTTTTATCTTCCAATGAGTATAATTACTAACATTTAAAAAATGAGGTCTGTTTGTATCATAACCTTATTTTATATTATCCATTTAAATAATTAAATTTAAAAATAATATAAATTTAATAACTTTAAATAATAACTAAAATCACAGTTGAAAATGTTTAACAAAAAATTTGATACTAAAGCTTTCCAAAAATCCTTTGATACCAAATATTGGTTGGATTTAGTATCTCAAGAGGGGGGTGAATTGAGTATCCAATAAGAATTTATGTTAAAAAGGTTTAAATAAAATCCCCTAATTAATTTAAATACCACCCAGTTAGTTAAAAAAACTGATCGATATAATTTTTAATCTTTTACAATATTTCTCAAAGATTGATTAGGTATCAGTTAAAACACTTTGAAAACTATTTTAACTTTTGAAATAAATTTATTCAATAAAAACCATATATAAAAACGAAATAAAAATAATTATCAAAGTATTTTTTTTGTTTTTAGTTTAAGAATTTTTTTTTTAAAGCTTAGAAAAAAACACAGTGAAAAAAATGAATACAAGAGGTTCAGTCTTAAGCTGAGACTTAGTCATCTTCACTTGGAAATCACCTACTTACAATAATTTTATATAAAAATAAAATTTTGATCCACAACCTAGATTAGGTATACAACAGTATGGAAACTGTCTAGTCTACACAAGGACCTCTTCCACAATAATTGTGGGATTAAAAAAGATAATAGGCCACACAAAAACCTATTCCACTATAATCATGGTAAACATTAATAAAAAGGATTTGAGAAGATATCTATTTATATTTTAGTTTAAAGTGGGAGAAAATGAGTGTGTATAAATAAATATTATACCCACATTGCTCATAATGTAATGAAAATAAACAAAAATACCAAGTAAAGATGTAATAAATAATAGTGTTTCTCTATCTGATAATAAATGAAACACATAACTCCTTGAATGTAGTTTGAAATGAATCATGATTCATATTTCTGAAATCTACAGTAGAATAGAGTTTTGTAAACTCTTCTATTCTAACTATAGGATCTGAATGTTCATTATGCTTCAGTCTAATAGTTGTGTGCAAGTAAGTTTCAGAATGTAGGCACTCTTTAAGTTATTTTAATAAGGTTCAGGTCACTTCATGTGTATGTGTATATTTTTTAGCACACCACATCTTTTCATGGGGGAGTATACTTCTTATTTTATTAACAAAAACACCAAATATAATTCATTAGAACTTCTACTCCTCATACTACACATTCTAACATGAATTTTAATGCATCTCTGTCGATTAATTAAGGAAAAATCATTAAAACAATTCCAGGCATTAAATCCCATAAAATATCCATTAGAGATATTTAATTCAAAATAAATATAAAAATAATAGCAGTGAGTCTTTGGAATGGTGACCCAATTTGGCGATGTCTTGAACTAGTGGTGAGACACACTCTGACGGTGTCTTGAACTAGCAGTGAATCAAATTATGGTGGTGACTTAGAGTCTAGTAGTGAGTTGACTTAGTGGTATGTTAGGATGGTGGTGACCCTTATCAAAAGTTGTTGATTCCAACACTTAAACACATTTTTGTTCTGGAAGGGAGACAACTAGGAGGTAGATCAATTTAGTACTTTTCCAAAATTTATTTTTGGTTGTGACTTCACTATAATGGTGAGTCATCCTCTTATGGTGACACATTCCATACTTTATCAAAATTACGTTCTTGAGGTGACTCAAGGAAACAATGAGTTTTTCTAACACTTAACCATTTTTCATAGTGACAGTGAGATATTTTCTATTGGTGACTCAATATTAACAGTGAGTTTTTTTGGCAGTGACTCATACTTATGAAAATTTCTACAATCTGTATTACATGATAAAATTATAATAAAAAATATTAAACTCATTAGTTATCATAATAAACATGATTTTTTATCATTAAAACAAAGGTGCCAACAACCTCAATATAGGTGCCAGTACATTTTATTTAATAAAAAATATAATCTTTCAAAATAATCTATAAATTATATAATATCCATGGTGGAAGAAAAGTCATTATCACCATGTATGTTAAGAATAAAACATTTATTTTATCATTTGTCAAAATGTTCCATACAAAATACATAAAAAGATTCCTTTTAAAAATCTTTGAATGAAATTAAAAATAGACATAAAGTGTCATTTATAATAATTTTATATCCATATAAATAAATATCTAAATTAATATTAAGAATATTGACATGGAGAAAAATATTTGATAATTAAATATTTAAAAATTCGAAGTGTCTCATACCACTTTGAACATTTAAGTCATTAGCTCCATGAAAGAATAAAATTTAAAAAATATTAAATAACATTATAATAAATAAATTAATGATATGATATGTCAAAGGGGGCTGTTTATACACCTCATAAAATAATAAATGTGCATATAATCAAGAAATTCCTTAATAAAAGGAGATTGAGACCAAATCGCTTACCTTGAGTCTGATTCATCACGTATATTCTTTATATTCCTGGATAATAAAATTATGTTAATTATTTAATTTATTGAGAACCATTTTAAAGTTTATTAATCCTTTTATATCATTTATTACAATGTTATAACAATTAATTAATTATTTAAGTTCACGTCAGACCTTTTGATGATATTCGATACATGGGTCCAAAAATGACTTTGGTATGATGTCAATAGTCAAAGTGTTCATTATTCCATCATATCCAGAATAATATCCATGAAATAATAATCACTTGAATACATAAATTATACTATTAAATCCATCCATTACATATTTATATGAAAAATTAACTATGTTACAATTATGGAGACTGTAAGCCATACATACGCATGGGTAAAGATTTTATTTTTCAACAATCATTATAGAAATAAGTTAAGAATTATTTTATCTTTAAATAATGATAATAATATCATTAATATCATATTAATAATTTATATATATATATATAAATATATATCATTCATGTGATGTGGTGATAAAAAATGGATCACATCGCTTCGTGGAGGTAATAGTTCACACACACGCAAGAACGATGTTATCATTTTTATGTGCATGTGAATTTAAGAAATTACATGATATATTTTACTTTAATTGTCATGACCAGTCCTCGGGGCCCGTGCCGTGACTAACCCAAGCCCGCCTTCTATAGGCCAGGGGCTGGCGACTAGCACCAAAGGCGTAATCCAGATAGTAAGGGAAGGCATTGCCTTTAAAAAGTAAACAAAAAAAAACAGAGTATGAAACTGGAAGTAAACACTAAGTAAAGCTGTATACAGAAGAATGTGATGAAAGGAAAGGGGGTGGAAATACAGGCCCAATAGTAAAGTAAAAGGAAAGGACAAAGAGGTACAACTAAAAAGACAAACAACTGGAATATGCCTAACAGCTCCTGGATCATCTACCACAGACCCTACCTGAATGGTAGGTACAGATAGCCACATCAATGCTCCACGTTCATCCATCTCCTCCAGGTACCGACTCGTCGTGAGTTCCACCTCTGGGTACTGTCCAATCCTCGTACACTCTGCCTCAGTCAGCGCTGTCCGTCATCTGCATCCAACACAATGAGGTGTGGGTATAGCCTGTGCAAGGGTGAGCATAACGATACTCATTAGGGTCCCCGAGACCCTCAAGGTCTCACAAAATCCACAAAGGATAAACCAAAGTAGAAAGATACAAACACGAAGTATCAACAAACCCTACTTAGTTATATTCCCATACATATACCTAAGTTATCAATCACAGTCCGGCTCCAACTCTTGAGCCCAAGAAAAAACCAAATACACAAAGGAAGTAAATTCAATCACCACGATGATAATGGTTGAAAGAGATGACTCATCTCACACAGGTATACAACTCACAAAGAGGGGTAGAGATTATTTGATGTAGCCTCTGAATCATCTCCTCTGTCGAACCCACATAGGATCTTGGAACAATATCAGCACTGTCGAACCCACGTAGGATCCTGGAATAGTCATCACTATCGAACCCACAAAGGATTCTCATACAGTAGTCATCGCTGTCGAACCCATGTAGGATCCTGGTACAGAAGTCATTGTCGAACCCACGTAGGATTCTGGTACAATATTTATCACAATCAAACCCACGTAGGATCCTGGTACAGAACTCACTATTGTCGAACCCACAGAGGATCCTGGTACAGAAGTCGTCACAGTCGAACCCACGTAGGATTTCGGTATAGTAGTTAGCGCTGTCGAACCCACATAGGATCCTGGTACAAAAGTCACTGCTGTCGAACACACGGAGGATCCTGGTACAGAAGTCGTCACTGTCGCAGCCAGCTCTTGGGTTCCCACACATAGCTTTCTTGGTTCCGGGAGGGTCCGCTCCTCAATCAAAGGGGTCGATACATCAACTATCACGAAGTCCTAAGTTGATGTTTCTCAAAGTTCCGTCTCATCAAAAGAAACCAAACGTGACAGACGACGCATCAATCAGACGCCCAGTCTGAGAGTTATTGTCTTTTCCGTTCTAGGGGCCCGGTTGGATTTATGTTAGATCCAAACCCAGACATTTTTACAAATTCTTCCAAAAATCACTTAGATTATTGCAAAAGGACCGCCTCGTTGAGAGGATCCTAGTGCCGCAATGCAGCGCATCGTTCAGATGCACAGTCTTAAAGATATTCGCATTTAAGCGAAGTCGGCCCGACCCGTAAAGCCTAGTGGGCTGGCGGGTCGGCCAGACCCGGTATGGAGGGTCCAACCCAGCTAGGGGGTCAGGCTGGCCCAGTGGGGTGCGGCCCACCCGCAGTCCCTGCTCGGATAGCGGGCCTGTTCGGTTCACCCGGCAGCGCTGCCCCTCCTCTGCCTGGCCGGACGAAGCCGGCCTGTTTTGTCTGGCGCGAGCGGCCCACACAGCGGGCTGCTGTCTCTCCCATGCGGCACCAAGCGGCACAGTGGTTCCCTTCAGCCCCACCGGCAGGTAGCAGGCCGGTTCGCCCGCAGAGCGGCCCATGGAAGCAGGCCACGGTTCCTCCGCAGCGCGGCACCAAGAGGCACCACGGTCTTCTACCCGGCCGACCATAGCTAGCCAGTTCGTCCAGCAAGAGGCCCGTGCTTTGCGGGCCTCAGTCTCCCCTATGCGCGGCACCCGGTGCCGCGGTCCTCCAGCGGGCCGGCCGGTTCTTCAGCCCAAGCGGCCTGCGGTTGAGGGCCGCGGTTTTACTCCTAGCAGCCGGCGCGCGACCTCCATTGTCGCCGTCGCCTCCAGTCGTCACCGCCCCTTCCATCCCGTGGCCTCCTTCCTCCGGCGCGGTGCGATGGCACCGCGCCCTCTCGTCCCCGCCTCCATCATCAAACAACATAAACCAACAGAGGGACGTCGGGCCGTGTTTGTTCGGCCCACGCCCTCCGCGTTATATGATAACAAAAGGCCATCGCCGCACAAAGTAAACAGCAAATAATCGAGGATGTAAATTTTATTCATTTAAAAATAAATAAATTTACCTACCTTGAAACTTTCCATTGAACGTCGACGAGCCATGGAAGACGAGCATCGTGGAAGACAACATCATGTAAGATGGATGTCATTCTGTCAACATCGGAGGAAAAAGTCATTAGTCGTTGGTGATGTTCCTTGCGGGAAGCATCTACTCCTTTAACGCGGAAGGAGGTCGAGGAAAGGAAGAAAACATGTCATCGTTCTTCGGTGGAAACAACATTCTTCATCGAGAGAACATTGTTCTTCATTGGATATGGTGATATCCTATAAATTCTCTCAAGTTACACCGATTATGCTAACCCAAGTAAAAGAATTGTAGAGACCCGAAGCTTAACATACATGGACATTACATTACTTTTTCGAAATACTTAGTACATTACAAAAAAACACACACACGGACCGTAATAGTTTAGTGTCTTTGGAAACTCGGAATATAATCTTTTAATCGTGGTGAAAGATCTTCAACATCTCCCATGAAGATCTTCCCTTTTTTTTTCTTACCTAAAACCTTTCTTTATATCCTGGGGAAAAGAAAACATAAAAGGGTGAGCTCAAATGCTCAGTAAGGGTAAACAAAATAAATATCAATCACATCATATTCATAAGAACATATCTTTTGGAAATCTTAACCTGCAAAAGAGATCATAATTTCATAACATGGGATAAATCATAGTAGTGAAATGTAATCCCAATAATCATAACTTAAAACATGAAACTTTGTGGCATACACACATAATCATAGAGAATCATATCTTATTAGTCAAGACTCATTGTCAAGACTATCTTAGTGGACAAAGTCCATTTCTGAACCGAGTCACCCTCGTTTCAGTCCTGTTTCACTGAACCGGTATAACCTACCGTTCCAGCCATGTCTATCTCATGAGATATAAAATCTTTACCCAATGCATTGGAGGGAGATATATGTCCCACCCATCTCATAATGATACCATTCTTATGTGTGCCACAAAATCATAAATCATACATTATTGCATAACCCATGAAATAAAAATGGGAATCCTAAACATCGTGACATCATAAAAAAATTTATATAAGATAAAGGAATTCATAAAAATAATTCCATCACAACATAATCAAATCAATGTAATAATAGGGATAGAAACAGAACCCTTTATTATCTTAGATGGAAAATAATTTTGATAAAACACTTGAACTCCATTCTTGAGGAAAATATCATTTCTACTTCAAAAAACACTTTTCCTTTCTTAACATGTCATACAATTCTAAACTAAAAGAATTTGATTAAAAATAAACATAAAAACTTTAAAGGAAGATTCTTGGAAATAATGTTTTAAAAATCCATTCATGCCGTATAAGTAAAAAAAACATTCTTCTCGTACTTTTGTCGGAAAAGTCAAAAAGTACCTCATACAAAAAACGACAAAAGATTCCTTTCATATCTTTTACTAAAAACTCACCGAAGGGTAAAATTGGATTTAAACAATTTTAGAAGGATATAAATATTACATATTGGGGAAACATGGATGTGGATGATAAAATACACCCCAGTAAATGCCAAAGTATAAACAATCTCAGATAAAAATGAGATTGTGATATTTCCCTTACCTTAGGTCCGATTTGCTTCGTATGTGTCTGAACCTCCTGTATAATGATTTAAATAATGTCATTGACTTATTCCAGAATCATACTCATTGTTATGATATCATATAGGGTTCACTTATGGCTTTATATTACCCGTTCTTTTGTAAATTCCATGTTAAAGAGCGTTTTGGGTAAAATCGTTTTATTTTTCGTCCGTGTTTTGACTTGTAATTATTCATATGATTACTTAGATCATGATTACATAATTCCAGAATATAAAACATGATTTATATATAATATATATTCAGAATATACATATATATAATAGATCAGTAAATGGAAAGAAATACACCGTTAATGGAGACGGTAGGCCGTACGTACGCATGAACGCTGTTTTCGTTTCCTTATTGAGTTGAATGGAATTAAGTAGATGACATACATATATATACACATAAATCCAGTATCATTATTATGTCATATATTTCATGATTACTTATTATATGTACTTTATAATCATTCATGAATGGTTAAAGTGGAGAATGAATCTCATCGCATCGTGGAGACGGTAGTCCGTACGTACGCACGAGCGATGATATCGTTCTCATGATCGTGGGACTGTATTGGAGTGTATGTATACTATTTCAGAATCAATATCACTTTAAAATAATCATATATAGTTATTATTTACACCATTATACCCATCCAAGTAAGGTGGTGGTGGAAAATAGATTACACCACGGCGTGGAGACGGTATTCAGTACGTACGCACGCGCGGTGATTTCATTTTCCGTAGGATGGATAGATGGTGAAATAAGGTTGTTTCATAATTATAATAACATATAAGTATATAAGTGATACTGATGTTATACCTTCACAATGAAACAACCTAAGAAGAGTAAGTGGAAGAAGAAATAAAGATAAAAGAATTGGTAACGGGCATTACCTCTTCTTTGAAGCGCCTCTTTGAGACCTCCTTTTAGGGCACTAAAATTGGTCTTTTAGGAAGACCAGAACCTCTAGTATGTTTCTAGGGAAGTGAAGAAGAGAATTTTTCAGGGGTTGGCAGAGCTTGATGGCTCAAAGTGGTGTGAGGAAGAGAGGGAGGAGGTGCCCTTTTATAAGGGAGGAGAGGGGCACCTTTGGAATAACTAAAAATATTAATTTATTATAAAGACCAATTCGGTTTTAAATAGCTCCAAATTGATATATTTCGAAGATAAGGTGGGTAGGGTCTGAAATAATCTCATAAAATAGAATTTAAACAAGTTTAGGTATCAATTTTAACCTTATCATTTAGATTTAACTTTAAGTTAGATAATTTAACTTTTACCGTGTCTTCTTGTTTTCTTACACTATAAGGTTAATAAACTTACTATATCAAGCCAAACGAACCCCAAGTTGTTTATTATTAATATATATAACCTTATCTAATTTATTTGGACGATCCTTATATTTTTAGGAATAAAATAACAATTAATAATATAATATTTGTTTTAAAAACTATTTTATGTCAATTTTGACACTATTTAGTAATTGATTTTTGTGAAAATCATAACAGAATGATTAGTTCGAAAAAAGTTAAATAAATAAATAATAACATGTCATAATAACCTATAAAATTAGTGGAATTCATAAAAAGTCTCAAATTACATTTATTTGGGTATTTATAACATCAATTATGTCAATATTTCATTAATAAGATAATTACTGCATCATCATTGTGTCAAAAATAAATTAAATTATTTAATGTCTAAAAATTATAAATAAAATACCATTATTTAGTAAATCTTTTTAGTTTTCTAATGAGTATTTATAGTCGAATTTATCTTATGTATAACCCTATCTTAAAAATTATTTACTTATTAAACTTTGATTTTAACTATTTTAACCCTTCTTTAAATAAATTAATAATAAATGTCCTAATCTAATACAAGTGGGCCTAAATGGTCATATTTTATTCCTAAGGTTGTTTTTGGTTGAATTAAACTTGTCCAATAGAATTAGGACATGTGTTAGGGTAATAATAATATCATTTTTACCCTTAATTACCTTATTTACTTTTAACTGTGGTAAATAAAAGTAAAAAGTTACTATTCACCAAAAATTATTTTCATCTCATTGAACCACATTTTACTTACTAACATCAACCGTGTCTCTCGTATTTTTGAAATTCCATCCACAGAAGTGGTAAAATTATGTTTTATGAAAAATTTAGTTTTTTTAACTACCACTTAGTGGTTTCACTATTCATCAAAAATTGAAAGTTTTCAGAAAAATACCAAAAATTAGGACTAAGCTATATTTGATATTATGAACTCAAAAATGATTTCTATTTTACCAAATTAAAAACATATCAGTTTCATTAATTAATTTAAAAATTAATTCCCGTCGTCAAAACAAATAGCGTGTTCTTAAGAGATAATAACTATCAAAAGATTGACACTTGTTTATGACTGGTTTAAATGTGAAATTACATCCAATGACCAACATTGTATTAAATTGTAAAAATATATTCTAAATATACTTTAAAACCACTCAAATTAATAATTTATCACTATTAATTATTTCAATTAAAAAAGTTGTTTTTAATTATAATTTAGTAATTTTCACTATTCATCAGAATATGAAAGTTATCCGAAAAGTACCAAAATTTCACCTTAGGCTAAATTCGATACTCCGAATCCAAAAATGAATTCCATTTTGAGAGATAAAATTTCTAAAATTTTAAAATGTGGTTATTACTATTCATAACGGCTAGTTTTAATAATATTTTAATAGCATATCGTTGTTTAGTGAAACTCGGTATTGCGTACTACACACGCTATCGAGGAAGGTAGTGATTGCGTGTAATGCAAAGAAAGTCAAGGATGCGTGTTGTGCAAGCTCCTTTTGGTGTAGCGTACAACACAAGACATTAATGAAAAGAATATTTTTCATAAAATCTCGGGGTGTTACATTCTACCCCCCTTAAAATGAATTTCACCCTCGAAATTCATCGGGGTTATAAATGGTTTACTATTCGAAAGTTTATTTGATAGAAACCCACATCGTAAAAAGGAATACCAAAACCAATCTTTAAAAACAAAAGTATGAAACGTAATGGTTACCCAAATAAACTAATCACTGGGTTTCCACATAGGTGAAAATATGGACATGGAAGAGAAATCTAACCATCATGTTCTAATGGAGAGTGGTAGAGAACATGGCTATGGAAAAGACAGAAATCAAAAAGCCATAAATTTGTGACTATCTAAGGTACCATATGATTAATCGGATATAAGGGAACTAGGACAACATTTTTTGTTTTCACGATCATTTCCCTAAAGTTGATGAATTAAAAGAAATACTTACATGATTTTGGTACAATTTCACTGTTGTTCGTGCTTTGAAAAATTTACACTTTATCTCTTAAAGAAATGAAGTTGAATTTGTCATTCGTGATGTGTTAGCAGATCATGTGATAGAATGATGGGTCATTCCATCTGTCTCAAACAAAAGGTTAGAAAAGTTATCAAAAAATACATAAGTCCATCTATAGTGAGATTAATCATATATAGTTCCTAAAATGGACTTATACTTCATATATCATACTGCTTAATATAATTAAACTAGTTTCTACTAAACAGGGACTTCCTGTAGGCCAGTGGTAGGCGATAAAGGCTAGTCGCACTTCAGTTGTGGGTTCGATTCCCACAGCCTTGTCCGACGCGATGGGCTGTCACCCGTCCTGCAGGTTGTCCTTTTTTCTAAAACTACATTACTATAACATCACATAAATAATATCAAAAAAAGTTCTATCCTTAAACAATACTAACTTATGGTTAACATAATCCATTCCAATCTTTAGGCTTATCTAAAATACTTCGGTCGAAGCTCATAGTATAAAGAAAATGATAACTTGAAATGTCATCAACCAAGCATGTGAATACCATCATTTATCCCCCATATATCTTGTTGGTCACATTCCAATCATGTGAATACCGTAATGATGTATTCACTTGAAAAATTAATACCCATTAAACCTTAGTGAAAACATGAATGTTGTCAAAAGTTAACTCTTTCCACATACCAAAATCCTCAAAATTCTATATACTCAAACCATGATATCACTTAGTCCTTATATCAATCATGAGCTCATGAATACTGTCAAATATTTCATTTTCTCGTTTTCCCTTCATTATACGCATATCATCTTTTTTTCCAAAAATATCTCAATCACTTTCCATGGTTACCGGTACCATAAAATTATTGAAAACCACAATAGACCAATACATAAATATTCCAATATTCCACGATACTATATAAAACATTATTCTGGAATCCCATTACATAAACACTTAATCATTCCACCACATCGTTGTCATATTCAACATCACCAATGGTGATCGCATGTGACTTCCATTTGTCCTTTTCCTTAAGTGGTTGCTTATGTCGATCATCACTAACCCTTGGATTAGGGAATTTATTAGCATAATGCCTCATTTCCTTGCACTTGAAGCATTGAAGTGTTGTTGGTGCGTTCCCTGCAGTCTTTTCTTTATTCACATCATTAGAAACCCTTTTTCCATTACTTCGACACTCAGCTGCTCGATGACCTTCTTTTCCACACTTAAAACATTTTCTAGTCCCTTTAAGACAATCTCCACCATGCTTCTTTCCACACTTTGAACATAAGGAAACATTCATCTTCTTTTCACCATTATTCTGAGATTTCTCCTTGAACTCCATCTTTCGTTTCTTGTCAAAACTATGAGATGTATAAGTAACACCAACTTCCATTTCTACCTTGATAGCACAACACACAATTTCTTCATAGCTACTGAAGTCTCTTATAGCTAATGCCCTTCGAAGATTTGGTTTTAAGCCACTGAAGAATCGATCAACTTTACTTTCAGGTTGGATGATAAATCCAGATGCATACCTTGAAAGCCTTGTAAAATTCGCTTCGTATATACCAACAGATTCATCATCCTTTTGCTTTAGTTCAAGAAACTCCTTCTCCATCTTTTTTCGAAGAATACGAGGGAAGTACTTATTGAAAAATAAGTTCTTGAACTCATCCCATTCCATGGACTCAATTTCATCTCTTTACCTGGTATTCTTGATAAGATTCCACCATTGATCAGCTTCACCTTCCAAATGATATACTACTAAGATGACTTTATCATGTTCAGAACATTGAAGAACTGAAAATATCTTTTCAGTAGTACTGATCCATTTTTCAGCAACAAGTGGATCAGAAGACCCACTGAAAGAAGGTGGACGTTGCCTCATGAAGGACTCAATAGAATATTGTTCCCTTCTCTGCTCATTTGTAAGTCCAGAATGATTCATAGCTTGTGTAAGTATAGCAATAAGATTTTGCACTCCATCTCCCATAACATTTGTTTGTTCAAGAGGACAATCATTGCATTGTCCATTGCATTGATCAACACGGTTCCTTCAGGTTCCAGCCATCATCTAAAACCCAAAAAGAATAGTGTGAGAGGCAAAAATCATGCTAGGGAAAAAATAATAATAAAGGGGGAGTATCCTCAATATCTAACATCTTAGGTTAAATTATATGATCGTTACCGTAGTTCTAAGACTATATCCTATACATATACTTGTCCTTAGAGACATCCCTAGACATACCTTAGAAATATCTCTAGGGATCTCACTAACGTTTTCGCATCCTAGTTTCCAAAGGTTGACTAAACCTTTCCTATGATACCAACTATAGAGACCCGAAGCTTAACGTACATGGAAATTAAATTACTTTTGCGGAATACTTAGTACATTACAAAAACACACACACAAGGACCGTAATAGTTTAGTGTCTTTGGAAACTCGGAATATAATCTTCTAATCGTGGTGAAAGATCTTCAACATCTCCCATAAAGATCTTACCTTTTTTTTTCTTACCTAAAACCTTTCTTTATATCCTGGGGAAAAGAAAAAATAAAAGGGTGAGCTCAAATGCTTAGTAAGGGTAAACAAAATAAATATCAATCACATCATATTCATAAGAACATATCTTTTGGAAATCTTAACCTGCAAAAGAGATCATAATTTCATAACATGGGATAAATCATAGTAGTGAAATGTAATCCCAATAATCATAACTTAAAACATGAAACTTTGTGGCATATACACATATCATAGAGAATCATATCTTATTAGTCAAGACTCATTTCCAAGACTATCTTAGTGGACAAAGTCCATTTCTGAACCGAGTCACCCTCGTTTCAGTCCTGTTTCACTGAATCAGTATAACCTACCGTTCCAGCCATGTCTATCTCATGAGATATAAAATCTTTACACAATTAATTGGAGGGAGATATAGGTCCCACCCATCTCATAATGATACCATTCTTATGTGTGTCACAAAATCATAAATCATACATCATTGCATAACCCATGAAATAAAAATGGGAATCTTAAACATCGTGACATCATAAAACAATTCATATAAGATAAAGGAATTCATAAAAATAATTCCATCACAACATAATCAAATCAATGTAATAATAGGGATAGAAACATAACCCTTTATTATCTTAGATGGAAAATAATTTTGATAAAACACTTGAACTCCATTCTTGAGGAAAATATCCTTTCTACTTCAAAAAACACTTTTCCTTTCTTAACATGTCATACAATTCTAAACTAAAAGAAGTTGATTAAAAATAAACTTAAAAACTTGTAAAGGAAGATTCTTGGAAATAATGTTTTAAAAATCCATTCATGCCGTATAAGTAAAAAAACATTCTTCTCGTACTTTTGTCAGAAAAGTCAAAAAGTACCTCATACGAAAAACGACAAAATATTCCTTTCATATCTTTTACAAAAAACTCACCGAAGGGTAAAATTGGATTTAAACAATTGTAGAAGGATATAAATATTACATATTGGGGAAACATGGACGTGGATGATAAAATACACCCCAGTAAATGCCAAAGTATAAACAATCTCGGATAAAAATGAGATTGTGATATTTCCCTTACCTTAGGTCCGATTTGCTTCGTATGTGTCCGAACCTCCTATATAATGATTTAAATAATTTCATTGACTTATTACAGAATCATAATCATTGTTATGATATCATATATGGTTCACTTATGGCTTTATATTACCCGTTCCTTTGTAAATTCCATGTTAAAGAGCATTTTGGGTAAAATCCTTTGATTTTTCATCCGTGTTTTGACTTGTAATTATTCATATGATTACTTAGATCATGATTACTTAATTCCAGAATATAATACATGATTTATATATAATATATATTCATAATATACATATATATATAATAGATCAGTAAATGGAAAGAAATACACCATTCATGGAGACGGTAGGTCGTACGTACGCATGAAAGCTGTTTTCGTTTCCTTATTGAGTTGAATGGAATTAAGTAGATGACATACATATATATACACATAAATCCAGTATCATTATTATGTCATATATTTCATGATTACTTATTATATTTACTTTATAATCATTCATGAATGGTTAAAGTGGAGAATGAATCTCATCGCGTCGTGGAGACGGTAGTCCGTACGTACGCACGAGCGATGATATCGTTATCATGATCGTGGGACTGTATTGGAGTGTATGTATACTATTTCAGAATAAATATCACTTTAAAATAATCATATATAGTTATTATTTACACCATTATACCCATCCAATTAAGGTGGTGGTGGAAAATAGATTACACCACGGCGTGGAGACGGTATTCCGTACGTACGCACGCGTGGTGATTTCTTTTTCCGTAGGATGGATAGATGGTGAAATAAGGTTATTTAATAATTATAATAACATATAAGTATATAAGTGATACTTATGTTATTACTTCATAATGAAACAACCTAATAAGAGGAAGTGGAAGAAGAAATAAAGATGAAAGAATCGGTAACGGGCATTACCTCTTCTTTGAAGCGCCTCTTTGAGACCTCCTCTTAGGGCACTAAAAGTGGTCTTTGAGGAAGACCAGAACCTCTAGTATGTTTCTAGGGAAGTGGAGAAGAGAATTTGGCATGGGTTGGCTGAGCTTTATGGCTCAAAGTGGTGTGAGGAAGAGAGGGAGGAGGTTCCCTTTTATAAGGGAGGAGAGGGTCACCTTTGGAATAACTAAAAATATTATTTTATTATAAAGCCAAATTCGGTTTTAAATAGCTACAAATTGATATATTTCGAAGATAAGGTGGGTAGGGGTCGAAATAATCTCATACAATAGAATTTAAACAAGTTTAGGTATCAATTTTAACCTTATCATTTAGATTTAACCTTAAGTTAGATAATTTAACTTTTACCGTGTCTTCTTATTTTCTTACACTATAAGGTTAATAAACTTACTATATCAAGACAAAAGAACCCCAATTTGTTTATTATTAATATATATAACCTTATCTAAGTCATTTGGACGATCCTTAGATTTTTAGGAATAACATAACAATTAATAATATAATATTTGTTTTAAAACCTATTTTATGTCAATTTTGACACTATTTAGTAATTTATTTTTGTAAAAATCATAACAGAATTATTAGTTCCAAAAAAGTTAATTAAATCCATAATAACATGTCATAATAACCTAGAAAATTAGTGTAATTCATAAAATGTCTCAAATTACATTTATTTGGGTATTTATAACATCAATTATGTCAATATTTCATTAATAAGATAATTACTGCATCATCTTTGTTTCATAAATAAATTAAATTATTTAATGTCTAAAAATTACAAATAAAATACCATTATTTAGTAAATATTTTTAGATTTCTAGTGAGTATTTATAGTCGAATTTATCTTATGTATAACCCCATATTAAAAATGATTTACTTATTAAACTTTGATTTTAACTATTTTAACCCTTCTTTAAATAAATTAATAATAAATGTCCTAATCTAATCCAAGTGGGCCTAAATGGTCATATTTTATTTCTAAGGTTATTTTTGGTCGAATTACACTTGTACAATAGAATTAGGACATGTGTTAGGGTAATAATAATATCATTTGTATCCTTAATTACCCTATTTACTTTTAACCGTGGTAAATAAAAGTAAAAAGTTACTATTCACCAAAAATTATTTTCATCTCATTTGTAATGCCCCGACCCCAGCTACCCAGAGTCGGTGCATTACTTCGTAACATTGGCATGATCACAAGAAAGATCAAATCCCGAAAGACCGATTGGTTTAGTAGCCTTGGAAACACTAGATATAATCATAAATTTTTACATTACATTTCAAAGTGAAAAACTACTACAACAACAAAGTCTTCATATCCACACTATTAACCCCTCATAATATCCCTGCAAGTCATTCATAATTTACTTCTTCACTACCTGGGAAAAATAAAACATAGAAAAGGGGTGAGCTCAAATGCCCAGTAAGGATAACAATATAGCGGAACATTCAAAATAATCATAAACATTTAAGGCAATGAATTACTAAAACAAAAGCCTTTTAAAATTAAACTTCAACATAGTATGGCAAAAGTAAAATGAAATAATGCCATTTACTTATTCACATGGATATTCTACTAATCGAATAATCACATGCAATATCAATAACCACTTTCATAATGTTGGAATGCATAATGCCAGACTATCATAACCACATAGCCAAGGCCTCGTGCCAAGACTAAAAATAAGATTTTGTCAAGGCCTTGTGCCAAGACACTAGTTTGTCTCATGAGACCTACCGATGCATCGAGGAGCTATAGCGGGCTCCACCCGTCACTTATTAAGTCCAATGCATTCCCATATGAAAAGGTTTAAACATAACATAAACATTCGTATTAAAACTAGCATACGAAATGTCAATAATTTCACCATAAACTATGAATGGTATAAAAATAGCACATCCATAGTCAAATATATCACAAAACCTTCAATACAATATAGAAGTTTTGTATCATAATAAATCAACTACAAATAATCTTAAAATCCATCAAAGGATGTTAACATAGATGAAATCAAAATTCTTTTTAAAGAAATATCTCCTTTTATTTTGAAATCATTTAAGATCCATATAAAATAAAACATTTTCTTTGAAAATATTCTTATAAGCTTGTAAGGGAAGCTTTGAAGATTTTATAACGGTGTAAAATAACCGCACCCGCCGTATAAGTTAAAAAAAACATTCTTACCTCAATTCTGTCGAAAAGGTTAAAAAGGACCTTGTTTTGAAAACGACGGAAAGATTCCTTTATAAACCTCTTATAAAAAGTCAAACAAGGGTATAAATGACTTTAACCCATATTCTTGTAAATAGTAAAAATGTTTTGAAATACATTTTTAAGAAACATGGATGTGGATGATAAAGATATCCCAGTAGATTATTACGTATAAACAACCTCGGATAATGAAGAGATTGTGAAATAATCCTTACCTTGTACTTTTCCTTGGTTGGGGTAGGTTAACCTCCTGTATAATAGTGAAATAATTGTTATTAAATTATACAAGAATTATATACATTAATATGATATCATATATGATCTTTTAACATTGCTTTATTAATAATATCTTAGTATTATCGTCGTTTCAGGTGATAATCGATTCGTTCTTCTTAAATGTTTGGTTACGTAAGACATGTTTGTAATGGATAGATTAAATCTTATTCATAATCAGAATGATATTAACATTATTTTTAACCCTAAAATGAGAATAAGACTTGAATGGATACGATGGAGGATGGATCTCACCGCGTTCGTGGAGACGGTAGTCCGTACGTACGCACGAACGCTACTTCCATTTAATTTTTATTTTAAAAGAATTGAATCCAAATGATACATAGGTATATTACTATTCCAGTATAATATAATATTTTATATATGTTACTTAAGTTCATTAACACCATCCTTTATACGTTCCATGTGTGGTATGAACGAGTCATATCATTTTAAGGGGGCGGTAGTCCGCACTTCCTCAAATGAAATTATCGTATGTATATACAACATGAAACGAATAATGGTATGAAATAAAATGGAATTACAGAAGCTTATATATAAAATATATATCATTAATCTCATATTTAATTACAGTTCCATCATAATGGCCACCATGAGAGGCGGTAAGATGTATTTGAACAATCATCGTTTCGCGAGGCGTTAGTTTGCCATCCACAGAAACATTATGTTCATCATCCATTAGATGGAGTTGTGTGTATGTGTAGTTTGAATCCTTCTTATAACAACATCCTAGTATATTGTGGATACTGGTGTTGTTACAAAAGAAAGGAAATAAAAAGAGTTTGGGGGTTGGAGAAGCAAAATAAATGAAAATAATTTAAGAGAAATCGTTACCTTTAATCTAGGTAACTCACTTTGGTTGGAACCAAAGGACTTCTTGAAATGCTTTCTGCCTAAGGGGAAGCTTCAAGGAGGAGGAGAGGGATTTGGGGAGCTTAGTTGGGCAGAGTTTGGATGAGCCAAGTGGCTTGAGAGGTGTGAGGAAAAGAGAAGGAGGAGTGCCCTTTTATAAGAGGGGTGAGGGGCACTTTTGGAAAAGCTAGAAATATTAATTTATAATAAATTCATATTCGGTTTCCAAAGGCTCCAAAGTTGACTATTCAAAGGATGAGGTGGGGATAGGTCGAAAACAACTCATCCAATAGAATTTAGACAGGTTTGGGTACTTATATTAACCTTATCTTTAAGTATTAACTCTAAGTTAATTAGTTTCACTTTTACAATGTCTCTTTGTATTTTTATATAATATGGTTAATAAACTTACTATATACATCCAAGAGACCCCCAAGTGGTCCATTAATGATTAACCTATAATAATATAAGTCTCTTGGCCGAACCTTAGATTTTTAGGAATTTAATATCAATTAATAATATAATATTTGTTTTAAGAACTCTTTTATGTCAATTTTGACACTATTCAATAGTTGATTTTTGTGAAACTCATAACAGATTGATTACTTCGAAAAAAGTCAATTAAATCAATCCTAATATATCATATTATCCTAGAAAATTAGTGTAATTCATTAAAAGTTTCATATTATATTTATTTGGGTATTTATAATATCAATTATGTTAATTTTTTACTATTTTAGTAATTACTACATCATCATTGTGTCATAAATAAAATAAATTATTTAATGTCTAAAAATTATAAATAAAACATCATTATGTAGGAAATCTTTTTAGATTTCTAATGAATATTTATAATCGAACATCCAACAAGTATAACCCTATGTAAAAATTGTTCTTCTAAAAGATGTAAGCTTATGCCATTTTTATTTTTATTTTAACTTTATTAATATAATGTGTCATTATCACTTACAAGTGGATCCATGGGGTCCCAAAACAGACCCAAAGATGCCCATGGTCGACCATGTATCAACCAATAGGGTTAAGACACGTTTTAGGGTAATTTAGTATTATTATAATATTATTTTTTTAACCCTTATTTACCGGATTTACCCTTTAACCATGGTAAATAAAATATTTACCGCAGTAATTATTCAAAACGTGTAAAAATAAAAGTTACCTATTCACACAATTTGAACATCCTGATTCCAAATATGGAATCTATTTTTCTAAATTCAAAACACAGAAGTGGCAGAAATTAATTTAAAATTAATTCCCGCTGTCAAAACAAAAAGCGTGTTTTTAAGAGATAATAACTATCAAAAGATTGACACTTGTTTATGTTTGGTTTAATTGTAAAATTATGTCCAATGACCAACATTATATTAAATGGTAAAAATATATTCTAAATATACTTTAAAACCACTCAAATTCATAATTTATCACTATTAATTATTTTGATTAAAAAAGTTGTTTTTAATTAAAATTTAGTAATTTTCACTATTCATCAAAATATGAAAGTTATCCGAAAAGTACCAAAATTTCACCTTAGGCTAAATTTGATATTACGAATCCAAAAATGAAGTCCATTTTAAAATATAAAATATATATAACTTCAAAAAGTAGGTATTACTATTCATAACAGCTAGTTTGATTGGTTACGGTGTGTTAGAACTCGGTGTTGCGTACAACACACGCTAGCGTACCGTGGAAGCTTGGGATGTTTCATTTTAAATTTTTGATGTCCCCATTTAGTCAAAAAGTTTAAAATATAGTATCTAAAAAGGGTTCACTATTAAAGTTGATAAAAGTGCAATACTGAAAATGAATTTGTTCTGGCATTATATCTAAGAAACTCATAATATGGATTCTAAAATTATAAGGATGACATGAACATTAAAATTTATCTAATACTATTCATAACCTCTTTTGAACGGCTTGTTTGGTAAGTCATGGTGTGCTTGAACTTCGTGTTGCATGTAGTGAATGTTATTGAATTATTTTGAAGAAGTAACACACTATGAAATCTTGGGGTGTTACATTCTCCCCTCCTTCAATAAATTGCGTCCTCGCAATTTGAAATTGTTCTTCGAAAATAAAAGGTTGAAAATAGATAATATATTTGTGGGAAAATCCACATCAGAAATTGGGTTACTAAAATTTAGTCTTAATATGAGGAAAAGAGAAATGAAAGGGTCACCACTAAATTATGATATCGATTAGGAGAACATTGGTGGCAATTAGAGATATATAATTGGAGGAAAAACGTAAATATTTATAGGTAGTGATTGAGGTCATAAATCACAAACAAGTGTATAATTGAGGTCCTTAAACTCATCAATCTATGATGATTTGAAGTACCATCGGTTCAACAAAATATAGGGTATTGGGATAACACATTTTTGACGTTTCAAAATATCTTAGTTGAAATCCCACATCGAAAAACGAATTAACGAGGCCTCTATTTAAAATAAAGAGTCGAAAGTATGAAGATTACCGAAAATAACACATACTAGGGTTCCATGTAGGAAAATATGGATATGGAAGAGAAATATAACCATCAATTATCTGATGGAGAGTGGTAGAGAACATGGCTATGAAAAGGCCAACAATCCCAAAGCCATAAATTAGTGATGATTTAAGGTACCATCTAGGAAAACATTTTTGTTCTAAGTTGCTTTTCTTAATGTTGAAGAATTTATTTATGAGATTGGCTAAGATCATAAGGAGATATACTTACTTTATAATTAGAGTTTTATCCATTAATAAATTTCAACCACAAACTCATCTTTCACTCGTAAAAAAAAATTCTATTTATACTATTCATATAGGGTTCCAAAATAAACGAATTTATAATTCATCTACCAGATCTTTTAAAAAAACTACATTATTTAATCCAGGACATTTCTTGGGATAGTGGTAGGTGATACACCTTTGTCTCCCTTCAGTTGCGGGTTCAAGTCTCGCAGCCTTGCCGGACACGACGGGTTGCCGCCCGACCTCCGGGTTGTCCTTTTATGGCAATCCAAAATAATCCAAACTAGAACTATCCAAAATACTTCTATCCAAACTCACAGTCCAACATTTATAAGTGAGGTAAACATAATGTAGAACCTTTTTACCCCGTAATAGCATATGAATACCTTCATCATGTATTCTTTTAATACACCGAAACATCCTGAATTACCATATTCCTTATTGATTACATTCATGCTCCCTTATTCCATATAGAAAGCTGGATATACTTCATTAATCCAAAAATGTTTTAAACCCCAACAATGATGGAATATACAAATCATTAATCAGTTCCAGGGTAGTCAAGAATATCCAATATAATTTATCCAAAACAATCACATATTATTCCAAAATCACTACCTCAGTATCAGAACTATATTATGATTTATCATTCTCTCAACCATATATTTTCCAAAAATTTATCCTGCTATTGAGTCACTTTCCTTTGTTCCACACAATCTCAAGTCCTTAATGAAATAGTACTGCAGTACAATCCTTATATACTCCATGATTATTGTAACAAGTACATTGTTGATACAACACTCAATTGACATAATCAATATAAGAACTCTAATCATTCCTCTTCATCTGTGGTAGTATCATAACTTGATTATTATCCGATAACATCATTTGAGGCATATTCTGATGACTGGGACATAGGTTCGCATAGTGTCCAAACTCCTTGCAAATGAAGCATTGTACATTTGAAACCATTTTCTTACCCTTGCAGTCACATACTTTGTGCCCTTTTCCTCCACACTTATAACAAACTCCCATTCCTTTCAGGCAAGTTCCAGGGTGTTTCTTTCCACAGTTACCACATATGGGAAAATTCTTATTTTCCTTCATCCCTTTATCCATCTTTCTCTCTTCCATCCTTTTCTTCTCTTGCTTCCCTTCAAATCCATATGACTCAGTAAACTCTTTACTTATCTTATCAACACATGATATTATTTCTTCACATGATGATAATACATGGGAGACTATTCCTCTTATAAATTCTAGATTAATACCATGAAAGATATGATCCTTCCTTCTCTTTGGATCATGTGCATTTCTGGAGTTCTCATTTCTTCTACTGGGCGCCATTTCTAAACAATGGCATACACTAGATCAGTTTATGAATCAAAATACATAATCCCATACTTATAAAACACTTAACATAAATTGAACTATTTATGGATATAATCCATAATCATAAGAATGTTTTCTTTGAGGAAGTATATACTCATAATCCCTTCAAAATGATTTGTAATGAAAATGAGAGTTATCCTAAGCATATCCCCCGAGAGTGTCGTAACCAAGAGTGCAGCAAGGCCCGTTGTCGTGCACCAGTTCCCGTTCGAGTCTAGCTCAAAGCGGTGTTTTCGGGTTTTACCCCTAGGTACATCTGTGCCAGAGCCGCCTCTACCTGCTCGTATCCAGACAGGGATGTATTGCTCGGAAAACTCACAAAATCTCTACAATACCAAAATTCTAGGAAGTTCTTCTATACTAATCCTCAAAGTTCATCTTAGGTCTACGTGCTCTAATCAGATTTTATCTAAATCTAGCTTCCAAGGTTTGTACTAAACTTCCTCTAATACCAACTGTAACGCCCCGACCCCAGCTACCCAGAGTCGGTGCATTACTTCGTAACATTGGCATGATCACAAGAAAGATCAAATCCCGAAAGACCGATTGGTTTAGTAGCCTTGGAAACACTAGATATAATCATAAAGTTTTACATTACATTTCAAAGTGAAAAACTACTACAACAACAAAGTCTTCATATCCACACTATTAACCCCTCATAATATCCCTGCAAGTCATTCATAATTTACTTCTTCACTACCTGGGAAAAATAAAACATAGAAAAGGGGTGAGCTCAAATGCCAAGTAAGGATAACAATATAGCGGAACATTCAAAATAATCATAAACATTTAAGGCAATGAATTACTAAAACAAAAGCCTTTTAAAATTGAACTTCAACATAGTATGGAAAAAGTAAAATGAAATAATGCCATTTACTTATTCACATGGATATTCTACTAATCGAATAATCACATGCAATATCAATAACCACTTTCATAATGTTGGAATGCATAATGCCAGACTATCATAACCACATAGCCAAGGCCTCGTGCCAAGACTACAAATAAGATTTTGTCAAGGCCTTGTGCCAAGACACTAGTTTGTCTCATGAGACCTACCGATGCATCGAGGAGCTATAGCGGGCTCCACCCGTCACTTATTAAGTCCAATGCATTCCCATATGAAAAGGTTTAAACATAACATAAACATTCGTATTAAAACTAGCATACGAAATGTCAATAATTTCACCATAAACTATGAATGGTATAAAAATAGCACATCCATAGTCAAATATATCACAAAACCTTCAATACAATATAGAAGTTTTGTATCATAATAAATCAACTACAAATAATCTTAAAATCCATCAAAGGATGTTAACATAGATGAAATCAAAATTCTTTTTAAAGAAATATCTCATTTTATTTTGAAATCATTTAAGATCCATATAAAATAAAACATTTTCTTTGAAAATATTCTTATAAGCTTGTAAGGGAAGCTTTGAAGATTTTATAACGGTGTAAAATAACCGCACCCGCCGTATAAGTTAAAAAAAACATTCTTACCTCAATTCTGTCGAAAAGGTTAAAAAAGACCTTGTTTTGAAAACGACGGAAAGATTCCTTTATAAACCTCTTATAAAAAGTCAAACAAGGGTATAAATGACTTTAACCCATATTCTTGTAAATAGTAAAAATGTTTTGAAATACATTTTTAAGAAACATGGATGTGGATGATAAAGATATCCCAGTAGATTATTACGTATAAACAACCTCGGATAATGAAGAGATTGTGAAATAATCCTTACCTTTTACTTTTCCTTGGTTGGGGTAGGTTAACCTCCTGTATAATAGTGAAATAATTGTTATTAAATTATACAAGAATCATATACATTAATATGATATCATATATGATCTTTTAACATTGCTTTATTAATAATATCTTAGTATTATCGTCGTTTCAGGTGATAATCGATTCGTTCTTCTTAAATGTTTGGTTACGTAAGACATGTTTGTAATGGATAGATTAAATCTTATTCATAATCATAATGATATTAACATTATTTTTAACCCTAAAATGAGAATAAGACTTGAATGGATACGATGGAGGATGGATCTCACCGCGTTCGTGGAGACGGTAGTCCGTACGTACGCACGAACGCTACTTCCATTTAATTTTTATTTTAAAAGAATTGAATCCAAATGATACATAGGTATATTACTATTCCAGTATAATATAATATTTTATATATGTTACTTAAGTTCATTAACACCATCCTTTATACGTTCCATGTGTGGTATGAACGAGTCATATCATTTTAAGGGGGCGGTAGTCCACACTTCCTCAAATGAAATTATCGTATGTATATACAACATGAAACGAATAATGGTATGAAATAAAATGGAATTACAAAAGCTTATATATAAAATATATATCATTAATCTCATATTTAATTACAGTGCCATCATAATGGCCACCATGAGAGGCGGTAAGATGTATTTGAACAATCATCGTTTCGTGAGGCGTTAGTTTTCCATCCACAGAAACATTATGTTCATCATCCATTAGATGGAGTTGTGTGTATGTTTAGTTTGAATCCTTATTATAACAACATACTAGTATATTGTGGATACTGGTGTTGTTACAAAAGAAAGGAAATAAAAAGAGTTTGGGGGTTGGAGAAGCAAAATAAATGAAAATAATTTAAGAGAAATCGTTACCTTTAATCTAGGTAACTCACTTTGGTTGGAACCAAAAGACTTCTTGAAATGCTTTCTGCCTAAGGGGAAGCTTCAAGGAGGAGGAGAGGGATTTGGGGAGTTTAGTTGGGCAGAGTTTGGACGAGCCAAGTGGCTTGAGAGGTGTGAGGAAAAGAGAAGGAGGAGTGCCCTTTTATAAGAGGGGTGAGGGGCACTTTTGGAAAAGCTAGAAATATTAATTTATAATAAATTCATATTCGGTTTCCAAAGGCTCCAAAGTTGACTATTCAAAGTATGAGGTGGGGATAGGTCGAAAACAACTCATCCAATAGAATTTAGACAGGTTTGGGTACTTATATTAACCTTATCTTTAAGTATTAACTCTAAGTTAATTAGTTTCACTTTTACAATGTCTCTTTGTATTTTTATATAATATGGTTAATAAACTTACTATATACATCCAAGAGACCCCCAAGTGGTCCATTAATGATTAACCTATCATAATATAAGTCTCTTGTCCGAACCTTAGATTTTTAGGAATTTAATATCAATTAATAATATAATATTTGTTTTAAGAACTCTTTTATGTCAATTTTGACACTATTCAATAGTTGATTTTTGTGAAACTCATAACAGATTGATTACTTCGAAAAAAGTTAATTAAATCAATCCTAATATATCATATTATCCTAGAAAATTAGTGTAATTCATTAAAAGTTTCATATTATATTTATTTGGGTATTTATAATATCAATTATGTTAATTTTTTACTATTTTAGTAATTACTGCATCATCATTGTGTCATAAATAAAATAAATTATTTAATGTCTAAAAATTATAAATAAAACATCATTATGTAGGAAATCCTTTTAGCTTTCTAATGAATATTTATAATCGAACATCCAACAAGTATAACCCTATGTAAAAATTGTTCTTCTAAAAGATGTAAGCTTATGCCATTTTTATTTTTATTTTAACTTTATTAATATAATGTGTCATTATCACTTACAAGTGGATCCATGGGGTCCCAAAACAGACCCAAAGATGCCCATGGTCGACCATGTATCAACCAATAGGGTTAAGACACGTTTTAGGGTAATTTAGTATTATTATAATATTATTTTTTTAACCCTTATTTACCGGATTTACCCTTTAACCATGGTAAATAAAATATTTACCGCAGTAATTATTCAAAATGTGTAAAAATAAAAGTTACCTATTTACACAATTTGAACATCCTGATTACAAATATGGAATCCATTTTTCTAAATTCAAAACACAGAAGTGGCAGAAATTAATTTAAAATTAATTCCCGCTGTCAAAACAAAAAGCGTGTTTTTAAGAGATAATAACTATCAAAAGATTGACACTTGTTTATGTTTGGTTTAATTGTAAAATTATGTCCAATGACCAAAATTATATTAAATGGTAAAAATATATTCTAAATATACTTTAAAACCACTCAAATTCATAATTTATCACTATTAATTATTTTGATTAAAAAAGTTGTTTTTAATTAAAATTTAGTAATTTTCACTATTCATCAAAATATGAAAGTTATCCGAAAAGTACCAAAATTTCACCTTAGGCTAAATTTGATATTCCGAATCCAAAAATGAAGTCCATTTTAAAATATAAAATATATATAACTTCAAAAAGTAGGTATTACTATTCATAACAGCTAGTTTGATTGGTTACGGTGTGTTAGAACTCGGTGTTGCGTACAACACACGCTAGCGTACCGTGGAAGCTTGGGATGTTTCATTTTAAATTTTTGATGTCCCCATTTAGTCAAAAAGTTTAAAATATAGTATCTAAAAAGGGTTCACTATTAAAGTTGATAAAAGTGCAATACTGAAAATGAATTTGTTCTGGCATTATATCTAAGAAACTCATAATATGGATTCTAAAATTATAAGGATGACATGAACATTAAAATTTATCTAATACTATTCATAACCTCTTTTGAACGGCTTGTTTGGTAAGTCATGGTGTGCTTGAACTTCGTGTTGCATGTAGTGAATGTTATTGAATTATTTTGAAGAAGTAACACACTATGAAATCTTGGGGTGTTACATCATTGAACCACATTTTACTTACTGATATCAACCGTGTCTCTCGGATTTTTGAAATTCCACCCACAGAAGCGGTAAAATTAAGTTTTATGAAAAATTTAGTTTTTTAACTACCACTTAGTGGTTTTACTATTCATCAAAAATTGAAAGTTTTCAGAAAAATACCAAAAATTAGGCCTAAGCTATATTTGATATTATGAACTCAAAAATGATGTCTATTTTACCCAATTAAAAACATATCAGTTGCATTAATTAATTTAAAAATTAATTCCCGTCGTCAAAACAGATAGCGTGTTCTTAAGAGATAATAACTATCAAAAGATTGACACTTGTTTATGACTGGTTTAAATGTGAAATTACATCCAATGACCAACATTGTATTAAATTGTAAAAATATATTCTAAATATACTTTAAAACCACTCAAATTAATAATTTATCACTATTAATTATTTCGATTAAAAAAGTTGTTTTTAATTATAATTTAGTAATTTTCACTATTCATCAGAATATGAAAGTTATCCGAAAAGTACCAAAATTTCACCTTAGGCTAAATTCGATACTTTGAATCCAAAAATGAATTCTATTTTGAGAGATAAAATTTCTAAAATTTTAAAAGGTGGTTATTACTATTCATAACTACTAGTTTTAATAATATTTTAATAGCATATCGTTGTTTAGTGAAACTCGGTATTGCGTACTACACACGCTATCGAGGAAAGTCGTGATTGCGTGTAATGCAAGGCAAGTCAAGGATGCGTGGTGTGTAAGCTCCTTTTGGTGTAGCGTACAACACAAGACATTAATGAAAAGAATATTTTTCATAAAATCTCGGGGTGTTACAAGAATTCCATCTCTTATTTTAATGTAGGAAAAGTAAATTCAAATGAATTCAAAAAGATTAATTAAGTGTGGAATTTAACTAATCTTAGATGTTGGCATTAAATGTGAGAAGGTTGAGGGTTTAAAATTTAAAATAAGGGAGGTGGCTTCATTTAATTCAAAGGGGAGTTTAAAGGGAGTTGAGGGGAGGTGAAAAGTTTGAGTTCATGTGGGCCCCGCCACACATTATCCTCTCATGAGAGGTTATGTGGGGGTGGGCCCCACCCCCAACCTCCCTTTGGAGATAATAACCACCAACTAAATAAAAATGTGTTACTACACATTTTTATTAAATTTATAACTTTTAATTATAAACCCCAAAATATAACTTCCATCCTGTATAAAACACAACTGCAGTAAAGGTCCCCTTAAGAGAATACCGGCGCTGTGAGTTCATCGGTGTCCTAAGATTTCAATTCCGATCACCTGTTCAAAAGATAGAAAATTATGCTCATACGTCTACTGAACGCACCCGAAAAAAACTTCAGAAAATTATTTCAGGCACACCGGGCCTCAGAATCAGATGCCGTCAGAAACTGCAGACTCGTAAAATTCCAAATAATTTTAGAAAACATTTTACTTGAAATTTCCATGTCTTTACATTACTCCCACCTCAGGGCTTTACGTCCCCGTAAAGATAAAACACACACTAGGGAAACAAATGAGGGTACTGAGCACACATCTGAGATTCCCGCTCCCATGTGCTCTCCTGGAGGTTCCCGTGCTACCAACAAATGCGCACTAGAGGAATCGACCATCCATGCAGAACCCGCTTCTATCGATCCTCAATCTCCACTACGACCTCTGTGAATTTCGCCCCGTCGTCGATGCCCAGTTCCCCATGGTTGATGATGTGGGATGGGTCGTGCACATATCTCCTCAGCTGAGATACATGGAAGACGTCGTGCACCCAATGCAACTGATGTGGAAGGGCCAGGCGGTAAGCCACCTCTCCTACTCTGTTGAGGACCTGGAACGACCTGATAAAATGCGGAGATAACTTGCTGCCTCGGCCAAATCTCCATAGACCTCATCAAGGTGAGACCCATAGGAAGAGGTGGTCACCATCCTCGAACTCCAGTGGTCTCTATCTACTATCAGCATAGGACTTCTGTCTGCTCTGTGATATCTTCATCTGCTCCTGGATGATCTGCACACTTCTCCATCGTAGACTGCACCATCTCTAGTCCTATAAGTGCTGACTCCCCTGGTTAAGTCCAGCACATAGGTGATATGCAAGGTTAGCCGTACAGTGCCTCGTAAGGGGCCATCCCGATGGTGGAGTGGTAATTTTTGTTTTACGCAAACTCCACCAATGGTAAGTGATCCTCCCAGCTGCGACCAAAGTCAAGGACACATGCATGGAGCATGTCCTCAAGAGTCTGAATGGTCCTCTGAAGAGAATGACGTGCTCCCCACCTTCATAAAATCCATCAGGTGCCTGCCCTATGGATATCTAAGCACGTCGCGTCTCACAGTCAATGTCCCCACGCTGTTCCTCCCTAACTCATTGAAGAAGTAGAGGAGTGACTGTGAGAGACCGTAGAAAGACTGCTCCATCTCTATCCCCAAAGGATATCTGCAACGTGGCCAGTTTCTCTGTCGCCTCTCCAAATAGCTGAATGCCTGACCTCCTGTTGAGAGAAACAACTACAATGTTCCCATTTCTAGGTGTATAGACTATCTCGAAGTCATATACCTGGAGGAACTCAGACCAACACCACTGTTCTCAGGTCCATGTCCTTTTACAAGAAGAAACACATAAGACTTTTGAGATTAGAGTAAACCGTAAACTTTTCACTTGAAGAACTATGGGTGCGAATAGCCAATTGTAAATAACTTGACTACACCCTTCTTCGCTTACGTCCTAGAAGAGCTGCTAAGATTTATCATTTTCTGAAAAGAGAAATCTGGTCTCATCCCCTGGATGAACCATGTCCTTTTCCTAATACAGTCAATACTGACATGAACGATACTATTTCATTTCATGGACGATGTCGTAAGGCCTCGACGCCACTACCAAGAGATCCAAACGTTACTCTCGCCTCCAAGGGTCAAGTCACACTATTGGCAGTAGTGTGTGGTCACTGGGTCTCCTCCTGTAGGAATCTCAAATGTGAGGGTCAAGTCAACGATTTTTACTGGAACCTCTCAGTATCAAACACACCTAAAAGGTTGGAAAGAAAACGTCACATGGACATGTGTCTTTTTTACTGTATCCAAAAGTACAAAGACACAAAGAAAACACAAAAAATGACATCAACGAAGCTAGAAGCATCATGAACAAAGGTCTCTATGCCTGTAGCTAGTCCCTCTTCTATCCACCTGCTCCTGGGGTACTATGGTCGTAGGCCTCAGCTACCTGAAGCTGAGCTCTCCCCTATCCACCCATTCCCTACGGTCGGGGTGGACCTCCTGGTGCTGGTGGTGGTAGGGTCTCTAAACATCGTCCACCACCTACTGCTCGACCATCTCCACTTCCACGTTTGCCTGCTCCTGACGGACCACCATGATCGAACCTCCACCTCTGCCAAGGAGGTCCCTTTACTGCCTGCTGCTCATCTGCAGGGCAGTTTGGGCAGTCTTGAGCCATGTGACCCATCCCGCTGCATGCATAACACTGCCTGCTCCTCATATGGAAAGCTCTGTCTCATGTGTCCCGCACAACCGAACCTGTGTCGTGCAGTCGACCACCTGTGGGTTTGGTCCTCTTGGACCCCTACATCATCTTTCTACTACCAGCTGCAGAAAACTCTGGTGCATGTCGACAAGTGGTGGGTCTCGCTGCAGGAGACTACTCAGCAAGGAAACTCTCCACTAAGAGGGCTCGCTCTAATACCCCCAGCTGCATCGGGATATTGAGGGAGATCATTGAATCCCTGATCTCATTCCTGAGTCCCTGCTCAAATATCTGGACCCTAAAGTGTAAGAACCCGGTTCTTATTTTAGAGGTACAGGGTTCTTATTTTCCTTTTCCTTAAATTTTTTTGAGAAAATATGAAAAATGGGGAAAAATCCTGAATTTTGGAACTACACGCTGTGTACTTTATCCACACGCCGTGTACTTTTGGCCATGTTGGGATGAGTACATGGGGCGTGTAGCCATGCCGACGACGAAGGGTGTAGGAACCGACTACACGCCATGTAGTGGTACCTTACACGCTGTGTAGTCATTCGGCAGGCTTAAACAGTAAGGCGGTGGTGTCGCCGCCAGCTGGGTGACAGTACATGCCGTGTACTCGAGAGTACATGCCGTGTACTCATGTCGACGGATGAACAGTGTGGCGGTGCCGCCAAATGAACAGTTAAATGAAGGGAGTACACGCCATGTACTTGGAAGTACACGTCGTGTACTTTGTTTTTTTAGCTTAAAATAGGTAGTAGCCTCCTCATTTGGCAGAGGAGGCGTTTGAGCCACTTTGGAGCCAAAGGAGGAGGTCGGATCTTTGAAGATCCACCGGGCGTTCGTCTGGAATCCGATTCGGCTTCGGACGATCTCGTTGGAACCGCACGGGTAAGCCCTCTCCTCTCCTGGTACCGTTCTTTCCAATTCTTCTCCTAACATATGTTATTTACATTTGAATGGGTTTTGTTCTTCGTCAGATCTATGCCGTTATTGGGCGTTTCTAGAGTCGGCGTTCGGGTATAACGCTCGTTGGCGTAAAAGGTAGGTGGATTTGTGTTTTATTTTCCAACTGTTGTGTGTTTTGTTCGTTTTTGTGCCACGAACCCATGTTGGGTGTTAGGTGGATGAGGCCGTTGCTATGTTTAATGCCTAGAATTTCATAGGTGATTAAACTATGATATTAAAATGTTGGTTGGGATCGTTTCTTGGATCCGGAACCGCCCCCGGGGTGTGTTTCACTGTTTAGCCGTTTGGCCAGGATACCCGAGGGTATTCCCTAAAGGTAGTAGTCGTAGAATTGCCTTGAGATGAATTGCTCGTTTACTGCATTTAGATATGTTGGGCATGTCCCGGTTACCTGTTTAGCCTGAGGGAGTTGTTGTGATTAGCCTGTGGGCACTGCACTGTTTGTCCCGAGGGATGTAGTTATTTAGACCTGAGGGCAACTTCTTCCTTGCCTGTGGGTAGCTGATTATGTGCCTGAGGGTGACACTACCTACGACCGAGGGCAAATTTTGTTATGCCTGAGGGCAGATTCTTGTTTTGGATACTCGTTACCTGAGGGTGGGAGTTTACGTGTCTGAGGACACTAGTTGTTTACAAGAAATGCACTATGGTGATTTCTTATATTAAATGGATTAAATGGATAATAAAATGGCAATATAACTGGTAATGAGTTACTTTTGAGTACTGATTACTTATTTTCATTTTACTGCTGCACACTATTGTTGCATGCTTACACGCAGTTGGGCACGAGCCTTTGGTGGGTGCCTACTGAGATATATTTCTCACACCCTGTTTGGGTCATGCTTTTCCGCCCAAACAGATTATGTTGCTGCAGGTGTAGATAGGGGCAAGGGTCCCTATACAGGTACTTGACTGTTGCTATGGAGTAGGAGGGCATGGGACCGAGCCAAGGCTCGTGATGCCGCTGCTAGCTGTTTTCTTTGTTTTGCTGTAATCTGCTGTTTACTGTACTGTATTGATGTATAACATGTTCTGGCTATTTTCATAGAACTTGAGACATGTAACATCATTATTTATACACTATTGGTTATATCCACTACCTTGTGTATGGTTTACTGCTTCCGCTGTTTGTTGTATGTTTTATTTTGTATTCCGCTGTGCTACACTTTGACAAATGAGGGCATAGTTTCCCCACTATCAGACCTGGGCCCTCGCTGCTAGTCAGCAGCCTCTGGAGTTTGAGGAAATGCTCTTGTGGTCTTGTGGTGAACCGGGCTCGGGGCACCCATTGCGTGGCACCCAGGTCCGGGACATTACAAAGTGGCATCAGAGGGATTCTTTTCTTTGACTTACTATTTGGAGCCGTAGTCAGGGATAGGATGGAACGGTAGTTGGTAATAAGTTGTGCCCGGGCGTAGCTAACCCATGTACAGGGAAAATCCAGTCTACCTCGTATTTTGAATTATTTTGATTTTGCAATTTTACGGTTGATATGTTTTCACCGTTGGGTGATGCACTTGGATTATGTTGTTTATCTTTTATCTGTGGGTTCTATTTAGTTACAACCTGATGAGATGAGGGTATGCCATATCATGCATCATATAGGCACATGCTAGATATCACATTCCATGCATAGCTTCCATGCCATGTAGGTGCATTATAATTTTCATGTTGTTGTGATAGATGTGGTGCTAGAAAAGCATGCTGTTGTGATAACTGCTTGATAAATACCTGCCTTGTGATATGGTGTTTTTGTTTGATCCTGTTTATAGAATGGACGCCAAACTTTGGTTTTTGGGGAGTATGGGCCCCCATTGACCGGAATTTGGTGGATCATTGTCTGTTTATTGGTTATAACACATATAAGATATCAAACTTTGATTCATGGGGAGTATGGGCCCTCACGGGTCGTAATTTGACACTTAGGTGTTGTTTTTCAGTATTTTCTGGGTTTCAGAGAAGTTTCTGAGGCATACTGTCCAGAAACCCAGTATACACACCGTGTAGGACCTCATACGCGTCGTGTGTGTTCTTCTGTTCGAGAAGAAAAATGAACTTTTTGAGTACACGCCGTGTACCCTGAGTACACGCTGTGTAGTCTCTTCCCGTGTCACAAACCTTGTGGGCGGCGACACGGGGTAGGGAAGGGCTTGGGTAAAACACACCGTGTCGTTTTTGTGCACGCCGTGTAGTGTGACCCGGAGTCCGGCCGTGTAACTAACAACACGGGTTGGTGAACTCCTGTACAGCACGCCGTGTCAATGATGAACACGCCGTGTACTGTGACCTGGGGACTCGGCCGTGTACGGGCCGATGTCACCTCTCCCTGAACACGCTGTGTACCTGTGGGACACGCCGTGTAGTCTTGTCCGCGGACAGACTGTGTGGAGTTAGTCGTGTGGCTAGGAAACAGGGTGTTGTACACGCCGTGTACGGGTGTAACACATCGTGTAGTGTCAAGCCGAGTTGTCGGCCATGTCACAGACGACACGGGAAGTTGGAAAATAACATCTTACATTCCGTGTAGATATTATACACCCCGTGTAGTTTTGTTGAATAGAAGTCGTGTGGCTTAGCCGTGTAGAGGGACCCGGTCAGGGGAAGGAAAGTCAAGTACACGCCGTGTAGTCATTATACACGCCGTATAGTATTGTTTTTCAAACTTTAAAATGCCTTCTTCCTCTTGTTCCTTGTGGTTCCTTCACTTTAAGTCTTAATAATCTTGAATCTGAGGCGTGCTTTTGACCTTATAGTGTCATGCCGCCTAGACGAGCGCGAGTTGTTCGCCAGGAGAGCGGCGGCGATTATACTCCGGAGATGGTGGGCCATGGGCTACCAGTTGATCCACCAGCAGAGCCAGATGCGGCACCAGCTGTTATATCGGACACAGGTGCAAAGGCGCAGTTCCGTGAAGGCTTATTGCGGTTCATACAGAACTTTCAGGGAGCACCGCAGGCTGCCACATCTATGGCCGAGCTAACGCGTATCTTTCAGCAGCAGCATCCGCCTATGTTTTCAGGGGATGGCGGACCACAGGCTGCAGAGTCTTGGTTGGGGTCGATGCAGACTATTTTTGAGAATCTTGAGACGCCTCCAGGGCGGAGGGTCAAGCTCGCGACTTACATGCTGCGTGATTCTTCCAAGAGGTGGTGGGATGTTACCACCCAGTCAGAGCATCACTGGGACATGGCGTGGAAAGATTTTCAGGCAGTCTTCTATGACTTCTTTTTTCCCAAGATGCTGAGGGCAGATAGAGCTCGAGAGTTCATGAATCTGCAGTAGGGCGCTATGTTGGTGATGGACTACTCTTCTCGTTTTACAGAGCTTCAGCGTTTTTCACCCATGCTGGTGGGTGATGAGACGTTGAGAGCCAGACGTTTTGAGGATAGTCTTCGGTATGACATCCGAGTGCTGGTGAATGTTTTCAGGTTGCCTACTGTACACACGATTGTGAACCAGACGCTGATTATAGAGAGGAACCTGCGGGAATCTAGTGGTGTGAGCCAGGGCGGTTCAGCACCAGTGAATGGTATTATTTCTGCTGGCAAGAGGAAGAGACAGATGGACATCTCTCAGGGCGGCAGTACCAGTCAGAAGAATGCTTCAGGTGGCCAGGTTATGTGCTACCAGTGTGGTAGAGAGGGGAACAACAGGCCACAGTATCCACGTTACCCAGTGGAGTGCCGAGCTTGCGGCAAGATGGGTCATCTGCAGCGCTTTTGTAGGGCGTTTCCACTAGCAAGTGAGAGTGGTTCTGTGCAGACTCCGCATGCGGGAGAAGGACCAGTGGAATCTTACCAGTCGGGAAACTGGAATACATCAGGGCGTGCAGGCAGAGATGGTGGTCGGGGCCATGGTAGCCAGACACCAAGATCTCAGAGGCAGCAGGGTGGGACAGCTCAGGGTAGCCAGGCTGTGTCGCAGGGCCGCGGCACTGGGCAGGCATATGCAGTGCAACAGACCCAGCAGGAGCAGGATCCCGAACCTTCTATAGTCAGAGGTACTATTCTAGTAGCTTCTGTCTTGTCTTCACTACTTTTTGATACGGGTGCTACACATAGTTTCATATCTGTACCCATTGTGGAGAGCCTTGGGCTCGATGTTTCTTCTTCTTATGATATCATGACGCTAGACACTCCGTTGGGGACTAGGACGGCTGGTGTGCGTCAGTGTAAGGAGTGCCCCCTTGAGGTTGGAGGGTGTCACTTCCTTTGGGACCTCTATGTTTTAGAGATGAAGAGCTATAACTTCATTCTCGGAATGGACTGGTTGGTTCCCTTCTGAGCCTTTGTAAACTAATATCTTCGTAGGGTGCGTTTCACATCACCAGAGGTCAGAGAGTTTCTATACAAGGGTGAATGGGATATTCAGGTGAGTCGAGCTGGACCAGAGCATCATGGGTGAGGTGGAGTCACAACCCAGATTGCGAGCTTATATCTGGATGATCAGGGGACTTGTCAGACGGATTTTCCTCCAGTTGTCGATCGTTTCAGGGATGTCTTCCCGGATGACTTTCCAGGTCTACCTCCGTTGCGTGAGGTGGATTTCTCTATCGAGATTTTTCTAGGAGCAGCACCAGTGTCCATTCCTCCTTATAGGATGGCTACACCTGAGTTTCAGGAGCTCAAGAGGTAGTTAGAGGAGTTACAAGCAAAAGTTTTTATCCGACCCAGTACTTCTCCTTGGGGTTCTCTGGTCCTTTTTTCAAAGAAGGTGGATGGTACCCTCAGACGTTGTGTGGATTATCGGAAGCTGAACCAGTTGATGGTTAAGAACCGATATCCCTTACCGAGGATAGATGATCTTTTTGATCAGCTTCATGGAGCACGAGTGTTCTCGAAGATTGACTTGAGATCCGGATATCATCAGCTACGCATTAGACCATCTGATATACCTCTCACAACTTTTAGGAGTAGGTATGGTCTATATGAGTATACGGTTATGCCGTTCAGACTGACGAATGCGCCAGCAGTTTTCATGGCTCTGATGAATCGTGTGTTCTATCCGTATCTTGATTCATTTGTGGTAGTATTCGTGGACGACATCTTGGTGTACTATCACACTCGACACGACCATGCCACCCATCTTGAGATCGTATTGAGTACACTGAGAGAGCATCGGCTATATGCTAAGCTCTCAAAGTGCCACTTTTGGATGGACCAGATTCACTTCCTAGGTCATATTATCTCTGAGGCAGGAGTAGAAGTAGACCCAGAGAAGGTAAGAGCAGTAGTTTTCTGGGAGCAGCCTAAAAACGTGTTTGAGATACGGAGTTTCTTAGGGCTGTCTGGTTACTACAGATGCTTCATACAGGACTTCTCCCGCTTAGCAACACCGTTGATAGGTCTGACTAAGAAGGGTGTGAAGTTCATTTGGTCAGAAGCTTGCGAGACAACTTTTCAGGACCTGAAGGGAAGACTGACATTAGAACCGATCCTGATACTCCCAGAGCAGGGGAAGAGCTATACAGTTTACTATGATGCATCCGGGATTGGGCTGGGAGCCGTTTTGATGTAGGGTGACTGAGTTGTTGCATGTGGGTCTCAGAAGTTGAGGCCACATGAGAGTAATTACCCGACGCATGATCTCGAGCTGGCTACAATTGTTCATGCATTTCGCTGTTGGAGACATTACATGTTGGGAGAGCATTTTTTGGTTTTCACCGACCAGAAAAGCCTCAAGTATATCTTTACTCAGCGTGACCTAAATCTGATGAAGAGAAGGTGGGTCGAGTACCTACAGTCCTTCGATTTTGAGCTTGCCTATACACCTGGTAAAGGTAATGCAGTAGCCGATGCACTGAGCAGGAAGACTCAGATACAGGCAGTGTAGGAGGCTAGTGGTGAGAGGCAGCTTATGACCTTGTTCTCTGAGATGCATCTAGAGGTGCACGACAGTCAAGGGAAGACTTATCTTTTCTCGTTAGCTGTGACTTCTACCCTCCTGGACATAGTGAGGATGAGGTAGCTATCGGTTTTAGAAGGCCTAGTTCTACGGGAGTCGGTGGCAAGTGAGGACCCTCATCCCGGTTGGACGATAGGCGATGATAAGGTTTTGCGTTTCCATGGACGTGTATGGGTTCAAGGGGATATACGCGAGGAGCTGATGTGGGAGTTTCATGCTTCAACTTGGGCAGTTCATCCCGGGGTTACCAAGATGTACCGTGACTTGAGGCATCAGTACTGGTGGCTGGGTATGAAGGGAGAGATAGATGGTTTTGTTACGAGATGTTCCACCTGTTAGTAGGTGAAGGTAGAGCATCAGAGACCAGCCGAAATGTTACAGAAGTTACCCATTCTAGAGTGTAAATGGGATGATGTCGCGATGGATTTTGTGACGGGTTTGCCGAGGTCACCTCGAGGCAATGACGTAGTGTGGGTTGTTGTGGACAGACTCATGAAGGTAGCTCACTTCTTGCCGATCAAGGAGACCTTCGGTGTTGACGAGCTCAGAAGGCTGTATATCCGAGAGATCGTACGTCTTCATGGGGTCCCTCGTTCTATCGTTTCAGATAGGGACGCTCACTCTACGTCTCATTTCTGGCAGTGTTTTCAGAGGGCGCTGGCTACACAGGTGCTTCTGAGCATAGCATACCACCCTTAGACAGATGGCCAGTCAGAGCGGACGATACAGGTGCTAGAGGACATGCTGTGCGCATGCGTCCTAGACTTTGGGGGCTCATGGGAGAATCATATACCCTTAGTTGAGTTTTCCTATAACAATAGTTTTCAGGAAACTATTGAGATGGCACCATACGAGGCTTTATATGGTAGGCCATGCCGATCACCTTTGTGCTGGTTAGAGGCAGGTGAGGCAGCTTTACTGGGGCCAAAACTCATACAGGAGACATCTGAGCAGGTCCAGTTGATTTGGAAGTGGATGGCTACCACACAGTATCGTCAGAAGTCTTATGCTGATCACCATAGACGACCTTTGGAGTTCGTGGTCAGAGATCAGGTTTTCTTGCGTGTTTCGCTGAGGCTGGGGCACAAACGGATCAAGAGACAGGGTAAGCTTTCACCGAGGTATGTGGGACCATTTGAGATTCTGGAGAGAGTCGGGCTGGTTGCATATCGGTTGCAGTTACCGCAGCGGTACCAAGCCATGCACGACGTCTTTCACGTGTCTCAGTTGTGTCGCTACCATTCAGACCCGTCTCACACCTTTCAGCCAGAGGAGGTTGAGCTTCAGGATGATGCGTCCTTTGAGGAGCATCTGATCCGTATCGTTGACATGAGAACGAAGGTTCTCCGAGGCCGGTCAGTTTCTCTCGTACGGGTGCTATGGCAGCATGGCCGAGTGCAGGACGAGACCTGGGAGCGGGAGGCCGACGTACGTGCTCAGTGGCTATAACTGTTCTGAGCTTTCTCTTCGCCACCCTTGGAAGGGAAATTCGGGGATGAATTGCTATAAGGGGGGAAGTTTGTAAGAACCCAGTTCTTATTTTAGAGGTACATGCTTCTTCTTTTCCTTTTCCTTAAGTGTTTTTGAGAAAATATGGAAAATGGGGAAAAATACTGAATTTTGAAACTACACGCCGTGTACTTTATCCACATGCCGTGTACTTTTGGCCGTGTTGGGATGAGTACACGGGGCGTGTAGCCATGCCAGCGACGAAGGGTATAGCAACCGACTACATGTCGTGTAGTGGTACCTTACACGCCGTGTAGTCAGTCGGCAGGCTTAAACAGTAAGGCAGTGGCGTCGCCACCAGCTGGGCGACAGTACATGCCGTGTACTCGAGAGTACATGCCGTGTACTCATGTCGACGGATGAACAGTGTGGCGGTAAATGAACAGTTAAATGAAGGGAGTACACACCGTGTACTTGGAAGTACACGCCGTGTAATTTGTTTTTTCGGCTTAAAATAGGCAGTAGCCTCCTCATTTGGCAGAGGAGGCGTTTGAGACATTTTGGAGCCAAAGGAGGAGGCCAGATCTTTGAAGATCCACCGGGCGTTCGTCTAGAATCCGATTCAGCTTCGGACAATCTCATTGGAACCGCACGGGTAAGCCCTCTCCTCTCCTGGTACAGTTCTTGACAATTCTTCTCCTAACGTAAGTTATTTACGTTTGAATGGGTTTTCTTCTTCGTCAGATCTACGCCGTTCTTGGGCGTTTCTGGAGTCGGCGTTCGGGTATAACGCTCGTTGGCGTAAAAGGTAGGTGGATTTGTGTTTTATTTTCCAACTGCTGTGTGTTTTGTGCATTTTTGTGCCACGAACCCATGTTGGGGTGTCGTGTGGCTGAGGCCGTTTCTATGTTTAATTCCTAGAATTGCATAGGTGATTAAACTATGATATTAAAATACTGGTTGGGATCGTTTCTTGGATCCAGAACCACCCCCGAGGTGTGTTTCACTGTTTAGCCGTTTGGCCAGGATACCTGAGGGTATGCCTTAAAGGTAGTAATCGTAGAATTTCCTTGAGAGGAATTGCTCGTTTACTGTATTTAGATATGTTGGGCATGACCCGGTTACCAATTTAACCTGAGGGCGTTGTTGTGATTAGCATGTGGGCACTGCACTGTTTAGCCCGAGGGCTGTATTTATTTTGGCCTGAGGGAAAATTCTTCCGTGCCTGTGGGCAGCTGATTCTGTGCCTAAGGGCGACACTACCTACACCTGAGGGAAAATTCTGTTATGCCTGAGGGCAGATTCTTATTTTGGATACTCGTTACCCGAGGGTTGGAGTTTACGTGTCTGAGGACACTAGTTGTTTACTAGAAATGCACTGTGGTGATTTCTTATATTAAATGGATTAAATGGATAATAAAATGGTAATATAACTGGTAATGAGTTACTTTTGAGCACTTCTTACTTATTTTCATTTTACTACTGCACACTATTGTTGCATGCTTACACGCAGTTGGGCACGGGCCTTTGGTGGGTGCCTACTGAGATATATTTCTCACACCCTGTTTGGGTCACGCTTTTTGGCCCAAACAGATTACGTTGCTGTAGGTGTAGATAGGGGAAAGGTCCCCTATACAGGTACTTGACTATTGCTATGGAGTAGGAGGGCATGGGACCGAGCCTAGGATCGCGATGCCGCTACCAGCTGTTTGCTTTGTTTTGCTGTACTCTGCTGTTTACTGTACTGTATTGATGTATAACATGTTCTGGCTGTTTTCTTAGAACTTGAGACATGTAGCATCATTATTTATACACTGTTGGTTATATCCACTACCTTGTGTATGGTTTACTACTTCCGCTGTTTGTTGTAAGTTTTATTTTGTATTCCGTTGCGCTACACTTTGACAAATGAGGGCATAGTTTCCCCACTATCAGACCTGGGCCCTCGTTGCTAGTCGGCAGCCTCTGGCGTTTGGGGAAATGCGCTTGAGGTATTGTGGAAAACCGGGCTCAGGGCACCCGTTGCATGGCACCCGGGTCTGGGACATTACCTAAAGAATGGGTCACGTACCATATCCGTGGAGTAGCGCGAGAGGTCAGTGAACCTCGCCGAGTACTGAGCTACTATCATGATACCTTACTGAAGATGAAGTAACTCTTGAATCCTCATCGCATGAAGGGTGGCTGTTACAAAATCTGCCTGAAATAGGCTCTCGAAGTCTGTCCAGAGTAGTGATACCTCATCATGCACCTGAAGCATTAGGCTCCACCATCTGCCCGCTACTGCTTGCAGGAGACTCGCGGCAAGAATCACCATGTGGTCTGCTGGTGTCCCTACCAATATGAAAACTCTGACGATGGCCTCCAGCCAATCCTCAACTACCTGTGGGTCCGTATCTCCCCGAAACCTAGGTGGCCTCAGACACTGTAACTCGTTCAATGCACTCAGGCGGCGTGCACTCTCTGCAACTGAAGCCGGTGGTATCGGTGGCCCTGCGGGTAGTGGTACCGCTGGTACCTCCACTGTGATGGGGCCCTGCACCGAGGCCTCATCGCTCGGTGGGATACTATCTCATACTAAACTCAGAACCCTAGATTCCTTCCTTCGTGGGGACATCATGAAAAGAAACCGGTGCACCACGGTTAAAACATTATACCTGGTGAGCTGACACAAAGTAATCACAAAGAAAACTTTTTCGAAGGAAACACACACGCAATCAGTGTTTTCGTGCGTTGAGTAGGAAATCAGAGGTCAGGGTCCTAGTGTATTGATACGTCGGCCGCCGCACCAACACTGGAATCCCTGGACTAAAAACCACACTCAATAATATTAACACTATTGCTTCACAAAAAAGAATGATCAGAGTCATGAGTTCTGTGGTAGAACCGACTCCTCTGATACCAATTTGTCACGACCCATTCTCGGGGCCCGTGCCGTGACTACCCCAATCCCGACTTCCATAGGCCAGGGGCTAGCAAATAGCACCAAAGGCGTAATACCAATAGTAAGGGAAGGAATTTACTTTAAAAATTAAACAAAAAAAACAGAGTATGCAACAGGAAGTAAACACTCTGTAAAGCTGTATACAAAAGAAAGTGATAAAAGGAAAGGGGATGGAAATACAAGCCCAATAGTAAATTACAAGGAAAGGAAAAATAGGTACAACTAAAAAGACAAACAACTGGAAGATGCCTAACATCTCTTGGATCACCCACCACAGACCCTACCTGAAGGGTAGGTACAAATAGCCTCCTCAATGATCCATGTCCGTCTGTCTCCTCCGGGTACCGACTCGTCGTGAGGTCCACCTATGGGTACCGTCCAATCCTCGTACACTCTGCCTCGGTTAGAACTGTCCGTCATCTACATCCAACACAACGAGGTGCGGGCATAGCCCGTGCAGGGGTGAGGATAACGATACTCATTAGGGTCCCCGAGACCCTCAAGGTCTCACAAAATACACAAAGGATAAACCATAGTAGAAAGATAAAAACATGAAGTATCAACCAACCCTACTTAGGTATATTCCCATACATATACCTAAGTTATCAATCACAGTACGACTCCAACTCTCGAGCCCAAGCACAAACCAAATCCACAAAGAAAGTATAGTCAATCACCACGATGATAATGGTTGAAAGACATGACTCAGCTCACATAGGTATACAACTCAAGAAGAGGGGTAGAGATGATTTGATGTATTCTCTGAATCATCTCCTCTGTCGAACCCACGTAGGATCCTAGAACAATATCAGTGTTGTCGAACCCATGTAGGATCCTATCACAGTTGTCATTATCGAACCCATGTAGGATTCTGGTACAATAGTCATCGCTGTTGAACCCACGTCGGATCCTAGTACATATGTCACTGTCGAACCCATGTAGGATTCTGGTACAGTAGTTATCGCTGTCGAACCCACATAGGATCCAGGTACAGAAGTCACTCCTGTTGAACCCACGGAGGATCCTGGTATAGAAGTCGTCACCGTCGAACCCACATAGGATTCCAGTACAGTAGTTATCACTGTCGAACACACGTAGGATCCTGGTACAGAAGTCACTGTTGTCGAACCCACGAAGGATCCTAATACAGAAGTTATCACTGTCGCAGCCATCTCTAGGGTTCCCACACACAGCACGCTCAATTCTGGGAGGATATGCTCCTTGAGAAAAGGGTTTGATACATCAAATATCACGAAGTCCCGAGTTGATGTATCCCGAAGTTCTGTCTCATCAAAAGAAACCCAACGTGACAGACGATGCGTCAATAGAACGCACGATTTGAGAGTTATTGGTTTTTCCGTTCCAGGGGCCCGGTTGGATTTACGCTAGATCCAAACCCAGCCATTTTTCCAAAGTCGTCCAAAACTCACTTAGAGTATTGCAAAAGGACCGCCTCATCGTGAGGATCCTAGTGCCGTAGAAGGCGCATCGTTCAGACGCACGATCTTAAAGATATTCACATTTAAGCGAAGTCGGCCCGGCTCGTCAAGCCCAGTGGGCTGGCGGGTCAGCTCGACCCGGTTTGGTGAGTCCGACCCAACTGGGGGGTCAGTCCGGCCTAGTGGGGCATGGACCACCCACGGTCCTGGGCTGGATAGCGGGCCGGTTCAGTTCGCCCGACGACGTAGAGTGGCGCCGCCCCTCCTCTGCTCGGCCAGCCAAAGCCGGCCGGTTTTGTCCTGCGCAAGCGGCCCGCACAACGGGCCTCTGTCTCTCCCATGCAGTGCCAAGAGGCACTGCGGTTCCCTTCAGCCCAACCAGCAGGCAGCCGGCCGGTTCGGTTGCCGAGCGGCCCATGGAAGCGGGCCGCAGTTCCTCCGCAGCGCAGCGCCAAGAGGCGCCGTTGTCTTCTGCCCGGCCGACCATAGCCAGTCGGTTCGCCCAGCAAGCGGCCCGCACTTTGCGGGCTACGGTCTCCCCTCTGCGCAGCACTCAGTGTCTTGGTCCTCTAGCGGGCCGGCTGGTCGGCCGACCAGTTCTTCAGCCCAAGTGGCCCATGGTTGCGAGCCACAATTTTCCTCCAAGCGGCCGACGCATGGCCGCCGCTGCCGCCTCCACCTCCGGTCGTCGCTTCCCCCTCCATCCCATGGCCTCCTTCCTCTAGCGCGGTGTGATGGCACCATGCCCTCTCGGCCCCATCTCCATAGTTAAAAAATAAAAACCAACAGAGGGACGTCGGGCCGTGTTTGTTCGGCCCGCGCCCTCCGCGTTATATGATAACAAAAGTCCATCACCACACTAAGTAAACATCGAAGAATCGAGGATGTAAATTTTATTCATTTAAAAATAAATAAATTTTCCTACCTCAAAAATTTTCATTGAACATCAACGAGCCACGGAAGATGAGCGTCACGGAATATGGCGTCGTGTATAACGGATGTCGTTCCATCAACGTCAGAGGAAAAGTCGTTAGTCATTGGCAATGTTCCTTGCGGGTGGAATCTACTCCTTTAACGTGGAATGAGGTCGAGGAAAGGAAGAAAACACGTCATCGTTCTTCGGTGGAAACAATGTTCTTCGTCAAGAGAATGCCGTTCTTTATTGGAGATGGTGATATCCTCCAAATTCTCTCAAGTTCCACTGATTATTCCAACCCAAGTAAAAGAATTCCATCTCTTCTTTTAATGTTGGAAAAGTAAATTCAAATGAATTCAAAAAGATTAATTAAGTGTGGTATTTAATTAATCTTAGGTGTTGTCATTAAATGTGAGAAGGTGGAGGGTTTAAAATTTAAAAGAAGGGAGGTGGTTTCATTTAATTCAAAGGGGAGTTTAAAGGGAGTTGAGGGGAGGTGAAAAGTTTGAGTTCGTGTGGGCCCCACCACACATTATCCTCTCATGAGAGGTTATGTGGGGGTGGTCCCCACCACCAACCTCCCTTTGGAGATAATAACCACCAACTAAATAAAATTTTGTTACTACACATTTTTATTTAATTTCTAACTTTTAAGTAGAAACCCAAAAATATAACTTCCATCCTGTATAAAACGCATCTGCGGTAAAGGTCCCCTTAAGATAATACCGGCGCTGCGAGTTCATCGATGTCCTCAGATTTTAATTCCGAGCACTGGTTCAAAAGATAGAAAATCCTGCTCGTACGTCTACTGAATGCACCCAAACAAAACTTCAGAAAATTATTCCGGGCACACCGGGCCTCAGAAGATGCCTTCAGAAACTGCGGACTCGTAAAATTCCAAAGAATTTTAGAAAAAAATTTCCTTGAAATTTATGGGTCTTTACATTAATATTTATAAATATGTCGTGAATAAAATATATAAATATTAATTACATCATTATAATGAGTCTTGAGAGGCAGTTATGGGAAATGAATTATTTCGGTTCACGAGGTGGTATTCTGCTGTACAAACGAATGCTTAATTATTTTCATATTTGATGGAAGAGGATATAGATTTAGGTGATGATATTAACATAATAACATATCAGTATATTTAGGATAATTTATTTAATATTTTATCATAGTTGAATAATATTTTAAATAATTGGAAGAATAAATAAAATAGAAACACTTAATTAAAAATGATACCTCTTCTTCAGATGATCTCCTTTGATTAACACCTTAACACCTATAAGGATGGTGTTATGACTAAAATAATGCCTCTAGAATCTGGTTAGAGATTATACTAATGGATTTGGGTATAAAATGGACAAATAAAACAGTTTTTTAATTATAAATAAAAGAGAAGAAGGGGTACCCTTTTATAAGAGAATAGAGGGGCACTCTTAGAATTCTTCAAAATATTAAATTAATGTAAATTTATTTTCTATTAAAAATGGATCTAAAGTGAGTTATTTATAATATATTATAAGGATGGTTCTAAATCCATTCATACAATAAAATTATGCAAGTTTGGACTATTTTTCAATCCTTATCTTTTTGTTTGAACCCTTATTTTAGCCTTTTAACTTTTACCATCATATCTTGCAATTTACAATTTTAGGGTTAATATAATTACTATAAAATGAAAAAAATACCAATAAATGAGTCTTTTATGTAATTTTGAGACTTATACCAATATTATTTCTTAATTTTATATTTTTATGTATTTTATACCATTTAATAAAATATTATTTATTTTAAAATATCATTAATGTCAATTTTAATGCTATTCATTACTTCACTTTTTAAAAATTTCATAAAAACATTATATCTTCAAAAAAAATATTTTAAATAATAAAAAACATGTCAAATTATTCAATAAAAATATTTTATGACATCAATTATATCAAATTAAATTTATTTTAATATTTTTAATATCATTTATTTGATATTTCCATTAATTAAACAATTATCACATCATTAGTGTGTCGTCATTTAAGGTAATTATTTTTTCACTAAAAATAATAAATAAATTACCATAATATAGATAAATATTTTATATTTAAAATTAATACTTATTATAAAATATATAACTTATATTACCCCAAATTAAAAATATTTAATTTGTAAAAAAAGTATGAAAGGTTTGATTTTTCTTTGAATAAAATATTATAAAGGTTATATTCTCATCCAAATGGCCATAAATGGTATAATAAATAATCCATTAATGATTAAGGAAGAAAAATAATCATTGAATAAAATTAGGACAAGTGTTGGGGTAATTTTAAAATATTTATAATATTATTTTCACCCTTAATTATATGATTTACCCTTAACCATGATAATAAAAATTACCAAAGTTACTATTCATATTTTGTCCAAAAATAATAGGGTACTATTTACTAAATTTTCAACTTATTATTATAAATTTGGAATCCATTCTTCAAAATTCAAAACACATAAAATTAAGCTTATTGATGGAATGAGAAAATGAGTTTTTTAAAATAAAAGTATTCAACAATTCACAATTTTTTTATACAATTTCAATGTTAAATTGATTCCAATGACCTAAATTGGATTAATTTATATACAATTTATCTAATTTTACTTTAAAATAAATCAAAAAATAATAATTTAACACTATTAATTATTTAGACAAAAATGTTGTTTTCAATTAAAATGAAGCTTTTTTTTCACTATTTATCAAAAAATTAAACTTCTAAAAAAAACCAAAAATTCAACCAAAGTAAATATTTATATTAATATTTCAAATAAAAATTTTATTTTTTCAAATATAATTTATAAAATTGTCAAAAACTAGATTTAAAACAAGTGTGTCATCAAAAGGCGGCAAAACTGCCTCTTTTGAATAATACTTCTATTATGTATAAAATTGGATTTATTCTTATATAATGTATAGAAAATACATAATATGAATGTTAAAAATTATATTTAGTATTATATATAAATATATTTAATATAATACAACAAGTGTGATTTGTTAATTTATTGGTATAAAACACACTTTTTCACATTTAAATAGTTTTTTCAGAAAAAAATTTCCTTTAATTTTAAAGAGGGTTTTACATTCATTATTAATTAACTATACAAAGAAATATATTTACGTTTTTAAACCATATTTTCATAATTAATTTAACCATATTCATACCCGCCATTCAAACATCTATGTTATAACGATAACATTTAAATAATAATATTTAGTTGTTAATTTAAGATCAGTGTGGCATATCATGTACTCTATCAAACATAGTATTTCATTTAAAAAAAATCAAGATTTTACATTATCTACCCATTTTTGGAAATTTCATCCTTGAAATTTTGAATCTGAGCTCGGTAACCAAGGTTTGACATTTCAAAATACCTTTATTGAAATCCCACATCAAAACAAGGGTAAAAAACTTCCACTTTAAAAGAAAGATAGGGAAGAACAACGATCACTTGAGGTAACATATACTATGGTTTCTACATAGGAAAACCTAGACATGGAAGAGAAAACTAACTATCAAGTTCTGATGGATAGTGATGGAGAATAGGGTCATGAGAAAGTTAATAATCAAAAAAGCATAAATCTGTGATGGGTTAGAAGGCCATTGATTTTTTAAGAAAAGTAAGAGAATAATGTTTTTGTTTCAAGATTATTTTCATAGAGATGAGGAATTATTTTACTCCCTAGTCCAAGAACATAAGGAAATATAATTACATGATAATTAGAGTTTCATCCTTTAATTAATTTCTACCACAAACTCATCTTTTTCTCCAAGTTATGAGTATTAAAGATGAATTTTCATGCCTGAAGCACTAGAATCAACTTCCAGAGAATCACATAATCCATAAAAGATTAACTATCTATTTCTCTAGTATTTATAAATTAACAAAAACCAAAATGGTTGGTACAAGATAATATAATTCTCCAAAATGAATAAACCTTAAATGTAGAAAAACTAATTAAATCTATAAAATTCAAAAATAATACCCATTTTTTAACTTATAACATTCAACAAATAACTGTACTTAGAATTTCTCGAAAACTTTCTTGACTAATATTGAAACCCAAAAATCAGAAGGATTTGATAACATAGGCTTCCAAGATAAATTTTAACATTTATCTCCAAATAACATATATCACTCTTAATGTCTCATACCAAAAATGTAATTCCCCCAATCACAAGATCTCCAAGATATGATAATTTTACTATAAAAAAAGTAGATTAACTATGATTTTTATAGGGGGTTTTGCAAAACCCCCTCTAAATTCATTTTAGAGGGGGTTATGCACATACCCCACTAATTATCGAATTTATAGGGGGTTCCACAACCCCTTCTATATTTTTTGGCCTTATTTTTTAAATATTTTATTGGATTTTAGAGGAGGTTATTTCAAAAATCATGTAAATTTAATAATTAGTCGTGCTATATGTTCGGTTGGATTTTAAAGGCATTATATATATATATATAATATTCATTTGAATATTAGAGGATATATATATAATGGAATTTTTTTTTCTTAATGAAAATAGTAGTGGTTAACAACCCCCACAAATCTCTTAAATTAGAGGGGGTTTTACCCACTAAATTTAAGAAATTATAGGGGCTCATGAATGGTCACTAATCCCTTAGATTAGAGGGGGTTGTGAACCCCCTATGATTTATTACATTAGAGGGAGTTTTGAACCCTTTTTAATTTATGACATTAGAGGGGGTCTTGAACCCATTATAATTTAATATATTAGAGGGGGTTGTGAACCCCCTCTAATTTATGATATTAAATAGGGTTTTCAAACCACTATAATTCATGAAATTAGAGGGGGTTCATGAATCTTCTCTTATCCCTTTGATTTGAGGGTTTTTTAACCTCCTATATTTTTTTCAAATAAATCTCATATAAATTCAAGTTCTATAATATATATGTGTGCATTTTCTTGTGTGTGTATATATATATTACATAAACACATTATATAAATGTATTTAAATTCATTATAGCCACACACACACACACACACATATATATGTAATTACATTATATAAATACTTTAAATACATACTTATGCATATAAATAAAAATGTGTACATATATAAATATTGGTGTACATAATAAAAATGTAATTATATATATATATATATATTTATTCAAATATATAAAATTTATATTATGATTTATGTTATACATACATTATATTAAATACATTTTTATTGTATAAATAGTTATACATACTTTTATACTATATTATGTATACAAATATATATAATATAGGAAAAATTAAATATAAATAAATAAATAAATAAATATTATATTATAAAATATTATATTATATATAAATTTATATATATTATATAATTATTTTTTTATATTGTAGTATACCATATTAATTATAAATATATATATATATATATATCATTTAATTATATGATATATTTCTAATTATATGAATATATTTAATTTCATGTGTATATATATATGTGTATACATGATATAATATAAATTTATATAATTATATACATAAATATTTAATTTAAATGTATATAATATAAAATATGTATAATATAAATCATAAAACATATAAACATATTATATTAATAAAACCAACATATAATTTGTATATTTCAAAAAAATAGGTGTAATAATAATAATAATTAATATTTAATAATATCATTGTTACACACACAAAGGCATATATATAAGTATATAAATATAATTATATAAATATAAATATATATTATAATTATATTATATCTATAAACATTACAAAAAATATATAAATACACACGCACACACACACCCAAATATAAATGTATTTATAAATATATGTATAAATATAAATTTATAAGTGTAAATATAATTATTTATATAAATTATATATACAAATATAATATATATATATATATATTATACACAAATATATATTATATATAAATATTATACACAAATAGATTTTATATTATACATAAATACAAATATATTATATTATATAAATTTCTATAAACAAATATATATATATATATATTATATAATATTACTCTACCAAAATAAATATAAGTTATTGTATATATTAAACGTAAATAAAATTTCTTGAGTGGTTCAGGTGCATGATTCGGTCCTCCCGGTGCCGTATTAGATTCCCAGTGGCCCTAGATTTTTTAAATCCCTTGAGTGGTGTAGGTGATAAGCGGATTGCATGCATTGGGGGCTGTAGAAAAGTGTCAGGCCTGGTGAGTTGAATGGTTCCGCGGTGTGTGGCCTCAGGGGAACTTAAGGGATTGTTTAGTTGTCTTGGGGAACCTAGGGTGTGTGTGTGTGTGTGGCTGGTGGTGGTGGTGGTGGTGGTGGTGGGGGGGGGGGGGGGGTGTTGTCTTGGGCAAGGTGTTGTTTGCGGTTCGCAGGGGGTTGTCTTGGGGCGCTTGGGGGTTATTAAGGGTGTCGGGTGTGGTTTTTCAGTGGTTCGTGGGTGGGGGGGGGGGGTTGTTTTGGGGTGCCTGGGGGTTGTCAGGGGTGTCGGGTGGGGTTGTCTGGGGGTCCATGGGGGTTTTTCTGGGGGTTCATGTGGGTTGTCAGGGGTGTCAGATGGGATTGTCTGGGGCGCCTCGGGGCTAACCGCGGGGTTGTCATGGGTGGTCTAGGGGGTTGGGGTAGGGTTTTCATGGGGCATGGGTGGGAAAATTTTAAAAACATTAGGGGTAGTTTATGGGAGGTTACAGTATAAACACCCATAAAATTGGATTTTGGAACTCAATTGGGGAGGTTATAACCACACCTAATTGAATCATCAATTTAGGGGTGGTTATAACCGCCCTTAATCTACTGTTTACAGTGAATTTAAAGTGGAATTAGAGGGGGTTAAAATGACCTCTAATCTAGTTGTTTCTAAATACTGGCCCATTTTACTAGAACTTACCCAGAACCACCCCTAATCAGAGTCTACGGGCACATTAGCATAAGTAATGATTAACCATTACTAATGTGTTTAGATGGTGTTATAACCCCCTCTAAATGAAAAAATAACCCCTTATAATCACCCTATTTTTTACAGTGTTATTTCTATAAATAACCTAAATCACCATAAGTACATAATAAAATCATAGATTATTAAAAAATATAGTTCAACTTTTATTCCTCAAATAAAATCCCATAGAATTATATCTACCTTAATCTTATAGGATTCCCAAAATAGTAAACATCATCCTAAATATCATTAATCACTTAATCACCAAATCATTTTCCAATTCCAAGGTTATCTATTCGATAGAATATATATTCCCAAAATCAACTTATTATTTATCCATAGAATAATTTAACTAAAAATAATACTTCATACTAACCAGGACTTCACATAGGCCAGTGGTAGGAGTTTCACCCTTGTTTCCCTTCAGTTGTGTTTTCAATTCCCGCAGCCTTGCCAGACACGATAGGTTGTCACCCATCCTTTAGTTTTTCCTTTTTCTAAAAATATATAATTCTTATAAAATTCCTAGAAATGTGAGAAAAATCTTAAAAAATAACCACAATATGCTTTAAACTTAAAGGTTATCTCATGCCTTTCATTTTACATCCAAAAATGAAGTAATCCATAATTAACTCAAAATGAATATCTCTAAAAATACCATTAGTCACCTTAAAATTTCACAACTTAAAGCCTAAAAAGGGGGTTCTAAGACATTGAAAATATTATAAACCTTAAAATTAGAAACCCATGATGATATCTCTAAATATTAATAAAACATAATAATCTTCAAAGTTGTCTAAACCCTGCTCTCATACCAACTGTAAGGACCCGAACTTAAACATTACATATTATAGTTATCTTAAAACTAGAAATCAAATTCCTTTCCCAAATATCTTTTAGGTTTATATTTTTATAGAATTAGAACAAAATCTTACATATTAAACCCATACATTATAATTGGACACTTATACTTGGTATCCATTTTTTCCACCAAGGGAAACCCTTTTAAAATAAAACATGTTTTCTTTTCATGAAATATCTTCATAATTTTCTTCATGATCTATTCCTTGTCCCTAATATTTCTTAAACCCTATGAAAAAGATTTCAAAACTTGGTATGAGAACAAAATCCTAGTAAGATACATAAATAAAGAAAACCATTAGTCCAATAAATACTTGAAAACCCATTAAAAACCTTTTCTTAAAAACTCATTAGAAAGCATAGAAAAATCATGTAAGTTCCTTTGGACATCATTAACATATCAATTAAAAATTCAACCTTACAAATGGAATAATTATATAGTTGAATTCCATCTCTAGAGTACCCAATGTATTGGAGAGCTATAATGAGGCTCACCCTTCATATAACCTATATTAGGGTCACCTGTTTTTATGAGCTATAACGGGTATCAACCCTTAGTATAAGAGATATTGGGATAAACCATGAGATATAATGGGGATCAACCATGAGAATATAATTTACAAGGACCAAATAATGAATAAAACCCTTGAAAACTATTTTAAACCCATGAGAAAAACACTTTCAGATATCAAATACCATTTTCTTTTAAAAACCCATTTTAACACCAAAACACCATTTTCTTTGAAAACCCATTTTCAATACCCAAAAACCCAATAAATAAAAATAATTATTTTAATTTAATAAAATATATAATCTTAAAAATGAAGATAATAATTAAATAATATTCACAGTGGCAGAAAATTCAATGTCTCTGTGTATGTTAAGAATAATTTTTTTTTTCATTTTTCAAAACGTTCCATATAAAACATGTAAAAAGATTATTTTTGAAAACCTATAAATTAAATAAAAAATAGATATAAAATTACCTTTATAATTATTTTATATCTATATACAAAAATATCTAAAATAATATCAAGAATATTGACATGGAGAAAAATATTTGATAATTAAATCTTTAAACATTCAATGTGTCCCATGCCACTTTAAAAATTTAAATCATAAGAACCATGAAAGAATAAAATTTAAAAAAAAATTAAACGAACTTATAATAAATAAATTAATGATTTTATATGTCAAAGGGTGTTTCATATACACCTCATAAAATAATAAAGTTTCATATCATCAAGAAATGCTTCAATGAAAGGAGATTGAGACAAAATCCTTTATCTTGAGTATGATTCATCACATATGTTCTTTTTATTCCTGAATAATAAAAGTATGATAATTATTTACTTTATTTAGATAATTTTTAAAGTTTTTTAATCCTTTTATATCACTTATTACCATGTTATAAAAATTAATTAATTATTTATGATCATGTCATACATTTTGATGATATTCGGTACATGAGTCCAAAATGACTTTGGTATGATATCAATAGTCAAAGTATTCATTAGTCCAAAATCTCCAGAATAATATTAATGAAATAATAATAAATTTTATACATTTATTATACTTTTAAATCCATCCATTGTATATGGATGTGAAAAATGAAGCACGTTACAATCATGGAGACGGTAAACTATACGTACGCATGAGTAAAATTTTCATTTTTCAATGATCATTATAGAAAGAATTTAAGTATTATTTTATATTCAAAGAATTATAATAATATAATTAATATTATATTAATAATTTAAATATACTTATATATATCATTCATGTGATGTGGCAATGAAAAATGAATAACAATGCTTCGTGGTGGTGACAGTTCACACGTACGCACAAACGCCATTATCATTTTTATATGCATGGAAAGTTAATAAATTAAATGATATATTATAATTTAATAATGATAAATAAATAATTAATATCATATATAAAAATTAATTCCATAATTATAAATAGTTTTGAGATATGGTGATGGAAAATGAATTATATCGGTTCGTAAGGTGGTATTCCACCGTACACATGAATGGTTAATTCTTTTTCCCATTTGATGGAAGTGGAGATGGATTTAGGTGATTATATTAACATAATAAAATATAAGTATATAGATTTATTATTTAATAATGGTTTAATAATATTTTAAAGAATTGTAAGAAGAAATAAAATAGAAACACTTAATTAACAACAATACATCTTATTCAGATGATCTCCTTAAATTAACACCTTAACACCTCTAAGGAGGGTGTTATAACTAAACTAATGACTCTAGAATGTGGGTAGGGATTCTAGAAATGTATTTGGGAATATATTGGCCGAAGAAACAGGGATTCAAGTGTAAATAAATGACAATAAGGGGTTCTCTTTTATAATAGAGGAGAGGGGCACTCTTGGAATTCTTTCAAATACTAAATTAATATAAATTTAGTTTCTATTACAAAGGGATACAAAGTGAGTTATTTAGAATAAGTATTATGATGGGTCTAAATTCATTCACAAAATAAAAATTATACAAGTTTTGACTATTTTATAAACCTTATCTTTTTTGTTTTAACCCTTATTTTACTCTTTTAACTCTTACCAGGATGTCAAGTAATTTATAATTTCAAGGGTTAATATAATTACTATCAAATGAAAAATACCAATAAATGAATCATTGATGAAATTTTGATACCTATCCAAATAATTTATATTAATTTATATTTTTATAAATTTTATAACATCTAGTAAAATATTATTTATTTTAAAATATAATTAATGTCAATTTTGACACTATTCATTACTTAACTTTTTAAAAATATTATAAAAACATAATATCTGTGAAAAAAATATTTTAAATCACCAATAACATGTCAAATAAATATATAAAAATTCATTTATGATATTATTTATATCAAATTATTTTTATTTTACTATTTTTAATATCATTTATTTGATATTTCCATCAATTAAACAATTATTGTATCATCATTTTTCACCATTTAATGTAATTATTTTATCACTAAAAATCATAAATAAATTATGATGATGTAGATAAATATTTTAGAATTAAAATTAATATTAGTAGTCGAACATATAACATATATAATCCCATATTAAAAATATTTAAGTTGTTAGAAACAAAAGTATGACCATTTTGACTTTTCTTTGAATAAAATATTATAAAGGTTATATTCTCATCCAAATGGACATAAATAGTCTCATAACAGATCCTTTGATTATTAGGTAAAAAAAATACTCATCTAATAAAATTATAAAAAGTTTTAGCGTAATTTTATAATATTTGTAATGTTATTTTTACCCTTAATTACCCGATTTACCCTTAACAGTGGTAATAAAAATTACCAAAATTACTGTTTATATTTTATCAAAAAATAAAAGGGAAATATTTAAAAAAATTTAACTTATGATCATAAATATGGAATCCATTATTTAAAATTTTAAACAAATAATTGGATAAAATTAATTTAAAATTAATCTTATTGATGAAATGAGAAAATGAGTTTTTAAAATAAAAATGTTCAAAAGTTCAAAAAGTTTTTATATCCAATTTCATTGTGAAATTGATTCAAATGAAATAAATTGGATTAAATGATATACAATTGATCTAATTTTACTTCAAAACCAATCAAAATAATAATAAATTTTCACTATAAATTATTTAGACGAAAACACTGTTTTAAATTAAAATGTAGTATTTTTTCACTATTCATCAAAACATGAAACTTCTAAAAAATATACAAACAATTAAACCAAAGTAAATATTTATTTTAATATTTAAAATAAGAATTTTATTTTTCCAAATATAATTTTTAAAAGTTTCAAAAACTAGATTTAAAATAAGCGCGCCATCAAAATGCAGCAAAACTGTATTTTTTGAAAAATACTTCTATTATGTGTAAAAGATGATTTGTTCTTATATCATATATTGAAAAAAAAGATAAATTTTAAATATTAAATTGAATATATATATATATATATCATTAATATAATCCAATAAGATTTATTTGTTAATTTACTAGTATAAAACACAATTTTTCACATTTAAGTAAATCCCCTAACTAATGAATAGGTGTCATAGTTTCTACCCTAAACCTAAGGTGATAAAATCCAAGAATTTACCAAATATAGAAAAAATTACATCATAAATTTCATCCTAATAGAATCCACATAACTAGCCTTCACCCAACCATCATTTGGGGCACTCCCCACTATCCCTATCTCACGTTAGTAGGAAGACTAGTAATCTGCAACTAATGAGTGTAGCATAAATATATAATTTCCACTAAGATACCTCAGTTATAATGAAAAATATATAGTAAGGTTAATAAAACAAGTAATCGTTAAAACCATCATGAATAATAAAAAATAACTCACCCTTACCTCCAACTCACATGAAAAAAACACCCCCTTTTATTAATCACCCAATCACCACATACATCAAGCACCACCCATAAAAAGGGAAACCATAACAAGGTCCCAAAGAGGATACGAAAAACCCAAACATTTCAAAAATCAATTAAAAGTTCCAAAATATAATTCTTGAATACCAAGTTGGGATTCTAAGTCCTTTCATGATAACTTCAAAAAATAATTTATAAAGAATTTAATAAAACATTAAACTTGGAATCATTCTCTAAATCAATTTATGAATCAATCTCCCTTATATAAAATCTCTAAAATGACCAAAAAATTACCCTATGATTTACCCCATTACATAAATAGGGTTAAAACCTTTTATTTACCCAAAATTTCATTTGAAATAAATTCTTAACCATTTCAAAAACAATTGGCATTTCCAATATCATTTGAAAACTTGAATAATCCATTTAATACCTTTATGGTAAGTGATATTGAACCCTAAAAAAATTTTATAATCCAATGAAACTACCAAATATATAATTAATTTAAAATATAAAACATTTAAAACGATCAAGGAGACAATTTCATTCTATATAAATAAAATTCCCAAAAACACCTACCTTGAATTAGTGGGAATTTGGTAACTATAATATGAAATGCATTAACTTTAATGAAAAACCCATAAATAAGTAAGAAGATGACCCCTACAACCTTTAAAAAATAAAATCCCCATAATAGATTCTCCCTAGAACCCTAATCTTAGCCCATAACCCCCTAGGGTCATGGGAAGAAAGTAAAACTAAGAGAAAATGGGAGTAAGAGTAATGAGTGGGAGAATGAGAGGAATATACAGGTTTACCTAAAGAAATCTACTTGGAATCGAACTTGGGGAGCCTAAAAACTTTTATAGATGAAGGGATAGGTCTCCCTCATATGTTCATATTATTGTTCAAATAAAGAGGGGGGGGGTCGACCCTTTTAATTTGTAAAGGTCACTTTAATAAATTCACTTTTTAAGAGACTAGGAAGTTATTACATTTTGGCCACAAGGTTAGAAAAACTATTCACCAACCATGAAAAATAGCTCCATCAAGAAAAAACATGGTTTCTCATGGTTTGCACATAGTTTTTCCTAACCATGAAAAAAACATGTGTCCCATGAACTACACATAAGGTTAACCCATCATGGTCTCCCTTGGTCATGAGTTACTCATTTAAACTAATGAGGAACATTCAAAAATATACCAAGAAGGCCATACATAAGGATAACACACAAGGTTTTATATTAAACAGTGAAACCCAAACCACACACCCCAGGAAACTCACATAAGGATCATCTAAATGGTTTCCACTAACCATTTAAAATCCATACACAAATCATACACAAATAAAAAAATTTCAAAAATTAAAATAGAAAACCATAGAACATCCAAAATTTAAATTAACCCAAAATTAAATAATTAAATAAATGAAAAAGTAGCATGTGTTGTTACATTGAAGATATTTTATTAATGTAAATACCTAGATTCCATAAGATATAAAACCATTTCATAGTTTACATCATTGTCTAGGGTAACATATGGGGATTTTTATGGTGCATATTAGAAGAGCTAATCACAATTGTTTTTTAGGAAAGAAAAAAATATGGAGTTTGATATTAAAATTCTATTTTGGTTATTTTTTCAAGATAAAGAAAAATTTTAAGTTTTAATAAACATAATTAATAAGGGAATACAATTTTTTAGAGAATATAAAATGATTAGTTTTGGAAGCTCTGGTGGTTGGTGTTTTTCTCGGTAGACTCTTTTAAGGTTATTGGAATAGAGGAAGAATGGCCCCCACCATTTTCTAGTAGACACCATAGAGATTTGAATTAATAAACCAAAAATATTTATTATAATTTTTTAATTTTTTGTTCATATATTTAAGAGTCAAAGTGTTGAACAAACCAGAATATGATATCATCAGGTATAACATGTATGAAATAACTAAATATATAGTAGATTTGATTCAATTAAAATTATTAGAAATATATGGATTTTCTTGGTAGAATTGGATTGATTATAATGGAAAATTTTAAAGTCCAGTGATGGTGTGACATATTTATTTTGATGAATGAAATTTTTATAAGGTTAAAGTGATTAAAATTTGGAGATTATATGAATTTAAGAGATACAATTCATTTTAGAGAATTATTAGAGAATTCGTCATATCTATAGATCTTATTAGGAGGATTCTATGAATAAATTTATTATTATTGAAGATATTTATTTTATTGAGGTGGGTGAAGTACAAGAGAAACACCCATGTTTTTATAACATTTTTAATATTCTTGAAATTCATTGCGAATAACTTGTGTGCCAACTTATTATTTGTTTTTATATCTTTAAGTAGTGTGAAAATAGGTGGAAGGAGGAACTAAACCAAGGTTTTTAGTAGATTAAATTTCATGAACTTTTCAATCAGATACAATAGATAATGATATTGGTACACCAACACATCACTATGTGTATTTTCCTTGGTTTTATCCCTTAGTGGTGAACCAAGTAAAATCATTACATCATTGAATTAACTTTTACATATTGGATGATCTGGATGTGTGATCAAAATTAATGGACTAGAGGAATTATTACCAATATAAGAACAAGATACATTTGTTGAGAAAGAAATTGGACACCTTAATTCACACCCTATTATGTTGTTGAATATTTTATGGTTTCAATAAGTGGCATCAGATCTAAAAGGTATTTTTTTTGGGAATCTATCTTAATTTTATCCTTGGATAGAGAATGTAGTTAACTCAAAAGTATTTAATCTCTTTGATGGATGAAATTACTATATATAAAAGAACCAAATTAGACCTTATTAATGGTTACTTTGAATTGATATTTTATTTGTTTCTAAACATAGAATAAAAGTGAGTAATCCAATAGAGTTATCTATGACTAAATCAGACTAGAAGTAACTCAATTTTAATAAAACGTCTCAATAGGCCATATATAGAGCATTATCAAATAAAATCAATATAATCATGATTATTTTCATTGATAATAAATAAATATGGGATAAATTGTTTAATATATATTAAGGAGACAACAAGGTGAAGGTAACTAAGTTTCAAGTTCCTTACAATAATTTTGATGATTTGAATATATATCCCAGTGAAAAAATCGATGAATTCTTCAACCGTATTATTAGGGTTATTAGATCTATTTTTGGATTTAGAAAGGATATAAATAATATATAGATCAAGAATAAAACATTAATGATATTTAAACCATTATATAATGAAAAGGTTTCAATACTTGAAGAAATATACTTTTCCAAGATTTCACTTCACTACTTAGAAAGTTATTTGGTTTCTTATAAAATGTGTGTGAAATAAGAACGGATGAAAATCCACCCAACCAAGGAATTGGAATTAAAATATATGTATAAAATTTAAATCAATGAAGGTGAATATGGAAAATAATTCGTGAGATATGGATTTATATCCCTCATATATTGGAACTTTAAACAACAGAAAAGAATATTCATGGGAAAGATAGCATTTATTTTTTTAGATGTGGAAAGGTTAGAAACATTTCTTCAAGATTTACAAGGAAGATAATAGATGATGATGGTGAGGTTGGATTCTCATAAAAAATAGTAAAGAAAATTTTCATTTAGATTAAAATTCAAATTTGAAAACATATATGAAAGGATGTTCCAAATAAAAATTTTGGTTTGCAAAGGGGATAACAATAAAGAGGTTTTCTTTAAGGAAAGTGAAACATAGCTCAAGTTAGATTTAGAAGATTCTTTAATGATGATGGTCGATAACGTACAATATAAAACTAATGAAAAAGATAAAATAAAGTGAGTTTTAGATCTCAAGGTTAAAATTGAAGGAGAACTTGAAAATATTGATATAAAAATAAAAAAATAGAAAATAGGTGAACCATTGAAATATTCATAGCAGTATATTGACCAAATCAAAGTTGAAATCACTTTGATAGTGGAGGTTGTGGAATATAGATTTTTTTATCAAGAAACATATATAGAATTTGTTTATTTTAAACTAAAAATTGAATAGATTGAAGAGGTAATTAATGAACTTAATTCTTGAATAGAGAAACAATATAATAGGATTGAATCACTAAATATGGAAGTGGTTAATTTTATAAAAAAATTTAAATATGAAAAACATAATTCTTCCAAGAAGAATCTTTAACTTGAAAAATTATTGGATAAATAATAAAATAAAATATCTTAACTATGTATAGGGATTTTTTAGAATGTTTTGAATGACTAAAGCATTGATAAAATGTGTATAATTGGAATTAAATTTAAAGGATAATTATCCAAGACTTGGAAAATAATAATCAAGGAGAAATTGAAGAAAAATTTTCTAGATAATTCTCAATCATTGAGATTTTTTCAAAAATCAAGGAACTATTCAATGTCTATGTATATGTAGATTGAAATTGATAAAATATTTCCACTAATGAAGTACAATTTTTTGGAAACTTAGGTCACATAATTATATATTGCAGTGAGGTGAAAAAATACTTAATATGTGAAGCACCCAAAATTAAATAATGGATAATGATATCATATGATAAATCTCAAGGAAGAAATTATTTTTAAGGGTATAATTTTTATTTCTATAACTTTGATCACAAAGATATTTATTTTAGGAAACTAAATAGTGGAAAATATTCATATAAAGGCTCATTGAGAATAGAAAGGATACCAAGAAATTCAATTCCATTTGGAAATTAATTCTCCATATTGGAAGAAAAATAATAATAATATTATTTTGATCATGATAAAAAGAATTAGTAGGGACCAACACAAATCTCAGATCAACCCAAAGTATCGTGGAAGAAAATGAAAAAGGAGGAGAATGTTATATTAACTAAAATTTCTATTAAATAAAAAAATAAAAACACTACATAGATTCTTTATAGTGTGTGTTTATCCTAAGTGATTGATAATATTAAATTATTGAAGAATGTGAAGGGTCATGTTTATGGTTCAGTTCACTTTAGGAATTATAGAGCTCTAAATATTGAAATAAATGATAAAAAAGATATTTATATTAATGAAATAAAAGATATTAAAGTTATGTATGTGTTTGGACTTTGACATAATCTCTTGAGAATAAATCAATTATTCAACTCAAGTATTGAAGTTACATTTAATCAGAAGAGATTTATAATTAAGGGAAAAGTAACAAATTCAATGATAAAGGGATAGAGAATAAATGGAAACCTATATCAAGTATACAGATAAGAGAACACATCGATTACCATTATGCAAGAGGAGAATAATTTGTGGCATCATGGTCTTAGAAAAATTTATAAAAAAGTATAGAAAATCTATCAAATATAAAATCCATGATTGAAATTACTAATCAAAATTATGATAGAGAAAAGATTTTTGATTCATGTATAAGAGGGAAGGTGATGTGAAATCCCTTTAGAGAAAATAATAAATGTGCTTCACACTTTCTCAATTTGATAAATACTATTGTCTGTAGTCCTATGAAACATACCAGAACTTCAGGTGAAATATATTTCATAATGTTTGTGGATGATTATAGTAGGATGTGTTACATTATGTTTATGTAAAACAAAAAGTAAGTGATAGAATACATCCAATTATTTTATAGGTGTGATGAGAATGAAAATGAGAGGTTTATCAATATTTTTAGACTGGTCAATGGCATTAAATATGTAATGTCCTCGACTAGAGAGACACTAAATCGATGCCCTGAGCTGGGTCGTCACATGACCTCAAGAATGCCTCCCTGTACACTAGAGGTTTCTAACTAGAAACAAGGTTCTAATGAGTGATGTGGGGAGACTATACCCTCTTTACCAGAGTAATACATAGAAAAACATGATATAAATAGTGGAAACAATATAAAAGAAATAATGAACATTCATAACCAAGAATCCCCCAAATAGGGTACAACCACAAATTAAATATAACCATCCCATTCCATACAAGTAGTGCCATAAGTGAAGGTAACCCAAAATAAAGAAAATAGAGGAAATAAAAAAATGTTCCATACTCCAAGTCCAAAACCTCATCAATGAACATCCTAAGCCCAACTCAACTCCCTATCACCGATCCATACCCATATCTAAACCCGCAACAATGAAAACTTCTTGGGTACCCAATGGCGGCCCAAGAAGGGTGTGAGTACAACTCAGTAATACACCACTAAAAATGTCTACAAAATATCTAGTCTAGTAGATAATTCATGCAAATATAGAGTAAAATGTATTATAAAAAAAGGATAACTCAGGTTCCATTAGATAACCAAAATATAGTTACACGATTTCTATCTTTATTACTATTTTGATCATTCATTCCATATTTATTACTCAACCCCCTTTTATCATGTGTTCCATGGTATGAGTACATAAATCTTCTACATGTGGGTCTAGGGTGATCAACCATTATGAGTAAGGGAATAAATCAAGTTCCCTATCTCAATAGGGAATAACATTTCACAATCAATATATCTCACTTACCTCAGAGCCTCAGTCTAGGTAGTTTCATCAAATGATACCATTGGGAATAAAACATTAGTTTCACATCTTCACTATAACTCACAATGGTCATTGATAAACAAACAAGGCTCCTAATTCTATGTGACCAATCGGGATATGGTATGACATGTCCGACCATCCCAACCACTAGGTCATAAGTCTAAAAACATAGAGCATCGGTCCATGAATCCAATCAGGATTCAGAACGCCATATCTGACCATCCCAACCTCGATATGGAACTCCATTTCCATACCCTTGGGTTTAGGAGTGTTAGTACATTCCCTAAAAACCACAGTGCACTAGGGAGTAGAGCATCATTCCAAACTCCCAAAACTATTCTTCACTCATTACCATTTCACAGACAATACAAAAGTTAATTACATTATATAACCATCAACATGAGAATTAACATTGTTCCATAATCCATTAACATATTTATCATTTACATTACACAACCATTTAGTTTGATTCTCATTTCTTGTGCTTCAACCCATTAAGTAAATTCAAAATTCCCATACATTATCCAATGTTCACTAATTAACTTACATTAGCCCATTTATCATTTCACAATCCTTTTTCCCACATATGAATTTCAAGTAAAATTCTTATATCATATAGCACAACCACTTTATTACATTCAACCAATTAGGTATACCCCATTATTCCAATGTATTTACCCATTCATCATAATCATCAATTCCCATTTGAAACCCCTTTTTTACATGTATTCAATTCACAATCCATTGAAAATTTAACATGATCATCATCTCATATATTCTACTTCCTTTGGGCATCCCAACATAATTTATAACCACTTGACCCAATCTCATTTATCCCTATTAACCCATTACTAAACCATGAAAAAACCCTTTAATCCATTATAAAACCAAGACACAACTCTGAATATTCCATCCTCAACCCATCTAACCATATTAACATGTCCAAAAAGAGAGATATGTTAATTCACATCAATTCCACACTTGACATTGTCAATTCGTAGGTTTAAGAATACCAGCACACCCAATGGGTGACCCCAAATTGGTCAACTCATACTCAATGTATCCCACAGGGATCATAAGGGTTTAAAAATATTGAGATTTTCATTTTATCAAACATAACCAAAGGAATTAGATCATAAGATGATGGAATAAAGAGCACATACTCATATTCACAAACCCCCTAAAAAACTATGGGATATCATGTGTATACAACCCACCTCTAATCCGATGATGAAAGCCCTCCTGATCGTAGATTTAGATCCTGATTCAACCACCCCTTAAATCCCCAACCTATATTCCATAAAAAAAAAGAGGGTTTTAGGGATTCAGAATAATATAAGAGAAACTACAAACCATAATCCAGAAAAGAGAATAATGTGTGGTGTTATACTTAATAGGGGATTCGATCTGCAACTAATGACACTCCAAATGGTTGAGAATCAAAGGAGAAAGGCCCTTGGGAATATTGGGTTGTCCAAGATCATCACTAGGGTTTCAAGAGGTGAAATGCAGGAAAATTCCAAGTTAGGGTTAAAAATCCCAGAGTGTAAATTTTGTAAATTTCTCAACTTTACTGGGCTAAATGGTTTACCCACATGGTTTGACAAACAATGTGAAAACCATGCAAGAGCTACTGTCCCAAAATCACCCCTTTGCATGGTTTCTTGGGAATTATGCATAGTTAGCTTAACCGTATGATAACTATGTGAAAGCCTCTATCCAAGGATACATGGTTACTTGGGATGATCCACATGGTTTTCACTAACTGTGCGCAAAGCAATCAACATGCCCAGAAAACCCTTTTTCCTCCTCTTTCATGACCTGAACCCCCAGAACACCCCCGAGCCTCCACATGAACTTTGGGAACACTTATTTGACCAAAATAAAGGATATAAACTAAAACATAAACAAAAAATACCTTAAGAAAAATCTCATATCTTACAACCTCCCCACCTTATAACAGATTGTCCCGGAGCTGTGCTCCCAAGTATCACTGAGCTTCAGTAACTAAGAAACTAGGAAACTAGGATCACTTATCCATTCCCCCCGTTTTCATGTTTCTCATTGATCATGAAAATATTACCACAAAATTTGAACCAAGGGAAAGGTCGTTCCCCTAAAGACTCCCTCACCATAATCTACAACATGAAGTAGATACTCCTTAAAGGATTCATCAACTTCAATCATACCTCAACAAATAGAAATTATTAGGGAAAACCTAGAAGAAATTTCCTAATTAATAGCACATGGAAACTTAACACATAGTATTATCATCATAGAGGAACCAATCAGCACCCCATCGACCTGATCCTCTGTACAACTCCTTAAACAAATTACTTGGCATCATTTTCCTCTATTTTTCAAACCTATAATAGTGACCAAAACCTGATATCACTTGAATAAAAATGAACAGTCCTTCCAATCAAATTTTCTGACTTACATTGATCCAACACACGTATCTTAGCGATCCCATTCCTTAACCATACGTCTGAACACCACTAAAACTCTCAGAACACTCAACCCTTCAAATTTGGGCCAATGTTCGTCATCAGGGCCACTCACCCAAATGGTGACCACTCAAGTTCCTACAACCCAAATCTCCAATAACATCATCAACCAAACACTTGTCCCTTATGGTTATCTCCAACATATTCTGTTGTTTTTTACCCCCACCATTGAAGAAAAACACCATAATCTCAAATCAACTTTCTCATCACTTGACATATTCAAACTCACCATGCCCAAGTTACCATAGGGACATTACCCTACATTGACATCTAGAATAACTATTGAAACTGTCCAGGAGGACATTCCTACACCATACATTCGAGGACTAAGATCAACCTGACCTCACTCAAGTATGACCTCAGGTCCACATTGCGCTTGCTATTACGACATCAAACCAAAGGTGGGTTACTCTCATCACTCCCAGTACCATTCACCATAACTTGTTGGAACTCACCCAATTGGATGGAAATAGAGAACCAAAGACACTTACCCGGTTCTACTACAAATCTTTTTTGGACTATAGAACCCAACTTATTTTTCCCATGACTATTACCACATCTTTCCACCCCCATAAACGACTTAACACACGCTTCTCTAATTCATTTGGAACTACCCTAATACCAAAACCACTGCTTGGATAAATCATCCATCATAATCATGTCCCATATTCCCTTCCTAAGAGACCTGATGTACACCCCTCGGGTCCCTCCTTGACATCTTGGTGCCGCTACATCAATTCAACATTCTACCCACTACATATAGGACTGATTTATCACTCCCCATCTTAGGAGTTTCATTATCATTTCTCTCCATGAGGAATTCCAACCACCACATCTCATACTCGATCACAAGCCGAACCCCAAAACATAGACTTGACTATCTGGATTTTTTTGGAACCAGATAATGAACGTCACCTAAGGCCCATTCCAGGCCAATGATAATGGAAGCCACCACATTCATCCCCATTCGGTCCATCCCAAGGACCTCACCCAAAACAATCGAGGGTGTACATATCATCATCTAGTTCCACATATAACACTTCCAGGAGCATAAAATCCATGATGTCCACCAACCAATCAAAAGAAATTCAAGTCTCTTACAATGAATCCAGAGCTTCTCAACTTAACTGGGCTGATTCCAAGATATTGGTCATAATCTTCGCTAGAAGAGGTATGCTAAGAAGTTGTCAAAGAACACCACCTCCCACTTATCCATTACTGATGTTGACTCCCACTACGGGACACTATGGACTTCCTAGATCTTGGGCTTCCCTACCGCACATATATCATCACATCCCAATAGAACCTAACCATCACCACTCAGGCGTGGTTTCGAACCAAGAATTTTCACTGCTCCATAAAAATCCTCCATGTTATCGTGAACCAAAATTCCTCTGATGTTACTACCACAAATCCATATGAGATATTCTGAAATGAACCTGATGAGAATCAATCGACACAATGATAGACCATGCAAATTGAACCAACAATCTATCACATATCCATGCTTCCCACATTGGTTTTGTTGATAAAAAATGCTAATCCCAATCTAAGTCATGCCCCACCAACACATACCCACATCTGGACCTCATTAGGGCCTTTAAGTTTGAACTTTCCTACAACCACACTTAACTTTCTTTAGTCACCAAAAGTCACCATCACCTGAACATAGATTGATTCCCTCTTACTTACCCAAACCATGAATCTAGGTCAGTCAACCTCCTCATCCCCAAGGAATTATCAAAAACTTCACCCAAAAAACAAACCATCTGCATAACGAGATCATCCACTTGACCACACTCACCTCGGTGTCACCTTTGGAACAAAAGAATCTTATCATACTTCAGTCACCCTTGTCTCTCCCACTGAGAACAACATAGAGGCATCTGTTGATTGTCATCCAAACAAATGGGTCAGGAATTCTTATGATAAAACCCTTTGAAACAAGACTTACAACCCACTACCAGCACTTAGGTTCCCCTATGAAGGACCATGGTACAACCATACCATTCACCAAAGTTGGATGGTACTCGTTATTCCTCAATTCCACCTCTAAAGCATCTTCCATGCTTTATATTCCAAGGAACCTTCACTGATGGGATTGACTCCCATGATGTTACCCTTTATTTCCTGAAACTGTCAACGCATAACCAAAACTCAAGTCACGTCACCTAATATTAAATTTAAAACATCCACCAATATGAAACGCACCCAAAAGTACTAGAAATAACACCCTACATATCTCATAGGTCACCTTGGAGGTCAAATGATATCATCTTCCCAACTATAGTCAAGAAAAAAGCGATTGGCCCTCTCTCAAACCATAGACATCTAGATATGAACAAAACATCCATCTAATGGCCCGAAGGCCTTCATTATTTTAATTATTTTTGATAATCCACATTTCAAGGGGTGAGGTGGAACCCTTACAAGGCCCATAGGCATAAGTATTACATGTCTTGTAGGCCTTAGAGGAATTCATTGCCCATAGGCTTAAAACATTATATACAACCAAAAATAACTACTTAGAACTACTACTCCCTAGCATCTTCATCATGAAATTAGCTCTCCATCTTTGCATGGCTGTTTGGCTAGGCTATCTCGTGCATGCACAGGCTTGTCCCGATGGAAGGTGCTATACCCTCTCATTCTTGCAATCCATGTAGCTTCTGCTGGGGTGAAAGCTCCTTGCTCATCCTCCTATAGTGCTTGTTCCATGTAGGTTATCTAGTTTTCATCTGCACTTAAGGGGGACCAAAATCCCTGAGGTGGCCCAAAGGCCTTACTGGCCCGAAGGCTTGGGTGGCCTAAAGGCCTTAAAGTACTCCGGGACCAAATCGATGGCCTGAAGGCCAAAACAGGGAAAAATTCCCAGCTGCTACAGTGCCAAAGGGTGCCCGCTACAGTACCGCTATAGTACCTGCTACAGTGCTGCATAGTTCCTGCTACAGTACCTGCTACAGTATTGCTACAATGTTCAGGAATGGTACTCTCACCCATATTTCAACACACACTATGCCTAGCGCACCAACAACCATTTACTCTATGTCTCATATCAATGGAAATCACACACATACATCGACACCATAAGCCAAACACCCTCTCTAGGATTCAAAACACAACTTTCAAGGCCCCTACTCACAAGTTCACTAAAACCCAGACACCATCCTTAAAGTTTTTCCTACACTCTGCGTGGTCACGACCCGCAAGATTTTCCGCACTCACATTACCAAACAACGCCTCCTGATCCAAAGGCCACAACCTACTAAGGGTTCTATAAGCACAACTCCTACTACACATCGTAACTAAAAATACCTCACAAATCTTATCCAAGGTCTCATACTAAAGAACTCTCACAAACCAAACCGCCCATAAAAAGGATCAAATTGGAAACACAAGGAATACCTGCTACCTAATTCACACCAAAGTTCTAACATTACACAACCTTCATAACTAAAATCACCATTTTTGAACATAGGCATTTACATTTTAATCTCCCTTTTTCTCCATCTTGTTACAATAATTATTTTAACCAATTTACACCTTTCATAATTCAAAATTAATTAATCATTTTATCATCACTACGCAAATCCTTCTCTCTTAGACACCGTTCAGTCTTTATAATTTATCACCACATGAAATTTTTACCTGGGCATAACACTTATTTATACACACTATTATTTACTATATATTTATATTCCTTTCATTTACCCACTTGCATCAGTATTATTAGACACAATTCTCTTCAAATTTTTAAGTAAATAGAACGCATTCTACTCTGTATACCCCACACAACCATACCATGAGTGCCTATCTTGATGCATTTCACCTATATACATAGGTTCCTATAATGATGCATGAATGTGTAACCTCATTCCATTATGGCCACGAGAAAAATATTATAAAAATATCACATCATACCACATGTGCATCACCCAATGGTGAAATATCATTAAATTTAACAACACACAACAAGAACAACAATTCCCACCCCGGGTGACTTGGATTTTCCTCGTACTTTGGTTAGATACTCCCAGAAATGAGATCATTACCAAGGCCCGACACTATATTAATCTCCTATCTACTATCCCCAAATAGTAATAAATAGAAAATAACTCCTATGATACCACTTTCTAACATCCCCGACCCATGATCCATTAAACCAGTGCCCCGAGCCAGGTCTTCACATGACCCCAAGCATGCCTCCCCTTACACTAGAGGTTACTGGCTAGCAGTGAGGGTCTAATGAGTGATGTGAGGAGGCTGTACCCTCTTTACCAGAGTAATCCACAACTAACAATGAAATAAATAGCGGAAACAATATGAAACAACTAATTAACATGCATAACCAAGCATCCCCCAAACAGGGTACAACTATAAATCGAATATAACCATGCCATGCCATTCTAGTAGTGCCACAAGTTTAGGGAACCCAAAATAAAGAAAATTGTAGAAATGCCAAAACGGTCTAGTATCCAAGTTTGGAACCTCATCCAAAAACATAACAAGACACGACTCAACTCCCTAGCACAAGTCCTTGCCCATATCTAAACCTATAATAATGAAATCTGCTCGGGTACCCAATGATGGCTAGAGTAGGGTGTGAGTACAACTCAGTAGGACACAACCAAAAATGTCTAAAAAAATATCCAGTCTAGAAGACAATGCATGAAAATATAGAGTAAAAGGTATGATAAACAAAAGGATAACTCATGTTTCATTAGATAACCAAAATATAGTTACACTATTTCTATCCTTATTACCATTTTCATCATTCATGTCATCTTCATCACTCAATCCCTCTTTATCACGAGTTCCATGGTTTAAGTACATATATCTTATACATGTGGGTCTACGGAAATCAACCAATATTCAAAAGGGAATAAATCAAGTTCCCTATATAACTAGGGAATAAAATTTCACAATAAATAGATATCACTTACCTCGGAGCCTCAGTCAAGGTAGTTTCATCAAATGAAACCATTGGTCATACAACATCAGTCTGATATCTTCACTATAACTCACAATGGTCATTGGTCGACACATAAAGAGCCTTCATCCAAGTGTCGAATTGGGATTCGATATGCCATGTATGACCATCCCAACCACTAGGTCATAAGTTAGAAAACATGGAGCATCAGTCCATGAATCCAACATGGATTTAGAACACCAGGTCTAACCATACAACCTCAATATGAAACACCATGTCCATACCCTTAGGTTCAAGAGTGTCAATCCTTTCCCTGAAAACCATGGTGCATAGGGGAGTGGAGAATAAGTCCAACCTCCCAAAAATATTCTTCACACATTACCATATCACAACCAATACAAAAGGAAATCACATTCAATAACCATCAACATGGGAATTAATATTATTCCATAATCCATTAACATATTTATCATTTATATTACAAAAAAATTTAGTTCTATTCTCATTTATTGTGCTTCAACCCATTATGTATATTCAAAATTACCATATATTAGAGAATGCTAACAAATTAACATACATTATCCCATTTATCCCATTTATCATTTCACAATAAATTTTCCCACTTATGCATTTAAAGTAAAATTATTATGCCATATAGCACAACCACTTTATTATATTCACCCAATTAGGTATACCCTATAATTCCCATTTATTTACCCATTCATCATAATCATCAATTCCCATTTACAAACCCATTTTTACAAGTCTTAAATATACAATCCATTTCCAATTTAACATTATCATCATCTCATATATTCTACTTCCTTTGTTCATCCCAACATAATTTGTAACCACTTCGACCAAATCTTGTTTAGCCCAGTTAACCCATTTCTAAACCATGAAAAACTACCCCTTAATCCATTATCAAACCTAAGAAAAAATCTAAATATTCCATCCTCAACCCATCTAACCATACTATCATATCCAAAAAGGGTGATATGTTAATTCACATCAATTCCACACGTGACTTTGTCAATTCCTAGGTTTGGGAATACCTGCACACCCCATGGGAGGCCCCAAATTGGTTAACTCATCCTCGGCGCATCCCATAGGGATTGGAAGTGTTTAAAAATAATTATTGAGATGTTTATTTTATCAAAACTAACCAAATTAATTAGATCATAACATGAGGGAATAAACAACACATACTCATATGCACAAATCCACTAAAAACTATGGGATATCATGTGCACACCACCTACATCGAATCTGAAAATGAACACACTTCTAATCGTAGCCTTAGATCTGGATTAAACCACCAATTGAAGGCCCAACCTTTCTTCCATCGAAAAAAGGGTTTTATGGATTTTGAAGAACATGGGAGAAACTACAAACCCTAATCTGAAAAAGAGAAGAAAGATGGGTGTTAGACTTACCTGGGGCTTTGATCCGCAACCAACGGCACTCCAAACAGTCAATAATCAAAGGAGAAATGCCCTTAGGAAGATTAGGCCATAAAATATCATCACTAAGCCATCAAAGCTCATCACCCCTTCACATTGTTTCTTGGGAATTCTGAACGGTTAGCTTAACCATGGATAACCATGAAAAATCCAATGTCCAAGGTTGCACTGTTACCTGGGATGATCTGCAGGGTTTTTACTAACTGTGAGAAAATCATGCAACATGCCAAGAAAACCTTTTTTCCTCCTCTTCCATTCCCTAAACCCCCATAACACCCAATCCTTCTGATGAACATTGGGAACACTTATTTGACCAAAATAAAGGACTTAAACTAAAACATAAAAAAACATACCTTAAGAAAATCCCAGATATTAGAAAATACACCCCTATTAAAGTGTGGTTCTATCTTGAGAGGCAAGGTATAAATATCAGGTTTCATCAGTGAGAAAATAAAAAAAATCATTTTTGAGAGGTGAAATTTAATGGTTACCAATATAGGAAAAAATAATTAAGAGTGTTCATTCATGAAATTATTGGAAAGAGGTTGTGAAAGTGGGTTTTTACACACAAAATTTGGATTTATTATATCCTAGAGAAAATATAACACCATATATGATGTATCATGGAAGGAAATATAATTTAAGACACTTTGGAGTGTTTTAAAGTAGATGTTTCATTTAGAATAAGGAATGAAACCAAGTAAAATATGGCGATGTAGTAGATGAATGTTTATTTCTTAGTTATTAAACTATTATTAAAGCCTATAAATTCTTTAACAAGAGGATTACGACGATCATTTAAAGAAATGTTATGAATGTGTTTGTAATAAAGTTATAAAAAAGTTTAGAAATTAAAATTTAGAATGAATATATAAAGAAGAACATGATATTGGTACAAATATAAAATGACATAAAGTTATAACTCAAGAGAGAGACTCCAAAATTTAATTAAAGGATGATATAGGTGATGAAGAGAGTTAACCATTGTCTCAAAAAAGGAAAAAGTGAGATGGAATTGATGAATCAAATATTTTTAGAGACAATATAGATCAAAATCAATCCTAAATGATGAGAATGTTTAATGAAGGGAGTCACACAGTGACTCAAGAAGGGGTGTGGGTGTGAATTGAGTTCTTAAAATATTTGATTCCAAATAAATTATCCCTCAAGCTGATCTCAACTCTTTTCCTAAAAGACAGTGAAGAATAAAAATTGAAGAGAGAAGAATATAACATAAGGAATTTATAGTGGGTCAGGGAATAAGAACCCCCTAGTCCACTCCATCAATTCTCTCTCTACAAGATTTATTTTTTTTCACTATGTAGGCCCTTTCCCTAGGGATGTCGACATTTGAGTTCAAGAAACTATAAATTTTTACAAAAAAGTTCCAATATATTTTTATAGGCTATATCTTTTTATAAGAACTATACATGGTCTTTATAAGAGATTAAAGGTATATAAAACATATTTTCATTCATTTAATAATTGAAATATGAAACTGAAAAGGATGATATGTTATTTTAGAGAAAGAATATAACTTCAACGATTATCTCTAGAAGGTATCTCAACTACTGATAATATGTTTGTAAAATAATAGAATCATCAATTGTTTCTTCTTTGTAGAAATTAAAGAGTCACCTGTATGTATAAGAAATTAGACTATCATATGAGTACATCACATTTTTATCTTATTCTTATAATATTTAATTTGAATCTTTGTATATACTTTAACAGTCAAGAGATGACAGAATAATCCTAAAAGACAAAATTTGTACCTGCATGTGACCTTTGATTTTAAAAATATAAATCATAGAGATCACTATTGACTGAAACCATATTCTATATTGGAACAATCAAATTATTGGAAATAGATGTATTATTTAATTCACCTTCAACCCTATCTAACCATCATAATTTTTGACAGAATGGATATCATTCAAGAACTTTTATCAAGTTTTTAAAATAGTAATAAATACCTCTAAAAAATGAATAAATAACTTTAAAATACTCTCTTCTAAATACTTTATCTTTAAAAGGAATTATATTCTTCATAGATCATTTCTATATTCATCATTTTGAGAGAAATATTCATCATTTTATGATAAACCACTTCATATGATATTTCATACTGTCATAAGATAATATTATCTTCATGAGATAATGAATCTGGAAACACTATTTTGTTAGAAATATTTTTCATCATATAATGTTTTCATATTTGAATGATAATTCCAGACTTCATATGATAATTGAATTTATCAAGTAATTAAATAATAATTTTACGAACACAAAAGAAAATTTGACACTTCATATGATAAAATGATCATTATACAATCCTTTTCTAAAAGCACAAATTATAAGATATTATTCTGCTTCATATTATAAATTTCATACGTTAGTCTTTCATAGGAATATTTACTTAGACAAGAAATTTAAATCTAGTGTGAAGATATCTATCTTTTCATATGATGATTTCCTTTGATGAAAAACATAAATTCTAGTATAATATGAAAAATAATAATTCATATGATAAATGATCACATAGTATGATAATTTATCATCTCCTATGATAATTTACTTAGAAAAATTTCTTCAAAATTAGAAATCTTAATTTTAATGAAAAAAAGACCATATGAAATATCACATTTTGAAAACCCATAATATTTTGAAAAAAAATAAGAATAATTCACTAGTAAAAAAATGGTTATTTTTTGAGCATCAAAACATATTAAATATTGATATATTTTGGAACAACATTAGTAAGTTCAATAATATCTCCTTTTTTGATGATCAAAAAACCCATAAAAAATTAAACAAAATATTTTACAGATGAAATCATAAAATTATTTAAGATTTAATGTATAAAATTTCACATTAACAATGTTTTAACCCTTTTGTGATATAAAAAAGTAGAAAATGTGGAGTGAGATAATACATTCAATCTATCATAGTGAATTAGGAACTGGAAGAATAAATATTATTGAAATTAATATAAATTGAAATTTAAATTTGAGAAATAAAATTAAATAACAGAAAAAGAATAAATTAATATAAAACAACATAAATTAATAAATTTAATTAAGTCAAATAATTTTATTACATCAGAATAGTGTAAGATAACCACAATGGACCAGGTGGCCTATAAGTAGATTCCCTCTCTCGATTCTCTCAACATAGGGTTCCCTTGGGTGGTGCTTTAGTGGGGGGAGGCCTACACTACTTCTATGGCATCATTTCCCCCATTTACCCTCTTATTCCTACTTCCCTCCCCAATTATTACTTCCCTTTATTTTCCCTCTTTGTTCTCCATTTTGTTCCGGCTTTCCCCCACTCCTTCACTCCCATCCTTTCGGCTCTATAGTGCCCTCGATGATTCTTCTCCCAGGATCTCAGCTGTGTTTATTTTCCCTTCTTCACAGTGTGCTCATTCAAGGAAGTTATTGTTTCTTTGGTCCTTTTTATGGTGTTTTTCTGACTGGAGATTATTTCTTTGTCTTGGGTTGGTGGACCTAGTCCATATGTCTCTTTGGTGCAACCTTATTTGCTTCAAATGCTACTCTAGCTTCAGGATTCCATCATCACTCTCCCAATTGGTCCACTATGGTGGATTCAAGGATCTTTGGGATGTTCTGTTTGTTTGATCATCATTTCTCTAAGAGTTATATCCAGGATTTGATCTGTGTTGTGACAGTTCTTATTGGTTGTCCCCCATGGATGGTACGATGGTGTCCTTGTTCTTATTTTATCGTCGTTTCTATGTCATGGACTCATGGAGAGTCAGGATGTTCAACTTAATGATTTTGAGGTACCTGTGATGATTTTCTGGTGATAACGGCTCATGGTGTTTCTGACTTCAATGATGTTTTGGTGTTACTGGTGTTGTGAGTTGGTTATGGCGATGATGGTGTCAAAGTCAACAATAGTGGTGATGATGATGGCCCGAGTGGTGTGTGACCTCATTTCACAGAAGGCACAAGGATCAATTCGTGTTGTTGTTCTTTGAATTTTGAATTTTCAATGTAGTTTTTGGGATGTTTTGAATTTTGAAATTGGATTCTGGGGTGGTTTGAATTTTGAATGTGGAAATTTGTAATGGTTCCCACTTCTCCATAAAGTGAATATTTTGAAAATCAAAAAAGTATTTGGAGCTAAGATAACTAAAATGTAAACCAATGAAATAGATATATCATTATTTTTGTTTCTTGTTAGGATTTGAGAATTTACACGCAATATTGTGAAAGTGGGTGCTCTAGACCCAACTTGAATTATACTTTTCTATTACCATATCATGTATACAGATATTTATGTATGATATTATCTTACCATAATAGTGTTGATACTTTAGTGTCCATTATTTACAATATAATTTCCATAGATTATTTTTCATATCAAAAGGTTATAGCTATTTCCATCTATAATTAGAACCTCGAGATACTGTGAAATAAATATTAAACATAGGTCTTATGTTCTGAATACATCATGTTGATAAGACATAGATGATGTAAAATGATTATTTTTTTGGAGATGATAAGCATTGAGTCATCATCTCATTAAGTTTTCCCTTGGTGATCTCGAGAAGATGAGATCATAAGGATAGACCCACCAATAAGAGCATCACATGTTTCCGGTGTCATTGGTTGTTCATATTTGATAAACATGTGTATTGGCCTCTCAAATTGAGATCATTATCAGTGTGTACCATTTGATCACATACTTTGATAAAATACGAAAACCATGAAATTTATGTCTGTATAGAGTTAGGTTTTTTTGGGTGCATCATTTGTGGTATGGAATTAATTGAATGGTCAAGACATGATTTTTTTTTCTATAAAGGAAGAGATATCTCAGGCATAATTGTCATGGGTGGTAATAACTTTATTAAATCCATGGCCATGGTGATTAAAGGTAAGTATATCCAGTAAGTTCATTAATAAATAAATAAATAAATAGGGGATGATGATAAGAAGTGTTCATACTTCTTTATGAGATATCATGATACAGAGATATTATATTACACAATGCGTGATTGTAGGAGGTTGTTGTTGCTATAAATAAACCATATATCTTAAAGGGCTTTGATGGGTTTCTAGAATCCACTCATGGTCTATTATTTTAACTCACTTCTATCGAGATAATGTCCTAGAGGGTCACAGAAAATGTTTATTAATAAGCTTGGCCAATTCTAGTGAATTGGAGTTTAGGTCATAGTGGACCCCACAATGGGGGCCAAGATATGTCCATGTTTGATTAATCCAAATAAATAAATAAATTCAATATTATTGAAGTGTATATTAGTAAAGGTTAAATTTAAATACTCAAGGTATTAAAAAGTGTTAAGTAAATATAATAAAAATATATTTTATGAATGAAGAATATTTTATTAAATGTTTTCTTATATATTTATGGGAGAAGCAAGTCAAGTTAATGGATTGAATTTTACCATGTAACATATTTTTGATATTAAAAGTTAATGATAAAATATAAATAGAATTAATGACACAATTACTTAGTTATTAATTTCATTTAGTTCTTATTTAGGAGGTTAATTATATTTGGGAGGCCTAAGTGAAATTTTCGATATTTAACCCTTCTCGTATAAGTTGAGTGGATCTCACTATTTATGTGATTATTAATCCATTGGTTTTGAGTGCTTATCTCTCCTTAATCCCACTTCTTAGAGAGAGAACCAGTCAATCCGAGCATCTTGATTTAAGTACCCTTCACATATTTAAGTGAAAATACTCCCACGATCATCAAATCATCGAAGGCATCATTGATTATCTGTGCAAGAACCTAGAAATTGACGATCGATGCATCCTCAAGCTTTTATAACTTGTGTGGATAATATAGAGGGTATCGAGTTTGGTTATTTCAAGTGATGGTCACCGATGATGAGTGAAACATGCTTCTGATTGAAATTAGAAGAGGTATGATTTTGATTTAATTTTTGTGCTTATTTTTATCCACATGATATCCTTGGATTGTGATTGGGTTGTGACTATGCTAGAGACAATTTCATGACATTGATCAATATGTTAATTCTTTTAAATTCCCATTAATTTGGGCTTCCACTGTGTGCCTAGTACCATAAATTGGTATCAAAGGGATCACATATTGAATTAGTTAGAATTACAAATAAATTTTCATGAATTCAAGTATAGGTCATCACAATGGTCCCAAAACTCCGGACAGTGCACTGATCTGAGGTGGATGTCTAAGATATGGTCATCTGAAGATTGAGTAATGATTTTTGGCTAAAATCTCTAAAAAATTGATGAATAGTAACTAGAAAAATACTATTCACATTAAAAAAATGATATGTTACTCACATGAATAGTATTTAGGGGGTTCTTGATCTCTCATGTTAGGGGCGAAGACCTAGAATATTGTTGGGTCATCCATGCCATTTTTTAAAAATAAAAAATAAAAAATAAAATAATTTTGAAAATTTATGAATAGTACCCACATGTTACTATTCACAAGAACAATACCATGGATTACTATTCACATGTGAGTGGAAAAACACCCCATCCCCCTATGGGGTTTTTAAATTCCTAGAAATCCTAAAAATCAAGATAAAATACAATGAAAATATATAATAATATTTTGAATTTTATAAAATAATTTTTGGTACCATGTGATAAGGTAGTTATGAATTAAAATTAGTTAAAGTTATTTTAATTCATTGTTTTTTCCCTCATGTTCAACTATCTACAAATTTAATTTTATTGTCTTCCAACTGATCATCAGAAAAGATTGACCAATGTATTTTTGAGATTTAATTTTTTATTTAATTATTGAAGTTCTATGAGATTGTTGTGATAATTATTTAATAAATGATGATTTATGTATAGTATTTTTCATCATTATATGTATAAGGTCCTGTTCATCATGATAAAAATAATTTATCTATATTTTATATTCCTGAGATCCCATCGCATGCATGTGATTATTATTATATAATGATGATGGTGAAAGGACGATGTTGTTCATGTTGATACATGGTGACATAATAAATGTGAGTTTGACACATTGGATGAGGTTAGTGATATAACTCGAGTTAGGCAAGATGTGACTCAAGGAGTTACCCATAGGTTTTAGTTGATCTATTATTCACTCAATGGATCGACCATTATAATCAGACCATGATCTTGCTGCTAATTTTTATTTATGTGAGGCTTATTAGTTTTATTTTTTTGTACTTTAGAAGTAATCACATAAAATAATAAAGAAGAATTCATGGATAAAATTAATTTGTGAAATAATTTTTTTATATTTATAGAATTCTAAATACATGATTATGATAACATAGAATAATAAAGTGTAAATAGAAATGGATTACATTCACCGAGAAAAACTAAAACCCCTAAAAGAAATTATTAATTCATTAACACCTTCCACCATTTAAATTTGGACAAAATGGGTGTATGAGGTGCATTTCATCCCTAGTTTAGGGTGCCTCCTACTACTAAAAAGTTCTTATGATGGCGGGGAGTCGACTTAACTAAAGTTGGTAACAAAGAAGTAGTCATAGAAAGATTGTTGAAAGTTTATAGGAAAGCCTTGAGAAATTAAAGGTTATAATTTATAGGATATGAGACTCCACTCAATAGATCAATGATCCACAAGTTAATATGGTAGGACAACCAAAATTCTACCTTATAACTCTCCGAGTAGTGGCGTATCCTTATCATGGACTACAAGGAGAGGTTTTAAAGATCATTTCCACTAGAATACTCAAGCGACTAAGTATTCAAAATCTAGTAGTTGAGGTACATTAGGATTTGATAAAAAAGTAGAAGAAATTTAATATTAATAAATATATAATGTCTAAAAATTAGAAAAAAAGATAAAATTACTAATCTACATATGTTTTATTTTTTAAAAATGGAATGTAATTACACAAATTTACTCTATTAAATTTTGGGGAAAGAATATTTTATAATTGAAACTAATTTCCAAGAGTAGTACAGGTTCTTGCGCGTAGTACTGTGAGAGAGATGGAAGTTGTATACACTAGATTCCACACTACCTATTGGGTCACCTTAAGAAGTAAGTGAGATCCACAAGAGAGATTAAAGAAGACATATGGATAATGCATATGATGTTTACATCATCAGTGAGTTGTGTAAGTAACCATAGGACTTGAATTTATACCATGTTATCTTATATATGAGATGTTTATGAGGATAAATTGAAGTGAGAAATGAATGAGATGATAATTACATTGAACAAGTGTAAATTGAAAGATGCATCAAAATGTTTTAGTATATCCCATTATTTTATCCTTATCAACTAATTACTCTAGTTATTTTAAGGATTATAAAATGAAAAATATGGATAAAATGATTCATTTCCATTTGGGTAGTGTTTTCTAAGTATATAATAACATAAAGAAATATTAATATTTATTTATTATGGTGAATATGTTAAAAGAAAAGGAGAAAATGACAATGGAAAGGGGGATCCCAAAGGTACCTTCACAATATCCTTTAAAGAAAATATGGTGGGAATAAAACAAGAGGCTATTTGCATCACATATGGAATGATAAGTCATTGGAAGATAAATTAAAATGAATTAAAGTAGAAGTGATCAGAGGATTTTAATTAGTTTATATTCATAATTGTATGTGATGTTTCTGTTTTACTTATTAGGTATTAGATAATAAATTTGTATCACACATTTGTATCCAAATACAATAACCAAGTAAGTATATAAATGTTTCAGGAAGTAAGGTGAATTCTCCAAGAGTCTAAGAAAGGGTGATTCCTAAGTCAGTAGTGAGAAGTACACAACTTTTAACTACTGTGTTTATTAATCCTAGATAAAATTTTATTAAGTATTACCAAAATATTTATCTAAACTATCCATTAGACACAAGTAGAAGTTATTCTTTTTTGAAAAGAATACTATTTTTGGTATCTCATACTCAACTATTAGTTCAATAATTCTCGAATCATTAAGAATATATCATGAATGTAAAACGTAAAACTTAAGTATCCAGTTGTATAAATATGATTATTTTTCTTGAAAATTTGAAAGTATTTTTAAAGGATATACCCAATATAGTATTTATAATCATTGGAGCATAAAACTTAGGAATTATCAACAAATTTACTTATATAGTTTTGGATAATGAAACCTTTATAAATTAAGGAAAGTCACAATGATTTTGGAGTTAGTTCAGCTAGAGATCATGAACTATTACAAGGAGAAGACAGAGGTAAATTAATATACTTCAGGATGTTTCTTAAAGAGTTTTGAGGAATATAAAAGTGTAGTAATGAACATGAACATGCATAAGATATTAGTTTCTTCTATCATATGATACAAAGAATATCTCAGCCATGAATTCATTAATCATTAAAAATGTAGAGTGGATTTATTCCTAAACTTGTATTCCCTTATAAAAATAAAATCTGTAATGTTAGTAAAATGAGGATCAATAAAAAGTCTTGTATGAAAACATTTATCCTTAAAATGTGTCATGGATAAATTCCTAAATAAATATTTCTTTGAACATTTCAGAGTTATGGTGTTAGTAAAAAGAGAATCAATGATGATACTTATAAGAATTGAGAAATATTCTATTATATTTTCAATACATTTTTCAAAAATGATAGCTTTAACCCATAACCATATTTTAATTATTTAGAAAAATGGATATCATATGAGTAATAGTTTGAAATAAAAACATTATTTCAAAAATCATGTGTTTAGAAACAAAGAGTTTGTTGAGACCTAATCAATAAAAAAACTTTCATCAAGGGAATACTCAAAGTGAATCTCTGTTATTATCCTAATGTTCATATAGGATATTATATAAATATATATAATAGAAAATTTATATTTAATTGATATAAAATATTCCTAAAAATGGGTGAAAATCTCTATTTGTGATATTAAGAACATGGATGAATTATAAAATTCAAGGCTGAAGATCCATAAATAGTTGATATAGTAATATTTTCCACAACAACTAATAGAATAAGAATGTTCTAGAGGAACATATTACATAGAAATATTAAAACCATAGTTGTGGTTTTATATTCTTTGAGATAGGTGATATATTATTTTATAATAATAACGAATCCTATAAGGGAGAAATTAATAGTAATCATTTATGATTTAAAAATTCCTATGAATTCTAAAAATGGATTCCATTTACCCGAAAAAAAGTTTTTATTTTTATAGTTTATCTGATTGATATAAAGTCATCGGTAGATATTTAAGAGAAAATATACATGGATGGTACAAGAATATTTCCAATAAGGCTTGATTGGTTATATCAAATAATCATGCTTAAATCCATTTGAATTACACTGGTCATAGTAACTTTTTATGATCATTATATTTTCCATTAGATGTCACGACAACCTTTCTTGGAAGGTGTTTATATGATGCAACCAAAAAGGGTTGATGAAACCAAAGAATACTAATAATAAATTCAAGTTTTAGAGGACTATTTATGAATTTATGCAAGCATTTTGATAATATAATATTTATTTAGAATGAAATTAAACCTTATGTCTATAAGAGGTTAGTGGGAGTTTCATAGTTTTCAAAGTATAATTTTCTAATAATATATGGAAAATAGTTGTTTAGTATTAAATTTTTTTATTATTGGTTAAAAAAACTATCCACAGATTAAATTAAAGTATCAACCCAAGTTTTAGGGAACAATATTTACTACATTTTATCAATTGGTTACTTAGAACAAGTCAATGTAAATATATTGAAAATTTATTGGAACAATTATAGATAGAATTATTTCTAATGGTGCATGTAATATATCTATCCAAAAAGACATGTGTGAGACATAGGAGGATGCCATAATGGTGAGTATAATTCAATATGATTTAGTGATATATCTATCACTTATTCCATTCTATATAATAGATATGATATTTAAAACATATAATAAATAGTGTAAAATGTAAAAATTAAATCTAGAAGAACTTTCGGGAAGCATTCAAAACTATCCAATTTTACTTGGGAATATACAAGGAATATATACCCAATACTTTGAGAGGAAGGAATAGTGGTTATAAGGAGACTCAAACTAGTCTTCCTATGGTTAAATTTAATAAAATATAATAGTTTTTCTTAGTTAATGAGCAAGAAAATATCATTCATTCCATTGGTATCCATATATATAAATACCAAGAATGTTTTGGCTTCTGATGTAGTAGAAGAAGCAGTGAAAAATACACAATGATTTATTATAGTTCTTGGAATCACACATTGTTAACAAAGTATTATCATAATATAAATTATTATAAGATTATAATAATGGTACTATCCAAGATTAAAAATTTAGATAGAGAATATAAGGGGATATAATTAGGAATATAATCACCTGAGGAGTCTTACACAAGGAGGTAAAGTCACAAATAGAAGATTAGTCATATAGGAAAATGTTGTAGGAACAATTACTAAAGTCATAACATAGAAGAAACATGATATTATCATGTGAGGGATAAATGGGATAGTTATCAAGTTGGATCTAGTATTAGAGGAAGTGTTGTGAAAGTGGGATCTCTAGACCCATCTTGAGAAGTTCTTTTTGATTACCATATCATGTATACAGAGAGTTATGTGTGATAATATCTTCCCATAATAGTGTTGATACTTTCATTTCCATTATTCATGTGATATTTTCCATAGATTATTTATTTTATCATGGTTATAGTAGTTCCCCACTATAGTGATAACCTCGAGAAACTATGACATTAATCTTAAACATTTGTCCTAAGGTATAGATACATCAAACTAATATATATCATATGATTTCTAACTATCAGGTTATGAGGGCTCATAATCATTGAGACTTAACATCATGATTTTTTCACCTGGTGATCTTGAGTAGGTGAGATCATGAGGACATACCCTCAAATAGGAACACCACATGTTTTAGGTGTCATTGGTTGTTCTTATATATGAACATGTGTGTTGGTCCCTTTATTTGAGATCATCATCAACATGTATCATTTTCTCATGTATTTTTGTGCAAGATGAAAACCATGAAATTTATGTTTTTAGAGAGTTATCTTGAATTGAGTGAATCATTGGTGGTATGACATTGATTGAATGATCAAGACAAGATTTATCAATTCTATAAAGGAAGATATATCTCAGAACTGATTGACAAGGATGGTAGTACCTTTATTAAATCCATATTTATGGCGATTGAATATAAGTCTATCCAATATGGTCATGAATAAATAAAGAAAGAAATAATGATTTCCTAAAGTTTGTATCATACTTTATGAGGAAACATGAGATAAGGATATTATATTACATAGTGCATTTTTGTAAGTAGATTTCATTGTCATGACTAAAAATTATCTCATATAGACCTTTGTGGGTTTCTAGATTATTCTCTTGGTATATGAGTAGAACTCACTTCTATTGAGATAAAGTCCTAGAGGGTCACTTAGAAAGTGTATTCAAAATCTGGTCAAATTCTAGTGATTTGGAGTTTATGATATGGTGGTCCCCACAATAGGGGACGAGATATGTCTAAGTTTGGTCAATCGTAATAAATAAATAAATTCAATATTATTGGAGTGTATAATAATAATGGTTTAATTTATATACTCAAGGTATTCACAAGTGTTATGTGAATATAAGGAAAATATATTCTACGATAAATAATTTTTTATTCATGGTTTATGAATATATTTATGGGAGAATCAAGTTGAGTTAATGGCTTGAATTTTATCATGTTACATATTTTGGATGTTACAAGTAAGTGATAAAATATAAATTACATTGATGGCATTTTTACTTTGTTATTAATTTCATTTAATTATTATTTAGGAGGTTATTTATGTTCAGGGGGCCTAACTGCAATTTCCAAGACTTAAACTCATCCTATATAAGTTGGGAGGAGATCACGATTCATGTGACTATTCATTCTATTATTTTGAGAGATCCTATCTCCTCCCTCACACTTCTAATAGATAATACCTATCAATATGATTACCTTGATCCAAGCATCCTTCCTGGATCGAAGTGATGAAGCTCATGCAATCACTAAATCATCCAAAATCAACAATCGATGCATTAGAAATCTTATTGAGCATGTGTGGACAATATATAGGGTGAGAAGTATAGTTAATTAATTTAATTATCTATTATGATGAGTGAATAATTCTTCCAATCAAAATTAAAATAGGTATAGTTTCAATTTAATTTTTATTCTTAATTTAATCCACAAGAGATCCTTGGTTTTTAAACATGTTGTGATTATGATGGAGAAAATTTCAAGAAATATATCACTACATTAAATTTTAAATTCCCACTAATTTATTATTCCACTACATGAACAATACCAATAGTAAGGATACAAATTTACAAGGTTGTGAATGGAAAAGTAATGTTTAGTCCCATCTGAGCCAAGATGAGTGGTGTCACCAGCCGACTTCCTGAGTATATAAATGATACCATCATGAATATTCCTGGATATTATAGAATTAAAAGACTCATCAACAAAAGATGTAAAATTAATCTTGTGAAAAGGATTTGAGGACCTATGATATATTCTTCTCATTGAATTAATACTTCTACTACAATATCATCACTCTCTATAATGTCCAGAGGAAGAAAAAACATGTGAATCATTTCAAAGGTATATCTAAAACTTATCAGTGGATTATCACTAGGATTTATTCTTCCCATGAACTAAAAAAGTGTTTTACAACACATCTCTAACATGGAAACAATAGCGTCTTGATAGAATTTTGGTAGACAAAAAATTACTTTCATAATTTTATATCCAAAATACACTTGAATATTAAAGAGATCATCTTTTAAATATTTGTTATTATTATAAAATATTTCATTTATCCCTTGATATTTATGACTTATAAAAGTTAAGAGTTCAACTAAATTTTTTAACACTTTAAGAAAATCAAAATAAATGATCTATTATGAGACAATCTTATTTCCTTAGTCTGAAATTTTCTCCAAACTTGAAAATATAAAATATATTTCATTGGGTATAACTTCTTTATTTGATTGAGTGTCCTAAAAATTAGATGAAGAAATATCCTGAAATTATTTTATAATATAATGTAGTAAATATTTAATAGCTAGTAGATTCTTATTCAGGGAAGCTACCAATCCATAAATTAATATATAGATCTTCCCAGTCAGATCTTTAGTTTCCAATGAAGTTTCTTTGAGAGAAGAAAAAAATATTTAATGAATCAAAGGAACTAATAAATATTCTTATAAATTCATTACCTTACTCTTTAAGATTTATCTTTAACGACATTCAGTTCCGAAATGATGTCTTTTCTCAAATGTTGAATGGTGTCTAAGGAGACCATTCCACACTTAAGATCCTAGACATTTCCTTCAGAATCAACACATATAAGGACACATTCTTGAGATTATCCAAAAAAAAACACCAAATATTTTTCGTGGATATTGGGGTAGAAACAAAAGGAATTCTCTTTAAGAATTCAAACTGATAAAAGGATAATTTTTTTTAAATAGTTCATGTCTTCCTTGATAGATTTGAATTCTTCTTGAAGAGAAAATGAGACATCTGATTGAAATACTAGAAGATTCTTTAGAATATATAACCTAGATCTTAATAATTCTTTTATCTCATATAAATTTGACTTAGAAATATATTTTTCTTTCAAATAATATATTTTAAATTTCAGATCATCAAATTCCGATTTCATGGAGTTAAATTTATGAATAATTGTATCTAAAAAATTACCCAATTATTTATCTTCACTAGAGATCTCAGGATCTTCCAGAACATGATATAAAAACATTCTTATATAAAACACAAGAGGATAAGGTTCATTAGTTGGTTCCCTTCTTTTATACTTCTTACAAATTGAAGGTTCTTAACAAACTTCTTCTTGTTCATATTTAGATCCAACATGTTCGGAAATATGAAGTCTTCCTCCACTCTCAGTCTTAACAACATGAGGAGACCGATCAAGTGAAAACTAATCAACATATCTCATTTGAATCGAATTATAATGGAGAATATTAGAGTACACATCACCATGAGATGGGATAGTCCTTGAATTTCCAACTTCTATAGACATTAGTCTTATGATGGAAGCACTAATGAATTCTTTATCCAGGTTTCTCTGTAACTTAGATCCATTAATAAAAAGTGTTTCATTTAAATTTTCTTGAAGTGAAAAAACCTGAAAGAAATATTCTTGATGAGTAGCTTGAGAATCATTATCTTCATTTTATTATTTATAATAAATGATTCCTTTTTGGATAAAATTCCCCAAGATCATCCAGTCAGCTTCCAAATCCTTACCAACATTCTTCTCTACTATCAGAGAACCAAATAAAGAAGTCATAATCTCATATGATATGATATCATCTACATTAACCATTACTAAACTAAATTCAAAACATATTTCATGGGGATAACGAAGGACTTATGTAAATTCAATAGAAGATATCAAGATTCTTTTTCTACTAACTTTCAAAATGACCAAAATTACTTCATCCTAATTGTTAAACTTGGCATTCTGATAAAACTATAACTTCATTATCATGAAATAATTTATTTCTAATTTCATAAAAAATGAACACATATCCTTGAAAGATTATAAATTTCTTTAATAACAAGTTTATAAGATCCAACTAGATGAAATCTTCATCTTTTTCACTTAAATATTTTAATAGAAATTTCAGTCTCTTCGAGATTCTTAAAGCACAATCTGCAGCTCTCTTTGATTTTCTCATTCTCAGTAAGAGTGAAAATGGATTTAGGATCAAAGTACTTGATAAGGCATAAAGGGTTTGAGATCATAAAAATATGGTTCATAGGATAGGTGGAAGGTTCAGTGGTTGAAGTGACTATTTATTTCCTGTTTAAAATATGTAGAGTCTCCTTACACACGTGACATAATAAAACAAAACAAATTACAATAAAAAATAAATAGGATATAATTCATATTACTTTGTTATTAAATAGATGAATCATATACTTTAAACATAAATTTTTGAAATTTAACATATCTCATAAGATATTAAATAAATAAACAACCAATCATATTATTGATATATAAAGGATATTATTTAAAATAAAATAAACCCAATTCAATTTTAATTAAATAAAATTGGTTAGAAGGAAATGATATAATAAATATTTTCACAAATTTTTTTTAGTAAAAATAAATTCAAGAGAAATATCACTCTTTTGAGAATGGTCTCTTAATAAGTGATGTCTCAAGTAAATGTTATGGGTACTTTAATGATTTATCATATTTTTAAAAATTATGATCACACTAGTGTAATAAAATTTTATTGGGACATTATTAAAATTTAATCTGATGTCCATTAAGGTGCGTTTCATCTAAAATATGTGACCACAACCACTACCATCTACAATGTATTCAGTTTAGTAGTTGATAATGCAATAACATGTTGATTTTTTACCTGAGAAAGAAACTATAGATTTCCCTAAAAAGTGGCAGGTTTGAGAATTTCATTTACTATGCATTATATAACAACCAAAATCAAATCAGAATATGATGTTAAATCAAAATAAAAAGTTTTTTTATAAAAATTAATCATAAAGAAATTGTTCCTTTTAAATATCTTAATTTTATGTTGGTAGTTGTTAAATAATATTCCCTTTTATTGGCTTAAAATATTACATATAAACAAAATAAAAAAACAATATATGGTATAGTTTTAGTTAGATAAAGAAATATTTTAATTATTTCTCTATACACATTGTTTTAAATTGGTTTTATAGCTTCATCCAAGTCAAGATTAATATTAGAACTCATAGGATTTGAATATTTTTTAATACTTTCGATTCCAAATATTTTTAATAAATATTGAATATATTTAATTTGATTAAAAGCATTAAAAAAATCCTTTTTTTAAATTTTAAATATAATAAAATAGTTTAACTCACCCATAAAACTCATTTCAATTTTTTTTCATGGGTTTTGAAAATTAATTTCAAATTTTTTAATTTCTTTAACCAAAAACAACATCATCAACATATATTTGTACAAGAAAAATATCTTTTGAAGAATTTATCTTAAATAAATCTGGGTATTCCAAACCCATACTAAAACTTTTTGATAAAATAAATAAACTTAATAATTTATAGGAATCTCTAGGTGATTGTTTAAGACCATACATAGATTTGGTAAGTTTAGAAATAGAATTTTTAAAATGAGGGACTTAAAAACATGGAGATTGTTAAACATATACTTCCTCCATTAAAAATAATTTTATTAATCATATTTAACACCCATATTATATAATTTAAAATCCATATATGATAAATAGAATAGAAGAATAAAATTTATTATAACCTAGAAACGGAAGCAATTTTTCTTCATAATCTATCACTTCTTATAGATAATAACCTTTGCAAATTAATCTATCTTTATTCATAGTGACCAAACATTGACCATCCTTCTTATTTATAAGTACCCACTTACTTACAATGATAGGATAATTTTAAGGTCTATAATCTAATTCTCATACCTTCTTCCTTTTGAACTGGTTTAATTCTTCTTGCATAGAAATCACAAAACTCTAATCATCTAAGGATTATTCTATGATTTTATAATCTAGATGGTAAAAAATGGTAGAAAAGTTATTAAGATTTTGTTACACTTATTTTATTCATAACTCCCTCTAGGTTTCCTATAATAGTTTATAGTGGATGGTTCTTAAGGGTTTTTGGTTTTCTAGGAAGTACACTTTAATGTTTATCAATTTATTTCCTTTTAGAATTGTATTATTCATAATCATGTACCAAATCATCATTACTTTTATTATCTAGTAGAGGGTCAAGTCTCAAGTTTTTAATTGGATCAACCAAGTCACCAACTTGATTTTATTTATTATTAAAAGGATCAATTTCATAAAATTTCTCATGATTATATTATTTAACTATCATCAACTTTTTTATTGAAAAATTTATAGGATTTAAAAGTAGGAGAATAACCTAGAAATATTCCCTAAATAGCCTTCAGATCGAACTTACCATGATTTTATTTGGTGTTCAAGATATAAACTTTTCATCCAATAAATTTAAAGTATCTAACCTTTGGTTTTCAATTATTCCATAGAATACAGGGTGTTTCATTCAAGATATAAATTATTATAAATATATTGATTACATATCATTATATGTTAATATATTTGTCCCTAAAATTAGTAGGTATTCTATATTCACACAACATTTTTCTAGAAATTTCTTACAAGGTCTTATTTATCCATTCAACAACACCATTCTATTGATATGATCTAAGGGAAGAAAAGGTATCCTTAGTAACTTATTTTGAAAAAAGGTCTTGAATTCCTGATTCATAAATTCTCCTCCGTGATCACTTCCAAAGGACATAATTTTAGAGCATTTTTTATTCTAAATAATCCTACAAAATTTACTAAAGACAACATAAGATTCATTTTTATGTATAAAAAAATAGACCCATGTAAATCTTGAAAAATCATCAACCAATACATAAAAAAATATTTACCATTGAGGATTAAAATTATAGAAATTATAAAAATATACATATGAATAAATTCAAGGGGTTTAGGTGAAAAAATCATTAATTGAATTAAAATTTTATTTGTGTTATTTTCCCATTTGTAATGCATCACATAAATTCTTTTTATGCAATTTGCGTCGTGGAAAATTAGAAGTCAATTTTTTCTTATAATATTTCATTAAAGAATAGAAATTAAAATTCCCAGTACTCTTAATCCAAATCCATGGTTCATGACTTTTAGCATTCAAACTGTTCAAATGTTTTGTGCACAAATAATTAAGATATAATGTATAAAAAATTTCAGTTTTTTGCCCTAAATTTAAGTAAATTATTTAAAAAAAGAGTATAGGAATTATTAGAAAAATAAACTCAATATCCATTATCACAAAGTTGGGAAATAATTATTAGTTCGTGATTTAATCCTTCAATATAAAGTTATTTATTAAGGATAATTAAATGGGGATCTCTACTAAATCCAATACCAACAATATTTCCTTTGGAATTATGACCAAATGTGATATGTCCTTTATCAGTTTTAGATAGTGAGTAAAATTTGAAAAAATATCCACTCATATGTTTTGAATCACAACTATCTATAAATCATTTTTCTTTGCTATTATTGTGGCTTGTTCCCTATAAAAAAAATCAAAAAGATGTTTTGATACCCAAATTCTCTTGGGTCAAGTAGTGTTAACTACAAAAGATATAGGAATCCAAATATGCATACATTTTCTAATTTTTTTAGAATTATCATTATATAACTATTAAAAAATAAATGCCTTATTTATTCCACATATATGATTGCTTCTTGGGAAACAATAATTTAAAAAATGAAAATTTGCGCTATATTGAAAATAGGTAATGCTAGACATATTTATATTTTTTAGAATTAGGTATAAAATAATTTTAATAAAACTTGGGGGGTTTTCCATTCCAATTCCATATTTTTCTTTATTTTCTTTATTGTTACCAAATATTTTATTTAAATATCCCCTTAGTAAAAAAACTAGAACAATACTTTAAAATTTTAACTTTAACCTCTAATTATTTTATTTTACTGACATGGAAAGAACAACTAGAAGTAGAACCATTTAGTTTAGATTTTAATTTAGGAAATTTTTTGTTTAAAATTTCATTTTAATGGAAAACAACATCAAAATATTTCTTTCTTTACTTGTTACTTTTCTTTAAAGACTCATAGTGGTATTTTAATATAGAAAAATACTCATTTAAGTTTTCATAAGATCAATAAATACTACAAAAATGTCCTTTAAAAGTGCTGTAATTTATCATCACTAAAAGATAACGCTGATAAATGGTATGTTTATCAGCACTAAAGAAAGAGCTGATAAATTTATCCTTTTATCAATGCTTTTATTTTAGTGCTGATAAAGGAAACCTTTATCAACGCTTTATTTTTAGCTGTGATAAAGGGTATCCTTTATCAGTGCTTCATTTTTAGCACTAATAAAATGTACACTTTATCAGCGCTTTATGTTTAGCGATGATAAATATTTATTTCATCAATTCATTTTTAGCACTAATAAAATAAAGTAATTAAATAAACAAAAAATGCGTTTATTAAAAAAATATTACAAATATTACTAATTAAATAATTATTGATAAAAATCAATTGATTGATTATATATTATTAAATATTAAACATTTTATTAATTAGATAATTATGATAATTAATTTATTGAATTGTATATATTAAGTATATATAGATATCTATTATTTTATATAAATATGATTTATATATTAGAAAATATTTATGTGCTTTATATTAAATTTTAATATATTAATTGAATAATGGTATATAATTAAAAATTAATATAAATTAAAATTATTGACTAATTGCATAGTACTCGACATATAATTGTATTTCATTTTATTTTCAATTTAATATAGATCAAATGTGTGTTATATTGATTTCACATATATGTAATTAATGCATTTTTATATACAATATGAAAACACAAAGAACTTATCCATTTTTTCAATATTTTCAAAGTGTACCTATATTTTTGATTTATTCAATTTCCCTCATTTTGTACATATATGCATTCACCCAAAATTAAATATTCATTAATAATGTTAAAAAAATATTTGTCAAAAAATATTTATAAATAAAAATATTTATAAATATACATTCACTATATTTATAAAATTATATATTTATAATTAAAAATAACTATTTTTAAAGTATTTATATAACTATATATAAATAATTATGTATATTTAAATAATTATTAAATTTATAAAAAATTTACTTAAATAATGAATATATTTACTATATATATATATATATAATTATATAAATATATATAATGATATAAATAATATTTTTTAAAAATATTTCTATAATTATAAATAAATAATTATAAAATTATAATAAATATATTCATAAAGAAATATATTCAGAATATTTCTATTTATGTATATTTAGTAAGTATTTATAATTATTTACAATTATTTATTTATAATTATAATTATAAATCCTTTAACAGCGCTTCAGTAATAAGTACTGATAAAAGAATCTTTATCAGCGCTGATATATATGAGAATTTATCATCACTAAACAAAGTGCTAATAAAATGAACATTTATCTTTGCTATAAGTTTAGCACTAATAAATATTCATTTTATCAGCATTTATGTAATAAGAAATGATAAAAGGGAACTTTATCATCACTTGTTGTTAAGCGCTGATAAAAGGGTCTCGATATATTTTAAAAACCCTAACCAATTGCGAACCCCTCGTGATATAGAATCTTTCTGTGGAATCCACCCGCCTCTAGAGATCCTCCTTATGAATCGAAGGTCAAATCACACCACTCGGTTGCCTCTAAACATCTCATCTGACATCTAAATAGGGTCTTGTATTTTCTTCAACCAAGTGAGGTAGGCCTTATGATTTTATTTTTGTATTTTTAGATTTTTTTGAATCCTTATTCTACAATTTTTTAGGATTCAATTTTTATGATCTATTTTTTACGATTTGTTTGTGATATATTTTTAGGGAACAATTTGTGGTCCATTGTTTGTATTGACTACTGATGTACGATCCTTTGTTTATATCTGACACTGATCCTTTGATTTATTCACTTTTTTATTACTGTTATGTTTTATATCTTCTTACAAAATAATTTTTTCATATATGTATATAAATTTGTAGAAATTTTCATAAATATTCTTATTTATTAACTACTGATTTGGGGAACATTGGTGGTTCTCTAATGATTATATATATATTGACACCCTTCATAGAAACCTCAGTGGACATGCAGCTTCAGATGCTATTTTTCATGAACCAAGTTAATGGAGTGATGTATGTTCCTTTATTGGTTATATGTATCATAGGATCTAGTTCCTCTTATAATTCACTGCGGTCCTTAGTTTTCTTATGGATAAAATTCAAAGGGTCCTTCCCTAGTTAAGTACATGAGGTTTTATCACATCAAGCCTTCACTTTTTGAATCATTATGGTGCCTTTAGTTCACGTTGTGTTTGAATATCACATTTTTTATCTATTTGATATTTATTATTGACTATAAGTGAGTTTGTTTTTATTATAGTGTGACATGTATGTGTGTCTATATATCTATTTCATCATTTATTTAGAAATTTGTTTTTTCTAACAAGTATGCCTATATCGGGTAATGAGTATTTTGGGTATGTATGTCCATTGACCCCAAGGGTCATGCTAGAATTTTGTTCGTCCTATAGTACTAATTGTTTCTATTCTGTGGGGGGGGGGGGGGGGAGGACCACCACCCATTTATGGGTTTTTACACCCAAAGTTTAAACCATCCTTTAATGAATTTGAGGCATGTTAGAGGTCATAAGATGATCTGAGCTGATTGTGTTTGGGTAATTCAGGCTAGGGTCATTACACTACCCATCTTCAAGTTTACACCTATAAATTTTTGAGATAATAGAATTTATCATCAGCTTTTATCTCCCTCTATTTTTTTTTTCAAATTACAACATCCCTTATTATTAGATTTGGAATACCTATGTGCTTAGATATTCTAGTAGAAATGGTACATATTTCCCTTATTATAATTGTCTATAACTTTCACTTTTGATAATGAATATATTATGTATATTTATTTATATATTTTAAAAAGTTAATATATTATGACCCTAATAGGATGGATATGAACCAAAAATTGGTGAATGTTAATTATTTCACAACTGAATATGATGATGGAGTAAAATATATCATCAAGTTTTCAAGAGAGCATGCATGCGACCCTTTTAAAATCCTATGTCTGTGTTTATGTTGTTGTTATTCAGGAAAAATTAGTCTGGAAGAGTTATAAGAACATTTGATTTGTCACAGAATAGATCAAAGCTAGAAATGTTGGACTATACACAGGGAAAACTGAATATGGACATCGATTGGGATGATACTACGATTTATGAATCATTTGACATGAATACCAATGTAAAAGATTATGGAGATCACATGGAAGAAATGAAAATGGAAATTGAAGATAACCTTCATGATTAAACAAAGTTGTTTGAGGAGTTAAATAGATATTCTAAGAAACCATTGTATACCGGTTGTACTAAATACACAAAATTTTCATCTGTATTGAAGTTATATAATTTGAAATCTAACAACGGATGGAGTGACACTAGTTTTACAAAACTACTTGATCTTCTGAAGGATATTATACCAGAATAAAATGAACTACCATGCCAAACATATTATTCTAAATGAATGTTATGTTCAATGGGAATGATCTCTAAAAAAATACATTCTTGTCCAAATGATTTCATATTGCTTTTCAAGGACCACGAAATCACTCATCAAATGCCCTAAGTGTGGTGCAGATCAATACAAGAAAAATGAACCAAGTACATTTAAATATATATGGTACATTCCTATCATTATATGGTTTAGAATACTATATGGATGTCAAAAAACTATAATAAACTTAACATGGAATGAAGATACAAGAATTAAAGATGTGAAACTATGTCATCCATTAGATTCTCCTTAGTGAAATATAATTGATTACGAGTTTCCTGAATTTGGAAATGAGCTGAGAAACTTTCTTCTTGAGTTATCAGCAGATGGAATAAATCCTTTTAGTGTACAAAGTAGTAATCATATTACATATCCTGTCATGTTGGTAAATTATAACTTTCCTCTATGGTTATGCATAAAGCGTAGATATATTATGTTTTCTCTACTTATATATGCACCAAAGCAATATGATAATGATATTGATATGTATTTGGCTTCATTGATCGAAGATCTGGAATTGATGTAGGATACTAGTTTTATAATTTACAATGCTCATATAAGTGAAGAATTCATATTGAGGGACATGTTGTATGAAACAATAAATGAATTCCCTACTTATGTAAATTTATAAGGCTATAACATTAAAAGCATATTGGGGTGTCCCATTTATGAAAAACACATGTACTTAGTTTGGTTGAAACAGTCCTCAAAGAATGTGTTTTTATGACATTGAAATTTTTTACCTCAATGAAATAAATACCGATCCTGGATGAAAACATTCGATGGGAATATTGAACAAGGTATAACACTGTCTCCAGCAACAGGTGATCAACTGTACAAAAAATAAAAAATATTGAAACTGTTTTCAGTAAACCATTTTTAAAAAACCTTACAAAATCAGGTTTGAAGAAGAGATCAATTTTCTTGGAATTACCATATTAGAATTGTTTGTATGTCATACATTTTTTTGATGTCATGGATGTAGAAAAAAATTCCTTTGATAGTGTTATTGGCACATTACTAACTATTCCTAGCAAAAGGAAAGATGACATCAAGGATAGGATGGACTTGATTGAAATGGGTATAAGGTATGAGTTATCATCAGTGAAGGGTAAAAGACAAATTTTCTTCCTCCAGCAGCTTAAAATCTATGCACACAAGAAAAATTGCAATTTTTCCTTTTCCTTAGGAGTGTAAAAGTTCCACAGGGGTATTCATAAAATTTCAAGAATGCCATTTTAATGACTAATTAAAAGTTACAAGGACTAAAATAACATGACTGTCATTTTTTTGATGCATGATTTAATACCCATTGATTTTAGTTTCATTCTCCCTCAAAATGTATGACATAAATTAACTAGAATCTGCTTCTTTTTCAAATCCATATGCTGTAAATTTGTATACTTGGTGAAGTTTCCCATCATGAATAAAGAGATTTTAATCATATTATGTGGATTAGAAATGTTCTTCCCAACATCATTATTTGATATAATAGTCCACCTTATGGTTCACTTGGTTAGATAGGTTCAACTATGTGGTCCTATCCATTACAGATGGATGTACCCCATTGAACGATATATAAAGATTTTGAAAGGGTATGTCAAGAATCGAAGTCAGCCAAAAGGTTGTATTGTAGAATGATATATTGTTGAAGAATCTATTTAATTCAGTACCGATTACCTATCTAATTTTGAAAGCATCAGTCTCCCAAAGTCTCATCACATTTAATGACTTATAGGTGAAGGAATTTCTAGAAGATATGTTGTTACAATTACCTTGATGAAGTTGGAGCAAGAACATCTTTACATATTACATAATAGTGAATATGTTGATCCATACATTGAATCCCACAAATAAATTCTTAGAGATTTTAATCCATCAAGGGATTAAAGATAGATATTAGATACACATAATCAATAGTTTATAGGATGGTCCAGAGTCACATTTATAAATAGTTATATGAAAATATGAATTCAATTGACAAACAACTTCAATGTATAGCCAAAGAACTGAATAAAAATGTTATATCTTACACTATGTTTGTAATCAATGGTTATAGTTTCTATACAAAATAACATGATGAATTTAGTATGATGAAAAATAGTGGTGTTATGCTTGTGGATGAATTGATGCACATATCTGGTTCCAAGGATAGAAATCCAATTTATCAAAATATTTCATATTTTTTTCATTATCGAATAGATATACGAGTTGTATTATACAACATTTCAAGTTCCACTTTTACTTTGCAAATGGGATGATAATATCAATGGAGTGAAAGTTGATAAAATGGGCTTTATGAAGGTGAATTTTATTGTAGGAGGGAAAAATATGTGTTGTTAATAATGGAATCATTAGAAGTGCAATTATTTTATGTCTCTGATCCAAAAAACAAGAATTGGTCGATTGTCCTTCTGGCGACTAAAAAAATTTGAGTCAGATAAAAATTCAATTGAGGATGACCCTTTCATTGGGTTATCACAATCAGTTCATGTCAGTCCCAATGTAGAAAATGTCTTTTACATTAGAGGGGACCACAAAGAGGGGATTTGGATTCTCGAAACTAGAACCAAATCCTTGAATCCTTTAAAAAATAAATAGAGTTCAATGAAAAGGAAAAAGTTTTTTTAATATATTATTTTTTTCCTCATAATATTACATGTTCTCAACTACATTTAAATAATCTAAATTAAATTTTTTATTACTCATACAGACAATGTCTTCTGCACATGATGATGTTACCAATCCCTCAAAATAACAAACTATAACAAAGGAAACCCTTTGGATAGATGAAAAGGTAAGGTTAAAATATAAATTCTCTATTTTATAGAAAAATTATATAATGGAACATTGATTTAATTTTCATTATTCCTTGTATAGTTCATTTATTTTAGAAGATTTATGTCCATGTGTGATGCCTTTGAAAGAAGAGAAATGACGTTGTCTCTTCTCAATCATAGACATAATCTCTATGTTTTCACAGTAAAATCATTGTACATAAAATTAATGTATTGTTTCATTTTTTTGTTTAATTTATTTATTTTTTGTATTACTCATATATTAATTGTTTTCTTATATAGGTGGATTCATTTGTTTGAGTTGGGGTGCTATGCCCAATTTTCATGCTCCTTATACCTTAAAACATTTTCACCCCTACATTGTGTATTTATAACTTTCTTTCAAGTTACCTCCACTACCTTTATAGGAAATAAAACAACGTTGCCTCTGCTCATCACAGAGGTAAACTTGATGTTTTCACAAAAAAATCATTGTCCATAGAATTAATTTATTGTTTCATATGTATGTTTAATTTTTTTTTTATTATTACTCAAATAATAATTGTTTTCTTATACCGATGGATTATTTTGTTCGAGTTGGGGTGCTCTATCCAACTTCCATGCTCCTTGTCCCTTAAAACCTTTTCACCCCTATAGTGGTTCATTTATCACTTTATTTCAAGTTACATCGACTACCATTGCAGGAAGATAAATTATGATACCTCTAATAAATTATATAGGCAATCATGATGTTTGCATAGTAAAAATATTATCCATTTAATTAATGTATTGTTTCAAATGTATGTTTAATTAATTTTTGTAGTATTACTCACATAATTATTGTTTTTTATATAGAAGGATTATTTTTTCGAGTTTGGGTGATATGTCCATATTTCATGCTCCTTATGCCTTAGAACCTTATCAACCCTACAATGGTTCATTTATCACTTTCTTTAATGTTACCTCCACTGCCTTTGAAGGAAGAGAAATGACATTGTCTCTACTCAATCAAAGAGGTAATCTTGATATTTTCATAGTAAAATCAGTGTTCATATAATTAATGTATTATTTCATATGTATTTTTAATTTATTTCTTTTTAGTATTACTCAAATAATAATTGCTTTCTTAAATAGGTGGATTCTTTTGTTTGAGTTTGGGTGATCTATCCATCTTTCATCCCTTTATACACAAAAACTTCCATAGATTTCTTCTCTCATAAAACCTTTCACTCCTGTAGAGTTGACATTTATCAATTTTTTTAAAGTTCCCTCTACAACTCAATCACAGAGGTAATATTGATATTTTCATAGCAAAATCATTATCCATAGAATTAATGTATTATTTCATATTTATGTTTAATGTATTTCTTTTTAGTATTACTCATAATAATTGTTTTCTTATACAAGTGGATTCTTTTTTTCGAGTTAAGGTGGTTTGTTCTAAATTAATCATGCAATGTTGGTAGTTCAACAAATAAAGTCAACAGAAATCATGGTAACATTGAAAGTTAAGATTTTTTTTGAATGTATGTATTAATTTGTATTTATGTGATTGTATAAACCAATGTTTGGTATGTCTGTAATATATTTTTTCAAGTATTTATATTTTAATTTTCATTTAATTTTAATTATGTTTTGGGACTTGTTTTCATTAATATCAGATATGTTTTTGGTGATGTAGTGTGTTGGAACAACATACCATAGTAAGGCACTTTATAAGTGCTTTTAAAAGAACTGATAAAAAACATATCTGTTATCACTTTTAAAAAAAACTAATAAAAGGCCTTTATTAGAGATTTTATAAGCACTGATAAAGGGTTCTTTTAGCGGTGATAAATTAAAGGGATGATAAAATTCCTGGGCTTTTAACGTCTCACATTATCAGCACTTTTCTAGTACTGATAAAGTCCATTTCTAATGCTCTTAAAGGACAATTTTTAGTAGTGGATTTTCATATTTAGATTCAAAAGAAGAATAATTGGAAGAATTTACATCATTAGTTTATTCCATAAAACACATATTTTTCATTTTATTAGATACTTCAACTTTAAAATTAGAACTAGAGTCACTATTTTATTCCTCTAAGGAACTCCATATACCCTTTATAGTTTTCTTCTCTTTCTTATAATCTGATTTATTTTTGTACTTTTTTTAATAAATCTTCTTATCCTAAGTTTAAGGAAATTAGGCTTAATATAACCAATATTTGTGAACTCATAGAATCTTATTTATTTGGTATTTCCATCAAACTTCTTGTAATTATTAAATAATTTTTTTGAATAATATCATTTTGTTTCATTTTTTTGAACTTCTTAAAAAATTGAGAAAGTTAATCACTTGAATCTAAATTTATTGAAGTTTAGTCATCAGATGAGCATAAAAATGAGCACTTTTTTCTTCTCATCCTTTAAACTAAATACATTTAATTAAGTATTTTATCATTTTATCATCTTATGTCCCACAACCCCATCTTCCATCTCTACTTCGTACATCATGAGTTTGATAATGATATCTTTTATTTGGAAATATTTCATAAAAAAATATTTATTAATGGAATCTAAAATTCCACTCCATTTGGATGGAATAACCCCGAGAACATTAAGATATTGATTGGGTTTAGAAATAGGATTTATTAAAGTATCCACATTGCTAATGATTTCAGACATCTTTCCATTCATACGACTGATGTTATCACCATCAATCATTCTGAATGTATTGAAATTTAACTTCATAATTTTTTTCATGTTCTCTATCAGATAATCAGTAACTTTGTAAGAAGGAAACACAATTTTCCACATTTAATGTGTTTTAGCACATTGAGTAACTCTACTAAACAGATCTCGACTGTGTCAATATATAATATCATTCTAATATTTAGATTTTATATATTATATGGAATATTTTGTAGCATCCAATTTTTATATATCTTCTTTAGAAACATTATAAGTCTTTGAAATATTAAAATAAACTTTTAAACCATGCTTTTTCAAGTAGATAACCATTTGATCCTCATAGTACCCATAGTTTTCTCTATTGAAATAAGGAGTCTTGATCACATACATTCTTTATCTATTTCCATCCATTATAGCCATTTGAAAATGGTATTTGTGAATTAAAACTTTTAGAATTGAGAACTCCATAATATCTTACTTTGATACCAATTATTGAATGAAGGGAGTTACACAATGAATCAAGAGGGGGGGGGGATGAACTGAGTTTTTAAGTAATTTGACCCCAAATAAATCAACCCTAAAATTGATCTCAAATATTTTATCAAAAGATAAGAAATAATAAATACATATATATGTGAATTAAACATAAGAAATTTATAGTGGTCTAGGGTAAATTAATCCCTTAGTATACTCCAAAAATTCTCGTTCTATGAACTTAGTGATTTTCACTATACAAGTCCTTTTTGTAGGGACCTCGATAGTTGAGTGAAGGAAACTACAACTTGTTAAAAAATGTTTCTACAAGATTTTCTTGGGATATCCCTTTTTACAGGACCTATAAATTGTCTTTAATAAAGGTAAAAGGAATATAAAACATATTCAAATTCATCTCATAGTTGTAAGATGAAACTTAAAAAAATGATAAATTCTTCTAGAGAATGAATAGAACTTCAATGATTAGTTTTAGAAGGTCTCTAATGTAACATACCATTACCATCTTTTAGGTGATTTTGAACTTTTGTTTTGATTTCACTTTTTTTGTATCTTGTTTTGGGTTGTCATTGGAAGAAGATAGTTTTTTTAAAGGTCTCTAGTATTGAGAATCGTTAGCGCATGGTTAGTGAAAACCACGTAGCCTTTCTTAGAAAATGATGGAACTTTTATTGAAGATTCAGAGGAAGGCATATGGTTGGAGCATGATTTTTCAAAATGTGTATTAAAACCATGAAACATCTTCCAGTAGTCCAGGTGAGGGAACATGGTTGGCACACAATTTTTTAAACTGTGTATCAAAACTTTCAAAATTTTCAAGTGGTTTTGTTTGGGGTACATGATTGGTACACAGTTTTTCAAACCGTACAACCAAACCATGCACTCTTCAAATGGGTCTATTTGGGGTAACGATTGTGTGAAAAGTTAGTACTAACCATGTGAACTACCCAACAAACCATTCAAATGGGTTTTTAATGCCTTAAAACCTGTAATTAAAATACAAATACCCCCTTATTAACCCCAAACATATCCTAATCGAACTAAATTCAATCATTTGGTTTTTGGGATCCCTCGAAAGGTATTTTGTCTCTCCCAACATTATCTCTTGGAAAATTTAAGTACCCATAGAAGCAGTGATCCTCTTCCAGTAAATTATTATCCTCTTATACTCTGATATATCTTATTGTTTTGATTCATTATTCCTAAAGGTTATGATGGTCTTGTGTTCCATTGTATCATGTTTGATTGATGTAGAATTGTAGATCTTGGGTACTTTATCTCTTATATCGAGATCCCTCTTCCTAGATTCAGTGATATCCATTAGAGGAGACACATATTGGATCCATTGTAGTTGCATTTTGGATTTTCCATATAGGTGTTTCTATTATTTTACTTCATTTTTTAATTAATTATTACTCAATAATTTATAGATATGTGCCTACTTCCAAAAAATGTTATATAATTTTTGATATTGAATTTCCTTGTGAAATCCTCTTTGATCTTATTTTATATAAATTGAACATGTCATGGGTTCCATCTCATGGTTTTATAAATTGATGAATTTTATGTTTATATTAATTCATTTTCAAATAGTTTTTCATGGATACCTTTTGTAAAGTGAGAGATACGGCCCAATTTTGATTTCTAAAGTGAAATGATTTTACTTTCATAAAATAGGTTAAAATATGTGATAATTTTCATAGATATTCAAATTCTTGAATTTATGAAATGACCAAGAAATCTCATTTTATGATTTACTCCTTGATTTTATATGTGTATTTTGGATGATTTGAAATGAGTGACATGATCACATGGAATGAGTGTGTAAACCCATGATCTGAAATGAATTTAAACCTTTTATGTTTTTAATATTACTTTGAATTAAATGAATAGTTTTGAAGGCCCATTTGGAATTTGATAATTACATGTGAAAGGAAGAATTTATGATTACCAATTTAAATGTTTATTTACAGGAAGGGTTTTAAATGGAAATTGATGATGTTTGACGAGCCAGTTGGCACTTTATGAAGATACTATGTTGTGATAGTCCCTTTATACAGATTACCTGATTATTAAGATTCCCATTGACGGGTATTGATAATGTATTATTAACTTGAGGGAGTTATAGGGTAAGAGTGATATTTTATTTGATGTAATAATCCCATGATTGAAATGCCGAGGGCATGAGACCATGATTGATATTGATAAGGATCCCCATTGTGATTCTCATAACTTTATTATCTCAATCAATTGTTTAAAATGCTCATGGGAACCTTGGTATTTAAATGAGATAACCTTGATATATGATTTTCTATCAGGCCCACACCGTATCTAGTGGATATCCATAGAGAACATGAAGGGTTTAGGCTATTAACATATAGACAAAAAAGAAGTTGTGTGTGTAACTGGTTTTCAATAGACCGATGAGACTAGATGTAAGCCCAAAAAATTAGTCACAATGTATTTTTTATTATCTTTAACCAGAGTTTCCTTGCTTGATTGATTAATGATGTTTATTGGCCTATTTATTAAATTGAAGCACCTTGGCACTATTTTATTTAATCTTATATAAATATTTATATTAGCTATATGTTCTTATATTTTTTGATTGATTTTTCTATAGCTTGTGAAATGGGTTTCAATGATTTTCAAGAAAAGGTTTGGTTTTCAATGATGAAATAGAATGTTTCCAAATTTGGTTTGGTAAATGATTTGAAAGTGTCTAAAAATATATTTTAATCCAAAATCCATTATAAAATGATTTATATGGATTTATTTATCCTTTAAAAAATATAAATACTTTCACTAAATTTATTATACTCCCCTTTTAACAAATTTGAATTACCATATGAAGTAACTGAAAAGACACTTTGGTGAAATCCTATTAGGATCTGTAGCTCACACAAATCTTGTGCTATTTGATGTTTTCTTCCTTTATGATCTTATAGAAAGTTCTTATACTCTTTTCTTACTTTATATGTTCTAACTTGGGTGACCACGGGTGGGTGAATTGGGACATGGTGGGTGATCATGGACAACTAAGAGATAGGTTTCATTTTTTTTTTCAGTTTTCAGTTTTTATAGCTTCTATTTGTACTCTAAGATTGATGTATTGATTTTTTATTTGATGTTGTTTTCTACATTTCAATTTTATTATTATTTTATATTGTGGATGAAATCATTTTCAGAGGTTTATTCTGTATTCTTAGGTGCTTTTTTTCAACTCTTGGAGACCAGGAACACTCTTCAAGTTAATGATGGATTGGATCGAATATTAGTTTGGACGGTTCTATGAGACGGTTTGTTAAAAATGTTATAAATGGAGTTATTTCCTTGAAAGTAATTATTTCTCCTTTAAATACGTTATGTTATTTGGGGTGAGTCATAGTAGGAAGGAGATTAAGGATGTTTTAGGAATCAATAGGTAGTTCATGTATGGGTTCCTGATCACCACCTCTTCATGATGAGACTTGAGTTACTAAGGATACATGGACTTGATAATTTCTTTTAAGTTTTTAGTTTTCTAATGAAATGTGAGATTTATATTCCTAATGATACTATCTATGATTTGGGAAATCTCTTATAAAATTTGGAACCATAATGGAAGGATGACCACAGTCATACCATGTTTTCAAGTCCTGATAAACTGTGAGGAATCAATGTAAATAATATGGGAATCCATGTTGGAACAATTGTGAGGTTTTTGTGTGGTTTACCAACCCATAAAACCAAGACATTCATAGTTATATCCTAGTTCTAAACATGACACCTTATCCTTTTCTTCTAAGTGACTTAACGTTTTTTAGGTTAGTTAGAAGGGTTATATATGTGGTTTTATTCATTCCCTTGTTTTGACATTTCATATTTAATACCTTTTTGATTATTTTAAATCCCTTTATATAACAAAATTCGGTCTTAAAAAAAGTTTTTGTTGAGTTGATTGAGAAATTTTTTCAGTTACCAAAAATTCATTTTTATGAAATGTTTGGTTTGGAAAAATTTATTTTCAAAGAAACTTTAATTATGTGTTAATAAAAATTTTAATAATAAATTTGGTTGGTAATGGGTTTGAAATAGAAATGATTTTGATAATTGTAAAATTGTATTAATATTTTTGAAACCATGGAATAATTTCCCTAAGCTAGTAAAGTATTTTTAAAAACTGTGATGGATTTATATCAAGATTTCACATTTTGAAGAAAAGTGTATCATTTCATAAATAAGAAATTTTATGTACTTTGAAATATATTATTCTTTGATAAAAGTGGGTTGTGACTATGTTTAAAAGTTTTTGTGCTTTTTTTGAGATTTCATTAATGCATTAGTTGATATACCAGTGTTTTGTGATGTTCAGAAACGTCTCCTAGAGAGTACTTCAAGAAATATATAATGTTGGTCCAACAATACAGTCCTCGAGCTAGTTCATCATGTTTTATAGAAGTGATATCTAACTTTTATTACTCTACCCAAACCATGAATTTAGTAGTATACCTAGAGCCTTTATATCCTTTTTAAACCATCTAGGATTCATTAGATTGTTGAACATCTTTTTACAGGGTTCAACAGAGTTCTCCTGAAGCAGTGAAGTGGCTTGAAGTGTTTGATGGGATCTTTGATTATATCAATAATCATGATGATATTAAGGTCAAGTCTATGATATTCTTACTTGAGGTACCTAGAAAAGATTAGTGGGAAGATTTGATTCCCTCCCATATGTATGAATGGATGTCTGGAGAAATATTCAAGTTAGTCGAAATTTGGTGGTAGTATCTTGAGAAAATGAAGATGGGAAAATTTTCTCATTTCTTGGGTTTCAATAAAGATGATTGATTGGTTGCATGTTATACCAAGATATTCTCACGATTGGTATGTTTCTTACCTGGGGTTGTTAGTGATGAATTCAATAAGGATATATATATTTTAGAAAAGTTCATCACCTAGAACTTTTGACCACCATGCCTACGGGCTAGTTGACCTTTTATTTGGAGATGCTTGAAATGACCTTTTCAGCTAAAGTGGAGATATGATAAGGGAATAAAGGGGGTAATTCCTCATTAATGGTATAAAAATGATAGTCTTCTTGGGAAAATAAGAGGCATGTTTTGTGCTTCCAGAGTGGAGAACATGGTCATCCTAAGAAGTTATGTTCAAAATATAAGTGAGTTTGTAAATGCTGTGTCCATTTGGGTCACTGTAAGAGGTTAAGTAAGTTGGGATAATAAAAAGGGATGTTTTAGTCGGGGGTCTTCTGCTTCAGAATATGGGGCATTAGATACTTCAAGATAAAAAGGATATAACAATAGGATTTATAGTGAAGCTACCAGTGATGGTTGATGTTGATCCAACTTGTGGTTTCTCAGATCAGAGTGGAAACTTTTTGAGTTTTTCCTTATTATGGATTGTCTTTTTTTGGAAACCCTTTGTTTTAGAGATACTAGTGTCTTGTTTTGGGATCTTTGTGGATGAAATATTTTTACCTTAGTTGTTTTCATGTAGATTTTTTTTAAGAACTCTAAGGTTGTTCCTTGTGGATGTCCACTATTAAATGATTAACCCCTCATTTGTAATGAATTTAGTTCTTGATGTTTTTTTCTTCTGGTAATGGAGTGGAATCTTGTGATGTGAATCCTAGAGATGTTTGGGGGTTGTTGTTCTTAAAAATAATTTCTTTTTTCCTTCTAATTATATCTTTCTATGATCGGTGTTAGATACCATTCATGTTGGTTTTTGTTACTTATTATTCTCTTGTTTTTTTCCTTGATGGTTAGATCTCAATTTTGATATGTTAGATGATCTACCTTATGAGAGTGTAGTGCCCTATTGTGCATTGAACTTTATGTTTTTTCTCTTTTCACATGGACTTGGATAGACCTTGTAAATTTAATCAATTAACTATGATTATACAGTTACTTGATAGACTAAACACCCATAGGTGATGGAGTGTGATTTGATGAGATCATCGAGCGGTGAGGCTCAGGGTTGAAAGTCCTAGTATACCATCAAGTAATTTCCAAGTGTATAAAAACTTTTCATTTAGGAACCTTTCTTGTGAATTTTTTTTATCATAGATGGATCTTGAGAGTTTTTTTCTAATAGAAATATTTATTTATTTTTGATGTGTTTTCCTTTAAGGTTTTCAGTGTCGGCCCTTAGATGATCTCCTTAGCTAGTGGTTTAAGTCACTTCTTGGGATCGAATAGATGTATTTTTATCATGTTACACCATTTTCGAAAATAAATAAATTGGGGGATGACCCATTCTAGATCACTAGTATTTCCTTAGTTTGAAAGATTATGATGATCTTAGTGTATCGATCTTGGAGTTGTACATGATGTCATCCCTTGGGCGAGTCTCTCTTCTGGACTACAGACCATCTAAATCAAAACATGAGTGAAATATTTCATTTATATTATTCTTATATCTTTCATACTAGAAGCCTTTTGGGGATATAAAGTCCTATGTTGGGGAGAATGTAACATCTCATTACTATATTTTAGATGCTTTTGACCCTTATTTTGATTCCCCTTTACATTGATCTTATTATGAGTTGTTGTTGTAGGAAATGATGTTTTCTTAAAGGTTTATCATCAGGATAAAGGATGGTGCATGATTAGTGAAAACCAAGAAGCCTTTCCTAGGAAACTATGCACCTTTTTTTGGAGATCCTAATAAAGGAACATGGTTAGCACATCATTTTTCAAATCGTGCTGCCAAACCGTGAAACATATTCCAGTAGTCAAGGTGGGGTCGCACAGTTGGCACATGGTTTTTCAAAATGAGCATCCAAAAAATACATCTTTTCCAGTGGATATTTTTAGGGAGTATAGTTTGTTCATGGTTTGTAAAAGAAAACCATTAATCTCTTCCAGTGGATTAGTTTGGGGCACACATTTAGGTGCACGGTTAGTACTAACCATGCGTCCTACCTAGAAAACCATGTGAACATGTTTTTAATGCACAAAAAATTTTAATTAAAATAAATGACCCCCTATTTAACCCCATACACATAATAATTGAACCTAATCCAATCCTTTCGTTTTTAGGATCCCTCTATAGGCATTTTTTCTCTCCCAATATAATCTCTTGGAAGATTCAAGTGTCAATCGAAGTAGTGAAACTCTTCCGGTAAGATATTCTCCTATTGAACTTCAATCTATCTTTTTATTTTGATTTGTTCTTACTAAAGGTTATTGGGTCCTTGTGTTCCATTGGATCATGTTTTATTGATTTATAATTGTGAATATGGAGTCTTTTCTCTCTTCCATTAAGATACCTCTTCATAGATCCTATGATTCCCATCAGAGGAAACACATCTCAAATCTGTTGTGGTTAGATTCCAAATTTTACATATAGGTGTTTATATAATTTTTCTTTATTTTTTAATTCGTTATTTCTTGTGAATTTAAATATGTGTGTGTAACATCCCCAACCCGGGTTCCACTAAATTGGTTCCCTGAGTCGGGTTGCTACATGACCTCAGGCACGCCTCCATGTACTCCATAGGCTACTAAATAGAATCAAGGGTCTAATAAAACACATGGGAAGACTATAACCTCTTTATTAGAGTGATCCACAGTAGATAAAGTATGAAATAAAGTAAACAAAAATGAACAATAACCACTAACATGCATTACGAACCATTTCCCAAACTTTGTACAACCCCAGCACCAAACAGTAAATATGATATGTCATTCCATATAGTGTGAAGTGTAAGGAAAACTAGAAATAAAGATAAATAGAATAATCCTAAAAAGTGGTCTTGTATCCAAGCCCAGATCCCTCATCCATGCAAATCATATTCCCAAAACAACCCTCTAGAATAAGGAATTTCCTCTTATCCTGACTTAAAACCATGAAATCATCTTGGCTACCCAATGGTGGCCCAAGTAGGGTGTGAGAAAAACTCAGAACACCAGTAAAAAAGGTGTCTATAAAATACCCATCCTAAAAAAAGTGTATGCATGTACTAAAATGAATAAAATGTTAATTAAGAAATAAACCAGGTGCCATTAGTTAACAATAATCCCTTAAACCATTTTCATTATTCATTCCATTGGTTAGTCATTTTTATCAATTAAACTATGGACTAGTCTTCTCAACTACTATGCGTAAGGGGATGAGTAAAATTCCCTATCTCACTAGGGAAAAAATTTCACAAAAAATTACATCACACTTACCTTGGAGCCTCTGTCTAGGTATTATTATCCAATGAAACCATTAGGGGCATATAAAATTAGTCCGACTCCCTAACCCATGCATTCTAGGGGTGGGGTTTAGAGACTCAGTCCAACCTGACCCATGGGCATAGAACCTTAATCAATACCCCACAAACCACCAAGCCCTGTGCACATTCTTATAAACCATAATGAATTTACCAAACACAAACCATTACTATTTAACACATTCTTTTTTTTATAACAAAAGTTCATCCAACACATAAGACATCGTTATAAATTACCCCATTTACACTTTCTCATTTAAAATTTTTAAACCATTTAACCCATTTATCCATTGCAAACCTTATCCAAACAATAATGTTTATCATTTAAAATGAATAACTCATTAACCCATTAAAATTATACTAAATAACCCCTTATGTATTATTAAAAACCAAATCCAATTACCACTAGCTTCACCTCACAACCTAATCTAGAATTTCAACACATTTATTATGTTATTTATGTCATAAGAATTTCATTCTTAACTTAACATCTCAATTTACATGCTCAATAAGTGGCGCACCTCCTGGGTGGCCTTTAACATGGGGAATATAACCTCAATGCAACCCACTGTGATCATGATGGGTTCAATTAAACATTTAATAAATCAATTTATCATTTATAGTAAGGAAAACCAAAAGGGAAAAACACTAAATCACAACCACATACACCTAAAAATCAACATAACTATGGGATATAACTTTTAGACTGCCTACCTTTATTTCGAAGGAAACCACATGCTCAACCTTATCCTTTGATTGAAATCCAATCACCCTTCAAATCCACAAACAAATATCCACTGGAAAAAATAGTTTTTAGGGATTTTGAAGAATAATAATGACAACGCAAACCCTAATCCAAAAAATATTAGTAAAATGAGTGTTAGACTCACCCAAAGCTTTAATTCGCAACCAATAGTGCTCCAAAAAACATAGAAATGAGGGAGATTGATCCTTGGGAAGATTGGGGAATTTTGGTTCATCACTAAGGATAGAGGAGGAAGAATGGAGGAGAATCCTAAGTTAAAAAATTTAAGTCCCAAAGGGGAAAAAAGTTAAAATCCCACTTTTAATGGGTTTCATGGTTTTCCCACACAATTGGAGAAATTGTGCGCCAACCGTACGCCACCCTTAGTCCAAGAGGGGGACAAGCCCCATGGTTTACTGGGGATCCTGTATGGTTTGAAAAATTGTGAAGTGACTATGTAGGATGGCTCTCTACAATTACAAACAAATTTTCCTTACCCCTTGCATGGTTTCTTTAAACCATGCACCATTCCTGTAGGAAAGCATGGTTAGGGAACATTATTACTATTAACCATGTGCCAACCATACAACATGCACTGGATGGCCCCGCTCTACATTGTTCATGTCTCAAACCCTCAAAACATCCCTCAGCCTCTACATAGACTCTAAAAACACTTCTTTATCCATATTAAAGGTATTTAAACTACAATTTTAAACAAGAATGCAACTCACAGAAGTCTGAAATCTTACAACCTCCCCACCTTATAATGTATTGTCCTCAATCCATATTCGTAAGAATCCCAGAGTTTCCAAGGTAAAGAGATATTTATAATGGGCATGTATAACCATCTACCTCTCCCAAGTTTCTTTCTGAATTTTTAAAAGCTACCATAAAACTTTAACTAAAGGAAGAGTCTTTCCCCACAAGACTTTCTCACTATGATCCACAATACGAACTAGATGCTCATCAATGGATATATCAGCCTCATGATCAACATCATCAACATCAATAAAATGAGATGGGTCAGGGTTATAATACCAAAGTTATAACACATGATTTTTTTTCATATAACTATATCATCATGAAAGGTCTAATCAGTAAACCACCAGACTGATCCTCTCCACAATCTAAAATGAACCCACATACCTAGGCCACAACTTTCTTTGTTTTTGTATCCGATGGTGACCTAACTTCAGTAAAACCCAAAGAAACATATTATCACACACCATATACTCATGGGATCTAATATTTCAATCAATTTATTATTTATCCATATTCAAAGTTGTATCCATACATTTATGAATCAACTAAACCTTTTTTAACCTATCCTAAATGAGACTCGATCCCTACAATTTTGATTCTATATCCTTTGTTCAACATAACGGGGATCTACATGGTCTAACATAGAGCTACTCAAGTGGTTTCATATGAATCATATCTTGATAAAAATTATTATTAGAAAAAACTATAAGAGCCAAGTTCTTTTCCCAAGATCCACCAAAATCGAGGACACATGCCCACAATATGTCCTATATCACCTGAAAGATATGCTCCAATTTCCCATTCATCTATGGGTGGAAATACATACAATAAAACACTTAGTTATGAAGTACCTTTTGAAACCCCTTCTAGAAGCATGAAGTAAAACATGGATTATGATCTAAAACTATAGTCTGTGGTACCCTGTGCAATCGAACTATCTCCTAACCATAAGACTCACCAAACTGGTCAATAGTGATGGTCTCTCGAATTGGTAAGAGATGTACCACCTTGGTTTATCGATCCATAAATACCTATATTGCATCATTTTTTAGAGGTTTCCACTAAATACCCACAAAAAAATCCATCATTACTTCATCTCATTTCCATTTTGGAATGGGAAAAGGCTATTACAAACCACACGGTTGTTGATGCTCATCCTTCACCCGCTGAAAGGTGTAGAATCACATCAAAAAATCTAAAAACTATTTCTTAATCCCTAGACACCTATAATTTCTATGAATATCATGATACATTTTGGTTAGACCAAGATGAAACACCCACTTAGATGCATGAAACTCATTAATAAACTCTTCCCACATACATGTAGGCATAACAACATATCCATAAACATAAAAGATCTCATTATCACTAACATTCCATCTAGAAGGTGACTCCACACCTTCAAGACATTCCCTTAGGGCCAAACACTTTGGATCCTCATACTTAATTTCCTTGATTCAGATTTGAAGCATGGAATCAACTACCAAGGATAAAAGGGTTATCTGAATTTGTCCATCCTAAACCGATAGGTGTATCTTAGAAAACAACACCATCATCTTCTAGTCAGAACAAGATTCCAAAACTGCCTTGTTCTAATTCTTCCAACTAAAGGCATCAGTAACATTGTTCCCATTTTCCATCATGCAAACTAGCTCAAAATTGAAGGGATGAATGTACTCAAACCATATTCACTATAGAATATTCAAATCACATTTGGAGTAGATATAATTAAGGATTTTATGATTCATATACATAGTAAAGTGTTATCCCAAAAAATAATTTCACCAGCACTTTAATGTATAAACCATAGTAGCCAACTCAAGGTTATGTGTAGGGTAGTTCTATTCATGAATCCTCAGCTTTTGTGACCCTTATCCCACAAATTGATAATTATGTATCATTAATGTCCCAATCACAACACCAAATGTATCACAAAGTAAGGTATACTCCTCACTTGTCTCATGAAAGATCAAAATTTGTGCTTCATTTAATCATTTTCTTAACTCATGGAACATATTCTCACATGCCTTAGACCATTCAACCTTCATTCCCTTCCTGTCCAAACATGAAATCGGTGCTTCCAAATGGGATAAGTCTTTGATAAACCTTATATAATATCATTCCAAACCCAAAAAACTTTAGAGATCAAAAACATTCTTGGTACTCTTCCAAGATACCATGGATTACAGTTTCTCTGGGTCAATAGACACACCTTCCTCAGAGATTATGTGACCCAATAAACATACCATGTTAATCCCAAAATGAAATTTAGATAGATTGGCATATAGAATACGATCTTTTAGTGTACTCAGGATAATTTCAAGATGTTTGGAATGATCACCATGAGTCTAAGAGTACACCATGACATCATCCAAAAATAAAACTACAAACTAATCCCAGTATGGGTGGAAGATTTGAGTCATCAATGGAATAAACAATACTTGCACATTATTCAAGATGAACGACATCACAAAAAACCCATATGACCCACACCTACTCTTGAATACATTCCATAGTATATCATAAGGTCTCAACCTAACCTTATGATACCCTTATATTAATTCAATCTTTGAGAATATAGAATATCCTCCCAGCTGGTCAAAAATATCATCAATTCTTTGAAGGAGGTATCTTTTCTTAACTATCATATGATTTAACTTTTGATAATCCATACACAACTACAAGGATTTATCAACCTTCTTCGAAAAAAACATTTGATATCCCAAAGTTGAAATTCTCATATGAATGAACCCTTTATTGTAAAATTCCTCCAACTGAATTTTAAGTTCATAGAGTTTTACTGGTGCTATTCTATATAGTTCAGTAGGAAATTTTCCTTTTCTTGAAAATAAATCTATCGTTAAATTGATATATTTCTCGGGTGGAAGCCCTGAGAATTCCTCAAAAAACACATCTTGAAATTGATATATCATAGGAGGAAAGACAAGCTACTATACTCCCCCATCATCAATCATAAGACAAGACACTTGGTCTTTGTGTTCACCCAACTACTGACTGACTATCCCTGCATGGCCTACTTGGATATACCATTCTCCAAGGTGAACAAAAGTATTCCCCTCCAAGGATGTGAAATTTACCATATGATGGTAATATTTTATATGGGAATGGTACAACCCCAACCAACCCATGCCCAAAATTAGATCAAAAAATGATATCTTGAGCACAAATAACTCCCGTAGGAATTATTACCCACAAACCTCAAGAGCATACCCCTTAAATTTCTGGATATTTTCTGCTCACACCCCTAATGGTGTATCAATCAACATAACCCCACACATATGATCCAATTCTTGGAATAACACACTCATAATTTGGGAAGACATAAAATAATGTGAGACACCTGTATCAAATAAATCACTAGAAATCATAGAATCTATACGAATCTTACCTCAAACTATTGATGGTCTAACCTCACCACCTCCAGATGTAGGATAAAATTCATTAATACGATCTATCCCTCTTCCTTGGGTTATGGTCTTAGTTCCTAGTGCTAAACTACCCTATAGATGAGGATTCCCCTATTCTTGAGTACCACACCCACTACCCAAACTGGTGCGGTTGGTAGATCTCCAACTGCCTAACTGATATAAGGTAATCGAACCACTTTCTATACTCTGCATTGGCCTTGGGACTCTATCATTTCCCAAATATCGAAGGTTCCTATAGAACCTTTTCACATGCCCCATTCTGCTACATGCTCAACACAACTAGTGTTTGGGGACACTGACATCACATGTTCTCCGCCCTACCACACTGATATTAGAAAACTCGTTCACTACAATGAGAAGATAGTTCTATTTTTTTACCACTCATTAGACCACTTTCCTGGTGAAAACTTTTAAATTGATGCTTCCTAACATAAGAAGAAGCACCACTGGATCACACAACTGGAATGGTATGTCCACAATCGAGAGCTTTCTTTAATATCCCTTCTTAAATGAGGGCCTGATCCACCACCTCAAAAAACCTATTTAAATATAAGAGATTCACCAGGGAATTAATCTCATGTCTAAGTCCATCATGGAAGAATCTCACCATAGCTTCCTTATCCCCTTCAAACATTGGAACAAAGTGTTTCAAGTCAGTGAAGCGACCAACATAATCCATCACTATCATAGTCCCCTGGGTCAAACTCATAAAATCTATAGCCTTATGCTACCTCAAGGTCTCTATATGGAAATGTTCTAGAAAATTTTCTTAGAAACCATTCCATTGCATACCCTATGCATGTTCATCCTAAACCAAGATATCCTACTAACTATTTTCCTAAACTCGCAACATGTAAGCTGCTAACATGACTCACTTATTAGGAGGAGTCTTCAAGTGATCAAGAATCATTTGGATGGACTCTATATAGAACTCGTCTTCCTCAGCTACACCCTCTCTAGGAAAATTAGAAGGGTGTTGCAGATGAAACTCTTTGGTTGGATTAAACATACTCGACATAACCCACCTGAGGTCTCATTCCATCATCTACATAAAATGAGAAAAGTGATATCAAAACTTCTCCTCTCATTTGTGACTCTGGATCACCAGGGTTTCCTGCTCCATTTATGGTGGAAAATTCTTATATATATCCTCTTATCTCTCAATAGTCACACTTCATCATGGTGAAATTTATATAAAATTACAAATATACACCTCATAACACATAAAAAATAACATCCATAGTTTTCAAAAAGGAATTCTCTCCACTGTCCATAAATAACCCATTCTGCAAACACTGTCCCTAACAGACATATTCATGTCTTTATCACTACCCCTAAACATCCCTACCACGGGTCATGGTCAACATGGGGTAAAATAACTCACACAACCATAATAATATTTCATTAAATACCCTTTTCAAACATTTTCACTTCACCAACATAAATCATTCTCTTTTAGGCACCTTTCCATATTTACAAATCATTAAAACTAAAATCTTAACCAATTTATAACCTTTATTAGGCACTTTTAATTAACCATTATTTCATAGTACTTCTATTTAACCATTTTAATTATTTTTATTAAACACCACTTCTTTCAAATTTACAAGAAAATTAAATGCATTCTATCTCTCATGTCTCACACATCTTCCCTGTGTGTTCTTACCATCATGCATGCCACCTATATCCCTAGGTGCCTAGATGATGCATGAATGAACAACCTTGTACCATTCTACCCACACGAAAAATATCATAAAAGAATCAAATCACACAACAAGCACATCAGAAAATGGTGAGATATAATCAACTGTAATGACACGCATCAAGAAAAACAATCCCTCTCTAGGTTACTTGGGGTTTCCCTCATAAACTGGTTAGCTACTCCCATGAAAAAGATAATTTCCAAGTCCCGAAATATCCCAGTCTCCCATCTACCATCCTAAAATAGTAATTCAATAGAAATTAAGACTCCTCTGATACAACTTGTAATGTCCCCAACTCAGGTGCCACTAAACTGGTGCCCCGAGCTAGGTATGTACATGACCTCAAGTACACCTCCCCTTACTCAAGAGGCTGCTAACTAGTAGTGAGGGTCATAGAAAGAACGTGGTGAGACTGTATCCTCTTTATAAGAGTGATCCAAAATAGATAATTTATAAAATAAATGAAACATAAATGAACAATAACCACTAACATGCATTACCAACCATTTCCCAAACTGTGTATAAGCCCACCACCAAACAGTAAATATGCTATGTCATGTCATACAATGCCAAGTGTATGTAAACCCCAAAATAAAGATAAATAGAAGAATCCCCAAAATGGGTCCTAACCCCATGTTTGGATCCCTAATCCATGTACATTTCATGCCCAAATAAACCCTCTAGCATAGGGCCTTTTCCCTTGGACTGATCTACAACCATGAAATCTGATCAGGTACCCAATGGTAACCTAATAAGGGTGTGATTAAAACTCATTAGGTCACCATCAATGGTGTATACAAAATGTACAGTCTAAAAATATAATGTATGCATGTACTAAAATGAATAATAAGTTAAATAAGAAATAAACCATGTGACATTAGTCAACAATAGTCCATTAAACCATTTTCATCATTCATTCCATGGGTTAGTAATCTATATCAATTACACTACAGCCAAGGATAGTCAATTACTATACATAAGGGGATGATTAAAATTACTTATATCACTAGGGAAAACATTTCACAATCATTAACATTACACTTACCTTGAATCCTCAGTCTAGGTTGTCTTATCCAATTCAATCATTAGGGGAAAAGAGCATCAATTCGACTCCCTAACCCATGCATTCTAGGGGTGAGGTTTAGAGCCTTAGTTCAACCCAAACCATGGGTGTAGAACCTCAGGTAATACCCCACAAACGACCAATCACTTTGCACATGCTTGTTAACCATAAGTCATTTTCCAAACATAAACCACAATTGTTTAACACATTCATCATTTACTACAAAAGTTCATCCAACACATAATCTATCATTATACCTCATCTTAGTTACACTTTCTCAGTTACATTACTTTACCCATTTAATGAACTAATCCATTAAATGACTTATCCAAACAACAAATTTTATCATTTAAATTCCATAACTCATAAACCCATTAACATTATACAAAACAACCACTTATGTCAAGTTAAAAAGAAAAATCAATTACCATTAGCTTTACTTCATAACCCAAGCTAAAATATCAACACATTTATTATGGGATCTATGTAATAATAATTCAATTATTCACTTAACATCTCAATTCCCATGTTCAAGAAGCGGTGCACCCCTAGGTGGCCTTTAATCTGGTCAATTTTTCCTTAACACACCCCATAGGGGTCATGAGGGGTATAATTAAACATTTTTTCAATCAATTTATCATTTCTAGTAAGGAAAACCAAAAGGGAAATATAACATCACTAGAGTACAACCACACACACACACACATATATATATAAATAATCAACTTGAATATGGGATATAACTTGTAGACCACCTACCTTGATTTCAAACTCAAACGCACACTCAACCTTATCCTTTGATTTAGATCTAGACACCCTTAAAATCCCCAACCTATGATCAGATAAAAAAGTGTTTTAGGACTTATGAATAATAATAATGACTACACAATCCCTAATCCCAAAAAATAGAGTAAAAGGAGTGTTAGACACACCCATAGCTTAAATTTTCAATCATGGTTATGGAATACCATTACTAATAATCATGTTCCAACTATACAACATGCATTGGATGGCCATGATATACCTTTGTTCATGTGAAAACCCCCAGAATACCCTTGATCCTCCACATAGACTAAAAAAATCTTTAACCATCTTAAAGGTATCTAAACCATAATTTTAAATAAGAACGTACCTCATATAATTCTGCGTGCTTCCAATATTCCTCTTTCCAACACATGTTCTATAATTACTGATCTTGAATTGCCTTTTAAAACAATCTTTAATCCTATTTAAAAAAAATAAACATGGAATGGGTACCTTCTCATGGTTTTATAAATTTATGAATAATTTTTTAATTTTAATTCCATTTAAAAGAGTTTTTCATGGTTACCTTATGGAAATTAAGGGATTTTGACCAATTTTTATTTCTAAAGGGGAATACATTGAATTTTATGAAATGATTAAAAATATGTGATGATTTCCATAGAGTTCCAAATGATTGAATGTATGAAATGACCAAGAATTATCCTTGTAATATTTACCCCTTGCTTTTATATGTGCATTCTTGGATGATTTGAAATAAGTGAGTCGATCACATAGAATGAGGGTATAAACCAATGTTCTAAAATGAATTCAACCCATTTATGTTGTTAAAATTCCTTTGAATTAAATTAATATTTTAAAGGCCCTTTTGGCATTTGATAATGATTTTTTTAAGGTAGTGGGAATTATTACCCATTTTAATGTTGATTCAAAGGAAGGGTTTTGAATTGAAATTGATGATGTTTAATCTCATGGTTGGCACTTTATGATGATATACTCTTGTGATAATATATTTATGTGGATTAATTCATTATAATTATTCCCATTAATGGGTGTTGAAAAGGTATTATTCACTTGAGGGAGTTTGGGGGTGAGAGTGAGATGTAATTTGAGGGCATGATCCCATGATTTAAATGTTGAGGGCATGAGTCCATGATTGATATTGATAAGGATCTCTATTGTGATACTCCTTGATTATCTCACTCACCTCTATTAACTATTCATGTGAACCTTGATAATTAGATTATATTACCTAGATATATCATTGTCTAGTGGAATCAAACCTCGTATAGTGGATACATAGAGAACATGAAAGTTTCAGGATATGGATGTGTACCCAGGAATGTGGGTGTGCATGGAATTGGTTTCCTTGAGACTTTTAAGACTAGATGTAAGCCCAATGACCAGTCATGATGTATTTTTATTAGATTTAATATGGTGTAATCACTATATTATCTGGGTTATACTCTTGAAATCTATATACATGATACACAATACATGAAAACATTTGTTTTCACTACTTGGCATTGAATTCTTGATTGATTCCTAATCTTTATTGATCTATTTATTGAAGTGATGCAACATGGATATGTTGTATTGAATATTGTATAGATATTGATATTAGCTGCAAGTTCTTAATTTTATTGATTTATATTACCCTAGTGTGTGAAATAGTTTTTAAATATTTTCAAGAAAAGGTTTGGATTTCAATGTTGAAATGGAATGTTTTAAATTTTGGTTTGGTAAATGATTCTGAAATATTTAAAATTCTCTTTTAAATCCAACTACATTGTAAAATGACTTCTATATATTTATTTCTCCTTTACAAAAAATAAGTCCTTGTACTCACATTTTTATACTCCTCTTTTAGCATATTCGAATTCCCTTATGAAGTAACTGCATAAAATCTTTTGTTAAATACTACTGGGCTATGTAATTTACAACCTACTTACACCATTTGGTGTTTTTAGCCTTTATGATTTTATAATTTATGCTCATGATCTCATATTATTTTGTGGGTTCATGCTTGGGTGACTAAGGGTGAGAAACTTGGGACATTCTGGGTGGTCATGAACCACCAAGATATGGGTTTTAGTTGCTTTTTTCTACTTTTAGTTTTTATAGTTTCTCTTTGTACTCTGAGATGGATGTGTTGATTTGTTTATCTGATTTTGTTTTCCATAGTATACTTTGATTATTATTTTATTTTATGGAAGAAATCATTCCCAAAGGTTTATTCTGGATTCCTAGGTGCTTGTCGCCGACCCGTGGATACCAGGAATTCTATTTGGGATAGTGACAGATCAACTAATATATTGGTTTGGATGGTACTCTCGGATGGTTCATTAAATCTCAAATATAGATGACAAGTTCTTCAAAGAATAATAGAATTAATTGTTTCTTATTCACAAAAATCAAGGAGTCTCTTGTATGTATAGGATAATACATTATCTTATGAATCCTTTACATTTTTATATTCTTCTTAAAATTTTGAATACAAAAATTAATATATACGACAATGGTTAAGAGTTAATAGAATAATACTTAAATACAAAATCTATTTTGACATGTGAAATTTGATTATTAAAATAGAAATCACAGAGATCGCTATTGACTAAAACGATAGTCTCTATTGGAACTAGTTTATTCTTAAAAATACATGTATTATTTAATTCATATTTTTTATCCATCCAACACAATTTACAATAGAAAGGAAATTAGTTGTGGAATACACTCAAGTTTCTATAATATTAATAAATATATTTAATGAGTGAATTAATACTCTTAAAATAATCTCTTTGAAAGACTTTAGTTTCCTAGGACATTATCTTCTTTATTGATCATTTCTTCCTTTAACAGTTTAGGAGAAATCATTAACTTCATAAGATAAACTATTCCATATGATATTTCATACATTCATTAAATAATATTATATTTATAAGATAATTTTATTAGAAACACTATTCCATAAGATAAATTGTTTCCTCATATGATGTTTTGATATTCATATGATAATTTCATACTTTATATGGTAATTTCCATTATCAATTATCGACATACTGAAATTTTGAGAATGTAGGAAAATTTAAAAAAATTTATGATAAAATGATATTTGTATTATAATTACCTTTTTCAAAAGTATGACTCATAAGATATTATTCTACTTTTTATGATAAATTTCATACACAATACTTTAATAGAATAATTTACATATATTGGAAACTAAAATTCAATTTGAAGATATCTATTTTCTCAAATGATGATTTCCCTTGGTGAAAAACAAAAAACCATGGAGTGTTTAAAAAATAATAGTTCTTATGATAAATTATCACCTCATATGATAATTTATTATCTCATATGACACTTTCCTTAGAAAAAATTCTCTAAACTTGGAAAATTAAAGTTTAAACAAAACATGATGAAATGAAATATTACTTTAAGAAAATGAATAATGGAATAAAAATAATTAAGATAAATTAATCAGTAAATAATTGGGGATTTTTTTATCATTAAAACATATAAAATATTGAGATATATTACAAAAAAATTAGTTATTCCAATAGAGGCATGAAAATAACACTAATTTATTATCATAGGTGGATCTAATAAAATTTTAAGAAGTGATAAATAATGAATCATTAGTTAAATCCATGAATAAGAAATTGGATAAAATAGAAAAATATCAAACATAAGTGATTTTAAAAATGAATAATGATAAAAATATCATCATATGAAAGTAGTTATTCCCTAAGAAACATGATAATAATGTAAATGTGATTTAAAATAAATCTAGGTTGGTATGTTAAGGATATTATCAAATTAACGGCATAAATGGAGAAGAAAGGCTTACATCAATGGAAAGACATGAGTCGATTAGACTATTTTCTGGTAATTTTTATTTATAAGGACTTAAATATATATTAAATAGATATAAAAATATCATTCTCTAATTGATTGATTAAAGAGGATGTATAAATTTAGAAACCAATTTGGATTCAAATTGGAAATTATGAAGCAAATGTGTTTAAATTGAAGAAAGAATTATATTTCTTGATATAAGAACCACATGATTGGTATGCCTACTTTGATTATTATTTTAAGAAGTTGGAATTAAAAATGGGAGGTGTTGATCAAAATCTTTATGTGAAATTTTCAAATAAAGAGTATTTTATGGTTCTAATCATCATTAAGGATATCATCTTCATAAGAAGTAATGTAAAATAAATGGAAGAGTTTTATAAATTTATATGAAAAGAGTTTTATATGTCAATAATTAGTGAGATTACGTACTTTCTCAGGCTAAAAGTGAATAAAAGGGAGGAGTTCACTTTTATTTCTTATAAATATTATGTAAGAGAGTTGCTAAGGATATTTTTTATACATGGTTTCAATCCAGTTTAAACTCCAATTATGGTAGGAACAAAACCTTTAAATCATGAGGATGAAAAACCATTATTTTTTACTTTTTATAGGAGAATTATTAGAAGATTAATACACTTGAAAATAGTAAGGTTGGATTTCATCTATGGTACTTATTTGGTTGTAATGTTTCAAAGTAATTTAAAAGAATAGAATCTTATAGTAGTGAAAATAATATTGAAGTATATTCAAGTTACTATTGATTATATATTAGTGTGAGGTGTAGGAAAAGATCAAGATTCAATAAAATATTTGGAAACAGACTGGTCTAAATATATTTTAGATAGAAAATGCATAAATATAAGTGGATTTTCTATTGGAAACAAATGTTTTGGATAGATAAGTAAGAATCAAGAGAGTACTCCACTTCCCACAAAGGAAAAAAATTATATTTTAGCAATGAATTGTTATACTCAAATTATTTGTTTTAAATAATAATTGGAGGGCCTTAATGAATAAGTGTAATAACATCTAGTGAATTATTGTGACAAAAATCAGGATATTAAGTTAATTAAGAACTCAATATAACTCTCTTATACAATGTATACTGAGATTAAATATAATTTTCTAAAATAAAAAGGTTAAAAATAGAATTATCATGGTGTCAAATATTAGAACAACTTATTAAGATATTGGAATTTTTAAAAAACTATTTGACACATTGGTGTTTGAAAAATATTGGTTGAATAATGGAGTTCAAAAACCTCTTAAAACATTATATGGTTTAACATATCCCATCCCGCCATATGATTTAATTATTCTACTTAGATGTTCATGTTTATTAGGAATCTACCTACGTGGTCTATTTTTACATGATAATAACTTATAGAAAATTGTGAAATTGGAGTTTGGAATTTAATAAGATACTAAGTGGAATATGATATTTTAAAAAGTCATTCAATAAGTGGGATTGGGTATTAATAAGTTAGACAAGTGAAATTAGAGCACTGGTCTCATATCAAGGAAGAGATATACTCTTATATGAGATTTTTTTGTATAAGAGGCAAGATGATATATGATCCAGGGGGAGAAAAAGATAAGTGAATGAAATTTGGGGGAGTTGTGTGAAATAAATGGATAACTAATTATCAATTAGACTTAATGGTATGTGGTATTTATTGAGGAAAAAAACTCTCTCTTAAACTATTATTTTATATGGCGAGAATTGTTCACATAGAATTATATTGATTTATAAGTTTCCTTATTGGTATTTGTTTACGAGAGTATATAGAGTCTTGAATTTAACTTTAGATACTCAGGATACTAATGATTTACAACAAGCCCAAATATGGGAATGTAACAACCCTAAACCTAATATTCTAGAGTCGGTGGTTATTTTATTAGAATGTCATATATACAAGATATGAAATCATTAAGGATCGATAATTTTAGTAGTATTTAATAACTAGATACATACATGGTTCCCTTATTATAATGGAAATTAAACATAGAATATAACAAAGGAAAATAAACTTCTTCCTTGACACTTATTCAAGGATTTCATCGTCATAACCCAGGGAAGAAAAACAAATAAAAGCGTGAGAACAAATTATCAGTAAGGGTTACATGAATCAATAATAAGTAAAGAAAATTCAATAAGGCATAATAATTATAGAAAGGTAAATAACAGAAAAACACATGCCATCAATAAACTAAGAATGAAAAAGAATCCATAGATTTTGTCATAGTAAACATATCATGGAAAGTAATAATTGAATACTAAATAAAGAAAATTCTTAATTATTGGATGATATTTATTTGGAACATGAACCACTAAAATCAAGATCATTCACAAGACAATTTATGTATATGGTTAGAATACATATGATTCTGATTAGAAACAAATGTGAAGAGTTTGTCTCCAAATATTTTGTCTCATGAGACCTGTTGATGTATCGAGGGGCTATATAATTTCGGGCCCCACCCATCACCATAAGTATAAATCATTATTCAAAAATATATTTAATTCAATAATAATATGCCTTATCAAAATATATATATTGTGTAGAGTATATAGATTCATCAATATTTACTCAACTAAAACAACATTCAAAATAAAAATTGTATGTAAAAATGGTTTATATCTAAGACAATAATCATATCCATGATACAAAAAATATAGATATATAATGAAATATTTAGTGAATTATGATCATAAATAAAAAGGGTCAGTATACATACACTACACATAAAGAATAAGAGGTTAATAAGGTATATCTCACTGAAATAAAAGTGAGATAAGAAACCCCTTACAAAGATCGTATCATTAGAGTGAGGATAAATCAATGGAATAATAATATATGACAAATGTAAATACATAAAATAAAATTAGAAATATGTTATACAAAAATAAGAGATAATTTACCACATATTCTTGGAATAACATAACCAATGACATGGAAATTTAACCTAACGAATGGAAATTGAGTTAATAAATCCCATACCTTATGTACAAAAGCCTTTTCACTTGTACTGGATAATCAAATTAGATTAATTAATCAAATAATTAATAACATTTTTTACATGAATTTTATTTATTACAATTTTATTAATTTCATGTATATCCTTTTTATGAGTTATAATATTCAATTTCGTCATTCTGGGAGTGTTCATTTTCTTGGTTTTCATGATTGGTTCGCTTGTATACAAGTATGGAAGTTCATGTAAAATGGGAAAATTAACAAGAATTTAAATTATATGTTATTAATGAACATAAAAAAGTTAAAATTACCTTATATGTCATTTTTATATGGTATAATAATGATTCATTTGTTAAATTGTTAATGAAAATGATTTAAAGAATTTTTGGAAGTTTTTAAGACAATCTCGAACTTATATCATTTTATTTAATATCATGTCAATATATTAGTTCTAGAACATTATATAAATTATTATATATATAATAAAATATAATTTAACCATAATAATGCTTTCATGACCTAACTTGAAGGAAGTAACAGAAAATGAAAACACATCGTCCATGATGACGGTAAATCGACACATCATAGATGATGTTTTCCTTTTTAGAATAAAAGAGAGAGGAGAAGGGGTTAGTTGGTGGATATTCCATAAACACAATAAAATTATATTATATATAATATAATTTATTTATCATTCATTTTTGGATAGAGGAGGTAAGGAGTGTATAAGAAAATAAAATAAGTTAAAAGAAATTAAAAGAAGTTAAACGAAATTAGAAGAGAACGAAAGAGGATTTTACCACTTATATAGCGTCTCCTTGAGAAAATTTTTAAGGAACTTGAGATTGGTATTTTGGTGACAAAAGAAAGACTAGAACATGGGTAAGAGTTTTGGGAGAGGAATTTTTAATAATATTATAAATATCCAAATATTAGAAGGTGTGAGGATAAGGGGTGGTATTTATAGTGGGAGGGGAGGGGTGTTTTTTATTATTTTATTCATTTTGTTATTATTTTGGATCAAGACTATAAATTGTAACGATTCATGTGGATAATTATAGTAAATAGTTCATGTAATTTCTAACTAAGGGTTATTACATCAGTCGTATATCATCCATGACTCAATAATTCAAGTAATTAGGTAATACCATAAATTACCGTATTTCACTATTCCCAAAAATTCAACTATTTCAAAAAAATACAAAAAATTCACCCAAAACATTTTTCAATGTCTATTATTCAAAAATTGAATCAATTTTTTGAAAATAATTTCTAGATATGATAACTTTGATTTTTAATTAAAATCTTTATTTATTCAAAAAATACCGATTTTAAAACTATAACAAATTTTATGACACTTTTAAAAATTAATTATGGTTTCATAAAATAATATTATAATCATGATAAAATAAAATATTAATTTATGAATCTATTTTATGAAAATTCATTTTCTTTTAAATCGTTATATTAATTATATAATTATAATTAAACATTTTTTCTTAACAAAAAAACCAAAAATTTATTTATCTTTTTTAAAACATTTACGTACTTATTCCATTATATTAATATATCATATTTTCATTTATGAGATACCTAAATTTTATTTATACTTATATATGTGAGTTTGTTATTCTAACGGACACACTACTATTCTTAACTGTTACGTTACTATCCCAATAGTCATGTTAATATTTAATAGTATATCATAGTTAATTTTAACTACATAAACTATCAAATAAATTGAATTTATTTAAAAAGACACATTCTGTAAAATATTTAGGTGTAATATTCTTCTATCCTTCAGAAATTTCATCCTCAAAATTATTCATGATTATTTCCTTCTAAATTGATGATGGTGGTTTTTATTCATAACATCTTAAGGTTTCCACATCACTTCTTCCATTTTATGGTTTCTCTAAAGAAATTTTACCAGTCGAGTCATCTGATTTCTCAATACTTGCTCTATTGTGTCAAGAATCATGATAGGATCGTCTTATTAAGACAAATTAGGTTCAATATATATTTCTTCATAGGTGAGTACATGCATTGGTTCTAGAATATACTTCTTTAACAATGATATGTGGAACACATCATGAACTTTGGAGAGACTTGGAAGCATTGCTAATTGGTAAGATAAAGCTCTAATTCTTTCTATAATTTCAAATGATATGATGTACTTGGGGATCAATTTCCCTTACTAAACCTTATGACACCATTCCATGGAGATACTTTCAGAAAGGCATGATCTCAAACTTGATGTTCCAAATCATTTCTTTAGCTGTCAGTATAAATCTTTTGCCTACTTTGAGCAGCTTTAATATGAGCCTAAATATTCTTTACCTTTATCATCATTCCTTTAATAATTTTGGGTCCTATATGTTTCCTCTCACCAACTTCATCTCAAGAAGTTGGAGTACGACATCTATTTCCATATGATTCTTTACATGAAACCATTTTAATACTATAATGGATACTATTATTGTAGGAAAACATTACTGAAGGTAAATACTGATCCCACATACCTTGAAAGTCATGTGAGAAAGATATTAACATGTCTTCTAATGTTTGAATATTCCTTTTATATTTTCCATTTGTTTGAGGGTGATAAGAAGTACTCAAATGAAGCTCAGTATCCAATTTATTCTTAAGACTCTTCTATAATTTTGATGTAAAATAGGTATATTGATAATACATACTCGATAGAGGCGAACCATGAAGTATTACAACTTCATTAATATAGTGCATTTTTCCGCACTGATGAGGTAAATATTCTCTTATAGCAAGGCAATGCACTGATTTTGTAAGGCGATCAACAGTAACCCATATCATATCATTATTTCTAGGGGTCTTTGGTAATCCAGTGATGAATTCCATAGTAATGTCATCCCACTTCCAAATAGAAATAGGTATAGGTTTCATGAATTTTATAAGATTTTGTCTCCCGGCCTTCACTAGTCAACAAACTATACCTATTTACACATAGTCAGAAATTTCATGCTTCATATTAAACCACCAAAAATGTTCCTTTAGATCTCTATACATATTGGTACTACTAGGGTGTATAGATAAATGTGATCTATGACCATTATCTAATAGTTCCATTTTTTTCTCAAGTATTGAGAGAACACATAAAATCTTTCCAAATTTTAGAATTCCATCCTTATACATGAAGTATTCCGATTTTTCATCCTTAAAATCTTTAATTTTATTTTGACAATTCTCATCATCAGATTGAAAATTTTTTATCTTCTCCAATAAATATGATTTAGAAATCATTTGAAAAATGTGGGATGTTTCCCCATCCATAACAATTCCTATATCCATATTTTCTAAATTGATGAACATAAGATCATTCTCAATCCTCATTTAGGTTAGAAGTCCATGATCTTTCCAACTTATTGCACCGGGTAACTTATTTGATTTTCCTAGGTTGTGGTGTATTGAGTAATCATAATCTTTGAGTAACTAAAGTCATCAACTTTGCCTCATGTTGAGTTCTTTTTTTTGTGAAGATTTATTTCAAACTCTTTGGATAAATTTATATCTCACATATTTCACCATAGAGATAATGTCTCTATATCTTCTAAGAAATGATTATGGATGCTAACTCAATATCACAAGTTTGATAATTTTTTTCAAGAATATTAAACTCACTTGATGCATATATAATAAATTTATCATTTTTTATGAGGAAACAACCTAGTCATTTCTTTGACGCATCAATGTATATCACAAACCCATCATTTCCTAATGTTATATTCAAAATAGAAGCATTTAATAATCTTCACGTAAATTCTTCAAAACATTCAGCACATTTTTTAGTCCATAAGAACTTAAGACATTTATGTGCGATCTTGGTTAATAGGTTAGTTAATCGGTAAAAAATAAAAATGAAATACTTATAGTAACCTGTAAAACCAGTTAAACTACATACCTTGGTTATATCCATTAGCATAGGCCATTATTGGATTTAATTATTCTTTATAGGATCAATTAATATTCCATCCTTAGAGATAATATGACCAAGAAAAGTAATTTTGTGAAGCCATAATTCAAACTTTAAAAACTTACCCTATAACTATTTCCTTCCAAGAATCTCAAGAATGATCCACAAGTGATTCTTATTATCTTCATAGATTTTATAATACTCCAAAATAGTATCAATGAAAAAAAAAAAATAAAGATATTCCATGAATACTCTATTTATTAGATCCATGAAAACATTGGTTGAATTATTCAATCCAAATGGAATTACTATAAAATCATCATCTCTATACCTCACACAAAAACAAGTCTTCAGAATATCTTCCTTATTTACTTGAAATTGATGATACCTAAAATGAAGGAAAATTTTCAAAAAATATTGTTCTATGTGAAGTTGATCAAATAAATCATCAATATTAGGCAGATGATTCATTTTCTTTATTTTAATAGCACGTATTTCTCGATAGTCAATGCACAACCTCAAGAATCCATATTTCTTCTTAATAAAGAGAATAGGGGAACCCCATAGAGAAACACTAGGCTGAATAAATCCCTTATTAATCAAATCATCTATTTGTTTCTTCAGCTACACTAATTCCACATTGTGAATTATAAAAGGTGTATTTTATATTGGTCTTGCATCATGGATTAAATCAATGATGAACTCAACTTCATGCTCTGGGGGCATCCATGTAATTCCTCATGAAATATATCAATGTATTCACATACAATTGGTACATCCTCAAATATTAGATTACTTTCCTCATCCTTAGATGTTTTTTTCTCTTCCACCCAAGAATTTATTTTAGTAGAGCTACCGAGGGTAGATCTAGATAAGAATAATATGATTAAGTTTATGTTCTAAAGATAATGGATTCTACATCTTCCTCACAAATCATAATTTCCCAATTCTCATAATAATTGTTTTGCATCATATTTTGAAAGCCACTCCATATCGATGATTATATGAAACTAATACCTAGGTATGATGATAAGGTAATAAAATAAAGATTGTTTACATATCATAATGGGGAATAAATGACACATTTTTATTTCAATGAGTTTTCCCTTAGGAGATTTTACTGACATATCCCTAATTAAATCACAAGGTAAATGTATAATTTTCTTGAAAAATTGGGAGATATAAAAGAGTATAATGATCCAAAATAAAATAATTCATTGGATAAATTTGAATATAGGATTAATATACCTTTAACCACATCATTGGGTACTTCTAATTCAGCTGTGGTGATAACATAAGCTTGGGCATATGCCCTTGGCCTCATTTTTGGTAGATTCCATTGACTCTTAGGATATTGATTTGAATAATTCCCAATTTCATTATAGTTGAATCATTGATAATCATTGATTTTTTTCTTCCCATTGGATTCATTATCTTGATGTCCCTTCTCTCCACACTTATAATAAATTCCCATGCCTTTCAAGCATTTCCCATGATGATTTTTCCACAATTTTCACATAATGGGAATTGATTCATTCTTATCTACTTCTTTGATACTTCAATTTTTTTCCATAGTTATTAAAATACCTCTTATTATCTTAATTTCCCTTGAACATATAGGATCTAGAAATTTTTTTCTCAATTTTGGTGGAAATTAATACTATTTAATCATATGATGAAAATGTTTAAGAAGTTAGTGCCCTTCAGAAACTTGTCTTATGAAATTCAAATAAATAATCAATATTTTTTTACAAATCATTTTTTTGTAATCTGTAGCATACTAGGCTAGTCTTATGAAGGTAGATTTATACTCTATAATACTCTCTTATTCCTTTTTCTTTAAGAAAAGTAATTTTCCATTCATTTATGTCTGTTTCTCCTGAGGGAAATATTTATCAAATTATTTTTCTTTAAAGGATTTCCATTCAATGTGTTCTATGTATTCTTCATCCTTGGTATTCTAGATCAATGACCACCACTGATCAGAATATCCCTTTAGACAATATAATTCAAGTACAACCTCTTCATTTTCATTGCATACCAATGATAAAAATATCTTTTCAAGGGACTTTATCCACTACTCGACTACCATTGGATTAGTAGTCGCACTAAAAGATGATGGATTCTATCACATGAAATAATACAGCATAGGTGTAGTATGGTTATTCATCAAAACCTGAGTAAGTTTTCCTAATATAGTCATGATATGTTTAGCTCCAAAACTAATTGTGTTGACTTTCTTAGTAGGACAATACCTATATTGTCTGTAGGCATTGATTCCCTTTCTTCCATTAGGCACCATCACTAAATAATAGCACACACTAAGTTAACTCATAATTATCATCAGTACTGATCCAAAAAAGTTACTATAAGGAAATATTATAATTCTCATGTTTACTTAGCATCAAATTCCCAAGGTTTATACTAAACTAGTTCTGATACCAACTATAATAACCCTGAAACTAGTATCCTATAGTTTTTGGTTATTTTATTACAATGGAATAGATACATGAGATCATAATACCAAGGATCGATCAGTTTAGTAGTCTTGAATAACTAAATGAATACATGGTTCCCTTATTACATGGGTAATTAAATATTGAACGTATTAAAGGAAAACAAACTTCTTCCTTGACACTAATTCAAATATTTCATCTTCACAACCTGGGGATGAAAAAAAAGGGTGAGCTCAAATGCTCAGTAAGGGTTACATGAATCAATAATAAGTGAAGTAAATTAAATAAGTCATAATCATTATGGTAAGGTAAATAAATGAAAAACATATTCCATTAATAAAATTAAAATGAAAAAAATCCATAGATTTTGTCTCAGTGAAAATCTCATAGAAAGTAATAACTGAATATTGAATGAAGAAAATGATTAATTATTAGATTTCATGCATCTAGAACATGAACCATTATCGGCAATATCTTTCAAAATATGTTTTAAGTCTATGGGTATAAACTCGTATTATTCTTCATAGAAACAAACACTAAGGGGGTTTTCACCAACTATTTTGTCTCATGAGACCTATCGATACATTTAGGGGATATATAATGTCGAGCCCAACCCATCACTGCAAGACTAAATCATTATTCAAACATAGATTTAATTAAAGAACAATATTCCTTATCAATATATCCATATTGAGTAGAGGATATAGATTCATCAATCATTCACCAAGTAAAAGAACATTCAAAATAAACACAGTATGTAAAAATGGTATACAACTAAGACAATAGACATATTCAAGAAATAATAAATATTGATATTTAATGGAATATTCAATGAGTGATTATAATAAATAAAAAAGGGTAGTATACATACATCACATTCAAGGAATATGTGGTGAATAAGGCATATCTCACAGAAATAAATTTGAGATGAGAAACCCCTCACACAGATCCTATCATTAGAGTGAGGATAAATAAATGAAATAATTATGTGTTAAAAATGTAAATCCATCAAATAAAAGTGTAAATACATCATAAAACTATCAAAGGTCATTTCACACATATTATTGTCATAACATAACCAATGACATAGAAGTTTAACCCAATAAAGGGAAATTGAGTTATGAAATCACTTACCTTTTGTTTGAAATCCTTCTTCACTTGTACTTAATGTCATGAATATCAAATTAGATTAATCAATTTCAAAATTCAGAATAATTTATACATGTATTTTATTCAATATAATTTTATTAAGTTATAGTATGAACATTTTAATGATTTATAGGATTCAATTTCATCGTTTTGAGAGTTTTCATTTTCTTGGTTTTCATGATCGGTTCTCTTGCATACAAGTATGAAAGTTCATGTAAAACGAAAATAATTCTCCAAAATTGAAATTATATGTTATTAATGAAATTAAATAAGTTTAAATGATATTATATTATATAATTTTATTTAAGATAATGTTTATATATTGATTCCAAAACATTATATAACGTCAAATATGCATAATAAAATATTATTTAACTATAATAATGTTTTTTACCATCCTATATGGTGATAATGGAATATGAAAATGCATCTTCCAGGATGGTGATAAATTGACACATCACATGCAATGTTTTCATTTTTAGAGTGAAAGATAGGTATTCCATTAACACAATAGCATTCAAGTATATATAACATAATAAATTTATCATTAATGCTTGGATATATTAGGTAAGTATAAGATAAGAAAATAAAATAAATTAAAAGACATTAAAAGAGAATGAAAAAGGATTTTACCTATTGTATAGTGTCTCCTTGAGAACCTCCTTAAGGAACATAGTTTTAGTCTTTTGGTGAGACCAAAAAGATCAGTGCATGGCCAATAGGTTTGGGAGATGGATTTTGAATAATATAAGAAATCTAAAAATATTATAAGGCGTGAGGAGAATGGGTATTGAGGGGTGGTATTTATAGTGGGAGGAGAGTGGTGTTTTCTGATTATTTTATTAATTTGTTTATTATTTTGGTTCAAGACTATAAATAGTGATAATTACTGTGACCAAGTATATTAAATAGTGAATTTTAATTCAAACTAATTGTTCTTACATCATCCTTATATCATCCATTACTCAACAATTCATATATTTAGCTAATACAATAAATTACTGCATTTTACTATTCACCAAAAATTCAACTATTACAGAAAAATACCAAAAACTCACCGTATACATTTTTTGATGTTTACATTTCAAAAATGGAATCTTTTTTTTGGAAAATAATTTTCTAAATATGATAAATTTAATTTTTAATTAAAATCATAATTTATTCAAAAAAATACCAATTTTTAAATTATAACCAATTTTATGACACTTAAAAATTAATTAAGGCATCCTAAAATTATATTATTAACATAAGACAACAAAATATTAATTTATGAATATATTTTATGAAAATAATTTTTCTTTTAAATCATTATATTGATTATAAAATTCTAAATAAACATTTATGTTTCACAAAAATAACAACACTTAATTTTTTATTTTTAAAATAATTATTTAATTTTTCCATGATATAAATATATTATATTTTCCATTATGAGATTCCTAAATTTTATTTATACTTCATAGGTGAGGTTGCTACTCTAATGGCCACATTACCATTCCTAACGGCTACATTACTATTCTGATGGTCATGTTAATATTTAATAGTATATCATAGTTCATTTTTGAAATATAGACTACTGAATAAATGGAATTTATTTATGAAGATAAATACCATAAAATATTGGGGTGTTATCAGGAATGTAATAGCCCAAGATATTAGTGTGGATAATGTTGTAATTTATTGGTCGATAGGCCATAGTTTCAAAGTGTTATGTTTTTTATCCATAAATATATGTAAATTGAGGTTAAATGATGGTATATGACATGGTTTGAAACTTAGTGAAGAACCATGAAGTATTTTCAAGTTTTAAAGTAGTTTTTGTGGAATTGAATCAAACCAAACCATAGTGAGTAGTATGAAACCATGGTTATATGGACCAAGATGAGGTCAAGAAACCCCCATAGTGGTGGAATTCATTATCTTAAAGGAAATATCTATGGGAAATGGGATATGTAACCACATTAAAGTTGACATCATAGTATATGGTAACATGGGGAGCTAGTCATGGTGCATTATGAAAGCGCTTATCATCGTTATTTTGGAAAATTAGAAAATTGGGAACTAGATATCACCACACAATGGTGGTGATCATTTTATTATGTTGAACATTCTAGAGTGTTTTTGGAAATGACCAATAAGGGTGAAACAATTGTTTTAGAAGACCCGTTTTTAGAAAATGGGAAACTTGTAATTTTTAAAGTCATAGTGGTAATTTTTTCTAGATAAATATTTTTATGGATAATTCAATAGAGTTGAAATAAAACAATCCATATTAGAAGACACTATATTGTTGTGTGTTAAAATATAGAGATTTTAAAGAAGAAAGTGTAATGTATTAACCCAACCTATCAACCCTAAACCTCACATGGATTGAGTCGGAGTTTTACTAAGCCTTAAGTGTGTCCCCCAAACACTATATGCTGGAAATAAATGATGAGGGTTTAAAAAAAATACTATTTCGAAATATTTTACCCTCATAAGACACATTCCCCTGAAACCAACCATTTATGGGGATTTCGGAATGAGGTGTTCATAACTCAAACCTCATCAACATATTGGTAAAATAAAATAAATAAAAAATATAAACAATAAAAACTAGTATCATATGATGAATAATAAAATATTTTACTAAAATAAATAGTTACAAACTCCAATAAAATATAATTTTAATACAACCTAGAAATAAGTTCTATTTGGCCACCAAATTGAAACACCCGAAAAAGGAAATCACTGAATCCACCAAGACTCCCCAAAAACTCCAAGATTCATCCTTAAAAAAGAAAATCCTTCTCCATTGTATCCCATAAGTCATATTTATGAACTACCACTAGAAAATAAGAAGGGATTTCCCTTAACTATGTTATATTGCATACAATATACCTATCGACTAGAGTGGGTGAATTGGGCATGAGTAATGGACCTTGTATGATTTATTCAATGCTCCAAATAAACCCAAGATATATGAAATCTATCAAGATCAAATGAGTTTTTACAAAACCTTCCTTAACCCACGAAATTTTAGAAACTAATCATAAACCATGTAAGAGTGAGAATTATAAAGAAACCATTAATTAGTGCAACCAAAACATATCACATAAGCATCGTCACTAGAAAAAATACCAACCCACCCACCCTGTGAATAGATAGGACCAAATGGATTCCTTATACTATGAACCACTTTCATAATTTGGGTATCACCTTCTCATGAGAGGAACAACTACCCCAAACCTCACCTTATTAAATATAATAAGGTCCCTATTCCCAAGTGGTAGTTTACAAAGACTCATGTTGTTGGTCGAAGTGAGTATCTCAAGAGTGGGGTGAATTGAGTACCTGATAAAAATTTATGTTAAAACATATTTAAATAAAATCCCCCAATTAATTAAAATATGACCTAGTTAACCAAAATAATAGATTAATATAAATGTTGACCATTTAAATGTATTCTCAAATATTGATTAGGTATTATTCAATGAAATATATAATATTACTTTAACTTGTGAAACAAATTTACATAGTCAAAAAATTACAGACACACTAATTAATATTAACTAAGTAAGTAATGGTTTTGTTTACAGTTTAAAATAGATTTAGTTTTAAATATTATAAATAAAACAAAAAAAACACACATCAGAAATGAATACTAGAGGTCCAATATCAAGTATAGACTTAGTCCTCTACACTTGGTAATCACCTACTACCAAGTAATTTATAGAAAATTAATATTTTATCCACAATTTGGATTAGGTACTACAATAGTATGACAACTATCCAGGCTGCATAGGGGCCTCTTCCACAGTACTCGAGGGAATAAAAATAAAAAAGGCCACAACCATACCTATACCACAATGCATGGGAAACATGTGTTAGAATTTTTTGAGAAGATATTTTAATATCTTATAGTTTAAATCATGAGACAATGTGCATGTAATAGGAATATAATACACACACTTCTCATAATGTAAATATATATAAACAAACAGAGTTGATAAGAGTGCAAGGATAATCGTATTTCTATGTCGTCTAAGCTCTACAGATCATGACTCTTGAATGTAGTGTGAGATGAGGCTCAAGTAGAGGTTATAAGATTTTATATAGAAAATAGTGTCGTAAAATCTTCTTGTATGACTATATGATCTGAATGTTCATTAATATCCAAGCTCATAGTCATGTGTAAGAAAAATGCGACATGAAAGCTCTTCTAGTTCTTGCAATGAGGTTCAACTATCTTTACGTGTGTAGTTTTGAGTATATATTAGTTGTACAAAATTTCATGTCTATATAAAATATGGAATATTCCTATTTTATTAGCAATAGTAGAAAAAGAATCCATGTGATAAGCAATATGGATATTCTGTATCCTCATACTTAGATCTGACACATTACTTAATTCATCCCTATCATGAAATTAAAGAACAATAATTAGATCAAGTGTGGGAATTAAATTCCATAAAATAGCCATTATATATATTTAATTAAAAATAAATATAAAATAGAAGTAGTGAGTCTTTTGAATGGTGAAACAATCTTAGGGTCTCTTGAACTGGCGGTGACTCAATGTCTAGCGGTGAGACTTTGGAACAGTGGGAAATTCTGACAGTAAGTCAGGATCTTGCGTTATATCAAGATAGTGGTGAATCTTCTCAGTGTTAGGTGACTCTAAAACTTATCCAAATTTTGGTAATGATGGTGAGACATAGTCTAGAGGAATCCCATACTTTTTTAAATATTTGTCTCAATGATGATTTGTTGATGATAGCGATCCTTTCTGAAAATTTTTGAAAAAAACATTCTGGAAGTGACTCATCCTTAACAGTGATTATTCTTGGTAGTGAGACATCTTTGGTGGTTACTCAACCTTATAGGTGAGTCTTCTTGATGGTGAGACTTCTTGGGCAGTGACTCATCCTTAGAGGCGAGTCTATTTGGTGGTGAGACTTCTTTGGTGGTGAATTATCCTTAACGGTGAGTCTTTTATAGAATTAACCAAAATCTTCAAAAATGTATTATAAAATAAGATTCTATAAAACATAAATCTCATTAATATCATACTAATAATGATTTTTTATCATTAAAACAATGAGGTCAAAACATTCATAATTCCTTAAAGGACCAACTAAACACCAATCCACTACCAATCACAACCTAACACTGACAAATCAATGCCACGAAATACCTCAGAACCCAATCAAAACACTTGGAAACATAATTCCATGATTTAACATTAAAAACAAATAAACATTATAAAGTTATTTTTAAGAAAATAATAAAACAAATGGAAACCCATCATTTCATGTTTACTAAAAAACATACACATTGTAGGCATTTATTTAAAGAACCAAATCCATGACATAAATCAACTACTTTAAGATTAAAAATTAATTTAAATCAATGTAAAACCAAATCCATTAGAATTATTTTCACTTATAATATAAGATAATCTACCTACCTTAAATCTTCTGAAAACACAGTGTCTTTCCATGCAAACCAATATCCAATATCTACTTAAGGTTCTCAAATAGCTAACATCAAAAGACCTAAATTAATACAATAATTTCCCACTAGAATCACTCAAACCCTACCCAATTAGGGTTTCCACTAAGAAAGATAATTAAAAAGAGTATAGGATATGGTATAGAGGGCCTTAACTAAGATTTATACACCATGCATATCAAGACTCAAGGAAAATGAGATCTGGAAGAAGAGGAACACCCAAAATCACCATATGGGCTGAGAGAGCTAAGTGAGAGGAAACAATGAGAGTGGAATCCCCAAAATCATGATTGAAATAAAATTTAGATAGGGTTATTAAGTGGTTTTATAACCCAACTATACAATCCAGAGTGATTGTATAATGATCAAGCAATAGAAACCACCTCCAAAATCCCCTACTCGCATAGTCCTATTTCATGGTCCTAGACAACCATATAACAACCATACAGAGTGTCCTATCACCCTAATCATTTTCAATATCCAAAAAAAATAATATTTACCATTTTATAACCATTATATAACCGTGAAATCCTAAAAAACCAAAAAATTCATCCAATTCTATCCCCAAACACCCCAAATTTAAAAATACATCAAATATAACCCTTACATATATCAACTGAGGTAATATAATAATTATTTCCATAGAATTTCACATACATAGAAAGTTTTATTGATTCCTTTTTAGTGAATAACTTGGGACACTAATAACACATCAAGTCCTCCCTCTCTCATATCTCCTCATGAACCATACCATGTTTCCAAAGTACACCACAATCCCTTCTATTGGAGGTCCATAATATGAACCAAATTTTAAATGAAAATTATATCTGGGTTTAACTCAACTTGATCCCAAATGATATTGTGTGAAGGTAAATTCAAATACTTCCACAACTAAGTGATGTAAAACATATCATGCCTAGAATTGTATGGGGGATGCATTGCTAACCGGTATGTCACATACTTGATATGCTTGATCACCTCGAAAGGACCCACATAACTATGGGTTAACTTGACCAGATTCTCAAGACTAATATTTCCCAAACATAGTGATACCTTTATAAATACATGATCAACCATAATAAACTCTAAATGATATCAAAAACCAAAGACATAATAATCTTATCATCTGTGAGCCATATCCACCTACATACTAACCAACTGAATCATTCCCATCATCACTTGAATAATACTCAAGCCCACTAAAGAAGATTCTCCTCTGTCTTCCCAACAAAATAGAGAATAATATGACCTACCATAAAGCTCCTTAAAGGAAGCCATCCCAATAAAACACTAATGGATATTTTTGTATAAGATCTCCACCAAAGGTAGATTATCCACTTAATGGGTTTTTTGGATCATCATATGACCAAGGAAATAAAAGAGAAAACATCTTGATCTACCATCAATTGAACCAATAATTAATATTAAAAACATAAAATAAAAAGTGTATATAAAATAAAGTAAACTACATGAAAATAAAACTCAAAGGGTTTTTCTTGATCACAATATCATAAAAATATCCAAATGACTCTATCCCTCATGGAAATTCCACCGACCACAAGAATACCCATTTGTAATGATAGGACTCCATAGTCTTCAATGGTGTGATAACAACTTCTACATGAAGAAATAAAAGAGAAATAGGAAGAAGAGACTATTTTTTATGATATAAAGTATTATGTAAATCTAACAGGGGGGATCAAACCTCTTTATATAGACACATTCATTAAATTAAGGGAGTTGAGCATTAGTTATCATCGCTTGATAGCTGACATGAGTTATTATAATGCACAACCCATTGATGATTCATAATCCTTCAAACATATAAAATGATTATTACATGTATATATAGACATAAATTAATCAAACTGTTGATTCATAACCAAATTAAAACCATGTTGATGACACATAAGTGGTTATACACATGATACCCATATCATAATCCTATTATAATATATGATAAATGAATATCATTCATTCTATGATATAAAGACATCATAATCCATGATATTCGTAACATGTATATCACAAGTTATGATTCATGGGATATCATACATTTAGATATCCTTATTTTAGTGCATTTCCAAAAATCTCTCACTTGCACTAAAATTTCATATGGATATTATGAAAAAACTTAATAGTTCTTTTTAAATCCATACAAAATCTTTTGGGTATGGTATATCAAACTCTCTTCATTTTGGAAAAAAAACTCTATCCGAAATTTAATATTTATTCTATGGAATAACTGTGTGATCAAATGAGACTTAATAACATTGAAAATAAATATGATATCCTGATGTCATATATATAAGAAACGAGAATCCTCTAGAAAAACATCAGTGATACTCAAGCTACAAATGGGTCTGGTGTGATCATGATCAAGAATACTCATATATATATATAAACATGTCCACCACAATATGTATCATATTAATCCTATGTATACCTATATAATCTATTTATCCAAGATAATGATTGATAAAGAGATATTAAATATTTCAATTTAGTATAGGAAGTCTCATACATTTATGATTATCTAAATTATACTGACCATGTCTATGAATACATCATGTGTAATTCATATAGAAAATGATCACTTCATAAGTCCCTCATGAAATTAGATAAGAACATCACATTTTTCTTAATTAAGAATGGCTATTAATTTCCTCAATATAATTCAATCAAAGTACCACATGTCATTTCTCATCATATGAGTAGATAAATACAATATTTTTTGAGATCCAACCAACAAAATGGTCAACAAAATAACCAACCACCTCTGATTATCTAATCCTCAATAATTTCATAAGAAATGTATCAAAGTATAAATGATATTATGTAAGATATCTCACTAACCTTGTGTAATGGGGATTCATAGTAAGTATACCCCCATAAGTATGTAAATGAAAATATAATATTCCATGTTATATACTTTGGAAGATAATTTTAGATTATAATTATCAAATTGGTACCTCGAGAGTATATTCTATATATCATGTATAAAACTCTTTATAATTAATGGAAGATTATACTCTCACTAATATTAATATATCATCACAACCCATAATATGTTTTTATGATCATTGAATGGGGATAACTCAAAGTATTAATTTGAGGGGATAATTATCATTTCACTTCATGTAAAATATGAAAGCTATTTGAAAAATGATAAAGTAGATATTGCCTTTTGTATAACATGATATATTTTTCATTATTTAACTCATTTAAGAATACCTAAAAAACCATACATAATATATTTTTTAATATATTATATATTATGGACTCTAAAATTTGCCTTATGTTTTATTCACATTTATAGGTTTTTCTAAACTCATTAAATATTTACTTAATTCCTACCATATCTTTATATTACAATCTGATAAAACCTTCCCACTAAACTCTTTAGTGAGTATCATTTATAAAGTAATATTGTTCGAATAATAGTGAGATTTAGGAATCATATTATTAATTTTTAATTCCTTGAACATATTCAAAATGATTAACTACATAATATCAAATGCTATAATGTTAGTAACTTATATTTTCTACTTATAAATCATTCTATATTTATCATCATCATCCATGGAACACATTTTATCAAAATTTTCCTTGAAATATTTTAGTAACTAATGTGATTATTTATATCAATTTTTTATTATCTTATCCTAAACCTTTTAGAATAAAAGTAACATTTACTTAGTTATAGTAACTAAATTTAACTTTTCCTATTTTTATTTAACAATATAACCTAAAATAATTATAATTTTAAGTGACATTAAATTTGATTTTTTGACAAGAATAATTTTTTATTTTTAAAATTAAAACTACTGTAAGTCCCAATATACTTCCACTATCTTATTAGACACTATATTATTTCTATAATATCCTAATAATATAGAAAAACTCCTTTGTTTTAGGAAATGGAACTTATTTAATTTTAGTGGGAATATTTATCAAATAGACCATTGTTTCCATATCATATATGGAATTATATGTTTTTTGATCATTTTGTTATTAAAATAATATTCTATTATTTAAAATATTCCATTGATGGTGGTGGAATATCAACTCTAAATATTATAAAAAACATCTAGATATTCACTTTTATATTGGATATAATATTTTTTATCCTTTACTCCTTTTTAAAAAAATGTTGTAAAATATGATGAATTATAAACCATTTGTATTGAATCAATTATCTCATATTTTTTTATAAAAATACTTTTAAACAAAAAACTTCTCTTATCATATATGAAAAATGTTATGAAGTTACATATAATTTACTTAGATCCACCTAAGATTGATATATTAATTTTCACTAATTTTTTTTGTATAAACGCTTTTCATCATCACTTGAATGAAAACTATAAGCTCTATCAATTATTCCCTTGATTTTGAACTCTAGTATAGTTACCAAATTTTTAAATTATAAATTAATTATAATATACTCTTATAAACCTTATAATTGATTTCTATAACACTAATACCCAACATAATAATTCCATGGAGTTCAACAAATCCCTTTAGGTATCCAGGATAATTATATCATATGGAAACATCACTCTACATTCTTGATAACTCTAGGTTTAAATAACCTTGATTAGATATTTTATGATCTCCAACCAACTTTTTTTAATTTTAGATTAACCTTTTAACCACTTTTAATTTATCTAAAATACAAAAACCTAAACATCACATTCCCTAGTTCATTTATTATCCACACATTGATACAATATGATAAATATTTCTTTAACATATTCATACTATTGGAACATTTACATTTATGAAAATAGAATTAATTCAACAACCAAAACAATACTTAAGGAAACCTCTAGTCTCACTAAGTCATTAACATACCCATAATATTGAGTATATGATTGGAGAAAAAATACCTTGGGTTTCATACATATAATGCCTTTGAAAAATTAAGGAAATAATTTTATACTTATCATAAGCATCTAGTTCCACTTGTTGAACAACATTAATACATGGTTAATGAGGATGGTTTTCTATGAAATATAAAAACTATCTTAATTAAAAAAATCTTAAGTTAATAATATCAGGAGTTTCTTACATTAATTTTATCTTTTTCAAGGGTTAATATCAATGTCAAGTTTGATGATGATGACATTATTTATATATAAAAATATTTTATCTGATTATTATGATGTTTTTTATCTTTTCATCAAAGAATTTTTAATGAAAATAATCCCACTAAAATGATGACCCCATAATTCATATCCATTATGTGATCCAAGAACCATATTTTATCATGACTTAAACAAGTATAACTATGTAAACAATCCATTACCATATTATCTAAAAAAATATTTTCATTCCTATCATATATGACTCTTGGATAGTTGAGTGGATAATTATTTATTCAAATATATCACTAGGATTCTCTCAACTATATTCTATGGGTATCATAAGAGTTAGGATTTCCTACCTATGTGTGACCCAAAGAAAACATCAAGAACAATACACTTAATGGATAAGGTCACCTTATTGTTTTACTTCCTTACATAAGATAATCCATGAGAACCTAATGGTTATGGTCACCCATACTGAATGATCAAGGCCTTGAAAAGTGTCACTTTTAAAGGAATCAACCACCTAGTATTTGATGAGTTTTTTTATAGTTTCATCATTTTATCTTCATTTTATCCCCTTTACAAATATTAAAATACACATAAAATTAAAATTATATAAAAAATTTATATAAATATATATTTAAAAGGAAAAAACAAACAAAAAAAATGTTTTATTTATATTCTAAATATGAGATATAAATATGAAAATTTCATATTTCATTTAGGTATGAAAATATCTTATTTATAATTCCGATCACTTTTATTTTATAAAACTTTTATAAAGTATAAGTATTTTATGTTAAAATATTTATTTATTTTACTTGGATTAAATAACATTTAATGATTGATCAGGTGAATTATCAATTATAACCCATAAATGGAATCAATCAACACCGTTATGTTTCAGTTTTGTGGCAAAGTCAAGAAGTGAGTTCCCTTATGTACTGAGAGACCAACGGCGTAACCCTTATACATATAGAAATAAACTCTTATGTATGGGTAAATCAACTGTTATGTATAGGAAAAATGAATCTTATATATAGAATAATTATCCTTATATATCATAGAGTGAACCCTATGCAGCATTCCCATGGAAAAGAAATTCTCACAAAGGGATACATAAAGGTTACATGGTAGGCATATGTAATGGTTACTTAGTAGGAAAACTTCATACATAAAGGATACCATTAATGCAACCCTTACACATTAGCATATAACCTTTTCATAAAATCCTATAATATTTAAATATATACATCATGTCATTATTATAATACGATTCTCTATTTTATCATAACCTATGTTTTCATGATACCCTATGATATAACCTATATCGCACCATATGACACTGATCAATATCATGTTTTTTAAATGTATCATAATTTATGATATGTATTAGTGATAACTTTTGAATAAGTTATAATAGAATCATACATTTTGATATCCAATATCGTAAATCTAGGTATAGTGATCCAATAGATCAAACTCAGTCACATCATATGAAACATTATGATATGTCTTGCTAAAAATTACAATAAACATTTTATTCCTGAAATTAGTAAAATAACATGTCGAATCATTGGTGACATTTGATATGATACTAATGATGGGTTTAAAAGTATCATCATATGATCAATATAATTGATGATACCCATAATAACCCTATATATTTCATCAGTAGAATCAATATGTAATATGAAGAACTTAAAATATCATGCATACCTAAAATGTAGTAAGATCCTTGATTAATGAACTCAAAGGAGTTTTCTGGATTTTAATCACCTAGAAATATCCAATTGTCTTTTTTCTCCACAAGGATTCCACCTACTGCTAAAATCCTCATTTATGATTAGAGGGTCTTGTGATATCCTATAGTGTGCTAGCACCTTCTCTACGAAGAAAAAATGAGAACCATGAAGAAGAGAGTATAAATTTAGGCTAGATAGTATCTTGAAAATTTAATAGGGGGATTATATACCTTTATATAGACCCCCTCCATTCAATGAAAGGAGTCAATCATCATCTTTCATTACATGGAAGCCAACATGCATTATGATAACACATACCCATTGGTTCTTTATAATCATATGAAGGTTTCAAATGATTATTACATATATTTATAGCTATAAATGAATCGTCCCTTAGATTCATAACCAAAGGTAAACATGTAGAAGATGTGAAATTTTCCATGGACAAAATACCCATATCATAATATTATTGTAAGATATGATAGAATAATCTCATTCCTGGTATGATATAAGGATATCATAATCTAAGATATTTATTACATTCATATCGCATGTTATGATTCAGGTGATATAATACATTATGATATCCCTATTTTAGTGTATTTTCAACACCTCCCAAGATCTGCCAAAATTTTGGACTCATGTGTAATGAATTTCCTCCAATATTTGGATCATTATCTTATATTTACTATATATCTGGTGATGATATGTTGTATTTAAAGTTAATTGTGTATCCATTTCCTTTTTAAATGATTATCAAAACATGAAAGTGAATCGATGATCCCTATTAGTTGTAGAAAATTTCATAAAAATGTAATGATTTACCACTTATTTAACATATATCATTCCCAAATATTCCACTATATTCATCTCATTAATCGATATGAAGTGATATGATATGGTTCATCTATCAAAGACAACCCAAATGGAATCATGGATCTTCATGGTCTTTGGAAAATCCATGAAAAATCCATACCTATCTAATCCCACTTACAAACTAGTATAAGAAATTATTGAAACCTTCCTATAAGCCTCATATATTTAGTATTTACCCTCATGTAGATGATAATTTTTGAAACATAAGACGCCACATTATTTTTTCATACCAAACCACTAAAAGTGGAATTTCAAATAATTATACATTTTAGTAGAACATGGGTTAATTACCAAGCACAAATGGTGATTCTATTTCAACACTTCCTCCCTTATCTATGAAGGGGACATCAACCACTTATAAACATAAAAATCCAATTTGGGTGATTTCAACCATTCATATAGGGCCTCCCCACCATTTAGGGAATCTTACATATAAAGAAATTATAAATTTATTAATTGAGCTTCCTAGAACATATCCTGTAAGGTTAATATAACTATCACATTGAATAAAATCATTTGATTTCCTATATCAGCAACAACCAATTTCATCTCTACAAAGAGACTCATGAGTTTCCATTCCTCATTTGATTCCATAATCACATCACCATAAATCTTACAACTTAATACATCATCCACCATATTTCCTTTCCCAAGTGTATATCCTAGATCAATATCAATGCTTTTAAAATACTCTATCTGTCATTGTTACCTTATATTTATATCAGGGCAGGAGAAAATTCATTTAAAAATATTATGATCTGTATACACTGTAAACTTCATTCCAAAGTGGTAGTGGAACCATTTTTTCAATGTGTGAATAGCCATTGAAATCTATAATTCATGTGTTGGGTAATTCCCTTAATACACCCTCAACTGGCATGAACCATAAAAAAATCATGATTACTATGCATCAACACATGCATGATTCCCATACCCGAGTCATCATAGTAAATGATATACCTAAAATCTTGTTTTTACAACAGCAGGATTGATGTCATTGTCAATCTGTAATTCAACTCTTTAAATTAACATTTGAATTCTAGGTTTTGGACAAAAGGATCATATTTTCTAATAAAATTCATCATCAATGAGGCTAAGAATGAGAAATAATAAAAAAGTGTATATAATAGCTAATTAATCCCATAAAATTACACACCCCATATACATTATTGGGTTCCATCCATGACACTATTGCCTTGGTCTTATCAAGATCAATTGATACTCCCTTTTCATAAATAACATTATTATGTAATTTCACTTCCAATATCCAAAATAAACATTTTTATATTTTTTAATAGATATAGTGATCCTATGACATACCTAAAACAATATACAAATGTTTCTAACAACATGCCTCATATCATGAATAAATCAATATGTCATCGGTAAATACCACAATGAAATGGTCAATATATCAGTGAAATATTTTATTTATGAATGTTATAAAAATATGTGGAGAGTTGTTAAGAACAAATTGTGTTACCAAATATTCATAATGGACACACAAACATAAAAAATTGTCTTTGGTGTATTCTCTTTAATTTTTATAGGATGATGGTATCCTAATCTCAATTCAATCATAAAAAACCATTGAGAACCATTAAGTTGATCAAAAAAATCATCTATTCTGGAAAGAGTATATTTATTATTTATGCTGACTTGATTAAACACCATATAATAAACATATAATCACAATGTTCCATCCACTTTTTTCAGAAGGAGTACCAAAACATCCCAACATGAGGTACTTGATCTAATAAACCCTTCATTTTCTAAATCTTTAAACTATACTTTGAGCTCATGTAGCTCAATTCATACCATCCTATTAAAAGGAAGTGATAAAAGACTCATATCATAAAATAATTCAATTCAAAACACTACCTCACACTCTATAGGTAGTCTTCAAAAGTTATTTGGTAACATATTCTGATAGAGACTAACAATATTTAGTAATCCATCATGAATTACTACTTCTATTTTCCCCAATATCAACATCATTAACTAGCATGAGATTCTACCAACACCCACTATCAGAGGACTATACTTGCTAGTATTTACATCCCATTCACCATTTAATTTATAGTTTTCTCTATCAAAAGTGAAAAAAACCACCTTCCATCTATAACAATCAATCTAAACAATGTAATAAACAAACCAATCCATCTATATTATTCTCCCCTAAAGTTATATGGATGATGAAGTCATATAGAATCATATCTATCCATAATCCCAACTATTCTATTACTCATTTTAAAAAAGATGAATATGTGGAATGAGTGTCAAAAAATGAATACATTAGAGTAAAATAAAGCAATGAGGTACTTCTCACATTATAAGGTCCTACATAAACATATGGTGGATCCTTCTATATAGTAAATAAGTGACCATAATCCTACTCTAGATATTATATTCCACCCTACTGTAACTACAAAGATCCTTGAGTTGTTATGGAATCAGTCCATAAAGGGTGACACTACTAACATGAACCAAACATTTGAGACTTACCCATCGAGTCAAGGGATACCTACAAATGGTTTGATACGTACACCATAAATGCATTGTATGGGTTACTATATTACTATTTTAGGTGCCAAAAATTCCCACACATGAAATTTTTCTGAGGATTCTTAGTATAATTCATCTTTAATTAGTCTATAAAACCACATAGAAAGTATCTCTCTAGTGCATCTCACTCACCCATAGACGAATACATAAATATATCCAGACCATGTGGTTCCCCTAACCCATGTGAAAATTCATTGCATCACTTATTTTTTCCACTGATCAAAACACTACTCCAACTAAATGTAATGACCACTATCCTCATCGAGGAATTTCCCAAAATATACCTTTTATCCATGGATTCCTTATTGAAAATATTGATATAAAAATCAAGGGTAAGCATCACCAGTATTGATTATATGTCACCTCATAATATAGAACCAAAACTTTGAGACATCAATGATTTTCTAGAATCTATTTAAAGTGAAATATAGGACAACATTTTGAATTGAATGACATACTCTAAAACCATCATATCCCCCTTTTATCGATCAGATAACTCATTCATCTTTTATTCATGGTATTTCTGAGGGTATAAGTGTTTATTAAACATCTTATGAATTCATTCCCATGAAAACCCTTTATCTAGATTAGATTGCTAGAACAATTCCAACCACTCAGTTAGAATCCCATCAAATATATACATTTATAACTTCAATTCAATATCATCTAGTGTATCCATGAAAGAAAATGTTTTATAGATCCTCTTTAATAACTATGTTTCTTCTTACAGTCTAGTATAACCCTGAAAGGTAAAAGATTTATCTTATATAGTTCTAATGAGTGATCCACCCTAGATTGTTAATGTGGAACAAACTCACATACAATATATTTATCCATTTATAAATCCCTTATAAATTTTATTTTTAATAATGGATCATTAGGAACAATATTTAAAGTGGATTTTATTATCCAATTCCTTGGGGTTCTCCTTGGTGACATATTTATAAAATTACAAAGTAAAAACCATTAATCCCAAATGATACATCAATGGATTATATAAATCAATACAAGGGTTTCACAAAAAATCCTTAAAGAGTACTTTATCACTGAATTTTTTCTTAAGGATATCATAACAATAATTAAGAAATCCTAGTTTTTCAAAAAGAGGACCACTTTAAACACCACTTTGAAAACCTCCATTTTAAAAAAAGTCATTTTCATATCCATTTTTCAATGAAATGAAATTTTTTCTCAAAACTATGAACCCATGATTCCTTTCATATCCTTAAATGACTATGTGATGAATAAATACTAAACATTTTCCATGAGAATGGGAAACAATATAAGGACTCTGATCAATCAACAATTGATTCACCAATGATTTGAAATTTCCATATATCCTGGTGACTCATGGATTGTAATAAATAGGTTAGTTATGCATTTTCATAACTGGATCACATGTTCTAACTTGATCTGTCTCCAGACATATTACTCAAAAGACAAAAACTAATACCATTTATTGCATTCTAATCCATCGTTTCATATATCAATCATACCTAGATCTATTTATATTTTTAATAGTACTTAGGTGAATCCCACTAACCATTAAAGGATATAAATAAATTCAAAGGGTTTATAAAATTCCATTGGGAGATGGTTAAGCCTCATAAGACACATTTTCCTCATATGAACCATTTTCCCTAATTTTGGCATGAGGTGTCCATAACATAGACCTTACCAACCTATAGAAAAAATACAATGAAACATAAATATAAATTTTTTTAACTAGGTTCATGTGATAAATGATAAACCATCTTAAAAAATTAAAATGTTACACATACCAAAAAAATACAAGTGTAATAAATCATATAAGTATAGACTATCTGGACACCAAAATGAAACACCCTAAAAAGGATATCATCGGCTTCACCAAGCCTCCCCAGAAACTCCACAAGTCATCTTTCCAATTGGAAATTCTGCACCACAATATCCCCCAAGTCATAACAACTAATAATTACTTGAAATGTAGTAAAACTTTACCTCACATGTGTCAGTATGTATATATTCTACTCATCCAATGAAGTTTGAAATAGTGGGTGAGTACTATACCCAATTGTATTTCTCTAATGCTCCCTATACACTCCAAAATATGTTATAACTTTCAATCTCTAACCATTTTTTATAAAACAATCCCCAACGCATGAAAATTTTATAAACCACTCAAAAAACATGTGAGCATAAAAATTATAAGGAACCATTAATTAGTGTAACTAGAATAAAACACATAATCATCCTCATCAGAACAAATAAAAACCAACCCACCCATGTGACGAACTAAGACTTGAGGGATTCCTTAGACTATGATTCACCATCACAATTCAGGTATCCCCTTATTGTGAGAATGATGACTACCCCTAAAACTCACCTTGTTATATCTAACAAGGTATTCACACCTAAGAGAGAGTTTATATCATATCACCTTAACATTACTAGTAAGGTCACCACACCTATGTTGGAGTTTACCAAGATTCTTGCGTAATCCATAAAACCAACAACTAAACAATAATCCAATATAAATCATAAACCAAAACTGACAACTTTATTTCACTAATGAAATCAAAACATAATCAACACACTTTACAACCTAGTATCACAATTAAATATTTAAAAAATCAAAACTATAAACTTTTTTCTAGAAAAAAATCACACACTAAAAAACCATCATTTCATGTTTATGCAAAAATATGTTGAGAATCCCATGATAACTTCAGCCACTATAAGTTAGGTCATCAAAATAACATTGGAGGAATCCGATTCTTGAAGGAAATATTGAAAAAATCATTATACGAGAACAAGTATGCAAATATTTCACCCTTATCAATACACTAATTAAAATCAGTTTAACACTTTCCCTGAAAACTTACCAGACATTCATACAAGTAGAAATAATAAAGGGAAATGAAAAAGTACATAGGAGGTTTTATGTGGTTCTAATGTTTTATCTTACATCAATGAGAGAGAAATCATTGAATTTAATTTATCATAAGGTAAAATTTTACAATCACTATGGCTTGGAATCCACATATATCATTAAACTAAATGATTTCATTAAACATCATCATATAGCCCCACCCACTTATAAAGTGGGTCCCAGTCGATTAACTGGTTGCATTAACCTTCTATATTTTTAGAGATTTATATATTCCCAATAGCTACCAATGATTGTTTTTATTACTAACCTACTTGATCACCCACCTCCAAAACATGGAATAATTTACCTTCCAATCATACCAACGGCTCGAGGTGTTCAACATTTTTTGGCCAACCATTATCCTGTGACTTGACCACCATGAACTTTTAACCATCAGAAGATGGTTCCTTCCAACTATAAATCTTGGAACATCATCTAGACAAGCCTTCCCCTTACTAAATACCTATTACCACTACCTCCATCAGACCGAATCTTGTTCTAGAGTTTCTACTTTCATTTTATTGACTCCAATACTTGAAAAAGTATTCACAATACAAAAAAAACACATGAAAACCTTTTATATGTTGAAGAAAATCCATTACATAAGTCAAAAAATTTAATCACATAAAATCGTTTAAATCAAGTAAATTATAAACCCATAGTAAGTCAACACATGAAGCATACAAGAGAATCCACTTACCTCAAATCTTGTGAAAAAAAAATTCATCTCTCTGAAAACCATGATCCAAGATCTAGTTATGATTTTTAAATACAAAACATCAAAATCCCTAAATTAATCCAAGAATTATTCCCCAAAATTTCTCAAAATCTACCTAGTTAAGGTTTACACCAATAGAAATAAAGAATAAGAGGATAAGAGAGGATCTATAGGGAATTAACTTATATTTTCAAATTAAATATACCAAGAATCAAGGTAGATGAGATAAAAATAAAGACGGACATACAAAATATCCATATGGGATGATAGATCCAAACGATAGGGAAAATGGGAGTGGAAGCCTCAAAATTAGCTTTAAATGATATTTTAATAGGGGGTTTAAGTGGAAACATGACCCAACTGCATAGTCCTGGGTGACCTACAATTTACACTTCCACTAAAATAACCTACCTGAATAAAACTTCTACATGGTCTCAGGTGGTCATGTAGCAACCATTCCAAATATTTTGTCTCCCATTTACCCCTTGCACAATCCTAGTAACCATGTTTTGACTATACAAGACCTCCACCCAAATTCACTCAATTCCAACCTCAAACACCCCAAAATTAAAATACATAAAATATAATCCTTATATTTCATAACTTATATCCTATAAAATATTCATATTTCTTAAGAATATTAAATTCAAATTCAATGGTTTTAGAGTCAATGTGTTGAATGAACCCAACCACCCCATAGTGAGGTGAAACGTGTTGTGGCGTATAAAATAGTTGAATATATAGTATATTTGGTTCAATTTGAATTCTTATAAAGATATATATTTTTTCATGATGGAATTGAAGCAACTATAATGTATGTTTTTGGAGTCTAATGGAAGTGCGACATATGAAATTTGGTTTGGTAAATTTTTGTAATGTTAAATAAAAGAAATTAAAAGAGATAGATTAGATGAGTTGAAGAGATATATCACTTCTTTAAGAATTGGGACAAAATTATTCACATCCATAGATCTCTAGAGAAGGATGATATGAATGGATATATTATTATTGAATATTTAAATTTGATTTAAGAGGATGAATCATAATAGAAACACTATTTATGTTATGGTGTTTTGAATATTCTTGATATTCATTGTATGTGTATTAAATTTGAACTTTTTCATTATTTACCTATATTGAATTTTTGAATGGATAGATAAAAATAAGAATTAATCCAAGGTTTTGGAAGTGATTACTTCCTAAACTTTATAATCACATACATCGTGTAGTGATTTTGGTACACTGACAAATTACTATGTGCATACTCCTTAGATACATCCCTTAACAGTGAACCAAATAAAATCCATACGTATTTTCATTTACTTTGCATATTTGGATGTTTTAGATGTATAATTAAAATTTATAGTTTTTAGATATTATTTATAATATGATATTAGTATACATTCTTCATGTAAAAAATTAGACAACCTAATTTACACCCCCTCACAGGTTTTTTAGGATGTTGTAGTAGAAATAATATGATTTACCCTAGAAAAATAGATATAAATTTATAATATAAAATCACAATATGGATTTCATATAATCAAAATAAAGATAATATTTGTGATAAAAATCACAACATTCATATACCTAAAATCCAAACATTTTCTACTTTAACCCAAACCCAAAATCATCCACCTACTCACCCACCACACTCTATGCACCTAAACTTCTTGAAACACCATCTAAATTCATATAAACTCATTAATTATTATATAAACAAGAATTTAAACTTATAAACACATATCCTTCATTCATTCTAATATACATATGTTCACATGTATGAATTATTTTATTTTATATTAACCAGTGAACACTCTCCCATTCTTCACATGAATGGTTTCTAAATTTTCATTAAATGTTCACTCATATACACACATATTTTATTATTTAAATTTCATGTTTATGAAAAATTGACTAAAATTTATTTAATATTATCATCCATACACATTCACACATCACTGGTTAAAAACAAATTCACATCAAATTTTTTAACATCAGACTGATAGATTAAATGTGTGTTTCATATATATTATTATAAATGATATCAAATATAAACCACACAAAAAAAATATAAAAATAAAAATTTTATGATTTCATTTACTATATATAATATTTGATTTATGTTTTTATTAAAATTGACATAGACTATTCAATCAATTTGAAAAACCATGTAAGAAATTTCTCATCGATTTTTGAAAAATTGATGTAGAAAATTAATTTTCACTTTTAATTTTCAATAAAATGATTTGAAAATTAATTTTTTATTTTAGTTATGGAAGAATGAACTTGAAATAATAATACATGAATTTTTTATACTTTTTGTTTTACTAAAATATTTGAATTTTTTTTAATATTTTTATTTAAATTATATTGTAAACTTATTTGATAGAAACAGATGTAGAATCAATGGTTGAAATAAAGAAATATTTCTAATAATATTTTCATTATAATATATATAATGATATATTATAACAAATTTAAAATATATAAATGTTACAATAAAACAAACATACTATATTAAAGTTATATTAAAAATTCCATAACAAACATATAAATATTAAAACTATAATTTAATAAAACTTATAAAATTATATATATATATATATATATATATATATTTCTCATTGATGGTTCAAATCATTTGTAGTGGAAGAGTTTGTGTCAATATAAAGCTATAAATTTTATAAAATTATTTTACAATAACAATATAAAGATATGTTATATAAAAGAAAATATTTTAATAACACTAAAATGGTAAAAAGAAAATGTTTTTATAATTTTTATTATTTCATAAATAAATCATTAAACATAATATACACATTCTAAGACTCCATGTTGATGATGAAACTACAGTTAAAAAATAAGTTTTTTCAAATTCAAAATAATATTTTAATCTATTGTTAAATAATAATACTTATAAAAATAATTATTTTTTCATAAAAATATTTTGTTTTTGTTTTTTTATTGGATCATTTTGGTAGTACATACATTACCTTCTAGAATTTTATGTTAAAGAAGGTAAATAAAATAATAAGTTGTGATAATTGATAAGTAATAAATTAATATAACATATTATTCCAATCTATCTTCAAATTTTTCATGTATGACATTTAGTATGGATAATAACTAATAAGTAGTGTTTTCTTGGGAAAACATTACACGCAAATAAAATGTCTACTAAAATAAAAAAATTACAATGTTAATGATAATATAATTGAAATTATTATGAAATATGTTTCAATAACTCTCATGATATGGAAGTATTCAAAACTTTATTTCTTCATTCTGAACTATTTCTATGTTATATCTAATTATACATGCATGATCTGGAGACAACACTTCTAGAAAAATGATTAGTGGTTTTAAGAATACATACACGAAAACCATTTAATTTTGGATGAAAATATTGTAAATATAACTATTCAAGTAATGTCATGAATAAATTTTAATTTACATTCAATTAATAAAATGTAAATAAATATCATAATTTATTTACCTAAAAAATATTTTTCGCACTATAATTCCTAACATACCAACAAAAAAATATCCATGAAATTTTTCTCATTATAGTTATTATATAATCATATAGACTAATTCCGAAAGTCCTCAAAAGTTGATAGTAATACTCTAATATAAAAACATATATCAATAATTTAGATAGTCCTTCAGTTTCATGAGAAGTAGTATCTGAAGGTGGTGGATCCTATGGTTGTTGTTTATGATACATAGGCATTTACATTTATGACACTCATATAAATTAGATATATATAATAAAATATTCAAATTAATTTAACAATTATACTAAATAAAAAATTTCGATTCTTTATCAAACTGCAGTCGCTTAATGAGTAGAGAAGAACACCATACTTGATTTATTAATAATATCGTGTAACATCTCTTTAGTTATTCCAACTCCATTTATTAATGATTTAAGGTAACCTATATATATTTTATGATCCCAAATGGTACAATATGATATTGTGTATTCTCAATATATAACTCATAGTAGATGGCCAACTATGGAGGAGGTGGTGAAGCGTGATATCCAAGTTTAAACTATCTCTACATTTTGGATAACATCGGCTACACCCTTGATCCAATATTTTCCTCCATTGATTGAACCAACTACCATACTAGAGTTTTAAAATTTTATATTTCTCCCTTTTATTCTCATTCATTTAAAGGAATACTAGGATGACCAAAAACTTTTCTAATTGGTAAATTTAACTCATATCATCATAGGTGGCCTAGGTGCCCATCCTTTTCAAACATTTACATAAATATTTCATTCCAACCCTTTTATATGAATGTCCCTTTTATAGTCTACTTCTAAAGGTGATCCTCTATTTTTTTTCAAAATTTAGACTTTTTTATAAAATAAAAAATACCCTAAAAAATAAATAAACAATTCCTTACAATTTAATTAGTTACTACCCTTAAATCTTCTATAAGAAATTTCAACTTTTTAATTATTCATTCACTTCTATATTTTTCATGATGAGTGGTGGGAGAGGGGGAACTTATATCTGGAAAGCTATCTGACTCAACTCTCAACTGATAATTTAAATTATATGGGTACCTAGATCTCTTGATGAGATCTCTTCAATACCTAATATTTAAGAAATAATGAATCATTAATAGATTACTTCTTTAAATGTCCATAAAATATTATTTTTTAAATAGAAAATATTACACTTATCAAAAATAAATCATGTTTACTTCTATCCATAATATATTTCAATTTCCCTTTATTTAAAAATATGTATTTCTTACATGAATTATCATTTTTATCCCCAAAAATGCGGTATGAAGTTAATGTAGATTTAAAATCTATCCATCCCATTACACTAAAATACAACCATCACCACTTGATCTATATTGTGTTGGGTATATCAAATGTTATCTATATGTGACAGAATAAAATATTGGTTATATAAATTATTTAATAATTTCTTTGGAAAAAAATTAACTCATAAATTATTTAATTTTCATGGTCTTCTATAGTTGATCTCTTGTCATTTGGTCAACACTCCTCCAATAAAAAAAATAAGAGTTTATTTTTTTATCTATATAATTACAAAAAAATAGAACTTTTATCACATTTAGATCAACTATATTACCATTATTATAAAAATAAATAACCATATTATGTCTTTACTATGATAAATTGAAATTTTAAGAAAATTTTTATTACCACATTTACTATCTAAGGAAGTATTCTATGACCTTGTAGAAGAAAGAGGCTCTTATGATTAGGAATGATAAGGATCATATCCATAATAATGAAAAGATTCAGTAGTTTGATCATAGATGTACCAATAAAACAAATTAAAAATAATTAGTACATAAAAAAAGCAAATGAATTTAAATAAAATTTTGGTATATTATGAATGGTTGAGGAGGGAGAATTACAAAGGTACAAAAAAAACTGTCAACACACATATGAAAGAAGTTGGGGAGACTCAAACTTGAGAGCTCCTTGACACCCTATTGGGCCGATACCACTGAGCCAAATTCTGGGGTCTAAAATTTTGGTATAATAAATTTTATAAAAATTGGAAAAATAATTATAAGTGAAATTAATGTAGAAACAGAATCAAATTTTGATTTTAATAATTATATATAATAAAATAAAGCATTTATAAAACATATAAATACTATAGAAACATGAAACCTAACCATAAATGATGTTAAAATAGATATAAAATGATAATAAAAGTATTATTTATAAGTATTAAAATTCTAAATATTTTATAATAAAATTTAAAAAGTTATTGAAATAGTTTATAATGCTAAAAATACTAATAAAAAATTATACATCATATTTTTCATAATTTTAAAATTAAATGGAAACGGTTATATAATACATGAACTATTAGGACATAATTAAAGTATTTTTTCTCATATCCCTTCTTTATTATAATTCTATACAGTATGAACCATGTATACATCATGGTTATTAGTATCCTCTTATAATTGTGTTATAAATGAAGTAATCTTGCATAATCCATCAACAAAATCAATATTATTGATAAGAAATCCATTTTTTCCTTGAAAATGATAGACCTTTAGTCATTTTATATATCAATAAAAAAATTCCATATACTTCTATGATAAAAGGTCCATGTTTTTATTCCAACATTTTTCAATATACAAGTGTAAATATGAATTAATTTTGTTTAAAACCACTATTGTCCTTAAATTAGTTACACTTGAAACTAATTTATAAAAATTTCATGTAATTAATCTCTAATATTCCTTTAATATCTCTATAATATTCAATTGATGCATAAATTGGGTTTTCATTTTTTTCACTCAAAAATTAAACTACTTTAGTAAAAACCGTTATCCCACTATTATGAATTGTAATATTTTGTTCTACTCTTTAGGTTAAAACCTATAACTATCAATGAAATTCCTAGACCATGTGATCACTTTTAAATATTTTCAATTATTAAACTATCTCAATGTTTCTGAAGAAGTTATATCACTAGTCTTGTTCTCCTTTGGCCATGAAATGATTTTCTTATATTCATTCAACACCCATATATCTTTATTCACTATGTAATTTTGTTTTAGTTCGTTAATATGTGATTTTATATATAATTGAACATCTGTTACATTGTTCAAGATGTATAAATGTGCTTGGTTTAGTTGATCCTATATCATCAAAGTTAATTTTATACCATGGATCCCCTTTCCTATGATAATTAATCCCTCATAATGAGATCTATGGAGACCAATATGTCGTAGTTTAAATAAGTGGCTTGTACATAACTCAACCACCTTCTTAGATATATAGTTTTCAATAATATAAACCTCTAGTCCATATGGATTCTTATCATATACCTTCAAAATATCCATATACCATTCAAAATGATACATATAATGTAAATATAAAGGTTTGTATAACTTTATTTCTCACACAAAATATATTAATAAATACACCATGATACCACAAAATAATGGTGGAAACTAAATTTTTAGTTGAAAATGTATATTGAAAACTTGATTCTTTAAAATATTTAATGAATTTTGACTTATGAATTTGATACCAATAGATTTGAAAAATTAACACACTTTAATGCTAGTCAATATAACATGGATTTAAGGTATTCTACATGGTGTATCTGTTGTAGTTGTTATATCAAAACATGAAAATCATGTGATTTCATGTTTATTAATTTCAAATCTTTTAATTATATATAAATTCCCACATTTTAAGAATATCCTTGAGACTTTAATACCATGTGAACATTAAAAATAAACTATTTTTCTCTATCCTAGATAACATATGATAATATGGATGAAAGTATGTTCATTTTCCTTTAAGAGTGGGAGTTAACTCCATACATATCCTCATTAATAATTAGTCTAATAATATTTTTATTCCATTATTAGTATTGTATTTAATATCTAATAATATTCTAAAAAAAATTCATATATATTCATATCAAAATTCATCACATAAATATTATGATTTACCTATAAATATCTATAATTTGAAATATAAAATAATATTTATGATTTCTTTTATATGTTTATATAATAATCTGATCTTTATGTCTTCTCAAATTCCACCTCAATGTTTTTCACCCACTCAAAATATTGATCAACTAATAAAGAAGTAAGTGAAACATCATATTATTATGAATTGTTAAATGATTTTTTAACCTCCAATAAGAGTTATCCATACACAACATCATTTTATGACCGAGGAACACTATTTTTCTCCCATTTTTTAGTTGATGACATGAGGTCCCCTTTTCACAAATTAGGCACGATTTATGTTCCTTAACACTATATTTAGATAAAATTTCATTTATTAAATAATTATTCGTAATAACATTATCATACCATGAAATTTAAAAAAATATAGGAATCAAACACTTTGACCCCTTACTTCCATTACAATTTCAAATCCTAAATTAACAGTGATAAGTAAACAAAAATATCATTTCCAAGATGTTTTGGTCAATAAATAGTCAAGATCAGCATAATATATTCCCACTTCATACAAATATATTGGGAAAACTTTTAAATCATAAACATAATAGTTCATTAACTATGTTGGATAATAGTATTCCAAATCAGATTCATTACATCTATAAACAGTCCCAATCTAAGTTTTAAAACTGATTGTTGGAAATAGAAGTTTTTTGTTCAATTTTCTTCCATTATGGGGAATTTACTATATTTTTTAGTTTTCTATCAAAAAATTTATCCTTTTAATGTCATATTAAACTTTCTGTTTCATTTTAATTTTCAAAAAAACACTTTATATGAGTAATTATAGGAACATGCTGAATTTTCTTAGTAATAGGTGGGGTAGTTGGCATAAAGGATGATTCAACATAAGATATTTGTTTTTATCTTATATTGTCATGTCTTGTATTTAGGATACTCTAATAATCCTTCATATTCTAATCTATAAAATTCATAATAATTGGTGAATGAATTTATCTTCATGTACCCTAATTGTAACACTCTTATTTTGATGTATTTGTGCATTTTTAATTCATTTTAATATTTATATAAGGTCAAGGTTGGTTTTTGGAATGTTTCAAATAAGTTTTAGATTGTTGGGGGGTATTGAAAAGTACATAATTGGTTCATGATTTAGGTAAACCATGAACAATTCCTATGTAAATAGTGAATTGAATTTTAGAGATTCTTGGAAGGTGCACATTTGGTGTACAATTTGGGAAAATCATACACTAATTATGGAACCCTAAAAGATTTTTTGGAGTGGAAATTCACATAGTTGATGTATGATTTACCCATATGATATGTACAAAGGAAATCATTAAATCCTCTTAAATAATGAAATTATAAATTTATAATGACAAAAACTATATTAACTATAAATTCATGGAATAGTGGTTATAAGGGGTTGATCCCATAGAGAGTGGGGAATACAGTAGCAGACTTTTGGACAATGGTTGGGTCACCCCAATTTTAATTGATTTAATTTATAATAATTTAATAATGAAAAATAAATAAATAAGCTCCAATGGAAAATATTAAGAGAGGAGAATCAATTCCATGGGTGGTTTCTCTAAAAATAAATCCCGATTGCACTTGAAAAACAATAATACACATTGTTTGTGAAATCAATTAATTTTATCTATAAAAGAAACGATCAATCCCAATCAATCTACTCAAGAATTATAATTCCTCATAGATAGATGAATTAAAATACTAGTATGTATTAGGATTATATTTTAGAAGTTTAAGAATAATCCAATTAAGTGTTCAGGAATTAATTTCATTTATCATATTGGGTTTGGGCTGCTACCCAATGCACTTGGTCGATCCCACAAAGAGTGTGGAACACAGTAGTAGAATTTTTACCAAAAGTCGGGCGACCCCAATTTCAATTGATTTTATTTAAACTGATTTAATGATGTACTTAAATAAATAAGTAAAAATTAAAAAGTTCAAGAGAGGGGAATCAGTTCCATGGGTAGTTTTACAAAAAATAAATCATGGTTGCACTTAAAAAACAATAATACTCATTGGTTGCATAATAAATTAATTTTATTAATAAAATTAATGGAAAATACCTATCAATATACCCTATAATACCAATTCCTCTTGGTAAGATAAAATAAAATACCAAGATTCATTAGGAATAGATTACAAAATCTGAATAATAATCCAATTTAGCGGTTGTAAATTAATTACCATTATCATGTTGGGTTTCATCTACTACCAAACACACTTGGTACATGATTAAATAACATATATAATGAATGCGAATAAAAAAATATAAATTTAATAAAATTATTGTGCAAGTGAAGAAATAAATAAAACAAATTGTTACACAATTAGTTTAGTCGATCCCACTCTCCCTTACGGGTTTATCCTATCATCATCGGGTGGTTACTTGTGATGAATAAATAAAAAACCATAGAGGAGAAAATAGAAGAGATATATTGGAGAAATAGGAATTTAATTAATGAATATTCCTTTATGTAAAACCATTATTTATAAGAATAAAATTCATCCAAGAATTTCATTAGGTAAAAAATGACAACCTACAGCTACCCCGAGTCATAAATATATCTCTTGTTGAAAGTTACATAAAAACCAATGGATCTAGGTATTTCCAGAATGTTTCACAATATTAATTATGGTGTCACATAGTGAAAGTTGTGGAAACCTCCCTTTTTTTATTTTTCATATCAAGATTCACATCTTGAGTATTTTTCACAACCTAAATCACATTCATGATGTGAATTTACTATTTCATGTATGATTGGCTCAGTTTTCCCCTATTTCTTTACTTCTGAGCCCCCAGAACATCTTATAAACATTCTATATCATGGGAAACCTTATTTAAATGAAAATATTTATCCATTTGGATTCAATCCTAAATTTATAATTCATCATAATTTTCTATTTTTGATCTGTAATGCTTCCTAGAATGACACAAAGTGTCCTCACGTTCTTTAATTTCTACATTTCACTTCAATGTATTCCTTACTTCACTGTACTGATTCTCTTCAACAAAAACACATAAAACATTGATATCAAGAATACATATCATATTAAATCAATTAATATTCATCTAAAAAACATATAAATACAAATGAGAATATAGATAAAAAATAGATATATCAAGTACCCCCACACTCAAACCTTTTCTCATCCTTAAGAAAAGTCTCAACATCAAAACACAAAGGGTACATACATCAATAAGGTAATTTTCAATTTATGACGATCATAAAAAAAATTTATAAATAAATATTCTCAAATTAAAATTAATTCCAAAGAAAAAATTAATAAATCATGCCTCATTTATAATTTACAGTCCAAAAAATTTTCCCTTTTAACTTAAAAAATTCAACATTTCATCAACACTGATTCCATTTATGATTTACCTCACCATGATTTTTTATCTCATTACTCAAGTTAAAAAATTTAATGGATTTATGGTCATACCTTAGTTACATGCTCCTAACAATTTTCTTTCATTTAATCTAATTTATCCCCCAAATAAAGAAATATATCACAATTAATCATGATTTCTTTTCAATTAGGGTCAAATGTCTATAAGATTGAGGGTAGGTAGGTATTGAGGTTACAAACAAGAAATGATAAAAATGAGTCTAAACTCAAAATTAAAATAAATGATATTTGAAATATAATATAACATAACTTCTCCTCACCAAAATATACTGTTAGTTATACAACCCCCAAATAAAAAAAGTAAAGTCTCATGGACGATGAAACCATAATGAAAAATAAAAATCTCTTATTGTTATTTTTTTTGAAAATATATATCCATGATAAGCCTCACATCTACTACCTAACCGCATATTATTTTTGAGATAATTAGTTTGGAAGTTGTGATTTTTTACCTGACTAATAAACAAACCATTTTTTTCAAAATCCTTGATTGGAATGACCATAACATCCACCACCTGACCACATATGATAAAAATCATCAATCTAGTAATGGTGATTTTTTAGTCTCCCAATTCACAACCCATTTTATTTTTTGATTTTTTATTTTTTTATCATTTTGTAACAATAAGAGGGTTAAACAATAAAATAATGAATATAAATATGAACCTTATCTAAAAACCCTATGGAAACACCCTTGAGTCTCCTCTCAAGATAAAAAATTCCATATACACTATGAACAACCACTCCCCCATAATCATGAAAATGAATCTCATGAAAAATAAAAATAGTTGGGTAGAATAGAAAAATAATGGGGTTTAACATGTCTCAATCCTAAAAATGTCATCCATTAATTATATGGGCTAATAATTATCAATTTATAGGCAGGTCCCATGAATAAATGGCTCATCAAAAAATTTCCAAGCGAATTTATTCATTCATAGCTTCAACAAGATTTAAATTAATGTTATAGTAGATTAAAATTCTCCACGTTTCAGTTAATAAAAATGATAAAAATATAATGGTAAATATTTGGTCAAAATACTCTTAGGAATGTCAATAGTTTATAAGTAAACCATTTTATGACATGAACATTAATAATTAGTTTACTAAAAGAAAGATTATGGGAATAAACATCAAGAAAACCATCATATTATAAATAATTTTCAAGAAATTTAAAATTGAAGTAAGAATGTGACTTTTAAAATTTATATTAATATATTTTTCATTTATAGAAATGATATTTCAAATTTTCAAACTTATGAAAATATTTCTTTTAAATTTTTATTTCTCGTTTATCATTGAGTACAAGACTAAAAAATCAAGAATTTTTAGGTGAATCTAATTCATTTCATCTAATGTAACAATTTAACTTATTATTAAAAAATGTGATAGAAAAACTAGTTATGTACAAATATAAACAAGTAAAAATAGTACTCATATCCCATTGATTTTTTCAATGAGTTTATTTAGGTTCTATTTTAACCAGGTTGAAGATGTGAACTATTATCTTGTGATGTAAATTGAACTCACATTGTGAATTGGTTTTATATGCAACAATTCATTTTCTTCTTTCTTCATTATTACATGGGATTGAAAAATATAAGTAAATAGTGAAAGTACATTCCATTTTATAATTTAAAATATTTAGATCAAATAGATAAATAGATCGACCATAAAGAGAGTTATTAAACGAATCTAAAAATAAATAATCCAATTCCGTGAATTTTTTTTAAAAATATAGGTTAACATCTAGTAGATACACTATTTTATGATATTTTAGATGTAAAATTTCCTTTTTTAGATTATTGTAACATTATACAGGGATAAATGTATTAGACTTATCCACTTCGAACTATGTTGTGCATCTAGGTTGTTTCTTCTATTCCTCCCCCATTGGTTCTTTTTGACTGGTGCTTATGGTGGGTTGTATATTGAAGAAAAATTTAAATAAAATTCTAGGAAATATAAATATTACCATATTTTTTAAATCACTTGATCCACCACAAAATATTCCTTTTATTTAGTTGGTTCTCATTTTGTAATGACTTCTTAAGTTAGAGTCTCATTTTTCCTGTTCTAATTAAATTCAAAGGAGGGAGTCCCATTATTCTTCGGTGTCTACAATTTCAGTGTGGTCAGCGCCTATATGATATTTATCATCTTAATTTACTTTTTATTTTTTCCTTATATTATATTTATTGTACCACTTCAACCACATACCCCTCTCCCTCTTCAATCATCCAATCAAAAAATTTCTATTATGTATTTTTATTCTTCTTATCACTCTTACAAAAGTTTTTCTATGTGTTCTTATTGGCCTTTTTATATGAGTATGTGGTATGCATAAAATTATGATTATTCTTATTTATAAGATATAGGTTCATCACTTTATGAATTTTTTGTATTATATAAGTATTATTCTTTGATATCCTCAACCTTATTTTGGACATTTGTTTCTAAAATAACTTGAAATTTCTCAACCGCCTCTTCTTTATCTCTATATTCAAACCATTCAATAGCTATATTAGAATTAAAAGGTATGCTTCATATAAGGGAATATAAATTTCATAAAATTTGAGAGAGTTAATTAGTCAACTATCCCTATTATCTAAGTAGGACATCATGATCATTGATCCTTTTTTCTAATAATGTAATAAACTTTGTTAGTAATCTGATAAGTCTGTCTTTTGTGTTATTCTCTTGTGTTTTTTGAAAGTCAAGCTTTATCTAATGGTATAACTCAACCTAATATCTATCTTTCTAATCATGATAGTGCCAATATCATTTGTTTTACTGGTAATAGGTATATTTCCACTATGGAGGTTAGATTTAATCATATCTAGAAGAATATGAATCATTCTATCCATCTTCTTATTGTAACCACCCTTCTAAATTTAGTTTTTTCCATGTGGTTGGATATTCAAGAAATTTTATGTGATCCAATGTTGGTGTGACATAATACTAATATGAAATTGGCTCAATATTGTATAAGAAAAATAACTACCATTTATGTAAAATATAAAAATAAAAAATAAAAACAAAATCTAAACTAAAATCAGTAAATAGAAATGTGATAGAAAAATTATTTAACCTAAGAAATCAGTCTCGAGTTATTTTCTATGCTCCGGTGCTCCCCAAAAATGACACTAAAATTTTATATTTCTGAAGGGTGTTATTAAATTCTATGGTACAATCAAATTATAAATTTATAACGTCCCAAACTATACTAGCTTCAAAGGCATAGAATAACGGTTCCCATAGATAGCGGGGAATGCAGTATTAAACTTTTGACAAAAGGTTGGTTTGAATGAATTTTAATTTATTTTGTTTCAACAAATTTAATGTCAAGAATTAAAAATATATATGCAAATATAAAAAGTATAGGAGAGGGTAATCAGTTCCATTGGTGGTTTTGCTAAAAATAAAAGATAACTACAATTGAAAAACAATAAAACTCATTGGTTGAGAAATAAATTAGTTTTATTAATAAAAGAAATGGTCAATCCATATAAATGAAACCTATAATTCTAATTCATCGTGGAATTATGAATTAAAATACTAGGATTCATTAGGATTAGATTTCAAAATTATAATAATAATCCAATTCAATGGTCATGAATTAATGACCTTTATCATGTTGGGTTTCATTTTATACAAAATTAACTTAGTTCGTGATGTAATAATAGATACAATAAACATAAATTAAAACATAATATCAATTGAATAAAATCATTGTGAATGTGAATAAAGAAATGAAACAAATTGATATGCACTATCTTTTCCGATTTGGATCTCCCCTATGGGTTTATCATATCATCATCAGGTGTTCACTGATGATGAATAAATCAAAACCCATAGTGGAGAGAATGAAAGAGAGGGATTGGAGAGACATAATTTGAGTTAAACTAAAAATAATCTCGTATTAGAGTATAATAGAAAAGAAAAATAGAAAAAACATAACTATGAAGAATGATCTCCAGGTCGGAAACCTAGCGGTAGCCTCCTAGTGGTCGAATCCCTACACCTAGAAATGAATGAATATTTATCTATTTATAACCATTAATTATAAGGCTAAATGTTTTTATAGGGTCCCCCTAGGTCAAAACCTATGACTTACAGCTAACTCGGGCCGTAAATAAATCTCTCGTTGAATGTTACATAAAAAACTAATGTATCTAGGTCTGTCCAAAATGATTCAGGACATGACTTGTGGTATCATTCCATAAAAGTTGTGATCACCTCTCCATTTTTTCTTTTTCATGTTTAGATTCATTTCATGAGTCTTTTACCTATCCTGAATCACATTCATGATGTGAATTGGCTATTTACTATATGTTTTTCTTAGTTTCTTCTTGTTTCTTCAGTTCTAAGCCTCCAGAACACCCTGAGGACAACCTTTATCATGGGAAACATTCTTTAAATAGAATTAGTGATCCATTTAGATTCAATACTAAATACTATATTCATCATAATTTTTCATTTTCTTATTATACCATTTCATATCATGGCTTAAAGTGTCTTAATGTTCCTCAATTTTTACTTTTAACTTCAATTTATTCCTAATTTCACCATACTGTTGTTCTTATATAAAACACATAAAACATTGATATTACAAATGAATATAATATTAAATAAATTAATATTCAACTAAAACAAAAATAAAATGATATGAAAATATGTTTAAACAATAGATATATCACAATCCATGCATCTGTGGGTTTTAGGTAGTATAATTTGTATGGTTGGTTCCCTATTCATCAAATTGTGTAACCAAATAGTTCAATAAATTTAAAAAGACTTGAAAATTAGATTTTTAATCTAATTTCTCCCCAAAAAAACTCATTTTAACTCTTAGTTATAGGTTTATAAAACCATAGGGTCCACTTTGCTGATTTTGGGGACCCCCTTTATTCTAGAGATCCCTCTCTTCAAACCTTTGAGTGTTTGGGATATGATTAAAGATAAAACTTTTTTCTATATTCTTCTATCTTTTCTTATATTTTATATTTGGTTGAAACCATATCTTGGTGTTTTATACTTGAATATCTTATTTAGAGTGTATTTTGATGATTCTTATGTTGTGAACCATCACAAGAGTGTTATAAGGCCTAGAATTATGAGAATATTTCATGGCTTCATCTCAATGACCTCATTTGAGGTATGTGGCTTCTCCTTTACATATTTCAAGAAAATGATATATTGTTGATTTTAAAGTATAAATCTTATGTTTATTTGTTCTAAATTATATTTATAATTCTTTTTTGAGTGTTCCTATAGTGAAAATGGGTTTTTTTAAAGGTTTTGGGTGATTACCATAACACGTTTGATAAAATGACTAAGTGGTGATTATGTTTTTTAAAGAGTGATTTTAGCATGTATTAAACTTGACATAGTGCAGATTTGGTGTGAGCATGTGTATTCAATATCCATGCTTATAAAATATACTTTTGTGTATTTTTTTTGAAAATTCACTTATCTTATGAAGGTGGTTTTTCATTTATGTGAGATGGTTTCAGTTCATGATGCATTTAGGTGGGACCTTGTTGGTTCAGAATTGGATTTTGTTGCTGAAATTAGGACACATGGATTGTATTTCCAAGTGAAAAATTGAGTCAAGGGGATGCATTTTTACTAGCGATTTTGGGTCATTTTTTTAATCTTACTTTAATGTGGGATACATTGAATTGGTGGCATGGATCTCATTGGGGAGGGGTTGGTTCATTTTATAGGTGAACGAGTTCATGGAATGGGTGTATGAGTTGTGGTGTGGGTTTATTTTTGAAAATAATGGGTAAAAGTGTATATTTTTAATATAGGTGATTATATGGTTTATATTATTATTATTTTACATATTATATTCCCCTTTTATTTTATATAAAATTGGTGATAAATTGTTTTTTTTATTAGGTGGCGTGTGTGGGAAGTCTTGTTTGTTTACATATTAAGATATATACTGATCCTTTATTTATGAATTAAGGTGAATATAAAGATATTTTTTTTGTGGTGATTTTGGTAATGGGAATAACTCTTACTTTACTAGTGGACTGCCTTGAAGTTTTGGTATTTGGTGACAGAGATGGGAGCTTAAAGGAAATATTTTCATAGATATTGGATCAGTTATATGTTTGGTACCTTTTTATTCCTTTTGAGTTTTTTTGTCTTACATAATTATCTAAAAATATTGTTGATTAGACTTATTATTATGTAATGATTTTTTTATATTATTGGAGTAGTCTTATTTTTCATTATGCATCGTATTTACATTGTGAATGGAAATATTACACTATGAGTTATGTTGCATGTAATGTTAAATTATCCCCCAAATTTATTTTAAAATCTAGGAATTAATTTCCAACATTTAGGGTATAAAAGATGCACCTAAGCTTTTGGATTTTTGATCTTATTCTTGGTGTTATGTGGGATCAGGATGCTAAAAATGGTATTTGATATAAATGATATCCTTTTATCACATATAATTCAATCTAAAATGAGGAATTTCATCCCTATACTGTGTGAGGTATATTATTTCAAACTGAACATTAACACACTTATTTTTTCCCACATTCAAAATTTAGACTTTTATTTCTTCTCACTTAGTAAATCACAAGAAATTGGAGATCATAGGGTTTGAGTATTCAAAATGTTCAATTAACAATGTTAACATCTAATTTTCATAGTATTTATATATATTATAAATGAATATCTTTGATATAATTTTGGGGATGAATTGGTTTATAACACTCAAAGCTCATATTGACTATTTTGATCACCAATTCACTATCATTTATCATGATGGAGTTTTTTATCTTTTCAACAGGGAATATGAATTAAATAATAGAATAGGAGATCATATAGAGAAATAAGTTGAAATCATCTCTTATCAATTAGAAACCATAACATTGGTGGATACTTATGTAAAAAAATTAGATATATTCTTGACATAGTAGATCAATACCTTGATGTTTTTCTGAAAAACTTCTATAGACTAGGACCTAAATGTGACGTTTATTTCTCAATTGAACTACTCCCTAGAATGAGTCTTTATTCACATCCATCATATAGAAGGGAAGAAACTAAAATATGCAAAATTATGGTTCAATTTGAAGAGTTTAAAAGTAAGGGAATTATTAGACCAAGAACATCACCTTATCCCTCTTGAGTTTTATTTGTAAAGAAAGCTAATTGTATTATTTGAATTTGTGTTGATTATCATAAACCGAATCAATTCATGACAAAAAAATCTATACCCCTACCTAAAATCATTGATTTTTTTGATTAATTGAAGGGATAAAAATGGTTCTCTATAATTGATCTATGATCGGGATACCAATAGATTTATATTAAGAAGGATGATATTCCAAGGTTGGATTTTATAATTCACTTTATCCATTATGAATACTTTTTCAAGGCCTTTTATCTTAAAATGTGTTTGATATCTTCAAGGAATTGATAAACAAAATCTTTTATAAATACCATGACTCATTTTTCATTATATTAATTGATGATATATCAGTGTACTCTCAAACAATATATGAGCATGAATGACACATGGAACTTGTAATGAGAAAATTTTGAGATCACTTCCTTTATATAAAATTTTCAAAGTATAACTTTTGGATATCAGAATTTTGATCCCTTGGGCATGTGATTTATAAAAAATTCATATCGATAGACCCCAAACATATTGAGTCTACTGTTTCTTTGGAGCTTCCTAATAATTTCTTTAAGGTATATAGTTTTTTGGGTTTAGAAGGTTATTAATTTTTTTTCCATTCATTTAGACTCATTTTTTACTGCATTGACAATGAAGGGAGCTCTATATCAATGTAATGACGTTTTATTGAAATATTTTAATGAACATAATTCATAGATTAATTTGAAACCTATTCATTTATTAACGGCTAGTGTCCCTTAGTATGGACTATCTGCTTTTGGATTGGGCCCCTCAGTCAGACTAGGTAGGGAGACAATTGAGTGTTTGTTCATTATGATGTCATCGAGTAAGGCATGCCTTCGGGATGAGTCCCATTTTTAGTATGTTATAATTTTTTCTCTTAGTTCATAGATATTCACATGTTTTCTCTAGCATTATATTATCTTCGGTGGATGATTTAGATGCCTATCTAGTTATGGTTGCTTGTGCACCATTATCCTATTTCCCTCATTGTGTGATCTTAGTAAATTTTCATGGATTTTAGTGTTTCCATTTTAAATAAGAAATGTGTGGTTTTTATTTAAAAGGTTTCAAGAAATATGTTTTGAAATTATAAATTTTTTCACTTTCCCCTTGAATGAAATATGAATATTTCCCATTTGTCTCCCTTTCTAATTTTTTTAGGGAACTTAAATATCCTCTATGAAAGGAATCTTGTTTTAAATTATGAGGGAAATGGATTGTGATTTGTTTTATTTAAAAATAAAATTATGGAAAAACTATATTTATATAATGTATTTCAAACTTGAAATTTATGTTTATTTATTTAAAGTAAATTAATTGGGATTAGATTTATTCAGGCTTACCAAGTGAGTTTTAATACTAATGCCTATAGTTCTTTCTTGTTTTTAGTTTGTATTGCAGGTTCTAGCTTGGATTTGATCTCTTTGGGAAACAGTTGGTCATGGATTGGATAGTGAAACTTATGGTCACATGGAGATTTTTTAATTTTCCGGTTTAGTTTTGATTTTTATTTTTGTATAATTTTTCTTTTCATCTTGTTTTATTTTTCAGTTTAAGTGTAAATGAAGTTCAGTTGGGTAATAATGTTTATATTGGACTGCTCTATCTATTTTTTTGTTCTTTATTTATACTGGGATAAATTGTTCCTTTTGTCACTCTTTTGATGACCTTGTCACCTTTTTCCAACTCTATAGGATTGGGAACGCCTCTTGGGCCTTTCCACAGATCGGCTCAGGAGACCGGTTTGGGGTCCACCCTGGTTAGTTTGTGAACAAATGGTATTAGAGGAGGTCAGCTCTTTAGAAGACCTTAATTTTTAGAGTTCCCTTTTTAACTTTGGGGTGTAAAGGTATAATTAGTATAATTTTTGGGAATCAATAGGTAGAAATGAGAAGGACTTCATGAACGCTTGCTTGTTTTTATCCTCAAGTTTCCATGGGAAGTCTAGTTTTGTTGGTGCCTCTTGGTTCTTGTGGATTTTTTTGGTGTTGGGAAATGAAAAGGGAGTTTGGAAGGTGGCCTCCATGAGATCCCATGTCTTGGAAAGAAATATGGATATGGGGAAATGGTTATAATGGACTCCCCATGGTGGTGGAATGATTGGTATATGGCTGCTAACCATATGGCAAAGTCACTCATCGACACTAGTTTCCCATTGTGATTTGTTTTGGATCTTCCTTAATTCGGAAAATTGTTTTCACTAATCTTTTTTTGGAATTGTGAAATTATGAATTTAAAGTGGTAATGACTATTTTTTGGACAGTGGAAAATTGGATTTCCATCATTTATTTAATAAAGGATTTAGAAAATACATTTCTGTAAAATAATTTTTTCTTGGGTGAAACAAAAATGGTTTAGCATTATTGGATTTTTATTATCAAAATATAGAGTTTATTGAAATAATTTTTTTTAGAAAATATAATTTTTTTTGAAGAGAGTTTTTGAATTCGTTATGAATAAGAAGATATGAGTTTTTAGTCAAATTATTCTTAATGAAATGAGTTTTTTGGAATTAGTGGCAAAGTTTTTAATTAGATTATTTTGTTTTACTCTGATTTATTCATTTTTTTCTCAGTTTCACTTTTGGGTTTTGGGTGATTTAGATTAATTTTTTTTGGGTGTTTTATCTTAGTACATGATCAAATCAAGATTTGGGAACATCGTGTGGCCTTCTCTAGGTAAACATGTGAGATTTGGTGTACATCTGGTCAGGGAACCATGACCTAAGAATGGTTAGGAAGGCCATGCGGAAGGCATGCCCATGGTTCTGCAATTCTAGATAGAACCATGATGCACGGTTGGTGAATGACTTCCAAAACCATGTGGCCAAACGGTGTGAGTGCTCATGTTTTCCAGTGAACGGTACATTATTGTCACATGGTTTGGTAAACCATGCAACCTAACCATGAACAGTGCCTAGGAGTCTTAAAAATGAGAAATCTTGGATTGAATGTTGTATTTCAAAAGTGGGAAATTAGTTATGGTTAGACTTTGGTATTCTTGTGTTTTTAGAATGATGTTTCTTTTGTAGTGTTTTGAGATTAATAATTATTGTTGATGGATTAGACTTTATTGAGTTATTTGTTTTCTTGTTTCATAGTGTCTTCCCCCACAAAGATTTGATGGATACCCAAGGTGCAACTTCAAGTGGTGCATCATTATAAATCTTTCTAATTGATCAACCCATATAATACCTCCAAGAATTTTTTAAGATGAATCCTCCTCTCTTTTATGGTCAAGAAGATCATCTCAAATTGGAAGAGTGGATATGAAATAATGATATAAACTTTAGTTTCGTTGAGTTTCAAGAATCATTAAATGTAAATCTTGCTACCTTTATGCTTGAAGTTCTTACCTAGAACTGGTGGAAGTCAATGCCTCAAAACAATCCTTAAGAAGATCTTTCTTGGAATTTCTTCAAGTCTTTGTTAATCCAATAGTACTTTTCTGAGATGAAGAAGGTAAGTAAGGGGATGGATATGTGTTTTCTTTAGTAGGTTTTTGGTTTTGTGTTGGATTTCTATCATCACTTTGTGGATCTAGTTCTATATGATTTGGGTTATGTGGTGAATGATCCCTTGAAGGCTCGACATTTTGAGCATGGGATACATCCTATGATATAATAAAAGGTGTCATATATCAACTTAACCACTTTTTCTAATGTGTTGATGCAAGCCATTTGTGTTGAAGTTTTGATAGTAGGAGTGATTGAGATGGATAACCTTCCTTTAATCTATAAAAATGGGGAATGAGATTCCAGTAAGAATAATGGGAAGTGGCATGATTCTAATGGTGATGGTAGAGGAATTAAGAGTCCTTCATACCTCTCATCAACCTCTTCAAGATGCAATATCTTGATTTTTCATTTGTGTGGTAAGCACGATCATAAGAATTAGTTGTGCTCGAGTCATACAAGACCCTACCAAACCTATAGATGCTTGGGTCACATGAAGATGTTATATCCGAGTGTTTCAAGGAAGCGACGCGAAGCCAGATCTAACTCTTCAAAGGACACCCCATTCTATTTACAAGAGTATGGAATGTTTTGGGTCAGTTTTGGGGTCTCTCTCATTGTAATATTCTTTTATTGTAATAGTTGTATCAAGTAGAGTTTTTTGGAGTTTTATTATCTTTGGAATTGTAATAATTGATGTTTTCAACCCGCCTTGAGAACTTCTATTTTAATGGAATATTTTTTCTTTTGGAAACCCTCTATTTCTTCTGTTCTAAATAGAGGTTTCTTCTGTGTGTATATTTTGAATTCCTATCTTGGTGATTAGAGCTAATTTTTTCTCCTAACTATAGGGAAAATTATTCTTCAAACATAATGGATCCATCCATAGCTCTCAGAGTGAAGCTTTTTATGTAGTCAATAAACCATCGGGGGTGTGGGGATATTTGGATGAATTCTTGTCTCCCCAATTGGGGAGTGTATAGTATAAATTTTCTTTTCCTATTCTTTAGTAACGTGGGATATTCTTCTTTGTGGATCAGTTGCATTTTGTTTTCCTTATATATTGGGGTTTCTTTCATCCCACCACCCCCCTCTGATTGTGGTGGGGGGTTATGGCCCGTGTGGGAGATTTATTATGTCATATAGTGTTGTAATTTCCATATTGACATGTGTTCTCAGTTAAAGAAAGTTGGTTCCTAAAGGTGGGGAGACCCACTATGGGTATCATTGAAGTTTCTTCCAATTATAAATATTGTTTTTTTCTTCCTAATGTTAGGGAGTCCATTCTGGATTCCCATGTAGAGAATGTGGTTTAATTTCAAATGTTGATCTGGTATTAAATGGTTTCGGTTTGTTGTGTGTTTTTAAACAAGAAATGTAAATTTTGTTTTTTTGTGGTTGAGGTGGTCTTTGTTTGAGAGTTTTTATTATGCCAATGTGTGAATCATTTATCTTTGATCGATCAAATGGAAATTTTGTGGCTTTTTGGGACTAAAATTTTAATGGTGGGGAGAATTATCACACTCGGATTTTTATTTTCACCCTCTCTTTCAAATTATATTTTGGTTCTTATATTTTTTCTAGGGTTTCAGGTGTTTTAGATTTAAATTTTGAGTCTTGGATGTTTTGGGTGTCATTTTGACCTGTACAATGTTAATGGGAAGGTATGAGGAAGAGGAGTCTTGTAAAATTTGTTTTTAACACTCATAGGGGAACCTTTTTATAGGGTATGTTTGTTGGATGGTTTATCCCCTTGAGTTATATGATTTTTGGTGTGAAAAGGGGGACTTTTGGGGACTTTTTATAGGTTGCACTGTTAAAGAGTATAGTTAGTTTAACAATGAAGGTAAGTGTGTAGGAGGGTCACATAGTTAACACATGGTTGAACAAACCTTGCTACTTAAGTGTGCAGCCTATGCAACACTAGACTGTGGTAAATCACATGGTTTTTTCATCGTTTGTTAAACCATGAGACCCACTTGGGAAAGGTTATTTTGGTGGATTTTCCTTATTTTTAATTGTATTTTCTCCCCTTGGACACCTAATTTGAACTCCCCTGACCAAGACACATTGAATTCAGGTTTTTGTCTTCTCCAAGCCCCTCAAAGTGGGTTTCAAGGTGATTTCTTGGAGATTCTTTACCCAGATCGAAAGGTTAGGGATCTCTTCTGCTTTCCATTTCTCCCATTTCCCCTTATCCTCTAACCCCAATGTTCATGTTTGGTTGATTTCCATACCTTTGGTGGTGATAAATTAGGGGTTTTTCCTTTTTTAGGGTTCCTTGGGGATGTTATTTCTTCCCAAAAATTTTGTGGAGTCTTCTCAGTTGGGTGTTGTTGAAGGGGAAGAAATTTGAGGCAGTATCCCTTTGTATTTCTCCTTTAAATTAAAGATTTCATTGATTGTTTGATTTTTTCACCTTCCATAGATATCAATTAGTTATTGATGATTTTTTTAATTAATGTTTTATGTGAAATGAAGTTATTTACACTTGATTTTAATTGTTTGAAACGGATTTATTGGGTTTTGAACACCAAGTGCTTGAAAAAAATGCCTAGTTGGATCTTATAAAATTTTTTTAGATTTTATGTGATGGTTTGGGTTTCATAAATGGTTTTACAAATGTGATTTTGTTTTGAGAAGAGGTTTTTGTTTGGTTATTTATGAAAAGGATTGATATGTGAAAATTATATGAGGCATGATTGGCACTTTTGAAATGATTTCATTGGAAAACCCTTCTTTGAACGATTCACTTTCCTTTTTGGTTGAAAAATTGATAAAAGTGTCCTCGGTTTGGGACTTCTCTCATGTGATGATTATTTAATGGAAAGGGACTACTCCTTGGAGTGGTTGGGGTGGTGGCGGTTTTTGTGAATTCTGTAATGGCTTATATGTATGGTTTTTTCATGGATTAGTTTGCAACACCCCTTTATAAACATGGAATGAGAACCTAGCATAGCTATGAGGAATTATAAGAACATTTACTTAACTATTTTAAATTATGCACTAACTAGTGGCCCATAGCATGGACTGTCTTCTTTGGTATTGGGTCCCTAGATCTGGACAGGTTGGGCTATGATCAAGCATTTGGGTGTTATGATGTCATTGGGTAAGGCACGCCTTCGGGATGAGTCACATTTATAGTATGTTCTTGATTTTCCTCTGAATTCCTAGGTATTTCCGTGTTTTCTCTAGAATTATACTATCTTTGGTGGATGATTTAGATGCATGTCCTGTCATATTTTCTTGATCACTGCTATCTCATTTCCCTCCCTGTGTGATATTAGTCTTTGGTCATGGATTATAGAATTTCTTCTTTAAAAAGAGAATGCGTTGTTTTTCGTAAAAAGGTTTCAAGAAATATTTTTTAAAATTATAAATGTTTTACATTTTCCCCTTGCATGAAATATAAACATTTCCCATTTGGTTCCCTTTCTCCTTTTTCCTAGGAACTTAATTATTCTCTATGAAAGGAAGTATATTTTAAATTATGAGGGAAATGTATTGTGATTTGTTTTCTTTAAAATAAAAATTATGGAAAACCTAGATTCGTATAATGTATTTCAAACATGAAATTGCTGTTTCTTTATTTAAAGAAAATTCATTGGGAATAGATTTATTCCGGCTTACCTACTGAGTTTTAATACTCGCGCCTATAGTTATTTATTGTTTTTATTTTCTACTATATGTTCTTGATTCAGTTTGATCGCTTTGGGAGATGGTTGGTTATGGATTGGAGAGTGACCCTGAGGGTCACATGAATATGTTGTAATTGTCAGGTTCAATTTTTAGTTTTTTTGTATAGTTTAATTTTTTAGCTTGTTATATTTTTTAGTTAAAGGTAAATGAAGTCTAGTTGGGAAATCATGTTTGTATTGGACTTCTCTATTTATTTTTTTTGTTTGGTTTATTAATATTGGGTGAAATAATTCCCTTTTAACTCTATGGATTCACTTGGCCCTTTTCGCCAACTTGAGAGGATTGGGAATGCCTCTTGGTATTTTCCATAGATTGGATCGGGTGACCGATTCGAGGTTGACTCGGGTTGGTTCATGAAATATTAAAAACTATGTTGAAATATTTGAAAATATTTTTATAATTTAATGATATTTCAAAAGAAACCATGTTTACTATCCGGATATTAATCATGCATAAATTTTCAATTTATGTTAAGTGTTACATCAGATTAAGAATTATATATTTTTATTTAAAATTCATAATTATATGATCTTTTTTCAGTGTATTCCATTATTTAGAAATAGTTTGTGGAAGAAATAATGGAATTAATATCGTGGTCACTGTTGAAATTTCCCTACTAAGCATGAAAATACAACATGTGATGAAGCTGATCATATCATGGACATATTTGGGAAGCTATCCTAGGTTATGATTAATAAAGTATCACATATATAGAAACATTATGTTTTATGACATGATACACATATATTGGATCATTTAATTTTATATAAGCCTCCATATTTTAGTGTAACTACTAATCCATTGGTAACTAAGAAATAGATTAAGTCCGTCAAAAATATATTTCTGGACTTGGGATGCGATGAAAGGGAAAAGGTTATACTTACAGTATATTGTGTCAAAAGAAATGAAGATAAATAGTAGTTATTGATCTAGAATATAAAGGGGTAAGATTAAATATAACTCGTGGAATGTGATCTCTTAAAGTAATATTCTTTGACCAAAATTTTCCTCAATAGAAATAAACTAAAATGAATATAAAGTTCCTTAGCTTAAAGTAAAAGGAGTAAGAGAGTGTTACGAAGTATTAGGGTACCTTCACAAGTCTATCATGTTATGTTATGGATTATATACATAATATAAGAAAAAAACTAGCAATTTTTTTTAGGGTTTAAGATATGTCTCCAAAGGGAACTGGTTTCTCAAAAAAATTCATTATATGATGAAATAGTTTTATTCCCCATAAAACATGGAAGGAATTTTATAAATCCTATATATTCAAGGGAAATTGAGAGATGAAAGGTAAGATGAACACTAAGAAAAATGGAATGCATCAAAGAAGAATAAGAATAAGAAGAATAAATTTCCATCATGTGAAAATTATATAAATAAACATCCTAGAAAATTCTTGAAGGGAGAGGGAGATTGTTACAAGTGTAGAGATAGGGTTCATATGTATAATGAATATAAGTGAAAGAAATAGATCATCATTATCTACTTTTTCAGTTGTAAATAAATAGGCAATTATTCAAACCAATATCCCCAGATTCAATGTAACTTTTTTCAAAAGTGGCTAAGGGGAGAAATCCAAGTATATGTGATTACTATGGTTGAGGTTGATGTTCCTAATGATATGGTGGTAGATACTTTAATTATATATTCAAATTTAGATAACTCTTTATTTTATTTTTTGTCCTATCTCCCTTTTATATCTTCCATATTTTCTAAGAAAATTAGATTTTTTCCTAGCACCTTAAGAAGATAGTTTTTAGTCAAAAGTCCCAGTAAAAATCTCACTATAGTAAGGATGTGTCAAGAAGTTCCCATTATGACACCTAAATTTTCGGTATTTATAGAATTTATTATTATACTTATGGCTAACTCTAATATAATCCTTGGTATGGAATGAATTTCAAAATATGATGAAAATAATAGATACAAAGAAAAAGAAATTATGAATATTTATTAAGATGTGGAATTACTTATATTTATAGGGGGAGACTTTATTATATTTTTCATGTCCAGATCCTCTAAAAATAGCTCTTCTAAAATATAGTCATGGGGAAGAATGGTATAAACAACCTATGGATAGAAAATATAATCTTAAAATTGGGGATGTTCCTATTATATAATAATACATTGATGTATTTCTTGAGGAATTACCTAGACACCCACCAGAGTGTGAAGTAGATTTTTTTATTGATTTAATCCTTGATGAAAGGCATATATCAAAGAATATCTATAGAATTAACACTATGTAATTAGTTAAGTTTAATAAAAAACTAGATTATTTGTGTAAAAATGTATTTATATTCCCTAGTGTTTCACCTTAGGGAGCCTATATTATTTTCACTAAAGAGAAATATGAATCCATGTGGATGTGCATTGATTATAATGAAATCAATGAAATTTCAATAAATAAAAACTATCCTCTTCCTCTTATTTGTGACTTTTCAATCAACTTCATAGAGATCAATATTTTTCAAAGATTAACATTTTTTATGGGTATCATCAATTGAGAGTAAATATGGAATATATTTTGAAGATAATATTTAGAATGAGGTATATACATTATAAGTTTATAATAATTCCATTTAGATTAACTAATTCACCCTCTATTTTTAAATATCTAATTATTAGAGTATTCTAGGAATATCTTGATTATTTTTTACAGTATGTATTGATGATATCTTAGTGAATTATAAAAGCTATGAGGATAGTGAGAATAAATTATGGATCAATCTTGAGCCTCTTATAAGAAAAGGGTTATATGAGAAATTTAGGAAGTGTGAATTACAGATGTAGAAAGTTTCTTTTCTTAGCCAAATTGTCTCTAAGGATGGAATCCCAATTAATCCTTTGAAGAAAAAGGAAGTAAAAGAATATCCTCCACCAATGAACATAATTGTGGTGTGTGGTTTTATTAGTTTGGTAGGTTAATATAGGTGGTTTGTTGAATGTTTTTCCTGATTATATCCCCATTAACCAAAATTTCATATAAAGGGGTTAAGTTCATATGAAAAAAATGAATGTGAATAATTTGCTGAAGAATTGAAGAAGAGATTGTTCAATGCTATAATTTTGAATCTACTATCAGGAAATGAAGGATTTGTGATATATAAGGATGCATCAAAGAAGGTAATTGATTGTGAACTTATTTAGAAAGATAAAGTTATTTATTATGCATCAAGGTTATTAAAGACTCATGAACAGAATTATCCAACTCATAATCTTGAGTTAGTAGACATAATTTTTGATTTAAAAATATAGAGAAATTATCTCTATGGTGAAAGATCTGAGATATACCCAGACCATAAGAGCCTAAAATACATCTTTTTATAGAAGTATCTCAATATGAGGAAAAATATATGGATCAAACTACTCAATGATTATGATTCCTCAATAAACAACCACTCAGTGAAGAAAAATAAGGTAGAAGATGCATTGAGAAAGAATGATCATGGAGTCTTACCTAAAAGGAGGACTAACAAAGATCAGATGTTCATGGTTCCACTGATTATGGATATAGTAATTATTAAGGAAGGGGAGACATCACTATTTTTTCAAATTATTTACAAATCATATTTATTGGAAAAGATAAAAATTCCTCAACTTGATAATGATAATATTAAAAAGAAAATTAATGTCTTAAAGGATGGAAAATTAGAAGACATTATTTGTGAAAGTAACATTTTGAAAACTGGAAAGAGTTAATATTTCCAAACTTTACCTAAGATAATAATGGGATTATTGAATGATGAAAATATCTCTAATTTATATATACACCATTATAGCATAAATATGTATAGGTATTTTAGGGAACATTTTCTAGGTTAATATAAAGTGGAAAATTGTTAATTATTTATAAAGATGCTTGGTTTTTCAATAGGTTAAGGATAATAGATAGTATCCTAAAGGATTCAAGAAACCTATTCCTTTTCATATGTCTAAATGGGATGAAATTACTGTGTAATGTTTCATTGGATTACCAAAAACCCCTAGAAATAATAATGTAATATGGGTTATTTTTTATCTCTAAAAATATATACATATTTCCTTGCTATAATAGATGATTTACCTCTCGAGTTCCATGCACAACTATATATTAATTAATTTTTAAGAATTCATGGTGAATCTCTTTGAATTTTGTCTTATTGTGATCCATTATTTATATCAAAATTATAAAAAATTCTTCAGAAGGATCTTGAAACAAACCTTCATTTGAGCAATACATATCATCCACAGACTAATGGAAAATCTGAAAGGACTATTCAAACATTAGTAGACAGGTTGAGATTTTTCTCAATTACCTTTAAAGGTATGTGAGATCCCTAATTAATTTTGGTAGAGTTTTCTTATAATAATATATTCCATTAAAATATTCAAATGGTGTCGTATGAAGCATTATATGGAAAGAGATTTCACACACTAACTTTTTGGGATGAAATTTGTTAAAGGAAACTTATAAGACCATAATTTGTTGAGGAGACAAAGATAAAGGTAAAAAATATTCAGAATCATATTAAAAAATCTCAAAGTATGAAAAATAGTTATTCCAAAAACTAAAGGAAAGATTTTTTAATTTAAAGTGGTAGATCATGTTTTCTTGAATGTATTTCCATAAAAGGGTGTTATAAGGTTCGGTAATAAAGAAAAATTGAGCCCTATGTACATCAGACATTGTAAAATTTCAAAAAGAAGTGGAATTGTGCCATACCATTTGTAAATGAAACCAAGTATCTCTAAATTACATGATGTGTTCTATATATAGTTGGTAAGAAAGTACATACTAGACCCAACACATGTTCTCACCTCTAAAGAAATAGAATTTGATCCTAAACTATCTTACTGTGAAGATCCATTCCAGATTATTGACACTAGAGATAAAGTATTTAGGAATTAGATGAATTGAATGGTAAAGTTACTTTAGAGAAATCATGAAATGGAGTAAAAAACATGGATAATAAAGTATTTTATGAAACATAACCACCCTCATTTCTTTAGAACGTAATATCCATGAAAATTTTGAGGATAAAATTTTTATATGGGGAAGAATGTAACACCTAAAATTTAATTATAAAAAGTGAAAATTATATTTTAATAAAACTATAAAACAATTAAAATTTTAAAATTTCCTGGAACAATAATTATAATTTCATATCATGAATATCAATTTTATACTTACAAGGTAAAAATACGCCTAGAATAAGTTTTTGAAATTTTTCCATAGAAATAAGATTCAATGAATAATTGAAAAAGGTAGTATTTAACTATTAATTATTTTATTTATAATAATGTTCTTTAATATATATAATTAAACATATATTGGATATAAATTTGATAAAACTAAATATAAATCATTTGGAGGTAAAATGGATATTTTTATGAAACCTGTTTAAAAAAACACATTGTCTTTCCATTTTAATTAATTAAAATACTATTTAATGAGGAATGTTTTAAAATAAATTTATATATTATATATCTAAATATATTAATTTAAATCCAAAAAATTATTATTACCTGTCATATAGTTAATGTAAGATCATTTTACGCACGAAAAATGTTATTTTTGGAAAATATTTTTTTGACACGTTTTGTGGCTTATTTTTTTAATTAAATTTTGTCACTTATGTGAATTAAATTAAATAAAATGAATTAAATATTTTGAATCAAAATAATTAATATTATTTAATAAGTTGAGCATAATTTTTTGTCATAATAAATAGTAAAAACCATAAAAATTAATTATTATGGTTAAGGTTAATATTGGTTTACCGGAGTGTTAACCTAACAAGATAATAGTTAAAATGACCTAAAAACTTTATAAAACCAAATTGGTTAGTTTAATTTTTACCTTATCCTTATCCCATTATAATATTAGATATTTTGGATCCAGTTGTTTCTAAGAAAATGACTTGTGATTATTTTAAAACTTTGAAAAATGAAAAGTTTACCACTCACCTCAATTAGAAAAGGGAACCAACCCCCACCCCCCCCCACACACACACACTTATAAAAATATATTAATACATTTATCTTGAAAAATAATAATAAAAAAGAATACTTATTAATGTTATAGAATAATTTTTCTTCTAAAAATTCCAACCCTAGGGTCCCTAATAAGAGATGTAAAGGAATTTTTTCTAAGAGGAGGTAATTGTCTTCACCAAGCCCTTTATTTTTTGCTTCTTTTACCACTGTAATTATTTATTAATAATTAAAATATAATAACAACATTATCTACCATATATTTTTATTTTTTTATTTTTTTAACATAATATTTATCTCTCTTCTTATCTATCAAATGAGAAACAAAACCATCACTTTTGTATACGACATACTACTACATCACAAACAAATGTAATTTATTTTCCATCACCGACTCACATGGATATCCATAATGATTGAAATAATTAAAATATTTGATAATTAGGACATAATATAAATTCTTTAAAATTAATATATCATCCACTTCCATACCCTTTCACCCATTAAGTAAATAATAATGTCGCTTATGTGTACATACGGCCAACCATCTCTAAAAAGCGATGTGATTCATTTTACATGCCCAAATTTGAAGAATGATTCTAAAAATATATCTAGTAAATAAATATTATATTTATAAAATTAATATACTACTGTATATTATTTAACTATATGATATGTACATGAATCAAAGCTTTTGCAACATAACATGCAAGAGAAAACAAAGTAGTTAACACCAAAACCAATGGTAATGATAAAATATTTTTGGAGAATGGGTGATAAAATGTTATAGTAGAATCATATATGATATTATATATATATATATGAATATGGGTCTGGTATAAATTAATAAAAATTTTAAAAAAATTATATAGTAGGTTAAAGCATGTTTGACTAAAGGGAAGCATGTAGTAAGGGATTTGGTCTCGATTTCCACTTTATTAATACATATGTGATATTATGCACCTGTTTACATTTATGTGGTATATATAATATGATTTGATATATTTAAAATTAATAAATATTTATTCATGATGACTAATGTTTGAATTATTTTTTATTCTTCTAAGGGGTTACAATTTAAAAGTTACAAAAGAGGTAAGGATTTATTTTACAATCTCATTTTTTGGATTACCTTAATTTTTTTGAAGGAATATTATAATTCATAATTCATAAAATCCATATATTTTATTATTCCAGAGATATTTAATGTTTTTCTATATTTTTTCTATATTTTTCTCTATTTTCTACTTTAATGAATCAAAAAAAATTTAAAAGAAAAGCTGTTCTTATTTTCATTTTGATCGAGTATAATTTCCTTCCATGACCATATTTTTCAAAATTTTATTAAAAATTTCTTTTAATTAATAAAATTATTTTATAAGGAAATTTTAATTTAACACTTAATTTTTAAAAGTTTTTAAATAAATATTATTTATATTTTCTAAAAGGTTCATTTTTTACTTTCTTTATAAATTCAATTTTTTTTAACATATACGATGTTAATGGACTTCCCATCTTATATAATTGTTTTACAATATTTAGATTCGTCTACATATTTTCAATGGTTTTACAAAGAAAAATAATTATTGAAATCCTAGTTTAATATTTCTCTTCTATTTTCTATTATCCTCCAAAATACAAGAATTTTTAACAAAACCTATTTTATCTCTCATTAATTTTGTGGTTGTTAACTTTATCTTGAAACATTTAATTTCATATGATTATTTAATATTACATTTATATTAAATACAAAAATTATTTTTTGCATACATATGATTATTTAAAAAACCATATTTCAATTCAATATATGGTTTTTACTTTTAATGTTGTCTAATAGACTTGGTAAATAGTGATATTTTTTATTTTTTACTCAATATAGGTATTTGTTAATTAGGAACATTGTTTGTGAATTTAATTAATCATTGAATATGTGAGGAATGAATTGGACATATAGTGAAGGGTGGGGCATGGAATTATATATCACCTTGATACATCGACAAGACTCATGAGAAAAATAAGTTGGCCAAATTAAATGGGTTTTAACCATTAATTAATTGTCTTAGTGTAACATCTTGAGGGTATAGATATCTTGATATCAGAGATCATGAAATTAAATATTATGAATTTATGTCATTGATAATTTAGTTATTATTATCCATAATATTAATTCAATAATATTATCCATTGATTCATTTAATACTCAAGTTATTGAATAAATGAAATTCATTTTTAGTTATTTATATTTCCATATGATTATACCTTATTTAATCATGATAGCTTCCACTACACTTAAAACTTACTAAGAATTTTAGCTCACCGCTATTTTTTTTCTTTTCATGGGATATAAATAATAATTATTTGAATGAGTTCAAGGGTGCTGAATGATTTCTATTACTATATTTTATGTTTTATTTCCAATGTAAAAAATGAAAATCACATATGTATTTAGTTCTTCAATACTACTAAATTAATTGGTTCTTTGGGATTATATCCCTTGTATATATAACAATTTAAAAATGTTACCACTTTATTTAGGTTACTATATTTAGGTTTATTATTGTAAAGATAGGTGTTAGAGTGATTTAAAAGCTTTACCCCTAGTTTAAACCCAATTTTCCTTGATTTATCCTTTTCGAGGTAAACAATATTTACTATTGTTACCATTCATAATGACTAAAAATTAATTTTAAATTTTTAAATATTATAATTATGTTTATTTAAAATATAGAATCCATTTTTTCAAATTTAATTCAAATGATTTGGATAATTTAATTTAAATTTAAAATCAAAAAATGTGATGAAAAGATTTTAAAAAATATATATATTCTTATGTATAATTTTTTATACAAAAATAGTGTTTAAAATGGATACTAAGGATATTAATTAGATTATTCATAATATAAATAAAATAATTTTACTTTTAAACCATTTTAATATAAAAATGGAACTTTTTGAATGTTTGAAACGACAATACATTTTTCAATAAAAATTAATAAGTTTTCAAAATTCATAGAAAAATAATTATTTTCTCAAAAATACAAATAATTAATCCTAAGATACTTTTTACATGATAAATTGAAAAATGAAGTCAATTTTTTCTAATTAAAATACTTTGATTTAAAAATTAAATAATTAAATAAAACAATTTAATACATGGGAAAATAGTTTAGTTAATATAAAGACTATTTTGTTTCTAAATTTTAAACCATAATCTTGTTTTAAAAATTGATAAAATTAATTATGAAATATAACTTGAGGATAAAACTATATAATTAACATACATTTACACTTATAAAATATAAAATAATTACATAATTCTTTAAATAGATCAAAATAAAAATCATATCAAGGTAATCTATTTATCCTTTAAATAAAACATATATTAAGACATGAAGTGAACATAACAATTTAAAATTTAAAATTAGTATATAAATTTAATATATGATATCTTTTTTGACATGAAATAGATAAACATAAAATAGATGGAAGATAGAAGTAGGGTAGGATGTAGGCTAGTAGTACACGCAAAGCCCTTGTCACCCTTCGGTCATGGGTTCAAACCCCATTGCCTTTATGGATGTAAAAAATTGTCATCGAGCCTATAGGATATCCTTTTTATATTTAATAAACATTTTATTATATAAATTCCTATTGTATTTCAAAAATATTTTTTGAAGAAAATGATTCAATGGAAATTTATTAGGTGATAAATATGTGTATAAATTCGTTGTTAATGAAGAAAGAGATTAATTTTGTATTTAATTTTTATATTTTTAAAAAATAATTATAAAAATACAGATTAGAGAACTTGGGATGTTTCATTCTTCCCCTTAAAGAAATTGCATCCTCATAATTTTATCCTAAGTCCAATAAAAAGGGGTTAATGAAGTTCAAAAAAAAAATTAAACTCTATTTTAAAGGGTAAAATATGACATCAGAAACCATAATATTCTTTTGAATTCTCAACAAAAAACCTTTAAACTATATAAATGTGGTGTGGAAGAGAAAAATAAAAATATTAAAGTAATAACATATATTGTTTAGTATTTTTTAATGGTTTTATAGAAACCTGCATTAGAAATGAAACCCATTACTCAAGGAATTAAAATTTATTCAGTTAAAATTTATGAATAAGAAAAGTAAAACCCCGTAAAATATAATCATAGTGAATTTTAAATAAGTCTTATAAGAATATATTCAAAGAACAGGGTTTATGAATTGATGAAATGAAGTTTATTAAACATGGTGAGTGTATTATAAATCTATATGAGAGGAAAATAGACCATCAGTTCATTATAATTAATTTCACTAGAGTAAGTTATTTTTATTATTGATATTTAAGTGAAAATAATTTATACCATAATTCAAGATATTGGGGTATTATTTTATTCAATTGATATCCCCTTCATCCTTCAGCATGAAGTCTACATATCTAGAAAAGAAATCTCCTAGTCCTTGGTGGTACTTCCCTTTCTAAATGAGATATATGTGTTGAGATTTTGAAATAAAATAAAATAGATAAAATTATATATAAAAAATTTATAGAAAGGAAAAGTTGTTGGATAGATCAAATGGTTTCTTTTAGGTAATTTGGATATTCAAAAAACTTTCAAAATCATTTCTACAAGATTTTTCCACAATAGTGATGATTAAATCATTTTGATGGGATAAAAAGGTTGTGTGATAAACTTTTCCTTCCATCTTGATAAATAATCATTAATTTTTTCAAAATAATATCTTTCAAATATGAAATAAATTATTTCATGTTAAAATGAAATTAGTCCTTATGAGTAAATAAAAAAACCATAGAAATTCTATAATACATTAACCTTAAAATACTTTATACCTAAGTTGATTATCCTTCAAAATTAATTATCCAAAAATGATAATAGTTCCCCTTAATATAATAACCAATAATGTTATAAATCATTGTTGACTTATGATCCCAAACTAATATATTCACTCTTGAATTATTATAAATATATTAATTATACACTTCTAACAATATCTGATCTTATAAAGTTATCTAAACCCTAATTTGATACCAACTATAAGATCCCAACCTTAAAACATTACATAATCTTGAGTTTAAAATAAATAATTCATTTCATTAATATTTTAGGATCTTTTATTTTTATATTTTTTGATAATTAGTGCATAAATATTATACAACAAATTCATACATTACATAGTGGATGATTCCACCCAGTATCAATTTTTTCCACAATATAAAACTTTTAAAATGAAAGCATGTATAGTTTTTCGGAAAAATCATCATGAATTTTAACTTGATTTATTCTTTATTACTAATCATCCTTAAACATTTTGAAAAACATTTAAAAATGTGGTATTAACACAAAAATCTCAATAAGGTATATAAAGGAAGTAAATCCATTAGTCTAGTGAAAATTATGAAAACCCATGAAATGTTTACATTTTCCATGTTATTTTTTTAGCATGTAAATAAATCATATCAACATGGAAATAGAACTTTTTTATTTGAAAAAAAACTTTAAACCCCATATTAAACAAATAAAAACCCTTGTAAAAAACATAGAGTACCGGTATCGTATAACATCTTATTCATAACATATGTTCACTCATGTAAACAATAACTGAAGCCTGGTTAAAAGCATGGAAGAAACAAACCTGGTTAATTCCCTCACTATTAAATTTTAATAAAAGTATAATTTTCCATTACATTAGAGAGATATATTAGGCTCACCCATCATATAAGATTTATCAGGCTCACATATTCATATAAGATATATCAGTCTCACACATTCATATAAGATGTATCGGGCTCACCCATTTGTATAAGTTATATCGGGTTCACCTGTTCGTATAATTTTTATCAGGCTCACCCAACATCATTTACAATTATCAAGTACTATATGATGAATAAAAAAATTAATATTTCATTTTTTCATCATAAAATCCTTGAAAAAATCTTTTGAACTTGTATGTAAAACACTTTTGGATATCAAAATACTATCTATCTTTTAAAACCCATTTTCAAAACTAAAATACCAAGAACAAAGGGAAATAATTTTTTCCACTGAATAAAACATGGAATATTATAAATTAATAAAAATATAAAATATTGGCTACATTAGTGTGAGAATCCATTAATATCGTATCCATTAAAATAGAACATCCAATTTTTCTTTTTGTAGATAAAGTCAAGACACTATGTATAAAATATTTAAAAAGATTATTTTTGAATACATTTTTAATAAATTAAAATGATACATAAAATTTACTTTTTTATTTATTTATTTTTATATAAATACATACATAATATAATTTTTTGAATATGAACATAGAAGAAAAATATTAAGAAAATAAATATTTAAAACATTTTAAAATGAGGTTTTAAGTTATTGTCCTTTACAACTTTCATAACTTTTGAAATAATGAAGAATTCAAGGAATGAAATTTGAATGGATTTTAAAACATAGTATTTTGAAGTGAATAATAATAATATAAATCCATAAGGTTGTTTATAAACCATATATATTAAAACATGGGGTGAAAATAACTTAAATCTCAAAGAAAGTGAATTGAGACTAGAAATCCCCTTACTTCGAGTCTGACTCGTCATGTACATTCTTTATCTTACCAAATAATTAAATTATGTTAATTATGTACATGATTAATAAAAATTTTCAAGTTTATTACATAATAATTATCCCTTTTATATCATTTTTACCATGTTTTATTTAGTTACTTCATAGGTTAAGTTTACATTGGTCGTTTTAAGGATGTTTGGTTCGTAATCCCAAAACAACTTTGGTAGGATAACCATGGACAAATAAGTAATAATTCCATAATATCTATAATAATAATCATCGAATAATTATCATTTTAATACACTAAATATACTTTTAAAACCAATCATTAAATATGGTTATGATAAATGAATTACTTTAAATTCATGGAGAAAATAGGTCGTACATATGGATGGGTAATATTTCCATTTTTTCAAAGAATGTGAGGGAAATAAGGTAAGTATTATTTTACCTTTCCAGAATTATTATTATATAATAAACATAATATCATATATTTAAATTATTTTATATATACCATCCATGTAAAGAGGTTATGAAAAAAGAATCACATTGCTTTGTGGTGAAGGTAATCCACACGTATGCAAGAAGGACATTATTATTTTTTAATGGATTTATAGGTAAGAAAATATATTATATATTACTATTTTATAATGATAATTATTCCATTAATATCATATGAAAAGATTAAATCCATCATTATAATCATATGTGATATGTGGTGATGGAAAATGGATTACATCGATTTGAGAGGTGGTGGTCCACCGTACACAAGATTAACCTCCTTATTTGTTCTTCTCTCTCTTGGATGACCTAGGAGATGGGCACATCTCCACCTTTCCTCCTTGTCCCTTTTTGGATGGGGGGAGAAGATCCCCCACCTCCTTATCCTTTTCCTCATCCTCCCCTTTTTACTCTATTTACAGATCCCTCTCTTCTCCCTAGATTCTCTTACATAGATATTTTCCCTAAAGTTTAGTCGTGCATGGATGGAGTTCATACAGTTCCGATTTCTTCTTTGGAGTTCAGGAATTTTTCTGAGATGTTGGATATTCCATTTGTGGCTTGATTTGGAACTATATGAAATTATGTTGATGTCATTGACTAATTCATTTTTTATTTTTGGAAACTGCAATATCGGTCGATTGTAGGGATTTTGGGCCCGAGGAATTTTGTAATCTGATTCTCAATGGAAGAAAAATTAATTTATACTTAGGAGAATGTTCAACACATCGTTTCAAGTTCTCAAATTTCCCTATTTTGTAGTCTTTATAATTTCACTTGATTTGTGATCCCCCTATCATGGTGATTTAGATTTCCCTCCCTAGACTTCCACAGTCATTCCAAAATCCATCTATTCTATGGTTGATCAGAAATTTGTTGGGTCACTACCTATGATTGAATAATCGAACCTATGTTTTATGTCATCCGGTTTCTCTGAGGATTTGTGTTGAATTTTATGATTCCAAATACCCAATGGATTCTATTGGAATTGAGATTTGAGGTGACATGTGGTGGACTTAAAAGGTTTTATATGTGTCTTGGGTCTTGTTTTGTTTTCTCTTTAGGAATCTTAAACATGACTCCTATAGTTTCAAGCAATGAATTGTTAGAAAATATCCAGTGGAACTTCAAGAGGATACCTTGGGAGAGTACCACCCTTTATAGGTCACCAAGGATATTGGAATAAATTGATCTAATGTTGTTTCATCATGCAAGGACCTTGAGGTGGAACAGTCAGGAAACAGTGAGATGGGGTAGGTTCCTATCATCCAGAAAGAGGCACCAATAATGGATCCTCAACCGAAGGTTAGAGACATTTATGATTTTTTGATGTGCAACTTGGTTGGTAGTACTCTGAGAAGGATCATTCTGGCTTAGGGGGAACCAAGGAGATGAACATGGACACGAATAGTAGTAAATCAACCCTCTAATCATATGAAGAGGTAGTTAGACTGAATTTTGTTCATTATTAGACTTGGGATTTATGTGAGTGTGATCCATACAACAATAATAATCAGAAGCTTTCAACATAGATGTCATTTTATATCCATGGGGATGGGTTGATTATAGTTAATAGGTCTAGTCCAATCAGGACTAGGGACCCCATAAAACTTGGTAATAGATTTGAAGTACTATAAATAGAGGGATAGAAACAATAGCAAAGAGGCCCCAAGTAGGAGGAGCACTCCTTTAAAGAGAAAGGATCATATGAGATAGAGTAAAATCATGACATTGATAGTCTTCTCTAAAGAAATAGCATAGAGGAAAGACATAGAAGGGGAATTCACTACTAGAGAATAAAGAAATGGAGAAATATAAATCATGACTCGAGGAGTTGTATATTGAATAAAGGTAAGTCACCCAAAAAGAAGAAAGATTACTCATATTTTCCCAATCTAGTGGAGATAAGGTCCACTAAAAAGGGACAACATAATTAAAGGGAGGTTGATTTTTAAAATAATGACAAGACATGGGATCTAATCATACACTTTGGGGAGGAAATGTTGGATGAGGCCATTGTGATTAAGGCCTCCAAAGAAGATTCAGATAGAGTAGTAGAGAGGGTTCTAGTAGTGGATGCCAATGATGAGAATAGGGGGTGGTTCAACAAGTAATAAATCATTATAACAAAAGGTTTCAATGAAAAAAATAAACATGGAAGAGTTTATTCAAACATGGGACAAGTTGGATTATCATATTGAATACCTTATCAAAGAAGATCTAGAAATTAAGGTACAAACCCTGTACTACAAATTATATAGGGATAAAGCTTTAAATAAACTTATTCTCAAAAATAATGGTTATGTGATATCTTATGGTGTTTGATGAATTTTGGTTCAGGTGTGTGGGGGGTTTTGTGATGGTGTAATTTTGTGAGGGTTCTCACTTATCCCCTAAAAGTGATTTTTCTTGAAAATAAAATATTGAATGGTTGGTTCGTGGTCCACTATAAAAATGAACTATGGTTTCATTTACCAATTTATGGAAGAGGATATGGATAAAAGTTATGAAAATAACATAATAACATATCATTATATATAAGATACTAATTTTATTAGTTCGTAATGACTGAATAATATTATTAAGAGTTAGAAGAAGAAATAAAATAGAAATGATCAATTAAGAACTATATTACTTCCTTGTAAAACCTATTTAGGTTTATAACTGAATCCTTCCTTTGTTAGTTTTACAATCAAAAAAGTTCCTCGATGACATTTTTAGGGATGTTATTAAGACATTTGGATTATTATTTTTCAAAATAGATTTCTCTAAATGTGATAATAAGTGAGGAGAGGTGGTTCCCATCTACAAGTGAGGGAAATGAAACACTTAAAATTAATTCAAATATTGAATAATATATATATATATATATCATAATATTTTTAAGTGGAACCAAGGAACCAAAAATTAGAAGATAACTTGTGATACGTTCAAAATTAACTAAAATAACTACATTTATATAAGTTTTGGATACCTTTTAAGCCTTATATCTTAGTTAGACCACTTTTAAAATATTTTAAATCGAACTATGATGGCTTAACTTTTTACCATGATAAATCAATTTTCTGAATCTAAATAAAATAAATTACTTTTAATATAGGAAAAAAATACATGAAAAACTATTTTTAGGAAAATACCTAATTTATGCATAAAATCATTTTATCTAGAAATAAAGTAACAAATTTGTTTCCAAGATTTTTTTAGTCAAATAATTAATATAGGAAGGTTTTTATACTTTTATATAATGAAAAAATCAAATGGTATCTTCCAACCACACCATTAAATGCAAAGATCCAAAATTAGTTTTTAATTTGAATAAAATATAACTTATCTTCACAAAAGGCATGTTTGGGTTCCAAAATTCAAAATAATGTTTTAAAATACATTATTTTACTCTTTAAATAGATATTTGGTCAAAAACATTTATCCAATAAGATAATCACAAGTGTTAGATATATTTTAAAACTTTACGTCATTGTTTTAACCTAGTTATACCTGATTTATCCTTACCGAGGTGAACAATATTTACTATTGTTACTATTAATAACGATAAAATATTAAATTAAACATATTAAATAATATTAATTATTATTATTTCAAATATTAAAACCATTTTATGAAATTCATTTCATATAAATGATGTAATTTAGTTTAAAATTAAACTTGTAAAATGTGATGAAAAGTGGGTATTCCAAAAAAATGTATTCTTATGTATAAAACATTCTTTTACCAAAATCAAGATTAAAATTGATTCCAATGATATTGAATTGGTTATTAATATAAAAATAAAATAATATTTATTTTAAACCATTTTAAAAAAATGTAAATTTCTTAATGTCTAAAATGAAAATACAATTTTCAACAAAAAATTAGTATTTTTCTCTATTCATAGAAAAATCAATATCTTTCTAAAAAATCCAAATAACTAAAACTAATATAATTTTTAAATGAATAATTAAATAAAATTAATTTTTTGAAATTATAATTCTAAAATTTATAAATAAATCATTTAAATAAAACCATATAATACATGGAAAAAATTCTTAAAATAATAAAAATTTTGTTTTTGAATTTAGAATCTTAATCTTATTTTATAACTTGGTTAAATTAATTATGAAACATAATATAATTAAAAAATACATACAAGTAACATAAATTTACACTTATTAAATATCTGAAAATTACCTAATTACTTAAATAAATTAAAATACAAATCTTGTCAAGGGAATATACTTATCCTTTAAATAGTATATATTTTATGATATTAAGTAAATATAATAATTTAAAATTTAAAATTATTATATAATATTACTATATTATATAATTATGACATGAAATATATATATATATATATATATATATATATATAATGGAAGATATAAGAAGGGAAAAAAATAGGCTATCGATAGGCATTATGCCCTTCAGTTGCATGTTTAAGCCCCATGGTCTTACCGGATGTGATGAGTTGTCACCCATCCTAGGAGCTATAATTTTTAATATATAAATAAAATTTTTAATAAATAAAATCTCACTATAATTAAAAAAATAATGCAAAGGAAACTACACAGGTGATAAATATGTGTATAAATGCTTAGTTTATAAAGAAATAGATTCCTTTAGAATTTAATTTTACATTTGAAAAATTATAAAAATACTCATTGAAAAACATGGGATGTTAAAATATGGATTCCTTTAATCATAAAATTAATTCAATTCAATTTATTTACAATTCTATCACAAGTTCTCTTTTTCATGGGTTTTTTATTCAACTGTTACCAAAGATATAATGGGTTTTGTTAACTCAACCCCATTTTATTAATTTATAATATTTATTATTGTTATTATTTCTTCTATGTTTGTTATATTCCACCCCAATGTTTTATTATATAAAAAATTTATCTTTCTCTCTTGGTAAAATGAAATTTTAATTCAAATCTTCTTCCTTAATGAATTTATTTCACATAAAATTATAACATTGTTAAGAATAATTCTCATTCTCTTCAAAGGATATTTTTCTTAAATATACATATTATTTCTGAAAAAAATGTTTTCATTGCATATTTTTAAATACTAATATGTATTTCTTATTATGATATTTTTATTTTTCTTCAAATTTTTTCAAAATGAAGTTTTATTACTCTTTTTGTTATGTGGGTTTCAAGAAAGGTATTTTAAAATATTAACAGTTTTTTACTTCCATCATCTTATGATTTACCTTACACCCCAAATATCCTATGATAAGACTTTACATAATTTTCAAGGCTCCATTATTGATATTTATTTACAAATAATTTTTTAAAATTATTTCATGTCAACTTCTATAAAAAAACTTTTGAAAGTGACTCATAACTTAATTTTTTTCAATAATGTTAAAAGGTTTTCATGAAACTATATTTATGATTTCACTTCAATTTTCCTATTTATATCTAAAATAAATATCTCATTTTTTATTATTTTTCATGAATCACCGTCTAAATTACTTAATGAAATTATATTTTTGGGGTGATTGAATTTTTGGTATCAACTGATCTAATTTTTTAATTCATTTTATGTGATACCGTTTGAAAATGTTATGGAACACATTTTCATTTCATTGGTTCATTATGATATGATTAATGATTGATTTCATGTGGAACAAATATGTTTTTATTATCATTATGTGATGGTTGTGGTCATATATCCCCCTCCACTTCATTGGTTGATGTTTTATATCTCATGATATCAAAAAGGGCGCACAGGTAGTAGCCCAAGCCCAAGATGGTACATATGTTGTTATCCCAATCCATAAAGGATACGAAAGTTTTTTTAACAAGCACAAGATTCTATATGGGTTGTTATAACAATCCCAAATGTGAATAAAGTTTGTTATCCCATTCCCAAAAGGGTGTATGGGTTGTTATCCTAAGCCTAGGAGGGTATACAGGTTGTTAGTCTGAGCATAAGATGGTACCTAAGTAGTAGCCCATGCACAAGAGGTTATATTGGTAGTATACCAAGAATAATAAGGTACATAGGTTATTAGACTAAGCCTAATATGTTACATTGGTTATTATCACAATCCCACAATGTTGTGGGAGTTGGATAGCAATTCCTGCTCCACTAGGTTACAATTTCCTATGCTAATGATAATACCACATTTCATTGTTATATGATTATGTTATAATACATGGCTCGTGATTATTGTATCATGATTATATACTCTTATGACATGGTTTTATCATTTTAGATTACATTTACTTATATTATACCTTATATGAAACTCATGTTATTCTTTGTTATTTTAATTAGATATTTCTCTTATGCTCATTTTTTCTCCCATAATTATGATCTAATCCTTTATGGAATGTTGATAAGTTTTTTCTTACTAAGAATTTTAGTGAACCCATTTTTGTGTTATCTATTCCCTAAGTTACAAATATGAGTATAACATAAGAGATGTCTAGAAGGGAGTCTAGTGTGGTCTAATTATGGATAAATGTTCACAATTATTGTAAAATAATTTTTTGAAGTAGTTAACCTATAAATACCCTAAACCTTTGGGTTATAAGATAGTTATATTTTTCTGATATGCAATGATTAATTATATGAAATATAAGTGTTGTCTCACTTGGTGTCAAATATAGTTTTTAAAATTTGTGTTTTTGGCACTAAACCTGGGAGTGTGGTTTTGGGTCACCTCAATTGGTATTAGAGAATGTTTTAATTATATTTTGGGATTAGTTTAGTTATTTATAGTAATCACAACTAAATAAAATTAATAATAATCCTATTAATAAGCCTAAATGTAGGAAAAATCCTTAAATATTGGAAAATTAAAGAGTTTGTGGTTTTACAAAAATGACATCCCTAACTGGGTACAAATAAGTGGATACATGTTTTGGCATATATTCACCTAAGGGTAAAAACCCTGAAATAGGTCGGTATAGTATCAACTCAATAATAACTCGATGCTTGAAAAGTGGTCCTAATGAAACACCTATTTCAACAATCTTGTAGGATATTAATTAATGATTCAAATTATCTTTATGAACCATTATAAAAGATATTAATGGAATTTTAGGATTTAATATAATATTATTTTTGTTAGAGAACCTAATAAGAACATGACCATGAATAAACTAGATTGAAACTCATAGATCCATAAGTTAGGTTATTAAATTCATTTATGGGTTACTTATTATAAGTTTATAGTTTACTTTAATACATTTATTGATTTTTTAATTCTTATACCTTTACTTTACTTAATTTAATTAATGGCTGGAGCAAAGGGAAATAGAGTTAGCAAGGGATGTGATGGGTAGTTATGTGATTGTCCCAATCAGAAACCAATTAGGATAGAATCCAGTATTGAGAATCTTGTGGTTATGACAACCTAGATATTATGAGTTATGATTAACCACATAAACCATACCAAACTCCTAGACTATCCAACTAAGAGAAGGATGGTGATTTAAATATGTTCAGATGAAAATAATTATAGATGATATAATATTAAAATTTTAAAATGTTAAAAATGTGGTAAGAAACACCCAGGTAAATTTCTCAAAGGAACAATAATTTGCTTCAAGTATGTAAGGATTGGTTATCAATATCATGATTGTAGAAGAGATATAAATAAGTTAGATAATAGAATGGAAGGTATAAATGTCCCAATTAATGCTCCACCTTCACTTTAATCCCTCAAATTCAAGAAGTTAGGGATTTATAAAAATATATACCTAACACAAGAGATAATTAGGATGATAGACACCAAAAACCTCAAAATCCAAGGGAATAATGGAAAGCCTATGAAATTACTACTACTCACATGGATCGTGATAATTAAGGTATAGTTATCCTCTAATATGGATTGGTGGATTTCTTATTGGGTTTTGGTTCTAGAAACTCCCTTATAACTAAAAGTTTTTCAAAGAGCATAAAATCACCACCCAAAAGATTTGATATTATATAATTGGAGAACACTTCTAGTTGTATGTTTATTTTATCCTAGGTTGAGGTTAGTGGGAATGTGTTTTGTTTAAATATTATTATAAATCATTTTCATGAATTTGATGATATTATTGAAATGGATTGGATATCTCCACATAGACCCCATATTAAATACCAAAATAGGGAAATCACATCTCATATTTTAAATAAACCTATGATTATCTATTTGTGAAAGTATAACTATGAACTGTATTGGAAAATTAATACCATTATATGAGTTCTAATACCTAATCATGAGGTGTATTTAGCTTAAAAGATTTTAGAAAAACTAAATATCGTTGATATTTCAACTATGAGGGAAAATATTTGTTTCTTAATCTTACATAGGATAGTAAGATTGATATCTCATTATAAATTAGATCTTGACTCATTTTTATCATTTAAATACCCTTAAATATTTTTATTTATTAAATTATAATTAAAATTACAAGTACATAATTTGTTTAGGGGGTGAGAATGTAGCACCTAGAGATTTTTGTATCAATTTTTATTTAAACAAAAACTATTTTAAATATCTTATTTCACACACAAAAATTAACTAAAATAATCCTTGATACATTTTATTGAGATAATACATTACATTATGAGAACTCAATAATAAAACATAATGATAATATTTAATTGATATTTTTTATTATAATATATATTTATATATTATATATCAAATATTATTAATATATGATGCATTTATAAAATTCAAAGAAATATTTTAATATCGATGGATTAGTAAAATTAAATTTTAGAATATAAATAATTAATTTTAATGGTATTTGGTGAATATTGTTTAATATTAAAGTAATATTTTTCAAAGAACTATTTTTTATGTGTTGTTTATTTTTAATTAATCATGCCTAAATAATTATTTTAAGGAAATATATTTATAACATTTAAAATAAAATAAATTAACATCCACCCAATATATATTATTAATAAAGTGACGAGAATCATGTTATGCGTAAAAATGTATTTTACTAAAAATTTAATTCTTATATTATATTAATATTAATTTTAAGAAAAAAAAATATTATGGTTAAATTATTATAGAGTATATTTTTTATAAGAATAATATATTAAGAACAAAAAAATTTATATTTTAGAAAGTCATTTTCCTATAACAATAAATTTTCATTATATTTTATATTCCGATTTTAAAAGTTAAATTCTTAAAATCTAGAATTTAAATTTGAAAAAATGAACTTAATTTCCATATTAGAATAACAATACTATATTAGTATGAAATTTTTTGATTTTTTAAAACATAATGATTTTGAGGTAAGTACTTCAAAATACTGTTTTTAACAAATACTGTGGATTTTATGACATTATTAGGAAATTAGCAGGAATTAAAATTTTATGTAACCTTTTTACCAAACAAAGAGTTAATAAATAAGTAAATTTATACATTTAAAATTAGTACGTATAATTTTGAAACTTATATTTTACCTTTTGAAACATATAATATTTTTTTTGTAAAATTGTTTGTTATGTGTCACACATTAATTATTTACAATTAATTTTAATCACTTTTTGAAATTTAATATCATAAATTGATTTAATATTTTTAATAAGTATTTCCAAATTATGTAATATGTAAAATTACATTTTTAGTTATAAAAACAAGTTATCAAGGTTAAAAAATGAGTTATTGTGGTAAAAGTAAATTATGGAAAAATGTTAAATTTAGGGGAAAGGGCTTAAAATATCTCAAACCTTATCCCATGTTTGTAAATATGAGTGGTGGTTTATCCAAGGATCACTCCATATACACTTTTTTCTACTTTTAGAGGCACTTCCTTTTGAAAGTGACATGACTTTAGTATAAAGTTATGGATATTTACAAAAGTACAACCTATCTCAATTATAAAAGGAGGTATTCACCACTCCAATTCTATACAATCTATAGTCCTTCCATATAAAAAAAAATTCTACCCATATATCTCCCCAAATCTCTCTCTCATGTTTTAGTGGTGTTGGTTTTTGGATTGTAATAGGAATTGAAATTACACTAAAAGTGGGGGTGGATTTTAGTTTAAAGTAAACTAACAATTTTCATCCTCTTTAATTATTAAGTTGATCATATTTTTAAAGTATCGATGAAATAAAATATCAAAGTAAGAAAAAGAATTATATAGAATAAATAAATTAATCGATATTTTATCAATTATCAATGGAAAATTGAACACAAAAAAAATTAAACTAATTGTATTTCAAAAAATTATGTAATAATTGACAAAAATATTAACACAAGAAAGAATAAAAAATAATTTTAAAAACTAAACATGGAGTATTGGTTACCAAACCAAATAATCCTTTAAATAATATTATAAAAATATTACTTTTAAAACAAAGTGAAATGTAGATGTATATACCTAATCTAAGGTATCATTTCATATAAAAATTTATAAAGGTATCTACTTATTTAAGCCTAAAACATGGCTATATATTCCATACCCTTGAAGGCCTTGATCATTATTATCAGTATTTCCCACTTCAACAACTTGAAGACCGGTTTGCCTGCTACTTTGACCAGTATCTTAGTTTACCCCACTACTTTAACTGGTAGCTTAGTTAACCCACTACTTAGATATATGGAACAGTTAAAAACATTACAATAAGAAATTGTTTAATATTTTACAATAAAAACCTATAAAGTCCAAGATCTAGAAAAAAATATCCAAAATTAAGATAATTGAAAGTACACAAGTTAATAAGATGTTGAATAATTCTAGTTATTTCAATTATTATATTATTCTTGTATATCATTCTTTTTTATTTTTATCCATTAGGTTCAACTCTATCAATTAACAATCCTCTAATGGTTAGATTCCATATATCTCGAGGTTAGTTGCTGTAACATCCCATGTAATTATAGAATAATACTTCTTCATATATATTAATATTTATGAATTAGATATTAATTTTAATTTAAATGGTATTCTATGTGTGATAGTGTAATTGACACACAAGAATGTGTTTCTCTGAAATTGTATATTGCACACAAGACTGAGTTATACAGAAAAATAATATATTATTATTATTATTTTAAATGGTTGTTATCACCTAAACGTTGTATGATAGGGAATAAACAAAACTAACTATATTATGTTTAAAAAAAATTTATCCAATATTTTTACTTTTTCCCAATAAATTATAGAGTCTTAAAATGTGGCTAAATCCAATTTTAAGCATAAAATACTCTAATATTTTTAAAAGGTTGTTTTACCACCTTTTGATGGAGAATACCTTTTAAATCTAGTTTTTGTCCATTTTATTTTTTATATTTGATAAAATAAACTTCATGTTTGGAAGTGGGACATCAAAATTTACTTCTGTTGAATTTTTGGTATTTTTCTGATTAAATTCATATTTTAATGAATAGTGAAAAGTACCGCATTTTATTTCAAAATTGATTTTCATCTACTTTATTTATATAATAATATTGTACTTTTAAATGGTTTTAAAGTGTAATTAGATTAATTTTTTATTATTTAATCTAATTTAGTTCATTGGAATCAATTTCATATTTAAATTGAATATAAAAACTACGTGAACATTTGAACGTTTTACATAAAAAAACTTTTTTTCTCATTCTGACAACAAGATTAATTTTAAATTTATTTTTTCCACTTTTGTGTATTGAATTTTAAAAAAATAACATAAATTTTTGGAATCAGTATGAAAAATTTGGTCCAATGGGATCAAAATAATTTTTTATGAATAATAACTTTAGTATTTTATTTACCACAGTTAAAGGTATATAGGGTAATTAAAGATAAAAATAATATTATAATAACTTAAAACTACAATCAAACATGTTTTAATATTATTTTATGAATTATTTTATACCAATAAAATCATTTGGTTGAAATTTGGACTTTGGAAGCCACTTGGGTGTGATTATGACATTTATAACATTTAATTTAATGTAAAGGCTAATATGTCATAATCATGTCTCTTATTAATTAAACAATTTTAATATGGTGATATACAAGAGATATATTAGACAATGAATAGTATTTAAAAATATAAAAATATTACCTACATCATGGTAATTTATTTATAATGTTTAGGAATTAAATAATTCAATTTATTTATGACACAATCATGATGCTGTAATTAGTTTATTAAAGAAAGAATCAAATAAATGATATTAATAATATTAAAATAAATATAATTTGAAATTTTTTATGCCATATATGAATTTTATGGATGTCTATGAGATGTTTTTATTGAGTTATTGTATTTTTTTTAAGGAATCAAGTTGTTAGGATATTTTGAAAAATTCATGTAATGAATAGTGTCAAAATTGACAAAATTCATAACCGAAAATATAAAACTTATAATTAAATGACATAAAATTTCTAAAGAAAATATTTTACCAAAAAGTTCCAATAAGTCTAAAAATTTATTTAATGACTTATTCATTGGTCGTTTGGCATGATTTGATAATTATTTTAACTCTCAAAATGTAAATTACTTGATAAAATGGTAAGAGTTAAAAAGGTTAAAATAAAGATATAAGGATTAAAAATTATTAGAAACATGTCTAATTATTATTGGATAATTATATTTATACCCCTCATCATACTATCTTTGAACTAAATCAACTTGGACCAATTATGAATCTAAATTTAATTTATATTAATTTAATACTTTTAATAATTCTAAGGGTGTCCCTCCCCTTTACTATAAAAAGGAACCCATTCCTCTCAATTACTCACATATCCAAATCCTTTTGGTTCATCAAATATCTACCTAAACCCCTTACTATAATCCATAAATACATTCTTGAGACCTTATTTTAGGTGTAACACCCTTCTTAAAGGTGTTAAGGTGTTAAAAAGGTGATCATCTGAAGGAAAGGTAATGTTCTTATTGAAGTATTTCTATTCTATTTCTTCTTCCATTTCCATAAAATATTATTATTCGTAGATGAAATAATAAATTCAGTATCCTAATTTTTTTGATATTTTATTATGATAATATCAACTCCTAAATCCATATCCACTTCAATTAAATTGGAAAGGAATTAATCATTTCTGCGTATGTGTGAACTATCTCCTCCATGAACTGATCTAATTAATTTTTCATAACCATGTCTAAAGACTGGTTATAATGATAGAACTAATGTTAATATTTTATATTAATGACTTATTAATCATTATAAGATAATAATATATCAATTATATTCTTACTTTCCATGTGCATAAAAATGATATTGTCGCTTGTGTGTACGTGTGAACTGTCATGCCCACGAAGCGACGTGACTCATTTTTATTCATTATATCACATTGATGATATATATAAGTATATTGAAATTATTAATATGATATTAATGATGTTATTATCATTATGGAAATATAAAATAATACTTAAATCCTTTCCATAACGATCATTGAAAAATGGAAACGTTACTCATGTGTACGTATGACTTACCATCTTTGTTGAATATAACATTATTCATTTTTTATAACCACGCATCATGGTTTGATTTAAAGGTATAATTTTATGTATAAAAATAATAATAAATTCATGAATATTGTTATGTATATTATGTACTTATGACCACATGGACAAGTGACATCAAACCATGTTCATTTTCATCTCAAGTATTAGATATTGACAAAACATCCGACATGAACATAAATAATTAAGTACTTTTTATAACATTATAAATAAGTTAAATAAAGGGAATAATAAACTTGAAAATGGTTCTCAACCAAGTATAAATTAACCTAAGTTTGTTATTCAGTATGAACAAGGAATACACGTGAATAATCGAACTTAAGGTAAGGGACTTCGTCTCAATCTCCTTTCATTGAGGCATATTTTGAAAATATACACAACCTTATTTTATACATTGTATAATTAACCCATTTGAAAATTAATTTCATTCAAAGGTTTTTGAAAGTAATCGTGTTCTATGAAATATTTTACTAAATGAAAAAAAGGAATGTTTTTAATGTATGCGGCGATAATGACTTTCCTTCCACCATGAACATTATTTGATATTTGGATTTATTTATAAGACATAATGTTTTTAAAAGAATAATAAATACAATATTTACTTTTCAAGTATTTTGGTATTGAAAATTCTTTTAATAATGTTTTTATTATTATAATATTTTGAAATGAGTCATTGTGATTACAAATTTTTTGAGTGAAATGTTGATAATTACAATATTTTATGTGTTATGATTATATAATGGTACTTAGACATTTGAAGGGAAGTTAGGTGATAAATTAAAGATGGGTGGTTACGTGACATACCAAGGATGGTTGGTTCTATGATAAACTAAGGATGTGTGGTTATGTTATAACCTCCAATGCATTGGGTATGGAAGTCGGTCGCATGGCTATTCCTTAGTGATATGTGTGGAATTCGACCATATGTTTTTTTTCATTTCAGTATGATTATATCCAAAATGAACTCTATATTTTATATGTTATTTCTATGGGTTTTATGATAATATTTTTATGAAAAAAAAATTAATCAATAATCCTATATTCAGTTAAGTGTATTTAATACTTCTTAAAGGTAAAAAAGTATTATTTTTTGATAAATTATTCATGGTTTACATGTTTTCACAAGACTAAAAGTTTTCTTTCTTTTTATATCCCTTACTGATATTTTTATGCTCATCCCAAGTTTTGAAATGTTTTGCACAGGATTTAAAGCCGAATAGAGTCAAGGATGTGATAGAGGAAAAATTAGGAAGTTTAAACATGAAACGAAACCATGTTTCTTTTTAAAAAAAATTTGTTTTATGAAAAAAATTATAGTGCGTAGAAGTGTATAATTTGTAATGTTGAGTTGTTATGTATGATTTATGGAATGATTATCTAAATCTCTAAACCTGAAAAGTTCCTCAAGATGAATGATAATCAAATTATTGACTTTACTCAAGATTAAGTAATGTTTAAGGTTGGGTCCTTATACTTGGTATCAGAGGTCGGTTTAGAAAACATTAGGAGTTAGAATATTGTTAATATAATATCCATAAATGAGTTTTACTTTATAATAAAATTTAACTGATATAGAATTATAATATTATCATGTTGTTTAATATCAGATATGTCTATTCAGAATGGTTTTCCATAAAGGAAATAGTGCTTCTATGCTGGGAAGGAATACAGAGGAAAACAACCTTCCAAATCAATATCCTGAGAGGGTTTGAATCGAAATTGAACAGTTTTTTGAAGTGATTGATCAGTTTTATCTTGTAATAAATAGTGGTGGTGTCCTTGCATGAGATCAACCAGATCAACAATTGAGGCGTATATCTATAGCGGTTTTATCTTGTGATAAATAGTGTTGGTGTCCATGCACAAGATCAACCAGATCATCTGAAGAGGCATATGTTGGTAGTAGATCATTTTATGAGGTAACTTCCCCCATCATTCAGAGGATCATCTGACCCTATGCAATCTAAAGGGTGGATTAAGGCACTAGAAAATATTTTTGATGTAATGGGGTGTTCATATAATCAAAATGTTAGTCTTGTTGTTTATCATTTTGAAGGTGAATCTAATTAGTGGTCTTCAATGATTAAAAATACCATAGTAAGTGAAGAGATTGATTCCATTGGATGGGTTTAATTTAAGAATATCTTCCTTGAGAAATATTTTCCTATGGTTGTTTGACTTATTATTGAAAAGAAATTCTTGGAATTGAGGCAAAAGGAGTAATATTATATGGATGCATTTGAAGAAAAATTAACCTGTTTGTCAAGGTACATCCCAAATTTTATCTGGGATATTGATAGTAAGATAAATCAGTTTTACTCAAGATTGAAGCTGAAATATCAAAGGACGTTAGCTTCTCATGAGTTCAAAATCTATAAGAAACTTTTCTGATGTTCTAATAAAGTAGAAATCAAGTTTTTTGATGATAATGTGTTCTATGGGATAAAGCAAAAGAAGTGGTCTAGTTTGCAAGAAATGGGAAATGATTTTTCAAAGATATTTGGAGGTAAGAAAACAAAATTTCCATCTTGTTAGAAGTATAGTAAAAATCATCTTGGAGAATGTCTCTCAAAGTCTGGGAAGTGATTCAAATGTTGTAAGACTGGTCTTATTTCTCATGACTACAAGGGATATGATTAGTAAAGTAATGAAAAGTCGACGGTAAGATGTTTTAGTTGCAACGAGTTAGAGAATTATTCAAATGTGTGTCCAAAGTTGATTACCCAGGGTGGAAACCAGCAAGATCAAAAGAAGAAGGGTGTGGAAAAATAATTTTATCCCACTAAAGTTGATATGGGACCATCAAATGAAGTGTTTATAGGTATGTCATAGGTTTTTTCAAAATTTTCCAATACTATATTAGACTATGTATCTTCACATTCATTCCTTTATGAGATCTTTCGAAGTAAATTGGAAATATCACCTCATGAATTTGATATAGAAATTTTGATAAAAACTCTAAGTGGGAGTATTAAATCATTTAAGATTTATGGGAATCTTCCTATTATCATTAGTGGGATGGTTTTTCCTAAAAAACTTTTTGAACATCACATAATGGAATTTGATATAATTTCGGGTATGGATTGGCTTTCATTTTATCATGATAAGATATATTAAAAAGAAAAAAAGTTTAATTAAATGATTTTATACCTTTTATAACATACCAAGAAGCTGAGAGATTGATTAAATATGGTAGTGAAAGTTATCTAGCTCATGTTATTGAAAATAAAGAAACAGTTTTGACTAGTGACTTCCCAGTAGTGAATGAATTTACTGATGTTTTTCCTGATTAATTTCGTAGTATTTCTCCTGATTGGGAAGTTGAATACACTATTTATTTAGTTCCTGATGCTAATCTTATTTATAAACCCCCTAATTGAATTTCACAAGTAGAATTAGTGGAATTTAAAAAATAGTTTCAAGAATTTCTTGATAAAGGTTTCATTCAACCCATCACTTCACCATGGGGTGATCCAATTTTATTTGTGAAAAAAAAGATGGTTATATAATAATTTGTGCTGATTACATAGCCTTGAATAAAATCACTATTAAGAACAAGTATATGTTTCCTCATATCAATGATTTTTTGGATTAGTGCTCCAGGGAGATCAGTATTTTTCCAAGATTGATTTGAGGTTCAGGTACCATGAGTAAAAGGTAAAGGAGGGTGACATTCCCAAGACAGCATTCCGAATGAGATATGGGCATTATGAGTTTTTATTTATACCCTTTGGGTTATCTAATTTCCCTACTATATTTATGAATCTCATGAATGTATTATTTTATTAGTTTTTTGGATCATTTTTTGGTTTTGTTTATAGATGATATTCAGGTATAATCTAAAATTCAGTAGGAACATGAAAGTTACTTAAGAATTGTTTTGAAAACATTAAAATAAAAGAAACTATAATGAAATTTTAGTAAGAGTGAATTTTGGTTGAATAAAAATTTCATTCCTTGGTCATATTGTTTCTAAATATGACATAATGGTTGACCCTTATAAAACAATTTTTTTGAGGATTGACCAATACATACCAATATCACAAAGATTCATAGTTTTCTTGGATTAGCTGGTTATTACTGATGGTTTTTTGAAAACTTTTATTAGTTATCTATCCTGCTAAATATTTTCACATTTAAGGGAGTTAAGCTCTTCTAGACAAAAGAATGTGATGATTGTTTTCAAGAACTAAAAAGAAGATTGGTAAATGCTCCGGTTTTTGCCCTACCTTCCAGGAATGGTGAATTTGTAATATATAGTGATGCTTCATTGAAATTACTTGGTTGTGTCTGAATGCAGAATGATCTGGTAATTGGTTATGCTTCATGTAAGTGGAAACCTCATGAGTTAAATTAACATATACATGATTTATAAAGAGTTTCTGTTTTTTTATTAAAAATTTGGTGGCGTCTTTTGAATGGTGTAATGTTTGAAATATATACTGATCAAAAAAATTTAAAGATTATATTCACTTAGAAATAATTGAACATGAGACAGAGGAGATAGCTAGAATTAATAAAGGATTATTATTTAATGATTCATTAACATACAAGAAAATAAAATAAAGTGCACTAAAAAAAATGGGCACATTAGAGGGGGTTATTTTTGACATTAGAAGGGGTTATAACCCATTCTAAATCCATTAGTGGTGGTTGTGACAAACCACCGCTAATGTGGTCTCCTACTTACTTTAGTGGCAGTTTTTAGTAAGCACTGATAAAGTCATGTTGACTTTAGTGGTGGTTACATTAGAGGGGGTTTAAACCCCCTCTAATGTTCACATAAACCCGACCACAACTGCCACTAGTTCGAATGCTTTAGGGGCGGTTCAAACCAACCCTAATAAAGGGGTTACTTTAGGGGCGGATGTGAAAACAGCCCCTAAAGCTTTTTACAATTTTTTTAACAATATATTGGTATCTCTCCCTTCGTTTCACGCCTCCCATCTGGTTCCCCTCACCCTCTTCCTCATCCCACCTCCCCTGCGGTTCCCGCCCGCCTCCCCTCCGGTTCCTCGTGCCCTCACCCTCATCCTCAGCACGCCTACCCTCCGATTCCCACCCACCTCCCCTCAAGTTCCATGTGCCCTCATCCTCCCGGTCCCTGCCTACCGCCTCCTGTACCACACCCTCATCCCGATCCAGTTCCCACCTGCATGCAGCGGCCCCGGCCTCCCCTACTCCGCCTCCACAAAGAAAAATGTTAGCGCCGGGATTTGAACTGGTACCGCCCAAGAAAGACTTCCGCTAGAACTCCTCCTGCGCACCACTACACAAACTATTTTTTGATATATATATTACACATTCTAATATTTATATATATTTGACTATTTATTATAAAAAATATTATTAGCATAATATATTTACATACATTTAAATAATATATATATTTTTTACAATATTTATTTGTATATGCAATTATATATATATATATCACCTAAATATATTACACAATTATTATACTTATGTGTGTGTGTGTGCTTGATAATAATAATATTATTAATTATTATTAATCTTATTAAATGTATTTTTTAATCTATAAAAATTATATGTTGGTTTTATAAATACTATATATTTATTTTTTGATTTTTATCAAATATATATTATATTACATACATTTTTATTATATATTTATGTAAATTATTTATATACATAAATACATATTTATATTGTATATATATAAGTATTTACCTAATATATTTACATAAGGTCTTTAAAAATATATTTATATAATGTCTTTCAACGCATATATTTATTATTATTTATACTAATAAATATACTTATTTGTATAAAGTGTATAATATTATATGTAATTAATATTATATTATATGTAATTAATATTATATTGTATATAATTAATATTATATCATATATTATTAATATTATATTATATATAATTAATATTATGTTATATATAATTAATATATATATTATATATAATCAATATTATATGTAATACAATTTTATAATATATATAATTAATATGTATATTAAATATAATAAATATTATATAAAATGAAATTTATAGAAAAATATACTTAATATTATATGAAATAAAATTTTATTTTATATAAAATTAATATTATATGGAATACAAGTTATAAAAATATTTATATAATGTATTTAAATACATATATTTATTATTATTTACATTAATATATATATATTAGTATTTCAATAAATTTACATTAATATAAATTTATGTCTATAAATTCTATTTCATATAATATTAATTATATATAATATGAAGGCATAAACCTATTAGATAAAATATATTTATTAATATCATTATTATAATTTATGAAAACTACAAGCTTGGGTTTTTATATGATATATTTTTTAGATAAATTATATTTACGTATATATTTAATTATGGAAGATTTTTTTAAATAGTGGGGGTTCATAACCCCTTTAATCTCTTAAATTAGAGGGGGTTTTAAACCTCCTCTAAATTAAAGACATTAGAGGGGGGTTTCAAACCCCTTAAAAATTAATGACATTAGAGGGGGTTTTGAACCCCCTCTATTTTAAAGACATTAGAGGGGGTTTTGAACCCCCTCTAATTTAAAGACATTAAAAGGGTTTTTGAATGCCCTCTAATTTAAGAAATTAAAGGGGGTTAAACCCCCTATAATTTAATACATTAGATGGAGTTTTCAACCCCCTCTAATTTAAGATATTATAGTGGGTTTTGAACCCCCTCTAAAATCCATCTTGGAATTAAAAAAATAATGTTAAAAAATTTAAAGGGGGTTCAAAACCCCCTCTAAATAAATAAATTACGGGGCTCTATAACCCCCTCTAAATTCTATGTTTAGTGAGGGTTGTATATAATCCCTCACTAATTTTTATAGAAAATGAATTTAGAGGTGGTTCATAACCCCCTCTAAATTCGATGATAAGAGGGGGTTATGCAGAACCCCCTCTAATGTTACAGAAAATGAATTTAGAGGGGGTTGTGAATAACCCCCTCTAAATAAACCCCTCTAATGTACTATTTTTTTAGTGGTGGTTGATGCTTTGAGTAGAAAAAGTAATGCTATATTAACCATGATATGTTTGGAACAATATCTTTTTGTTAATTATTTGATGAATTTTTGGATTAGAAGTTGTTTGTGTAAGAAATTACTCTATTTTGTTTTAGGTGTCAGTGAAATCATCTCAATTAGACAGAATTACAATAGAACATAAGGAATATTGTCAGTTGCAGAAAAAGGAATAATTGGTTCAGGAGGTTAAGTTACATGAATTTAACATTGATCAAGATTGTGTTTTGAGGTTTTTAAAGAGATTATGTGTACCTTGTGATTCAAAATTAATGAAAGATTTTTTATGTGAAGCTCAAAGTTCTTATTTTGAAAATCATCTGGGAAACACTAAAGTGTACAGAGATGTTTAGGAGTATTATTTGGGGATAAAAAGAAGAGAGATATTTCTGACTTTATCTTGAGATGTTTGATTTTTAAATAGGATAAATTAGAGCGGTAGTTACTGAAAGGGATGATTCAGCCTTTTCTAGTGCCATAGTGTAAATGGAAAAAATATATCCATGGAATTCATAGAGATATTACCAAAGACTTTTTGAGGTAAAAATGCAATCTAGTTTATTGTTGATCTATTGACTAAATCTGATCATTTACTTCCTATTCGAGATAATCTATATCTAGATTAACTTTCTTTGTTGTATTTTAAAGAGATATCCAGGTTACATGGAGTTATCCTCTCTGTTATATATAATCGTGATCTCAGGTTCACGTCTAACTTTTCGAAAGGCCTTCAAAAGTTGTTGGGTACTAAATTAAATTTCAGTATATCTTTTCATCCTCAATCATGTGGGTAGTGAGAATGAAAAATTCAGACATTGGAGGTTATGTTACGTGCATGTTCGATGGATTACCAGGGAATTTGGGATCAACATCTTTCTTTGGTTGAGTTTTCTTATAATAACAGTTTTCATTCCCATATATTGATGGAAACATTTGAGGCTTTATAGGTAAATATATGTCAAACTCCAGCATTGTGGGATGATGTTGGAGAAAGGAAGCTGATGGGACCAGAGTTGATAGAAGAGATGGCATAAAAGGTTTAGTTGATTGATAAATGCATGAGGATAGCTCAGAGTAAGAAAAAAAATTAACATAGATAACTAGAGGAAGGATTATTCTTTTGAGGTAGGTGATCATGTCTTTCTCAAAGTTTCTCCATTAAAAATTTTGATTTGTTTTAGTAAGAAAGAGAAGTTGAGTCCGCAGTTCATTGGACCCTATGAAATCATAGAAAAAGTTGGATCAGTTTCTTACAGAGTGTCTTTACCTCCAGTTTTATCCTAGGTATATAATTTTTTTCATGTTTTAATGCTAAGAAAGTATATGTGGAATCCATATCATGTTTTGAGTCCAGAAGTAGTTCAGTTGGAAGAGAATCTTTCTTATGAGGAACAACCAGTCAAGATTCTTGACCGCATAGAGAAAGAATTATTGAATATTGGGATTCCTAGGGTTAAGGTTTTATGGAAAAACTATATGGTTGAAGAGGAAACATGGGAATATGAAAATTCTACGAGGGAGAAATACCCCCACTTATATGATAAGTAAATAAAATTGTGAGGATTCAATTTCAAAAAGGGGAGAAGGATGTAACATCTTAGGTAATTATAGAATAATTTTTTTCATATATATAAATATTTATGAATTAGATATTAATTTTAATTTAAAGGGGATGTTATTTCCGATAGCATACTTGATATGCAATAATGGGTTTCTCTGAAATCTTATGTTGCACACAAGACTAAGTTATACCGAAAAATAATATATTATTAATATTATTATTTTAAATGGTAGTTAACGCCTAGTCATTGTATGGGTGGGAATGAATAGAACTAATTATATTATGTTTACACAATTTTATTCATTATTTTTACTTTCTTCCAATAAATTCTAGAGGCTTAAAATAAGAATAAATCTAATTTTAATCATAATATACTCTAATATTATTAAAAGGCAGTTTTACCAACTTTTGATGATGAACCCCTTTTAAATATAGTTTTTCCCTTTTATATGTTCTATTTGAAAAAATAAGCTTCTTCTTTGGAATAAGCACATAAAAATTTACTTTGTTTTAATTTTTGGTATTTTTCTCATTAAATTCATATTTTCATGAATATGGAAAAATACTGCATTTTAATTCAAAACTTCTTTTTCATGTCATTTATTTAGATAGTTACATTATACTTTTAATTAGTTTTAAATTGTAATTACATTATGTTTTTATTATTTAATCCAGCCTTATTAATTGGAATAAATTTCATATTGAAATTGAATAGAAAAACTATGTGAACTATTGAACGTTTTATTTAAAAAAATGTTTTATCATTCTGACAACGTGATAAACTTTAAAATTAATTTTCCACATCTGTCCATTAAATTTTCAAAAAAAAACATACATGGTTTGAATCATTATGAAATATTTGTTCCAATAGGATCTGAATAATATTTTGTGAATAGTAACTTTAGTATTTTATTTTCCATGATTAAAGGTAAATAGGGTAATTAAAAGTAAACAAATATTTTAAAAATATAAAACTACCCTAACACTTGTAAAAATATTATTTTATGAGTTATCTTCAACCAAGACAATCCTTGAGTCGTAATTGTGGCCTTTAGAATCCACTTGGATATGGTTATGACATTTATAACATTTAATTTAAAGTAAAGGAAAATATGTCATAATCATGTCTCTTATTACTAAAACAATTGTAATATGGGGATATATAAGTGATATATTAAACTATAAATAGTCCCTATAAGTCTAAAAATATTACCTATATCATGGGAATTAGTTTATAATTTTTAATAATTAAATAATAAAATTTATATATGACATAATAATGATGCAATAATTGGTTCATTAAAGAAAGAATCAAATAAATGGTATTCATAATATTAAAATAAATATTATTTGAAATATTTTATGTCATGCACGGATTTTTTGGATGATTATGAAATGTTATAATTTCTTTATTATATTTTTTTCGAAGTAATCAAGTTTTTACGATATTTTAAAAAAAACATGTAATGAATAGTGTCAAAATTGATACAATTCATAACTTAAAATATAAAATATCTTATTAAATGATATAAAATTTATAAAAATACAATAATTGACCAAAAATATCATATAAGTCCACAAATGTAATTAATGACTCATTAATTGGCCATTTTTCATGATTTGGTAATTATTTTAATTTTCAAAGTGTAAATTACTTGATAAAATGATAATAGTTGAAAAGGATAAAATAAATAGATAGGGATTAAATTTTTTAAAAAACATTTATAATTCTCATTGGATGATTATATATAGACCCCTCATCATCCTATATTCAAACTAAATCAACTTTGAACAATTAGAAATCAAAATTTAATTTATATTAATTTAATATTCTTAATAGTTTTTAGGGTTCCCCTCTCCTCTCTTATAAAAAGGCACTCATTCCCCTCTATTACATCCAAAAACATCTTGTTCAAAAAATATTGACCTAAAACCATTACTATAATCCCTCCTCAAATTCTTAATGCCTTAGTTTAGGCATAAAACCCTTACTAGATGTGTTAAGGTGTTAAAAAAGGTGATCATCTGAAGAAAAGGTCATGTTTTTATTTACATATTTCTATTCTATTTTTTTCTTCTATTTGCTTAAAATATTCTCTTTCATAGATGAAATAATAACTCAAGTATCCTCAATATACTGATATGTTATTATTATAATATCATCTCCTAAATCCATCTCCACTTCTATTAAATGGGAAAGTAATTAATCATTCGTGCATATGTGTGAACTATCACCTCTACGAATCGATCTAATTTTTTTTTCATAACCATATCTCATGACTGGTTATAATGATGGAATTTAAGTTAATATGTGATATTAATGACATATTAATCATTATAAGATAATAATATATCAATTAATTTCTTAATTTCCAAGTTCATAAAAATGATAATGTCGTTTGTGCTTACGTGTGAACTATCACCTCCATGAAGAAATGTGACTCGTTTAAATTCATTATATCACTTTTATGATATATATATATATAAGTATATTTAAATTATTAATATTATATTAATTATTTTATGATCATTTTTAATTATAAAATAATACTTAAATTCTTTCCATAACTATCAATGAAAAATGGAAAATGTTACTCATGCGTACATACGACTTACCATCTCTATGAATATAACATTGTTGGTTTTTCATAACCACACTTCATGGTTTGATTTAAAGGTATAATATTTTGTAAAAAAATATAACAATTTCATGAATATTATTCTAGAGATGATTTACTTATGACCACATGGACTAATGCCATCAAACCATGTTCATTTTTTACTCAAGTACCGAATATAAAAAAAACACCCAACTAGAACATAAATAAATAATTAATTTTTATGACATTATAAATAAGTTAAATAAAGGGGATAATAATCTTGAAAAATCATATAAAGAATTTATAAATTAATCTAATTTTATTATTTATTAATAATAAGGAACATATGTGATGAATCGAACTTAAGGTAAGGGACTTCATCTCAATATACTTTTGTTGAGTCATATTTTGATAATATACACCACATTATTTTATATCGTGTATAAATAAACGATTTGAAATTTAATTTCATTCAAAGGTTTTTGAAATAAATATTTTACTATGAATCATTTTACTAAATGACCAAAGTAATATTTTTTATCGTATAAAGCAACAATTACTTTTCCAATGTCGTGACCATTATTTGATATTTGGCTTTCTCTTCAAGACAAAATGTTTTTAAAAGGAAAATAAATACCATATTCACATTTAAGGTATTTTGTTATTGAAAATGGTTTTAATAATGGTTTTATTATATCAATATCTTTAAATAATTCCTTGTGATTGCAAATTTTATTAGTGAAATGTTGATAATTGCAATCTTTTATGTGTTATGATTATATAATGGTACTTGGACATCTGATGGGTGCTTACATGATAAACCAAAGATAAGTGGTTACATGATAAACCAAAGATGGGTGGTTCCACGATAAAGTAAGTATGTTTGGTTACATTATAACCTCCAATACATTGGGTATGAGAGTCAATCATATGGTTATTCCATTTAGTTATATGTGTAGAAGTCGATTGTATAGTTATTCCATTTAAGTATGATTATTTCCCAAGTAAAATTTATATGTTATATGTGATTTATATGGGTATTTTGGTACTATTTTGATCACAAAATGGTAATTAATGAGATTATATTCCGTGAAGTGTATTTACTACTTCTTAAATGTGAAGAGTATTAATCTATGATAATGTATTCATTATTTACATGTTTTTGCAAGAAAAATATTTTTTCTTTATTTGTGTGTCCCTTACTGAGCTTTTTTATGTTCATCCCATGTTTTGAAATTTTTTTCACATGATTTAAAGAATAATATATTCAAGTATGGGATCAAGGAAAAGTTATGAAGTTTAAACATGAAATGAAACCATGTTTCTTTTCAAATGTTTTTTATGAGAAAAAATGGATAGTGAGTAGAAGTTTCTACTTTGTAATATTGAGTTGTTATATCTAAGTTATGGACTAATTCTTTGACGATATAAACCTAAAAAGATCCCAAATATTAATGAAAGTAAAATTGTTGACTTAACTTGTGATTAAGTAATGATTAAGGTTGGGGCCTTATAGTTGCAATGGCATTGATGAGAGATTATATTTCATCTTCTAATGGACTCAAAATCTCACTATATCCACCAATGATTTGATTAAATACAATTATAGTACTTTGAAAAATATATAAAGGAGATTTGAATTTCATTATTCATGTTACTGATTTTACTTGATAATCTTAAACTTTTTTATCATAGAATTCCTCAGGTTTTTTTATTTTAATAAATCAGTATCACTGATATTTTTTTAAGGCTCATGTTATCAATAATTTATTTATTTATTTTATATTCTGAAATCATAAAATATAAAACAAGAAACATAAGTTAGATAAAATACTAAATAAAGTGTTTCATGGTTTTCAAAACAAGATATTTAAAGTGTGTTAAAGACTCAACAATATCTGCCTTTTTAAAAACACAAACAAATAATGAAAAATTAAAATGATCATAAATTACCCTATGTATATATTCATAAAAAATATCTTAATTTATTCATTTGGTAAGTTCTCTAGATAATTCTAAAATTTAAAAAAATATAGAAGTTCCTCAACTTTTTAATTCAAATAAAATTTATCCCTATTTTTTAAAAAACCTCCCCCTTTTATATATAAATAAATTTCTCCCCCTTTGGGAAAAAATCTCCACCTTTAAGAAAAGTTATATTTTCTACCCCTTTAGAAATGATATAATTTTTTAAAGAATATCTCAACCTTTTTGGTTTTTGAAAAATTATTAAAAAAAATTGAAAATATTACTAAAATAAACTTTCTCCCTATAGAAAAAAGTGGAAAAAATTAGAAAGATTATAGAAATGATAAAAAATTTATTAGGTGATGTTTACATAAATAAAACTAATATTTTCAGAAAAAAATCAAATAAAAATCATTGATATAATATTAGTAAATTTTTTATTAAAGTTTCATAGATAAAAGAAATTATAATTTTTTTAAAAAATAAGTCCTTATTAATTTATTTTTCAATCATGTGATTCATTTTCTTAATTTATTTCCATTTCTCATATTTCATATCATCTAGAACTCTGAACTTTTGGTCAAACTCAAATACTTTTACTGAAAATGTTTCTTCCTAAGCTTTCAATGACAAATCTTTCGCAACTAATTTTTCTTCTAATGAAGTTATTTTTCTGTTATACTTTATATATTTATGTTTATGATCATAAAAGTTTATATTATGATATACTATTTTCTAATTTTTAATTATGAATGATTCTTAAAATATTTAGTGGATGAAGAAATTCCTTAAACTTTTATTTTAAGGTATTCCACAACATCATCAAGAATGAATCATTTCTCATAGAGAATATCATAATTCTGATGAAGTGATATGGTGTGCTCACTAATTTCATTAACATCCTTGACTAATATTTTAAACACTTGGTGAAGTTATTTAACTTTTCTTCATAGGTAGAAGTTTCTTCTATTACTTCCTTAAAATATTCCTTATCTTTTTAAAATAAATAAATTAACTACAATTAAGAATTTATAGAATGAATAATATTATTTTGGATGATTCCTCCTATTAAACTCATCTTAGGGGTCAAATTTATGGTATGATTCATTTTCCTTTTCATTATCAAAATAGAATAAATATTTTGATCAAAGTATCAAGTTGTAACCGAAGAGGTAGATTCTGATGAGGTGTCAATTTTGTTCTTATGATCTTTTCCTTGGGATATAACAATATGATTTTAAAGAACTTCAAATTTATCAATATAATAATCTTTTATGTCAATAAGATCATCATTAAATATATTTCTATCATTAATATTTCTCTTGAAATAACTTGATGTAGATAAACTAAAACCTGAACATTCATTCAATGAAAATGATTTTGGAAGATATGTTTTAGAGGCCTAAGAGTAAAATATTTCTGATTTATATTCTAAATATTCAAGTGTTGATAAATATTAAACTAAAATTTTATTTTCAACTGATTTTATAATGATTTTCTTGATATAGATTATACACAAGAAACTTATACTTCAAAAGTTGGAGGAGGAGAAACTTTAGGTGGCTGATCTACAAATGAATGGACTTTAGCTAATTGAGAATCTAATGGTTTAACTTTTTATGGATTTAAAATTGGACTTTTGACTAATTTATGGGGTGAAGATAGATTGAATAAATTTTCATACACTTCTAAAGTAATTTCTTTTTCTTTACCTTCAAAAAAATATCTTGTTTTGATAGTATTTAAGGAACAATGTTCTTTAATTGTTACTCCACAAAAATGTATTTACAAATGTGTGATTTCTCTAGTTTTAGATCATATTTTGTTAAATTTTTATCTTATACCAACATTGATTTAGTTTCTTCTATCAATTCCTTTTCCTTATCCTTATCTAAACTAAATATTTGTTTTCCTACAGCTCTTTCTTCCTTTTTTCTTCTTCTAAATTTTCTTCTGGGATACAACTATAGGTATCAATAAACTTCTTTATTCTCTCATCTTATATAACATATTTTATCATCAATGAACATTATATTGGTTTCACTTTAGGTTTATCTATTTTTACATTCTCCTTATCTTTAAACTATATAGCTACTTTTTGATATTCAACTTCCTCAATTATTTTTAGTTTCTTTTTATAAAGGGTTTTATCTAAAATAGAATATATACAAGATTTCATTTTCACTTGTGACTAAACTTCTTGATCCACTTAAAATGATTTTTGAATATTATTATATAAAAATAATGGTGATTTTTCAATAAACGTTTTTTATTTATAATCATACATAAAACTCATCCTTGAAATAGTCTCTACATTGAAAGGATTTTATTTTATTCTTTTAGTATAAGATTCATTCTAAATATTCTATTTCTTAGGTATCTTTACAATAATGTTATTTAGAATTCATCTATATAGTAAGATCTTCATCTTAACTATTCCATTGAAAATGGTTTCAATGTAAGGCATATAAATATAGAAATATTAAGATTTATGAACTTCATAATGCAATCTAATTAGTACACATCATGTATCTTGATCATATATTTTTCTCCATTCCTCAGTATAATAAATGATAAAATCTACTGAAAATTTATTCTTACTATGGGATGTAGATATCTAGTTCTATAAACTATATCATAAATTACTAAATTATTCTTTTCAACTTCATATATAAAAAATCTCTATAAAATTTTGGTAGTTTTTTAGAAATAAATAAAGATTCTACTTTAAATAGAACTTTAAGAAACTATGAAAAATTCCCTAAAATTAGAGTAAAATTCCAAAAAAAATTACAAAGGCTACTTTCATGACACCTTCTTCATAAAAAACTTAGAAGATCCATAAAACTCATGAATCAGTAAAGGGTTGTACAATTTTTTTCATTCTATTATGGAAACCAGTTTTCTCCATCTTTGAAAAGTAATAAAATCCTTCACTATAAACCCATACATTTTAAATATATTAGAATTGATTAGGATTCCTCATACTATCTCTTCAGTAGATATTCATTCAGATGCTACCATAACCATATTGGATAATTTATAGAAACTTTACTGAAAAATAATTTGATTTTTGTTTTTGATAATAATTAATACAACCAAAAAAATTTGGGTTCACCTATTTATAAAGGTATATTTAGAATACATAGATTCACTTCTGATTTTCTTAATCCAATGGCATAGATTTTATCTCTCCATAACACATTATGTCATATTTAATTTAAAAAAAATATTTTATTTTTAAATCTCAAATTCTTTACAAATTTAAACATAATTTTAAAATTCAGATAAATAAACTTCATTTATTTGAAATTTAGATAAATAAAATATATGTAAATAAAAACTATTTTTGATAATCCTATAAATAAATAAAAATTTCTTAAAAATAAAATGGTCTAAATATATTGTCTCAAAAATATGGAAGTAATCTTCCATTTAAGAATGACATGATCTTCTTCTTTTGAATATCTTTCATAAATGTTTTCATTTAATGTTTATGTTCGTTGGAAAAATAATTTTTTTAAAAGTTATCTATAAATAATTAATAAATACCCCTAAATAAAAATAGTAAATAAAATTTATTAAGAAAACTTAAAGTATCTAATTTAAATGAATGTAAATAAAAAATTCCAGAGGCACCAGTGATAGGTTTTCAATTGTTGGTGTATAATGATTTAAACCTTTTGAATTATATTTTGGGTAGATATATCCTTATGTATAGAAGAATTAGTAAAAATATATATGGAACCCATACATATTTTTCCTTTTTAGTTTCAAAATAAAAAACCTCTTTTAATATAAATATATAATGTATTTCAAATTATTGAACCGAATTCAGTGAGTAATTTCTCTTCCATTGACAAAATCTTTGATACATAGTGAATAAATGTGTATGATTTAGAAAAAATATATATTTCATGGTAGATTGAACTTTTTTATGTTTTATTACCTATTCCATATAAAGTTTTTTTAGGTCACAATTGACCATACATCAACTTAAATTATTTTCTTTCGGTTGTAAACATGGTTAATACTTTATTTAAAATTTTAATCTCATTTTTCATCATTATAAACTCATTATCATTAGAGGAAAAAGATACATTGTTAATTTTCTTCTTAGAATTTTCATAAATCTAATTATATTAATTTGGAGAAACTTTCAATGAATTGACATTTATTTTTTCCTCTTATCTTAGTAGTTAGCCACATGATTTTCTCTTTTTACTTATCTAACTCATAAATAAGTTTTACCTTATTATTCTGAGTTCGAGAAAGGTTGTCATCAACCTTAAAAAAAATATCTTTTCTTTATATAGTTTTATTCTTTATATAATTATACTTCTTATAAAGTTTTAAATATATATTATTATGTTATGTTGTATAAGCATTCATCTCATTGTACATTTCCAAAACATTTTTATCATTATCAGAATACGATGGGCTTCATTATCACTATCACTTTCACTTTATAAAGCACAAAATAATTTAAAATGTAGAGTAAAATTTGGTCAAATATAACTAGTATTTATAAATTCATAGCATGTAGGTTTAAGAGAATATTTCTTATTGAACTTATCCTTTATGTATTTTCAATCTTTCAAATAAACTCTTTTGAAATTTGTTCTTGAACATCCTTCTTTCTAGGTTAGAAATTTCTAATCTAGTTGGTTATCCATCACTATCATATAAGTATATATTAGAGTTACTTTTGAAAATATATCCTTGATATGTAGAAGAAAAATCAACTCTAATTATCTTTTATTTTTTCCTTTTTTAGTATCTATTTTCAATCTTATTTAATATTGCATGAGTGTTCCAATTAAGTAATCTAGGAATTGATAAGTAATGTGATTTGTGTCATCAATAGTTGTTATTTTTTATTCCCATTTGTTTTGGAAAAGGTTGAGGTTTATTACCCCTTCATTGAACATATAAAAGAGATATATAATTTTGAAATATGAGAAAAGGGGAAAACCCTTACATAAAAAAGATATAAACATATTAATAAACATGCATAAAAAATTTTATCATCAGTTAACACTTTTTATCTAATGGAATGTATACTATATAAACTAGGAATGGATATCATATTAATTTGAGCTACATATTAACTAGGTAAAAAATCAAAGGCCTGATAGTATGTTCTAGTGTTTTGAAATTAGTTTAAATTTTTCCGATAAAGGTTACAAGAAAACACCTATACCCATGGATGGGGGAATCTCGTAGATATAATGGCTGGGGAAGAGGGTAATAGCTATGGATAGGGGAGCCTCGTGGCCATAGGGGTGGTGGAAGAGGGTTGTAACCAAATTTGAGGAAAGGAAATGGCTATAAGTTTGGTATATAAGGTTTTTAGTCAGGGCTTTGTGAGGCCCATGGAAATACGGGTCATGGGTGGGAGTTGTACCCATGACTATGCGAAACCTACAGCTATAGGGGTCATAGATGGGGGATTATAGTTATAGGCAGTGAGTCCCATGGATATAGTGGGTGTATAACAACCCAATATTATATTACATATACATTATATCACTTTTTGTGTAATACTTAAAACATTATAAAAATATACTCCCAAAGACGGTACTAGTCTATTTACCTTAGAAACACGGAAACATGAACACTGGTACATAAGTGAGCTACATTATCTCCCACTATGATCTTCTTGACTAGAACCCTTTATAGAAATATCATAATTAATACATATCTTCATAAAATAGGCATGGAAACTTAAAAATGGGTGAACCCAGATGCTCATTATGGGTAAAAAAGGGAGACATATAAGCATAAACATGAGCATTAGAGTATGAGAACATGGTCAAAACATTTGAAGATTATACCTTGTATATAAAATATAATAACCATGAATCATTTAATAAATCTTAATATTTTATAAGACATGAATCATAATTAAATAAATAACATAATCCATGAAATCATAACATATGAATAAAACATGGAATTATGTAAAATACAGAGGCATATAATATGATTTACATAGTAGTCAAGGCATCACTTCTAAGACCATCATAGTAGTACGTGTTCACTTCCCATATCATCTTGGAAGTCATGGTTTACTACCATGACCATATTAGTAGAATTAGTACACTCCTCATACCAACTTAGTAGTCATGGTTCACTCCCATTTTCATCTTAGTATTCAAGGTTCACTCCCAAGACTATTTTAGTAAATCTAATGAGATATAAATATTTAACCAATGCATTTGAGGGAGATATAGGTCCCACAAATCTCATTAATAAATAATATATACATGTTCCACAAAATAATAAACAATCATATCATAACCCATGAAATGAAATGGGAGTCATAAACATGTAATAATATCTTAACCTGTGGAAAAGTAAGAAGTTTCATAATCATTTCATTAAATAATAAACACTTAAAAGAATCATATTTCATAAGAATATAACCCGTGAAACATAGATCTATTTTTTAAAAATAATTCCATAAAATTTAAACCATTAGAAGAAAGAATATGAATATAATAATTGAATAATTTCCCTATAAATACATGAGTAACACCAACAGATATTATCCTAGATTGGAAATAATTATAAATGATCTTTTAAAAACACTTTATGAGGAAATTGTCCTTTATAATTTTAAAAAATATTATCAAAACATAAAACCTTTTGAAATCCATTTTCATGAAAATAAACTTGAAAACTTATAAAGGATCCATCTAAAACATTTTAAAATCCTTTTTCCTTTGAAAACTTGTAGAGGATCTTGAAAATCGTTTTCCTATGAAAAATTATAAAAGAAACTTGAAAAAAATTTAAAAAACATTCCTTTGAAAATATATCTTAAAACAATTTCTTAAAAATTAAACTTTTAAACATGAAAATGAATTTTTAAAGCAATGATAGTGGGTAAATCTGTACATGTTGTATGAGGTAAAAATAACATTCCTTTTTCATGTTAAAAATGTGAGAAAAATGTCTTGTTCAGAAAGAGACAAGAATATTACATTAAAACCATTATTAAAATAAAAAAGGGTAAAAATTTATTTTAATGGTCATAGGATATTATTAGAGTATTTTTTGAATCCATTTTTGGAAATCATTGTTTTGAGGGAACACAGATTTCTAATCGAAGAGAGAGGTAAGGTCATATTTTCTTAAAAAATTATAAATTATCTTAAGTGAAAAAAAATTAAAATGGTACTGATAAATTAATAAATCAAGAATAACTAGAGAAAAATAAAATTTTTTAGTTTTCTTTAAAGATGTATCATAATATTTCATTAATGAAAATGTGATCATAAATAGTCTAAAAAATGGTGAGATTGTATCAATAAACACTTACCATATGGTAACTTTGAATCATACTCCCCATATAGAAAAATGAAATTAAATGGAGCTTAAAAATATCATGAAAATAAGGATATTATTTTTATAACATGTAAAATTTATTTTATACACCTCATATAAAAATATAGGTGTATAGCATGGCATGTGTCTCAAAGAAGGTAAATTGAGGAAAAATTACTTTACTGATTTGGTAACTTTTGAAACATAAACCCCATGAAATAAAGATCATAAAATAGTTATGTAAATATAAATAGATTTATGTATAATATGAATATAATACATTCATGGTTAGTATATACACCACAAAAAATAAGTTAGCAGTGAATAAGTCATGTATCTCACGGAAATAAAGAGTGAGATGATATTCCCTTACCATGAGTCTGACTTGTCATGTGTTTCTTTATATTCCTGGATAATAAACTTGTGTTAACTAATTAATTTCTTCATAATTTTTTTTACATTAATTATTACTTTTACTTCACTTATTATTATGTTGTATACAACTACTTAAACAATTAAGTTTAAGTTGGGTGTTTTGACTAAATTCAGTTCATGTGTTAAAAATGACTTTGGTTGGATGACTTTAGTCAAAGGTGTCATTATATAAACATCTACAGAATAATAATAATAAAATAATTATCATATTTATAAATTAATTATAATTTTAAAACAAATCATTAAATATGGTTGTTAAAAATGAATCAATGTTATAATCATGGAGATGGTAGGTCTTACGTACACATGAGTAACGTTCTCATTTCTCAATGATTGTTATGGAAATAAGGTAAGTAACATTAATATTTACATAATGATAATTATATTATAAATACCATATTATTTAATCATATATACTTGTATATATAATTCTTGGGATGTAAAAGGAATCACATCTTGTCGGGGAGGTGGTACTCCACACTCCCACAAATGACGTTGTCACTTTATAAGTATGCGATAGGGTAATAAATAAAATGGTATATATTATATTTATAAAAATTTAATTATCTCATGAATAACATATAAATATTTTTTATTTTACATATTCTTAATTAAAACCTTATTTTATACATTCCATGTAGTGTGTGAATGAATCATATTTCTTTAAGGGGCCAATAGTCCACACATCCTCAAACAAAGTTATCATACTTACAAAAGATGGATAGTATAAAGATATGTGTTGTAAAATAATTAAATAAGACTAAAGACACTATAAATAAAATATATATTATATTAAAATATATTTTCCATCATAATTTATACCATTAAATGAGGTAAAGTAAGAATTAGCAATCATCATTTTATGAGGTGGTAGTTCACCGTACACATAAACAGTATATTTGTTATCCATTATATGGAAGTGTGTGCATGATTAGGTAAAACTATTAGCATAAAAATAACCAATTATATTTCGGATACTGGTTGTTTAGTAAAAAATGGAATAAGGATAGTTTAGTCTGTGGATAATTAAAATAAGATAAAGGAGCTTGAGGGAGGATGTTACATCTTCTTTGGGTAACTCCTTTTGGTCTTCCCCAAGGGACTTCCTTGGATATATTTATTCTCAAATAGAGGAATTAAATATGAAGTTAGTTATGTTTTATAGATATATAGGAGGAGTTTTTCAAACCAAAGTGGCTTGATAGGTGTGAGTAAGTGGGAGGAAAGGAGGCCTTTTATAGTGGAGGAGTGGCACTCTTGTGATATTTTGGAAAAGAGAAACCTCACCCTTATTTTTTATTTAAAATGGATAAAATAATGGTGAAAAGTATATAAAAGGTATTATATGATAGAAATATTCCCATACAACGGATTTTGGATAAGTTTATAGGGTTTTTAGGCCTTAAGGCTATGGTTTAGTCACTTATAAAGCTTAATTTAACCTTAGTCATTGTAATTAATTTTAATTACTTTCACTAATATTTTTGGTCAAAAAATAAGTTTACCCTATTAGACATTATAAATTATTCTTATTGAAAATATTTAATCCATTTTTCCATATTTTAAACACATAAGTGGCAGAAATTAATTTAAATATAATCCTGCAGACAGGACGACAATACAGGTTTTTAAAGTAAAAACATTCAAATGTTTGCTATGTTTTTATAGTCAATTTCAAGGTGAAATTTATTCTAATGAACTAAATTAGATTGATTGATAAAAATTTAATATAATTAAACTTTAAAACGTTCTTAAAATATAATTTATCTATATAAATAAATTATATGAAAAAGAATTTTTGAAAATAAAATTCTGTATTTTTAACTATTCATTAAAAACTAAAACTTTACAGAAAAATAACAAAAACTAACCATAACCTAATTTTTAGAATGAAATTTAAAAAATTAATTTTATTTTAAAATATAATAATTATAAAATTTATAAAATTTATAAAATTTATATTTAAAATAGGTTCTCTATTAAAACGTGGTAAAATTACCTTAATAAAAATAGTGGGTTTGATGTGTAAAATTTGGTTTATTCTTATCTTATGCCTATAAAATCTATTGGATGAATATAAAAAATATTTCCTTGGATATATAAAATATATATTACATTAAAATTACTTTATAATTGTAATTAATTTAATTTATTAGGATTAAAACATCTTTTGGAGCATAATAATAGTTTTATATAAAAATACTCCCTTTATTTTTTAAAATCGTTCTTATATTCATTTATAAAGAATTTGTAACCAATTAATTCATTTTATATTTTTTGAAAACCATATATTTTCATAATTTAGTTAATAAAATTTAATTTAATGGATATTTTATGTATCATTGTGTTAAATAACAATATTTTTAAAAATATACTATTATTCGTTAACACTCAGTCTTGCCTGTTACGCAAGACATCGAGGAAAATCAGTCTTGAGTGAATCATATTCTAATCTCTGTATTCTGTGTAGATAATTATAAAATTTATGTTGCAGGTAGTTTATGATTAAATCGGTATTATGTATAATGCAATCCAAACACAATTCTTTAATTTAAAATAATCTATTTTCATTGTTGTGTGAAATGAAAAATATCAAAAATATTAAATTAATTAAAAAATATATTTCACAAAATCTTAGGGTGATACATTCTACCCCCATTAAAATGAATTTCTCCAATTAAATTCATTCGGTTTATCAAATGTTTAATACTTGAGATTACCTTTCATAGAAAACCAAATCATAAAAATGAATACTAAAACTTCTTATAAAAAAGAAAGATATAACCATAACGGTTAACCAAAGTAACTCATAACAAGCTTCCCACATAGGAAAACATAGGTGGGAAGTGAAGACATGGACATGGATTAGAAATATAACCATAAAGTTTTTATGGATTATGATAGATAATAAGGTCGTGAGAAAGTTAACAATCACAAATCCATAAATCTATGATGACCAAAAGGGCCATTGGATCCATTAGAAACAAATGTACTGGGATAAAATTTTATTTATAGATCACTTTCCTAAATCTGAAGAATTTTCAGGAAAATATATACTTTCATGATTTCAGGACAACCTCTCCCTTTGTTATTACTTGATCCACTTCACCTCTTTCTCCAAAAATGAATTTGTATTTTTCATTCCTGAACCAATAACATATCAGGAGATCCATAATAAGTAATCCCATCTATCATCAGTTACCATAAAAAAATTGTTATATTAGGTTATCCAATATGCATAAATCTTCATGTGGTGAGATAATAATTCAATATCACAAACTTTATCCAATGTTTAACTTAAACATCCCATAAATGGTTAACCTTACAACCCTTCTAAAAGATAAAAATCAAAAACATTAAAAAGAAAGTGGAAACCATATTAACATTGATTCCCCATATATCACAAAGTATCCAATGGTTTTCACATTCCATAAATGTGAATACCCTCATCATATATTCTCTTAAAACATGGTAATAACCAAAATTACCATAAATAATTTTGTAAAACATGCATGTTTCCTTATTTCAAATGTTACTAGATATATTCTTTAAATACAATAAGTTTTAAAATTCATCCATGATGAAATAGACCAAATTATCAACCAATCAATAATCATATCTAGGGTAATCAGTGTTATCCAATTTACTTTATACTAAACATTCATAACTTTATCCAAGTGAAACAGAATTTTTTCAACATCTTGATCACATTAAGGGTTACCTTTCCTTAATCAAAATACCACTTTTATAATTCTTTATCACTAATAAAAATATTCTTTTCAATCATTAATTAAAACTTATACTAAAAATAATTATATATTTCGTGATTCATATAATATAATCTTTGAATTCCAAAATATAAATACTTCATTCATCCCACTTTATTCTCAAACCATTACTCTAGCTTCATCAACTTATTCCTTAATACCTATTTATTAAAATAGAAAATATGAATCATGTATTTAGGTTCCTCAACCTAAATTTAATCATGATTCTTATGATTAATGTAAACAATACTCTAAGAATATCACATACCTTTCACATGTCATTTGTGGTCTCTTTATCCTCAAAATTATAACCAATACTCATATCACCTTCCTGATTCTCTTCATGGTATTTTTACATAGAAAATAAATTTCTATAATTCCCATACATTCAAAATATGAAACATTCAATTTTAACCATGTTCCTTCTAGATCTCTCCATTGGATAAAACCATAAATCCTAGAGTGAGAATCATATATCATAGAAGAAAACCTCATAATCATGAAAAATTACTTAAAGGATGTCTAAATCCGGAAACCTAATTTTTAATCAATGAAACCTTAGGTTTATACTAGGTTATTCATAGTGAACTTCTTTTGAAATCATTCATAATAGTTCGTGAAGATTTTGTGAATTCCCAATGCATATCCCCTAGGAGTGTCAAACTAGGTGTGTAGTAAGGCCTCTTGTCATGTACAAGATTACCCAGAGTCAGGCCCAAGACATATTGTTAGATTTTTTACCCCTAGGTAGATATGTTCTAGTGATAAATCCACTTTTTGTATCTATATAGGTATGTATTTCTAGGAAACCACTCACTCTCTCATTTACAAAAATTTCAAGACATTTTCTTATACTTTTCTTTATCCTTAGAATTATCCTTAGACATGTCCTTAGAGCACTCACTAAAGTTTTATCATATTAGTTTCCAAAGATTAAGTAAACCTTCACTATGATACCAACTATAAAGTCCCAGTCTCAAGTTACATATACATTACATCACTTTTACGGAATACTTAAAATTTTACAAAAAAAGACGCCTAAATATTTTACTAGTCTAGTGCCTTTGGAAACATAGAAACGTAAAAACTAGTACATAAGTGAGATACATTATCTCCCACTAGGTTCTTATTGACTAGAACACTTCTTAGACACATAATAATTAATACATATCTTCATAACCATGATAAGGAAACATAAAAAATGGGTGAGATAGTATTCTCAATAAGGGTAAATATGGAGGCATGTAAGCATAAACATGAGTATAGGAGTATGAGAACGTGATCAAAACATTTGAAGATTATAACCTTCATATCAAAGATCATAAAAACGAATCATGGAATAATTCTTGACAGTTCATATGAAATTAATCATAAGTAAATAAATAACATAAGCCATGAAATAATAACACATCAATAAAACATGGAATTGTGGAAAAAACATGGGCATATAATATGATTTCCATAGTAGTCAAGGCATCACTTCCAAGACCATATTAGTAGTATAGGTTAACCCTCCATACAATCTGGGTTGTTATGGTTCACTCCCATGTATATCTTAGCAGCATGAGTTCACTCCTCATACCATCTTGGTAGTCACGGTTCACTCTCATGGCTATCTTAGTCTATATCATGAGATATAAATCTTTAATCAATGCATTAGAGGTAAATATAGGTCCCACCCATCTCAAAATGAAACACACATGTTCCACAAAATCATAAACAGTCATATCATAACCCATGAAATAAAATAGGGGTTCATAAACATGTAATCATATCTTAACCTGCGGAAAAATGACAGGTTTCATAATCATTTCATCAAAGTATGACCTGTGAAAAGATGCATGTTTCATAAGAATTTAACCCATAAAATAGAAACATATTTTTTAAACATCAAACCATCCATAGATTAATATGAACAGAAACATTGAATTATTTCCCCATAAAAGAATGAGTAACATATATATATGTTATCTTATATGGGAAATAATTTTTAAAGATATTTTAAAAACACTTCATGAGAAAATTATCCTTTATCCTTTGAAAAAATATTCTTTAAACATAAAACATTTTAAAACAATGTTGATGAAAAAAAAATTAATACTTATAAATTAATCATTGAAAAGATTTTTAAATCCATTTTCCTTTGAAAACTTGTAGAGGATCTTGAAAACCATTTTTCTTTGAAAACTTATAAAAGAATATTGAAATCATTTTGAAAACCATTTCTATGAAAATAAATTTAAAAAAATATTAAAAATTAACCTTTTAAACATGAAAATGAATCTTAAAATAAATTATTCTTGTTAAATATGTACATGTTATATGAGGTAAAAAGAATATTCATTTGGCATGGTAAAAAGGATATAAAAACTCTTTATTCAGATTGCAACAAGAATATTTCTTTGAAAACATTGGTCAAAGAAAAAAAATGATAAAAATTATTTTAATGATCATGGGATATTATTATATTATTCTTTGAATCCCTTTTTATAAATTATGGTTTTGAAGGAACACATATTTCTGGCTGAAGAGAGAGGTAAAGTTATATTTTCATAAAAAATATTTATTAATTATCTTAAGTTCCAAAGAGTGGTAAAATTTAAGTAATACCTTAAGACATCTAGACTAACTATATGAGAATAAAATTCATGATTTTTCATGAAATATGTATCCTAAAATTTCATTAATGAAAATGCGATTATAAACATTCTTGATAAATGGTGAGATTGTTTCAATAAACTCTTACCACGTGGTAAATTTGAATCATACACCCCATATAGAAAAATGAAATTTCATGGAGATTAAAAATATCATAAAATAAGGTGATCAATTTTATAACATTTCAAAGCTATTTTATACACCTCATATAAAAATATAGGTGTATAATATGGCATTTGTCTCAAATGAGGGAAATTGAGAAAAAATTACATTACTAATTTGGTAACTTTTGAAACATAAACCCCATGAAAGAAATATCATAAATTTGTTATGCAAATACCCATATATTAAGTATAAGATTTATATAATACATTAATGGTTATTATATACACCACAAAAAATAAGTTAGCGGTGAATTAAGAATGTATCTCATGAAAATAAAGAATGAGATGAAATTCACGTACCTTGAGTATGACTTGTTTTGTGTGTCTTTATATTCCTGAATAATAAAATTATGTTAACTAGTTACTTGTTTAATTACCTTTTTCAAGTTTATTATTACATTTAATTCACTTATTACCATATGTTATACAACTACTTAAACAATTAATTTTAATTCGGGTGTTTTTACGAAATTTGGTTCATATGTTCAAAATGACTTTGGTTGGATGCCTTTAGTAAAAGGGTTCATTATATAAAAATATCCATAATAATAATCATGAAATAATTATCATATTTATAAAATAATTATACTTTAAAACCCAATTATTAAATATGGTTTTTAAAAATGAATCAACGTTACAATCATGAAGATGGTAGGTCATACATACGCATGAGTAACGTTCCCATTTCTCAATGATCATTATGGAAAGAAGGTAAGTAACATTAATATTTAAATAATTATAATTATATCATAAATACCATATTATTTAAACATATATACTTATATATAGAATTATTTTGATGTAAAAGGAATCACATCGTGTCGAGGAGGCAGTAATCCACACGTCCACGAACGATGTTTTCACTTTAAAAGTGTGTGAAAGGGTATTAAAGAAAATGGTATATATTATATTTCTATAAAGTTAATTATTTAATGAATATATTATATTTTTTATGTCACATATTTTTAATTAAACCCATCTTTAATACATTCCATGTGGTGTGTGAACGAATCACATCGCTTAGATGGGCGGTAGTCCACACTTCCTCAAATGAAATTATCATATTTACATAAGATAGAAAGTATAAATATATATGTTATAAAATAATTAAAGAAGAATAAATAAATTATAAATATCATATATATTATATAAAAATAGATTTTACATAATAATATTCACCATGATAGGCGGTAAAGGAAGAATAAACAATAATCTTTTTGTGAAGCGGTAGTTCTTTGTATACATAAACATTATGTTCATTACCCATTCGATTGAAGTGTGTGTATGTATAGGTAGAACTCTTAAAATAAAAAAATCTTAGTATATTGAGGATAATTTTTTTTGTATAAATTTAATAAGGTTAGTGGATGGTATGGAGACTGAAAATAAGATAAAGGAGTTTGACGGAGGTTGTTACCTCTTCTTTGGGTAACTCCTTTTGGTTTTCGCAAAAGGACTTCCTTAGATTGATTTCTGCCTAAAGTGAGGATTCAAGGAAGAAATTAGAGATTTTAGGGGGATGTTTGGGTAGATTTTTGTCGATCCAAAGTGGATAGATAGGTGTAAAGAAGTGGGAGGAGATGAGGCCTTTATATTGGAGGAGTGGTACTCTTGTAATATTTTAGAAAAGGGAAACCACTCTAACGTTTTTTTAAGTGGATCCAATAATGGTAAAAAGTTAATAAAAGGGAGTATAGGGTCGAAATATTGCCATAAAATGGCTTTTTTAAAAATATATAGGGTTTTTAGCCTTAATTCTATGGTCTTGTCACTTATTAAGCTTAATTTAACCTTACTAATTATAATTAATTTTAATTACATTCAATAATATTTTTGGTAATACTTAATTTGAACTTATTATAATTTATAAATTATTATAATTCCAAATATTGAATCCATTTTTTACAAATTGTAATCACTAATGTGGAAGAAATTAATTTAAATATAATCATGCAGATGGGATGACAATGTGGGTTTTTAAAGTAAACAAATTCAAAAGTTTGCAATGTTTTTATAGTCAATTTCGAAGTGAAATTGATTTCAATGACCCAAATTGGATTGATTGATAAAATATTAATCTAATTAAACTTTAAAACCAACTTAAAATATAGTTTAAATATATAAAAAATTACATAAAAATCAGTTTTGAATTAAAATTTTGTATTTCTAACTACTCATTAGAAATTAAAACTTCACACAAAAATACCAAAAATTTACCCTAACCTAATTTTTATGATTATATTTTGAAGACTAAGTTTACTTTTAAATATAATATTTATAAAATTTTCTAAATTTATATTTAAAATAGTTTCCCCATTAAAATGTGGTAAAATTGCTTTAATAAAAATATTTGGTTTTATGTGTTAAATTGGATTTATTCTTATCTTATTCTTGTAAGATCTATTGGATAAATATAAATAATATTTAATTGGATATATAACATATAAATTAAATTGAAATTTCTTTTCAATTTTAATTAATTTAATTTATTGGTATTAAAACAAATTTTTAGCCTAAGAATAGTTTTCTATAAAAAAATACTTCCTTTATATTCAATTAGTTCTTATATACATTTTTAAATAATTTGTTGTATTTTTTGAAAACCACATATTTTCATAATTAAGTTAATAAAATATGATTTAATGGCTAGGTTATATATTATTATATTAAAAATGATATTTTTAATAATATACTACTATTCGGTAACACTCAGTCTTGTATGTTACATAAGCCATCGAGGAAATTTAGTCTTGTGTGAAATGTGCGCTAAAATAAATGTCCCATGTAGATAATGGTAAAATTTATGTTTCATGTAGTCCATGATTTACTTGTTATTGCATATAATGAAAGATAAACACAATGTTTTAATATAATATAAACTATTTTCAGTGTTATGTGAAATAAAAAATATCAAAAGATTAAATTAATTATAAAAAAATATTTCATGAAGTATTGGGGTGTTACAGGGTGGGTGTAAGGAATATATCTATGGGTAGGGGAGGTTCATAGTTATAAGAGGTTAAGGATAGGATTTTAGCTAGGGTCAGGGGATGCCTATCGCAATAAGTTGTAGGGGAAAGGACTATGGCTATGGATAAGGGAGGCATATGACTATAAATACCCAGGGTAGGGGATGTACCCATGGGTGGGGGGCCAGTTTCTATATGGGTTTTGTGAAATGATTAAATTTTAATTAATTTAATAAGATTAATATCATATATTTATAAATTATATATATATATATTTATTTATTTATTTATTTTTTATATATAAATTTAAAATTAACTTGTAATGGAAGTGGTAAAGTGACTTCTTCATAGGCGGCATGTGTGCATTCAAATCAGGCAGGCGTTAAATATTTTTTTTTAAATCCCTATTGACACAGGCCATATACCCATGGCTATAAGTGTGCCAATATGGTTAACCTTATAGCCATGGGTGGGTGGCCCATGTCTATAGGTGGTCGAGGACTAGGAACAACATCAATGTGGCTATATCTAGGATCTCAATGTTTATTTAGACAAGCCAATAGGTTCCACAAACACCTTTCCTATGGATAGAACAAATAGACATAGGAACAAGGTCTATAACCATGAGCATGTAACGTTCCTATAGTTTTTTTATAATTGTGAATATTAACAATTTTTTCTTCCATCATAATATATTTTATCTTACACTCTAAATATCCTTTAGAAATCCTTGATTAAATTTTCAAGGCTCTATTATTGAGATTTGTTTCTATATAATATTTTAAAATGTTTTTAGGAAAACTTATCAAAATAAAATTTTCAAAGTTACCCATAACATACTTTTTTCAATAATGTTAAAAATAATTTAGGAAAAATATTTTTTATGATTTCTATTCCATATTTATCTTTATCACTAAAATATATATCTCATTAGGAGTTATATTTCATGAATCACCTTCTAAATATATTTATTAAATCCCCTTTTTCATTATTAAATTTTTCATATCAAAATATTTAATTCTTGAATTAATTTTATGTGATGACATTTTAAAATGTTATAAAACCCATTTTCATTTCATGGGATCATTATAATATAATGATTGATTGATTTCATCTAGAAAACATATGTTTGAATTATCATAATGTGATGAGTGGGGTCATTTAAAAACCTCTAATGTATTCGTTGTAGTTTTATATCTCATGAGTTCAAAAAGGGTATGTGTGTATTTTCTAATCCCAATATAGTAAATTATTTTTTATCCTAATCAAAAAATGGTACACAAGTTTTTTCACATAGAGTAAGAGGGAATATAGGTTTTTATATTAAGAACAATGGGTATACATATTGTTATCCCAATAATAAAATGGTGTATAGGTCATTATCCCAATCCTAAGTGGGTATATGGGTTTTTATCCCAAGACCAAGAGGGTACAGGTGAAATCTCCCAAGCTTAAGAGGGTATACATGAATTATCCTAAGAAAAATAGAGTATATAGGTTTTTAGACCAATACTAAGAGGGTATATAGATTTTTATCCCAAGCCCACTATGTTATGAGAGTCTAGTATCAATTCCTACTTCACTAGGTTATGATTTCATATGCTTATGATTATAAAACATTTCTTTGTTATATGCCTAAATTATAATACATAGATCATGATTATTTTCTCATGATTCGTCACTCTTATGTCATGGTTTGATCATTTTAGATTAAATTTCCTATTATACCTTATGGAAAACTCTTATTGTTCCATGTTCTTTTAGCTAGATATTTATCCCATGCTCATGTTTTATCATGTTATTATGATCTAACCATTAATGGAATATTGATATGTTTTTCCTTTACTAAGTGTTTGATCTCACCCCTTCTTGTATTTTCTATTCACTTGGTTATAAAGATGGGTACAATATAAGGGATACTTAGAAAGGGTTTTAGTGTGGTCCGATTATGGGTAAATGTTCCCCAATATTTTTAAATAATCATAAAAGACAATAAACATATGGGTTTTGGGATTATAATATTGTTGTGAGATATAATGTTTAATTTATATGAAATTTATGGGTTCTATCACTTGGAATTTAAACCAGTTTTAATGTATGTGTTTATAGAACCAGACCCAAGAGTGTATGTGTAGGTCATCTAAGTTGGTGTTAGGGTAGGGTTCAATTATTTCAGAGATTTTTTTTTTATTTTTTGAAATTATGATAGATAAAATTCACGAAAACCCAAGGGATAATCCTATATGTGATAAAAAATACTAATTTTTTGTTAAATTATAGATTGTGAGATTTCTTATCAATGAAATCCATACTTGAATATAAACAAGTTGATGTTGGCTCTAGAACTATGCACCAATGGTTAATAAACCAGAAAAGGTTTGGTTGAGTATTAAATTTATATTCACTCTTAGAATAACAAGTGGGCCTATCTTTAATCCTAGTTTAAAACTCCAAATGGATATGATTTAGTGATTCACATTCTATTTACAAAATAAATAATTTAAATATAATTCAATGATGTAATATAGGACTATTTAGGTTAAATAACATAATAATAATATTACTATGAATAACCAATATTGAAACTTATAGATTCATAAGTTAGGCTACGAAAGTAATTTTTGAGTCACTTTTTATAAGTTTATTGTTTCCATTTATACATTTATTAATTTTAATATTATCATACCTCAGCTTCATTTTTTTGAAGTAATGGTTGGAGTAAGGGTAAATCGAGTTAATAAGGGATGCAATGGGAAATTTTGTGATTTTCCCAATGAGAAACAAAATGAGATCAAATTTAGGGTTGAAATTATTATGGTTATGCTCACCTAGATACCACAAGTTATGATTAATAACCTAAACCCTAACAAACTCTTAGACTCACTAAAAAAAGAGAAGGATGGATTTTTTTAGAAGTTTATATGAAAATGGTTGTGTAGAAAATAAGATTCAACTTGTTATATGTCAATAATGTGCTAAGAAACACCAAACGTAATGTCTCAAATAAACATATAAATGTTTCAAATGTTGAAGGATTAATCATCAATCTTATGATTCTAGAAGAGAGATAAATAGGTTATATAATACAATGGAAGCTATAAAGGTCCCAACTAATGCTCACCCTCACTTCAATGCCTCAAATGAAAGGAGTTTGGGAATTTTACAAATAAATTCCCCAATTCAAGGTATAATAATGATAATAGAAATAAACAACATATAAAGCCAAGAGATTAATGAAAATCCTGTGAAATGACTACCACTGAAGTGGATCGTGATAATTAAGGGGTACTTATCCTCCTATCTGAATTTATGGATGTATTATTGGGTTCTTTTTCTGAACACTCCATTATATCTAGGAATTTTTATAACATCATCAAATCACCAACCCAATGATTTGATATATGGTTATTGGAGAAAACTTCAAATTGTATGATTATTTCATCACAAGTTAAAGTTTGTTGGAATTTACTTTATGAAAATATTATTATCATGTTTTAAGGAATTTGAAGAGTTTTGATCAATAGATTGGATATCTTCACATAAACTTCATATTAATTACAAAAATAGGTAAATAAAATCACATATTGCAAATAAATCTACGATTATCTATTAGTGAAACGATAAGTATGAAATCTCTAAGAAAATTAATTTCATTATATGAGTTCTAAAACCAAATTGTAAGGGGGTTTTAGCTCAAGCGATTAGAGAAAAATTCAATAATGGGGATATCTATTTATAAGAGAAAATGTTTTTTATAATATTACTTAAGATAGTAAGGTCGATATCTCATTATAAATTAGATATTGTGTCACAATAATCATTTAGATACCTTTACATATTTTTATTATAAAGTGGTAATTAAAATTATGAGGACACAATTAATTTAAGGTGGAGAATGTAGCACCACCAAATTTTAATACAAATTTCTGTTCAAATAAATATTATTTTGAATATATTGTTTTACTCACAACACCAAACTAAAATAGATCTTGATAGGTTTTAATGAGATAAAATATTACATTAGGAGAATATAATTATAAAAAAAGATAATATTTAATTAAGATGTTTTATTATAATATATATATATATATATATATTTCATATATTATTATTACATGATGTATTTATAAAATTAAAAGAAATATTTTAATATTCCTGGATTACTAAAATTAAAATTTTAGAATATAAATAATTAATTTTAATGATATCTGGTGAATCTTATTTAATATAAAAGTAATATATTTTAAATAAGTAATTTTTAAAAGTGTTTTTTATTATTAATTAATCATGAATAAATAATTATTTAAATTATTTTTTTTTGAAATTATTTACATGAAAACAAATTAACATCTCTAATAGTTATCACTAGTAAAGTGATAAGAATAAATTCATTTTATGCTTAAATATGTATTTGATTTTGTATTTTTTTATGAACAATGTATTTTTTTAAGAAAATAAATAAATTATAGTTAAATGATGATAAATTATATTTTTTATATGAAAAATATATTAAGAATAAGAACAATTATTTTAAAAAATCCATCTTCCTATAAAAATATTTTCTTCTTATATTTTATGTTTCCATTTAAAAGCTTAATTCCTAAATCTTATAAATTTCATTTGAAAAATTGAAATTAATTTTTCAAATTTTAATGAAAATATTATAATATGGTGTAATTTTTTAATTTTTCTAGAAATATTTATTTCTAGGTGAATAGTAAAAAATACATTTCTTACATATATCATGGTTTTTATGACATCATTATGATATAAGCATGTATTAAAAATTTATTAAACCCTTTTACTAACCAAACAGTTATTTAATAAGTAAAATTATACATTTAAATATATTATTATTAATTTTGAAAATTATGTTTGATATTTTGGAACTTTGTGATTTCTAAAATTATTTTTTCCATGTTATACATTTATTATTTTAAAAATAATGTTTATCACTTCTAGAAATTTAATATTATAAAATTTATTTTATATTTTTAATTAGTATACCTAAATTATAAAATGTAACCAATTTCATTTTCAGTAATAAAAATAAGTTTCTAAGGTTGAAAAATGGGTTATTGTGGTAAAATTAAATTATGGGGAAAACTTAAATTAAGGGGAAAGGGAATAAAATATCTAAAACCTTATCCCTTATTTGTGTAGATGAGGTGTGGATTAGACAATACTCATACCTTCTCAATTATTTTCCACTTTTAGAGTCACATTCCTTTGAAGGTGATATTCCTTTAATATAAAGCTATGAATATTTATAAAGGTGTCACCCATGTCACTTATAAAAGAAGACCTTCACCACCTCGCTTCTCAGCACACCACAAGACTTTTAACAAAATTAAATTATAATAAAATATATCTAAAAAACTTTCTCTCTCAAAATATATAGGCTTTGGCATCACCAAAAAGACCATTATATAAATTTACAAGGATTTATTCCAAGGTGTAATGAGGTTAAAACACTTTCATGGAAATAAAGAGTTAAGGTAAGGGTTTTTCTCATCTGGAAATTCATTCTTGAGATATACTTTATATTCACCATTTTTTTATTTTATTGTTTATATACTTCTATATGGATTCCTTTAATCATAACTCTCATGGAATTTAATGAATTTAAGAATACATTACCAGTTTTCCTTTTCAATAATTTTTTATTCAACTAGTACCAAAGTCGTAAGGGTTTTTATTAACTCAACTACCTTTCATTGAGTTATAATATTAATTCTTGAACTCATTTATTTTATTTTTTTATTCCACCCTAAATTTTTATTATATGGAATTGTCTCTTTATCTCTTGGGAAAATGAAATTTTTAATTCAATGATTCTTCCATTCTGAATTTCTTTACATAAAAGTATAGCATTGTTAAAAATAAATTTCAACCACTTTAAAAAATATTTTAATTATATATCCATTTTATTTATTTCCAAAAATATTTTATTTCATTATTTAAACTTTTAAATATATATTATCTCTTGTAATATTCATAATTATCTTCACCTATTTTACAAAAAATAATATTTATTACTATTTTTATGATATGGGTTTCAACAAAGGTATTTTAAAATATTAAAAAAATTCCTTCCATGGTTTTATGTTTTATCTTTTACTCCAAATATCCTATGAAAACCCATTATTTCATTTTAAAGGATCTATTATTTATATATATTTCAAAATAATTTTAAAAAAAATTATGTCAACTTATCCAAAGAAACTTTTTAAAGTGACTCGTAAATTTGTTTTTTTATATGTTAAAAAAATTATGAATACTCTTTTTTAAAAATTTCCCCCATTTTCAAATTTGTCTCTAAAATATCTATCTTATTCGTATTTATGTTTCATGAATCACCCTCTAAATTCCCTTATGTTATACTCTTTTTTTGTGATTTAATTTTTGGAATCAACTGATCAAATTCTTGAATTATTTTATAATACACCATTTAAAAATATTATGAGACCCATTTTCATTTCATGGGTTCATTATGACATAATGACTAAAAATCATTTTTTTATTTTATAAAGCCGGCTTCGGGGTGTCTGGTGCCCAACCAACCAAATCCAGCAAACCATTACAGGAAGCACAACTAAAGAGCACAAAATTAAAAGTCATAGTACCCGAAGTCTTCACCGGAACCCAAGATCGATTTCTCTTCCCCAGTTGCTGATTCCCACTCCGAGCTTCTCCAAAAACTCGCACTATGAACGCGGTTTCTTAGAATCTCCAGAGCAGCCAATTCTGGCGAAGCCTTCTTAATCCCGCTGCCTTTCTTGGCTGAAATAGTCACATGTTTCTCCCTTTTTGAAGCGGACCTGGTCCGCATTGGACGCAGGAGGTAAGAATAATCATTCCTTGATCTCCTTGTTGTAGTTGCAGCCAACCTTTCCCCTAAAACTTCTTCCTGGGTCCCCTGTTGAACAACCTCGCTGAAGGACTGACCAGCCGGAGCACTCAGGGTCTCATTACCATTACAATTTTCCTTCCCTACTCTGGGCTGTTCAAAGAAGCAGTCCCTCCTTTGATCTGGATTACTATTCTCTCTCAAAGGAAAACACACTTCCTCTAACGGAGCATTCACCTCGTCCATGGCATGTGACTCCATCCCAAAGCCACCACCCTGCGAGTTTCCCAACCTCTGGACTGCTCCAACCACCAGTGAGTCGCTCCTGGCCAGACTGGGGGTGTCCTGGATAGAAAGACTTTGTCCCAAGACCTCCCCTAATTGAGCTACCTCCATCTACACACCCTGGCTAGCCTGCACAGCAACCAATACATCATACTGTTGTTTGTCCAGAACTACCAACTCATCCTCATTCCCTGTATTCTCCTCCTCCACCATTTCTTCATCCAAGAACTCCTTGGACAGTCCATCAAACCCGTTACTTAATGAAATAAAGGGGGTAGCCAAAGGGTCCAGCCTGGTACAATTCATATCCCCTGGCATGACACCCACTTCTTCAGAAATTGAATCACTTTCAACCCTAGCCTGCTCTATACAAGGCTCCCCCATAATGAAAGGAGAATTTCTAACATCCTGTACTGCCTCCCTACTAGGCCCTGTATCATTACTCTCTATATCCAACCCAGGCTCACACAACACCTTCTCTTTTACACTAGGACCTACTAAATTCTCCTCCCTATACTTCTCCAGACTATCCCCCACAGTTTTGCTTCTATCAATGACACCTGAGGTCCCAGGAGCTCCTTTCCTATGAAGTTCCTCCCCCAATCGTGATGTATAACCACCTCGGCATCGGTCAACCGAGTGGCCCATCCTCCTACAGGAGCCAAAGAAATTAATCTAGTCCTCATTGATAACCTGTTGCTTGCAACAGTACTCCTCTCCAATCGTGATCCATACAAAATAAAATGGAATGCGCGAGGAATAAACCGCAACACATACCCGAGGGTTCACTAGATGGCATACAGCCTCTGTGCGACTATCCGTACAAAGGAACTGACCAACCAGATTCTCCAACATACGAATTATCGAGGGGTTTTGAAATGGTAATGGAAGTTTAGGAAAACTTATCCAAACTGCCATTGAAGGCGAATCGCGCTTCATGTGTAGATCAAAGGACCACCGAAGTATAAGGAAACATGAACCGTTGAAGACACAAGGATATCTTGCACATGCTTGAATCAAATCCTCCTCTGACTCGAACCGAACCATGATTTTCTTACTGTCCAGCAGACCTACCACCGCTCGTTCCTAGAGATCCCAAGACCCGAAAACAAACCGGTCGAAGGCATCGACTGAAGGTCTCTTCTGGCTGAAGCGAGCCACCAGTGTGAGATTTAGTAAGCCTGAAGCGTCCAAAAATTCTGTAGTGGAAAGTTACAGATTAGGTGCCCCATCGAATAGATCCGCAACCTTAGGGTTTAGCGTTTCCCTTGGAAAGGGCGGGAGGAAGTTCGGGTTGGAGAATCGCTGGAAGGTCCTTGAACGTGCATGTAATGACAATTCCCCCTCCCCCACCAAGGGGGGAGGAGCCGGCAAGACGGTCGTCGTCGTCACCGAAGTCGAAAGCGCATTGAGGGTTCACCAGAGCACATCCTCCACATTCCTGAACAATTTTGACACTCATTATGATATAATGAATAATTGATTTCATGTGGTAATCATATATATGTATTATTATTATATGATGGTTAGGGTCTTATATCGGCCTTTGATTCATTGGTTCAATTTTTATATCTCATAATCTCAAAAAGGGTACATGGGTAACAGCCCAACCATCAAGGGTACACAGGTTTTTATCTCAAGCCCAAAAGGGTACATGGTTTTTTTCCAAGCCCATGAGGGTATATAGGTTATAGTACCAAGTCTAATAGTGTATACATTTTGTTATGCCAAACCCAAAAGGGTATACAGATTGTAATCCCATGTCTAAGAGGGTACACGAGTAATATCCCAAGCCAAAAAGGGTAAATGGGTAGTGTCCCCAGACCAAAAGGGTACATGATTAGTTGGACCATGTCTAATAGGCAACATGATTTATTAGCTCAAACTTGCTATTTTATGGTAGTTGGGTAGAAATTATTTCTCCACTAGGTTATGATTTCTTATACTGATGATTATGACACATTTTTTTTATATTCTTATGTTATAATCCATGGATCATGATTATTGTCTCATGATTATACATTATAATGTCGCTATTTGACCATTTGATATTATATGACCTTATATTATATCTTATAGAAGACTCTTATTATTTCATGATCCTTTAATGAGATCCTTTTCTCATGCTCATGTTTTCTCACTTTCTTATGGAATGTTGATAATTGTTTCCCATATTCAGTGCTTGATATCACCACTTACTATGTTATTCATTCCCAATGTTATGAATATTATTATAACATATGGTATCTCTAAAAGACGGTTTAGTGTGGTGTGATTATATAGAAAAGTTCGCAAGAATTTTAATATTATTTTTTGATGTATCTAACTCCAAATACACTTAACCTTTTGGATCTAGGATTGTGAGATTTTTGTGAGATTCAATATTTAAATTATATGAAATATATGAGTCGTCTCACTTGGTATCAAAGCCAGTTTGTAAAGTATATGTTTGTAGAATCAGACTCGGGAGTGAGGGTCTGTGTAGCCTCAAAACCCCCTCCTCAACTCTCTTTCCATTGTTTTGGAGGTTCTGGTCTTCCCAAAAGAACAATCTAATATGACTTAAAGTTTTTTTCAAAGGATTTTATCTATAGAGGTGGTATTTCTTATAACTAAGTTTTTTCAATTTTATTTTTTCTTCCAAATTCTCAAAATCTAGTATACCCATTCTAAAATAATGACATCAGTATCATTAAAATACTAAAATGTTATTATGTTAGTGGAAAAAAATAATCTATAGTTCACCATATCTTAAACAACACATAATTATATGATTTATGAAAAGGGTTTCACTTTCTTAAATTTAAAAAATATTTTTGGTTTAGAGTTTTAGAAAATTAGGAAAACCATTACATATCAAATTAGAGACTTCCATGTAATTCATATGTTTTACCAAAAAATAGTTCTTATGCTTACACTCATGTTTCATTCATGAAACTTTTGATTTATTCAAGACGTGTCATAATTGACCTTACTATAATCCCTTCACATCCTTATGACCAGTAAAAAAATCCGAAAAAACATAGGATAATAAAAAATAATCTCATTAAGGTATATAAAAATAATAGAAAAATAATAATCACTTTTTGAAAAACATGAAAATACATAATAAATTTTTCCTTTATATAATATAATTTTTGAGTAAAAATAATAATTTACTCACCCATAAAACCAAATTTATTGCCCAAAAATTTACATACATCAATTGGTATCATGCATAAAGTAAAAAATCATGAACATGATAGTTCCTTGAGAAAATATAAGAACACATGAAAACCTATTTCCTTAAAAAAACTATTAACCTTTATAAAAATTTTAAAACTTCTTATAAATCATAAACCCATTTGATTACATTTTAAAATCAATGTATTTTCATAAATCCTTTTTGAAATCATAGAAAAGATGTGGTTAAATTGGGAAATCATCTTTATATCACTATTTCAATAAAACATACAAATAAAATAACCCACATGGTTAATCCAACAAGTGATCTCTAGAGAACATATCATTACCCAATGTATTGGAGAGCTATATTGGGTTCAGTTATTATCATGATCTATATCATGATTTCATATAATCATATATAATTCTCAATCACCATATCATGAAAAAATTTAATATTATAATTTTTATCATAAAACACTTGAAGAAACTCAGTTGATCCCATAAGTAAATCACTTTCAATTTTCACATAAAAATATATAATTTTTTTTTTCTTCAGATAAGTATAAACAATTAAAAATTACCAAAAGAATAGGTATAAGATATTATTTTAAAACCTATGTAAAATTTTAGAGTAAGATTAAAAATAAATAATGTAAATTATAGTGTGAAAACCTGTTCATTTATTATTCATTAAAAATATATTCTTTTCAAAAAATTTTGTAATGAAAGTAAAAAAATGACTTGTTCTAAAAATATTAAAAATTTACTTTATAAAACTACTAAAAAAATTAAAATGTATTTTTAATTTAAATTTAAAAATAATTTAAATATAAGTAAAAAAATTAAAACATTTAAAAGAACATGTATATGGGAGGAAAGAGTTTAAAACATTTAAAACAACATTTTCCAAAAAAATCACATATGACATTCGTAATTTTTGACTCATAAGAATATTTAAGTATAAAACATGAAAATGACTTATTAACCTTGTTAAGTTTGTTCAATGGGTGATAAAAGAAATTATTATGGTAGTTTATAAATCATACAAAATAAAACATATGTTTATGATGGAAAAAGTCTTAAAAAGGAAATTGAGATGATAAATCTCTTACCTCAATTCTCGAATCACCATGTACATTCTATAAATCCAGAGATACAAAATTATATTTATCTTATACTTGATTTAGAACGTTTTTCATTTTTATTCCTTTACTATTATTCATTTTATTTCATTTATTACCATGTTTTATTTAGTTACTAAGTTTGTTAAGTTTATGTCAGACATTTTAAGGTCGTTCGATCCTTAACATTTAAAACAGAATAGGTAGGTTAACCAAAATCAAAGGGATCATGGTTATATTATCTATATAATCTTAAACATGTTATAATTACCATATTTATAAATTAAATGTACTTTTGCAGTCATCCATCTATGGAATTCATGAAAATGAGGCACACTTTTTCATGGAGATGGTAGTTTGTATGTGTGCATGAATGATGTTTTAAATTTTATATTGGATAAAAGAAAAATAAAGTAGAAATTTTGATACAATAAAATAATCATAATAATATTATAAATATCATATATATTAATTTAATACATTCTTATTATCATTCATGTAAGTAATAAATGAAAAATTAATCACATCGCTTTATAGAGGTGGTTGTCTACATGTACGCACAACCAACATTCTCATTTTCCAATGGAGGAAAATTTAAATAGGTAGATAATATACTATCCTTTGAAAATAATAATAACTTAATATATATATTCATTGATTATATATTTATAATCACCCATGTGAGGCAGTGATGGAAATCGAAACACATCACTTCGTGGTGGTTTTAGTCCACACGTACGCACGAGCTGTGTTTTCATTTCTCATAGTATGAAAAGGAGGTTAAAAATGTTATAATATTAACAGAATAAATTTTATTATATTTAATATAGTAATTTAATTAATTTATTATGTTTAAAAAAAATTTAATGGGGTATAACAAGAAATAAACTATACATAATTCGGTTAAGACTTATACCTATTCTTTGAAAGACGTCCTTTAGCTTAAACTTTAAGCCTTTTAGGATTGGTATTTTTGTGATAATAGGACCCATAGGATGTGGGGAGGGAATTTTATAATGTATATAGGTAAATAGTTTCCTATCTATAGTGCTAAAATTTTGTTGGGAAGTGAGGATAATAGCTTCCCTTTTATAACTAAGGGGAGTGACACTCTTGTAAATATTAAGAAATTTAAAATAATATAAAGTCATTTTCATGGTAAAGTGGAAAAAAGGTAACCCAATTTAGAAGATAATATTTTTTAGTGTCTAAATCCATTCAACAAATCATATTTAGAATGCTTTGGGATATATTTTAATCCTTATATATCTGTTTAATCCTCTCATTAACCATTTTCACCCTTATCGCGATAACTTAACTTTTTACCATGGAAAATTATTTTTATGACCAAAAAATAAATTTAAAATATGATTTTTTTAAAGTTATTATTCAAAATATGGAATCTATTTTCTATAATTCAATTTCCAAAATTGGAAAAAAGTACATTAAATATAAGTTCGTAAAATAGAATTAAAAAATGTTTTCAGAAAAAATCTTTTTTAAGCATAAAAATTATTTTTTATCAAAATGAAGTATAAATTTTATTAACATGAATTATTTTGTTTAATTATTAAATAAATTAATGTTTTTTGAAATTTATATCTACCCAAAACCGAATAGAAACTTCCCAAGACTCAATTAAATGTAAATAATCAAAAATAATTTTTTATTTGAATAAAATATAACTTTGGTTCTAAAAAATCAAGCATGGATTTCAAAATTAAAAATAATGTTTTAAAAATATTTATTTTACTTCTTAAACAAATATTTGGTCAGTAATTTTTTTTTTGAATTTTAAAATCAATCTTACGTCATGATGATATCATAAAATTTATAGTTTTTGTAAAAACAATATTATTTATTATTCACCTAAAAATCAACTATTTTGGGAAAAATAAAAAAACTCACCCTAATCCAATTCTGATATGATGATATAGAAAATTAATTCCTTTTTATCATATTCAAATTATAAAATTAATAAGTTTGACTTTTAAATAAAACCATAGAATACATGGAAAAGAGTTTATTTAGAATAAAATCTATTTCTTTTGTTACATGTGATTAAATTTATATTTATTATTATCACTTAATTACTATATGATTGATAGTTAATTATTTATGGATGTAAAACATGTATATTTTATAAAATTATTTTTCTAATTAAGTGGAATTTATCTTTTAATTACATAAACAATAAAATGGTTTTAGTGTCATAAATTTTATATGTAATGATTAAATTATATATCAACGACCATTTTAATTTTATTAAAACTACATTATCAAAAATTTATAACCATTTTTTGATAATAATACACTATAAATAATATTAATAATATTCCCAAATAAAAACATACTTATTTCATATGGTTATTTTTAAAAAATGTGATACTTAATGTTTAAAAAAGTTATTTTTTATTTAAAAAACTATATACATAGAATTTGATAAAAACATTTAGAAATTAAATGATCTATAATTTAATTAAAAATTAATAATAAAGAATTATTTTTAGTTTAAATATTATATTTAACCATTTATCATATGTTTCAAATAAAATTTTATATGACATTACCTTTAATATGTTGTGACATTTTAACATTGAAAACATTTATCATACAATGTTAATTGTTATATTATAATTACATAACTTTTACAATGATATGAAAATAAAACTAAAAAACAATTTAGTTATAAAGTACAACTATATATTTCAATTCTATGTAAGATATAATTAGGACAACACATGGGCTAGTAGTAGGCGATGTTCCCTTTAGTAGTGGGTTTGTGCCCTACGGCCTTGTCGGATGTGACGGGCTGTTGCCCGACCTATGGGTTGTCCTTTTGTTATTTTTTTAATAAATATGAAATAGATTATTTTATAAGTTTAATTTATAATTTAATAAATTATATTCATTGGAAAACTAGGATGTTACATTATCTTCCTCTTTTCCATCCATTATAAAAATGAAAACATCACTCATGTGTACATGCGAACACCAACATCCATGAGTGATGTTTTTCATTTTCATCACCACCTCACATGGATGGTTATAAGAATAAATTTAATAATAAAATATCATATTTATGACGTAAATATAATCCTTTAAATATTAAACATTTTCCATTTTATTTCTTTTCTATCCATTAGAAAAATGAAAATGTCGTTTATGTGTATGTGCGAACTACTGCCTCTATAAACGACATATTTTATTTTTGATTATTGCCATACATAGATGGTTCTAAAATTATATTAATGAATAAATATGATATTTATAAAATTATTAAAATTATAGTTGTTATAAAACCATGACCAAGGTACTAAGATCGAAACCACCAAAACCAAGGATATAAGGGAAACATAATAGTTAACACCCAAATGTTAATTTTAACAAAAAAAATTAATATATGGGTAATAAGGAATTATAAACGAATATAATGAAGTAAAATAACTATAAATATGTTTATTAATCAAATTAATAATAAGAATAAATTTATTATATAGGTAATTTAGAGCACGTTCAACTAAAAAAATTACAAGATATGGGATTTTTCTTTAAAACCCTAAAATTGTTTTAAATTTTTCCTTTTAAATATTTCTCATCAATACCCATATTTTTTTAATTGGTTAATGAACTTTATTTTATATACTCCAAAGATTCTTTAATTTTATTTTAAAATATATTTTTCTTTCTTTAAAAATATTTAAAAATGAATCTTTTTAATGTTTTACATATGGGTTACATTGACTTTTTTACAAAAGTGGGAGAAGAATGTTTTTAACATTTATCGATTGACTACCTTTTTCACCATCATAAATGTTATTTATTAAAAAGATTAATTTTTTAGCTTTCATGCTTTTACCATGTAAATTCAATCTATATTGTTCAGTTAATTTTTTATTTTCAATAGTTATCAAAAAAAGGATATTTACTTCTATTTTACAAGATGACAATAATTTGTTATTCTTATGTGTTATAAATGATGTTTTATGAGTTTTATGAATAAAGTGAATTCCCATATGTATTTTATTCTTGTTATGGTTCTTGGAAATTATATATTATGATGGTTGGGTCTGATATATCCCTCTAATTTATTGGTTAACAATTTATTCTCTAATAGAGGTTATGTAAGAATTAACTGGTGAAGTTATTCCATTGTAAGGGTTCTTAAAATGGTGATATAAGTATAATGTAGAAACTTTCTTATATAGTTTTTATATTACTTATATTCGTTTCATTGAATATATTTTGATTTTATGAGGTAAGAAAATGGGATTACGATTATATGAAAGTTTATGATCTTTTTAAGGTGAATGGTTTGCTTCTACAGGAAACGTTTTCATGAGTTCTCATGTTTTCCAACATAACATTCATGATTATAATTTTTTATTTTTATATTATTAAAAAAATTATGGAATCTAAAAGAAATTAAATTTATTTCATGAGTAATTACATACTTAATTGAGATCAGATTTTATTATGAAAAAATGAAATATTATCTTGTGTATTTTTATGTTTCTCAATGTACTAATGGGTTTGCTTTATTTTTATATCCCTTATTGAGATTTTTATGTTCATCCCATGTTTTAAAATGATTATACAGGTTTTAAGGTTGTGTAGGAACTATATTAAATTTGAAAATTTAGTAATGAATAATTTTATTTATAGAACAAGTGTGTCAGAAATGAAACATGAGTGTAAACATAATAACCTATTTTGTGTAAAAAATGTACAATGTGTAGAGGCATCCACTCTTTTATGTAAGTTTTTTCCTGAATATCTAAAAATATAATCCTAAAATATCATAATGATTTTAAAAATTAAAATACTTGCTATTAAATTTATAATTATGGGTTGGTTATATATGGTATGTTATTGCTGGTATTAGAGAAAGGTTTAAAAAATTTAGAGGTTAGGATTTTGTTAATAAAAGAAACTTTTGGGATGCTATTTTATGGTTATATTATTATAAGTGAAAGTTTATAGATTTTTCAAATTCCTTCCTTCATTGTTCTAGGGTTTTAAAAGTATTGAGAGCAATTTCATAAATTAATATGTTATTTTAGGTTATTCTTATAATTTATAAATAGGGTTTAAAAGTGTTTCACAAATTATGGATGTAAATTAAATGTTTTAAAATTTTATTTTAGAATCTAATTTGAAAGTTTTTAAGGTGATTCAAATATTTTCAAAAGTGTTTTTTGGATTTTGGAAATAATAATAAATCCTTATATTGGTTATTTATAAGTTTATGTATGTAAAAATATAAATAATTTTTATTTATTTTACCCTTATGTATGGTCATACCTCTACATAAGGGTATATATTATTTTAAAAAGGTTGTTTAAGGGTCAGCAACTATTTCTATGTCCAATATAAACATAATACACTAATTATTTATGTTTTATAACGGTACTTTCATAGATATGAAATGGTGGTTTGAGTGTTTTGTATAGGTAAGTATAAGTTTCCAAAGGTTGTGTAAGGGTATCTCCCCCATCATGAAAAGGAAATCCAAACTTCCTTAGCTCAAGTATGGGTAAGACAAGTATTATATAATGGTAACTCCATCAATATGTAAAGGTCACATTGACCATTCCTTCTATATTTAAGGGTAAGCTATTCCTTAAACTGTCTATGTAAAAGTCTTTTCCCTGCTGCATAGAGTTTATTCAAACTACCTCAGTTTGTTTAAAGGTAGTGGTTAACCTATGTCTGGGTAATTAACTGATTTGAAAGTCTATGTAATGGTAGACTGTTCCTAATAATAGTCCAATTCTAAGTTTCTAAAGATAAGGTAAAGGTACATTATCTTTTCCAAATCTTGTATAAAGTTAATCAACCACCTAAGTGTAAAACAATGGTACCCATACACAGCACTAGGGTGTCGCGTGTGGGTGGCATAAATTTTCTAAAGCCCAATATTTCTATCATAGAACCTTATGTAACACATTATTAATGTAAATAAAGAAATTTAATGTGAAAATCATTGGGTTTTTTTTTGATTAATATTTTTAAATGTGATCTTTAGACTCTTCATAATTTTTGGAGTTATGAATGGGTTGTGTGGGAAATTAATTGGGAACTAATTAAATTTGGATTTAATATCATCATGAACTTGTATCTGTATATTCAAAAATACTATATCTTCCCTGATTGAGTATTTATTACTTTATCAAATCCATATGATCTCAATTCCTCCTCTAGAATCACGTGAATCCATCTATAGTTTATCTGATCTTCTCCCTCACACATCAATTTTATATTTCTATAATGAATAATTCTCTCTCTTTCCACTATTTTAGATTTCGTTCTTTGAATGAGTAAATAATAGGTAGGGGAATTATAACTTATTTATATTTTATAATATGAAAGTGTGAAATTAACTTTCTTTAGACTCTTCTATTTAGATGGATTTTATTAAACATAACAGATAACAGTATGGAAAATAATATCATGAAGAATGAATATGAGATAATATGAAAATTATAAAATACAAGGATAAATGACATGTTATGTAATTCAATTAATGAAATATAATTAATTCCAAAATTTTAAATCGAATACCAATTTACATTCAGTAGATAATAATGTTTGACAATCTATAAGATTATTGGAATAAGGAAAAAATAAGTATTTGAAGTATGTAGATTAAAGATAATTTTTCTAGAATTATTAAAGAGAGAGAAGAAAATTATGGTATGTTGTGATTCTAAACTCCTTAAATAATATTAATGATAATTATTCAATAATTCTTATTATTGTAAGATTTAAATGGATATCTTTTCATGTGTTATTCTAATTTTTATTTTTCTAAATAATATTATTTCATGCTTAGAACATTATTCTTTCTTAAAAATAATATCTCTTGTGGAAATATTCATATTAATGTATAAATATTTGTGATGTGTAATCACATACTTTTAAAATATATTTTCTCACCTCTGAGATTTACTAGATAGTTTGATATCTATTTTTATAGTTATTAAGCGTTATTGTTATGCTTGGATATTAAATAAAAACTTAAAGTTGGTAATTTTTTATTTATAAATAAAGGCATATTGAAATGATTATCTTCAAGATTGATGACATATGTGAAAGAGAATATTAGGTTGGAACACTAGATTAAATAAATAATATTTATCCTTGGGAAATTTATAAGTCTAGAACTATTGAGATTAATTTTTAAATAAATCGATTAATTAAATAAAATAATATAAATTTATTGATTTATTAAATCATTGTTTTGGGGATGAGTGAGCTCAATGTTGTTTGATAAAGGTTGGAAAGTTATATTTGTTTTGGAAATAGTTTCCTTTGAAATTATGTGTGTAATAATATATTTAACTATAAATTTAATCTCTATAGATTTATAACATTTTTATGATTAAATATTAATCATGTGTGGTGGGAATAATGGGTGGGGATTCCAAAGTTTTTGATGGTGGCAAGGGTTACCAGTTATAAGGATGATCTAGGTGGGGATACTAGGGGTTGTGATGGTGTCAGAAGGTATCAGTTATAGTTATGATATGGGTATAGATTCCCAAGGTTGTGACATTGGCATGAGGTGTTAGTTATGTTGATGATATAAGAGGGTACTCCCAAGGCTATGATGGTAGCATGAGGTTCCTATTATGATAATGATGTTCTAATGGGGGGAGAAATTTATTATTATGTGAATTGGTGTTAGGGATGGCACCAGGATTGATAGAACATGTTGAAGATGGGATTCCCCTTATTTGCGCTAAAATATGAGATGATTTCTTGATAATGAATCCTCGTGTTTAATGGACCAATGGGTATATTTTTCTATATAATCATTTTCTAAATATGGGAAGAAGTTTGATATTATGCACTATGATTGCATATTTTATTTGTTAGCTTAGGATTAGTCCTAGAGTACCAAGAAGTTTATGAAATGATAAATGAATTAATGGAAGAATGGGGTTAATTATTGATTATTTCTTATGATAATGACATACTTAATAATAAAATAAAATAAAATAATTAATAGTGTCATTGGCACCTAGATAGGAAGATTTGAATGTAAATCTTGGAAATTATAACAGTAATAATTAATTAATTAATATTGATCTTGATTCTTGTAAACTTATTTGATCCCACAAACTTAGTAGTGTAAGCTGGTAGTCTCGTGCAACGTTAGAAATGGAGGATACTAAGTCTAGTTTTTTCCACATAGTGTTGTTGTTTTCATTATATATATCATGTATGTTTTTTTGATTTCATTTTCTACCCCACTCATATCAATAGGGAAAAGGAAACCCAATAGACTATAGGAGTGTGTTTTACCCAACATCTAGGTTTATGAGGAATGGATGGATGACTATCCCCTCTAACCCCACTCACTGCTCCTCATAGATTATATTCCGGTATACATGGTGGTTATCTTTTCCCATATATTTGTTTAGAGGTATGTAATATATTTTTGTTATCTAAAGAGAATATATCACTATATATAGTATTTTGATGGTTATTATAGGTATGTTGTGTGTGGGTTTTTATGGATTGAGGTATAATACAAGATGTTCAAGTTATTGTGGCTCTCATAAACTACTAGGCTACTATATAGATATGTGGTTGGGATTATGGGATGATGTGATGCATGGGGTTAATAATATATTATCCCAGGTGTCTTTGAGCTATCTTAATTTAGCTAAATTTTCTTAGTTTTTTCTTTTAGAGAGATATGACTTAAGACATGCAATGTTAGGGTAGAGTAGAAAAGAAGTGGGGAAGTGGTAGTAGGGCACCATTATTTGATATTATATATGATATTATATTACTACTTCAATGAAATACTTGGTTAATGATCTATGGTGAGGATTAGAAAAGAATTGTAAACTTTTTTTAGATATTATTTGATTTCATTTGTTTATGAAAAAGATTTAGTATACTTTGTCCACATTTTTTCACAATAAATTACAGGGAGGATCCTACTAAGTATACATGTTTTACTCACCCTATGTATATATAAACAATTTTTTGTTTATTAGGAGTTGGTTAGTGTTTGAGCTAGACATTTTTAGTTCAAGGAGTTATTCAAGAGCTATTGGAGAATTGTGTTTGCTACTAAGGATTTTTTATGGTCTTTTCAGTTGTTTTAGCTATATTTCATTACATTTATATCATGTATTGGGATTTATTCTTCTTTTTTTAAGAGAAGGATTTTGTTGGTGGTTTTTCTCCTCTTATCTCTTACTTTTCAAATATCATAGGGTAATTCCTCCCATATGTTTGTATATTATAATCTTGATTTTAGTTACTAACCTGTGGCCTATTGGATGTAAGCTTCAGGTGTCATTATCTATTTTCTCTCATTACCATCCCAGTAGGGGTATCATTATGGTAAGGGGTAATGAAATATTGGTATAAAAGGTGAATTTTAAGAGATAATATAGAGTTTGGAGTTAATAAATAGTGATGATGCATTGTTTAGAAGGGAAAATGTTTCAGTTGGGATTATTACATTCTAAAAGTAGGATATATTGTCTAGGATGTGATATTTTTTAAGTGTCCATGTGATTTGATGCAAGGACCTTCAAGTATACTAGATATGTTATGTGAAGTGATATTACTTGTAAGGTAAAGATATAGGAAATAATCATGCATAATACTTGTATGAAACTATGTTTAAATAATCTAGACATTGGGAAATATGTTTAAAAGGTAATTAATTAATTAACCTTAAATAATATGTGTCCCAAGTTAAGAGTCCCAATTTTTTTAGGAGTAGATTTAGGTTAATATCCTCATCAAGTTCATGCTAGGATGTTCAACAAGACAAGTTAGAAAATCCCCATATTATAGAGGATGATGATAACAATTCTCTAATATAGACACATAGAGTGTTCTAGTGATAGAGTCTATAGAATTTTCAGGGTTCCATTTCAGATTGTAGGTAATGTTTTGGTTAGGAGAGGTGGTGATGGCCTTTGGTTTGAATCATTCTCAAAGAGATAAATGAGCTTTGTTATCTGTGAAATGTTGTATGGATCAAATTGACATAAGTTGTTCATGTTCCTAGAGTTTTGTGTGGAGTTAGTTATTTTTTGGGGGATGTTCTAAGGAAATTTTCCAATCCAAGTTTCTTTCTTCAAACCTAATAGGGTCATATTCTCATCCAATAATGTTTTTCCTCCATTATGGGATTTCTGAGATCTTATCATGATGTGTTGTGAGACCTTTAAATTTTTGTATTGAGCCCAAAACCCATTGATTATTATCCCCATGAAGTGAATAAATAGTTCTATCATCATTATTTTATTTATTTTCATTTATAATTAGTGTAGGTAAACCTCCTCATTCACTTAACTGAAACCCACCTCTTAAATATTTGATACATGGTTGTTTCTATCACTTCAACCTTTTAGTTCCCAACACACACCTATATTCCTTTGGAGGTGGTAAGTATAAATCACTCATAGTAACTGTTAATGAGATGGATATATTGTTAATGGAAAGGGTTTCTTTACCATTTTTTATTATTATATTACTCTCTCCTTGGGCCCTTATTTTGTCAAGGGAGAGGGGTTGTTGTCATCATGTGAAACCTATACTCTTATCTCATGCATGATGTGGTGAATATTTGGTCTAAGGGAAGGGGTTCTTGTATGTATTCTTTTTTTTAATCTATATACTCTTAACTCGTTCTGATTGGTATGGGACCTGGTTTGGGAAAGGATAAAATTCGATTTTTTTTCTTTAAATTTTTTTTTTCTTATTGTTTAATTAATTACCTTCTTTTTCGTGAATTAAAATATTGTGCGTTGTGGGTTGTGCATGTGACTTTATTTATGATATGGTTGTTTCCTTGTGTGCTTAAATCCCCAGAAGCAATTTCTATCATACTATTTAAATATATCATTTCATTGAGAATATTAAGAGGGGGAACACTTCACATATCATGATGAATTCTATTACGACATGTTTTAAAACCATAAAGGTGAGTCAGTGCTGCCTAAAGCAGACAATATCATGGTATGGCAGATGATTTCCTTTGATTTGTAGGATTTTTTAATATCTATTGATCATGGGGCATGTGATTATTAAGAAATTATATGTGAAATAGATATATAACTCTTGAAATTAATGGCTTTCACTTGTGGTAATGGTAAATGGAATGTTAAATCCTTACATATTTTCACGAGTATGACCCTTATAAGTAAATAATATTAAAAAATATTGGAAAAATTTAAATCTAGATAAAGTATATTGTTCCAACCTCATATTTTGTTCAACAATTCATATAATGTGTTAAATATGAAATGTTTTTGAAAAAGGAAAATTTATCTTGATTATTTCATCATTGGATGTTTTCTTTATGTTATATAGTAATATCTAGAGAGACCCTATTGGAAAAATATATTTTGTGATAATAAGTTTATTTTTAAAAACAATTGATATTATTCAATGAAACTTTAATTTATTTTAAAATTAGTTTTTAAGATGTATTAAAAGTGTTTTCACAAATAATATTTTTATAAATACCTGGTTATGAAGAAGGATTAAAAATGGTTTTAATTTGACTATTTTTAACCTATTGTATAATAAAAATAATATAATTGATGAAATGTTTGAGATAAATGTTCTTTCTCCCAAATGTATTTTTTTCCTTTTGTTTAATCAATTTTAAGTGTTTGTGTTTGAAAGTTTTCTTTTATAATTATTGTTTTAATATTATATTTTTTTATTTGGATATGAATTGTTTGCTGGTTTTTTTTGTTATCTATGTAGAATTTAATATGATTATGTGATATTACATTATAATGAGAGTAACATATGTGTGATCAAAATTCCAAAGTTTTTTTATCCTTAATTTTGGTTTAGAAGAATTATTTGATCTCATGTTGATATATGAGAATAATTCTCTTATTGATAAAATGTTTTATTAATGTCCTTATTATTATTTAAGAGGTATCTACCTAAGAGATTTTTTTTAAACTATTTTAAATATTTAATAGCTATATAATTCATTCCTCTAGAGGTTTTTTGGTTCCAAATATAGTGAGAAACTTAAGTAGTATCTCACAAGGTGGTTGATTTATTCCTCATTTATCCTCTCCTTCTCATTTTTGTTTTAATTCATGAGGATGAAAATTTTTTGAGAGGTATCTATTGTAATGTTCCTAATTTTACAAGAACTTACTTTTTTATTCTAGGGTATCTTGAGGTTTTGAATAAATTTCATAAATTTATAATTTTTTTCAAGTATTTTTTAAAATTTTTAAAGAGGTTTTAATAGTGTTTCACAAATTATGGATGTAATTTCAAAGTTTTAAAAGATTGTTTGAGAAATTAATTAGTATTTTTTGAAAGTGATTAGAATATTTTTATAAGTGTTTTTGATATTTTGGGAATAATAATAATTCCTTATATTATTTATTTATAAGTTTATGTAATTTTAAATAACAATATTGTTTAATTATTTTTACTCTTATTCATGGCCATACATCGGTGTAAGGGTAATTTTTTCTAAAAGGATGCATAAGGGTTGTTTTTTTTATAAGGATTGGATAAAGGTAAGTTGTTAATCCTATGCTCTATAGAAAGGTACCTTAATAGTTACATATTGGTAGTTTGAGCATTGAATATAGGTAAGTCTGAGTTTCCAAAGGTTGTGTAAGTGTATCTCCCCAAATTCATAAAGGTAATCCAAGCTTCCTTGGCTCACGTAAGGATAAGTTAACCCTTGCATAAGGGTAACTCCATCACTACATAAATTCTACCTTAACCTTTCCTTTTTTATGTAAGGGTAATCTAGGATTTAAAATGGTTTGGTAAGGGTATCTTACCCAATGCATAAAGGTTAGAAAAACTCCCTCATCTGGCGTAAGGGTAGTTGTTGACCTATATATGGGTCAACCACTGATTCTAAAGGTTGTGTAAAGGTATTTTCTACATCACGTAAGGGAAATTCCATGTTTCTAAATCTCATATATGTGTACCTTGTATTTTCTAAATCCTATATAAAGATAATTATCTACAAAATTGTAATACCATGGTACCATTACGCTACACTAAAGTGTCACATATGGGTAGTGTAAATTTCTTAAAACCCCAATTTTCTTTCCCAAAACCTTTTATAACATAGGTTTAACATAAATAAATGAATTTAATGAATAAATTGATGGTTTTGGTTTTGATACATATTTTTAAATATGATATTTTGACTCTTAATAATTTTAGGCGTTAGGAATGGATTTTTTTCAGGTAATTAGTTAGGAACAAATTAAATGAGGATTTAATATAAGTGTGAACCTATATCTGTATATTATAAAATACCAGATATTCCCATATCTAAATAATAACAAATCCTACTTCAGAATCTTGAGAATTAATCTACATTTGATCAAATCATCTCCCTCACACACCAATTTTGTGTTTCCAAGAAGAATAATTATCACTCTTTGTCCTCTATTTTGGTTGTAGCAATTAGTAAGAGAAAATTATAGGTAGTGGATATGTGACTTCTCCATATTTTATACTATGAAAGCATAAAATTAATATTCTTTAAAATACTATATTTATGTGGATATGATTAAGAATAATTATATAACAATCTGGAAAATAATCACATGAGGAATAAATATTTGATAATTTGGGAATTATAAAAAAAGGACGATAATTACATGTTGTGTAATTCTATAATTGAAATATTTTTAATTACATAATTTAAAATGGAAGACTAATTTACAAGAAGTAGATAATAATATGTGATAATCTTTAAGATTATCTAAAGGAGGAAATAAGTATTTTCATGTTGTAGATTAAAGGTAATTGTTCTATAATTATTCAAGAGAGAGAAACAAATAATAGTATGTTGCAGTGCTCAACTAATTAAATAATATTTATGAAAATTATTCAATAATTATATTTATTAGAATATTTAAATGGATATTTTCACAAGTTTTATTCTTGTTTTACTTTTTCTAAAGAGTATTATTTCATGTTTATAACTTTTTTCAGGATTTAAAATATTATCACATGTGGAAATATTAATATTTGTGTTGAAATATTTAGGATGTGTGGTATCATGATTTTAAAATATATTTTTTTCTATGAGATTTACTAGATAGTGTGATATTTATTATTATGGTTGTTAAGAATGATTAATATGATAGAACATTAAATAACAACTTAAAGCTGGTAATACTTTGTTTATAAAAAACAGGCATTTTTAAATGATTGTCATCAAGATTGATGATATATATGAAAGATAATATTAGGGAGAAATTCCATTTTAAATTAAAAATATTTTACCTTGGGAAATTTATAAGTCTATAGCTGATGATATTAATTATTAAATTAATCGATTAATTAAATATGGTAATATAAATTTAATGATTTCTTAAATCATTTCTTTAGGTCTGAGTGAGTTCAATGTTATTTGATATAGTTGGGAATGCCCTGTTTTTTTTAGAAATAGCAGCGTTTAAAATTATATGTGGAACAATACATTTAAATATGTAATATTGTTATGTAGATTTAGATCCATGATATGATTAAATATGAACATAGTTCGGCTGGAATAATGGGCACGAATGCCTGATGTTGTGATCATGGAAAGTGGTGTTGGATATGGTGGTGATGTGGGTGGGGATACTCAAGTTTGGGATGGTGTAATAAGTTTTTTCTTATGGTGATGATATAGGTAGGGATTCTGGAGGTTGTGATGGTGTAACAGGGTGCTAGTTATGGTGATGATATGGGTGGGGATACCTGAGGCTATGATGATGGAATGAGGTTCTAGTTATGGTAATGGTATAGGAGAGGATTCCCAAGGTTATGATGGTGGAATGAGGTTACATATATGATGATGATGTAAAAATGGGATGTTAAATGTGTTATTATGTGAAGTGGTGTTGGAGATGGAATCAGGAATGATATAACAGATTGAAGCCGAGATTTCCTATTCTTGTGATGAAAAATAGTATGATTTAGTAATAATGAATATAATTTTCTAATGGGTTGATGGATGAATATTTTTATATAATTTGTTTACAACTATGAGAAGTAGTTTGATACTATGCATTGTGAGTTTATCTTTTATTTGGTAGCTTGGGTTGATCCCTAGAGTACCTTGAAGTTTATGAAATGATAAAATAATTAATATAAGAGTGAGGTTAGTTCTTAATGACTACTTATAATGATGACATACTTGAGAATACAAGAAAATAATTAATTGTTACGTTGGAACTTGGATTATAAGTTAAAATATTAAACTCAGAAATGATAACATTAATAATTAATTAGTGGATAATTAATTAAGTAATGTTGAGATTGATGCTTGTATGATTATTTTATATCTAAACCTTAGTAGTGGCAGTTGGGAGTCTTGTGTGATGTTATAAAAAAGATAATTTTACGATCTTGTAGTTTCTCATAGAATCTTTGTGAGATTTATATATATCATGTATGTTTTTTGGTGTCACAATCTACCCCACCCATATCAGTATGGGGTCTAACACCTAGTGGACTCTGGGAGGGTTTTCTCCAACATCCAGGTTGGTGAGGAATGGATGGATGACTACCCCCTCTAACCCAGATCTTTTCTCTTGGTAGATTATGTGATAGTATACACAATGGTTATTCTTCCCTATATATGTGTAGAGGTTTTTAATGGATTATTTTTATTTCACACACATATATCTTCATATATAGTATCTTAATGGTTATTATAGGTACTTTGTGTATGGGATGTGATGGATTTAGGTGTAATAAACAACACATAGGCTATAGTGGATCCTGATAACTACTCTATTGTTGTATAAATATGTGGTTGGTATGATGGGATGATGTGATACATGTGATACATGATATATTATCCCTGGCATCTTTGGGTTGTCTTACATTAGCCTAATTTTCTTTTGGATGACTTTTTTAGAGAGATGGATCAGTACGTGTGATATTTGGGAAGATCAGAAAACTAATGGGGAAGTATCAGTGGGGTACATTCATTTGATATAATGTTGGGTATTATATTACTACTTCTTTGTGATACTTGGTGAGTGAGCTATAGTGAGGATAGAAAAATAATAGTAAACATGCTTAACATAAAAAAAAATTATTTGTTTACTCACTGAAAATTAGTATGCTTCTTTCACATTTTTTATGAGAGGTTGTAGGAAGGATCCTATCAAGTATACATGTTATGCTCACCCTAAATATATATAAATAAAATTAGGTCATCAGGAGCTGGTTGGTGATTTATCTTTACATTTCTAGTTTGAAGAGTTGTTTGGGATTTGTTGGAGAATTGTGGTTGCTACCATGGATTTATTCTTGTGTTTTCATTTTTTTTCATTTTTATGTCATTACATTCATATCATGTATTAGGATTTATTATTATTTTTTATGATCAAGAGTTGTTTGTTTTTTATTATAATCTTATCTATTAGTTTTAAAATATCATAGATTAATGCCTCACAAGTGTGTTTATATTGTACCATTGATTCTGGTCACTAAACCATGGCCTATTAGAGGTGAGCTTCAGGAATCATTATCTCTATTCTCTCATTGATGGTTCAAAAGGGGTACCTTTGTGGGGGTGTGTCATGATAATAAGAATAGACTTTTAGAATTTCTATATTTCCTTATCTAATATCTATCAATTTTAAAATTGTTTTCTATAATGGAAATAGGGTAAATAAGGTGAAAATGTAATAAGAGGATAATATCCTTCTGAACCTGCAACATGGAATGGATGTAGTTAGAGATGAGAAAGTTTTTTTGTGATAACTCAATTGTTGTAGGAAATTAATGGTAGAACCCATGAAAGGCAGTGAAAAAAAATCTCTATATGGGAACATGTTAATAATATAGCATTTCATAAAACAACACCATTTTAAATTTGGTGGAACCTCAGATCTAATAATTACAAAAGGATGGATTAATGATTTAGAGAAGATATTTTAGGTTTTATGATGTTCTAATAATTATAAGTTAAATTTATCATTTTTAATATAAATTTGTTCAATGGTGGTATGTGATTAAGAATTCCAAGGAAAGGGGTGAGATTGATACCATGGAATGGATGAAATTTAAGGATCTTTTCCTTGAAAAATATTTTCCTACTATTTTTATATATAGAATAGAAATGAAATTCTTGGATTTTAAGTAAAAAGATAATGATTCAGTGACCAAATATGAATAAAATTTTACTATATTTTCCCAGTATGATTTGAATTTTATTATGGACCACGATAGTAAAGTTGATAGATTTTATGTAGGATTGAAACCAAATTTATGAAGGGAATTCGTTAATCGTACATTCAAAAATTATAAAGAAATTTTTTGATGTCTTGATAAGGTTGAGATAGGGTTTTTTAATATTTATAACAATAAGGATAAGAAATATTCTATGTTTCAAGCAACTCAGAAGAATTCATAAAGGAAATTTAAATATAGGATAATTAAATTTTCATCTTCTGATAAGTGTGGTAAGAAGAATTCTAGGGAATGTATTATGATATCTATAAAGTGTTACTAGTGTGTTAAATTAGGGAATCTATCTTATGACTATAAATTAAGAAACTATGGTAATGGTTATACCATTAATGAAAAACTGATAGTGAAGTGTTTTAATTGTAATGAGGTGGGGCATTATGAAAAATTATGTCTGAAGATAAGTATAAAGGATGGAAGTTATCAGGATTATAATTAAAAGGGTTTAAAAAAGAAATTTAGTGATACCTTAGTAAATTTTGGACCATCAAATAAAGTGGTGACATGTATATTACTTGTTTACTCGAATTATGTTAATGTATTTTTTTTAATTCTTACCTCAAGAAATAGATATAGAACTTTAAGTAAAAACTCCTGATTGAGGTATTAAAACAAAAAATATCTATAAGAATCTACCCATTATCATCTATGGAATGGCTTTTTATATAAATATTATTATATTTTCCATTGTATTGTTTGATTTTGTTTTTAATATGAATAAGATTTCAATTTATTATAATAAGATGAATTATAGAGTAGTGATAGTTATATTCAATTTTCAGAATGAGTTTAAATTCGTATAATAAAATGAATGCATACCTGTGATAACATATCATGAAGCAGATAAATTGACTAAATATGTAATTAAAATTTACCTTGATTATATAATTAAAAATAAGTAATTATTTCAAATTAGTGATGTTCCAGTGGGAAATGAATATATGGATTTATTTACTAATGATTTTTTTGGCATTATTCCAGATCAAAGGTTGAATTTACTTTTCAATAAGTACCTGATGCTAAGAAAATTTAAAAATACCATTATTAATTTTTTCTAGTAGATCTATTAGATTTGAAAAGTAATTTACAATACTTTTTTGATAAGGGGTTAATTTATTCTATCACTTCACCGTGATGTGCTCCTATTTTTTTATTAAGAAGAAATATGGTTCTATGAGAATTTTCATTCATTATAGAGCACCTAATAACATTAATATTAATAAAAAGTATCCATTACCTCATATTAATTACTTATTTTATTAGATTAAGGAACTTGGTATTTTTTAAAGATTGACCTTAGGTGAGGATAGAATTAGCTAAAGGTAAAAGAAGAAGGCATTCTCAGGACAATGTTTTAAACTAGGAGTGGACATTATGAGTTTTTGGTTATACCCTTTGGGTTAACTAATATTCCCACTAAATTTAGGGATATTATTAATAGAAATATCCATGAGTATTTCTATAAATTTTTTCTAGTTTTTATTCATGATATTCTAGTATATTCAAAAAGTTTATAGGATCATGAGAAATATCTAAGGATTATTCATCATTCCTTAAAAGAAAATTAGTTTTACAGAAAATTTTGAAAAACAGGAATTTTGGTTGAAAAAAATTTTATTCCTTGGGAATATTGTAACTAAAGATAGAATTATAGTTCATCCTTCTAAAAATAAAGTCGTATAAGAAAGGACAGGACCAACTAATTTCATTGAAATTCAACGATTTATTAAACTAGTGGGTTATTAATGAAGGTTTTTTGAAATATTGGTTTAGTTATCTAACACATTAATGAAGTTAACTAAAAATGAGTTGGATTCATTTTGAATAATGTTATATGATGATTTTTTTCAATAATTAAAAAAATATTGATTAATTATCCAATTTTTGAGTTACCATTAAGAAATAAGTAATTTTTTATTTATATTTTTGCTTCATTTATGAGCATTGGCTGTGTTTTGATGAAAAATAATCATGTAATTACAAATGAATCGTGCCAATTGAAACCCTATGAGAAGAATTATCCAACACATGACCTTGAGTAGAAAGTTGATTTAGTTTTTTCATTAAAAATTTAGAGGCATATTTTTAAATTGAGAGATATGTAAAATATATTCCAATCATAAATGTTTTAAATATATATTCAATAAAAAATTTATTTAACAATAGGAAAAAATATGGCTGTAACTGATAATAGATTATGATTTCATCATTAATTATCATCTAGGTAAAGCTAAAATTATAGTATATGCCTTGTGTCAAATGAGTAACACATCATTAACCATGCTCTATTTGGAACATGATCTAATAGTTAATGAACTAATGAATATAATTTTGGAAGTTGTGAATCTAAAAACCTTTCTCTTTTAGATTAGTTATCAGTACAAAAATTCTTGTTAGAAAGAATTAATAAGTCTTGTAATGAAGATATTGGTTTGAAGGAAAGGATATAATAAGATAAGGAAATGAAATTTCCTAATTTTAATATTAATAAATAAGCTGTTTCAATATTTGGAAAGAGGATATGTGTACCAAGTGATGTTCAGTTGAAAAATTAATTATTGAGTGAATATTACAACTATATTTATTTTATTCATCCTTGTAAAAATTAATTGTATAGATTACTTTGAGGATATTATTGGTGGAAAGGAATGAAAAAATATATTACTGATTTTACCATGAAATTTTTGACTTATGAATAGGTTAAAACTAAACAAAAACTACCAAATGGGGTGATTTATACATTTTTAGTCCCTTAATAGAAATGAGAGAATATATCTATTGATTTTGTGGTGGCATTACAAAATACATCTTGAGTTAATAAATTGGTTTGGGTTATTGTTGATTGATTAACTAAAACTACTCATTTTATTACTATAAGAGATAATATTTATTTGGATAAAATTTATCAAATAATTATTAAATAGATATTCAGGTCACATATATTTCCTATCACTATTTTATCATATCATGATCGTATATTTATATATAATTTTCATAAAGTACTTTAGAAGTTATTGGGTATTGAATTAAGTTTCAGTACAAATTATCACCCTCAATCTGATGGATAATAAAAGTGGAAAAAAAACTTTTTAGGATATTTTATAGGCTTTCTCATTGCATTATCTGGTAAGTTTGGATCAAAATATTTTATTAGTGGAATTTTCTTATAATAATATTTTTCATTTTATCATGCATATGGCACAATTTGAGGCATTATATGGAAATAGGTGTTGGACTCCATCATATCGGGAAGAAGTTAGGGAGAGAGTTATTAGGACTCGAATTGGTATAATATATGGTTGAAAAGGTAAAAATTATTCAATTACATATGATGATATCCTAGATCTGGTAAAAAATTATGTAGATGACTCGATGAAAGATCTTTCATTTGAGGTATGAGGAGACGTTTTCCTTAAAATATCCCCCTGGAAATGTGTGATATGTTTTAGTAGAAAGGAAAATTTAGGTCTGTATTTTATTCGTTGATATAAAATTTTGAGAAATTGGGATTGGTTTCTTATTAATTAGACTTAACTCTAATTTTATATCATTTACATTTTGTGTTTCATATTTAGTTGTTAAGGAAATATGCACCTAATTCATATCATGTTTTAATCCCTAAAGATGTTCAGTTGGAAGAGAATATAAGTTATAAGTTAAAGTAAGTTCAAATTATTAATCACAAAGATAAGTTATTGCAAAATAAGGTGAACCTCCTTGATAAATTTTTATGGAACAATCATATGATTAAAGAAGCGGTATGAGAATCTGAAAATTCTACGAGAGAAAAATATTTTAACCTGTTTATTAATGAATAAAATTGTGATGGTGCAATTTATTTAAGGGGAAGAGAATGTAAAAATAATAATTAATGTTAACAATAAATAAATTTTATGTCTTATTAAATTTTATAGTTATATTTTGTTGATTTATATTCAATGTAATAATTTTCTATATTTTTTGAGTTGAAATAGAAATAGTTTTATTCTAACAAAATTATTTTCCATAAATTATATGGTTTTATTTAAAATTTAAATTTCTATATTTTATAATATTAATTTGAAAAAATTTACTTCATTTTTTCATTCATAATGTAAAAATTATCTTACAGTGAGTTTTTTGAATTCTTCTGAAATAGTTGTTTTTTAGGAGAATGGTGAAACATTTCATTTTTACAAAAAATGTCACTTTTATAACATCATCGTGATATAAAAATGAATTGAAAGTTTTTGAAATATTTTTTATAAAGTAAATATATATTTAATAATTAAATAAATCATTTACAAATATTTTTAAATAATTTCTAAACCTATTTTTTACATTTTAGAACCTAAGTGATACTTTATTCTAATAAAAGAAATATTTTTTATCCTGTTATTTAATTAAGTAATTATAAGGTTAAATTATATTTTAGATTAGTTTTAAAGTCACATAACTATAATTTTTTAATCATAAAACAATAAATGTTATGGAATTCAACACTATATATATTCTTAGGGTAAATTCATTTTTATGCTTAAAACAATATTTTTCTAAAAAAAAATTTCATTACGTTTGCATATTTACATTAAAAATAATTTTTACCACCTCTAGATATTTAATATTTTAAAATTATTTTCATATTTGGAATAATTTTTTACATTTTTAAATAATTTCAATTACATTTTTAGTCATAAAATTAAGTTACCAAAGTAAAACATTTTCACTCTGATAAAGGTAAAAATGGGATAAAAAGGTTAAAACTAAAGGATAATGATAAAAATATCTCAAAAGTAGAATTTTAATTTTATTTAATTAGTTTATTTAAACCCAATTCATCCCATATTTGATATTGGGTTTCAATTGACCTTTAAAATGACTTTATTTTATTTAAAAATTAAGAATATTTAAAAAAGTAACACTCATCTCACATATAAAAGGACCTCATCTCTATTCACTTATCCACAAAATTTGAAAAACTTATCTGAAGTAATATTTTCCAAAATCCATATAAAAATTTATTTTCTATGTCTTATGGGTTTTCATATTCTCAAAAAAAACTAATCTAATAAGTCTTAATGTGTTTTTAAATAGAGTTTCTCCAAGGATGAGGTATTTATTCTAACTAAGTTCTTTCAAGTTTCTTTCTTCTTCCACCTTCTCCAAATTTTTCATAAATAAACTAATATAATTACATTTGTATCATTAATAAACAAAAAAATTATTATTTTTGTGTAAAAATCATTATCTACCTCTTTTTAATATATTATAAAAATGAAAACATAATGATTATGTACATGTATACTCCCACCTTTATGAATGACGTATTTAATTTTTCATCACTACCACAAATGGATGGTTATAAAGATTGATTTAATGTTTAAATATGATATTTATGACATAAATAATTTTTTTTAAAGATAAAACACTATCTATTTTGTTTTCTATTTATTATAAAATTGAAAATGTTACTCATGTATATGCATGGACTGCCGCATCCATGAAAAAAATATTTCATTTTTGATCACTGACTTGAATAGATGGTTCCAAAAGTGAATTTATTGAATAAATATGATATTTATTGAATGATTGAAATTATAGTGGTTATAAAACCATGACCAAGGTACTAATACTGGAACTACCAAACCCAAGTATATAAGGGAAATATAATGGTTAACACCCAAATGTTAATTTCAATAATAATTAATTAATATAAGGGTAATAATGAATTAGAAATGAGTAGAATAAAGTAAAATAATATCAATAAGGTTATTAATAAAATTAATAATATGCATCAATTTATTTTATAGGGAAGTTAGAGAATGTCCAAGTAAGAAAAAGTATGAGGTAAGGTATTTTTATTTAAAACATTATATTAAATATTTTAAAGTTTTCCTCCTAAATATTTCTCTTCCATATCAATATTATTTATGTTTGTTCAAGAATTTTATTTTTTTTATACTCCAATTATCTTTTATTTCATTTTCAAATGTCTTTGATTTTCATTACAAATGTTTAAAAATGTAATCTTTATAACAGTTTCCTTATGGGCTACTTTTAACTTTCTTTACAAAAGTGTGAAAAGAATGATTTTTAACATTTATCGCACGACCACATTTTCCCACCATTCATTATTTTTATTTTTTATGAATATTATGTTTCAATTTATCATGGTTTTACAAAGTAAATTCAATTTTTTTTATTCATTGAATTTTTTATTTTTATGATTTATCAAAGAAAATGATATTTCCTGTTATTTTTTTATGATAATTATATGTGGATACATTTATAGGTTTAAAAGGATTTTTTATAAGTTTTATGATGAAATTGAAATTAAATATTTTTTCTATTCATGTTATGGTTATTAGAAATTCTATAGGATGATTTATGGGTCTAAAATATCCCTTCAATACATTGGGTAAAGATTTATTCTCAAGGTGAAATTTTGTTGGAATAAACTGGTGAAGTTTTTCCATTGTAAGGGTGATATTAGTATAATGCCCCAATAATCCTATATGGTTCTTCTATTCTTACTATGATTTTTATTGTAAATCTTTTGATTTCATGATGTAGTTCCCAATGGACTAGGCAGACACCTAAGGGGGGGGATCAGGTGTCACCTTTTACTGATTTTTTATTTTCTTTTATATTATCCCCTATTACACTCAATTAGTTTTACCAGTTAACATATGGGGATTTATTTATGAATGTGTGGCCCTTAGATAACTATTCATGTGCTGACTAAACATATACAAAAACATTGAGGTTTTTACAATGTTTGACTCCTCCTAGAAAACTTAATCCTTATCATGCTCAGATCTTATCAAGTCATTCATTATATTATCACTTTAATTTAAATTGATTACAAGTTAAATTATAAGTCTCATATAATTTTTGGGTGGGTGTTATCTACTTTATTGATAAAACCTTGTTTATAATAGAACCACCAGTTATTTAATGGGGTTATTTATACTAACACCACAAGTTCATCAAATTTCCTCATTTTCATGTATGAACAAGTCTTTAACTACTCAGAGATAATTAAAAAATTCATGTGAATTGAACTTATTCTCCACTTGATCCCACTATGATTTGGATTCACACAAAATATTTTATCTTATGAGATTATTTCTACACATGATGAACAACAAAAGTCACTTCAGTATCTCTCTCTCCCCCATCTCACACTCTTCTTATTTTCATTTTATGAGAACTCTTAATTTCCATGGAAACATCCTACCCCACCTCATTGGCATAAGAAATGATAGGTGTGATAATAGGCCTTGATTTACATCCCCAACACACTAAATCCTAGAAAAAAATACCAAGGTCCTCAAGAATATTTTGTGGATGATTTTCCCTTTAAAAAGAAAAATATAAAAACTAGGAAAATAATAATAAATCAACCCTCTTTATGATGCATTATTATAAAATATAACTAAAACACAAAAAACCCAATAAACCATATTATATTATATGAATACAAAAATTCATACTTTAAGGGAACCAAAATACCACAAAAATAAAAACTCCCAAGTGACACAAACCACCAAAACACAACCCACTCATCTCCCAATCCACATGTCATGTCTGTAGTATCAAGAAGCATCACTAAAGAACTAAGATTCTTTTACTATTCCTATGTCTCAATAAATGACATATATAAACACACAATAGTGCCCTAGAATGGGGTGAGTCTAAACACACTAGGATTTTCCCAATAACTTAACAACTCACACCACTAGGAAAAAACTTGTGATTATAATTTATATAAAACAATTTTATGTAAGAAAAATAGTTTATATCAAATTAATAAAGAAATATCCATGAAAAGAGATAAAAAAATAATAAAATCCTTTTATAATACTTTAATATACCCATTCCATGTTTCTACACACACACACACAAGATAGGTGTCACCATTGATGGTGGAACTGCACATCCATACTTTATCCCTCTTTTGATGGTGGTACTTCATGACCATGATCCATCCCACTCCACACATGCCAAATTGGTTATACCAAAATCATTAAAAGAATATTACCAAAAACCAATTTCCATTCTAAAATATTAAACATAAAACCTTTTACTTCTTTAAATAAAATTAAAAAAAAACTTTACATTCATCCAAACTAAACCATAAATTTAAAATAATCAATTTAAAATTATACACAAAGGGGGTTTTTGTAAAACCAATAAACATTCCAAAACTTCATGAAATTATTGAAAAAATATTTTAAAATAATAATCAAATTCGGATTTCATAAAATTTCAATCAAATTATTCAATTAAAATAAGCCTTTAAGTTCTAATTCATGTGGTGATAAGAGAGAATCCACTTACCTCTCAATGATTGGTGAAAATGAATAATGACATAATGATTTTACAAGATCTGGTCAAAATCCACATTTCCTTCACTAGATCCAACAAGATTTCATAAATATTGACACAAAAAAAGCACAAATATATCACCAATGGACTAGATATATGATTCAATCGGAGAGAAGAAGGATGGATATCGAAAGAACAAGGAGGAAAATGAACTTACTGATGAATCTGGGTCTCCAACGCACTAAGATTTAAACCTTTTTAATCGATTTGATTTTCACATTAATTCTTTAAATGAGGAATTATAGTAGGATGCGAAATTTTCTTAGTAGGAGTCTTGGTAATTGGTAAATCAACATATTATTGTTCTATCAACTTATATTATGATTCCCCATATTTAGGACACTCTAATGGATGTTCATGTTTTTTCCTTTATAAACCATAGTCATTTAGGAATAAAAGTTTCATCTTTTACCCTAAACCTATAAGGAATCTCTAGGAAGTATGTATTTCAACAGTTGTAGTAAATCTTTAAAACTCCTTTCACTCTATCCATTTTTGGACAACAATTTAATCAATCAGAACACCATAAAAAATCATAAATTTCATAAAACCTAGATATAATGGATTTTAATCATCACCATATAGGAACTCTATCATTAGTGATTTATTAATTTCCTTTACTCTAATATCACAAATAATTTCTTTAATTTTATCAGACTTATCAACTTGAAAAACTTTATCATTAATAGATCTTAAATTCTACCCAATTCCACCATTCCAAATCCATGGACTATAACTTAGATTAAAATCATGACAAATTAAATGATCTTTGATTTCTTTGATTTGAAACATTATAATATTTAAAAATTTCAAACATGAGTTGAAAAATTATTCTTTGTGTAGAACATTTTGTTTGGAAAATTCCAAACAATTGTCGATTTCTTAATATTCATCACATGTTCACTTTTGATTAATTTAACTATGACTTATTATCGCCTATTAAAAATTTCAAGAATTAAATATAAGTTTTTATATATATAAAAAGAAAGAAATATCATAATATAAATGGCTAAATTATTTTTGAATATGCATAATTTTTTTATTTTTAACATATATAATGGGAATCTGAACACATGTTTTATAATTAAAATATTATAGTTGATGAAAAAAATTCTATGTATGATAGAAAATTTGATAAAATAAAAAAATATTATTGTGACATTTTAATACACTAAGTGAAATAGTTCATCAATGTTCTTTTTTATTATTAAATTTAAACAATAAAAAAATCCAAATATAATATCAAATATTGGGGAATTAGAAAATGTGATATTAAAAAAAATCATTATTGATGGAAACATTCTAAATTTTAGTAAGAAATATAACATATTATTGGTGTTTGGAAAATTATACCCCACATTATATTTGTTAGATCTGAATAAAAATTTATTTTATTAATATTATAAAATAAATGAAGACATGATTTTAAGAGTACTACTATGTGAGAATATGTTTCTATATAATTTAACCAAGTCGAGTGAATTAGGGTAAATTTAGTTTTTTCAAAGGATAATAATGTGAGGAAAGTAATTTTGATTCTAATAATTGAATTGAGATAATTAGTCAAATATTTAAATAATAAACTAGTTTCTATATGATCATTGGAATGGAATGAGAATATTAAGAGGTAAATAATTATACAAACCATTAAATAATAATTATATTTATTAAAAACCCAAATAATCAATTCATAATTCAAGAAATTTAAAAACCCAAAACACCCATTAAATAAATTAAAAATACATTACAAGTAGTGAAAAAATTATTATTGCATTGGTTATGGAGGGGTGAAATAAAGGGAATCCACACTATGTGTGTATATAGAGGCTCAAGACTGATACCTATCAAACACTACCATAGGACGCAACCACTAGGCAGTGCCCGTGGAGCTATCAAAAAAATTAATTATTAAATTAATCATAATTTAGATACTGCAAAAAAACAATGAAATATTTTCACATAAACCATTTATCAAATAGTCATTAATCAAATATAACATCCACTAAATATTCATTAAATCAAATTAAAAATACCTTAGATGTCATGAAACCCATTAAAAAATCATTTAATAAAACATACCACCCATTAAAAATAACACAAACACCCATTAATCAGTATATTAACAAGATTTATAATTAACATTCATAAAATAATCCTTCAATCAAATAAACATACAGAAACACCCATCATAAAATTAAACAAAACTAATATGTTTCAAAAATATGGACTATCCATAAAATTTTCAAATAAATATAAGAGATATGAAGTGTTATATGATAACGATGAATGAGAAGGAGGCGATAAAGGTCATGATGATGAAAACAATTAGGAGTAAGATCAGTGATAAGAGTGATAATGGAAATCTATACTGAGAGAGATTGATGAATGAGGGAGGTTCGAGAATAAAATTAGGGTCTGTCATGGGTAAAATTGAATTCACGATATAAAAAGGATCAACATTTTAATATTTTTTTTAAAGTCTTTCTACATAGATTATGAAATAACTAACATAAAAAGGTTTTTTATGTTGGTTATAATCTAACAGATATAGAAAACCTACTAACTAGAGTTTTGATGTTGTTTAATTTTTAGCCATTTTGAAAAATAAATTATCACAACAATTTTAAATAACCAATATTAAATAAGAGACATTAAAAACCCTTTTCCATTGGTGCTGGGAGGATCAATTGGGAGGAAGATTTTGATTACCCGGGTGAAACCTTTATAATTTCTATTTTACCCTTATATAGTCATTGATTTACACTATTACCTTTATATATCTCACATAATTTTATGATTACATTTACATAGGGTGTGAACTAAATTTATGTCAATATCATAATTCCCACTCTATCTTGATGCAACACATTATTGGTTTTGTACCTTTATGAAGCTCATAGAATTCTCAGATTACCTTTTTGTAAGGACTATTTACCCATATGAAACATGCGTAAACTTAGATTTGCCTCTATATAGGTATCTATTTTTTCTCATTACCCTTATACAAGTCATTAATTTTCCTTCACATTTACAAAGCTTTAGATTTTTCTTTATTAACCTTATTTATGTATCATTTTACCTTTATATAGGTATAGTTTCTTGCATATTATGCTTAAGTCGGTAGAAATAAATCAAATTTAAATTTATGAATGGTATAAAACTTATATTTTACCCTTAAGTAGATACTAAAATATTAACAAAATAACTATTTTCCTTCTTGAACACTTATCAAGGCCTTATTACTTCTATCAAATGTTTTAGTCGTACTCTCACATTTAGTACTTATCTTTTAGAATGAAGAAAAATTTACTAAAAAAGATCACATGTAAAGGGATGCCTTCTTAAACATGTTAATCCATGATATCCATGATAGAATCAAATACTTATTCATTATATTTTCTATGTAGTGTGGCATCTGCTTAGCATCCACTCACCATTTCTCCAATACATATTGTCATCCTTTTAACTTCTTTACTGACAATAAATACAACTAAAAACATGGGAACTTAAATCTCCCCATTTCTTATTTTAATACCACCACATATATTTAAAGTAAATATGTGTATAAATTTATCCCCTATATTTAAAAACAAATACAATGGATCATGCAGGGGTGAAGCTATCTCATTAACTCCTTAATCTCCTTGAGAAAATGGTTTAACCAAATTCCACTTATTCTCCCTCATTAAATTCAAATTATAACTTTTTACCACTTATTGATAAAAGGATGGATCAAAAGTATTTATTAAAAATTAGCCTTTAGATATTCAACTCTAATTATATGTGGTTTAACACAGTGTAGAAAAAAAGAGTGAAAATCTAAGGTGATCAATGATTTTTATAAATCTATGCATGTGACACCATTCACAATTTTCTCATTTTGGAGATGTTTAAATTAATTTATCAAGGAATGATCTATATCCTACACACATCTCAAAAAACACATTATAAAGATCAAGTAAAGGATATAAAACACCCACTTTTTATTTTCAAACACATCACCCATCACTCTTCCTTTGTAAACATAATTTTCATGATCAAAATAGGTATAAAAAGTGTGATTGTAATACCTAAAACTTTAATTTGGGTAGGGTATCTATAATTATAGATTAATTATAGATTTATATTTTAGATATGTTTCCTTTATATTTTATTCTCTTTGAGGGATTCACCCACTTCTTCTTCATCATAGTAGTCGATATACTCTACAAAGAGATATTTCTCTTATTGTCTAGTAGTGAAAACCTAATCCAGTTCCAAATTTAGTTGATTTACATTAATTCTCTATAAGTATATAAATAAATAGAATAAAGTTAATAAGGAATGGGTTAATTCCATTTCTCTTTAGTAAGAGAATAAGGGATAAGATTTTGATCTCAACCTGGACACCTTTTTATATCCATAAAATGTCTAGAGATCTTCATGTGTGTTTTCCCATTGGTCTTGTAATTCTTATTTAAGCAATGAATCATGGTTTTTTCCATACTTTATCTATGAATTTGTGTAATATATTAATTTATCTTTCCCATTGAGGCACTTTCATCCAATGGAACCTCACATTTGGTTTCAATGTTCTTAAGAATATCTTATTTTCCAAGTAAGAGGGTTATATAATTTTTCCATTATGTTTAACATACTTCAACATTCCATAATAATTATTTTTGGGAACTATTTGGTCATAATTATTATACAATATCTCATGAAATTTGATCTATTCTTCATATGAGATTACTTCCTTCCTTTTATAACTTTCCTTACCTTGTTCTTCTTCTATATTTCTTTCTCTTTCCAAATAATATGTCCAAAAAATTAAATAGTATTTTGAAACTAACACAACTTTTTTGGAATTTCCATATGGATTTATTTTATCCTTACATTTACCCTTATTTGTAAACTCCTTACCCACTTGTTTAGGGATTTATTTAATCAATCCATTCATCTTATTTCTTTATTTGATTGACTCCTCCTTTGATTTCAACATACTCCATTTAATTTTTATATCCCTGGATAGTTTACAAGATTCCATGATGTTTCCTCTTTTACCATAGTTTAAGCACCTCCATTTTGGTTTGAAATCATCTTCAACCTTCTTCTCTGACAACTTGGGAGTTGTTTTTTTAATATTCCACTTTTTCTTATATTTATTTAAATACTTTCCTCTCAAGAAATATTTATATTCTTTTCTCACCTACTATATTTTATGTTTTAGAAATTTCAATATTTTTCATATTAGTAATAACTAATGTGTGTATACAAAAACTCCTCATATTTTTAACCAATTATGCATTAATAATCACAAAAGCTTTTAAGGAAAACAACTCTACTCTTAGTAAACCGATTTTTTTCTATGAATTATTCTTTTGACCAGCTGATCTTTTTCGTTATTATGATCTGATCTCCCTCAATTTAACCATTTAATTATAATGACCCAACCCTTAAGGGATCCACCGAAATGAACAATATTCCCATAGTGACACCCAATACCACCTCCAATAGGTCAGGGGCAAGAAGCTAGTGCCGAGTAGAAATATCACACAAACCACTTATAGAAAAATATGATTCCATATCATAATATTAATATTAGTTTTGAAAAAATTGATGTTATATTTAAATAAGAGGTACTTTTAATGTTGTTTTTATTAAAAAATATGTTAAACCTCTACTCAGTATACCTTTGATCTAGATTTTTATTAAAAATGATTTCAATTTTTTTTTATCTTTTGGCATAGGTATTAATAAAAAAACATAAAAATAATTTAAAACACATACACTAATGGGTTCCCTCATATTCATTCATAAATATTTCTTCAAAAACCCAAATAGGTGTGACACACAACTCTCAATCCCGCTTTATCAGCCACAATCTTCCACATTTGATCTATTTTTATTATTTCATTTTCATCATTTTTCTTCTCAATTTTATCCTTCCCCTCATCCTTTTCTTAATTTGGTTCACCAATATCTATTATATTTATCTTGTTTTATTTTCACCATCATATAATTTTATATATATTTTGAACCATATTATTTTAAAACTTACAATCTATTGTTCATTGATTGGAATTTTGGATCTCTTTGTCATAGATTTTTAGCCTGAATCTCAATATTTTGTAAGTTATATTTTTATTTTTTATTTTTAAACTATTTATTAAGTACTTTTTAGTTATAAATTTTATTCATTCATTTATTTTTTTTACATATACATATTTCTAAATTATAAATTATTTTTTCTATAATTAGTTTGAGAGTACAATTTCTTTATGATTATAAATTGTTTGTTATTGGGATATAATTTCTTCGTAATTATAATTTTTGTATTAATAATTGTTTATGTTTTTAAATTTTTATCATTATTTGCTTTTTTATTTAATATTATTGATAATTAGATAATGAAGGATAGATCTTTTAATATTGATTTGGAATTTTTGATATTAGGGATTAATAGATCATCTTGATTGCTGATATTTAGATAATAATGGATAAATATTATAATATTAAGTTGAATATTTTGATATTATTGATTAGTCAATCATCTTGATAGCTAAGATAATTTTTTATCACTCCTTTAACTTTCAAAAACTCAAATAAGGTAGGTGTATCTAAATATTTCCTATTATTTTGTATAATTTTTTTATTAAATAGTTATCAGTAAATGGTTAACTAATTGTTTTGATTATATGTTTTTTTCTTTAAATTTATCTTTATATATATATTTTTAAATGTTTATATGTTTTAATATATTCACCTTTTATATTTTGATCATAGGTAATTAATGTATTTTAATTGGATAAATATATGAAGAAAAACTAATAAAAATGAAAATTTTGTTGATTTCTGGTAATTTTTTAAACAAAATATTGAAAATAATTATATGACTTTATATATATACATGAAGTGTTTAAATATTAAAAAGTTAAATTTTTTAGAAATCAAATATCATATGATTATTTATCGTTTTAATTAAAATTATATACATTGTCTAATATCCTAACATTTTAAAAAATAAATATTATGTCATATATTATACAAGATACGCAACACTGAGTTTAAACGCTCAATGATTTATTATTATTATTATTATTTTAATCTGACTGCTATAACCTTGTAGTTAATTTGGAAGGAATGTATAATATTAGCTTCATTATGAAAAATATAATGTTCCTACTCATTTATAGTGTACTAATTAATGCTTTGTAAAAAAGTACTTGATTTTTCATAAATTCATTTTGTTATTCAAAAATATATTTTCATTATAAAAAGGTTTTCTTTCTTTTTATGAGTGAATATTAAATTAATTTTTGAAAATTATAGAAAATTAATTTTAAAAAAATAATTTCATTTTTCAATTAATCCTATCAAAATTATCTTAGGATGAATTTTTTACAATTTTCTAAAAAGATTGATTTTTCAATGAATAATGAAAAATACATATTTTTAATTGAAACCAATATTTTAATTTAAATTATTTATAAATAAAAATTATATTTTGGATTAATATTAAAATTTAATTTTTTCTATTTTTAAAATTATTTAACTAATTTTTTTTGTTTGAAGTAAATTTTATACTTGAATTTAGTATAAAACAATTTATTTTTAAAAATTGTATTTTTCTAAAAATCAATTTTTCTTAGAATCATGAAAAATGTAATTTTAAATTAAATTATTCTAATTATTTGTTCTTAATTTTGAAAATTTTATTCTTTATTTAAATTCAGTGGGCCCAAATTTAATAAATAGGTCAATTTTATTTTTTATCAATATATATAGTAACCATAGTAATTTTTGTTACCACGGTAAAGGATAAATAAATTAAATAATGTTAAAAAATTGATAAGGAGTGTAAAATGTAATGTCCCATCCTGGGTACCACACACTAGTTCCCCGAACCGATCAGTCACATGATCTCAAGCGTGCCTACCCATATTCCATAGGTTGTCGACTAGTAGCATAGGTCTAATATCGATCTTGGGGAGACATTACCCTCTTTTATTAGAGTAATACACTAGTGGGAAGTAATAACAATAACAAAATAACATATAACCATAACCAGAATAGTACCAAAATCACATGATGACCAAAGTAAGAAATATAATACCGAAACTAAATAGTAAATATGTCATGCTAAAGTATGTGTCAGGTGTCAAAATGAAACTCAACATTAAAGAAACTAAAAACTCCCAAGAGGGTCCCAAACCAAAGATGGTTCCCTCAACAATGCTCCATCCCAACTCATCCATCTAACACAGGGAATTTTCCATTATCATGTCCTACAACCATTATATATATTTGTGTATAGATCAGGCATCCCGGGTAGGGTGTGAGTACAAATCAATAGGCCACCACCAACAATATCTAAAAAAATATCCAGAAAATAATAGTGTATACAGTTGTATAAAGAATAAAATACAAGAAATTAAGTAAATAGCTTACATTTATTCATTTACTCTTTATTTAACCACATATCACCCAGGTTCCCAAGGATGCCCAAACTCAAATCATATACCTGAATTTCATTATTACTATTCATAATTCATAATTTAATTCCATTGTTACCATTCATATTTTCATAATCCATGATCGAATGTCCATTTTACCATTCATTATTTCACAATTGAATTTATATGTTACCATTCATATTTAATAATACATGATTGAATTTCAATGTTACCATTCATCATTTCATAATTGAATTCCATTATTACCATTCATATTTTCATAATACATGATTTAATGTCCATGTTACCATTCATCATTTCATAATTGAATGTCCATGTTTCCATTCATATTTAATAATACATGATTGAATGTACATGTTACCATTCATTATTTCATAATTGAATGTCCATGTTACCATTCACCATTTAAAGTCACATATAATATAATATCACAATATCACATATATCATAATGTTATATATATCACAATAACCCATTAATTAATTCACTAATTAATTAATGAAATGTAACAATTTCATATTCAAATCATTCCATTAATTGATTCATGAAATTAATTGATCACATCTATCCAATTAATTAATTTAAAAAATAACTAATCACATCAATAACATTAATTAATTTAACAATTAATCAATCAATATCCATAAATTCAATATCCCATAATTAATTCAATAATTAATTATCAAATTAAAAATCCCAATATTTCATAATTAATTTAACAATTAATTATCTCAAGTCAAAAATATCAATATCTCATAATTAATTCCAAAATTAATTATCACATTAATAATCTCAATATCTCATCATTAATTCCAAAATTAATTATCTAAAATCTATAGTCTCAAATATCCACAATTACACATATCCCTTAATTAATTAATTCTCCAAATAAATTAACATAATCAAGAACTCAATTTATAAACATCTAATAGAAATTCTAAAATTTCATAAAAAATTTCAATCAAGAATTTGGGATTTGAATTATAGACCACCTACCTCAATTAATTTTACAAATAATGATCACCAATGGATATCCCCAAGTTGAATGAAATCAAGAACAAGATGAACACAGTGTAGATTCGAAACCTAAATCCACGATCAAAAAAACAAGATATCTCAAATCTAGATCTCGATACAACAAGTCTATAACTAGATTCAAAAAATCTAGATCTACATCCAACAAAACAAAAGATACAACACACCACATAAATGGGAGATGAATAAGAGAGAGACAAGAAATCAATCGGGAAGAAACCACATACTCGAAGAGGTTAAGATCTACTAATCGGGCTTAGAATCTACATGAATAGAGGTCGTAGGGGCTTCTAATCCCTCTAGGAGTCTCTAGAATCTAGGTAAATTAATTATGGGTAGATCTAAGGCATTTGGGGGGTTTAATAAGGGGGCTTGATAATTTTTTAATAAATTTAAGGGGATTAAAATATCGTACACACATTTTGCTATTCGGGTGCATGGTTTCCCATAAATGTGAACCTTAACCATGAGCCTATTATTTGGTGATACACAGTTTTTATATTTAGATTTTATGGTTTGAAAAACCAAACACCATCCGTGAAAAACCCCGTTATCCAGAGTTTCATGGTTTTCTCATCCAGGGAGCACAGTTATGGAAAATTGTGCGCCGATTGTGATATGCCCTCTTTCATACATTTTTATCAAAATTTTACCCAAACATACCCAAAGATAAATACCATATGAAAATTACTCAACACTAAAAAAAATATTACCTCTAAATGATCATGGGACATCTCTAGAAAAGTCTCAGGTTTTACAATCTCACCACCTTATAACATAACGTCCTCGATATATACTCCCAAAAATCTATAATATTATAAGCTAAAAAGTTTTGAACAATGAGCCCTTATATCTAATTATCTCTCCCAATTTTCCTCATGAACACAACCATGTTTCCACAATACATGGACTATCAGTACTACATTTCCCTACTACACATTATCATTGGGATCCAACAAACATATCGGATGCTCCTCAAGGTATGAAATGGTCTCAAGCTCAACATCAACCACATCAATCACATGAGAAGACTCAGGGTGATAACTCCAATGTTGTGATACATGGAAAACATCATTCATATCACTGTATCTCTATGGAAGATTCAATCAATATGCCACTGGCCTGATTCTCTCTACAACCTCTAATGGTCCAACGAACCTGGGCGCTAGCATTCCATGTCTATGTATCCTTCAATGACCCAATCTAGGAAACACACGAAGGAATAAATTATCACCCTCTATAAACTCAAGGGGTCATCAATATCTATCATCATATGAGTTTTTTCTACTATGAGTTATATCCATACACTATCGAATTAGTTGTACATGTATTGACATCTCTTACATGGGACTCGGTCCTAGCAACTCTGTCTCACCCGCCACTATCAAGCATAGAGGTTATCTACATGGAATAACATAAAATGCCTTGTATGGTTCCATATGAATAGTTTACTAATAAGTTTTGTTATAAGAGAACTCCACTATTACCAGATTCTTCTCCAAAGACCCATCAAAGTATAGAACACACGCTCATAGCATATTCTCAAGCACCTGTATAATATACTTTTACTTCCAATTTTCCTGTTGATGGAAATCCATACATAACAAAACCTTTACATGGAAGACCTTATTTAAGAACACTAATAAGGATAAAGTAAAATGTCATTCGTGTTCAGAAACAATAGTTTTCAAAACCCTATATTCAAAGACTATCTATAAAACATAAAAATCCCTCAGCTGCTCTATTGAGAAAGTATCCTATGTCGGAACGAAGTGTGCTACCTTTTTCAAATGGTATAAAATAACCCAAATAATTTCATTCTTCTGAGTAATCCTTGGGGGACCCACCAAAAATTGAATAGTAACATCATCTCACTTCCATTATGGAATGGGAAATGGATGTATTAAACCACCGGTTCATTTATGCTTAGCACTTAACTACTGACAGGTATAGAATCGTGTCATGAACCATGCTATCTCATTTTTCATGCTCGGCCACCAAAACTGTCAATGTAGATCATGGTACATTTTTTCCACACATGGATGTACCACCCACTTTGAGGAATGAAACTCACACATCAGCTCCTCTTTCATGCTCATAAGCATGACAACCCTAATCCTGACATAGATGATCTCATCCTCATCTATGCCCCAATCAGGAGTCTCTCCATATTTAAGGTTTTCCCTAAAGGTAAATAATTTTATATCCTCCTAATTTATATCTCTAATCTCTCTCAAATGTGTATAATTTAGTCAAACTGATACGACGATCATCTACTCCTGACTCTCTGAACCACAACATGCATCTCAGCTAATAATGTCATCATCATCCACTCAGTACTAGACTCCAGGACTGCCTAAGTCTGATTTTTCTTACTCAAAGCATTAACAACACTTTTTCCCTTTCTATGCATATATGTTATACCAAAATCAAAAGACTACATATACTCAACCCATCTCTGCTTTTGGAGATTCTAAAATCATTGGTAAAATATGTACATTAAACTCTTAAGACCTGTATACACATAAAAATGTTCTCCCAATAGATAATGTCACCAACACTTCAAATCATAAACCACTACTTCCAACTTGAGGTCACGTTTAGGGTAGTTCCATCCATGTGGCCCCAATTTCCAAGACCCATATGCCACAAATCGATATCCTTGCATCAACACAACTCCAAGACCAATTCCAAAAGTGTCACAAAACACTGTATACTCCTCAACTAACTTAGGTAGGATTAAGATTGGTGTTGATTTCAACTATTTCTTAAACTCCTAGAAGTACTTATCAAATTATTCTGACTAATAAAAATTTATCCACTTTTTGTTCAAACCCAAAACCAGTGTTTCAAATCAGGAAAATTCTGGGATGAATCTATAATAATATCCAGCTAACCCTAGAAAGCTTTAGATATCTAATATGTTCTTGGGATGCTCCCAAGGAACAACTACCTGAACTTTCTCTAGGTCTGTAGAAATACCTTCCTATGAGATGACGTGATCCAAAAAGTGTACCTGAATAATCCCAAACTGACACTTATATAGATTGGTGTATAGTTGATGCTCTCTCAGTGTACTCAGGATTATTTCAAGGTGTTGGGAATGATCGTTGAGAGTCTTGAAGTACACCATGATTTCATCCACAAATGCTACCATAATCTGATCTAGATATGGATGGAAGATTTTTTTCATCAAGGCCATAAACACTATCGGTGCATTCATTAACCCAATTACATTACAACGAGCTCATGTAGGCCATACATACTTCTGAAATCAGTCCTCAATATATCATAAGTTCAAAATCTCAACTGATGATACCCTAATACAAATTCAATCTTGGATAAAACACAAGCTCCCCTCAACTAGTTGAATAGATCATCGATACATGGAATAGGATACCATTTCTTCATAGTCATTTGGTTAAACTTCAGTTAATCAATATATAAGAATAGATTCTCATCACCCTTATTAAAAAATAAAACTAGAGAACCCTAATAAGACATACTTGGATGGATATACCCCTTATCCTCCAACTCCCCCATTTGAGTCTTGAGCTCTTGAAGCTATGTAGGTTCCATTCTATATTGTGGAATAGAAACTAACTCAATTCCCAGTATGATATCAATTCTAAATTTCACATCTCTCTCAGGTGGCAGCCCTGAGAAGTATTAATTAAAAACATCCTGAAACATGTACACTACTAGTGGAAAGACATCTCACTTTACACCTCCATCATCCATAAATTGACTAGAAACCTAGGTTGTGAGCTCTCCCAATTGTTGGGTAATTGCCCCTACTTGGTCTACCTGGATATCCCAATCTCCATGGCTAATATAATTGTCACCCTTAGGAGACATAAAAGTCACTCTCCTGTGGTAATAGTCAATGTGGGCTCGGTATAATACTAATCAATCCATACCCATAATTAGTTCAAAGCATGACATGTTAATAATATAGTGATCTCATTAAAAATTATACTCTCCAACCTTAAGAGAACACCCCCTACACAATTAGATGTCTCTAGACCATACTCCCAATGGTGTATTTATCATTAACACCCTACTCAAAAACACCACCACTAGGCTCAAACCATTAACAAGTTTTGAAAAAATAAAGGAATGAGAGGAATTAGTATCAAATAAGGCACTAGATATCATAGAATCTATAAGAATAATACCTCTTATAGTCGATGGTATAGACTCTCTATCCACAAGTGTATGCAGCACCACAAATAACTATCCTTCCCCACTCCCATGTGATGCATTCTGACTCCACTGATCTACACCACTCTGCTGATATGGGCACTCTTTCCTAGAAGCTCTACATCCACAAGCTCTACAGCTATGGATAGTATAACTCCAACCACCAAACAGATATGGTGTAGAAAATCCCCTTCCCACACCATGGTTTTGTTAAGCTCCTCCATAAATACCCATATTTCATGGGTTCCTATAGAACCTCTATAGATGTACCATATTTCTGCAAGACCTGCACTCCACTAGTGGTTAGGGCATTATCTCTGAAATTTTCCCGACTTACCACAGTGGTGACAGATCACATGGGAAAGGTCCTATGAAACTGATCCCTCTATCTAGGAACTCCACTTCCCATTACCTTGGATAATGCTATCGTAGCGATTCTTCCTTCTCTCAGAATTTTTACCTCTTGACCATCCAGCAGCAACTATTTTTCCTACAATAGAATCTTCCTTTAGGTTTCACTCAATTATGAGAGACTGATACACTACCTCAGAAAACTTCTTTAATTTAAATATGTTAACTTGGGACATAATTTCACATTTAAGAATTCCCTAAAAATTCCTCATCGTAGTAGTCTCATTCCCTACCAATGATGAAGAAAGGTACTGAAAATCTATAAAGCGTCCTGAATAGTCCATCACAGACATACTCCCTTGATTCAACATCATAGACTTATCTACTCTCTCATGCCTTAACATATCTAGATATAAGTGCTCTAGGAACATCTCCAAGAAGTCCTTCCATAACATATTATTAGTTTTTTCATATTGTATCTAAATGTCACACTAGTGCTTCTTTAATCCTCATAGAATATAAGAGGCCAACTTGAACCTCTTCTTAGCTGGGGTATCCAAATGGTCAAGTGTCATCTGGATAGAATCAACCTTGAACTCATCTCCCTCATGTCCACCCTCTCCAGTAAATGTCAAAGGGTGATGAAAATGAAACTCCCTTTTCAGATCAGAAATACTCTTCACAGCCCACCCTGGGACTCTTTCCATGAATAACATGAATCAAGAAAAGTTCCCTCTAAGATGCTCCCTGATTTCCTCACCCGGAATAGTCAATGCCTCAGGTCCCACAGCTAGTAGATCATCTTTATCCATATTATCATGTCAAACTTTCAACAAGAATCATCATGGATGCATATATCTACCATTCCAAAAATTCACCCTACGACAAATTTCACAACATTAAAACATTTACAAGAAACAAAATACACCACAACATGTCATTTTCTGAAACCCCGCCACACGAACAAAACTAAGATACTAACTCTACCATTAACCACCCTAGACCTAAGTTATGGTTAAAAAGGGTAAACTCATATCATATTCAAGTTTCTCATTATAAACCCATTATTCTTATCTTTCATTATTTTTAAAATTCTCAAATTCATATTAAGCACATTTTTAGTTCAATCTTACAAGAAAGGGAAAATAGTTCAATTTCAACATATTACCCATAACATGTTTTCTTGTGCATTCCTAAAATGATTCATGTCACAAAATAATCATGAGTGATTAGAATGATGCATGAAAGTTCAAATCTCATTCCATTCTAGGCCATGAGTAAAATCTCATAAAATCTTAGAAACAGTAATCACACCACGCCATAAGCATGTCACCAAAGGTAAAATAATATTCAATTGTAACAACAAAAAGATATAACAACAATCCCACCCTGGGTACTTGGGTTCTACCCTGTACATGAGTTAGCTACTCCCATTCATGTGCTCATAACCAATCCCTGACTCTTCATAGTATCATATCTACCTTTCCCAAATAGTAATACAAAAGAATATAAAATAAAATTTTCCTCTAATACCACATTTTAACATCTCGGGCTAGGTACCACACACTAGTTCCTTGAACCGGTCAGTCAGATAACCTCAAGCACACCTCCCTATATGCTAGATGCTTTCTACTATCATTGAGGTCTATAATAAATCATGGGGAGACTATACCCTCTTTTATCATAGTAATACCCCAATAAAAAGTAAGAAACAATAACAGAATAACATATAACCATAACCTGAATAGTTCTAAAATCACATGATAACCAAAGTAAGGAATAAAATACCAAAACTAAATACTAAATATGCCATGCTAAAGTACATGTAAAGTGTAAAACTGAAGATCAAAAGTAAATACACTGAAAACTCCCATGCAGGTCCCAAAACACATCCAGTTCCCTCAACCATGCTCTATCCCGACTCAACCATTTAACATAGGTCCTTTGCCTTTGTCCTTCTCTACAACCATGAAATCTATCCAGGTACTAATCAGGAAGCCTGAGTACGGTGTGAGTACAACTCCGAAGGCCACCACCAACTACGTCTAAAACAATATCCATTTAGTAATAGTGTTTGTAGTTGTATAATGAAAAAAATACAATAAATAAAGTAAACAGTTTAAATTATTCATTTACTCTTTATTTAACAACATATCACCTAGGTTCTTAAGGACACCCGAACTCAAATCATATACCTGAATTTCATTATTAACATTCATATTCATAATTGAAATCCATTTTTATCATTCATATTTTTATAATCAATGATTGAATTTCCATGTTACCATTCATCATTTCTTAATTGAATATCCATGTTACAATTCTTATTTAATAATACATGATGGAATTCCACTATTACCATTCACTATTTCATAATAGAATTCCCATGTTACTATTAATATTTAATAATACATGATTTAATTTCCATGTTAATCTTCATTATTTCATAATTTAATTTCCATGTTACCATTCATATTTAATAATACATGATTGAATTTTTATGTTAACATTCGTCATTTAATAATTGAATTTCCATGTTAGCATTCATAATACATGGCTGAAAGTCCATGTTACCATTCACCATTTAAATTCACATATATCATAATATCACAATATCACATATATCACATATATCACATATATCACAATATTACATGTATCAAAACAACCCATTAATTAATTCACTAATTAATTAATCAAATGTAATAATTGCATACTCACATCATTTAATTAATTAATAAAACAATTAATTAATAAAATATACCTCATTAATTAATTCAAAAACTAATTAATCACATCAATAAAATTAATTAATTAAACAATAAATTAATCAATATCCAAAAATTCAATATCTGATAATTAATTAAACAATTAATTATCTGATTCACAATATCAATATTTTATAATTAATTAAACAATTAATTGTCTCAAGTCACAAATATCAATATCTCATAATTAATTCCACAATTAATTATCTCAATCTATAATCTCAAATATCCCCAATAACACATCTCCCTTAATTAATTAATTTTCCAAATTAATTAACTTAATCAAGAACTCAATTACTAAATATCTAATAGAAATTCTACAATTACATACACATAATTGTAAACAATACTTTGGGATTTTCACCAACTGTGATTTTTTTGATGAAGAATGCTCCTCAATGGATATTCCCAAGTTGAACAGAATCAAGAATGTGATGAAGAACATGGTATAGATCCAAAACCTAAATCCATGATCAAAGAAACAAGGCCTCTCAAATCTAGATCTTGGTCTAAAAGTATAGATATTGATTCAATAAATCTAGATCTAGATCCAATAAAAAAGAAGATACAACCTATCAAAAGAATGGGAGAAGAACTGGGGATATACATGAAATCAATTGATAAGAAACACATACCTAAAGAGGTAAAGATCTACTAATCAGACTTTGAATCACCAATAATGAAGGTCATAGGGCCTTGTAATCCCTCTGGGAGGCTCTAGAATCAATAGAAATTGATTATGGGTTGAGATGGTCCATTTAAGGGTATAAGACAAGGGATCAAGAATTTTTTTAATAAAATTAGAGGGATTAAAATCTCGTATGGACGGTTTGTAGCTTGCGGCACATGGTTTCCCCTAATTGTGTCCTTAACCATGATCCTCTTCTATGGGTTCACAGATTCTCCATTTAGGGTGCACGATTTTACAAACCTTGTGTTATCTGTACAAAATACATATGTCCAAGGTTTCATAATTTTCTAGGAAAGGGAATGCGGTTAGGGAAAACCATGTAACAATCATTCACTGTCCTCTTTCTTCCATTTTACTCAAATTTTTACCCAAAAACACCCCATGTTAAAACCCAAACAAAAATTCCTCAATACTAATCAAAAGAGTACCTATAAATGAGTCTGAGATATCTCCCGAAAAGGATGTGGTTTTACATAAAATGGCCCTAAAACTTGCCTAAATTTAATTTTATAATTTTATTTCATCCATATGCATACAATATTTGTTTTTAAGGAATTTTTTTGACTATTTGGATAATATTATGACTTTTATAATATTTTATTTAAAGAATAGTCAAAAATGTCATAGTATTGTTTTTATTAACTACAATATTTTTAAAATAATGTTAACTAAAGGATATTTTAAGACATAAATATTATTTTGAAATATAAATTATTTATCTTCATCATGGGTGTTTTTAAAAAAATTAAGAAATAAATAATTGCCTTAAAACTTTACATAGTGCTAATGTTGTAATTATTCATTTAATGAAAAAATCAAATATATGATATTATAAATATTATAAGTAATATAATTTGAGATAATTAATAAAATCAAAAAAAATTATAAATTAACATGAAATTTTATGGATTTATTAAAATATTTATTTCTAATTTTACATAATTTATTTATGTTATTAAAATAAAAGTAATGAATGGTCTAAAAATTGACTTTATTGATATATTATAATAAATAATATTTTATTAAACGATATAAATTTCATAAAAATACTATATAATGAAAATTGATCATGATATGGTTGATGATGTTAATAAAGATCCATTTATGTTCCCTTTTTCCATTTATATTAAATATATTCACCCTAAAAGAGTAAAAAATCCTTGTTATCAATATAAAAGTAAAAGGGGTTAATGAGGGGTTAAAACAAAAAGATTGAGGGTAAAATGTGGTAAAAATTGCCTAATTTTTACTTAATGAGATTATTTAAACCCATAAGTATAATTTATTTGAAATAAATAAGTTTTAATCCTTTTTTAATTTAATATTAATTTATATTAATTTAATATTTTGATAAATTCCAAGAGTTCCCCTCTCGTCTCTTATAAAAGTGTACCCATTATTCTTATTTTTTTCAAAATTAAAAACACATTAGTATTGTGAAATATATACCAGAATACATTTTTATAATCCCTCCCCTAATTCTAGAGGTCATTATTTATACATAATACCAATCTTATATATCTTAAGGTGTTAGTCGAGAGACTTTCCAAAGAAGAGGTATAGTATTTAACCACATGTTTTGGATTTGTTTCTTCTTACACATCCTTAAAATCTTATTTAAAAATGCATATATATTAAAAAAAATTATATTAAATATAATTATGTTTTTCTATGTTAATGAAAAAACCAATATACACATCTTCTTCTGTCACATCCGAAATGAAACCATCATTAGTGTGCATGGTGGACTACCACCTTGCAAACAGATGTAATTTAATTTCCATCACCATCAATCATGGAGAAATTATAATGATAGAATTAATTTTTATATATGATATTTATGACATATTTATCATTCATAAAAATAATATTTAATTTACCTTATTACCTTTTCATTCACTAAGAAATTAGAGTATCATTCGGGCGTACGTGTGGACTACCATTTCCATGAATTGATGTGATTCATTTTTCATCACCACATCACATGGATGATATATATAAGTATATTTAAAGTATTAATATTATATTTATGATATTATGATCATTATATAATAATAAAATAATACTTACCTTCTTTCCATAATGATAGTTGAAAAATGGAAACGTTACTCATACGTACATACGACGTACTATCTCTATGACTATAACAAAGTTCATTTTTCATAACCATATTTACTGGTTATATTTTAAAGTTTAATTGAAATATAAAAATGATAATTATTTTATTATTATTATTTTATATATGATGGAATAATATTCAATTTTTCTATATTCAACCTACCAAATTCATTTATGACATATGATCTGAATATTGGAAAAATGTCCTATGTGACTTTAATTAATTAAGTAATTGTAAATAAAATTGTATTAAATGAAATAAAAGAATAATTAACCTGAAAATATTTATTATTAAAGTATAAAATTAACATAATCTTTTATTTAGTAAGATAAATAAAGTATGTTATGATTCAGACTCAAGGTAAGGGTTTTTATTTTAAAAATCAAATTTTAAAGTTTCTCTTAAAGCTCTCTTTTTCTTCAATATCTATATTTTCAAAAAAAATGTTTTTAAAATATTTACTTTACTCCTATAATTTTTTAATATAATTTTTACCCATTTTTTACTATTTAAAAAATGTTTTGAAAGGAATTTTTTTTGTTTTCCAAATGATGCACTTTTGTGACTTTTCTAAAAATAGTTTAAAATTAATGTTTTTTTAACTTATATAGAATGAACATATTTTCTCACCATAATGATTAATATTTGATTTTAAGTTTAATTTATAATTTTACATGGTCATTTTCAAATATAATTTTTTCCTTTTTAATTGTGATTTTTTAAAATAAGTAATCTTAAATTAGGGAGGTTATTTTCTCTAAGAATATGTTATGAGTGCAATGATGAAATGAAAATTTTCAAGTTTTATGGTTCTTGTAAATTGTTTTGATGATGGGTGGTTACATTATAATACAATTAAGGGTTGTTATGTTATAAACCAATGATGGGTGGTTCCATGATAATCCAAGGACAGGTGGGTCTTTTATATCCCTCTAATGCTTTAGGTGTGTTAATCGACCATATAGTTATTTCATCAATAATAGTGATTTTATGAGTGATATGTAAATAATATCCCAAGTAACATAAATTTTTTATCTATGATTTATATGGGTTTTTATTGGAATATTATGATTTATCAAGGTAATATAATGATCTTATTTTTAAAGTTAATTATATGATACTTTTAAGTGGTGAAAATTTAAAATTTGTAAAAAAATTATTGTGATTTTTTTATTTTTTCAATGAAACATTTCTGAGTTTTATTTGGCCTTTAAGATTTATTATTAAATTTTTTATTAAAATATTTTGGTAGATAAGGTCATTTCTTGGGTAATAAAATTTTTATTTTGAATCCAAATCTTATTTTGAAAAGGGGATTTTTTTTTTCAATATTCCTGGACTAATAGTTTCTTTCCGTACTTTTATGTTCCTTACTAATATTTTTGTGCTCATCGCATGTTAAAAATTACTTTTCTTAGGTTTTAAGGATATTTAAAGAAAGTAAATAAGTGAAATTTAAGTTCATGAATATTTTTCATGAAAATAAATCATGTTTATTTTAAAAGTTTTATATTTTAAAAAAATAGATAATAAATAGAAGTGTCCACTTTTTTTATAGTTATATGGGTTTGTTATGTAAGAGTTATGAAATAACTATCTAAATATATAAACCTAAAATATATTTGGTAATTTTATAAAGTGAAATATAGTCAAAATATACTAAATTATGTGATGTTTAAGATTGGTTACTTATAGTTGGTATTATAATAGTGTTTAAATAACTTTAGAGGACAGGATGTTATTTGAGTATAAGATGAAAGCCCTCTATAACCAAAATGGTTAGTATCTTAGGAAGAATCATAGTTATTTTGGATAAATCTAAAGAGTTTGAGAAAACATGAATAAGGATATTTTAATGTTTACTCTCCTTATAATATATTTTATTATTATATACACACACTGACCTTTTTGGTTTTAGCAAATGGATGGATCAAGAAGGAACAAAAGTAACAATAGATGTGAAGGAAAATGTGATAGTTGTATGAGTGAGAAACCAAAAAAATGGTATCTATAGTGAGAACATGTGTGGTTATTATAAACCAGATATCATAAGTAATGATTAAAAATATGAACCTTGGTCAGTCTCCCAATGATACATGAGAAATGAATCCCTATGGAAGTTTAGGTGATAATTATTATAAAGTTAAATCTATTCAAAAACCTATGTGTCTAAAAATGTGGAAATAAGAACAAAGGAAAATTTATTGAAAATTATAAATATGTTCTATATGTGGTAAATGAGGTCATAAATCAATAATCTACCAAGGAAAAAAGGAAGCATTCATTTAACTCCATGAAGGGGAACAAAGTTTTTTCTAAGGTGCCAATTGAACGTTTTAAATGTGGGGAGAATGGTAATTATACAAATCAATTTCTTATAGAGAAAGATCATGAATAGGATCAACAAACCTATACATAAATATATTTTAAAACACCTAATTTCATTAGATTTAAAAATGAGGAAACTATAAATTAAATATGAAATGTATGGATTATTTCTTGAATTATGTTTTTTACATTGTTGAATCTTATAACTTGATTCATTTTTTTTTATGAAAGAATTATAAAGCGGAAAATTTACAATCATGGTTAATGAATTATAAATAACACTAATTTATTAATTTGTCTACATATAATGGATTCAATAGTTATAGTAGATTTAAGGATTACCATAAGTGTAAAATAAATAATACTCTTTTGATTATGGGGGTAATTTGGGAGAATTTTATTAAGTTTTGATAGATCTTTGAAGTATATATAACCCTTAAGTTTATCTTGTAAAAAAGTTCTTTAATTAATAATGATATTTTTCATTTGGTGTAAATAAGTTTAAAGGTATGTATAACCTTTAGGGTTTATATAATCTTTGATTTTTAGGTAATTGTGGGTTATTACATTTTTAATGATACTAAATGAAAGGTATGAGATAGCCTTTCATGTTAAAATGTTTCATTATTTTTCAATATAATAAGGTTATTTTGAGTATTATTATTATGTTTTTTATAATTTTATAAGGATTATATTAACATAGTTTATGAAAAAGGGCAACCCATAGGTTGGGAAACAAATCATCACATATGTCAAGGTCATGAGGCTTGAACCCACAACTGAAGAGCGATAAGGGTGCATCACCTACCACTAGCCTACATGATGTTCGGGTTAGTGTAACATTATTTTTATTTTTTAAAATTTCCTAATAGATAAAATTTATTGTAATTTTCGTAGCATAAGTTTTATTGTATAGTTAACAATGAATTGGAGGTGATTTGGTGATTATGCGATTTTGGAAAAAGTTCACTATTTTGGGAACATTTTATGATTAAGGTAAGTAAAATATTGTAGGAATTATTTAAGGAATAAAGGTTATATTTTCTTTTAGAAGTATATATTATATTAATATGGATTTATGGTGAATCAATTTATTTATGAAAATTATTAGCATATCTTGGAGATTATATTATTAGGTCATATACTTTTTGGAATGAAACAATAAGATCGATTAATAATTCAAGATAAATAATAAATTTATCATGGAAGACTATGTGATAAAATCCTTATGATTTTTTTTAATATTTGTATATAGTATTTTGAGTAATTTTAAGGACATTTTTTTATTAAATGATCCAAGTTGAACTTTGGATATTATTGTTGAATTTTGTAACTTAATATAGTTTTTATGTGTATGAAGTTTTATTCATTTTGGGGAATTATATTATCTTTTCATAACCATTTTGGTTTTGGTTAATTTATAAATATAAGAGGAATATATTTTTAACCATTTATTTTTTATTGATCTATATAAGTTGATTCTAGTGCTTCATGCATGAAAAAATCATCTTGAATACTTATCATTTGAAGTAATAGATAAGATTATGGTCAAAATTGATTAAAGGATGAAACTCTATATTTCAAGTAGTTTTATTAACTTATTATTTTAGTATACAAGAAAAATAAATTACTCAACTCTATTAAGAAGATATAGAAATAAAAACATTATCTGTTTACTTTTCTTATTGAGAAATCAATGGCATTTTATCCCGTCACAAATTTACGGTTTTGGGATGGTTAACTTTCTCATGATCGTATTCTATATCAATCTTTATCAGTCCTTGGGAGATAGGTTTTTCTTCTATATCTATTATTTCACTTCCCATTAATTTTTTCTATATATAAACCTGGTTATGTGTTATTCCAAATGACCTTCGTACTTACCTTTCACTCATTTTAAGAATAAGTTTTGTTAACCCTCTTTATGATGTGGGATTTCAACAAGGGTATTTTGAAAAGTCAAACCACTAGTTTTTGGTCCCGAGTTCCAATTAAGAGGATGGAATTTCTTAAAGGGGAAAAATTTAATATCCTAGTATTTTCAAAAATAAAGGCTATGTTTGATATCAAACAAGATATACAACTTTAAGCTTAACCAAACCATGAATTATTGTTATTTAAATGTCACTATTATAAACAAACAATTAATTTCACATGAATGAATAGTATTAAGTAAATTATAAAATATATAATGATCCTACTCATTTATAATGTTTTAATTAATAATTTTCAAATAATAAATCAATTTTTATTAAAGTCATTTTATTCTTTAAAAATATGTTTCTTCACAAATAGATTTTCTTGACTTTTATGAGTGAATATTATAATTACTTTTTGGAAATTTAAAACAATTATTTGAAAAAATGAATTTAATTTTTGAATTAATAATTTCAAAATTATTTTAGGATTAATTTTTGATAATTTTATGAAAAGTTTTATTTTAAAATGAATTGTGAAAAATACTAATTTTTAATTGAAACCTATATTTTCTTTTAAAAGTATTTATAATGTCAAATTCTATTTTAAACTAGTTTAAAATTTTAGTTTTTTCATTTTTATAAAAAAAATCCAATTATGTTTTTGGAATTAATTTTATAATTTAATTTAGTATAAAAACATTTTAAATTTTAAAAGGATATTTTTCTAAAAAATTATTTTTCATTACATCTTGCCAGTTCAAATTTAAATTACATCCTACCACTTCAGTGTTTTTAATTTTTAAAAATTGATTCCATATTTGGAATTATTGGTTTAAAGATTTTTAAATAGTTCACTTTTATTTTTTGTCAATATTATTGTAACCATGGTAATTTTTTTTACCACGGTAAAGGGTAAATCAACTAATTAAAGTTAAAAATAAAATGATAATGACTATAAAAAGAGCCTGAAACTTGCCTAAATTTTACTAGATGAGTCCATTTCTTAAATAATATTCTAATATTATATTTTATGTAATTTTTTTTACCATTTGGATGATATTATTACTTTTATAATATTTTATTTAAATAAAAGTAAAAAATTTCACACTCTTGTTTTTATTAACTATAATATTTTTTAACATAAGATTAAAAAGAGGATATATTTGGTTATAAATATTAATTAGAAAAATAAATCATTTATATTTATCATGGAAATTTATTTTTAATTTTTATTGAAAAATAATTACATTAAAATTTTATACAACATTCATGTTGTATTTATTCAATTATTGGAAAAATCAAATAAATGATATTAAAAATATTATATTTAATATAATTTAAGATAATTAATGTGATACCCTAATTTTATAGATGAACATGACATTTTATTAATGTATTAAAATATTTTTACCTAATTTTAATTCTTTTCTTATTGTTATTAAAATCAAAGGAATAGTTCTAAAAAATTACATTAATGATATATTATAATAAATAATATTTTTTAAAATTATATAAAAATTATAAAACATTAGATTCATCCAAGTGATTATTATATGATTTATTATATCAATCATGGTCCACTTATGGTCCATTTATCCATTTATAATAAATAAATTGACCCCCAAAGAGTAAAAATCTTTGTTCTCGCTCTAAGTGTGAAAGGGGTTATGAGTGGTTAAAACAAAAAGATAAGGGTAAAAATATGGTAAAAATTTATATAGTTTTTATTATATGACATTTTTTCAACCCATAATCATTATATATTCAAAACAAATCATTTTTTATCCATATATAATTGAATATAAATTTATATTTATTTAATATTTTACGATATTATAAGAGTGTCCCTCTTCTCTCTTATAAAAGGGCACCACTTCTTCTCATTTATTAGCACTTTAAAACCCATTTTTATTGTCAAATAACTACTCAAATACCTTACTATAATACCTCCCTAATTATTTATTTATTTTTTTAGGAACGATTCCAACCTTATAGAGCTTAATGTGTTAATCAAAGGAGAATTTCCAAAGAAGAGGTATAGTTTTTAACCACATGTTTTAGTTTTGTTTCTTCTTACACCTACATAAAATATTCTTAAAACATGAATATATAATTAAAAAAAATATCTAAAATATACTTAGGTTTTTTATGATTATGTAAAAACCTATATTCATCTCCTCTTTCATCACATGGGAAACAAAACCATCATTCGTGTGTACGTCGGACTACCACCTCACGAACCGATGTAATTAATTTTCCATAACCATCTATCATGAATGTATTATAATGATAGAATTGATTTTTATATATAATACTCATGAAATATTTATCATTATTAAAATATAATGTTTTATTTACCTTATCACCTTTCCATTCAGTGAAGAATTACAACATAGTCCATGCGTACGAGTGGACAACCACCTCTACGAAGCGATGGGATTCATTTTTCATAACCACATCACATGGATGATATATATATATATATATATGAGAATATTTAAACGATTAATATTATATTTATTATATTATCATAATTATGTAAAAATAAAATAATACTTACCTTATTTACATGGAGATCTATGAAAAATGGAAACATTTCTCATGCATACGTATGACCTACCATCTCCATGATTGTAACGTAGTCATTTTTCATAACCATATTTAATGGATAGATTTGAAAGTATAATTAATGTATAAGAATTATAATTATTTCATTATTATTATTCTAGATAGGGTGGAATAATTACCTCTTTGACCATATTCAACCTCTTGAAGACATTTCTGACATATGATTTGAATATCATCAAAATGCCTGATGTGAATTTAATTAATTAAGTAATTTTATATAACATGATATTAAATGAAATAAAGTAATAAGGATATTTAAAAGGTTTATTAAGTTATTAAAATTTTAATATAATATTTTTATTTATTAATATAAAGAACCTATTTGATGACTCGGACTCAAGGTAAGAGACTTTCTTTTGAAAATCATCTTTTAAAGTTTCCATTAAAACTCCCTTTTTCTTCCACGTCTATATTTTCTAAAAAGGTTTTTTAAAAAGGTATTTTCTTTAATCCAATGATTTTTTTAATGTCGTTTTTACCCATTTTTGACTTCTTACAAAATGGTTTGAAAGGAATATTTTTGTCGTCTTCTAAATGAAGAACTTTGTGACTTTTCTGACAAAAGTATGAAAAGAATGTTTTTTTAACTTATATGGTATGAATGGAATTTCCCACCATCATAAATAATATTTGATTTGAATCTTACTTTATAAATTTTAAAGGTTATTTTAATGGAAATATTTTTTTCTTTTTAATTTCATTATTTTTGTTTTAAATATGTAATCTCAAGTTAGAAAGGTTGATTTCCTTAAGAATATATTATGAGAGTAATGATGAAATGAAAGATTTAATATTTTATAGTTATTGGGAATTATTATGATAATAGTTGGTTTTTTTATAAACCAAGTATGGTTTGTTATGTTATTAACTAATTATATGTAGTTGCAAGATAAACAAAGGATCAGTGGGTCCATGATAGCCCTTTAATGCATTGGGTGTGGAAGTTGATCGTATGGTTATTCCATCTCTAAGAGTGATTTTATGAGTGATATAGAAAGGATTTACCAATTAAAATACATTTTTTATCTATTATTTATATTGTTTTTTATATTAATCTTATTATTTCTCAATTTAAGATAATGATATTATATTTAAAGGGAAGCATATTATACTTTTAGGTGGTGAAAATTTTAACTTTGTGAAAACGTTATTATGAGTTTTTTAGGTTTTAAAAGAAAAATGTATGAGTTTTTTTCATTCAAGATTTATTATTCAATGTTTTATGAAAATCATTGGGAAGATAAGGTGATTTTTTTTAATAAAATGTTTATTTTGAGCTAAAATTTTATTTTTAAAAAGGTTTATTTTTATAACTATTCACGGACTAACAATTTTTTCTTACCCTGTATGCCCCTTACTAAGATTTTTGTGCTCATATCACATTTAAAAATGAATTTTCATAGGTTTTAAAGATGAATAAGGTAAATAAAGAATTCAAGTTGAAATTCATGAATATTTTTCCTAAAAATAAATCATGTTTATTTTAAAAGTTTTATATTTTGAAAAAATGATACTAAAGAGAAGTGTACACTTTTTGCATATATAGGTTTCTTATATAATAGTTATAACCTAAATAAATCCAAAATATCTTTAATAATGTGAGAAAGTATATTCTATTCTAAACCTACTAGATTATGTGATGTTTAAGGCCAAGTCATTACACATTGGATTTGACATGGTGAAATAATAGAAAAGTCAACATCTAATGTTGATAATGATATATAGAATAAGATAAATGATCATATCAAATAATTAATTCATGATGTAGGAATTGAAACCATTGAAAAAACAAAAACTATTGAACAATTAGTTGGAGATTATGAGAAACTACAATTATCATGTTGTAATAAATTTACAAGTGTTTTCACCAGTGCTGAGATTATTTAAATTTAATGAAATTAATAGTTATAGTTATAAAGGTTTAATTGAATTGATTTAAATTTTAAAATATCTACTTAAAAAAGTTAATGGGATTATATATTATAATTATAAAACAAATAAAATATTATTGTCAATGGGATTGGGGTATAAAAAGATACATGCTTTGCCCAATAAGTTTCTGTTGTATAGGAAGTAATATGATTGTTTGTCAAAATATCCTAAATGTAGTACATCACAATATAATATCGATGGAAATTTACACTCTTATTCATTCTCAAGTATAAACATCAAACCTCCTATTAATGAAATTTGGTATCTTATTATAATTTTCCATTTGAAGTGTCGATTTTCATATTCCAATGGTACAAAAAGTTTAAGATAACATAAATATGAGCATATATCTGATGTAAACTTCTATCACTTGGATAATTTACCAAGATGAATGATATTTAATAAAAAATACCCAATTTTTTGAAGTAAATCTACAAATATTCGAATGGGACTGTTCGTAGATGGAATGAATCTATATAAGTTCCTTAGTATCAAACATAGTTCATGTCCTATTATGTTGGTAGTTTAAAACTTATCACCAAATATATGTATTAAGAAAAATATGTTATGATGATCTTTATGATTTTTAGACCAAAATATCTAGGAAATGATATTGATGTGTATATTTAACCATTGATTAATGGATTGAATTTTATATGGGAAAAATGTGCATCAATTTTTTATATATATGGGAAAGAATATTTTATTTTATTGTTATGATAATTTTCACTGTAAATGACTTTCCTACATATGAAAACTTATGTAGATATAGTGTAATGATACATAAATCTTATCCAATTTGTGAAGAAGAGTCTTCATATTATCAATTTTAGAATGGAGTAAAGATAGTGTATATAAAACATAAAATATTTTTTCAAATGGATCATCCTCAATAAAGATTAAAAAAGAAATTTAATGGTTTAAAAGAGAATAATCTCCACCCAAAACCATTACCATTGGAAGAATATTATGAAAAGGTGAAAAACATTGATTTTTAAATTGTAAAGAAAGGAAGTTTTGGTCGTTAAACAAATATCTAGAAGAAATGTTCTATGATATTCAAGATGCATAATTAGATATTTTTAGAGATAAAACATAACATTGAAATTATTCATGTTGATAAAAACATATTTGACAGTTTGATTAGAGATTTTTTAGACATAAAAGGATAGAAAAAAAGATGGGTTGTATTTCATATTGGACTTAATATCCATGGGAATATGTTTAGAGTTAGATCCCACTATGAAAGGAAACCAAACATATTTACCTATTTCTTATCACACATTAAGAAAGAGTGAGAATATGAATTTTTATCAATGTCTATATGGTATTAAATTACCCAATGGATATTATTCAAATGTGAATAATTTAGTTTCATTAGAGGATTTGAAATTAATAGGTATAAAATCTCATGACTATCATGTATTTATACAATAATTTCTATCAGTATCATTGGATGGTATGTTACTGATACCATCCCAAAATTATATCATCGTGTTATGTTACTTTTTAAAATCCATTTATAGAAAATTAAGGGATCCAAATTTGTTAGTTGTGTTGGAGAATAAATCTTTTTTCATACTTTATCAACTAGAAATGTATTTCCCACTAATGATTTTTGATATAATGGTTCATATATTGATTTATTTTTTGTGAGAGATTAGAATATGTGGGTATAATTATTTTCATTGGATATATCCTTTTGAAATATATATGAAAATTTAAAAGGGATATGTTAAAAATTCCTATCGATTTAAGGCCTATAATGTTCAAAATATAAATCAAAAGAGGTTATTAATTTTTTTGTTTATTTTTTTATGAAGTAGAGAATATTATTCTCCCTATATCTAGACATTTGATATTAAGTACTGAATATAGAGGAATTTATAGCTTAAAGGTAAGTTTAATTCCATATGATGAAGTGATATAGGCACACTTATTCATTTTGAACAATGCAAATGAGGTTCACCCATATATATCATCACATATTACTGGATTAAAGGTATGATATCAAAAAGGAAATGAAAATTAGTTTATGATAGATCATAAAAATACATATGTATCATGGTCTAAAGATAAATTCAACACAATTTTATATGCATCAAAATCATTAAAATGGTTAATATGGGGAGTATGGATTAAATTCATCACATGGTCATGTTTTGATATTAATTTTAACACCCTAAGAATTTATAGTATATTTATTTTAAATAAATTTATTCACTTTTATATCTTTAAATTCATAAAACCATGATATTTTAAAAAAATAAAATTTTGTTTGATAGCATATACAATAAACAACACATAGCTTAAATGACCTGTAAAATATATTAATTAAATATGATTGTTATAACCTAGCCATTGAATTGGAAAGTATGAATAGGAATAAATAAATTATGAAAATTATATGTTTTACACATTTATATAATAAATTTAATATTTATTATAAATAAAATAAGAATCGTTTGAATGAAAGGTAAATGTTTTCGAAAAAAACTATATTTTTCTAAAAGGTTGTTTCATCACACTTTGTGTGCATACATTAAAATTAATTCTTACCAATTTTATAAAATTTATTTTAGAATACTAACATAAATTTTTAAATAATCATGTCAAAATAATCTTATAGTGAATTTTTTATATTTTTTCTAAATTATTAATTTTTTTATGTATAGTGGAAAATACTAGTTTTTATTAAAAACAACCTTTTCATTTAATAATTTAAAATTAAAATTTTTATATAAGAAAGTTTTAAATGTAAAATTAGTTTAGTTATATTATAATTAATAAAATTTATTTCATTAGATTAAAATTCATTTTTATTTTTGATATTAAAACTTTCTATACTTTTGAGAATTTTCCCATTGGAAAACAGCTTTTTCGTATTTGAAGGTTTATTTTTAAATTAAATTTTTACACTTTTTTGAGTTGAATTTGTAAAAATATATTAAATATTTTAAATAAAAATATTTAATATTATATAATAATGTTACATTAATTTATTTCACAATGAATAGTGAAAATAACAAAAATTAATTACCACGGTTAATGTTAAAACAATGTTTTGTGCGTGTCATGCGCTTGTTTTGAAATTAATTTTACATATAAATATAATTTTTTATTTTATAAATTGGATTTAATATTTATAATAATTGGGTACAAGTTATCTAATAAGGATCATGTTATTTTAGGCTTAATGGATAAATTACCTAGGTTAAAAAAACTAGTTACCATGGTGAAAACTAAAATCGTAAAAGTAAACATAGAGGATAATGAAAGAACAAGTTTAAAACATGTTTTTTTTATTTTATTTTTGATATTTTTCTCTAAATTAACCTCCTAAAATATATTATTTCTTTATTTTTGAGGCCCTTGGGTTGAAAGTGACTTCCTAGTATTTAATAGTTTTGGGTATTTACAAAAATATCACTCCACAATTATAAAAGGGCACCCCTCCCCTCATTTATTCAGGCCTATCAAGACATATAGATCAAAAAAACTCACCCAAATATGTCCTAAAAATCCTTATATAAATTATAGAGGTTATATTTATCCAAAAAAAGAAACTATAGGGTCCTTAAGAAGATATATAAAGGAGGTTTCTCTAAGAGAAGGTAATCGCCTTAACGAAGCCCTTTCCTTTTATTTCTTCTTTTAAAATATTAAATCATATCTTAACACTTTCAATATAATATCAAAAGTATATAAAATATACAAGTATTTTATTATGTTAATGTATTAACCTACATCCATCTCCTCTTCCATCAAATGTAAGATGAAATTGTTGATTGTGTGTACAGCGGACTACTATCTCGTGCACTAATATAACTCGTTTTCCATAAACACCTATCAAGATTGGATATAATTATGGATTTAATGAATATATATCATATATGTGATATAATTATACTTCTTAAATTATAATATCACATATAACTTCTTACTTTCCATTCCTTTTAAAATATGATAACGTCGCTCGTGTGTACGGAGGACTACTGCCTCACGAAGTGATGTGATTCGTTTTTCACTTACAACTTAAATGGAAGTAAATAAGGATAAATTTATTGAATATATGTGATATATATTACATGATATTTATTATGTAAAATTAATATGTCACCCTCTTCCTTACCCTCCCTTCCATTGAGAAATGATATTGTCGCTCGTGGATATGTACGACATACCATCTTCACGAAGCAATGAGATACATTTTTCATATCCAAATTTGAAGAATGGTTTTAAAAATTTATACAATAAGTAAATATTATATTTATAAAATTAATAAAATTTTGGATATTATTTAACTATATCCTATACACATGAACTATGAATTTCCTGAAAAAACAATCCTGATAAAATAAGCGATTAACACCTGGAACAATAATAATAATAATAAAATATTTCTATCGAATGGGTGGTAATATGTTATAAGTGGATAATATATAATATTATTAACATGAATATAGTTATTTTATAAATTAATAAAATTCTCAAAACCATTATATAATATTTTAAATCATTTTCCTCTAAAAGGAAGCATGAGGTAAAGCATTTTGTCTCAATTTCCTTTCATTGAGACATATTGTAATGTTATGCACCTAATTTATTTTATATTGTGTATATATTAACCATTTTAAATTAAATATAATTAATCCTTTATTATTCATGTTGTTTTATGTTTTAATTTAAATTATTTCATCCAAAGTGGATTTTATTTTAAAATTACCAAGTGGTAAATAATTTCATAACTCAATATCTTTTCATTAGGTTATATTACTTATTTATTTTATTTGATATTCTAAGGTTGTGTGTGTAATGAATTTTTATTATATTATGTTGTATTTCCACTTGATATATATATATACATTTGATACACATAATCTATTCATTGATTAATTCTCACTTCAATGTTATGATCATTGTAAGGGTTTCTTGTCTCAAATCTTCTTCTTTGAGATATATGTTTTTCTATATGCATATATTCCTTTATGAGGTTTATATACTATCACTTCGATATTTTATATTATGAATATATTTATATTCATGGTATTTAATGTTTCATTTAATTTTAATCCTTTAATGGGGTTTATGATTCAAAAGTTACTAAAGTGGTAAGAGATTTATGTTTTAATCTCATTTTAATTGGGATTGTTTATACTTGAATTTCCATTGAAGAAAATTATTTGATAATTTTATAATAAAACCATTTTATTTTCTTATAATCGGGTTATTAATGAAGTTTTCAAGTAATATTTTTATTTTCCTTTCTTTGGTACTTAAAATGATCGGGAAAATGTTTTTAATAAAATCTGGCTTTATTTTTCTCTTCGATCAAAAATAATTTTTTTTCCAAATACATGTTTTCTAAAAAAAATTAAAAAGTTTTTACTATAATTTTTAAAGTCATTTTTCCCCAAAATTATATTTTTACAAAAAAATAAAAATTAATCTTCCTATCATTTTCTGAATAAGTTCGTTTTTACTTTTATTATAAAAATGTGAAAGTAATCTTTGTTTTTAACATACTTGGCATGAACAGAACCTTCTGACATCATAACCACTCATTGATTTGAAACTAAATTTACAAGTTTAAAAGTTTATTTTTAAAAATTATGGTTTTCATGATATTCTAGATATTTTTAGTTTTTTAAAATTATTTTCAAAGTAAAATGTTTATTTTCCTCAAGAATATTTTTAATGATATTTTTATGGTATTTTTATACATCAATAACAAAAAACCTTATTTTATATATACTCCACTACAGATATGATGTAATTATGGCATAATTATTCTTTCTATATATAGTTTATGATCAGTTTGAATAAGTAAATTATTGACATTCTCTTTCTAGATTGATTTTTGTAATCATTAACTTTCCCTTGAAATATTCACTTTCTTGTTATCATTAGACATTAAATTTCACCTAAATATCCATATTATTTATTACATATATTTTTTTTACTTAAACTATATATCATTTATACATAAGGTATTTTATTTTTAAAGTTATATTATTGATTGTTGAATTTATTTTTGATCTTTATAACTTACATGATACATAAATTTGTTAATTAGGCATAGCTTCCACGAATTAAATATATTATTCAATATATGAGTAATGAATTGGAAAAGAAGCTATAGGTGGCTCTTGGTTATAGATAACCCATCAATACATCAATAGTCTCATGAGATGCACCAGTTGGATATCCATATTTAAATGGGTTTCTAGTGTATACCTACCCATCAGTTTAAATTTCTTAGTACAAGGTATTGATGGTAAAGCTACCATGATACTTGAGATTAGGACATCCAATATTAATCATTTCCTTCATTAAGAATTTAGTTGTTATTATTTATAAGATTATTACATTGATATTATCCATTGATTCATTTTTTACTTAAGATTCTGATTAAATGACATGTGTGTCCATTTATTTACCTTTCCACCTTGATTATACCTTATTTAGTAATGATAGTAAAGCTATTGATTAAATAGAATGTGTGATTAGATGTTTAACTTTCCATATTGATCATGCCTTATTGATTATGTTTTATTTGTTCATGATAGATTCCACTTTATATAAATCTTACAGATCATTTGAGATCAAATTTATTCTGTTTCCTTTCCCAAGAATATAGGAAGTGTACTATGAATGATATTAAAGTATATTCTAGAGGGAATAATGATATTATTGAGAGATAAAAACTTGTTGTAATTTTTTTATTCAAATGTAATATGGGAATCACATATCAATTTTGTTTATAAATACTATTAAAATATTTGGTCCTTTGGGACGTTATCACTTATATCTTATGTCAAAGTAGTAAATTAACCACCAACTCCAAGATACTAGGTTCAAGATCTTTACATTAATGGTTAAACATTTTACACACAAAAATCTAGATGAAAATAGTATCATTCAAATAGTGGGATAATGTTCAACACTAAAGCACTGTATTTTTTGAGTGAAAAAAATAAAACACTAATTTCCACATCAATAACATATTTTGGAGTTTTTGATGATATATGAGAAATTGATTATACTAAATTTTGAGTAATAATGTTTAAGTGTAACTGGGTTGACAAAACTAGTGGTGTGAAACATGTTTATTATGGATTTACACTCATTGATTTGAAAAGATTTAAATTCAAAGAGGAACTATTTATCATGGTGACACATGTTAATCATATTTTTTATGTTACTAACCCATTGAATGGTCAGTAGACCTTTATTTTTCAATGGAAAGTAATTCATTTGGGTGTTGAGGGTAATGGTGACGCTGTGGATTTATGTGAGGTTTATTCATCTATTATGCAATTTCTTGAGGATAAAAATGACTATAATGCAGAGATAGTCTCTGCTATATGAAATTATCATATTGAAGGGATATTGGAAAATACTCAGTTTCTCTACTAATTATTTAGGTAAATATTTATTTATTTCTTTGAAAATTACACTTATAAAAACACTATTTTTAATTTTGGATATTTAAATCAATATATGTTGACCATTTATATGATTTTTGTGTTAAATTTAATATTCAACTATTCCATTTAATCATTTTTTGATTAAAAAACCAATAACATTATGTTTTAGTGAAATTTACACATATAAAAATATTTTTTTTATAATTGTGATATTTAAATTTAAAGATGTTGATCAAATCTATCATTTTTTAATTAATTTATATATTTATTACTTTAAGTTACATATCTTTTTGGTTTATAATAATGAAATCATTATTTTTTTATTAAACTTACACATGTATTGACACTATTTTATTACTTAGATATTTTTGTATTCATTATTTTTAGATATTAACTTTTCTAATAATATGTAGGTACATAGATTATCATCATATTCATCTATTTAAATGACATATATAGATTAATAGGAACATTTTTTTATGCATGTGTAAAAAAAATTCATATTAATAAATCTTAAATAATTTAATTATTTAATGGAAGTAAACTTTTAATTTTTTAACATTATTTATAGGACTACTGGTGAGCCTCCTACAGTACAGTCTTATTCTCCATCTTCTAAAGAGAGCATGATTCCTAGATTTGGTCAACATGGGATTACATGTTTACTGAAACATTCACTTGATCATGGAGAGAAGAGGATATATATTGAATTTCAGGGCAACAATAACACGGTTGAACAAAATGAAAATTATTTTAGAAGTTACATCACTATGCAGAGCCATTGAAGGGATAACATTTTATATCCAAATTGTAAGTTCAACATCAAGATGAAGAAAGAGAAATAGTGGGAGTCCTTAATGGTAAAATATCTCAATTTATTTTTATCTCATTCTTAAAATATTGTATATTTTCTATGATTAATATATAATATATTCAGTTACAGGTGAAAGTCAACTTTCAATAAATAAAGGAAATTAAGAAAATATGTCTATATTTTGAGGTAGTTTTATAGAGATATTTTAAAAAAAATTAAAAAAATTATTTTTTTGTGGGAAGTTAGAGAATTAAAACTATTGCCTCAAGTATGGGGTTTTTGATTTAGATACATGGACTAAAATTTTTTCTAACAGGTATGAAGAAGAATTTATACTATGATAATTATTATATATTTTAATTTTTTATTACCTAATTACTTATTTGTTTATTTTTATTTAACATGTCTCTGAGAGATCTCACAAAGAGATTCAATTATAGAATGTATACCCCTAAACATTATCACATATATTGTATCATTTGCTGGAGGAGAAAATGATTGCATAAAATTTTGATAAATCAAGATATAAATCTAGTAGTAGCTCATATGAGGTCCAATTCTGTCCACCATCTCCCCCTACTCACCATGAAAAATGGAAAAGGGTGAGAAAGAGAAAAAATTAAAATTTTCTTACAAATCAGTCTAAAAAGAATCTCACAAAATTGTAAGAAATTAATTTTTTTTCTTTTTCTTAAATGAAATTATTTTTAAAATTAATAGAGCTAATATACCATTTCAATATATCATTATATGAATAACTTCAAGAGAAAGAAACACGGGATAATTTTATCCCTAAGGGTAGCATGGTCATTTTAGATACTGCTTTAATAAAGTTAAAACACTTCGATCATGTAAGAGGATATGTGATAGGTGTCGGTATTAGGAAATATTTTAGTCTCCCAAGTATGAAATCCATGGAATCAAAAATAGATATCTTAATGGATGATTTATAAGGCCTAAAATAGTCGATGGGTGGTCAAATTAAAGAATTTTTTCATGCTATATTTGAACAAATGATAAGATAGTCATATCCTATGGAGCCTTTTCATCCTGCCTAATCTGATCATCCACCTTCTCATTTAGACTCGACCATGTATTATGAATTGTATATTGGGGATCCCTTTGAATATATATTATATCATAAAAAGGTATTATATATTTTGGGGGATTATTCACATCACCATCCTATGTAGTTAGGTTAGGTAAGAGTAATGGTACATGATATTATTGATCAAAATTCTTTAGTGTAATTTCCCATAGAGGAGGAAACCAAAGTTAGAGATAATGTGAGTCATTTTTTACTCTAGACAACTAGCCTTATTCATCACCTAGCATATGAGGTATGTGTTTTTTATAAATTTTATTTACTATTGATTTAAAATTATGTTCTCTTATATTTTTTTATAAACTTTTGAGGGTCAATCGCCCTTTATTAAACATAAAAAAAATTTCTTTTTTATGGGATAAAAAATATTATCCCATATTTATTATTACTTTAGTATTTTTTATGAATTTTCAATGATGGCAGATATATGTGGAAGAGACTTTAAATTAATAAATTTCAAAAAATATATCATGGATCTTATTATTTTTTATCATCCAGCTATATCAGTATTGAATTTTTTATTTATATAAGTAAATTTTAATTTTAGCTCATATTTTTAAAAAAAATATAAATTATAGTTACTTAATTTACGACTTATTTAATTAGGTATCACAAAACGCTTTTCATTTAAAGAGTGATAACGACTATTTATGATTTTATAGATCCAAGAAATATTTCAACAGTTTTTTTATATCTGAATGATGATGATAGAGTTAAAATATATGTCAAATATTAGAAATTAAAGGTATTGGGGTTAGTTTTTTCTATTCTTTGATGGTTAATAAGAATAACATAATCATGAACTAATATTTATTATAATGAAATTAATTTTGATCTTTTTATGTTTTAGTGTTCATTAGATGTTAGTCATATTCTTACTACATGAATACACACTATATTAGTCTTTCTATTTATTAGGTGGAGTTCTAAAACTTTTGAAAATTTGTTAAAAAATAATTTTTATTCTTTTTTATATGTTATTTGATCTTAAATATTTTTATTATATATTTTTTATGTTTATATATTAAAATACAGGTCATAGGAAAAGTTTAATGATGTTCACTTATTGAAGCAAAGGCAAAATAAAATTTAATATGTGAAAATAAAGTTAAATAAATTTTGCGTTAGATAATATTTTTTTTGTCTTATATATATGTTGGTTTTTATTTTCAAGTTAATGTTTAATAACCATAGTGACATCATCAATAAGAAAATTTGGAATGTGGTTATTATGTTTTAATATTCATGTTCAAGATCATCACAATCGAGATAACGAATGGATTTAATAAGGATAGTTTTATTATGAATTTAGGTTTTATATCAAAATATTATATTTTTAAATCTTAAAATATTCATTGTCATTGTAGGTTTTCAATTTTTTTGCATCTTATACTAATGAAGACTTTACCCACCTTTTAAATTTATTTATAAACTATTTTTTAGGTATGGTTTGTAATAACCCTAAATCCAGTAACCCATATCTGGTGTCTAATTTATTATATTGGAAAAGATACAAAGGCTCAAATCTCAAAGTTCCAATCATTTTAGCAGTCTTAGAGAACCAGATACAAACATGATACCCATTTTATATTCGAAATATAATATAAAACATAAAAAAATAAAATTCTCAGAATCTTTGAAACTCATTCAATGGATTCATCTCCATATCCTTGGGAAAGAAAACAAAATAAGGGTGAGCTCAAATTCTCATCAAGGGTTACATACAATATAATTTTTCATAATTATATAATTCATAAAGAAATATTTCAAGGTAAATAAATAAAAACACATTCCATTTATTCAATAACTTGATCATGAAAAGTAATATGGTTGGAATAAATGATGATCAAATAGTTCCAAAATTAATCACATGATCTTAAATCTAATCCATGGAGAATATCAATACAGTAATCTCATGGACAATAATAACTGATTTATCAATGAAATAAATACTTAATATTATAAATCATGGTCATATGCATCATGATATTTATACCTTCATGACCATGCGCTAAGATAATTTAAAAATATGGGTAAAACCCATTTAATTTGGCCAACTGATTTGTCACACGAGACATAAAAATGCATTGAGGGGATATATAATTCCAAGAACCACCCATCACTACATGTTTAAAAAATTCCTCATATATCAAATTATTTATTTAATTTATGAAAAATACACCTTATCAATAAATATTCATATTGAGTAAGGAATATAAATTTACCGAGATTTTACCCAGTCAATCAAATATCTTCCTTAGTAAAACACCATATGAAAAAATGATATATGTTTTAGGAAATAATAATATATATGATATAGTGAATATGAATATTTAATAGAAATTTAATTTCCAATGAAAATGATAATAAGAAATAAATTTTCTTAGGAAAAAGTTAACAACCATAAAATTAATCAAGAGATGTGAGGTAACCATCTATTTATTAGGAATATAAGTTTTAAAATAAAATCATTTCATTTGGAACAATTAATGGAATAAAAGTAAAATATTAAAAGAATATTTCATAAAATATTTTTATTTGTAAAACCATTTAAAATGTGTATAGGAATATATATTTTCTAAAATTATTACGATGGCAGGGAAGTATGTTATCATCATATACATTAAAAAACATTCATTTTGACTTTTTTAAAGAAATTGGAAAACATCCATTTTGGAAAACAATATAAATATTCATTTCAAACCATTTTTAAAAGTAAAATATAAATTAAAATTTTCTTAAAAAATAATTTGAGTATATAAAGTTACTTTTTTAAATCAATTTTGTAAAACATAGACATGGAAGAAAAATATATCTGATTTAATGAGAAAAACCCAGGTTTTCTTATAAACATTTTTTTTGCTTGATTAAAATACCAAAAAGATAAAATGTTAGAAAAAAATATAGGAAATCCTTAAATATCTGGAGGATAAGATAATTATTGGATCTTATTAAGGATAAATGATAATATTCTTTCAATGAAAGAAAAATCAATCCCAAAATAAATAGAAATTGTAAAATAGATTTGTATCTCTTTGGTAACTTTAAAATTGTAACCCCTTGAAAGAATAGACTTGAATTGAAAAATTTGTAATAATGAATAAATATGTATTCATTTTAAATACATCAACATGTCAGTATATACACCACATGAAAGTTAATAGGTTCATAATAACAAATATGTCTCAATGGAGTGTAAATTGAGATGAAATCCCTTACTACACGCATCCCTTTAGTTGAACATATTTTAACCTCCTATATAATGGTTTTAATCATGTTATTAATTTATAATATAAAAATATTCACATTTATAATATCATATATGATCCTTTTATCACATCTTATCACCTTTTCTTTAATAATATTTTATTAATACCATTGTTTTGGGTGTTAACTACTTCGTTTTGTTATGCATGTTTTATCATGGAAGTTATGATTATTACTAATAGGATATAGATAAATAATATCAAGAATTATATTTTTGTTATAAATGTCATATTTTTTTAATTTTATACCCTTTTAGATCCATTCTTTAAAGTTTTACATGGAAAATGAATCGCATCACTTAGTGAATATAGTAGGTTGTACGTATGCATGAGCGATGATATCTTTACATTAATGGGTGAAAGGGAAAGGAAGTGGATGATATATTAATTTTAAATAATTAATATAATATCATATGTATCATATATAATAATTATTTCCATCATATAACTATCCATGTGATTTGATTATAGAAAACCAATTACATCGGTTTGTGAGGCGGTATTCTGCCGTACACATAAGCGATGGATTTGTTTCCCATTTGATGGAAAAGTAGATGAATAAATATTATGCCCTAAAAATAATAACATCTTAGTATATTATATATAATATTCTATCATATTGAAATTGTTAATACATAACTTATGGTAAAAAATAATAAGTAAAAAAGAAAGAGCATAGTGAAGACAATTATCTTTGCTTACAAGAACCTCTTTGGATATATTATTAAAGACTCTAGGGTATCTTGGGACTAACAAAAACTATAGAAAATGGATAATTATGTTTTAGAGAGATTTTGGCAATGTTTTTTCAATACAAATGGATTTATATGTGTTAATATGTAAGGTGAGTGGCTTCCCTTTTATAATTGAGGAGTGGCATTTTTGTAAAGACTCAAAACTATTCAATAATGGAAAGTCACTCTCACCCAGTGTGCCTCAAAAAATTATAAAAAATGGGCTATAGGTATTATAATAATGTTACGAATCTACACCACTAAAAATAAATATGTTTTAAACATGTTATTTCCTTTCCCTCCAAGGTTACTCACTTTTACCGTTTTAGTTTTCACCACGGTAACCGGTTTTTTATCATTGATCATTTTTCATTTAAGAATAAAATAAATTGAGACTCATTATATAATTTAGATCCAAATATCATAAATATTAAATAAAATTTATCAAATAAAAAACCTATTTGTGTGGAAAATTAATTTTAACACAAGTGCATGTAACGTGAAAACCCCTATTTTAACTTTAAATGTGGTAATTAATTTTTTACTATTTTACTATTAATTATCAAAAAAAATTTAAGTTTAAAATATTAAATAATATTAATTATTATGATTAAAAATATGGAATCTATTTTATAAAATTAAAATCACTAGATTTTCAGAATTTATTTTAAAAAAAACCCACAAATTGTGTCAAATTTGTTTTTCAAGAAATGTATTGTTCAAGCATAAGATGCTCTTATATTAACAATGTAACTAGTAATAATAATTGGATATATTTAAACTAATATATTTAGAAATATAATCTATACATTTCATTTAAATAATTCATCATTAAATATTATTTTAATTAATTAAAATGGATAGTCATTATGCCCTTTTAAACAAAAGAACAGTTTTTTCGAGAAATACCAATTTTTACCTCCAAATGAAATTATTTTTATTTCTATCCAATTGATAGTTAATAAATTATTAATTATAAATATCAATATATATTTTTATTAATAAAATGGGTAACAGTTAAATACTAAATTTTTTATTTTTCATAAAATCTTATTTTTAAGGGAAAATTTCAAAGTTTAATTTTAAGCTTATTTGGACCAAGTAAGTTCAAAATTAATATTTATCCATTCAAATTAGAATTTTTTTTACATTAAATATTAAAATGTTCATATTATTATAGTTTTATTGAATTATAATGTTCACTTACTATAATTAAAGATAAGGTGTTACATGAATACTTTATAGATTGACTATCATGTGTGTATTTATCCTTTAATTAAAGTTTAAACAATGAGTATTTAAAAAATTGTTTGTTGGTTTACACTATTTTTTGTTGTAATTGAAATATTTTCATCATTTTTTAGGGAATTTATATATCTTTATTTTTTTTAAAAATATTATTTTACTCACTATTTTATACCAAAACTGATATAGAATGTGAAAAACTTCATCATTCAATGCTGTTTTTTACCAAAAACCGACGTTGAAAACAAATTATCACATAAATTTTTATAAATAACTAGTATATGAAGATAATATATATATATATATATATATATATATATATATCTTTGCACACTGTTTTTTATAGAAAATAAAATTAAAAGACATATAAATCTGGTTTTCCATCTTTCCATGTCCATTTTTTTCCAAAACCAATGTGGGATGATTTTTTGAAGTTAGATTTTCTAAAAACACTGACATGGAATGTCTATATAAATTTTATTATTTAAAATTTTTTAACATAAATTTTAAAAAACATATTTTGAAATAGTTATTTTTAATGTCACTTGAATCAATATTGGTTGAAAACAAACATTAAAAATTATAAAAACTTATGTAAGAATATTATTTTATAGTAGTGAATGGGAGGCCTTAACCTAATGAACCTATAAACATGCACACCTACAAGTACATCACAATCATGTAAAATTTTAAAAATGTACTAATACAAGAGGAAAAAATACGTGTAATAACCTCTATAATTACTAGATTCTATGAATATAAATATATCCAATGTGTAAAGAGGAAAAATAAATACCCTACCAGAAAAAAAGGAGTCCCAGCTAAACAACTAATGAGGGGGAATATTCCTACTCATTAACACTAAAAATGATCACCACTTGAGGCCTTTTTCACCCTATATAATTAAATTCCACCAATACTTATCCCACCAAGATAAAATTATAATTGTATTTCATGTGCATAACATACAACATGTTCATAAATATACCATGAAAGAGTGAGTATATACATACCTAGTAGGATGCAGTGAAAAAAAAGAGGGAAGAAATAGAATAAAATTGTTAGTTGTAGAACCCCTGACCCCAGTAGCTCAGATTTGGTGGTGGATTTATTACATTGGAAAATGATGCAAGTAGTCACTCCCTGAAGGACTGAACAATTTAGTAGTCTTGGTAGACTAGATACAAAATTGAAATTTATATTACATTTTATAACATAAAATATGAAAAGAATTTTTTTGAGATTTCCATTAGTACCCTTATTATATCTCTACATATCAATCCTGAAATACACCCTGAAATCCTAGGGAAAATAAATAAAAAGAAATAGGTGAGCTCATATTCTCAGTGAGGGTAAGTGTATAGCAGAAGCTATGAATAAGTAAGGAATAATCAAAATGGAAAATTAAATAACTGAAATTCATTTCATTTAATCAATAACTTGATCATAATTTGGTATGAATAAAAGGTGATCAAATAATGAAATAGAAATAATTATAGGATCAAGAAACATAACCATGGATATTCTAACTAATATAATAATCACATGAAGTATCAATAACTTCATTCATAATGATTGAATTCATAATGATGGAGATGTAAAATATATTATTTAGGACTTGTTCCAAGAAATATAATACCATCGAGGATTCATGCCAAGACATCTAATACTCTTAAGACTTATTACCAAAACATCTAATAAATAGGTAAGGCCTTGGCCAAAACTATATTTAGTTTTTCCCATGAAACTTATCGACACATCGAGGGGATATAGTGGGCCACTCCCATCACTTATAAAGTCCAATTCATTCCTCATACGAAAGGGGTGAAACAAAATCAACATAAAAATCTACATTAAAACTAGTATATTAAATTTATAAACTTTACACAATTAATAAACATAAGTATAGACCATTCAGAGTAAAGTGAATCGTATTAAAATAGTATATCCCCAGTAAAACTAATCATAAACCATCTAAAAAAAAATATGGTTGATATCATTACAATATATACCCATTAGATTAATATTAAATGGTTATTTCCATTAATGAGTATAAATACCATAAAAATATATTTCAAAATATTCTTAAGAAAAATATCCTTTTCATTTTGAAAATCACTTTTTAAAAAATTAAACATTTTAAAAACTAATTTCTTTGAAAATGAATTTTAAAAACTATATATTTCCAAAATATAAGGAAAAAATATTATTTAAAAATAAAATTTTAAAATTTCAAAGGAAGATTCAACTAAATGATGGTCATGTTGGTGGGTAATTTTTCACATGTCGTATAAGTAAAAAAAGAACATTTCTTTTACACTATAAAAAGTTCAGAAAAGTAACTTGATCAGAAAAAAACAAGAATATTCCCTTGAAAAAAATTTTTGAAATGCAAAAATGGGTATAACGTTTTTTAATAAATCATTTTTTAAAGGTTAAAAACATTTTTGAAAACATTTTTAGAAAACATGGGTTTTGAAGAAAAAAATATTTACGAATGAAGAGAGAAATGAATTCGGATTTTCTTAAAAATATTTTCTCAATTATTTTAAGTACAAAGAAGTGTAAAATGGTAATATTTATTGAAAATATCATTAATAACTAGATTATAATAAAATATATTTATTTCAATATGGAAACATAAAATAATTCCCCCAAGGGAGACGTAAACATAAACCATCTTGAATAATGATGAGATTGTGGATTAAACTCTTACCACTTTGGTAAATTTTGTATCTTAGGCCCCATTAAATAAATAACATAAAAATAAAAATTAAATATCATGAAGATAAACTAATTCATGATATATCATGAAAAAAGGTCATTATATACACTGTAGAAAAGAAATAAGTGGTGAATATGGTGTGTGCCTCGCAGAAGTAAAAGTGAGATGAGAAACTCTTACCTTAAAACTTGACTTCATTCATACACGTTTAAAATTCCAGTATAATAAATATAATTTTAATATAATTATATTATAGAAAAATAATTATATATATCATACCATATATTCTTTTCTTATGACCTTTTATTATCCGATTATTAACGATTCCATGTTAAAGTTCTGTTTTGGGTAATAACCACTTTATTTATCGTATGTGTTTTCATTTGTTATATTTTTTCCTCTTAATATAATCATCATTTAATAATATCCATAATTATATCCATGATATAAATATAAAATATATTCATTAAAATATATAGAAATAATAAATTAAATACAATGTTCATGGATATGGTAGGTCGTATGTACACATAAACGTTGCTATTCATTTTCATGTCAGGTCAAAAGAAAGGAAAGTAAATGATATATATTATAATTAAAAAATAATTTTTATTTCATATATATATCCCAAATTTTTATAAAACCCATCATTAATACACTCCATGTAAATTGTGACTGAATCACAATGCTTTGTGAGGCAAATGTTTATTGTACACTTGAGCGACATTATCATATTCCCATAAAATGGAAAGCATGAAGGTATGTGTGATATAATAATTAAATAATCATAATATAATAATATATATCATATATATCATATATATCATATATAAACTATAAATCCATAATTATTATCAACCTTGAAAGGTGTTAATAGAAAAACGAATGAGATAGATTCGCGAGGCATTAGTCTTCCGTACACATGAATATTGATTTTGTAACCCATTAGATGGAATAATGTGTAGTTGTAGGTCATAAAATTAACATAAAAACATATAAGTATATGTATTATATTTTGGTAATTATATAATCATGGTATATAAATAATTTGAGGGGTTAGGGAAGAAATAAAATGAAAAAATCCGTTGATGGACGTTACCTCTTCATCGAGTATCTTCTTTAGGTTTTCACTAATGCCTTACTTGGTTGGATTTCTTTCAAAAATAAGGATTCCAGGATTAGAGGAGGAAATTTTTTAAGTTATTTGGGTAGATTATGGTTGATCAAAATTTCTTAAAAGGTGTGAATATGTTGGGAGAGTGACTACCCTTTTATAGTTGATGAGGAGTGACGTTCTTGTAAATACTCAAAAGTATTCACTATTGGAAGGTCAATATTACTTCAAGTGTATCCAAATATGTTAATTAAATGTTTTTAGGGATTATATGGTTGATCCACTCCTACAACACATAATGAAACATTTTTTTTAACATTTCATTCCTTAACTTCTAGGTATCCTTATTGTTACCATTTTGGTTTTTCACTATGATAACTAGTTTTCTAATCTTGGTAATTCATACTTTAATAATAAATTAGAGTGATCCATATTTTATAGTTTAGACCCAATTATTATAAATATGATATAAAATTTATAAAATATATATCCTGTGTGTTTTGGAAATTAATTTTAACTGAAGCGCATGTAACGCGCAAAGACACCGCTTTAACCTTAATCATGCTAATTGGGTTTTTTCTATTTAATAGTCAATATATTCATTATAAAATAACAATTGGTCCTTAAATGAGAAATTTTGGATATTTATTAAAATTTAAAAATAAATTTGGAGAATATATTATTTTTATTAATTTTAAATCATTTTATAAAATATCATTTATAATAAAAAACATTCATGTAAATTTTGACATTATTCATTTAATTTGAATTTAAAAACATCCATAAAATGATTTAATTTGACTATATTGATTTCACATATGTTTCAAAAGGTATATGAATATAAAACATTAATTTAAGACAATAATTCCTTGAATTTAATTTAATTAATATTTTTAGTATGAATTATTTTCCTTAATTATTAACTAAATAATTATCGCATTGGCTTTTATTAATAATTTTAAGTAATTATTTCGTCTCTAAAAATTAAATATAAATTATTATGAGAACAAAAACTAATTTATATTTAAAAATAATAAGTATAAACTAACCAATTCTATTTTTTTCTTATCCCAAATAATTATATATATTAAAAGGAAAGAAGGTATCATTTTTGTCTTTTTCTTAACTTTACTTATTATATGGGTCATATTAAAAGGAATGTGGTTTTTAATTACCATATTTCATATAATTTGATGTAAAAGATATAAATTAACTCATTTAACAAAATTAAGATAATATGTTTTGGTCATTTTATCTCTTATCATTCCAGTTTAACCCTGGTAAACTCATATTTTCTTTAAATACGGTAATTAATTTTTATTGCATCTACTATTCATTTTGGTAAAAATTTAATTTGAACTTATTATAAATTAAAAAAATTGATTAAAAATATGGAATCCATTTTTCCAAATTCAATTCTTATAATCGGAAAAAAAAATTAAAATTAACCCTACAGATGTGACAAAAGGCTGGTTTTTAAAGTATAAATAGTCAAAAGTTTACAAAGTTTTTATATAAAAAGTAAATATAAAAAATGATTACAATGAAATAAATTAGATTAATTGATATAAAATTGATATAATATTACTTTAAAACAAATTACAAATGTAATTTAACATTATAAATTATTTAAACAAAAAGGCAGTTTTCAATTAAAATTCAATATTTTTCATTATTCATCAACAAGGAAACATCATAGAAAAAGATCAAAAATTTACCCAAAGTTAATTTTAGTATTCTGATTTCATTTTTTTAATTAAATTTTCTCTAATAGGTAAAAAATTAATTTTAAATTAAGTTCTCAAAGCATGATTATACCATCTTTTTGAAAAAATAATACTATTTTTCAGAAAACATTTCTTTTTCATTTAAATAATTTTTATTTTATTCTTAATAAATATATATATAATAAAAATGTGTAAAATATATATTTTCATAAGTTATTTAATCCTAATTTTACCCACCATTACAATGGCTAAGAGATAATTTTCATAAAAATATTAATAATATATCGTTATTCAGTAAAACTTGGTCTTGTGTGTAACGAAAGATAAACTCAATGTTGCATGTCACATATACTATTGAATAAAATATTATTATTTTATAATTTTAGGGTGTTAAATTCTCACTTACTTCAATAAATTTAATCCTCACGATTTATTCTTTATATCGGTAATCAAGGGTTTGACATTTGAAAATTCCTTTGTCGAAAAACTCACATCGTAAAAGATTTAAAAAAACATTCTCCTAATAAGAGAAAAATAGAAGTACCAAGGCCATGTGAAATAACACATAACTATATTTTTTATTAGGATAGCATCTGCAAAAAGTGAAGATATGGATATGGAAGTAAAACATAAATAATTATAGAGAGTGATTGAGGTCACACTACCACAAAACTGGCTATTATCAATGTTAAAAAGGCCTTTATCAGCCTTAATAAAGCACTATTAATCTCAGTGAATATAAAGGGGATCCCTTTTATCCGTGCTCAGAAAAACCATGATAAAGGACCCTTTTTTAGTGTTTTTTTAAAAGTGCTGATAAAAGTTAAAAAAACATTAAAAAATCTGCAAATCCGGGAGGGGGTTCAACAACGCTTGACCCCCCCCCCCCCCCTCAACAGTGCCCCTCCACCCCATCTCGCACACCCCAGCCCCCCCCCCCCAGCCTTTAACAACACCCCACCCTTTAATTGCACTATCCCTTATCCCACCTGCATGCACAACCTGCCTCCCCTTAGATTCGAACTCGGGACCTGTTGCCTGCACACCTAAGTCTTTACCACTCCACCATATTTCTTTTCTCTTCATTTATTAATATATCTATTTATTTATATATATATTTTGTTATATTTACTCATATATTGATATATATTTACATTAACATGTATATATTTATATTAATATATATATATATATTTAGTTATATTAATATATATATATAGTTATATTAATATATACATATATATCCATATATTAATAAATATATATATAGTTATATTTATATATTAATATATTTATTCATATATTAATATATATTTATAAGATCAATTTTAAATACATTTATAAAATATTCTTTTTGTGTGTGTTTATAAATAAATAAATACATATATACAGCATACACACATGCACGCACACATATATATATTATATGTTTATCTGTAAGTATAATTATACATTTTTATATATTTATAAATATTATATATTAATATGTATAAACATATGTTTAGATATATAGATAATATCTATCAGTTTATCAATACAGATGCACATATATATATATGCATACATAATATATTGTTATATAAATATGCATATATTTTTATTTTAAATAAAATGGCTATTATTTTTTTATTTTAATAAGGCTTATATATTGAGAAATATATTTTATATGTAAATATGTTCAATTATTTATTTATAAAATTAAATTTTTATGTGTGAATATATAAAAAATATGTATATATTGTTATATATTTGATTATAAATAACAGTACATTATGAAAAATGATTACAATCCATGAAAACCTAAAAAAATAGGTTAAAATGGAGAAACCCTCAAACCCCATAAATACAGTCAAAAAGTCAAATAAACCCTAAACTCATGGTAACGATGAAAAATTCTGATCTGAGAGTATGTTTCAGTTCCATGACCAGTCAAATCAAATATCATCAAATGATCTTCGATATGGTAGGTGGTGTTGGCTGAATGGACAGACATATCATAAGTTACAGTTATTTAAAAAAACAATAGACAGGACAAAAGTGCTAGAAATGGGGGCTTGAAAAACCTAACAAATGGAAGAGTCACCAAAATGGGGATAACTTCTGATCCAGGTGTCTGTTTCAGCTTCGTGAACAATAAAATTGAATCTCATGGAACGAACTATGGTATAAAAAGTGTAAAATTCCATATAGACACACAGATCGTAAGTTATTACTATTTTAAGAAAAATTTGACAGGGCACCAGACAAGGAAACAGAGTTCTTGAGGTCTTCTAATAATTTTTCGGGATTTTAGAGTCTAGAACATGATTTAAAATTCTTTCTAGTAAGTTTTCTATGTACATATCTTCGCTTCCTTAGATTTGATATGTGGTAGAGCCCAAATGGACACCCGGAGTGAAAGTTATGACCGTTTGATGTTGGAGTTTTTTTAGAGTGGTATAACTAATATATATTATGTTTCTGAGATATTATCATGGTTTCAATTGGGCTTGGACCTCACTTGTCTCATGGGATTCTATTTTAATGGTCTAGCCACTCAAATGGACATTCGGAGCATATGTTATGGCTATTTTAGTGAGTTACGGGTTTCTTAGGTTTTTAGGCGCTATGAGGGTTTCTCAATTTCAAACAATCATAACTTTTTCTCCAGGTGTCCTTTTTTGATCTAACACATATCAAGTAGAATCTTTAAAAAATATCAACACTCATGTGACCATTGTATCCCCTTATCACATTCTTCATGGCCAAAAAGGCACATAATTCCTCCCAACGGCCATAAGTTCTGTTCCGGGTGTCTATTTTTCCATAACTTCTGCTCCGGGTGTCCGTTTTGCCTCTACCACATATCAAATTGATGCTTACAAATAAAACTACACTTTGGTGACCACTGGAAAACCTTCTCATATTCTTCAAGGCCTGAAAAGGTTTTTAATCCCTTCAAACAGCCATAAGTTCTGCTCCGGGTGTCTATATTGCATGTACCACATATCAAATCGATCTGAATCATATTTAAAATATATATATTATATTTATATCAATATAAATATACTTATATATCAATATATTATTTTTATGAAAAATATTTTTTTTGAAATATACACATTATCAATGCTAGGAAAAAAGTGCTGATAAAGCCCTCCCCCCTTTATCAGCACTACTAAAAAAGCACTGATAAAGGTGGAAACTTTAATAGTGCTAAAAAAATCATTAATAAAGGGGTGTCTTTATGAGCGCTAAAAAAGCACTGATAAAGGGTCACTTTTAACAGCACTTTTTTAGCACTGTTCAAAGTACCCTTTATCAGCACTTTTTCTTAATGCTGATAAAGTCACCCCCTTTATCAACACTTTTTTTAGCGCTGTTAAATGGTGGAGATGCAGAAACCCATTTTTGTGGTAGTGTCATCGATCATAATCAAGTGAATGATCAATGAATGGTTAAGGGTTTAAAAATCACAAATATATGATGATTTAAAAGACTATTTTATTCATTATGTATTAAGGTAATACGATAAAAAAATTCAATATCCTTTTCCAAAATTTGAATAATTCTTTTACGGTCTAATAATATAAGGAAATATGTTTACTTGATGTGTTTCTATTTCATAATTTCAATTTCATCCTCTGGTTATGCTTCAATCAATTTCCAATTTATCACTTACTCCAAAAAAAATAACAAACATAAGTGAATTTTTTTGTGTCTGAAGCACTAAAATTAACTATTAATGGATCATAAGGTCTATAAAAGTGGGACAAGCCTTTTTTCTATCTCTTTCCATTTTCCAAAACCAATATGGTTAAAAAAGGATATATAATATAATAATTTAATCTCTAAACCCTCTTTCAAAGTTAAACTTATTCCATTTCATAAATGGTTAACCTTAGGTTCCTTCCAAAAGACTAAGATCCATAACTTTATAAATAAGTACACTGAAATTCCAAAATAAACTTATCATTAATCAGTTATAAGTTATTTAGTAGTATCTAATTCGCATTAGCCATATCAATCATCTCTTTATCCCAATATAATTATCTTAACATTAAATACATATGAAGGGTTATCTTTCCATAAATCATGTTTTCCCATGAACTTTAACTTGCCACTAAATCATTTATCTTGGTCATCAGTTCTATTCAACATGAGCTATAAAATCCTTAATGAAAAATTTATACAGTAAAATACTAATACATTTAATAATTTTTAAAACTATAATATCATTTATTAAAATACTCTCAAAACATAATTATTGAATCCAAACCCAAGAATACTAATCATTACACTTCATCAATAGTAATAATATAATCTTGAACTTGATCCCTTAGCTTATTCTAAGGTATATTCCCTTGGAAATTGGGTAATTTATTTTCATAGTGCCTCGTATCCTTATAGTTAAAGCATTAAAAAATGTAAAATTCTTTCTTTTCCTTGAGATAATGACTATAGTGGAATGTTTCTCCACACTTGAAGAAAAATACTTTTCATTTTAAGCATGTACCATGTTTTTTCTTCCCACGAGTATCTCATGTTGGAAATTACTTATTTCCATTCTTCCCTTTATCCTTCTTTTTATCTTTTAACCTTTTTTTATCTTGAATCCCTTCGAATCAATAAGACTTAGAGAATTATTTTTATGTCTTAAAATCACATGATACGATATCCTCATATAATGAGAGTTTTTGGGAGACTAGTTCCCTTCATAAAATTAGCTTAATACCATCAAAGAAATGGTCAATATTTCTATTTAGATTACATACTTAGTCTATATTATATCATGATAACTTGTAAATATGGCTTCATACTTAGAAACATTTTTCCTTCTTTTTATCTTAGACTCTAGAACTATCTTTCCATATCTGATCATTACTCATGAGTAAAATAATTTTCCCAGAATATTACCTTAGAATCCTTCCACTCTATGCTCATCATTTCCTCATCATCCTTAGTGTTTTGAATCAATGACCACCATTGATCCATATCTACTGAGAGACAATAAAAATCTATGACAACTTTCTCTCTTTTACTAATTCCCAGATCAAGAAATATCTTCTCTAAGGAACTTATCCATTTTTTATCTAAAAATGGATTTGTAGTATAAGGCCCCAGCCTTAAACATTACATAATCTTGAGTTAAGTTGATAATTTGAATTTAATTCACTTTAAGGATATTTTTAGGATTATAGATTTACAGAATTATTCCATAACACATACATATCAACTTGATTATTACAAGTATACAATTCTACTCACTATCCATTTTTTTCATAAAACAAAAAAAACTCTTTAAAAACAAACATGGTATCATTTCATGTTTTAACAGCATAACTTTTCCTTGATCACATCCTTGACTCTATTCTTCTTTAATTCCTTTTAAAAACATTTCAAAACTTTTGATGAGTATAAAAAGCTCAGTAAGGGATATATAAAGAAGGAAAACTGGTAGTCTTGGGAAAACATAAAAACCAATAATACTTTATCATAATGTAGTAGTTTCCATCTTTAAGAATTATTAAATATAATTCACTAAATATAAGATAATTTCTTACCCTTTTTGTAACCAAAATATTAAAATAAATCCCATAGAAATAAACATATAACATTTAAAGGTAACTTCAGATATAAAAATAATTAAATGGAATAACTATACGGTCGACTTATACACATATCACTAAATAGAATAGTCATACGGTTGATTTCCAAACCCAATGCATTGGAGGTTATAACATAACCACCCTTAATTGGTTTATCACAGAACCACCCATCTTTAGTTTATCACGTAACCATCCGTCTTTGGTTTATCACATAACCACCCGTTAAATGTAAAAGTACAATTATATAATCATAACACATAAAAGATTACAATTATCAACATTTCACTCATAAAATTTCATTTACAATCATAAGTAATCATTTCAAGATATTGTAATAGTAAATCCACTTTAAAAATCATTTTCATTACAAAAAAACCCAAAAATGTAATAAGGGATTTTTTTTCTTTTAAAAACATTAAGGCTTATAGAGGAAGACAAATATAAAATAACAGTTATGGTAGTGGAGGAGTCGATATCACCGCATACGTTAAAAACATTCTTTTTTGTCGTTTAGTAAAACGATTCATAGAAAAAATATTCCCTTTTAATAAAATTAAAATTTAAAGGGGTTTATTATACACTATATAAAAGAAGGTGGTGTATAACATCAAAATATGCCTCAATGAAAGGAGATTGAGATGAAGTCCCTTACCTTGAGTCTGAATCATCTTGTACATTCTTTATGTTCCTAAATAATAAACTTAGGTTAATTTACACCTTATTGATAAACTTTTTCTAGTTTATTATTCCTTTTATATCACTTATTACCATGTTATAAAAATTACATAATTATTTAAGTTCATATCAGATGTTTTTTCGATATTCGGTAATTGAGTTGAAAATGAACTTGTTTTGATATAAATTGTCCTTGTAGTCAAAAGTAATTCATATCCAAAATATTAATCATGATTTAAATATCATAGATATCTAGTATATATGAATTTATAATATCTATAATATTTATATATTATAAATGAAATTCATTGTTCATTGAGACGGTAGGTAATACGTATGCATGAACGCTACTTTCATTTCTTTTTCATATAAAAATAATAATAATTAAATGATAAAAAAGTGTATTATAATACCAGTATTATATTAATTTAATGTTTTTCTCAACGTTTTTATAAAACCATCCTTTATATGTTCCATGTATAGCACGAATGAGTCATTTCACTTTGAGGGGGTTGTAGTCCACACTTCCTCAAATGAAATTATCGTATTAACACAACATGAAAAGCATAAACGTATGTTTTAAATAAAATTACATAAGAATAGATAAACTATAAATATAATATATATTATATATAAATACAGTTCCATCATAATATACACCATTAGAGGTGGTAGAAGAAAATTGAACAATCATCGTTTTGTGAGGTAGTAGTTCACCGTACACAGAAAAAGTATGTTGGTATCCATTAGATGGATGTGTGTGTAAGTGTAGTTCAAATACATATCATAAAAACATCATATTTTATTGAGGATACTGGTTTTGTTATGTAATCATAGAATAATAATATCATAGGGAGTGGAGAAGGAAAATAAATGAAAGGAACTTGAGAGAAGACGTTACCTCTAAATCGGGTAACTTGATTTGATTTGAGCCAAAAGAATTTGTTGAATTGACTTATGCCCAAAGTAAGGATTCTAGAAGAAATTTATGGATATTGGAAGATTATTTGAGTAGTATTTTGATGATTCAAGGGGATTTATAGGTATAAGTAAGTGTGTATAGGTGGTGATCTTTTATAAGAGGGATGAGGGGCACATTAAGAAAGTCTTGAAATATTATTTTATTATAAATTGATTTTAGAATAATAAAATTTAAAAAGTGATATATTTAGATGATAATATTATTATGGGTCTAAATACTTTCAACCAATAGGTTTTAGACAAGTTTAGGTCGCAATATTAATCTTATCTTTTAGCTTTAACCCTTAGTTAAAAACATTAACTCTTACCATGTCTTCTTGTATTTTCACAATATATGGTTACTATACTTACTATAAAATGCCAAGTGAACCAAAAGTGGATAATTAATGAAATTTTTAATATTATATAAGTCATTTTTCTGAATCTTATATTTTTAGGACTATTATATCATTTAATAAAATTGTATTGTTTTTAAAACCCTTTTATGTCAATTTTGACACTATTTAATATCTGATTTTTGTTAAAGTCATAAAAACTTTATTCCTTCAAACAAAAAGAATTAAATCAAAGATAATATGTCATAATAATCCATAAAATTCGTTTATTGTATCAAAATGTTCAAATTACATTTATTTTATTATTTATAATATCATTTATTTGAATCATTCATTAATAAGGTAATCATTGCATCATCATTGTGTCATAACTAAATTTATTTATTTAATTTATAAAAAATATAAATAAAATACCATGATGTAGGAAATATTTTTATCTTTCTAATTACTATTTATAGTAAATTATATAAATTATATAACCCCACCATAAAAAAATTTCATTAAAAAGATACATGTTTATGTTATATTTCTCTTTACTTCAAATTAATTAACATGACATGTCATTTTCACTCCCAAGTGGCTCCCAAATGCCAAAAGTTCATCCTAAAGATTTTTCTGGTTTCCCATGACTCAACCAATAGGATTAGGACTCGTGTTAGGGTAGTTTTATATTATTATAATATTACTTTTTACCCTTATTTACCTGATTTACCCTTTAACCATGGTAAATAAAAATAAATACTGAATTTACTATTCATAAAGTCCAAAAGTAAAAGGTAAATATTTACACAATTTGGGAATTATGATTCCAAATATAAAATACATTTTTCAAATTAAAAACACAAATTTTTCAGAAATTAATTTAAAATTAATTGTCATGTCAAAACCAAAAAGCGTGTTTTTAATAAGTATGTCCAATTTCAATGTAAAATTACTTCTAAAGACCAAAGTTGGATTAAATTTTAAAAACTTAATACAATTACACTTTAAAACAAATTAAAATGAAAATATAACTATATAAATAAATGAGATGGAAATTCAGTTTTGAATTAAAATGCCGTATTTTTTACCATTCATTAAAATATTAATTTTATCAGAAAAATGTTAAAATTTCAATCAAAGTAAATATTAATGTCTCCATTATAAAGAATAATTTTATTTTGTAAAATATAACATATAAAAGAGGAAAAAACTATATTTAAAAATGTTTTTCCATCAAAAGGTGATAAAAATTCCTTTTAAAAATATTAGAGTATTTCTTACTTAAAATTATATTTATTATCATTTTAAGCCTCTAAATTTTATTTGATAAATGTAAAATCATTTAATAAATATGTAATATCATATTGATGTTAGTTCTATTAATTCTCGCCAATACAACGGCTAGGTGTTAACTAGTATTTAAAATAATAGTATTATTATTATATTATTTTTCGGTATAACTCAATGTATGTGTGAAACAGAAGATTTGGGAGAAACATGTTGTTTCATGTTTTGTATGCTATCGAACAAAGTTTACCCTTAACATAAAATTAATATATTATTCATAAATATAAATAAATATAAAAAGGTATTATTCTATAAATAACTAGGATATTATATCCTTCCCCTCTTTTAGAAATTGCATCCCCACAATTTTATTTACCTATCAAATAAGTGGGGGTATTTCTCCCTCATATCATTTTTAGATTCCCCCATTTACTCTTCAACAACATGATTTTTTCATAAAACCTTTACCTGATGAATCACCTTATTCATCAGCACTTTCTCTCTACGGTCAAGAATCTCTACTGGTTGTTCCTCATAAGAAATATTCTATTCCAACTAAACTACCTCTAGACTCAAAACATGAGATGGATCCTATATATACTTTATTAACCTTGAAACATGAAAAACATTGTGCACCTAGGATAAACATGGAGGTAAATCCACCTTGTAGGAAATTGATCCAGCTTTCTCTAAGATTTAATAGGTTACAATGAACATCAGACTCATATTTCATTTATTAAAAAAATGCATAACACTTCTTTCTGGAGAAACTTTAAGAAAGACATAATCACTTATCTCGAAATAAAGATCCTTCCTCCGGTTATCCGCATAACTTTTCTACCTTCTCTATGTTGTCCTCATGTGCTTCTGAATCAACTGAAATTTTTCCTCCATCCCTTCTACCAATTTTGGTCCCATCAACTTCCTTTCACCTACTTCATCCAAAAAACTAGAGTTTGACACCTCTTTCCATATAATTCTTCAAATGGTGCCATCAGTATACTAGAATAAAAAAATTTATTGTAGTAAAACTCAACCAAAGAAATATATTGATCCCAAATTCCATGGTAATACATTGAAAAAACATGTATCATATCCTACAAGGTCTGAATTGTTCATTATTTATTCCCATATGATTGAGGATGAAAAGATATACTAAAATTTAATTCAGTTCCTAATAACTTCTGAAGGCCTTTCCAAAAGCTAGAAGTGAACTTGGGATCATGTTCAAATACAATGGAGAGGGGAACTCCATATGAACTAACTATATCATTAATATAAAATAGAGAAAGTTGATCTAGATACATAGTATCTCTAATAGGAATAAAATGAACATATTTAGTCAATCGATCAACAATAAACTAGATTGCATTGTTACCTCGAGAAGTCTTTGGTAATCCCACTACGAAATCCATGGATATATTTTCTCATTTCTACTCTGGCACTGGAAAAGGTTGTAGCATACCTTTTAGTAACTATCATTCTACTTTAACCTATTGACAAGTCAAACACTTCATAGTAAGGTCAGGAATATCTATTTTCATTCCATCCCACCAAAAAATACTCCTGAAGATCTCTGTACATCTTAGTACTACCAGGATGAACTAAAAATAGAGAACTATAAGCTTCACATAACAACTCTTTCTTCAACTATGAATCAAAAGGCACACATAATCTCTTTCAAAGCCTCAAAATATAGTATTTATCAATGTTAAATTTCGGTAACATACCCTTCTAAACTAATTCTACCTTTTTTCGTAACACACTATCTTCTTTCTATACTTGCTTAATTCTATTTGATAGAGATGATTTCACTGCCTCCTAAAAAAAGAATATTTTTTTACACCAAAAACTTTCAATCCAAAATTCATCAAATCAAAAACCAATGGATCTTATTTTAAATGTTTCATAGTTAATGTATCATTACTCTTTCGACTCAAAGAGTCAACCACACTATTTTCCTTTCCTGGATGGTAATGAATCGTGCAATAATAATCCTTGATTAATTCCAACTATATCCTATGTCTAATGTTAAATTATTTATGAATGAATATATACTTAAAACTTTTGTGAACACTATATATTTCAAACTTTATGACATACAGATGATGCCTCCAAAATTTTAATGTCAAAACAACAGCAGTTAATTCCAAATCATGTGTAGGGTATTTTAACTCATGGGGTTTTAACTAATTTGAAGCATAAGTAGTTATTTGATCATTCTTCATTAGGACACAACCAATTACTTTTAATAATGCATCACTTTAGATAACAAATTCACCATTTTTGGAAGGAAGATCCAAAACTAGAGGATTTACCAATCTTCTTTTCAATTCTTGAAAACAATCATCACATTCTTTTTTCCAAATGAAATTATCTACCTTATGTGTTAGCTTAGTTACTAGGCCAGATAACCGAGAAAATTTATCAAAAAACCTTCAGTAATAACCCACTAATCCAAGAAAATGACGAATCTCTATGATATTGGTAGGTTTTGACCACTATTTAACAACTTTTCTTTTATAAGGGTCAAAAGTTATGTCATCTTTAGAAAGAATATAACCATGGAAATAATTTTTTTGCAACCAAAATTCACTCTTACTAAACTTTCCATATAGTTTATTTTCTTTTAAGTTTAGAAAAACAATCCTTAAGTGGAATTCATGTTCCTCCTGGATTTTAGAATATATCAGAATATCATTTATAAACACAACCACAAACTAATCCAAAAATTGATGAAAGACTCCATTTATATCTTCTCAGCACATCAGAAAATTTTATCATAGATTTTGAATTCATGAGAGGATAATTATTTTTGATATCATGGATTCAATTCTAAGTAAAACCAATTTATATTACTATCAATATCTCAGTTAAAATTTTGAAAATACCTTAAAAATTTGGAGAAATTTTCTTTATACATGGCCACTGAATCTTTTTCTTTTTGTCTCAATTCCAAGAATTAATTTTCCATCCTAAGTCTAATAGCCTTAGGGAATACTGCTCAAGTAAGATATACTTAAATTAATCCCATTCCATGGCATCAATATATTCACTTCCTCTGATATTTTTAATCATTGGCCAATACTGATCGAATTCACCTTCAAAATGATAAACAGAAAGACTGACCTTTTTATTGTCTAAACACCCCATTAAATCAAAAATATTTTCTGGTTCTTTAATCCACCCTTTATCTTTCATAGGGTCAGATGATCCTCTGAATGATGGGGGCGTTGCCTCATTAAATGCTCTAAGATCGATATATTTCTCTAAGATTGGTCTGGTTGATCTCATGCATGAACACCTCCACCATTTATCACTTGATTCAATTGATCCATCAATGCAACAAACTATTCATTTCTGATTCTAACCATCTCAGGATGTTGATTTGGAAGGTTATTTCCCTCTGTATGCCTTCCCAGCACAACTTCTCTATTTCCTCTATAGAAAATCATTCTGAATAAAAATATCTTAAATGAAGAAACATCATAATCCTCAAATGCTATATCATTTCAATTTGACCATAAAGTAAAAAATATTTTATGGATATTCTAGTAACAATATTATAACTCCTAAAGTTATCTAAACTGACCTCGGATACCAATTATAAGTCCCCATCCTTAAACATTACATAATCTTGAGTTAAGTTAATAATTTGAATTTAATTCACTTAGAGGATATTTTCAAGTTTTTATATTTAGAGAATTAGGCCCTAACTCATACCTATCAACTTGATTATTACAAGTAGACAATTCTACTCACTATCCATTTTTTTCCTAAAACAAAAAAAACTATTTAAAAAGAAACATGGTATCATTTCATGTTTTAACAACATAACTTTTCCTTAATCCCATCATTGATCCTATTATTCTTTAAGTCCTATGGAAAACATTTCAAAACTTTGGATGAGCATAAAAATCTCAATAATGGATACACAAAGAAGGAAAACTATTAGTCTTGGGAAAACATAAAAACCATTAAGACTTTATCATAAAGAAATACTTTTCACCTTTAAAAACTAGTAAATATACTTCACTAAATATAAGATCATTACTTACCATTTTTGTAACCAAAATATTACTATAAATCCCATAACAAAAACACACATATAAAGGTAACTTGAGACATAAACATACTTAAATGGAATAATCATATGGTCTACTTCCACACATATCCCCAAATGGAATAGTCATACAACCGATTTCCATACCCAATGCATTAGAGGATATAATGTAACCACTCATCCTTTGTTTATCATGGAACCACCCATATTTGGTTTATCATGTGACCACCCTTCTTTGTTTTATCACATAACCACCCATCAAATGTCCAAGCACTATTATATAATCAAAACTCATTAAATATTGCAATTATCAATATTTCACTCATAAAATTTCATTTTCAATCACAAGAAACCATTTCAAGATATGTAAATAGTAAATCCACTTTCAAAACCATTTTCAATAACAGAACAACCAAAAAGGAAATAAGTAATTTCTTTTCCTTTTAAAAACATTAAGTCTTATAAAGGAATCCAAATATCAAATAACGGTTATGGTGGTGGAGGATTCGTTCTCACTGCAAAAGTAAAAAACGTTCCTTTTTATCATTTAGTAAAATGATTAATAGAAAAAATATTACCTTTCAATGAAATTAAAATTCAAAGGGTTTTATTATACACTGTATAAAATAAGGCAATGTATAACATCAAAATATGCCTCAACGAAAAGAGATTAAGACGAAGTCCCTTACCTTGAGTCTGACTCGTCACGAACAATCATTATGTTCATGAATAATAAAATTAGGTCAATTTATAATTTATTCAAAACTTTTTTCAAGATTATTATTCCTTTTATTTTACTTATTACCATGTTATAAAAATTACATAATTATTTGAGTTCATATCGGACATTTTGTGGATATTCGATACTTGAGTCAAAAATGAACTTATTTTGATGTAAATTGTCCATGTAGTCAAAATTCCATCATCTCCAAAATATTATTAATTATTTAAATATCATATATATCAAGTATATATGTATTTATAATATACATAATATTTTGAGATAATAAATGAAATGCATCATCCGTGGAGATGGTAGGTCGTACGTACGCAAGAACACTACTTTCATTTCTTTGTCATATTAAAGGAATAATAATAAAATCATTTAAAATAATATTACAATACTATTATTATATTAATTTCATTTTTTTCATAGGTTTAATAAAACTATCCTTTATATTTTCCATGTATAGCATGAACGAGTCATATCACTTTGAGGGGCGGCAGTCCACACTTCCTCAAATTAATTTATCATATTTACACAACATAGAAAGCATAAACGTATGTTATAAATAAAAATTACATAAGAATTGATAAAATATAAATATAATAAATATAATATATAAATAAATTTACATCATAATGGTCACCATGAGATTTTGTAGGAGAAAATTGAAAAATCATCGTTTCGTGATGTAGTAGTTCGCCGTACACAGAAACAGTATGTTCATATCCATTAGATGGAGGTGTGTGTAAGTGTAGTTTGAATACTTCTCATAAAAACAACCTAGTATATTTAGGATGATATTTTTTACATAATAATATAATAATAAGATCATAGGTATTGGATAAGGAAAATAAATTAAATGAACTTGAGAGAAGACGTTACCTCTAAATCGGGTAAATTCTTTAGATTTGAGCCCAAAGGATTTCTTGAATTTCCTTATTCCAAATGTAATGGTTCTAGGAATAATTTAGGGATGTTGGGAGATTATTTGAGAATAATTTGGTTGATAAAAGGTGATTTAGAGGTGTTATTAAGTGGGTATAGGTGGTGGCCTTTTATAAGAGGGAGGAGGGGCGCTTTAGGAAAGTCTTGAAATAATATTTTATTATAAATTTATTTTAGAATTATAATTGTTTCAAAGTGATATATTTATAGGATAAGATGATTATGGGTCAAAATACTCTCAACCAATAGGTTTTTGACAAATTTATATCACAAAATTAACCTTATATTTTATCTTTAACCCTTAGTTAAAAACATTAACTCTTATCATGTCTTCTTGTATTTTCACCATATATGGTTACAATAGTTACTATAAAATGCCACTAGAACCAAAATTGGACCATTAATAACATTTTTAACATTATATAAGTCATTTTTTCAAATATTATATTTTTTTATCTATTATATCATTTAATAAAGCAGTATTTCTTTTAAAAACTCATTTATATCAATTTTGACACTATTTAGTTATTGATTTTTGTTAAAGCCATAAAAACTTGATTCATTAGAACCGAATGCATTAAATCAAATAAAATATTCCATAATCATCTATAAAATTAATTTATGGCATCAAAATGTTCAAATTAAATTTATTTTAAAATTTATAATATCTTTTATTTGAATTTTCATTAATAAGGTAATCACTACATTATCATTATGTCATAAGTAAATTTATTAATTTAATGTATAAAAATTATAAATAAAATAACATAATATAGGAAATATTTTTAGATTTATAATTAATATTTATATTCAAATAGGTCAATTATATAACCCTACCTTAAAATTTTTTTAGTAAAAAGATACATGTTTATGTTATATTTCTCTTTATTTTAAATTAATTATTATAACATGTCATTTTCACTCCCAATTGACTCCCAAATGCCAAACGTTTGTCCTATAGATTTTTTTGGTCACCCGTAACTCCACTAATAGGATTAGGACACGTGTTATGGTATATTTATATTATTATAATGTTATTTTTTACCCTTATTTACTTAATTTACCCTTTAACCATGGTAAATAAAAATAATTACTGAAGTTACTATTCATAATGTCCCAAAATAAAAGGTACATGTTTACACAATTTGTACCTTATGATTACAAATATGGAATCCATTTTTCAAAATTCAAAATAAATAATTTTTAGAAATTAATTTAAAATTAATACCCATTGTCAAAACGAAAAAATGTGTTTTTAAGAAGTAAAAAGTATTAAACAATTAACATGTGTTTATGTCCAATTTCACTTTGAAATTACTTCTAATGACCAAAATTGGATTAAATGATAAAAAATTAATCCAATTACACTTTAAAACTTATTAAAATAACGATCTATCTATATAAATAAATAAGTAAAAAATTCAGTTTTGAATTAAAATGTAATATTTTTTACTATTCATTAAAATATGAATTTTATCAGAAAAATACCAAAAAATAAAACAAAGTAAATATTGATATCCCACTTCTATAGAAGAAGTTTATTTTGTAAAATATAACACATAAAAGTGACTAAAATTAGATTAAAAATGGTTCACCATCAAAAGGTGGTAAAATATTCTTTTAAAAATATTAGAGTATTTTATGCTTAAAATAGGATTCATTCTCATTTTAAGATTCTAAATTTTATTTGATAATTGTAAAAATATTGAACAAACATGTATAATAAAATTTTAGTTAGTTCTATTCATTCCCTAAAATACAATGGCTAGGCATTAACTACCATTTAAAATATTATTATTATTATATTATTATTATTATTCGACATAACCCAATGTTGTGTGCAACATAAGATTTCATAGAAACTCATTGTTGCGTGTTGAGTAAGATATTGTAAAAAGTGTATCATTAACTTAAAATTAATATCTTATTCATAAATATTAATAGATATAGAAATATTATTATTCTATAAATACCTGGGATGTTACATGTAGTCTCATTGAATGATGGAGGTTATTGATGCATGAAGTCATCTAGCATTGTTACACCACATGGTGGATTAGTAGGTCGGTATAAGGGGAAATATTATTACTCATAACCTATCTCATATCCCTTAATATGGTTATAATTTGATCATATTTAGATAGAGTTCCATCTTTATCTTCATTATCTTTCCTAGGAGGGAAATCTCTACTTGGAGTACGCGCATTGATACGGTTCTCATTCCTTCTGTTAGGTTCTTTTTATAAAAAATGTAATGCACTAGATTAGATCATAACATTATGAAACATAATGTATAATTCCAAAACTTTTGAACCACATAAATTGAAAAATTCATGCATAGATAATCTCAAAATCATAAACGGGGTTTACTTGGAGATATCTTTACTATAAAATATTTTATAATGGTTTGTAAAGAAAATGTGAATTATCCTAATAATATCCCCTCGGAGTGTCAAAATAGGTGTGTAGTAAGGCCCTTTTTGTGTACCAGATAATGCTCAAGTCAAGCCCAATGCACCTTTTTCAGATTTGTTACCCCTAGGTACATCAATTCCAGAACCACTTCCACTTGTAGTATCCAAACTGGGATGTATTACTAGATAGAAAAACCACAAAATCTATTCCTTAAAAAATTAGTATGATCTTATATAATTATCCTCAAATTATATCTTACGGTTATGATCCCTAATCTATGTTTTCCCTAAATATAGTTCCTAAGGTTTCTACTAAACTTTATCTGATACCAACTATAGTGCCCCCGACCCCAGTAGACCGAAACTGGTGGTTTATTTATTAAATTGTAATAATATATAAGGAATCACATCCTAAAGGAGTAAATAGATTTTTATACTTGGTAAACTAGATACATAATTGAAATTTATATTACATTTTAAAACATAAAATACACAAATAATTTTCTTTGATAATTACATTATTCCCCTTACTGTATCCCGACATATCAATCATAAAATACTCCCTCATATCTTGGAGAAAATAAAACATAAATAGGGGTGATGTTATATGCTTGGTAAGGGTATGTGTATAGTGGAATCTATGAATAAATAAGTTATAATCAAAATAGAAAGGTAAATAACTGAAACAGATTCTATTTAATCAATAACTTGAGCATAATATGGTAGGAATAAAATGTGATCAAGTAATTCCATAGAAATAATCACATGATCATGAAACTTAACCATGAAGATTGTAACTAATCAAATAATCATATGTAATATCAATAACTTAATTCATGATGATAGAATGCATAAATATGGATATATAAAACATATTATCAAGGATTCGTTCCACGAAATATATTATTGTTGAGGCTTCATGCCAATCCATCTAATAACATCAATTCTTTTTTCCAGTACATCTAATAAAAGGGTAAGTCCTTGGCCAAAATCATCTCTAGTTTGTCTCAAGAAACCTATTAATGAATCAAGGGTCTATAAGGGTATCACCCATCACTTAAAAATTATAATTCATTACTCATATTAAAGGGTTGAAATGTAATCAGCATAAAAAACATATTAAAACTATCATATAAAATTTAAATACTTTACCCAATAAATAAACATAATCATAGTCCATCGGAAGTAATGTGAATGGTATCAAAATAGTATATCCCCAATCAAACTAATCATAAACCATATAGAGAAATAATAAGGATGATATCACTAAATAATATACCCATTGGAGTAAGAGTAAAGGTCTATTTCATTTATAAATATAAATACCATAAAAATATCTTTACAAATATTCTTAAGGAAAATATTCATTTCATTTTTAAAATCACTTTTTAAATACTAAAACATTTTAAAAATCCATTTCATTGAAAGTAAAATTTAAAATCTATATATTTCCAGAATATAAGGAAAACATTTTCTATAAAAATAACCTTATAATCTTTCAAATTAATCTTTAATAAAATAACATTCATTTTGGTGGTTAATTCTATACATGTCGTACAAGTTAAAAAGAACATTCCTTTTACACCATAAAAAGGTAAGAAAAATGACTTGATTGGAAAACTCAAGAAGATTCCTTTGAAAAAATTTGATAAGAAAAAAAGGGTATAAATTAATTTAATAAATCATTTTTTAAAGGTTAAAAACATTTTTGAAAACATTTTTCAAAAACATGGTTTTGGAAGAAAACGGATTTCTGACCAAAGAGAAAAATGATGTCAGATTTTATAAAAACATTTTTCTAAATTATTTTAAGTAATAGGAAGTAGAAAAATTGAACTATTACTTTAAAATATAATTAATAAACATATGAGAATAAAATATATCTATTTTAAGATATAAACATAAAATAATTCTCCCAAGGTAGATGTATACATAAACCATCACAAATAACGATGAGATTGTGAATTAAACTCTTACCACTTTGGTAGATTTTTTATCATAAACTCCATGAAAGAAATTACTTAAAATAAAATATTAAATATCATGAATATAAAATAATTCAGGATATATCATACAAAAATAGGGATTATATACACCACGAAAAATAAATAAGTTGTGAATATGGTGTTTATCTCATGGAAGTAAAAGTGAGATGAGAAATCCTTACCTTATGTCTTGACTTCCTTTGTACACATTTAAAACTCATTAATAAAAAAATATAAGTATATTATACATATATTAAAAAAATTATATATATCATACCATATATTCTTTGATTATGACCTTTTATTAACCATTTATTAACAATATTGTGTTAAAGTTATGTTTCGGGTAATAACCACTTTGTTTTTCAAATATTTTTTGATTTGTTATATTTTTTGTATGCTTAATTTAATAATGATTTCATTATATACAGAATTATAATCATGATATAAATATAATGTATAATCAGTATATATTTTTTCATAATAATCTATAGAAATAGGAAATGAAATACATTATTCATGGAGCTGGTAGGCCATACGTTCGCATGAACGTTGCTATTCATTTTTTTGGGTTGAAAACAAGGAAGGTAAATGATATGAATTATAATTATAGAATAATTTTTCTGTAATATATATCAAAAAAATTTATTAAACCCATCCTTAATATATTCCATTTAAAGTGTGAATGAATCACATCGCTTTGTGAGGCAGTAGTCCTCCGTGCACACGAATGATGTTATTTTATTCCAAAAAAATATAAATAATGAAGGTATGTGTGATAAAATAATTAAATAAGAGTACTAAAATCATAAATATCATATATAAACTATAAATAAATCATTTTTTCCAACCTTTATAGGTGGTAATGGAAAAAATGACATCGGTTTGTGAAGCGGTAGTTTGTTGTACACACAAAAGATTATTTCATAAATTATTTGATGGAATTGTGTGTAGTTTTAGATTTTACCCTTAAAATAAAAACATATCAGTATATTTAAGATAATTATTTTATTATATAATCATGGTATAATAATAATTTAAGGGTTTGAGCTAAGAAATAAAATAAAAATGCTTTTTGATGAACATTACCTCTTCTTCGGATATCCTCCTTTGGTTTTCACTAAATCCTTTCTTGGTTGGATTTATTTCAAAAATTAGGCCTCCAAGATGAGACTAAGTAATTTGGAATGTTATTTTTTTATATCATGGTCTATCCAAATGGCTTTATATTTGTGAATATGTGGGGAGAGTGAGTGCCTTTTTATAGTTGAGGAGGAGTGACATTCTTGTAAATACTCAAAAGTATTCACTATTGGGAGGTCAATATTACCTCAAGTGGATCCAAGTATGTTAATTGAAGGTTTTTAGGAATTATATGGTCAATTAACACCACCAAAAAACAATGAAACACATGTTTTGAACATTTCATTCCTTAACTTCTAAGTATCCATGATTTTACCATTTTAGTTTTTCACTTTGGTAACTAGTTTTCCAACCTTCGTAATTTATCCTTTAAGACTAAATTAGTGTGATATATATTAGATAATTTGGACCCAATTATTATAATTATTATATATAATTTATAAAATATAAATCCTATGTGTGTTGTAAATTAATTTTTACAGAAGTGCATGTAACGCACAAAAACACTTCTTTAACCTTAACTGCGCTAACTGTGTTTTTACTATTTAATAGTCAATATATTCATTATAAAATAGAAATTGTTCAATGAGTGAAACATATTGGATATTTATTAACATTTACACATCACTTGTAAGAATATAATATTTTTAGTCATTTTAAATTATTTAATAAAATATCATTTATTATAAAATAACATTAATGTCAAATTTGACATTATTTATTTAATCTGAATTTAAAAACATCAAAACATTGATGTAATTTGAATATTTTAATTTAAAAACTATTTAATATGATATATTAAATAAAAAAATTAATTTTATACAATAATTCATTCAATTTACTTCACTTTTAATATTTTTAGTATCATTTATTATACTTAATTGTTAACTAAAAAATTACTACGTTGGCTTTTCTTAAGCTTTTTAAGTAATTATTTCATTCAAAAAAATTAAATATAGATTATTATGATAAAATAACTCATTAATATTTCAAAATTAAATTTATAACTAAAACCATTCTATTTTTTCACTATCCCAAATCATTATAGATATTAAAAGGAAGAATGGTATATTTTTTGTCTTTTTATTTAATTAACTTATTATATGGGTCATATTTAAAGTAAAGCGGAAATTAATTTAAATATTTTATATAATTTTATGTTAAAGGTATAAATAAACTCATTTAATAAAATTAATATAATATTTATAGTCATTTTTACTCTTATCATTCTAGTTTTACCCCCAGTAAACCCATATTTACTTTAACTATGGTAATTAATTTCTAGTGAATCTACTATTCATTTTCGTCAAAAATAATTTTGAAATTATTAGAAATTATAAATTATTATGATTCAAAATATATAATCCATTTTTTCAAATTCAATTCATAGAAGTGGAAAAAATTAATTTGAAATTAAGCCCGTAGACGTGACGAGAAAGCGGGGTTTTAAAGTGAAAATGTTCAAAAGTTTATAAAGTTTTTATATCTAAATTCAATATGAAAATGAATATAATGGCCTAAATTGGCTTAATTGATATAAAATTTATCTAATTTTACTTTAACACTAATTAATAATGTAATTAAATATTATAAATTATTCAAACAAAAAGGAATTTTTCAATTAAAATTCAGTATTTTTCACTATTCATCAAAAAATAAAACATCTTAAAAAATCCAAAACAAATAACCATAAGTTAATTTCTATATTATGATTTCAAAAATAATTTTTATTTTTCCAAATAAATTTTCTAAAAGTGGTAAATTTTAATTTTAAATTAAGTACACAAATCACGATTAAATTGTTATTTAGAAGAAAAAAATATTGTTTTTCAAAAAACATTTCTTTTTCTTTTAAATGATTCTTATTTTATTTATAATCAATATATTTCTAATAAATTTGTGTAAACTATGTATTTTAATAAGTTATTTTATCATTTTCTCTCCTGCCATTCCAACATCTTGGTGATAATTATCATAATAATATTAATAATATATTGTCGTTTGGTAAACTCAGCATTGCGTTTAACAAATGATAAACTCAATGTTACATGTCACATATGCTATTGAATAAAATACTATTATTTTATAATTTTAGGGTGATAAATTAGCTAAACCTATAAGAAAATAAGGAGAAAGACCCCAACAAAAAATATGCTCATAAAGGAAACCACGATGAAGAGAGAGAGGGCTCTCGATCTTTATATCCATCTATGGATAATGGGTATATTGATATCTCCAAGATTTAGTAGTGAACTAATGATATTATCCCAATTGAATCCATACAAGATCAACTATGAGGGAATCATGCCTCGCTGATGGCATGACATAGTCAAGGGGGTACTAACCCTAAAATGGATAAGGACCCATGCCTCATTTTAAGATAATGATGAGGGGGTTCCACTCTATAAATAGAAGACCCATTCCACTGCGTGTGTATGGGGGGTCATTCCTTAATGTGTTTATAGGGGACCCATGCCTTAACCTACATGTTCCATCATGGTATTTCCAATCCCAATGTTTCTCTAAATACAACACTTGTGTCTTAACATCATCCAACCATGAAAGAATAAGTGATCAACTTGTGCTGCATCAATATATCTCACTGAGATCAAAAAAAGTTCATAATCACATTATATGTGGAATTATAATCATAAATGACTACTCATGTGTCTGATTCCAATTCCTAAAGAAGTGTATATGAGAAGTAGAACATCCAAAGAAAAGAACATGATGTGTCTCTTGGTGCACATAGTTCATACTCCCAATTACACACATTGTTGTGTCCCACTACCCAACATGGCTATGAAAATCCATATACACAGCGTTTTTCTTGGGGCACAAAAAATGTAAGACCACCTAGGGTCTCAGACATGTACTCCATGTACACAACTCAACTGGCTAGGTAGGTTCACATGAAATTTGGTCTCACCACATGATTGTGTGATATTTAAGTTGGATTAAAACCCTAGACACCATAGAAAGTATAATACATAGTTTGTGTTCTTCCATAATACATGTTTTGTAGTCGTGTTTTTCATATATTGTTCATATTATCACTAGAAATTTGTTGTGATTCCCATATCTACCTCCATCCTTATCGAGAAATCCATTTTCCATGTTGAATAAGTCTGTAAGACTACTAGAATCCGATTTTGACTGTTAATTTCTAGGAAAATGAAGTTCTATTGTCTGCATGATCCCACCTCTATAAAGGACACATTTTTCTGAAATTCCACCATTTATCCTCATCTAAACCCACACCATCACATGAGGGGTTCCATCTCCACATGAGTAATCTCTGGTTTCGAACACATAACAATAATCTCTAGATCCATGCAATGAATTAGTTTATGAGGAAGATCAAACCACTAAATAAAATAGAATGTTAGTGATGAAATCATGTATAATTATGGTTGAAAACCAAAAACCATAAACGTGATTATATCATAATGGAATAGAATGATTTTCCCACCACTCATAGAATTAAAAATGTGGAAACAATTAGGCCATAATTATTTCTTGGATAAATAGTTCCCAAAGAATATAATAAAAGTAAAATCACAAATTATCAAGATACAGATCCATAATAAATGCAGGAAACTAAGAAGATCATTATTTCATGCTCAAAAATAAAAAAAAAGTGGGGAAGAATTCCACAAATAACAAATCCCTGCCTCATTTTTGGATTGATCATTGATAAAGAAAAATTTTTCCTTGATGTCGATGATGAGTTCCATTGAATATAATTATCCACCCATGATCCTCATATGTTCATCCATCAAAGATCCTATCAATTATGGATCTCTCTCAATCTCCAAGGTTATGTAGATAACCTTGGGGAATTGAAATAGTAGATATTATACAGTCTGTTGCTAGGTTAAGATGTTTATTGAGACAATTAATTTTATTAATTTAATTTAATTAATTTAATTCATCAAATAACCATCCTTGATGAAGAACTATTTTATAACCTAATGATAATGAAATTCACATCATTATTAGGGTTCACTCGGAATTTTGAAACTAACGATGATCTTGATTTCCCCATCTGATCCTCTGTTAAAGAGAAAAACCGTTAATTCTTATATAATACGCACATGTAGTTTAATATTTTTAATATTTTTAATATTTTTAATATATATATTTTGGGGTCTTGTGACACTTGTAATTAAGGGATAAATATGAAGAAAAACTTAGAAATATATAATGAAATATTCATAGGGACCAACCAAGGAAATAAAAGTTGTTACATTCTACCCACCTTGAAGGATTTTTCCCCAAAAAGAAAAACTTACTCGAAAAGGTGAGTGTATTGAGCCCAAATCTGGATATCACACTCCCAAAAGCTCTCTAAGATATTCCTATGCTACTAAATAAATTGAACTAGTGAAATGGTTGGCCCACTAAGGATCATCTCTTTTCAATCCTCAATCACCACTATGTACTCTGAAAAGGTTGTTCCATCCTTAAATTCCTTCTCACCCCATTCAATAATGTGTGATGGGTCATTCATATATCTCCTCAGTTGTGACACATGTAAGACATCATTCATTTATTCTAACTCTATAGGTAAATCCAAGTGGTAATCAACCACTCCAACCCTACATAGAATCTGGAATAGCCTGATGAGACTCAAGTATAGCTTACTACCCTAACCAAACCTATGAAAAATTCATTATGGGGATACTCTCAAGAACACATGTTCTCTATGTTCAAACACCAAGTGACTATTATGTCAATTTTTATAATATTTATTTAAAATCTCTATATATTTCATCCACTGAAGGTTCACCTAAACTTTATCCATTAATTCCTACACCAACTCTTTCCCCATAATCAATGACTCGCTTATTTTTTTCAAGCATATGGGTGACCTATAGGGTCTCCCATAAAAATCATCAAATGGTTTCATGATAATAGTGGTTTGGTGACTATTATTATAATATAACTCCACTAATGGTAAGTGATCCTCTCAACATTGAATTAATTCTATCACATAGTATCTATACATATCCTTCAAAACATGGATGGTTTGTTCGATCAGGCCATCTATATAGGGTTGAAACTCCAAGCTCATCCATAATTAGGTTTTAAAATCCACCTAAAAACCCATCCATAATTTTTACATGATCTATGGATCATTGTTGGGGAATATCATTTAAGTTTCCTTGAAAATTTGGATGATTTCATATACATAAAAGAACCTCAAACTCTTCACCAAACTCTACTCTTGAATGGAAATATATTGAGCCAACATGGTAAGTTGATTAATAATAAAATAGTAAGAATCATGGCCTATCAATTTTTATGAAATACCCTTCAAAAAATCCATCGATAAGGCATCTTACTTCTACTCTTATATCTCAAGAGGTTGAGTCAAAACCACTAGAACCTGATTCTCTTCCTTCATCTATTGACAAGTGAGCCATTGAGAAATAAACATGGAAACATTATACCTCATTTATACCCACAAAAAACACCATAGGAGGTCATGGTAAATATTCTCCACTATAAGATTTATCTCCAAGATATAGTTATGGAAACCCCTTAACACCTCTTCATGCAATATGATAAAAATATCATCCTTCCTTGAAAAGGGATGATGTGATCCCTGCATTCAAAAAATCCATCTAGTTCATATCCTAAGGATATATAATCACAAAAAAATTCATAATCAATGTGCCCCAACTAAGCCTCTCTTACATACTATTGAATTGGTGGAGTCACTAACATCAACTATAGATTAGCTACCCCTTTCTCCTCCACCAAGGCTAACTACTTTGATGCCTCTTCTACCAAGAAAGAGTGGGATTTATTGATAAGGGAATGTGTTACATTGTTTCCCTTCCATGGTTTATAGAATATCTCAAATTCACAGTCCTATAGAAATTATAACCAATGTATTTATCTCGGGTTGAGGTTGCTCTGAAAAAAGATATATCTAAGACTCGAGTGGTATGAGTAGACTACAAACCACTCACCCAAAATATAATTTATTTTCATATTCATGGAGAAGACTATTACTACTAATTCTAATTCATGGTTTAATTTCTTCTGTTCATGGGGAAATAGCTTCCCCAACTCATAAGCATTCATTATCTATCTATGCATCAACATGCACCCAATCCGAACTCCAAAGTCATCACAAAACACCACATACTCAACTCCCTCCTCAACCTGTATCAAAATGGGATCACTAGTCAACCATTATCTTGATTCCATAAATTATTTGTAACACTTATCAGTCCAAGTGAATAGTCACCATTTTCATGTCAAGGAAGTTAAAGAGGATATAATCTTAAAAAATTACACCACACACAACTGATAATACTGATCCAAACCAAAAAAACGATGCACCTTATACATGGTCTTGGGAGGGTCCCAAGCTTGCACTGCCACTATCTTTTTTAGGTCTACAACTACAGCATGTTTAGAGATAACATGTCCTAGAATATAAACCTCATTAATCCAGAACTTATACTTTGAGATCTTAACATAAAACTACTGCTCTAAGAGTAATATTAGGACCATATTCAAGTTCTCTATGTGCTCCTCCTAAGTAAAAAAATTAAATGAGAAAGACATCGATAAAGGAAACCCTGAACCAATCTAATAAAAGATGGAAGATCTATCTCATGAGTCTGATGAAGGCGGTGGGGGAATTCATCACACCAAATATAATAACTAGGAATTCATAATTTACATAGTGATATCATAATTCCATATTCACAATGTCTTCTTTTTTAACCCAAAATTGGTGGTAACTAGATCGGAGGTCAATATTCAAAAACCATTTTAATCTTTTAGAAGGTTAAAGATCTCATCGATACTTAAAAAATGGTACTTTTTCTTAATCATCACATGGTCTAGGTGATGATACTCAATTCATAGCCTCAAACTCTTTTTGTTATTATTAGAAAACAAAACAAAAATCACTCAGGGGGAATTAAATCTAATGAAACCCTTTTCCTGAAGGTCCTCCAATAGAACCCTTAGCTCCTAGAGCTTAGTAGGATCCATCCAATATAATGTAGAATATTTCAGTCTGTTTTTTAGGTTCAAGTCAATATAGAATTCAATATCCCAGTGTAGAGGTAGCCTCAGAACATACTTAGTAATTATTTCCATATATTCTTCAACTACCATTGGAATATAGTAGTCCAAATATTCCACTACATTAAGGGAAAAACTCTCTAAGTGGTGGGAGATAGGTTGTATCTTCCTGCACATGAGTCTCAATCACTCCTCTAGTAAGTCCTTCTCACCATTAAAGGGTAATCATGATGCGGATAATGGTGCACACATGCAGCAACGAGTTGATGGTGATCGTGGCATTGATCGTGGAAGGAGAATTAATGGACAAGACCCATTGCATGGGATTGGTGGCCCAATGACAAGAGGAAAAATGAGGAGGATGAAAGAGGCTTTATATGGCCTCATTTTGAAATTACAAGAGGAGGCCCAACATGCAATCATGGGAGGAGAAAATGGGCCTTTAATCACACTTATTAAAGCCCAAAAGTGAACCTAAAAGGCCCACCCATATGCTTCCACGAAATTTAATCCACTTGCATGAAGGAAATATCCAATGTCAAAAGTGGTGGGCCCCTTGTCTCCAAATCCATGGTGGGAATCTTCAAAGTATTTGGGGTTGTTTTTAAAAGTCTTATTTAGAGATATCTTGTCCCCTAAAGCCATGGAAATTTGTAAACAATGTCAAATTCGTGGGATAGGCTTTAGACTTTTGCGGGATAGGTAGTTTTACATGTATTCCCCTCATTTGGATATAAATAGCCAACTCTTGTACCCCTTGAAGGTTAATTTCGAATTTGAGAGTTTCTAGCATTATTATGCTTGTGTTTCCTGTGTTCTTAGGTGAATGTAAGTAAGGATCATCAAAGGAGTTATCAACCTTTGTGGTGCTTTATAATTATAGTTTCTAGGGGAAAGTCTCCTTGGGGTCCTAATTGATCATCCCCTTCCCCTTTTATTCCTCTTGCATTTCTTTTAATTTCCATTCCCCTCTTCTTTCTTCACTTGTGTTTCGACATTTTTTCCAACGAATACCGCACTCGTATACGGTATCATATCATTTGGTATCCGAGGAAGGCAACGGAAACCAGGTTCTTTCATTTCTATTTATCTCATATTTTTCCCCCTTCTTCCATTTTCTGCCATCACCAATTCTGGATGGAACTTTCCATATTTTCGTCAGCTTTTTCTTTGAGTTTCTGGGCGTATAATATGTCATTTTAATAATTCATAATCTCATCTTTCTTCTCGATTTGGGAACACTAAAATCTGACACCTATATTGGGAGATATAGCCGAATAAATTTGTGCTACAGTTTCACTCTTGTGAAATCTAACAATCTTCGAGGCGGATTTCCATTTGAGTTTGAAGATCATGGTATATCAACCATTTACATCATTGCAATTAGATTGGTACATTTTTCATTTCTTGTACTTTGAGCACCAAAAGCGCAATCTTTTTATCTCAATTCTTGTTTATTGAGTAGCAAAAAAAATCAAAAAAATCAAAAAAAGACAATAAAAAAACAAAAGAAGCTGCTCATTTGAAACATTGCGTTCACTCATAAGTTATAAATTTGATTTCATTTTCTTATCCATCGTCTTCTTTCCTTCATCCATATCCAACCTTATTTTATAACTATTTCTCCCATTTACATCCTATTTTTCTTAGACTTCATTGATTCAAACCCTCTTAAAATTTATGATTTTTAAAGATTCCCATGAATTGATTACTTCTAAGAGTTTTCTTCTTGATTCTATTTAAGAACACTTGTAGGAACCGAGTTGTTGTGCTAGAAAGTGTGAGGAACCTTTTGAGAGATAAAAAAAGAGAGAAAGGGTGTGTGAGGTCCATTTTCCTTTCTTTTCAAATTTTCTCACAGGATTCCTAAATGGCGGAGTCGAGCAACACCAATGAAGCATACATTAAGTTTTTCATGAGGACTTTACAAGAACAATTCCAAAGGTTGAATGTGAGGATGGATTAACTTCAATACCCTTCCAATTATAGAGCACCACCAAGGAGGCGGGTTATTGAAGAATAGGAGGAGTTGTCCGATTCTCACGAGTCACCAATCCGGATAAATCAAACACCATGGAGGCAAGACAATGATCTTGGAGGAATAAAGTTGAGGATCCCTTCATTCCAAGGTAAGAATAATCCTGAAACTTACTTGGAATGGGAAATAAAGGTCTAACATGTTTTTGGTTGTCACACTTATTCATAGGAAAACAAAGTGAAGTTGGCGGCTGTGGAATTCACCGACTATGATAGTATTTGGTGGGACCAATTACAAGTGAGTCGATGACGAAGTGGAGAAATACCCTTCCACACTTGGGAGGAGATGGAAGTTTTAATGCATAAGAGGTTCATTTTTAGCCACTATTATCGTGATTTGTTCCTCAAGTTGTAAGGTTTGAAACAAGGGGCCATGAGTGTTGAGGAGTATCACAAAGAGATTTAGATCATCATGATTCGGTCGAATATTGATGAGGAGAGAGAGGCCATAATGGCAAGGTTTGTGAATGGCCTCAACCATGATATTCAGGACATAGTGGACATGAATCACTACTTGGACATAGAGGATCTACTTCACACGACTACCAAAGCGGAGAGGCAAGTAAATTCAAGAAGGATGTGCCCTACATCTTATGGTAAGGATTATAGACATTCTTTCAAGTTTAAATATTCCAAACCACAAGAGCATGTAAGGGAACACAAAACTGATTCAAAGGAGTTTCACATACCAAAACCATTATTCCCAGAATCCAAAGGTAAAATGGAGGTTAAGGTTATTTCCAAATCATGAGATATCAAATGTTTTAAATGTCAAGGATTTGGACATATTGCATCACAATACCCAAACAAGATTACAATGATTATTTTGGATGATGGAGATGTTCTTAGTGCTAGCTCAAGCGAAGATGAAATGTCATCACTTGAGGATGATTCAGATGTGGAAGTAGAAGGCCACATACATGGAGAAATTCTTATGGCAAGGCATGCTTTTAGTGCTCAACCTGAAGGAGAACATGATCAAGAGAAAAGGGAGCACATTTTTCATACTAGATGCCTCGTCTAAGATAAGGTATGTAGTATGATTATTAATGGGGGTAGTTGTACAAATGTAGCAAGTGGTTTTATGGTTGTTAAATTGGGATTGGCTACGACTAGACATCCTAGGCCTTATAGATTGAAATGGATAAATAATAGTGGTGAAGTCAAAGTGACTAAGCAAGAACAAGTTCCATTTTCTATTGGAAAGTATGAAGACAAGGTGTTGTGTGATGTTGTTCCAAATCATGCTAGTCATATCTTTTTGGGAAGACCTTGGCAATTTTATAGTAGGGTCACACATGATGGGTACACCAATCGATATTCTTTTGAGTATAATGGGAGGATGGTTATTATTACACCATTGAGGCCTTTGCAAGCTTATGAAGACCAAGTGAGGATTGAGAGAGATTGTTAGAAGAGAGAAAAAGAAAATAGTGAAAAAAAAATAGAGATAATGAGAAAAGTGGAAAAATCAAGATTGAAAAAGGAGTGTTGAGTAAAAGCAAAAAAAATGAGGGAAATAAAAGAGTTGAAAACAAGAGTGAAAATAAGAGTGAAAATAAGAGTTTTGAGCGAAAGGTGAGTTTATTTTCTGGAAAAAGTGAGGTGAAAGGTGGTTTATTGAGTGGGAAAGTGTTCTTACTAATTAGTAATGATGCTTACCTTGGAACTAATGAAATTCACCATTCTTTTCCTTCTTGTGTTGTGTCTTTACTACAGGAATTTGGCGATTTTTTTCCCAAAGAAACACCCAATGGATTACCCCCTTTGAGAGGCATTGAGCATCGGATTGACTTCATACCTCGTGCTGCAATTCCCAACAGGCCAGCATATTGATCTAATCCGGAAGAAACTAGAGATATCCAACGTCAAGTTGAAGAACTCATGAAGAAAGGATTAGTAAGGGAAAGTATGATTCCATGCGCCGTTTCGGTGATCCTAGTACCCAAGAAATATTGAACATGGAGAATGTGTGTGGATTGTTAAGCCATCAACAAAATAACAGTTAAGTACCGTTATCCCATCCCTCGACTTGATGACATGCTTGATGAACTACATGGGGCTTCTTTGTTTTCTAAAATTGATCTTAAAAGTGGATACCACCAAATTCGAATGAAAGAAGGAGATGAGTGGAAAACTGCTTTTAAAACTAAGTTTGGTTTGTATTGGTGGTTAGTTATGCCATTTGGTTTAACTAATGCACCAAGTAAATTCATGAGCTTAATGAACCATGTCCTTCATTCATTCATTGGAAAATTCGTGGTTGTCTATTTTGATGATCTCTTGGTGTATAGGAAATATCTAGACAACAATGTTGAACACTTGCTTTTGGTGTGCGAGACCCTTAAAGAAAACAAGATTTATGCCAATCTTCAAAAATGTTCCTTTTGCATGGATTATGTTGTGTTTCTTGGCTTTTTTGTAGGTTCGGAAGGGATTCGTGTGGATGATGAAAAGATCAAAGCAATTTAGGAGTGGCCCACACCGAAGAGTGCAACTGAGGTTAGGAGTTTTCATGGATTGGAAAGCTTCTATAGGAGGTTTGTAAAGGATCTTTCATCCATCGTTGCACCTATTAATGAACTTGTAAAGCAAAACGTGGTCTTTAAATGGGGTGAAAAACAAGAAAAATATTTTAACACACTCAAAGAAAAATTGGTCAATGCTCCCCTTTTAATGATACAAGGTTTCACCAAAGTCTTTGAAATTGAGTGTGATGCATCGGGAGTTGGTATTGGTGTTTTTTTGACTCAAGATTCATGTCCAATTGCTTAATTTAGTGAGAAATTGAATGGGGAAGCATTAAATTATTCAACTTATGATAAAGAACTTTATGCTTTGAAAAGAACCCTAGAAACATGGCAACATTACTTATGGCCTAAAGAGTTCATTATTAATTCTGAACATGAAAGCCTTAAGTATTTGAAGTCCCAAGGCAAGTTGGATCGGCGACATGCATCTTGGATGGAATTTATTGAGACCTTACCCTATGTTATCAAGCACAAAAAAGGTAAGGAAAATGTGGCTGCCGATGCTCTTTCACGAAGGTATGAACTTATTACTTCTCTTCATTCTCGATTACTTGGACTTGAGTTACTAAAGGGAATGTATGAAAATGATGGATACTTTTCTCAAATTTGGACATCTTGTGAAAAAATGGTTTTAAAGTCTATTATAAAAATGATGGGTTTCTTTTCAAAAGGGATAAATTGTGCATTCCAAATTGTTCAACTTGAGAATTTATTGTAAAAGAAACTCATGGGGGTGGTTTTATGGGGAATTTTGGGGTTGATAAAACACTAGCTACTTTGCATGAACATTTTTATTGGCCAATCATGAGAAAATATGTTATTGAAATTTGTGCTAGGTGTGTCACTTGTAAGCATGTAAAGTCCAAGGTTTAACCTAATGGATTGTATTCCCCCTTGCTTGTTCCATCCCATCCTTGGACCGACATCTCTATGGATTTTGTGTTGGGATTTCCTTGATCACAATAGGGAATAGATAGAATTTTTGTTGTTGTGGATCAATTCAGAAAAATGGCTCATTTCATTACATGCTCAAAAACTAATGATGTTATACATATAGTAGATTTGTTTTTCAAAGAAATTGTGAGATTATATGGACTGCCCAAAACCATTGTAAGTGATAGGGATGTGAAATTCCTTAGCCACTTTTGGAGGACTTTGTGGAATAAATTGGGAACTAAATTATTGTTCTCAATAGTTGCACATCCTCAAACTGATGGGCAAACTGAAGTGGTGAATAGAACCCTTTCGACCCTCTTTTGTGCAATAATTCAAAAAACTCTAAAGAATTGGGAAAAAAATTTGCTGCACATAGAGTTTGCATATAACCGAGTAGTGAATTCCACTACTAACTTCTCACCTTTTTATATTGTCTATGTATTTAACCCAATGATTCTGTTAGATATTATTTCATTGCTTACTAATGAGGTTGTTGATCTTGCAGGTGATGAGAAGGACAAATTTTTTCAGGATTTACATGCCAAGGTGAAAGCCAACATTGAAAGAAGAAATGAACAATATATGAAGCAAGAAAACAAGGGTAGGCATAAGGTTTTACTAGAACCTGGATATTGGGTGTGGGTGCATTTGAGGAAGGAAAGGTTCCCGGAGAAAAGAAAATCAAAACTTCAATCACGAGGAGATGTTCTATTTCAAGTTTTAGAAAGAATCAATGATAATTCCTGCAAGATTGACTTACCCAGCAGGTATGGAAATGTGAGTTCTACCTTTAATATTTCTGATCTCTCTCCTTTTGAGTATGCATATTCGAGGACAAATCCTTTTGAAGAGGGAGGGGATGATGTGGATCATGGTGCACACATGCAGTAAGGAGTTGAGGGTGATCATGGCATTGATCGTGGAAGGAGAATTAATGGACAAGACCCATTGCATGGGATTGGTGGCCCAATGACAAGAGGAAGAATGAGGAGGATGAAAGAGGCTTTATATAGCCTCATTTTGAAATTATAAGAGGAGGCCCAACATGCAAGCATGGGAGGAGAAAATGGGCCTTTAATCACACTTATTAAAGCCCAAAAGTGAACCTAAAAGGCCCACCCATATGCTTCCACGAAATTTAATCCACTTGCATGAAGGAAATCTCCAATGTAAAAAGTGGTGGGCCCCTTGTCTCCAAATCCATGGTGGGAATCTTCAAAGTCTTTGGGGTGGTTTTTAAAAGTCTTCTTTAGAGATATCTTGTCCCCTAAAGCCATGGACATGTGTAAACAATGTCAAATTCGTGGGATAGTCTTTATACTTTTGTGGGATAGGTAGTTTGACATGTATTCCTCTCATTTGGCTATAAATAGCCAACTCTTGTACCCCTTTAAGGTTAATTTAGAATTTGAGAGTTTCTAGCATTATTATGCTTGTGTTTCTTGTGTTTTTAGGCGAATGAAAGTAAGGATCATCAAAGGAGTGATCAACCTTTGTGGAACTTTATAATTAGAGTTTCAAGGGGCAAGTCTCCTTGGGTTCCTAATTGATCATCCCCTTCCCCTTTTATTCCTCTTGCATTTCTTTTAATTTCCATTCCCCTCTTCTTTCTTCACTTGTGTTTCCGCATTTTTGGCAATGAATACCGCACTCATATACAGTATCATATCAAATCATGTATCACCTGCTGATAGGAACCTAAATATCCTATAATGATTTTCTACATAAGAATATACCAAGGATATCTAGTCCATACCAAAAAAATATGTTATATATATTAATTGAAACTACTAAGAGGTTCCATTTGAATCTCTCTCCACTAAGCATCAACTCGCACTATTGGTAGATGTATGAGATAGTAGAATCACTTCCCATAGGAATCTCCAACCACAAATAACTAGACAAATGATCTATAGGAATCTCAAGATCTTTAATAAGGGATTAAGTGATGAAATAATTACTTGATCATGTGTCTAAAAGTATTGGTGCTAAAGAAGAGAATATACAGATCATAACTTGAATCATCTCATGTGTAGCCTTATTATATATCTCCACTGTTATAGCTGAAAATTCCCTCAGAAATCATCCCTCTGGGTCTGGTGTGGGCCACCTGGGGGTGTTTGTTTAAGTAGTTAATAGCCTCATCCTCCACTTATAGATCCAACTCTTAGGAATTCTCTAAACCCCTTTATCAGTACTACCTCCCTGGGGTCCACCCTAACCACCCTTAGAAGATCCATCATCATGACGCTACCTCAGTCATAGAGGTCTATTCACTATCTATCCATCATCTACAGTGTGTTGGTTTAGTAAATCATGAACCATGTGACCTTGACCATCATAAGCATGCCACCGCCTATATCTCAGCTTACTGGATCCCAATAATGTTTATCCCTGAGATTGAGTAGGCTTTAACAAAAAACTCTTATGCAAATAACCTAAAGTCTGATGTATTTAGACTATAGTAGATAACTCTACTCTATGATGCACACTTCTAGATCCAAATATCTAATACTCATATACAATGAAACTCTTTTTAATTGAGGCCAACTCTAACACCATGACATAAGTGGGAATTCATAAAGAGACCACACTAGATTGAATGTCCCTATGGAGAATTTTCACAAACTTCCGTTCCCATAAGTATCCATCTCATACCATATATATGGATTATATAATGAGTTAATTGAATCTCAATACAAACTCTATAATAGTCATATCAACCTACTAAAACCTCAGGAACTCTTAAATCAACACAGAGTGCAAGGTTGAGGATTGTACTCATCACATAAAAAGTGATGAAAATACTCCCATGAGAGTATCACCTCATCATGGGTCTTGGTAATAAGAATATAATAGTGACCTATTGATCTATGAATAAGATTGGTCTCAAATTATATCATATTATTGATTGATTTATGAGTGATCTAGAAAACTAGAGCCACTGACTCAAGTCAATCCTCTATTGCCCAAGGGTCTAGCTCACCATAAAACCTAAGTGATATCTACTATTTAAATTCATACAATGCACTCATCCTACATAATTTATCATTATTTACCACTAAAATAATTGGTTACTTGATGTGTAGGTGAATATTAGAATGAATTGTTAGAGGTGGGTCCGTGCACTGCTCAATCAGTGACACAACTCTCTATTTGCCTATAGGAACACCTCATGAATGGGTTGCTACATTTAGGCCTCATCACTCAACTGATCATCTTTATGATCTTGTCTCAGAATACTAGATAGATATCATCATGGATATATCTTAAAATTTTAAAATACATACCTTATTTAGGTGATCATATCTTGGGAGCTGACTTAAGAAGGGAATGGAATACATAGACCCATTTCTATATGATTCATGTAACATTGGATTCCCTATAACTAATTCTTTAGAATAATAATTTTAAAAGTATGTGGTTATAATTTTGGTATATATATATCATTCATAGCACTATTATTGGGTTCCATAGCTTGATAGCTAAACTTAAGACAGCTTAACATAGTTTTCCTAAGCTCCCAAACCAATCCTCAGGACACATCTTACTCTAATAATTGTCCCTGGGATATACTTTCTTTGATACCACTCTATCACAACTTGTCCCACTGGGCCCCACCTAAACTAGCGGTAAACCGAAAGTGATACCCCAATACCACCTACAATAGTTTAGGGGCTGATGAATAGTACCAAGTAGTCATATCACACAAATGGGGGCCTTATACTAATAAAACTGCACATGCACACACACACACCTCTAAGCATATTATAATAATGTAGGATATTAAAACTATAATAATACAACAGGAAAAAAATTCATGTAATAACCTATAGAACAACCAAAGTTTATAAATTTAAGTACATTTAAATTAGAAATGTGAAAAATACAAGTCAACCCAAAAACAAAGGGACTCTCAACCTAACATGCGATGAGGGGGGAGATTCCTACTCACAAACACCAAATCTGACTATGATCTAAGGTTACTATTTCCTAGTACTACTAGGATCCACCAATACCTAGCCCACTAGTATCACTATCTAACTATCTGTTATCTTCATAAGACATGACACATTTGTAAAAATCTCGTGAAGGGGTGAGTATATACATACCTAGTATTACATCCCAAAAAATGAAGAGTAAATCAATAGAATAAAATAGTTATATCAAAACTTAAGATAAGATAAAGAAAGAAACCCAAAAATAGATATTCTTATATAATAAATCAAGATAAAGAGAGGGATAGAGATATCTCTTTATCATCACAACTAGATAAGGATGCTAAGTCCTTTCCATAGATCCAAGATTCAGTAGTGAAAATTCATATATCCCAATGAAATCCTCAAAATATTAGCTATGGGGATCCATGTCTCACTGATGGTGTAACATAGTCAAGGGGGTATTAACCCCAAAATGGTGGAGGAACCACACCTTATCTTCACTTGAGGACAAGTGGATTCCAATCCACATATAGAAGACCCACGACCCAAGGTTTGTATTGGGGAGTTTCCAATCCTACCTGTGCAAAAAAATGTGGAACCGACTCTCTATAATACATGTGCCATTAGGGGGTATCCACACCTGATATCACTTCGGAGAACATACTTGAGTCTCAACATCAACCAATCATGTTGTAATAAGATAACCACTCGAGCCATCTCATTTTGTATCTATGATATAAAAATAGAGAACACTATTTCATTCTACATGGAATTATAAATCATGGGTCTGATGCCAAGTCCCAAAGAAGGAGATATGGGAGGTAAAACATCTGAAAAAAAGTATATGACATATCTCTTAGTGTACACGGGGTGTACTCCTAATTCCTTTCTTGGTCATATCTCACTGCCCAACATGGCATGTGAAAAGATCCAAGGAACATAGTGTGTATGACCGCCTACACTCCCATGCATGTACTACCTATACATGGATCAGATGGACATATAGGGCCACATGTCAGGTGGGCCCACCACATGGCATTGTGACATTTAACAGGGCTAGAAACCATAGACTCTATATAAATAGAATACAAAAAATGAGTTTCTATAGAATACATTGTGTGTAGTTATGTTTTTAATATAAATTTCATATTCTCCTTGAAGCTTTGTTGGGATGGCTAGATGTTCCTCTATCCTCGCTAATAATCTCCTTGTCACACTAACCAAATCCAAAATCTTACTAGGATTCAATTTTTGGTCATAAATCACTAGAAAAATGATTTTTGTCAACTACATCAGCCCAACTCTAATGAGGTGTCCTTCATATGAAAATCCTCTTTTTATCCTCATTCAAACCCACGTCATCATATAGGGGTTCCATATCTATAGGAGTAATCTCCAATATCAAACATGTAATACCTATCAACAAATCCATACAATGAATCAAACCACATTAAAGGATGAACTACTAGCCAAAATCAATGTCAGTGATGAAATCATAAAGAATGATTGGAGAAAACCAAAAACTGTGATTAGCCCAATATAGACAAGTGTTATTTGGCCACCAATTAAATAATATAAATCAAGGAGACAACAAGGGGGGAAATATTTCTTTAATAAATAGTTCTCAAGTTATATAATCAAATGAAATTATAATAACTCAACCTTAAACATTACAAAATCTTGAGTTTTAAGTAAAGAATTTATTATCTTTCATTTGAGGATATTTTTAGGTTTAATTTTTTAGAGAATTAGGTTATAATTGACACACAAAAAACCATATATTACAAATTAGACACTTCTGATTAATATCCATTTTTTCTATAATGTAAAACTTTTAAAATAATACATGATTTTTTTCAGGAAAAATTCTCATGAATTTCAACTTGACATCATTTTTTTCCTTACCCATATTTAAACCCTATGAAAAAAAAATTAAAAATAAGGGATGAGAAATAATTCTCAGTAATGGACATAAAAAATAGACATCTTTTAGTCCTATGAAAAACATGAAAACCCATGAAATACCATTTCTTTAAAACATACCTATTTACCAAAAAGAACTTAATTTTTTATTTTAAAATATCATTATATCACCTTTTTAAATAAAATAATTTCCATGAAAACTCATTATAAAACATAGAAAAGTCGTGTAGGTTACTTAGAAAATCATCTTTATAGAACCCTTACAAATTGGAATAATCATACAACCGACTTCCAATATAATTTTCTAAAAAACATAATCATTACCCAATTTATTAGAGCACTATCTAGGTGTTCCCATCATATAAGATATATTACGATCACCTCTGAGCTATAATGGGATTAAAACCATTTTATAAACAATGTCCAAAGACCATAACATGAATAAAACAATTTAATCTTGTAACTTTTCATTATAAAACTCTTGTAAACTTGTATGTAAAACTATTTGGATATCAAAATATCCTTTTATTTTAAAAAACTATTTTCAATACCAAAATACCCAGAAAATAGAAAAGGGGGTTTTTCTTTGAATAAAATAAGAAATCTTGTAAAGTAATCCAATATTCAAATAATGGTTATGGCCGTGAAAAAAATCATTGTCGTCTTATATGTTAAAATGGAACATTTCATAAAAAGATTCATTTTTGAAAACCTTTGAAATAAAATCGTAAGAGACATAAAATTTATTTTATAAATATTTTATGTTTATATAAAAAAATCAATAAAATAATCTTAAAAATATGTAAATGGAAGAAAAATAGTTCGAAAATAAATCTTTAAAACATTTAAAAATAGATTTTAAGTTATTGTGTCCCTTACCTTGAGTCCAAATAGTCTCTTACATTCTTTATCTTCCTAAATAATAAACTAATATTAATTATTTACTTAAGGAATTTTTTCAATTTTATTATTCCTTTTATTCTATATCTTACAATTATATACACAATTAGATAATCATTTAAGTTCACTTCAGATGTTTTGACGGTATTCAGCTTATATGTCAAAAAAGACTTTAGTAGGTTGACTATGGTCAAAGAGATCATTAAATTAAAATATATAGAATAATAATCATGACATTTTTATCATATTTATACATAAATTATACTTTTTAAACCAATAATTAAATATTTTTATGAAAAATGAATTACATTATATCCAAGGAGATAGTAGGTCGTACATACACATGAATAACAATTCCAGTTTTCAATGATCATTATAGAAAGAATGTAAGTATTATTTTATCATTAAAATGATAATAATATTATAAATACTATATTATTTCTTTAAATACACTTATATATATCATTAATATTATTTGGTGATTAAAAAATAATCACATCACTTTGTGGAGGTTGTAGTCCAAATGTACACACGAACGACGTTACCATTTTTCTATCAGTGAAAAGGTAAAAATTTAAATTATATATTATCTTTACATAATGATAAATATTTAATTAATATAATATATATATATATATTAAATACATCATTAAAACCAGTTGTAAGAGGTGATCATGAAAAATTAATTACATCCATCTGCGAGGCAGTAGTCTTCCATACACATGAATGATGGTTTCATTTACCATTTGATAGAATATATAGATTTAAGTTATTAAATTAAAATAATAACATATCAATATATGGGATATACTTTTTATTATTATATAAACATGGTTTAATAAAATTTTAGGGATGTGGAAGAAGAAACAAAACAAAAAACACTCAATTAATAATGATACCTCTTCTTCAGACCACCTCTTTAGGATTATACCTAAATCATCCATAGATTGGATTTATAACCAAACCAAGGACTCTAGGATGTGGTTATTGATGTAATGAATTTATTTGGATATTAATGTTCTTAACTAAAAGGCTTTTAATTTGTTAAGTGGAGAGTCGATGGGGTGGCCTTTTATAAGTGGGGGAGAGAACACACATGAAATTTTTAAAAAGAAAAAGTTATACCCACAATTGTCACATTCCAAAAGGATAAAAAATGGACCATTATCAAGCCTTCGATGAGATAAGGTTTCAATATTTAAAAAAAATTATTTTATACAATTATTTATGTAATTTTAGCCCATATATTTTTATTTTAACCCCCTGGTAAACCCATTTTCACCATAACTGCGGTAAGATATTTTTATTGTTTTCATTATTAATTATGACAAAAAATAACTTGAAATTATTATATAAAATAAATTATTATTAAAAATATTTAATACATTTTATCAAATTAAATTTTCATAATTAGTTTAATTTAATTTAAAATAAAACCCATTGATGCAATGAAAAAGCAGTTTTTCAAGAAATGTATTTTTCAAGTATAAGATGGTCTTATATTAACTTTAGAACTAGTAATAATCATTATATGAATTTAAATTAATATTTATCAACATATAATACATAAATTTAATTCAAATAATTCCTCATTTGGGGTTATTTTAAATAATTAAAATGGAGAAAAATTACGCACTTTAAAATAGTTTTCAAATCAATCTGTTTTTATTCCTAAAAATAAACTTATAATAAAATTCAGTATAAAGAAGATTAAAATGTAATTAATTAGATAAAATATAAATAAATAATACTTATGTTATGTGAAAACAAATCCAAATAATTATTAAACTTTTAAATTACTTAATTTATTGAAAGAAATGACAGTTTTACAAAAATCAGTATTTTCACTATTCACTAAAAATCAATATTTTCTAAAAAAATCCCAAAATTTCACCCAAATTTAATTTTGATATGATGATTTAAAATTTAATTTAGTTTTATTAAATAAATTTTATAAATTTTTTGGAAATTAATTATAATATTTTCTCATAAAAAGCAATAAAATCATTTTTTATGAAAACATATTTTTGATGAATAAAATGATATTACTAAAAATTGACTGATTATTTACTAAAAATTAGAAATATATTTATATTGAGTAGTATATATATATATATCATAATTTATTTAATCATCTTCATACCTACCAATTATAGGTTTAGGTTATAGTGGTCAAATATTTGATGTTTCGTTTATGCTCGGTGTTGCATGTCATATGTGCTATCAAATATAATATTCTTTTTTTAAACTCAGGGTGTTATAGAAATCACAAATTATCAGAAAACACATTGGAAACAAAATCATTAAATCAATGTGATCGTTATTACATGCTCAAAAATACAAATAATGAGGAATAAATACACAAATAAAAAATATTACCTCATCATTGGAGCGATCAATACTGAATAATAGCTCTACGAAAATGATGATGATGAGTTTTATTGAATCTGGTCATCAACCCATGATCCTCCCATGTTCTTTCATTAATGATCTTCTAAATGATGGATCTCTCTCAATCTCTATGTTTTTATTGCTAAACCTGGATAATTTTCATAACATAGATTATATAAGTTGTTTCTAGGCCATGACATCTATTTAGATAATTAAACTAATTAAATTAATTATACTAATTTAATTCATTTTATATCCTTCCATGAAATAGAATTGTTTTAGAACCCAATTAAAATTAAATTTATATCGTTCTTAGGTTTCACCTAGAGTTTTGAAACCAAAGATGGTATTAATTTACCTATAAAAGCCTTCATTCAATAGGAAAACCATTAATTATGAAATAGTTCATGTGTGTGGTTTAATATATTTAATATTTTTAAAATATCAATTATAGGGTCCTTTGACACCCATAACACTATGTTGACTCTAAAGAAAAGCCTATAAATATATAAATAAATACTCAAACATCCCAAACAAGTAAATCAGAGTTATTACATTAATATTCATTATATATTGACATTTGATGCCAACATTATTTGTCTCTATACCCGAACTTCCAACGGTGCCCAAAATATCCTATAAATCTTGTTCTACTCGTTTTAGATGCAATATTTATAGTTCTTTCATCTTCTGTTACTTACTATTTTTGGGTTGTAACTTCAAACTCTTGGGATCTTCTTGAGGGGGATTATTTTATTAAAAGTACAACAGAAAAAAATTGATGTATTGGTGGATTAATTGAAATTTTTATCCACCCATTTTGTTCACTTTTAATTTTAAAACATGAACTTGTTCATGGGACGTTACTACAATAAAAAAATATAAAAAATTGGTTAATTTCATCAAATATATTGAAGTATATACTTATACATATGATCTTAGATTTGTTTTTTCACTGATATGTGTCTTTCAGAATGGAACCCTCATTAGAAGTTTGTATGTAAGTATCTTTACTTTCTCTAATTTGGGAAGTTCTAGATTGTATATATTAATAATTTATCAACTTCACTTCATGTTTGAGACACTTTATATTGAGAGAATATTTTTTAATCTTAATTTATCTCAATCTTCCTTCCCAATATTTCTTCAATTTTTCAATCAGAACTTCATGCATTTTCATAGTAAAATAAATTCTTCTTTAACTTCCACAAGATCTATGAGAGTATTTTACTTTTTGAATTTCCTTCCAAGTGTATCTTTTTTTCCATAAAATTCCGGTTCTAGTAATGATTTTTAATGGATAAATAACTTAACAAAACAAAGTATATATGCAATAAATTATTTACGAACATTCTCAACATACCTTTCAAATTGAGAGTAGAAGTATTCAATAGTTTCAATTGACACATCTTCTTCATACTCTCTATAACTGTAGCTAGTTTCTTCAAAAGGATCATTTTAAACATATTTTATAGATGATCAGTTATCGCTTTTATCATCATCAGAAGGTAATTTATCCTTATTTTCCTTCTTTGAGATTTTCCTTAATCTATTTTTCAACTTTTTCTTCCTATTCTTGAGTATTTGGGATAAAACCATCAATTTAGCTTGAATGGGTTTGCAGTTTGATTTATTATTCTAAGTTTCTTCAAGATTTTATTTGAATCTTCACTTTGTAATGAGCTTGTGAAAACAAATAGGAATTGTTTATATACAATCAAAATCAAAAACTGAATTTTCTCTAATACCACTTGAAAAGCCCATTGGATCATTCAGACACTTGGGGGTGAATTAGGTGTCATCTTTGACCGAGTTTCCATTTTATTTTAAATTATACCCTCTTACAATCAAACCACTATCCCATTTAAGAGATATGGATATTTTAATGCATGTGGGACCCTCACCTCAATATGGTGATGTATAATAAACATTCACAACATCACAATCGGTTTTTATAAGTTTCAAATAATCCTATAAAACCTACTCTTTTCCATGCTTGGATCGTATAGATTCATGGATTTAATTGTAACTTTAATTTGAAGTGATTATAAGTGTATTTATTTATTAAAAACAATGTTCAAAAATATATCATCCACATCTCTAGTTCAATTTTCTTTATACTAGAACCACCAGTTATTTTATTTTGTTACGTATACTAGAATAAGTAGTCCTTTAAAGTTCATCTTTTAAATGAGTGGATAGAAATTCAAATACTGGGATCTTATTAATAAAACTTCATGCATATTGGCCTTGTTCTAAACTCATTCCAACTGTGATTTGGAATCATAGTGAATCTTCAATGTTATATGAGTCTGAATACAGTGGATTAATATCAGCAGTTGCATTAGCCTCTCTCTCCCTCTCATATTTTTTTTATCTATATATTTACTCTTGAATTTAGAGGTCTTCTCTTTTTTAAATACTAAAATAATATTCTGGTGGTAGAAGTATTGGGTTATCCCTCTTCGATTGTATGGAATATCATTATAATTTCTTCCGTAATAAAGGGTTTCTCAATTCTCAATTATAAATAATTATAATATTTTTCTCATACATGTGTGTGTGTGTTGAGAGAGAAATGTCACGAATATCCATTGAATATTATTTTCATAATATTTAAACATTTATTTTACTAAAATATCATCATTTTATCCTCATCTTTGAACTTATTTCTATAAATATATATATTAATGTTTCTATGGGAATATTTCCATGATTTTTGACATCTTGAACTCTTAAAATTCTTTGACCTTTAATTTTATTTAACACTAAGATAATATCTTATTTTAAAACTTCTAAGAAGTCATTCATATATATTTACATAGTAAATAAATTACCACGGCTCAATCTCCACCATGAAATACACATCTTTTAAATATTTTCGCATCTATAAGAAATTGGTAGCACTGTGACATAGCTTGTGTCATAGAACACTTTATTTTATACTTTCATTATTGATTAATTAACAAAATGGGCACCATAAATAAACTATGGTGTGGTCCATTACATTTTGATCCTTATTCCTTCTTTAATTAGAGAAATCACAAGAACTAAAAGATCCATAGAAATTTCATTATGACATGGTGGCATATTTATTTCACTCTCCCACTCTTATTTTTTTATCTACATAGTTAATCTTGAATGTAGAGGTCTTATATTTTTTCAATACTAAAAAAATATTCTTGTGGTAGAAGTATCAGGTCATCCCTCTTTGACTGTATGGAATATCATTATAATTTCTTCAATAATAAAGGGTTTCTCAATTCTCAATTATCAATAATTATAATATTATTATCCTACATGTGTGTGTGTGTATTGATAGAGAAATTCCTTGAATATCCATTAAATATTATTTTCATAATATTCAAACATTTATTTTACTAAAATCTTAGAATTTTATCCTCGTATTTTAACTCATTTCTATAAATATATGTATTCATGTTTCTATGTGAATATTTCCATGCTTTTTGGAATCTTGAACTCTCTAGATTCTTAGACCTTTGATCTCATTTAACACTAAGATAATACCTTATTTTAAAACTTATAAGGACTCATTCATCTATATTTAAACATTAAATAAATTACCACAGTTCAATCTCTTCCATGAAACGAACATATTCTAAATATTTCCACATCTACATGAAACTTGTAGCACTGTGACATAGCTTGTGTCATAGAACACTTTATGTTATACTTTCATCATTGAGTAATTATCAAAATGGACACCATAAATGAACTACGGTGTGGTCCATGACATTTTTATCATTACTCTTTCTTTCCTTAGAGAAATCACAAGAACTAAAATACCCACTAAAATTTCATTAGGACATGTGGAATCTTTATTTCACAACACCTATGACACAACCTTTATTTCTTAAATGTGGAGCTCTTCTCCTTCATCATTACACAACAATAACTTGATCTTCATGTTGTTAAGGCTAATCATTTTATCTCATCTTGAATCATAATTATTATTATTTATTATGGTATTAATTTAATAAATATTAGTACCAAATATTATTCTGGATTAATCTATTTTTCAACAGATACTAAATATGGAAATACACATCTTTTGACCCAGAAAAATCCTCAAAATTATCTAAGTATGTGAAGATCAAACGTCATGAAGAAATGATATCATATGAAGAAACTATTACAAACAAGATCAATCGTGACTTTTAAGATATCCAATAAATAATTACAGACAGGATCGACTATGAATTTCGAGGTAATATGTATGAAGAAACCATTCCTTTCAACTGCCCTTATAGATTCAATTGACCATGAGGTATACAAGCTGCCATATACATTTTTCAACTCAATGGATCGATCACCTGTACAACCTAATGATCATGAGGGTCGACTGTGAGGTATCTTAGGCTTACCAGGACATAGCCTTTATAATTTCTAAGTTACCCATACATAGCCACTGATTTCAAGTGTTACCTTTATGTATCTTTGAGAATTTAAATATTACCTTTTTTTATGGTGTGATCTACCAATACTCCATTAGTAGAATTATCACATTGTATTGATTAAAGGACTCATTTTTTTAACTTTACATGGATTATGGAATTCTTGTATTACATTTACATAAGGTCTAATTTCCCTTACACAACGCGCATAAAATAAGATTTACCATTGCATAGGTAGCCATTTTTTTTCATTACCCTTTAATATTTCACTGTTATTCCTTTACCCATATGTATATTCATATTTTTCTTTGTTACCCTTATGTAGGTATCATTTTACCTTAATGTAGGTAGTTTTACTTACATATTACCCTTCCATTTGTATAAGTAACTTGAATTTACCTTTGTACAAGGTATAAAGATTTTATTTTACCTTCACATTTCTACTAAAATAATCTCAAAATAAATCAGTTCATTCTCAAAGACTTCTTAAGGCCTTATAAATTCCATCAAATTTTATAATAGATACTCTCACAATCAGTACATTCTATTTAGAATTAAGATTATGTCACCAATATACATCACATGTAAACCGATGCCTTCTCTAACCCTTTCATCCATGATATCCAAGATTTCAGTCAAGAATTATTCACTATATGTTTTATATAGTATAGCAGTAGCTCAACAACCTATCATTATTTATCCAATACATATTGATATCCATATAACTTCCTCATCAAGAACAAATAAAACTCAAAAAATGGTCACTTCACATGAGGTAAGAAATGTGATAATGATTAAAATAATTTTTATAATATTTTAAAGGCAAAAGGTTTTATTTTCAGTAAAAAACTTTCATAAGTTATCATGTTTTCCCAAGTAACTTTCATGATTATGATTTTTACTTTATTATTACAACATGTTTTATAAAAGAAATTTGGGAAATGAAGTTGATTTTATGAGTAAGTAAAATATTATTTGAGCTCAAAGTATAGTTTGTAAAAGGAAAAATTTCTTATGGATTTCATGTTTTTAATAGACTTATGGGTTTCCTTTATTTTTATATCCCCTGCTGAGATTTTTATTCTCATCCCATATTTTCATATGATTCTAAAAATTTTATGTACTTTAAGTAATTATAAAAAGATCTAACTTTTGGTAATGAATTATTTTTTTAAAAGAATCATGTTTGTTAAGAATTAAATAAAAGTTTAATCATAAGAACCTATTTTGATATAAAAAATATACACCTTCTAAAATTATCCACTTTGTTATGTAATGGTTTTCCTAATTCTATAAAACTATAAATATAAAATATTATGGGAATGTAATAATGTAGAATCATTTCTATTAAACTCATAATTATTGGTTGGTTATTTATAAGTTCATATAGTTCCCTTTAGTGATTTTTGTTACCCCCTTCGTTCTAGAGCTCCCTCTCTTTGAATATCATATTGTTTAGCCTAGGGGTTGAAGGTAAGGATTTTTTCTCATATTATTCTCCCCTATCTTCTAATTTTTATTTGGGATAAAACCTATCTTGGGGGAATCATGCTAGGATATCTTTTTTAGGGTGTTTTTTTATGAATATTTTATTTTAAACCATCATAAAAGGGTTATAAGGGGATAGATATAAAAGTGTGTGGTGTGGTTTCATGTTAGAGACCTTATTTGGTGTTGGTGGGTTCTCTTAACTATACTTACATTAGGAAATTTAATAAAAAATATTTAAAGTTCTATAATTTTTTACTTATGAAAAATGATCTTGATAAATCTTGGTTGAGTGTTCTATAAGTGAAAATGGTTTTTTAATGGTTGTGGGTGATTTATATTTTGATATAATTACTTATTGGTGATTTAGTTTTAAAAATGGAAATTCTAGAATGTGTTAAACTTTAGTTTGTATGGAGTTTGTGTGAGTATGTGTGTTCACCCTTTGTATTAATAAAATCTTCATTTGGAAGAATTTTTTTTAAAATATGATTTTGGTATAATAGTGGTTTGGAATTGGCATGAGTTGGTGTGAGTTCACAATGCATATGGATAGGGCCTTTTGGGTTTGAACATAGATGTTAATGAAAAAAATAAGTTATATATATTGTACCACCAAGTGATTAGTTGGGTTAGGGGGTTTTTTCCTCTCTTGAGTTTGGGAATCTGGTTATTCATGCTTTGATGGGGTTCCATTGGTTTAGTGTCCTCGCTTCTAGAAGGGAAAGTTTACTGCATTATAAGGGTGAGTTAGTTCATGGAATGGGTGTGTGAGTTATGGTGTGGGTTACTTTATGAAAATAATAGGTAAAAATAGTATATTTTTAGTATGGGTGATTATGTGGATTATATTGGTATTATTTATATCTATTATGATTTTCTATTATTTTATATAAAATGTGAGCTAACATTTTTTTTTAAGTAGATTGTGTGGAAATTCTTGGGGGTTTTACTAGTGGGTTTTATACTCATCCCCTGTATATGAATTTTGGTGTATATTCATATGTTTTTTTATTATGATATAGGTCATAGGAAGACCTCTTACTTCACAAGATGTTAATCTTGATATTGTGGTATTCAGTGATGGATTAAGGAGATAGAAGCTCAGAGGTAATAGTTGGGGGAGCTTGGATCAGTCACATATTTAACACCTTATATTTCCTTTTGAGTTGTTTGGTCTTGTATAATTATCTAGAGATATTATTTATTGATTAAATTATTGTTTCCTAGTCATGTTAAATAATTTTAGTATTATTTTTTTTAATCATGCATCACATATACATTTTCAATGCGGTTATTTAACTATATGTTTTGTTATATGTAAGGGTAAATTGTTCCCCAATGTTATCATCAACCCAATGAATTTATTTCTATCCTTTGGTTTCTATGGGATTTAACAAAGTTTACGGACATCCTGATCTTATTCTTGGTGTCAGGTGGGGTTGGGATTTTACACCATTTCCATCAAAAAAAATTGTATCATAATTTGAATCTAGTATACTAATATCTTTTAAAAGTATCACAATTAATAACTCGAGAAATTTCATAAAACTCATATTGCTTCATCCATTACTTGCTTTCATGTTACCCAATCTCAATACCAATGATAAAATTGATAATTTGATAAAAATTATATAGAATGGTTTTTTAGAATTATCATATAGTCACTCAATCATTAGGGTTTTCCCAATTTTTCTCAATTTGATATCATCAATCAGTTCCTCTATTTGATATGATTTTTCATCTTGAAAATATCTATTAGTATAAAAATTTTAATTCTATTGTATTTAACAAGACAAATTCATAGCCTTTAACTTAAATTAAAATTATTATAAATTTAATGATTCTTTATTTCTATAGATCTCAATTTATGAATTTTCAATCACTTCATGAATGGATAAAAACAATTTTTCATTTCTAACATTTTTTTAGTGAATCTTATGAAATCATTAACCACTTTTTTCTATTCATCATTTTTTCTTTGTGTATTAATAAAACTATTATTAATTATCACCTATATAAACTATTAAATTGAGAATGAAATTTATTATTTATTGTAATGGTAAATTCAAATTTACTAAGAAATATTCCGATACAAAATATTCTATTTTTTAAAATAATAACAGAAATGACATCAAGAAGCATACATGCATGAAATGTTTTAAATTTTATATATTATATATAGTTTTAGGTTTTAGACTTAATTTATAAATTATTACTTGAATAAATGTTCTTCTAACATATATTCATGTGTGTGTGTTTTGTACTAAAATTTATATAATTTGTAAAAAATATAAAATATTTTTTAAAAAATATAACAACAAAAATAATATCAATATTAATGGTAATAATTAAATGTTATTATATATTTAATAAAAAATAAAAAAATAAAATAAATTAAAATTATCAAAAACATTAATTAACATTTTAAAAAATAAATTCGTCTAAGACAAAACACATGACTATAAATTCACTAAACCAAATGTATAATTTTATTATAAATTTAAAAAAAAATAGTAGTATGATACATATAAATTAATATACAAAAAATAAAACACTATTATGAAAGAAAAAATAAGTATAATTTACTGTCAAGGAAGGGGATTAAATTGAAAGGGAGAGAAATAGAGAGATAAATTTCATTATAATTTCTTTGTGCTTCTTGTATGTCCTCATAATTAAAGAAGACCGCACTTCCCTTTTATAGGTAATTCTGGGAGGGGGTAGAAGGATTATTGGGGGTGGGTACCTAACCACCATTATTCCTTGGTATGTACTAAATTCAACTACCTAATACTCTCCCTTGGGATACATACCCCTTATAAATTCATACATGTTTTGATGTTGCCTCATTAAAAACTATTTTTCTAACAAATATAGTGGGATAAAAACCAAAATAAAAACGTGTAACCATATAGACTCCCCTTGAAAGTCACATTACATAATGTGATTATTCATTAACTAAAACAAAAAACATTCTTGATATACCCCATGCAATTCTGTCACTTTTTCATTATTTGAAGATGTTACAGCAAGTTCCTCCTTCTAGGATCTCAAAGATATTGAGGTACCTCAAACTATGAACACATAGTTAGTCCATGATTGTATATTATGTGAATCTAATAAATAATAAATATCTTTAAAACTGATTATATTTTTCTCTAATTTATTATAATAGAATAAAACCAAATAAAAATTACCACAAAGATGATAAAAAATATACTTAACTCTATTCTAGTTCCTTTATATAGGTTCTGAACTAAACCTTAAAAATAAATTAGTATGAAAAGATATATCATGATGAGTACAATTAGAAAGATACATTAGTGCTCTGATGGAACTGAGGTATGGTACTTCTGAACCAACCAACACTTCATTTTCTTTATAGGTTCAAAATTGATTTTTATCATTGTTTAAAGATTAAAAAACCATTAGAGTACTAAAAGGATTTTTTTATCTATACTGAATAATTTTTGGGCCCTTTTATTGTAATTTGATGAATACAAGAAATATACCACTTGGCATATGATCAATTTGTAATCCAAGATAATAATTGGTTTCTCCTCGGTCCTTTATTTTAAATTTATCCTTTAAGTTTCTCATTTCTTCTTGGATCTCCTCAAGAGTTTTAATGATATTTAAATCATTGATATAAATAGAAATTATTACATATCTATGTTATTTTTTCTTAATAAAATTACATGGGCATATAAGATTATTTTCATAACTTTTATTTAAGAAACATTAACTAACCAACACACACACACATATTTCTTTAACCCATACATGGATTTTGGTAATTTAATTTAATATAGGACTTTAGGATTTAATTTCAATGCCTCAAGTATTATGAATTCATCAAGTATTATTATATATATACTACTATCAATTGGCCCATATAAATAAGTTGTAATAATATCTAAAATATTTATATTGGCATTTTTAGCTACTACCAGGCTAATTAGATACTGAAATGTAATAGAATCCATAACAGTAGAATATGTCTCTTCATAATAAATTATAGGTACTTTGGAAAAAAAATACATGATAATATGATCTTTATATGTTAAAGTATCATGTTTCTCAATATGATTAAGCAAAAAAAACCCCATTTATATCCAATAGTCTTTGAAAGTTGGTGTGCCAACATGATACGTCCAAATACATTTCAATTATTAAATGAAATTAATTCAACTTGCACTATAACTTTATATTTACTCCAGCCATTTAATTTTTGATATTCCATAATAAACCCTGGTTCATGATCTTTATTCCTGATATCATGTTCCATAGAATATGAAAAGATTTCATTTATATTTCCCAATTTATATGGATTCTATATATCACCCATAGTATCATAATTAAAAGAGTTTTCATTATTTTTAAAACCATCAAGGTTTTCTATATCATGTGATTTTTTTATGATCCCCATCATAATTCTCTTCAATAACACTTAAATTACATGTTTATTCTAAAACAAAAGACTCTATAATGGGATTTTAAATTATAAATGCTCCTTTTATTTTTCAAGTATTTATATCCTTGAAATTGGTATTCTATGCTCAAGTATTTTTTTATATTTCTATAAAATCATTATTTAATTATTTCTTTAGGATATCAATTATAATTGGTTTATTTATAGCTGATATTTGTGACTTAGTAACACTCTTTCTATTAGTAAATGTATTAGGCAACTGATTTTCTAGTTTTTTAAAATGTAAAATATTTTTCACTTCCATCCCATAATTATGGATGGGAGTATCAATAAAAAATAATGTTTTCACATTCCACAAAATCTCATCCCTTTTATCTTTTCTCCCCTTAATATTGGGAACACTTATTCGTTGAAGTGGAAATAAACAAATCGTGTTGTAAATAAATCACTATTTTAGGTTTAAGAAACTTGAAAATGGATGGGGATTCATATCACACATATATTCCCAATCTTTTTTAAGGTCCCATTTCAGTATATAGTGGGAGGGAAATCAGAACATATACTACATTAACAGAAATTATTATGTGGGAGACGTCAGGATCTTGTCCAAATATAGTTGGAGTGGAGAATTATTGTGATATTAACTTGGAATGATGATAATCAATACTAAATCATGAAATATTTCAAGACCCTCTACATATCTTAGAAACTTTGTTCTCATTATCAATAGTCTAGTAATAATCCGAAGGCATTTTTTCAATAATCCGGATAAAAAAAATTGTATGCACATAGGGAACTATATGAATTATAGTAATACCTATTTTAATGTAGTGATCATTGAAATATTTTGATGTAAATTATCTAGTATTATTATGCCTTACTTTCTTGATGACATAATCAGGTAATTATGTTATTAATTCAATTATTTGTGCAAGAAATCAATAAAATGTTTCATTGTGCATCGAGATACAATAAATGTGTAACCATATGATAGATTCATCAATTAATACCATAAAATATTTTATTATTCCACATTATGGATGAACTAGTCCACATATATGTAAAGTACTATGTTTTTTAACCAGGTTAAAAAATGAAGGTTTTTGAATTTTTCCTGGTTTATCAACGGGTTGGTTTTTTAAACTGAGCTCTGGAATTTTATTTTGTGTGTTGAAACAGCTAAATGTGTCATTTTTTAGACTTGCATAATTACATTATAATTTTATCGGGTGTCTCGATGAGTCTTGGGAGCACCATATCTGAAAAATTCTACTTTAATGGATCTGCATGGGTAGTGTATGGTTGCGGTCCAACCTGTGCAACTTACCCAATTTAATATTTTATTTATTTTAATTAAATAATATTAAATGGGTTTTTTCATGTTTAAATAGAGGAATGTGCTAATAATAATAATGTTATTATTATTATGGTATCATAAATTATTTTCATGGTTTGGGATTTTAATTTCATGTTAAAGAAGTGTAACATTTATGATAATTTAATGTGGCTTTTGAGCTTTTCAAAGAAACATTTAATTAAATAAGGGGTTTCAGATTTAATGAATAATTATTATTAAATATAGGTTTTGGATTTATCAAAGGTTTGAAAAATAATAATAATAATGAGATTATTATTATTTTAGTTTTATGAAGGTATTAATTATTATTATTATTATTGAAATTAAATTAGGGGTTATGGGTTAGAGTTTTTATCATATTAATGATATTGTAATAAATTAGGGGTTTGGGTTTTAAATAAAAGAAATCTGGAATAATAATAATTATTATGTTATTATTATTATTATGGTTATTTAGTTAAATAAAGGTTAAAATAATTGTGTTAAATGATCAATAGGGAGTTTCATAAATAATTATGAAACATTTATTAAGAGAATAGTAAATAAAGAAGTGTTTTTAATTAAATGGGGAGTTTTTCACTTATTAGATAAGTGTTTAATGTGTATAATAATAATAATATGAGTATTATTATTTTAATTATTACATCCAATTATTCAGATTAATTTTAAGGGAAAAGAAAATAAAAAGGGGAGGCGCGACATGCAGGTGAGGCGCACGCCCCCCCCCCCCCACCCCCACCCCCCTATTTTATTCCTCCTTAGGTGACACACCAGGTGCACAGCACCCTCTCTCTCCAGCTGCTTTGGATCCATACCTGTGGAGAAACCTCCAGCAGCACATGGCCCCTTCTCCCTAGCATGCAACCCTCAGCTGGACCCCCTCACAGCAGCGCAGGACACTCCCGGGCAGAACCTTTAGTGCATTACCCCCTCTCCCAGACTCCACTTTGTGTGTGACGGTTCCTCTCAGAATCTTCATGAATCTTGAATGCCCTTTAAAGGTGATTCTTCTTGTGTATAACTTGTGATTTTCATCGGCCATTTGAATCCTCTCTCTCACCGTGTTTTCTTGGGCAAAACCCTAAGGTTCAGGTTTAATCCTATTGTTATGTTCCTTTATTTTTAGGATATGTTAATGTTTACTCGGGACCCATTGGTCCATAATCCATTATCGGCCTCTAAGGGAGAGGTGGATGGACTCATTTTTCCTTGTCTTCATTGCTTCAGGTAAGGATATGGATTTTCCCTTTTTTTTGCACCATCTAATTTAGTGTCAGACAAATTATACGAGTCCCTGGTACTTTATTTAAGATGTGTTGAGTCATGTCATTGAATTTTTTGTGATTCTAAATTATGTTGTAGTGGGTTTTAATCAATGTAGAGGTTGAACACATGTATATATATATATAAGTATATATTTATATACATAAAGGAGTGTGTGTGCGGTTTCAGACCAGATGCAGATTGGTTTTCGTCGTATGTCAATCCACTGAATATTGTTTTGGTTCCACCCTGAGTTAGGGTCCCAAATCTCAATCACTTTATTTAAGAATTATTTTCTTCTTTAAATAATTTGAGAGTATGAATTCACTTGATTTTGGAACTACTAAATTTTCTTTAAATGATAATTAAAGATAAACTGTTGGTTAGACGTAATAACATATCATGCCTGCTTAAGGTTGGGTTTTTGTATGTATCCCTTATAAATGAGGAAATAACCATATGTTGGTGTTAATCATTTATTACTAGCTATTGAAAATATGTTGAACTTATGCCATGAATATTAAATTTTTAAACAAGAAGCACCCATGGGTCTTCCTTAGAAATGAGACTTAAATGGCGTTGGACTTAGACATCCTTTAGTGTGTATTTTTTTAACCCATGTCACAGAATGTTAATTATGCAAATGATGATTTATCAGTTAGAAAATAAAATTGTTTAATTTAGAAAAATGGGTAATAGGTTAATTGATTGAATAATTAATTATCTAGTCATGAGTTGGAAAATTTGTGGCATTTACTGAATATTGAATATTTTGACATGTTTAGAATATAAATTGGAAATTGGTAATAATTAATGGATGGATTAATTATTACATGATAAATGGTAAATGGTTAATTAAATGATGAACTGGTTAAAAAGATATGATTTAATTAATTAATTGGTGAATTAATTAATTTTCATACATTAAGTTAAGATCGTGAATTGATTGATTATTACGACTGGTGGCCAATAATATTTTTGGATGCGTGTTTATTTTCCATGCCTTAAGTTGTTTAGGATGGAGTTGTTTAAAAATATGATATATTATGTGAGATTGTTTCTAAATATGTGGGCCTTGTTTAGCATGTTTGACTTGTGATTTTTACGACGTGCATGTTAATTGTTAATGTCCTGGATGAAACACTATTTAAGTGGACGGGTTCAGACTTGTTAAAGATTTTGGATAATTAATTGAGAATAATTAATTGATAATTAATTATTAACTATTGATATGTTGAATGGTTAATTTATTTTAGAATTATTTGACATGAGGTTTATGTTGTTAATTAGTTGTTGAATTAATTAACGGATTGGATTAATTAATTTATGAATTAATTAATGGATGGTTTTGTGGTGTTATACATGGCATTTTACACCAATGATAAATATGTTTGTATGATTGATAAATGGGTTGTGAGATAGGGACTGATGCTCTAAATACTCATGGGGTGCAATACATGGCGTTCTACACCCATCTTGCATGAAAATATTATTTTATGGGATAGGAACTGATGCTTCAAATACCCATGGGTTGTGAGACAAGGACTGATGCTCCAAATACTCATGAGGGTGCTAGATATTATGTTCTACACCCATTAATTGACATTGAATTGTGAGTCCAATTGGTTGTACATGAAATGAGTTAAATGTTTACTGAAAACTATTGTGACGTAATGATTTTTGAGTTGAATATGAGAAAGGGTTTATACTTATCAATGAATTGGGTGAATCACTATTAGTGGATGGACCGAGGAGCGAATCACTATTTCTATTGGACGGGCTTAGACTTTGTATATGAAATATTAAATAGAATGACTTATGACATGCTATCTAAGCTAAATCAAAAGCATGGATTCAGTCTTTACTATGATTACTTAGATAGTCTTTAGATACATCTTTGGTGAGTGACTTATATGGGGGATGTCGGCTTAGGCTAGATCTCGAGAATTATGTAATTTATCTAGGTTTGGATAAATGATAAATGAAAATGAATGTGTGATGACTATTTGGTATACATTTAAAATGTATAATGCAGGTTCAGACACCAGCTGAGAGCTGAAGTAGGTACTTGAGTATATAGTTACATTGTACTACTTACTTTAATTATGCATGCTTTCACTTTTTAAATTATTTATTGAATGTCTGGATTTGGGGTAAAGACCAGTGGTTCTGACCTACTGATATTTATATCTCACAACCTAATCAGGTCTCCATTGCACTGTAGTACCCGAGTAGATTCTATTTGGTTGTAGGATTGTGCTGTTAGCAAATACTTGGGAGATTGGATTAGAGGACCAAGCAGGGGCTCGGGATGCTCGAGTTGAAAGCATGTACGGCTTGGTTGTCTTTTATTTTTATTGTACATGATGTTTAAATCATGTTGTATTGTTTATTGATTTCAATTATGTATCCATAACATGTCATGTATTCATCTTATGTATAATTGGCATTAGTCACTTTTATAAAATGGGTATTATTTATCTTCCATTGTTTTGTCAATTATGTACTACTGCTTCCACTATTGTTTTTTATTTACTCTGATATACCATTGTGAAACTATGATAAGAGGGTATAGTCTACCCACTGACTATCCTTATACCCTCACTAATAGTCAGTAGATTATGGCATGCGGGGAGATTCACTTGAGGTCATGTGGCGACCAGTCCAGCCACCGGTTTAGGGTTGAGCCAGGTCGGGACGTTACAAAGTGGTTTCAGAGGGTTATTTTCCTTTTTTATTTCTATTTTGGGTTGGTATACAGGAGACTAGGAATGTGTCGGCACTTGGGTTAATAGTTGTTATTTGGACTGATCACCCCATGTTCGAGAAATGACCAAGTGGAGAGGGATGGGAGTTGATGTTTGTTGTATTTGAGGTTACGGTTGATATGATTTCACCTTGAGTGACTGGTGTATTTTCCACTGCTTATTGATTTTGAGAATTTTTAATAATAAAAATTGTCTTGTCCTGATAGGGCAAGGAAGTTTCATATATGCATCATCTTAGGCACGTAGAGATACACATTCCATGCATGTAACATGCCATGTAGTTGCATTAGTAGGATGCATGCTAATTTGGATTTTGTGCCTTGGGTGAAAGGCCTTGTTTTGATCTACTTTAGCATGCCTCTATATATAGCATGTTTTGGTGATAGATTTAGCATTATTGAGAGATTATATTCCATACTTAGTTATTATCATGTTTTGTTGTTGTTCCATGCTTTTGTGTTATAGCATGTTGTTGTGTTATTTCTTATGCTAGCATAGTAGAGATGTTTGATATATGAAAGGGATGCTAAAGTTAAAATGTTAAATGAATGTTTATTGTGATAAATGGGTGCCAAAATCCAGCGATAAGTTGTATGGGCGCCTTATCGATTGGTATATGGCCACCCTGTTTGAACCTTATATAACCATAGTATGTTTGAAAATGGTTATAAATGTAAAACTGTTGAGTTTTGATTGAAATGAACTATTGTTGGGTTTCTTTTTAAAGAACCCAAATTGAATAAATGGGACCCTCATAGGTCTCCTTTCTAGTAAAAGGAATTTAGATGCTAAATTGCCTTTTTATATTTGAATAACAATTAATCTTAAATGTTTAAAGAGGATGTTTTTGATAGCATGCCTATTTTTCTGTAGGGCGTTGTTTTGAAAACCAACTAACTTGTTATGAAAAATTACTTGTGTGTTTTTTAAAATTCATTCAAATGTTAAAAGGTTTAAATGAATTAATTAAAATGGCTAAAATGAAAAAAGGGATCATGAACCTCATGATTTCGGTTTTGTGCGACCAAGATATAGGGTCAAGTTTTATGTTTCGTATGAGGATAACCCATGGTAGGTAGTACCCTTAGAATGTTCTAGGCCGTTAAAGTAAGTTTGTCCCATTGCTTGGGAGGAATTATTGGTACTCAGGTGTTATGGCACACCGATTGGTTTATGTTACGGTTTTTATGATCAATATTTGGCATGGTGATCTTGGTTCAAGGAACATCACATGCATGCGTTAAGGTGTTCTAAAATAGAACACCGGTGAGCAGCTGATATTTTCTTTCAGTATCACGGACAATACAAAGGTGGATAGTGTCGCATCGATTTCAGTAAACATGTCAGCGGGTGACACCAAGCTTTTCTTGAACAGAGTCGTTCAGAAGAAGTTCATCTGATCTTCTTAATGACCTTGGTTTTCTCTTAGTGCGCTCTTCCAAATACGATGATCATGTCCTCTATCTTGACCTCATCAGGGACACACTAAGATAGCATTGGTCTTACACCGCGCTACAGTTTAAATATTGTTGGTCTTGATGGGTAGTTATTATCTAGTTAGTATGTGGGATGCATGGTTTCTTTGGGTTACTCCTATATTCATATTGGGGAACATTTTTTTTAAATATCCTTATGATGGCTTGACTTGGAAATTTCACCAGAGGTCAGGTAAGGACTTCATTATACATGCAGATGGTTTTGTAATATTTTTAAAGGCACATCATCAGATAAAGGGTGAATGTGGGTTTTGGGTCTGTGGAATCTTTCAAGGGAAGAATGTGCAACCTATTCTATTGATTTATTGAGATTCAACCATTTTCGTTGAAGAGGTCCCTGTAATGGCCTCAGATATAAGCTCGGTTTTTATGATTAAGATATAAAGTGAGCTTTGGCGCTGGTTTTAAAGGCTTAGTTGTTAGGCTTGTGAAGGGTTAAAGGTGCATTTGGCATTGGGAATGCAACACATCGGTTCTAACAAGATTAAATGACCTTGGTAGGTTGGTTGTTTTAGTAGTGGTTCCTGATGGCTTCTCGGGGATGAGAAGTTTTTAAGGTGGGTAGATTGTAAAGTCTTGTGTTTTTTAACCGGGTTAAAATATGAAGGTTTTTGAATTTTTTTTTTGATTTATAAACATTTTGGTTTTTTAAACTGAGCTCTGGTATTTTATTCTGAGTGTTGGAACACCTAAAGGTGTAGTTTATTGGGCTTGAGTAATTACCCTATAATTTTAGCGGGTGTCCTGATGAGTCTCAGGAGCACTGGATCTAGAAAAGTCCACTTTAATGGATCTACACGGGCAGTGCATGGTTACGGTCCAACCCATTCATCTTACCGAGTTCAATATTTATTTATTTTAGTTAAATAATATTAAATGGGTTTTTCATGTTTAAATAGAGAAATGTGTTAATAATAATAATTTTATTATTATTATGGTATCATAAATTATTTTGATGATTTGATATTTTAATTTCATGTTAAAGAAGTGTAACATTTATGAGAATTTAATATTGATTTTCTGCTTCTCAAAGAAACATTTAATTAAATGGGGGGTTTCATATTTAATGAATCATTGTTATTAAATAGAGGTTTTGGGTTTATTATAGGTTTGAAAAATAATAACAATGAGATTATTATTATTTTAGTTTTCTGAAGGTAATAATTATTATTATTATGGATATTAAATTAGGGGTTATGGGTTGGAGTTTTTATCATATTAATGATATTGTAATAAATTAGGGGTTTGGGTTTTAAATAAAATAAAGTTGGAATAATAATAACAATGATGTTATTATTATTATTGTGGTTATTTATTTAGATAAATTGTAAAAGAATTTAATTAAATGATCAATAGGGAGTTGCATAAAAAATTATGAAATTTTTATTAAGAGAATAGTAAATAAAGAAGTGTTTTTAATTAAATCGGAAGTTTTCACTTATTATATAAGTTTTTAATGTGTATAATAATAATAATATGAGTATTATTATTATAATAATTACATCCAATTAATTATATTAATTTTAGGGGAAAATAAAAAAAAGAAAAAAAAGGGAGGTGTGACCTGTAGGTGAGGCGCACGACCCCCCCCCCCTATTTTCTTCCTCCTTAGGCGACGCACCAGTTGTACAGCGCCCTTGTGCTCCAGCTTCTCTAGATCCTTCCCTAATGTGAAACCTCCATCAGTGCATGGCCCCTTCTCCCTATCGTGCAACCCTCATCCAGACCCCCTCGCAGCAGCGCACGACACTCCCGGGCAAAACCTATAGCGTGCCACCCCCTCTCTCGGACTCCAATTTGGGCATGATGGTTCCTCCTAGAATCTTCATGAATCTTGTCTACCCCATAAAGTTGATTACTTCTGTGTATAACTTGTGATTCGCATTGGCCATTTGACTCCTCTCTCTCACCTTGTTTGCCCAGCTGAAACCCTAAGGTTCGGGTTAAATCTGATCGTTACGTTCCTCTATTTTTAGGATATGCGAATGTTGACTCAAGACCCATTAGTCCATAATCTAGCATCTTATACCAAGGGTGAGGCATATGGAATAATTTTTCATTTTATTCATTGCTTCGGGTAAGGATATGCATTTCTACTATTTTTTTCACCGTCTAAATTAGAGTTTGAAAATTTATACGAGTCCCTAGTACTTTATTTAAGATGCATTGAGTCTTTTCGTTTAATTTTTTGTGATTCTAAGTTATATAGTCATGGATTTTGATCAATGTAGAGGGTGCACACATTTATATATATATATATATATATATATATACATAAAGGTGTGTGTGTGTGTGTGCATTTTCAGACCAGCTACAGATTGGTTGTTGTCGTATGTCAAGCCGCTGAAAATTGTTTTGGTTCCAACCTAAGGTAGGGTCCCAAATCTCTATCACTTTATTTAAGAATTATTTTATTATTTAAATAATTTAAGATTATGAATTTCATTGATTTTTTAACTGCTAAATTTTCTTTAAATGATAATTAAAGATAAACTATTGGTTGGTGGTAACGTCATATCATGCTTACTTAAGGTAGGGTTTTTGTATGTATCCCTTATAAATGAGGAAATAACCATGTGTTGGTGTTAAGAATTTATTATTGGATATTGAAAATATGTTGAGCTTATGGCCTGAATATTAAATTATTAAATAAGAATCACCCATGGGTCTTCCTTGGAAATGAGACTTAAATGGTGTTGGACTTGGACACCCTTTAGTGTGTGTTTTTTTAACCAATGGCACGGAGTGTTAATTACACAAATGATGATTTATCAGTTGGTGAATAAAATTATTGAATGTGGAAGGATGGTTAATAGGTTAATTAATTGAAGAATTAATTATCTAGTCCTGAGTTGGAAAAATTGTGGCATTTAATGAATATTGAGAATATTTAATATTTTCAAATGTTCATAATATAAATTGGAAACTGATAATAATTAATGGATGGATTAATTATTACATGATAAATGGTAAATGGTTAATTAATTGATGAACTAGTTAAATAGATATGATTTAATTAATTAATTGTTGAATTAATTAATTTTCATGCATTGAGTTAAGATCGTGAATTGATTGATTGTTATGACTGTTGGCCAATAATATTTTTGGATGTGTGTTTATTTTCCATACCTTAAGTTTTTTAGGATGGAGTTTTTTTAAAATATGATATGCTATGTGATATGGTTTCTAAATATGTGGGCCTTGTTTAGCATGTTTGACTTGTGATGTTTATGACGTGCATGTTAATTGTTAAATACCTGGATAAAACACTGTTTCAGTGGACGAGTTCAGACTTGTTAAAGATTTTGGATAATTAATTGAGAATAATTAATTGATAATTAATTATTAACTTTTGAGATGTTGAATGGTTAATTGATTGTATAATTATTTGACAGTATATTTATGTTGTTAATTAGTTGTTGAATTAATTAACAGATTGGATTAATTAATTTATGAATTAATTAATGGATGGTTTTTGGGTGTTAGACATGGTGTTCTACACTAATGATGAATATGTATGTATGATTGATAAACAGGTTTTGAGACAGGGAATGATGCTCCAAATACTCACGGGGTGCTATAAATGGCGTTCTACACCCATCTTGCATGAAAATATTCTTTTATGGGACAGGGACTGGTGTTCCAAATACCCATGGGTTGTGAGACAAGGAATAATGCTACAAATACTCATGAGGGTGCTAGACAGGATATTCTACACCCATTAATTGACATTGGATTGCGATTCCAATTATTTGTACATGAAATGAGTTAAATGGTAAATCAAAACTGTTGTGACATAATGATTTGTGAATTGAATATGAGAAGGGTTCAGACTTATCAATGAATTGGTTGAATCACTGTTAGTGGAAAAACCCAGGAGCGAATCACTATTTCTAGTGGATGGGCTCGGACTTTGTATATGAAAAATTAAATAGAATGTCTTATGACGCATTATCCAAACCAAAGCACAAGCATAGATTCATTATTTACTTTTTTTACTTTGATATTCTCTAGAGACATATATGGTGAGTGACTTATACAGGGGATGTCGGGCTTAGGCCAGATCTCGAGAATTATGTAATTTATCGAGGTTTGAATAAATGATAAATGAAAATGAATGTGTGATGACTATTGGGTATACATGAAAAATTTCTAATGTAGGTTTAAACCCCAGCTGAGTGATAAGCTAGGTACTTGGTTATATAGTTACATTTTACTGCTTACTTTAATTATTCATTCTTTCATTGTTTAAATTATTTATTGAATGTCTAGATTTGGGGTAGACACCGGTGGTTCTAGTCTACTGAGATTTATATCTAACACCCTACTCGAGTCTCTATTGTACTGGGGTACCTGAGTAGATTCTATTTAGTTGCAGGATTTTGTAGTTAACAAATACTTGGGATATTGGAGAATAAGACCGAGTGGGGGATCAGGATGATCGAGTTGAAAGCCCATAGGTCTTAGTTGTCTTTTATTTGTATTGTACATGATGTGTAAAGCATGATGTATTTTTTATTGCTTTCAATTATGTATCCATAACATTTCATGCATTCATCTATTGTATAATTGGCATTGGCCACTTTTATAAAATGAGTATTATTTGTCTTCCATTGTTTTGTAAATTATGTACTACTGCTTCCACTATTGTTTATTATTTACTCTGATATACTACTATGAAACTCTGATAATAGGGTATAGTCTCCCCACTGACTATCCTTAGACCCTCGCTACTAGTCGACAACCTCTAGCATATGAGGAGACGCGCTTGAGGTCATGTGGAAACTGGTTCGGCCACCGGTTTAGGGTTGATCCCGGTCGGGACGTTACAATATATCCCCTTTAATTCATTTAAGCAAAGTAGGAATTTTATCCTTATTTTTTTCTAGTGATGGTCTCAAAATTAGTATTTCAAGAGAACAAGCCTCATGGAATTTTTGTTAGTGTAAATATCATTCATAACTTTATTTTAAATCCATAATAATTTTCAATTATTTATTATAGCCTCCCTAAACTATGATGATGATCATGCAATGAATTAATGATTAAGGTTTAATTCTTTACTACCATATCTGTTTTGAATTCACATATATATGTATAATGTAATCTATGAGATAATTTTGGACGTTTTTTAAGTACATGACTCTTATAAAATTTTCAAATGATAATGAACATTTACTTTTCATTTCTCTCAGATAGAGTCTACTTATTATAACCATGCTAGTATATATCATTGAAACTTAATAATTTTCTTTTGTGATTTGTGGAAAATCATCTTTTATAAAGAACTTAGACCCAATAAGTAAAGCCAAAATTGTCTAATCAATTCCTTATATTAAATATGCAAGACTTTATATAGTATTTACAATTGTTTTTTATTTAATATTAGAAAAATACTTTTTATTTTTAAGAATTATGTTTTTTGTTTCACAAACCAGTATAAAAATATTCATTTCATATTCAGAATCCATTTTAAAAATTTATTGAAAATCCACTGATATTAATTAACAACACACTTTAAAAAAATTAAATATAACAACATGAAAAATAAAAAGAATAAAAAGAAAATTACAAATTATATATCATAACTCCTAGATATTTTTTAAATTATTTATTATTATTATCTTATCAAATTCACTGTAAAAATCACCCAACTCATGGTAAGTGAAATTTTTATTTGATGATTATTGATTCTTAATAAAATTATCCTCATTTTCTTATCATTTATGGGATATATCAGTGAATTTTAATTTTTTATCCTCCATTAAATATATTATTTGTAGATTTTATAGACATTCCTTAGTGTTTTACAAACATAGAAATTGTTTAACTTAGAACCACACCTATAGTTGGAGTATTTAGGATATTTTAAAGTGTTTGAGTTGATATTTATTTGATTTAGATATTCATTTCGATAGTTTCTATAGTTACTTCTATATCCTTGTCCATTCATGCTAAAAAAACCACATAATCCATGAGAATCACACCCAATATTTCATCCATTTCTATTGTTATTTTCATGAAATATAAAATTTTCTTTAGGAAATTCTATTGAAAACCAATAGGAAGATACTGGTGATTTTTAATATAAAATAATTGTTTTTATTTCCTAATGTAATAATGATATGATATTATAATACTTTGTATACCCTCATAATAAATATTTTTTTCATAAAATTATATGAGATGAATGAAAATTATTATATGTCTTTTTAAGCATATCAATATCTGTGACCTCAATATCACAATACTTTAATTTTGATACAATTCTATATATAATAGAATTATAATCACTAACCCTTTTATATTCTTGGAATCATAAATAATTCCATTCATCATAATTCATAGAAATAGAAACCTCCTTTTTATGATCATATCTCTATTTTAAACTCTTCTAGGGTTTTCTTGAATCTCTTTCTGTGAGATATTCACATTTCATTTTCTCATTGATATTTTATTAAACAAGATCGTCATTTTTTATTTATTTTAAAGGGTTTGTGAATTATTTTCCTTAACTATTTCTATGAGATACATCAATTCAAAATACATTTCAAAATCCATTTTCCATAACATGCAATTACTTTCTGTAATATCAAGAACACTGGATTCAAGTTTAATGAGATTTGACATGATGATAACTAAAAAACACAATTTATTTTCATTTAGAATAATAATACAACGTGTTTTTTAATTTTTATTCAATAAAATACAATAAATAAAAGTTTAAAATAAATGTAATTATTTAAATGTAATTATTTATATTGAAATATACTTCCCTAATTGTGATAGAAAGTATAACTATAGTCAAGAAGAGTGAAATAATAAAAATCAAGATCATAAAATTGGTATTATATCACTTAATAATATTTTACATCCCTATTTAATTAATAAATATTTTACATGGGGGTTTAAAATAAATAAATTTATACATCATGTTAATCATTTTAAAACATTTTCAAGGGTATCAATTTATTTATTAGACCATCCAATTAGGAAATGTAAAATAAATAAATTTAAATCATTCAGGTAGGTCAAATGTGAACCTTTATGGTAGTAATTAAATTAATTAATTAAAACAATCCAATTTTGTGATAAATAAATAATATTTTATAAATAATTAGAACCATCCAACCAGGCGATGAAAATATGGCTCAAAATAAAAATATACATTTCTCCCTTTTGAAGTGTTCATGCAAATAATGTGTTGTAAAAAATTTAAAAAAAATTAAGTATCAATTAAAGAGAATAAATTGGAAGAGAAAAAGAAAATTTATTATAATTTCTTTAGGTTTCTCATCTTGCATCACAATTAAATAAGACCACAAAATCCTTTTATGGGAAGTGCAACTATGGGTAAGGGGATTGGTGGGATTTTGTAGTCCACAGCCATTATTCTTCGACTACCACTGAATACGGATTCTTAACAAACATAGTGATATATATACCTAAAAAACATAAACCATGAAAATTATAAAATATATAGGAAAATATATTAAAAATATAATGGAATAATATATTAAAAATACATATATTAGTTATCTCTCAAATGATTCTCATAATAAAGGAATAATCAAACTAAAAAATCATTACAAATATGAAAAATTAATGTGGGGGTGTTTTATAAATTAAATTATATAAGATGATTGAGTGTGATTGAAACATATAATAAGGGTTGACTGAAGTGGAGCAGTGGTGGATAGAGTCATAGAAGCATTTATTATGTAATATTATCTCTATAAAATTAATTGTAAATATAATAAATTTTCGACTAATAAATTTTGCTCTGTAAAATTAATATAGTCTATTAAGTTAATGTAATAAATTATGGTATATGAAATTAATGTATTAATTTTTTTTCTATTATATTAATTTGATATTTTATGGTAATAAATCACCTATGAATTAAATCTCTTTAACAATAGAGACAGTTGGGTTGGGTTTCTTGATGATAAAACCAAATTTAAATATTAAGGACCCTACACTTAGTAGAGACATGGGAAAATACATAATCTAGTCCCTAATGTGGAGTGTATAAGGAATTTATTTTTTGATTCCTATATTTTCTATATATTTTTCAATGGTCAGAGGTAAGTAACAATTTATTTTTTATTAATGAAATTCATAGATTTTGTAATTAACTTTTATTAAATTTCTAACATTTAGTATAAAAGGAATAAATACATATTTCTTATAATAAAATTACATACACCCTATTTTGAAAAAAAAACTTTCATATTTCTGGACATATAGATGATCCATTCATTGTTTACAAATCAAATTCTTTCTTTTATTCAAATTCATATATTAAGTTTAAAACTAAAATATGTTTAAATTTCTTTTTTTCTTAAACCAAATGTTTTGGATATCTAATATATAATTTCATTGATTTTAAGGATTCATGTGAACTTAAAAAAACATGAAGCATGTTAAATTTATTCAATTTATATATTAAATAGAAAATCATGATTTTATAAATTTAGGTTTCATTTGTATAATAAAATATAACTTATTATATTCATTTATTATACAGGTTTATGACATCATTTTTATTATAATGTTTAATTTTTTTAATTATTCAGAATTGATTTCATCCATTTATTTTAAACATTTATTAATCTTGATATACATTTTAATGGATTTGGTTAATTAAAAAAATAAAATAATTTAAGGGATGCACTTATAAACATATTCAGTGATTAAATATATTGATTACATATCTTTAATTCTTTAGTTTAATAATTTTTTAATTTTTTTTAAATTTTATTAAAATAAGGTTTCTCTACAACATTAATAATTAAATAAAATATACATATTCATTTAAATCACAATAAATATCATATGTTATTATTTAATTTTCTAGTGGTTAAATATATTTTTTATATATCTTTAATTTTCATTCACTAAAATAATTAAACTATGATTTTTTAAAATATTAATAAAATTCAGTTTTTCCATAGAATTCTTAATAAAAATAAAATCTATATATTTATTTAATCACACTAAGTAATATATATTAAAAATATAATAACTTTTATCCCATGGGATTTTTATTATATTTTCATTATATTAAATATTAAATTTAATTTTCATAATTTACCCATAGGGATTATGAATATAAAAAAATTGATATTTTTTATATGGTTTATTGATTTTTCAAGTTATAATTAATTGTATTATGAAACACATTGTAATTGATAATTCATAATTAATTTTATGGATCTATTAAATTTAAAAAAAAAAATCCCTCAAAAATTTTCACCTTTTTTATATTCATGTTGAAGTGATTTACTATGTAAATTATGTGATTTGAACTTATAAGAAAGAATTTGATTTAAAATTATACAATTAGGCTTTTCTAATATTAACTATGACATTCCTAAATTAAAGGGTGACAATTATAAAATTTATAAGGATAAAATTCTGTATCATCAGAGATAGATGGTCATTGATTTTTACATTTAGAAAGACGATCTACCTATAGTTAATAATGATAGCACACTTGATTATATAACTTTATATGAACATTAGGAGATATAAAACACTCTCATTGAAATATTTATAAATAAAAAATTATGTTCTAATATTCATGGTTCAGTCGATGGAAATAATAATGTTCATGACTTACTAAAATCTATAGATGACTAGTTCAAATCTTAAGATAAAATATTAGCAAGCACAATAACCATGAAGTTCTAAGAGGTGTAAAGTCTAGTGGTAGAGTTGTTAGAAACTAATATGATCACAATGAATCAAAAATATAAGGCTCATAAAGTTCAAGCCAGTGGGAGGGGGAAAGAGAAATTTTTACCCCTACCTAATATTAAAAAATAACTCATTTATTTCTTTTGTAAAAGAAAAGGGAATGCAATGAAAAGTTTTACTAATTTTCAAAATTGGCATAAAAAGAAATGTATTTTAATCTATTATATTTATTATGAATCAAATATTGTTAATACTAATTATAATACTCAATTGATTTATTCTAGATCTATAATTCATATTTTGAATACCTCGAAACAACATGTACTCACATGTGGAAGTCGTGAGGACATGTGTTCTATTGGGATCATGGTTATATTCTAATTAAACCAACATAAGATACCCACAAGAAGTTTCAATATGTAAAAAAATAATGGAGGTGATCTCATTCTATGGTGTCCATAACTTAGAAGACACACTTCATCCAAATCACCATATTGCAGCACACAATCTTCAAATGAACATAAATAATAATTATCAGAAGAAAATGATCGAAAAAATAAAATACAAAAAAGAAACATGATTTATGTGTTTTAGACATGAGTTGCACTCCAAAATGAGAACACTATATTACTTTTATTAATAAAATATAATATGATTAAAATTAAATTATAGAAACCCCAACTCCAGTAACCCAGAGATGGTGTTCACTTTATTACATTGGTATAGGATATAAGGGATCCCAGCATATAGGATAAATTAGTTTATTAATCTTTAAGAACTAGATACATACATGATTCCCATATTTAATTGGAAATATAAAATTCATATCATAAAAACACTCTTACATTGAAGATATTATTCATAATATCCTTCTTCATATCTTGGGGAAAAGAAAAAAAATAATGGGTAAACTCAAATGGTCTGTAAGGGTAATGTACAGTGGATTCTATCATTAATCAATAAAGAATAATCAATATGGTAATTTAAATAATAGAAAACACGTGTCATTTAATCAATAACTTGATCACAAAATGCATCCATAGATAATATCAATGTAATATTGTCATGGATAATAATAACTGAATTATCAATGAAGGAAATTCTTAACTTTAAATGTCATGATCTTATACATCATGATATCTATACTATCAAAGCCTTGTGATAAGATAATTTAATTTATGGGTATGCATACACCAAAAACCCATTTAATTTGGCCAACTAATTTTTCTAATAAGGCATGTCGATGCATCAATGGGAAATATAATTTCAGGCCACACACACCACTTTATGTCCAATACATTCCTCATATATTGAATAATCAATTTAATTCATAAAAAATATGAATTAACAAAAAAATATCCATATTGAGTAAAGGATATATAATATTAATATTTTCATATCCAATCAAATAACTTTCATAGTAAGACACCATATGTAGAATTGGTATACAGTTTAGGCATTAAGTATATCCATCAAATAAAGAATATGGATATTTAATAGAAACGTAATGTTCAATGAAATATGATCATAACAAAGTTAATGTTTTAAGAGAATTTTATTAACCAAAAAATTAATCAAGAGATGAGTGATGGCCATCAATTCATCAGAAAAGTAGAATTTGTAATAAAATCAAGTCTTTTATAGAATAGAATAAAATGGATGAAAAACTTTTAAAATAAGTTTTAATAAAATATATTTATTTGTGAAACCACTAAAAACTTGTAGAAGAAGTTAAACATCATAAAAAGGTTATTGTGGTGGGAAAATATATTAACACTGTATACGTTAAAAAAACAACATTCCTTTTGACTTTTTATAAAGAAAGTCGAAAATGAACCTTTTGAAAAAATTATAAATATTCCATTAAAACCTTGTAAAAATTCAAGATTAACATAAAATGTTCTTAATAAATCATTTGGGTAAATAAAAGTAATTTTTCAAAACAATTTTGAAAAATATAGACAAGGAAAAAAATATACCCGATCAAAAGAGAAAATAAGATTAAATTTTATTTTAAACATTTATTTTATTGATTAAAGTGAAAAAGAGAGGAAAAGTTGGAAGAAAATATGTAAAATACTTAAATATATATAGGAATATAAAATAGATAGATTTTATGAAGGATAGATTATAATATTCCATTAATGAAAATAAGAACAATCCCAAAAACATGATATTGTAAAATAAAACCTTACCTCTCTCGTAACATTCAAATTGTAACCCCTTGAGAGAGAAAAATTGAATTGAAAATTTAATAATCATGAATAAATATATATTCATGTTAAATAAATAAAATGGGTAGTATATACACCACACAAAAATAAATAGGTTCATAATACCAAATAAGTCTCAATGGAGTAAAAATTGAGACGAAAACCCTTATCTCAAGTTAGACTTTCCTTGTAGGTGATCTAACCTCCTGTATAATAAATTTTAATTTATTATAATTAAATAAAAAATATTATTCATAGCTATAATATCATATATGGTCCATTTATAGCATTTTATCACCCGTTTATTAGCAATCTTTTATTATTATCATTATTTCATGTGTTAACTACTTTAGTTTTCATATATGTTTTGATTCGATAGTATCAATACTTGTGTCTTTATAATGGTTCCATACTCACAAAAATGTTATTATAAATATAATATATATTCAATATATATATTTAGTGTCATCCATGAAATATAGATATAGAAAAATTAATTACACCATTCATGGAGACGGTAGGTCATACGTACATATAAACATTGTTTTTAATTTCCAATGGATGGAAAGAAAGAAAGGTAAATAATAATTACATTTAAAGGATAATTTTTATATTATATATATATTATATACTCATTAAATCCATTCTTTTTATCATCCATGTAAATTTGAAATGAAAAACAGATCACATCGCTTCGTGGAGGTGCTAGTCCACACATACGCACGAGCGATGTTATTTTCTTCCAAAAAAATGAAAATTAAGAGGGTATATATGATAATATAATTCTAGAAGCATTATTATTTAACAAATACAATATATATTCATTATTTTTTACATTATTACGATCCATGTGAGGTGGTGATGAAAAAAAATCATCGGTTCGTGAGGCGGTAGTCCTCCGTACACACAGGCGATGGTTTTGTTTTTCATTTGATAGATAAAGAGATATATAATTATTATACCATAAACATAATAACATCTCAGTATATATAAGATAATTTTTCAATATATTTTAATTTTTAGGAGATAATTTAAGGAGTTAAAAGAATAAGTAAATAAGAAATATCTTGGTTAAGACAGTTACATTTTCATAGATAAACCTCTTTTAGATCTCTTCTTAGGGAAACAAGGTTTGTATTTTGGGAATAAGAAACACATCTAGAATGAGGATATGGGTTTTTTGAAGCGAAATTGGTAGGTTTTGTAAATTCCCAGTCAAGATAGTTGTATCACTGAAGGGGTGAATTAGTGAAATATTTTTCTTTTATGTTTTCTTTCTTTCGAAACAGCATTCTACTCCTATTAAATATTTCATTCTATGATAAAAACAAAATAAACACACATACATAGGAACATAGTAATTTAAAAGGTTCACTAATCAATAAGAGTAGTTATGTCCTTGGTATAGTTTGGAAAAAATCCAATAACACCCAATCCATGATAAAAAACCTTTTGTGTGGAGTACAATGAGTAGGATATTCCCTTACAGTCGTGTAACACTATGATAAATACCACAGTGCATGTGATTCAAGTAGCATGAAATGATGCAAGATATTTTTTGTAAAAAACATATTGCAGTTCTACTTGATCAACTTTCACAAATATTTTATTCAAAAAAAATTCTTTACTTCCTTACCCAACAGTAGGAAAGAACTTCCTCTGGAATTTGTAATGAAACTCAGTATGATTTCTTAGTTTGATTCCCAAGTATGATTTCTCAATATATAAATATATCTATATCAGAATATCATTGAAAAAATATTGAACCACTTCTATCTAAGTCCAAAAATCCCAGTCTAATTTTTCAGTCCAATTCCGGAAACCCTGAATATGATCTTCTCTCTTCTTCTTTGTTATTCTATCTGAAAAACTTCCTCAGGAATTCTCAATTCAAAAAATTCTTATGCATAGAAATTTGGATCTTCTATATCTTCTTTTGCACATAGTTCTTCTCTTCTTATCTCTTCTTCCTCCTTTTATAGTTGATCTAAAGATGGTTTGGGAGGGACTCTAAAATGGTTTTCATGCATAACCACATTTCCCAAGACTTAAATTTCCCTTAAATATCAGATGAATCTTTGACCTTTTCAATGCTTCTCAACTCTTCTTGAATATTATTGAATCTTCATCTAATATTAAACTTCTAAAAAATATTCATTTTGATTCTAATTCTGATTTTGATTTCCCAATATGATTTCTACATTATGATAAAGTCATTTGGTCAATCTAATTTTCTTGACCCACTTTCAAAAAAAATAGAACCGAAGACATATCATTACATTGCTATGTTCCAATTGAAAGAATGATCTTCCCATTTTTATTTCCTTATAATGATGAAGTGAGTATATTATTCATTACATTTCTTCATACCAAATGTGAAAAATATAAAACAAATTCCTTCCCTTAATGATGCTCTATACCAACTAAACAAAGAAAACATATTATTTGATCTGCAGGCTCACCTTGACAATACTTTTGAATCTTCTTTAAACTCTTCAAGAAATGTTCTTCTTATTCTTCTTTTCATTAGACCGACGAACCTATATTCAATGAGATATCAGTTTCATCCTGTGTCTGATAGATCGGTCTTGTCTTCATTCCGAAAATCAGTGTCAGCTTCAGTTTAATATCTCTTGATCCAATTGTTGTGGAAATTCTTCTTTTTATTGAACCACTTGATACCAAAACTTCTTCAAAAAAATCATAGAAACAAAAAAATTAAAATTTATGAATGGTTGAATGCATTGTTGATAAATCTCTGACTTTATTTTCATATCAACCCCCATTAATTTTACTTCTTTTCCTTTTCATTGGTCTCATCAACTCCAAATGAATTTTTTTTTACCAATGGTGATTATGATAGCATACTGAGTCTGATGGATTGGTATATGAATATTTGAATTCTGCAAATTCTTTCTTTAATGAATATAATACTCATAAACTTCTTTCTCTAAATATTTAAATCTTTTGTCTTATTGGTCTAACTAAAAACCAACACCTTTGGTTTCTCTCATTACGATCAACCTTTACATCCTTCAAAAAAATATGTGTCCAGTGATCTCACATGGATGAAATGAGACCATAACCCTTTATCAACATCCATATTTCACAAACAATTTCTTAAAACCATAACTTCCTTCATGACTTTGAAAACTATAAAGAAAAGATTTAACATCATATGACTTTTGATGGAAATTATTATAACTTCCCAAAATTCCAGAATATTCTTCATTTCCTTCCAACCTTGAATACGATTAGCCTAAATATGATTGTAATCAATCCCCATTTCTTTCATCAAGCTATCATTACAAGTTTTACAACTTACTTATGATTTATGATAACTAAAAAACAACAAAGCATCATCATATTTTTATTGGATCCATTCTGACTCTAAAGAAACAACTCACCATGATCTTCCTTTCATTCCGAAATGAAGTTGAGTCTGATGAACCATATCTTCCAAAAAAAACTTTTCAATACGTTGGATTTTCTTAAGCATTGTGGGCCCGATTTTCTGAATTTGATGTTCAGTCTGATTTTCAACCATTACAAAGTGAATTGATTTATCTTCTTAGACAAAAATAATACAACACACCTATAAAAAACTTTTTATTTCTTCCAAAAACCATTTCCATCCAACTTGTTCCCAATAGGGTTTGGTCGAACTAGTTCGGTAAAATTTGTGTAAAGAAAAGAGATAATGGGTATCTATTTATTAGTGAGGGGAGGGGCATTCTTGGAATTTCATAAAGTATTAAATTAATATAAATTATTTTTCATGTCCGAATTGATATAATTGAAATATAATATTATAATGAGTTGAAATAATCTCATAAAATAAAAATTAGACAATTTTAGGTGCTTTTTCGCCCTTATCTCTTTATTTTAACCCCCCATTAACCCTTTTGACAATTACCGTGATAACAATGTTTTTTAAAATATAAGAGCCAAAAAAGTTACCATAAAAATAAAAATGGAACATAAATTTACGAAGTAAATTTTTAACCATATCTTATCCCCATTGTACTAATTAAATATTTTTATAACTTTTAAATAATTTAATAAAATATAATTTTCATAAAATATCATTAATGTCATTTTTGAAACTATTCATTTAATTTGACTTTAAAAACGTCAACATAAAGATAGAATTATAATCTATACCATTAAAACATCACAAACATGTTATATTTATATATACAATTCATGGAATGGAATAATTTATCCAAATTTTGTTACTTTAATATATTTAAATTCATTTTTTTATTTTTCTATTAATTTATTAAATATTGTGTCGACATTGAGTAAGCTTTTAAAGGTATTATTATATTATTAAAATATAAAAATAAATTACCATGATAAAAAAATTAATTCATAATTCAAATAAAGATTTATAATGTAATATAAGTTATTTTTATCCTTGTCACAAAATATTATAAATATTAAAAGCAAGAGAGTGACATTTTTTACTTTATCCTTTACTTAAATATTATAAAGATAAAAATAAAAGATAAATGGAAATAAAAGGTCATATTTTTGAAATTTGGACTATTATGGATGAAATAGACTCATCTAATTAAATAAATTCAAGTTTTGTATATATTTTCACTACCTTGTCACATTATTTTTAACCTTAATTACCTGATTTACCCTTAACCAAGGTGATAAATTTTACCAAGGTTGTTATTCCAAATTCCTAAAAATAAAAGGGACCTATTTACAAAATTTTATATTATTTATTCTATATATTAAATCCATTTTATAAAATTTAATTCTTATAGTTTGCAAAAACTAATTTAAAAATAAACCCACAAAATGCGGTGAAAAATTATTTTCCAAAAAAATGTATTTTTAAGACTAAAAATAGGATTGTATAAAAATTATATAAAATTGTGATCCTAATGTAAATAAAATGGATCTTATAAAAAATTAATATCAAATAAAAAATATAATCTAATTTTTTAAATTACTTTATTTAAATAAAAGAAATGACATTTTTACAAAAAAAATGGTATTTTTGTTATTCATTAAAAAATAAATCTTTTTAGAAAAATCCAAAAAATTCAACCTAAGATAATTTTAACATGGTGATTTCAAAAATGATATAATTTTCACATAATAATTTCCTTTTTAGTTATTTTAAACTTGGTTTGTCATAGATATTTTTCTATCAAATAAATTTATTTAAAGAGAAATATATAATAAAATCTCAAGTTGTTGCATGCATTCAATGTAGTATTACCTAAATAATAAGTGATCCCCCTAATAAATATAGTAGAATTATGTTGATTATTCTAGTAATCATCACATCTAGATATTCATGGGGATAATTTCACCTAATTCGATCTTCCTAGAAAACCCAATGGTTGGTCAAAGACTTCCACTACCTCAAATCCTACACCTGGTATACTATTCTCATTCTGAACACCCATGAGTTTTACACTTACACAAATACCTTTGTGTTTCACAAATTTATTCCATTTAATGAGTTAAAAGGTAGAGTTAAATTTTAGTTAATATTTTTTGGCTTCACCTTCCCATCAGTATCATATGGTATTCTAAACTTTTGGTCATCCAAACTTCACAACTGCTTCTCCATTATCACCCACAGTACATTGAAAGTCATATTATAGAGTTCATAATTATAATATCTCTTTGTCTAGATAATGGTTTTAACACACCTAAATGACACCTAATAATATCACACTTAATAATGATTTTCAATTATTCACTACACCTCCCTCCATTAACTCTATAAAACATCAATCTCTTCCTAAAACTTCTTTTAAAACTTGCATGATTCATATACCATGCTCTGAGTAATATAAGACCAACTGAAGCACAAAACTACCTCAACACATCCTCAAATATGATCTTTGTCTTCATATCTATTATATTTCAAGCCCCTTTTATCTTTTGAAGATCCAGTACTCTATCATCCAACAACTTTTGAATTAAGTGATACTTCAACTGAATGTGTTTCATCTTAGAATGGAATGTTAGATTTTTGGATAATTAAATCACACTTTTTGAATTAAAAAATAGAATACCATCATATTTCCTTCTTCTAAGATCTTCCAATAGCCCCTTTATCTCGATCAACTCCTTTCAAACTTTCATTAAAGCAATATAATATAATTCTATTATCGATATTTCAACTATTAATTAAAGATTCAACATTAAAATCACAACAATAGCACTAAAACTAAACACATATCTGGTGGTTATATTATGATTTTCCCCATATCCACTAAAGTTATATTCGAAAAAAACTTATAAAGAGTCATTTGTTCCAATGAAAAGTTCAATGATTACATAACCCTTTAATTACTATATAATTCACTTCACATCCTCCCAATGTTCTCTTCCGAAATTCAATATGTACCACGTAACAACACCTGCTACTTTTTCAATGTCTAGTCAAGTATAAACCATGGAATACATCAGGTTTCCAGCTGTTGATGTATTGGGAATATTTAACATATTTTATTCCCTAGAATCTATTTCTGATTCCTTCTCTCTTATCAATTTGAAATTTATATCTATGGTGGTGTTTATAAATTTTTTCTTTCCCACGCTGAATTTATCCACCAACTTCCGGATGTAATCTAAATAATTCAAGAATAGAGTATTGGAACTTAAGTTTCTCACAATACTAATCCCTAATATTTTTTAATTATACCAAGATACTTCATCTTGAAAATTCCAAAAAATTCAATATTCACCTCAATAACCCTTTCCTAAATCGGATACAAAAAATAATATCATAAATATAGAAAAGAAAGATGATGAAACTCTGATCATCAAAAAAATTACAGTAACATTGATGATCTTCATTTCTTCAATTGAACTTATGCTACACCATGTAGTCATTAAACTTTTCATTCCACTTTCTTGGTACCTAGTTCAAACTAAAATGGATCTGATTCATCTTGCTCAAAAGTTCTTGGTTCTGATTCTCTTTGAAACTAGTTAGTTAATCAATATATATTTCCACATCTAAGTCTATATGAAGGAATTCTATCTTCATATCCAATTATTCTATATGCAATCCCTCCATGGTAATCATAATTGGTACCATTCAAATAGTCATATTTTTAACTACCGATGAAAATATCTCTATGAAATTCACACCTTCCATTTTTTGAAACCCTTTCATGTTTAGTCACACCTTTTACCTCCATCTACCATCTACTTTCTACTTAGGCTGATACACCCACTTATTCTAAAGGGATTTCTTCCTAGTAGTCTATTTTTTATCTCTTATTTTCAATACACATGGAGGGATTCAATCTCATCCCTCACATATAACTCCTACCAAATTAAATCTTCTATAATTTTTTTCTTTTCCATTCCCCCCATGTTCTCCATCATCCATGAGTAGAAAGTAATGCAGATCACTCCCATACCACTACACTTAGAATTTTTCCATAGTAGATCTCCAAAACTCCCTCTATGTATTAGATCCTTCTAGTACTACAAATTATAGATATGTATCTTCTATATCACTTTATTCTAAAAATATTCCTCAATCTTCTACAACCCTAGATATTTCTGGTATTTCTAACCTCGATAGAACCATTAAAACTTGACTCTCATCAGCTGTAATTTTGGGATAGTATTTTTTTCCCAATATCAATATAATTCATGAATTCTTAAAAACATTCATAACATTCAAATATCTATTCAATTGAACTTCATATTATATTAATAATTTACTCTCATTATAATTATCTATTGATTTCTGATCCCATGACAAAATACCTTCATTGTAAACAATATTTTGACTTCTAACTACCTTCCAACGAATTTTTTCATGGATTCAAAAACAAAACTCTTCAAAACCATATCCCATAAAGTAACACATTGATGAATTTGTTTCAATCAAATCCCTCTCCTTGGAATCAATATTTATATAGGTGAGTGCTTTGAAGACTTTGATATGGGTAAATTCAACCTTCCATTTAGACTAATATACTTTGGGTAGTTCCTGACCTAATATAGAAGAGGGACTCTTATTGATCAAGTGTACCAAAAAATTCACCTCTTAAATCCAAAATAGTTTGTGAAACCCCATGTGAATTCTCATACTCCTTTATTTTTCAACTGCTATCTGATTCATCCTCTCTATGACTTTAATATGTTCCAGAGTACCTGGAACAGTCTTCTCAAACCATATTCCCCTCCACCGGAAGAACCTACTAAAATATCTTCTTCTATACCCACCACCATTATCATACCTCAAGTACTTGATCGAGAAATTACTCTTCCTTTCCATAAGAATAACCTATTAAACTCTATTATTTTATTAGTCTAGCCTCAAGTAACATGCCCGGGACTTAAATTCATGTCACGTCATCGATGAGTGTCATATAGAATAATGAACCTCCATAATAATGAACCAGATCTGAACTTTATATGTGTATATGCACTGTAATACCCCATGTATATAGTTGAGTTTAAATTTCAAGGGGAAATTTGAAATTTCATTTGGTGGATGGGAAATTTTTTTAAAATGAATTTTGGGCTAAGAATCCAATGCTTGGATCATCATAAATGGTTGTCTGTGGAGATGGTTTGAGGACTAAGGGGTGAATCGGGTTCTTGGATAAGTCTTGGGAGCTTTGGATTGAGTTTTTTTAATTTGTGGAACTCTTCTCATGGTCCATGGTTTGGGTTACATATTTTAGAGAAAACTATACGGTTATCCTTATGATAGGAGGTTTTCATATCGAATCATATAGTGTACGATTGAGTTACATGGTTATTGAATATCTTAGTGTAAACCATACAAAATTAATGGGAAATCATGTGATGTGGCATGGATCTAGAGCTTGGAACATGGTTTTTGCATGGTTTTATAAAAATAGTGTGTTTTGTTGCAAAGGGATTCAGAGATGATTTGCACAGTTGGTGCGTGGTTTGTAAATTATTAAGACCGATCATGTGAGGTGGGGTGTTTTGTATAATATTTATCACATGGTTTGTAAAAAATTTATTAAACCATGTATCTAAACCATGCATGCCTTAAAAAGTGGGATTTTATCATTTCTTTCTTAATTATTTTATAACTCAAAGCCTATCCTTTTTCTCCCCCATTTAGACTCAACAACCCTATGTGTTTCATCCTCTCCTACCTCTCTTACCATGGTGGTATCTCCCCTATATCTTGTTTGATATAACTTATATCATAGGAATTAATGAGGCTAAGGTAAGGGTATAAATATGTTAGCTCCACCTTCTTGTTTCGTTTATTTTTTGGTTGTCCCTTACCATTTTTAACTAATATGCCCTATTTTTAGGGAATTTTTCTTCTTATTCATATTAATATATTTTAGATCAATCCAAGGGATAATATTGTGTTTTTGGAATATTCTAAGGTTAAGGTAGGATTTCCTTCTAATTAACCCATATTATTTCTTAGTTTTATAGTGCATATATTATGTATTATCGTCTCTTTTTCAGGTGATGACCAAAAAAATAAATTATATGAATTCATGTTCCATACCTACATTTTATGTTATTCTTAAAAATGTTCTAGGGACCCTTTATGTATGGGGGATCCAATGGAACTATCTATGTGTAACTTGACCCAAGTTTGGCCTAATGAAATACCATGGTTTTTCAAGTATATAAATGTGGGGTTATGAGAATGCAAATGGATTGATCTTTTCAAATTACCATTTTGTTTAAAATGGTAGAATTATTATGTGAGTCGATTATTGTGAAATGATAATTTACAATCATAAATAATTTTGTTTTGATTTATCCCTATAATTATTTTTAATGAAATGGAAAGAGATTGTTGTGGTGTGAATTAATGTTTTATAGATGGAATTTATAAATGGAGTGGGGAATTAGTTTTCAAAATGGTAGGATGAAAACGGGGTTTTATAGAAATGGTTATATTTGAAAATGATTTGTTTTTGTGAAATTAAAAATTCCATTTGGATGGATTATTTTAAAGAATTGAAAATTGGTGTTTGTTGTGCTTGTTTGACCTAGGGTTAACATGACCTCTTAATGGACTAGGTTGTTCTAGACTGGCCCAAGGTGAACATAGCTCTTGGGTGGTTTGGATGTGGTTAATAGTTAAACTCATCATGAACATGACCCTTGAGTGGATATTGGTTTATGGTTAAACCCAGGGTGAACATGGCCCCCGAGGGGATTCATGTGTGATTATTAAACCCAGGGTGAACATGGCCCCTGGTTGATATAGATGTGATGGTCAAACCTAGGGTGAATAGGGCCCCCGGTAGACCCAAGTTTTATGGTTAAACCCAGGGTGAACATGTCCCTTGGTTGGATGTAGGTGTGATGGTTAATATAAGGGTGACCACAGCCCACAGGGGTAATTTCATGATATAAGAATGGGTATGTTACCTATAGATGTCGAATGTTTTTTTGGGTATGGGTATATTACTTCCAACCTAAGATGGGTTTGAACTTTGATTGTAAAATTCTCAAAGACACCCCACCACTGGATGAAGCAATTTTGTACCATTATCGAGGTGAATCCTACACCCAGGTTTGGTGTTTATTTATGAATTTAGTTTTAAATTTTATTAAATGGTTTTATTGTAACTATTTTCTTAAGCACTTATGAATGCACTACTTACGGAACTGTTATTTTAAAGAAACCATTATTGGTGGCCTATAGAGTTGTACTCACACCCTTCTTGGGCCTCTATGGAACTTTAGTACTCAAGAAGATAAAACTCAGTTTTAGGTATGGGTTTGGGCTAATAGGATGGATCATGGGATTTGGGATTGGGCCAGGACTCAGGACCGATTGTATGAATTATTTTTATTTTTAACTTTTAGAATTTCATATTTTTTTATATAATTTCTGGTTATGTATGGTATATTGGTCACTTTTTATTACATGGGTTGGTTTGATTATTTTCTATACTTACTTGTATGTCATTCAATTATTTTTTTATTCTGGTTATATCAAATTGGTTTTATTTACACAGTTGATTTACTCTGATATATGAGTATAGTCTCCATATAAAACCACCTTATACTAGTGTTTAATGTTGGTAGTATCTATAATACATATAGGAACACCTAAGGTATAGTAGTGATCATCGATCTGACACCAGTCTGTTGTATTGGGTGGTAGAACATTACAAAGTGGTGTAAAATCTATTTTTATTTTGTTTTACTATTTTGGAATGATAGACAGGAGAATATGAATGTGTAAGATCATGATGTAGAAATTTTTCTTAGGATTAGCCACCACATGTGCGAGAGAATTTCATATTTTTAGGGAACATATTTCTTTCAGGTCATTTGATATTATAGTTAATTTGATTTCACCTTAATAGATGACCTTGATTTTTGAGGTTATTGATTTATGGGATGTGGTTTCATGGCCTGGTATTTCAAGAGGGTGTGCATATGTTTATGCATCATATCAGGCATGTAGGAATCATGTGAAAGATTTATTGTGATTTTTTACTGAGACCGTGACTTGGTTTAGTACATTAAAGTGTATAAAACTATTTATATAGTGTTTCTGTATTAGTGTATGGTGACATATTACTTAACTTATCCCCTAAAAGGATAAAAGTCATATTGTGTGATTATTTTGACTTGATAACTATAAGTTATAGGCTAAATAAAATTCCAATTATAAATTAAAGAGTTTTTGTCTTTATAAATTTTAATTGAAATGTCATTTATCTATGCCTTAGCTATAAGAAATTTTGGTTGAAGTAATCGGTCAAAAGTAAATTATTGGATAACTTACTTTGGTTTTACATGGAGTTAGATAAATTAAATTCCAATTATAACTTATAATGTTTTTTATATATAACATGTACTTTAAATTTCATTTAATTCATCCCTTTTTTGGAAAATTATGATTTAAGAAAAATAGAAAGTCGAAAAAATATGAACCTGATATATATATATATATATATATGAGGCATGTACTTAGTAGTAAACTGGTGTGGACCCTGTTTATGGGTAGTTGGGGCTATAAGAGCACCAAAGTTATGTGTTCTTCCCTATGACCTTGAGACTTATGATGTGTTTGGGTTGTTTTTGGACTTGTGGGTGGGATAAACTAAGAATGGGTAGGATGGGTTAGACTATGTCTTGTGTATGAGACCCTGTAGGGATGTTTGGAAATTTTTATGTCATGTGACCTTGGAATAGGGGTGAGTGTCATCCCGATGATTTTTACCTATGTGGGGATTGATGTGTAGTCTAGGTGGGAGATCCCAATAATATTATTTGGTGTGACTCTAGATTCGGGATTTGATTACTTATGACCTTCAAGGGTGACATGTGAGAGGGTTCAACCAAGTTTATGAGTGCCTCTAGATACATGAGGTGGGTCTATATGTTTCAGCTAACATTGGTACATGAAGAGTGTTATCGTGTATGTCGTGTAGACTCGTTAAACACCATGAGAACTTAAGTTCATGTGGGACATGTTGAGTAATTATAAGTTGGGTTGAAAGTGAAGTTCTCTATAAATGGAATACCCTTGGAGTATTTTGTTCTCAACATTGTGGTAATTCCTAGTACTCCCATATTATAAATCACTCTAAGAGATGGTTATTTAGTATCATATGAGGATTTTGAGTGTATGATTAGTCAAGAATTTGACCCTTTTGGTTCATGATACATCCTAAAGATCATAGAGAGTGCATAGGTTAATGATCTTGGTTTATAAATGATGTTTAATGGTGGGAAATCATTTTATAACCCCCAAAATAAGTGAGTGTCATTCTAAAAATATTTAAGGCTTCTTCCACTTGGAGAGAATGGAATTTGGGAGCGGAATGGATAGTGGTTTGGGTATATAATCCAAAATTATAAGAAACAAAACACATTGGGGTTGAGGCAGGTCTTCATGATTGGGTTTCACAGTAACATGAAACCATTGAGAATCTGTGGAATATGTAGGGTAAGAGTGTATTGGAGAAGCATTGTGTTGTTTGGATTGTGGTTTGATAATTGTGGAAACATAAACCCCTATTTATTAAATGAGAAATAATTCATATATGGGGTATGAGGACTGATTTTGTATGACTTTCAGTGGGTATCATGAGTGGTTTTCTCGTGAGGTCAAAACGGGTGATGAACTACCTTTCAAGATGAGAAGTCTCCATCTATCTAGGCATCATGATTAATGATGGATGGATCATGGGCCATAAATCTTGGAAGAAAATTTAGTGATGTGACCAAGGATTCTCTTATGGTGGGAAGTAGGGCGTTGAACTTTGTGATGTGACCCTCGTGTGAGGGGGGTCCGATGAGCGTAACATTGATCAGTGGATGATCATTGCAGTGTTTTAAGATTGATGGATAAATGAGTTTGAACTCAATTAATTCCTTAGTAAATTATAGTTATATGCTTATATGTGGTTACAAATGAGGTTTGAGCATATGTCTTAGGTTTGAGATGATATGTGGTGAATCTAACATGATTGGGTTGGTGGTGTGTTGATTTTTGTGGTATGCTAATGGTGGAAATGGTTGGTTGATGGTTCAACCATGGAATATAACCGGTAGTTGGGTATAAACATTTGTGGTAATGTTCAGATAATCATGGGATACTTTTGGGTTTCACAGCATCATGATAAGGTGGGATAATGGTGTATCAAAGGCCATAGTTGAGCATTTTTTTTAAAATCCAGCTAAGAAATATTTGATTGCGTTTATTGCATGTTGTTGGATGCGACGGCTTGGAAACCATATTGGGCACATTTTTTGGGTATAATGGGTGAAATTCATAGGTTGGTTAAGGATTTTTGAAAAAAATGGGAAGACTATTAGAATTTTTCTTGGATGATGGAGGTTCATCCGGTGGTTTTGAAATTTGATAATGACTATGGGTACTAGAGTTAGACCAGTGTTTTTTTCAAATGTTGGGAATCGTAGATTATGAACTATTTCAAGGGGAATCATTGGGGTTTGGAAATCATGTTATGATAGGAAATTCCACTATTGTAGGTGTCATGGCATATAATTGTACTTTTTGGATTAGTTCATATGATGGGGAGTGCTATAAGCTGATGAATCGATTAGATGAAGACACCTCAATGTATTAGGGTATATGGGTGGGAGAATGTAATTTAGGTTTTTTTGAGTGAAGCTTAATCAGTGTATTGTATTTTTTTAAGTTGTTTCGATTTATAGTTTTACTCTAGAAGTGTGTTAAATATTCAGGGTTAGAACATAACTATTGAACTAGAATTGATGACTGATGTTTTTTGGGTGATGACCTAATTTTTATGCATAATTTTTTAAATTCTAGTTGATAAATTTAATTTTTTTAATTTTTTTTACTCATTTGTTAATTTTTTCTAATAATTTATGTGGTTTTATATTTTAGGATGAATTTTTTGAAAAATAAATAAAAAGAAGTATAATATATGTTTTATCAATTTATAATTATTCCAAGTATTTTCTATATGTTTAGGTAAAAAATTGTCCATCCCTATATATCCTTAAATCAATACGATGCAAGCCACATGGCTAACCAAAGAGGTTCAGTTGTCTAAGAACACCTATAAAGAGAGACAACATGGGTGGAAGAGGAGACATAGGTAATAAATGGCACACACATGAGCACAAGAGTACACCAACACATTGGAGGACAGTCTGTGCGATAGCGGGAGGGTAGTCTCACTAGAACAGGGTAGTTCATGGTGGCATAAGGTGTCCTCTCACACCCATCCAGCTTGATGTTGAGTTAAGGGAACCAAATATATTATGTATCAAAGATAATCCATAGGATCCTTCTATATGGGACACCACTTCACCCCATCTGCTATTAAACTAATAAGAATTTTGTGTCCTGGACTCTGCTCATGCATCTTCATTCTTGAACAGACCTACCATGCCATTATCCACCATCACTACATCATAATTCCACAATATCCGATCAAAGGAGGTGCTTGGAACCACTGGAAAATTGAGCATCACTACACCATATCCATGCCTATGTGGCATAGTGACCTTGGAAGCTGGAACCGATGAAGAACATTCTAGATTATTCCATTTGTATGTTTCACCGTAGACCTATTTCTCAGAGAAAGAATTATGTGGTTGCACTATCATCAGAACTATTGTTCTTAGACCATATCTTCCTGAATATGGAGGCTAAAACATCATTCTAAGGTTTCACCATAGGGAGAAAGAAGATAAACCTAAATGCAGCAGTTGTGGTGTCGGGTTTCGACAACAATGTGAAGGTGCCAATGTTGGTAGTAGTGAGGATTTGAGAGGGAAATGGAGTTGTTTCATATCATGTGTGTTACACCAAATCCTTTTTAATATAATAATTAAGAAGAGGGAGGATGATACGTGAAGAGTTCTCCTACACCATAGGAGGATAATGGGTTTTTGTTGATGAGAAGGATGCATTGTGGGAGGATAGCTACATTGTATCCATACAGAGGCATTCATTGATAGGTTTAGGTTGTGTGGTGTTGACTTTATCCACATTGTAGGGTTTTATCCACTATATATTTAAAATCCTGATGTTTTAAGGCTATGCACGTGTTTTGGATAGCTTTGAGATAATTTTAGAATAAGCATGAGTATATGGGGGCCTCACATACACACAAAGAGTTAGGAGTTACCAAAAATAAGGAAGAAATATCTAAATCTCAAATATTTGAGGAGGATCATTCATGTAGTTAATAACGAGTTAAAAGTGGGAACAAAATATAGGTGGTAAAAGGATAATCAAAAAACTAAAGACAACCAATGGGTTTCTACATATAAATAGAACCTTTAGGCTACTATGTAAGGGACCGACACCCCTAGAGAGGAATAATGGATACTGGATCCTAGAATATTGGAGGGGTGTTGTTGTCATGGTATGATACTTAGGTCATTTTCATTTTCTTATCCCCTCATGACTAGAGTGAGGGGGTAAAATTCATTTATTAAGCTATACAATGCAGGGGAATGCATCTAGTATAGAGGATTGGGTTGGATTAAAATTTGAAAGTGGTTTTTTCATTTTATATTTTCATCTTAATCTTACCATTATCTCCCAAGCATGACCATTACTGAGAGAGGAGGATCCGCATAATAAATGTATCAACTAGATACCCTTTATCATGGCACAACCAATGCATTATTTTGGGATAGCTATGTTTATACATGGTTTCAAAAACATATTTATAAACTAAACTTAGCAATAAAGAGGGTAATGGGTTGTTTAAAAAAATAAAGGGTATGTACTCTGAGAGGATTCTTACTAGAGTTTGATTCAAAAACTATTTATATTAAAAATCACAAAACTTATCCATCACTAAGTGTATGTACCTAAATTTACAAATTCTTGGTGCACTCATATCATTTGTATTAAAACCAAAATTAATTTCAATTTATTGTTTTTGAACCATTTCTTAAAACATTTTAATTTATTTCTACACAATTCCTGGTGGATTAACTTAGACTTTTTTTTAATTAACATTTTAATAGTTAACTAATGTTATCCTAACTTAATAAATTTGTAATTTTATTTTATTAAGATATTTAAATATGCCTTTTGGGTGATCAAAAATAGACACTGTTGTCAGGATGTAGTGATTAGTTATACCTATAATTTTTAGAAATTTTCTTCTTTGTTTTTTCTCTTTTTCACCATTTTACACTTGGTCTTATTGTACCATAGTTTTTTGGAATGACATCACTGCATGAGAACTCAACTAGGGGGAAAAAGAGATTATACTTTAGATCTCGAGATCAAAAGGACAGTTAGAAAACAAAAGAAAAATATTCAAGAAGAAATCATGGTTGTCTAAGAAGTTAGAAAATGAGTAGAACAAGGACCACACCAAGAGCTCTAAGGAAGGAATTCAGGGATGCATGCATTAATAAACTACAAAAGACCCTAAAACATAGGGATTAATCCAATAATCCTTATCCCCCCAGTCACTACATAGAAATTTGAGATCATGTCATTAATAATACAAATGATAACTTACTCCATTTATTTTATCAGGCAGCCTCTTGATGATCCTAATTCTCACATTGAAATTTTTCAAGAGTTGTGAAACACAATCCAATTCCATAACATAACAAGTTATGTGGTAATTTTGTTTCTATTCAGATTATCACTCAAAGAAAAATATCAATAGGGGATCCAAAGTCTACCCCCTCACTCAATAACAATATGGGGGGATCTGGTAAGGAACTTTCTATGATATTTTTCCCTTTTTCAAAGTCTATGAATCTATGGGTAAATATTCAAAATTTGAACAAATGAATGAAGAATAACATTACAATGCATGATAAAGGTTCAAAAGTTTAATTATAATATTTCTTTATCATGAAATTAAAACATCGATTCTAATTCAAATGTTTTATAAAATATTATCATAGGGTAAATATTAAATTATATATGCTACAACTGGATGTTCTTTAATGAGATAGTCACTTGAATAAATCTAAAAGATATTGGATGAAATTTACAGCAATATTTTTTAATGGTAGACAGATGGAGGACAAGTACAAGAATTACACATGGTGTAAAGAAAATATGTTTCCACCTAAAAGAATGAAATTTAAAGGAAATTAGATTAAATGATGGCCACTCAATATCCCTAGGTTATGTACTATGAAGATGTAATTATTTATATTATAATCAAAAAAATTACATACAAGGATGGTGGCCATAGAAACTGTTGGAGTGGCTCCTTGAACCAAATTATTATTTATAATTTTTATAATTAAAAATTTATTATTATTATTATTATTAATTATTTAGATGAATTTAATTATTATTTATTTATTCATCATTTATTCTTTCTTTTATTTTAAACCTTGTGAAAAAATAATTTTCTAATTATTTTATTTACCCTTACGTAACATGTTTTAATTTATCTTTACCTTTATGCATGTTTTAGATATCTACTTTTACCTTCATGTGAATCTTTTTGCTACCCTTACGTAGCTTTCTGAAATCTTGTTTCTACCATTACACAATAAAAGAACTTAACTATCTACCTTTATATAGATATTCAGTTTACCTTTACGTAATGATATCTACCCTTTTGAAACCTATGTAATCTCTTGTTTACCATTATTCATGATATTGATATTTATTTTTAACCTTATAAAAACTATGTAATTTATAGTTTACCTTTACATAGTGTGCTAAGATACCCTTACACAACATGTATAAATTGAATTTTACCAATACTCTAGATATATAAAATATGAACTTACCCTTAAAAAGCGTATATAAATTTTATTATGCCCTTACACAATGAATAAAATTCATATATACCCTTATACATTGCATGAAATTCCTATCTACCCTTACAAAATGCATGGAATTCCTTTATAATTATAAGAATCACATGTTTTACCTTTATGCATGCTATTGAATTTTTATTTTAACATTATAAAACCTTTAGAAAATATAGGTTACCCTTATTTATGTATCTGCTTCCTTTTACACATGCATGAATCTTACCCTTAAGTAAATCTGTTTTTACACTTGGCACTATTTACATGATTTTGTGGATATATTTATTTGTTTCATATTTTTTTTCAAGTCTTTAAATTGTTCTAGTGATTCTATAAATTCTTATTCATGATATAGAACCAATTTTATGTTTTTTATAGTGTTTTAAACACAATTATATTAATATCAACTCTAATTTTCATTCATGCATAAATAAATATTAATGCTTTAATTTCCTAACAATTTCCTTTGATGTTTTGAGTTAATTATATTTAAATTTATTGAGTAGAATTGAACAAATTATGGTCAAAATAATTTTAACTTGTATTTATTCGTCTTAAATACTTTTGATGGATTCCATAATTTTATCGAAGTAATTAAAAGCCATAAATAGAGGTTTAGTATGTATTGTAAATCCATATCAAAACAAAAACATGATCATTATATTTTTTGAGATATTAGAGACTAAGCTATAAAAACCATATTCCTCTTCTTTTGTCTATTTGTTAGCGATTACTACAATTAAAGTAAGGGAATGTGGTTTTCTATCCAATTCCTTTAAAAATGAAAGGGACTACTTCATTTGTGATATCTAGAATTTCCATTAAAGAGCTAGTGTCTTATTTATATAGTTTCTTGATATAATATAAAAATTAAATAATAGTTCTAGTATCTTGGATACCATTATATAAAATGTAATAATATATAAAATCCTCAAGAAATTGATGTGGGAGATGTAGGATTAACTTGGAGTATTATTATGGAACCTCCTTACCAAATATTGTACCTCATTTACTTTATTCATTTTCAATTATTAATTTCTTGAAATCATTCATTTATTAAATTTTATAATCCATAAATTAATGATTAATTGTTTTAGTTTTAAAATCGCTTAATTGAATCAATCTTTGTTTTATTCTTCCACTTACTTTATTCTATTTAATTATATTTTTGTTCTTTCAAACCATCATTATTTTATTTTTATATTCAAATTTTTTTAATTTATTCATTCTTATATAAATAAGTTTTTTTTAAAACATTGGATTGTATTCCTTTAATTTTTTTAATGGAAATTCACCCCCACCACCATTTTACCTATCTCTGACCTATATTTCATATCAGAGGGGTTTTTTAATTTCTTTAATTTCTTTTATTTAAAATTATTTTAATGTTTTTATTTTAAAAATATTTTACTAATTTTTAAAATAAATATCACTTTTCAAAATGGAATTTCCAAACACCCGTGGTGGCCCCAAAAGACAATCCTTGATTCATGCCCTATTTTTTAGAAGTAATTATTGTTATTGGAAAACCACCTAATTAATTTCTTAGATCTATTAGCTATCATGTTTATAAGATTTTTATACATGGATATACACCTACATCTAAAAAATAAGGTAAACTAACCCCGTATGATATTTTGGATTTTGAATTAGATGGTAAAGCTAAGAAATCCTTACACTATGGTTTGGATAAAAATTAATTTAATCATATTTCTATATGAAAAATAGATCATGAAATTTAGAAACATGTAGAAGTAACTATTTATGGAATAAGAAAAGTCAAATATATTCATTTAGATATATTTATATATGACTTTTAAATTTTATCCATGAAACTTAATGAGCATATAACTAATTTGTTTACTAGATTTACTGATATTTTTAATGGAAGAAAATATCTTTGTGACACTCTTTCTAAAGAAAATTTGTTCAATAAAATCATTTGTGTTTTTTCAAGTAGTTGGTCACCAAAATTCATCACGATCCAAGAATCTAAAGATGTTTAAAATGTGGAGGTTGATAAACTCATAGGTTATCTCATATAATATGAGATGACCATAAAAATGCAATATTAAAAGGAGGCTAAGTAGTTCAAGGAAACTAAAAGAATAATTGGTTTCAAGGCAAACAACAATGATTCTTTTGAAAGTGACTCTAACAATGAAAGAGAAATTGAAAAATTAATGAGAAGATTGAAAAAATTAAACAAGATAAAGGAAAAAAAGAATAAATCCTTCTAATAATATAAAAATAAAGGAAAAATTGATGCTCTAGAAGTGACATGCTTTGGTTGAAAAAATATGGGTCACATCAAGTCAGATTGTCTCTTAAAAAAAGTATAAATACAAGAAGCGAATAAATTCGGATCTAAATGTATCAACATGGAGTGCTAGGAAAGATTCAATTTAATCTTATGAATCTATAAACTTAACACCTAAATTCCACATGGATTAAGTCATGGTGGGTGAAGATGTTATTTCCCATTCTCCTTCTCATTCCTCTTCCTCCTTTAATTTATCCTTTAATTCATTCTTCTTACTTATGATAATGAAATTAGAACTTTTTATCGAGAACTTATTTCAAAATAAGAAAATATTTCAAAGAAATATAAATATGTTCTTAATGATAAAAATATTATTTTTAATGAAAAAGATGAACTTTTAAATGAAAAGTGTAGATTATTTTTTAAATTAAAAAATCGACACGATGTTGAAGGTTTGAAAATTAAATCAAGGATCTCAAAAGATTCCTTTTAAAATTCATCCAAGGTGAAAAATATATAAATATGATTATTTTTTCTCAATTAATTAAAATAAATAATCATGTTTTTGGAATTTTAAAAAATAATTAAACTTCTTCAAAAAAAATCTTTTGTAAAATGTATTTTGCAAAATAAATTTTGTAAGTATTGTTGTAAATATGGTCATTTTATCGGTGAGTGTAATTAAAAAACCTATATGGAAGTTCTAAATCAATATATATTTCTCCTAATAAATATCAAAAATCTAATAAAGTTAGTTTCCCTAAAATATTTACTTTCCAACATTTTTGGACCTAAATTTATTACTATGCCCAACTCATCTTGTGCGGGCATTTTCGGACCCTCAAGGGTACCAAAAGGCTCATTAAATTGATTTATTATTGGGATTTTTCTCCAGAACTTATTAATCAATCCTATGGTGTCTTCTAGATAAATATTTTCTTCATATCTTGAAGTGATTGATAAAATATTTTCCACTTTGAGCTTAATGTTTATGCTCCAAGTGAGGGAGAGCCTAGATCTTTCCTTCACGGAGAAGCTTTGAACATCAACCTTGATCTTCACAGGAATAATGTTCTTTGTTATTTTTATTTTTATTTATATCTTGAATATTTTTACAAAATTTATTCTCTTGTATTTTCTTTATTTCTAAAAATATGAGAAGATATATTTTTAGATTTTCTATTTTCATATTTTCCTTTATTTCTTTTTTTCCTTATTTTTTCTTCTTTCATGTTTTCTTTATTCTTTTATATTTCCACTCTCCCTATGATAATTATATTATTTGGGGAGTTATGTAAATTAAAAGGTATTTTCAAATTTTCTTTTCTTATCTATTTAAATATTTTTCTTTTCATTTTCAAATTATATTAATATCTTATACATCATGCATATTCATATTGTTTTATCATATGGTATATTTGCATGTGCTTTAAAATTTATTTCATTTTGACCAATGATCATGTATTTTTTGCTTTATAGTTTTTTTACTAGCATGTGATAACTATTTTTTTAGTTCTTTTCATATATTTTATAATTCCTTGAATATCATATTTTTTTCATGGCTCGTTTTTTAAAATGCATTAATTTAGTGGGAACTATCTATTTTTATTATATATTTATTAAATTTAGGGATAGTTTTTTTATGATGTAAATATTTCATTTTGGGGGACAAAATGTGCTTGTAATTTGATATATTTTCTTTATTTTTTTCAAAAAGGGGGATAAAATTAAGTTTTCAAATTTTTAATCTTCTTGATAAATTATAAAAAGGGTAATAAATTATGAAATTGATAGTTTTTGTAATTATCAAAAAGGGGGAGAATGTTGGAGTGGATCCTTAAACCAATTTATTTATTTATTATTTTGATAATTAAAAATATTATTTTTCTTATTAATAATAATAATTTTTTTGAATTCAATTGTTCATTAGTAATTTATCATTAATTCGTAATATTATTTTTTTTATTTTGGGTTAAATCTTGTAAAAAATAATTTTCCAAGTATTTTATTTAATCTTATGTAACATGTTTTAATTTATATCTACCTTTATGCATTTTTAATAAATCTATTTTTATTTTTATGTAAGTCTTGTTTCTACTCATACGTAGCTTGTTCAAATCATGTTTCTACATTTACACAACACATAAACATACCAATTTACCTTTAAGTAGCTATTAAATTTACGTTTACACAATGAGATATATCCTTTTGCGGCTTATGTAATCTACTATTTACCCTTATTCATTCTATTCATATTTCATTTTACCCTTATTTAAACTATTGAATTTATAGTCTACCTTTACACTATGTGCTAAGCTACCCTTACGCAACATGTATAAATTGAATTTTACCCTTACAAAACATATATAAAATATGAACTTACCCTTATGCATCATATATAAATTTTATTCTACCCTTACGTAGTTCATGGAATTATTTCTTGACCTTACACAGTGCTTGAAATTCCTATCTATCCCAACACAGTACATTAAATTCCGGACTACCTTTATGCAACACATGTTTTACCTTTATGTATGTTATTTAATTTATATTATACCCTTACAAAACCTTTAGAAAATAAAAGTTACCCTTATGTATATATCTTCTTACCTTTAAGTGTTTAAATTGTTATAATGATTATATAAATTATTATTGATGATATAAAACCTATTTGAGGTATTTTTAAAGGTGTTTTAAAAATAATTATATGAATATTAATTCTATTCTTCATTAATTCATATATTTACAATAGAAAACTCAAATATTTTTGTTTTGTTATTTTGAGTTGATTTATTTGATTTTAATGTTTCTAAATTGATTTTGTAGCCTAAAAACTCATTAAAACTTGTTTCAATGTTTTTAATGTAGTATCTTTAAATTATGATATTATCACATGTTTAAATATGGAATGAAATTTGAAATTAAAATTTTTAATATTATAGGATAAAATTATATGATATTTATTAGATATCTTGGACCTATTATTTTAATGTTGTTTTGAACTTTAAAATGACTATTTTTAAATTATTTTAATTTGTCCAAATATTTTTAAATTAAAATGATAGTATTCTCAATAATCTATTTCTCTCTTTCTATCTCACCATGATAATTCAGGAATATTATTATTTCTATTTGTAATTTGAATTGCCTAATTATTTCCTTAGCTATATTGAGTTAATTATATTTCAAGGGATAGATAAATATTGAAAAAATGATGGTAAAAATATATCAAAATTGGAAATCTTCATCTTAAAGGCTCCCAATGGATTCCGAAACTTTACTGAAGGAATTGAAGGCTATAAATTGAGCTTTGTGGTAGCTCAAAAATGCACATCAAAACAACAACTTTCTCATCCAATCTCCAACATTCTTAATTACTCAACAATCTTCAAAGCCACTAAAATCTCTCAAATATATATTTTTATAAATCCTCTTTCTTTCCTTCAAAGAGTGTGTGAACAACTATATATCTTACTCACTCTATTTTTTTCAATATCTCCTAGTGTTTTATCATATTCTTTGGGATATTAGAGACCAATATACAAAAAACCTCTTCCTCTTATTTCTTTAAAAAAATTCTTACTACCACTAAAGCAAGAGAATATGGTTTTCTTTCCATTTCCTATAAAAATTCAAGGGACTGCTTTATTTTTTGTTTCCAGATTTGATATTAAATATCTAGTGCCTTTTGTATCTGGTATATTGTTATAGCCTAAAAAATAAATGGATCGGTTTTGGTATCTTGGACACTATTAAAGTCAAGAGACTAATGCATTAAATCCTCAAATGGATGAGGTGGGAAACTTAGGGATAACTTTGATTTCCTTTTCCAAACTTTCTTACCAAATATATTATCTCATTTACTTTCTACATTTAAAATTATTTATTTCTTTCAATCATTCTTTTATTAAATTTTTTAACACATCAATTAATGCTTAATTGATTTAATTTAAAATTTCTTAATTGAATCACTCTTTATTTTATTATTCTTATTATTTTATTATTTTTAATTATATTGTTGTACTTTCAAACATTGATTATTTTATTTTTATATTCAAAAGTTGTTAATTTCTTCATTCTTTTATAAAGAAGTTCTTTAAAAAAATTATATTTTTTCATTTAATTTTTTATAAGTAAATTTACCCCCCCCCCCTCTATTTTACCTATCTCATACCTACATAAACCATGACAACTGAATCAAGGATGACGATAAATGTTTCACCCCAGACCACACAGTTTTCAATCTCAACACCAAAGCCCAAATATTACTAGTCAGGTTCATTCATTGGCAGAGACTCAGAACTATTTTATGACAACCACATGAGTTTCACTTAAGTAGTTGATAGCCTACTCTAAGGATCAAGATTATTCCCTTAGAAAATTGAAAGAAGGATCGCAAAATCAAAGAGTAGAAATGAAAAACCTATAAATCCAAGTGGGTTAGATTACTAACCAAGTAAAGATGAGGCCAAGGTGATATTTACCATGTGACACTAAAGTTCCAAGACATGGTGAGTTGAAATCCATTACTATGGGAAGTGGAAATACTACTCAAGAAATTTCAGAAAAAGTTTGAATACATATTGAAGAATAAGAAAAAAAGGAAATAGAAGTAGTGCAAGGATGAAAGGAAAAAATCAGAGAAGTTGAGAGGTTAATTTGAGAGGAATCACCACCATATATCAAACACTACCACCATTTATAGAGTGATAAAGGAAAGGTTTGATGAAAAAAGAAAAAAAATTATAAATGTTTACAAAATTTCATAGTAATATACAATTGACTAAGCTGATCATGATAATTCCCACATTTGATAATTTTTTTAAGTAATTGGTGTCATAAAAATAAATCTAAAAGTATTTGGAACTAAACCTTTGATAGGGTATTCTTTAGTTGTGGTCTAAATAATCCTACCAAATAATAAAATAAATCCACATTGTTTTTCTATCCTAATTGATATTTATTCTAATATGTTTGGAAAGGATTTATGTGATTTTGGTGTAAGTGTCAACAAAATTTCATACTCAACATTCAAAATCTTGGGATTCAGTGAGATGAATCTGAATAATGTTATGATTCGACTTGAATATAAAATAGAGAGAGATCTCTGATGTCTACTTAAAGATTTCATAGTCAAGGTAGAAAAAATCTACTTTCTTTTGGGTTTTCTTATGATGAAAATAGACATGGAGAATACCCAAATAATTTTATGAATACCGTTTTTAGCATTGGTAAGGGAACTGATTAATGTAAAATTCATATAGTTAAGATTGAGAGTTAGTTAAGAAGATGTAAAATTCAACATACATCGGGTGATGAAGAATCTGGATAAAATAAGAAATGAGTTGTGATAATATGTCCTGAAAGGAGTTGAGGATGTTATTTTCCTTGGAAAGAGAAGAGAGGTAGTCATTATAGAAATGAAATAATAATGTGAAAAATAGAAATAATTATAGTAAGTTTTTATAGAAATAAGGATATAGTAGAGAGATTATTGTCCTTGAAGAATTTAAGGAAGGTCAAAAGGTTTAGGTCGTCAGTGAACTACCCTTTTATTTTTCAAAATGGTCCAAACACCATTAGATTTGGCCTATAGAAGTAGAGAAGTTACTACCCATAGGAATATTGGAAATGGATATGAAAAAAGGGAGAGGTCCCATCTATATAGTGGAATTTCATTTTCAGCCTTTTGTAGATCTGGACTGAGTAACCTCATTCCTACCATCAATCACTTGAATTAGAGAGCTATGGTCAAGCTTAATGTCCATAACCAAATCTCTTTTTGGATGAAACCCATATTTTATATGATTTAGGACTTTAAGATTTAATTTATTTTCAATTTTCATGCCCATCCCAATAAAGCATGTATTGCGACTACCCCAAGCCCACATCCAATAAACCAAGGGATAGAAACCAGCATTGAGTTGGAATATCACACACATGGGAGGCCTTAGACTAATATACCAATACACACTCACATATCTCCAAACCCATACAATTCTAAAATGTAAAAAAACCGATAACCATGTATGCATATATTTAAAATCCTACCATCAGAGTATGATAAAAAATTATTAGAAATCAAGGGCCAAAAACAATCCCACCAAAAGAAATTTAAGACAAGTTCAACCTGTGAAGTAGGAGTGGACTGATATTAATGTAATAACAAAAACAAAACTCATTCTATCTGGATCACTAAGCTTTTCCCAGCTCTGGTCCCTCTAGGACTCTATCAAAAGGTTGTTCATCTACATAAGACACAACACATGTGGGAAAATCCAATATAGGGGTGAGTATAGAAATAATAAGTAGGACGCCTCAAAATCACTAAACATATAATATCAATAATAATATTTAGCTCATCACAAGTATATTTCAGTGGAATGTATAGCAATAACATGAATATATACTCATTATATATATATAGTCTCAAGGTAAGGTCACAACCATAATTCCAGCCAAGGATTCCAACTCAAAGGCTCTATATAACACTCGTCTGGGAGAATACACTTCATGATTCATATAGAACTGATGGAATCCATCGGATATGTCATGCTTGTTGGGTTTTTTCATAATAAGTATATTCTATAATTCCAAAGAGATCGATACACGGATGGGGATCACGCCCAAGACCATGGGGTATACCAACAACCCAATCTAGATTAACCTACTAAGTAGGGAATCAATGCTTGTGTAGTATTGGACACGACGATACCGAGAAACCCACCTAGGTAAATGACGATGATGATAGAGGATCTCACTCTATGCCTCATGGAATGATTTCAACAACTCTATTTGAGACTTAAGTTCCTCATAGTGGACCACCATACTATATATTGGACGTGAATCCATAAAAAACCCTTTTGGAATGGATCAAGGGAACATAACCTAAATAAATTAGTCTAAGGCGAATAGTATAATGGCTCCAAGAAATATTTGGAGAAGTATATAGCATGTAATTAAAGTACATGGCATGTCCATTTGGCATCAGGTTCTACATGTGTATCATGGATCATGCCCATGTTCGTGTCTCTATCTGATTACACAGTGTGTGGCCTACCACACACAATTTATGGGGACATATGGTATCTTGGTTGTATACCACATTTATATGTCAAGCCTCCTACCAAGGTGTGTATGGCATGTGTCCCGTCCCACACAGCATGTAACACCACCCAGCTTCTTGGGCGTGTACACCCTGTACACGTCAAGATAGTTGGAAAGAGTCACACAGTGTGTTGTAGGGACTATATGACATGTGATCTTTATCTCGATCTGTAAACCATACCATCCACTTAGGGGGTCCTACAGGGTGTGTAGTCCTAAATTACACACTGTGTAACCCATAAATTTCTTGAATCTGAGATTACTCCTCCATATATTCCCATACCACTATCACCCATGGTTTCATCCCTGATCTCGCTCTGAGATCACATATCTGTTCTAATTGATCCTCTCTATAACCTATCTTCATATTATATACATTTTATTCACATTAGTATTTGTTGTTGTCATGCTACATCATCATTGCACACCCAACCGATAATAATGGGGATCATCCAATTGATCTTGATCCACTTTCATCAGTAATAACCTCTATCACAATTCGTAAATGATCCCACACTAGTGGTATTAATCCATTGCACCAAATAATGGGAAAAATGATTGATTTCTATGCATTCATCGAATTTTGGGCTAAAGGAATTTCCCATGATGGATAAATAATGGGGGAAGAAATGCACAAAACACAATCATGAGGAACAGACCTCGACTAATGTTCTTATTGGCCTCAATTCATTTCTATTAGAATGATGTATGAATATATATACAATAATAAACAAAGAAATCCCCCATCCCAGACAATATTTCTCCCATACCCGTAATACACATGATTCATGAATAAATTTTTTAGTTTATTGATTCGTGTTCATCATAGGAATAAATGAACAAGGATAAATACAAATAAAAAAAATGTCCTACCTCGAGATCAATTGATCACTGATGAAGAACAAATCGATGTCAGTGTCATTGGTGTGATCCTTGAATTCTGATGGTGTAATAATCCTCAATCTCGATACGGTCTGATGTCATCCACCAAGAACGTTCTCCTCTAACAGTGCTCTAGGTCTACAAGGCTAAGCAGCCAACCCTAATATATCCTCATAACTATACTCTTATATATTATTTTATGTCACTACATCATAAAAAATAAAATAAATAATTTATTTTAATTATTTTATTAATTCTCCCATGATTTCACTTTATAAAAATTTCTGACGCCGACCAAGATTATATCAAACCTAAGGTAAAAATAATTCTTTGAACTCAAAGGTAGCTTTATATTTATGATATGAGACTCTTTTTAATATTTTTTCCACTTTTTCTAGAAATATTTGTATGCGTGATATTTGATATATTTAACATATTTCAAAGATTAACTCCAGGATCACTGGGCCTCAAAATCTAACAATGTCTTAGTGCATAGCTCTTAAAATAATCCATATAATATTCTAATGTAATACATATAAAAATTTGAGTCATTACATTATCCCCACCTTTGGTATTTACATCTTGAAAAGCTAAATAAAAGACTACACAAAGAGATGTGGGTACTTTGTATGCATCTAGGTATCCCGCTCCTAGGTACTCTCCTGAAAATTCTCGTGCTTCCACTGGACACAAACTAAATGAATCTCTCTCCCAAAGAGGATCCTCTTCTGTCGATCCTCAATCTCTATTGGGAACTCTAAAAAACTAACTCCACTCTCAATGTCTAGCTTTCCCTAGTTAATAACATGTAATGGTTCGTACAAGTACCTCCTTAACTATGACATATAGAATATTTCGTGTACTTGGTCTAACTACAGTGGTAGAGATAAGTTATAAGCCACCTCACCAACTCTACATAGTATCTAGAAAGGTACAATGAACCTCAGAGATAGATTTCTGGCCTATAAAAACCTTTGTAACCCACTTCTAGGTGATACCTGTAGTAACAAATGATCTCCCTCTTTAAACTCCAAATTCCTTTTTCATTTGTTTGTATAGGACTTATGAAGGCTTTGTTCAGCCCACATCCACTCCTAAATTATCTTCACTTTCTCTATCATGGATCAAACCAACTCTAGGCCCATAAGTGATGAATCTTCTGGGTCATTCTAGTATAGTGGTGACCTATAGGGTTGCTCACACAAGGTCTTAAATGGTACCATATAGATGGTGAAATGTTAGTTTTTTTATGAAAACTCCACCAATGGTAGGTGATCCTCCCAACTATATCCAAAGTCTAACATGTAATCCCAAATCATTTCCACTAGGACCTAAATAGTATGCTTATTTTGGTCATTAGTCTAGGGGTGAGACACTGTTCTCAACCATAACTGATTCTCAAAGGCCTTATTCAATCCCATTCATAACTGATATGTGAAGAAATCATCATGGTATTAAATGATCTTAGAGGGAACTCTATGGAGATAGACTATATCCTACATATACAAGTGTCCCAAGATCTCTACTGAACTCTAGTATCAAAAGGATAAGAAGTCGGTTGACTTGGTGAGCCAGTCTACAATCACCTAGATGGTATCATGTCCCTTGGACATATGTGGTAACCCCATCACTATTTCCATATATATTCCATCCCACTTTCACTCCAGTACCTCAAGGGGTTGAGCTAAACCTTCTATAACCTGGTGATCAAGCTTCACTTATAAAAAAATAAGGCATCAATAGACAAACTCTGTAACACACATCTTCATTCCTAGACATTATAAATGTCACCAAAGGTCCTAGTAAATATTCTACACACCAAGATATACCACTAAGGGTAAAGTATGAAATTCCATCAACACCTTTTCCCTCAAAGAAATAGGTACCATCATTCATCCTCTAAAAAGAACGACATGCCCCCCACCTTCATAAAATACACCATGAGCATTTCTAGTGGATATTTGATTATATAGGTTCTCATATTTGGTATCCCCAATTATTCCTCCCTGAATCGCTAAAAAAGTGGATGGGTAACAACCATAGACTGGAGTTAATAAGGTCCATAACCATTCACAAAGGATTGTTTTAATGAGGCCAACTTCTATGAAGCCTCACTCATTATCTAAAAACAAGATCTCCTGGTTAGAGCATCTGGTATGGCATTCCCCTTCCCAAGAGTATTGAAAATATAAAATTCATAATCCTGGAGGAACTCTGACCATCATCTCTATCTAAAGTTAAGGTCCTTCTAAGATAAAATATAATAGAGACTCTTGTGGTAAGAATACATGATAAATTGCTCACCCATGAGATAGTGGTGCCACATATTTAGTGCAAGGACTAAAACTGATAACTCAAGATAATGGGTCATGTAGTTCTACTCATGTGGTCTCAAATGACATGAACCATAGGGAATTACCTCCAAACTCTACATCAGGAAACAACCTAGACTAGACCCTGATGCATCTTTGAACACTATGTACTCAACACCCTCCTCTAGAAATCTCAAAATCAGCATGCTCATCAATATCTGCCTTATCTCCTTGAAATTTTGTTGGCAACTCTCCACACACATGAAAGGATTCCCCTTTTAGGTCAAAGTTTTTAAGGGAGTTTATATTCTATAGAAATAAAGTATGAATCTATAATAGTATCTTGCCAACCCAATGAATCTCTATACCTCTATCACACTCTTGGGTAGATACTAAGTTAACACTACATGGACCTTCATTGGGTCTACTGATAAATTGTCTACTAAGATAACAAATCCCAGAAAGTGGACCTCCTAAATCAATAACTGGAACTTCAATAGCTTCCCATAAATCTGGTGATCTCAGTGTATGTCCAGGACCATCCTCTGGTGTCTCATGTGCTTCTCATTGGATGTCGAGTACACAAGTATATCATCAATGAATACCACTACAAACTGGTCGAAGAAAAGATCAAATGTCCAACTCATGAGTCCATGAACACTTTTAGGGAATTCGTTATTCCAAAAAACATCACTAAGTACTCATAGTGACCATAAAGGCATCGGAAATACATCTTCAGTATATCCTTATATTTTACTCATATCTCATTATAACCTAATCTGATATCAATATTTGAGAACCATAATTCCCCTCTCAACTAATCAAATAGTTCATCAATCCTCAATAGTGGATAATTGTTCTTTACGGTCACTTGGTTTAGGTGATGGTAATCCACACACAAGCTCAAGCTCTTGTAATCCTTCTTGGAGAACACTAGGGCTTCCCAGGATGAAACACTAGGCCTGATAAATCCCTTCATCTACATATCCTCAAACTTCACCCTTAGCTTGCGAAGCTCTATCGAAGTCATATGATATACTGGTGAATATATCAGGGTCATCCCAGGGTGTAAATAAATGTATAATTTTATCTCTTTATGGGGAGGTAATCATGACACGTCCTCAAGAAATACATCCTCATACTCCACCACTATACCAGAAAAATGTAATCTCATATCATCTACTACACCAAGAGTCTTGTTGGACAACGGGTGTGTAATCGGTTTCACCCTCTTATACATGATCCCATATATATTCATTTGGTTTTCCATTTCACCCACAAATGAAAACCTCATCCCATCACTACAAACACACCATATCCTCTTCCTAAAATAGTTTATTTGGGAATAAACTATACATAACCAGACCATACCTAAGATAATTTCATGAGGACTCATTACCGCTATAAATAGATCCCAAAAGATAATCTCATCTCCAAGATTTAGGTTACACCATCGAAAAAAGTGTGTGATCATTGATTCGCCTCTAGTAGGAGTCTCTAAGTGAAAGGGTTGAGTTAAAGGCTCAACCATAATTTCTATGTCTTGAACTAGAGAATTGGTAAGAGAGGAATGAGTCACACTTGTTTCAATCAGTACCACAACTAAGGTAGAAAATACATATATCATACCTCATATCATCCCTAGAGCCTCTGCGTCATAATCCTTGGCCGCCTGCAGCTTCCCTCATCCCTATCCCCTATCTATTTGATCATGGTGTAGACCACCTAGGGGTGGTGGTGGTAACAAATCATAACATATACCTCCTCCAGCTTCTCTCTTAAATCCAATGCCATGTTTTCCACACTATAGACCTAACTTCTCCTACTGTTTCCTCAACCTAGGCATATCATCCACTGTCTCTCAATCATCCACACATACAGTCAGACAATATCATGCAATATGTCCCTAAATATCATAATAGTAGAATTAACTCACTCTTGGATGACTATATCCATCCTTTGAGGCCTGAGCTACAAACCCTCTATCCTGAGATCTCCTCCTGAAACATCTTGCACATCCAGGTCTCTGTGTCTATCATTGGTTCCCTATCATTGAAGTCTAAGCTCTGGTGTGTCCACTACTCTCACCAACTATCTACGTATACTCATCCAGGAAACTCTCAACCACCAAAGGATGCTCTATCACCCAAGCATAGGTATGAATTCATAAAGGTATCACATTGGCTTGTATTTCTCTGCATATTCCTCATTCGGAGGTCTGATCCCAAAAAAACTGATCACGCACCATATCCATTGAGTGCTGAGAGAGGTTGGTGAACCTTGATGAATACCCATACACATTTATACTACCCTAATAAAGCTGTAGAATCTCATGGATGATCCCATCCCTCAACGTGACTAGATAGAACTCCTCTCAGAAAAGGCACTCAAACTCCGACCATGCAAGAGTCACCTCATCATATGAATGGTTCATTAAGCCCCACCATCATCCCACAGATCCATGGAGAATAATCACTACCAGGAATAACATATGATATGTGAGGGTTATAATGAGATGAAAGACTTTCATAACCACCTAAAGCTAGTACTCATCTGCCTGGGGGTTAGTATTTCCTTAGAACCAGAGGGTGGTCACTGTCACTAAAACTCATGAAGAGTTCTCAACCTATGCACCTCATCCACTAGTATTTTTTATATAATCTATTGCTCGATGTGTGGTGGTAAGAATAGTACACCACCTGTAGGTAACACCACCTGAATAGGTCCCAATATCAAAGCCTCATCATTGAGGGGATCACCCTTGTGATCCTGCTATTAAATCCTTGTTGGAAAATGTCATGGAAGTATCTTGTGGAGTATACAAGATGTACCACCATCAATGAGTATATCTGGAGAGATGACTCTAAAGGAACATGGAAACCAAAACCCAATCCTATATGATCCTTATACTAATATTTTCTCTAAAACCAATTTCTACATGCACCAAGTCAACAAGAAGGTTTTCAGAGTCCAGGTGAATGAATATGTTAGTCACTGCACTAACATTGGAGTCCCTATCCTGAAATCCAAACTCGAAACACTTGACATTGTTTCCATAAAATACAAACCAATCTCACTGACTCTAGTCCTAAGGTATAATAAACTTCTCTAATATCACTCTATAATGACCCAGCCCAATGGGGCCCATACCATGACAACCCCAATCCCACCTCTAATAGGTTATGGGCTGGAGACCAATGCCAAGTAAGTATATCACACACATGGGAGGTCTTACCCTAATGTACCTACACACACACACACACATCTCCAAGACCATAAAATGTTTAAATGTAAAACAACTGATAACCATGCATTCATACATATAAAATCACACCATTAGAGTATAAAAACAAAGTACTAGAAAGAAAGGGCCAAATACAAGCCCAATAAAAGAAATCGAAGACAAGTCCAAACTGTGAAGTATGAGTGGACTGCTATCAATGTAATCACTAAAACACACCTTAGTTTTTCTAACTCACTAAACTCTACTTAGTCCTGGTCCCTCTAAGACTCCATCAAAAGTCTAGTCATCTGCATAAGACATGAGACATGTGGGAAAAGAACATGTAGGGGTGAGTATCAGAATACCCAGTAGGACACCCCAAAATCACTAGGCATGTAGTATTAAGAATAATAGTCATCTCATAATAGGTATATTTCAACAACATATATATCAAAAAAAATCTAGATATACTCATAATAGACACGTAGTATCAAGGTAAGGTCACAACCATAATTCCAGCCTATGATTCATGCTCGAAGGTTCATATAAAACTCATCTGGGAGAACACACTCCATAAGTAAAATAGAACTGATGGAATTCATCTAAGATTCTATTCTCATCGATCCTTGCTATAATAATCACACACTTGAAGTCTAAATAGATTGATACAAATATGGGGATCACACCCAAGTCCATGGGGTATACAAACAACCCAATATGGATTAACCTACTAAGTAGAGGATCAAAACCTTTGTAGTGTTGGTCATAATGATACTCAGAACCCCACATAGGGAAATGATGATGATGATAGAGGATTTCACTCTAGGCCTCACAAAATGGTTCCAACAACTCTATCAAATACTAAAGTTCCTCATAGGGGATAAACATCCTATTAATATGATGTGACTCTATACAAAACCCTTAGGGAATGGATCAAGGTAAAATACCCTAATGAAACTTTTCCAAGATGAAGAGGAAAAGGGATCTAAGCCATATTTTGAGAAATACATTGCATGTACTGGAAGTATATGGAATGTCCCTTTGACATTAGGTTCTACCTATGTATCATGGACCATTATCGTGTTTGTGTCCATTTCTAAGTACATGGAATGTGGACCGCCACCCATGGCATGTGGGGCCACATGGTCTTCGGTCATGTATTACCTGTATTCACTGAGCTGCCTATAATGGTGTACATGGCATATGTCCCGGACTACACAACATGTAACACCACCCAACTTCTTGGGAATGTACACCCTATACATGCTTAGATGTTTGGAAAGTATCACATAGAGTGTGATATTTATCTCTGTACATAAACCTTAACCGCCACTCAAGGGGTCCCACACAACATGTAGTCCCGGATTACATATCGTGTAACCCATAACTTTACATAATCCAATATTCCTTCTCCATATATTCCTATGCCACCTTCTCCTTTAGTTTCACCACCTATATCACTCTGAGATCATGAATCTAGTCTGATTGAGCCTCACAGTCATTGCTCACTAGATTTTGGCCATCTCATTCTCATGGGAATCAGTTGTTATAATGCCTCATCGTTATCACATGCCTGATCAAGAAGAATGGTGATCTTCAGATCGATATTGATCCACATTCATTAGTAATCACCTACATCTCATTCTATAAACAATATCATGCTTTTGGTATCAATCTGTTGCACTAAATAATAGGTACATAATGATGGATTTTTAGGAATTTTTCAAACCACAGGACAAAGGAATTTCCACCAATGAATGAATAGTGAGGGAAGAAATTCATGAAACAAAAACATGAGGAATGAACCTCGACCAATGTTCATTTTGGCCTTAATTTGTTGTCATTACAATGAAAAATAAAGAGATATAAAATAATCAATAAAGAAATCCCCAATCCTAGATAATATCTATCCCACACCCATAATACACATGATTCAAAAATCAATTAGTTATTCGATTAATTCTCATTTATCATAGGAATAAACGAATGGGTATGAATTGAAATAAAACAACTTTAATACCTTGAGATGGATTGATTGCTAATGAAGAATGAATCTACATCACTGTTGTTGGTGAGATCCTGAAATTCTGATGGTGCGGTGATCATTAGTCTTGATATATTCTGATTCCATCTTCCAAGAACTCTCTCCTCTAATGGTCATATGGGTATCTAGGGTTAAATAGACTACCCTGATATTTCCTCATAACCGTATACTTATAGAGGATTTAAAGTAGCTGCATCATAACAAATAAAATAAATACTTTTATTTATTTATTTTATTAATTCTTTTGCGATAGTACTTTATAAAAACACTCAATTCCAACAAAGATTATGTCACGCCTAGGGTAAAAACAACGCTTTTAACTCAAATTCAGCCTTGGAATTAGGATCTGAGCCTCCGTTTAATTATTATTTCACTTTTTTAGGAAAATAAAGCACACATGATATTAAATATATTTCAAAAATTAATTTCATGCTTGGAGGGCCTTAGAATCTCACATTACCTCAGTTCCTAGATCTGAAAATAATCCATATAATAGTATAAAGTAATACATGGAAAAATTAGATTCATTACATAAATTATATTTAGGAAATAGTTTAGGTGTGTATTTCCTTTATTTTTGAACTTTCATGATAATGATTCAGTACTTTTGTTGGTTGAATTTAATTTTCAGTTGCATGATAATCCAAGGAATAATGACCTAAGGTAGCAAGAAAAGGTAATAAAAGAATATCTTAATGAAAAAGGGGGGTAAGATTTAATTTTTAGTACTTACTTATAATCCCCTATTCTCAAAATATGTTTTGTGCTTAATTGAGAAAAAATACATACCCACACTTAGGCTTTTTATTTTCTTTTGATCAATGACACTTAGAATTTTTAGGAACCCCATGATTCTAAGTTTTAATTTTCAGTTTGATAAAATTGAATAAGTAAGGTGGGGAGATTGGGTGATTAGATTTAAGCATAGGTATTTGGATTCAATGAATTGTAATTTTTCATTTTAGTCACCTGTAGTTTAAGTTTCCCATCCATTTTTCATGATTTGAATTTTAGAAGTTCATGTTAATTAATTTTTTATTATTAATAATGATAAGATTGACTGTCTCTAAAATCATATGATCCTATTCTAAGGAGGTTTATAGAAAAAAAAATTACAGTATTTCTTAGTAAATTTCTTGATAGAACTTGGTACATGTTACATACTAGGACTTCAATTTTATCTTTTCAAAATGATTATTGGACAAACTCACTATGAAAATGAATGAGGTGTTTTTAGCCACTATTCTTGAGACCTTCCTTACATTGAACATTTTTTTATCCCTTAGAGACTATGGATGGAAATTTTATATGAATAAGGAACATTCCAAGCCAATTTTAACCATTCCTAACCTTACTCTAGTCTTTTTCATGATTTTTAAAGGTAAAGTGTGGGGGATAGGGGATTCATGATGAAAAAATATATTATAGTATTTATTGAACGAAAAATATTTTAGGTGTTTCATTAAGTTTTAGAGAAGTTTAATTTCATTATTCATTGTATTAATTAATTAACCCTCCATAAAAAATACAAAAAAATGAAAAAAATGAAAAAATGGGTTAAGTTATGGAGGGTTAAAAATCACCATCACTTGACCAATGATTTGTATTATTTGGGGTTGGGTGGTGCAGGTGATACTTTTCCTGGGTCAATTTTTGGAAAATTGAAAATTTTGAAAAAGAAAGAAAAAGAAAAAAATATAAATGGGTAACTCATCCATTATGATTTTATTATCCATGGACTTTATTTGAGATTGAGGAAGTTTGAGTTTTCACTTTGTGAAGGGGATAATTTCATTGGAATTTACTTTGATTATAATGCACTATACTTAGAGATAAAACTATTATTTGAGATTTAAATTATTTTCAACATTTACCTACCTACCCCTAAGTCTCAAAATCATATGATATTAATTTTCAAAGACCTAATGATTTATATTAAATTTTTTTCTCTATAAAGTATATAATGTAGGTCATTTTCAATTTCAAAGTTAGGTCCATGTGCTTAAGGTATGTGGAGAAATCCATATTTATTTTTTCTTTAGTTATGAGAGACAAAATAATGTTGAGTTAGATATCAACTTTTCAAGTTTAATAATGATTTATAAAGATGTGTGAATGGAAGAAATTATAATTTCCATAATTATTGGGAAAGATCAAATACATTATGTTTAGGGAGGAGTTAGAATCATTTTTCATATGTGACACTTGAAAATTATTTCTTCCCATTGGTATTTCTTTAGTTTCATTAATTTTTAATTTTTAATATTGGTAGTATAGGGAATACTTTTACATTTTTAGTGTAGATACATGCTTTAAGATGATAATGGTTTAAGTGTGAGGGGTTTGATAACCTAATTTCTATGCATAATTTTTAAAATTTTTGTTAAAAATGTATTCCTTTTCAAAAAAATTACTCATTTATTAATTTTTAATAATAATTTTTGGATATTTTATATTTTAGGATTAAATTTTTAAAAAATAAATAAAAAAAGTATAATACATGTTATATCAATTTATAATTCTTTTAATAATTTTATGTATGTTTTGTTAAAATTTATCCAACCCTAACTAAGCCTCAACCAATGGAGTACAAGACATATGGCCAACCTAAGAGGGTCATTCATCTAAGAACACCCATAAGGAGAGCCTTCATAGGTATCTTGAGGAGGAATAGGTCATTCATGGAATGTGTATGGGAATAGAAGCACATCAGTGCATAGAAGTAAGTCTGTACGGTGGTGGGAGAATATTCTCACTGACACTGAGCGGTGTATGGTAGTGTTAGGTGTCCTTCAACACCCATATAGCTTGATGCTAAGTGAAGGGAACTAAATATATTATATAGAATATCTAATCTACAAGATCTTTTAATGTGGGATACCACTTCACCAGGGTACTGTTCAAATAACAAAAATGATGTGTTTCGGTCTCTGCTCATATGTCTTCACTCTCAAACACACCTACCACACCACTAGACACCACCACTACACCACAATTCCTCTATATATAGTCAAATGAGGAGCTTGTAACCACTGTAAAATTGATCATCACTACTCCACAAACATGTCAATGTATCTTAGTAACCTTGGAGGCTCAAACTAATGAAGAAGAGGTTGCACCATTGCCCGTTTACATTGCATCATAGCCTTGTTTCTCGGAGAAATAATAATTTGGTTGAGTCATCTTCAAAACCACTATTATGTGGTTGAAACTACTAAAATATGGAGTTTGTGGTTTCTTCCTAATATTTGACCATATAGAGAAAGAGGAAAACATGCATGCAGTAACTATAGTGCAGGGTTTTAAAAACATCATGGTGGTACTGATATCAGTAGTGGTGAGGACTTTTGAGGAAAATGGATTTATTTAATTTATTTTATATTTAATCATACCCTCTATAGTATGATATTAGAAATAGGGAGGATACAACATGAAGTTTCATCCTACATCGTAGGAGGAGAATGGGTTTTGATTGATGAGAAGGTTCTACTATGTGAGGAAGGCTATGTCGTAGCCACGCAGAGGCATGTATATCCAGGTTAAAGCTATGAAATAATTAATTCATACACCCTATAGAGTTTTAACCATTATAGTTTCAAAATCCTGATGTTTTCAGTGTAAAAACATGCTATAGATGTATTTGGGGAAATTTTAGAAGAATCACGATCATATGGGGCCTTGAATACACACAGGGAGTTAGAAGTTATCATAAAACAAGGAAAAATCATCCAAATCTCAAATATTTGGGGAGGATAATCCATGGAGTTGATGGATAGTTAAAATTGAGAAAAAAATTCAAGAGAGAAAAGGAAATTCAAAAACTTAAAAGAGAAGTTATGGGTGAATACCTATAAATAAAACTTAGAGGCTACAATGCAATGGATCAATACCCCCAGGGAGGAATACCAGAGACTAGATCCTAGAATCTTGGAGTGTTTATACTTACATATAGTGATGATTAAGTTATTTTCACTTTTTTATCCCTCGTGACTAGTATGAGAGGGTAAACATCATGTACCAAGCTATATAATGAATGGGATGTACCTAGTGAAATAGATTGGTTTGGATTAAAATTTTAATGGGTTTTTTCATTTTATATTTTCATATTAATCTTACCTTTCTCACTCATGTATTACCATTACTTAGATATGAGGGTCTTCTTGCTAAATTCATCAACTAACAATCGTTTCTCATGGAATGACCAATGCATGAGTTTGGGATAACTATATTTAAACATGGTTTCAAACACCTATTTATAAACTCAACTATGTAATAGAGAGAGGAAAGAGGTGTTTATAAAATAGAGGGTAGTTACTCTGAGAGGAGGCTTAATATAGTTTGGTTCCAACACTATTTAAATTAAAAATCACAACACTTATCCCTCAATAATTTCATAAACCTGAATTTATAAATTTTTGGTACAATAAAAACTATTACTCCTTTAAAATTATTGTTTTTCTATAGGATATTTACCTCAAAAAATTCAAGGTCACTTATTATAATATTTAATAGATATGAATTAGATTTCTTGATCTATTTTGGTGTGCCTGAAAAAAAAATTAAATATGACATGAGTTTTTACTTGGTTTACAATCATTGGGATAAGTCCAAAGAGCATGAATTAATGTGTGTTCATGCACCAAAATCCACTATAGAGCTCAATTATTACACATGTTTAGGCTAGGTCAATTCTTATGTCTGGGATCACTGCCTTACAATTTTAGAGACAGCTCACTACTTCCAAAGAGTCACTCCCTTGAACCTACCTTTGATGGATCACTATCATTGGAAATGATGACCTTCCTCCTCCTTCTCTCACTACTATAGAAAGGATCCACACACATTTTATGAACATGTAGTCCCATTTATTAACATCACTTTCATAAAATTTATCCTTTTCTCTAGATATATTCTCTATTTAGGTCCTTATTAGGATCCTCCTTCACATCTATGAAAACACCTTGATGCATTACTTCCACTTTTGAGAATACCTGGAACAGTTCTACTTCTTTTCAGGCACAACAAACAATCATATTATTTGGATATATCTTTAATGGTTTCAAATTATTAAATATTATGGACCCTCAGTGAAATTTCACCTTTTTTAAGATTCATATCTCGAATATGATCTTAGTTCAGATCATTATTTCTCTATTTTTTGTGATATGTAGTATTTTTATAGATAATCCTTGTATTTTCAATGTTCATCTATCTTTTCGGCCTTCATGATATTCCTTAATTAATAGGAAATCTTATTCTAACCAATACCCACCTATTTTATATTAATTGGTCTCTTAAAACCACCCATAAAGACCCATGACTTTCTCTATAAATGTTGAGAATTAATTTCTAGGGGACACCTAGAAAACACATGTATGCAGCGTGGTATGAAGAAATGTAGTGCCACATCTCCGAATTATATAGTGCAGTCTTCATCACCGCAGTGTAATATCACCCATTATCCACTTTTGTGGCCTGGTAAAACCCACCATGATGAATTATCTAGTTCCATATATGTAACACCCTAAGATTTTTTGAATTGTTTCTTTTTATAATTAATTTTATCTTTTTTATATTTTTCATTTCACAAAACACTAAAAATAGATTATTTTATATGTTTGAATTATGTTATATGCAATACCAAGTTAATAGTGCACTACATGAAATATAAATTTTAGTTTTATCTATATGGAACATCAATCTTATCTTATGTTACATGCAATAATGACTTTCCTCTATGGCTTGTGTAATACGCATGACCAAGTTTTACCAAACAATAATATATTATTAAAATATTATAATTTAATATAATAAAATTATCGATTAAATTAGAGGTTATGAATCTTATTAACTAATTTATTAAAATATATAGTTTACACAAATGTATGATGAATTCATATGTTACCAATTAATTAGAAATGAATATGAAAACCAATTGAATATAAAGGAAAATACTAATATTTTTATGGTCACAAAGTTGTTTTACCCTATTAAATTAAATTAATTACCATTAGTGAGTGATATTAATGTAATATATATGTTATATATTCAATAAAATATTTTTTATATTTATAAAATAGGTATTATAGAAAAAATTTAAGAACAAGCCCAATTTTATGCTTAAAATCGTATATTTTTATAAAGGCATTTTTACCGCCTTTTAATGGTAAACCCATTTTAAATCCAATTTTTGGAAATTTTAAAGATTCAATATATAAAAATAAACTTAATATTTTGAATAATAACATAATAATTAAGTTAGGGTAAATTTTTGGTATTTTTCTGTGAAGTTTTATATTTTAATAAATAGAGAAAAATACAGAATTTTAGTTCAAAACTAATTTTTGAACTAATTTATTTATAAAGTTAAATTAAATTTTAAATTGGTTTTAGAGTTTAATTAGATAATATTTTTATCAATTAATACAATTTAGGTCATTTTAAAAAAATTCACATTGAAATTGGAAATAAAAACTTTGCAAATTTTTTATCCTTTTTACTTTAAAAACCCACAATGTCGTCCAGTCAATAAGATTATTTTTTAAATTAATTTATGTCACTTATATGATTAGAATTTTTCAAAATGGATTAAATATTTAGAATCATAATAATTTATAATTTATAATAATTTCAAAAATAAATTGACCAAAAATATTAGTAAAAGTGATTAAAATTAATTACAACGATTAAGAGAAAAAATAGGTCAACAAGGTTCAAAACCTTAAAATTAAGACCTAAAATGACCTCAAAACTTTTCCAACACCCATTTTATAACAATTATTATTACATGAACCTAAAATTATTGATTTTGGTTGTTTTTTTATGACTTTTTAAGGTAAAAACGTGGGTACACCTAACTTTTTTTCAAAAATGTAAAGTGCGTCATTTCTGTTACCTATAAAAGGCCACAACCTCTCCCTCTTCCTAAAACCTCTAAAACCACTTAGGATCATCCAATATATACCCAATAAACTTAAAAAAATACCTCCCTTACTCCTATAATCCTATAATTTGTAATAAATTAATCCAATTAATCCTTTTGGCACAAACCAAAAGGAGTTACCTGATTAAGAGGTAATTTCTTCTCTCAAGATCATTTCTTTTATTTTCTTTCTACACCCACTCCACTCTATTTATTTCATGATTATATAAAAAACCAATATATTAAATATACTATGATTTTTTATGCTAAGTTTTATATCTAAAATTACACACACCTCTATCTAATGGGTAACGAACATACTCTTTATTTGTACAGTGAACTACCGCCTCACAAAACAATGATTGTACATTTTTCCTTACCATCTCTCATGGTGTAAATTATGGTAAAAAAATATGTATATATATTATATATTTTATTTATTATTTATTTAATCTTATATAATCCTTATAAAACACATATCTTTATAATTTCCATTTTGTCTTAATGCAATAATTTCGCTAGAGGAAGTGTGGACTACCTCCCCATCAAAGCGATGTGATTCAATCACACACTATATGGAATGTATTAAGAATGGGTTTAGTGAACTTATATGATATATATGATATAATAATTCTACTATAATAATAATAAATATACATATATATACATATATATCATGTAATTTCTTTCTTTAAATATGATAATAAAAACGGAAACAACATTCATGCGTACATACGGCTTACCGTCTTCATAAATGTTATATTTCATTTCATACTTATATAATATATATATTATTATAAAAATATATAATGAATATAAATAACATTTATATCATGTTTTAAATTATTTAAATCATGACATAAGTATAAGGACAAAATATATAACAAATTAAGACACATGCGAAAAATAAAGAGAATATTGCCTGAAGCGTAACCTTAAAATGGAATTTTTAACAAGCAGGTAATATAAAGTCATAATAAAACCACATATGGTATTATATATAATAATATGGTTATGTGATATATTTATAATAAAATTATATTTATTATACATTAGGTTTGAATGAGTACGACGAGAGTTAATACATAAGGTAATGGAATTTCATATCACTTTTTATTTTTGTGAGATACATCATTTATTTAGAACCCATTACTTTTGTATGGTGTGTATACTAAACATGGATTTATTATATTATTATTATAATTAAATTTATGGGTATTTACATATCAATTTTATGACACTTATTTCATGGGGTTTATGTTTCAAAAGTTACCAAATTGGTAAAGTAATTTTGTCTCAATTTTCATTCTTTGAGATACATGTCATGTTATGAACCTATATTTTTTCATGAGGTTTATATACATCCTTTGAGATATTATATCATGAATATATTTATTTTCATGATATTTTAAGCTTCATGTAATTTCATTTTCTTACATGGGGAGTATGTTTTGAAGTTACCAGGTGGTAAGAGTTTATTGAAACAATCTCAATGCTTTTCAAGATTCTTTATGTTTATGATTCCTTTAATGAAATATTATGATTAATCTCTTAATAAATCCCATGAATTTTATTATCCTATGGTTATTTATGATATATTCATTTATTGGTACCATTTTTTCACTCTTTGGTAAATAATATAGTTAGAAAATACTGACTTTACCCTCTCTTTGGTTGGAAATCTATGTTCATTCAAAACCATGTTTTCTAAAAATGGTTTCAAAGAATATTCTAATAATATCCTATGATAATTAAAATACATTTTTATCCTTTTTTATTTTACCAATGTTTTCAAAGGAATCTTATTCTCTCTTTCTGAACGAGGTATTTTTCTAACCTTTTTACCTTGGAAAAGGAATGTTCTTTTTACCTCATACGACATGTATAGATTTACCCACCATTAATTCTTTAAAGATTTATTTTTATGTTTAAAAGGTCAATTTTTAAGAAATTTTTTTTTTAAAGATATTTTCAAAGAAACGTTTTCCAAAAGGTTTTTAAGCTTATTTTATAAGTTTTCAAGGAAAAATAGTTTTTAAAACTTTTTCAATATCCTCTACAAGTTTTCCAAGGAATAAGGATTTCAAAATGTTTCCAATGATTCCTTTATAATTTTTCAATTTTATTTCCATGAAAATGTATTTCAAAAGGTGTTACATCCTAAAGATCCTTTTTCAAAGAAGAAAGGATATTTACATCAATAATTTTTTTCAAAATATCTTTCCAAGTTATTTTACTTCTAATATAACATCTATTGATGTTACTCATGACCTTCTCGGAAATTATTCAAAGGTTTAAATCATATTATTTTTTGAATGGTTTTTGTTTTTATGGAATTATGCTTATGAAACCTATTTCTTTTCCATAGGTTATATGATTTTTAAACCAACTTATTTTCATGGGTTATTCTTTAATAAAATAATTATAAAACCTATATATTTTCCATAGGTTATAATGTGATGAAATGTTAATGATACCCATTTAATTTCATGGGTTATGATTTTATGTTTATTGAATCCATCTCTTTTAATTGGCTATGATGTGATGAATTTTATATGGCACATGCATGTATGATTTAATTATGTGATGGGTGGGACCTATATCTCTCTCCAATTCATTGGGTAATGATAAATGTTTTATGAGCTAAAAGGGCTCATGGGGGGCATCCCAAGCCCGAAACAAGAGAGTACACAGGAGGATATCCCAATCCTAAAATAATAGGGTTCATGGGATGACATCCCAAGATTAAAAAAAAGGTATACGGAAGGGAATATCAATCTCAAAGTAGGTACATAGGTGATTAACCCAAGCATAACATGTTAAAAAGGCCTTGGAAAGCCACCTTGACATAGGGTTTTTATATGCTTATGTGTCTACTACAATTCCAATTTGTATCTTTATATTATGCTTTTGTGGATCATGTTAATTGTTTCCATATGATTCATGTCTTATGAACAGAAAATATTTATGTCGTTATTCATGTTTAAAATTTTTTATATGTAGGGTATGATCTTCTAATGATCATGATCATGTTCGCATACACGTAAGTTAATTATATGATTACGTATTTACTTTATTTACCCTTACTGAGAATTTTATCTCACTCCTTTCATGTGTTTCCCTTCCCTAGGTTATGAAGAAAGGTTTTTAAGTAGAAATACTAAGGGGTAAAATCATTGTGGTAATCATTGAAGATAATTAACTATGTTAGAAGATTTTTGTTCTAAGTTTCCAAAGGCACTAAACTAATATGGTATTTGGGTAACTGTTTTTGTAATTTTTTATTTATTCCACAAAAGTGATGTAATGTTAATGTATAAAAATAGAGGGTCTTTATAGTTGGTATCAGAGCAATGGTTTAGTTATCCTTTTAAAACTAGGATGATAAAAATTTAGTGATATATCTAGGTATATTTCTAAGGATATTTCTAATGATGTATCAAAGGATAAGTATAAGGATGGGTTAACATTTAGGAAAATATCATGGAATTTTGGTAAAGTATAAAGGAAGTGTTTTCCTATAAATATATCCATGTCTGGATACTATAAGTGGATGTCTATCTGAAATAGATGTACCTAGGGGTAAAAACTTTGACAATATATCACAAGCCTGACTTGGGGTAATCCAGTACATGATAATGGGCCTTACTACACACCTAGTTTAACACAACCAGGGTATATGCTTTAGGAATTCACAAACTCTTTAAGAACCGTCATAAAATATTTAAATATATGTTGGATATGAATAACTTAGTATAAACCAAATGTGTCATATTTTAATAAAGGTGTCATAATTTAGACATCATATAAGTGTTTTTCATGATTATGTGGTTCCTCACTCTTATAACTATTTCTTACTCTATGATTTTGGTTTTAGTAAATGGCTAGAACCCAAAGGAACCACGTTAATGGTGATTGCAATAGACAATATAGTGATTGTCCTCCTGAGAAACCAAATTCTATAGGAGTAGTAATGAAAAGTATCATTGCTACACTCACCCAAAATATATTATTACCACTAAAAATATATTTTTAGTTCTCCAATGTTTTAAACAAGAGAAATTTATCTGGATTTTTATCGATTATAAGGTTAAGTGGATCAGTGGTGGACACTAATCAATAATACAAGGCAGCAAGATGAAACTGACTCAAAGGATTGGGGTGAGTTCAAGAAATTATTTTTTAATAATTAATTTCCTCAGATTCTTCATAAAAATATGGAAAACTAATTCCTAGATCTTAAGTATAAGGATAAGGAATTTGTTCGTGCTTATGAAGAAAATTTTAAAACGCTTTTCAGGTACTCTTTAGGTATTATAATTCAACCTGAAAGAAAAATTGTTTGATTCTTTGGTGGTATGAAACCTAGTCTTAAAAAGGCCTTGGATATAATAGACTTTATCATCTATAAATAAGTGGTCATATGTTCTATAAAGGTGGAAATATAGGTTAGAGTTTTGTATCAATCTCATGATTTTTAAAAGAAAAGGAATATGGAGTTCAAATGAAAAATCTAACAACCATGGAGAAAAGAAAATGAGCCTCCTATTGTGCACAAATTGTGGGAAGAAACATGGAGGGAATTTTATTAAGAGTTATACTAAATGTTTTAAGTGTATAAGATAAGGTCATCGAGTGGCCAAATGTATAATTGATGGGAGGTAGATAGATAATGACGCAAATAAAGAGATATCCCCACATAATGCACCTCCCACACTTCAATGTTTCAATTGTATGGATTTTGACCGTTATGAAAATAAGTTCCCCAATATAAGGAATGATGTGAATTATAAGCCACAAAAATCTTTGAAGAAAAATGATAAAGGGAAATCTTATGCGATCATAATGAATTAAGTTAACCACGATAATTAAAAAATACTTATCCCTATCTTCTTAGTTTGAAATTTTATGTTTGATTTTGTATTAATAATCCCTATGAAAGTATTATTATTCATACTTTGGTGATATTTCATGGGATTATCTTTCCCTAATTTGATTATGGGATAATAAAATCACATTTTTTATTCTATCAGTATAAGGATGGACCAAAGTTTCTAATGAATTTTTTTTTGTTTAAGATAATATAGTATTTAATGAATAAAGGGTGAATTATATTTTTTAAGGTTTAAAAGCTTAACAATTTATGAAAATTTTAAGTTAAACTTTGAAGTAAGTATTTATGTATTTAGTTTTTATTGAAAACATTGTTAAAAGGCTATTTAATGATTCACCTTATTTCAAGGATGTCTATATTATTTATTTTGTAAATTTTATTACTATGGTTTTAGAAAAGGTTATCATGTATGTCGGGTGATAACCAATCAACTCTAGCATGGACAAGGGTATTGAACCCATCATTGAAGGATGATAAGTGTTTCATGCCTACCATTAACCAAAATAAGGTCCAGGACAATGTGTAATTATTTTTTATGTTAAATTGTTTATGATGAACCAGAAGAGTTTATTTTTATGTGTACAGACTAAATTATTAACCATATTTATTTTTATTTAAATAAAAATAATTAAACTTTTCATTATTTTATGGGCCTTAAGATCTACTAAAAAAGTGTTTTAGCACTTCAGGCATCAAAGTTAATTTCTAGACATCCATTTCTTGAAGTAATGGATGAATTATAAATAAGTAAAATCACAACTAAAGAATGAAATTTTTTTCATAGAAATATATCAGGTGAGTAAATTTCCTTATATATTTGGTCAATAAAAGAAATACTCAATTTTAGTATAATGATCAAAAAAAGTGTTGTCTTGATATCTTAATTTTTATTGAACTTATGGCCATTTAAATCATCACAGATTTATGACTTTGAGGCCATCCACTTTTCTTGATCATTCACTTGTTTATGATTGATGACCTCAATCACTCCCTATAAACACTTAATTTTTTCTTCCATGTCCAATATTCACTCATAACCTATGTTCTTCTATGTGTAAACTTAGTAATATGTTACTTTGGATAACTATTATGGTTCCAACTTTTCCTTTTTAAGGGAATTTTTAGTATTCTTTTTTACGATGTGGGTTTCTATGAATGAAGATTTAAAGTATTAAACCTTTGATAACCCAAAATATTTTTGAGGGTGAAATTCAATTTAATGTGGGTAGAATGTAACACCCCAAGATTTGTTGAATTATTTTTTTCAAATTAATTTAATATTTTTGATATTTTTCATTTCCCGCAACATTAAAAATAGTTTATTTAATATGTTTGGGTTACATTATACGCAACACCAAGTTAATCATGCACTACACAAAACATAAATTTTATATTTATCTATATAGATCACTGATCTTTTCTTGTGTTACATGCAACAATGACTTTCCTTGATGGCTTGCGTAACACGCATGACTAATTTTTACCAAACAATAATATATTTTTGGAATATTTTTGTTTAATAAAATAAACCTAGCCATTAAATTATCAGTTATGAATATTATTAACTAATTAATGAAAATATATGGTTTACACAAATATAATATGAATTCATATTTTACCAATTAATTAGAAATGAATATGAAAACCGATATAATATAAAGAAAACTAATAATATTTGCATGGTCACAAAGTTTTTTTACCCTATTAGATTAAATTAATTACCAATATTGAGTGATATTAATGTAATATATATGTTATATATTCAATAAAATATTTTTCATATTTATCCAATATATTTTATAGACATAAGATAATAACAAACCCAATTTTATGCTTAAAACCTATATTTTTATTAAGGTATTTTTAACGCCTTTTAATGGAAAACCCATTTAAAATAAAATTTTTGAAAATTTTATAGATTTAATATGTAAATATAAATTTAATCTTTGAAATATAAACAAAATAATTAAGTTAGAGTAAATTTTGTTTATTTTTCTTTGAAGTTTCATTTTTTTAATGAATAGTGAAAAATACTAAATTTTAGTTCAAAATTATTTTTTGATCTAATTTATTTATAAGGTAAAATTAAGTTTTAAATTTATTTCAAATTATAATTAGATAAAAAATTTATCAATTAATCTAATTTATTTCATTGTAACAAATTTCACATTGAATTTGGATATAAAAACTTTAAAAACTTTTGATCATTTTTACTTCAAAAACCTGCAGTGTCATCCCGTCAACGGGATTATTTTTTAAATTAATTTCTACCACATATTTAATTAGAATTTGGAAAAATGGATTCAATATTTTTAATAATAATAATTTATAATTTATAATAAATTCAAATTTGTTTTTGACCAAAAATATTAGTGAAAGTGATTAAAATTAATTACAACGATTAAGAGAAAAATTAGGTTAACAAAGTATTGAACCTTAAATTTAAGACCCAAAACGACCTATAAACTTATCAAACACTCATTTTATGGAAATTATTCGGCTATTAACCTTAAATTATTGAGTTTTTTTTATAAATTTTGATAGGTAAAAACATTGGTACACCTAACTTGTTTTCAAAAATGTCAAGTGTGTTATTTCCCTTATCTATAAAAGGTCACCACCTCTCCCTCTTCCTCACACCTCTAAAAAAACTTAGGTTCATCCAATTTATACCCAATAAACTTTCTAAAATCCCTCTATTACTCCTATAATCCTATACATGGGAAGAAATCGATCCTAGGAATCCTTTTGGCACAAACCAAAAGGAGTTACCCGATGAAAAGGAAACATCTTCTCTCAAGATCCTTTATTTTATTTTCTTTCTCCACCCCCTATACTCTCTTTATTATATTATTTTATAACAAAACAAGTATATTAAATATACTAATATTGTTTTATGCTATGTTTTCAACCTAAAATTACACACACCTCCATCTAATGGTTAACAAACATACTGATTATGTGTATGGATAACTACTTCCTCACAAAATGATGATTGTTCATTTTTCCTTACTGCCTCTCATGGAGGACATTATGATAGAAACTATTTTTATATATGTTATATATTATAATTATTATTTATTTAATATTATTTAATCCTTTTATAACATATATATTTACACTTTCCATTTTGTGCTAATACGATCATTTTGTTTGAGGAAGTGCGGACTACATCCCCCTCCAAGCGATGTGATTCGTTCACACACTACATGGAATGTATTATAAATGGGTTTAGTGAAATTATATTATATATATGATATAATAATTATATTTTAATAATTGTATATATACATATGTATACATATATTTCATATACTTTATTTCTTTCAACATGACAAAAAAAACGGAAACAGCGTTCATGCGTACGTACGGCTTACCGTCTCCATGAACATTGTATTAAATTTCATAATTATATATTATAAAGATTAATATAATAAAAATATAATGATAATAAATGATATTTATATCATGGTTTAAATTATGTAATTCATGACATAAGTATAAGGACTAAATATATAAAAACTTAAGACACATGCTAATAATAAAGCGAATATTTCTGGAAGCGTAACCTTAACATGGAATTTTTAACAAGAAGGTAATATAAAGTCATAATAAAACCTTATATGGTATTATATATAATAATATTTTAATTTTATATATTTATAATAAACTTATAGTTATTATACAGTAGGTTTCAATGAGTACGATGAGAGTCAAGACACAAGGTAAGCGAATTTCATCTCACTTTTTATTTCCATGAGATATATGCTTTATTCACCACCTATTCCTTTTGTGTGGTGTGTATAATACCCTTGTATGTATTATTTTATTATTATACTAAAATTTATTGGTATTTACATAACCATTTTATGACATTTATTTCATGGGGTTTATGCTTAAAATGTTACCAAAACGGTAAGGTAATTTTGTCTCAATTTGCCTTCTTTGAGACACATGCCATGTTATGCACCTATATTTTTTCATGAAGTGTATATTATGCCTTTAAACTATTATATCATGAATATAATTATTTTTATTATATTTTAAACTTCATTTAATTTTGTTTTCTTACATGGGTAGTATGGTTCAAATTTACTAAGTGGTAAGAGTTTATTGAAACAGTCTCATCGCTTTTCAAGATTGTTTATGTTTATGCTTACTTTGATAAAATTTTATAATACATATATTAAGAAATATCATGAATTTTCTTCTACTTTGGTTATTACTGATATATTAATGTATTTGAACCATTTTTCCACTCTTTGGTACCTAATATAGTTAATAAATTGTTTTTAATAAAGCCTGACTTTACCCTCACTTTGGTCGGAAATCTATGTTCATTCAAAACCATGTTTATAAAAATAGTTTCCAAGAATATTATAATAATATCATATAATAATTAAAATACATTTTTATCCTTTTTTCTTTTACCAATTCTTTCAAATGAATCTTATTGTCACTTTCTAAACATGGAATTTTTCTAACCTTTTTACCATCCAAAAAGAATGTTCTTTTTACCTCATATGACATGTAAGGATTTACCCGCCATCAATTATTTGAAGATTTATTTTTATGTTTAAAATGTTAATTTTTAAGAAAATTATTTTTTAAAATAGATTTTAAAAGAAATGGTTTTCAAAAAAAATAAGTTTGTTTTATAATTTTTCAAGGAAAAACATTTTTCAAAAGTTTTTCAAGAACCTCTATATGTTTTCTAAGGAAAAATCCTATAAAAATGTTTCAAATGCTTAATTTATAAGTTTTAAAGTTTATTTTCATGAAAATGGTTTTCATTATAAATAGCATATTTCAAATAATAAAGGGTACTTATCTAAATAAATGTTTTCAAAATATCATTCCAAGTTATTTTCCTTTTAAGATAACATCTATTTTTGTTACTCATGACCTTATAGAAAATGATTCAAAGGTTCTGTTCATATTCTTTATTAAATGGTTTATGTTTTGTTGTAATGATTCATATGACACCCATTTCTTTTTCAGGGGTTATATACTTTTGAAACCTTCTTATTTTCATGTTTTATGCTTTTATGAATTGATTATTAAACCTATATATTTTCCATAGGTTATGATGTAATGAAATGTTAATGATACCCATTTAATTTCATGGGTTATGATTTTTTGTTTATAGAACCCATCTATTTTCATGGGTTATGATATGATGAATGTTTTTAGCACATTCTTGTATGATTTAATTATGTTATGGGTGGGACATATATCTCCCTACAATTTATTGGGTAATGGTAAATTTTTTACGAGCTCAAAGGGTAAATGGTAGGGAATCCCAAGCCCGAAATAAGAGGGTACATGGGAGGACATCCCAAGCCCGAAACAAGAGGGTACATGAGAGGACATCCCAAGACCAAAACAAGAGGGTACATATGAGGGAATCCCAATCCTTAAGTAGGTAAATGGGTGATTAACCCAAGACTAACATTTTGCAAAGGCCTTGGTAGGAATCATTGACATAGGGTTTTTATATTCTTATGTGTCTTCCATAATTCCAAGTCTTATACTTATATTATTATTTCATGGCTCATGTTCTTTATTTATTTATGATTCATGTATTATGAACTACAAATATTTATTCCTTGATTCATGTTTATAATTTTTGATATGTAGGGTATGATCTTATAATGATCAGGATCATGTTCTCATACACTTATGTTCTTGATATTCTTATGCATTTCCTTTATTTATCCTTATTGAGCATTTGAGCTCACCCCTTTCATTTGTTTCCCTTCCCCATGTTATAAAGAATGGTTTTTAAGTATAAATACTAAGAGTAAAGATAATTGTGGGAAACATTGAAGAAATTTCACTAAGTTAGAATATTTTGGTTCCAAGTTTCCAAAGGAACTAAACTAAAATGGTCATTGGGCATCTGTTTTTGTAATTTTTTAGGTATTCTGCAAAAGTGATGTAATGTTAATGTATGAAAAGAGAGGGTATCTAAAACATGCTTCACTATAGATTGGTTATACACACTACAGGATAGGTAACCAATACACATCTCTCTTGTGCAATAACTCCTCCATTAACTCCACACGGTCTATGAAATGATCTCCTCAAACTCTTCTCACACCAAACTGGATGTGGTGTGGAGAAAAATATTGTGTCATAGCCTTGTAAATGATAGAAGAACCATAAATATCTACTTCTTCCAAATTAAAACCCTCTATATTGAAATAATTGGTTACGGTATGGAATCCCTTTTCCAATGGGGTCTATAAAATATCTTTTGGTGTTGTGGTGTGTAAACCTTAACATCAGAAGGAACTATAGCATAGACCTAGTGTTGTGGTTTGGACACCCAAAAAAATCAATGTGAGTAGAAATCCTCACACACCCACTCTGTTTTGTGGTTCATTTTCTTATAGCACTCCCTAAAATCCTTGTGTCCCGCATTATTCTTTTTTTGGGTTTCTCATAGAATATATACTAACATGATCCCTTGACTTGGTATATGTGAGTATTGGGGTCTTCTCCCGGCATCCTCTATGGTGCCACCCTACACTGTGGAAAAACTTCTCCATGTTGTCTCCCCTACAGCATGTACCACTTCTCCATATTCATGATAACCCACATGCATGCTCACCTTCCTTTTTAGCATCGCACTGGCTAGTAGTCCTAACTTGTTCCCCTGCATGGTTGAGCTTTCTCTCAAATGTGCATGGTCAAGTTGGCTTGGATGGTCATCAAAGGTTGGTTTTATTTTTAACACCTTCCAAAAATCCTTACGGCATAGACATGAAGTCAAAGACATAGTCATGATGTTTTTGGAATAGTCTTCTCTTTCAACATCACTTTTTTTGCCACAATTGTGGCTTATCTTCACTTTGTAACACACCCACCATGGTCACCATTATGGAATGGTGTTTCTCTTACACTCTTGTGAAACATACTTCACTTTAAGATGCCTATTCACTTGGACAAACATAACATTAAAAACAATTAAATTCCCATGGGGATTGATATTAATAATATAATTTTGGAATAAACTCTTTGGAATCTATCAATCACCTAAGAAACACTTCAAAACTTTGTCCATCATCAACATGTGTTTTAAACAATAGTATTGTCAACAAATTCAACTTTCTTTATTGATATTCCAACATTCATCTTCATTTTTTTCATTAACCTTGACCATTATTATTTTCAAAAAATCCATAATCAATACTTAGGGATTGCTAAAAATATCCTTCTTTATATTTATTTGAAAATATCCTGTTGACCTCTCTTTTAGACAAATCACTTGATATCAACTTCTCCCATATACCCTTGATAATATCACATAGATATTATGATAACCAGCTTCATTTTCAATTATCCCCCTTATTATCAATAAAATTCAAGGGGGTTAGTCCATGTTATTCTACTTCCACTATAATTTTGAAATTCATAGGAAACAATCTATTGATGTAAGAAAATTCACCCCCTATGATAAAATAGATTCTTATCTGTTCATTTTGAAATCTTTCTACCCCTTTTTGTATCGGATGAATCCAAGAAATATCTACTCTCTCTTTGGTTATTTATTATTCACCTATTTTAAACCAGATTTATTTTTTTCATCAACCACTTGTTTATCATCCAAATCCTTTGAATCCACATGAACACAATTTCTGGTTGGAATTCCCATTTCCAAAAAGTTTCTATAGACAATCTCATTTCCTGTTTATTTTCTCATAATAGATTCACTGGTATAATTTACCACTTGGCACTTGATAAGTCATATAAATCCTATAGGCCTATTAAGCCAGATCTCCATATAAGAAACAAGATTTTTTATAGAAAATAAAAAATTATTTCCATATAACTCATGAATTCCAAGAAACACATAATAACTTTTTATTTCCATTCTAAAAATATAACATGTGATCTATATCACTTCACACCAAACCGTTAGTACATAACAAAAGTACTAGGTTGTGTGAAAAATGACACGTGATGGAGTGATTGATACCACTTGATAAAAATTCGCCAATTATTGAAAAAGTAATTCAATTTTAAAAAATTATGTCATTTGAACTCCATGAATTTCATATATTCACAATCTTCGAAAAAAACTTTTGATGAGGCTTAGTAGTATTTGATGATCAGTACAAATCCCCCTGAGCATTTTTCTCCTAAACCCATTTTTTTATACCACTTTTTAGTGTTCAATAATGGGGGAAACTGTCGCGACCCATCCTCAGGGCCCGTGCCGTGACTACCCCAAGCTCGTCTTCCATAGGCCAGGGGCTGGCGACTAGCACCAAGGCGTAAATCCCGATAAAAAGGGGAAGGCATTGCCTTTGTAAATTAAACAAACATAAAGAGTAAGCAAGCAGAAGTAAACACTAAGTAAAACTGGGTATAATAGTAAGTGCGAAAATGTAAGTGGGCCAGAATACAAACTCAAACTGAAAGTAAAGTACAACTGAAAAAGGGAGTACAGAAACTGAAAAGTAAAGCCGCAACATCGAGCCGTCCACTGGAAGTCCCACCCGAAGGGTGGGTACAGATAGCCTCCACAGCTCCTCGGGTCCAGCCGTCCGCTCCGAGTACATCCCGCTCAGTGGTCCACCTCCAGGTACTGACCTGCTCCGCAAGCCTCAACCACGATCAGTGATGTCCATCGTCTGCAATGAACACGACGTAGTGCGGGCATAGCCCGTGCAGGGGTGAGTATACGCTACTCAGTAGGGACCCCGAGACCCCCGAAGGTCTCCCAGAATACACAAAGGATAATCCACAAAGGAAAGATACAATCATGAAGTAACATTCGACACTACTTAGGTATATTCCCATACATATACCTAAGTCATCAATTCTCATTCAGCTCCAACATCCGAGCCCAAGTACAACCCAATCCACACAGGAAAACACAACCCAATCCACACATGAAAGCATAAAGTAATCCACACAGGATATCAAGTCAATCTTATCGAAGATAAGGATTGAAATTCAAGACTCAGCTCACACAGGTAAACTTATTCGTAAGGCGATAGAGATGATCAGATGTAGCCACTGATTCATCTAAGTTGTCGGACCCACACAGGATCGTTAGGTACTAACCCCCGCAATGACCCACAAAGGATCGATAGGTACTAACCCCCGCGATGACCCACACAGGATCTGACCCACACAGGATCGGTAGGCGCTGGCCCACACAGGACCGCTGAGCACTAACCCACACAAGATCTGACCCACACAGGATTGGTAGCACTAATCCACGTAGGATCGCTGAGTGCTGTAGTCGTCGCTGTCGAATCCACGGAGGATTTCTATACATTCGTTATTGTCGTCGCAGTCGCAGCCAGCTCTAGGGTTCCCGCACACAGCAAGCTCGTTCGACAGGGTCCGCTCCACGAGCCGAGGGGATGATACATCAACTGACACAAATTCCGGATTTGATGTATCCAAAAGTTCTGTATCTTCAACAGGAACTCAACGTTACAGACGGCGCGTCAATCAGACGCCCGGTCTGAGAGTTATTGGCGTTTTCGTTCCAGGGGCCCGGTTGTTTTTTTAAGTCAAACCAACCCGACCATACTCCAAATTTGTCCAAACCTCGAGCGTGGTAAGCCAAAAGGTCCTTCTCACAAAGAGGAATCCATAAAAGTCGACGGCACGTCAATCGGACGTCCGGAGCTCAAGTTATAAGTGTGTCCGCTCCGAGGGCCCAGTTGGTTTCGTGTATGAACCAACCCAGCCAAACACAAAGTTCTTCGAAACCTTGAGTTTCATATACCGAAATGACCGTCTCGATCCAAGGATCGCATCGCAGCTGACGGTGCGTTGATCGGAGGTCTGCAGCCCAAGTTATGGGAAAAAGACCGAAAGAGGTCCGCAGATAGGGGGTTCGGGCCCGGTCCGACCCAGCCTGATACCCCCTGGGTCGGCCCGAACCGGGTCGACCCGACCTGGGTCCGGGTTTGGCCAGGCCTGGGCGCGGCCCGGCCTGGCTCGCTCGGCCTGGCCAGCGTGGCCAGGCGTAACGGCCGAGCGGTAGGGGGGGGGGGGGGGGCGCTGCCCCCCAATGTGTAATCGCGGCCCGCATGTGGGGGGCCGCTCCTGTCGGCCAGCCGGGGGTTATGACCCCAGGCCCTTCTCAGAAGCCGGTCGGCCGGTTGCTGCTGTCGCGGGACTTCCGGGGTCCCACCCTCCTGCTCCGGCGCCGGCGGCCGGAAGCCGGTCGTGGCCTTGGTCCGTCCGGCGCGGCGCGACGGTGCCGCGCCCCTCCTTCGCGGCCTCACTCCGGCCGCGGTCTCCTCCAGGTTCTCCGGCGCGGCGCGACGGCACCACGGCTCGTTCGACTTCAACGGCGCCGCGCTTCTTCGCCCAATCTCATAGTTTCCACTCGGTGCAACGGCACCGCACCACCTTACACATGCCGCAACAAAATCAAACAACCAAGGGGGGAGAGGAGGGTCGGCCGTGTTCGTGCGGTCTGACCTCCTCCCATTATTGCGATAACAGGCGGCCCAATTGAAACGAAGAAAGGAGACGGAAGTAATCACGAACAAACAAAATAACCCCTACCTCAAGCGTTTTTGAACGAAGGCTCGTCGCGGAAGAAGGTTCCGTACTCGTTGACGGAGATCGTCCGAGGAGGAATGGTGTCTCCCTTCCTTTGATGCGGGAAGAAGGAACGAAGGAATGCCCGTCGGGTCATCGATCTCCGAGGAAGGCGTCTCTCACCGTCGTCCGTCGTCGAAGGTCGGCGTTCTTCGCTTTCTTCGTCGAGGAAGAAGAACTTCAAGACTTTGAGCAATTCTCTCCAAAAATCCTCTCGCACAACCAAAACAACCCTAATAAAAATAAGCGTTGCCTTATTTTTATTACTCACGCCAAGCGTTTTGAAATTCAAAATTGAATCAATCAATTAATTGAATTAATTGAGAAGTTTAAACCGCCCAATTAATGAGGCATTTAATAATTATATAAACACAAGAGTTGACTTTCAAATAAAGGGAGAGCGGGTGTGTTACCTTATTAAAGGAGGGGGTTTGAGAAATGAAAAGGTGGGGCTCGTGTGGGCCCCACCCCACAAATATCCTACCTAGTGGAGTAGGATATAGTGGGTCACACTCCAACCACTTAGCTTACGTTAAACTACTTTAAATAAAATAAAATTGGTTACACCATTTTATTTTATTCTTTTACTTAACGCAAAATTTTTAAGTACCACACCCGAGCAAACCCAACTACAGAAAAGGTGTTCCTAAGGAAATACCGGCGCTGCGATTCCATCAGTGCCCTCAGAATTCGATTCCGTGCACCGGTTAAAAATTTAGGAAAACTCGCTCGTTCGTTCACTGAACGTACCCGAGCTAAAATTCGGAAAATGATTCCGGGAACACCGGGCCTCGGAATCAGGTTCCGTCAGAAACTGCATTCTTGTAAAATCCAAAATAAAATTAAGAAAAAATTTGCCTTGAATTTTTACGGGTCTTTACATTACTCCCACCTCAGGGCTTTACGTCCCCGTAAAGATACATCATAAACTAGGGAAACAAATGTGGGTACTGAGCACGCATCTGAGCCTCCCACTCCCAAGTTCTCTCCTGGAGGTTCCTGTGCTGCCATATGATGCGCACTAGAGGAATCGAACATCCACTTAGGACCCACTCATGTCGATCCTCAATCTCCACCGGGACCTCTGCAAAAGTCTCCCCATCATCAATGTCCAGCTCCCCATGGTCAATGATATGCATCAGGTCATGCACGTATCTCCTCAGTTGAGATACGTGGAAGACGTCGTGCACCCGGTGCAATTGAGGTGGTAGAGCCAGGCGGTAAGCCACCTCGCCAATCCTGCTGAGGACCTGGAATGGTCCGATGAAGTGCAGAGATAACTTGCCGCCTCGGCCAAATCTCTGTAATCCACATCGAGGTGAGACCCGCAAGAAGACGTGGTCGCCATCCTCGAACTCCAGTGGCCTCCGCCTCCTATCAGCATAAGACTTATGCCAGCTCTGAGCTGTCCTCATCCGCTCCTGGATGACCTGGACCTTCTCTGTCGTGGCCTGGACCATCTCCGGTCCCATAAGTGCTGACTCCCCAGGGTCTGTCCAGCACAGCGGTGATCTGCAAGGTCGGCTGTACAACACCTCGTATGGTGCCATCCCGATGGTGGAGTGGTAGCTGTTATTGTACGCAAACTCCACCAAGGGTAGGTGGTCCTCCCATCTACGACCAAATTCGAGGACACATGCGCGGAGCATGTCCTCGAGAGTCTGAATAGTCCTCTCCGTCTGACCATCCGTCTGAGGGTGAAAGGCGGTACTCAGACGTAGCTGTGTCCCGAACGCCTCATGCAACCCCTTCCAAAGCTGGGAAGTAAAGCGAGCATCTCGATCGGAGACGATAGATGATGTCACACCATGAAGCCATACAATCTCCTAAACGTAGAGACATCCCAAGCTTTCCACTGAGCCCTGCTCTCTGATGGGTAAGAAGTGAGCCGACTTGGTGAGTCGGTCGACAATCACCCAAATGGAGTTGTGACCTATGGAAGTGCGTGGAAGTCCAGTCACGAAGTCCATAGATATGCCGTCCCACTTCCACTTCGGGGCCTCCAAAGGTTGTACCAAGCCTGTTGGTACCTGGTGCTCTGCCTTCACCTACTGATAGGTGAGGCACCGAGAAACGAACTCTGCCACAGCCTTCTTCATACCTGGCCACCAGTGCTGTCATCTGAGGTCTTGGTACATCTTTTCCACTCCCGAATGTACCGCTAAAGGGGAAGTTTGGAACTCTCTCAGCACCTCCTCTTGTAAAGCAGCTGGTACCATGGTACATCCTATGAAAAGGATGACGTGCTCTCCACCCACAGAGAATCCATCAGGTGCCTGTCCTGAGGATATTTGTATACACCGCGTCTCACAGTCATCGTCCCCACGTTGTGCCTCTCTGAACCACTGTAGAAGTGGAGGAGTGACTTTGAGTGACTGTAGAAATGCTGCACCATCACTATCCACGAAGGATATCTGCAAAGCGACTAGCTGCTCGGTCGCCTCCCCAAGTAGCTGAATGCCCGTCCTCCTGCTGAGAGCATCGAATACTACATTCCTCTTTCTAGGAGTATAGACTATCTCAAAGTCATAGAACTGGAGGAACTTGAGCCATCTCCGTTGTCTCAGGTTCAGGTCCTTCTACGAGAAGATGTACCTAAGAATCTGATGGTCAGAATAGACTGTAAAGTGCTCGCCCATCAGATAGTGTCGCCACAACTTCATAGCGAAGACCACTGCTGCTAAATCCAGGTCATGGGTAGCGTAGTTCTACTCATGCTTCCTCAACTGACATGATCCATAGGCGATCACGGCCCGCTCCTACATCAGGACACATCTGAGTCTGGTCCCTGATGCATCGCAGTAAACTACGTACCCAACTCCCTCCTCCGGTAGCCTCAAGATAAGAGCATTGGTCAATCTCTGTCTCAGCTCCTGGAAGCTCTACTGACATCTGTCTGACCACACAAATGGCTTCCCCTTCTTCTTCAAAGCTGAGAGTGGTGCTGCAACACTGGAGAAGTCTAGCACAAATCTCCGGTAGTACCCATCTAGACCCAAGAAACTCCGCACCTCTGTCACGCTCCTGGGTGCCTCCCAAGCTAGCACTGCCTCGATCTTCGTAGGATCCACCGCAAATCCCACCTCAGAGATGACGTGTCCCAAGAAGTGGACTTCACGTATCCAGAACTGACACTTCGAGAGCTTACCATAAAGCTGGTGCTCTCGGAGTGTGTCCAGTACAACCCGTAAGTGGTAGGCGTGCTCCTCCTCAGTCATCGAGTATATCAATATGTCGTCGATGAAGACCACGACAAATAGATCGAGGTAAGGCTGAAATATCCTGTTCATGAGGCCCATGAATACTGATGGAGCATTGGTTATGCCGAATGGCATAACCAAGAACTCATAGTGGCCATACCGACATCTGAAGCCCGTCTTCTGCACGTCCTCATCCCGAACTCTGAGCTGATGATAGTCTGACCTGAGGTCTATCTTTGAGAACCACTGTGCTCCCTTGAGCTAAATGAAGAGTTCGTCAATCCTTGATAGCGGATACTTTTTCCTCACGGTCACCTGGTTCAGGCGATGGTAATCGACACAAATTCGCAAGCTCATGTCCACCTTCTTGGCGAACAATTTTGGGGAAGCCCAAGGTGAAACACTGGGTCGGATGAATCCCTTGCCCTGCAAGTCCTCAAACTGTACCCGTAGCTCTCGAAGCTCAGCTGGGGCCATCCGATATGCTGGAGTGGATATCGGGGTTGTCCCAGGGTACATGTCAATATAAAATTATACCTCTCTGTGAGGAGGTACTCCTGGAACGTCATCGGGGAAAACGTATGCATACTGATCCACCACTGCAGGAAAACTAAGACTCTGCACATCAAATTCTCCTAGGATGAGGATAGCCAACTGATGAGTGATGGGTTTTCCTCTCCTCTGCGAGATTCCATCCTGTGCTGCGAAGGCTCCCTTCTCGCCGGTGAAGGTGAACCTGCTCCCGTCGGTGCGTACACACCGTACCTTGCGCCTAATACATTCAATCCAAGCATGGACTATAGATAACCAATCCATGCCCAAGATGACGTCGTAAGGCCTCGACACCACTACAAGAAGATCCCAGCCGAAGCTCTTGCCTCCTAGAGTAATCTCACACTGCTGGCACTAGTGCGTAATCGTCGATTCTGCTCCCGTAGGAGTCTCTAGCCGTAAGGATCGAGCCAACGGCTCTGTCGGAATCTCCGAGCTCCAAACAAGGGCAGCGGCTATGAAAGAATGACTCGCTCCTGTGTCTATAAGAACTGCATAAAGGGTGGAATAGACACAGATAGTACCTTGAATCATTTCAGGCGCGCCGTGGTCGTAGGCCTCCGCTGCCTGGAGCAGTGCCTGTCTCTGCCCGCCAGCTCCCTATGGTCGAGGTGGACCTCCTGGTGGTGGTGGTGGTAGAGCCTCGAAGCGCCGCCAACCACCTGCTGCTCGGCCAGATCCTATGCCTCATCTACCTGCTCCCTTCGGACCACCAAGGTCGACCCTCTGCCTCTGCCTGGGTGGTCCCTCAGCCGTCTACTTCTCCTCTGCACGGTGGGTCGGGCAGTCACAAGCCATGTGGCCCTGCCCGCCGCATGCGTAGCACTGTCTGCCTCTCGAAAGACTGGATATGTGCTGTGTGCCCCGCACCTCTGAGCCAGTGTCCTGAGGTCATCTTCCTGAGGGTCTGGCCGCCTGGACCCATGTGTCATCCATCGACTACCAGCTACAGAAGACTCTGTTATGTGCCGCCCTGCGGTAGGTCTCGTCGCTGGTGTAGACTCAGCAAGAAATCTCTCGATGAGAAGGGCTCGCTCCAGTACCCCTGCCTGTGTCGGAATGCTGAGGGAGATCAGTGATTCCCTGATCTCATGCCTCAATCCCTGCTCGAAGGTCCGGGCCCGGAAGAATGGGTCTCGTACCATGTCCGTCGAATAGCGCGAGAGGTCGATAAATCTCGCCGAGTACTGGGCGACCGACAAGCTGCCCTGCCGCAACTATAGTAGCTCCTGGATGCGCACCGCACGGAGGGTGGCTGGGATGAACTCCGAGCGGAATAGTCTCTCAAAGTCCGTCCAGAGGAGTGATGCCTCGTCGTGCACCTGGAGAATCAAGCTCCACCATATGCCTGCTGTCGCGTGCAGGAGGCTCGCTGCGAGGATCACCATGAGGTCTGCTAGTGTCCCTACCAAACGGAAAACTCGTACAACTGCCTCCAGCCAATCCTCGGCTGCCTGAGGGTCCATCTCCCCACGGAACCTGGGTGGTCGCTGACGCTGAAACTCATGCAGTGCACTAAGGTGACGTGCACTATCAGTGGCTGGGGATGGTAGCATCGGTGGCTCGGTGGGTAGTGGTACCGCAGGTGCCTCCGCAGTAATAGGACCCTGCACCGAGGCCTCGTCGCTCAGTGGGCTGTCATCACGTACAAAACTTGGAACCCTAGCTGGCTGCCGTCGTGGAGGCATCCTGAAAAGAAACAGGTGCGCCAAGGTCAAAACAGTATACCTGGTGAGCTGACACAAAGTAATCACAAAGAAAACTTGAAACACACATGCAATCAATGTTTTCGTGCACTAAGTCGGAAATCAGAAGTCAGGGTCCTGGTGTACGGATACGTCGGCCGCCGCACCAACACTGGACTCCCTAGACAGATAACCACACTCATTACTCCTAACAATATTGCTTCACATAGAAAAAGATCAGAGTCCTGAGTTCTGTGGTAGAACCGAACTCCTCTGATACCAATTTGTCACGACCCGTCCTTGGGGCCCATGTCGTGACTACCCCAAGCCCGCCTTCCATAGGCCAGGGGTTGGCGACTAGCACCAAGGCGTAAATATCGATAAAAAGGGGAAGGAATTGCCTTTGTAAAGTAAAAAAACACACAGAGTAAGCAAGTAGAAGTAAACACTAAGTAAAACTGGGTACAATAGTAAGTTCGGAAATGTAAGTGGGCCAGAATACAAACCCAAACTGAAAGTAAAGTACAACTGAAAAAGTGAGTACAACAACTGAAAAGTAAAGCCGCAACGTCGAGCCGTCCACTGGAAGTCCCACCTGAAGGGTGGGTACAGATAGCATCCACAGCTCCTCTGGTCCAGCCGTCCACTCCAAGTACGTCCTGCCCAGTGGTCCACCTCCAGGTACCGACCTGCTTCGCAAGCCTCAACCACGATAAGCGTTGTCCGTCATCTGCAACCAACACGACGTAGTGTGGGCATAGCCTGTGCAGGGGTGAGTATACTCTACTCAGTAGGGACCCCGAGACCCCCGACGGTCTCCCAAAATCCACAAAGGAAAGATACAATCAAGAAGTAACATCTGACACTACTAAGGTATATGTCCATACATATACCTAAGTCATCAATTCTCATTCGGCTCCAACATCTGAGCCCAAGTACAACCCAGTCCACACAGGAAAACACAACCCAATCCACACAAGAAAGCATAAAGTAATCCAAACAGGATATCAAGTCAATCTTATCAAAGATAAGGATTGAAATTCAAGACTCAGCTCACATAGGTAAACTTCTTTGTAAGAAGATAGAGATGATCAGATGTAGCCACTGATTCATCTAATCCGTCGGACCCACACAGGATCGTTAGGTACTAACCCCCACAACGACCCACAAAGGATCGATAGGTACTAACCCCAGCGATGACCCACACAGGATTTGACCCATACAGGATCGTTAGCACTGATCCACGTAGGATTGCTGAGTGTTGTAGTCTTCTTCGCCGAATCCACGGAGGATTTCTGTACAGTCGTCATCGTCGTCGCAGTCGCAGCCAGCTCTAGGGTTCCCACACACAGCAAGCTCGTTTGGGAGGGTCCGCTCCACGAGTCGAGGGGCTGATACATCAACTGACACAAAGTCTAGAGTTGATGTATCCAAAAGTTTCTTATCATCAACAGGAACTCAACGTTACTGACGGTGCGTCAATCGGGCGCCCGGTCTGAGAGTTATTGGCTTTTTCGTTCCAGGGGCCCAGTTGTATTTTTAAGTCAAACCAACCTGACCGTACTCCAACTGCATCCAAACATCGAGAGGAGTAAGCCAAATGGTCTATTTCACAAAGAGTAATCCATCAAAGTCGACGGCACGTCAATCGGACGTCCGGAGCTCAAGTTATAAGTGTTTCCGCTCCGAGGGCCCGGTTGGTTTCGTGTACGAACCAACCCGGCCGAACCCAAAGTTCTTCGAAATCTTGAGTGTAATATACCGAAACTATCGTCTCGATCCAAGGATAGCATCTCAGCTGACGGTGCGTCGATCGGAGGTCTGCATCCCATGTTATGGGAAAAATACCTAAAGAGGTCCGCGAATAGGGGGTTCGGGCCCGGTCCGACCCGGCCCGATACCCCCTGGGTCGGCCCGAACCGGGTCGACCCGACACGGGTCCGGGTCCGGCCCATTAGGGTGCGGCCCGGCCCGGACTGGCTCGCTCGGCCTGGCCAGCGTGGCCAGGCGGCTCGGCCGAGCGGTAGGAGGGGGGGGGGGGGGGGCGCTGCCCCCCTCTGTGTAACCGCAGCCCCCATGTGGGGGGCCGCTCCTATCGGCCAGCTGGGGGTTGAGACCCCTGGACCTTCCCGGAAGCCGGCCGGCCCAGTCCGGCTAGCCGGTTGCTGCTGCCGCGGGACCACCGGGGTCCCGCCCTCCTGCTCCGGCGCCGGCGGCCGGAAGCCAGCTGTCGCTTCCTACTCCGCCGCGGCCCAAGGCCGCGGCCTTGGTCCGTCCGGTGCGGCACGACGGTGCCACGCCCCCCCCCCCCCCCCCCACTCCGCGGCCCCACTCCGGCCGCGGTCTCCTCCAGGTTCTCCGGCATGGCGCAACGGTGCCGCGGCTCATTCGACTTCAACGGCGCCGCGCAACGGTGCGGCGCTTCTTCGCCCAATCTCATAGTTTCTGCGTGGTGCAACAGCACCGCACTGCCTTACACATTCCACAACAAACTCAAACAACCAAGGGGGAAGGGGAGGGGAGGCCATGTTCGTGAGGTCCGACCTCCTCCCATTATTGCGATAATAGGAGGCCCAATTGAAACGAAGAAAGGTGACGGAAGTAATCACGAACAAACAAAATAACCCCAACCTCGAGCGTTGTTGAACGAAGGCTCGTCGCGAAAGAAGGTTCTGTACTCATTGACAGAGATCGTCCGAGGAGGAACAGTGTCTCCCTTCCTTTGACGCGGGAAGAAGGAATGAAGGAATGCGCGTCGGGTCATCGATCTCTGAGGAAGGCGTCTCTCACCGTCGTCCATCGTCGAAGGTCAGTGTTCTTCGTGTTCTTCATCGAGGAAGAAGAACTTCAAGACTTTGAGCAATTCTCTCCAAAAATCCTCTCACACAACCAAGACAACCCTAATAAAAATAAGTGTTGCCTTATTTTTATTACTCACACCAAGCGTTTTGAAATTCAAAATTGAATCAATCAATTAATTGAATTAATTGAGAAGTTTAAACCGCCCAATTAAGGAGGCGTTTAATAATTATATAAACGCAAGAGTTGACTTTCAAATAAAGGGAGAGCGGGTGTGTTACCTTATTAAATGAGGGGGGTTTGAGAAATGAAAAGGTGGTGCTCATGTGGGCCCCACCCCACAAATATCCTACCTAGTGGAGTAGGATATAGTGGGTCACACTCCAACCACTTAGCTTAGGTTAAACTACTTTAAATAAAATAAAATTGGTTGCACTATTTTATTTTATTCTTTTACTTAACCCATAATTTTTAAGTACCACACCCAAGAAAACGCAACTCCAGAAAAGATGTTCCTACGCAAATACCGGTGCTTCGATTCCATCGGTGCCCTCAGAATTAGATTCCGAGCACCGGTTCAAAAGTTAGGAAAACCCGCTCGTTCGTTCACTGAACGTACCCGAGCTAAACTTAGGAAAATGATTCTGGGCACACTGGGCCTCAGAATCAGGTGCCGTCAGAAACTGCGTTCTTGTAAAATCCAAAAGAAAATTAAGAAAAAATTTCCCTTGAATTTTTACGGGTCTTTACAGAAACACTAAGTTGGGAAGCAATATATTTTAATATCTTTTTGGATCCTGTATAATTGAGATAGATGATACCAAACTCCAAACCACTTGTTAGAAAAAAAATATATAAAAATAAAATTCATTTTTGTGTATGTTGTTGTTTCCCATAATATTTTATTCCTTTTTTGGACCAAAAATAAATAAATTGATACCAACTTTGATGAGCACCACCCAAGTATCATTTCCATATATTTTCATCGTGGAAAATATCCACAAAAATGCATATTTCTACTAATCCATTTTTTCATTAATCTTTATCCACTTATGATATTCTAGCATAACTTCCTCATGGATTATATCTCCCTATTAATTTTGAAACTCTTCAAAAACAGTTATAAACAATAAAGAAAATTGAGAGAGGGATACCTCAAAGTTAATCAAGTTGATGAACAAGGCTGATCAATATCAACCAACCCATTTCCATTAACTTTTCCTTTACTCTTTTTTATATTTTAGTAAAGGAATGCAATAATCTCTTCTAGCTCTTCACTATATCTTGTATCTAGACAAATAAACCTCTCTCCAAGGTATATTCCTTGAATTATTCAACCTACACACTTATTGTTATGATTTTAAACATTTTCATACTTCCTTGTCTTGTTTTCTTCCACAATTATGGAATAAATCATTCATAAACAAGTAGATTCTTGAGTTTTAGCACTATTTTATATCAACTCCATCTTTGTTTTCCATTACATATTAATCTTTTTCAATTGAGTGTTTTGTGTAGGACCAATTTGGAAAACCTCTTCCTTGATGTCCAAGAGTTCCATATTGGAATACAACTTCTTTGGTGGAGGGAACATCACACTCTTCTCCACCTTCTTCAGAGATGAAATAGCCTTATGTTTTTAATTCTAAATTTTCATCATTTTCTTCCAAAAGAGTTCTTATGAGTACTCATATTTTTGTGTTTGATACACCCTTTATTGAATCTATTTTAAACTTTCAAAAAATTGAACCTTTTTTCAAGATTAATAGGCCTTTTACAGGATATGTATTCTCTATGTAAGTCATAGGAGTGGTGAGTTTTACCCTTACATTCATTTCTCCAATTGTAATAATCTACCATATAACTAAGGATATAACAAATGAAACATCTACCAAATGAATTATGCCTCATTTTCTCTCTCCTTAATTGATATTTTTTCACTACTAGAGTTCTTCTCACTTCTATGGACTTGTTTTATTTTAATAAAATACCGATCATGTGCCCCAATTTTCCAAAATAAAATAAATTTGGTGCCACCTTCTCTTGTGGAATCACACTTCCAAGTTTTACATCAAACAACAGTTTTCTTCTTGATTTAATATTGAGGAAAATCTTAGTGGTAGCATAAGTAGAGATAGCTTTTAGAGGGATCTTCACCTTCTCTATTAATGTGTTCATCCTCTCCTTAAGGTCTCTTATCTACTTTTTCTTCACTTATATATATGCATCCAAATTATTTAACTATAAGTCAGCATCTCTCAAATCACATATCATTTATTCAGACTATTTTCTTATCAAGAGAAAACTTCCTTTAATTTCTTCTCCATGGAATTTTTTTTGACTTATTAGGAAATCTCTTCAAGTATATAACTTTTTTCTATCATCTCCATTCCCATTTCCTACATACTGAAATTTAAGGCCACTTCTTCATCCTTTAAACTTTTGTTTTCTAAGGATAAGTATTCAATAATTGAAAGGTACACTACATGAATGACCCTCCATCATTATTCATTTTCATTACATGATCATTCCTTGGAATATAAAATTAATGTTGTTTCCATTTCATCCATATAATCACATCTTATTTTCAAATCCAAGAGTGAGTCTAAAATTTCACATCCTTTCTTCATACATGGGTAAGAATCAAAGATAATATAAGGTTTAGTTTTTTACTTTATTTAGAGAACAAAACATCTATGATGAATTATTATTTCTCTTATTCTTATTTAATTTAGTCATAAGTCACTTATCACATGGATTTTATTCCCTATAAAAAAATCCTTCTAATTGAATCAATATATATTTAGAGAACTTTAAATGATAATACTTTTTTTTAAAGTATTCCTCATGAGCCTATTTTAATTCATTTCTAACCCAATTGTCAATTTTAACTTTTTTTATCTGTTTCAAAGATAACTCCATGTTTTTTCAATAGAAAAAATACATCTTAAACCACTTCTTGAGAAATTACAATAGAATAATCCATATTCCATATGAACTCCCTTTTCTATGATTTAAAATTATTTCCATAAAATAAGGGAGCCTTCATAGTTGATTTCACCTTTAACACAACTTCAGATCAAGACATAGCAAAAATAAATCCAAAATTAGACCTCCCCTGATGCCACTTGTTAGACATATACAAGGGAATTAGAGTGAAATTACCATGATAGGGGGTGAATTAGGGTTTTCAATATCTATAACAATAAAAACTCATACTCCTTTAAAAGTATAACTTTCCCTATAGCATCTTGACCAATCAACCATGAGGGTTTCTTTTTATTCTCTTTAGTGGATATGATTTAAATTTATTGATCTCTTTTTGTGTGTATGAAAAAATTAAACATGAAATGAGTTTTTACTTGGTTTACCCTCACTATGATATGTCCAAGGAGTATGAATCATCATTTTTTCATACACTAAAATCCACTCTGAATCTCACTACTTACACAGGTTTGGTCTAGGTCACTTCCTATCCCCATGCTCACTAACTTACAAGTTTAAGGATGGATTACTACTTCCCAAGGTTCACTCCCTCAATCCATCCTTCGATGGATCACTACCAATGGAAATGATCACCTTCCTCTTCCTTTTCTCACTACTAAAGAGAGGATCCACACACATTTTATAGAAATGTAGGTCCCTTTATCAACATCACTTGCATGAAATAAATCCTACACTCTAGTTAAATGCTTTATTGAAGTCCTTACTAGGATTATCCTTAACTTTTGCGAAAACACCTTGATACAACACTTCCACTTTCCATAATACCTGGAACAATTCCACTTTGTTGTAGGCACAACAAAAAAAACTTATTCTTGGTAAATATCTTCAATGGTTTCCAACTCTTCAATATTTTAGCCCCTCAATGGAACACCACCTTCTTCTGAGATTCATATATTCAATATTATCTTGGTTAAGATCTCTATTTATCCATTTTCTAGATATAATTATTTGCATAAAGAATCCTCATATTCTCTATATTCAGCAAATTTTTGGCCTTTGTGATATTCCTTAATAAATATGAAATCATGTGCCAACTAATATCTACATTTTTCACTATAATTTGGATCTTCAAACTACCCATAAAAACCCATGAATTTCTCCATAAATGTTGAGAATTAACAACTCATGGAAACCTATACAACACTTCACTATGGTGTGGTATAAAGGATGATTGTGCAGCACCTCCAACTTCTAAGGTGTGGTCTTCATCATTGCGGCTTAGTATCACCCATTGTGTACTTCTCTAGCATGGTCAAGTCCACCATGGTGCAGTCTCCAGTTCCACACACTTCACTATGGAATGGTTACAAACACTACAGCATAGTTAATAATATTCACATCTCTTGAATACAATAACTCCTTTATTAAATATTCATGATCTGTGGCATGATCTCCTCAAACCTATTCTCACACTGAAATGGTTGTAGCATGGAAACAACTGTTGTGGAATATCTACTTATAGGATAACAGAACCTAAAATATTTCCTTATTCAAAATTCAGACCCTCTACATAAAAATACCTATCTATAGTCTGGAATCATTTTTTACAATAGGGTCTACAATGTAGAATTTGGTTTTTTGGTGTATAATCCTTCACACCCAAAGGTGTTGTGGTGTTTTTCTAGTGTTGCGGAATGGACACCCTAAAAATTATGTGGGTTTAAAAATCCTCTCATACTTTCTCTATGACATGGTCTATTTGTATATGGAATGGTCTAAAATACTTATATCCTACAACGTAATTTTATATGGGTTTCTCATGGAATATATACAAACATGATCCCTTAACTTGTAAGATGCAAGTATTTGGGTCTATTCCCAGCCACCTCCATGGTGTTTCCCTACACCCTGGACCACCTTCTCCACATTGTCTCCCCTATGGAATGGATCACTTCTGCATGTGTGAACCAACCCATGTGTGTACCCACCTGCCTTCCTAGTGCCTCCCTGGATAGTTTTCTTCGATGGTTACCTTGCGTGGTTGAGCTTACTCCCATATGTGTAGGGACAAGCTAGATTGGTTGGCTAGCCAAGGTTATATTTCTCTATTCCCCCTTCCAAATAGCCTTACAACATATCCATGAAGGTTTTTCCATAGTCATAAAGGTTTTGGTGTAGTATTATCTTTCAATTTCACCTCTACATTCACCAATATGGCATATCTTTACTCTGTAACACAACCACCATAGCCATCGCTACAGAGTGGTGTTTCCCTTACACTCTTGTTCAATATTCCTCACTTAAGGATGCCACTTCACTTGGTCAATCATAACTTTGAAAAAGCTTCAAATAGACATAGGTCTTGAATTAAATAACATACCATGGTAATCAACCCTTTGGGATCTATAAATCACCCAAGAAACACTTCAATACTTTTTTCATCATCAATATGTGTTTTCCACAATGTGATTGTCAAAAAATTCAACTTTCTTCATTTGTATGCCTACATTCATCTTCATTTTGGTCATTAACCTTGACCAGTATTATTATCAACAAATCCAACATCAATCCTTTGTAATTACTAAAATCTTATGAATGTTAGAGGAAACCATGTGAGGTGGATTAGAATTGGGTCATGGGTCACGATTTTAACATAATTATAGACAAACTGTGAATTTTGTTGTAGAGGGTTTCAGAGCCAATTTTCATGGTTGGAAATAGTTTGTAAACTATGCAGACCAACTATGTGAGGTGGGGTGTTTATGATAGTGTTTATTTCAAAGTTAGTGAAAAGTTTAGGAAACTATATAGTCAAACCATATACCCCTTAAAAATAGAGATTTTATCTTTTTTCCTTATGATTTTAGAACTCAAACCCTCTCCATTTCTCCCTCATTTCGACCTAGTAGGACCACGTGCACCCTCTTCTCCTCCCTCTCTTCCCATGGTGGGATATCCCTCATCGATTTTCTAATTTCACTTCCATATGAGGCATTAGATAACCTAAGGTAAGTCTAGGAATCTCTTAGCATCACATTATTTTTTATTTTGTTTTTTGGATTCTTCTCAGCGGTTTTAGATAATATTTACTATTTTCAGGGCATTTTTATACTTCTTCATTTTCTTCCATTTTAAGATAATCCAAGGGTCAATAATGGTCATGTGGAATATTATAAGTTTAATTAAAGTGGAAATTATAATTAACTCATAGTCTATCTTAGTTTTATAGTACATATATTATGTGGTCTCGCCAATTTTCTAGGTGATGACCTCAAAAACTAATTAGATTCTTTCATCTGTCATGCCTCCATTTAATATTTTTTAAATGTGTTAGAGGCCCTTTGTTTAGGGAGTTTCCAATGAAATTATATATGTATCACTTGACCATAGGTTGTCCTAATTAAATACCATGGATTTTTTAAGTGTGCAAATGTGGGGTTTTGAGAACTCTAATGGTTTGATCTTTTAAAATTATCATTTTGTTTAAAATGGATTTAAAAGAGGATTATGATATGAGTCATTTCTTGAAAAATGATAATTCATAATCATCGATAATTGGGTTTGGATTTTACCTTATAACTAGAATAAATGAAATGGAAATTGATTGTTATGGTGTGAATTAATGTTTTGTAAATGGAATTTTTAAAGGGAGTGGGGAATTTATTTTCATAATGGTAAGTTTGAAACTAGGTTTTATGGAAATGGTTATATTTATAAATGAATTATTTTATGTGAAATGGAAAATTTCATTTGGGTGGATTATTTTAAAGAATATAAAATTGGATTTTGTTGTGATTATTGAACCTGGGGTAAACATGGCCCCTAAGTGGACTTAGTTGTGATGGATACACTCAGGGTGAACATATCACCTAAGTAGTTTGGATGTGGTTAATGGTTAATCATAGGGTGAACATGGCCCTCCAGTGGACACAGGTGTGATGGTTAAACTTGGGGTGAACATATCCCCTAAGTGGATGTAGGTTTAATGGTTAAACCTAGGGTGAACACAACCCCTAGGTGGATATATGTTTGATGGTTATTCCTGGTGTGAACATAGCCCCGGGTGAATATTGGAGCATTAGGGATGAGTATATTACCCCTGGATGATAAATGTTTGGTTAGGGGTGGGTATATTACCCTCCATAAAATATGGCTTGGAACATTCTTCGCAACATGCTCAGAGACACCCCGACACTAGATGAAGTAGTTATGTACTATTCATGAGGTGAATCTAGCCTTAGAATTCGATGTTTTTTATGTATTTAGTTTTAAATGTTTTTAAATGGTTTTATTGAAATTTTTTCTTGAGTAATTATCCATGCACTTCTTATAGACTATTTATTTTAGGGACTCCATTGGTGGTTGTCTAATAAGTTATAGTCACACCCTTCTTGGGCCACCATGGAACATGGGTGCCCAAGCATATGATACTTAGTGAAAGGTATGGGCTTGGTATTCTAGGATGGAGTATATGAGTTAGGACCAATCCAATACTCGAGACCAGTTGTCTAAGTAATTTTTAGTTATATCTTTTGGTTTTTCAAGTTTTGTAGTATGATTTTATAGCATGTATGGTATATTTATCACTTTTTATTACATGGATTTTTTTAGTATTTTCAGAACTTTCCAAAATTTCTTTCCATTGTTTTTTTATTCTGTTATTGTATCTGGTTGGTTTTATTTTCACTATTGATTTAATATGATATGCATGTATAGTCTCCCCGCTATACCATATTATACTTGTGCTACTAGTCTAAATCCTCTAGTATATGAGGAGTCTTTCTTGAGGTACAATAGTGATTTTTCATCTGACACTAGTTATCATTCTGGAGTGACAGAACGTTACAAGCACCAAATCTAACTATTAGCTCTTCGATTCCTTGCCCTTCATTTAGAAGCATCATATGGATTTTCTACATATTAGGACCTTGGGGATATGTTTTTTCCAATGTATCCTTAATAATAAAAATAAGCATATACTGGTTAAAACATAATATGATGTGAATGTGATGTATCTTGAGACTATGTTTCACCTAATGTAACATGGACTTATGGATTTGACTGTATGTATTTAGATACATCCTACTACTTGGTTTCATCAGTTATGAGTCAAATAATTGATTCATTTATATATTTTCTAACTCATTAAAGAGTTCCATGAATATTTTCTAATAAGTAGTAACATATTTCTATATGATCAACAATCTTTATTTAATGTAGATTATTCGAGGTGGCCTAAAAAGGAGGGAATTATCTTTATTGGAGATAACCTTATTATATACTAGTTAGTCAATACTCTCTCATGTTCCTAGTTATCATTAATATCATGGAGAATTCTATATCACCCTTTCAGTGATCAAAAGTACTCTCGATATGATTGATTGTACATGGTCAAAGTATTCCCATGGATGTGGTAAAAAAATTATACTTTAGTGATCACAATCAAGAATACATCGAAGAGTTAAAGATTGATTGTTTAGATATACATGTATTCCTGCTTTATTTTCTTTGGGTGTATGTTGATACTATTGAAGATAGATCAGGAACATCATGGGTTGTTTCCACTACCATTGATCATTATATGATCCCCCTAAACCCATCAGGAAGGAAAAATAACATTTCTTTCCAAAGATATAATATTTTCATGTCACATACCCTATTCGTATGATATTCATCATACCTTTAGTGACAATAATTTTGATTAATTTCTCACTCAAGTGGCCTAGAAGTTGATGCCATAACTTTTTGAAAGTTTCTTATTCTTCATGAATCATACCTTTTTATACTCTTGTGAAGTACAATGTCATGTCCTTCACTCCTTTGGCCACAACCACGGAACCACATGAAATATTCTATATACCATCAATAAATGTGGTACAAAAAAACCTACATCATATAAATTTCCAATACCAATTTTTTTTCTATAATCCCATTATTTTTTGCATGCCCATTAAATCCAACATAATTATTACCCTTATCTAGATAGAGATTTCACCCTTAACAATAATCTCGATATCCTAATCATCCACAATATGAACCTTATTAGATCTTCAGGATGTATAGTTATTCATGTTCCCCTCTCACATATTGAGTGAAATGAAGTTCTAGATTTTATAATCCAATACTAAAGAGAAATTTAATTACTCAATAGTGTACCACTCTTATCTTCTGATATAGGATTCATAGATCTGTTTATGAGAGTGTGTCTTCTAGAATACACTCTTCACTCATTTCAATTTTTTCTTTAGGTTAACTTTATTCCCATAATGCTAGTACATGGTGCCAACTTATGTTGAGATACTCCTCATTCGACCTCTTATTCCTATACCTTTTTTATAAGTTTTCTATGATACATTCCACCCTTCCTTATGCACTATAGAAATTTTCAAAAGATTCTTGGATCTCATTATAATTGAATTCCTCATTCAAGATCAGGTTTCTAACATCTGAAAACATCAGGTCGGTCTTTCTACTTGATTTTCTTATAACAGTGATCATCGCAACCTGGGACTTAGGGATTGATGAAAGTAATAACAATACCAATCCAAATCTAAAAATGTAACCTTCACTAACTCAAATTAACTTCAAATCTTATTGAATTAATTTATGTGATCTACCACCAGTTTACCTTTTGACATCCTTATATTGATCATCCTCCATAAAAGGAACACCTTGTTCATTATTATTGAATTCTAATACAATTAAATGGTGGTATTCATAAGTTCCAATGTGTTTTTTAATTCATATATATTATAAAACAAATTATAGTATAATTACATCCAAATCAACCCTAATGATTTCTTATCCAGTATCTCCCATTCTTCCTTCTCCGTCACTTCCATCTTGGTACCCATAAATGATGGATCAAGGTCCTCCTACAGTAGAGAATCCTCCATCTACATTCTCCAAAACTCAGAATCTATGTCATCAAATTTATTCACCTAGACCTTACCCTCATACAATACGATTTCTATAAATTAATTAACTCCCACTAAATTACTGAATAAGTAAAAGGTGTCATGTATTTCATACTGAAAACTCTTCAAAAAGGTAAAGGGAAGAATGATTTTACTGATCCAGGATATTAAATACCTTTACCAGGGCCTGGTCCTATAAAACATTAAATAAATATTTGATACTACTAATTGGGCTCATGGTTATCTTATATTTAAACCATCGAAAGATAACCACCAAAACATTCAAGGTGGGAACTGATGTGATCCCACACTACAATTTATGAAACTTGAAAGACACATAGAAACCAAATCACTTCACTAAAACAAAAAATTTATAAATTAATTCATATAAGAAATAAAAAAAAGACAATGATAAAAAAATTCAAGACAAAATAACAACACAATTTACATGGTTCATACATGAGTCTAACTCCATAGGGGGTACACTATTTTACTTTCATTAAGAAAATTGATTATTATTATAATTTTATTAATATTGGTACTTCTTATATCACAATTTATATACCCTAATAAATATAATAGAGTCTAGCTAGTGCTTTCGGACCACCACCTCCTAATCTTCAACCTGATCCAATCTCCATGTAAAGTCCTTCGTTAAGACAATTACTTCAACCGCCTCAAATCCTTAACCTAGTATATTGTTATCATTCCAAAAATCCTATTATTTTTACCCTTATGAAAATAAATTTTTGATTCACACACTACTTCCATCAACTGAGTTAGGGGGTAAATTCCAGTTGGTATCTTCTAACACACCTACTGTTAAGAATTATCTAATATGAATAACTTATGGTCATTTGAGATTCATAATTTCCACTCCACCATCACCCTCTAGGCTATCGAGAGTAACCTTTCAAAGTTTCTCCTTCAATTATAAAATCCTTTTGGTTGGAAAATGGTCTTCACACACACGATTGAAACCTAACACATTCTAGAATTGATTAATGGGTTTACATTTTATTTAGAAAAAGACCTATTATATTTCAAGTTTCTCTAAGAACTTGGTTTTAGTATCCAAACATTTAATTTTGGGTTTTACATTCAATTTTTTTGAAACCAATTTTTCCTTCATATGTGGAAATGATATCTCTGGATGTTATATGTTAAAGGGTAGACTTTTATACATTAATTTTAAAAGTGATGTTGATAATGATAACATGCATGTTCATACTGGAATTAAAAGAAGTATTATAAATGAAAATTATTATATGTTATGGAACTATATATTAGGTCATTTATTAAAATAAAGGTTTCAAATATTATTTTAGGATTGGGAACTTAGTAATCTATATTTTACTACTTTTAAAACCTTTTTAGATTACATTAAGGGTAAGAAAACCAATAAATCAAATAAAACTACTAATATATGTACAAATATATTAGAAATCATACATATTGATATATGTTTTTCATATATGGATTTACATGACCATAAATTATTTATTTCATTCATTGATCATTATTAATAATATATGTATCTCTATTTTCTTCACAATAAAAATGAATTTTTTGATGCCTTTAAAGTTTTTAAAGATAAAGTGGAAAAATAATGTGGTAAAAATTTAAGATTGTGACATAAAATTGAAGTGGAGAATATTATGGGACATACATTAAGGGTAAAAAAATATCTAATCTATTTTAATAGTTTCTTTAATAAAATAGAATAGTTTCTTAATGCACTTTTCCGAGTTTATGGGACCAAAATGGTACTAATAAAAGAAGAAACAAAACTTTAATGGACATGAAACTGAGTATGATTAGTAATTATAAGTTAACTAATTTATTATGGGTTGTATCACTTAAAATGACATCATACATTTTGAATTGGATTCCAAAAAAGGATGTTTCAAAAACACTTTTTGAATTGTTTAAGGTTGGAAAACAAATTTGTGGTCTGTGTGTATTTAGGGATATAATTTAGAATTGTGAATTTATAATCCACATGAAAATAAGTTAGATCCTATTTCCATTAGTGATTATTTAATTGTATACAAAAAATGGTCTAAAGGATATCATTTTTATTTTCCATCATTGAACACTAGAATTCTCGAATCAAGAAATGAAAATTTTCTTAAAATGACCTAATTAGTGGGTGTGATCTAATTATAAATTTTATTAATAAAGATCCTTCAAAAGATCATACCTATAGATCAATTTATATATTCATAGTTACTTATAATACACCCCATTTATCGAATTATTCTCGAATATATATCATTCAAAAAGTTATTTATGGTCATCAAATTGGTCAGGTAGTTCAAGAATAAAAAAATATCAATCATTTGAATCACAATTTTCTCAGGAAAATAATGGTAAAACATTAATAAGATCCATAGAGATGACAAATTAATCAATTTCTAGTGATTATATAATGTATCTATAAGAATATAACTATAATATTGGAGAAAAAATGATCCTAAAATATTTCACAAGCCATGAATTGTAAATAGTAAAAAATATGGTACAATTATATGATTGAAAAGATGAATTCCATGATTATTAATGAAGTTTGGGACCTTGACGAGTTATCACTTAGTGAAAAATATAGTGAAATTAAATGGGTTTTTAAAACCAATAAAAAATCATTGGGAAACATTGAGAGATACAATGCCTGAGTAGTTTCTAAAGGGTTCACTTAATGGAAGGGATAAATTATACTAATAAATTTTAGCCAGCATCTAAAAAGAAATCCTTATAAATTATATTGGAATTAGTATCTCATTTTGACTTATAATTACAAAAAAATGGATTTGAATACTACATTTTTAAATGGTATTCTAGATTACGAGGTGTACATGAAACAACTTGAAGGATTCCCTTCTAATAATAGTGAGGATTTAGTGTGAAAGATTAAAAGGTAAATCTATAGTTTAAAAAAATCATCCTAACAATGGTATTTATGATTTCATGATGTAATTACTTAACTTGGTTTTGAATAATATATTATGGATCAGTGTATATATCATAAGGTCGGTGAGATTGAAATATTTTTTCTTATTTTATATGTCGATAATGTTTTACTTGATACTAATGAAAATGGTTTTTTATATGAGGTGATGCATTTTCAATCAAAATTATTTAGCAAGAAATATATTGGTGATAAATCCTATGTCACTTGATAAAAGATTTATAATGAAACATTGAGAGGAATTCTGGTTTTATCTCAATAAACCTATATTAATAAAATTTTAGAGATATTTTCTATAAAGAATTGTGCACCAAGTGTATAACCTATTATTAAGGGTGATAAATTCAATATAAACTAAATACCTAAATATGATTTGGAACAAGAGAAAATTATATCTAGCATGTTTGATTTGTTTTTAGTTTAATGTATTCTTAGGTCTTCCCCATGCCAAACATTGAATTTTTAGTGTGAATGTTGGGGATATATCAAAATAATGAAGGTATAGATCACTAGAAGGTTATTAAAAAATTATTTAGATACCTTATAGGGACCAAAGACAAATTTCTTATATATATATCAACATGTAGTTTTAAAGTTATCAGATACTCTGAAAAAGAATTTTTTGGTTGTTTTGATTCACACAAATCAACCTCATGTTACATCTTTACAGTGGATGGTAGAATTTTGTCATGGAGAAGTGTAAAATTCACATTAACTGGGACTTATAATATGGAAGATGAGTTTTTTTCATGTTTTGAGGCCACCTCTCATGGTGAATTACTAAGGGTTTTTATTTGAGGCTTTAAATTTATGGATTCTCTTTCCTGGCCATTGATTATATATTATGACAATTCAGTTATTATCTTATCTATGAATAAGGGAATGTATTAAAGATACCAAATTGATCATTTAGAATATCATCAATTAATTTCTAGTTTTTTTATCATTTTTGTAAATTAATGCCTCTATTTAAATTCAAGGATCATATAATATGTATGAGATTAAGTTATACTATGAAAATTTTGATGTATAAAAAAATTTTATTCAAAACTCTATATATATATATATATCATTTTTAGTTTATATGTATACATTAATTACTTGAGGAATATTCTATGTCTATATATTAAATCATGTGGTTAAGGTCTGTTCATTGGTTATTTAAGATTAATAATATATTGTGATACATGGAATGTAATAGGGGTGGGAAATTTTCAATTTTGGTTACAACCAAATCAAAAACCAATAACCATATGGTTTTTTAGTTATCATATTAATAACCAAATCCAATAACCTTTTTTGTTTTTTCGGTTTGGGTGATTAATTTTCCCTATCCATTAAATTATTTTTATTTCAGTTTTCAATTACAAATTCAGTTAACCATTATGTAAAAGAAATTCCCACCCTAACTATCTCAAAAAAAATTAAAAACATATATAAATCATTAAATTTTATAAAAAAAATATTTTAAAACAAAAAATAATTTATAAGAAAAAATGTATTGTTTTTTATTATTATAATCAACCTCGTAGATTATTTAAAAATCTTAAATTAATAAAAAAAATATAAATATATAAATTTGGTTATTTTTTCTATTTTTGATTATTGAAATTAATAACCAAAACCAACAAAAAATTAAATATTAAACAAATAATATTTTTACTAACCTAAATCCATTTTATTATACCTGTTCTGATTTTTTTTAATTTGGTTTTTGGATACATGTTCAGTTGACCACCCATTTTCTCACCTATATAATTTAATACTTAATTATTTAGAGGACGTATTACTATGATTTTTATATTATGTTTCTTATTATAGGGATATTGTATTCATATATTCCATTAAATGGTATGTACTAAGTGGGTGAATGTAATAAATAATCCATCAAATTAACTATAAATTGAATAAATTGTGGACTAATAAATTGTAGGCCATAAAATTAATATGGTATATTAATTTAATGAAATGAATTATGGTATATGTATTTACTATATTAAATTTTGATCCATAATGTTAATTATTATTAAATGGAAAAAAAACCACCTATACATTGAATCTCTTTATTAATGGAGAGATTTGGGGTGAGTTTATTGATGGAAAAATGTAGTATAAATATTAATATCATTGCACTCATTAGAGACAAGGGAAAATATAAACCTCAATGCTGAGTATATAAGACATTTAATTTTAATGTTTGGACATAAATAAAAAAATATTTTTCATTAATAAAATAGGAATCTATTTTTATTATATTTATAATATATTATTATAAAAATTAATATTTTTGTTAATGACCTTTAACATTAGTTATATGAAAAATCGATGTAAGAAAAAGAAATACTAGGGAATATACACAAAACATTTAATTTATTTTGATATCATTCATCTCACATGAAAACACAAATACTACAGTTTAAATTTCCATATGAAATTGAGATTTTCATTTATAACTTTTTATATGCATGAGAAAACATGTAAATTAGTTTCATTCACAATTTCTTACTGCTATATTTATTTTTGTTGGGTTTTGTGTGTGGGCCTGGGGTTTGGGAATTTTCCTTCAGCTTTGATTTTTTTTGGCCCACTCACCATTTTCCCTGACCACATCGTTAATCCATTGTGGGTATTCCACCCTCCTTTGATTTTAGATGTCATTTTTTTCATCCTACTCATCCACCCATGCCACTTTCATCACTCACAAATTTTATCCTTACCATGTTCCCTTCATTGGTTATCTTTTGTAATATTTCCACCTATGCCTATGAAGGAAATTTATCACCCCTGTGGGATGTAACTTTAGATAATTTGATTAGTTTTTCTCCTTGTAACCTTTGTTCTCATCTATTATAGGGAAACCTTATCTCTTATAGTGATTTTCTTTAGTGGATATTTAAGATCTATCCTCTTGTCATTCCATAGACATTCTTCCAAGAAGAATAGGTTTGTTTAATCCATTACAAATATTTTTTGGTAGAGATTTAAACCATGTGTGCCTATGGTTCATAATTTCATATCAATAAGAGGAACCTTCAAACAATGAAAGCATCAACAAATCTCTCTTGGATAGTGTTAAGGTTGTCTGAGCTCTATAAGACCTTTTTTTATTTGTTACTTAAGTTCTATGTTTTAGTTTCTTTTATTGTTTTTAATCTATATTTTATTTTTTATATCTTCTGATTCTTTTTCTTTTTTTGAGTATGATAAAATTCATGTGTTGAGTGGTATTATTATCATACATGCAGGATCCTTAAGGATCTGAAGCATGTTAAATCCCTAAGTCATTATTCTGGTTTTTTGTTTTCTTCTTATGTATCAACAATTTTTTATTCATCTCATTCTTGAGTCTCAAAAATTGAATTATGTCTTGTGTTCTTATCATCATACATTTCAAAAATTCTCATTCACACGTATTAAGTAAAAAATAGTCTGTTAATCGGTGATACTTGGCTATTCATAGGGGTTTATCCTTCAGATTTTTTATAGAAACTTGGTATAAAATATAATGAATAATAATATGGAATGCACTAAATATAATATATAAAAGTTTGATAGTGATGATGACTTCATCCTTTTATGAATCAAGATAAGAGCCCTGATTGTTCAGTGGGGACTCATCAATGATTTTCATGGACCTATAAAACAAATAGCTTCTTATTCTTGTGATGGTAAAACTATAAATATATATATCAAGATATCCTGATTGAAATATTCCAAAAGTCCGACAGATTGATTCTTTTATCCCAAGTTGATAAATTTCTTAGAGAAGTAGATTATGAAACATCCACTTCTATTATATGGTTAAATATTGAAAACTATATATGACAGCTTCACTTGTTGGTCACTTGTATAAAAATAATAGATTTTTTACCTTTATAATGCACCTAGGTACTACAATTCAATCATACCTTGATGAATTTAATAAGATACTTCTAGACCTATAAAATATTATTGTTCAACTTGAAAGTTAAGAACAAGCTATTATCTTGTTAATTTATCTTGATAGTTCTTATAATCTTTAGTGGAAACTATGATTTATGGTCATAATTCTTTAGAATTAAAATAATTAAATTCAACCATTCTTTATAAATAATTTCATATAAAAACTAAAATGAAGTCTGAGGAAGAGTGCCTCTTCACTAGGTTTTGAGATGAGAGTAAGAACAAGAAGAAGAACAATAATATATAAAATGGAAAGAACACTAAGAAATCTAAAAATAGATCTCAATATAAGGGAAGTAATATTACCTTCTACAATTATAGAAAACCTGGACACATTTCTATAGAGTGTTTCAATCCCAAACAAAAACAAAATCCCAAACCTAATTAATCAATTGAAAAATCCTTATTTTTGGATGTTGGTCATGAAACTGTTAAAGTGTTTAATGTGTTTATGCATGATATATCTAATTAATAGATGTTATATTCAGACTAATCGATTCATATGTATCAGGATAGAGACTCTTTTCTTTATATTTCTAAGAGAGTGGAGGGAGAGGTTGTGTTATGAAGCAATAAGAGGTGTAGGGTTAAGGGTAAAGGCTTGGTCTTATTAGAGCTCCATGACCATTCAGTTGTCGCTTTTCTTGATATAAGGTGGGTCCTTAAACTATATAGAAATCTAATCTCCCTAGGTGTATTGGACTAGAGAGGATTCACTTTTAGGTCTGATTCTAGATTTATAAGGATATCCAAAGGATATAGGGTAGTTATAAAGAGTTATTTAATAACTGGGATTTATGTTTTACATAGAAGAACTCACTATAGAAAAATAGGAAATACATATGTTACCGACATTGATAACACTATTCTTTGTCATATAAGATTAGGGAATGTTAGCTCCAAATTTCTAGAAGATTTGAGTAAATAAGGTTTATTAAGTAATATCATGCCTAGAAACCTCTCATTCAGTGAGGATTGTGTTTTGGTAAGTAAAAAATAGTCAACTTCAATAATTCATCCTTTAAATATAGTCACCCTTTATAGTATGTCCATTCTAATTTATGGGGACCATCCAAGACTACCTCCCATGGTTGAGGTTCTTATTTCATGACCTTTATTGATTATTTCTCTATAAAAAATTGGATTTATATTCTTTGAAAAAAAATTGATATTTTTGAAACATTTAAAACATGGAAATCTCTTATTTAGAATAAAACTAGAATAATTCTTAAATCTTTAATAATAGACAATGATTTAGAGTATTTTCCATCTGAATTTATACATTTCTATGAGTCTAAATGTATTTTTAGGAATTAAAATATTTGGGAAACTCCTTTAAAAAATTTCTTGGAAGAGTGTATAAACCACATTATTTTAGAGTGAGGCTAATGTATACTTACATACTCAGACCTTCCCAAATATTTCTGGTTCATGGATGAAACTGCTGTGGTTTTCCTTATTAACCAATTTCCTTCAACCACAAAAAAAAATCAATAATCATGAATATTTGTGGTGTAACTGACCCCCATATTAAATGTGTCTCCATATGATAACCCAAAGGGGTTAAATTATATAAGAGGTGGGTTGATAAACCTGGTTACCAAAAATATATCATAATCTGTGATGTTTTCTTCCATGATTTTATTTCACCTAAAATTAGATTTGTCACTAATGAAAATGATCATGAGTATCAAGATGAGAATTCTCAATCCGATATCTGAACCTAGTTTTTGGCTTCTAGTGATCCCTCTCTACTATAACCATAGCCTGAAGAATAATCACAATCTATCCCACTTACTAGCTCGAACAAAAATACCTCAAAGGCTCGCACGAATTGCTAGCTTACTCAGGACAGATCTAAGAGGATTATGAGGCCTCTAGATCATTTTAACCAATATTATATGTCTTCATTTTCTTTTCATGTTTCCTAGGAACTTGATTTTGAGGACACCAAAACCTATATGAAATCTATAAATGATAGAGAATCCAAGCATTGGGTATCTATTATAGATGATGAAATGGTATCTTTAAAAGAAAACAACACATGGTGTGATTTTAATAAACCACTGAATTTTCAATTTTATTGGTTAAAAGTATATTTTTAAAAGAAAATAAGATAACACTAGTGAGAATAAAATCAAATTCAAGGATAGTGTTATAGCTAAATGTTTCCTCTAATATGATGGAATTTACTATTCTAAAAAAATTATCATATGGTTAAACATTCATCTACCCAATTTTTACTTGCTTTTGTTTCTTATTATGATTGGAACATTGAGTAGCTTGATGTAAAAATAGGCTTCCTATATGGGGAAATTAATGAGACCATATACATGAAACCACATGATGGTTATTTACATAATTTCAAAGTCAATCAGTTATTTCTTTTGAATAAATCCTTTTAAGGTTTAAAGAAATCATCTAGGAAGTTTTCTTCGAAGTTTGATACATCTTTGCTTAGCAACCATTTCAATATAAGTAAACATGATGCATGTTTGTATCATAAAACTTTCAAAACTTTTATGATTTACTTGAATTTATTTGTTGATTACATGCTTATCATTGAAAGGATATGAAACTTATCATATTTGTTAAGTCTCAATTAAGGGAGGTGTTTGAAATAAAATACCTAATAAATTATAGGTAAATCTTGGGGGTGGAAATAATTAGGAATATGTATAAAAAATTACTCTAATTATCATAACACGGTTATATTGTGAAAACTCTAAATTGATACATGTTTTAAAGTTTAAAATCTATTATGTCTCAATATCAAAATATTATAAACTTCCATTGTATCAATATCATTTTATAGAATCTAATGTTGAATTTATGTATAAGATACCATATGCTAGTGTTTTTGGCATCATCATGTATTCCATGTTTTTTACTAGACCTGATGTTGCTTATATTGTTTTCACTTTTAGTAGATTCATGAGTAATCCTGGAAAACCACATTAGAAAGATTTAAAATGGTTTCTTAGATATATTTTACAAGAACCAACATTTTCTTTATGTTTTGGTAAAAATGATGATATTACTGATCCTTTTGTTGGTAATGTAAATTCTGACAATAGAAGTAATATAGGTGCCTATAAGTTCCACACTGGTTATATATTTAATGCCTATGGAGGACCAGTTTCTTGTAAATGTAACATGAAATCCATGGTGTCACTCTTAACCACTAAATACAAATATATATCCTTGACTAAGGCTATTAAATAGGTAATTTGGATTAATGGTTTGATTTATGGACTCAATGTTAGCAGTTATGTAATTATAGTATACTATAATAGTCAATATTCCTTATAACTATTTAAAAATTTAGTGTTTCATAGTAGTTCTAATAATGTAATACCTTGATATTTTATGATATGTTTTCAAAAAAAAAATTAATTTTTTCAATAGAATGCGATGCATGCCACCCTGAGTTTAAATGGACTACAATATAGTATACCATTATAATATCACCATTAAATTGGTGGTATAAATAGAAATAATCCAATTTTTTAAAATATATATATGAATATTTTACATAATGAAAATATATTGATAAATAAGTACTCAAATTTGTAGTAAATGGCATTATATACTTTAAAAATATATTTTCCCTCAAAATAGTTTTTATTTCATTTTAGGAGAAAATAATATAATTAATTATTTCTATTTTAGAAAATTTATTTGAAAAAGGGAACTTAATTTTTTTACTCATCATGTCAAAATTATCTTAGCATTAATTTTTAAAAAAATTCTGAAAAGATTTATTTTTCGATGAATAGTGAAAACACTATTTTTTATTGAAAACTGTCATTTTGTTTCAAGCATTTAAAAAGTTTAATTTTATTTTAAAATGATTTTAAAAATAAAATTAGTTCATTTATATTATTATTAATCCAATTAATGTCATTATAATTAATTTTATGTTTTATTTTGGTATAAAAACATTTTATACTTAGGAAAATATTTTTTCAGGACAACTGGTTTTCATCACATTTTTCAGATTGAATTTTAAATTAAATTATTAAAATTATTTGAATTTAATATTGAAAAATGGATTCTATATTTGGAATCAGAAGGATAAAATTTTGTAAATAATCCTCTTCTTTTCATTATCAATAGTAATCTTGGTAAATATTTATCACCTCAGTAAGAGTGAAACGGGTAAAATAGAGTTAAAAATTTGGGATAGGGCTTTTAAATTTCTCTAACACTTGAATTTATCCTATTATATGAGTTTATTTTGAAAACTATCATCAAATTATCAAAAATATGGCCACTTGGTTCCATTTTTCTTTAATTATGACCTTTATATTATTTAAGAAAAGAATTAATACAAAACATCACTCTCTTGACTTTAATAAATCTAAAATTTTTACATAAGAATAAAAATAGGTTATATTCGGTTATAAATTTTTATTTTAAAGATAAATTAATTTTTTTATCATGATAATTTATTTTTAGTTTTTATTTATAGAATAATTACCTTAAACTCTTACACAACGTTGAGACAATATTCATTTAGTTAATAGAAAAATAAAATAAATGATATTAAAAATATTAAAAGTAATACAATTTGAGTGAATTATTATGTTCCAAAAAATTTGTAGATAATTATAAAAAAATTGAGTATGTGTTAAATGTTTATATTATAATTCCATAACTATCTTGATAACTTTAAAGTTAAAGTAAATGAATAGTTCTAAAAATGACATTAATGATTTGTTATAATAAAAAATATTATTAAATGATTTAAAATTAATAAAAAACATATATTAACCAAATTTAATGTGAAAAGGTTTAAAATATCATCTATTTTCCATTTATGGGTCTCTTTTCCTTTTATGGTAACATTCTCGGCCCTTATAGATTAAAAAGACTTTGATATTGTGGTAATTATCAAAAGTTTTAAATGGGAGTTAAAATAGAGTTAAGGGTAAAAAAATATCCTAAACATGTCCAAATTTTATTTTATGAGAGTATTTAGACTTATACTCATATTAAATTTTAAATTTATCAATTTGGATACACTTTATTATAAAAAATAATTTATATTAATTTAATATTTTCAGTAATTCCAAGAGTGTTCATCCCCTCACTTGTGAAAGGGAACCTATTATCCTCTCTTCATTGCACCTTTTTAGCCTTATATATCAGAAAATACCTTCCATAATACCTTAACATATTCCTTAAAAACATCTTATATCTTATTTTCTTTCCAAAATACCATTCTTTCAAGGCTTAAGGTGCAAGCTAAAAGAGGTTTCTCAACAAAGAGGCATAACTCTTAACCGAGAATTTGCAATATTATTTATTCTTATACCTCCTATAAAACAATTGTATATATTATAAAATAATTAATTCATTATCTTTAATATACTTAATTTCTATTATAATGATGTAACAACAATTATAAACCTTCATTCTATCCTATGGAAAGAGAAAAATTTGATCGTACATGTGTAAGGCTTATCATCTCCACATAGCGGTGTAATTTTTTTTCATAACCACTTTACTTGTATGGTTATAATGATGTATTTAATAAATATATTTGTTATTTATGATATTAATGTGATTTTTTAAAGTTTAATTATTATATACCTTTCTTTCATTCCTACCCTTGGAAAATAGAAACAACATTCTTGCATATATACAACCTACCGTCTCCATGAATGGTGTAATTAATTTGTATATATATACCTTTTATGGATGAATATAAATATATATTATGAATATATATGATATTTTTATCATACTTAAAAATTTTGGGATTATAAAACCATGATCAATGTATAAATACCATAATTGTATAACCAAATCTTCCATGAAAAATGAAATAGTTAACACCTAAAAATGATGATTTTAATAAAAAAATATTAATAACTAAGTGTTGAAATGTTATAAGTGGATAATATAGAAAATTATAAGTATATAAATGATTTTTTTATATTGGTATAATAAATTTAAATTTATTATACATGATTTTATATCACCTTCGAAGCAAGTGGAACTTGAGGTAAGAAATTTATGTTACAATATCATTGTTTACCTAAATTGTTTATGATTAAGTTTTCAATGATAAAATTTTATAATATAACTCTCAAGAAACTTATGAATGTAATTATCTTCTGGTTATTTTTATATATTACATATTTCCTTTCATTTTCCTCTCTTTAAGTTCTCAAGACACAGAAATAATATTTTTAAGGATATCTGACTTTATTTCTATCCTCTATTGAAAATTATTTTTCTTCCATGTCCATGTTTTCTATAAAAAAAAATTAATAATATTTTTAATATTATCCAATTATTTTTTAAATTAGTTTTCACCTGTGTTTTAATTTTTATAAAATGGTTTAAAAGGAATCTTGTTATCATTTTCTAAATGATTTATTTTTGAATTTTACTAAAAATGTGAAAGGAATATTTATTTTAACATACACAATAAGAACAAAATTTTACACAATCATAACCACTAAATTATTTAAATCTTAATTTAAAGGTTTCAATGGTTCTTTATAAATAAAACCTTTTTCTATAAATTTTTTAAAATGTTTAGATTTTAAATAACAAATTCCAAAATGAAAAGGGATTTTCCTTAAGAAATATGTGATATTTTAAAGGAATTTTTAAATATGATAAGATCTTTTAATGTTACCTATTATTTAATTAGGGTATGATAAAAGTATACCATCCTTATTATTTCTATGGATAGTTAAAGGTTTTGTATTGGAATCTCTCAAATGATCATTAGTTTTGGGTTATTTAGGTGCATCAGAGTGGCTGACCAAGTTCATCTCTCAAAGGAGGAAGTAATTTAAAAAACATATTAAATGTAGTACCCCCAGTTTCTGGTAAGTAACCCTTGTTTTATGATTTTTAAGTGCATGAAGAATATGGGAGATGATTGGAGAAAGTTTGGGATACTTTTAAAGCATAAAATGGAAAAATGTGGGGACGCACGGGTTGCGCACGGTTTTCCAAACCATGTGGAATCCGTGCAGATGATAGTCTATTGGAAAGAGGAGACTGCACGGTGTGTGCACAGTTTGGGCAAACCGTGCGAGGAGGCCGTGCGGAGATCCCCACTCTGGCAGTGACTACTACATGGTTAGCGCACAGTTTAACTAACCGTGTAGACTAACCATGCGCGAAGTCAACTTAGACCCTATTTATTAGGATATAATCCATTTTATCATTTAACCCACTAATTTTTGCTCCCAGACGGCCCTAACTCGAGATTTCTCTCTGCGGAAGGTGGTAGAACACTTACCAGGTGTTTTGGAAGCAATATGGAGGGTTGCCTTGGCGTTTAGAGACCGGCTGATCACGGTAAGTCTTGTTCTTGTCTTGTTTTCTTAGATATCCTTATTCCCTCTTGTTGGATCCTTAGATCTACGCCCGAGGTGGGTAGATCTAAGGTAGTGGATGACTTTTTAGTCGCTTTTTGGTCTTGTTGGTGATAGGGGAAGGAATCTAAGGAGGTTTCGTGGTGTTTCGACCCAGTTCTTGGTTGGTTTCTCCAATTTTGTTGAGGTAGGTGGCTTCACTCCTGATTCCTCTTTATTAGAAATTGAAGGCTTAGTTTCAAATTGTTTTCCTTGATTGAAATGGTTTGTTTATCTGTTATGAAAGAATGGTTGAAACCCCTTTTTAGTAATGGGTGATGAAAATTGTGTGTTTTTGGAAAGTGGTTGTTGAAGTAAATTTAAAATGGTGATTTTAAATTGACTATGGTTTTGCTGCTTGAAAGAAATGGTTTTCAATAAAAGGGTAATTATTTATTGAAAAGTTGTGAACACACTTGGTTTTGGGCATGGATTTCATGAGTTGTTGTGTGTGTTCATATGCAATGGGATGGATAAGGGAGAGAAGTCCCCCCATCAATAGGTTGGGATGGATAAGGGCGAGAAGTCCCCCCATCAATAGGTTGGGACGGATCAGGTCATGAAGTACCCCCGTCAAAGTAATCCACTAAGTGATGGCTTAGTGGAAGGATAACTCACCACTCGCGAGTACAGGGAGGTCCAGTTTGCATGCATGGTTGGTTGTGTGGATTGGTGAAATGTAACAAATGTGCTAAATGTAAATGTGAACGGAATTGGGAACTTTGCTTGGTTGCTTTTCTTAAGAAAGATGGGTTTTGTTGGAAAATGGTTTTGACATGGAACTTTTTTATTGTCAACTGTTTTGGAATATTTTTATATAAATTGTTTTATATAAATGTGCTAACATGTTTTATCCTAGAGGCATGTGTTGGGAAGTCATCGGGGAAAACCTACTGAGTTTCATTACTCACCCCCTGCTTTGGCACGATGGTGCTTTTGCAGATTTCATATACCGGGACGTTGGAAAAGGTAAAGTGTCACATGATTAGAGAATTACTTGGTGATACTTGGGATGGTTTGTGACGTTGGATCTTGGAGCTTGTGGAGCATGGATTTGTGTTATTGTCCTGTAGTCTTTGACTTGTCTTTCCGTTGTTTACTCTGGCGTTTTAGTGATGGTTTTCGTTGTGGTAATCTCGGTTTATTTTTGATAAATAAATGGTTGAGTTTTATGAGTTTTTATCATGAATCATTAGTAGATCTGTTGGTTATGGTTGTTGGCTCTGTGGTATGTTCTTAAAGGCTAAATCGTCCCCCACTTGTTTTGAAACCCTTCAGCATTTATTTCCAGCCTTTGGTGCCTTGGGGATGTCGCTTAAGGCCAAGTAATGACTCGTTGAGCTCTCAATCCAATGAGAATTGGAAGGTCATTACATTAAAGATATTTTGAAAATAAATATAAAAGAAATACACACAACTTAAAAGTATTGGGTGGTTCTATTTATGAATATATAATAAGTATGTTGGAAGAAGATTGTTTTTTTTTGAAATGTGATTAAGAAAACACAATGAGAAGATTTTTTTTAATATTTTCAGAAAAAATAATAGATATAACCATACATATTAACTTAATTATTAATAATTATTATTTATATTAATCTATAATTATTTATTATCCCCTAATTTTATAATCCTCGAACCCTATGGGATTTAACTTAACCATAATTATGAAATAAATATGACCCTAGGCCAGCTTCGGAACATGCAATCGTAGCACCCCACATTGATTGTTGTTACAATACTAGATTATGGTCAGTGGTAAATTAGGGAACATATACATTCTATAAATGAGGATTAATTTAGTTTATGGGTTATATTTTAAATCTAAAAATTGATCCCGTGTGGTTTTGTTTTACCGATTAAGTTTGTACTCTCACAATTCACACATTACTCGACCTCGCAAGTTTTGTGTAAGTTGTTCAATTGATTGATTAGTTTTTTTTAATTTAAAAACTCAATTCATAAATCATAAAATTTGAATTATATATCTCATTTATTTAAAATAATTAAGTGAATAAGGTTATAAGTAGATTTATTACTAAGAATAATTACTCTTTTATGGGTGGTGTAGTCATCATAGAAACATTTTTCATTCTCAAAGGTCATGGAAAGGGTATAACAAAATCAACTCTATACTCTTGATTTATAGACCAAATAGTATGAGTATAGAAGAATAAAACATATTAAAACAAAATAAATTAAAATAATTATAAGTGGAACTAAGAATTTTATTACACAAACACAAATATTACTACATGAGAATGAGAGGAAGGCTTCGATGAAGGGATCCTTACTTTAAGAGATATCCCTATGATTATTGGGAGTTATAGAAACTCCAAGGTGATTAAAATAATCCTCTAGAACTTTAAAATTTCATCACTTCACTCCTTGGTCGAACATGCAAATTGGGTTCCCAAGATGCCAATTTATAACCAAAATGGGAAGTGGTTTTGGGAACCCAGATTTCAAGATACCACTTAGGTCTCAGTTTTAGGTTAGTAAATGGACTCATATAGACTTTTAAATAAGAGAAAATTTGTTTACCTAAATATTTAATGTCTTCATATAAAATTTGGCGGTCAATGGATGACTATATCCTGATATATCACCAAAATACAGAACCAAATCTTTCACTTTGATCCGATTTTATTTCTTGGACAGATCCGCTTGGTTGGGCCCCTTGATGGAAGAATTGGGATTGGTGGTATTCATAAGAGTTGTATCCCACTAAATTTTTGGATTAGATCACAAAATTTCATCCCATTTTAAAACACTTTTTTATTGTAACATGTAAAATAATGGACATATGTCCTTGGGATTCCATGCAGTTTGACCCATTTTCCTTATGTATCATCTCTGGCCCTCCAATTCACCTCCTCCTCTAATGAAATCACTAAAATAAGTATAATTTCCATTGTTAATAGTGATAAAAATTGAATAATATAATCGAATGGGAAGTAAATTTTTTTATTATATTTTTAATTTTAAATATAAAACCATTTTTAATTGGGGGAGTTCGTTGGAAGCTTGTTTTTGGTTCTCTGTTGTTCGCCTTTGCGCTGCACTACTATGAAGGCCTGGTCCACCCTCTTTTCCCTGCTCTAGATCCTAGATTTCCCCACTATCTCTAAGTTGGATCTACGCGGTGGTCTTCAAGGCTCTTTGGGATGTGAGCTTGAGCGGGCGGCTATGGGAGGATATCATGTATTCCAAAAAAAATTGATAAAATATATGCATGTTTATATTTCTCAATCCATAATGGAAATATAAGTAAAGTAATAATCCCATCAAGATTTAATATCAATAAATTAGAAATTCATTGTCTCATAAATTGTATTAAAATAAAATCTAGTGAGATTAATGACACTAATCATAGAGAAACAAGTTATGGGTATACCATTCCATTAATTCCCCATGTGTGTGTGTCAACCATTTCAAACTCATATATCCACACTTTATTCAGTATATTCAGGTCAAGTAAAACAATTCTTCTTACATGGTTTAGTTAAATTAATTTGTTCTACATTCATTTGCAATCAAATTTCAAGACCCACTCACTTAAGAATTCCATAAATTCAAACCTTAATCTCCCAACCTAGATATCCCTTCATGTAGTACATTTCATCACTCCCCTCTTTATTATTTTTTTTATGTTTTTTTTATTTTTTTGTTGACGACGCACAACTATCAGATATCAAGTACACACAAATAGTTCAATTCGATATAGTAATGAAATTGATTAGGATAGAAATTAATGTATAAACTAACCATTTATATAAGATGAATTTTTTTACCTAACTTGGATATACCTTCAATTGAGTAGGAAAAATTTCACAAGTCATGGTTGTGTGAAAAGTTGTGTGGAGAAATCAATTACACAATTTACCATGAACAAATATCCAAAATAATGGTGTCAAAATATAAAAAATTTTATATTGATACAACCAATCATATCATTTATGACTTATATTTTTATAAAAATAAACCCTTAATAATAAAATCTTGCTCATTCTTATCATTTCACCAATGAATTTTTAAAACATGCATTTTCCATATATTCCACATGTAAGTGATTACATGATATGTTTGGTTTTTTATTGTTTTTTTTTCTTTGTTTCTATTGTTTTTTTTAATTAGTAGAAAAACTAAAAGAAAACACACAAATAAAAATCCTAAATATCTACCCCAAAATTTTTTCCCCTCCCCCACACTTAAAATGTTGAATTTTCCTCAATAAAAACCTATGAGATGATATGTGCACATGAAATGTAGAATTTAAAATAGGAAAAATAATATAAAATTGAAAGGGTTAGGAATAGCCTAATATTTTCAAGTGATGATGGGGTCATGTAGTGTGATGAAATCAAATTAATCGGTAGGAATTCCCTCAATGTATTACTTCAAAAATTTCACATTGACTATAAATCTCCTTCTTGTGTCCTTATATGTGATCTCCACTACACTATTACAAAAAACATTAGATACAATATAAGAACCTAACCATCTAGAATGTAACTTACTGGGCATCAAATTCAGTCGTGAACTATAGAATAAAACTTTCTATCCTACATGAAACTCACTTTGTTGGATCATTTTGTCATGAGCTACTTTTGATCTTTCCATGTAGAGCCTTGAGTTCTTATATGATGGTAATAAAATCTACTCAAGATCTTGAAATTTCATATTCCTTTTAATTCCATCTTGGGAAAAATCCATGTTGCATTTATTTATTTCCCAATATTCTTAATGCTCAACTTCCACTGGGAGATAACATGATTTCTCAAAAAGAATCTAAAATGGGGACATGCTGATGGTGTCTTGTATATTGTCCTATAACCCAAAGCACATCATCTCAGTGCTTACTCTAATCTTACCTATTTAGATTCATGGTTTTCTCCAAAATTTGTTTCAACTCCTTGTTTGAAACCTCAACCTAACCATTTGTTTGGGGGTGGTATGGTGTTAATGTTTTTTGTATCACCTCATACTTATAAAGTAGGGAATCCAAATTCTTATTGCATAAGTGTGTCCCTTGATCATTGATGATAGTATTTGGTACTCTAAACCTAAAAAAAATGGTTCCTTAACAAAATATACTACAACATGAGAATCATTAGTCCTTGTGGAATTATCCTCCACCCATTTTCTAACATAATCAACAGAACCCAAAATATAAAAAGAAAAATGAACTTGGAAAAGGACCCATAAAATTAATGCCCCATACATAAAAAATATCATATAATAATATGGGTTACTGAGGCATCTCATGTCTCCTAGAAATATTTATAGTGTGTTGGAAATGTGAGAAGAAATTACAAAACACATGAGCATCATGGAATAAGTTATTATAATATAATCTAGAGTCTAAGACTTTCCCAGATATTCATTGGGGTCCAAATTATCCTTCACATTTAAGTGTATGGTAGAAATGTAGAACAGACTCAAACTCATGATCAGCAACACACCTCTTAATAACTTGATCACTATACATGTGCTAGAGGTAGGGATCATCCCGCACATAAAACCTAGACTCACTCTTTAATTTTTTTATGTGATTCTTATTTAAATTTTTAGGAATTTCATAAGCAACAAGGTAGTTAAATAAATCAACATACTAAGGATTTGTACCTGATAGTGCATAAAGATGCTCATTAGGAAAAGTGTCCTGAAGTGGTACATGTTCTAAGGTGTCAGCCTCTAGTGTGTGAGTAATCCTACTCAAGTGATCCACAACCAAATTTTCTAACCCATTCTTATCCTTTATCTCAATATAGAATTCTTGAAGAAGGCACATCCATCGGATAAGCCTAGGATTTTCATATAGCTTCTTTAAGAGGTACCTCAAATCTTCATGGTCATAAAAACAACTACTTTAGATCCCAATAAATATGAATGAAATTAATCTAAATCAAATATTATGAAAAGAAACTCCTTTTAAATGGTTTTTTATTTTAATTAGGAGAAATACAATGTCTTAAAAGCATAGGTTGTCATGTGTGAACATCCCTCCACCTTCTGTGATAAGGTAGATCTAACTATGAAGTTTGAAGCATCACATGTAATCTCAAATGGAATGTTCCTCCATAGGGGTTTTATTATTGGTGGAGTGGTTATATGCTTCTTAATATCATCAAAGGAAACCCTACAAGAATCACCAAACACAAAATCAGAATCCTTTTGAAGTAATCATGATAAAGGAAGGGCAATCTTACTGAAATCTTTGATGAAGCACCGGTAAAATTCTGAATTACCTAAGAATGATATAACATCACACATGCATGAAGGATATGGTAAGGATAAAATAATAACTACCTTAGATCTATCAACCTCTATCCCATGTTTTGTAACTACATGCTCTAATACAATGCCATTATCTACCATAAAATGACACTTTTCAATGTTCAAAACTAGATTCTTCTTAATACAATGATTCAACACATTTCTATAACAAAAGATACATTCATCAAATAAAGATCCGTACATAATAAATTCATCCATAAATACCTCCATGCAAGTTTTAATGAAATCTGAAAAAAAATACACACTATGCATCTCTAGAAGGTATTTGGGGCATTACAAAGTCCAAATGGAATATGTCGGTTGGAAAATGTACCAAATGAACAAGTGAATGTTGTCTTATTCTGATCATGTAGAGTTATGGGAACCTTAAAATATCCATAAAATCCATCCAAAAAAACAATAATGTGTCTTCCCATCTTGTATCTCAAGCATCTGATCAATAAAAGGGAGGGGAAATGGTTCTTAAAAATGGATTTATTTAGTTTCCTATAATCAATACACACACGCCAACTATTTTTCACCCTCATTGGAACTAACTCCTCTCTCTCATTTATAACAACATAAACACCAATTTTCTTAGGCACAACCTCAATAGAACTCACCCACTGGGAATCTGAAATGTAATAAATTATTCCATCCTCAATCAATTTTTCAACTTCTTTTTTAACAACTTCCAAAAGAGTTGGATTCAGTCTCCTTTGTGGCTGCCCAACTGGTTTAGCCCCATCCTCCAAAATAATTCTATGCATGAAAATAAAGGGGATAATACTAGATATGTCAGCTAAGGTCCACCATATTTCCCTATTGTTCTCCCTAAAAATATTCAAAAGTTTTTATTTATGTTCAAAAGGGATATTTTTAACAATTATAACAGGTAATCTCTCACCACTCAATAAGTATTAGTAGATTAGATTTTGTGGAACTAGCTTGAGTTCCAATGTAGGGGTGATGTATAGATAGAGACATTGAAGGAACTGAAATATGTGCACAATGAACATCAATACCATAATAGAAATCATCAAAATCATAGAATAATGCATCAAATCCATCAACATACTCAACAGATATGTCATAATCATAGCGAGCATGATCAAAATAATAATTCTAATCCATTTCAAAATCAAATCTAAGAGATTTGTGTGTATTAGAAATAGGTGTGGAAGTTCTCTTAGACATCAAACTATAACCAATTCTCATAATATCCCTAATCATAGGACAATCAAATTACATGGTGTTTTTACTTAGTGGTTCAAAATGGGAGATAATAAAAAGCATAATGGTCCTCTGAGGGGTACTTCATGGAGTTCATAACATTAAATAACAAAAATTCATCTCCAAACTCCATGGAAAGTGTACCCTCATGGAAATTTATGATATTTTTTGCAGTTTTGAGGAAGTTACTACCTAAGATAATGGGATAATGAGAACTTACTTGATCATACTCCATGTTAAGAACATAAAAATAAGCTAGAAAGATCATGTCTCTTACCCAAACAAGTACATACTCAAGGAATCCTTCTGGATATGTTGTAGCTCTTTTCACCAGCTACACCACTAATCTTACTGGTTTCTGCTCAACAACCTATAAAGAAGAAAATACAAAGTGATATATCACATTTATGGAAGATCCTAAATCACACAAAGTATCAAAAAGGTTCAACTCCACTATGGGGCATGGGATGGTGAATATCCCAGGATCCTTTCACTTTTTTGGTATTCCTTGAGTTTGTGTAATGAGTGTTGACACATTCTTTCCAAGATTGATCCTCTAATTTTCCTTGAGACCTCCTCAATTGGTACAAAGTTATTTTTATAATTTGGCATACCTTGGGATTTTTTTAATGGCCTCAAGTAGAGGTTTGTTGATCTCAACATGCTTTAATGTATCCAAAACCTCTTTTTTCATCACCTCTTCAGTCATCTTCTTGGTTTCTTCAACTCTATTTGGAAATGGAAGGGGTTTAGAAGGAACATCGACAATATTTTTCTTACCTTTGTCTTTATCCTTGTGTTTCTCATTAGTTGGACTTGAATGGGGATTCTCCAGAGTTTTGGTGAATCTAGTTGGAACAATAGGTGAAAATGTATCAGTTGTTTAGTTCCTACTTCTCAATGTCATGGCACTGACATTACCCTTGGGATTTGGAGTGGGCTGGGAAGGAAGATTTCCAAAGTTCTTATTTACCAGTTCATGGAGGGCAGTGGAAATCTAGCCCATTTGTGTCTTCAATTCACTCAACTCCAAACCTTGACTCTTCATCTCATTCTATTGATTAAGAACAATTTTTTTCAAAATATCATTAGTATTAGAATCTACCTTTGGTTTATAATTCCATTGTTTCTTACTTGTTTATTCTTGAGCTTTAAAACTCCTTTGGGGTTATTGGAAACCTTGTTGGTAAGGAAGAGGCTGCTAGAAATTTTCTTGAAAAGGGTCCTTTGTTGTTGTCTAGAGCCATACCTTGTGTCTGATTGATCCTTCTAACATTGGTTGTATGTTTGAGAAAATGAATCATACTTATTTTTGTGATGTGGTTTTTTTTGTTGATATGGTCTCTTAGGTAATAAGGTTGTGTAATTCTCCATCTCTTGTAGTTGGGGGGCGATAGTCATTTGGGTGGTCTATTTCAGTGCAAATTCCATAACGCCTCATAGGAGTGGGTTGGGGTGTCTTTTGAGCCAAATAAATCTACCTCACTATAGTGGTAAATTATTTCAACTTGGTATCAATTAAATGAATTTCAAGAGAATATGGACTTACCTAATATACTCCACTGACATGTGGTGTACCTCAATCACCAAATTGTTGGGAGTTTTGTTTCATCTTGTCAATCAGCACACGTGTAGTGGCTGGCATTTTTTCTATCAATGATCCTCTAGTCAAGGAATCCACCATGTTTATCTCTATAGGTTTGAGGCCTTAGTAGAAGTATTGGATGAGTAGTTTCTCAATTACTTGGTTATGTGGGTAGCTTGCATAGAACTTCTTTAATTGCTCCTGGTACTCATACATTGACTCCCCTTGTGCTTGCTTAATCCCTGATATCTCATTTTGAATGGAAGTGGTCCTCTATGTAGGGAAAAAACTCTACAAGAAAAATGTTTTAAATTATTCCAATATGTTACATCTTCTAGTTATAAATAATATATCCAGCCTTTTGTAGTTCCATCAAGTGAGAATCAGAATGATCTTGGTTTTATTTGATCTTTAGAGACATTTATTGGTTTAAGGGTTCATATAACCACATTAAATTATTTTAAATTTTTTTGGATCCTCACTAGATAATCCATGAAACTTTGTAAGAAGGTGAATTAATCTATATTTCAATTCAAAGTCTGGTTCAAGATTTGGGTATGCAATAAAATTTGGTTGATAGTTAATGTTTGGTATATCCAATTCTATAATGGTTATATTAAGTAAATTGTTATTATTTTAAGCCATTGGTTCTAGTTTTATGTTTAATTTATAAGTCTTTCCAATTTCATTGTTCCAAAAATGGAGGAATTCTTCAATTGGTTGATTTTTGAAACTTCCTATAGATTGAGATTTTTTTATTCAAACTCGAAGGATATGTTCAATCTTAGGGTCAAGATCTAAAAAATACTTGGGATTAGTTCATGTCATAAATCAAATAAAATTTAAAAGAAGAATATTGTACCATAATAAAATAAAAATTATAAATTTGAGTTGATTGTCCAAAAAAAGAAGAAGAAGAAAACAAAAGAAGAAGAAAATTTCAGATTGGGTAAAGAAGGAAGAAATTAGAGAAGAAGAGAATAAAATGAAAAATAAAATAAATACCTCTAATTGGTTGAAATAATTACTTGTCTCCCCAAAAAATGTGCAATTTTAAATGTGTTGTCATGGGAGCTCTCAAATGATATTCTTTTTCAGGTTATTTAGGTATAGTAGAGTGGCTAACCAAGGTCGTCTCTCAGAGGAAGTAATTTAAAACAACATATTAAATGTATTTTGAAAATAAAGATAAAATAAATACACGCTACATAAAATTATTTATGTTTCTATTTATAAATCTATAATAAGTATTATGGAATAAGATTTTATTTTTCTGTTTTTTTTTGAAAGGTAATTGAGAAAATGCAACGAGAAGATTTTTTTTTGAAAACTATTTTTAGAAAATATAATCGATCTAACCCTACCTATTCACTTAATTATTAATAATTATTATTAATATTAATATCTAATTAATTATTATCCCCTAAGTTTCTAACCCTCAATCCTTATAGGAGTTAACTTAACCACAATGATGAAATGAATAGAACCCTAGGCTAGCTTCAGAACATGCAATCGTAGCACCCTATGTTGATTATCGTTCAAATACTATATTATGGTCAGTGATAAATTATGGCACATATGAATTATATAAATGAGGATTAATTGAGTTTATGGATTATATTTTAACTCTAAAAATTGATCCCATGTGGTTTTTTTTACCGATTAAGTTCACACTCTCACAGTTCACACATTACTCTACCTCACAAGTTTTGTGTATGTTGTTCAATTACTTTCTTAGATTATATTAATTTAAAAAATAAATTCATAAATCATAATATTTTAATTAAATTAGATCATTGATTCCAAATAATTTAGTGAATAAGGTTATAGTTAGATCAATTTCTAAGAAGAATTACTCTTCCATGGGTGATGCGGTCATCATAGAAACATTTTGCATTCACAAAGGTAGTGGAAAGGGTATAACCCAATAAAGTTTATACTATTAATTTCTAGAATAGATAAGATGACTATAGAAGAATAAAATATAATAAAAAAGAATAAAATATAATAATTATAAGAGGAACTAAGAATTTTATTATGGAAACACAAATATTACAACATGAGAAGGAGAGGAAGGATTTGATGAAGGGATTCTTGCTTCAAGAGATCTTCCTATGAGTATAGGGAGTTTCAAAAAATCCAAGGTGATGAGATGACTCCTCTAGAACTAAAAAATGTAAACACATCACTCCTTATTAGAACTTGAAAATGGGGTGCCCAATATTCCAATTTATATCCAAAATGGAAAGTGGTCTTGGGCACCCATATTTTCAAATACCACTTGTGTCTCAGTTTTGGGTTGGTAAATGGCCTTATCTCAACTTGTAAAAAATAAAAAAGTTGTTTTCAAAAATATTTAATATCTCCATGAAAAAATTGGAGGTCAATGGATGACTATAACCTGAGATATTTCCGAAATACTAAACCAAATCTTTGAATTTGACCAGATTCGGTTTCTAGGACATATCAGCTCGATCGGGCCCCTAGCCCACTAAATTTTGGATCATCTCACGAAATTTAAGCCTATTTTAATACAAGAATTTATTGGAACATGTAAAATAGTGGACATATGTCCTTGGTCTTCCATGCAGTTTGGATCATTCTCCTTGTGCGTCATCTTTGGCCCTCCAATTCACCTCCTCCTACAATAAAATCACCAAAACAAGTATAATTTCCATTTTTAACAGTGAAAAACATTGAATAATTAAATAAAATGGGAGGTGAAATTTGTTATTATATTTTTAATTTTAAATATAAAACCATTTTAAAGTAGTGGTGTAAAGGTGAAATAAATCAATGAATCTTGGTATGGTCAGATAGTTTATGATTATGATGGAAAAAAGTTTATGAAGCTAATTTATTTATCATGGGTTATGCTATGATGAAATTTTGAAATTCTTATGAAACTTGTTTCATTTCCAATGGTTATAATATCATGAATGTTTTATGAACTTATGGAACACATATATAAGATTTTAATTATATGACAGGTGGGCCTATAATTATATATCCATCTAATTAATTGGGTAAAGATGGATATATCATGAGATAATAAGGACCAGAATAGGGAGTGAACCCATCTCAGTAAAGGACTTTTTCCACTATGATAGTCTTGAGAGTAAACCTTGACTAAGGATATTATTTAATGGGGAGTGAAAAAAATCCAATTTATAGCCTTTGTAGTGATCCTTGACTAAGGAAATGGTTTTCTACTCTTATGTTTATGCCATAAAATTATGTCTTATTCCAATATTATGATATCATGGATTATGTTATTTTATTAATTTATAATTAATGTTTTATTAACTATAAATATTTATTCCATGAATCAAGATTATAATCTATGGTAGGATGGGTAATATTTTAAAATTTTAAAATCATTTTCACATAACTTTTTTCTCATGTTATTCTTAAGTGGTCATTGATATGTCCCTTGTTTACCCTTACTGGGCGTATAATCTCTTACTTTATTATGTTTCCTTTACCCATGTTATTAAGAATGATTTTAATTAGGGTATGTCAATAAGGTTACAAAGTGATAAGAAAATTATGAGATATTATGAAGAATATACTTAAATAATATGTTTATGTATCTTGTATCCAAATAAACTAAACCTTTATGATTCTAGTGTGGATCATAATGTTAAGAAATGAATATTTAACTATTAATATGTAATATATATATATGTGTGTGTGTGAAAAGTGTGTGCCACTATAGTTGGTATTAGAGTAGGGTTTATTTGATCTTTGAATATAGGGTTAGAAAACATTGGTGAAAACTTAGGGGATAATTCTAATTATATGATAACACCCTAAAGTTTTAGTAATGTATAAATTATTTGGTTTTTTTACCAATACATCCCTATATAGATACTAAAGGTGGATTTGGTTTTAGTACAGATGCATCTAGGGGTAATAACCTTGAAAATAACTTATCGAGTATATCTCAACCATCATTTTAGTGTGTGGTGTGTGTACCCTTACTATGCACCTGGTTTGACACTCCCAATGGATATTATTGGGTTAAATCATATTTTCCTTATAAACCATTATGAATGATTTGAATAGATGATAACCAAGGATAAACTAGGTTGAAACTAAGGTGTCATATATTGAAAAGAAGGTTTCATAATTCAGACATCCTATGAATGATTTTGCATGATTGATCACTTAGATTAAAGATGTCTGGTGGTCATGCTAACCATTTTAATTGTAGTAATGGATTGAAGATAGGATGAACATTTTAATGTGGTGATAGGTATACTCAAATATTGAAGTATCTTATTTGATATTTTTCATGTGAATACCATTATATCATGAAAATCCTCTATGAATGTAAATTTATATACTCAACAATTAGATATTGAATTAATAATGAAAACTTCTAATGGTACAATGATCTTATCTCTAGTCTATGATTCTTATTTGACTTAATTTTATGGAAATGTACTTCCTAAAAATATCGTTATTCTCCCTCTAGTTGAATTTGATGTTATTTTTGGCATGGATCTTCTTTATTTATATAAATACCATATTAATTACCAAGGAAGGGAAGTAACATTTGATATTTTAATTCAACCTGCGATTTTCTATCAATGAAAATATAAATATGAACTTCTGATGGAAGTTTAATCCATTCTATGGGTCTTGATTCATATATAAGAAGGGTATTTATCTTAGATGGTTAGGGTGAATCTCAACATAAAATATATGCCTATTTTATGAGAGTTTTTTATGTTTTTCTAGAATATTTTCTTAGTATCCCTCTGAATTGTGTAGTTGAGTTTTCAATATAACTCATACCCAGTGATATGCCTATTGCAAGGACTCTATAGAGAATGGACCTGATTGAGTTATAGGAATTGAATAAGAAAATCCATTAGAATCTTGACAAGGGATTAATTTTTCCAAGTTCATCATCTTGGGGTACACTTATTCTTTTTTTTAAGAATAAATATGGATCAATGTGACTTGACATTAATTATCAATAACTTAACAAGGTAGAAATCTATAATAATTATCATTTTCCTCATATTGATTATTTTTTTGATCAATTACAAGGAGATAAATATTTTTCTAGGATTTATCTTCAATATGGACACTATTAATTGAGGTTCAAAAGTGAATACATTCCCAAGATAGAATTTTGTACAAGGTATTTACATTATTAATTTATAGTGATTCCATTTGGACTTACTAATTCTCCTACTATCTTTATGGATTTAATGAATATATTCTTTAGATATTACCTTGAGTAGTTTTTGGTAGTCTTTATAGATGATATTATTTTATATTCCATGAGTAAGGAAGAGCATCAGGATCACTTTAGGGATGTACTTAAGACCCTAAGGAAGAATAGTCTATATGAAAAATTTACCGTGTGTGAATTTTGGATGCATAAAGTTTTATTTTTTGGTCATATAAACTCAAGTGAGGGTATATATATTGATCCATCAAAAATAAAAGTTATTGAATGTTGTCCCGGACTAACCACTGTGACTGAGATCCATAGTTTTCTTTATTTATATGGTTATTATTGATTATTTTTTAATAATTTCTCATGATTGTCTAACCCACTCACCAAGTTTACTCATAAGGGGGCCATGTTCCTTTAGACAGATGAATGTGTGGAAAATTTTAAGGAACTAAATTGAAGGTTAGTTGGTGCACTTGTGCTTCACTACCCTGTAGTGGAGAAAGGTTTTTGATATATAGTCATGCATTAAAGAAGGTATTGAGATGCATCCTAATTCATAATAATATTGTGATATCTTATGCCTCGTGACATTTAGATTTTAATGAAAAAAATTACCCCAAATCTTGATTTGGATTTAACTATAGTAATTTTAAATTAAAGATATAGAGGAATTGTCATTACAGAGAAAGTTGTGATATATATACTGATCATAAAATATTAACGTATATATTAAATTAGAAATATTTCAATATGTTTCAGAGAATATAGTTGGAGTTGATTAAAGATTATTATTTATCAATACATTACCACCCTAGGAAAGCAAACAAGTTGGAAAATGCTCTGAGTTGAAATGATCATGCTGGATTATCTATGATGAGGATCACAAAAGTTCCAATATTTATGGATTTTCAAAGTATGGACATGGAAATCTTGAAAGAAGGGGAGAAATGTTATCATTCTCAAATGATTGTTCAACTATTTATCCAAGTGGAGATTAAATAGGTGCATAAGGAAGATGTAGAGTTGAAAAATATGGTGAGAAATATTCCTAAGTTCAAATTTGATTATGCCCATAAAAAATTTTAAAAATAAGATATTGGATGAAGTTAATAGTTCATTATTCTATATTCATCTTGGAATTACGGAGATGTATAGATATCTGAAAGAGTATTTATTGTGGGAAAACATGAGGAGATATATTAAAAAGTATGTATCTTGGTCATTAGTATGTCTGCATGGTAAGGTTGAGAGATAGAATTATAAAAATATGTTACAACCATTACCTATATCATAATGTAAATTGGAAAAATTCTCCATGGATTGTGTCATAAGACTCCCCAAAACATCTAAAGGACATAAAGTTATTTTGGTTATAGTCAATCTACTTACAAATTCATAACACTTTATTATTATCAAATGATATTTATCTCTTGATAATATTTCCATGATATATATTAAGGATGTGTTAAGGTTTCATGGAATGTCATATTAGACTATATCTGATCAAGATTTAAGGTTTACCTCAAAGTTCTGGTGGAGTCTTCAACAAGCTCTAGATTCAGAGTTGTGTTTTATTACTTCTTATCATCCTTATATTGATGTTCATTACATGAGAACCATTCAAACCCTATAGGATATATTGATATCCTAATCTATGTATTTCAAAGGCATTTGGGATCAATACTTTCCTCTAATTGAGTTTTCCTATAATAATAGGTTTTGTTCAAGCATTCATATGACTCCTTATAAATCCCTATATGGTAGGAAGGGTAGAACTCCATCATTTTGGGATGAAGATGGATATATAAAGCTATTTTTACTTGATCTATCTGAAGAAATGGTAGAGAATGTTATATCTATTCAGTATCACATCAAGGTAGCTTGCATTTGATAGAAAAGTTATGATGACAATCATCGATGAAATATGGAATTAGAAGTTGGTGAGAAGGTATTCCTAAAAATTTATCCATGGAAGAAGTTTATAAGATTTGGAAAGAAAATAAAACTAAGACCTGGGTATAGTTTCCCCTTCAAGATTCTTGATTTATTGAGGATGGTATCTTATCACTTGGCGCTTCAACCAAACCTCTCTCAAGTTATGATATGTTCCATGTATCTCTTATGAGGAAGTAAATATATGATCCTACACATGTATTGAAATAAGAGGTCATTCCATTGAAGAATGATATTTCCTATGAAGAAAAGCCAGTATAAATATTGGATTGTAGAGATAAAGTGTTATAAAAAACTACTCACTTCATTAAAGTTCTCTTGAGGAATCAGAAATTTGAAGAACCTATATGGGGATTCGATGATGTGATGAAATAGATATATCCCCATTTTTTATCAGAGTTATTTAATTTCAAGAAAAAAATAATTTTAATAGTAGTAGAATGTAACATCTCAAGATTTTATGATATATTTTTTAAAATAAATTTAATTTCTTTGATAGCTTGCGATACACGCAACCCTAAGTTAAAATGGACTATAATATAGTATACCATTATAACCAAGCCATTAAATTGGTGGTATGAATATGAATAAAAACATTTTAAAAAATATATATAGCGATTTAAGATAAGGAAAATATATTTATAAATAAGTGCTCAAATTTTTAGTAAATTCATTATATGTTTTAAAAATACATTTTTCCTTAAAAATAGTTTTTATTTATTTTTGTGAGAAAATAATATAATTAATTACTTCCACTTTTATAAAGAAAAATTAAAAGTAAATTAATTTTTTAAATCATCATGTCAAAATTATCTTAGAGTGAATGTTTGGAAATTTTCTGAAAAAATTGATTTTTTTTATGAATAGTGAAAAATACTGTTTTTATTAGAAACTGTGTTTTCATTTCAAGAATTTAAAATTTTCCATTTTGTTCTAAAATAATTTTAAAAGTAAATTTTTTTATCTATATTACTAATAATACAATTAATTTCATTATAATTATATTTATGTTGGATCTTGGTATAAAAATTTTTTATACTTAAGAAAACGTTTATCTCAAAAACTGCTTTTCATCACCTTTTACAAGTTTAATTTTAAATTAAATTATAAAAATTATATGAATTTAATATTTAAAAATAGATAAATATTTGGAATTGTGAGGATAAAATTTATTAAATAATTATTTTTTATTTTTTATCATTAGCAATAGTAACCTGGATAAATATTTGTCACCTCAATAAGGGTAAAATGCATAAAATGAGGTTAAAGCTTCATAATAATGTTTTAAATTTTCTATAAAACTTGAATTTATCATATTTTATGGGTTTATATCGACCATTATAATCTAATTATATAAAATATTTCCACATTGTTCCATTTTTATTTGATTATGAAATTTATATTACTTTAAGAAAATAATAAATACAAAATGTCACTCTCTTGATTTTAATATCTCTAAAATTTTTATATAAGGATAAAAAGAAGTTATGTTCATTTATATATGTTTATTTGAAAAATAAATTAAATTTTTTATCATGTTAATTTATTTTAAATTTTTACTGATTTAATAATTACCTTAAACGCTTACATAATAATGACACGGTATTTATTCAATTAATAGAAAATAAAATAAATGTTTTTAAAAAATATTAAAAGTAATACTATTTGATTGAATTATTATTTTCCATAAATTTAATATATAATTGTAACATATAAAATATTTTTTAAAGGTTTATATTCCAATTCCATAACTATCTTGATAACTTTAAATTCAGAGTAAATAAAAAGTTCAAAAAATGACATTAATGATATTTTATAATAAACAATATTTTATTAAATGATTTAAAATTCATAAAAGTACTATATTAATTAAATTAAATGGGATATGGTTGAAAATATAAACCATGGTCCATTTATGGGTCAATTTTCCTTTTATGGTAACATTCATGACCCTTAAAGAGCAAAAAACTCTCATATTGTGGTAATTGTCAAAAGTGTTAAGTGGGGGTTAAAACAAAAAGATAAGGGTGAAAACATCACCCAAACCAGTCTAAATTTTATTAGATGATATTATTTATACTTATAATCATCCTATATTCAAAATATATCAATTTTAAGCTACTTTATTATAAAAATTAATTTATATTAATTTAATACTTTAAGTAATTCTAAGAGTGCTCCTCCCCTCACTTATAAAAGGAAACCTTTTATCCTTTATTCATCGCATATTTTGAGAATTATATATCAAAAAATAAATACCATAATACCTAAATATATTTCTTAACCACGTACTAGTTCTTCTTTTCTTTCCAAAAGACAATTCTTTCAAGTATTAATGTTTAAGACCAAATAGGTTTCTCAACGAAATGGTATAACTCTCAACTGCGTGTTTTCAATTTTATTCCTTATTATACCTCCTATAAATCCATAATATTAATTATATAATAATGAATTAATTATATTTAATATAATTAATTTTTATTATGATGATGTAAAAACCATTATTCAAATTCTTTTTATCAGACAGAAAGTGAAAACATCACTCGTACACGTACGGCTTATCGTCTCCATGTAGCGGTGTAATTATTTTTTCATCACCATTTTAATTGGATGGTTATAATGATGGATTTAATAAATATATATATTATTTATTATATTAACATTATTATGTAAAGTTTAATTATTATTTACCTTTATTTTTTTCTATCCATTGATAAATGGAAACATCATTCGTGTGTACGTACAGCCTACCATCTCTATAAATGGTGTAATTCATTTTTCTATTTATACCTCTTATGGATGAATATAAATAAATATATGATGAATATATTTATGATATTTATATCATGTTTAAAATTATTTATATTATATAACCATGATCAAAGTACAAGGACCATAACTGAAAAACCTAAGCTTCCATGAAAAATGAAATAGTTAACACCTGGAAATGACGATTTTAATAAAGAATTATTAATAAATAGGTGTTTAAATTTTATAAGTGGATAATATATGATATTATAAGTATATAAATGATTATTATATAGATTTATAATAAATTTAAATTTATTATACAGGTGTTTATATCACTTTTGAAGCAAGTGGAATTTGAGGTAAGAGATTTATGTTATAATCTCATTGTTTATCGAGATTATTTATGATTAAGTTTCCAATGATGAAATTTTATTATATACCTATAAAGAAACTAATGAATTTTCTTCTCCTCTAGTTATTTATAGAGATTAAATTTTTTCTTTTCATTTTCCTCTCTTTAAGTATTCAAGTGACCGAAAGAATATTTTTAAGTGAGTCTGACTTTATTTCTCTCTTTGATCAAAAATATTATTTCTTCCATGTCCATGTTTTCTAAAAAAAAATCAATAATGATTATAATATTCTATAGTAATTTTTTAAATTCATTTTCACCCACATTTTAATTTTTAAAAATGGTTTAAAATCAATCTTCTTGTCATTTTCTAAACGATGTACTTTTAATTTTTTACCAAAATGTGAAAGGAATGTTTTCTTTAATATACATGACATAAACCAAATTTTCTACCATCATGATCACTCAAATATTTGAATATTCCTTTAAAAAATTCCATGGTTCTTTTAAGAGAAACTTTTTTCATGATATTTTGGAAATTTTTAGATTTTAAAGAATTGATTCTAAAATGAAAAGGGTATTTTACTCAAGAAATATTTCATGTGTAAAGAAATTTTAAAATGTGATAAAATACTTTGATATTAGCTATGATTTAATGAGGATATGATCCATGGATATCATCCTTATTATTTATCTTAATTATTTATGATTATTATGAAGAAATTATTATGAAACTCATTTATTTTCCATAGGTTATGTTATGATGAAATGTTTAAATATTTATGAAACTCATTTACTTTCCACAATTTATGATATGATGACTGTTTTATAACCTTATATAATACATATATATTATTTTCATTATTTCATGGGTGTGACTTAAATTATATATCTATTTGATGCATTGTGTAAAGATGGATATCTCATGAGATAATAAGGATTGAAATGGGGAGTGGACCCAGTTCAGTAAGGGACATTGTCCACTATGATAGTCTTAGAAGTGAACTTTCACTAAGGATATGATGAAATTTGGAGTGAACCTAATCCAATATTATAGTATTGATAGTGATAATTGACTAAAGAACATTATTTTATATGCATATGTTTATGTCATAAACTTATATATTATTCCAATGTTTTACTCTCATGTCTTATGTTCTTTGATTATTTTGTGAATCATGTCTTATGAACTGTCAAGATTTATGTAATGACACAAAATTATGATCTATGATATGTTAGGTATTATTTTAAAATTTTAATATCGTGTTCCCATACTCTTATGCCCATATTATTCTTAAGTTACCATTGATATCTCCCATGTTTACACTTATTGGGATTCTGAACTCACCCTTTATTATGTTTCATTTCCCTATGTTATGAAGAAATGTTTTAATTAGGGTATGTCAAAAAGGTTATAAACTAAGGATAAAATTATGATATATTATGAAGAATGTGCCTAAATAATATGTTTATGTATCTAGTATCTAAATACACTAAACATTTATGGCTCTAGTGTGGATTGTATTGTTATTAAATTAATATTATTATATTAAGATGTAATTTATATGTATGAAAATTATGGGTCATTATAAATCATATTGATATTAGGTTACATTTTATTAGAGATTTAATTTAATTAGGAATTTTATGTGTTAATAAGATACACATTAATGACAATACGACTGATAGTTTGATTAAGGCCATAATGTTATCTAAATTCAAACAATGTTTAGATTTAGTGAATTTAGTTCCAATTCAATGAAAATATGTGCAAGAACATCACCAATATTATATGAAAATGGCAGATATTTATAGTTTTAATTTCCCTATAAAATGATGTTTTCATTTCTACCTTTTCATATTATGTGTTTACATGCATGAAAAATTATGTAAATTAGTTTGATTATTCATTACATATTGATGAATTTATTTTTGTTGGATTTTGGTTGTGGGCCAGGAATTTAGTCATGTTCCTTCAACCTTCTATTTTTTTCCCACTCATCATTTTTCCTAGACACCTCATTAATATTCTGTGTGGCATCTCCTCATTGTTATTATGGGTTTCGTCCTTTGCATCCTAGTCATCCACCTATTCCAATTTCTTCACTCATTTAATTCAGCCTTTCCACACACCCTTTTTTGGTCCACTTCCATCATTTCACTGGTTATGCCTATTAGGGGAATTGATCGCCCCTATGGGTTATCCCTTCAGATCATTCAATTAGTTTGGATCCTTGCCACCTTTTCTCTCATTTTATAGAGGGAAACTCTAGATCCTATTGAAATTTTATTTGGTGGATCTTCAATATTTATCCTCTCATCCTTCCTTAGATGTTCCTTAAAGAAGAAGTTCATTCGATCCATTACAGATGTTTTACAGAAGAGATTTAGAATAGGTGTGCCTCTGGTGTCTGATTTTATATCAATAAAAGGAACTTACCCAAAACCAAAGCATCAAAGTATTGGGAAATATGGAAAGAGATGAATGTAAAAACAACACCAAAGTGAACACATAGTGGAAATAAATTTATTTCCCTTCAACCAAGCCTAAAAATTTAAACAGGATGTGCAATGACCAAATAAATGTGTGTAGAAAAATAAATGTTGTCATCGGCAATTTTAACATAGAAAACTCAATGAGGGAAAAACCACATGACCTAGTCCAAAATGAAGGATGTAACATCCTAACTTGACAGAGCATTAAACTGGTAGCTATACTGGTCACCACATGGACTCAATCATGCCTCCTTGTATGCTAGAGGCTGTCGACTAGTAGTGAGGGTCTAACAATGGTATAGTGGGGAGACTATACCCTTATGATTAGAGAATCACAGTAGTATATCATGAAATAAATAATATACAATAGTGAAAGAAGTAATAAATGAAAGATATAGCAAAAAAAGTGAGTAAAACAAAAATTGGATAAAAGTTGCCTCAACCAATAGGGTATAACCATGCATACATGTCCATATGTTGCTACCTAATAAAGTAGGAAACATACAATAAGCACTATGATACATCACATGAACAGAGAAAATGAATAAAAATTCTATAAGGGTGGTCTCCTTGAGCATCATGGGTACTAGATCAATCTTATGCTCCTAATTCCCAAGTATAATGCACAGCACAGGAAAAGGATCAAGGACCTGCAAACAAGAGGATCTGCTCAGGTACCCAAGTGCAATGGCGGCCCGAGCAGGGTGTGAGATATACCCAATAGGCCAACACCAATATTTTATAAATAATAATCTAGTTCATTCATATAAAATAATAAGTGTTAATGTATAACAAAATTAAAGAAGCAATATGAGAGAAAATAAATAACCAAGACAGGATCGTGTCCCTCCAGGACACCTGGACCAACCATAACTACTTTGGCTGAAACCAGAATGTCTGAACCCAAGGTAATCTATGAAAATGTGATAAAAATTAATAACAGTCATCATAATTTAAGTATCTATAAAAGTACCAAACCCAGTCATGTGATTTGTCCTGGAAAATGCACCCTTTTATTTAATTACTTAAAATATTTCATTTAATTTAAATAGGCATCTATACTATTCATTTATATAGAATATTGTTCCTATCCAAGGTGAACCTTTTAAAAGAACCTGAGTATTACACCTGGAGCGTAATAATTTTCCAAATACAAAGGATTCTGTCCATGGTGATCCATAAATGGAATCCCAAGTATCACTCCCGACGTAAGTAAAACATGTCCCCTTCGAGTCTGTCCCTGGTAACTCACAAAGGGGTATGAGTATCACTTGTGTCATGGTGTAACCATCTTTCCACAGATTCCATCTATGGGTACTCCCCAGGGAACCGTGATCACTCAAATGGAGGTAAGCAACAAACATGGTGAGCCCATCCAAGATATAGAAAGTATCACCCCCAGTGTATGAAGCCTCGTCGACTCATGAGCCCATCCTCAGAATTCTGTAAAAAGGAAATCCAAGTATATATAGAGGTGTAAATAAAACATTCTACCTTTTAAATTTTAAATCACTAAAGGGTCCAGGTATATAACCATGCCTTATCATAAACAAGGTGCAAAGTAGGAGGATACGTATATAAGAAAGTCTCATCACAATTCTTGCATAGTAAGGGAGAGGACCGAGACCATTCATTATTTAAGTTATGAAATAATAAGTCCCATGTACTAATCTTGTCACCACTCCAACAATGAACCATATAACATAGAATTTTTTTCTTAGAAGATAGTGAACCACAACAAAGGGGTTTTATTAATAAACATGAAATTATTTTCAAAAAATCATTTTGTTTAATTTAAACAATTTTATTTTATCACAAGGAATAAATTAACCCACTTAAATTGTGGTTTTTTATTAGGAAACATCTTAATTTAATATATAAATAAATAGAACATCCAAATGGAAGGCGTACACATAGGGAAGACAACATTCAATACAAGATTTTTAATGAACCCAGGAAAAAGAGGGTGGTTTGGGTTGAGGTTGTAACATTAAATCACATAGGTAGGAGTCTAAAATAAAAAACAAGGTATTCTATGCATTTTAAATTAAGGAAATTGATAATTTAGAAGCAACACTAAGTAAGTCTGGTGCACGGTACAATAGGATATTTTATAAAATGATGAAACTTGAGGGAAAATATATATACCACCTACTATATACCAAGGATGCTTCAAAAGTCCAATATCAAGGCTTTATTTGGTCTAGTTCAATAGAAAATTAAAAAATGGATGAACGCCCTGAAAATAGGATGAATTATATCACACCATGATAACATTTTTGAAAGCGAAAGAAACTGAGTAAGAAAGGAAGAGGAGTATTATAATTATTGAGATGATTCCAATTCACCTAACAAAACTCAAATTGGAGTTCGTATAAGGGAGATCTCCTCATACCTAGAAGAGGAGAACAAAATACATGGAGGAGGATACTACACGTGGAGGAGGAAGAAGAAAGAAAGGAGAAAAATGAAATAAGTAGGCCAAAGAAAAACCTGAATTTCACCCCTTTAATGAGGTTCATGGTTTGTCCATATGGTTGGAAAAACTATGCACCAACCATTCTCGGGTTGATGTCTAAGGAGGGAGGTTACACAATTCATCCACACAGTTTGGGAAACCATATTCCAACCATGCATGTATCCACTGACCAAGATCTGTATCATGGTGCATGGTTGTGTGGATCCACTCACATGGTTAGACCAAATTGTGTGATCCCTTCAGGTCCACTAGAGTTAGTTGCACAGTTTTTCTTGGGGGATACACAGTTTCAGACAAACTGTGCACCCCTAACAGACTTCCTGATTTTTAGGGTTTCAGGCTCGGACACTCCCAAAACTCAACAAAGCATATGTGGGACCTCTCTGGCCTTTAACCAAGTCTAGAAACAACTCTTTTAAGTGGTCTAAAACTTATATTAAAACTCTAAATCTTGTTTTCAAATATGGGCCATCCACCAAATGATGAAAATTTCAAATTCCCATGGAATTTCATCCTATCCAAAAACATAGGACGCTGAAACCTCCCCATCATAGAAATTATCATCCCCAAAAATCCTTATGGAAACAATTAAAGCTGCACCTGACATACTCGGGTTGTGAAGCCTCATCTAAATGATCACATTATGTTTCTAAATACCCAATGCGCCTTCCAAGCATCAACTTAACACATAGAGCTTGTTTTTCTAAACTAAAACACTGAGGCATCACCTACTTGAGCCCATATTATCCGAGACATGATCATATCATCATCTCTTTCACCAATAGGTTCTAAAATTTGTAAGTACAAAACCGATTCATTGTATTCCACTAATGGAACTACCAATTTAAGCATGACCTTAGTTCTCCAAAGGCACACTTGGCATGATTTTCATCTTAAATGATTAATATACTCCCAATTGACCTCAAAGATCTGGTTGATCTAACTTTTCATGAAAAGTATCAGCTAACACACACTGCACTTATCACAACCCAACAACATGCCATTAAGTGGTTCCTTTCTGACCGTATACGATAAGAGAGAGGGACAACCAATCAAATTGCCTTCATTTGACTGCCCTAAAAAAACTCGTCTTATATGGTCAGTGCATTTTGGAATCTAGCCTGGTGCCTATAGATGAAGGAACCTCAAGACCTATCTAAGAACTCTCATTAAATCATGTAACTAGCTTTTGACGATTTATCTATCCCAATATTCCAATTTAAGATGTTGTGATTTATCACGACCATGGGTATAAACATGATCTAGCACTATTAGATCATTGACCTAGAAACATCCCATATTATTCTTATGACAGTTGAGTTAGTCTTAGAATCATCAATTGGATTCCAAGGAGCTCATCCAAGGAATACCACATTCAGCGCTACAAAAGAGATGTTGGTACTAGTTGAACGTCCACAAACCAAGAACACTGACCAACCCCAAAGTAGCATACACATGTAGATCAAGTCTAAGGGGAAGAACTGGTGTTATTGAGTTTGACCATGGCATTCATACTTGGGAACCCAGTTATCACTCAGGACTAACCATGCCTCTAAGAATAACCATGCTTCCAGATCGCACTGATAGAGACAAATTATCAAGCCCAATAGATTTTAAAACTTAGTGTGGCATATAACTGACGATCTCTCAGTGTACCCAGATAACATCGAGATAGAGGACATGACTGTCATTTATCCAATATCACAATAAGAGGATTTAAATAGTTTCCAAAAAGTACTTGAGACACTTCCACTAAACACATAAGAAGTGTTCTATAAGTCTATAAACCTTTAATAACCAACAACACAAGGATATGGATAGTCGAACCACCCCAGGTCAACTTCCTTAACATAGCTTGGCTACTTCTATCGACGTACTTCCATAATCAAACAATATTCCTTTAATACATGAGGTGTCCCATTCATGCTTAATCACAACCACCTAATTCCCTCCTTAACTAATGTTGTTTATGAAGGTTGCATACTCAACCAACCCTTCATCGTCGTGATGCCTCGTAAGCACTAACTTAAAATACAATATTACTAACCACAAGTAATTTTAATCATGATAAACTATTTCTAAATAGTTATTACATGGTGTCTCTCCCTCTACTCGGATTACACTCCATGACACTTCTGAAATTATGCTCCCCACCTTAGGAGTGTCCTAGTCATCGGACCTGCTGAATAAGGGATCTCATCCCATAGTGCACATTCCATCAACCACTGATTGTGGTTCTTGGAGTTTTCCATCATGATTTAGCAATAATTAAACCAAAAAGAAATAAATTATCTTCATAAAATCATGCATGAAAAGATTTTATCAAGGCATATGTGTGACACTCCTTCTGAGTTATGTCCACGTGTGCTAAAGAATTAGGCCTAAAATCTAAAACAACTTACTAGTGTTTCAAAACACTTGATCCCCTTTAAAACATTAACCTGAGCATTGGGATGATTTTGTATATTTTCTAATTCCCCGGTCACTCTACTCTAGAGATAATTGGCCTTAAAAACATAAAGATAAAGTCTTAAATGAGTATTAATGAACTCAAACGGATCTTTTCATGATTTAATAAGACGACGGGTAATACGTGTATCAACGCATACTACCCCAAGGTTTTAGAAGAATAATATAACATTAGTGACAAAATCCATAGGAGAAAACGTCCATATTAATTCAATTATATGATACCCCATCCAAAAGAACTAACCTAGATTCACATTACTCCATACAATAGAAGAACAAGTAGACAACCTCCTGAATCTTCCAACATTAAAAAAGAAGGAAAAGAAGGGTCACACAACCTACCAAGTGATAACCATGCCCTATGAATGTATATCCCCCTAAAATTTATCATTACTCAAAGGAAACACCTTTAACAAGGGTTAAAACATTGAACAAACACCCATAAACACAAGGGTATCTATTTAGAAAATAATAGTCCTATGAGGGATAACCAGTACCTGACAACACCTAAGGTGAGAAACTGCTCACAAGAAAATATCAAGGGATTTAAATATCTGATGGCGCTACCTACAACAGACTATCCCCTCACCCAAAAAAAGTTTTATCCAAAATAGGTTCATGGATACAAAAGGTTACTCAGATTAAGAACCTATTATTTGTGTTAAGATAAAGAAAAATAAGCCTACAGAAAATGCTCACATGTCGTTATGAGGAAGAACCCAAGGAAAGAATTTAAACTACCCATACACAAGGGTTCAGGATTAGAGAACCACATAATGTTTCAATCAAGGAATTAAACCAAAATTCATTTAATTATTTAAACATTTCAAGGTTTAGGTTTAAAGAAAAACTAATACCATTCATAAGGAAAAAGAATTTGTTACTTCATTTATCTAAGGCCCTAAGGAAAAACAGGAAAGTTATATTAACTTCCTTTTAAACACTACCATTTATTTACATCCCATTATAATAATGTAATTTCATCACACAAACCCCATTTTAAACACCATTAATTTATTTATAAGGCCTCATAGTTGGCATAGTTAAAGAAAATTTCAATTGAAATCTATTGAGTAAAACACCCTTCAGGTTGTAATTTTCATTTTAATTAACTAATTCCTATTATAATTAAATATAAAACGAAATTTATGTGGTATTTTATTCATTAAAATGGTAATAGACCAATAATATGCCACCATATTCTTATATTTGAACCATAAAAACAACTGCATACACTTTAAATATCCATCATCACATAGCATAAGTATACCCCCATGGGGTTAAGCATTAAGGTATACCAAAGAAAAGGTGACCTATGAGTGTCCTTTCAAGTCATATTGGGTTTAACTAAAACAACTCGAACAATTTAAGCATATATAATTTTAAAAATAGACACCCTTAGCGATTTCATTTCATAAGAAACATGCCCTAACTGACCTACTTGGGTCCAGTTGTGCATTTAATAATTTATCCATATGGGTCATTATGCCCAAGTAAAAGGATACAAGCCTTAATAAGACATCCAATTCATTTTAGGGTCAAAAATTTAACAAGATTCATATTTAAAAATAGTTTCTAAATATATATGGCTCATAATAGATGGTTCAGTTAGATGGGTTACCACTTCTCAATTCATAAATTGTCCATACAATTTACGAATTGCAGGCGGCTCCCATCTAATTACAACTAGGTTTAAAAATAAAATTCAACAACCTTAACATTTATGCATTAGCCTTTAAATATATAAAGTGCATCTATAATGGTTCAATTATATGGGTCATCAGTTTCTAATTTATAAATCACACATACACCGTACCAATTGAAAATTGACTCCCATTTAATCGCAACTAGCATGTTTCAACCCATGCTAACCAAGAATAGAAGCATGGAAATTGGAAAAAAATCCCATTAATTAGTCAAATAAACAGGGTAAGAAATTAGAATTTCTAAATGAATCACAAGGCATAATAATTAAGCATGTATAGATACTACATAAGTATGAAAACACAAACAACATGCTAATCATAACACTAAAATCATAGAATCATGGCATAACACTCAAAACAAGCATACTAATTAAACACTGAAACATGTTATACACAAGCATGCAATGAAATACCTAGGTAGGTAAAAGCTAATAATGCTACTAAAAACACCTATCATGGAATATAACAGGCAGTAAAATAATACACAAGGCACATCAACAATTTCAAACAACCTAGAAATGGAATCTACATGGCATGGCATATACATGGCATGTGAATTTCTATGTGCCTAGGATGATACATTTAATGCTACTTCCATTCCATATGGGGCCAAGTTATAATTATATAATATCATAAATCAGTAAGTAGTGAAAAATACCCCAATCACTCAAGGTAAAATCATAATCAACTATAATAACAAACAGCATGAACAACACTCTCATCCTTGACCGCTTGGACTTTTCACCAAATGTGGGTTGATCACTCTCATGCATGGTTATTTACCAAGAATTGACACATTCCTAGTATCCTATATACCTACCTAAAATAGTAATAAAAATGAAAATAAACCCTCTAATACCACTTTGTAATGTCTCAGTGCGACTGACCATTAAATTGGTAGCCGTCTTGGTCACCATATGGCCTCAATCACGCATCCCCATATGTTAGAGCATGTCCACTTGTAGCAAGGGTATAATGATGGTATGGTGGGGAGACTATACCCTCTTGATTAAAGTAGCATAGAGGTATTAAATTAAGTAAATAATAGACAATAACAAAAGTAGTAATAAATGAAAGGCAGAACAGTGGAAGTGAGTAATATAATAACTGAATAAAAGTGGCCTTAGCCAATAGGGTACAACCATGAATGCATGTCTAGATACTGCTACCTAATAAAGTAGGAAACATATAGTAGGTTATATGATACATCAAATGAACAAATAAAAAGAATAAAAAGTCCCCAAGGGATATCTCCTCGAGCATCCTGAGTACTAGATCAGCCCCATGATCCTGACTCCTATGTAAAATGCACAGCACAAGAAAATGATCAAGGACCTATGAACAAGAGGATCATCTCGAGTACCCCATTGTAATGGTGACCTAATGAAGGTGTGATATATACCTAGTAGTCCACAAACAATGGTATATAAATCATAATCTAGTTCGTGCATATAAAATAAGCAGTGTTCTTGTATAAAAAAGTAAATAAGCAATGTGAGAGAAAATAAATTACCAAGATGGGCTCGGGTACCTCCAGGACACCTAGCCTGGCCATACCTGCTTCAGCATAAGATGGAATTTTTTAACCAAGTGTAACCTGTGATAATGGTATATAAAGTAATAACAGGTCATCATAATTTAAGTATCTAGAAAAGGACTGAACCCAGACATGTGATTTGTCCTGGTGGATGCACCCTTTTATTTAATTACTTAACATCTTTAATTTAATTTAAATAAGAATCTCTTGTATCATTTATACAGCATCATGTTCCCATCCAAGGTGAACCTTATAAGGGATCCCTAGTATCACACCAAGAGATTAACAATTTTCTAAAGACAAAGGAGTCCATCCATTGTGATCCACAAATAGAATCCCAAGTATCACTCCTGACATAAGTAAATCATGCCCCCTCTAAGTCTGTCCCTGAAATCTCACAAAGGGGTCTAAGTATCACTCATGGAATGGTGTAACAATACTTCCACTGAGTCCATACATGGGTTCTCTATTGGGAATCAGGATCATTCATATATAGGTAAGCAACACGCATGGTGAGCCCATCCAAGATATAGAAGGCATCTCCCCCAGTGTATGAAGCCTTGTCAAATCATGAGCCCTTCCTCAGCATTCTGTAAAAAGTAAATCTGAGTATCGCTCAAGGCGTAAGAAATACATTCTTCCTTTTAAATTTTAAATCACTAAAGGGGGCAGGTATATAACCATGTTTTATCATAAACAAGGTACAAATTAGGAGGCTATGTATATAAGAAATCATATCACAAATATTTCATTTTAAGATAGAGGTCCAAGCCCACTGATCATTCAAATTATGAAATAATAAGGCTCATGTACAAATCATGTCACCACTCCAACAATGAACCAAATAACATAGAATTTTTGGCTTCTAAGATAGAACTCCTAAATAGATGGGTTTTATTATTAAAAATGACATTGTTATCAAAAAAATCATTTCATTTAATTTAAACAATTAGATTTCATCATAATTCATAAATAAACTAGCTTCAATGATGGTTTTTAAGTAGGAAGAATCTCAATTCAATATATAAATAAATAGCACATCCAAAGGGAAGGCTTATATATAGGACAGACAATGTTCAACACAAGATGTTCAACAAACCTAGCTAAAAGAGGGTGGTTCGGGTTGAGTTCATAAACTTAAACCATATAGGGAGGTGTCTAAAATAAATAATAAAGTGGTCGGTGCATTTTAAATTAAGTAAATTGATAATTTAGAAGTGACATTGGGTAAGTATGGTGCACATCACAATGGGATATTTTATAAAATGATGAAACTTGAGGGAAAATCTATATACCACCTACCATATACCAAGGATTATTCACACATCCAATATCAAGGCTTGATTTTGTATGGTATGATAGAAAATGAAGAAATGGATGAACACCCCAAAAATAGAGCGAATTAGCTCACACCATGATAACATTTTTTAAAGTAGAAGAACCCGAGGAAGGGAGGAAGAAAAGTAGTAGACTTATTGAGATTCCTTCAACGCACCTAACAACACTCAAATTAGAGTTCTTATGAGGGATATCTCCTCATACCTAGAGGAGGTGAAAAAAATCCATAGAGGAGGCCGCTTCACACGGAAGAGGAAGAAGAAAGAAATGAGGAAAAGGAAAAAGGATGGGGGATGGTTTTTCTGCATGGTTGGACAAACCATGCGCTAACTGTGCTCAGGTTGTTGTCTAAGAAGGAAGGTCACACAATTCATGTGCACGGATTGGGAAACCATGTGAAAACTGTGAATGTATCCACTTTCCAATATCTGCATCATGGCGCACGACCATTCATCTCCACTCACACAGTTAGACCAAACTATAAAATTCCTCCAAGTCAACTGGATTCAGCTTCATGATTGGTCTTGGGGGTCACACAATTTCAGACAAACCGTGCACCACTGACAGACTTCCTGATTTTTGAGGTTTCGAGCCCCGATGCTTCTAAAACTTGATGGAACATCTATGGGACCTATCGATCCTTTAAAAAAGTATAGAAACAAAAATTTTAAGTGTTCTAAAAATCGTATTAACACTCTGATGCTCGGTTTGAAAAATGTCTCATCCACCAAACAATGAAAAATTCAAATTCTTATGAAATTTCATATGGTCCAAAAACACGACATGCTACGTAGGACCACTATAATAAAAGTGTACATGATAGAGACTAACAAAATGAAAGTGATCTCAAAATTATATCTCTCTGATGTAGCACAATATAATACCAGTTGACAAGAGGGGAAAAATGTAACATCTTGACCTGGGTTCCACTTGTCGATGCCCCAATCCGGTTAGCCACATGAACTTTGGTGTGCCTCCTTGTACACTAGAAGCTTTCGACTAGTAGTGAGGGTTTGATAAGTTGATCATGGGGAGAATATACCCTCTTTCATTAGAGAAACACACCATTATAAATAAAAAACAATAATTGAAGAATATATAACCATAAAAATTACAATTTCTCAAGATATAAATAGGAAAAACAATATCCAATTAAAGAAGAAAACATGCCACGCTAATGTACATGACAAGTGTCTAAAATGAAACTCAAAATAAACACACTAACAACTCCCAAGTGGGTCCTGAACAATGTATGGTTCCATTAACCATGCTCTATCCTAACTCATACATCTAACATGAGACCCTTTCCCTTAACCTACCCTACATCAATGAAATATATTTGGGTACTGATCAAGTAGCCTAAGTATGGTGTCAGTACAACTCTGTAGGTCACCACCAACGGTGTCTAAAAAATCATTCAATAACAAGTGTATGTAGTTATATATAAATAAATAATTACAATGCATAAGTAAACAATTATCACATTATCAATTAATCTTTATTAAACCACATAGACCAATGGGTTCCCAAGGACACTTTTACCTCAATACCTACTCCAGTCCAAACCGGTTATGAACCATGTTACTTATTCAATCCACAATTCATTTCAAAAAATGGTCTTTCATTATCCATTTTATTTTACTTTCATTATTACGACCACTTGGAACCATAGTCCAATGCCGATGGTTTTTTGGTATATAATGCTATGTCAAATACCCCAATTCCCAATCGTACATATTTATCGTTGGTGTAGAACTCCATGTATAACACCCCAAATCTCATTTATAGATTTTTATCATTAGTGCAGAATTCCATGTCTAACACCTCAATTCTCAACAATACAGATAGATCTATCTTTGGTATAGAACTCCATGTCTATCACCCTAGTTCCCAACTATGCATATGCATCACTGGTGTAGAACTCCATGTCTAACACCCTAAATCTCAACCATTTATTTATATCATTATTTACTAGTCTTAGATCATCATGTCTAATACCCCATTTCTCAACCATGATTAAACAACATTAATCCTCTTATCAAAATTAACCACCACTACCTCTATTAATTAATTCATAAATTAATTAATCCAAGTCCGTTAATTAATTAAACAATTAATTAATAATGTCAATTTCCATTAATCAATCCAAAAATCAATTAAACATTTCATAATTTCAACATCCGATAATTAATTCACCAATAAATTATTTGTAAATACAATTCAACAATTTTATAATTAACTCAAAAATTAATTTCTCAATCATTACATTGATAATTAATTCACTAATTAATTATCATTATTAAACATTTAATTACTCAATTCCATCATCTCAAATCCATCATAATTAATTCCCAAAATTAATTATCAAATCAAAAATCCTAAGACCTCGTAATTAATTCTCCAATTAATTGTCTTGTTCAACCATCCCTAAATATCAAAATTTCATAATTATCTTAATTAATTAATTGACCACATTAATTAATTAAATTAGGGATTTTAAATTTCTAAACAAATCCATAAATTATACAACTTTCATATATAAAATAAAATCATGGCTATTGTATTTGGAAATTAGACCACCTACCTCAACCACCGATGATCAATCTCCCAATGAAAATCCTCAAAATTGGAAAGCACAACAACATGGATTTAGATCCACATATCAAAAAGCTAAAACAAGATTAAAAAATCATGATCTCTTTAATTATACATGTCATTCCACAAACCTGGATCTAGATCCACCAAATATATATCTAGATACAGAAAAACAGAAAATAACTTCCACCAAAATAATGAAGAAAGAAGTGAGGATGAACGAGATATAATCCACTTGCCAGGAGAGGAGAATATCTTCGATCCGATATTTTAATCATAAATAGAGGAGGTTATGAAGCCTTATAATCCCTCTAGAAAGCTTTGAAATCATCCAAAATCATGTTGTTCCAAGTTTGGGTTGAATGGGGGGTGCTTTGAGGGTTCAGGTGGACTTAAAACCAATTTTTAGGCCATTAAAATTATAACGCCTCGACCGCAGTTACCCAAAGTCGGTGCATTATTACATAACATTGGAATGAAACAAGGAAATCATGTCCCAAAATAATGATCAATTTAGTAGCCTTGTAAATACTAGATACATTTATAAGTTTTAAATTACATTATAAAATGAAAAACTACAACAACATTGTTTCCATAGACCACACTCATATCCCCTCAAACTATCCCTACAGTTCAGTCATAAAATACTTCTTTGCATGGAAAAATAAAACATAGAAATCGGTGAGCTCAAATACTCAGTAAGGATAACAATATAGTGGAAACTTTCATAAATAAGCATAAACATTTAAGGCAATGTATAAGACTAAAACAAAATCCTTTTAAACTTGAACTTCAGCATAATATGGAAAAGATAAAATCAAATAAGGCCATTTAATTATTCACATAGACATTTTACTAGTCGAATAATCACAATAAATATCAATAGCCACTTTCATAATGATGGAATGCATAATGCCAGACTTCATAACCACATAGTCAAGGCCTTGTGCCAAGACTACAAATAAGATTTTGTAAAGGCCTTGTACCAAGACACTAGTTTGTCTCATGAGACCTACCGATGCATCGAGGAGCTATAGAGGGCTCCACCTATCACTTACTAAGTCCAATGCATTCTTTATATGAAAAGGTTTAAATATAACATAAACATTCGTATTAAAACTAGCATACGAAATGTCAATACTTTATCCATAAACCATGAATGGTATAAAAATATCACATCCATATTCAAACATATCACAAAACCTTCAATACAATATGGAAGTTTTGTATCATAATAAATCAACTTTAAATAATCTTAAAATACATCAAAGGATGTTGACATAGATGAAATCAAATCCTTTTTTAGAGAAATATATCTTTCTATTTTGAAAATATTTAAGAGACACATAATTATAAAGAAAACATTTATTTTGAAAATATTCTTATAAGCTTGTAAGGGAAGACTCGATGATGTTATAATGGTGGAAAATATCCGCACCCGCCGTATAAGTTAAAAAAACATCCATACCCAAATTTTGTCGAAAAGGTCATAAAGTACCTTGTTTGGAAAATGATGGAAAGATTAATTTCAAAATATATAAGTCAAATAAGGGTATAAATTACTTTAACCCATTTTCTAGTAAATAGTAAAAAAAATTGAAATACATTTTAAGAAACATGGATGTAGATTATAAAGAGATCCCAGTAGATAATTACGTATAAACAACCTTGGATAATGAAAAGATTGTGAAATTAACCCTTACCTTTTTCTTTTCCTTGGTCAATGGTAGGTTAACCTCATTTATAATAGTGAAATAATTGTTATTAAATTATACAAGAACCATATACATTAACATGATATCATATATGATCTTCTAATATTGCTTTGTTAATGATATTTTAGTAGTATCATCGTTTCGGGTGTTAACTGATTCATTTTCATTTATATGATTTGTTATGTAAGTAATGTTTATTGTGGATATGATGTATATTATTCATATTAATAATGATATTAAGTCTTTGAAAATTATTCTTAATCATCAAATGAAAATTAGTCTTGAATGGATACGATAGGGAATGAATCTCATCGCGTTCATAGAGACGGTAATCCGTACATACGCACGAGCGACAATATCATTCTTTTGATATTAAAATAATATATAATGGGATGGTATATTATATATACAGAATCATTATCATGTTATATTTATTATTTACATCAATTATACATCATTATTATACCCATCCAAATAATAATGTATTTAATAACAACTACACCATGACGTGGAGACGGTAAGCCGTACGTTCACACGTATGGTGACATGTCATTCAAAAGATGGATAGAATAATGAATATGGTTGTACCATATTTATAATAATATCACATTATATAGAAGATACTGGAGTTATTATTTTATAATGGAAACAACAAAGAAAGAGGAAGTGGAAGAAGAAAGGAACTTGAAAGAGGTGATGAAATATTTACCTCTTCCTCAGGTTCTTCCTTTTGATTCGATCAAAAGGGATCTTTAGGTTGGATTTATGACTAAATAAAGGCCTCTAGGATTAAGGGAGGACAGTTTAAAGTATATTTAGGCATGTTTTGGCTGATAAAAATGTCTTTGAAGGTCTGAATTTGAGATAAGGGGAAGTGCCCTTTTTATAAGAGGGGTGAGGGGAACCTTAGGAAAAGATTGAAATATTATTTTATAATAAAATCATTTTCGGTTTATAATGGCTCCAAAATGATTTATTTCTAGGATAAGGTGGGGATGGGTCTAAAACTACTCAACCAATATATTTTAGATAGGTTTGGGTCACTATATTAACCTTATCTTATAGATTTAACTCTTAGTTAATTAGTTTAACATTTACCATGTCTCTTTGTATTTTTATATTATATGGTCAATAAACTTACTATAAACTTCAAAGATAACTTCAAGTGGTTCATTAATGAAATATATAATATTATTTAAGACCTTTTTCTAAACCTTATATTTTTAGGAATATAATATCAATTAATAATATAATATTTGTTTTAAAAACTCTTTTATGTCAATTTTGACACTATTTGCTATTTTGTTTTTTTTTAATTCTTAACAGCATTATTACTTAGAAAAAAATAATTTAATCAATCCTAACATATCAAATTAACCTAGAAAATTAGTTTATGGAATCAAAAATTTCAAATTATATTGATTTTAACATCTATAATACCATTTATTTGATTCTTTCATTAATAAGGAAAATATTGCATCATCATTGTGTCATAAATAAATTTAATTATTAAATGTCTAAAAATTATAAATAAAATACCATTATGTAGGGAGTATTTTTTTATTTCTAATTAATATTTATAGATGAAGATATAACATATATAACCCCATTTAAAAATTGTTTTACTAAAAGATATATGCTTATGTCATTTTTGTATTTACTTTAACTTAATTAATATAAAGTGTCATTATCACTTACAAGTGGCTCCATGGGCTCCGAAAATTGACCCAAGGATGACCATGGTCGGAAATTTATCAGAAAATAGGGTTATAACATGTTTTAGGGTGATTTAATATTAATATAATATTATTATTTTTACCCTTATTTACCGGATTTACCCTTTAACCATGGTAAATAAAATATTTACCGAAGTAATTATTCAAAATGTCTAAAAATATAATTTACCTATTTACACAATTTGGACCTCCTGATTATAAATATGGAATCCATTTTTCTAAATTCAAAACATAGAAGTGGCAGAAATTAATTTAAAATTAATTCCTGTTGTCAAAACAAAATGTGTGTTTGTAAGAAATAATAACTATCAAAAGATTGACACTTGCTTATATCCAATTCAAATGTGAAATTATGTCTAATGACCAAAATTGGATTAAATGGTAAAAATATTGTATAATTATACTTAAAAACCACTCAATTGTATAATTTAGCACTACAAATTATTTTTATTAAAAAGGTTGTTTTTAATTAAAATTTAGTATTTTTCACTATTCATCAAAAACTGAATGTTTTCAGAAAAATACCAAAAATTCACCCTAAGATAATTTCAATATTCCTAACCCAAAAATGAAGTCCATTTTAAAAGGTAAAATTGATAAATTTTTAAAAATTGGGTATTACTATTCATAACGGCTAGTTTGATTGGTTGTGATGTGTTATAATCTCGAAGTTGCGTACAACGCAAGCTATTGAATTATTGAAATGGAAATGTGGCATGGAATATTGGGGTGTCACATTCTCCCCTCATTCAAATAATTTCATCCTCAAAATTTCTAGAATATTAATACATAAAAATATTCGGGTGGTTTTTCATCATAAGTTCATCGGGTTCCCATGTTGCCTCTTCTATATTATGGTTTCTCCATAGAACTTTTACCAGATGAGTCGTCCAATTTCTCAACATGTGTTCTCTTTTATCAAGAACCTTGATAGGATATTCTCAATAAGACAGATCGGGTTCTAGTTCTAATTCCTCATAGGTAAGTACATGCGTTGGGTCCGGCGTGTATTTTCTCAACAGTGATACGTGGAACACATCATGAACTTTGGAGAGACTTGGCGGCATTTCCAAACGGCAAGCTATATCCCCAATTCATTCTAGAATTTCGAAAGGTCTTATGTACCTGGGACTCAATTTACCCTTCTTACCGAAACTTATAACACCCTTCCATGGAGATACCTTCAAGAAAACATGATCTCCTACCTGAAATTCCAAATCCGTCCTTCAGTTATCGGCATAGCTCTTCTGCCTACTTTGGGATGCTTTGATGTGGGTTTGGATTGCCTTCACCTTTTCCATCATTTCCTCAACAAGTTATGGGCCTACGTGTTTTCTTTTACCAACATCATCCCAACAATTTGGTGTACGACATCTCTTTCCAGATAACACTTCATATGGTGCCATCTAAATACTTGAATGGAAGCTATTGTTATAGGAAAATTCTACTAGAGGTAAATATTGATCCCATATACCTTGAAAGTCAAGTGAGGAAGATCTCAACATGTCTTCTAAGGTTTGAATAGTCTGTTCTGATTGTCCATCAGTTTGGGGGTGGTAGGTAGTGCTCAAATGAAGTTCAGTATCCAGGGCTTTCTGAATACTTTTCTAGAATCTTGATGTAAAATGGGGATCACGATCAGAAACAATTGATAGGGGTACTCAATGAAGTCTTACAACTTCTTTAATATACAGTCTTGCAAAATGTTCAAGTGGTAAGCCTTATCTTATAACAAGAAAATGTGTTGACTTGGTAAGATGATCAACAATGACCCATATTTCATCATTCCTTCTAGGAGTCCTTGATAGCCCCATGACAAAGTCCATTGTAATATTATCCCATTTCCATTCAGGTATGGGAAGAGGTTTCATGACTCCTCCAGGCTATTGCCTTCCATCTTTCACTTATTGACAAACCATAAATCTTGACCCAAAATCAGAAATCTCCCTCTTCATGTTGTCCCACCAAAAATGTTCCTTAAAATCTCTATACATCTTGGTGCTCCCATGGTGTATAGAGAAATTGGAGCTATGAGAATCATCCAACAATTCTCTTTTTAGATCAGGTATATCGGGAACACAATGTCTCTTCCCAAATTTTAAAATCCCATCTTCATATACGAAGTCACTCAATCTCCCATCATTCAAAGCTTTAATCTTCTTTAGAAACTTCTCATCATCAGCCTAAGAAATTTTTATCCTTTCTAGTAAATATGGTTTGGCAACCATTTGAAAAAGAATTTATGTTTCACCTTCCATGCTTATTCCCATATCCATCTTTACTAGATCCATGTGTATAGGATCCTTTTCAACTCTCATATTGTTCAAAACTCCATGATCCTTTCTACTCAAAGCATATTCCACCTTATATTCCTTCCCAGGGTGGTGGTGTATAGTGAAATCATAATCCTTGAGTAGTTCAAGCCATCGCCTTTTCCTCATGTTGAGATCTTTTTTGTGAGAAAATATACTTCAAAATATTTTGATCAGTATAAATCTCACATTTTTTCACCATATAGATAGTGTCTCCATATCTTCAAAGAAAAGATTACAGCTTCTAACTAAAGTTCATGAGTAGGATAGTTTTGCTCATGAATTTTTAGCTATCGTGATGCATAGTCAATTACCCTATCATCCTACATAAGGATATAACCAAGTCCTTTCTTTGAATAATCACTATAAATAACAAACCCATCATTCCCTGATGGTAGAGTCAATATAGGAGCATTGACTAATCTTCTCTTTAGTTCTTTAAAACATTATTCACACTCTTTTGTCCAAAAAAAATTAACCCCTTTATGTGTGAGCTTGGTTAATGGGTTAGCCAATCGAGAAAAATTCTGGACGAAACGCCGATAATAACCTACTAAACCAATAAAATTGCATACCTCGGTTATACTCGTCCGTGTTGGCCTTTCTTGGATTGCCTTGGTCTTTGAAGGATTAACAGATATTCCATCCTTAGAGACAATATGGCCAAGAAAAGAAATCTTTTGAAGCCAAAATTCACACTTACTAAACTTCCCATATAATTCATTTCTTCTAAGAGTCTTTAGGATAATGTACAAGTGATTTTCATGATCTTCGTAGATTTTGGAGTATACCAAGATATCATCAATAAATACCACTAAAAATTCATCAAGATATTCCTTGAAAACCCTATTCATTAGATCCATGAAGACAGAGGGTGCATTAGACAATCTAAAAGGCATTACTGTAAACTCGTAATGCACATACCTGGTTCGAAATGTTGTCTTCAGAATGTCTTCCTTATTCACGCACAACTGATGGTATCCAGATCGAGGGTCAATCTTTGAAAAATATTGAGCTCCATGAAGTTGATAAAATAAATCATCAATGTAGGGTAGAGGATACTTTTTCTTTATTATTATATCACTGATCTCCCTGTAGTCAATGCACAGCCTCATAGATCCATCTTTCTTCTTAACAAAAAGGATAGGGGCTCCCCATGGAGAAACACTTGGGAGAATAAATACCTTTTTACTCAATTCCTCTAGTTATTTCTTTAGTTTCACTAATTACATAGTGGCCATTCCATAAGGGGTCTTCGATATGGTCCTTGAACCAAGAATTAAATCAATGGAAAACTCAATTTTTCATTTTGGAGGATGTCCAGGTAAATCTTCTGGAAACACATCAACATATTCTTGCACAATAGGTACATCTTCTATTTGAACATTCTTTTCCTCATCCATAGTTATTTCATTCTCTTCCTCCCCAATAATTGAATTTAGTTGAGATATTGGGGGTGGATCTAGATAAGAATCAGGTGGTGACATTTCTGTTCTAAAGATAAGGTGTTCTTTATCATCGTCATAAAAAATAGTAACCTCCTTTTTCTTATAATAAATTTTTTCATCATGGTCTGAAATCCAATATATACCGAGGATTATATCAAATTCAATCATGGGTATGACGATGAGATCAGCATATAATGAACATTTATATTCCATAATGGGGACTGATTCACAAAACTTTTTTGCAATGATACTTCCCTTAGGAGTTTTGACTGAAAACACCCTTGTTAAATCAAATTGGAAATATCTAATTTTCTTAGAAAACTAGGAAGATATGAAACAATGCGATGATCCAGAATCAAATAAATCATTTTATAAACTTGAGGAAACCATTAAATCGCCTGCCACCATGTCTTTTGGAGCTTCAACCTTAGCAGTAGTGATAGTATAAGCTTGGACTTGATCCCTTGGACTTTTCTGAGGTAATTTTCCTTGGTGCTTAGGACATTCATTTCCATAATGCCCCCTTTCTCTACAATTGTAGCATTCAACATTGACAGCCTCTTTCTTCCCCTTGCAATCACGATCTTGGTGGCCTTTTTCACCACACTTGTAACAGACTCTCATTCCCTACAGGAAAGTACCAGGGTGTTTCTTCCCACATTTACTGCGGGATGGATATTCAACTTTTCCCTTCTTCCCCTTATTTCCATTTCCAGAGTGTTCAGAAGATCTCTTCTTCTCTTGCTTTTCTTTAAAGTCATAAGACTTAGAGAATTCCTTTTCTGTCTTGATAGCACATGAGACAATATCTTCGTACGACAAGAAGGATTTTGAGACTAATTCTCGACAGAGAAATGGTTTTAACCCATCAAAGAAATGATCCATATTACTTCTTGGGTTACATATATAATTTGCAGCATGCCTCGCTAACCTTGTAAAGTTAGCTTCATACTTTACGACATTTTCATCCTCTTTTTGCCTCAGACTCAGAAATTTTCTTTCCACATCCGCTCGATGGTCATGAGGAAAGTATTTTTCTAATAAAATATCTTTAAACTCCTTCCATTCCATATTTGATACTTCATCATCTTCATTTATGTTTTGAATCAATGACCACTATTGATCAGCATCTCCAGTGAGGAGGTAAACTGCCATGACAACTTTTTCCCTTTCACTACTCCCCAAGGAATGGAATATTTTCTCTAAAGGAATTTATCCATTGATCATATGCTAATGGATTTGTACTCCCAATGAATTTTTGTGTTTGTTGCCTCATGAAGTGATCTAACATTGACCCTCCACGCTGTGGATCAGGGTGCTCCATACGGGTAAGGTTATTATTCATAACCTGAGTGAGTTGTCCCAGTATGGTGATAAGCTGATCAGCACCAGTTTCTTCACCATCTCCACTATAATTATCTTGAGTAGGAGGTAAATCCCTATATATATTATGTTCATTGATACGGTTTTCATTCCTTCCACTAGGAACCATTTCTAAACAATGTCATAAACTAGATTAGTTTATGAATCGAAATACATAATTTCAAACTTGTAAAACACTTAACATAAACTGAACAGTTTATGGATATAATCCATAATCATAAAAATGTTTTCTTTGATGAATTATATACTCATAAACCCTTCATAATGATTTGTAAATAAAATATGAATTATCCTAAGCATATCCCCTGGGAGTGTCGTAACCAAGAGTGAAGCAAGGCCCGTTGTCGTGCACCAGTTCTCATTCGAGTCTAGCTCAAAGTGGTGTTTTCGGGTTTTACCCCTAGGTACATTTGTGTCAGAGCTGCCTCTACCCACTTGTATCCAGACAGGGATTTATTACTTAGAAAACTCACAAAATCTCTACAGTACCAAAATTCTCGTAAGTTCTTCTATACTAATCCTCAAATTCTATATTAGGGTAATGTGCTCTAATCAGAGTTTATCTAAATCTAGATTCCAAGGTTTGTACTAAAATTCCTCTGATACCAACTATAACGCCCCGACCCTAGTTACCCAGAGTCGGTGTATTATTACATAACATTGGCATGATACAAGGAAATCATGTCCCAAAAGACCAATCAGTTTAGTAGCCTTGGAAATACTAGATACATTCATAAGTTTTACATTACATTATAAAATGAAAAACTACAAAAAAATTGTTTCCATAGACCACACTCATATCCCCTCAGACTATCCCTACAGGTCAGTCATAAAATACTTCTTTGTATCCTGGGAAAAATAAAACATAGAAAGGGGTGAGATCAGATGCTCAGTAAGGATAACAATATAGAGTAAACTTTCATAAATAAGCATAAACATTTAAGGCAATATATAAGACTAAAACAAAATCCTTTTAAACTTGAACTTCAGCATAATATGGAAAAGATAAAATCAAATAATTCAATTTAATTATTCACATGGATATTCTACTATTCGAATAATCACATGCAATATCAATAGCCACTTTCATAATGATGGAATGCATAATGCCAGACTTCGTAACCACATAGTCAAGGCCTTGTGCCAAGACTACAAATAAGATTTTGTCAAGGCCTTATTCCAAGACACTATTTTGTCTCATGATACCTAACAATGCATCAAGGATCTATAGCGGGCTCCACCTTTCACTTACTAAGTCCAATTCATTCCTTATATGAAAAGGTTTAAACATAATATAAACATTCATATTAAAACTAGCATATGAAATGTCAATACTTTATCCATAAACCATGAATGGTGTAAAAATAACACATCCATAATCAAACATATCACAAAACCTTCAATACAATATGGAAGTTTTTTATCATAATAAATCAACTTAAAATAAGCTTAAAATCCATCAAAGGATGTTGACATAGATGAAATCAAAACCTTTTTTAGAGAAATATCTCTTTCTATTTTGAAATCATTTAAGAGTCACATAATTATAAAGAAAACATTTATTTTTAAAATATTATTATAAGATTTTAAGGGAAGATTCGATGATGTTATAATGGCGGAAAATAGTTGTACCTGCTGTATAAGTTAAAAAAACATTCATACCTTAATTTTGTCAAAAAGGTCATAAAGTACCTTGTTTGGAAAACGACGGAAATATTCCTTTAAAAATATATAAGTTCAAATAAGGGTATAAATGACTTTAACCCATTTTCTAGTAAATAGTAAAAATGTTTTGAAATACATTTTAAGAAACATGGATGTGGATGATAAAGAGATCCCAGTAGATAATTATGTATAAACAACCTCGGATAATAAAGAGATTGTGAAATTAACCCGTACCTTGTTCTTTTCCTTGGACAAGGGTAGGTTAAACTCCTATATAATGGTGAAATAATTGTTATTAAATTATACAAGAACCATATACATTAATATGATATCATATATGATCTTATAATATTTCTTTGTTAATGATATTTCAGTAGTATCATCATTTCGGATGTTAACTGATTCAATTTCCTTTATATGATTTGTCACATAAGTAATGTTTGTTGTGGATATGATGTATCTTATTCATGTTCAGAATAATATTAAGTCTTTAAACATTATTTTTAATCATAAAACGAAAATTAGTCTTGAATATATATGATGGGGAATTAATCTCATCGCGTTCGTGGAGACGGTAATCCGTACGTATGCACGAGCGACAATATCATTCTTTTACTATTAAAATAATATATAATTGGATGGTATATCATATATAAAAAATAATTATCATTTATATTTATTATTTACATCAATTATACATCATTATTATACCCATCCAAATAATAATGTATTGAATAACAACTACACCACGACGTGGAGACGGTAAGTCGTACGTAGGCACGTATGGTGACATGTCATTAAAAGGATGGATAGAATAATTAATATTGTTGTACAATATTTATAATAACATCAAAGTATATAGAATATACTGGAGTTATTATTTTAGAATGGAAACAACAAAGAAAGAGTAAGTGGAAGAAGAAAGGAAATTAAAAGAGGTGATGAAATATTTACCTCTTCTTCGGGTTCTTCCTTTTGATTTGATCAAAAGGGTTCCTTAGGATGTCTTTATGACTAAATTAAGGACTCTAAGATGAAGGGAGGAAATTTTAGTGGATATTTGGTCAGGTGTTGGCTGATCCAAATGGATTTGAAGGTGTGAATTTGAGAGAAGTGTAAGTTCCCTTTTTATAAGATGGGTGAGGGGCACCTTAGGAAAAGATTGAAATATTATTTTATAATAAAATAATTTTCAGTTTCTAATGGATCCAAAATGATTTATTTAGAGGATAAGGTGGGTATGGGTCTAAAAATACTCAAAAAATAGGTTTTAGATATGTTTGGGTCACTATATTAACCTTATCTTTTAGATTTTACTCTTAGTTAATTAGTTTGACATTTACCATGTCTCTTTGTATTTTTATATTATATGGTTAATAAACTTACTATAAACTTCCAAAAGAACCTAAATTGGTTCATTAATGAAATATATAATATTATTTAATACCTTTGGAAGAACCTTAGATTTTTAGGAATATAATATCAATTAATAATATAATATTTGTTTTAAAAACTCTTTTATGTCAATTTTGACACTATTTACTATTTTGTTTTTTTTTTAATTCCTAACAGTATTATTACTTCGAAAAAAATCATTGAATAAATCATAAAATGTCACATTAAACTAGAAAATTCTTGGATGGCATCAAAACTTTCAAATTATATTTATTTTAACATATATAATACCATTTATTTGATTCTTTCATTAATAAGGAAAAGACTGCATCATCATTGTGTCATAAATAAATTTAATTATTCAACGTCTAAAAGTTATAAATAAAATAAAATTATGTAGGGAATATTTTTATCTTTATAATTAATATTTATAGTCTAATAGATAACATATATAACCTTATGTAAAAATTGTTTTACTGAAAGATATATGCTTATGTCATTTTTGTATTTACTTTAACTAAATTAATATAAAGTGTCATTATCACTTACAAGTGGCTCCATGGGGTCCCAAAATCGACCCAAGGATTCCCATGGTCGGAAATATTTTATAAAATAGGGTTATAACACGTGTTAGGGTAATTTAATATTAATATAATATTATTTTGTTTACCCTTATTTACCGGATTTACCCTTTAACCATGGTAAATAAAATATTTATCGAAGTAATTATTCAAAATGTCTAAAAATAAAAGTTATCTATTTACACAATTTTAACCTCCTGATTATAAATATGGAATCCATTTTTACAAATTCAAAATACAGAAGTGGCAGAAATTAATTTAAAATTAATTCTCGTTGTCAAAAACAAAAAGCGTTTTTTAAGAAATAATAACTATCAAAAGATTGACACTTGCTTATGTCCAGTTTAAATGTGAAATTACGTCCAATGACCAACATTGGATTAAATGGTAAAAATATAATCTATTTATACTTAAAAACCACTAAATAGTATAATTTTTCACTATAAATTATTTTGATTAAAAAAGTTGTTTTTAATTAAAATTTAGTATTTTTCACTATTCATCAAAAACTGAATGTTTTCATAAAAATACCAAAAATTCACCCTAAGATAATTTCAATATTCCGAACCCAAAAATTAAGTCTATTTTGAAATATAAAATTGATAAAATTTCAAAAAGTGGGTATTACTATTCATAACGGCTAGTTTGATTGGTCGCGGTGTGTTAGAATCTCGAAGTTGCGTACAACGCAAGATATTGCATTATTCAAAGGGAAATGTATCGTGGATGCTTGGGGTGTTACAAAAATTACCTTGCATGGTTTCCTAGGAAAGGGTGCATGGTTTTCCCTAACCGTATGCCAATTGTGCACCTATTATTTTTTGAGGTGCAAGGTTTTTCTCTTCAAGGCTCATGGTTTGAAAAACTATGCACCAACCATTTGAATCCTCACTATCCAAGGCTGCACAATTTCCTGGGCTGGGTAAATGGTTTTCTCTAACCATGTGCCAATCGTGTATAACCCCTTTTTCTTCTATTTTTCTAAATTTTCACCCAAATATACCCCAAGGTAAAACCTAATCGAAAGGTACTTAAATAAAAAAAGTACATGAATTCAAGCCTGATTCAACTCCATAAATGGTCGAGATTTTACAATCTCATCACCTTATAACAGCTCGTCCTTGAGCTTCACTCCGAATATTCTTTAAGATTCTGAGCCAAAAATATCAGGTCAATGAGTTATCATATCTTCTTCCCTTTCCTAAATTTTCTCCTGTACACACCCATGTTTCCACAATACATGAACTATCTGCATGCTCTTTCCCCACAAAACTTTCTCATTATGATCCAAAAAAACTTATTGGATGATCCTAAAAGGATGCATCTATCTCAAGTTCATCCTCATCCACATCAATCACATGATAAGGGTCGGGTGATACCATTGTAGTTGTGATACATGGAAAACATCATGAATAGAATTTTATTTCTATGGAAGATCCAATCAGTATGCCATTGGCCTTATTCTCTCCACATCCTCAAATGTTCCAACAAACCTAGGCGCCAACTTTCCCTACCTTTTTATCCTACAGTGACCCATCCTAGGCGACACCCAAAGTAATACATGATCACCCTCTATAAACTCTAGGGGTCTTCATCGTCTGTCAACATGTGAATTTTTTCCACTCTGAGCCATAGCCATACATTTCTGAATTAGCTGAACTTGCTCCAACATCTCCTACATGAGACTCGGTCCCAACAACTCTGACTCACCTAACTCTATCTATAATAGCATTTATCTACATGGCCTACCATGAAGAGCCTCATATGGTGTCATTTGTATAGTTTCTTAATAACTATTGTTATATGAAAACTCCACTAAGGCCAAGTTCCTCTCCCAAGATCTGTCGAAGTCAAGAACACATGCCCGCAGTATATCCTCAAGCATCTGTATAGTACACTTTGACTACCCATCTATATGTGGGTGGAAGTCCGTACTCACTAATACCTATGTACCAAGTACTTTTTATAAGACCTTACAAAATCGTGAAGTGAAACATGAGTCACGATATGAAACTATAGCTTGTGGAACCCCATGAAGACAGACTACCTCTAGAACATACAAATCTCACACCTGCTCCACTGATAAAGTCTCTCATATATGAAAGAAATGCGCTACTTTTGTTCGTAGATCCATGATAACACAAATAGAATCATTCTTCCTTGGAATATTTGGGAGACCCAACACAAAATCCATTTTCATGTCATCCCAGTTCTATTTAGGAATAGGCAACAGCTACAACAACCCTCTAAGTCATTAATGATCTACCTTTACATGTTGACAGGTGTCGCATCGTGTCATAAACCCTGTTATCTACTTTTTCATATCTACCCACCAAAACTGTCATTGTAGATCATGGTGCATTTTGGTTACCCCCAGATGTACCACCCACTTAGAGGCATGAATTTTTCACATGATATCCTCTTGAATGCTCGTAAGTACAAAAATCTGATTCTTGACATATATGATATCATTCTTATCTATGATTCATTCTGAAGGTGACTCCCCAACTTCAAGGATTTCCCTCAAGTTCAAACACTCTAGATCCTCATAATTCCTGTCTCAGATCCATCTCAAGAGTGTAGACTCCACTGAAACTGAAACCAGAGTCATCTTCTCCTAAATTTTCTGAACCGCCACATGCATCTCAGCCAGTAAATCCATCATCTTATACTCAACATTGGACTCCTGAACCATCTGAGTCTAAGTTTTTTTGCTTAAGGTTCCATCCACATTGTTTCCTTTCCCAGGTGTATATGATATCACAAAATAAAAATACTTCATATACTCAACCCATATCCACTTTCGAAGACTCAAATATCACTGTGAGAAGATATACCTTAAGCTCTTATGATCGGTAAACACTATAAACTTCTCACCCAAAATATAGTGTTTCCAACACTTCAAAGCATAAACCACTAAATCTATCTTGAGGTCATGCATGGGGTAGTTCCATTCATGTGTTCTCATATTTTGAGACGCATACACCATGACTCATTCTCTTTGCATCAACACTACTCTAATTACCATCCTAAAAGTGTCACAATATACCATGTACTCCTCACCTATCTCAGGTAGGATCAAGATTGGTGCTGAATTAAAATGCTTCTTCAACTCCTAGAAGGCATTCTCACAAGCTTCCATCTATTCAAACTTTACCCCCTACTTGGTCAATATTGAAAGAGGTGTTTCCAAAATGTAAAATTCCTAGATAAACCTTTGATAATATCCATGTAATCCTAGAAATCTATGGATATCAAAAATGTTCTTGGGTTACTCCCAAGAAACCACTACCTGAACCGTCTCTGATCCCACTGACATAACTTCCTCTAAGATGATGTTCCCCAATAAGTGTACCTAGTCAATACAAAACTTAAACTTAGATAGATTGTAATACATATGATTCCCTCTCAATGTACTCAGGATGATGTTAAGATATAGGGAATGATCAGAATGAGTCTTAGAGTGAACAAAGATTTCATCCAAGAACACCACAACAAATTGATCCAGATATGGATGGAAGATTCTATTCATCAAGGCCATAAACACTACTAGTGCATTTTTTAACCCAAAAGGAATTACAAAAAACTCATATAGGCCATACCAACTTCTAAAAGTAGTCATCAGTATATCAGATGTCCGAACTCTCAGCTGATAATACCCCACTCTCAAGTCGATCTTCAAGAACACACAAGATCCTCCCAAATAGTCAAATAGATCATTGATATGCAGAAGATGATATCGATTCTTCATGGTAATTTGGTTCAACTTCTGGTAATCGAAACACAAGCACAAAATCCCATCCTCTTTCTTTGCAAAAAACACAGGTGAACCCCAAAGCGATGTACTCAATCAGATAAACCCCTTATCCTCCAACTCTTTTAGCTTATTCTTAAGTTCTTGAAGCTCTATTGGTGAAATTATATACAGTGGAATAGAAATTGGATTATCCCCTAACATGATCTTAATAGTGAATTCCATATCTCTCTTAGGAGGTATCCCTGATAAATCTTCTAGACAAACATCCTAAAACTATTCCACCACTGGTGGAAAGAAATCAAGTTTTACACCTCCATCATCCAATAAAATACTAGAAACCTAGGCTGTGAGCTCTCCCAATTGCTCGGTAATTGGCCCTGATCAGTCTTCCTTTATATCTCACTCCCCTTGGTGAACATACAGGTTACCCTTAGGAGATGTAAAATTCACTATCCTATAGTAACAATCTATCTGGGCTCGGTATGAAACTAGTTATTCCATGGCCATAATTAGATCAAAGACTAAAATATAAAGGATATAGAGATCCCATATAAAATTATACTCTCTAATTTTTAGAGAACATCCCGTGTACAAACAGATGTCTCTAGACCGTACTCCCAATAGTGTATCCATTTTCATTACCCCACTCACAAACTCCACCTCCAATCTCAAACCATTAACAAGTTTTGAATATATAAAGGAATGAAAGGTTCAAGTATCTAATAAGGCACTAGATAAATTAGAAGCTACTAGAATAGTACCTATCACTGTCAATGGACCAACCTCACTATCCACAAGTGTATGATGCACTACATGCAATTGTCCTTCCCCTCCTCGTGATTTTTTCTAACTACCTTTAGTTGCACCACTCTACTGATATGGGAGATATTTCCTAGAAGCACCATGTCCATTTCATCTACCTCCTCATCCAATATAATTCTAGCTATCGGAATGATATGGTTCATAAGATCCCCTTCCTGCACCCTGGTTCTGTCTAGATCCTCTATCACTAACTATCTACCTTGTGTTCCTATAAAACATCTATAGATGTCCCAACTTACCATTGGATATTTACTCCACTAGTGGTCTAGGAAAATGTTTAATAAAGTGACATGGCCTACCACACTAGTGGAAAAGCACTTGGGTAAGATCCTGAGTAACTGATCCCCCTAACTGGCCATTCGGATTCCCACTGCTTTGGATAAAGTTCTCATAATGACGCTTCCTTCTCTCAGAATACGTACCTATATATCTTCCAAAAGTAACCACCTATCTTCCATTGGAAACCTCCTTCAGGTTCCCCTCTGATATGATATCCCGATTCACCACTTCTAAAAACTTTTTTAGCCTGAAGATATTCACCTAGTACTTAATTTCACACTTAAGTCTATCCTAAAATATTTTTGTTGAAGTATCCTCATCTGCCACCAATGTTGGTGCAAATCACTACAAATATGTGAAGAAACAAACATAGTCCATAATGGATATTATCCCCTGATTAAATCTCATGAACTCAACTACTCTCTCGTATCTTAGCATCTCTAGGTAAAAGTGCTCCAGAAACTTCTCCAAAAATTCCTTCCATAGCATACCCTTTGTCTATCCAGTTTGCACCTGAACATACCACCAGTGCTTCACTAATACTCATAGTATATAAACAACCCACTTGATTCTTTTCTCAGTGGGATTCTCCAAATGTTCAAGTATCATCTCGATCGAATCAACCCAAAACTCAACTCCTCAGGTCCACCTGCTCTAGTAAAAGTTGTAGGGTGATGTAACTGAAAATATCTCATCATGTCAGACATGTTCTTCTCAACCCACCCTAGGTCTCTTCCCACAAATTTCATGAAGCAAGAAAATTTATATCAGAATTTATCCCCTGATTCCTCACCTATAACTATCGGTGTCTCAGGTTCCACCATGGGAGGATCATCCACAACAATGTCCTTTGGTCTTCCTTTAAACAAGAGTCGACATGGAGGCATAACTCTACAATTCCAAACACGTGTCTTAGGACTCAAACATTGCTTTATCACAACTATGTTAGAGGAAAATCACAACAATAAGCAATAAGTCTTTTCCCCAAAACTCACCACACAGTCAAAACTGAGGTGCTCTCACTACCCTTAACCATCCTACACCTAGGTCCTAGTTAACAAGGGTAAACATATTCTCATATTTCAAGTTTATCATTCATACACCCATTTATTAACATTATTTCATCATTTTTACTAATTCCAAATTCATATTAGGTGCCTTTTTCAATTCAATTTCACAATCCAAGAAAATAGTTTAAGTTCAACAACTTACCCAAAACCCATTTTCCCATGCATGCCTAAAATGATGCATGTTCACAAAATAATCCTGAGTACCTAGAATGATGCATGAAGACTCAAATCTCATTCCATTTAAGACCATGTTTAAATCTCAAAAAATCTCAAAAACATTAATCACATCAAAGAACAAGTGTGTCACCCAAGGTGAAATAACATTCAACTATAACAACAAACAGTAATAACAACAATCCCACCCTAGCCACTTGGGTTCTCCCCCATACATGGGGTAGTAACTCCCATGTACGATCTCATAACCAAGCCATAACTATTCATAGTCTCCAATCTACCTTTCCCAATAGTAATAAAAAATAATAAGAAAATAAAACTCCTATGTTACCACTTTGTAACATCTCAACCCGAGTGCCACATGCCAGTGCCCAGAGACGATCGCTCACATGACCTCAGGCATGCCTCCCTATACACTAGAGTCTACTGACTAGTAGTGAGGGTCTAATAAGTCAATCATGGGGATACTATACCCTCTTTTATCATAGAAAGTATATAAGTAGAAATAAACAACAATAGCAGAAGAATGTATAACCATAAACAAATCCAATTTCTCAAGATATAAGCAGGAAATAAAATATCCAATTAAAGCAGACAATATTCCATGTTAAATTATGTGACAAGTGTATGAAATCAAAATTAAAATAAAGACACTAAAAACTCCCAGCAGGTCCCAAACCATGTTCGGTTCCCTCAACCATGCTCCATCCCAGATCATCCATCTAACATGGGGCCATTTCCCTTAACCTATTTTTCATCCATGAAATTTGTTTGGGTACTGATCAGGCAGCCCAAGTAGGGTGTGAATACAACTCAGTAGGCCACCACAAATGGTTTCTAAAACAAATCCAATAAATAACAAGTGTATGTGATTATATATAAATAAATACAATACAATACATAAGTAAATAGTTATCATATTATCAATTAATCTTTATTAAACCACATAGACCACCGGGTTCCCAAGGACACCCAAACCTCAATACCTGCTCCAGTCTACACCGGATCTAAACTGTGTTACTTATTCAATTAAAAATTCATTTCAATAAATGGGATTTCATTATCAATTTTATTTTACTTTCATTACTATGACCACTTGGAACCATAGTCCAATGCCGATGTTTTTTGGGAATATAATGCCATGTCAAATACCCCAATTCCTAATCGTACATATTTATTATTAGTGTACAACTCCATGTTTAACACCCTAAATATTATTTATACAGTTTTATCATTGGTGTATAAATCCATGTCTAACACCCCAATTATCAACAATACAAATAAATATAACTTTGGTGTATAATTCCATGTCTAGCGCCCCAATTCCCAACTATTCATATGCATCACTGGTGTAGAACTCCATGTCTAACACCCTAAATCTCAACCATTTATTTATATCATTATTTACTGGGCTTAGATAATCATTTCTAATACCCCATTTCTCAACCATGATTAAACAACATTAATCCTCTTATCACAATTAACTACTATTAATTCCATTAATTAATTCATAGATTAATTAATCCAATTCCGTTAATTGATTCAAAAATTAATTAACAACATTAATTTTCATTAATAGATCCAACAATCAATTAACCATTTCACAATTTCAACATCCAATAATTAATTCACCAATAAATTATTTTTAATACAATTTTATAATTAACTCAACAATTAATTATCCCAAATTTACCAATAAATACGTCGAAAATTAATTCACTAATTAATTATCCTTACTCCACATTTAATTAATCAATTCCACCATCTCAAATCCATCATAATTAATTCCCACAATTAATTATCAAATCAAAAATTCCAAGATCCCATAATTAATTCTCCAATTAATTATCTTATTCAACCATCCCTAAATATCACAATTTTACAATTATCTCAATTTATTAATTGACCACATTAATTAATTCAACTAGATATTTCAAATTACCAAGAAACTCTATAAATTCAATAACTTTCATATATGAAATCAAATAATGACTATGGGGTTTAGAAAATAGACCACCTACCTCAAACATCGACAATAAATCACCCAACATAAATCCTCAAAATTTTACAGTACAATGACGTAGATTTAGATCTGTATCTCAAAACCCTAAACCAAGATTAAAAAATCAAGATCTATTTAATTATAGATCTAGTTACATAATCCTAGATCTAGATTCAACCAATCTAGATCTAGATATAGAAAAAAAAAGAATAAATTCCACCAAAAGAACAAAGGAAAAAGGGAGGATGAATGGGATAACCAATGGGATAGAATCCACTTACCAAGATATAAGAATACCTTCGATACAGGCTTTAAATCACGAATAACTAGGGTCAGACAGCCATGGAATCCCTTAATAAATCTCTGAAATCATTCAAAATCATCACTACACTAAAATTAGTAATTAGCGGTAGTTTTTAAAAAACCTCCACTAAAAAATTTTTTACCCGCGAAACTTATTCCCCTCCCCCCTTAAACCCAACACCTACACCCCCTCTCCCCTCTGACCCCATCAAACCCTATCCCCCTCGTCGCTATCCCCCTTCTCCCCCTCACCGCTAGCCCCCTTCTCCATCATTGTCGGGCCCCTTCGCACCCTACTCCACTGAATCCCTGACCTATTTTCCGGACCACTTCTCCCTCAAGCTCCCTGATCCCAAGTTGTCATCATTGGTTCATTCAGTAATATTGGCGTTGGTTATTCCTTAGGGAATTTTGGTTTTAGACCATTATTTTATTAATTTAAGTGAATTTATGATTGAGTTAGGTACTCAGGGACTCATGAAAGGTCACTGTGAGCTTGAAATTAATATCTGAGTTGTTTTCTAAGGTAGGTGGATCCATGTATAAATTTTAAATTTAAATCCTTTGATTTATTTATTTCTTTTAAATAATATTTTGGATTCCTTGAAAATGTTATATAATATAAAATTAATCTAGCTTGACTATTTTTTTCCTAGTTTTCTAGATGATTATAAAAAGTCATTGAAATTTTGATTTATAAATTTTTTATTATATTATCCTAGTACTTATTAAAATCCCTTGAGGGATTTCTATAAAGGAATCTAGTTAAAATGAGATGTGTTGATTTTAATGATTTAAAGGAAAGAAACTCGTATTTTTGGAAAAATGGATTATAAGCGAAGGATGAAATTTTTTTTTTAAAAATTTATTGTGTTTTAATAAGTGATGGGATAATTTATTCATATCAATTGGGTATTTGGTTTTGAGTGCTAGTGGGTGAAATTTATAAAAGAATGTGATTTATTTAAAGGATTTTAAAATATTGATTCATGGTTTTGTTTTCAAGAAAATGAAACTATATTATATATTTTTATTGGTGTTTCCAAAGACTTGGTTGTAACTTTATAAAGAGTTAGGATTGATCTTTATTGTTTTATGCGTGGATGTATTAGTATTTGTTAAGTTGTGAATTTTGTCTCTTATGGTGTTTATGTGTTATGATATGATGTGTTGGGGATGGTTGAGTAAGAAATGACTTAGAGGGGAGGTGGGGATATTTTTACATGCCTTTTTTGTTTTTTGTGATTAACCTAAGAATTGGATTACTCACCTCTGGCTAATTAATCATGGGAACATTGAGAACCTAGGTAAAGAAGAATATGATTAAGCACCCGACCTTCAAATTTTGCTACACTATCTAAACAATTCTAGGATATGGATGATATGGTTGTGGGTACTGATTGTGGTGTCACTATGTTTCTAGGCTAGGGGCATGTATTTTTTAGTGGCTTCATACTTGGTTGTGGTGCCATGGTAGAGTGTCACCATCCTGCTAGGCCAATGTAATTTTCTCTCAAGTGTATTGCATGTGAAATTGGATTTTTATTATTTAGATCATGAGATAGTATGAGGGTCCTAGTTCTCCTTGAACTTAGATTCCCTAATTATATTCCCATTATGTCTTTTTACCTTTATTTGCCTTATTTTTCTACTTTGTATATTCCGCTGCTTATGTTCAGTTATTTATTTCTTCCACTTGAGTGGATGCTATTTTGATTAACTTTCAGTAATTTTTTCTTGATTTAAGTGGATTTTGTTTATATATATGATTATTTACATATAGCAATTTTTTCCTTATATTTTTATTTTAATTGGATTTGTATTTTTATGTTGGTATTTATTGGTTTAGGGATTTTTTCCTTTACTTTAAGAGCATGGAAATATCATTTTGGTGTGTTATTTTTGTGGTTTAAATATGGGAAATTAAAAGTGGGTTGTTTTATTTTATGATTAAAAAATTATTATTTTTTAAGCACAATTGGTTTGAAACTGTATCACTAATTATAAATGCATGGTCTTATTAAAATGATTTAAAGCTTAGTCTTAGGATTATATAATGTTCTTTAGGTGACTATTTTAATTTAAAAATAAATGAAAAGGATGTTTATAAATTATAATTAATGTGATTCTTGATTTTATATATATATGTACAAAAAAACTATTTTCAAAATTTTATTTCAAAATAGAATAAATGAAGTTAATTTATAAAGGAATAACAAAAACTCATTGGTGAAATTCCACTATGATCAATTTTACTCACACCATGAATAAAACATTTAGTGTATAAAACTCTCATTGTTTTATTTTATGTTCCCTAAAATTGGTCATCTAGGTTCAGGGTATTTAGGTTAAGTGGGGAAGGTTGGTTTGGGATGTGGAACATGAACACAAGTCACATAGTGATGGTATTAGTTTAGTTAGAGTTTTCTTGATTGTTTTCTAATGGGGATGCATATACATCATCCTAGTTGTCCTGAGTTTTGTTTAGTTTAGTTATTTATTCTTCAGTTTTATGTTTCTCTTTTTCTATCTCATTTATTTTATGGATTGTCTCCATATTTTTACTTCTCACACTGTTTAGATGTTTTATTTAGTTGGTATTTATTATATTTAGTGGGTGAAAACATTCCCATTGATTATGCTCTGAGACCCCTCCACTAGTTTCTAGTAGGTGGAGGTTTTAATTCTAGATCTAGAGGTTAGACTAAATATAAAAAGAGATTTGGTTTACTTAACTCAATGGTTTACACTTCCTATGTAATAGATGAAGTATCAAACACCTTTTCATTGAATAAATAGTAAAATCCATCAAATAAATCAAAAGTTATTTCATCTTTATATGGTTGGATAGAATATTTACGTTTTTCCCAAAAAAATTATAAAATTTTCAAATCTTGATTTGTTTCCAAAATGAAAATTTTATTATATCAAACAACTTTCTTCGCATGGATTATACTCATCATAATGTGACAATGAAAAAAATGAGGTATGTTATTATAGGAACATGATGGAATCAAAAAAAAATTAAAGTGGAAAACATTTTAACCAAAATCCATTATTATAGTACATTCATGGGAATTTATGATTGAATTTTATATTTATAGTAAAGGTTTATCCAAGATGATAGGTGACTAAGTAGAGGTCTTATCCTCCTCTATGATTAAAACATAAAAATTAGTAGGGGGATCAAATTATTCACTCAAAATAAAACATCTTCAAATAATCTCTCTTGGAATGTAGTGGGTCTATTAGGTAATTTTAAAACCACTATTGTTGGTTTGTGATGTACCATCTATAAATAATGAAAAATAGAATGTGACGTACATAAATAGAATATCTTAGATCACCACTAGAAATTCTAGTGTAGCATTATGTGACACCCCCTCTAGCTATAGATATCTTAGAACTCTAAATCCACAGCTTTGGTGATAGAGAATTACTAGGTTCACCTAGACTTAGTGACCCTAGGGTGTTTCTCCTATGATTCCTGTTTTAAATTAATGAATGTGTGATTATTATTTTGATTCTATTTTATATAATACTATCAATGATTGATTTCCTTTTTTACTTTGACTTTTTTAGTACTTATATGACTCTTCTTATAACTACTTGTGTTGTTTTTTTTCAATTCCATTTATCTCTTTTCCTAATTATTAATAATTATGTGTTTTAATTTTTTAAAATAAAGTGTAGGAACATTGTGATATGGCTAAAAGTTAGATCACATTACCGAGGATCACACATCAGTATGCTAAGGGTTTGGAGGATTTTTTATATTTTTCAATTTCCAATTGATTAATTCATGAGAGAATAAGATGTCCATGTCCTAAATTTAAATTTAGAAGATGGTTGAAGAGAGATGAAGTTTATGAACACTTGGTATTGAATCAATTTCATGCTCAATATTTTTTTTGGATTTGACATGGAGAATAAAACATTACAGAAAGTTTGATCATCGATGTTAATCGATATATTGAGCTCCCAAATTCATCAATAATGGACAATGAAATGAAAAACCTTATAAATGACGAATTCATCATTGAAAGACACCAACATCAACATCAAAACATATCAGAACAACCAGTTGAGGGTGCGGTAAATAACAACATGACAAATGATGTTTTTGAAACTATAGGACAACTAGATCAAGATTGTAATATATCATTGGACCCGCCTCTTGATTCTGTGGAGACTAATTTAAGAGAAAATTTTACTGAGTAGACAAATGCATTTCATGGTTTAGTTGATGATGGAAATCAAGAGTTGTATAGTGGATGTTTGAAATATTCAAAACTTTATTTTTTGATAAAGTTGTACCATATCAAATGCCTATGTAGAATTACAAATAAGGTGATGTCCATGATATTGTAATTGTTGTGTGATGCATTTCCTAAATCAAAGATCCCAAATTCTTTTTATGATATGAAAAAAGTTGTTAACAAGCTTGGTCTTAATTATACAAAAATAAATTCATGTCCCAATGATTGTATGCTTTATTGGGGAGAGGATTCAAGTAGACGGGATTGAAAAAAATGTTCTTCTTCTAGATAGTAGTCAATGGGTGATGTTGGAAGTTTGAATCAACATACTACTATGAATAATAAGAAAAGGAACACACCTATAAAGATTTTGTGTTACTTTCCTTTAAAGCCTCAATTATAAATATTATTCATGTCATCGAAAACCGTCTAACACATGAAGTGTCATAATATAGATAATAACAATGATGGGTTAATGGGGAATCCAAGAGATTCAAAATTGTAGAATAAATTTGATTTATTACATCCAAATTTCTCATCTGATCCTAGAAATTTTTTATTGGGATTGGCTACTAATGGATTCAACCCATTTGGGACTTTGAGCACCAGTTATAGCATTTTGGCCAATTTTTTTGATCCCTTAAAATATACCTTCATGGATGTGTATTAAACAAGAATCTTTTATCATTTTGATGATTATTCCTAGAAAAAAAATCCTAGAAATGATTTTGATGTATACTTGCAGCCACTAATTGAAGAATTACATGAGTTATGGAGCAACATTGTTGATACATATGATGTATCTTCTAGAACAATGTTCAAAATTCATGTTTCTCTAATGTCTACCATTAGTAACTTCCCTAGACTTTGGAATTTAGTTGGTTGGAATACTTACTCAGGTTTTGGATTTTCCTATTTGTAACTTTGATTTTGAGCCTGAATAACTACCTCATAGTAAAAAATGGTACTTCTTATGTCATCGAAGATTTATTTATGCATCTCATAGATTTTGGTTGAACAAGACAAAATTCAACGGTTCTATTGATTTTAGACCATCTCTAAAGTTGTTAACATATTCTAAAATATTAGCACAACTTGGAAATATTGAAACAGAATTTGGGAAGGTGCATCATTTAAATGATATTGGGAAATGAGTTCTAAGTGCATCGTCAAGTGAAATCAGAACACAATAATGGAAGAAAAAAAGCATATTCTTTAATCTTATGTATTTGGAATTTAATTTTTTGCGGTATAATATTTATGTTATGTATATTGAGAAGATTTTTTGTGAAAATTTTATCTTCTCATTGCTTAATGAGCATGGAAAATAAAAGGACTATCTCAATTCTTAGAAATACTTACAAACAATGAACATAAAGCATGATCTATGGCCAAATGATAATGTAAAGTATGATCTAGAAATTTTTTCAATGAAAAATAGGGATAAAGATACATTCCTTATAATTTTAAAACATGTGAAGGTATCTAATGGGTATTCAAGTAACATCTCAAGGTGTGTTGACTTAAATAATCATAGGTTGCATGGATTGAAAAGTCATGATTCACATGTTTTTTTATAGTAGTTACTACCATTGGCATTGGGTACATTATTACCTAAAAATGTTAATACTATTTTACTCCAATTTTAAACATTATTTAGACAAATATGTGAGAAAAATCTACAACCATTTGAGCTTGAAAACCTTAAGGAGAGATTTCAATTGACACTTTGTGCAATGGAGATAATCTTTCCTCTATTTTTTTTATTGTCATGATGAATTTAACTATGCATTTGGTTGAGGAATATAAATTAGGAGGCCCTGTATATTATTGATGGATGTATCCAATTGAGAGGTACCTTATTTATATGTTTTTAATTTAAGTAAAAAATTATTGTAACTTCCCTAAATACACAATTATGTATTTTTATTTTATTTCAAAAATATCTTGGGAATTTGAAATCATATGTGAAAAATAAAACTCAACCTAAAGGCTCTATTTTTTAAGGATATTTAGAAGAGGAGTGTATTTAATTTTTTCTAGATACTTTTATGATATTGAGACAATATTCAATCGAGTTGGATGTGTTGATGACACATCAACTCAATCTCAACTACATAAGAAATCAAAAATCTTTCCTACTATTGGCTGATCAGTTGGGAGGAGATCAAATGTTACACTAACAGAAGTGGAATTATTATAGGAACATAGATATGTGCTATTAAATCATGAAATTTTAGATCCATTTATTGAATATTTTATTATAAAAACTAAGAGACAAATAAGGGGATGAACACGAAAAGAGAAAGATATAACAAAATCTGTTAATAAAGATCTTATAGAATGGTTTGCATGATGTATAAGTTCATAAATATTGAAATCAATATGGATATCAAGTTTAAACATATATTTTTTAAATATAATAATGTATATTACTTTTTTAGATCTTGAATACTAATACTCGAGCTGAATTGTCAGAATATTTTAAGTTTCTTGCTCAAGGTCCTCTAAAATAGGATATAAAGTTTGATTCTTACAATGTGAATGACTTTAAATTTTTTATAGTCGATCAGGAAGAGGGTTTAAAAATATATAATAGTGGTATATTTACATTTTATGAAGCGGGATACTATGGAAAGTTGACTAATATTATCAAATTAAACTACCATGGGTATTTTTTAGTTGTTTTGTTCAAATACAATGGGGTCGATATTATTAGGGTTGTTAAAAGAGATTCCTTGTAATTTATATCTGTGAAATTCTCTCACTTGATGGATGTTGGTGACCGTGAATTACATGATCCATATATCTTATCATCACAAGAAAAATGGTATATTATGTGGAAGATGTCATGGATGAAGGGTGGAGTGTAGTTTCTCACATAAAAAAATACTTGTATGATATGGGTGATGAAGTGGAAGATTTGACCTCTGACATTGAATCGTATCAATAGTAAGAAGTGAACTTGTTTTTTCATTATGATATTGAAAGTATTAGTCTTTGAGGGTGTATGAAGTAGATTAAGTAATGATAGAGTAGGAAAATGACATGATTGAAGGAGAAAATGATTATAGTTTTAATAATTTATTCATTTATCAACAACTTGTGTCATTTGTGTAGTCATTCATTATCATAGTTATGTATCTATTGCTTTTTATTACTATGCATCTGTTATCATTTCTATTTTTTCTACATGAATTTTTTAAAATATATGTTCTGAAGTTAATTTTATTTGATTAAATGATAGGAATGCCAAGGAGTAAGTGTTATACTTATGCCAGTATACTCTTAGTCGACATTCCCTCAACCATACTGATAGATGATGATCCATCAATCTCCCTCCCTACAACATCTAATACACCCTCCGCTTATTCCCCTACATCGTCTCTCACACCCTCCGTCAGTGTCCCATCAACTGCTCAGCCAACACCTCCCCATTCAGTAGCCTCAGCAGCGAGGGAGTAGGTCTCCACTCATGTTTCTTCATGGGGATATTGGAGGGTGATATTTATAGGTACAAATTTTAATATGAATAAATTTATTGCACTTTTTTTATACTACTAACTATTTTTTCATAAAAGATAGAAACAATGCTAATATGGAGAAAAATGTGAAAATTTCATATGGATGGAATCTGAACAGTCTAAAGATGGTTGTCTCATTTGACTATTGTGGGGTCCCTACAAATGACATTATAGGATTATTTGGCTAGGTTCTAGGCTAGCTGTTGGCAGAGCTGGTTACCCTTTCGATTACGTATGCTGATTGGATGCATATGCATTTATCTTGGAAAAATAAAATTTTTGATTCATATATAAACGTAATTTTAATACACTAGAGTGTAATTAAATGTCATTATGTTATTAAATTCTAATATTTTCAAAATCAATCTCTTTTTACAAATGTTTTTCCACTTTCTCAATGCTGATCTTATAGCATGAAAGTGGACATTGAAAAATTTGGGTAATAAGTGGAAAGATTTTAAATAGAGATTATGAAATGAATTCAATGATACTTCATTGAGAACCCATCAACTGTATGATAAAGTACCCAATGGGGTACCTGGAGAGAAATGGAAAGTTTTTATTGATATCCATCAGGATGAGAAGCACGTGGTATTTAAATATATATTATTATATTAATATCATTTTACATTTATACATGAATATAAAAAGGATATGGAATTGCATAAATTACTATTAAATTACATGTTATTTATTTTAGGATGTTTTAAAGAATAATTCATCGAGTCGAGCTAAGAAAATCATCCCTTACACTTCAGGGATAAAGATTTTTTCTAAAAACCAATCAACTCTCGTAATATTTTCATTAGTTTAAATATTTATAAGAGAATATTATTTGTTCTGTATATTAAATTGTTGATTTATATTTGTTTAATGTAGTCACGGAATTTAGGTCACCAAGTCTCCTAAACAGAACTATGGTTGGATGTTCGTAAAAAATCTGATGGGAGTTATGTTGATGAGTCTACCAAAGAAGTTGGGGTATGAATTCATTTTTCATTGTCATATTATCATTTGTCACTATGTTAATATATATTACTTCAAATGTGAATGATATTTGATTATAGGTAAAAACTAAAGAACTATGGGATGGAAATCCCATGCAGTCCTTCTCAGTATCCTAGGATAACCTAGTTGGTAAATTCCTTGGGAAGGAGTATCATGGTCGAGTACACATGATGGGTTTGGGAACAGTACCATCTAAGGTATTTAGCAGGCCATCAGGGATTTCAACTACATCTACTCTTGGTTGTAGTCACTCCCTACCCTAAGATGATTAGAGAGAGTTTGTTTCTATACAAAACATAATTTAGGAATAGGGGGCTCAGATATCCTCTTTGCAAAAAGAGTTGGTTTATTTATATCAGAATACAACCAGATCTGTCCCCAGTGATATTGCATCGATGTTTAGTGGTGAGAAGGTAAATCACACACCTTCAAAATCATTTAGTTTGCAAAATTTTATTGGTTTTAAGTTTAAATATAAATATACAAAACTATTTAATTTTCAATATAATTGTCTTGCAGGTGCCGGTAGCAAGAAGTAGAGACAGAGATGGATATGGTGACGAGTAGATTTCAACATCGGGAAAATATTTGTGGTCTCTTTAATATCTTAGACTAATATAGAAATAGAGGGTTTGTTCATGTATCATTTGTAGAATAGAGTATTCACATGACATTTTTATGATTCCCCATGTTTAGAAAGGCTGAAACCATTTATATCGTGTTTTTTGGTATAACTGTATAGTGGGATGTTATGGTTAGTGTAAATTAATATACTTATTTATATATGATTACTTTCCTTCATTCATGTTTTAGGGGAATGTGTAGATGAATATGGTATAAGAAAACTATATAGAAATATGTAAGATTGTTTTTGGACCTCTTAAGATCCAAATAAGTTATCTTTAGCACTATAGGTAATTAGAATTGTCTGATGACCATGTTAGCATGGTTAGAGGGTACTGTGTAAGTTGAAAAGAGATTTAGAGTGGTATCTAGATATGAGACTTGATGTGGGTATCCTTGGTTGGTTTCCCTAAGGTTAGTCTGATATGTATGAGAGGATTAATACTAGTGAAAAATGGGTGAGATGACCATATGGATCAGGATTCCTAAGAAACACCATTATAAGTGTGGGTTGAGGCTTAATGATCAATATGAGTGGGATGAGTCCTTTGGGATGAGATGATTTGTGAGAGAGAAGGGTTCTAACCTGGTGGAAGGCTTAAATATATTCCTTAAGATATGGAAAATGGAATGTTAGTGAAGATCATGGGAGTTGTTTTATACATGGTATCATGTTTCCAAGGGGTATATAGCATGATAGGTTGGGATGATACCTATGTAATAGGAACATGAGAGATAAGGGATTTTGTATAGTTGGACTAGGACCTGAGATTTGGGTTATGAGAGATTGTGGGTAGTGGTGTGATTGATAGGTGATATATATGAGATCGTATCAATGATCTTAGATCATGATGGGTATTGGGGATCTAGTCGGTGCCCTAATAGAAAATACATGCTTTGAGATGAGCGTTTGGGTCTCAAGTGACTAGCACCATGGGATTTTTTGGTGAGCTATGTGATTGGATTCATACCATATTTGTTATTTAATGTGTGTGATTTTTTGTGCTATTGATAGGTGATACACCTGGTGGGGGAGAGGATCCTGAGGCCTAGCCTCGATATGAGTGAGATGGATTTTCCTAAACTACCAGGGGTGAGATGGATTACTTATGTTCATGAAGTTGTACCTTTCCTTGAGTATTCTTATGTTGGGATATTGGAACTTTCCTTGAGTAATATTGGGTTGTGATAGTGGACCATGCCAAGTGAGTGGGTTGGGTCATTGTATAAATAGATTCATGGATGATGGAAACTACCTTGATTGATGAGGTAGTGGGTCAGGATTTAGATGTAATATTTTAGCGTGATTTTTTAGGTAGTGAGTCAAAGACTTAGACAATTCCCACCATAAGTCTTTAGGTATGCATCGGGTTATGAGTATGATGGAACGAGGTGAAGCGATGATGATATTTTGGAATGAAATAAATATAGGTATGATAAGTTATAATAGTGTCCTAGTTAGCACATAATGACCTAATGAAAATAGAGTCATGGTGTCCAAGTTAGAAAATATCATTCATGATCTTATGTGATATGTTTATTTTTACCTTGTGCATACATGTATATGATGGTGTGTACTAGGGAAACTTTCTGAGACCATACTTAGATGTTCCCTCACTATAACACCCTGATATTTTATTAGATAGATTCTTTTTAATTTCTTTGATGTCTTGTGTTGTACGCTACACCAAGATTAGCTTACGCTATATGCAAAATCAGCTTAGCTTGCGGTATACGTAATGTTATTCTTGGATTGTGTTACACACAATTTCAATTTCTTTTGAGAGAATTCATTTCACTCAATACCAAGTATAAGTGAACAACTAAATATTATAACCTATCCATTAAAATGGCAGGTATGAATAGTATTAACTTTCTTCTCAAAAACTATTTAAATGCAAATAAGTGAGTCTATAAAATAATAAAATTACTCTTGATGGATTTTATTAATGAAAATTTTATGTAATATATTCTATATAATGTTTAAAATTTATCTTATATTTTTTTTAAACATGATATAAGAAAAAAAATCAATTTTTTTAGATAAAAGAAGTATTTTTCAAAAAAATATAGTTTTGCCGCCTTTTGATGGCGCACTGATTTTAAATCAAGTTTTTGATACTTTTGTATATTAAATTTTACAAAATAAACTTCTTATTTTAATTAAAAATATAAAAATTTACTTTTTTTGAATTTTTGATACTTTTCTCATAAGTTTCATTTTTTATGAATAGTGAAAATATTGATTTTTATTGAAAACTTTATTTTCTTTTAAAGTCATTACATAGTAAAATTATTTTTTGGTTTGGTTTTAAATTTTAATTAGTTTTTTTTTATCCAATTATGTATTTTTAAAATAATTTTACACATAAATTATTATAAAAACATTTTCCATTTAAAAATGGGTATTTTTCCAAAAAACTGTTTTTTGTGACATTTTACCGATTTTATTTTAAATTTAGTTCTCAAACTTCAGTGTTTTGAATTTTAAAAAATGGATGTTAAATTTGTATTCAGGATGTCAAAATTTTGTAAGTAGTTCCCTTTTATTTTTGACCAATATAAATAGTAACCATGGTAAATTTTGTTACCATGGTAAAGGGTAGATTAGGTAATTTAGGTTAAAAATAAAATTATAATGACTATAAAATGACCAAAAAAAATGAAAAAAATTTATTTGATGAATTTAATTCGACCATAAATACTTTAGTATTGAACTTATGTCATTTAATGGACACTTTCTCATTAAAATGACTTAAATAATATTTAAATCAAAAAAACACAAGTTTTGTTTTCTTTGTCTTTAATATCTATTATTTGTCCACATATAGATAAATGAGTGGTATCAACGAATATAAGTGGTAATTTTTAACTTAATAAACATATATCCATAATATAAATTTATTTTGGACTTTTTTGGGCTATTTGGGAGATATTATGGTATTTATAATATATTATTTAATGAAAATTTAAAGAAGTCACATTCATATTTTAAATAATAAATCATTTTTAAATAAGGTTATACAGAATCTATATTTGAATATAAATACTAATTTAAAATATAAAATGTTTTTCTTTTTTATGTTAATTTATTTGTACTTTTTAGAAAAGAAATAAATACCTTAAAGGCTTATAAATTATTGATGCAGAAATTTTTTAATTGAAGAAAAATCAATAAAATAATTTTATTAAAATGATAATAAATATTAAAATACCAAAAATCTTTCCCCAATCTTATTTTTCAAGTATATCTCTACCATAATCATCCAAGGGTCGATTTAGTGACCATTCGGAGTCTTATAGACGAGATTGTGCACTTATATTATTTTATTTAAAGTGATGTTAAAGTTGTCACCTTCATAATTTAATAAGTATAACTTATTAAATACTGGACTTTTCATAAGATAAAATCAACTAAAAATATTATTCTGAAATATAGTAGATTTATATTCATCATAGTATTTTATTTTTAATTTTTATTTAAAAATAATTGTTTTAAATAATTACACAAAACTGATATTGTAATAATTTTATTAAGGGAAATATCAAATTAATGTTACTAAAAATAATAAAATAAAAAAAATTGGGATAATTAATATATCCAATTAATTTTATATATTACCTTGACCCAATGGGGATATAATAAAATATTTTTTTGAGGATAACATCTTATCTTGATATTTTTAAAAATCAATGAATTAGATAGTGTCAAAATTGACACTATTGTTTGTTTATCAAAATAATGTTTTGTTGAATTATTTAAAAATCATAAAACATTTTTAAAAAATATATAATTATTATTATATTGTATAAAATTTTCGAAATTATTTATTTATGATTTAATTTACCTCAAATAAGTAAATATTTCACCCTTTTAATATTGAAATAATTATTACCCAAGTTAAGATGAAATAGAATAACTAAGTGTTAAATTAAAATGATAAGGTTTAAATGGATATAAAAACTTATCTAAAATTTATTGGATGATGATTTTACAACCTTATCTCATATCATCTTCGAAACTCTGACATTTTGGAGGTTTTTGGATGTGGTTTTATTTTATTATAAATTAATATTTTTGGAGATTCCAAATGTGCCCCTCACCTCAATTATAAAAGGACACATCCTCCCTCACAATTTAAACTCACTTTGAGACTTAAAGCTCAGAAATCCCCTGAAAATTTCCCTTATCAACTTCATTATTCACATTTTATAGGTTCTGGTATTCTCAAAAGACCAACTTTAGTGCCTTTAAGAGGAGAACTAGAGGGAGCTCGTCAAAGAAGAGGTAATCTCCTCTACCGGTTCTTTTAAATTATTTCTTCTTATACTTCCTATTCATGAGTTGTTTCCATTATAAATTAATGAATACAATATCACTTGTATACTGATATATTATTAATATCATGGAACAACCATATTACACCTTTTATCCATCCTATAAAAAATAAAATCACCATGTGTGTGTACGTACGGCTTGTCGTCTCTACGTCGTGGTATAATCTGTTTTTCACCACCACTTGACTTGGATGGGTATAATGATGGAAATAATAACTATATATTATTATTATAACAAGTTATTTATTCTATAACAATATATATATCATCCACTTCGATACTATTTCATAATTAAAGGAATGATATCATTGCTCGTGCGTACGTATGGCCTACTGTCTCCACGATGCGATGTGATTCATTCTACATGATATCCATAAAATAAGGATTATATAAATTTATAGAAAAAATACATATTATATATATTATTTTAATTTTTTAATGATATAACTATGACCTAATAAGGAGAACCAAAACTTATTCGACAAAACATGCATGAGAAAATGAAGCAGTTAATACCCAAATAATGGGTAATAATGAAATATTATTACTAAATGGATGATAACATGATCATATATTATATCATAAAAATAACTATGATTCTAAAATAATTCAATGACATTATTTAAATCATTATATAGTAGGTTTGGATACATACAATAGATAGCAGACCTAAGGTAAGTGATTATTTTTTCTCACTTTCATTTCGGTGGGACATATGCCTTATACACCACCTATTTCTTTTGTGTGGTGTTTATGATTAATATGAATGTTTTATGATTCTTATTATGAAGTTTATTATATTTAAATATGAATATACTTTTATTTATTTTATGAGGCATATGATTCAACTGATTATAATTGGTAAGTGATAATTTTGAAATCTCGTTATTATTTGAGACTGTTTATACATAATTATTTACTGGGGTATATTTATCATCCATGTACATGTTTTCTAAAAAATGTTTCCATATAATGTTTACTATTCTCCTATGTATGTTTAAAGTTATTTTTACCCATTTTTTACTTTTACGACATGGTTTGGAAGGAATCTTTCTTTTGTTTTCCATATGAAGTACTTTTTGACTTTTCTGATAAAAGTACAAGAATAATGTTTTATTTTAACTTATATGGCATGAATGAATTTTTACACTTTCATAACACCTTATTTCATTGAATATTAACTTAACAATTTTCAAGTTTATTTTCAAATAAAATGTTTACTTTTAAAATTTTGTGGCATTTTAAGAAAAAAAAATGTTTTTGAAGAAGAAAGGATATTTTCCTTTAGAATTAATTTCAAGTGTTTTATCAAAATTATTTTCCATATAAGATAACATCCTTGTTGTTACTCATGAATTTATAGGGAAATTATTTAATTTTTCCATTAATATTATTTCTCTGAATGGATTATGTTTTTATGGAATGATGTTTATGAAGCCTATTTCTCTTTCATAGGTTATATACTTTTGAAACTCGCTTCTTTTCACGGGTTATGTTTATGATGAAATGATTATTAAAACTATCTCTTTTAGTAGGTTATGATATGTTTACATGTATATAATACCCATTTCATTTAATTTTATTTGTTATAATTTTTAATTATCTTGTGGAACATGTATGTATGATTTCATTATGAGATGGGTGTGACCTATATCTCCCTCTAATGTATTGGGTAAAGATATATATCTCATGAGATAGACATGACTAGAACGACATGTAAATACGGTTCAGTAATATAGGGCTAGAATGGCATGTAAATCTAGTTCAATAATACAGGGCTGGAACAACAATTAAATCCAATTCAATAATACAGGGTCGGAATGGTAGGTAAATCCAGTTTAGTAATACAAGGCTGAAATAGCAAGTAAACCCAGTTCAATAATAGATTTTGTCCACTATGATGGTCTTGGAAATGAGACTTGGCTAATATGGAAATTATTTTCTATGCTTATGTTTTTTCCAAAATTCCATGTTTTATGTAAATGTTATTTTATCATGTTTCGTGTTTATTTATGATTTATTCCTTACAAACTACCAAGATTTATTTCATGACTCGTGATTTTGATATTCAAAATTTATGTTAATGTTTTTACATTCTTATGTTTATGTCTTGTTTGATTTTCTTCATATTTATCTTTACTGAGAATTTAAGCTCACCTATTTTATGTTTTCTTTTCTCCAGGATATAAAGAAAGGTTTTAGGTAGGAAAACTAAAGGGGAAGATCTTTATGGTAGATTTTGAAGATCTTTCACCAAGTTAGAAGAATGTGTTCCGAGTTTCCAAATACACTAAACTAATATGGTATTTGGGCATCTATTTGTGTAATTTATTAATTTTTCTATAAAATAAATGTAATTTCCATGTACATCAAGCTTGGGTCATTAGATTTGGTATCAGATAGAAGGTTTAGTAAACATTTGGAAACTAGGATACGAAAACTTTAGTGAGATCCCTAGAGATATTTATGAGGAAATTTCTTGGGATTTCCTAAGGATAAGTCAAGTATGGGTTACAATCCTAGGGTTTTTTTGAAAATCATGACAAACCTAGGGTTAAATCTAAGATATCATAGATTGAAATATTATAAGTAATTTACCTTACTTATGTGTTTCTAATCTCTGATATGTATTTCTCACACTTTTCTTTCTAGTATTAGTCAATAGCCATAACTACAGAGAACATAGTTAGCCATTGAATGTTTCAAATTTGGAAAGTATGGGAATTATTAAGATAAATTTCCTAAGTTGAAATATCATGAAGAGAATCATGATAATGGTATGAGTATTTTCCATACTTCTGAGGATAAAGAGATTGTAAACGACATGTGAAAGTTATATGATGTTCTTCTAGTATTTTTTACATTAAATCTAAGAATCTTGAGCATTAGAAACCTTAATACATGATTCATATTCTAGTAAATACAAAGATGATGGATCATGAGTAATGGTTTAAGAATCAAGTTAGATGATTTAGGTGTACATGTTTTTTAGAATTCAAATATTATGTTATATGAATCATGAAATATATAAGTGTTTTCAGTATAAGTTTTTCATTAAGGATTGGAAATGATATGTTGAATGGTTTTAAGGAGCCAAAAATTAATTTAAGGGTAAGGTTATATACTTGGAGAACACATGATTAAGGGAAAGATGAACCTTAATATGTCCCTTATGTTAAGATAATGGTGTTTAGATAAAGATATATTGGATTTGAATAATTAAATTGGATGATGCTAGTTTATTGGGAACTAATTATGGAGTTGTTGAAAATATGGCTATGCTATCATGGATGAAGTATACAAATTTTTGTGACTTAAGGAATAATCCCCTATGTTTTGGAACAAGGAAACATGCTTGTTTTCAATAAGGATATATGATAATTCAGGTTGTTACTATGACTCAAGAGAATACACGATAAAGGTATTCACATTTTTGTAATGTGACCAACCAGGGATACCTTATGATATATGGGGGATAAATTTTAATCCGAGTTAGTGGATCTTTTTCTATAGTTTTTGATTTTCAAATTTCATAAGGGTGTAAGTTTATCAATTTTTTTGAAAGATTAAGTTAAACATCAGATGAATTTTGTTAGAATAAAGTATTATCTCACCATATATGGACTTATGCATGTTTGATTACTTGTGATAACCTTTTTATTGTGATAAATACATATGGAATGAAAAATGGGGGTTCAAAACCCATTGGGTACAGGTACTGTAGTAGTATTATAGCGACACTATAGCAGCAGAGACACTGTAGCAGTAGAGGCACTATAGCAACGATGGTACTATAGCGGCGGCAAGCACTATAGCAGTAGCAGCAGTGGGAACTGTATTAGTAACGGGTAATGTAAATGGCGGGTACTGTATAATTACTATTCATAGAATGGGCCTTTGGCCAAAAAATTCAGGCCTATGGGCCAGGTAATGGGCTACATTCCCACTGGACCTTCGGTCCAAAATATATGATGTAATAAAGCGGGTAGTTGGGTGGGTTATCCCTTTGGGGGATATGACCTTCATTTCAGGCATGTGTTTGTGTGTTGTGTGTGTGTTTAATGTAATTGTACCCCCAAGCACCTAATATAATAATAACACTTTAGGAATGACAAATCCAACTTCATTTCTTTGAATAAGAGATGAAGTGGAAATTGTTCAGGGCACGACCAATAGTGAGATTGTACTGAAATTAAGTAATTATTTCTTCTCATTATTCAACTCTATAGAAAGGATCTTAAAACCAGAAATTTTACCCTAGTACCTTCATTTTTTATGAATCAAATGGCCCCTTAAATCATCATAGATTTATAGCTTCCTGATTGTTAGCTTTCTCCTAACCTTGTTCTCTATCATTCTCTATCAGAACTTGATGGTTAGATTTTTTTCTTCTATATAAATGCTTTCACTTATGACCTATGTTATCCTATGTGTAAACCTAGTGATAAGTTACTTGGGTTAACCATTCTGTTGCTAACCTTTTTAAAATGAAGTTTTAGTATTCCTTTTTACGATATGGGTTTCTATGAAAGAAACATTCAAGTAGTAAACCTTTTATAACCCCGATGAATTTTGAGGGAGAAATTAATTTTAATGGGGGTAGAATGTAACACCCTAATATTTTATGAGATAGATTGTTTTTTATTTCTTTGATGTCTTGTGTTGTACGCTACACCAAGATTAGTTTGCACTATACGCAACACCGGCTTAGATTGCGGTATATGTAACGCTATTCTTGGATTATGTTACACACAATTTCAAGTTATTTTGATAGAATTAATTTCACACAAGACCAAGTATAAGTTAACAACTAAATATTATAACCTAGTCATTAAAATGGAGGGTATGAATAGTATTAACTTTCTTCTGAAAAACTATTTAAATGAAAATAAGTGAGTCTATAAAATAATAAAATCACTCTTGATGGATTTTATTAATGAAAACTTTATGTAATATATTATATATAATGTTTAAAATTCATATTATATGTTTTCTAGATATGATATAAGAATAAAATTAAATTTTTTTTAGATAAAATAATTATTTTAAAAAAAACAGTTTCGTCGCCTTTTAATGGTGCACCCATTTTAAATCTAGTTTTTGACACTTTTTATATTCAATTTTACAAAATAAACTTCTTATATTAATTTTTAATATAAAAATTTACTTTGGATTAATTTTTTATATTTTTTTGATAAGTTTCATTTTTTGATGAATAGTGAAAATAATGATTTTTATTGAAAACTTTATTTTCTTTTAAAGTAATTACATAGTAAAATTATGTTTTGGTTTGGTTTTAAATTTTATTTAGTTGATTTTCATCCAATTATTTATTTTTAAAATAATTTTACACATGAATTTATTATAAAAACATATTTCCATTTAAAATTTGGTATTTTTCTAAAAAAATTGTTTTTTGTGACATTTTACCGGTTTTATTTTTAAATTTAATTCTGAAACTTCTATGTTTTGGATTTTGAAAAATGGATGTCAAATTTGGATTCGGGAGGTCCAAATTTGGTAAATAGGTCCCTTTTATTTTTGACCAATATGAATAGTAACCATGGTAAATTTTGTTACCACAGTAAAGGGTAATTTAGGTTAAAAATAAAATTATAATGACTATAAAATGAGAAAAACAAATAAAAAAATATTTTATGAATTTAATTTGACCCTTAACACTTAAGGATCTAAATTACGTCATTTAATGGAAACTTTTCCATGAAAATGACTTAAATAATATTTAAATCAAAGAAAGACACAAGTGTCATTTTCTTTGTCTTTAATATCTAGTATGTATCCATATAAGGACAAATGGGTGGTATCAACGAATCTAAGGGATAATTTTTAACTTAATAAACATATCTCCCTAATATAAAATTATTTTTTATGTTTTGGGTCTATTTGGGAGATATTATGGTAATTATAATATTTTATTTAATGAAAATTTAAAGATGTCACATTCATGTTTTAAATAATAAATCATTTTTAAATAAGGTTATACAGAATTTATATTTGAATATAAATACTAATTTTAAATATTAATTTTTTTTTATTTTTCAAGGTAATTTATTTGTAATTTTTAGGAAGGAAATAATTACCTTAAAGGCTTATAAATTGATGATGTAGAAATTATTTAATTGATGAAAAATCAATAAAATAATATTATTAAAATGATAATAAATATTAAAATACCAAAAAAATCCCCAATATTATTTTTCAATTATATCTCGACCGTAATCATCCAAGGGTCGAGTTAGTGACCATTTGGAGCCTTATCGAAGAGATTGTGACACTTATATTATTTTATTTAAAGTGATGTCAAAGTCGTCACCTTTATAATTTAATAAGTATAACTTATTAAATGCTAGATTTTTAAAAAGACAAATTCAACTAAAAATATTCTTCTTAAATCTAGTATATTTATATTCATCATAGTATTTTATTTTTTATTTTTATTCCATAAATAAATGTTTTAAATAATTACACAAAACTGGTGTTGTAATATTTTTATTAAGGGAAATATCAAATTAATGTTATTAAAAATATTAAATTAAATATAATTTGGAATAATTAATATATCTAATTAATTTTCTAGATTACCTTGACCCCATGGGTATATAATAAATATTTTTTTTGAAGATAACATCTTATCTTGATATTTTTAAAAATCAATGAATTGAATAGTGTCAAAATTGACCCTCCAAATTAAATTTTTATTATTATGTCATTTTAAGGGAAATGGAAAAACCAGAGTACACAACCAGGATATCACTACGTGCTGAAAGATCTTACAAAATGGTTACAATGAAATAGAATAACTAGTATTAAATTAAAATGATAATGTTTAAATGGAAAGAAAAACTTGTCTACAATTTATTAGTTGATGAGATTACAACCTTATCTCATCTCATCTTTGAAACTCTGACATTTTTTAGTTTTTTGGATGTGGTTTTATTTTATTATAGATTAATATTTTTAGAGATTCCAAATGTGCTCCTCACCATAATTATAAAAGGGAACATCATCCCTCATAATTTCAACTCACTTTGAGTCTTCAAGCTTAGAAATACCATGCCTATTTCCCTTATCAACTTAGTCACATTATAGAGGTTCTGGTTATCACGACTCATCCCCCAGGGCATGTGTTGTGACTACCCCAAGCCCACCTCTCATAGGCCAGGGGTTGGTGACTAGCGCTGAGTAGGCATATCCCAAACAAATGGGAGGCATTTTCCTAAGTACCTGTACACTCGCACACAACTCCAAGACATAGATTCTGGATGGTGAAAACACTAAGTAAACAAATACAATGCACAATAGTAGAAAACTGAAGGTAAACGAGGCAAGAATACAAGCCCAACTGAAACAGGAAAGTAAAAGTACAAGTATCTGAAACTCCTCCGTAGAAAACCCTACCTGAAGGGTAGGTACAGAAACAACTGTCTCAAGTCGCAAAAGCATGTCTCGTCTATCAGACCACTCTAAGAACCACCTATCCCCGATCCAAAAAGGACTTCGTCAAAGCATCGCTTGTCTTCACAAGACACGACATGTGTGAGCGAATCTTGTGCAGGGGTGAGTAAAACAATACTTAGTAGGGACCCCAAACCACAAAGGTATACCATAGAGAAATACACAAAGCAGAATACTAAATAGGTACACAAAGTGTAGCCTCTAAGAAGTACAATCAAGATAGTCACTAGATTCATCTCACATGGGTATAATCTAAAGTACAGAAAGCAAGAATATCAGTTGTAATGTTGAACATCTTGTACTATTGAGGGACACATCCCCGATGAGTCACTATGGTCTACCGGGCCACTAAGGTTTGCTCGTCACTGAGCTTTGTTGGGCCACTGAGGTCTTCTCATCACTAAGGTCTACTGGGCTACTAAGATTCGCTCGTCTGCTGGTTCACTAAGGTTCACTCGTCTGCTAACCCACTGAGGTCTATTAGTCACTAAGGTCTTCTGGGCCACTGAGGTCCACTCATCTATTGGGTCACTGAGGTCTGCTCGTCACTTCCTTCTCGTCACAGCCAGCCGCAAGATTCTCGCTCACAGCATGTTTCATTCCAGGAGAATCTACTCCTCAATCCATCAGTCGTATCTAAACTTCCATGAAAACTCACTTGGATTATTTCAAAAGGATCTTCTCATCTCTAGGGTCCCAATTCCGCAAGCGTCTCATCAATTGGATGTACGATTTAGAAGTTATGCATGTTTTACTAAAAAGGGGTCAGTTGGGTTCGGGCCTGGTCTGACCCGGTCAGACCGATCTGACCCAGCCTATTGGGCCACAGGTCCAACCTGCTGAGCTGCCCGGGTCTGGGCCGCTTAGGGAGGCCCGCCTTCTCTAGATCGTCCTGCTGTGAGCTTGTCGTCTTGCTCCACCCGAGACACGACACCCTCCACATCTCCCTCTACCCCGCGGGTCACCGCGAGGTCCACCACCAAGGTATAGCTGGACCACGGCCCTCTAGCCATGTGATGTGGCATGTCTCACCGCATCCGCTCATGCCACTGCCAGCCATTTTTGCGGACCTTGTCTTCCATCGCGGCACGCCGCCGTCATGCCGGAGGTTCTTTCAACGGACCACCGGACCCACTCTGGTGGTCCGTTTTCTGATCCACGAGTGCCTTCGAGATCCTTGGGTCATCGTCGTCACTGCTATGTACTCCATGTTGTCTCATCATTGATCTATAGGTCTGGTCACTAAGAATACAAGAACACCCCCAAATGAGATATCTGGGCCTTGTTCGTGTCAGCTCGATCCCTCCACGTTAGAATTTAAACCCCGAGATTAGAAACTCTCCCGCAAAAGTGATCGATCTGTGGGTCACCTGTTCATGGGTTGAACCATGTTCGTCACCAAAATCCATGAATGGGGGAAAAGTAAATTCACTTAGAATCAAACCCCTACTTGGAATCGGATCACTCATCGATGAAGAATGGAGTTTCTCCACCACCATTCGTCAATTCTCGATCCTCAATTCTCGTCGATGATGGGATCCTTCGAAGGGGAAGGAACTTGTGGTGATTTTTCATTCATCGTCATTCACCGCTCACCAATGCCACTCCTCCAGAGCCTCAAAACAAATCCAGGATCGTGACAAGGATCCCATATCTCTGTTAAACAATTAAATGAAGGAAACACATTTCAATGTTTATGTTACGCTGAGTCGTCGCGTCGTTACGTTGTTTCATTTATGAAAGAACATTTCTGTTAAACTTGAGTTATAGTATAGTTACACTATTTCATTTTTGAAATGAAATATCTGGCTTGACATTGCATTGCAATGAAACATTTTTTGAATAAATAAAATTTCTTATGTTTATTTTATTTTTCTTTAAAATGCCAAAAAATTAACTTTTACCCTCGACCTATGTCGGTCGAGTTTAGGCCCCACCTAAGTAAAGCACACCCTCATGAGATCAATGGTACTCTCAGATTTTAAATCCGAGTTACTTCTTATGAGTTATAAATTTTTGAAAAAAAATAAAATTATTTTATTTAATTATTTTATTTATGGTTATGTCATTTTCGTGTTTTTTCACTAGAGGCTTGCGACGACTAAAGTTAAGTCACGCCTAGGGTAAACCTGCCATATTGAACACAATTGCGCCCTTATATTTCTAATTCGGACACTCGTTTAATAGTTATTCCACTTTTTTAGGAAAACCGCTCTAGTGCGCTATTTAAAAACTTAACATTCTTTGACGGACCATTTCGGGCACACCGGGCCTCGAAATCGCATGTCGTCTCAGCTCCTAGTCTTATAATTTTTCCAAAAAAAATATAAAAATAAAACTAGGAAAATATGAGTCATTATAATGGTCTTCTAAAAAAAACCAACTTTAGTGTCGTTAAGAGGTGAACTAGAGGGAGCTTGTCAAAGAAGAGGTAATCTCCTCTACAGATTCTTTTAAATTATTTCTTCTTCTACTTCCTCTTCATGAGTTGTTTCCATTATAAATTAATGAATCTGGTATCACTTATATAATGTGATGTTATTAATATTATGGAACAACCATATTCCGCCTTTTATCCATCCTACAAAAAACAAAATCACCATGTGTGTGTGTGTACGACTTACCATCTCCACGTCGTGGTGTAATCTTTTTTTCACCACCACTTGACTTGGATGGGTATAATGATGGAAATAATAACTATATATTATTATTATAACAATTTATTTATTCTAGAACAATATATATACCATTCACTTCAATACTATTTCATAATTAAAGGAATGATATCATAGCTCGTGTGTATGTATGACCTACCGTATCTACGATGCAATGCGATTCATTCTACATGATATCCATTAAATCAGGATTATATAAATTTATATAAAAAATACATATTATATATATTATGTTAATTTTGAAATGATATAACTATGACTTAATAAGAAGAACCAGAACTTATTCGACAAAACATGCGTGAGAAAATGAAGCAGATAATACCCAAATAATGGGTAATAATGAAATATTATTACCAAACGGATGATAACATGATCATATATGATATCCTAAAAATAACTATGATTTTATAATAAGTCAATGACATTATTTAAATCATTATACAAGAGGTTCAGATACATACAATGGATAGCGGACCTAAGGTAATGGATTATTTTGTCTCACTTTTATTTCTGTGGGACATATGCCTTATACACCACCTATTTCTTTTGTGTGGTTTTTATGCTTACTATTAATGTTTTATGATTCTTATTATGAAGGTTATGATATTTACATATGCATATAATTTTCTTTATTTTATGAAGCAAATGATTCGACTGGTTATAATTGGTAAGTGATAATTTTTCAATCTCATTATTATCCAATATTGTTTATACGTAATTATTTACTGGGGTATATTTATCATCCATGTCCATGTTTTATAGAAAATGTTTTTATAAAATGTTTAATATTCTTCTATGGATGTTTAAAGTTATTTTTACCCATTTTTTACTTTTACTACATGGTTTGGAAGGAATATTTCTTTCATTTTCCATACAAAGTACTTTTTGACTTTCCTAGTAAAAGTACGAGAAGAATGTTTTCTTTTAACTTATATGGCATGAATGGATTTTTATGCTTTCATAACGCCTTATTTCCTTCAAGTTTCCCTTATAAGTTTTCAAGTTTATTTTCAAATAAAATGTTTACTTTTAAACTTGCGTGGCATTTTAAAAAAATGTTTTTGAAGAAGAAATGATATTTTCCTCAAGAATTAATTTCAAGTGTTTTATCAAAATTATTTTTCATCTAAGATAACATCCATTGGTGTTTCTCATGACTTTATAGGGAAATTATTCAATGTTTCCATTTATATTATTTCTCTGAATGGATTATTTTTTGATGGCATGATGTTTATGAAGCCCATTTCTCTTTCACGGGTTATATACTTTTGAAACCCGCTTCTTTTCATGGGTTATGTTTATAATGAAATGGTTATGTAAATTGTCTCTTTTCATGGGTTATGATATGTTTACATGTTTATGATACCCATTTCATTTCATTTTTTATGTTATAATTTTTAATGATCTTGTGTTACATGTATGTATGATTTAATTATGAGACGGGTGGGACCTATATCTCTCTCCAATGCATTGGGTAAAGATTTATATATCATGATATAAACATGACTAGAACAACATGTAAATACAGTTTAGTAATACAGGGCTAGAACAACATGTAAATCTGGTTCAGTAATACAAGGCTAGAATGAAAAGTAAACCCAGTTCAGTAATACAAGGCTAGAACGACTGCTAAATCTGGTTCAGTAATACAGGGCTAAAACGGAAAGTAATCTTGGTTCAGTAAAGGACTTTGTCCACTATGATGGTCTTAGAAATGAGACTTGGATAAAATGGAAATTATTTTCTATGCTTATGTATTTTCTACAATTTTATGTTTTATGTCAATATTATTTTATCATAATTCGTGTTCATTTCTGATTTATGCCTTACAAATTGCCAAGATTTATTTAATGACTCACAATTTTGATATTCAAAATTTATGTTCATGTTTTTACATTCTTATGATTATGTTTTTTTTATGTTCTTCATGTTTACCCTTAGTGAGCAATTGATCTCACCCTTTTTATGTTTTCTTTTCCCCAGGATATAAAGAGAGGTTTTAGGTTGGAATACTAAAGGGAAAGATCTTTATGGGAGATGTTGAATATCTTTTACAAAGTTAGAAGAATGTGTTTCGAGATTCCAAAGACGCTAAACTAATACGGTCTTTGGGCATCAATTTGTGTAATGTATTAATTTTTCCACAAAAGAAATTTAATGTCCATGTACGTCAAGCTTGGGTCGTTAGACTCACACCCTACATAGGAACCCTGGTGTGTATACATACCTTATTTTTATTTTTTCCTTTCAGATCATAGGATGTGTAGTGAATTGGAATAGAGCATCTTCATAGGTAGTTGGAGGCAGGGTAATGTGGCCTAGGGATTTTAGTAGGTCCAATGTGTGCATTATTTTATCTTTTATTTATATTTTAGATAGGATCAGGACAGTGGGTGACCTATGTATATTTTTTATAACCATGTGTCTATATGTTGTGTTTCATTTTTTGTGGAATTATGTTATTGATTTATGTGTACTATGATTATAAGATATGTACATTTTGGTATAACTGTATGGTGGAATGTTCTGGTCTGTGCATTGTTTTTTTTTCAAGTTTGTTCTGGGGCTGTAGATTTTGCAATTGGTTTTTTTTGTAAATCATCATATAGTGGTGGTTTAAACTGCAATTAAATATGGAATTTTTTTACGACATTTTAAACCACCGCTATATTATGATTTTTTTTTGTGTGTGGCAGTTAAAACTACCGCTAAATATGTCACACTATTATTTAGCAGTGATTTTAACCACCATTAATTCCTCATCGTTTTTTTCATAAAACTACTACTAAAACGAAAAAAACACCACTAAATACATGTGATATGATGCTTACCATAAATTGCTACTAAATGGAAGGAATCATCGCATGTTGGATACCGACACCAACTTTAGCGGCTGTTTTTTAAAACTATCTTAGAACCATTTGGTGATGGTTTAAACCACCACCAAATCAAAAAATAATTGTTGTTAAATGACGATTTTCTTATAGTGTGTGTTGGTCTGAGTTTTAGTTGATTGGGGGATGTTTTGGGGGTTTATATGGATTTAAAACCAATTTTTGGGCCATTAAAATTATTGTACACATTTTCTTGGGCAGGGGCACATGATTTTCCCTAATCGTGTGCCAACCGTGTGCCTATTATTTTTTATGTTGCATGGTTTTTCTCTTCAGGGAATACCGTTTGACAAACCATGCGTCAACTATGTGAACCCTCACTATCTAGGGTTGCACGATTTCATGGGTTGAGCACACAGTTTTCTCTATTCATGTGCTAGCCATGCACATCCATTTTTTCTTTCATTTTTCTAAATTTTCACCCCAACATACCCCAAGGTAAAAACCAATAAAAAGTTACTTAAATAAAAATGAAAAGTACATAAATTCAAGCCTGAACCAACTCCAAAAAAATTTGGGAGCTTATAAAAAAATAGATCTGATAAAAAAAATCATCCGGGAAATAAGATAAAATAATAAATCTGGTTGTATGGATTTGAAGTTCGCTAACTTGATAACTGAGTGCTTAAAAATCACCAGGATTAGAAGAAAACTGGTCGTCGATTAAATCCAAACACAAACTAAAATATGCTCTCCATCGGTACTTCACGCGTGCCAAAGACCTAGTCATCACTGCCCTAGGATGAGAGGAAATAGCACACCATTGCCTCCTAAAAATGTATGTATCCTAAAAATTATGTAACCAATATTCCCATATCTACTTCATTTTTTTATTTTTTGTCACATGACATACCCACATGAAGGAGGACGCCCAACAAACTCCCCCTCTGACTCAAGTGAGGATCATCACCAACCCTACAATCAGTCACAGAGTCTCAAATTTACCTCTAGTTAAACTCTTGGTCAACATGTCTAAATCATTGTCATAATTGTGGATCTTTTCAAGCTTCAACTATCTCAAATCAAGGACGTCATAGATCCAATGATACTGAACATCGATATGTTTTGACCTGACATTAAAAGTGGAATTATTTCCCCAAAAAATAGTGCTTTGACTATCAAAAAATAAAACATAATTGTCCTGATTAAAGTTAAGCTTTTGAATAAATTTTTTTATCCACAACAATTCTTTACATGCCTCTATAGTTACAATAAACTCAGCCTATGTGGTAGATAAAGCAACACATCTTTACAACCTAGACTGCCAAGATGCGGATCCCCTGCAAAAGTGATTACATATCCTGAAGTAGACTTCCTCAAATCCATATCTCCTACCATATATGAATCTGTAAAGCCACAAAACATAGGTTCCCCATTTCCAAAACACAATATCAGATAAGAAGTACCATGGAGATAAAGAAATATATACTTCACTGCTCTCTAATTATCTCTACCTGAATTAGATATAAAACAACTGACCACACAAACTGCATGAGTTATATCAGGTCTAGTACATACCATTTCATACATAAAACAACCAATGGTAGATAAATAAGGTATGTGCTACATCTCCTCTCTCTCTTCATCAGTAGAAGGTGACTGACTGGTACTGAGATTAAAATGTAAAGCAATGGGAGTTCTAACCACTTTCACTCTATCCATAGAAAATCTTTGAAGAACCTTCTCAACATATCTCTCTAGAGATAACCACAATTTCATGGCCTTTATATCATGGGAAATTGACATGTTAATAATCTGTTGTGTTGGCCCCAAGTCTTTTATCACAAAATATTGACAAAGATCCTTCTTTAATCGGTCAATTCTAGAATCATTGTGATCAAAAATGTGTTGGAACCATGGTCATCTATGCATGAATTGGAGTGTGGTTTGTGTTTGTTGTCAATCCTCAGAGGAAGTTCAGAATGTGTGCCAGAAAAGTACTCATACAGTTCAAGCAGATAACGGTATTGAAGGTGGCACCGTTTTCCAGTGTTTTCCAAATTTATGGACCTCAAAATTGACAAAAGGGGAAAACAGTGTTTTTTGGGGAAAGGGACTTGCGCGCCAGATATGTGTCACGCAAGTGACTTGCGCGCTGAGAAAGGACTTGCGCACCGGTGCCTAGGAGGATTGGAAAGTTGTGTTCCATATGTTTTTCAAGATCAGAACTTCAAAATATTCCAAAGGAAAGAGGTTCACGCAAGTATTGGTTTGGTCGCGTAAGTGAGTAGCGCGACAGAGGCTAGGGCGGTTGGAGTTGCGCGCCAAAACTTGCGCACCAAGAGGAGGCTTGCACGCCACCATGCAGGGTGTCTAGTTTTCCTATAAATAGAGGACCACCCTTCCTCATTTTAAAAACAGAGTTCAAGACTTAGAGATTTTCCAAGCTCCCATCGCGCAAGTGTTGTAGTTGCACAAGTGGTTGTTTAGTCGCGCAAGTAGAAGTTGCGCGTCAGTTGTTAGTTGCGCGTCCAAGGTGGTTTGGGTGAAAAAGACGGTGAGTCGCGCAAGTTTGGAGTTGAAGAAGGAGGTGTCGTGCAAGTGGTTTGGTGACACTTGAATGCTGAATTTGTGTCGCGCAAGTGACTTGCGTGCCATGTAGTAAAGAAGCACGACATTGTTTTTGAGCTGCGAGAAAGTTGGGAGATTGCTCGGTACCCTCGGTGCAAAGTGAGATTCGTCTATAGGTGAAAGTTGGACTTCAATATAGCATCTACATACAACAGAGGATGTACTCATTAGAGATGATGAAGAGACTTTCACGTCTATAAACTGAGTGTGACTTCACCAAAGGCAGTGAGCCAGAGGGAGTCAACGGGAGTGACCTGAGGGACGCAGTGAGCTACCCCTGATCTTGTATAAAGGCAGTGAGCCTGGGACATAGTGATTGTGCCCGAACCTTTGTAATCCACATCTAGTGAAGAATAGTAGGATTTGGTACGACCGGAAACTTATCGGCGTATGCTCCTTGGACGTAGCCCTTAGCGGTGAACCAAGTAAAAATTGTTGTGTCATCTCTTTGCATGTGAATGTTTCTTTGCTGATCATATCAATCATACAGGTTTAACTAGTTCCTACTAACGTGGGAACAAGATCCTTGTTTTTAAAAGAAAAAGTTGTCACCATGATTCACCCCTCCCCTCTCAGGGTGTCCCGGGGTCCTACACAATGAACATATCATTAACATAAAGAAACAACATAAAAAATCCATCATTAGTAAATCTCTGAACAAAAACGCAATGATCAGATGATGTCTTCCAGAAACCCTGATAAAAATGACAGGTTTAAACTTCTTATACCACTACCTCGGAGCTTGATTCAAACCATACAAATTTTTCTTTAACTTATAGACATTATTCTCTTTACCTGTTTTAAAAAAATCCTATGGCTGCTCCATATAAATATTCTCCTCTAAAACTCCTTCGAAGAAAGTTGTCTTCACATCCATCCACTTAATCTGCAGATCCAAACTAGTAGCCAAACTAAGAACAACCCGAATGTAATACATTCTGACAATAGGAAAAAAAATATCATCAAAATCAATACCTTTCTTTTGACGAAATCCTTTAACAACTAATCTTGCCTTGTATTGTGGAACAAAACTGGATTCTTCATTTTTAATCTGATAAATCCATCGATTTTGAAAAGATCTCTTACCTATAGGTAACTTCACCAACTCAAAAGTTTGGTTTTTATGCAATGATATCATCTTATCATTCATTGCCGCAACCCATATGTCCTTCTGATCATTTCTCATCACCTCATCAAAAGATTCTGGTTCTTCCCTTTCAGCGAGGAGTACATACTCATTAGGTGAATACCGAGTAGAAACGGTACGATGCCGAGATGAACTCTAAAGTGGAACTATGGGTTCATTAATAACCCTTGGAATCAGATCATTATAGACAAAAGATGCATCAGAAACATCAACTCCAACCAGCTCACCCTGAACATCATTCTGCACATCAACACAATCATCAGAATCAATAATATGAGGTAAATGTGAATTAGAAATTGTCCCAAGACTGACAAAGCCATCAAGAAGTTGGAGAAGTAGATTTTTCTCCTTTATCAATATCTACAATAGTCTAATCCTCCTTAAACACTGCATCACATATTCTGAAAAGTTTCTTCAAAGCATAATCATAAAACATATACCAAAACTCATTGTGTCTATAGCCAATAAAAATACACTGGCATAACTTAGCATCTATTTTGGATCTCTCATCTATAGTCACATGAACAAAATCCTTGCAACCAAAAACACGTAAATGATTATCATACCAAAACTTTTCAGGAGTGTCTATCTGCAAAGAAATTGTAGGTGATAAATTGATAATATAAGCATTAGTGTATAAAGATTCACCCCAAAAATGTCCAGGAAACTTTGTTTCTGAAAGCAAGCGACGAACTCTTTCCAACAAATTCATGTTCATCCGCTCAACTACACCATTTAGCTGAGGTGTCTTAGGAGACGTCTTTTGATGCCGAATACCTTTCTTCTTGCAATACTGATCAAAAGGACCACAATACTCACCCCACCCCCCATTTTCAATGCAAATACATTTAAACTTCTTACAAGATTCTCTCTCAACTGAAACCTGAAATTGCTTAAAAACACTGAGCATCTGACTTTTGGCATTCAAAATATAAACCCAAATCTTATGTGAGTAATCATCAATAAAATTCAAAAAAATAAAGAGTGCCAGTAAAGGTCTTAGATTTCAACGAACCACAAACATCAGCATGTACTAATTCAAGTACCTATGACTTCCTGTGCAAAGGATGACTGTTGAAACTCATGCTACTCTATTTTCTAACCATACAATGACCGCATGTGTCTAATTTGACACTCTTCAAATCTAGAAGTATTTTTCTCTTGGCCAGACACACAATCTCTTTCTCACTAATGTGGCTGAGCCACTTATGCCATAACTTGGAAGATAAATTAGACTCAACAATGCAAGCAGTATCACAAGAAATAGAAACTATAGTCTAGTACAAACCTGACCACTTCTTCTCTCATGCCGCGATCAAAGAACCCTTGGAAAGCTTCCATTGGTTGTCACTAAAAGTACTGATAAAACTTTCATCATCAAGAATGCTGGTAGAAATAAGATTCAAGCGAACCTTATGCACATGTCGATCATTCTTCAAAAATCAACGTACTTCTTATGTTGGTCTCTAAACAAACAGTCTCGATACCTACAATATCAGCATGACCATCATTACTCATCTTCAAAATCCCAAAATTGTCTAGGCTGTAAGATGTAAAGAACTTCTTCAATGCCATGTGAAAACAAGCACCACTATCAACAACCCAACAAGAATCATCAGAAGCAATATTAATGAGGTCATAAATAATAACAAGATCACCCCCAGTAGTGGTGGTGACACAATCATCTTCATTACCATTTTTTCTTTTGTTGATTTTCCTTCATTCTGTTTTCTCCTTTCAACTAATAGAAAAACTTCTCCCCTGTTCTCTGTGACTAAAAGCTCTGAAGAAGATCTCTCTTGAGTATGTCTCCCGACCTCTTCATTCAAAACTGTTGACTTAACAAAACTAAATTTCACTGCACCATTAGGAGCAGAACCGGTTAGAGTAACACGCAAATTCTCTCAAGAATCAGGTAAAGTATTAAGGAATAAAAACGCTAAAAGCTCATCTTCAAAATTAATACTCATGCTAGACAATTGATCAAAACGTCTCTGATATTCAATCAAATAGTCAAAAATAGATGTACTTTCTTTGTACCTCAAATTCGTCATTTGTTTGAGAAGAAACAATTTATTGTTTCATGTCTTAAAAGCATAGGTAGTCTCAAACTTTTCCCACAGAGTTCTAGCGTAAGAGATGTTGACAATATGGTTCATCACATTATGTTCGACCCATTGGAAAATGAAACCACAAACCATCCCATGCTCAAACATTCATTCTTCATCTGACATTCTTTATAGCTTCTAAGTATTAAACACCGGAAGATGCATTCGCTTGATAAAAAGCAAATCATTCATTTTTAATCGTCGCATATAGTAGTTGGTATCATTCAACAAAATCATCCGACTGTAATTGACTTCCATACTTTATCTGGACAAAATCAAACCCTCTAATACTAGATGTTGGAAAAGACAAGTGATAAACGTGCATACAACACCAAAATGAACGCGCAGTGGAAATAAATTTGTTTCGCTTCAACCAAACCTGAAAAATTAAAACGGATGTGCAACGACCAAATAAATGTGTGCAGAAAAATAAATGTTGACCACAACAATTTTAATGTGGAAAACTCGATAAAAGAAAAACCACGAGACCTAATCCAAAAAACAAGACCACTATAAGCAGTGAGTACACGGTAGAGACTCCCAAAAATAAAAAGTATCTCAAAAGTATCTCTCTCCGATGCACCCGAAGATAATACCAGAGGACAAGAGGGGCGAAAAGCAAATTTGATAAAAAATCATTATCCAAAAAAGAAGAGCAAATAATAAATTTGATTGTATAGGTCTAAACATCATTGACTGGATAACCAGATGCTGAAAAATCATCAAGATCAAAAGAAAATTGATCGTTGATCAAACGCGTGTTCAGAGCCAAATGCATCCCGAAGGACATGATACATGTTCCTTTTCTTGGTTTCTGTTTGTGCATCAACTGTTTTCGAATCATCTCTAAAATTGCATTTTGCCTCATGTTCCTTTTCTTGGTTTCTGTTTGTGCATCAACTGTTTTTGAATCATCTCCAAAATCGCATTTTGCCATAAACCATTTCAAACGTTTTCTAACACATAAATTAAGCGAAAATCAGTCTAATTTAATGATCCTCTGCTGTTGGCGAATCCTTAAGATTGTCCCCAACAAATACCTATTTCATATTTCATGGTTTCAAGATACAAAAATTTGGCAGTAGCAAAGATGAAACTCAATACACTAGTTGGCCTTCAAACTCGGCAACGTCAACAGAGCCAGATTCAATGGGAGGCATCAGGTATGCAGCTAGAAGTTCAGAAGCCAATGATGCAATGATTGGGATCCTTTTCAAGTTCTTCACCAACGGAATCTCCTGCCCCTCTCCCACTGCAATTAGCTTCTCGTTGATCTTCACCATCCTGTCCAGCTTCCTCTTGAACTCAGGATTCTCCACGTCCAGCACCGCAGGGAAAATCCTGGCGGCCGTTCGATTTGTCTCAATGAGGACATGCATGTCAAATTCTTTTGTATTGATCCCAATCCCCTCGTAGAACGCCGTGCGCTGACAGTCGTTGAGATACATCGTCACGTACACCTATTCAACAATTCAAATCAAACATAAGATGCAGCAAGAATGAACGGATCTGGCGGATTCAAGGAAACAAAAGAACAGGCAGAGGGTTACCGAGAGGCAGAAGAATCTAGCCCAGAGCTTTGCCTTCCAATCGTTGAGGAACTGGGGCTGCGCCTTCATTAAAGCCGAGAAGAAATCGCCATGCCGGTTCTCGTCTTGGCACCAGTTCTCAAAGTACTTGAAGATTGGGTAGATTCGGTACTGTGGGTTGGCCTGGAGGTGCCTGTAAATGGTAATGTACCTCCAGTACCCAATTTTCTCGGACAGGTACGTCGCATAAAATATGAACTTGGGCTTGAAGAAGGTGTACTTTCTGGCCTTCGTCAAGAATCCCAGGTCTAGCGCCAGATTGAAGTCCGATAACCCCTTGTTCAGAAACCTGAAAACCGCACAAGCAATGGGATTTATGCGAATCAAACACCGACCTCTCTGCATATTATATGAGCGTACTTTACTTACCCAGCATGCCTGGCTTCGTCCCTCGACATGAGAGAAAAGATCTCAGCTACGACTGGGTTGGTTTTCTGTGTCATGATCCTCAGAGTTAATAAGAAATTAGAAGGAATCGCTAAAGGGATTAACCGAGATCCTCCTACAGGATTATCTTGAACCGCTTGATACTGTGTGAATTATAATTACCAAATTTCTTCTCCGCGGGGCTCCCTCAAACTAGGGCACCATTTCAGGAACCCAAATCGACACATAACAGTTAAATTGAAAGTGTTATTCTGATTATTGTTCTCTGGTTAGAGTGGAAGCAAATATACATACCCTAAGCCTCCTTCCAAGCTCCTTGTAGAGAAGAAACCCAGAGAATTCAGCGGTGCAAGATCTCTCCAAGAACTCCACGAAGATTTGACGAAGAGGCCCCTGAATTTGATCGGCAGCGAGCTTGAATTCCTCGCTTCGCACGAAATGCGTCTGGTTGTAGTCCGTCTTGAACTCCTGGAGAAGCGCCTCGAACTCCGCCTGGTTCAGCTTCTTGTTGATCTCAGTGTTGAACAGCGTCTCCATCTCATCGAAGTCCGTCGTGTAGAACCTCGGCGTCAGAAGAGTCTCGTTGATGCTTTTCTTCCCCGGTTTCTTCGAGGATTGCGCCGCCGCTGCCGGCTGCGGTGAAGCCGATGCTCTGACGACGAAGCAATGGGAGGAAAACAGCCTCCGACCGGCGCCCCGAGGGGCGGCAACGGGGAAGGCGGCGGCGGACGTGCTGAATTTTGGGATGGGTTTCACGAAAACCATTTCGAGAGCAGCCGGCGCTGCTGCCATTGTTGTGCTCGGCTGTCGCAGTTCTCTGGCTGACCGATGGCAAGCAGAGTGGGTAGAAAACGCCCGGCCCTTCGGAGTCAGGGTGTAATCCGAAGAAATCTGCCGCTGGGAATGGGAGAATTACACGTGGCGTAAGGGATGCCCTCGCCCCCGATGAAACGATCATCCGTGGTGGCTCTCGTGTCACCATGGATGACCGTATATTTTTTATTTAACATTTTTTTTATTAGATAAGGGAAAAGGCTTCTCTTGGGCACAATAATATTCATTTTTAATTTTGACATTTTTTTTAGATTTTATTTTTACGATTAGTTAAAAGATCGGTTCTCTCAATCTCACTTTTTCATATAAAGATATTAAATAACACAATGCATAAAGAATTAGTTCATCCCAAATGTTGAGGGTAATCCAACGGTCCCTCTTCATCTCATTCAAATGACTAATCATCAATTACTAAATTCTTTAGAAAACTTATTCTTCACAGCTCTGGGTATTTTTGTGTTTTCACTGCTCACATTGCAATAAGAATATGCTATAAATAGACCGTATGCACCATATAACAAAACAAACATCATTCATTTTATTTCATAACATAACATTGCAAATGAAGGATTAATGGATTTTATAAGATTAATACAAATACAACGAGACAATAAACGTAAGAAGTTGAAAATTTGATAGATCATGGTCTCTTAGAAATACCATAGTCGCAAACAACACCGTATTAAGAAAAGAAAATATTAGAAATAAGATCGACATTCTATAAAAGAAATATATAGAACTTTGAGAGAAAAGTAAACGAAGAATGAAGTGATTAAGTAGTGTATATAGGTTTTAGATGTAACGACTCAAAACATTCATTAATGAAAATTGCCCTCGATCTAATTAAATGTCTTGTTATGGATATATAAAATATATGCACTTCCTTGGTTTTATGTTTTTGGATTTTAAAATACCGTTAAAAATTGTTACCGTTGCTAATACAGTCATTGAACAATGATCAATTGATTAGTATAAATATATGGCTTTAACAAATCCAATTTACTCAGACAAATGAAGCGATGACCTCATCCAGTAAAATTGCTTCATACGAAACTCATTTGTCAGAGCTCAGAAAGGAGGTGGCATCACTGGGCTTCGCTATTAACCAAGCCCAAGTCGAGCTTCAACACGTTAAGTTTGAGCGGAACCGCCTACGAGAGAAGTTGAAATTAGTAGAGATTATCACCCGAACAATGTTATCCAAGCCACCCAAGAGTCTATCACCATCACACACCTTACCCTTAGGTCTTATGCGAGTGTTATAAGGGGTTATGTAACAAGATCCTAATGATTATGTGTATTATTTTTGTATAGAATAAATAATATACATTCATTTTATTATTGTTACTTTGTAAATAGTCTTTAAATCACAAATAGTATTTTAGTTAATATTCAATTAAGAAATCTATTTTGACGAATTAATGGATTTTTGAATTAAATAATATTTTAATAAAATGTTATTAGTAAATTACTTTTTATTAAATATAAATGATCATATAATTTTTATGAATACAATTGTAATTTTTATTAAAGTTTGAAAGTTGTTTTTGTCAAAACCCATGGATTTTCGATAAATGTCAGTTTTTATTTTAAAAGTAAAAATCCACATATTTAGAAAATTATTTAGATAAAATGAATATTATTTTTGGAATCAGGACGTCGAAATTATCCAACGGTGAATTTTTCATAATTTTCCGAGACAGTCGAATTTTTGGGTAAAAATTAAATACTGTTTAAATATATAATGTGTTTTATGACACTATAATGACCCAATAGTGATGTAATAAAATACTATAAATGAGATGTTCGGCCAATATATATTTTACCCTTAAAATAATGTGATTTTAGATTTGTTTGATTAATTTTATGGTGCCTTAATGGACGCTCCAAGACTTATAAAACATTTTCATTTTTAAAATGATTTTCTTGAGAGTGTGACTCACCTCCACATAAGCATGCCTAATATTTTAAGAAGTTCAGTCATTGGTCTTATAAAATAATGTTTTTCACCCCCCTTTGGCAAAAACCATGGGATGATTTGTGGTTTTGATTAGTTTATTGTGTAGGGTCAAAAACCTAAATAATAAAGAATTCCCTCCCTTTTCCTATATAAACTCACCCAAGCTCCCACTTCTCTTCACTCAAAACCCTTGGACCACATCCCTACTCTGCCCTCCTCTCTCTAGTACCCTCTCAAGGCGCCCCAAGTTTCCAAGAAGACTCTCTCAAGGCCCTCCCAAGCCTTTGGGATCACACTTCCAAGTAAGAGATTTCTTCCTTTCTCATTTTTGTCCAAATTTCTTTACGTTGTTATGCCCTTTTATTTTCAATTACAAATGTTGAGGTATGATTTCACACCTCCCCTATACTACCCTCTTTATGTTTGAATGATGAGAGACATCTTTCTCTCTCATTAATGCTTCCCATGTACATTCGTTACCATGCCGAAATTTTGTAAGAAATTTCTCTCTCCTTATTTACATTCAAACAATTATTTTGTATTATGAATCTAAATTCTATTACATATATTGGGACATGTTTCTATATGACCCCCTTACTGTCCATTTTATGTACATATGATGAGACACTCCTTTCTCTCTCATCAACCATTTTTTATGAATTCTTATGTCACACCGTTATGCTGCCGAAATTGCACCGTGATTTTCCAAGCCAAAGTCATTGTGTAGTGAATACCATGTCCATTTCTCTATCAAGAGTATTCACCTTTATGCCATTTACTTATTGATTATAGAGTTTCATGTATGAATTCCACATTCCTTTATCGTGGAATAAATGATGTTGTTTAATGAATCCATGTTATATGATCTATGTGGCACACTTATGCATGAAATGAAATGTTTAAGAAAGGTGCGTCTTGATAGCGCTCTAATTCATTGGGTAAAGATTAGTATCATGATACGTTTAGTGCAATGAGGGTTTACTCATGCTTCATGTTCAATGAGCCTTGGCTCATGCTAATATCATGTTAAATGTTGATGCACATTTCCATGTTATGATAATAATGCTATATTATGCCTTTATGTTCATGTTTCTCTTATGCTTCATTGATATGCCTATTTCCTAACATGTATTGTATTCTTCATGTTATGCCTTGTTTACTCCTTTATTGGGCTTTATAGCTCACCATTTTCACATACATGTTCTCAGGTTATCCCATGCAATGCTAAGTATAAGAGAATGTAGTGGTCATGTAAAAAAAAATTTCAATAAAGATGTTGTATTTTCATGTTTTAAGTGGTTATGTAATGTTCCTAAGCCCCAAAGACACTAGACCTCTCGATCTTCTATGTTGTATCAAGTGAAGGTTTTATGTAATAAAATATGTTTAAGTGTGAAATAAAGATCGGGGTTGTTATATTAGAATACCTATACAACCATTGCAAAGAGATAAAGGAGTCGTTGGGAATATGATGGTTAGAATAGTAACATCACCGTTACAATGTTAAAAATGATTGTTAGGGTTTCTTATGAAGTAACCATATAAATAAAGCTTTACATGAATTAAATAAGTAAATATATGTATTAAAATATCATAAAATAATTACTCAATCCATTTAATAAGTTGAAAGTATAGTATATTTTTTTAGTAAAATATGTTTTACATTATTTAATAAAACCCCTAATAATTATACTAAAATTAAATATTAGAATTAACTAATTTAGAGATGTATTTTGGCAAGATGAATTTCATTTTTGGAATCAACAAGTCAAGATTAGGTAAGTGTGTAGTTTTATTAATTTTAATAATTAGTGAAATACGAATGTGAATAGTGAAATACGATAAAATACAGTATTTTGTATTATTAAGTAAATACATGATTAATTATATAGTGAATGATATAAGCATGATTTGGTTCGACCACACATGTATGAATTTGTGTACTTAGTTACAATGATCAACATTATTCATTATCTCGAGAAAAATAATAATTTATTCAAGATTTTATTCCAAAACCCCTTCTCCTTCACCTATAAATACTACCCTCCTTCACTCATTTCTCCTCACTTGTAAAACTTATTCCTTTATCTAAGATCTGTCAAAATCTCCTCATAAACTCCTTTATTCATGTTTGGGGAGCTCTGGTCTAACCAAAAGGCCATTCTTCGAAGGCTTAAGTTGTATACCAAATGAGATGTCTTAAAGAGAAGGTGACAACATCTCATCCCAACTCTTTCAATTTCATTCTCTCCATGCCCATTCTAAAACTAACTATGGGTATAGAGGTCCCTATACCAATAGTTTAGACAAATTTTTGGTATATAGTCAAAACCAACGCGCTATACCAATAGTTTTAAAAAACTATTGGTATATGGTTGGTTATACCGACAGTTTTTTAAAATCATTGGTATAGAATCCCTACAATGCTTGGCTCACAACCTCCCCTCTCCCATGATCCCTAATTTCCACCTTACCCATGCAGTTTCCCCTCGTTCTCCCTAGAATAGTTAACCAAATCTCCCCCATTAATATTTTTGTTGATTTGATTCTTCTTCAACATCAAAACAGTGAGTTTTTGGTCCATCATCTATTCTTCCGAGCATCCGTTTCTTTTTTATCTAGGTATCAAACAACAACCGAGATCTCCTTAGGTCACGATTATTACTAATTAATTGAACTAAGGTTCTTTTATATTATATTTTTTATACTATTTCATAATAAATGTAATCATAGTTGATGCATTTTTTAATTTAGTTACTCATTGAAGGTTTCAGGCGCAACAGAAGCGCCTGATGGGGCATACCCAACTCATTTTTTTGCCGTAATCGATAATTAGTATGATATTTATATGATGATAAATGTCATGATCAATAAAAATGAATCAAATAATAATTGATGATTGAATGTCAGAACCAAGATGCATGATCATCACATATTATTTATAATTAAATTAAACAATTAAAGAATTACTTTGTGATTAATCCTTTCTTCATTGATAGATCTGACAATGTCTCTACGTCGTATTGTCGTTTCATTATAGTAATCAAAAGTAGATTCTCTCCAATGATGATCCATACGTGTTCCACTAACCTTCGAACATCACTGTAGAAATCTTTGGGTGCTAGCATGGTAAATCATGATGCTTGTGTTGTTCATCATTCATTGCTATGAGAATCACTTGAAGAAGGATTCTATTTGATCTCTCTAGGCTCGAGAGTGCTGGTGGAGGAGGATTGATTTCCGTTCTTGAGAGTGTTCTTGGAGAGGGAGCTCTATAGGGATTCGAGAGAATTATCTCCGAATGTCGTTGCGTACAACTAAATGAAATTGGCAACCCATAAAGAAAATAATATAATTGATTTTATATATCGCTAGGGTTAGAAAATAATAATTGTGCATGTGCCCTTATTATTTTTCTTAATTTCTATTGAACCCCATGTTAATAATAATAATAATAATAATAATATTTCTTGTCATGCGCTAAAATCACGAATTAAATTAATATTACTTATTTAAATAATATTCAATATATATAATTTCTCACCGGACCAATAATTTCAGTCCCCCATTCCTCCACAATATTTATCAGACCTTAAACAATGATTACTTATTTAATAAATATATATCATTACATTATTCACCAATAAATAAATAAATATTATATTCAATAAATAGTAAATAACTATTTTTAAATATTCTATTAACAAAATATTCTCTCGAATAACTAGTGATGGAATATATGCGATCAATAAAACATGAATAATTATTAAACCATGAGAATGAATAATATTTATTCAACTTGTTAAATAATAAATATTATTATTATTTAATTGAGGTTTGGATACACTTAGTGTGTGACCCTCTGAGCCTCTTTCTCATTGGCATTAGGTGAAGCAGCCCAAAGTCCAAGGGTAGCATCTAGCAACACATCAAGACACCCACAGAGAAAGAAGTTAATGTCACAATGACATAAAACCATATATGGATGCTTATTGTGTAATATAATCCTTTTATCTTGATATCTCTAATCAAATGGGTTGCATGTTGGTGTCATCAACTGATGTGCTCGAAGCCTCTATTTAACTTTTCAAAAATTGAACTTTCCTATAGGACACAATGACCATGGATTTATTCAAGCTATATAATTCCCATCAAAGGGTGTGATATATCAACTCCCATTAAAGAAAAAAAGAGATAAATCATTCCTCACATTATTCATTAATGGAATATTACTCATGACACACCCCATGTATCCTATTTCATCGCGAACTTATGTTGTCGCGGTTTTCATCAATACATCAAAGTACACAACTCATAACATACATTAATAATAATCTTAAAAGTATAAGGATCAATACACGTGTCTGTAGATGAGAACATCCAATGACACATGAAAATGTGGATTTTCTACTAGAGTGTCCCGTTATCATAATTTCTTACACTTGAAATTACCAAGGGAATACACTATGAGAAGGTGCATCAAAGTCATATGAGTCTCCACCCTTGATAGACTATATCATTTGTGACCCTCAAATGATTTCATCCAACAATAGAACAAATATTTAAGAATACTGTCATGGTACTTTTGAGTTCTCATCATTGCGGGGAACTACTATGACATTTCAGTGTGACAAATACTCTTAGGATATTATCGCATACTATGTCATGCAAAAGAATAATGATGATGTGATAAGGAGTTTATTAATATTAAAAACAATGAATACATGTTATCATAATGTACACAATAGTTGCTTCTAGGGAACTAACTCCAATAAACTCCCACTTTCAATAGAGCCAACTTCTAACAACCTTTAGTTCACTAGCTCTCACATGATACTCATGCTCCTATAGAGATATGCCTTTAGTCAAGGGGTCCACCACATTTTCTTCTTTGGAAACTCTGCTCACTACAACTTCACCCCTCTAAGAAAAATCCCTTAAGAGGTGATACTTTTGGTATAAATCCCCAACCTTAAAACGTTACATAATCTTGAGATAAGTCAACAATTTGACTTTAATTCACATCGAGGATCTTTTTAGGTTTAGAGTTTTAAAGAATTAGGAAATTATTAATACATTACATCTCAAATATTACAAAGCAGACACTTCTACTCTATCCATTTTTTTCACAATAATAAAACTCCTTAAATAAAATAAGAATTATTTTCTTGATAAAAATCTTATTGAATTCTTCCTTTCTCTTACCCTTCCTTACACCCTATGAAAAACATTTCAAAAACTTGGGATGAGCATAAAAATCTCAGTAAGGGTTATAAAATAAGGAAAGAAAACATTAGTCTATGAATACATACAAATCAATGAAATCAAAATTTTCACTCATAAAATAGAATATATTTAACATACCTCATGAAATCATAGGATTTATAAATAACTCATAGAAATCATAAATCATAAAGGTAACTTTTTTGCATCCATAAAATACTTACATTGTAGCTTTCACAACTACATAGGGAGTAACCTTCATGGTTATATTTGGAATATCCATCATAGTATATTCCCTAAATCTCTTAGGAGAAACCTTAACGTTTATCTCTATCACATTACCCAATGTATTGGAGAGATATCACGGGCTCACCCACCCTTGGTTTATCACGGAATCACCTGTATACATAAGCAATACCCAAGAACCATAACATAATCATAACATATGAACAAGCATAAAGGAAAAATATCATTTCCACATTGTAATCAAGATATTGATATAATAAATTCATTATCAAAACCATTTTCAATACAAAAATACCTAAAAATTAATATGGTATTTACTTTTCTTTTTAAAAACATTATGGCCTGTAGAGGAATCCAAGTATCAAATAATGCTCACAACGGCGAAAAGGTCGTTGTCACCGCATACGTTAAAAAGAAACATTCCTTTTGTCATTTAGTAAAACGCTTTATAAAAAAAGATTCCTTTTGAAAAATGTTGAATGAAATTAAAATTAAAATGGGTTGATTATACACCGTATAAAAGAAGGTTGTATATAAATCAAAATATGCCTCAATGAAAGGAGATTAAGATGAAGTTTCTTACTTTTAGTCTGACTTATCTTATTCATTCTTTATCTTCCTGAATAATAAACTTAGGTTAATTTATACTTTCTTCAAAAAAAAATTCATGTTTATTATTCCCATTACATCACTTATGACCATGTTATAATAATTAGTTAATTATTTGAGTTCATGTCGGACGTTTTTTTGATAATCTGTTCTTGAGTTGAAAATGAACATGGTATGATGTCACTAGTTCATGTGGCCATAAGTCCATCATCTCCAGAATAGTATCCACGACATATTCATCACTTTTACACATAAATCATATTGATTATTTTAAACCATTAAATATGGTTATGAAAAATTAACAACATTATAATCATGGAGACAGTAAGCCGTACGTACACATAAGTAACATTTCCATTTTTCATTGATTTTTTTAAAGAAAATTTGAGGGCAAAGCCCCCAGAATTGATCATTTTTCATTGATCATTATGGAAATAAGGTAATTATCATTTTATCTTTCCATAATGATAATAATATTATTAAAATCATCATAATATTTTAAATATGCTTATATATATATTATACAAGTGATATAATGAATAAAAACAAGTCACGCCGCTTCGTGGAGGTGATAGTTCACATGTACGCATGAACGACGTTATTATTTTTATACACATGGAAGAAAGAATATAATTGATATATTATTATATTATAATGATTAATATGCCATTAATATCACCTATTAATATTAATTCCATCATTATAACCAATCTTAATAGAAGGTAATGGAAAACGAACTAAATCGGTCTATGGAGGTGATAATTCACACGTACGCACGAATGATTAATTCCTTTCCCATTTAATGAAAGTAGAGATGAATTTTGGGGATGATATTAACATAATAAAATCTAATAATATTTAGGATACTTTAGTTATTATATCATCATAGTTGGATGATATTTGAGTAAGTGGAATAAGAAACAAAATAGAAATTCTTAAAGAAAACGATACATCTTTTTTCGGTTGATCGTCTTTGAAGAACACCTAAACACCTCTAAGAAGGGTGTTATGCCTAAAATAAGGCTTAAATAAAGTGAGTAGGGATTATATTAAGAGTATTTGAAAAATATTGGATGAAATAAAATGATTTGGAAGTGTGAGTAATAGAGAGGGCTGGATGCCTTTTTATCGGAGAAGGGAGGGGCACCCATGGAAAGTATTAAAATATTAAATTAATATAAATTATTGTTTTAATACAAGTGGATCCAACTTTATATATGGTGAATATAAGATGATTATATATCTAAATAATCTCATCCAATAGTTTTTAGACATGTATTGTGTTTATTTTAAACCTTATCTTTTCGGTTTACCCTTAATTATTCGCTTTTAATTTTAAAAGTGGTAACAACATTTTAATTATTAAGAAGCTATTAATTTTACTTATATGGGATAAATTTACCATAATTGGACACATAATTAACTTTTAGACCATATCATAATCACTTTGTGATTTTAAAATATTTTTTATATTTTTAAATAATTTAATAAATTATTATTTTTATAAAACATCAATTATGTCAATTTTTAAACTATTCACTTTATTGAATTTAAATAAAATCCAAACAGAGAGATAACTTAAAACCAAACCATTTAATAGTCTAATAACATGTCATATTCTTCTATAAAATTCTATTATGACATTAATTATGTCAAATAATATTTATTTTAATTTTTATAATATCATTTATTTGAATGTTTTATTAATGAAGTAATCACTGCATCATCATTGTGTCATAATTAAATTTATTTATTTAATATCTAAAAATTATAAATAAAATACCATGATGTAGGAAATATTTTTATCTTTATAATGAATATTTATAGTCTAAGGGATCACTTATATAACCCCACCTTAAAATTGTTTAAGTAAAAAGATACATGTTTATGTTATATTTCTCTTTACTTTAAATTAATTATTATAACATGTCATTTTCACACCCAAGTGGCTCCCAAATGCCAAAAATTCAGAATAAGGATTTTTTTGGTCACCCATGACTCATCCAATAATATTAATACATGTGTTATGGTAGTTTTATATTATTTTAATATTATGTTTACCATTATTTACCTAATTTACCCTTTAACCGTGGTAAATAAAAATAATTACTGAAGTTACTATTCATAACATCAAAAAATAAAAGGTACCTATTTAAATAAGTTGGGCATTTTGATTACAAATATGGAATCAATTATTCTAAATTCAAAACCCAGAAGTTGCATTAATTAATTTAAAATTAATTCTCATTGTCAAAACGAGAAAACGAGTTTTTAAGAAATAAAAACTATCAAAAGATGGACATGTGTTTATGTCTAATTTAAATGAAAAATTACTGAAAATGACCAAAATTGGATTAAATGATAAAAAAATAATACAATTACACTTTAAAACTAATAAAAAACATAATCTAAGTATATAAATAAATCAGATGAAATGACAGTTTTGACTTAAAATGCGGTATTTTTCACTATTCATTAAAAAAATAAAATTTATCATAAAATTACCAAAAAATTATCCAAAGTAAATTTTTACATCCCGATTCTATATAGGAAGTTTATTTTTTCAAATAGAATATATAAATGTGACAAAACTATATTTAAAAAGGGTTCTCCATCAAAAGGTGGTAAAATGACCTGTTAAAATTATTAGAGTATTTTATGCTTAAAATTATATTCATTCTCATTTTAAGCCTCTAAAATTCATTGGATAAATGTAGAAACATTTAACAAATATGTAAAATCATAATATAGTTAATTATGTTCATTCCTGCCAATACAATAGTTAGACGTTAACTACCATTTAAAATAATAATATTATTGTTGTATTATTTTTCAGTATAACTCAGTGTTGTGTGCAACGTAATATTTCGAAGAAACTCATTTTTGAGTGTCAGGTATGCTATCGTACATAGTTTCCCCTTTAAACTAAAATTAATATTAAATTCAAAAATATTAATAGATATGAAAATGTATTATTCTCTAAATACTTGGGATGTTACATTTGGAGTATACGCTTTGTCTATCGGTGTGACTTTGGTTCTTTTTCAAGAGACACCATTACAATATTATCATAATACAATGTGATACAGTCTTTGTTGCTAGGTACCACATAATGATCCTAGATAAATTTTCATATACAAATGGATTCTTTGGCTACATAAAAAGTTGATATATATATTCAGACTTATCTATAGAATCAGTGACAACTAACTGCTTTGAAATATTTTAGCTCACAACTCCTCCATTGATACAGAAAACATATCCTGACTATGACTTCAAATCATTGTGATCTGTTTGAAAACTATCATCAATATAACCCTTGATGACTAGCTCCTTGTATCCTCCATACACCAAGAATATAACCTTATTTATTCTTAGAAACTTAAGGATAAACTTAACAATAGACCAATATTGTTCTCCTGGATCAGCTTGATATATGCCTACCATGATCAATGCATAGGCAACATCGAGTCTAGTACATAACATGACATGCATGATTGATCCTATCGCTAAATCATATGATATCTTGCTCATTCTCTCTTTCTCCTCTTGTTTCTGAGGACACATTTTCTTAGAAAGATATATACCATGTGATATTGGAACCAATGACCTATTGGATTATTCCATACTAAATCTCTTTTGTATCTGGTTAATGTATGTACCTTGAATTAGTCCAAGAAACCTCTTGGATCTATCATGAATGATCTTGATCCCTAAAATGTTGTCTACTTCACCCAATTCCTTTATAAAGAAACACTTGTTTAACTAGTCTTTAACTGATTATAAGACCAATATCTCGTTTCCAATAAGTAATATGTCATCAACATATACTACTAGGATAACGACCACATTCTCACTAAAATGCTTGCAAACACATGGCTCACATTCATTCTTAATGAAACCAAAATCTTTTATAGCATCATCGAATCAAATGTTCTATGACCTGAGTACTTGCTTCAATCCATAAATGTATCTTTGTAACTTGCACATCTTTTTAGAATCTCCTAGAGTCACAAAGCCTTTTGGTTATGTCATGTAGACACCTTCTTGATGGTTCCCATTAAGTAAAGCTATTTTAAATCTATCTTCTAAATTTCATATTCATGGTAAGTTGTTATATCAAGTAGGATTTTGATGGATTTAAACATGGAAATTGGTGAAAATGTTTCAATATAGTCAATGCCTTGACATTGTTTAAACCCTTTAGACACTAACCTTTCTTTATAGGTACTTAATATACCTTCCATGTCTAGTTTTCTCTTGAATACCCATTTTAACCCAACAAGATTTTCATCAAATGGTGGATTGACCAAAACCCAAACCTGGTTCTAATACATGGAATCCATTTCATAATTCATAACATCTTTCCATTTAGAATATTCTGAGTTCTATAATTCTTTTTTCTAGGAGAGAGGTTCATTATTTTCAACCAATAACAAGTCACCATCTTTGGTGAATAGAAAACTATATCTCTATGGTCCTATTACCTCTCTGGTTCTTTTACACAGTACTTGTGTTTCAGGAACAACTTCTTCCATGGGGACCTATGGAATATGTTAATATACCAACTCTTATATATCTTGAGCATAAAATTCATTGAACTCAATCTTTATCCCACTATCCTTTTTGAGGATGTGGTCCCTCTCAAGAAAGATTACTTGTCTAGAAACAATAACTTTCTTATATTAGGGGTTTTATAGGTAGTATTCATTTTTTTTCCTTAGGATACCTTATAAAGATACACTTTGTGCCCCAAGGTGCTAGTTTTTTTCCTGAGATAGCCTTAACAAACTCCCCTCAAGCCATTACACATATATGTAATAGAATGAGTTTATTTACACTCTATAACTCAAATGGAATTCCATTTTCCATTTTAATTGGTACTCAGTTTAGTGTGTATGTCGTAGTTTATAATTCATATCCTCAAAATGATAACAAAAGATCTACATAAATTATCATCGACCTTACCATGTCCAATAAGGTACGCTTCCTCTTTTCACTAAAACCATTCCACTGTGGTGTGTATGGTGGAGTTATTTTAGATAGAATCCCAAATTCCCAAAGAAAGTTGATAAACTATTGGTTAAGATATTCACCACCTTGATCCGATCAAAGATTTTTTATCTTCTTTCTCAGTTGATTCTCTACTTCATTCTTGAATTCTTTGAATTTCTCAAAGGAATCATACTTATACCTCATCAAGAAGACATAACCATATCTACTCAAGTCATCAGTAAAAGTTATGAAGTTAGAATACCCACCTTTAGCTTCTACTAGAAATGGTCCACACACATTAGTGTGTACCAATCCTAGAAGTTTCATGGCCCTTTTACCCTATCCACTAAATTGTGGTTTGGTCATTTTTTCTTGTAAACAAGCATGACATCTTTCAAGTGGTTTTAGCTCAAAATAGTCTAAATAACCAACTTGATAGGGATTTATCAAATTATTTTCATTTATATGACCAATACAGTGATACCATAGCTAGGTGTTACATGATTCATGCGAACATGATTTTTTTATCAATTTCCAATACTTGGTTTTCATAATTTAATACACAATGGTTGTTATTTAAATATGCCATACCATAACATATGTTGTCTTTAGAAAAGAAACAAATTTTATTTACAAATTTTAAAATAAAACCATCTATATCTAGGAAGGAAAGAGAAATTATGTTCTTGGTAATAGTTGGTATATAATAACAATACTTTAACACTAATATCATTCATATTGGAAATGACAGGTGGTAGTCTCTTATGGATAGAGAAACCAGCCTAACACCATTGGCAGCATACAAATCCACCTATCCTTTGGAAATATTTCAGAATCTACTTGGTTCCTTTATTTGGATAAAGATTTGAGAACCATAGGCTATATCTAATACCTAATGTGTAGATATTGAAATATTACACTCAATAATGAATAAACCTTTAGCTTCCCCTTACTTTTGGGTGCAGTTCCTCTTCCAGTGGACGTGTTTTCCACATGAAAAACATACTACTTCCTTTTCCTTTAATTTTCTTTGGATCTTTCTTTTCTTAGAAGGATAGTGCTTGGGATCTTTAGACTTATTATGAGTCTTAGAGACCTTTTCCATGTTCTTCCTTTTCTTATTCTCCATAAGGACTTTGGGTTTGTCACACCTCATGTCCTTGTCCACTTGGAGAATCAGAGTAAGAAGTTCTGAAAGAATCTTTTCAATATTTCTTATGTTATAATTAAAAATAAACCTAGAGAATGCATTGGGTAGTGAGGAAAGTATGAGATCTTTCAACAACTCATTTGGGAATTTAATCCCTAATATGTCTAAGTGTTCAATGTAGCCAAAAAGATTTGCAACATGAGGCCCAACTAGCACCAACTCTCCAAGATTAGTTGTAAAAAAGCATTGGAGATCTAATATCTCTCTTTTCTCTTCTTATCTTGATAGAGAACCCAAAGGTGAGACATCATGCTATAGGAATCCATTTACTCATGTTGATTTAGAAGTTCATTGGTCATGGATGTTATCATGAAACATTAAATATATGTGGCATAGTTCAAATGTTTCTCATAGAGAGATAACTCTTCCTCACTGGCCACTTTACCAGGAACTTCAGGAATAGTTTCTTCTAGTACATACAATTTACTTTCATGAAATAGGATAATGTGTAAGTGACTTTTTGAATATTAGAAATTTTTGTCAGGGATAAGGTTATCCTTCTTAAGTATAGATCATAGTGATATGTTTGAAGACATGTTTATTGTCCTATCTATAATTAAGATGAGTAGAATTTTAATACTTTATCTGACAAAAGTAGATAATAAATAAATATTATATTTATTAATCTCCCACTATTTTATCAAAACCCAATAAAACTCACCATTAGATTCATAATATACTATTTCTAGGAAATTATAGTGGTAAGGATCCACATTCCCCTTCTCATCACCTGAACTTTGGACGGTCAAGAAAATTGAAGGATTTTAGATTAGAATTCCAATTGTCAACTGCATTAACTCACAGTTCCTTGATATGTTAATTGGACTCCCCAATCATGAAATTATGAAATCCTTAAATTGAGTTTCCTCAACCTTTGCCTCTTAGTTACACCAATTCCTGATTTGATAGTCAATGTTTGATGCGAACTAATGTAAGTCAACCCAAAAAATCAAGTTATAATTCCTTGATAATTAAAAGAACCCTATCTTTGTCTGTTCAAGCACTTTGAACTATGGTTTAATTTTTACTTAAGTAGTGGAATGAAATACCAAATTAAAATATTTAATCGATAGATTTTATATTTATACATCAATTACCCATTTTATATTTATTACATGATTATTAATATTATGTGTATTTACTTAAGTGATTAATTACATCTTAGATAAAATTTATGCATAAGACAATTTATTTTAGTTCTATCTTGTATGCTTGTTAATTCATTAATTCATGTAATCATGACAAAACATCCATAATGAAATAACTAGGACACTTGAAATAAGTAAAATAATAAATTGGTTTGATCGTGAGCTTTTACTAATGGGCAATTTATCTAGTGGATGATAAACTAACCTTGACCTAGGGAAAAACACCTTGAAACATTTTATGATTTATGTTGCAGCTTTCCACCTGTCCACCCATGTACCTCTTGGATTGGATTTTCCTTAGACACAAACTTGAACTGTCTATACTAGCTTAGGATATCCATCCATTACATAATCTTTTACTCACATGTAGGTGAGGGGAATCAAAGGATTGGTTAAGGGGTTTACATAAAAGAAACCATGGGCTCACATGCCCTTACATAATGAGAGGAGGGATGACATACATAACATTGATTTAATTTAATTTTAAATTAAAATGAAACCAATCAATAAAAAAGTTTGTTCTATGCTCACAATCAACCAAATACATGTAACGAATTGTGCATTTAATAAAAATAGCATTTAATTATAATCATTATTATTTAAGATAAATCATTCTCAAATTAATTAGTTATATTATTTAATTAATTAATTCTTTTATCTTAATTCTCTTCCAAGTTTTTCTTTAGATTCTCATCCATCACAATTTTAAAAAAATTAAATAAATTTATTCAAAATTAACTTTGTATAAAAATGTACCTCGGAGGTAACGTGAAGATTACCATCAGAACTACCCAACATGTATTATATTCGTATATTGTTTACTCATGAGATATGTGGAATACACTTCTTAACATGTAATTTCATGATGTGTGATATCAAATTTGTAATGACCCAAACCCGAACAACCACCCAAAAAGTGCTAAACGGGTCGGGTATTACTACCTTAGGCGCGCCTCCCCGAACGCCAAAGGCTGCCGACTAGCAGAGAGGGTCTTATACATATAGTGAGGAGGCTATACCCTCTCGGAGGATAATAATGATACTGGTCCAAGTATAATAATAAAAATTCAGCGGAATAAATGACTCAGCAGACTCTAACCAGACCCGAAGAACGGAAGCACATTCAATATCGATAAACAATGAAAGCAATAGATATAAACAACATCAGCAAAAAGTAAACACAACTGTATGCTGATCACTTATAAATACTACTGAACAAAAAACATGCATCCAAATAAGGTCATACATATCCATATGTAAAAGGGCACCAATGGATAACTAACTGTAGCTACCAAAACAAGTAAGCATGCTGATACAAGACATAAAGAAAAACAAAGTAAACTTTATCTAGGCAAGACCTCAAGGTCCCTACCATCCCCATGCGATAGCTAATACAGTCCATCTCCTAAAGCTGATCTCTTTCCTACACGTAAATCCATAAAGTCTACAAACATCCTGAAGGGCCCGTGCAAGGTGTGAGACGAATCTCAGTTGGATACCACCCAAAGGTGCGTACCTAATATAAGTGTTTAAACATGCATGCAGTTATAAGGAAAATAGTAAACCATACGATGCACAAATGAACAAAAACTCCACTGGTGCTTAGCATCCACCATGTATTGTCACCTGATTCGGACAACGCTGGAATCTCTTTCATGTAACCTGGCACCATGTGCCCCCTGACACCATGTGTCTTAAGTACCGACGTCCCAAAGGCACACCCATGAGATAGTAACCCAGAGAAACAACGATACCTGTCCTCAAATATGTAACTGGAGGGACAACAATGTATGCCCTCAAATAAAGTAACTGGAGGGATAATGATGTATGCCCTCAAAATAAAGTAATTGGAGGGACAACAATGTCTACCCTCAAAATAACGGTGAACCTCTGCCCCCAACCCGATAGCCTCAATGCTATCCCCTGAAGGATCCTCACCTCCCACGTGGCATCCTACGACAAGCACCCCCAAACCAATAGTACCTAAACTACAACTAATGGGGGCTTATTCCCACATGAGTGGTCAAAACCACCTCATCATGGAGTCTCTCTGTGTGCACACTACTCATAGTTTCAGGTGAGCGGTAATCACCAAAATAGTACCCAAGCCATAGCACCTCTGACACCTCGTGTCCCTGCGACCATGCCACTCAAGTCTGATGGCCTTACCATCCCAGTAACCCAGGCCATACCCAACCTGACAGTCATCCTTCCTCAAGCTGATTCCCATGATGCCTAATCCCGTGTTCAAAACCACCCAAAGTAACCCGGCCAAGCCCAACCTTTGATCAACATCAAACAAGAATATCCGGGCCATGCCCAACACAACCCAAAGGTTCCAGCATATACAATTCAACAATTACATATATAAAACATTTAAAAAAAACACATAAACAAGAAAAACAATCTAAACAGTTGTATGTGCTAACCAAGCGATGTCCCATACCAGCACTGGGGTCTTTAAGGTCTCCAACAATTCATATCAAGGTTCAATACACTAAACTCAACAATTTAAAATAATACAAAACAATTATAACCATTTTGGAATCCCCCGACCAAAATGCCCCGATGAGAAATAGTCCCTCACCTGGCCTCGCTCAAGAAAAATGATAAAAGGTCATACCCAAGGGAATCCCATAGGTCAAATAAACAATTAAATAGGCAATAGTAGGTAAATTAGGGTCTCGCTCAAAATACCCGAAAACGTGCCATAGGACGTGTCACCCAAAAGTCTAAGAAAACACAAAAAGAGGTATGAACCACCTACATGAGACTCGTAGACGTAGGCACGTCTGATATCGAGCTCCAATTAGAAGCCGATCTTTGTAGATCTAGGTTTCCATCAAATCCTGACAATTCCATTCAGATGGAAACTGCGACGCGTGAGGCAAGGGATCAAGAACGGAACAAGGTGCGTGGGTTTAGCCTCACTGTTGTGATCCCAAAACCACTGATAGATTGAAGAATGGATGTCAGATGAAGAATCTAGGGAAGGAAAAGTTTTCAGCCTCCCGGAGTGCCAAGGTCTAAAAAAGGGGAAGAAGAAGGTTTTCTGGAAAAGAGACGCGACGCTCTTTCATTTAAGAAAATAAAAAAAGTACATGGCGTGTATTTAAGGACTACATACTGTGTAGTGGCCTTTTCCATACTCCGAATTAAGTGGAGATCACCATAGGGATTGGGTGCTCTAAACGGGTTGACACACGGCTTGAACCTAGCCGGTATGCAGAAAGGGAATACACAGCGTGTCGAATAACACTACATGCTGTGTAGTAGGAATTTCCTACACAGTCATCACACGACATGTACTCAGTGAGCATACGACTGATACTCGCCCAACCCATACATGGTGTGTACTTTCGAGTACGCAACGAGTAGTTTTGGAAATTTCCAGAACTTCCCAAATTTTCCCAGTCCTCTTAGGAACAAGTCAAAAAATAAAATAGGGTCAGGATTTTGACACGTTCTAAAAACCCAGGTTCTTACAATCTCTAAACATTAACATAGATCGTCCCCGAGCTATCAAATGAAACCAAAAAATGGCACTGAACATACCACTCCGATCAAGTAACCCAGACTTCCCCGGTTCCAAAGGTTCTGACTAAATTCCTCAAGGGGATCCCCAACTTAGGAATTACCTAGCTCGATCTCAACCCGACAAAACTCAAAACAAGAAAAGGTTTACTAACCTGTTTTCCAAATGCATGGTCCTCTCGTGATGCATCGTCACCCCTATGCCTCATTGGTGCTCCCGTTTCGTTCCCGACACCCAACGTATCCCACACCGCATCGGTGTCCACATCCATGAGGTCCTGCATCCCATGGATTCTCAAAATAAAACCAGACGCCATGCACCTAAAGTAACCCATATCCTCGATTCCCCGATGCTCGAAGCACCTCAAGTAACCCGAATCCTCGATTCCCCAATTCCCATAGGACCTCAAGTAACCCATATCCTCGATTCCCCAATGCCCATGGCACCTCAAGTAACCCGTATCCTCGATTCCCCTGATGATATGAATCTCATACATATATATAAATATATCATGTACCCGATATGACGCCAATATCACTAACCAACATCTAGTCAGTCCACATAGATCCTGTGCATCACGTGCACTCAAAACAGACATGCCTCTACAGGTCATTCCAAAAGGAAAACATGAAAATCACAGCCACACCCATGGTGTACCTCTAACCATCATCGGCTCACCAGCCTGCTCAGCCTCTGGTAACTCCACGGCGTGCACCTGGCCTGAAGTACGACTGCTTGATTCCTGAACTCCCTGTGGTGTTTCTCCAGCCACTGACCATTGACCCCTAAACTGGATCCCACCATCTCTGTCACATCCTCTATGTGCAGCTGAACCTTGGATAACCTCTCCTGGTACTGAACCTAAACCAACTCTAGATGCCACCATCTGTCCTGGTCCCTGCCTACTGGCTTTCTGAGAAGGCTGCCTGCAGAACCTCTCTATATGACCGACCTGTCCACATGCCTGGAACTCCTTCGGAGGCCTATCGCAATGAGTCTGAACATGTACTGGTTGTACACACTAAAATAAAACCACTAAAGAACTTCTACGAGGTGGTCTAGCTGAGTCCTTGGGCTGACGGCCCTACTGGAACTCATCCCCTCCTCGCTTCCTGGTATCAGAACCATCACCTGAAGCCATTGCCTGGCCAAACTGGGGTCTATCCCTCTGGTTACACTCTACTATGAATGCCTGATTCACCACCTTTGAGAATGAACTCAACCTGAAGATATTCACCTAGATCTGAATGGTGTGTCGCAAGCCATCCTCGAAGCACCTCACCCTTGCCGCGTCATCGCTTACCATTCCAGGTGCAAAGCGCGACATCTCAATGAAAGTAGTTGCATAGTCCATGACATACATGTCTCCCTACTGAAGACTCAATAACTCTCAAGCTCTCTTGACCCTTAGTGTCTCTGGGTAAAAGTGCTCAAAGAACCTATCCTTGAAGTCCTTCCATGATAGTCCCTCGTGCCTATGAGCCTGAACCTGTACATCCCACCAACGCTTTTCCAGTCCTCTCAGCATATACGTCGCCAGCTTGACCCTCCTCCCTGGAGGTGTCTCGAGCTGCTCGAAGATCATCTGCATGATCTCTATCCAGTTCTCAACCACCTGCGGACCACCCTCACCCTGAAAAAGCAGTGGGTATTGCGACTAGAATTCCTGCGTCAGATATTCCATAGATGGATCTATACCCTATGCACCTCTATCGATCCCCTACAAGACATGTACTAGGCTAGCTCGGAGCTGCTCGTCAAGCCTTGGTCCTAACACTACCAAACCGGGATGTTTTCCTGCCTGTACTAGATCCTGAACCTGATCCTGTCCCTGAGCCTGTACCCGTCGCTCCTGCTCTGCCTGCACCGGATCCTGAACCTAATCCTGCTCTTGCGGCACTGTATCATCTCCCGTCTGATGCTCCATCTGAGTCGCCCAAAAAGGAACCTGCTAAATACCATAAATGGTCAGACAACCCACATACATAACAATTTATACATATATAACATAGATAAAGAAATAAGTAAAAGGCAATGCATAACTACCACCCTTACTCTCCCCACCACAACCATACCCCACAACATCCTGGCCTCATGGACTCCTTACCCGCCCCTAACAGAGCCAAGTATCAAAAGTACCTCAGATTATACCCATCCTGACAACCAACATTGCCTCAAACTGAAAACCTAGTCACCCAATCCTGGTGATCAAAATCACCTCAACCATAGTACATGCCTGCTCTCATAAGAGCCAGACCCAAATACCCTGCAATTATACAAATATACAAAGCATGGCATAACACATTGTAATAAACAAGCAATTTTTATCAGGAATTTCACCTATTCACATTTCAAGAGAATAAAAATCATGGCAATTGACATTTTTTTCACATGGTATTATCACATCATAAAGCATACGTGCAGTTATGAAATTGAAATACCCCTAAATGTGCCTATTAAAATCCAAGCAAATGATCCTTTCCATACAAGGACAAGGTCCAATTCTCCCTTACCGTACCAGGTCAAGGGTTACACATCAAAATCAATAACATTACACACCAAGTGAGCCACCAAGGTGGAAATCATATAAATTGTAATATGAGAAAAAGAAAATAGCAATTCCCATCCATGGAAACTTGGTTCATCCCTCGTACCTGGGGCTGCAGGCACCCAAGCACAAGCTAGAAACCCAATTTCCAGTTACAACCTATCTCTAGTCTACCATATCCCAAATAGTAAAACTAGCAAAAATAAAAAGAGAAGTCTCAATCTCATTAGTAGCTAGCGAAAAACTGTTACTAAATCCTTGTTAAGAACTCTTCTGATACCACTTTGTAACGACCCGGACCCGAACAGCCACTCGAACAGTACTAAACGGGTCAGGTGTTACTACCTTAGGGGAACCTCCCTGAAATCCAAAGGCTACCAACTAACAGCAAGGGTCATATAGGTATAGTGGGGAGTCTATACCCTCTCAGAGGATAATAATGGTACTAGTATGAGTATAATAATAAAAATACAATGGAATAAACGACTCATCGGACTCAAACTAGACCCACAAAATGGAAGCACATTCACTATCGATAAATAGCGGAAGCAATAGATATAAAAAACAGCAGCGGAAAGTAAACACAACAGCATGCCGATCACTTATAAATACTACTGAATAACAAACATGCATCCAAAGTAGGTCATACATATCCATATGTAAAATGGCGCCAATGGATAACCAACTGTAGCTACCAAAATAAGTAAGCATGATGATACATGATAGAAAGAAAAACAAAGTAAAATCTAGATAATAAAGACCTCAAGGTCCCTACCATCCCCATATGATAGCTAATACAGTCCATCTCCTGAAGCTGATCTCTTTCCTGCACGTAAATCCATAAAGTCTGCATGCGTCCCGAAGGGCCCATGTAGGGTGTGAGATGAATCTCAGTAGGATACCACCCAAAGGTGCATACCTAATACAAGTGTTTAAATAGACATGTAGTTATAATGAAAATAATATATAGTACGATGCACAAATGAACACAAACTCCACCGGTGCTCAGCAGCCACCATGGAGTGTCACCTGCTTCGGCCAATGTCGGAATATCTATCATGTAACCCGACACCATGTTCCCCTTGAAACCGCGTGTCTCAAGTAGCAACGTCCCAAAGGCACTCCCAGGAAATAGTAACCTGGAGGAACAATGATACCTATCCTCAAATAAGTAACCAGAGGGACAACAATGTCCTCCCTCAAATAATGTAACCGGATGGACAATGATGTCTGCCCTCAAAATTAAGTAACCGGAGGGACAATGATGTATAACCTCAAAATAACAGTGAGCCTCTACCCCCAACCCAATATCCTCAATGCTATCCCCTAAAGGCTCCTCACCTACCATGTGGCTTCCTATGACAAGCACCCCCAAACCAATAGTACCTAAACCGTAACTAATGAGGGCCTCTACTCACACAAGTGGTCAAAACCACCTCATCACGGATTCTATCTATGTGCACATTACTCATAGTTCTGGGTGAGTGGTAATCACCAAAATAGCACCCAATCCACAACACCTCTGACACCTCATGTCCCTATGACCATGCCATTTAAGCATGATGGCCTTGCCATCCCAATAACCCAGGACATGCCCAATCTGACAGTCATCCTACCTCAAGCGAACACCCATGACGCCAAATCTCGTGGTCAAAACCACACCCAAAGTAACCCAGCCAAGCCCAACCTGTGATCAGCATCACTCAAGAATATCTGGTCCATGCCTAATACAACCCAAAGGTTCCATCATATGCAATTAAACAATTACATATATAAAACATTTAAACAAAACACATAAATAGTCAAAACAATCTAAACAATTGTATGTGCTAACCAAGTGCTGTCCCATACCAGCACTGGGGTCTTTAAGGTCTCCAAAAATTCATATTAAGGTTCAATACACTAAAATCAGTAGTTTAAAATAATTCAAAACAATTATAACCATTTCGGAATCCCCCAACCAAAATTCCCTGATGAGAAATGACCCCTCGCCCAGCCCCGCTCAATAAAAATAGTAAAAGGGCATACCCAAGGTCATCCCATAGGTCAAATAAACAATTAAACAGGCAATAGCAAGTAAATTAGGGTCTTGCTCAAAATACCAAAAAACGCGCCATAGGACGCGCCACCCAAAAGTCTGCGAAAACACAAAAAGAGGTATGTACCACCTACCTAAGACTCATAGACATAGACACGTCCGATATCGAGCTCCAATTCGAAGACGTTCTTCGTAGATCTAAGTTTTTGTCAAATTCCGGCAATTCCACTCGGATGGAAACTGCGACGCATGAGACAAGGGATCAGGAATGGAACATGGTGCGTGGGTTTAGCCTCGATATTGCAATACCACAACCACCGATAGATTGAAGAACAAATTTTAGATGAAGAATCTAGGGAAGGAAACCTTTTCGGCCTCCTAGAGCACCAAGGTCTGAAAAAGAGGAAGAAGAAGGGTTTTCTGGAAAAGAGACGCGATGCTCTTTCATTTAAGTGAATAAAAAAAAGTACACGACGTGTATTTAAGAACTATATACCATGTAGTGGCGTTTTTTGTACTTCGAATTAAGCGAAGATAGACACATGACTTGGGTGCTTCACACAAGTTGACACACGACTTGAACCCAGCCTGTACGCAGAAAGGGAATACACGGTGTGTCGAATAACATTGCACGCTGTGTAGTAGGAATTTTTTACACGGTCATCACACGACATGTACTCGGAGAGCACATGGTAGGTACTCGGCCAAACCATACACGACGTGTAATTTAGAGTACACAGTGTATAGTTCTTGAAATTTCTATAACTTCCTGGATTTTCCCAGTCCTCTCAGGAACAAGTCAAAAAATCAAATAGAGTCGGGATTTTGACCCGTTCTAAAAACCCAGGTTCTTACAAACTTAATGACAACATGGAACACATGGTATTTACATAGCATGTTATGTTTCAATGCATGTAGAGTAATGACTATATTATGACTTATACATGATATGCAGTTTTGAACATTACACATAAATTAATTAGAAATTTAATATATATATATATATATATATAACCCATTATATCATGTGTACTATCAACTTAATGAACACACATAACACATGTTGATAAGGTTTAAGCAATGTAATAAATTAATTTTATTTTTACATAATTTGGTAATATACATGGTGTGTACAATCCAACTACACAATGTGTATTTTTCTTATAGTCTATCCATGGAACATGCCTAGGGAATCGACATGTAACAGTGCCACGAAAAATAATGGAGTACCCAACATGTACATGGGAAACATGTATAGAGACTCATGCCTTTTTACACATATTATTGCATGATTTTTAATATAAACATCTATTAATTACAACCCAAAGATCATGATTCCTAGTGTCTTTGGAAGACTAGGGTCATAATACATCAAAGTGATGGTAAAATAAAGATTATTTATTTTATTCTCCATAATGAGCTCCTAAATCCTTTATATCTCCTAAAACTGCATGGGATAACTAGAGGAACACATATAAAAAGGGGTGAGCTAAAAATCCTAGTAAGGAAATAAACATGATAAGAAAGCATAACATGTGAGTCAAAGGTATAACATGATATCATAAAAGAGGTGACACATGAGTAATATCATGGAAACATAACATAAAGAACATGGTATCATAAGATCATGGTAACATAGGAAATGTGGCAAAAACACAAAACATGACATAAAAGTATATATGTAAGAGGAATATATATACTATTTAGAAGCATTAAATAACATTAAAAGTTGTTGTCATTGATGAATATAAATACTTTTAAAAATATTGAAAAAAAATTCATGAGGAAAATAACATTAAAAGTATATATGTAAGAGACATATATATACTATTTAGAAGCATTCAATAACATTAAATGTTGTTGTCATTGATGAATATAAATACTATCAAAAATATTAAAAAACCATTCATGAGGAAAATAACCTTTCCACTTTGAAAATTACTTCTTGAAAAACTAAAATTCACAAAATATGGTAGAAATTATTTTCTTTGAAAATAACCTTGGAATAATATAAAGGAACATTCAAGGAAAATTTTAACGTCCCCTGATCCAGTACTCTCTCACGTGGATGAATCAGGTGGATTATTGGTCCTCAAGCACGCCTCCCCATATGTCAGAGGCTGTAGACTAGTAGTGAGGGTGTAGAGAACAAAGTGTGGAAACTATACCCCCTGGTACAGAGTTGTAATACAACAAAAATAAACAAATATCAAAGTAAAAAAATAAGATAAACATAACATCATACAACTGGAAGATAAAGGATGAACCAAGACAACCAAATAATAATGAACCATGTAATGTCAGACTTGAATGTAACTAAATGACATGCTAAAAGTCATATAGATAAAAGACAAAGATAACATAGATAAACTCAAAATAACCCAGCCCCGAATCCCTGGTCAGTCCTATCTTCAAGTTCTAACCCATCTAGAAATCAAAAATAAACAACAAGGTCCTTTACCCGTGTCCAAAACTGCATCCATGTAATCTGCTTGGGTACCAAACGACAGTCTGAATAGGGTGTGAGTAAAACTCAATAGGTCAACACCATCATGTATAAACAAAACTAGTCTGATAGTAAGTTTATGAAATAAAATGATAAATAGGAATATCAATTAATCAATTAATACAATATAATAATTAACTCGCTTTGACACCATACCATAATATCTCTGAGCATGTAGATTAACCATGCCAACCATAACCACAAGTCCATGGCATAATCACATAACCATGAAAATCCCTCTGTATAATAATTTCATCATAACTAGGATAAGACCTATAAGTATTATAGAATAAATGGGATAATCCCTATAAGCATTAGAACATAACCAGGATAAACCCTATAAGCATTTAAGCATAATTAGGCCAAGCCCTATAAATATTACATCATAACCAGGACAAGACTTATAATAATTATAGCATAACCGGGCCATGCACTATCAACATGACAACATAATTGGGCCACACACTGTATACATTACGACATAACTGGGCTCATCCCTATAAGCAATACAACATAATCAAGCCAATCCCTATAAGCATTATAATATAACTAGGCAAATCCCTCTATATAATAATTTTAGCATGAATTAGAACACAAGTCATAATGACAAGAATTACACAACATGACATCATAATCCATAATGGATAATTCATCCAAATACCATCTGTCTTTCAATTACCCTTTTATTCCTAAAATTATATCTCAAGTCGTTATCATTACAGTATACACACCCATATCATATCAAATTATCAACAATCATTTCAATAAACAAGTAAGTCATTTTCCAAGGTGAATCTATCACAAGCAATCACTTGAGGTCTCATATCATGCTAAATAATATTTTAATCCATTATCCAATTCATTATTGTCAAGGGTAAGCTCATCCTATGGGTATCCGCAAGCTAGGTCTCAACTCTACCAAATCTAAAGGGATCCAATGAGTAGTCCAAACACATGATTATCATCAACCATTATTTTTTTAGTTAATGAACATGTTTTGTTAGCGCAATTTCATAATATTTCATACACTTAAAAAGATAGAAATAGACCATAAGGCTTTGTTTGAGACCACCTAACTTTATCTAGCGATCAAATCAACACTCTCAACAGGGAATTCCAATAAAGAACAAAGGTGAAGGAGATCATAAGGAAAACCTAGATCACACAAATATCAGGATCAAAACCTGATTCAGTGGCGGTCCTAAGATCACACTGCCATGATGAAGGATAATAGAAGGAAGGAGAAAACCGAAGAAAAGGAAGTCACCAGATATTAACCACCAGACTAAGACGTCTAAAAGGGAAGGAATCAATCCAAAATCACCTGTAGTCGCCCTAGTTTTCAAGAGAGAAGATTGCATGGTGGATGGAAAATGCATCTTATACAAAAAAAAGGTTTAAAACCACCAATACCAAGATATTCATGATTTGAATCCCTTTCATGAAATCAATGTCTTGATTTATAAGATACACTAAAAAACATGACACCTCAAGTTAAAATAACCCCAATCGACCATTTCACAATGTGAACCAGTTTCATGGCATGTAAAATTTTCATGCTATGAACCAGTTAATGGAATGTTCTTGATAATAGGATCACGTTGTGTAACTTTTTCATAATGTGAAAGTGTCTAGTATAAAACTCTTATCCCAAATTTTGTAGAAAGAAACCAAACTACCTTTGAAGCTTTCTAAACCATAGAAAACCCTTATAATCCCTTGAAACATTTATGATCAGACTCCATTAATTCAAACAAACATACATCCCTAAAATTTATGTCATTTTCCCAAAAAAATTACTCCAAAACAAAGAAAAGGCTCAACCACCAAGGTTTAAAGGAGAAAATAAAACCCAACTAAATAGGTTTAACCAAAAATCAATAGGGACATATCTAAAAAAATATGGGATCTTACAACCTCCACACCATATAATAGATCACCCCGAGCTACTCCAAGCATCACTACGGGATCTAGGAACATAAGTCTAGCCACTATGACCATATATCAGATTCCCTCTCCCAGGTCCCCTCTTGAACACACCCAAGCTTCCACTACACTCAAACTAAAGGTATGGTAATTCCATGAAGATACTTCTCACTACGATCCATAATTAGTATTGGATGATCCTAAAAGAATGCATCTATACTAAGCTCAATGTCATCCACATCTACCACATGAGAAGGGTCAGTATGATATATCCAAAGCTACGATACATGAAACACATCGTGCATGGAACTGTAGCACTGTGGAAGGGCTAATCGACATACCATTATACTGACCCTTTCTGCTATCTTGAATAGCCTGAAAAATATGGGAACTAGCTTTCCTATTTAATAATATGGTTTTTTCATAACCTAAGTGAAACCTGAAGGAAAACAAAAAGACCCACCTCAAACTCCAAAGGACGTCTCTACTGGTTAGTGTAAGATTTTTGCCAACTCTGCATAGTCACCAACTGCTTCCTAATTAATAGAACCTACTCAGATGTCTCCTGCATGAGACTAGGTCCAACAAGCACCAAATTTCTTATCTCCAACCAACAAAGAGGTAAATGAAATGATATTACATACAAAGCCTCAAAAGGTTCCATCTAGATTGATGCCTGAAATATGTTATTTATATCCAATATCTATGAGTGTCATACACTACTCCCATGAACCAATGAAATCCATCACATAGGCTAGTAAAAAATCCTCCAAAATTTGAATCATCTATATAGATGGGCCATCAGTCCAAGGATGTTAGGTTTTACTTAGAAGAATCTATGATCCTAGAGCCTTTTGAAGACCCTTCTAAAACCTAGACAAGAAACAAGGATCTCTATCAGTAATGATACTCCTAAGAACACCATATACTCAAACTATATATCTCCCTCACATAAAGACTACCTAGATCATCAATAGTGAAGGTCTCCCTGATAGGCAAGTGTAACGACCCATGTTTTTAAATCGGATGAAAATATGAAGGAATTTGAATTTTGGTGTTTACTGGATGGGTTGTTTTTGAAAATGAGCTTCGAAACACAATTCCGAGAGTTGGAACACATTTAAGTGATGTGTTATTTTTAAATAAATCCATTAATTTAATTAAAAATTAAAATGAAAATAAATTAAATGAGGAAAATGGAAAATAAAGATAAATAAATGTTTTAATAATAATAATAATATTATTGTTATGATGATGATGATGATGATGATTATTATTTGTTTTAGGTTTAAGAAAAAAAGGGGGTCACTCCTCACCTCCTCCCTATGGCTCGCGATGCACCCCTCCCTTCTCCTAGGCCACGTGCACCCCTCCTTGTCTCTCCTTGGTTGTTTGATTTTCATCGGGATTTCTTCATGATTCCTATTATAATATTTAAGGTAAGACTCATGGCTCCCTCCTCTTCCCTTTGTTTGGTTGATTTTTCTATTCATGTCGCCCTATCCCATTCGGACGAACCCTAGAGTTTTGGTTGGACTTATTTTTGATGTTCCGCTCATTTCTAGGGCATGAAATAGATCTATCGGGTTGGCATCAGGTGTGTTTTGGAATCTTCCGCCATTGATGGAGTGGTTTGGTTCATTTCATATTGTTGCCGCCATTCAAGGTAGGTTTTATTTTCCACTTCCTTGTCAATCCTATTTTTATTTGGGGTATTTAGTAATTTTTTGGTTCCCTCTAGGTTAATTAGATCGTTTGGTGGCTCCTCAAAGACTTGCGCACACATACATAGGTATGTGTGTATATATATATCCTCCTTGTACATATTCCCTCTTGGTGAGGGGAATGTGTACATAGGATTAAGGGGTATATAAATATATAAATGAGTGTATGTGCATGAAAGTGTGGAGTGATCTTCATCAAAGGCATCGAGTTCCAAAGTATTCGGCTTGGCTTGATCTTTTCTTGAGGCATGATCACTTTCCATTTACCCTTTAAATTAAAGAATTTATTAGTTGCCTATTTAATTATTCCTTGATTAATTAACTTGTAAAAATTGGATGAAATGATTAAATATGCTAAATTATTTGATTTATAAAAAAATTCATATTTTTATAATAAAACCCCTCGATGGAGGTGCAATGTCTTCTAAGATAAAAAGTAGTGATTAGACTTTTATTATTGGTTTCCTTTCTTTGGTTTTCTTTATGCTTTGATGTCTTGTTTGGATATGGCATGTTTGGCACATGGTCTTCATTAAAATTATTAAATGGATTTTCCCAAGTAGGTGGTTTAATAATCAATTCCAATAGTCTTGAATTTGATACATGTATGGAAATTGTAGAATTGTTAGTGCTCTTTAGTAATTTGAATTCCTAAATTGAGTTAATTAATGTGGCCAATTGATTAACTGAAGTATTGTGGAATTAGATAATTAATTGGAGAATTAATTATGAGATTGAGGGGATATCCAAGTAGATAAATAATTGGGATATTAATTATGAGATTTAGGGATCGTGATTTGGATAATTAATTGGGGAATTAATTATGAGATATCAAATTTATTAAATTGAGACAATTAATTGTGAGATTAATTATGTTATGTTGATATTATAGACTGAGATAATTAATTTTAGAATTAATTATGAAATAATGGGGTTATTTATTTGATATAATTAATTTTAGAATTAATTATGTGATATTGAGATGGTTGACTTGAGATGATTAATTAATGAATTAATTAATAGCCTTGATGTACTTAATTAATTAAAGAATTAAATAAGGGTATTTTTTTTGACTAATTTTTGAATTAGTAATGGAATTGATGTGGATAATTAATTGTTTAATTAATCATGTGTTGATGAGTGGTAACATATTCATTTGAATGTGAATTAAAAATGGCAACATGGTCATTATAATATGTGATGTGCGAATGGCAACATGGTCATTCTAATGTGTGAATTAAAGAATGGTAACATAGTCATTCTAATGTGTGATGTGTGAATGGTAACATGGTCATTCAAGTGTGAATTAAAGAATGGTAACATGGTCATTATAATGTGTGATGTGTGAATGGTAGTGAATTAAATAATGGTAACATAGTCATTATAATGTGTGATGTATGAATGGTAACATGGGCATTAAAGCATAAACTAAAGAATGGTAACAAAGGCACTTTGAGATATGACCTCACTTGAGAATACTTCAGGCTTCAGCATGAGCTGAAGAAGGTATTGAGATATGATATCACCTTTGAATACTTCGAGATCTGACATGATCTGAAGAAGGTATTAAGATACAATATTACCTAGAAACACTTCAGGATCTGGCTTGAGTTGAAGATGGCATGAGGTACAAGTGTCCTCATGAACCCAGGAGTTAATGAGGTTAAGTAAAGAATAAATGATAATGTGATAACTGTTATTTATGCATTGTACTTATTTATTTATAAAACTATATACACTATTAATAGACTAGATTGGGCTAGAAACTGAGGGTTTCGACCTATTGATATTATTATCTCACACCCTGCTCAGGCCACTATTTCACTAGGGTACCTGAGTAGACCTTATATTTTCAAGACCCAGGTTGATTTTTTGTGTTGTTTTCTAGTACCTGAGAGTTAGGAGCATAGAACCGAGATGGATTTCAGGATACTCATGAATAAAGTTGTTGAGTAGTTTTTCTTTCATTACATTGTATTGCTTATTTGTAATTTTATTTGCTTTTACTTATGTCATCCTCGGTCTGACATTCATTGTTGTAATTTGGCATTGGCTACTTATATTCAGTTATTATAATATACTTCTGCAACTGTCCATTCTTGTTTATGATTACTCTATCTATTAACTATTGTTTATCGTTGTAAATACTCTGATCTATAAGGGAATAGTCTTCCCACAGACACACCCTAGTCCCTCGCTACTAGTCGGTAACCTTTGGTGTTCGGAGAGATGCACTTGAGGTCATGTGGTGACCGATTCGACTACCAATTTAGTGGTCAGTTGGTCTGGGATGTTACAAAGTGGTATCAAAGCCCCAATTTTCTTTTATTTTTTCCTTTGTCTTACTGTTTTGGGATGGTATATAGTATAATAGGAATGTTTTAGAACTTGGTAAATAGCCGTTCTTGAGGATGATCACCCCACGTACAGAAAATGACCAAGTGGCCATGGCTGGGATTGTTTCTTATGTTGTTCGATGCTATAGTTGATTTGATTTCACCTAGAGTGATTGGAGTATTTTTCCACTGATTATGGATTTATGAAGTTTATTGTATTTTTACCCTTTTCCTATTTCTTCAATGATGAAACATTTCATGCATCATATTAAGCACATAGATAATTTACATGCCATGCATATTCCACACCATGTAGTTTCATATGTAGCTTGTTTTTTGGTTATGATTGTGTGCCTCGAGTGTTATTCCATGCTTCTATGTTTAAAGCATGTTTATCCGTGTTAGCTTCTTATGATGACATTCTTGTTTTGATATATAAATGGTTTCATGGGCTAAATATAATTGGTTACATTGGATTAATTAAATGGTTGCGATTATGATGAGATCCAGTTTTCAATTGTAAGGTGCATGAGCACCTTTTAACTTGGAAAATGTAACCCATGCCATCGAACCATCCTTGAGATTTATATATATATATATTTAGATACTTTTTTAAAATGCGAAGTCTGCCAAATTAAAATGCTAAAGTGAATTTGTTTTGATAAAAGGGAGCCAAATGACAAAATGTAAAGCGTATGAGTGATTTATGGATCGGTAGATGACCACAAATATAACATAAAATTTATATATGACCATGTTATGATTAAATGGTTATAAGAGTGAAATATGTTTAATTTTAATCTAAAATGAATTGGTTAACTTCTAAAATGAACAACTAGACCCAAGTAGGTCATTTGGGGCATTTATCTTATGAGATGACCCATTAGGGTGTTTTTAATTTCTATAACTAAGTAATTGATCATGGGTTGATTTCTAAAGGACCCAGGTTGGCTTATTGGGACCCTCATATGCCATATTATTTGTTAAAAACTAATTTTATGATAAATTTCCCAATAAAGACGGGATGTTAATGAATGTTTAATGTTAAAATCGAAGTTTTATGAGACTTGACTGTTATGCCTGGTGCTTTGTTTGAAATACTTTTAATGTTTAAATGTTAAATTTGAATTAATGTAAATAATTGAAAATATATTCTGAGGTGGTGTTCTTTGTTATACTCCTCATGTAAGGGCAGTTTACTTTTTTCTTTGAGTTGATTAGGAACAGAATCGTAGGTGTTTTCTGTAGGCATTATTTTTATTTTAGAAATGAATTATATGGTAGGATCTTGAGCCTAGTGATTTTCTATTTTTCATGAATTAGTTGTATAGTTGATACTTAGGCTTCTGTAAGGGGACAACTCATGGTAGGTAGCACCCTTAGAGTTAAATTCCATGAAAAATAACATGATTTTCAAACATTTGGTGATGTTCAGGTGCCATTATCCCGAGTAGGATTCTTATATTCTAAATGAAAATCTTATTCAGCTGGGTGGTCATGTTTTATTGGCCCTTGTTATGGGGATAATCATCAAGTAATGCTCGTTTTAAGCAGTTTAGACAAATCTAGGGCATGCTCGGCCGTTTCTTAGGTCACTTGACCCTCTCTTATTCTTCAGTGATGGACGACTTGGTATTTCATCATCCATATTAATGGTCATATGGGGCAATATGACTTGGGGATAAATCTCTTGCACAAGCCATATGATACTTGAATTCATATGGCGGACAACCTATGGGTAGTATCCAGGATGTATCATTTGCTTCTAAAACCTCATGGTAGTATGCATTCACATATGTGGTGCCCGTTGATTTCAAGGTGATAAAACAAACCATTTGAGTTTGGTTAATTGATGAGGCTTGAGGTGTTCAGTATATTCTTGGGTCATCTCTAGAGTAGAGTGACTTGGACATTAAATGAATCAAGTTTTTCCCCATGCTCGGGATGAGTTTTGGGTGACTCGGGTGTTTTGACATGTCAGTCCATTCTGTATTGGATTTCATGTCTAAAGCTATGATGTATGTGAGTGTGAATTGAGTGAATTTCACATGTACATTTAAGGTGGGTTTGATATATCACTCTTGTGAGTGGATAGTCAATCTATTCTTTTGATGACTAGGACACTCCTAAGGTGGGAATCATTGTATTGGTACTATTAAATATGTGTCCTTCTAGATAGAAGGAATGCAATCGAAGAGGACCATTTGGAAATGGTTGGTATCGCTTGAATTCATTTTAGGCTTGCGAGTTTTGAATCTTTTCAGTGCTTTCATGGCAGTGTGACGTTGTGGTGGTTGGTTGTGTATGAAACCTTTGTAAACACTGTTAGTCTTAGATGGGATTCAGTGGTTAATCTTGAACGATCACATAATTCCTTAGGTGGTGAAGGCATTGTGGATCGATTAATGATAGTGCATCGGTAGGTGGAGCCGAGGTTCTTTCAAGAGGTCAACTAGTAGTGGTTAGACTATTATTTTTAGTTTTATTGGTTTTTTGGAAACTGTTCAAATCCTCTTAGGGTATTTTACCAAGCGACGAGCATGTACCCTATCTTGATGTCATCCTTGATGCACTAAGAGAGTGTCATTCTCACACTGCGCTAAAGTCTTAAGATCCTTTGGGACTGTTTGGGTGGTTTTCTCAGTGTTTCATGGTGACTCATGGTTCTTATTGAGTATTGGTTAGTACTAAGTGATACTTGGGTTCCCAAGTAGGAATGCCTTGGATAGACTCTTGGATTCCAACCATTTTCCTTTGACATGACTTCCTAACAGATTCCACTATGATCATAGTCATTGATCTATTGTGAATGTTTGGCCTTTTACTAAGCCTCTTTTCCAAATATAGTGTATAGAATACCTTGGTTAGTTCCTTGGAATCTATTCATTTGAATCCAAGGTTATCCTAAAATTGTGTTGGGCTCTAAGGTAATATTTAAAAAGGGTAACGATTCCAGTGGTCCGGGCCTAGGTTACTCCCTTGTTCATGTCAAGACACAATAGATTAAATTCTCAGGTGATGGTTTGACTAAGTAACATCACCATAAGTCATCTTTGATCTTTGGTGAATGTGTTCCTGATAAATTCAAGGTGCCTTGGAATAAGTCATTATAGTTCTATTTGTAATATGTCGCCTGTCTAAGCCGAGCATTGTGATATGGTCAGCCGGAGGTGGCTTGACTCATGTTTTAACTTTTTCAATAAATTTAGTCAGTGAAGAACTGTTTTAAAGAGTGTTATCGAGTGAATATGAGTACGGTATGTGTCAGCCTGAGCCTTTCATAAAAAGACAACTCAACCTATCTAAGGGAGGTCAGTGGGGAATTAACCATTTTACCATTTTCAAAATCACACTAAGAGCATATCTAGAATACTTAGAGGTTTTCTTTTGAGGAAATTCCAATGGTGGAGGTACCATGGATCAGAATTGGATTTATTTAGTATTGAAGACTAAGGTGGGAAGTACCTTTGTCCAAATGTTTAACGAGATGACGATGTGGTCATGTCTCTAGCTAAACGAGTTTGGGTAAGTGTTGTCTTGGTGTTTCGGTTGGAAAACGACCATTGGCCCGAGTTTTATTTTCTTTAGTGACATGTGCTTAAATGAATGCTCGAAGGTGTTTTGGGCATTTGGAAATGAAACATGACCATTTGAATGAGACTTTATGACCCTTTTAGGTTAGGTGATGTTTTTGTTGTTCCCGAAGGATTCTCAGGGATGAGAAATTATAAGGTGGGGAGGTTGTAATGAACTATGTTTTTGAATTGGATGAAAATCTAAAGGAATTTGAATTTTGGCATTTACTGGATGGTATTTTTTTGAAACTGAGCTTCGGAACACAATTTTGAGAGTTGGAACACCTTTAAGTGATGTGTTATTTTTAAATAAATCAATTATTTTAATTAAAAATTAAAATGAAAATAAATTAAATGAGGCTAATGGGAAATAAAGATAAAGAAAAGTTTTAATAATAATAATAATATTATTATTGTTATGATTATCATTAATAATAATAATAATAATAATAAAAATAATAATAATAATAATAATAATATTATTATAATTATTTATTTTAGGTTTAAGAAAACAAAAGGGTGTCACTTCTCTCATCCTCCCTGTGTCTTGTGACACACCCCACCTCTCCTAGGATGCTCGTGAACCCCCTCGTCTCTCCTTGGTTCTCCAATATTCCTATATATTTCTTCACAATTCCTCTTTGAATCTTTGAGGTAAGACTCATGGTTCCCTCCTCTTCCCATCACACTATCCATTTCGGCCAAACCCTAGAGTTTTGGTTGGACTTATTTTTGACGTTGATATCATTTATAGGGAATGCAACAGATCTATTGGGTTGGCATCAGGTGTGTTTCGACATCCGCCGCTAACGAAGAAGCGGGTTGGTTTGTTTCATCTTTCCACCATCATCTGAGGTAGGGTTTATTTTCCGCTTCCTTGTTTATCCTATTTATATTTGGGGTCTTTGGTGATTATTTGGTTTCCTTTAGGTTAATTATATTGTTTGGTGGCTCCTAAAAGAATTGCACACACATACATAGGTACGTGAGTGTACATATGTATATATATATCCTCCTTGTACATATTCCCTCATGGAAAATGGAATGTGTACATAGGATTAAGGTTAATATAAATATATACAGGAGTGTATGTGTGTGCAAGCATAGATCTATCTTCATCAATGGCATTAGGTTCCAAAGTGTTCAGCTTGGCTTGATCTTCTCTTGAGGTAGGATCCTTTTACTTTGCCCCTTTAAATTAATTAATTCATTAGTCACCTGCTTAATGCTTCCTTGATTAATTAAATTTTGATCCTTGGATTAAATGCTTAAATATTCCAAATGATTTGTTTTATAAACAAAGTCATGTTTTTATAATAAAACCCCTTGATGGAGGTGCACTGTCTTCTAAGCTAAAAATCAGTGATTAGACTTTTATGCTTGGTTTCCTTGCTTTGATTTTATTTATGATTTTATGTCTTATTGGGATATGGAATGTTTTCAAAATGGAATTTATTCAAATTATTAAATGATTTTTCCCAAGTAGGTGGTCTAATCATCAATTCCCATAGTCATGAATTTGATACGTCTATGAAAATTGTATAATTACTAGCACTCTTTAGCAATTTGAATTCCTAAATTGAGTTAATTAATGTGGACAATTGATTAACTGAAGTATTTTGGAATTATATAATTAATTTGAGAATTAATTATGATATTGAGGGGCTATCCAACTAGATAATTAATTGAGGGATTAATTATGAGATTTAGGGATCATGATTTAGATAATTAATTGGGGAATTAATTATGAGATATCAAATTGGTTAAATTGAGATAATTAATTGTGGGATTAATTATGTGATATTAATATTATAGATTGAGATAATTAATTATAGAATTAATTATGAAATATTTGGGTTATTTCTTTGAGATAATTAATTGTAGAATTAATTATGTGATATTGAGATCATTGACTTGAGATGATTAATTGACGAATTAATTAATGGACTTATCATACTTAATTAATTAAGGAATTAATTAGGGGTATTGTTGTGTTTAACTAATTTTTGAATTAGTAATGGAATTTATGTGGATAATTAATTGTTGACTTAATCATGTTTTGATGAATGGTAACATGGTCATTCTAATGTGTGATGTGTGAATGGTAACATGATCATTCTAATGTGTGATGTGTGAATGGTAACATGGTCATTCAAGTGTGAATTAAAGAATGGTAACATGGTCATTCTAATGTGTGATGTGTGAATGGTCATATGGTCATTCAAGTGTGAATTAAAGAATGGTAACATGACCATTCTAATGTGTGATGTATGAATAGTAATATGGGCATTCAAACATGAAATAAAGAATAGTAACAAAGACACACCAAGATATGACATCACTTGAGAGTACTTTAGGATCTAGAATGATCTAAAGTAGGCATTGAGATATGATATCACCTTTTAATACTTTTGGATCCGACATGAGCTGAAGCAGGTATTAAGATATGATATTACCTAGAAATACTTCAGGATCTAACATGAGTCAAAGCTGGCATGAGGTAAGGGTGTCCTTGAGAACCCTGTAGTTATGTGGTTAAGTAAGGAATAAATGATAACATGATAACTATTTATTTATGCACTGTACTTATTTCTTTATAGAACTTCATACACTATTAACAAACTGGATTGGGCTAGACACCATGGGTGTTGACCTACTAAGATTATTATCTTATACCATTCTCATGATGCCATTGCACTGGGGTACCCGAGTAGACCTTATATTTGTAGGACCTAGGTTGATTGCTGGTTCTATTTTCTAGTACCTAGGAGTTAGGATCATTGGATCGAGCTAGATCTCAGGATGCTTGTGAAGCTAGTCATTAGGCAATTTTTCTTTCATTACATTGTATTGTTTATTTTTAATTTTCATTACTTGTACTTGTAGAATCCTATGTCAGACATGAATTGTTGTAATTTGGCATTGAAAACTTATATTTAGTTATTATAATATACTTATGCTTCTATCTATTATTGTTTATGCTTTCAATATCTATTATTTATTGTTTATCGTTGTTCATACTCTGATCTATGAAGGCATAGTCTCTCCAAAAACACACCTTAGGCCCTCCTTGCCATTTTTTTATCCTCTCGCATTTAAGGATATGAACTTGAGGTCATGTGGCGACTGGTCTAGCTACCAGTTTAGTGGTCAGTCAAGCTGGGACATTACAATAAGAAGGGGGATACCTTCGTCAGTTGATCTAACATCACCCATACTACATCATTCTTATAAGGTGTCCTAGTCAATACTATCAAAAAATCCATAGTGACATCATCCCATTTTCATTCTTGAATGGGAAGAGGCTGCAACAAACCAGATTACCTCTGGTGCTTGGAGTTCATCTACTAATAGGTGAAACATCTCACTAAAAATCATAATGCCCCTTTCTCCATTCATGGATACCAGTACTATTTTTGGATATGATGATACATCTTTATCAGACATGGGTGTAACATGCATATAGAAGCATGAAACTCTCTCATCAGTTCCACACACAAACCTGTAGGAACCCATACTCAGCCATAATAAATAATAGAATTTACACTACTAAGATACCATCCTGATGGTGGCTCCCCACCATATAAGTTTTCCCTCATAGCTAAGACCCCCAGATTAGATATTTACCTAGTCTTGATCCAATTAAAAATCATAGATATAACATATGTTAAGGTCAGAGATACTCACCCTGAGGATCCTGAACATCTAGATGTATATCTGTAAAGAGTCACATCATCCACCACTCATCGCAAGACTTCTACAATGCCCCTGTCTGTATCTTTCATCTCAAGTCATATGCAATGAAATTTCCCTTTTCTGGTATATAAATCATCTCAAATTTGAAAGACTTTAGATACTCAACCCACCTCCTCCGTAAAAGGTTCATGTCCTACTAAAAAAATATGTATCTAAGGATGTTGTGGTCTATGTACACCATAAACCTATCACTCATAAGATTATGTATCCAGTATATTAGGTCATTTACCACTAATTCTAACTCTAGATCATGAGTAGGATAATTCCTCTCATGAATTATCAATTGTATGGATCTATAAGCAACCACTTGATCCTCCTGTATTAGAAATGCTCCGAGTTGAACTATAGATGCATCAAAGTACATGGTATATGTCTTAATCAAAACAAGTAAGGTGAGGATCTGTGATGAAGTCAACCTACTCTTCATCTCTTGAAAATCTCTCTCACAAGCATCTGACCAAACAAACTTCATCCATTTCTTTGTCATCCTGGACATTGGTGATGCCAAATGGGAGAAGTCCTAGATAAAACTCTAATAATAACCTGATAAACCCAGAATGATCTGAATATAGAATATATTCTTGGGCCTCTAACAATATACCATGGCTACAAACTTCTCTAGGTCCACTAACACTCTATCCTCTGAGATGACATGACCCAAGAAGTGAACTTTATCAATCCAGAAACTGTATTTGGTTAGCTTGGTGTAAATCTGATTCTCTCTCAATGTACTTAAGATGATGTAAATATACCATGCATGATCATCTATATATTGGGAGTAAACTAAGATTTTATCGAAGAAAACCACCAAAAATTGATCCAGGAAAGGATGAAAGATTCAGTTCAAGTCCATGAATACCACTGGTCCGTTTGTCAGACCAAATGACATCACCAAAAACTTGTACAAGCCATACCTACTTCTAAAAGTAGTGCAAAGTATGTTTGATGGTATCACTATCAAATTATGATACCTTAATATCAATTAAATCTTATAGAAAATCCATTTACCTCTGAGATGATTGAAGATATTTTTGATGTGCAGAAGGGGATACAAGTTCTTGACCATTATCTAGTTCAATCTTTGATAGTACAAACACAAGCGTGAAGTTCCATCATCCTTCTTGGTGAAAATAATGGGATAACCCCAAGTTGATGCACTAGGATGTATGAAACCCTTATCTTCTAGATCTTACAACTGAAATTTAAATTCCTAATTCTCTTTTGGTGCCTTCTTGTAAAGTGGGATAGAAACTAGCTCTGCTCTTAACACAAACTTGATCATGAAATTGATCTCTTGCTCAGGTGGTAATATATAGAACAAATCAGGAAAGACATCCTAAAAATAGTCTAACCCTAGAGTAAAATTATCCTACTAAATTTCACCATCATCTAGAAAAATTTATTCTATATGAGATGTGATACAATCCAATATACACTAAATTGGTCCTGCATGACAAACCTGAACATCCCACCCACCCTAGTGAAAATAGATTCCTCCTTCTAGATATAGAATAGTAACTCTCCTCCAATAAAATTCTATGTGATATTGGTATAGAAATAACCAATATATACCAATAATAAAATCAAAACCTGTCATTTCTAGCACAAATAGTTCCCAAAAGAAATGGTAACCACCAATTTCTAGAGAATACACCTTGTAACATTTGATACCCAATGACTGAATTCCCAATGGTGTATTGATGGTCAAAATACCATCCAAGATTTCCATAACCAAGCCCAAACCATTTAAAAAAAGAGAAGATATAAATGAATGTGATGCTCCTATATCAAATAAAACACAATCATGGGTAGATGATACAAGAATCGTACCTATGATAGTAGAAGGCCCTACATCCAAACTATCCATAGTAGAATGTATAACATGTAGCTAAATTTCCCCTCTACCCTATTCTCTAGTTTGACTCCATTGCACTATTACATCTACTTGGTACTACTATTCCTTCATTGGGGTACCACATCCCCTATTCCAAACTGAACATCCAGTGGAAATCCAGTTACCAGTCTTTTGAGAGGTAGTTGAGTCCTTCCCAGAACCTAGTACCTTTCCTGACCCCTAACACTATTCTCCTGCTATATTCCCCTAAAAAACCGCAGCAATCGGCCCAACCTTCTACAATAACGACCTTCCAAAGTAGGGTATGAAAACTGAAGCAACTTGTGACCAAAATTTCTACACTAATAAGAATGCAACAGAACATGGTCCTAAGATGGATTCCCATTGCCCTGACTACTCTTCCCACCATTTCCTTGATCATAACTATCATAAATATGCTTCTTTACACCATAAGAAGAGCTCCTAGTTCACCCATTTGAAACATACTAGTTGTTTCTTGGTCCACTCCAAGATTCCATTCTATGATGAGTTCATGATTCATTACATCTGAAATGATACTCAAGCAAAAAAAGTTCAATTCTGACTAGATATCATTATGAATCCCATCCTGGAAATGCCTCACCCTAACAATCTCATCAATTGCTAAAGATGGCTCACAACAATTCAAGTCAGTGAAACGTCTAGCATAGTCTATCACTAAAAATATCTCCTGCATTAGGTGCATGAATTCAAAAGACTTATCACCCCTCAAAGTCTTAGGATAGAAGTGTTTAAGGAACTTCATCTCTAAGTACATCTAGGATTACTCCTCTTGCTACCCATCTTACTCTAGAATGTCCCACCAATGATTGGAAGGACCACATAGCATGTATGTAGCAAGATTCACTCTCCTATATATGGGTGTATCAAGTTTCTTGAATATTATATGAACTAAATTGATCCAAAACTCAGTTTCCTAAGGGTCTCCCTCCCTAATTAATGTAGGAAGATGTTGTAGTTGAAACTCTCTCATCATCTCAAACTTCGAAGACATGATATGAATAGTCTACCTCTCTATGGATCACATGACCCTTCAGAAGTTTTCACAAATATGGTTATCCATATAATCCTCATGAGCTATAGGAAGATCTGATTTAGCTATGTTAGGATAATGCTGATTTCCGATCTCTTAACGCTAATTTGAAGACGATGAGGAGGCATTGTCTCTACAATACAAACACACTTCTTAGAACACTAGATAGTAACAAGGTCAACCTAAATAGGTGGAAAAAAATAGAAACACTAGATTATGGTCTCTCTAAAAATGGATTAACTAGTGAATTAACATGACATAACGGTTCCTTTGATTTTATTTATCTGATATAACATAGATTTCATTTCACAGATCATACATACCAAAAAATCACATGCAATAAATATGTCCCTATCATGAACAATGAATGTAAATATATATATATCCCTACATGCCTATCATTATTCATGCATACTCATATCATGTCAAACCAGGTAACGAGTATAAATCTCAAGAAATAATAACATCACACAACATGTTAATCACCCAAGGTGAAATAAAATCAAACTATAACAAGCAAACATAATGGAAAAAAATCCCATCCTTGGGAACTTAGATTTCTCCCCATACATGGGTTAACTAATCCCATGCACAATCTCAATACCAAGTCCTGAAACATCCTAATATTCTTTATACCTTTCCAAAAAGTAAAGCAACTAAAAATAAAAATCTGATGCTCTAATACCACTTTGTAACATCCCACGATATGGAACTCTCTCATGTGGATAAATCAGGTTAGTTACTAGACCTCAAGCACACCTCCCTGTATGCCAGAGGCTTCCAACTAGCAGTGGGGATGTAGAGAACATAGTGGGGAGACTATAACCCCTAGTACAAAGTTTCAATACAATGGGAATAAACAAATATCATAGTAAAAAATAGAGGAAACAAAACATCATACAACTTGAAGATAAAGGATGAAACAAGTAAACCAAATAATAATGAAACATGTAATTTCATTCTAGAATGTAACTAAATTTAATTCTAAAAGTTATATAAATAAAATACTAAGATAACACAAAAAAACTAAAAATACCCCAGTCCTGAATCTCTATTTGATCCCATCTCCAAGATCCAACCCATCTAGCAATAAAAAATAAACAATAAGGTCCTTTTAGCTTGTCTAAACCTATATCTATGTAATTTTATTGAGTAAAAAATGGTGATACGAATAGGGTGTGAGTAAAACTTATCAGGTTGATACCACTGTTTCTAAACAAAACCAGTCTGATAGCAAGTGTATGCAATAAAGCGACAAATATAAGTATCAATCAATAAATTAATATAATACAATAATTAACCTACTTCAGCACTATGATGAAATATATCTGATCATATATAATAACCATTCCAACCGCAACCAAAATCCCATGAAATAATCACATTACTGGGAAAAGACCTCTGTATAAGAATTTCAACATAACTAGGCCAAGACCTATAATCATTTAAGCACAACTGGGCCAAGCCCTATAAGCATTACAATATAACCAGTCCAATCCCTATAAGAATTATAGCATAACCAGTCCAATACCTATAAGCATTACAATGTAATCGGTCTAATAACTATAAGCATTATAGCATAACAAGACCAATTCCTATAAGTGTTACAACAAAATTGGTCTAATCCCTATAAGAATTACAACATAACAGATCCAAGATCTATAAGAATTACAATATAACTGGTATAAGACCTGTAAGAATTATAGATTAACCATGCTATGCCCCATAAGAATTACAAAATAATCGAGACAAGCCATATAAGAATTAAAATATAATCGGTCCAAGACCTCGATATAAGAATTTCATCAAGAATCAGAAAACAAGTCATAACAACAAGAATAACACAATATAACATCATAATCCACAATTTTCAATTCTGCTAAATACCTTTTTTCTTTGAATTACCTTTTCATTCATCAAATTATATCTTAAGCTATTATCATGCAGTGTATACACCCATCTCATATCAAATTATCACCAGTTATTTCAATAAATAAGCAAGTTATTTTCCAAGGTGAATCTATCACAACCAACCACCTGAGGTCTCATGTCATGCTAAATCATATTTTAATCCATTAGATAGTCCATTATTGTCAAGGGTAGGCTCACCCTATGGGTAGAAGCAAGCTAGGTCTCAATACTATCAGATCCAAAGGGATCAAATTAGTAGTCCAAAAACATGATTATTATCACCCCTTATTCTTTTAGTTAATTCACATGTTGTGTTGGCACAATCACATAATATTTCACAAACATAAAAAGATATAAAAAGACCATAGGGATTTGTTATAGAACACGTACCTTTATCTGGAAATAAAAGAAAAACTCTCAATAAGGAATGCCAATGGAGAATGAAGGTAAAGGAGATCACAAGGAAAACCTAGATCACACAAGCATCAAGATCAAAATCCTATGACAGTTAAGAGATCACACTAACATAATGGAGGGTAGAGTAAGGAGAAAACCAAAGAAAAGTAACTCATCAGAGATTAAATGCTAGACTAAGACATCCATAAGGGAAGGAATCACTCTAAAATCACATGGAGTCACCCTAGGTCTTGAGATAGAAGAATTCATGGAGGATGAAAAACAAATCAGATGCACAACATGGTTTAAAACCACTGATCCAATGATATTCACAATATGAACACCTTTCATGAAATGAATGTATCGATTTATAAGTTACACTGAAATATGTCTCATTGGGTTAAAATAACCCTGATAAACTGTTTCATGATGTGAACTAGTTTCACAAAATGTAAAATTTCTATGCTCTAAACCAGTTCATGGAATGTGTCCGATAACAGGTTCACATCATGTAACTTGTTCACGATGTGAAAGTGTCCAACAGACAGCTCTCATCCCAAATTATATATAAAGAACCCAAACCACCTACAAATCAATATAAATAATAGAAAACCCTAATAATCCCTTGACACATTTATCCCCAGCCTCCATTAATTCAAACAAACATACATCCTAGAACTTTAGGTCATTTTCCCAACAAGAGCTCTCTACCCCCAAAGAAAAGGATCAACCACCAAGGATTAAAGGAGAAAAGAAAAACCAAATAAATAGGTTCAATATAAAATAAAGCGGGACATACTTGAAAAAATATGGGATCTTACCAAATAATGGTCATGATGGTGAAAAATACCATTCATGCTACACATGTTAAAATAAAGATTCCTTTCACATTTCCAATAAAAAGTCAAAAAGTAATTCATTCAGAAAATGACAAGAAAATTCATTTTTAAATAATTTTTTAAAAAGTAAAAAAGGGTAAAAATTTATTTAAACAATAATAGAAGAGTGTTAAAATAAATTTTTAAACACTTTATAAAGAAAGCATGTATATGAAAGAGAAAGGATTTTCGACCGAAGAGAGAAATAAAGTCGATTATCCTCAAAAAAAATTTCTCAATATTTTTATGTAAAAAATAGAGAAAAATGGAACTATTACATGAAAAGTTCTTAAATAAATATAGGAGAATAAAATTTAATGGTTTTATTATACAATGATTAATTAATTTCCTTTAATAGAAATTCAAGCATAAAGAATCCTGAATAAAATGAGATTGAAGTATAAACCCATATCACCTTGGTAACATTTGAATCAAAACCCTTATGAATGTAAATGAATTTTAACTTAAAATATCATGAAGTATGAATTATTCATGATATAATATGTAAATGGTATGTATATACACCATATAAAATAAATTAGGTGCATAAAAGGATATGTATCTCAAAGAAGGATGTTTTGAGATGAAACCCTTACATAGAGATCGAATCATCACATGCATTCCTTATCTTAATGAATAATAAAATTATGTTAATTATATAATTTATTAATATCACTTTTAAAGTTTATTATTCCTTTTATTTTATTTTTTACTATGTCATATTTAATTACTTGACCAATTAATATCACATCGGATGTTTTAACGATAAATGACTCATATGTCCAAAATCACTTTGGTAAGTTGACTAGGGTCAAATAGATTATTATTTAATAATCCCCAGAATGGTAATAATGAAATATTTATATTTTTTTATACATAAATTATACTTTTAAAGACAACCATGAAATGTGGTTATGAAAAATGAATTACGTTACAATCATGGAGATGGTAGGTTGTGCGTACGCATGAGTAACGTTTCTATTTTTTGATGATCATAATGGAAAGAAGGTAAGTATTATTTTATATTTAAAAGATAATAATTATATCATAAATATAATATTATTTCTTTAAATACCCTTAGATATACCATCCATGTGATGTGGTAATACAAACGAATCACATCGCTTCGCGATGTGGTAGTCCGTCGTACACACGAACGACATTATCATTTATTTAATAGATTGTAAGGTAAGAAAGTATATGATATATATATTTTAAATAATTATTAATATGTCAATAATATCATATATAAACATAAAATTAATCTTTGTTACCTTCCATGAAAAACGAATCACATCGCTTTATGAGGCAGTAGTCCTCTATATACACGAGCGACGTTATCATATTCTATATAGAATGGAAAGTAAGAAGGTATATGTGATATTATAATTCAAAAAATATAATTATATCATAAATATCATATATAAACATTAGATGCATAATTATATCCATATTTGAGAAGTGGTGATGAAAAATAAATTACGTCGGTTCATGAGGTGGTAGTTCACCGTACACACGATCAATAATTTTGTTTCCCATTTGATGAAAGTGGAGATGGATTTATGTAATTATTTTAAAATAAAAAAATATATGTATATGGAATATAATGATGTTATTATATCATAATGTTTTAATAATATTTTAATTATATTTAAGAATAAATGAAACAAAATGCTCGGTTAAGAACGATACCTCTTCTTCATACAACTTCTTTAGGTTTGCACCAAAATCTTTCATAGGTCGAATTTATGATAAAAAAACTACTCTAGTATATTGTTAGGGAATTAAGGAAGTTATTTGGGTTGGTATTGACTTAAATAATTGTATTTTTAAGTGTGTAAAGGAGAGGATATGGAGTGTCCTTTTATAAGTGATGGAGATGACACACTTGAAAGTTTTGAAAAGAAAGAATTACAACAATGTTTTTCACATTAAAAAAGGTTAAAAATGATTTTTTTAGAATATTATAAGATATAAGGTCTAAATTTTACCATAAAATATCAATTATACAAGTTTTGGGTCGTATTTAACCCTTATGTTTTTTAGTTTAACCCTAGGTAAAACCGTTTTTACCTTAACCAAAGTAATTAATTGTTACTGTTTTCACTGTTTATTATGGTAAAAAATTAATTTGGAGTCATTAAATAATAAAAATTATGATTATTTAAATTATATAATCCATTTTTCCAAATTCAAATCACAGAATTTGTAGAATTTAATTTAAAATTAAACATGTAGATGTGTCGAAAAACGGTTTTTCAGGAAATGTATTTTTCAAGCATAAGATGGTCTTATAATAACTATATGAAAAGTATTTGTAATTAAATTAATTTTAATAAATATTTATAGGTATATAATATATACATTTCATTTAAATCATTCCTCATTAGGGGTTATTTTAATTAATTCTAAATGGGAAACATTATGCACTTTAAAACAGTTTTTAGAAAAATGAATTTTAAGCCTAAGAATAAACTTATAATAAAATATAGTATAAATATGACTTAAATGTAATTAATTGGAATTAATATAAATAAAAAATACATATTTTAATTTTTAAATTAAATTAAATTAATAATGGGACTTAATTTATTAAAAATAAATGATAAATTTATAAAAATCGGTATTTTCACTATTCACTAGAAAATTAATATTTTTCGATAAAATAAAAAAATTACCCTAATTTAATATAGATATTATTATTTTAAATATGATTTTAATTTTATAAAATAAAATTTCTAAAATTTTTAAAAATTAATTATAATATTTTCTCACAAAATGCAATAAAAACATTTTGAAGGAAACATATTTTCTTGTAGAATAAAATATCATTATTAAAGTTGAGTTCTTATTCAGTAATAATTTTTAAAAAAATTTATATTTAATATAAATTTATATATATTTCATAAATTAGTTAATACTATTCATACCCACCAATTTAACAGCTAGGTTAAAATGATCATATCAAAATAGTATTTTAATAATATGTCATGACTCATTTAAAATCAGTGTTGTGTGTTGAATACACTATCTAGAATAGTATTCTTTTAAATTATCATGGTGTTACATTATACCCCACTTAAATAAATATTTTCCTCACAATTTAAACTTGTGCTCAATAATCAAGGGCTGTACATTTGAAAATTCCTTTATGGAAAACCCCCATCGTAAAAGGGTTAATAAAAATTCCTCTTAAAAAGAGGGAAAGAGAAATATGAAGGCCATCACCTAACTATATTTCCACATTGGATAACATTAGTGGGAATTGAAAATATAGACATGTAGTAAAATCATAAATAATTATAGAGAGTGATATACATCATTGATCATAATAAAGTGAATGATCAAGAAAAAGTTAACAACCACAAAACCATAAGTTTGTGATGAATTAAAAGACCATCAATTAATTTTATATGAAGGTAATAAGATAAATTTTTTGTTTCAATATCCTTTTCTAAGATTTTATTTATTATTTTACTATTAATATAGAGAACACTAGATAATACACTTTCTTGATATTTTTTATTTTATAAATACAATTTCATTCTTTGGTTGTGCTCAGATAAATTTCTACTTCACCTCTTACTCAAAGGAATGAATATACAATATGCTTTTTTGATTCTTTAATCACTAAAATTAACTTTTAACAGATCATAAAATCTATAAAATAGTAACAATCTATTTTTACTATCTTTATTAAAACAAAAATAATTAGCGCAAAGTAAGATAATACCCAAAATGAATATGAATATATTAATCTCAAAAATTCAACAATAAAACCAACGGTTTTACATAAATAATTATTTAAATAAATAACCCTATATTCTAAATAAACTCAATAACCTCAACATGAAATAAGGTTTTAACCTCAAAGATTATACCAAACCCTTCATGTTATATATCCAAAAACATAATAGCATTCTTCCAAAATAATCCTTTACATTAAACCTAAAAGTTATATATATATATATTAACCCAATAAAAAATTTCCCAAAATATCTTTGATCTCCTCAAAATCCTAAAAATCAAAAATATTTGAACATATAATATGTTTCCCAAAATCAACTTAATATTTATCCATAAAAAATTTTATACGAAAATAATGTCATACTAAACAGTACATCATGTAGGCCAGTGGTAGGCACTGCACCCTTATCACCCTTAATTTGTGGGTTCATGACCCATGAACTTTCTGGATATGATGAGTTATCATATTTCATATAGTTTGTCCTTTTTCTAAAATTATAATTCCCATAACATTCCCAAAAATCTGATGAACATCCTCAAAATAACATTAATCATTAAAAAAATTTATAACCACTAAGGTTTTCAATACAACTTATTTTTCCCACAAAATCAAATAATATTAATTGAATATTATTAACTTAACATCAATGATATGATAAACCATAAATGTTACAAATACCATTAAACTTATTTCTATAAAATATAGGGTATTCTTCCCCAAATAACTTTTTTTCTAAAACCCATTCTAAACCCAAGGGTTATATTACCATAAATGTATCCAAAAATACTCTTAACCATCTTAGACTTCCATAACATAAAACCACAAAGGGGTAATTATGCCTTTAAACTTATAATAAACCTTATAATTATCAACCAAAGAAAATTTAGGTTTAACCTAGGTCATCCATGATTATTGTATTTTCATGTCCTTCACGATGGTTCATAAAGAGTTAGTGAATTTCCAAAACAAATCCTCTAGAGTGTAAAACTAGAGAAAGACCCATTACCATACACTAGGTTATGATTGATTCCATCTCAATGTTCCCTTTTTGGAGTTATTACCTCTAGGTACAACTATGCTAGAGAAACATCCACTTGTAGTATCCTGATAGGGATGCAATTTCTTAGAAAACACTCACTCTAAAATTCACCAAAATTCCATGATATTTTTCTATACATAGTATTATACTTAGAATAATCCCTAGGGTTATCACTAATTTTTTCTCATTCTAGTTTTAAAAGATTAAATTAACATTTTCTCTAATTCCAACTATAGTGACCCATGCCTTTTACACGTATTATTACATAATTTCTAACATAAACATCTATTAATTACAACCCAAAGACCATTAGGCCTAGCATCTTCATAATACTAGGTTCATAATACATCAAAGTGAGGGTAAAATAAAACTTATTTATTTTATTCTCCATAATGAGCTCCTAAATACTTTCTAGCTCCTAAAACTGTATGGGATAACCTAGGGAATACATAGACAGAAGTGGTGAGATAAAAATATCAGTAAGGAAATAAACATGATAAGTAAGAATAACATGTGATTCAAAGGTATAACATGATATCATAAAAGATGATTCACATGAGTGATCTCATGTAATAATAACATAAATAACATGGCATCATAAGATCATGGTAATATGTGAAAGGTGGCAGCAATAAAAAACATGACATAAACACGAGTCAAGGATAACTGCCTAGAAAATATCCCATGGTGGAAAAAGTACCATAACGGATTAGGTTTACTCCCTAATCCCATACATGAAGGCTCATGAGTCTAAAGCTTTACCCAAGGCATTAGAGCACTATCTGGGTGCACCCATCATAACATGTTCATGATCTATGTATGCTGCATAAAGGAAATCAATCATAAGGCATAACTGTAGGATCAAAATTTATATGTAGATTTATCAATTACAAGAGGGGGGGGGGGTGAATTTTAGGTTTAAAAAACTTTTGTTTTTATCCTTAAGAAAATTTTTGTTTAACAAAGTTAAACAAGATGAATTCACAAGCCCTCTTTATTTCTTAATAAAGAAACTAACTTTCTTAGGATCTGATAATATGGACTCGATAAAGAAACTTAATACAAGTTTACTTAAGGAAATATTCTACATTAAAGCATATAGAATCTAAATCAAAGTTTATACAAGTATAAGAAAATTTAAGAAAGTTACACTTTCTAACTTTAACAAAATGCAGCAGAAATAAAACTTGTAACAAAACATGACAAGTATAAGAAATTTTTTAACCCAAAGAGAAGGGTATAAAACAACCTTGGATAAATTTCCCTTGATTTATATTTTCAAGAAAGTCTGTCTTACCCACACTAGGGTAATCCCTTGATACAAAGATTTGTATCTGTCTTGGTATCCCCGTAAGCCCTCGATTAAGCAGGTAATCATCACCTCTATCTTCATATCACTGTAAGCCCTTGATTGATAACAAAAATAATTGGATTCTCACTAGTAAGGTTGAATAAGATGTTCTCATCTTGAACAAGTTGGTCACAACATTCACACAAGGCATATTTGAGTAGAGCTCTCACAGAGTATCACTTCATTCCAGAGATCAACAGCTAAAACTCTAGCTCCGACCTCGTTAAAATGGCTGGGTATTTATAGAAAAAATATCCAATGGTCGAATTCTCATTCAATAGTTATATTTTTCCTTAAATTTTAGAGGGACCTATTCACATGGAACTCAGGAAATGGTTAAGATAAAACAGATTGGATGACATCATTTTATACAACTAACTATGAGAATCATTACTATGATTAAGAAACATTATCAAATTTAGGATCTGATAAAATGAAACTCTACATTAAGTAAATATGATAACTATAACAAAAGAATTTAATCAGATTCTTAAGATAGTTATATTCGAAGTCTGAAAATATTGACAATCGAATTCTGAAATAATAGAGAATCAGATTCTGATTTCTGAGGAAATCGACGTCTGAATTCTGATGAATTTTAATTCTGATTTCAGGAAAAATCAGAGTATGATTTCAGGAAAAACTGGAGTTTGATTTCAAAAGAAATTGGAGTATGATTTCAGAAGAAATTGGAGTATGATTTTAGAATAAATTGAAGTCTGATTTCAGAAGAAATTGGAGTCTAATTTCAGAAGAAATTGGAGTATGATTTCAGAAGAAATCAGAGTCTGATTTCAGAATAAATCTGAGTCTCAATAACTGTAAGGTTTTGAGATAGATATAAAGATAAAGATAATATTTATGGATTAATAAAAATATGGTTATACTTGGTTTTAGAAAACATTAGATAAGGCATTGAAGATCATAGGTAAAATTGAAATCATACTTAGAGAAAGAATAATTTTCCTTAAGAAAATGTTTCTTAGAGAAAGAGAATTTTCCTTAAGAGAATGTGTTTGTGATTTAAAAAACATAAAGAAATGGAAAATTCATAAGGAAAATTATTGAATCAACTATATCCCCCCTTTTGGAAAGCACAAATTTTTTTTCATAAATGAATATAAAGGACTAAGGTTTTCATTTTTGAAGTTTAAAATAAATACTTATCTCTATTTTTGTTTATGTCTCATGGTGAATATGACTAACTCCCCCTTAGGTTATGAAATACTTAAGGATCTCATTATTGTATTTCTTATAGAAATAATTCCTCTTTATTTAATAATTTCTTCTTTAGGAAATCTCTCCCTTAGGCATTTTATTCCTTTAACTTTAAAATTATTTTTGAACATTATTTTCTCCCACTTTGAGATTTTAAAAAAGGAATAGAGGAAAAAAAATGTACCTGAAAGGTTAGTAAACATACAAAACAATACAAAGAAATTTTTTTTCATTAAGATAACAAATTATATTATAAAAAAATAATATATTTGAAAAGGAAATTATTCATCCTTATTTTTCTTCTCCTTTGGAATCAACATTTTCAAAGTGGCCTTCAGCTTCTTCAATTATTTTGTCGAGTCAATAAGGTTTTCCTTATGACTTTTCCATTCCTTCATACTTAGGGGAGATTGTTAAGTCAATAAGGTATCCTTATGACTTTACCATTTCTTCTTGTTTTGAAAATCACAAACACCTTATTTCAAGGAAAAAATAATTTTACCCTTTGTTTTACTTCTATAATGAAAATTTCCTTCCCCAAGGAAATTTACCCTAAACTAGATTTCATTGTTCATATCAATATTTTTCCTAAGTGTAAAATTCGGTTTGTAACAAAAAAAACCTCGGAATATTATAATTACCTAGATATGAAGCATTCTATCCAAGAATCTAAATTCTCAGAATTCTGATTATGAACTCTTCTGAGTTCTGACTCCGAATTCTAAATCAGAATTCTGGTTACGAACTCTTCTGAGTTCTGACTTCGAATTCTGAATATGAATTCTGAAAACAAACTTTTTTGAGTTCTGACTCCAAATTCTGAATACGAATTCTGGATATGAACTTCTCTAAGTTCTAACTCTGAGTTCTCTGAATTAAGACTCCGAACTCTTATGAGTTCTGACTTTGAATTCCCATGAACTCTGACTTCAAACTTTGTAAGTTCAAGTTCCGAATTCTTGTAAATCCAGATTCTGAACTTCCTTAAAATTCAGAATTCGGAATTCTATAGAATTCAGGTTCCGAATTCCTACAAAATAGAATCCGAATATCCTTGTATTATAGACTCCAAATTCAATTTTTTCTTAGACTCCAAACATTCATTTTCTTACATTCCAAATATTAGATTTTAGTTATGCTTATACTAGTTTTGTTATAGAACGATGTCATGCTTTCAGTTATCAACTAACCATTGTTTGAGTGACACGTGTACAGGTCCCTCCGAAATTCGAGGAAGAATATAACCATTGGATGATGAAGACGACCGTTGTAGCTGTGCCTATAAATAGGATCTCATTTAAAAGAGTTAAATACTTTTGGAATTTTTGAAGCTCAAAACTTTAATAATTGATTTCTAGAGAGAGAGGGTCTTATAAACTCTTAAGCTTTTTGTAGAAAGTTTGAACGGATTGTTCAAACTTTGCTTTGTGAAGATTTTCTTTGTGAGACTCTGATTATTGCTATGTAAAATTGAGGGCTTTCAGGGATAGGAAGACAGAGGTGCCGACTACCTTGAAGTTGAGGGCTTGCAGGGATAGCAAGACAGACTCTGATCTTCGTATCGAGGGCTTAACCTGGTGTGGGTAAGACAAACTTTCTTGAAAGTATAAATCAAGGGACCTTTATCCAAGGTTGTTGGATACCCTCCTCTTTGGGTTAAAAGATTTACTACTTGTTACTTATTTTGTTACAAGTTTTCCATTGCATTTGTATTGTATAGGAAAGTATAACTATCTTATACTTCCTTATACTTGTACGCTGACTTAGTTATATTCTATATGCTTTAAGATAGAATCTTCATCTTTGTAAACTTTCATTAAGTTTAATTCCTGGAATCACTTTTCCAGAATTGATTTCTTAGAATCATATTTCCTGAATAAAGCAAGTGTTTAGAACTTAGAGGTTTTGTGAATTATCTTGTTTAACCTTGTTAAACATAACCATCTTTAAAAGTTCCAAAGGAATTTTTAAAAGTACAATTCACCTCCCCTTTTGTATTTGATCATCTCATCTTTACATATTCGATCCTACATTTGGTATTATAGAGTATATCATACTCACATACCATCTCAACAATTGGTATTAGAGGTTGGAAACCTCATACCCTGTTCCAATCCAACAATTGGTATTAGAGCAGGTTACCTCTGAATTAATCTTACGATTAGGTTCAGAAGAGAATTCTCAGAATTAAACTTCCAGATTCACATTTTTTTCTTAGAATCAATTTTTCGGACTCATATAGTTCGGATTAATTTTTACTTATAGATACTCTTGTTGTATATTTTCCTTGCTTAGGAATATTTTCCTTGTTTACAAACTTTTTCTATTAACAAGTTTTTTTTAAAAGAATCTTCTTTAAGATGGAAGGAATCAATGTTGGTTCCGTAGACAATATAAATCCAACTAGACCACCTATTTTTGATGGAAATTATTATGAATATTAGAGATATCTCATGAATATTTTCATTATCAATACTGGTGTTGAAAATTTTGTTATGCTTACTTGAGGATATAAGATCCCTGACAAAGAAGTTAGTACCTTTACCAAATCTAAGAGAGTTACTAGATCCAAATCTAAGAAAGTTGTTATCCAATCTGAATCTAGTGGAAGTGAATCCTCAGAAAACTAATTAGCAAATCATGCTCAAAGGATGAACAAGATATCTAGACAGAGGAACTTTCAATCCAGATATAAGAAAAAGGAAAGGAAAGATAAGAAAGATTCAGAAGTCACATGTTATGAATGCAAGAGAGCTAGACACAAAAGACCTGATTTCCCTATGATTAAGAGAAAATAAAGAAAGGAAATGCATTCAGAGAGAAACAGAAAGAAGTATTACAAGGCCAAAGCTAAAAAAGTCTTAAAAGATAATGACACCTAGAGTGCCAGTGGTGGAGACTCTTCAGATGAATCTTCAGATTATGAATCTTCTGGACAAAAGAATCTTGGTCTAATAGTCAGACTACCTATTAAAAATCATTGTTTGATGGCTAAGGTACACAATGCTGAATCAATGGCCAATGTTTCTTTAAATGAAAATTATAGTAATGATAATTATTATAACTCTTCAGATGAAGAATTATCTTCTGATGAAGATAATACTTTACCTTCCTATAAAGAAGTTTCTAGGTTTGCCAAACTTCTTGAGATTGAGAATTCAAAACTCATGAAAAAATTTGACAAGGAAAATTCTAGGAATATTATTCTTACTAAAGAAATATTAGATCTTTCTAAAGATCTTGATAAGAAAAATGTTGATTTTGAAAATATTTCAAAAAATCTTGAGGAAGTAAGTTCTAAGAAGAATAAACTTTCTAAAGATCTAGAAAAAGTAATTTCTAAGAAAATTATTTTCGAGCCTAGATCTAGTTCAAAATAAAATGTTTTTGAAGACAAGAACTTAGTTATCAAACTCAAATCCGAAATATTTTCTTTGATGAAGTGTTTGTCAAACTTTACCTTAGGTAATTTTTTTTGATAAAATGTATTCACAAATCCAACCTCTAAGGAATAGTTCTGGTTTTGGTTATACTGGTTCTAAACCAATTTTTAGTAACAATTATTTTGTTCCTTAAAGTGCTCCATTCTGTACTAAGTGTTAGTGTGGTGGACATTGGGAAAAAAATTGTTCCTTAAACAAAAACCAGTCTTTAGGATTTCATAAAGCCTATTTTCTAAAAAGATGTGGGTGCCTAAAATTTTGCTTTCTGAGATTTCCGGATCCAAGAAAGTTTGGATTCAGAAAACCTAACTTTTTCTTATTTTCAGGAAAATAGGGAAAGCACCAACAACAATACTTGGTACATGGATAATGGATGTTCCCGACATATGACTGGTAATAAAAACTATTTTGAAAATATTATCAAGATGAAAGGAGGAAAAGTAACTTTCAGAGATAATGATCAGGGAGAAATTATTGGTATATGCAACATCATTCTTCTTGAAAAAACTTTGATTTCAAATGTTTTATTTGTTAAGGGTCTTGAGCACAACCTCATTAGCATAAGCCAATTATGTGATGAAGGTTACCTTGTGGATTTTAGGAACGACAAGTGCCTAGTACACAATTCCAAGGAAGAGTTTATTCTTTCTGCCCATAGGCAAGAGAATGTTTACACACTAAACTTAGAAGACCTTAGGAGCCAAGACTTACCTTGCCTTAGTGTAATGGAAGATCAATATTGGTTATGGCATAGAAGGTTGGAACACTGTAACCTTAGGAACCTATGAAAACTTTCTAAGAAAAGATTTTTTAAGGATCTACCGGAGCATAGATTTGATTCTTCAAAAGTCTGTGACCCTTGTCAATATGGAAAGAAACATAAATCATGTTTTAAACCAATTAGTAAAGTCTCAACTACTGATGCATTACAACTAGTTCATATGGATATTTTGGGTCCTACAAAAACTGGAAGCATTGGGGGAAAATATTATGTATTTTTCTTGGTTGATGACTACACTAGATTTACGTGGGTCTATTTTCTAGCAAATAAATCTGAAGATTTTTCTTATTTCAAAAGTTTTAGAGCCCAAGTGAAAAATGAGAAAAATCTTCCATTGAAAACTATTCATAGTGATCATGGTGGAGAATTTCAAAATTATGATTTTGAAAATTTTTTTAGTAGAAAAGGTATTACTCACAACTTTTCAGCACCTAGAACACCTCAACAGAATAGTGCTGTTGAAAGAATAAATAAAATTATTCAAGAGATAACTAGAACCATGTTGAGTGAGTATTCTGTAGTCAAACATTTTTGGGCTGAAGCTGTAAGTACTGTTTTTATACTATAAATCGTGTTTTGATTAGACCTTTTCTTAATAAAACTCTTTATAAGTTATGGAATGGTAGAAAACCTAGAATTTCATACTTTAAGGTTTTTGGTTGCAAGGTATTCATTCTGAATACTAAAGATAATCTATATAAATTCGCACCAAAATCTGATGAAGGAATTTTCCTAGGCTACTCCACAACTTCCAAGGCATATATAGTTTTCAATAAAAACACTTGTACTGTTGAAGATACAGTACATATAAAATTTTATGAAACCGATCCTTTTGTTTTTAAACAACCCCAACCTACATATTTGGATGTGTTTTCAAAAACTGATTATCAACCATCGATAGAAGATCCTTATGATAAGGAAAATTTTCAAGAAGATACTACTGAAACATTTACCCTAGAAGATTTCCTACCCTATGTTGATGAACAAGTTTTACAAAACCCAAATCAGTTGTTTCTAAAGAATCATCCAAGTGATAGTATCATTGTTGATGTGAATCAACCTGTAAGGACTAGAAGTTCCTTAAGAAATGAAGTAGAACATCTAGCATTCCTTTCCCAATCATAGCCAAAAAGCACTGTTGAAGCTTTAGGTGATGATGATTGGATTAAAGCCATGAAATATGAACTAAATGAATTCGAAAAAAATAATGTCTGGACCTTAGTTGAAATACCTAAGGAAACTTCTGTTATTGGAGTAAAATAGGTCTTCAAAAATAAGTGTGATGAAAATTGAATCATTGTTAGAAATAAAGCTAGATTAGTTACTAAAGTCTATAATCAACAAGAAGGAATAGACTATGAATAAACCTATTCTCTAGTATCTAGAATTGAATCTATTCAAATTTTATTTTCCTTTGCAGCATTCTTCAATTTCAAAATTTTTCAAATGGATGTGAAATGTGCTTTCCTTAATGGTTATGTTCAAGAAGATGTTTTTGTTGAACAACCTCCTGGCTTTGAAGATACAAAACATCCTGAACATGTTTATAAACTTAACAAAGCTTTGTATGGACTTAATAAAGCCCCTTGAGCTTGGTATGATAGGCTTATAAGATTTTTTCATCAAAATAATTATGTTAAGGGAAATGCAGATCCAAACCTTTTTATAAAGAAAGATAAGAAAAATGTTTTTATTGTTCAAATTTATGTTAATGAAATTATATTTGGTTTAAATCAGTAATCTTTAATCGAGTCTTTTGCAGATCTAATGAAATATGAGTTTGAAATGAGTATGATGGGTGAGTTAACATTTTTCCTTAGTTTTCAAATTTCTCAAAAACCATAAGGAATCTATATATCCCAAAATAAGTATATTAAAGATCTTCTTAAAAAGTATGGATATGAAAACACTAAAAGTATAAGTACTACCATTGGTACCTCAAACACACTTGATCTTGATAAAGCTGGGAAACCAGTAGATCAAACATCCTTTAGAGGTATGATAGGAAGTTCACTTTACTTGACAGCTAGTCGTCTAGACTTAATGTTTTTAGTATGCTTATGTGCAAGATATCAATCCAATCATAAGGAATCTCATTTAAAGGTAGTGAAAATAATTTTTCGCTACTTAAAGGGAACCATAGATTTAGGACTATTTTATACTTCTGGAAATGATTTTATCCTAAAAGGTTTTTCAGATGCTGAATTTAGTGGATGTAGAATGGATAGAAAGAGTACATCCGGAACTTTTCATTTCATAGGAGATTCATTAGTTTCTTGGTCTTGCAGGAAGTAACACTCAGTAGCACTTTCCACTGCTGAAGCTGAATATGTAGCAGCTGGAAGTTGCTGTGCTCAAGTGTTGTGGATGCAACACACACTCAAAGACTATGGTATGAGTTTTACCAAAACACAAATTTTGTGTGATAATACAAGTGCCATTGTCCTTAGTAAAAACCCTGCACATCACTCTCGTGAAAAACACATAGATATTAGGCATCACTTTCTTAGGGATCACACACAAAAAGGAGGTATCAATCTTCAATTTATCAGAATGCAAGATCAACTTGCTGATATTTTCACAAAATCTTTACCCTCTGATAGATTTGAATACATTAAACAGAAGTTAGGAATGATAACCATAAGGTAATCCTCCTCAATAACTTCTTGTTCAACCAATATCCTTATAGTAATAAACTCTTTTTCATAGGGGGAGTGCATTTCGTAATAAAGTATTTCATATTTTTTGTAATGAAGTGTTTTATATTTTTCGTAATGAAGTTTTTCATATTTTTCGTAATGAAGTGTTTCATATTTTTTGTAATGAAGTTTTCCATATTTTTCGTAATGTAGTTTTTCATATTTTTCGTAATGAAGTTTTTCATATTTTTCGTAATGAAGTTTTTCATATTTTTCGTAATGAAGTTTTTCATATTTTTGATAATGAAGTTTTTCATATTTTTCGTAATGAAGTTTTTCGTAATGAAGTTTTTCGTAATGATGTTTTTTCGTAATGAAGACTTTCATATTTTTTGTAATGAATTATTCGTACTTGAGATTCTCATAATAAATATTTTTGTAATGAAGATTTTCATAATGAAGATTTTCTTAATGAAGATCTGTGTACTCATTTTTTTTCATACTCAAGTTTTTTTTCAGAATCTAAAGTCCTTCAAGAAGATTTTTCCTCAATACAAATAATTATCCTGACAATACGAATGGTATGATTCTTTCTTAAGTTTTTGTAATTACCTTTTACTTACTGGTAGTTTTGTTTTTATAATTTCTCAGATTCCAGTTTCCTTAAATCCGATTTTTTTTTTAAAACCTCAAAAGATCAGATCTTACCAAATTCTCCTTACGACTATTATTTCAACCGTCAGATCAAATCAGAAGAATTCTCAGCCATTGGATTTAGATGGGAAGTTCAACCATCGCTTCAACACCTATAAAAAGGGGACCCCTGATGGTTGTCCCACATCATTTTTCAAAGCATTTGCGTGTCGAAGCTCTGCCCAAATTCAAAAGACCGTTCCGGATTTTCAGAATTTTCACAAGTCCGAATGTCTGTTGAAATTCCTTCTCAAGAAATGTATTCTGTCAAGACGATTTCGGAGTGGAAAATTTATAGGGAGAGGTTGGTACATCTGAACTTCTTTAATAATTATGACTCTATTATCTCCAAAGATATCAAACTTAATGGATGGGAGAGTGTAGACATTTCAAAGACAGGAGCCCAGGATGTAGTGTATCTGGATTTGATGATAGAGTTTTACGAGTCAGCTTGTTTATTTAAGGAAGATGGTAGGGAAATTTTTTCTTTAAAAGTTATGGAAAGACTTATGCACTATCTTACACCAAGGCTGCTATCTTGGTAGGGCTATCTTATGAAGGGGAGGCAAAATTTTTATCCCACAAACTGCCAGAGGTTAAAGGAAGCTTCGTAAAGACGAAGGCTATAGAATGCCTTGGGCTTAAAGATGTTAAGACCGCAAAGATTTCCCATATGTCTACCAACAATCGGATCCTACAGCTATGGGTTCAGGTTCTTATCGTACCTATAAAGGGTGACAAGGACACTCTTAAGAAAAGTGACATATACATTTTGGATTTTTTGGTAAACCTAAGGAAGGTAAACCTCATGAAGCACATTCTCATTACGATAGATAATATCAAGAATGGGAATCTGAGAGCTTAGATAATCATGTACCCTACCCTACTCTCCAAACTAATAGTTCGGTGCCTTGAATCTTTCAAGATCCCCTGCAGTTCCAAGCAGAGGAATTGCAAAGTAATGCTAATCAGTGATGATATCCTCAAGAGGATGAAAGAAGGTTTTTTTAAGGAGTTAGGTGAATTTTATGATCTACCTAAGGATGAGGAAGAAGATGTTACGAAAAATGTTGAAGAAGCTGAACCTTCAAATAAATCTGGAAAGAAGAGAAAATTAAAGGAACTAAAAGTAACAGAGAAAACCCATAAGTCCAAAGAATCTCAATCCGCACCTCCAAAGCCCAAAAAGCAGAAATCTTATTCGGATGAAGTAGTTTCCAAATGGAGAGAGGATAAAAAGACTCAGAAGGAAGGGGAACCACAATTTGTCCTAGATCCTGCAGAGGCCAAAACACTGAAAGAGAAAGATGCTGAAGATATAGAAAACCAAGCCAAAGAGAAGAAGCTTAAGAAGAAAATGTCTGAGGCAGATATTGTGCAATCTCTTTTGAAGGCTACTGAAGTAGCATCCGAGAATATCCTGGTGCCGAAGTCTTTCCTGGTGGAACCATTACCTGAGACTCCAGGCCTGGGTAAGAGGTTTATGAATCTGGAAAAACCACAAGAGAAGATTTTGGAAGAGAAGAAAGCTGCATAATAAGTACAAGAAGCTGAGAGAAGTGCTGACTCTGATGATGTGATTAAGCAAGTTGAAGATTATCATGAAAAGGAAAGTGCTTCCAAAAAATGGTCAATCCGGACTTCTCAATCCGGATCTTCAAAACTTGATACTCCTAGAATAGATGAGAAAGGTGAATAGGAAGTAAAAAATTTATCTGAGGATGAGATTCATAATCATGACTTCATTCTTCTTGAAGACATTGAGACAGGAGCTAAAAAAGATAAAATTGATGAAGATAAGATTGTACAGTTATCTGGAAGTGAGCATGAATCTCCCAATGAAGAAGCTATTCCGAAAATCAACAAGGGAAAACAAGTGGTTTTCGATACCCCAACCAAAGATATTCTAAGGAAGAAGGAAGCTGGAGGATCCTCTAAGTGGAAGCTGGTAGAACTAGAGGAAGAACCATCTCCAAGCAAAATGTCAGATTCAGAGTCATCATCTTTAGGACATGATTTTGTCATTCAATCCCTGAACAAGCTAGTAGAAACCATTCCAATCTTTCCATCAGTTGAATCCATATTCCAGATGCTCCAACATAACATGATTCATAAATCAGACTCCGTATCCATGGTTATGGATAGGTGTGTAAAGATTGAGGCCAAACACAAGAACTTTCTCGGAAAAGATAAATCTTGAACAAAATTCTCAAATTCAAGATGTCAAATATCTGAATGGGAAGTTGAATTATGTTGTCCAAAGTTGGAAAACAGATAGGGATATCCAGATCAAGATGGAAGAAAAGATAGTGAAGAAAAATGACTTGCTGAAGGCTCAGGAAGAGGCCCTGAAGGATCAAGAGGATATGATCACAGCCTTAGAAAAGCAAGCAGAGGAGGATCACAAAGAGCTGAAAAAGCTGAAGACCATTGTGAAGAAGCTGATGCCCAAGTAAAAAGAACCAAAATATACCCAAATCTGATCTTTTGTTGTATCTGTTTTTCCTTGTACTAATTCTTCCAATCGTAATGAAATTTTGGTTGCTTGTTTTGTTTGGATGTCTATACTAATATTTTAGGTACCATATTTTTTTTCCATTCCCTCAAACTCTTTTTGAAAATCACAAATGGGGAGAAGGAAAAAGAATTCTAAGTATAGGAAGATATATCCCTACGAAAGGGGGAGTTTATCTAAGGGGGGTTGCTCATTAAGAATATTTCCATACCCAAGATAATGAAAATACCATTCCAAAAATGTAGAATACGATCCTTAGTGTTGCAAATCCTAAGGGGGAATTAGTCGTATTCATCTTTTCCAATGTGAGAAGGGAGATAAGTTTTATTTTCTAAGTCAAGAATTTTTTTCTAAGTCCTTATATTCTTTTTCGTAAGGATGTTTGTGCTTTCAAAAAAGGGGGAGATTGTTGAGTCAATAAGGTTTTCCTTGTGACTTTTCCATTCCTTCATACTTAGGGGAGATTGTTAAGTCAATAAGGTATCCTTATTACTTTACCATTTCTTCTTGTTTTTAAAATCACAAACACCTTATTTCAAGGCAAAACTCATTTTACCCCTTGCTTTACTTTTATAAGGAAAATTTCCTTCCCTAAGGAAATTTACCCTTACCTAGGTTTCACTGTTCATATCAATATTTTTCTTAAGTGTAAAATTTGTTTTGTAACCAAAAAAACCTCAGAATCTTATAATTACCTAGATATGAAGCATTCTGTTTAAGAATCCGAATTCTCAGAATTATGATTATGAACTCTTCTGAGTTCTGACTCCAAATTCTGAATCAGAATTCTGGTTACGAACTCTTCTGAGTTCTGACTTCGAATTCTGAATACGAATTCTGGAAATGAACTTTTCTGAGTTCTGACTTTGAATTCTAAATACAAATTTTGGATACTAACTTCTCTAAGTTCTGACTCCAAGTTCTCTAAATTAAGACTCCGAACTCTTATGATTTCTGACTCCGAATTCCTATGAACTCTGACTCCAAACTTTGTAAGTTCAGGTTCCGAATTATTGTAAATCTAGATTCTGAATTTCCTTAAAATTCAGACTCCAGAATTCTATAGAATTCAGGTTCTGAATTCCTACAAAACAGAATCCGAATATCCTTGTATTATAGACCCCTAATTCAATTTTTTCTTAGACTCAGAAAATTCATTTTCTTACTTTCCAAATATCAGATTTTAGTTATGATTACACTAGTTTTGTTATAAAATGATGTCCTGATTTCAGTTATCAACTAACCGTTGTTTGAGTGACACTTGTACAGGTCCCTCCGAAATTCAAGGAAGAATATGATTGTTGGAGGAGGGATCTGACCGTTGGATCTGTGCCTATAAATAGGAGCTAATTTGAAAGAGTTAAAGAATTTTGGAATTTTTGAAGCTCAGAACTTTCATAAGTGATTTCTAGAGAGAGATGCTCTTATAAACTCTCAAGCTTCAAGCAGAAAGTTTGAACAGCTTGTTCAAACTTTTCTTTGTATAGATTTTCTTTGTGAGACTTTGATTGTTGCTGTGTACAATTGAGGGATTCTGGGGATAGGAAGACAGAGGTGCCGACTGCCTTGAAGTTGAGGGCTTGCGGGGATAGCAAGACAGACTCCGATCTTTATATCGAGGGCTTACCTTGGTATGGGTAAGACATGCTTTCTTGAAAGTATAAATCAAGGGACCTTTATCCAAGATTGTTGGATACCCTCCTCTTTGGGTTAAAATATTTACTACTTGTTACTTGTTTTGTTACAATTTTTCCGCTGCATTTGTATTGTTGAGGAAAGTATAACTATCTTATACTTCCTTATACTTGTACTTTGACTTAGTTAGATTCTATACGCTTTAAGGTAGAATCTTCATCTTTGTAAACTTTCATTAAGTTTCATTCCCATAATCACTTTTCTGGAATTGCTTTCTCAGAATCATATTTCCTGAATCAAGCAAGTGTTTAGAACTTATAGGTTTTGTGAATTATCTTGTTTAAACTTGTTAAACATAACCATATTTAAAAGTTCCAAAGGAATTTTTAAAATTAAAATTCTCCCCCCTCTTTTATTTGAGCATCTCATCTTTACATATTCGATCCTACATTTAATATTATAGAGTATATCATACTCACATACCATCTCAACATATTTGTGGTCATCTTGAAATTTCTTGAGCAACTCTTCCTGATCCTGATTTTTTATTTCAAGGTATTTGATTGTCGCTTCTTGAGAGTTAACTATTTCACCTTGCAACTTGATCAAATATTCCTAGAATTTGAGTTTTTTATCCAACTCTTACCTGATTTCCCTCTCCCTTTTCAGATTAAGAGAAACAAAATTCAGTTTCACATTCAGATCTTTGTCTTCTTATTGGTGGCTAGCTTGCTCTACCATCAGTTTCTCTGAAAAAATTATTGAGAGATTCTTGATCTTGTCATCAGATTTATCAAAATCATACTTGATTATGTTAGTGAAATCATCAAGAATTTTAAGATCATCTATGACTAACTTTGACCACTTTATTATTTCTTTTCAATATATTCTATGAACATCATAGATGATCTTAAAATTCTTAAACTTGGATTTGAGATTTATTAACTTTTCCATAATAATGATTGTTGAATATGAGTTTTGATTAACTGAATATTGAATTAGTTGACATATTGAATCAATGTTGGGAAATAAAGGGATGGAGTTCACAAGATTCTTTATGGACTGAACCACAAAATCATGTCCTAATAAAGAGAACGATTCCAAAACAAATTCTTTTTTCGGTGAAGCAATTTCATCATTATGATCTTATTTCTTATTAGATGTTCCAACAACACCCTTCTTTGATTTTTCAACAATATATTTTTCAGGTGTATCGACAACAAATTCCTTTCCTTTCTCTTTCTTAGAGATTTTCTTCTCAATAATCTGAGTCTCATGCTATCCATCAGAAATTTGGACTATTTTATCATCATCAACATCATCTTCTTTATGAAAATATTTATCAGGAACATAATCATCTTTTATGTCATAAACTTCTTGAAAAATATTATCATTACTACTTTCATCATCTTAAGGGACTTTATTGACATCATCCTCAGCAACATCATCTTTCTGAAAATATTTTCCTTCTGAAATAATCTTGGTGAAGGAAGCCTGTGAATTTATTATTGAAATTTTTTTAGAAGGGATATCCTTCTCTTCATATTATTATACTATTATTATCACATCTTCTCTTTAATCCTCTTATTCTTATTCTTTTTTGATTTCTTCTTCTTCAACTATTGGTTCCAAAATTAAAATATCCTTCTTTCTCTTATCTGGTACTAGAGTTTCAGTTGCCACTAGTTCCTGATGAATCATTGGTTCTTGTAAGAATTATTCTGGTACCTAGACTTATTCAAAGGCCTTATCGGTGTCTCTTAAAAAATATTGGATAATATTAGCTTATGGAATTTTCTTCTTTAACTTATTTTCTTTAGCTTGTTTCTCAAGCTCTTCAGCTGCTTGGATTTTTAAGGCCTTAGCCTCAGCTTGATCTATCCCAAAAACTGCATCACCTTCCTTCTTCTTCTTTTTTAGCTCTCTCCATTTCACTACAACCCCATCAGAAAAATTCTTTTTCTTCTTGGGATTGGGTAGAGCAGATACCGGTTCAATGACCGGTGCTTGTTCCTGTAGTTTCATCTCTTTGGCTTTTCTTTTCTTGGGATTTGGTTTGGAGCTTTCTCTAACTTATCATTTCTTACAAGAATCTTGATCATCCTTATCAGGTAGGTCAAAGAATTCTCCTAACTTAACACTGAATCCAATCTTCATCATTATAAAGTTATCATCACTTAACAACATGATATTGAAGGTTTTAGACTTGTACATGCACAATATTTTGAATAAGTCTAAGCATAATACAATGATCTTAGAAAAAATTGTAGGGTAAATCATGATTTGAGATTTGATGGTGCCATTCTTAATATTGATGATGGTAAAAAGAATGTACTTAATGAGATTTAACTTCTTTACATTCACTAAGAAGTCCGTCATAAAGATATCACATATGTTTAGAGAGTCCTTATCTCCCTTCCTTAGAATAAAAAAGCCTTTCATCCAAAGGGATACCAATATGTGGTTTATTGAAATATGTGTAATCTTGGGTGTCTTCACTCTATTAATCCCAAGGCACTCAATAGCCTTAACTTTATCAAAAGAAACTTCCTTATTAGGAAACCTATGCGAGTAAAAGGTTTCCTCTCCTTCTTAGGGTATATCCAAAATTCTTGTATCCTTCTTGTAAGAAAAATAGTAAGATTTTCCATAACTCTAAAACTAAAACATTTATTTTCCTCCTTGTTTATAAAAATTAACAGTATCATAAAATTATATAACCAAATAAGCATACACCAGATCTTGATTCTTTTTCTTGGATATACAGAGAATTTACCATCCATTATTCTTTATGATTTTTGAAATAAAAGAGTCATACTTGAAAAAGAAATTAAAGTCCGTTAACCTTTCCCTGAAGATTATTCAATCTTTGAGTTCCTTGTTGGATGACATCGAAGTCTATGAGGATATGTCAAGTGACATTTGGTGTTTAAGGAGAAGGAGAGAACTGAACTGTACACTTGTAGGGTGACATATCATCAATGCAAAAACACTGAGAAAACCAATGTGGGATGTGAATAGGAGAGTCCCTTTATATAGGCTTCAAAGTGAAAATTCATCTTCCTAGGTCAATCCAAAAGTTGATATTTACTTGATCTGATCTAACGGTTGATATTATTGCTGAAGAAGGATTTATAGGTTCTTATCTTTTGAGGTTTTAAGGACAAAAATTGTATTTAAGAAAAGTGAATCCGACAAGGTTTTCTTAAATAAAGATTTAAATACCAACAAACAAAAAATGACATTATAATGATATAATTAAGAAACGTACCTTCTAGATTGATCAGAAATATTTTTCAGTATTGATAAGGTTCCTCTTATAAACTTAGGTTCTGAAAATTATTATTATGGAAAGAAAACTTTTAAGGTTCTGAAAATTTTAGGTTCCATTTTTTTTTGGAAAAGGAAATATAAAATAATTTACATATGTACTCCCCCTATAAAAAGAAGTATCTTAATGTTAGGATATAGGTTTCAACAAAAAGTTAATATGGGTGATTAACTTAAAATTATCATTCCTAAATTTTTTTTAATGTATTAAAATCTATCATAGGGTAAAGGTTTTGTAAATATGTTAGCAAGTTGATCTTACATTCTGATAAATTGAAGTATGATATCTCCTTTAAGTGTGTGACCTCTAAGAAAGTGATGCCTTATGTCTATGTGATTTGTATGAAAGTGATGTACAAAGTATTTTCTTAGGGAAATGGCACTAGTATTATCACACATTATCTTTGTTTTGGTAAAACTTATGCCATAGTCTGTGAGTGTATATTGTATCCACAACACTTGAGCACAGCAACTTCCAGCTGCTACATATTCATCTTCAATAGTGGAAAGTGCTACTGAGTGTTGTTTCTTACCTAACTAAGAAAATAATGAATCTCCTAAGAAATGAAAAGTTCCTGATGTACTTTTTCTATCCATTATACAACCATCAAAGTCAGTATTTGAAAATATTTTTAAAACAAAATCATTTCTAGAAGAATAGAAAAGTCCTAAATCCATGGTTCCCTTTAAATAGCGAAAAATTATTTTCACTGCTTTTAAATGGGATTATATTGGATTAGAATGATATCTTACACATAAGAATACTGAAAAAATTAAGTCTAGATGACTAGATATTAAGTATAATAGACTTCCTATCATACCTCTAAAATATGTTTGATCTACTAGTTTCCCAGCTTTATCAAGATCAAGAGTGTTTGAGGTACAGATTGGAGTACTTATACTTTTAGTGTTTTCATATCCATACTTCTTATGAATATATTTAATATACTTATGTTGAGATATAAAATTTCCTTCTGGTTTTTGAGAAATTTGAAAACCAAGAAAAAATGTTAACTCACCCATCATACTCATTTCAAACTCAGATTTCATAATATTTGAAAATGAATTAGTTAAGGATTGTTGAGTTTATCCGAATATCATCAATATAAATTTGAATAATAATTTTTTTTTCTTATCTTTCTTTCTAAAAAGGGTTGGATCAACAGTTCCCTTAACATAATTGTTTTTTAACAAAAATCATGTAAGTTTGTTATATAAGGCTCTAGGGGATTGTTTAAGCCCATATAAATCTTTGGTAAGTTTGTAAAAATATTTAGGATGTTTTTTTTCTTCAAAACCAGGAGGTTGTTCAACAAAAACATCCTCTTGAACATATTTGTTAAGGAAATAACTCTTCACGTCAATTTGAAAAAGTTTTAAATTAAAAAATTCCGCAAAGTATAGTAGAATACAAATAGATTCAAGTCTATCTACCAAAGAGTATGTTTCTTCGTAGTCTATTACTTCTTGTTAATTATATCCTTTAGTAAATAATCTTGATTTATTTATTACATTGATTCCATTTTCATCACATTTATTTCTGAAGACCCACTTTACTCCAATTACAGTAGTTTCTTTAGGTTTTTCAACCAAGGTCCAAACTTTGTTCCTTTCAAATTTATTTAGTTCATCTTTTATAGCGTTAATCCAATCATCATCACCTAAATATTTATTAGTACTTTTAGGTTCTAATTGGGAAATAAATTCTAGATGTTATACTTCATTTCTTATAGAACTTATAGTCCTTATAGGTTGATTTAAATCACCAATGATACTATCACTAGGATGATTCTTAAGAAACAAATGATTTGGGTTTGTAAAAAATATTCCTCAAAATAAGGTAAAAATTCTTCTGGGGTAAATGATTCAGGAAAATTTTCTTGAGTATTTTTCTGATTAGAAGAATCTTTCATCAAAGGTTGAGAATTAGTTTTTTAAAACACATCCAAAGATGTAGGTTGGGGTTGTTTAAAAACAAAAGGATCGACTTCATCAAATTTAACATGTATTGTTTTTTTAATAGTACAAGATTTTTTTTAAAACTCTATATGCCTTAGAAGTAGTGGAATAGACTCAGAAAATTCCTTCATCAGATTTGGGTGAAAATTTATGTAAGTTATCTTTTTTTATTCAAGATGAATACTTTTCATCCAAATACTTTGAAGTAAGAAACTCTAGGTTTTTAACCAGTCCATAACACATAAGGTGTTTTATTAAGAAAAGGTGTGATTAAAACACGATTTATAGTATAGAAATTAGTACTAACAGCTTCAGCCCAAAAGTGTTTATGAAGAGATTATTCACTCAACATGGTTCTTGTTATCTCTAGAAGAATACGATTTCTTCTTTCTACAACACCATTTTGTTGAGGAGTTCTTGGAGATGAGAAGTTATGAGTAATGCCTTTCTTACTACAAAAGGTTTTGAAATTTGAATTTTTAAATTCTCCCCCATGATCACTATGAATAATTATCAATGAAAGGTTTTTCTCATTTTTAACTTTTAATTAAAAATATTTAAAACAAGAAAAGGCTTTAGATTTATTTTCTAGAAAATAGACCCATGTAAATCTGGTGTAATCATCAACTAAAAAAAATACATAATATTTTCCTCCAATACTTCCAGTTTCTATTGGACTGAAAAAATCCATATGCAATAGTTTTAATATATCATAAGTTGAGACTCCACGGATTAATTTAAATTTTGACTTATGTTTCTTTCCATATTGACAAGGATCATAGACTTTTGAAGAATCAAATCTAAGATTCAGTAGATTCTTAATATGTATTTTATTTGAGAGTTTTCATAAGTTCCTAAGGTTATAGTTTCCTAGTATTCTATTCCATAACCAATATTGATCTTCCATTTCACTAAGGAAATGTAATTCTTGGATCCTAAGGTCTTCTAAGTTAAGTGTATAAACATTATCATGCCTATGGGAAGAGAGAATAAAATCTTCCTTGGAATTGTGTGCAAGACAATTATTATTCCTAAAATTCACAAGGTAACCTTCATCACATAATTGGATTATGATTATAAGGTCGTGCTTAAGATATTTAACAAATAAAACATTTTAAATTAAAGCTTTTCCAAGAAGAACAATATTACCTATACCAAAAATTTCTCCTTGAGCATTATCTCCGAAATTTACTTTTCAACCTTTCATCTTAATAATATTTTTAAAGAAGTTTTTGTTACCAGTCATGTTTTGAGAACATCCACTATCCATGTACCATGTATTGTTTTTGGTACTTCCTTTGTTTTCTTGAAAATAAAATAGTTAAATTTTCATAATCCAAACTTTCTTGGATCCGGAAATTTTATAAAATAAAATCTTAGGTATCCATATTTGCTTAGAAAAATGGTATTTATGAAAACCTAAGGATTGGGTTTTATTTAAAGAACAATTTTCTCCTAATGTCCACCACATTAAAACTTAGTAAAAAAAGGATCACTTTGGGGTACAAAAATAGTTGTGACTAAAAACAGGTTTTGAATGAGAATAACCAAATCTAGAACTATTCCATAGAGGATGAAGTTGTGAATACATTTTATCAAAACCTTCCTTTATATGAGTAAAGTTTGACAAAAGTTTCTTTAAAGATTTTTTTTTCATATTTTAGCCTGATGACTATATTCTTATCCTCATAGTCATTAGTCTTAGAATTTGAGTTTGTCTCTAAAACATTTTCCTTGGATATAACTTTTTCAAGATCCTTAGAAAGTTTATCCTTTTCAAAATTTACTTCCTTAAGGTTTTTGGAAACATTTTCAAAATAAAGGGTTTTCTGATTAAGATCTTTTGAAAGATTTGATACTTCTTTTATTAAAATAGATATTCTAGAATTTTCCTTATCAAGTTTCTTATTGATCTTACTATTTTCATTCTCAAGTAACTTGGAAAACTTAGATACTTCTTCAAAAGAAGGCAAAGTATTATCTTCTGATGAGGAATATTCTTCATATGAAGATTCATAATATTATTTATTAGGATAATTAGTACTTAAATAAATATTGGTTAAATATTCAACAGTGTTTACCTTAGCCATAAGATATTGATTTTCAATAAGAATTCTGGCTATAAGACCAATATTCTTCTGTCCAGAAGATACAATATCTAAAGATTCATTATAAGAGTCACCACCACTGGCACTCCAGGTGTCATTAGATTTCTGTACTTTCTTAGACTTAGACTTGTAGTACTTCTTATTGTTTCTTTCTAAATTACTATCCTTTATTTCTTTCCTTTTGAGCATAGGAAAGTCTGGTATGATATAACCTTCCTTATTACATTCGTAACAAGTCACTTCGGAATATTTCTTATCTTTTCTGTCTTTATTGTTGTATCTATATTGGAAATATTTGTTTCCCACAATCTTGTTCACACTTCGAGAAATATTGGAAAGTTAATTATCAAAATGATCACTATCACTTGATTCAGATATAACAGTATCTTTCTTGAATTTTTATTTAGTAACTCTTTCATGAGTTTTGGCTTTCATAAGATTTGATGTAGTAGTGAAAGCAACACTACCATTACCATTATTTTTCTTATTGAACTCTGAATCTCTATTCATTATAGTTCCATGCTGTAGAAGAGTCCCAAATAACTCAGCAAGAGTAATGTTTGAAACTTTCCTATTATCATCAATAGTTGTTCTTTTGGATTCACACTCATTGGGAATAATATCTATTATCTTGTCCACAATAATCTCATCATCAATGTAACACCCCATCTACAGAATCTTGGAGCTGATGCATTACTTATTACATTGGAATGATTACAATGAATGAAATACCAAAGGAATGATTAGTTTAGTAGTATTGAAGAAACTATATATATACATGTAACACATATTACATTGGGAAAGGTAACAAAAAACAATACATAACAAAAACTAATAAACTGCATCCACAAAAAATCAATAAATGGTCTCCTCTTCATAACCTATTGAAGCTAAACAAATGATGTAACGTCCCGGCCTGGCTTACCATCGAACCGGTGGCCGAACCGATGGTCACATGGCCTCAAGCGCGTCTCCCCATACGCTAGAGGCTGCTGACTAGCAGTGAGGGTCTCGGGAGATGATAGTGGGGAGACTATACCCTCATATCAGAGTAACACAACAGTATTATCAGAGTAAATATCATTCAGTAGTGGAAGCAGTAAGCAATTGAAATATAGAAAGGAAAGACAAAATAATATCCATTTTATAAAAGGTGGAAAACGCCAGTTTACAATGAATGCATGTATAGATGAAGATACATTTCTGAAAGCAGTAAACAATACAACATGCTTTACAAACAACACCACAAATAAAAGACAGAAGAGCCCGACGAAAATCCCCCGAGCATCCCAAGCTCCCGCTTGGTCCTTTGCTTCTAACTCCTCAGGTACGACCAGCACAACACACAACCTAGGTCCTGCAAGAAAGAAGGTCTACTCGTGTACCCCAGTGAAATAGCGGCCCGAGTAGGGTGTGAGATATAAATCTCAGTATCCCGACACCATTAGTGTCAAACCCAATCCAGACAATGTATAATAACTAAACAGTGAGCTGGTATGGAGAAATAAGTAAGCAGGAATACATAAGTAAATACACCTGTCCAGGTTCCCAAGTGACACCTAACTGTTATACCAGCTTCGGCTCGTTTCTGGTAAAGTAACTTGATCATGTCACCACATACATATATATATATATATATATATATATAAATATATAAAATGCATTTAGATTATATATGGAGTGGGGTAAGAATGCCTCCCACCCGTTAATAAATAATAGCGGGCACAAGGTAGAAATGCCTCCTGTCACTATAAGTCAACTCGAAAGGGGTAAGAATGCCTCCCTTCCATCACTTTCATTCAACTGACATGGGGTATAACTGCCTCCCATCGTTACATTCATAATACTGACATGGGGTATAACTGCCTCCCATTCAGACACATAATCATTAATAGAAGTTAACTGGCAAGGGGTAAGAATGCCTCCCTTCCATACACGTATAGCGAAATAGAGGGTACAAGGTAAGAATGCCTCTCGTCCCTAAATAAACTGTCAAGGGGTAAGAATGCCTCCCTTCCATACACGTATTGAAATAGTGGGCACAAGGTAAGAATGCCTCTCGTCCCTAAATAAACTGGCAATGGGTAAGAATGCCTCCCTTCCACTCACGTATAGAGATCATATCTGGTGTGAGGTAGACATGCCTCACACCCATACTCAAGATAAGCTGGCATGGGGTATGCATGCCTCCCATCCGTAATCATTCAATAATCATTATCACAATTACGTTAGAATGCGTAAGGCAGTACATCTTATGCATTTCAAATAAACATTCCACATTCACAATCAATCATATATCTCATTTCTCTATAAGTTCCCATACGCACGTTCATCACAAGTATACTTAAGGAAACTCCTCTCAATTATCTATATCAAGATATTCACATATTCATTTTACTAACATAAGCCGTGCTCATTACGTTATCCCAAGGTGTGGTCATACAACCCTAGTCTATTCATTCTAGTTTAACTAGTTCATCTTAAAGGATATGTTTTTATTAATCTCTAACCCTTTGATACCTTCTAGGGGTAACATGTCATTTAGGTCATCCCACTAAGGTTATCATCTTACTCAATTTGCCTAACATGGAAAATTGACCCAAACACAAGTAGCACAACCATATCATTCTATTTGTCTCAACAAGGCAAATTCGCACACAAGCATCCAATATGCACCACAAAAATCGAGTAAGAAAGCATAAAAATTATATCACTACTTTTTATCTTGATGACAACACACCTCTGATTGAGGGTTTTTATTATTAAATCATTAGTTTAGTTAGCAGAAAACCATTTTTATCTTATTCCTACAATTCACACTATTTGCACAGAAGCATTCAATCGGAACTAACTTGCATAATTAAAATACTAAGGCAGTGCAATATTAAATTCACTTTCACTTTAATTTAAAAGGCAAGGAGAGGGACTCTACCTCAAGGTGGATCCATCTGTCCACTCCGACTCTTGGTGCCTTCTAAATAAGAGTCGCAGGCGAGTCGCCTAGTCTTTGGCGACTTGAAACCACGCCAAGACCTCGAACACACTATCAACAATGTTCTAGGAACTCATAAACATCAAAATCCCCAAATTCAACAAGTGAGAAACAAAGAAAGAGGTGAAAACCTTACCTCAAAACAAACCCAATGATCTGAAACCACCCGAACCGCTTCACCTTTGGCGGCGGTTTCCAGAACACAAACCAAGGAGTCCCAACAGACCTTCTGAATAACCTACAACCAAGAGAAAACTGAAACTCGGAATCACCCCAAATCCCTAGGGTTCGATCGCACCTCACCGGGAACCGATTTGGTCGAAACATGTCTTGGAACAAGGAGGAGAGGGAGGAGAAGGACCTACCTTATGGTTCTAAAGAGAAAATGTGAGGATACTTGGCCGGAATCGAACCGCGCAGGAGGGAGCCAAGGGGGTGTCACATACGGCTCAAGGGGAACCCCTCCCTATGTGTCATGCGGGTTGAGTGAGGGCGAGGGAGAGATTAGATTAGGTTTTAATATTTTTATTTTATTTTCTTTTATTTTGATTTTAATTAAAAACCTAAACTCACCCAAGCACACGGTTTGACCCGCACGGTTTTCCAAACCATGCGCAAACCGTGCAGAGTCTTCTGCCTCCAAGACATCCGCTGCACGGGCTAGGTGCATGGTTTGGAAAACAGTGCGCAGCCTGTGAACAAGCCAATGCCTCCTTTAATAAGGACACACGGTTTGGGACGCATGGTTAGCCAAACCGTGCACCAACGGTACGCCCTCTGCAGTTCTTTAAGAACAAGGGTCCGACGCTTCTGAGACCTCTCGGGCCACTTGAGAAACTTAACGGGCCTTCGCCCACGCCCAAAAACATTAAAAGGAAGGGTTATAACCTTCAAAACCTTGTTCCAAAGCCCAATCTTCAAAATGACTGGTTCAGTAAACGAAAATTTCAAATTCCTTAGGGTTTTAGTCCAGTTAAAAACATGGGTCATTACAACCTTCCCACCTTAGAACTTCTCATCCCCGAGAAGCCTTCTGGAACAACGTACACATCATCCAACCTATAAGGGTCATGAAGCTTCGTTCAAATGATCATGTTGCCTTCACAAACTTACAACACACCCTTAAGCATCCATCAAACCCTACGGTGCTTAAGCCACCAAAACTTGAGCCAACACTCGTTTCCCATACGAAACACCAAGACGGCTCTTCCTGAGTCCATCTACCTAGAGACACGAACCTGTCGTCGTCTCGCCAAGCATCCATCCACAGGTACTTCCCACCTTAGATTTTTAACGTTAAACAACCAACTCCAAACTATGATTCATACCAACATTGGAATTAACTTTCAAAGCACGCCCCAAGCATTCCTACGATGCTGCTAACATGTTTTGAAACAGATCAAACGGTCGATTCCCCATCAACCTCAAGGCCCAAGTTGAAACGGTTGTTCATTTAAGGCACTGGATGATACAAACCACACTCATATTTACCCGACGATGTGCCTTAAAAAGGTTCTCCACCAACCATGTTCATTTAAACCAAAGAGTAAAAGAGTCAAGCCTCAACAATCGACCATTGCGAAGACGCCCGACTTAGACGACCAGCGTATTTTGAGAAAAATCACAATTCCTTCCTCCAAGGCACCTTGTGTTTAGAAAAAGCACATTCACCGAAGCTTACACCCAACTTCTGATGATGTTTCCAAGATCAAACCATACAAGAAACCACACATCCCGCATGCAGCGCAGAAATAGAACCATCCGGACAAGCCCAACGACTTTAAAGCATTAGCGCGGATAAAACCGACGCTCTCTTAGTGCATCTAGGACGAGGAAAAGATTGGGGACATGCTCGTCGCTAAACAAAATACACTAAGAGGTTTGAATGGATTCTAGTTAATCATACCAGACTACTGGAAGGAGGAACATTCAAACCTCAACTGGTCGACTTCAAGGAAGGAACTCGGCTTCACCTGCCGACACATTCTCACGTTTTAAAAACGCATGCCTCAAGGAATTAAAACATGACAAAAAATTTCCAGAAGGAATTCCAGGTACTGTCTCTTCTACTTGGAAGGACACATTTACCAGATTCGACGCGACACGCTCCCCACCTTAGGAGTTTCCTAGTCGTCGAAGGGAAAGCAGATAAACTAGCTGATCACAAGAATGCTAGATCAAAACATCCTTAACCTTATGTGTGTCTCTTACGTATGTCAAGGCATACAAGAAAGGAAACCAACAAGACCGGCGTGTCAAAACACCAAAGTATTTCGAAATCCATCCCGAACAATGGGATGAAACGATTCTCTAACGCCGGGCCACTCTACTGAGGAGCCGACCCAAAGCTGCAACGAAAGTCAAAACCCATCGACCACCCATCTGAAAAAGGGTGTCATTAGAAAAAAAGAGTCCAACAAGGGACAACGACACCTAAACAACACCTCATGTCAGAAAACCCACGGTACAAACAAGGCATTAAAATGCTAAGGGTGCTACTAACCATGGGCTATCCCATTACGAAGACCAAACATCGACCCTAACGCTGGGTCATGTGAAACAAAGTCGCTAGGCTCAAAATCCAATCATCAAGTCACCGCTAAGAAAATAACGCCTAGGTAAAAACACCTACGGATCCATTCAAAGGCAACTCAAAGAGAAACTCAAAATTACCCCTTACACTAGGGTCTCAACACACCACTAAGGGTTCCATTACCAAGCCCTTAACATTTTATCTCATTTAAACTTTAACCATAAAAAGTTTCAACTGCACAACAAAGTAAAAAAGCATGTTTCACAAAAAAATCCTTTTAAAAACATTCACATTCATAGACATCCCGTCTTTATCAACCAACTGAGAAAAACAAAACCATTAAACAAAAGGGCGACCTACTAGGGTCTCATTCTATCCATCTCGGGTTCTTCCAAAAAGAAATCCCAAAGCAGTTATTAAAAACCTTTTAAAATTTCAAACACCCCAACTAGGTTATCTCATATAACACTTCCCAACTGACCTAATAGGGCCCAGTTGCACATTTACATTCACCAATTCATTTCAAAGTAAAGCCACACAATTTTTACATTTAAAACCATTTCAATACACCTCATGGTCATTTCATTTAACATGGGTTTTCATTTCCCAATTCATGAAGCACCCATACACTTCATGGATTGAAAATTGACTCCCCTTTTTATCAAAACTAGTTTCCAATTCAGAAGTTAACATGCTCACATACAACGGCCCAAGTATATGGGTGGCCATCTACTAACCTATAAAGCGCTATACACTTTATAAATTGGCATTTGTATCCCCTTTTTAATCAAAACTAACTCACTTAGAATTTTAAAATTTTAACAGCCCTTTTTAAAAGTCCGATTACATGGGTTACCTTTTCCCATCTATAAGGCTCCCATACACCTTACAACTAAAAATTGACTCCCGTCATAATCGAAACCAATATATTTTATCCCATGAAAATATTTACATATTAAAACTTAACTAGCATGTTCTCGTAAGTAGTAAACACAACAACATTCTATATCACAGAAACATGTTATAACACATAAGCATGGAATATAATCACTTAAGCATATTATATAGGCAAACTAAGATGCAACTACATGGCATGGTACTATGCATGACATGTTAATCCCTATGTTCCTATAATGATGCATGAAATGCATTTTCCTTGCCATATCTGGCCAAGGGAAAAATTATAGAAATTTTATTAAACCATAAGAAGCAGAAATTTCAAAAATCACTCAAGGTGAAATCATATCAACTGTAATAACGAACAATATGCACAAAAATTCCCAGACCTGGCCACTTGGTCATTTCCCGCACGTGGGGTGATCAGTCCCAAGCACGACTATTAGCCAAGCGTCGACACTTTCCTAATCTCCTGTCTACCAACCCAAAATAGTAAGGAAAATAAAAGAAACATCCTCTGATACCACTTTGTAACGTCCCGACCTAGCTTACCATCGAACTGGTGGCTGGACCAGTGGTCACATGGCCTGAAGCACGTCTCCCCATATGCCAGAGGCTGCCGACTAGCAGCGAGGGTCTCAGGTGATGATAGTGGGGAGACTATACCCTCATATCAGAGTAACGCAACAATATTATCAGAGTAAATATCATTCATTAGCAGAAGTAGTAAGCAATTGAAATACACAAGGAAAGATAGAATAATATCCATTTTATAAAATGTGGAAAACGCTAGTTTATAATTCATGCATGTATAGATGATGATACATTTCCAAAAGCAGTAAACAATACAACATGATTTACAAAAAATACCACAAAGAAAAGACAGTAGAGCCAGACAACAATCCCCTGAGCATCCCAAGCTCCCGCTTGGTCCTTTTCTCCTAACTCCTTAGGTACAATCAACACATCACACAACCTAGGTCCTGCAAGAAAGAAAGTATACTCGGGTACCCCAGTGCAATGGTGGCCCGAGTATGGTGTGAGATATAAATATCAGTAGTCTGGCACCACAAGTGTCAAACCCAATCCAAACAGTGTATAATAATTAAACAATGAGCAGGTATGGAGAAATAAGTAAGCATGAATACATAAGTAAATACACTCGTCCAGGTTCCCAAGGGACACCTGACAGTTATACCAGCTTCGACTCGTTACCGGTAAAGTAACCTGATCATGTCACCACATACATATACATATATATATATATATATATATAAAATTCATTTAGATTATATATGGTGTGGGGTAAGAATTCCTCCCACCCATTAATAAAGAACAGCGGGCATGAGGTAGAAATGCCTCCCGTCCCTATAGGTCAACTGGAAAGGGGTAAGAATGCCTCCCTTCCATCACTTTCATTCAACCGGCATGGGGTATAACTGCCTCCCATCGTTACATTCATAATACTGACATGGGGTATAACTGCCTCCCATTCATACACATAATCATCAACAGAAGTTAACTGGAAAGGGGTAAGAATGCCTCCCTTCCATACACGTATAGCGAAATAGCAGGTACCAGGTAAGAATGCCTCTCATCCCTAAATAAACTGGAAATGGGTAAGAATGCCTCCCTTCCATACATGTATTGAAATAGTGGGCACGAGGTAAGAATGCCTCTCGTCCCTAAATAAACTAGCAAGGGGTAAGAATGCCTCCCTTCCACCCACGTATAGAGATCGTATCTGGTGTGGGGTAGACATGCCTCCCACCAATACTCAAGATAAGATGGCATGGGGTATGCATGCCTCCCATCCGTAATCATTCAATAATCATTATCAAAATTACGTTAGAATGCATAAGGCAGTACATCTTTTGCATTTCAAATAAACATTCCACATTCACAATCAATCATATATCTCATTTCTATATAAGTGCCCATACGCATGTTCATCACAAGTATACTTAAGGCAACTCCTCTCAAGTATATATATCAAGATATTCACATATTCATTTTACTAACATAAGCTGTGCTCATTACGTTATCCCAAGGCGTGGTCATACCACCCTAGTCCGTTCATTCTAGTTTAACCAGTTCATCTTAAAGGATATGTTATTATCAATCTCTAACCCTTTGATACCTTCTAGGGGGAACATGTCATTTAGGTCATCCCACTAAGGTTATCATCTTACTCAATTTTCCCAACATGGAAAATTGACCGAAACACAAGTATCACAACCATATCATTCTATTTGTCTCAACAAGGAAAATTCACACACATGCATCAAACAGGAACCACAACAATTCAGCAAGAAAGCATAAAAAGTCTATCACTACTTTTTATCTTGAAGACATCGCACCTCTGATTGAGGGGTTTTATTATTAAATCATTAGTTTAGTTAGCAGGAAACCATTTTTATCTTATTCCTGAAATTCACACTATTTTCACAAAAGCATTCAATCGGAACTAACTTGCATAATTAAAATACTAAGGCAGTGCAATATTAAATTCACTTTCACTTTAATTAAAAATACAAGGAGAGGGACCCTACCTCAAGGTGGATCCATCCGTCCACTCCGACTCTTGGTGCTTTCTAACTAAGAGTCGCAGGCGAGTCGCCTAGAATTTGGCGACTCGAAACCATGCCAAGACCTCGAACGAACTATTAACAACGTGCTAGGAACTCATAAACATCAAAATCCCCAAATTAGACAAGTGAAAAATAAATCAAGAGGTTAAAAACTTACCCCAAAACCAACCCGATGATCCGAAACCACTCAACCGCTTCGACTTCGGCGGCGGTTGCCAGAACGTGAACCAAGGAGTCCCAACGGACCTTCCACATAACCTATAACCAAGAGAAAACTGAAACTCAGAATCACCCCAAATCCCTAGGGTTCGGCCGCACCTCACCGGGCGCCGATTTGGTCGAAACATGGCTTGGAATAAGGAGGAGAGAGAGGAGAAGGACCTACCTTAGGGTTCTGAAGAGAAAACGTGAGAAGACTTAGCCGGAATTGAACCGCGTAGGAGGGAGTCGAGGGGGTGTCACACGCAGCTCAAGGAGAACCCCTCCCTGAATGTCATGCAGGTTGAGTGAGGGTGAGGGAGATATTAGATTAGGTTTTAATCTTTTTATTTTATTTTATTTTTAATTAAAAACCTAAACTCACCCAAGCGCACGGTTTGACCCGCACAGTTTTCCAAACCGTGCGCAAACCATGAAGAGACTTCTACCTCCAAAACATCTGCTTCACGGTCTAGACACACGGTTTGGAAAACCATGCGCAACCCATGTGCAAGACACTGCCTCCTTTAATAAGGCCGCACAGTTTGGGCCGCACAGTTAGCCAAACCGTGCGCCAACCGTGCGTCCTCTGCAGCTCTTTAAGAATAAGGGTCCGGTGCTTCCGAGACCTCTTGGGCCACCCGAGAAACTTAACGAGCCTTCACCCACGCCAAAAAATAAAATAAAAGGAAGGGTTCCAACCTTCAAAACCTTATTCCAAAGCCCGGTCTTCAAAATGACCGGTTCAGTAAACGAAAAGTTCAAATTCCTTCGGGTTTTAGTCCTGTTCAAAACGCAGGTCATTACAAATGGTAGGGGTGAGATAAAATGCTCAGTAAATGTTAAAAATAGTGTAATCATGAATCAAAAATAATTTAATCATAATCAAATTGGAGTAGTCAATATTGCATGCTGAATAAATGAAAAAACGCATGCCATTAATAAACTGAGAATGAAACTACATCCATAGATTTTGTCATAGTGAAAACCTCATGGATAGTAATAACTGAAAATTAATAAAGCGGATTATTATTAAATGGATGTCATGTATCTGGAAAATGATACCACTATACCATCTAAATGGTTTTAGTCTATGGGTAGATACCCGTATGATTCTGTTTTGGAAACAAACTCGATGGGTCTGTCGCCAACTGATTTGTCTCATGAGACCTGTCAATGCATCGACGAGCTATAGAGGGCCCATCACGTCACTTCAAGTCCAAATAATTCTTTATACATAGATTTAATACAATTACATTATGACTTCTAAATACCCATATAGAGTACAGGATAGATATTCATTAATATTTCCACAGTTAAAACAACATTCCAAATAAACACCATATGTAAAAGGGTATACAGCTTAACACAATAATCATATCCATGAAGCCAAAATATGGATATATAATATATTTAATATTTCAAATAAAAAATTATCTCAAAGGGGCATTAGATACACCACATAATAGTTATTAGGTGCATAATGCAAAGTAAATCATAATGTGGAAACCGAAACAAAGTCCCTTACAACATTGTAATCAATCGAGTTAATAAAACTCAATTAAATCACTAAATAACATGAATATAAAAAGAATAATTATATTATATATCAAATGGAAGTAAAAATACACCACATACAAGAAATAAGTGACAAACAATGGAAATATCAAGGATTAAAAGTGGATGAGAAACCCCTTACCTTATGCCCAAATGTGTTATTCGATTGATCTTAATGACCTGAATAATAAATTTTTTCTTCATTAATTAATAAGTACAGAACCTCCTATACATGTAATTGATTTATTATAACATTATTAGGTTCATTCATGTCCAATTTTATGGTTTTAATAGGTTCAATTTTATTGTTTTAGAAGCATTTTATTCTTTGGTTTTGATGATCAGTTTATTTGTATTCATGAATGGAAGTTAGTTTCAAGTGTGGTTAAACATCCAGAATTGCTAATATATATTATTATTGACATTAAATAGATATAAATGATCTTATAATTATTTTGGTTATATACCAGGAGGATGACTCATTATATAAAAGTTAATGATAAATTCTTGGATTAACTTAGCGGTTTTGTGCATAGTGAACTTGCTTTGCATTATTATTTTATATTATGAGTGTGTAAGGATTTCAGTACATTTAATAAGATGAAATAAATATATTATGATATTTTTCTACCATAAAAATGGTTTCATGACCAGAATTGAATATGGTAATAAAAATTGAAAACCCGTCATCCCTGAATGTGATAAATTAACACATCTCGGATGGTGTTTTCATTTTTAGTTTAAGAGGAGGGGGGGGGGAGAAGAGATGATGATGAAATATTTTATTAGAATAATAAAATTTAACTTCATGTAAGTTACTATAATTATCATGGAATTTGGATGAGGGTAGATGATGAGAGAGAAACAAAAGAACATAACTTGTAAAAGAAGTTGAAAGAAAAAGGAAGAGAGGTTCACCTCTTGAGTACTTCTCCTTGAAAATCTCCTTAAATCCTTTGTTTTTGGCCTTTTGGTGAGACCAGTAGGTCTTGGACGTGGGGGGAGGGCTTGGTAAGTGTATTTGGTATAACTTAGGCAAGACTCAAATCTTGAGTGGTGTGAGAGGAAGATGGGGTGAGAGGTGGTTTATATAGTGGATGAGAGGAGGGTTTTTGCATTATCTTAATCCTTAATTTATTATTTTTCCCAAGACAAGGAATAGTATGGATTATTCTGACCAAAAACATTAATAAATTCATGTGAGTTTGAACCTATTTACATTTACATCATCCTTGACTCAAGCATGATGCAAAAACTCATTTATTTAGCATATTTCATAAATTATCAAATTTTACTATTCACCAAAAATTCAAGTATTTCCGAAACATCTCAAAAAAACACCCTAACTATTTTTTGACGTATAAAATCCAGAAATGAACTCAATTTTTTTAAAATACATTCTAAATATTATAAATTTAATTTTTAATTAAAATCACCATTTAATTGAAAAATACAAACACTTAAAATATCCACCTTTATTTTTAAGGTGCCTAAATTTTATTTATACCTTCATGGGTAAGGCTACCATTTGTAAGGGTCATATTACTATTTATAAGGGCAGGTTACTATTAATAAGGGTAATTTACTATTCATAAGGGTAATTTACTATTCATAAAAAATTATTTTGATTCTATTAGACTCCAAATATCACCCTGATCGCAACCGCGTATGTTCGTTTTTTGAAATTCAAAACACAAAAGTGGAAAATTTAAGTTTAATGGATATGTTATGACTTTCTACTAAATATAAAAGTGTTTTTTCAAAGATAATTTTTGGTTTATGAAATATAGGCTATCTAATGAGTTGAAAGAATTTAAGAGATATATACCATAAAATGTTTGGGGTGTTATAGTTTTCCCATATTTGGAAATTTCATCCTCAAAATTTTTCATGTATAAATCCTTTTAAAAAGTTGTGGGTGGTTCTTCTTCATAACATCCTCAGGTTCCCATGTTGCTTCCTCAATTTTATGGTTTCTCCAAAGAACCTTTACTAGTCGAGTTGTCCGATTTCTCAATACCCGCTCCCTTGTGTCAAGAATCTCGATAGGCTCTTCATAGTATGAAAAATTAGGTTCTAGCTCTATTTCTTCATAGGTGTGTACATGAATTGGGTCTAGCATGTATTTATTTAACAACGACACATGGAACACATTATGAACTTTGGAGAGACTTGGTGGCATTGCTAAACGGGATGCTACATCTATGATTCTTTCCAGAATTTTAAATGGGTTGATGTACCTAGAGCTCAGTTTCCCTTTCTGACGGAATCTTAAGACACCCTTCCACAGAGATACTTTTAGAAATACATGACATCCTACTTTAAATTAAAAATACTTTCTCCGGTTGTCTGCATAACTATTTTTCCTACTTTGGGATGCTTTAATATGGGCCTAGATTGATTTTAACTTTGCATTTGTCACTTCGATAAGTTCCAGTCTTATAAGTTTCCTCTCATCAACTTCATCCCAATAAGTTAGAGTTCGAAAAATCTTTCTATATAATGATTCATATGAAGACATTTGAATACTAGAGTGAAAACTATTATTATTGGAAAATTCCTCCAAAGTCAAGTATTGATCCCAGAAACCTTGAAAGTCAAGAGAGCATGATCTCAAAATGTCTTCTAGTGTTTGAATAGTTCTTTTAGACTGTCCATTGGTTTGGGGATGATAAAAAATACTCATATGAAGCTCAGTATCCAAAGCCTTATGAATAATTTTCTATAATTTTAATGTAAATCGAGGATCTCAATTAGACACAATCGATAGAGGTTCACCATGTGGTCTTACAACTTCATTAATATAGAGTCTTTCCGGGCGCTCAAGTGGTAAATCCTCTCTTATGGAAAGGAAATGTGTTGATTTTGTAAGATGGTCAACAATTACCCATATTGCATCATTCCTTCTAGGTGTACTTGGTTATCCTATGAAAATTCCATCATAATTTCATCCCACTTATACATAGGAATAGGTAGAGGTTGCATTATCCCTCTAGGATGTTGTCTCTCGGCCTTCACTTGTTGAAAAACTAGGCACCTTGACACATAGTGAGAAATTTCTCGCGTCATGTTATCCCACCAAAAATGTTCCTTCATATCTCTATACATATTAGTACTACCAGGGTATATAGAGAAATTTGATCTATGAGCATCATCCAATAGTTCCATTTTTAGCTCAGGTACTGATGAAACACATAACCTCTTTCCAAATTTCAAAACTCAATCCACATTCATGAAGTCTTCCAGTCTTCCATCCTTAACAGCTTTAATTTTCTTTTGTAGATTACCATAATAATATTGAGAGATTTTTTTTATCTTCTCTAATAAATATGGTTTAGAAATAATTTGAAAAAGGAAATATTTTCCCCTTACTTAACAATTCCCATATCCATATTTAGCAGATCCATGAATATAGGATCTCTCTCAATCTTCATTTGGGCCAGAAGTCCATGATCTTTCCTGCTTAATGCATCTGCCACATTATTTTTATTTCTTGGTGGGTATTGTATTGAAAAATCATAATCTTTTAGTAACTCAATCCATCTTCTCTGCCTCATGTTGAGTTATTTTTGTGTAAAAATTAATTTCAAACTCTTGTAATCTGTACATATCTCACATCATTCATCATAGAGATAATGTCTCCATATTTTCAGAGCAAATATCATGGTTTCTAACTCAAGATCATGAGTTGTATAATTTTTCTCATGAGTCTTCAACTGGCTTAATGCATAAGTAATAATTTTATCATTTTTCATAAGGATGAAACCTAATATATTCTTTAATGTATCACTGTATATCACAAATCCATCATTTACAAAGTGAAGAGTCAAAATTGGAGCATTGACCAATATTAATTTCAATTATTTAAGGTATTATGTACATTATTTCATCCATACAAAGTTAACCCTTTACGTGTGAGCTTGGATAATGGGTTTTCCAGTCAGGAAAAATTCTGAATGGAATACCAATAGTAACTTGCTAAGCCAATAAAACTACGTACCTCGATTATGTTCGTTGGCATGGGATATTCTTGGATTACCTTTGTCTTCATAGGATCAACTAAAATTTTATCCTTAGAGATAATATGGCCAAGAGAATAAACTTATTGAAGCCAAAATTCACACTTGCTAAACTTCCCATATAATTCATTTCTTCTACAAGTTTTCATAATAATCTAAAAGTGATTCTAATGGTCTCTGTAGCTTTTGGAGTACACCGGGATATCATCGATAAATACCATAAAAAATTCATCAAGATATTCCTTGAAAAACATATTCATTAGATCCATGAAAACTAAGGGTGCATTAGTCAGTCCAAAAGGCATTACTGTAAACTCGTAATGCCCATACCTAGTTCAAAATGCTATCTTTTGAATATATTCCTTCCTCACACACAGTTGATGATATCCAGATCAAAGGTCAATATTTGAAAAATATTGGGCTCCATGAAGTTTATCAAATAAACCATCAATGCATGGAAGAGGATACTTGTTCTTTATTGTAATAACATTGATTTCCCTATAATCAATGCATAGCCTCATAGATCCATCTTTCTTTTTAACAAAGAGAACATAAGCTCCCCATGGAGAAACACTAGGGAGGATAAATCCTTTATCACTCAATTCCCCTATTTGTTTCTTGAGTTATACTAATTACACAGTGTCCATTCTATAAGGATTCTTTGATATTAGTCTTTCACTAGGAATTAAACCAATAGAGAACTCAACTTCCCTCTCTGGAGGATGTCCAGGTAAATCCTCCGAAAACACATCAATGTATTCTTTCACAATATGTACATCTTCAATTTGAATATTTACTTATTCAATAATATATATTATGTTCTCTTCCTCCCTAATAATTGAATTTAGTAGAGCTACTGGGGGTGGATCTAGATAAGAATCAGATGAAGAGGTTTCTTCTCTAAAGATAAGGGATTCTACACCATTATCAAAAATTGTAACATCCTTCTTATTGCAATAGATCTTCCCATCATAATTTTATATCCAATTAATACTAAAAATTATATCGAAGTTGATAGTGTGTATGATAATAAGGTTAGAAACTAAAGCACATTTATGTGTCATGAGGGGGAATGATTGACACATATTTGTTGCAATGATACATCCCCAAGGAGTTTTGACTGACAACCCCTTTATTAAATAAAATTAGATATGTATAATTTTCTTGGAAAAATAGGAAGATATAAATGAATGTGATTATCTAGAATCAAATAAAGCATTAGATAAGTTTGAGGAAATAATTAAAGTACCAGCCACCAAATCATTAGGAACTTCAACTTTTGCGGTTGTAATTGTATAAGATTTCCCTTTCTCTTGTGGCCTTTTCTGTGGCATGTTTTCTTAGAATTTAGGAAACTCATTTAAAAAGTGTCCCATATCTCTACAATTTTAGAATTTAACATCATTGAATTGTCTCTTCCCCTTGAATTCACTAGATCGATGACCCTTTTCTCCACACTTATAGCAAACTCCCATTCTTTTCAAGCATTTCCTAGGATGATTCTTTCCACAGTTCTCGCATAATGGAAATTTATTCATTACCTTATTCCTCATTGGTTCTTTATTTTTTCCATGGTTATTAGAATTAATCTTCTTATCTTGATTTAACTTGAACAAATTTGATCTAGAAAATTCCTTCTCTGTTTTTATGGCACTTAATACAATTTCATTGTATGATGAAAATGTGTGAGAATCCAGTTCCCTTCGAAGACTTAGCTTAAGACCTTTAAATAAATGATCAATATTTTCTTCCGAATCATGTAAGTAATCTATAACATACCTAGATAATCTTATGAAGGTAGCCTCATACTCCGTAACACTCTCTTCTTCCCATTGCTTTAGGCTAAGGAATTTCATATTCATTTCAGTTCGTTGTTCATGAGGGAAATATTTTTCAAAGAATATTTACTTAAAAGTTCTCCATTCCATATCTTACATTTCTTCTTCCTCCATGGTATTCTGGATCAAGGACCACCATTCATCAGCATCACCCTTGAGGAAATAAACTATTAGTACTACCTTTTCATTTTCAATGCATCTTAAATCCAGAAATATCTTTTCAAGGGACTTGATCCACTGCTCAGCTACCACCGGATTAGTATTCCCACTAAAAGATGGGGGGATTCTGCCATATAAATGATCTAATGTAGGTGTATCATGGTTATTTGACACATCCTGAGTAATTTGTCCCAATATGGTCATGATCTAACCTGCACCAACACTGATTGTGTTGACCTGCTCAGTGGGAAAATCCCTAAATTGTTTGCAAGTATTGATTCCCCTTCTTCCATTAGGCGCCATCACTAAATAATGAAATGCACTAAATTAGTTCATAGTTCATAATTTTTAACTAAAAAACACTTAAGATAATCTAAAAATTTATGCACAACTAATCTCACAATAATAAATATTACTTATATTTACTTTTAAATCCTTCATAATGGTTTGTAAATAAAACGTAAATTATCCTAAGAATATCCCCTGGGAGTGTCAAAACAGGTGTGCAGTAAGGCCCATTGTCGTGTACCAGGATACCCCAGGTCAAGCTCGAAACTCCTTGTCAGAGTTGTTACTCCTAGGTACATCTATTCCAGAACCATATCCCCTTGTAGTATCTAGATAAAGATATATTTTCTAGGAAGACCCACATAATCCCTAATTTACCAAAATTCTAGGATTTTCTTCTATGATTATCTTCAAATTCCAACACAGGTTTATGTCCTCTAAACTATGTTTCCTAAATCTAGTTTCCAATTTTGCTACTAAACTTTCTCTGATACCAACTGTAATGCCCCGTCCCCAGAAGCCTGGAGTCAGTGCATTACTTATTACATTTACATGATTACAAGGAATGAAATCCTGAAGGAAGGATAAGTTTAGTAGTCTTGAAAAAACTAGATACATACATGTAACAAATATTACACTGGGAAAGGTAATAAAATACAATACATAACAAAAACTAATAAACTTCATCCATGAAAACTCAATAAATGATCTCCTCTTCATAACCTGTTGAAGGTAAACAAATGAAAGGGGTTAGATCAAATTATCAATTAGGGTTGAAAATAATGGAAGCATGAATCAAAAATAATTGAATCATAATAAAATTGTCATAGTCAATAAGGCATGGTGAATAAATGAAAAAACACACGCCATTGATAAACTAAGAATGAAACTGCGTCCATAGATTTTTTCATAGTGAAAACCTCAGGGATAATAATAAATGAAAACGAATAAAGAGGATTTTTATTAATTGTAAATCATGTATTTGGAAAATTATACCACTATACCATCGAAACGGTTTATGTCTGTGGGTAGATACCTATCAGATTCTATTTTGTAAACAAACTCGAAGGGTTTGTCACCAACTGATTTGTCTCATGAGACCTATCGATGCATTGATGGGATATAGTGGGACCCAACCATCACTACAAGTCAAAATAATTCATTATAAATATATTTAATACAAGTAAAATATGCCTTCTCAATATCCATACAGAGTAGAGGATACAGATTCATCAGTATTTTCAAAGTTAAAACAACATTCCAAATAAACATCGTATGTAAAAGGTTATAAAACTTAAGAAAATAATCATATACATGAAACAAAAATATGTATATATAATATATTTACAATTTATAATGAAAAATGATCTCAAAGGGGTAGTAGGTACACCACATAAGAATGATTAGGTGTATAATACCAAGTAAATCACAATGAAATGGAAACCGAAACAAAGTCCCTTAAAATATTGTAATCTATTGAGTTAATAATCATCAAATGAATCAATAAATACCATTAATATAAATAGAATCATGATCTTATATATCAAATTATAGTAAACATACACCACATACAAGAAATAATATGCGAACAATGCAAATCTAACAGATTAAAAGTGAGATGAGAAACCCCTTACCTTATGCCCGAATGTGTTCTTAGATTGATCTTAATGACCTGAATAATCAAATTTAGATTCCTTAATTAATAATTATAGAACCTAATTTACATTTAATTGATTTATTATAAACTTATTAGGATCATTCATGGCCTTTTTGATGGGTTTAAGAGGTTCAATTTTATTGTTTTAGAAGCATTTTCTTCCTTGGTTTTCATGATTGGTTTACTTGTATTCATGAATGGAAATTCGTTTGAAGTGTGTTTAAACATCCATAATTGTTAATATATATTATTAGTGACATTAAAGAGATATAAATTATCTTATAATTATTTTTTTATATACCATGAGGATGACTCATTATATAAAAGTTAATGATAAATGCTTGGATTAACTTGGCGGTTTTGTGCATAGTGAACTTGCTTTGTATTATTATTTTATATTATGAGTGTGTAAGGATTACAGAACATTTAATAAGATAAAATACATATATTTTGATCTTTTTCTACCATAAAAATGGTTTCATGACCATAATTGATTATGGTAATAAAAATTGAAAACTCGTCGTCCTTGAATGTGATAAATTAACACATCTCGGATGGTGTTTTCATTTTTAGTATAAGAGGGGGGGGGGGGGAAGAGAGATGATGATGAAATATTACATTAGAATAATAAAATTAAATTTCATTTAAGTTAATTTAGTTATCATAGAATTTGGATGAGGGGAGATTATGAGAGAGAAATAAAAGAACGGAACTTGTAAAAGATGTTGAAAGAAAAAGGAAGAGAGGTTCACCTCTTGAGAACTCCTCCTTGATAATCTCCTTAAGGCCTTTGTTTTTGGACTTTTGGTGTGACCAGAAGATCTTGGAGGTGGGGGGAGGTCTTGGTAAGTTTATTTTATATAAATTAGGAAAGTTTCAAAGCTTGATTGGTGTGAGAGGAAGATGGGGTGAGGGGTGGTTCATATAGTGGAGGAGAGGAGGGTTTTTGCATTATTTTAATCCTTAGTTTATTATTTTTCCCAAGAAAAGGAATAGTATTGATTATTATAACAAAAAAATAGTAATAAATTAATATGAGTTTGAACCTATGTCCATTTACATCATCCATGACTCAAGCATGATGCAGAAATTTATTTATTTAGCATATTTCATAAATTATCAAATTTTAATATTCACCAAAAATTAAAGTATTTCAGAAAAATCTCAAAAAATCACCCTAACTATTTTTTGAAATATAAAATCCAAAAATTTACTCCATTTTTCAAAATAATTTTATAAATATGAGAAATTTAATTTTTAACCAGAATCATCATTTAATTGAAAAATACCAACACTTAAAATATCCACCTTCATTTTTAAGGTGCCTAAATTTTATTTATACCCTCATGGGTAAGGTTACCATTTGTAAGGGTCATATTACTATTCATAAGGGTAGGTTACTATTCATAAGGGTAAGTTACTATTTATAAGGGTAAGTTACTATTCACCAAAAATTATTTTGATTTGTATTAGACTCCAAACATCACCCTAATCATAACAATGTATGTTCATTTTTTGAAATTTAAAACAAAAAAATGGAAAATTTAAGTTTAATGGATAGGTTATGACTTTATCCTAAATATAAAAGTATTGTTTCAAAGAGAATCTATTCTTTATGTAATATAGGCTATCTAATGAATTGAAATTATTTAAGAGAAACATATCATAAAATGCTTGGGGTGTTATATTTTTCTCACCTTCAGAAATTTCATCCTCAAAATTTTTCATGAATAAATCCTTTTAAATTTTTTTGGGTGGTTCTTCTTCATAAAATCCTCAGGTTCCCTTATTAATTCCTCAATTTTATGGTTTCTCCAAATAACCTTTACCAGTAGAGTTTTCTAATTTCTCAATACCTGCTTTATTTTGTTAAGAATATCGATAGGCTCTTCACAGTATGAAAAATTAGGTTCCAGCTCTATTTCTTCACAGGTGAGTATATGCATTGGGTCTAGCATGTATTTCTTTAACAATGACACATGGAACACATTATGAACTTTGGAGAGATTTGGTGGCATTTCTAAACGGTATGATACATCTCCAATTCTTTCCAGAATTTCAAATAGTTCGATATACCTGGGGATCAGTTTCCCTTTCTTACCAAACCTTAAGACACCCTACCACAGAGATACTTTCAGAAAGACATGATATCCTACTTGAAATTCCAAATCCTTTCTTTAGTTGTCTGTATAACTCTTTTTACTACTTTGGGTTGCTTTAATATGGTCCTGAATTGAATTTAACTTTACAGTTGTCTCTTCAATAAGTTCCGGGCCTATAAGTTTCCTCTCACCAACTTCATCCCAACAAGTTGGAGTTTAATACCTCTTTCCATATAATGCTTCATATAGAGCCATTTGAATACTAGAGTGGAAAATATTATTTTAGGAAAATTCCACCAAAGGAAAGTATTGATCCCACATACCTTTAAAGTCAATAGATCATGATCTCAATCTGTCTTCTTATGTTGGAATAGAACTTTCAGACAATCTATTGGTTTGGGGGTGATAAGCAGCACTCATATGAAGCTCAGTATCCAAAGCCTTATGGATACTTTTCCAGAATTTTGATGTAAACTAGGGATCTCGATCAGACACAATTGATAGAGGTGCACCGTGATGTCTTACAACTTCATTAATATAGAGACTTTCTAGGTGCTCAAGTGATAAATCCTCTCTTATAGAAAATAAATGTGCTTATTTTGTAAGATGATGAACAATTACCCATATTGCATCATTCCTTTTTGGTTTCCTTGGTAGTCCTATGAAAAATTCCATCATAATTTCATCCCACTTCTACATATGAATAGGGGGAGGTTTCATGACCCCTCTAGTATATTGTCTCTTGGCCTTCACTTGTTGACAAACTAGACACCTTGACACATAGTCAGAAATTTCTCGCTTCATGTTATCCCACCAAAAATGTTCCTTCAGATCTCTATGCATCTTAGTGATACCAAGGTGTATAGAGAAATTTGAGCTATGAGAATCATCTAATAGTTCCATTTTTATCTTAGGTACTGATGGAACACATAACCTCTTCCCAAATTTCAGAACTCCATCCTCATACATGAAGTATTCTAATATTCAATCCTTAACAGCTTTAATTTTCTTTTGTAGATTATCATCATAATATTGAGAGCTTTTTCACGGCTCTGACATCCTGTTCCTTTGCACCAATCCGGGTCAGTTATGGAGTGGTGGTTCTAGGTGGTTTTGGGTTTGCGTGGTTTGGCGGTCTATGGATCTGAAGGTGATACTGGGTCGCTTTCCCCTATTTTGTTTGTTCCTAGTTTTTCTCATCTGTCGTTGCTGTTGTTTGGAGCTCTCAGCCACTCAACGACTGCTCTGAACAAATGTTCTGCTTCTCCTCTCCTAGTCAGAGTTGGATCAGTGGTAACAACCAGGTTTTGGGAGGTGTGGTTTGGCAGCCGCCACCGTTCCAGACACGGCTCTTCGACGCTGGTTTATGTTTTTTGGATTTCTTCCTCATGTTTTTGGAGATGGTTTGTCTATTTTGTTCTACATGGCGTCATATCGATGGTTTGTTATTTTCCATATAGTTTTCTTGCTTGTTTTTGGCTTTGGTGATTTGTTTGTTACTGGCTGGATGGGTTACAATGACATGGTGAGATGTTTTCGGCATTACTGGTGGTCTCCGATGGTCTCCAATGTCTGGTGCGGTGGTAGGATGGTGAAGATGATGTGGTGCGGTGATGGTTACAACATTGGTGTTCGGCGTGGTTGGCGACGACGTGCTGTTGACTACGGGTGATGATGAAAACATCGATTTCTTCATGCTTTCCTCGATGCAGCGGCTACGGGATTTGCGGGATTCACTGATGCGACAGTTCCCACCGTGTTGTATCTCATTTTAGTTTTTGAATCTGTGGACTGTTTTGAATTTTGGATGTGTTAAGTGGTGTTTTTGGTCATGTGCGGTTCCCACTTTATCCTCAAAGTGGTTGTTTTGGAAATAATAATAAAAATGATTTGGGGGAGTTATTTCTGTGTAAAAATTTATTTCAAACTCTTATGATCCGTATATATCTCACATCTTTCACCGTAGAGATAATGTCTCCCTATTTTCAGAGAAAAGATTGCGACTACTAACTCAAGATCATGAGTTGGATAGTTTTTCTCATGAGTCTTCAACTGCCTTATTAAATAATCAACAACTTTATCATTTTTCATAAGGACGCAACCCAATCCATTCTTTGATGCACCACTATATATCACAAATCTGTCATTTCAAGAGGGAAGAGTCAAAATTGAAGCATTGAACAATCTTCTTTTCAATTATTTAAAGCATTTAGTACATTCTTTTGTCCATAAAAAATTAACCCCTTTACATGTGATCTTGGTTAGCAGGTTACCCATTCAGGCGAAATTCAAAATTAAATGACAATAGTAAGCAACTAATCCAATAAAACTACGTACCTCGGTTATGTTCGTTGGCATGAGACATTCTTGGATTGACTTTTTCTTTATAAGATCAACTAAGATTCCATCCTTAGAGATGATATGTCCAATAAAAGAAACTAATTGAAGCCAAAATTCACACTTTCTAAACTTCCCATATAATTCATTTCCTCTAAGAGTTTTCAGAATAATACGAAAGTGATTCTCATGGTCTTTGTAGATTTTGGAGTACACCAAGATATCATTGATAAATACCAAAAAAATGTCATCAAGATATTACTTGAAAACCCTATTCATTAGATCCATGAAAACTGAGGGTGAATTAGTCAATCCAAAAGGCATTACTGTAAACTCGTAATGCCCATACCTAGTTCAAAATACTGTCTTTTGAATATCTTCCTTCTTCACACACAACTGATGATATCCAGATAAAAGTTCAATCTTTGAAAAATATTGGACTCCATGAAGTTGATCAAATAAATCATCAATGCATGGTAGAGGATACTTGTTCTTTATTATAATAGCATTGATTTCCCTATAATCAATTCATAGCCTCATAGATCCATCTTTCTTCTTAACAAAGAGAACATGGTCTCCCCATAGAGAAACACTAGGGAGGATAAATCCTTTATCACTCAATTCCTCTAGTTGTTTCTTAAGATATAATAATTCCATAGTGGCCATTCTATAAGGAGTCTTTGATACCTGTGTTGCAATAGGAATTAAATCAATAGAGAACTCAACTTCCCATTCTGGTGGATGTCTAGGTAAATCCTACGAAAACACATCAATGTATTCTTACACAATAGGTACATCTTCAATTTGAATATTTATTTCTTCACCCATAGATATTGTGTTCCCTTCCTCCCCAAGAATTGAATTTAGTAGAGCTACTGGAGGTGGATCTAGATAAGAATCATATGATGAGGTTTCTGCTCTAAAGATAAGGGATTCTACTCCATTATCAAAAATTATAACCTCCTTCTTATTGCAATAGATCTTCACATCATAATTTGACATCTAATTCATACTGAGAATTATATCAAAGTCGATCATGGGTATGATGATAAGGTTAGAAACTAAAGCACATTTATGTGTCATGTGAGGTACATATCAACACATATTTGTTGCAATGATACATCCCCTAGGAGTTTTGACTAATGACTCCTTTATTAAATCAAATTGGACATGTCTAATTTTATTGGGAAATTGGGAAGATATAAATGAATGCGATGATATAGAATCAAATGAAGCATTGGCTAAGTTTGAGGAAACAATTAAAGAACCTTCCACCAAATCATTAGGAACTTCAACTTCCATGGTTGTAATTGTATAAGATTTACCTTGGTCTCGTGGCATTTTCTGTGGCAAGTTTCCTTGGCGTTTAGTAAACTCATTTGCAAAGTGTCCTATATCTCTAAAATTGTAGAATTGAACATCATTGACTTGTCTCTTCCCCTTTCATTCACTATATCGATTACCCTTTTACCCACACTTATAGAAAACTCTCATGCCTTTCAAGCATTTCATAGGATGATTCTTTCCACAGTTCTCGCACAATGGAAATTGCTTCATTATATTATTCCTCATAAGTGCTTAAACTTTTCCATAGTTATTAGAATGCCTCTTCTTATCGTGATTTACCTTGAACAAATTTGATCTAGAAAATTCCTTCTCTATTTTGACAGAACTTAATACAATTTCAGCATATGATGAAAATGTTTGAGAAGACATCACCCTTCAAAGACTTAGCTTAAGACCTTTAAATAAATGATCAATCTTGTCTTTCAAATCACGTAAGTAATCTATAGAATACCTGGATAATCTTGTGAAGGTAGCCTCATACTCCGTAACACTATCTTCTTCCCACTGCTTTAGGCTAAGGAATTTCATCTTCATTTAAGTTCATTGTTCACAAGGGAAATATTTTTCAAAGAATATTTCCTTAAAAGTTATCCATTCCAAATCTTCTATTTCTTATTCCTCCGTGGTATTTTAGATCAAGGAACACCATTGATCAACATCACCCTTGAGGCAATATACTGTCAGTACTACCTTTTCATTTTCATTGCATCTTAATGATAGAAATATCATTTCACGGGACTTTATCCACTGCTCAGCTACCACCAGATTAGTATTCTCACTAAAATATGGGGGCTTCTTCCACATGAAATGATTCAATATAGGTTTATCATGGTTATTCGATAGAGGCTGAGTAAGTTTTCACAATATGGTCATGATCTGATCCGCTCCAACACTGATTGTGTTGACTTGATCAGTGGGGAAATCCCTACATTGTTCTTGGATATTGATTCTGTAACGACCCAATCTTTTTGAGTAGTATATTAACTTACTCTTATTGATTTAATAAGATGTTAATGGTTAATGCAGAAAGAGGAGTCGATGGCTTCATCCAGTAGACTCAACCCTTATGAAGCCCACTTATCAGAGCTTGGGAAGGAGGTAGCATCTGTGGGCTTCGCTTTGGACCAAGCCCAAGCCGAACTCCAGCGTGTCAAGCTTGAACGGAAACGCCTGCGGGAGAAGTTCAAGTTAGTAGAGATTACTACTAGGGAAATGTTATCTGAGCCTCCCTCAGATTCTCTCACCATAGCACACCTTACACTTAGGTCTTATGCCGGTGTTATAAGGGGCTATGTGACGAGACCCTATCTTCCTTGTGTAATCCTTTTGGGTGAATAAATTGAGATTTCTTCCTTTAGTGATGTTTGTGAAATTTCAAATGTCTAGATAATTTTAGAATGTATTTTATTGATGAATTTTGAAAAAGGGATATTTTAAAATATTTATGTAAACCCTAAATAACTAATGATGTGTAATGATTTTCAAAAAATGGTCTTCTACAAAAGTGTTCAGTAAGGAATTTGGAGTCTAATAAGATCAACTTAATTTTTGATGAATAGTAAATTATGAATAGTGATTTTACGCTTAGGATTAGTAATGTGACCAAATGGATTAGTAATTTCACTCAAAGAAAGTTTTAATATAATTTGGACACCTAGATTAAGTAATGTGATTCAATAAAATGGGTAAATAACGGTTTCATAAATGATTAATCAAGTATTAGTTTTTTCAGGTGAATAGTGTTTTTTAATTAAAAATTTAATTAAAAATGATTAGAAAATTATTTTTATAAAAATGACTTTATTTTTGAACTCAGAGCATCGATATTGTAGTAAGGTAATTTTTGGGGATTTTTCTGAAAAAAATGAATTTTCGATGAATAGTGCTTTTATTTAAAAATTAAATTAAAAATATTTAGAAAATTATTTTTATAAAATGGAGTTCATAAATGTACTAAGAGCATCGATATTTGGTTAAGGTGAAATTTTGGGATTATTCTGAGAAAGTTGAATTTTCAGTGAATAGTAAAATTACAGTTTTAGGGTTTCGGTATGTTTAATGACATCATAACGGTGTCATGATGATGTCATGAGATATTTTGAGGGTTGGCCGGCCAAGGGTGATGAATTATTGTTTTGGGGGCCCCATGTGTCCTAACTCCATGATAAATGCCAAGGGAGAGCACATGGGTTTGAGAAAAGCACATGTGAGGTGTCCCTTGGCCATTAATGCCTTGTCCCCTCACTTTCCCTATAAATACCCACCCTTTCCTCCTTTAGTTTTCACTCCCAACTCTCCCCCAACGAAGTTCTGGTCTTCTTACCTTCCAAGGAGTCCTCCCAAGGTTCCCCCAAGCCCTCAAGGTCCAATCCTTTGAGTTTCAAGAGTCACGTTTTAAGGTAAGGGATCCGACCCCTCTCTTTCCTTTCATGTAATCTCTTTTATGTCATTCCTTTTATGATCCATGTTATTATGTGAGAGGATGTTCTTTTATATTCCTCTTACTGCCCCTTTCATGTTTATATGATGAGATATCCCCTCTTACTCTCATCATTTCGTTTTATGAAAGTTTAAGTGACGCCGTTAGGCTGCCGAATGTTTAAGTGATTCTTTCACCCTTCTCATTTTTCAAGTTCGATTTTCATGTAAAATATTTCAAGTTCCTTTTTATTATGTTGGGGTATGATCTCTATATCTATCATACTGATATCTTATGATAATATGATGAGAGACCCTATTTTATTTGTTCAATTCATTTTTGTTGAAGTTTAAGTGACGCCGTTAGGCTGCCGAATTTTCATAAGAGAAATCAATTTTTTGTCTTGCTTCCATGTTTTTCATTTCAAATGGTATGTCCTTGAAATTGAATCACCATGTTCATATATCCTTCTTATTCTGTCCCTATACTGTTTTATGGGTCAATTATGATTGTTCAACCCATGTTCCCTCCCTTTTCAAAGTTTTCTAAAACCTTGTAACATAGCCGTTATGTTGCAGAATTTTCGTCTCAAAATGCCTCTCTTTTCTCAAAATTATTTTATGATATAAAGTGAATACTCAAAGCTCCTATTTCTAAAGGGGTATTCACATATATATAAAAAAGTTATATTTTAAATTCTGGCATTTACATACATGATACCCGCTTTCCCTTTCCGTGGGTTTAAAGTAACGTAAAGATCATGTCTTTAAAGCAGTTTTTAAAACGTTATGATTATGAAATGAAACCCATTTATTTTATGATATATGGGTTATTTATGAAATGTTTGATGATGATATATGTGGCTCACATGATAATAAAGGCAAATTTAAGGGTGTGCCCTGATAGCGCTCCAATGCATTGGGTAAAGACTTAATCTCTAGAGATGACCATTTTAACGACGCCTTGGTGAATAACCTTGGTAATTTTTAACGACACCTTGGGGATGGACCTTGGTGAAACGAAACGATTGTCAATATTAAATGTTGCAGCCACATCTTCAAGTTATGAAAAATGTTATTTTTATTATGATGTATCTCATGATTTATTTCTCATGCCTTAAAGTTCTTTTCATGTCCTTGGTGAAGTATCTCAAGTTCACATATAAAATGTTTCTCTTGTTTCCCTTACTGGGCCTTCTGCTCACCCTTTCTTTTGATGTATGTCCCCAGGTTATGAGATGCATAATGAACATAGGATGAACTAAAGGATAAGCCTTTCAAGTGTTTAAGAAGAATGTTTTATGTTTTTTTTATGTATTATGATCCTTGTTTCCAAGACACTAAACCTTAAAGATCCTCAGTTTTGTGTAATGAAATGAAAGTTTATGTTATAAAAAGACGGGATGCTATAGATTCTCCTTCTTGTTTTAGGTGCAATCACTAAAAAATGACATACATTAAATTAGGTCATAGTTCATAATTTCTAACTAGAAAACACTTAATATAATCTGAAAATTTATGCACAACTAATCTCATAATCATAAACATTGCTTATATTTACTTTTAAATACTTCATAATGGTTTTTAATGAAAATGTGGATTATCCTAAGAATATACCCCAGGAGTGTCAAACTAGGTGTGCAGTAAGGCCCATTGTTGTGTACTAGGATACCCTGGTTCAATACTGAAACTCCTTGTCAGAGTTGTTACTCCTAGGTACATTTGTGCCAGAACCATGCCCACTTGTAATATCCAGACATGGATATATTTTCCAGGAAGACCAACATAATACATACTTTACCAAAATTACAAAATGTTCTTCTATGATTATTTTCAAACTCTAACTCAGGGTTATGTCCTCTAAAGTATGTTTCCTAAATCTTGTTTCGAAGGTTTCTACTAAAATTCCTCGGATACCAACTATAACACCCCGTCCCTAGAAGCCTGAAGATGGTGCATTACTTTTTACATTAGCATGATTATAAGGAATATAATCCCGAATTAACGATCAGTTTATTAGCCTTGAAGAAACTAGATACATACATGTAACACATATTACGTTGGTAAAGGTAACAAATTACAATACATAACAAAAACTAATAAACTGCATCCATGAAAACTCAATAAATGGTATCCTCTTCATAACCTGTTGAAGGTAAAAAAATGAAAGGGGTGAGCTCAAATGATCAGTAAGGGTTACAAATAGTAGAAGCATGAATCAAAAATAATTGAATCATAATCAAATTTTCATATCCAATATGGAATGGTGAATAAATGAAAATCACACGCCATTTATAAACTGAGAATAAAATTACATCCATAGATTTTGTCATAGTGAAAACCTCATGGATAATAATAAATGAAAATGAATAAAGAGGATGCTTATTAATTGGAAATCATGTATCTGGTATGTGATACCACTATACCATTGAAATGGTTTAAGTTTGTGGGTATATGCCCCTCATATTCTATTTTGGAAACAAAGTCGAAGGGTTTGTCGCCAACTGATTTGTCTCACGAGACCCGTCGATGCATCGAGGACCTATAGCGAGATCCACCCATCACTACAAGTCCAAATCATTCTTTATACATAGATTTAATACAATTAAAATATGACTTCTCAATATCCATATAGAGTAGATGATACAAATTCATTAATATTTCTAAAGTTAAAACAACATTCCAAATAAACACCATATGTAAAAGGGTATACGAATTAAGACAATAATAATATCCATGAAACAAGAAAATGGATATATAATATATTTTCAATTTAAAATGAAAAATTATCTCAAAGGGGAATTAGGTACACCACATAAGAATTATTAGGTGTATAATACCAAGTAAATCACAATGAAATGAAAACCAAAACAAAGTCCCTTAAAAAATTGTAATCAATCGAGTTAATAATCATAAAGTGAATCACTAAACACAATTAATATAAATAGAATCATGATTTTATATATCAAATTATAGTAAACATACACCAAATACAAGAAATAAGCAGCAAACAATGAAAATATCACAGATTAAAAGTGAGATGAGAAACCCCTTACCTTATGCCCGAATGTGTTATTCGATTGCTATTAATGACCCAAATAATAAAATTTATCTTCATTAATTAATAATTATATAACCTATTTTATATGTAATTTATTTATTATAACCTTATTAGGTTCATTCATGGCCTTTTTGACGGGTTTAAGAGGTTCAATTTTATTGTCTGAGAAGCATTTTCTTCCTTGGTTTTCATGATTGGTTTACTTGTATTCATGAATGGAAGTTCGTTTGAAGTGTAGTTAAACATATATAATTGTTAATATATATTATTAGTTACATAAAATAGATATAAATAATATTATAATGATTTTGGTTATATACCATGAGGATGAATTATTAGATAAAAGTTAAAGATAAACGCTTGGATTAACTTGGCAATTTTGTGCATAGTGAACTTGCTTTATATTATTATTTTATATTATGAGTGTCTAAGGATTAAAGAAAATTTCTTAATATTAAATAAATATATTTTGATCTGGTTATACCATAAAAATGGTTTCATGACAAGAATTGAGTACGATAATAAAAATTGAAAACCCTTCGTCCTTGAATGTGATAAATTAACACATCTCGGATGGTGTTTTCATTTTTAGTATAAGAGGAGGGGGGAGAGAGATGATGATGAAATATTACATTATAAAAATAAAATTCCAGTTCATGTAAGGTAATGGAATTATCATATCATTTTGATGAGGGGAGATGAGTAGAGAGAAAAAATAATGGAACTTGTAAAAGAAGTTGAAAGAAAAAGGAAGAGAGGTCCACCTCTTAAGTACTCCTCCTTGAGAATCTCCTTAAGGATTTTTTTTAGACTTTTGGTGAAACCAGTAGGTCTTGGACGTGGGGGGAGGGCTTGGTAAGTGTATTTTTCAAAACATAGGTAAGGATAAAATCTTGAGTTGTGTGAGAGGAAGATGGGGTGAGGGGTGGTTTATATAGAGGAGGAGAGGAGGGTTTTTGCATTATTTTAATCCTTAGTTTATTATTTTTCTCAAGACAAGGAATAATATTGATTCTTGTGACAAAAAAAGTAATAAATGCATTTGATTTTGAACCTATATCCATTTACATCATCCATGACTCAAGCATGATGCATAAATTCATTTATTTAACATATTTCAAAAATTATCAAATTTTACTATTCACCATAAATTCAAGTATTTCAGAAAAATCTCAAAAAAATCACCCTAACTATTTTTTGACATATAGAATCAAAAAATTAACTCCATTTTTCAAAATAATTTTCTAAATATGAGAAATTTATTTTTTAATTAAAATCATCATTTAATTGAAACATACCAACACTTAAAATATCCACCTTCATTTTTAAGGTGCTTAAATTTTATTTATACCTTCATGGGTAAGGTTAACATTTTTAAGGGTTATATTACTATTCATAAGGGTAGGTTACTATTAATAAGGATAAGTTACTATTCATAAGGGTAATTTACTATTCACCAAAAATTATTTTGATTCTACTAGACTCCAAATATCACCCTAATCACAACTGCGTATGTCTGTTTTTCAAAATTTAAAACACAGAAGTGGAAAATTTATGTTTAATGGCTAGGTTATTAATTTATCCTAAATATACAAGTGTTTTTTCAAAGAAACTTTGTGATTTATGAAATATAGGCTATCTAATGAATTAATAGTATTTAAGAGAAACATATCAAAAAATGTTTGGGGTGTTATATTTTTCCCACCTTCGGAAATTTCGTCCTCAAAATTTTTCATGTATAAATCCTTTTAAAAATTTGTGGATGGTTCTTCTTCATAACATCCTCAGGTTCCCATGTTGCTTCCTCAATTTTATGGTTTCTCTAAAGAACATTTACCAGTCGAGTTGTTCTATTTCCCAATAGCTTCTCCCTTATGTCAAGAATCTCGATTGGCTCTTCACAGTATGAAAAATTAGATTCCAGCTCTATTTCTTCATAGGTGAGTACATGCATTGGTCCTGTAATGTATTTCTTTAACAATGACACATGGAATACTTTATAAACATTGTAGAGACTTTGTGGCATTTCTAAACGGTATGATACATCTCCAATTATTTCTAGAATTTCAAATAGTTCGATATACCTGGGGCTCAGTTTCCCTTTCTTACTGAACCTTAAGACACCCTTCCACAGAGATACTTTTAGAAAGACATGATATCATAATTGAAATTCCAAATCCTTTCTATAGTTGTCTACATAACTCTTTTTCCTACTTTTGGTTGCTTTAATATGGACCTGAATTGACTTTACCTTTAGAGTTGTCTCTTCAATAAGTTCCGGGCCTATAAGTTTCCTCTCTCCAAATTCATCCCAACAAGTTGGAATTCAACACCTCTTTCCATATAATGCTTTATATGGAGCCATTTGAATACTAGAGTGGAAACTATTATTATAGGAAAATTCCACCAAAGGAAAGTATTGATCCCACATACCTTGAAATTCAAGAGAGCATGATCTCAATATGTCTTCCAATGTTTGATTAGTGCTTTTAGTCTGTCTATTGGTTTGGGGGTGATAAGCAATACTCATAAGGAGCTTAGTATCCAAAGACTTCTAGAAATTTTTCCAGAATTTTGATGTAAATCAGGGATCTCAATCAGACACAATCGATATAGGTGCACCATGAGGTATTTCAACTTAATTAATATAGAGTCTTACCATGTGCTCAAGTGGTAAATCCTCTATTATAGTAAGAAAATGTGGTGATTTTGTAAGACAATCAACAATTACCCATATTGAATCATTCCTTCTATGTGGCCTTGGTAGTCCTTTTAAAAAGTCTATCATAATGTCATCCCACTTCTACATAAGAATAGGTAGAGGTTGCATGAACCCTCTAGGATGTTGTCTCTCAGCCTTCACTTGTTGACAAACAAGACACCTTGACCTATAGTCAGCAATTTATTACTTTATGTTATCCCACAATTTTTTTTCTTCAGATATCTATACATATTAGTGGTACCAGGGTGTATAGAGAAATTTGAGATATGAGAATCATCTAATAGTTCCATTTTTAGCTCAGTTACTTATGTAACACATATCCTCTTCCCAAATTTCAGAACTCTATCCTCATTCATGAAGTCTTCAAATATTCCATCCTTAATAGCTTTAATTTTATTTTGTAGATTCTCATCATGATATTGAGAGCTTTTTTATCTTCCCTAGTAAAGATGATTTAGAAATAATTTGAAAAAGGAAAGATGTTTTCCCTTCCTTAACAATTCCCATATCCATATTTAGCAGATCCATGAATATAAGATCTCTCTCATTCATCATTTGGGTCAAAAGTCCATGATCTTTCCTGATTAATGCATGTGCCACATTATTTTTCTTTCTTGGGTGGTAGTGTATTGAAAAATCATAATCTTTGAGTAACTCAAGACATCTCCTTTTCTTCATGTTGAGTTATTTCTATGTAATTTTTTTTTCAAACTCTTGGGATCCATATATATCTCAAATCCTTCACTATAGATATAATGTCTCCATATTTTTAAAGAGAAGATTATGGCTGCTAACTCAAGGTCATGATTTGGATAATTTTTATCATGTGTCTTCAACTGCCTTAATGCATAAGCAATAACTTTATCATTTTTCATAAGGATTCAACCCAATCCATTCTTTGATGGATCACTGTATATCACAAATCCATCATTTCTAGAGGGAAGAGTCCAAACTAAATCATTGAACAATCTTATTTTAAATTCTTTAAATCATTATATACATTCTTTATTCCATACAAACTTAACCCCTTTACGTGTGAGCTTGGTTATCGGGTTAGCTAGTCGGGTGAGATTCTAAAAGGAATGCCAATAGTGACCTACTAAGCTAATAAAACTACATACCTCAGTTATGTTCATTGGCATGTTCCATTCTTTGATTGACTTTTTCTTCATAGAATCAACTAAGATTCCATCCTTAGAGATGATATGGTCAAGAAAAGAAACTAATTGAAGCCAAAATTCAAACTTTCTAAACTTCCCATATAATTCATTTATTCTAAAAGTTTTTAGAATAATCCAGAAGTGATTCTCATGGTCTTTGTAGATTTTAGAATACACCAAGATATCATCAATAAATAACACAACAAAGTCATCAAGATATTCCTTGAAAACCATATTCATTAGATCTATGAAAATTTAGGGTGTATTAGTCAGTCCAAAAGGAATTATTTTAAACTCATAATTCACATACCTGGTTCAAAATGCTATCTTTTGAATATCTTCCTTCCTTACACACATCTGATGATATCCAGATCGAAGGAAATTCTTTGAAAAATATTGGGCTCCATGAAGTTGATCAAATAAATCATCAATGCATGACATAGGATACTTGTTCTTTATTGTAATAGCATTGATTTCCCTATAATCAATGGATAGCCTCATATATCTATATTTTTTCTTAACAAAGAGAACATGGGCTCCCCATGGAGAAATACTAGGGCGGATAAATCATTTGTTACTCAATTCCTCTAGTTGTTTCTTGAGTTCTACTAATTCCACAGTGGCCATTCTATAAGAAGTCTTTAATATCTATCTTGCACTAGTAATTAAATCAATAGAGAACTCAACTTCTTGCTCTGGATGATGTCAAGGTAAATCCTCCGAAAACACATCAATGTATTCTTTAACAACAGGCACATATTAAATTTGAATATTTCTTTCCTCACCCATAGATATTGTGTTCTCTTCCTCACTAAAAATTGAATTTAGTAGAGCTACTGGGGGTGGATCTAGATAAGAATCATATGATGAGGTCTCTACTCTAAAGATAAGGGATTCTACACCATTATCAAAAACTTTAACCTCCTTCTTATTACAATATATATTCACATCATAATTTACATACAATTCATACCGAGAATTATATCAAAGTTGATCATGGGTATGATGATAAGCTTAGCAACTAAAGCATGTTTTTGAGTCATGTGAGGGACATATCGACTAATATTTATTGCAATGACACATCCCCTAGGAGTTTTGACTGATGACTCCTTTATTAAATCAAATTGGACATGTCTAATTTTCATGGAAAACTGGGAAGATATAAATGAATTTGATGATCTATAATCTAATGAAGGATTGGATAAGTTTGAGGAAACAATTAAAGTACTTTCCACAAAATCATTAGGAACTTAAACTTCCATGGTTGTAATTGTATAAGATTTCCCATGCTCTCATGGCCTTTTATGTGGCAAGTTTCCTTGGTGTTTAGGACACTCATTTGAAAAGTGTCCCATCTCTCTACAATTGTAGCATTGAAAATCATTGACTTTTCTCTTCCCCTTGCATTCACTAGATCGATGACCCTTTTCTCCACACGTATAGAAATCTCCTATGCCTTTCAAGAATTTCCTTGGATGATTTTCTCCACAGTTCTCACATAATGGAAATTGCTTCATTACCTTCTTCCTTATTGGTGATTCAGTTTTTCCATTGTTATTAGAATGCCTCTTCTTATCTTGATTTAACTTGAACAAATATGATCTATAAAATTCCTTCTCTATTTTGATGGCACTTAATACATTTTCATCATATGATGAAAATGTTTGAGAAGATAGTTCCCTTAGAAGACTTGGATTAAGACCTTTAAATAAATGATCAATCTTGTCTTCTGAATCACATTAGTAATCTATAGCATACCTGGTTAATCATTTGAAGGTAGCCTCATACTCCTCAACACTCTCTTATTCCTATTGATTTAGGCTAAGGAATTTTATCTACATTTCAGTTTGTTGTTCACAAGGGAAATATTTGTCAAAGAATATTTCCTTAAAAGTTCTATATTCTATATTTTCTATTTCTTCTTCCTCTGTAGTATTCTAGATCAAGGACCACCATTGATCAACATCACCCTTGAGGAAATATACTGTCAGTACTACCTTTTCATTTTCATTGCATCTTAATGTCAGAAATATCATTTCAAGGGACTTGATCCATTTCTTAACTACCATCAAATTAGTAGTTCCACTAAAAGATGGGGTCTTCTTCCACATTAAACAATCCAATACAAGTTTAGCATGGTTATTCAACACAGTTTGAGTAAGTTTTCCCAATATGGTCATGATCTGATCCACTCCAACACTGACTGTGTTGACTTGCTCAATGGGGAAATCCCTACATTGTACATGGGTATTGATTCCTCTTCTTCCACTAGGTTCTATCATTAAACAATTACATTCACTAAATTAGGACCTAGTTCATAATTTCTAACTAGTAAACACTTAAGATATTTTGAAAATTTATGCACAAATAATCTCATAATCATAAACATTGATTATATTTATTTTTAAATCCTTCATAATGGTTTGTAAAGAAAATTTGAATTATCATAAGAATATCCCCTGGGTGTATCAAACCAGGTGTGCAGTAAGGCCCATTTTCATGTACTAGGATACCTCAAGTCAAGCCCAAAACTCCTTGTCAGAGTTTTTACTCCTAGGCACATCTGTGCCAGAACCACATCCACTTGTAATATCCAGACAGGGATATATTTTCTAGGAAGACCCACATAATCCCTAATTTACCAAAATTCCAGGATGTTCTTTTATGATCATCTTCAATGTCCAACTTAGGGTTATGTCCTCTAAACTATGTTTCCTAAATCAAGTTTCCAAGGTTGCTACTAAAATTCCCCTAATACCAACTGTAATGACCAGTCCCTAGAAGCCCAAAGTCAGTGCCTTACTTATTACATTGGTATGATTACCAGGAACAAAATCCCGAAGGAACAATCAGTTTAGTAGTCTTAAAGAAACAAGATACATACATGTAACACATATTAAATTGGTAAATGTAACAAAGTAAAATACATAACAAAAAATAATAAACTACGTCCATGAAAAACTCAATAAATGGTATCCTCTTCATAACATATTGAAGTTAAAAAAATGAAAGTGCTAAGCTCCAATGATCAGTAAGGGTTAAAAATAGGCGAAGCATGAATAAAAAATAATTTAGTCATAATAAAATTGTCATAGTCAATATGGTATGGTGAATAACTGAAAAATCACACGCCATTGATAAACTGAAAATGAAACTTCATCCATAGATTTTGTCATAGTGAAAACCTCATGGATAGTAATAGATGAAAATGAATAAAGAGGATAATTATTAATTTTAAATCATGTGTATGTCACATGATACTACTATACCATCGAAACAGTTTATGTTTGTGGGTAGATACCCCTCAGATTCTATTTTGGAAACAAACTCAAAGGGTTTGTCACCAACTGATTTGTCTCATAATACTTGTCGATGCATTGAGGGGATATAGCAGGCCCCACCCATAAATTCAAGTCCAAATCATTATTTATACATAGATTAATACAAGTACAATATGCCTTCTCAATATCCATATATAGTAGAGGATACAAATTCATCAATATTTCCAAAGTTAAAACAACATTCCAAATAAACACCGTATGTAAAAAGGTATACGACATAAGAAAATAATCACATCCATGAAACTAAAATATGTATATATAATATATTTACAATTTTAAATGAAAAATTATCTCAAAGGGGCAGTAGGTACACCACACAAGAATGATTAGGTGTATAATACCAAGTAAATCACAATGAAATGAAAATCGAAACAAAGTCTCTTACAACATTGTAATCAATTGAGTTAATAATCATCAATTGAATCACTAAATAACATGAATATAAATAGAATCATGATATTTTATATCAAATTACTGTAAACATACACCAAATACAAAAAATAATTGGTGAACAATGGAAATATTATCGATTAAAAGTGAGATGAGAAACCCCTTACCTTATGACTGAATGTGTTCATCGATTGATCTTAATGACCTGAATAATAAAATTTATCTTCATTAATTAACAATAAAAGAACCTAATTTACATTTAATTGATTTATTATAACCTTATTAGGTTCATTCATGGCCTTTTTATGGGTTTAAGAGGTTCAATTTTATTGTTTTGGAAGCATTTTCTTCCTTGGTTTTCATGATTGGTTTACTTGTACTCATGAATTGAAGTTCATTTGAAGTGAAATTAAACTTACAGAATTGTTAATATATATTATTAGTTACATTAAAAAGAAATAAATGATATTATAATTATTTTGGTTATATACCATGAGGATGACTCATTAGATAAAAGTTAATGATAAACACTTGGATTAACTTGGCAGTTTTGTGCATAATGAACTTGTTTTGTATTATTATTTTATATTATGAGTGTGTGATGATTACAGAACATTTAATAAGATGAAATAAATATATTAAGATCTTTTTAAACCATAAAAATGGTTTTATGACCAGAATTTAATATGGTAATGAAAATTTAAAACTCGTCGTCCATTAATGTGATAAATTAACACATCTCAGACGATGTTTTCATTTTTAGTATAAGAGGAGGGGGGGGGGGGGAGATGATGATTAAATATTAGATTAGTATAATAAATTCCAGTTCATATAAGGCACTTGAATTATCATAGAATTTGGATGAGGGGAGATGATGAGAGAGAAACAAAATAACGGAATTTGTAAAAGTAGTTGAAAGAAAAAGGAAGAGAGGTTCACCTCTTGAGTACTCCTCCTTGAGAATCTCCTTAAGGCCTTTGTTTTTGGCCTTTTGGAAAGACAAGTAGGTCTTAGACGTGGGGGGAGGGCTTGGGAAGTGTATTTGGTAGAACTTAGGTAAATATCAAATCTTGAGTGGTGTGAGAGGAAGAGGGGGTGAGGGGTGGTTTATATAGTAGAGGAGAGAATGGTTTTTGCATTATTTTAATCCTTAGTTTATTATTTTGACCAAGAAAAAGAATAGTATTTATTAATGTGAAAAAATAGTAATAAATTAATGTGATTTTGACCTAATTTCCATTTACATCATTCATGACTCAAGCATGATGCAAAAATTCATTTATTTAGCATATTTCATAAATTATCAAATTTTACTATTCACCAAAAAGTCAAGTATTTTAGAAAAATCCAAAAAATTCACCCTAACCATTTTTTGATGTGTAGAGTCAAAAAATGAACCCCATTTTTCAAAATAACTTTTCAAATATGATAAATTTAATTTTTAATTAAAATCATCATTTGATTAAAAAATACCAACACTTAAAATATTCGCCTTCATTTTAAGGTGCCTAAATTTTATTTATACCTTTATGGGTAAGGTTACCATTTATAAGGGTCATATTACTATTTATAAGGGTAGGTTACTATTCATAAGGGTAAATTAATATTCATAAGGGAAAGTTAGTATTTACCAAAAATTATGTTGATTTTGTTAGAATCCAAATATCACCCTGATCGCAACCGCATATGTCTGTTTTTGGAAATTCAAAACATAGAAGTGGGAAATTTAAGTTTAATGGCCAGGTTATGAATTTATCTTAAATATCCAAGTGTTTTTTCATTGAGATTCTTTTATTTATGCAATATAGGCTATCTAATGAATTGAATGTATTTAAGAGAAACATACCATAAAGTGTTTGGGGTGTTATAATCAAGTCCTTTCTCACCCATAGACTGAAGGCTATTAATGATAGTCATAAACCTTTGTTGAACTTTGCATACAGGTTCTCCATAAGGAAACGTAAAGTCATGATATTCATCTATAAGCATAGCTCTTCTTGTTTCAATAACCATGGGTGTACCAAAATATGTAACTTCTAATTTCTTCTAGATGCTATTAACAGATTCACATGATGAAATCTGGCTATAGGTATTCCTGGTCATAGAATATAATAAAGTATTTCATACCTTAAATTTATGTTGATACTCTTGTTTTTCTTGATTGGCGAATTGTCTAATTTACTTGTTTGGAATCTTGTAGTCTCCAGTCAACATAACAAAGTTATCCACAATAGTATTGATAATAAAATTCATAATCCTATCTCTCTAGTATTCATAGTCATTTCCATAAAAAATTGGGAGTCTGGTAGGATTTAAATTTTCTATTGATCCAACGTTCATTCCTGTAATTATTTAAAAAAAATATTTTACAAAAAATGGGTTAGTAGTAAAAGTTTATAAACAAAAAGTTTATATATAAAATCTTTAAGAAAAACTTTAAAAAGTAAAATTAAGTAAGAAAAATTAATCAAGAAAACTTATATGCAAGTATAATTATTTCAGGGACCTGATCTGATACTAATTGTAGGATCAGAATTATATGTAGATTGCTCAATTAAAAGAGGGGGGGGGGGGTGAATTGTAGGTTTAAAAAACTTTCATTTTTATCCTTAATAAAATTTATGTTTAACAAAGTTAAACAAGATGAATTCACAAGACCTCTTTATTTCTTAGCAAAGAAACTAACTTGCTTAAGATCCGATAATATGGATCTGATAAATAAACTTAAGACAAGTTTACTTAAGGAAAAATTCTACCTTAAATAATATAGAATATAAATTATAGTTTGTACAAGTATAAGAAAATTTAAGAAAGTTACACTTTCTAACTTTAACAAAATGCAGCAGAAATAAAACTTGCAACAAAACAGGACAAGTATAAGAAATATTTTAACCCAAAGAGAAGGGTATCCAACAAACTTGGATAAAGGTACCTTGATTTATACTTTAAAGAAAGTATGTATTACCCACACCAGGGTAATCCCTTGATACAAAGATCAGTATCTGTCTTGCTATCCCCAAAAGCCCTCGATTAAGTAGGTAATCGACACATTTGTCTTCCTGTCCCCAGAAGCCCTCGATTGATAATAGAAACAATAAGATTCGCACTAGGAAGGTTGAGAAATATGTTCTTATCTTGAAAAAGTTGTTCACATCATTCACATAAGGTAGATTTGATCAGATCTCTCACAAAGGATCACTTCATTATAGAGATGAACAACTAAAACTATAGCTCTGATCTCGTTCAAATGGATGGGTATTTATAGGAAAAATCTCCAACGCTCAACTTCTTCTCCAACAGTCATATTTTTCAATAAATTTTTGAGGGACCTATATATGTGGAACTCATGCAATGGTTAAGATAAAATATATTAGACATCATCATTTTATATAACTAACTATGATAATCATTACTATGCTTAAGCAAAATTATGAAATTTAGGATACGATAAAATGAAACTCTACATTAGGGAAATATGGTAACTATAACAAAATAATTTAATAAGATTCTTAAGATAATGAGATTTAGAGTTTTAAAATATTGACAATCATATTCTGAAATAATAGAGAATCAGATTCTGATTTCTGAGGAAATCGGAGTCTAAATTCTAATGAATCCAGAGTCTGATTTCAGAAGAAATGCGAGTATGATTTCAGAAGAAATCATAGTTTTATTTCAAAAGAAATTGGAGTCTTAGGAACTATAAGGTTCTGAGATAGAGATAAAGATCCTATTTATGTCTTAAAAAATATGGTTAGACTTTGTTTGAGAAAACATTAGATAAGGCATTGATGATCATAGGTAAAGTTCAAACCATACTTAGAGAAAAAATAATTTTCCTTAAGAAAATGTTTCTTAGAGAAAGAGAATTTTCCTTAAGAGAATTTGTTTGTGATTTCCAAAACATAATGAAATGAAAAATTCATAAGGAAACTTATTAACTCGACAATAACATAATAATTACCCATGGAAATAATATGAGTTTCATAATCTTTCTTCATATCAAAATCAAAGGAAATTTCATAATAAAGTTTTTTGATAAATGATCATAAGGCATGTATTACCCCATCAAAGTAAGGGAGAGTGAGAAAGGTATATATTTAAAAGAAATATATATACTATTTTTAATCATTACATAACATTAAATGTTTTCAACATTGATGAACATAAATACATTTAAAAATATTGAAAAAACATTCATGAGGAAAATAACCTTTCCATTTTGAAAATCACTTCTTGAAAAACTAAAATTCACAAAATATGGTGGAAATAAATTTATTTTAAAATAAAATTGGAATATTATAAAGTAATATTAATTTAAAATAATGGTTATGAGGGTGGAAAATACTATTCATTCTATACACATTAAAACAAATATTCCTTTCACATTTCCTATAAAAAGTCAAGAAGTACCTTGTTTGGAAAATGACAAGAAGATTATTTTTTAAACCATTTTTTAAAAAGTAAAAAAGGATAAAAATGAATTTAAATAATTATATAGGATTATTAAAACAATTTCTTAAAACACTTCTAAATAAAACATTGATATAGAAGAGAAATAGTTTTCGACCGAAGAGAGAAATAAAGTCGATTTTCCTTAAAAAAATTTCCTCTATAGTTTTAAGTACAATAGAGAGTAAAATGGTACTATTAGTTGAAAATTTGTTTAATAACCAAAAGAGAATAAAATTTAAGGGTTTTATTATACAATTATTAAATAATTTACTTTAATTTAAATTCGAGCATAAAAAATCCCAAATAAAATGAGATTAAAGCATAATCCTATACCGCCTTGGTAATATTTGAATCAAAACCCCCATGAATGAAGTAAATTAATTGTAACTTAAAATACAATTATTTATTAAGGATTAACTATATAATATGTAAAGGGGTAGTATATACACTATATAAAATAAATTAGGTGCACAAAAGGACATGTGTCACAAAGAAGGAAATTTTGAGAAGAAACCCTTACGTCGAGCCCTAATCGTCACCTGTATTCCCTATCTTACTGAATAATAAACTTGTGTTAATTATTTATTTTACCTTTTTAAAGTTTATTATTCCTTTTATTTTATTTTTTACTATTTTATATTTAATTACTTAACCAATTAATTTCACGTTGGATATTTTAACGATTAACAGATCATATGTACAAAATCACTTTGGTGAGTTGAATAAGGTAAAAGGTAATATTATTTAATAATATACATAATTATAATCATGAAATAATTATAATTTTTATACATAAATTATACTTTTAAAAACAACTATGAAATATGGTTATGAAAAATAACACTAGAGACGGTAGGTCATACGTACGCATGAGTAACGTTTTCATTTTTCAACAATAATGATGGAAAGAAGATAAGTGTTATTTTGTCTTTATAGGATTATAATTATATCCTAAATATGATATTATTTATTTGAATAACCTTATATATACTGTCTATGTGATGCGATAATAAAAATGAATCACATCGCTTCGTTTGGCGGTAGTCCGCCGTACACACAAACGACTATATCATATATTAAATGGATGGTAAAGTAAGAAATAATATGATATATTTATTTTAAATAATTATTAACATGTAATTAATATCATATAAAAATATAAAATTAATCATCATTACCTTTAATTTAAAGTGTAAGTGAAAAAAAATCACATCGCTTTGCAAAGCGGTAGTCCACTGTACACACGAGCGACATTATCATATTCTATAAGATATATAAATTAAGAAAGTATATGTGATATTATAATTATATAAGTATAATTATATTATAAATATTATATATAAGCATTATATGCATCATTATATTCATCCTTGAGAAGCAGTTATGGAAAATGAATTACATCAGTTCGTGAGGCTGTAGTCCGCCGTACACACGATCAACATTTTCATTTCTCATTTGATGAAAATGGAGATGGATTCAGGATATTAGATTAACATAAAAACATAAAATTATATTTAATATAATTATTTTATTATATCACCATGGTTTAATAATATTTTAAGTAGGTATAAGAAGAAATAAAACAAAATGCTCGGTTAAGAACGCTACCTCTTCTTCGGACAACTTCTTTAGGTTTGCACCAAAATAATTCATTGGATGGATTTATGATCAAGAAAATTACTCTAGGATGTTGGGATGGAATTAATGAATTTATTTGGGTAGGTATTGGCTGAACCAATGGGTTTTGTAATTGTGAAAAAGAGAGGAGAGGGGGTGGCCTTTTATAAGCGGGAGATATGACACACTTGGAATTTTTGAAAAGAAAGAATCGCACCCATGTTTTTCACATTAAAAAAGGATAAAAAATAGACCATTTTAGAAACTTATAAACTTTAAGGTCTAAATATGAAATCCCACTAGGAATTAGATAATTTTTTGGTCATTTCTAAACCTTATATTTTTAGTTTAACCCATGGTAAAACCGTTTTTACCTTAACAATGATAATTAATGTTTATTGTTCTCACAATTCATTATAGTAAAAAATTATGTTGTATTTATTAGATAATATAAATTATTCTGAATATAAATATTGAATCAAATTTTTCTAGATTTTACTCACATAAGTGGCATAATTTAATTCAAAATTAAACATGCAGATGTGTAAAAAAAACAGGTTTTCAAGAAATGTATTTTTCCAGTAAAAGATGATATTATAATAACTATATTACAAGTAATAACAATTAATTTAATTTAAATGAATATTTATAGATATGTAATATATAAATTTAATTTAAATAATTCCTCATTAGGGGTTATTTTAATTAATTATAAAGGGAAAACATTATGCCCTTTAAAATTGTTAAAAAAATGTATTTTTAAGCCTAAGAATAAAATTATAATAAAATATAGTATAAATATAATTTAATGTAATTAGTTGGATTTAATATAAATAAATAATACTTATGTTTATTTTAAAATCAAATTAAAATAATAATGGGTCTTAATTTATTTAAAATAAATGAAAATTTTATAAAAATCGGTATTTTTCACTATTCACTGAAAAATTAACATTTTTCGAAAAAATACAAAAACAAAATCACCCTAATTTAATATCAATATTATTATTTAAAATATGATTTTAATTTTATAAAATAAAATTTTTAAAACTTCAAAAAATTAATTATAATATTTTGTTACAAAAATCACTAAAAATCATTTTTGAAGGAAACACATTTTTTTGTAGAATAAAATATCTTTATTAAAGTTGAGTGCTTATTTGTTAATAATTTGTAAATAAATTTATATTAATATGGAAATTTATATATAATTAATAAATTATTTAATACTATTCATACCTACTAATTTAACAACTAGGTTAAAATGATCATTTTTAAATAATATTTTAATAATATGTGGTGGTTCATTTAAACTCAGTGTTGTGTATTGAATACGCTATCAAGAATAGTGATATTTTAAGATATCAGGGTGTTACAATACAAAATTTGGTCTCTAAGTTACATGATCACTATTTATCTTCGTCGTGTATGGAATTACATGACCCTTCTGTAACTAATGGACTACACATTGTGTAAAAATGTTACACAATGTGCAGTTTGGTTGATCATGCTCCAGGATGGCCCAGTAAACACATGGTGTATTTAAATAATGACCGCATGTACTAAATTCCCATGAATCAAATTAATTTTGAATTAATTATGGGTACATTGAACATGGCTGCATGATGTGTACCAACAGGCTAGTATGGCGTGCACTCTTGTGCTATCTAGCTAGAATCTTCAACACCTCCTGACAAGTTCTTTGAATGTATTTCATTTATAAAATTAATTAATTTGATTATATTTGCAATAAAGAATAAGAAGAATAACAAATATAATTATTTGGATTAAAGAAAAATTAAATCAGAATTGAAAACTAATGATCAATTCATAAATGAATCAATGATATTTAAATAATTATAAATATTTATGTGATCCCTTTGATACCACTTGAAAGTTCATAGCGTAGAGGAAGTGCTAGATGAGGCATTCACGACTCAGATTTTTTTTCATAATAAACTATTAATCTGATATTTTCATGATGAAAATTTCCGTGATCAATGGAAATGAATCAAAGAATAATTGATGATTGAATGATGGAACCAAGATGCAGGATCATCACATATTATTTATAATTAATTTAAACAATTAAAGAATTATCTTATGATTAATTATTTATTCATTGATGGATCTGACACAATCTCTACATAATACCATCATTGTTTTGTATGGATCAAGAGTAGATTCTCTCTAGTGGTGATCCACACATGTTCCTTGAACCTCCGACCATCGTCGTAGGAATATTTGGGTGCTAGTGCGACAGATCCTGATGGTTGCATCATTTGTATTTCATCACCCTATGAATCAATTGAAGAATGATTCTATTTGATATCTCTAGACTCAGGAGTAGTGGTGGAGGAGGATCTCCCTCTGTTCTTAAGTGTATTCTTGGAGAGATATCTCTCTAGGGATTTAAGACTATTCTCTCCAGATGTCATTGTGCACAACCAAATGAAATTGGCAACCCATAAAGAAAATAATATAGTTGGTTTTATATACCGCTAGGGTTAAAAAATAATAATTTTACCTATGCCCTTATTATTTTCCTTAATTCATATATAACCCCATGTAAATAATAATAATAATATTATTATTTCTTAACTTGCTCTAAAATAATATATTAAATTAAATATTATTTATTCAAATAATATTCAATATATATTATTTCTCACCAGACTAATAATTTCAGTCCTCCATTCCTCTACAATATTTATCAAACTACGAATAATGACTATTTATTTAATAAATAAATATCATAAAATTATTTTCTAATAAATAAATAAATATTATATTCACTAAATTGATAATAACTATTTATTAAATATTCTACTCACAAAAATATTCTCTCGAATAATAGGTGAAAAAATATATATGATCAAGAAAACAAGAATAATTATTAAACCACACATGGGAATAATATTTATTTAACTTGTTAAATAATAAATAATAATATTATTTAACTAAGGTTCTGGATACACTCAGCGTGTGACTCGCTGGACCCATTTCTTAGTGGCATTAGGCAAAACACCCCAAAGTCCAAGGTTATCCTCTAGAAATACACCATCATACCCATAGAGAAATAAGTTAATGCCATAAAAACATAAAACCACATACATATACTTACTATGTTATATAATCCCTTTATCTCAATATCTCTAATCAAATAGGTTTTATGTTGGTGCCACAAACCTATGTGCTCGATGTATCTTTCTTTGGATTTCTAGAAATTAAACATTCCTACAGAACACCATGGCCATGAATTTATTTTGGCTATATCATTTATATCAAATGGACTAAGACATCAAATTCCATTAAATAACAGAAGAAACAAATACTTTATTTCATTACTCATTTATGAAATATTACTTATGATGCACCCAATGTACCCCCTTCACCACAAACATATGTAGTCACAATTTTCATTAATACATCAAAGTACATGACTCATAACATCCATTAATAAAAATATTAAAGTATAATGAACATTACACAATTCCCAGATAGGAACATCTAATGACACATATAAATGTGGATTTCCTACTATCAGGTCTCATTCACATAATTTCCTAAACTAGAAATTACCAAGGGCATACACCATGAGAAGGTGCCTCAAAGTCCTATGAGTCTCCAATCCTGATAGCCTATATCATTTATATCCCTAAAATGATTTCATATAGCTATAGAACATATATTTTAGAATTTTGTCATGGAACTTCTAGTTTTTCATCATAGTGGGGAACTAATACCACCTTTTAGAGCGACAACTACTCTTAGGGCATTATCACATACCATGTCACATATAATAATAATTAGGATGTGATATAATTTTTTTTAATATTAAAATCAATGAATAAAAGTTATCATAAAGTACACATAAGTTGGTTCTAACTCACCAACTCTAGAACTCATTGCCTCTACCTAAATACAATGTAATTATTTTGTGTAATATATATTAAGGGATTATGTATTTAATAATTATAGTAATTTTTTGTTTTGATAATGTATTAGGGGGTGATGAAATGATTCATTTAAGAGTTTTATTTTAATTAATGAATAATCAAAATTTCAAAATAATTGATTTTAATCTAATGTGGTATAAAATGTTTGAATAAGGAAGTTGGTAATTGAAAAGATATTATGTAAAAGTAAGTTAAAATAAAAAAAATGACATTTATAGATTTTTTTTGATACTGATTGACTATAATTCTCTATTATTAAGCATTATAATAATGAGTATGATAGTTTTAATGATATTTTTTATAAAGTATGATTAAATGGAAAAATTACTACAAGGAAGAGGTATAATGTAATATTATGGATTATGTTAAAGATTTTACTTGCATGGATAAATTTTCAATTGTTTTTATAAGCATAATGAGGTACTCACAAGTGATTATTTTTCATAAAAATCATGGTAGAAGTGAATATTGGGTTTATAAACATTACTTTTTGAATGTAATGTTAACATGATGATTTAAAAAGGATGGATTAAATGATTTATGTTATTTTTTATGTTTATTGGGTGTTATATGAGTTTCTTATAAAAAATGGAATTATTATAGAAGCATATTTTCAAAATAATGTTATTATTCTATAATGTATATTGCCTGTTAATTATGTTTAAAAGAGATGGTATTGTTTTTAAATCATGTTTAAATGAGTTATGTTTTAAAATTATGTTTTTCTGTAATATATATTAGGGTATTATGAAATTTAGGTATGGTTTAGTTCTTAAACCACACTATAATTATATAAGCTATTATTTGTTGAAAACATATCCTATTGGTGTTTTTATTATTTTTTAATAATTCAATCACATTTCTCTATTATAAATAACACTTGGGTTATTTAGTATATATTAATAGGTAACCATATTTTTTAAAAATACAATAGTTATTATGTTGAAAGGGTTTAATGTATAAAACCCTTTTTCCCCAAATACTATCTATTTTCCTAAATCTATGTTTTCCCAAATAATGTTTTAAAGAATTGAAAAATTATTTGGATGAGGAACCTATATTGTTTTATATTAAAATGTCTTTATTATTTATTAATTCATGGCTCATTATTTAATTGACATGATACTATTATGTATTAGTTATTACCTATTCCATGTCTTATACTTTGTTTGGGTAATTACTAGTATGCATCCATTATAGTATATGCCATCTATTTTGATTTTTTGGCTTGCTACTAGTATGCTTTGATGAATTTCATATTAAAATTGGTATTTGGATTATCTTATTGTATATGTTCTACAAACATATGATATTGAATTCTTCCATGCTTGTATTGTTAATTATTTTGTTGATAAAAATATATGTATCAAATAGGGGACTTTTCATGTTACATGGAATAAGTTTCTTCTTTAATAAATGTTTTCCATGATAAAAACATATGTATTTAGTTGTGGAATTATTATTTTCCTAATATGTATTCAAAATTTCCATGTATTTCATGAATTTTCTAATTATAGTCTACTATGTTGATTTTAATAAAAAATTATTTTTTATAATGAAATAGATAGAAGTTGGATGTATGATACTAATTGAATCTCAATAAAGCTTCAAAATAAGTTTTATTTTTTTTAGATTTTTCATTTAATAATGCTAAATATGGAGGAATTATATGTTTTCCATTGTTATAATTATTTCATAAGACCTTGGTTAATAAAATAAAAAGTTATATACCATATAAAAAAAGTTAGTTTTCAAACAAACTATTTTTTCTGGTATCATAATGGAGAAAAAAAATAAATTCTAGATTGTTCATGATCAAAATAAAAGGAGTGGAATGAAGAATTTGATATTTAGACAATTTATTTTTATTCATAATCATAATAAAAAAAGTATTCAAATGTAATAAGACAATTATATGTGTACACATGATGCTATTAATGAAAATGGTGATGTTGAGAGGGTGAAAAAAATTATGGATGATTTAAGGATTCCCATATATTAGGCATGTGTTAAAATAAAAAAGTTGCAATTTTTAATGTGATTGTATCATTAGAAGACCATGTATGGAATTTATAATACTAGAATGAATTATCTTCTTACCATTTGGAATAACTTACTTTTCGATTATACATATATTCCCTCAAATCATTATACGGAATGAAAGTTAATTGATTAGCTTGGATTTTAAAATAATAAAATTCATGCTTGCATAAAAGATTATAGCTTATTTCAGGAGGAAAATATAGGCCTAAATGATTGTAAAGAATGTGGTACATATTGATAAAATCCAAATGTAAATGGAACACCATATCATGTTCCAAATAAAGTAATTTGGAACTTTACATTTATTCCTATGCTCCAAAATATTTTTATATTTAATTAAATCCCAATAAATGTGCAATGAAATGATGTTGAAAGAATTAAGGATAATGATGAGTTTGTTCATCCTATAGATAGATTCACATGTAAGATATTTTATATATGATATCCAAATTTTTCAGTTGAGGTTCATAATTCTAGGTTGGGTATATCATGTGATATTTTTAATCCATTTGGTAATATTCTTACTTCACACTGCACATGGATGGTTTTATTTCACATTTATAACCATCATCCATGGATGTGTATGTAAGAACCATTTACTTTCTTGATTATACTCATATATGGACCTTCTGATTAGGAAAATGATATAAACATGTACTTACAACCTTAAATAAAAGAGTTGAAGTATCTTTTAAATGTGTGTGTGGGCACATATGATTCTTCTTAAAAAATATATTTTAGATGTGTGTTTCACTTATATAGATGATAAATTATTTTCCTACTTATGCAATGATGCCTAGCTAGAGAAAAAAGGGTAAAATATCCTATCTTGTTTTTATGAATAATAAATTATCCAAAAGGCTTAAATATTATTATAGTTTGAATTTCATGGGACATTGGTTATTTTTTCTAATGGATCATCCATGTAGAAAAAATCATCAATGGCTTGAAAATAAAATTGAGACCGAGAAGCCACCTTTTCATATGTCTCGATTTTTTTTTCTTAATGAATTTAAAGATCTTAGTTTTTTATTCAGGAAAGGTTAGATGAAATATATAATGAGGAAGAATGTTTCTATTGAATCTAATTACAATTAGTGGAATAAAAGTATCCACTTTGATTTTTCTTACTGGTCAATCAATTTGTTACATCATTTATAGTACCTTGATCCTAAAATCTCAGAGATGGTGTCTTCTTCTAATTAAATTGGCATGATTACAAGGAATAAAATCACGAATGAACGAGAGTTTAACAGTCTTGGTAAACCAGATACATACATGAGTCTTTTATTACAAAATAATACACTAATTACAACCTAATTTTTTCTTTTAAATAAATAACTTTGAGGATAAATCTAACCAATCTAGTAAATCACATCATATCTTTTATAGTACTTTTCTTGGATTTATGGGAAAATAAACATAATAAGGGTGATATCAAATGCTTAGTAAGGAAAAAATATAGCAGAATAAACAATTAATCAATGAGAATAATAGTTATGACATGGTAAATAACTAAACTCACATGCCATATAATAAATAAACTAAGAGGGAAGGGAATAAAAAATATGCAAAGGTAATAACTAGAAACACATTCCATTCAAATAACTAGATAAAGAAAAATAAATATAGAAAGGTAAGAAACTAAAAAACATTCCATTTAATCAATAAACTGAAAATGAAATGTATTTATAGATATATCGATGCAAAATCTCATGGATGAATAATAACTAAAACTAATATAAAGATAATTATTTCTCAATGTATGTCATGTCTAAGGAACATTCAAACCTATAATATTAATACCTTTCAAAATATGGTTAAAAAATGGATAAAAACACTTTTAATTTGCGCAACTAGTTTGTCTCATGAGAACCTATCGATGCAACGAGGAGCTATATAAAGTTCAGGATCCACCTGTCATTACCAGTCCAAATAATTACTTATATAGAATATTAAAAATAAATAATATTCCTTATCAAATAACCGTATTGAATAAAGAATATGAAATTATCAATACTTGACGTACATGCTAAAAGAACATTCCTTTTTCATAGTAAAATGGTTTGAAAAATGCCTTGTCGGGAAAGCGAGAAGAAGATTACTTTGAAAACAATGGAAAAAGAATAAAAGGGTAAAAATGTATTTAAATAATCATTTAAAATAATTTTTGAAAACATTTTAATAAAACATGGGTTTTAGAAGAAAATAGGTTCTCCGACTCAAGACAGAAATAAGGTTGAGTTTTATTAACGACATTTTCTAAAACATAATGAGTACCAAAGAGTGCGAAAATGGTACTAATACTTGAAAATGGTCATGAATAACTAGATTAGATAAAATTAAAGGTTTTATTGAACAATGTTCATATAATTTCCTCAAATGGAAATGCCATTGAAAGATCATTAATGTTATTCTTGAGAAAATAATCTTTAAAAATTCCAAAGTGCCCCATACCACTTTGAAATATTTTAAATCATAAACCTCATGAAGGAATAATATTAAATGTATGTTTTAAATACCATGAAGGTAAATTAATTCATGATATAATATATAAAAATGATCAGTAGATACACAATATAAAATAATTAAGTGGTGAAGATGACATTTATCTCACAAAAGTAAAAAGTGAGATGCAAATCCCTTACCTTGCATCCGACTTTTCTCACATGTCTTTAATTTCCTAAATAATAAACTTATATTAATTATTTAATTGATTTAGAATAATTTTAATATTTTTAATTACTTTTATTTTACTTATTACTATGTTTTATACAACTACTTAAATGATTAAGTTTACATCTAGTGTTTTGAAAAAATTCAGTTTATGTGTCAAAAACAACTTTGGTAGGTCAACTATGGTCAAATGGGTCATTAGATAAACATATAAAAAATAATAATAATGATATAATTATAATTTTTATACATAAATTATACTTTTAAAACCAATAATTAAATATGTCTATGAAAAATGAATCAATGCTACAATTATGGAGACGGTAGGCCGTACATATGCATGAGTAACATTCTCATTTTTCAATGATCATTATGGAAAGAAGGTAAGTAGAATTATATATTTTTAGAATTATAATTATATAATAAATAGAATATTATTTATTCATATATACTTATATATATAATTCTTGCGATGTATAAAGGAATCACATCATGTCGAGGAGGTGGTAGTCCAGACATCCATGAACTGCGTTATCTCTTTTAAAGTGCATGAAAGGGAAACAAATAAAATGATATATATTATATTTATATAAAGGTAATTATTTCATTAATATAATATATATGTTGTGTATTTCTCATATGTTTAATTATAATCATATTTTATACATTCCATGTATCATGTGAACGAATCACATCGTTTTGAGGGGGAGGTAGTCCACACTTCCTCAAATGATGTTATCGTATTAATGTAAAATGGAAAGTATTAAAGTCATGTGTTATAAAAGGATTAAATAAGTATAAATACATAATAAATATCATATATAAACAATGTTTCGATAATAATGGCCACCATGAGAGGTGGTAAAGGAAAAATAAACAATCATCATTTCACGAGGGAGTAGTTCGTTGTACACAGAAATAATATGTTCGTTACCCATTAGATGGATGTGTGTGTAAGAGTTGGTAGAAAAATTATCCTTAAAAAACCCTAGTATATTTATGACACTGGTTTTTTTATATGAACATGGAAGAATAATATTTTATATGGTGGAGAATTAATTGAAAGCAAAGTGATCGTTGGAAAGAATTACCTTGAAAATCGGGTAAATCCTTTTGGTTTAAACCAAAGGGATTGCGTGAAAAAATTTATACCCAAAGGAAGGATTCAAGGTCAAGGGTAGGTATTTTTGGAATCTATTTGGGAATATATTCTCTGAACCTAAGTGGTTTGAGAGGTGTGAGTAATGGGGAGAATTCATGGCCTTTTATAGTGGAGGAAAAGGACTCACTTGGTATTTTTGAAAACAAGTTTGGTGTACCCATGTTTTTACCTAAAACTAAATAATATAAGGTTATTGGACTAATTATGGATATAAAATGGGTTTTTGACAAGTGACTAGGTCATTTTTACCCCTAAGTTAATGGTTTAGTCCTTTATTGAGTTTAATTTTCCTTAATAATTATAATTAATTTTAATTACTTTCACTAATATTTTTGGTAAAAAAAATTGGTATTATTAGGCATTATAAATTATAATGATTCAAAATATGAAATACAATTTTCCAGAACCACATCCACTTATAGTATCCAGATGTGGATGTATTTCTAGGAAGACCCACATAATCCCTACCTTAACAAAATTTTGGATGTTATTATATTCTTATCCTCAAATTCTACCTTTGGGTTATGTTCTCTAACCTATATTTTCTTAAATCTTGTTTCCAAGATTTATACAAAAATTTCTCTGATACCAAATATAGCTCCCCAACCCCATAAGCTTGTAGATGGTGCCTTCTACTAATTAAATTAGCATGATTATAAGGAAACAAATCTCTAAGGAATGAGAGTTTAGTAGTCTTGGTAAAAAAGATACATACATGAGTCTTTTATTATAAAAGAATACACTAAATACAACATAATTTTTTTATTCTAAATAAATAAATTTGAGGATAAATCTAATCCATCTTGTAAATACCTACATATCTTTCATAGTATACTTATTTTATTCCTAAGAAAAGAAAAATAATAAGGTTGAGCTCAAATAATCAGTAAGGAAAAAATATAGCAGAAGCAATAATGAATCAATTAGAATAATAATTATGACATGGTAAATAACTAAACTCACATGCTATATAATCAATAAACTGAGAGGGAAGTGAATAAAAAATATGGAAAGGTAATAACTAGAAACACATTCCATTCTAATAACAAGATAAGGAAAAATAATTATGGAAAGTTAAGAAACTAAAACACCTTCAATTTAATCAATGAACTAAAAATGAAATGTATCCATAGATATTTCAACACAAAATCTCATGGATAAATAATAACAGAAACTAATATGAAGGAAATTCTTTCTTAATGGATGTCATGTCTAAGGCACACGAAAACCTATAACATCAAGACCTTTCATAAGATGGTTTAAGACCATGGATATAAACCCATTTAATTTGTGCAATTAGTTTGTCTCATGAGAAACTATCGATGCATCAAGGAGCTATATAAAGTATGGGATCCACCCATCATTACCAGTCCAAATAATTCATCATATCAAATAATCAAAATAAATAATATAACTTATCAAATACCTGTATTGAATAAAGAATATGTAATTATCAATATTTCCTCAAATAATCAACTAACTTCCAATATATACACTGTATGTAAAATGGTATATGGTTTAGTCAATAATATTATCCATGATAAATTAAATGGTTAACTAGGGGGAAATTCAATGTCCCATGATCATAGGAGATTGAATATTTTAAGTGGAATAAAAAATGATTCAATGAAGTGAATGTGGATACTATCCTTAGGAAAATCAATAATAAACCATCCATAAGAAGAATAAGGATAATATTAATACAAGAAAACCCAAGTGGAGTATAATAAATGGTTTTTGTTGTTGATGAATGGAAATATTATAAAAAGATCATAAAAACATTCCTGAGAAAAATATCCTTTTGTTTTGAAAAACTTTTTGAAAATTTTTTTCTTTGAAAATCACTTTTGAAAAAATTTTATTCTAAAATAAAACTTTTATACATGAAATTGAAGCTTCAAAGAAATAAAAACAAGGTAATCCACACTTGTCGTATGAGGTAAAAGAACATTCCTTTTACATGGTAAAAAGTTTTGAAAAATGCATTGTCAGGAAAGCGACAAGAATATTACTTTGAAAAAATTGGTAAAATAAAAATGGGTAAAAATGTATTTACCAAATTATTTTAAAATCATTTTTGAATGTTTTTTAATAAAACCTAGTTTTTAGAAGAAAATAGGTTCTCTGACTATAGAGAGAATTAAATTAGGGTTTTCTTAAAAATATTTTCTGAAACATTTTGTGTACTAAAGAGTAAAAAAATGGTACTAATACTTGAAAATGGACATGAATAACCAGATTAGATAAAATTAAAGGTTTTATTGAACTATGTTCAGATAATTTCCTTGAATAGAAATACCATTGAAAGATCATTAATGTTATTATTGAGGAAAATAATCTTTAACCATTCAAAAGTGTCCCATACCACTTTGAAATATTTTAAATAATAAGCCTCATGAAGGAATAATATTAAATAGAAGTTTTAAATACCATGAATTTAAAGTAATTCCTGATATAATATATAAAAATTATTATTAGACACACTGCACAAAATAATTAAGTAATGAACATTACATTTATCTCAGAGAAGTAAAAAGTGAGATGAAAATACCTAACCTTGTGTCCGACTTATGTCATGTGTCATTAAATTCCTGAATTACAAACTTATATTAATTATTTACTTGATTCATAACCTTTTTAATTTTTATCATTACTTTTATTTCACTTATTACTATGTTTTATACAACTACTTAAACAATTAAGTTTACATCGGGTGTTTTGACCAAATTCAGTTTATGTATCCAAAACAACATTGGTAGGTCAAATATTGTCAAATGGGTCATTAAATAAACATATAAAGAATAATAATAATGATATAAATATCATATTCATACATCAATTATACTTTTAAAACTAATAATTAAATATGGTTATAAAAAATGAATCAATGTTACAATCATGGAGACGGTAGCTCGTAAGTACGCATGTGTAACGATCTCATTTTTCAATGATTGTTATGGAAAGAAGGTAAGTAGAATTATATATTTCCATAATGATAATTATATCATAAATACCATATTATTTAGTCATATATACTTATATATATATATATATTTTTTTTTTATGTAAAAAAGAATCATATCATGTCGAGGATGTGGTAGTCCACACATCCATGAATGACATTATCTCTTTTAAAGTGCGTGAAAGGGTAACAAAGAAAATGATATATATTATATTTCTAGAAAGGTAATTATTTCATTAATATCATATATATTTTTTATGTATCATATTTTTAATTATATTCTTCTTTTATACATTCCATGTATTGTGTGAAAAAATCACATCGCTTTGAGGGGGCGGTAGTCCGCACTTCCTCAAACGATGTTATCATATTAAAAAAATGTAAAGCATTAAAGTTATGTGTTATAAAAGTATTAAATAAGTATAAAGACATAATAAATATGATATATATCATATATAAATATAGTGTTCATCATAACGGCCACCATGAGGGTGGTAAATAAAAAATGAACAATCATCATTTTGTGAGGCAATAGTTCATCTTACACAGAAATAGTATGTTCGTTACCCATTAGATGGATGTGTATGTAAGTGTAGGTATAATAATTATAATAAAAACAACCTAGTATATTTATGATAATGGTGTTATTATATGAACATGGAATAAGAAGATTTGATGTGGTGGAGAAGTAATTGAAAAGAAAGTGATCGTTCAAAAGTATTACATTAAAAATCGGGTAACTCCTTTTGGATTATACCAAATGGATTCCTTGGAATTATTTCTACCAAAAGGGAGGCTTATAGGTCTAGGGGAGGGATTTTGGGAATCTATTTGGGTAGATATTGGCTGAACCTAAGTGTTTTGAGAGGTGTGAGTAATGGGGAGAAGTGGTGGCATTTTATAGTGGAGGAAAAGGGATCAATTAGTATTTCTAAAAAAAAGTTAGGTGTACCGACATTTTTACATAAAAAGTGTCATAAAAAACAAAAAAAACTCTATAATTAAAGTTTAATGGCTTAATTATGGCCATAAAATGGGTGTGGGACAAGTGGATAGGTCATTTGGGCCCCTAAGTTAAAGGTTTAATACTTTATTAAGTTTAATTTTTCCTAAATAATTGTAACACCCCAAGATTTTGTAAATAAATTTAATGCAATAAATTATAAGTATCTACAAAGCACCACTTTGTTATAACCTATCCAGTAAACATAATCTTCCACGTTTGTTTTTTGAATTTCGAAAAACTGACATACACAGTTGCATTCAATAAGATATTTAGAGTCTGATAAGACAAACTTAATTTTTGGTGAATAGTAACATACTCTTATGAATAGTAATATAAATAGTAATATGAACCTTATGAATAGTAAATAAATCATTATTTTCTTTTCATAAGGTTATAAGATAATGAGATCATGATTAATTTTTCAAAGTGATATAAATGAATTATTGTATTAAAATTGTTATTTTTCAAATAAATAATGGTTTTATTTAAAGATTATATTAATAATATTTAGAAAATTATTTTCTAAAAATGGAGTTCATTTTTTAATTTTATACATTAAAAAATGGTTAGTGTTAATTTTTGGGATATTTCTAAAATACTTGAATTTTGGGTGAATAGTAAAATACAATAATTTACGATAAATGAAAAATACACGATTTATTGGGTCATAAGTGATGTAAGGATGATTTAAGCCCACTAGGTTAGAAATCACATGAAATTATTACTATTATGGGTCACATGAATCAGCACTATTTTTTTTCTTGAGAGAAATAATAAAATAAAGAGTAAAATAATGGGAAAACCATCCTCTCATCCACTATAAAACACCCCTCACTCCCTCTTCTCTTCACTCATCTAAGCCTTGAAGATCCTAAAAGTTCTGCCCAAATACCATTCCCTAGTCACTATCCATGTCTAGTAGCTCTTTTTATTTCCAAAAGCCAAAACCCCCTTCCCTTAAAGAGATTCTCAAAGAGGTGGATTCAAGAGGTAAATTCACATTTTATTTCTTTCAATTTCTTTTCAAGTTCCTTTCTATTGTTATCCTATACTCACCTCCTCTTTCCAAATTACCATGATAACTATAGTATCATATATATAATATAATTATATCATTTAAATGGAATAACCATCATCAATATCCTTACTCTCTCTCTCTTTTATTTTATAAATGAAATCATCGTCTGTGAGGTGCCAATTTACAACCTTTGTGGATGAAGAAGTTTTGTTCTTCAATTTACCCTTCAATACTAGCCATGAAACCATTTTTATGTTTTAAAAAATATATAATATATTTATTATAACCTATTTAATATTCAGGAACCAGTATATGTACATAATATTAAATCATATGACCAAACTAGTTCTTAATAATCAAAATACCACTAAAATAATCTAAGTGATTTTCATTAATATTTCATCAAATGATTCATCCTCATTCCATGAAAACAAATGATTTAAATGAAAATTAACACCTATTTATATTCATAAATAATATTTAAATTCAATTTTGGAGATTTACATTCATTCCCCATGAACTCCATTACTTAAAAACAAGCGAACTGATTATGAAAATCAAGGAAACGAACACTCTAGAACGACAAAATTCAATAATATAACTTATAAATAAGGACATAAATGAACTAAAAGAAATTATTATAAAATAAATACATTTATAATAGGTTTTTAATTAACTTATTAATTATTCTTATTTCATATTTCAGGATCGTAAGGTCAAGAGTGAAACATTCGGACTTAAGGTAAGGGGTTTTCTCATCTCACTTTAATTTTTGTGAGACATTCCTTATTCACCATTATTTATTGTTTATGGTGTATGGATACTACCCATTAATGTATCATATAATGAATCTATTAATTCTTATGGTATTCAATGTATCATATTATGATTATTAATTTTGGGGCATATGATTCGATTGATTACAAACTGGTAAGGGTTTTCTACCCAAACCTCCATTTTCATTCGGGTTACTCTTATTTTACAATTAACTAAATTAAATTATTATTTATTCATATTTAATCCTCATATATTCCTTGATAATGTTCTATATATGTGTACCAACCAGAATCCTACTTTCATTTAAGGGGAGTTATATGTTCTAAAAGGATCTTTCAAAAATTCTTCTTGAAATACAAGCCCGATTCAAGAGAATTTCTCAAATTCTCACCTATTTTCAAGGGAACTATATAATATTTTTTTGGAAACCATTAAATTCATAAAATCACCCATTTTATTGTAAAAATACTATCTTACTTCACTTCTGGTTTTATACAATGTTTTTTTCAAAAGAACACTTCTTTTCAATGTAAAAGAGTATTTATCTCAAGAATTACTCGATGATTTTATAAGAGTGTATTCATCTATTTCAACAATCTTATTGAATATTATATATTATTGGGATTGATATTTTATGATATCATATAACATATTCAATTTAATTGTTTAATATTATCTTGACTGTGGATGTGCTATCTTAAAACCATTCACCAATTTACTCTGAATGATTAGTGTTTATGCTTAATGTTCAGGGAAAGTTATCTACATTTAATATATTAGTTTCAATATGAATATATATGTTGTATATGTTTATACCCATTAATATGAGGAATTAATTGAACTTATTAAGTGTTTTTTGGGGACCTCTATAGCCCCTAAGTGCATCGGTAGGTCTCATGAGACAAACTACAGTCTTGGCACAAGGCCTTAACAAAATGATTTTTTATGGTCCTGGCACGAGGCCTTGACAGTATGGTTATGATGTACTGCATTATTAATTCCCTCATTATGAAAATATTATTGATGGTTCATGTGGTTATTCAACTAGTAGAATACCCATGATTATGTTTTACTATGAAATTTTTTATTCATCTCTTATTCCTGCCATAACGTGTTCAAGTTTATTGTTAAAGGCATGTGTTTTTAGTTATTCAACATGCCTAATGTTTATGTTTATGATATCTTATACTGTATTTCTTACCCTTAATAATCATTTGAGATCACCCCTTTCTTATGTTTCATTTTCTCAGGACATTGATATTTTTATGATGAATGATATACATAAATAACCTAGGAGTTATGGATGTTGTCAAAGGAATCTCTATGTTGTTTTTCGTTTCAAGTTGTAATGATAAACTTATATATGTATCTTATTTCCAAATTAATAAACTAATTAGTCCTTTGGAATTCATATTCCTTGTTTATATGCCAATTTAGTAAAATAAGGTACCAGCTCCGGGCAACTGGGGTCGGGTCCTTGCAGTTGGCATTAGAGGACGTTTAGTAGAAAACATGAAAACTAGATTTAGAGAATGTAGATTAGGTACAAAACCCCTAAGATAGTCTATGTGGATAAAACATACAAGAAATCCCTAAATTTTTTGGTAAGGAATAGATTATGTGGATCTTTCTCGCAAATACACCCCTATATGGATACTACAAGTGGATGTGGTTTTGGAACTGATGTACCTAGGAGTAAAAACTCTGACAAAGAGTTTCGGTCTTGACCCAGGGTATCCTGGTACATGACAATGATCCTTACTAAGCACCTTGTTTGACACTCCCAGGGGATATGCTTAGGGTAATTCACATTTTCTTTACAGGACATTATAAAGAATTTAAATGTAAATTTTTCCTCAAAGAAACTATGTTTATGATTATGAGATTAGCTATGTATCTAATTTCAATTTATACTAAGTATTTTTCTACATTGAGATTATATGTTATGATTCATAACCTAATCTTGTGTATTCCATGATTTAGAAATGATGCATAGTGTAAGGAATGGAAACCACATGAACACACGTATCCCATGTAGGGATTTCCCTCTAATGCAAGATAACGATGTTGGCTCTGGAGCTATGACTAGTGATGAGAAACTTATAAATATACTGGGAAAAATGACTTAGGTTATGAACAATAACCTTACCCATATGAAGCATCCTGATCCAAAATGTGGAGGAGCTATATTGGATTACTTTATGCGACAACAACCTCCATCATTAAGTGGGACTACAACCCATATGTAGCTGAGTAGTGGATATGTTCCCTAGAGAAGATATTTCTCGCTTTGGGATGTAATGAAAGAGATAATTTTATCATTTAAGTTTATCATCTATCGGAAGATGTGGATTAGTGGTGGTCGTTAATCCAAAACGAAAAGGAGTAGGAATAAATAGAAGAGATGGAATAAAGGGATTTTAAGGAAATCTTCATAAAAAAATATTTCCCCCGTAAACAACGAGCAGATATGGAAAGACAATTCTTGAATCTAAGACAAAAGGAGGATGAAAATTTTGCCAAGTATGAAGCCAAATTTACAAGGGTGTAAAGGAATGCTGTGGACTACATATATAATCCAAGGAGAAAGATTGATCGATTATTTTATGGTTTAAAACCATTCCTCTGAAGGGAACTAGTCTCCCAAAGTTTCTCATCATATGAAGATATAGTCTCAAGTTCTATCAAGATGGAAAAATAATTTTCTAAGTCTTATGACTTTAAAGGAAAAAAAGAGAAGAATAGGGATTCCAAAAACTCTAGAAAAGAATATAATGAAATGGGGAATGAGGGAAGAGTTGACCTTCCATACTGTAGTAATTATGGGAAGAAACACCCTGGAACTTGCCTGAAGGGAATGAGAGCCTGTTACAAGTGTGGATAAAAAGGACACCTATCTCAAGATTGTAAGGGAAATAAAGAAGCTACCAATTTTCAATGCTATAATTGCAAGGATATGGGACATTATGAACATGAATTTTATAAGTGTTAGGGAAAAATTCCCCAAAGAAGGACCAGGGAGCAAGGCCAAGCTTTTGCAGTCACAACTACAGAGGTTGAAGTTCTTAACAATGTGTTGAAAGGTACTTTAATTGTTTCCTCGAACTTACCCAATTCTTTATTTGATTTTGGATCATCAAATTCTTTCCTATCTTCCTAGTTTTCTAAGAAAATTAGATATTTCCAATTTGATTTAATAAGGGACTTGTCAGTCAAAACTCATAAGGGAAGTATCATTGCAATAAATTTGTATCAGATAGTCCCAATTATGGCATATAAACATGCTTTATCTACTGATTTTATTGTCATACCCATGATTGAATTTGATATAATCCTCATTATGTATTGGATTTCAAACCATGATGTGAAAATTTATTGTAATAAGAAGGTGGTTAAAATTTTTGAGGACAATGTGGAATACCTTATCTTTAGGGTAGAAAGATCACCATCCGATTCTCATCAAGATCCACCCCCAGTAGCTCTATTGAATTCAATTATTGGGGTGTAAGGGAATGCAATAAATATGGGTGAGGAAAAGAATGTTCAAATAGGGGACGTACCTATTATGCAAGAATATGTTGATGTATTTCCATAGGATTTACCTGGACATCCTCTTGAGTGGGAAATTGAGTTTTTCATTGACTTAATTCATGATTCAAGGCCCATATCAAATACCCCTTATAAAATGACCACTATGGAATTAGTGGAACTGAAGAAACAACTATAAGAATCAAGTAATAAAGGATTTATTCACCCTAGTGTTTCTTCATGGGGATCCCATGTTCTTTTTGTTAAGGAGAAATATGGATCTATGAGGTTGTGCATTGAATATAGGGAGATCAATGCTATAACAATAAAGAATAAGTATCCCCTATCTCATATTGATTATTTATTTGATCAACTTCACGGAGCTCAATATTTTTCAAATATTGACCTTCAATTTGGATATCATCAGTTGCTTGTGAGGAAGGAAGAAATTCTAAAAATAGCATTTCGAACCAGGTATGGGTATTACGAGTTTACAGTAATGACTTTTTGGAATGACCAATGCACCCTCTATTTTCATGGATCTAATGAATAGAGTTTTCAAGGAATATCTTGATGACTTTTTGGTGGTATTTATTGATGATATCTTGGTATACTCAAAGAGATATGAAGATCATGAAAATAACTTGCGCACTATTCTGAAGACTCTTAGAAGAAATGAATTATATGGGAAGTTTAACAAGTGTGAATTTTGGATTCGATCAGTTTCCTTTATTGGAAACATTTTCTATAAGGATGTAATATCTGTTGATCTAGTGAAGACAAAGGCTGTGCAAGAATTACCTACTCCAACAAACATAACTGAGGTACATAGTTTTATTGGTTTAGCAGGTTATTATCAGCATTTCATTTAGAAATTCTCCCGTTTATCCAACCTAATGACCTAGATTACACGTAAAGTGGTTAAGTTCATATGGACGAAACAATGCGAGGACTATTTTTAAAAATTTAATAAGAGATTAGTGAATGCTCTGATCCTAACCCTACCATCGGGGAATGATGGGTTTGTGATCTTTAGTGATGAATCAAAGAAAGGAATTGGTCGTTTCCTTATGTATAATGATAGAGTTATTGCCTATGAATCAATGCAGTTAAAAATTCATGAACAAAACTATCCTACTCATGATCTTGAGTTAGCTGTTGTGATATTTTCTCTAAAAATATAGAGACACTCTCTCTATGGTGAAATATGTGAGATATATATGGATTATAAGAGTTTAAAATATATCTTCTCACAGAAAGAACTCAACCTGAGGCAAAGGAAATGAATTTAACTACTAAAGGATTATGATTGTTCCATACACTACCACCTAGGAAAGGAAAAAAAAGTAGCTGATGCATTGTGTAGGAAGGATCATGAAGTTCTCAACAAAATGAGGATTTACAAGTATCTTTTATACATGGATCTAGTGAGGATGGATATGTGAATTATCAAAGAAGGAAAAATATCACTACTTTTTCAAATTGTTGACCAACCATATTTAATGGAAAGAATTAAATCCTCACAGTCTGATGAGAAGAATCTTTAAAATAAAGTTAATGCTGTGAAAGATGGGAAGTTGGATGACTTCATGTGTGAAGATGGAATTCTGAAATTTGGGAAGAGGCTATGTGTTCCCTCTCTATCTGAGATGAAAAGAGATTTATTGGATCATGATCATAGCTCAAATTTATCTATACACCCTAATAGCCCTAAAATGTATAGATATTTGAAAGAAAATTTCTGGTGGGACAACAGGAAGTGGGAAATTGCTGATTATGTATGAAGATGTCTAGTCTGTCAACAAGTGAAGGCCGAACGACAACATCATAGAGGAGTCATGCAACCTATACCTATTCATACATAGAAATGGGATGAAATCACCATGTATTTTGTCATTAGATTACCTAAAACTACAAGAAATAATGATGCAATATGGGTAATTGTGGATCAACATACAAAATATGCACATTTCCTCGCTATAAGTGAGGATTTTCCATTAGAGCGCCTTGTACGACTCTATATTAATGATGTTGTAAAACTTTATAGAGCACCTATTTTAATAGTGTCTGATTACGATCCTCAATTTACATCAAAATTTTGGAAAAGTATTCAGAAACCTTTGGATACTGAACTTCATTTGAGTACTGCTTATCATCCTCAATCTAATGGGAAATCAGAAAGGATGATCCAAACTTTAGAAGATATGTTGAGATCATACTCTCTTTACTTTCAAGGTATGTGGGATCAGTATTTACCCTTGGTGGAGTTTTCCTATAATAATAGTTTCCATTCAAGTATTCAAATGTCACCATATGAAGCATTTTATTGAAATAGATGTCATACACCAACTTGTTGGGATGAAGTTGGGGAAAGGAAGCTAGTGGGACCAGAGCATGTGGAGAAAAAAATGACGATGATAAAGATTATTCAAGGTCATATCAAAGCATCTCAAAGAAGAAAAAAAAATGATGATAATTTAAGGAAGGATTTAGAGTTTCAAATGTGAGATCATGTTTTCTTGAAATTATCTCAATGGAAGGGCATTATAAGATTTGGGAAGAAAGGGAAACTGAGCCCCAAGTACATAGGCCCTTTTGAAATTCTAGAGAGAATTGGAGCTGTTTCATATTGTTTGGATGTGCCACCTAGCCTATCTAAAGTACACAATGTGTTCCATGTCTCATTGTTGAGAAAGTACATGTCAGACCCAACACATGCCCTCACTTCCGAAGGCATAGAATTGGAACCTGACCTATCTTACTGTGAAGAGCCTATCCACATTCTGGACACTAAAGAAAAAGTGTTGAGGAATCAGATGACTTGATTGGTAAATATACTTTGGAAAAATCATAAAATCAAGGAGGAAACATGGGATCGAGAGGATCTTATGATGAATAACTACCCAAATATTTTTTGTGAGGTAACATTTTGTTAATTTCAAGGATGAAAATTTTGTATTGAGGGGATAATGTAACACCCTAATATTTTGTAAATAAATTTAATGCATGAAATGATGAGTATCTACAAAACACCACTTTGTTATAACCTAGCCACTAAACATAATTTTTCACCTCTGTATTTTAAATTTTAAAAAACTAATATACATAGTTGCATTCAATAAGATATTTAGAGTCTGATAAGACAAACATAATTTTTGGTGAATAGTAACTTACCCTTATGAATAATAATATGAATAGTAATATGACCCTTATAAATATTAAATCAATTATTAATTTATTTTCATAGCGTTTTAATATAATGAGATCTTGATTAGTTTTTCAAAGCGATATAAACGAATTATTGTTTTAAATTTGTTATAAATAGAATAAATAATGGTTTTATTTAAAAATTAAATTAATCATATTTAGAAAATTATCTTCAAAAAATGGCGTTAATTTTCAAATTTTACACATCAAAAAATGGTTAGGATTAATTTTTGGGATATTTTAAAATACTTGAATTTTGGGTGAATAGTAAAATATGACAATTTACGATAAATTCTAAATACATGATTTATTGGGTCATAAGTGATGTAAGGATGATGTAATCCGACTAGGTTCTAAATCACACGCACTTATTACTATTATTGGTCACATTAATCAGCACTATTGGTTGTCTTGAGAGAAATAATAAAATAAAGAGTAAAATAATGGGAAACCTTCCTCTCCTCCACTATAACCCCCCCTCACTCCCTCTTATCTTCACTCTTCTAAGCCTTTAAGCTCCTCAATGTTCTACCAAAATACCCTTCCATAGTCACTCCCCACATCTAGGAGCTATTGGTCTTTCCAAAAGACCAAAACCCCATTCCCTTAAAGAGATTCTCAAGGAGGTGGATTTAAGAGGTAAATTCACATTTTATTTCTTTCAATTTCATTTCAAGTTCTTTTATATTTTTATTATATACCCACATCCTCTATCCAAATGACCATGATAACTACATTATCATATATATACTTGAATTATACCATGTTAATGGAATAACCATCATCAATATACTTACTCTCTCTCTTTTATTTTATAAATGAAATCATCATATGTGAGGTGCCAATTTACAACCTTCATGGACGGAAATGTTTTTCTCTTCAATTTACCCTTAAATACTGGTCATGAAACCATTTTTATGATTTAAAAAATCTATAATATATGTATTATAACCTATTTAATATTCAGGAACCAATATATATACATAGTATTAAATCATATGACCAAACTAGTTCTTAATAATCAAAATACCGCTACAATTATCTAAGTGACTGTCATTAATATTTCATCTAATGATTAATCCTCATAACATGTAAAAAATGATATAAATGAACATTAAAACCTATTAATGTTCATAAAAAATATTTAAATTCAATTTTTAGAGATTTACATCCATTCCACATGAACTCCATTACTTAAAAATAAGTGAATCGATTCTGAAAAAAAAAACGAACACTCTAGAACGACGAAATTCAATATTATAAATTATCAATAAGGACATAAATTAACTAAAAAAATTATGATAAACTAAATATATGTCTAATATGTTCTTAATTATATTATTAATGAGTCTAATTTCATATTCCATGACCACAAGGTCAAGAGCGGAACATTCAGACTTAAGGTAAGGGGTTTTCTCATCTCCCTTCCATTTTTGTGAGACATTCCTTATTAAACATTATTTATTTTGTATGGTGTATGGATAATACCCATTGATGTATCATATAATGAATATATTTATTCTCATGGTATTAAATGAATCATTTTATGATTATTAATTTTGGGGAATATGATTCTATTGATTACAAATTGGTAAGGGTTTTCTACCCAAACCTCCATTTTCATTCAGGTTACTTTTATTTTCAACACACCTATATTAAATTATTATTTATTCATATTTAATCCTCATATATTCTATGAGAATTATATATATATATATATGTTTACCAAATAGAATCCTACTTTCATTTAAGGGGAGTTATATGTTCTAAAATGATCTTTCAAAAATTCTTCTCGAAATACAAGCCCAATTCAAGAGAATTTCTCAAATTCTTACCAATTTTCAAGGGCACCCCATAATATTTTTTTGGAAAAAATTATAATCACTAATTTTATTGTGATAATAATATCTTACTTCACTTCTGGTTTTATACAAATATTTTTTTTAAAATAACACTTGTTTTCAAAGTAAAAAAGTATTTATCTCAAGAATTACTCGATGATTTTATAAGAGTGTCTTCATCTATTTCAAAAATCTTATTAATTATTATGTATTATTGGGATTAATATTTTATGATATCATATAACATATTAAATTTTATGGTTTATGATTAGCTTTACTATGGATGTGCTATCTTAAAACCATTCACCAATTTACTCCGAATGGTTAGTGTTTATGCTTAATGTTCTGGGAAAGTTATTTACATTTCATATATTAGTTTCAATATAAATGTATATGTTGTTTATATTTGTACCCATTAATATGAGGAATTAATTGTACTTAGTAAGTGTTTGGTGGGGATCTCAATAGCCCCTCGGTGCATTAGTAGGTCTCAGGAGACAAACTACGGTCTTGCCACAAGGCCTTGACAAAATGATTATTTATGGTCTTGGAACGAGGATTTGACTGTATGGTTATGATGTCACACATTATGCATTACCTCATTATGAAAATATTATTTATAGTTTATGTGGTTATTTGGCTAGTAGAATACTCATGATTATGTTTTACTATGACATTATTTATTCATATTTTATTCCTGCCATAATGTGTTCAATTTTATTATTAAAGGCAGATGTTTTTAGTTGTTCAACATGCCTAATGTTTATGTTTATAATATCTTCCACTATATTGAATATCTTTACTAATAATTTGATCTCATCCCTTTCTTATGTTTCATTTTCTCAGGACATGAAGTTTTTTATTATAAATGACATGCATAAATTACATAGGAGTTATGGATGTTGTCGAAGGAATTTCTATATTGTTTTTCATTTCAAGTTGTAATGGTGAACTTATGTATGTATCTTATTTCTAATTATACTAAAATAATTATTAATTCAGGATGCATATTTCTTGTTTATATGCCAATGTAATAAAATAAGGCATTGGCTCTGGGAAACTGGGGTTGGGTCCTTACAATAATTTTCATTAATTTTAATTACTTTCATTAATATTTTTGGTCAAAAAAATTTGGTTTTGTTAGAAATTATAAATTATGATAATTTAAAATATGGAATCCATTTTTACAAATTAAAGTCAAAGAAGTGGCAGAAACTGATTTAAATTTTATCCTGTAGGCGGGATGATAATGCAGGTTTTTAAAGTAAAATCATCCAAAAGTTTGATATGTTTTTATAATCAATTTCAAAGTAAAATTGATTAAAATGAAATAAATTGTATTAATTGATAAATTATGATCAAATTAAACTTTAAAAACAATTTAAAATATAGTTTAACATTGTAAATAAATTATATGAAAAAGTAGTTTTGAACAAAAATTCAGTATTTTAACCGTTCATTAAAAAATGAAATGTTTCAGAAAAATGTAAAAAATTCAACCTAACATAATTATTATGTTTAAAATTCAAATATAAAGTTTTTTTTACATATTAAATAAATTATATTGTCAAAATTAAGATTTAAAATGGCTTCTTCATTAAAAAGCGGTAAAATTTCCTTTATAAAAATATAGGTTTTGATGTGTAAAATAGAGTTTGTTCTTATCTTATGACTATAAAACATAATTGATGAATATAAAAAATATTTTATTGAATATATAACATATATATTTCATTGAAATTATTATATAATTATAATTAATTATTTTTATTAAGAAAAAACTCATTTAGAAGAAAAAATTTAATAACATTTATTTTTATATCCAACTATTTATTATTTTCATTTCTCATTAATTGGTAACCAATGAATTAATTTTATATTTATATAAACTATAAATTTTAATAATTTAGTTAATACTATTCATAACCTCTAACATAAAAGCTAGGTTATATCATATTATGTTAAATAATAATATTTTAATAACATATTATTGTTCGGTAAAACTAGGTCATGCGTGTAACGCAAGCTATCAAAGAAGATCTCTCTTTCATGTAACGCACGCTAAATCGGTGTATCATGAATTTAAATATATAGAATAAATTTTAAATAGTAAATATATTTTTAAGTGTCTGGATATTATATTCCCTTATGTTCTTAGTGTCTCGTGTAATACATGCTATCAAATACAGGGTTATTACTTTAGAATTTTGGGTTGTTACATCATTATTTAGACTTAATTATCATTGAGAAAAAATAGATATGAAATATTTATTATAATACTTATGAATATAAATGGGTGAACCAAAGATTATTTATGACATTGGATTGACTTTTAGGATTGGTGTATTAGGCTAAAATTTTATTTTAAGCATATCAGTAAAAATAACTGGAAAGTTCTCTATGCTTCTTATGTAATGAAAATTTTGTAGATTTTTTTTCTAAAATTACTAGATACTATCAAGGTTCTTGATTCCTATTCAAGAAACTTATATAAATGGGTTGATAGGATATATGTGAAACTGAAATTTATGAAAAATTATGACTGCCACATCATCCTTCACAAATTTATTCCAATAAAAATACATCATTTATTTTACAATAATGTAAGGGTAACAATGATTTTATTGTTACATTTTTATATATATCTTTATTCTAAAAGGTTATCCAAGTGTCTTGAAAAAATATAAGAAGAGGCATGATTAATTATACGTGAGTTATATAAAATTTTCTTTCTATCTTTTTTCACTAGAATACTGCATCGAATTTTCCATCTTATAATTGAAATAATTATTAGGGGGGAATTTATTTTCATTATATGCATACAACTAAATAAAATATGAACATGATTAAGTATTATGTTATTAAAAGGAATCATCCTGAAGGTTTCATTGTGAAAATTTATTTGTCTCAAGAATGTATGAATTTCTATTCAATGTATTTGGCTGATGTAAGCATGATATGTAATAGGACAATGATAAATGAAGATAAGAAATATTAGAAAATTGATACCACTTTTCCATAACTTCCCTAAATAGGTTTCATTCCTAGATCAAATACATTAGATACTTTAATACTTGAAGAGTTAAATATGGGAAATCACACAATCTTATTTTACTATGATTTTTTCAGTGACTACATGAAGTAATTTGAACATGTATATATTATTTCATCCTATATAGTTGTAAATATATCTTAAAATTTTATTATATTTTCATACATGTAACATAAAAAAATTATAAGTATAATTCAACTTTCATTATCTTTGAGAAGGATAAGAACTTTTCATAGAAAATATTTTCCATCTTCATTGAAATCAAATGCATGACCATTAATGTTATAAAATAAATAACAATATTCATTTAAATTTAATATTTATATGTATTTTAGGTATTTATTTTACCATTTGACACTGTCTCTCAATAAATAAGATCCTTGTATTTTAGTCCCAATAATTAGGTTTGTGAATGCAAATAACTGGTGATCAGTTGCTATAAATTTATTATAACTAGTTGAGTAGTGAAAATGAGAAGACAACATGATGGTGTTATGTTAAATACAATTAAAAACTATTATTCCAATTCATCAAATAGCCTAAATCATTATAAAAATATTTATTATTATGGATTTGTTGAGAAAATATTTATATTAGATTATTACTCCCATGGTTGAGTCATTATAATGAAATGAAAGTGGTTTAATTCAATGTTGTGACATGAAACATTTATCAATGACCATGGATTTAAATTTATTGACCTGAGTCACTTATTAGAAATATATGAGCCATATATTTTGTAATTAATGTAGAAATAAGTGTTTTATGTGAAATATAATTTAAAACCTAAATTCAATGTCATTATCGAAGTAATCCCATGATAAATTTTTGATAATGGATGGGATGAAATTAACATCATCACTGAACCCATTGGTCTTAACCAATATTTTTTATATGATGAATCAAATACTCCAATTATTAGAGATTAATGTGAACCTAATTTAGTAGTGGGTAATATATAAAAGTAACAGTATGTGGTATCAACCCTCTATTTTCTTTCATTTTTTTTCTTTAGTGAGTTCAGGTTAAATTATCAATATTTAAATGGTAAAAAAATATTTGGGTGTATTTGAATGATTTTCAAATATATTTTCTCCAGATTTCCAACACAATAAAATTCAATCAATTTTTTCAGCTATAACTATAGGTATCATTAATAACATAAATTAATCAAATCTTAAAAACTCAAATTTTGACATAATAATTATTGTGAGTTAATGAAAAATTTATAATATATAAATGGTAAAAAAATATTTTAGTGTAGCTAAGTGATTTTTAGATATTTTCTTTATCTTTAAAACATAAGTAGAATAACAAAATTATAGAATTTGTAACTAAATATATGTTAAAAAACATGAAGTAAACCAAAATTAAAAGCTGTATTTTTTGAAATTATTTGATATCTTGAAATCAGTAGATTTAGAAAAATATGAGAGCCTCTAAATAATATATTCTTCTTTTGGCCTAGTTTAATTTTATTTATAAAAATCAATTATATTTACAATGCATCAAGGATATCCTAAATCTAACTTCTTTATCTAAATATGTCATTGAAAAATAGTAGAAAATAGAATATGAAATCTATAGAATTTTGATAGAAGTATTATAATGATTTTGAACCAAATTGAGAACATCTAAATGATTGATTCATCCTTCCTTTTAGTTGAATAAAATTTATATAATATTATTATATATGTAATGCAACATGAATCATCACATTTTATTATTTTTATCACATTTTATGATCAAAATACTGTAGAAAACTTAATAGAACAAACCAGAATAGAACTGAAATGAACCGTACATAAAAAAATTGAAAACAAATCTAAAAAATATATGATTAAATCAAACCACATCGAACTAAACTAAACTATCCCAAATAAAATTTAATGAAACAAAACAAAATAAAATGTAAATAAAACAACATGGCCCAACCAAACTCAATCCTAATCAAATCTAACCTGAATAGGTTTGAATTAAATAAAGAATATTTGTTATGTAAAACATAAATTTTAAATTCAAATATAAATCAAACATGAAATTATATATTTTATTTCATTCCATTTTATTTTAAAGCACTTACCCATTGAGAAAAATATTAATTAAACTCAGATCATAAAAAAAACATATACAAATCAAAACACATGCAACACAATGTATTTCGAACAATAAAAATCACAAATAAAAGCTAAAATAACTAACAACCCAAACCATATAAATTTATCATATATGAAAGTATAATAACATAAACCTTTACATTTTAAAAAATATAACTTTGAAACCTTATGATTATCATACTATGTTCATATCAAGTGAGAATAAATGAAAAATCTATCAAATTACCACAAAAAATCATTTAAAAAACACCAAACATTTATTAAAGATATTTTATCAATCAAAATAATTCATGGTATATGAAATGAAATGAGAAATAACATTGATTTTATTGAAATAAAACTACTCAACCCAACTAAATATAACCCAAATTAACTTGAATTAAGTAAATGTGAAACAAATCGGCCTAAACTCTCATAAACTAAACCAAATCACTTTAAAAATAACCCAAATGAACCGAAAAAAACTCAATAATAAATAAAATAGAAATAAACCAATCTAAAATAATTTAAATTTAATACACCTAACCCAAACCAAATTAAACCAAATTTTCCATAAAAGAATAAAATTATATCTTACCCATGTTTAGCATGGTAATTACTGCATGTTGGTTATATTTTTCTACACCTTTTATGTTTTGTTATTCTTTCCACTAAATATGACATGATTATGTAATGTCACTACCTATCCCTTGTTTGTCTTGGAAATTGGTATTAATTAATTATGTCATGTATCCTCTTATTTCTTTTTAATATTTTATATTATTAATTAATTCCTAATAAAATGTATATTTTCTCCAATGTAAGAAATGAAAATATTGATGAGATATGCCAGAAGAGATTGTTTGAAAATGACCAATGCTTGAGAAAAATGGGCAATCATCTTCTAGTTCCTTCTATGAGAATAGTATTTCAAATATATAAATATATCAATTACATAAAATATAATTCCATTTCATCACTAATTTTTAAATTTTAATCAGGAACCACCATCCAAGAGAAAATTGTTCTCTGACCCGACTAGTAATAGTTATAGCTAACCTGATAGTCTTAGGGGGGTGGTAAAAAATATTCTTAAAAAACTCATCATACCTGATCATACTCATAACCTTCACCAGATGTACCATATTTCATAATTTCTAATCCCAAAGTTCCCTTAGAGGCATAAAGGATATTTATACCACCTATGATGGTGCCAATATTTATTCGGTCATACCTCTCATATACCATTTCCTTATCTGATGATGAATCCCACTCCCTATATTCTAGTAATAAAATGTGTATCATGAACTTTTCCTTGAAGGATATGATAAAATCATAACTTGGATGACACTAGCTAGGTGCGAGAAGAAACATATCTTTTACATGAAGAAGATAAAACTAATATCTGCATGATCTGCATGATTTATCACACATCGAGGGATGGATATTCTCAATAAAATGTTTCCTAGTCTGTAGACATGGTGGTGATAACCTCTGATTATGAGCAGTCCATGTATTTCATCTTTTGCAGATTGAAAGGGGTAAAAAACCATAAAATCCATTTTTAGGGTTTTTTGGGAACTATTTGTCCTTATAAAACACTAACTATAGTATAAACCCTATTTTAAGGGAGTCGTTCATTTCATATTTATTGATTTGATAGATCATGGAGCCTAAAAAAACTTACATATAAAAAGTTATGCCCATTTTAATTTGGGATTCATTTTAACCATGAAAGAGAAAAATATGGAAAATGAAATTTCTCTATGAATAAAATCCTCTATGATCATATAGAAATTTCATGAATGGAGGTTTTTTGTGATAGATGAATAGAGCTCCTTAATGCTCACAAGGTCACTTCATGCATGCGTGATTCCTTCACACACTCAGTTCCTTTACACACATACTTCCTTAATGATTATGTGGCCACTTCATGGACATGAGGTCACTTTGAAGATAAGGGCTTGTTTTTAGTAGACTGAAACAACCCTTTACACTCACATGGTTACTTTATAGACTAAGTTTCATTCTTACCTATGACACGAGATTCGTACATGGTCATGTGCCTCCAATGAATTTGCATGTCTCTAACATGACAATTTATTTTAGGAAAGTGTGACTTATAAATACCTAAAAAACATTTCAAGAGTGGACTTGGAGAGATCCATTAGGGAAGAATGTAAATCGAGAGACATCTTATATAATTATTGAGTTTAAATAGAGGATAGGGGAAGATCTTGGTGAAGGAAGTATGTAAAGGGATCTTTACAAGGAAATACCATTATGGCCAATTCATAAGGGAAGCCCACAAAGTCCACTATGAAAGGGATTGCCATTAATAAACATTGGAAAGGTATGCCTATTAAGACCCCTTCTCAAAGAAACCTAGTGAACTAACTATTCACTAAGAAACCCCATAAACACCTCTTTTAAAAAAAACCTCATGAACACACCATTCATGAAGAAACTCTACAAACACCCTATTTGTGAAGCAACTTGATCAATATAATTTGTAAAGACTATACACAAGGATCCTTCAGGGATAATCAATTTAGAATGTTGTTTTCAGAGAGAATTCATGTGTAACACTTCATAAACTTCCATTTAACCTTGGTGTTATGAAAACCATGCTCCTTTATGTAGCGTTTCTACTCCACATGGTATGACCCCTTCATGAAGAATGAATCCTACATAAACCATGACCTTATTCATATAAAACCTTAATTATATTAAAATTTGGAGTTTAATAAGGTTACCTCATTCATATTCCCAATGGTAATGGTCCATGATGTATTTGGTTCATTCTTGGGAATTTCATGGAGCAACCCAACTATGACTAATTGAGCTTCCTTGGAATCCTTTCTTCCACCTAGGTCATCTACCTGGGTTGGAATCATCAAAGTAACCTCCTCAACTTCCTTTATCTATGATCAATGCCCTCAAAAAACCATATCTATATATGGGCCTCCCACTAGTTTTAATCCCCAACCATACCTTCTCCTGTTTACTTACCAACAAACAAGATGAACCTAAAAGGGAACCACTTATGAATAATCCCCACACAAGCTCCTTGTTTTGAGATACTATTCTTGGTTCCATCATAATGTCTTGAGTTATGATACTTCTATTGGTTTCCCAAAATTCCTAGAGACAATTTACTCCTCCAAGAATCCAAAAACACCTTTAGTTGGATCACTTTCCAAAGTAAACTAGTATGTGCATCATACCAGGTGTAAGAATAAACTATAATCTCCTGTTTAGTTACCAACAAATAGGATGAACTAAAAAGGGAATCTTAATGCACAATACCAAAACCATCCCTTATTTTCAACCCTTTCATGACATAAGAATCCTTACTGTAAGATGTTAAACCGTATAGACTCCTCCCATCACATGTCTTTAAACTATGAAACAAAAACTACATAGAATTTGATTCTTGTTAACCAAGATGCACAAGATTAATCTTTGAGGTTAAAAACAAATATCCAAATATAAATCTTGGGCCTAATATTAGGTTTAATCCCCAACCTTTTTCAATTTTCCTTCTTCATCTAGTTACCAAAAACAAGTGGTAGACAACCATATATGGGCCTCCCACCAGGTGTAAGCCTCAACCTATCCAGTCTTCCTTCCTCATCTATTTACCAACACATAGGAGGTAAAAAATTATATATGGTCCTTATACTAGGTGTAATCCCCAACTATACCCTCTCTTATTTAGTTACCAACAGACAAGATAGACTAAAAAGGGTCGCTCATGCGTAATCCCCACACCACCCATTTCTAGGAACCTTTCACACAGTAGTCCATTCCATATGACTTTAAACTAATTGGAAGCGGTCATGGATGCATGAACTTAAAAGGAACCATTATGGTCCTTATTACATAACCTTAAAATTCATGATTTGTTCCATTAAGTAGAACTGAACTACATGGGTTTTGATTCCCTTCATAGGGATGCGTAGGAATCCCCTTTTCATAGGCCCAATCCCAACTCAAAAACACCTCTTTCCTCCTTTAATTGGATCCCAATACCTCCCTAGATGGTGATATACTCTATATTTCCTACCTATATAGCTAAAAAATATAAAGACTATATACTCGAGTAAAATAAGGGATAATATAATCCACACATCCCATGTCCTCCTAAATGTATGTTGTCACTCAACCAATTTCTTGAGGGTAACCAATATTTTTATCGAGTAGCATCCATGAACATGTCTTAAATCTTTAAGAGTCATAGATTAGGAAATAATTCCTCCCTAAAGGGTGAGATGAGCCTGAACTCCCATCCTCTCTACCAATAAAAAACCCAAATCATTCCTAGTAAAGTCCCAACGACCACTTTCCTTTGGAAAGTAGGTCTATACCGAGTCAAAACACATGGGAATGATTTCATATTGAATACACCATCCCTATTATAATTTTCCAATGAATTTTATTTTTCATCAATTTCTTACATTTCTAACATATCATAGATTTTATGCTTATGCTCATCAAACTTATGCTCCAATGCATTATAATCATCCAAAACATACTGATAATTGGGAGTATACATTGGATCCCACTGACACTACACAATTTACCAATACTTTACAGCCTAGGGATCTATTAGAGCCCACTGATCGTCATCCCACATGTATATGTATAAAACCCAATTAAATTTAGAAACCATATTTTATTTTTATTGTAAAATGTATTAATTTAATATTTTTATTTTATTATTTCACCATTGTATCTATTAATATCAGGTGGCATGGGCGTACTTGCATGCATTAAGTACGGAACTGTCAGACATAAGTAATGATCAAGTACAATGAAGACAATAAAATGAATGGTAAACCCATGAGACAAAGCATGATTTTTATGGAATCACTTTACAAATATAATGACATCATTCCCATGAATTTAGTCACCTAGAGCCACATTGGATTTGAAATAAATAATAATAAATGGGCTCAGATATGGGTGAGAAAATTATTAGATTAAATTTTATATTATTATTTTATTTACATGAAATAATATTTTAGTAGTATCTTCACTATAATTTTACTAATGGTAAAATTGTGAGTGCTATATAATTGATGGAAATAGGAGAGATATATAGAGTATACAATCAAGAGTTATATAATGGATAGATTGGTAGAGTTGGAACAAATTTAGAGGGTATACTAACCCCCAATGATTATCTAGCCACACAATACCAGAAAATGATTTCTTATTAGAGGAGTGACCAATTCAGGGTATTACTATAATTTGATTATTTTTATTGAAGATGATTAGGATTTCTATTAATAATTCAATTATTAAACAAATAATTTTATTTTCAAGGATTTTTTAGAAAGAAGAAAAAATAGGAGTTCTATGGCACATGTGCACACTTTGGGATAAATAATAATGCCAAAAGAGATAAGATAAACAATATATTTTTAAAGTATAATTAAAAATGATTAATTTTTTAGGATTTAGAGAATAAGAAACATCATTTTTTCATCTTTAGTTTTGATATTATAAGTTTCAATAATTAACAAAATTATTGAATTTTATTTTCTTACAAGCATTAAATTTTTCAATGAGTGGTATTGAGAATTGAAGGGCATGTACCTTGTGTAAGATTATTTTGTTCGAGAAAAATAAGAAAGATGTGGGTTCTCTAGCATGCATGAAAATATTGTAAGATTTATTAAATTACATGAATTTTTAACATATATTACAACATATTTATCTATTTTATAAAGTAAACAACACATTTTAGAGGATCTTTAGAGGAAATAATCTATCAATATCAACCCTAATGATCATTTGTGATAGGTAATAGGTGAGGGAAAATAGGGGAGAGTCCGTTGAAAACTTGATAAGTCTATTCCAATATGTTTTATCCCACTTCAAGAAATGTAAATAATTTTTATAGTATAGAAAAACAATCACAATATTCTTGTGTAGAAGCAGTAGATAAAAAAAATTAGCAGTTTGAGTATATAAGAGGGAAAAAAGTCATCAACCAACTCATGAAAGACATTATGGCTGTGTGTTTATCACTTTTGTTAGATTTTTTTAAATTTTTTGATACATTTCTATCAAATATGTGCTTTTTGTATGATGATATAGGTGATGGTGGTGAAAATACAAGTAGTGATCTCATAAATGACCTTCTGGGTACTGAAGGTGGTGAAGTTGTTTGGGACGATGATCCTTTAGATGATTTTCTAGATGAGTAGGATGGTAGTGATGGCCAAGATGATATTGGTGAAACTAATAAGGATTTTTAGAATGAGATATTAATCCAATCCATTTTTGAATTTATATTTATGGAATTTACAGACTTGTGGATGACATGTTATGATTGATACTGATTATATATATGTGTTATCATTTGTTTTTTAAGTTATTAACTAGTTTAATGTAAAATAAATAATATGTCCTATTTTGAATGTGTATTGTAACTATATATATATATATATGTTTTGTTTGTAGGTTGTTATATTTTATATGTAGGTTTTTTGTGGGTGTGAAGGCTGGGTGGGAAGCGTTTCTTGGAAAAGGGGGACTATACTAATGATTCTAAGAAGTCATTGGTACAATCATATCCCAAATAATTTATACCAATGATTCATGAAAACCATTGGTACAACATTATACCCATATATTAGCATCAAAAAGTGTGGGAAACATTAGTATAGACTATAAAAATGGTTTAGAAGCATTGGTATAACCCTAATTTCTAATAGTTGATTTAACTTATGTTTATGATTTTGAATTGATAAAATAGGCATGATAATAATGACATTAAAAATAAACTATAATGGTTGGAATAGTTTTCTAAAATAAGCATACTAAGAAGATTTTATTGATTTGTTATTATTTTAGAGTATCTATTAAACTATATATATTTTATACTACTAGAATAAAATAAATCTATACCTTAAAACTTTGGAAGATTATGGACTCTTTGGATAAATACTATTGAATATTACCATTATATTAAAGCAGTTTTGAAATTTTTGATCAAAAATTCCTAAAAATATCTACATAAAAAAAATAAATCCAATAAATTAATAATAAATAATAATAAATGGATGATAATAAATGAAATAAATATTAATAAGGTTTTAAAATATGAAAATAATGTATGTATTTTTTTTGGAAGTCATGGGAGTATCCAAATCAAATTGGACTCAAGGTAAGAGGACTCTTACACTTTCCTTCTTTCTTTTAAGATTATGCTCTCTCTCTCTTCCTATTTCTCTATTTCAAATATAATCCTTATATTTTCTATCTATATCCTTCCTTAATTCATTCTATTTCAATTTCTTATTTTTTATCTGGGGATATTTATGCCTTTTTTTTTTCTCTTTCAATCATTTATTTTAAGTCAAACTATACAAATTATATAAAGGAAAACTTTTCATATCTTCTACTTTATCATGTATCACACCTCTAATAACTATTTTTTCTTATGATTTCCAAAAAATAATTATTTATACATCCAATATGTTTGGGTTTTCTTTTCTGGATTTGAGGAAACTATATGCTTTTATTTTCTTTAGAAGTTGTTTTACCCATATATTAAAATTTTGGTAAAGGGGTTTATTTAGAAACTTATTCTTATTTATTTATTATGATTTTTATTTCAATTTGGTTCTCATATTAATTACCTATTTCATTTTAGTCACTATTTAAGGTACAATATGACTTAATACCTTCTTCCCCAAGGAACCTATTATTAGGTTTTAGTAACAGTACTGACAATTTGTACACAATGCGAGTAATAATATAACATATCCAAGATCATAAGAAGTAAATAAAAACACATTAATATTATAATAAAATAATAATATCATTTTAAAAATGTTTAAAATATTTAGATCAAGCTAGAATTGGAAAATCCAACCCTCCTTCGGTATTCACTGATAACACTAATCACCAATGACTTGGTGGAATTTTCATCCCATATAAGCAATGTTAGTAACACCAATAAAAGGAAAAGGATGGTAGAAGAAAATAGAAAAACCCTAATAACCTCTCAAATGAGGAAAACTAGGAAACTCACACTGATGATAAAATTTAGAGAACTATAAGAACTTATTTTTATTTTCTATAATATAATGAAGCCTGCACCTCTCTTCTTGATTATTTATTATAATATAGGCATTAAATATCCTCTAAGGAATCCAAATCCATATAAAACCAAAGGAATTAAAATAAATAGTCTATAAAAGTCATTTAGAGAATTAAATAGCCACTAAAAGTGGATCAGGTTCTAAAATACATAGGGTGGAGAATTAATAAATCTTTAAACGAGTTTAAAACTAACAAAGGAGGTGATTAAATCACTATAAGAAATATGAATTCTAGTGACTAATTTTTTTCATTATTCGGTGGTTTAAATTTCCACTATTGAGTCATGATTTTTGATTTTTTTTCAAATAATCATGATTTACTAAGTCATATATTAATTAGATTTTGTATTTTTATTAGATGTGGTACTATAGAACTATCACGAATTTATAATTCGTGGTGATTTTAAAACTTCCACTATAATAAATGAAAAATTTTATATTATGGTATTATTTTAATATTTTGTGGTAGTTATAATTGATACAACATATTTTTTCAGTGGTTAGCTCAGCTATACAATTCTAAGTATTTTAGAAGTGTTTACAACCAGTATGAAATATTTTTATGTTGGTTAAGAAGTGGGTAGTGATGGTTAAAAATCATACTAAATAATTATCACTAGTTTTTATGGTGATTTAAATCACTATGAAGTAATAAGAAAATTTAATTGATAATAAGAGACATATGAATGCACTATTAAAAATAATTATAATTATATATATATATATATCCAAAATATACATAATTTAGTACATTCAATACTAAAAAAACAAAAAATATATAACAATTATAAACATTTTATCGTACTAAATTTTAAATACATAAATATGTTTGTTTAAATCATAAAATTCTACAAATGTAGTATATATATGTTTTCCTAATGTATATAAAATACATGACCAAAGGGATAAAACCTCAACTCTATCCATCTAAGTCAGGTTATTTATCCCCAGGTGATCCATGCTCTTGATGTTCCAATGAACTAACTACCTTCGTCATATTTGATGCCTATGTTAAATGTAATTTTCAATATAAATTAGTTTTAATTACATACTATTTATAAATAATATATTTTTAACAATAATAATAATAATAATATAAACATATTTAAATAAATTTAACCTATTAAGGACCATTTGTATCAAGTATGAAATGTCTAAAAGAATGATCCAAGTTATGCCTTGAAATAGATATGAAAAAATAATTAAAGTTACATTTGATAGGAAAATAAAATAAAATAAAATTGGAATATTTATTTTGACTTAATTTTACTTATTTATAAAAAATATCATTCTTTTAAGCTATGATAATGTGCCTCCAATCCTAATACATAATATAAAGGGACATTATCTTACATGTTAATTTCTCTGGGATCTTCTTGTACAAGCCTCTTCCATCATCTGTAGGAATCCCATTCATGTCAAATGACATGATTAAAATACAAATTTAATAATTTTTTACCACATTGATAATTACATAGTAATCATAATCACCATATAATACCCTCAACATGGTAATTGTGACACTATATGGTTAGTTTATGACTTCTCCTCAGCTGATCTATCTGACCCCCAACATCCTAGATGAAGAAGACATCAATATAGTGGAATTTAATTTTTTTTCCTAAGATTGGTTTGGGTTGAGTACATATTTAGAAACATAAATTAAAATTCACCAATGGTCAATATAAAACCATTTTGTGAGAAATTATAATACCTGTGTCTATTGTCTCCAACTATATTGATTTTTTGTTAGAATTTATAAAAAATTTCAAAAATTGATTTTTTAACTTGGAATTGAGATATCATATAATTGTATAAGCATGTGTTTAGTAATTCAATTAGAAATATTCAATAACATTTTGTGTGGGTAGTATTAATAGGGTATTAGGAGTGGGAATTAGTATTTAGGTGATGATAGTGGGACTATGTAGTATAGTAAGTAAAACCGCATATTGTAGTGATCCATAAGGTAGAATGAATTAGAAAAATAAATTATTAGGGTGTTAGAAAAGTTGTTTTTTCTGAAGATTGGTATGTTTTGACATTTTTTTTTGTAAATTTATTAGACTCAAGTATTAAAAACATAAATAAGTCATACCAAAATCAATGAGAATACCTAATTAAGGAGGGAGTATATTAGATGGTTCCAATGAAATATGAGTTGTGGAAGACCTGATATTATCTTTAAATCATTTTTTATGAAATTAATGCATTCATAAAGAATATAAAATAAGATATAACATGATATATGATATAAAAAAACATTTTTTTTGAAAATGATGTACACTGATTAATTGAATCCATGTATTGTAAATATGAAAATAATAGATAATTTAAAGGAGGATTAAGAATATAGTCAATTAATTCATTATTGATCATATTATTTTTATCCTCTACCATTAACATGATTTTATCATCTTCACCCTCCATTGAAAGACTGAATGTTTCAATATCATCATATATAGATAGACTGGTCTTCTACTGTTGATGGGGTTTTATAACATAAAACAATTCTTCAAATTCATCACCCATATCATATAAGTATCTTAGATTTACATGGACTATAACACTACACCATTCATTGAATATATCCTTCGTACAATAGACCATTGTATATTGTGAATCCAAAATATTTGGATTGTGTTCTTCACACTCACCAGTATTAATCAACTAAGATAAGTTAACCTAAATAAATTTTAACAAATCTTTCTTTTCCCCAATAAATATCAACCCACTTTCATTAGAATAATACAAATGAAAATTTTTCATGTTAATTTAATTCTATGACGTCAATAAACTTTCCATAGTATTCCAACTATGTGAATTTTGTAAATATGTGACTATTTTGTGTATTCAAAACTTCCTTAAAAAACTATATGAAACTTAAATCCATTAAAATTACATGCATAAAATATTCTACATTAATTTAAAGGTCCTTAAGATAAATACTTCAAGTAATTTTGTTCTTCAATTAAATTATCAATATTCATGATTTAATTGTATAAATATAAAATTTATTAGTTACATAAGATAATTATATCAACATATTATGGATTTGAAATTGATTATGATCTCACATGATGTAAAAACCAATAAATAATGTCTTTTTAATGTGTTTTAATTATATCCTTTTCATTTTGTGTTTGACACTGAAGTAATATCTTTGTTTTAATCTTAAATTTCTCAACAAAATATCTATAATATCACTATTAAGTAACACATATATATGTGATTATAAAAACTATATTTATTTCAATGGAACTAATTATATTTTCTCAATTTGATGACATAATGTTGGAAGGTTTTCTTATTTTCTATAGGGATGTAATTAATTTTCATTATCATTAACATTTATAATGTGATTTAATCATGTTTCAATATTATCCAAATACCATAAAAAAGGTGAGACACTCTTTGGACATATAACCTTCAGTAATAGAGTCTTCTAGCTGATCTTTATTTCTCCCAAAATATTTCAAATGAACAAGATACCTAATTAAAAAATGAACATATAAAAATAAACCATATATGTAATGAGTATGAAAATTTTAATATAACAATGATAAATAATTAAGAGGAAAATACCTCTATACAAGATACATCTATTGATAATGTATGGGCCCTATAACTTTAACTTCCTCTATCAAATGCATAGTTAGATGAACCATCATTGTGAAAAAGAATGGATATAATATCTTCTCCAAATTACAAAGAGTTATTACAATTATTTCATGAAGTTTTATAAGATCAATGAGGTTTTAAGTTTTCTTATAAATCTATATGAATAATATGAAAAAATCAACTGCAGCTAATATTATTTTATTAAGTAATAATTTATACAATTCTAAAGATAGAAATTACTCCATAAAAATATGCAAGTCATGAATTTTAATCCCATGTAACTTACAATGTTTTAAGTAAACACATATTGAAATGTTACTTGAATATCCATTAGGCACTTTCACATTTTTAGTCTTTAAAGTATGATATCTTTTTGTTGATTTTAAATACAAAAATTGTTGTTGGATATCATTATCATTTACCTATAGATAATTCTTTATATTAATTTCTTATAAGTCCTTATAAGTTTTAAGATGATATTTTGATTTTACCTAATACTTCAATATTATAAAAATAAAATTGTTACATATATTCTTTTCAATGTGCATAAAATCAATATTATGACATAAAAATTGAAATTACCAATAAGGAAGTTTGAAAAAAATAATTTGTTTCTTCCATTTTCATGTACCAATTATATATGATGAGCTTTGGATGCTTTTCCCAAAAACATTTAAATGATACTCTTTATTAAATTTTACATCAATTGTTGATTACTGTAAAATGAATTTTGAACCAGATAATAATTTTAGTAGTGGACTCAATTCATTTCATCCATCAAATCATGATTTGTTAAGCCAATATCTATGAGATGCATCTAATAATCATTTATGACACATGGAACAACACTTTATACTATATGGTATTATTATAGGATTAAATTAAAACATACAATATGAACATTCTTATCCAGTGTGAGTGTTATAATTATTTATGTTTTCTAATCTAGGGATTTTAGTAATCACCAAAATTAGGGAAATACACCTTTTTAAATTTTCAAATTTTGATGCATCATATGTATCTACATCATTTTACTATAACTCTTTAAATTATTATACTAGAGGATAAAGGTATAGATAAATGTCATTTCAAGGTATTTTTTTTCTAGAATGATTATAAAAAAATAAAATTAGTTTGTTACATACATATCTATGAAGGTAGATTATATGGGATCAAAGTGAATATCCTTATGATATAATTTGTAATTAGAGTCCTAAATGGATTAAATTTATAAATAGTATAACATCCTTGTTTTTATAAACCCTATTTTGGTTTAAATTCATAAGTATTTATAGGGCAATACTACTAATTCTTGTACTAAAACCCTACTCAATAATTTTAGTGTGCTTGTATATTTCATGCAAAGGGATCTGGTGAAGCGAAAGGGCCATGTGGTAGATGGTTGAGAAGGTGGATAAAGTGGATGCAAATGTTATTGGATGGAGTTCAAGTGGGATGTCTGCTATTATTTGTTTTACAGGTTTTACCCTAGGATTATTGTTTAATATTGGTTTATATATCTATCATGACATATTATTACAATATAGGTTAGTTTTATTTTGTTTTATTACTACTATAATGGTTACCTATTTATTCTTTACTTTTTTATTTATTTTTTATCGCTTCCTTTATTTGTCCTATGACATGATACTAAGGGTATAGTCACCCCACCAATGGAATTAGACCCTTCCTTCTAGTTGATATCCTCCTACATATAGGGAGGATTGCATGAGGTAATGTGACACTCCGGCTCGAACCCGATGATTTGGGTTGGGATATTACAAAATGATATCAGAGCACCAGGATTCACTAATTTTTTTTTTATTTTCCTTGATTTAATGAAGGGTAAACAAGAGTTAGGATGGTTAGGAATTGGGAATGGGAACTCTATCCATGTCTAATCAAGACTATATAGTGGAACTCTGAGTTTCTATAAGTTGGGTTATTTATGTTATTTCTATTTTATGTTATCTTTTATTAAATTCACCTTGGGTGATGCACATAATGTTGACACGAGATTTATGGGTACTAGTGTGCATCCATAGATCATTCTTGGAATGTAGATTCACTTTCCATATATACCTATTTCATGCATTATATAGATCCTAAATAATTAAATTCCTTTTGAAATTTTGATATGTGTATGGTTTATTATTTCGTTCCTTCTTTATTTGAGATTGTTCTATTCTATGCTAGAGTGTATATATTTATATGTGGCTAATGTGTAGGCATCAAAGGCTTATATTGGGTTTTGGGTAGTTCTTAAGGGGTTATTACATGTATTTGTGGGTAGCATCTTAGGTTGAAACTTTTTTTGAACCCTTATGTATGACCATTTGGTTTTTAGTTTCCTTGTTTAATATGTTGGATTTTCTCATAATTTTCTTTATCTGAGATTTTCTAGGAATTTTAAGAAATAAATCCTTATAAATATATTACACAACAATTTTTACCCCCTTTCGTATATGAGTATGAATCCAAGAATTCTCCCTTAGTTTATCAAGAATTTCAAGCTATAGAAATAATAAAAATGGGACTATTTTTATTGGTTCCTATTCTGGGTGGAGGATCCCATAGGGGTGGCCTGACTATGGTCAATTATGCTCATGACTTGCAACTCCAACATCCCCTACCCTTCTAGGGTACTGTAGGATCTTAGGATGTGGAGGATTGATTACATTTCGTTGAGAGGATTTTATACCTAGTAGATACCCAATAATATTGATAGGTTAATATTTCAACCATCATGATTCAAGGCACAACTAGGTGACAGTGGGATGTCATGTTACAGGCTGGTAGTTGGGAATGGTTACTTGGGTGACCTTCAAGGATCTCTTTTTCAAATATTTCTTTCCTGATTCAATAAATATGGATCAATATTTGGAGTTCATGGAGATCTATAAGGGGATTATAATAGTCTTTTCCTATTAAGAACACTTAATTGAGATGATTTTATTTTCTTCTCTTCTAATGGGGAACATGGTGCATAAGGCCAGAAAGTTTGATATTGGTCTTCACCTAGAGCTGATATGATAGGTTAGGAACTTTGATCTAATGAACTATTCCATAGTGCTTTGTAAGGAAATGATGATAGATACTATAATTGAGGAAGATAAAGATACAAGTCTATGTCCGGTTGTTAGTAGATCGACAGGTACTTACTTTATCATGATCTCAGTTGCTTATTAATAAGAAGAGGAAGTTAGAGGATAGATTCCAGGGTGGTGGTCAATAGTTGGAGTAGTGAAGGGGTTGATTTGATCCCTCTAATGGTGATTATTTTCCTAGATTCTACAACTATAGGTATAGTGGACACTTTCTCAATGATTATACCTTTTCTCCCAAGACATTTCACTGATGTGGTAAGATAGGGCATCTGAAGCGGTTCTATGATCTAGCTTTGAGGATATGTTCAAAACATCTGACACATAACTTAAGAAGTAGGTGTAGAACCTATAGAGATTAGTAAAAAATGCGACTCATGATCCTCTAGGGAATCATAGAGTGGTGTATGAGAGAATCTAGGTAGGTTTATCAGGCTCTAGAATATGATAGAGAGGGACCATCCATAGTCTGAGGTATGATCTTGATTTATTATTCTCTATCTGTTGCCTAAATGTTACATGGGAATATTTTTCATTCCTATATGATCAAGTGGATACTAGTTTGGATTTACCAGTTAAATTATCTTTTTTTTTCCTGATGTTTGAGTTAAGTGTCCTGATTTGTTTAAATAAGATCACTAGAGATACATCTCTAGGATAATAAGTCTTTGTAGGGGGAGAATTGTAACATTCCCATTTTTGTAAACTTTTTTTAGTTTAAATAAATAATTATTTTTGGTGGTTTCCTATTGAGTTTTGTAATCACACCCTACTTGGGTATTTTATTATGCTTGTAGATTTAATGATTAGGTATTTGAAAAATGGAAAAGAACCTATAGTGGATGGTTGAGCAGGTGGAGTAGGTGTATAAAAATGTTGCTGGATGGAGTTCATGCAAGATGTATGCTACTATTTTTATTTACTAGATTAACCATATACCTTGGATCCTTGTTTATTATTGGTTTATATATCTATAATTCCATATTTGTACTACATGGGATGGTTTTATTTTGTTTTATTTTTTCTTTGATTGTTACTTGTTTATTCTTTACTTGCTGCTTTATTTGTCATCACTTCCTTTATTTTTCCTATGAGATGATAATGAGGGTATAGTCTCCCCACTCACAAAATTAGACCCTTGATACTAGTATGAAACCTCTTATTAATTAGGAGGTCTACATGAGTTCATGCGTAACTCCGTCTTGGACCTGATGGTTTGAGTTGGGATGTTATATGTAACACCCTGAGATTTTGAAAAAGAAAACTATGTTTGATAGCCTATATGACACACAAAATTTAGATTAGATGAGAATGTAACACCCCAAGACATTAAGATATATTTATATTTAAATTAATTTAATATTTTTGATATATTTATGTGCACACAACACTAGGATTTTAGAAAAGAAAACTATGTTCGACAGCGTATTCAATACGCAACACTGAGCTTTAAACATCCCATGAAATATAAAACCGTTATAACCAAGCTATTAAATTGGAAGGCATGAATAGTATTAAATAATGCATTAAATATATATATATAAATTTTTTAATCAAAATAAATTATTGATAAATTTTTAGCAAATAATCAATCCTTTTTAGTAAAGTAATTTTATTATTCAAAAATATGTTTTCTTCAAATTTTTTTTATTGATTTTCATGAAAAAATATTATAATTATTTTTTGGAACATTTAGAAAATATATTTGAAAAAACTAACTAAATTTTTGAAATTTACATATCAAAATTTATTTTGGGTATTTTTTTTTGTATTTTTCAGAAAATATTGATTTTTTAGTGAATAGTGAAAAATACCGATTTTAAAAATGTCATTTCTTTTCAAGATATTAATTAAATTTAAAAGTACCATTATGTTTTTAATATGATTTAAAATGAAATAATTATTATTTATTCATATTTAATCCACTCAATTACATTTTAATAATATTTAAATTGGATTTTAGTATAAGTAAATTAATGGGTTTAAAAACGGGTTTTTTTAGAAAAGTATTTTAAAGTGCACAATGTTTCTCTATTTTAATTAATTATAAAAACCTAATAAAAAAATATTTAAATGAAATTTATATATAATATATAAATATATGTTAATTTATATTCATACAATTATTATTGTTAGTCATAGAGTTACTATAAAATCATCCTTTTCTTGAAAAAATGCACTTCTTGAAAACCTAATTTTTTATTGTGTTTGTGGGTTTAATTTTCAATTAAATTTTATCAATTATTTGAATTGAAATTGGTAAAATAGATTCCATATTTTTAATAATCACTGTTTATATTATCTAATAATTTCAACTTAATTTTTTACAATAATGAATAGTGGAACCCGTAAAAATTAATTACCGTAGTTAAGGTGAAAACAGTTTTATTAAGGGGTTAAACTAAAATGATAAGGATAAAAATGACCTATTTTTTTATAAAAAAATTTCATGGTTATATTTAAACCTTATAATGTATAAGGATTAATAATGTTACATTTTTATCCTTTTTCTTGTGAAAAACTCGAGTATACCTTTTTCTTTTAAAAAATTTAAAGTGTGGCCCTCACCTCAGTTATAAAAGGCCACCCCTATCCTCTCTTATTCACACCTTAAAATACATTTTGATCAGAAAATACATAAAAAAATTCATTAATAATGTCACTAACCAAATACTCGATCCATTATTTTGATCAGAAATCCATCCTATGAATGATTTTGGTGCTAGCCTAAAGAGGTTGTCCGAAGAAGAGGTATCATGCTTAACCATGCATTTTTATTTTATTTCTTCTTCCACATCCTTGAAATATTATTAAATTATTATTATATAATAAAAAAGTATATTAAATATAATTATATGTTATTATATTAATGTAATAAACTATATTCATCTCCTCTTCCCACAAATGGGATACAAAATCACTATTTGTGTGTACGGTAGACGACCGCCTCGTGAACCGATGTCATTCGTTTTCCATAATCACATCTAATGGATTAATAAAATAATGGATTAAAAGTATATATATGATATTTGTAAAATATTTATACTTATTTAAATATTATATCATACAAACACTTTAACTTTACATTCCATGGAGGATATGATAACGTCGGTCGTGAGTAGATCGGACTACCGCCTCACGATGCGATTCATTTTTCACTAACGCTTTACATGGAAGGTAATAATGATAAAGTTAATGAATATATATGATATAAATGAAATAATTATTATATTAATTAAATAATATCATTATTAAAATATAATATATCATTTTATTTCTTGCACTAAAAAATGATAATGTCAATCATGTGAATGTGTGGACTACCACCCCCACAAAGTGATGCAATTATTTTTTCATAACCCAAATACATGAATGATATATATAAGTATATTTAATGAAATAATATGATATTTATGATATTATTATAATTTTTTAAAGATACAATATTACTTATGTTATTTTCATAATGATTTTTGAAAAATGGAAATGTTACTCATGTGTACGTATGACCTATCATCTCCATGATTGTAACATAGTACATTTTTCATAACCATAATTCATGATTGGTTTTATGAGTATTATTTATGAATAAATATGATAATTATTTCATGATTATTATTCATTATATATTTAAATAATCACATCTTTGACCGTGCTCAACACATCAAAGCCATTTTGAAACAATGAACTGAACGTCCCGTAAACACCCGATGCAGACTTAACTGATTAAGTATTTTAATATGAAATTAAAAATAAATAAAAAAATGATTTAAGAATAAGTTATTAAACCTTAAAATGGTTCTTAATAAATAAAATAATTGATATAATCTTATTATATAGTATTTAAAGTACACTTATTGAAAGTCTGGACTTGAGGTAAGGGTTTTTTTTTCTCATATCGCTTCCACTTCTATGAGACATATGCCATATTCACAACTTATTTTTATTGTGTGGTGTATATACTACCCAATGATGTATGTTATTATTATTTTATGAAAAATATTTGGATTTAAAAATCAATATGAAATTCTCTCTTTCATAATATTTTGATCCACATATTACCAAAGTTGTAAGGGATTTTGTCTGAATTTCCCTTCATTAAGGAATATTGTAATGTTACACACCTATCTTATTTTATAAGGTTTATTTACAGTCCCTTTGAAGTTTTATATTATGAATATAATTATTCTATTTATATTTAAATTTTAATTTTATGTTATTCTTTCATGGGGTTTATGATTGATGAGTTACCAAAGTGGAAAATGCTTTATGTTATAATCTCATTTCCTTTGGAACTATTCATATTAAAGGTTCATTTAGAATAAATAATTTGATATAATTTTATTAAACCACATATATTTATTATCCACTATTTATTAATGTTTTTAACATGATTAATTTTAATTTACTCCTTTATTTATTAAAGAAATATTAATAAATTCATTTGTAAGTGATATTGATCTTTAATTTTATTTTAGATCAATTATATTTATATTATATGACCATGTTTTATAATTTTTTTTAAAAAATGTTATTTTTTAAAATAAATGATTTTCTAAATCCATTTTACATGATCTTTTACCTTATTTTAAAAGTTTTTAAAATGAAGTTTTTTAACATTTTCCAAATGAGTTACTTTTGACTCCCCTTTTCAAAATATTTTAAAAATAATATTTATTTTTAACATTTATAAAATGAGCAGATTTTCCCACCATAATTTCCATTATTTTTCTTAAATTTTACTCTATATGTTTCTAAGTCTATTTTCAAATAAAATTATCTTTAATAATGTTTTTTGAATTTTTAGCTTTTGAAGGTGATTTTAAAAAGAAAAATGTGATTTTCCTAAAAAAATGTTCTTAATGATCCTTTAATGGAATTTCTATTCATCAATGTAAAAAACCCTTGTTATTACTTATGATCCAATGGGGATATTTTGTAATGATACCATCCTTATTATTTCTCTGGATGGATTAATATTGTTTCAAATATATTATTATGAAACCCGTTTCTTTTCCACAGGTTAATCATGTTTCAAAGAGATGGTTATGGAACCCATTTATTTTCCAAAATTTAATCATGTTTCAAAGATATTATTATAGAACATATTTATTTTACACAAGGTATTCATGTCTCAAAGATATTTTTATGAAAATAATTTATTTTCCATAGGTTTATCACATTTCAAAGAGATTTTTATGGAACCTGTTTCTTTTCGATAGGTTAATCATGTTTCAAAGAGATTGTTTTGCAACCCATTTATTTTCCACAAGTTAATGAAATTATAAAAAGAATAAAGGTTGTTTCTATGAGTTTATTATGAAATTAAAACTCTATTCATGAAGATAGCATCAGGTGATCTCTTTATATATTAGATGATGGGTGAGAACAAATAGCTCTAGGTGATCCCATTGTAGCATATATGATGGGTGCACCCATATAGCCCTCCAATAAATTAGGTGATGTTCCTTGTATTTAGAGGTAATAAGGAGGGAGTTACTAGAGACCTTATCTTATGGATTTTACTAGGTTATAGTTATTTTTTACATAGGTTTAAAATGGTTTATAAAGATTATTCTCTATGATAATAACATATTTTACTTATTCTTTCTATTGGTTTTAATGATTCCCTTAATCAAGATTGAAATAAAATGGATTATGATTATTGATTTTGATAACTAATAACTTTGTTAAATCCTTATTCCATGTTTTCATGTTTGATTATCTAGGTATTGATAGTTATGAGATTTATTATGTTATGTTCATGCACTTTGATTATGTCATCATACCCTTATTCTCATCTTATTCTCACTAATGACATTCAATTGTCAATTCATATGTTTACCCTTACAGAGAATTTGATCTCAAATTTATTATGTTTCATTTTCACTAGGTTATCAAGAATTATGTTGAATGAATTATGTCTAGAAGTATTTTATATATATGATGATGATGGCATAATGTGAAATAAGAAAAGTTGGGTTAAGTGGGAGAAATTCTATTTTAAAGAATATGGTTATTGTTTATATAAGATTTTGTCCTAATTCTCTGAAACTATAAACCTAAAATGTTCTTGAAAATGCAAGTGATCAAATATTTCCTTATGATTCTATAAGTTTTGGATGGAAAAATCGGGCCACCTTTTTCGATATCAAAGCCATCAATGTAATGTTTATGTTTTCATCACTATATCTGGGGGTGTGGGTTTGTGAATGTTATAGTTGGTATTAAAGAGGGGTTTAGATAAATTTGGAGATTAGGGTGTTTTACTAAGAGGTTATCTTAAGTGTTATGGATAACATAATAGGTATATAATTTTAAGGTTTATCATAAGTTCAAAGTCTTATACACCCATTTTTAGGTTTTAGAAGAAAAGATCTTAAAGTAATTAATGAAATTTTTGGAGATGTTTTATTAGGTTGAAGTATATGTAATGATTTAGCCTAACATGATGTATGCCTTTATCTTTTGTGGTTATATGATTTATTTTATTAATAAACTTTATGGTTTATATGATTTTGGATATTGATGTATTTTTGGGAACACAAGTCTTAACATATAAGATAACCATGGGATTGAAAAGTGATTTGGTGACTAAGTGATTAATGTTAATTCAAAAGAATATCAGTATTTATTTTTTGGTCTTGTAATATGAAATTTATTATAGAATCATTGAGGTTAAAACAATATTTAATGTTGAGGTTATTGAGATTGTTTGGGACAAAGGGTTATTTATTTATGGAATGGTTTTTTTGAACTTTGGGTATTACTGTTGATTTTTGTAGATTAATGTATTATTTCATCATCTGAAGGTTTATTCATTTTAGGAAACGTATTTCCATATTCTAAATATTTTTTTAATATATAAAGTTATGTGGAATAGATTTATTATCCCTTTTATGGTTATGTGGTCCTTTAAAAATGATTTTAGTGCTTTAGGCATGAAAAATATTTCATCTTGAATACTCATCATTTAGAGAAAAAGATGAGATTGTGGTGGAAATTTATTAAAGGTGGAAATTAATCTTATAAATTAAGTATATTTAATTATTGTCCTATTCTATATAGAAAATTAATTCCTCAAATATAGGAAAATGATCTTGAAACAAAATTTTATCATATTACCATTATTTTTAATGATATCAATGACCTTTTTCACAGCTCTTTGGTTTATTGTTTAGTTGTTGTAAACTTTATCTTGATCATTAAATTTATTTTTACTAATGATATCTATAACTCTATATCTTTATTTTCACATTAACCTTTTTTTCCATATCCAAATATTCACTTCCCACTTATGTTCTTCAATTTGGAAACCTAGTATGTGTTATTCTAGATGACCTTCACATTTCATTTTATCTCTTATAAAGAGAATGTTTTATTAAACCTTATTAAGATGTGGGTTTCAAATAAAGGTATTTTTAAATTTAAAACCATTTATTATTGAGATAAATTTTAAATTATGAGGATTCAATTTATTAGGGGGGGTGAGGATATAACACCCTAAGATTTTAAAAGAAGAAAATTATGTTTGATAGCATATATGACATGAAATACCAAGATTGGATGGGAATGTAATACCAAGATACATTAATATATATTTATATTTAATTAATTTAATAACTTGGATAGTTTTAGGTACACACAACCCTAAGATTTTATAAAAGAAAACTATGTTCAATAGTGTATTTGACACACAATAATGAGTTAAAATGACCCACGTAATATATAACCATTATAACATAGCTGTTAAATTGGAAGGTATGAATAATATTAAATAATTTATGAAACATATAATTAAATTTCCTACTCAATATAATTTATTGATAAATTTTTATTAATTAATCAATAAATTTTTAGTAAAATAATTTTATTCTTCAAAAATATGTTTTCTTCAAAAATGATTTTTATTATTTTTATGAAAAAAATATCATAATAAATTTTTAGAAATTTTAGAAAATTTATTTTGGTAAAATGAAATTAATTTTTGAAATCACAATATTACAATTTACTTTCGGTGAAATTTTTGGATTTTTCAGAAAATATTTTTTTTCCAGTGAATTGTGAAAATACCGATTTTTTTTAAATGTCATTTATTTCTAATAAATTAAGTAAATTTAAAACTCACATTATTATTTTAATATGATTTCAAATGAAATAATAATAATTTAGTTATATTTAATCCACTTAATTACATTTATTCATCTTTATATCAGATTTTAGTGTAAGTAAATTTTTAGGTTTAAAAACATGTTTTTTCTGAAAACTATTTTAAAGTGCATAATATATTTCCATTTTAATTAATTAAAAAAAACCTAATGAGGAATTATTTAAATTATATTTATAGATTATATATCAATGAATATTAATTTAGATTCATACAATGATTATTATTCATAAAGTTAATATAAAATTATCTTTTTCTTGAAAAATATACCTATTAAAAAATTAAATTTTCATCATGTCCATGGGTTTAATTTTAAATTAAATTTGATAATTATATGAATTAAAATTGGTAAAATATATTATATATTTTGAATCATAATAATTTATATTATCTAATAATTTAAAATTAATTTTTGACCAAAATGAATTTTTAAAATAGTAAAAATTAATAACCGTGGTTAAAGTGAAAAATATTTTACCAAGGGGTTAAGCTAAAATGATAAGAGTAAAAATGACTTAAAATATTATATAAAAACTATTTAATTGAAATATTTAGACCTTATAATTCTTAATTCTGGATAATGGTATATTTTAGATCCTTTTAGTATGTAAAAGACATAGGTACATCTTTTTCTTTTCAAAAATTACAAGTGCGACACTCACTTCTCTTATAAAAGGCCGCCCATATCCTTTATTCTTCACACATTCAAAGAAATTTTTATCATCAAAGACCTACCCAATTTCCTTCCTAACTTAACTCCCCACATAATAGAGACATTATTTTGATAAAAAATCCATCCTATCAAGGATTTTGGTGCTAACCTAAGGAGGTTGTCTGAAGAAGAGGTATCATGCTTAACCATGTGTTTTTATTTTATTTCTTCTTTCAAATCCTTAAAATATTCTTAAATTATGATTATATAATAAAAAAAAAATATTAAATATATTTATATGTTATTATGTTAATTTAATAACCTAAATCCATATCATCATCTATAAAATGGGATACCAAATCATCATTAGTGTGTACGACGGACTAACGCCTCGCGAATCAATATCATTAATTTTAAATCATCACCTATGATGACTTGATATAATTATGGATTAAAAGTATATATATATATATATATGATATCTATAACATATTTATACTTCTATAAATATGATATCATATTTACCTTTTTAATTTCCATTCTTTGGGGGATATATATATATATATATATATAATATCTAATCATATTGAACGATTCCATGTTTTTATATACCTTTTGAATCTTAGAATCCATGTATAATAGGAACAGAAATATTATGTCATATATACCCTTATGATACTTTTCATAATCACTATTTACCTATTTTGAGATAGAATCAAGTATCTCATATAGTGTGAGTTATTATAGAATGTTTAATTTATCCTAATTTTTTAGAAAAATTTCCAAATTATAATACAAATTAATGAATTTATTACTATTTAATTTTTTATTTCTCAAGGAATGATCTCAATGATAAGTTTTAATTTGTTTTTTATTCCATGAATATCTATAGTAAATGATATGTCATTATTAGTATCATATATGTTATTATTCAATGTGGTCTTTTATTGAATATACTATCATTAAAATAATAACCCTCACTATTATCAATTTGGTGGTCCAAGATCTATATTCATACTTGTATTAACTTAAATAAGCTCATCCCTTAGTGCATGTAAATATAGGTAAATAATTCTAGTTATTTTTTATTAACACATGTCTTATTTTTTTTAGTGAAAAACATCTTGCTCAATTGTTGTCATGAATATTCTCAAAACCAAGACTCTAGGATCTAATGTAATTGGGTTGCCTAGTCAAGTGTCACCTAATATTCACAATAGAATAATTGTTACCTTTTCATATAACACAAGAGATAGTTCATTAATGCTTGACTAAGCATGACCCATCCATTTGATTGATCAAGCTCTTGATTATTGTGAATCTTATTGGAATTTTTTTTTTCACTTAGATATTTAATAGAATATTTTATATTAATTATTACCATTAACATTATATGAATCACATATATATCATTTTTGATAATATCAAAAGTAATTTAACATTATATATCTTATACATACTCATTTAATCTTATACATATTAATTACTTATGTAAATAGTTCATTTAATTTTGCATCTCATATGATTTTAAATAATTTAATCACGTTAAATAGAATAATTATATATCTACACATTGATTTAAATAGGACACAATGATCTAGAATTTTTAATGGGTACAATGGAATATAGTGGTGGGCTAGTGATATTTCACACAGGGTCCAAGTAATAACCCCTAACCCATAATTACCCTTAAGTAGAGAAATCAAAAATCTAAACATTCCATCAATGTTTCATGTGATTATTAAATATTTTTTTTGTAATGTGAATATATCTTAAAATAAGAAAATATTATAACATTTATTTTATTTATTTTTCATTAATTGATTATGGATATAATTCCATTGCTATATTTTAGAATCAATACTAACACTTGGTATGAAGGGGATGTAATAACAAAACCCATCCAAGATCATTTGATTAAATGAAAAACAGAATAATTCAATAATTAAATAAAAATAAATTTTAAAAATTATTGAGATATTTAGATCAAAATTGAATTTTGATGAATCCAAGTCTTCTTAGGTATCCATCGATAATGCTAATCACTAATGCCTTAGTGGGATCCTCTTATTATATAAGTTATTCTAGTAACTCTAATAAAGTTCAATAGTGGAAAAATAAAAATTAAAAACACTAGGAACCTCTCCGATGATAAAAATTAATGAAATATATTGGATAAGGAAGTATCGATAATTCTAATCACCACATTTATTTTTCATAATATAATGAATCCCGCACCCATCCTATTTATTATTTATAGAAAGATAAGTATTCAATATCCTTTAAGGAATAAAAACCTATAACAAACCAAATGAGGTGAAATAAATATCTTCCAAATGTTATTTAGAGCCTTAAATAGCCCCGAAAAGTGGATTAAGTTTTAACCACCATGGAAGGTGAATTAATGAGACTCCAAATGATCTAAAACTAATAAAAGAAGTTATTAAATGTCCTTTTTAGGTAGTTATATGAAATTATATGATGTTATGGGCCTTATAATCCCATTAAATCAAGACCAAGGACAAATATAATTTGGTATTTATTAATTTCTCATGTTTATATATTAATAATATAAATAGATTGTTATTTATGTTATGAAAACACATTAATTATTTAATTAAATATTTCTAAATATGAAAAAATTCTATTTGTGTTTATAATAAACATAATTTTTTTACTCATGGAACAATCACATTATTTCAAAAATCCAAATTAACATTATCTTATATGAGACTCAAAGGGATCTTTATAAAGTTGGAAATAATTATGAATCTCATTAATAATTACAAACTAAGAGTTGTATCTACAAAAATGTCATATATACATAAATTAAAAATGGTTTTGGTGTAATATAATCCACCACTTATCTATTATTAATGTTTCATTTTCCTTGACATCATGATTAAACATGAGACATAGATAATTTCAACCTTTTATAACTTATCTCCTTTTCTTAATTCCAAATATGATGAATTCTTATATAACCACATCACATGAAATTATCTTGGTATGTATAATCACTTACTTAATAAAAACTCAATTGAGGAGAATTATTTCATAACCCATCATATGGGTGGACACATTCTATCTTGGTTAATAAAATACCTTTGATTTATTAGTGTCATACCTAATTACCTTCTATTAATCCAAATTCTCAAATGAATTTAGATGGGTATCAAAGTATAAGACATTAGAAGTAGTGAACCAATTTAATAAACTCAAGCTAAAGGATCCATATAAAATTTTTTACTTAAGAAACACTAAAAACATATATATAACTATCCATGTCATGTACTTTAAATAGGGAAATCAGAATACAAGTATTCCAACTTATATCCTATTAGTGATCAATTGTATATCTATACAAGTGATCCTACTCGCATTGATATTAACATATCATCACAACCTAATATGGTGATCCTAAATCAAGGATAATATGGTAATAAATATATTTTAGGGGATTGTTATCATATCATATCCCAAGTTCTATGAAACATACATAAATTAATGATAAATTATTGCCATTATATAAATTACCTAATCAATAATTACCCTAATCACACAACACTTAACTGAATTGAGGGGACATATAATGATATCTTCATAATACCTTGTTGTTTTATTCTTTGTGACATTATTTTTTAAACCTTATTCTTATCATATGTTTTTCATATTTATGATTTGTGTTTGATTTATTTTTATATGGAATACATATGCATGACATATTATGATATGATAGGTTGACCTAAAATTATGCAGTCCCCTAATTGATTGATCAATGCTTACATCTCATGAGATTCTATATATGGTGTATGAGAAGTGTTCCTAAAACATTATGTTATTATGTCTTAGTATTGAGCCTTGACTTATGTTTATGATGATATATTTTATGATTATTCCACATTCTTATTATTCTCACATTTCTATTATTTCTATGTTATTATGATATCATCACTCTTATATCATGTATCTATATTATTATTCACGATCCCTTTATTTTATAAACCTATGTTATTATTATTGACACCTATGAAATCTTATTCTCATGTTTATTCTTATTATCCCAATAATAGGATTTTAGCTCACCCGCTCCTTTATATATATCCCTAGGGTATCCTATAGAGTAATAAGAGTATGAAAAGATTAATGATCTCATTATGGAAATAGAAATAAATGAATAAGTAGTTATATTATAAAAATAATGTATTATATAGATAATATCCCAATTACATTAGATCTTTATAATCTAAGTGTGTTTTATTTTATAGTTTTTATATAAAAAATATTATAATAATATTTTTATGAGTTACAAATCATTATAGTTGGTTTCAAATTAATGTATAATTATTTTTTGAGGATTAAAATAGTGAAAAAATAGAAATTTCTATATAAATAACCTATAAAGGCATAAGTTAAGGCATGTTAGTGTGTTATAAATTATTACTTATAAGTGCATAATTTTAATTTTAAATGTTTATTAATTATAGTATTCTTATTACTAAATTTTATAAATTTTAGTAAATATCTAAAAATTTGGGGAACCATTTCAACAACTAACTTTATGGGAATTATAACAATTTCCTAGATGAGATTTTTAATATGAAGTGACTGGGAGTCAAAAACCTCATAGAGGTATTCATAATATCTTAAATCATGTGGAGTGTCTGAATTATCTAGAAAGGGAATAAATTGTGGTTAAGTTATTTATATGATAATTACCACCCACTTTTGGTGGATATTTTGATCCATCAATAAAAAATAAATGGATAAATTCCATTGAAAATATATTTTTTAGGATATAATGTTTTGAGAAAGAGAAAGTAATACTGATTTTTATCACTTAAAAGGAGAATACAATAAGTATTGGACACTAATCAAGAATATAAAGTCCAAGGATGACATAAAATCAATTTAATGAGAGGAATTTAAGAAAATATTTCTCAATAAATATTTTACTCAAACTCTCCATATTAAAATGAAGAGGGAATTCCCTATACTCAAGTAATAAGGGGATTAATCAAATAGTTCTTTTGAAGTAAACATCACGTGTATTAAAAGGTATTCCTATATATTTTTTATTATCCCTAAAAGTAATTTGGATCATTTATTCAATTGGTTAAAATTAATTCTTCAAAAATATTTAGTGATTCAAGACTTTGATAGCTATGAGGAAATAGTGCTATGTAACCTTAAGGTAGATATATAGATTTATGATTCTCAATGATCTTGTGGGTTTTGAAATAAGAAAATAAAAATGAATGGAGGTTTAACTGATAAAACTCATTGAAGGAAGAAGATTCAAATACCCACATGTCAAAAGTGTTGGAAGAAGTACCCATGAAACTATCTCAAAATAGTAGAGAAATTTTTCAAATATGGAAAATAATGGAATAAAGATCCATTTTTACAAACTGACATGTAGAATCAAATTAGTATGATAGAATAAAGGAAGGTTATACTCAATGCTCCACCCATGGTTTAATATTTCAATTGAAAACAGACATAGACACTATAAAAGTCAATATACCAAGACAAATGTTGTTGATGATAATCAATGTCAATAACCTCTAAATATAAGGGAAGAGGAATATATTACACTATCACTACCACTGAGGTGGAGCATAAAAACAAGGAAGTGGTTGAAAAACTTACTATTCCTTCAAGAATGATGAAAATATTATTTTATTTTAGTTTAATATAATTATTAATATCTTGAAAGTTTTATAGAAATATTGAATCACATAAGAAATATTAAATTTAAGATATCCAAGAAAATACCAAATGGTGAAATTATTACATATCAAGTATATAACCCTTTACTAATTAATTTTTTTGGGAAGATATTCTAGTAAATCTAGTTATTCTATCTTTAGTATAATTCAATATTATACTAAGAATGGGATGATCATCCTTATATAGATCCAATATTAATTTTTGAGAGAGGGTAATATCATTATATATCCTAAACCATCCTATGATTTTATACAATTATCAGGAGAATTATGAATCTCCTTTTGATTACTCCTTAATAAGTATGGGTATTATTGCTATAGGATCATGTGTATTTGGCTCAAATAGTTGAGTTAAATGAAAATACCATCCTTGAAGACATTGCAATTATGAGGGAATATGCTTCTATATTCCTAGAAATGTTGTTTTATCCTCCCCTTGATCAAGAGGTTGAGTTCTCAAAAGAACTTATACCCAAATATTTTTCTATATCAAAGAGTCCCAATAGAATATATCCCATTAAACCATTATAATTAAAGAAGAAACTATAAGAGAATTTGGAAAAGAGTTTTATATACTTAACTTCTTCACCATGAAATTCATTAGTTCTCTTTTATAAGAATAAGGATGGGTCAATGTAGCTCTATATTTATTATCATAAACATAACAATATGTTGATAAAGAACAAGTATCTTGTAACATATATTGATTAATTTTTCAACCAACTACATGGGGATCAGTAATTCTAAAAGTAAAATCTTTGATGAGGATATCATTATGTAAAGGTGAAAAGGGAGGATATTCCAAAAACAACATTTCATATAAAATATAGAGACTATGAGTTCAGAAGGATTCCATTAAACAAAAAAATGCTCCATAAATATTCATGGACCTGAAGAATAAATTCTTTAAATATCACATTAAAAAATTTATTATGGTAATTATAGATGATATTATCACATATTTAAAAAGTAAGGAAGAAAATGAGAAATATTTGACAATTATGTTAAGAAATTTTTAAAAGGATAAGTTTTATAAAAAGTAAAAAAATATGAATTTTGGGTGAATAAAGTTACATTCTTGGGGTATATAATCAAAAGTAAGGGGATATCTATGGATCCTTTAAATATAGTGGTGATTAAATAATGACCTAAACTAATATAGATGTTTAAGATGTGTAGATTCCTTGTATTATCTAGGTACTACATATGTATTGTGTGAAATTACTCATGATTATAAAACCCACTAACCAGACTAATTTGAAAAGGAGTAAACTTTTCTTCAATAAAATAACAAAAAGAGTGTTAAGAATCTAAAGAAGATTTTTGTCACAATAATTATACACATTCCACCCTCAAGTGGGGATTAATTTTTGATATAAAATAATTATTAAAAAATGGTATTGCGATTTGTACTCATGTAAAATCATAAAGTGATATAATATTCCGTAATATAGTTAAATATATATGAGAAAAATTACCTAATACATGATCTGGAGTTGAAAATATTGATCATTTTAGGGAATATTTGAAGGAATTATCTCTATGGTGAGAAGATTGACATATATACTATCCAAAAAATATTAAATTATAAATTCACATAGAAATAGATCAATATTCTTTAATGAATATGGCTAGAGATGATCAAATACTATGAATTATCAATTCATTTATATCCTATAAAGGTAAACAAAGTGGTAGTTTCTCTTAATAGAAAATATCATACAACCTTATCTATGATAAGGATTCAAAGGGATCTAATATTTTTAAATATTAAAAGGATAGATATGGGAATCATAAAGGAATGGATGTTATCCCATATTTCTCAAATTATTTCTCAATTATCTATCTTGGATAATATTAAGGTGGCACAAATGGATGATGTGAAGATATAAAAGAAGGGGTAGTCTCATATTCCCATATTGATAAATATGAATTTTTAAGGCTTGGGAAAAAATTATGTATACCAAGAGTTCCAGAAATAAAAAAAGATTTATTAGATGATGCTCACAACTCAACACTCTCTTTCCACCCATAGAATATAAATGTGTATAAATATTGATGAGAAAAATTATGGTGGGATAATATGAAGAAATATATTTTTGAATATATATAAAAGTGCTTGGTATACCAATAAGTTATAATATAAGGATAGAAGTCTAGGGGGATGGTGTTGTCATGACCCTCTCCCACCAAAGATACTATAATGAGGCGAGAGTGATAATAACCCCTAAGCCCTACCTCTAGTAGGATCTGGGTTAGTGACTAGCATTGAGGGTATAAAAATCTCATGAAATGGGTGGAATTACCCAATATAATGAAATAGGATATGGAGATAGGATAAATAAACCACAAGAAACTCCATGAAATGATATAAAAAAAGCAACCAAAACCAACCCATAATGCATGTATAAATTAAAATGATATAGATTTTTAGTATCAAAAGTATAATACCCAATAGAAAAGATAAAGCATCGATACAACATATATCCAAGGTTTGAGATAGTAATTTCCAACACGTTCTATGTAATCCTCTTAGAAACTTGAAAAAATTTATATGAATATTCTGATCATACATGTATACTGAGTAGAAAAACCAAAGTTTCTCGTTCACATGTGAATGAAGCATACTAATTCACCCATGTGTAAACATCAGATTCAACAACACCTAACAGACCAAATATCCATCCCAAACCTCACTAAGGATCCCTCACCAAATAACACAAGAAAAGTAATATAGTATAACACGAGTCACATCGATAAAGGGTACCCCACACCAGTTTTCCATTGGTCTGCTGATATCACACCCCAACATCATATGTCTTAGAGCATTCATCGCTTTAGAATACTACACTGTCCCACAAGCATGGTCACAAAACATCTTTCCGAAGAAACCTAGGCTCGCTGCCCCATAGGCACGACCACATCAGGTCTCGCCCAAAAACACCTTGGCTACAACACATCCAAAACCATAACTGGAGTAGTAGGGTATCATGACCATAAAGGACATAAACCTCATTACCTTATCCTACCATGTACACCCCCACTATAATCCACCTCATCCCAACTCATCCCACCCATAGACACCAAGGCTAAGTCACATCTTACCCGAAGACACCTGGGCTCACAATCCCACAAGCACGGCCATATCACCTCTCACCGAAAGACACCTGGTGTAACGACCCGAGAATTATTGTTTCGGGTAATGATATGTTTCCCCATTTTTTTTGGACCATCTTTCTCTAAAAAGAAAATGAAAATAAATGAAAACCCGTAGCAACAAGCATGAATGAAATACTTCTTTATTAAGAAACACCTTGACGATTACAACTTCCCATGATCAAACATCACTAACCAAAGATCCCAACCAAGAACCCAATCACAACGATGGGAAGGCCGCTTAAAACTACGAGGAGCCTGAGAATGCGGTAGGGATTCCGAACATCCATCATAAGGAACATAAGTATGGCTGATGCCACCGCGACCGTGCTCAACACCAAGGGGATCACACGAACCATCTTCCGTTCTTCTTCGGTCACTTAGAGTAAGGGATACCCGAGACCAAACCCTTTTATAAGCACCAAAGATGACCGTTGGACCTCAAACGACCACCAATCCGACCGTTGGGTTCCCCAAAGAATCCAATGATCATTTTGAGCATTGGAAATAAAATGATCCGAATGATAAATGTGTAGTTTTGCTTTAATATTTTAAAATGACCTCAACGTTAATTATCCTTTGTTTTCCAAAATAAGAATTTTATTTTATGTTTTAAATGGAGATAATTAATATTATTGTCTTCTTCCACTACATTTTGATCTGAACAATTAAACTTTTTGTTTTTTCTAGTTATATCAAAACTTGATGGATTTATTTTATGAGTTATATATTTTTATTTCATCAAATTAGATATATTATTTCTCGTATGATTTAACCTTTTATTAACTATTTGAGAAACGACGTCAAATTATGGTTTCTTTCACTTCCGTGTTTTGTGGTGTTAATATTTTCATCAACACACTTTTATGTGTAATAAAATATAGTTGCATTAAATGATATTAATTAATTCAGAAAATTAGTATAGTTAACTAGCAAGGGAAATTAAAATATATATATACTTGTGTTATGATTTTATTCAATGTTCTTGATCATTAATTCTTATAATGAAATACCAAGTAGTTAATAAATAGGGTGTATTAATAATGATAATATAATTAAAATTGTGGATGTTTTGTTTTTTTTAATGAAAGCTGGAATAAACGTTTAATACTATAAAAATAAAATATTAAAACAACTTTTTTTTAGAACTGCAGGAACCGCATTTTCAAAATCGCGGAGAAACCCCTCCAGCCGTCCAATTCACTCCCCCTGATCTCGGCCGTCAATTCCTTTAATTCCGCGACAGCTCCCAGCCCTCCGATCGACCGACATTTAATCACGGCCGTCCATTTCTTTTCGCGTTTTCTTCTCCGCTTCTTCTTCTTCCCCGCGACTTTCTCCTCTTCTTCTTTCTGTCACTGTACCAGTAGCATAGGGTGTTGTTTTTTTCTCTAGGCCGGCGAAGAAGACCCGGGCTGCCTCCTCCTTTCCACAAGTTGATGCCGACACCCCACCTCCCCCGAAGTCCTCCTCCTTCTTCTCCTTGTTTTTCTTTTTTAACCCCCATTGCACCGAGGACCGAAGGATCGGCTCCCGATCTCTCCGACCTTCAGGCGACGCTGACACAGCTCCGGATTTCCTCCTCATCCTCCTCCTCGTAGAACAGGTAAGGGTCGTTTGCTTTTTTTTTTTTCAGTTTGTGTAAATACCGGACTTTGCATATGGTTAAATACACATTTATACTAGTTATATATATATATGTTCTTTGTTTATACCTTCGGCTTCTGGATTCTGCAGTTGCACCCTACTCCTCCTTCTCGTCGAGCAGGTAAGGGACAAACCAGTTCTAAAATTTGGTTTTAAACTTTGGTCTTAAAATAAATATAAGTTACCCGGGTTGTGTATGTATGTATATATAGGTGAAAAACCTCCATGTTTTCTCATACCTTGTTTTTCTTTTATTTCTTTCTTCTCCTACCCAAGCCAAGGTATTGATCTGTTCTCTATTTTATTTATGAAAGCTGCGGTTTTGATCTAAAAATATGTATACGATATATATATATATATATATATATATATATATATATGTATACCATCTATATCATTTTTCCATCGATTTCTTTTACCTTGATTGCATCCCCTCTTCAAGCAAGGAAAGATTTCAGTTATAATTTTGGTTGGGTTTTTCTTTTACAATAATCGGTTGTTATATAAATATGTATATACTTATATATACTTGATATATCAATATATACTTTCAATCGCACATGTTATAGGATGATAAGCAATATTTTCTCAATGTTTATACCCCATGATTTCTTCTTTCCTTCTATAAAATGGATATTTTAAGTAAATGGGTGAATATGTGAAATTGTGCAAGTGAATGATGTATATTATTGTGGTATATAAATACACGTATGTGTATATACCTCAATAAGAATTTAGAGACCATGTTTACAATTTTTATAAATCATTACAGGGTTTATGGGTTAGTTGGACTTCAAATTCATTTGTGAAATTGAGAATTTTCATTTATCACTGCTTTAGATAATTAGGATTTTTCTTAGAATGGATAGTACGGACTTCTTGAATTCTTTATAAATTAATTCATGTATTCATAGATAGGTATTCACGTTTATTTAAAGTGATAATGGGAGGGTTTACACAATTATATATATAATTTCTTAAGATGGGTTTGATTATACACTTTGTAACCTCTACTGCCTATGTTAAACATTTTTGATATCCATTTATCATCATAAGTGTAAGTTGTGAACAACCCTTCTTTAATTGGGTATTATGATGTTATGTAATGTTAAGTGTTATGTTTATTTTCTTGAAAATCCAATTTTCTTTTAATGTTAAGATAACTGGTTATGTGCTTGATGTTTTAGTATGCATGTCATAATGTTTTTCATGATAGAACTGTTTTCATGTTATGAACACATATGTGAAAAAAAGGGATTCAATTATGAATGTATGAAATACTATGTATGGCCATGTCTAAGTATGAGAGGGAAGTATTGGACTTACATGTTATGGAAGGGTGCGCCCAGAATTATACAGCGCTCCAATGCATTGGGTTAAGGATGAGTCTCATGAGACGTTATGTGCTACAGTCTTGGCGGTTAGCCTCGGCTTGTTCTGCTATGGAAACGGGATTGGCAGTTAGCCTTGACCCGTATTAAGTTATGTTTTTACGGTCTTGACGCAAGGTCTTGACAAAGTCCGGCATTATACTTTCCCTCCACATATGAAGATAAAAGTTGTACCAGGGGATAGTTCAACTAATAGGACATCCCTAAGTGGGTAAATTCCCTTTGACTATGAGAAAGGAAACATGTGATAAGAACTGAAAAACATGTGTTTAATATCATAAGAACTTTATGTGCCCTTGTCTAATGATATGAATGAAATCTCTGCTTACAGACTTTTAGAACTGCTGCTTTTTGGTTGTGAAATTATGTACATGCTCACGCCACTGATTTATGTCTGTCCTTAATGTTTATCTAAATGTACTTTCTCCTTTGCAGTGCAGATGTTTTTCTTTAGAATGTATAATTTGCTGGTTCTAAAGAAAATTCAATGCCTTGTTTGATCTAACATTTTATCATTTTCTAAAATGTCATCCTTGAAAGTAAAATTGTTTTTAAATGTTTTTAAAAACCCCCTACTGGGCATTTTTTGCTCACCCTACGTTTTGTTTAAAATTTTCAGGTGAGTTAGTGCTTAAAAATGTTCAGAGCAGCTGGTTTCCCAGAACCCTGAGCCTCACGATCTTCTGTAATGTGAGACATGATAAAATGTTTGTAAAATAAATGTTTTGTAATGTGGTTGCATCATGTCTCTTAAGGCTCCCGGGAATCGGGGTCGTTACAGTTGGTATCAGAGGATGGGTTCAGGAAACTCTGGAAAACCAGGTGATATAAATATATTGCTAAGACTAATTTAGTAAAAACATTATGATTTTCAGATGGCTGATGTACCTACTGACCTTTTTCCACTCCCCACCGAGGCTCTAGAGAACATTATATCTCTAGTTAGCCGTGAGAACTTCCTGAACTATGCCCAAATTCGCATGACGTGTAAGCACTTGTACGATGTGTCGAACTCATCTAGGGTGCTTAGTCTCCACCGGGGAGTGGGGATGGACTATCTCCTAATGATGATGACCCAGTTTCCCTCGTATGCACGTCGAGGAAGGTATCACGAAGGAATCTTCCGAGTGTTTACTGCGGGCGAGGAGTTTGGCACAATGCTAGATAACCCTTTCCAAGAAGCTGCTGCTGCCGGAAATCTTCGAGCGGCTTATCTGTGCCAGGTCCTGCACTATGGCTTCTGGGGCCAGTAAATGGACTTCAGAGCGTTGGAAAATGAGTCCACACGAGTGTCTCTTAGGCAAGAAGTGTACACCGACGTTTCCCAACTCCACACCCCTCACACAAAACTCAAGAGGTGATATAAATGTTCCCATGAGTTTAGTCCTGTATGTTCATCCTGTGTATGGTTTGTGGAGTTAGAGAGTTTTGCCTCTCTTTGTGGTGTCCGTCTGGAAAACTCAGACTTTAATGTGTAAACTTTCTTAATTAAAAAGTTTATGATCTCTTTCTTCTTAGTGTTGTTAAGTGACCTCTCTTGTATACTTTTTCTTCCAGATGTCAGGTAAGATGAACCTCTCATCTCTACCTGACAAGTTAGTAGAGGTTATCTTGATCAGAACTTGTATGGTGGACTTTCCCTCTTTTCTCCACCTATGAGGGTCCTGTCAACGTCTTCTGGACATAGCGAATAGACCAGAAATTCTCCACGCATGTCAGGAGAATGAACATGTGATTCACCTCCTTGCCACCACCCAGCTCCCCTACTATAGGCGAAGGGGGAGATACCATGAAGGGATTTTTCAGTGTTTCTCTATGGCACGTAATTTCTCCGCCAGAGCTTGCTTTCTCATAGTAGCTCAGGATGGCCACCTCAATGCCGCCTACATGTTCCAGATCCTGAACGTCAGCCTTCTCAATCGCGTCGTTCCCCTCGACTACCTCGAGCATGATGAAGTTCGAAGGGTTACTAGGGGATTCGTCTGCTCGGACGTTTCAGAGCTGTTTATTGCACGGGCCTCCCTGTGGAAGCCTGTGTGTAGTGCCCATGAGCAGGAGTACAAGTCTTATTGCTCAAAGTGTATCTGGGTCATGGAAACAGCAGAGTTGTGTACCAGTTTAGGGATTCCGTTAACCGAGCCAGACCTTCAGTTTTGGTAATGTTGTGCGACCGAGGTCTTTTCTTGTCTTTTTATGAATAGAATTGCGAGGACGCAATTCTTTGAAGGGGGAGATGATGTAACGACCCGAGAATTCTTGTTTCGGGTAATGATATGTTTCCATTTTTTTTGGACCATCTTTCTCTAAAAAGAAAATGAAAATAAATGAAAACTCGTAGCAACAAGCATGAATGAAATACTCCTTTATTAAGAAACACCTTGACGATTACAACTTCCCATGATCAAACATCACTAACCAAAGATCCCAACCAAGAACCCAATCACAACGATGGGAAGGCCGCTTAAAACTACGAGGAGCCCGAGAATGCGGTAGGGATTCCGAACATCCATCATAAGGAACATAAGTATGGCTAATGCCACCGCGACCGTGCTCAACACCAAGGGTATCACACGAACCATCTTCCATTCTTCTTCGGTCACTTGGAGTAAGGGATACCCGAGACCAAACCCTTTTATAAGCACCAAATATGACCGTTGGACCTCAAACGGCCACCAATCCGACTGTTGGGTTCCCCAAAGAATCCAATGATCATTTTGAGCATTGGAAATAAAATGATCCGAATGATAAATGTGTAGTTTTGCTTTAATATTTTAAAATGACCTCAACGTTAATTATCCTTTGTTTTCCAAAATAATAATTTTATTTTATGTTTTAAATGGAGAGAATTAATATTATTGTCTTCTTCCACTACATTTTGATCTGAACAATTAAACTTTTTTTTATTTCTAGTTATATAAAAACCTGATGGATTTCTTTTATGAGTTATATATTTTTATTTCATCAAATTAGATATATTATTTCTCGTATGATTTAACCTTTTATTAACTATTTTAGAAACGACGTCAAATTATGGTTTCTTTCACTTCCGTGTTTTGTGGTGTTAATATTTTCATCAACACACTTTTATGTGTAATAAAATATAGTTGCATTAAATGATATTAATTAATTCAGAAAATTAGTATAGTTAACTAGCAAGGGAAATTAAAATATATATATACTTGTGTTATGATTTTATTCAGTGTTCTTGATCATTAATTCTTATAATGAAATACCAAGTAGTTAATAAATAGGGTGTATTAATAATGATAATATAATTAAAATTGTGGATGTTTTTTTTTTTTAATGAAAGCTGGAATAAACGTTTAATACTATAAAAATAAAATATTAAAATAACTTTTTTTTAGAACTGCAGGAACCGCATTTTCAAAATCGCGGAGAAACCCCTCCAGCCGTCCGATTCACTCCCCCTGATCTCGGCCGTCAATTCCTTTAATGCCGCGACAGCTCCCAGCCCTCCGATCGACCGACATTTAATCACGGCCGTCCATTTCTTTTTGCGTTTTCTTCTCCGCTTCTTCTTCTTCCCCGTGACTTTCTCCTCTTCTTCTTTCTGTCGCTGTACCAGTAGCATAGGGTGTTGTTTTCTTCTCTAGGCCGGCGAAGAAGACCCGAGCTGCCTCCTCCTTTCCACAAGTTGATGCCGACACCCCACCTCCCCCGAAGTCCTCCTTCTTCTTCTCCTTGTTTTTCTTTTTTAACCCCCATTGCACCGAGGACCGAAGGATCGGCTCCCGATCTCTCCGACCTTCAGGCGACGCTGACACAACTCCGACTTTCCTCCTCCTCCTCCTCCTCGTAGAACAGGTAAGGGTCGTTTGCTTTTTTTTCAGTTTGTGTAAATACTGGACTTTGCATATGGTTAAATACACGTTTATACTAGTTATATATATATATATATATATATGTTCTTTGTTTGTACCTTCGGCTTCTGGATTCCGCAGTTGCACCCTACTCCTCCTTCTCGTCGAGCAGGTAAGGGACAAACCAGTTCTAAAATTTGGTTTTAAACTTTGGTCTTAAAATAAATATAAGTTACCCGGGTTGTGTATGTATGTATATATAGGTGAAAAACCTCCATGTTTTCTCATACCTCGTTTTTCTTTTATTTCTTTCTTCTCCTACCCAAGCCAAGGTAAAGATCTGTTCTCTATTTTATTTATGAAAGCTGCGGTTTTGATCTAAAAATATGTATACGATATATATATATATATATATATATATATATATATATATGTATACCATCTATATCATTTTGCCATCGATTTCTTTTACCTTGATTGCATCCCCTCTTCAAGCAAGGAAAGATTTCAGTTATAATTTTGGTTGGGTTTTTCTTTTACAAGAATCGGTTATTATATAAATATGTATATACTTATATATACTTGATATATCAATATATACTTTCAATCGCACATGTTATAGGATGATAAGCAGTATTTTCTCAATGTTTATACCCCATGATTTCTTCTTTCCTTCTATAAAATGGATATTTTAAGTAAATGGGTGAATATGTGAAATTGTGCAAGTGAATGATGTATATTATTGTGGTATATACATACACGTATGTGTATATACCTCAATAATAATTTAGACACCATGTTTACAATTTTTATAAAGCATTACGGGGTTTATGGGTTAGTTGGACTTCAAATTCATTTGTGAAATTGAGAATTTTCATTTATCACTGCTTTAGATAATTAGGATTTTTCTTAGAATGGATAGTACAGACTTATTGAATTCTTTATAAATGCATTCATGTATTCATAGATAGGTATTCACGTTTATTTAAAGTGATAATGGGAGGGTTTACACAATTATATATATAATTTCTTAAGATGGATTTGATTATACACTTTGTAACCTCTACTGCCTATGTTAAACATTTTTGATATCCATTTATCATCATAATTGTAAGTTGTGAACAACCCTTCTTTAATTGGGTATTATGATGTTATGTAATGTTAAGTGTTATGTTTATTTTCTTGAAAATCCAATTTTCTTTTAATGTTAAGATAACTGGTTATGTGCTTGATGTTTTAGTATGCATGTCATAATGTTTTTCATGATAGAACTGTTTTCATGTTATGAACACATATGTGAAAAAAAGGGATTCAATTATGAATGTATGAAATCCTATGTATGACCATGTATAAGTATGAGAGGGAAGTATTGGACTTACATGTTATGGACGGGTGCGCCCGGAATTATACAGCGCTCCAATGCATTGGGTTAAGGATGAGTCTCATGAGACGTTATGTGCTACAGTCTTGGCGGTTAGCCTCTGCTTGTGCTGCTATGGAAACGGGATTGGCAGTTAGCCTTGACCCGTATTAAGTTATGTTTTTAAGGTCTTGACGCAATGTCTTGACAAAGTCCGGCATTATACTTTCCCTCCACATATGAAGTTAAAAGTTGTACCAGGGGATAGTTCAACTAACAGGACATCCCTAAGTGGGTAAATTCCCTTTGACTATGAGAAAGGAAACATGTGATAAGAACTGAAAAACATGTGTTTAATATCATAAGAACTTTACGTGCCCTTGTCTAATGATATGAATGAAATCTATGCTTACAGACTTTTAGAACTGCTGCTTTTTGGTTGTGAAATTATGTACATGCTCACGCCACTGATTTATGTCTGTCCTTAATGTTTATCTAAATGTACTTTCTCCTTTACAGTGCAGATGTTTTTCTTTAGAATGTAGAATTTGTTGGTTCTAAAGAAAATTAAATGCCTTGTTTGATCTAACGTTTTATCATTTTCTAAAATGTCTGCCTTGAAAGTAAAATTGTTTTTAAATGTTTTTAAAAACCCCCTACTGGGCATTTTTCGCTCACCCTACGTTTTGTTTAAAATTTTCAGGTGAGTCAGTGCTTAAAAATGTTCAGAGCAGCTGGTTTCCCAGAACCCTGAGCCTCACGATCTTCTGTAATGTGAGACATGATAAAATGTTTGTAAAATAAATGTTTTGTAATGTGGTTGCATCATGTCTCTTAAGGCTCCTGGGAATCGGGGTCGTTACACCTGGACTATCAAAAACACTATCTAATGAACTATTAGAGATTCAAATATCACAACCTTTGAAATACATACCTCTCATGGAAGAGAGAGTGGAAAATAGTGGGTACCCAACCATCTGTCCTTATAAGGACCCAACCTCAAACCTTGCTTAATATTGAATTAAATGAATAATTCACATTGAGGATCTTTAAAGGTTTATAGTTTTAGAGAATTAGGACATAACTATTAAATCTGAAAATATTTACAAAGTAGAAACTTGTACACAGTTTCCATTTTTTTTACAAAACATGAACTCTTGAAAAAAAGAGTCATGTCTAGTTCCATGTTTAAGACAACATGAATTTTCCTTGATCCCATCCTTGACCATATTCCAAATTATGTATTGTGAAAAACATTTCAAAAACAAGGGATGAGCATAAAAAGCTTAGTAAGGGATACACAAAGAAGGAAAACTGTTATTTTTTCAAAACAACAAGTAAACCATGAATACTTTAACATAAGTAATACTTTTAACCATTATGAAGTAGTAAATACTCTTCACTAAATAAAAGATCACTACTTACCCTTTTTTAACCAAAAGATTACCATAAAATCCATATAAAGAACACATAACATATAAAGGTAACTTGGGACATAAACATACTTAAATGGAATAACCATACGGTCGACTTCCACATATATCACTAAATGTAATAGCCATACGACCGACTTCCACACCCAATGCATTGGAGGTTATAATGTAACCACCCATCCTGGTATTCACGGAACCACCCATCATTTGGTTTATCATGTAACCACCCGTCAAATTTCCAAGTACCATTATAAAATCATAAGACATAAAACAAATATAAAGGAAAGAAAACATTTCCAAATTTCAATAACAATATATCACTTAAATATATTAACATAGAAAATCCATTATCAAAACCATTTTCAATACCAAAATACATTAAAGATTATATGGTATTTATTTTCTTTAAAAAACATTTCAGCTTGTTGAGGAAGCCAAAGATCAAATAATACTCGCGGTGACGGAAAAGGTCGTTGTCACCGCTTATGTCAAAAGGAACAATCATTTTATCGTTTATTAAAATGATTTTTAGAAAAATATTCCCTTTGAAAAGTCAAGGGTGTTTATAAAGCGTATAAAATGAAGTCGTGTATTAAAACAAAATATGCCTCAATGAAAGGAGATTGAGACGAAGTCCCTTACCTCGTGTCCGACTTGAATCGATCATTCTTTAATCTTCTGAATAATAAACTAAAGTTAATTTCTACTTTCTTAAGAACCTTTTTCAAGTTTATTATTCATTTTATATTACTTATTACCATTTTATAAACATTATGTAATCATTTAAGTTAATAACGTTTGTTTTATCGATATTTGGTACTTGAGTAAAAAATAAACACCTTATATTTACAAGTTCTCCTTGTGGTCAATAGTAAATTATATCCAGAATGGTATTCATGTTTTAGATATCATATATATCATATACATGAAGTATATACATGTATTTATAATATTACATAACATTTGAGGTAAGAAATGAAATGCACCGTTCATGGAGACGGTAAGCCGTACGTACACATGAACGCTACTTTCATTTCTATTTCTTATTTTAATGGAATTAAAATATAATGATAAATAGGTATACTATAATTCCAATATAATATCATATATAATATAATTAAATCTATCCTTTATACATCCCACATAAGGCATTAACGAGTCACATCACTTTAAGGGGGCGGTAGTCCGCACTTCCTCAAATGAGATTATCGTATTTACCCAGTATGGAAACCATAAAGGCTTGATATAATTGGGAAGTACATAAGAATAATGAAATCATAAAAATAATATATATCATACATAAATACAGTTCCATCATAATGGAAACAATGAGAGGCGGTTGGATATTTTTGAACAATTTTCATTTCGTGAGGCGTTAGTTTCCCATCCACAGAAACATTATGTAATTCATCCATTAGATGGAGGTGTGTGTAAGTGTAGTTCGAAAAATTATCATAAAAACATTATAATATATTGAGGATACTGTTTTTGTTACAAAATAAAGTAATAAAAAGATTTTAGGGGTTGGAGAAGTAAAATAAAAGAAAACAATTTAAGAGAAACTGTTGCCTTTAATTTGGGTAACTCCCTTTGGTTTGAACCAAAGGAATTTTTGAAGTGGCTTATGCCTAAGGTAAGGCTTCTAGGAGGAGGAGAGGGATGTAGGGAGCTTAATTGGGCAGAGTTTGGACAATCCAAAAGGCTTGATATGTGTGAGGAATTTGTTAGAATTGGTCTTCTTTTATAAGGAGGAGGAGGGGATCTTTAAGAAAGTGTGAAAACATTATTTTATTCTATAATGATATTCAGTTTCTAATGGTCCAAAAATCATTATAGTCGAAGATAATATGATTCATGGTCAAAATAAAATCATCAAATAATAATTGAACAGGATTTGGATAATATTTTAATCATTATAATCATATTTATTTAAATCATTTATTAATGAGGTAAATACTGCATCATTATTGTGTCATAAATAATTTAAAATATTTGATGTCTAAAAATTATAAAACAATAATTTCATGTAGGTAATATTTTTATCTTTCCAATGAATAATTATAGTCGAAAAGATAATTTATATAACCACTTCTAAAAATTAATTTACTAAAAGATATTTTCTTTTGTAATTTTTGCATTTACTTTTAGTGAATTAATCTAAATTGTCATTATCACTCCCAAGTGGATCAATGGGGTCCCAAAATAGACCCAAAGATGCCCATGGCCGTAAATGACTCAACAAATAAGTTTTGGACAAGTGTTAAGGTAATTTTGAATTATTATAATATTCTTTTTACATTGAATTACCTGATTTACCTTTAACCACGGTAAATAAATGTCAAAAGTTACTATTCACCAAAAATTATTTTCATCTTAATGAACCAAATTTTACTTCTTGATAACAACCATGTATGTCAGATTTTTGAAATTCAATTCACTGAAGTGGTAAAATTTCATTTAAATGAAAAAGTCAGTTTTTTTAACTACCACTAAGTGGTTTCACTATTCATAAAAAATTGATGTTTTTCTGAAAAATACCAAAAATTCAGTCTAAGATATATTTGATATTCTGAATTCAATAATGATGTTTATTTTTCCAACTGAATAATTCACATTGAGGATCTTTTCAGGTTTATAGTTTTATAGAATTAGGACATAACTATTACATCTCAAAATATTTACAAAGTAGACACTTCTACACAGTTTCCATTTTTTTTACAAAACATGAACTCTTGAAAAAAAGAGTCATGTCTAGTTCCATGTTTAAGACAACATGACTTTTCCTTGATCCCATCCTTGACCATATCCCAAATTATGTCTTGTGAAAAACATTTCAAAAACATGGGATGAGCATAAAAAGCTCAGTAAGTTTTTCAAAACAACAAGTAAACCATGAATACTTTAACATAAGTAATACTTTTCACCTTTATGAAGTAGTAAATACTCTTCAATGAATAAAGGATCAGTACATACCCTTTTGTAACCAAAATATTACCATAAAACCCATATAAAGAACACATAACATATAAAGGTAACTTGGGACATAAACATACTTAAATGGAATAACCATACGTTCGACTTCCACACATATCACTAAATGAAATAGCCATACGGCCGACTTCCATACCCAATGCATTGGAGGTTATAACATAACCACCCGTCATGGTATTCACGGCACCACCCGTCATTTGGTTTATCACGTAACCACCCGTCAAATGTCCAAGTACCATTATAAAATCATAAGACAAAAAACAAATATAAAGGAAAGAAAACATTTCCACATTTCAATCAAAATATATCACTTTAATTTATTGAAATATCCAATCCATTATCAAAACCATTTTCAATAGAAAAATACATAAAAGATTATATGGTATTTATTTTCTTTTAAAAACATTTCGGGTTGTTGAGGAAGCCAAAGATTAAATAATACTCACAGTGGCAGAAAAGGTTGTTGTCACCACTTACGTTAAAAGAAACAATAATTTTTTTCATTTAGTAAAATGCTTTGTAGAAAAATATTCCCTTTTAAAAGTCAAGGGTTTTTATACAACGTATAAAAGAAATTCGTGTATTAAAACAAAATATGCCTCAATGAAAAGAGATTGAGACGAAGTCCCTTACCCCGTGTCCGACTTGACTCGATCGTTCTTTAATATCATGAATAATAAACTAAAGCTAATTTCTACTTTCTTAAGAACCTTTTTAAAGTTTATTATTCCTTTTATATAACTTATTACCATTTTATAAACATTATGTAATCATTGACGTTAATAACGTTCATTTTGTAGATATTTGGTACTTGAGTAAAAAATGAACACCTTATATTTACAAGTTGTCCATCCGGTCAATAGTCCATTATATCCAGAATGGTATTCATGTTTTAGATATCATATATATCATATATATCCATTATATACATGTATTTATAATAGTACATAACATTTGGAGGTAAGAAATAAAATGCACCATTCAAGGAGACGGTAAGCCGTACGTACGCATGAACGCTACTTTCATTTCTATTTCTTATTTTAATGGAATTAAAACATAATGATACATAGGTATATTATAATTCCAGTATAATATCATATATAATATCATTAAATATATCCTTTATACATCCCACATAAGGCATTAACGAGTCACATCACTTTAAGGGGGCGGTAGTCCTCACTTCCTCAAATGAGATTATCGTATTTACCCACTATGGAAACCATAAAGGCTTGATATAATTGGGAAGTACCGAATAATAAGGAAATCATAAACATAATATATATCATATATAAATATAGTTCCTTCCTAATGGCCACCATGAGAGGCGGTTGGAGATATTTGAACAATCATCGTTTCGTGAGGCGTTAGTTTTCCATCCGTAGAAACATTATGTTCTTCATCCATTAGATGGAGGTGTGTGTAAGTGTAGTTTGAATCCTTATCATAACAACAATATAGTATATTGAGGATACTGGTTTTGTTACAAAATAAAGGAATAAAAAGAGTTTAGGGGTTGGAGAAGTAAAATAAAAGAAAACAATTTAAGAGAAACTGTTATCATTAATTTGGGTAACTCCCTTTGGTTTGAACCAAATGACATTTTGAAGTGGCTTGTTCCTAAGTTAAGGATTATAGGAGGAGGAGAAGGATGAATGGAGCTTAATTTGGCAGAGTGTGGACGAGCCAAAAGGCTTTATAGGTGTGAGGAATTGGTTAGATATGATCTCCTTTTATAAGGGGGAGGAGGGGCTCTTTAGGAAAGTGTGAAAACGTTATTTTATTATGTAATGATATTCAGTTTATAATGGTCCAAAAATAATTATAGTCGAAGATAAGATGACTCATGGTCGAAATAAAATCATCCAATTGTAATTGGATAGGTTTTGGATAATATTTTATTCATTATAATCATATTTATTTAAATCATTTATTAATGAGGTAAATACTACATCATTATTGTGTCATAAATAATTTAAATTATTTGATGTCTAAAAATTATAAAAAAATACTATCATGTAGGAAATATTTTTATCTTTCCAATGAATATTTATAGTCGAAAGGATAATTTATATAACCCCTTATAAAAATTAATTTACTAAAAGATATTTTCTTTTGTCATTTTTGCCTTTACTTTAAGTTAATTAATCTAAATTGTCATTATCACTCCAAAGTGGCTCAATGGGGTCCCCAAATAGAACCAAAGATGACCATGGTCTCAAATGACTCAACCAATAAGTTTTGGACAAGTGTTAAGGTAATTTTGAATTATTATAATATTCTTTTTACCTTGAATTACCTTATTTACCTTTAACCGCGGTAAATAAAAGTAAAAAGTTACTATTCATAAAAAAATATTTTCATCTTAATGAACCAAATTTTACTTCTTGATAACAACCATGTATGTTAGATTTTAGAAATTCAATTCATAGAAGTGGTAAAATTTCATTTAAATGAAAAAGTCAGTTTTTTAACTACCACTAAGTGGTTTCACTATTCATCAAAAGTTGATGTTTTCCAGAAAAATACAAAAAATTCAGCCTAAGATATATTTGATATTCCGAATTCAATAATGATGTTTATTTTTACAAATTAAAAACATAAAAGTTTCTTTAATTAATTTTAAAATTAATTCCCGTTGTTAAAACAAATAGCGTGTTTTTAAGAAACAATAACTATCAAAAGATTGACACTTGTTTAAGTCCAATTTCAAAGTGAAATTAACTCCAATGACCAACATTGGATTAAATGGTAAAAATATATTCTAATTAAACATTAAAACCAATTAAAAAGATAATCTAACCATATAAATAAATTAGATTAAAAGGCACTTTTGAATTAAAATACAATATTTTTCACTATTCATTAAACAGTTAACTTTATCAGAAAAATACAAAAAATTTACACAAAGAAAATTTTGATGTCCCCATTCTAAAGAAGGATTTTATTTGGTCATATATAATGTATTAAATTAACCAAAACTATATTTAAAGAGGGTTCGCAAATAAAAGGCAGTAAATCGGCCCTTTAATGTAAATTATGCTTAAAATTAAATTCATTCACATTTTAAGCCTCTAACTTTTATTGGATAAATGTAAATACATTTAAAAAGCATGTATAATCATATTTTAGTTAGTTTTGTTCATTCCTACCAATACAACATCTAGGAGTTAACTACCATTTAATATAATAATATTATATTATTAGTGTGCAACGTAAGATTTCAAAGAAACACGTTGTTACATATCGGGTACGACATCGAAAATAGAAACCCTTTTAAAGTAAAATTAATATTTAATTTAAAAATATAAATAAATATGAAAATATCTTATTCTTCATTTACTTGGGATGTTACATCCTTCCCCCCTTTTGTAAATTGTGTCCTCACAATTTTTATTCACTTATCAAAATAAGTGGGGATATTTATCCCTCATAGAATTTTCAGATTCCCAAGTTGCCTCTTCAACCATATGGTTTTTCCACAAAACCTTTACCTGTTGAATTACCTTATTCCACAAAACTTGCTCTCTTTAGCCATGAATCTGGACTGGTTGTTCTTCATAAGAGAGATTCTCTTCCAACTGAACTACCTCTGGGCTCAAAACATGAGATGAATCTGGCATATACTTTCTCAATATCGAAAATGAAAAACATTGTGTACCTGAGATAAACTTGGAGGTAAAGCCACTCTGTATGCAACTGATCTAACTTTCTCCAGAATTTCATAAGGTCCAATGAACCTCGGACTCAAATTTCCCTTCTTACTAAAACACATCGCACTTTTCCATGGAGAAACTTTGAGAAAGACATGATCACCTACCTCAAACGAAAGATCCTTCCTCCAGTTATTTGCACAACGTTTCTGTCTGCTTTGAGTTGTTCTCATGTGCTTCTGAATTGACTAAACTTTCTCTACCATCTCTTCTACCAATTCTGGTCCCATCAGCTTCCTTTCACCTGCTACATCCCCAAAAGCTGGAATTCGACAATGCTTTCCATATAATGCCTCAAATAGAGCCATCTATACACTGTAATGAAAGCTATTATTATAAGAAAATTCATCCAAAGAAAGATGTTGGTCCCAACTTCCCTGGTAATCCATCGAACAAGCACATAACATATCTTCTAATGTCTGAATTGTTCATTCTGACTGCCCATCTGATTGAGGAGGAAAATTTGTACTAAATTTTAATTTAGTACCCAATGAATTCTGAAGGCCTTTCCAAAAGTTAGAAGTAAACTCGGGATCATGATCAGATACAATGGAGAGGGTAACTCCATGCAACCTGACTATCTCTTTAACATACAACTAAGAAAGTTGATCTAAATTCAATGTATCTCTAATAGGAAAGAAATGAGCCGATTTATTCAATAGATCAACTATAACTCTGATTGAATTATTACCTCGAGATGTCTTTGGTAATCCCACAATTAAGTCCATGGATATATTTTCCCATTTCCACTCTGTCACTGGTAAAGACTGAAGAAACCCTTTCGGTAACTGCCGCTCTACTTTAACCTACTGACAAGTCAAACACTTCACATTAAAATCAGCAATATCTCTTTTCATTCCATCCCACCAGTAATACTTCTGAAGATCTCTGTATATCTTAGTACTTCCAGGATGAACTGAAAACAGAGAACTATGAGCTTCACATAACAGCTGATTCTTCAACTTTGAATCACAAGGCACACATAATATTTTTCCAAATCTCAAAACACAATCATTATCAATGTTAAAATCAGGCAGCTTACCCTTCTAAGCCAACACAACATTTTTCTGCAACTCACTGTCTTCCTTCTGTGCTTTCTTTATTCTGTCTGATAGAGATGATCTCACTAACACATGAAACAAAATAGAAGAATTTCCTTCACCAACAACTTCTATGACAAAGTTCATCAAATCAAAAACCAAATGATCTCGTTCCAAATGTAGCATGGCTAATGAGACATTACTTTTTCGACTCAAAGCATCGGCCACTTTATATGCTTTTCCCGGATGGTAATAGATCGTGCAATCATAATCCTTGATTAATTCCAACCATCTCCTCTGTCTCATGTTCAATTCTTTTTGAGTGAATATATACTTAAAACTTTTGTGATCAGTATATATTTCACACTTCACTCTATACAAATGATGCCTCCAAATTTTTAAAGCAAAAACAACAACATCTAATTCCAAATGATGTGTAGGGTAATTTAACTCTTGAGGTTTCAACTGACGTGAAGCATAAGCAATTACCTGATCATTCTGCATAAGGAAACATCCAAGTCCTTTCCATGAAGCATCACTGTAGATAATAAACTCACCATTTCTGGAATGAAGTTCCAAAACTGGAGGATTCACCAATCTTCTTTTCAATTCCTGAAAACAATCATCACATTCTTTTGTCCAGATGAACATAACACCTTTTCGAGTTAACTTAGTCATTGGACTAGATAACCGTGCAAAATTTTCAACTAACCTCCGGTAATAACCTACCGAACCAAGAAAACTATGAATCTCAGTTATATTTGTGGGTCTTGGCCATTCTTCAACAACTTTTGTTTTAGCAGGACACACAGTTATGCCATTTTTTGAAACAATGTGACCAAGGAAGGAAATTTGTTGTAACCAAAACTCACACTTGCTGAATTTCCCAAATAATTTCTTTTATTTTAAGGCTTGCAAGACAACCCTTAAATGAATTTCATGCTCCTATTTACTTTTAGAATAAACCAAAATATAATCAATAAAAAGAACCACCATTTATCACCTGAGTCAACTTAGCCATCACTGTAGTAAACTGTTCAATTCTAATTCATACCATCTCAGGTTGCTGATTTGGAATATTATCTTCCTCTGTATGCCTTTCCAACATAGCTGCCCTATTTCCTCTATGAAAAACTATTCTTAACATAGAAATATCTTAGGCGAAGCAACATGGTAATATGTAAATGCTATATTATTTCAACATTACCATAAATTAATTTAGGGACATTTATTTAACAATACCCTAACTCCTAAAGTTATCTAAACTGACCTCAGATTCTAACTATAAGGACCCGACCTTAAACCTTGATTAATATTTAATTAAATGAATAATTCACATTGAGGATCTTTTCAGGTTTAGAGTTTTAGAGAATTAGGAAATAACTATTAAATGTCAAAAGATTTACAAAGTAGACACTTCTACACAGTTTCCATTTTTTTTACAAAACATGAACTCTTGAAAAAAAGATTCACGTCTAGTTCCATGTTTAAGACAACATGAATTTTTTTGATCCCATCCTTGACCATATTCCAAATTATGTCTTGTGAAAAACATTTAAAAAACATGGTATGAGCATAAAAAGCTCAGTAAGGGATACACAAAGAAGGAAAACTGTTAGTTTTTCAAAACAACAAGTAAACCATGAATACTTTAACATACATAATAATTTTCACCTTTATGAAGTAGTAAATACTATTCACTGAATAAAAGATCATTACTTACCCTTTTGTAACCAAAATATTACCATAAAACCCATATAAATAACACATAACATATAAAGGAAACTTGGGACATAAACATACTTAAATGGAATAACCATACGGTCGAATTCCACACATATCACTAAATGAAATAGCCATATAAATGACTTCGATACCCAATGCATTGAAGGTTATAACATAACCACCAGTCCTGGTATTCACGACACCGCCCGTCATTTGGTTTATCACGTAACCACCTGTCAAATGTCCAAGTACCATTATAAAATCATAATACATAAAACAAATATAAAGGAAAGAAAACATTTCCACATTTCAATCACAATATATCACTTAAATATATTGACATAGAAAATCCATTATAAAAACCATTTTCAATACCAAAATACATAAAAGATTATATGGTATTTTTTTTATTTTAAAAACATTTTGGCTTGTTGAGGAAGCCAAAGATCATATAATACTCACGACGGTAGAAAAGGTCGTTGTCACCGCTTACGTTTAAAGAAACAATCATTTTTTTTGTTTAGTAAAATGATTTGTAGAAAAATATTCCATTTTAAAAGTCAAGGGTGTTTATACAACATATAAAATAAAGTCGTGTATTGAAACAAAATATGCCTCAAGGAAAGGATATTGAGACGAAATCCCTTACCTCGTGTCTGACTTGACTCGATCGTTCTTTAATCTCCCGAATAATAAACTAAAGTTAATTTATACTTGCTTAAGAACCTTTTTCAAGTTTATTATTCCTTTAATATATCTTATTACCATGTTATAAACATTATGTAATCATTTAAGTTAATAACGTTTGTTTTGTCGATATTTGGTACTTGAGTAAAAAATGAACACCTTATATTTACAAGTTGTCCATGTGGTCAATAGTCCATTATATCCAGAATGGTATTCATGTTTTAGATATAATATACATCATATATATCCATTATATACATTTATTTATAATAGTACATAACATTTTGAGGTAAGAAATGAAATGCACCGTTCATGGAGACGGTAAGCCGTACGTACGCATGAACGCTACTTTCATTTCTATTTCTTATTTTAATGGAATTAAAACATAATGATACATAGGTATATTATAATTCCAGTATAATATCATATATAATATCATTAAATATATACTTTATATGTCCCACATAAGGAATTAACGAGTCACATCACTTTAAGGGGGCGGTAGTCCGCACTTACTCAAATGAGATTATCGTATTTACCCACTATGGAAACCATATAGGCTTGATATGATTGGGATGTACAAAAGTGTAAGGAAATCATAAACATAATATATATCATATATAAATATATTTCCATCATAATGGCCACCATGAGAGGCGGTTGGAGATATTTGAACAATCATCGTTTCGTGAGGCGTTAGTTTGCCATCCATAGAAACATTATGTTCTTCATCCATTAGATGAAGGTGTGTGGAAGTGTAGTTAGAATAATTATCATAACAAAATTTAGTATATTTAGGATAATGGTGTTGTTACAAAATAAAGTAATAAAAAGAGTTTAGGGGTTGGAGAAGTAAAATAAAAGAAAACAATTTAAGAGAAACTCTTACCTTTAATTTGGGTAATTCCCTTTGGTTTGAACCAAATGACTTTTTGAAGTGGATTTTCCCTAAGGTAAGGATTCTAGGAGGAGGATATGGATGTAGGGAGCTTAATTGGAAAGGTTTTGGATGAGCCAAAAGGCTTGATAGCTGTGAGGAATTGGTTAGAAATGGTCTCTTTTTATAAGGGGGAGGATGGCTCTTTAGGAAAGTGTGAAAACATTATTTTATTATATAATGATATTCTGTTTCTAATTGTCCAAAAATAATTATAGTTGAAGATAAGATGACTCATGGTCGAAATAAAATCATAAAATAGGAATTTAATAGTTTTTGGATAATATTTTAATCATTATAATCATATTTATTTAAATCATTTATTAATGAGGTAAATACTGCATCATTATTGTGTCATAAATAATTTAATTTATCTGATGTCTAAAAATTATAAAAAAATACTATCATGTAGGAAATATTTTTATATTTCCAATGAATATTTATAGTCGAAATGATAATTTATATAACCCCTTCTAAAAATTAATTTACTAAAAGATATTTTCTTTTGTCATTTTTGCCTTTACATTAAGTAAATTAATCTAAATTGTTATTATCACTCCCAAGTGGCTCAATGGGGTCCCAAAATAGACCCAAAGATGACCATGGTCGTAAATGACTCAACCAATAGGGTTTGGAAAAGTGTTAAAGAAATATTGAATTATTATAATATTCTTTTTACCTTGAATTACCTTATTTATCTTTAACCATGGTAAATAAAAGTCAAAAGTTACTATTCACCAAAAATTATTTTCATCTTAATGAGACACATTTTACTTCTTGATAACAACCATGTATGTCGGATTTTTGAAATTCAATTAACATAAGTGGTAAAATTTAATTTAAATGAAAAAGTCAGTTTTTTTAACTACCACTAAGTGGTTTCACTATTCATCAAAAATTGATGTTTTTCAGAAAAATACCAAAAATTCAGCCTAAGATATATTTGATATTATGAATTCAATAATGATGTTTATTTTTCAAAATTATAAACATAAAAGTGTTATTAATTAATTTTAAAATTAATTCCCGTTGTTAAAACAAATAGCGTGTTTTTAAGAAACAATAACTATCAAAAGATTGACACTTGTTTAAGTCCAATTTAAAAGTGAAATTAACTCCAATGACCAACATTAGATTAAATGGTAGAAATATATTCTAATTACATAATAAAACCAATTAAAAAGATAATCTAACCATATAAATAAATCATATTAAAAGGCACTTTTGAATTAAAATACAATATTTTTCACTATTCATTAAAAAAATAACTTTATCAAAAAAATACCAAAAATTTACACAAAGTAAATTTTGATGTCCCCCTTATAAAGAAGGATTTTATTTGGTCATATATAATGTATTAAAGTTACCAAAACTATATTTAAAGAGGGTTCACCAATAAAAGGTGGTAAATCGACCTTTTAATGTAAATTATGCTTAAAATTAGATTCATTCACATTTTAAGCCTCTAACTTTTATTGGGTAAATGTAAATACATTTAAAAAGAAATTATAATCATATTTTAGTTAGTTTTGTTCATTCCCACCAATACTATGTCTAGGAGTTAACTACCATTTAAAATAATAATATTATATTATTAGTGTGCAACGTAAGATTTCAAAGAAACATGTTGTTGCATATCGGGTGCGCTATCGAACATAGCAACCCTTTTAAAGTAAAATTAATATTTAATTTACAAATATTAATAAATATGAAAATATCTTATTCTTCATTTACTTGGGATGTTACATCCTTCCCCCCTTTTGGAAATTGCATCCTCGCAATTTTTATTCACTTATCAAAATAAGTGGGGATATTTATCCCTCATATAATTTTCAGATTTCCAAGCTGCCTCTTCAACCATATGGTTTTTCCACAAAACCTTTACCTTGTGAATTACCTTATTCCACAAAACTTGCTATCTTCAGTCAATAATCTGGACTGGTTGTTCTTCATAAGATAGATTCTCTTCCAACTGAACTACCTCTGGGCTCAAAACATGAGATGGATCTGGAATATACTTTCTCAATATCGAAACATGAAAAACATTGTGTACCCATGATAAACTTGGAGGTAAAGCCACTCCGTACGCAACTGATCCAACTTTCTCCAGAATTTCATAAGGTCCAATGAACCTCGGACTCAACTTTACCTTCTTACTAAAACACATCGCACTTTTCCATGGAGAAACTTTGAGAAAGAAATGATCACCTACCTAAAAAGAAAGATCCTTCCTCCGGTTATCTGCATAACTTTTCTGTCTGCTCTAAGCTGTTCTCATGTGCTTCTGAATCGACTGAACTTTCTCTGCCATCTCTTTTACCAATTCTGGTCCCATCTGCTTCCTTTCACCTACTTCATCCCAAAAATATGAAGTTCGACAATGCTTTCCATATAATGCCTCAAATGGAGCCATATGTATACTGGAATGAAAGCTATTATTATAAGAAAATTCATCGAAAGAAAGATGTTAGTCCCAACTTCCCTAGTAATCCATCGAACAAGCACGTAGCATATCTTACAATTTCTGAATTGTTCATTCTGACTGCCCATATTATTGAGGATGAAAAGTTGTACAAAAATTTAATTCAGTACCCAATGACTTCTGAAGGCCTTTCCAAAAGTTAGAAGTAAACCCAGGATCATGATCAAATACAATGGAGAGGGGAACTCCATGCAACCTGAACATATCTTTAACAAACAACCGAGAAAGTTGATATAAAGAAAATGTATCTCAAATAGGATGGAAATGAGCATATTTAGTCAATCAATCAACTATAACTCAGATTTAATTATTACCTCAAGATGTGTTTGGTAATCCCACAATGAAGTCCATGGATATATTTTCCCATTTCCACTCTACCACCGGTAAAGACTGAAGAAACCCTTTCGGTAACTGCCACTCTACTTTAACCTGCTGACAAATAAAACACTTTTTAGTAAAATTAGCAATATCTATTTTCATTCCATCCCACCAGTAATACTCCCAAAGATCTCTTTAAATCTTAGTACTGCCAGGATGAACTGAAAATGTAGAACTATGAGCTTCACATAACAACTCATTCTTCATTTGTGAATCACAAGGCACACATAATCTTTTTCCAAATCTTAAAAAACAATCATTATCAATGTTAAAATCAGGAAACTTACCCTTCTGATCCAACCCAACATTTTTCTCCAACTCACTGTCTTCCTTCTATGCTTGCTTTATTCTGTCTGATAGAGATGATCTCACTGAAACCTGAAACAAAATAGAAGAATTTCCTACACCAACAACTTCTTTTCCAAAGTTCATCAAATAAAAAACCAAAGGATCTCATTCCAAACGTATCATGGCTAATGAGACATTACTTTTTCGACTCAATGCATCATCCACTTTATATGATTTTCTCAGATGGTAATGGATCATGCAATCATAATCCTTGATTAATTCCAACCATCTCCTCTGTCTCATGTTCAATTATTTTTGAGTGAATATATACTTCAAACTTTTGTGATCAGTATATATTTCACACTTCACTCTATACAAATGATGCCTCCAAATTTTTATAGAAAAAACAACAGAAACTAATTACAAATCATGTATAGGGTAATTTAACTTTTGAGGTTTCAACTGACATGAAGCATAAGAAATTACCTGATCATTCTTCCTAAAGAAACATCCAAGTCCTTTCGATGAAGCATCACTGTAGATAACAAACTCACCATTTTTGGAAGGTAGTGCCAAAACTGGAGCATTCAACAATCTTTTTTTAAATTCCTGAAAACAATCATCACATTCTTTTGTCCAGATGAACTTAACACCTTTTTGAGTTAACTTAGTCATTTAACTAGATAAGCATGCAAAAGTTTCAACAAACCTATGGTAATAACCTGCCAAACCAAGAAAACTACAAATCTCGGTTATATTTGTGGGTCTTAGCCATTCTTCAACAACTTTTGTTTTAGCAGGACCAATATTTAAGCCATTTTTTGAAATAATGTGACCAAGGAAGAACATTTGTTGTAACCAAAACCCACACTTGCTGAATTTCCCAAAAAATTTCTTTTCTTTTAAGGTTTGCAAGAGAACCCTTAAATGAACTTCATGCTCCTATTTACTTTTAGAATAAACCAAAATATAATCAATAAATAGAACCACCATTTATCACCTGAGTCAACTTAGCCATCACTGTAGTAAACTGTTCAATTCTGATTCTGACCATCTCAGGTTGCTGATTTGGAAGATTATCTTCCTCTGTATGCCTTTCCAATATAGATTCCCTATTTCCTCTATGGAAAACCATTCTTAACATAGAAATATCTTAGGTGAAGCAACATGGTAATCTGTAAATGCTATATTATTTCAATATTACCATAAATTAATTTAGGGACATTTATTTAACAATACCCTAACTCCTAAAGTTATCTAAACAACCTCTGATACCAACTATAAGGACTCGACCTTAAACCTTGATTAATATTGAATTAAATGAATAATTCACATTGAGGATATTTTCAGGTTTAGAGTTTTAGAGAATTAGGGCATAACTATTACATCTCCAAAGATTTACAAAGTAGACACTTCTACACAGTTTCCATTTTTTTACAAAACATGAACTCTTGAAAAAAAGAGTAATGTCTGGTTCCATGTTTAAGATAGCATTACTTTTCCTTGATCCCATCCTTGACCCTATTCCAAATTATGTCTTGTGAAAAAATTTTCAAAAACATGGGATGAGCATAAAAATCTCAGTAAGGGATACACAAAAAAGGAAAACTTTTAGTTTTTCAAAACAATAAGTAAACCATGAATACTTTAACATAAGTAATAATTTTCACCTTTATGAAGTAGTAAATACTCTTCACTGAATAAAATATCATTACTTACCCTTTTGTAACCAAAAGATTACCATAAAACCCATATAAATAACACATAACATATAAAGGTAACTTGGGAAATAAACATACTTAAATGGAATAACCATACGGTCGACTTCCACACATATCACTAAATGAAATAGCCATACGACCGACTTCCATACCCAATGAATTAGAGGTTATAACGTAACCACCCATCCTGGTATTCACAACACCACCCTTCATTTGGTTTATCACGTAACCACCCGTCAAATTTCCAAGTACCATTATAAAATCATAAGACATAAAACAAATATAAAGGAAAGAAAACATTTTTACATTTCAATCACAATATATCACTTAAATATATTAACATAGAAAATACATTATCAAAACCATTTTCAATACTAAAATACATAAAAGAGTATATGTTATTCATTTTCTTTTAAAAACATTTCGGCTTGTTGAGGAAGCCAAAGATCAAATAATACTCACGGTGGCGGAAAATGTCATTTTCACCGCTTACGTTAAAAGAAACAATAATTTTTGTCATTTAGTAAAATTATTTGTAGAAAAAGATTCCCTTTGAAAATTAAAGGGTTTTTATTATGCATATAAAATAATGTCTCATATTAAAACAAAATATTCCTCAATGAAAGGAGATTGAGACGAAGTCCCTTACCTCGTGTCAGACTTGACTCGATCGTTCTTTAATTTACGGAATAATAAACTAAAGTTCATTTCAACTTTCTTAAGAACCTTTTCCAAGTTTAGTATTCCTTTTATATCACTTATTACCATGTTATAAACATTATTTAATCATTTATGTTAATAATGTTCGTTTTGTCGATATTTGGTACTTGATTCAAAAATGAACACCTTATATTTACAATTTGTCCATGTGGTAAATAGTCCATTATATCCAGAATGGTATTCATGTTTTAGATATCATATATATCATATATATCCATTATATACATGTATTTATAATAGTACATAAAACTTTGATGTAATAAATGAAATGCACCGTTCATGGAGATGGTAAGCCGTACGTACGCATGAACGCTACTTTCATTTCTATTTCTTATTTTAATGGAATTAAACATAATAATACATAGGTATATTATAATTCCAGTATAATATCTTATATAATATCATTAACTCTATCCTTTATACATCCCGCATAAGGCATTAACGATTCAAATCACTTTAAGGGGGCGGTAGTCCACACTTCCTCAAATGAGATTATCGTATTTACCCACTATGGAAACCATAAAGGCTTGATATAATTGGGAAGTATAGAAGAATAAGGAAATCATAAACATAATATATATCATATATAAATATAGTTCCATCATAATAATGACCATGAGAGGCGGTTGGAGATATTTGAACAATCATCGTTTCGTGAGGTGTTAGTTTTCCATCCACAGAAACATTATGTTCTTCATCCATTAGATGGAGGTGTGTTTAAGTGTAGTTAGAATACTTATCATAACAACATTATCATATATTGAGTATACTGGTGTTGTTACAAAAGAAAGGAATAAAAAGAGTTTAGGTGTTGGAGAAGTAAAATAAAAGAAAACAATTTAAGAGAAACTGTTACCTTTAATTTGGGTAACTCCCTTTGGTTTGAACCAAAGGACTTTTTGAAGTGGCTTATGCCTAAGGTAAGGCTTCTAGGAGGAGGATAGGAATGTAGGGAACTTAATTGGGCAGAGTTTGGACGATCCAAAAGGCTTTATAGGTGTGAGAAATTGGTTAGAAATGGTCTCCTTTTATAAGGGGGAGGATGGGCTCTTTAGGAAAGTGTGAAAACATTATTTTATTATATAATTATATTCAGTTTCTAATGGTCCAAAAATAGTTATAGTCGAAGATAAAATGACTAATGGTCAAAATAAAATCATCCAATAGGAATTGGATAGGTTTTGGATAATATTTTAATCATTATAATCATATTTTTTTAAATCATTTATTAATAAGGTAAATTCCGCATCAATATTGCGTCATAAATAATTTAAATTATTTGATGTCCAAAAATTATAAAAAAATACTATCATGTAGGAAATATTTTTATATTTCCAGTGAATATTTATAGTTGAAATGATAATTTATATAACCTCTTATAAAAATTAATTTACTAAAAGATGTTTTCTTTTGTCATTTTTCCTTTACTTTAAGTTAATTAATCTAAATTGTCATTATCAATCCCAAGTGGCTAAATGGGGTCCCAAAATAGACCCAAAGATTCCCATGGTCATAAATGACTCAACCAATAAGGTTTGGACAAGTTTTATGGTAATTTTAAATTATTATAATATTATTTTTACCTTGAATTACCTTATTTACCTTTAACCGCGGTAAATAAAAGTCAAAAGTTACTATTCACCAAAAATTATTTTCATCTTAATGAACCGCATTTTATTTCTTGATAACAACCATGTATGTTGGATTTTAGAAATTCAATTCAAAGAAGTGGTAAAATTTCATTTAAATGAAAAAGTCAGTTTTTTAACTACCACTAAGTGGTTTCACTATTCATCAAAAATTTATGTTTTTCAGAAAAATACCTAAAATTCAGCCTAAGATATATTTGATATTCTGAATTAAATAATGATGTTTATTTTTACAAATTCAAAACATAAAAGTGTCATTAATTAATTTTAAAATTAATTCCTGTTCTTAAAACAAATAGCGTGTTTTTAAGAAACAATAACTATCAAAAGATTGACACTTGTTTAAGTCCAATTTCAACGTGAAATTAACTCCAATGAACAACATTGGATTAAATGGTAAAAATATATTCTAATTACACATTAAAACCAATTAAAAATATAATATAAACATATAAATAAATTATATTAAAAGGCACTTTTGAATTAAAATACAATATTTTTCACTATTCATTAAAAAATTAACTTTATCAGAAAAATACCAAAAATTTACACAACGTAAATTTTGATGTCCCCATTCTAAAGAAGGATTTTATTTGGTCATATATAATGTATTAAAGTAATCAAAACTATATTTAAAGAGGGTTCGCCAATAAAAGGTGGTAAATCAGCCTTTTAATGTAAATTATGCTTAAAATTAGATTCATTCACATTTTAAGCCTCTAACTTTTATTGGGTAAATATAAATATATTTAAAAAGCATGTATAATCATATTTTAGTTAGTTTTGTTTGTTCCCGCCAATACAATGTCTTGGAGTTAACTAACATTTAAAAAAATAATATTATATTACTAGTGTGCAACGTAAGATTTCAAAGAAACCCGTTGTTGCGTATCAGGTACGCTATCGAACATTGAAACCCCTTTAAAGTAAAATTAATATTTAATTAAAAAATATTAATAAATATGAAAATATCTTATTCTTCATTTAATTGGGATGTTACAGTCCACCTCATCAGATATTGGGAAAACACCCCTTGTATGAAAATAAAAGTGTTGGTACATAGTCTTCAATGTAGGTGGGGTGCATATAGAAATCACAAGTAATATACAAGTATATAAATATATCCACCCACAAGACCAAACTATGGGTTCACAACCAAACACTAACCAACTCACAAGATCCCTACTTTTTTTGCCACCTCTAAATGCATAACACCATAAAAGCCACAAGCCACATTTTAAATTTACAACCAATTCCCATTATCCAACCCATTTCATTTAATTATGAAGAATCAACCATATTTAACCATACATACCCTCATTTATTTGTTCATTAAACATTTCCATACCATTAACCAAACCAAACCAATCCATTTTAAACATTATTGATGAATTAATTATTCTATCACTACCCAGGTATCTATCACAACACAACCACACATCATAAGAAGCCCATCATCTCCATCACACCATCACCCTGCCTCCCCACAAGCACAAAAAAAAAACCACCTTGCCTTCCATAAGCATGGCCAAAAGAACAGCACATCTCCACCCTAAAAGAACAACCAAACAACCACTACCTCACCACCCCAAAATCACATCCACACAACCACCACCTCGCCTCCCACAAGCATGGACAAACAACCACAACCTTGCCACCCTAAAATCATAACCAAACTACCACCACCTCTCCCCCCAAAAGCACGACCACACAACATCCACCATGCCACCCCAAAAGCATGACCACACAACCACCACCCCACCACCTTAAAAGCACAACCCCATCTCACCCATCAGCCCTACATTGCATTACAAACACAAATCACCACCCCATAAGCATTAACACATATCAAAACACATCAAATATCATTTTACAAATTTTAAAAAGGGGATTTTATCATATTTTACTTTATTTTTGGGTTGTTATCACAAAATCAATAATCCTGAGGAAACCATTTCATTATCAAAATATAAGAGGTTAGGAAATTTCCATTTTAGGGTGATATCACAACAATCACAATAGATACAAAATTAAAAAAACATATCATCCAACACAACCCCCCCCAATGGACACAATTTTAAGTGGGGAAACAAGCCTTTACAAACCATCATGTCAAAATAATATCAATACTGTAAAAGCATATGAACCATTATCATTTTACCTATTCAATTTCAATTACAAAATTATTTATCTTTAATTAAGCTGTCACAACAATCCCCATAGATAAAACAAGTTAACCCATCCTACATGTTATATAATAAAGATAAATAATGGATTCTCTACCTCAATGAAGATTTTCCAACTTGCTGTGCACCACAGGGAGAAGAAAAAATGCCCGAAAACCACAACCGCACAAGGTAAACCACAAATCAACATACACCACATCAATGGATCATAAAAAAATAGTTTAAATAACACCCCAAACCAAAACCACACCACCATAGTGAATCCCCAAGCGAAGAACGAAATGAAACCATGGGGAAATCAGAAAGCACTCACCATAGATAGCTAACAAAAAACAACCATAACTAATGGATCAAAGCATGAAGAAGGGGATAAAATATATTCCAATTATTCCAATGGATCTACTAAAATTATAGAGGGAGGGATCGACTGAATGAAAAGAAATTAGGTGGAAAAGGTTATAAAATATACCAGAATCTTCTGGTTTCACATCGTGTAAAATATATATGGTGTGTAAACCAATGGTTTTCCAAAAATTACATATTTCACTAAAAAAATGTTTCATTATTATTTAATTAATAAAATTAATGAATTACACTTACACAACATTTAATCCATATTAGAGGTTCCCCCTCTTCCCAATTTAAAATCTATGAACTAGTTGTCTTCACAATCCCTGAACCATTAGTTCATATCGTGTAAACATTACCTGATGTGAATTTCATACCACATCAATTCTGTAGCCCTGAACTCCACTAAAAAATCTCAGAACCTCTCTTAAATACCTCCAACCAAAAAAATTGGAAAGGTAAAAGATCGAGAAGGCATGAACCATTACATCAAATACTTGTCAAATGATTCTCACCATTGAGAAACCAAAACCAATCCTAGAATAGAAATAGGTTCAAATAACCACCCCATGATACACCTCTCAAGGATCTCATTACTCCTTAATGATACTCCTAGCCAAACCTTCCAAACCAAATGACTACAAAATATCTACACAAACTCATCACCACACCACCACATCACCACAAACATCCAACCTCTACATAATCCAAACCAACAACCACCACAACCAAAAATTTGCACTACTCTAAAGATACTAATAATGGAATTCCATCCTCCATGTCAAGATACTATCCATTCTGGGAAACACTGACTCACTCGCACGAGTTTAATCACATAATAGTATAATGCATCTCGATTAGGAATCAGTTCCTCCCCTTTTCATATGTTGGAACTTTACCACATATTATACATCAAAAAATAGGGAAAACAACTCATCAGATAAAACAAAAAGGTCTCAAACATCACATCACAAGAAAAAAATAGTAAGGAAAACTCAAAAACATCTTCGGGTACCATGCACACATCTACATCTCTCACTCCCAAGTACTCTACTCTAGGAGACCATGCCTACACAATACAAATACCAAAGGTATGGTTCATACTCACAACACTTTCTATTAAGGATCCTAGATCTCTAATGGATTATACAAGAACATTGCGTCATCCTCGATATATAACTCTCCCCAATCAATGGCATGTTATTCATCGTGATGATTACAAGGAAGATAAGAGATGTGGAAGACAACATGGTGTTTGAGTTGGTGTCCTAGAACCAACTACTTTGTTCTTTATGATAAACTTATATTCATGGATTTGAATATTAATAAATACCTTATCACATATTGATTGTTATTCTGCATGAAAATGCATGTGATAATGTCCTAAGAATAGTTTTTTCCACTAAGGGGTCATAACAGATCACTGCTATGATGAGAACCCAGAAGTGACATAACACTATTCTTGAATATATGTTCTATGGATGGATGATGTTATTTGAGGGACATAAATAATATAGGCCATTAGCGGTGAGGACTCATAAAACTTTTAGGCACCTTCTCATGGTGTGAACCCTTGGTAATATCCAAGAGGATATTATGAGAATGAGACTTGCCAGTAGAAAATCCACATTTCATTGTATCATTGGATGTTCCTATCTTTGGACATGTGTATTGGTCCTTGGAATTTAAGATTATTATTAAGGGGTATTAAAACTCACACACTTAGATTCATTGATGAAAACTGTAATGAGACACTGTTAATAGAAAGGTAAGATATGTTGGGTGCGCCACGAGTAATACTGCATTAATAAATAATATGAGAAAGGATTTCCCCCTTTTGTTCCATAATAGAAGTTGATATCTCAGGCCCTTTGATGGAATTGATATATCCTAAATAAATCCATGTCCCTGGTGAGGAAAGTGAAAGTTAAATTCTAGGAGGTCAAAAAAGAGTAATCAAGCGCTTGGGTTGATGACACTAGAATGCAACCCGCTTGATTCGAGATATTGAGACAAATGGATTACATTACATGGTAAGCATTCGTATGAGGTGACACGTCACTATGGTGTTAACTTCTTTCTATATGGGTGCCTTGGAGTATTTATAGACACTAACCTTGGAATTTAGGTAGGATCCGCCTAATACCATTGAGAAAGAGGCCTATAGGGTCACATACTAAGTGTATCCAAGTATATCAGTTAAATATTCATTTAACAAGTCGAATAAAGATTATTCCTGATTGTGGTTTAATAATTATTCAAGGATGCTTGATCATATTTATTTAGACACTAGTTATTCAAGAAAATATATTATGGAAAAAATAATTTATTTATTAGTGAATAATGCATTGATATTTATTTGAGAAATAAATAGTCATTATTCAAGGTCTAATAAATGTAGTGGATGAAATAAAGAAAATGAAAAAACAAAAGTACACACCTTGTATATTAATATACATGCCATGTAGTTTTTTAGGGGATTTGTGAGAAATAATAATATTTATTTAATTAAATAATATTAGGTGTAATTATTTGGGTGCATGTAAGTGATAATAATAGTCAAATTTAATTATTAGACATGGGTTCTTACTAAGAATTAAATGAAATGAATAAATGCCTTTGGGTAATTAATTTATTTTATTATTCTAAGTAATATAAATCCCAATTACATTATCCTCATTAGATATAGCCATTATTCTTGGTTGTTCACAACGGATCTAGAGAAATATCTCAATCCAAGAGAGAATTTATTTCCTTCAAGAATTATCTCAAGTCACGAGGGAGATCCTCCTCCACTGAATCAAGGAGAGAGCTTTGGAAGCGGCTCTCAAGGCAATCGAAGGAGGACATCACAAGTGAAGGATCTTCCATTCTAGCACCTATATATCCCTTTGGTGATGTCCATAGATATGTGGATCACATGTGGATCACTACTAGAGGAATCCTACACTTGGATTATGCAACACAATGATGTATCACATTGGATCGTGACTAGAAGAATCAATGGAGAGAGAATTCAATAAAGGTAATTCTTTCCTTTTAATTAAATTAATTATAACCAACATTTGATGATCCTATCTATGGTTTTGGTAATTCTGTCTTTCTTTTTCATTCTTAATTCTATTTTTAAGATCTAATGTTTTATCATCGTGATGGATCTCAGATTGATCATTGTTAATGGTAAAATTCAAATTGGGTACACCCATCCATTCACTTACACTATGCCCGAAACCTATAAGTGCTATCCGAGAGGTCATATCGTTAATTATAATTATTTAGTTTTTATTTTATGTTTTACACATTTAATAATTTTTTTTGTTTCAATTCAAGTTAATCGTTCTGTAAATATGAATCTCGAGATTTGTTCATCCTCTTTCATTTCTAATTCACCTTACAGAAACAGTCTTTTTATTTAAATTTTGATTAAAATAAAAATGGAATATCATCCCGAGGTACCAAAGGTTCCTAGACTACACAACCATAACACACGACAAGTTAGTTGGACTCACACGCCATGTAGTTGGACTCTCACAGCGTGTATTCTGCCTTACACACTGTGTAGTCAAGGTTCAATGCATCGAGACTGGTATGCCAAACCAAGACATGTACTGGAGTTTATCTGAGTCTTTATGACTCTGTGTGTAGACCAGGAATAGGTGGCACACAGTTTCCGGATTACATGCCTTGTGGACCACTGGACACGGTGTGTAGTCCCTTCGAGTTAGGGTTGGACCGTGTACCCCGTACACGGCTTGCCCAGTTGGAGACCATGTAATGTAGATACTACATGATGTGTGGCCCAATAGACACATCGTGTACTCCGAAGATTTCTGAATTACATCTATACACAGTATCCCTTGGAATGTACTTTGGATGGATGGTGAATGACAGTACACGCTGTGTACTCATCCAAATTACGCAGATTTATTAAAATTTATTATTATATTATATAAACCCTTAAGATGTGTACCATGGTGCAATAATAAAGATGGGGCACAACTCGTGATATGTGTTTTATATATTTGTGTTTAATTTAACATCAACATAATGTTCATTTCTACTCATTGGGTAGTTATGAATGAGAATTCATCTGGTTGCCTCCAAGGTGCATGTTATGTGGAAAGATACTTTTAAATGAATTTATTTGTTTAAAATTATGATGGATGAGAATCTCAAGGAAATTCAGAAAATGGTTTAAGATAAAAGGATTGATTAATTAAAGATAATAATTAATTGATTTGAGCGTGATTTATCTTAAACAAAGAACAATTAAAGAATTTAATGCTAGTTTTATTTATGCATAAATATTGTTGCATGTATGGATGATCATGATCTAGACCATGGACTTTGTATGTGTATGATTTATTTTAATTTATTTATTTAAATTAAATTTGTTGTCCTATGATCCTTCTCCTCATTAATATGTAGGGCCTGCGTGCCCGAGGTTTATTTTATGTAAAACCCTATTTTACCCCTCACCTACATGTGAGATAAAAGAATATGTAATATATGTAGCTCCCAAGCTAGTGGAGGCAACTCAAGTTAGGAGCTAAGATGAAACCAATCCAAGGAGATACAAAGGTAGACAGGTGGAAAGCTAGAAACACAAACACAAAATGTTCAATGTGTTTCTCCCCTAGGTCTTAGGTTAGTTTATCAACCACTAGATAAACTAACCAATAGAACAAAATCATGATCATGCCATTTATTTTATTTTTTCTAGTTGCATGGTTTATTTATTATGGGTGTGTTGTCATGATCACACAATTAATGAATTAAACAAGCATGCAAGATAGAACTAAAATAAGTCGGGATTATGCATAAATATTATCTTAGACATGGTTAATCACTTAAGTATATACTACTTTATATTAAAAAGAATATAAGAAAGATAATAAATTGGTCATTTACTTATAAGGATAAAATCACTCAAGGAAATATTAAGTCGGTATAGCCTTCCATAATCTTGGTTAGAATTGAACCATAGTTCAAAGTATTTGACCAACCCTAGTTGGGGTGCTTTTAATATTCGAGGAATTATAATTCAAGGTTTTGGGTTGATTTTAATTTGTTCACAACAATGGTTTACTGCCATAGTAGGACATGGTGTGACCAAAACACAAAGGTTGAGGAAATCCAAAATAAAAGGATTTCATGATTGGAGAGTCCACTCAGTGGATCAAGGAGCTGCGTGTTAATGTAGTTGGAATTTGGAATGCCTACCTAAAACCTTTCAAGTTTCTTGAACAACCCTAGTTGAGGTAATGATAAGGGAAATATGGATCATTTCCACTAAAATATTTAGGAAACAGAATATTCCAAATTCAATAGTGAGGGATATTGGATTTCAATAAAATAGCGGGAGAATAATAATTATTAATTTATTTATTTCTCTTGTTTTTAAGATGATAAAGTACTAAATATTTTCTCATATTAATTTGTATAAATGGTAAGAAAAATGACTTCAAACATATCATTATAAACCATACTTGAGAAGGAAAACCTTCTCACCAACACTAATTTCTAGGAGTGGAAGAGGAGTTTACTCGTCATCCTTCACAATGAGGGGAAATTATATGTGCTAGAGAGGCCTCTTCTAGTTGTACCTAGAAATGAGGCCAATGATGATGATATATCTCTCTTTATGAAACATTTGGATGATTCCATAGATGTCCAATGTTTCATTCTACTGGACATGTCTAATAAGCTCTTGAGGCTACATTAAAACTTGGAAACGTATGACATGATGTCTCACCTTATGGATCTCTATCAAGAGAAGGAGTGACATGAGAGATATGAGATCTCCAATTCTTTGTTCAAAACTAATATTGGAGAGTCTGTGCCAGATGGGCCTCATGTAGTCAGGCTTATTGGCTACATTGAATGCCTAGACATCTTAGATATTAAGTTCCCGAATGAGTTGCGTATAGATCTCATACTATCATCACTACCTGACACCTTATCTTGCTTTATTGTTAACTAAAACATGAGAAAAAATGAGAAGAGTCTATCAGAACTTCTGACCTTGATTCTCTAGGTAGATAAAGACATGGTGCATAACAAACTTACAGTCCTTATGGTGAATAAGAAGAGGAAGGGAAAGGAAAAGGGGACAATGATTTATAAATGGTCTGAAGCCCTCGAACACCGTCCCTCCAAGAAGGGGAAGATCCAGAGGCAAGGTAAGGAATGAGAGGTAGTATGTTTTTCATGTGGCAAGCCAGGCCACAGGAAGAGAAACTACACCCATAAGTGTGGGGATGCTAAAGGTGCATTTGTTATTGAGTGTAATATTTTTATTTCTACACATTGGGTATTATATATAGCATGTAGTGATCCCATATATATTAAAATGAAGGAACCAAGTAGATTTAGAAAGATTTCGAGAGGAGTGGTGGATCATCGAGTTGCCAATGACATGAGGCTGGCTACGTTGTCCATTGGAGATTACCATTTATCATTGACAACTGGAATGCTTTTGATTTTACATTATTGTTATTATGTACCTAGTGTTACCAAGAACATAATTTCTATATCATGTTTGGATATGGATAGATTTATTATAACACCCCAAGCTTCCACGGTACATTTCCCTTTGAATAATACAATAGTGTTTGTTGTACGTAACTTCGAGTTCTAACACACCACAACCAATCAAACTAGCCGTTATGAATAGTAATACCCAACTTTTGAAATTTTATAAATTTTATCTTTAAAAATGTACTTAATTTTTGGATTCAGAGTATCAAAATTAGCTTAGGGTGAATTTTTGGTATTTTTCTGAAAACTTTCAATTTTTGATGAATAGTGAAAAACACTAAGTTATTGTTTAAAACTGACTTTTTATTTAAATAATTATTTATTTTATTTAAATTTATTTTAGGTAAAAATAGATAAATAATACCTATATAATTTCAATGTAATTCATTGGTGTCAGTTTATAATAATTTTAGATATATAAAAATTTTATTGAGATTTTTACCGTCTTTTACCCACCTCCTTGGAGCATTTGCAAATTTACATAAAACTTAATTTTATCGCTTATGTGAGTTGAATTTCAAAAATCCGAGAGACACGGTTGATATTAGTAAGTAAAATTTGGTTCAATAAGATGAAAATAATTTTTGGTGAATAGTAACTTTTTTACTTTTTATTTACCACGGTTAAAAGTAAATAGGGTAATTAAAGGTAAAAATAATATTATTATTACCCTAACACATGTCCTAATTCTATTGTATAAGTGTAATTCGACCAAAAACAACCTTAGGAATAAAATATTTTCCTTTAGGTCCACTTAGATTAGATTAGGACATTTATTATTATTTAATTCAAAGAAGAGTTAAAAGAGTTAAAATAAAAGTTTAATAACTAAAACATTTTTAATGTAGGGTTATACATAAGATAAATTCGACTATAAATATTAATTATAATGCTAAAAATATTTAATACATAATGGTATTTTATTTATATTTTTTAGACATTAAATAATTTAATTTATTTATGACACAATGATAATTCAATAATTATCTAATTAATGAAATACTAAAATAATTGATATTATAAATATCCAAATAAATATAATTTGAGAATTTTAATGAATTCCACTAATTTTATAGGTTAATATGACATGTTAGGGTTGGTTAGATGAATTGTTTTTGAAGTAATAATGTTTTTATGAATGTAGAAAAAACAAAATACCAAATAGTGTCAAAATTGACATAAAAGAGTTTTTAAAAAAAATATTATATTATTAATTGATATTATATTCCTAAAAATATAAGGTTTAGAAAAAAGACTTATATAATGATAGGTGTATCATTAATGAACCTCTTGGGGTTATCTTGTAAGTATATAGTAAGTTTATTAACCATATAATATAAAAATACAAAGAGACATGGTAAATGTCAAACTATTTAACTAAGAGTTAAATCTAAAAGATAAAGTTAATATAGTGACCCAAACCTGTATAAAACCTATTGGTTGAGTGTTTTTCTACCCATACCAACCTTATACTTTAAATAATTCATTTTTGATCTATTAGAAACCGAAAATGATTTTATTATAAAATAATATTTCTAGCTTTTCCTAAGGTGCCCCTCACCCCTCTTATAAAAGGGTACTCCCCCTTCTCTCTAATTCACACCTTAAAAGACATTTGGATTGGCCAAAATCTGCCCAAATACCCTACCAAAAATACTCCTTTAATCCTAGAGGCCTTCCTTTAGTCATAAAGTCAACCTATGGAGCCCTTTTGATCAAATCAAAAGGAAGACCCCAAAGAAGAGGTATATATTTCATCACATATTTCTAGTTCCTTTCTTCTTCCACTTCCTTTTTCTTTATTGTTTCCATTAAAAAATAATAACTCTAGTATCTTCTATATACTGTGATGTTATTATAAATATGGTACAACCAAATTCATTATTTAATCCATCCCTTGAATGACATGTCACCATACGTGCGTACGTACGGCTTACCATCTCCATGTCGTGGTGTAATTGTTATTCAATGCATTATTATTTGGATGGGTATAATAATGATGTGTAATTTATATAAATAATAAATATAAAATGATAATGATTCTTTATATATGATATACCATCCAATTTTATATTATTTTAATATTAAAATAATGATATTGCCGCCCGTGTGTACGTACGGATTACCGTCTCCACGAACGCAATGAGTTTCATTCCCCATCGTATCCATTCAAGACTAATTTTCATTAGATGATTAAAAATATTGTTTAAAGACATAATATCATTCTGAATATGAATAAGATACATCTTATCCAAAACAAACATTACTTACGTAACAAATCATATAGAGGAAAACGAATCAGTTAACACCCGAAACGATGATAATACTAAAATATTATTAACAAAGAAATATTAAAAGATCATATATGATATCATATTAATGTATATGATTCTTGTATAATTTAATAACATTTATTTCACCATTATGAAGGAGTTTAACCTACCCTCAACCAAGTAAAAGTACAAGGTAAGGGTTAATTCTACAATCTCTTCATTATCCGAGGTTGTTTATACATAATTATCTACTAGGACCTATTTATCATCCACATCCATGGTTCTTAAAAATGTATTTCAAAACATTATTACTATTTACTAGACTATGGGTTAAAGTAATTTATACCCTTTTTTTTAATTTTATAATATGTTTATAAAGGAATCTTTCCTTCGTTTTCCAAACAAGGTCCTTTATAACCTTTTCGAAAAAATTAAGGTAAGAATTCCTTTTTAACTTATATGGAGGGTGAGGCAATTTTCCACCATTATAACATAATCTAAGATTCCCTTACAAGCTTATAAGAATATTTTCAAAATATTTTTTTTCTTAAATTATTTCAAAATAAAAAGAGATATTTTTCTAAAAAATGTTTTGATTTCATCTATGTCAGCATCCTTTGATGGATTTTAAGCTTATTTGAAGTTGATTTATTGTGATACAAAACTTCCATATTATATTGAAGGTTTTGTGATATGTTTGACTGTGGATGTGTTATTTTTGCACCATTCATGGTTTATGGATAAAGTATTGACATTTCGTATGCTAGTCTTAATACGAATGTTTATGTAATGTTTAAACCCTTTCATATGAGGAATGAATTGGACTTAGTATGTGACGGGTGGAGCCCAAAATAGCTCATTGATGCATAGATAGGTATCATGAGACAAACTAGTGTCTTGGTACAAGGCCTTGACAAAATATTATATGTAGTCTTGGAACAAGGCCTTGATTATGTGGTTATGAAAGTATGGCATTATGCATTCCACCATTATGAAAGTGGCTATTGATATTACATGTGATTATTTGACTAGTAGAATATCCATGTGAGTAAGTAAATGAAATTATTTGATTTTATCTTTTCCATATTATCGTGAAGTTCAAGTTTAAAAGGCTTTTGTTTTAGTCTTATACATTGCCTTAAATTTTTATGCTTATTTATGAAAGTTTCCAATATATTGTTATCCTTACTGAGCATCTTAGCTCACCCCTTTCTATGTTTTATTTTTCCCAGGATGAAAAGAAGTATTTTATGACTGACCTGTAGGGGTATTTTGAGGGGATATGGGTGTGGTCTATGGAAACAATGTTGTATTAGTTTTTTTAATTTTATGATGTAATGTAAACCTTATGAATGTATCTAGTACTTCCAAGGCTAATAAACTAATCGGTCTTTCGAGAATTGATCTTTTTTGATCATGCCAATGATACGTAATGATGCACCGACTCTGGGCTTCTGGAGTCGGGGCATTACATTTATTTTCAGGTTTTGAAATAAGGGTTGTTTCTTTTATAAGTACAAAATATGTTATGGTATGATGCATTTAAATAATGGTTTGTAGGTATTAAATTATGAAAACCAAGTTTTGGCAATCGATAACAAAAAAAACTCACATGACTCATACAACACCCAGTTCTGGTATCAATGTCTTTGTAATGTAAACAAGAATCACCTGACAAAGATCTACAAGATGGTTATTTAGAATCTACTGAGATAACACTACTTGATTGATGTTACAATTGTTTATAAGGGAAAATGACCAAGCCACATTTCCATAGGATAGCGTGAAAGGGCCACATAGTTTCTAGGATTGGTACACACGGATGTGTGTGTACCATTTCCAGTAGAAGTTGTAGGTTAATATTCTTACTTCATTACTTTTACTGATGATTTAAGAAGATATGGTTATATCTACTTAATGTGGTATAAGTCAGAGTCCTTAGAGAAATTTAAGGAATTCAAGAATAAAGTATAGAATTAGCTTCGTAAGAAGATAAAGAAGCTTTGATCAGATCGAGGTGGAGAATATCTAAACTAAGAGTTCATCAAACTTTTACATGATTCTGGGATTATATCTCAACTCACTACTCCTTATACACCACAGTGGAATGATATTAGTGAAAGGAGGAACCACACCTTTTTGGACATGGTGAGGTTGATGATGAGTCATACAGATATTCCGTTATCTTTTTGGGGATGTGCATTACAAAATTCAGCATACACATTAAACCGAGTACCAAATAAGGTGGAAAATGTAATTCCCTCTAAGTTATGGAATGGAAAGAAAACCATTTTTTCGTACACACATGTATGGGGATGCGAGGCATTTGTAAAGGCCTTATCATGAAACAAACTAGAACCCCAGGGAATGAGGTGTATCTTTATAGGATATCCTATGGAAACAAAAGGATATTACCTATATAACCCTTCAAATAAGAAAGTGACCATCACTATACAGGCTATATTTCCTGAGAGGGAGCACTTCCTCAAAAAGGATAGTGGGAGCCAGATTGACTTCAATGAAGTTGATGCTGAAGATACACAAGAGTTTGTATAGGAACAAGTTCTATAGGTCCCTATGGAAGAGGTTCTAGAAACACAAGTACTACATAGGAGCTCAAGATAGGTAAGGTAGCTAGAGAGATTTGGTTTCCTAGTCATCGAGGATGGTGAATCACTATTTTTGGACAATGATGAACATATCTCTTACAAGGAAGTAGTAGAGAGTTCAAAATCTACAAGATGGATAGAATCATTGAATTCTGAGATGGATTCCATGTATCAGAACCAAGTCTGGATTCTGGTCGATGATCCAGTTGATGTAAATCCTGTTGGATGCAAATGGGTATTCAAGATAAAACTGAACATAGAAGTTCAAGTTAGCACCTATAAAGAAAGCCTAGTGGCTAAAGGATTCAGACAACGTCTAGGAATTGACTATGATGAAACCTTCTCGCCAATTTCCATGTTTAAATCCATAAGAATCAAACTTTCAATAGCAGGTTATCATGACTATGAGATTTGAAAAATGGATGTCAAAATAGCATTCCTTAATGGGAACATTTAGAAAGATGTCTATATGATACAACCAGAAGGGTTTGTGACACCAGGTGAAGATAAACAGGTTTTCAAGTTGCAGAAATATATTTATGGATTAAAGTAATAATCCAAGTCGTGGAACATTCGATTTGATGAAGCCATAAAAGAATATGGTTTCATTAAGAATGAATGTGAGCCATGTGTTTATAGACGGTTTAATGGGAATGAAGTTGTTATCCTAGTATTATATTTTGATGACATATTAATTATTGGAAATGATGTACCGGTCTTATAGTCAGTTAAGGATTGGTTGAACAAGTGCTTCTCTATGAAAGACTTAGGTGAAGTAGCCTACATTTTAGGGATCAAGATCATTCTTGATATATCAAAGAGGTCACTTGGACTAAGTCAGGGTACATACATTGACCAGATACTAAAGACATTTAGTATGGAACAATCCAAGAAGGGATTGGTTCCAGTGTCACATGGCTTACATCTTTCTAAGATAATGTGTCCTTAGACACAACTGGAGAAAGATAGGATGAGTAAGATCCTATATGCTTCGGCTATAGGATCCATCATGTATAACATGTTATATAAGAAGCTCTATATTGCCTATCCACTGATAATGGTAGGCAGATATCAAGAATATCTAAGAGAAAAACATTGGAATTCTGTTAAGACTATCATTAAGTATCTAAAAAGAACTAAGGATATGCTCCTTGTGTATGGAGGAGATGAGGAGCTTGTCATCAAAGGGTATGCTGATGCTGGTTTTCAGACAGATCAGAATGATCTAATGTCACAATCAGGATATGTTTTCTATCTCAATAGAGGAGATATGAGCTGGAAGAGTTCAAAGCATCTAGTTTTCACCGATTCTACAATGGATTCAGAATATATAGTGGCTTTTTATGCAGTTAAGAAAGCCATATGGATTCAGAACTTTGTCTAGGGACTTGATGTGGTTCCTAGCAGTAGAGACCCTATCACATTGTATTGTGATAATACTAGAGTGGTGTCTCTTGAAAAAGAACCAAGGTCACATCAACGGACAAATCACATTCTCCAGAAGTGTCACCTCTCGAGAGATTTCTATCAAAGGGGTGAAGTTGTAGTGAGTAGAGTATCCATGGAAGAGAATGTGGAAGAATCCATGACTAAAGTCATATATCAGAATAAGCACGAATATCATATGAGATCTAGCAGGATAAAGGTTTTTAGTAGTTGGCTCTAGTCCAAGTGGGAGTTTGTTGGATTTGGTGGCCTAGAACCAACTAATCTATACTTTATGATAAAATTTTATTCATGGATTTGAATATTAATAAATACCTTATCACATATTTATTGTTCTTCTGTGTGAAAATGCATGTGATAATTTCCTAAGAATAATTGTTGCACTAAAGGGTCATAGCAGATCCCAACTATGATGAGAACCAGAAGTTCCATAATATTATTCTTGAATATATGTTCTATGGACAGATGATGTTATTTGAGGGACACGAATATTACTGGCCATTAGGCACATGCAATCATAAAACTTTGAGGCACCTTCTCATGGTGTGTGCCCTCGGTAATATCCCGAAGGATATTATGAGAATGAGTCCTGCCAGTAGGAAATCCACATTTCATAATGTCATTGGATGTTCCTATCTGCGGCTGTGTGTATTGGTCCTTGGACTTTAATATTATTATTAATGGGTATTAAAACTCATTCACTTAGATGTATTGATGAAAACTGTGATGACACACTATTCACAGTGAGGTAAGATATGTTTGGTGCGTCACGTGTAATACCACATTAATAGATAATGCGAGAAAGGATTTTCCCTTCTTTTCCATAATGAAAGTTGGTATCTTATGCCCTTTTATAGAATTTTTATAGCCTAAATAAATCCATGGAGATGGTGAGGAATGGGAAAGTTCAGTTCTGGGAGGTCAAAGAAAGAGTAATCAAGTGCATGGGTTGATGACACTAGAACAAAACTCGCTTGATTCGAGATATCGAGACAAATGGATCACATTACATGGTAAGCATTCATATGAAGTGACATGTCATTGCGACATTAACTTCTTTATCTATGGGATCCTTAGTGTATTGCTATAATCTAACCTTAAAATTCAGGCAGGATCTACCTAATACCACTGAGAAAGAGGCTTAGAGGGTCACACACTAAGTGTATCCAAGTATCTCAGTTAAATATTCATTTAACAAGTTGAATAAATATTATTACTAATTGTGGTTTAATAATTATTCAAGGATGCCTGATTGAATTTATTTTGACACTAGTTATTCAAGAGAATATATTGTGGGTGAAATAATATATTTATTAGAAAATAATGCGGTGATATTTATTTAAGAAATAAATAGTCATTATTCAAGGTCTAATAAATGTGGTGGAGGAAATAAAGAAAATGGAAAAACAAAAGTACATGCCTTGTATATTAATATACATGCTGTGTATTTTTTTGGGGATTTGTGAGAAATAATATTATTTATTTAATTAAATAATATTACGTGTAATTCACTGGGTGCATGCTAAGTGATAATAATAATCAAATGTTATTATTAGACATGGGGTATTAATAAGAATTAAATGAAATGAATAAATGCCTTTAGGTAATTAATTCATTTTATTAGTTTAAGTAATATAAATCCCAATTATAGTATTCTCATTAGATCTAGCCATTCTTTGTGGTTGTGCACAAAGGATCTGGATAAATCTATCAAGCTAAGAGAGAATTCCTTTCCTCTAAGAATGCTCTCAAGTCACGGGAGAGATCCTCCTCCATTGAATCAAAGAGATCTATTTGAAAGAGGCTCTCAAGGTGATTGAAGGCGGACATCATAAGTGAAGGATATTCTATGATAGCACCCAGAGAACCCTTCAACAATGTCCATAGATATGTGGAGCACCTGTGGATCACCGCTAGAGGGATCCAACACTTGGATTATGTGACGTAATGAAAGATCACATTGGATCATGACCGAAACCATCAATGGAGGGATAATTACATCAAGGTAATTCTTATCTTTTAATTAAATTAATTATAATGAAAATATGATGATCCTATCTATGGTTATGGGACTTCTCTCTTTCCTTTTTGTTCTTCATTCTATTCTCAAGATTCGGCATTTTATCATCATGATGGATCTCGAGTTGATTGTTGTTAATGGTAAAATTAAAGTTGGGTATACCCATCCACGCGCTTCCACTGCACCCAAAACCTAAAAATGGATCCTCTCCAACAGTGACGGAAATTCCAACCGATACGCCACCTCACCAATTCACCCCAACACTTCAAAGGACCCAGAAAAACCTGGGAGAAATCTCACTCCCTCTACCAAATATCTTCTTCCCATGTTGAGGAGAAACCTTCAAGAACACTTGGTTCCCAACCTCAAACTTGAAGGGCCACCTCTTGTGATTAATATAAGTCTTCTTCCATTCATACACTGATTTAATTATCTCATGAACAATACAAACCTTCTCCATTGTGCTCTATACCACATCAGGTCCAAGAACTACTGCCTCCCCAAACTCTATCTAGAATAACATAGAACAACATGGTATCCTATAAAAAGCATCAAATGGGTCCATACCAATAGATGGATGATATCTTTTTTTATGAAAAATAAACACAATGAAAGTTTCATTACCATAATCTAAAAAATTCCAAGATGCATGACCACAAAATATCCTCTAGTGCCTGGATGGTCCACTCCATCTGCCCATCTGCCTGAGGGTGGAGAGTAGTGATGAGGCACAACTAAGTGCCAAAAGCATGCTGTAATCCCCTCCATAATAATGAGGTAAAAATGTGTCCTATTCTAAGATAATGGATCTCATAACTCCATGTAACCACACCACCTTATCCATATACATATTATCCAAAGCATTCACTATTCCTGAATCATTGATCACTAAGAAGTGGGATCATTTCATTATCCGATACATGATCACCTAGATAGCATCAAAACCTCCCTAAGATCTGGGTAACCTTGTTAAAAAATCAATTGATATGTCATCCCATTTACACTCGAGAATATACAAAGGCTGTAATGAAATGCCAGGAACATGATGCTTGACCTTTACCTACTAGAAAACCAAACACCTCACCATGAATTCCACCACCTCTCATTTCATCCCAAACCACAAAAAATGAATATGAAAACTATGGTACATCATGGAAACTCTAGAGTGTAACTCTAAATTTGATCTATGGAACTCATGAAGGACTCCTTTGCATGTTTCTACCAGAAAAAATGACCTCCCATGAAACAACATCCAGTTCTGACTATCCTCTGAACGTCCCTCTGGAGCATGACTATGACCAACAAGATCATACATCACCTCTACCTATGAGTCTCCCCATTGAGACTCCTCCACCTGCAACATCATATAATACTTCACCATCATCTGAATTAGAAAACCTCTACTATTATCCACCCTTGTGTCTATGTGCAATTATTCCAACTACTCTATTGCTCTCCAAACATCCCCAGACTCCTACAAAACATATTTCCATGACTTCCTGCTAAAATCATCAGCCAAAAAATACCATTTTCTCAAGGTGTAGAAGATATCAAAATCACAATCCTACAGAAAATTCATCTATCTCCACTATCAAAAATTCAGATCACACTAAGAAAAGATATACCTCAAACTATTATGATTTGTGAAGACCACAAAGTGATCCCTAATGAGGTAATGTTTCCACAAATTTAGTGCAAACACAACTACTAATAGCTTTAGATAAAAGTTGTAATAGTTACACTAATGGGGATGTAACTTCATAGACCCATAAGAAATCTGTTCCCTCTATTGCATCAACATGCATCCTAATATTAGACAAGAATCATCAAAAAACACCTCCAACATCACACCCTCCTCAGGAAACTGAAGCAATGAAGCACTGAACAAATTCCCCTTTAGGTAACCAAATACTTCCAAGCATTAATTATTCTACAAAAGAGCCTAGTCTTTCCTGGTAAAAACCGCCACTAGGGCTTCAAATTAAGAGAAATTAGGCACAAACCTCTAATAATATCATACAAGACAAAGAAAACTACAATACTCTACCATTTTATTAGGTACTTATTAAGAAAAAACCACTTCAACCTTTGATGGATCTAATTACACACCTTGTTGAGACACCACATGCTTGAGAAAATTCACCTATTATGTCCAAAACCTACACTTGGACAACTTTCCATAAATATGGTAGTGTTTATGGACCTATAAAATAACTCAAAGAATCTTGACATGATACTCCTCTAACTTTGAGTAGATCCAGATATCATCGATGAATATGATGATGAACTAGTCTAGGAACTCACAAAACCTAGAGTTTATAAGCCCCATGAACATAGATGGTGTGTTCATAACACTGAATGACATGAATACAAACTCAATGTGACCATACCTACATCTGAAGGTCTTCTTTGAGATATTTCCCTCCTTCACCCTCAATTGGTGATATACATACCACTGTTCAATATTAGAAAACCAAATCACCCTTTTAGATGGTCTAAAAGATTTTATATCCTTAGAAGAGGGTAACTGTTCTTGACTACCACCTGATTCAACCTCTGGTAGTCCATAAACAACCCCATACTACCATCCGCCTTCTTATAGAACAACATTAGAGCACCCCATGATGACACACTAGGATAGATAAAAATTTTCTATATCAGATCATCTATCTAAATCCTAAAATTTTTCAACTCATAAGGGTTCATCTGATAAGGATCCATCAAAATCAGAGAAGCACCAGGTTGCATGTCTATCCCAAACTCAACATCATGTCAAGGGGGTAGTGTCACAACCTACTCAAGGAAATAATCTATAAACTCTCCAATTACCCTGGGGACCCCAACTATCCTAGAATCCACTTATTCCATTGAAAACCCAGCCATCAAAGAAGGATGGGGATCCACATGTTAATTTCCTTTATAATAACCCTGATCACCAAAGAAAACCGCATACTTTCCATCCACATATAAGAACACAAATATCCTCCAAAAGCAATAAATAATAGAACTCATGGAATACAAACAATAAATTTCTAAGATAACATCATATGGATGAATTTGTAGCAAGAAAAGATCCCCATAGGACAAATGTAGCCCCATCATCAGTCTACACCCCTAACACAGATCAAACAAGTTGGTCTAGCCTACGAATAACATAGTCAACTCTAGGGGCATAGTAAGCCTCTATATGTCTAGTCCCATATCATAGACTATAGTGGGTGAAACAAAGGTGTGCGAAGATCCTAAATCAAATAAGGAATAACCAAGGGTACTAAACAAACTGATCGTACCTATGATAATCTCTGGCCCTTCTAGCACTGCCTCCTCTACTACGTATAACTGACCATGCCAAACTCCTTTACCAATCTATTAAATACCACCACCATGATCACACTCGAATAGAGGTACCTAAACATGAGGAACATCCTATGGTCAGATTCTACCCACTCTATCTCCCCTCATTGGAGCATAAGACCGATTCCTTTGTTGAATAAAGATTATTCCTGATTGTGGTTTAATAATTATTCAAGGATGCCTGATCATATTTATTTATACACTAGTTATTCAAGAGAATATATTGTGGAAAAAATAATTTTTTTATTAGTGAATAATTCATTGATATTTATTTGAGAAATAAATAGTCATTATTCAAGGTCTAATAAATGTAGTGGAGGAAATAAAGAAAGTGAAAAAACAAAAGTACACACCTTTTATATTAATATACATGCCATGTAGTTTTTTAGGGGATTTGTGAGAAATAATAATATTTATTTAATTAAATAATATTAGGTGTAATTATTTGGGTGCATGTCAAGTGATAATAATAGTCAAAATTAATTATTAGACATGGGGCCTTACTAAGAATTAAATGAAATGAATAAATGACTTTGGGTAATTAATTCATTTTGTTATTCTAAGTAATATAAATCCCAATTACATTATCCTCATTAGATCTAGCCATTATTTTTGGTTGTGCACAACGGATATAGAGAAATATCTCAATCCAAGAGAGAATTCCTTTCCTTAAAGAATGATCTCTAGTCACGAGGGAGATCCTCCTCCACCGAATCAAGGAGAGCGCTTTGGAAGCGACTCTCAAGGCGATCGAAGGAGGAAATCACAAGTGAAGGATCTTCCATTATAGCACATAGATATCCCTTTGGTGATGTCCAGAGATATGTGGAGCACATGTGGATCACTACTAGAGGAATCCTACACTTGGATTATAAAACACAACGATGGATCCCATTGGATCGTGACTAGAAGCATCGACAGAGAGAGAATTCCATAAAGGAAATTCTTTCATATTAATTAAATTAATTATAACCAACATTTTATGATCCTCTCTATGGTTTTGGTACTTCCATTTTTCCTTTTCATTCTTCATTCTATTTTGAAGATCCAACGTTTTATCATCGTTATGGATCTCAGATTGATCATTGTTAACGGTAAAATTCAAATTGGGTACACCCATCCATTCGCTTCCACTGTGCCTGAAACCTATAAGTGGCATCCGAGAGGTCATATTGTTTATTCTAATTATTTAGTTTTTCTTTGATGTTTTACACATTTAATAATTTTTTTGTTTCAATTCAAGTTAATCGTTCTGTAAATCTGAATATTGAGATTTGTTCATCCTCTTTCGTTTCTCATTCACCTTATAGAAACAGTATTTTTATTTTAATTTTGATTAAAATAAAAAGTGAATCTCATCCCGAAGTACCAAAGGTTCCTGGACTACACCACCATAACACACGAAATGTTAGTTGAACTCACACGCCATGTAGTTGGACTCTCACGGCGTGTATTCTGCCTCACACACTGTGTAGTCAAGGTTCAATACATCGAGACTGGTATGCCAAACCAAGACATGTGCTGGAGTTTATCTGAGTCTTTATGACTTTGTGTGTAGTCCAGGAATAGGTGGCACACAGTTTCCGGATTACATTCCTTTGTGGCCCACTGGACACGATGTGTAGTCCCTTCGAGTTAGGGTTGGACCGTGTACCCCGTACACGGCTTGCCCACCTAGAGACCATGTAACATAGATACTACATGATGTGTGGCCCACTAGACACATCATGTACTCCAAAGATTTATGAATTACATCTATACACAGTATCCCTTGGCATGTACTTTGGATGGATGGTGAATGACAGTACACATTGTGTAGTAGGAACTACACGCTGTGTACTCATCCAAATTATGCAGATTTATTAAAATTTATTATTATATTATACAAACCCTTAATATGTGTACCATGGTGCAAGAATAAAGATGGGGCACAACTCGAGATATGTGTTTTATATATTTGTGTTTAATTTAAAATCTGCATAATGTTCATTTCTACTCATTGGGTAGTTATGAATAAGAATTCATCTGGTTGCCTCCAAGGTGCATGTTATGTGCAAAGATACTTTTAAATAAATTTATTTGTTTAAAATTATTATGGATGAGAATCTCAAGGAAATTCATAAAATGTTTTAAGATAAAAGGATTTATTAATTAAAGATAATAATTAATTGATTTGAGCGTGATTTATCACAAACAAAGAACAATTAAAGAATTGAATGCTAGTTTTATTTATGCATAAATATTGTTTCATGTATGGATGATCATGATCTAGACCATGGACTTTGTATGTGGATGATTTCTTTTAATTTATTTATTTAAATTAAATTTGTTGGCCTGTGAGCCTTATCCTCATTAATATGAAGGGCCTGCGTGCCCAAGGTTTATTTTATGTAAAACCCTATTTTACCCATCACCTACATGTGAGATAAAAGAATATGTAATAAATGGAGCTCCCAAGCTAGTGGAGGCAGCTCAAGTTAGGATCTAAAGTGAAACCAATCCAAGGAGATACAAAGGTAGACAGGTGGAAAGCTACAAACACAAACCCAAAATGTTCAAGGTGTTTCTCTCCTAGGTCTTAGGTTAGTTTATCAACTGCTAGATAAACTAACCAATAGAACAAGATCATGATCATTCCATTTATTTTATTTTTTCTAGTTTCATAGTTTATTTATTATGGGTGTGTTGTCATGATCACACAATTAATGAATTAAACAAGCATGCAAGATAGAACTAAAATAAGTCGGGCTTATGCATAAATATTATCTTAGACATGGTTAATCACTTAAGTATATACCACTTTATATTCACAAGTATATAATAAATCTAATAAATTGGTGATTTATGTATAAGGATAAAATCCCTCAAGGAAATATTAAGTCGGTATAGCCTTCGATAATCTTGGTTATAATTGAACCATAGTTCAATGTGTTTGACCAACCCTAGTTGGGGTGCTTTTAATTTTCAGGGAATTATAATTCAAGGTTTTGGGTTGATTTGAATTGGTTCACATCAAGGGTTGACTGCCATAGTAGGACTTGGTGTGACCAAAACACAAAGGTCGAGGAAGTCCAAAATAAAAGGATTTTAGGATTGGGGAGTCCACTCAGTGGATCAAGGAGCAGCGAGTTAATGTAGTTGGCATTTTTAATGCCTACCTAAAACCTTTAAAGTTGCTTGAACAACCCTAGTTGGGGTAATGATAAGGGAAATATGAATCCTTTCCACTAAAATATTCAGGAAACGGAATATTCCAAAGTCAATAGTGAGGGATATTGGATTTCAATAAAATAGTGGGAGACTAATAAGTATTAATTTATTTATTTCTCTCGTTTTTAAGATGATAAAGTAATAAATATTTTCTCATATTAATTTGTATAAATGGTAAGAAAAATTACTTCAAACATATCATTATAAACCATACTTGAGAAGAAAAACCTTCTCACCAGCACCAATTTCTAGGAGTGGAAGAGGAGTTTACGCGTCATCCTTCTCCATGAGAAGAAATTATTTGTGCTAGAGAGTCCTGTTCTAGTTGTACCTAGAAATGAGGCCAATGATGATGATATATCTCTCTTTATGAAACATTTGGATGATTCCACATATGTCCAATGTTTCATTCTGTTGGACATGTCTAATAAGATCTTGAGGCTACATTAAAACTTGGATGCGTATGGCGTGATATCTCACCTTATGGATCTCTATCAAGAGAAGGAGTTACAAGAGAGATATGAGTTCTCAAATTCTTTGTTCAAAACTAATATTGGAGAGTGTATACCAGATGGGAATCATGTATTCAAGCTTATTGGCTACATTGAATGCCTAGACATCTTAGGGATTAAGTTCCCGAATGAGTTGCGTATAGATCTCATCCTGTCATCACTACCCGATACCTTATCTAGCTTTATTTTCAACTAAAACATGAGAAACAATGAGAAGAGTCTATCAGAACTAATGTCCTTGATTATCTTGGTAGATAAGGACATGGTGCGTAACAAACATGTAGTCCTTATGGTGAATAAGAAGAGGAAGTGAAAGGAAAAGGGGACAATGATTTATAAATGGTCTGAAGCCCCTGAGCATCGTCCCTCCAAGAAGGGGAAGATCTAGAGTCAAGTCAAGGAATGAGAGGTAGTATGTTTTTCATGTGGCAATCCAGGCCATAGGAAGAGAAACTACACCCATAAGTGTGGGGATGCTGAAGGTGCATTTATTATTGAGTGTAATATTTGTATTTCTACACATTCGGTATTAGATATAGCATGCAGGGATCACATTTATATTAAAATGAAGGAACCAAGTAGATTTAGAAAGATTTAAAGAGGAGTGGTGGATCATCGAGTTGCCAATAGCGTGAGGCTGGCTATGTTGGCCATTGGAGATTACCATTTATCATTGAAAACTTGAATGCTTTTGATTTTACATTATTGTTATTATGTACCTAGTGTTACCAAGAACATAATTTCTATATCATGTTTGGATATGGATGGATTTATTGTAACACCCCAAGCTTCCACGGTACGTTTCCCTTTGAATAATACAATAGCGTGTGTTGTACACAACTTCGAGTTCTAACACACCACAACCAATCAAACTAGCCGTTATGAATAGTAATGCCCACTTTTTGAAATTTAATAAATTTTATCTTTCAAAATGGACTTCATTTTTGGATTCGAAGTATAGAAATTAGCTTAGGGTGAATTTTTGGTATTTTTCTGAAAACTTTCAATTTTTGATGAATAGTGAAAAACACTAAGTTATTGTTTAAAACTGACTTTTTATTTAAAAAATTATTACTTTTATTTAAATTTATTTTAGGTCAAAATAGATACATAATACATATATAAGTTCAATGAAATTAATTGGATTCAGTTCATAATAATTTTAGATATATAAAAATTTTATTGAACTCTTTACCATCTTTTACCCACCTCCTTGGAGCATTTGCAAATTTACATAAAACTTAATTTTACCTCTTCTGTGAGTTGAATTTCGAAAATCTGATAGACACGGTTGATATTAGTAAGTAAAATGTGGTTCAATAAGATGAAAATAATTTTTGGTGAATATTAACTTTTTTACTTTTATTTACCACGGTTAAAAGTAAATAGGGTAATTAAAGGTAAAAATGATATTATTATTACCCTAACACATGTCCTAATTCTATTGGATTGGGTAATTAGACCAAAAACAACCTTATTAATAAAATATGATCCTTTAGGTCCACTTGGATTAGATTAGAACATTTATTATTATTTAATTCAAAGAAGAGTCAAAAGGGTTAAAATCAAAGTTTGATAACTAAAACATTTTTAATATAGGGTCACACATAAGATAAATTCAAATATAAATATTAATTATAAATCTAAAAATATTTCATACATAATGGTATTTTATTTATATTTTTTATACATTAAATAATTTAATTTATTTATGACATAATGATAATGAAATAATTATCTAATTAATGAAATATTAAAATAATTGATATTATAAATATCCAAATAAATGTAATTTTAGACTTTTTATAAATTACACTAATTTTTTAGGTTAATATGACATGTTAGGGTTGGTTAGATGAATTTTTTTGAAGTAATAATGTTTTTATGAATGTATAAAAAACAAAATACCAAATAGTGTCAAAATTGACATAAAAGAGTTTTTAAAAAAATATTATATTATTAATTGATATTAAATTCTTAAAGATCTAAGGTTCTGCCAAAGGACTTATATAATGATAGGTCTATCATTAATGAACCTCTTGGGGTTATCTTGTAAGTATATAGTAAGTTTATTAACCATATAATATAAAAATACAAAGAGACATGGTAAATGTCAAACTGTTTAACTAAGAGTTAAATCTAAAAGATAAAGTTAATATAGTGACCCAAACCTGTATAAAACCTATTGGTTGAGTGGTTTTCTACCCATACCCACCTTATACTTTAAATAATTCATTTTGGATCTATTATAATCCGAAAATTATTTTATTATAAAATAATATTTCTAGCTTTTCCTAAGGTGCCCCTCACCCCTGTTATAAAAGGGTACTCCCCCTTCTCTCTAATTCACACCTTCAAATCCATTTTTCTCGAAAAAAATCTCCCCAAATACCCTCCCAACTATCCTCCCTTAATCATATAGGCCTTCCTTTAGTCATAGAGTCAACCTAAGGAGCCTTTTTGATCAAATCAAAAGGAAGACCCCGAAGAAGAGGTAAATATTTCATCATCTGTTTCAAGTTCCTTTCTTCTTCCACTTACTTTTTCTTTATTGTTTCAATTAAAAAATAATAACTCCAGTATCTTCTATATACTGTGATGTTATTATAAATATGGTACAACCAAATTCATTATTCAGTCCATCCTTTGAATGACATGTCACCATAGGTGTGTACGTACGGCTTACCGTCTCCTTGTCGTGGTGTATTTGTTATTCAATACATTATTATTTGGATGGGTATAATAATGATGTGTAACTGATATAAATAATAAATATAACATGATAATGATTCTGTATATATTATATAATATCCAATTGTATATTATTTTAATATCAAAATAATGATATTGCCGCTCGTGTGTAAGTACGGATTACCGTCTCCATGAACACGATGAGATTCATTCCCCATTGTAACCATTCAAGACTAATTTTCATTAGATGATTAAAAATATTGTTTAAATACATAATATCATTCTGAATATGAATAAGATACATCGTATCCATAACATACATTACTTACGTAACAAAGCATATAAAGGAAAACGAATCAGTTAACACCCGAAACAACGATAATACTAAACTATTATTAACAAAGAAATATTAAAAGATCATATATGATATCATATTAATGTATATGATTCTTGTATAATTTAATAACATTTATTTCACCATTATAAAGGAGGTTAACCTACCCTCAACCAAATAAAAGTACAAGGTAAGGGTTAATTCTACAATCTCATCATTATCCGAGGTTGTTTATATGTAATTATCTACTGGGGCCTCTTTATCATCCCCATCCATGTTTCTTAAAAATGTATTTCAAAATATTCTTAATATTTACTAGACTATGGGTTAAAGTCATTTATACCCTTTTTTTACTTTTATAATATGTTTATAAAGGAATCTTTTTATTGTTTTCCAAACAAGGTCCTTTATAACCTTTTCGACAAAATTAAGGTAAGAATGCATTTTTAACTTATATGGAGAGTGCGGCTATTTTCCACCGTTATAACATCGTCGAAGATTCCCTTAAAATATTATAATAATATTTTCAAAATATTTTTTTTCTTAAATTATTTCAAAATATAAAGAGATATTTCTCTAAAAAATGTTTTTATTTTATCTATGTCAGCATCCTTTGATGGATTTTAAGCTTATTTGAAGTTGATTTATTATGATACAAAACTTCTATATTGTATTGAAGGTTTTGGGATATGTTTGACTGTGAATATGTTATTTTTACACCATTCATGGTTTTTGGATAATGTATTGACATTTCGTATGCTAGTTTCAATAAAAATGTTTATGTTATTTTTAAACCTTTTCATATGAGGAATGCATTGGACTTAGTATGTGACGGGTGGAGCCCACAATAGCTCCTTGATGCATCGATAGGTCTCATGAGACAAACTAGTGTCTTGGTACAAGGCCTTGACAAAATCTTATTTGTAGTCTTGGCACAAGGTCTTGAATATGTGGTTATGAAAGTTTGGCATTATGCATTCCACCATTATGAAAGTGGCTATTGATATTGCATGTGATTATTTGACTAGTAGAATATCCATGTGAGTAAGTAAATGACATTATTGGATTTTATCTTTTCCATATTATGCTGAAGTTAAAGTTTAAAAGGCTTTTTTTTAGTCTTATACATTGCCTTAAATGTTTATGCTTGTTTATGTAAGTTTCCGCTATATTTTTATCCTTACTGAGCATCTGAGATCACCCCTTTCTATGTTTTATTTTTCCCAGGATGAAAATAAGTATTTTATGACTGACCTGCAGGGATAGTTTTAGGGGATATGAGTGTGGTCTATGGAAACAATGTTGTTGTAGTTTTTTCCATTTTATTATGTAATGTAAACCTTATGAATGTATCTAGTACTTCCAAGGATACTAAACTAATTGGTCTTTCGAGACTTGATCTTTTGTGATCATGCCAATGATACATAATGATGCACCGACTCCGGGCTTCTAGGGTCGGGGTGTTACATTTATTTTCAGGTTTGGAAATAAGGGTTTTTTATTTTATAAGAACAAAATATGTTATGGTATGATGCATTTAAATAATGGTTTGTATGTATTAAATTATGAAAACCATGTTTTGGAAATCGATAAAAAAACAAACTCACATGACTCATACAACACCCAGTTCTGGTATCACTGTCTTTTTCATGTAAACAAGAAGCACTTGACAAAGATCTACCAAGATGGTTATTTAGACTATACTGAGATAAAACTCCTTGATAGATGTTACACTTGTTTATAATGGAAAATGACCAAGCCACGTTTCCATAGGATAGCGTGAAAGGGCCACATAGTTTCTAGGATTGGTACACACAGATGTGTGTGGGAAATTTATAGTAGAAGTTGGAGGTTGATATTCTTACTTCATTACTTTTAATGATGATTTGAGTAGATATGGCTATATCTACTTAATGTGGTATAAGTCAGAGTCCTTAGAGAAATTTAAGGAATTCAATAATGAAGTGGAGAATCAGATTGGTAAGAAGATAAAGAATCTTCAATCAGATTGAGGTGGAGAATATCTAAACCAAGAGTTCATCAACCTTTTACATGATTCTGGGATTATATCTCAAATCACTACTCCTTATACACCACAGTGGAATGGTATTAGTGAAAGGAGGAACCACACCTTGTTGAACATGGTGAGGTTGATGATGATTCATACAGATATTCCATTATCTTTTTGGGGATGTGCATCACAAAATCCAGCATACACATTAAACCGAGTAGCAACTAAGGTGGAAAATGGAATTACCTCCAAGTTATTTAATGGAAAGAAAACCATTTTTTCGTACACACATGTATGGGGATGCGAGGCATTTGTAAAAGCCTTATCAGGAAACAAACTTGAACCCTGGGGAATGAGGTGTATCTTTATAGGATATCCTAAGGAAACAAAAGGATATTACCTATATAACCCTTCAAATAAGAAAGTGACGGTCATGATACAAGATATCATTCATGAGAGAGAGCACTTCCTCAAAAAGGATAGTGAGAGCCAGATTGACTTCAATGAAGTTGATGCTAAAGATACACAAGAGTTTTTATAGGAACAAGTTCTATAGGTCCCTGTGGAAGAGGTTCCAGAAACACAATTACTACATAGGAGCTCAAGAGAGGTAAGATAACTAGAGATATTCGGTTTCCTAGTCATCGAGGATGGTGAATCATTATTTTTGGACAATTATGAACATATCTCTTACAAGGAAGTAATAGATAGTTCAAAAGCTACAAGATGGATAGAATCTTTGAATTATGAGATGGATTCCATGAATCAGAACCAAGTCTGGATTCTGGTCGATGATCCACTTGATGTAAAGTCTGTTGGATGAAAATGGGTATTCAAGAGAAAACTGAACATTAAAGTTCAAGTTAGCACCTATAAAGCAAGCCTAGTGGATAAAGGATTCATACTATGTCAAGGAATTTACTATGATGAAACCTTATCGCCAATTTCCATGTTTAAATCCATAAGAATTATACTTTCAATAGCAGGTTATCATGACTATGATATTTGAAAAATGGATGTCAAAATAGAATTCCTTAATGGGAACCTTTAGAAAGATGTCTATATGATACAACCAGAAGGGTTTGTGACACCAGGTGGATCTTAATAGGTTCTCAAGTTGCAGAAATACATTTATGGATTAAAGCAATAATCCAAGTCGTGGAACATTCGATTTGATGAAGCCATAAAGGAATTTGGTTTCATTAAGAATGAATGTGAGCCATGTGTTTATAAATAGTTTAATAGAAATGCAGTTGTTATCCTTGTATTATATTTTGATGAAATATTAATTATTGGAAATGATGTACCAGTCTTATAGTCAGTTAAGGACTGGTTGAACAAGTGCTTCTCTACGAAAGACTTAGGTGAAGTAGCCTACATTCTAGGGATCAAGATCATTCGTGATAGTTCCAAGAGGTTACTTGGACTAAGTCAGGGTACATACATTAACCAGATACTAAAGATATTTAGTATGGAACAATCCAAGAGGGGATTGGTTCTAGTGTCACATGGCTTACATCTTTCTAAGATAATGTGTCCTTAGACACAACTGGAGAAATATAGATGAGTAAGATCCCATATGATTCGGCTATAGGATCCATCATGTATAACATGTTATATACCAAGCTTGATGTTTCCTATGCACTGATAATGGTAGTCAGATATCAAGAAGATATAAGAGAACAACATTGGAATGTTGTTAAGACTATCCTTAAGTATCTAAAAAGAACTAAGGATATGTTCCTTGTGTATGGAGGATATGAGGAGCTTGTCATCAAAGGGTATGCTGATGCTGGTTTTCAGAAAGATCAGAACGATCTGATGTCACAATCAGGATATGTTTTCTATCTCAATAGAGGAGCTATGAGATGGAAGAGTTCAAAGCATGCATTTGTCACCAATTCTACAATGGATTCAGAATATATTGCGGCTTTTTATGCAGTTAAGGAATCCATTTGGATTCAGAACTTTGTCTAGGAACTTGATGTGGTGCCTAGAAGTAGAGACCCTATCAAATTGTATTGTGATAATACTACAGTGGTGGATCTTGAAAAAGAACCAAGGCCAAATCAACGGACAAAGCACATTCTCCAGAAGTGTCACCTCTTGAGGGATTTCTATCAAAGGGGTGAATTTGTAGTGAGTAGAGTATCCATGGAAGCGAACGTGGAAGAATCCATGACTAAAGTCATATCTCACAATAAGCTTGAATATCCTGTGAGATCTAGAGGGATAAAGGTTTTTAGTAGTTGGCTCTAGTCCAAGTGGGAGTTTGTTGGATTTGGTGGCCTAGAACCAACTACTCTATAATTTATGATAAACGTTTATTATGGATTTGAATATTAATAAATACCTTATCACCTATTTATTGTTCTTCTGTGTGTAAATGCATGTGATAATGTCCTAAGAATAATTGTTGCACTAAAGGGTCATAGCAGATCCCTACTATGATGAGAACCAGAAGTTCCATAACATTATTCTTGAATATATGTTCTATGGAGAGATGATGTTATCTGAGGGACAAGAATAATACTGGCCATTATGCACCAGGAATCATAAAACTTTTAGGGACCTTCTCATGGTGTGTGCCCTTGGTAATATCCTGAAGGATATTATGAGAATGAGTCCCGCCAGTAGGAAATCCACATTTCATAGTGTCATTGGATGTTCTTATCTGTGTCTATGTGTATTGGTCCTTGGAATTTAAGATTATTATTAATGGGTATTACAACTCATGCACTTAGATGTATTGATGAAAACTGTGATGACACACTATTCGCAGTGAGGTAGGATATTTTTGGTGCGTCACGAGTAATACCACATTAATAGATAATGCGAGAAAGGATTTTTCCTTCTTTTCCATAATGAAAGTTGGTATCTTATGCCCTTTTATGGAATTTATATAGCCTAAATAAATCCATGGAGATGGTGAGGAATGGGAAAGTTCATTTCTGGGAGGTCAAAGAAAGAGTAATCGAGCGCATGGGTTGATGACACTAGAACACAACCCACTTGATTCGAGATATAGAGAAAAAGGGATTAAATTACATGGTAATCATTCGTATGAAGTGAAATGTCATTGCGACATTAACTTATTTATCTATGGGTACCTTGGTGTGTTGCTAGACTCTAACCTTAGAATTTAGGCAGGATCCACCTAATACCACTGAGAAAGAGGCTTAGAGGGTCACACACTATGTGTATCCAAGTATCTCAGTTAAATATTCATTTAACAAGTTGAATAAAGATTAATCCAAATTGTGGTTTAATAATTATTCAAGGATGCCTGATTGAATTTATTTTGACACTAGTTATTCAAGAGAATATATTGTGGGTAAAATAATATATTTATTAGAAAATAATGCGGTGATATTTATTTATGAAATAAATTGTCATTATTCAAGGTCTAATAAATGTGGTGGAGGAAATAAAGAAAATGGAAAAACAAAAGTTCATGCCGTGTATATTAATATACATGCTATGTAGTTTTTTTGGGGATTTGTGAGAAATAATATTATTTATTTAATTAAATAATATTAGGTGTAATTCACTGGGTGCATGCTAAGTGATAATAATATTCAAATGTTATTATTAGACTATTACTAAGAATTAAATGAAATGAATAAATTCCTTTAGGTAATTAATTCATTTTATTAGTCTAAGTAATATAAATCCCAATTACATTATTCTCATTAGATCTAGCCATTGTTTGTGGTTGTGCACAAAGGATATGGATAAATCTATCAAGCTAAGAAAGAATTCCTTTCGTCTAAGAATGCTCTCATGTCACGAGAGAGATCCTCCTCCACTGAATCAAGGAGAGCTATTTGAAAGTGACTCTCAAGGTGATCGAAGGAAGACATCACAAGTGAAGGATCTTCTATGCTAGCACCCGAAGAACCCTTCAACAATGTCCATAGATATGTGGAGCACCTGCAGATCACCACTAGAGGGATCCAACACTTGGATTATGCGACGTAATGACAGATCACATTAGATCCTGACAAAAACCATGAATGGAGGGATAATTCCATCAAGGTAATTCTTGTCTTTTAATTAAATTAATTATAATGAACATATGATGATCCTATCTATGGTTATGGGACTTCCCTCTTTCCTTTTTTTTCATTCTATTCTGAAGATCCGACATTTTATCATCATGATGGATCTCGAGTTGATCATTGTTAATGGTAAAATTAAAGTTGGGTACACCCATCCACTCGCTTCCACTGCGCCCAAAACCTAAAAATGGATCCTCTCCAACAGTGATGGAAATTCCAACCGATATGCCACCTCACCAATTCACCACAACACTTCAAAGGACCCAAAAATACCTGGGAGAAAGCTCACTTACTCTACCAAATGTCTTCTTCCCATGTTGAAGAGAAACCTTCAAGAACACTTGGTTCCCAACCTCAAACTAGAAGGGCCACCTCATGTGATTAATATAAGTCTTCTACCATTCATACACTAATTTAATTCTCTCATGAACAACACAAACCTTCTCCATTGTGCTCTACACCACATCTGGTCCAAGAACTACTGCCTCCCCAAAATCTATCCAAAATAACATAGAACAACATGGTATCCTATAAAAATCATCAAATGGGTCCATACCAATAGATGAATGATATATTTTTTTTATGAAAAACAAACCCAATGAAAGTTTCATTACCATGATCTAAAAAATTCCAAGATGTATGATCGTAAAATATCTTCTAGTGTCTGGATGGTCCACTCCATCTGCCCATCTGCCTGAGGGTGGAAAGTAGTGATGAGGCGCAACTAAGTTCCAAAATCTTGCTGTAATCCCCTCCATAATCATGAGGTAAAAAATGTGTCATATTCTAAGATAATGGATCTCATAACTCCATGTAACCACACCACCTTATCCACATACATATTATCCAAATCATTCACTATTCCTGAATCATTGATCACTAAGAAGTGGGATAATTTCATCATCCGATACATGATCACCTAGATAGCATCAAAACCTCCCTAAGATCTGGGTAACTTTTTTAAAAAATCAATTGATATTTCATGCCATTTACAATCGAGAATATAAAAAGGCTGTAATGAACTGCCAGGAACATGATGCTTGGACTTTACCTGCTAGAAAACCAAACACCTCACCATGAATTCCACCACCTCTCATTTCATCCCAAACCACAAAAAATGAATCCTAAAACCATGATACATCATGAAAACTCTAGAGTGTACCTCTAAATTTGATCTATGAAACTCATAAAGGACTCCCTTGCACGTTGCTTCTAGAAAAAAGGACCTCCCATGAAACAACATCCAATTCTGACCATCCTCTGAACGTCCCTCCGGAGCATGACTATGACCAACACGATCATACATCACCTATAACTATGAGTCTCCCCATTGAGACTCCTCCACTTGAAACATCATATAATACTTCACCATTATCTAAAGTAGAAAACCACTACTATTATCCACTCTTGCATCTATGTGCAATGATTTCAACTCCTCTATTGCTCTCCAAACATCCCCAGACTCCTAAAAAAACATATTTCCATAACTTCCTGCTAAAATCATTAGCCACAAAATAACCTTTTCCCAAGGTGTAGAAGATATCAAAGTCACAATCCTAAAGAAAATCTATCTATCTCCACTATCAAAAATTCATATCACACTAAGAAAAGATATACCTCAAATCTTATGATTTGTGAAGGCCACAAAGTGATCCCTAATAAAGTATTGTTTCCACAAAATTAGTGCAAACACAACTACTAATAGCTTTAGATAACAGTTGTAAAAGTTACACTAATCGGGATGTAACTTCATAGACCCATAAGAAATATGTTCCCTCTATTGCATCAACATTCATCCCAATATTAGACAAGAAGCATCAAAAAACACCTCCAACATGACACCCTCATCAGGAAACTGAAGCAATGAAGCACTGACCAAATTCCCCTTCAGGTAACCAAATAATTCCAAGCATTAATTATTCTACAAAAAATCCTAGTCTTTCCTGGTAAAAACCATCACTAGGGCTTCAAATTAAGAGAAATTAGGCACAAACCTCTAATAATATCTTACAAGACTATCAAACTGCAAAACTCTACCATTTTCTTAGGTACTTGCTAAGAAAAAACCACTTCAACCTTTGATGGATCTACTTACACACCTTGTTGAGACACCACATGCTCGAGGAAATTCACCTATTATGTCCAAAACCTACACTTGGACAACTTTCCATAAATATGGTAGTGTTTAAGGACCTATAAAATAACTCAAAGAATCTTGACATGATACTACTCTAACTTTTAGTAGACCAAGATATCATCGATGAATATGATCATGAACTAGTCTAGGAACTCACAAAAACTAGAGTTTATAAGCCCCATGAACATAGATGGTGTGTTCATAACACTGAATGACATGAATACAAACTCAATGTGACCATACCTACATCTGAAGGTAGTCTTTGAGATATTTCCCTCTTTCACCCTCAATTGGTGATATACATACCACTGTTCAATCTTAGAAAACCAACTCACCCTTTTATATGGTCTAAAAGATTGTATATCCTTAGAAGAGGGTAACTGTTCTTGACTAGCACCTGATTCAACATATGGTAGTCCATAAACAACCCCATACTACCATCCTCCTTCTTAGAGAACAACATTGGAGCACCCCATGATGACACACTAGGATAGATAAAAATTTTCTATATCAGATCATCTATCTAAATCCTAAAAATTTTCAACTCATAAGGGTTCATCTGATAAGGATTCATCAAAATCAGAGAAGCACCTGGTTTCATGTCTATCCCGAACTCAACATCACTTCAAGGGGGTAGTGTCACAACTTACTCAAGGAAAGAATCTATAAACTCCCCAATTACCCTGGGGACCCCAACTATCCTAGAATCCACTTATTCCATTGAAAACTCAACCATCAAAGAAAGATGGGGACCCACATGTTAATTTCCTACCTGATAACCCTGATCACCAAAAAGACTACATGCTTTCCATCCACATCAAAGAACAAAAATATCCTCCAAAAGCACTAAATAACAGAACTCATGGAATATAAACAATAAATTTTTAGGATAACATATTATGGATGAATTTTTAGAAAGAAAAGATCCCCATAGGACAAATGTAGCCCCATCATCAGTCTACACCCCTAACACAGATCAAACAAGTTCGTCTAGAATATGAATAGCATAGTCAACTCTAGGGGTATAGTAAGCCTCTATATGTCTAGTCCCATATCTTAGACTATAGTGGGCGCAACAAAGGTGTGCGAAGATCCTAAATCAAATAAGGAACAAACATGGGTACTAAAAAAACTGATCGTACCTCTGATAATCTCTGGCCCTTATAGCACTGCCTCGTCCACTACGTATAACTGACCATGCCCAACTCCTTTACCAATATATTAAATACCACCTCCATGATCACACTCTAATAGAGGTACCTAAACATGAGGAACATCCTAAGGTCATATTCTACCCACTCTATCTCCCCTCAATGAAGCATAAGACCACTTCCTTTGTTGAGTCAAGAAGTTTTTCCTTATGACTTTTCCATTCCTTTATACTTGGGGGATATTGTTAAGTCAATAAGGTTTCCTTATGACTTTACCATTCCTTCTTGTTTTGAAAATCACAAACACCTTATCTCAAGGAAAATCTATTTTTAGCCTGTGTTTTACTTCTATAAGGAAAAATTTCCTTTCCGAAGGAAATTTATCCTTACCATGTTTTCATTGTTCATATCATAATTTTTCTAAGTGTAAAATTCAGTTTGAAACCAAAACCTCGGAATCCTATAATTACCTAGATATGAAGCATTCAGTTTTAGAATCCAAATTCTTTGAATTCTGATTATGAATTATGGTTATGAACTCTACTAAGTTTCAACTTCGAATTCTGAATACAAATTCTGGTTATGAACTCTTCCGAGTTCTGACTCCGAGTTATATAAATATAGACTTTGAACTCTTATGAGTTCTGACTCCGAATTCTCATGAACTCTGACTCCGAACATTGTAATTTCTGGTTCTGAATTCTTGTGAATCTAGATTCCAAATTTCCTTGAAATTCAGACTCCAGAAATCTTTAGAATTCAGGTTCCGAATTCTTAGAAAATAGAATCCGAATATCCTTGTATTATAGACTCCGAATTCAATTTTGGTCAGACTCTAAACTTTCATATTTTCTTTCATTCTGAATATTGGATTTTAGTTATGTAACCATATTTTTTTCTTAAACTTGTTTTGTTATACAATGATGTCCTACTTTTAGTTATTCACTAACCGTTGTTTGAGTGACACATGTACGGGTCCCTCCGAAATACAAGGAAAAATATGACTGTTGGAGGAGGGAGCCGACCGTTGAAGCCGTTCCTATAAATAGGAGCTCATTTGAAAGCTCAGAACTTTTGGACAACTTTTGATCTGAAGTGATTTCTAGAGAGAGATAATCTCATTTCTTTGTGCGTACTGAACTTATGGTTCAATTTTTTTTTGTGCAACTCCAATTGTTTCTATGTACAATCGAGGGCTTTCAGGGATAGGAAGATAGAGGTGCCGACTACCTTGAAGTTGAGGGATTCCTTGCTGAGTAAGACTGAGGTTCCGACTACCTTGAAGTTGAGGGCTTGTAGGGATAACAAGACAGACTCCAATATTAGTATCGAGGTCTTTCCTTGGTGTGGGTAAGACATACTTTCTTGAACGTATAAATCAAGGGACCTTTATCCAAGGTTTTTGGATACCCTTATCTTTGGGTTAAAAGACTTACTACTTGTTACTTGTTTTATTACATGTTTTCCATTGCATTTGTATTGTTGAGGAAAGTATAACTATCTTATACTTCCTTATACTTGTACTCTGATTTAGTTAGATTCTATATGCTTTAAGGTAGAATATTCATAATTGTAAACTTTCATTAAGTTTCTTTTCCAGAACCATCTTTTCCAGAATTGCTTTCTTGGAATCATATTTCTGGAATCTAGAAAGTGTATAGAACTAGTGGTTTTGTGAATTACTTTGTTTAACTCCATTAAACATAATCATCTTTAAAAGTTCCAAATGAATTTTTTAAATAATTCAATTCACCCCCTCTTGTATTTTGAGAATCATTAGATACTTTATTCAGTATCTCTTTTATTTTCAATCCTACATTTGGTATTATAGAGTATATCATACTCACATACCATCTCGACATCCTTGACTGATGAAATAGTCACATTAATAATGTCAGTGATGAACCTATCCACCTCCACCAAGATGAGCTTAGGTAACCACTGGGCACTAGTTCTAGTGGTGACCATGAACCCCACAATATATACACACTGGCCTGATATCTCTAGGAAAAGCACAAAAACCACTAGAACTATTAGGCTAAAAGTAAAATTTATGAGGTTGACTCCCCACTGGTCAAAACCGCAAAGGACCTAGCACCTGAGACATGCCACTAATAACTATTCTCCTTGAGGAACCCTACTGGTTCCCCTCTAGTTGAAAAAATCGTCTTGTGTGTATTCACTCGATCACCTCCACCTTCTTCTAAACCTCTAGATATGTTGGAAACATAAAAGGTGTAATTGAATACTGGATATAAGGAAGGAATGCCTCCTCAATACATCTCGCACAAGACTCCTCATCTTGAAAATGATATGGGGAAAATCCTTTAAGGTCCACGAACTTTATTACCAACTCCCATACTAACATACTCCCTATCAAAAGAAAAATAAGCTCTTGCTTCTTCACTTCCTTCATGGTCGATGAAAGGAACTCTTCCCAGAACTCCTTTTGAAATTCGAACCATGAAACATCCGAATCCTCATCTCCCAAATATAGTGTCCATAATTAAAGAAAAGATTTCCACATTTGACTGACTACCAAATTTACCTAACATCCCATCAGGTCCAGGATCAAACTAAAAGTGATATCGAGCTCCTCTAACTATATCTATGTTTCCATATATGAAACACTACCCTCATACTTCCCCAAAGCCAACCACTAAAAAGTGTGTAATTCCCTCTTACAAGCCTCATCCTCCTATGCCAGATCAACTCTATAGAGATCAAATGGATCAACTTTCTAAAACTCAAATTCTTGAGCTACATGAAGATAACGAACAAGATCCATAACTGAAAATCAAACAAGAATTTCTTATCCATGGAAGTGTGGGATTTTATTTATATTCATTTTAATTCACTTTATACATTTTAAACTTCCAAAAAAACACAACTCAAATAGGAACTCAAGTCATCATGATGCCTGTACCTCTCTAGGTATCTACCCTATAAATAGGTCCACCTCACTTGGTTGTTCAATAAGCTCAGACTCCGTGTAATGGATTATGGGGGAACATAAAATATTGTTTCCTAGCTAGTCTCTATAGCCTATGTCATGTACTAAGGTCAACTAGCACTTTTTACCTACTAATCCATGAAATCCTCACTATTCTTTACTCCAAAATCCATTCTATCTCTCAACAATCATCTCTGATGCCATTATGTCACCACCCCTCTCACCAAAGATACCATAATGAGGTGAGAGAGATAATTACCCCTAAGTCCCACCTCCAATAATCTCGGGATGGCGACTTGCACCAAGGGTATAAACATATCCTAAAATGGGAGACATCACCCTCTATAATAAAATAGGACCGAGTGATTGGATAAATCAACCACAAGAAACTCCATGACATAATATAAAAAAGAAACCAAAACCATCCCACAATGCATGTATAAATAAAACTGATATTAATAAAAGTCTCTATAGTAAAAAACCCAAAATAAAATTTAAAGTAGTGATATAGTAGATATCTAAGGTCTGAGATAGTAATGTCCATCATAGTCCATCATAGTCCATATAGGTATACTCAATAGAAAAACTAAAGTCTCTCATGCACATTTGATAGATGCATACTAATTCACCTATGAGAAAACAATAGAACCAACAAAACCTAATAGGCCAACTATAATTACCAAACCTCACCAAGTCACACACACCAAATAATTCAAGCCAATTAATATAATATAACATGAGTGAAATTGATAAAGGTTACCCCACATCGCTTTACCGTTGGTATTCTGCTCTTACACCCCAACATCATATGTCTTGGCTCTTCCATCTCTTCAGAAGACCACACCAACCCAAAATAATGGTCACAACACATCTCCTCAAAATGTACCTAGGATATTCACCCCACAAGCATGACCACATCATGCCTCACTCGGAAACACTTGAGCCACAACACATCCATAACCATAACCAGAGAAGTAGGGTATTGTGAACATGAATGAAATCAATCTCGTGCCCTCATTCTACCACACAAGGCCCCACTATAATCAACCTCATCCCACATCATTCCATCCACAAACACTTGGGCTACCTCACATATTGCTCAAAGACACTTGGGCTCACCACCCAACAATAATGGCAATATCATTTCTCGCCCGAAGATACTTGGGCTATCACAACCACTACCTAGTTCATTATCAAACCTTTAAACATCACACCCTATGAAATACCTACCTTTCATGGAAGAGTGAGTGGGAAATATAGGGTACCCATCCATACACCACCTTCAACATATATTAGAAAAACACCCCGTTTAAAAATACGGGTGTTAGAAAATAATGCTCGATGTGAGTGGGGTCTATATAGAAATCACAAGGAATATACAAGTATATACATATATCCACACACAAGCCCAAACTTTGGGTTCACAACCAAACAATAATCTACTCACAATATCCCCACGTTGGCTGCTACCTCTAAATTCATAACACCACACAAGCCACAAGCCACATTTAATATTTCCAAAAATTCCCATTATCCAACCCTTTCATTTCATTATTAAGAATCAACCATATTTAAACACACATCCCATCATTTATTTATTCATTAATCATTTCCATACCATTAACAAAACAAAAAGAATCCATTTTAAACATTATTGACAAATTAATTAATCCATCACTACCTAGACATATAACACAACATAACCACACATCACTAGAATATCATCATATCCATCACACCATTAAACCACCTCCCTACCAGAATGACCAAACAATCACTACCTCACCAACCAAAAAGTACATCTAAACAACCACCACCTCACAAACCTAAAGCACAACCAATAAACCACCACCGCACCTCCCCAAAAGAACGACAAAACTACTACCACCTAACCACCCCAAAAGAACGACCAAACAACTACCACCTTGCCACCCCTAAATCACATCCACACAACCACCACCTCGCTACCCAAAAATAACTACCCCACAACCAACACCTCACCACCCAAAAAGAAAACCACATCTCACCCCTTAAACCCACACCACATCAAAATCACACATCGCTTCCCCAAAATCATTACCACACATCACAACACATCAAAGATCATTTTAAAAATTTAACAAAGGGGATTTTATCAGATTTCACATTATTTTAGTGGCGTTATCACATAATCCATAATCCTAGTGAAACCATTTCATTAGCCAAATATAAATGGTTAACCAATTTCTATTTTAGAGTGATATCACAATAATAAAAACTGAAACAGTAGTCACAATACATATCATCCAGTACAAACAAATCCCCTAACAAACACAGTTTTTAGTGGGGAATCAAGCCCATATAAAACATCATGTCAAAATAATATCAAATCTATAAAATAATGTGAATCATTCCACCTTTACCCCTTAAATTTCAATCAGGTAATTATTTATCATTAATTAAGATAAAAATACTATCCCTATAGATAAAAAAAAGTAAACCCCTCCCACATGATAAAAAATTAAGATAAATGAGGGAAACCCTACCTCAAAGAAGATTTTCCAACTCACTGCACACCGTAGGGTGAAGAAGAAATGCCTACAAACCATAACCACTCAAAGTAAACCATAGATAAAAATACACCACATAAAAGGATCAACAAAACACATCCCAACTCATACCCAAAACCAGAAATACACCACCATAGTGGATCCCCAAGAGAAGTATGAAAGAAAACCATCGAGAAATGAGAAACCACACATCACAGATCACCAACCAACAACGACCAGAACCAATGGATCAGAGAAGGAGGAAGGGGGATATAAGATCCTTCCAAGAAACCTAGGGCTATTGAAAAATTATATAGGGAGGGATTTTCCGAATGAATGGAAATTTGATAGGAAGGGTAATAAAATAACCTAGAATTCACCAGTTTCACATCGTGTAAAATTTATATGGTGTGTAAACCACAAGTTTTCCAAAAAATCTATCTTTCACATGAGAAACCTGTTTCCTAAACCTTTAATTAATACATGTTATGAATTCCACTTAAAGGACGTGTAATACATCTCATGGGTCCCCCATTTTCTTGATTTACAATCCATGAACCAACTAGTTTCACAAGCCATGAACCATTAGTTCACATCGTGTAAACATTACATGACGTGATTTTTTTTTCTACAACACTACTATAACCTCATCCTCAACATTAAATTCTCGAAACCACCCTAGAATACCTACAACCACAAAAAATAGAAAATTAATGTACTAGGAATTCACATACCATTACAAGTGTGACTTTTACCTATATCATCATGGAAATGGAAAAAAATCACCAATGGTTTCTTCATAGATCATACCAAGATATCTAAAGGAAACAGTTCCATATGGGTTATAGTGAATTAGATTATAACTACCAATCCCTTAATTATAATTTATTAAAATTTCTCATTTAATCTTATTTCTAGAATATATATCATATAAGTGGTGAGGTTTCATGGAACCCCAATATTGATTATATCTAAATGAGATCTAAGGTCAATTTTAGGTTTTAAAGGAGTCTCTAAAAGGTATTAAATATAGAGGTGAAATTCAGTATGACATATCACTCTTAGATATATAGTAAATTTTAATGTACTATTCAAACTATGAAATACATGATTATAGCCTCCTCCATGGACTTCAAATGAGGTTGGGAACAATACCTTTCATTGATTGAGTTCTCATACAACAAAAAATTTCACTAAAGTATAAAGATTATCCCATATAGATCCATTTATTGAAATAAATTCCAAACTCTAATATTATGGGATAAAGTTTAAGAATTAATGTTATTAGGATCATAACTGATGGAAGAAATGATAGATATAGTCCAAATATTTCAATAACAGATCAGTGAAGAACATAGTTGATGGAAGAGCTATACTGACAATCATCAAAGAGATATGAAGTCTGATATTTGGGAAAAATAATTTCTTCAAATATCCCTATAGAATAGAGTTATGAGGTTTGATTATAAGGGAAAACAAATCCCTATATACATTATCCATTTAAATATTCTTGATTGTATTGTATTTATGAAATATCAGTTGGATATTCCACCAAACGCATATCAAGTACATAATGTGTTCTATATATCTTTCCTATGGAAGTATATACTAGACCCCTCTCATGTATTGAATCTAGATGAGGTGAATTTACAAAATGACCTCTATTACAAGGAGCATCTAGTGAATATCGTGGATCATAAAGATAAAGTTCTATGAAATAAGAAAACTCCCCTTGTAAAATTATTTTGGAAACATCATAAGTACAGATAGGTAACACGTTAAACTAAGTATGTAATGATATAAAATTACCCTCAACTATTTTCATCTAATATTTTAAATTAAAATTTCAAGGATTAATTTTTGGAATGGATAATAATGTAACATTCCATGTTTTTAGATGAATTTTTCCCTTAAACTTATATTTTTAATAGTTAAATTGTTTTCATAAGAAACTAGAGTGTGAGAATCCAGTATAAATAAATAATATTCACTATATAATTTGGTTTTTATTTCATAAAATAACAATATAAATGAAGTATCAATACATTCCATAAGATTAATATAAGTATAATGGGATAATAAAAACAAGTAAATAATATTCATAGAAGTTGGGAATTTGGTGAATCATGGTCTCCTAGAAATATTATAGTTGTGAAAAACACCATAATAAGAAATGAAAACATTAGAAATAATATTCGAATTTTATAAAACAAATATAAATAACTATGAGAGAAATTAATTAAATAAAAAATGAATATATCAAGTGGTATAAATAGGAATTAGAAGGCATATATGACCATTATAAATGGGTAAAGTATCCATTGGAAATATTACTATTAAAATAGTAACATTTACATTAGAATATTAAGCTAACCATTAGAATAGTAAAATAATTGTTAGGGTATATTTTGAAGTAACCATTTATAAAAATTCTTACCATGAATTAAATAAGAAAATAAAAGTATTAAAATATCATAAAATAATTACTCAATATATTTAATATGTTGTAAGAATATGTATACATTTTTAGTAAAACATGTTTTTTATTTGTTTTAATAGAAACCATAATAATTATGATAAACTTAAATATTCGAATTAAATAGTTTAGAAATTTATTTTGAATAAATGGATTTTATTTTATGTATCAAAACATTAAAATTAAATAAGTTTAATGTTTTGATAATTTTAATAAATAATGAAACATGAACGAAATATAGAAAATACAATATTTTATATTATTATGTAAATACATGATTAATTACAAAATGAATGATGTAAATGAGATTTGGTTTAGCCTTATATGAAAAACTTACTATACTTAGTCACAAGAATCAATATCATTCATATTCTTAGACAAAAATAATAATTTATTCAATAATTTATTCAAACCCCCTCTCTCCTTCACCCATTTATCCTTCCTTTTAAAAATTATCCCTTTACTTAATATCTATCAAAATCTCTCCATAAAATCTTTTGTACATGTTTAGGAATCCTTGATATGATTTAACAACCATAATTTTAAGGCTTATTTCACATACCAAGGGGGTAATCTCAAAGTGAAGGTGAAAACATTTCAACCTTAATATTTTAATTTCATTCTTCTAATGACTCTTCTAAAACTAAGTTATTATAATAATAAAATAAAATAAGTAGTATAATTATTCTTTAATTTAATTTTGGAAATCAAATGTTGATCATTTTCCTTTATTTTTAACCATTTTTAAAGACATCGTTCACACTATGGTTTATTTATACCACATATACATATGAAGTTGTTTCCAAAACCATATGTTAGAACCACCGATATTATAAGGAAAATAAGAATTATCAGTTGTTATTATATGATTAAGATATGGTTTTAAATAATATTAATAAGTCCAAGGTGACTCAAAAAAATATTTTACTTTACTAGTACAAATATTAATTAGAATTTATTTTTTAAAATTCATGGAGATTTTATAAAACCACTGTGAATAATTAATTGGTAGTGGGTTTCCCATCAACTCATTTTCAATAGTGGCAGTTTGTGATTTTTTTTTGGTGTAACTTAATAGTAGTCCAAACCACTATCTTCCTTATAGAATTATTTTTTAACATTATTATTATTTGAAGAACACATCATATAGTGATGAAGAATTATTTCTTGGTCTGATTAAATATGGAAAGGGGGGAGGTGAATTTCCTTTTAATTTTTTTAAAAATTAAAACTAAATGAGATATAATTAAAATAATAAAATAAATGAAATAAAGTTATAAGAGTTAAACAAAATATAGATATAAATTTAAAATAGAAAGAATAATCAATTGATAAAGATGTTGTAAAATAATCCATAAGATATCCCTACATATTCTCCCCTCAAGTAACCTTTATAGGTTTTAGTTTAAACCTTTTTTTTCACTAGTGTTAATGAGAAATGTAAACCCTTTATTTGTATCAATTTTATTAAGGAACCCTTTTACAAGAAGTAATAACCTTGTTTTTAGTGGTTAATACAAAAAAAACCTAAATAAATTTCTATAATTTTAATGGTTGTAGCTAAAAACACAATCTACCTCAATTTTAAGGCAGTGATCACCTATCCTATCACACTAAATAGTGGTGAGCACCCAAACAATTACTTTAAAATTTGTGATGACATATCCTACTCAAACTCAATAATAGTGATAACCTAAGAAAATAAAATGAATAAAATTTCTATATGAAATCCCAATTAAACACACTCACAATTCTCCAGAAAAATACAATGAGAGAAGGTGAGAAAATTTTAAGAGAGAACATGAAAGAGAGAAATTTGGTATAATTCAGCTCTAGAAATGATCTTCAAGGTTACCATAACGATCAAAGGAATATTGGGGGTTTATTAATAGCCTTGAATAGCTTTTAAATAATTTTAGAACCTCTGAGGGTCTTATAGATCCATTAGGATTTGAATTAAGGCTTCTGAGGACCTCTCTAATGGATATTTTTCTCTCTCTATAGATTACATTTTGTACTAGTTAGCCGATAGAACCTAGAAATAACTATGGTTCTATCTAGATCCCACCGGATTCCTAGTAGAACCTAGACAGAAAGGATATTCTATCCTAGTATCATCAACCATCTAGTGGTATCCCACTGGGTAGCCACTAACACCTACTAGTTGAAGGATTTTAAAAAATTCCTCCACTCTCCTTTTGTGATCATTGTTTAGTTCGATACCTCCATGAAAAAATATCTAAAATTAAAGAAATGAAATCCATCAAAAGAAACTATTAGCGACACAAATGTTGTTTTGTGATCATTGGAAACTATCAAATAGAGCGAGGTATACAACATTATCCCCCTTTTTGATGATCACAAACACTTAAGTAATTAAAAAATAAAGATAGACATGATGTAATTCTCATGATTGTGACTATAAATGATTTCAATATTTCATAATTAAATTTAAATTATTATTTTTAATACTTAAAAAATAAATTTATGAGATAATTTCAATAATTTTTTAAAAATTATTTGATAAATATTTAGATTTCAATACTTCTAATGAAATTCATCTATTTATTTTCAATAATTTAAAAATAGATTTGAGAGATAATTTCAAGAACTATATCAAAAATTATTTTATCAATAATTATATTTCAAAACTTCTCCCCCTTTGTGATTATCAAAAATTAAAAATCCCAAAATATTCACAATTCAATTTCCAAATCATTCAACTTTCAAAAAATTGAATAAGTAAAAATTCCATTAAAACTATTACCTTTTCTAACCATAAAACCAATATAATTGATTCTTTGATGTCAAAAACTATATTCTGCTTTGAATATATAAATCCATAACCATAATTTTTTTAAAATAAATCATACCTTTAATGTCATCAAATTCTAATCCCTATATTAGATTATCAATAAACTCGTAAACAAGGGTTAGAGAAATAAAGTTCAATATAATAATAAAAAGATACTTGAGAAACAAAATATTTTTTTATGATTTTTTAATATCATAATCTTTTTTTATGTGGAAATATAAAATTTATATTTACTTCAAAGAATATTTTGGAAAAAAAATCAAAACATAAAGTATTTCACCATTTTAAAATAGAATTTTTAAAATAAAAATGTGACAACACATGTGCCTTTTCTTAAATATGGATCTCTAAATTTCTAAAAGTTAAAATATAATTTTAAAATGAGTCTCAAAATTGGAAAATTTCAGTTTTTATAGGGTTTTATTCCCTTAAATTATGCATACTTAAAAGTAAAATGTGCGGGGGTGGGGGGGATCATGTAAATCAATAGTTAAATAAACAAAAAACTCTCCTAAGAGAGTGAAAGAAATCAATAAATAAAGATTTAAATGAAAAGAGAAATGAATCAATGATATTGAAAAATAAAATTTTTATCAATATAATTCAATGAATGATTTAAATTAATAATTAACTAAATATGAAAATTATATATTTCAATTTATTCAATATTGAAAATAAATCTCCTTAATTAATAAATATTAAGGTGAAAAAATACAAAGGGTGGAAAATCCTTGAAGTGTTTATATTTTTCAAAGTGATCATTGAATCTTTGAAAATATAAATGAATGATTAAATATATATCTTTGAAGTTAAAGATTATTTTAAAAAATAAAATATTAAATTCATGATTTAAATTTAATTAAGTAAATAGAAAAAAAATTCTTGATATAAAAGGAAATATACCTTGATTTCATATCCTTTTTATTCATTACGATTAAACATCACATACTAAGAGTTATCCATACAAATTCATACCCCAATTTTTTTTAATAACATCCCACACCAAGAGTAATAAAAAATCATGTTCAAAATGTTTAGGATGAGAGTGGTGACCACATCATGATATATCACACTAGAGTAATCAGACAAGAGCTTGGATTCCTCTATAATGTACTCCATCTGCTCATAGTGTGAGGAGGCAGTATGCTTCATATCAGTGAGTCTCCAGTCCTCAATCATATCAAGGGAAGTGAGATGGTGATCAATGCTCTCAGGAAAGAGTCCCATATTATTAGTGAAATATATACAACGATGTCGTAAATCCCTCTCATCATCATCATCTCGAATAGGCTCTTCCTAGTCACTAGAATTTAAGTCACACTTTCTTTCACCTTCGGTATCATGTTGTCCCTCTTCATTAACCTATTTTTCTTCTTCATATTCATCCTATTATTTTCCATTATCCTAATAAAGAGGATAATTCATGACTATCATATAGGGAATCACAATATCTGGGACTTTGGGCTTAGTTTGAGGGGAATAATTCTTAAGGATCTAGGGAATATCATAAATATAATCTTGGTGCCACAGATTCCAACAAATATACTTGTGTTGAACCATTAAATGGTTCAAAATTCTATATTCGAATGGATTCTCAAAAAATATTTCATTAATCCTACATCTCATTTAGGAGAAAATAAGAGTAAGGAAATATCCAAAATAAAGAGCCTTAGACCATTGTGGGTGAGAAGTGATTTAAAACATGGAACAAAATAAAAAATGAATGAGATTAAAATATACATAACATATAATGAAATAAAGGTAATAAATTTAATTATAATTTATATTATCATGATCTATAATATGGGGGTAATATAGGTTTGGAATACTATCTCAATGATTCAGTTTTGTAGAGATAGGTTTGACAGTTTGATAATGGAAGAGGAGTTTTTATCGGATATAAATTGAAGGGAATATTGAATATCAAATAAAGAATATTGTGGAAATTATCATTGGGTGAAGGAGTATGGACCCAAGTGTGGGATCTCCATAAAATTTACTATTCAAAGAGAAGTGATCCTAAGAGGTATTTCATTTACATTGGAAGTGATGACATCAAAATCATATTCATGTTTGAAAACAAGATGGGCATAAAATTCCATAACCAAGGATGGATAAAAGACATATTTAGTGGGTGGTTTAAAGAAATACCTCCACCATTTGAAATCAATAATCATTTTAAGATTAAGATGGGAATTTTTGATCCAATGATAATTAATGAGCCTACCCGACATAATGATTTTTTCATGAAAAATAGGATTGAAATTCTCAACTAAAAGAGGGACCAATGTTTCTATTCCCTTTCTCTTACCTTTGGAAGAAGAATATTGAGTTAGTTAATGTGTATATAATATAAATGATCTAAAAATTTGAGCTAGGGTTTTTGGAATTGAATAAAAAGGTAAAGATCAAAACAAAACAAGGAGATATTAAAGGAAAAGGCTTAAAAAATTCAAGAATCTTACAAAATAGTGATTATCTAGAGGTGATAAGAGGCCAGGGCTTAAGGGAAGTGAAGAGGTATGGAGAGGATACAATATTTAGTGAATCTAGAGTAGAATGGGGGGGGGGGGGTGAGGGGTTTGTCTTAAAAGGAACTCCCACAACCAACTTAAACAGGCCTAGCCCAATATGACCATCTAGAGAGTGGGAGAATTCTAGAAATTAGGTTTTATGATGAACCACCTGATACCTGGTTAGGTTCCACCAACTGGCCAATATTCAATTGAGTTTCATAAATAGAAAAATTTAAACATGGAACATTTATTACAAAAAAACTCAATAAAAAACTCACTTAAATGGAATACATAATTTATCCATTGAATCTATATAAAAAGAATCATATCATTGATCAAAATATGATTTATAAAATATCAAATAAGAATTAAAATTCAAAAATATAAAATATATAATTCAAAAAAATTGATTTTAGAAATATTTAAATAACAAATGAATAAACTTCATCCCATCTCATGTTAATGAAAGAATTTTAATCTAGTAATCCCAATCAAAATTCTCTATCACATAAGTGCATCAAGAATTCTATATCCATAAAGTTCATCATGAATTAATCTTGAGACATATTTTTCTACAAAATAATTTAAGAAGTTAGAGATTTTGGTACCTAAAATTTGGGTCCCCAAATATTAGACAAAAGATATTTTGAAACCCATAATTGCATTGAAAAGGTATTTCTATAATAATAATTTTAATGAATATGAATTGTTTTGGGCCTTCCATATAGGGAATACTTGAAATTTCATTCATAAATAAAATTTCCAGTCATTCTATAATAACTTGAAAATTTTATATTGAGAAATAACTTTAAAAAAATCTTATTTCTATAATTTTTAGAGGTGATTTCTTGATTAGAGTATCCAAGTATAAAAGTACATTTCCCATGACATTAGGAACCGAAAATCAAATTCAAATTATGCTCACCATGGGTGAACTTCACAACGGATTTTTTGAGCTCTTTGATTGTATTTTATAATTTTTCAATGTTGGGTTGATCATTTATAGTAACCCTTTTTTCATTTAGCTTTATCGAAATCATTTTTCAAACCTTAGTATAATTTTAACAACAAATTGAATCAACTATTTTGATCATAATCATTTTTTGGGAGAAAATATTTGTTCTTTTCATTTTCTTCTTTTAGTTTTTCCTTTTATTTAAAAATAGAATCCTCATCATTAACAGTGATATTTTATTTATTTTTAATATCTTTGAACTTAGTGGTAATATCACAAAAGAATTATTTTAATTTATCTCTTGTGTTAGGTCCTGGTGTTTGATAGGGTACATTTTCATTTAAATTTTGGTTTGTCTCCATTTGTTTTGGTTAGTGGAATGCTTCCATGAAGTTGGGAAGGTCTCATGAGTGTCTTGAGGGTATGAGACATGAAAAAAATGAGAGAATAGGTCAATCTGTACTAGGAGAATGGTTGAAACATGATTATTAATAATAATGTTCCATAACCTTGAGACCTTTAGAAGGAGGGTGCATGGTTAGGAAAACCATGAGAGGTGGCCTAGAAGACCATGATGATCGAACTCTCTTTGGATAGTGGAAAATGCACGACCTCTGAATGGTTTGTCAAACCATGCAGTATTCTAGACAAACCATGTAACTTGGTTTCCTCCTAAATATAGGGAACTACATGGTTAGCACATGGTTTTACCGACTATGTAACCAAAACATGTGCCTCTTTAAAATTAGGAGAATTCCCATTTTTACCTCTTGATATTAAATATTTATACCTCTATTTTCATCCCAATTATCCACCAGTATTAAGGGGTGAAAACTAGAAGCTACCCCTTCCTCCAAGTATGTTTCTCCTTCATTTCTTATGAGTTTGGAGTGCCATTTAGTACGAATCGAAGCTCCGAGTAAGTATCCAACTTTATTTCCTTATATTTTCTATAAGGGATTGTTGTGATTGTTTATCTTCTTCTGAATCTTATGAACCCTATTTTCTAGGGTGTTATTTATCTTGGTGTTTGAGTCTATTTAAGTTCAAATCAAGGGTTTTTGTGTGATGATTGGTTATCCATAACCATGAGGTAGGCGATCTAAAAGATTTTTACCAGAACCTTGATGTTTTATATGTGTATTTGGTTGTTCCAATTTTCTTCCTTACTGAATTTTTTTATCTTTGGCCAAGAAAAGTAAATGGGGTATTAAATTGACATGTTATACCCTTCATGGACCCCTTTGGGTATATTGATGATTTGAGACTGATCCTAGGGATACCCATGGGGTATATTAATCCCTTTGAAGTGATGAAATGAAATTTTAATCCAAGAAATGGGGAAATTTTTTCGGGTGAACAGGTTGTAATTTTAATTGATATGTATTATAGAAAAAAGGGGGTATTTGGAATAGAATGAGAAGAAGTGTTATAACATAAATAGGTTAAATTTAAATGTTTTATTTTCCAATTTTTTGTGATATGACAAAGTGGTTTTAAATGGGTCAAATAGTGTATTTTGGATCTTGAACCGATTGTGGTTCTTAATGAATGGAAATTATTTTTTAAAGTGGTTTGTGATTTAGAATGAGCTATTACTCTCAAGGTGTTTTTAAAGGAGTCTTCCAAATGGGTTTCAAACGTTGATTTGAAACAGGTGCATGGTCACCCCTTTGGTGAAAAATTTATTGATGACTCTTATCATGGTTTTGATTTAAATTAAGGTATTGGTACTTAGTTGGTTTTTTGAAAGGGTGGACCCATGTTTTAAGGGTTGGATAACAAATGTTTAAGGTAAATGTTTGGTTTTGGTATTTTATGACATATAAAAGGATTTGAAATTCATTGAGAAACGTTTTATTTTAAAGGATCGTTGGGACCTTGGTAAATGATGATATGAATAAAGGTATTGAATATTGATAAATTATGGTATAAATATGGATTTTGTTTATAACATAATAGTTTAGGATGTTGGAAATGGTATTCTACATCCATGGTTTAGGTAACAGATTGAAACTCTAGGAACCACTAATATTATATATAGATAATGGTATATTATAATGATACTCCTCTGCCTTGGACAAGATAGACTGATTCTCTAGGAACCTCAGTGCCCCATAGTTTTTAGAGGATGGACTAATGCACCCAACTGCAAGGTTATGGACATTTTGTTCCATATCATGGTTGGGATGATTAGACATGATGTTCTGAATCCCAATTAGATACATGGATTGATGCTCATTATTTGAAATCCCATGAAACCTATAGTATAATATGAAGAATATGGTTTAAAATACTGGTATGAGATAAAGAAGGTTGATTGGTATGGGCATCACTTGGAACCAAGAACCAATGTGGTTAATTTGAAAACTATTAAATAATGAAACCTGGCTTATTTACTGCTTGTGTATTATTACTGAACTTATGTATACACAATTTTTGGATTGTTTATTGATTTAGATACCATTGGAGGTGGCCCACTATGTTTTACTCACACCATTATTGGGCCTCCATGGAACTTAAGTACCTGAGTAGCTGCTACATCTTACAGGTACAGGTTTAGGGAAGAGACCTAGCTCATGGTTTATGCATTTGATGTTGGGTTAGAGCATGGGATGTTAGGTCTAGGTTGGGAATCATGACTGTGTTTTATGTTTTTCATAGTTTTGTTTTTTGGTAGTTTATTTGTATTACTTTCAAATATATATTGTATACAACCCATTTTCCTCAGCTATTTCACTTTGGTTTTTTTTTTCATTTTTCATACATTGTTTCTTTTATGGTTTATCGTGATTATGCCATAATTTGATATTAATTATTCTATTATTTTACTATGATAAGTGGTTATAGTCTCCCTAGTGTGTCCTTATAGACCCACGCTACTAGTCGGCAGCCTTTGGCATACAGGGAGGCACGCCTAAGGTAATGTGGTGCACTAGCTCGGGGAAAAAATCTAGTGGAACCCAAGTTGGGATGTTACAAAGTGGTATTAGAGGTAATGTATTATGTATTACTATTTGGTAATGGTATATTAGATACTATGATCTTGTTAAATCATGGTAATGATCTTGTTTCTAGGTTCTTGTAGCGCCACATACAGAGGAAAAATCAGGTTTCTAGGGGTGTGAAATTATTGTTCTTGTTTTTGACTTCAACCATTGACTAATTTTCCACACCGAGTTATATACTTAGATGTGATATTACTGATTTAGGTTGGTTTTAACTTTTTTAATAGTATTAAAAGATACGGTGTGCATTCATGCATCATGGTAGGCACATAGGATTGATAGGCCATCCGTATGGTGCCTATGATTGATAGTTTCCTGGGATTCATTATGCTAATAGTAAATTTTACTATACATGGTCTATATTTGTAGGTCATTCATTTTTTTCCTATGGTTGTAAATGATTTATTGGTTTTGGTATATAAAGTGTACACAACCATTTATATTAATTGAATATAAATGTATAACCTCACTCTAATTAACGAACTTCTTAGGTGACTTTTGGGTAATGGGAAAGTATAAATGACTTTTAAGGTGAAAATTTTGATTAAATAAAGTTATGATAAATAACTTATAAAGTTTTATCCTATTAAAAATTGTGAATGAAATTATATTTAAATAAAATCCTGAACCATGAAATTGAATAAAGCTGGGAATTTTGAAATGTTAGTTAATGAAAGGTTTTGAAATGTGAATCCCCGGGTTTTAAATGGTAAAGTTTGATTAAATAGAAATGATAAACAATGGAAATTTAGGGATACTAGTGTAATTATCCCTAGTTTTGTGATCGGACCCTGTGTATGGGTGGATTGGGCAGTGAGAGTATCCTAGTTTTGATGCTCTGGGTTACAGGTTGGGAGACCTTGATGGGTTCTAATGTGTCAAATAATGGAATGCTTCTTGTTTTTCCTTCATTTAGGTTGTGAAATTGAGGTTGTGAAATTTCATTTGTTAATTTGGATATGGTGACCATTTTAGGTTAATACTGTGCGAGTTGTGATTTGGACCTTTGTGTTGGTGTTTTCCTTATAGTAATGAAGTGTATAATTGTGTATCATGGGTGTGGAGTCTAGAAAAAGTGGATGGTTTTAGGTTATCTAAATGTGATATGTTATGGAATGGGGTTAGGTGTGCTTCCTATGAGTTATGACTTATGAGAAGTCTTAGGTATATAGCTCGGTAGAAATATAAGAAGTTTTGGGAATGAGACTTAGGTTGTGGACATGAATTAGTGGCCTTGGTTAATCAAGGGAAACCATGAAGGAGGTTATCTTAGTGTTGTTGGTTCTTTGGAAAGTGAAGAATGAGTGGATGTTTTAGAGGTGGGATCGATGAATGGTTGATGCCATCAAGTTCTTATAAAGGCATGGTTATGCCTTGGTTTCTTCTCTAAGGGATGCAACTTGAGTTCTTGTGGTTGGATTTAAGGATGGTTTTGAAGGTCTGGATCATTCGAATTTTTGAACCTACTGTATTGGAAATGTTCAATACGATGATTAGTGCTAACCTTGGATGGACTAGATAAGGGTGTCTAGAGAATGGATGGCTGCTCTAATCTAGGAATGATGCTGAGGTGAGATATGTCTATGTGGCTGGACCTGAGTTCTGTGAAAGGTTCATATCATTGGATAGAAACATCGAGGATGCCTTGAACCCAATTAGGTTGATATGACATGATATATACATATTTGTTTTAGTAGGTGTTTGAGCATAATTACGATAGCATACAACTCATGGGATTTTCAGTCAGGTTTAGTGAATGGTCATATGAAATCATGTGATCAAGGTTTTTGGTAAGTATAGGGTGATAATAAAATGTTTTATATGCACAATTCCATTTGAGATATGTGAATAGGTGGCTCAGAAACAAACACCTATCATTTTGGGTGAAAATTGTGGTGATTAGAACCAGCTATGCATGAAACCGTTTGGTTTTGGATTGGTGTGATGGATTTTTTTCATTTTCATTGAGAATAATTTTGGTCACGGTAGAAGAACTCACTCAGTGTGGAAATAGTGCCACATAGGATGTTAGTTCATGGATTCTTGGCAGAGAGTTATGAGGAAGTAGTGAGTTTCGATTATAAAGTTTCTCTTGTATCATGGTGATTGGGTGTTGATGAGACACTCACAGATTAAGAGACCCAAGACTGTTATGAGGGTTTGACATGTTCCTATAGTTAGGGGTGACATCAGTAATGGATATGTTCATATCAGTATTCTTAGATGACATATTAGTATACTACCAATCTAGATATGATCTTGACCAATATCTTGAAATTATCCTGAGTATGTAGAGAGAGAATCAGATATGTTCTAATATATTTTAATGAATTTTATTGTTTGATGATGGCCCCCCCTCAAAGTTCCACTCATGGATCAGTGTAAGTGAATCCATGTAGTGGGAAGTGTTCCATTAGTTTTATTTAAATGAGGTCCTTGGTATGGAATGGATGTTGAAGAATTCCATGGGTTCCATTCTCAAAATTTGGGAATGGGTAAATGTTAAAATTTTATTTTTCCACTCATGTGTGAGGGAGAGAAACATCCACTTATAGGGTTTAGTGGTGAATGGTGTGTGGGGAATGGTGGTTGTATTTTCTTAAGTTAGGTAGTGGAAACTACACCCCTATGGTGGGGAGTGATGTATTGACCATAGGAGTATGACCCTCAGATTAGAAGGGTCATAGAAATATGGAACTTTTTGTGGATCAATCGAGGTGGAACTAGGATTCAAATGATAAACTAATGAGGTGAATTCTTATATTCTATTGTAAATGCTAAGGGGAAGTTGAATATGGTGTTTGATCTTGTCGGGCATTGCCTCTGGGCTTGAGGGAGTTCTAAAATCAATCCAAGGTGTTTGTGGAAGAGGTGCATCGATGGGTGTGGTAGATAATGAAGAAGGTTTTTGGATATTGGGGGTTTTGACTATGGAATCCCACTAGGAGTCGTGTATAGACTCCAAAGGCCTCATTTAGGTGAATATTAAATTCCTCTAAGCATGAATTCATTATGGCTAAGTGATATTGAGATGTTCTATATGTGGGAACTGAGTGTTTTCAAGACGATTCGGCTAGGGATATCCTAACTTGGGTTAATGTATGGAATGAATGTTGTAAGTTTAAAACTACATCAAGTATGTCACTTTGGAAGTGAAAAAACATTGGGAATGAAATTGGGATTTTGAGGAAAATCTAGCTTGGTTATTAGTTTGTGCATGAACAATAGGTACATGTCATTTCTAGTGGGATTTTCATTGACGAGAATAGGTGCTATTGTTGATTAGAATTCTCATGGGTGTTTTGTCACAATAGGGAATAAACCGTGTCAGGTGTGCAATGGGAGAACAATTTTGAGGTTCTACTTATATTTTCTAATGGAATTTATGCCGAACATTAGAGTTTGGAATTGAAAAGGTAAAGTTTATGGTGGAGATCACTATAGGCTTAGAGGATAACTAAGAAATAACACCATTAGTGTTTGGGTTTTATGGGATTGGGTAAGTTCCAACTTGATGTTTCAATTTTGATAATGATCATGGGCTTGGGTTAAGATTGAGAACTTTGAGGTGGGGTGGTGCCTTGGTTGTGGTTTAGACTTTTAGATTTGGAAGAGGCTGTTTGGACTTAAATTATGGACTAATATAGGTTAGGGATATAGTTGGGTGACTATGTGTTCCTTGGGGTGTCGCCAAATATGGGTCACCATTGGAGTTCAAAATCAAGGTAAGTTGGTGCCAAGGTATGTCGGGTCATTGAGATTATGGAGAGAATTAGACTGGTGGATTATTGATTGAATCTTCCATGATGGTATAATATTATGCTTGATGTTTTCATATATTGCGGATTTGATGATGTTACCTTGAACTTTATCATGTGGATGGTGTTTATTATTTTGAGTTTAGGTTGATGCATCCTTTGAGGAGAATTTTATTTGTGTTGTAAATCTTAGTGTGAAAATTCTTTGCCGTGAGACCATTCCATTAGTCCAATTGTTGTGATGACTTGGCTATGTTCATGAGGAAAATTGGGAGGTGGGATTAGATATGTGGGTTGAGTAGACAAATTTTTTTCCTTGGGGTACAATGATGCTTGGGAGTTTAGTTCAAGGATGTTTTATTGTAAGGTGGTGAGTTTTTAAGATCTTGGTGTTTGATGAGGTACATGTTCATTTAAATTTTGGTTTGAATCCCTTTGTTTTGGTTAATGGAATACTTCTATAGAGTTGGGAAGGTATTGGGAGTTTCTCAAGAGTTTGGGACATGGAAAAAGGGTAAAATAGGAAAATATATGATGGGATAATTATTAGCACATGGTAAGTAATAACTGTGTGTCATAACCATGCAACCTGTAGAAGGAGGGTGCATGGTTAAGAAAACCATGCAAGGTGGCCAAAGAAACCATGGAGATCAAGCTCCCCTTGCAAAGTGGTGAAATCACGGACTCCGTTGTAACACCCTTAGATTTTAATATAAAAAAATTGGGTTCTATAGCATATTTTGAATGAAACATTGATCATATAATAGAATGTAACATCCTGAGACTTCAAAATATATTTCTTCTTAATTAAATTCTACATCTTTGATAGTTTATGGAACATGTAACCTCGAGTCTAAATGAATATTAATATAGTATAACATTATAACTTAGCCATTAAATTTAAATATATGAATACAACTAACAAACTTATGAAAATCATGGTTATCTATTTATTATAAATAAAATAAGAATCATTTGAAATAAAATAAATATTTTCTGAAAAAACATTATTTTTCTAAAAGGCGATTTAGTCATGCTTTGTGCACATAATTTAAATCAATTTTTATCCCTTTTTTAAAATATATTTAATAAAATTAACTTCATTTTTGAAATCATAATATCAAAATTATCTTATGGTGATATTTTGGGTGTTTTTGAAATGTTTCATTTTTTGATAAATAATGAAAAATATTGATTTTTATTGAAAACTGATTTTCCGTTTAAATTATTTACTAATTTTAATTATTATTTAATTTTTATTTAAATTAAAATTAGTTCAATTATATTAAAATTTGACTAATTTAGGTCATTTTAATCAATTTCATATTGAATTTTTATGTTAAAACATTTTATACTTATGAACATTTTCTCTTTGGAAAACTGCTTTTTCATAATATCTGCAGGTATAATTTTAAATTATATTCATCCAATTTGGTGTATTTTATTCAAAAAAATGGATTAAATATTTATAATTATAATAATTTATATTATATAATAATTTTAACTTAATTTTTGACCAAGTAAAAGCAGTAAAAATTAATTACCGCGCTTAAGGTAAAAACTGATTTACCAGGGGTTAAACTAAAAAGATAAGGGTTAAAATGACCTAATGTTTTTTTAAAAACTAATTTTATGAACATATTTATAAATTATCACACTAAGTTTCAATAATAACCCATTTTGGAATTTTTTGGAATTATAAAAATGTGGCTATAACTGATTCTTTTCAAAAATTCCATGTGTGTCCTCTCCCCACTTACAAAAGGCCAACCCCTCTCCTCCCCTATTCACAATTCCAAAGAAATTTGTTTTAGAAAATACCTATAAATATATATACTTTAATCCTCTCACAATATCATAGAGTCCTTTTTCTAATAAAAAATACAACGTAGTATGGATTTTGGTGCAAACATGAAAAAGTTGTTTGAAGAAGAGGTAACATTCATAAATGAGAATTTTTATTTTGTTTCTTCTTCCCACTATTTCAAATATTATTAGGTAATAATTTTATAATAACCTAATTATCTTACGTATACTAATATGTTATTATTATATGGTTATGACCTATATCCATATCCTCTACTATCAATTGGGAAATGAAACTGATGATCGTGTGTATGGAGGACTACTGCCTCACGAATAGATGTAATTCATTTTACATCACCACCTTTAAAGGATAGATATGATGATGGATTGAACACATTTATATGATATTTATGAAATTATTATACTTATGGATCTATAATATCAAATAACCATTCTTAATTTATATGATGTTTAAAATATGATAATGTTACTCGTGTGTATAGCGGACTGCCACCTCGCGAAGCGATGTGATTCGTTTTTCGGTTATGATTTACATGTAAATTAATAAGGATAATTTAATGAATATATGTGATATATACAAAATTATATTGATTAATTAAAACTAATATATCATCAAATTTCCTACAGTTTCACTTGTTAAGGAAATGATAATATTGCTCATGCATACGTACGACCTACCGTCTCCATGAAGCGATGTGATCTATTCTATATGTTCAATTTCAATAATGATTATAAATATGTATATAATGAGAAAATTGTAATTATAAAATTAATATAATTCTGAATATAATGTAACAATATAATATTCCTAAGAACCGTAGTTTTTGTAACAAAACACATATGAAAAACAAGGAAATTAACACGGAAAATAATGAAAACAATGAAATATTATTAACAATCAAGTGGTAAAATGTAATATTAGGATCATATATAATATTATAAATATGAATATAGTTATTTTATAAATTAATAAAATTATTAAAACCATTATATAGGGGGTTAAAACATGTTCAATCAAAATTAAGTGTGATGTAAGGGACTTCATCTCAATTTCCCATTCATTAAGGCATATATTAATGTCATGAACTTAATGTTTTTATATGGTGTATGTTGTAACACCCATAGATTTTGGGAATTTATTTTTTCAAATTAATTTAATATTTTTGATATTTTTCGTTTCACCCAACACAGAATATATCTTTTGTTATACAAAAGTACTATGTTTGTCTTGTGCTAAATATAATTCCGAGTTCTTTCGATATCTTGCATTACAAACAAGACAGAGTTTTACCAAACTAAAATATACTATTCATATTGTTATTAAAATATTATTATGGTCACCACCTAGACATTGGAATGAAAATTATGTATATTTTTAATAAAATTGTGATTTAAAAAAAATGTATATAAAATAAATCATTTATTTATCAATTATCTAGAAATGAAATTATGTACTATTTGAAAATAAATAATTTCCTTTTTTTATGAAAACTATTATTCTATATACAAAAACCATTTTAACTCAAAAAATTAAACAAACCAATATTAATGATTTTTTAATAAAATTTATATATTACATATTCAATTAAATTTTTTGGATGCTCATCTAATAGATTTGATAGTCATAAGATAAGAATAAATCCAATTTTATGAATAAATTGATGTATTTTTCAAAAGGGTAATTTTTTTTACCATTTAATGGAGAACCCACTTTAAATATAATTTTTGAAACATTTATAAATTATATATGAAAAAAATAAAATTCTTCTTTGAAATTTAGATATAAAAATTTACTTTGGTTGAATGTTTGGTATATTTCTCATAAGATTTATGTTTTGATTAATAGAAGAAAATAATAAATTTTAATTTAAAACAATTTTATCATCAAAATATTTTTAGTGTTAAATTATATTTTTATTGGTTTTAAAGTATAATTAGATAATTTTTTATCGTTTAATCCAATTTAGGTCATTGAAATAAATTTTACATTGAATTTGGATGTAAAAACATATTAATCTTTTGAATGTTCTCACCTTAAAGACCCGTTGTTTTATCCTATATGCGGGATTAAATTTAAATTAATTTATGAAAATTCTTTGATTTTAATTTGTAACATATTTATAATCATAATTTTAAAATTTATTAACTATGTCCCTTTTTATTTTTTGGACAATATGAATAGTAATTTTAGTAATTTTTATTACTATTGTAAAGGGAAAATTTGGTAATTTAAGTTAGAAATAAAGTGACAAGGACTATAAAATAACCATGACACTCGATAAATATTTATTATATGAATTGAATTTTCCTATTAACACACAAATATCAGAATTGAATAATTTAATGGACACTTTTGCACAAAAATGACTTGGATATTTTTAAAATCAAAGAGACCAACAAAATGTCACACTCTTACTTTTAATAAGTATAATATTTTTTATATGGGGTTACATAGAATATATGCTCAACTATATATATTATTTTGAAATATAAAAGATTTAAATATATCATTGAAATTTATTTTTAAATTTTAGTGAAGAAATAATTTTCATAAATTATTACATAATGATGATGTAGTAATTATTGAATTAATGAAAGAATCAATTAAAAGATATGATAAATATTAAAAGAAATATAATTTGACTTAATTAAGGTGATAAACAAATTTTATAGGTGAATATGACATGTTAGGGGTGTATTAAATGAATTGTTTTTAAGTAAGCTTTCTGGATTGTTTCTTATTAAAGTCAATGTTATGAATAGTGTAAAAATATACACTTATAATATTTTATGAAAATAATATTTTATAAAATTATTTAGAAATTATAAAAACATTTTATAAGGATAAGGGGATTATATATAGTCTATAACATCTTAAATTTTACATTTATAGTTCAATTGAAAATTTATATGTAAAAATTATATCCTCATAATATTAAAAACTTTGTTTCCATAGTTAAAATTAAAATGGATTAACTATGGGTTAATCAAAATGATAAGGTTTAAAATAGCATAAAAAATTGTATACAATATATTAGTTTATGATATTGAAAACTTATAATATCTTTTATTCAAATAAATGGAATTTTTTAGTTATTTCGATTGAGATTGATTTTATTATAAATTAATCTTTTGAAAAATTCCAAAAGTGCCCCTCCCCTCTCTTATAATAGGGCACATATCCTTCTAATCTATTCACACTTTAGAACCTATTTGGATCAGAAAAAAATTATCTAAATATACTCAAAACATCCCTTAATTAACCCTATAATCCTTGGTTTGGGTAGAAATCCAACCAATGGAGTCCTTTTGTGCAAATCAAAAGGATATACCCAAAAAAGAGGTAATATTCATCAACAAATGTTATTGTTTTATTTATTTCTTAAAACCCTTAAAATTATTTTTATTTCCTATTTATATAATAACATTAGTATACTAAATTTATATTAATGTTTTTATATTATGTTTTATACCTACACTCACACAAATTTACATCAAATGGGTAACGTACTTACAGTTCTTGTGTACGATGGTGTACCACCTCACAAAACAATGTTTTTTTATTTTTCATTTACCACCTCACAGGTTGGGAATTATGATGGAAAATATATTTGTATACGATATATATGGTATTTATAGTGTATTTATAATTCTGTAAATATTAAATAAAATATACCTTAATGCTTTCTATTTTATGGAAATATGATAACTTCATTTGTGGATGTGCAGACTACCACCTCCTCAAAGCGATGTGACTCATTCAAAATTTACATGGAATTTTTTAAGGATGAGTTTAGTGAAATTATATGATATATATATATATATATTCCATAATAATTTTTCTGGAGTGGTATTATATATATATTCATATACGTCATTTACTTTCTTTTTTTTAATACAACATGAAATGGAAGTAGTGTTCATCTATACGTATGACCTACCATCTCCATGAATGGTGTATTTCATTTTCTATTTATATATTTTATATATAACCATGAATAAATATATAATTAATATATATAGGATATTTATTTTATTTTTATCATTATGGAGATAATTAAATTCTGATCTAATTATGAGGACAAAGAATAACAATTCAAAATATGTATGAGAAACAAAGCGGTTATCACACGAAACATATCTTAAACTTGGTATTATTAATAAGCAGGAAATATAAAGTCATATGTGAGTCATATATGGTATTATATATATGAATATGGTTATTTAATATATGTATAATAAAGATATATTTATTATAAAGTATGTTTTCATGAGTATGATGAGAGTCAAGACATAAGGTAAGAGATTTATGTGTCACGTTTATTTCTGTGGGACACATGTCTTATACAGTACTTATTTCTTATATGTGGTGTATATACTGCACATGAATGTATTTTATGATTCAAATCTAGAATATTATGTTATTTTCATATCCATATATATTTTTTATTTCATGGGGAATACGATTCTACTAATTATAAAGTGATGGGTATTTATTTCAAAATCTCATCAATATTTGGGATGTTTCGTTTTAAGTCTTATTGGGGGAATATTTATATTCTATGTCCATGTTTTCTAATTTTTTTTCAAAAAAGTTTTTAATATTCTCATGTGTATGTTTCAATTCATTTTACCCATTTTTTTAATTTTTACTACATAGTTTGAAAGGAATCATTTTCTCATTTTCCAAAAGAGGTACTTTGTGACTTTTCTAGAAAAAGTATGAACGTAATGTTTTTATAACTTATATGGAATGAACAGAATTTTACACTATAATCATGCCTTAATTATTTGAAGTTTCATTTATAATATTCCATGTTTATTTTCAAAGAAAATGTTTTCTTTTAAAATTGCGTGACAATTTAAGAAAAGAAAATGTTTTCAAAGTAGAAATGATATTTTACTCAATAATTATTTTCAAGTTATCTCTAAAAATTATTTTCCATCTAAGGTAATGTTATTTTATGTTACTTATGTTTTACTTGGGATATTATTTAATTATACCAGTCTTATTCTTTATAATAATTTTTTATGTTTTTTATTAATTGATCTTTATGAATTTTATTTATTTTCCATGGGTTATGTTATGATTAAATGATGTTTATGAAATCCATTTCATTCCATGGGTTCTAATATGATGAATGATTTATATTTTTGTGGAACACATATGTATGGTTTTCATTATGTGATGGGTGGTACATACATATCCCTCTAATTCATTGTTTAAATATGTATAAATCAGGAGGTATATATGTTATGCATGATCCTGATTTTATGTTCACAATTCTATGTTTGGATATGGTTTTCATGTCTATAATTTTATCCATGGACCTGGTTTTCATGTATATATGTTTATTCAAGGGGTTCATTTCATGTCCCTAATTTAATGAGTGAACCTGTTACTACTTATACATGTTTACAAAGTTACAAGTTTATGTGTATTCCATAATTTCATGTCTTATTTCAATGTTATGATCTCATGGATTCTATTCATTTATTCTATTATGATTCATGTCTTATGAACTACCAATATTTATGCCCTGATTCATGTTTATGATGTTTGATATATAGGGTATGATCTTCTAATGTTATAATCATGCTCTCATACCATTTATGCTCATGTTTATGCCTATAAATCTCCCTTCTTTACCCTTACTGAGCATTTGAGATCACTCTTTCTTATGTTTCCATTCCTCAAGTTATAAATAAAGGTTTTAATTATGAATAATAAAGGAAAGATCATTATGGGAGATGTTGAATATATTTTAAAAAATTAGAACAATGTGTTCCATGTTTCTAAAGGAACTAAACTATTGAGGTCCTCGGGCATGTGTTTTTGTGATGTAATGAATATTCATATAAAAATATGTAATTCAATGTTGGAAAAGACTGGGTCATTATAGCTGGCATCAGAATAATGTTTTAGTCAACCTTTAGAAACTTGGATGAGAAATATATATTGAGATACCTAGAGATATTTCTAGGTATATGTCTAGGGATGTCTCTAAGGATAAGTCTAAGTATAGGTTACAATCCTAGAGTTTTAGTAATAATCATGAATAACCCAGGATTAAACCTAATGTCTCATAGATTGAAATATTATAAGTAATTTACCTTAATTATGTCATTCTGCCACTATTATTAGTGTTTCTCACAATATTTTATTGTGGTTTTAGTAAATGGCTAGAAAGTAAAGGAACCATGTTAATGAGGAATATAATGGACAATGCAATGATGGCCCTCTTAAGCAACTGAATGTTATAGAGGATGTAATGAAAAACCTCATTGTTATGACCACACAACCTTATCAAGACATGAATCATGATGGATTTATAAATTACCCAATTTTGGAACAATATTTTCTTGAATCATATTAAGGCAATTCCCACCTTCTTTTAGTGGAACAACTTATCCACTAGTTTCAAATAAATGAGTATGTACTATTGAAAAGATATTTTTCATTCTCCTTTGTTAAGAACGTAAAAAATTTAAGTTGGGAACTTATATTTTTGAAGGTGAAGTGAATTAATGGAAGAAATTTATCAATAATACAAGGAAACAAGACAAAATTGGCTCCACGGATTGGTAGAAGTTCAAGAACTTATTTTTCAGTAATTATCGTCCAAGAATTCTTCTTAAAAAAAGGGAGATTGAAGCTTCCCATATATATCATGTTTATGATTGAAAAAGAAGGATATAATTCAAAGGAAACTCTAAGAACTATGGAGAGAAGAAGATTAGATTTACTATATGTTCAAATTGTGGAAGGTAACATGGATAAAATTTTCCTAAGGGGACTGGTAAATGTATCAAGTGTGGGAAAGTAAGCCATCGATCATTTTATTGCCAAAGTAATGGGAATAAGAAAATATCCAAATAGTGTACCTCCCATAATTAAATGTTTCAATTTTTAGAAGTTTTGGCATTGCAATAATAAGTGCCCTAATACAAGGACTAATTTGGAAGGTAAGTGAAAAAAACAAATAAGGACAATGGGTAAAGGGAAAGTTTATAATGGATTAAGTGAACCATGATAATCAGGGAATACTTATCCTCCTCTCCTTTTTTGGAAATTTCATGTTTTATTTTGAATGAATAATCCATATGAAAACCTTATGTTCATCCATTAGTGAAATTTCATGTGATTATCTACGTGGATTCAGAAATAATGAAATTAAATATTCTATTTGTATAAGGATGAACTGAACCATCCAATGAAAATGATTTTGTATAAGAAAAGAGATTATATACGGAATGAAGAATAATGTGTGTATTCAATATGGTTTTATGGTAATTCAGATTATTACCATTTTCAAGAGAATACATGATAATGGTCTTCAAATGTTTAGTATGTGACAACTAGAATCCACCTCAAGTTGTTTGGGGGGTTAATGATAAGTTGATTTTGGATATTTAGAAACCTTATTTCAAAAGTCTTGTATTTTAATTATTTGGATGGTTCATAATGGTAACCATTTATGGATTTTTTTACATTGAAGTTTTGATGAGGTTTTGGAGATTAATGTTTTATAATATAAAGCTTTATGCATATTGGATAACTTGTGATAACCATTTTGTTGTGATAAAGAAAGATGGAATGACCTATCATTATATTTAAGGATCTCATGATCTGCTAATGTTTCAGGAATAAAAAATTCACCTTCATTTAATAGAATAAGAGATGAAGTGGAAATTTATCATGGAACAAAAAATGGTGAGATTTTTCTAAAATCAAGTAAGAATATATTCTCATGAAAATTATTCAACATTAGGAAAAGAGTCTTGAAATTAAAATATTCTCCCGTTATCATCATTTTTGATGATATCAATGACTATTTCAAGGCTCTTTTAGTTATGTATTTGTGATGTTTAACATTCTCCTAACCATGTTTTCAATCACACTCCATCAGAACTTTATGTTTAGTTTTGTCTTATATGTCTATGTTTTTATTTGTCAACTATGTTTTCATATGTGGAAACCTAGTTATGAGTTACATTGGGTAACCATTATGTTTCAAAATTTACCTTTTTAAAATGAATTTTTAGTATTCATTTTTATGATGTGGGTTTATATGAAATGAATGTTCTATACTTAGACTATTGACAAAACATAAGGATTTCTAGGGTGAAATTCATTTTAAGGGGGGTTGATTGTAACACCCTGAGATTTTGTGAATTTATTTTTTCTAATTAATTGAATATTTTTGATATTTTTTATTTCAAAAAACCCCAAATATAACTTTTGTTATAAGAAAGCACTATTTTTACTTGTGTTACACATAAGGAATAGTTATTTCGATATCTTACATTACACACAAGACTGAGTTTTACCAAACTATAATATACTATTAATATTGTTATTAAAATATTATTATAGTTTCCACCTAGCTGTTGGAATGGAAATTATAAATAATATTAATTAAATTATAAAAATATGACTTAAAAATGTATATAAAATGAATCATTTTTTTATCAATTATCTATAAATGAGATTATAAACTATTTGAAAATAAAGAAACTCCTTTTTTAAGAAAACATTTTTTATGAAAAAACACCATTTTATCTCAATAAATTAAATAAACCACTATTAATTAATTTTTTTAATAAAATTTATATATAAAATATTCAATAAATTTTTTTATGCTCATCGAATATATTTTATAGTCATAAGATAAGAATAAATCCAATTTTATGAATAAAAATGTATTTTTCAAACGGGTAACTTTTCCACCTTTTAATGGGAAACCCATTTTAAATCTAATTTTTGAAACTTTTATAAATTATACATGAAAAAATAAAATTATTCTTTTAATGTGGGAATTAAAAATTTACTTTTTTTATTTGATATTTTTCTGATTAGATTCATATTGTAATGAATAGTGGAAAATACTGAATTTTAATTTAAAATAAATTTTTTGTCGAAATAATTTATAGTGCTAAATGATAATTATTTATTTTTTAAAATTATAATTAGATAAATTTTTAATCATTTAATCCAATTTAGGTCATCGGAATAAATTTTACATTGAATTCTTATAAAAAATATATCAATCTTTTGAACATTTTAACTTTAAAGACCCGTTGTTTCATCCCATATGTGGGATTAACTTTTAATTAATTTATGAAAATTTTGTGAATTGAATTTGTAAAAATGTATTATTTATTTGGAATAATAATTTAAGAATTTAGTTATTAGGTCCCTTTTATTTTTGGACAACATGAATAGTATTTTTTTAATTTTTATTACCATGGTAAATGGAAAACTGGGAAATTTAAGTTAAAAATAAAGTGTTAAAGACTATAAAATGACCATTAAACTTGATTAATATTTATTGTATGATTTTAATTTGACTATTATCACACATGGATCTAAATTTAATAATTTAATGGTCACCTATCGATGCAAATGACTTAGAAATTATTAAAATCAAAGAGAGTGACAAAATGTCACACTCATACTTTTAATAAGTATAATATTTTTTATATAAGTATAAATAGAATAAATGATCGACTATATATATTATTATTAAATATTATAGGTTTATATAAATCATGGAAATTTATTTTTAAATTTTGGTGAAGAAATAATTTTCATAAATAATTACACAATGATGATGTAATAACTATTCAATTAATGAAATAATCAATTAAATGATATTTTAAATATTAAAAGAAATATAATTTGATTTAATTAAGGCGATAATTGAATTTTATAGGTGATTATGACATGTTAGGGTTTTATTAAAATATTTTTTTCAAAGTAATATTTTTGGATTGTTTTTTCTTAAAGTCAATGTTATGAATAGTGTCAAAATTGACACTTATGATAATTTATGCAAATAATATTTTATAAAATTATTTAATCATAAAAATATTAAATAAGTACAAGGGAATAAAATATGGTCTAAAATATATTAAATATTACATTTATGGTCCAATTTATACTTTATATATAAAAATTACATCCTCTTAATATTAAAAACTTTGTCACCATAGTTAAAATTAAAATGGATTAACTAAGGGTTAACCAAAATGATAAGGTTTAAAAGAACATAAAACTTGACTAAAATATATTTTTTGATGATATTAAAACCTTATCATATATTGGATTTGAATAAATATATATTTTGTATTATTTTTATTGATATTGATTTTATTATAATATAATCTTTTGATAATTCTAAAAGTGCCCCTCCTCTCTCTTAAAAAGGGAACATCTCCTTCTCTTCTCTTAATATTTTGAAACCTATTTGATTCAGAAAAAATCTATATAAATATCCTCCCAAAATACCTCAATTAATCACAGATGACTTAATTTGGGAATAAATCCAACCAAATGAGTCATTTTGTGAAAATCAAAATGAGATACCCAAAGAAGACGTAACATTCATCAACAAACATTATTGTTTTATTCCTTCCTTAAAATCCTTCAATTATTTTTATTTCATGTTTATATAATAACCTATTTATTATAAATATTCTTGGATATTTTTATATTAAGTTTTCTACCTACACTCACACACACTTCCATCAAATGGGTAACAATCTTATAGTTCTTGTGTATGACGAACTGCCGTCTCATGAAACGATGTTGTTCGTTTTTTCTTTTACCACATTTCATGGTGGGGAATTATTATGGAAACTATATTTTTATATGGTATATATTTTATTAATGATTTATTTATACTTATGTATGTATTAAATAATACATAACTTCATTCTTTCCATTTTTTGGAAATATGATAACTTCATTTATGGACGTGTGAACTGCTGCCTCCTCAAGGTGATGTGACTCATTCACAATTTACATGGAATGTATTAAGTATTGGTTTAGTGAATGTTTATGATATATATATGACATAATAATTATATTTTAATGATATTATATATATATATACATATATTTAATTTAATAATTTTCTTTCAATATGACATGAAATGGAAGCAACATTCATGCGTATGTACGACATACTGTCTCTATGAATACTGTATTTCATTTTTTATCTCTATATTTTATAGATAACCATAAATAAATATATAACTAATTTATATATGATATTTATATCATTTTTATAATCATAGATATAATTAAATCATGATATAAGTATGAGTACCAAGAATAACAAGTCAAAACATATATGAGAAACAAAGCGGTTATGACCCAAAACATAACTTAAACTTGGAATTGTTAATAAGTGGGAAATATAAAGTCATAAGTAAGTAATATATGGTATTATATATATGAATACGGTTCTTTAATATATATATAATAAATATATATTTATTATAAAGGATGTTTTCATGAGTACGACGAGAGTGAAGACATAAGGTAAGGGATTTATGTCTCACTTTTATTTCAGTGGGACACATGCCTTATACAATACTTGTTTCTTATATGTGGTGTATATAAAGACCATGAATGTATTTTATGAGTATTATCTATAATATTATGGTAATTTCATTTTCATATAATTTTATTTATTTCATGGGGCATACAATTTTACTGATTATAATGTGATGAGTTTGTATTTCACAATCTCATCAATATTTGGGATTGTTTTGTTTTAAGAAACCATTAGAGAATATTTATATTCCATGTACATGTTTTCTAAAAACGTTTTCAAAAATAATTTTAATATTCTAATATTTATGTTTAAATTCATTTTTACCCATTTTTTACATTTTACTACATTGTTTGAAATGAATCATTTTTTCATTTTCCAAATGAGGTATTTTGTGACTTTTCTAGAAAAAGTATGAACGTAATGTTTTTATAACTTATATGGAATGAACAGAATTTTACACTATCATCATTCCTTAATTATTTGAAGTTTAATTTATAATATTCCATGTTTATTTTCAAAGAAAATATTTTCTTTTAAAATTGCGTGACAATTTAAGAAAAGAAAATGTTTTCAAAGTAGAAATGATATTTTACTCAAGAATTATTTTCAAGTTATCTCTCAAAATTATTTTCCATCTAAGGTAATGTTATTTGATGTTACTTATGTTTTAATTGGGATATTATTTAATTATACCAGTCTTATTCTTTATAATAATGTTTTATGTTTTTTATTTATTGATCTTTATGAATTTAATTTATTTTCCTTGGGTTATGTTATGATTGAATGATGTTTATGAAATCCATTTCATTCCATGGGTTATAATATGATGAATGATTTATATTTTTGTGGAACACATATGTATGGTTTTCATTATGTGATGGGTGGTACCTACATATCCCTCTAATTCATTGTTTAAATATGTATAAATCAGGAGGTATATATGTTATGCATGATCCTGATTTTATGTTCACAATTCTATGCGTGGATATGGTTTTCATGTCTATAATTTTATCCATGGACCTGGTTTTCATGTATATATGTTGATTAAAGGGGTTCATTTCATATCCCTAATTTAATGAGTGAACCTGTTACTACTTATACATGTTTACAAAGTTACAAGTTTATGTGTATTCCATAATTTCATGTCTTATTTCAATGTTATGATCTCATGGATTCTATTCATTTATTCTATTATGATTCATGTCTTATGAACTACCAATATTTATGCCATGATTCATGTTTATGATCTTTGATATATAGGGTATGATCTTCTAATGTTATGATCGTGATCTCATACCATTTATGCTCATGTTTATGCCTATAAATCTCCCTTCATTACCCTTACTGAGCATTTGAGATCACTCTTTCTTATGTTTCCATTACCCAAGTTATAAATAAAGGTTTAAATTATGAATAATAAAGGAAATATCATTATGTGAGATGTTGAATATATTTCAAAAAATTAGAACAATGTGTTCCATGTTTTTAAAGGAACTAAACTATTGAGGTCCTCAGGCTTGTGTTTTTGTGATGTAATGAATATTCATATAAAAATATGTAATATCAATGTTGGAAAAGACTGGGTCATTATAGTTGGCATCAGAATAATGTTTTAGTCAACCTTTAGAAACTTGGATGAGAAATATATAGTGAGATACCTAGAGATATTTCTAGGGATATGTCTAGGGATGTCTCTAAGGATAAGTCTAAGTACATGTTACAATACTAGAGTTTTAGTAATAATCATGAATAACCCACGATTAAACCTAAGGTCTCATAGATTGAAATATTATAAGTAATTTACCTTAATTATGTCGTTCTGCCACTATTATTAGTGTTTCTCACAATATTTTATTGTGGTTTTAGTAAATGGATAGAAACTAAAGGAACCATGTTAATGAGGAATATAATGGACAATGTAATGATGTCCCTCTTAAGCAACTAAATGTTATAGAGGATGTAATGAAAAACCTCGTTGTTATGACCACACAAACTTATCAAGACATGAATCATGATGGATTTATAAATTACCCAATGTTGGAACAATATTTTCTTGAATCATATTAAGGCAATGCCCACCTTATTTTAGTGGAACAACTGATCCACTAGTTTCAAATAAATGAGTATGTACCATTGAAAAGATATTTTTCATTCTCCTTTGTTCAGAACGTAAAAAATTTAAGTTGGGAACTTATATTTTTGAAGGTGAAGTGAATTAATGGAATAAATTTATCAATAATAAAAGGAAACAAGATAAAATTGGCTCCACGGATTGGTATAAGTTCAAGAACTTATTTTTTAGTAATTTTTCGTCCATGAATTCTTCTTACAAAAAAGGTAGATTGAAGTTTCCCATATATATCATGTTTATAATTGAAAAATAAGGATATAATTCAAAGTAAACTCTAAGAAATATGGAGAGAAGAAGATTAGATTTACTATATGTTCAAATTGTGGAAGGTAACATGGATAAAATTTTCCTAAGGGGACTGGTAAATGTATCAAGTGTGGGAAAGTAAGCCATCGATCATTTTATTTCCAAAGTAATGGGAATAAAAAAATATCCAAAGAGTGTACCTACCATAATTAAATGTTTCAATTGTTAGAAGTTTGGGCATTGCAATAATAAGTTCCCTAATCCAAGGACTAATTTGGAAGGTAAGTGAAAAAAACCACTGAGGACAATGGGTAAAGGGAAAGTTTATAATGGATTAAGTGAACCATGATAATCCGGGAATACTTATCCTCCTCTCATTTTTTGGAAATTTCATGTTTTATTTTAAATGAATAATCTATATGAAAACCTTATGTTCATCCATTAGTGAAATTTCATGTGATTATCTACTTGGATTCAGAAATATTGAAATTAAATATTCTATTTGTATAAGGATGAACTGAACCATCCAATGAAAATGATTTTGTATAATAAAAGAGATTATATACGGAATGAAGAATAATGTGTGTATTCAATATGGTTTTATGGTAATTTATATTATTACCATTTTCAAGAGAATAAATGATAATGGTCTTCACATGTTTAGTATGTGACAAATAAAATCCACCTCAAGTTGTTTGGGGGATTAATGATAAGTTGATTTTGGATATTTAGAAACCTTGTTTCAAAATTCTTGTATTTTAATTATTTGGATGGTTCATAAGGGTAACCATTTAGGAAATTATTTACATTGAAGTTTTGATGAGGTTTTGGAGATTAATTTTTTGTAATATAAAGCTTTATGCATATTGGATAACTTGTGATAACCATTTTGTTGTGATAAAGAAAGATGGAATGACCTGTCATTCTATTTAAGGATCTCGTGATCTGCTAATGTTTCAGGAATAAAAAATTCACCTTCATTTAATAGAATAAGAGATGAAGTGGAAATTTATAATGGAACAAAAAATGGTGAGATTTTTCTAAAATCAAGTAAGAATATATTCTCATGAAAATTCTTCAACATTAGGAAAAGAGTCTTGAAATTAAAATATTCTCCTGTTATCATCATTTTTGATGATATCAATGACCATTTCAAGGCTCTTTTAGTTATGTATTTGTGATGTTTAAAATTCTCCTGACCATGTTCTCAATCACACTCCATCAGAACTTGATGTTTAGTTTTCTCTTATATGTCTATGTTTTCATTTGTCACCTATGTTCTCATATGTGGAAACCTAGTTATGAGTTACTTTGGGTAACCATTATGTTTCAAAATTTACCTTTTTAAAATGAATTTTTAGTATTCATTTTTATGATGTGGGTTTATATGAAATGAATGTTCTATACTTAGACTATTGATAACCCATAAGGATTTCTAGGGTGAAATTAATTTTAAGGGTGGTAGATTGTAACACCCCGAGATTTTGTGAATTTATGTTTTTCTAATTTATTGAATATTTTTGATATTTTATATTTGAAAAAACCCGAAATAGAACTTTTGTTATAAGAAAGCACTATTTTTACTTGTGTTACACACAAGGAATAGTTATTTCGATATCTTACATTACACGCAAGACTGAGTTTTACCAAACTATAAAATACTATTAATATTGTTATTAAAATATTATTATAGTTTCCACCTAGCTGTTGGAATGGAAATTATAAATAATATTAATTAAATTATAAAAATATGACTTAAAAATGTATATAAAATGAATCATTTGTTTATCAATTATCTATAAATGAAAGTATAAACTATTTGAAAATAAAGAAACTCCTTTTTTTAAGAAAACATTTTTTATGAAAAAACACCATTTTATCTCAATGAATTTAATAAACCACTATTAATTAATTTTTTTAATAAAATTTATATATAACATATTCAATAAATTTTTTTTATGCTCATCGAATATATTTTATAGTCATAAGATAAGAATAAATTCAATTTTATGAATAAAAATGTATTTTTCAGAAGGGTAACTTTTCCACCTTTTAATGGGAAACCCATTTTAAATCTAATTTTTGACACTTTTATAAATTATACATGAAAAAAATAAAATTATTCTTTTAAAGTGGGAATTAAAAATTTTCTTTTTTTATTTGATATTTTTTTGATAAGATTCATATTGTAATGAATAGTGGAAAATACTGAATTTTAATTTAAAATAATTTTTTTGTCGAAATAATTTATAGTTCTAAATGATAATTATTTATTTTTTAAAAGTATAATTAGATAAATTTTTAATCATTTAATCCAATTTAGGTCATTGGAATAAATTTTACATTGAATTTTTATATAAAATATATCAATCTTTTGAACATTTTCACTTTAAAGACCCGTTGTTTCGTCCCATATGTGGGATTAACTTTTAATTAATTTATGAAAATTTTGTGAATTGAATTTGTAAAAATGTATTATTTATTTGGAATAATAATTTAAGAATTTATTTATTAGGTCCCTTTTATTTTTGGACAACATGAATAGTATTTTTTGTAATTTTTATTACCATGGTAAAGGGAAAACTGGGAAATTTAAGTTAAAAATAAAGTGTTAAAGACTATAAAATGACCATTAAACTTGATTAATATTTATTGTATGATTTTAATTTGACGATTATCACACAAGGATCTAAATTGAATAATTTAATGGTCACTTGTCGATGCAAATGACTTAGAAATTATTAAAATCAAAGAGAGTGACAAAATGTCACACTCATACTTTTAATAAGTATAATATTTTTTATATAAGTATAAATAGAATAAATGATCGAATATATATATTATTATTAAATATGATAGATTTATATACATCATGGAAATTTATTTTTAAATTTTGGTGAAGAAATAATTTTCATAAATAATTACACAATGATGATGTAATAACTATTCAATTAATGAAATAATAAATTAAATGATATTTTAAATATTAAAAGAAATATAATTTGATTTAATTAAGGAGATAATTGAATTTTATATGTGATTATGACATGTTAGGGTTTTATTAAAATAATTTTTTCTAAGTAATATTTTTGGATTGTTTTTTCTTAAAGTCAATGTTATGAATAGTGTCAAAATTGACACTTATGATAATTTATGAAAATAATATTTTATAAAATTATTTAATTATAAAAATATTAAATAAGGACAAGGGAATAAAATATGGTCTAAAATATATTAAATATTCCATTGATGGTCCAATTAATACTTTATATATAAAAATTACATCCTCTTAATATTAAACACTTTGTCACCATAGTTAAAATTAAAATGGATTAACTAAGGGTTAATCAAAATGATAAGGTTTAAAAGAACATAAAACTTGACTAAAATATTTTTTTTTATGATATTAAAAACTTATCATATATTGGATTTGAATAAATATATATTTTTTTATTATTTTTATTGATATTGATTTTATTATAATCTAATCTTTTGATAATTCTAAAAGTGCCCCTCCTCTCTCTTACAAAAGGGAACATCTCCTTCTCTTCTATTAATATTTTGAAACCTATTTGATTCAGAAAAAATCTATATAAATATCCTCAAAAAATACCTCAATTAATCATAGATGACTTAATTTTGGAATAAATCCAACCAAATGAGTCATTTTGTGAAAATCAAAATGAGATACCCAAAGAAGACGTAACATTCATCAACAAACATTATTGTTTTATTCCTTCCTTAAACTCCTTCAATTATTTTTATTTCATGTTTATATAATAACCTATTTATTATAAATATTCTTGGATATTGTTATATTAAGTTTTCTACCTACACTCACACACACTTCCATCAAATGGGTAACAATCTTATAGTTCTTGTGTATGACGAACTTCCGTCTCATGAAACGATGTTGTTCGTTTTTTCTTTTACCACATTTCATGGTTGGGAATTATGATAGAAACTATATTTTTATATGGTATATATTTTATTAATGATTTATTTATACTTGTTTATATATTACATAATACATAACTTCATTATTTCCATTTTTTGGAAATATGATAACTTCATTTGTGGACGTGTGAACTGCTGCTCCTCAAAGTGATGTGACTCATTCACAATTTACATGGAATGTATTAAGTATTGGTTTAGTGAATGTTTATGATATATATATGACATAATAATTATATTTTAAGGATATTATATATATATATATATTTAATTTAATAATTTTCTTTCAATATGACATGAAATGGAAGCAACATTCATGCGTATGTACGACATACTGTCTCTATGAATACTGTATTTCATTTTTTATCTCTATATTTTATAGATAACCATAAATAAATATATAATTAATTTATATATGATATTTATATCAATTTTATAATCATAGATATAATTAAATCATGATATAAGTATGAGGACCAAGAATAACAAGTCAAAACATATATGAGAAACAAAGCGGTTATGACCCAAAACATAACTTAAACTTGGAATTGTTAATAAGTGGGAAATATAAATTCATAAGTAATTAATATATGGTATTATATATATTAATACAATTCTTTAATATATATATAATAAATATATATTTATTATAAAGGAGGTTTGCATGAGTACGACGAGAGTGAAGATATATGGTAAGGGATTTATGTCTCACTTTTATTTCAGTGGGACACATGCCTTATACAATACTTGTTTCTTCTATGTGGTTTATATAAAGAACATGAATGTATTTTATGAGTATTATCTATAATATTATGGTAATTTCATTTCCATATAATTTTATTTCTTTCATGGGGCATACAATTTTACTGATTATAATGTGATGAGTTTGTATTTCACAATCTCATCAATATTTGGGATTGTTTTGTTTTAAGAAACCATTAGAGAATATTTATATTCCATGTACATGTTTTCTAAAAACGTTTTCAAAAATAATTTTAATATTTTAATATTGATGTTGAAATTCATTTTTATCCATTTTTTACATTTTACTACATTGTTTGAAAGGAATCATTTTTTCATTTTCCAAACAAGGTATTTTGTGACTTTTCTAGAAAAAGTACCAAAGGAATGTTTTTTAAATTATATGGAATGAATACAATTTACACCATAATTACACCTTAATGATTTTATGTTTAATTTGAAATATTCTAGTAATATTTTCAAATAACACTTTTTCTTTTAAAATTGTTTTTAATTTAAAAAAAGAAAACATTTTCAAAGTAGAAAGGATATTTTCGTCAAGAATTAATTTCAAGTGATATCTCAAAATTATTTTACATATAAGATAATTTTATTTTATGTTACTTATGTTTTAATATGTAAATGATTCAATTATAGTATTCTTATTCTTTCTAACAATAGTTTAGGTTTACGATGGAATGATATTTATGAATCCTATTTCTTTTCCATGGGTTATGTTATGATTAAATGATGTTTATGAAAACCATTTCATTCCATGGGTTCTGATATGATGAATGATTTATGTTATTATGGAACAAATATGTATGGTTTTCATTATATGATTGGAGGTAACTATATCTCCCTCCAAAACATTGGGTAAATACGGATAACTCATGAGGTACATATGTTATGCCTGAACCTGATTTCATATTCACAATTCTATGCATGGACCTGGGTTTCATGTCCATAATTTTATGCATGGACCTACTTTTGCTATATATATTTTTATTAATAGGCCTTATTTCCTATACTTAATTTAATGAGTGAACCTATTAGTACTTATAAATGTTCACAAATCTACAAGTTTATGTGTATGACATAATTTCATGTCGTTGTCAATGTTATGATCTCATGGATTGTGTTCTTTGATTATATTATGATTCATGTCTTATGAACTACCAATACTTATGCCATGATTTATGTTTATGATATTTGAAATGCATGGTATTATTTTCTAAAATTATGATCACTTTCTCAAACACTTTATTCTCATGTTTATGCTTACATATCTCTCTTGTTTACCCTTACTGAGCATATGAGCTCACCCTTTCTTATGATTCCAATCCACAGGTTATAAAGAAAGGTTTTAAGTAGGAGTACTAAAGGGAAATATAATTATGGTAGATTTTGAATAAATTTTACCAAATTAGAAGAATGTGTTTCATGTTTTGAAAGGCACTAAACTATTTCAGTCCCCAGGCATGTGTTTTTTTGATGTAATTAATATTCATCTAAAAAGATGTAATATCCGTGTTTGAAAATCCTAGAGAGTTATATATATATTGTACCTTTTTTCATGTAATATAATGAAAACTCAATACTTAATTGTTTTAAAGTTTTAATTTTAATTATTTCATGTAAGGGTATTTGAATTGAAAATTACGAAGAGGTAATGAATTTCATAACTCAATTTATTTTCATTATGTTATATTACTTATTCATTTTATTTAACATTATAAAATTATATGTGTAAATAATTTTGACTATATTATGATATATTTACACTTTTATATATATATATTTAAATTTGATACACATAATCTATTAATTGATTAATTCCCACTTCAATATTACTATCTTTGTAAGAGTTTATTTAATAATATAATTTTATTAGGATTGTTATGCATGAATTTACATTAATAGAAATTATTTGTTCATTGTATAATAATCCTATCTAATTTTATTCTCCTATGGTTATTCATGATGTTTTCAATTAACAATACTATATTCCTCTCTTTGAAACATAAAATTACTAAAACAATATTTTTAAGAAAATCTTTGTTTATTTTTCTCTTCGATAGAAAATCCATTTTCTTCCAAAACCATGTTTTCTAAAAATGTTTTTACATTATCCAAATTATTTATTTAATATATTTTTACCCATTTTTGAATTTTTAATTTTTTTAAAAGTAATATTCATATCATTTTCCAAACAAGGCCCATTTGAATTTTACCAAAAAGTGAAAGGAATCATTATTTTAATGTGTACGACATGAATAGAATTTCTATCCATCATAAAAACTCAATCATTTAAAGACTACATTATATGTTTCAAATTTTATTTTCAAATAAATTTATTTTAAAAATATTTTTTGAACTTTTAGTTTTAAAAACATTTTAGAAGTGAAATGGTTATTTTTCTCAAGAATGTTTTTAATGAAATTTTTATGGTATTTCTATTCATCAATATTATCAAAAATTTATTGTACTCATGATCCACTGGGGATATGTTGTATTGATACCATCCTTATTATTTATTTAGATAGTTTACAATTAGTTTGTCATGGGAAATTATTAACTTTCTTTTTCTTGATTAATTTTTATAATCATTAACTTTCCCTTCAAATATTCATTTTCTTATTATCATTCGAAATTAAATTTCCCATAAATGTTCATATTGTTTATCCTAGATTTTCTTATTAATTAAACCATATATTATTTTTCATATGATATTTTACTTTGAAATTTATATGATTGACTGGGGAAATTATCGTTAATCTATATCCTTTACTCGTTACAGAAATGGTTTAATAAGGAATATTATCCATGAATTAAATCAACTATTAGATATAAGAGGAATGATTTGGACATGTAGATATTGGTGGGGCCTAGTTATAGATGTCCCCTTGGTGCATCAGTGTTCTCATGAGATAAATTAGTTAGATAACCTATTTAAATGGGTTTCTTGTGTATACCTACCCATCAGTTTTAAACTGTCTTATGAATGGTATTGACAATAGAGGTATCATGATTCCTAAGATCATGACACCCAATAATTAAAAAATTCCTTCATTAAGAATTCAGTTATTATTATCCACGATATTTTCACAGTGATATTATCTCTAGATGCATTTACATTCTCATATTATGGATTAAATGACATGCGTTTTCAGTTATTTACCTTTCTATATTGATTATGACTTTTCTATTCATGATAGTCAAGTTATTTAAATTACATGTATGTTTAGTTATTTACATTTCCATATTGATTAGGAATCATCCATTCACGATAGTTATGTTATTTTAATGGAATTTGTGTTCAGTAATTTACCTTTACATATTGATTATTCCCTATTTAATCATGATAGTCAAGTTATTGATTAAATGGAATGTGTGTTTAGTTATTTACCTTTCCATATTAATTATTTTTTATTACCTCCAATGGCCCGAAGGCCTTTATTTTTTATTGATTTTTGATAGTCCACCATTAAAGGGGTGAGGTGGAACCCTTACAAGGCCCATTGGCGTAAGTTTACATGGCCCATAGGACTTAGAGGAATTCATTTCCCATAGGCTTCAAACATTACATACAACCCAGACTAACTACTTGAAACTGCTCCTCCCCAGCATCATCATCGTGAAATCAGCTCTCCACCTTCGCATGGCTGTTCAGCTAGCCAAACCCATGCATGCACAGTCTTGTCCCGATGACAGGTTCCATACCCTCTCATTCTTGCAATCCTTTTAGCTTCTACTGTGGTGAAAGCTCCTTTGCTTATCCTCCCTGTAGAGCTTGTTCCTCGTAGGTTGTCTGGTTTGCATCTGCACTTAAGGTGGCCCGAAGGCCTTGAGGTGGCTCTAAGGCCTTACTGATCCAAAGGCCTGGGTGGCCCGAAGGCCTTAAAGGACCCAGGGACCAAATCGGTGTCCTGAAGGCCCAAACGGGGGCATATTCCCGGCTGCTACAGTGCCAAACAGTGCCTGCTACAGTTCCTGCTACAGTACTGCACAGTTCCCGCTACAGTGCCTACTACAGTACTGCTACAGTGCCTACTCCTGTACTGCTATAGTAACCCAGAAATTCTACCTCTGCCTGGATTTGATCCCTGGTTGCTTAGACGCACTTACAGAGTCCTTAACAACTGGGCTAAGGCTCATGTGCTATTAATTATTCCTTATTGTTTATTCTTTATTTACTCATGATAGCTTCCACTTTACATTACCCATACTGAGTATTTGAGAACACCCTTATTTTGTTTTCTTTACCAAGAATCCTGGAAGTGTACTATAAATAATATTAAAGGATATACTAAAGGGTATAATGATATTCTATAGAATAATGCTATAATTTATTTATTAAAATTTAATATGGGAATCATGTATGTATCTATTTTACCAAGACAACTAAACTATTTGGTCCTCTGGGATGTGATTCTTAGTATCTCATGGAAATGTGACAAAGTATACACTAGAACAGGGTTACTAAGGTTGGGGTCATTATAGTTAGTATCATAGGAAGTTTAATAGAAACTTTGGGAACTATATTCATGAAAACATAGATTAGGGAACATAACTGTCTGAGGTAATATGAGGATAATTATAGAAGAATATCGAAATGGTTAGGGAAGGAAGAGATTATGTGGTTTTAACTAGAAATACATCCCTTTCTAGATACTACAATTAGATGTGGTTCTAACACAATTTTACCTAAGGGCAATAGATCTAAAAATGGAACATTGGGATTGACCTGATCATCACTTGGTGCATGAAAACATGCCTTATTGCATACCTGATTTGAAAATATCAGGGTATATGCTTAAGATAATTCAAATTTTATTAACAAACAATTGTGAATGATTTGAATAAATGATGAAAATGAATGATATAGGTTAAACCTGAGGTGTCTTAGATCGAAAAGGTGTCATGATTTAGACTTCTTGTAAATGATTATATTGTTTTCCCACTAAGATTATTGTTTCCCACACTATGATTTTTGGTTTTATTCAATGTATGGAACCTGACGAAATTGTGTAAACATTGAACATGAATTAAAATGTGGTGACCATGGGAAATCAAATGAGATGATGAAAGGAGTGAAAGATATCATGATTATGCCTAATAAGTTAACCTAAAGTATGACTAACAACATATACCTTAACCAACTCCTAGAATCACAAAAAAAAAAGAGAAGGATGAAGTTTTCTAATAGCTCAAGTAGTTGATATTGTGGAGTAAAGAAGGTTTGATTTCACTCATGTTATAAATGTGGAAAGTGAAACCCAAGAAAGTCCCTCAAAGGAATGGGAAAAGTTTTTAATCATGGAAAATTTGGGCATAAGGAAATGAATTGACAAGGAAAAATGAAAAGTATAATTAAAGGAAATAAATTTCATCCTAGGGATCCGTTTATAGTTCTTTGTATTAAATGTGGGGAACCTGAGCATTATCTGAGTGAATTACCTATTATAAAATTTAACCCCTAGACTAAGGAAGAACCTATGTTGAAATAAAATAGATTAAGTATTTATGTTTTGGGATTAAATAATTAAATTATAGATGTATTTTTTTATCAGTGTTATTTGGTTATAATAATCATGAAACATCTAAGGATTTTGTTAAATTTTAGAAGAATATATGTCTTTATTAACTTAAGATTTAAGGATACCATTATGGTTTTATGAGTTTAAGGTTGATCATAAGTTCAACTTCTTAAACAACCCTTCTGAAAATTTGTGTGGTAGTAATATAACATGATTAAGGATATTTTTGGAAATCATTTATGGGAATACAACCTAGTGGTTTAGTATATGAAAAATTTATTTGAGGAAAAGTGTGCTCATATTTTTTTTAGACATAAGATTAAATGTATTGGTAAACTTTAAGATTTATCTTATCTTTGATGTTTTAGGAATTATGTGTTAACATATATTGATAATTTTATAGGAATTATATTAATATAGTTTTAGAAAAAGGACAACCCATATACCAGGTGACAACCCATCACATCCGAAAATGCCATGGGGCTTTAACCCACAACTGAAGGATGATAAGGGTTTAACACCTACCACTAGCCTATGTGATGTTATAGTTGATATTTCATTGTTTTTAATTAAATGATATGATGAATAAATATTATTTATAAACCATTGGTGTTACTTTTGTGGTTTAGAGATTAATGTATAACTTCTTCTAACCATATTTGTTTTTGAAAATATTTAAAAACAAACAAAAAGACTTTTCACTCTTTTATATATATTAAAACTTGTTAAAATTTAATTTTAGTGATCCGGGAATAAAAATTCATTGTTGATAATAATTTCATTGAGTAAGAGATGAAGTGTAAATTAATCAAAGCACAAACAAAGGATGAAATTATGTTTATAAAATAGAAATTTATCAAGTAAGTATATTTATTTATATTTTTAGATAGTGAAATAATTCCTCAACTTTAGGAAAGGTATCTTGAAATAAAAATATTATCCTATTAACTTTATATCCAATGTATTAATGATCTTTTAATTAATCACAGATTTATAGTTTTTTGTTTCTTTAATTTTTCTTGATTATCCACATTCTTATGATCAATGACCTATATCAACCTCCATCATTATTCAGACATTATTATTTTCTTCCATGCCCATATCTTCACTTACAACCTATGTTATCAAACTTGGAAACTTAGTTATTTTTTATTCTACATGACCTTTTTTACTTTTATTTTCCTCTTTTAATTGGAAGTTTTGTTAACCCTTTTATGATGTGAGTTTTCAATAAAATAATTCTCAAATTTCAAACTCTCAATTTATAAGTGCGAGTTGAAATTGTGAGGAAGCAATTTATTTAATAACAACCAAATATTTTAAAAAAAGAGAATAGGGTTTTATATAATATATGAAATGAGACACCAAGAATAAAAGACAATGTAATACCCTCATACTTTATGATATATTTCTTTTTAAATAACTTCGATTGCTTCGATAGCTTATGGAACACGCAAACCAGAGTCTAAATGAGCTATAATATAGTATAATATTATAACCCTAACATTAAACTGTTAGGTATGAATAGGATGAACTAAATTTGTAAAATTATGTTTATATATTAATTATAAATAAAATAATAATCATTTAAAAGAAATGTTTTTTGAAAAAATGTATTTTTTCTAAAATGAAGTTTAGTCGCAATTTGAACACATATTTTAAAAATAATTTTTATAATTTTTATATTTTTTTGATAAAATTAAATTAATTTTTTAAATAATAATATCAAAATTATCTTAGGGTGAATTTTTATGATTTTTCTGAAATGATTCATTTTTTGTTGAATAGTGAGAAAACCGATTTTTATTAAAAACTTCATTTTCATTTAAATTATAAACAAAGTTAAATTATATTTTAAATTTGTTTTAAAGTAAAATTAGTTCAATTATATTACAATTTAATGGATTTATGTCATTATAATTATTTTTATTTTGAATCTTGATATTAAAACATTCTATATGTATGAGAATTTTCTCTTTGGAAAGCCTTTTATTATTGTGTTTGTGGGTATAATTTTAAATTGTATTTTTGTACTTAGATGAATTGAATTTGGAAAAATATATTAAATATTTTGAATCAAAATAATTTATATTTTCTAATAATTTCAACTTAATTTTTGACCATTATGAATAGTAAAAGTAGTAAAAATTAATTATTACCATTAAAGTAAGAACCGATTTACATGGGGATAAACTAAACAAATATAGGTTAAAATGAGCTAAAAACTTATTAAAAACCCATTTAATGAATAATAACCTATAATTTTCTATAATAAATAATTTTGGATAATGTTTTCATGATAAAAATGTGGGTGTAATTTATTCTTTTCAAACATTCCATGTGTGTCCTCTCCCCTACTTATAAAAGGCCATGCCTATACTCCCCTATTTACATATACGAAGATTTTTTTTGGATAATAAATACCCAAATAAATTCTATAATTCTATCCCACCATCCCATATTATTTTTTTTGATTAGGAATCCAACCAATGAAGGATTTGGTGTAAACCTAAAGAAGTTTTCTGAAGAAGAGGTAATGTTCTTAAACGAGTGTTTTTATTTTGTTTCTTATTAAAACTATTTAAATTATTATTAAAAATTGAATATATAAACAAATAAGTATATAAAATATACATAGATTTTATTATGATAAGTTAATTACCTATATAAATCTCCTCTTCCCTCAATTGGGAAACGAAATCGTTGATTGTGTGTACGACGAACTATATCTTCGTGAATTGATGTAATTTGTTTTACATAACCATATTTAAAGGTTGGATATAATTAATTATTTAACATATTTATATGATATTAATGAATTTATTATAATATTTTAATTATAATTTCACATATAACTTCTTACTTTCCATGCTGTTTAAAACATGACCACATTGCTCGTGTGTGTAGTGGACTGCCACCTTGCGAAGCGATGTGATTCATTTTCACTTACATTTTACATGTAAAGTAATAATGATAAATTTAATTAATATATGTGATATATATGAAATTATTTTGATTCTAGAAAACTAATATATCACTAAATTCCCTACACTTTCTCCCATTAAGGAAACAATAATGTCGTTCATGCATATGTACGACCTACCATCTCCATGAAGCGATGTGATACATTATCCAGGTTCAATTTCAATAATGATTATAAAATGTATTTAATGAATAAAATTTACAATTATAACATCAATACAATTATAGAGATGATTTAACTGTATAATATTCTTAAGAACCAGAACTTTCATGACAAAACATGCATGAGAAAATAAGACAACTAACATCTGTAATAATGAAAATAATGAAAAATTATAGACAATCAGGTGGTAAAATGTTATAAGAGGGTCATATATGATATTATAAATAATTAATATGTTTATGGTATAAATTAATAACATTATTAAAACCATTATACATGATGTTAAAGCCTGTTCAACCAAAAGGAAGTGTGAGTTATGGGACTTCATCTCAATTTCTCTTTATTAAGGCATATTGTATTGTTATGAACCTAATTTATTTTATATGGTGTATATACTGAACCTATTTAATTTAATATCATGAAAGATTCATACATAATGGTATTTTATGTTTTAATTTGGATTGTTTCATCTAAGTTTATTTGACTTGAAAATTACCAAGTGGTAAATAATTTCATAACTCAATTTATTTTCATTGAGTTATATTACTTCTTCATTGTGTTTGAAATTATAAGATTATGTGTGTAAATAATTTTGAAAATATTATACAATATTTAAACTTGTTTTATATGGATTTATATTTTATATACATTATATATTCATTGATTAATACTCACTTCAACGTTATGATCTTTGTAAGGGTTTAGTTCACAATCCCATTTTAATCAGGATTGTTTATGAATGAATATATATTGAAGGAAATTATTTGGTAATTGTATAATAGACCCATTTAATTTTGTTCTAATATGTTTATTCATGATTTTTTCAATTAATACTACCATATTAATCTCTTTGGTACTTTAAATTATTGAAAAAATGTTTTTAAGAAAATCCGACTTTATTTATCTCTTTGATCAAAAATTATTTTTCTTCCAAAACCAAGTTTTATAAAAATGAATTAAATTTTATTTAACATTAAATGAATTATTAAAGAAAATTTTACCCATTTTTTAATTTTTACAATTTTTTTTGAAAGGAATACTTATGTCGTCTTCCAAACTAGGCATGTTTGGATTTTACTAAAAAAGATAATGGAATATTTGTTTTAACATGTATTAAATGAAAGAATTTTTATACTTTATGACCACTAATTTTTTTAAAGTCTACATTTTAGGTTTCTAAGGTTATTTTAAAATAAAGGTATTTTCAATTTTTTTGATGTTTTATTTTTAAAAATATTTTAAAATAGAAAAGTTTATTTTCCTCAAGAATTTTTTTAACGTCATTTTAATGATATTTATATTCATCAAAGACATCAACAATTTTTTTAATCCACGATCCACTAAGGAAATATTTTATTGATACCATCCTTTTTATTTATCTAGATGGTTTACGACCATTTTGAATAGGTAAAGTATTGAAAATATCTTTTTTGATTAATTTTTATAGTCATTAACTTTCCATTAGAATATTCACTTTCTTATTATCATTGAACATTAAATTTCCCATATATATATATATATATTATTTATCATGTACATGATTAGTAATTCATCCATATGTAATTTATATATATGGTATTTTACTTTGAAAGTTATATGATTGACTAGGGAAATTAACGTCAATCTGTATTCCTTACTCAATAGGGTATTTGTTGATAAGGCATATTGTTTATGAATTAAATAGATTATTTGATGTATGATGAATTATTTGGACATTTAGATATAGGTGAGGCCCAATTTTAGATATACTATCAATGAATTGGTATTATCATGAGATGAATCAATTGGCTAACCTTAGATAAATTAGTTTATATTGTATACCTACCAATCAGTTTTAAACTATATTGTGAAAGGTCTTGATAGTAGGGGTATCATGATGCTTGATATTATGGCATCCAATAATTAATAATTTTCTTCAAATGTAATATGTAAATCATTTATTTATCTATTTTACTAATAATACTAAACTTTTTTATCCTTTATGATGCAATCCTTTATATCTAATGTCAATGTAATAAAGCTGAAATTAGCTCTAGGTTACTGGGGTCAAGGTCATTCAATCAATGTTCTTTTTCAAACAGTGTGGGTTTACAGAAAACTATGTGACTTGGTTTTCTCCTAGATAGAGGGAACTATATGATTTACACATAGTTTGGGAAACCGTGTGACTAAACCATGTGCCTATTTAAAATTGGGAAAATTTTCATTTTTTCCTCTCAATATTAATATTTCTCCCCATATTTTTACCTCATTTATCCTCTAGTAGGAAAGGGTAAAAACTAGTAGCATTCCCTTCTTCTAAGGATGTTTCCTTTACTTATAGGGTTTTTGGAGTTCCCATTAGTGAAAATAAAAGCTCTTGGAAAGTCGTTGAATCCATTTATTTCTATTTTATAGAAGTGGATTTGTGTGGTTGTTCCTCTACTTTCAAGGCTTATGAACCCTGTTTTATAGGGTGTTATTCATCTTGGTGTTTGGGGATATTTATGTTAAAATAAAAGGTTTTTTGGGATTATTGGTTGTCTATGAGCATGAGTTAGGTGGTATATAATCATTTCCCTATAGTTTTTATATTATATATATATTTGGTTGTGCTAATTTACAACCTTGTTTTTTTCTACCTTGGATCAAGAAAAGTAAATGGGGGCTTAAATTGATGTATTAGACCCTTCACAGACCTCATTGGTTCCATTTATGATTTTATACTGGGCCTAGGTCTACCCATGAGGTATTTCAATCCATTAAAAGTGATAAAATGTAATTATAAACCATGAAATGGAGAAATTATGAGGGCAAATGGGTTGTAACAACAATTGATATATAATATGGATAAAATCGGGTAATTGGATTAGTATGAGAATAAGTGTTATGACCTAAATAGGTTAAATTTAAATGTTTTATTTTCTAATATATTGTGATATTCCAAAGTGGAATTTAAACGGGTTAAATGGTGTGTTTTTCATCTTGAACTAGTTTTGGGTTTCAACGAATGAAAAAAATGTTTTAAAGTGGTTTGTGATTTAAAACGAGGGCTTGAACTCAAGGTGTTTTAATGGAGGAATTAAAATGGGTTTCAAATGTTGATTCTAAATTAGTGCATGGTAACACATTTGGTAAAAAATTTCCTAATGAATCTTCTCATGGTTTTGATGTAAATAAAGGTGTTGGGCCTTAGTAAGTTTTTAAAAAGGGACAACCCATATTTGAAGGGGTGGATTCCAAATGTTTATGATGGATGTTTGGTTTTGGTATTTTATGAAATGTAAATGGGGTTGGGATTTATTGATTAAATTTTAGTTTTAAAGGTTTTTGGGACCTTGGTAAATGATTAGATGATTAAAGGTATTGAATATTGATAAATAATGTGATAAAGATGGATTTTTTTTATAACATAATGGTTTAGGATACTGGACATGGAATTCCTCATCCATGGTTTAGGTATCGGATTGACACTCTAGGAAAAACTAATATTATATATGGATGATGGTATGTTGGAATAATTCTCCTATTACTTCGTTCATCTAGAATGATGCCCCATGAGACCCAGTGCACCATAATTTTTGGAAGATGGATTGATGCTCCTGATTCCAGGGGTATGTACATAAAGTTCCCCATTGTGGTTGGGATGGTTGGACATGACATTCCAAATCTCAGTTGGATACTTGGATTGATGCTCCTTGTTTTCCAAATTATAACCCCTATAATATAATATGATGAATGTAGTTTAGAATAATAGTATGATCAAAAGTAGCTTGATGGGTATGGGTATCACTTGGAACCGAGAACAAATGTGGTTAATTTGAAATCTGTTAAAGATTGAAACCTAGTTTATTTACTTCTTGTCTATTTCTATTGTACTTATAGAAACACTATTTTTGGACTAGTTATAGCTTTAGACACTATTTGTGGTTTCTTAATGAGTTGTACTCACACCCAGCTCAGGACACCATGACACTTGGGTACTCGATCATCTGTTACTTGTTTCAGGTACAAGTTTAGGGCATGAACCTAACTCTTAGTTTACACATGGGATATTTGGTTAGATTACGGGATGTCAGTTCTAGGTTGGGAATCAGAACCATGTTTCAGGGTTTTTATTGTTTTTTGGAGTTTATTTTCATGAATTCCGGACATGTATTGTATACATACCATTATCATCACCTACTTCACATTGGTTATTATTGTAATTTTATGTACATTTTTTCTTTTATGGTTTATCCTAATTATAGAATCTGTTGATATTATTTCTGCCATTTTTTACTCTAATAAGAGGGAATAGTCTCTCTAATGTATCCTCATAGACATGCACAACTAGTTGGAAGAATTTGACGTATGGATAAGTGAGATTGAGGTCATGTGGAACACTAGCTCAGGGAATTGGTCTAGTGGAACCCGAGTTGGGATGTTACATCTTGAATATCTTAAATCTTCAAAAATTAAGTGGATATATGAGCAAGCAGAAGTAGAAGAATTTACCTCCTGACTTACCTCAATAAGGGTCATGAAACATTTGGGACTTCCATTTCCTGGTTTAGATGAAGAGAGGGATTCGTCACTTATACTCCATTTTGTCACCTTGAAACCCTTGTTCTTCTCATAATTGATAATGGGACATTCCAATTGAATGTATCCCCCCATTTCCACCTTCTATAAAATTATAAAATTTATGATCATTTTTACACATGGAAATTCAATAAAATTCATTCCTATGAAACCTAAAATGTAGAGAATTCATGGATTTTCCATCAAGCTCAAAATCCATTATATATCTAGGAGTTCAATTTTCTTTTTTTTCTTGGGTAGGGGTATATCCATGAATAAAATTTTTTCATATTAGAAATCCTATATTTATAAGAAAAGTAAACATCCTTATTTTCTAATAACTGTAATTGGTTCCATAAAAATATAAGAACTTCCCATAGAGTGTCCTAATGGTGAAACTTGGGAATTTGAGGTAAAATTCATCCCTAAATGATCATTCCTTAAAACTAGTTAACGTTTTGAAGTCAAGGTTAGATCTGATACCAATTGCTGGTTTGAGAAAAGATGAAAATAGGGGAGGGTGAAATGACTTTTGAAAACATTTTATAAATTAAAAATAAATGAGATGTAATTAAAATAATGAAATCAATGAAATAAAATTATCAGAGTTAAATTTAGAGGAAATATAAATTTAAAATAAAAATAATAATAAATTGATAAATTATTTTAGTAATAATTCACAAGGGATCCCTATTTATTTTCCACACAAGTAAACTTGTGAGATCTTAGTTTAAAATGTGATTCTAAATAGAGTTATAATGAAACATTAAAATTTTATTTTAATCTATTTTAGTAAGGAAACCCATTATAAGAAGAAGGACCCTTGGTTTTTTGTGGCTGGTACCAAGAAAACCAAATACACAACTTTCCATTTATTTATTATGGCTAGAAACCCAATATCCCTCACTTTTAAGGTAGTGATCACCTATCCTCTCACATTCAATTATAGTAAGAACCAAATACCTCATTTTAAATGTAATGATAAACTATTACCCACACACTCAATGGTATTTATCACTTAAGAAAAGAAAAAAATAAATTAATTTCTATATGCAAGCCCAATGAAGTACACTCACATTTCTCCAGCAAGATAGAGTGAGAAAGATATGAAGGGAGGTGAGAAAACTATAAGAGAGCATAAGAAAACAAAACATTTGACAAAATTAAACACTAGAATTGATCTTTAAGGTAACTATTACTATAAAAGGACTTTTGGGGATGTATTTATATCCTTTAATAGATTTTAGATCATTATGGAACCTCTTATGGGATTATAGAGCCATTGGGGGTCAAATTAAGGTTTCTGGGCACCTATCTAATGGTTATTTTTTTTTTCTCTATATGTATACCACCGAGTAGCTAGTGGGTTTCACGGGACATATGGTGGTACTTGGATAGAACCATAGTTTTTTCCAAACCCCACTATCTTCCTTAGGTCACTAGGGTAAAAAGGGTGTTCTGTCGTGGTACCACCGACCATCCTGTGGTATCCCACTGGGTAGCCACTAGCACCTACTAGTATAAGTCTCTAAAAAATTCCACCTCTCTCCTCTTAAGCCCTCTTCTTGGTTCAGTACTTTCATATAAAAATTTATAAAATGTAACCACCAGAATCCCAAAAGAGAAACTATTAGAAACAAAAATGTGTGTTTGTGATCATTTAAAAATACCTACGAGTTTAAGGTGTACCGCAATTATATATACATTTTTCAATAAAAATTGATAATTTAAGTCAATGATATTTAGAGAAGTGGAAGTTGAGATACCTATGTGTGTACCATATGTATGTTCACTAAAATTTCCAAGAAAATCCATAAGAAGTTTATACTCATGGTTAGTGAAACCATCAGAAGTAAGAGAATCCATAGATTCATGTTCTACTACCAGAAGTTGGAAATAATGAAAGACCGAATAATTTCATCAGAAGATAGATTGATCATATAACCAAAATTAATTAAGATAAGAAGAGGTGAATGCTACTAAATATTGAAAATAAATTCACTTAAGTCACTAGAATAACCATATATAAATGATATGTTTTTTGAAATAATTTTTAGTAGAAGAATGTAATGTAGTGATGAAACTTGGTATTGTGCTATAAAAACTTTGGAATAACACTGATGATGTATAAAGTTATTTTAAGGGACTTTTAAATTCCATGATATGATTTGATGAGCTTATGAGGTGAATTATCAGTCACTTAATCCCTTTGGAATTTGTTTTCTAATGGAATTTACGCAGGTAATATATAATTAAAAATATAGTAATCCATATTAAAGGGTATATTGGCTGTGAAGATATGAAGTGTTTATAGTAAACATATAGAATGGGGAAACACTAGTAAGAAATTAAAAGAATTAGTGGTCATAGAATGGGTTGGTGCTATGAGAACTCATCAAGGTAGTCTTAACATGTACACAATATTGAAGAAGTGTATGAACAATTCCATATATGATGTGGGATCTTTTTATTGTGCATAATATTAATTTCCATTAAGAACATAGACACATGAAGGTGTATGGAATTGAATGATAGTGTTTGAATTTTTTATCACCTTTAACCTCCCAAGCCTAGGTGTTGGAGAAGAGTGGCCAGAATATGATGAATGAAAACACTGGAAGATAAAGATGTGATATATGAGGTATGTAATGAAATAGAACGAAACTTCATGGGATGATTTGAGAAATTCAAGATAACCGTTGGCACTAGGAAATATTATAATAATTTTCTAGTAATATAATTCATCACATATATCAGTGTCTGATAATATTGAGATTCAAGATCAAATATTATTAGATTCTCAAGGAATGGATTTTCATAAAAGGTAATGACAGAGTTTATGCAGTGTTTGCATATAAAACAAAGGCACTGAGTAATAGTGTGAGATTTTAATGGTGAAAATAATTATTAGATGAAGATACAACAATTTTAGTGGAATTTGGGAATTATGGGAGACTATATAGATAATATTATTTGATGTTATATTAATGTTAAAATATCACAAGACTATTGTGATTAAATCCTAAAGTATACTGGAAACTTAGTGATAGAGATGCACCAGTTCGACTATTGTAAGCACACTGATTATTAGAACTAGAATGAATATCTTATGTTGAGTTGATCATGTGAAGAGTTTGAGTGCTTCAAATTACCTTGATTTTTTAGAGGCAAGAGTGTAGTACAACATAAAAAGTAATGTGAGATAGTGAAGTGGAAATGTGATATGATAAATTAAATTTTATACTACAATACAACTAAAAGTTTACCATGAAGTGAAATTCCATGAACATAGTTAAAACTTTTTGGTAAATTTACTGAATAGTGAATATGAAATGATTCACATGCATGCAAGAGAATTTGAGAATCTAGAATGAGACGTTCATGCATACAAATGTTTTGGTGATTATAAGAAATAAGTAGATCAATGTTTTTGAGTTCAATAGAATCTGAATAAAGAATACATGCATGTGAATTAGAGTGAGTGAAAGGACATTCAAAGATTGATATAGACATTCAAAGCTCTATATTCATGAAATAGAGGTAGTAATTATAGACATAAATTGTGAATGATTTTCAAGGAGATTTTACATCATATTTTTTAGAGATTTGAATCTGATATTTTATAAGATTTATGAGGGAATTCAAAATGGAAAAGAATAGAGCCTTGATGTTTGAAGATATAAAATCAAAAAAAAATGAAACCATTGAGTATATAAAAGGATGATCTAATTTAGAGTTTTTTGGTGATATTTTTAATTTTTATGTGGAGAATCTAAGAAAGTAAGAAGAATTAAAAAGGGGGATTTGATGACATAAATTCATTATAAGTTTATTTGTGCTAAAGATTTGAGAAGACTGGAACATTAAGTTCCTAGGAAAAAGAATAAAGTCTCTAGATTTAGAGGAATATAAGTTGTGATAAAGACCAATGTAAAGTGAAACCTATAGAATATAAGAATTTTAAATTTATTGAAGGAGTAATTTATCTGGAATTAAGTTTATTGAAACCAGTATAAGGAAAATGTGCATGTATGTTCAAAGGAAGAAGATTTATCTATCGAAGGCCTGTGCATGATTTGATTAGGTTTATATTATAACTAGTGGGAGTTAGTTTATGGTAAATATTGGGAGAAAATATTTTGTTCCAGATTCATAATGAGTTAAGAAAAATAACTTCCCACACAACCTATAATTGATAAAAATATTATTAGTGGAAAATATATGGCTTGGTATAACAATCAAACACAACAAGGAGTATGTTCTCACATTGTTCCAAACCTCATAAAAATACCTATGTGTTTTTTACTTTAAATTATCTATATTGAATTAGGGTAAAGTGGAGATTGATAATACTTAATATCCACACATCCTAATCAATGAAATAGGTTCAATAAACTTAAGAGAAGAAAAAGTTTAAGTTAATCTTAATCAGTAAAAGTTGGTGACCACTGATTCACCCCCTCTCTGGTGACTGCATGATCCTTTGATAATATCATTGTTTTTATTAAATGAGTGGTGGTTCAAACCACAATTAATTTAATTATTGTGACTTTATAGATTATTCAACGATTACTTTATAGATGGTTCTGATTGAAACCATTGATATTAAATTAATAGTTTTTAGTGGTAACTTAAATAGCTAATAATTGCTGTTATAAATCTAAAACAAAAAACCAGGCCATTGAATACTTTATTACCTTTCATATAAAAATTCATAAGTTTCAACATTTTCCATAATTGAATACCTTAAATAGTCAACAAAAAACAAAAAAAAATCATGAAATGAAAATTTTAATCATTAGAGCGCATTATTAATTAAACATACAATGGTTTTTTTAAATGAATTATTTCAAAGGTAACAGATAAGTTTATCCTAATAGAGCATATAAATAAAACATATCCGGGGATACACTTTCACCCCCACTCTACTGGGTCATACTGTCTCCCTATCACAATAGTACATGCTCCTAATGCTTTTGATTTTCTCACCTTTCTAGGATCTGGGGCTTGTAGTAAATATAATTTAATGTATGAATTAGTTTCATATGAATATTATATATAGAAAATTTATTTAACATAATTATCATAATAATGTATAACTATTAGAATAAATTTTTCTTATTAAGTACCTATATATTCTGGTGTATCATATATGTAATTTTCATAGGAAATATCCTTTCTATTCTATGAAATATACTATTCAGTACACTCCCCACAACTGAAAAATACTCATACCAAGTAGTCAATCTTGAATCTTAGTCCTTTATTATATTTTCCAACATTAAAAGTTTTCTTTTTGATTCAAAATCTGGAAAAGTAACATTACTGGGACTTGTCGAAGGAGGCAACATAGTGAATGAAGATGGAAATATCATAAAGTCTCATGATTGGGATAATCTATAACCCATCCCTCATAGATGACCTACATAATCCTTTCTCAAAACTTGGGAAATATAAATAACTTGAGAGATTGATGATGATGTTGGAAATTTTTCATCTTATGAATCTTTATTTTTAAGTTGTAAATATAAAATAATTTATGAAAAAATATTTAATATAAAATCAAATTATATTTTTTATTTATACCCAAATGTTTATAGAAAGTAAATTTACATAATTTCTATTTTATTTATTATGTACATAAAAGATATCTTAGTTTGACCTACCTCATGATCGAACTTTTTAACCATTTTCTTCAAAAAAATTTATAAAAATTTGAAGCCTTAAGATGTATATATATATATATATATATTTAATAATTGTTAAAAGATTACCTTGCCCGATCTTATTTTAATTTTTTTAAATCCAACTAGGTGTGGAAAGACTTGTTTCTCCCTAATCTATGTGTTTTTAGATGATTCATAGGAAAAAAGAATGTTAATATTAATAAAAATTTCATTATTTTTAAGAAATTAATCTACATATACTAAAAAATTATCCAATACCTTATAAGAATCAATATGATAGATATAAACTAATGAATTCCATTGATCTAAAAGTATCCCTTATGGTAACTTTTAATATATTTCATAGACAGTCAAAGAGGTTCCATTGAAATTATCACACAACCTATACTTCAAGTGATTCCATTTTTCCACACTTTTCAATTTACATTGACGCAAAAGATTTTCATACATATCAAAATGAAAATTCATCTACGAATAAGATATTCCAAAATAATTATATTGGTATATTAGATAATAATATCTGATAAAATAACTATAAATACTTATTTTAAATTACCTCTAATTGTTTATAAATTATATCATTATTCTAATAAATGGGAATATGCCTTCAATCATGATACATTATTTTTAGTGATGTCATCTCATATTCTAATTTCCCCAATATCTGATTATATAATCCTTCAATATCATTTTTAAGAACCCCATAAATTTCAAATGACACAAATCCTTTTAAAATATTTAACTTACAAACATCTAACTTATTCATGTTTTTTATGTTTTTATTATCTGTATCTATTCAATAAACATATTAAATAATTAGTATATATATAGAATAAATTATTTTTGATATTAACTAGTACATAACAATAATAGACACCCTACAATACCATCATGATTGTAACAACAACACCACATTCTTAGAAGATACATGGTGATCAGTTGGATATCAAATCCCTCACTATTTGTATCTAATGCCCCCTTAAAGCAAAAAGGGGAACCCTGGTGGTAAGAAGAATACCTAATTAATATGAAAGCATATCAAATGGGATAGTTGAAGAATAAAGGGTAATACTAAAACTAAAGAGCATACTTGATGAAGGTGGGGGTATATTAGATGGGTTATCTGACTACATATGTTTTGAAGAAGACTGAATTGTGTCTTTAAATCATTTTGATTTTGTAATTCCTATATCAAAAATAGTATAAAACATGTTAGAAACTTATATATGATATAAAAAAATCAAATTTTTTAAAAAATATGAATATGGATTAAATGAATTCATGAATTATAAATTAAACATTAATGTACATTAGTAAATAAGTTAAAGGAGCACTGAACAAAAAATTTATTAATTCATCATTAAGAATATTATTGTCTTTATCCATCATTAATACGATTTAATTTTCTTCACTATACCTTATAATATTGAAATTTTCAATATCAAAATGGACTGATAGATCAACCACTTTTTATTGATGGGTTTTACTATCACAAAATAAATCTTCAACTTCATCACCCATATCATACAAGTCACTCAATTTTATGTGGACTACAACACTTTACCCTTCACTGAATCCATCAACAATATAATATACCATTCCAAATTTTGATGAAAAAATATATGGATTGTGATATTAAAACTAAAGAGTATTCACCAAATAAGATAAGTAAATATTGGTAAATTTTAATGAATTCATTACTATACCTCTATGAATATCAATCCACCTATATTTTAATAGCCCAATTAAAAAATTTCAATAAAAATTTAGTTTTATAATGTTAATAAACATTATATAGTATAAAAAATCTATGAATTTTTTGAAGATGCCACTATTTTGTGTTTTTAAACCTTCTTCACATAAAACCGTTTAAAATTTAAATCCATTATTATTAGAATAATCAAATCTATTATGTTGTTTTAAAGGTTCTCAAGCTAAATACTTCAAATCATCAAGCTGCCTAGCTTGATTATCAACATTCATGATCCATATGATTAAATATGATATAATCTTATTTATTAAAAATATTTAACTAAATATACTAAAAAAATAAACTTTATTAAGATCTTACTCAACTTGAAAACAAATAAATAATATCATTCTTAATGGATTTTATTATGTCTTTCTCATTTCAAGAATGACTATAAAGTTGTATATTTTTTTTTGTGTCTTGAGTTATCCAATGAAAGGATATGTAATATCATTATTGAGTAGTATATATTTATTTTTTTTATGAATTGTGTCAATGTAATTGAGGAAATTTTCCTAAATTTATGCACTAATATTGGAAGGTTTATTGATTTAATATATGACTAAAACAGATTTGTGTTATAATAAACACATACAAATTGATTGAATCATGTTTAAATCCTATTTAAATGCTATAAACCAAAGTTGAGGCACCATTTAGCCATATAACCTTCTATAATAGATCCTTATACTGGAGCTGTGTTTTTAACATAAGACTTTAAATTACCAAAGTACCAAATGAGAGTAAAATAGTATAATTAAACATATATGTAATGAGTTTAAAAAAATTAGTAATGATAGAAAAATAGGATAATAATTACACTCTATAGGAAACACCCATCAATAATTTATAATCCCTCCAACTTTAACTTCCTTGGTCAAATATATTGTCAAAAGAACCATCATAGTGAAGAATGAAGGTGGAAATATCATATCCAAATAAAAAATAATCATTAAAAATATTTCTTAAATACAAGATCAATGAATTTTACAGTTTTCTCATATTATAGTTATTTTATTAGGTAATAATTGTCACAATGACGAAGGAATAAATTTATGCATCAAAATATGGGATTCACATATTTTATAACCATATAGCATATGATGGTTTAAGAAAAAACATCTTGAAAAGTTACTTGAATATCCATCAGGCACTTTCAAAATTTTCAATCATTAAAGGAAAGCATGTTTTTCTTGATATTTTAATGTAAAAATTATTACAAGATACTTCCTATTATCATTTTCCCACATGTCACATTTTATATTCATTTATTTTAAGTCCTTCTAAGAATTAATATAATATTCCAAGTCCCCAACTTATTTAATATTATAAAAACAAAGATGTCACATATATTCTTTTCAATGTGAATAATGTCAAGATTATGATGTGACAAATGAAATTAAAAATTGGGTGGTTTGAAAAATAAACTATGTTCCTTCATTTTTTAGGTTCAAAATATATTATGTAAAGTTAAAACTCTTTTCCCACTAACTTTGAACTGATAATCTTTCCAAAAATGTGCATCGAAAATTTATAATTGTGATAGTATTTCTGAAAATGATAATATTTTTGGTGGTGGACTCAAATATTTTGATTCACTAAATCTTGACTTGTTAAACCAAAATATGTGAGAATCTTCCAAGAATCACTAATGGCACAAAAAAATTATTTTATGATACAAGATAATATTCTAGACTTGAAGTAAATGTTACAAAATGGAAATGCATGGCTAGTTTGATTATTCTAGTTAGAAAAGTTTTATATTCCAATAAAACGACTAATAGTCTACATTATAATATTATGTATTTTGAACATTTTAGTTATCAATACATCATATGTATATACAAAATTGTTTCATAAACCTCATAAGTATTCAATAAGAGGTGAAAGGTATATATCAATGTTATTTAATTTTATTTTTTCACCTATAATGATCATCTAAATAATGGAATTTTTTTTCTATATACACATCCATGTATATAGATTATAAGAGGTAAAAATAACTTTACATATGTTACAATTTCTACTTAGAGTTTTGAATGGGTCAAATCCATTAGTAGCCAATCCTAAATGTATATCATTAGGATTTGAAGAAATATTTTAATGAAAATAATCATACTATTTTCATGATTTCAAATCTATTGGATGACATGTAAACCTATCATTATGGTTTATATGGCATTCCACTTTATTTTCATTGCCATTTTTGATGTGAAAAATCATTATAATCAGAGTTTCAATGGAAATTAATGTAAAACCCTTATAGAATTTTTATTTCTTTTCATATTCTTCTTCATATTATGTTCATTTATAGTTTCATCAAGATCCTCATATTTTCATATAGAAATATGAAATCTCTTGTAGTTTTGTTTATTTAAACCTTCTCCCCAATACAATATAAAGTCATTAGGACATGCATGTATCTTTTTATAACTAATATTTATCTTTTCAATAAAATTCTTAATTTTATAAAATGATTTATGTAATTTGGATTCATCAAATGATTTATACCAAAACTCCAATATAATTGACAATGCCTTATTGGTAATTCCACATAATGCTTTAATATAGAAAAACTTTGGTGGAATTATAATTTTGTATATTTTCTACACCATTTATACAATTATTTATTTTATTATTATAATAACTCATAAAAATCATGTGATTTCTTAAATAACTTATCTTTTATCCTAATATGTTCCAAATCCGAAAGATACTCCACTAATATGTTAAAATATTCATTATGTTTTGACACAGTGCTAATAGCATAATCAATTAATTTTTAAATTTCATTATCCTTTATTGGGGTAGTGTCTTATTAAATCTCACATATCCAGTAGGAAATTATTTCAATATTAAGTTCTCATAAGATTCATGTTTTCTCAACCATCACAAAAAATTACAGTTTAGAAATGGAAATTTTATTCTTCCCTCTATGGACTGATTTGAAATTGAAAAATCTAAAAAAATCTCTAACCCATTAACAAATCGAGGTATGTTATGTTGAAAATTAATCCAACTTTTATCCATTTGTATCCTATTGATAAACATTATTCTAAATAATATAACACATATTAGTTAAATAAAATCATGTTAAAAATATTCAAAATAATTTTAAATAAAATCAAAAATAAAATTTATTAACTAAATAAAACCAAGTTAAATGTATTACCTGATACTTTACCATATCAAGTTAACACTGCATTGAAAAACCATTGCACAGTACACACTCTATTATAATATAAAGAGTTTTTATTTAGGATTATACCTAAAAGTTAAATATATAAATTTTAGAATTTATATTTGATAAACTAACATCATTTTTGATTCAGAATGTTAATATTATTTTATGTTAAATTTTTGAATTTTTTCTAAAATGGTTTCTTTTTGAGTGAGTAGTGAAAAATATAGTTTTTACAAATATTGTGAATTTTATGAAATAATAATAATATAATAATGACTTAAAATATTTTGAAACCTTTTTAAAGAAAAAATAAATGTTTAATATAAAAGGAATTATATGTGAATAAGGTTCCAAAATAAGTGATTAATGTGGTTATTTTTATTATATATGAGGTTTAATAGCTTTCATGAAATTCAGGAGTGAAAGGTAAGGGTTCTTCATATAAAATTCCCTTATTTGAGACTTGTGTTTGTATTATGAAACTATTCTCATTTTTATGGAATATATTCTAAACCATTGAAATATTTTAAAATGAATATATTTATTAATAATATTTAAAATTCTATTTCAAGTTTTATCCTTCAATTTATTTTGATTCCAAAGTTACCGAAACTGTAAGAGTTTCTTTTCTAATCTCACTTTTTTTGGTTGGGAATAATTCTCCTCCATATCCATATACTTCTTATGAAAATGCTCTCCTTTCTTATTTTTAAATAAAAATTTTCATTATTTATTAAAACCTTCATATTTATCTTTACCTATTTTCAAAAGAAATCTATATTATCATTTTAACAATGTGGGTTTCAATAAAGATATTTTGAAATACTATTCATGTTCATATATTTTATCTTACACTCCACATTTATGGACTTATCCTCTATTCCTTTTCAAAATTTATTTTTTTAATATTTCTATTTTTAAATAATGTTTTAAAAAATAAATTTTTTCATATTCTTGGAAATGATATTTAAAATTGTCTTATGACTTCATTTTTTATTAAATTTGACTTTATTTACAAAAATGTTAAATGGGTATTCTTTTAAACATTTCTTATCCTAATAAATTTTACCACCAACTTTTTCAGTTTTATTTAATTAAATTATACTATAGTTTTTCATGTTTTTTAAAATAAACTTGTATTCCCTTTGATTTATAAAATATTTTCTAAAAAGGGTTTAAAAAAGTTAAAGAGTCATTCTTTTTCCTTCTCCAAGAATTTTTCTAATTTGATTCTAAAGGAGTTTTTCATCTATGTCAAAATAATTTGAAAATATTATGTTTTTATAGGGATATAAATTAATTATACCATCATCCTTCTTTCTAAGGATGGATAATGATTGCACTCTTTTTATTTATTTTATGGGGAAATTATTGATATCTTATATGGTTTTATTCCAATACAGATGTTTATTGATCACAAAGGAATGTTTATTATGTATTTTATTGATCAGTCAATATATAAGGAATCCATTAGACACGTGTTGGTGAAAGATGTGCCTTGAAATTATATTTCCCATTGATGAATACATTGGTCTCATGATACAAACAACTTTTTATATTTTTTGTATGTCTACTCATTTGTTAATGATTTCTTGGTTGTGGCCTTGATGGAAAGTATGATGTCTTGGAGGTGGTCTTGATGATAAGTATGATGTATTGGATTTGTTTTTTATGATAAGTATGATATATTAACTACAATATTGATAGTAATATTAATATGTATGATGTTATTTATGCCCTTACTATGAAATCCATCATTATTATTCATGTGATTATTTACATTCTATGTTATCCATGGATATATTTCATATTTAAGTTATTGATTATATATAATGATTAATTATTTTTCACTATACCATATTGTTTATGCCTTTAATATCTATGATATCTTCCACTGTATGCAACCTATTATTGAGAATATTTTCCCACCCTTTTATTTTGTTTCCTTTCCTCAGGGTACCAAGAAGGGATCATTTATGTTGAGTCAAAATGTGTTTCGACTTTCCCCCAAATCATTTTTTATGGAAATCAAAAATCACACAATCGTAATCACATACATTGTTTTTCATATATGTTGTATTATTATCATAATAATGTATGTTTTTTTAAAATGTAACAAGATATATTGTTTTAAAATCCTAATCACATATATCGTAATCATGAATGATGTTTATATCAAAATCATATATGTTTTTTTTTATCATATACTGTTGTTTTACAATAAGAATCACATATATCATAATCACATATTTTTTTCCATCGCAACCACAAATGCTATTGGTCTACATTGTAATATTATGTTATTCGTCTTTTAATCGTAATAACATGTTATGCATCGTAACCACATACATCGTAACCACATGTATCGTAACCAGGTCATGTATCGTAACCAGGTCATGTATCATAACTAGGACATGTATCGTAACTAGGTCATGTATCGTAACCAGGTTATGTATCATAACCAAGTCATGTATTATAACTAGGCCATGTATCATACGATCCCTCTAGTACTCATAATGATGCATCCTAACCAGATTACATATCATGCATCATAACCATGCTAAGATTCTTATTCATATTAAGAATCATAACCATGTTATACATTGTAGTCAATATTCATTTTAATCATGATAATCATAATATCCAAGTTATGTACCATACTCATGAATTGCATTGCACTCATATTTTACTTCAATATTGTTTATATTTTTCTCATACTCATTATTTCATATCTTTTCACTTACTATTTTCTATCCTAAAACGATGTCGTTGTGTTGGTTATATACCAATCAAAACTATGTTGTGTATTCTATTTGTTTTGACCATTGAAATTCCAAGTGTCCAAGTCCCTCCAATTTCTTTAGGAGAAATATGACTGTTGGAGGAAATATGACCGTTGGAACTTGAGGCCTATAAATAGGAGGTCATTTGAACCAGAATAAACAAATTTTTCTACTATCATGTTTTATAGAGAGATGTTGTGACTTCTCTCTTACTTTATATGAAATACTTGAAGATACAAGACATGAACGACTTATTCCAAGTTCTTGTATTTCTATAAGTGCTTTGTATTTTATTGTACGTTCGATCATTATGATAACGATCGAGGGATTCCGAGGATAGGAAGGTGTGCTTCCGATCACCGTATCAAGGGATTTCAAGTGTTTGAAAGATAGAGGTTCCGATTACCTTCTTAATCAGGGGATTTTAGGGATAGGAAGTTAGTCATGAAGATCTTCATATCGAGGACTTTCCCAGGTGGTGGTAAGGCATACCTTTTATCCTAGGTGAAATGATTCCCTACTCTTTGGGATAAAAGAATTATAATTCCTTTACTTTTCTGCTGTTATTTTTATTAGAAAGGGAATTTTATTGTTTCCTCTTTCTATTTATATTATTTTCTATTGTAATTGTTTCAATTACGATTCATTCATTACTTATTGTATTAAGATATTTTATATGTTGTTTGGTATAATTATTTACATTTGTATTACTCTGATCATTATATTAAATTCGAATACAATTGTTTTTCATTACTTTTGGTATTACAACATATCATATCCATCAGATACAAGACTTGTATGGTCATTTTTATTGGTTGTGAATTGTATTAGTTTAAGATTTCTTAAACTAAGTTCTTTCTTAAATGTTTAAATACAAATTTTTTAAACCTATAATTCACCCCCCTCTTGTATTGAGCCATCTCATATACATTTACATCTCTACTACGATCCAATAATTGGTATCAAAGGAGGTTTCCACTGATTTGTATTACTTTATTTATTTATTTATTTAATACAATTGTATTTATTTTACAAATATTTTGTTTATAACTACTTACTACACTAACGTGTAGAGTGGAAAAGTATTATTTTATAAGATGGAAGGAATGGATATTGGATCAATTGTCAACCTAAGCCCAACTAGACCACCTATTTTTAATGAGAATGATTATGAGTACTAGAGGGATCGTATGAAGACTTTTGTTATTAATACTAGAGTGGAGAACTTTTTTATTCTTACTGGAGATTACAAAATTCTAGACAAAGAAGTTAGAACCTTCACCAACCAAGAGAAAAAATAATATCAATTAAAATACAAGGTACCCAATACTTTATTGTGATTAATGAATAGGAATATATATTGCTAGATATCATCATGTGAAGCAGCCAATTGTATCTGGATGAAATTGGAAGTCACACATTTTGGTACTTCCAAAGTTATAGAAACAAGAAGAGACATTCTCCGAGTTGAATATCATGGATTTTCATTACCTTATAGAGAACCTGTTTGCAAGGTGTAACAAAGATTTATGACCATTGTCAACAGTCTTCAATCCACGGGAGAAAAAGGACGTGATGATGAAGTCCTAGTGGACAAGACAATAGATATAATTCTCAATTAATGGGAATAAAAAAGAATAGTTGTTGATGAGAACATGAAGGTTACTGAAATTACTCTTGATGAATTATATGGTACTCTCTTACAACATAAGAAAAGAATGAAAATAGATTCAAATTTTAATAAGAAAAAGAATTGTAATGGAAGTGTATCCTTTACAACTACATTTAATGCCAAGACACCTGAATGGTTAACAAGATCCAAATCCAAGAAAGTTATTGTTATATCAGAATCAAGTGAAAGTGACCATTCAGAGAATGAATTAGCTAATCTTTCTTGAATAATGAACAAGATTGTGGGAAATAAAGACTTTCAATATAGATTCAAAAATAACGATAGAAAGGAAAAGAAAGACTTTGAGGCAAATTGTTATGATTATAAAAGAGAAGGTCATATTAGACCAGATTGTCCTTCTCTCAAAAGGAAAGATAGGAAGGAGAAAAATTATGAAAGAAACAAGAAAAAATATTATAAGTCAAAGAATAATAAATTCTTGCACATGAGCCTCATCCTAGTTGGTGAGGACTCACTAGGTGCATCCAAGAGACCTGAGATCAAATCTGGGTGGAGGAATATTTTTGGGTTACTATAGCAGTACTGTAGCAGGCACTGTTTGGTACTATAGCAGCCATAACTATTCATCCATCTGGGCTTTCGAGCCACCAGTTTGGTCCTCGGGTCCTGCAAGGCTTTCGGGCCACCCAAGTCTTTCATGCCAGTTGATTCTCAAGGCCTTCGGGCCACCTTAAGGCCTTAGATCCACCCCAAGGCCTTCAAGCCACATGAATGCAGGCCCCAGACACACTAAAAAAAGGAGCTTCCCCAGAAGAGGATTCAGAGCAGGTGCACTTACCAGGGCAGAGCCAAATGGATTTTCAGAATGAGAGGGAACAACTATGCCATCAGTACCTGACTGTGCTTTCATGGGAAGCCTAACCAGATGATCATGAAAAGGTGGAGAGCTACTATCAAGATGAAGATGGTGGGGAGGGGAAGTTCCTTGTACATAGTCTGGTTGAATTCTCTAAGACCTTCAAGTCATGTAATCTCCTAAACCTATGAGCCATGTAATCTTTGAGCCTACGGGCCTTGTAAGGGTTCTCCCTCATCCCTTGAAAGGGGGGTTATCAGAAAATAAATAAAAATGAAGGACTTCGGGCCATTCAAGAAAATAATAAGAAATTCTTGAAAGAAAATGATACTTGGAGTGAAAGTGGTTGTGACTCATCAGATGATTCTTCAGAATATGAATGTTGTAGATAGAATAATATTGGACTTTTACCAGACTAATTTTTGAAAATCATTGTCTCATGGCTAAGGTACACAATGCAAAATCCCTTAAAAATATATCTTTAAATTCCAATTACCCTGATGATAAATATTCTTACTCTTCAGATGACGAATCTTCCTCAGTAGAGGAAAATTTAACTTCTTTTGAATAATTTTACAGATTTTCCAAATTACTTGAGAATGAAAATTCAAAACCCAAGAAAAATCTTGATAAGGAAAATTATAGAATAACTATGCTTATAAAAGAAGTATCAGATATTTCAAAAGATCTTGATAAGAAAACTATTGATTTTAAAAATATTTTAAAAAAACTTATGGAAGTAAATTATGATAAGGATAAACTTTCTAAGGACTTTGAACAACTAGTTTTGAAGAAAATTGTCTTTGAAACAAAAAAAATTCCAAAACAATTTCTTATGAGAATGATAATTTAGTCATTAGAATTAAATATAAAATATTATCTCTTAAGAAACTTTTGTCAAACTTCACTACTGAAAGGAAATAATTTGATAAAATATATTCACAAATTCTTCCTCCAAGTAATAGTTCTGGAATTGGTTATACTCATTCAAAACCCATTTTTAGTCATAACTATTTTTTCCCCAAAGTGCTCTATTCTGCACTAAATGTCAATGTGGTGGACATTGGAAAATAAACTTTTATCTTAATAAAACTCAGTCATTAGGTTTTTATAAATCATATTTTAAAAAAAAATCGGATTCCTTAAATTATTTTATTTAACATTTCTGGATCCAGACAAGTTTGGGTTCTGAAAAACTAATTGTTTCTTTTTTAGGAAAAAAAAAGTTTACCAACAACAAGAATACTTGTCACATGAATAGTTATTGTTCTCAACATATGATTGAAAGAAATGTTTTCTTTGAAAATATCATTGAAATGAAAGCTTGAATAGTGACCTTTGGAGACAATGCTCAGGGAAAGATCATTGGTATATGTAATATTGTTCTATTAGGAAATTTTTTGATTTCAAATGTTTTGTTTGTAAAAGGTCTTAAGAAAAACCATATAAGCATAAGTAAATTATGTGATGAAGGTTACCTTTTGAATTTTAGGAATGATAAATGTTTAGTTCACAATTCCATGGATGAATTCATTCTTTCTTCCCATAGGCATGAGATTGTATACATAGTTAACATAAAATAACTTAAGAGACAAGACTTACCTTGATTAAGTGCAATGAAAGACCAATATTTTTTATAGAATAGAAGGTTAAGAAGTTGTAATCTTAGGAACGTTTGTAAACTCTCAAAAAAAAAGACTTGTTATGAATCTACCAGATCTCAGGTATGGTTTTTCAAAATTTTGGTTCCCTTGTCAATATGGAAAGCAATATAAAATTATCTTTAAATCAATCAATGAAATTTCAACTTCTAATGCATTACAGTTATTGCACATTGATATTTTTAGTCCAACACAAATTGGAAGCATTATAGGAAAATACTATATATTTGTTTTAGTTAATGACTACACTAGGTTTATATGGGTTTATTTTCTAGAAAAGAAATATGAAGCCTTTTTATATTTCAAAATTTTTAGAGCCCTAGTTAAAAATGAGAAAATCCTACCACTGATAACTATTCGTAGTGATAATGGTGGAGAATTTCAAAATTTGGATTTTGAAACTTTTTTTAGTAATAATGGTATCACTCAAAAAATTTCATCTCTAAGAACCCCTTAGAAAAATGGTGTTTTTGAAAGAAGAAATAACATTCTTTAGGAAATGAAAAGAACCATGTTGATTGAATACTCAATTACTAAGAATTTCTGGGCTAAATCTCCTAGTATTGCATGTTATACTATAAATAGTGTTTTAACTAGACCCTTTCTTAATAGAACACCTTATGAATTGTGGATTGGACGAAAACCTAAAGTTTCTTACTTTAGAGTATTTGGATGAAAATTATTCATATTGAATTCTAAAGATAATCTATATAAATTCACACCCAAATCTGATGAAGGAATTTTTCAAGGTTATTCCACTACTTCTAAGGCTTATAGAGTTTTAAATAAAAACTGTTGTACTATTGAGGAAAAAATGCATGTAAAATTTGATGAAACAGACCCCTTTGTTTTAAAAAATACTTACCTACATCAACAGATGTGTTTTCACAAACCGATTATCAACCCTCGATTGAAAACTTTTCTGAAAAAGCAAATATTCAAGAAAATGTTTCTGAAACATTTACCTTAGAGGAATTTCTTCCTTATATTGATGAAAAAGTTTTATAAAACCCAAATCAATTTTTTCTTAGGAATCATCCCTGTGGTAATATCATTGGTGATGTAAATCAACCCCTAAGGATCAAAAATTCATTGAGAACTGAAATAGAACATCTTCATTTTCTATCTCAATTCGAACCTAAAACTTCTAATGAGGCCTTAGGTGATGAATATTGGATTAAAGTAATGAAAGATGAAATAAATTAATTTGAAAGGTTCAAGTATGGAACTTGGTTGAAATACTTAAAGAAACAGCTGTAATTAGTGTAATGTGTTTTTTTCAGAAATAAATGTAATGAAAATGGAGTCATCATAAGAAATAAATCAATACTTGTTCTAAGGGCTATAATCAACAAGAGGAAAAAAACTATGAAGAAACTTATGCTTCGGTATCTATACTTGAATATATTCATATTCTATTATCCTTTGCAGCATACTTTAATTTCAAACTTTTCCAAATGGATGTAAAATGTGCTTCTCTAAATAATTTTTTACAAGAAGAAGTTTTTGTAGAACAACAACCATGTTTTTTAGATTCAAAACAACATGATAATGTTTTTAAACATACAAAATAGTTATATGGCCTTAAACAATCCCCTAGAGCTTAGTATGATAGAGTTACATGATTTATTTTACAAAAAAATAATGCAAAAGGTACTTTAGATCCAACTATTTTTATAAAAATGAAAAAAAAACATTTTGATTATTCAAATCTATGTTGATGAAATTATATTTGGATCAACTCAGCAATCTTTAACTGATTCTTTTGTGAATATAATGAAATTTTAGTTTGAAATGAGTATGATGGGCGAGTTAACATTCTTTTTAAGTTTTCAAATATCTAAAAAACTAGAAAGAACCTATATATACCAACATAAGTATATCAAATATTTACTTAAAAAGTATGGATATAAAATAACTAAAAGTATTATCACTCCAATCGGTACCTAAAATACACTTGATCTTAATGAAGCTAAGAAACCAGTAGATCAAAAATCTTTTAGAGGTATGATAAGAAGTTTGTTATAATTGACAGCTAGTCATCCATACTTAATGTTTTTATTATGATTATGTGCAAGATATCAATCTAATACAAAGGAATCTCATTTAAAAGGAGTGAAAATAATTTTTCACTATTTAAAGGGAACCATGGATTTAGGACTATTCTATTCTTCTAGAAATGATTTGGTTTTAAAAAGTTTTGTAGATATTGAATTTCGAAGTTGTATAATGCATAGGAAAAGTATATTAGAGACTTGTAATTTCTTAAAAGATTCATTAGTTTCTTGGTCATGCAAAAAACAACATTCAATAGAACTTTCCACTACTGAAGCTGAATATGTAGCAGCTGGAAGTTGTTGTGCTCAAGTGTTGTGGATGCAACATACACTCACTGACCATGGCATGAGTTTCTCTAAAACTCAAATACTATGTGATAATACTAGTTCCACTACTCTTAGTAAAAATCCTAAACATCACTCACGTGAAAGATACATAGATATTAGACATCATTTTCATAGGGATCACACATAAAAAGGAGATATTATTTTAAAATTAATTGAAATTCAAGAACAACTTTCTGATATTTTCACAAAACCGTTATCTTCTAATAGATTTTAATACATTAAACTGAAACTAAGAATGATTTCTATAATGTAATCATTCACATATATTTCTTATTTAAACTATCTCCTTACATAGAGTTACTCCTTTTAAAAGGGGGAGTATATATTTCACTCTTTAGTTTTATTTTTATCAGTTTTACCTTTATCGTTTTACTTTTTATCAGTTTTGATTTTATCGGTTTCACTCTTCAGTTCAATATTTTATCGGTTTCACTTATTTTATCGATTTTACATACGTTTATTGATTTTACATTCTTATCAGTTTCACCTTAATTAGTTTCTATATTTAGATTTACAATATATCAGATTCACTTATTAGTTTTTATGTTTATTAGTTTTACCCTTATCGGTTTTACATTTGTGCACATATTGGTTTGGAATTTAACAATTTTTCATATATCAATTTTTCATGTATCAGTTTTTCATTTATCGATTTTAAATGTTTATTGGTTTTACATTTTAATTGGTATCATATTTATGGGTTTCATGTTTCATATCATCAATACTAGATTTTATGTATTAAATTATCCCATCGGTACTAGTTTATCGATATTGGATTATTCTATTAGTACTAGATTATTAGTACCATCCTATTTGATTTTATCAATTTTAGAATTCTAATCGATCTTAATTTTTTATTTGTTTGTATCACTATCATAAGAACAATATACTGATACCAATGCATCTATATTGATACTCCGATAGGTATAATTTGTAAGGCATTATTTTAGTTGTTTAAAAAGTTGTTTCTTAATTCTTTCTTTTAACTCCTAATCATTTTTTGTTTGAATACAATTTTCTTTAAAGGAAAACCTCAAGAGTTCGAAATCATTCTTGACCATTGGATCTTCTAGATCTAATCTTGGTCATTAATTTTATTTTAAAATAACCTATCCCACATAGAACTCATCTATTTTTCTCTAAAATGTTGATGCTCTATAAATAGTTTGCGAGGTTCGTAATCAGAGTTACCTCAGTTTTCATAATCAAAGATCTACTCAACTTTCGTAACCAGGAAAATCATCAGGGTTAAGTTAGTCTTTCATGTCTGTGTCTACTAATTCATCTCCAAAGGATATGTTTCCTAAATATTTCTCTACAATGACCTTTTTAGGTGAAAGGTTAGTCTCCCAATACTTTTACAAAAATTTTGATTCATCTTTAAAAAGGACAATAAGTTTCCAAGTCTTGGAATATATATGTGTTAAAATACTGGATTTTGATCAGGATTATGTGTATCATGATGAGGTGTTATAATTAAAAAAATCAATGGAGATAGACAAGGGAATTAATATTTCTTTTATATTGTGTGATAAGAAGTATACATCACCCATAAAACAAGCATATATGTTTCTATGAGTACCATATGGGGGTGATCCCTATGTCCTTCTCATAAATCACTAGAATTTGATCGGACTTTTGATAAGGGTAAAGCTGAAGAATAACTTTTTGAGATACATGAAGACAAGAGAAAGGTATTTCATCTATTAGGAGATAATCGAATCATAGCCCTTTGGATGCAAGGGTTTTTAGTGCCGAGAAAAAGTGACAAGGTGACTTTGAAATTCTCATATGTGTATGTGATTGATCATTTGGTGAATACGAGGAAATTCAACCTGATGGGATTAATTTTCTTGGTGATTAAGTAGCTCAAATACGGTGCTAAAAAATCACAGATGATCTTGTTTCCCACCATCATCAGTAAGTTTCTGAAATAATTCTTGAGCTTGTGTGATGTTACAATTAAGTAATATTTGACTTCCTTCAAAGATTCGTTAATCAGTAAGGATATAATAAAGATGCTCAAGTTACGATTCAATACAGAATTGAAAATGTTTGAGAAAGATCTATATGCTGAGAAAGAAAAGAAAGTAGTTGAAGGTAGTGAAAAACCTTCTAATCCATCTAGGAAAACTTAAAGTAAAAGAAGTGTGGTTAAGACTACAACTCCGAAGGCATCGAAAAAAAAGGATGTATCTGATGAGGTTAATACTGAGTGGAGAAAGAAAAAAAATAAATGAAAGAAGGGAATCCTCAATTTGGTTTGGATCCATCTGAAGTTATAGCTTTGAAAATAAGATCAGAAGAGGATTTGAAAGAAGAATAAAAGAAGAATAGGATGAAGAAGAGAAATTATCAAGTAATTGACATTGATAATATAATGAAAATAGCCAAGAAATAAAAAACTGGAATTGTAATAAGGGATCCACCAGTTCAAACTCAATCAGATTCAGCAGAGAAAGGCAAGGAAAAACAAGCTTATGAACAATCAGTTACACAATACCTTTTTTACGAATATGAAGAAGAAGAATAAGGAGTAGAATAAGGAGAATAAGGACAAGGGGAAGAAGAGAAATCTCAAGATAAAATAGAAGTTCAAGAGAAAGAAGATATAGACAAGAGAAGTCATACCGCAGAATCCTCAGAAGTTCCATTGTTTAATTTTCCGCCTCCTGATCCTCAGTCTTAAAAGAAAGTGTCTCAAAGGGTTTCCTTGAAGAAATTCATTCAGATTTTAGATAAAGATGAAGAAGATGAAGAATCTAATAAGATTTGGAATTAGCCATCTCATTTTATCGGTACTGAAACTCATTTTAGTGATCTCCCTAAATACACTAAGGTTACAAATTCTGAAAGAAAAATAACTTTGAATGGAATTTAGTACATTGATATAGCTTTGAGTATATTAGAGAAGATGATACCATTAATTCCAAAGATTTAAGTGAGGTTATAAATCCTTTCAAATGCTCATAATGATATAATAGACTCTGTCAAGGTTCTGATGGACATGTTTCTATGTCTTGAAGCCAATTTCAAGATTTTTAATGAAAGAGTTTCTGATCACTGTAAGGCTAGTAATAAGGTTGTGAAGTGGTCATACAATGTTTATGATAGTCTCAAGAACCATATGGATAAGCAGGATGAATTGTTACATCGGGTAAATGTTCTCAATTCTATATATCTAAACTTGGCTGGTGATTTAAATGAAAAACATGAGGCATTTCAAAGACCCAATACCTCACAAGGAATATCCTCTGAAGATCTTGTTGGTATAAAGGAAAAATTATAGAATGATAGTAATGAGGTTATTTTACTTTCAAATAGAGTTGAAATACTAGAGAAGGCCTACAAACTCAGATTAGATGATATCAATTCTCATGAAGTAAAGCTTAAAGCTCAGGAAGAAATCAATCGGCTTTTAGAACAAAGGCTCTGGAAGAAAGAAATGGTTATTTCTGAACAAAATGTGAAGATGAAGGATCAATAAGAAGATCTGGACAAGCTAATGGATGATAGGAAAGAGTTCATGAAAATAAAGCTTACGATGTTCAATCTTTTGGAAAAACATAAGGGGAAAGAATTATTTCTAGAAATCTTATTGTAATATAATTTTGTTTTATTCCAATTAATTACAATTGTTTCATACTATGTTTCTCTAACCTTTTGTAGGCAATGAATACTTTCCCTTATTATTTTTTAAAATTACAAAGGGGGATAATAGTTTGGAAAATAATAAATTGATTAATACCTTATTAAGGGGGAGGATTCACAAGTAAAAGTAAAGTGAATATGATCCCTATTGGTTTGTTTAAATCTAGGGTGGAAGTAGTCATATTCACTATTACTTTTAGAAGAGTTATTATACTCAGGGGGAGATAAGTCTTTATTGTTTGTTTTGTTTTGTGCTTTCCAAAAAGGGGGAGATTTTTTAGTCAAAACTTGTTTCGACTTTCCCACCAATCATTTGTTTTGGAAATCACAAATCACATAATCGTAATCACATACATTGTTTTTTTATATGTTGTATTCTTATCATAATCATTCTTTTTGTTTTACAATGTAACCAAATATATTGTTTTAAAATTGTAATCACATATATCATAATCATTAATTATGTTAATATCAGAATCATATATGTTGTTTTACAATCAAAATTACATATATCATAATGACATATTTTGTTTTCCATTGTAACCAGACATGCTGTTGGTCTACATTGTAATATTATGCTATTCATCTTTCAATTGTAACAACATGTTATGCATCGTAACCACATGCATCATAACCACATGTAATGTGACCAGGTCATGTATCATAACCATGTCATGTATCTTAACCAGGTCATGTGTCATAACTAGGTCATGTATTGTAACCAGGTCATGTATTATAACCAGGTTATATATTGTAACCAGGATACGTATCATGATCATAATATGTATCGTAACCAATCATCATAATCAGGTTATGTATCATACTCATATTATTCATTGTAATCAAGTATCGTAACCAGGTTAGTGTTGTATCATAATCATACATCGTAACCAGATTACATATCGTGCATCATAACCATGCTAAGATTCATATTCATATTAAGAATCATAACTAGGTTATAAATTGTAGTCGATATGCATTGTAATAATGATACGCATAGTAACCAAGTTATGTATCGTACTCATGAATTGCATTGCACTCATATTTCACTTTAATACCATTTATTTTTTTCTCATACTCATTGTTTCGTACCCTTGCACTTACTATTTTCTAACCTAAAATTATGTCGTTGAGTTGGTTATATACCAATCAAAATGATGTCGTGTATTTTTTTTTGTTTTGAGTATTGTAATGCTAGGTTTCCAAGTCCCTCCAATTTTTTCTAAGAAATATGACTATTTGAACCAGAGGCCTATAAATAGGAGGTCATTTGAACCAGAATAAAATACTTTCTCTACTATAAAGTTTTATAGAGAGATGTTGTGAGTTCTCTCTTGCTTCATGCGAAATACTTGAAGATACGAGACGTGAATGGCTTGTTCCGAGTTCTTGTATTTCTATAAGTTCTTTGTATTACTTTGTGTATCTAATTATTATGATATCGATCGAGGGATTCCAGGGATAGGAAGACGTGCTATCGATTATTGTATCGAGGTATTTCAAGTGTTTAAAAGATAGTTGTGCTGATTACCTTCTTAATCGAGGGCTTTCGGGGATAGGAAGATAGTCGTACCGATCTTCATATCGAGAATTCACCTGGGTGGTGGTAGGGCCGAACTTTTATCCTAGGTAAAAGGATACCCTACTCTTTGGGATAAAACAATTTCAATACCTTTACATTTCCACTACTATTTGTATTAGAAAGGAAATTTTATTGTTTCCTATTTCTATTCATATTCTTTTCTATTATAATTGTTTCAATTAAGATTCATTCATTACTTATTGTTTTAAGAGATTTTATATGATGTACTGTAGAATCATTTACATTTGTATTACTCTGATCATTGTATTCAATTTGAATACAATTGTTTTTCATTACTTGTGGTATTAAAAAATATCATATCCATCAGATCCAAGACCTTTATGGTCATTTGTATTGGTTGTGAACCATATTAGTTTAAGGTCACTTAAACTAAGTTCTTTCTTAAGTGTTTAAATAAAATTTTTAAACCTACAATTCATCCCCTCTTGTATTTTTCCATCTCATATACATTTACATCTATACTACGATTCCACAATTTAATGAAATCAAGGATTTACTAAAAGGAATAAGATAGTTTTTAAGAAGTTTATAATGTGGAATTTTAAAGTTTAAAATGTAATATGGAAAGTATATATGTATCTAGTCATCCAATACTGCTAAACTATGAAATTATTTTTTAATAATCTATTATAACTTATACCAATTTAATATATCAACTTCCAAATATGAGTTATTGGATTCAAGGTTGTTATAGTTGGTATCAAATCAAGTTATGTAGAAACCTTGGGAACTAGATTTATGAAAATATATATTAGATAACATAACCCTATAAAATACTCTCAGGATAATTATGAGTATAGAAAAATATCAGAAAATTTTGGTAAATTATAGAGTGTGTGATCTTCATGAAATTAAATCCTTGTATGGATACAAAAAAGAGGATATAGGGTCAAGAATAGATTCACTTAGGGGTAATAACCCAGAAAAGGCTATTTGAGTATTAACTTGACCTTCACCTAGTGCATGATGAAGTGTCTTAATTACACACATGGTTTTCTACTCACTATGGATATTTTTTTTATTTACACATTATTTATAAATCATTTTGAAGGATTTGAAAATATTGTTATGATTTTTAGATATTCTAAATGGAACTAAGCTTATGATTCTATGATTGGATAGTGCATAATTTTTTAATTCATGTTGATTGCTCCACTAGATTCAAACTTATATATTATGATTTAAAATTCATAGTGTTATTAATGAACTAATTAAGTGTATTACATTGTTTAGAGATGATTCCTAGTGTAATGAAGGGATATCATATCAACACCCATAATTAATATAGGGATTTCATTTCAGAGTAAGTGAACCTATATAGTGTTGGGTTTGGAAAGATTATGGATATATTAGGGCATATGGATTAGATTATGACCAATAACCTTGCCTGTATAGAGAAACATTATATCAAAAAATATGGTGAAACAATGTTGGACCACTTCATGTGATAAAAAAATCCATCATTTTATGGTACCACTAATCCATTATAATCTGAAAAGTGGATCAAATCCTTAGAGAATATATTTCTATCATTGATAAGTAGTTATATAGAGAAATTTATCATAGCAGTTTATTTTTTAAAGAGATATTTTTATCAATGGTGTCCATTAATTCAAAATACTAAGGTGGAGGAGGAGGTAAATAGCATGAAATGGAATACTTTTAAGGTTATATTATTTGAGAAATAATTCTCTTGAGAGAAACGAACTGATATGGAAAGAAAATTTCTTACTTTATAACAAAAGGAAGAGGAGAGTGCTCCTAAATATGAGGCTAATTTTACAAGATTATCAATTCATGATATAGATTATGTATGTAAACTAGAAAATAATATTGACTGTTTATTTGATGGGATTAAATCGAGCCTCTGAAGGGTACAAGTCACATAAATTTTATCATTATATGATGATATAATAGCAAGTTCCATTAGGATAGATAAAGGATTATCTAAGTATTATATTTTAAAAGGAAATCAAGATAATAATATGATGACTAAGTAGTAAGAAAAGAATAAATGTGGAAAATAAGGGACGGGTACGACCTATAACATGTGATTATTATGGAAAGAAACACCATGTTACTTGCTTAAAGTGAATGGATGTTTGTTACAGGTTTGGATATGAGTTCCATCAAGATTATGAATATAAGGTAAAGAAAGAAGCTTCTAATATATATTTATTCAACTATAAGGATATAGGGAATTATTCATACCATTTTTTAAGAATCAAAGGAATCCACATTAGAAGGGTCCAGAGGGTAAATCCAATCTTATGAAATTACCATAGATGAAGTTGAAGTTCCAAATGAAATGGTCATAGTTACTTTTTTTATATACTAAAAGATGGAAAATGATTTATTTGATTCTATATCTACACACTCTTTTATATATTTCATGTTTTCTACGAACATTTAATTACCCCTAACACTTTTAGAAAGGAGTTTTCAATAAAGACACCTAGTGGGAACATTATTTCCACAAATATCTAAGGGTAACACTTCATTAGGATGCACAAATGTTCCAAAGTTTAAAACTTTATTATTATACCTATGATTAACTTTGAGATAATATTTTTTATGGATTGAATCTTAAAGTATAAAAAATAATTTATTACTGAGAGAAGAAAATTACCATTTGACAAGGGAGTATAAAATACCTTATTTTTAGAGGAGAGAATTTATTATATGATTCTATTCTAGATCCACCCATAGTAGCTCACATTAATGAAATTATTATATAGGAAGAGAAGAAACAACCTATTAGTAAAAAAGTTAACCTAAGAATGTTTGATGTACCTATTGTGTATGAATACATTGATGTGTTTATGTAAGAATTACCTGATTATACACTTGAGAGTGATGTTGATTTTTCGATTGAAATCACCCATAATAAAAAACCTATGTCTCAGACTCCCTATTGAATGGTCCATTGGAATTAATTTAGCTGAATAAAAACTTCTTGAGTTTTGTGATAAGGGATTTATTCACCCAATTTTTTCAACTTGGGGAGCCCCAATTCTTCTTTTTAAGAAGAAGTATGGGTTAATGAGGTAGTGAATCAATTATAGGGAGATAAATTCCATTAATATAAAGAATAATTATCCTTTACCTCATATTGATATCTTATTTGATCAACTTTAGGGAGCTAAATATTTTTCAAAGATTGATATTTTATCTCTTTATCATTAATTATGAGTGAATATGGATGATATACCAAATATCACATTTAGTAAAAGTTATGGAAATTATGAGGTCACATAAATTACCTTTGTATTGAATAATTCACCATAAGTATTTATGGATTTGATGAAATTAATATTTAAGTATTCTCTTGATAATTTTGTGATAGTATTCATTAATGATATCTTGATATTCTCTAAAATATATAAGAAGAATAAGAATCATTTATGAATCATTTTTGATAATCTAAGTGAAAATAAATTATATGGGAAATTCAATAAGTGTGATTTTTTTCTATAGTTTTTTTCTTAGAAATATTATCTCCAATAGTAAAACATTTATTGATCCTTTAAAGATAAAGGTATTCAAGGAATGGCCCGCACCGAAAAATATAATTAAGACATGTAGTTTCCTTGGGTTAGTAGGTTACTATCGATGATTCTTTCAAAAATTTTCTCTATTAGAAAACTTGATATCTAAGCTAACACATAGAGGAGGAAAATTCAAATGGTAAAAGGAATGTAATGAAATTTTTGTGGATATAAATGGGATATTAGTCAATGTATTGGTATTGATTGTACAGTTGGGAAAGAAAGGATTTTTAATATATAATGTTTCATCAAGAAAGGACTTGACTATTTACTTATGAAAAACGATAGAGTGGTTACTTATTATTAAAGAAACAGAATATCCATTAATATAAATATAAAACTCATGATCTTGAGTTAGAAACTATAATATTTTACTTTAAGATATTAAAAAACTATATCTATAGTGATAGATGTGAGATATATAGAGATCACAAAATTTTGATGTACATATTCTCTCTGAAAGAGTTCAACGCAAGGAAAAAGATATGGTTAAAATAAAAAAAGTATTATGATTACTCGATACACTACCACCATAGGAAGGAAAACATGGTAAATGATGCATTGAGTAGGGAGGACCATTGAGTTAGAATCATGATTATTATAAACAAGGATCCTATATTCATGGATTTATTAAAGTTAGATATAGTAATTTTTATCCAAGGGGAAATATCATTCCTTTTATGATAAAATTCCAAAACATATTTACTATATAAGATAAAGAAGTTCCAGTAGGATGATAAGGGTTTATAGAAGATGATTAAATCCATTAATGATGAGATTTGGTCAAACTTTACCTATGAAGATGGTGTGTTGAATTTTGGAAAGATACTATGTGTTCCATCTATTCTTATTTTGAAAAGGGAATTACTAGACGAATCACACAACTAAAATTTCTCTATAGACCATGGTAACACAAATATTCATGGAGTTTTAAGAGAAAATTTCTGGTGGGATGCTATAAATAGGTAAATTGTGGACTATGTATCAAGATTCTTGGTATTTTGGTAGGTAAAGGGTGAAATACAACATTATAAAAGAGTCATGACACCTCTCCATATACCAATGTGTAAGTGGGACAATGTTACAATGAAATTTTTCTCTAGAAATCTAAGGAATTCTAGGAGGAATAATGTTATATAGGTTATTTTGGATCACTATACCATGTTTACCCATTTTATATAAATAAGTGAGGATATACCCCTTGAAAATCCTGTGTAGTTCTATATTATTTAATTAGTGGGAATTCACTGTGCACCTCTATCAATTATATCTAATCATGATCCTTGGTTCACATTGAAATTTTGGGGGAGTATTTATATGTCTCTCACCAATGAGATACATTTGAGAACCACCTATCATCCTCAGATTGATGGGAAATATAATAATACTATTTAGACCTTAGAATACATGTTAAGGTCATGTTTAATTTAATTTGAAGGTATATGGGATCAATATATACCTTTTTTATAATTTATATTTAATAATAACTTCTATTAAAATATTAAGATTCCAACATATAAATAATTGTATGGGAAGTGGTTTCATACTCTATCTTGAAGGGATAAGGTTAGAGAGAGAAAGATAGTAGGCCCATGGATTATTATAGAGATAATAATGAAAGTGATAACTATTCAAAATCATATTAAGACATTTCAAAGCAGATAGAATAACTATACATATAATCAGTGATAAGTTTTGAAATTTTAAGATGGGGATCATGTTTTCATAAAGTAATATCAATGGAATGGAGTTATAAACATTTGTAAGAAGGAGAAACTAAGTCCTAGATAAACCAAACCTTTCAAAATTTTGGGGATAATTGGATTTGTGGCTTACCATATGGCTATGCCACCCAACCTATCTAATGTGTATAAAATATTACATGTTTCATTATTTAGAAAGTACATGTTGGACTTAATTCATGTACTCACCATTGAGGAAATAGATTTATAACCTAAATTTTCTTATAATAAAGATCATGTATAGATTCATAACAGTAGAGTGAAAGTGTTGTAGAATTGGACAACTGGAATGGTGAAATTACTTTAGAGGAATCATAAGATAGAGGAAGAAAAGTAGGAACCTGAAGAATAAATGATAAATAATTACCCACATTTTTCTATAATATGACATAAATCAAATTTTGAGGATGAGATTATTTAAGTGGGGAGAATGTAATACAAAATAATCTACCATAGTAGGTAAACACTACATCCCAAAACCATTGTACAATGTATACTCAATCACAATATAAAGATATTTTATGCATGATCATACATAAAAGTTAAATCTATAAATTTTAGAATTTATATTTTATAAAAGGAAATAATTTTTGAATTATCATTTTAAAATTATCATAGGATTAATTTTTTATTTTTTCTGAAATGGTTTATTTTTGGGTGAATAGTGAAAAATATAGTTCTTAAAAATAATTAAATTATTTTGAACACTTTTTTAAATAAAAAATATATTTTTAATATTAAAATAAAATATTTAAAAATTCTTATGTTGAATTTATAAACCTATGTGTGACATTTTTGAACTTAAGTGATGTTTTATTCTAATAAAAGAACAATTTACGATCCTTTTCTTTAATTAAGTAATTATAAGGACACATTAGGTTTTGGGTTATTTTTAAAGTCACATAAATATAATTAATTTAATCATAAAACAATAAATAGAATGGGAATCAATACTACACATTATTTTTATATAAATTCATTTTTACAATTAAAAATGCATTTTCTTTCCAAGAACTATTTTTTAGTGTTAAGAACACTTTTATTAAAATTAATTTTTACCACCTCTAGAAATTGAATATAAAAAAATTATTTTAAAATTTTTAATTATAATATCAAACTTATATAATAGGGGTAATTTTATTTTATGTCATAAAAATAAGTCACTTAAGTAAAAAAAAAATAAGTCACTGCAATAAAAGTAAATTATGGTAAAAATTCAAGTCATGGTAAAAGTGCTTAAAAAATCTTAAAAATTTCCCTTATTTGTGTTTATGAAAGATTTATCAACCAATGGTTATACTATCTCCATCATTTTCCACTTTTTAGCCACTTTCCTTTGAATGTTACATGTATTTAAAATAAAGTTATGTATATTTGCAAAAGCACCACTGCACTCACTTAAAAAAGGTGTCCCTCACCACACCACTTCTCCTCAAATATATTGGCTATTCTGTAACATCCTAGGTAAATGAAGAATAAGAGATTTTAATATTTATTAATATTTGTGAATTAAATATTAACTTTACTTTAAAAGGGTTTCAATGTTCGATAGCGTACCCGATACGCAACAACAGGTTTCTTTGAAATCTTACGTTGCACACTAATAATATAATATTATTTTAAATGGTAGTTAACTAATAGTTTTTGTATTATTGGGAATAACCAAAACTAACTAAAATATGATTATACATGTTTGTTAAATGTATTTACATTTATCCAATAAAATATATAGGCTTAAAATGTGAATGAATCTAATTTTAAACATAATTTATATTAAAAGGTCAATTTACTGCCTTTTAATGGAAAAACCTATTTAAATCTAGATTTTGTTACTTTAATAAATTATATATGACCAAATAAAATCCTTCTTTAGAATGGGGACATCAAAATTTACTTTGTCTAATTTTTTGGGATTTTTCCGATAAAGTTCATTTTTTAATGAATAGTGAAAATATTGTATTTTAATTCAAAACTATGCTTTAATATAATTTATTTATATGGTTAGATTACATTTTTAATTAGTTATAAAGTTTAATTAGAAAATATTTTTACCATTTAATCCTATTTTGGTCATTGAAATTAATTTCACTTTGAAATTGGACATAAACAAGTATCAATCTTTTCATAGTTATTGTTTCTTAAAAACACGCTATTTGTTTTGATAACGAGAATACATTTTAAAATTAATTAATGTCGCTTATATGTTTTGAATTTGGAAAAATAGATATCATTTTTTAATTCGGAATATCAAATATATCTTAGGCATAATTTTTGGTATTTTTCTCAAAAACTTTAATTTTTGAGGAACAGTGAAACCACTTAGTGGTAGTTAAAAAACCGACTTTTTCATTTAAATAAAATTTTACCACTTCTGTGAATTTAATTTCGAAAATCCAACATACATGGTTATTATCAAGAAGTAAAATGTGGTTCAATAAGATGAAAATAATTTTTGGTGAATAGTAACTTTTGACTTTTATTTATCGCGGTTAAAGATAAATAAGGTAATTCAAGGTAAAAAGAATATTATAATAATTCAAAATTAACTGAACATTTATCCAAACTTTATTTGTTGATTAATTTACGACCATGGGCATCTTTGAGTATATTTGGGGACCCCATTGAGCCACTTGTGAGTGAGAATGACAATTTAGATTAATTAACTTAAAGTAAAGGCAAAAATGACAAAAGCAAATATTTTTTAGTAAATTAATTTTTATAAGGGGTTATATAAATTATATTTTTGACTATAAATATTCATTGGAAATATAAAAAGATTTCCTACATGATAGTATTTATTTTATAATTTTTAGACATCAAATAATTTAAATTATTGTTGACATAATAATGATGAAGTATTTACCTCATTAATAAATGATTTAAATAAATATGATTATAATGATTAAAATATTATCCAAAACCTGTCCAATTCCTATTGGATGATTTTATTTCAACCATGAGTCATATTATCTTTGTCTATAATTATTTTTGGACCATTAGAAAAATAATATCATTATATAATAAAATAATGTTTTCACACTTTCCTAAAGAGCCCCTCCTTCCCCTTATAAAAGGAGACCATTTCAAACCATTTCCTCACACCTATAAAGCCATTTGGCTTGTCAAAAATCTACCCAATTAATCTCCCTACATCCCTCTACTCCTCCTAGAAGCCTTACCTTAGGCATAAGGAACTTTAAGAAGTCCTTTGGTTCAAACAAAAGGGAGTTACCCAAATTAAAGGTAACGATTTCTCTTAAATTGTTTTCTTTTATTTTACTTCTCCAACCCATAAACTCTTTTTATTACTTTCTTTTGTAACAAAAACAGTATCCTCAATATACTAGGATGTTTTTATGATAAATATTATAACTAAACTTACACACAACTCCATCTAATGGATTAATAACATAATGTTTCTGTGGATGGAAAACGAACGCCTCACGAAACGATGATTGTTCAATTACATCTTACCGCCTCTCTTGGTTGAAATTGTGATGGAAATGTATTTATATATGATATATATTATGTTTATGATTTTTTTTATGGTTCTTTACTTTCCAATTATATTAATCCTTTATGGTTTCCATAGTGGGTAAATACGATAATCACATTTGAGGAAGTGCAGACTACCGCCCCCTCAAAGTGACGTGACTCATTAATGCCTTATGTGGGATGTATAAAGGATAGAGTTAATAATAGTATATATGATATTATAATGGAATTATAATATATATACGCATCATTATGTTTTAATTCCATTAAAATAAGAAATATAAATGAAAGTAGCGTTCATGCGTACGTACGGCTTACCATCTCCATGAATGATTCATTTCATTTCTTACCTCAAATGTTATGTACTATTATAAATACATGTATATAATGGATATATATGATATATATGATATATATGATATCTAAATCATGAATACCATTCTGGATATAATGGAATATTGACCACATGGACAACTTGTAAATATAAGGTGTTCATTTTTGACTCAAGTACCAAATATCAACAAAATGAACGTTATTAACTTAAATGAATACATAATGTTTATAACATGGTAATAAGTGATATAAAAGGAATAATAAACTTGAAAAATGTTCTTAAGAAAGTAGAAATTAACTTTAGTTTATTATTCAAGAGATTAAAGAACCATCGAGTCAAGTCAGACACGAGGTAAGGGACTTCGTCTCAATCTCCTTTCATTGAGGCATATTTTATTTTAGTACACGACTTTCTTTTATGTGATGTATAAACACCCTTGACTTTTCAAAGGGAATATTTTTCTCCAAATCATTTCACTAAATGACAAAAATTATTGTTTCTTTTAACATAAGCGGTGACAACGACCTTTTCCACCACTGTGAGTATTATTCGATCTTTGACTTCCTCAACAAGATGAACTGTTTTTAAAAGAAAATAAATACCATATACTATTTTATGTATTTTGGTATTGAAAATGGTATTGAAAATGGATTTTCTATGTCAATATATTTAAGTGATATATTGTGATTGAAATGTGGAAATTTTTTCTTTCCTTTATATTTGTTTTATGTCTTATGATTTTATAATGGTACTTGGACATTTGACGGGTGGTTACATGATAAACCCAATGACGAGTGGTGCCGTGAATACTAGGACGGGTGGTTAAATTATAACCTTCAATGCATTGAGTATAGAAGTTGGCCATATGGCTATTCTATTTAGTGATATGTTTGGAAGTCGACCGTATGGTTATTCCATTTAAGTATGTTTATTTCCCAAGTTACCTTTATATGTTATGTGTTCTTTATATGGGATTTATGGTAATATTTTGGTTACAAAAGGGTAAGTAATGATCTTTTATTCAGTGAAGAGTATTTACTACTTCATATAGTGAAAATTATTACTTATGTTAAAGTATTCATGGTTTACTTGTTGTTTTAAAAAACTAACAATTTTCCTTCTTTGTGTATCCCTTACTGATATTTTTATGCTCATCCCAAGTTTTTGAAATGTTTTTCACAGGACATAATGTGGAATAGGGTCAAGGATGGGATCAAGAAAAAGTCATGCTGTCTTAAAAATGGAACTAGACATGACACTTTTTTTCAAGAGTTTTTATTTTATGTAAAAAATGGAAACTGTGTAGAAGTGTCTACTTAGTAAATATTTTGAGATGTAATAGTTATGTCCTAATTCTCTAAAACTCTAAACCTGAAAAGATCCTCAATGTGAATTATTCATTTAATTCAATATTAAGTAATTTTTAAGGCTAGTTCCTTACAGTTGGTATCAGAGGTTGGTTTAGACAACTGTAGGAGTTAGGGTATTGTTAAATTAATATCCATAAAGTAATTTATGTTAATGTTGAAATCATATAGCATTTACAGATTACCATGTTGCTTCACATAAGATATTTCTATATTCAAAATGGATTTACAAAGAGGAAATATGACTGTTATGTTGGGACGATATCAGGAGGAAGACAACCTTCTAAATCAAAAACCTGAGATGTTCGGAATCGGAACTGAACAGTTTGTTGCAGTGATGGCACAATTGACTAAGGCTATAAATGGTGGTGGTATCCATGCACGAGATTAGGCAGATCAACCGCAGAGGAACATGCCAGTAGTGGAGCATTTCATGAGGCAACATCCCCCATCATTCAGAGGATCATCTGACCCTGTGCTAGCAGAAGGGTGGATTAAAGCACTGGAAAAGATTTTCGATGTCATCAGTCGTTCAGAACATCAAAAGGTTAGTCTCGCTGTTTACCATTTTGAAGGTGAAGCTGATCAATGGTGGTCGATGGTGAAAAATATCAGGGATATTGAGGATATTGATGCTCTTGATTGGGATGAATTCAAAGGTATGTTTCTTGAGAAATATTTTCCTAAGGTGGTTCGTCGCAGGATGGAAAAACAATTCCTAGAATTGAGGCAGGAGGATGACTCGATGGCTGCTTATGAAAAAAATTTCACTCAACTGGTAAGGTATTCACCAAATTTCATCTGATATTGTGATAGTAAGATAAATCAATTTTACTTAGGACTGAAGACACGATATTGAAGAGAGTTAGCCTCTCGTGAGTTCAAAATTTTTGAAAAACTTGTTCGATGTGCGGAGAAGGTGGAAATTGAGTTTTCTGATGATCAACTGTTCTTTGACAAAAAATAGAATAAGAGGTCCAATTGGCAGGAAAAGGGGAAGAATTCATCAAAGAATACTGGAGGTAAGAAAACTAAATATCCATCTTGTGAGAAGTGTGGTAAAAAGCATCTTGGAGAATGTTTATAAAAGTCTATAAAGTGCCTCTGGTGTGGTAAGTATGGTCATATTTCTTGTAACTGTAAGGAAGATGATCAAGAAGGCAATTAAAAGCCATCGGTAAGATGTTTTAAGTGTAATGAAATGGGTCATTATGCAAATGAGTGTCCATAGAAGAACTCAACTGAGGGAAAACAACCATACTACAAGCGGAAAGCGGTGGTGAAATCCTTTGCAACTACTTCAGCAGATGTTGGACCATCAAATGAAGTAGTATCAGGTACACTGTTTGTTTGTTCAGATTATTACAATGTGTTGTTTGATTCAGGGTCTACACCCTCTTTCATTTATGAGAAGTTTTCTAGTAAATTGGGAATTCCATCTCAAGATATGAATACATAACTTACGGTAAAAACACATGGAGGAAATGTAGAGACAAAAGAAAACATAAGAACATTCCTATCCTTGTGTGCAGAAAGAATATTCCTGAAAACCTTATTGTTTTGACTCTAGTAGAGTTTGATGTTAATTTGGGCATAGATTGGCTTTCTGTTTATCATGCTAAGATTGACTTCAGAGCTAAATAGTCTTATTTTCAGAAAGATTTTCAGTGTGTGTACAAGAATGAACCCTTTATTTTGATAACATGTCAAGAAGTTGAAAAAATGGTAAAAGATGGAAATGAATGTTACCTTGAAAATATTTTTGAAAACAAAGGAACTATTTAGATTAATGATGTGCCAGTGGAAAATGAGTACCTTGATGTTTTTCCTGATGAGTTTCCTGGTATAATACCTAACCAGGAAGTTAAATTTACTGTTGACTTAGTTCCTAATGCTAATCCAAATTCAAAACCCCCTTATCGAATGGCTCAAATTGAACTTTTAGAGTTAAAGAAGCAATTTCAAGAGTTATTAGATAAAGGTTTCATTAGACCTATCACATCACCATGGAGTGCTCTTGTCTTGTTTGTTAAAAAGAAAGATGGTTCAATGAGACTTTGCATTGATTATAGAGCATTGAATAAAATTAATATTAAGAACAAGTATACTTTTCCTCATATCGATGATTTGTTTGATCAGATCCAGGGATCTGAGTATTTTTCAAAGATTGACTTGAGGTCGGGGTACCATCAGTTGAAAGTAAAGGAAGTAGAAATTCTGAAGATCACGTTTTGTACTAGATATGGCCATTATGAATATGTAGTTATGCCTTTTGGTTTAACCAATTCACCTGCTGTATTCATGGAACATATGAATAGAATTTTCGGTGAGTTCTTGGATAAGTTTGTGGTTGTGTTCATTGATGATATATTAGTTTATTCCAAAATTAAGGAGGAACATGAAAGTCATTTAAGGGATGTCTTGAAAACCTTAAATGAAAAGAAGCTTTATGGGAAATTCAGCAAGTGTGAGTTTTGATTACAAAAAATTTCTTTCCTTGGTCATATTGTTTCAAAAAATGGCATAACTGTTGATCCTGCTAAAACAAAAGTTGTTGAATAATGGCCAAGACCCACAAATATAACCAAGATTCGTAGTTTTCTTGGATTGGCAGGTTATTACCAGAGGTTTGTTGAGAATTTTTCACGGTTATCTAGTCTAATGACTAAGTTAACTCGAAAAGGTGTTATATTCATCTGGACAAAATAATGTGATGATTGTTTTCAGGAATTGAAGAGGAGATTGGTGAATGATCCAGTTTTGGAACTGCTATCCAGAAATGGTGAGTTTGTTATCTACAATGATTCTTCATTGAAAGGACTAGGTTGTGTACTAATGCAAAATGATCAGGTAATTGCTTATGCTTCACGTCAGTTGAAACCACATGAGTTAAATTACCCTACACTTGATTTTGAATTAGTTGATGTTGTTTTTTCTTTAAAAATTTGGAGGCATCATTTGTATGGAGTGAAGTGTGAAATATATACTGATCACAAAAGTTTAACATATATATTTACTCAAAAAGAATTGAACATGAGATGGAGGAGATGGCAAGAATTAATCAAGGATTATGATTTCACGATCCATTATCATCCAGGAAAAGAAAATAAAGTGGATGATTCTTTGAGTCGAAAAAGTAATGCTTCATTAACCATGTTACGTTTGGAACAAGATCCTTTAGTTTTTGATTTGACGAACTTTGGCATAGAAGTTGTTGGTGCAGGAAATTCTTCTGTTTTGTTTCAGGTGTGAGTGAAATCATCTCTATCAGACAGAATTAAGCAAGTGCAGAAGGAAGGCAATGAGTTGTAGAAAAAGGTTGTATTGGTTTAGGAGGGTAAGTTTCCTGATTTTAACATTGATAATGATTGTGTTTTGAGATTTGGAAAGAGATTATGTGTGCCTTGTGATTCACAGTTGAAGAATGAGTTGTTATGTAAAGCTCATAGTTCTCTATTTTCAGTTCATCCTGGAAGTACTAATATGTACAAAGATCTTCGGGATTATTACTAGTGGGATGGAATGAAAAGAGATATTTCTGATTTTACTCTGAAGTGTTTGACTTGTCAATAGGTTATAGTAGAGAGACATTTACCGAAAGATTTTTTTCAGCTTAAACCAGTGCCATAGTGGAAATGGGAAAATATATCCATGGACTTTTTTGTGGGATTACCAAAGACATCTCAAGGTAATAATGCAATCTGGGTTATAGTTGATCGATTGACTAAATATGCTCATTTCATTCCTATTAGAGATACTTTTTCTCAAGATCAACTTGCTCGGTTGTATGTTAATGAGATAGTCAGGTTTCATGGAGTTCCCCTCTCTATTGTATCTGATTGTGATCCCAAGTTCACTTCTAACTTTTGGAAAGGCCTTCAGAAGTCATTGGATACTGAATTAAATTTTAGTACAACTTTTCATCCTCAATCAGATGGGAAGTCAGAACGAACAATTCAGACTTTGGAGGATATGTTACATGCTTGTTTGATGGATTACCAGGGAAGCTGGGACCAACATCTTTCTTTGGTTGAATTTTCTTATAATAATAGCTTTCATTCTAGTATACAGATGGATCTATTTGAGGAATTATATGGAAAGAGTTGTCGAACTCCAGCTTTTTGGGATGAAGTAGGTGAAAGGAATCTAATGGGACCAGAATTTGTAGAAGAGATGGGAGAGAAAGTTCAGTTGATTCAGAAGCACATGAGAACAGCTTAAACCAGACATAAAAGTTATACAGATAATCAAAGGAAGGATATTTCTTTTGTGGTAGGTGATCATGTCTTTCTCAAAGTTTATCCATGGAAAAGTGTGATGTGTTTTTGTAAGAAGAGAAAGTTGAGTCCGAGGTTCATTATAACTTATGAAATTCTGGAGAAAGTTGGATCAGTTGTGTAAAAAGTGGCTTTACCTCAATTTTTGTACCAGTTACACAATGTTTTTCATGTTTTTATTTTGAGAAAGTATATGCCAAATCCATCTCATGTTTTGAACCCAGGGGTAGTTTAGTTGGAAGAGAATATCTCTTATAAAGAACAACCAGTTCAAATTCTTGACCATAGAGAGCAAGTGTTGCGGAATAAGGTAATTCACCAGGTAATGGCTTTGTGGAAAAACCATATGATTGAAGAGGCAACTTGGGAATCTGAAAATGTTATGAGGGATAAATACCCCCACTTATTTTGATAAGTGAATAATAATTGCGAGGATGCAATTTCCAAAAGGGGGGAAGGATGTAATATCCCAGGTAAATGAAGAATAATAGATTTTAATATTTATTAATATTTTTGAATTAAATATTAATTTTACTTTAAAAGGGTTGCTATGTTTGATAGCGTACCCGATACGCAACAATGGGTTTCTTTGAAATCTTACATTGCACACTAATAATATAATATTATTTTAAATAGTAGTTAACTCCTAGCCGTTGTATTGACTAAAATAAACAAAACTAACTACAATATGATTATACATGTTTGTTAAATGTATTTACATTTATCCAATAAAAGGTAGATGTTTAAAATGTGAATGAATCTAAATTTAAGCATAATTTACATTAAAAGGTCAATTTACCGCCTTTTAATGGAGAACCCTCTTTAAATATAGTTTTGGTTACTTTAATACATTCTATATAACCAAATAAAATCCTTATTTAGAATTGGGACATCAAAATTTACTTTCTATAAATTTTTGGATTATTTCCGATAAAGTTCATTTTTTAATGAATAGTGAAAATATTGTATTTTAATTCAAAACTATGTTTTAATCTAATTTATTTGTATAGTTATATTATCTCTTTAATTGGTTATAAAGTTTAATTAGAATATATTTTTACCATTTAATCCAATGTTGGTCATTGGAATCAATTTCACTTTGAAATTGGACATAAACAAATATCAATCTTTTGATAGTTATTGTTTCTTAAAAACACGCTATTTGTTTTGATAATGGGAATTAACTTTAAAATTAATTAATTCCAATTCTATGTTTTGAATTTGGATAAATAGACATAATTTTTGAATTCAGAATATCAAATATATCTTAGTCTGAAATTTTGGTATTTTTCTGGAAAACTTCAATTTTTGATGAATAGTGAAACCATTAGTGGTAGTTAGAAAAACTGAATTTTTCATTTAAATGACATTTTACCACTTCTGTGAATTGAAATTGGAAAATACAACATACATGGTTGTTATCAAGAATTAAAATTTGGTTCAATAAGATTAAAATAATTTTTGGTGAATGATAACTTTTGACTTTTATTTACCGCGGTTAAAGGTAAATAAGGTAATTCAAGGTAAAAAGAATATTATAATAATTGAAAATTATCTTAACACTTGTAAAAACCTTATTGGTTGAGTCATTTACGACCATGGACATATTTCGGTCGATTTTGGGACCCCATTGAGCCACTTGGGTGTGATAATGACAATTTAGATTAATTAACTTAAAGTAAAGGTAAAAATGACAAAAGCAAATAGCTTTTAGTAAATTAATTTTTAGAAGGGGTTATATAAATTATCTTTTCGACAATAAATATTAATTGGAAATATAAAAATATTTCCTAAATTATAGTATTTTTTTTATAATTTTTAGACATCAAATAATTTAAATTATTTGTGACACAATAATGATGAAGTATTTACCTCATTAATAAATGATTTAAATAAATATGATTATAATGATTAAAATATTATACAAAACCTGTCAAATTACTATTGGATGATTTTATTTATACCATGAGTCATCTTATATTATACTATAATGATTTTTGGACCATTAGAAACCGAATATTATTATATAATAAAATAATGTTTTCACACTTTCCTAAAGAGCCCCTCCTTCCCCTTATAAAAGGAGACCATTTCTAACCAATTCCTCACACCTCTAAATCCATTTGGCCCATCCAAAATCTTCCCAATTAAGCTCCCTACATCACTCTCCTCCTCCTAGAATCATTACCTTAGGAAGAAGGCACTTCAAGAAGTCCTTTGGTTCAAACCAAATGGAGTTACCCAAATTAAAGGTAATAGTTTATCTTAAATTGTTTTCTTTTATTTTACTTCTCCGACCCCTAAACTCTTTTTATTCCTTTCTTTTGTAACAAAACCAGTATCCTAAATATACTAGTATGTTGTTATGACAATAATTCTTACTACACTTAAACACAACTACATCTAATGGATGAAGAACACAATGTTTCTGTGGATGGAAAACTAACACCTCACGAAACAATGATTGTTCAATTACATCTTACCGCCTCTAATGGTGGAAAATGTGATGGAACTGTATTTATATATGATATATATTATGTTTATGATTTCCTTATGCTTTTGTACTTCCCAATTATATCAATCCTTTATGGTCTATAGTGGGTAAATACGATAATCTCATTTGAGGAAGTGTGGACTACCACCCCCTCAAAGTGATGTGACTCGTTAATACCATATGTGGGATGTATAAATGATAGAGTTAATGATATTATATATGATATTATACTAGAATTATAATATATCTATGTATCATTATGTTTTAATTCCATTAAAATAAGAAATATAAATGAAAGTAGCGTTCATGCGTACGTACGACTTATCGTCTCCATGAACGGTGCATTTCATTTCTTACCTCCAAATGTTATGTACTATTATAAATACATGTATATACTGGATATATATGATATATATGATATCAAAATCATTAATACCATTCTGGATACAATTTACTATTGACCACATGGACAACTTGTAAATATAAGCTGTTCATTTTTGACTCAAGTACCAAATATCGACAAATCGAACGTTATTAACATAAATGATTACATAATGTTTATAACAAGGTAATAAGTGATATAAAAGGAATAATAAACTTGAAAAAGGTTCTTAATAATTTAGAAATTAATTTTAGTTTATTATTGAGGAGATTAAAGAACGATCAAGTCAAGTCGGACACGAGGTAAGGGTCTTCGCCTCGATCTACTTTCATTAAAGCATATTTTGTTTTAATATACGACTTTCTTTTATATGCTGTATAAACACCCTTGAATTTTCAAAGAGAATATTTTTCTACAAAGCATTTTACTAAATGAAAAAAATTATTGTTTCTTTTAACATAAGCGGTGACAATGGCCTTTTCCACCACCGCGAGTATTATTTAATCTTTGGCTTCCTCAAAAATCTGAAATGTTTTTAAAAGAAAATAAATACCATATACTCTTTTATGTATTTTGGTATTGAAAATGGTTTTGATAATGGATTTTCTGGGTCAATATATTTAAGTGATATATTGTGATTGAAATTTGGAAATGTTTTCTTTCCTTTATATTTGTTTTATATATTATGATTTTATAATGGTACTTGGACATTTGACGGGAGGTTACGTGATAAACCAAATGACAGGTGGTGCCGTGAATACCAGGATGGGTGGTTACGTTATAACCTCCAATGCATTGGGTATATAAGTCGGCTGTATGGATATTAAATTTAGTGATATGTGTGTAAGTCGATTGTATGGTTATTCCATTTAAGTATGTTTATATCCCAAGTTACCTTTATATGTTATGTGTTCTTTATATGGGCTTTATGGTAATCTTTTGTTTAGAAATGGGTAAGTAATGATCTTTTATTTAGTAAAGAGTATTTACTACTTCATAAAGGTGAAAAGTATTACTTATGTTAAAGTATTCATGGTTTACTTTTTGTTTTGAAAAACTAACATTTTTCCTTCTTTGTGTATCCCTTACTGAGATTTTTATGCTCATCCCAAGTTTTTGAAATGTTTTTCACAGGACATAATATGGAATAGGGTCAAGGATGGGATCAAGGAAAAGTCATGCTGTCTTAAACATGGAACTAGACATGAATCTTTTTTACAAGAGTTTTTATATTATGAAAAAATGGAAACTGTGTAGAAGTGTCTACTTTGTAAATATTTTGAGATGTAATAGTTATGTCCTAATTCTCTAAAACTCTAAACCCGAAAAGATCCTCAATGTGAATTATTCATTTAATTCAATATTAAGTAAAGTTTAAGGCCAGGTCCTTACATATTAGATGGAAAAAATATTACCCAAAACCCTTCCCAACTCTCTTTACCAAGTTATAGTGGTTCTAGTCTCACAAAAAGACCAATCTAAGATGGCTCAAGGAGTTATCTCTAGGAGTAAGGTAAAAACTTGTAATCACTCATTTTTCATTTATAATATTTTATTTATTATTATACCTCCCGAAAATCTATTATAATAAAAATAATATAATTTTATTATTATATTTATTGTTTTATAATTTTATTATATTTATGGAATAATCATTTTCTTCCACCTTCTCATTTATTAGAAAAATAAAAATGTCACTCGTGCGTACGTGCAGACTATCGCCTCTATAGATGACATTCTTCGTTTTTCATAACTTCCTTGCATGGATGGTTATAAAAACGTATTTGATGAATATATATGATATTCAAGAGTAACATATTTCATTAATATGATTATATAAGGATAATACAATAATTAATGATCATTATAAAGTAACCCATTGATATTGGTAAATTACCTGAAACAAGCTTGTCCTGGATTCCATCCTCACAATCCATGCACATAATTTCCATCAAATTGAAATGGAGATTCATAAAATAGTTAAAATAAATGATTTAAAAATATTTTATAATATGGTAATTGTTAACTATTTATCAATGAATGGGTTCTGACATTTTCATTATGAAACGTGTTCGAAACAATCGAAATTACTAACATCTGATGATGAAACTAAACATTTACTAAATATACATGTAGCAGATGATTATAATGTAAGAATATAAAAGTTAATATATATGAATAAGGTTTGAAAATAAGTTATTAATATGGTTATATTTATTATATAGTATGTTGGAGAACTTTTTTAAAGTAGATATAGAAAGGTAAGGGTTCTTCATCTCAAATTCCATTCTTTGAGATATGATTTGTATTATTCACCTATTCTCATTTGTATGGTTTATATAATCCCCCTTTAACATAATTTATCTTGAATATATTTATTCATGATATTTAAAGTTATATTTTATGTTTTCTCCTTTAAGTGATTCTAATTCCAAAGTTACCAAAGACATAAGAGTTTCTTTTATAATCTTGCATCTTTTTTATCAAGAATATTTTTTTCTCCATATCCATATTCTTATTCTCTCCAATGTTATACTTTATTATTTCAAAATAAAAAAATATATTATTTAATTTAACCTTAATATTTCTATTTATGTATTTTTATAATGAGTTTTTATTACTCTTTTAATGATGTTGGTTTCAATAAAGATATTTTGAAATATTATTCACTTTCATATATTTTATATTCCAATCCAAATTTATGGACTTAGCCTTTATTAATTTTCAAAATTCTATTTTTTTGAGGTTTATCTTTTGAAATAATTTTTTAAAAATTATTCTAATCATTTTTTTGAAAATGATATTTAAAAGTGACTTGCGACTTCATTTTAGATTAACATCAAAATTCTTTACAAAATGTTAAAAGAATGTTATTTTAAATGCTTCTCATTATATTGATTTTTCTCACAACCTTCATTAGTTTAATCTAATAAACCTCTTTTATAGTTTTTATATTTTGAGGTAAATTTATATTCCCTTTGATTTATAAAATATTTTCTAAAAAGGGTATAAAAATATATTTTTTTTTCTTATTACTTATTTAAGAAAAATTTTAATACACTTAGAAATTAGTTTTCTCCCATGTAAACATCCTTTAAAGTTATTATGTTTCACTGGGGACATACACTAATGATACCATCCAAATTATTTATTTTGATTACTTATGATAATGATATTTTATTTATTGACTAGGAAAAGTATTGAATTGTCACATCTCGACCTACCGAGGCTCTTCCTAAATCTATGATATGTCAAAAGTGACATCCCATGCCTATCTCCATAATTCCAGGGGTTGGTGGCTAGAACTGAATAGGAATATCACACAAATGGGAGGACTTAATCATATATTCCTACATTCAAACACACAATAACATATATACCGTCTATATTAATTTTGAAAGTAATCAATTGGAATAATAAATGTAGGAAAAAAATCTATAAACCCATAACTAGGCATGAAAATAAACGATCATAGTAAAGAGGAAAAAATACAAGCCCAAGAACTATAAAATAGGTCCAACCCCATAAGAAGAGGGAAAATAGCCACACCACACAACTAAAAATCTATCCATATTCCTAATATCATAGTCTTCAAATTATATTAAGCACCACCAAATTGAGGCCCCTAAACATGTATTGAATAATATGTTTTTTTCATAAGACATGATAGATGTAGGAAGAGTCCATACAAGGGTGAGTATAAATAAACCCAAAATAACCAATAAGTAATCCATAAAAATGAAGAAATTTTACTTAAAACTGTAACCAAGAGGTAAAATGAAAGTTGAAACCCTCATATTCTCATAGAAGGATACATGTCCTAGTGTAAAGTCTCAAACTCAAAGCCAGCCAAGCAACTCAGTATTCTCATCTTCCAAAAGTCTCAAGAAAACTGCACATTCATTGCCTTAGATGATAATGGTGGATCCTTGACCCATTAATATGGGTGAAATAAAAAATATAGTAGAGGATACCAATCCCATTCGAGCTCTATGGATGGGAGAAATTCCACTCTATGGAGTGAAGATCCTAGCCCTATGGTTATGTGGAAAAAATACTAACTCTCTAGAAAAATCCCAGACCCAATGGGTGAGATATCAACTCCACCTCGAAATAATTAAGGTAAAATATGTGTTTGACTGAAGTTTAATCATTTAAAATTAGGTACATGGTGTTTCCTAGGGATACATGGAAAGTTAAGTCCATAGGTTACTCATCATGTACCCTATTTTCATGACCCATGTACCTCCCATGGTATACAAGGTGTGGCCTGGAACACATGCTATGTGGTTCCACATAGGTCTCTAGTCATGTAGTCTCTTTACATTCCAACCTATATGGGTAGAGGCTACACACCATGTGAAAATATCCCATGATAGTGTGATATATAATTCTATTAGAAACCCTTACACCGCAAAAAAGAGGCTCCACAATGTTGGTTCTTCTGAAACACATGATGTGTAGTTAGGAAATTTCTAGATTTCCAAATCTAAAACATATCTACCAAATTCAACACCTCCTTCATTAATTACATATATAATCACACTCAAAACACCCATGATATATGTTTTTCATGATAAATTATCATCTAGTTACTAGATTCCATCCACCCTTCATTGGAAAACAAATCCTAGATACCTCACCCTTCACTCACACATTTTTTGTAATGAAACCACCATCACCCAATCAATATTTAGATTTTTGTTGTTTTTGACATACCTCTATTGTGTCATAAATCACCATTATAAATCAGAAACATAAATCCATAGAAACCATGATTGATTGTGAAATGAAATGGGTCTGTGAGAATGGTCGAACCATCAGAAAATCTAATGCCAATGATGAATGCACGAATAATAAAAGAAGAAATCCAAAAAAAAAATACAAAGTGAGAAATGAACTATGGATATATTTGGTTTGTCCAACAATAATTATAGAAGTAAAAAAGGTGTGATAAAAAATAATTATTCTAAGAAAAATGATTATCAAATACATTAAACCAAATGAAAACATAAATTAGTGGGCTTGGTGATCATCGATTTGAGATTTTATTTTTCAAAACTATTATGTAATTGATTTAGTATTAAAAGGGGGGAAATTAAAAAAATAAAATCCCTACCTCAAGAATGTATTTATCATTAGTGAAAAACACATTATTTATAGATGACATTGAAGAACCTTTTTCATTCTTAATTTTCTCCACAAATAACCATGATTGATTGGTGAAGAATAAAAACTCTTGTTTTCCTTATCAGTGATTCTGAATCCCAAGTTGATCACCAACATCAACACCCACTTAAATCAATCTGTCTCTCTCTCCATCTCCCTCTCTAAAAATCTATAAGGTTTGGTGGATAACCCTAGGGATTCATTATAGATATATATAAATAGTAAATAACTAGGCAATTGAAAATAAATGATAAATTAAATTATTTTTTAAATTTATTTATTCTATTCCATCCCGTGATAGTGTATCATCCCAAAACCTTATACGAATAAAACATATATCATTTCTAGGGTAAAGTAAACATTCAATACTCAGTCTCAGTCCTAATTTCTCCATTTGAGACTCTAAATATAATATATATAATAAGACATGTATGATAATAATAAATATTTAAATAAATTTAACACTCAACACTAGGGTTCAAACAAAACCTGATAACCACGCCATCTCCATACTAAATTTCAGGGACATTAATTAAATTCTTTAGGGTATATTCCCAGTAACACATGTTGTTGAATTATACCCACCTTCAAATATTTTATCCTTGAATATAAGACTCACTAAAAAGTTTAGGTTACTTAGCTCACATTAGATTATTATAATCCCATGAGTTCTCTTGGACATTCTCAGGATAATATATGATATAAACTAAGAGAATCACTCACCATTGGAGGGTCCTCTCACGAAAATCCTCAAATTCTACTTTGTACTCCATAATGGTCCCTCCATCTTCAATTTTCAACTTTCCCCAGTCAATAATATGCATCAGTTTGAGCACATATCTCCACATATGAGAAACATGAAAGATGTCATGGACTCAGTACAACTATGAGGTAGATCTAGGTGGTATGAAATAATTCCAACCCTGTGTAGAATATGGAATACACTAATGTATCTTAAATATAAATTTCCTTATCAACCAAACCGCTACAATATAAATAGATCTGAGAACTTTAGGAACACATGATCACCCTTCTCAAACTCCATGGGCCTCCATCAAATTTATATGCAGGAATTTGGGATGCTTTGTGTTTTCCTCATTCATTCATGAATGATCTAAACCTTATCATCCATCACCTACACCAACTATAGTTCCATGAGTACCAAATCTTCAAAATTCAGACCAAAAAAAGGGGGGCCTACTGGGTCTCCTATAAAGGGACTCAAATAGAGCTAGGAAAATCCTGGGGTGATTACTGTTTTTATAAATTACTCCACTAGTAGAAATTAGTCCTCTTAGATACAACCAAAATAAAAAAAAATCCCTAAACATATCCTCTATGACCTAAATGGTCTGCTTATTTACGCCATTAGTCTATGGATATAAATATATGTTCATCTATAATAGAGTCTTAAAATCCTTTTGAAAACCCATCTACAACCGAGATGTGAATCAGGCAACATGGTCATAGACAATCATTGAGGGAAATCCATGAAGTCAGATGATCTCCTGCATGTACTATCACCATATTCCTTCAACATAACTTTTATATCTTGTAGTTATAAAGCGTGATGATTTGGTGAATCATTTTATAATCACCTATATAGCTTCATGAACTTTTACTGATTACAAAAGTCTTGTCACAAAATCTATAGATATGTTCTCCCATTTACACACAAAAATCTCGAGGTATTGAATAAAACCTGTGGTAAACTGATTCTCATCCTTTACCAACTGATATTTAAGGAATTTTAATACAAACCTGACAACACTTTTCACCATCACTGGGCACCAAAAATTCCATAAAATATTCTCGTACATTATTATTAGACTAGAATGTAATGCTAAGGAACATGTATGTAACTCTCTCTGAACCTCCTCCTAAAGTGATACTAGAACCAAAATCCGCCATCTAAATAGGATTCCATGACCCCCAACTTCATAAAATCCATTAGAACCCTACCATGGGCATACTTGATCATGTAAGACATCACAATCACCAACATCAATCTGTGCTTCCCCCACATACTAGAGAAGCATAGGGGAGATATTCATCAATAAGAGGTATGATTCTCTGTACCCATCCACAAAGTATAACTACAAAGAGGAAAAAATCTCTAATACCTCACCTCGTAACGAAGAACGAGACTTCCTAATTATAAAATCAACTACAATATTTCCATTTCCAAGAGTATATACAAGATTTAAGTCATGATACTATAAAAATCCAGCCATTTCTTCTATCTCAGGTTGATATATCTCCATGTGAAGATGTACCTAATAATATTATGGTTAGAATACGTAATAAACCGCTCAATGATAAGGTAGCGTTGGAAAGTCTTTAGGGAAAAAACTACAACGGCTAACTCTAAGCCATGGGTTGTGTAGTTCTTCTCATGGGGTATTGGATTCCTAGAACCATTTGATATCACTATATACCTCTACATCAACATGCACATGATCCTAGCTCTATATTCTTCACATGATACTATATACTCAACCCTATATTTTGGAAACCTTAGAATGAAAGTTCTCAAAAACCTATACTATAACTCCTTAAAATCCTACTGTTAGTTCTCTAACGAAATAAAAATATTCCCATTTTAGGTAAAGGTAGTTAAAGGATATGAAATCCTAAAGAAGTTTGACATGGATATCCAGTAATATCCAGCCAACCCAAGGAAGCTTCACACCTCTGTTAGAATCTTAGGTGGTTCCCAAGAAAGAAATGTATAAATATTAATAGGATCCAAAGATACATTCTCCTCTGAGATGAAATATACCAGAAAGTGGAACTCTATAGAACTATCACTTTGAGAGTTTTTTGTACTGTTTATTATTTTCAAGTTTGTCCCAGGGAATCCTCAAATTCTATTTAAACTTAGTATCCGATGATGAGTAAATACGAATTTCATCGATAAAGACTACCATGAACCGATCATGGAAAGGAAAAAATTTTCAAATCATGAGACTCATGAACACCAATGGAGTGTTTATAATTCCAAATGTAATCATTAGGTACACATAATTACTATAAAGACATCATAATTCCATCTTTAGTATATCTTCCTCATGTACCCACAATTGGGGTTATCCTGATCTGAGGCCAATTTTCAAGAACCACTTGGCCTCTCCCAGCTGATCAAAGACATCATTGTTCCTTGGTAGTGGATATGTATTATTATCGGTGACCTAATTTTGATGATGATAATCTACACATAACCTTAGGATCCCATATTCCTTCTTGATGAATAATATATGAGTTTCATAGGGGGACACACTGGTTTAGATAAATCCATTCTTATGAAGGTCCTCCAATGACACCCTCAGTTATAAAAGCTTAGTGGGAGCCATCCGATATGAAAATGAAGATAATAGAGCTATCCCTGGATGAAAGTAAATAAAGATGTTGACATCTACTATAGAGCTAAACTGGGTATATCCTTGGGAAAGATGTTGGGTACTCCTATACTACTACGAGAAACCATACATCGATTAAGTGTACTTTACCAAGTGTTAAGCTATGAAACTAATGGGATATCAGCTGTAACCTCCTTTATATCAGTCTAAAATATTCCGCCTAAAATTCCTTATCACCATTGAAGGAAAAAAATCAACCCATCCACGCAGGTTCACCGCATCCTCTGACAGAAAAAATCAATCTGGGCATGGAAAGAGGATAACCAGTCTATTCTAAGAATGTAATAATATAGTCTCATTACCATCACCAAACATTCCAAAATAAAAACCATCTACACTACATGTTAATTCACAATATAGGAAGAGGAGTGTGATCATAAAATCCGTTCTGGGAGGAGTCTCTACCATAAGGGTCAATCTATAGTCTTTGCTGAAATATCTAATTACTGAACAAGGGATAAGGCCAGAAAGGAATGGATCATGCCTATGTCTATAAAAAATGAATCAAAGGCAGAGAATACATTGATCATAACTCATATCATGTTAAGATATTATGGTTAATCCGTGACCCTAATGGGGACCGCCTAGAGGTGGTATCAGTGGTATCAAATCATATCATCATCCACCTCCTACATCTACCCTAGATCCTCAAACATAATATCCTCTTAATGGTTTCTCTTTCTCACACTGTTTCCTTTACCTCAGTGCCCCATCCACCTTATTCCAATATACTACCACATGAAAGGTCGAGTATTCTCAAGTGATATGAACTTTCCCATCATATAGAAATCATCGCCTCTCCCTCAGCTAACTAAAACCACCTTGTAAAAACTAGGCTGTAGACCCTTTAGTTTAATACTAGACATACTAAAACTTCATGTGTTGTGATAGAAAATCCTGAAACTTACCACTAATTACTAAATACTATGTTCTTGGGTGACTTCTATCATCACTAGCTAGCTAGATATACTCTACCAAACATTTTTCTACTATAAATGAACACTCTAGTAACCCGATATATGTGGGGATACAAAGGATAATAACTACATCTTAAATATATATATATAGACCATGTTAGAACATCATTTCCTAGAAATAGAAATCATGAATCATGTATTGAGAGTATCACATGAGTTAATTAAACCCTGATGCATACTCATCCACTATTCTACTGCCCTGCTAAAGCTCATGAATCTCATGGATTCACATTGATCACAAAGTCACCCGAAGATAATCCTAAAAAAGGTAATTGAACTCAATATAGATAAAATTCACCTCATCATGGGTGTGTGTCATAAATATTCACCATCATCCCACTAATCCATGAAGAAGACATACCGCGAGCACCACAATATGATCTGAAGGGGTTTAGATGAGATAAAATACTCAAACCATGGACTCTAACTAGTCCTCTTCTACCTATGAGTTTCGGTCACACCGAAACCTGGATAGTATCTACCTTTGAAACTCAAATAAGAACACTCAACATACTTACATAGTTATCATAGACCTTTGGGACAATATTATATCTATCATTAGGTAAAACATTGTCTTTCACTACTGTAGGTAGGTCTGTTCACTAATCAATGGGTGGAAGTGCCGCTCACTGTCCACCCGGGGGGAACACCTCCTGGATGGCCGCCTAAACCGATGCCTCATTGTTGAGATAATCCTCATTAAGAATCCATCAGGAATCTTGTATGGGTGTCTTCATGGAGCCATCATAAAATAGTCAAGATGTATTACTACAAAAACCATATCTGGGGATCTATCTCAAGAATGAAATGGAAACCAAAAACCATTCATATATGATGCATGTACCATTATTCCCCTTGGAACTAGTGTCTCAATATACTGATTCAATATGAGGCTTATCAAAATTATGGTGATTGGATACATCATTTGCTTCACTATCACTAGGGTCTCTGACCCGATAACCAAACTCAAGACACTTAAACAAAATTTCTGTAAATCCCTAACAAATACTCACAAATATTCTAGCTATAAACTCTATCATAGAAAAACCTAACGAAGGTTTTTAATACCAATCTATTAAATCCTAACCTATCAGGGCCCAATTGAGCTGGTCGCATGCCAGATGTGACACCCATGACTTCCTCAAATAGGCTAGGTGCTGGTGACTATCATCGAGTAGGCATATCACAGATATAGGAGGCTTTATCCTAATACACCTAGACACACACACACACACACTAATCTTTATATACTCCATAGTGATACAAAAAGTAAATATATATAATAACACATGCATGAACAACCTATAAAATCCTACAATCCTTCATGATAATACATAATCACAAAAAAGAGGAAACAATACAAGCACAACAACTGAAAAATATGCCCAACTTGTCAGGAAGAGGTAAAATAGTCAAAACACATGAACTCTATTATTGTAACAGTCTTGATATCATATCCACCAAACACAAATAATAACCACATGCTCGATGTTTCTATAGATATCCATAAAATATCCTATCATCTTTATAAGATATGACATGTTTGGGAAGATCCCATATAGGGGTGAGTATGAACATACCCTATAGGACACCCTAAAATAACTAATAAGTAAAGAAATAGAAGAAAGGGAGTAAAATTTAAACTATAACCAAGAGGGAAAAGAAAAGGTGAAACCAAAATATACTCATAGAAGGATACACATCCCAGTGTATAGTCTCAAACTCATAGCTATAAGAAAAAGGTAACTTAACTCAATCTAGATAAAATTCATCTCATCATGGGTGTGTGTCATAATTATTCACCATCAACCCACTAATCCATGAAGAAGACATACCGTGAGCACCACCATATGATCTAAAGGGGTTCAGATGAGATAAAATACTCAAACCATGGACTCTAACTAGTCCTCTTCCACCTATGAGTTTGGGTCACACTGAAACCTATATAGTATATACCTTTGAAACTCAAGAAGCACACTCAACCTACCTACATAATTATAATAGTATTTTGGGACAATCTTCTGTCTATTAAGAGGTAAAACATTGTATTGCACTACTGTAGGTAGGTCTGTTCACTGATCAATGGGTGGAAGTGCCGCTCACTGTCCACTCGGAGGGAACACCTCCTGGATGGCCCTCTAAAATGAGGCCTCATTATTGAGACAATCCTCATTAAAAATCCATCAGTAATCTTGTATGGGTGTCTTCATGGAGCCATCGTAAAACACTCAATATTTATTACGAAAAAAACTATATCTAGGGATCTATCTCAAGAATGAAATGGAAACCACAAACCATTCATATCTGATGCATGTACCATTATTAACCTTATAACTAGTGTCTTAATATACTGATTCAATATGAGACTTATCAGAATTCTGGTGAATGGATACATCATTCGCTTCACTATCACTAGGGTCTCTAACCCGATAACCAAACTCAACACACTTAAACACAATTTCTGTAAATCCATAACAAATACTCACAACTATTCTAGAAATAAGCTCTATCCTAGGAAAACCTGACCAAGATTTTTAATACCAATCTATTACATACTAACCTATCAGGGCTCAATCGAGCTGGTGGCATGCAAGAAGTGACACCCATGCCTGCCTCAAATAGGCTAGGTGCTGGTGACTATCATCGAGTAGGCATATCACACATATAAGAGGCTTTATCCTAATACACCTAGACACACACACACACAAATCTTTATATACTCCACAGTGATACAAAAAGTAAATATATATACTAATACCTGCATGCACAACCTCTAAAATCCTACAATCCTTCATGATAATACACAATCACAAAAAAGAGGAAAAAATACTAGCCGAAAAATTAAAAAATAGGCCCTACTTGTCAGGAAGAGGTAAAATAGTCACAACACACGACCTCCAGTATTGTAATAGTCTTGATATCATATCCACCAAACACAAATAATAACCACCCACTAGATGTCTCTATAGATATCCATCAAATATCCTATCATCTTTATAAGATATGACATGTGTGGGAAGATCCCATGTAGGGGTGAGTATGAACATACCCTATAGGACACCCTAAAATCACTAAGAAGTAAATAAATATAAGAAAGGGAGTCAAATTTAAACTATAACCAAGAGGGAAAAGAAAAGGTGAAACCCAAATATACTCATTGAAGGATACACATCCCATTGTATAGTCTCAAACTCATATCTATCCAAACAACTTAGTATTATCAGCTTCCAAAATTATCAAGAAAACTATACTACCACTACCTTAGTTAATGCTAGTGGATCTCTAACTCATTATTATAAGTGAAATAACAATTGAAATGAAGGATCCATGAGGTTCTCCCAACCCATACTCCTAGGCCCGATGATAAAAAACATACTTTTACAAATTAAATTTAATACCAAGTGAGATCATCCTAAATAAACTTACACAAATTTCACAGAATAATTATATCTCACAATAATCCCACACAACTCAGACAATCTTTTTGTTTAGTGTCTTTGAAGGCCAGTTACACAAGAAACTTATTTTATAAAAATTATGGACATTTTACCATAATTTAACCATACTATATTACCTTATCAACTTCCTATAAGTTAAACTCATCTTCATAACCTAGCGAAAGAAAACATAAGAAAGGGGTATACTCATATTCTCAGTAAGGGTAAACATGGATAATAATAATAAAATATCATACATGAGAATAATATTAGAATATGTGTATAACCAGGATATATTTTAAAGTTATATCCAAAAAATAATATATAATAAATCACATCCCGATAAAAAATTCATGAATCAAAAGAGTGTAGAAACATTAGTCAATAAACATGATCCTTGATAGCATAACATAGTCATGAGTATAAGCGTAAAAATGTGAAATATATAAAATATAGAACAAATATTAGTATAGGGAAACATTACTTTCATGAGACACACACTTTAAACCATGCTTGTAGGACAAATTAATTGTGCCCTCATATATATCACCTTCACTAGTCTCATACTTTTTCTCATGCTTGCAAAAAACAAAAATATACCTATGTATATATATATATCATGAGATTTAAACTCTTTGTCAATACATTGGAGGGTGATATAATACCCACTCAATATCATCTATACTTATTAGTGCCACTTGAAAACCATTCACTTATTTTATAGCATAAATAACCCATGTAAATAAAATGGGTTTCATATTCTTTTCAAATGGAATCATATAAAGAAATCATCTATAATTATAACACGATAAACCCATGGAAAATAAATGGGTATCCAAATAATTTTTTTAACTTTATATGTAAATATTATTAAATCAAGATAGTATGGAATAGGGTGTTCACATCATATATAAAAAGGGTATACAGTTAAGTTAATAATTTCCCCAATCAATATATGTATGAAAACTAAGTGAACACCCTTCAATCAGATGAAGAAAATATAAAGTGTTCACAAAGGGAAAACATTGGAAGATAACTCGTATCAATATTTCCACTAATAAATCTATGTATGTAATCTATGTGAACACCCTTATTTCAAAGATATGAAAAATAGGGTATTATCAAAGAAAAGGAATTGGATGAAAAGTTATGCTTATTCAAGGTGAATGGTTAGGAAAGAAAAAGGCAGTGAGGTATCATATCTTTGATATAAAAAAATGTTACATAATCCATATAGAGAAAGAAGGCGGATGATAACATTTGAAAAATATTATCCATCAAGAATAAGATATATCAAAGTATACTGACTTAGATGAGAAACAGTTTTTAGGTGTTTTATAAAAAACACTTTGGAAATAAGAAATATCTATGAACTTTGGAAATATTTTTAGAGAAATATCTTATAAAAATCAAAAATAAATTATTTTAGAAACCCTGAAAACATAGAGGGAATTTTATATACAAAATGACAAAGGTAGTGGTAATATGTGTTCACATGGAATGAAAACTTAAAAAGATTCTTTAGAAAACATTTTTAATATTGTCGTAAAAATAAGAAGTTACTGGTCACTTTCAAAAGTTATTTTCTAAAGGTGAAGTAAAAAATTGAAAAACAAAATCATTTGGAAAACAAAATTCACGAATATATCCTTGAAAATACATAATGGTTATCATAATGAATGTGGGTTGGAAGATAAGATATTTTATTTTGAAAGGATGGAAAACCTTTTTAATGTTTTAAAATATCTTTTTTGAAAAAAAACACCATAAAAATAGTAACCAATCATAATTTTTAAAATAGGTGAAATAAAATATGGAGGTCACATGAGACAACCCGTAATTATTTTTCTAATTATAAGGTAGAAAATTGGCTAGAAATGAAATTTTGGACAAGGATGGGAAACCTTAATTAAATTGGATGAGAATTATTCTCAATAATGTATACATTTGAGAAATAAATTTTATCAAGGTACAATATTTGAATTGAAAGGAAAATTTACACCATAGAGGAAGATAAAGTAACATTAAATAAAATATTATTGTGTAAGAAACCAATATTTGAAGAAATAAGTTAAATAATAATTATTTTAACACAAATAAGAAAATTAAGTTAACAAAACCCTTATGTTAATTGTAACATTAGAATAAAAACACACGAGGGGGAGTCACCATTAAATGGACTTTAAAATATCATGATATGATGGATATTAATTATAATTTAAGGAAATATAGTATTTAATACATAATAAAAATATATTATTTCAGGAAATAGAAAACATGTCTCAAAAATTCAAATATGAGACAAAGAACCCCTTATAACCTTAGAAAGTTTCAAGCCAAAAATATTTAAAGGATATAATTAAAAAAGAAAAATTTAATACCATGAATAATGGCAGTATAATTATAAAAAATATATTTAATGGGGAGTAGATACACCATTATCAATAAGATTTTGTTTATAATAAGAAATATGTCTCATGGAGTGTAAACTTGAAATAGGAAACACTTACCTTTTTCTAGATTTGTTTTTCACATGCACCTAACTTCATGAATAATAAAAATAATTTTTTTAAATAACTTAATATAAAACCTATTAATTTATATTTCATTAAACATAGTTTATTTATTACCTTATTTTATTTATTTATTATTTAGTTTTTTTATGTTTGTGCGAAAATTGAATTAGTGTCGTCTTATTTCGGTAATTTTATGGATCAAGGATGATCTTTTAATAATAAGTTAAATAAATAATATAACCTTTAAATAACCATAATAAAATTTTTATTTTATTATTAATTAATAATAATATCATTATTTAAGTCCCCATAGTCATCCATAATAGAGTTTTATAGCATCATTCATGTTGGTGGTTAAATCAACCCAAACATGAACATGCTATAACACGATGGGTGAGTATAGTTAAGTAAGTGTATAATATCATAATAATATAATAATAATTTTATTATTTATATGTTTTAAGTTTTTTAATCACAATTTAATTGTTTTATATAAATAATGAAAATCAAGATGAAAAATGAAAAATGTTACTTTATGGAGGTGGTTGTCTGCACAACACAGATTTAATGTTCTTTTGTTTCCTTTTAAGTGGATGGAAATGAATAAAAAATGGTTTTTAAATTAATATAATAACACTTTAGTATAATAATGACATTAACATTCTTATATTACTATAGGTAGGGTAGGTTTATAAGAGAAAGATTAAGAAGAAAAGGTAAGGAGTAAGTAATACTCACTTTGGTATCTTGAAATTTCTTTTGAAAGTATCCTTGGAAATGAAAGGATTAGGATAAAATATGGTGAATATAGGATAATTAACATGATATAAGTTTGTTTGAGGATAAAAATACAAGAGTTTTAAAAATAAATTTGAAATAATGGGCATTGAATGAAGGGGTGTAAGTTTCCCCTTTTATAAGTAAATAAAATTGCACTTTTGGGAACAAACTTTACTTTTCAATGATATCATTGCACAATTAAAGATTTATAGGCTCCAAAAGTGATAAATAATGGATTTAAGGGTGTTATAGGGTCTATAAATTCTCTACCTCTCATTTTAAAAAATGGTTTAACCATTTTTCAAGTCATTTTCCATTGTGTTTTTAAAATTTACAATTTTCGTTTTACCTAGGTAATTAGTTTTTAACTAAGAAATACATGTTTTACTAAAAATATAACATAAAAATTCATTACAAATTTGGTTGTTTTGAAATTAAATTTAACCTCGATTTAATTTAATATAATTTATAAATATTATAAAATTAATTTTTAATTTAAAACATTTAATATATAGAAAAACAGTTTTGTAAAAAATGTAGTTTTTAGAATTAAGTGTTCTTAATATTATTTTTTATTGATTAAAAATTGAATGAGTAATAATATTTTTATATATAGTTTTAAAAATTATATTAAATTAATTTTTATAAGATATTAATTGATTTTTTTAGATAAAAATAACACAATATTAATAAAATAATTCTTTGAAAATAAATCTGTCACCATTATCATGGTCATTAACTTTAATCATAGTAATCATAAATTTATACCTGAAATGAAATTAAAATTATTATATAATATAAAAATATTTATATAAAATACGAAATCTATTTTTTATATTTATTTTCCATAATAATTGAAAACTAATTTTTAATATAAGTGAATAAAAGTAGTTTTTAGAGTAATATATTATATAATTTTCAAAAACATTAAATATAGGTTTTATAAATTCAAAATATAATTTTAAAATTATTTATTTTATTTTATAAATATATATTTTTTATAAAAAAATGGTTTCATTAATTTCAAGTTATTCTTGTATTATGGAAATATCATAAAAGTGACGGTATTAGCAAAGTCATTATTTTTTTACTATTCACCTAAAAATCAATTATTTTAGAAAAATATAAAAAATTTACCATTAGTTAATATTGAAATTATTTATCGAAATAATTAGATTAGTTTTTTAAATTTAAATTATAAAATTATAAAATTTATCTTCTAAATAAAAATACAATATATAAAGAGAAACTGTTTTTTTTTTGACAAACACCCTTTTAAAACATTGTGTATTCTTAATCCTATTTTGTGTGAATTTATAATTGATTAAAATATTTTTATTTACTTTAATATTTATTATTGTTATAATTTTCTTATATAATATGTTTTGGATTAATTTAGTTCGGTGTTACGTGTGGAACAACCAATCAACACAATGTTTATTTAAAGGAAAAATCATGTAGTAAAATACCGAGTCATTGTAATCCCTATTCCTTACAAGATCTATAGATGAGTGAAACACTAATCCATAGTAGAGGTTCCTTACCCCATAAATATAGGTGAAATAATGACTCTATTTTGTAGGTATAGGATCCCAACACCGTGTTGAAGTGGGTGAAATATTGACCCTCCAAGAGGACACTAGTTCCAACGGGTGAGATACAAACTCCAATTAATAATATATTAAGGAAAATATACATATTAATGAAGTTTTAAAGGACAAAGGAAGGTACACAACATATCCTAGTGGTAAATGCAATTTCAAGTCTACAAGGTACTTCGCTTGTACCTAGTCTGCCCGAGCCATGTACCTCTAATGGTACATAGGGTGTGGCCCAACATGCACGATGTGTGGGGCCCCACGAGTCCCTGTTCATGTAATCATATTACACATAGACCTGAAATGGTATGGGTCACATGATCTATGGACAATTCACATGGCTATGTGATATTTAATTCTGACTGAAACACTAGCACCACATAGAAGAGACTAGATGGCGTATGTTCTTCCGAAACACACGATGTATAGTTTGGAAATTTCAAGATTCCCAGATTAGAAAAACATATTTCAATTTCAATGATTCCTTTATCAATTTAACCATTAATCATTCATAAAACACCTTCAATTCACATTTACCATGATAAATTCATCATCGATGGTTGGATTCTACCCACCCTTCATCAGGAATCACATCCAGGATTCTTCACCTGTCACCCAATCTATCTTTATATTTTCATTATTTCCACCATACCTCTATCATTTCATAAATCAACATGATGAGTCCACAACATTAATACATGAAACCCATGATCAGTAATGCAATGAAATGGGTCCACATGAATAGTCAAAACACTAACCAATTGAATGTTGGTGATGAACGCATGTAGAATGGAGGGAGAAATCCAAAAATACCAAAGTGAGAAACGAATGATTGTCATGTTCTATTTGGAATCCTTTATTTAACAAAATTTGAAAATGAGATATAAAAAAATAATATTTATAAGAAAAATAATTATCAAATATTTAAAACTAAATGAAGACATAAATTATTGTACTTGGTTATCATTGATTCAAGATTAGATTGTTTGGATCTAATCCGTGATCAATTGGGCATTAAAATTAAGAAGAAATACATAAAACAAATCCCTAACTCAAGAATGAATCGTTCATTAGTAAATAACACATTAATTTAAGATGAATATAAGAATCCTCTATATTGTAAATTCACTCCATGAATATCCATGAATGATTGGTGAAGAATAGAAACTTGTGTTATCATTGTCAAAAATTACTATTACCAAGTCAATTGCTAATATTAATGCTCAACCAAATCTATCTCTCACTCTCACTCACTCTCTCACTCTCTCTTTCTATCTCCTCCTCTCATAATCACTAATATTAGGTGGATAACCTAAGGTATTCTTCGGAGAGAGATATAAATAGGCAATAACTAAGTTAATGACAATAAATACTAAATTAAATTAATTATTCAATTTATTTATTCTATTCCATTTTATGAAAGTAAATAATATTAAAACTCAATTTGAATGAAATTTATATCATGCCTAGGGTAAATCCCACATTCTGGAATCAACCACGATTCATGTTTTTTCATCCAATAATTTGATTATATGATATGGAATAAAATATTTCTGAGAATAATAAATATTTAAATAAATTTAATACTCAACATTAGGGTTTAAATGAACCTTGATAATCATTACATCTCTCAACTAATGTTTTTGGGGATTTAGTAAAATTTTCAAAGGTCCACACCCAACAACTAGTGTTTTTACATGACATCACATATGTTTTTATTCTGATGCATATGGTTGTTGATTATAATGGTAAGTTGATTATATATTGTATTAATCATTCAACATATGAGGAATGCATTAGAAATGTGTAAGTGACAGGTGGGACCCAGAATTATATGGCCCCTCGATACATCGATAGGTCTCATGAGACAAACAAGTTTAGCTTTTGGTGTGTGAATACCTATTTATTAATGATGTCTTGGTTATGGTATTAATGGCAAGTATTTTGTATTTTATATGGTCTTGATGATAAGTATGATTTCTTGACTGTAGTCTTGATGATAAGTATGATTTCTTGGCTATAGTCTTGATGGTAAGATTACGATGTCCAACATTATTAATCTCATCACCATGAAGTCATTTATTATTGTTATCCATGAGATTATTTACATTTTTATATTATGCATTGATATATTTCATGTTCAAGTTATTGGTTATATAGAATTCATAGTGATTATTCACTATTCTATATTGTCCATGCCTTTTATATCGAGGATATATTTTTCTATATACAACCCCATACTGAGCATATAATCTAACCATTTTTATTTTTCTTCCTTTACCCAAGGCACCAATAATGGATCTTTAAATAAATTCAAGGATGTACTAAAATGAACAAGAGATTTTTCAAGAAGTTTATTATGATCTATTTTAATGTTTTAAATGTAAAATGGAAAACATGTATGTATATAGTCTACAAAGACTACAAAACTATGTGAAACTATCAGATATGATCTCTTGTATCTTGTACCAATGTAATAAAGTAACAACCATCTCTGAGTTACTAGAGTTAGGGCTGTTACATTAAAACAATATTAAATAAAATTGTGGAATTATTTAAAACAAAAAAAAAACAAAATATTATATAATAACTAAAAGTATTAAAATTCAAATAAATTTAAGAATAATAGAAGAATAAATCATTGATAAAAAATTACAACTGTAATACAATAATAACACATTTTGAAAAACAAAATAATACAAAAAATGTATAACATTATTATATATACAAATTCAAACTGAAAAAAATAACCAAGACACAAAAAAAATCATATGAAATATTAAAATTATAATTAATCATCAATATAATAATAAAACATGAAAATTATAAAAAATATTATGAATTCATAAAAAAAACAATTCATAAATAGAAAAATAACCCATAAATAATCATCCCTATATAATAAACCTAAAATATACATAAAAAAATTATAATAAATAAAATGAACAATAAATTATAACGTGAAACCAAATACCACATTAGGTGAGAATTTTTATCATATCCGAGTATAAGGATCACTAGATTTGGACAATTGGAAACCATAGTATGATAATAGGTTTCCAAAGAGGGATACAAGTTGGTTGTAGATGGAAAAAGTATAACCAAATATGGAACCACATTATAGAATGGGTCAGAGCTGCGGGTGCAATGAGGAGGAGTTGTGGGTGATATAGTGGAGAGTGAATTGGGGAGGATAAGGAAGAAGGGGCTTGTACAAATGAAAGTAGAGTTTTATTATTAGTGATTTTTTTTTAAAAATAGTTGTTGATATTTAAATTTGTTGTGGTTCTTTGAAATAAATAACTAATTAAGATTTATGGGGTGGTTTTTTTAATCCCCACTAATAAAATGTCCTAAATAAATATTGGAATTAGTAGTTAATGGTGGTTTCTAGCAACCATTAATAATAAACCACCACTAAATATAATTTTTGTATATTATGGGTTATGAAGTGTAACCCAATACTCCATAAGTGGTGGGAGAATTAAGATAAAGACTAAATTATACTTTTCTTTGAAATCTCACCCATCATCATATATTATTCCCACATTAATTGGAATGACATTTCCACCAATTAAACCATCAAATAAATCCATTCTAAATATATATAAAATGATGAAATTAATGAAAATATGGTCATAATTATTTTTATATGAATTTTTACTTGGTTTTCCCACACTAGGATACATCCAAGGAGCATTAACATGATTATGTAAAGGTGTAAAAAAATCCACTAATAATGAATTGTTTTAGTGAACATAAAAGGTTTTATAAAGGTTACTCCTTACTAAATATTACTTAAATTACAAGATATTTAGGTATGATACAATGTATCCCAAAGATCACTTCCCATTCCTCTTTCTCCACATAGTGCCTCAATAAGTGACCGGATCAGTTTATATACCTGTAGGTTTCTTTAAGATTTAAATTAGAAAACTTATATGAATGTATCAACGAACTTCATATGCGATACACGGATATAGTCTATATTCTTTCTCTACCATAAATGGCATGATGTAGAAAACTATTTGTTAAGTGATTTGAAACATTTTCCTCCAAAAAACCTCCACAACAACAAAAACTTCCTCTAATGAGGTCCGAATGAGATTAATTACTTATTAAGAGAATTGTTTTCATTACATTATGTATTGTACTTTTATGATCAGTTATATGTACCAATGATCCTCTATAGATGAGCCTCTATCTCGATGAACTAAATATATCACACTATCAATATGATCTATATCTGTTAAATAAACTTTATTTTTTAATATCAATATATTAATATTTTTTCTCCCACTCTAGTTCCACAATAAAAAAATTAAAAAGATCTTCCAATATTTAAGACCTTTATTTTATTATTAGAATCAATTTAATTCATCATGATCCTCCATAATCATTAAAATTTCCACACACATTTAAGTGTGATAAAAACCAGAAAGTCACATGAAATTAACTACTCAAATATCAAATCAAATATTCCTATACTTGAAAACATATCCAAATCTAAAATGTTATAGATATTTTGTAACTCACATCATAATAAGGATTTTTTTTGAATAATATATACTGGTTAATAATATTCTATAAAACCATGGACTAATAGTTGTTTCACAACTATAAGATTATTAACATTTTATTCGACATAATTCACTATATATATTCATTATAATGTAATGAAAAACATTACAGTATAATGTACAATTATTCCCCAAGATCCTGCCTCTTATTGTGGTGTGATTATTTTACCATAACAAATATCCTTAAAATGAACTTCCAAAGCACTTACTTAACCTATAAATCATAGTATATGATTACAACATATTCCAATGGTTATAAACAATAACCTGATCTCTTTTCTTATAGTGACTATAGTTCTGGGAAATATATTTCAGTCATAATTAATAACACTAAATTAAAACCTCAAACATCAACCTTACACAGGAATAATCATAGTGTAATATATAAATTACACGATACAATATTTATTTCACCTCCTAACCCAAAAATCCAACAATAATTATGGAATAACCATATGTATTGTGGTGTCATTTTTCCATCTTCTCCAAATTAGATACGTACTTTACCAAAATTATCTAGCACTTCTCAAACTTCAACCAATGAAAAAATAGGTTATAAAAACATCTCTAACAATTTTAAAAATTCACAAATACTATATTACAAATAACCTCACTTAAAGACATATTTATATTCTCTATGTACTTATTATCCATTTAATATGAGTCCATTAATGTGACTAAACTTTTCTTTTTTCCATGGAATATATATTTACTATGATGACTTCAATAAACATTCTATTAATCATTCATTTCTTAAAAAAATCAAATTGATATAAAAATTACATGTATTTATTTATCTATTCCTTGTTAATATCTCTTTACTTTACCATGTGTGATCTATGTATTATCTTATTCATATCCTAGTTAACATATTTTCAAGTTCTTCTATATCTATAAAGCATGATATATATTCCATATTTATCCTTGAAAAAAACCTCTGGGAAATAAAATTCCTTCCATTCCACCATTTATAAGAAGTCCAACAATAAAACTATCCTCTAGTAATTTAACTAAAAATATACAAATATAAATCAAATATACTATTTATATTGATAGTGAATCTAACGCCTTGAGATTAAAAATAATTATAAGACACAACCTATTAGTTGTGACATACCCCCATTGGAATTTGGTTTCAATTCCTCTATAAATCTAGCTCTTATATTTATAAAAAGTGATGAGATTTCATTACCCTTTATATCTAAATCCAAATCTCTAATAAAAATATGGATTTATAGGGTATTTTTTATTTCCCTTTTGTAATACAATTCGAAGGATATATTCACAAGGTTTGGACCACTTTAGAGTATAAAAAAACAAATAATCTAAATTCCCATTTGAAACTATAGTAAATGAGAATTATATAATTTGAACCATAAACTCCAAAAAATAGTTATTTGAGTGATTTTACAATATTTCTACCACTTAATATAAATTAATTTTGACTTTATCTATTTATTACTTAAAATTAATATGATTTGAAACTCTAAAATCCATTTCTCCACAATTTTTCCTCTAATGAAAATAATCTAGGGATTTTCCTCAAGCTTCAAGTCTAAATGTTTTTTCAAAAGTATCTATTATCACTTATATGTTTTTATTATTTCATATGAAATTAATTATTAGGAAAACAAGATTTTATCATGTAGTTCACCAACCTCATATTTAGCTATAATTCTCAGATATTTTCTGTGAGTTAACTAACCACTTAAAAAGATCTATCAAGAAATTATCTAATGCCACTAATTCAAAAAATCTATGTATAAAATGGGAGAATAAAATAATAAACTCAATATTTTAAAATATTCATGTTAATTATTTATGAGTATATATCATGAAAATTTACCTTCTTAAAAAATGTTCTACATGTTGAAATATAATTCCCCCTTTCATAGGGTATTTATCCTTGAACAAATAAGGTCAATAACCTTTAAAAAATTAGTTCAAACACCCTATAATTTTATTTATAAATTACAACATATTTAAGAATGATAATCATAATGAGAGTATCTATTCCTTAGTAGTGATAATTATACTAAAGAATAGATAATATCATTAGTGAGTTCAAGATCAAATAAATCATGAATTTATCATTTTATATTGTTACTAATACATTAAAATCAAGATGGAATTATATTTTTTTCATGGTCTAATATCAATTTCATATAACTAAGTAGGATATTAGTTGTGGAAAATATTGGAACAACTTTTTGAAGTGGAAATTTTCTCAAAGGGATTAGCTTCCACACTTATTTTTTTATATCTATCCTTAATTCCACAAGAAATTTTAAGTCAAGATGATATCACTTTCCTTATTCATAAAATAATTCATTTTTTATATTATTATTTATTATCCATTTCTAGTTTAGTAAGAATTTTCATATTTATTGCTTGAAATGAATTTGAACCGTGGATCATATCTTCCCCTTAAACTAACATCACCTCAAAAATATTTATTCTAATTAAATACATTGGGGAGAGGGTTACTTACAAATAATTTTCAATCATATAAATGTGTCTGGTTTTCACAAGAAAAACATATCCCAAATAAATTTTACCTTTTATTATTTATTTTTGGATATGATATTATAGTATAATTTCATACTTTTCTTAGATATTTAGCCTCCATACAAAAATATATAGTGTTTCCTAGACCTCCATAAAAGTATCTTATTTTCTCCACTTTATTATGAGTGTAATTATCTTAAAATTTAGAATGCATCTGTATTATCTTCATTGATTTTATTTATTTTTCTTTACAAACCTCACTTGTTGATGTTATCTTCTGAGGTCTCTCCAAAACCCTCTTCTACATTGGTTATTTTTTTCCCTCTTCATGATAATTGAATTTAAAATATTTTTCTTCAATTTTGTTCCCATATCCTTTAATTGGGAACATGATTATTGACCAAATTTTATTATCTATTTGATATATTTATTGGGGGATTTAATATTATCTTATAGTTCCTTATCCTTGTATATTTGATCCTCTATTTCAGGTGAAATTTCCCTCATTACATTTTTTATCCTTTATCTTTTCCCTCATCCTTTAAATAGACCATTTCAAGGAAAGATAATCTTAATTTAGCCTTTGATTTTACAAATTCAATTCATCCATGAATTTTGAATCTAATCCTTACATGATTTCCAAATATTGAACCTATCTTGATTTACATGCCTTAAACCTATTTACTTAAAGCTTAAATATCCACTTGATTTCTTGAATAGAAACTTAAAGGTTGAAAGATATATATTTTTTATACTTATTCAATAGAATCCCCAATTCTTTTCATCCCTAATGAAGAACATGGGATCTTATTTTTGAAAGGAACTATCAAACTAGTGTTATATATATATAAATATATATCATGCTAATTAGAAATTATCACCTGGATTTGATTTTTCATCTTCTCAGAGATCATATTATCATTAATATTACTTTTAGTACCTTTTAACATAAAATAATTCTATTCAAAATTTACCATGTGTAACGTAACTTTCTCAGATCAACTAAACACTTATAGAAAGAGTCATAAAACCTTATTATTTTATGGATTCTATATAAGTATAATTTAATATTTCCCATCTCTCATAATGATGTAGCACAATGAAAGATTTTCTTAAATATATTTTCATTCACATCACCAACCAAAATCTTCCCAACCTTTGCATCATTAACACTTTTACCATGAAATAAAAAATCAACATAATGATATATATACTCCATAACATCATTTTTAGAAGCCTATAGATAGAAAATCATATTCTTATTCCAAATTTCATAGTTAGATCCATAAAAATTAGTAGGAATCAATTTAAAATTAATATTTGGAATTATAGTTACCCACATATCATTTACATAATTATTACATCATTTTAAAGAAAGAATACATTATATTATAAATAAAAAAATTGATAGGATCAGTGTTTTGGAAAATTAGGTTCATGTAAAATTAATATACCTAAAATATTAAAATTTATTTAAATCATTCAGTATAGTCATCCTATATGATCTAATAATTTTTAAATAAATTTTATAACCTGGGGACATATAACAAATAAGAGGTGATCTAAAATCTTGGTAAATGGGGGAATAATAAGAATAAAAAACATACATATATTGACATGAGTATATGGGTGAGCCTAATAATAATCATTACATTATAAGGATATGACCAAAATCATTAGATGTAATAAAATATGGGACATATATAATAATAAAACATTATAAAAAAGCCAAGTATTACTTCCAAGACATCATAATATAATGGATAAATCTAACTTTATCATGTCTATTCCTAACATTATAGACAAAAATAACTACATTATGCCTATGTATAATTATATCATGAGATTTTAAGCTTTACCCAATGCATTGGAGGGATATATAATTTCAAGATCCGCCATTACATCATAATATATTCAAAATCATATATATCACAAAAAAATAAAGGAAAAAATATTCATACATATATCTATAAGTATAACATTGATAACTCAAGGTTAATTATAAATATGTATCGTAATAAACTCATACATCTTAACATATCATCAACTTTGAAGTAATAATTAGAAATAGTGGTAAGAAATCATGAGAGTAAGAATAAAGGTTATAAGAGACATTTAAGATAGATACATGTTCATTTATAATTATATAAAGGATATATTTCCTTGATAAGTTAAAAAAACTCAAAGATAGAAATAAGAGGGATTTATGAAGAGAATTGAAAAGTGTCCCTACCAAAAATTTCATAACATGAGAAAGAAGAAGTAAATAAAATAAATATGTAAGTGAAATGTAAATCTCATGAAAATAATAAGTAAAAAATAAAGTGATATGTGAAATAGAAATTATAAGAAAGATTCTATAAGAATATAGACAAAAATTGGCTTTCAAAGAGAAGAGAGATAAGTTTTTTGTAATTTTATAATCATACTAAATGGGATATTGAAAATAAATACAACAAAAAAGAGTGGGTAAATATATTTATAGACATAAATAAGGAATAAAAATAATATTTAATGAATAAAGGGTATGAAGTAAGTATTGGAGTTGGTGTCCTAAAACCAAGTGTTTTTACATTGATTACATGAATATTTAATATATTTAAATATTAAACATCATATTTTATATTGTTCATTGTTCTTCCTGAAAATAATGTAATAATTTAATAGAGTATTTTTCACATTAATAAGGTCATAACAGTTCCCCGCTATGATGATAACCTTGAAGTTATATGACAATATTCTTAAATAAAGTTCTATAGTTGGATGACATACTATGATGGTAAACATAGTATATAGACCATAAAGTGTGAGTACTCGTAAGAAGATCAGACTTCTTCTCATGAAGTTCACACTTGGTAATCTCTAATATGGGAGATGATGAGAACAGACCTACTAGTAGGAATTCCATCTATTTTGGTGCCATCAGATATTCCTATATATGAGTGTGTATAATAGTCCTTAGACTTTAATATTATCATTAATATATATCATGACTCACACACTTAGATTTTATGAAAAAAAACTATCATGCTATATGTTGGCGGGAAGTAGGGTACGTTGGGTGCATCATGAATGACATGTTGTTAATGGTTAAGTCAAAGAAGGATTTATACTTTTCATTTATAGAAGTTGATATATCAAAATTTTGATTAAAATAGAACCGTCTCCCTAAATTCCATGTCCATGGTGTAACAATGAGTTTATTTCAGGTAGTTAAAGAATGATGTATCAAGCATATAGGTTGATGACACTATCATGAAACCTTCTTGATGAGATATTTTGACAAAGGGATTATATTACATAGTGATCATTCATATGTGGATGTATTCATTGAGACTTTAAGTTATTTCTCTTGGGTTTCTTGACCCATTGCTAGATAGAAATCTTGGACTTTAGGCAAGACCGCCTAATGACAACAAGAAAGAATCCTAGAGGGTTACACACTAAGTGTTTCTGGTGGTCTTAATTAAATTTTATTTGAATTTAAATAATGGAATAAATATTATTTTCAAGACCGAGGAATAATTTTATCCAAGTTAAAATGATCGCATAAATTAAATAAATATTTATTCACCAGATTTTGAATAAAATATATTTATTTATATTATTAAATATTTAATAAATATTTCTTTACTAGTTTTTAAATAAAAATATTTATTTAAGGAATAAGATATTTTATTTGGGTGTTCAATAAAATGGAATAGGATTTTGAATGGACCAAGACCATATCCGTTGATAAATTAATTATTTACAAGTTGGTGAATAATATTTATCCAGTTGGCACAAGAAATAATAATAATACTGTTATCATTATGTGGCATAAAATTTCATTTATGGTTTTTTGTGCAAGTTGGTGCACCACAAATAATGGTTCTATTATTGTTATTATGTGGCATGAGTTTTCTCTAATAGTTTTAATTATATTTAATTGTTGTTTCACAATTAAATATTGTAACTTAAACCCCATGTCGATTTATAGGAAGATATATCTATTATTCCAAACTCCAGTGAATTAAGAATTTTTGGGCTAAAATTTTTCTCTCTCGACTCCTCTCATCTCTCCCTCTCAGGAACGAGAAATATTTTTCAAGACTAAAGAAATATAGATCAAGAACGATTGATTAAAGACATTCATTCTGCCACACTAGCACCTGGAGAATGAGTGGCATTGATCAGAGACCATTGGATCACATGTGTATCATTGCTAGAGAGATTCTACTTTGGATCCTTTCAAGCGCAATGAAGGAAATCTAGAAGGGTTATTCTGAAGGATCAACGATCATCAAAGAAGAAATTACCAAAGGCCCAAGTATTTAATTTCTTTATAAATTATTAAATTAATTATAAACATGATGTGAAATATTATCTTTCTCGGATCCAACACTATTCTTATCTTTGTCTAAATATTTGATTTCAATCCATGGATACTGGTGTTCATTATCGTATTGATCCCAGATTGGTCATCGATTATAGAAAAACTAATGTTGGCCCCTCCTAACTTCAATGCTTCCACTACATCCAGATTCTTCAAGTGTTATTTGAGTGGTCACATCATCGTTTATAATTATTTAAATAATTTTTTGATGATATACACTTTAATTATTTTGTTTTTCAATTCATGTTTAATTATTCATGTAATTTGAATTTTGAGATTTTTTCTTCCTCTTTTCGTTTCTCACATATCAAATAGAAATGAATAATTTTTTAATTAAAATTAAATCGAGGATCTCATCAGGAGGCAAAGATGATTCTGTCCAGATAGCATGAGAGTACACCCCATGTATTTATATTTACACACAGTGTAATCTACCATACACACTATGTAATCCTTATTAGACACCATGTAGTTATGTTCAATGCATCAGTGGTAATTCGGAAATTACTCAAGCCATATGCATTAATGACATGTGGTGTAGTTAATTCTTACACCGCATGTTGACCAAGAAATACTGTCACACGATCAGCTAGATTACACGCCATGTGGCCCACTAGACATGGTGTGTAGTCCCTTCAGGTAAAAGGCCAAACTATGTATCCCATACATGGACAAGATGACTGGTAACCGTGTAACTCGGAGACAATACGGTGTGTGGCCCACTGGACACATTGTGTAATCCAGGATTTCTAAAGTACACCAAACATGCTGAGTCCCTAGATGTGTACTTTATCAAATTACACAAAATTAAAACTTTAATGTTTGTGTAATGTTTATAATTACATATCATGTATATTCGAACATGTGTTCACCATATTACCTCTAAGGTTATGGATTAGAATCTCATGGAAATTCAGAAAGGGATAAAGATGAAAGGATTGATTAATTAATGATAATAATAAATCAATTCAAGCACAATTTATCTTAATAAGTATGATTAACGAATGTAATTATAGTTTTATTAAATGTGTAATTCATTGCATGTATGTGGATGATCATGAGCCAGACCAAACCTTTGTATGTGGTTGGTTTCCTTTTAATTAATTTTAAATTAAATTGTTTTATTTCATGCCTTCTCTCCTCATTAATATATTAGTCATGCATGCCCATGGTTTCTTTCAGGTAAACCCCCTTCCCCCCTCATCTATATGTGAGTTAAAAAGCATTTTTAATGGATGGAGCTCCCAAGATTGTGGAGGTGGTTAAGGTAAGGAGTCGAGGTGAAACCAATCCAAGGAGATACAAAGGTCGAATGGCAAAAAGCCGTAAACATGAGCCTCAGATTGGTTCAATGTGTTTCTCCCCTAGTTTAGGGTTAGTTTATCAACCACTAGATAAAATAACCATTAGAAAAGCTCATGATCATTCCCTTTACTTTATTTTATTTCTATCAGTTGCATGGTTTTCATTATGGATGTATTGTCTCAACTACATAATTAATTAATTAAAAATCATAATAAATGAAACTAAAATAAACAAGGATTATTCATAAATATTATCAGGACAAGTTTAATCACTTATGTAATTTCCACTTAATACTAAGAATAATGTGATAAAGATAATAAGAAAATTTATGTATAATAGATAAAAATCCCTCAATAAAATATTAAGTTAGAATAAGCCTTTCATTACTTGATTAAGGGAAAGACTCAATAAAACTATGTGTTTGAAAAACCCTTATTGGGACACATACTTTTATACATGAATCTCTTATGAAAGTTTCGGGTTGAATTAACCATTTTGCATCAAGAGGAGTAGCCCTTGCTAGACTTGGTGTAAATTTGGAGGAAATAGTTGAGAAAATCCAAGTTAGGATTTTATGATTGGGGAGTCCACTCAACGAATCAAGGAGTTGAAAGCCTATAGTTGTTGAAGACCTGCCTACCTAAATAACTTAAAATATCTTGAACAACTTTGTTGGGGTTATGAAAAGGGGAATATGGATCCCTGCCTCTAGAATTTCCTAGCAACTAGACAATCTAGATTCAATGGTAAGGGCCATTCAGACTTGATAAAATAGAGGGAGACTTAATAAAATTAATTTATTAATTCTCATAACATGTAATTAATAAAGTACTAATCATCTACTCTTTTAATTGCAAAATAAAAATTACAAACATGTTAGCCACACTATCCCTACGATTAGTACTAGATAAAGACAACATCCTCACTAGTAGTAACTTCTAGGAATGGTTTAAACGCCTTCGGTTCATTCTACACCATGAATAGAAATCCTATATGCTGGAGTCCTCATTACCTGATCCGACTACCCAAGAGGAGAGTGATGAAGAGTTCATGGTCTATGAAAAACATATGAACGATACAATCGAAGTTCAATGTTTGATGTTATCATCAATGTCTAGTAAACTCATGAAGTCTCACGAAAGCATGGATGCCTATTACATGCTTGAGCACCTCCATGGTCTTTACTAGGAGAGATAAAGATTGGAACAGTTTGAGGTATCCAAGGCACTCTTTCAAATTAATCATAGAGATGGTTCCCAGATGAGCCTCACATAGTAAATATCATTGGATACATTGATTGTCTCGAGTTTATAGTTTTTAAACTCCCCGAAGAACTGGGCACTTATCTAATTCTCACATCACTCCCTTAGAGCTTCTATAGTTTTGTTATAAATTTCCATATGAACAACATTGAAAAGTCTCTACTAGATCTTATTATCCTCCTTCTCCAAGCTGACCAAGACATGAAGTGCGAAATTTTTTCCATCCTTATGGTGAATAAGAGGAAAGGGGAGGTGAAGTTCTTTAAGACCAAATCTTCTTCACACCCTCCCAAGAAAAGGAAGATTAAGGGGGATGAAAGGGAACACGAAGTTGTTTGTTTCACATGTGAAAAGAAGGTCTAATAGAAAAAAAACTATACCCAGCTAAAGAAGAAAGGGGAAGCTTCAATGTGTTTGTTATCGAGTGAAATTTATCTATTTCCATAGATTGGGAATTAGATACAGCATGTGGTTCTCACCTATGTATCCAAATATAGAAACCAAGTAGATTCAAGAAAATTGTCCGAGGGGAGGTAGATCTACGAGCATCCAACAAAGATAAAATTGATACTATAGTTGTTTGGGACTACCACCTCACATTGCTAACTAATATGATCTTGGTATTAAAATGTTGTTATTATGTGCCTTCTATAACCAAAAACATTTTTTCTATATCAATAGTAGATACAGATGGATTTATTTTCATGTTTGGAAATGAATGCTGCTTCTTTTATAGAGATAACATTTTTTTGGTAAGGAAAATTTATATAACAGTATTTACGTGTTGGATTACACAAACCAAGTAATGTTAATTGATAATGAAACTACTTCTAATGACTCATACCATACCCAAATTTGGCATCACCATCTTGGTCATGTAAATGAGAAACACTTGACAAAGTTACATCAAGATGGATATTTATATTCTTTCAAACTAAAACCACTTAGTGTATGTCACGCATGTTTACAAGGAAAAATGGACAAATCCCCATTTAGTGGGAAAGGTGGAAGATCCAAAGAACTTCTTGAATTGTTTCATACCGATGTGTGTGGAGCATTTCTAGTTGAAGTAAGGGGCGGGTACTCATACTTCATAACTTTTACTGATGATTTTAGTAGATATGGATATATCTACTTAATGAGGTATAAGTTAGATTCTTTTTATAAGTTCAAGAAATACAATAATTATGTTGAGAACCATCTTGGTAAGAATATTAAGAAACTCCTCTCAGACTAAGGTGGAGAATATCTTTATCAAGACTTCATTGATTACTTATGTGAGTTTGGGATCCTATCCCAACTCACTCCTCCTTACACACTCCAGTGGAACGGTGTAAGAAAAAGGAGTAACCACACCTTTTCAGACATTGTGAGATCAATGATGAGTCAAACAAGTCCTCTATTATCCTTTTAGGGATATACATTACAAATAATAGCATGTATACTAAACCATGTACCAACTAAATCGATAAATGGGTATCCATATGAGATTTGGAGTGGAATAAAATCCATGTTATTTAATTTACATGTGTGGGGAAGTAAAGTGTTTGTTAATTCCTCTTCAGGTAAGAAAATCATACACCAAAGCATAAAGTGTACCTTTATAGGATACCCCAAGGAAAAAAGGGGATATTACCTATACGACCCCTAAGACAAAAATGTTATAGTGGAAAGACACGCCATATTTCTTGAGAGGGAGAACATATACAATATAGATAGTGGGAGAAAGACAGACTTCTATGAATTCGATGCTCAAGGTACGAAATAGCTGGTACATGAGTAGATTCCACAAAGACCTGTGGAAGAACGATCTGTTCCAGAGACACATGTACTGCGTAGGATTACAAGAGAGGTTAGAGAATTGAAACAGTATAGTTTTCTAGTTACCTAAGATGGTGACACATTATTAGTTCATAATAATGATACTCTAACCTACAAGGAACAATTAAATAGAAAAAGTGTTTCCAAGTGGCAAGAAGCCATGAATTCTGAAATAGATTCAATGCACCAAAACTAAGTCTGTATTTTGGTAGATCCTCTAGTAGATTTAAATCCTATTGGTTGAAAATGGATATTCAAGAAGAAATTGGAAATAGAAGGACAATTTAGTACCTATAAGGCATGAATGGTTGCAAAATGGTTTAAAAAATGGCAAGGCATTGACTATGAATAAACCTTTTCACCAGTTGCAATGCTGAAATCTATTATAATTCGTTTGGCTATTTCCTCTTACCATGAATATGAGATTTGGAAAACGGATGTCAAAACAACATTCCATAATAGGAACCATAGGGAATATGTCTATATGACACAAACTAAAGGGTTTGTGACTCAAAATGATGAAAATAAGATATGCAAGTTACAAAAAATACTTTTTGGATTAAATCAGGCATACATGTCATGAAAAATTGGTTTTGATGAATCCATAATGGAATTTGGTTTTATAAAGAATGAATGTGAGCCTTGTGTTTACAAATAGTTTAGTGGGTGTGAAGTCATTTTCCTAATAGTATATGTTGATGACATATTACTTATTTGAAACAAAATACGAGTCTTAAAGTATGTTAAGGCATTGTTTAATAAATTATTCTACATGAAGGACTTGGGAGAGGCAATATATATTCTTGGGATCAAGATCCATTGTGATAGATCCAAGAGATTTTTGGGCCTAAGTCAAAGTACATACATTGACAAGATACTGAAGAGATTCAGTATGGAACAATCCAAGAGGGTATTGTTTCCAGTGTCACATGGCATTCATCTTTCCAATAAAATGTGTCCTCAGTTGCATAAGGAGAGAAAGGGAATGAAAAAGATTCCATATTCATCAATAATTAGGTCAGTCATGTATGATATGCTATATACTAGGATAGATGTCGCCTACACATTGAGTGCAGTAGGAAGATATCAAGATGATCTAGGTGACCTCCATTGGATGGAATTCAAGACTATCATTAAGTATCTAAGGCATACAACGAATATGTTCCTTGTTTATAGAGGATATGAGGAAATAGTCATTAAAGGATATGCAAATTCTAGTTTCCAGACTGATGAAGATTACATGAAGTCGCAAACGGGATACATGTTCACTTTGAATAGAGGTTTTGTGAGCTAGAAGAGCTCAAAGAAAGGTGTCGTTATAGATTCTAAAGTAGATTACAAGTATATGTCTACTTATGAGGAAGCTAAAGAAGTAGTTTGGGTATAGATATTCATCCAAGAGATGGATGTGGTACCTTTCAGTAAAGATCCCATCACACTTTATTATGATAATACTATAGTTAAGGCTCTTGCAAAAGAGCCAAGGTCGCATCAGCAGACATAACACATACTACAGAAGTATCATCTATTGAGGGATTTTTCTTAGATAGGTGAACTTGTAGTGAGAAGTATTTCCATGGAAGACAAAGTGTCAAACAACTTGAATAAAGCCTTGACTTAGTATAAACATGATCATCATGTGAGGTCTAGCGGACTGAAATTCATAGGCAGTTAACTCTAGTACAAGTGGGAGTTTTTTGGAGTTGGTGTCCTAAAACCAACTATTTTTACATTGATTAAAATAATATTTAATGTATTTATATATTAAAAATATTATTACATATTTTTCATTGTTCTTCATGACTATAATTTAATAATGTCCTAGAGTATTTTTCACATTAATAAGGTCATATCAGTTCCCTACTATGACAAAAGCCTTGAAGTTCTATGATAATATTCTTAAATATAGTTTTGAGGTTGGATGACATACTATGATGGGATACATAGTATACATACCGTTAGGTGTGAGTACTCATAAGCAGATGTGAATTCTTTTCATGAAGTTCTCACATCGTAATCTCCGAGATAAGAGATTATGAGAATAGACCCACCAGTAGGAATTCTGCATATTTTGGTGTCATTGGATATTCTCATCTAAAATCATGTGTAATGGTCCTTAGACTTTAATATTATCATTAATATGTGTCATGAGTCACACACTTATATTTTCTGATGAAAACCATCATGACATATGTTGGCGGTAAGTAGGGTATGTTGGGTACGTCCCAAATGACATGATATTAGTGGATAATTCAAGTAAGGATTTGTCTTTTCCATTTATGGAAGTCGATATCTCTGCCCTTTGATTGAAATAGAACTGTCTCCCTAAATTCCACAACTATAGTGTAATGGCAAGTTTATTTCTGGTAGTCAAAGAAGGACGTATAAAGCAAACAGGTTAATGAAACTATCATGAAACCTGCTTGATGAGATATTGTGACAAAGAGATTATATTACATAGTGAACGTTTGTATGTGGATGTTCTCATTGTGACTTTAAGTTATTTATCTTGGGTGATTTGACCCATTATTGGACAATAATCTTGTACTTTAGGCAATCCCACCTAATGCCAACGAGAAATAATCCTAGAGGGTCACACATTAAGTATTTTTGGTGGTCTTGATTAAATTCTATTTGAATTTAATTAATGGAATAAATATTATTCTCAAGACCAAGGAATAAGTTTATTCAAGTTAAAATGATCGCATAAATTAATTAAATATTTTTTCTCTGGATTGTGAATAAAATATATTTATTTCTTTTATTAAACATTTAATAAATAATTATTTACTAGTTTCTAAATAAAATTATTTATTTATGATAATAAAATATTTTATTTGGGTGTTCAATAAATGGAAGAGGAGTTCGAACGGACCAAGACTGTGTCCGTTGACAAATTAATTATTTTCATGTCAGTAAATAATGTTTATCCAGTAGGTGTAAGAAATAATAATAATTATATTATCATTATGTGGCATGAGATTTCATTTATGTTTCCATTTTGTGAAAGTTGGAACACCAAAAATAATGGTGTTTTTATTGTTATTATGTGGCATGGGTTTTCTCTAATAGTTATAATTGCATTTAATTGCTACCTCACAATTAAATATTGTAACTGAAACCCCATGCCGATTAATAGGCAGGTACACCTATTGTGCCAAAACCTAGTGAATTGAGAATTTTTGAGCCAAAAATATTCTTTCTAAACTCCTCTCATCTCTTCCTCTCAAGAACAAGAGAATTTCTTCATGTCCGATGAACAAGCAATCAAGAATGATTTTTGCAAGACATTCGTTCCACCACGCTAACATTTGGAGAATGAGTGGCGTTGATCAGAGACTATTGGAGCATGATTGGATCACCACTAGAGGGATTCTTATTTGGATACTCACAAGGGAAATGAAGGAAATACAGAAGGTTCATTCCGAATGATCAACGATCTTCAACGAAGAAAGTACCAAAGATCGAGGTAATTAATTTCTTTAGAGATTATTAAATTATTTAAAAATATTATGTGAAAGATCCTCTTTCTTGAATGCAGTGATATTATTATATTTTTCTAAATCTTTGATTTCAATCTATGGATACTAGTTTTCATTATAATATTGATCTCAGATTGGTCCTCAATTACAGGAAAATCAAAGTTGGCCCCTCCCAATAGCCATGCTTTCACTGTGTTTAGATCCTTTAGTAAGAACCTGAATCAATGTGAGAGAAAATCAGTGTGAAATCCATTTACCTAAGGAACTATATTTTTTCATCAAACTTATAACTCCAAAATAACCAAATTAAGTTTATTAAATCATTATTAGAATAATATATTACAATTATTTATGACATTTTTAACTTTTATTTATCATTACCAAATTTTTATTCACTTTTTTAAAATATAGAAAATCTTGATGACATGTTTTTCTTAATTATTCCATTTTCATTTAAATTTCATGATTTTGGTCATTGTTATTTATAAATTATTTATATTACCTACATAATACTCAAAATAATTGAATATATTTATATATATACTATATTTAATCTACACTAACCATTCATGAGGGCGATGAAAAATAAATAAGTGACAACATCCCAATATGCAATAAAACCAACCTTTAACAGGATGTGTCCAAAGGAGGGAGGGAGGGAGAGAGAGATAATATATATTATAAATAATTTATAATAATTATATAGTAGTGTTATATATATATATATATATAAATATAAAATATACATAACCATATATGAATATAATGATAAATAATAAATTGAAAATGTCCTTATAGGTAGAAAATTGACCATTAATGGGATGTGACAAAAGAGGGAAAGAGATAATATATATTATAAATAGTTTATAATAATTATACAATAACATGATAAAATTAATACCATGTATATTTACTTATTAATTTTCTTATTGAGGTTATAATGGTAGTGGGAATACAATAATAGAAGGATAAAAAAATGAAGTGAAGATAAAGGGTTGTTACCTCTTCTTTGATGATTACCCTTTTATAAGGGAGTAATGTCTCGAAGGATTGGAGTGGGGTGAGACCAGAACATCTATAAGAATAATAGGAGGCTCAATGGGAGATATATAGTCATAATATGGGCACTAGTACAAATTTTTGAAGTGATTTTCCATGTGGAGTAAGGGGTTATTTATACTTGAAGGGGATGGACATTTTGAGTTAAAATATTGAATATAAAATTAATTAATGATCAGGGATTTTAATAATGGTCTTACATATGACTAGGAATAATATTAATCACTATTTTTTCAAAATTAATTTCATTATTACATGATGGATATGTTTTTCCATGATGATGCCTTTGTTACATCGTTATTGCATCATTTTACCCATTTATTTATTTTATTAAAATTTTAATTAAAAAAATCAAAAATTCACCATAACCAAATTTTTCATCTTGATTATTAATATTAAAATTATTTTGTGAAAATAAATTAAAAACCATCGAAAATTCATTTTTTCAAAATACCTAATATGCTACAAATCCTATGTTTAATGTATAAAACATTTTTTAACCCCTTAAAAATATTCTTCTATGATCAATAAATTTATTTATATATTATATAAATCAAATATAAAACTTTCAAGTAAATTATTTAAATAATAAACCATATTGTTAATTTTAGAACATATTATTGTAAATATAGTTTTCTATATTTCACTGTTTAACTAAATATTTAACTATTTTTAAAAATTATAAAAAAATCACTCTTATCTAATTTTGAAATGATGATTTAAAATTTTCAATCAATTTTATTGAAATAATTTTATGAATAGAGTAAATTCAATATTTATTTTGACTTTAGAATACTAATGTTTTATTACTTGAGATAAAGTAAATTATAAAAAAATTACTTTAGATAAATTAAAACATTATTTTAATTAATTTATATATTAATTTTTGATAATTTAATTTTTATATATTTTTATTTTAGTTACATTTTATATTTTACTATCCCAATGACCAAGTTAATATTTTAATAATCATGTTACTATTATAACGACCATATTTTTAATGATGACATTGAACTACCATATATATAATCTTTAAATACTACATGTTACTCCCAACCCTCATTTTTTATATTATTACATTTATTTTTTAGTCTCCTTTGTTTCTCCCTCTTCCTGAAAAGTTTTTCATTGAAATTTTAGAGTTTTTGGGGTGTGGTTCATGTCTCACGGTTGAGGCACACTGTTAGTACTAATAATATGAAAACCATTAGACATGGTTGCAGTTTTAACAAATCCAGAACACATAGTTGGAATATGTTTAGTTGAGATATGAATATTTATCATGTGAGTGGACATACCCTTTTTTAGGAGGTGCACATATGACACACTGTTTGGCCAACCGTGCGGCTAAACTGTGCTCAATTCCTAGGTCATTTAAATTGTAAATTACCAATTTTCACCTCTTTAATTTTTACAAAAATTACCTCTATTTCCTTCTCCATTTTCCTTAGACAACCCACAGGTCTCCACTCTATATATTTCTTCTCTCTCCTTGGTGGATTCTTGGTGTTCTTCAAGATTTTAGGCAAAATATTCATAGTAAACTCCCTCTTGTCACTTTTATTTCTTCTTCCCTTCATTTTATTTATTTTTCTTTATATAATATGGTCATGGATACCTAGGGTTACCTATTTCTCAATTTTTAAGTGATGGGTTTTGATGTTTAGGGTTTTTTTGGGTTCCTCTTAGCCTCTTGGAGCTTCTTTGGTCATGCTATGGGGGATTAACAGTGTGGTTGTCGAAGTGAAAGGATAAAAGGTAATGGTACCATGTATAGCTCATTAAAAAATAGAACTATTATTACTTATGTTTTAAGTTCATATTTTGTATATTCTAGAATTTCTAATCAATATAATTATTAGATTTTGATAAAGGAACATTGTTCCTCTTTAGTCTTCATTAAATTCACATGGAATTTCCTTACATTCTCAAAGTATAAATTATATTTTGGAAATCCATGACTAGATATTGTTTTTATAAATAACCAATTGTCTCATTAAAATTATTGATTGAATTATGAGAAAAGTTTTTGTTTTAGAAACATGTTTTATGGATCCATTTTATAGATAATTCTCATTAGGATTGAATATCACATTCCAAATGATTCTGTTATAAAATTAAAACTCATTGAAATATTCCCTAAGTGTTTTGGAAAATAGATGGTTACTATATTATGAATGTGATGGTTCTGGATGGAGGGGATTATGTATTTTATGTGTATTATTGATGGAATTAGGGCCGTTTATTTCTAGGGAAGTTAAGATGAGTGCATGAATTGTTGTGATCTATTTTATACAAGATTATTTTTATTATATCTTGAACTTGAGTTCATTTTACATGTAATGTGATACTAGGGTGGTTAGGTGGGGATCCTAGAGAAAGTTTCTATACTAGTTCATGATTGTGCTCTAGATAGTGACCCTAAAATAGATTTATTTCTATTTATGGGATTTTCTCCTCAGTGAGAACAATATAGGGATACTAAGTGTCGAGGAAAGTTATTTGTTGTTTAGTGTTGATTTTATTCATTAGTTAATATAGATCTATTCTATATTTTCTAGAAATCTCCTAGTTTCCCATTATACAATATTTTAAATTTACTTACGTTTAATGATTTCAATAATTTATTTGTAAATATTTTATATTTAAACTAAAAACCCATGATTCTTTATATATTTATGTAATAAGAAAGAATGTTTTATTTAATTCATTTTACTTACTTACAATATTTGTTTTAAAAGGGTAATTCATCATTTATTTTATTTTGAAAGAGAAAATCAACTTTACATATTAATATCTATTTTTTCAAACTAGAATGAAATATTTTTATTTTTAAATGATATATAATGAATAATGAGTGGTTACTTACTATGATATATTGATCATGCATATCATAATTACAAGTTTTATAGCTTGGATTAAATGTATCAGTTTTATATCCAAATCATATTTGGTATCAGGTTATTGGTTTAGGATAATAGTAGTCAAAAGTTTTTTTTGAAAAAGGTGAGGCCAGCTCCTTTATTCAAATAAAATCCAAAAAATAGAACAATAAGTGAATGTAGTCAGACAATACAGACTGCCCTCATTCTAAAACATAAAATTTCAAAGACATCAGTAATAAAATTCAAGGGGATTATAATCATCATAATCCCAATAATACTCGTATTCCAAGGGACTGAAAGAATTACCTCAATCCTTCCTCCCACTAGAGATGGATCTAGTTTCCATGGTGGGATTCATATGTGAGTAGTCCTTCCTTGACTGGGACTATTCCATTGAGGGAGAAAATCCTTCATTAGAAACTGATTTACCTTCAATGACATCCTGATATGAACTTTTCTATGGTGAATCATTAGTCTCCATGTTAGACCATTTCCCCCCAATATTCATTGTGCTCCACTGCTTGTTTAGTTCCTCAAAAATATATGAGCCTGCGCCTGAATATTTCAAATCATCCATGTCAGGGTTAATGGTCAAGGCATCATCCCTTACCTGGGTTTCAGCATCAATATCCTGAGTGGAGTTCACCAAAACTGCATCTAATTTGTACTTTTTATGTGTATAAGATCCATGGAGAGGAGTTGTAGACCCATCCTGTTTGTCAATAGGTCCCTAAAACTCCACGACATGGTAGCAGACCTCATGCTGATTTAAAACCTGCATCTATGTTGTTAGATTAGTACTATCTGCTGGAATATTTTCATAATTTCTTTCAAGATTTAATTATTACCATTTAGATTTTTTTTCTTTATTATAAATTTTTGGTTTGATTTCATTTTATATATTCTTTTTTTGGGATGTTGAAATATCATGTATGGAATGGTCATTTAGTAAATCTGAGTGGAAGTCCTTGACTTTTTTGTTTTTTTTCAAGTAAAATTATTCCCTTTGGTTCTCATTTTGTTCCCTTGTAACTTGTCTCTGGCTCTAGAGGATCGAGAATTCCTCATGGGACTTATCATAGGCTGACTCAGGTGTTCAGATCAGTGGTGAACCCTATCAGTTCATAGAAATTTTTTTATTAAAGGTTAGAAAATTGTGGGGGATTTGGCTCGTGAGTCACCCATGATATATTTAATTTTTGGTATATCATAGGTAGGATCATCAAAATTCAAGTGTTTGTTATGAGTAGGGTTCCTAATCACCACCTCTAGAGATGACAGTTGAGTTACCTGGATAGTATGAGATGATTATATCTAAAATTCAAGCTCGGTTCTCATATTTTTTCAAGATATTTATTCCTTATTTGTGTATTTATTCATTTGTTGAAGTGATCATGATCTATTTTCAGAATCTTAAATCCTTTTAGAAGATTTTATAAATAATTCAGTGGGTTTATATTTATATTCATGGTTTCTAAAACAATTCATAAATGGCGTAAGCATATCTAGATGACTCATTGTGAGATTTTCACAATTTCTGCATAGTCTATCAAACCATGCATCCAAAACATGAACACTTATTACTACCATTTAATTTATAAAATTTTGGTTCATTATGAGTTGGGATGAATTTTTTATTTTTTATCTATTTAGGTTGTTTTAGGGTGTTTATTTTGTATGGTTAATTAAGTTTAAATTTATTAGATTTTATTTTTTGAAATAAAAACCTTGTCATTATTTTGAGAGGGATTTGATTTTTTTAAAAACCTAAAGGATACTATTATATTATTTAAAGAATTAAAATGAAATGAGGGTTTATAAATGATTTTATTTGGTAAGTAAAATTTTCTTGGAATTGGTTAGAATGATTTAATATTTTATGGAATGTTTTATAAGAAACTCTTTCCTATGTTTTCGAAAATTCATAAATTTAATTGAAGAAATGTTTTAAAGTTTGAGTGCATGGAGTTTAATAGTAGGGTTTAAAATGTCATTTTAAATTTCAAAATTAGAAATTATTTTGAAAGTAATGGTCAAAGTGTATTTCTTGGAAAGATAAGGATCTTTATCATGTTCTAAAGTTTTTATGGATGTGTACTAGTATAATGCTTCTTTTTATGATTCAGGGTTTACATTCTTTTTTTATTTGGTTTTACGGTGTTATGATATTTTAGAGTTACTTTAAATTGTGTTTTGAGATTTGTTTATTAATTATTCTTCTATTTAAAGAGTTAGATTTTATAGAGCGTTTTGACTGTGTTTGTGTTTTTTATTTTTAGAGTATGCCCCCCATCAAGTCATAATGGATTTATAAGAGGGATATGTGGGTGAATCTGCATTAGCACTCCCTTTGGTTGATTAAGTCCCTTCTCAATTTATTGATTCTTATAATATGGACATAGATACTAATGTTTTTGTTTCCTGAGTTTAGTATCAAATTTTTTTTCAAGAGTTTTGAGTTTTGAATCCACTTAACTTACTTGGGAAACAAAATTACCAAGAGGTAGAGAAAGGGTTGTATAATATTGATGGGATCTCCATCCATCTTGAACTTCTTGATCCCCTTAAGCTCAACTTTTCTACCTTAATGCTTGAGGGATCAATTTGGGAGTGTTTGAAGTCCACTATTCTGAAGAATACACTTAGGTACCTTTCCTAGGAAAGATTCAATGAACTGTTTATCCAGAATTATTTCCAAAAAGCTATGGAAATACTGAAGGGTATGGGATTTCATTTCCTTCAGTAAAGAGATGTATTAGTATTATATTTTTCCCATTGATTCTATAATAAATTTCCATACCTTACAGACCTAGACATGGATGAATCCTTAAAAGCTTGGTATTTTTAAAGGGGTCTTCAACTAGATGTTATATCAATGGTTTCACCCATCAACCTTAGCAGTTAGTAATATTTAATGAGGTTCTCCCGAAGGTTTGAATCCATTTTGGTTGGGATTCTAAAATCCATTGATGTTTCACCTGTACCTGGGAGCAGTGGAGGAGGCTCTAATAAATATAATGGGTAGAAAAAAAAGTCTAGGAAGTCTTATCTTGGAATCAAGAGATCGCCTAATTTATTTAAACTATAATTCTTGGGGATAATGTTTTTGGTGCATCAATTGTGCAAGAGGAAAGGTCATAAGAAGCTTTCATGCCAAGAAGACCTAAGAACTTCTATAGTTGTGGCCATCTGGGACATCAATAAATGTTTTTTAGAGGTGTTTCTTATAAGATATGTGGATTTATATTCTATCATTTATAATGTCCTTTATTTCAACCTACTATATCAAATGTTTAAGTCGAATCTATTTAATATTTTCCATACTGTCTTCTATATTTTCTTATTGGTTCTTTATAACCATGTGTTATATCTTATTTTAGTTAATTGATGTAATGTTTTGGGATGATGATGTTGTTGGATCTATTTAAATCTGTTTAAATGGACACTTCTTATGGTTAGTTCTAGATTTTGATGATGTGTAGATGGTTTTAGAATCGTGCCTCATTTCTTTGAGTCTAATGGTTTTTGTGAACTGTTCTAAGCCTTATCATTTTGATTTATATGAGGATTCTTAATATGGTGGGGAGACCATGATGAAGGAATCCATTGGTGGTTCCAATGTTCATGCCTCATTGTCTTCATATTGGATTTTTAATTTTAGTTGTTGGGGTTAGTCCCTAGTCCCCACCCCACCCAACCTTACACTTAGTCGTTGGGCTAGTTTTGATCTTGTAAAATGTTATAGATTCTTTTGAGGATTGATATATTCCATAACTGGTTTTTTGGGCTTATTTATTTTCAGTTCAAGGTGCACCTAGTTTTTGGGATCTCTTGTGAGGAAGGTAGCCTTTTCTTATTATGAGTCATTTTATAACTAGTTTTGAAACCTTAGGTAGGTCAGTTTTCAATTTTCCATCATATTAGGTGATTTATGTTTCAAGAATAGAGTGTATGAGGTAGAATAAATTTATTTTTTTGTGATTCATCTTACTTTTTTGGGATTTTCACTTTGGTTATGTTTTTCTTCACCTCTCAAATCATTTCTTAGTAACAGGGATCTGAAACTTTAGTCCTCTTCTTGTTCAAGTGATATTTCATGTGATTTTGGAGGGAAGAAAGAATTATAGTGGGGATTAATATCACACCCCAACCCATATTTTTTTTATTGTTTTATTTATTTTTGAGTCTACTTTGTTTCTCCCTCTTATTGTATATTTTTAGTGAAATTTTAGAGTTTTTAAGGGTTTATTGCATGTTTCCTGGTTATGGTGAATGGTTAGTACTAACCATGAAAAAAACATGTGACATGCCTATATTTTTTACCAGAGACAAACCATACATCTGGTGTATAATTATTATAACCATTTATCTTTCCCATGTAGGTAGACATACCCTCAAGTAATAGGCACACCATTTGGAAAATTATACATCCACATGTGTGCAGTGATCAGGTAATTCAAAAGTGGAAATTACAACTTTTATACTCTTCTATTTTAAACCAAAATTCATACCTTTCTCCCCTAATTTGGATTATGAAACCCCCAATTCTCTTAAATATCTATTTATCCTCCCTCCTTGGTGGATTATTGGTGTTATTTAAGATATAAGGAAAAAACATCAAGTTAGACTCCCTAAAACCTCTTCCTTTCCTTTTTTACTTCATTTTATTTCTTTTTCTTTCACTAACATGGTCATAGAGACATAAAGATACCCCTTACTCAATTTTTAAATGAAAAATGTTGATACTTTTGGTTTTTTAAGTTCCTCTTGGACTCTTAGATCTTCTTTGACCATTCTATGGTGGATTAACACCACTGTTATCAAAATTAAAAGGATTAAAGGTAGCTCATCCCATATAAAACTCTGTAAAAAATTAAAACTATGCTTTATTATGGTTTAAATGCATATTTTATGTGTTATAAAAATTATAGTAAATATAATTAGTGTATTTTCTTAAAGTGAGGTGGTTCCTATTTGGTTTTTATCAAATGCACATAGAATTTCATTTTGTTTTTCAAAGTATATAGCCTATTTTTGAAATCCATTCCTAAATTTTTTTTGTATAAGTTCCCCATTGGATCTTTAAATTTTTTATTGAATGATGAATGATATTTGGGTTTTAGAAACATGTTTTATGGTTCAATTTTATAGATAATTCTCATTAGGTATCAATGAAACCTTCCAAATTATTTCCCTAGAAAATTAAAACCCCTTGAAAAATTCCTAAGTGTTTTGGAAAATAAATGGTTACTATGATATACATGTGATGTTGCTTAGTTAATGGGATTATGTGTTTTATGTGTGTTATTGATTGAATTATGGATATTTATTGCAAGGTTATTGGAGGTTATGGAGTGACTTGTTGTTATCTATTTTATATATATCACTATGTATTATTTTAATAAATTAATTTCATTTTACATTTCATGTGAAACCATGGTAGCTAATTGGGAATCCTAGAGACACTTGAAACATTAGTTCATGATAATGATATTGTTTAGTGTCCCTGAGATAGATTTTATTCTATTTATGGGATTTTCCCCCTCGGTTAGACCAATGATGGTGATATCGAGTATTAGGGTAGGCTATTTTTTGTTTGGAACCAGTATTATTTAGTAGTTTATATAGAACATTCCTATATTTTCCTAATAGATCCTAGGTTACCAAGATATAATGTTTTAAAATTACTTATATTGAATGATTTCAATAATATAATTGTAAATATATCATTTTTAAATTAAAAAAACCTTAATTATATATTTATTTATATAGAAATAAGTCATGTTTTCTTAAACTCATTTTACTTTCTTAAAAAAATGTTTTTAAAAGTATCATTCATCATTTGTAAATTTTTGAATGAGAAAATATACATTACATATCAGTATCAATTTTTTAACATGGCATGAAATTTTTTTATTTTTTAAGGGTATACAGGGAATGGTGGGTGGTTTCCTACTGGGTTTTATAGTTCATGCCTATCACCATTACAAGTTATCCAAGTTGTATTGTATGCAAAATAATGATAAACGACTATTGATTGTTATCAGATTCTTAGTTTGGGATGACTGTGGTGGAAAGTGTATATTCTTCACATGTATATGGATATGGTCAACATATTCTGTTGTAGTTTTCTTTCCTTATTTCAGTATCATTATTTTATCGACCTTTTAGTATTTTACACTATTCACTTTGTATCATGTTTATTTTTGGATATCCTTTTGATATTGGATTGTACCATTTATTTAAAGGTTTATATCATTAAGATATTATTTCTTTATTATGTTTGTCTAGGTTAATTTCATTTTGTAAATTCATATTTCTGTTTCATTACATTCCAATGTATAGAATGGTTATTCCTGAAATCTAGGTGGAAATATTTTTATTTTTAGTTATTATTAAAGATAAATTTTCCCTTTGGTATCTATTTGATTACCTTGGGGCTTATCACTATCTTAAGAGGATAAATAATTCATCTTAAGCCTTATCGCAGTTCAACTCAGGTACTTGAGTTAGAGGTGACCTGGGTTAGTTAATGACACTACATTTAATTCACTTAGTATTTCTCAAGGTTCTTTATATTTCATTTACCAAATTATTACCCAATTTTTAGTTATTTTATTTATTATTACATAGGTGTTCATGGGTGTGGTGTTTAAGGGAGACTATGATGCACCAAAATTTGAAATTACAGTTACATTATTTATTAGTGTTTATTATCCTATTATAATTTTTTTAATTTTTGGATTATATTTATCTTTTATATGTAATGATATATATTAAATAAATAAATAGTGTTTACCTCATTTTTTGGTGCAAGTGATTTATTTACACTATAATTTATTATATATTTTAGAAGAAAATATGTTCTAGGTATGAAACACATATGTGCTTAGAAAGAAAATTTCGTATTGAAAAAATTTAAGTTATTGTTTTCTCTCTCAAATAAAAATTTCATCCTAAAAATTTAAATTCATTCCCTAAATCAAGAATAAATGGGGGAATTTCTTTTTTATTATATCATCAAGTTACAATTTTTATTCTATATACTTATGGTGTCAGCACAATACTTTGATAGGGTGAGTTGTTTTTTTTGCATAGAAATTTGTATCTATGATTGATGATTTTCACCGACTACTCCTCATAAGATATTTCATCCTCCAATTATACCACCTTTGGATTCATTAAAAATTAGGTATCATGTATGAAATTAATTATGAGAGAAATGTGGAACAAATTATGCACTTGATCTCGGTTTTTATATGTTCCAGATGATAGGTAAAAACTTATATACAATTAAGGATATCAATAGGGATAATGTACCAAAGGATGAAAATTACCTTATTTACAAATTTTCAAACTCCCTTCTAGGGGTATATTCAAAGAAACACTTTATATATATATATCATAAATCTATAGGTCTCTTCAATGATTATCAACATAAATATTCTATCAAAATTTTTCCTATTTAATGAATTATTGAGTATATTAAATATTTCATTTCCTACATAATTTTGGGTCTCAACAGCTTCCTTTCTCCAAATTCATCTTAGTATATTTGAGTTCTATATCTCTTCCTATATAGAGTTCTATATAGGGTTATTTTTATACTTGAATTTCAATAGTTGTTTTATGATAACTCAACCAAGGGAAGATATTGATTCAATCCACCTTTGAAGTCTATCAAGAATTATCTAATGATTTCTTCAAATATTTAGATAGTCTTTTTAGATTGAACATTAGTCTGGGGATGATAAATTATTTTTAATTTCATCTTTTTGTTAAATAAATTTTAAATAGTCCACTAAAACATAGAGGTGAATCTTAGATATTAATCTAATATTATCAAAGTTGGTTCCCCATATTTCCTTCCCACTTCCTTGACATATATATTGACAAGTTAATTATGTGATAAATTTTTCCAAATAGTGATGAAGTGATCATTCGAGGTAATTTGATCCATTACAACTCTTATATAATTATTTCCTTTAGATTTATTTGAAATTCTTGTAACAAAATCCATGGTGATTTTCTCTAATTTCTATGATAGTATGGGTAATAATTTCTTCCTACCCATGGGTTTCCGATGATCCACCACAATTTATTAGCATAATAATATTTTTAAGGTGTCCTCCACAATATCCTTTATGTTATCCCATTAGAATTTTTCTTGGATTCCTCAATACATCTTCATAAATATCTAGTGGATAGAGAAATATGTGTTATTTTTATCATCAAATAGATCATTCTCTTTCTATGGTGTTGAATACACAAAAATTCTTGTTCTAAACCAAATGGATATATATTTTTCAATTGTAATGTATCATATTTTTTCCATTTATTATTTTAAATATTATGAATTATTTCGAGACTGGGCGTGAAGACGGAACATTATTCTGAGGTCCAGTGAGCCCAGAATGGTGGTTTGAACTTTTTTAAAGTTAAGTGAGTCGGCGCTTGTGCGCGGTTGTGGAAGTTTCCAAACGGATGCTCGGATTAAAAATATGAGGGCACCGTTGCGTCTGAGATGATGACTTTACCTAAGAAGGAGCTTAACCTCGACCGGTGTGGGTCGAGGGAGAAATTTTATTTTCATACTTTTTAAGTAAAATAAAATAAAATAAATTAACAAGTTTATTTTATTTAACGAAACATCCATTGTAGTGTGGCAACGACGCAACTGTTTCCTAAATTAATGGCATGTCATAATAACTTCAAAATGGAGATTCTACGTCATTAATGCTACTGCGTAATTAAATGAAAACATGTTTCCCTTTTTAATGGGTTAAGCAATTGTTGATCATTGGAAACATTTGAGAGGAACCTCTACCGAATCCGTGAGGAGTTAGAGAGAATTATCGGTGACAAACGACAGCGGATCGAGATCGAGGATCGTTGCGCCGATATTGAAGGATCTCGATGACAACAGAAGCATGATGCCTTCATCAGTGATCGATCCTTTCGAAAGGTATGGGTCTGTTATTTCAATTTCTTTTCCCCGTTTTTGAGTTTAAATGAAGAACGCGGATCAACCACAAATAAGTTGATCCGCGGATTCATACGTTCTTGCGGGAGGGTTTTCTTTGGGATGATTTTGGGGAATTAATCCATGATTTTTATTTATGTTGATCTATGATCCGTTTAAACTTATTAACGGGAGCGGATCAACACCGTGACTAATGGCGGTGGAGGTTTATTCCTCAAATTGTTTATTGGATTTCCTCCCCCATTCTTTCTTCGCGTTCTTCTCGGGGCGACGAACAACGGATCGTTACACATCCGTTCCACGACACAGTGATCCCAAATCGAAGTTTCAAAAAATAAATGACCTTGTGGAGGTTCGGCGATGATGGAAGACGATAAATCGGACCGGATCGGGAAAGGACGTTCTTCAAGCGTTCTTCATGCAGGAAGATCAAAACACGTTTTCGGAGCTGATCGGAGGTCTGAAATCACCAAAAGAGGCTTTGTGGTGATGGGGCGACCAAAACCTGAAGGTTTTGTGGTGATCGGACAGAAGGATCGACGAACGGATCATCACTAGAGGCATGATGGCAGAAGTCCACGTTTATGGAAATTTCCAGAATACACGACGTGTACTTCCGAAGAACACACCGTGTAGTACTGGCAGCGGTGGCTAGGGTTTCGGGGTCCGAGAGGAATAACACGGCGTGTGACCCCGATCACACGGCGTGTTAGACTTTCCCCAAAGCTCGGCGTGTACTTTGGGTAGTACACGGACACGGGATGAGCTACACGGCTTCAGGCGACACGGCGTGTACAGCACGGCAGAAGCGGCTACACGGAGCTCGGCATGTATCTCACGGATATGTGGACACAGGATGGGGTACACGACTGTGTACTCCATCACACGGCCAGGCGAGGCCAGTAATGCGGGTCACCCCGTGTACAGATTACACTGGTTGGAGTACACGGGTTGATGACTGTGTACGGGCACATGGCCAGAGTACACGGAGTCAACCCCAGTTACCCAGACACGACGTGTACACTGTACTACATGCCGTGTACTATGTTTTTCTACACGACCAGCCTTTGACACAGGCCATTGTACACGGGCAGTACCCAGGGTCAGACAACACGACGTGTACCTTTTCTACACGCCGTGTACTTTTTGTAAAATGGATTGGTCTTTTCGTTCACCATACCTTGGACGTCTTTCGTTTGGGTTAGTGACCCTTCTTCTTGTTACCCTGAAGGTCATGCATCATTTCCCACTCAGGAGTATGATCCCTTCAGCAGGACTTTCTGTGATAGAGTTAGGCATCCATCCGAGAGGCCCGGATCGAGATCCCCTATCCATTCCTGGCCCTAGGTAGAGTCAGGCATCGACGTGACCAACCTTACCGGGCATTGATCCTCTACCTAGATAGTGTATCACCTAACTGGAGAATCTGTATGAGTCGCGGTATCCGCCATGGCCCTGGCAGTGATCCTCATATGTGTATCGTGATCTTTCCCACTCAAAAGTGTGTCTCCCGTAATGAGTGCTTATATCCACCGTAACCTTTGCACTCAGGAGTGTGTCTCCTATAATGAGTGTATCTATATCTCGTGATGGTTCCTGATGAACAACACTTCTCAGATGGACGTCATCAGAGCCATAGGACTCATGGAGTGTGTTCTCCCGGAACAAGTGCATCACAGAATCTTCGAACAAAATCTCTAATGGGGGTATACAGTTGTGTCACTTGTCTCTAGACCAAGGGTCTGGGTTTTGATTATATTTGGTTTTTTCTATATGTTATGTAGACATATAATGTGCATAGCTGACTGCACCTTTAGTTTGTGTACTGCTTTGTGGTTTTCGGGGTCCTCTACTGAGTATTGTTATACTCACCCCTACACGAGCTTTACCCGCACGTCTAGTGTCTTGTGAAGACGAGTAGCCATTTGAAAGAGTCTAGGGAGGACCAGGACAGGACTGAGATTTCTGAGTTTCCTACAGGCCGAGGCATTCCTACGGCTACGAGCGGCAGTCCCAGAACCTTTTGTGCTTATAGGTTGGACTTTGCAGTTTTCAGACTCTTGTTTTTGGTGGGCTTCTATTCTGGCCCAGTTTACCTTTACAACACTCTACCTTTCGTCATACTCTGTTGGTTGGGTTTAGTTGTATGCATGAATTCTCTTCCTTAGTAGTTTTTACATTTCAGCATTTGTGGGCTTGGAGATGTGTGCGTGTGTACAGGTACATAGGCAATGCCTCCCATGTTAGTGATATGCCTACTCGGTGCTAGTCACCAGCCCTTGGCCTATTGGAGGTGGGATTGGGAAGTCACGGCACGGGCCCCACTGGGACAGGTCGTGATAGAGTGGTATCAGAGCTGGTCGGTTATACCTTAGGACCAAGAGTCTGTGAGTTTGGTTTGGGGTAACAGTGTTGAGTGTTTCAGGTTCGGATTTCAGGCCAGAGACGCCAATGTTGGTGCGGCGGCCGACGTATCAATACACCAGGACAATGATAACCTGCTTTTCGACTTGGTACACGAAATCATTTGTTGAGGGGAAATAAAAGGTACATGAATTATATAGGAATGGGTTGTGTTTTACATGTCCTTTGTGTCAGCTATTCAGATATACTCATTGACCATAGTACATCTTGTTTGTTTACAGGATGCCTCTGCGACGCATACCCGCTAGTGTTCAGGAGCACGATCACGAGGATGACCCCCTCAGTGACAAGGCTTCGATACAGGGACCAGCTCCCCATGCGTTGCCAGCAGGTGGTGCAGCTGCTGTACCACCACCAGTGGAGCAGCCAGTGGTACCCACAGTACCGACCGATGAGGAGCGCAGGCTTAGCGCGCTCCATGAGTTTCAGAGACAGAGGCCCCTCAGGTTCCGAGGCGAGCCCAACCCTCAGGCGGATGAGGACTGGATTGAGGCGGTGACAAGAGTTCTCCTTCTAGTGAGGACACCAGCAGACCTGATGGTTATCTTAGGAGCAAGACTTCTTCATGGTTCAGCCGGACGATGGTGGAGTCTGACCACACAGACTCATGACGAGGAGACTCTTTCATGGACATAGTTTGAGCGACTCTTCCGGGAGGAGTTCTCTCCGGTTACGCTAAGAGCTGTGCGCATCCAGGAGCTTATTCAGCTCCAGTAGGGCAGTATGACAGTGGCTGACTATTCATCAAGGTTCACCAACCTCGCCATGTACTTGATGGATATGGTCAGGGATCCAAACTTCAGATCTCAGACCTTCGAGCAAGGTTTACGACGAGACATCCGAGCTAGTGTCGTGCCTCTATGCATATCGGCTTATGCTGGAGTTCTCGAGCAAGCTTTGGTGGTCGAGAGCTTCTTGGTGGAGTAGAGATAGCCACCGGTAGTCAGCAGCTGGCATACCGGTGCGGAGGCCTCGGTGGCAGGGAGCCGACATCAGACGCAGGGATCAGGATGTGAGAGACGTCGGAGGAGGACCCATGATAGGGTATCGACAGTCCATGGCTCTTAGGCTGGATCCAGTCAGCCTAGGGAGTAGCGATTCTACACATGCGATGGTAGGGGACATCTTGCTAGCGATTTCTCGACCCGTCGAGCTGATGATAGGGAAGCAGTGGATGGACCACCGAGGCAGAGGTAGAGAATAGAGTAGGCAGACCCTCCAGGTGGCAGACATGGAAGAAGAGCAAGGAGAACTGCAGGTTGTGGAAGACGATTCGACTTACTTCCACCACTACCCCAAGGAGGTCCGCACCAGGCTCATGGAGCTGGGGGACATGGGCGAGGACAACTGCATGAGGTCGAGGCACATGACCCAGGGGCTCCAGGGATGATTCGAGGTACGATCTGTGTCTTTTCTACCTTAGATTCCGTACTCATAGACATAGGTGCCATTTATTCCCTTATAGCCACATGTCTTGTGAAAAACCTCAAAATTCCGGTAGAACTGTTGACTCGATCCTTATGATTGGAGACACTTGCGGGAGGAGACTCGACGATCACACACCTTTGCAGACAGTGTGATCTTACCCTTGGAGTCAAGAGTTTCTGTTGGAACCTCTTGTTGGTAGCGTCGAGGCCTTATGACGTCATTCTCAGTATGGATTGGATATCTTCTGTCCAGGCCCAGATTGACTGTTTTAGGCGAAGAGTTCAGTGTGTCCACCGTGATGGAATGAGGTTTTCCTTTATCGGAGAAAAGGAAACCCAAGCAGCATGAAATGGGATCATGCATAGGAGGGTGAAACTGATCACTCATGAGTTGTCTATCCTTACCCTCAGAGCAGTAGATTTTGTGAGCTCTCAGTTCCCAGCAGTGGTGGTGGAGTATGAGGACGTATTTCCTGAAGATGTTTCAGAATTACCTCCCCACCGGGAAATTGACTTCTGCATCGACTTACACCCCAGGGTGACACCTATTTCCTCATCGGCTTATCGGATGGCTCTGGTAGAGCTTCGGGAGATGAGGGTGCAGTTAGAGGATATACATAGCAAGGGTTTCGTAAGACCCAACGTATCACCATGGGCGGGCCCAGTCTTATTTTCCAAGAAGTAAGATGGGAGTCTGAGGTTGTGCGTGGATTACCGGTGCCTCAACTAGGTGACGGTGAAGAACAAGTATCCATTGCCGAGGATCGATGACCTCTTCGATCATCTAAGAGGGGCACAATGGTTCTCAAAGGTTGACCTTTGATCAGGCTATCACCAGCAACGAGTGCGGGATGAGGATATACCAAATACAACTTTCAGATGCCGCTACGGTCAATATGAGTACTTGGTGATGCCTTTTGTCGTGACAAATGCCACCGTAGTGTTCATGGGGATGATGAACCAAATCTTCCAGCCGTACTTGGACTGGTTCATAGTGGTCTTCATCGACGACATCCTTGTGTAATCGGAGTCAGAGGAGGAGCACACAAGACATCTGCGGATGGTTCTGGATGTACTTCGGGAGCACCAGCTTTATGGGAAGCTCTCAAAGTGCCAGTTCTAGATTCCAGAGGTCCACTTTCTAGGAAATGACATCTCAGCAGATGGAGTAGCTATGGACCCATCCAGGAGCCACCTCAGAGCGTGACGGAGGTTCGAAGCTTCCTTGGTTTGGCAGGGTATTACTAGAGATTAATTCCTGACTTTCCCCGGATATCAGCACCGATGACAGCCTTGACCAGGAAGGGGAAAAAATTCGTGCGGAAAGAAAAGTTCCAGCAGGCTTTTGAGAAGTTGAGACAGATTTTGACGAGCGCCCCGGTCTTGAGATTTCCAGAGGAGGGTGTTGAGTACGTAGGTTTCTGCGACGCATTAGGGACCGGGATCAAATGTGTCCTGATGCAGCGGGATGCAGTGATTGATTATGGTTCACACCAACTTAGGCCACATGAGAAGAACTATGTGACCCATGATCTCGAGTTGGCAGCGGTAGTCTTCGCATTGATGATGTGGTGACACTACCTTATGGGTGAGCAGTTTATTGTCTACTATGACCACAAGAGCCTCAAGTACATCTTCTCACAGAAGGATCTGAATATGAGGCAGAGGAGATGGCTAGAGTTCCTCCAGGACTATGATTTTAAGATCATCTATCCTCCTGGAAAGTGGAACAAGGTGGAATATGCTCTTAGTAGAAGGTCGAGCTCACAACTGTTGAGTGAGGCGACACAGCAGTTAGCCGCGTTACAGTTATCCTTCGTGGATGGAGAGGATACAACTTACCTATAGTCGATAGTTGTCACCCCTCCACTCTTACATAGATTTTGGGAGGCATGGATTGGGGATGTTGACTGTGTAGCTTTACGTGCTCAGTTATCCATGGGACATGCACCTGATGGATATTCGCAAGGTGGGGAGCATGTACTTATTTTTAGAGGATGCACTGTTGTACTAGTGTCCTTCGAGGAGGAGGTCTTGAGGGAGTTTCATACATCCCCCTTGGCAGTACATCATAGAGTGGAAAAGACGTACCAGGATCTCCGACGATAGTTCTGGTGGTCAGGCATGAAGAGGGAAGTAGCGGATTTTGTTTCTCGATGCCTCACATGACAGCAGGTGAAGGCTGAGAACCAGGTTCCAGGGGGATTAGCTCACCCCCTGGAAGTTTCAGACTGGAAGTGGGATGGAATATCGATGGACTTCGTGACAGGCTTACCATGGACGTCCAAGGGGCATGATTCCATTTGGGTGATCGTTGACCGACTCACCAATTCGGCCCTCTTCCTAGCTATCAGGGAGCAGAGTTCCGTAGAGAGATTGGGATGACTCTATGTGCAGGAGATAGTTCGGCTTCATGGCGTACCCTAGACTATAGTCTCAGACCTAGATGCTCGCTTCACATCCCAGTTGTGGAAGGGATTTTAGGAGGCTTTTGGGACTCAGCTACGCTTGAGTACAACGTTTCATCCCCAAACGGATGGTCAGATGGAGAGTACCATTCATGTTCTGGAGGGTATGTTGCAAGCCTGTATCTTGGACTTTGGTCGCAGTTGGGAGGGCCACCTACCACTGGTGGAGTTTGCATACAACAATAGCTACCACTCCACCATTGGTATGGCACCGTTCGAGGACTTGTATGGGAGACCATGCCGGTCACCACTTTACTAGACCGACCCCGAAGAGTTAGCACTCATGGGTCTAGAGTTAGTGCGAGCCACCACAGAGAAGGTGCAGATCATCCGAGAGCAGATGAAGACTGCAAAGAGCCGGCAGAAGTCTTATGATGATAGGTGACAGAGACCTCTGGAGTTCGAAGAGGGAGACCACGTCTTTCTTCGGGTCTCACCTCAATGAGGGTTGCGGAGATTTGGCCGAGGCAGCGAGCTATCTCCAAGGTTCATCGGACCTTTCCAGATTCTGTGCAGAGTTAGAGAGGTGGCTTATGGCCTAGATCTACCACCACAGTTGTATCTGTTACATGATGTCTTCCACGTGTCTCAGCTGAGGAGGTATGTGCACGACCCATCGCACGTCATCGACTGGGGCGAGCTTGACATCGAGGATGTAGTGACCTTTGCTGAGTACCCGGTAGAGATCGAGGATCAGTAGGAGAGAATCCTTCATGGGCGATCTATTCCCTTGGTGTGCATCCGGTGGCAGCATGGGAATCTTCAGGAGAGCACGTGGGAGTGGGAGACTCAGATTCGTGCCCAATACCCACATCTTTTTGAGTAGCTCTTGTTTTGGCTTTTCGGGGATGTAAATACCCAAGGTGGGGAGAATGTAATGTATTATATTATTTACGTTTATTATTTTAAATATTATAAATTATTGCGAGACCGGGAGCGAAGACGACACATCATTCCATGGTCCAGTGAGCCCAGAATGGTGGTTTGAAATTTTTTAAAGTTAAGTGAGTCAGCGCTTGTGCACAGTTGTGGAAGTTTCCAAACGGATGCCCGGATTAAAAATTTTAGGGAACCGTTGCGTCCAAGACGACGAATTTACCTAATAATAAGCTTAACCTCGACTGGTGTGGGTCAACAGAGAAAGTTTATTTTTGGACGTTTAAGTAAAATAAAATAAAATAAATTAACAAGTTTATTTTATTTAAGGAAACATCCGCTGCAGCGTGGAAATGACGCAGCTGTTTCCTAAATTAATGGCGCGTCATAATAACTTCAAAATGGCGAGTCGACATCATTAAAGCTGCCACGTAATTAAATGACAACATGTTTCCTTTTTTAATGGGTTTATCATTTGTTGATCATTGGAAACATTTGAGAGGAACCTCTATCGAATCCATGAGGCGTTAGGGAGAATTCTCAACGACGAATGACGACGGATCAAGATCGAGGATCGCTGCGCCGACATTGAAGGATCTTGATGACAAAGGCAGAGTGATTCCTTCATCAGCGATCGATCCTTTCGAAAGGTAGGGGTTTGTTATTTCAATTTCTTTTCCCCATTTTTGAGTTTAAACGACGAACAAAGATCCACCACGAACAAGTTGATCCACAGATTCGTACGTTCTTGCAGGAGGGTTTTCTTTGGGATGATTTTGGGGAATTAATACTTTCTTTTTATTTATGTTGATCTCTGCTCCGTTTAAACTTATTAATGGGAGTAGATCAAAACCATGAAGAACGACGGCGGAGGTTTGTTCCTCAAATTGTTTATTGGATTTCCTCCCCCATTCATTCTCCGTGTTCTTCACGGGGCGACGAATAACGGATCATTGTGCATCTGTTCCGCGATGCAAAGATCCCAAATCGAAGGTTCGAAACCGCAACGACCTTTTGGAGGTGCGGCGACGATGACGGATGACAAATCAGACCGGATCGTGAAAGGGTGTTCTTCGATCGTTCATTATGCGGGTAGATCAAAACACGTTTTCAGAGCCGATCGAAGGTCTGAAAACACCGGAAGTGGCTTCTTGGTTATGGGGCGACCAAAACCTGAAGGTTTTGAGGCGATCAGATGGCCAGATCGACGAACAGATCATCACCAGAGACGTGACGGCGGAAGTCCACTTTTCTGGAAATTTCCAGAATACATGGCGTGTACTTCCAAAGAACACACCGTGTAGTACTGAAGGCGGTGGATAGGGTTTCAGGGTCAGAGAGGAATAACACGATGTGTGACTCTGATTACATGGCATGTTGGACTTTCCCCGAAGCTCGGCGTGTACTTTTGGTAGTACACGGACACGGGATGAGCAACACGACTTCAGGTGACACGGCGTGTACAGTGCGGCAGAAGCGGCTACGTGGATCTTGGTGTGTATCGTGTGGATACGCGGACACGGGATGGGGTACACTACCGTGTACTCCATCACACATCCATGTGAGGCCAGTAATGCGGGTCACCCAGTGTGCAGATTACACGAGTTGGAGTACACGAGTTGATGACCGTGTACGAACACATGGCCAGAGTACACGGAGCCAACCCCAATTACCCGGAAATGGCGTGTACACCGCACTACATTCCATGTACTAAGTTTTTCTACATGACCAGCCTTGACACGGGCCGTTGTACACGGGCAGTACCCAGGGTCAGACAACACGACGTGTACCTTTTCTACATGTTGTGTACTTTTTGGAAAATGGCTTGGTCCTTTCGTTCACCGTACCTTAGAAATCCCTAGTTTGGGTTAGTGCCCCATCTTCTTGTTCCCTTGAAGGTCAGGCATTATTTCCCACTCAGGAGTATGATCCCTTCAGCAGAACTTTCTGTGATAGAGTTAGGCATCCATCCAAGAGGCCCTGATCGAGATCCTCTATCCATTCCTGACCATAGGTAGAGTTAGGCATCGACGTGGCCAACCTTACCGGGTGTTGATCCTCTACCTAGCTGGTGTATCACCTAAATGGTGAATCCGGATGAGTCACGGTATCCGCCAGGGCCCAGGCAGTGATCATCATCTGTGTATCGTGATATTTCCCACTCAGGAGTGTGTCTCCCATAATGAGTGCTTCTATATACCGTAACCTTTCCACTCAAGAGTGTGTCTCCCGTAATGAGTGTAGGTATCTCTCGTGACGGTTCCCGAGGAACAACACTTCTCAAACAAACATCATCAGAGCCATAGGACTCGTGGAGTGTGTTCTCCCAGAATGAGTGCATCAAGGAATCTTTGAACAGAATCCCTAAAGGGGGTATGCAGTTGTGTGACTTGTCTCTACACCACGGGTCTAGGTTTTGAGAATATCTAGTTTGTTATATATGTTCTGTAGACATATACTATGCATAGCTGACTGTACCTTTACTTTGCGTGCTGATTTGTGGTTTTCGGGGTCCTCTACTGAGTATTATTATACTCACCCCTGCACGGTCTTTGCCAGCACGTTTGGTGTCTTGTGAAGACGAGCATCCTTTTGACAGAGTCCAGGGCGGACCAGGACAGGACCGAGATTTCTGAGTTTTATACAGGCCGAGGTGTTCCTACGGCTACGAGCATAAGTCCCAGAACCTTTTGTGCTTACAGGATGGACTTTTCAGTTTTCAGACTCTTGTTTTTGGTGGGCTTGTATTATAGCCCAGTTTACTTTTACAGCACTCTACCTTTCATCGTACTCTGTTGGTTGGGTTTAGTTGTATGCACGCATTCTTTTCCTTGGTGGTTTTTACATTTCAGCATTTTTGGGCTTGGAGATTTGTGTGTGTGCACAGGTACTTAGACAATGCCTCCCATGTTAGTGATATGCCTACTCGGTGCTAGTCACTAGCCCCTGGCCTATTGGAGGCGGACTTGGGGAGTCACGGAGCGACCCCCACTAGGACAGGTCGTGACAGAGTGGTATCAGAGCTAGTCGTTTCTACCTTAGGACCAAGAATCTGTGAGTTTGGTTTGGGGCAACAATGTTGAGAGTTTCAGGTTCAGCTTTCAGGCCAAAGACCCCAGTGTTGGTGCGACGACTGATGTATCCATACACCAGGACTCTGATAACCTGATTTTCGACTCGATACATGAAAGCACTGGTTGCGGGGAAATAAAAGGTACATGCATCATATAGGAATGGGTTGTGTTTTCCATGTCCTTTGTGTCAGCTATACATATATACTCATTGAACATAGTACATCTTGTTTGTTTATAGGATTCCTCCGCGACGCATACCCGCTAGGGTTCAACAGCATGATAACAAGGATGACCCCCTTAGTGAAGAGGCTTCGATATAGGGACTAGCTCCCTAGGCATTGCCAACAAGTGGTGAAGCTGCTGTACCACCACTAGTGGAGCAGCCAGTGGTACCCGCGGTACTGACCGGTGAGGAGCGCAGGCTCAGCGCCCTCCATGAGTTTCAAAGACAGAGGCCCCTCAGGTTCAGAGGCGAGCCCAATCCTCAGGTGGCTGAGGACTGGCTTGAGACGGTGACTAGAGTTTTCTGCCTAGTGAGGACACCAGCATACCAGATAGTGATCCTAGGAGCGAGCCTTCTTTAGGGTTCGGCCAAACAATAGTGGAGTCTGACCACACAGACTCATGACGAGGAGACTCTTTACTGGACGGAGTTTTAACGACTCTTTCGGGAGGAGTTCTCTCCAGTTACGCTGAGAGCTATGCACATCCAGGAGCATCTTCAGCTCCAGCAGGGCAGTATGACAGTGGCTGACTATTCATCACAGTTCACCAACCTCGCCAGGTACTTGATGGATATGGTCCGGGATCAGTACTTCAGAGCTCATAACTTCGAGCGAGGTTTATGATGAGACATCCGAGCTAGTGTCATGCCTCTTTTCATATCAACTTATGCTTGAGTGCTCGAGCAAGCTTTGGGGGTTGAGAGCTTCTTTGTGGAGTAGAGACAGCCGTTGACAGTCAGCAGCAGGCAGACCAGTGCGGAGACCTCAGCGACAGGGAGCCGTTGTCAAACACAGAGATCAGGATGTGAGAGACGTCAGAGGAGGACCCGGGATAGGGGATCGACAGTCCAGGGCTCTCAAGCTGGATCCAGTCAACCTAGGGAGAAGTGATGCTACACATGAGACAGTTGGGGACATCTCGCTAGAGATTGCCCGACCCATTGAGCTTCTGACAGGGAAGTGGTGGATGGACCACCGAGGTAGAGGCAGGTAATAGAGCAGGCAGACCATCCAGGAGGCGGACATGGAAGAGGAGTAGGGAGAGCTTCAGGTGGTGGCAGGCAATTCGACTTACTTCCACCACCACCCCCTAGAGGTCCGCATTAGGCTAAGGGAGCTGGGGGACATGGGCAAGGATAGCTGCATGCGGTCGAGGCATACGACCCAGGGGCTCCAGGGATGATTTGAGGTATGATCTGTGTTTTTTCTACCTTATCTTCCTTACTCATAGACACAGGTGCCAGTCATTCCCTTATAGCCACATGTCTTGTGCAAAACCTCGAGATTCAGGTAGAACCGTTGACTCGATCCTTACGCTTGGAGACACCTGCAGGAGGAGACTCGACGGTCACACACCTTTGAAAACAATGTGATCTTACCCTTGGAGGAGAGAGTTTCGGTTGGAACCTCTTGGTGGTAGCTTCGAGGCCTTAAGACGTTATTATCGGTATGGATTGGATATCTTTGGTCCATGCCCAGATTGACTGTTTTAGGAAAAGAGTTTGGTGTGTCCGCCGTGATGGAACGAGGTTTTCCTTTATCGGAGAAAAGGAAACCCAGGCATCACAAAATGGGCTCATTCATAGGAGGGTGCAGCCAGTCACTCATGAGTTGTCTAGCCTTACCCTCGGAGTAGTAGATTTTGTGAGCTCTCAGTTCCCAGCAGTGGTGGTGGAGTATGAGGATGTATTTACCGAAGATGTTCCAGGATTACCTCCCCGCCGAGAAATTGACTTCTGCATCGACTTACACCCCGGGACGACACCGATTTCCTCATCGGATTATCGGATGGCTCCCGCAGAGCTTCGCGAGCTGAGGGTGCAGTTGGAGTATTTGCAGAGAAAGGGTTTCGTAAGACCCAGCGTCTCACCCTGGGCGGCCCTAGTCTTGTTTTCCCAGAAGTCAGACGGGAGTCTGAGGTTGTGCGTGGATTACCGACGCCTGAACCAGGTGACAGTGAAGAACAAGTATCCACTGCTGAGGATCAATGACCTCTTCGATCAGGTAAGAGGGGAAAATTGGTTCTCAAAGGTTGACCTTCGATCAGGCTATCACTAGCTACGAGTGTGGGATGAGGATATACAAAAGACGTCTTTCAGATGCCTCTGTGGTCACTATGAGTACTTGGTGATGCCTTTTGATGTGACGAACGCCCTCGCAGTGTTCATGGGGATGATGAACCGGATCTTCCAGCCGTACTTGGACCGGTTCATAGTGGTCTTCATCGATGACATCCTTGTGTACTCGGCGTCAGAGGAGGATCACGCGAGACACCTACGGATGGTTCTGGACATACTTCGGGAGCACCAGATTTATGGGATTCTCTCAAAGTTCCAGTTCTGGATTCAGGAGGTCCACTTTCTGGGACATGTCATCTCAGCAGATGGAGTAGCTGTGGACCCAGCCAAGGTGGAGGCTATGTTAGCATGGGAGCCACCTCGGAGCGTGACAGAGGTGTAGAGCTTCCTTGGGTTGGCAGGGTATTACCGGAGATTCATTCCTGACTTCTCCCAGATATCAGCACCGATGATAGCCTTGAACAGGAAGGGGAAACCCTTCGTGTGGATAGAAAAGTGTCAGCAGGCTTTCGAGAAGTTGAGAGAGAGTTTGACAAGCGCCCCAGTCTTGAGATTTCCAGAGGAGGGTGTCGAGTACGTAGTTTTCTGCGACACATCAGGGACCGGGCTCGGCTTTGTCATGATGCAGCGGTATGTAGTGATTGATTATGGTTCATTCCAGCTTAGGCCACATGAACAGAACTATGTGACCCATGATCTTGAGTTGGTAGCTGTAGTCTGCGCATTGAAGATGTGGAGACGCTACCTTATGGGCGAGTGGTTTATTGTCTACTCTGACCATAAGAACCTAAAGTACATCTTCTCATAGAAGGATCCGAATTTAAGGTAGAGGCGTTGTCTGTAGTTCCTCTAGGACTATGATTTTGAGATTATATATACTCCTGGAAAGGGGAACAAGGTGGCAGATGCTCTTAGCAGAAGGTCAAGCTCATAGCTCTTGAGTGAGGCGACACAGCAGTTAGCCGCGTTATAGTTATCCTTCATGGATGGAGAGGATATAGCTTAACTACAGTCGATGGTTGTCACCCCTCCACTCTTACAGAGAGTTAGGGAGGCACAACTTGGGGATGTCGACTGTGTAGCTTTACATGCTCAATTATCCACAAGACATGCACCTGATGGATATTCGCAAGGTGGGTAGCATATACTTATTTTCAGAGGACGCACTTTTGTACTAGTGCCATTCCAGGAGGAGGTCCTGAGGGAGTTTCATACATCCCCCTTGGAGGTACATCCTAGAGTGGAAAAGATGTACCAGGATCTCCGACGACAGTTCTAGTGGTCATGCATGAAGAGGGCAGTAGCGGATTTTGTTTCTCGATGCCTCACATGCCAGCAGGTGAAGTCTGAGCAACAGGTTCCAGCGGGATTAGCTCACCCCTGGAAGTTCCTGTGTGGAAGTGGGATGGAATATCGATGGACTTCGTGACGGGCTTACCATGGACGTCCAAGGGGCATGATTTCATCTGGGTGATCGTTGACTGACTCACCAAGTCGGCCCACTTCCTAGCTATCAGGGAGTAGAGTTCCGTAGAGAGCTTGGGACGCCTGTATGTGCAGGAAATAGTTCGGATTCATGGCGTCCCCTCGACTATAGTCTCAGACTGAGACGCTGGCTTCACATCCCGGTTGTGGAAGGGATTGTAGGAGGCTTTTGGGACTCAGCTACACTTGAGTACAACGTTTCATCCCCAGATGGATGGTTAAACGGAGAGGACCATTCAGGTTCTGGAGGATATGTTGCGAGCCTGTATCTTGTAATTTGGTCGCTGTTGGGAGGACAACCTACCACTGGTGGAGTCTGCGTACAACAACATCTACCACTCCACCATCGATATGGTACCATTCGAGGCCTTGTATGGGAGACCCTTCCGGTCACCGCATTGCTGGACCAACCCCAGAGAGTCAGCACTCATGGGTCTAGAGTTAGTGTGAGCCACCACAGAGAAGGTGCAGATCATCTGGGAGTGGATGAAGACCGCACAGAGCCGGCTGAAGTCTTATGCTGACAGGCGTTGGAGACCTCTGAAGTTCGAAGAGGGAGACCATGTCTTTCTTCGGGTCTCACATCAAAGAGGGTTGTGGAGATTTGGCCGAGGTGAAAAACTATCTCTGAGGTTCATCAGACCTTTCCAGATTCTGTGTATAGTTGGTGAGGTGGCGTACCGCCTAGCTCTACTGCCACAATTGCATCAGGTACATGATGTCTTCCACATGTCGCAGCTGAGGAGGTAGGTTCATGACCCATCGCACGTCATCGACTGGGGTGAACTTGACATCGAGGATGGAGTGACCTTTGCTGAGTACCCGATGGAGATCGAGGATCGGTAGGAGAGGATCCTTTATGGGAGATTGATTCCCTTGGTGCGCGTCCGGTGGCAGCACGTGAATCTTCAGGAGTGCACGTGGGAGTGGGAGGCTCAGATCCGTGCCCAGTACCCTCATCTTTTTTAGTAGCTCTTGTTTTGGTTTTTCGGGAATGTAAAGCCCCAAGGTGGGGAGAATGTAATGTCTCAGATTTTTTCCGTTTATTATTTTAAATATTATGAATTATTTCAAGACCGGGCGCGAAGACGACACATCATTCTGTGGTCCAGTCAGCCCGAAATGGTGGTTTGAACTTTTTTAAAGTTAAGTGAGTCGGCACTTGTGCGCAGTTGTGGAAGTTTCCAAACGGATGCCCGAATTAAAAATATAAGGGCACCGTTGCATCCAGGACGACAAATTTACCTAAGAAAGATTTTAACCTCAACCGGTGTGGGTCGAGGGAGAAAGTTTATTTTCGGATGTTTTAAGTAAAATAAAATAAAATAAATTAAAAAATTTATTTTATTTAAGGAAACATCTGCTGCAGCGCGGCAATGGCGTAGCTGTTTCCTATATTAATGGCGCATCATAATAACTTCAAAATGGCGAGTCGACATCATTAATGATGCCGCGTAATTAAATGACAACATGTTTCCCTTTTTAATGGTTTAATCAATTGTTGATCGTTGGCAATGTTTGAGAGGAACCTCTTCCAAATCCACGAGGCGTTAGAGAGAATTCTCGGCGACGAAGGACGGTGGATCGAGATCGGGGATCTCTGCGTCGACGTTGAAGGATCTCAACGACAATTATAGTGCGATGCCTTCATCAGTGATCGATCCTTTCAAATGGCAGGGGTTTGTTATTTCAATTTCTTTTCCCCATTTTTGAGTTTAAATGATGAACGCAGATCAACCACGAACAAGTTGATCCGCAGATTCGTACGTTCTTGCGGGAGGGTTTTCTTTATGATGATTTAGGGGAATTAATCCATGATTTTTATTTATGTTGATCTCTGCTCCGTTTAAACTTATTAATGGGAGCGGATCAACGCCGTGACGAACGACGACGGAGGTTCGTTCCTCAAATTGTTTATTAGATTTCCTTCCCCATTCTTTCTTCGCGTTCTTCATGGGGTGACGAACAATGGATCATTGCGCATCCATTCCATGACGCAATAATCCCAAATCGAAGGTTCAACACCGCAATTACCTTGTGGAGGTGCAGTGATGATGGCGGACGACGAATCAGATTGGATTGGGAAAGGGTGTTCTTCGAGCGTTCTTCGTGTGGAAAGATCAAAACACATTTTCAGAGCCGATCGGTGGTCCGAAAACAACGAAAGCAGCTTCATGGTAATGGGGTGACCAAAACCTGAAGGTTTCGTGGTGATCAGACAGCCGGATCAATGAATGGATCATCACCATAGGTGCGACGACGAAAGTCTGCGTTTCTGGAAATTTCCAGAATACACGGCATGTACTTCTGAAGAACACGTCATGTAGTACTGGCGGCGGCGGCTAGGGTTTCGGGGTCAGATAGGAAGAACATGATGTGTGACCCCGGTCACACGGCGTGTTCGTCTTTCCCCGAAGCTTAGCATGTACTTTGGGTAGTACACAGACACGGGATTAGCTACATGGCTTCAGGCGACATGGCATGTACAACGCGGGAGAAGTGGCGACGTAGAGCTTGGCGTATATCTCACGGATACGCGAATAGGGGATGGGGTACACGACCGTGTACTCCATCACACGGCGAGGCAAGGCCAGTGACACGGGTCACCCCATGTGCAGATTACACGGGTTGGAGTACACGGGTTGATGACCGTGTACGAGCACATGGACAGAGTACACAGAGCCAACCCCAGTTAACCAGACACGGCGTGTAAACCATACTACACACAATGTAATAAGTTTTTCTACATGACCATCCTTTGACATGGGCTCTTGTACACAGGCAGTACCCGAGGTCAGATAACACGGCATGTACCTTTTCTACACGTCGTGTACTTTTTGGAAAACAGCTTGGTCCTTTCGTTCACCGTACCTTGGACGTATTTCGTTTGGGTTAGTGTCCCTTCTTCTCATTCCCTTGGAGGTCATACATCATTTACCATGCAGGAGTATGATCCCTTCAGCATGAATTTCTTTGATAGAGTCATGCATCCATCCGAGAGGCCTAGATCGAAATCCTATATCCATTCCTGACCCTAGGTAGAGTCAGGCTTCGACGTGACCAACCTTACCAGGCGTTGATCCTCTACCTAGCTGGTGTATCAACTAACTGGTGAATTCAGATGAGTCACGGTATCCACCATGGCCCTGGCAATGATCCTCATCTGTGTATCGTGTTATTTCCCACTCCGGAGTGTGTCTCCCATAATGAGTGCTTCTATCAACCGTAACCTTTCCACTCAAGAGTGTGTATCCCGTAATTAGTGTAGATATCTCTCATGATAGTTCTCGATGAACATCACTTCTTGGAAAGACGTCATTAGAGCCATAGGACTTGTGGAGTGTGTTCTCCCGGAACGAGTGCATCACAAAATCTTTGAACAGAATCCCTAACAGGGGTATTCGGTTGTGTGACTTGTCTCTAGACCACGAGTCTGGGTTTTGAGTATATCTGGTTTGTTCTATATGTTATGTAGACATATACTGTACAGAGCTGACTGTACCTTTACTTTCTGTACTGCTTTGTGGTTTTCAGGGTCCGCTACTGAGTATTGTTATACTCACCCCTACACGGGCTTTGCCTGCACATCTGGTGTCTTGTGAAGACGAGAATCCTTTTGACCAAGTCCAGGGAAGACCAGGACAGGACCAATCTTTTTGAGTTTCCTACAGGCTGAGGCTTTTCTACGGCTATGATCGGCAGTCCCAGTACCTTTTGTGCTTACAGGTTGGACTTTTCAGCTTTCAGACTCTTGTTTTTGGTGGGCTTGTATTCTGGCCCAGTTTACTTTTACAACACTCTGCCTTTCTTTGTACTCTGTTGGTTGGGTTTATTTGTATGCATAAATTCTTTTCCTTAGTGGTTTTTACATTTCAGCATTTGTGGGCTTGGAGATGTGTGAGTGTGTATAGTTACTTAGGCAATGCCTCCCATGTTAGTGATATGCCTACTCGGTGCTAGTCACCAGCCCCTGGCCTATTGGAGGAGGGCTTGGGGAGTCACGGCGCGGGCCCCACTGGGACGGGTTGTGACAGAGTGGTATCAGAGCTGGTCGGTTCTACCATAGGACCAAGAGTCTGTGAGTTTTGTTTGGGGCAACAGTGTTGAGTGTTTTGGGTTCGACTTTCAGGCCAGAGACCCCAGTGTTGGTGCGGCGGCCGACGTATCCGTACACCAGGACTCTGATAACCTTATTTTTGACTCGGTACATGAAAGCACCAGTTGTGGGGAAATAAAAGGTACATGCATCATATAAGAATGGGTTGTGTTTTCCATGTCCTTTGTTTCAGCTATCTAGATATACTCATTGACCATAGTACATCTTTTTTGTTTATAGGATGCCTCCGCGACGCATACCTGCTAGGGTTCAGCATCACGATCACGAGGATGACCCCCTTAGTGACGAGGCTTCGATACAGGGACCATCTCCCCATGCATTTCCACCAGGTGGTGCACCTACTGGACCACCACCAGTGGAGAAGCCAGTGGTACCTGTGGTACTGACCGGTGAGGAGCGCAGGCTCAGCGCGCTCCATGAGTTTCAGAGACAGATTCCCCTCAGGTTCTGAGGCGAGCCCGGACCTCAGGCGGATGAGGACTGGATTAAGGCGGTGACTAGAGTTTTCCGCCTAGTGAGGACACCAGTAGACTAGATGGTGATCCTAGGAGAAATCCTTATTCAGGTTTCGGCTGGAAGATGGTGGAGTCTGACCACACAGACTCATGACGAGGAGACTTTTTCATGGAAGGAGTTTGAGGGACTCTTCCGGGAGTAGTTCTCTCCGGTTACGCTGAGATATGTGCGCATCCAGGATCTTCTTCAGCTCCAACAGGGAAGTATGACCATGGCTGACTATTCATCGAGGTTCACAAACCTCGCCAGGTACTCGATGGATATGGTCAGGGATCAGTACTTCAGAGATCGGACCTTCAAGCGAGGTTTATGCCGAGACATCCGAGCTAGTGTCATGACTCTATGCATATCGACTTATGCTGGAGTGCTCAAGAGATCTTTGGTGGTCAAGAGCTTCTTAGAGGAGCAGAGACAGCCACCGGCAGTCAGTAGCAGGCAGACCGATGCGGAGACCTCGGCGGTAGGGAGTCGGCGCCAGATACAGGGATCAGGACATGAGATACATCGGAGGAGGACCCAGGATAGGGGATCGATAGTCCAGGGCTCTCAGGCTGGATCCATTCATCCTAGGGAGAAGCGATGCTATGCATGCGATAGTAGGGGACATCTCACTAGAGATTGCCTGACCCGTCGAGATGCTGACAGGGAAGCGGTGGATGGACCACTGAGGCAGAGGCAGAGAATAGATCAGGCAGACCCGCTAGGTGGCGGACGTGGCATAGGAGAAGGGAGCACTACAGGTGGTGGCAGACTATTCGACTTACTTCCACCACCACCCCCAGGAGGTCTGCACTAGGCTCAGGGAGCTGGGGGATAGGGGCGGGGACAGCTACATGCGGTAGAAGCATATGACCCAGGGGATCCAGGGATGATTCAATGTACGATCTGTGTCTTTTCTACCTTAGCTGTCGTACTCATAGACACACGTCCTAGTCATTCCCTTATAGCCACATGTCTTGTGCAAAACCTAGAGATTCTGGTAGAACCGTTGACTCGATCCTTATGCTTGGAGACACCTATGGGAGGAGACTCCACGATCACACAACTTTGCAGACATTGTGATCTTACCCTTGGAGGTGAGAGTTTCGGTTGGAACCTCTTGGTGTTAGCGTCGAGGCCTTACGACGTCATTCTCGGTATAGATTGGATATCTTCAGTCCACGCCCAGATTGACTGTTTTAGGTGAAGAGTGCGATGTGTCCCCTGTGATGGAATGAGGTTTTCCTTTATCAGAGAAAAGAAAACCTAGGCAACACAAAATGGGCTCATGCATAGGTGGGTGTAACCGATCACTCATGAGTTGGATAGCCTTACCCTCGGAGCAGTAGATTTTGTAAGATCTCAGTTCCCAGCAGTGGTGGCGGAGTATGAAGAAGTCTTTCCCGAAGATGTTCCAAGATTACCTCCCCACCAGAAATTGTCTTCTGCATCGACTTAAACCCCGGGACGACACCAATTTCCTCATCGGCTTATCGGATGGCTCCCGCAGAGCTTCTCAAGCTGAGGGTGAAGTTGGAGGATTTGCAGATCAAGGGTTTCGTAAGACCCAACGTCTCACCCTGGGCAGCCCCAGTCCTGTTTTCCAAGAAGGAAGATAGGATTCTGAGGTTGTGCGTAGATTACCGGTGCCTGAACCAGGTGACGGTGAAGAACAAGTATCCACTATCGAGTATCGATGACTTATTCGATCAGCTAAGAGGGGCACAATGGTTCTCGATGGTTGACCTTCGACCAGGCTATCACCAGCTACGAGTGTGGGATGAGGATATACCAAATATGGATTTCAGATGCCGCTATGGTCACTATGAGTACTTGGTGATGCCTTTTGGAATGACTAATTCCCCCGTAGTGTTCATGGGGCTGATGAACCAAATCTTCCAGCCGTACTTGGACCGGTTCATAGTGGTCTTCATCGACGAAATCCTTGTATACTCGGCCTCAGTAGAGGAGCACACGAGACACCTGCGGATGGTTCTGGACGTACTTCGGGAGCACCAGCTTTATGGGAAGCTCTCAAAGTGCCAGTTTGGGATTCAGGAGGTCCACTTTCTGGGACATGTCATCTCAACAGATAGAGTAGCTATGGACCCAACCAAGGTGGAGGCTGTGTTAGCATGGGAGCCACCTTAGAGCGTGACGGAGGTGCGGAGCTTCCTTGGGATGGCAAGGTATTACCAGAGATTCATTCCTGACTTCTCCTAGATATCAGCACCAATGAAAACCTTTAATAGGAAGAGTCAACCCTTTGTGTGGATAGAAAAGTTCCAACAGGCTTTCGAGAAGTTGATACAAAGTTTGACGAGCGCCCCAGTCATCAGATTGCCAGAGGAGGTTGTCGAGTACGTAGTTTTCTGAGACGCATCAAGGACTGGGCTCGACTGTGTCTTGATGCAGCATCATGCAGTGATTGCTTATGGTTCGCACCAGCTTAGGCCACATGAGAAGAACTATGCGACCCATGATCTCGAGTTGGCAGTGTTAGTCTTCTCATTGAAGATGTGGCGAAATTACCTTATGGGTGGGCGGTTTATTTTATACTCTAACCAGAAGAGCCTCAAGTACATCTTATTACATAAGGATCTGAATCTGAGGCAGAGGCATTGGATAGAGTTCCTCCAGGACTATGATTTTGAGATCATCTATACTCCTAGAAAGGGGAACAAGGTGGAAGATGCTCTTAGCAGAAGGTCGAGATCACAGATGTTGATTGAGGTGACACAACAGTTAGCTGCGTTACAGTTATCCTTCATGTATGGAGAGGATAAATCTTACCTACAGTCAATGTTTTTCACCCCTCCAATCTTATAGTGAGTTAGGGAGGCACATCTTGGGGATTTCGACTGTGTAGCTTTACGTTCTCAGTTATCCATGGGACATGTACCTGATGGATATTCGCAAGGTGGGGAGCACGTATTTCTTTTCATAGGACGCACTGTTGTACCAGTGGCATTCCAGGAGGAGGTACTAAGGGAGTTTCATACATCCCCCTTGCTGGTACATCCTGGAGTGGAAAAGATGTACCCGGATCTCTGATGACAGTTCTGGTGGTAAGGCATGAAGAGGGCAGTAGCAGATTTTGTGTCTCGATGCCTCACATGCCGGCAGATGAAGGATGAGCACCAGGTGCTAGCGGGATTAGCTCACCCCTGGATGTTTCAGAGTGGAAGTGGGATGAAATATCAATGGAATTCATGACGGGATTACCACAGACGTCCAAGGGGCATGATTCCTTCTGGGTGATCATTGACCAACTCACCATGTCGGCCCACTTTCTAGATATTAGGGAGTAGAGTTCCGTAGAGATCTTGGGATGCCTCTACGTGCAGGAGACAGTTCAGCTTCATGGCGTCCCCTCGACTATAGTCTCAGACCGAGATGCTCGCGTCACATACCGGTTGTGGAAGGTATTGTAGGAGGCTTTTGGGACTCAGCTACGCTTGAGTATAGCATTTCATCCCCAGACGGATGGTCAGACGGAGAGGACCATTCAGGTTCTGGAGGATATGTTGTGAGCCTGTATCTTGGACTTTGGTTGTAGTTGGGAGGACCACCTACCACTGGCAGAGTTTTCGTACAACAACATCTACCACTCCACCATCGGTATGACACCGTTCGAGGCCTTGTATGGGATACCCTTCCGGTCACCGCTTTTCTGGACCGATCCTGGAGAGTCATCACTCATGGGTCCAGAGTTAGTGTGATCCACCACAGAGAAGGTGCAGATCATCTGGGAGCGGATTAAGACTACACATAGCCGACATAAGTCTTATGCTGATTGGCGAAGGATACCTCTAGAGTTCTAAGAGGGATACCACGTCTTTCTTCGGGTCTCACATCGATGAGGGTTGCAGAGATTTGGCCGAGGAGGCAAGCTATCTCCGAGGTTCATCGAACCTTTCCAGATTCTATGCAGAGATGGCGAGGTGGCGTACCACCTAGCTCTACCACCACAATTGCATCGTGTACATGATGTCTTCCACGTGTCGCAGCTGAGGAGGTACGTGCATGACCCATCGAACGTCATCAACTGGGGCGAGCTTGACATTGAGGATGGAGTGACCTTTTCTGAGTACCCGGTGGAGATTGAGGATCGGTATGAGAGGATCCTTCGTGGGAGATCGATTCCGTTGGTGCGCATCCGGTGGAAGCACCGGAATCTTTAGGAGAGCACGTGGGAGGGGGAGGCTCAGATCCATGCCCAGTACCCTCATATTTTTGAGTATCTCTTGTTTTGGATTTTCAGGGACGTAAAGCCCCAAGGTGGGGAGAATGTAATGTCTCAGATTTTTTTCGTTTAGTATTTTAAATATTATGAATTATTTAGAGACTGGGCATGAATACGACACATCATTCTGAGGTCCAGTGATCCTAGAATGGTGGTTTGAACTTTTTTAAAGTTAAGTGAGTTGGCGCTTGTGCGCGGTTGTGGTAGTTTCCAAACAGATGCCTGGATTAAAAATCTAAGGGCACCATTGCATCCGGGATGACGACTTTACCTAAAAACGAGATTAACCTCAACCGGTGTGGTTCGAGGGAGAAAGTTTATTTTCGGACGTTTTAAGTAAAATAAAATAAAATAAATTAACAATTTTATTTTATTTAAGGAAACATCCTCTACAACATGGCAACGACGCAACTGTTTCCTAAATTAATGGAACGTCATAATAACTTCAAAATGGCGAGTCGATGTCATTAATTCTACCGCGTAATTAAATGACAACATGTTTCACTTTTTAATGGGTTAAGAAATTGTTGATCGTTGGAAATGGTTGAGAGGAACCTCTGCCGAATCCGCGAGGCGTTAGAGAGAATTCTCAGTGACAAATGACGGAAGATCGAGATCGAGGATCGTTGCCCTGGCGTTGAAGGATCTCGATGACAACGGCATCGCGACACCTTCTTCAGCGATCGATCTTTTAGAAAGGTAGGGGTTTTTATTTCAATTTCTTTTCCCCGTTTTTGAGTTTAAACGACGAACGCGGATCAACCACGAACAGGTTGATTCGTAGATTCGTACGTTCTTGCAGCATGGTTTTCTTTGGGATGATTTTGGGGAATTAATCCATGATTTTTATTTAAGTTGATCTCTGCTCCATTTAAACTTATTAATGGGAGCGGATCAACACCGTGACGAATGACGGCAGAGGTTCATTCCTCAAATTTTTTATTGGATTTCCTCCCCCATTCTTTCTTCGCGTTCATCACGGGGTGACGAACAAAGGATCGTTGCGCATCCGTTCCATGACACAACAATCCCAAATCGAAGATTCGACACTGCAACGACCTTGTGGAGGTGCGGAGACAATGGCGGATGATGAATAGGACCAGATCAGGAAAGGGAGTTCTTCGAGCATTCTTCATGTGGGAAGATCAAAACACATTTTCGGAGCTGATCGGAGTTCCGAAAACACCAAAAGCAGCTTCGTGGTGATGAGGCGACCAATAACTGAAGGTTTTGTGGTGATTGGATGGCCGAATCAATGAATGGATCATCACCAGAGGCGTGACAGCGGATGCTCACATTTCTGGAAATTTCCAGAATACACGGCGTGTACTTCCGAAGAACACGCCGTGTAGTACTGGCAGCGGTGGCTAGAGTTTCGGGGTCAGAGAGGAATAAAAAATCATGTGACCCCAGTCACACCGTGTGTTGGACTTTCCCCAAAGCTCGGCATGTACTTTGGGTAGTACACAGACACGAGATGAGCTACACGGCTTCAGGCAACACGGCATGTACAGCGCGGCAGAAGCGTCTATGCGGAGCTCGGCGTGTATCTCGCAGATATGCAGACACGAGATGGGGTACACGACCGTGTAATCTATCACACGGCCAGGCGAGGCCAGTAACGCGGGTCACCCCATGTGCAGATTACACGGGTTGGAGTACACAAGTTGATGACCGTGTATGGGAACATGGCCAGAGTACTCGGAGCTAACCCCAGTTACCCAGACACGGTGTGTACACCGTACTACACTCTGTGTACAAAGTTTTTCTACCTTACCATCCTTTGACACGAGCCGTTGTACACGGGCAGTACCCGGGGCCAGACAACATGACGTGTACCTTTTCTACACGACGTGTACTTTTTGGAAAACATCTTGGTCCTTTCATTCACCGTACCTTAGATGTCTTTCATTTTTGTTAGTGCCCCTTCTTCTTGTTCCCCTGAAGGTCAGGCATAATTTCCCACTCAGGAGTATGATCCCTTCAGCAAGACTTTCTGTGATAGAGTCTGGCATCTATCTGAGAAGTCCGAATCGAGATCCTCTATCCATTCCTAACCCTAGGTAGAGTCAAGCATCGACGTGACCAACCTTACCAGGCGTTGATCCTCTACCTAGCTGGTTTATCACTTAACTGGTGAATCCGGATGAGTCGTGGTATCCTCCATGGCCCTGGCAGTGATCCTCATCTGTGTATCGTGACCTTTCCCACTCAGGAGTGTGTCTCCTGTAATGAGTGATTCTATCTACCACAACCTTTCCACTCAGGAGTGTGTCTCCCGTAATGAGTGTAACTATCTCTCGTGACAGTTCCTGATGAACAACACTTCTTGGATGGACGTCATCAAAGCCATAGGACTCATGGAGTGTGTTCTGCCGGAACGAGTGCATCATGGAATCTTCGAACAGAATCCCTCATGGGGGTATGTGGTTGTGTGACTTGTCTCTAGACCACGGGTCTGGGTTTTGAGTATATATGGTTTGTTCTATATGTTTTGTTGACATATACTGTGTATATCTGACTGTACCTTTACTTTGTGTACTGATTTGTGGTTTTCGGGGTCCTCTACTGAGTATTGTTATACTCACCCCTGCACAGGCTTTACCCGCATATCTGGCATCTTGTACAGACGAGCAGCCTTTTGACAGAGTCCAGGGCGGACCAGGATAGGACCAAGATTTCTGAGTTTCCTACAGGCTGAGGCGTTCCTATGGCTATGAGCGGCAGTCCCAATAACTTTTGTTCTTACAGGTTGGACTTTGAAGTTTTCAGACTATTGTTTTTGGTGGGCTTGTATTCTGGCCCAGTTTACTTTTACATCACTCTACCTTTCGTCGTACTCTGTTGGTTGGGTTTAGTTGTATGCATGCATTCTTTTCCTTAGTGGTTTTTACATTTCAGCATTTGTGGTCTTTGAGATGTGTGTGTGTGTACAGGTACTTAGGCAATGCCTCCCATGTTATTGATATGCCTACTCGGTGCTAGTCACCAGCCCCTGGCCTATTAGAGGCGGGCTTGGGGAGTCACGACGTGGGCCCCACTGGGACGGGTCATGACATCAATGTTGAATTCATGAATCTTCCCTCCCTTAGTTTCTCTCACATTCTTTTGTAGCTCTGAATCATTCCTCTATGCTTCCTTGATTTTCTATTAGGTAAATAGTTAGTAAATAATTTGGGAAAGGTAGGATGTATTCCCTACATTTATTATTTACAAATATATCATTTTCATATCCATAAATATCAGGTCTTTCTCAAACCACATTATGGATAGGGTAGAAGGTTCCTTTCAGATTAAAGCTTCAAAAACGATATTCACCTTTATAGGATGGCAATGTATTGAGTAGTCATAGTTTTTGATTGATTCCAACCATATCTATTAGTCAATGTTCAGATCCTTATATGTTAATATATACTTTAAACTCATATGATCAGTATATATTAGATACTTATATCCATAGAGTATGTACCTCTAGGTATTCAATACAAGGATAACATATTCTAACTCTAGATTATCCATTGGGTAATTTTTATCTTGGTCTTTAATTATGATAAATTATATACCATGAATTTATCATTTTTCATGAGGATGTAACCCAATAACATATTTGAAGATTCAATTTTTATTAAAAATCATTCTCCACTTAAGGAAAACATGAGTACAGGTGTCGTGAATCACATATTCTCGAGCTCCTTAATGTTTTCTTTACATTCATACAACCATAAATACATTACTCACTTTATGCTAGCATAATTAGTGGGAATGAAAATTGTGAGTAATTTCTAACAAAGAATTGATAGTACCTATTTAATCTAAGAAATATAAGGATGTCTATGGAACTCATTAGTATGTTTCATTCCTTAAATTCCTTCAACTTTGATGGGTCCATGGAAATTCCATTCACATGTGGTCAAATTCTCTAAGAATGTGACTTGATGCATCCAAAGGTCAGACTTGTTGAACTATGTAGAACTCATCTCCTTCATTAAATTATTTAGTATAATCCTTATATACTATTAATGTTCATCTTTTCACTTGTTTTTTATTAGAAAATCATCAACAAAGACTACCAAAAATTTATTAATATAATATCGAAGGACTATATCCATCAATATTAAAAATATAAATGGGGTGTTTTCAAGTCTAAATGGAATACCTATTAAATATAAAAGTATATATCTTGTATGAATGACTATATTTTGAATATATTATCTCTTCGCCCTGAGTTGATGATATCCAAAATTAATATCCACTTTTGAGAAGTATTGAGCTCCATGAAATTGGTCAAAAAAATCCTCAATCCATAGTAGTGGATACTTTTTATTTATAGTGATCTTTTTGTGCTCTTAGTAATTTATAAAAATACATATTAACCTATCCTTCATATTGATAAAGAGAAAAAGTCACCCTAAGTTGAGGTACTAGATCATATAAACAATTTTTCCAAATTCTCTTATAGTTTCTTCTTTAATTCCTCTAGTATAAAACTCCATCAACTGTTTCTTATCTCTATGTCCATGTGGCCATTCTATAGACACCATTTACACTTTAATTGAACATAAAAATACTTATTTATATATATCAAAATATAGATTACTATATATTATTAGAGATATGTTTAGAATCAACTAAGAGTCTATCTATTTTATAATCATGTTCATAATAAAACTGGGGGAATATGTAATTTCCAAACCCGGCTTACCATCGAACCTATAGACAGACCGGTATCCACATGACCTCAAGCATGCCTCCCCATACACCAAAGGCTGCCGACTAGCAGCGAGGGTGTACGTATCGTCAGTGGGGAGACAATACCCTCATATCAAAGTTTATATAGTAGTAAAAAAATATATAAATAGATGATAACAAAAAAAGTAATATAAAGAAATAACTAATGCAGAAGTAGTCAATTATAATATCAACTCAATAATGAAAATTTCCAATTCTAGTTTATACAATGTATGCATGTCATGGTGGTACATATCTAAAAGCAGTAAACAAATCTTCATGCTTTACATATCAGTATAGAAAATAATGAAAAACCCAAAGCCCTAAGGTTTATCTCCATGAGTATCCTGAGTTCCCGCTCATTCCTTTTCTCCAAACAACCTGGTACATGGAAACAACACAGTCAAGAGGCCATAGTCCTACAAACAAGTAGAGACCACTCAGGTACCAACGGTACCCTAGTAGGGTGTGAGATGAGAATCTTAGTAATCCGCCACCCACCTGTGTCTAGCACAAACTAGGTAGTGAATAAAATTTCAGAAATGTGCATATATATCAAAGTAATAATAGAATTAAAAAAATAACCAAAAACCCATCAAGGTTCCTAAGTGACACCTGAGAGCGATACCTATTTCATCCCACAGCTGGTATGTCTGATCATGTCAATTATGTATATATATTAAAATAGTAACAATGTATATATATACACAAACAGATAGATATACTTAGCATCCTACTATATGAAAAAAGAAAGTACCAACTCTAAATGGACATATAAACTGAATACTATTTCTGGATGGACGAAGATGTAATGCACATAAATTCGTTACCAGAGGAAGCGCTCACGATCTTTCCCCTGGTCCAAACTCCAAGATCTATCACAGTCTCATGGAAATCAACATGGAAGCTTACACAGTCTTCCTACCCCAGGCTCTCATGGTCCTTTGGAAAATGATGTTGGATGGATCATGATGTAAACACAGACATCCATCACCAAGTGTAGCACACACGGTCTATCCCCTGGCTCAACTCCACAAGCTCTCATGATCTCTAGAGGATTGGCATAAAAACTAACATATTCTTTCTCCCCAAGGGCTCTCACAATCCCTTGTCTCCCCAACCTATATAAGGCATAACCATTCACAAAAAATAAAGCATGAAGCATTTAACCTCTCATGCATTTAATTATCCCATTTCTATTACATATAAGTGAGAAAATTCAAATTTATACTTAAGGAATACCATTATAAGTATTTAATTTAAAACATTAAAATGGAATTCACATTCAAATCAATAATATGAGGCAAGGGCCTCTCATTAATATCATTTACCTTACTCAAATACATTAGTTAACTCAAAAATTAACTAGGTACATGAATCATATTAATTAATTCATCAATTAACTAATCAACAACACAATTCATATCTCATAATTAATTTTAAAAAATCAATTAATTATAAATCTTAACTCTCTATAATCAATTCCACAATGAAATATCGAGATCATAATATCAAAGGCACATAATTAATTCAAAATCAATTATCTCAACTTAGCCAATTCAATATCTCATAATTAATCCCCTGATTAATTATAAATATTACAATCTAAAAGCATATAATTAATTCACAACTAATTATCTCAACTTAACCAATTTAATATAAATCACAATAAATCCCTCGATTAATTATCTCACTTATAATTTTCAAAGCACAAAATTAATTCACAATTAATTATCTCAACATAGCCAAATCAATATCTCATAATTAATCCCCTGATTAATTATACCAATTACAATTCTCAAAGCATATAATTAATTCACAATTAATTATCTCAACTTATCCAATTTTATATCTCATAATAATTCCCCCAATTAATTATCTCAATTAAAAATCAGAAAGCATAAAATTAATTCACACTTAATCATCTTAACCTATCCAATTTAATATCTCATAATTAATCCCCCAATTAATTATCTCAATTATAATTCTCAATGCTCATAATTAATTCAATATTAATTGTCTCAACTTAGCAAATTTAATATCTAATAATTAATCCCCTGATTAATTATCTCATTTACAATTTTGAAAGCATACAATTAATTCACAATTAATTATCTCAACATAGCCAATTTTTATCTCATAATTAATCTCTCGATTAGTTATCTCAATTACAAATCTCAATACACAAAATTAATTCAAAATTAATTATTTCAACTTAGCCAATTTCATGTCTCATAATTAATCCCCCAATTAATTATCTCAATTAAAATTATCATAGATCATAATTAATTCACAATTAATTATCTCAATATATCCCACTCATTAATTCATAATTAATTATCTGAACTTATCCAACCCAATACTCATAATTACCACTTAACCCAAGTGCGTCAACATGTAAGGTCTGTAATAGAAAAACACATATCAGAAAGCTAAACAAAAATATTTGTCTCATCATTATGTTATTAGATTGAAGGCAGTGAACCTCCGTTGGAGGGGTTTTATTAAAAAAAATGTGGTTCTGTAATCTAATAAATTATTTTATACCAATAAACAATTCATTCAGTATTTGTAGTCAAATTTACCAATAATAGTAATTAAACAACTAAAGTGTTTTATTAATTAAGAAAAGGTGAGGACCCTACCTCAAAGAATGGAAAAGACATGATTTCTAACTCAATGTTTCTCTCTCTCTCTCTCACACACTTCAACATAAATTCTTGCTCACTTGAAAATGTATTATAAAACCATAACAACAATACCAACACCCAAAATTAGTGCATCGGGGACCAAAACACACCCAAATAATTAACCACAACTCAAATAAACCTTAATCACCTAATTCAAGGGGTGAAAAACCAATTATCAGGTATACATGCTTACTAATAAATGAAAATAGTGAACCGAATTGAGCCGAAATGCGTCGCCTTTGGTGGCGATCATCCAAATATAGACCAACGGGTCCTGAGACATCTTCTGCACTACCTAGAACAAGAAGAAAAGAATAAACTAAATTAAAATTGAATATAGGGTTTTGTCCTAATGGAGACCTAGAGATGGAGAGATGAAATAGCTGATGAAAAAAAAAATTCAAGGATAAGGATGCACCTCACCAACATAAACAAATTTCATGAAGGAACTGAAAAGAGATAGCCATGCGAAGATGATCTGGGAGGAGGGGTGGTTCGCTATCCATGGGTGCTACACCATGGGTGCATCACGGGTGACCAAGAATCGAAAAAACTGATGTTAACAACAAAATTCATGGATAAGGACTCACCTCACCATGATTGATAAATTTTGTGAAGGAATCAGATGAATTTAACACGCAGAGAGGAGCTGGGAGATAGGGATGGTGTACCTCAACCATGGTAGAATGAGGGGGGGGGGCTTCATGTAGGAGAAGATTGGGGTGTGTCTCCCTCATCTCATATCCCTAAAACATTAAATTAAATCCCTAAATTTATTATAAGGATTTATATAATAATAATAATAATAACAACAATAATAATAACCACAACTCTTTTATTATTATTATTATTATTATAAATTAATTAAGAAACCTCTTAGGTAAACACCAAATCCCTATTTAAACACATCATTTATTAACATTTAATTTTCAATCCATTAATTCTATTAAATTTTCAACATATGTTTTAATTATTAAATTATATTTTTATTTATGTTTATTTTATTTTCAAGATAAAAAGTTGTATCAATGATAGATTTATTTTAAAGAGAAATGTTTAGCTATTTTAAGGCCATGTCAAAATCGGATTTTGTTTGACTGTTCATACAATGCATTTATGATATTTATCAAATGGAGTTTGAAAATATTATTTAATATTTAAAAATATGTTTTTAATTTCAAAGTTATTTCTCAGAGGTATCACTTGTAATTCTATGTGATACTTAAAATTCCATCTCTGGTAATATTATTTCAAGAATTATTTGGAATGAAACTCAAGGGTTTCAAATGGTTTGACTCCGTTTAGGTCAAGGATTAATTTTAGGGTGATGTTTGGAACCACGGATTTTTTGGTATAAATGTTCGTTTCCAATTTTTTTTTGATAATATAGTTTTTTTAAATAGAATTAAATATATTTTGAAATGGTTAGTTTTTAAGAGATGTTTGAAATGATATTTTAAATTATTTAAAAAAATTTGTAAAGTAGCTCAGAATCATGACTATTATATTTTTAATGGAATGTTTCCCAACTTAAGTGATTTTACGAAGTGTAAGAGACCCTCATTATACCCATGTGACTGTTTTACCCTTTCCCTATTTTTACATGGTATTTATACATATGATAATATAATCAGGGTTTTGGTCTTTGATTAGATAATTGGAGTTTTTTACAAAAAGAAGTTTTTAATTTTTGACAATTTATTTTCATTATCACTACAATTTCATCCCTAATGAATATATCTATTTTGAAATTTTATTTATAATATATTAATTTATATAAATTTTCTAATTTTCTCTGATTTATGATATTATTTCTCATTTTAGATTAAAAACCAATTGACATATTCCTGCTTTAAACAGACACACGGTTAGCATCATCAAGGGACACTTTTAACGAAAAGAAAATCTGTCAATAGATTTTTTATAACTACTCTAATCTCTTGAAGGTCTGATTTTTTTCAATTAATGGAAATTTTCTTTCTTCTATTTTACTCTATCATTTAATACTATATCTTATTATACACTATATTTTTTTAATGTCTAAGGTTAAAAAATGTCATTTAATGTTGTCTACTATTATACACTCATTTTTTAATGACTACTATTATGCGTTGTCATTTAAAATTTTATACTATTATACACTATCATGTAATACTCCCTATTGTTATAAACTACCTATTTAATGTTCTTTATACTATTATACACTATAATTTTATTTAAATACATAGTTTTTTTATATTTACTAATTTCAATGGAGGAACTACCTATTTATATGATAATGAATGAAAAAAATAAGCAAGAATATAATATTATAATAATATCAAATTCATATGTTGGAAATTTTAAATTTATATATATGCTTCTTTAAATGAATACATAATGTTCTCTAAAAGATACTATATCTTGAAATATTTTAGTTCGGTAAAAAATAATCAAACAAGGCTTAGGTATGAACATGTATTTATTGATATATTAAATTAATTGATGGTGGAAGAATGTTAATATAGAGTGTTCCATAGATGTAATTACAAATATATATAAACTTTATAATAATGGAACAGTAAGGCATTGTGATGAATTCTAAAATTACCATGGAGGATGTTACTCCACTATATATTTTGATAAATCATATGTTCACTACAATAATTCCATGAAACATTTTTTGGTTTCTTTTGATGGATATATCCAATCCCATGGATGATTTTAATTTTAGTCTCCATGCACTATAATTGATATTAGGACCACATTTAAATGCTAAAGGAAAATAAAAATTCTTATATCATAAGTGAGATCATCAAATAGATTGTTTTTACTTATAAGCAGTATTTACCCTTCCAATAAGAAATATCATAAAAAATTATATCTGAAATACTTTCCAAATAAGATAACATATCCATCCCAAAAAAATAGTATAGCACAAATATAGTAGAAGTTCATAAAACAACGATTAATTCCTATAAATTGAGAGATGTAGGATTTCATATGGTTGGATATTCTATTTCTAAAGATCACTCTATATTTACTATAGTTAATCTTTTTTATTGAGACCTACTAATATTGATGTAAAATGACTTGAATACTATTGATGTTTTCTCTATCACCCTCACAAAACAAAAAGATGTAATCCACAGAGAAAAGATGTGTTATTACAAAAAATTTAGGTAAAACATTGATAAAAAACAAAAAAATGAACTCGTAGTTTAATGAATATAGTGAAGAATATAATCTTTACCATCCATATAATGAGTGATGATTATGGGTTTCCTTACTCAAAGACCCTTGACATGTCGAAATATCCACTCAGAGAACCATTAATCAGGATAAATTGTATAGAGCTACATTAAATATTTCTAAAACATGCACTGGAGTATATTTTATCAAATTCTCCCATACATGGTTTGAAATTTAATACCAAGAGAGGTATGATATATTGAGGTAAAAAGTACAAGCCCCTAGAATATAAAAAAATGTAGCCCCAAATTAAGGGAAGAACCTCTTCGAAATGATTTTATATAATTGTTGGGGGATAAATATTTCTAAAACCTTCTTAACCCGCATACACATTATTTGTAACACCCCAAGCTTCCTCGGTATGTTTCCTTTCGAATAATGCAATGACGTGCATTGTACGCAACTTCGAGATTTTAACACACCACAACCAATCAAACTAGCCGTTATGAATAGTAATACCTACTTTTTGAAATTATATATATTTTATATTTCAAAATGGACTTCATTTTTGGATTCGGAATATCGAAATTAGCCTAGGGTGAAATTTTGGTACTTTTCGGATAACTTTTGTATTTTGATGAATAGTGAAAATTACTAAATTTTAATTAAAAACAACTTTTTTGATCAAAATAATTAATAGTGATAAATTGTGAATTTGAGTGGTTTTAAAGTATATTTAGAATATATTTTTACCATTTAATATAATGTTGGTCATTGGACATAATTTTACAATTAAACCGAACATAAACAAGTGTCAATCTTTTGATAGTTATTATCTCTTAAAAACACGCTTTTTGTTTTGACAGCGGGAATTAATTTTAAATTAATTTCTGCCACTTCTGTGTTTTGAATTTAGAAAAATGGATTCCATATTTGGAATCAGGATGTTCAAATTGTGTAAATAGGTAACTTTTATTTTTAGACATTTTGAATAATTACTGCGGTAAATATTTTATTTACCATGGTTAAGGGTAAATCCGGTAAATAAGGGTTAAAAAAATAATATTATAATAATACTAAATTACCCTAAAACGTGTCTTAACCCTATTGGTTGATACATGGTCGACCATGGGAATCTTTGGGTCAATTTTGGGACCCCATGGATCCACTTGTAAGTGATAATGACACTTTATATTAATTAAGTTAAAATGAATACAAAATGACACAAGCATATATCTTTTAGAAAAACAATTGTTACATAGGGTTATATATGCTAGATTTGAGATTATAAATATTCATTAGAAAGCTAAAAAGATTTCCTACATAATTATATTTTATTTATAATTTTTTGACATTAAATAAGTTATTTTATTTATGACACAATGATGATGTAGTAATTACTAAAATAGTAAAAAAATTAACATAATTGATATTATAAATACCCAAATAATTATAATATGAAACTTTTAATGAATTAAACAAATTTTATAGGATAATATGATATATTAGGATTGATTTATTTGACTTTGTTCGAAATAATCAATCTGTTATGAGTTTCACAAAAATCAACTAATGAATAGTGTCAAAATTGACATAAAAGAGTTTTTAAAACAAATATTATATTATTAATTGATATTAAATTCCTAAAAATCTAAGGTTCGGCCAAGAGACTTATATAAGGATAGGTTCATCATTATTGGACCACTTGGGGGTCGCTTGGATGTATATAGTAAGTTTATTAACCATATTATATAAAAATACAAAGAGACATTGTAAAAGTGAAACTAATTAACTTAGAGTTAATACTTAAAGATAAGGTTAATATAAGTACCCAAACCTGTCTAAATTCTATTGGATGAGTTGTTTTCGACCTATCCCCACCTCATCCTTTGAATAGTCAACTTTGGAGCCTTTGGAAACCGAATATGAATTTATTATAAATTAATATTTCTAGCTTTTCCAAAGGTGCCCCTCACCCCTCTTATAAAAGGGCACTCCTCCTTCTCTTTTCCTCACACCTCTCAAGCCACTTGGCTCGTCCAAACTCTGCCCAAATAAGCTCCCCACATACCTCTCATCCTCCTTGAAGCTTCCCCTTAGCCAGAAAGCATTTCAACAAGTCCTTTGGTTCCAACCAAAGTGAGTTACCTAAATTAAAGGTAACGATTTCTCTTAAATTATTTTCATTTATTTTGCTTATTCAACCCCCAAAATCTTTTTATTTCCCTTATTTTGTAATAACACCAGTATCCTCAATATACTAGGATGTTGTTATAAGAAGTATTAAAACTACAAATACACACAACTTCATCTAATGGATGATGAACATAATGTTTCTGTGGATGGCAAACTAACGCCTCACGAAACGATGATTGTTCAAAAACATCTTACCGCCTCTCATGGTGGCCATTATGATGACAATGTAATTAAATATGATATTAATGATATATATTTTATATATAAGCTTCTGTAATTCCATTTTATTTCATACCATTATTCGTTTCATGTCGTATATACATACGATAATTTCATTTGAGGAAGTGCGGACTACCGCCCCCTTAAAATGATATGACTCGTTCATACCACACATGGAACGTATAAAGGATGGTGTTAATGAACTTAAGTAACATATATAAAATATTATATTATACTGTAATATTAATATACCTATGTATCATTTGGATTCGATTCTTTTAAAATTAAAAATTAAAAAATTAAATGGAAGTAGCGTTCGTGCGTACGTACGGACTACCGTCTCCACGAACGCGATGAGATTCATTATCCATCGTATCCATTAAAGTAAAATTATCATTTAATGATTTAAAAATGATGTTTAAGGACTTGATATCATTCTGGATATTAATAAGATACAACAAACATGACTTATGTAACAAAACATATAAAAGAAAATGAGTAAGTTAACACCCAAAACGGCGTTAATACTAAGATATTATTAACAAATCAATGTTAAAAGATCATATATGATATCATATTAAAGTAAATGATTCTTGTATTATTCAATAACAATTATTTCACCATTATACAGGAGGTAAACCTACCATCGACCAAGGAAAAAGTACAAAGTAAGGGATTTTCTAATCTCACTTTTAATTTCGTGAGAATTCTATTGTTCACCACTTAATTATTGCATGTGGTGTATGTGTACTGCCCATGATTGTATTCATTGTGTAATATACTTTAATTTATGGGTATTTACATCATCATGGTATGATACTTCTTTCATGGGTGTATGTTTCGAAAGTTACCTAATCGATAAGGGAATTTGAGATTTCAATTTCCACTCATTTGGCTTTACACATATTTCATTGATTATATTACCCCAAGATTATGTGTGGAATCACTATTCATTTTATTATGTCATAATTTCCACTCCCCTTCCTGTGGATATAAGTTTGATGCACATAATCACTCCATTGGTAATTCTCAAGTCATTGATATGAATTTGATAAGAGTAATTTTAACTCATTCTCCATTTGTTGAGTTAAACATCCAATTCGTTGGTATTGTTTTTACAAGAATATGTGTGAATGTCCTTTGATTGTTTTACACTGAATATCCAATCATATTTAGTGTATTTATATTTGTCACACATAATTATGTCATTGATTTATCCTTAACCTAAGGATACAACCTTTACAAGAGATTTCATCTCAATTTACATTCCATTGAAACTTCTTTGTTGATATACACCAAATCACTTTTATGTGGTGTATATAACGTACTTTGACATAGTATATCATGAATCCCTTTATTCTCATGATATTACAAAGTTTTTATTACCACAATTATTTGTATTCAAGTGTCTCTTTTGGTTGGAATCTCTAACTAAAATACCATTTTTAAAATGATTTAAAGACTTATTCATCTAAATCTTTCTCATTAATGTCCATGTTTTAAAAAATGGTTTTAAGGATTTATTTATATGGACATTAAAGTTTACAAATTAAAACTCATTTTAAAAAGTTTCAAAGTGGTATGGGACACTTTGATTCAAAAATCTACTTTTAAATGGCTTCTTGACAAATAGTGTGACTTTTAAATGTTTTCAAAAAAGGGGGATATTTCTCTCAAATAGTTTTGATGATTACTTTCATTTATGTCAACATCCTTCATTATTCATGATTGAGGTTAATGTGATACAATACAATCTTCCATATTGTATCAAATGAGTTATGTTTGACTGTGGATGTTCTATTTCTATACCATTCATGGTTTGTGGTTAAAGTATTGACATTTCGTATGCTAGTTTTAATACGAATGTTTATGTTATGTTTAAACCTTTTCATATGGGAATGCATTGGACTTAATAAGTGACGGGTGGAGCCCGCTGTAGCTCCTCGATGCATCGGTAGGTCTCATGAGACAAACTAGTGTCTTGGAACAAGGCCTTGACAAAATCTTTCGTAGCCTTGGCACGAGGCCTTGGCTATGTGGTTATGATAGTCTGGCATTATGCATTCCATCATTATGAAAGTGGTTATTGATATTGCATGTGATCATTCGACTAGTAGAATATCCATGTGAGTAAGTAAATGGCATTATTTCATTTTACTTTTGCCATACTATGTTGAAGTTCAATTTTAAAAGGCTTTTGTTTTAGTTATAAATTGCCTTAAGTGTTTATGCTTATTTATGAAAGCTTCTGCTATAATGTTATCCTTACTGAGCATCCGAGCTCACCCCTTTCAATGTTTTATTTTTCCTAGGATTATGAAGAAGTAATTTATGAATGACCTGCAGGGATAGTATGAGGGGATATGAAGACAAGATGTTTTTTTTTATGATGTAATGTAAAAATTTATGGATGTATCTAGTTATTCCAAGGCTACTAAACTAATCGGTCTTTCGAGACTTGATCTTTCTCATGATCATGCCAATGTTATGTAATAATGCACCGACTCTAGATAATTAGGGTCGGGGCGTTACATTATTGATGAACACAGACCAACAATTATTGTCTTTGAGAAATAACAACTATTTTGGAACAATTATTTATTTTCAATTGGGGTAGTTTTGGATATATTTTTACTACATGAAATTATTGTGATATCTCTATTGAAAATTTTGGGGTACCTATTAAAAAAATTCATGGTAATTATATATTATTTGATATAATGAAAAATTAACATTCATATGTTTTAGTGGATATGAATTTATGGTTTTCATTATCAATGTTAATCTAAGTAACATAAAATGAAGGGAAATACAGAATCAACTAATGAATCCTCAACTAGATTTATCTTGGATAATTTTTCTAGATTTTAACTGTTTTCTAAGACCTAATGAAATGACTAGAATCACCATCATCAATATTTATACAATGAAATTTTCACAGGGTTTTCAAAAGAAACACCCTTTATTAAATCAATATACTAGGCTCTAAATTCACTTAGTCTATTTGGATTGTGAACAAGAGACAAGCTAGCATGATTGGTCATTCATTTATATCATATGATGGTGATAATATTATCTGCTAACTTAATTGTACTAATCTTAATAGAGTGTACATTAATCACAATCCATTTTTTATCTAACTATTGAAACTAAACAAGAATCATCCTAGGATATTTATATTTAATAAAACCTAGATCACTATAGGCTAGTGTATTGAAGTTGTTTTCATGAAATTGAACAACTGTGATATTGGAAGTGAAATTCAGAGTATCTCATAAAAAATAAATTCAGTTAGTTTAGTCATTTATAAAAATGATGTAGAGAACTTTACTGCTTTGGATACTGATATAAACTATCCAAAGAAATAATTCATGATTTTCAAAATAGATTTCGGAAATATAAGTTTTCCTTGGAGGTTGAGGTGCACATTTAGTATAAACTATAGGATTTTCTTGTATTTCCATGGGATGAATCTATCTTTATTAGCTACATAATAGATACATGAACTCAAAATTAATTCACATATTTAGGAATGATGGGATGTTTAAAATTCTATATCCTCATTTTTCTTATAGGGTAATTTTTACCCAAATGATAGTGATATTGCATCTGTTTTGGACAGATCATTTTACATGCATGTTTACTGATTTTACTTAATAAAAGTAAAACATTCAACTAATGGATGTTATTACTCATTTTTTATTATATTTTCAAAACTCTAAACTCATGTATGATCTCACTAATGATAAGGTTAAGGGTGTCCTTCCCGATCAAGACATCACCCGTGGTCTTTTGGGTTTCATTAATAGAAGTTTCATGATTTAGTGGGATGTTGAGAATCACTACTGGAAAACTAACATATACCAATGGTTTGGAACTGTTGGTATAGGCCTCCAAACCGTCGGTATAGCCTATACCAACGGTTTGGAGAACCGTAGCCAAGTAAGCCGTTGGGATAGGTCTATACCAACGGTTTTGCAAAAATCGTTGGTATAGACCTATACCAACGGTTTTGGAAACCGTTGGTATAAGTAATATGAAAATATATACCAACGGATATGGAACCATTGGTATATGTATTTCAAAAAAAACATTTGATGGGATTTGATCCCAGGACCCCTAGTTTATCATTGAAAGACTTAACCACTAACATAACAAGACTTTTTTTAACATATTTACATAAATATATATATTTATTGTCAGAATTATTTTAAATTTTGATTTATATAATGTTCTCGGTAAGAAGATATGATAAAAATTCTCAGGACCTATACCAACGGTTGTCAAAACCGTTGGTATAGGTCCTGAGAATTGGAATTCATTTTGTGCTGAAGGTTGATTTCCAGGGGACCTTTCCCAACGGTTTGGCCAAACTGTTAGGATAGGTATACCCTTTCCCAACGGTTTGGACAAATCGTTGGGAAAGGTGTCCACAAAGCGGACATTTCCCAACAGTTTTCCAAAACCGTTGGGAAAAGTGGCCACAAAGTGGGATTTCACAACGGTTTGGCCAAACCGTTGGGAAAAAGGACCTATACCAACAGTTTTTACAAACCGTTGGTATAGAAGTGTTGGGAAAATTCAGGTTTCCAGTAGTGAATTCTGACAAATATCTTTTTGTGGATGTATTTTTATCATATAATATATTCCTATTTGATCCAATTCCCAAATTATTGTTCTTATCCCAAAATTTAGACATTATTAACATGTCAATGATTTCAGGACCATTCCTAAGGGTTTATAATTTTCAAATTCTCAAATTATTTTCCATAATCCAACTCTCAAATTCTTGTACAGGGTTCTAAGATTCATCAATACAATTTACATGAACTAAAATAAACTAATCAAAACTGATATGAAACAAATGTAATCAAATTTAATCAATTTGAACCCAAATTAATGAAATGTCCAAGATAATATAAGCAAAAACTAGACAAACAAAATCTAATGAAGTTGAAAAATAATAATGAATTGAACAAACCCAAATTGAGTTGAAACTTAGAAACAATTTATTATATTCCTTTACCAAAAAGATTTATTATTAATTAATAATAATGTAGTATTTTATTCTATCATTTTCAAAAAAGATTCTACTTCCCCCTTTCTAGCTAGAACACGATTTGACCGATGGGTCATTGTGTTTTTTTATGTTGGGTGATGACATACATAATCATAGAAGAAATGTATAGTGTAGTTTAGTTTTTATAATATTTTATTTATCACATCAACCACTTTGGCCTTTACCACATTCTACAGATGGAGGGTAGTTATATTCTGCAAAGGGATCTAGAAGGGCACTGGAGGCTACTACATAGTTTTCTTTATAGGGGAAGGATATTAAGGTAGCTGAGATATTGATTGGTGTGTTTCATTTTTTTCCTCCTTTATACTATTTTGATTCTATTTATTTTCTTTTCCATCAGCGTGGAATTCTGAATGTACATATGATTCATGCCAAAATTTTATTTATTTTCCACTTCAATTTTAATTATTTTTTTATCAGTGAAATTCTTCCCAAGTGGGGATTCCTTGATGCATGGTCACTTGTGACAGCCCATGGGTGTATCCCAACCTCTATAATCCATTCTAATCATTCCTATATTAGAGTCTAAATAGGTTATTACTATGTATGAATCATGGGAGGTCCAAGGAAACATTGAATCACTATGGAGGTATTGAGAAAATCATCACAATAATATTGATAATGACCATAATATAATGATGTCTCTAGAACATCTTTAAGGTATACAAGATAAATACTTACTTTTGGAAAATTTCATCAGTTAATGAGATGTTAATGTGATATAATTTTAAGATATTCCAGATCTTTTTATAATGTTCCTCCATCTGTTCTTCAAACATCCTTATAAGAAATAGAATATATGGTTATTATGGGTGTACTTTTTTCCTCTTTAGTGTATGTCTCATTTTTTTCATCCACCACATTGGATTTTCTAACTTCTCCATTTGGTACATTAATGAGTTATTTTATTGGTTCCTTATCCTTATTATTTTCTTCTTCCTTATTCTCCCCCTAACTAGATACCGTTGCATTTTGGGTTCTCATTTCCCATATCTCTCACACACTTATCAATGCAATTTATTTTTCTTACACTTTGTAACCTTCATATTACTTGATACAACACAAATATTTCTCATAGAAATTTTTACGAATGCATTCCCAATTGATGCTTTTTATTTCAAAGTGATCCTTGGTGATTTACCAAGTAATAATTTTGATTTAAAAGGTTTTTATCTACATGAGAGAGACACCAATAAATCTATTTAATATAATTAAACAACAATTCCACGAAATATGGATGTACTTCATAGGATTATAGATGAAATTGTAATTATAATTACAACATAAACTACTATCTCAAATAATGATGTTTCTATCCAATGGGCCTCATTGATTGATATCCTTGGTGATGTCCCACAAAACCTTCAATATGGATAGTGTTTTCCCAATCTACTTATATCCAACCATGATTTTGATACAACAACCTCACTTGTTAACCAGAATGATTTTAGAAATAGAATTAAGTAGGTTTTAACAAATAAAACTATCCTTAACCATATATTTATCTTCTATTCAATTATAAAAATCATATTAGAGCTGTAGAACTCCGTAAATCATGTATGAGAGAACTTGTTTTGTCCAAGATGGTATCCATGAGGGTGAATTTCTCTAAACATCCCTATATTCTTTGATGTTGCTTCCATTTGAGAAACAAACATGGTTATATCATCTAAATGATGAACTCCTCACATAGGTGGGGATATTTCTCATTTATATTGAGATAATTAAACAAAAATATCATCTAGTATGGCATTATATTTAGTTGTGCCTTCCTCAAAAGTCCTTCTACAGGTATCAATTCAACCAAAACCCTTGAGTTTTTTTTGTAAAACAATGTAAAATGTCTTCATATGCATACAATGTGATACACTATGGTGTGGTAATCTTTGTAAAAAGCATTTCATGGTCTCATATTCCTTATAGGTATAATCTTTATATATTTATAATTTTTTTGACAATAACCTATTATCTTTTACATCTTCACTGATGGGAGGTTATTATCTAAAATTATCCATGCAAGATCATGCCTTGTTATGATAAAACCTGATACCTGGGGTATCATCCATTTGTAAGATTGTCTCATAAATCATAACAAGAAGGATCATAATCATATCACATAATAATTCACTCTATTTATTTTTATGTTATCACCAAAAACAAGAACATTAGAGTGGTAGTTGTTAGGGAAATCATTTTTCATCTCATGTAGTTCTTATATTGCATCCTTAAATTATTTTGTCTTGTTATTCCATTGTGACATAGGGTACTTTGGTTTCCATTTATTTTCTCCACTTCTGAAGAAGATATTTCTTAATCTCTATATAAAATTATAATGGTTTAGTATACTCAAGATTCCTCGACTGAGTTTGTGGGTTTGTTTCATATTTTTAAACGTTTAATTAGAAAAATATAAACACTCTTGTGTCCCAAAGAAAAGAAAAATTGAGTTGTCGAAAGGGTTTGTTGTGTGGTTTTTTTATAGTTACTGGCATAATGGTTTCAGATCTTCCAATGTGATTGGTTTTTATAAAGGTTCTAGAAGAGTGTTCGATGGAAGGTCCTTTTGTGTTTTTGGGTAGATAAGGATATGCCAACAATTTTCTAAACCATTGGTATAAAGTTCTTCTAAAAAGAAATACCCACGGTTATAGAGTCATTGGTATACATTTATATAAATGGTAAACATGTAACCGTTTTTATTCAGTTGTACTAGAAAGAACATTTTTCCTATAATTGAAAAACAATTTGAAGATATATAAACCAATGGTTCACTTGTAACCATTTGTATATTTTCATATAAGCATCCAATGCCAATGGTTTTCTGTAATCAATTAGTATATGGCTATTTTGATAGCTCACATACAAATGGTTTTTGAAATCATTGGGATAGCCTATCCCAACATTTTTATGAGCTATCCCAATGGTTTCAAAACATTGGGATTATTAAAATTTTCAGTACTGTATGTGTCCATCAATAAAGTATTAGAGATAAAATCATGTTGAGAAGTGGGATCCACAAGGTCTGGTGTCCTTGTGATGTTGTTGACTTGTTTTAGATCTATAGGAATAGTGGAAGAGTATTTAGTGTGGTCACTTATTGGATTTATGTTTTTAGGTGCCGCATCAAATGTGTTCAAGTGGGGTGTTGAATCTTATTTCATTTTCAAATCAAGAAACACCCTACATTAAAATGTTCCTCTTGAAATATTAGAGGTAAAATTATTCTGAAAATTCTCTTTTCATGTGGTCAGGTGACCTCATCTAATACCAGGACAAGTCAATGAGTTATGATGAATCTATATAATTTAATTTGAATAAATAATTTGTGAGTGAATATATACTCACTCATCTACCCTAAAAGAATATATACCACCATTTTACTCTCCAAATTATGAGTTTTTATACCTTCATGGGATATCTCTATTAGAGGGACCCCTAGAACATGGGTTAAATGAAAGGGCACACTAGAGGCCAATGACTCACATTTTTCAAATAGGTTAATTGATCCTTATCTTCTAAATATGTCATATGGATTATCTCTAGAAAACATCCATGTGCCTATATCTGTGTACACTGATGAAGGAATAGATAATTATTCCTCTTTGGTGTCCTGAAACATCAATGAGAATGGTTAAAAAAAATCAACAGTTAGAATAGGAAGAAAAATATGTACATAGTTTAATTCATCTATTGTAGTACTCTTTCTTGTTCCCTATTATTTCATCAAACTCAACTAGGGCCTTAAAATCACACATTTTTAGGAAGAATAAAAAAACCTATCTTTGGTTGAGTGAATTATGGATTAGAAGTCCCAAATAAGGGTATCCACTTCATCCGAACAATCCTCTCAGAAGTTGGTCTTGGGTGCAGACTTGAACCCAAGGCCAGTGAGGTCCCTTTATTACATTTGAAGAGAATCTCAGGCCTCCATAAGAGACATATTTTTTCTATAAGAGTTTCATTTCCTCTAAGACTCTAGGTATCTCACATACATGGGAATAGATCATTGGAGGTCAACCTCAATTGGGGAATCATTCTTTTTTTGGGCGATAGTGTTATAATAGATATTATGTTCCCTTATAATATTCCTTCCATATATCACGAACATAAAAATAAAAACGGTATTTTATAGAGAAACACTCCTTATAGGACTCATATATACTCTAGTCATGTACACTACTTTCACCCTACCTACTAATACAATCCACTTCATTTCTAAAGGTATATCTTGAACCGTAGTTTGTTCTCCTTCTTCCTTAGTCTTAGTTGTTGGTAGTCCTTTTGGTTATGTCATGAGAGTACCTAGTTTTCCGTTAGTATATTACTATATGCAGGTCTATGCATAATAGGTTAGGAGATTCATATTAACAAAAGAATATGGAATGAAAACCTATAAAATTATCTCCACTCACTTAAACATTAACCAAAATTACCAAGAATTCATTAGGTGCATTTCACCACATTGACTATAAGGAGGGTCATGGAACTACTTTTGGAGACAATGAAATTTCTAGTTAGATTTTTAAGGGTAATATACTTCATTGGTATTATATTCTTCAATCCTCATATCCAACACAACATGCAACAATGATATTAAGAATCCCATTTCTTAATTGATGTTTCTTGCTTTGTCTGTTATATCTCTAAAAGGAGCATGGCATGGAATAAAGGTGAATTTTTCTTGATGATTCATTGTGTATTTAATTTCATATTTACATGAACTGAGAAGGCCCAACCCCACCAAAATTTTGATGAATGATTTGGAATGAGGTGTTTAATATTTCTTTATTGGTAAAGAATTTCTAGACTCCTAGATGTGCCATGATATTTACATAGATTATTTGAATGGGGATTACAATCTTGAAAGGGGCATCCCCCTATGGAAATGTATTCTGAGATGGTTTAAATTGTCCAATTTTGGGACCCCCATGTTATTTCACATTCTTGTGGAGAATTGGGTTATCATTATGAATGTATCAATTCTAACGTAAATGTTATATTACTTTAGTAGAATAAAATAACCACTCATGAACATCATAATAATTCCTCATAGATAGATATCTAGATTAAATGCAAGGATACATTCTATCCCTGGGTTGTATAATTCCCACCATCTAGAAATTTCCATTATATGCATGGAATACCATGATAATTGTGGTATGGTAATTTCATTGGCCTTTTCACCTCAGACTATAGACCAGTGGAACTAAGGAACATTCATGCCCAAGGACCGAATGAGATGTCAATCGTCAAGAAGTTATATTTCTTCAAGACACCCACTTCCATTTTTAACAAATATATTAATATAGGTTGTGTCCTTTAAACATTGTCCCATAAAATGGTGTGGGGGTTATTACTACCTGTACCCTAATATCAATGATCCAATAATCATTCACATAACCTATAGGATTATCAAAACCTCTCCATGCATCATTTGTAACATACTCATGTCTAGACTCCAATTGATGAACATGTCCATAAAAATGTAACAGTTGTGTTGGAAAAATGATTTTGAGATATAAATTCATCATAAAATCATATATCTCTGGTTTCCTTCTCGAACCCATCAAAAATATGACTCATCCATAATGGAGTATCCCAATACATAAAGAATAAACCACCATATTAGATGTCCCAGCTATATTCCCAACCCAATTAATGATCTATCATCAAATCCATATTAAATGTCACATATTTATGTATTTCCTCACATATCATGAAACTATCCACTATGAATTACATAGGGAAATATGATATAGTGTACACATTAGAGCAGTTTGATTCCAAGATTAAGTGGTACATTATGAATACATACACTCAAAGCATATCTTATGGATGAATGATCAGGTTAATCAGAAAAGGAATAGATCAAAATTGTAGAATATGTGCACTATATAGAAATCCAAACCCATAAATTGGTATCCAATCTGAGTAACTTTTCAAATCCATCACAAATATGACCCAAACAAAAGGTAATATCCCAATACATTCTGAATGAGCCACCAGATCCGATGTCTTAGTTAGATGTCCAACCCCATTTATGATCTATCATCGAATCCATATTAAATGTCACATATTTATGCATTTCCTCATTTATCATGAAACTATCCCCTTCTATTTACATGGGGTAATATGATATAGTGTACTCATTAGAGTGGTTTGATTATAGGATTAGGTGGCCCTTTGTGAATATTTTCACTCAATGCATCTCTTGGTGAAGAATGATTTGGTTGATTAGAAAAGGAATAGAATAATAGAATATGTTAATCATTTGGAAATCCAAACCAAATAATGCGTAACCAATATAATATCAAATTGACCTAAATGAACTACCCTATAAAATCTGATAGAAGGGTACAAGGTGAGATAAAATATTAATGATGTTTTTCTTTAATGTTATTAGAATTTCATTAATAATTGAATTGGTAACTTAGAAAATCTATTCTTGAGTCAAATTATACAAAAGATCAAAACCATAGTTAAATTAATTGAAAATAGGAAAATTATGAGGTTATATTATAAAAAATTTCTAAAAAATTTCTAAAAATATATAAATCTATTCTCTCTTGTAGTTGACCTCATTAACCATAAAGCTAACTGAGTATACAACATTGAATCTGGAGGACTGAGTGATGACCTCAAGAGTCATGAGGTTGATATCATGAGAAGAATTTTTGACTATGTAGTGTAGAATATTCAGAGAAGTATTTACTAAGTTTGTGGATTGTATGAGATATCAACATAGTTTCTAACCACTAGTAAAGATCATATAATGTTCAAGGTGAAAATTTTGAATAATGGGGGTCCTGAGCAACATATTTATAAGGGAACAATATATTGTAGACAACATGAAATATTTGAGGTTAATTCATATTCCTTGGAATTAGTTACATTTTATCCTAAATTTTCCTAATTATTGGGTGGGGGTTATACTGACTAATTCAAAAAACAAAAAGAATTGAAAAAAAATCAAAGAAGTAAGATCAATGAATGAAAATGGAAAGAGGTTAAAACAAATATAGTTTAACTCTAATTGATTATATGGTCTCCAAGACCATATGGTTAAGCCATCAGGTTTGTAATACTAGAGTAGAGCTTTCACTGTTGACCCATACACAAGCACACTGCAAAGTATAAATTTATGGTGTCAGAGCATAATTGAAAAAAATACACAAGGTATGACCTTGTGGTAACAAATATTCTTTTTATAGAGCTTTATCTAGTATGACATCATGGTATTTAAGAATCCTTTTCTGATGATTTTCATGGTCCAACATCATGGTGTTGTGTCATGTTTTTTTGATGCCACATGTAGTGACATCATTTTGAGGAACACTTGTGTACTCCATTAATTTCCTCAAATCATCAAACACTTCATTAATGAATCTTTCCTAACTCTCTATGGCCATGTTTCATTGCCCTAGTATCCCCCTATTTTAAGAATTTGGTTATAGTAGGACCCTAATAAATACCCCAATCATGCTCTAAAATAGACACATTGAGACATGTGTTGAGAAAATAATTTATTCGAGAGATAATGCCTTATTCTTTTTTAAAATTCTATGATAAAATAGAAAGTATTCAAATAGGAACACTCATAAGGAAGAAAATAATGAAAACAGACCACGTAAGGACAAAATTATGACAAGGTGTTGTGAGGTCCAACCTGTATGGTGGAATAAAATATATATAGCTCATAAAGATACCACATTGGTTCAATAGAATGAGGCAACCACATGAGGTCACCCAAAGAAGGCAAACCTCATAGAGCCTGATCCAGTGGGAAGACCTCAAAGAGCCCAAGCATGCGAGGTAACCTCATGGAGGCTGATCTGACCTCATAGTGGCCAAGCAATCCTCACTAGGAGAGAAAAACTCACAGATGAAATTCCTAGTATGATACCACCATATAAATACTTTCATAGGAATTCTGACTAAGTCAACAATGTGGAATCTATCCCAAAAAGTCAACGTCACTTGACCTTGTCTGCAAATAATCTCTTTAAAAATGGGTCTCTCACGTGGGAACTCATCCTCCATCACATTGTATCCATTTAAAATAAGAATTTTGTCACCTAGATTTCTCTTTTAATCCATTTTAATGCAATAAACAAGTTTGGATACCCTTTTCTAAGGTCACACTACCAAAAAGGCCAAAGATCAGACCCCCTCTAATGAATTATGATCAATATGATAGTTGTATACGCATTTGTGTAAACCCATTAGATCTTGAGCTCCCTACATAAAAGGTGTATCATGATAATTCTCAAAACTAAAGTGACCCTCATGAAACTTTTAATCATACATTCCTTTGATAAAAATGGGTACCTTCATAGAGTCATCGGTGAGCCCGCTCTTGACTCATGGAGTCTAATCAGACTACCCTAGTACAAATTAAATCTTCATATTAATTCATTGAATTAGTGAGTCCCTTAACGGAGTGTGGCAGCCACATTTTTCATAAGACTAGCATCTACCCTTCCTGACCCCTGAATGGAAGTGATCCTCTCTTATATCCCCCCACTAACCAATATGTTGTATGATAAGAGTATGAACCGACTATTAGGTTTAAGACCCAACTCCAAAAATCAGATCCTAAGTCACCAATTTGGATAGTGTAACACCCCAAAATTTTTTAAAATATTTTTAATCATAAAAATTTAATCTTTTTAGTATGTTACATTACACACAACATTTATTTTAGTTTTTTTTACACACAACATTGTGTTTAAATGAAATGTGGAATATTATTAAAATATTATTGGTGATTATTATCACCTAGCCATTGGAATGGTGGGTATGAATATGATTAACAAAATAATGAAAATATATTGTCTACATATGTGTACAAAATTATTCCTTTGGTGACCAATTAGTTAGAAAATAAAATAAAATCCATTTCAAAATAAATGAAATATTTGTTTTAAAAACAAATTTTTATGCATAAAAACACATTCTACCTCAATAAATTAAAAAAAAATCTTATTAATTATTTTAATTAAATTTATATATTTTATATTCAATAAAATATTTCACAGACATCTTATGTTTTTTCTATATAATAGATAAGAATAAATCCAATTTTACTCTTAAAAATGTATTTCTCTAAAAAGTAATTCTGTCGCATTTTTTGCACGAATATTTTAAAAATAATTTTTAAAAGATTAAAAAAATTTATTTGGAAAAATAATTTTAATTTTTGATATAAAAAATTAAGAATTATATTAGTGTCAATTTTTTAATATTTCATCAAAAAATTGATTTTTTCATGAATAGTGAAAAATACAAAATTTTAATTGAATATATCATTTTTTAAATTATTAATAAAGTAACATTATATTTTAAATAGGTTTTAAAATTAAATTACTTAAATTAAAAATATATTAATCATATTTTCTCATTTAATCATTTTCATATTTAATTTTGATACAAAACCCTTATAAACATTTGAACTTTCTCTCTTTTAGAACACACTTTGCCATCGCATCTATGGGATTAATATTAAATTAAATTATGAAATATCTATGAATTGGGTTTTGAAAAATATATTCCATATTTTAAATAATAAAAAAATTTATTATCTAATAAGTTAAATTTTAATTTTTACTAAAATCAATATTGAAAATATAAAAAACTAGTTACTATAGTTATGGAAAAATGGTTTTACTGATGGATAAAACTAAAATGATAAGCGTTAAAATTAACTATTAACATGTATAAAATATATTTTATGACCATTTTTAAACCCTATAATATCTAAGGTAATATATTTATCCATTTTCGATACTTTTCCCTTGAGAAAAAAGTGGGTACACCTTTTTCTTTTCAAAAAATTACAAGTGTGCTACTCACCTCGCATATAAAAGGCCACCCATTCTCCTCTCTTCATTACATAATAAAACCCCTTATTTTTAGAATATACCTGCCCAAAAAACTTCCCAAATTCCTTAATCTCATCCTATAATCCATTTTTTGTTTACGAATTCATCCATGGAAGTATTTTTCTTCAAACATAAGGGGGTTTCAAGAGGAAGTGGTAACATTCTTGATATTACATTTTTTATTTTATTTCTTCATCCACCTCCTTAAATTTTTTTAAAAAAGGATTATATAATGACCTCATAATATTAAATATACAAATATTATGTTTTGTTAAGTTAATTACTTAAAACCATCCCCACATCCATCAAACGGGTTACAGAATGCTCATTCATGTGTACAGAATACTACCACCTCACGATCTGATGTTTGTCATTTTTTTATTTCCACCTAACAAGGATGGTTATAATGATTGATTAAATGTTTATAAATGTCATTTAAGGTAAAATTATATATTTTTTTAATTTTTATACCACACATACCTTTATATTTTTTATTTTCTGGGAATACGATAACATCATTCATGTGTATGGCAGACTACCGCCTCGCGAAGAAAATGGATACATTCACAATTTATATGGATGGTGATAAGGATGGGTTTAATGAAAATATGTGATATATATAAAATAGAACTTATTCAGTAATTTTAATATATTACTTATCATTATTTCTATCAATCCGTCATGAAAACGGAAATAGTGTTCATGTGTACATACGTCCTACCATCTCCATGAACAGTTTATTACATCTTCTATCTTTAACATTTTTGGATTACAATAAAAATATATATAATGAATATATGAATTTTTTATATCCGTGTTAACTTTCAGTAGATTATAGAAACAAGATCAAAATAATATGACCTAAATTAAAAAATCAAAACATAAAGAAAAAGCAAAGCAGTTATAAAGTGAAACAATATTTTAGTAATGAAATGTTAATATACGAGTCATAAATAATCATAATTAAATAATATTAGTTATTTTATATATAATTATATATATAAGATATTTATTATAAACTTATATTTTTTATAGGAGTTTCAAACATGTACGATGTAATTAAAGACTTATGTTATGGTATTTCTAGTCTCTCTTTTATTTTGGGGAGACATATGAAAATTAAACACTTGTTTTTTTGTGAAGCATATATACTTAACCCTTGAAAATTTATATCACTAGTATCCTTAATTTAATGATATTTAATGTTTCATTTTATTTTATCATTTATTGGGGCTTATGATTCAAAATATGACATAATCCTTTTGGGATTTATATTTCTCTTATTTACTTCTGTGAGACACATTCCTTATTCACTACCTATTTATTTTATTTGGTGTATATATTGAATATAAATTTATTTTATGATATTAATAAATAAATATGGGTATTAAATATTCATTTTATGATATATCTTTTATGGGTATTATATTTCCAATGTTACCAAAGTTTTAGTGGTTTTATGATAAAATATCATCATTTTGTCAAGATTGTTTATTATTAAGTCTAAAATATTGAAATATTAAATGTCAATAATAATCATGAATTTTATTCTCCTATAGTTATTAATGAAAATGTAAAGTAATATAAACATCTAAAACGATTTTTTTAATTAATATATTTGATAAAATATTTTGAATTAAATTCATTAGTATTTCTCTCTTTGATCCAAATTCATTTTCCTTCCAAACCCATGTTTTCTAAAACAGATATAAAAATATTTCTTCAAAATTTATAAAATGATTCATTAAATAAATATTTATCCATGTATTATTTTTCACAAAATTTCCCTGGCATTTCCCGAATAATTAATATTTGGATTTTATCGATGATTCAAATGTTTTCAAAGTGGAAACAGTTTTATGTTACAATCTCATTGTCTATCAGGATTGTTTATGATTAAGTATCCAATGTTGAAATATTATGTTTTTAATATAAATAATCCAAAATAATTTTATTATCCACTGATTATTAATGATATTTTAAATTAATATTTCTATTTTTCTACTCTTCAGTACATAAAATAATTGAGAAAAATATTTAAGAAAAATACTATTTATCTACCACTTTCATCAAAAATATTTATTCTAAAACTCTGTTTTCTAAAAAATATTTGAAGGCCTTTTTTTCATTATAATAATGATTTACTAAAGACATTTTTACCAATGTTTTACTTTTTATAAAAAAATTAATGTAGTCTTCATTTCATTTTCCAAATAATTCCTCTTTGGACTTTATTGAAAATGTAAATGGAATATCTATTTTCACATGTACATAATAAATAGAATTTCCTTCCATCATGACCATTATTTACATAAAATATTCATTTATTATTTTTCAAATTTATTCTTAAATAAAAGGATTTTCAAAATGTGTTATTATTAAAAATATTTTCTTTCAAATCAGAAAGTATATTTTCCTCAATTAATGTTTTAAATAATTTTAAATCATAATTTTTATGTTTAATAGTTTATTTTCAAAGAAAAGGATTTATAAAATATTTTTATGGTTTAATTTTGAATTTTTTTTCATATAATGGTTATTTTCGTTAATAAATGATCCATGTGATTTTTATTTCAAAATAATTCTCTATCTACGATTACATCCTTTGAGGTTACTTATTCATTATTGGTGATATGATCTAAAGATACCATTCATATTATTTCTATGATTGGCTTATCTATATGATAACATGATATTTCTATAACAGGCTTCCCTTACAGAATTTATACTATTATGTAACTATTATGAAACCATATTCCTTTCAAGGGTGATTTTATGGTGAAATTATTAAATCATAATGAAACCTGTATCTTTTCCAATGGTTATAAATTGATGAAATGTTTATGAATCCTATTTAATTTCATGGTTTATGATATGATGAATGTTTTATGTTCTTGTGTAATATATATGAATTATTTTCATTATTTGATGAATGCGACGTATATCACCCTTCCAATTAATTGGGTGATGATTTATATCTAATGAGGTAGAGAGGACTAGAACAGAGAGTGAACTTGGTTCAGTAAGAAAATTTTTCTAATATGATGGTCTTGGGAGTGTACTTTGACTACTATAATGGTTTGGGGGTGAATCCATTACAATTTTATTTCCTTGGAAGTGAGCCTTTACTACTATGGAAATTATTTTCTATGTTTATTTGTGTGCCAAAAATCTATGTATTATGACAATGTTATATTCTCTTCGTTCATGTTCATTAATTTCATTACAATTCATGTCTTATGAATTGCCAATATTTATTCCATGAATCAATATTATGATCAATGATATATAGGATATTATTTTCAAATTTTATTCTCATTTTCTCATATCCTTATGTTCATGTTATGCTTACATATCTCCCTTTTTACCATTACTATGCATCTGAGATCACCCTTTATGATGTTTACTTTCTTGAATTTATGAAGAAAGGTTTTATGTGGGGTAAATTTGGGATGAGTACTAATGGGGAATATATTTATGGGATATTATCATTATATTTCAGAAATTTTTTAGTTTTTTTAACTAGCCTCAAAATACACTAAACTATTACGGTCTTCAAATGTTTGTTTTTGTAATTTATTGAATATTCATCTAATTTTTTTTTATTTCTCTATATGGAAATCATGGGACACTATAGTTAGTATCTAAGGAAAGGATTATTTAGTCTTTGGAAACTATTATGATAAAACATTAATGAGATCCATTAGGATATTTGAATGTGTATTTATAGGTATGTCTCTAATGATATGTCTATAGATGTTTCAAAGTATTGGAAAATGTCCTGGAACTTTGGTAAAGGATAGAGAAAGTTGTTTCCCAATAATTACATCCATTTTTGGATAGTAAATGTTGATGTAGCTATGTCATATATGTACATAGGGGTAATAAATTTGAAATGGTAACATTGTTTCATACTCTATTTTCACCTGGTGAACAAAAATGGGCCTTACGACACACTTAGTTGGACACTACTGGGGGATATGCTTTGTAAATCCAAAAACTCTTTATAAAATATAATGAAGGATTTTAATATATTAGGACCATGGATTACCTAGGATAAAACAAATGTGTTAATGATTTATATTTATTTTTCATTATTTAGACATCTTATAAGTTATGTTTTCATTATAATTTGGTTTTCTACTATGGTTATTGGTTCCTACACTATGAATTTTTGTTTTAGTAAATAGCGGGAACCAAGAGAAATCTTATTAATGAGGAATTTGATGAAAAATTTCATGATGGGAGGAAAAATGGGGTGATTATTGAAGTGAAGGATATTATGAGTATACCTAATTTGTTATCATGGAACATGATTAACAATATACAACTTAACAAACTCTCTAAATCACTAATGAAGATAAAGATATAGTTAACTGTGAGTTCAGGTTGTAGAGACCATGATAAAAAGATAATTCTTTTTTAATATATCGAGAATGTTTGAAGATGCACTCTCGATAAAGACTCAAAGGGAACTAAAATAAGTTTTATGTGTGTTGAAGAAGGGAATAGTTTAAGAAACTATAAACAAAAAACGAAAAGTTTAGTCAATAAAATTCATCTCTATGTTGATTTCCCTAAGGTATTATCAATGGATGAATGATTTAAATTTTGGAATCATATAAATTATTAAAATTGACGACCTAGGGAGAAATATAATGAATTGGATCATCAAGTTAGTATGAGTAATGGTTATAATACTGATGATGAAGATAACTCAAGTGACATATGAATGATATGGGTTATTCTAATAGTTTTTTTTCACTGTAAGAAGCATGATTAATTTTATGTGTATGAATGTTAATACATGAATCAGATTTCTTATTGTATGAATAGGGTATTAAAGAATAATATAACGAAGACTAGTTATTTGCTTATGGATGAGGTGGAATGATTGAAGGGTTTATGTATTCTAATACTAGAACTATGTTATATGAATCATATAAATATAATTATTGTTTGTCAAGTTTTTGAATTATTAATTTTCAATAATATGTTTAATGGTACCCAGGACCATGTTAATTTATTTAATTCTAAAGTGATACTTTATGGAAAAAATTATATTGAAGAAAGATAACACATAATATGTTCCTGATGTTAAAAATGTGGTGTTTATTTTGGATGAAGAGACGATTAATATAGATAATGAAATTGGATAGTACTGATTAACATAGAAAATGGTTAATGATTTTTTGGAAAAGTGTTTTTTGCTATAATTGATAGATTTTAGAACCTTTTTGAATTTCAAGAATATATCCAATAATCTGTGTTTTACGTAAGTAATGAAGAAGAATGTATGATTTTGATAAGGTTTTTTGGTAATTTAGGTTACTACAATGTTTATAGAGAATAAATAATGGAGGTATTTAAATATTTAGTGTATGGCCATCATGATCCACAATATGTTATATGGGTGACTAATGTTATGTTGATTTTTGAGAAATTTAGTGACCTTTTTATGAATTTTGAATTTCTTATTGCTAATAAGGTTAACCTTTTATGCAATGGAATAAGTTGAATTTTGAATGAGGTTTTATAGATTAACATATTACTTCAATATATGAAAAATTATAAATATTAGATAACCATTTTTACAATTTTTTAACATGAGATGGAAGGAATGAATTATCATTATTTTATAAATCTTATTTATTGTTTTAAACATGAAAAATCCATATCCTAAAGTAATAAATTATGTGGTAATTGTTCAAGGAACAACCAAAATGATGAAATTGTTCTTATAAAATAAAATGATATCAAGTAACTACACTTTCATATACTTTTAGTATAGATGGAAATGGAATTACCCATTATTAGGAAAAAAATATTGAAATAAAATGTAGTCTAGTTATCATCATTTATGAATATATCAATGAAATTTTTCAAACCTCATAGGTTTATGACTATGTGACCACTACTGACCATGGTCTTAATCACTCTATATCAGTATTCAGGTGTTATTTTTCCGTTCTATGCCCATGTTTTTACTTCCCACCTATGATCTTTTATATCAAAACATAGTTATGAGATACTTTATGTAATCTTTTTGTCTCCAAATTTCCCTATATAAGGGTAGTTTTATTATTCATTTGTTTGATGTGGGTTTCTATGATGGAATTTTTATGTGTTAAACCTTTGATGACAGAGGAAAATTTTGAAGGAAAATTTATCTTTAAGGCAGTAGAATATAACACCGAAATATTTTGTGACATATTTTTTCAAATAAATTTAGTCTTTTCTATATTTTTTACATAAATTACTGAGTTTAGCTTGTGTTCCACACAATAATGGGTTTAAATGAAATGTGGGATATTATTAAAATGTTATATATAATTGTTATCACCTATCCATTTAAATGGGTGTATGAATAGGATTAAATAAAATTTTAAATTATATGGTATACACATGTGTATAAAATTAATTCATACTTGACTAATTAAGTAAAAATGTAAATAAAAACAATTTCACAATAAAGGAAATCTTTTGTTATGAAAGACTATTTTTATGAGAAAAAAAGTGTTCTAGCTCAATAAATTTAAAAAATAGTTTTTTGAATTATTTTGATTTAAATTATTTATTATATAATCAATAATTTTTTTAATATTTATCTTTTATGTTTTATTGACAAGTGTTATAAATAAATCCAATTTTACACTTAAAATCATATTTTTCTAAAAAAGAGGTTTATCACATTTTTGGGAACTTATTTTAATTATAAAATTTAAAATATTTAGAAATGTTATTTGAAAAAAAAATTTGATTAAAAATTAACAGGTAAAAATTATCATTCAGTTATTTTCTGTGAAATTTTTGAAGAGAAATTTTTTTTTATGAATAATGAAAAATTCTGATTTTTTACTGAAAACCACCTTCACATTTAAACTATTTATGAAGCTATATTATATTTTAAATTGGGTTTAAAGTAAAATTCCTTAAATTATAAATATATTAATATAATATGTTTTATTTTAATCATTTTAATATTAAATATTGATATAAAAACCTAGTTAACTTTTGAAACTTTTCTCTTTGAAAACTCATTTTCCCATCTTATCAGCGGGATTAACTTTACAATTATGTGAATTGAATTTCAAAAAATGGATTCCATATTTTTTATCATAATAATTTATATTTTATAATAAATTGAACTAAATTTTTTACTAAACAGAATAGTATAAACAATAAAAATTAATTATCATGATTAAGGTAAAAATGGGTTTACTATGGGTTATAATTAAATGATAAAGTGTAAAATTACAAAAAATCTTGTCCAAAATATATTTTATATAAATATTTCTACAATTTAATTTCTAATTCTATATAATTCTAAATTTTTTAGTCTTTTGGGATGAACAAATGTGGGTACACGTTTTTCATTGCAAAAAATTACAAGTGTTCCACTCATCTCACAAGTAAGAGTCCACCAATTATCCTCTCTTATTAAAATATTCAAAAACAATTATCCAATACCTTCCCAAATCACTTCCCATATTCATTTTTCTCATCTTATAAGCCTTACTATGATCATAAATCCTACTTCTGATGGAGTTTTGAGAAAATGTATGGAGGTTTCCCAGGTAAGGGGTGACGTTATTTTTTGTGTGTTTGTATTTTATCTATTCCTCTAACTCAATAATTTATTATTAAAATCTTGTGATATAATAACAATATAATCTTTAATATACTTATATTTTATTATTTTAAGGTCATGACCTACAACAATCCCCAAACACATCAAATGGGGTATGAAATCATCATTTATGTGTACGACGGACTACCGCTTCATAAAATAATGACAATTTTTTCATTACCAACTCACACAGTTGGTTATAATGTTATATTAATTTTTTTAGGATAATTACGATATTTTTATACTTATTTAATTATTATAACTCAAATACCTTTACACATTCAGTTTTGTGGTAATATGACAACATCACTTGTGTGTACGGAAGACTACCTCATTCTGAAGAAATGTGATGTATTCATGATATTAATTGAAGGTAATAAGGATGGGTTTAATGAAAACATATTAAATAAAAATGGTTATTTAAAGGTAATATATTATTTACCTTTCATTCTTTTAATCTTTCAAGAAAATGTAAACATCATTCATGTGTATGCACGGCCTACCGTCTCCATAAAAGTCATATTTCATCTTATATCTCTAACTTTTAGGGATTTTGTTTAAAAAAATATATAGAAATATTTAATTTTTATATCAAAGATAACATTATTGATATTGTGGAACCGTGATATTTGTACGAGTACAAAAATAAAAAATCAAAATATATACGAAAAACAATGTCATTGTTACCTGAAATGTGATTCTAACAAGGAATTGTTAATAAAAGGGTAATAAATGGTCATAAGTAAATCATATATGGTATAATATACATAATTATTCTTCAATAAAATATGTATAATAAACTTTTTATTTATTTTATAGGATGTTCTAATCTATATGAATAATTTTGAGACTTTAGGTATGGGATTCCTGGTCTCTATTTTATTTCAAGGAGACTTATGAAAATCCCCCACTAGTTTCTTTTATGTGGTGTATATACATTATATTTTAAATTTTATATCATAAATATCATTAAATTTCTTGTTATTTTATGTTTCATTGATTTTTTTTCTTAATTGGTGCATACAATTCAAAATATTACTCATGCTTTAAGGGATTTTTGTATCACTTTTACTTCTATGAGACACATTCCATATTCAACAACTATTTATTTTATGTATTGAATTTAATGAATATAAATGTATTTCATGATTATTTTATGGAAAATTATAGAGATTACACATCCATATAAGGATCTCTCTTTCATGGGGTTATGTCTCAAATTTCACCAATGTTGTAATGGTTTTATGATACAATCTCATCATTTATCATGATTGTTTGGGATTAAGTCTCCACTATTGAAATATTATGATATACCTCACAATAAATATCATAAATTTTATTCCCCTCAAGTTATTCATCATATTTTAAAGTAATAGTACAATTTTCCCACTATTTATTACTTAAAATAATTTATAAAATATTTTTTATAAAATAATTCTTTATTACTCTCTATGGTTGAAATCCATTTTTCATCAAAAACCGTGTTTTATAAAATTGTTTTCAAAAAAAAAATAAAAATTTCATAAAATGGTTTATACATGAAATATTTACACATGTTTGGATTGTTAAAAAATATTTTTAAAGAAAAGTTCAAGTTTTTTCTAAACAATTATTATTTTAATTTTATAGAAATTGTGAATGGAATCATTGTTTTTACATGTATTACATGAATGGAATCTACCATCACCACAACAATTATTTATTTTGAAACATACATTATAAATTTTCAATATTATTTTCAATGAAAACAATTTCCAAAATAAATTGTGTTTAAATAGTTTTTTTCATATTGGAATGGATATTTTCTTCAATACAAGTTTTAAATGATTTTTAAATATTCCTTTTGAAAATTTCAAGTTTACATTCAATGAAAAGGATTTAAAAAATAGAATATAAAGTTTAGTTTCCAAATTGTATTTTCGAAGAAAGGTAATTTTCCCCATTAAATTTTTCGAGTGATTTTTCTATAAAAATATTTCTCTATCTAAGATGACATCCTTTGAGGTTACTTATGATTTATTAGAGATATTATCCAAAGATACCATTTGTTTTCTTTCACTAAATGGTTTATGTTTTTGATGACATGATTTTTATGAAACCCATTTCTCTTCCATGGGTTATACCATTATAGAACTATTATGAATCCTAATTATTTTCATAGGTTATTCTATTACGAAATTATGAAATAATTATGAATCCTTTCTCTTTTTCTTAGGTTATGATATGATAAAAATTTTATGAACCCCATTTCATTTAATGTGTTATGATATGATTAATATTAAATGATATTATGGAAAAATTGTGTATGGTTTTCTTTATGTGATAAGTGGGACCTATATCTCCCACCAATTCAATGCGTGAAGATTTATATATCAGGAGATTGACAGAATAGGAGTGGGGATTTAACCCTATTCAGTATAGGATTTTTTCCTCTATAATGGTCTTGCGAGTGAACCATAACAGCTATGATGGTTTTAGGAGTGAACCCATTCCACTATAAAAACCTTGGAAGTGAGACATTACTACTATGTAAATGATATTTTATGCTTATGTATCATTAATTGGCCTAAATATCTTATGATTGTGTTAATAGTATACAAGATAACCTTATAGTTCCAAAAGTAACGAGCAAGAGAACAAAGGAAACAATCTAAGGGGGTGAAAGTAATAGATCCCAAGGGAATCACCTCTAACTAAATACATAACTTCTATAGGAAAATAAACTATAGTAGATAAGTAAATTATGTCACTATGGGATAAATAATAATCAAAAGTGGTGTGGAAATTAAAAACAATATTCCCCTCATTCCACGTATGCAGAACCTCCATGTGCTGGGAAATTAATGCCTTACATCTCTACGTATGGAAAATGATATACCATGAGACAATATCCCATACTTGTAGTGAATTTTGATCCATTTTTAAGTCAGTCTCAACTACTACTTACCCAATACTATTGTGATTTCAAAGACAGAAACCTTTATACATTGCATGCACTTTGGCCAAAAGGGAATCACCATTACAAAAACACATAGTGAAATAAAAAAAGACTGATCCATTTGAATCCCATGAGATACCCCTCCCTCCATAAAACAAATACTGTGGGACCCATCTATATTTATTTTGAATCTAGCACTATGGGGACACCATCGAACCAAACATCCCTATGGAATACACCTTATAATAGGTTGAAAATTTCTTCAATGTTTTAATCCTTTGAATGATGGAGAATCCTACAAGTTCTTGATTAGAAGGATCAAGTCCATGATCAATAATCTTGCTCAATAGGTGAGGGTTATTGTTGATGAATTAATCCCTTCATAGCGATTTTTTTTTCTGTATTTCAATAAACACCAACATCCTTTAAATAATATGATCATACAGTTATTCTTCTAAATATAAAGGATATGTTTTTCTAATGTTATGTTTAGTTTCTCATAACCTTATTTTTATTTAATTCTTATTTGTCTCCATTGTTTAGACTTACTGAGAATTAGATAACACCTTTAATTATGTTTCATTTTTCTAGGTTATGGAGAATTTTTTTTTGTAGGTTGTGTTTGTAAAGGGTACTAAAAGGGAAGATCATGACAGAAGATATTTAATATCTTTCATGAAATTATAATATTGTGTACCTAGTCTCTAAATATGCTAAAATATTATGGTTCTTGTGCAATTTTTAGTAATTTATTTAATATTCATTTATAAATATGTAATCTATATGTATAAAAATATCTGGTCACTATAGTTAGGCATATTTAATCATCCTTATTGTACAATTCCCACTCAGATCGGTATTTACACTATCATTCAATATTTTTGGACTTCTATTAACTCTTCTTTCTCACCATGATCATTATTCACATGGTATTATATTTCTGAGTTGATCTTTCCATTATTATAATCATAATTCCTCAAATATATTTCTCTCCCTTAGTTCTCAGACCTAAACTAATTTTTCCCTCAATAATGAATTCATCCAAATGGTTTTTAGTGAGACATTTAATGGAATATTCATAGTATAATCCCCAAACAATCCTCTATTTTAACAATACTCATGACATAAAGATCCATGATTATTGATGTTAAAGATGATGTCAAATTTCATAGTCAAATGATTTAAAACTACATGATAATTTCCCTACTGTTTGATGTTAAGCTTCATTGTATACCCTTTTTAGATTATATTAATCATTATATCTAAAAATTTGGTGTATTTTACTCTTGTCAATATCTTTACGTAGGATGTACCCAGAGGTTCAAATTCCATATCATAAACCCACCATTCTATTCCTTATGGGAATATCTTCCTCATCAATCCATATACATCATTTCTTATCAGGCTATATTCCCTGTGTGCTTAGATCCCACCCACCAATTCTATATTTATTTGGATTTACCATCATTAGGATATATTCTTAATGAAACTATCTACCACCTACTATGATATTTTCCTTATATGTAACACTAGATTCCTCAAGTAAGTCTATCTTCCAAAAAATATCATAATCTGCTCAGTGGTCTATATTTTAACTAGATGAATCAACCAAAGCCCTCACAGGTCCATTTTTCTTTATGAAAAAAACTAACATCATTTATTCTTATACAATTTTTGGTAAATGAGAAAATATCACTTCTATTTAATTCATGCATCAAACATATATAGTCACATTTCACCTAATTAGGCTTACCACACAATATCATACTACATGGATTAGTTTATGTCAATTGATCATATATGTTATAATGTGTCCCTTTAATTGGTAGTGAAATATATGGTTTATTATTACATTCATAGGGATAAATATTTTCCCCCTATTATAGGATCAATCCAAACATAATTGACACTTACCACATCCTTTTATAATGATAAACACTAGATTGATCAACTATGTTTCATTAAACCAAAGTTCCTTAATATTAAGAATACCTAATTGTTAATGTAAAAAGGTGGAGAATGTATAATACATATATATGTTCTCATATATTCATGTTAATGAAAAAATATTTTCATATTGGTGACCAATATGTTTCTTGGATTTGTAATGATTTAAGAAAATTTCTTAAATACATAAGAGTGACTTGGGGTAAGTGATAATTCCCCCACAATGGGTACAATGATCCCAACCTCCCATCCTCTTTACTGATGGGAATTTCAAATAATAAAAGATAATAAACCCCTTAGACCACCTTAATTAGGGAAAAAATAAAAATGAAATTTTTATCATAGAAATGGAAGGATTATAACGTTTCTAGTACAATAATAATTTCTCGTTAGAAACCTAATGAAATAATCACGCTAAAAAATAAAATCATTAGTCTTTCACGAAATGGGAAATTATGTAATGTCACACAAAACACCCACATTATCCCAGAATAAACCACTCCAATTTAATGATTGAATAAAAAAAACTCAATATAATATCCTATATAAAACATATAAAAACATATCCCAAGGGATAGATCAATAGAAAATTTAGATTTTTCTCATACAGTTATTAGGGTTCACTAATGAAAAGAAAACCTTAGTGGAGTGGAAGAAGGGATAATAAGAGAAGAATAAAAAGGGGATTGGATTTAAAAATTAATAAGAATCTGTTAACAATAAATATTGATGAAATTAGGAGTTAGTGGTAATATCTAGGATCTATCATCACGATGATTTCATGACATGGGAATGAAAATAGATCCAGAATGGGTTAAATTTGAGTGGGGTGCAAATGGAATTTAATTTTTTTATATTCTGGGTAGCTCCCAAGGATTAGCTTCATGGTTTATGAAATATTTTTCTAACAATATATCACCTATTATAACTGAGATATAGTCCCACTTGTTTTAGCTACACTTTTTATTATTCCACATGTTGATCTTACATCCCATGTAGTAAACATTTCGTAACTTTAAACATGGTATCCACACAAGTTTTTCAATACTATGATCAAAACATCTGAAATATAATCTATTCATAAAATCCACTCTCATAGTTATTTCTATAACTAGAATAGTATCCCCTAAATATTGAATAATAGTGTAGTAGAGAAAAATCCACAAACTTTATGTACCCCAACACAAAAATCTCAAAAATTCTGAAAAACTACAAATTGTATAATATTTAATTTATTAGTGACATATGGAGTGACGTATAAAAAAATATTAATGAAAGGGATGTTATTATATTATTTTTGTGTTATTATAAGGTTATTTATTGGGTCATAGATGTTGTGTATCATTTTTCATTAACTCCAAAATACATGGTAATTCATAATATCATTCACTTGTCTCAGTTGAAGAGAAATTTATGTGATCTATATCATGTTCTTTATTTTAAATAAATGGTGTTTAAAACCTATAATAAACTATTTTAGATACATATAAAAATAATTAACATAAAATAGAATGTGTTATGGGTTAAATATTTTCATTCTTCTGAGTGTAGTGGGGGAATTGAACTATTTAAGAGGAAATGCATAGAAGGAAATATTTATTATGATTGAAATGGGAGGATCTATTTGAGGATGTTGAGTTAATTTCCATGGGTATAAATTATTTATGGTGTGAAAAATTGTAACACCTATAGTTTTATAATTATTTATTGGAGTTTCTTTTGACTTTAGTTCAATAATTAATGTGTAGATGACATGGAGTGAAATTGTGTTTTTATTATTTAATTCCAAAATGTAACTTTTGATGTTGTGTAGTGTTATGTAATTATTTGTTTTAAATGGTTCTTTGTTTATAATTAATGTGAGTTTTGAAAGGGGATTAGAGTTTTGGAATATTAATTAATAGGAGAGTTATTTATGGGAAACTAATTAATGTGAAAAAGAGAATACTTGAGGGTTTAAGTGTGGCCATCATTATTGTGATATTTATGGGGGTTAGTGGAATCAAATTGAATAATGTTCAGATTATGGAATGGGAAATATTTGTGGAGGAGTTGTAAAATTAATGTTAATATAGGGGGAAGGATATATTTATGGTCATTTAATTATGGGAAATGGGAATGTGATTATAAGGGAGGGTGAAACTTCTCTATTTGACACATATTAATTCTCTCATTTTTTATCCTGTTATATCTTATCTATAAGTACTCTATGATGGAGGAATGTTGAAGGAACAACATATAATATGGTTAAAGGAGTGTAAAAAAATCATGTTATGTAATATTTTTTGTTTTAAACATTTTATGAAGATTATTTAATGTTTTTTGTTTTTTTTATGGTCATAAAACCCATAAATCTGACATTATTATATTTGGGGTATTAAGAATTTATTTATAAAATTTGACATATCCTATGATAAAAATGTAACGAGGGTTATGGCACTCACTAGATAATTATCCTATAACATAAATTATTTTTAATACACTAAAAAAGAGTTACATTGGGGTCATGATAATATTCATGGGGGCCATTCCACCCTCTATAGTTTATCTTATTTTATATAACAAATCCATTGGTCTAATTTCATACAATATGGGTCATGTAAAAATGGAATATGGTCTTTTTAAGCATGAACATTCATGTTCAAAAACCATTTTGGATATAATTTTTATTTTTGGATTATAAATTATTATTTATATAGGTCTCTTATTTTTAGGGATTGGTGATTCACTCTATAAATTTCATCAAGTTGAGTGTTCATAGAAATTATATGGAAATTTTCATCTTGGTATGTTACTCTAAACAATATCTTTCTGGGACTAATCATTTCATGAATTGTGAATTGTTGGTTAAATTATGATTATCATTGATAATTTCTGATAAAATTATTTTTTAGATTTGAATCACTATTTCTTCATGAGTCTTATTTTATAATTATATTATGGTTTTAATTAAATATATTATTTATCAAATTTGGGTCGTAGAAAAAAATATGTTTAAATTTTTTTGGTGGTGGTTTATCAAATTTTATTCCAATGATGGGTTATGTTAGAAAATAAATTTTTAGATCAGGGATTCATAGATATTGGTTTTTGGGTCATTATTAGAATAAGCCTATTTGATTTAGAATCCATCCTAAAATGGGTTTTAAGTTAATTTATAGAAATAATAAGTCTTTAATACCAAGGGTGGGTTTAACTGTTATTGAAATTTTGGGAGTTATTTTATTTTGATTGAGTAAGGATCTATGACTAGAGAATTATGGATTTGTTTTTTACACTTTCGTGCTTGTGGAAAGGTCATACACGGGGAGTATGATCAAAAAATGTATTTCTCCACATAGATGCACCTTGTGAGTGATGGTAAATCATGGTTGGAATTAAATTTCTATGAATTTAACATTTCTTGGTGGTATTATTATTTCTAATATTAATCCATAGTAACCTTATAGTTATTTATGTTATTTCTAGAATAATTTCATTTTTAGATCCCTGAGAGAATGTAACGACTCATGCATAACATCCCCAAAATTACTTTATTTTTAAAATAATATCATCAATTTCATCACTAATGTAACAACCTAATATTTGATAGAATGTTATCTTATTAATGTAATTTAATAGACTGCGATAAACGCAACATCAAGTTCGAGCACACCACAATTTATTAAACTAACCATTCAAAAAGACTTAATGAATAGATTTAACTAAATTTTGAATCTTATATACTCTATATAATTTTAACATCCATATTATTGGTTTCAAAGACATAAAATAAGAACAAATTATTTTTTTTGGATAAAATAAGTATTTTTCAAAAAAATGCAATTTTACAACCTTTTAATGGAGAACCCTTTTTAAAATCAATATTTTACACTTTTATATTTTAAATTTAATGAAATTAAATTCTTCTTTATAAGAGGGTTGTAAAAATTTAGTTTGGATAAATTTTTTGTACTTTTCTGATAATATTCATATTTTGATGAATAGTGAAAAATACTATGTTTAAATTAAAAACAACTTTTTTAATAGAAATAATTTATAGTGATAAATTATTCATTTTAATGGTTTGGAAGTATAATTATATTATATTTTTATCATTTAATACAATGTTTTTCATTATAAGTAATTTCACATTTAAATTTGACATAAACAGATGTCAATCTTTTGATAATTGTTACTTTTTTAAAAACCCGCTTTTGGTTTTGACAACAGGAATTAATTCTAAATTAATAAATGAAACTTCTATGTTTTTAATTTTGTAAAATAGACTTCATTTTTTATTTCATAATATCAAAATTATCTTAGGGTAAATAATTTGTATTTTTCTGAAAACTTTCAATTTTTGATGAATAATGAAAAACACTACGTTATTATTTATAAACCGACTTTTTATTTAAAAAATTAGTTATTTTATATACATTTATTTTAAGTAAAAATAGATATATAATACCGATATAAGTTCAATGTAATTCATTAGAGTCATTTTATAATAAATTTAGATATATTAAATTTTATCGAACTTTTTACCGTCTTTTACCCACCTCCTAGGAGCATTTGCAAATTTTCATAAAACGTAATTGTACCACTTTATTAAGATGAATTTCCAAAATCCTAGAGACATGGTTAATATCATTATGTAAAATTTGGTTTAATAATATGAAAATAAATTTTGGTGAATAGTAACTTATGACTATTATTTACCGCGGTTAAAAGTAAATAGGGTAATTAAGGGTAAAAATGATATCATAATTACCTTAATTCATTCTCTAATTCTATTGGATAAGTATAATTCGATAAAAAACAACCATATAAATAAAAAATGATCATCTTTGGTCCACGTGGATTAGATTTGGAAATTTATTATTATTATATTTAAAGAAAAGTTAAAAGAGTTAAATTTAATGTTTAATAACTAAACCGTTTTTAATATAGGGTTATACAGAAGATAAATTAAACTATAAATATTAATTACATAGATAAAGAATTTTCTACATAATGGAATTTTATTTATAATTTTTAGACATTAAATAATTTAATGTATTTATGTCACAATGATGATGCAGTAATTATCTTATTGATAAAATATTAAAATAATTGATTTTATAAATATCCAATTAAATTTAAATTGATACTTCTGATGAATTACAATAATTTCTAGGTTAATATTACATGTAATGGTTTGTTAAATAATTTTTATTCTATGTGATAAAGTTATTGTGGCTTGAAAAAAAAATCAAATACTAAATAGTGTCAGAATTGACATAATTGAGTTTTTAAAACAACTATTATATTATTATTTGATATAATAGTCATAAAAATCTAAGGTTCAGCCAAAATACTTATATAATAATATATATGACAATAATGAACCACTTGGAGTTCTATTGTCATTTTATAGTATTTTTATTAACAAGATAATATAAAAATACAAAGAGACATGGTAAATGTCAAATTATTTAACTAAGAGTTATATCTAAAAGATAAGGTTAATATGATGACCTAAAACTATATAAAACCTATTGGTTGAGGGGTTTTCGACCCATAACCACATTATCCTTTAAATAATTCATTAGGGAGCCATTAGAAACCGAAAATGATTTTATTATAAAATAATATTTCAAGTGTTTCCTATAGTGACCCTCATCTCTCTTATAAAAGGTCACTTCTTATTGACTCAATTTAACACCTCCAAAGCCATTTGGCTTGGCCAACCCCTTCCCAAATATCCTCCCAATATTCCTACATTCATCCTAGAGACCTTCCTTTTGTCAGAAAGCCAACCTAAGGAGCCCTTTTGATCAAATCAAAAGGAAGAACCTGAAGAAGAGGTAAATATTTCATCATCTCTTTCAAGTTCTTTTCTTCTTCCACTTCATCTTTCATTATTGTTTCTATTATAAAATAATAACTAAGGTATCTTCTATATATTTTGATGTAATTATAAAAGTGGTATATCCATATTCCTTATTCTATTCATCCTATATATGACAAAGTCACCATACATTCATACGTACGGATTACAATCTCCACGTAGTGGTGTTGTTTGTTATTCAAACTCTTCATTTTTTTGAAACGACCTGAGACATGAGCTGGTCACCCAAACCATATCCCCTAAAATTTTATTAAAGAAAAAGGAATAACAATTTACACATTAGGTGTAATGAGCTTAAACCAACTAGAAATAAAAGGGTGAAATATACATTCCATCATACACACATCAGTGAAATACCCCTAATGCCAATTAGCACCCGTTGCTGTTCACCATTCCATCATCAAAAATCAGGATTTAATGATGTAATACTCTCCTTGTGTGAAGCAAGACTGAAGTCATCATCCCCCACACACCCTTGGAGATCCTTGCCACCCGTATTCTTACTCCTTGGTGAAGGCATGATCGCTTTGACTTCCAAGTGTTGTCTCAAGCATGAAGAAAATGTTGGAATCGGCATAACAACCCATCTATGAAACAATTGCTTCCCAACCAAGCATATCAACCAAATAACTTCACTTCGATTGGTGTTAGGACATAAATAGTCTTCATCTTCAAAATCTCATCACAACAATCCAATCTCATATGCATAAAACTGATAAAATAATTCTAGCAAAGCACCGTGAAGTATAACAATCACCAGCCATCACAAAACATGATTTTCAGCAAGCAGAGTAGACATAATGAGGCAGAAACCTAGAGAAAATAGGAAGTGAACCCATCGAAATAGTGTAGAAAAATAGTTAAAAAACCCAGAGTTGTTCAGAAGAAATGCAGTTCAACTGAAGCATGTGAAGGAAAAACCAATCATCCATACAGAAGCTAGGTAGAACAAGGCAGCATCTAACAAGATATAGAATAGTCCGCTAGATCATCTCAGAGAAGACCCAAAAGCCCAACAAGATCAATAGAAATATAAAGGCTAAAAAAACTAGACTGGTCAGAACAATCAGGAGTAGATAACCTTTAAAATATCATCGTGATCCAAAAACCCTCTTACTAACAATCATCAGCCAGTTCAGATCAATAGGAACTAGAAACTTCAATAATCAACAATAGATAGAGATGATTGGAGTAGTAACAATTGAGAAGAACATGAACAAGAGAAAAAAATAGTCAAGGAGTGTGCATGGACATCTTCATTTTTTGATTGAAGATATATTTCTTAACCCTATGGTATTAATCTGTAGTAATTTCTCCTTCCTAGAGTTTTTGATAAGCAGTTTCCTATTGTAATCCCATATAGGTATCCTAGTCTTGAGGTTCTTCTTCTGAACATTGCAGCGAAGTCTCATCCTTTTCTTTATCATCCAAAGGTTTATCTTGAACAGGTACGGTCACTTCTTTCCTAGCAGCATCAAGTGATCATGTCACAATTGTTTTTTCAAGATGAGAGTAATCCTTATATTGTCTTGTTTTCCTAGGATTTGTAGTGATAAATCCATCAGCATCCACAATGGGTATTTTACCCTTCTTGGCCACTGATCTCAAATAGGACTCTTCAATTTATCTGGGTTGGTCAGCCTCCTCAATTGAGGAACTAAAGTCTCAATTTTCCTCATGATCTTTATATCCATCCTCTTGTGACTTGATATCATTTCATGCTCTTCACTAACAGAGGTTGGAGCGGGGTAGACCGTTGTTTCCATATCATTTGAATGAGGGAGCTCATGATGAGTGGTAGAGTCCTTCTTGGAGGGAGGATTATTAGTCGTGGCCTCAAATACAACATTCACATTATCAAATATTTGATTATGATTGCCATGTTTTTCCATCATCAAATCCTGATTTCCATTAAGGTTGAATGGAGAATTGTAGAGTTCTCAACATTGAAAAGTTTCTCTTTATTTGCAGCTACCATATGACTATCCAAATGAGCATATGATTGACTAGCCTCAGTGCAAGCCTCAATATTTATGTTCTGATGTTTTCTCTTTTCACCCCACATGACTTTTCTAGAAACCGATGTTGAAGATTTAAAGCTACAATCTTTCAAAGAATGTTCAAGTTTAAAACAAGAAGTGCTGTAATCTGGTACGTTTTCATAAAAACCTCCTAAAAGTAACCATAAGAGCAATTTTGAATCTAAATTTGGTTAGGAAGCTCATGGGATACATCAACTTCTACACATATACTAGCCACCGATGGTCTTGAGTGATTTTCTGTAGCCAAGTCAAGTTTTAGGGGATTTCCAATGAGCATTGAGATCGGGAAAAGAGATGTATACCTAAACAAATGTAGTGTAAGACCAAGGAAGCCAATCTAGATGGGGACTATAGGAGATTTAGTAAAGGGGTCAAAGTCAAGGGTCTATTTGAGTACTCTCATCGCACAACCCCCAATGTACCAAGTGATTTTAGCCCAAAGCCTATAATAGTATTCATTAGAAGCAAAATTGAAGATGACATTCAAAGCATTAAGGAGGCCGATATGGAAACCCGAAAAACCAATAACTTCCAAGGAGCTTCTCAAGAACTTTAAAGAAAGACGATGCTTAACAAATTTTCCAACATGAACATAGCGCAATTCAGAAGCTAAGATGGAAACCTCATCAGCAGTGAGGGAAATTGTTGGTTGCCCACGATGATGGAAAATGTAAGGTTTGATGCAAGCATCCGTGGCAGAAGCTCCTTCGCAGGGCATATTGCCTTCGTTGTTTCTCCCTGCAACTACATCAGCGAAGGATCTGGAATTTGGATTTCACGCATCTACATTAGGGTTCCACGCTCCCTCACTATGGTTTGGGTTTCTCGACGCTCCCATCTCAGGTTCAAACTCTTCATTATTTGGATGGGTATAATAATGAATATAAATGATGTAAATAATAAATATAAAATTTTAATTATTCTTTATATATGATATAACATCCAATTACATACTATTTCTCTATCAATATAATGATATTGTCACTCATGCGTATGTATGGATTACCGTCTCCACGACGCGATGAGATTCATTTCCGTGTTCACCATTCAACAATGATTATAAAATATATATCATTAATAAGTATATAATATATGAAATAATAATGACACTGGAGATATATATATATATATATATGTGGGTGTACTTACATATATATTATTCACTTAGTTCTGTTCAATACGATATGAAAACGGAAACAATGTTTATGAGTTTGTACAACCTACTGTCTCCATAAACGGTGTTTTCTATTTCATATATATATACGTCTATTATACATGTTTATATTCTAAATATATATGATATATAAATCATGTTATGTATTTTTTAAGTATTTAAATAATGATATACAAGACACAATCAAGAGTAACAAGTTAAAACATGTACGATAAAGAAAGCGATTATTACCCAAAATGTTAATTTAACATGGAAATTATTATTAAATGGGTAGTAATAAGTCATAAATGAATTATGTATAATATCATAAATATTAATATGGTTTTGGTATAATTTAATAACATACTACAGTCTTTATACCGGAGTTTAAACATACCCTCGACTAAAGGAAAGTGCGAGTTAAGTGTTAATTTCACAATCTCTTTATTATCCGAGGTTGTTTTTATGTAAGTATCTACTGTGACCACTTTATCATACACATCCATGTTTCTTAAAAATATATTCCAAATTTTTTTTACTATTTACTAGAATATGGGTTAAATTAATTTATACCCTAGATTGACTTTTTATAAAATGGTTTGAAAGGAATCTTTTCGTCATTTTCTGAACAAGGTACTTTATGACCTTTTCCTGAAAATTAATGTAAGAATGTTTTTTTAACATATACAGTGGGTGCAACTATTTTCTGTCGTTATAACATCATTGAATATTCCCTTAAAATATTAGAAAAATATTTTCAAAATAAATTTTTTCTTTTATAATTATATGACATTTAAATGATTTCAAAATAAAAAGAGATATTTTTCTAAAAAAATGTTTTGATTTCATCTATGTCAACATCCTTTGATGGATTGTGAGATTATTTTAAGTTGATATATTTTGATATAAAACATCCATATTGTATTGAAGGTTTTGTGATATGTTAGACAATGGATGTGTCATTTTTCTACCATTCATGGTTTATGGATAAAGTATTGACATTTCGTATGCTAGTTTTAATACGAATGTTTATGTTATGTTTAAACCTTTTCATATGAGGAATGCATTAGAATTAGTAAGTTATGGGTGGAGCCTACTATATCTCTTAGATGCATCGATAGGACTCATAAGGAAAACTAATGTCTTGGAACAAGGCCTTGAAAAATTAGTATTTATATTCATAGCACAAAGCCTTGACTATGTTGTTATGAAGTCTCACATTATGCATTCTATCGTTATGAAAGTGTCTATTGATAATGAATGTGATTATTTGACTAGAAGAATATCCTTGTGAATAAGTAAATTGAATTATTTTATTGTATCATTGCTATATTATCCTGAGGATTAAGTTTAAAAGGCTTTTCTTTTAGTCTTATACATTGCCTTAAATGTTTATGCTTATTTATGAAAGTTTCCGCTATATTGTTATCCTTACTGAGCATCTGAGCTCACCCCTTTCTATGTTTTAATTTTCCCAGGATTTCAAGAAGTGTATTTTGATTGATATGTAGGGTTAATATAGGGGATTAATGTCATTCTCAGAGGATCGTTTATTTTGTGTTTTATTTTCTAATGTGTAATCTAACGTTCATGTATGTAATCTATTTTCCAAGACTAGTAAACTGTTTGGTCTTTAGGGACTTGAATCCTTGTAATCATATCAATGTATTAAAATAATGCACCGACTCTAGGATTCATGGGTCGAGGCATTACAGTTGGTATCAGAAGATGTTTAGAAATAACCTTGGAATCTAGATTTAGAAAAACTCGGATCAGATTACACTACCCTAAGATAGAATTTGAGAATTAGTATAGAAGAACTTCCAAGAATTTTGGTACTATATAGATTTTGTGAGTTTTAAAAGAAATACATCCCTTTCTGGATATGAGTAGGTAGAGGCAGCACGGGAATATATGTACCTAGAGGAAAAACCTGAAAACAATACTTTGAGCCAGACTCAAACGTGAACTGATTCATGATAATGGGCCTTGTTTCACTCTTGGTTACGACACTCCAGAGGGATATGCTTAGGATAATTCTTGTTTTCTTTAAAAACCACTGTGAAGGTTTTATGAGTATATACTTCCTCAAAGAAAAAATATTATGATTATAGATTGTATCCATGAACTGTTCAATTTATATTAACTATTTTACATGTTTTGAATTTTCATTGCAATTCATAAACTAACCTAGTGCATGATATTGTTTGGAAATTGTGTCCAGTAGATTGAATGAGACCTCCAACAATATGCATGATCCAAAGAGTATGAAAGATCATATCATTCATGGTATTAAGATAACATTTAGAAAGAAAATAGTCTCCCACGTAATATCATCATATGAATAAATAGTATCATGTATTAATAAGATAAGTAAAGAATTCTATGAGTCTTTTGACTTTGAAGGGAAGTAAGAAAAGAAAAGGATGGTAGAGAGAAGTATGTATAAAGGGAAGAGGGGAAAGAATTATTTTCCCACATGTGATAAATGTGGAAAAAATAACCATGGTAAATTCTTGAAGGGAATGTGAGTTTTTTATAAGTGTGGAGAAAAACGACATGAAGTACGTGATTTCAAGGTTACGAAAAATGTTTCAAATGTAAAATTATTTATCTGCAAAGAGTCGGGACACTACTCAAATCAATGTCCAAATCAGCAGAGTATGCCCCAAATGATGCTATTATATAATAATCAAGTTATGATACTACCACAGAGGAAGAGTAATGACTAGTGTTATTATGTTATTATTAAAGAATTATTTCACTTGAGTTTTGTATCAACGATGTACTGGTCATATGAACTATGGAAATAAATCAGGATTGTATTGTAGTACTATTTCATTAAGGATTTGAGATTGTATGGTACTAAGTAAAGTGACATAGTTTTAGGTTAAACTTTTTGGAAAATACGTGGTTGAAAGAAAGGTAAACCATAATATCGTCCTGATACTAAGGTAGTGATTTGGCAATAATATATGATTGATTTGGATAAATGTTATTGGATATTCTTGACTACCTTGAAACAGATTAATGGTTTTTTTATTCCATCATTGTTGGAATATTCAATTTTTTTGGATATAAGGAATATATCTAGTATTCTATAAGGAATAAGGGCGCATGAATTTAATTAATATGGTTTTATGGGATTTCATGGTGTTAAAGTGTTTTAAAAGAATACATGATGAAGGTATTCACATGTTATTACGTGGAAAAAAGGATCTTCATTGTGTTAACCTTCCTTATAAATATTTCACTGTGAGTTTGTACAGAAGTATTTCAGAAAATTCTAATGGTTATAATCGATTAATTTTGACGTCGGATACTATTATTATGGTTAAGTCATTTCTTGAGATTATTTTTGATTTGTCAAAAAAGGATAACTCGGAGGACGGGAGACAACCCATTGCGTCCGGCAAGGCTGCGAGACTTGAACTCACAACCGAAGGGCAACAAGGGTGGATCACCTACCACTGGCATATATGATGTCCTAGTTTGTATAATGTAGTTATTTAAATAGTAAGTCAAAATAATTATAAATTCATTATTTTTGGAACCCTATACGATTTGGATAAATAGAATAATTTTTTTAATTCTAGTATCTTTTGATTGAAAGACGTGTTTGTGGTATGAATTAGTTGAAGGATGAAAGTCTACATGTCAAATATATTTTTTCCCTCTTAATATAAGAATAAATTAATTCTTAAACTTTAGAGAAGTGGTCTTAAAACCAAAAATGTGTTATCCTAATACCTTATGTTTTTTTGAACTAACGATAGTTTAAATCATCATGGATTGATGGATTTGAGGCCCTCAATTTTACACTTGTTTGTGATTGATGACCTCAATAACTCCCTATAAATATTTATGTCTTCCCACAAATTATGTGTCTCTAATTTCCACCAATGTTCTCCTAATCGAGATCATAATTTGGTGGTGACCTTTTCATTTCCCTTTCCATCTTATTAAGAGTAAATTCTTTTAAACCAATTTCCGATGTGGGTTTTCCACAACGGTATTTTTTCTATTTTTAACCATTTATATTTGAAGAAGAGTTTCAAATTGCAAGGATCCAATTTATTTAAGGAGGGGAGAATGAAACACCCCAATATTTCATAGTATGTAATCTCATTAAAATAATTCAATAATCTACACTACACGCAACATCGAGTTCGAGCACACCACAACTTATTAATCTCACCATTCAAAAAGATATTATGAATAGTACTAACTACATTATGAATTTTATATTCTCTATATAATTTTAACATTAATATTATGGGATTCAAAGAAATAATATAAGAAAAAATTCATTTTTTCGCATAAAATAAGTATTTTTAAAAAAAATGCAATTTTAACACATTTTAACAGAGAACCCTTTTTAAAACCAATATTTGAAACCTTTATATATTCAATTTAATGAAATTAAATTATTCTTTAGAAGTGGGACATAAAAATTTAGTGTGGATAATTTTTTGGTACTTTTCAGATAACTTTCATATTTTTTTGAATAGTGAAAATACTATGTTTTAATTAAAAACAAGTTTTTAAATTGAAATAATTTATAGTGATAACTTATGAATTTTAATGGCTGGGAAGTATAATTGGATTATATTATTATAATTTAATAAAATTTTGGTCATCATAAATAATTTCAAATTTAAATTTGACATAAACACATGTCAATCTTTTGACAGTTTTTACCTTTAAAAAACCCCACTTTTGGTTTTGACAACAGGAATTAAATTTAAATTAATAAATGAAACTTATATGTTTTTAATTTGGTAAAATAAACATAATTTTTGAATTCATAATATCAATATTATATTAGGGTAAATTTTTGTATTTTTTTGAAAACATTCAATTTTTTATAAATAGTGAAAACACTTCATTATTATTTAAAACTGACTTTATATTTAAATAATTTGTTATTTTATTTTAATTTATTTTAAGTAAAAATATATATATACTACTGATATAAGTTCAATGTAATTCATTGGAGTATTTTTATAATAAATTTTTTTATATAAAATTTTATTGTACTTTTTGCTGTCTTTTACTCATCTCCTGGGAGCATTTGCAAATTTCCATAAAACATAATTTTACAACTTCTGTGATTTGAATTTAAAAAATTATAGAGATGCGATTAATATCAATAAGTAAAATTTGTTCAATAAGATGAAAATAATTTTTGATGAATTGTAACTTTTGACTTTTATTTACCACAATTAAATGTGAATAGGGTAATTATGGATTAAATGATATCATAATTACCCTAACACATGTAATAATTATATTTTATAACCATAATTCAGCATAAAATAACCTTAGGAATAAAATATGATCCCTTTTCGTCCACATGAATGAGATTAGGACATTTATTATTATTTAATTTAAAAAATAGTTAAAAGAGTTAAATTCAATGTTTAATAAATAAACCACTTTTAATATAGAGATACACATATGATAAATTTGAGTATAAAACTTTATTGAAAATATAACAAAATTTTGTAAATAATGGTATTTTATTTATAATTTTTAGACAATAAATATTTTAATTTATTTATGACACAATGATAATGCAGTAATTACCTTATTAATGAAAAAATAATATAATTAATATTATAAATATCCCAATAAATGTAAATTGAAACTTTTGACTAATTAAACTAATTTTATAGGTTAATATGACTTGTTTGGGTAATTTAAATTATTTTTATTCTATGTTATAAAGTTATTATGTCTTTCAGAAAAATTAAATACTAAATTTTGTCAAAAATGACCAAATTGTGTTTTTAAAACAAATATAATATTATTAATTGATATAATAGTCCTAAAAATATAAGGTTCAGATAAAAGACTGATATAATAATATATATTACATTAATGAAACACTTGGGGTTATATTGATATTTTATAGTATGTCTATTAACCATATAATATAAAAATACAAAGAGACAAGGTAAATGTCAAACTATTTAACTGAGAGTTAAATCTAAAAGATAAGGTTAATATGATGACCTAATCCTTTATAAAACCTATTGGTTGAGAGTTTTTCAGCCCATACCTACCATATATTTTAAATAATTCATTTTTTATCCATTAGAAAACGAAAATTATTTTATTATAAAATAATATTTCAAGCTTTTCCTAAAGTGACCCTCACCTCTCTTATAAAAGGGTACATCACCTTAACTTAATTTTAGATCTCAATAGCCTTTTGGATCGGCCAACCCCAGCCCAAATATACTCCCAACATTCCTAATTTAATCCAAGAGGCCTTAATTTGGTCATAAATCCAACCTAAGGAGCCCTTTTGATCAAATCAAAAGGAAGAACCCAAAGAAGAGGTAAATATTTCATCACCTCTTTCAAGTTCTTTTCTTCTTCAACTTCCTCTTTCTTGGTTGTTTCCATTATAAAATAATAACTCCAGTATCTTATATATACTTTGATGTTATTATAAATATTTTACAACGATATACATTATTCTAACCATCCTATAAATGAGAAAGTCCCCATATGTGCGTACGTACGAATTAACATCACCACGTCGTGGGGTTGTTTGTAATTCAAACACTTCATTATTTGTATGGGTATACTAATGAGTATAAATGATGTAAATAATAAATATATCATGTTAATAATTATGTATATATGATATACCATCCAATTACATACTATTTTTCCATCAATACAATGATATTGTCGCTCGTGCGTACGTACAGATTACCGTCTCCCCGACGCGATGAGATTCATTTCCACGTTCACCGTTCAACGATGATTATAAAATATATATCATTAATAAGTTTGTAATATATGAAATAATAATGATACTATATATATATTTATTTATTTACATACATATATATTATTCACTTAGTTCTGTTCAAAATGATATGAAAACAAAAATAGCATTTATGCGTACGTACGGCCTACCATCTCCATAAACAATGTTTTCCATTTCATATATATATATATATGATTGTTATACAAATTTATATTATAAATATATATGATAGATAAATCATGTTTTATATTCTGTAAGTATTTAAATCTTGATCTATGTGATACAATCAAGAGTAACAAGTTAAAACACGTAAGAAAAATAAAGCAATTATTACCCGAAATGTTATTTTAACATGTAAATTATTATTAAATGGGTATTATAAAGTCATAAATGAATAATGTATGATATCATAAATATTAACATGGTTCTGGTATAATATAATAACATACTATGGTCTTTATACTGGATGTTAAACATACCCTCGACTAAAGGAAAGTGCAAGGTAAGGGTTAATTTCACAATCTCTTTATTATCCGAGGTTGTTTTTATGTAAGTATCTACTGGGAACTCTTTAGAATCCACATCCATATTTCATAAAAAGGTATTCCAAAACAATTTTACTATTTACTATACTATGGTTTAATTTCATTTATACCCTTGTTTTAATTTTTATAATATGATTTGAAAGGAATTTTACCATCATTTTCCAAACAAGATACCTTATGACCTTTTTGACAAAATTAAGGTAATAATGTTTATTTTCAACTTATACAGTGGGTGCAGTTATTTTTTGCCATTATAACATCATCTAAGCGTCCCTTAAAAGATTATAAGAATATTTTCAACATAAATGTTTTATTTCATGATTATACGACTCTTAAATGATTTCAAAATAGAAAGAGATATTTCACTAAAAAAAGTTTTGATTTAAACTAGGTCAAAATCCTTTGATGGATTGTGAGATTATTTGAAGTTGATTTATTATGTTACAAAACATCCATATTGTATTGAAGGTTTTGTGATATTTTTGTCTATGAATATGTTATTTTTATACCATTCATGGTTTGTGGATAAAGTATTGACATTTTTTATTCTATTTTTCATACAAATGTTTATGTTATGTTTAAACCTTTTTATATGAGGAATGAATTGGACTTTGTAAGTGACGGGTGGAGCCCACTACAGCTCCTCGATGCATCAGTAGGTCTCATGAGACAAACTAGTGTCTTAGCATAAGGCCTCGACAAAATCTTATTTGCAGTCTTGGAAAAAGGCCTTGACTATGTGGTTATGAAGTCTAGAATTATGCTTTACATCATTATAAAAGAGGCTATTGATATTGCATGTGATTATTCAACTAGTATAATATCCATGTGAATATGTAAATGGGATTATTTTATTGCATCTTTTACATATTATACAGAAGTTTAAGTTTAAATAGGATTTTTTAGTCTTATACATTGCCTCAAATGTTTATGCTTATTTATGAAAGTTTCCTCTATATTGTTATCTTTAATGAGAATCTGAGCTCACCCCTTTCTATGTTTTAATTTTCCCTGGATTCCAAGAAGTGTATTATGATTGATAAACATGGTTAAGCTAGAGGATTAATGGACTTCTCAAATGATCATTTATGTTGTGTTTTATTTTCTAATGTATAACGTAACGTTCATTTATGTAATCTATTTTCTAAGACTGGTAAACTTATTGGTCTTTCGGGACATTATTCCTTGTAATCATGCCAATGTATTAAAATAATGCACCGAATTTGGGCTTCTGGGGTCAGGTAATTACACTTAATAACATTATGATTATGTTTTTTTTGGATTAGGAAACCCATTACATTATAAAATACACACTTATAATCTATGTAAATTAATCCACAAAAACAAGTTCTTAAAATGATACACTTTCTTCATTCAAGAAAAATCTCTATAAAAAGAACTTTAAAATTCATATTGTTCATAGTCAAACAAAAACCTTGTAAAATAATATTAAAATAAGGGATGGTCATATGAATATCATTAAGGTATACAAAAATAAATAAACCCTATTGAACTATTAGAATACACGTAACCCCAAGAATAATTAACCTTTAAATAATAAACTTTGAACTCATATAAACCATTTTCACCCAAAAATAACCTATCTTTTAAAATAATTCCAAAAAATAATATCTTATTAAACAAATATGGAAATAAAATAATAAATATTTTTTCATGTGATGATAAGAAAAATCACGAAAATATTTTCCATGAAATACAATCTTTTAATATTAAAAAGGGCATAAATGTACATTAAATCATGAACCGAAATTATTACCTCAATAAAATAAAATATTTACATTAAAACTCATATGTTGTAATTTAATTTTCCTGAATGTTTTTTTGGGATATTATAATAATTATCACTCTAACGAAACACACATACAATCAACCTTACATTTGAATAACCTATTAGGTTAGTTATAAAATAATTTTTATAGAGAATAAATTATTACCCAAGGAATTGATGGGATATATACTGAGCCCATAAATTATCAAATCTAATTCAAAAGAAGCATTGCACGAAAAAATCCAATAGGATATTTCATTTCAATATTTCATTAATTAAACTAAAAAAATTATATTTCAACATTTATTGATATTAATTTATGTTAACCGATGAAAATTAAATGATTTTAAAAGAATGGGTTATCTAGTTCCATTTTGAAGGAATAATTAAGATGAAGTATAGAAGATAAATAATGAAAAATTAGACTGTCATAAATGATCATTTTATAAAATATTAGAGAGATATTCGATGGAAATAATTCAAATCATTTAATTTAATTGTTTAGAATATATCCCCTTATAACCTTTGTAATGTATGAGTCAACTCCTATGAAATAATGATTTGAAAAATTAATTTTGATTACCTTAAATTGAATATAATATATTACCAAATATTCTCAAGGGATATTGTATACATCATATAAAACAAAATAAATTATCAGTATGGTTGATGTCTCGATGAAAGGACATTGAGAAAACAATCCCCTTACCTCATGTATAGACTCACATGGTGTGTCCTATATCATTCAAACTATTAATATTATAATAATTATTTACATTCCTTAAAAAATTCAATATTATAATAATTTTTTAAATTTATTATAACGGATTATTTATTTATTCACTATACCAAAATTAATATTTAATAGTGTCTTAAGAGAAAATTTTTCTCAAACAACCACTAAAAAACATGTAAATATTTTAGTGCCGATTTTTTTTAAAAACATAGATATTTATTTAATAAAATTAAATAATATTGATTCTTCCCACCCCTAATCCATATCCCCCCATCCCCCAACCGCCATTCCCTTCAACTCATTATCACCACTCTTTCCCTTTCTACCTACACTATCACCCTTACCATCAAACTCATGGTAACCCTGAATTCCCTTTCCCCCTCAAAATATCCCATAATCTATCACCATTCCACTTTTTCATCCCCCTTTCGCCCCATTTTCATGTCAATCACTACTATTTCTCTCTTTCGATGCACCGATATACACCTTTTTCCATGTAGAGTTTCCTCCCCCTAACATCACACCAGTTATTCCCCCTACTTTCTCCATACTTTTGATAAGAATCCCAAACCATTAGTATTAATAAGTTATTATATTTCCCATGAAAAAATAACATGTAAATTAAAGTTCTTAATAGTATTTTTTGAAAAAATAATCTTCAATAATTTATTTAGATATTATGAGGTGTGTAATGAAAATATATTATGTTAATTGATCATATATGAAAAGTGTTATATGTAGTTTACAATTAATGTGAGTGTTTTTTATGATGATAAGGAATTATTATCTCAATTAAAATACATCATAGTTTTTTATAGTGAAACAAGATTATTTTTTTAGTTGATTGAGGTGTTTTGTGAAAATATATATAATTAACTCACCATATGTGATCGATGCTACAATCAGTTTTCAATAAGTATTTTATTGTTATGACTAACCAAATATAGACATATTTACTCAATTAAAAATTAATTCTTATGTTATATATTAATATCAAAATGTTACAATTTTTAATGAAATTTATTTCAATGTTTTTTTCAAATAAAACCTTGATAGAATTTAGCATATTTTTCAATATGGATATATTTATTAATATTTTTAGGTTTTCATAAAAGTTGTAGAAATTATCATTAATGAAATTTTATGTAATGGAATTCTCCAAAATTATAAATTGATATATTTTATTTTTTAGAAAATATTAATTTAAATGACATTTTGGATGGAACTTTCGATAAATGTTGCATGATTTTCACACCATAGGATAGGGCGAATGAGCTGAACTACATTCGTTTCCCACTAAATTATAGATTTTTCTTTAAAATTAATAATATTTCTTCTTTGTTTTAATATTATTTAACAAATTATAGGCACATTTTGATATATGGATAATATATTGATCACATTACGATGGAACATGCCTCAGTATGGTAAGGGTTTGGAGGATTTTTTAGATCTTGAAATTTATAATTGATCTATTTATGGGATAATAAGATGTTCAAGTCCTATATGTAAATTTATAAGATGGTTAATGAGACATGATATTTATTAACACTTGATATCAAACCAATTCCCAGATCAATAAGTATGTTGGCTTTGGCATTGATAATAAAAAATTATAGAATGTTTGATCATAAATGTAAATCAACATAATTAGCTTCAAACATCATTGAAAATGGACAAATTCATCCATATAATTATAAACTATTATTTCGATATTTAAGTGAAACATCATTAGCATCAAAACATATTTGTACAACCAGTTGACACTATAAAAATTGATAACATGAGAAATGATGTTTTCGGGTTCATATGAAAACTAAATCAAGATTGTAACATATTAGTATATCCTCATCTTGATTCCAGAGAGACTAATATATAAGGGAACATTACTAAGTAGAAAAATGAAATAAATTATTTATCTTCTGATAAAAATCAAGAGCGGTATAAGGGATGTATGATATATTCAAAACTATCATTTCAACTGATGTTGAACCATATAATATGTATATATGGAATAAAAAATAATTTGATGTCCATGATAATGGAATTTTAAGGTGGAATATTTCCTAATGATAAGTTCAATGAGTCATTTTATGATACAAAAAAGTTGTCAACATGCTTGATCTGAGTTATACATAAATATGTCCATGTCCCAAAGATTATGTGATTTATTGGGGGAAGGGTTCAAGTAGATAAGAGTGAAAAAATATATTCATCTTCTATAGGGAAGTAAATGCATAATTTTTGAAGTATGAGTCAATATATTACTATGAATAAGTACAAAAAGAACACATTTTAAATTTTTTTTTATTACATACCTTTAAAACATTCATTGCAAATATTTTTCATGTCATATAAAATTACCAACTACATGAAGTAGAGTTTTATAGATAATAACAATGATGTTTTAATTTGACTTCCAAGAGATTCAAAATCATGGAAGGAATTTAATTCATTACATCAAAATTTCTAACACAATCCAAGGAATGTGTGATTGGGATTATATGTCGATGGATTCAACCCATTCGATACTTTGAGTACTTGTTAAATCATTTGGCTGATTGTTTTGATCCCTTACAGCCTTCTTCCATGAATATGCAATAAACTAATTTTATTATTTAAATGATTATTCTTGAAAAAAATACTAAATCATATCGATGTACAATTTCATCATCTAATTAAATAATTACATCAATTTTGGAGAAAAATGTTGGGACATATGATATAACTTCTAGATAATGTACAAAATTCATGGTACTCTAATGTGGACCATTACTGACATCCATGAACATGAGAACTTATCTGGATGAAACAGTTACATAGGTATGGATTGTCATATTTTAAACATTGATTTTGATCCAAAATGAATAACTTATTGTAAAAAAAATGTTGCATCTTGGGTCATATTAGATTTCTCAATGCATCTCATAGAATTTGATTGAACAATTAAAAATTCAGTAGTTCAATTGATCATAACCCACCTCCAAATTCATGATTTTTTTCAAATATTGTCACAGCTAGTAAATGATAAAGGAATATTTAGGGTATTTAATTATTTTAATGATATTGGTAAATGAGTTTGAAGTGCATCATCAGATGAAATTGGAACACAAAAATTAAAGAAAAAAATTATATTATTTAAATATCCACATTAAGAATTTAATATATTAAATAATTATATTGATTTTATACATATTGAAAATTTTTTGTGACAATTTGATCATGAAAATACTAAATTGGAATGGAAAATCAAATGATTGTCTCAATGCTCAAAAGTACACAGAAATAATGAATATAAAGCATGATCTGTAGACATATGGGAAAGGTAATACTGCCATAAAAAATTTTCAATAAAAATTGTAGAGAAAGATATTAAATTGAATTATAATACACGTAAAATTATTTTATTGGTCTTAAAGTATCATCATAGTGTGTGTAAACATAAATCACCATAGGTTGCATGGATTTAAAATTCATGATTCACATATTCTATTACAGTTTTTACTATCATTTTCATTGTGTGCATTGTTACCTAAAAAAGGATAATTTTGTTTCTCTCAAATTCTTTAGATTCATCAAACAACTATGTGAGAAAAATCTACATCATTATAAGCCTAACAAGGTTCACAATAGATTTCAACTAACACATTGTGAAATGGAGATGATCTTTCCTCCATCATTTCTACTATCATGCTGCATTTCACTGAGAATTAGGTTAAGGAATCTAAAATAAGAGACCTCATACATTGTAGAGGGATATATCTATTTGATATATAGATTATTTATTAGGTTCTAATCTTAAGTAACCAGTTATTTTAACTTTATTAAATACATAACTTTTTTTATCAATATTTATTTATTGATATCTAAGTCATTTGATATCATACATGAAAAATAATTCCCAACATAAAGGATATATTTCTAAAGGATACATTAGAGATGAGTGTCTTAAATATTGGTCTATATAATTAGATGATATTTAGATAGGATTCAATCAAGTTGATTTTTTATGAAATTTCGACTCAATCTCGACTACATGGGAACTAAAAAATATTTCATACTATTGGCCGATTTATTAAGAGGATCGAAAATATTACACTGAAAGAAATAAAATTATTATAACCACATTGATACGTTCTAATGAATATTTAAATTTCATATTCATTTGTTGAATAACTATGAAAAATAACAAGGAGATACAAGATAATTCAAACATAAAATGATAAAGATATAAAAAATCAATTAATAATAATCTTGTAGAATGGTTTTCACATTTCGTAAGTCCATAAATACTTATATAAACATGAGTATTAGGTTGAAATATATATTTTATAAATATAATAATCAAAATTACTTTTAATGTATCATGAATATTAATAATTAGGTAGAGTTAACAGAATATTTGATGTGTCTAGCCTAAGGACCTCTAAAATAGGATAGAAATTTTAGAATATACAATATAAATGGATTCAAATTTCATTCATTCTATGAGAATGTGGGGGTTAAATATATGAATTATTAGTATATTTACATATTTAAAATTGAGATACTAATTAATGTAGACTGATTTTAAAAAAATAAACTACTATGGTATTTTAAAAAAAAATTAATTCAGTGAAAGTTGGTCATTATTATCAAGGGTATTAAAAGAGATACCTTGAAATTTAATCTTATGGATGTTAGTGACCATGAAGGAAATTATTCATATATACTATCATCACAAGAAAATTTTAATATTATATTGAAGATGATATGGATAATAGGTGGAGTTTAGTTGTCCATATAAAATAGATAGAATAGTATGACATGGGTCAAAAAGTGGAATATTTTTCCTCTAACATTGAATCCCATAAATATCAATAAATTGGCATATATTTACGACGTGATATTGATAAAATTGGTCATATAATGGTTAAAGAAGTAGATGATGTAATGATGGTGTAACATAATGACATGATTTAAGGAAAAATGATTATATGTGTAGTTATCCATTAAATTATCAACTACCTATGTTTTATGTTTTTAATTTCTTGTATTGGAGATCTATTATCATTTTTAAATTGATTTAAATACATGATCTGATTAATTTATAAAAAAATAGATTTTATAATTATGTTTATTGTGAATTAATTCATTAGAATACCTTTATACTATGTTTATTTATATTTTTCATTTTTTATCATTTATAAATTTATTTTTCTATATGTATTTTTTAAAATATATAATCTAATGTTTTATTAAATATTTAATTGATAGGAATTCCAAAATAATGGGTGATTCACTTATCATATTCAACTACTAATTGATGTTACCCTAACCACATAGACATCATCAATGTTTTGTGATGACCCCGATAAAGTCCCTCCATATATCATAAAGTATTCTCTCCATATTCCTCCCTCGAGTTGCTACCACAACATCCATCTCCCACCACTCAACATTGGCCACACCCTTTATCATCCTCCAAAGAGCATCTTTCAAATCCTCTCCCAATTTAGTAGGTTCCACATGTTACAACACTAAAGTAAGATAACATGTGTTCAATCATGTTTCTTCATGAGGATATTATAATTTTATGGTCATAGGTACAATCTTTAATGTGAATAAAGGTATTTAACCCTTTAAACTAATAACTTATTTTTTCAAAAAATATTTAAAAAATATTTAAACTAAGTAAAACATTGATAGATAATATGTTTGGAATCATAATGAATTAAAGATAATTTTTCCCTTTTATTATTATGGGGTCCCTATATATGATCTTTAATGAATATTTGTCTTGATTATAGGACAATTGGAAACTAATATCATGACCTTTCCAATTACATATTATGGTTAGATGTATATGCCATACTCTTGAATAAATGAGGAATTTGATTCCTAAATAAAGATAATTTTAATACATTATAACACAATTGAATGTCATTATTTATTTAAATTATAATATTTTAGAAAATGAATAACTATTAATTGATGTTATTATAATTTACCATCACCAAAATTATCCCATGAAAGAATATTTTTAAAAATTTGAGAAAGAAATTTAATGATTTAAAATGGATATTTTTTAATGAATAAAGTGATACGTAATTGACCTCCCTATATATATATGGTAAGGTGCCTAAAGATGTACCTATATAGCAGTGGAAATTATTTTTGGCAACCATAATCATGAGAAGCACATGGTATTAATTAATATATTATTATATTAATCTCTTTTAACATATATATATATATATAGTCATATGAGAATAAAATGATATTAAATTAAATACTATTAAATTTCCAATTATCTACGTTGAGATGTTTCAGGAAAAAAATTATTTCGAAGTAAAAAAAATCACCCCCAAAACTAATCGTTTAAATAGTTATTTACAAAAAAATCCACTATGGTAATATTTTTATTATTTAAAACATTTATATCATAATATTATATGTTTCATATATTAAAATTTATATTTATATCTTTTTAATATAGGTAAATTATTTTGGGATCTACGTCTCCTGAATAGAACTATAGTTTCATGTTTATAAGAAATTTGATGAGACTTATGCGAATCATCATGCTAAATAAGTTGGTATATGAATTTATTTTTATTATATTAGTTTACAAAAACACCATCAACATTGTAATATATTATGAAAATAAAGACATAAATGAATTTTTTCATTTATGATCATCAAACTATAGGTAATTAGAAATATGTATTCTATTTTATAAAAAAATTAGTTCTTAATAAATAAGATATTAATGATCAAAGTAAACATAGTTTGATAACTATTATTGTTAATAATATATTCCCTCTCACTTAGACTCACACTTTATTATTAGTTGTTACTTTGATAATATATATTAATATAAGTAGCATTGATATTTTATCTATAGTTATAAATAAAATAACTACGGGATTCCAATCTCATGTAGCCCTTCCTAGACTCATAGGATTATCCAGTTAGTCGGGAATTTAGGAGAGAGCATCTTGGTCATGTGAAAAATATGGGTTTGGGATCATTACCTTATGATTTCTTTGGAAGGTCACTAAGGATTGCAACAACATTTTCCTTAGGTTATAGTTACTCCCTAATGCTAGATACCTTAAGGTAGTTTATTTCAATGAAAAACACAATTTATCAATAGGGGACACAATTCAGAAATAGGGAACTCATATATATCTCTATGATATGAAATTCATTATTTTTAGATAGTATTATTTAAATTATTCCAAAATTTGACTAGATGTTTCCCCAGTTAAATTTCATCAATGGATGGTACGAGTCAATGGGTAAGTCACACAATTTCATAGTTATTCAATACAAAAAAAATCCTTTGCTTTTATTTGGAAATATAAATATAGATCTCTATTTAATTTTCACTCTTTTATTCATATATTTTTTGTTATAAATTATTAAATAAATAGATGGATGTATAGAGGGTTGTGATCTTAGTTCATCGGGTGGTGATGGGACTTTAATTTTGATTCAGTGGTGTTGTTGTGTAACTGAATTCATTATCTATAACTTGATGTATTTTATTATATATGTGTGTTTGTAACATAAAATGTATGTTGTTTCAATCATTATGAGATAATTGATATATTTTAATGTTTTTATTTATGTTTCTTCTTAAATATCTATGATTTTATCTATTTATTTTTTTTGGAATATAGAATTTACAAAAAAATTAAACATCTATATATTGAAGTAATTTAAAAAATAGCTATTTATAGTAAAATTATATTTCATATATATTTAAACCACCACTATATTGTATAAAATATATAGTAGTGGCTGAATCTATCCCCAAATTTTTGACATATTTTATAGCTAAGAATATACAGTTAAAAACTAAAATAACTATTGTCAAATGATGTTTTGTGATAAATTCTAAAAGTTGTTGCTAAATCAAAAAAATTTCTTAGATGGTTACAGATGAAAATTTTTGTTGTGGTTTAAAAAACAATCTCAAAACCATTTTTTAATGGTTTAAACTATTTTTAAAATAGAAAAACCACCACCAGTATCATGATCTTCACATTTATTATAGGATCAAAATATGATTTAGATGACCAAATTACAAGTGGGGTGAATTGTAATCTTAAAAAAATTCATTTTTAATCTTAAGGAAAAACTATGTTTAACAATGTTAAACAAGGTAAATTCACAAGAGTTATTTTCACTCTACAAATTTTCCAGGTTTTGGAAATATGGTTCTAGAAAGGAAACTTAAGAAATGTTTACAAGTAAATGATTCCACTTTAAAGCATATAGAATCTTATTTATCATAGTTCATAAGAATAAGAATGTATAATATGGTTACACTTTATTTTTTATCAAAATATAGAGGAAATAAACTTGAAACAAAATAAGTAAAAGGTATGAAATCTATTATCCCAAAGAGTAGGGTATCCAAAAACCTTGGATAATGGTCCATTGATTTATACTTTCATGAAAGTATATCTTACCCAAACTAGGGTAATCCCTCAATAGAAATATCAGAATCTATCTTGCTATCCCTGGACGCCCTAAAACGTTAAGGTAGTTGGAAAAAATGTCTTTCTATCCATAGAAGTCCTCGATTGTACACAACAACAATTGGAGTTGCATGAAGCAAACTGAACAAGATGTTCAGTATGCACAAGGCATGAGAGTATCTCTCTCTAGAAATCACTTCCGCAGCATAAAATCTCTAGAGTGATGGATCAGTAATGAGCTCATTTAAATGACCTCCAATTTATAGGCATTTCTCTAATGGTCGGCTCACTCCTCCAAATGTCATATTTTTTCTTGAATTTTGGAGGGACCTATACACATGTCATTTAAACAACGGTTAGTTTGAAATAGATTGTATGACATCATTTCATAACTATAACAAGTATAAGAAAGATAAGGTTTCTTAACCAAAACTATTTTTCGGAGTCTTGGACAAAAATAAAACTTTATAGACTAAGAAAATAAACACCTCGAGACTATAAAACATGGATATTCAGATTATTTTTCCCAAGGAATTCAGAATATAAATTCTATAGATTTCAGAGTTTGAATTCCAATGAATTCGTAATCGGAATTCTGAAGAATCCAGAGTCCAAATTCTAAGGAATTCAGAGTCCGAATTCTGAGGAATTTGGAGACTAAATAATGAGGAATTCAGAGTTATAATTCTGAGGAATTAGAAGTCAGAATTATGAGGAATTTAGAGTCTGAATTCTGAGGAATTTGGAGTCTGAATTTCAGAGAATTTGGAGTCCTGATTTTTGAGAATTCGGTGTCTGAATTTCCTAGAATTTAGAGTCTAAATTTCAGAGAATTCAGAGTCTAAATTTAAGACAATTTAGAGTCTGAATTTCGGAGAATCCAGAGTCAGAAAATAGGATACTCTATAACCAAGGATTTATGGGATTCCACTATTTTATATGTGAATACAAATATCAATCTTATAAATAAAAATAATTATATTAAGAGAGACTATAAATGAATAATGAAAACAAGTATAAGGATAAATTTCCTTGGGTATGGAAAATTTTACTTCTGAAGATAATTATTAGGGAAAAAGAAAATTTCCTTAAAATAGGGTGTTTGTGATTTTCAAAACATAGAGAAATGGAAAATTCATAAGGACACTGTATTTGGTCAATAATATCCCCCTTTTTGGAAAGCACAAACATCCTTATGAAAAAGAATATAAGAACATAGAATTTTTATGGACATTTAAATAAAAACTTATCTCTCTTTACTTATGGATCACAGTGAATACGACTAACTCCCCCTTAGGTTTTGAAATCCCTAAGGATTTTATTCTTGATTTCCTAAATGAGATTTTACAATTTCTTACATATAAAAATATTCTTTAATAAGATCTTCCCCTTAGATGAACCCCCCTTACATAGAGAAATATCTTCTTTACTTAGAATTCTTTTTAACGTTCATTTCTCCTCCCTTGTGATTTTCAAAATGGAATAAAGATAATGGAAAAAAATATGGTACCGAAAAAATTATTACTAAACCACAAAATATATGATGAACAATCAAAATTTCATTAAGTTTGGAAGAATTTTTCCAAGTAAGAAAAATACAACAAAATATTGGATTTGGGAGAATTATCCTTATTTTTTCTTTGGCATAAAATTCTTCATAATAGTATTCAGCTTCATAAGTTCCTTGTGATCTTATTCAAAATTATTTAGCAGTTAATCCAGTTCATCTCTTTTTTTTCTCCAAGGATTTAATTTTTTCTTCCTGAACCTTAATATATTCTGCATAAGCCATCAAGATTTTTTCTTGCTTAACAAGATTTTCTTCAAACTCAATTCTGAGATCCCTTTCTCTCTTCCAATTCATAGCAACAGGATTAAGCTTTCCATTGATGTCCTTAACTTCTTGCATTTGAGTTTTCTATTCGAAAGTCAGCTTTTCCTTAAAGCTCTCATTATTATAATTATGCTTAAAATCTTCATTGTCAAAGGAATATTTCACATTATATTGAAATTCATCAAACACGCTCAGGTTGTTGACTTCCTTTCTTGAACAACCTGTAATCATCTTTCCTGATCATTTATGAGCCTCATAACCAATGAGAAAAGATTTGAAATCTTCCTCAAGTCTGAACAATTAATTCATAATAATTGAAACTGAATCAGATTTCTAATTGAATGAATGTTCAAGCAACTGACACCTCGAATCGATACTTGAGAACAAAGGAATAGTACCAACCAGCTTTTTCAAAGATTGTACCACAAAATCATGTCCTATGGAAGATGATTCTGAATCAGAGTGTTTTGATGGTGAAGATTGTTTTTCTAACTCTTCAGCTTTTCTCTTATATTAAGCACCATTTTCATTCTCTTTCACCACATATTTTCCTAGTGTATCGACTACCACCTGTTTTCCCTTATCATCTCTCACAATACTTAGTTGTGCTTTGGGTGATTCATGCTCGCTATCTGATAACTGAACAATCTTATCTTCATCAACTTCCTCTTTCTCAGCATCATCCACTTGATCTTCCGAAGGAACGAAATCATGATTACAACTTTCTTCTTCATATGGTTTGATTATTTTTTCCTGGACATTGTCATCTTTTCCTGGAGTAGCATGTTTTTAATACTCTGCTTCAGAAGTTTGGATTGAAAGCTTCTCAGGACTCTCCTTCTCATGATAATCATCCACTTTCCTTATCATTTATTCTGTGTCACTAATGTCATATTCTTATCCTTATTCTTCCAATTCTTCCTCTTCAACTATTTCTTCTTCTTTATTGGTTCCGGAACCACCACCTTCTTTATCAGATTCCCATGGAGTGATTCATTCGAAAATTATTATTGTACCAGAAGTTGTTTAGAGGCTTTTTTAGCAGCCTTGAGAAGATATTGTACTATCTCAACTTCAGAAATTTTCATTATTTTCTTCTTTTCTTTTTCATGATTCTCAAGATTCTCAGCAACCATTATCTTTAAGGCTTTTGCCTCAGAAGGATCCAAAACAAAAATAGTATCTCCTTCTTTATTATTTTTATTGTCTTCTCTCAACTTTTCAACAACTTAATTAGGGAAAGGATTTTTCATCTTTATCTTTAGAAGTGAAGATTGGGTTTCTTTAGCCACATGAGTTTCTCCATTATTTTTGGTTTCTTTGACTTCCTCTCCCTTCCACTATTCATAGAAGTCTCATACACTTCTAGTTTCATTGAATGTGCTTCGATTTTGGCTCTTCGAAAGTCATGTAAACCTATAGATTAACTATTAAAGCCAACCTTTATCCTACTTAGAGTATCATCACTCAATAACATTACATTAAAATTATGTTGCATAGAATTAAAAGTATTTTTGAATAAATCAAGGAAAAGAACTATAATTTTCAAGAGTATAGTCAGATACATGATAATTTTCTACTTAAAATTCCCTTTCTTGATATTCTCAATTGTAGCCAAGATATACTTGACCAGGTCTATCTTTATAAGGTTCACCGTAAATTCCAGAATATAGATATCGCCTTTTTTCAGAGTGTCTTTATCCCCTTTTTTGGTATGATAAAACCTTGAACCCATAACTCAAGAATCCAAAGGTTTGTAGAAACATGAACAATCTTCGGATTCTTCACTCCTTTCAAACCAAGACAAGCTAGAGCCTTCTTCTTATCAAAATATCCTGAAACATCTGGTAATTTTTGAGTACATAATTCTACTTCACCCTCATAAGGAATTCCAATAAAACTTTATTCCTTTGTTGTAGGAAAGGGAATAGGTGTTCCCTTAGCTCTTTAAAGAAAAATTATCTCTCCCTCCTTCATTGAAAAAACATTCTAACCCATAAAATTCAATCAAAAAATTCAGATAGACCAGATCCTGTGCCTTTGGATTCGATATACATAGGCTCTCCCAGCCATTCAGATTAATATTCTTTGAAATGATAGAGTCATACATAACATAGAATTTCGGATTGACCTACCCTTCTCTGTATATCTTTAATTCACAAATTTCCTTTATAGTCAACATTTCATTCAGAAGAGAGGCTTCAGCAGACATTTGGAAGTAAGGAAAACCGGATGTTTCAAAATGACCTTATGTAGGGAGTAGAACACCAACAAATGAAGGATTTAAAGATTGATGTGGGAAAATCAACAGGGGGTCCTTATAGAGGCATTTGAGATGACGGTTCAACTTCCTTGATTGATCCAATAGTTGAAATACTATTGATCAGATTTGACGGTTGAGATGATAACTGACGAAGGATTTTGATAGGTTCTAATCTTTTGAGGTTTTTTTAGAAAAAAATTCTGATTTAAAAGAAAGATGAATCCAAAAACGATTCTTAAACAAGATAAAAATACCAATATTTAAAAAGATGATTAAGAATATTTATGTGGAAAATCAAACCTTCTAGATTTCTAGGAAAATTATTCGTAAATAGGAAAATTATTTTTGAAGTACATTAGAATCTGAAATTTTTTTGTTAAAAAAAATAAAAAAATTTATTAAAAAAATTTGGATTACGAAATTTTTTTTTATGAAAAATTTGACTACCAAAATTTTTGACTATGAAAAATTTTGACTACGAGAAAAAAATATACTCCCCAATGAAAATGAGTTTCATACTGTAAGGAGGTAGGTTTTAACAAGATGTTAATATGAAATATTACCTCATGATTATAATTCCTAACTTCTGTTTAATGTATTAAAATCTATCAGAGGATAATGATTTTGTGAATATATCAACAAGTTTATCTTCTGTTCTGATAAATTGATGAATTATATCTCCTTTTTGTGTGTGATCCCTAAGAAATTGATGCCTAGTATCTATATGATTTTTATGAGAGTGATGTGCATGGTTTTTACTTATGTCAATGGAACTAGTATTATCACACATTATTTGTGTTTTGGTTATACTTATACCATATTCTGTGAGTGTGTGTTTCATCCACAACACTTGATCATAACAACTCCCTACTACTACATATTCATATTTAGAAGTGGAAAGTTCAAATGAGTGTTTCTTTTTTGCATGACCAAGAAACTAATGAATCTCCTAAGAAATTAAAGGTTCTAAATGAAATTTTACTATCCATTCTGCATCCACCAAAGCTAGTACCCACAAATCTTTTTTAAACAAAATCATTTCCAGATGTATAAAAGAGTCATAAATCTATGGTTTCCTTTATGTAGCAAAAAATTCTTTTCACTAACATTAAATGAGATTCCATAGGATTATATTGATACCTTTCATATAAGAACACTAAAAACAATATATCTGGACAACTAGCTATCTTGTATAGTAAACTTCCTATCATACCTCCAAATGATGTTTGATCTACTGGTTTCCCAACTTCGTCAAGATCAAGTGAATTTGAGGTACCAATGGGAGTACTAATACTCTTAGTGTTATCATATCCATACATTTTAAGAAGATATTTAATATACTTATGTTGAGATATATAAATTCCTTCTAGTTTTTGAGATATTTAAAATCCTAAGAAAAATGTTAACTCACCCATCATGCTCATTTCGAACTCAGATTTCATTAGATTTTCAAACGAATCAGTTAATGATTGCAGAGTTGAACCAAATATAATGTCGTCAATAAAAATTTGGACAATCAATTTTTTTTTCTTATCTTTCTTTATAAAGATGGTTGGATCATCATTTACCTTAATGTAATTGTCTTGTAACAAAAATCTTATAAGTCTATCGTACCAGGCTCAAGGGGCTTGTTTAAGTCCATATAAAGCATTGGTAAGTTTGGAAAAATGTACAGGATGTTTTATATCTTTAAAACTAGGAGTTTGTCCAATAAAAACTTCCTCTTGAACATATACATTAAGTAAAGAACATTTAAAATCCATTTGAAAAAGTTTATAGTTAAATAATGCGGCAAAGGTAAGTAAAATACGAATAGATTCAAGTCCTGATACTGGAGCATATGTTTCTTCATTGTCCCTTCCTTATTGTGATTATAGCCTTTAGTAACTAATCTAGACTTATATCTTTCTATGATTCCATTATCATCAAAATTATTTCTAAAGTTACTTTTTACTCTAATAATAGAAGTTTCCGTAGTTCTTTCAACCAAGTTCCAAACATTATTCCTTTTAACATTCATTTTTCTCATCTTGCATGGAATTAATCCAATCATCATCACCTAAAGCTTCATCAGTGTTTTTAGGTTCTAATTGAGAAAGGAATGCTAGATGTTCCACTTCATTACATAAGGAACTTCTAGTCCTTAGAGGATGATTCACATCACCAATGATGCTATCACTGCGATTATTCTTAAGAAAAAACTGATTTGGGTTTTGTAAAACCTGTTCATTAATATATGGTAGGAAATATTCCAGGGTAAATGCTTCAGAAACATTTTCTTGAAAAATTTCCTTATTAGAAGGATATTCAATCAAGGGATGATAATAAATTCTTTAAAACACATATGAGGATGTAGGTTGAGGTTGTTTAAAGGAAAAAGGATCGGTTTCATCAAATTTAACATGTACTGTTTCTTCAACAGTACAAGTATTTTTTTATTAAAAAATCTATAATACATAGAAGTTGTAGAGTACCCTATAAAAATTCATTCATTGGATTTGGGTATGAATTTATGTAAATTATCTTTATTATTATGAATTAATACTTTGCATCCAAGTACCTTTAAGTAGGAAAGTATTGGTTTTCTACAATTCCATAACTCATAAAGGCTTTTATTAAGAAAAAGTCCAATCAAAACACGATTTATAGTATAAAAACCAGTACATACATCTTTAGCCCAAAAATGTTTGGCTACCAAATATTTAATCAACATGGTTCTAGTTATCTCTTGAAGAATTCAATTTCTTCTCTCATCAACACCATTTTGTTGCGGAGTACCTGGTGTTGAGAAGTTATGCGTAATTCCTTTTATACTACAAAAAGTTTCAAAATATGAATTTTGAAATTCTCTTCTATGATCACTAAGAATAGTAATAAATGGTAGATTTTCACATTTTTAATTTAGGATCCAAAGATTTTGAAATAAGAAAAAACTACATATTTATTTTCTATAAAATAGAACCACATAAATCTAGTGTAATCATCAATTAAGACAAATAAAAAAATATTTTCCTCCAATGCTTCTAGTTTTTTTTGGACCAAAAAGATCCATATGTACCAAATTTAATGCATCAGTAGTTGAGACTTCATCGATTGATTTAAAACTTTATTTAGGTTTCTTTACATATTGAGAAGGATCACAAACCTTTGAAGAAACAAATCTAAGACCTGATAGATCCTTAACAGGTTTTTCTTAGTGAGTTTACATAGGTTCATAAAGTTACAATGTCCTAACCTTCAATGTCATAACCAAGAATGATCTTCCATTGCACTAATACAAGGTTAGTCTTGACTCCTAAGGTCTTTTAAGTTTAGTGTGTATACATTCTCTTACCTATGGGCAGAAAGAATAAACTCTTCCATGGAATTTTATACTAGGCATTTGTCATTACTATAATTCACAAGGCAGCCCTCATCACATAATTGACTTATGCTATTGAGGTTGTGCTTAATACCCTTAACAAATAAAACATTTGAAATCAATGTTTTTTCAAGAAAAACAATGTTACCTATACTAATAATTTATACATGACCATTATCTCTGAATGTTACCTTTCCTCCTTTCTTCTTGATAATATTTTAAAATAAGTTTTGGTTATCAATCATGTTCCTGGAACATCCACTATCCACATACCATGTACTGATATTGGTGCTATCTTTATTTTCTTGAAAATAAGACTTTTAGACTTTTTCAATCCAAAATTTTTTCGATCCGGAAACATTACAAAGAAAATTTTTAGGTATCCATATTTTCTAAGAAAAATAAGCTTTATGAAAACCTAAAGACTGAGTTTTTTTTAATGAATTATTTTTTTCCAAATGTCTACCACATTGACATTTGGAGAAGAATGGATCACATAGAGGGAAAAAATAATTATTACTAAAAACTAGTTTAGAATGAGTATAACCAAATCAAGAACTACTTCTTAGAGGATAAATTTGGGAATAATTTTTATCAATTATATTCTTACCTAAGTTATTGTTTGACAAACACATCCTCAATGAAAATATTTCTAACTTTAGTCTAATAACTATATTTTTATCCTAAAAATATTAGTTTTAGAACCAGAGTTAGTCTCTAAAATATTTTTCATAGAAATTACATTTTTAAGATCGTTAGAATGTTTATTATTCTCATAATTAAATTCCTCAAGTATTTTTTAAATACATTAAAAATCATAAATTTTCATTTCAAGATCATTGGAATGATTTGATACTTCTTTAGTAAGAATAAAAATTCTATAATTTTCTTTATTAATCTTTTTCTTGAGTTTATATTTTTCATTCTCAAGAATTTTAGAAAACCTAGAAACTTCTTCATTAGTAGGTAATATATTATCTTCATCAGAAGAATATTATTTATCTGAAAACTTATAGTATTTATCATCACTATAATTTACATTCAAGGATATATTAGTTATGGAATCAGCATAGTGTACCTAGGCTATTAGACAATTATTTTCAATGGGTAGTCTGGATAATAGACCAAGATCCTCTGATATGAAAATTTATACTCTAAGGATTCACCATAATAGTCACCACCAATGGCACACCAGGTTTCATTGGCTTCTAAAACATTTTTAGCTTTATCCTTTTAATACTTCTTTATATTCCTCTCAAAATTCATTTCCTTTCTATCCTTTTTCTTAAGCATAAAACAATTTGGCCTTATATTCCCTGCTCTTTTGCTCTCATAACAAGTGAATATCGAGTATTTCTTTTCTTTTATTTATTTCTTTTTAAATCTATATTGAAAATATTTAATTCCCGCTATCTTCTTCATTCTTAGAGAAATATTATCTGTTTCATTCTCACTATGTTCGCTTTCACTAGATTTAGATAAAACAATTACATTTTTTGACTTGGATCTTGTAATCCTTTCAAGAGTCTTATCTTTAGTAGTAGTAAAGGCTACACTTCCATTTACATTCTTCTTATTAGTCATATCATTTTATCTTTTCATTATTGTCTCATTTTGATGAAGAGTTCCAAAAAGCTCATCGAGAGTAATTTGAGATACTTTACTATTCACATCAATAGTTGTTCTATTAGATTATCACTCATTAGGCATGATATTTATAATCTTGTTCACAAGTGCCTCATCACCAAGAACTTTCTCACCCATAGATTGTAAACTATTTATAATGGTCATAAACCTTTGTTGTACCTTGCATACTAGTTCTCAATAAGGACATAGAAATCCATTATATTCTGCTCTAAGAATAGCTCTTCTTGTTTTTATAACTTTGGATGTACCCATATGCGTAACATCAAATTTATTCTAGATAAAATTTACAGCTTCACATGAAAAAATATGACTATATATATTCCTGGTCATTGAGTACAAAAAAGTATTTCATACCTTGTAGTTTAGTTGATATTCTGACTTTTCTTAGTTAGTAAAAGTTCTGACTTCTTTATCAGGAATCTTTTAACCCCCTATAAGCATAACAGAGTTGTTAAATCTAGTATTAATATCAAAAGTATTTATACAATCTCTCAAATATTCATAATCATTACCATAAAATATAGGTGGTCTAGTAGTATTTAGATTATCAATCGAACCAACATTCATTCTTTCCATCTAAAAGAAAATATATTTCCACAGAAAGTTGTTAATAGAAAAAGTTTGTAAACAAAGTTAAAATTTCTAAGCAAGGAAAAATTTAGAATAATGAAAATTGAGAAAGAAAACTTATATGTGAATATAATTATTTCAGATACCTACTCTGATAGTAATTGTAGGATCGAAATATGATGTAGATGCTAAAATTACTAGACGGGGTGAATTGTATGTTTAAAAACATTCATTTTTAACCTTATGGAAAAACTGTGATTAACAAATTTAGACAAGGTAAATTCATAAGACCTGTTTTAGTTCTAAAAATTCCTAGATTCTAGAAATATGGTTATGGAAATAAAACTTAAGAAAAGTTTATAGGGAAAAGATTCTACCTTAAAGCGTATAAAATCTTACATATCATAGTACATAATAATAAGAAAGTATATGATGGTTATAATTTCTTCCATTATAAAAATAAGGTTGAAATAAACTGGAAACAAAACAAGTGACATGTATAAAATATTTTAACCCAAAGAGTAGGGTATCCAATAACTTTGTATAAAGGTCCCTTTATTTATACTTTCAAGAAATTATCTCTTACCCACACTAGGGTAATCCCTCGATAGAAATATCAGAATCTATCTTGCTAACCCAGTAAGCCCTCAAACCTTACAGTAGTCGTAAATTCTGTCTTCCTATCCACGGAAGTCCTCGATTGTACACAAAAACAATCAGAGTCGCATGAAGCAAGCTGAACAAGATGTTCAGTACGCACAAGGAATGTGAGTCTCTCTCTCTAGAAATCACTTCAGCATCATGCAATCTCTAGAGTGATGGATCAGTAATGTGCTCATTCAAATGAGCTCCTATTTATAGACATTTCTCAATGGTCGACTCCCTCCTCCAACGGTCCAATTTTTTCTTGAATTTCTGAGGGACTTGTACACGTGTCACTTAAATAATGGTTAGTTATACAAAGAATGTATGACATCATTTCATCACAATAAAAAGTACAAGTAAGATAAATGTGTTCAACAAAAACTATTTTTCGGAGTCTAGGGATAAAATAAATGTTTAGATTCTATCCAAATAAACACTTGGAGACTATAAACCATGGATATCTGGATTTTGTTTTCCAAGTAATTAGTAATTTTAATTCTATATATTTTGGAGTCTGAATTCCAATGAATTAGGAATTTGAATTCTGAGGAATTCAGAGTCTTAAGTGTGAGGAATTTGGAGTCCAAATTCTGAGGAATTCTGAATCTGAATTTTGAGGAATTCTGAGTCGGAATTCTGAGAAATTGGGAGTCGAAATTATGAGGAATTTGGAGTCCGAATTATAAGGAATTCAGAGTCCAGATTTTTTGGAATTATGAGTGAGAATTAGAAAGAATTCAGAGTCCAAATTCAGAGGAATTAAGAGTCTGAATTTTAGAGAATTCGGAGTATGAATTTCAGAGAATTTAAAGTCTGGATTTTAGAGAATTCAGAGTTTGAGATTCAGAAAATTCAGAGTCTAAATTTCAGAGAATTCAGAGTCTAAATTTTAGAGAATTCAGAGTCTGAAAATAGAATACTCTATAACCAAGGATTTATGGGATTTGTATTTTTTAGATGTGAAACTGAATTTTACTCTTAGGAATAAAAATAATTAGATTTAGATAAACTATAAATGAAAAATGGAAACAATGATAAGGATAAATTTCCTTAGGGAAGAAAAATTTTCCTTATTAGGATAATTTTTAGGGGAAAAGAAATTTTCATTAAAATAGAGTGTTTGTGATTTTTAAAACATAAATGAATGGAAAAGTCATAAGAAAACCTTATTGACTCAACAGTTATTAGATTAATATTTCATTTGTTGGAATTTTTGAGGCTGTATGGTCAATAGTTCACAAAATGTTTCAGTATAATGATAACATTCAATGAACCCTTTCGAATAAATTTATGAGATCCAAATATGATACGTTATTTTTATTTAGATATTCTATATTAAAAGAGTATAATATATTGTTAGATAGATTCCATTTTATAATATCTTCCTTCATATGTTTTTCATGTGCTTAAAAATAGATATGATTTCTTACTATTAATATCATTGTAATCATGACTGAATTGTATTTCAAAAAAAATATTTATATTTAAATTTTATATTAAATCATTAAACCGATTTTGAATAATATCTTTTCAATGATTGATTTAAAAATAAAACACCGTTGTTCACATTGGTACTGTAAAACCAGAACTGGTTGATAAAGTTATCTAAATGAGTTTACAAGAAAAAATGACTGGTAATTGTTTTAAATTAATAAAAATAAATTATAATAATTATACTAATATTTAAAATTATTATTAAAGGTTATCAATAATATTGATAAGGTAAGTGTATAATAGAAAATAAAATTCATGTATTTTGAAGCTCGTACTACGACACAATAACGATATAATAAATATGATTTGTTAAAATGGAATGAGTGCTATTTCATCAGGAATAGATCAAAAATGTGTTTATAAAATGTGAATATAATAATTTAAAAAAATTACTTTTTTTTAAAATATTTTTAACCTATAATAATATTGAATATTAAATGAATAATTGCTTTTGGAACCCTTAACCAATATTTTTAATCACCTCATTCAGATTTAATCACATGTCTTTGGAGAAAATAATTTTTCCTATAAAAGATCCCGATAAACATGTCAAAATAATTTTAAATTGTTATTATATAAAAATATTATGATAAATATTATAATTATATGTTTTTTTAAATTGTTGAATGAGGCCTCTTTTATAGAGAAATTTGTTAAGATTTTCAAAAATATTCAATCTTTAAAGGGAAAGAATATTATTTTTAAATGTAAATTAGCTCATAAATGAATAGGATATTATATTTTCATCCATTAAAATTCCGTACATGACTTAAGAAAAGTTTAAAAGAAATTATTAATTAAAAAATAATTTTTAAGAAAAAAATTCACATTTATATAGCATTGTTTAGTCATTTTTGAAATTGGAGTTTAAAAATAGCAGTAACATTATAAAAATTAGGATTTAATATTTATATAATTCCATAAATTTTATAGTTAAACATGGAAATTATTTAAAATCCATATTTTATATGAAAATTATCACTTTAATAATTTTAAACAATTATTATTTACTTTTATCCTTCTTACATGTGTTTTTTGTTGACACTACACAGGTGTTTTGGAAAATTATCCTATTATTTAATTTTTTAGGTAAATTATTAAAATAAATATAATTTATTATTAATAATTATTATATTATAAAACAATTTCAAATTTATTTTAATTCTTAAACTCGTCATGATATCATTTTTAATTTATGAAAGTTTACTTTTCTTACCTTATGAAAGCACTGGGTAAGAATTTCGATAATTAACATGTTTTATAATTTACAAATTGAGGAATATATATCAACATAATTGATTAATGATCATATTTCAATATAATTTTCATAATGATATTATCCATTCTTAAATATTATCTCAATGATACCAATTTTTTCTTTTTTATTACTTCGCCGGTAATTTGTTAAAGTTGATAATTATTTTCATATTTATCTTCACGAAAAATTATTTTATATAAATTAAATAATATATATCTATTATGTTATGAGTATAATATAACTTAATTTCTATTACATAGATTTATATAATTTTTTATATAACTTTAGACATTAATTTCAAAATAAGAAGTGTGTTTCTACATACGATCAAATTCTTATTTTAAAAAGATTTTGGAATTCAAAAATATTAAAAAACTTATAAAAACATAAAATTTGAAAATTGAATTTAAAAAATGAATCCTTTCAATTTTAAAGGACAAAAATATTAATAAAAATATCATTTATAAATATTTAACTTGATTTTTAATAAAAAATATTGATTGTACTTTACATTTACAACTTACTATCACATCTTGGTTTTTTTAATTGTAAAAAATTCAATTTAATATATTTTTTAAACGAATATTATAAATATGCTATTAATTTTATTAAAATTCATATATAAAACTGAAATATTATATTTTTTTAATAAATCAAACAAATAATATATAAATTTTTCTTAATATAATATATATTCCATTTAAAACAAAAATTTAAAAACAATGATTCAAATCATTCCATAATATTTTTATAACATATTAAAAATATTATATATCATTATAAAATTATATAATTAATGTGAAAACCTTTATAATAAATTATATAATATAATAAATATTATTTAACCAATAATTAAACCAATTTTTAGCCATGAAATTATTGATTTTTTAATAATTCTAAAAATATAACTCAAAAATATATATTAAAACTCTAATAAATTATTAATCCAAAATATACTTGGATACTATAGATAATGGTTTTTTCTTCCATTAAATTTATTATCATTTAGTTAATTATTAAATAAGTAAACGATTTATTTAAAAATATTTTGACTAAATGTTCATAAAATGTTTCGTAAAACCACATGTTGACCATGAATGTATGGATTATTAATGAATGTGTTTATTTTGGGGTCCTTAAAAAGTATTTTAAGCTTACACTCACCCAATACTCATGTATTTATTTGAAATTATAGATTTTAGTGAACATTATGTTCTAAAAATAACAACTTAATTCATCATTATTAATGAGGAGTAAATCTATGTTTTTGATATTCAAGGAGAAGGTCAGTTAATTAGTGGTGAAGTCTCATTGTCTTGTTATGCTTATATATTATCTTATTTTGTCATTTTTTTAACTATAATATTTTCTACTTCAAATTTATTATTCTTTCAAATTTAATAATATTTTTTAATTGACAATAATTTTTTTATTCATTGAGGGAAACTTATTCCCCTCGATTTTATTTTATCTTATGAAATTAGTTTCCCACCACTAGTGATTAGGGATTTTTCATAAAGACTTATGGTAGTTTTACTCATGTCTCAGAATTTGGTTACTCAATATGGGTTATAACATTCCCTAAGTATCTATCAATTTTATGTTTGAGTATCCCCCCACTATACCATTATAAGTTCCCCCTCATACCTGAGGCATGGAATTCCTTCAGTGGGTTTGGAATAGCTACTTAGAAATGGTCATGACTTATACACTAATAATATTTCAGAAGAGATCTTCCATAAATAGGAAGGGAAACACATCTACCCTACTATGAATACCTCTTCCTTCCTTAGGTATCTCATCATATCTGCTCTTCCTTCTATTATAAGAGGAACCAAAAACTCTACTGAAAAGGCCACCACCTGGACCACTATAGAAGATAAAATATCTTATATCACTTCTCTCCAAGATCTTATCATCTATATGATCCTTGTAGAACTAATTCGGATAATAATTGTGGTTAAATATCCCCACGTAACTCATCAAATATAACTGAAGGTCCATCTCAAATGTACTAGCCTTTTGGACCTCATTTCTCAATTAGAAATGAAGGTATTCTAAATAGATTAGAAAAGAATAATGATAAATTTTCAATGGTAATGCTCGATGCAATAATTACATAAGATCCTTTTCCTATTTTATCTTCAATTCCTCAATTAAAAAATCATCAAAAAGAGATATTTGATGGATTCCCTTGAAAATTCCTCAAATATCCTTTACAGAACCAAATCATCCCACAAAATTTTAATAGGTCCAAGAAGTATATATGAAGCTAACTTCACTCGTATATTATTAATCAAGTCAACAGTCATTTATATTATCATAATTATATTTATCCATGCATTATAATCCTAAGGCTCAATTATGGCTTGCAATGTTATAAGATGCTACATCTGAAATTCATAGGTTAATTCTACCGTGGTAGCTCCACCCCTTTGTTTATCCCCATCTCAAACCATCACTAGGTGAATCACTTCTACCCAAATAGGTTCAATATCCAATCCTATAGGGTAAACCTCATGATCTTGCTCACCTCCTCCCTCCAGATTTGTAGAAGGTATAATATGGAAATTTTCTAGGAACATACCCAACTCAATCCTTGTGTTGACAAACAATATTTTCTTAGGGTGTTATTTTTTATTAAATGATATAACATTAGTGTTTAATTCATTCAAGAATAATAAAAATGAAAAAATTAATCAATACAAGAAATGTAACTACAAAAAAACCCTAATGATCCTCTAAATTATTACCCTAGGATAACTGACTAACTCAAGGAGATATCCCCTAAGGGTTCAGCATATGAAACACTAGATCACCATAGCAAATATTTGGCCAAAAAATTAATCTCATGTTGTTTATCATAGTTATATTAAAGAAAAAATAAATGAAACACTCCATGTTTTAATTTATCTAATGAAACAAATATTTTTTTTAAAGAAACAACAAATTATTTATCCTAGGAATTTAATTAATTAATAACTATGTTTTAAAACATTTCCAAATAACACACATAAAATCACATGATATTTGAGCCAATGTGCCAAATTTTATACATAAACTCACACTCTCTCACCATCTTGAGTAAGATAAAGATCCATAAACCATAAATTCAAAATATAAATTTAAAAAAATCTAAGGAACTATAAGCTAAAAATTAGTAAAATTAATCTATCTACCCAAACTACTTGAGTGTTTACTTTACTGAAACTAGAATCACAAAATGATAGCTTCTATCCCATGTTCTAACCATCTTATAAATAATTTACGTAGCCCTAAAATAAAAAAATATAAACAAAGGATTAAATATTATTTTATAATAACCCCACCATGTTCACTAATTCTAATCCATAGAGAAACATTAATTTATGTATTCCAACCCAAACACAAGTGGTAATTAACTAATAATAAGGGATAAAATCATACATTGGGGAGACCTCAACTGTAGCATCATATCATCAAATGATAATGAGAACATAATAAATTTAAAAGAAAAAAATAGAATAGTATTTTGTCACAACTATAGGTTATATATATAAATAACATGATGTGTAAAAATAAAATGAACCCAATATGATACATCATTATTTAAATGAAGATCCTTATAAGATATAGATCAATAAATGTGACCATATAATAAAATAATAATTTAGGTTTTGGTATAAAATGATCTCAGAGTTTTCCTGATTATACTATTGTCTCCATTCCAAGATTCATCTTCTCAAATGCCAAACATAGGGGTCTTCCCCATAGTTTAATCCCTAAACATAAATATTACATACCCATCAAGGTCCACATACTGGGTGGAGTATGAAACATAGTTGGAAACCAAAAATTATCCCTTATCATAAGTAAAATAATTTATATTATTTTATGTACTCTAATTTAAATAAACAATAATGAAAATATACACCTATGTTGTATCACCATGAATTAACTAAGTCGGCATGACCTCCCCCCCTATACTTGATTCTTCCAGTTCTTGACTAAAGAGTCATATTGTACTAGGGAAACTACTAAATCCAATAATAATATGTGCATCACAAAGAATTCATAACACAAACAAAATCTCATATATGAAATAGATCATGAGGATGATATAACATGGCCAAACTACCATATAGTAAATGGATCACAATGAAGTCATAACATAACCAACCACCCTTCGAGGAAAAATATATTATAGAATGTAAATCATATAAGACCCACCATATTTAAAACATATAATGAGGAAGGAATCACATATTGAACCTCTAATATTGTAAATATATCTTGAAGATGATAGAAAAAATCCAGCCACTCGTATAATAAACATAGGTATAATAGGACCCATGACCTCACCATAGTATTAGCACATAATGTTAACACAAAATTCAATAACTAAACATACCCTTCTATGTATTACCATAATTTATCTACCAATGAAATCATTATTCATTTTAGATTATCTTTTTTTAAGGATTTTATCCCATTGGATATCAATCACATCAGAACCAATCTCAATAATGAAATATTAAAAATTCTTTTACCACAACCTATTTAAAATTTATGTATGTAAAGACCCATAAATTCCATTTAAATTTTTATTAATTAAATGGATATTTTAAGAGTCCACGAAAATTGACGGCACATGATTTCGAGGTCTGATGTGTCTGGAATAAATTTCAAGACTTTTTTGCTTGTATGTTCAGTAAACGTGCGAGCATGTTTTTTTATCTTTTGAACCGGTGATCGAAATTGACATATGAGGGCACCAATGAACTCGCAGCGCCAATATTAATTTAAGGATACCTTCAACTAGACCGCAGTAGGTCGAGGGCGAAAGTTAGATTTTGGGTTTTTTGTTGAAGAATAAAATAAAATAAAAAATTTTAACATTTTTTTTTTGAAACCTCTCATGTGGATGTTATAAAGGTGAGGACCACCTAAACTAAAGCCTCCCACATGGTTTATGGTGGTGGGGACCACCCGATCCTAAACCCCCCAAATTTAAATTCAAAGGCGGGGACCACCCGACCCTTGAACCTCCCACTTAAATGTGGGGAACTCTCTTGAACTTCCCCCACATTAATTATGCCACAACCTCTGATTAATTATGCCAATTAAATGATGCCAACTTCATGGTGAGAAAAATTAAAATGTTAAATCCTATTTTATGTTGGAACCTCATTCTTTGAGAGATGATTTTTGGGTTGGAAATGGAGAGTGGAGAACTTGTGTAAGAGATTCTCCAACGAAGAATGAAAACGAAGAACTATCCTCCTTCGATGAATCTATCTCCAAACTCCTTTGAAGGATCTCCAACAACAAGAGAACTGATGATCGAGGAAATGAAGTCATCACTAAATTCATCCTTTTCATCTCCACACTAATGTCAGTGGAGGAGACTTGTTTCGGGATAAAAAAAATCCAATCTGTCTCAACCGTGGGCAATATTCAACCGAACCGTCGAGGTAGGGGTTTAGTTCTGTAAGATTTTATATTCCCATGTTATTCCTTTCTAAAAAAATCATGTGGATCAACTCTTTAACTAGTTGATCAACAGATGATTTATTTAGTGGGTTTGGGAATAATCCTTGAAGGAGGTTGTAGGGTTTGACGTTCTTCATTAAAGATTTTTTGAGCCACTTTCTACTGCTCTAATGCTGAGGGAGTAGGCCAAACAAATATGGCTTGACCCCTCTTCCGTTCATCTTGAATGGTTTCTTATTCACGATGAAAGAAGGTGGATTTGTGCCATGGTGATGATTGGATTCAGCGGCCAGTATACTGTCGACCGCGACGAAGCAGAAGGCGCAACAGCGCCGCCCGCGGCCACAGTCACCCTACGACCGCATGACATCTGTGGCCACCGCCGCCCACAACATCACCATCTTGTTCCCTCGTGGCCCTCGAGGACTCATCATCTTATGGCCCCATAGTATCGTGGCCTCGTGGCCCCCACGACCTTGCCATCCCACGGCCCTCCACAGCCCCGCGACATAGCTGCCCAGCGGCCCTCCGTGGCCCCGTGCCCTCACCGCCGAGCAATCCCGTAGCCTCGCCACCCAGCGGCCCTCTGCGGCCCCACAGCCTCGTTGTAGAGCGACGCCCGTGGCCTCACTGCCCTGAGGCCCTCACGGTCCTCACGACCTCACTATCCTATGGCCTTACGTCCCTCGTAGCCTTGCCGCCCTCGCGGCCTCGTGCTGCCCTCGAGGCCTCCGCGCCGCCCTTAGGCTACATGCCACTCCGCGGCCCCCACGCAGCCCAGCGCAGGCCAGGCCGGACCTGGAAGGCAGTGTCGGACCCAGCATAGTTCAGGCCGGACCCAGTGAGCTGGGTCTACAAAACTGTGTTGGGTCAGCCCAGGCCGGGTCGGGTCAGCCCATGCTGGGTCGGGCGAGGTCGGACCAGACCCGGACCAGCTACGAGCTTTTCGCTCTATCAGCAATAACTTTGGCACCAGGCGTCCGTTTGAAAAACTGTCAACGACGCTGTAAACCTTGGAGCGATATAGTCTATTTGGTATACCCCACTTGAGATTTAGATAATGTTGGGATATGGTCGGGTTGGATCGAGCACGAATCCAACCGGGCCCTTGGGACTAAAAGGCGAATAACTTACAAACCAAGCATCCAATTGACGCACTATATGTTGTGTTGAGACCCCTTTGACGTGGCGGTCCTTTGGATTACTTCATAGTGGGACTTTGTGATAGTTGGAGTATCGACCAGTGCTTGAGGAATGGACCCTCCCAGAGACGAGCAAGCTTAGTGCGGGAACCCAGTAGCTGGATGTGACGTGATTAATGAGAAGTGATCTTGTGTGGGTCAGCACCGAGCGATACTTTGTGGGTCAACACTGAACGATTCTATGTGGGTCACCACGGAGCGATCTAGTGTGGGTCACCACCAAGAGATCCTGTGTGGGTCAGCCCCTAGCGATACTATGTGGGTCATCACCGAGCGATCCTGTGTGGGTCAGCACCGAGCGATCCTATGTTGGTCAGCACCAAGCGATCATGTGTGGGTCAATACCTAAAGATCCTATGTGGGTCTAATGACATACTGACAAGGTACTAAGATTCTGTGTGGGTATGATGATGTACTATGATCCTCCGTGGTTCTGATGATTATTAGGGATCCTTCGTGGGTCTGCCTCTTAACTAAGTAATATGATTTGGTAGTTACTTCTAATCATCTCTACTATTTAGCTGATAAATACCTGGTGTGAGCTGAGTCTGTTCCTTGTGGAACTTTTCTTCATTTTAATACCTTGGTTGTATTATTTTTTGTGGCGTACCTATTTGTTACTTACCTTTGGGGCATTACTTCTTTTGTGGAACAGTTGAGCTTTGGGATTTGAGATGGACTCTGTGTTTTCCTCATGATTGAGATGGGTATACTTTAAAACTTATGTATATGTATGGGCATATACCTAAGTAGTTTTTTTTGCTAATTTCATTCATTGGGGATTATCCTTGGTGGATTTTGTGAGACCTTGAGGGTCTCAGGGTCCCTAATGAGTATCTTTATACTCACCCCCACAAGGGTTATGCCTGCACCTTGTTGTGTTTGGTGCAAACGACAGACATCGCTGATCGAGGCTAAGGGTACCAGGGCTAGACGGGGCCAGAGGTGGACTATACGGAATGACGGTATGCAGAGGAGACGGGCTGATGTTGAGTGTTGAGGAGGCCATCTATTTCTACCCTTCAGGTAGGAACCTTAGAGGACAACCCAATAACTGCCTTTTATCTTCAATTGTTTTGTATTTCAGTTGTACTTGTACTATTACTCTTGGTCTTGTATTCCAGACCCTTTTTTTACTTTCAAAACTCTTTTTTCTATATAGTTGATGTGTGTTCATATCTTTCTGTGTGCTTGGTTGCATGTTTTTACAGGTTATAAAGGAAATTCCTTCCCAGTTATAGGGAATACGCCTTTCGGTGCTAGTCGTCAGCCCCTGGCTTATTGAAGAAGGGTTTGGGGTAGTCACGACATGGGCCCCGGGGGAAGGGTCGTGACAAAGTAGGTTACAACACATATACAAATACTAAGGTAACAACACATAAATACCATTAATGAACCAAGACAACATAAACTATTCCCTAAATATCCTAGTGGATATCTCTATCCAAACCCACCATATTTACCATGGGTTTTTCATACTCAATAAGTAACTAAAAACCCCCCTCCTCAAGGTCATTTTCACCATTTGAAACTCTCTAAGGTATTAAACATATTAATTAGATAAATCACATGCATACCCATTCACTTGCACTCATGATAGTTTATTTATTCCCTTATAAAAATAATTTCATGATCATGACATCCTACCTCCTATTACCATATGTTAACTCACTAAAAGACTTTATCTTATTCATTTTCAATTGAACAAAATAATGAAACATAATGAAAACCCTATAATTATTTATTTTATATAGCATAAAATGTAATAAAATACACCAAAAACAATAGATTATTATATTAGCATTTACATTCTAAGAGCAGATGAAAAATCTTATAGAATTTAAATCAAGTGACAAATAAATCTTGAAGTGAAATTGGAAGCAAAGTGCAACTGGTGGGTGAATCATTGCTCATGGATGGGATGAATGGGGGAGGTATGAGTTTTAAAAATAGTTTTAGGAGGTGAAAATACATAAATGGATATATATAATTTATATATGTTTACATGTAGGTGCCCTATATATAAGTATTGGGTTCCTAGTACTGTACTATCCACCGAGTATACCCTAGCTGACTAGTCGGTGAGGTTCGAAAGGCTATTGCCTCCCTCGATGGGTCATCAAGTACCCAATGCACCAATATGGAGTATTTGATGGATCTTGATATAATATTTTACCACTAGGGACTCAATTAGTCATTTTGAAACCACTACCAACACTCGACACCAAATAACAATGTTAATAATAATCATATTTAACTTAATTAAATTATAAAAACCAACCACAATATGAATATAAAAATGTAGGGCTCATTACAACATACAAAAAAATGTTAGTCACATTTTTATATATAACATGTATTAAAAAATACTAAAACATAGATGGAAACATTTCAATATTATATAAATAAGATAAATGAAATTATAGAAATGAAAATTCATTCAAGCATATAGTGTCATATGATCCTCAAGTAAACAACATTCTATATATCCCAAAAACATAAATACTAAATATAAATATAAAATTAGGGTAAACACCTAATGTGTAAATGAGAACTATTGATATAACTCTAGTTTCTCTTATATCACCATGATCTCCTATAAAAATCAGTTAGATTTCAGAACCTTGAGTACATCACTACAGAAGTGAAAATGTAAGGGTGAGTATAACAACACCCATTAGGAAAACACAATTACTACACTAGAAAAAATATATACCTGAGTATGCATATTAAAAAGGTATTTAAATCATAATATATATTTGTGATCCTATTTCTCAACATAACCTTGAGATATCTATGTATAGCCATATTCTAGGATAATAGTTATTACTAAGAATGTATTTGTTATTGTCTAAGAGTCTAAATCATCGATGTAGTTTGTATCATTGATATATTGAACAACATTGTCCATGTAAAAAGTATAAAAAAGAGACACACACTAAAAAATAGTCCCTATAACAAAACCCTAAGCCATTAAATAATAGATTAATGCTAATATGGGGGATCATATAATGCCAGATATGAAGGAGAACACTCTTTTAGGAGAGTCACTTGTTGGGGGGATACTAAAACACCATGAATAAACCTATGGAAGATTACACATCAATATATGTTTCTGTCATATATAAAAATGCTTAAAATCCTTATACAATTATATTGAGTACCACATAGTTCCAAATGTATATTTCAAATAAAATAATTCCTAATACAAAAAAATCATTTTCTAATTCTATCATAACCTTGATTATAATATTATTGGTTTTTTGAGAAAAATTCAAGGTGTTGTTCAACTATAACTGTATCACTACAACCATAAGGAGATATATAATTAATTCCACCTAAAAACATATATAATTATAATAATATCCAAAATAAAAAACATTGAGGTGACCCAAACATAACATATATAAATATTAAATCCATTTTAGAAGAATATTCATTACATATCAAAATAATACACACCAAATGACCATAAAGACTTAGTGTCTTTAGAGAAAAGATACATAATAATCTTATTTCATGAATGATATTCAACATATCCCACATTTTCTTCTCCTATATTGTAATTCACAGTCATAACATACATAAAAATTCTCTTTATAACGTTGGTAAATGAGATATACAAAACAGTAAGCTTAGATGCTTACTAAGGGTAAACATGGGTGCTATCAGTCAATGATCATAATCAAGAATAAATTAATAATTAGTGTATGATAAAATGATCTTAAGATTATAAAATCATACAAAAAGTTCATATATCATACACAAGAGTCATTAAATAACTATTTAGGAATTCATAAGACATATATCATAAGAGAATCAACTATCATGAACCAAGAGTGTATTACTTTGTCATAATAACATGTCCTAAGAGAGTGGTATAAATTTTGGTTTAATTTTAATCATATAATGCATTTTTAAAGGATATATACTAAGAGATTCATCATATTTTGGGCTTGGGATGACCACATGTGTACCCTCTTTTGGTTTGGAATAACTTCTGGTCAACCCACTTTGTGATTTTGTAGACCTTTTGTGTACCCTCTTTAAGATCATAAACATTAAACTTTTCCCAATGCATTTTAGTTATACAATGGACCCACCATTCACATAATCATAATCTATTTATATGTATTCCAAAATATCATTAAAAAAATAATTATTTTTTCAATGCTACACCCATGTAAAATAAAAAGGATTTCATCAATATTTCATTTTAATATTCAATAACCATCTAGAGAAATAATAATCAATGTATCATCGAACCATATCCCCTTTGAATAAAAATTAACCTCAATGGATGTTGTTTAAGATAAAATACCATTAAAATATCATTGGAACATTCCATAATGAAAATACCCTTTTCATTTTATAAATAATTATTTGAAATATAAAAATATCTACAGTATTAAAAAAATATTTTATTTTAATGGAAATATATAAAAGTTGAATGGAATAATTAATGAAAATAGTAATTATTATGGTGAAAATAACATCATGCAGTAAATGTTAAAAATTGATTTTATTCACACATTTATTAAAAAGAACATCATTTAGAGAATGGAAAGAATATTAATTTTAAAAAATATAAAAATTCAAATATGGTTAAAAATTACATTAATCAGTCACTAAATAATACTAAAAACATTCCTAAAAACATTTTATATAAAATATGGTCATGGAAGAAAAATATTTCGGAAAAAATAGAAAAATAAAGTCAGCTTTCCATAATGATTTTCATTCATACTTTTGATTACATAGATAGAGTAAAAGGTTTTGAAAAAATTAATAATTCAAGAAAAAACCCGATGTGAATAAAATAATTGTGATTTGGGATTGGTAGATCATATAATTTCAATATGAAGAAATTAAGAATAAATAATCCTAGTAGAAAATGGGCGTGTAATATAAAACTCTTACAGATTTAGTAACATTTGAATCATAACCCTAATGAGAGAAATAACATAAAATAATACTTTAAAAATGAATATAAATTTATTCCTAATATAACATATAAAATGGGTTTTATATAAAATTCATTAAGGATATAATTGGTTAATATGGAATATGTATCATGAAACAAATGTTAGACAGGAAACCCTTACATTAAGTTTAACTTTCTTTAGATGTTGTTGTAACCTCATATATAATAAGTTTATATTTATTATAATTCAATACCAGAATCATATACATAATTATAATTCCATACATGGTTTTCTTATTACATCTTACCACTCATTCATTAATAATCATTAATTTTCATCATCATATTAGGAGTTAACTACTTCCTTTTTCATATATGTATTGATTCATAAGATACTGTCCTTACATCTTCATCAATGTTAAATAAATATTATGAAGTAAATAATGATTTTAATATAATATATATAAATTATAGATATATTTATAACCATCAATAAAATTAAGATAAAGGAAAAGGAATTCGTATGTTCCTAGAGATGGAAGTTTGTACGTACGCCTGGGTGATGTTATTATTTTATAAAAAATAAGAAATAAAGATAAATAATATTTTTACATTAAAGAATCATAATTATATAAAAAATTTATCATATAATTTTTAAATCCACAAAAATATCCATAAATTTCAGGTGGTGATGTAATATGAATCTTATTGCCATATAGAGGTGGTAGTCCACACATATGCAGAAGGGATATATTCATTTCCCATTTGATGGAAAGGCGGATGAAATGGATGTCCTATAATAATAATAAAATATCAATATATTTAGGATAAATTATTAAAAAATTTAGGATATATGAAATAGATCTATAGGAAGTATAAGAATAATTAATCATTTAAAGAGTAGGGTGGGATGATTACATCTTCTTTGAGAAAACTCCTTTGAATTACAACTGAATCCTTCATTGCATGGTATTATTCTATAACCAAAAGATAATTAATGAAGGTGTGGATGATATTAAGGTTTTTATTTAGTTATTTAATGTGTTAAAATGCTATAATTGTTTGAATAATTGTGAAAAAGTGGTTCCCCTTTTATAAGTGAGTGGAGGGAAAAACATGGAATTGCATTTAAGATTTAAATGATAAAAGTCCATTTCTTGAGAAAGTGGAATAAAATGGTGAATAATTATATCGTAAGATAATATAATGTTTAAAAATATTAAATAAATTAGATATTGACATGATTATGTGGAATTTTCACCCTTACCTCTTATTTTAATCCCTAAAACCCATTTTAACCTTAATCATAGTAACAATTTTTTTTTACTATTTTTAATATTCATTATGACCCAATATGGAACTACCGTTATTAAATTTTTTTAGAAATGATCATTCAAAATATTTATTTTTTAACAAATTAAATCTCTACATGAAGAAAAATAAAATTTTATAAAATCATGCAAAATCCGATGAAAATGGTTTTTTTCGTAAATTAAATTTAAATCATAAAAACAACTGTACTTTCATTCCTTTCCTATTAAAAATGATTAGATTAATTTTATATTAAATTATTGAGTATAAATTTTATAAATTTAATTAATAACATTAATAAATAATTTTTTATTTAATTTATTAAGATAAAAACACATTGCAAAAATAAAAACAACTTTCTCAAAAATAACTCTTGTTATCATTAAACGATTTTATTTTCTTTCTTAACAATTAAAAAATTAATTTATGAATTTTTATTCATAATTTACCAATAAATAATTTAATAATAATTTTTTAATAGTTTTAAATAAATTTTATTATATATAAAATCCTAACACTTAGAAAATAGGCATTTCTTCATAAAAATGGGTCTTTAAATCATGAAACGATTAAATTCAGATTTTATATAAAAATCAGAAATTAATAAATATATTATAATTAAAGTAAAGTTACCTATATATACTTCATGATTTTGTTAATCCTATTAATACTTTATAATCCAATGGCTTGGTTATAAAGGTAAAAATATATCATGGTTCATTTGGACTTGGAGGTGCGTGTAAATAAATCTATTAAATAGTTAATATTTATTTGAATGGAATACACAAAACAACATAGGGTTTTATATTCTACTAAAATTAAAATTAATTTCAACCTCTATATTCCATCACTATAATTAAAAAATCAGGATAATTATTTTTCATCCCTTCCATGGGATCCCAAGTAGCTTCCCTAAATTTATGATTCCTCTAAAAAACATTATCTAGGTGATTAGTCCTGGTCTATAGGATTGTATCTCTATGATTTAAGATTTCTTCAAAAAAAATTCATAGGAAATACAATTCTCTAATTGTAAAACATATATGATTAGTAAAAGTAATGGTTCATGTAACCACTTACCCAAAAGAGATACATGAAACACATCATGAACTTAAGATATTTTTAGTGGAAGCGCTAAAAAATAAGCTAATGTCCGTACTCAATTAATAATATCAAAGGGGATATATAAATAAGGATTAGATTTTCCTTCTTTCTAGGCATCATAACCTTATTTCATAGATTACTTCTTATGATTACCTTCTTGTAAACTTTTAATTCAAAACCCCACAGAATAATTTTAGTATACTTTTCTATCAACATTGAGTTGACATGCTGTGCAATTTAATGGATCTAAAATTCTCTATTATTTCACATGATAGCTCATTTTCTAATGGAATTATTTACCCAAAATCATTACATTATGTAAAACCTCTATTTTATGGTACTTTACCATTTTATTGTGTATTTTTAGTTTATATAATACTTTGTTTATGTTTTTGGAGATTCTGGATGGTCTTCCTGTGATTTTAATTGTTTTAATGGGTGGACTATCTAAGCCCAGTTAAGGAAAATAATGAAACATTTCTATGAACCTGTGCTATATGTTCTTTGTTAGTGCTAATTTTTCACATGGTTTTTCAAAATCATGAACATGTTGAAATAATTTATGCATTTGGTAGATAATGGTATAAGCATTGTTGGCACATGATTTGTCATACTATTTGACCCAATCACGCAAGGGTGTACCCTTGAGGTAATAACACCATATGGGTAGTGCACAGTTTAATAAACTATAAAACACATCCATGTGGATACCTGGGGGATTATTAGTAGTATTCATTTATTTGGAGCATGATTTGATAAACTATTTGACCTAACCATATAATGTGAATTAAATGATACGAAAACAAGCCTTTATCTCATATTAAGGCCCCTAAACTCCCATTTTTCTTCTCCCATATTAAATTCATGTAACCTTCCCCCCTCTCAAACATACATTGAAATTATATTTTATCTAGAAGTAGGATTTAGTGAATCAAAGAGTGTCAGAATTTCAAATTCAATAGTATATCCTTTTTTACTCTTTCTCCTCAGATCATCTAATATCCTCTAACCAAAAATGTTAGATAAATTTTATTATTGCTAGATATATGTTCCTTATTATATTCATTATGAGATATTGTTTTATTTATGGAACAAAATAATACTATGGTTCATATCTAGTGGGTTTAACTTCCTTTTTCTATTTTCATCGACCGCTGTGAAGTAGGTGGTGTATCTCTCATTCTACTCATTCTATAACATCATTTCTTGCTATATAAATTCTTTTCTCCTTATTTTTTTGGAATAATCTCTTAGTTTTTATACCCAAATCCTTTTATTTGGAATGAATCTAATATTTTTTTAATAAAATTCATAGAAGAAAGTGTTTTTCAATGAGATGATTTCTGTGGAAAAATTAGATGTAAGATCATGGAATACATGGATGAACATGTTATTGTTTATTCCAGATGTATCATGGTAAGAAGATCCACTATAAATAATGAAAACATGGGGAAAATATAGCTTACACATTCAACAATTATATTGGTTCACCAAGACATGGCTTGGGGAAAGGATGACTCACCACTCACGAGTATAGGGAGGTCCATAGTTTCATGCATATATTTTTGTGTGTGTCAGTATGAACATGAGATGACTACTAAAAGAGTTAATAAATGTTGATAAAACATTATTTAATGTTTTTAGTTTGTGGAACATATTTTTGGATTTCAAATAAATTTTTTATCTTTTTCTATTTTGTTCTACATAATGTGTGCAACTAATTCTTGTCCTATTGGCATGTATTGGGAAGTATTAAGCGATTTATAAATGATCTTATACTCACATAATACTTTGGAACTTCAGGGTGTTTTAGATATTTTTTACCAAGATATAGGTATGGGAAAGGTGTCACATTTTTTGAGAGGTGCATAATGATGTTTTCTAATCAGTAAGTGTTTGGATTATATATATATATATATATATCTCTTAGTGATGTTGGATTGATTCCACATTGGTGTAACTATGTCTTGATGTACTTTGGTTTCTTATATCATATTCTATTCCCCTTTCACTGATACTCTAATGATAATTTTTTTGTCTTATATTTGTGTTTTATTAGTATTAATCATGCATAATAAAGTTGTTTTTTTTTCATTTTTATTTTGATTCATTTGGATGTTTTGGTTATTTAGGGAAAAGAATCTCCAAAATTTCTGAAAATCCCTTGGAATTTATATCAATCCTTGGGTTTCTTGTGTATTTCACCTATAGTTAGAGTTACCTCTAACTCTCTCCAAACCAATGGGTGGGGTGGGATTTTATAAATGGTATCATGGTTCTATCTACCATCATGCAATTTTAGGAAGAATATATGATTGTTGGAACATGAAATGTATAGCATAAAAGGACCTATAAAACCTTCTTATTTTGAAATTCATGTTACCAAGGTAGTATGGTTATGAAATGTATTCTAATACACTTCTTGGTGTGTTTTATCTCATCATTTTAGGATTAGATGAGGATTATTACATATCATTTATTCATAGTGAGACTTCACACTAGGACTCCATTATACATTTTTAACATTGATGATTTATGAAAGTGGTTAAAATGATTGATATTTTAATGATGGTTCTAATGAATGTGTATAATGGTTATTTGGAGTTTTCTAAGCCTTTATTTCCTAGTGAGTGATGATTTAAAATAATTTTATTCTATTATAGAGACTAGGTTCTGGTAGACATCGCATGAATAAAAAAATAGCAATAGAAAATGTTTTTACACATAAGCTCAAGGTAAACCAAAAACTTTTCCAGTGCATTTTAGATGTGTTTCAATCCATTGGTGGAGGAAAATTACATAATTAACCTCAATATGTTGATCATTTACTAATGTTTTAGAAACAAAATCCATTGATCATTTGAGGTGTTTTAGAATATAAAAATGAAAATGTATAGCTCAATAGAATGAATCAAATATTTTAATTTGTTTCTCCACAAGTTGAGCTAATGGTGAAGTTAGTGGTGTATATGATGGAGGACCGTACACAATAACAGAATTATTTACCATTCTAGGAAAGAGTCGAACAAGATCATGTGTGGTAGTACATTTAAGAATTGTTCAATACAAAATTATATCCTTAAACATTTAAGATACCCAAATCAATATATTTCTTCAACATAAAGCAAGAGAATATATCAGTGTTGGAGTATATAGCTATATTTATGAACATAGTTTATTTTTCTACAAATATATATACTTGTATGTAATTTTAATAACACATCATTAAAATGGGATTGTGACCATATGTTTGATCTCAAATAATAGTACTCTTTATTACATACTAACAAAAATGGTTAAAATTGAAACATTAGTGGAAAGGAATATTCCTACTATGGGTGGAACTTGGATTTTTTCATAGTAATTGATGGGAACTCTAATATTGGGAATAAGAGGATGAGAGAGGCCTATTCTCAAGTAAAATGAAAAAATAAAACTGAGATTGTTGAATCAATTTACCTTCCACCAAAACCTAATATCCAGTGCAGTTGTTTCATGTTTGGAAATTTTTCTCATTTGAAAAAATATATTACTTCACCACCTTGATCTTTTAACAAATGAAATCATATGGGTCACCTCAATAATTACTTTCATAGTGCTCTAAATTTTGGGTTCTAGAGATGAATCTCATGTTTCTCATGTATATTATGCTTTGACAGGAAAACATTTATAGAGTAACTCTTATACATTAAACTAATAAATACAATGTGATTCATGGATCACCATGACTCATTTGGAAATTTAATAACAACATGGAATAAAGGAATAAGGTGGAGTGAGTATGTGATTATATGGTGCTATTTAAATGATCACAGATGATCAATCTATTACATTTATAGTGTGAGGAACTATTCCCTCAAATTATACTCCTATTAAATCGTTAATTTATATTGGTATATCCCAATATTTTATTATTTATTATGTTATGAATTTTATGGGCTTTAATGTTTAAAATATATTTCATGTCCAGAAACATCAAACACCTCATGGTCAATGAGAGTGTCAATCCTTTAAGTGTGTTTCATGTTCTATAACTATCATTGTGAAAAAATTGGGTTGTGATTTCCTTGTTATTATTATAGACAAATGTGAACTAATTTTTGAAATGGATTGGATAACATCATTCAAGGAACACTTTGACTATTATTCATTCCATGTTAGTTTCACATCTTTTAATGGGGTTAGGTGTATCTTTAAAGGAGAATGGCATGTGAATGTAAGAAGAGAGAGACTTTAGTAATAATCATTATTACTCTATCTTATAAGTTGGATTTGGTTACTTTTTCCTCTACAAGTACAATATCACATATTGATTTTCTAATCATTTTTAACAATTTATTGGTATGTTACAAAAAACAATATTTGTGTTTCCACTGGATAGGAAAGTATAATTAATGATTGATCACCTACTAAGTATTAATCATATTTTACATCCATATTATAGGAGTGAACCAATAGAATTAATATAATTTAAATTCCATTAGGTATAATTAGAAAACAAGGGTTCATTTGATTGATTGCATCTTCATGAGTTGGACCAGTGCTTTTTATAAAGAATGAGGTTGGAACTCTTTGTATTTGTATGGATTATCATAAGGTAAAAAATGTTAAAATAAATAAGTGGTATCATATTACATGGAATAAAAATTTGTTTGATCAATTTAGGGGGGGAATGTGGTTCACTAAGATTGATTTACGATCAGGGTATCATGATCTTTTAGTTTAGAAGAATTACATTAAGAACAAAACATTTAGGAGCCATTATGTTAAATACGAATATGTGATTTTTCCCATTTATTTTACGAATGAACTAGTATTATTTATGTAATGGATTAATCAGAACATTTATAGGTATAAATATTAATTAATAGTTATTTCCATCAATGATATTCTTCTCTATTCTTGGACTCTAGCCGATAATGAACATCACTTCACCATAATTTTAGTCATCTTGTGAGAGATTTGCCTTTATATTAAGATTTAAAATTATGTTTTTTGGATAAAATATTTATATTTCAATTTCCATGTCATTTTATGAAGAAGTGTATTAGTAGATCCTGTAAATATAGAAGCTATTATCTCATGGAAACCACCAAATAATGTTTTTGAGATATGCAGTTTCCTCATATTTGTATTATATTACCGATGCATTATTTCATATTTTTCATGAATTTCCTCACTGATGAATTCATTGAAATGGTATGTTTTTCCATTCCAATGGAGCGATGAGTTCCAAAAATCATTTCAAGAGATTAAGGTTCGATATACATCAACATATATCCCTACATTACCTCAATCAGGATAGGTAAATGTGGTATATTGTGATGAATTTGGATCTAGGTTGGGATGTGTTCTCATGAAGGGATATAATATTGTATCTTATTGATCAAAACAAATACTAGTTAATGAGAATAATTAACAAAAACCCTATTTTTAGTTATCCACTATATACAATGACTTGAAAGTTTAACACCATTTCACTTTTGGGTGAGAAATTCTTAGCGTTCACAAGTCAAAAGATCTTTAGAAACATATTCTTACTAAGGAATTAGAATATAATTCAACAATGATGGATGAAATATTTGAAGATATTTGACATTAAATTTTTGTATACATTGGGTAAGGGGAATTATGTTTCTAAAGTATTGAGTTAGAAGTCATATAATCATTTTTCTAAAGAGGCTTAATATCAGGGGCAGGAAATGTTGGTAATAGTTGATATACATCAACATTCTGATAAGCAACATGATGTTATAGTTTTCATTCTAGTTTTTTTGTTCTTGGATTGGTTGAGTTGGTTAAAGATGCTCATACATCTAATATAAAATTTCTAACTATGAGGTCAAAACTCAATGGTGGGGAGACAATTTGGGGATGTAAAATTGATGGGAGATATGTTGTTTTTTAGAGAGTGGTTTTTGGTTCCTTTATCTTTTTTGGAAAAACTTATTTCCACTTAGAAAAATTAGATTTTAGATATTCATTCTAGAATTTAGAATATATATAAGGTGATGAAACCAAAATTTTTTGGATTGGAAAGAAAATATGGTCGGAATTATTGTCTAATGATTTCTAACATGTCCTCAAGCTAAGTTGGGGGAATAATATCCAACTATTATGTTAAATTACTTACCTATTAATTTTTTAAATTGGGAGTGGATAACTTTGGATTTTGTCCCAGTTCTACCAATAATGGTTTGAAAACATGATGTCATATGGATGATTGTGGATCCTCTCACAAACTTGGCACATTTCATCCCTATTTCAGAATTCAGTAGATCAGAATAATTTTTAAAACTATACTTTTATGAAGTATTAACAATGTATGGTGTTTCTATATCAATTGTGTCTAGCCAAGGCCACCGGTTTAAATCTTTGTTTTTGAAGTCCCCATAGAAAGTACCCATAACATAATTGATTGTGAGCATAGATAATCATCCTCAAATGGATGGAAAATATGGATAGATGATAGAAACATTAGAAAACATGATAATATATTATTTTATGGAGTTTATACTCTCATGGGATGAGAATATTTAATTATACAGTTCTTATACAACAATAGTTTCCAGGCCTTAATCCATATAGATCCTTTTGAAGCTTTGTATGGTCTTACTTATTCATATCCACTTAATTTTTTGGAAATGGAAGAGTTGTTTCTCATAGAACCTAGCCCTATTAATGAAATGATATAGAAGATATAGATGATTATAAATTTGATGATGAAATCTCAGATTTGATAGATATCATTTGCAGATCATCATCTTCGGTCGGTATCGTTTGATTCAAGAGGTCATGTTTTCTTTAGAATCTCTCCACATCTAGGGAATCATGATTTGTGTAAGAAATTATCTTTTTCTTTTTATCACATATTCATGTTTTATATACTTTAATGAATTGATGATATATATTATCGGTTATCTTTAATAACAGTTTTTAGTTCTAGGAAAAATGTGCTTCATGTATATTAATTAAAGAGTTTCCAGCTCGATCCTGACCATGTAATCTAGTGGGACCATAATGATCATGAACCAAATACTAAATTGATTCATATGCTGATATAGATTGTGGATGTATTAAATAATCATTTTTTGGTAAAATAATCAGATGAGTAATGTTTTTATGGATGGATGGTTATATTTTATAAGTGATGTGGGAATATGAGATTGAAATACCAAAGGAGTTTCTCATGCCCTTCCAATGAAATGATGGTCTCAAAATTTATTAGTATGGAAAGGCCAATAGAAGGGATAATTTTTAAAACCTAGGTTTTAGGTAATTTACCCTTTTATTATATTTTTTGTGTTTAAATTATATTTGGGTAGAGTTTTAGGAGATTATGGATGGTTTTAGAGTGTTTGCTATGTTTTTAAAGTGTTCATGGTCTGATAAAGGTTAAGGGATACCATAAACCGTTATTAATAATGTGTGAATGTGGTTCTAGATAGGACCACAATTAGTAAATAGTTATTACAAACCATGCACATTCTAATAGATACAATACATTTAGATATATTATCAGAATCATGGTTGCTTCATGGTTTTTCAAATCATGTGAGCTAACCATGTGAGGGGGTTTCCCTGATGGATAGTACTGCATGGTTGGCACTCCATTTTCAAAACATAGTGGCCCATCTATGTAGCTACCTAGGTAATTTCTAGTAGCATGTACATGGTTTTTGTATACTTTGGGAAACCATGTGTCTTAACCATGTGATGTGCATTAAATGCTCTAAAATGAGTCTTTGACTCCTATTAAATCCCTTAAACTATCATTTCTATTATCTTTTCACAATTTATCTAATGCCTCACCCCTCCTAGGAATACTTGATAATACCATTGATCTATAAGAATGATTTAGAGAATATAAGAGTGTTAGATCCTTGGAATCAATAGTAGGTCAAACTTTTCAATCTTTCTACTTTGATCTTCTCATCTTCTATCACCCAAAATGTTAGATCTATTCTATTATAGATAGCTCAATGATACATTGTGTGTTCTTTATCACATCATTTTGAATCTAATGAAATAATGGAGATTCAATGCATGATCTAGAGGTTTTTTGTGTCTTTTTCATTTCTCTTCAACCTCTATAAGTTATGTAGATTATTTCACATTCTACCTGTTCTAAAAAATTAATTATTGGTGTTTAAACTATTTTTCATTATTTTTTATTTGAAAAATATCTTTTATTTAGTACCTAATTCCTTGTTTTTGGAATGACACTCATAAGATTTTTTCTAAAATTATAGAAAGAATTTGGTTTCCAAAATAAATGTTTTATGTGGAATAATTAGATATGATAGCTTGGAATATAAGGTTTTTTTTTGTTCATATGCATTTGGGGAAGATCATGTTTAGAAGTTCCACCTCTAATAAGAAAACATGGGAAGTATCACGATCAAAAGTAACACCATAAAATTGGTTCACCAAGTGATGACTTGGTGAAAGTATAAGATTCCAATCATGAGTATAGAGAGGTTCAAGGTTTCATGCATGTGTGTTATGTTAGTATGAACATTCTATGATTTTTATAAGTGATACTAATTGATTAAAAACCTTATTTGATGGTTTAAATATATGGAACTCATTTTTTATTGATAGTAATCTTTTTTTATCTACTTCCCTTTTGTTATATATAAAAATTTTAACTGTATTTTTGTCATAGTATCATGTGTTGGAAAGTGTTTGGGGATTACCTACAAAGGTTATACTCACAATATTCATGGAATCTTTTGTGTGTTTGAAAATATTGTGTACCAAATATATAGGTGTGGGAAATGTGTCACATATATCAAGAAATGAATCATGATGTTTCCTCCTAGGTTTGTGTTTATGTCTTTGAGATCTCTCTTTTTGTAATTGGAGTGAATCCACTTTGTTTTTACTAGGTTTGAATGTTCTTTCATTCATTGTGTCTTCTTTTATTTCCTTGTCATCAATACTCAGATTTTATTTTTATTATTTTTTATTTTATTATTTTTTTTATTATACATGCATTATATAGTTGGTTTGTGTGTTTTTATATCATCTCATTTCATTATTTTAGTTCTTCATAAAAAATAATCTCACTACATTCTACTTAGCCCTTGGTATTTTTTGTAACCTTTACTATCTTTGGTTTTTCACATAATGTAATTTTAACCTTTTCCACTCCCCCAGAAAATGGGTGAGAGGTTCGATGTTACACCACATGTGAAAGTTAAGAACTTATTCTCATAAATGGATTCCTAAAGATCCATTTGAATAATCAATTAAAACTATTGATATATGAGAATTTGAAAAGAGTAAGGTGTTGATGTAAACCAATTTTGAAATTTAGAGAATATAATCTTAGAATATCATTAAGGGTTTGGTTGGTTCTCTCATAATAACAATCTATATGAGGAAGATTTTAAGTTCTAAAACACAATATTTTATACATGGATTACTAAAGACTTCTCCAAAACAAAATGGTAAACCTCAGATCTCAATCAGATACAATAGAATTTCATACTCTGTGTAACCTTACAACTTCCTTAATGTATATCTAGGAAATCTCATCAAGAGATTAATATTCTACCTAAGGTATGGCCTCAATGCCTTGATCCATGATGTCAATGTTCTCTATCCATTCATGTTGATGTTGATGATTCATGTTACAGTCAAGGAGTTGGTCATGATGTATAAGGGTTTTTTCAAAATTGTGTCCATGATTTTTTTTATTTTAAGAAGATTGGGAGTTTTTGGGAGTTTTAAACAAGAAATTGGAAGATTTGAGGTATTTTGAAAACCTCTTCTTCCAAATTGTATCAAAATCAATTCAGTTGGTGCCTCTAAAAGAAATATAGGTCCCTCTAGGTGTGGTGTGGGATTCTATGATAACAAAGATATTGACCTAGTATGATTTTATGGTTCATGTGGAGTGGAAAATTCACTTGAAGCGAAGATGCACAAAATCATTATAGTGGTTTATATTGAAAACATAAATGGTTATAGTAATATTTGGTTATAGAGTGACTCTTCCACTCGCATGGAGGCTATAAGAAATGGTACCTTTCACCTCTCATAGAGACTCAATGCTCAGTGGATGGAATTCATGACAACCCAAATGAGCCCCAATTTCATTTTCATGCATGTTTATCAGGAGCTGAACATAGTGGTGGATGGTATTTCCAACAATGGAGTTTACATGAATATCACATGTTCAGATTCTCTTCCACCTAATTTGATTTCACATTTTAAAAAACATGGTAATAAGTTTTCTTTTTTAAAATTTGGGTAACACGATTTTTCTTTTCATCCACAAATACCTTTTCCTGGTATGGTATATAATATTTAAAAAAAGATAAGGATTATCTATAAGCTACATCAAATTTATCATTTTTTAATTCTTGTATAATATGGACACATAAACTATTATTTAACCTTATCATCCAGTCACATAAATGGTTGAACTTAGGAACATTTGAGAGCTTCTGTTATTCTATAATTTTGTCCTCTATGCCTCTTTAATCTTCACATGGTTAGATTTTTGAAAACTCATATGAGAAAGATATTTGTTCTCTCCTTCATTTAGTATTTTATTGTTCATCATTTGAAAAGACATAAATATTGGATATTTTCTAATCCTACTCATAGATAAACTAGCATGGTCTATCTTGTGCAAAGCATTAGCCTCCTTGTTCAATATCCTAGGGTGATAATGTATAGATTAGTCATAATCATTAATCAACTCCAACCATATTATCTAGTGTATATTCAACTATACATTGGTGAATATGTAATATAAATTTTTATCACTGGTATATATTTCAAACCTTTCTCTGTAATGATTATTCAGCCATATCATTAATTAAATGCTTACCACTGTTAAATCTATGTCATGCATTAGGTAATTTTTCTCAAGAGCCATTAATTTATTAGAGGAATAGGTTATCTCTATTAAATTATACATAATAAAAAAACTCATGCCCTTCTCAGATGCATCACTACAGATCGTAAACCCATATCCACTGTAATGTAGTTTGAGTATAGATGCACCCAACCCACCATATCTTTAGCTCCATGAAATTTTCTTTTCATTCATCGATCTAGGGGAATTTGGATCCCTTCCTTATTATCCTATTGAATGGATAATATAATAATGATAAATTATTCAAAAATATCCTATAATATTCATCGAATCCATGAAAACTATGGATCTCAATCATAATGGTTTTTCTTGGCCAATATTCGATGACATTCATTTTAGAGGGATCTAATGATCTACCCTTGATTTTGATCATGTATCCCAAAAATGATAATTTCTATAACTAAAATTCAAACATTCAAATTTGAAGTATTTTTTCTCCTTCCTCAAGGTTTTCAACACAATTCTCAAGTGATATTAATACTCTTACTTATTCTTTGAGTATAAAAGATTATCATATATAAATACTACCACAAATTAATTAAGATAATCTATAATGCCTATATTCATTAATTATATGATGATTAAAAGAGACTTAATAAATCCAAATGGTATGACTATAAATTTATAGTTTCCATACAACATATGCAAGGTTTTATTTGGTAGGAATTTAATTTTAACCCTTAATTGATAGTTTTTATAATAAATTTCAATCATTGTGAGGTATTGAGCTCCTTATAATTGATAAAAAAATAATAATTACATCATAGATAATAATTACTCTTGATAATGATCATGTTATGTTTCAAATATGTATTGCCTAGGTGTATTTATCAACCATTATTATTACAAAAATGAATAATTACACCCCATGGTGACAAAAATTTCCAAATGAATCTATCATTAAGATTATCCTTGGGTTTCTTCTTAAATTAAAAAAACTCAATTAGGCACATTATATGTGGAGTATTTGAAATAGGTTTAACACCAAGTATGAGTTCTATAGAAATTTCAACATTATGATTCAAGGAAGATTTGTAAACTCATTGAAAAATAATTCAATAAAATCATGTAAAATATGAATATAGTAAATTTTGATTTTATTTCCAATCATCAGATATTATTACAATTTGTGAATAGGAATAAATAGTTATAAAATTGATGTAACTGGCATTGGAAACTAAAATTCCTCATCACCATGATAAATGATCATTGGATGATTTATAATATCAAATGTTACTTCAATATTCTAGAAATTAATTTGTAATCTATGTAGAGAATCATAAATCAATGATAATAATTACAAAAAAAATCCGATAAATGATTAACAATAATATTTTCATAGGGAATATTCATACAAGCATCAATATGAAATCCACAAAATTGTTGTGAAGGATAAGTGAACATTAAGCATCTTGATCTCAATCAATTATTGTGATATCATAGCTCATTCCTTATTCTATTATATATCCATTGTATTTGGTTATTCACTCAAATATTTCTCAAGTTTCCCAACCATAATATATTGAACTGTAAGTGGTATTTTCAGATGCACATTATTTCCCTCCATTAAACTCATCATTTTCCTCAAAATTTACTTTATTTATTCTCCTTTTTCACATAAAATACATCTTCCCCTTCTTTGAAGACATTTATGTTGGTACTTCATCCCACATTAATTTCAATATGAATGATGAATATTATTTTCTCTAGGGTATTCATAAACAATATTCCCATGAAACTCTATTTATTCTTAATAGGTGTGTTAAGAAACCCACCAAATTTGATGTTTTAAATCATATATCGTGATGGATATTTATTCATAATCACAATGTTTTGAATACCATATCATGTTTAATTTGGTTTCTTATGAAAATTTTTGTCGAATTGTCCCTATCATTCATTTTTCACAATATTTTTCCTAATTCTATCAATGGACTAAATCCAAGAACTATGTGTGGGTATCAAACATTAATAATCAGAGTAAGTAATCATATTATTATTTAAATCATGATTATGATGTTATAAATTATGACCCATTATTTCGCTCCATGACACTATAAGTTCATATCATCTGACTATAGCTTATCGTAGGTTTTCATAGGTTATATCCATTCATTCATAATAATGGTTTATAAAACAATATGAATTAACCCAAGATTTTCCTTCAAGAGTTTCCAGCTAGGTGTAAATTCTTACGCCCACTCATCATGCATCCATGATGATCATGTCAATACCAAATCCACCCATTATATATTTATAACGCCTATGTTTATCTATTACATGACTACATCCAACTTCCAAAATCCAGAAAGGGATGTATTTTATAGGAAAATGAAACTCCTTCATTTTCCATAAAATGGGATGTTATTTTATAATTAGGATTATCCCTAGATTTCTTATGAAATATTTATAATACTAATCCCAAAAAATAACAAAAACCTCCTTTGATACCAACTGAGGTGACCCATGAATAAAAAATATATATATCATTTCATTTCATATGAATATTTAACACATATATCAATAATACAAGCCTAGGGACCATACTAGTTTATTGTATTTGGATACTAGATACATAATCCTCTTATTTCAGGAATCGTCATTAACATATCCCAAAAATTATTCTCACATTTAACACTTCTTATTCATACTCTACTTAAAACATTTCCTCATAACATGGGGAAATGAATCATAAAAAAGGGTGAGATCAGATGCCCAGAAATGGTAAACATGAGAGATATTTATCAATGATCATAAGTGAGCATAAGATAAGAAAAATTTCATAATAGAATTATATTAGTACTATAAAATCATATCCATCAATTCATATATTTTAAAAATGTCTCAAGGAATTATGGTATTGTAGTTCATATGAAATGAATTATAAGAGAATTAAATATCATGATCCATGAGACTATAACTTTTCTATAAGAACTTTTCATAAGGGAGTGGAATAAACTATTGTATAATCACAATCATAGAAATAACTTTTCCGGGATATTTAAAAATGCTTTCATCACATGTTGGGCAAAGGCTGACAACCTGTGTGCCCACTTTGGGCTAAGGATAACCTCCCTTGCACCCACTTTGTGATTGGGATAACCTCTCGTGAACCCTATTTGAGCTCCTCAACATTAAAAATTACCCAATTCATTAGATATATTAATGGTCCCAACCATCAAAAAATAATAATCCATTCATATTTATTCAACAGTATCATGAAAACATTTATCATTTCATCATTACATATCATGGAAAAATAAAAAAAATGGTTACATCATGATTTCATCATCATAATAAAAAACCATCTATATAAATAATATGGAAGGTATAATTGGATAAAATCTCTAGTTAAACATGATTAATATCAGTTGATATTTTCATAGATGAAAATATAATTAAAATACCATTGGAATATTTCTTTAGAAAAAATTTCCATTTCATTTTGAAATCACATGTATATAACCTAAAAAAATTGGAGCATATTATGAAAAAAAAAATTAATTGAAAGTAACCATATAAATTTATAAATAACAATTAAAATAAAATATTATTCATGAAGGAGGTAAGATCCATTCATGCATTAAATGTTAAAAACATATATTTTGTTCCCTCCTTTGGTATAAATTTCCTCATTCCGAAGATGAAATGAAGATTCATTTTAAAAAAAATTAGAAATTAAATGTAATGGATCAGACCCTCCTAGTCCATTACTTTTTCAAATTTCGGTGCTTAAGGTGTCTTGGACACCATCAGTGAGTCCATAGGGCATCAGTGTTGGTGGTAAGGTGTAACCGTGGTATCACCAATCAGGGCTACCGATCGGTGCCACACCCAAAGGGTGCCACAAAGGGTTGGTAGGGTTTCTTTTACTATTCTTCTGGTAACCTCTCTTTTAAGTCTTTGTATCTCTTTTAAAAGTGGTTTAAGACCGTTTTAAATCCCATAAATTATATCATAAATCTCCTAAAGTGGGGTGACACTCTGTTATCAAAACATGTGACTTGTCACACCATTTTCTGTGTTCCATTTCATCAGAGTTTTTCTAGTTTCACCCATGTTATGTGTTTTCTCCTTTTAAAGGATATCGATCGACTCATAGTAGTCTATTGGTCTATCTCTACTGTCTCTAAGGAGAGTTATTAAAAATCAATAATATCCAATGCGTGCAACAACCCTGCTATGTGGTCAAGCCATGATCTAATTTTTAAGAACTTTGAGATTTCACACCCCATAACTCTTGGATCAGGCTTTTATCACCAAGATCCTCTTCCTCGATCTATTTTTTTCCCTCGAGATGTTCCTAAAGTCCTTCCTTAAGAGAAAATTAATGCACCCGTACTGGAGCCCTTCCTGCTAATCATTGGGGTCCTTACAGTTCTTCCTCTATAATTCATACATCCCCAGTTCATTCTATAAGGAGAAAAACTTCAATCCCTGATCAGTGAAGTCTTGGTTTTTCCTTTGACTATCTTTAAATGTTCATCATGTGGGGTGGGTATAATGATAATCATTTAGGATGTAGATGAACCAACATTAATGAAGATAATAAAAATAAAATTTTAAAGCATAAATTGGTGGGAACAATGATATTGAAGTTGTTGTGTTACCTTTGTTTTTATGTTGTGAATTGTATGGTCTTCTGTCCACTGGAAATCATGAATGTTGGTGGTCCTTTATTTCACACCAATGAAGCTCTATTTTCTAGATATTCTCATATATAAATGGTTGTAACATGGAAACTAGTTAATCATGTAAACATTGACGATTAAATGGATGCCTGATGGACAAGATCCCCTATGTGATCACGCTTGTGACAACCAGGTCCCGGTGACAGCACAGCCACCCCACCTTAACATGGTCGTCAGGTCCTAGCCCACCAGGTACCACCAGTTGCCCCACAGACACGTGGGGCCCACCCCAGGGTCCACCCACATGCCTGAACGGGTCATCTGACTAATGATAGTCCCCACATGCCAACATATGTCCTTTCCAGTGTGCTTTGTCCTCACTCACACACACCCTGAGAAACTTCCCAGGAGGTCACCCATCCTGATCACTACTCTAGGCCAAACACACTTAACTGTGGAGTTCTAATCAGACAAGATCCCGAAAAGGAAGGTGCACCTTGTTGACATGGGTCATATCATTTAGTCATTTAACCCTTTATCATTTGGGGATATTACAATCACACCCCCTTTAGAGCACAATGCCCTCGTTGTGGACCCTACATCTCAAACCAGGAAGTGCACCACACTTAAGGCTGGGTACCACCTCTGATACCAAATGTGACAACCGGGTCCTGGTGATAGCACAACCACCCCGCCTTAACATGGTCGTCGGGTCTTGGCCCACCAAGTACCCCCGGTTTCCCCACAGACACGTGGGGCCCACCCCAGGGTCCACCAACATGCCTGAACGGGTCATCTGACTAATGATAGCCCCCACAGGCCAACACATGTCCTTTCCAGTGTGCTTTGTCCTCACTCACACACACCCTGAGAAACTTCCCAGGAGGTCACCCATCCTGATCGCTACTCCATGCCAAACACACTTAACTGTGGAGTTCTAATCAGACAGGCTCCTGAAAAGGAAGGTGCACCTTGTTGACATGGGTCATATCATTTAGTCATTTAACCCATTATCATTTGGGGATGTTACAACGCTGGTTAACCAAAAATAAATAAGGTAGTAAATGAGTGGTGTTTCCTAATTTGTGAATCTTCTTTCTTCGTTTTGATGATATGTATGATTGCTCGGTATGACAACCCTACTCTTTATTTCACACTTAAACATGATTTATTACATAAACTCTTCACATGATACAACATGGAAGATTGATAGTTCTAGTAACTTTGGGGATTAGGAACATTACATTACATGTTAAAACATGAAACACTACATGTCAATTGAATGATTCCATTAAATGACGAATACATTCCCTCATACATAGCATTGCATGGGATAACTTGAGGACATTCATAAGAAAATGGTGAGCTATAAAGCCTAGTAAGGGGATAATCATGGAATAACATGAGGAATAAAATACATGTTAGACAATATGCATATCAATGGAGCACAAGAGAAACATGAACATAAAGGCATGAAAAGCATGACAATGATAACATGGAAATGTGGCTACAACACATAACATAGAATTAGCCTAAGCCAAGGCTCATTTAAAATAGATCATGAGTAAACCCTCATTGCACATAAAGTATGAGTCAGACCTCATTTCACTTGAATTAGTATTAGTCAATACCCATTGCACATGACGTATCATGATACTATACTTTCCCCAATGCGTTGAGAACAATTAGGGCATACCCTTTATAATCATTTCATTTCATTCATAAGTGTGCCACATAGACCATACAACATGGATTCATTAACATCGTAATTAATTCCATGAATAAGATATGTGGAATACATAATTGTATGTCCTCAATCAAAAAGTACATGTTTATAGAGTTGAATACCCTTGATAGAGGTGTGGGTACGGTATTCACTACACAATGATTTTGTCATGGAAATTTTGGTGTAATTTCGGCAACATAACGACGTCAAATAGAAATTAATAAAATAGGTTGATGAGAGTGAAGGGGGTATCTCATAATTTATACATTAAATGTAAAGTAAGGGGATAAGGGGAAATAATATACCAATATATGGAATGTAATTTAGATTCATAATATAAAATAATTGCTTGAATGTAAATGATGAGAGAGAAATTTCTTACGGAATTCTGGCATGGTAACGGGTGTACATGAGAGGAATTAATGTGAGATAAAGGGGATACATAATTATTCAAACATGAGTATGGAATTATGGGGGTTTTGATAAATCATACCCCAACATTTATAATTGAAAATAAAAGGACATAACAACATAAAGAAACTTGGACCTAAATAAGGAAAGTGAGAATCCCTTACTTGGAAGTGTGATCTGAAACGCATGGGAGAGGCTTGAGAGAGGATTAATGGGAGATTGGGGAACCTTGGAAGGATTCTAGCGAGAGGAGATAAGGGGTTGATCAAACTCCAATTGTATTGAGTGAAGAGGAAGTGGAAGCTTTGGTGGGTTTATATAGGAAAGGAGAAGGAATTATTTACTATTTAGGTTTTGGACACCACACATAAAACTAATCAAAACCACAATCCAAACCATGGTTTTTGCCCATGGTTTTTTCAGAAGGGGAGTGTAAATAAATATTTTATAAATACAATGGCTGAAATTCTTAAAATAATAGGGTTTATTATGTGGAGGTGATTCGTACTCTCAAGGAAATCAATTTAAAAAAATAACATGTTTTATAAGCCTTGAAGGGTCCACTAAATCTTTGTAGAATAAATCAAACAAACCCAAAATCACATTATTTTAATATTAAAACATATGTTGGCTGAATATAATGTTTATTGTATTTTATTACATCACTATTAGGTCATTATGATGTTATAAAACACATTATATATTTAAATGGTATTTAATTCTTACCCAAAAATTCAACTAGCCCAGAAAATTATGAAAAATTCACCATTGGATAATTTTGACATCATGATTCCAAAAATAATATTCATTTTATCTAAATAAGTTTCTAAATATGTGAATATTTACTTTTAAAATAAACACCTACATTTATAAAAAATTCATGGGTTTTGAAAAAAAAAAACAGCTTCTAAACCATAATAAAAATTACAACTACATTCATAAAATTATATGATCATTTATATTTAATAAAAGGTAGTTTAATAATAATGATATTTTATTAAAATAATATTTAATTCAAAAATCCATTAATTCATCAAAATAGATTTTTTAGTTAAATATTAACTAAAAAACTATTTGTGCATCAAAAAATATTTACGAAGTAACAATAATAAAAAAGGATGTATATTCTATATACAAGAATAATATACATAATAATTATACAAGGGACTTGTTACATAAACCCTTATAAAACCCACATAAGAAATTAGGGTAAGGTTTTCTATGGTGACATACTCTTGGGTGGCACGAATAACATTGCTCGAGTGGTAATCTCTATCAACTTCCACTTCCCTCGTAGGCGGTTCCTCTCGAGTTTAACAAATTCAAGATCAACTTGGGCCTGGTCAAGACAAAAACCCAGTTACGTTGCCTCCTTTACAAGCTTCGACAAATGGGCTTCGTATGGGGAAAGTCTACTGGATGAGGACATCACATCCTTTGTCTGAATAAATTTGTTTTGTTAAATCTCTATATTTATACTAATCATTTGATCACTATTCAATGACAATATTACCAATGGTCACAATTCTTCACAGTATTTTAAAATCCAAAACATAATACCAATGAATTTCAGACTTTATATATCCATTTTACATAATAAGACATTTAATTTGATCAAGAGAAATTTTCATTAATGAATGTTTGTGTCGTTACAATCTTCCCCCCTTAATAAATTTCGCCCTCAAAATTTCATTTTACATTCTAAGCCATAAATAGGTTTGGGACTTTTCCTTAATTTTATCAATGACATGTTCATTATTTCAAATTATCATTTCCTTCATGTAGAAATGGTTCATGTGTCACAATGGTACCTCAGGATATTTTCAAAATCATCTACTTCCATTTCCAAAAAACACCTGATACGTCTTGGTTTATATAGATGGACAACAAGATAAGTCACTAAAAATGTATTTCTTATATATATATTTTAAATATCTTATTGTACTTGTTTTTTTATAAAAACTTCTTACTAATTCATCTTAAAATATTTTAAAATAGGGCTTTGGTAAATTAGATTTTTGTTTTTCCCCAAAGAAAAAAATTATTATTTTGATGCATGTAGGCGTCTTGAAAGTCTCCCTCTTTTGCATCATATAGAAAATATTTTATTTATTGATAATTTTCAAATATAGAGATGAATTTGAAAATACCCTAATGGAACTTCTCATGATTAGAATGATAAGAAAGTTGAGAGAACAATATTCCCTAAAATATTGTACTTGATCCTTGATAGAACCATGCAACGGTAGAGGTATTGGATGCCTCGTATAGTTTTTGGCATGTAACATGGATATTTGAAAATGTTTCAATTTCATTTGAGTATTACTTTAGAATGATCATTCCAAGTAGTTCTTCAGGAAGAGAGAGAAGAGTTGTTTGTGATCTTCCTACTCCCATATTTTAACTATGAAAAAAGGAATAAAATTAGGGGGTTTGAATACTTAGGTATGGATCATAAAAATAAGACTTTGATCATAAAAAGATAAAGTTGTAAAGGATAAGTATATCCTAACTTGTGACTCCGTAGGTTTAAATCTAGGTTATCATTGATCTATTTTTTTTGCATATTTTTATGGGTATTTTTCTTAATCCCTTGATAATGGTTCATACTAAGCTTGTAAATTTACCAAATCATATCCCCCAAGAGTTTCATAACCAAGAGTCCAGAAAGGCCCATTGTCGTGTACCAGGATACGCTGGGTCAATCCTGAAATTCCTTGTCAAAGTTTTCACTCTTAGGTACATCTGTGTCAGAGCCACCTCTACCTGCTTGTATCCATATAGGGATGTATTTTTTCGTGATAAACCACTTACTCAATAATCACAAAAAAATAGGGATGTGTGTTTTATATATGGTCTTGTCTCTATGTATTCACTAGGGTTTTATAATCCTAAACCCAAAAATACTAAACCTATCCTCTGATACCAAAAATGACAACCATGCTCTTTATTACACACTTAAATACAATTTATTAAATAAACTCTTCACTTAATACAAAATTGAAGCTCGATATTTCTAGTGACTTTGGGGATTAGGAAAATTAAATCACAACTTAAAACATGAAACACAACATCATTATTGAAAACATCCTTTACATGACCACTACATTCCCTCATACTTTACAATGCATGGGATAACCTGAAGAACTACATAAGAAAGGGTGAGCAATAAAACCTAGTAAGGGGATAAAAATGGAATAAAATGAGGAATAAAATAAATATTAGACAATAAGAATTAAAATGGAGCACAAGAGAATCATTAACATAAAGGCATGATAATGCATGATAATCATAACATGGAAATGTGGAAACAACACTTAACATGGAATTAGCCATAGCCAAGGCTCATTACACATGGAGCATGAGTAAAACCTCATTGCACAAGAAGAATGATTAAACCATTGTTTCACTTGAATTATCATGATTCAACACCCATTTCACATGATGTATCATGATACTATACTTTACCCAATGCATTGGAGCGCTATCAGGGTGCACCCTTCATAATCATTTCATTTCATGTATAAGTGTGCCAGATAGATTATACAACGTGGATTCATTAACATCATAATTAATTTCATGAATAAGAGATTTGGAATACATAAATTTATGTACTAAATAAACAATTACATGTGCATAAAGGTGAATACCCTTGATAGAGGAGTTGCAAGGGTATTCACTATATAATGATTTTGGTGTGGAAAATTTGGTGTAATTTCGGCAGCATAACGATGTCAAATAGAAATTCGTAAAATGGAGAGTGAAAGGGGTATCTCATAATTTATAAACTAAATGGAAATTAAGGGGATCATTGGACATAATATACCATTATATGTAATGGAATTTATATGTATAATATAAAATAATTGCTCGAATTTAAATGGGGAGAGAGAAATTCCTTTCTGAATTTCGGTATGGTAACAGGAGTACATGGGAGGCATTAATGAGAGAGAAAGGGGATCTCTAATTATTCAAATGTGAAGAGGGAAGTATGAGGGAGGTGAGAAATCATACCCCAAAATTTATAATTGAAAATAAAAGGGCATAACAATATAAATAAACTTGGATATAAATACGGAATGTGAGAATCCCTTACTTGGAAGTGTAATCCCAATAGCTTGGGAGAGGCTTGAGAGAGGATTATTGGGAGCTTGGGGAACCTTGGGAGAATTATAGAGAGTGGAAGGCAGGGGTTGGTCGAAATCCAATGGATTTTAGTGAAGATGAAGTGGGTGCGTGGGTGGTTTTATATAGGAAAGGAGAATGAATTTGTTATTATTTAGGTTTGGCACACCACACATTAAACTAATCAAAACAACTAACCAGCCAATGGTTTTTGCACATAGTTTTTGAAAAAGGGAAGTAGAAAATGATATTTTATAAGGCCAATGTCTGAAATTCTTAAAATAATAGGGTTGCTTATGTGGAGGTGAGTCACACTCTCAAGGAAAACAATTTAAAAAGACAAAATGTTTTATAAGCCTTGAAGGGTACACTAATTCTTTGTAAAATAAATAAAACAAACCCAAAATCACATTATTTTAATAGTAAAACATATATTGGCCGAAAATAATATTTATAGTATTTTATTACATCACTATTTGTTTATTATGATTCATAAAATACATTACATATTTAAACGATATTTAATTTTAACCCAAATATTTGACTGTCTTAGAAAATTATGAGAAATTCACCATTGGATTATTTCGAAGTCCTAATTCCAAAAATAATATTCATTTTATCTAAATAATTATCTAAATATATGAATGTTTACTTTTTAAATAAAAACCAACATTTATAAAAAATTTATGGCTTTTGACAAAAACAACTTTCAAACTTTAATGAAATTTAAAATTGCATTCATAAAATTATAATATCATTTATATTTAATAAAACATAAATTAATAATGATAATATTTTATTAAAATTTTATTTAATAAGAAAATCCATTAATTCATCAAAATTGATTTCATAGTTGAATATTAACTAAAAATATTATTTTTTATTTAAAAATTATTCACAAAGTGACAATAATAAAAATAAATTATATTATATGTACATGAATAATGTACATTAGTGTAGTACTATGTAATTATTACATAACCCCAATTAACACCCGCATAAGACCTTCTGGTAAGGTGTGCGATGGTGACAGACTCTTGGGGTGGCTCGGATAACATTGCACGAGTGGTAATCTCTATTCACTTCCACTTATCTCATAGGTAGTTCCTCTTGAGCTTAATGTATTCAAGCTCAGAATGGGCTTGGTCAAGAAAGAATCTCAATGATTCCACCTCTTTTCTGAGCTCTGAAAAATGGGCTTTGTATGGGGAAGTCTATTGGATGAGGTCATCGCTTCCTTTGTCTGAGTAAATTCGATTTTCTAAAGCTCTATATTTATACTAATCATGTGATCACTGTTCAATGGCTCTATTAGAATTGGTCGCAATTATTCATGGTATTTTAAAATAAAAATTATAAAACCAATGAAGGCCAGAATTTATATATCCATTTTATATAGTAAAACATTTAATTATATCAAGAGGAATTTTCATTAATGAATGTTTGGGTAGTTACACTCTGTCTGATGCTTTGTGGGATAACATGAATGGGGATGGGACCTCTGGTTTTCCATTTGTTGGTTTATGAATTGGAGGTCATGTGAAGCTGGTTTTTTGTGGCTTGTTTTGGTTCCAGTACTTCAAGGGATCTCACAGATCCCTTTTGATGTTGTGACTTTACAAGAGAACTAGGATTGAATGCTTAAAATCATGCTTGGCTGTTTTTCCTACAGTTGGTATTTTGGCTTGTGGTTATTACTATTAGATTATTGGTAGTGAAGGAATGTTTTAAATAGAATCACATGAACATGGTAACAAGAATGGGTACAATGGGGTAATTGTTTTCCAAGAGTTGGTTGTGCTCTGGTTGTGGCTGTTGAGTATTTCTGCATTTAGGGATAGCAGCAACAGTAGTTGAATACAAGCTGGTTGTCTGTTTTGGACCCCTTATGTTGGGATGAGTGCTTGATTAACTATATGTATAATATTAAGTTTCTGTGTTTCTTATACAAAACCCACCCATGTTGATCACTTTCTGCTGAACACCCCCATTCCACGGGGGAGGGTGTTTTTCCCAACATTCTTAAGAGTGGTTGGTTATTAGCTCTTTTCTACTCCCTCTCCCAAGAATACCAAGACTCTTCGGGTAGGATGTGATGGCCTAAGGTTCACTATGGACAATGACTCTACAGGTAGGGTGTGTTGTAGTGGTTGGCCCAGGTGTGTGTGGGTAGGTTTGTTTCCCAAGCGTCTTTGCTATGAGGCCCAGGTGTCTTCGGGCATGGTAGTGGTTGTTCTGGCCTTGGTGTATTTGGGTGAGGCAGTGGTTGTTGTGGCCTAGGTGTCTGCAGTTGTGGTTACATGTCGTGAGTATGACCCATAAGCTTGTTAGTGGGGGCGGTAGTGGCACTGCAAACGTGTGATTGTGATGGCACACATGGTTGTAGTTGGGGGTAGTAGTGGGACTGCTGTGGAGTTTGTGGGGGAGGTATAATGTGTTTGATGTCCTAAATAACCTATGGTAAAGATGTATGGGGTAACCAAATAATGATGTGTTATTATTATTAATTTTCCTAACTTTTGTATTTGGGGATTGTGCCTTGGTGAGGCTGGATGGGTAGTTTCCTTGTTAGGTGTTTTGGTTATATCAATTTCTCATGGGGCATTAGAATGTATCCCCACCTGTGCTTGAGAGATTTTGGTTTTTATAACTGAGTATACATGTATACTCACCCTACATATATAAAACTGTTTTCAGGCTTCCATGAGGACTTTTAGGACCATACCAGACCTTACTATCTTGGAATTTTGGAGTTGCATTGTTTTTTTCTTTATTTTGGTACTTTCCTTTGGAGTTTTCTTATACATTGTAGAACATTATTCTGAACATGCATGTGGAAAAATGTTTTTGGTATTTACTTTTACTTTCATTCTTTGGAGTTTTTTGAGATTTACAATCTTATCTCCTGTTCATTCTCTACAAAAAGGGTAATGCCATCCATATTACATGAGATTATATAACCTTGGTACTAGTCGCCAGTCTCAGGACAATTGAAGGCAGGACTCAGGGGTCATTATATATCCTTCAACTTGAAGAAGGAAGGGTCTAGCATTTTATTGTCTCTTCCATCATCCTGGTGAAGGCAGGTCGTGAAAGAATGGTATCAGAGGTGATTGTTGAGAGATAGTGTGATGTTCAGGGTTGGGAATGGAAAGGAATGCATGGGATAGTAGGGAATCAATGTTAGGAAATTATTGTGAGTGAAATAGGCTAGGGATGACAACATATGACATGGGATTTTAGGGCCCCCATGATCCATGGTAAGGACTCTGGGCCTACCAAATGACTTGGTGATGCTGCACTGATTGTAGGGTAGAGACCCTAGAAGAGTACATTCATCATAATGACTTGTGTTCTTGTGTGTCTGGGGTGTTTTGTGAATTTAATAAAAATAGAAATTTAGAAGGAGTCTTTTACACTACTAGGGATTAGACATTCCTTATTTATCCTTTTAGCTATGGGACCCAGACGACATCCATATGTAGTGTGGTAATTCATGGCCCAGCAAGTTGATCTGGTCGATCTGCGAAGGATTGACTAAGAGGAAGAGGAGGAAAGGTGGCAAAATACTCTATGTTCGATACAGTAGAAGACCCTCTAGAAGTTTGAGGGAAGTGTTTTAGATTTAGAGATAGAGGGATGGATTGAGGAGCTGGAGATCACCTTTACCTTGATCCGTGCTCTGAGAGAGTACTAGGTTCAATTAGTAGTTATTCATATGAGGGGAGTAGCACGTCAATGGTGGGCACTATACCTCAGATAGAGGATGGATGCTAAGGTTTTGTGGGATGACTTCGAGAAGGAGTTCTAGGTAGAATTCCTTTATTCTATGATAAAGGATGAGAAGAGGTAGAAGCTACTCTCCCTTAATCAGGGAAGTATGTTAGTAAGGGAGCAGGGGATCATGTTCAAGGACCTCCTACACTTTTATCCTGTCCTCTTTCTAGATGAGGAGTCTTTGGTGTGAAGTTTAAATGAGGAACTCCATCCTTCTCTATAGTATGTTGTTACTACCTTCACTCTACCGATGTAACTAGAGGTTCAGAAGAAGGCTGAAGTGGTGGAGATAATGCACATGCTGGGTGGTGCGCCACAAGAGGGAGCTAGCTTGGTTCATCAAAGGGGAAGGTCTTTAGTAGCAAGCCTCCTACATCAGGGCCTTCTAGGTTTCGACCAGTGGGGAGAACACCTGAGCAGTTCCAGTTCCGATCTCCTGGTCCTCGCACTATCTTCATGGGCCCAAGGCCGAGATGATTTTCTTATGGATGTTTTGGGTACATCAAAATTCAATTCCCGGTACGACCTTAGTACAGTGGGGGTGGGACAGTTTAGCTCCCACCTCAGTAGCTGTAGTTGCCAGCTAGACCTTTTCAATAGTAGCAGCAGGGGAAGCAAGCTCCCGCTCCACCGAAAGAAGATGTTGCGGGAGGACGCCAACCTCAGGGCACTCCTTAGGGTCCTCGACTGGGGTGTGTTCAGGGAGGCGGTCGACAGCCAAGGGGAAGAGGAGTAGGGCATGTGCACTTGTATTCCCTAGAGGTGGTAGTTTCAGTAAGGCATGAGGTCACTCTATGTATGATCATATTTTTTAGTACTCTTTCTTGTACCTTGTTTGATTCATGAGCTTCGCACTCCTTTGTTTCACACAGTCTATCCCATGCCTTGGGTATGGATGTACAAAGACTTTCTGGGCCCTTGGTGTTGAGTACACAATGTGGAGGCCATACCAGCATGTTTGATGTAATTCAGGGATACAGACTGATGTTGGGGCCGCATCAGTCCAATGGGGATGTTATTTTATAATGAATGTAGCCTTATGATGTCATCCTAAGCATCAACTGGCAGTTTTTTGTACACGCTGTTATCAACTACTTCCATATAAGGGTTGGGATCTCATATATGGGCGGCCAATGTGTATATTTCATTGGCGAGAAAAGATCCTTGGAGGGCAGAAAGCGAGTGGATCCTCTTATTTCCTTGTAATCTGAGCTATTAGTGGAGTCAGTAGACTCAGAGACGGTGGAAGTTCTGGGAATTTTTAGTGAGTTTCAGAACATCTTCCCTAAAGAGGTTGTGACTCTACCCCCTCGACATGATGTTGAGTTCAAGATAGACTTACAACCCGATGCTCATCCTATTTCGATGTCCCCATCTTGGATGGAAATTTCTGAGTTACATGAATTGTGGATTCAGGTTAATGTCCTGATGATGAAGGGTTTTATCTAACCAAGTGTGTCTCCATGGGGTTCTCGAAGTATTGTTTGCAATGAATGCATATAGTGGTCTCAGGATATGCATAGACTACCAGAGATTGAATTAGGTGATGGTAAAGAACCGTTACCCCTCCCAATGATTGATGACATGTTTGACCATTTGAAAGGTGCATGTTGGTTCTCTATGATCGACAGATGGTCTTGATATCACCAGTTGAGTGTGAAGGAGGGTGACAACTCGAAGAATACTTTTAGGTGTAGATATGGGAACATTGAGTTCGTGGTCATGTTGTTCGGAATTACGAATGCATCGGTTGTTTTCATGGGGCTCATGAACTCCGTCTTCCTTAAATATTTAGACCAGTGCGTATTCATATTCATTAATGACATTCGGATCTAATCAAGATAATTGAAGGATCACACCAAGCATCTAATTATAGTTTTGGAAGTCCTCCAACACTACCAGCTCTATGGTAAGTTGTCCGAGTGAAATTTCTGCACACGAGAGGTGCAATTACATGGAAACTTGGTGTCCCAGTATGGGATAGTAGTGGACTCATCGATGGTTTAAGCAGTTGTTTCATGGGAAACACCCAAGAATGTGGTAGAGGTTTGTTGTTTGCTTGGACTGGCAGGTTACTATTGAAGGTTCGTACCCGACTTCTCTCGAGTTGTGGAACCTTTGATAACCTTGGCTTGAAAAGATCAGGATTTCATTTAGAATGATAAATTCTAGGAACATTTCAACTATCTAAAATAAAGGTTGTTCAATTCTCCATTGCTCAGGTTTCCAAAGGAAGTGGTGTTGTTTGAGGTGTTTTGTGATGCTTCTGGTCTTGGTTTGGGGTGTGTGATGATGCAACAGTGGGGAGTGATATCGTATGGGTCTTGGAAGTTATGTCCTCATGAGCATAATTATTCCCCCCATGGCCTAGAGATTCCAGCAATAGTGTTCATGTTCAATTTTTGGTGGAATTACCTCATTGGAGAGCACTTTGTGGTCTTCACAGATCACAAGAGTTTGAATCATATCTTTAACTAATGAGACCTGAACATGTAATAATGAAGGTGGGTAGAGTTTCTTTAGGACAATGACTTCGAGATCTCTTACAATGAAGGTAAGGGGAATGTTTTAGTCGATGCCTTGAATAGTAAGTCATAGGGGAAGCTGTTCAAGAATATATGGATGATTGAAAAGCAATGGAGGAGTTGACTGCATTGAACATAGATGCAAGAGTGGATGGTGGTAGAGTCTATCTATTTCAGATGATTGTACAGACCTATTTGTTGAGGAAGGTGTAGGAGTCTTAGTGGGGAGACTCAGAGAGTGAAGTGATGCATGATCGGGTTGACTATAGTAATGCTTCGAAAGGGTGGTTGGAGGATGGTCATAGTCATATGCTTTTCTGTGGGAAGTTGTTTGTCCCAATGATGTTGCGCAAGGGAGTTCTCCGTGAGTACCATAACTCACCCCTAGCGGTACACCCAAGACTTTCCATAATGAATAGAGGCCTAAGGAAATATTTTTGGTTGCTGAGGGTGAAATTGGAAGTTTTGGAGTCTGTACAATGGTGCCTAGTGTGTCAGTAGTTGAAGGCTTAACACCGCATCCCATGAGGTTTTTTGCAGCCTTTAGATGTGCGCGAGTGGAAGTGGGGTGAAATCTACATGGATTTCATCATAGGACTACCCAGGGTTCAAGGAGGTTTTGATTCTATCAAGATAGTGGTGGACCAGTTGACAAAATTAGCTCACTTTTTGGCTGTTAAGGAATCGAGCACATTGGATTCCTTAGCGCATAAGTACATGGGTGAAGTGATGTGGCTACACGGAGTTCTCAGAACCATCATTTTGGATCAGGATACATGCTTTAAATTATGAGTTTAAAAGAGGTTACAATTTAAATTTGGAACCCAGCTATGGATTAGCACTAATTTCCACCCTCATATGGATTGTCTGATAGAGAGGACCATCTAAACAATAGAGGATATGTTGCAGGTATGTGTTTTGGACTTCAGAGGATCACGAGTATGACACTTTCCTCTTGAAAAGTTTTCCTACAATAATAGCTATCACTATACCATTGGCATGGTACCATTTGAAGCCTTGTATGGGAGACCGTTTCATTCACCCATGTGATAGATAGAGGTTGGGGAGGCAGGCTTCCTTGTCCCAAAGGTGGCGAAGAGCATGACAGAGAAGGTTCAGCTTGTGCGCGAGGGTATGAAGGTGGATCAGGACTGGTATAATTCATATTCCGATCATAGTAGGGGACCCTTAGAGTTCATGTTTGGAGACCATGTGTTCATGAATGTCTCCCATCAGTGTGGACAGTGGAGGTTCAATAGGGGGAGTAAGCTTTCTGCCAGGTTCGTTGGACCATTTGAGGTGTTGAGACGAGTCGGCGAAGTGGCGTATCAGTTGGCACTACCACCGCCGCTAGAGAGGTTTCACAATGTATTTCATGTATCTCAGTTCCGTCAGTATCTACAAGATGAATCCCACATCCTTGACTGGGGATATTTTAATTTTGAGATTGATACAATGTTTGTGGAGTGACTGGTAAGGATTGAGGATCGTAAAGAGAATGTGATTCATGGATGGACCATTCCTTTGGTTTGACTATTATGGAGGCATGGTGGCCTTTAAGAGATTACCGAGAAATGGGAGGCACAAATTTGTGCCCAGTACCCATAGCTATTTTGAGTTTTGATCTTATGTTTTCTTTACACCTTGCTAAGATATAATGTTGGACCTTGTTTGATATAAGATTTCTTTTTTACTTTGTGCTCTGAATATGTGTAAAATGTCCTGACCGTGGGGATGGGAGGACTTGATCCCTAATCAATATGCATTAAGGTGGATGCGATTAAACCTATCCATGCGAGTCGGTGCCACCCAAAGTGGATAATATCTTGACATGGAGGAAGGAAGCCCTCTAATCCATATGTCTGGATGGTGTGACTTTGGCGATTGTGTGGTTACTTGGGGGAGAAGAGCGGTAGTGTTTCCGTAGTTGTTTAGGAGATAGATAAGAGATATGTTCATGGATTTTGAGGGTAGTTTCTTGTTTTAAACAACACTAGGGTGGTTTTTCCATGAGAGGTATCTTTTGAGGTGGTATTTTGGACCCCTCTTTTCTCAGAGGTTTACTATTAATTCTCGAGTATGAGAATAGTTTGAGAGGTATCTGATGTAATTGAATGGACCCTCCTGGTCCATTAAATTTTCAAAATTTCAGTGCATAGGTTGTCTTAAAGACCATCAGTGAGTTAAGAGGGTGGCAGTGTCGATGGCCGGGTGTCACCGATCGGTGTCACACCCGAACATTGCCACATAGGGTTGTCTGGGTTTTCCCCCCAGTATTCCGATAACCTCTATATTATGTCTTAATACCTATTTTAAAAGTGTTTTAAGGACGATTTAATTCCCATAATGGATATCATTAATACCCTAAAATGGAGAGACCCTCTGTTATCAAAATATGTGACCTATTAGACCCTTTTCTAGGTTCCAGTTTTCTGAGTTTTTTCATTTTCACCCTTGTTACATGTTTTCTCGATTAGAAGGATATCTATTGAATCACAGTAATCTATTAGTCTATCTCAACCGTTTTTGTGGAGAGTTATTAAATATCAATAAATTACAACATTTGAAACTACTCAGCTTCATGGTCAAGCCACGATTCTCTTTTTAAGAACCTCGAGATTGCATATCATGTAACTCTTGGATCAGCCCGTTATCACCAAGATCTTCTTCCTCAATCTCTTTTGTTTTCTCTGGACGTGCTTGTAGTCCTTACATAGAAGACAACTCATGCACCCATGCTAGAGCCCTTCCTGCTCAGCCATGGAGTCCATGTAGTTGTTCCTCTGTAAGTCGTGGATCCCCTATTCTTGCAGCACAGAGAAAAAAAATCGATCCTTGATTATTCAAGTAGGGGGGTTTCCTTCATCTCTCTTTAACTGTAAATCATAAGGAGTGTGTATGATAATGATCCTTCAAGAAAAATATGAACCCACATTAACAAAGATAATAAACGGACCTTTTTAATGAATAACGGGGTTGGAAATATGATGTTGACGTTGTTGTGCTACCCTTGTTTTTATGCTGTGAATTGTAAGGTCTTGTGTCCACTGAAAGTCATGACCATTGGTTGTCATTTCATACACACTAATGATGCTCTGTTTTCTAGATGATCTCACATATAAATGGATCTGACATGAAAACTGGTTAATCTTGTAAACTTGGTTGATTAAATGGATGTCCAATGGACAAGAGCCCATGTGGGATCACCCCAGTTAACCAAATAGAAAGAAGGTACTTAATGAATGGTGTTGGATAATTTTGGAAACATCTTGCTTAATTCTGGTGATATGTATAGTTGCTCTTTCTGATACATTGTGAGGTAAAGTGAATGGGGAAGGGACCTCTAATTGTCTTGTTGTTGGTTTGTGTATAAGAGGCCATGTGGGTCCGGTATTCTCGGGCATGGATTGGTTCCAGTCCATCGAGGGATCTCACAGATCGCTTTTGATGTTGTGAATTTATAAGAGAATCGGATGTGAATGCTTAAAATCATGCTTGGCTGTTTTTCCTTCAGTTGTTGTTTTGGCTTTTGGTTATGCCGGTTAGGTTATCATTAATGAAGGAATGATTTAAATAGAATCACTTGAACATGGTAATGAGAATGGGTACAATGGGGGAATTGTTTTCCAAGAGTGGGTTGTGCTCTGGTTGTGGTTTTTGAGTATTTTTTCATGTAGGGATAGTAGTAAGAGTAGTTGTGTATGCACTGTTTGTCTATTTCGGAACCCTCATGTTGGAATGAGTGCTTGATTACCTATATGTATAATATTTATTTATTTTGTTTCTCATATTAACCCCACCCATGTTGCGCACTTCATACTGAACTCCCTCATTCCATGTGGGAGGGTGGTTTTCCCATCATTCCTAAGAGTTACTGGTTATTAGATTCTTTCTACTCCCTATATGACGTAGCCCAAGACTCATTGGGCAGGTTGTGATGGACTATGTTTCATGATGACCCAAGACTTTTTATGTAGGGTGCGTAATGGTGGTTATCCTAGGTGTGTGTATGTAGGTTTATTTACCAAGAATCATCAGGATGAAAACCAGGTGTCTTCGGGTGTGGAAGTAGTTGTTCTATCCCAGGTTTCTTCAGGAGTGGTGGTGGTTATTGTTTCCTAGGTGTCTGTGGGTATAGTTACATGTGGTTGGGATGCCGCATATGGTTGTTGTTTGGGGTGGTAGTGGGACTGCAGACGTGTGATTGTGATGGCCCATATGGTCATAGTTGGGGGTGGGAGTGGGACTATAGTAGAGTTTGTGGGGGAGTTTTGATGTGTAGGATATCTTAAATAACAAGGGGAAAAGTGGTGCAGGGTACCCAAATATCGATGTGATATTACTATTACTTTACCTAAATTGCGTTATTTGGGGAGTGTGTATTGGTGAGGTTGGGTGTGTAGTTTTCTCGATAGGTGTTTTGGTTATCTTTTTTTCTCATAAATCATTAGCATTCCCCCCACTTTTGCATGGGATCTTTTGGTTTTCCCTACTAATTATACTTGTATACTCACCCTATATATATAAAACTACTTTCTGGTTTCCAGGAGGACTTGGAGGACCATGTCGGTCCTTACTAGCTTGGATGTTTGGACTTGTTGCTTCTTATTTTTATTTTCTTGGTACTTTCCTTTGGAGTTTTCTAATAATTTTTAGCACTTTATTTTGAACAAGCATGTGAAGAATGGGTTTTTGGCTTTACTTTTACTTTCATTATTTGGAGTTGTTTGGGATTTACCATCTTATATCCTAGTATTGTTCTACAAAAAGGGTAAATCCTTCCATATTATGTGAGATTAAATACCCTTGGTTCTATTAGCCTCTCCGAGGCTTGTTGAAGGTGGGACTCGAGGGTCCTTATCTCTCCTTCAACTTGAAGAAGGAAGGGTCTGGCAGTTTGTTGTCCCTTCCCTCATCTTGGTGAAGGCAGGTTATGACATTAAATAATAGGTAAAAATAACTTTAATTAATAATTATAGATTAATAATAAAATTCCTAAATACAAATTAAATAATATGTGGTCATGTAATAAATATATTTATGACTAAATTGAAAAGAAAGTAATTTTTCCTTAAAAAGGAAATTTTATAATTTTTGAGTACTTTAAGAGATGAGAGTGAAATAATTTTTTTTATTTTATAGAAATAAACATAGTAGAATAAAATAAATATAATTTTTATGGGTGGATGATTAATTATATCATCATAAACTTGATCACAAATAATCATGGTAAACTATGAGTTTGTAATATAAAACACTTCATGCTTTGATAACTTTTGAATCAAAACCCCATGAAAGAAGTAACATACAAAAACATTCAACAACATGAATATAAATATATTCATGATATGAAATATCAAATATGTTGTATATACACCATATAAAATAAACAACTATTGAATATGACATATGTCTCATAGAAATAAAAGTGAGATGACAAACCCTTACCCAAGGTCTGACATGAATCACGAGTGGTTTTAACCACTTATATAGTAAATATAAATATGTTATTAAACTTTAATAGAATAAAATTAGTAAATATAATACCATAAATGGTTTAATTATAACATATTTTCCCTATTTAAATTAAAGAATTTCATTTTCATCATCATTTAGGGTGTTAACAGCTTCATTTTTCAGGTGTGTTTTGATTAAGAAGTTATGTTCCTTTAATGTTGTTCAAGGATTCATAAAGTCAAAAATTTTAATCCTGATATAAATATCATATATTTTAATTCTATTTAAATTTATAATATTCCATTATTTTAATTTATATAAAAATGAATTACACCCTTTAGGGAGATGGTAGTTCGTATGTACGCATGAACACTATTTTCATTTTCTATGAAAAATAAATAAAGATAAATAAATAATATATTTACCATTATAGAGTCATAATTACATCATAAAAATATTAAATATTTAATAATTCCATCCTTATATCAATAAATATGATTCAGTTCTGGAAAATTAATCATATCATTATGGGGATCTGGTAGTCTACATGTACGCAAAAGTGATACTTTCATTAATCATTTGATAGAAAGGAGTTAGAAAATGGTTTTACCATATTTATAATTATATCTAAATATATTTGTGATATTTTATTCATATTTTTGTTATGGATATAATATATTTATTTGAATTAGAAGATGAAACAAACATTCAATGAATTTGGTAAGATGATTACCATATCATCAAGAGACCAGAGATGGATTATACCTTAAGACTTCTTAGCATGGACATAGGGAAAGAAAAAAATCTCAATAATGAAGGGAAGGAATCTAATAAGGTTTATGTGAAGGGTTGTTCCCATATATTTGGAAAAATTGTTATGAGAAAATGCGGAGAATAGGTTCCCCTTTAAAAAGTGGGGGGGACACACATGGAATTACTTAAAATATTTATATGATATAAAGTAAAATTAAAGTAAAAGTGGAAAACAAGGTCCAAAAAATTAAAGGAAAGATTATATAATGTTAAAATATCATCAAAAATATATTTAGTTAGGTTTATAAGGCATTTAGAGCTTATTATCTTAGTTTAACCCTTGGTAAACCCTTTTAACCTTCACCGTGGTAACATATTTATTACTTTTTTGTTGAATAATTATGAATAAATTTAATGGTTAAATCATAAATTTTTTTGAATTGATGATTTAAAATATGGAATTCATTTTATCAAATTCAATCACTAGAAGTGGAAGAAATTAATTTTAATCTAATCATAGAAAATGAAGTGAAAACTATTTTTCTAAATGATTTTTTTGTTTAAAAGGGGATTCATTTGATTATATACCTTGTAAAGACAAATAGATAAATTTAAACATGTTATATATATATATATATCTTTTGTGTTTCATTAACACCATTAATCAATAGTGATTTATTTAGATTTTTTAGAATAAAAACACATTGCACACATAAAAACAATATTCTAGAAAATAAATATTTATTATTCAAATGGTTTTATCATAATTCATAACCATTATTTAACTATTTTATGAATGATTATTTAAAAATTTCAAATAAATTTAATTGAAATAAATTTTAAATAGTGATCAATAAATTTTTTTTATAAAAAATTGTACCACTTCGACAAATATATTTCTTCAAAAAATTTGGTTATAAAACCATAAAAGGACTTTATTAAAATTAAAGTATTGTTTCTTTGGGGATTAATAAAATAATTTTAATTAAGGTAAAAAAATTATATATATTTAATTATGTGTTTAATACTATTATTAACCACCAATCCAATAAATAGGTGACAAATTTTATAATATATCACGGTTCATTTAGACTTGGGGTTGTGTGTAAAGAAAGATATCGAATAATTCATATTCAGTTCAAAGGAATAAGTTGAAAATATATGGTTGTTAGAACCATAAAAAAATTACCTTATAATTTATTTAATTCAATAAATATTGCAACCTTATATTCACATTTCATCCATAAGCTATGCAGTTTTCCAAGATCACTAGAGGATTCTAAACAATAATTCTCTTCTATATAATATCAAATTTTAATGACAAATAATCACCTATAATAAATATTATTAGAATTACATCATTGAACTAACATATATTTGACCTTAATATATCCAAATGAGTGTTTTGTAACACTTGTGACTCATGGGTAGCATCTCTATTTCCCTCACCACCATAAATAATTCTAAAAAATAATTGTTACAACATTGATATAAAAAATATTCTTTAAATAGTTTATAGAGTTAGGATCATTAATTAATTTTCAAATAAATACCATTACATTCTACTTGATAAATGAAACACAATATTATTATTAAACAATTAATTTTTTAAAATGACATTAATGAGGAAAAACTCATTCAAAAAACTAAATAAATTATAGTGCTCAATTATATTCAAAACCATCACTAATGTTATCTTTTGGGAAAACTAATTAATATTGACTCTACATGGTCCTCAAATGTTTTTCAAAAAAAATTCAAATGTATTAATAAATTTTTTATTAGAATAAAATTATTTTTAAAACAAATACACAACATGTGTGGAGTTAGGGGGAGGATAAAAGGTAGATTCACATGATGCATGTTTATCAGACACACAGTGTGGGTAATATCTTACATAGACCCAATTCATTTAAAAAAATAGACTTTAGAAGGATTTTTAAAACCTAGTTTACATCAATGCTAAATTAAGTGTATTATTACTCTCTCCATCTCTCACTATCTATCTTCAAGCATATAATGTTAACTATGTAAAATATGATTGGATGGTTCATAGAGGATGATTGTTTTCCTTTACTTTAAATGGATTTCATTATCTATCTTCTTTTTTCCATTTATTTTACTCATATGATGTGTGGAGTGGCACTCAGAAAGTCTAGAAATACTAAAATTCCGCCATTTTAATATTTACCTAAGTAATATATAATTTAATAAATAATATATCATATAAAATACCAATTAAATTCCAAATAATTTTAAAAAATAAATAATAAAAAAGTATTGTTCCCTAAACAACTCACTAGAGAAACTCTCTAATGGTGGACCCATTGTATAGATAGTTCACTAGTCAACTAGTGAGGGTACTACTAACACCAAAATGAGTTACTAATCATAGATATAATTTTTGAATTTAAAAATTCATCAATATTGAATAGATAATGTGAATCGATATAATTTTGGTTTTGAATTTTGAAACATTCCACCATCTTAAACACTAGATCCTAGCCTTTATTAGGTATATTTTCATATCTATAAATTTAATGTGATTATGATACTTTTTAAAAATATTTATAACATTTCCATTACCTAAAATGAACTACAATATATGGGGTATGGAGGTGGTTTATTCACCATTAATTACTCATTTCCAATAAATAGTTTATTTATTTTCAAAAATAAAACTATACTCTGTCATAAAAATACATTATATTATAAAAATTTTACTATAAAAATGAAAAATATCATCTATAAAATGGTTTTTGGAATCTTACATCTTGGATGAGGGCTGTTTTTTGGGAAAATGTACCATAGATCTATTAGATAATACACTATCGTTGAGCTTCAAAAGTGAAAATCATCTCTAAAAATTAAACAATATATAGATACCATAAATATTTTTTTATAGGAATGAAGAAAGCTTTATTACACCCTAATTCACTATACTAACTCTACCAATATGCACACACACACAAATTGAAAAAAATTTAATAATCTATAAAAACATTTGATTTACACACTTCAGACACTATGTCTAGCATCCAAAGTAGAACAAAAGAATGTTTTCAATCCATCATAAGATTAAAATAATTACAATTACATTGACTAATCAATTAATTAAATTATTAAATACATGTAATCATGATACAAAAATTATAAGTTATCCCACCACACATTTATAGTGGGTTTTTTATGGTCAAAATAGTTTCATAGACTTTCAATATTTATGGGAGTCCCCACATTGAGTGTAAAAACTTTTTAAAACCAATAGAAATCATCACCTAACCATTGATATCTCGAGAAAAGTCTAAGGTAATCTTAAATTTTATTTATTACATTTTATATAACCTTTTAGATTTCCATAAACATTGTGATGAAGCTAGTTACATATCGATATCAATGAACCAATACATTTTTATGACTTATATTTTTCATATTCCAATGAACAAACAACACATATACCTAGATATTAGAAGCTATGATCTTTTGATCCTGTATTGCTCTATTTTTGTCTATATTTCAACTTTCCTTCAAGTAGAAATAATCTAAAATACAATTAGGTATCACATTCCAAAAAATATCCCCCTTGAATAATGCTTTAAGGAACCCATAGATCCCTCCTACAATTTGGTAATAATCCAAACAACCACTTATATAGTAAATAGTGTCTCTACTACCTTATCATTACCCTCATCCCACAAAGACCCAATGTTTCTTCTAATATACCTAAAATGGTACCATATTGAATGTGTTTCCCATATTCTATCATCTAGGAATATATCAAAACTTTACCTCTTATTCCTCCAATAGTTTTTGCACGAATTATTATTTTATGTAGATGCTTTTCATCTGAGCATTAAATCCTGGATTCTAAGCCAGATTTACTACACTTTAAATTCTATAATAGATCAATACACCTTTTTAACTCCATTTGAGATCCCCCAACATATTTCTTAACCATATAAATTCTCTTAATACTTATATTTTTTACACATGCTTTGATATTATTGTGAAAAATGATACTAAAATTTCCAACCTTGACATCCAAATAACCATAGTTACTCTAAATGTTAACACATAGCCTACAATACTCTTCCAATTATTTAAATTACCCTTAAATTCTTCATCTAAATACCCTTATAATAGAACATCTTTCCTGAAGCATAAAACTATATCTTCCAATACTTTAACACATTAAATGATCTATTTCAAAACATCCTAGTGTTTTTAGGCTATTCCATATGACCTAGATAAAAACTCCCACTGAAAATGAAATTTCAATATGAGTACACATAGTACCATATATCCAACTTCCTATAGTTACTGAAAATAGACCATATATAATTTAATTTTATGCATCTTCAATTTTTGGTTCTTACTCCATGAAATGTTTCAATTATATTTCAATAAGAGCTGATATTGAATTATATCCAAACATTGAAAACATTCTGATTACCATCCAGATGTAATTCCATTAAGACCAAAACACATTTCTTTATTTCCTATATTGCTTAATCATTTTACCTAATATTTTATCTACCTTACTAAGATATTTAATTTATAATATTTTTTATTAAAAACATTAAATTACTGAAACATGTTAATTTATTATCTATATAAGATCATGTTATCCATGAATAACTATAAGAGGACCAAGCCTCCATCCTTAGATACATTACGGTATAAATAGTTATCTATAATGATTCACATGAAACCTTTTTACCAAGAAATTTTAGTGAACTTAGGGTTCCATTTTTGTGGTAATTATTTAAATCCAGGTATACATGTATTAAACTTATAAACCAAGTCCCTATTCCAATGATCCTCAAAACCAACCAGTTGCTTCATGTAAAGTTCTTCCTAAAAGACTCCATGAAAAAAATATTTATTTATATTTATTTACTCCAAGTGAAAAACTTTAATAGTAACCTTTTTTAGAACTATAAAGTATATAGTTTTCTTACCTATTAGTGAAAATAATTTATTGTAATTAATATCTTCCTTCTATTAAAAACCATTAACAACTATCCAAATAATGTAACTTCTTCTACCTTCAATATCTTATTTTAATTGAAAGACCCATTTATTCTCAAGGTATTTATTTACCTATGGTATTTACATTAGCTCATAGGTTTAATTATCATGAAACAAATCAAACTCTTATATTATACCTAACTCTCACCTTCCAGAAACATTGAGACTATACACATTTTTTGACTCTTGGGGTCCTCTACTTTCATTGAAAAAAATAAGTCCACATCAGATTAAAACCTTTGAACCAATCATCTTATACTGGAAAATCTATGAAAAATAACTTATTACTTGTCTCTTACTGATACTTTAGCATTTAGATTTTCACCTTATATTACTCTAACAGGGGAATATTTAGTCCTAGATAACTTTAATAAATCTTAATTTTACCTAACATCTAAACTTGTAGTTCTCATTGAACATTTTGGAACTTATTTTTTTTCTAGAACACTTATTCAAATAAATATATACATTGTATATTGATTTTGTGTTCCCAACATCCTTTTCATCCATGTTATATTCATTCTATATGACCTTATAAGTGGATAAAACATTGAAGACCCTAACTATATTCCTCTTTTAATCATCCCAAATCCACAATATGTTGTTTTCATATTTATATACCAAAAAATAACTTTGTATGATACTTACCATCATGATTTTTAATTTTATTGTAATACACATGAACATATTATAAAATTACAAAAATCATTAGGTGGTTAACATTCACTATATATCAAAACTACGATTTTTATAGAATCTGAAGACCCATTAGTACTAAAGAACTTCTATTAACAATATATACTATATATTTTATATATTGTTCTATAATATCATTTGAAATTCTGGAATATATCCCCATGATTTTTGACTTATACATTAATGGTCAGTTCATTATTTCATCCCCAACATTATAATTTATTAGTATGGGAATAATAAAATTAATTATCATTTCTTTATAGTAGATTTTTTGGAAGTGTTTATCAATATATTCACTATTATTATCAGATTATAATTATTTAATCTTCTATAAATATTCCCTTTCCACCATTTCCTTCCATTTAGAAAAAACTAGGAACACCTTAAAAATTTATGACGTAAACCCATAAATTCGTTGTAAAAAAATCATTAAATGTGAAAAGGTTCAATGATCATCCATGAAACGTACTAGGGTAAGTCCCCAAACATATGTTTGAACATGTTATAACATCAAATATCTAGTATTCCTTCCATATGAGATGATAATTACATATTTATAGTCTTTTAGAACAAGAACCATGAACAATTATTTCTCTATTTGATCTTCTATTAAGATATAGATTTTCATCCATTACTCCAATTACCACAACTATAGATCCTTGAGTGACCTTTCATACTCTATTCATGAATCTGAACATTTAACCTACATCATCTATATAACTAATTGAAATTACATTCTTTCATTGAGCTGGTATGTTTAAAACATCTTTCATCTCTAGTAATCTCTCATTTGAGATTTTGATGTGAACTTCTCCCTTTCCCATGACTTCTAAACCATCAACTTTTGAAAATTGAACTGTACCAAATTATATAGACAAATAATTCGTAATGAATCATTTATTTTTCATAGAGTGGAATTATTCTACGAAATAGATAACCCATTACTCCACCCTAATGTTTAATCCTAAAATTAAAATCTACTACCTTTATGTGAATTAAGATAACATGAAATTATAGAGACAACCATTTTATAGTTAACCCTACGAACCCATTAATTCTTCTGGATATTTCCTCTCTTCTAGTAACTAAAACATATACAGTCGATTATATCAATTTTACATCAACTTCTATCTTTGGATTTATCTTTTGGGTTCCTTTAACTTTTAATTTGATAAGGTATACATCCTCAAACTTTCATTTTTAGTTCTATTCAGATATATTGGTTGACTTCCCATCATTTTAACTCTTCATTTTGAATAAAATTTCTAAAATCCAAAAACACCATGTCATTTTTCACACATTTATTATTTCGAAAAGTTTCCATTCTATTCCATGACTCTAGAAGAGATGATAATAATATAATCACTCAAAAATAAGCCAAAAAAAGGACATCAACTGATTCAATCTGCACTAAAATCGTGTTAAATTCAAACTTATGGTCAATTTTAGGTCTAACTTCTGATAATATCTTTCTAAAAAACCCCTACATGATGATCAATTTTTTCCATTTTTTCACCCTCTCATACATGTCAATTAGTGATTTAATTTGATCAACCATGGCCCTCACCTCTCAAATTATAAGGATACATCTCCATAAATTAAATACTCCCCATACCATGTTCCATCATTGTCTAGTCATTCCAATTCAACTTTATCTCTCTTAATTATCTTAATTCCCATCAATGGAACTTTCATGTCCTTATAAATGAGATATACCTCTATCTACACTCTCTAGAATCCAAATTATGACCCCTGAAATTTATATATCCGGTATTATTTCATTCAATTAAATAATATTAACTATAAGGACTCCAACTGAATCAATATAACATCAAAATTGTAGAGTGGAGATACCTAAGTCAGTATAATGTGTTACCGAGCCCTTTAAAATGTTTTAATAACACTTCTTGGGGATCTTCACTATAGATCAACCAAAAGATAACTCACATTTGTGATTTAAAAGTGAAAATCATCTCTCAAAGATCTATGACTGTATAATAGCCCATGCATAGATGTACCAGAACATAGGAAGCTTCAATAGACCCTAAAATACCAAAAAAACTTCTACTAGCATTTAAACACACACACATGTAAACATTAAAGTGTAAAATGAAAAGTTATAAAATAATTTTTATTTACATGTTTCATATATTAATTCTTATATACATAGGAGAAAACTAATGAATTTTAATTTCATTGAAATATAATAAGAATTATAGTCACTTTGACTAATAATATTTGTTGATCATTTTTTATAAGTAATTTTTTTGTACATGTACAAGTGGTCCCACCCCACCTTTATAGTGAGGTCCAACCAATAAAAATAATCCACTAACTACTGATACTTATGAAAGTCCAACTCTTGAGTGAAACAACATCTGAATTCCATTCTAAATCAGCACATGATTATTGTTTTTTTGTTTACAAGTATTATTACTCTTACATTATAGGGAACGAATTTTATTTATCATTTCCCTTATTCATAAACCTTTCAATAAATAATATCATGTATCAACATCAGTGAGACACTTTATTTTTATAACTTATATTTATAATCTTTTGATGAACTGGCCATCGTACAACTCATTACCAGAAGTAATGAAATTCTTTTCAAGACTCCCTTCTTTGATTCCTCTACTACGAAAACTTTTGTTAAATCGAGGCTGTCCTCTAGAGATTCTTCTTCTGATCAAATTAATTATAGAATGAAATAGAATTCATATTACTAGAACTATTGTAACTCCACTTTGTTTCGAAAATTTTCACTACCTCATTAAATATTTCAAATGATTGATATTTGGGAGGAAACTCTCTACTTATATAATGTGATATCCTCCTAGGGACCTAAAACATAAAAAATCATTCTTAATTTTAAATGAAAAACACTACTGGGAATAATGATACATTTATATTTTATTAATCCAATGTTTGGTTTGAATGTTTTTTCTTCTCATTATGTAAGGGACCTTGTTTACTAAAATTTATTTCATTAAATTTTATTTTTTTACTCACAAAATTAAACATTAACCATTTTTTAAATTCTCTTCTTATCAAAGAGAACATATATTATCAAAAATAAAAAAATACATTAACTATAGTAATAAATTAGTTCCCAAAAAATATGGATTACTATATAGTTTCATAAAAACATGAAATCAATACATAATTATAAAATTCAACCCAAATATCCATTATAGAGAAAATGGTTTTGGTATCTCAAATTTTTACTTATTCGTAGATCGGAATGAATAGGGCCATTAAGAGATTTTTATAAACCTACATCCTTGATACTAATGAAAGAAAATAGTATTTCAATTGATTTAGTAAATTCATAGTTTTTATATGATTATAATCCAATTAAACTATGGTTAGTATATATTTAGTCATTTATATGAAACTATATCCATTTTATGCATGTTTGTATGAATTATTCAGTTACACAATGAAGAAAATCCAATTTTTTCATGATCCTATGATTTAAAAAAATATAAAAATTCCATAAACATGAAATATTCTTGAAAATGTGACATATGTAGATATAAATATATTACCTTTTTAGACAAATTTATATATACATATACTTTACTCACTCACATATGAAATATTTTCTATCTAAGGGTGTGCATAATCTGTTCAATTATAAATTATAAGTTTTACTCAAAACTATTCATGTGTAAAACTATCAAATTCAACTATATTTATAGAAAAATAAACATATATTTGTATAATACTATTACAATAATATTCACTCTTCCATGTTTTTTATAGTTCCATGAATACATTAATATCCTAAATATAAATTATTTAGTCATATGTATGAAATAAATATCATATAAAGATAGATAATAAGTGTTTAAGAATCTCTTTATGAAAAATATTTAATAATATTTAAAATTAATGTTCAAAATCAAAATTTGAAGATACTAGATAATTAATACAACTCCCTTTATATTATTTTATATAAATAAATTCTTTACAGATTAATCCATGCTCCCCATTAAAATACTCACATGACCTTCTATTTTAAAGGAAAATATTTATATCCTCAAATTAAAATATAAGAACATCAATGTCATCAAATTAATATAAAAGGATTACAATGATAGTATATTAAACATTCATTTATTTTTTCCAGTACATATGATCTACATAATTCCATGCATGTCCATATATCCATATCAATAAAATAAAATCATACCACAATGTACATCACTATACAATATACTATTTCTGAATTGTTGGGGTTTGAAACCTATAGGGTCACATATAAATCTATATGAAATCATTTTTTAAAACATTAGATTAATCTATACATATCCCTTTATAAAAAAGATCAAATTCATTAATGTAAAATACATTACACTTAAGTTTTTTAGTTATGATTTTATATAAATTAACCTTGATACTAAAAACAACCACTAAATTTACAAAGAATATATTGTAGAGTTATACCCACTGGTGTTTTAGTATATTAATTTTTGGAAATATGGATGAATGGTTTTGAATATATTATGAGAAACTGGTATTATAAAGTGAACATTATGAATAAGAAAATTTATAAGTATTAGATTGAGATAAATTTTATTTAGTTGTGATTTATATTATTAAAGAATAATATATGTGGATGATTATATAAAAAAATAGAAGATTTTTTTAGAGTGTTAATGTGAAGGGTCAAACACCATGAAAACATTAGATTGGATAAAAAATAGTTTACATATATAAACTATAATTTACTATGAAAATATTCTATTGTGTTGAATTTTTTTTATTTGAGTTTTAGGTTACACATTTAAGAGGGTTCAAATAATATTATACAAATGGATAAAATTTATACTTAAATAGAAAGAAATTAGGAAAACTCATGAACCATAATTTATTTTAGAATGAATTCTATAATAAATTTATTGAACTAAGGAAATTGTACGATTCACCAGTGAAATATTATCATTATTCATTTCATTGAAAATTATTTGATGATAAATCAATAACACGTTGAATATTCAAGTTGAAAATAATAGAATTTATATAACACAAATTATATGATATTGTTTTAAAATATGAAATAAAGTGGGTAGTGGAGATTATTTTATATTAGGTGTGAAATCTACTATTCCACATAGGACATTATAAATTATAGATTTATGTAATATATTTTAGTATATTTCATGTAGGGAATTTCAATATGGAGTAAACTAGATTTATCATATAAACATAGTGATGAATTTATAATAATCATGTACTATGTCTTTATGATTTAAACCTTTTTTATCTATGTGGACTATTTAAATAGAATTGTATCGATGGTTAATATATTAATATGGTTAATTAAGAGTTCATATATTTCCAATATATTCATAAAAAATGGGGTAACCACAATTAATCAATCTAAATTTATTGTTGAGTACATGTTAATATCCAAGATAATTCATATAAAGAGTTAAGTTGAGTCAAACAAATGTTTATTGCATGTTATTTCATAGTAATAGTTTTATACATAAACTATGTGTTCACAATAATATTATATAATCAATTATGAGATTTAGTATAATATTGTGAGGGTTTTACATATTAGTTTGATATAAATAATAGTCATAAAACTAATAGTAAAAGATAATATAACAAATAAAATGGAAAATATTGTATATTTAAAATATCAATTACATACATAGTAATCAATTACACATGGAATATCATACACTTAACCTGGATCATATTAATGAATTAATAATCCATTATTAAAGAATATAAATCATTGGAAAAAATTGTATTAATAGAACAAATATTAATATTCTAAATTAATGAGATCACATGAATGTTAATGAGTTTTTTTGAGCTTGTATATTAGGTTAAAAATTCAATATTCCCATACATATGCCTATTATATATCGAAATAGCATTATATACTAAATATATCATATTTTAAATGGATTATTATGTAAAAAAAATTGTGAGATTCATTATATACATCTGTTAGATATAGAAGGACATGTAACCTATCAAGAATGTAAATAACAACAAAAAAATTAGTTTTATAATTTTAGTAAAATATTAATATCAATGATAATACTCATGGAGTAATTAAAAACTATGTAAATACACATTACAGAATCATGGATGATGTAATTAAATTAAAAATACTCTTATAGTAAGATTTAATGTAATTTATACTCACTTTATTCCTATACTTCCTTTTATTTCATTGTTATTGAATTTATACATGGAAAAAATAATGAATAAAGATTTATATGCAGTTGAAATATTAGGATTTTCAATATGACATTGTAAATTTATTAATTGAATGGTTTCAAGTTTAGTAGAATATGAGTGTATATAGTGTTCTAAAAATTCCTTATAATTATCCCCATTATAGGTGCAATCTAAAAAATATTGTGAGTTTAATATATTTCTCTGATTCTATGAATATAAATGAAATTACATAGACAAATATGAAGAGAAGTAGTTTTTATTATCTAAGTTACAAGATCACATGGAAAAATATTAAATAAATATAGATAATATTGCTTTAATATTGTGTCACACCAATACACTACCACTACTCAAGGTGAATCTCTTATATATTTGTTCCACTAAAAAAAGATTTAATATTCTGGATTTGAATGGTTTTATATCCATTTTTAATTTTAAACAATATCATTATTTTATAGTAACTAATATCAAAGGATAGGTTTCATAGAATTTATAATAATAAGTATGAATCTAATAAATTATTATATATTCTATAAGTAAAATTTCATTTAATTTTATAAGAAGATGTTTAATTTATTATAAATTAACTTTCAAGTGGTTTTTATGGAAAAACAGATTGAGTTATCTATATTCATTAGGTTTCATAAAAAATTTATTTTTCGAGCATTCTATATATTTCTTTGGAAATAATATCTAAATTTAAATAAATAATATTTCTTCATTAAAATGGACTAATTATTTTTAGGTGTAGTAATTCTATATAAGTATTAGATGAATGTACTATGGAACAACAATAATAAGTAAAAGGTTTTATTAATCTACAAAAACTCAAACGTAATGGTTTATTGAAAAATTAAATGGTTAAATTTTATAATTACTTTGTAATAATAATAAATTTTATTTATTTACTTTTTTAAGGTATATTTTTAATTTTTGAATTTATATGGTGAGTTTAAAATTGATATCCATTTAGAAATGAATTTAATATTAAGATACTTATAACTATTAATGATGAAATCCACTCTAATAAGGAAGTGAATTTGGTATCATATGAAAATAAGACCAATCCATTGGTGTTTAATAGTCAAATTCATATTAAATAAGGTGAATTACTGATTTGGAATTATATTTAGAAGTCGTTATTATAGAATGTAAGATATAATACTAGAGAACAAGTAAAAACTATTGAAAAAATGAACTATAGCCATGGGTGGTCTTTCCTGGGGCTATAGGTCACCTATATCCAAAAATAAAATATTCGTGTGGTTATAGGTGGCATATAACCAGAGGCACCCCATACCTATAGTTATATGTTTACCCACACAACTACAGGAACCCAATACCCATGGGTGTTGGTTCTCCTGTCTAAAAGGAATGTTGTTTCCATGGTTACACCTAGCCATTAGAAATATACTTCCACGTATAAGGCTATTAACATTGGTGTCATTTCCCCTCGACCATTGGGGATATATAGCCATGAGCATCATCAACCCGTGGTAATATATTTACAAATTGAAATTAATTTAACAATGGTAAAAATATATATTTCAATAAATATATATACATGTGTGTATTTATATTTGTAAATTAAATGTGTCATAGTATAGTGATAAAGCATGTTACATTGTCTGTGAGAGACCCGAGTTTGAAGCCAACATCAAATCTTTTTCTTGTCAACACTATAGTCATGATTTCATATTTGTGTCTATAGGGGTATTCATGTGGGACACCCTATTATGATAGGCTATAGCTAATAAGATGCCTCGTGGCTAATCTCTATGAGGATATATTAATTAAAATAGCACCCATGAAAACTATGATTGTTTTTTTAGCTTATATTAATGCCACATGGGTTGCATCCATGGTAATGGGTCGTGTATATAACCCATTTTTCAATAGTGATGGAATTATTTTAGATGTGTAAATTAATATTAAAGAGTAATATTGAAAACTATTTATTATTTAGAGAATGAAATTCAATTACTTAGGGATAATATGAACAAGATATTTAAACAAAAAATACCATTACAATTGGATTTTGTGAAATTGTATTTTCAGAGTAAAAATATTTTTATATTAGTTGTAATGAAGAGAATTAAAATTGAAGAATAATTAAGGGATATTAAAATCATTGTTATCATCTTGGATTATAGATGTATGTATAACTGTCCTAATAATTTAATTATATCAATGATATAATGAATAAAGTATGAGTTCAAATGTAACAAGAATTTCGAAGAATTTTGAATTCTAGAATTGTAAATATGTATAATAATAATACTAATAAATTAAATATTTTGATAAATAAATAATTTAAAATTAATCAAAATGAGATTAAATATTTGACACTACATTTAACAATAAACATAGAGACATTGAAGAAGACTATTTCATAAAATTAGTGAAAATTGAAAATATTACAACTCAAAAAAGTTTATAGAAATGTATAATCATTAAAATAACATTTAAAAGAGAAATATTTAGTCATGATAAGTTTTTCAATAGGGATATTATAAATTCAAGAATGCTCATAAATGAAAAAGGGAACAATTATTAAATGAGCTTAAGTGTTGGTTAGAATAATTGTATAAAATTTGAGGCTTATATGAAATCCTAGAAAAAATATTTATTAAATAATAACTAACCTAGTATATAACTTTATTTTTTTTAAAGAATTCAGTAATTTTAAAAACCAAATTGAAAAAAATGAAATATAAAAATACATTTTTAAACCTATAATATACACACCCGTTTCGATTTTATTCTTTTTAATAGAACCACTTTTATGGGTTAATATGGGAACCCATAAAATAACACCACATAACAATTTAAACCAACCTACCGATCCAACTACATAAAATTCCAAAAAATAAAGATGAAAAAATATGATATTTTTAGTAAACAAGGTAATCTAGGTAAGGGGCCCACATGTTCATGAACACTAAGGGAGACCTAAAGTGGGGATTAAAAATTATAGGAGATGCCTGAGGAATACCCAAAAATGGTGAAAATGGTTAGAGAAAACAAGGAGATAGTTGGATTTTTAGAATATATATAGACCAAAACAAAAAGTACATAAAGGGTAAAACCATCAAAAATTAGGAAAAATGGAGACACAAAAAAATTGAACCAACTCTAGAGAACCAAAAATAAGAAAAGAAAGATAAAAATAAAAAACGGGGAGAATTATTCTCTAAATATGGTAAGAAATTGAGATCATAATCCTAATTAAAACATAGAGAAACCGATGTTTTGAAAGATATGAGGGATGTCATCTTCCTGATGAAAAAAGATCTTACCCATATTAAATTCATTTCATTATTGAAAACTATTTATAATATTTTCCTTTCCTTCCTCTACAACTATAACTTCACATGTTGATATACATACATCTTAATGATATAAATAATTTATAAAACATGGTATTTTTATATGGGATAAGATATGATTGATGATATAAATCAATAATAGACATTAATATCTCATGAATTTGAATTTTTATTCATATCAATGGATACATAATATGAATACAATTCATTTTGTGTCATAATAAACTAAATATGAAATCTTAAAATAAATATGATCATCATAAAAATAATATAGACATCGTATTTATTTAGTAAAGGATCCAAGAAAAACTTATTACCATAATATAACATCATACCTAGAAAATCCAAAAATAATTTCTTTGAAAATTAATTTCCTTACACAATTCATTAAAAGGATATATAATTCTTAGAAAAATCATAATAATTTAAACTTTTATGATCTATAACATAAATAAAACATTAAATATTGAATATCAATGCATATTTATTAGACAAAATCATCAATTTATTACCCAATTGAACGGATATGAATCAAACCAAATGGGTTAACCAATTACCTATTATTGGAATAATGGAAATAAAAATTAATGTATCTTAGGGAAATTTTATTGATCAATAATAAGATGAGGAATAAAAATTATATAAAACGCTATAGAGAGGGAAAAGATAAAAATAGTTATAAATTTAAAAGAAAGAAAATTTTAAATAATGGTTAAAAATACACTTAACAATTTTACAAGTCATCAAGTATGAGTTAAAAAATAAGTTAATAGTAAAGAGACTTATAAAATACATATTAAAAAATTTAATATGTTTAGTGTATAAGATAAATAAAACTTTCCAAGTATGATAAATAAAAAATTAAATATAACATGATTTACCAAATAAAAATAGTAATGGGTCATATGAAAATTAAATAATTTATAAGAATCAGTGAGAAGTTGATGTGATAAAGTCATGAAAATCCATATAAATGGAATAAGAGATATTCAATATATAATAAATTAAAACAATGCATAGAATAAAAATAAGTGGACTTAAATAAAAATGATTTTAGAAACTATAGTGACCCAAACTTTTCGTAAATTACTATTACATCATATCAAAGTTAAAAAACATATTATTATTACACATAGAGGATCCAAATGTTTAGTGTCTTGGGAAAACTAGGACCACACATAACAAATACAACATCAATCATTAACATTTATTTAATTTTTTCTTCTCTAGCTTCTTATTGGCACTTGTCCTCTCTTTAGTACATGTATCCAACTGAGGATATACATAAAAAGGGGTGAGCTAGAATACAAGTTAGAGGATATGTAAGAACAATATATCATGGGGTGAGCATAATCATAACATAGGAAAAAAATCATGAACATGAGAGGAGCATAAATAAAAGACTTGAAATGTAGCAATGCATAAAAATGAAACATCATGTCTTAGTGGTTAACTGCCACACATAATTGTGAACCATGATAGAATATTTTTCACACATAATTTCACATTTACTCATGAGATTCATCACTTTACCCAATGCATTGGAGCTATGTATAATTCCGGGCACACCCGTCGCCTTTAAACATTCATATTGCGCTATATAATTCTGGGTGCACCCGTCACATCATTACATTATAATTTATCATAAAAGAAACAATGAAAATATAACATAAATGAACATAACTAAACCTTGAAATGGAATGGTTTTCATCTCATAATAATAAATTCATATGATTTGGGTTCCCAAAAGAAAGAGGGAACAACTTATTTGATACAAGAACCATTAACCATGAATGAGAGGTAAAAGTTGAGTTCTTAAAAGAAGAGTTCTTTTGGAAAACATTTTAATTGACATAAACTTAATTAGAAAGCATTAATATCCCAGAAATGTAAAGAAAATGATGCACAAATGGTCTTTAAGGAGTGACCATATCAAAAATGGAGTGAAAGAGGTAAAACCCGAAGGATGAAAGCTGGGTTCGAGAATTTCCCCTTACCTTGTACCTGAATGATTCCTTCAATTTAATGTCTTGTATAATGAAATTATATTCATTAATTAGGAATCAAGAACCAATTTTAAATTAAAAGGGTTAATTATGGTTTCATTATGTCATATTATGTTCCTTTGGATGACTTATTGAGTTTAAAAACATTATTTGAGGAAGTTCTTTTTTATGGTCTTTCTTGGGTGATTCACTTGTATTCTTAAATTGATGTTTGGGTCGAACATGAGTAAACATCCAGAAATGATATTACATGTAATTAATGATATTAAATTGGTTTTAATTATCTTATAATGAATTATATTAGAACCATGTGGATGAATTATTTGATAAGAATTAAATGATGGTTATTTGGGTCAATTTGGCGGTTTTTGGATCACAACGAACATGTTTTAACTTATCACATAGTAATATGGACATAGGTTATTTCCAGAACTTCAAATTGAACATAATACATATAAAATATTCTTTTTCAACCATAAAAATGGTTTCATGACCATATCTGAAGGTATAAATGGAAGAAGAAAGTATGTCGTTCTTGAAGGTGATAAATTAACACCTCACGAACAACATTCTCTTTAATAAAATAAAAGGAAGAGGGAAAATGGGTTTGGTGATATAATATCCCATTATAATCATAAAATTACATTATATGTATAATAATTGAGTTACAATACAATTTGGATAAAGATAGGTGGGGATAGATCAAGAAATGAACTTGAACTTGAAAGGAAATTAAAGGAGAAGAGGGAGGGAAATTACCACTTGAATCCTTCTCTTGAGATCCTCCTTAAGGGCCTAAGCATGGTATTTTGATGAGACCAGAAGCTCATGGAAGTGGGGGAGGGGATAGGGAAGGTGTTTTGATAGAGTTTAGAGAAGTCTTGGATCGTGAGAGGTGTGAAGAAATGAGGGTGTGAAGGGTGACTTTTATAGTGGAGGGGAGAGGGGTTTCCTTAATATAAAATTCATTAGTTTATTATTTCCCAACAAGACAAGGAATAGTGAGTCTTGACCGACCAAGAATAGTAAATTTTTAATGTAATCCCGAACCAAGTGGGCTTACATCATCAGAACATCACACATGACTCTATAATTAGCTTATTTAGCTTATTTTGTAAATTACGGTATTTCACTATTCATAAAAAATTCAAGTATCTCAGAAAAATCCCAAAAATTTACCCCAGCAATTTTTCAATGTGTAGATTCCAAAAATTAAGTCTATTTTGTAAAAATAATTTTCTAAATATTGTTAATTTAATATTTAATTAAAATCATAATTTACTTAAAAATAGTTTTTAAAATTAAAACTGATTTTATAGTGCTTTCAAAAATTACGTAGGGTCTTATAAAATTATCTAATAATTTATGAATAAATTTTAGAGAAATAAATATTCTTTTAAATTATTTAATTAATTATAATTAATTATTTATGACTTACAAAATACCAAAATGTTTACTAAGGTCAAATTGTCACTTTCTAAGATGTCTAAATTTTATTTAATTATTCATAGGTAATGTTACTCTTATATTGGATGATTTAATATTCATAAGGGTAATATTAGTATTCATAAGGGTATTTTACTATTCATAACGGTAGGTCACTATTCACCGAAAAATATTATTTTTTTCATTAGACTCCATAAATCATCTTGAACACAACCGGGTATGTCAGCTTTTTGAAATTCAAAACATAGAAGTGACAAAATTATGTTTAAAAGTCACTTATCACTTATTATTTCATTATGTTGTGTTTTCATTTGATTTTATGACATAATTATAAGAAGGGAATTTCCCATTGAAAAACATTGGGTCGTTACATTCTTCCCCCCTTTAGGAATTTCACCCCCGAAATTTCACTTTACACAAACTGGTGAGGGTAATTATCCTTCATTGCCTCTTCTGGTTCCCAATTTGCTTCCTCAAACTTATGGTTCCTCCACAACACTTTGACAAGATGGATTGTCTTGTTGCGTAAAACCTTATCTCTCTGATACAGAATCTTTACTGGCTGCTCCTCATAGGATAGATCATCTTCCAGCTGCACCACCACTGGGTTTAGTACATGTGAGGGGTCTGGAATTTACATCCTCAGTAGTGATACATGAAACACATCATGAAATTGATCCATATTTGGTGGAAGTGCAAGACGATAGGCCACGACTCCTATGCGGTCAAGGATCTCAAAGGGGCCAATATACCTTGGGCTTAGCTTCCCTTTCTTCCCGAATCGCATGACTCTTTTCCATGGAGATATTCAAAGGAAGACTTTATCTCCAACGTTGAACTCCAAGTCCCTTCGACGATTATCAGTATAGATCTTTTACCGACTTTGATCATCTTTGATGGGTTTTTGGATGACTTGAGCCTTCTGTATCATCTCTTGAACAAGATCGGGTCCATGTAGCTTTCTTACTCCAACTTCATCCCAACAGGTTGGAGTTCTACATCGATTTCCATACAGAGCTTTATACAGAGCCATCTGAATACTCCAGTGGAAGCTATTGTTGTATGAGAACTCAACCAATGGGAGATGCTGATCCCAATCACCTTTTAATTCAAGAGAGAAGGCTCTTAGAATATCTTCAAGCGTCTAAATAGTCCTTTCATACTCGCATTCAGTTTAGGGGTGATAGGTCATGATAAAATTTAATTCAGTACTCAAATCATGTTGAAGGCTCCTCTAGAACATAGATATGAACCTAAGATAATGATCAGAGACAATTGAGAGTGGAACACCATGCAATCTCACCACTTCCTTCACATATATCATTGCAAGTTGATCAAGCGATAGATCTTCCTGAAGAGCGATAAAATGGGCAATCTTGGTGAGTCAGTCAACCACAACCCATATCACATTATTTCCCTTTGACATCTTCGGGAGACCCGTGACAAAGTCCATAGTAACGTTTTCCCATTTCCACATGGGTATAGGAAATAAATGCATCATACCCTTGGACTTTTGTCACTCAGCTTTAACTTGCTGACATACCAAGCACCATGATATATATTCCGCAATCTCCTTCTTCATGCTATCCCACCAAAAGTGTTCTTGGAGATCACGGTACATCTTGGTACTCCCAGGATGGATATAGAAATTTGAGCTATGTTCATTTTCCAATAGCTCCTTCTTTATCCCGGGTGATGAAGGCACACAATGTCGCGTTCCAAACCGAATCACACCATCATCATCGATATGGAACTCTTATAGCTTCCCTTCCTTTACTACATTCACCCTCTTTTGTATATCCACATCATCCCTTTGTGCTTCCTTAATCTTCTATTGGATGGATGGTTGTGCAATCATTTGGGCAAGGTAGGATTTATCCCCTTCCCTTATGATTTCCAAATCCATTCTTTACATATCCAAGAAGATAGGGTCTTTCTCAATCCGCAACAAGGATAGAGTAGTAGGTTATTTTCTACATAGAGTATCAGATACCTTATTTGCCTTTCCTGGATGATAGTGAATAGAGCAATCGTAATCCTTGATTATCTCTAACCATCTCCTTTGACGCATGTTGAGCTCCTTTTGTGTGAATATATACTTTAGGCTCTTGTGGTCGGTGTATATGTCACACTTCTCACCATAAAGGTAGTTCAGCCAGATTTTCAAGGCAAAAATCACGGATTCCAGCTCTAGATCATGCGTTGGGTAGTTCTCCTCATGGATCTTCAACTATCTTGAGGTGTAAGCTATCACATTATCATTTTTCATGAGTACACATTCCAATCCTTTCTTTGAAGCATCACTGTATATCACAAACCTTTCTCCACTTTTCGGTAGTGTGAGTATAGGTGCAGTGATCAGCCTTCTATTTATCTCATTGAAGCTTCCCTCACATTCTTCCGTCCAGACATACTTTACCCATTTCCTTGTTAACTTAGATAGCGAGCCTGAAAATCATGATAAGTTTCTCACAAAACTTCGGTAGTACCCAACTAATCCAAGAAAACTATGGATTTCTGTGACACTAGAGGGCCTCGGCCATTCCTCAATCTCCTTTGTCTTTGAAGGATCTATGAATATTCCCTCACTTGTGATCACATGTCCCAAGAACGTGACTTGATTCATCCAAAAGTCACATTTTGCTGAACATGGCGTACAACTTCTCCTTTATCAATGTCGCTAACACAAGTCTTAGATGATCTTCATGTTCCTCCTTGCTCTTGAATAGATGAGAATATCATCGATAAAAACTACCACAAAATTTTCGAGGTAATGTCTAAAGACTCTATTCATCAAATCCATGAAGATTTCAGGGGCATTATTAAGTCCGAAGGGCATCACCAAAAAATCATACATCCCATACCTTATACGGAAGGCAGTGTTTTGAATATCTTCCTTCTTCACCTTTACCTGTTGATATCCAAAATGATGTTCCACCTTTGAGAAGTATTGATAACCTCTTAACTGGTCGAACAAGTCATCAATCCTTGGGAGAGGATACTTGTTCTTTATGGTGATCTTTTTGAGTTCCCGATAATCGATACACAACCACATTCTTCCATCCTTCTTCTTCACAAAGAGCACTGGCGCACCCCAAGGCGATGCACTAGGGCATATGAACCCTTTTTCTAGATGCTCTTTCATCTGCTTCTTTATCTCCTACAATTCAATAGGAGCCATCCTATAGGGCCATTAAGATATTTTTATAAACCTACATCCTTAATACTAATGAAAGAAAATAGTATTTCAATTGATTTAGTAAATTCATAGTTTTTATATGATTATACTCCAATTAAACTATGGTTAGTATATATTTAGTCATATATATGAAACTATATCCATTTTATGCATGTTTGTATGAATTATTCAGTTACACAATGAAGAAAATCCAATTTTTTCATGATCCTATGATTTAAAAAAATATAAAAATTCCATAAACATGAAATATTCTTGAAAATGTGACATATGTAGATATAAATATATTACCTTTTTAGACAAATTTATATATACATATACTTTACTCACTCACATATGAAATATTTTCCATCTAAGGGTGTGCATGATCTGTTCAATTAAAAATTATAAGTTTTACTCAAAACTATTCATGTGTAAAACTATCAAATTCATCTATATTTATAGAAAAATAAACATACATTTGTATAATACTATTACAATCATATTCACTCTTCCATGTTTTTTATAGTTCCATGAATACATTAATATCCTAAATATAAATTATTTAGTCATATGTATGAAATAAATATCATATAAAGATAAATAATAAGTGTTTACGAATCTCTTTATGAAAAATATTTAATAATATTGAAAATTAATGTTCAAAATCAAAATTTGAAAATACTAGTTAATTAATACAAATCCCTTTATATAATTTTATATAAATAAATTCTTTACAGATTAATCCATGCTCCCCATTAAAATACTCACATGACCTTCTATTTTAAAGGAAATTATTTATATCCTCAAATTAAAATATAAGAACATCAATGTCATCAAATTAATATAAAAGGATTACAATGATAGTATATTAAACATTCATTTATTTTTTCCAGTACATATGATCTATATAATTCCATGCATGTCCATATATCCATATCAATAAAATAAAATCATACCACAATGTACATCACTATACAATATACTATTTCTGAATTGTTGGGGTTTGAAACCTATAGGGTCACATATAAATCTATATGAAATCATTTTTTAAAACATTAAATTAATCTATACATATCCCTTTATAAAAAAGATCAAATTCATTAATGTAAAATAAATTACACTTTTAGTTTTTTAGTTATGATTTTATATAAATTAACCTTGATACTAAAAAAAAACCACTAAATTTACAAAGAATCTATTGTAGAGTTATACCCACTGGTGTTTTAGTATATTAATTTTTGGAAATATGGATGAATGGTTTTGAATATATTATGAGAAATTGGTATTATAAAGTGAACATTATGAATAAGAAAATTTATAAGTATTAGATTGAGATAAATTTGATTTAGTTGTGATTTATATTATTAAAGAATAATATATGTGGATGATTATATAAAAAAACAGAAGATTTTTTTAGAGTGTTAATGTGAAGGGTCAAACACCATGAAAACATTAGATTGGATAAAAAATAGTTTACATATATAAACTATAATTTACTATGAAAATATTCTATTGTGTTGAATTTTTTTATTTGAGTTTTAGGTTACACATTTAAGAGGGTTCAAATAATATTATACAAATGAATAATATTTATACTTAAATAGAAAAAAATTATGATAACTCATGAACCATAATTTATTTTAGAATGAATTCTATAATAAATTTATTGAACTAAAAAAATTGTACGATTCACCAGTGAAATATTATCATTATTCATTTCATTGAAAATTATTTGATGATGAATCAATAACACGTTGAATATTCAAGTTGAATATTATAGAATTTATATAACACAAATTATATGATATTGTTTTAAAATATTCAATAAAGAGGGCAGTGGAGATTATTTTATATTAGGTGTGAAATCTACTATTCCACATAGGACATTATAAATTATAGATTTATGTAATATATTTTAGTATATTTCATGTAGGGAATTTCAATATGGAGTAAACTAGATTTATCTTATAAACATAGTGATGACTTTATAATAATCATGTACTATGTCTTTATGATTTAAACATTTTTTATCTATGTGGACTATTTAAATAGAATTGTATCGATGGTTAATTTATTAATATGGTTAATTAAGAGTTCATATATTTCCAATATATTCATAAAAAATGGGGTAACCACAATTAATCAATCTAAATTTATTGTTGAGTACATGTTAATATCCAAGATAATTCATATAAAGAGTTCAGTTGAGTCAAACAAATGTTTATTGCATGTTATTTCATAGTAATAGTTTTATACATAAACTATGTGTTCACAATAATATTATATAATCAATTATGAGATTTAGTATAATATTGTGAGGGTTTTACATATTAGTTTGATATAAATAGTAGTCATAAAACTAATAGTAAAAGATAATATAACAAATAAAATGGAAAATATTGTATATTTAAAATATCAATTACATACATAGTAATCAATTACACATGGAATATCATACACTTAACCTGGATCATATTAATGAATTAATAATCCATTATTAAAGAATATAAATCATTGGAAAAAATTGTATTAATAGAACAAATATTAATATTCTAAATTAATGAGATCACATGAATGTTAATGAGTTTTTTTGAGCTTGTATATTAGGTTAAAAATTAAATATTCCCATACATATGCCTATTATATATCTAAATAGCATTAAATACTAAATATATCATATTTTAAATGGATTATTATGTAAAAAAAATTGTGAGATTCATTATATACATCTGTTAGATATAGAAGGACATTTAACCTATCAAGAATGTAAATAACAACAAAAAAAATTAGTTTTATAATTTTAGTAAAATATTAATATCAATGATAATACTCATGGAGTAATTCAAAACTATGTAAATACACATTATAGAATCATGGATGATGTAATTAAATTAAAAATACTCTTATAGTAATATTTAATGTAATTTATACCCACTTTATTCCTATACTTCCTTTTATTTCATTCTTATTGAATTTATACATGGAAAAAATAATGAATAAAGATTTATATGCAGTTGAAATATTAGGATTTTCAATTTGACATTGTAAATTTATTAATTGAATGGTTTCAAGTTTAGTAGAATATGAGTGTATATAGTGATCTAAAAATTCCTTATAATTATCCCCATTATAGGTGCAATCTAAAAAATATTGTGAGTTTAATATATTTCTCTGATTCTATGAATATAAATGAAATTACATAGACAAATATGAAGAGAAGTAGTTTTTATTATCTAAGTTACAAGATCACATGGAAAAATATTAAATAAATATAGATAATATTGCTTTAATATTGTGTCACACCAATACACTACCACTACTCAAGGTGAATCTCTTATATATTTGTTCCACTAAAAAAAGATTTAATATTCTGGATTTGAATGGTTTTATATCCATTTTTAATTTTAAACAATATCATTATTTTATAGTAACTAATATAAAAGGATAGGTTTCATAGAATTTATAATAATAAGTATGAATCTAATAAATTATTATATATTCTATAAGTAAAATTTCATTTAATTTTATAAGAAGATGTTTAATTTATTATAAATTAACTTTCAAGTGGTTTTTATGGAAAAACAGATTGAGTTATCTATATTCATTAGGTTTCATAAAAAAATTTATTTTTCGAGCATTCTATATATTTATTTGGAAATAATATCTAAATTTAAATAAATAATATTTCTTCATTAAAATGGACTAATTATTTTTAGGTGTAGTAATTCTATATAAGTATTAGATGAATGTACCGTTGAACAACAATAATAAGTAAAAGGTTTTATTAATCTACAAAAACTCAAACGTAATGGTTTATTGAAAAATTAAATGGTTAAATTTTATAATTACTTTGTAATAATAATAAATTTTATTTATTTACTTTTTTAAGGGATATTTTTAATTTTTGAATTTATATGGTGAGTTTAAAATTGATATCCATTTAGAAATTAATTTAACATTAAGATACTTATAACTATTAATGATGAAATCCACTCTAATAAGGAAGTGAATTTGGTATCATATGAAAATAAGACCAATCCATTGGTGTTTAATAGTCAAATTCATATTAAATAAGGTGAATTACTGATTTGGAATTATATTTAGAATTCGTTATTATAGAATGTAAGATATAATACTAGAGAACAAGTAAAAACTATTGAAAAAATGAACTATAGCCATGGGTGGTCTTTCCTGGGGCTATAGGTCACCTATATCCAAAAATAAAATATTTGTGTTGTTATAGGTGGCATATAACCAGAGGCACCCCATACCTATAGTTATATGTTTACCCACAAAACTACAGGAACCCAATACCCATGGGTGTTGGTTCTCCTGTCTAAAAGGAATGTTGTTTCCATGGTTGCACCTAGCCATTAGAAATATACTTCCATTTATAAGGCTATTAACATCGGTGTCATTTCCCCTCGACCATTGGGGATATATAGCCATGAGCATCATCAACCCGTGGTAATATATTTACAAATTGAAATTAATTTAACAATGGTAAAAATATATATTTCAATAAATATATATACATGTGTGTATTTATATTTGTAAATTAAATGTGTTATAGTATAGTGATAAAGCATGTTACATTGTCTGTGAGAGACCCGAGTTTGAAGCCAACATCAAATCTTTTTCTTGTCAACACTATAGTCATGATTTCATATTTGTGTCTATAGGGGTATTCATGTGGGACACCCTATTATGATAGGCTATAGCTAATATGATGCCGCGTGGCTAATCTCTATGGGGATATATTAATTAAAATAGCACCCATGAAAACTATGATTATTTTTTTTATCTTATATTAATGCCACATGGGTTGCATCCATGGTAATGGGTCGTGTATATAACCCATTTTTCAATAGTGATGGAATTATTTTAGATGTGTAAATTAATATTAAAGAGTAATATTGAAAACTATTTATTATTTAGAGAATGAAATTCAATTACTTAGGGATAATATGAACAAGATATTTAAACAAAAAATACCATTACAATTGGATTTTGTGAAATTGTATTTTCAGAGTAAAAATATTTTTATATTAGTTGTAATGAAGAGAATTAAAATTGAAGAATAATTAAGGGATATTAAAATCATTGTTATCATCTTGGATTATAGATGTATGTATAATTGTTCTAATAATTTAATTATATCAATGATATAATGAATAAAGTATGAGTTCAAATGTAACAAGAATTTCGAAGAATTTTGAATTCTAGAATTGTAAATATGTATAATAATAATACTAATAAATTACATATTTTGATAAATAAATAATTTAAAATTAATCAAAATGAGATTAAATATTTGACACTACATTTAACAATAAACATAGAGATATTGAAGAAGACTATTTCATAAAATTAGTGAAAATTGAAAATATTACAACTCAAAAAAGCTTATAGAAATGTATAATCATTAAAATAACATTTAAAAGAGAAATATTTAGTCATGATAAGTTTTTCAAAAGGGATATTATAGATTCAAGAATGTTTAGAAATGAAAAAGGGAACAATTATTAAATGAGCTTAAGTGTTGGTTAGAATAATTGTATAAAATTTGAGGCTTATATGAAATCCTAGAAAAAATATTTATTAAATAATAACTAACCTAGTATATCACTTTATTTTTTTAAAGAATTCAGTAATTTTAAAAACCAAATTGAAAAAAATGAAATATAAAATACATTTTTAAACCTATAATATACACACCCGTTTCGATTTTATTCTTTTTAATAGAACCACTTTTATGGGTTAATATGGGAACCCATAAAATAACACCACATAACAATTTAAACCAACCTACCGATACAACTACATAAAATTCCAAAATATCAAGACGAAAAAATATGATATTTTTAGTAAACAACGTAATCTAGGTAAGGGGCCCACATGTTCATGAACACTAAGGGAGACCTAAAGTGTGGATTAAAAATTATAGGAGATTCCTGAGGAATACCCAAAAATGGTGAAAATGGTTAGAGAAAACAAGGAGATAGTTGGATTTTTAGAATATATATAGACCAAAACAAAAAGTACATAAAGGGTAAAACCATCAAAAATTAGGAAAAATGGAGACACAAAAAAATTGAACCAACTCTAGAGAACCAAAAATAAGAAAAGAAAGATAAAAATAAAAAATGGGGAGAATTATTCTCTAAATATGGTAAGAAATTGAGATCATAATCCTAATTAAAACATAGAGAAACCGATGTTTTGAAAGATATGAGGGATGTCATCTTCCTGATGAAAAAATATCTTACCCATATGAAATTCATTTCATTATTGAAAACTATTTATAATATTTTCCTTTCCTTTCTCTACAACTATAACTTCACATGTTGATATACATACATATTAATGATATAAATAATTTATAAAACATGGTATTTTTATATGGGATAAGATATGATTGATGATATAAATCAATAATAGACATTAATATCTCATGAATTTGAATTTTTATTCATATCAATGGATACATAATATGAATACAATTCATTTTGTGTCATAATAAACTAAATATGAAATCTTAAAATAAATATGATCATCATAAAAATAATATAGACATCGTATTTATTTAGTAAAGGATCCAAGAAAAACTTATTACCATAATATAACATCATACCTAGAAAATCCAAAAATAATTTCTTTGAAAATTAATTTCCTTACACAATTCATTAAAAGGATATATAATTCTTAGAAAAATCATAATAATTTAAACTTTTATGATCTATAATAGAAATAAAACATTAAATATTTAATGTCAATGCATATTTATTAGAAAAAATCATCAATTTATTACCCAATTGAACCGATATGAATCAAACCAAATGGGTTAACCAATTACCTGTTATTGGAATAATGGAAATAAAAATTAATGTATCTTTGGAAATTTTATTGATTAATAATAAGACGAGGAATAAAATTATATAAAACACTAGAGAGAGGGAAAAGATAAAAATAGTTATAAATTTAAAAGAAAGAAAATTTTAAATAATGGTTAAAAATACACTTAACAATTTTACAAGGCATCAAGTATGAGTTAAAAAATAAGTTAATAGTAAAGAGACTTATAAAATACATATTAAAAAATTTAATATGTTTAGTGTATAAGATAAATAAAACTTTCCAAGTATGATAAATAAAAAATTAAATATAACATGATTTACCAAATAAAAATAGTAATGGGTCATATGAAAATTAAATAATTTATAAGAATCAGTGAGAAGTTGATGTTATAAAGTCATGAAAATCCATATAAATGGAATAAGAGATATTCAATATATAATAAATTAAAACAATGCATAGAATAAAAATAAGTGGACTTAAATAAAAATGATTTTAGAAACTATAGCGACCCAAACTTTTCGTAAATTACTATTACATCATATCAAAGTTAAACAAAATATTATTATTACACATAGAGGATCCAAAGGTTTAGTGTCTTGGGAAAACTAGGACCACACATAACAAATACAACATCAATCATAAACATTTATTTAATTTTTTCTTCTCTAGCTTCTTATTGGCACTTGTCCTCTCTTTAGTACATGTATCCACCTGAGGATATACATAAAAAGGGGTGAGATAGAAACCAAGTTATAGGATATATAAGAACAATATATCATGGGGTGAGCATAATCATAACATAGGCAAAAAATCATGAACATGAGAGGAGCATAAATAAAAGACTTGAAATGTTGCAACACATAAAAATGAATCATCATGTCTTAGTGGTTAACTGCCACACATACTTGTGAAACATGATAGAATATTGTTCACACATAATTTCACATTTACTCATGAGATTAATCACTTTACTCAATGCATTGGAGCTATGTATAATTCCAGGCACACCCGTCACCTTTAAACATTCATATTGCGCTATATAATTCTGGGTGCACCCGTCACATCATACCATTATAATTTATCATGAAAGAAACAATGAAAATATAACATAAATGAACATAACTAAACCTTGAAATGGAATGGTTTTCATCTCATAATAATAAATTCATATTATTTGGGTTCCCAAAAGAAAGAGGGAACAACATATTTGATACAAGAACCATTAACCATGAATGAGAGGTAAAAGTTGAGTTCTTAAAAGAAGAGTTCTTTTGGAAAACATTTTAATTTACATAAACTTAATTAGAAATCATTAATATCCCATAAAAGTAAATAAAATGATGCAAAAATTGTCTTTAAGGAGTGACCATATCAAAAATGGAGTGAAAGAGGTAAAACCCGAAGGATGAAAGCTGGGTTCGAGAATTTCCCCTTACCTTGTACCTGAATGATTCCTTCAATTTAATGTCTTGTATAATGACATTATATTCATTAATTAGAAATAAAGAACCAATTGTAAATTAAAAGGGTTCATTATGGTTTCATTATGTCATATTATGTTCCTTTGGATGACTTATTGAGTTTAAAAACATTGTTCGAGGAAGTTCATTTTTATGGTCTTTCTTGGGTGATTCACTTGTATTCTTAAATTGATGTTTGGGTAGAACATGATTAAACATCCAGAAATGATATTAAATGTAATTAATGATATTAAATTGGTTTTAATTATCTTATAATGAATTATATTAGAACCATGTGGATGAATTATTTGATAAGAATTAAATGATGGTTATTTGGGTCAATTTGGCGGTTTTTGGATCACAACGAACATGTTTTAACTTATCACATAGTAATATGGACATAGGTTATTTCCAGAACTTCAAATTGAACATAATACATATAAAATATTCTTTTTCAACCATAAAAATGGTTTCATGACCATATCTGAAGGTAGAAATGGAAGAAGAAAGTATGTCGTTCTTGAAGGTGATAAATTAACACCTCACGAACAACATTCTCTTTAATAAAATAAAAGGAAGAGGGAAAATGGGTTGGGTGATATAATATCCCATTATAATCATAAAATTACATTATATGTATAATAATTGAGTTACAATACAATTTGGATAAAGATAGGTGGAAATAGATCAAGAAATGAACTTGAACTTGAAAGGAAATTAAAGGAGAAGAGGGAGGGAAATTACCACTTGAATCCTTCTCTTGAGATCCTCCTTAAGGGCCTAAGCATGGTCTTTTTATGAGACCAGAAGCTCATGGAAGTGGGGGAGGGGATAGGGAAGGTGTTTGGATAGAGTTTAGAGAAGTATTGGATCGTGAGAGGTGTGAAGAAATGAGGGTGTGAAGGGTGGCTTTTATAGTGGAGGGGAGAGGGGTTTCCTTAATATAAAATTCATTAGTTTATTATTTCCCAAAAAGACAAGGAATAGCGAGTCTTGAACGACCAAGAATAGTAAATTTTTAATGTAATCCCGAACTAAGTGGGCTTACATCATCAGAACATCACACATGACTCTATAATTAGCTTATTTAGCTTATTTTGTAAATTACGGTATTTCACTATTCATAAAAAATTCAAGTATCTCAGAAAAATCCCAAAAATTTACCCCAACAATTTTTCAATGTGTAGATTCCAAAAATTAAGTCTATTTTTTAAAAATAATTTTCTAAATATTGTTAATTTAATATTTAATTAAAATCATAATTTACTTAAAAATAGTTTTAAAAATTAAAACTGATTTTATAGTGCTTTCAAAAATTACGTAGGGTCTTATAAAATTATCTACTAATTTATGAATAAATTTTAGAGAAATTAATATTCTTTTAAATTATTTAATTAATTATAATTAATTATTTATGACTTACAAAATACCAAAATGTTTACTAAGGTCAAATTTTCACTTTCTAAGATGTCTAAATTTTATTTAATTATTCATAAGTAATGTTACTCTTATGTTGGATGATTTAATATTCATAAGGGTAATATTAGTATTCATAAGGGTATTTTACTATTCATAACGGTAGGTCACTATTCACCGAAAAATATTATTTTTTTCATTAGACTCTATAAATCATCTTGAACACAACCGGGTGTGTCAGCTTTTTGAAATTCAAAACATAGAAGTGACAAAATTATGTTTAAAAGTCACTTATCACTTATTAGTTCATTATGTTTTGTTTTCATTTGATTTTATGAAATAATTATAAGAAGGGAATTTCCCATTGAAAAACATTGGGTCGTTACATTCTTCCCCCCTTTAAGAATTTCACCCCCGAAATTTCACTTTACACAAACTGGTGAGGGTACTTATCCTTCATTGCCTCTTCTGGTTCCCAAGTTGCTTCCTCAAACTTATGGTTCCTCCACAACACTTTGACAAGATGGATTGTCTTGTTGCGTAGAACCTTATCTCTCTGATCCAGAATCTTTACTGGCTGCTCCTCATAGGATAGATCATCTTCCAGCTGCACCACCTCTGGGTTTAGTACATGTGAGGGGTCTGGTATGTAAATCCTCAGTAGTGATACATGAAACACATCATGAAATTGATCCATATTTGGTGGAAGTGCAAGACGATAGGCCACGACTCCTATGCGGTCAAGGATCTCAAAGGTGCCAATATACCTTGGGCTTAGCTTCCCTTTCTTCCCGAATCACAGGACTCTTTTCCATGGAGATATTCAAAGGAAGACATTATCTCCAACATTGAACTCCAAGTCCCTTCGACGATTGTCAGTATAGATCTTTTACCGACTTTGATCATCTTTGATGTGTTTTTGGATGACTTGAGCCTTCTATATCATCTCTTGAACAAGATCGGGTCCATGTAGCTTTCTTACTCCAACTTCATCCCAACAGGTTGGAGTTCTACATCGATTTCCATACAGAGCTTTATACAGAGCCATCTGAATACTCCAGTGGAAGCTATTGTTGTATGAGAACTCAACCAATGGGAGATGCTGATCCCAATCACCTTTTCATTCAAGAGAGAAGGCTCTTAGAATATCTTCAAGTGTCTAAATAGTCCTTTCATACTCGCATTCAGTTTGGGGGTGATAGGTAATGATAAAATTTAATTCAGTACTCAAATCATGTTGAAGGCTCCTCTAGAACATAGATATAGACCTAAGATAATGATCAGAGACAATTGAGAGTGGAACACCGTGCAATCTCACCACTTCCTTCACATATATCATTGCAAGTTGATCAAGCGATAGATCTTCTTGAAGAGCGATAAAATGGGAAATCTTGGTGAGTCAGTCAGCCACAACCCATATCACATTATTTCCCTTTGACATCTTCGGGAGACCCGTGACAAAGTCCATAGTAACGTTTTCCCATTTCCACATGGGTATAGGCAATGAATGCATCATACCCTTGGACTTTTTTCACTCAGATTTAACTTGCTGACATACCAAGCACCATGATATATATTCCGCAATCTCCTTCTTCATGCTATCCCACCAAAAGTGTTCTTGGAGATCATGGTACATCTTGGTACTCCCAGGATGGATATATAAATTTGAGCTATGTTCATTTTCCAATATCTCCTTCTTTATCCCGGGTGATGAAGGCACACAATGTCGCGTTCCAAACCGAATCACACCATCATCATCGATATGGAACTCTTACAGTTTCCCTTCCTTTACTGCATTCACCCTCTTTTGTATATCCACATCATCTCTTTGTGCTTCCTTAATCTTCTATTGGATGGATGGTTGTGCAATCATTTGGGAAAGGTAGGATTTATCCCCTTCCCTTATGATTTCCAAATCCATTCTTTACATATCCAAGAAGATAGGGTCTTTCTCAATCTGCAACAAGGATAGAGTAGTAGGTTATTTTATACATAGAGTATCAGATACCTTATTTGCCTTTCCTGGATGATAGTGAATAGAGCAATCGTAATCCTTGATTATCTCTAACCATCTCCTTTGACGCATGTTGAGCTCCTTTTGTGTGAATATATACTTTAGGCTCTTGTGGTCGGTGTATATGTCACACTTCTCACCATAAAGGTAGTTCAGCCAGATTTTCAAGGCAAAAATCACGGATGCCAGCTCTAGATCATGCGTTGGGTAGTTCTCCTCATGGATCTTCAACTATCTTGAGGTGTAAGCTATCACATTATCATTTTTCATGAGAACACATTCCAATCCTTTCTTTTAAGCATCACTGTATATCACAAAAATATCTCCACTTTTCGGTAGTGTGAGTATAGGTGCAGTGATCAGCCTTCTATTTATCTCCTTGAAGCTTCCCTCAAATTCTTCCGTCCAGACATACTTTACCCATTTCCTTGTTAACTTAGATAGCGAGCCTGAAAATCGTGATAAGTTTCTCACCAAACTTCGGTAGTAACCAGCTAATCCAAGAAAACTATGGATTTCTGTGACACTAGAGGGCCTGGGCCATTCCTCAATCTCCTTTGTCTTTGAAGGATCTATAAATATTCCCTCTCTTGTGATCACATGTCCCAAGAACGTGACTTGATTCATCCAAAAGTCACATTTTGCTGAACATGGCGTACAACTTCTCCTTTCTCAATGTCGCTAACACAAGTCTTAGATGATCTTCATGTTCCTCCTTGCTATTGAATAGATGAGAATATCATCGATAAAAACTACCACAAAATTTTCGAGGTAATGTCTAAAGACTTTATTCATCAAATCCATGAGGATTTCAGGGGAATTATTAAGTCCGAAGGGCATCACCAAAAAATCATACATCCCATACCTTATACGGAAGGCAGTGTTTTGAATATCTTCCTTCTTCACCTTTACCTGTTGATATCCAAAATGATGTTCCAACTTTGAGAAGTATTGATAACCTCTTAACTGGTCGAACAAGTCATCAATCCTTGGGAGAGGATACTTGTTCTTTATGGTGATCTTTTTGAGTTCCCGATAATCGATACATAGTCACATTCTTCCATCCTTCTTCTTCACAAAGAGCACTGGCGCACCCCAAGGCGATGCACTAGGGCATATGAACCCTTTTTCTAGATGCTCTTTCATCTGCTTCTTTATCTCCTACAATTCAATAGGAGCCATCCTATAGGGGAACTTCGAGATAGGAGTAGCTCCGGGTCTGAGTTCAATTGAAAACTCTACCTCACGTTTCGGGGGAATTTCGGGTAACTCTTCGGGAAATACATCACTGTATTCCCTCACGATGGGCATTTCCTCAAGGTTAGAACTTTCCTTCGACTCAACCATTTGGGCTAGGTATGCTTCCTCATAGTAGATTCATGATCTTCCTTGCATTTGTAGAGGAGCAAGGGATGGTTCGGAATATGAAAAGATATTTCCTTTTCCTGAAAGTTGATATGATCTCTATATAACGAGAGCCAGTCCAATCCCATTATAGCATTGAATTCCACCAAGGGAAGTATTATGATATTTTCCAGAACAATCTTCCCACATACGCCAACAGGAGAAGATTCAAACAATTGGGTTGCAATGATTGCACCACTTGGTGTTTTTACTGATATCTCCACTTCTAGATTTCGGGGCTTCGATTCTATAGTTCTAGAAAACTTTCAAGATTTAAAGGAATGCATAGAACCAGAATCAAATAAGGCCTTTTCCATTCTTTAGTTAATAGGAAGTGTACCTTGTATGACTTCATTATCATGATCCAACTCTGCAGTAGTGATGGAATAAGGCTTCCCTTGTTCCTTTGGCTTTGGTGGCTGTTGATGCTGATTACCCTCGAGAACTCGAGGTTTAGTGCACTGGTTTCCATAGTGCCCTAGCGCCATACAGTTGTATCATTGAACCATGAGTGGTTCTCTCCTTTCATCTGCTACATTCTCCTTCCTTTTCGTGTCTTTTCTACACTCTTGAGCATGGTTTCCTTCTTTCCCAAACTTGAAGAATTTCCCCATCCCTTTTAGGAAGTTCCCATTGTGCAACTTCCCACATTTTTGGCATTTGGGTCATTTATTTTTCTTCCCACCTTTCTCATTAGATCCACCAGCTTGAAACTCCATATTTCTTTTCTTATAACCATAACCATGGGACCATTCTCCAAACTCCGTCTCCACTTTGAGAACACACTGAACAACTTCTTCATAACTCCCAAAGTCTCTAATTTCAAGATCCTTTCAAAGGTGTGGTTTTAATCCACTAAAGAATCTATCAGTATTTCTATCATTGTTGATAACAAAACCCAAAGCATACCTTGCAAGCCTTGTGAAATTTGCTTCATAGGTTGTGATAGATTTTCCTTGTTTTTTCTTGAGCTCTATGAATTCTCTCTCAATCTTCATGCGAAGAGTTCTTGGGAAATACTTTTTATGAAACATTATCTTAATGTCTTACCATTCCATCTCTTCATATTCCTCCCTTGTCTTGGTGTTATTAATCAAAACCCACCGTTGACCGAATTCTCCATCTAGAAGATAAAATGCTAGAGTCACCTTCTCCATCTCAGAACAGTGAAGAACAAAAAAGATCTTCTCCATGGAGTTGACCCACTGTTCCGCAACTAGTGGATCGGAAGATCCACAAAACGTCGGTGGTCGTTGCCGTATAAAAAATTTGATTGTCAGTTTCTCCCACTTTGGTGAAGGAGGAAGTTCCCCATTATTTTGGTTATTATTCATAACCTGAGATAATTGGTTAAGCCTCTCCATGATATTTTGAAATCCACCTCCCAAATCATTGGGGATGTCATTCGGGAAATCGTTGCATTGGCCCTCGCATGAGTTGTTGCCCTGATTTCTCCTGGTTCCCACCATTTTATAAAATAGAAAAGGTTAGAACAAAACATAAGTAAAAAATTCATGAATAACTTATTCATTTATACAATTATACCAAAAACATAACATATGGGATCCCTAGGTAAATATTCTTGTGTGCATATTTTTACTTAGTCTCATACTAGAGGTTTTCTCTAGGGTTCACTAATCCTAATTCCCAAATTAACTCAACCTTTCCTATGATACCAACTATAGCGACCCAAATTTTTCTTAAATTAATATTACATCATTTTAAAGATAAACAACATAATATTATTACACATAAAGGATACAAAGGTTTAGTGTCTTGAGAAAACTAGGACCACACATAACAAATACAACATCAATCATAAACATTTATTTAATTTCTTCTTCTCTAGATTATTATTGGCACTTGTCCTCTCCTTAGTACATTTAGCCACCTGAGGATATACATAGAAATGGGTGATCTAGAAGCTCAGTTAGAGGATATATAAGAACAATATATCATGGGGTGAGCATAATCATAACATAGGAAAAATATCATGAACATGAGAGGAGCATAAATAAAAGACTTGAAATGTGGCAATGCATAAAAATGAAACATCATGTCTTAGTGGATAACTACCACAAATACTTGTGAACCAAGCTAGAATATTGTCCACACATCATTTCACATTTACTAATTAGATTCATCACTTTACCCAACGCATTGAAGTTCTGTATAATTCTGGGCGCACCCGTCTCCTATAAACATTCATATTGCGCTATATAATTCCGGGTGCACCCGTCACATCATAACATTATCATTTATCATGCAAGACACAATGTACATATAACATAAATGACCATAACTAACACATGAAATGGAATGTTTTTATCTCATAATAATACATTCAAAATCTTTGGGTTCCGAAAAGAAATATGGATCAACATATTTGATACAAGAACCATCAACCATGAATGAGAGGTAAAAGTTGAGTTCTTAAAAGAAGAGTTCTTTTGGAAAAAATTTGGATTGACATAAACTTCATTATAAATCATGAATATCCTAGAAAAGGAAAGACAATGATGAAAAAATTGTCTTTAAGGAGTGACCATATCAAAAATGGAGTGAAAGAGGTAAAACCCGAAGGATGAAAGTTGGGTTCGATAATTTCCCCTTACCTTGTACCTGAATGCTTCCTTCACTTTAATGTCCTATATATTGACATTATATTCATTAATTAGAAATAAAGAACCATGTTTACATTAATAGTGTTCATTCTAGTTTCATTATGTCATATTATGTTCCATTGTATGACTTATTGAGTTTAAAAACATTGTTCGAGGATGTTCGTTTTTATGGTCTTTCTTGGGTGATTCACTTATATTCTTAAATTGATGTTTGGGTAGAACATGAGTAAACATAAAGAAATGATATTAAATGTCATTAATGATATTACAGGGGTTTTAATGATCTTATAATGAATTATATTAGATCCATGTGGATGAATCATTTGATAAGAATTAAATGACGGTTATTTGGGTCAATTTGGGCGGTTTTTGGATCACAACGAACTTATTTTAACTTATCACTTAGTAATATGGACATAGGTTATTTCCAGAACATTAAATAGAACATAATAAATATAAAATATTCTGGTTCAACCATAAAAATATTTTCATGACAAGATCTGAAGGTAGAAATGGAAGAAGAAAGTATGTCGTTCTTGAAGGTGATAAATTAACACCTCGCGAACAACGTTCTCTTTAATAAAATAAAAGGAAGAGGGAAAGGGGGCTGTGTGATATAATATCCCATTAGAAACATAAAATTAAATTATATGTATAATACTAGAGTTATAATACAATTTTGATGAAGATAGGTGGGTAGAGATCATGAAATGAACTTGTACATGAAAGGAAATTAAAGGAGAAGAGGGAGGGAAATTACCTCTTGAATCATTCTCTTGAGAACCTCCTTAATGGTCTAAGCTTGGTCTATTGATGAGACCAGAAGCTCTTAGACATGGGGGAGGGTATAGATAATATTTTTGGACAAATTTTAGAGAAGGCTTGGAGCTTGAGAGGTGTGAGAAAATGAGAGTGTGAATGGTTGCTTTTATAGTGAAGGGGAGAGTGGTTTCCTTAATATAAAATTCATTAGTTTATTATTTCCCCACAAGAAAATGAATAGTGAGTCTTGAAAAACCAAGAATAGTAATTTTATAATCTAATATCGAACCAAGTGGGCTTACATCAGCAGAACATCACACATGACTCTATAATTATCTTATTTAGCTTATTTTGTAAATTACGGTATTTCACTATTCATAATAAATTCAAGTATCTCAGAAAAATCTCAAAAATTTACCCCAACCATTTTTTGATGTTCAGAATCAAAAAATTAAGTTCATTTTTCAAAAATAATTTTATAAATATTATTAATTTAATATTTAATTAAAATCATAATTTACTTAAAAAATAGTTATTAAAATTAAAGCTGATTTTATAGTGATTTCAAAAATTACGTAGGGTCTTATAAAATTATATAATAATTTATGAATACATTTTAGGGAAATAAATATTTTTTTAATTTAATTAATTAATTATAATTAATTATTTATGACTTACAAAATACCGAAACGTTTACTAAGGTCAAATTATCACTTTCTTTGATGTATAAATTTTATTTAATTATTCATAGGTAATGTTACTCTTATGTTGGATGATTTACTATTCATAAGGGTCATATTACTATTCATAAGGGTATGTTACTATTCATAAGGGTAGGTCACTATTCACTAAAAATTATTTTTGTTTCATTAGACTCCAAAAATCATCTTGAACACAACCGTGTATGTCAGATTTTCAAAATTCAAAACATAGATGTCAAAAACTTATGTTTAGAGGTCACTTATCACTTAGTAGTTCACTATGTTCTGTTTTCATGTTATTTTATGACATAATTATAAGAGGGTAATTTCCCATTGGAAAACATTGGGTCGTTAGAGAAACCCCTCACTTCCTTCTAATATACTTCAATTAAATTATTCCTTCATTGTTATTTGAAACATTTTACATTGATTGAGTCATTATGATGAGAAATTGTTTTGTAAGAGTCTAGGGAAAAAAGAAAAACAATTGAGTAAGAAGATATAAATACTGAGGGGAATACCAGAATTTATAAAATAGATTTAGAAAGAATATAAAATCCTTTATTTCAAGATATTTTAATGGTTAAACATGTAATTCATGTATGAAAATATCTAATTTTTTTTACAATTAATGTCACGACCCGTCCCCCGGGGCCCGTGCCGTGACTTCCCCAAGCCCGGCTTCCATAGGCCTAGGGCTGGTGACTAGCACCAAAGGCGTAATTCCTTAAAACTGGGAAGACATTGCCTTTATAACCTGTAACACACACACAAGAAAGAACATAACTGAATGAAACCCCAAGTAAACTTTCTAACAAAAGAGTGATGAAAGTAAAAGGGTCCAGAATACAAGCCCAACTGAAATATACAAGTACAGATGAAATGCAATACAAATGATGGAAAAGAAAAGACAGCTACTGGATCTTCCTCTGAGGTTCCTACCAGAAGGGTAGGTATAGATCGTCTCCTCAGCACTACACGTCCATCCGTCTACTCCGTGTACCGAGAGGCCATATGGTCCACCTCCGGGTATAGTCTAGTCTGGGTACTCTCAGCCTCAGTCAGCATTGTCCGTTGTCTGCATCAAACACAACAAAGTGCAGGCATAGCCCGTGTAGGGGTGATTATAACGATACTCCATAGGGACCCTGATACCCTCAAGGACTAACAAAATCCAAAAAGGATAAACCAAAAAGTATGAAATCAATAGATAACCCTACATAGGTATATGCCCATACCTATACATGAGTTTTCTAGTAATCCATCTCAATCATGAGGAAAATCAAAAAGGGACTGACTCAGCTCACACCAGGTATATCTTTAGGTATGGTAGTAGGGATGAATAGTTATAAATACTGAATCATCTTATTCCATTAAGAGACTCTGCTGCTAACCTGTACAGAATCACTAGGAGCTTACCCACAATGGATCACTGGAGCTAACACACACAAGATCGCTAGGAGGTTACCCATAGAGGATCACTAGTAGCTAACTCACACAGGATCTCTAGGAGCTGACCCACACAAGATCACTGGAGCTGACCACCACAGAATCGCTAGGAGCTGACCCACATAGGATCGCGGAGCTAACCCACACTGGATTGTTAGGAGATGACCCACACCGGATCGCTAGGAGATGACCCACACAGGATCGTTGGAGCTGACTGGGGGTGATTGTAACACCCCAGAATGATAAAGGGTTAAATGACTAAATTATATGACTCATGTCAACAAGGTTCACCTTCCATTTTGGGAGTCTACCTGATTAGAACTCCACTATTAAGCATGCTTGGCCTGGAGTAGTGATCAGTATGGGTGACCTTCTGGTTAGTTTCCCAGGGTGTGTGTGAGTGAGGAAAAAACATACTGGAAAGGACAAGTGTTGGACTGTGGGGACTGTCATTAGTCAGATTACATGTTCAGGCATGTGGGTGGACCCTTAGGTGGAGACCACGTGTCTGTGGGAAAACTAGTGGTACCTGGCGGGCCAGGACCTGAAGGCCATGTTAAGGCAAGGTGGTTGTCCTGTCACCGGGGCCCAGTTGTCAAATTGGTATCAGAGGAGTTGGTTCTACTATAGAACATAGTACTCTGATATTTCTTTTTATCAGAAATAGTGTTAAGTGTAGTGAGTGTGGCTATAAATTTAGGGAATCTAGTGTTGGTGCGGTGGCCGACGTATCCATACACTAGGACCCTGATTTCTGATTTCTGACTCAGTGCACGAAAACACTGATTGCGTGTGTGTTTTGAAGAGTTTTCATTGTGATATTTTGAGTCAGCTCCCCAGGTATAACTTATTGATTATGGCGCACCTGTTTCTTTTCAGGATGCCTCTACAGAGACAGAAAACTAGGGTTCTCAGAGTTTTACGCACTGATAGCCCACCAAGTGATGAGGCCTCGGTGTAGGGCCCTCTCTCAATAGAGGCACCAGTAGAGGCACCAACTATACCATTACCCATTGGTCCACTGATGCCACTAGCCCCAGAATTAGAGATTCCATGCCTCTTGAATGATTTTCATGTGTTCCAACTCCAGAGACCACAGAGGTTCATAGGAGAGTCGAACCCACAGGAAGCTGATAATTGGTTGGATTCTGTGGTGAGAGTCTTCTGACTGGTAGGGACACCAACTGATCTCATGGTGATCCTTTCCACCCTCTTTCTATAGCCAGTAGCAGGCAGATGGTGGAGCTTGATGCTCGAGGCTCACGACGAGGTGATGCTTCTCTGTACAGACTTCGAGAGCCTGTTTCAGGCACAGTTCTTCCCAGAAACTCTTCACGCAATGCGCATACAGGTGCTTCTTCATTTGCAGAAGGTCAGTATGACTATAGCTTAGTACTCAAAAAGTTTCACTGACCTTTCATGATACTCCACATACATGTTTCGAGACCCATTAATCAGGGACCAGACCTTCTGGAATGGGCTCCGAAGAGAGATCAGGGCTTCGATGATCTCACTCAGCATCCCAACGCATGAGGGGGTGTTAGAGAGAGCCCTCTAAGTGGAGAGTTTCCTTGATGATAAGTCACCAGTAGCGAGACCCACCACCAATCATCACGTAATGGAGTCTTCTACAGGTGGTAGCAGACAGATGTCATAGAGGTCCAAGAGGACCAGACCTACAGGTGGAGGACCGCATGATTTAGGATCGGTTGTGCGGGGCACCAGAGGCAGAGCCAGTCATTCCAGGAGTAGGCAGTGTTACAGATGCGGCGTGCAGGGTCACATGGCTTCTGACTATCCGACCCGCCATACGGATGATCAGAAGACGGTCGAGGGACCGGCCAAGTAGAGACAGAGGTTTGACCGAGGAGGTCCTTAGGGAGCAGGCGGACGCAGTAGGGGAGATGGACATGCAGCTGGAGGTGGTCGATGTTTCGAGATGTTACTACCACCACCACCAGGAAGTCCACTCTAAACACAGGGATCATGATGAAAGGGGAGATCTCAACTCCAGGCAATTGAGGCCTATGGTCACAGTGCTCTGGAGATTATATGAGGTGAGATATGTGTCTACTCTGCCACAGATGTATTACTTATAGACACATGTGTCAGTCATTCTTTTATTTCCACTATCCTTGTTTGGAGCTCATAGATTCTGATGGAGCTGTTGGCTCGATCCTTATGGCTAGATACTCTTATGCAGGTGGATTTGACAATTACACACTGGTGCCGATAGTGTGATCTTACTCTAGGTGGTGAAAGCTTCAGCTGGGATCTCCTAGTTGTGGCGTCAAGGCCTTACGACGCCATCTTGGTTATGGACTGGTTATCTACAATCCATGCTTAGATATATTGTATTAGGCACAAAGTGCGGTGTTTCCACACAGATGGGACCAGGTTTACCTTCACCTACAAGAAGGGAGCCTTTAAAGCACAAGATGGACTTACTCAGAAGAGAGTGAAACCGATCACTCATCAGTTGGCTAGCCTTACCCTTGGATCTATTGACGTGGAGTGGAGTCTATTGGATAGCCTTACCATCGATACACCAACTGTCACAAAGTCCCACGAAGAAGTATCTCAAAGGTCTGCCATGTCAAAGGGGTCTTAACACAACATACAGTGAGTCAATCGGACACCCGGTCTGTGAGTTATTAGCCTTTTAGTCCTGGGGGCCCGGTTGGATTCGTGCACAATACAACATGATTGTATCTCAACTATACCCCAAAATCTAGTGGGTTATACTCTAAGGAAACATCTTTCTCCATGAATTACCTACGCCTTTGATGGTTCATCAAACGGACAACTGGTGACAACGATATGGCCAAAAGAAAGCAAAGGGTCGTAGTGGGCTCGGGTCTAGTCCAACCCGGTCGGAATGACCCGGCCCAACCTAGTCTGGGCCGACCCAGTTCGGGTTGACCTAGCCTACCCCATTGGGTCTAGCTAGGCCCGCTAGGCCCAACCCAGTGGGCTATGAGGAGCTGCAGATTGCCATGAGGGCGCGGACCGGCCGTGAGGACACAGACCAGCCTCGGGTCAGCATGAGGGCGGTTCGGCCCGGAGGGCGCCGCCTGAGCGGCTCATCCTAGAGGGCGCCGCGAGGGCGGCTCAGCCCAGGGTGTATGGTCATTTAAGCTCGGAGGGTCATGGGGGCACGGCTTAGGGTGGCTCAACCTACAGGACGAGGTGGCACAGCTGGGGCTGGTACGGCCAACGGGTGACGCGACCGGGACCGGTTCGGCCTGGATGCCGGAGCAGTTGGGGTGGCTCGGCCGGTGGATGGCATGGCTAGGGCAGCTCGGTCGGGAGGTCAGGGTGTCCGGGGGGCGGGGAGCGGCGTGGCTCGGCGGTGGTTTGGCCGGCGGCGACACGGGGTCGGTTTGGTCGGGAGGCCGAAGAGGTGTGGGGGCGGTGCGGGTCGTGGATGCCGTGGGTGGTGGAGTCGTTGCCTTCATCACCTTCGTCGCCCTCCTACCCTTCACCGCGTTCTAAGAACACCACAAAACAAAACAAGGGTTATGGATATGACATTCCATGTTAGTTTTACCTGCACTCTCTGCATTAGAGTGGTAGCAAGAGGTTCACAAGAACGACGCCCATCAAACCCTCCCGCAAAGATTCTTCCCAACCTGAAAAAGAAAAAGAAGGGGGAGTACTTGTGAACTGATAATCATACAACATTAAACACCTTCAACTTCTAGAAAAAAAAATTTCCCAACCCGCAAGGAAAACATATGCAGATCAACTTGTTAATAAGTTGATATGCGTTCTTTATTTTTAGAATGAAAAAATCAAGGGAGTAAAATCATAGTTAAATAAAAACCCTACCTTGTTCGATGTTGGTTAACATTGGCACGAGAAGGTGGACGTATATTCGTTGTAGATTAAAATGTCCTATGTCGAAAGAACTTCCAAGGAAGAAGGCTAAAGTCATCAACATTCTTCATGGAGGAAGCATTCTTCGTTGTAGAAGGTTTCTCCCAAGAGCTCCTCCTCTCCCCAATTCAACCAAATAAAAGAGATAGCCAATAATAAAAAGTGTTTCCCCAATTTAATCGTAGGCATAATTCAAATTGGATTAAATTAAATTGGCCCAATTAAGTGGTGTGTTGGAAAGATTAATGGTATGTGCATTGGCACAATTAAGGTGGATGAGGAAAATACGCTCTCCCTCATTAATTATGGGAGTTGAGGGTTTCTCCGAATTAAAGGGGGGTTTCAATGGGGTTTAGTCCCAGTTTGTCCCCACCACCATATCCTCTCACGTGAGGTTGTGGTTCGGGTGGTCCCCACCTCCTTATCCTCTCATGGGAGGTTAAGGTCTGGTGGTCCCAACTTCCAACTTCCACATGGGGGTTTAGTTCTGGTGGTCCCCACCTTAAATATCCACATGGAAGCTCAAAATAAAATAAAATTGTATTTATTTTATTTTATTATTTCCACGAAAAACCCTAAAACTAACATTCTCCCTCATCCATCTGCCATTGAGGTGAAATTCTCCTTAAGTAAATATCGGTACTATGAGTTCAATAGTGCCCTCAGATTAAATTCTGATCACCAGTTCAAATGATCGAGAAACCCGCTCGCATGTTTACTGAACATACCCAAAAAAAGTTCAGAAGTTCATTCCTGGCACATCGGGCCTCAGAATCACGCATCGTCAATTTTCGCAGAATCATAAAATTCCCATTTATTTTTTTTTTAAAAATTACATGGAAATTTTAGGTCTTTACATTCTCCCACATCAGGGCTCTACGTCCCCATAAGCCACAACTCAAACTACGTAAACATGTGGAGGTACTGAGCACGCATCTGAGCCTCCCTCTCCCAAGTGCTCTCATGGAGGTTCTCATGTTGCTAGTAAACGCACACCAGAATCATCGATCGTCCATGAAGGACATGCTACTGTCAATCCTCAATCACTATTAGAACCTCCGTAAAAGTATCCCCATCATCGACGTATAGTTCACCATGGTCGAGGATGTGATAAGGTTCATACACGTATCTCCTCAACTGGGATGCTTGGAAAACAACATTCACCTGTTGCAACTAAGGTGGAACAGCTAAGCGGTATGCCACCTTTCCAACTCTTATAAGGACCTGAAAGGGTCCGATAAACCTCGAAGCTAAGTTTCTGTCTTGGAAAAATCTCAGAAAACATCATTGAGGTGAGACCCGTAGAAAGATGTGGTCTCCATCCTCGAACTGTAGAGGTCTCCGTCTTTTGTCAACATACGACTTCTTCCTGATTTGTGTAGTCTTCATCCACTCCTGGATGACATGCACCTTCTCTATGGTAGCCTGTATCATCTCCGGTCCCACTAGTGCTTACTCCCCTGGATCAGTCCAGCTCAAATGCGATCTATATGGTTTCCCGTACAACGCCTCGAAAGGTCTCATCCCAATGGTGGAGTGATTTATATTGTTGTATGAAAACTCCTCCCAAGGTAAGTGATCCTCCTAGATGCAACCAAAGTCAAGGACACAAGAACACAACATGTCCTCAATGGTCTGAATGGTCCGCTCATTCTGACCATCATTCTGTGGATGGAAGGCGGTGCTCAAGCGAAGCTACATCCCGAAAGCCTCCTGCAACCCCTTCCATAGCTGGGAAGTAAACCCTATATCATGATCGTAGATAATTTCCGTGGGTAGTCCATGTAGCCGCACAATCTCTTTCACATACAGCTGTCATAATCTCTATACTGAACCCTGCTCTCTAATCGTTAGAAAGTAGGATAACTTGGTGAGTTGGTCAATGATCACCCAAATTGAGTCATGTTCCCTGGATGTACGTGGAATTCCTATCACAAAGTCTATGGATATCCCATCCCACTTCCACTCTGGGACCTCTAAAGGCTGAAAAAATCCTACTAGTACCTGATACTCCACCTTAAATTTCTAACAAGTGAGGCACCAAGAAACAAACTCCACTATGTCCTTCTTCATTCCAGACCACCAGTGCCATCGTCAGAGATTCTGGTACATCTTCTCCAGTCTGGGATGTATCGCTAGAGGGGATGTGCAGAACTCCCTCAACACATCATCCTGAAGTGACATTGGTACCATGGTACATCCTCTGAAGAGGATGACATGCTCGCCACCTTCATAAAATTCATTAGGTGATTGTCCTTTAGATATATAAGCACATCTTGTCTTTTAGTCAGCATCCCCATGCTGCGTCACCCTGACACACTGATGAAATGGGGGAGTGGCTGTAAGAGACTGAAGAAAAAGCTTCTATATCTTTATCCCCAAAGGATATCTGCAAAGTTTCCAGCTACTCTGTCACTTCACCTAGCAGCTGTATATCATACCACCTACTGAGTGCATCTGCAATAACGTTTCCCTTCCCCAGAGTGTGTACTATCTCGAAGTCATAGTCTTGGAGGAACTCAAACCAACGTCGTTGTCTCAGTTTCAGGTCCTTTTGAGAGAAGATATACCTGAGACTATTGTGATCAGAGTACACAGTAAAACACTCACCCATCAGATAATGTCACCACATCATCAAGGAAAAGACAACCGCTGATAACTCTATGTCATGGGTAGCGTAGTTCTGCTCATTCTGTCTCTACAGTCAAGATCCATATGCGATCACAGCTTTCTCCTGCATCAGGACACATATGTGTCTGGTCCCTGATCCGTTACAGTAGACTACATACCCTACACCTTCCTCTCGAAGCCTCAGGATGGGGGCACTAATCCGCCCCTGCCTCATCTCCTGAAAGCTCTGCTGGCATCTCTCTAACCACACAAAGGGTTACCCCTTCTTCGTCAAGGTTGATAGTTATGCTACAACTCTGGAAAAATCTGGCGCAAATCTCCGGATTTTATAATTAAATTATAATATTTATATATTTTTTATAAAAATCCATATATTTTAAACCATCAATATTATCATTCCTTTTCATTCTTATCCTGAAACAACTCTAAAGCCCTATTTTTAGATGTTTCTTATATTGAACAAGTAATTGGGTCAACACAATAAAACAAAATGGAGAATAATTATGCCATAAAATAATATTTTTATTCCTATAATTACATAAATTCATAAATATTATTTATTTAAGTATTTCCACTGTTATACTAATAAAATATTCAAATTATTTTGCATAGAACATTATAAAAAACTATCTTTTATTGAAATAATATCTTACTTAATTATTTTCATTCTAAAGCCAGTCATAAAATATTTATGATTAAAAAATGAATCATTAAACAATTGAATGATATATTATTATGTCATATATATTAATTAATCCATAAAATTCATAATATTTACTCATATATCTCATATTGTTTCATATTATAACTCATTTTAGCATTTATTAGTGTATTTTTTAATTTAAAACAGATATTAAATATTTACACCATGGTATAATTTGAATATATAGATTCCAAATATTAAATTATTTAAAAAATATATAAATATAATAAATTTAAAAATTTTAAAAAATATAATTGTAGTATAAAAGTAAGATTCCTTGACAACTGACTCTTTTTAATTGAAATGTTTTTATTTCAATTTGATAAATTCCATTATAATTTCCTGCCTAATATTAGTTATTTATATTCATATAAGTAGTCCATTTAATAAACATAATCATCCAATCACTAAAAATTAATTTTTCTCTAACAATATTAGATTCATAAATGTAAATTTTTATAATAAGTTGTGTATTATAATTATTAATAGTATCATTTATTTTATTAGTAACTACATATAAATAAAAACAAAACTCCATGTTATATAACCCCTTAATACATAATTATTTGTTACATATATTGGTTATCCAATACTGGCCAAAGGCTACCTGATTTATCACTTCAGTATATCAACCACAAATGATTGTCTTCCTCAAACAAAAAACATACCTTGAATGAATATATACAAAAATTACAACCACTATTATACTTATTTATATAACTAAAAAAATATCACTGAAAATCAGTCACATTTTTTATATAACATACACTCTATTTTTTGTATTATTTTTTGTATTCTAACATTAATAAAAATAATTATCATATTCTTCACAGTGACTTTTCTGTACCACATTCACCTTTTTTGGATATCAACTATTACATTTTTTATTTATTTAATTTTTATTTATTTATTTATTAAATTTAATTCATGTGTTATCCTATAATAAGATAATATTTCATTATCGATAATTCACATTCTAATATTTAATGGAATTACCTATTTATATATTTATGTTTATAATTATTAATATTATTATAATAAGAAAAATATTCTTCTACATAATTTTTTCTATAAAACATAACTAGGGATGTAGGAAACTAGGAATAATAATAAAAGTACAACCTACTCCAAAAATTACCAAAATTAAAGAAACAATTCCAAGATATAAAAATAAGAAACAAATAGAAAATTCAAATGATGAACAGGTATTGCATAGATGTGTGGAAAGTTTGAGGACAAGAGGATACTATGCCTTGAGACTTTAAACTTACATGTATCAAATTTATACCTCTAAAAGACTCTACTTTCTACCACCTCCCATTGATGACACCTCAGTCATTACCAAAACTACCATACCAATGGGATGAAATCTCATTACCCAAAATAATTTCTACCAATTCATTATTCCCATCAATGGTGAGATTTAATGGTAATATATTATCCTTATACCAAAAAAATAATAAACTATAAATTATATCCTCATCAATGAGGATGAATATCCAAAAATCAACAATCATTGAACCATAGGACCAATAAGAAAAACACACATGTTGCATCTGATTTTATCCATCATCACTTTCATAAACAACTATTTTCCTCAACACTCTTGAATAATGTGGGCCTACATATGATGGGATTTATTATTGTAGCCTAAAAATACATTTATGATATATAATAAATCATATTTTACAAGTATTGTTTTATTTTGAGGATAGAGAAATAATAATGCATTACATATCATGAATTAATTTTGATTATAAAAACAATAATTAATAATGAGATATAAATAAAAATAAACAATCATAGACTAATATAAACTCCAATTTCTTGAATAATCTAATGATAATCACTCCTTCTATAAAAAAAATTAAAAATAAATATAGGAGTTATGAATGTTACCAAAATTATCAATGGAAGTATATATCCTTTATATGGGAAGTAGTGAATGTTGAGAAATGAGAATGGTGGAGTATGTATAGGGTATAAATGGAAAATTGATAGTTAGGATCTGACTGTTACCTAACTATTGTTCAATATAATCATTGTTCAATATGTTCATTGAGAATTATAACCTTAGTTAATAATGATACATTTAGAATTAGTGTATATAAAAGTTAATGAGAAGAGATAATTTATATAGAAGGGATAAATGATAGCCTCAACTACTAGGATGAGTATATTTATCCTGACTTGGGAGGGTTCTAGTGACCCTAGGGTTTTCACTAAGAAAGCATATGTATAGAGTCAAAAAGTAAAGTGCAAGTGTAATGGACTACTAGATATGTTCATGTTAGTGGAGATTGCCCCTAGATCTATGTTTGCTGATCCAACCCATGAAAGTAACATTATCGGTAACCTTTCTATTAATGTGTATTATGATGTAATAAGGGGTTTCATATAATGACCTTTATATTGTAAAAGAGTAATTTTATTCATATAATTGAGATATATTTTTCTTTAGTTCCATTTACATTATTTTATTATTTTAAAAAAATACATAAACATATGTGATAAATATGATAAATATAATATTAGATATAAAAACATAATTGTATATTTGGAAAATATGTAATTTAGATTAGGATTTTAAATAAAATATATTTTCATGAAATTGTCTTATAAAATGCACTTTATATATATAAATTATAATATAATTTTATAATGCCCAACATAATTTTTGTAAGACCTATAATGTTGTTAACTTCATAAAAACCGTTGTTTATTTAATTAATGAATATTTTTATTTGAAATTTATAATTCTAATATTTAGAATTTTAATTGATTAAATAAATATTATATTTGAAATTAGGAAGTTGAAATTTGGTTAGGGTTGAATTTTTAATTTTTTTTAAAAATGGAATAAATTTTCTGAACAGTATAAAATATAGTTTTCTATTTTTGTTATGTTATATGAACTCATAAACATTTAATAATGGAATAATAATTAATAAAATTGAATCCAAGAACAAAACTAAGATATTTTACTATTATCATGTATTTTAATGAATTAAAATGAATTTTAAAAACTATAAATGAGTTTCTAAAGTAAAATGGAAATTGAGGTTTGAAAATTAATTTTTTTTGGAAAACTTATTCTCCAAATACCAAAATATATTTAAAAAGCTGATTTTTTATGAAAATATAATATTTCAAAAAACCCACTTCTTAATATTATAAACCGTGATCCAAAACCGTGGGTAAGATAATATTTTTGTTTATTTTCTGTAACCAAGATTTCCAATGACTATATTAAGAAATTATTATAAATAAATCCAAAATTTTCTATAAATTCACTTTCATTAACACATTCTTATCCACTCCAAAGAAAATATTCAATAACTTCCCACTATTTTTCCTCTACATATCCTTTATAGGGAGTTTCTACGGTTCCATGATACTCTCCTTAATCTTTAAGAAATTGTCTCTTAGGGTATAGAATTCTCTTCCTCTCTCTTTTTAACCAAGAATTTCATTTATAAGTTATCCTCTAATTTTAAAGTTATCATGTTCTCTTATAAATATCATCATTCCGTTAGTATTCAAAAAAATATATCAATTGGAGTCTTCTATTCTCTTTAATTAATCATGTTCTATAAACCACATTGTATACCCACTGTGCTGCAGAGATCATTATTTTATTTCCCAAGCCTCTATTTTTGTACATTGAATAATGAACCCCATTTTTATTAAATTTTATTAAAATATATTTTGTTATAATTAATTTTTATGGGATATCACGTATGGAAGTTACATTTCCTTCTCTTGGGTTAAACATGATGAAAAGTTTAAGTCATTAAATTCTGAGGTGATTAATTATTTTCTATGAAAATTTCGCATATTATCTATGTGTTATTGATGAAATTATTTATTTTGATATATGTTGAAGAAATTAATTAAAACATATGAATGGTGTACTATTATAGATATCCAATTCATTAGGTTAATAATTAATTTCAATAGATGACATGTTTTTGATTCCTTGGTTAGTAACCTTGGTAATATGTTTTAAGAAACCTTAATGGTAGGCTTATAAATTTGTATATTTTATTATTTAGCCTCATTAACATGTTATGTGTTATATATATGATTATTCTGTCATGTTACGCCTCATGTTTTAACTAGGATTATTACTCATATTTTATTACTGTTGTTTATCCCTTACTAGGATTTATTCTAACCCATTTCTACTAATATATGTCTCTAGTAAATCCCCAATAGTGAGGTAAAATAGGATGAAATAATAAAGTAGTCATTCAATATAATTAAATAATGTTTATTATTAAGTTATCCCTGTGTATTTAATGTATATTTAATACATAATTATAAAATTCAACTCAAATATCCATTGTAGAGAAAATGTTTTTGGTATCTCAAATTTTCACTTATATGTTGATCAGAATGAATAGGGCCATCAAGAGATTTTTATAAACATGCATCCTTAATATAATGAATGAAAATATTATTTCAATTAATTTAGTAAATTCATCATTTTTATATGATTATACTCTAATTAAACTATGGTTAGTATATATTTAGTCATATTAATTAAACAATATCAATTTTCTGCATGTTTGTATGAATTATTCAATTATACAATGAAGAAAATCCAATTTTTTCATGATCCTATGATTTAAAAAATTATAAAAATTCCATAAACATGAAATATTCCTGAACATGTGACATATATAGATATGAATATATTACCTTTTTAGAAAAAATTATATATAAATATCCTTTACTCACTCACATATGAAATATTTTCCATCTAAGGGTGTGCATGATCTGTTCAATTGAAAATTATAAGTTTTACTCAAAACTATTCATGTGTAAAATTATCAAATTCATCTATATTTATAGAAAAATACACATACGATTGTATAATACTATTACAATCAAATTCACTCTTCCATGTTTTTTATAGTTCCATGAATACCTTAATATCCTAAATATAAATTATTCAGTCACATGTATGAAATAAATAAATTTCATATAATATCTAAATTTAAATAAATAATATTTCTTTACTAAAATGGACTAATTATTTTTAGGTGTATTAGTTCTATATAAGTAGTAGATGAATGTACTGTGGAAAAACAATAAGAAGTAAAAGGGTTTATTAATATACAAAAACTCAAAAGTAAAGGTTTATTGAAAAATTAAATGGTTATATTTTATGATTACTTTTTAGTAATGATAAATTTTATTTATTTACTTTTTTAATGGATATTTTTATTTTTTGAATTTATATGGTGAGTTTAAATGTGATATTCATTTAAAAACGAATTTAACATTAATAGAATTATAACTCTTAATGATGAAATCCACTCTAATAAGGAAGTGAATTTGGTATCATATGAAAATAAGACCAATCCATTGGTGTTTAATAGTCATATTCATATTAAATAAGGTGAATTACTGATTTGGAATTATATTTAGAAGTAGTTATTATAGAATTTAAGATAAAATACTAGATATCAAGTAAAAACTATTGAAAAAATGAACTATAGCCATGGTTGGTCATTCCTAGGGGTATAGGTCACCTGTATCCAAAAATAAAAAATTCTTGTGGTTATAGGTGGCATATAACCAGAGGCACCCCATACCCATAGTTATATGTTTACCCACACAACTAGAGGAACCCAATACCCATTGGTGTTGGTTCTCTTGTCTATAAGGTATGTTGTTTTCATGGTTTCTCCTAGCCATTATAACTATCCTTCCATGTATAAGGCTATTAACATTGGTGTCATTTCCCCTCGACCATTGGGAATATATAGCCATGAGCATCATCAACCGGTGGTAATATATTTATAAATTGAAATTAATTTAACAATGGTAATAAAATATATTTCAATAAATATATATACATTTTTGTATTTATATTTGTAAATTAAATGGGTTATAGCATAGTGATGAAGCATGTTACATTGTCTGTGAGAGACCCGAGTTTGAAACCAAAATCGAATATTTTTCTTGTCAACACTATAGTCATGATTTTATATTTGTGTCTATATGGGTATTCATGTGGGACACCCTATTATGATAGGCTATAGCTAATACGATGTCTCGTGGCTAATTTCTATTAAGCTATATTAATTAAAACAACACCCATGAAAACTATGATTTTTTTAGCTTATATTAATGCCACATGTGTTTCATCCATGGTAATAGGTCATGGATATAACCCATTTGTCTATAGTGGTGGAATTATTTTTGATGTGTAAAATTAATATTAAAGAGTAATATTGAAAACTATTTAGTATTTAGAGAATTAAATTCAATTACTTAGGGATACTATGAACAAGATATCTAAACAAATAATAAAATTACAATTGGATTTTGTGAAATTGTATTTTCAGAGTAAAAATATTTTTAAATTAGTGGTAATGAAGAGAATTAAAATTGAAGAATAATTAAGGGATATGACAATCATTGTTATCATATTGGATTATAGATGTATGCATAATAATTCTAATAATTAAATTATATCAATTATAAAATGAATAAAGTATGAGTTCAAATGTAACAAGAATTTTGAAGAATTTTGAATTCGAGAATTGTAAAAATGTATAATAATAATAAAGAAATAACATATTTTGTTAAATAAATAATTTAAAAAGAATCAGAATGAGATTAAATATTTTGCACTATATTTAGCAATAAACATAGACACATTGAAGAAGTCTGTTTCATAAAATTAGTGAAAATTGAAAATATTTCAACTCAAAAAAGCTCATAGAAATATTTAATCAATAAAATACCATTTAAAGGAGAAAAATTTAGTCATGATAAGATTTTCAATAGGGATATTATAGATTCAAGAATGTTTAGAAATGAAAAAGAGAAAAATTATTAAATGATATTAAGTTTTGGTGAGAAAAATTGTATAAAATTTGAGGTTTATAAGAAATCCTACAAAAAATATTTAATAAATAATAACTAACCTAGTATATCACTTTATTTTTTTAAAAAACAATTCAGTAATTTTAAAAACCAAATTGAAAAAAAGAAATATAAAAATAAATTTTTAAACCTATAATTTACTCACCTGTTTAGATTTTTTTATTTTTAAAAGAACCACTTTTATGGGATAATATGGGAACCCTGAAAATAACACCATATAACAATTTAAACCAGCCTACCAATCCAACTACATAAAATTCCAAAAAATCAAGAGGAAAAAATATGATAGTTTTAGTAAGCGAGGTAATCTAGGTAAGGGGCCCACATGTTCAAGAACTCTAAGGGAGACCTAAAGTGGGGATTAAAACTTATTGGAGATACCCGAGGGAGACACAAAAAAATGGTAAAATGGTTAGAGAAAACAAGGAGATAGTTGGATTTATATAATATATATAGACCAAAAAAAATTACAGAAAGGGTAAAACCATCCAAAATTAGGAAAAATAGAGACACAAAAAAATTGAATCAACTCTAGAGAACCAAAAATAAGTAAAGAAAGATAAAAATAACAAATGGGGAGAATTATTCTCTAAGTAGGTTAAGACATTGTGATTATAATACTAATTAAAACATAGAGAAACCCATGTTTTGAAAGATATGAGGTATGTCATCTTCCTGATGAAAAAAGATCTTACCTAAATGAAATTCATTTCATCGTTGAAAAATATTTATAATATTTTCCTTTTCTTCCTCTAAAATTGTAACATCATATATTGATATACATCCATCTTAATGATATAAATAATTTATAAACCATGGTATTTTTATATGGTATATGATATTATTGATGATATAAATCAATAATAGACATTAATATCTCATGAATTTGAATTTTTATTCATATCAATGGATACATAATTTGAATAGAATTTATTTTATGTCATAACAAACTAAATATTAAATCTTAAAATAAATATGATCATCATAAAAATAATATGGACATCATATTTATTTATTAAAGGATCCAAGAAAAACTTATTACCATAATATAACATCATACATAGAAAATCCAAACATAAGTTCTTTTAAAATTAATTTCCAAACACAATTCATTAAAAGGATATATAATTCTTGGAAAATAATAATAATTTAAAATTTTATGAACTATAACATAAATAAAATATAAAATATTGAATGTTAATGCATATTTATTAGAAAAAATCATCAATTTCTTACCCAAAGGAATGAATATGAATCAAACCAAATGGGTTAACCAATTCCTTATTATTGTAATAATGGAAATAAAAATTAATGTATTTATAAGGAAATTTTATTGATCAATAATAAGATGCAGAATGAAAATTATATAAAACACTAGAGCAAGAGAAAATATAAAAATAGTTATAAATTTAAAAGAAAGAACATTTTAAATAATGGTTAAAAATACACTTTCCAATTTAATAAGGCATCAAGTATGAGTCAAAAACTATGTAAACAGTAAACAGAATTATAAATACATATTAAAAAAACTAATATTTTTAGTGTATAAGATAAATAAAACATTCCAAGTATGATAAATAAAAAATAAAATATAACATGATTTACCAAATAAAAAAATAGTAATGGGTCATATGAAAATTATATAATGTATAAGAAAAAGTGAGAAGTTGATGTTATAAAGTCATGAAAATCCATATAAATAGAATAATAGATATTCTATATATAATAAATTAAAACTATGTATAGAATAAAAATAAATAGACTTAAACAAAAAAGTTTTTGAAACCCCTCACTTCCTTCTAATATGCTTCAATTAAATTATTCCTTCTTCGTTATTTGAAACATTTTACATTGATTGATTCATAATGATGAGAAATTGTTTTGTAAGAGTCTTGGGAAAAAAGAAACAAATTTTGGGTAAGAATATATAAATACTGAGGGGAATAACAGAATTTATAAAATAGATTTAGAAAGAATATAAAATCCATTGTTTATATATATTTTATGGGTTAAACATGTAATTCATGTATGAAAATATCTAGAATTTTTTACAATTAATGTCACGACCCATCCCCTGAGGCCCGTGCCATGATTACCCCAAGCCCGACTTCCATAGGCTAGGGGTAGGTAACTAGCACCAAAGGCGTAATTTCTTAAAACTTGGAAGGAATTTTATTTATAACAAGTAACACACACATAAGTAAACACATATCTGAATGAAACACCATGTAAAATATCTAACAAAAGGGTGATGAAAGTAAAAGGGGCCAAAATACAAGTCCAACTGGAATGTACAAGTACAAATAAGATGCAATACAACTGATGGAAAAGAAAAGATAGCTACTGGATCTTCCTCCAAGGTTCCTACCTGAAGGGTAGGTACAGATCGTCTCATCAGCACTCCACGTACATCCGTCTACTCCGTGTACCGACAAGCCGTACGGTCCACCTCTGGGTACCGTCCAGTCCTGGAACTCTTGACCTCAGTCAGCATTGTCTATTGTCTGCATCCAACATAACAATGTGCAGGCATAGCCTGTGCAAGGGTGAGTATAACGATACTCAGTAGGGACCCCGAGACCCTCAAGGACTCGAAAAATCCAACAAGGATAAACCACAAAGTACGAAATCAACAGATAACCCTACTTAGGTATATTCCCATATATATATGTGGAGTGGAGTCAGTTTTCTAGTCATACCCTCGATACACCAACTGTCACGAAGTCCCACGAAGAAGAATCTCAAAGGCCAGACATGTCAAAGGTGTCTCAATGCAATAGACAATGCGTCAATCAGACGCCCAGTCTGTGAGTTATTAGTATTTTAGTCCTGGGGGCCGAGTTGGATTCGTGCACAATCCAACCTGATCGTATCTCAACTATACCCCAAACTTCAGTGGGGTATACTCTAAGGAACTGTATTGCTCCTTGAATTTCCTACTCCATTGATGGTTTGTCAAACGGACATCTGGTGCCAAATATGTGGCCAAAAGAAAGAAAAGGGTCGTAGTGGGCTTGGGTCCGGTCCAACCCAGTCAGACTGACCCAGCCCGACTTAGTCTGGGCAGACCCAATTCGGGTTGACTTGGCCGGCACCGTTGGGTCTATCTCGACCTGTTGGGCCCAGCCCAGCCGGCTGAAAGGGGCCACCTAGATCCATGAGGGCGCGGACCGGCCGCGAGGGCAGATATGGGCCTCAGGCGCCTCGAGGGCGGTTCGGCCCGGAGGACGCCGCATGGGAGGCTCAGCTTGGATGGCGCCGTGAGGGAGGCTCAGCCAAAGGCACAGGGCCATTTCGGCTTGGAGGGTCATGGGGGTGTGGCTTGGGGCAACTTGACCTGGGGGTCGGGGTGGCATGGCAGGGGCCGGTACATCCAACAGGCTGCGCGCCCGAGACAGGTTCTTCCTAGAGGCTGGAGTAGTTGGGGTGTCTCGGCCGACGGATGGCACAGCCAGGGAGGTTCAGTCAGGAGGTCAGGGTGTATGGGGGGCGGGGTTCGGCGTGGCTCGGTGGCGGTTTGGTCGGCAGCAGCACGAGGCCGATTTGGTCGGGAGGCTGGAGCGCTGTGGGGGCGGTGCAGGTCGCAGAGGCCGTGGGTGGCGGCGTTGTTTCCTTCCTTGCCTTTGTTGCATTTGTCGCCTTCATCACCTTCATCGCATTCGATGAACACCACAAAACAACACAAGGGTTAAGGGGAGGACAATCCATGTTAGTTTGGCCCGCACTCTCCGCCTTAGAGCAGTAGCAAGAGGTTCAAAAGAACGATTCCCATCAAAACCTCCTGAAAAGATTCTTCCCAACCAAAAAAAGAAAAATAAGGGGGGGTGTACTTGTGAACTGTTAATCATACAACATTAAACACCTTCAACTTCCCTCAACAATTTATTCCCAACCGGCAAGGAAAACATCTGCAGATCAACTTGTTAATAAGTTGATCCGCGTTCTTTTTTTAGAAGGAAATAATCAACGGAATAAAATCATAGTTAAATAAAAACCCTACCTTGTTCGATGTTGGTTGAAATTGGCATGAGAAGGCGGACGTCAATTTGTTGAAGACGAAAATGTCCTACGTCGAAGGATGTTCCAAGGAATAAGGTCGAAGTCGTCAACATTCTTCATGGAGGAAGCATTCTTCATTGGAGAAGATTTTTCCCAAGAGCTACTCCTCTCCCCAATTCCACCAAATAAAATAGATAACCAATAATAAAAAGTGTTTACCCAATTTAAACGTAGGCACAATTCAAATTGGATTAAATTAATTTGGCTCAATTAAGTGGTGTGTTGGAAGGATTAATGGTATGTGCATTGGAACAATTAAGGTGGATGAGGTCAAGAGGCTCCCCCTCATTTATTGTGGGAGTTTAGGGTTTCTCCGAATTAAAGGGGGGTTTCAAGGGGGTTAAGTTCCGGGTTTTCCCCACCACCATATCCTCTCATGGGAGGTTATGGTTCAGGTGGTCCCCACATCCTTAACCTATCATGGGAGGTTATGGTTTGGTGGTACCAAATTCCAACTTCCACATGGGGGTTTAGTTCCGGTGGACCCTACCTGAAATATCCACATTGAATCTCAAAATAAAATAAAATAATATTTATTATTATTTTATAATTTCCATGAAAAAACCTTAAAACTAAGTTTCCCCCTCATCCATCTGCCATTGAGGTGAAAGTCTCCTTATGTGAATATCGACGCAGTGAGTTCAAAAGTGCCCTCAGATTTCAATTCCGAGAACCGGTTCAAAAGATCAAAAAACCCACTCGCATGTTTACTGAACATACCCAAAAAAAGTTCAGAAGTTCATTTCGGGCACTTTGGGCCTCGGAATCACGCACCGTCAATTTTCGCAGACTCATAAAATTCCCATTTATTTTTTTAAAATAAATTACTTGGAAATTCCGGGTCTTTAAATTCTACCACCTCCTAGCTATACGTCCCCGTAATACACAACTCAAACTACATAAACAAGTAGAGGTACTGAGCACGCATCTGAACCTCCCACTCCCAAGTGCTGTCTAGGAGGTTCTCGTGCAGCCAGCGAATTCACACCAGAGGTATCGACCATCCCTGAAGGACTCGCTACTATAACGACCCATAATTTACATACATGGTTATTACTTAAAAATTGAAGCATAATTATTACAACATTTAACAAAACCATGAAAGAACCATATATGTATAGTGTCTTTAGAAACTGGGAAACATAAATCACTAGTTCATAAATCATCTAGATTGTCTCCCATTTATTTCATAATATCTAGTGTCCATTTTTGGAATATCCTGCTTAATATCCTTCTTCCTGACCTGAGGAAAATAAAACATACAAAAGGGTGAGCTCAAATGCTCAGTAAGGGTAACAAAAGAAATATAAAACATATCATATTCATAAGAACATAACATTTTGAAAATCTTATGCTACAAAAGAGATCATAACATGGGATAAACCATATAAGTGAAATATAATCCCAATAATCATAACAAAAAACGTGACGCTTTTTGGAATACACACATATTCATAGAAAGTCATTTCTTAGTAGTCATGACTCATTGAAAAGACTATCTTAGCAGACAAAGTCCATTTTTGAACCGAGTTCACTCCTCGTTTCAGTCCTGTTTCACTGAACTGGTTTAACCTGCCGTTCCAGCCATGTCTATCTCATGAGATATAAATCTTTACCCAATGCATTAGAGGGAGATATAGTTCCCACCCATCTCATAATGATACCATTCTTATGTGTGCCACAAAATCATAAACCATATATCATAGCATAACCCATGTAATAAAAATGGGATTCTTAAACATCATGTCATCATAACATAATCCATAAAAGGATATCGTAAAAATAATTCCATCATAACATAATCAAATAAATGTAAAAATAGGGATATAAACAGAACCCTATATTATCTTAGATGGAAAATAATTTTGATAAAACACTTGAACTCCATTCTTGAGGAAAATATCCTTTCTACTTCAAAATCATTTTCATTTCTTAACATGTCATATAATTTTGAACTAAAAGAAGTTAATTAAAAATAAACTTTAAAACTTGTAAAGTAAGCTTCATGGAAATAATTTTCTAGAAATCCATTCGTGCCATATAAGTTAAAAAAATATTCTTCCCGTACTTTGGCCAGAAAAGTCAAAAAGTACCTCGTACGAAAAACAACAAAATATTCCTTTCATATCTTTTACGAAAAACTCACCGAAGGGTAAAATTGGATTTAAACAATTGTAAGTGGATGGAAATAATATTACATATTGGGGAAACATGTATGTGGATGATAAATATTCCCCAGTAAATTCTGAATTATAAACAATATCGGATAAAAATGAGATTGTGAGATTTCCCCTTACCTTAGGTCCGATTTGCTTCGTAAGTGTCTGAACCTCCTGTATAATGATTTAAATAATGTCATTGACTTATTAAAGAATCATAATTATTTTTATGATATCATATATGGTCATATTTTTATCTTTTTATTAGTAATATTTCATTGCTACTTGTTATTCGGGTGTTTATTGCTTTATGTTCGTATGTGTGTTTTGTCAAATAAATTCTTACCCCTCTTTTTAGGTTATAGACACCTAATTTATAGAATGGTATTAGTGTAATATATATCATATTTATTCATTCAATTCATTTATATAATCACTATGCAATGAAGATCATGTAGAACGAGTCGCATCACATCGTGGAGACTGTATTCCGTACGTACGTACGAGGGATGATATCATTCCCATGATTGTGAAATTGTATTGGAGTGCATGTATACTATTTCAGAATCAATATCACTTTACAATAATCATATTTAGTCATTATTTAAACCATTATACCCATCCAAGTAAGGTGGTGGTGGAAAATAGATTACACCACGGCGTGGAGACGGTATTCCGTACGTACGCACGCGCGGTGATTTCGTTTTCCGTAGGATGGATAGATGGTGAAATAGGGTTGTTTCATACTTATAATAAAATATCAGTATATTAGTGATACTTATGTTATTACTTCATAATGAAACAACTAAATAAGAAGAAGTAGAGGAAGAAATAAAGTTTAAAGAATCGGTAACCGACATTACCTCTTCTTTGAAGCGCCTCTTTGAGACCTCCTCTTAGGGCACTAAAATTGGTCTTTGAAGAAAACCAGGACCTATAAAATGTTTCTAGGGAAGTGGGAAAGTTAAATGGGCAGGGTTTGACCGATCTTGAAGGCTCAAATTGGTGTGAGGAGGAGATGGAGGAGGTGCCCTTTTATAAGGGAGGAGAGGGACACCTTTGGAAATATAAGAAATATTAGTTTATATTAAATCCCAACCCCACCTAAAAACTTCCAAAATGACTCATATCCAAACATTAGATGATATAGGGTTGTAATATAATCAACCAATAAAATTTATACATGTTAGGATTTATTTGAAACATTATCAACTTGATTTATCCTTATTTATCAATTTAATTTTATTTGTGGTAATAATATTCTAAATTTTAAATTATTATAAATAATTACATATGTGTTGTGAATTTTCCATAATTTGACACTTTATGACATGTTCGACCATATAAATTTTAATTTATAATTTTTAAATATTTTTGTGATTTTTAAACAATTTTATAGTATGTTATTTTTATAAAATAACAATAGTGTCGATTTTGACACTATTCATTTATTTGAATTTAAATAAAATATATACAGAAGATATGTTCAAACTAAAAGCTTTAATAGCTTAATAAACTTTCATATGTATCTATAAAATTATTTCAGAACATTGAATAGTTCATATAATATTTATTTTAATATCTTTAAAACCATTTATTTGATATTTTAATTAATAAAATAATTTCAACAACACTATTGTGTCATAATTAATGATAATTATTTAATCTCTAAAAATTATAAATAAATTAATATGATATAGATAATGGTATTAGATTTCTGGAGACTATTAATGTTCGAAGTTTCATTAAGATTATCACTAAATTAAAATTATTATACTTATAAGATTTAAGAAAGCGACATGTTCTCACTTTCTTTGGTTTCAATAATAATTAAATTATTTTCATGGAACAAATTCCATTAAATGAATCTAATCCGACCCTTAGGTGATATGGGTAGACTTTTAGTCATCCAATATGATTTTGGCAGGTGTTAGGGTAATTTTATATTCTTATATTTACCCTTAATTACCCGATTTACCTTTAACTATAGTAAATAAAATTTACCGTAGTTCCTATTCATAATGCCCAAAAATAAAAAGTAGCCTATTAACATAATTTCTACCCAGTGATTCCAAATATGGAATGAATTTTTCAAAATTAAAATCACATAAGTTGCAGTAATTAATTTAAAATTAATCTCGTTATTAAGAAAACAAGTTTTAGAAGTTAAAACATTGCCAAAGATTGAAATGTTTTTACCTATGAATTCAATGTGAAATTAATGCTAATGACATATATTAAATTAAATGGTAAAAATATATTATTTTTATACTTTAAAACCATTCAATATTATAATTTAACCATATAAATTATCTCAATGAAAAAAGTTGTTTTTAATTACAAATTAGCATATTTTTACTATTCATCAAAATATGAAAGTTTTCAGAAAAATATAAAAAATCTATCCAAAGTAAATTTTTATATCCTGATTCCAAAGAATAATTTTATTTTGTCAAATTTAACTTATAAACATGTCAAAATCTAGATTTAATGTGGGTGCGTCATCAAAAGGTGGCAAAACTGCATTTTTTGAAAAATACTTATTTTACCCAAAAAATTTATTTTGTTCTCTTACCATCTTCTAGAAAATGTGTAAGATGAATAATAATGTTATAAAATTCAAAATGTAGTAAATACTATTCATAACGGCTAGTCCATAGTAATATATCATTGTATAGTGAAACCCGATATTACGTACTACACACGCTATCGAGGAAGGTCGTGATTGCGTGTAATGCAAGACAAGTCAGTATTGTGTGTTGTGAAAGATTCCTTTGGTGTTGCGTATAATATAAGTCATAATAAAATATTTCTCATAAAATCTCAGGGTGTTACATTCTACCCCCCTTAAAATGAATTTCTCCCTCGAAATTCGTCACTTCATTACAAACAGATGAGGATACCTCTGCCTCATCATATCCTCAACTTCCCATGTAGCTTCTTCTAATTGGTGGTTCCTCCATAAAACTAACACCAAGAGAGTGGTCTTGTTCCATAGGACTTTTTCTCTACGATACAGAATCTCTATCGGTTGTTCTTCATAAGAAAGATCTTGCTCCATCGGTACAACTTCTGAGCTGAGTACATGTGAAGGATCAGGTATGTACTTTCTCAGGAGAGATAAATGGAACACATCGTGAACTTCAGATAGATTCGGTGGAAGCGCCAATCGGTAAGCTACCTTCCCAACACGATCCATAATTTCAAAAGGACGGATATATCTAGGGCTCAACTTTCCCTTCCTTCCAAATCTCATGACCCTCTTCCAAGGAGATATTTGTAAGAACACTTTATCACCCACTTCAAACTCTAGATCTTTTCTTCGGTTGTTGGCATAAATTTTATGTCGAATCTGAGCTTCTCTTATGTGTTGTTGAATAGATCTGACCTTTTCTGCCATCTCATCAACAAGATCAGGTCCTAATAGATTTCCTTCCCTAACTTCATCTCAACAAGTTGGAGTTCTGCATTTCTTTTCATAGAGGGCTTCATAAGGATACATCTTAATATTGGAGTGAAAGCTATTATTATAAGAAATTTCCACCAAATATAGGTGTTGATCCCAACCACCTTCTAAATACATAGATCAAGCTCTCAACATGTCTTCTAGTGTTTGAATTGTCCTCTCAGACTGACCGTCTATCTGAGGATGGTAAGCAGTGCTGAAAATCAACTCTGTATCTACAACATGCTGAAGACTTCGCTAGAATTTCTAGGTAAACATCGGATCCCGGTCAGATATAATGGAAAGTGGTACTCCATGAAATCTTACCACTTCCTTTACATATATCCTGGAAATCTGATCAAGAGAAAAAACTTCTCTAATAGAAATTAAGTGTGCCGACTTCGTAAGACGATCAACTATAACCCAGATAACATTATTGCCTTTGGATGTTTTAGGAAGTCCAGTGACAAAGACCATAGTGATGTTTTCCCATTTCCATTCTGGTATGGGTAATGGTTGTAACATCCCCTTAGACTTTTGTCTCTCAACTTTAATTTGCTGACAAACCAAGCATCGAGAGACATATTTAGAAACATCTCTTTTCATGCCATCCCACCAGAAGTACTTTTTCAGGTCCCTATACATCTTTTTACTTCCAAGATGAATAGAAAATGAAGAACTATGAGCCTCATCCGGTGGATCCTTCTTTAATTATGGTATGGGAGGAACACAAACCGATTCTTGAACCTTATTATCCCATCACAATCAAGGTTGAATTTAGGAACATTTCTCACCTTCTTTTGTAACTCTACATCTTCTTTCTGTGCCTCTTTAATCTTCACGTGTATAGATGGTTGAACATTCATTTGAGAAAGATAAGATTTTTCCCTTTCAATTATAATTCCAAGATCCATCCATTGTATATCCATAAATATTGGATCTTTTGTGATCCTGATCATGGATAAGATAGCATGGTCATGTCGACTTAATGCGTCTGCTACCTTGTTTGCTTTCCCAGGGTGGTAATAAATTGAGTAGTCGTAATCCTTAATCAGCTCCAACCATCTTCTTTGACGCATATTTAACTCCTTTTGTGTGAAAATATACATTAACCTTTTATGATCAGTATAAATATCACACCTTTCACCATAAAGGTAATGCCTCCAAATCTTTAATGCAAATATTACCGTAGCTAACTCCAAATCATGAGTTGGGTAATTTTGCTCATGGAATTTGTACTGTTGTGAGGCATAAGCTATCACATATCATTTTGCATGAGAACACACCCCAGTCCCTTCTTGGATGCATCACTGTAGATCACAAACCTCTCTCCACTACAAGGTAGTGTGAGCACAGGTGCACCGACTAACCTTTTTTTAGCTCTTTGAAATTCTCTTCACATTCCTCCGTCCAAACAAACATAACTCCTTTTTGAGTCATCTTGGTGAGTGGGTTAGATAACCTTGAAAATCTTTCACAAAACTTCGGTAATATCCAGAAAAACCAAGAAAACTTCGGATCTTAGTTACTTTTGTTGGTCTCGACCATATTTCGATAACCTCTCCTTTTTCTGGATCTATAGATATCCCTTCTATTGAGATTATGTGACCCAAAAATGAAACTTTTTGAAGCCAAAATTCACACTTGGTAAATTTTGAATAAAGCTTATCCCTTTTTAGGGTCTTTAATACAATTCTCAAGTGATCTTCATGTTCTTCCTTGATCTTTGAATAGACAAGAATATCATCTATAAAGACTACAAAAAACTGATAAAGATAGTCTCTAAAGACTCTATTCATCAGATCCATGAAGATAGAAAGGGCATTAGTAAGACAAAATGGCATCACTATAAATTCATATTGTCCATACCTTGTACGGAAAGTCGTCCTTGGTATATCCACCCTTTTGACCCTTAATTGATGATACCCTGAATGAAGATCAATCTTTTAAAAGTATTGAGCTCCACATAGTTGGTCAAATAAGTCATCAATGTGTGGGAGAGGATATTTGTTTTTGATAGTGATCTTTTTAAGTTCTCGATAATCAATGTAGAGTCTCATTGATCCATCTTTCTTCTTAACAAACAGAACAGGTGCTCCCCAAGGTGACACACTAGGGCGTATGAATCCTTTATCAAGATTCTCTTGGAGTTTCTTCTTCAATTCCTGCAACTCAATTGGGCCCATTCTGTAAGGTGTATTTGAAATAGGCAAAGCACCCGGTACAAGTTCTATTGAAAACTCAACTTCACGATTTCGTGGAAGGCCTGGAAATTCCTCCAAAAAGACATCATCAAATCCCCGTACAATAAGCATATTATTAATCATGAGTTTCTCTCCAACCATTTGAGATAAATAACCTTCATTTAGTGGAATGAAGACCCAAAAGATGGAAGAAATTTCCACTGGAAGGTTATGTTCATCCTTGCATCGATAGACGATCATATATTGATCTGGAATATGAAATGTGACTTCCCTTCTATGGAAATTGATATGAGATCCATATAAAGAAATCCAATCCATGCCAAAAATCACATCAAATTCCACTATAGGAAGGATCACAAGATTTACAGGATGCACTTTCCCACAAACATCAATCGGAGAAGAATTGAAAACATTTGATGCAACCGTTGTGCCATTAGGAGTTGTCACAGCCAACTCAACATCTAATTATTGAGGTAATAAAGTGATACCCTAAGAAAATTCATCAGAAATAAAAGAGTGGGTGGATCCAGAATCAAATAAAACATTTGCTACTTTAGATTGGATGGTAAGTGTACCTCTCACCACTTCGTTGTTGTACTCCACATCGCCGATAGTAATTGCATGTAACTTTACTTTGTCTTTGTCCTTAAGAGTTTGTTGACAACAATCATCATCATCAACCCTAGGATCTGGGCATTGATTGGCATAATGCCCCATCTCGTTGAATTGAAACATTGAAGTGTAGTAGGTTCATTCTATGTATCCCTTCCTTTGTTTGCATCACTAGACATCTTCTTCCCATTATTTCGACATTCAATTGCCTGATGACCTTCTTTTCCACACTAATAACATTTTCTTGTCTTCTTAAGACAATTTCCTCCATTTTTATTTCCACACATTGAGAATAAGGGAAAACTCATCTTATTTTCAGTGTGGTCTTTATATTTTCCTTTGAATTCCATTTTCCTCTTCTTATCAAACCCATGTGACTGATGGGTTACACCAATCTCTATCTCAACCTTGAGAGAAAATCGAATAATTTCCTCATAGCTATTTAAGTCCCTTATGGCTAACGCCCTTCGAAGACTTGGTTTTAAGCCACTAAAGAATCGATTGATCTTACTCTCAAGTTGGATAATAATTCTGAAAGCATACCTTGCAAGTCTTGTAAAATTCGATTCATAGGTACCAACAGATTCATCATCCTTTTTCTTCAGTTCAAGAAACTCCTTCTCCATATTTGTTCGAAGAATACGAGGGAAATACTTATTGAAAAATAAGTTTTTGAACTCATCCCATTCCATGGACTCAATTTCATCCCTTTGCCTCGTATTCTTAATATTATTCCACCATTGACCAACATCACCTTCCAAACGATATACTGCTAAGATGACTATATCATGTTCAGAACATTAAAGAACTGAAAATATCTTTTCAGTGGTACTGATCCATTGTTCAGCCACTAATGGATCAGAAGACCCGCTGAATGAAGGTGGATGATGCCTCATAAAGGATTTAACAGAATGTTTCTCCTTCCTTTGCTCATTTGGAAGTCCTTCATGATTCATAGCTTGAGAACTTTGTGTGAGCATGGCTACAATATTCTACATTATAGCTCCCATAACGTTTGGTTTCTCAGGGGGACAATCATTGCATTGTCCGTCGCATTCTGCATTAACACGGTTCCTTCGGGTTCCATCCATTGACTAAAACCAAGAAGAATAGTGTGAGAAACACTAATTATAATAGGAAAACCACATAATCAAGAATAAAATTTCACACCTAAGGTCTTATCATAGTTTGTTCATGGCCATTTCTAAAACACTAAGATTGTGTTCTATTCTTAGACATATCCGTAGGTTTCTTACAAAGTCTTTCACATCCTAATTTCCAAAGGTTGACTATACCTTTCCTCTGATACCAAATATAATGACCCATGCTTTAAATACATGGATATTACTTCAAAATTGAATCATACTTATTACAACATATTACAAAACCATGAAAGGACCGTATATGTATAGTGTCTTTAGAAACTGGGAAACATAAACAACTGGTTCATAAATCATCTACGTTGTCTCCCATTTATTTCATCATAGATAGAGTCCCTTTTTGGAATATCCTACTTAATATCCTTCTTCCCGACCTGAGGAAAAGAAAACATAAAAAAGGGTGAGCTCAAATTCTCAGTAAGCGTAAACAAAATAAATATCAAACATATCATATTCATAAGAACATAACATTTTGAAAATATTATCCTGAAAAAGAGATCATAACGTGGGATAAACAATATAAGTGAAATGTAATCCCAATAATCATAACATAAAACATGAATTTTTGTTGAATACACACATAATCATAGAAAATCATTTCTTAGTAGTTAAGACTCATTTCCAAGACTATCTGAGCGGACAAAGTCCATTTCTGAACCGAGTTCACTCCTCATTTCAGTCCTGTTTCACTGAGCCGGTTTAACCTGCCGTTCCAGCCATGTCTATCTAATGAGATATAAATCTTTACCCAATGAATTGGAGGGATATATAGGTCCCACCAATCTCATAATGATACCATTCTTATTTTCCCACAAAATCATAAACCATACATCATAGCATAACCCATGTAATAAAAATGGGATTCTTAAATATCACGTCATCATAACATAATCCATAAAAGGATATTGTAAAAAAAATTCCATCATAACATAATCAAATCAATGTAAAAATAGGGATATAAACAGAACCCTATATTATCTTAGATGGAAAATAATTTCTAAAAAACACTTGAACTCCATTCTTGAGTAAAATATCCTTTCTACTTCAAAAAACATTTTCCTTTATTAACATGTAATATAATTTTGAACTAAAATAAGTTGTTTAAAAATAAACCTGAAAACTTGTAAATGATGATTCATGGAAATAATGTTCTAAAAAACCATTCATTCTGTATAAGTTAAAAAAACATTCTTCTCGTACTTTGGCCGGAAAAGTCAAAAAGTACCTCGTACGAAAGATGACAAAAGATTCCCTTCATATCTATTACTAAAAACTCACCGAAGGGTAAAATTGAATTTAAAAAAATGTTGGTGGATGGAAATAATATTACATATTGAGGAAACATGTATGTGGAAGATAAATATTCCCCAGTCAATTTTGAAGTATAAACAATCTCGGATAAAAATGAGATTGTGAGATTTTCCCTTACCTTAGGTCCGATTTGTTTCGTAAGTGTCTGAACCTTCTGTATAATGATTTAAATAATGTCATCGACTTATTCCAGAATCATACTTATTTTTATGATATCATATATGGTCATATTCTTAGCTTCTTATTAGTAATAATTCATTGCTACTTGTTATTCGGGTGTTTATTGCTTTATGTTCGTATGTGTGTGTTGTCAAATAAATTATTATTCCTCTTTTTAGGTTATAGAAACCTCATTTAAAGAATGTTATTAGTGTAATATATATCATATTTATTCATTAAATTAATTTATATAATCATTATGCAATGAAGATCATGTAGAACGAGTCACATCACATCATGGAGACGGTATTCCGTACGTACGCACGAGTGATGATATCGTTCCCATGATTGTGGAATTGTATTGGAGTGTATGTATACTATTTCAGAATAAATACCACTTTAAAATAATCATATATAGTCATTATTTAAACCATTATACCCATCCAAGTAATGTGGTGGTGGAAAATAGATTACACCATGGCGTGGAGACGGTATTCCGTACGTACGCACACGCAGTGATTTCATTTTCCGTAGGATGGATAGATGGATAAATAGGATTGTTTTATAATTATAATAACATATCAGTATATTATTGATACTGATGTTATTACTTCATAATGTAACAACTAAAGAAGAATAAGTAGAAGAAGAAATAAAGTTGAAAGAATCGGTAACGGACATTACCTCTTCTTTGAAGCGCCTCTTTGAGACCTCCTCTAAGGGCACTAAAATTGGACTTTGAAGAAGACCAGGACCTCTAGGATGTTTCTAGGGAAGTGGGTAAGTGAAATGGGCAGGGGTTGGCCGATCTTGAAGTCTCAAATTGGTGTGAGGAGGAGAGGGAGCAGGTGCCCTTTTATAAGGGAGGAGAGGGGCACTTTTGGAAATATAAGAAATATTAGTTTATATTAAATACCAACCCCAACTAAAAACATCCAAAATGAATCATATCCAAATATTAGATGAGATAGGGTTGTATTCTCGTCAACCAATAAAATTTAGACATGTTAGGATTTATTTTAAACATTATCAACTTGATTTATCCTTATTTATCAATTTAATATTATTTGTGGTAATAATATTCTAAATTTTAAATTATTAAAATAATTACATATGTGTTGTGAATTTTCCATAATTTGACACTTTATGACATTTTAGACCATATAAATTTTAATTTATAATTTTTAAATATTTTTCTGGTTTTTAAACAATATTATAATATTTTATTTTTATAAAATAACAAGTGTCAATTTTGACACTATTCAATTATTTGAATTTAAATAAAATATATACAGAAGATATGTTCGAACTAAAAGCTTTAATAGATTCATTAAATGTCATATGTATCTATAAAATTAGTGGAGCACATTAAATATTTCATATAATATTTATTTTAATATTTTTAAAACTATTTATTCGATATTTTAATTAATAAAATAATTTCAACATCACTATTGTGTCATAATTAATGATAACTATTTAATCCCTAAAAATTATAAATAAATTCATATGATGTATATAATTGTATTATATTTCTGTAGACTATTCATGTTCGAAGTTTCATTAAGTTTATGAGTAAATTAAAATTATTATACTTATAAGTTTTAAGAAAGTGACATGTTGTCACTTTCTTTGGTTTTAATAATTATTAAATTATTTTCATGGACAAAAGTCCATTAAATGAATCTAATCTGACCCTTAGGTGATATGGGTATAATTTTAGTCATCCAATAGGATTTTGGCAGGTGTTATTTTATAATCTTATATTTACCCTTAATTACCCTATTTACCTTTAACTATGGTAGATAAAATTTACCGTAGTTACTATTCATAATGCCCAAAAATAAAAAGTAGCCTATTAACATAATTTGGATCCACTGATTTCAAATATGGAATCCATTTTTCAAAATTCAAAACAGATATGTTGCAGTAATTAATTTTATATTAATCCCGTTGTTAAGAAAATGTGTTTTAGAATTTAAAACATTACCAAACATTGAAATGTTTTTACCTATGAATTCAATGTGAACTTAATTATAATGATAAATATTATATTAAATGGTAAAAATTTATTCTATTTATACTTTAAAACCATTCAATATTATAATTTTACCATATAAATTATCTCAATGAAAAAAGTTGTTTTCAATTAAAAATTAATGTATTTTTACTATTCATCAAAATATAAAAGTTATCAGAAAAATATCAAAAATTTATCCAAAGTAAAATTTTATATCCTGATTCCAAAGAAGAATTTTATTTTGTCAAATTTAATTTATAAACATGTCAAAAACTAGATTTAATGTGGGTGTCCCATCAAAAGGCGGCAAAACAGCATTTTTTGAAAAATACTTATTTTACCTGAAAAATAAATTTTTTTCTCTTACCATGTTCTAGAAAATGTGTAAGATGAATAATAATGTTATAAAATTCAAAATTTAGTTAATAATATTCATAACGGCCAGTCCATAATAATATATCGTTGTTTAGTGAAACCTGGTATTGCGTACTACACACACTATCGAGGAAGGTTGTGATTGCCTGTAATGCAAGCCAAGTCAGTATTGTGTGTTGTGAAAGATTCCTTTGGTGTTGCATATAACATAAGACATAAAAAAATATTTCTCATAAAATCTCTGGGTGTTACAGCTACTGTTGATCCTCAATCACTATTATAACCTCCGTAAAAGTCTCCCCATCATCGACGTATAGCTCTCCATGGTCGATGATGTGAGAAGGGTCGTGCGTATATCTCATCAACTGGGATACATGGAAAATGGCGTGTAGCCGGTGCTACTAAGCTGGAATAGCTAAGCGGTATGCCACCTTGCCAACTCTTCTGAGGACTTGAAAAGGTCCGATAAACCTCGAAGCTAACTTGCCTCCTCAGCCAAATCTCTGCAAACGTCATTGAGGTGAGACTCATAGGAAGACGTGGTCGCCATCCTAAAACTCTAGAGTTCTCCTTCTTTTGTCAACATACATCTTCTGCCTACATTGTGCAGTCTTCATCTACTCCTGGATGACCTACACCTTCTCTATGTTATCCCGTACTATCTCTGGTCCCACTAGTGGTTACTCTCTTGGGTCAATCCATCTCAAAGGTGATCTGCAAGGTCGCCCGTACAATTCCTCGAAATGTGTCATCCCAATGGTGGAGTTATTGCTGTTGTTGTGTGAAAAATCATCCAAAGGTAAGTGATCCTCCCAACTGCAACCGAAGTTGAGGACACAAGCACACAAAATTTCCTCGAGGGTCTGAATAGTCCGGTCATTTTGACCATCTGTCAGTGGATGGAAGGCGGTGCTCAAACGAAGCTGCATTTCGATAGCCTCCTGCAACCCCTTCAATAGCCGGAAAGTAAAACCTGTATCACGATCAAAGAAAATCTCTATGGGTACTCCATGTAGCCGCACAATCTCTTTCACATTGAGCTGTCCCAAGCTCTCTACTGAACCCTGCTCTCTGATCGGTAGAAAGTAGGCTGACTTGGTGAGTCGGTCGATGATCACCCAAATCGAGTCATGTTCCCTGGATTTACGTGGAATTCCTGTCACGAATTCTATGTATATCCCATCCCACTACCACTCTGGGACCCCTAAAAGATGAACCAACCCTACTGGTACCTTATGCTCCACCTTCACTTGCTGAAAATTGAGGCACCAAGAAACAAACTCTACTATGGCCTTCTTCATTCCCGAACACCAGTGTTGTCATTGGAGATTCTGGTACATCTTCTCCACTCCAGAATGTATCGCTTGATGGGATGTACGGAAGTCCCTCAACAAATCCTCCTGAAGTGGCACTGTTACCATGGTGCATCCCTTGAGGAGGACGACATGCTCCCCACCTTCATAAAATTCATTAGGTGCATGTCCTTTAGATATCTAAGCACATCATGTCTTGTAGTCAGCGTCCCCATGTTGCGCCTCCTTGACACACTGAAGAAATGGGGGAGTGACTGTAAGATACTGAAGAAAAGCTACTCCATCTCTATTCCCAAAGGATATCAGCAAAGTGGCTAGCTACTCTGTTACTTCACCTACCAGTTTTATACCAGACCTCCTACTGAGAGAATCTGCAATAACGTTCCCCTTCCCAGGAGTATATACTATCTCGAAGTCATAGTCTTGGAGGAACTCAAGACAACGTCGTTATCTCAAGTTCAGGTCCTTCTAAGAGAAGATATACCTGAAACTCTTGTGATCAGAGTACATGGTAAAACACTCACCCATTAGATAGTTTCGCTACATCTTCAAGGCAAGGACCACCCCAGCTAACTCTAGGTCATGGGTAGCGTAGTTCTGCTCACGATGTCTCTACTATCGAGAGCCATATGTGATCACAGCTCGCTGCTACATCAAGACACATCCGAGTCTGGTCCCTGATGCGTCGCAAAAAACTACATACCCTACGCCTTCCTCTAGAAGCCTCAAGATGGGGGCACTAGTCTGCCTCTACCTCAGATCTTGAAATCTCTACTTGCATCTCTCTAACCACACAAAGGGTTGCCCCTTCTTCGTCAAGGCTGATAGGTGTGCTACAACTCTGGAGAAATCTGGTGCAAATCTTTGGGTCTTTATAATTAAATTATAATATTTATATATATTTTTTCAAAATCAATATATTTTAAACCATCAATATTATCATTCCTTTTCATCCTTATCCTAAAACAACTCTAAAGCCCTAATTTTAGATGTTTCGTATGTTTTACAAGTACTTCGGTCAACACAATAGAAGAACATGGAGAATCATTATGCCAAAAAATAATATTTTTATTCCTATAAATACATAAATTCAAAAATATTATATATTTAAATATTTCCACAGTTATACTAATAAAATATTCGAATTATTTTGCTTAGAACATTATAAAAAAATATCTTTAATTGAAATAATATCTTACTTAATTATTTTCATTCTAAATTCAGTCCTAAAATATTTATGATTTAAAAATGAATCATTAAATAATTTAATGATATATTATTATGTCATATATATTAATTAATCTATAAAATACATAATATTTACACATATATCTCATATTTTTTTTCATATTATAACTCATTTTACCATTTATTGGTGTATTTTTAAATTCAAAACAGAAATTAAATATTTCCACCATTGTATAATTTGAATATATTGATTCCAAATATTAAATCGTTTTAAAAAAAATATATAAATATAATAAATTTTAAAATTTTAAAAAATATAATTGCAGTTTAAAAGTAAGATTCCTTCACAACTGACTCTTTTTAATTGAAATGTTTTTATTTCAATTTGATAAATTCCATTATACTTTCTTAACTAATATTAGTTATTTATATTCATATAAGTAGTCCATTTAATAAACATAATCATCCAATCACTAGAAATTAATTTTTCTCTAAAAATATTAGATTCATAAATGTAAATTTTTATAATAAGTTGTGTATTATAATTATTAATAGTATCATTTATTTTATTAGTCACTACATATAAATAAAAACCTAACTCTATGTTATATAACCCTTTAATACATAATTATTTGTTACATATATTGGTTATCCAATACTCACTGAAGGCTACCCGATTTATCACTTCAGTATATCAACTACAAATGATTGTCTTCCCCAAACATAAAACAAACCTTGAATGAATATATACAAAAATTACATCCTATATTATACTTATTTATATACCTAAAATAATATAACTGAAAATCACTCAATTTTTTTGTATAACATACACTCTATTTTTTGTATTCTAACATTAATAAAAATAATTATCATATTCTTCATAGTGAATTTTCTATACCACATTCACCTTTTTTGGATATGAACTATTACATTTTTTATTTATTTAATTTTTATTTATAATTATACATATAGAACATCTAATTTATTAAATTTAATTCATGTGTTATCCTATAATAAGATAATATTTCATTATCGATAATTCACATTCTAATCATTAGTGGAATTACATATTTTTATATTCATGTTTATAATTATTAATATAATTATAATAACAACAATATTTTTCTAAATATTTTTTTATAAAACATAACTAGTGATGCCGGAAACCTAGAATAATAGTAAAAGTACAACACTACTCAAAAAATTACCAAAATTAAAGACCCAATTCCAAGATACAAAAAAAGAACAAATAAAAAATTAAAATGATGAACAGGTACTGCATAGATGTGTGGAAAGTTTGAGGACAAGAGGATATTATTCCTTGAGCCTTTAAACTCACATGTATCAAATTTATACCTCTAAAAGACTCCAATTTCTACCACCTCCAATTGATGAAACCTCAGTCATTACCAAAACTACCATTCTAATGGGATGGAATCTCATTACCCAAAACAATTTCTACCAATTCATTATTCCCATTAATGGTGAGATTGAATGGTAATATATTTTACTTATACCAAAAAAATAATAAACTATAAATTATATCCTCATCAATGAGGATGAATATCCAAAAGTCAACAATCATTGAACCATATGACCAATATCCAAAACACACATGTTTCATCTGATTTTATCCATCATCACATTCCTAAACCACTATTTTCCTCAACACTCAGGAACAATATGGGACTACATATGATGTGATTTATTATAATGGACTAAAAATAATTTTATGATATATAATAACTCATATTTTACAAGTATTGTTTTATTTTGAGCATAGAGAAATGCTAATACTTTACATATCATGAATTAATTTGGATAATAACAACAAGAATTAATAATGATAGATAAATAAAAAAGAAAAAATCATAGACTAATATAAACTCCAAAGTCTTTAATAATATAATGATAATCACTCCTTCTATAAAAATATTAAAAATAAATATAGGAGTTATGAATATTATAGAAATTATCAATGGAAGTATATATCCTTTATATGCGAAGTTGTGAATGTTAAGGAATGAGAGTGGTGGAGTATGTATAGGGTATAAATGGGAAAGTGACATTTAGGATCTGACTGTTACCTAATTGTTGGTCAATATAATCATTGTTCAATATGTTCATTGAGAATTATGACCTTAGTTAATAATGTTACCGTTAGAATTTGTGTATGTCAAACTTAATGAAAAGAGATAATTTATATAGAAGGGATAAATGATAGCCTCAACTAGTAGGATGAGTACATTTATCCTAACATGGGAGGGTTCTAGTGACCCTAGGGTTTTCACTAAAAAATAAAATTTACAGAGTCAACAAGTAAAGTGCAAGTGGAATGGACTACGAGATAAGTTCATGTCAGTGGAGATCGCCCCTAGATCTATGTTTGCTGATCCAACCCATGAAAGTAACATTATCATTAACCTTGCCATTAATGTGTATTATGATGTAATAAGTGGTTTAATATAATGACCTTGATATTGTAAAAGTGTAATTTTATTCATATAATTGAGATAGATTTTTCTTTTGTTCTGTTTTCATTATTATATTATTCAAAAAAAATATATAAACATATGTGATAAATATGATAAATATAATATTAGATATAAAAAAACATAATTGTATATTTGGAACATATGTAATTTCAATTAGGATTTTAAATAAAAGTTATTTTCATGAAATATTCTTATAAAATTCACTTTATATATATAAATTATAATATAATTTTATAATGTCTCGCGTAATTTTTGTATGACTTATAATGTTGTTAACTTCATAAAAACCGTTGTTTATTTAATTAATGAGGATTTTTATTTAAAATGAATAATTCTCATATTTATAATATTATTTTATTAAATAAATAATATATTCGAAATTAGGAAGTTGAAATTAGGTTAGGGTTGAATTTATAATTTTTTTTAAAATGGAATAAATTTTCTGAACAGAATAAAATATAGTTTTCTATTTTTGTTATGTTTTATAGACTCATAAACATTTAATAATGGAATAATAATTAATAAAACTGAATCCATGAAGAAAACTAATATATTTTACTAATATCATGTATTTTAATGAATTAAAATGAATTTTAAAAACTATAAATTACTTTCTAATGTAAAATGGGAATTAATGTTTGAAAAATAATTTTTTTTGGACAAATTATTCTCCCAGTACCAAAATATATTTAAAAAATTGATTTTTTTATGAAAATATAATATTTCAAAAAACCAAATTCTTAATATTATAAACCATGAGCCAAAACCGTGGGTAAGATAATGTTTTTTTTTATTTTCTGTAACCAATATTTCCAATGACTATATTAAGAAATTAATAAAAATTCCTCTCAAATATTCTATAAATTCACTCTCACTAACACATTCTTATCCACACCAAAGAAAATATTCAATAACATCCCTATATTTTTCCTCTACATAGCCTTTCTACGGGGTTTCTACTATTCCATGATACTCTCATTAATCTTTAAGAAATTGTCTCTTAGGGTATGGAATTCTCTTCCTCTATCTTTTTAACCAAGAACTTCATTTATAAGTAGTCCTCTAATTTTAATGTTATCATGTTCTCTTATAAATATCATCATTCCATTAGTATTCAAAAATAATATCAATTGGAGTCTTCTATTCTCTTTAATTAATCATCTTCTATAAACCACATTGTATACCCATTTTGCTACCGATGTAACACCCCACGCTTCCATGGTACGCTTCTCTCTGAATAATACAGTAGCATGTGTTGTACGTAACTTCAAGTTCTAACACACAACACAACGAATAAAACTAGCCATTATGAATAGTAATACATACTTTTTGAAATTTTATACATTTTATCTTTCAAAATGGACTTCATTTTTGGATTCTGAATATCGAAATTAGTCTAGGGTGAAATTTTGGTACTTTTCGGATAACTTTCATATTTTGATGAATAGTGAAAATTACTAAATTAAAAACAAACTTTTTAATCAAAATAATTAATAGTGATAAATTATGATTTTGAGTGGTTTTAAAGTATATTTAGAATATATTTTTACCATTTAATACAATTTTGGTCATTGGACATAATTTCAAATTTAATCCAGACATAAACAAGTGTCAATCTTTTGATAGTTATTATTTATTAAAAACACGCTAGTTGTTTTGACAACGGGAATTAATTTTTAAATTAATTAATGAAACTTATATGTTTTGAATTTGGTAAAACAGACATCATTTTTGAATTCATAATATCAAATATAGCTTAGGCTGATTTTTTGGTATTTTTCTGAAAACTTTCAATTTTTGATGAATAGTGAAAACTACTGAGTTATAGTTTAAAACTGAATTTTTATTTAAATAATTATTTATTTTATTTAAATTTAATTAAGGTCAAAATAGATACATAATACCTATATAAGTTCAATTTAATTCATTAGAGTTAGTTTAGAATAATTTTAGATATATAAAAATTTTATTGAACTTTTCACCGTCTTTTACCCCCCTCCTAGGAGAATTTGGAAATTCAAATGAAACTTAATTTTACCACTTCTGTGAGTAGAATTTCAAAACTCTGAGAGACATGGTTAATATCATCGAGTAAAACTTTGTTTAATGTGATGAAAATAATTTTTTGTGAATAATAACTTTTTACTTTTATTTACCACGGTTAAAAGTAAATAGGGTAATTAAGGGTAAAAATGATATTAATATTACCCTAAAAAATGTCCTAATTCTATTGGAAAAGTGTATCTCGACCAAAAACAATATTAGGAATAAAATATTATCATTTAGGTCCACTTGTATTAGATTAGGACATTTATTATTATTTAATTCAAAGAAGAGTTAAAAGAGTTAAAATCAAAGTTTATTTACTAAAACATTTTCAATATAGGGTTACACATAAGATAAATTCAACTATAAATATTCATTAGAAAGATAAAATTATTTCCTACATAATTATAGTTTATTTATAATTTTTATACGTTAAATAATTTAATTTATTTATGACACAATGATGATGCATTAATTACCATAATAATGAAAAATTAAAATAATTGATACCCAAATAAAAATAATTTGAGACTTTTTATGAATTCCAATAATTTTATAGGTTAATATGACATATTAGGATTTATTATATAAATTTTTTTCGAATTAATAATGCTGTTATGAATTTATCAAAAACAAAATACCCAATAATGTCAAAATTGACATAAAAGAGTTTTTAAAACAAATATTATATTATTAATTGATATTAAATTCCTAAAAATCCAAGGTTCGGCCAAGAGACTTATATCATGGTAGTTGTTTCATTAATGGACCACTTGGGGGTCCATTTGAGGTATATAGTATGTTTATTAACTATATAATATAAAAATACAAAGTGACATGGTAAGTGTCATTCTAATTAACTAAGAGTTAAAACTAAAAGGTAAGGTTAATATAATGACCCAAACCTGTCTAAATTATATTTGTTGAGTGGTTTTCGACCCATCCCCACCTTAACCTTTAAATAATCCACTTTGAAGCCATTAGAAACCGAATATGAATTTATTATAAAATAATATTTCTAGCTTTTCCAAAGGTGCCCCTCACCCCTCTTATAAAAGGGAACTACCCATTATCATTAATTCACACCTTCAAAGCCTTTTGGTTCGGCCAACCCCTGCCCAAATACTCTCTAAACTTCTCTAAATATATCCTAGAGTCTTTATTTTTATCAGAAAGCCAACCTATGGAGCCCTGTTGATCAAATCAAAAGGAAGAACCCGAAGAAGAGGTAATGTTTTCACCACCCTTTTTCAAATTCATTTCTTATTCAACTTCTTCTTTATTTGTTATTCCCATTATAAAATAATAAATCCAGTATCTTCTATATACTATGATATTATTATAAATATGGTACAACCATATTCATTATTCTATCAATCCTTTGGATGACATGTCACCATACGTGGGTACGTACGGCTTACCGTCTCCACGTCGTGGTGTAATTGTTATTCAATATATTATTATTTGGATGGGTATAATAATGATGTGTAATTCATGTAAATAATAAATATAACATGATAATGATTCTTTATATATGATATACCATCCAATTATATTTTATTTTAATATCAAAAGAATGATATTGTCGTTCGTGCGTACGTACAGACTACCGTCTCCACGAACGCGATGAGATTCATTCTCCATCGTATCCATTATAGTATAATTATCATTTTATGATTTAAAAATAATTTTTAAGGACTTGATATCATTCTGGATATGAATAAGATACAGCCTATCCATGATAAACATTTCTTACGTAACAAAACATATAAAAGAAAATGAGTAAGTTAACACTAAAAACGACGATAATACTAAGATATTATTAACAAAGAAATGTTAAAAGATCATATATGATATCATAATAATGTATATTATTCTTTTATAATATAATAAAAATTCTTTCACCATTATACATGAGGTTAACCTACACCCCAACCAAGGAAAAGTACAAGGTAAGGGGCTTCTTATCTCACTTTTAATCCTGTGAGAATTCCATTATTCACCACTTATTTATTGCATGTGGTGTGTTTAATGCCCATGTATGTATTCATTGTGTAATATAATTTAATTTATGGATGTTTACATCATCATTGTGTGATCCTTCTTTCATGGGAGTATGTTTCGTATGTTACCTAATCGATAAGGGAATTTGAAATTATAATTTCCACTCATTCGGCTTTAAGCATACTTCATTGATTATTTTACGCCAAGATTATGTGTGGAATAACTATTCATTTTATTATGTCATAATTTCCACTCCCCTTTCTGTGGATATACTTTTGATACACTTAATCACTCCATTGATAAATTCTCAAGTCATCGATTTGAACTTGATAAGTGTAATTTTAACTGAATCTCCATTTGTTGAGTTAAATATCCAATTCATTGGTGTTGTTTTTATAAGAATATGTGTGAATGTCCTCTGATTTATTTACACTGAACATCCAATCATATTTAGTGTATTTATATTTTTCACACATAATTATGTCGTTGATTTATCCTTAACCTAAGGATACGGTCTTTTTGAGAGATTTAATCTCAATTTACATTCCATTGAGACTTCTTTGTTGTTATACACCAAATCACTTTTATGTGGTGTATATAATGTACTTTGATAGAGTATATCATGAATCCCTTTATTCTAATGATATTAAAATGTTTTTATTTCCTCAATTATTTGTATTCAAGTGTCTCTCTTTTGGTTAGGAACTCTAACTAAAATATCATTTTAAAATGTTTTAAAGATTGATTATTCTAAATATTTCTCATTAATTTCCATGTTTTAAAAATGGTTTTAAGGATTTATTTATATGGAAATTAATGTTTTCAAATAAAAATTCCTTTTAAAAGTTTCAAAGTTGTATGGGACACTTTGATTCTAAAATCTACTTTAAATGGCTTCTTGACAAATAGTGTGACATTTAAATGATTTCAAGAAAAAGGGGGATATATCAGTCTAATAGTTTTGATGATTATTTTCATCTATTTCAATATCCTTCATCATTCTCGGTTGAGGTTACTCTAATACAATACAATCTTCCATATTGTATAGAATGAGTTATGTTTGACTGTGGATGTGCTATTTTTATACCATTCATGGTTTGTGGATAAAGTATTGACATTTCGTATGCTAGTTTTAATACGAATGTTTATGTTATGTTTAAAACTTTTCATATGGGGAATGTATTGGACTTATTAAGTGATGGGTGGAGCCCACTATAGCTCCTCGATGCATTGGTAGGTCTCATGAGACAAACTAGTGTCTTGGCACAAGGGCTTGACAAAATCTTATTTGTAGTCTTGGCACGAGGCCTTGGCTATGTGGTTATGATAGTCTGGCATTATGCATTCCATCGTTATGAATGTTGTTATTGATATTTCATGTGATTATTCGACTAGTAGAATATCCATGTGAATAAGTAAATGGTATTATTTCATTTTATATTTTCCATATTCTGTTGAAGTTCAAGTTTCAAAGGCTTTTGTTTTAGTTATACATTGCCTTATGTGTTTATGCTTATCTATGAAAGTTTATGCTATATTGTTATCCTTACTGAGCATCTAAGCTCACCCCTTTCAATGTTTTATTTTTCCCAGGATGTGAAGAAGTATTTTATGAATGTTCTGCAGGGATAGTATGAGGGGATATGGAGACAATATGTTGTTGTAGTTTTTCACTTATTGATGTAATATAAACTTTATAAATATATCTAGTGTTTCCAAGGCTACTAAACTAATCGGTCTTTTGAGACTTGATCTTTTGTGATCATGCCGATGTTATGTAATAATGCACCGACTCTGGGTAACTAGGGTCGGGGCGTTACAACCGAGATCATTATTTTATTTTCCAAGACTCTATTTTTGTACATAGAATAATAAACCCCATTTTTATTAAATTTTATTAAAATATATTTTGTTATAATTAATTTTTTTGGGGTTTCAGGTATGGAACATACATTTCCTTCTCTTGGGTTAAACTTGATGAAAATATTATGTCATTAAATTATGATGTGATTAATTATTTTATATGAAAATGTCCCATATTCTATATGTGTTATTGATGAAATTATTTATTTTGATCTATGTGGATGAAATGAATTAAAAGATTTCAATGGTGTACCATTATAGATCTCCAATTAATTAGGTTAATAATTAATCTCAAGAGATGACATGTTTTTGATTCCTTGGTTAGTAACCTTGGTAATATGTTTTACGAAAACTTAATGGTAGGATTATAAATTCGTATTTTTTATTATTTAGCCTCATTAACATGTAATGTGTTATATATATGATTATTCTCTCATGTTATGCCTCATGTTTTAACTAGGATGATTACTCATATTTTATTTCTGTTGTTTATCCCTTACTAGGATTTATTCTAACCCATTTGTATTGATATATGTCTCTAGTAAATCACCAATAGTGAGGTAAAATATGATGAAATAATAAAGTAGTCATTGAATATAATTAAATAATGTTTATTATTAAGTTCTCCTTGTGTATTTAATGTATTATTTAGCTATTTATAAAATCAAAAATCATCAAAAGGTATTTCGATGTTATTAATATAATATTTTTTTATAAATTATGTAAAAAGGAATATATTAAATATAGGGTATCGAATGTTGGTATCAAATAAAGGTTTAGTTATCTATACAAATTAGGACTATAAGACAATATAAAAAACTCAACATATAATTCTAAGTATAGGAAAACTTCTTGAAGTTTTGGTAAGGTATAGAGAATGTTTTTTCTGAGAAATGAAATCAATTTATTTATAAGATAAATAGATATGGATCTGTCACAAATATTCCTAGATTTAATAACCCTAATAGGTCTTATTGGTTAATAACTTCACCTATACCTAGTTCATGATGAATATACATTGATGAAAAAATATTTTGATACTCTCAGGGGGTTTTCATTGGTTAATCAAGTTCTTTTTAAAAACCATTATAAATTATATATAGAAAATATATTTTTTTAAAAATATTATGGTATAAAATTCTAGAAGTGTTATATTATAAACATTTAGGATTTAACAATCCTATAGAATTATTATTATAATATTTCAAATAGTAAAAAATTTCTAATTGTTGTTTTTTTATTTTAAAAATTTGAAGAGAATTGTAGGAATCATGTAAATAATGTATACGACAGAGAATATGATGATGACCTTCCCAATACGAGAGTTCCTAAGGGTAAAAAATTCAAAATGATTCTCAATCGATTTTATCACATTATGAATAATAACTTCTATCATGGTAAACATCTTAATTCACAAAGGAATGAACAATTAGTAGTTGAAACCTTCATGCATCAAAAATCACCTGTTTTTCATAGATCATTTGATCTACTAATCACATAAATATGAATCCATACTATATAAAATATATTTTATGTTATATTTTTTATGAGAAGATAAATTTTCTTTAATAATTTACCACTAAGAGGGAGAAGATGAATGGTTTTGGAGATTCATTAAGAACATAAAGCCATAAAATAAAGTGGAAGATATAAATCTAAAAGACTTAATTAAAAATATAATTATATATGTATTTTCCTCATACCCATCATGAGATAGTGGAAAAAGAATTACATGATTTTGGACAGAAGGAAAATGAGTCGGTGGAGAGTTATGGGATGAACCTTTTAAGGCTTGAATGATACACTTCAATATTTTTCATCGATTCTGATGTGAAGATCTATAAATTCTTCAGTGGACTAAGAATTCATCTACAAAATAACATTTAAGTGTTAGACATTGGGAGTTATGAGAAGATATTGGGGTTTCCTCTCAAAGTGGAAATTTATTTTAGAAATACATTGTAGAATCATGGAATAAATGATAAGAACATGTTGATGGATAAATATTTCAGAAAGATTTTAGATCACCGAAGAGAAGAAGTGAAACAACAACCACCCATGTGAAAAATGTGTGAGAATAATAATTCATGAAATTTTCTAAAAATAAATCTGTTGTTCGGAGTATAATACTCAATATGGGGTCAATTGAGTATCTATAAAATTTTCTATTAAGAATTGGTCCTTTGAAAATTTACCCCAATTAAAAATATAACTTAATTCAGATTGTAGTGACTTTATAACAGTCCTAAAAGTTAAATTAATTTTTCAAAAGATTGATTAGTTCTCAGATATACTAATCTAAATATTAATATAACTTTTGAAACTAAACTACTAGTACAAAACTATTATAACCACTTTCTAAAATAACTATAGAGTTCAATTTAGTTTTATGAAATATGTGACAAAAACAAAGTAAAAATAAAAAGTAAAAACACAGTGGAAATAAAATAATAGGTTCAGTTTCTAGTAGAGACCTTATCCTGTCCACTTGGTGATCACCTGGCACCAAGAAGATTAAATTAATAAACAGGTTTGATCCACATCCTGGATCGGTGTTAACAATAGCACACAGGGCTATCTAGGTCACACATGAACTCTACCACATTTATTCAGGGGAAAACAAGACACATGTCACACTTGACCTCTTCCCTAGTTCAATGTAAGATACAAAAGGATAAATAGAATGTGATATTTGAGGATATCATTTTTCCTCCAGTTATGCATAGGATTCAGTGTGTGTAACAGATAGATACACACACTGCTTAGAAATGTAAATAAATGAACAAAATAGAGTAAAAGACATAGAGATAGGTTTAGAAGTCTTTGTCTGTCATGTATTTCGGATCTGAACTCATTTGATGCAGTGGAATTGATGTTTGAGTCATCTTCTAGAAGTTGACTCTGAAAAAATGTATCATAGTCTCAGTGGTCTGGATTCCAGGAGAGTGAAATGTTCATATTCTTGTTGGTAAGATCTTCAGGTCGGCTCATCAGGTTTAGCTTTTCTTGTTGATCTCCCCATATGTTCTTCCTTTTGAGTTCTTGGGTTTTAGAAGTATGCTCAATAATTGTAAGAGTTCCTTAGCACTTTATCACATACATTTCATTGATGCGTTTTTCCTATCCTCTTGAATGATCTAGCTTGTAATTCTTTTATAATTCGAGGTGCAGTAGACATAATGATATTCCCACATGCATGTACCTCTTTGCTGAATATTCTATATACAATAATAAATAATGTCAGAATTATTAATTTTTCTAAATATAACCATTAGATATAAATTTGAATTAATAAAATAAAAATAGTTTTTATGAATATCGGTGAGTCATAAGTATCAGTGATTCAATAGCATCGGCCTGTCAGCATTGGACTATCGGCTTTAGTGACTATCTATATCAGTAAGTCCTTTCTATTAGTATCACTGACTCTAGGCATCAGTGAGTCATTTGTGTTATCCGTCTTTCCATTTATAGATGAGTCATCATCGGTAACCCATTTTGATCTATCGGTTTGTCGCCCATTAGTGACTCATCTATCGGTGTGTCATCTGTTCTATCAGTGAGTCCTACATCGGTGTCATCTTCGATAAGTGAGTCCTCATTAGTGACTTCTTCAATCAGTGAGGCCTCATCGGTGAGTTATCCTATGGTTACTCCTTTGAACTACCAGTGTCAGTGACTTTGAAACACTTATAAAGTGTCTATCTTATATAGAACAGTATCAAATTAATTGAAAATCATAATTTCATGTAACTATACACCTGCATATATATTAAAACACAAATATCCATAATTTATTGACTTATTGAAATTCATTATACTATGTGACATAATATAATAATTTAAATATAGTCATTGTCAACATTAATATTAGTTGTAAATTATTATGTAAATTACCAGGATTTGTAAATTGTCATGATTTGTGATTATCAAAAAAAACTATCTCACAAAGGGTCCAACAATATCCCCTTTTTTGATAATAAGAAATCATGATAGTAATGAGTTATATATGATGTTAAGGAATAATAATTACTTGACTTATCATACCATCAATTAATGTGAATTCTCAATATAAATATAAGGTCTTTCCTTTTAATCTCCCCCTCAACATTTTCATTAGAACAATCTTAGTGAGATGTATCAAAGGTGGAATATATATATATATATATATTGATTACATGCCATCTTTTTATGTCATAATGAGTCTCCTAATTATGTTAAGAGATTATTCCATCCATATATCCATAGATTTCACCCCCTTTTGGGATTAGCAAAAAGGTGAACCAAAACACAGTGGATTAAAAAAAATAACACAATGAAAATTTGAAACAGAGTGAAGGAAAATGGATATTCATTAAAGTACATAGATTAAAACTAGGAAAATACAATAAAAAAAATAAAAGTACAATTCCCAATCAAAAAATGATCCTTAACCAAGGCTTGGGATTTGGAAGACCATTCCCTTTGTCTGAAGGGTCAATAGGAGGTGCATGAGGTGGTGTTGTAGATGTAGGAAGGGCTTATCGAATGGAAAAACTAGGTAATTATACACCTGTAGGAACATTTTCTACAAGTAATGGTTACCACTCAGATAGAATACGACTCTGAAGCTGCTCTTGGATCACCAGCCTGATCTAAGATAAAGCTTGAGATATTGTCATTTGAGCAGGAGGCGGAGAACCAGGTCCAATTGAAGTAGTTTTTGGGACCCCTATAGCTTCAGCTTTCACATCCAGGTAGGCCTTCAAAATTTGATGAAATCATTTAGGATTTCTCCTCCATACTACATTGCCTTCTAAAAATCCTCCTTATTCTCTACAAATTTCTCCAAAATGGGTGTAAACTCTTTCAATTAGTTCACTTTACTATTGAAGGCTTTGGTAAATGGTGGGATCTTTAGATTTTCAGCCAAGTAATTAATGTTGTTAATCAGATCATGCATGGTGTAGATATTTGAAAAATACTTGTCTACTTTGTCTCTTATCTCCTTTTGAGCTACAACTGATTCATTTGTACATAGTCTCACCATGTTTTATACATGGTCAATGTTCCTATGCACCTTGGAAAGACTTTATTTATCATAGTCACTCTGAATTCCCTTGAGATCATCTCTAATCATAGTCCAAGGGACTCCATATCAACAACTGTAGGCCTGGTACCTTTAGAACTGGATGCAATAGAAATAATTTTTCTAATATCCTCATTTAACTTCTTCAAATATTCACTTAGTAGATGTGCAACAAGATTACTATGAACCTCCATAACACCACCTAGTGTGGTCTTGATGTCATTTGTCAGAGATTCCAATTCATTACTCATCCTCTTAACTTCTTCTCCCAGCATTGTATTGTTTCTAACTATGGTATCGGCTATAGTGATTAGGCTGGGCTGTATCTCCTAAATCCCTATTCTAGAAATCCTAGCAACATATTCCTTTGAAATAATCATAGAAATGGAAGCTTCACTTATCACTCCAATATATGATCTCACATATTCACATATATCATCATTGAATTGTTCAAGGTCTCTCTTGGTTTCATAGTCATTAGGCACTGAAGTTACAACTGGCTCATAAATATTAGGTAAGATAGCTAAAGTAGTAGCAACTGGTTCCACATCATCTTGTAGAGAAATAGGAGAAACCATCTCCTCATCTAAGTCATAATCCTACCCAAACAAGATATAACCTGGATTTTTATTCCACTCCCTAGAACAAGTCCAATCCCTATGATCCACAGTATCAATTATCACTCTCCTACCTTGAGGCTCTCCCTCATCCTCAAATTCTTCTTATCTGTATTCGTATACTCTAGAAAAAATGACATTCTAAGGCACTAGTACTTACTAAAATTCATGTTCTACTTGAACTCCAACCACTCCACCCACTCTAGCCACTTGAGGCTCTTCCTCATTAGAGGCATAGGTGCATTCTGAGCTTCATCTTCTTCCTCTTGACTTCCTACCATAATTTCATTAAGTTATTGAATGATTCTTTGAGAATCATCAATGTGACCATGTCTGTCTTCATATCCAGAATTTCTATCATCATCTCCATCATGACCAGCAGCTTCATGTCCAATAGGATTAGCAGAATCATGTCTATCGGCCTCATCATCATCTCTATTCACAGACTCCACACCAAAAATGACTGCATATTTCCTTGCTTTCATTGATTCACTCACATTCTCACATTCATCATCCTCATCATCACCATTATTCTTCCTCACATATCCTTCCACTCCAGAGACTTCAGTCTCTTCCTCGTCTTCATCTCCCAACAAAAGGTTATCGAGAAGGTAGTTCTAATGGAAGACCAGAAAGTAAATATGACATATCATTAGGGATTTCAACAACATTTGGGTCACTCATATCATCTATATAAGATCCCTCTTCTCTTGGAATCTAAGGCTCACCTTGTTCTTCATCTTAATAATCAACCTTCTTGTAACATCTCTGATTCGGTTTCCACTCAAAAGGTGCCCCAAACCCTGTGGGTCACATGACCTCAAATGCATTTCCCAAAACGCTAGAGGCTGCTGACTAATAGTGAGGGCCTAGGTCTGATAGTGGGGAAACTATGCCCTAATTTTTCAAAGTGTAGCACAATAGTGAAAATATAAACATGCTAAAATGGGAAGCATTAAACATTATCAAGCTGAAATGGACAACGGTACTAAAATAAAAGATGACCCACAGTCACATATATATATGATGATGAAATATGTCCCTAACTATAAGAAAGAATCCAAAATAGGATACACTACAATCTAAAACAATATAGTACAAGGGACAAGTACAACAAAACAAAACAAAATAGTGAAGCAGGAACCCAGCAGCATCGCAAGCCTAAGCTTGGTCCCATGCTCTCCCACTCCTCTGCAACAATCAAGTACCTATATAAGAAATCATTACCTTATCAACACCTACTATAATATAATCTGTTTGGGCCCAAGACATGATCGAAACAGGTTGTGTGTCACGACCTGTCCCAGTGGGGCCCACGCCATGACTCCCCAAGCCCGCCTCCAATAGACCAGGGGTAGGTGACTAGCACTGAGGAGGCATATTAATAAACAAGGGAGGCATTTCCTAAGTACCTGTACACACGCACACATCTCTAAGACCACAAATTCTGTAATGTAAAACACTAAGGAACAAAATACATGCATACAACTAAACCCAACCAATAGAGTATGACCGAAGGTAAAGTGCTGAAAGTAAACTGGGCCAGAATACAAGCCCACCAAAACAAGAGTCTAAAAACTACAATGTCCAACCTATAAACACAATGAGGTACTGGTACTTCTGCTCGTAGCTGAAGAAATGCCTTGGCCTGTAGGGAACTCAGAAAGCTCGGTCTTGTCCTGGTCCGCCCTAGACTTTGTCAAAGGGTTGCTCGTCTTCATAAGACACGACACGTGTGGGAAAAGCCCTTGCAAGGATGAATATAAAAATACTCAGTAGAGGACCCTGAAAATCACAAAGCAGTACACAAGGTAAAGGTATAGTCAACTATGAACAATATATATCTACATAATATATAGCATAAACCAGATATTCTCAAAACTTAGACCCATATTCTAGAGACAAATCACATGACCGCATACCCCCAGCTAGGGTTTCAGTTCGAAGATTCCACGAAGAACTCATTCTGGGAGAACACACTCCACGAGACATATAGCTATGATGATGTCCGTCTGAGAAGTACTGTTCATCGGGAAACGTCACGAGAGTTAGTAACACTCATTACGGGAAACACACTCTTTAGTGAGAAGGTCATGGTACATAGATGCACTCATTATGGGAGACACATTCCAGGGTGGGAAAGATCATGATACACTAATCAGGATCAGTTCCAGGGCAATGGGGGATACCGCGACTCATCCAAAAATCTCCTTCTAGGTAGAGGATTGATGCCCGGTGGAGTTGGTCATGTCGATGCCGGACTCTACATAGGGTCAAGAATGGATAGATGATCTCGATCTGGGCCTCTCAGATGGATGGCTGAATCTATCACATAATGTCCTGCTGAAGGGATCATACTCTTGTAGAAGTAAATGATGCCTGACCTTCAAGGGAACGAGAAGAAGGGGAACTAACCCAAAAAAAAGATGTCCAAGATACTGTGAACAAGGGGACCATTCCATTTTCAAAAAAGTACACGATGTGTAGAAAAGTTACACGTCGTGTTATCTGACATCAGGTACTACTTGTGTACAATGAACCGTGTCGTAAGGCTGGTCGTGTAGAAAAATTGAGTACACGACATATAGTATGGTGTACACACCGTTTCCGAGTGCCTGGGGTTGGCTCCATGTACACTGTCCATGTGCCCGTACACAGTTATCAATCCGTGTACACCAACCCATGTAATCGGTACATGGGGTGACTTGCGTTACTGGCCTCACCTAACCGTGTGATGGAGTACACGGTCGTGTACTCTATCCCATGTCTGTATACCTCATGGATACACGTCGAGTCCCACGTATCCGCCTCTTCCATGTTGTACACGCCATGTCATCTGAACCCGTGTAGTCCAACCCGTGTCTGAGTATTTCCCAATATACACACCAAGCTTCGGGGAATGTTCAACACGCCGTGTGATCAAGGTCACATGCTGTGTTATTCCTCATTGACCCCCGAAATCCTAGCTACCACCACCCATACTACACGACATGTTATTCGAGAGCACACGCTGTGCATTCTAGAAATTTCCAGAATCACGGACCTTCACCATCGCGCCTTCGGTGATGCTCCATTCATCGATACGGTAGTCCGATAACCACAAAAATCCCAGGTTTTGGTCACCCCGACACCACGAAGCAAATTTTTTTGTTTTAGGACCACCCATCGGCCCTAAAAACATGCGTTGATCTTCCCGTGCAAAGAACACTCAAAGACGACCCTTCTCGATCCGGTCCGATTCATTGTCTGCCATCGTCGTCGCACCTCCACAAGGTCATTGTGGTGTCAATTATTAAATTTGGCATCGTTTCGTCGCAAAACAGATACGCAATGATCTGTTCTTCATTGCCCTGTGAAGAATGCGAAGAACGCACGAAAGAAAAATGGAAGAAATCCAATAAAACAAATTTGAGGAACGAACCTCCACCATCTTTCGTCACGGCGTTGATCTGCTCCCATTAGTAGGCTTAAAAGATGCCGAATCAAACAACAACAAATCAACATGGATCAAATCCACAAATCATCCAAAATAAATCCCTCCTACAAGAACATACAAGTATGTAAATCAACTTGTTCATGGTTGATCAGCATTCATCGTTTTAAATCAAATGTGGGGAAAAGAAAATTTAAATAACAAACCCCTAACTTCAATGGAGGATCAATCATCGCGTCGCACTGTCGTCATCTACAAGATCCTTTAACTTCATTGGGGAAGCGATTCATAGCTTCGATTCATCATCGTTCGTCGCCGAGAGTTTCCTCCAAGGCTCCATGAATTTCTCCAGAGCCTCCCCTAAAAAAATTCGTCAATGAGCACCAATTTCTTAACCCATTAAAAGGGAAACGTGATTCAACCTTCTGTTATGTTGCGGAATTAATGAGTCATTTTTCTCTTTCTTATGCCATTATGACATGGAATTTAATATTGAAATAACTTCCTTATCGTTGTGCTGCAGCGGATGTCTCCATAAAAAAATAAAATAAACTTTACGAATTTATTTTATTTTTATTTTTACTAAAAACGTCAGAAAATTAACGTTTTCCCTCGACCTGCGCTGGTTGAGGTTAGAATGGTCTTTTGGTAAAGTCGTTTCCCTAGACGCAATGGTTCCATCAGATTTTTAATCTAGGCATCCATTTGGAAACTTCCACAACTGTGCATAAGTGCCGACTCACTTAACTTAAAAAAAGTTCAAACCAGCATTTTGGGCTCACTGGGCCTCGGAATGATGTGTCGTCTTCACACCCGGTCTCGAAATAATTCCATATGATATTAAAAAAAATAATACATGGAAAATCTGAGACATTAAATTCTCCCCACCTTGGGGTTTTACATCCCTAAAAAGCCAAAACCAAGGCTACTCAAAAAGATGTGGGTACTGGGCAGGAATCCGGGCCCCCCGCTCCCACGTGCTCTCCTAAATATTCCCATGCTGCCTCTAGATACGCACCAATGGAATCAATCATCCACAAAGGACCCTATCCTGCCGATCCTTGACCTCCACTGGGTACTCAGCAAAGGTCACTCCATCCTCGATGTCTAGCTCGCCCCAGTCGATGACGTGTGATGGGTCATGCACGTACCTCCTCAGCTGCAACACGTGGAAGACATCATGTACCCGATGAAACTATGGCTTTAGATCTAGGTGGTACATAACCTCACCAACTATGCACAGTATCTGGAATGGCCTGATGAACCTCATAGATAGCTTCTCACCTTGGACAAATCTCTGTAACCCTCATCGAGGTGAGACCTAAAGAAAGAGGTGGTCTCCCTATTCGAACTCCAGAGGTCTCCGTCGTCTGTGAGCATAAAACTTCTGCCAGCTCTGTGCAGTCTTCATCCACTCCCGGATGATCTGAACCTTCTCATTGGTAGCTCTCACCAACTTTGGACCCATGATTGCTGACTCTCCGGGGTCGGTCCAGCAAAGTAGTGACCGACAGGGTCTCCTATACAAGGCCTCGAATGGTGTCATACCAATGGTGGAGTGGTAGATATTGTTGTATGAAAACTCCACCAGTGGTAGGTGGTCCTCCCAACCTCAACCAAAGTCTAAGACATAGGATTTCAACATATCCTCTAGAACCTAGATGGTCATCTCCGTCTGACCATCAGTCTGGGGATGAAACACTATGCTCAAGCGTAGCCGAGTCCCAAAATCCTCCTACAATCCCTTCCACAACCGGGATGTGAAACGGGCATCTCGGTCTGAGACTATTGTTGAGTGGAATCCATAGATCTGAACTATCTCCTGCACATATAGGCGTCCCATGCTCTCTACTATACTCTTCTCCCTAATAGCTAGGAAGTGGGCTGACTTGGTGAGTCGGTCATTGATCACCCAGATGGAATCATGCCCCTTGGAAGTATGTGGTATTCCTTTCAACAAGTCCATTGATATTCCATATCACATCCACTCTAGAACATCCAGGGGTGAGCTAATTCCACTGGGACCCGGTGCTTGGCCTTCACTCGCTGGCATGTAAGGCATCGGGAAACAAACCCTGCTACAGCCTTATTCATGCCTGACCTCCAAAACTGTCATCGGAGATCCTGGTACATCTTTTCCACTCCAGGATGCACCGCGAAAGGGGATGTATGAAACTCCCACAGGAAGTCCACTCACAACACCACTGGTACAATAGTGCGTCCTCTGAAAAGAATTATGTGCTCCCCACCTTGCAAATATCCATCAGGAACATGTCCTGTTGATAACTAAGCACGTAAAGCCACGCAGTCGACATGTCCTAGTTGCGCCTCCCTAACACGTTGTAAGAGTGGATGGGAGATAAACATTTAATTTAGGTAAGCCGTATCCTCTCCATCCATGAAGGATAATTGCAATGCGGAAAACTGCTCTATCGCCTCACTCAACAGCTGTGAGGTCGACCTTCTGCTAAGAGCATCCGCCACCTTGTTCCCCTTCCCAAGAGTATAGATGATCTCAAAAACATAGTTCTGGAGGAATTCTAGGCAACGCCTTTGCCTTAGATTCAGATCCTTCTGTGAGAAGATGTACTTGAGGCTCTTTTGGTCATAGTAGACGATAAACCGCTTGCCCATAACGTAGTTTCACCACATCTTCAATGCGAAGACTACCACTGCCAACTAGAGATCATGGGTCGCATAGTTCTTCTCATGTGGCCTAAGCTTGTGAAAAACATATGAAATCATCGCCTACCTCTACATCAAAACATAACCAAGCCTGGTCCCTAATGCGTTTCAGAAAACTATGTACTCGACACCCTCCTCTGGTAATCTTGAGACTAGGGAACTCGTCAAACTCTGTCTCAACTGCTCGAAAGCCTGCTGGCACTTCTCTGTCCACACAAAGGGTTTCCCCTTCCTTTTCAAGGTCATCATTGGTGCTAATATATAAGAGAAATTAGGAATGAATCTCCAGTAATATCCTTCCAACCCATAGAAGATCCGCACCTCCATCACGCTCTGGGGTGGCTCCCATGATAACACAGCCTCCACCTTGGTTGGGTCTACAGGTACTCCATCTGCTGAGATGACATGTCCCAGAAAGTGGACCTCCTGAATCCAGAACTAGTACTTTGAGATATTACCATAAATCTGGTGCTCTTGACGTACGTCTAGAACCATCTACAACTGTCCCGCGTGCTCCTCCTCTGACATCGAGTACACAAGGATGTCGTCGATAAAGACCACTATGAACTGGTCCAAGTACGGATGGAAGATATGGTTCATCAGCCCCATGAACACTGTAGGGGCATTCCTCACACTGAAAGGAATCACCAAGTACTCATTGTGACCATAGTGGCATATGAAATTAGTCTTCGGTATATCCTCATTCCGTACTCGTAACTGGTGATAGCCCGATCGAAGGTCAACCCTTGAGAACCATTGTGACCCTATTAGCTGATTGAAGAGGTCATCAATCCTTGGTAGTGTATACTTGTTATTCACCGTCACTTGGTTCAGGTGCCGGTAATCCACGCACAACCTCAAGCTCTGGTATGACTTCTTACCAAACAATAATGGGTCCGTACAGGGTGAAACGCTGGGTCTTATGAAACCATTTCTCTGCAAATCCTCCAACTGCACCCTCAGCTTGAGAAGCTCTGTGGGATCGATCAGATATGCTGATGAGGAAATCAGTGTCATCCCGGGGTGTATTTCGATGCTGAAGTCGATTTCCTGGTGGGGATGTAATACTGGTACATCTTTGGGAAAGACAACCTCATAATCTTCCACTACTGCTGGGAACCAGGAGCTCACAACATCCACTGCTATGAGGGAAAGGCTATCCAACTCATGAGTGATTGGCTTCACCCTATTATGCATAAGCCCATTCTGCACTGCCTGGGTTTCCCTTTCTCTGACAAAGGAAAACCTCATTCCATCACAGTGGACACACCGCACTCTTTGCCTAAAACAGTCAATCTGGGCATGGACCGAAGATAACCAATCCATTCTGATCATGGCTTTGTAAGGCCTCGACACTACCACAAATAGGTTTCAACCAAAACTCTCGCCTCCAAGGGTAACATCACACTGTCTGCAAAGGTGAGTGATCATCGAGTCTCCTCTCATAGGTTTCTCCAAACGTAAGGATCAAGTAAACTATTCTACAATAATCTCTAGGTTTCGTACAAGGCATGTGGATATGAAGGAATGACTGGAACCTATGTATATAAGTATGGAAACTAAGGTAGAAAAGACATAGATCGTACCACAAATCATCCCTGTAACCCCTGGGTCGTATGCCTCAACCGCATGAAGCTTTCCCCGCCCCTATCCCCTAGCTCCCTGAGCCTGGTGTGGACCTCCTGGGGGTGGTGGTGGAAGTAAGTCAAAGCGTCTGCCACCACCCGTAGCTCTCCCTGCTCCTATGCCACGTCCGCTACTGGGAAGGTGTATCTGCTCCACTCTCTGCCTCTGCCTTGGTGGTCCATCAACCGCTTCCCTGTCAGCAGCTCGACGGTTGGGAAATCTCTAGCGAGATGTCCCATACCGTCGCACACATAGAAACACTTCTCCCTGGGCTGACTGGATCCAGCCTGAGAGCCTTGGACTGTTGATCCCATGTCTTGGGTCCTCCTATGACACCTACTGCATCCAGATCCATGTGCCTGACATTGGATCCCTATTGTCGAGGTATCCACACCTGTCTGCCTACTGCTGACTACCGCCGGCTGTCTTTGCTCCGCCAAAAAGCTCTCGATCACCAAGGCCCGCTCGAGCACTCCATCATAAGTCGAAATGCATATAGGCATGATACTAGGTCGGATGTCTCGTCATAGACCTCGATCGAAGGTCCGAGCTCTGAAGTATTGATCCCTAACCATATCCATCGAGTACGAGGCATGGTTGGTGAACCTCGATGAATATTGAGCTACTGTCATACTACCCTTCTGGAGTTGAAAAAGCTTTTGGATGCGCACAGCTCTCAACTTAACCAGAGAAAATTCCTCCCTGAAGAGTCGCTCAAACTTTGTCCATGAAAGAGTCTCCTCGTCGTGAGTCTGTGTGGTCAGAATCCACCATTGTCTCGATGAACACTGAAGAAGGCTCACTCATAGGATCACCATCTGGTCTGCTGGTGTCCTCACTAGAAGGAAAACTCTTGTCACCGCCTCAAGCTAGTCCTCAGCTGCCTAAGGGTCGGGCTAGCCTCAGAACCTAAGGGGTATCTTCCCTTGGAACTCATGGAGCGTGCTTAACCTGCGCTCTTTGTCGGTCGGTATCGTAGGTACCACATGATGCTCCACTGGTGGAAGCATAACTGCTCCACCACCTGGTGGCAACTCCTGGGGAACTATTCCTTGTATCGAAGCGTCGTCCCTAAGGGCGCCATCCTCGTGATATTACTGCTGAATCCTAGCGGGTATGTGTCGCGGAGGAATCCTGTAATGAAACAAGGTGTACCATGGTCAATTAGTAAATCTGGATAGCTGACACAAAGGAAATGGAAAACACAACCCATTCCTATATGATGCATGTACCTTTATTTTATTTCCCCACAACCAGTGTTTTCATGTACCGAGTCGAAATGCAGGTTATCATAGTCCTGGTGTATGGATATGTCAGCCGCCACACCAACACTGGAGTCTCTGGACTGAAAGCCAAGCTCAAAACACTTAAAACCATTTCCCCAAAACAAACTCATAGAATATTTTTCCTAAGGTAGAACCGACCACCTTTGATACCACTCTGTCATGACCCGTCCCCAGGAAGCCCACACTGAGACTCCCCAAGCCCGCCTCCAATAGGCTAGGGGCTTGTGACTAGCACCGAGTAGGCATATTACTAAATATGGGAGGCATTGCCTAAGTACCTGTACACATTCTCACATCTCTATGCCCACAAATGCGGAAATGTAAAACACTAAAAAACAAAATTCATGCATACAACTAAACCCAACCAACATAGTATGACAGAAGGTAAAGTGCTAAAAGTAAACTGGGCCAGAATACAAGCCCACCAAAACAAGAGTATGAAAACTACAATGTCCAACCTATAAACACAACGAGGTACTAGGAATGTTGCTCGTAGTCGAAGGAATGCCTCGGCCTGTTGGGAACTCAGAAAGGTCGGTGCTTTCCTGGTCCTCCCAAGACTCTATCAAAAGGTTCCTCATCTGCACAAGACACGACACATGTGGGAAAGGCCCATGCAGGGGTGAGTATAAAAATACCCAGTAGAGGACCCCGAAAACCATAAATTAGTACACAAGGTAAAGGTACAGTCATCTATGCATAGTATATATCTACAGAATATATTGCACAAACCAAATATACTCAAAACCCAGACCTGTAGTCTAGAGACAAATCACACTACCGCATACCCCCAGCTAGGGGTTCAGTTCAAAGATTCCATGAAGCACTCATTTTGAGATAACACACTCCTTGAGTCTTATAGCTCTGATAATGTCCATCCGAGAAGTATTGTTCATTGTGAAATGTCATGAGATGTAGTTACACTCATTACGGGAGACACCCTCCTGAGTGAGAGGGTCACTGTAGATAGATGCACTCATTACGGGAGACAAACTCTTGAGTGGGAAAGATCATGATACATAGATGAGGATCACTACTAGGGATATGGAGGATACCGTGAATCATCCATAATTCACCTGTTATGTAGAGGATCGATGCCCGATGGAGTTGGTCAGGTCGATGTTGGACTCTACCTAGGGTCAATAATGGATAAAGCATCTCGATCTGGGCCTCTCAGATTGATGCCTGACTCTATCATAGAAAGTCATGTTGATGGGATTATACTCTTGTAGAAAGAAACAATGCCTGAACTTCAAGGGAATGAGATGAAGTGGAACTAACTCAAATTAATGATTTCCAAGATATGGTGAACAAGAGGGACATTGCATTTTACGAAAAGTACAGGGCGTGTAGAAAAGTTACACGTCATGTTGTCTTTCCCCGGGTACTGACCGTGTACAAAATCCCATGTCGTAAGGCAGGTAATGTGAAAAAACTGAGTACATGATGTTTAATAAGGTGTACATGTCATGTCCGAGTGCCTGGGGTTGGCTCCGTGTACGCTGGTCATGTGCTCGTATACAGTCCTCAATTCGTGTACACCAACCCATGTAATCAGTACACGGGGTGACCCATGTTACTGGCCTCACCTGGCCGTGTGATGGAGTACACGGTCGTGTACTCCATTACATGTCTGTGTACCCCCTAGATACACGCCGAGTCTCTCGTAGCTGCCTCTGCCATGCTGTGCACACCGTGTCGTCTGATGCCGTGTAGTCCAATCCGTGTCTCTGTATTTCCCAAAATACACGCTGAGCTTCGGGGAAAGTCCAACACATTATGTGACCAGAGTCACATGTCGTGTGATTCCTCTATGAACCTTGAAACCCTAGCCGTCACCACCTGTACTACATGGTGTGTTCTCCGGGAGTACACGCAATGTATTTTAGAAATGTCTAGACTCACGGACCTCTGTCATCGCACCTCTGGTGATGCTCCGTTCGTTGATCAGGTCGTCCGATCACCACGAAACTCCCAGGTTTTGGTCACCCCGACACCATGAAGTTGATTCTGTTGTTTCCGGACCTCTGATAGGCCCCAAAAACATGCTTTGATCTTCCAGCGCGAAGAACCCTTGAAGACGACCCTTCCTGATCAGGTCCGATTCATCGTCCACCATCGTCATCACACCTCTGCAAGGTCGCTGTGATGTCGATTCTAAAATTTGGGATCATTTCATCGCAAAATGGTCACGCAATGATCCATTGTTCATCACCCCGTGAATAACGTGAAGAATGTATGAATGAAAAAGGGAAAAAATCCAATAAAACAAATTTGAGGAACGAACCTCTATCGTTGTTCATCACGGCATTGATCTGCTCCCGTTAGTAGGATTAAACGGAGATGAATCAAACAACAAAAAATCAACATGGAACAATTCCCCAAATCAACCCAATGAAATCCCTCCCGCAAGAACGTACGAGTCCGTGGATCAACTTGTTCGTGGTTGATCCGCGTTCGTCATTTTAAATCAAAAGCGGGGAATAGAAAATTTAAATAACAAACCCCTAACTTCCAGAAATGATAAATCATCACATCGCGCTGTCTTCGTCATCGAGATCCTTCAACATCGTTGGCACAAAGATTCACAACTTCAATTCATCATCATTCATCACTGAGGGATTCCTCCAAGGCTCCAAGAATTTCACCAAATCCTCCCCTAAAAAAATTAGTCAATGACCACCAATAGCTTAACCCATTAAAAGGGAAACGTGAGTCAACGTTCTGTTATGCTGCAGCATTAATGAGTCATGATTTTTTTTAATCCATTATGACATGGCATTTAATATTGAAACAGCTGCCTTGTCGTTGTGCTGTAGTGGATGTTTCCATAAAAACATAAACTTTGCGATTTTTTTTTATTTTTACTAAAAACGTCTGAAAATTAAATTTTTTCATCGACTCATGCCAGTCGAGGATAGACCCTTCCTTAGGTAAAGTCGTCACCACGGACGCAATGGCGCCCTCGGATTTTTAATTTGGCATCCATTTGGAAACTGCCACAACTGCGCACAAGTGCTGACTCACTTAAATTATAAAAAGTTTAAACCACCATTCTGGGATCACTGGGCCTCAAAATGACGTTTTGTCTTCATGAACGGTCTTGAAATAATTCCATATAATATTAAAAAAAATAATACATGGAAATTCCAAGACATTACCGTGTGAGAAATAAATCCCATTAGGAAACCACCAAAGGCCCATGCCCAACTGTCAGTGAATTTGTGCAACAACAGTGTGCAGTAATGAAATGCAGTAAACTAGGAAGTACTCAAAAGTAAACATTCCTACCAGTTACATTTCCATTTTAATTATTATTTAACAATTCAATATAATTGAATTATAAATTCTTAAGACCAGGCCTCAACCGACAATCTTCTAAACAATGTCACAACAAAAACCACAACAAGATATATAACAAGTAGAAGGTAAAACAATACCAATATAGTGCTTTAGCTTGGAAGGTATAACATGTGAAATCCCCACAGTGAATATAAAAATTTAACGTTTTCTGCAGACATTCAAATCCTTACCCCCAGGTAATCAGAATCAAAACCTACAGGTGACTGCCCACAGGTATAACGAATATTTCTCTCAGGCGTACGAGGTGTCGCCCACAGGCACAGAATCTACTACCCACAGACATGAGAAAAGTTTCCCTCAGGATAAGAAAATAACCGGGCCGGGCCCAACACATAATCAAGAAATAAATATGTTTCCTCTTATGAATACTAAAAACATGTTATCATTACAGCATACCCACGGGTATCCTGGCCAAACAACTAAACAAGGAAAACGCACCCACAGGGTGGACCTAGTTCAAAGCAACGATCCCAAGAAGAATTTTATCTTTATCATTAGACTATCTATGAAATTATTTATATCTTAACAACTAAGGCCTCATCCATACGATACCCCAAACATGGGGGCGTAGAACAACGATACACAAAAACACTCAAAAGTTGGAATTAAACACCAAACCACCATCCTCAATCTCCACTGATCCATATACGCGAACGATGCCTCCCGAAACCACCAAGAACGATGTAGATCTGGGTTAAACATTCACTTAATCAAACTCAAATAACTTTACCTCGGGAAAGAGTTGGAAGGAAACACACAAGGAGAGGGAAGGGCTTACCTGCACGGTCCAAACGTGATCGTCGACGAAGGAATCAGAGTCCTAATGTTCGGTTGGGATCTCTTCCTAGATCTAGACCTCTCTTCCATGGCTTCCTGATGTTCTAATATTCCTCTATTGAAAAGGGATTCTACTTCCAGTTTATAACAAAAAAACACAACTAAACAGCGTGTACTCTCAAGTACACGACGTGTACTTTTTATTTTTTAACTGTTCCTCTAGCGGCTACTTTCCACCACCTCATTGCTCCTCTGTCGACTGGTTACACAGTTTGTATATACAATGTACATGGACTATAGTTAGTTTTTACACCCTTCATCACTGATATGCCTACACACCCTATATACTCATTCCACACGGGCAAAGTACATGGCATGTGGAAAAGTACACGGTGTGTACCCAAAAATATTGGGATTTTCCCCATTTTCCTTATTTTCTCAAAAACACTTAAGGAAAAAAGGAATAGAAGAAACTAGTACCTCAAGAATAAGAACTGGGTTCTTACAAACTACCCCGCCTTAAAGCAGTTCGTCCCTGAATTTCCCTTCCAAGGGTGGTGAAGATAAATCTGAGAACAACTCTGGCCACTAAGCACGTACATCAGTATCCCGCTCCCAGGTTTCGTCATGCACTCGGCCATGCTGCTATAACACCCATAAGAGAGGAACTGACCGACATTGGGGAAACTCCGTGCTCCTATAAACAATAAAAATCAAATGTTTTTCAAAGGAGGCATTGACCTGAAGCTCGACCTTCTCGGGCTAAAAAATGTGAGACGGCTCTGAGTGATAACGTCACAGTTGAGATACATGGAAGACGTCGTGCATAGCCTGGTACCTCTGAGGTAACTGCAACTGATAGGAAACCACCTCGACTCTCATCAGAATCTAAAACATCCCCACATACCTCGGTGAAAGTTTACCCCATCTCCTGATCCTCCTGTGTCTCAACCTCGGATGAAACAAGAAAGAAAACCTGATCCCCGACCACGAACTCCAAGGGTCCTCTGCGGCGATCAACATAAGATTTCTGACAAGACTGTGTTATATCCATCCACATATGTATCAAATGGACCTTCTCTGAAGTCTCCTGCATGAGACGTGGTCTCAGTAAAGCTTCCTCACTTGCCTCTAACCAGCATAAGGGTGATCGGTGTGGCCTACCATATAAATCCTCGTAAGGTTCCATCTCAATAGTTTCTTGAAAACTACTATTGTAGGAAAACTCGACTAGGGGTATGTGATTATCCCAAGAGACCCAAAATTCCATGACACATGCACGTAGCATGCCCTCAATCACCTGTATCATATGCTCTTACAGGCCATTGGTCTAAACGTGGTAAGCTGTGCTCAGAAGCACTTGTGTACCCAGTTCTCTCTGAAAGCTCTACAAGAACAAGATGTAAAATGGGTGTCCCTATCTAAAACGATAGAACAAGGGACCCCATGAAGATGTACCACCTCTTAGATATATAACTTTCTGATCTCGTCATCACTGAATATCTCCTTGATCAGCAACAAGTGAGATACCTTCATAATTATGTCCACAACAACCCACACGACATCATTGCCTTGAGGTGACCTCGGAAACCCGGTCACGAAGTCCATCGTGACATCATCCCATTTCAACTCCATAATGGGTAACTGTTGTAATAGTTAGGCTGGCCTCTGATGCTCTTCCTTCACCTGATGATAGTTGGAACATTTTGTAACAAAACTAGCTACCTCTCGTTTCATACCTGACCACCAATACTGATGTCTCAAGTCACGGTACATTTTGGTAACTTTGGGATGCACTACCGAAGATGAGGCATGAAACTCTTGCATCAACTCTTCGTGTATATCCCTTGGAACCCACAATCATCCATGGATATGTAGTACCTCATCATTGCCTATCGTCTAGCTGGGAGGAGGGTCCTCACTAGTCACCAACTTCGGAAGAACTAGGCCTTCAGAATCCGATAGCTGTCTCAGCTTCACTCTATCCAGGAAGGTAGAAGTCATAGGTAAGGACAAAAGATATGCTCTCCCATGACTATCGTGAACCTCCAAATGCATCTCAGAGAACAAATCCATGAGCTTCCATTCACCATTGGCCTCTTGTACTACCTGTATCGAAGTCCTACTCAGTGCATCATCTACTATGTTACCCTTACTAGGTGTATAGGCAAGCTCAAAGTCAAAAGAATGAAGGTATTAAACCTACCTTCGCTATCTCAGATTCAAGTCACACTGGGTAACAATATATTTAAGACTTTTTTGTCCATAAACACCACACAATGTTCTCCCAATAGATAATGTCTCCAACATCGTAACACATGAACAACTACAGCCAACTCGAGATCATGTGTCGGGTAATTCATCTCATGTGGGCTCAACTACCGAGACCCGTATGCAACTACTTGATCGCCCTACATCAACACTACTCCCAGCCCAATACCTGATGCATCACAATATAATGTATAGATTTTCCCTTGTTCTAGAAGTATTAGGACTGGTGATGTCAATATTCCCTTCAGCTTCTGAAAGGCCATCGCACAAGATTCTAACCAAACGAACTTCACACCCTTCATATTCAAACCCATCAACGACACTACTAAGTGGGATATGTACTGTATAAAATGCCTGTAGTAACTAGCCATCCCCAGGAAACCCCATATTTAAAACACGTTCTTAGGCAGCTCCCATGAAACTACTACTCTCACTTTCTCTGGGTCTACTGCAAATCTTTCCTCTGAGATAATATGACCTAGGAAGTGAATCTGGTCTATCCAAAAGTGTCACTTTAAGAACTTAGCATATAACTGATGCTCTCTCAGTATACTCAATATGATCTCAATATGGGTAGCATGGTCATGTCGAGTGTGAGAGTACACCAAGATATCGTCCACAAAGAATACAAAAAAAGAATGCAGATATGGGTGGAACACACGATTCATCATAGCCATGAAAACTACTGGTGCGTTCGTGAGTCCGAATGACATGACCAAGTAATCGTATAGACCATATCTACTCCAAAAGGCTGTAAGTGGTATGTTTGATGGTCTAATGCACAACTGATGATATCCGGATCTCAATTCTATCTTTGAGAACACTCGTGCTCCTTGAAGTTGATCAAAAAGATCATCAATCCTTGGTAAGGGATATTGGTTCTTAACCGTTAACTGGTTAAACTTCTGATAATCCACAAAAATTCTAAGGGTATCATCTACCTTCTTCGCAAATAGGATAGGCAAACCCCAAGGAGAATTACTGGTTCAGATGAAACTCATTGGCTGCATCTCCTCCAACTACTTCTTAATCCCCTGCAATTCTGGTGTAACCATCCTATAAGAAGGAATGGACACCAGTGCTACTCCTAGAACAAGCTCAGTAGAGAAATCCACCTCTCGCTATGGAGGAATACCTTAAAAGTATTTCAGGAAGACATCCCGGAAACGATAAAACATTATAGGGAAATCCTTCTGACAAGTTCCCTGGTCATCCAGATACATACTCGCAATCTCAGCTATCACTACACCTCTCCCACGATGCTAAGGTTCATCTCAAATCACCTGGACATCCCATTCTCCCTTTTATAGAATCTACCTACCTTATAGTGATGTGAAACTCACACTATGATGATAGAAATCTACAAAGGCTCTAAAGGGTACCAACCAGTCCATCCTAAGAATGACATCACAACTCGTCATCTCTAAGACATAGAGGTCCCACAGAATGTGACACCCACCAACATCTAAGGGGAACTCCCTGCACTGACGTGCAACTATCATTCTAATTCCCAAAAGAGTTTCTAGCATCATGATATCAGAAGAAGAAGAAACACAGATCCCAAGGCTCTCCACAAAAGTCACAGATATAAAGCTATGTGTAGCACCAGTATCGAATAGTACTAAGGATAAAACCGAAGAAACTAGAATAATACCTCTGATAGTTGAAGGTCTGGGATCCTACTCATGTTGGGTCTGTTTCACTGCATATGCATGGTCAGTGTCGTGGTCCTGCGACACAGCCTGACTACCCTGAGCTGACCCGCCCTGTTGTCTCTAAGATCCTTGTGTCTGTCTACCATGGTAATAACCACCAGCTCGGCCTGAACGTCCTGAAGTATCCCAATTCCTAGACTGGTAAGAAGCTGTTGGCCCTACTCCTGCATGCGGAGTCTACACAAAACCCCTCTTACTAGCCACTGGTGGAAACAGCCTGCAAAATCACTGTAGATGACCCATCCTGCTGCAAGCTCGACACTCCACTAGATCGCGTGGACAATGTCTTCTCTTGTGCCCCTCTTTACCACACTGGTAGCACATCACCTCGCCACCTGGGGAATTATTATGACTATTACTAAAACCATGAGAGATATCCATCTCCCTATTCCTCTTACCGGTAGAAATAGTACCAGAAATTGATGTCGAAACACCCTGGCCCACACCACTAGCTTCCCGCTGGTTTCGCTCCGTAATCAATGTCTGGTTCACAATTTCATGCATTGTTGGCAACCTGAAAACATTGACTAGTGATCAAATGTCATACTGAAGACCATCCTCGAAGCGTATATCCCTCAACGTCTCATCACCCTCCAGAACAGCTGGAAAACATTGTAGATTGGTGAAGCGGGAAGAATAATCCATCACTGACATAGCGCCCTTCTGTAGATTCATGAACACTCATGCTCGATCTGGCCTCAGCGTCTATGGAAAGAAAAATTCATATATGACTACCTAAAAATATTTCCATGCCATGTCTCTGTGATGATCAGTCTAGGTGGTAACATCCCACCATCTCATGGCAGAATCACGCAGCATGTATGTAGCGAGCTTGACCCTCTGCCCTGGAGGCATCTTCGGATGCTCGAAGATAGTCTGCATAGAACTCAGCAAAGACTGCGCAACCTTTGGTCCACCATCCCATGAAAATTTTGGCGGATGCTGCTACTGGAATATACGTGTCAGCTCTTCCAGAGATGTGGTAACCGGTGGTGCTCCCTGGTAGGCCTGCATGAACCGGATGAAGCCTTCATGGAACTACGCATTTGTGCCTGCGTCCGGTGTAACATATGGCACCCCATCTGGAACATCTATAGAATCCATCGGTATCCCATGGCCTACCATATCTGGAGTATAATCATTTTTTCTCTCTTGATGAACAACTTGAGGTCGTCTCGGTGACATGACTCTACAAATTCAAACACACACCTTAGATTAAGATCATCAAGGGATGAAAACAAGGAGTGTAAAAAGGGAATATGAGAAAGAAAACATTCATGTTTTACAAATAAAGAATACACTGCGTGTATAATAACTACAATGTGTGTTCCCTTAAGTCTTTCACATGGGCGTGTACTTCTTCCAAAACTGGTCATGTAACACCCCAACCACATGGTGTGTTGTCCAACCACATGGCGTGTACTTGAATTTTCTCCCCTGCCCGAGTCCTTCTACATAGCTATTCTACACAACTCTCCTTATAATGAGACTACATGATGTGTATATGTTCTTCACGATGTGTACTGGATGAGCTTCACCGACCTGTGTTGTTCGTGACACGGTCGGGTACACAGCTCAAACTACACGACGTGTTCCAGATATACATGACATGTATGACTTAGATTCCAACTACCCGTGTTGTTAGTGACATGGATGACTACTCGGTTGACACTACATGGCATGTTACACCTACACATGGCGTGTGCACCACCTTGTTTTCCCAGCCAAATGACCAAGTTCACATGGCCTCTCACCGGTCAATACTACACGACGTGTCCCACAGGTACACGACATGCACTAGACGAGCTTTGCCAACCTATGTTGTTTGAGACACGGCCCGATACACGGCTCACACTAAACGACATGTTTTGGATGGACACAACGTGTAATTGAAAGGGTAACCCCTAACCGTGTTGTTAGTTACACGGCCGGATTCCCAGATTACACTACACTGCGTGTTAAAAAGTGACACGGCGTGTTTAAGCAATGATTTCTCCGTCCGTGTTGCTAGTCACATGACGGACACAGGGTTAATACGACACAGTGTGTACAAGTGTCACATGGTGTGTTCCCTCTAGAACTTCCCCATCCTATGTCTCTGCCCACGTGGCCTATGAAACGGTTAGAAACTACAGGACGTGTAATTAGGGTACATGGCATGTACTTAAAAAAATTCCATTGCTTACCAAACAAAAGAGTACATGGCGTGTACTCATAGAACCCCATGCCGTGTTGTCTGGGTTTCTAGATAGTAGACCTCAGAAACTACTCTGGAGCACCTTTTTCTTAAATTTCAAGCATTGGTATGCCAAATTCTGATCTGTGGGGGGCCATAATCCCCGTGAATCAACGTTTAACACCCGACCTTCACAACAACATGTTGGATCACGATCCGCTAAATTCCGTTCCAGGAGAGCCCATACTTCTTAGGAACCAAATTTTAGCAACCATAAACCCAACCATAACATGTACCAATACCATATCAACAACAGACATATCTATCAAGGTTCATATCACAACAACATTCATTTTCTAGCACAACATCTATCACAACAACATGCAATTTCTAATGAACCTAAATGGAATGGAAACTATGCATGACATGTGATTCTAACATGTGCCTAAATGAATCATGAGATGGAATACCCTCATCACATCGGGTTGCAAATAAATAGAACCCAGGTATAAAAATGTAAATAGCACACAACAAGTGCATCACCCAATGGTGAAAATCAAATTAATTGTAATAATCATAAACATAAAATCACAATCTAATTCAAGGCAATCCGGACTTTACCTATACACAGGGTAGCTACTCTTGGGCATAGCTATTACCGAATCCCCTAGAAATCTATCTCTTTTCATTATCAAAATATAATAAAATAACTCAGAGAAAAGAAAAAGTCCTCTGATACCACTTTGTAACGTCCTGGATCGGGGTCCCACTCAACGGGTGCCCCGAACCCGGTTGGTCACATGACCTCAAGCGCATTTAACCAAACGCCAGAGGCTTCCAACTAGCAGCCAGGGATTAGGTCTGATAGTGGGGAAACTATGGCCTCATTTTTCAAAGTGTAGAGCAATGGTGAAAATATAAACATGCAAAAAAGTGGAAGTAGTAAACATTATCAAGATGAAATGGACAACAGTACTGAAATAAAAGATGACCCACAGTCATATATATATGATGATGCAATATGTCCCTAAGACTAATAAAGTATCCAAAACAGGATACAATGTAATCTAAAAAAATACATTACATGGTACAATTACATCAAAACAAAACAAAATAGTGCAGCAGGAACTCAGCATCATCACAATCTTATGTTCGGTCACATGCTCTCCCACTCCTCTGCAACAATCAAGTACCTGTATAGGGACTCTTACCTGTATCAACACCTATAGCAATATAATCTGTTTGGGCCCAATACATGACCCAAACAGGGTGTGAGAAATAAATCCCAGTACGCAACCACCAAAGGCCCATGCCCAAATGTCAGTGAATTTGTGCAACAGCAGTGTTGAGTAATGAAATGAAGTAAACTAGGAAGTAATCAAATGTAAACATTCCTATCAGTTACATTTCCATTTTAATTATTATTTAACAGTTCAATATAATTTAATTATAAGTTCTCGAGACCCAGCCTCAACTGAAAATCTCTTAAACCGTGCCGCAACAAAAACCACAACAAGCTATCTAACAAGCAGAAGATAAAACTATACCAAGCCTGTGCTTTAGCTTGGTAGGTATAACATTTGATATCACCAAAGTTAATATTCAAAGAAAAATTTGTCTGCAGACTTGTGAATCCTTACCCTCAGGTAATCAGAATCATAACCCGCAAGTGACTGCCGAAAGACATAACGAATATATTCCTCAAGCTTACGAGGTGTCACCCACAGGCACTGAAGCTACTGCCCACATGCATGAAAAAAGTTTCCATTAGGTTAAACGAAACACATACCTCAGGCTAAGAAAATAACCAGGCTGGGCCCAACACATAAGAAAGAAATAAATATGTTTCCTCTAAAGAAAACTCAAAACATGATATCATTATGTCATACCCAAGGGTATCATGGCCAAACGACTAAACAAGGGAAACGCACCCACGGGGTGGCCAAAGATCAAAGAAACAATCCCAAACAGAATTTTATCTTTATCATTAGATTGTCTATGAAATTATAGTTATCTTAACAACTAAGGCATCAGCCATACGGTACCCCAAACATGGGCGTGTAGCACAATGGTACACAAAAACACTTGACAATTGGAATTAAACACCAGGCAACCTACCTCGATCTCCACTGATCGATTTATGTGAAAGACGCCTCCCGAAACAACAGAGAATAGTGTAGATCTGGGATAAACGTTAACCAAATAAAACTCAAATAACTTCACCTTAAAAAAGAGTTGAAAAGAAACACACATGGATAGTGAAGGTATTACATGCATGGTCCAAACGTGATCGTCGGCGAAGGAATCAGAGTCCCAGTGTTCGGTCGGGAGCTCTTCAAAGGTTCGACCCTCTCTCCTGCGGCTTCCCAGTGTTATAATCTTCCTCTGTTGAAAGAGGAGGCTATTGTTGGTTTATAAAAAAAACTACATGGCGTGTACTATCAAGTACATGGATTGTACTTTTCATTTTTAATGGTTCCTCTAGTGGTTACTTTCCACCGCCTTACTACTCATCTATCGACATGATTACACAACATGTATTTTTGAGTACACAGCATGTACTATCACTCCACTGGCTGTTACTCCCACCATCTTACTTTTCACCTGCTGACTAATTACATGGCTTGTATACACTAAGTATATTACGTGTAGTCATTTTTTACACCCTTCATCACCAATAGGCCTACACGCCCTGTATACTCATCCCACATAGCTAAATTACACGGTATGTGGGAAAGTACATGGTGTGTACCCACAAGTATTGGGATTTTCCCATATTTTCCTTATTTTCTCAAAAACATTTAAGGAAAAAGAAAGAGAAGAAACTCGTACCTCAAGAATAAGAACCAGGTTCATACACTTCTCACCATGTTTAAGACCTGGATCATCTTGATCCCTTGGTCTGGTAGGATGATCAATGGGATTATAATCCTAATATAATTTTTATTTATCTTCCACCCAACATCTCTTCCATGGGTTTGAAAATATTTTCATTCTTCTACAGATATACTTGTCAAGGAAAAAAACACTACAGGAAGTGATCACCTCATCTCCATCATCCACACATCCATGATTTTTCAGCATTGTAGAAATCATCCTTGGGTAATATAAACATGTGGTCTTTATTGAAGGGTTTGATCATATCCAAAATATGTACCATAAGGTACCTATATAAATTAACTTTCATCCCATTCTTCAAAAAATAAATCATGTAAACATCCTGATACTTGAAAGCAGCAAAATCTACCTTCCTTGGGAAGATTTGGTGTTGAATGAACTTGAAAAGAAGTCTAGCCTATCCATCTAATTATATAGTTGTAGCTCTCCTTGACTCCTCATTTCAATTCAATTCATTAAAATATTTTTCAAATGAAAATAAATCTAAGGATGGTGGAATATTACCCAGGTAGTCACCATATATCCCCTCATGAGGTATGTCCTAGAATTTTCACACTCCTTTGAAGAAAATGAAATTTCATTTCCTTCACCAAAAACTTCATTTGATCCTCATCAGCTCCTTCCAAAGACACATTCAAGTTGATATAGAAATGGTGTAACAACTGGGGATAGAAAGATCTCCCATTATATGCAAACCAGCTAAGCCACCCTTGTGATTCCAAAACATTCTTCAACATAGAATTGCTCGACAATAGTCACTCGACATACACTTTCTTCTCAATAGTTACCAAAAAGATTCCCTATACTAGCTTCAAAGAACATGCTGAACTACTTGATTCTCCTTTATAAAACTTGGAAGATGACAATTCACATGGTCCTTCCATCACACACTTTGTTTTCTCCATTCTGAAGGTTTAGGTTCGAAGAGGATGTCAAAGGGTTGAAGGTTAAAATGTAGAGTGAGGGTAGTGAAGGGTCGTGGATCAATTTTATTTTATCACTTTGGTATTATATTTGTTAAATATAAAATAGAGTAATAATAAAGTAAGAAACCTGAAACTATGTTATTTTACATAAAATAAAATAGATAAATAGATTTATATAAATAAAAAAACATTATCAGTATCAGTTTCACTTGATCGGTATGTGTCTCACTCCATCGGTTTCATCTGATTGGTTTCAAAATTTTGTTTCACTTATCGGTTTCATTGATCAATTTCATAGATTTGTTTCACAGATTGGTTTTAAATATCAAATTCCCAGATCAGTTTCACCTGATCAGTGTGACAGTGATCAGTGTCAAAGGCAAACATATTTTTCTAAGGGGATAAGGTGAGATAGTCTTTATAGATTTATCATTATAAGTTCATGTATGATGTAGCTCATTCTCTCAGAATTTAATGGTTTGTAGAATATGTAAGCAAGTTAATGCTCAGTCCTAGAAAACTCAAGAGTTATATCCCATTTTTGATAGTGGTTTCTGAAAAAGTTATGTTTTACATCAACATGTTTTGTTCTAGAATGATAAATTGGATTTTTAGACATTTTAATATCACTTGTATAGTCAAATTTTATGGATATATGTATGAGTAGAAATAAATAATCTAATAATGTTTGTTTTGTCCACAAAATTTGTGCACAAAAACTACCAACAACAATGTACCTTGCTTCAGGAGTTGATAATTAAACCAAATTTTTATTTTTATTACAACATGAAATTAGAGAGTTTCCCAAAAACTGAAATTTTCTAGAGGTTCTATTTCTATCTAATTTACATCCACCAAATTCAGCATCAGAATAACTAACCATATCAAAAGGTTTTCCTCTAGGGTAGAATAGTCCTAAATTAGTTTTATATTTGAGGTATTTGAAAAATCTTTTAACAGCATTTAAATGTGACTCTTTTGGGATTTCTTGAAATCTTTCACACATACACACACTAAACATGATGTATGGCCCACTAGTAGTTAAGTAAGGAAAACTCCAAATCATTCCCCTATAAGTAGTTTGATCAACAGATTTCCCATTTTCATCAAGATCCAGCATACATGTAGAGCTCAAAGGTGTTTCACTACTCATAATGCCATCAAATCCATATGTTTTCAAAAGATATTTAGTATAATTACTTTGATTAATAATAATAACTTCATTATTTTGAAATATTTGAAATCCAAGGAAATATTTATGTTCAACCATCAAACTCATTTCAAAATCACTTTGCATAATTTTTTAAAAATCATTATATAAAATTTTCTAGATATTCCAAAAATAATATCATATATGTATATTTGAGCTATTAAAACATCTTTAGAAATTATTTTTATAAATAAAGTAGGTTTTACAACTCCTTTTGTAAAAACATTAGAAATAAGAATGTTACTTAACCTATTGTATCAAGCTCTTGGAGATTGTTTCAAACCATATAAATCTTTAGTTAAATTGATAACATAATTTAGAAAATGTGGATTTGTAAAACCTGGGGGTTGTTCAACAAAAAAGTCCCCTATTATATACCTATTTATGAATGGACTTTTGACATCCACTTGATAAATTTTGAAATCCATGTGTGTTGTATAGGAAAGTAAGATTCTTATGGATTCATGCCTAGCTACCAGTGCATAGGTTTCTTTATAATCAATTTCTTATTCTTGATTATAGCCTTGTGAAATTAATATAGCTTCATTTCTAACAATATTTCTAGCATCATCTAAATTATTACTAAACACCCATTTAGTTCCTATGGTCAAGGTATCTTTTGGTCTATCAGCAACCTTCCATACATTATTTATCTCAAACTGATTAAGCTCTTATTGCAAATCCATTACCCAAAATTCTTCACTAATTTCATCATTGATATTTTTAGGTTAAAGTTGTGACAAGAATTCTTTATTTTCAACATGATTTCTCATAGAATATCAATTTTGAGTTCCTTTCTCTAAATCTCTAAATACAGCATCTAAGGGATGGTTTTTAAGGGTTCAAGTAGTCCTATTAAAAGTAGGGAAAGTTATTTTGGGTTCATCACTTGGTACTAGTTCATTATAGCTATATTTTAGGGAATTTCCAAAACTAGAAGTTATAACATATTCCTTTATTATATGGATAGAGTATTTTTTATTAATTTCTATATTGAACATATCCCCTTCAAGATTCCCTAGTGAGGTATTAGGTTCATGTGGATATGTTTCATGAAAATTGACATGTATAGATTCTTCCACACATTTGGTTATTTTATTAAAGACATTATAATCTTTTCCTGATGTTGAAGATCATAGAAATATTCCTTCATCACTCTTCGAGGCATATTTATCTAGATTATCTTCAGTGTTAAGAATATAAACATTACATCCAAAAACTTTAAAATAATTTACCATTGGTTTAGTATTATTCCAAAACTCAGAAGGAGTTTTCCTAAGGATTGGTATAATTAAGACTATAATTATTATGTAAAAAGATGTATTAATTACTTCATCCCAAAAAAAATTTATGTCATATTCATTGAGCATAGTTCGAGCAATTTCTTGTAGGGTTCTATTCCTTATTTCTACTACACCATTCTACTATGGTGTCCTATGGGCAGAGAAGGTATGCCTATAGCCATTTTGTGATAAAAAAATATTCAATGTCTATATTTTTAAACTCATGGCCATGGAAATCTCTTATTGATTTAATTTTAAGTCCACCATGATTTTCTACAGTCCTATAATACATAGTAAAATGAGAACAAGTTTCAATTTTGTGAACTAAGAAAAAGGTTGAAGTGTACCTAGAGATTTCATCTACAAGAACATAAACATAGTGCTACCCATTGAGATGTGAAACTCTATATTGTATAACCAATTCTATGTGAACCAACTCGAGTGGTTAAGAAGTGGTAACTTCTTTCTTTGGTTTCAAAAAGATTTTATGTTGCTTTCCCTTTTGACAAGGATTACACACTCTATTGTCTGGAAACTCTAGTTTGGGCAGGTCTTTAACAAAAGCTTTTCTGGCCAATTTCTTAAGTGGAGTGTACATTAAATTGTCTTAGTCTCTTGTTCCTGATCGAGGACTCTTTTTGAAATTCACTTAGGTTAGAAACATTTTTTTATTCTAGTGTTTCAAAATTAATAGCCTAAACATTATCATTTATAAGAGTAGTAAATACTATGTTATTTTTTACATAAACCATGGCATTGATCATTTTTAATTTTTAAATTAAATCCATCATCACAAATTTGAGATATGATAAGAAATTTATAATTCAATACATCAATTTAAATTAATTTAGAAATTTAAATAGAGTTAGGGTTACAAATCTGGCCTAAGCCGATGATTTTTCCGTTACAATTGTCACCAAATGTGACATGTCCTCCATAAATATTGATTTGATAACATTAGGTCATTATTTTTCTTTAGCAGTTGTTCATTTTTCTATTTATCAAAAAAAAAAATTAGATTTAATATTTGAAGATAGAGCATGTTGTTTCTTTAATGATTTATACTTATTCTTCAGTTTATTACAAGTTTCTTCTAGCATATTGCAATACTCAAACAATTAATCATTTGTAATATTTTCATATTTTGATTCATCTCTAGAACAATAGTCATTAGGTATAGGAGAGTTTAAGAGTACCTCTTAGGTATTTTTCATAAAGCATATGTTTTTCATATCTTCTTTCTCATTCTGAGAAGAAGCAGATTCATTAGAGCTATCCTTGGATACACTCCAGGTGTCCTTCATTGCGTTCTTATGTTTTTTATCATTATACTCATACTTGTTTTTATACTTTAATTTAGGATATTCATCTTTGATGTGCCTTCTACGTTTTTCATTCATATCAAAATATTTCTTCTAATTTGTGTGGCTTCTTCCAATCCTTTTTCTAATTTCCATTGTTGTCATATTTTCCTTTATATATTGGTCTCATGAAGAACTTTTTCTTTGTGTAAAATTTTCTGAATATCTTAGCCTTCTAGGCCATTTCCTAATCACTGTCTAAATCTAATTCTTCACTACTTGGGCTCTCAACACCAACTTGAACTTTCTCTTTGTCTTTTATTTTTCAATTGGTAGTCTTGAAGGCTATATTTTTTCTCTTTGTCTCTTCCTCCTCCAAATTCACTTTTAGTTCCCCTTCATACATAATTAATTTTCCAATTAGTTCCTTCAATGGAATTTTATCAATGTAGCATGATTCTCTTATGGATACCGATGTCCCTATCCATCTCTCTGGTAAGCATCGTAGAATACTCATTAATAGTTCCTTGGTTGGGAAAACACTCCCTAAAGAAATCTTAGTGTTCACAATTTTATTAAACCAGTGATACATATTAGAAATAGATTCATTATTCTTCATTATAAAATTTTCATATTTAATAGTATAAGTATTTAATCTCATCTGTTTCACATTAGATTTTCCCTCATTGGAAATAGAAAAAGTGTCCCAAAATCATGAGCAGTTTTACAACCAGAAATGCAATGAAATTATTCATCTCCTAGTGCACAGTATAGAGCATTCATTTCTTTACAGTTATTGTTATATGCAATCTTGGTAGCTTCATCCCAAGTGTTTCTAGCAAACTCAAGGACTGCATATTTAAATTCAATAGCCGTCCAGATTTTAAATCTCATTCTCTTTAAATGTATTTTCATTTTAAGCTTCCACTCATCATAATTTGTTCAATTAAAATAGTGGTATATATGTAGTAGATCCTTCTAATATATTGTACATAATTTAAAATTTTCAAATATTTTAATGATTTTAAAATTTAGAAATAACCGAAATTTTAAGATAATTACAATACAAATACAACCATAGTTGAAATTTTTTGAAAACGATTTGAAAGCTGAAAAATTCCTAAATACTTTGATTCCAAAGTTTGGTCAGAGTAGAATACTCAATATAAGGTGAATTGAGTATCTATAAAAAATTCTATTAAGAATTGGTCCTTATAAAATTTCCCCCAATTAAGAATATCATCTAAGTCAGTTTGAATTGAATGTTTAAGAGTCCTGAAAGTTCAATTAATTTCTGAAAAGATATATTACTTCTCAGCTATACTAATCAAAATATTAATATAAAATTTTAAAATAATCTACTGGTTCAAAACTCTTATAAACACTTACTATACTAACTAACAAATTTCAATTTAGTTTTATGAAATATGTGATAAAAACAAAGTAAAACTAAAAAGTAAAAACACACCTGAAATAAAACAAGTGGTTTAGTCTCAAGTAGAGACATAATCCTCCCCACTTAGTGATCACCTACCACCATGTAGTTTAAATTAATAAATAGGTTTGATCCACACCCTATATTGGGGTTCAAAACAATACACAGGGCATTCCAAGTCACACTTGACCTCTACCACAATTATTCATGGGAAAACATAAAATATTTCACACTTGACCTCTTCCATAGTTCTATGGGGGGTTCAAAAGGATAAATAGAGTGTGAGATCAGAGGATATCAAGTATCCTCTATTTATTCAAAAGTATCAGTGTTTGTGTAACAGAAAGATACACACACTGTTCAAAATTTTAAATAAATTAACACAACATAGTAAAAGATGTATAGATAGGTTTAGAAGTCTATGTGTCATGTATTATATCTCTAGACTCGTTTGATGTAGTGAAATTGAAGTTTGAGTCCTCTTCTGGAAGTTGACTATGAAACTGAGTATCTTAGTCTCTATGATGAAGCTTTTATGAGTTTGAAATGTTCAGCTTCTCATTGGTAAGATGTTTAGGTCAGCTCTGCAGGTTTATCTTTCCTTTTTTTCTCCTCAAATGTTCTTCCTTTTGATTTATTGGGTTTTTGAAGTATTCTCAAGAATTGCAATATTTTTATGCACTTTCTCGCTTTCTTTTCACTACTGCAATTTTTCCCTCCTCCAAAATGATCCACCATTTAATTATTTTATACTTCGAGGTGAAGCAGACATAATGATCCTCCCACATGCATGTACCATGTACTGTCCTGTGATTATCCTATAGACAACATTAAATAATATCAGAAAAACTATTTTTTCTAAATATGATTGTTAGATATAAACATGAATTAATAAATTAGAAATAGTTTGTACGACTATCAGTGAGTCATAAGTATCGGTGAATCAATAGAATCAGTCGGTAGGCCTTGGTGAATCTCTGTATCATTGAGTCCTTTCCATCGATATTAGTTACTCTGGGCATCAGTGATTCATTTGTGCTATCGTTCTATCCAGACATCTGTGAGTAATCATCAGTAATTCCTTTGGAACTATCGGTTTGTCGCCCATATGTCTCCCATCCATTGACATGTCATTTTTTCTATTAGTGAGTCCTACATCAGTGTCTTGTTTGATCAGTGAGTCCTCATTGGTGTCTCCTTCGATCAGTGATTCCTCATCGGTGCCTTCTTTGATCGATGAGTCCTCATCAGTTCTTTCTTTGATCAGTGAGTCCTCATCGGTGAGTCATCCATTGGTGACTTCTTTGAACTATCAGTGTTAGGGAATTTAAAAAACATACAAAGTGTCTATATTATATAGAAAATTCCCAGATTTAGCTAAAATCATAATTTCACATAAATATACACTTGTAAATATATTGATACAGAAATATCAATAATTTATTGACTTATTGAAATGTTTTATGCCATGTAAAATAATCTATTCATTTATAAATAGTCATTTACATGATTAATAGTACTTATAAATTAATATGTGAATTACCATGATTTGTAAAGTGGCATGATTTTTGATTATTAAAATATCTATCTCAGAAAGGGTCCAAAAAAGTGGAAAGTGTCAACAAATTTGGAAGAAATTGCTATATAGCTCAAAATGGTCCTACAGATGTAATGCATAAATCTATAAATGCTAGTGAAAAAGGTAAAATGGTTTAAGTATAACATATAGTACAATGCTTCAATTGTGAGGAGTATGTACTTTTCCCCCAAGAAATTTCAAATTAGATGATAATGTAAAGAAACCACCATAAACCCCAATAGAGTCCAAGAGAGAAATTCCATGATTTTTCAATAACAATAGTTGATGTTGAGGTTCTAGATCTTATTGTGGGAGGAACACTCATTAAAACATGAAATGAAGAAAGAAAATTTCTTATATTCGAGTTCTGCCCAATTTTCAAATTCATTAATGTTTGAAAATAACATCACGTTAAACCCAAATGTACAAATATTATAGTTGTCGATTAAAAATCCAAGTGAAACTATTCAAGAATTAAGGATATATAATGATTTGACTATTGAATTTGTTGAGTAATGTCTCTCTGAAAACATTGTGGTCAATCCAATTGTGTAATTCGACATAATAATTGAGAATGATTGGTTGTAAAAGTATAATTACAAGATAAACTATAGAATCAATGAAATTATAGTTGTTTTTTTGGGAAGAAATATAATTATATTATAATGAGATATATCCCAGCTTGAATATTATTTGGAACCACCTCTTATTTACTTCCTTATGGAAATGATTGTTACAGAATGGGAAGAAAGTGAAAGTACAAGGATAGGATATATAACCATTGTTTATATATTAATTGATGTATTTCCAATTGAATTACCTTAAACTCCCCCATAAAAGGAGGTACATTTCATTATTGAACCAATACATGGATCTAAATATATATTGAATACCCCATGTAGAATATAATATATAGAGTTATAAGAATTCAATAAGAAACATCATAGTCTATTAGAGTTGGGTTTTATTTTACCAAGATTGTCTCTATGGAGATCAAATTTTCTCATTGTGAAGAAAAAGGATTGATCAATGCATTTATGCATTGATCATAGAGAAATTTATTGTATTATAGTAAAGAAAAAATACCATCTTACAAGGATTCGTGATTTTTTCTACAAGCTTCATTGGGCTCAATTATTCTCAATGATTGACCTCTGATGGCAACATCGTCGAGTAAGGGTGTATAAAGGTGATATCAATAGGTCTTTCCTTTGAAAAATATACATAAATTTTTTGTTTACCATTATTCCCATTGTCATAACTAATTCTCCTTCTATATTTATAGATTTTATAAAAAAGAGTCTTTATGGACTACCTTGAAAAAATTTCGGTGGTCTTTATTGATTATATTTTGATATATTCCAATATTTGTGTGGAGTGGAAATATTTTATAATAGTTATATTATAAACATTGAGGAATGAAAATATTTTTATAATTCATAGATGGAGATTTGGGTTACAATAATTTTCATTATTATGACACATTTTGAACTATAAAAGAATCATGATTGATCCAAAAAAATAGAGGCTATATAAATGTTTCCTAAAAAAATAGTAACTGAGATTCATAGTTTCCTTAGACTAGTATGAAAATATAGTCGGTTTTTGAGAAACATTTTTTTGATTTCAAATCCACTCAACAAGTTAACTCAAAAGGGAGAAAACTTTTTCTAGAAAATGTATTGTGAATAATGTTTCCATGAACTAAATAGGAGGTTGGTTAGTGAACCTATGTTAATTTGAACATCTAATGGGGATGCATTTTTCATTTATAGTGACTCATCCTTAAAAGTACATAGATGTGTACTCATAAAATATTATAAGGTGATTTCCTAAGTATCTCGATATTGAAAGCCTCATGAATATAATTATCCAATCCATGAATTGGGGTTAGTTTAAGTTATCATTTCTAAGAATATAAGGAGAGATTATCTTTGTGCGGAGATATTAGATATATATACAGATCACCAGAGTCTTAATTATATATTCAAACAAAATTAATTGGGAACGAGACAAAGGATATGGTTTAAGATTATTAAGGACTATGATTATTTTATTCATTATCACCCTACAGGGGAAAATAATCATTAATGTGTTGATTTGAGAAGGCACTATAGTTCTTACAATGATGATAATTGGAAGTGATACATTGATTATGGACTTAGTAAGAATTGAGGGGAAAGAACATCAACAATCTGATACCAAATTATTTCTCAACAATAATTACATTAGAAGATCAGAAAAACATAAATATGATATCATATGTTTTAAAAGAAGATATAATGTATGAATTATATGATTTTTCTCATTTTTATGGTTGATTAAGTGGAAGTATAGAGGTTTGGTACAAGGATATGTGTAATATATGTTATGGTGTTAAATAAGGATCTAATGGATTAAGAACTCAACTCTAAATTCTCTATAAATACTTTTAAGAAACAAAATGTATATTGATATTTTAGATCATAATTGTTTGGATAAGATGATAAGGGTGATTGGTGATTATACTGAAAAATGATCGGAAAACGATTAAGTGAAGTTGGAGAGAAAACTACCCAAAGGAGTGTTCCAATCACTAACCATACATATATAAAATTTAGACAACTTCACAATGGTCTTTATAACTAGAATTAATAAGATATACAAGGGAAGAAATTAAACATCTGTAATCATTTATATATTAACAAATTCTTTTCATTTAATCACTATACAAAAGGATTTACCCCAGGAATTACTTTGTTGTCTTTATATTCATAAGGTGGTGTGTCTTAAGAGCATGCCACTCAATTTTTTATGACCAATATCTATGATTTAATTAAATATTCTTTTTGAGCCTTTAATATGATGTCAATATAGAAGTAAAACATAGTAAAATTGAACATACTCAATTTTATGGGCAGTTTAAGAGGTCTATTCAGACATTATAATACATGTTGAGCTCTAACTCACTTGATTTTCATGGTAATTGGGACCAACATTTAAAATTGTCAAATTCTATTAGAACAATAATTTTCACTTGTGAATTTGAATGATAACTTATGGATCAATCTATGGGAATAGGTGTAGAACTCTAAAATTTAGGGAAGATATTGATAAAGAAAACTTTTGGGAGATATTGATAAGGAAAACTTTTGGGACCATAAATTATGAAAGACTCTATGGAGAAGATACATACAATATAAAATCATATCAAGGATACTCAAAGTCAACAAAAGAGTTATGATGAAAAAAGAAGGAAGGTATTAGAGTTTCATGTCAGGAAATATTTATTTCTCCAAATATTACCATAGAAAGGGATCAAGAAAATCAAAAAAATAAGGGGAAACTATATCCATGGTAAACTGGACCCTTTGATATTTGAGAGCATGTTGGAGCAATTTCCAACTAATTAGTACTACCTAAAAATATTTCCTACATCTGTGAAATATTTCATGTGTGCCAGTTAATAATATATTTTTTATATCAATCACATATACTAGACAAAAAAGTTATTGATTTAGAATCTATCCATTTTTAGGAAGATAAACTGATCTTGATTTGGTATAAAAGGGAACATGTATCGAGGAACAAGATAATCCTTCTCATGAAATTGTTTTGGAGAAATCACTAGTTAAATGAAGAAACCATGGAACCTTATAAATCAATGAAGGAAAATAACCCCATTTATTTGGTAGTACAAAAATATCAAGGATGAAATTTGATAGGGGGATGTGATGATCAAAAAATACAATTATGTTATAGAAAAAATATTTTTTAACAATGAATTTTGTATTATAAGCACATAATAGACTATTCTATTTAATATTAAGAATTTATATTTTATATAATGGGTAGAAACAATGTTGGTAGATAAAAAAAACAATGAACACTCTAATTTAAACTCTATAGACTTTAATTACTTAAAGAAGATCACTCAAGATATAAAAATAGTAAAAAACTATATAGTTAGTTAAGTGATAGATAATATCAAGGGAAGTAGAGAACCATTGTAATTAATGTAGTGAATGTTGAGTTTTTTCACCTTTGGACAATATATATGGTAAAAATGGAAAATCTACCATTACTATTTGATTATTCTCTGACTATTTATCAATATGACTGTTGGACACTATGACTGTTGGTAATAATTTTATAATTAGAATTAATGTATATAAAACATAATGATAATTGGTAATTGTAGAATAATGGAGAAAAAATGGCCTCAACCAATTGGATAATTTCTCTTGATGCCTTTTTATTTGAACGCTTATGATATTTAAATACTCATTTTTTGATAATTCTTTATTAATTTTTTCAATTTAGTGTTAACTGTTCAGTTTTTTTGAAAAGAATTTTTTTGGGTTGTTCTAGTATATTTACTTTGATAACGGTACTATCATCTTCAGAATGATATTCAGGATTTAAATATCATATATATTCATTATATATATTTTTATTCATCCATAAAATATAGAGATAAAAAAATAATTATACTGTTCAGAGATACTCTAGGTCGTATGTACAAATGAACACAGTTTTCACTTTTTTATGGATAGAAGAAAAAAAGGTAAATAAAAATTCATTTTTATATAATAATTATTATATCATATATATTCCTTAAATATATCACTTTTATCATCCACAAGATGTGTAAATAAAAAATTAATCACATCACTTCATAGAGGTCATAGTCCATACCTACGCATACACGACGTTAAAATTTTCCAATGGATGAAAGGTTCAGAAGTTAACTTATATAATAAATTTAAGGATCCATAATTATTTCATAAATATCATATATATATATATATTAATTTTATCTTTATAACCATCCATGTAAAATGGTGATGAAAATTTAATTACACCATCACATAGAGATAGTAAACTGTAATTACACAAAAGAGATGTTTTCAGTTTATATAGGATGATAAAGAGGTAATAATGGTGGTCCCATGATCATAATAACATATAAATATATTTATTATACTATAGTTGTTATTATAGTGTGGATACAATATATTTATACTAAGTTTAAGAAGAAATGAATTTTAAAGAGTTGGTCAATCCAATTACATCTTCTTTGAAAAAATTCAAGTCGATCCCTTATCAAGGACCCATGTAATAGTATTTTAAGAAGTCCAAAACCTCTTAATCAGGTATGGGGAAGTATATAATAGAAATTTTTCTGTTTTGGTTGATATATTTTTCTAAAATAAGTGTATATTAGAGAGTGAAGGGCTGTCATTTTATAATGGAGGGAAAGGAAACACTTGAAATTACTTGTAAGATTAAAATATAGTTAAGGTATTTCTCTTGTATAATTCTTAAAAATTGTCTTGAATTCCAATAAAAAAAGATCATGGTAAAAATATAATCATTCAATGAAATGTTCATATAGTTTTGGTGGAATTTTAAACCTTATATTTTGGTTTAACCCCTTTATTTACTAATTTTGACCTTAACTCTAGTAACAAATTTTTTAATATTAGAGGGTTATAATTTTACTTATAAGTCATAAATTGGATGATAAATATATAAGGGGTGACATTTTCAACCAATTATCCTCATAATTTCCGACTTTTATGATTTTTATAATTATTTAATAAATTCATAAAATATTATTTTTCCTAAAATATCATTAATGTATTTTTTATAACTATTAATTAACATTGAATTTGAAGTCATCAATATAGTTAAGAAATTTGAATATAAAACTTTCACACATCCCAACAATCTTATATTTTTTTCAAAAATTATGGGTACACAATAATTAAAAAAACTATAGTTGTTTTAATATTTTTAAAATCATTTATTTTATTTTTTTATTAATTGAAAAATTAATATATCCATGTTGAAAAAGAATTTAATGTAATTATTAAATCACTAAATAGTAAAATAAATTACCATGATAAAAAAAATAATTATTTTTTTAAATAATCATTTATAAATGAACTTAACCTCTTATTATCATTATAAAAAATTAGATATATTAAATTACAGACAGTGATGATTTATAATTTTCATTACATAATCTAATATAATTTTCATTATTAAAATAAAATGTCAAAAAATGAAATATATTCCAATTTATAATTTATATAGTCTAATTTGATTCGTTAAATGGAATAAAGGAATTTCTGGGTTGATTTCGAGACCTTATCTTATGGTTTTGACCCTAATCACCCGTTTACCCTTAGTGAGGTGACATTTATTTATCTCAGTAACTATTTAAAATGAAAAAAAATAAAAGGGACCAATTTACAAAATTTGAACAGAGTAATTCCCAATATGGTAAATAAAATTCAATAATCAATCTCTAGAAGTGGAAGATATCAATTTTATTATAAATTTATAAAACACAATTAAGAGTTTTTTTGATGAAAAACAGGTTTTGAGGCATAGAAATTAACTTATATCAAAATCATGAATATTTATGACTCAAATCGAATTAATTTGATTATTATAAATAACATTGTTCATATGTAACTTTAAAAACAAATCAAAAATATTAGGGAACCTTTAAATTACATTATTTAATGAAAAGAGATGTTATTATTTGAATTTTTTTTCACTATTCACTAAAGAATCAATCATTTCATAAAAAATACAAAACATCACCTAAAGTTAATTTTCTGATTATAAATTCAAACATGATTTCCTTTTTCTAAAATTATATTTATAAAATTTTTATAAAATAATTATAATATTCACTGATAAAATTTAATAAAATCAATTTTTATTGAAATTTTATTTTTGAAACATAAAATAACATTACTAAAAATTGATTATGTTAGGACAAAAATGAGATTAGATACCCTAATAGGGGGTGAATCAAGGTATGAATATTCTTTTCAAAATTCTTCCAGCCCCACAAGATTATGACGTATTTATTATAAGGGTCACTTTATTTTCTTTTGATTGTTTATTTTAATCTTATTCTTTCCCTCTTTATCTGATGATGATGTAATAAAATTTATGCAGGAAAGATAGAAGAAGATCACATAGTTTTTACTTGGTTTACCCCCACTAGGCAATGTACAAGGACCATAAAACAGAAATTTGTTGATGTACTTAATTTACTATATATCACTTGAAATTTATGGTTTGTGCAAGATAACTTCTATGTCTAGGCTCACTACCTTACAATGTTTATAGATATATCACTACCTTCCCAAGGGTCACTCTATAACTCTCTTTTGATGTCTCATAGCTGGTGGAAAGGATCACCTTCTTCCTCTTCCATTGATAAATACTATGGAATGGATTTACACTCAGTTTTTGGATATGTAGGTTCCTTCATTAGAAATAATGAATGCATCATCAATATTAGGTAGATGCTCTATTGATATTCCACACTCTTCCTATTAATTAATAAAACATTACAATTGATTCACTATGCAATTCCTTCTGAACAATTTTATGATGTTCTTTACCTTTTTGATGTTCCTTCCTTTTAGAAATCTTGCTTATCCTTTGTGATGAAAACAAAATTCCTGAAGATCTCCTCTTTTGAAAGGCTCAACTAGCCTTTGTGAAGCATCCTCATTTCACGAAACTCTTTACTTTCATGAAGATCACTTAAACATCAAGAAGCCTACAACTTTCATTCATATTTTTATTGCCTTTGAAAAAACCAACAATTTTATGATGCATACAAATTTTTATCACCATTAATAGCCTTCTCTATCTTCCTTTCTTTTTGAAATATTTTACAAGAACAAAATTCATGAATCACCTTCGTGAATCCCGAGCCATAGAATCATCATTAAGTCTTTATGTATTATTATCTGAAGGGGGTAGAGGAATATTTATAGGTGTTTCCTCCCAATTCATAATATTCAATCCACATCATCAAAATTTCATGAAGCTTTCCCATCTCTTTCATTGTGATTATTTTTTTTAAAGTACCTTGGGAATTTCATATTCGTGAATCTTCTCATAGTTATCGATATTACCATCAAATCATTATGCATTAGCGATGCTCCACTCACGATGACCCACACCTTCTTCAAACTTCCTTTGTGAAACCCATTCATCACAAATATCATTACATTGACATTTTTTATAAGTCCCTCAATGAAATATAACTTTCATGATGATAGGGTCATCCTTCTAATTTTGGACCCCAAAAATTTAGAAAACACTAGGAAATGGCACCACCTTCTATACACAATTTATTGTACCACTTCCAAGGAATTAATTACTCTTTGTTCGATATCAACATACCTTGTCATAAATTTCACTAATAAGACACAACTTACCATGGAAACCATCTTTTTCAACAAACACAATCAGCCAATAAATACTACAATGTTACCTTGAAGAGTTTTTTCCCAAGAATCTCCCTCTTTCATTTTGTTGAAAACTCTTCACATTTTGATACCTCATTAAAGATTTATTGATATTATACTCACATTTTTTCTTGAAATTCAAATAGTGAACAATGATTTACTCAACACATACTCTAAGACCACATGATCCATGCTCTGTATGAGAAACAAGAGTAGTATGCAATGTTCATAAATGAATCAGTAGATTTCAAAACCACTCAACTAATTTCATCACAAACATAGAATTCAGGATATATATATAACATGTGATCAGTCATATTTATCATCATCATATTTAGAGATCCCCCATTGTATCTACTCCCCCTATCAACTTCTCCCACATTCTTGATTAATACATTTTCTCACCCTTTCATAGATACAACTTCTAACTCTATTTCTATGAACCTAAAGGTCACTCTTTTTTGGTCTACTACATGGTAAAGAATATAGATTAGTGCATTTAAGGAAAAACTCATCATACCTTGGGGATAGGGGGTCCCAAATACATACATGATAAAGTGTGGGGTGTCAAATAAACTCCAATATCTAGTCGATGTCTTTCAAATTCCACTTTTTGTAAGGCCTTCCTCTAAATGAACACAACCATTAATTCTTTAGGAACATACCCCAACTAGACAAGACCTTTCTTCACCTTATCCTTTATAAAATGATCTATGATTTCAATGTTATTTTCCTTGAGTGATTGAATATATTTTTTATAAAATTTATATGACATGAATTATCCTAATAGATTCTGATTGGAGACTTCACTTCAACTCCCATATCATCAAGTAGTCTCTTCATCGAGAATAATTTTGTGCATGATGGAGTAGCCTCAATACACTCAGCTACTTTGCTACTCAATAAAATGAAATCTTGTTTCCTTATTAGATAAGAAATGAAGAGTCCTAAAAGGTAAAATTCACCACTTGACATTGATTTTCTATCATCTATTTCTCTGATCAGTCTGAATTTGTACAGACTAATAACTCTTACTGAGATTTGTCATTATACAACAAACCAAAATCCATCTTGACGTTGGAATACCAAATTATTTTTTTTTACTATAATAAGGTTTCTTTCCTTAGGAATGCTTCGATATATTTATGCATGAAATTTTGACAAAATAATATTAGGTCTTGTTTCTATGAATTACAATAGTCTACCATTGATTTGTCAATACTCTATGAAATTAACTTCTTTTCCATCATCATTCTTGGAAAGTTTCATCTGGGTAGCAACAAAAGCCACCATCGCCTTGGAATTATACAATCCAAATCCCCTTAAAATCACATTGTTATGTTTATATTAATAAATTATTGTTCAATTCTTTCCATGTGTCATCATAACCATCATCCTATGTTTACTATTATTTTTGGGATAGATCTTGTAATCAACTCCACTACTCTAAAAATTACGATTATTCAAAAACTCATATAGTTTTGAATACCATTATCTTCATGCTTAAATCAAACCATATAGAACCTTCTTCATCCTATAAAATCTATTCTCAACTTTATTAAAAATAAAAAACTGTATGAAAAATATAAAACACTTCTTCTAGAACCCCATTCAGAGGTGCTGACTTGACGTAAATCTAGAAAATATTGAACCAACTTTTCCTTATTATAGAAAAGAATAATATTATTGTCTCTATCCTTATAACAGGTTAAAATGTTTTATAAAAATCAATACCCTCAATTTGAGACTACCCTTTTCACACTAATCATGATTTTCTTCAAATCACCACACCATCTTCATTCATCTTATTATGAAAGACTCATTTAGTCGAAATGACATTCTTATATGTTTTTCTTGAAAAAAACACCCCAAAAAACCTCCTGCATTAGATTGATATAAATTATAAACACCAATTTTAGATTATTCTAGAATTTTAATTTCTCCTTGGAGTGGGGATACCACTTGTTGGAAAAATTGTTTATATTTTATGTTGTTACTTGGTATCCTGAAAATAGTTAGCTGATAACATATTGTAAGGGAAAAAATAGATTATCATAAAAAACTTAAATTTTTCTACATCAAACCTAATCAGTATTTCTGATATAAGACAACTAGACATTCATCCTTTATATACCACTGAGGCCTTTCATGTTATTAGGAGATAGAATTCTCCCCCTATGATATGAAACTCTTCCTGTTGTTAGGCCTACTATTTAGACCCACAAACATTCTTCTTGTCCCGCATCACTTAATCCCATGTGACTATATTTTTGAGGAAGTTATCCAGATCAATAAAAATTTTCAGTTTTATCTTCCTTGAATTAGATTTTCAGTTGCTGAAATTACCACTTAGGAATGAGCTATCAACAAAACCTCTAAAGCTACTGAGTGAGAAATCGTTGTAAGAAATAGGAGATAATGTTGATAACTTTATCACTATCCATTTCACCCAATTAGATCAATGTATCTTATGCATCCATAGACCATTATCTTATTTCAAGGAATTATTATAGTTTTATTCTTCATACCTAGTATCTAATTATAATTAATTGACATTATGGAGCACATCGCATCACCGATTTACATATTTTGATGCCACTTCCCCATGGATTGTATCTCCCCTGAAACATGAAACACGTGAACCTCAGTTAATAGTATTTAATCAAATAGGGAGATGGGAACCTATAAGAACATCATGATATGGATTGTGGTCGATCCTTATGTGTCAACACTTTGATACTTTCTTTCAAAATCACTATTATCATTTTCTTATTATTCCAATTTCCCAGACAACTTCAAATGTTCTAGCCATATGACTAGACATTATTTACCCACATGTTGATTTTTCTTCTGATATATATATATATATATATATATATATTCTATAAACTGGGGTATTTTTAAAATTTTGGTTTTAAACCCATTATTATAATTTTACTTCTTTTATGCTCCACTAATATTCCATTTTTCATGAATCTTTTTTTGAGCATAAATTTTTCTAATTTTCATCTTCCCTTTATTATTCCTCCGTTAGAGATCTCTTTATCATGCCTTCACTTCATTCCCTTTGGGATGAAATGCAAAAATTTCAATTCATTATTTTTTCATTTTCCTTTTGTCAGTTATCCAAATCATCTCACCCTTTAGTTTTGGGGTTGATTTTTCCACTAATTTTACATTATGCATAATTATGACTAGAGAATCTCTACCCTTTTTAATCCAATTTCGTTCAAATAATTTTAAAGGGATTTGTATTGAGTGTAATAGAGGAGTTGATTTATATGCTTTCTGTTGAGTTCCTTGTGATTTCCATGAGGTTTTAAATCTATTTTTCAACTTATCATATTGTCTTCTAATATATACTTTTTCATTATACACTACTAGAGTTTGAGATTTCCTTTTGGTTTCATTTTCCTTCCATTCTTTCTTTCTACTGATATGTCTCTCAAAATACCCATGATTAGAACATATAAAACAAATCTTATTAAAAACATACCTCATGTCATCGTTTCTTTGTTGATATGTTGATATAGCTAGATTTATTTTTTTATCATTGATCTCATGGGCTTCGTGACAGATACTCAAGGTGTGTCCCATTCTTCCATAATAGTAGCATTTCATGTCTTCTTTCTTCTAAGAGACACTTATTTTATAATTCTCAATATGTTTCTTATTATTCACATATTTAGTAGTATTTTTGTCTTAAAAGTAATAAATATATTCCATATCCTCAATGAAAACACTTGAAGTATGACCAAACATCCTATAGAAATAGAACATGTCGTAATTATTTTCTATAAAACCTTTTTTTGGTTTTCCATTCGGTCCTACATGATTTGTTCTGTTTTTGAAATTGTTCATTGGTATATTCCTATCAATCATGGGAGAGTATCCATTATATCCAAAACCATTTTTTAGAAAACTGGATGGTATTTTGGATAATACAATCATTTCATGTTTTTCATATGAAATTGAATATTTACTTTTCATTTTGTTATTATCTTCCAATGGATAGTCAAATAATAAATGTAAAAAATCCTTCAATTTGGGATTTCCTTTGGAATTATATTTCTCCACTTCTTTCTTGATCGATTCTAGCACTTCTTTTTATTGTTGAATCCTCATTTCCCTTTATTCATGTTTAGCATTATGTTCTTTCTTGAGATTCTTGCCACTAATCATGTCATATTCCAATTCTCATGTGATTTTATCGAACATATCACTTTTCTCTTTTATATTAACATTCATATTAGCAATAGAGTCTTTGAAACACCCATTCTATTATTGTAGCCTTTTTTCTGATGTACCAGTTCTAACTGATGTGTGTTAAGATTATCACTTTTTGATAGTGACATCAATATTTCTCTTGAGATCAAGTTTCATTCCATGTCCTCGGCTTTGATTTTTTCAAACAATATAGACAAATTTTTTAATTCTTCAACTTGAGAGTCATTATTCTCCCTTATATCAATGGCCATTTTAATAAGTCTTTTAATATAAACCTTTTAACTTCTTGACTTCAATTTTTTTCACTTCGATACAGGTGTCTGTGGATCTATTTTCTTTAACCATTTTATGATCTAATTACTTGGTTTTGTGGAAATAATATACTTTTTGTCTTCTTGTAGTATATTGATCATCAATAGTTATTGAAACACTTAGAATACTATGTTTATCACTCATTATTGTATCATCGTTGAATTAGAAAATATTTACATTATAAGATTCATCCAAACTATTATTTATCACACTATTTTTCCCTCCACTAAATCAAACTCTTCTATAGACACTTCTATATGAGGATTAACACCAGATGTTTATTTCTTCTTTGAAGATAATCCCTTCAATATTTAATAACAAAATAAGTGGGGAATAAAATATTAATTTCAAAAACTGAATGAACCAATACAGAGAAAAAAAATCACATTAATGAAACCAACCCTCTCATACCAATTGTTAGTCCCAAAAAGGTCTTAGAAACTCTAAGAAGGTGGTGAATCGAGGTATGGATATTCTTTTCAAAATTATTCCCACCCCATAAGATTTTGACTTGTTTATTATATGTTTCACTCTATTTTCGCTGGAGTTTTTATGTTAATATTATTTTTTCCATATTTATATAATTATGATGAAATTAATGTGATGCAATAAATAAAGAACAATCACAAAAATATTTTTACTTGGCTCACCCTCACTGGGATACCTCTAAGTAGAATTGAAAGATAATATTCCGATGTACTGAATTTACTGCAGCTCATTTACAATTCAATGTTTGGTATATATAACTTCTTTTCCTAGGATTATTTTTGTATAAGGTTTTAGGATAGCTCACTGTCTTCCCAAGGTTCAATACTTAACTATCTATTGATGAATCACTATCGGTGGAAAGGATGACCTTCTTCCTCTTCGTTTTCTTACTACTCTAGAAAGGATTCCCAATCATTTTTGTACATGTAGGTTCCCTTATTAGTAATAAATAATGCATCCTCAACTGTATGTTGATTTTCTATTGAATTCCCACTTTCATCCACATGATTAATATACCATTATCATAAATTCACTATGAAATTCATTCTGAACACTTTCGAAATGGTCAGTACCCACACAAATTTCCATCTGTTCACAAATCTCACTTAGCCTTCAAAAACCCCATAACTTCCATAAATCTCACCTATTTTTAGAGGATCAACTAGTCTTTATAAAAAATACTCCTTTTTTCAATATCATTCCATTCACAAAGCTCACTTAACCTTTAAAAATACCAAAACATTTGGTCATATTTTTATATCCTTTGCGAACATCAATAATATCATGATGCTTAAATTTCAGTTTTCTTTCATATCCTTCACCAACTTCCATTATTCGTGAACAATTTCACAATAACAACCTTCATAAATCACCTTCGGGAATACAAATCCTTAGAAACATTTTTAAGTATTCTTCACTTCTTTTTCAAAGGGTCTAGGGGCCTATTATAGGTGTTTCTTCCCGTTCCATAAGCTTCCATCCATAATATCAACATTTCAGGAAGAACTCCCATCTCATTCACAATGCTTATGGTTTTTGCGATGCACCATGTGAATTTCCTGTTCGTAAAGATTCTTATAGTTAGAGAGATTACAATCAAACATTTGAACATTCACGATGCACCAATCACAATGATACACATCATCATGAAACTCCCTTCACAAAAACAAGCCTTTGTTAACCTCACCCATTTTACATTTTTTTATAATACCCTCATAAAAATCTGAAAATCACAATGACAAGGCTATCCTCAAAATTTTCACCTAAAAAATTTGGAAAAAATTGGGAAAATGGGCCACCTTGTGTACATAATTTTTTGTACCACTTCAATGGAATCTATTCCTATGTCTTGAATATTTATCAACATACCTTGTCAATAATCTCACTAGGAATACAAAACATACCATTGAATCATTCTTTGTCAACTGACAAAATTAACACAAAAATAATTCAGTGTTACCTTGATGGATTTTTTCCCAACAGATTACTTATTTATTATTAATTAACTAATAAATTGGAATTTAGTAAAATAATTCATTATATATTTCACTATGTGGTTAATAATATTCATACCCCTCAATTTAATGGATATGTTATAATATACCATGGTTCTTTTTATGCTCTATGGTGTGTGTCATGAAAGCTATCAAACACTTAAAATTAATTTAAATATAAATACATTATAAAATATCATTTTCTAACAAAAAAATTCATTCACATATTAAGAATTTTAGAAAATATTTCATTCACATGAAAAAGTTTTCCTCATTTAGAAAATGATAAGATGATTCCTTTTAAATATTTTTATAGAAAGTCAACAATGAGTAAAAATGAATTTCATAAATCATTTGAGAATATGATAAGATTTATTGAAAACATTTTAATGAGAATAATTTCATTGAATAAAAATATTCATTTCCAAAATTTTAACATCCATACCCAAACCACAGGGTCTAACATGGAATGTCACATGACCTCATGTGTGCCTTCCTGTACATAAGAGGCTAATGACTAGTAGTGAGTATCTAAATTTGATAATGGGGAGACTATACCATTAGTGTAATTTCATTGAGTAGTAAAATAATTTTAATAGTAAAATAATTAATAAGTAGTGAGATTAAAATGTTGAAACTGAATAATGGCATACATATAAAAGTAGCTCCCAAAGTGGTAATCTAGTCCAGAAAGGGGTAGGTAAAAAAAATACATGTAAATTAAGAAACATGTGTGGGGTACTCTACTGTATTTACTGGTCCACTCTAGCTCCATGATCTATCGCTAAACCATCCACCATAATCCCCTTTCACTTTATCGGATCTTTGGTCGTAAAAATATATAAGCCCATTGAAATTCCCATGTATGGTGTGAGTACAAGACTCAATAGGACCCCACTAATGAGTCCTTTCTATAAGTTCACACTATATATATAACTGTATATCATGACATAATTAAATTCTCAATAAACACACATGTGTTGAGTCATTGTTCACTGAACAAGCCTCCATGAACCCCGACACACCTACTCCAGCTCATTTCTAGGAAGAATGTACAGAACACATGTACATCCATCAAGGTCTCATAACTAACCCCACCCATTCAGTGGTTGTTACAGGAATGGTGTATGTTATGTTGGGTCTATCTTACATCTATTTATCCTTTTAATCACTCATCACTCAAGTACATAGGAATCCCATACTGATATCTTTCAGTAATCCATTATGGTTTCCCCTCTACAGGGATATCCATGTCCTCTACTAAGGATGTTAGGACTACGTTAGGATGGTTAAACATATATTGGCCACATAACTCCCACCCTCATGGCTCCATCTTTGTATCTGTGTATCTTCTAGCTATCCACTATGATTAATCCACTATAGGGGAAACCCCACCAACCTTTATTGATGTTAGGACCATGTCATGTTGGGTAACCTTGTACACTAGACCTCGAGGCTCCACCTAAGTATCTCAGTACATGTCTTCTAGTAATTATTCTTTCCCCTCTACAAGGGTAGTCACATCCATATTTTGGGACATAAGGACTTTTTCAGGATGTTAACCCCATACACTCATCCTCAAGGATCCACTGGAGTATCTTGGTACCTCAAACACAATTCCATAGGCTATAAAACACAAGAGTAATGCATATTGTATTTAGGAACGATAAGACACACCAAGATCAAAATCAGGATAATCACACATAAAAAACTACACCCACAACAACTCACACACCCACATACATCTCATAACAAGCATGGGTTAGTCCATCATAACATAACATTGTGATAATATCATAAATTTAAAATTACCCTTATGTTAAGGTACCTATTACCTCAAAAAAATTCAATGTCAAATGTAAGGATAAACCACCCCTATGTGGTTTGAAATCTAGATTGGAAACCTCAATAGTCAATAAGACCTATTCGTAACCTTATTACCAAATATATAGATATTTCAATGCATGAGGTTCGTCATGGTTTCTTAGAACCAAAACAATTTATTTATTTCAAAAATAAATAAATATCACTTTTAATGATATGTTCTTTTCCCTGAATAATTTCTGAATTATTGTTCAATGCTAGTGCATGAACTCACAATATTAAATATAAGAATAATTATTTGTTGATAGTTTCTCATAAATTATCCTTTTTTAATTTTCTCTTAATAATGTAACAAAAATTATCCCATTATAATTATCTCTTATAATTTATCACAAATTTTACTTTATAGTTATCTTTTGATGATTTATTATTAATTATCATTTATAATTATCTTATAATAATTTATCATAAATTATCCCTTCATAATTATCTTATGATAATTTCCTATAAATTACTATTTTATAATAATCCTTTTTATAATTTCTCAAAAATTATAATATCATAATTATCTTTTGATAATTTATCACCAATTACCCTTTTATAATTATTTTTTGATAATTTCTTATAATTTAACATTTTATAATTATTGTTTGATAATTTCCTATTAATTATCATTTAATAATTTCCCATAAATTATCCTTTCGAGTTATCTTTTAATAATTTTTTTTATAAATTATCCATTTTATAGTTATCTCTGAATAATTTTATTTTATTCTCCTATATAATTATCTTTTGATAATATATGATAAAATATCCTTTATAATTATATTTTGATAATTTATGTAAATTAACCTCTATGATTATCTTTTTTATAATTTACTATAAATTATATTTTTTAATTATATTTTTTATATTTTTTCAATAATTCTTCCTTGGATAAACTTGTAATTATTGTTTGATAGTTTTAATAATTATCATTTGATAATTAAAATTAATTATTGTCCAAAAATTATAAAAAATTATTTATTTATTAATCCAAGTTATTATCCTTTGATAAGTTTTCTTATTCTATAAATTATCCTATGTTAAATAGATATCATAATCTTTTGATAATCCCTAGAATTATCCTTTTATAATTAAAAAATTAAATTTTACCAATTTAATAAATTAGCCTTTGATAAATTTACTAAACCATGGATTCATAATTCCATACAATTATCATTGATAATTTCATGAAATTTTCTTTGATAATTTTATAAATTATACCTTGATAGTTTTTCAATAATAAATCTTTGCAAAGTCACACATAATTATTGATTAATAATTTATAATAGATTATCATTTGAAAAAATTTATAAATAATACTTGAAAATTTTACGGAATTAATCCTAGATAAAACTAGTTTCTAAAGATTTAACCATTTTAATTTTTTTCTAGAATTTTAGAAATAAATTAAGTTGTAAATAAAATAAAAAACTTATTCATGAATCACCAACCAGAAAAGGAGTTGAAGTCATGAACACCTGAATAGATCAATCATGGTTCCAAAAAAATTGTTCAATGGAGTCTCAATATCCCTAAGACACAATGGGGTCAACCAACAACAAAGGAGAAATAATTCAACTATTTAAAACCCAAAATAATGGCATTTAAAACCATTATTTAAAAAACCTAATTTAATCTTCAATTCAATAAAAAATTAATTATGGGGTCATTAATTTCTCGTCATTAAGGCATTGTAATAGAAATAGATCAAAATGTGTTGAAACGAAGTGTTTTGAAATCAACGGTGTAAAAAATGGGGGGTTTCAGTGTTTTGGGAGGAATAAACTCGTTTTAATTTTTTAAAATATTTCAATTAATAATAATATAATTAAAATAATAAATGACTCCACCTATGAAGTAATCTAACCAAACACCTAATGTGTAGAATGTTTTTGACCTACCTAGGATAAAACTTGCATCCTAAACCTAACAGTTATCTCATATTTCTTATTCTTAACACCATTTTGGAGATATAAAATTATTTTCAAAAAAAAATATAAGAAAAATATTAAATAATTTATCCTCATGTGTGATCTAACAAAAAGTATGATGTGTATAAATTTCATGTCGAACATAGTGTAAAACCCTCATCTTTGACCTAACGGTGGTCTCACATTTCTCTTACGATGCACCATTAGGGAGATATTCAATTATTTCCCAAAATATATAAATAAAAATATTAAATATTTTATCCTACTATGTGATGTCACCAAATGTCATACGTGCACAAATGTTATATCATTCCTAGGTTAAAAAACTCATCAAGGACCTAATAGTGCTCTCAGATTTCTAATATGATGTACCATTTAAAAGATATTAAATTATTTTTTAAAAAACTATTTTGCATCATATTATAATATTTTTATTATTTTTATTATACCTATGTGATTAGACACTAAATGAGGCTAATATTCATTGGTAATATATATAATATTCATGTGATTTATTATTCATAAACACCATTTTAGTGCATTTTACACTTTGAACATCATTTCACATTATGATTGTAATACCTTCTTAAAATGCACTATTATGTGGTACATTTTTGAACATCATTTAAAGTACAAAATGATTCATCTGATTATACATATTTTAATTTGATAATTTATCTACACTCTAATATGAATATGTTTCATTCAAGGATCAATGGAGAATTCATGGAGGGTGATGGAGATATTTAGCAATGAAAGGAAGCAATTCTAAAGAAGGCAGATTGGACACCATCCCACTGATGAAACAGTTGGGCCCAACATACAGGCCCAATTAATCCCAAATTTCGTGGGATGATAGAAGAAATGTATAGGAACAAATAACACTTCATGATCCAATGCTAATTCTGCCTTTATGGTGGCCATTGAGGCGGCCCAAGTTAGAGATACAATTCTGGGCCAGATTCTGCGACCCTGAAAAACAGCCCACAAATTTGATCATATCTCGAAATCCAGAACTCCAAATGGGCCCAAATTTACAGGTGGTTAGACGACATCCGGATCTCTATTTTCTTCTTCTATGGACCACTCTGATTCGGCCATCTAGAAGGTCTTCCAGACGCATCTGTTTGATGAAGGAAAGCTGGCTGCCACCTCGGGTCAAATGTGGAAAAGTTCATATTCCACAAGATTTCCACCACCTATGGCCTACCAAAATTAATTGAGATGCTTTTTAATGTTTGAGGCTCTACCCAAGGCTTCCAAAATTCCTATTTAAGGCAGTGGTGCTGAAGGAGTTTGGATCTGGGATGCTTTGTTCAATTGTAATGTTATGCTGCATTTTTGTTGCCTCAAATTTGTCTTTTACATGTAAGTTGTTCAATTCACTTTAGTTTCTTAATAAAAGTTCTTCTTATACTCTTTTTGTATTTTTCTTCATATCACTTTGATACCGTTGGATCAAGGTGTGAATTTATTCATACCAACCCTTGTGAAATTATTCACACAACGGTGGAGTGATCATTTTATTTTTGTAATTTTCTTTACTTCTCCATTTCCTCCCTCATGAGTCTACTTTATGCTTCCATTGAATCCATGGGATCAATGGAGGGATAACCCACTTATGGGTTGATCCAAGGGAGTATAAAGGGGCTGGATTGGATGTTATTTATCACCTAATTAATGTATAATCACTTCTTTAATTGGGATTTTTATTTGATGATTTTTAAACTCCATCGTCCTTGTTGAATTTAAGGCCACACACTTCAAGTACTAATACGAAACTTTACCTTGAAGTGCTCAAAACATTGATCCTTAAAGTGTATAGATGATTAGTATTAAAGTGTGTAGGCATTAAACCAGTAAGTGATGATGTTGTTTTATCTCCTTAAATGAACCCATCTCAAATTTAATAAATTTAATTCATTAAAAAGAAAATACGTCCAATCCTCCCCGAGCGATAACCTAGGATCAACTCATTATTTTAAATTTAATTCACTTAAATATATTAGATATATTTAAAACCCATCGAAAATCAATCCAATTTGGCCACATCATAGCCGAAAACAGTCCTTAGAATGTACATTTCTATAGGTTTCTTCTTAGGTCTCTGTGGATTCGATAACCCAAGCTAAACTAAAAGGACCGTCTTACCTTATTCTCTTGGGTAAATTTGAGAGAGAATAAAATTTTTGCGTCATTTCTGGGGACCCAAGTAAGTCATCTAAACTCCCATTCTATTCTCCCCCATTTCTTCTTTTCTCATCCAAATTCTCTTATCTTGCCCCTTTCTCGTTTTTTTTCTTTTGGCGCATGTCCGCCTACACCCGCGATCAATCAAACCGTCTTGTTAGGGTGGATAGTCCTGGGGTTGGGGAGTCAAGTACACCAAGGTAACTCTTTCCATTAGATCCTAATCTTTCTATCACCCCCGAGTCAAAAATTGAGCCAATTTCAATGGAATTTCTTCAAAGAAACCAACTCATAAACCCGGGTGGGAACCAAAATGGAAACCCAAATGAGGCAGCCCCAAACTTGGGGAATGCAATTGATCAAACCATGAATGACTACCTCACACCTTCCTGGACCAATTCCCCCTCATGCATTAGAAACAATTCCCTAGGAGATGCCAACTACATCTTTAAACCCCATGTCCTAAACCACCTTCCCACATTCCATGGAATAGAGTCCGAGATGCCATACCTGCACATTAAGGAGTTCAATGAAATTATAGAAACCATGTGTCCCCCACATCAACTATAATCTGCTAAGATGAGGCTATTTCCTTTTTCTTTAAAGGATCGAGCTAAAAATTGGCTAAACAATTTGAGACCATCATCCATAAACTTTTGGGACCAACTACAAAGAGAATTCTACAAAAAATACTTTCCCCACCACAAAACAATTGCACTTAAAAAGAGTATCCAATTTTTTTTTGAAAAAGAGGGAGAGTCATTCTATGAAACATGGGAGAGGTTAAAAGACACTCTAAACATGGTTCCACACCATGGTTTTTCTATTCCGGAACAAGTGAAATTTTTCTATGAAGGGTTGGGTCCGGGGAACAAACAATTCATTGACATGATGTGTAATGGAACCTTTAAAAAGAAAGCCCCAAATGATGCTTACGAGTATCTAGAAATCCTTTCAGCACAAAACCAAACATGGGGAACTTCACCTTATTCTCAAAATCCACAAAGAACTACTGGAATTCATACACTTAGAGAAGAGTAAAGCCTTAGGGCTAAACTCGCAGCACACTCTAGGAAGGTTGAAGAGATAGACCTTAGGAAAGTCCATGAAATCCAAACTGTTGACCCTGTTTGCACAATTTGTGACAAACATGACCATAAGATAGACAACTTCCCAACTATTCCATCCATCAAGGATGTTCTCTTAGGAGGACCCCTAGTGGAAGTAAATGATTTGAACTTTCAAAAGCCTCAATACCAAAACAACTTCAACCCAAGGTATAATGACCACCCAGGCTTTTGCTGGAAAGATAACCAACAACCTAGCCAACCATAGGGACAAAATCTTTACCCCCATCAGAACTACCAAACCCATAACCAGTTCCAAACCCAACCTATCCAATACCAACAGCCACCGGTCCATTTTCAACAAACTATCCCACCTCCAAAAATATCCCCCTGGGATAAACCAACCTACTCAAGCACCCACCCAAACTGTACCACAAAGCCTACTAGAACAACTGTGCAAACAAATAGAGAGGATGAACTCGGAGGTATCTTCCCTAAAAAAAGAACTTCGAACCATCAAAAATGTAAAGACACCCATGCCTACCCAGGCCGTGCCATCCTCAACTTCAAGGGGAGAGTCAAGTTGTGCTCAAACAACTCATGAACAACTAAAGACTCTGACTGTTTTAAGAAGTGGGAAATCAATTGAGAAACCTGAACAACTAATTCAAAACCCACCTGAAGATTCAAACTTGGATGAAAATTCAAATGAACCATAAGATAAAACTGAAGAAACTAATAAAAATGTGAAGGAAACAACTCTTCAACAAAAAACCCCACAACCTGCACCATTTTCTCAACGCATGAGGGGGAAACCCAAGCCTGAACTGAATGAAAAATTGAGGGAAATATTTTCACAAGTCAAGTTGAACATACCCCTTCTCGATGCAATCCAAACCATACCTTCCTACTCAAAGTACCTCAAGGACCTGTGCACTTTTAAAAGAAAATTTTCACATAAAAACCAAGTCCTTTTGGCTGCTAATGTGAGTACCACCATTCAAGGGACCATTCCTCCTAAGTTGAAAGACCCAGGATTCCCTTACATCAATGTTGAACTAGCAGAAATTAAAGTTTTCAAGGCCTTGTGTGACCTAGGTTCTAGTGTCAATCTCATCCCATATGCTGTGTACTGCCAGTTAGGCCTAGAAGAACTCCAACCCACATCTGTCACACTTCAGCTTGTTGATCGTAGCATTAGGGTTCCAAATAGGATTTTAAAGGATGTTCTGGTAAAGGTTGAAAAATTCATCTACCCTTCTGATTTCATTGTCCTTGACAACCATCCAAATTTAGGAAATAAGGAACAAACCCCAATCATCCTTGGTCATCCTTTCCTTGCAACAATCAACTCTATTATCCGAGTCCGAAATGGGAACATGACCATCACCTTTGGGAACATGAGTCTAGACTTGAAAATCTATAATGAAAGCTCACAAATAGGGGATGATGAGGACATTCATGAAGTAAACATGATAGGAAGCATTGATAATGAATACATGGAACATCAAGGAATATTTAATGAATGTTTAAGTTAGGATGAGATTAATTTCCTTTGATCAAATAAAGGAAGTTTATCTCCTTGTCTTGAATCATTTTAAAATTGCTCTTATGATGAAGTCTTAGGTCAAACAATCAATGAAACCTTTCAAGAAAAAACTTTCATAGAGACCCCTCTAAATTCCTTCCCTAAATCTGATCAAGCCAATTTAGTAGCTGAAACTTCGACATGTGAGGAATAAATCCTATCTGAAACTCTAAAAAAAGAAATTGATCTTGATCCAATGTCCCAATCTTCTGATAAAATTATAAACCAACCTGATCTTGAATTGAAGGAACTTCCTGCTACACTCAAGTATGCTTTCCTAGGGGACAATCAAACACATCCTATTGTCCTTTCTTCTTCTCTTGAATCCAATCATGAGAGGATGATTCTAGATGTCCTTAGGAAGCATAATAAATACATTGGTTGGACCCTTTTTGATATTCCTGGGATTAGCCCACTTATCGGGACTCATAGGATTGTTCTGGAATCTGATTCAAATCCATCTCGTCAACCTCAACGGTGACTCAATCCTAATCTCATGGAGGTAGTAAGGAAAGAAATTATGTAATTGTTAAAAGCTGGTATCATATATCCCATAGCTGAGAGTGAATGGGTGAGCCCAATCCAAGTGGTTCCAAAAAAGGCAGTAATCACAGTGATAACCAATGAGGATGGAGAGATTCTTCCAACAAGGGTGAGTAGTGGATGGAGGGTCTGCATTGACTATAGGAAACTAAACTCATTCACGAAGAAGGACCATTTCCCCTTACCATTCATTGACCAAGTCCTTGAGAGAGTGGCAGGTCATGCCTTCTACTGTTTCTTAGATGGGTACTCATGGTAGAATCAAATTGAGGTCTCCCTAGAGGATCAAGGGAAGACTAAATTCACATGTCCTTTTGGTACCTTTGCTTTCAAACGCATGCCCTTCGGGTTATGAAATGCCCCTGGAACCTTCCAACAGTGCATGATAGGAATCTTCTCAGACATGGTAGGGGATTTTCTAGAGGTCTTCATGGATGACTTCTCTGTGTTTGGGGATACATTTGAGGGATGTCTGCAGAATGTGGAGAGAGTCTTGTCAAGATGTGAAGAAACGAATCTGGTTCTAAACTGGGAAAAATGCCATTTCATGGTTAAAGAGGGACTTGTTCTAGGCCATCTGGTCTCGAGTAGGGGGATTGAAGTTGATAAAGCAAAGGTTGACATCATTCATCACCTTCCATCACCCAAAACAGTCAAGGAAGTGAGGTCTTTCATAGGACATGCTGGTTTCTATAGAAGATTCATCATGGACTTTAGTTCAATCTCCCATCCCCTTTGTGCTATGCTAGTAAAGGATGCTCCATTTGTTTGGACCGAAAGCTGTGAGGGTTCATTCTCAACCCTCAAATCCTATCTCACCTCTCCTCCCATTATAAAATCTCCAAATTGGAACCTTCCTTTCGAACTTATGTGTGATGCCAGTAACTTTGCTGTAGGATCTGTGTTAGGAAAACGTTGTGATAAAACTCCTTATGTCATTGCTTATGCAAGAAAATACTTAAATGATGCCCAAATCAACTACACCACTACTGAAAAGGAGTTACTTTCTATTGTGTTTGCCTTAGAGAAGTTTAGGTCCTACCTCTTAGGATCCCCCATCACTGTGTTCACTGACCATTCTGCACTAAAATACCTATTCCAAAAACAAGATGCTAAGGCTAGACTGATTAGGTGGGTCTTTCTCTTACAAGAATTTGACCTCACAATAAAGGATAAAAAGGGAGTTGAAAATGTTGTAGCTGATCACCTCTCTAGGATGGAATTCAAAGACAACTCAAATCACCTTTCTGTGTCTGATTCGTTTCCCGATGAACACTTATACTCTGTGAGTGACTGCCCTTGGTATGTTGACATTGCAAATTTCGTAGTGACAGGAGTCATTCCAAAATTCTTAGGGACTCAAGCTCGAAGGAAATTTCTTTCTGATGTTAGAAACTATGTGTTTGATGAACCATACCTCTATAAGTTCTGCCCTGACCAAGTCATTAGGAGGTGTGTTCCAGAATCTGAACAAGAGTCCATCCTTAAATTCGGTCATAGTGAGGCATGTGGAGGTCACTTTTCCTCTAAGAAAACATCTGCTAAGATTCTTCAATGTGGTCTCTTCTGGCCCACACTCTCAAGGGACTCCTACACATTTTGTCAAATATGTCCTAGGTGTCAACAAGTAGGGTCCAGCACAAAAAGGAATCAAATGCCACTCACTCCCATATTAGTGGTTGAAATATTTGACTGTTGGGGAATTGATTTCATGGGTCCCTTTCTAAACTCTCAGGGATACCTCTACATACTCTTATCTGTTGATTATGTCTCAAAATGGGTTGAGGCCATTCCCACTAAGTCCAATGATCATCAAGTTGTGATTCGATTTCTTAAAGAGAACATATTTTCAAGATTTGGAATTCCTAGGGCTATAATCAGTGATCGAGGAACCCATTTCTACAACCGCCCATTCTCTTCACTCATGTCTAAGTACGGTATTTCTCATAAAGTGTCCATTGCATACCATCCTCAAACCAATGGTCAAGCTGAGTTAGCGAATAGGGAGATTAAGAAAATTCTTGAGGAAACTGTCAATCCTTATAGGAAAGATTGGTCCGAGTAACTCTTGGATGCTCTTTGGTAATATCGTACAGCATTCAAAACCATCCTAGGAATGTCCCCATATAGGTTGGTTTATGGTAAAGCATGCCATTTTCTAGTGGAGATTGAACATAAGGCCTTTTGGGCAATTAAGAAAATGGATTATGACCTCTCATTGGCCGGAACAAAAAGGAAATTAGATCTCAATGAACTGGAGGAACTAAGGATGGAGGATTATGAAAATTCAAGGATCAATAAAGCTAGAGTTCAAGCCTACCAATCTAGGAATATCAAGGTCAAACATTTTGAACCAGGAAAACTTGTGCTCTTGTATAGTTCAAAACTTCATTTACACCCGGGAAAGTTAAGGTCTAGATGGTCAGGACCTTTCATAGTGCGTTATGTGAACCCCCATGGGGCAGTAGAGATTCAATATCCCACAAGTGGTTACATTTTCAAGGTCAATGGTCAAAGGTTAAAACCATTCATTGAACCATTCAATAAATAGGAAATAGAGGTTGAGTTAACTGAGCCAACCTATGAACTAGGAAAAAATTAATAGATTTAGGGTCCATGTCGGTCTAACGACGTTAAACAAAGCGTTGAATGGGAGGCAACCCATGGTTTTCAAGTTTCCAATAATTTTTTTGTTTTAAGAAACTTTATATTTTAAATAGGATTAATTAATCATTTTTACATTTAAAAAAAGGACTATTGACCTGTTCTTCAATTATGATTATGGATGGGTATGAAAGGGGAGCATCGTATTCATCCGTGTCACACGGTGTGATCCCTGAGTACTACCTTACCCAGAAAATTAAAAATAAGACAATGTATCATTAGTTTTATTTTAAAAAAATAAAAAATAAAAAAACAGGAAAAACCATAAAAATGATGATACTTGGAATTAAATAAGTCGTTGTGTTGTTTGTTTTGTCCGGTTTGTTCTTCTTTTTGTTTAGGTACTATTTTGGGTGATACATGTTCAATCAAGGAGGTTCCTAAATCCCCTAAGAGATCAAAGGACTAATTTGGAGCAGCAAGAACTTCAGCTTCAACGACTAGGTGATTTCATTCCATGATCCTCAGTTTCAATTTCCTTTTTGAACTTCTATTATCTTCCTCTACTCCTTCTAAATTTTTATTTCTTCAAACACTGGGGACAGTGTTGTTTTAAGTTGGGGGGAGAGATAAAATAAAAAAAATTCTTTTGTGTCAAAAAAAAATGAATGATTTGAAAAAAAATTAAATTGAAGGAAAAATTCCTTTAACTTTAAACATGGTAATACACATTGCACACTTTGAAATTGAATATCAAGTAATTTAGAATACCCTGATTCTGATTTTAATCCTTGTATAATTTCATGAGCATAGATTTTGGAAAGTGTGGTTGTCCAATGTGATATTTCATCGTTTATATTTTCATCCAAATAAAAAAAATTAACAATGCACGTCCTTTGGATAGTGGGGTATTAGTTTAAGTTCATGGGGTCCCCTAAATAAATAGCATAGGTTTGGTGATCATTTTAGTTTAATATGAGTATTCAAAAAAAATTAAAAAAAAATTTGCACGTAGAGCAATGAAATGACCTAATGCGTGGCTTGCGACACTTGGGGATCGTGACTCAATAGTTGTCTGGCTCAGAGTTAGTAATTTTATCTCTATTTTTGGTGATTTGAATTTGCTTTTGACTGAGTTAACTCGAGATGATTCCCGAGTACGTGGGCTTCACTTGGTGCCCTAAGGTCTTTGATCCTGGGAGTCATCGGCAAAGTCTCGCTACAGGGGTTTCCTCTTTTGAGTGCAACTTTAATTACCATGGCAAAATTGAAAAAACAAAAAAAAACAAAAAAAACAAAAAAAATGAATACTCATATTAATATTGAAATGTGATTCCACCTAGCGCTTCCGTAATTTCCCCCTTGAATAAAGATGAACCCCCCATGTCTATTGTGATGCACAACACATCCTCATACTTAATTGATATTGGATGAAATATGGCAATGAATTTGAACAAATGAATGGTCTTGGGATTGGGATCTTCTTGTGAAACTATCTTGTATTAAAATATTTTGATGGGTTTCATGATTGTTTGGTATAAGGTTTTTTTGTGATCATTGTGTATTAAAATGTTTTTGGAAAAGGGAATTCGAATTTCAAATTGTCGAGATATATTTTGCTCGGGACAAGCAAAACTCAAGTTGGGGGTGTGATTAGACACTAAATGAGGCTAATATTCATTGGTAATATATATAATATTCATGTGATTTATTATTCATAAACACCATTTTAGTGCATTTTACACTTTGAACATCATTTCACATTATGATTATAATACCTTCATAAAATGCACTATTATGTGGTACATTTTTGAAAATCATTTAAAGTACCAAATGATTCATATGATTATAGATATTTTAATTTTATAATTTATCTACACTCCAATATGAACATGTTTCATTCAGGGATCAATGGATAATTAATGGAGGGTGATGGAGATATTTGGCAATGAAAGGAAGCAATTCTAGAGAAGGCAGATTGGACACCATCCCACTGATGAGACTGTTGGGCCCAACATACAGGCCCAATTAATCCCAAATTTATTGGGATGCTATAAGAAATGTATAGGAACAAATAAATATGGATGATCCAATGCTAATTCGTCCTCTATGGTGGTCATTGAGGCGGGCCAAGTTAGATATACAATTCTGGGCCAGATTCTGCAGCCCAGAAAAATAGTCCACTACTTTGATCATATCTCGGAATCCACAACTCCAAAAGGGGCCCAATCTTACAGGAGGTTAGAAGACAGTAGGAGCTCCATTTTCGTCTTCTATGGCCCACTCTGATTCGGCCTTCTAGAAGGTCTTCTAGACGCGTCTGTTCGGTGAAGGAAAGATGGCTGCCACCTCGGGTCAAATGTGGAAAAGTTCAAATTTCACAAGCTTTCCACCACCTATGGCCTACCAAAATTAATTGAGATGCTTTTTACTGTTTGAGTCTCTACCCAAGGCTTCCAAAATGCCTATTTAAGGCAGTGGTGGTGAAGGAGTTTGTATCTGGGATGCTTTGTTCAATTGTAATGTTATGCTGCATTTTTGTTGCCTCAAATTTGTCTTTTACATGTAAGTTGTTCAATTCACTTTAGTTTCTTAATAAAAGTTCTTCTTCTACTCTTATTATGTTGTTATTAATATCACTTCGATACCGTTGGATCAAGGTGTGAATTTATTCACACCAACCCTTGTGAAATTATTTACACAATGGAGGAGTGATCATTTTACTTTTGTTGTTTTCTTTACTTCTCTATTTCCTCCCTCATGAGTCTACTTTCCGCTTCCATTGAAACCATGGGATCAATGGAGGGATAACCCACATATGGTTTGATCCAAGGGAGTAGAAAGGGGATAGATTGGATGTTATTTATCACCTAATTAATGTATAATCACATCTTTAATTGGGATTTTTATTTGATGATTTTTAAACTCCATCGTCCTTGTTGAATTTAAGGCCACACACTTCAAGTACTAATACGAACCTTTACCTTGAAGTGCTCAAAACATTGATCCTTCAAGTGTATAGGTGATTAGTATTAAAGGGTGTAGGCATTAAAATAGTAAATTATGATGTTGTTTTATCTCCTTAAATGAACCCATCTCAAATTTAAGAAATTGAAATCATTAAAAAGAAAATACGTCCAATCCACCCCGAGCGATAACCTAGGATCAACTCATTCTTTTAAATTGAATTCACTTAAATCTATTATATATATTTAAACCCCATCCAAAATCAATCCAAGTTGGCTATTTAATAGCCAAAAACAGTCATTATAATGTACGTGTCTATAGGTTTCTTCTTAGGTCTCTATGGATTCGATAACCCAAGCTAAACTACAAGGACCGTCTTACCTTCTTCTCTTGGGTAAATTTGAGCGAGAATCAAATTTTGGCACCATTGCCGGGGACCCAAGTAAGTCATATAAACACCCATTCTATTCTCCCCCATTTCTTCTTTTCTCATCCATGTTCTCTTATCTTGTCCCTTTCTCGTTTTTTTTCTTTTGGCGCATGTCCGCCTACACCCGCGATCAATCAAACCGTCTTGTTAGGGTGGATAGTCCTGGGGTTGGGGAGTCAAGTAAACCAAGGGAACTCTTTCCATTAGATCCTAATCTTTCTATCACCCCCGAATCAAAAATTGAGCCAATTTCAATGGAAGGTCTTCAAAGAAACCAACTCATAAACCCGGGTGGGAACCAAAATGGAAACCCAAATGAGGCATTCCCAAACTTGGGGAATGCAATTGATCAAACCATGAATGACTACCTCACACCTTCCTGGACCAATGCCCCCTCATGAATTAGACACAATTCCCAAGGAGATGCCAACTACATATTCAAACCAAATTTCCTAAACCACCTTCCCACATTCCATGGAATGGAGTCCGAGATGCCATACCTGCACGTTAAGGAGTTCAATGACATTGTAGAAACCATGTGTCCCCCACATCAACTAGTATCTACTAAGGTGAGACTATTTCCTTTTTCTTTAAAGGATCGAGCTAAAAATTGGCTAAACAATTTGAGACCATCATCCATAAACTCTTGGGACCAACTACAAAGAGAATTCTACAAAAAATACTTTCCCCACCACAAAACAATTGCACTTAAAAAGAGTATCAAAAAATTTTTTGAAATAGAGGGAGAGTCATTCTATGAAACATGGGAGAGGTTCAAAGACACTCTAAACATGGTTCCACACCATGGTTTTTCTATTCCTGAACAACTGAGATTTTTCTATGAAGGGTTGGGTCCGGGGAACAAACAATTCATTGACATGATGTGTAATGGATCCTTTAAAAACAAAGCCCCAAATGATGCTTACGAGTATCTAGAAAGCCTTTCTGCACAAAACCAAACATGGGGAACTTCACCTTATTTTGAAAAGCAAAAATGAACTACTGGAATTCATACACTTAGAGAAGAGGAAATCCTTAGGGCTAAACTCGCAGCACTCTCAAGGAAGGTTGATGAGATATACCTTAGGAAAGTTCATGAAATCCAAACTGTTGACCCTGTTTGCACAATTTGTGACAAGCATGACCATAAGACAGAAAACTACCCAACCATTCCATCCATAAAGGATGTTCTCTTAGGAGGACCCCCAGCGGAAGTAAATGCTTTGAACATTCAAAAGCCTCAATACCAAAACAACTTCAACCCAAGGTATAACGACCACCCAGGCTTCCGCTGGAAAGATAACCAACAACTTAGCCAACCACGGGGACAAAATCCTTACCCCTGTCAGAACTACCAAACCCATAACTAGTTCCAAACCCAACCTATCCAATACCAATAGCCACTGGTCCATTTTCAACAAACCGTCCCACCTCCAAAATATCCCCCTGGGATAAACCAACCTACTCAAGCACCCACCCAAACTGTTCCAAAAATCCTACTAGAACAACTGTGCAAACAAATGGAGAGGATGAACTCGGAGGTATCTTACCTAAAACAATAACTTCAAACCATCAAAACTGGAAAGGCACCCATGCCTACTCAGGAGGTGCCATCCTCAACTTCAAGGGGATAGTCAAGTTGTGCTCAAACAACTCATGAACAACTAAAGGTTGAGACTATTTTAAGAAGTCGGAAATCAATTGAGAAACCTAAACAACTAATTCAGAACCCACCTGAAGATTGAAACTTGGATGAAAATTCAAATGAACCACAAGATAAAACTGAGGAAACTGATAACAATGTGAAGGAAACAACTCTTCAACAAACAACCCCACAACCTGCACCATTTCCTCAATGCATGAGGGGGAAACCCAAGCCTGAACTGAATGAAACATTGAGGGAAATATTTTCACAAGTCAAGTTGAACATACCCCTTCTCGATGCAATCCAAACCATACCTGCCTACTTAAAGTACCTTAAGGACATGTGCACTTTTAAATGAAAATTTTCACATAAAAACCAAGTCCTTTTGGATGATAATGTGAGTACCAACATTCAAGGGACCATTCCTCCTAAGTTGAAAGACCCAGGTTTCCCTTACATCAATGTTGAACTAGTAGAAAGTAAAGTTGTAAAGGCCTTGTGTGACCTAGGTGCTAGTGTCAATCTCATCCCATATGCTGTGTACTGCCAGTTAGGCCTAGAATAACTCCAACCCACATCTGTCACACTTCAGCTTGCTGATTGTAGCATTAGGTTTCCAAAGCGGATTTTAAAGGACGTTCTGGTAAAGGTTGAAAACTTCATCTACCCTGCTGATTTCATTGTCCTTGACAACCATACAAATTTAGGAAATAAGGAACAAACCCCAATCATCCTTGGTCATCCTTTCCTTGCAACAATCAACTCTGTTATCCGAGTCCGAAATGGGAACATGACCATCACCTTTGAGAACATGAGTCTAGACTTGAACATCTATAATGCAAGCTCACAAATAGGGGATGATGAGGACATTCATGAAGTAAACACGATAGGAAGCATTGATAATGAATCCATGGAACATAAAGGAATATTTAATGAATGTTTAAGTCAGGATGAGATTGATTTCCTTTGTTCATATAAAGGAAGTTTATCTCCTTGGCTTGAATAATTTTCAAATTGCTCTTATGATGAAGTCTTAGGTCCAACAATCAGTGAAACCTTTCAAGAAAACACTTTCATAGAGACCCCTCTAAATTCCTTCCCTAAATCTGATCAAGCCAATCTAGTAGCTGAAACTTCTACATGTGAGGAATCAATCCTATCTGAAACTCTAAAAAAAGAAATTGATCTTGATCCAATGTCCCAATATTCTGCTAAAATTCTAAACCAACCTAATCTTGAATTGAAGGAACATCCTGCTACACACGAGTATGATTTCCTAGGGGACAATCAAACAAATCCTATTGTCATTTCTTATTATCTTGAAGCCAATCAGGGGAGGATTCTTCTATATTTCCTTAGGAAGCATAAGAAATCCATTGGTTGGACCCTTTCTGATATTCTTAGGATTAGACCACTTATTGGGACTCATAGGATTGTTCTGGAGTCAGATTCAAAGCCATGTCTTCAACCTCAACGGTGACTGAATCCTAATCTCATGGAGGTAGTAAGGAAAGAACTTCGGAAATTGTTAAAAGATGGTATCATATATCCCATAGCTGAGAGTGATTGGGTGATCCCAATCCAAGTGGTTCCAAAAAAGGCTGGAATCACAGTGATAACCAATGAGGATGGAGAGATTCTTCCAACAAGGGTGAGTAGTGGATGGAGGGTCTGCATTGACTATAGGAAACTAAACTCATTCACCAAGAAGGACCATTTCCCCTTACCATTCATTGACCAAGTCCTTGAGAGAGTGGCAGGTCATGCCTTCTACTGTTTCTTAGATGGGTACTCGGGGTACAATCAAATTGAGGTCTCCCTAGAGGATCAAGGGAATACTACATTCACATGTCCTTTCGGTACCTTTGCTTTCAAATGCATGACCTTCGGGTTATGCAATGCCCCTGGAACCTTCCAACGGTGCATGAGGGGAATCTTCTCAGACATGGTAGGGGATTTTCTAGAGGTCTTCATGGATGACTTCTTTGTGTTTGGGGATACATTTGAGGGATGTCTGCAGAATGTGGAGAGCATCTTGTCAGGATGTGAAGAAAAGAATCTGGTCCTAAACTGGGAAAAATGCCATTTCATGGTTAAAGAGGGACTTGTTCTAGGCAATCTGGTCTTGAGTAGGGGGATTGAAGTTGATAAAGTAAAGGTTTACATCATTCGTCACCTTCCATCACCCTAAAACGTCAAGGAAGTGAGGTCTTTTTTAGGACATGCTGGTTTCTATAGAAGATTCATCAAGGACTTTAGTTCAATCTCCCATCCCCTTTGTGCTCTGCTAGTAAAGGATGCTCCATTTGTTTGGACCGAAAGCTGTGAGGGTTCATTCTGAACCCTCAAATCCTCTCTCACCTCTCCTCCCATTATGAAATCTCCAAATTGGAACCTTCCTTTTGAACTTATGTGTGATGCCAGTGACTTTGCTGTAGGAGACGTGTTAGGAAAACGTTGTTATAAAACCCCTTATGTAAATGCTTATGCAAGAAAATCCTTAAATGGTGCCCAAATCAACTACACCACTACTGAAAAGGAGTTACTTGCTATTGTGTTTGCCTTAGAGAAGTTTAGGTCCTACCTCTTAGGATCCCCCATCACTGTGTTCATTGACCATTCTGCACTAAAATACCTCTTCCAAAAACAAGATGCTAAGGCTAGACTGATTAGGTGGGTCCTTCTCTTACAAGAATTTGACCTCACAATCAAGGATAAAAAGGGAGTTGAAAATGTTGTAGCTGATCACCTCTCTAGGATGGAAGTCAAAGACAACACAAATCACCTTTCTGTGTTTGATTCATTTCCTGATGAACACTTATACTCTATGAGTGACTGCCCTTGGTATGCTGACATAGAAAATTTCTTAGTGACATGAGTCATTCCAAAATTCTTAGGGACTCAAGCTCGAAGGAAATTTCTTTCTGATGTTAGACACTATGTGTTTGATGATCCATACCTCTATAAGTTCTGCCCTAACCAAGTCATTAGGAGGTGTGTTCCAGAATCTGAACAAGAGTCCATCCTTAAATTATGTCACAGTGAGGCATGTGGAGGTCACTTTTCCTCTAAGAAAACATCTGCTAAGATTTTTCAATGTGGTCTCTTCTGGCCCACCCTCTCAAGGGACTCCTACACATTTTTTTTCAAATATGTCCTAGGTGTAAACAAGTATGTTCCATCACAAAAAGGAATCAAATGCCACTCACTCCCATCTTAGTGGTTGAAATATTTGACTGTTGTGGAATTGATTTCATGGGTCCCTTTCCAAACTCTCGGGGATACCTCTACATACTCTTATCTGTTGATTATGTCTCAAAATGGGTTGAGTCCATTCCCACTAAGTCCAATGATCATCAAGTTGTGATTCAATTTCTGAAAGAGAACATATTTTCAAGATTTGGAATTCCTAGGGCTATAATCATCGATCGAGGAACCCATTTTTGCAACCACCCATCCTCTTCACTCATGTCTAAGTATGGTATTTCTCATAAAGTGTCCACTGCATTCCATCCTCAAACCAATGGTCAAGATGAGTTAGCGAATAGGGAGATTAAGCAAACTCTTGAGGAAAATGTCAATCCTTATAGGAAAGATTGGTCCGAGAAACTCTTGGATGCTCTTTGGGAATATCGTACAACATTATAAACCATCCTAGGAATGTCCCCATATAGGTTGGTTTATGGTAAAGCATTCGATTTTCCAGTGGAGATTGAACATAAGGCCTTTTGGGAAATTAAGAAAATAGATTATGACCTCTTATTGGCCGGAACAAAAAGTAAATTAGATCTCAATGAACTGTAGGAACTAAGGATGGAGGCTTATGAAAATTCAAGGATCAATAAAGCTAGAGTTCAAGCCTACCAATCTAGGAATATCAAGGTCAAACATTTTGAACCAGGAAAACTTATGCTCTTGTATAGTTCAAAACTTTATTTACACCCAGGAAAGTTAAGGTCTAGATGGTCAGGACCTTTCATAGTGCATTATGTGTACCCCCATGGGGCAGTAGAGATTCAAGATCCCACAAGTGGTTACATTTTCAAGGTCAATGGTTAAAGGTTAAAACCATTCATTGAATCATTCAATAAACATGAAATAGAGGTTTAGTTAACTGAGCCGACCTATGAACCAAGAAAAAATTAATAGATTTAGGGTCCATGTTGGGCTAACGATGTTAAACAAAGCGCTGAATGGGAGGAAACCCATGGTTTTCAGGTTTCTAATAATTTTTTTGTTTTAATAAACTTTATATTTTGAATAGGATTAATTAATCATTTTTACATTTAAAAAAAGGACTATTGACATGTTCTTCTATTTTGAGTATGGATGGGTATGAAAGGGGAGCATCGTATTCATCTGTGTCACGCAGTGTGATCCCTAAGTAATACCTTACCCAGAAAATTAAAAAGAAGGAAATGTATCATTAGTTTGATTTAAAAAAAATAAAAAATAAAAAAACAGGAAAAACCATAAAAATGATGATACATTGAATGAAATAAGTCGTTGTGTTGTTTGTTTTGTCTGGTTTGTTCTTCATTTTGTTTAGGTACTATTTTGGGTGATACATGTTCAATCAAGGAGGTGCCTACATCCCCCAAGAGATCAAAGGACTAATTTAGAGCAGCAAGAACTTTAGCTTCAACCACTAGGTGATTTCATTACATGATCCTCAGTTTAAATTTCCTTTTGGAACATCCATTATCTGCCTCTACTCCTTCTAAATTTTTATTTCTTCAAACACTAGGGACAATGTTGTTTTAAGTTTGGGGGAGGGATAAAATAAAAAAAATGATTTAGTGTCAAAAAAAATGAATGATTTGAAAAAAAAAATATAAGGAAAAATTCCTTTAACTTTAAACATGGTAATACACATTGCACACTTTGAAACTAAATATCAAATAATTTATCATACCCTGATTCTGATTTTAATCCTTGTATAATTTCATGAGCATAGATTTTGGAAAGTGTGGCTGTCCAATGTGATATTTCATCATTTATATTTTCATCCAAATAAAAAAAATTCACAATGCACGTCCTTTGGATAGTGGGGTGTTAGTTTAAGTTCATGGGGTCCCCTAAATAAATAGCATAGGTTTAGAGATCATTTTAGTTTAATATGAGTATTAAAAAAAATTAAAAAAAAATTTGCGCGTAGAGAAATGAAATGACATAATGCGTGGCTTTCGGCACTTGGGGATCGTGACTCCATAGTTGTCTGGCTCAGAGTTAGTAATTTTATCTCTATTTTTGGTGATTTAAATTTGTTTTTGACTGAGTTAACTCGAGATGATGCCCGAGTATGTGGGCTTCACTTGGTGCCCTAAGGTCTTTGAGCCTGGGAGTCATCAGCAAAGTCTCGCTACAGGGTTTGACTCTTTTGAGTGCAACTTCAATTACCAGGGAAAAATTGCAAAAACAACAAAAAAACAACAAAAAAAACAAAAAAAACATACAAAAAAAAGAATACACATCTTAATATTGAAATGTGATTCCACCTAGCGCTTCCGTAATTTCCCCCTTGAATAAAGATGAACCCCCATTTCTATTGTGATGCACAACACATCCTCATACTTAATTGATATTGGATGAAATATGGAAATGAATTTGAACAAAGGAATGGGCTTGGGATTGGGATCTATTTATGAAACTATCTTGTATTAACATATTTTGATGGGTTTTATGATTGTTTAGTATAAGGTTTTTTGGTTATCATTGTGTATTAAAATGTTTTTGGAAAAGGGAATTCGAATTTCAAATTGTTGAGATATATTTTGCTCAGGACTAGCAAAACTCAAGTTGGGGGGTGTGATTTGTAACACCCCGAGATTTTATGAAAAATATTCTTTTTAATTTCATTAATGTCTTGTGTTGTACGCTACACCAAAAGGAGCTTGAACAACACACATCCTTGACTTTCCTTTCATTACATGCAATCACGACCTTCCTTGATAGCGTGTGTAGTACGCAATACCGAGTTTCACTAAACAACGATATGCTATTAAAATATTATTAAAACTAGGCGTTATGAATAGTAATAACCACTTTTTGAAATTTTGTAAATTTTATTTTTCAAAAGGGACATCATTTTTGGATTCAGAATATCGAAATTAGCATAGGGTGAAATTTTGGTAATTTTCGGATAACTTTCATATTTTGAAGAATAGTGAAAATTACTAAATTTTAATTAAAAAAAACTTTTTCAATCGAAATAATTAATAGTGATAAATTATTAATTTGAATGATTTTAAATTATATTTAGAATATATTTTTACAATTTAATACAATGTTTGTCATTGGATGTAATTTCACATTTAAACCAGTTATAAACAAGTGTAAATCTTTTGATAGTTATTATCTCTTAAAAACACGCTATTTGTTTTGATGACGGGAATTAATTTTTAAATTAATTAATGCAACTGATATGTTTTGAATTTGGTAAAATAGAAATCATTTTTGAGTTCATAATATCAAATATAGCTTAGGCCTAATTTTTGGTATTTTTCTAAAAACTTTCAATTTTTGATGAATAGTGAAACCACTAAGTGGTAGTTAAAAAAACTGAATTTTTCATAAAACATAATTTTACCACTTCTATGAGTGGAATTTAAAAAATCCTATAGACACGGTTGATGTCAGTAAGTAAAATTTGGTTCAATGAGATGAAAATAATTTTTGGTGAATAGTAACTTTTTACTTTTGTTTACCACGGTTAAAAGTAAATAGGGTAATTAAGGGTAAAAATGATATTATTATTACCCTAACACATGTCCAAATTCTATTGGATAAGTGTAATTAGACCAAAAACAAGGTTAGAAATAAAATATGACCATTTAGGCCCACTTGGATTAGATTAGGACATTTATTATTATTTAATTCAAAGAAGAGTTAAAAGAGTTAAAATCAAAGTTTATTTACTAAAACAATTTTAATGTAGGGTTATACATAAAATAATTCGATTTTAAATATTAATTAGAAAGATAAAAAGATTTAATACATAATGGTATTTTATTTCTAATTTTTAGACATTAAATAATTTAATGTATTTATGACACAACTATGATGAAGCAATTATCTTATTAATGAAATATTGACATAATTGATGTTATAAATACTCAAATAAATATAATTTGAGACTTTTTATGACATAAAATAATTTTCTAGGTTAATATGACATGTTATTGTTGATTTAATTAACTTTTTTCGAACTTATCATTCTTTTATGATTTTCACAAAAATCAATTACTAAATAGTGTCAAAATTGATATAAAATAGTTTTTTAAAACAATATTATATTATTAATTGTTATTTTATTCCTAAAAATCTAAGGTTCAGCCAAATGTCTTAGATAAGGTTATATATATTAATAATAAACAATTTGGGGTTTGTTTGGCTTCTTATAGTATGTTTATTAACATTATAGTATAAGAACTCAAGAAGACACATTAAAAGTAAAATTATTTAACTTAATGTTAAATCTAAATGATAAGGTTAAAATAGGAACCTAAACTTGTCTAAATTCTATTGGATGAGAGGATTTAGACCCATACCCACCTTAGCCTCGAAATAAATCAATTTTGAGCTATTTAAAACCGAACTTGACTTTATAATAAAATAATATTTTTAGTTATTCCAAAGGTGCCCCTCTCCTCCCTTATAAAAGGGCACCTCCTCCCTCTCTTACTCACACAACATTGATCCTTCAAGCTCGGCCAAACCCTGAAAAATTCTCTTCTCCACTTCCCTAGAAAAATCCTAGAGGTTCTGGTCTTCCTCAAAGATTAATTTTAGTGCCCTAAGAGGACGTCTCAAAGAGGCACTTCAAAGAAGAGGTAATTTCCGTTAACGATTCTTTCACCTTTATTTATTCTTCCACTTCTTCTTCTTAGGTTGTTTCATTATTAAGTAATATCATCAGTATCAATCATATAATGATATTTTATTATAAGTATGAAACAATCCTATTTCACCATCTATCCATCCTACGGAAAACGAATTCACCGCGCGTGCGTACGTACGGAATACTGTCTCCACGTCGTGGTGTAATCTGTTTTTCCACCAACACCTTACATGGATGGGTATTATGGTGTAAATAATAACTATATATAGTTATAAAAGCATCATAATGATTCTGATATATTGTATCATCCACTCCAATTCAATTCAATAATTATGGAAATGTTATCATCGCTCGTGCGTACGTACGGACTACCGTCTCCACGACGCGATGAGATTCATTCTCCATGTTAACCATTTAAGAATGATTATAAAGTATATATAAGAAATAATAATGAAATATATGAAATTATAAGGCTAATGGATTTATGTGTATATATATGTATGTCATCTACTTAATTCTACTCAATTCAATAAGGAAACGAAAACAGCGTTCATGCGTACGTACGACCTACCGTCTCCATGAACGGTGTATTTCTTTCCATTTATAGATCCATTATATATATGTATATTCTGAATATATATTATATATAAATCATGTTTTATATTCTATAATTAAGTAATAATGATCTAAGTAATCATATGAATAATTACAAGTTAAAACACGAACGACAAATGAGACGATTTTACCCAAAACGCTACTTTAACATGAATTTACAAAAGAACGGGTAATATAAAGTCATAAGTGAATCATATATGATATAATAACAATGAATATGATTCTGTAATAAGTCAATAACATTATTTAAACCATTATATAGGATCTTCAGACACGTACAAAGCAAATCAGACCTAAGGTAAGGGAAATATCACAATCTCATTTTTATCAGAGATTGTTTATACTTTAGTATTTACTGGGGTGTATTTTATCATCCACATCCATGTTTCCTGAATATGAAATATTATTTCCATCCACCTACAAATTTTTAAATCCAATTTTACCCTTCCGTGAGTTTTTAGTAAAGAATATGAAAGGAATCTTTTGCCATTTTTCGTACGAGGTACTTTTTGACTTTTCCGACAAAAGTACGAAGAATGTTTTTTAACTTATACGGGAAGAATGGATTTTTAAAACATTATTTCCAAGAATCTTCCTTTATAAGTTTTCAAGTTTATTTTTAATCAACTTATTTTAGTTTATAATTGTATGACATGTTAAGAAAAGAAAAGTGTTTTTGAAGTAGAAAGGATATTTTCCTCAAGAATGGAGTTCAAATGTTTTATCAAAATTATTTTCCATCTAAGATAATATAGGGTTCTGTTTTTATCCCTATTATTACATTGATTTGATTATGTTTTGAGGGAATTATTTTTATGATGTCATTTACCTTATATGATTTTTTTTATGATGTCATGATGTTTCAAGAATCCCATTTTTGTTACATGTGTTATGCGGTGATGTATGATTTATGATTATGTGGAACACATAAGAAAGGATTCATTATAAGATGGGTGGGAACTATATCTCCCTCCAATGCATTGGGTAAAGATTTTATATCTCATGAGATAGACATGGCTGGAATGGTAGGTTATACCGGTTCAGTGAAACAGGACTGGAATGAGGATGACTCGGTTCAGAAAGAGACTTTGTCCACTAAGATAGTCTTGGAAATGGGTCTTGACTAACAAGAAATGATTCTATATGATTATGTGTGTATGCCACAAAGTTTCATGTTTTAATTTATGATTATTGTGATTACATTTCACTGCCATGATTTATCCCATGTTATGAAATTATGATCTCTTTTGCAGGTTAAGATTTCCAAAAGTTATGTGCTTATGTATATATGATGTGATTGATATTTCTTTTGTTTAACCTTACTGAGCATTTGAGCTCACCCTTTTATGTTTTCTTTTCCCCAGGATATAAAGAAAGGTTTTAGGTATAAAAAAAAGGAAGATCATTATGGGAGATGTTGAAGATCTTTCACCAGAATTAGAAGATTATATTCCAAGTTTCCAAAGACACTAAACTATTACGATCCTTGTGTGTGTGTTTTTGTTATGTACTAAGTATTCCGCAAAAGTAATGTAATGTTCATGTACGTCAAGATTCGGGTCTCTACAGTTGGTATCAGAGGAAAGGTTTAGTCAACCTTTGGAAACTAGGATGCGAGAACTTTAGTGAGATCCCTAGAGATATTTATAAGGTATGTATAGAGATGTCCCAAAGGATAAGTATACATATAGGATACAGTCCTAGAACTATGGTAACGATCATAGAATTTAACCTAAGAAGTTAGATATTGAGGATACTCCACCTTTATAATGTTGTTTTCCCTAGCATGATTTTTTCCTCTCACACTATTCTATTTGGGTTTTAGATGATGGCTGGAACCCAAAGGAACCGAGTTGATCAATGCAATGGACAATGCAATGATTGGCCTCCTGAACAAACAAATGTTATGGGAGATGGAGTGCAAAATCTTATTTCTATACTTACACAAGCTATGAATCATTCTGGACTTCCAAATGAGCAGAGAAGGGAACAATATTCTATTGAGTCCTTCATGAGGCAACGTCCACCTTCTTTCAGTGGGTCTTCCGATCCACTTGTTGCTGAACAATGGATCTGTACCACTGAAAAGATATTTTCAGTTCTTCAATGTTCTGAGCATGATAAAGTCATCTTAGGAGTATATCGTTTGGAAGGTGAAGCTGATAAATGGTGGAATCTTATCAAGAATATGAGGCCAAGAGATGAAATTGAGTCCATGGAATGGGATGAGTTCGAGAACTTATTTTTCAATAAGTACTTTCCTTGTATTCTTCGAACAAAGATGGAGAAGGAGTTTCTTGAACTAAAGCAAAATGATGATGAATCTGTTGGTATATACGAAGTGAATTTTAAAAGACTTTCAAGGTATGCATCTGGCATTATCATCCAACATGAAAGTAAAGTTGATCGATTTTTCAGTGGCTTAAAACCAAGTCTTCGAAGGGCATTAGCTATAAGAGACTTCAGTAGTTATGAAGAAATTGTGAGTTGTGCTATCAAGGTAGAAATGGAAGTCGGTGTTACATATCCATCTCATGGTCTTGACAAGAAACGAAAGATGGAGTTCAAGGAGAAATCTCAGAATAATGGTGAAAAGAAGATGAATGTTTCCTTATGCTCAAAGTGTGGAAAGAAGCATGGTGGAAATTGTCTTAAAGGGACTAGAAAATGTTTTAAGTGTGGAAAAGAAGGTCATCGAGTAGCTGAGTGTCAAAGTAATGGAAAAAGGGATTCTAATGATGTGAATAAAGCAAAGACTGCAGAGAACGCACCACCAACACTTCAATGCTTCAAGTGCAAGGAAATGGGGAATTATGCTAATAAATGCCATAATCCAAGGGCTAGGGATGATCGACATGAGCAACCGCTTAAGCCAAAGGACAAAGGGAAGTCAAATGTGATCACTATTGGCGATGTTTAATATGACAACGATGTGGTGGAATGATTAAGTGCTTATGTAATAATGTTGTATCATGGAGTATTGGAATATTTATGTATTGGTCTAATGTGGTATTCAAAGTGATTGAGATATTTTTGGAAATAAGATGATATGCGCATAATGAAGAGAAAACGAGAAAATGAAATATTTAACAGTATTCATGAGCTCATGATTGATATAAGGACTAAGTGATATCATGGTTTGAGAATATAGAATTTTTGGATTTTGGTATGTGGAAAGAGTTAACTTTTGACAGCATTCATGTTTTCACTAAGGTTTAATTGGTATTCATTTTTCAAGAGAATCCATGATTAAGGTATTCACATGTTTGTAATTTGACCAACAAGATATATCTTATGATATATGGGGATCAACGATGGTATTAAATCTCTGGTAATCGTTTTCACTATGTTATGAGAGTGGACTGCAGTATTATTGATAAGCCTAAAGATTGGAATGGATTATGTTGGACATAAGTTAGTATTGTTTAAGGATAGAAGTTTTTTCGATATTATTGATGGGATGTTATAGTAATATAGTTTTAGAAAAAGGAAAACCTGCAGGATGGGCGACAGCCCATCGCGTCGGACAAGGCTGTAGGAATCGAACCCACAATCAAAGTGCGACTAGCATTTATCGCCTACCACTGGCCTATAGGAAGTCCCTGTTTAGTAGAAACTAGTTTTATTATATTACGCAGTATGATATATGAAGTATAAGTCCATTTTAGGAACCCAATATGATGAATCTCACTATAGATGGACTTATGTATTTTTTGATAACTTTTCTAACCTTTTGTTTGAGATAGATGGAATGACCCATCATTCTATCACATGATCTGCTAACACATCACGAATGACAAATTCAACTTCATTTCTTTAAGAGATGAAGTGAAAATTTTCCAAAGAACGAAAAATGGTGAGACTATACCAAAATCACGAAAGTATTTCTTCTAATTCCAATTTCATCAACTTTAGGGAAATGATCTTGAAAACCAAAAATGTTGTCCTAGTGCTCTTATATCTGATGAATCAGATGGTACCTTAGATCATCAAAAATTTATGGATTTGTGATTGCTGGTTTTTCCAAAGCCATGTTCTCTACCACTCTCCATCAGAACATGATGGTTAGATTTCGCTTCCATATCCATATTTTAAATTATGTGGAAACCCAGTGATTAGTTTATTTGGGTAACCGTTACGTTTCATACTTTTGTTTTTAAAGATTGGTTTTGGTATTCCTTTTTACGATTTGGGTTTCTATTAAAGAAACTTTCGAGTAGTAAACCATTTATAAACCCGACGAATTTCGAGGGCGAAATTCATTTTAAGGGGGGTAGAATGTAACACCCCGAGATTTTATGAAAAATATTCTTTTTAATTTCATTAATGTCTTGTGTTGTACGCTACACCAAAAGGATATTGCACAACACGAATCCTTGACTTTCCTTTCATTACACGTAATCACGACCTTCCTTGATAGCGTGTGTAGTACGCAATACCGAGTTTCACTAAACAACGATATGCTATTAAAATATTATTAAAACTAGCCGTTATGAATAGTAATAACAAATTTTTGAAATTTTTGAAATTTTATTTTTCAAAAGGGACTTCATTTTTGGATTCGGAAAATCGAAATTAGCTTAGGGTGAAATTTTGGTAATTTTCGGATAACTTACATATTTTGATGAATAGTGAAAATTACTAAATTTTAATTAAAAACAACTTTTTCAATCGAAATAATTAATAGTGATAAATTATTAATTTGAATGATTTTAAAGTATATTTAGAATATATTTTTACAATTTAATACAATTTTGGTCATTGGATGTAATTTCACATTTAAACCAGTTATAAACAAGTGTCAATCTTTTGATTGTTATTATCTCTTAAAAACACGCTATTTGTTTTGACGACGGGAATTAATTTTTAAATTAATTAATGCAACTGATATGTTTTGAATTTGGTAAAATAGAAATCATTTTTGAGTTCATAATATCAAATATATCTTAGGCCTGATTTTTGGTATTTTTCTAAAAACTTTCAATTTTTGATGAATAGTGAAACCACTAAGTGGTAGTTAAAAAAACTGATTTTTTCATAAAACTTAATTTTAACGCTTCTATGAGTGGAATTTAAAAAATCCGAGACACACGGTTGATGTCAGTAAGTAAAATGTGGTTCAATGAGATGAAAATAATTTTTGGTGAATAGTAACTTTTTACTTTTATTTATCACGGTTAAAAGTAAATAGGGTAATTAAGGGTAAAAATGATATTATTATTACCCTAACACATGTCAAAATTCTATTGTATAAGTGTAATTCGACCAAAAACAAGCTTAGGAATAAAATATGACCATTTAGGCCCACTTGGATTAGATTAGGACATTTATTATTATTTAATTCAAAGAAGAGTTAAAAGAGTTAAAATCAAAGTTTATTTACTAAAACATTTTTAATATAGGGTTATACATAAGATAAATTCGATTGTAAATATTCATTAGAAATATAAAATTATTTACAACATAATGGTAGTTTATTTGTAATTTTTAGAAATTAAATAATTTAATTTATTTATGACACAACGATGATGGAGTAATTATCTTATTAATGAAATATTGACATAATTGATGTTATAAATACTCAAATAAATATAATTTGAGACTTTTTATGACATAAACTAATTTTATAGGTTAATATGACATGTTATTGTTGATTTAATTAACTTTTTTAGAACTTATCATTCTGTTATGATTTTCAGAAAAATCAATTACTAAATAGTGTCAAAATTGACATAAAATAGTTTTTAAAACAAATATTATATTATTAATTGTTATTTTATTCCTAAAAGTCTAAGGTTTGGAAAAATGTCTTAGGTAAGGTTATATATATTAATAATAAACAATTTGGGGTTCTTTTGGCTTCTTATTGTAAGTTTATTAACCTTATAGTATAATAACACAAGAAGACACGGTAAAAGTAAAATTATTTAACTTAATGTTAAATCTAAATGATAAGGTTAAAACAGGAACCTAAACTTGTCTAAATTCTAGTGGATGAGAGGATTTCGACCCATCCCCACCTTAGCCTCGAAATAAATCAATTTTGAGCTATTTAAAACCGAACTTGTCTTTATAATAAAATAATATTTTTAGTTATTCCAAAGGGGCCCCTCTCCTCCCTTATAAAAGGGCACCTCCTCCCTCTCTTCCTCACACAACATTGAGCCTTCAAGCTCGGTCAAACCCTGAAAAATTATCTTATCCACTTCCCTAGAAACATCCTAGAGGTTCTGGTCTTCCTCAAAGACCAATTCTAGTGCCCTAAGAGGAGGTCTCAAAGAGGCGCTTCAAAGAAGAGGTAATTTCCGTTACCGATTCTTTCACCTTTATTTCTTCTTCCACTTCTTCTTCGTAGGTTGTTTCATTATGAAGTAATAAAATCAGTATCACTCATATACTGATATGTTATTATAAGTATGAAACAATCCTATTTCACCATCTATCCATCCTACGGAAAACGAAATCACCGCGCGTGCGTACGTACGGAATACCGTCTCCACGCCGCGGTGTAATCTGTTTTTCCACCAACACCTTACATGGATGGGTATTATGGTGTAATTAATAACTATAAATAGTTATTATACCATCATAATGATTCTGATATATTGTATCATCCACTTCAATTCAATTCAATAATTATGGAAATGATATCATCGCGCGTGCGTACGTACGGACTACCGTCTCCACGAAGCGATGAGATTCATTCTCCATGTTAACCATTTAAGAATGATTATAAAGTATATATAAGCAATAATAATGAAATATATGAAATTATAAAGATACTGTATTTATGTGTATATATATGTATGTCATCTACTTAATTCCACTCAATTCAATAAGGAAACGAAAACAGCGTTCATGCGTACGTACGGCCTACCGTCTCCATGAACGGTGTATTTCTTTCCATTTATCGATCCATTATATATATGTATATTATGAATATATATTATATATAAATAATGTTTTATATTCTATAATTAAGTAATAATTATCTAAGTAATCATATGAATAATTACAAGTTAAAACACGAACGACAAATTAGACGATTTTACCCAAAACGCTACTTTAACATGAATTTACAAAAGAACAGGTAATATAAAGTCATAAGTGAACCATATATGATATAATAACAATGAATATGATTCTGTAATAAGTCAATAACATTATTTAAACCATTATACAGGAGCTTCGGACACGTACAAAGCAAATCGGACCTAAGGTAAGGGAAATATCACAATCTCATTTTTATCTGAGATTGTTTATACTTTAGTATTTACTGGGGTGTATATTATCATCCAAATCCATGTTTCCTGAATATGAAATATTATTTCCATCTACCTACAAATTTTTAAATCCAATTTTACCCTTCGGTGAGTTTTTAGTAAAGAAAATGAATGGAATCTTTTGCTGTTTTTCGTACGAGGTACTTTTTGACTTTTCCGAAAAAAGTACGAAGAATGTTTTTTTAACTTATACGGAAAGAATGGATTTTTAAAACATTATTTCCAAGAATATTCCTTTATAAGTTTTCAAGTTTATTTTTAATCAACTTCTTTTAGTTTATAATTGTATGACATGTTAAGAAAAGAAAAGTTTTTTTGAAGTAGAAAGGATATTTTCCTCAAGAATGGAGTTCAAATGTTTTATCAAAATTATTTTCCATCTAAGATAATATAGGGTTCTGTTTTTATCACTATTATTACATTGATTTGATTATGTTTTGAGGGAATTATTTTTATGAAGCCATTTACCTTATATGATTTGTTTTATGATGTCATGGTGTTTCAAGAATACCATTTTTGTTACATGTGTTATGAGATGATGTATGATTTATGATTATGTGGCACACATAAGAAAGGATTCATTATAAGATGGGTGGGACCTATATCTCCCTCCAATGCATTGGGTAAAGATTTTATATCTCATGAGATAGACATGGCTGGAATGGTAGGTTATACCGGTTTAGTGAAACAGGACTGGAACGAGGGTGACTCGGTTCACAAAGGGACATTGTCCACTAAGATAGTCTTGGAAATGAGTCTTGACTAACAAGAAATGATTCTCTATGATTATGTGTGTATGCCACAAAGTTTCATGTTTTAAGTTATGATTATTGTGATTACATTTCACTGCCATGATTTATCCCATGTTATGATATTATGATCTCTTTTGCAGGTTAATATTTCCAAAAGTTATGTGCTTATGTATATGATGTTATTGATATTTCTTTTGTTTACCCTTACTGAGCATTTGAGCTCACCCTTTTATGTTTTCTTTTCCCCCGGATATAAAGAAAGGTTTTAGGTATAAAAAAAAGGAAGATCTTTATGGGAGATGTTGAAGATCATTCACCAGGATTAGAAGATTATATTCCGAGTTTCCAAAGACAGTAAACTATTACGATCCTTGTGTGTGTGTTTTTGTTATGTACTAAGTATTCCGCAAAAGTAATGTAATGTTCATGTACGTCAAGATTCGGGTCTCTATAGTTGGTATCAGAGGAAAGGTTTAGTCAAACTTTGGAAACTAGGATGCGAGAACTTTAGTGAGATCCCTAGAGATATTTATAAGGTATGTCTAGGGATGTCCCTAAGGATAAGTATACGTATAGGATATAGTCCTAGAACTATAGTAACGATCATAGAATTTAACCTAAGAAGTTAGATATTGAGGATACTCCCCCTTTATAATGTTGTTTTCCCTAGCATGATTTTTTCCTCTGACACTATTCTTTTTGGGTTTTAGACGATGGCTGGAACCCGAAGGAACCGAGTTGATCAATTCAATGGACAATGCAATGATTGCCCTCCTGAACAAACAAATGTTATGGGAGATGGAGTGAAAAATATTATTGATATACCTACACAAGCTATGAATCATTCTGGACTTCAAAATGAGTAGAGAAGGGAACAATATTCTATTGAGTCCTTCATGAGGCAACGTCCACCTTCTTTCAGTGGGTCTTCCAATCTACTTGTTGCTGAACAATGGATCCGTACCACTGAAAAGATATTTTCAGTTCTTCAATGTTCTGAGCATGATAAAGTCATCTTAGCAGTATATCGTTTGGAAGGTGAAGCTGATCAATGGTGGAATCTTATCAAGAATACGAGGCCAAGAGATGAAATTGAGTCCATGGAATGGGACGAGTTCAAGAACTTATTTTTCAATAAGTACTTTCCTCGTATTCTTAGAACAAAGATGGAGAAGGAGTTTCTTGAACTAAAGAAAAAGGATGATGAATCTGTTGGTATATACGAAGCGAATTTTACAAGACTTGCAAGGTATGCATCTGGCATTATCATCCAACCTGAAAGTAAAGTTGATCGATTTTTCAGTGGCTTAAAACCAAGTCTTAGAAGGGAGTTAGCTATAAGAGACTTCAGTATCTATGAAGAAATTGTGCGTTGTGCTATCAAGGTAGAAATGGAAGTCGGTGTTACATATCCATCTCATGGTATTGACAAGAAACGAAAGATGGAGTTCAAGGAGAAATCTCAGAATAATGGTGAAAAGAAGATGAATGTTTCCTTATGCTCAATGTGTGGAAAGAAGCATGGTGGAAATTGTCTTAAAGGGACTAGAAAATGTTTTAAGTGTGGAAAAGAAGGTCATCGAGCAGCTGAGTGTCGAAATAATGGAAAAAGGGATTCTAATGATGTGAATAAAGCAAAGACTGCAGAGAACGCACCACCAACACTTCAATGCTTCAAGTTAAAGGAAATGAGGCATTATTCTAATAAATGCCCTAATCCAAGGGTTAGTGATGATCGACATGAGCAACCGCTTAAGGAAAAGGACAAAGGGAAGTCACATGCGATCACTATTGGCGATGTTGAATATGACAACGATGTGGTGGAATGATTAAGTGCTTATGTAATAATGTTGTATCATGGAGTATTGGAATATTTATGTATTGGTCTAATGTGGTATTCAAAGTGATTGAGGTATTTTTGGAAATAAGATGACATGCGCATAATGAAGAGAAAATGAGAAAATGAAATGTTTAACAGTATTCATGAGCTCATGATTGATATAAGGACTAAGTGATATCATGGTTTGAGTATATAGAATTTTTGGATTTTGGTATGTGGAAAGAGTTAACTTTTGACAGCATTCATGTTTTCACTAAGGTTTAATTGGTATTCATTTTTCAAGAGAATACATGATTAAGGTATTAAAATGTTTGTAATTTGACCACCAAGATATATCTTATGATATATGGGGATCAACGATGGTATTAAATCTCTGGTAATATTTTTCACTATGTTATGAGAGTGGACTGCAGTGTTATGGATAAGCCTAAAGATTGGAATGGATTATGTTGGACATAAGTTAGTATTGTTTAAGGATAGAAGTTTTTTTGATATTATTGATGGGATGTTATAGTAATATAGTTTTAGAAAAAGGACAACCTGCAGGACGGGCGACAACCCATCACGTCGGACAAGGCTGTAGGAATCGAACCCACAACCGAAGTGCGACTAGCCTTTATCTCCTACCACTGGCCTACAGGAAGTCCCTATTTAGTAGAAACTAGTTTTATTATATTACACAGTATGATATATGAAGTATAAGTCCATTTTAGGAACCCTATATGATGAATCTCACTATAGATGGACTTATGTATTTTTTGATAACTTTTCTAACCTTTTGTTTGAGATAGATGGAATGACCCATCATTATATCACATGATCTGCTAACACATCACGAATGACAAATTCAACTTCATTTCTTTAAGAGATGAAGTGGAAATTGTCCAAAGAATTCAAACGGTGAGTCTATACCAAAATCACTAAAGTATTTCTTCTAATTCCAATTTCATCAACTTTAGGGAAATGATCTTGAAAACCAAAAATGTTGTCCTAATGATCTTATATCTGATGAATCAGATGGTACCTTAGATCATCAAAAATTTATGGATTTGTGATTTCTGGCTTTTCCATAGCCATGTTCTCTACCACTCTCCATCAGAACATGATGGTTAGATTTCTCTTCCATATCTATATTTTAACCTATGTGGAAACCCAGTGATTAGTTTATTTGGGTAACCGTTACGTTTCATACTTTTGTTTTTAAAGATTGGTTTTTGTATTCCTTTTTACGATGTGGGTTTCTATTAAAGAAACTTTCGAGTAGTAATCCATTTATAACCCCAACAAATTTGGAGGGCGAAATTCATTTTAAGGGGGGTAGAATGTAACACCCCGAGATTTTATGAAAAATATTCTTTTTAATTTCATTAATGTCTTGTGTTGTACGCTACACCAAAAGGAGCTTGCACAACACGCATCCTTGACTTTCCTTTCATTACACGCAATCACGACCTTCCTTGATAGCGTGTGTAGTATGCAATACTGAGTTTCACTAAACAACGATATGCTATTAAAATATTATTAAAACTAGCCATTATGAATAGTAATAACCAATTTTTGAAATTTTGTAAATTTTATTTTTCAAAAGGGACTTCATTTTTGGATTCGGAATATCGAAATTAGCTTAGGGTGAAATTTTGATAATTTTCCGATAACTTTCATATTTTGATGAATAGTTAAAATTACTAAATTTTAATTAAAAACAACTTTTTCAATTGAAATAATTAATAGTGATAAATTATTAATTTGAATGATTTTAAAGTATATTTAGAATATATTTTTACAATTTAATACAATGTTGGTCATTGGATGTAATTTCACATTTAAACCAGTTATAAAAAGTGTCAATCTTTTGATAGTTATTATCTCTTAAAAACAAGCTATTTGTTTTGACGACGGGAATTAATTTTTAAATTAATTAATGCAACTGATATGTTTTTAATTTGGTAAAGTGGAAATCATTTTTGAGTTCATAATATAAAATATAGCTTAGGCCTAATTTTTGGTATTTTTCTAAAAACTTTCAATTTTTGATGAATAGTGAAACCACTAAGTGGTAGTTAAAAAAACTGAATTTTTCATAAAACTTAATTTTACCGCTTCTATGAGTGGAATTTCAAAAATCCTAGAGACACGGTTGATTTCAGTAAGTAAAATGTGGTTCAATGAGATGAAAATAATTTTTGGTAAATAGTGACTTTTTACTTTTATTTACCACGGTTAAAAGTAAATAGGGTAATTAAGGGTAAAAATGATATTATTATTACCCTAACACATGTCCAAATTCTATTGGATAAGTGTAATTCGACCTAAAACAAGATTAGGAATAAAATATGACCATTTAGGCCCACTTGGATTAGATTAGGACATTTATTATTATTTAATTCAAAGAAGAGTTAAAAGAGTTAAAATCAAAGTTTATTTACTAAAACATTTTTAATATAGGGTTATACATAAGATAAATTAGATTGTAAATATTAATTAGAAAGATAAAAAGATTTAATACATAATGGTATTTTATTTGTAATTTTTAGACATTAAATAATTGAATTTATTTATGACACAACGATGATGCAGTAATTATCTTATTAATGAAATATTGACATAATTGATGTTATAAATACTCAAATAAATATAATTTGAGACTTTTTATGACTTACACTAATTTTATAGGTTAATATGACATGTTATTGTTGATTTAATTAACTTTGTTAGAACTTATCATTCTGTTATGATTTTCACAAAAATCAATTACTAAATAGTGTCAACATTGACATAAAATAGTTTTTAAAAAAAATATTATATTATTAATTGTTATTTTATTCCTAAAAATCTAAGGTTCGTCCAAATGTCTTATATATGGTTATATATATTAATAATAAACAATTTTTGGTTCGTTTGGCTTCTTATAGTATGTTTATTAACCTTATAGTATAAGAACACAAGAAGACACGGTAAAAGTAAAAATATTTAACTTAATGTTAAATCTAAATGATAAGGTTAAAATAGGTACCTAAACTTGTTTAAATTCTATTTTATGAGAGGATTTCGACCCATCCCCACCTTATCCTCGAAATAAATCAATTCTGAGCTATTTAAAACCGAAGATGACTTTATAATAAAATAATATTTTTAGTTATTCCAAAGGTGCCCCTCTCCTCCCTTATAAAAGGGCACCTCCTCCCTCTCTTCCTCACACAACATTGAGCCTTAAAGATCGTCCAACCCCTACCAAATTATCTTCTCCAATTCCCTAGAAACATCCTATAGGTTCTGGTCTTCCTCAAAGACCAATTTTAGTGCCCTAAGAGGAGGTCTCAATGAGGCGCTTCAAAGAAGAGGTAATTTCCGTTACCGATTCTTTCACCTTTATTTCTTCTTCCACTTCTTCTTCTTAGGTTGTTTCATTATGAAGTAATAACATCAGTATCACTAATATACTGATATGTTTTTATAAGTATGAAACAATCCTATTTCACCATCTATCCATCCTACGGAAAACGAAATCACCGCGCGTGCGTACGTACGGAATACCGTCTCCACGCCGCGGTGTAATATGTTTTTCCACCAACACCTTAAATGGATGGGTATTATGGTGTAAAGAATAACTATACATAGTTATTATAAAATCATAATGATTCTGATATATTGTATCATCCACTCCAATTCAATTCAATAATTATGGAAATGATATCATCGCTCGTGCGTACGTACGGACTACCGTCTCCACGACGCGATGAGATTCATTCTCCATGTTAACCATTTAAGAATGATTATAAAGTATATATAAGCAATAATAATGAAATATATTACATTATAATGCTACTGGATTCATGTGTATATATATGTATGTCATCTACTTAATTCCACTCAATTCAATAAGGAAACGAAAACAACGTTCATGCGTACGTACGGCCTACCGTCTCCATGAACGGTGTATTTCTTTCCATTTATCGATCCATTATATATATGTATATTCTGAATATATATTATATATAAATCATGTTTTATATTCTATAATTAAGTAATAATGATCTAAGTAATCATATGAATAATTACAAGTTAAAACACGAACGACAAATGAGACGATTTTACCCAAAACGCTACTTTAACATGAATTTACAAAAGAACGGGTAATATAAAGTCATAAGTGAACCATATATGATATAATAACAATGAATATGATTCTGTAATAAGTCAATAACATTATTTAAACCATTATACAGGAGCTTCGGACACGTACAAAGCAAATCAGACCTAAGGTAAGGGAAATATCACAATCTCATTTTTATCCGAGATTGTTTATACTTTTGTATTTACTGGGGTGTATTTTATCATCCACATCCATGTTTCATGAATATGAAATATTATTTCCATCCACATACAAATGTTTAAATCCAATTTTACCCTTCGGTGAGTTTTTAGTAAATAATATGAAAGGAATCTTTTTCCGTTTTTCGTACGAGGTACTTTTTGACTTTTCCGACAAAAGTACGAAGAATGTTTTTTTAACTTATACGGAAAGAATGGATTATTAAAACATTATTTCCAAGAATCTTCCTTTATAAGTTTTCATGTTTATTTTTAATCAACTTCTTTTTGTTTATAATTGTATGACATGTTAAGAAAAGAAAAGTGTTTTTGAAGTAGAAAGGATATTTTCCTCAAGAATGGAGTTCAAATGTTTTATCAAAATTATTTTCCATATAAGATAATATAGGGTTCTGTTTTTATCCCTATTATTACATTGATTTGATTATGTTTTGAGTGAATTATTTTTATGAAGTCATTTACCTTATATTATTTGTTTTATGATGTCATGATGTTTCAAGAATCCCATTTTTGTTACATGTGTTATGCGATGATGTATGATTTATGATTATGTGGCACACATAAGAAAGGATTCATTGTAAGATGGGTGGGACCTATATCTCCCTCCAATTCATCGGGTAAAGATTTTATATCTCATGAGATAGACATGGCTGGAATGGTAGGTTATACCGGTTTAGTGAAACAGGACTGGAATGAGGGTGACTCGGTTCAGAAAGGGACTTTGTCCATTAAGATAGTCTTGGCAATGAGTCTTGACTAACAAGAAATGATTCTCTATGATTATGTGTGTATGCCACAAAGTTTCATGTTTTAAGTTATGATTATTGTGATTACATTTCACTGCCATGATTTATCCCATGTTATGAAATTATGATCTCTTTTGCAGGTTAAGATTTCGAAAAGTTATGTGCTTATGTATATGATGTGATTGATATTTCTTTTGTTTACCCTTACTGAGCATTTGAGATCACCCTTTTATGTTTTCTTTTCCCCAGGATATAAAGAAAGGTTTTAGGTATTAAAAAAAAGGAAGATCTTCATGGGAGATGTTGAAGATCTTTCACCAGGATTAGAAGATTATATTCCGAGTTTCCAAAGACACTAAACTATTACGATCCTTGTGTGTGTGTTTTTGTTATGTACTAAGTATTCCGAAAAAGTAATGTAATGTTCATGTACGTCATGATTTGGGTCTCTAAATTATTAGCCACTAAATGAGGCTAATATTAATTGGTAATATATATAATATTCATGTGATTTATTATTCATAAACACCATTTTAGTGCATTTTACACTTTGAACATCATTTCACATTATGATTGTAATACCTTCTTAAAATGCACTACTATGTGGTACATTTTTGAACATAATTTAAAGTAATAAATGATTCATCTGATTATACATATTTTAATTTTATAATTGATCTACACTCCAATATGAACATGTTTCATTCAGGGATCAATGGAGAATTCATGGAGGGTGATGGAGATATTTGGCAATCAAAGGAAGCAATTCCAGAGAAGGCAGATTGGAAACCAGCCCACTGATGAGACTGTTGGGCCCAACATACAGTCCCAATTAATCCCATATTTCGTGGGATGATAGAATACATGTATAGGAACAAATCACTTTTCATGACACAATGTTAATTCGGCCTCTATGGTGGTCATTGAGGGGGCCACTAATATGATCATATCTCGGAATCCACAACTCTAAATGGGCCCACATTTTACAGGAGTTTAGAAGACACCGGATCTCCATTTTCTTCTTCAATGGCCCACTCTGATTTGGCCGTATAAAAGGTCTTCCAGACGCATCTTTTCGGTGAAGGAAAGCTGGCTTCCACCTCGGGTCAAATGTGGAAAAGTTCAAATTCCACAAGCTTTCCATCTCCTATGACCTACCAAAATTAATTGAGATTCTTTTTACTGTTTGAGGCTCGACCCAAGGCTTCCAAAATGCCTATTTAAGGTAGTGGTGGTGAAGGAGTTTGGATCTGGGATGCTTTGTTCAATTGTAATGTTATGTTGCATTTTTGTTGCCTCAAATTTGTCTTTTACATGTAAGTTGTTCTATTCACTTTAGTTTCTTAATAAAAGTTCTTCTTCTACTCTTATTCTGTTGTTCTTAATATCACTTTGATACCGTTGGATCAAGGTGTGAATTTATTCACACCAACCCTTGTGAAATTACTCACACAAAAGTGGAGTGATCATTTTATTTTTGTTGTTTTCTTTACTTCTCCATTTCCTCCCTCATGAGTCTACTTTCTGCTTCCATTGAAACCATGGGATCAATGGATGGCTAACCCACTTATGGGTTGATCCAAGGGAGTAGCAAGGGTCTGGATTGGATGTTATTTATCACCTAATTAATGTATAATCACTTCTTTAATTGGGATTTTTATTTGATGATTTTTAAACTCCATCGTCCTTGTTGAATTTAAGGACACACACTTCAAGTACTAATATGAACCTTTACCTTGAAGTGCTCAAAACTTTGATCCTTAAAGTGTATATGTGATTAGTATTAAAGGGTGTAGGAATTAAACTAGTAAGTGATGATGTTGTTTTATCTCCTTAAATGAACCCATCTCAAATTTAAGAAATTGAAATCATTAAAAAGAAAATACGTCCAATACACCCCGAGTGATAACCTAGGATCAACCCATTCTTTTAAATTGAATTCACTTAAATCTATTAGATATATTTAAAACCCATCCAAAATCAATCCAAGTTGGCCACTTCATAGCCTAAAACAGTCCTTAGAATGTACGTGTCTATAGGTTTCTTCTTAGGTCTCTGTGGATTCGATAACCCAAGCTAAACTACGAGGACAGTCTTACCTTCTTCTCTTGGGTAAATTTGAGCGAGAATCACTATGCCTAGCCTCTATAGGTCCTGAAATCTCATTTTATCTCAACACTTAACTCTAAAAATATTTCATAGAATAATCCAAGGTGATAAATTGGATTCAACCCTTACAAAATCCATATAAATAATCTCTTAAGTAATGTTAATTGAGGGAAAAAATCACATTAAAATAACCATAATTTTCCATCAATTATTGTTTTTACTAATTTTAAAATTTTAGGATATTATAGAATTAATGAAAAAGCGATTTTTTATAAAAAACTTTCTAACAAACTTTCTTGTACTTTGAGAGGGAAATTAATGGAAAATTTTAAGTTGTAGAAATCAAAAGAGGATAATAAAATATATTATCTTAAACATAGAAAAATATTATAATTCTCCAGAAAGGAAAAATAAACATAAAGAATCATGAATATGGATGAGATTTTGAAATATACACTTACCTTAGGTCCAACATTCTTCATAAGTGTTGTGAACCTCTTTTATAATAAACTTAATTTGTTTTATATTTTTTGAAAAAATAATTTACTAACATCTAATATCATATATGATCCACTTATAATATTTCAACACATGATTACTAATAATTATTCATTAAAAACCTTATTTCTGAGTGTTAACTGTTTCATTTTTCATAAATGTTTTGGATTGGCAGTTCGAGTCCCTCCACCTTTCTTATGGTTAGATCATCTAAAAAATTTTAATCATGTAAAATATATCATATATATTTGATATATATATATAATAATTTTTATGGTGGAATTGAAAAATGAATCACATCACTTCATAGAGATGGTAGTCAATGAGTAGGCACGAGTGATGTCATCATTTTTAATGGGCGGAAGGGTAAGACGTTAATTGATATATTATATTTCCACAGTAAAAATTATATCATAAATATTATATATATGAATTATTTACATATCTATAACCATCCATGTAAAGTGGTTGTGAAAAAAATTACAACGCTCCAAGGACATGATAGAATATATGTACACATGAGCGATGTTTTCATTTTTTGAATGATGGAAAGGATGTGAATAATGATTTTTACACCATCATGATAATATTTTAGTATAGGTAAGTTACTTATGTTATCATATGAGTAAATTAATAGATTATTGGAAGGAGGAAGAATATGAGATAAAATGAAAACACTTAGTTAATAGTTATACCTTTTCCTTAGAAAACCTCTTTTGGCTTACATCTCAAGACATATAGTTTAGTCCTTAGAATAGAACAGAATCTCTAATTAGAGGGTAGGAAGGTTAAGAAGGTATTTGGGATAGTATTTGATAAGATAAGTATCTGAATATGTTTTAAAACAGAGGATAATTGGTTCTCTTTTATATTTGAGGGAATGGATGCACATGTAGTTCCATAAAGGATTTTAATAATATAAACTCATTTTCTTATGGAAGTGACACTAAATTTTCATATATTTGAACATTATAAGTGTATGGTAAAAATTAAACTAACCAATGTGTCTTAATCAATGGATTTTTGTTATCATTAAACCTTATCTCTTTATTATTAACCCTTATAACATATTTTATTCTGAACGAATGTGATAAATATTTTCCATGGTAACTATTCATTATGACCAGAAATTGAGTTTATATTATTACCTACTATTAATAATGATAATTACAATTATAGAATCAAATTTTAAATATTAAAGTTTTATAAGTGGTAAAAATTTATTTTAATAATTGTGAAAACATAGAGAAACCATTTTTTAAAAAATATTTATTTTCAGTATAAAAATTATTTAACAGAATAATAAAGTATCATATTGATTGAAATTGAAATAATAGGATTATGTTAAATAAGAGGAGAATTATTTTTATTTAAAGGAATAATAATACTGAAATAGAACTTGTATATACTTTATTAATACAAAATAATGAAAATTTGTTCTTATTTAAATAAAAAAATTACTTATATTTCTAAAATGTTCAGCATATTTTTCATAATATGGTCTTTATTATTCATATCCCCAAAAACAATATATAGGTTATATTTTTTATATTTAAATAATAATATTTCAATATTATATTGTGGTTTCTTTAAGCTCATTGTTACGTATAACACAAGAAATCTAATATATTATTTTAAAAAATTCTAAAATCATGTGGTGTTGCACATAGGATTTACTTGTCATTCATATGAGAGTATATAAATTATTACTTATTTACTTATATTATGACATATATTTGGTTATTTTAAGTGTCTAAAATGTTTATATGTTTATTTCTATATAGATTTATAGTGTTATATTACATAACTAGTATTCTAAATTTTTAAACATGTGTTATGTAATCACTTATCTTGGTTATTATATGTTATCTACTAAATAAAATTAAAATTTATACTTATAATGTGTTTTCCTCTATAACATGTAAATGATATTTCATTTTACCAAGCCACACTTTTCGATTATTCTGGGTAATATAATTGTTAATAGTGTATTACATGGCTACATATCCTGATTTTTATGTGATGTTAGCTATATAAAAATCCCTTTTAAAACTTATAAGTATTTTTACATTAAATGTTTTAATTGAAATATTATCTAACTTTGAAAAAACATATATTTTATAGAATTTATTTCCTCATTTATTAAATAAATATACACGTAATACAATCCCAAAATATCAATAGGCCTAGTGTCATTAAGAAATTAGAAACATTGGGCATTAACATGAAACAAGGATACATAGAAATTATTTTAAAAATCCATATCATTCCATTAAATTCCATTGATCTTCTAATAATTCATGAGATAACCTGAGGGAATACATAATAAAGGGCAGAGCTATAAAGCCCGGTAAGAGAATAATAAAATTATAACATGATGAAAGTGATACATGTGTGTCAAGATCCATATCAAAGTGACATAAAGGGTGATAATCATAAATATGAACATTGAAGAATGATATTAGATGATAACATCATGGAAAAAAATGAATGTGGAAGGAACATAAAACATAACATCAAAATCATAATTCAAGGATAACCACTAAGATATCATTACATATTGAGATTAGGATAATCACATTTTCACCATATATATTATCTCATGAGATGAAAACACTGACCAATGCATTTGGTGCTGTATAATTCTAGTCCCACCCATCACATTTATATCATGTACAGATAATTATTTATCACATAGATCATTTAAAATAAGAATTTATTTCATCAATTTTAATCCCATGAGTAAGGAGTGTGGGTTATATACCTGGAATCACCCAATAAATTAAGTATGGTTATATTTAGTTGAATACCCTTGAGTGGAAATGGGGATAACTATTCATAACACAACTTCTCGGCATGGGAAATCAGAGGATATATTCAGTAGTGTAACTGGTGTAAATAAATATTTTCATCATGGTTTAATGAGTGATAAAGGTGGTATCACATTAATTTTTCATCATTAGGATAATAATTTTTTGTTTAAAAACATATTAATCCATGAAAAATTGAAATCAAAATATATATTTCAATGAATGTACTTGAATACAGAGGAGGATGGAGAATGTCCTCTTACTTAACCATAGAAATGTATTATGAAAATTTTATATTGAGTGGGGATAAATAATATACAATTCATAGAAAATAAATTGGATATTAATTTAGTATTTATGCTCACAAGAAAATACAACAAATTGTTGTTCAAAAGGATGAAAAGGAAGTTCTTAATTGAAGAAGAAAAGGAAGAGAGTCCATTACATTGGCATAGAAACGGATTAGGTAATGGTCATTATGAGAGGGGATAAACAATACCTCATTCTGAGAAAATAAATTTGATTGTAAAGGAATATTTTTAACCACATGATAATATAATAAACTGACATTCAAAAGTTTAAATAAAGAGGATGTCCTTGATTTAAGCGGAAAAGGAAGAGAATCCCTTACTTTGGTATAATAATGGATTAGGTAGAGGATAAAATTAGAGTGGATTAATAATATCCCATTATAATAAAATAAATTTGATAGTAAAGTATTACTTATAAAAAATAATAATATAATAAATTGAAATTAATAATGATAAATAAAATGAAATTTCTTAATTGAAAAGGAAAAGAAAGAGTACCTCTTACCTAGATCGGGTGCTTCTAAAAGTTTGGTAGGATCCTTTAAAGGGATTGGGAACACATTGGGATGGATTTATTAAGATATTAAGAGATTAAATGATTTTTAATGGATTTTTCTCCAAGTTCAATGGTATTTTTTTGGTTATTTATAGAAAAACATATTGTAATTATTTATTAATTTTTAAACAGTGGTTTTTTGACTCTATATGATAAAATAATAAAAACCAAAAATTGTACCATGGGTTTTTCTCCATGATTACTAAAAAATAGGGGTGGTTTTAATTAATTTATTAGTTTATGAATTGGACACCTTAAACTAATTTCATTGATGTTGTGAAAGTGTGTCATGTTTGTGAGGATTTTATTTCATAAACTTAAAACGTAATATATGATTAAGAAGATTCATTATAGGATTGTAAAATTAATCAAATAAATTAAAAAACATTATTTTAATGGTTAAATCTATTTTTATTCATGGATTCATTTTATGATATTTATTAAATCACTTTTTGGGTATTATGATGACATAATACATGTTGTATATTTATAATGAATTGAATTTCAACACAAAAATTCAACTATCTCTAAAAAATATGAAAAATTCACCATTGACTATTTTTTTATATATTTATTTCAAACAAAATATATATTTTACTAAAATACTTATGTAAATATTATAAATTATTATTTTAAATAAAAAAATTTATCTAGTGGAAAATACTAGTTTTTATAACACTAAAAACTTTCTGACCATTATAAAAATTACATTATAATTGATTAAATTACATTATCAGGTATATTAACATAAATATACTTTATTAATTATATTTCGAAAAAATTCTATAATTTCAAAAAATCATGAAATTATTTAAATGTGTGTTTGAATTGAAACAATATATTTCTGAAAAAATAATATTTTGATTTCTTCATATCAAAATAATTTCTTTATCAAACTATAAATTTCATTTATAAAAGTTTGGATCATTAAATTATTTCCCCTACAGAAATTTCACACTTTAAATTTAATTTTGTATAAAAATTGATAAAGGGGCTTCTATTTCATCACCTCTTATGGTTCCCATGTTGAATCCTCAAACTTTTTGTTCTTCTATGGTACTTTGAAAAGGTAAGTTGTCTTGTTTCATAGAACTTTATCCCTATGATCTAAGATCATTACTGGATTCTCTTCATATGAAAGATAATTATACAAAAGTAACAATTCATGATTTTTAATATTTTATTGGTTTGGTATGTGCTAACTCATGAATGATACAATGAACACTTCATGTACTTAGGATAGGTTGTGTCAGAATTCTAGTTGATAGGCCATAGTTCTGATGTGATCAAGGATCTTGATAGGTTAAATTTATCTTGGACTATGCTTTACCTTCATCCGAAAAATAATCAATTAATTCCATACTGATATATGAAGGAACACATTATCTCATATTTCAAACTCTAGGTCTCATTTAAAATTGTATAAATATATTTTCTATCAACTTTTCACCGATTTCATATGATGTTGAATGGTTTCAATCTTCTCCATAATATTTTTGATAAGATCAGGTCCCATCATCATTATATCTCCAAATTCATCACATCATTTTGTAGGTTGATGCATATTCCCTTAAAAAGCCTCATTATAATGTCATTTAAATAATATAATGAATGCTATTGTTAGATGAGAACTCTATTATGGGAAGTTCTTGATCCAAAAATCCATTAAAATCCATTAACAGTGATATTATAATATCTTCTAGAGTTTGAATGGTTATTTCAAACTAAAAACGAAAATGAGGGTGATAAATAGTACTAAAACTCATCTCTATATCCAACACTTGTTGAATTATTCTCTACAACATTTTGGTAAACCTAATATCTCCATCAGATATAATAGGGAATAGAACTCTATTAAGTCTTAAAACTTCTCTAATAGTTTTTTTATTTCATCAATAGCTAATTATTCCATGATAATAATGAAATTCTCTAACACTGTAAGGTGATAGACTACCAAAAAAATAGAGTCATTACCTTTAGATATCCTAAGGGTTCCTATGAAAATGTATATGGTTATGTTTTCCCATTTATTTACTGATATTGAAAATTTGTGTATCATGATATTATATTTTTATCATTCATAATTGAATTCTGTGAATACTAAGCATTAAAACACAAATTCTATAGTCTTTATTGTCAGGTTATCTCACTAATGTTTTTTCTTAAAATTTCATTACATTTTACTTCTTCCAGGATGAATGGATAAGTATAAGTTTTGTGCATCATCCAAATGCCCTCTCTTTATTTCTAGTTTTGATGGAACACATATTTCAGTTCAAAAAATTATAACTCCATCATTACAAAAGTTGAAATCTAGAATATTTTTTACCTTTCTACATAATATGCCATCATATTTTTTGGCCAAATTAATCCCCTCAATAATTGATTGTTTATTAGTTATTTCAGCATGGTAGGATGGATTATTTTTTTGATTCCCAGGTCCATCCTTTTCGTATTTAAGATTATTGGATCCCTTTAAATCCTCATTGTGGATGTGGTTTCATGATCCTTTCTAAAAATAGAATTTTCCACATTATTTTCCTTTATAGAATGTTAATTTATTAAACAATCATAATCCTTGATCAGATCTAGTCACCTTCATTGGTGCATATTAAACTCCTTTTGTGTAATTATATTCTTGAGTCTTTTATAATAGTTATGCATGTCATAATTTTCGCAGTAGATATAATGTAACTAAATATTTAATGTGAATATCTTTAAAACTAATTTCTATTTAGGCGTTGGGATGTTTTTCTCATGGATATTTACTTGGAAGGAGGCATGTGCTATCACTTTAACATTTTACATGTGTACACAACTCAATCCTGTTATATTTTCTTTATTTTAAATCAAAAATAATTCCCACATTTGTGTAATTAGAGTATAGGTGTAGTGGTTATCCTCTTATTTAAATCCCTAAATCTACCCTCATATTCTTCAGTCTAGATAAAATTCAATCTCATTTAGTTTTTCTTAGTTATTGGGATCAACAAACATGATAATTTTCTCAAAAAATGATGATAGTATCCAGTTAATCCTAGCAAACTATGGTTATCTATCATAGATATTTTTTTGGATAATCCTTAAATTTCCTATCTCTTCAAAGGAAACATATATATCAATTTTCTAGTGATAACACAATCCATTAATGTCACTTCCTATATCTATAATTCGCATTTACTATACATCACATATAAATTTTCCTTTTATAGGGTATTCATTACAACTTCTAAATTTTCCTATTATTCCTAATTACTTTGTAAGTATATAAGAATACCATCTTTAAATAATACCAAAACAATTTCAAGGTAATATAAAAATAATATATTAATTAAGGTCGTAAATATAGATAGATAATTAGTGATTCTAAATGGAATAACTATGATCTTGTAGTGCTTATACCTTGTGTGAAAATCAGTCTTGTGGATCATCCCTCATCACTTTTACTTAATAATGTCCTATCATAAGATCCAATTTAAGGAAATAATAGTATCCAAAAAACAAATTGAATATATCATCAATATGAGGTAGATGATTTTTTTCTTTACTATGCTATTGTTGATCTCATGATAATCAATGTGAATGTACATTGAACCATCCTTTTTCTTGACAAAAAGACCTAAGAAACCCATGGTGAATCATTATGGGATATAAACCCTTTATCAATATTCTCTTATAGGTGGTTATTCATCTCATAATTTTAAAAATTATCCATTATATATGGATTCTTCGATATTGGAAAATATCCAAGTATAAGTTCAATTTAGAACTCAACCTCTCATCCTAATGGAAGACTCGAAAATTCTTCTAGAAACACATCAATGTATTCACATACAATGGGAATGTCTTCAAGGATGATATTTTAATTATCCAAGATAATTTTAGCTATATATGCTTACTTATAAGGTAATAATATCCATGATTGAGATGATGATTCTAAATAAAATTCATCCCTACTTCTTTTACTTGTATATAATTTGAGGGAAATTTTAAATATAGAGGTTGATATTATTATCTCAGAAATTTTTTTCCACACTATATGATAAAAACCAATCCATACCCAAAATTTCATAAAATTCAATTTATTGGGGTATCATAAGGTTTTCCTAGAAGTTTATCACATAAATATTAATAGGTTATATGTTATATGAAATAATTTTTCCATTTTCCAGTTTCACCGATAACTAGACTTCAATGATTTGAGGTGGTGATTGAAAAGTTCTATGAAAATTACATGATATGAAAGAATACTCTTAACCCGAATAAATTAGTTCATTCTATATACTTTAATGATTAACTATAATACATATCACTTCTTTTTTTCCGGATCCATGAAACAAGGCTTTTTGGAATATGCTCAATATTTCTATTTAGGCCTTGGTTTTTGTTATTATTGATTATCTTTGAAATATATTAGCTTAGTTCATTAGTTTTTATGGTTTTATTGTTCCTTACAGTAGAAATTTTGGATAGTAATATAACAATTGAGTGGATAATTCCTTTTTTACGTCACATTAGTAGGTCTATCCCATCTGGATTCACAAGATATGTGTTCTTTATACCACAACTAAATCATTTCCTTGTCTCCTTTAGGAAATTACAATGATTTTTCATCCTACACTTTTGACTAGTAGAATCTTGGACATTCTTAACTCCATGAAATTTCTCTACCACTATACTAGAATTAAACTCCATTATCCAATTCATATATATAGTCTCTTGATACCATTGAGATTCATCAATTTCTATTTCAACATTCATAGCACATTGAAAATTTTCTATCTAGCTATCAAAGTCTCAAATCACCAAAGATTTTAATAGATTTTGATTTAGTCTACTAATATGGTGGTCAAGGTTAATATCATGGTCAATGTTAAATCTATAGGCACATCATGAAATTCTTGTGAAGTTTTTCTTGTATTCCCCAATGGATTTATCCTATATTTTCTTTGGGAATAAGAAATACTTCTCCATTTTTTGTTAGAGGGTGGGAGGAAAATATTCACTAAAAAATTATTGAATTATATATACTCCGTCACTTATTTTCTTTTTGATTAGTATTCTTAATCAACATACACCATTGAATAGCTTCACCCTCCATGAGATAAATATCTATCACAACCTTATCTTGATTAAACCATTGAATAATAGGGAATATATTTTCAATAGAGTTTATCCAGTGTTCCTTGGTTAAAAGATCACAAGATCCATTGAAATTTTTAGGATTTTATCACATAAGGTATTTAATTAAAAAATTATATTTCTTAGGGGGGTGTGGGCATTCCATTCAATTCATGTTTCTATTCAAGATACAATTCAATAGATAAATTATTTTTAAAACGTTCTTCACTCCTCCCATTGGGTAAAACATCTCATTAAGTCATAAAACTTCCCATCACATTGGTTGTTGAATTGGTTCCCCCAATATCTAGTGGTTGAATAAAATATAGGGAAAATTATGGATGTGAATTTTAAAACAATTAAACATATAAAAGGGAATATATTAACATTTTATGGATGACATATAAATGAAATTTATTCATTAACCTATGAATTTATAGGTTTTAATCTAAGTAATTACTGATATGTTTTTATCATAAAATTTTACTGGACTTTCTATACCCTTCATAATTGTTCATAAATCATTAGATCATTGAAAAAATCATATTCCCCATGAATATTAGTAAAGGTGTTCTATATTATAACCATTTATAATGCACCAATTATAGTTCGAGTTAGTACCCAACAATCCCTTTCATAGTTCTTCCCCTATGTACCTCTCTTCCATAATCTCATCAACTTTCCTATTTCCAAACTGGGATGTATTCACTCAAAAAATCATGCATAGTATAATTTACCAGAATTTACATTTATCTAACTATGTATAATCTTATCTTTAAAACTATGACTAGGGTTTTCAAATCCTAATCTAAAAAAAAGATTATATATTTCTATGATTCCAATAATGGAAACCCAAATATTTTGTACACATTATTTCATGATTTATTACATAAAGATATTCATAATATAATCCTATATAATCAAGTGTCATGGTGTCTTCATGAGATTAGATACATAGCACATTAAATAAAAACCAGGATACAAATAAATTAATTAAAAACTTCAAAACATTCCATTAAATTTCATTGATCTTCTAATACTGCCCATGATAACCTAGGGAAATACATAAGAAAGGGGTGAGCTATAAATCCTAGTCATGTAATAATCATTGAACAACATGATAAAAGTAATACATGTGTGTCAAGAGTCATATCAATATAACATAAATGAGTGATGATCATAAATATAAGCATTGAAGCATGATAGAAAGTGATAACATCGAAGAAACATAGTAATGTGGAAGTAACATAAAACACAACATTTTAATCATAAGTCAAGGAAACTCGTGAAGTCATCCAAACATAGTGTGCTTAGGTTGACTACCCATTCACCATAGAATGTATCTAATGAGATAAAAACATTACACAATTCATTGGAGGGATATATAATTCTAGGAACACATGTCACATCCATATCATGTATATATATTTGTGAGCCATATAGATTATTCAACATAAAAACATTTTTCATTACTTTTAATCCCATGATTATGGAGTGTAGGTTACATATATGGAAGTACCCAATCAATGAATGATAGTTACATCTAGGTGAATACTCTTATGTGAAAATGGGGATGGGTATTAAAAACTTTAATGACCATAAAATTAATTTATGTTATTGATAGATTATCTTATTATTTAATAATAATTTTTTTAAAATACAAGTACATATAAATACTTTAATATTTATTTTTACATCATGCATAAATATGAACTCTTACAACTAGGAAAAATAAATGGATACACACATGGAGGAATATTACATTAAATAAAAGAAACTCAATAAGTTTAAATTCCCCCAATAAGATCACCCCTTCCTTAATGATCTTAAAAAGAAATAGAAACATCATGAGAAAAATTGGAATTAAAAAAGGATATGTTAGAACCTAAGTAAGTGATGTAGTGAATCATGAACTGATTCGGATGGTGTATTTATAGGGAGATATAGTTGTATGGAATTTTTAACAATGGAAAACAAGGCATATGTACATTATGACCATTAAATAAGATATTTGGTCACAATTACTATTGGTTATAAAGTTTAAATAAAGTAATTGTTGCGATTATTTGGTGATTTTATTTCTAGAAACTATAAACTATTTAATTTCTGATATAATTAGTTTCTATGGTAAATTTATATGTTTAAATATATTTTATTTTCATTAAATTATCTTATAAAACATTTTGATTTGATAACATAAGTTAACGATGTCTGGTGTATTTTTTATAACAAGAAGAAAGTTATTTATAGCATAAGAATAGTTAATTTTCAATATATTACTATTTTTATTTAATATATACAATTATTATAATTACAGTATTATATTTATAAAATTTATAAAATTTTTTATTCTAAATATATATATTATCTTATGGGGAATTTATGGTAATTTTCAAAAAATAGTTCATTTTGGGGGAACAAAGTGAAAATAACTTTTTATAATGAAATAACATAATCCTTATGATATAATCATTATATTATCATGATATCAAATATAATAATTATTATTATTGATAAAAAAATTATTTTAAATGATATCATAACACATAATTCATTGCATTTAGAAACCCATGCTTAATAATTTTAAAACAATTATTGTATATTTTCTAAAAAGTTGTTTTTATGAGTTATATAAATATCAAATTAGAATGAATTTTTACCACTTTTTTATGTTTAATCGAGAAAAATGGTTTTAATATTTAAAATTTTATATTACAAATGACCTAATAAGGCCAATTTCATTTTTTATTCATAAGAAAGATATTTTGGTAAAAAATAGTGACCACAGTATTGGTAGAATAATATAAAAGATTAAAATTCAATGGTAAAGACTTAAGCCAATTATAAATGACAAAAATAAATGGGTGGTTGGATTTCTCAAGATAGTTAACCAAAATTTTCAACTTTAATTACCAAATTATTTGAAATTAATTCCACCCTAAAGTGCTTAACTTTAAATAAAAAATAGTCATTATTTTATTGCCTTAAAACCATGCCTCCTCATGTATAAATACCCCATACTCCCTCATCAATTTCCACACAAAATCCATTGATCATGAATTATCTCTCGATATACCTCTCAATAGTCTCTAAAATTTGGGTCTATATTTCTAATAATTCACTCACAATCTTAAATAATCATCCTCCCAAGATAACATTTTCCTCAATATTTCTTGTTCCATTTTCTAGTACATTACTTCACTATATTTTATTCCTAAATTAATTTTTCATATCATAAAATGATTATTTTTCAATGGTATATTATTCTATTTGATATTTTTTAAATTATATTTTATTTATTCCATATCATTATTTCATTCACCTAATATGTTATAATTCTATACCCATAAAACCATCATAAATTTGGTAAAGAAAAGTGTGTGTGTTATTTCTATCAACAAAAACCATTTCTAGATATATAATTGGATGTGGATAGGGAATAGTTTTATAAAAGGTTAATAACCCCCAATAGGGTGCCTTTTTATTTTACTCATTCATTACCTAGTCCATGACAACGGGCCTTGATACACACATATATTGACACCTATGGGGGACCTACTTTTGATAATTCACTAGAACTTTATGTGCCATAATAAAGGAACAAAATATCTGAATTGGGATTTAGATATAATTGATATACCTATGAGAAGAATATACCCTCTATAACTTCTTGTTTTGATTAATTTTATTGGGGTATTATCCGCTATATTGTGAACAACCTATAGTTTCTACATTTTATTTTTGGGTATTCACCCAGATAACTGTATTAGTCCTTTGAAGGGAATTCATTACTACCTAATTTATAACCAATGATCACGTTCTCTATTTTTTCTATTTTTATCAAGGAATTACATTTATTCTCTCTCTAAATGTCTCTATGAAATCATTTTGTGCTTGAAATGAGATCCAAATTAATAATAACTCATCTGTGTCTTTGTGTTGCCTTATCAACATATAGGTATAAGGTTTATTATAATTAATTTTCCATGTTAATACCCTTATATGATTATTCTAATTTAAGTATTCTCACCTAGAAACTCATCCATAAATTTTCTTTGTAAATTATTGGCAAAATTTTATACCATTTATTCTATACAGTGTCAATGCCCCATGATTCATTATCTTGATTGAAGGATATTTGTGTAGAAAGATTTCATACTTTAATTTGATACCTATTTATTTTATATGGGTTCATTCAATAATTATTGATGGAATTATGTATTTTTTCCCTTTTTTAGAACTCATTAATTAAACAATATAAAGGGTTCCCCCTGATTGAACACCAATGCATTCGGTCGGCAATAAATCTCTAAATATGACATATTCAAGATACCTTGGATGTATTTCTTGGTAATGTTTTACTATACCATCATGGAAAACTTTAGTAACATATTTTAGAAAAACATTGTGATGGACCTTTGTTATAATCTTATGAATGTCTCATGCTTATGTTTTGGCGACATTTCCATGTTATTACTCATGTAATTAAGACTAGGTTAGGCCTCATGTACTTATGATCATGTCATTACTTTTATTCTTATTATCATGTTATCCCTCTTAATTATATGATCGGTTTATTTATCTGGTTTTTATAACCATGTTATGACTATTGTCTTCATTTTCATGTTCTCATATCATGCCTCATGTTTTACCCATGGTGTTAAGTTATGCTCCATTTTCATTATTTATCCGTTACTAGGATTTATAACTCACCCTTCTCTAACGTTTTCCCCATTTACCTAGAAATTATAGTGAAAGAGATATGTTTAAGGGGATTACATGTATGGAGAATCTTTTTAGAAGAATTGTGTAATATATAATATATTTAGTTTTAAATGTACCTAGTTCCTAATGAAACTTTTTTTTATATTGGGATATTGTTTTAAATCATGTGATGTATTAAAAAGTATGCTTGTTTAATAAAATATCGGAAAGTGTAGGTCTGGGGTGTCTTAGTTGGTGTTAGTGAAGAGTTTCGTTATTTTTTTTAATTTGGATTAGGAATATGTTGGTATATATAAATACATAGATAATAATTTTCTCTAGGGGACTAGGTTAATTATAAGAAATATGACCCCATAATATTTTTATCCCTTAGATATTAATAATTACTCCTTTCTAAAGATAACATTTATGTGAAAATTTAGTTTTAATAAGTGCTAATCAATGAGTAAAATTTCATGGTTGCAATTTCTTTAAGTGGGGTATAATGGAATGACCTGAAAATTAGTTTATATTTTTAACAGAAGTACTTCTTATTTTATAATGAATGTCTTACAATATAATCACATATAAATACTTTTACATTTATTTACACATCATGAATAAATATGGACTAGTATTACTAAGAATTATAAATGGATATACGTATGGAAGAATAAGGAATTAGCTAAAAAACTCAATAGGTTTGAATTTATTCTAGAACATAACCCCTTCCACAAAGATCATAAAACAAATAGAAGCCTAAGGAAAACTATTAGCAATATCAATAAATATGTACGAAACATTATAAATGTATTAGTTAATAATGAACTATACAAGATGGTGTATTTATAAGGAAATATGGGTTCCTATAATTTTGACCATTTTACAATAAGGTCATTATGAATATTAAATAATATAGTTGGTCACTATTATTATTTGTTATGAAATTGAAATAACGTGACCATTCAGATTATTTTATGATTTTATTTTTTGGAAACAAAAAATAATTTATTTTCATTAAAATTATGTTTTATGATAAATTGGAATGTTATAAAAAAATGTAATTTTTATGAAATTATCTTATAAAATACTTTTAGATGATAACATAAATTAAGGAAGTACTAAGTAATTTTTATAAAGGGGTAGAATGTTATTCATAACCTAAGAAAATATAATTTTTAATAAATAAAGATTTTTATTTAAGAGATAAAATTATCATATTTGGAGTAATATTTTGATAAAATAAATATCGTTTGTGTATTTTCAATATTGATATTATCATAGGGTCAATTTAGGGAAATTTTCCAAAAAACCTTATTTAATGGGTAAAAGTGAAAATATGGGTTTATTAAGAAATACCATAACCCTTATGATAAAATAATTATATGGTCATGATGATTAATTTAATAATCCTAACTATTGATATAAATTTATTTTCAATGAATATAATAATACATAATTCATTACATTTATATACACATTCATAACAATTTGAAAATCATGATTTTATCTTTTCTACAAAAAATGTTTTTATGAGTTATATGTGTATCACATTAAAATTAATTTTGATAACTTTTATAAATTTAATAAAGTAAAATAGGTTTAATATTTGGAATTAGAAGTTACAAATTCGGTAATATGGTAAATTTCATTTTCCATCACACAAAATTTATTGTGGTAAAAAATAGTTACCATAGTATAGGTAAAACAATGTAAAAGGTTAAAATTAAAAGTTATATACTTAAGACAACAATAAATGGTAACATTAAATTGGTGGTTGTTTTTTTAACACCCTTAAATAAAATCTAAGACACTAAATCATCTAAATTATTATAAATTAATGCCACCTAGAATTGATTAGAATTAAATACCAAATAATCATTATTTTATCCCTTAAAACCACCCCTCCTCAATTATAAATACCCCTATTTCATCCTCACTCTCCACACCAAAGCCATTGATTACGAATTATCTATCAATATCCATCTCAAGAGTCTCTACAAGGTGGTTCTAATGTTATAAGAAGTCCCTCTATATCTTTATGAAGAATCTTTCCAAGGTGAGTGTTTCCTCAATATTTCTCTTTCTATTTTCAATTATATTAATTAATTATATTGTTTTCATAAAATCCATTTTCATCTACTAACATGAATATTATTCAATTTTATTATCTTGAATTTAATATTTTGTAAGTGATACTTTATTTATTCACTCTTATTATGTACTTTGTTCAATCTATTTTAATACTATTTACATAAAACAATCCTAAATTTGGTAACAAAAAGTGTGTGTATTTTTCCTAGTAATGACATCCCTATCTTGACAACTCAAGTGGATTTGGATATGTAAAATCTGTACCTAGGGGTAAAAAATTGGGAAGGGACCATTAGGCTTTGAATCAATCTTCAACAAGTGCACAACAATTGTCCATGTTGCACACCTGGTTTGACAATCTTGGAGGATTTTCTTTGGATAATTAACATGCACTATATGAGTCATATAAGAGGATAATAATATATGGATTGATATTCTTATACAATTGATATCCCTATTCATGTAATTTAACCTCCATCGATTTTTTTGTAATTCCTTTTACTAGGGTACTATCATCTACATTGTGAACATCCTAAAGTTTATAAAGTTTATTTTTGTGTATTCACCCAAATAACTACATTAATCCATCAAAGGGGATTCTTTTATTCATAATTTGAAAACAAAAATTATTTTATCTATAATTATGCACATTTCAGATAGCATTTACCTTTATCATCCATTTTAATGTCACTAGGAACATATTTTTTGGTGGAAATGAGATCACTATTTAGAAATAATCGTTATTTTCTTTGTATTTCAATATCATCATCTACTCCTGACTTTTATTACAATGAATTTCCATTGTGGATACCCGTGTATGCTTCATTTGATTTAAAGGTGTTCAACTAGAAAATCATACATCAATTAACTAGGGAAACTATTTACTAAACCTTATACCATTTATTTTATATGGTGTAAATACTTATTAATTTATTATCTTTATTGAAGGGAATTTACATTGAGAGATTTATTACTTTCATTAGATAATGCTTTATTTTCCACCATTTCATTATATGACTATAGATTGATTTATGTGTGTTTTAATGATGTTAACATTAATTAAGGAATATGAAGGGTATTCCCTAATAGGTATCTAATGCATTGGATAAATAATTAATATCTATAGATGACATGTTCATGATACCTTGGCAATATGCCTTTATAATGTTTTCTGGTACCTTAGTGAAAAACCTTTGTAATATATTTTATGAAACCTTTGTGATGAACCTTTTTGATATTCTTATGAATGTATCATTCTTATTTTTTAGACACATTTCAATGTTATTACTTATGTATTTATGATCAGGTTATACCTCATGTACTTACGATCAGGTTATGCCTCTTATTATTATAATCATGTTATGCCACTTAAATGAATGATCGTGTTATGCCTCTTGTTAATATTATCCTGTTATGACTCCTTTCCTCATGTTCATTCTCTTATATCAAGCCTCATTTTTTACAAATGATGTTCAGTTATTCTCTATTTTCATTGTTTTTTTATTATAGGGATTTATAGACCACAATTTTCTTATGTTTTCTGATTTCCTCAAGAATTGCAATGAAAGAGATACATAAAAGGGAATTACATGCATGGACATTTTAGTGGAAGAAATTTTTATTATACAATGTATTTAGTTGTAAATTTACATAGTTTCAGAAGACATAAAACTTTTGATTTTTGGAATCTATTATAATCAAAGTGATGTATTAAGAAGTATGTATATTTAGAACAAGATCTGTAAGTGTGGGCTTGAGGAGTACTAATAACACAATTGTTTGGTATATAAAATCATGGGAAAATTTCAGAAACATAACAGGTGTACATAAAGATTCATTGATGTTTTTTACGAGGTTGAATGAATTTATAAAATTACTTGGACACCATATGGATAGTGAAGGTATGTGAACAAACATATTCCAACTTTAATAATTGGAAATAAAAAGTCACAATACAAATATATTGCTTGAATAAAGAGGATGAGGAAGAGAATCCCTTCCTTCAGCATAGTAACAGCTTATGTAAAGGTTATAATGAGAGGGGATAAATAATATCTCATTATTAGAACAAAAATTGGATATAAAATAAATATACTTAAGAAAATTAAAATATAAAAATTGAGATTCCAAAGCTAAATAAAAAGTAAGTGCTTGATAGGAGAGGAAAAGGAAGAGAATCAATCAATTTAGAAGGCAAGGGATTTGGTAAAGGTTATAATTATAGGGGATAAATTATCTCATAATAATTAATCATAAATTAGGAAGTAAATGAATATTTATAACAACACAAAAATATAAAAAATTAATATTCATAATCTTAAATAAAAAAAGGAAGTGCCCGATTAAAGAGGAAAATGGAGAGAATATCTTACTTCTCCATGGTAATATCTTAGTAAAGGTTATTATTAGAAGGATTAAATAATATATCAATATTAAAACATCAATTATAATGTAAAAAAATATGTTTAATCACATGAGATTATAATAAATTTAGATTCCAAAGGTTAAATAAAAATGAATAGATTGATTGAAGAGGAAAAGGAAGAGAATCCCCCATATTGAGGAGGTGCTTCGAAAAGATTGGAAGGATATTCCTAAGAACGTGGAAACATATTGGGTGTGATTTAGATAGAAATATGTAGAGTAACTTTGGGATCCACATGTTTTGAGTGAATAGTAATGGGATATTTGGTTGGTGCTTATAGAAAAAGAGAGTGGAATTCGCTATTAATTTATAAATTAGGTTTTTGAATCTCTGTGATAAAATAATAAAAATAAAAAACAACCACATGTTTTAAACCAATAATTTTGTTTTTTTAATATTATATTTGTAAAAGAACCAAACTCATTAAAATAATATTGTTGATGATGTCGAAGTGAGTCATGATTATAAATAATTGATTGTATAACCATTAAATATAAAATAAAATTTAGAGGATCCATTATAGGCTTGTGAAATTAATAAAATAACATTAGAAACACATTTATTTAAATGGGAAATTAATTTTTGGACATGGAATAATATTATAGTATTTATTACATCACTTTTAGGCTATTATAAAGTCATAATATATAATATATATTCATACCATATTTAATTTCAACCAAAAAATTGACCATATTATAAAATTAAAATAAATCCATTTATGGCTAATGTCAATGTACAAATTTCAGAATTAATATTTATTTTATCAAATTAATTTTCTAAATATGATAATTTAAACTTTTAAATAAAAACCCTTATTTATTGGAAAATACTAGTTTTTATAAAACCAATAACATTCTAACCATTATAAAATTTTCATTGGAATTAATTAAATTATATTATCATGTATACTTAAATAAATATTTTAAAATAATAATAATTCATGAAATTACATTTATTTCAAAAATCCTTGAATTTATGAAAAAGAGTGTATTAATTGAAGATATATATTTCTCAAATGTATAATCTTGATTTCTTAGTATCAAAATCATATTTTTATCAAAATAATTCTGTAATATTTTATAAATTAATACTGAAATGGGATAAATATAATGAATATTTTACTAAAAAGAAAATTTAAAAACATATACCACTACAGTTTAAATACGTAACCCCTTATTGTAAACCCCTGAGTTTTTGTTGACCTTTTTTCTAGAATGAATTAAATTTTATTTATGTATTTCATTACACTAAGTCAAATATTCCATTCATAAGGAACAAACTTGTATTTCACTACATGAAACCACGAATTGGTGTACGTTATACGCAACACCATGTTTCTACAAATCATTATTTTATTGTTATAATTATTAAAATGAGATAGTTATAACCTACACATTAAAATTTACAATATTAATAGTAAAAACCAAATTTAAAATATTTCTTAAAATATGTTTTATATAAATAAAAAAAATTTATTATGAGAAAAATAATTTTTTGTAAAGTCGTTATATGTTTAAAAATACTTTTATATCAAATGAACTACTTTTCATATCTTGTGAAAAATAATAATATTAATTTTCGGAAAAAAAAATCATTTAATTTGATAATTTAAACTTAATTTTTTTTAATTCATAATTTCTGAATTATCGTAGGGTGAATCTTTTGGGATTTTTTCAAGAAACATCATTTCTTGATGAATAGTGAAACAATACTGTATTTTCGTTACAAACTCTCATTTTGTTTAAATGGTTATTAATATTAATTTATATTTTAATTTATTATTTAAACTAAAAATAGATAAATTATACAAATATTAAACCAATATATGTATTGGGTATCATTTCTATATATAATTTTTTTATAAAAAAATATTGATCTTTTGATTGTTTTTACTTTAAAAACCTACTTTCTCACTCCATTTGCGAGATTAACATTAACTTATCTTTACCGCATATATTATTTTAATTTTAAAAGATATATATAAATGGTCTAAATCAGTATGATATTTTTCGTATAATAATATAGACTTAATTTTTGACCATAAAGATTAATGATTGTGGTTAAAATTAATCAGAACGATTAAGTAAAAGTAAGCTTAATTAGGGACTAAAAATTAAATTTTAGGGCCAAAATTACCTTGAAACTTGACCAAAATCCTTTGGATAGCCTTGTTTTTAATATATCACTTTATGTTTTGGTTTTTTGAGTTATTGGGACATTATTTAATAAATGTTCACTATTTCATAAGTTAGGTAAAGAAAAAGTCAAAAAGGGAACTTTCCTCACATTTAACATTTATAAAACCGTGATATTTGAAAAAACCAACATATTTTAGGTTGAAAATATACTTTTGAAAATTAAATGAATTAATTTTATCATAAATAATTATAAATAATTTTAGATATGACTTAGTTAATTAAAATGCTTAAGAAACGCAAATGTAGTGATTATTTAATTAATACGTAACTAAAATAAATAATACTATATATATTAAAAGTAAAGTGGTTGTTTGAATTAATGTCCTAAATTATTTTTTATATTAAAATATCATTTTAAAAATAGTTTAACTTAATATATTTTCATTCTAATAATGCTGTATTTTTATTAAATTAAAATTAAATAAAGAATATCAAGATTGACATTAATGTTATTTTACTATAAATGATATTTTATAAATTATTTAAACATAATGAAAATCCAAACACCATCCAAGTTATTTTTAGGTATTAATAATTATTATATATGGTTTATTAATAGACCAATTTATCTTTTATAATTAACATATTGACCTACTGATAGTAAAAACATTGTTAACATGGTCCTAGCTAAAGTGGTGTTTTAGCGTGTTAAATTCTCTTATTTGAAAATTTATTTCCAACATGTTACAACCTAAAGTATTTCAATGTAAAATTCCCTTCTTATATTTATGTCATAAAAACATAAAATAATCAACTAATAAGTGATAAGTGACCTTTAAACATAATTTTGTCACCCCTATGGTTGGAATTTTAAAAATCCGACATACACGGTTGTGTTCAAGATGTTTTTTGGAGTCTAATGAAACAAAAATAATTTTTGGTGAATAGTAACCTACCCTTATGAATAGTAACCTACCCTTATGAATAGTAACATGACCCTTATGAATTGTAAATAAGAGGAACATTACCTATGAATAATAAAATAAAATTTAGACATCATAGAAAGTGATGATTTGACCTTAGTAAACGTTTTGGTAATTTGTAAGTCATAATTAATTAATTAATTAATTAATTTAATAGTATATTTATTCCCTAAAATGTATTCATAAATTATTGAATCAATGTCTAATAGTTTTTAGATAATTTTATAAGACCCCACGTAATTTTTGAAAGAAAAATAAAATCAGTTTTAATCTCAAAAACTGCTTTTTAAGTAAATTGTGATTTTATTTAAATATTAAATTAATAATATTTAGAAAATTATTTTTGAAAAAAAGGACTTCATTTTTAAATTATACACGTCAAAAAATGGTTGGGGTAAATTTTTGGGATTTTTCTGAGATACTTGAAATTTTGGTGAATAGTACAATACATTAATTTACCATATAAATACATTTTAATTAAAACCCACTATTCCTAACATCACAAGAGATGTAAGCACCCAAATCCCGAACTCAAATGACTTATTTACTATTCTTGGTCATCCAAGACTCACTAGTCCTTGTCTTAGGTGAAATTAATAAACTAATCAATTTTATATTAAGGAAACCCTTCTCCCCTCCACTATTAAAGCCACCCTTCACTACCTCTTTTCCTCACACCTCTCAAGCTCCAAGCCTTATCTAAAATCTTCCCAAACACCTTCCCTAGCTCATACCCCGCGTCCAAAATCTTCTGGTCTCATCAAAAGACCAAGCCTAGCTTCCTTATAGAGGATCTCAAGAGGAAGATTCTAGAGGTAATTTCTCTCTCTCTTCTCGTTTAATTTCCTTTCAAGTTCAAGTTCCTTTCTAGATCTCTCCCCACCTATCTTCATCAAAATTGTTTTGTAACTCCATTATTATACATATACTGTAATATTATGATTCTAATGATATATTATATCACCCCACACCCTTTCCCTCTTCCTTTTATTTTATTAAAGAGAATGTTGTTCATGAGGTGTTAAATTTATCACCGTCAAAAACGACATGCTCTCTTTTTCCATTTCTACCTTCAAATCTGGTCATTAAACCATTTTTATGGTTGAACCAGAATATTTTATATGTATTATGTTCTATTTTAAGTTCTGGAATTAACCTATGGCCATATTACTAAGTGAAAAGTTAAAACAAGTTCGTTGTGATCCAAAAACCGCTCAAATTAACCCAAATAATCTTCATTTAATTCTTATGTAGTGATTCATCCACTTGGATCTAACATAACTCATTATAAAATCATTAAATCTTTTGTAATATCATTAATAAAATTTAATATCAGTTATGGATGTTTACCCATGATCTACCCAAACATCAATTTAAGAATCCAAGTGGACCGCTCAAGAAAACCATGAAAACGAACATCCCCGATCAATGTTTTTTTAAACTCTATAAGTCATCCAAAGGTACATAATATGACATAATAAAACCATAATGAACACTATTAATGTATAAAAGGTTCTGTAATTTCTAATTAGTGAATATAATGTCATTATACAGGACTTTAAAGAGAAGGAGGCATTCGGGTACAAGGTATGGGGAAATCTCGAACCCAATTTTCTTTCTTCGGGTTCTCCCTCTTTCACCCCATTTTTTATATGGTTACTCCTCAAAGATCATTTGTTCTTAATTTAATTTAATTTTCTGGGATATAAATGTTTGTCACTGGTTTTTATGTCCATAAAAATGTTTTCTCACCTTTTACCTCTCATTCAAGGTTGATGGTTCTTGTATCAAGTATGTTGTTCCCTCTTTCTTTTGGGAACCCAAAGCTTATGAATGTGTTATTATGAGATGAAACCCATTACTTTTCATGGATTATTTATGAAAAAGTTTGATATGTTTTCTATGTGGCAATCATGATAATTATAATGTTATGATGTGACGGGTGCGCCCGGAATTATATAGCGCAATATGAATGTTTAAATGTGACGGGTGCGCCCAAAATTATATAGCGCTCCAATGCATTGGGTAAAGTGATGAATCTCATAAGTAAATGTTAAATGATGTGTGAAAAAGATGCTAGATTTGTTCACAAGTATGTGTGGTAGTTAACCACTAAGACATGATGTTTCATTTTTATGCATTGCCACATTTCAAGTGTTTTATTTATGCTCCTCTCATGTTCATGATCTTTTTCCTATGTTATGATTATGCTCACCCCATGATGTATTGTTATTATCTATCCTCTTACTAGGCTTTCACCTCAACCCTTTTGATATATATCCTCAGGTGGCTACATGTACTAAGGATAGGACAAGTGCCAATAAGAATCTAGAGAAGATGAAATTAAATAAATGGTTATGATTGATGTTGTATTTGTTATGTGTGGTCCTAGTTTGACCAAGACACTAAACCTCTGGATCCTCCATGTGTAATACTATTATGTTGTTTATCTTTGAAATGATTTAATAGAAATGTAAGAAAATGCCAGGTTACTATACAACACATATGGGATTTTTATTTTTTAAATTATATACCATAATTATAATTTATTGGTATATTTATATTATAAATATTACTTTAATTTAGACTTAATGGTTAAATTATTTATGTTAGAATACTAGAAGCTTTAATAAAAACCAAAATGAAATAAATTGGAAAACTTATTAGTTAAGGAAAAAAATTATAAAAATGAACTTATTTTTTGGTGGTGTAGTATTTTATACCCTTTTTATCCTCTAATATATTATTATCCCATTTTTTAGGAACAATATCTATGGATGAAATCTCATTATTGTGTACACTTTTTTATTTACCACAGTTTCATTCCTACCTCCCATATAAAATTCCCCCAAATATCTCCCTTCTTCACAACACTCAGACCACATGGGATCAGCCAATATCTACACAATAAATTTCCAAAAAACTCTCCCTTTATCCTTGAATCCTCCCTTTGGATCTAAATAAATCCAAGTAATCCCTTTGCTAAATACCAAATTGAGTGACCCAAAGAAGAGGTACCATCCTTCCCCAAGCTCCTTTATCTTATTTTCAGTCTACACCCCACCACTATCCTTATTAGATGCTTATAAAAAACACCATCATCCTAAATAAAATAATATTTTTTTTCAATTTTTTCTACCTACACTTACCCAAACATCCATATAATGGGTAACAAACATACTATTTATTTGAATGGTGTACTACCACCTAAGGAAATGATGATTGTTCGTTTTTCATTTACCAGCTTTCCTGGTTGGGAGTTACAATAGGAAATCTATTTATAAGTTATATATATGATACATATTTTTTCTTTAATATTATTTAATTATTTTAAAACACGTATCTCAGAACTTTCCATTTTTTATAAATAAGATAATTTCGTGTGAGTAAGTGTGTTCTATCATCCCCTAGAAACAATGTGACGCATTCACACACTACATAAAATGTATTGAGTATATGTTTAGTGAACTTATATGATATATATTATTTAATAATTATAATTTATTGATATTACATACATATATACATATATTTCATTTTCTTACTTTTTTTCAATACGACAATAAAACAGAACTATCATTCATGCGTATATATGGCCTACCGTCTTCATGAATGGTGTATACCATTTCATACTTCTATATTCTATATATTAATATAATTTAAATATAATGAATATAAATGATATTTATATAATTTTTTATATTCATCAAATCATGATATATGTATAAGGATAAAAAAATAACAAATTAAGACACATGCGAAAAACAATGCGAATATTACCAGAAGCATAACATTAACCTGAAATTATGAACTAGCGGGTAATACAAAGACACAATCAAACCATATAGGGTATTAGATATAATAATATGGTTCTATTATATATTTATAATAAGATTATATTTATTATATAAGATTTTTGAATGAGTACTAAGAGAGTCAAGACACAAGGTAAGGGGATTGCATCTCACTTTTTATTTCCCTCAGATACATGCCTTATTTACAACCCATTTTGTTTGTATCGTGTATATTATTCCCATTTTATATATTATATTATTATTATAATTGATTTTATTGATATATACATATCCATATGTTGATATTTATTTCTTGGGGGTTATGGTTCAAAAGTTACCAAATCGGTAAAGTAATTTTGTCTTAATTTTCCTTCTTTTGAGATACATGTCATGTCATGCACCTATATTTTAATATGAGGTGTATTTACTTCTTTTGAAAATATTATATCATTAATATACTTCTTTTAATGATTTTTTAAGATTAATTTTATTTTATTTTGTCCAACATCAATTAATGTTACCAAAATTGTAATAGTTTATTGTTACAATCTCATCGTTCATCGAGATTGTTTACGATTATGCTTCCATTGATGAAATCTTGTGACCCATATCTCAAGAACTCTCATTATTTTTCCAACCCTATATATATGAATGCTATATCAATGTAATGGAACAATTTTTCCACTCTTTGGTAATCAATATATATAAGAAAGTTGTTTTATAAAAATATGGCTATATCTTTCCTTTCAATCGAAAATCTATGTTCGTTCAAAACTATGGTTCTAAAAATGTATTGCAAATTTTTTATGAGATTATCATATGATATTTTAAGGAAGATTTTAACCATGTTTTAACTTTTAAATAATGTTTTAAAAAGGAATATTCTTTTCATTTTCCATTCAAGTAACTTTTTTGAAATTTTACAGTATAAAAGGAATGTTCGACATGTACTCATCTAACTGCTCTCATGGAAATAATGTCCTTAATTCTTACTTTATAATTTTAAAATAATATTTTTTAATAATACTTTTTTCCCAATATTCTTTAAATTATTTTAATTTATTGTTGTTTTCAACGAAAAAGTTTTTTAGAAATTTTTTTATGTATAAAAAATGTTTTAGGTTATTTTCAAATCTTCATTTAAAATATTTCAAAATATTACATTCAAAGAAAATGATTTCAATTATTGAATGATTTTTTTTATTTTTCAATCATATTTTCTATGAAATTATTTTAAAAAAAAATAAAATCTTACTTTATATGTTTTCATATTTATTTTCATGAAAATGATTTTTAAAAGTTTTTTGGTTTTAAAGATAATTTTTTAAAGAAAAAATTATATTTTCCTCAAAATATTTATTAAAAAGATATTTCAAAATTATTTTCCTTATAAGATTACACCTTTTAGTTTCACTCGTTCTTTTATAGTGATATGATCTAATAACACCATTCATAATCTTTCTTTAGTGGTTTATGATTGGATGGAATGATGTTTACGACACTCATTTCTCTCCCATGGTTTATATGCTCTTGAAACTTTCTTTTATTCTTGGTTTATGCTTTGATAAAATTATTATGAGACCTATATGTTTTCTATAGGTAATGATATGATGAAATTTTTATGATACCCATTTTATTTCGTCGGTTATGATAGAATGTTTATGAAACCCATCTCTTTTTAAGGGTCATGATATAATGTATGTTTTATTATCTTGAAGCACATGTATGTATGATTTTATTATGTGATGGGTGGGACCTATATCTCCCTCCAATGAATTGGGTAATATTAAATGATATATGAGTCCAAAGGGTACATGGATCATATCCCAATCCCAAAAACCAGAAATTATGTGGGTTGTATCCCATGACTGAAAACAAGAAGGTACACTGGGTTTTTCCCCAAGACTGAAAATAACCAGGTGCACAAGTGGTATCCCAAGCATAAAAGTAAGAGTGTGCAAGGGTCGTATCCCAATCCCAAAAAAAGAGGGTAAACGGGTTCTCATACAAAGATCAATGTAGATAAATGGGTCATATCCCTAACCTAACATGTTATCAAGCTCTTGGTAGGTAGCCTTGACATAGTATTTTCTATGTTTATGTGTAAGCCAAAATTCCATGTCAAACTCCTATGTTATATTTTTATAGCCTATTCCCTTGATTCCCTTATGATACATGTCTTGCGTACTATTGATATTTTTATTTTGATTCATGTTTATGATCTTTAATATATAGGGTATGATCTTTTAATGTTATTATCACATTCTATTACCCTTATGTTCATGAATATTCTTACATATCTAACTTTTTTACACTTACTGATCATCAAATATCTTCCATTTTTATTATTCCTTCCCCTTGTTGTGATGTTATATTTTATGTATGATATATATAAGTGGGGTTATGGTATTGTATAACCTAGTGGTAGATAATGTATCTCACCCACATAACCTTGTTTATCTTTCCATGATTCCAAAGGCACTAAACTAATACATCCTTTGGGCATCTGCTTGTGAATTGTTTTAATTATTCTGCAAAAGTTATTTAATGTCTACATACTTCTAGAGAGGTTAGCTATATTTGGTATCATATTTAAGGTTTAGTCATCCTTTTGAAACTATGATGAGATAAATTTAATGAAATACATAATAATATTTCTATATATACGTTTAGGGATGTGTCCAAGGATAAGTGTAAGGATGAGTTAATGTTCAAGAAAATGTCTTGGAATTTTGGTAAAATATAGAGTGAGTGGTTTCCAAGAAAAATATCCATGTATAGATACTACATGTGTATTTGGATCTAGAAAAGTTGTACCTAGATGTAAAAACTCTAACACTGTGTGTTGAGCCTCACTTGGCATAACCAGGTACATGAAAATGGGCCTTGCTGCACACCTGGTTTGACACTCCAGGGGTATATGCTTTGAAAATTAATAAAACTATTTACAAACCATACTCAAAGATTTAATTATAATATGACTGTGAATAAACTATTATAAACCTATTATTTCATCAATTAAAATGTATGTTTCATGATTTAGAAATCCTCTAAGTAATATTTCATGATTTTGTGGTTTTCTTCTATGGTATGTCCTTCTCACCGTATGCTTTTTGGTTTTAGTTAATAGAGAGAACTAGAAGGAAAATGGTTTATATCTAATGTTTCATATTTGGAATGTATGGGAATTTTCCAATTGATTTCCAAATTGGAAATCCCATAATCGGAATTAAGAAGTTGGTATGAGTATTGGTTATACTTATGAAGATAATAAGATAGAAAACAACTTGTTAAAGGATTGTGATGTTCATTAAGTATTGTTTAAAATAAAAATAAGAAGAATGATTATATTGAGTTTTAGGAACCATATGAAATGAATCATATTTCATATTCTAGGAAATATGTGTTATGGAATATGATTCTAAATCTCGAGTAATGGTATAAGAATAAAGTTGGATGAATGAATTATTTATGTTTTGGAATTCAAAGATTATCCTATATGAATCATGAATGATATAAGTATTTTTAGTATAAGTTTTCATTAAGGATTGAAAAGTATATGTTTAATGGTGATAAAGATAAAAGAAATTGATTTAATGGAAAGGTGATATTTTTATTAAGGTAATGAAACCATTAATGAGTTCAAGATATACAAAAAATTGTGTTCATCTTCGATAAAGAGGTGACTAATTAGGATAAACTAAATTGTATAGAACTGATATCCCAAGATCTAATTATTGATGTGTTGAAAAATAGGTTTATTTCATTATAGATGAGGTTTACATCTTCTTGGATTTAAGGATTATATTCAGTAACTTTATAAATAAAAAATCATGCATGTTTTACAAAAGAATTTATGATAATCCAAGTTATAACCATGTTATAAAAGAATATATGTTGAGGTTATTAACATGTTTGGAATTTGGAAATAAAGATCTAATTTTTGATATATGGGGGATTAATTTTAAGCTGATTTCATGAAATTATTTCTATGTTTTTTATTTTCATCTTTTGGAAGGGTTATATGGTTAACCGTTTATGGAATGTTTATGTTAACCCTTGGATTAATTATTTATTTATTAAGGTTGTATTGGAAACCTTAGTTAAAAGGAAAATTGTTGATTATACTTATTTCAAGGATGTATGTAACATTTATTTATTAAATTATATTATTGTGGTTTCATAATATGAAATCTTGTATGTCAGGTGACAACAAATAAAGGTTTTCACACCTACCGATGGAAGATATTGGTTTCAATCCTCCCATTGGCTTACGTGATGACCTAGTTAATGTGTAATTATATTTTATGAATAAATATTAATGATGAACCGATGGTGTTACATTATAATTTTAGATATTAAATTATTAACCATATTTATTTTGAAGAATAGTTAGATATTAATAGTTATAATTTTTATTCTTTTATCCACTTTAATATACACGAAAATTTTATTTTAGTGCTTAATGCATCAAAGAAAATTTTAGGACATTTATTCATTAATGGAATGGATGAATTATAAATTGATATAAACTCAACCAAAAAAAGAATTTTTTTTATATAAATATATCAAATATATTTTCTTACATTCATGATCAATAAAATAATTACTCAATTTTGGTAAAATGATTAAAAACTATTTTCCTATTACATTAATTTTTGAATGGATGACCTTTTAAATAACCATGAATTCATGACTTTGAGGCCTTAAAATTTTCATTGATAGTTCACTTGTTTTTTATTTATAACATCAATCAATCCATTTAAATATTTATTCTTTTTCTTCATGTACATGATTTCACTTGTCACATTTGTTTTACTATATGAAAACCTAGTTTTATGTTTTGTTGGATAACTATTAGGATTCAAAATTTCCTTTTTTTAAATATGTTTTAGAATAAATTTTTATTATGTGGGTTATATGAAGGGAACTTTCAAGTATTAAAAATTTGGTATACCCGATGAATTTCAAGGGGGAAGTTCATTTTAAGGGGGTTGAATGTAACACCCCGAGTTTTGAGGAACCAATTTTTTTCTTGAATGAATTAATTTCCACTATTGTATTTAATTCCAATAAGTAAATAATTCCTTTCACAAGGAACTATGTTTTCTTGATCTACCTTCAACACCGACTTCGAATATGTTATATGCAGTTCTATGTTTCTACAAGACATCATTTTTTGTTATACTTATTTAATCTATATTGTTATAACATAGACATTAAACATTGTAATATGAATAGTAATTGTAACATCCCTAATAATTATTGAATTAGAAATTTTGATTTCTATTAATATTTATGAATTAGATATTAATTATCCATAATGGGTATTCTATGTCCAATAGCATAATCAACATGCAACAATGGCCTTCTCTGAAATCATATGTTCCACTTGATACTTAGTTATAAAAAAAATAATACATTATTAAGATTATTATTTTAAGTGGTATTTAAGGCCTATAAGTTGTACTATAGGGAAAGAAAATAACAAAATATTTTACTTTTATGATTATTTATTATATTTTTTACTTTCTGGTGATAAATTTTATGGTCTTAAAATAAGAACAAATCGAATTTTAGGCATAAAAGCTCTAATAATTTTTAGAAGGTAGATTTTTTCTCCTTTTGATAGAGAATAGATATTTAAATCTAGTTTTTGAAACATTAATAAGTTGTATTTGACAAAATTAACTTCTTCTTGGGAAGTGGGACATAAAAATTTATTTTGGATAATTTTTTTGTATTTTTTTTAATAAAATCCATATTTTAATTAATAGTGAAAAATATAATATTAATTCAAAACATCTTTTTCATCTAAGTTATTTCAATTGTTAGAAGATAATTTTAATAGGTTTAAAAGTATATTTAGATAATTTTTTAAAATTTTATTCCAATTTTTTTCATTGGAATCAATTTCAAAATGAAATTAGATATAAAAACATTTCAAACTTTTGAACGTTTCACTTTAAAAATCTACATTTCTGTTTTTTCTTTGAAATTAATTTTAATCAAAATTTTAAAAGTATATTAATAGAATCATGTAAAATTGATTCCATATTTGGAATTAGAAGGTCCAAATTATTTTTATGATCTATTTAATTTATAGGTATAAAAAAGATACAATTGAAAATAAAATTATTTACCGTAGTAATAGTAAAATTTTGACAAGGGTTAAAATTAAAAGTGAAAAAATTAAAATACCAAAAAACTACAAAATTTAAAGGGTGTTTGAGTTGTGTATTAACCCTAAATAACCTATAAAACTTTAATTATAAGCCAAATTCATGGAATTTAATTCCACCTCTATATGGTTAGGTATTAATATAAAATTATCAATAAATTAATCACTTTAACCAACTTCTCCTCAAGTATAAATAATAACCCTCACCTCCCTATTTTGACCTACAAATCCTTGTGGCTCCTCAATATATCAGACCAAACCTATCCTCATCACTATCCCCGCATCCTAGTGTTTTTGGTTTTACCAAAAGATCAAATCCAAGGTCCCCAAGGGTCTTTCAAGGAGGGGATATTCAAGATGTAATTTTCTAAAAGTACCCCTATTAATTTGTTTTATTTTTCTACTTTATACTCATCTTCTTCATCCATCAATGCACAATTACTATAGAATAATGTATATACTAGATTCTTATTTTTCTAATTGAATATATCATGTAAATTTTTTAATATTTTATTCAATTTTTTTCATTGGAATCAATTTCAAAATGAAATTAGATATAAAAACATTTCAAACTTTTGAACGTTTCACTTTAAAAATCTACATTTTAGTTTTGTCTGTGGAATTAATTTTAATAAAAAATTTAAAAGTATATTAATAGAATCATGTAAAATGGATTTCATATTTGGAATCAGAAGGTCCAAATTATTTTTATGATCAATTTAATTTATAGGTATAAAAAAGATACAATTGCAAATAAAATTATTTACCATAGTAAAAGTAAAATTTTGACAAGGGTTAAAATTAAAAGTGAAAAAATTAAAATACCAAAAAACTACAAAATTTAAAGGGTGTTTGAGTTGTGTATTGACCCTAAATATCCTATAAAACTTTAATTATAAGTCAAATTCATGGAATTTAATGCCACCTCTATATGGTTAGGTATTAAAATAAAATTATCAATAAATTAATCACTTTAACCAACTTCTCCTCAAGTATAAATAATAACCCTCACCTCCCTATTTTGACCCACAAATCCTTGTGGATCCTCAATATATCCGACCAACCCTATCCTCATCACTATCCCCACATCCTAGTGTTTTTGGTATTACCAAAAGATCAAATCCAAGGTCCTAAAGGGTCTTTCAAGGAGGGTATATTCAAGATGTAATTTTCTAAAAGTATCCCTATTAATTTGTTTTATTTTTATACTTTCGACTCATCTTCTTCATCCATCAATGAAAAATTACTATAGAATAATGTATATACTAGATTTTTATTTTTCTAATTGAATATATCATGTAAATTTCATTTCTCACCACCTCTCCTTCAAAGAAACGAAATTGTTGTCCAAGTTATGTCGGTTAATCACCTTCGTGAATAATGTATTCATTATTATTCTATTACTGCCTTCAAGGATGGTCTTAAAACTATTTTAAAGGATAAATAATATTTAAATATTTATATTATAACCTATTTCATTTTCTATAAATCTTTATATTATACATACCTTCATGCTTTCTATATTCTTGTTATACTATAACTTCGTTTGGGGATGTGTGGCCTACCGCCTCCTCAAAATGACATGATTCATTCACACATCACATGTAATGTATTAAGGATTGTTTTGGATAAAATATATTATATAAATGAAATATTAATTCTATTATTAGGATATTATATATGTATACATTTTTATATACATTTCATTTAATTTTACTCTTTCAATATGACATGAAAAATGAAAATATCGTTCATCTATGTGTTTGGCCTATCATCTCCCTGAACGGTGTTTTTATTTTTTCTTCAAAGATTACTATAAATGATTATATAATAAATAAATAATATATTTGTATCATGTTTTATATTCTTTAGATAATGGACTTATGACCACATGTACTTTTGACATCATACCATGTTTAGTTTTGACTCAAGTACCCAATATCGATAAAACGTCAGACATAAACTTATATAATTATGTAATTGTTATAACATGATAAGAAGTGATATAAAATGAATAATAAATTTTAAATATTTTATCATGAAATTATAAATTAACCTAAATTTATTATTCATGATGTTAAATAACATATGAGACAAGTGATAATCAAGGTAAGGTAATTTCTTAACCCAATTTCCACTCTATAGGTTAAATTTATACTTCTTGATTTTATCATTCAAGTCTAACGTGTGAAATGAATTTTTAATGTATTATATTTAATTTATATATTTATATTCAATAAAAAAGTTTTAGAAAATTAATATTTTTATATGGAGTGTTTGATTTTCCATACAAAAGGGAAAAAGGAGTGTTTTTTAACGTATACAGTGACAACAACTTCTTTGTCACCGTAACTGTTATTTGATATTTGGATTAAAAAATAAGGCTTAATAATTTGAAAAGGAAAATAATGACTATATTACTTTTTCATGTATTTTTTATTGAAAATGGTTTTTATAATGGATTGATCATGTTAATATCTTGAAATGACATCTTGTGATTACATTGTTATTTTTCTTTTATGCATGATTTATGTGTTGTTATTATGCTTTGGTTCTTGGTGAATTATTTTGTATATGGGTAGTTCTGTGGTAAAATTAGGGTTGGTGAGCCCATGATAGATCTCCAATGCGTTGGGAAATGATATAGAGGTAAACTGTTGGGTTCCTCTTAAGTGATTTAGGGAATATACTATGATGGGTATTCCAAATGTAACCACAAAGGTTACTCCATACGTAATTTTCAAAGCTAAAATGTAAATGTGATATGGATTCCATAAGTTACATTTATGATTTATGATTTCTATGATTTTTTAGGAATATTATTATTTATTGAGTTATATTAAAGATCTTATGTTTTACAAGTGAAAACTATGATTTCATGGGTTTATAATTATTCATGGAAAAAAATTCCTTTCATTATTTTACATCCCTTAACGATGTTTTGGTGTTTTTATCGTGTTTTTAAAATGTTCTCATATGGTATAAGGATGAGTAAGGTAAAGTAACAATTTCAGAAGATTGTTAGCATGAAAATAATTCATATTTTATTTTAAAGAGTTTTATTTTTTTTGAAAATGGATATTGATTAGAAGAGTCTAATTTGTAATATTTGAGTTGTTATGTAATAGTTATGTCAAAATTCTATAAAACACTAATCCTAAAAAGATCCTCAATGTGAATTATTAATCTAACTCAAGATTATGTAATGTTTAAGGATAGGTCCTTAAAATAATAAATACTTTAAAAATATTTTTTATAATGGTTCTATAAAAATAAAACATATTTATTATGAAAAATATAATTTTTGTTAAAATACCTATATTTTTAATATAGCATTTTCTCAAATAAAAAACTTTTCATGTGCTTTGGGGAAAAACAATAAAATTAATTTTTGAAAATTTTATAAATTTAATTTTATAAAATAAAATTCATTTTTGAATTTATAATTATGAAATTAGGTTAGGATGAATTTTTGTGATATTTCCATAAAACTTCATTTTTTATGGAATAATGAAAAATATTTTATTTTAGTTAAAACATCCTTTTTCATTTAAATAATTATTAATATTAATTTATATTTTAACTTTTTTAAAGTCTAAATTTATCAATTATACATATATTAAACCAATTTAGGTGTTTGAAATTATTTTTATATGAAAATTGGATATAATAACATATTGAACTTTTGAACATTTTTACTTTAAAAACCCGCTTTCAAGCCACGCTTATGTGATTAGCGTTAAGCTTAATTTTCCCAATTCAAGGATTTGAATTTTAAAAAATAGAAAATAATGATTATAATAAGTATTTTATTTTTATTCTAGTAAGAGAAACTTAATTTTGACCAAAAATATTAATAAAATTTATGAAAATTAATCACAGTGATTAAGGGAAAATTATGTTTAATTATGGACTAAACCTTAACCATAAGCACCAAAATGACCTAGAAACTTTTAAAAAATACATTATACAACCATTTTTCTACTATGACCCTTAAAGGTTCAAATTTAATGAATTATTGGGATACTGTTCAACAAAAAATCCCTATTTCATAAGTTAAGTAAGGAAAAAAGGAAAAAATGGGACTTTTCTCATCTTTAAAATATATAATACCTCCAAATAGGGGAAAAAATATTTTCTATTATAAATATCCTTTTTAATATTAAATGAGTCATTTTTATCATAATGACCTATCTATAATTTTTAGATATGATTTAGTTACATAAAATTCTTATGAAATGAAAATGTAGTGATCATTTAGTTAATAATTATCTAAAATAAATGATACTATAAATGTTAAAATTTAAATAAATTGGTTTTATTATTGTCATTAATTTTTTTACATTAAAAAATAATTTTAAAAATAATTTATATTAATTGATTTGGATTCCAATAATTTTTTTATATTTACTAAATTAAAATTTAAAAAATAATGTCAAAATTGATATTAATGTTATTTTACAATAAATGATATTTTATTGAATGATTTCCAATTAATAAAAATAATAAATTATTCCAAGTTATATTTCGGTATTAATATATATCATATATGGTTCATTAATAGACTAATTTATCTTTTATAGTTATCATATTGACCCATAGATATTAAAATCATTATTAGCACGATCCCTGTTAAAGTTGTGTTTTCTGTGTTGAATGCGCTTGTTTTAAAATTATTTTCAAGAACACATGGTATTTTAATTTTGTAAATTAGATATAATAATTATAATAAATTTGGTATATTTTTTATATTAAATATAACCTTAATTTATCCTTAATGTTTAAATAACTTATGTAAGAATACTAGATGCTTTAATAAAAACCAAAATGATAAAATTTGGAAAACTAAGCAGTTAAGGGAAACATTTAAGAAAATGTACTTATTTTTGTGTGGTGTGATTTTTTTCTAACATTAATCACCTTTAATCCATTATTTTTCCATTTTTTAGGACATTATGTTTGGGATACCTCTCATTATTGTATATCTTTCCGTATTTACAAGAGTGGCACTCCTCCCTCCCATATAAAATGCCCCCAACTCCCCCACTTCTTAACACCTCTCAAACAACTTTGGATAAGACAAGATCTAACCAATACACTTCCAAAAATCCATCCATACCTCATTGAAGCCTCACAATGGGAAAAAATAAATCCAAGGAAGCCCTTTGGTGGAAACCAAAAGGAGTTACCCAAAAAAGAGGTAACATCTTTCCATAGGCTCCATTATCTTATTTTAATTCTCCAATCCCTTCAATATCAATATTCCCCACATATAAAACAATACAATAATATTAAATATATTAATATTTTGTTATTATATGTTTTTAACCTACACTTACACAAACATCCATCTAATGGGTAAATGAACATATTGTTTATGTGTACGGAAAACTACCTTCTCAGGAAACGATGATTGTTAGATTTTCCTTTACCACATTTCATGGTTGGGAATTACGATGGAAACTATATTTTTATATGATATATCGGATACATATTATTTCCTTTATATTTTTTAATTCTAATATAACACATATCTTTATGCTTTTTATTTTTTTAAAATACATCAATTTTATTTGGGGATGTGCGGATTGTTGCCCCTCAAAGTGATGTGATTCGTTCACACACTACATGGAATATATTAAAAAAAATTTAGTGAAATTATATGATATATATGACATAATTATTCTACAATAATGGTATTATATTCATATATACATATATTTGATTATATTTCTTTCATTCAATATGATAATAAAATGGAAACATTGTTCACCCATATGTATGATCTATCTTCACCATGAATAAGGTATTCCATTTCATACTTCTATATTTTATATATTATTATGATAAAAATATAATGACTATAAATTATATTTATATTATGTTTAAAATTATTTAAATCATTATATAATTATAAGTACAAAATATATTACAAATTAAGACACATGTGAAAAAGAAAGTGAATATTGCATGAAGTGTAACCTTAACCTGAAAATGTTAACAAGGGGTAATATAAAGTCATTGTAAGACCCTAATATTTCATTGTATATTATCTCATTAATGTAATTAAATAGCTTCAATACACACAACACCGAGTTCGAGTGCACCACAACATACTAAAATAACCGTTCATAAAGTGGTTATGAATATTATTAACTAAATTTTGAATCTTATATACTCTATATAATTATAACATCAATATTATGTGTTTCTTAGACATAATATAAGAACAAATTCATTTTTTCCGATAAAAGTAGCATTATTCAAAAAATGCAATTTTACCACCTTTTAATGGTGAACCCTTTTTTAAAACCAATATTTGACACTTTTATATATATTCAATTTAATGAAATTAAATTCTTCTTTAGAAACGGGGAATAAAAATTTAGATTGGATAATTTTTTTGGTATTTTTCTGAAAACATTCAATTTTTGATTAATAGTGAAAAACACTGCGTTATTATATAAAACCGACATTTTATTTAAATAATTAGTTATTTTATTTTAATTAATTTTATGTCAAAATAGATACATAATATCTATATATGTTCAACTTAATTTATTGGAGCCATTTTATAATAATTATATATATATATATATATATATATTATTTTTTCAGGCATTTTACCGTCTTTTACCCACCATATAAAAGCATTTGAAAATTGGTAAAAAAAAACTTAATTTTACTATTTCTATGAGTTGAATTTCAAAAATATGAGAGACACTGTAAATATCAATAAGTAAAATGTGGTTCAATAAGATGAATTTTTTTTTGGTGAATAGTAACTTTTGACTTTTATTTATTACGGTTAAAAGTAAATAGGGTAATTAAGGGTAAAAATGATATCATAATTACCATAACACATGTCCTAATTCTATTGGATAATTATAATTTGACCAAAAAAACCTTATGAATAAAATATGATCTTTTTTGGTCCACTTGAATTAGATTAGGACATTTATTATTATTTTATTTAAAGTAAAGTTAAAAGAGTTAAAATCAATGTTTAATAACTAAACCATTTTTAATATAGAGTTATACATAATATAAATTCGACTATAAATATTCATTAGAAATATGAAATTATTTCCTACATAATTATATTTTATTTATAATTTTTAGTCATTAAATAATTTAATTTATTTATGACATAATGATGATGCAATAATTACCTTAATAATGAAATATTAAAATAATTGATATTATAAATATCCAAATAAATGTAATTTGAGACTTTTAATGAATTAAAATAATTTAATAGGTTAATATTATATGTTAGTATTGAACATATGAATTTATTTCTAAGTAATAAAGTATTTAGGACTTTAGAAAAAATCATTTATAAAATAATGTCAAAATTGGCGTAATTGAGTTTTAAAAAAAATACAATTTTATTGGTTGATATAATATTCATAAAAATAAATGGTTCTGCCAAAGGTCATTAATAATATTATATATGTCATTAATGAACCTATTGGGGTTCTTTTTGATTTTTATACTATGTTTATTAACCATATAATATAAAAATATAAAGAGACATGGTAAATGTCAAACTATTTAACTAAGAGTAAAATCTAAAACATAAGGTTAATAAGATGACCCAAACCTATCTAAAACCTATTGGTTGAGAGTTTTTCAACCCATACCCACCTGAGACTCTAAATAATTCATTTTCGAGCCATTATAAATAGAAAATGATTTTATTATAAAATAATAATTCATGCTTTTCCTAAAGTGACCCTCACCTCTCTTGTAAAAGGGCACTTCCCCTTATCTTAATTTCACACCGCCAAAGCCTTTTGGCTTGGCAAAAACCTACCCAAATTTCCTCCCAAATTTCCTCAATTCATACTAGAGGCATTCCTTTGGTTATAAATCCAACTTAATGAGCCCTTTTGATCAAATCAAAAGGGAGAACCTGAAGAAGAGGTAAATATTTCATCACCTCTTTCAAGTTATTTTCTACTTCCACTTCCTCTTTATTTTTTTTCCATTATTAAATAATAAATATAGTATCTTATATATAATTTTATGTTATTAAAAAATTGTACATCCATATTCATTATTCTTTCCATCCTATAAATGACAAAGTCACCATATGTGTGAATGTACGGATTACCGTCTCTATGTCGTGGTGTAGTTGGTTATTCAAACACTTCTTTATTTGGATGGGTATAATAATGAGTATAACTGATGTAAATAATAAATATAACATGTTAATGATTCTTTATATATAATATTTCATCCAATTACATACAATTTCTCTATCAATATAATGTTATTGTTGCTCGTGCGTACGTACGGATTACCATCTCCACGACGTGATGAGATTCATTTCCACGTTCACCATTCATTGATGATTATAAAATATATATCATTAATAAATATGTAATATATGACATAATAATTCTACTATATTTATACATACTTATATATTTATGTACTTACATATATCTTATTCACTTAGTTTCGTTCAATATGATATGAAAATGGAAACAACGTTTATGCGTACGTACGACCTACCGTCTCCATAAACGATGTTTTCCATTTCATATATACGTATATTATACATATTTATATTCTAAATATATTTTATATATAAATCATGTTTTATATTCTTTAAGTATTTAAATCATGGTCTATGTGATACAATCGAGAGTAACAAGTTAAAACACGTACGATAAAGAATGTGATTATTACCCGAAATGTTATTTTAACATGGAAATTATTATTAAATGGGTAGTATAAAATAATAAATGAATCATTTATTATATCATAAATATTAATATGGTTCTGGTATAATTTAATAACATAATATGGTCTTTATGCATGAGTTTAAACATACCATCGACTAAAGGAAACTGCATGGTAAGGGTTAATTTCACAATGTCTTTATTATACAAGGTTGTTTTTATGTAAGTATCTACTGGAAAATATTTATTATTAATTTCCATGTTTCATAAAAGTGTTTTCAAAGGGATTGTTTTTAATGGACTTTTTTAAGAAAACATAATTTTAAATGTTTTAAATATTTATTCTTCTAAATCATTCTCATTAATGTCCATGTTTTCAAAATGATATGTAAGGATTTAATTATATAGACATGAATGTTTTGAAAAAGATAATTCCTTTCAAAAGTTTCAAAGTGGTATGGGACACTTTTATTCAATAATGTCTTTAAATTTATTTCTTTCTAAATTGTGTGACTTTTAAGTGTTTTCATGAAAAATAGATATTTCTCACAAAGGGTTTTACAAATCATCTCGGTCTACGTAATCATCCTTGGATAGATTTTAAACTTGTTTGAAGTTGATTTATTTTGATACAAATATTCAATATTGTATTGAAGGTTTTTTTTGATATGTTTCACTATGGATGTGTTATTTTTATACCATTCATGTTTTATGAATAATGTATTGACATTTTGTATGCAGGTTTTAATACGAATGTTTATGTTATGTTTAAACCTTTTCATATGAGGAATGAATTGGACTAATATGTGATGGGTGGAGCTCTCTATAGCTCCTCGATACGTCGGTAGGTCTCATGAGACAAACTAGTGTCTTGGAACAAGGCCTTTAAAAAATGTTTCTTTAATTCTTGGCGAAAGGGCTTGACTATGTGGTTATGAAGTCTGGAATTATGCATTCCATCATTATGAAAGTGGCTATTGATATTGCATGTGATTATTCGACTAATAGAATATCTATGTTAACAAGTAAATGGAATTATTATATTTTATATTTTCAATATTATGATGAATTTTAAGTTTGAAAGGCTTATGTTTAAGTCTAATACATTTCCTTAAATTTTTATGCTTATTTATGAATGTTTCCCTTATATTGTTATCTCTACCGAGCATTTGAGATCACCCCTTTCTATGTTTTATTTTTTCCAGGATGTGAAGAAGTATTTTATGATTGATAAGTAGGGTTAATATAAGGTATTAATGGAGTCATAAAATGATAATTTATATTGTGTTTTATTTTCTAATGTGTAATGTAATGTTCAAGTATGTAATCTATTTTTCAAGACTGCCAAACTGATCGGTCTTCCGTGAATTGATTCCTTGTAATCATGCCAATGTTATGTAATAATGCACTGACTCTGGGTAACTAGGGTCGGGGTGCAATAGTTGGTATCAGAAGAAGTTTATAAATAACCTTGGAAACTAGATTTATATAAACTCTGATTAGAGCACATTACCCTAAGATAGACTTTGAGTATTAGTATAGAAGAACTTTCTATAATTTTTGTACTATAGAGATTTTGTGAATTTTCCAAGAAATACATCCATGTCTGGATACGAGCAGATAGAGGCGGCTCTGGCACAGATGTACCTATGGGTAAAACCTGAAAACAACTCATTGAGGTATACTCGAATGTGAACTGGTGCACAATAACAGGCCTTCCTGCACTCTTGGTTACGACACTCCTAAGGGATATCCTTAAGATAATTTACATTTTCATTACAATCCATTATAAAGGATTTAGGAGTAAATACTTTCTCAAATAATAAATTTTATGATTATATTTATATGCATAATATTTTCAATTTATGTTAGGTATTTTACAAGTTTGGAATTATACATTGTGATTCATAAACTAACCTAGTGTATTCCATTGTTTTGAAATGGCGCCTAGTAGAAGGAATGAGACCTCCAACAATACGCATCATACAAAGAGTAAAAAGGATCATATCTTACATTGTATTAAGACAACATTTAGAAAGGAAATAGTCACCCACGTATTATCATCATATGAAGAAATAGTATCATGTGTTCATAAGATAAGTAAAAATTTTCTGAGTCTTATGCTTTTGAAGGGAAGCCAGAGAAGAAAAGGATGGTAGAAAGAATGATGGATAAAGGGAATAATGGAAAGAAGGATTTTTCCACATGTGATAATTGTGGAAAGAATCACCTTGGTAAATACTTTAAGGGAATGGGAGTTTGTAATAAGTGTAGAGAAAAATGACACCAAGTACATGATTTCAAGGGTAAGAAAAAGGTTTCAAATGTATAAGGCTTCATCTACAGGAAGTTGGGACACTACTTGAATCAATGTCCAAATCATTAGAGTATACCCCAAATGATGCTATTTGATAATAATCAAGTTATGATGCTACCGAAGATGAAGAGGAATGATTAAGAGTTCTTATGTTGTTATTAAAGTATTGTGTCATTGGGGTATTGTATTGATGATGTACATGTTATAAGAATTATAGAGCATATAAGGATTGTATTTCTGTACTATTTCATTAAGGACTTGAGATTGTGTGGAACCAAGAAATGTGACTCAATGGAAAGTTAAAATTTTTGGAAAATGTATGGTTGAAGTAAAGACAAAACTTTAATATGGTCCGGATACTGAGGTATTGATTTTGGAACAAGAGATGATTGATTTGGATAAATTATATTGGATATTATTGACATCCTTGGAACTGATTAATGGATTGTTTATTCCATCATTGTTGGAGTTTAAAACATTTTTGGATATAAGGAGTATATCTAGTATTCTATAAAGAATAAGGGAGCACGAATGTAATCAATATGGTTATATGATAATTTAGGGTGTTACCGTGTTTTAAAATAAAACACGATGAAGGTATTCACATGTTATTACGTGGTAAAAGGGATCTTCATTGTGTTTACCTTCCTTTTAAATTTTCAACTATGAGTTTGGATAGAAGTATTTTGGATAAGTATAAAGGTAGGAATCGATTAAGTTTTACATTGGATACTATTTTTAAGGTTAAATAATTTCTTGAGATTATTTTTGAATTATCATAAAAGGACAACCTGGAGGTCGGGCGACAACCCATCGTGTCTGGTAAGGGCACAAGACAGGAACCCACAAACGAAGGGTGACAAAGGTGCATCACCTACCACTGGCCTACGTGATGTCCTAGTTTGAGTAATGTAGTCTATTTAAATAGTCTAATAAATGAATTATAAATTCATTATATTTGTAATCCTATATGATTATGATAAATAGAATATTTTTCAATCCTATTATCTTTTGGAGTGAAAGGTGAGTTTGTGGTAGGAATTATTTGAAGGATGAAACTCTACCTATCAAGTTTTTTTTCTCTTATTCTATGAATAATTTAATTCTAAACCTTTAGGGAAGTAATATTAAATAAAAAAATGTGTTATCCTAATACCTTATGTTTTGTTGAACCGATGATATTTTAAATCACCATTGATTGATGGATTTGAGGCCCTCAAATTTACCCTTGTTTATGATTGATGACCTCAACAAATCCTTATAAATATTTACGCATTCCCTCCAATTGTGCCTCTAATTACCACCAATGTTATCTTAATCAAGATCATAGTTTGTTATTGACGTTTTCATTTCCCTTTCCCTCTTATTAAGAGTAAATTTTATTAAACGAATTTCCGATGTGAGTTTTTCACAAAGGTATTTTTCAATTTTTAACATTTTTGAAGAAAAATTTCAAATTGTGAGGACTCAATTTATTGAAGCAGGGGAGAATGTAACACCCCAAGATTTCATAGTATGTTATCTCATTAAAGTAATTCAATAGCTTGTGTTACACACAACACCAAGTTCGAGGGCACCACAACTTACTTAACTAGCCGTTCAAAAAGCTGTTATGAATAGTATTAACTGAATTTTGAATCTTATATACTCTATATAATCATAACATCCATATTATGTGTTTTTAGACATAATATAAGAAAAAATTAATTTTTTTAGATAAAAGAAGTATATTTGAAAAAAAATGAAATTTTACAACCTTTTAATTGCGAACCCTTTTTTAAAACCAATATCTGACACTTTTATATACATTCAATTTAATGAAATTAAATTCTTCTTTAGAATCGGAACATAAAAAATTTAGTTTGGATAATTTTTTAGGTATTTTTCTTAAAACCTTCAATTTTTGATCGATAGTGAAAAACACTGCATTATTATATATAACTGACTTTTTATTTAAATAATTAGATATTTTATTTTAATTTATTTTATGTCAAAATATATACATAATACCTATATATGTTCAACTTAATTTATTGGAGTCATTTTATAATAAGTTTATATATATATATATATAATTTTATCAAACATCTTACCGTCTTTTACCCACCTTCTCGGAGCATTTGCCAATTGGTATAAAACTTAATTTTACCATTTCAATGAGTTGAATTTCAAAAATCTGAGAAACATGGTTAATATAAGTATGTAAAATGTGGTTCAATAAGTTGAAAATAATTTTTGGTGAATAGTAACTTTTGACTTTTATTTACCACGGTTAAAACTAAATAGGGTAATTAAGGGTAAAAATGATATCATAATTACCCTAACACATGTCCTAATTCTATCAGATAAGTATAATTCTACCAAAACAGCTTTAGGAATAAAATATGATCCTATTTGGTCCACTTGGATTAGATTTGGACATTTATTATTTTTTTATTTAAAGAAGAGTAAAAAGAGTTAAATTCAATGATTAATAACTAACCCATTTTTAATACAGGATTATACATAATATAAATTCAATTATAAATATTCATTATAAAGCTAAAAATATTTCATACATAATTATATTTTATTTATAATTTTTAGACATTAATAATTAAATTTATTTATGACACAATGATGATGCAATAATTACCTTAATAATGAAATATTAAAATAATTGATATTATAAATCTCCAAATAAATGTAATTTGAGACTTTTTATGAATTAAACTAATTTTATAGGTTAATATGATATGTTAGGATTTAACATATGAATTTATTTCTAAGTAATAAAGTTGTTAAGACTGTAACAAAAATCATTTATGATATAATGTCAAAATTGGCATAATTGAGTTTTTAAAACAAATACTATATTATTGGTTGATATAATTTTCCTAAAAATATAAATTTCGGCCAAAGGGTCTTAATAATATTATATATGTCATTTATGATCCTATTATGGTTCTCTTGGAAGTTTATAGTAAGTTTGTTAACCATATAATATAAAAATACAAAGAGACATAGTAAATGTCAAACTATTTAACTAAGAGTTAAATCTAAAAGATAAGGTTAATATGATGACCTAAACCTGTCTAAAACCTAATGGTTGAGATTTTTTCGACCCATACCAATCTGAGACTTTAAATAATTCATTTTTGAGCCATTATAAACCGAAAATTCTTTTATTATAAAATAATATTTCAAGCTTTTCCTAAAGTGACAATCACCTCTCTTATTAAAGGGCACTTCCCATTCTCTTAATTTCACTCCTCCAAAGCCTTTTGGATCATCCAAAACCTTCCCAAATATCCTCCCAACTTTCTTCCCGTCATCATATAGTCCTTAATTTGGTTATAAAACCAACCTAAGGAGTTCGTTTGATCAAATCAAAAGGAAGAACCCGAAGAAGAGGTAAATATTTCATTACCTCTTTCATGTTCTTTTCTTCTTCCACTTCCTCTTTCTTCGTTGTTTCCATTTTAAAATAATAAATATAGTATCTTAAATATAATTTAATGTTATTATAAAAATGGTACAACCATATTCATTATTCTATCCATCCTATAAATGAAAAAGTCACCATACGTGTGAATGTACGGATTACCGTCTCCACGTCGTGGTGTAGTTTGTTATTCAGACACTTAATTATTTGGATGGGTATAATATTGTGTATAAATTATGTAAATAACAAATATAACATGTTAATTAGTCTTTATATATGATATAACATCCAATTACATACAATTTATCCATCAATGTAATTATATTTCCCCCCGTGCATACGTATGGATTGCCATCTGCACAACGCGATGAGATTCATTTCCACGTTCACCATTCAACGATGATTATAAAATATTTATCATTAATAAGTATGTAATATATGACATAATAATTCTACTGGAGATATATATATATACATACATACATATATCTTATTCACTGAGTTCCATTCTATACGATATGAAAACGGAAACAGCATTTATGCGTACGTACGACCTATCATCTCCATAAACGGTGTTTTTCATTTCATATATACATCTATTATACATATTTATATTATAAATTTATATGATAGATAAATAATGTTTTTTATTATGGAAGTATTTAAATCATGATCTAAGTGATACAATCAAGAGTAACAAGTTAAAACACGTACGATAAAGAAATATATTATTACCCTAAATATAAATTTAACATGGAAATTATTATTAAATGGGTAGTATAAAGTCATAAATGAATCATGTATGATAACATAAATATTAATATGGTTATGACATAATTTAATAACATACTATAATCTTTATATAGGTGGTTAAACGTACCCTCAACTAAATGAAAGTACAAGGTAAGGGTTAATTTCACAATCTCTTTATTATCCAAGATTGTTTTTGTATAAGTATCTACTGGGACATATTTATTATTCATGTCCATGATTTGTAAAATATTTTTCAAATGGATTCCTTTTAAGGTACTTTTTTACTAAAACATAATTTTAAAATTTTTAAAAATTAATTCTTCTAAATCATTCTCATTAATGTATATATTTTCAAAATGGTTTTTAAGGATTTATTTATATAGACAAGAATGTTTTTAAAATGTTAATTGTTTTAAAAAGTTTCAAAGTGGTATGGTACACTATGATTTAAAAATGTCTTTAAATTTCTTCCTTTTTAAATTGTATGAATTTTAAATTTTTTCATGAAAAAAGAGATATTTATCTCAAAGAGTTTTAAAAATCATGTCCATCTATGTAAACATCTTTGGATGGATTGTATACTTGTTGGAAGTTGATTTATTAAGATAAAAATATTCTATATTGTATTAAAGGTTTTTTAAATATTTTTGGATATGGATGTGTTATTTTTATACCATTCATGGTTTATAAATAAAGTATTTGTGTTTTGTATACTAGTTTTAATACGAATTTTTATATTATGTTTAAACCTTTTCAGGTGAGGAATGAATTGGACTAATAAGTGATGGATGGAGCCTGCTATAGCTCCTTAATACATCGGTTGGTCTCATGGGACAAAGTAGTGTCTTGGCACAAGGCCTTGACAAAATCTTATTTATATTCTTGGCACAAGGCCTTGACTATGTGGTTATGAAGTCTGGCATTATGCATTCCATCATTATGAAAGTGGCCATTGATATTGCATGCGATTTCTCAACTATTAGAATATCCATGCGAATAAGTAAATGGAATTATTTGATTTTATATTTTCCATATTATGATTATGTTTAATTTTAAAAGGATTTTTTTTATGTCTAATACATTGCCTTAAATTTTAATACATATTTATGAAATTTTCCGCTATATTTTTATCTTTACTGAGCATCTGAGCTCACCCCTTTCTATGTTTTATTTATCTTAGGATGTGAAAAGTATTTCATTATTGATAAGAAGGGTTAAGCTAAGGTATTAATGGAGTTATAAAAGGATCATTTATGTTGTTTTTTATTTTCAATTGTGTAATGTAATGTTCATGTATGTAATCTATTTTCCAAAACTTCTAAAATGATCGGTCTTTCGGGACTTGATTCCTTGTAATCATGCCACTGTATTAAAATAATGCACCAACTCCCATAACTGGGGTCGGGGCATTATAGTCATAATTAAACCATATTTGGTATTAGATATATGAATATGTTTTCTATTGATTTATAAAAAATTGTATTTATTATATTGTAGTTTTGAATGTGTATGATGAGAGTCAAGACACAAGGTCAGGAGATTTCATCCCACTTTTTATTTATGTGAGATACATTCCTTATTCACCGCTCATTTCATTTTTGTGCTACATATACTACCCATGTATGTATTATATGATTATTATAATTAATATTATGGGAATATAAATATCAATTTAATTTTATTAAATTTAAGGGGGTTATGTTTCAAAAGTTACCAAATTTGTAAAGAAACTTTGTCTGAATTTTCTTTCATTTAGACACAAGCCATGCCATGCACCCTTATTTTTATTTGAGGAATATATACTATCTTTTGACATGTTATATCATGAATATCCTTCTTTTCATGATATTTTAATCTTCATTTAATGTTATCCTATCCATAATGAATTAATGTTACCAAAATGGTAATAATTTATTGTTATAGTCTCATTATTTATCAAAATTGTTTATGATTATACTTCCATTGATGAAATTTTATGATTGATCTCTCATGAACTCTCCATATTTTTAACACCCTATGTATATGAATTTTATATTCATGTAATGGTACCATTTTTTCCACTCTTTTTTTACTTAACATAATTAATAAAATATTTTTATTAAAATATAGTTATATCTTTCCTTTCAATCGAAACATTATGTTCTTTCAAAACTGAGTTTCAAAAAATGTTTTTCAAAAATGGTTTACTATTATCCTATTAAATTTTTAATGGAAAATTTTAACTCTGTTTTAAATTTTAAAAAAATGCTTTAAAATTAATTTTATTTTCATTTTTCGGTCAATGTACTTTTCTGAAATTTTATGGTATAAATGGAATTATTGGCATGTACAGACTTACCCGCCATCAAGTCCATCATTTCCTTGATTCTTCCTTTATATGTTAAGAAAGTTATTTTTTAATAAATTATTTTCCTAATATTCTATAAATTATTTTAATTTAAAGTGGGTTTCAATGAAAACGTTTTACCAAAAAAATTTAAGTACAAAATGTTTTTTAGGTGATTTTCAAATCTTTTTTTATAGTTTTTCAAAATGTTATTTTCAACAGAAATGATATAAATGATTTCAAGATTTATTATATTTTTTCAAATATATTTTCTATAAATGGGTTTTCAGAAAAAAAAAATCAAAGTTTCCTTTATAAACTTTTATGTTTATTTTCAAGAAAATTATTTTTAAAATGTTTTATGTTCTAAAGATAAATTTTAAGAATAAAGGAGATTTTCATCAGGAGATGTTTTTAAAAGATATTTCAAAATTATTTCTCTTATAAAATGATGCCCTTTGGTTTTACTCGTGACTTTCTAGTGAAAATATCCAAGAACACCATTCATATTCTTTCTTGTGTGGTTTATTTTTTTATGGAATGATGTTTATGACACCCATCTCTCTCCCATTGGATATAGGCTCTTAAAACATTATTCTTATCATAGGTTATTCTTTGATAAAATGATTATGAGACTTATCTATTTTCCATATGTAATGATATGATGAAATGTTTATGATACACATTTTTTTCATGGGTTATGATAGGATTTTTATGAAACCCATATCTTTTTATAGTTCATGATATAATGGAAGTTTTATAATCTCGTGGCACATTTATGCATCATTTTATTTTGTTATGGGTGGGACCTATATCTCCCTCCAATGAATTGGGTAATGATAAATGGTATATGAGCTCAAAGGGTGTGTTGGTTATAGCTCAAGATCCAAAACAATAAGGTACATGGGTTGTTGACCAATACTAAAAATAAAAAGGTATACATGATGTAGCACAAGCCTAAAAATAATAAGGTTAATGGGTTTTAGCCCAAGACTCAATATAATATGATCCATGAGTTGTAGCCCAATCATGAAAATAAGAAGTTACATGGGTTGTTAACCGAAGCCCAAAGAGGTAAATGGGTCTTATCCCAATACTAAAATGTTATGAAGGTATTTTTAGGTAGCATTGACATAGGATTTTATATGTTTATATGTTTTCCAAAATTCCATGTCTCACACCTATGTTATTATTTCATGGAATATTCTATTTATTCCCTTATGAAAAATGTCTTAAGTAGTGCCTATATTTATGTCATGATTCATTTTTATGATATTTGATATAAAGGGTATGATCTTATAATATTATGATCATGTTTGCATGCTGTTATGGTCATTTTTATTCTTGCATATCTCCCTTTTTTACCCTTACTGGGCATCTAAAATCACCCCTTTTTATGTTTCCATCCCCATGTTGTGAAGATATTTTTTATATATGATATGTATAAGAGGGGTTCTAGTCTTAGAGATCTTAGTGGAAGATATTGTATATCACCCATGAATCAGTGTTAAGGTTCCCATGTTTCCAAATCACTAAATTAATAGGATATTTGGAAGTCTATTTGTGTATTGTTTTAATTATTTTGAAAAAGTTATGTAATGTTTATATACGTCAATATAGGTTTACCCTACTTGTTACACCATTGTATGCACTAAGGTAATGGATTTTGATAGTGTTAATTTCTTATGGTGCTTTCCTGAGCATGGTTTTGGTCATTATCTCAAAAATCATGATCATATCTCATAAATTTTTTTGCACAAGTTTTAGTTTTTGAATATCAATCTCAGATTATTCAATGTCCAAGCTCATTGATACCATCTCCCTTGGAAGCTCTAATAAATATGCTTCATAGGGTACAATCTTGTTGGTCGAGGCCATTGCTTCTTCCCACGATAAAAATTAGACTTTATCCAAACCCTTAATATATACTAATATTAATGGTCACTATAGAATGAATATATTATCAACGATTAAGAAACATAGTGTTATTTTAAACAAGGTCAATAATTATGGACATATTTTTCAATGGTATTGAATAATAGAATGAAAGGGATTGCATGTCTTTTCTAATAATACATTTCTTAATAAAGAATTGACTTATTTAAAAGGGGAATTTCATTTAAAAAAGTTTGGTTCATTAAATTAACTAATCCCCTTATCATGGAAATTACATTTAAAGAAAAATAAAAATGTGTGAAGTTGTGAATATTATATATATGATACATAACTTATGTGTATATAATATTAACCTTATGTATGGGTAATTAGGGATATTCAGAGTTCCCAATTTAGGAGACTCTCTAATACAAGATGTAGGGAAAAGTAGGGCATTGTAATTTTTATCATATTCCGTAAATGATGATATTTGAATATATATATATATATATGCTGTATAATTTTGGAAATATTTCAACAAGATATAATCTTAAGAATGTGTAAATTAGAAAAGATATATCTTGGGTTCTGATACCTATATTAACGTGGGGTTTACAAGCTAGTGAGTTATTAAACCTGTGGAGACTTTGGTTGGAATTGTAACTATGAGGGTTGTGAAATGTTGTGACATGTCGTGAATGTATCTAATGATTTTGGTTTTATGCATGACCCAAGAGTGGGTAGAGTATACTAGACTCGAGCGAGGTTTTGGGATACTTATATTGTAGTTTTATATTAGAGTGATTAGACATATAGCCTGCCATTTTTCTCCTCTGATGAGTACGAATATGGGTTGATGATAACCATAGAGTGGGTAGTTGGATTTATGTATGTGGTTATTAATATAAATATATGGGTATGATAAACCTGGGGTGGGTTTTATTAGTCTGTGAGTTTTGTAGTGTTTTTATAATTTTCTTAGGATACTAGTAAGATGAGTATTATGGCTGATTAGTTAGACATCTTCATGTTATTGTTCATGATATATATAATGTATGGGGGTAACCCAATAGATGGGTTATTCCAATCATGTGGATTCCATAGATATATAAATATTGGTGGAACTTTATGTTTATATTGATGCATGTAGATGTGAATGAGTCCATGGAATGGGAGTGTAGATTCATTTTGTGTTGATGATATAAATGTCTAGTCTAGACGTTAATATTTTACCTTGGTTTCAAAGGTCATGATCAATTTAATTCTTAAACCTATTTGATGAGTAAAACTATATGGTTAAATATTAAAAAATTAGATAAAGATTATATACATCTAGTTTTCTAGAAATTTTTGGTGGATGGTGATCACATGGTTATCCTTGGTATGAGTGATATGCCTTAGCCATGTTCAAATGGGAAGCTTCAAGTGAGACTCTTTGGGACAAATTACATTGAAATACTATGAGAATGGTCAATTAAATAAGATTATGATCCTCATAATGATGGGATATGAATAAAACTATTTGATTAATATGATATAGGAGAGTAACAATGGTATCTATGCTTGTTGAGTATGCTTCGTTGGCAACATGAGTTGTTGAGCACTGTTGTGAGAGGTCAAACGTTATATTTCATACCATATACTAAATGAGTGAGGTTTTTTAATGTACATGGTAGGTGGATTGGTGAAACCGAATATTATCCTTAAAATATAATAATGGTGACTAAATTGATGTGTGTATATTTTTATGGAATGGGAGACAAGAAGATGGTCGGTTATATAGAAATCTCTAAGATGGGGAGATTGAGTTATGTAAGTTACATGACTTGGGATGTGAAGTTACAAAATAAGTTGGAAATGCATGGTGGTTGAATTTTATTTATCTTAGTGTGTGGGTAGAGCATTTTAGGATATAAATATTTTTTCCCTAGAGATCTGTTGAGGTTAATAACTTATAAGGTTTAAGTATGTTATAGTGTGGTCTTGGACTCGTTAGTTTTTTGCATCTATATGAAGTGGGTTCATAGATTTATGATGGGATTATTAGAGGATCCATTATTAAATGAAGGTGGAAAGGTTTGATATGTGTTATTTATGTGAGAATAGAAATATAGTGTAAACCCTTGGGGTAATGAATTATTTGTATTAGAGTAAGAGCTACATTGGGGTATGAACTAGTGTAGACTATCTCTGGAAATGGATGCATCAGGGTGTGACAGATGTGTGAGATGTTCTCTTTGTATGTGATGGTGAACTATCTATTGGATCATAAGAACTTATATAAATAGTTATATGGATATATCATGTGGTATATGAGTTTTTTATCTTTGGGAAAGGTGTTATTTGTAGTGTGATTACCTTTTATCTTTTGAAATAGCATGGGGTCAAGTGACCAGGTGTGATGGATAGTGGATTTAGGGAGTGCCTCAGCTATTGAGAGTTGAGATCCAATACAAAAACTAGTTTCTAAAGTGTATTGGATGGACCCTTAGAGTGATAGAATGGTAGATTCATATGGTTGTGAGAAATGTGGTAACATAGTCTAATAGAGAGAGAAAACAGTTGTGTTAGTGCCATAGTATTAATAAAGTATCAATAATGTTCAAGTTGACGAATTATTCTAGTAACACGAGTAGAGATTAAGAATTATAAGCTATGGATGGAGGTGGATATCGAGCTACATCATACTCTTAGTTTAGTAAGAATGAATTCTTATGGTGGGTAGAATATAATATATAAAGTGAGGGCCTCATAATCACTTTGATTAATTTTCATTTAACATCATATCGGATGTTTTGATACACCCAACATAAAGGTTCTTGTAGTTTTTTATGCCTCTTGGGTATGATATACCCATTTAGATGTAGAAAATGGAATATAGAATAGTATGATTGTTAGCTGATGAAATTTTGGTTAAATTTTTGGGATCAAATTTTGAAAACCATTAGATGTGGGATAACTATCATGTGGTATTACCGTGTGTGATTTTTGGAAACAATACTAGTAAGATAACCAAGACTACAAGACTCTGGTGTCCAAAAATGACATAATGACTTAAATATTTAGAAAATAATTTTTGGTAAAAGTGGATTTTGGAGTGACACTATGAGTTTATATATGTTATTCCAGTAAGAAATTAACTAGTTTGTACAAGTGTCATCAACTAATGAGGTGTAATGTTGGTATTTTGGGAGTTTTTTAGTGCTCCAAGATGTTGAGAATCAAGGCGGAGTTTGTAGAAAAATAATTATTGTCATTATTTATGAGAAAGTGAGGTTTGAATTAACAGTGTTATTTTGGGTAGAATGTTGGAACAACCATAATGAGGGGGATTCTGTTTAGTCATTAATAATCAAGATGAGTCTCATGTATGTGATTTTATAGTATGTTAACTTGATTTTGAAATGGATGGAATCTTTCCAAATTATAAAAAATTATTATTTAGTTTGGTGACTTTGAAAAGTGGAGTGAGGCATGTGTTATTAGGTACACATTCATATAGAGCTAGTGATTTCATAACATGATTCAGGGGTGAACCCCATTTCATGACATGGTTTGTGGGGGTAATCCTTAGTTCAAGTCATGGTTCAGGGGTGAACCCTATTTTGTGACATAGTTATATGGGTGAAACAAGATTCATCATGTGATTAATTGGTGAATAATATAACAAACTTTTGTGGGCATCTCATTTTGTAAAATCATCATTTTGTATGTAAGAGAAATCTGTATCATAGCTCATGGGTATGAGCAATATCTTATGCATGGGGTCATTAATAAGATATCATTCTTGAGGATAATGTTCCCTTTGAGGTGCATCTAGTTAATATATTTGACCATAGTGAATTTAGTCCATATGAAAACATAGTTCCTTTGGTACATGTGTAGTGGAATCATGGTCCTTTCTAGGATGAAACAAGAGAGTGGAATTCAGATATGTGATATTAGTGGTTAGTATTCATTTACTCAAAGGCCCAGTGTTTTCTGAGTGAGAAACCTAAGGAAGAACTACATTATGGTGATTGTATTATAAAAAAATGGACCATTTTTTGAATTACAGAATATTTTAACGTTTCTATGACCATGTGTAATTTAGTTTTCTATGAACGTTATAGGGGTCAAGAGTGGCATGAGGTGGTTTTCCTAGAGAATGGTTCAGGATATAGTCTGAAAATTGATTTTTTTCCATTCATGTAGTTCTATAATGTGTCATGTCATGTTTTTTATGATTTTTTAGATAATTAAATTGTACCACCCAGTTCATGTCTTGATTCGATAATTCATGTCATGAATACTTCACTTTGTTATTTTTTACATTTTAAGTTAATTATTTTTTTAGGTTTATTAAAAATTGGAGGGAGATTTATCCCTTGGATGGTGCATGTGATTGATCCCTATACCTTGGTTTTATCCAACTTCAATGAGTAGATATATGTTTTTATTAAATTTTTCACCCACTATCAGTAGACATTCAAAGGTAGTGGTTTGGATAAACTTCAATCTCATATTTTTCAAGGATTCTTTCATGCTTAATAAATCTCTCATTTTTATCTAATATAGACTATTTAAAAGGTTTTCATATACCTTTATTATTCATAATGGTTTATCTAGACTAAATGGTAGATAATGGATGAGTGTGCATCTATGATTATAAAGTAGGTGGTCTATAAACTGTCTGGGAATCCTATATTCAATTAAGATTATATGTGTTTTGTGGTCATATCAAATTTTCTATGTGTTTAACGTAAATAAAAAATTAAATATTTTATGGCTCTAATATATCAAATATCGCCTCTCTATGGGTAACCAATATTCCATTAGAATGTAAATTAGGTCTTTATACAACACTTTAGGTGATACTAACTTGATAAATGAGTTGGGTTATGAAAAGTGGGCCCTAGGGATGCCTTGGACTTGGGATGTTACCTTAGGTGTGTGATTTGGGATGCCTAAGATGTGAAATAAGGTCCAATATATATTTTTTATTATGGGGAACCTGATTAAATTATATTAAATGAATTTTATAATGGTTAACCAGTTTTCTTTAATCATTTTTAACTATTAGAATGCCTTTGGGTGATTCCCTTGGGGTTTGATGATGACACCTGTAACATTGGAATGCCTTTGTGTGATTCCACATTGATTCATTAATGACATCTAATACTTGAGAATTCCTTGGGGAGATTCCTATTAGGTTTAGTGTTGATTACTACTACTTTTTAATTCTTTTGGGTGATTTCACTTAGATTTTTTAATGATTCCTTCTAATTTGGAACTCCTTTGGGTGATTCCCCTTGGGTTCGATGATGATGCATGCTACATTGGAATTCCTTGGGGTGATTCTCCTTGGGTTTAGTGATGAAACATGTTAATTTTTTATGCCTCATTTTTATTTCCCTTGGGTATTATAGTGTTTTCTGATTACATTGATTTCATTGGATCATACTCCGTGGAATCTAAATTTTTTTCTGATTACATTGACCACATTGGATAATCCTCCTAATGGTTTACATGATTTTATGATCTCTTTCGACTATATTGGAAAAACATCAAGGATTCTGTGTTTACACCCATTAAAATATTCTATCAGAGACATCTAACTTAGGATGAAGAAGTTATGGTTGATCTAAAGTGTCATCGTTGATCCCAAGGGTCAATGATGGTTTGTTTAGTTATGTTGAATTAATATTTTTTATTTTTTATTCTTTTAAGTATGAAATTATAACTCAGATTGGATATAATTATAGAAGAAATTGGTGGTGGAATACTAAGTCATACTCAAACCATACCCAAGATTCCATTTGGTACAGTATTAGTCTTCCCGGTTATAGAATGGAACATTAGAACACACCCTATAAATAATGCATGTTTGGGTTTGCTGGCCTATAATGTGTGGGAAACTAGGACTAGGCTAGGAGTTAGTACTATTTGATTGAGTTTCTAGTTTTTTTGTGCCTTTTATTTTTTGGTTTATATTTGATATATCTTCATATGCAGGACAACCTAACATGAATTTAGTAGTCTCTTTTTTGTTAATAATGGGCTTGAATTATTTATCATCACTTTCCAAGAAGACTGTTTACATCATTATATAGACGATTTATCCGATTTTTATTATTTCAATTATTATTTTTCAGTCTAATGAGCAGGTACATTCTTCAAACCAAACCAACATTCACCCATGTTATTAATTAATATCCCCTAGAATTTGGGAGGTAGGTCTAAGGTTATTTGGAGACTTCATTGGTATATGCATCACTCAGTGGTAGTAATTATGGGAGTGGATAGGATTTCATAATAATCAACTCCTTGTTCTTTTTTTTTGGAGTTCTATATTTGATCTATTAAATATCAACCTTTAACTATGACTTATCGTATTCTTGATTTTGTATATAAAATTTTGAATCATGTACCACTCTATTGGATTCCATTGTTTTTCCTCTAAACATCAATTTATTCAAGATAATATTATAATTCAACCATAAGATTAACCCTTCCCTTAACTTCACATCTTTAATTTTCATTTTCCTCTAGTTTTCTTATCTATGAAAACCACAATGAATTATTCATTGAAGTATTTAGAGTCCATAATTTCTTTCACTTCCATTTCATCTAAGCTAACATCTTCATATCAAAGAAATTTATTTTTAAGGAATTTTTTATATGAACTCCTCATTCCATTGACATAATTTGATGATTTCTCTATGGGAACTTTATTATCATCATTATATTTAAAATTTTTTGAACATTTTGTAGAAATATTCCCACTATTACACACTCTTACTAAGAAATTGGGAGTTTTTTTATAAATTTTCCTTTTCCCATTTTGATATTTGAGGAAAGTAAATATAGTAACTTATCAACTTACTTATCTTAAATATCATCTTTCAATTTGAGTTTCATCATTGACTTGAATTCTAATACCTAAGTTTCCTCCATATACAAGGTATCATTTTCACGATTACTCATCTTCTTACAATAAGAGTTCCAAAAATCCTATCGAGCATCACCTTCTTTATGTCTTTTTCGTTGAGTACTGATACCTATACAATGAAATGTTGTTGAAATATTCTATGATTACACATTATGATAATTATTTTTTTGTGGTTTTCTCTATCTACGTGTCATTAAAAATAACATTCACCTATTTAAAGAAAGAAACAACATATTCATTTGAGTAAATCATTTTTTAATCATATGTACTCCCAAAAATCTATAATTTAACATCACATATCTTATAATTAATTTCATATATTGTGAGATATTTTCTTCACATGGAATGTAATAATTTACAAATATTCACATTTAAGTAGTACTTTTTAGACAAATATCCTCCCAGTGCATTGGCTCCCTTGTCATCAACATTAAACTACCATTGATATTTCAATAGTAATTCTCTACATTTCCTGTTGACCAAGATCGAATGTATGGAAACCATATATACATATATACTAAATGAAAAAAAAGTATTAAATTTATTTTTTCTATAATTAAAAATTATCTCCATCAAATATTGAAATTCACTTATGATTAATGATCATATCCATGGATTTAAAGAGATAAAACTTTGAGGGAACCTTTAACTCAGATACCACTTGTTAGTCTCAAGCTAGATAAATACCCTAATATGGGGAGGGGATTAAATGTGGAATGGAAATCACTTAAAAAAATCTTGATAATGACCTCATCATGCCCTTAGTATTAATAACTCTCACCCACCCCAATGACAAATATAAATTAGTAAAGTAAGAAACGAATGAAACAAACAATTTTTAATTAGTTCACCCAAAACTGGGGTAATAAAAAGAGTATACAAATATTAAATTTCAATATATTAGAATCATTAATTATGTTTCTTTTTTCATAAAATTAAAATGGGATGCACTAACACTACAGGTTTATAACCCTCACAAAGATAGATAACTCAATATTCTAAATCATACAAAAAATTCATTTCGCCTCCAAGAGAAACAAACTTGATCTTTAATGATCCATGAATGATATTTAACTATAAATGGTGTGTCAATCCTATACACCTTCATTAAAATGTTTAACCTCATGAAACTATTTTAATATAGACTTCTGGATGTCCCTTATTTATTCTCTCAATTTTTCTAGAATAGATATAGAATCTATCTCATAGCTTCAAGTTCCTCCCTATACTTATTATGTAGAAATATATCTATCCATTAGTATGAGAATCTCTAATATTAACCTTTAAATTGTAATTAATTTAAATTAATTAAGATTGAAAAAAAAAATTACTAGGGCCTCCACATCAAAGTGAAATCAACTGTGAAAAAAATCCCAGAATATTCCTAAAATACAGTAACATTTAATTCAAGAAATATTCTGACTCAAATTCACTACTTCTTAACCCGTAGATTCATGTTTTAATACCCTTTTTCACCTGAGAACTGAAAAATAATGATAATGAAATTTTGGACACCAGAATTATGTGATCCACCATTTTGTGATTAAAAATTCATCCACAATGAGAATACAATATTGGACTCTAAAAACATGTCATGGGAGATAAATTAGGGTTCTATTTTGACCATCTCGTAATAACACGTGCCACTATCAATAAAACTATACCATTAACTTAGTAAGAACAAAAAAAATAATTCTATCTATTTCATAGATAAAACACATTTATTATGAAATGATAATTATTTGATAATTTATATATTATTCTTTCATAGCTCTGATTTAATCGCACTCAAGATGTGTCATGGTGTAATACCATCTTCCATGCTACAAATAATAAATCACCTTCAAAATGACAAGAAAATAACATTTATTTGATCTCCAATTTATTGATAAATATTTCTTCCCAAACTAAACATAAATTTAATAATACATTAATCTCCTGAATTAAATAATACATCATATACTAGTTCCAAAATCCATGGATGGAAATGATTAGTGTCTTAGAAATTAATTGCATAAACATATTATTTTATAACACATGAAAAAAATACTTAATTGTGCTATTATAAAAAATTTCCATGATATCCCACATGATTTAATCATATTCATAACCATAAGCATGGAAACATAATAAATGGGTGATCTTAAACACTCAATGAGTGAGAAGACATATAAAAAATTAATAGATCATAAGCATGAGGATAATATGAGGAAAACATAAGTACCTAAATAAGAGATCATAATACCATATATGATAATCAAAAAACATGATAGATCCACATGATATCATAAAATCATTTCAAGGAAACATAAAATATAAATCATATTACAAGTGAAAATGACATATGCTGCAATTTTTTTTGAAAAGGCATAACCATGAAACCATGTAATTTCATGCAAGTAAAATGTCTATTAAAACATGGAATGACTTGATAAAAAAATTATAAATTTATTATAACTTGATAAAAATAAGAATTTGATGCAATCATAAGAATATAAAAATATTTATGAGAAACTCCATTATTCACATGCTTATGTGAACAAACTCATTATTTCTATGCCTTAAAATGTGACCAAACCCATCATACTTGTACATGTATCAAAAAACCCATGATATACAAAATTGAAAATATCATGAGATATAAACATATACTAATGAATTTTAGGGAGATATAGGACCCCACCCACCATCATCCACACTTATGTATGTGACTTTAAAATAAACATCCCCATAACATAAATAACCCATGGAAAAAATAATGGGTTTCTAAAAAATATCATAGAACATGAACTTAATAGACCATATGATATCAAAATATCATTATCTAAAATAATTTATAACTTAATAAAATATAAAACATAATTCAAGAGGGATATATCATTTGATGATAATCAGAACTAAATCTTGAAAATATTTTTTTAGAAAGCATTTTTTCATCATTATAAAAGTCATAGATATGAGTCCCCTTCAAAAATTCCCCTTTGTTTTTAAGATAAATAAAAATAATTCCTTAAAATAAATTTATTTTGGATTAAAAATATTTTTTAAAATAAATTAGAAAATAACATCAATCAAAATGTAAATTCATTGAAATATTATGTTCAATAATAAATTTCCGAACTCGAAGAAAGGATTTTGAGTTACCAAGTCCCTTACCTTTAACATTGATTTTCACATAATACATTAACATAAAATATCATAAAGATAAAAATATTAATTAATTATTTTATAGGCCTATTATTATAAATTTATATTTATACTCTTTCTTTATAAAATTTATCTTTAGGTATTATACTATTGTAATCTCTTTTCAGCATCGGGTGTTAATAATCATAATTGTTTTGAACTAGGACAGTAACATCAGTGTAAATATTGCTTTTTCTACCAAAGATCACAATTATTAAAAAAAATACAGGTAATTTAATTTATTTTTTTATAATAGATTATAATTTTATAATACCATTACATGGTAATTTATGTTTGTTTCATGAAATCAAAAATGTGAACAAATTAGTTTTGGGTTCACTAATGATATTTATGGACTACCTTATAACAATCATGAATTTTATTTTTATAATGAAAAAACACATTAATGATATATAATACATATATATATTAGATATAATCAACCACTATAAACTAAAACCATCAATTTTTTCAAGTAAATCAAAACAAAACATGATTATTCATAGTGGGGGTAGTCTGTACAACACATGATTCACATTTCCATTACCCAATGAATTGGAGGGTCACAGGTGGATAGTAAGTGGTCATTAAAGAATAAAAAATACATTATATAAATAATATTTATTCTTTAATACCATCCAAGAGGGGTCTTAACATAAAATTGAAAGTGTCACTAGATGAAGGTGGTAATCTGTGCACATGCACTAATAACAATTATTTTTCTTCTTAGTAGATGGAAGATAATGAACATTGGTTGTACAAATATTGTATCATCATGTCAGCCCACTAATTATGTTGATTTTATTATTATACCATGGTTTTGGTCGCCTTATAAATGAAATAACAAGAAATAATTTTTAAGAATGATGTGATACTGACGTTGAGATCTTGAACTTCCACTTGATGAAGGGCTTAGATTTCTAGGACTTATTATAATTCTTTGTGATAAGGGGATATAGGGAGTGTAAATTTTTTCATTGTGTAAATTAAATTTAAAAATATGTCAGTATTATTGAGATAGTGGATGTGAGATCCTTTTATCATTGAAAGAGAGGGGTTTTTTCCTAGAATATAATGGTATGTAAGAGGTAATAATGGAGAGGAATGAAATTTTGGTGAGATAGGTAATGGAAGTTTTGTGATACATGAAAGTAAGACTTCAAAAAAAAATCTAGAAGTTCTAACATCTAGTATAATTTAGGAAAATTAGATCCATATTAAATTTTTCATTTTAACACTTATTACCCTTAAATTAAATATTAATCATGTCAATTATTTTAATAGTAAAAAATATAAGTAGTCCCTTATTAAAAAAATTTGACATAATAAATCCAAATTCTTGATGTATTTATCTTAATACAATATCTAAATATGAAAAAGTTAACATTAAAATAAAAACATATCATCTTTTGAAAAATTGTATTTTTAGGAAAATATCATTTTAATCATTCACAGTTATTAATATTATTTAACATGGATTACCAGTTAAATGAGTGTTAATTAATTTTTATATATATTATACATGGTATTAGGGTCTTAATTTAAAATATATTCATTTAATACATAATATTTAGAAAATTATTATTCTTTGAGAAAAACTAATGCTCTACCGTGGTACCTGTTATATAATACTGAAACATAATTCTCTGCCTAAAAATAAATTAACCAAAATTCTTAATTTGATCATGATAATAAAAAATATGTTTGTTAATTGATCTGAAGAAATTTATGAAATGTTTGAAGATTAGTTTTGATATAATCATGTATAAAACAATTATGAAATGTTTTCTTTATAATCAAAAAATGACATTTGTTTTATTATACACTTTTATATAGTTTTCACAAATCGGTTACATATTCTAATATCGTCAAAATAAATAGTTATAAAATAATTAGCATTTTTTATTTTATTACTGTGAGTTTTCTTTTTTGTGTAGTGTTGGGTACAGGAAAACATACTCACATATTATTTAATTAATGAAATATAATCATCAAAATCGTGTGTCATTATAATATACCCCCCTTAAAATAATTTCTAGCATGAAATTTTATTACGTAGAATAAAAAAGTGAGGTTACTTCTCTCTCACCACATCCTCAGGTTCCCATGTAGCCTCTACTAATTTATGACTTCACTATATAAACATGACTAGATGATTGGTATTATTTTAAATATCCTTATCACTTTGATCTATAATTTCCACTTCTTTTTCCTCATATGATAGATAATGTTCAAGTTGAACAGCTTTAGAGCTTAGAACATGTGAAGGGCCTAGTATATACTTTCTCAAAAGTGATATATGGAACACATAACATACTTGGGAGAGGTATTTAGGGAATTTTAAGAGAGAAATTATGACCCCAACATGATCAGGGATCTCGAAGGGACTGATGTATCTAGGGATCAACTTCTCTTTCACCCCAAATACCATTACTCACTTCCATACTGATGTTATAAGGAACGTCATGTCACTGACTTCAATCTCTATAACAATTAAAGGATTATCTTCATAATTGTTTTTTTTACTTTGTGCAGCTTTCATATACTATTGAATGAATTGAACCTTCACTATTATTTCTTATACATGGTTAGGACCTATTTTCTTTCTCTCTACAAATTAATCCCAATATATTGGATTCATATATCTCTTCCATAGAGAGTCTCAAATGGTGTAATGTGAATGCTATAACAGAAGCAATTTTTATATGATTAATCTACCCTCAGAAGGTGTTTATAATAAAAGTATTGGAAATCCATCAAAAAATATCTTAGAATATCCTCTAGATTTCGAATTTTCTTCTTCAACATACCATTTATAGAGAGATGATATTCAGTTATAACTATTATATTTATCTCTAATGCTTTCTGAATACTTTTCTAGAACCTCAAAGTAAACCATGGATCCCAATTATATACAATGGATAGTGGTACAAGATTTATCCTTACCACTCACCTTATATATATCTTGAAATATTGGTCAAGGGATAATTCTTCTTTTATGTAAATAAAATACACTAACTTTGTAATACGATTAACTACAACCCAAATTGATTTGTTCACTTTATATTTTTTCGGGATTCCTAGGACGAAGTCCATGGTGATGTTTTCTCATTTCCATACTAGTATCGATAATGGTTGAAACATATCCTTATACTTTTTTCATTAAGACTTAACATGTTGACATAACAAGGACTGAGATGCGTACTCTATAATCTTAATATTCATACTATCCAACCATAAGTTTTTTTAGATCTTTTACAACATCACACATCCAGGATATATATAAAATAATGTGATATATGCATAATCAAAAAGATTCTTCTTCAACTATGGATATTATGGGACACATATTCAGCTTCCAAATCATATAACTCCAGATTTATCAAAGATAAACTTCTAAATAATTTTTTCATTTTTCAATAGTGTTATGTCATCTTTCAAGGATTCATTAATCTTTACATGAATGAAAGGTTGAGAAATATTTTAAGAAAGATGGTATTTACCCCCCCTACACGATATGTATTAAAGATTAAACCTTTTCAAATCCTTGAGTATTGGGAATTTTTTAATCATCATTATGGAAAGAGTAGAATGGTCTTTTTTCCTCAGAGCATCGCCACCATATTTTCTATCCCTTGGTGGTGATGTATTGAGAAGTTATAACATTTAATAAACTCCAACCATCTCCTTTGGTGCATATTCAACTCATTCAATTTGAATATATATTTCTAGATATTTGTATAAGTATATATACCATACTTTTCTCCAAAGTGATAATGTTGGAAAATCCTCAATGAAATTATCACAATTATCATATCTAAATCATGAATAATGTTAGTTTTTACCATGATTAATTAATTGGTATGAATCATAAGAAATTACCGAACCATTCACACATGAGGATTCAAATTCCTAGCATCATTTATTGATCCTTAAAAAATAATTCTAATTTATCTATAAAATGAAACATTACTCCCTTCCAAGTCAACTTGTCTAGTAGATTTAATAGCTATGTGAAATTTCTCCAAAAACATCAATAATATCCTTCTGACCCAAGAAAACTATAGATATTTGTTATACTGGTTGTTCTAGTCCCTTTCATGATATATTCCTTCCTTTATGGATGTACTGATATGCACTTGTTTGTGATTACATGACCTAATAATGACACCATTTACAGCTAGAATCCACATTTTATGAATTTTTCATGAAACTTATCCATTATTATGGTATTTAACACAATTTTCAAATGGTCAACATCCTATTTCATTCTAATTGAATATAAAATAATATAATCTAAAATATAACCACAAATAGGTCTAGGTAGTCTCTATAGAATCTATTCATTAGATCCATGGAGATGGCTTGTGAATTCTTATATCCAATGGGAGTCACTAAAAATTCATAGTTCCCATACATCATATTAAAATATACCATTGATATATCCTCTATTTTTCCCTTGACTGATAGTATCCAAATCAAAGGTAAATCTTAGAGAAGTATTTATATTATCATATATTATTGAAAATATCACCAATACAAGGTAGATGATACTTTTTTATTTTCATTTTATGAAGATCATGAAAATAAATAGAAGGACACATCATCCATACTTTTTTAAAAAAAAAGAGTATTGGCACACCCCCATAGGGAAGCACTGGGTTATATGAAACTTTAGTACAAATTGTCTTGCAGTTTCTTGTTTAACTCCAATAATTCTATGGGAGACACTAGATATAGACTCATTGTGATGTGCATTGATCTAGCTATGAGTCCAATCAAGAAATAATCCTAATGATCCAGGGTAATACAAGGAATTTCATTTATAATTACATTATGATATTCACATAAAATATGTATTTAATCAATGTTGACTCCCTCTTTGATCATTTTATCTAAGAGTCAATTATTATTTGGTACTATAACTCATATTATATAATTTTGTTCTCTGTGGATTTTATAGTCATACATGCATTGATACATGATAATAAGATGATTTGGGTTATGAAATGGTAATTCCTTATCAAAAAATTTGATATATTATTAATACATGGAATGCTAATTCATACCCAATATTTTTTTTCAAATTCATCCAATGGAAAAAGAATTAGATTCACTAGAATTATCACACAAGAAATATCAGTTGAAGAAGATGTGTAAATCATTGATGAAATCAGTGTTCCACTAAAGGTTTTCATGGATAGCTCAATATCCATTTTTTAGTGTGGTGATTTCACATTCTTATAATTTGTTCTGATAAAAAATAATATGATGAACCAAAATGAAATAAGATATTCCTGGATCTAGAAGAGAGATTGGTTGTACTTAACATCACTTCATTATCATGATATACCTTAGTAGTATTGATCATTAATTCCCTTCCTTGTTCACTTATATTGGGAGGTTTGTTGGCCTATTTTCATTATTAAATTGAGGTTTGGGGAATTTATTTTCATAATGTGTGAAAACCTTATACATGAAGTACTATAGTGTGGGCTGATCATTGGTAGTGAAATTATTCTTTTTTTGTGGGATAAATTGGCCTCTCATCCTTTGTTATATAATAGTGGGCCTGGTGTCCTACTTTACAACACTAAAAACACTTCTTTTATCCCTTGATAAAATTACCCATGTTCTTCCTCCCACAATTTTTCATGTAGAAAAATGGGATTTCTTCCAACCATGTGACTTATTATCGATGCATTCATGGTACTCAACATTCCATTTATTTTACTAGAAAATTTTACTTGTTATATTTTTAATCTCAACCTTAAAATAACAAAGAGAAATATATCCATAGCTTTCGGTGTTTTTTGTGGATAATTCCCAATGAATAATAATATTTAATATATTAATGAAGCAATTGATTTTACTCTCTGTATCAGAGATAAAATAAGAGGCATAAATTGAAATTCTTGTGAATTTTTTTTCATATGACTCAATATACTCATCTTATTCTTAGTTTAATTCCATGAATTCTTATTTCATACTTGTGTGAAGATTCTGTTGAAAATAATTATGGAAAAATATATTCTTGAACTCTTCCCATTCCATATAGCCTATATAATCCTCTTTTGTAGTGTTCTTAATGATACTAAACCACTGGTTACATCACGTTCTGAATCATAGATGGCCAAAAAAACCTTATCATTGCCTTATCACATGATAACAGAAATTATGTTTTCCATTACATTGACCCACTACTCAGTAACCAGTGGATTATAAGTCCCACTAAAATATGACTTACATTGCCACATTAATGAATCAATAGAAAGTTAATCCCTCCATTGGGTTTTTGGGAGCTAAAAATAATTTGGGTTTTTTCCCATAGGTTGAGATTGATAGTGATAATTTTCATTAGATTTTTCATTCTATCCATAATATCATTAGGTTTATCATTGGTATAATAACCACATTTTTCTATTTAACCTATTTTTAACTTAGTTCTTTCAAGACAACTCAATTAACTTGAATAAAGGGAAACTGGGAATGAGTATACTTAAATTAATTACTTTACATAAAAGGAGGCTATAAATATAGAAGAGGGATTTCATAAATGATGTGAATATGTTATATTATAAATATGTGGTTTTCAATCTAGATTATCTATGATGCTAACTAAACTATTCATATATATTCAAATCCTTAATAATGATTTGTAAAGATAATGTCATTAACTAAAGCATATCTCTTGGGATGTCAAACTAAGTGCACTTTAAGGGCTCATTCACTGTAACCCAGAATTATAGTCAAGATATAATCGACCAACTCTTATTAGATTTATTTCTCCTAGATGCATCTATTCAAAAACCATGTCCACTTACAGTATCTGGATAGGGATTTATTTCTAGGAACCCCACATAATCAATACTTTACTAAAACATTGGGATGTTATCCTATACCTTGAATCATCCCTTATCCTTCTACCTAGGGGTTTCTCAAATTTTCCCTAAACTAATCTCTAAATATAACTTATCTAATCTCTAAAATAACTAATCTAATACAAAAAATAATGGAACTAATGTCAAAAATAACTAAAATATCATTTATTCCCAAATATGGTGACCCAATATTAACATAAATTAAATGAGACATTAATCTTAGGATTTAAATAATACATCACACAATAGTTGGAAAATCGAAGAACCAAAAGGTTTAGTGTCATAGAAATTAGTTACATAAACATTGTATTTTATTAAACTTCCAAACATTTATCCATAATTTTTCTCTTATAGACCCTTCCCTAGAAAAATCACATGATGTAATAATCATCAAAACCAAGGGAATGGAAATAGAATAATGGGGTGAGAATCAATCACTTAGAAAGGGAAAGGACATATCATAAAGTATTATAACATAAGCATGAGGAGAATATGTGTAAAGACTAAATATATATATAGTGGATCATAAGAATAAGTATTTTAATCACAAAATATTATGGATCCGTATAAAATAATAAAAATAATATTAATGAAACCATAATGTTAAAACATTGAGCATGTGAACATGACATAAGGTAAATAATACATGAAATGGAATAATCATTGTAACATGGTATTTATTGGAAATAAAATTAATCTTAAAACATGGAATGAATTAACCTCATGCTCCATAATTATTGGGAAACATAGTATTTACTGAGGTTAAAATAATATCCATAATTATTGGGAAACATAGTTTTTACTGTGCCCCTTTCATTTTCCCTGTATTTACATGGAATGCATTAACCTCATGTGCCATAATTATTAATATTTTAATTACTTATTTTATAATCGTATTCTTATTTATTTTTATTTATACTCTACACTAATAATAATTCTCTTCATTTATTATATTTTTCTAATATATTTTTAACATTAGTTGTTAATAATCTGGATCGTCTTCAACTAGGTTCAAAAAAGTGGTGTTGCTATTACTTTTTATCCTAGAGATCATAATTTTCAAAACATTAAATGTATTTTAATTTATATTTTATAAATAATTATAATTTTATAACCCTATTACATGGTATTTTTATTCATGTTTTATTTAAATGAAAATGGTAATGAACAAGTTTTGGGTTATTTATCGATATTGACATATTACCATATAATGATCACCACTTTCTATGTTATCCAAAAAGAAACATATTAATTATATATATATATATATATATATTATATATATATTATACATACACATATACTATAAACTATAACCATACATGTTTGAAAGATAATGAAAATGAAACATGTTAATTTATGCAGGTTGTATATTTCAGAGCACATAATTCACATTTTAATTACCCAAAAAATGAGAGGAGTAGAGGTGGATAGTAAGTGGTAATTTAATAATCATAAAGAAATCATATAATTAATATTTATTCTTAAATACCATCCTTAATACCATAAAATAGGTCTGGTGATGAAAACATGTAAGTGTCATGATGTGGAGGTGGTAATCTGTACACAAGCATGAATGACAAATCATAACTTTCCTATTAGATACAATAGAATAAATAATGGTTGTTCCCTTATTATGATAACATATTAACATAGTAATTATGATGATTTTATTATTTGAATATATTTATTTCTGGTTTATAAGGAAATAATAATAAATAAATATTAATAAAGTTGTGATACTTATATTGAGACCTTGAATATACTCTTGATAATGGCCTCATATTTGAGGGACTTGGGATAATTAGGGATAATTAAGGGAACTAGGGAGTGTAAATGAATTCAAAGAGAGTAAATTTTGGCAAGATTATCAAGAAAAGAATTAAATATGAGTTTATTATTGAATGGTTTTAAGGGATATCCTTTTATTGGTAAAAAAGGAGTGGATTTTCAGGGAAAATAATGGTGAGTAAAGGGTAGGAGTAGAATGTCATGAAATTTAGGTGATTTAGAAAAGGTATTGTTAGTGAGACACATAGGTAAGACTTTAAAACCTAAAAAAATATTTCTATAAGGTCATGAGGTCTTGTTATTTTTGGGAAATTTGATGCTCCTTAGATAATCATTTAAATACATATTACTCAAAATTAAATATCAATCATGTCAATTATATCATTACTAAAAATATAAGTAGACCCTTATTACCAAGTTTATATGTGAAGAATCCAAATTTTTTCATCATTTAAAATAATTCAATATCTTAATATTAGAATATTGACTATTAAATCAAAATATATAATGTAATGAAAATCTATTTTTTTAGAAAAATCTTATTTTAATCCTTAAGTGTTCTTAATATTATTTAACATTGATTACCAAATAATGAGGGTTAATTAATTTTAATGTTTGTTTAAAAAATATTTTGGGGTATTAATTTAAAATAATTTCATTTAATACATAATATTTAAAAATATATGATTCTATTCAAAATAACCACTTTACTATGGTAACTAATATTTAATTTGGAAAAATAATTCTACACCTAAAATGAAATTAATGGAATTACATAATTTGATAATGATATTCGAAAATATGTGTGTAATTTTTTCTAATTCAATTTCCAAAATGTGAAAAAAAAAATTAATTTAAGTCTTCATAAAATCAATTTTTAAGAAATATATATCTTCTTAGCCTAAAATTACATTTGTTTACTTTACACAGTTATATAGTTTTTATAAAGTGGTTATATTTATTTATACCTGAAAAATAGCTATAATATAATGGTAATATTTTATTATCACATCATGTTTTTCTGTTCAATGTTTTATAATAGATATTCCACTAAGACGATATTAAATTCAGGAAGAAAATTAGTAAAATCATGGGTCATTACAAAAAACATTCCTTATAATTAACACCCTCATGAAATGTTATTAAATCATAGACGAATTGTGGAATAATATAAATCTTTGTGGAATGATGCCTCAAAAACTTAATCTTATGTAGACATTATTTATTCTTATATAGCCTCATTTTCACCTAATATAGCTCTATCACTATGTGATCTCCACCAATAGGTTTTAAATATTATATCACACATAAAACACTAATCTAACATGAGATTAACTATAATGTAACTTATGATGTTGCAGTGTGGTTTTTTTCTTATAGATAAAAATACTATAGATTCTTCAGGATTCTTCTAAAAATTTGTTCTATGATTTTTTACCAATCTTTAGAATTCTCACCACAATAGAGTTTTCATAAAACACAACCTAAAAAATTTTCCAATGGATTTAAACTAACACAAATCAAATATATTCTCATAAATAATACAACCACATTCTATAAAGGCCAGAAAACACACAATGTTGATCGTAAAAACTATCACATCCATAGGTGAAAAAATACCACTCGGGGTGTGACCATGCATTTTTTATCCAATGTAAGAATTGGACAATGTAAAATATTAATACTACATGATGGAAGATGAACTATAAATACACATATCAATCCCAAATGAATGGTTAATAACTATATTAATGACTAAGGTTAATGAGGTATCACTATAACAATAGATAAGGTGAACAATTCATCACCACACCACACTCTTAATGTTTGAGGAATCACTAAACCAAAACCCCTAGAGGAGAATTATGCAACACTAATACATTATATAGGTGAAAAATATCATGAAGAAAATACACACTCACATGTTGATGATATATTACAACAAAAAATAAACAATTATGAATGATATATCACTTATACATACCCTAGTGAGCAATAAATCACCCATAATAATCCGTAGGGAATGATACATCCCTGATAAAAATCCATGGTGAATGATACATCACCCATCACATGCCCAGGTAAATGAAAAATCACCCATTAAAATCCTTTATTAATGGAAAATTACTTATCACATGCCTCAATGAATGATACATCACCCATAATAAACCCTGGTTAATGATGCATCACCCATAACAATATATAGTGAGTGATACATTATCTATCACATGCTCTGGTGAATGATACATCATTCATAACACATCCCCAACAGTAAATGATAGATTACCCATAAATCATCCCAAAAGAAAATGATACATCACCTATAACAAATACCTTTAATGAATGATAAATCACCCACAACACAACTCATAATGGATGGAATACCACTAATACAATCTTTCTTAGATGACACACTTCCAATAAAAACCCCAATGGTGAAGCAATTACCACAAACCACAATATTTGTCTATGAAAAAACACTATAACAACCATCAAGATACATGACATATAAACTACATAATATAAAAAAATGAATGACACATCACCAATTTAATATATTTTGTTAATGATATATTACTTATAAAATGGGTAGGGTGATTAGCAAATCACTCATCTAACAATTATGGCATTTGGAACATCACCATTCCAATTTATTAATTTTAAAAAATTTATCAATAAAAATAATAGAGTATGTGAAAGAGTTATCACCCAAACCCATGTTATATTATTCCATAAGAAATTCACTTCTATAGTCTCTCACAAATATGGACACCACTTGCACAAAATATTGATTATAAGGCTATCCCTCTGCTATCTAATCACAAACATGAGATTCCCTACATGGAAAAATTTTCTAGGACACCTCACATGGTTCATTAGGTTTTCATGATAGAAAGTATACTTCTCACAGCTTTCAAATAACATTTCCAAAACACTTTATATTGGGTTCATAGTCAATGGAGACCATGGTGTCACAACTCAAATCCTCAAAGGACCATTACACTTAAATCTGGTCATCAATCAAATAATAATGAGTCTAACTACCACCTCAACTATCAAGGAAATCATTTTTAATTCTTATAATAACTTTGGATACTAACTGAATTTCTCAATAATATGAAGAATATCCTTTATTATAAAAATAACATCACACTACTCCCTTAATAAATATAAAATATTGTTCCCTATCACTAAGGTATCCTAAGGTTCTTAAGGACCTACACCAAAATTAAACCTAACTCACATACCAAACCAATCTTACTAATCTATCTCCAAATTAAGCCTAGTCCTTTATGATATATTTCATCATGTATCATCATACAATCATAGATAACATGACATGAAACTAGAATAATAGTTATATATATAGGCATATAAGCAAAGAAAAATATGACATCAACTAGATGAGGTCAACAAAACCAAACTGTATCTCTAAAAAACCCTTATGGATTTCACATAAAATCAAGTAAAAACCTGAATTAACTTCCCTTAAACCCCAAACCAAAGACAAAACCACTATTTCATTAATAAGTTACCCTATAATATATTTTTCTCAAAAAGGCCCTTGGAAAAAAATCCCATATAGAAGTTGTATTTATAAAACTGACACTATGTTTTGAAATCACCATTGAACCCTTTTCTTTGAATATGACATCCACTTTAATCTCATTTAAAAATAAATCTCCAATAAAACCAATAACTTCATAATTCTCAACTAAAAAAATCACTTTTAAATCACATATTATAGTGATAACTCTTTTACTTTTATAGAGATAAATAACACATATAAACACACACCACCAAAACACAACATAAAATGGGACACTGATAATCATTGACCAAGGAACTGCCAATGAATTATTTTCAAAGTTATATGTTCGTTGATTAATTTTTTACAAACACTATCCCATCCCAATTTATGGGTTAATACCACTTAATTCAATTAAATTATAATAATGATAAAAATAAAAACATGAAAAAATGAACATATTATCCCCAAATTAGTATAATGCTTAATGATATAAAGAAAACCAACCTCCTAAAATTTCCATAATAATCATCCATGATTATATCAACTAATAATGATCCCATAAGTACCTCCATGAACTATAACCACTCATAATTTTCCTATAAAACTATTTAAATCTAAAAATACATATAGTTATCAGAGGTATCATAATCATTGAGCCACACTAGATTGGATAAACCACCTAAAATGAGTGTAAAGGAACTAATAATGGACTCCCATTTGTAATACAAGGGAAATATTGAATTATACAACCCAAAATGATCATGAATTTCATTTAATTTTACCAAAAAGTAAAAAAATCCACCAAATAATGAACTTTATGACCAATCATGTTCATTGACAATAAATTATGTCTCTGAATAATATTTGATGAATATCACATAAAAGACCCATTATATAGAGTCATTCCAATATGATTAAGTGTAATAATTTTCCAAAACCCAATTCAGTCAGACCAATGTTAAGGAAGGGTGAGGAGAGGAAAAAGGGAGAAAGGGTAATGATATCACCACTATTTAATACACAAAAATACTCCTAGATTATCAAAATATAATGGAGCATCAAAGATCCCAAGTATGAGAAATAAATGGGGGATGGTTTTTCTATGAATAACCACTTTAAAGATCCTCTCACATAAAAACAAAGAGCCATAACCCTAAAATTTAAATATTTCCCCTCATAAAACCCCCACATGGGTCCTACCGAGTCCCAAATACACTTTAATTGGACACCCAGTTCCCCACTAGGGGCCTAGTGTAAATGAATCGACCACCTAATTACCTAAATATACTGACAAATACACTATCTTATGTAGTTGTAATCTATTGAAAGTCACTAGCCACCACCTCCTCTTTCTTCCACCCCAATAATCCCTAAAAACCATTTGGGTATATTCTACTAAATATAAACCTCTAAAAAATATTATTAATGATTAAAAATATATCTATAACACATTTACCTTGATCTATCAACAATTTTTTAATCTCACTTATGAACGAAAATAATATAGACTTCGTTCTCCATATAGTTCAATGACACTAAATTTTTTAAATCATTACATTCTACCCACTATGACACTTCTCTTCCCTAAAAAGCTATGATGGTACCCCTATAATCAATCTCAACCAAAATTGATCATCTGTTAATTACTAACATATCACGTTCTACCTCCAAACATGAATCACACATCTTATGTGAAACCCTAAAGCACAAACACACTATTCGCAAAAAAAATACATTATTATATCACTATAAATTCCAATAAACCTACCATATTCAACATTATCTCACCAAAATATTTTAATTCCAAGCTTCTTATTAACACTCTTATAGTCTTAAACCAACCCTTGAAGCACCCTTCACACAATTGATAACAAAACAACCAAATGGTGTATGAATTCGTCCATAAATACCAAAACAAAAAAACACCAAAAACCCAATCCATCTATTCCTTATGGTTCTCCCCACTACAAGAATTTAACATAATAAATCAATTCTAGATAATGTTTATCCCCACAATTATAATCTCTTACTGAAATACATTATAACTATTCTAATGAACAAAATAATTAAACTCACATCATTTCTCTAAATCCTAACACCAAACACCCACTCTAGGATACTGAAATATTGAAATCCCTCAAAATATTCACTGAACATTCAGAAAACATGTAATTATAATAACTAAGGTTAAATTTGGTCCATTCCTTGAAAAACCCACAACCTAATCATACCCACTGATTTCATGATATGAGGGCCTAGTAATAACACTTAACACACACCAAAACTTAGGTGAGTTTTCATAAAAAAAACCTTATAATCTAAGAGGTTTCACCAAAACCACAAGACCCTGAATCCATAGAATATATAGTATTTTCCTCACAAAAATCATATTTCAAAATAAATTTTAAAATCTACTTATAAAACCATTTTCCATATTTTTCCCAAATCAAAAAATAGTAGAAATATCCATAACCTAAGGCGCAATGAGGTATATCAAGTAAACACTATTTTTAGAAACATTTTTTTATACCATATACCACCACATGATTTTCCTTTTCAAATATGGTTTTTCTAAAAAATGCAAAAATCCGCAAAAACCATTTACATATGAAATTCAAAAAAAGACACACTAAAAAAATATTTCACAATGATCCCCTCTAATCTATATTAATCTAATCACAACTTATAATTTGATCTGAAAATCATTGAAAGGATTATAAGTAACCTCTATTAATTATGGACATATATAAGGAAATATATAAAACAACACCACCCATAATCCCATGTATCATTCCCTGGAAATGTCACAGTAATGATGTAGGAATAAATTAAATGGATCTTGGATGAGCACTATGACTCAATCCAATCCTCATGAATCCTGAATCAAGAGCCTTATTGTAACACCTCACTCATCCTTAGACTACCTAAACCAAAACATAGAACACCCCCTAGTTACATGGGTTTCAAATAAAGAAATATTTTTCAGGTGTTCTTCTAGTATACCTATAAAGTACTGGAATCTTATCTAAGTCCCTAACTAAGTCTATACTAACCAATCACATAATCTGATACTAAAATTTAGTGTTTCGATGTCACCTACCTGAATGATGGGAAGGTAGGGGTTTCTATAAAATGACATATGCACCTCCCTATAAACCAAAGTCTAGTATCTAGTAGTGAGGGCCTGATAAAGTCATGGGAAAACTATGCTCTTAAATAAAAACACTAGGGTCATAATAGGATTTATTAAAAATTTGAATAACCTATTCATATGATGGATTCCTGCAAACATTTAGATAATAGAAAAGGGAGAAAATGGTTCCCTCTTATCTAGTAAATTATACATGGATCATAAATATAAAAAATCAATAGAAATAAATATACACATTGAGTATAAAAAATTGATAAAATGAGACCCTTTTCAAATAAAAAAATATCTTAAAAACTAAATACTTAATATATATTTTCCTTTGATGCCACTTATATAAACATCTCCTACCAAATCCTCTCCCTATAATACACTACTCACATCTATACATGGTCCTAGTTCACAACTAAAATCTATTTCTGAAATGAATACAAAGACTACCCACATACGTCAAAACCCATTTCATCTACATGGGTATGGGTGAGTCCAATGGCCCATTAAGATTCCCCCACTTTCCATAACTAAATAAATATAGATTACTAAATGGATGTGTATGAAAGTATTGGGAGATAGTAAAAATTGGTTTTTAGTATAACCCATACACCCATACACATATAACATTAATTCTCATAAATAATCCACCCACATTCCATCAATTCCAATAGATACACAATATTGACCATAATAACCACCATTTCCAAAAATACAAACATGCCACCATGGGAGTTATCATACCTACATCAGCTTGTGTGAAAATTGGATGATTCAACCATAATTTGAACCCTATCCAGGAGTGAATAATCTTTCACCACTCATATCTAACCCAATTGAATGATTTTTTACCATCTGAATGATCGAGGTGATTGGGGCATCATTATTAAAAAAAATAAGGTGAAAAATTCATTATTATCTCACACTCTGTAGGTATAAGGCATCACTAAACCACAACCCCACAATTTTAATGATATATCACTAATATCTCACACCATGTGAATTAGTCATAACTATAATACACATCCACAGGTGGATGATATACAACAAATAATAGACCCCCCATGGTGAATGATCCATATCACATACATACATTAATTAAAAATACATCACCCTTAACAATTCTAGTTTAATGATGTATAATGAATAATAATCCATAGTGAATGATATATCATATACCACACTCCCTAGTTAATGATATATCACCCATATCGATCCTCAATGAATTCCACATTACCCGTCAGTTGCCTTAGTGAAGAATATAGAACCCATAAAAATCATTGGTGAATGATATATCACTCATAACAACCCCTAATGAACAAAATGTCACCCATCATATGCCACGGTGAATGATACAATACCCGTAACACATCCCCACTATAAAGGAAACATCACCCATAACTAATCCAAATGATCCATCACCCATAACACATCCCTTTGATGAATAATATATCTCTCACAATATGCATCATAATGAATGATCTACCACCACTGAAATTCCTATTATAGAGATACAACACCAATAAAAATCCCTATAGTGAATGAGTTATCACAAACCAATAATTTTTGTGGAAAATATACTATGATAATGATCATAAAGATATACAAGTTATCATAGACATACTATAAATAGTAATAAATGACACATCATTAGTCAAGAATTTAATGTGTGTGGTATATGACCATTCCAATAACTTAAGGGAACAATTTATCACACATCGATCATAGTGGAAGTTAATGATTTATCATTAACACACATGTTTTAATATTTCATAATATATTCACTTCCTTAGGGTATCTGAAAGTTGGCCACTACCCATTCGAAAAATTTGATAACAAGTTTATCCCTTCTTTTGAAAACCACATAATCAAGAATCCTGCCATCAAGAAATATTTGAGTAAACATCATATATTTTTTTAGACTATCAATAAATTTAGATCATTCCTCATAAATAACATTTCAATAACACTTTATATTACAATCATGGTCACCGAGGACCATGGTGTGATGATCCAAAACCATGAAGGGAAACTACCCCTAAATCCATCATATGGGGTTAATCAACAAATATCACGTGTAACTCCCACCTCAACCATTTAGAAAATCATGAGGCTCACCTATAATTATTTATTAGGCATACCAATCATGAAAATAATGTCAAGACTATTTCATAGGTTTAAGGGAACATTGCACACTTTCTTTTTTCAATATCAAAGACTCATACTCATATATAAGGTATCCCATGGTTCATAAGTACATATATCAAATCAAAACCTAAATAACATGCCAAATAAATCTTACTAAAGTATAATAAATTGAAGGATAATTTTATTATGGATATGTCATCATGAATAAACATAAAATATAATTTAACATTTTTGGAAACCACAAAAAATATTCATACACTAGCATAATGAATCACCCCAAACCTGTACTCCCTGATCTGATGCTAAAATTACTTTCATTAAGTACCTTATTTGATATAATATGAGATAACACTATCATTATTTTATAATATTTTAATATGTTTTATAGTAAAACCCAATAATTATCTTACAATCCTGAGAACATAATATTTATTTTCTTTGAGGATCAACAATATAAGTAACATGTTTTATGATACATACAAGAATTTCTCTATATTAAAACCACACTAGATCCCCTTTTTTACATCTCCTAGGGTAAAATCATCTATATAACCTAGTAAAAGAAAACATAATAAAAGGGTTATCTTGAATTATTTTTATTGGAAAAACTCATGAATGTGTTATCAAGGATTAAATCATAATCATACGATAAAATTTGAGTGTAGGAGAAATATCGTATTAAATAGAATATGGAACATTAATAATTATCTATAAGACGTGATATAAATAAATTTATTCACAAATGAACCAAGATATACAATGGGAGAAGTGTGTGGGTTCCTGATATATTAATCCTTATTCAAGGGACATTATAATAGGTATAGTATCATGACACTAGAGTGTATCATCAACTTATGCATAAAGATACTATGTCTAGTCTTCTTGTAAATACAATGATCAAATAATAGGCTTGGTTTAACCACTTTTATACCTTATTAGGATTCTGATAATCCTCTCATATAATCTTTGTCTTGAGATTATCCTCTCATGTACACTTTATCTTGAGATAAATCCTCTCATATACCTGTTGTCTTAGTATAAATCCTCTCATGTGCCCTTAGGCTTAGGATAAATCCTCTCATGTAAAATTTGGATTGAAAAATATCTTCATGTGTACCATTTTGATCTCGAGAGATACAATTTTTAACAATGCATTAAATTCTAATATAGAACCCCACCCTTCATTCATCTATACATATGTGTTCCACTTTAAAATAATATTTTTCATAGCATTGAGAACTCATATAAAGAAAATGGGTTTCATAACATTTTCAGATGGTCTCAATGAAATTGATCTCATGAATGTAAAATATTAGAACCCAAAACTAAAAAATCCAAAGTTATTTTTCATAATAACATTTATAAGGAGATTCATGAAAATTAATTTCAATGGAAACATAACTTTTAGAGATAAAGAGTAAAATTTTGGCTAATTCATAAAATATTTTTTTGAAAATTCATTTATCTTTGGGATAAAATAATAAGTTACAATCACATTCAAAATTCATTATTTGAAAAGTTAAAGATAAAAATATTTAAAAATATTTACTTATAAAAGTAAATTTCTAGAGTAGTACCCTGAAAAATGAATAAAGGTTTCAAAAATAAATGGGGTGTAGAAATTTTATAAAAATTAAAAGGGTTGGAAAACAATTCAATATTTTGAAATACCATTATTGAAAACCTACATCATTAAAATAGTAACCAAACATCCTTTGTAAAATTAGATAAGTGGAATATGTAATTCACCTGAGATAACATATAATTGTGTTTCGAAATATAAAAGATAAAATTAGTGGGAAAGGAAAATATAGACAAGGAAGGGAATCCATCTTTAAATATAATGGAAATTATTATTAACAATGATATACTTTTTAAGGGGAATAAATTCATCAATAAATAAGATTTAAATAAAAGGTGTCATTTTACCCAGAGATAAAGAGAGAGTTCCATGAAAAAAATCATAGGGAAGAAACCACCAATCTTTTAATAAATACGTTCAAGAAGACACATTATAACTCAATTAAGGGTGTTGAGTTAAAAAATCAATACAAAATTGGTATATTTTGAATGAAAATCCATTTAAATAAATAACATGATAGGGATCTTCAAAACCCATATATTTCATGAATTTGATAAAAGATATCAATTATTTTATATTCACAAAATTTCAAAGATATCGTGATGCACAATAAGAAAAATATCTCAAGGAAAGTAATTTTATCTAAAAAACTGTTAAGTCAATAGATGTCTTTAAATAATTACTTTTAAAAATAAAAATTCACTATTATAATGTTTCTTTTCAAAAAAATTAATTCTTTTCAAATCATAAGGTTTTGTAGGAATTTTTAGAGTTATAATGTTTCTAGTTTTACTCGATAGAAGAAATTGATTTTACCAAACTGAGTTCATGTTTAATTAACGGACTGAGACATTCTATTTTACCAAACTTATAGATTTCATTCCACTGAATGGATACATAATCAATAAAATAGATAGATATATACTAAGTTTACCAGATTAAAACATAGTTAGTATACCAAAATTAGATATAATAGATCAACGATATATATATTTACAAATACAACAGGATGAAACATCATACAAATAATTGTGATAGTGAAGAACCAATTTAACATCAGAAAAATAGTTGATATAATGAAACCATAAAAATATTAAGATATTGTTTTTGATTCATTTTAAACTGATATCATAAAGTGCATAATTTGAATTAATTAGGTTTATTACACTTATCTATATAAATATTAACACAACATCATGGAGAATATTTAACTAGATTATATGCAATTTGAATCTTTCATTTAAAGTTTGTAAATTTTTCATTACTCGGAGTGATTTGAATTATAATCTTTTGAGAAAATTTCTTAGAGAATATGTTGTGAGACTCTTACTATAAATTATATAATTTTACTTATTGTAATTGATTCTTTCTCAATCATCTTGATCAATGGATCGTGTAGATTTTCAGTTAGGGAACATTTCGATCTTGTATTGATCACAGTATTTTACGAGGAAGACAAATATTTATCCAATCCGGCTGATTAAGGGCTTCCTGGGATTCAAAGACATAACTATATTTATAGTTTTATAATCCTATATACCTTAAGAAGGGTTAAAATTCATTGATTCCCTGGATATGGTTTAAAGATAAACATTTCAATTTGATTTAAATGTGTGTTTTTAATGAAGAATAAAGGATTATAAATATAGAGTGTAAATATGAGAAGATTTTGAAGTTTGAGAAATAATGTAAAAATATAAATCATGTATTCAACAAACTCACAATGAAATATTAAATTTTCTAAACTTTTGATCATTTTAATATTAAACTTCTTCCATTTATGTCACAACATTTATATGATTCTTTAAATGATTGCTGATTTTTTTAATAAATTCATAAATGTCTCTTAATATGTTTTTATATTTTTTTTACATTTTAGGATCTCTTCCTATAAAAATAATTTCCTTTTTAATTTCTTTTAAAAAATCACAAATAGTGAAATTAATAGATCACTTTAGTGATGTGTATGTTATGGGAGTAAGATCAAATGTTTTTTCTAATTTATCTATGTGCTATGTGTTGTTATTTTCAAAAAAGGGGATACTGTTTAGTTAAAATGCCTCTTCGTAATCTTACTTTTAAAAATACCAATATAATATTATAATGTTTCTATCTCCAATTTTAATTTATTATCAAGTAGTATGTTATGTAGGAATTCTCAAATTTATTTTTCTTCAAATTTTTCTGGAACGAGGAAATTCATTTTACGAGATTAATTTAATGTTTAATCAATGGATATAAACACTTTATTTTACCATAAAAATAAATTTCATTACACTAGATGAGGACTTAATCATTGTACTAAATAAAGATACACTAAGTATATAACATAAAAACATACTTAGTCTACCAAACTGAGATATAATAAATTTTCCAGAATTATATTAACTAATACTACTAGAAAAAACTTCTTACAAATTATTATGATGGTTTTGAACCTAAAGACCATCAGATAAAGAGATGATATATTGAACCCATCAAAATATGAAGAAACTATGTTTGGTTTCATTTTAACTAGTCCTATGAATTTTATAATTTGAATGTTGTGATTTTTTATGTATATGTCTATAAATAATACTACAATGTGAAAGATAGGACACATCAGAATTATATGTAATCTAATGCTTTCATTTAATGTTTTGTAATGTCTGATTGTTAATATCACTTCCAATTGTGATATTTGGATATATTTTCATAGAGTATATATAGTGAATCTATTATTTTAAACTCACTATGTTTGTAATTTTTAATTTTTTCTATTTCATATTGTTGATAATGGGATCTTAGGGCATAGAATGAAGAGTTTTATTTGATCTTTTGTGGATTGAGGACTTCCAGCAGGAAGGAAAATATTTATCCAATCAAGTTGATTGGGAGATTCTAAGGCTTGGATGACAGACCTACCGAATGTATTATATCTAGGTATACCTAAATTTAGTTATATATACATCCTTATCACTTTGTTTGAACGATATTACAACACATAGTGTAGGAGTTTTATGTTTTTTTAAATTCATTTATAAAAAGTTATATATTTGTTTTCTTATATTTTATCTTTGTATTAAATAAAACTATTATTAATTTTTATTATGATGTGTTTAAACTTATATTTGTAATACTAAGTTCCATTTATTTAAAAATATATGATTTTTAATTCTTTTTAAAAATAATGACCCCCCCCTAACTTTTAGTATATATGTCATACATTCATAAGAAACAATAACCTCTTTCCCTGTTTTTAACTAACTTTCACTTGTTCTAACCTTCTATATAATAGCCATAAATATATTAATAGCTTATTATATAACATTTCCAATTTATATTTCCCTTTATACACTTCATTTATAACCATTTATTTTAAATATATTAGTCGGTTATGGTTTTTTCATTATCAGGAGATAAAAACTATGATTGTTTATTTCATAATTGTTTTATAAACTCATTTTCAATTCATATATATTAATAAAAATGTAAAAATTCCTATATTATTAAACTTACTATAATCACGGTTTTTAGTGATTCATCATATCACATTTCATTTTGGTGAATGATAATGTTATGGTTTGTGAAAGTGAAAATTATGAAGAACTAGTTTCAGCATGTAAAAGGATCGATGGTGATATGTAATAAAAATATAAAATATATATAACAACATTCCAAATTCATGAAAACATATTAAATATATTATTATTACATAATATTATCATTATATAAAATTACTTAATCATTCATGATATAAACATTAATACATTGTTTGCTGATGTGGTAAGCACGACCTAAATGAGAGTGTGTTATAATGATTTTATATGTAACGATATGTTTTTATATATTGTTAATATAAATTTAACAGAATATTAAACATGACATAAATATAATATATCTTCATTAAATTCATTATTTTAACCATCCAATAAGGGTGGTAATGAAAAATGAAATTCATCGTTCCTGGATGTGGTACTCCACCCCGTGCAAGATTAATAATTCCATTTCTCAATGAATGGGATAGAAAGAAGGAATTTGATAAATTATTATTCTATAATTTTAATTATTAAATATTCATTATATTGATTCATAAATTACATCATTTTTACTATCCATTAATTGTGGTGATGAAAAATAAAAGAGGTTATTTCATGGAGGCGGTAGTCTATCGTACGCACGATTAACGTCCTATTATTTTTTCAAGTGGATGAGAATGAATATATAATGGTTGTTACAATAATAAATTAATGTTTTATTATCTAAAATATACTTCATATTCTTAATATGGTTAGTATTGGTTTTTAAGTGAAATATTAAGATTAAAAAGTTAATGATTAAGTAATACTCACTTTGGGACCTTGAACACTCACATGAATGTATACTTAGAAATGAAGGATTAGGATAAATAATTAATACTAGAGGATTTGGAAAATGAAATAGGAATCTAGGAGGAGAAAATTTGTATATTTTTAGTATGTAATTCAATGCATTAGTGGTGTCATTAATGTGTGGAATTCTTCCCCTTTTTAAGTGAAAACATGACGTTTTGGGAATACCAATTATTTTTCAATAATGGAATGAAACTATTCATGGATCAATGATTCAAAAACAGATAAATAATAGATTTTTGGGTGATATAATGTCAATAAATACTACACCAACAACTTTCACAAATTTTTTATTCATGTTCCAATATTTTTATAACATGATTTTTATATTTTACCATTTTGGTTTTTACCTAGGTTACTAGTTTTTACTCTAGTAGTTTATATTTTATTAAAAAATAATGGTAACCCGTAAAAATTTGATTTCAGAAAGATATATTTAGGCACCATATATTCTAAATCAATCTCTAAATAATAGAAAATAACATTTTTGAATTAAAATATTTAATATTTTAAAAACTATTTTGTGGGAAAAAAATTTACCATTAAGTGTTCTTGATATTATTTAGTATTGATTACTAATTAAATGATATTTAATGTATTTATATATAATTTGAAAAATTATATTTTTATATTTTTTTAGGGGATATTAATTTATTTTATTATATAAAAATTTCACAATGTTAATAAAATAATTCTTTGAAAGTGACAGTTTTACCATTTTTTTGGTATTTAAATTTAATCATAGTAATTATATTTTTATTACGAAAAAATAAATTTTGATTATTAAATAATTAAAAAATATTTATATAAAATTTTAAATCCAATTTTATACATAAAGTATATAATTTTTTAAAACTAGTTATTAATATAAATGAATAAAAGTAGCTTTTAAAGTAAAATATTATCAATGTTTCCAAAACATTAAACATTGGTTTCATAAAATCAATTGAGTTTTTTAAATGATTTATATAAATTTAGAAATATTTATATTTACATAAAAATGTTTCAATTACCTTTATTTCATTACTTAAATACAATAATTTCTTCTATTTTTCAGTTTTAGAAAAATCAATATTTTTCCACTATTCAACTAAAAATGAATGATTTTAGAAGAAAATGAAAATTTCTCATAAGGAAAATTTTGATATGTGAAATTTGAAAAATGAATTATATTTTTTAAACATAAAATTCTAAAATTTATAAATTTTTCTTTTAAATTAATATTCAATATATATATATAAAACTTCCTTAATTAAAAATTGTCTTTTAAAAAATTAATTGTTCTTAATCTTATTTTGTATCCATTTATCATTTATTTCAATGTTTATTTATAAGTGGATTTTTTATTATTAGTTTTTCTTAATAATATTCATCTAATATGTCATGGAAAATTTTTGTTCATTTTTGTGTGTGAAAAAAGCTATAAATAAAATATTTCTTTAAAGGAAAATATATTTTGAATTCTTAGAGTGTAACATTTTCACCTCCTTAAATAAATTGCTTTCTTAAAATTCTAATTAACACCCACTAAAAATATCTAAGAGTATCCATAAGATAATAATAACTCATAATATAATTCTTTAAGGGATATAAACCTCACTATCATAGTTATAACAACAAAAATGAACATTTATTTTATAAAATGAATATAATAAGATTCTCAACCATTTAAGCCAAATAATCCTCCATAGTACATATTATGAGTTTCTGTAGACACACCTTCCATAACATCATTTTTAAAATCGTGATTCCAGCCAAATATTAAAAATAAAATGATTATCATAATATGTAATAAAATCTAACTAAAAGGTCATATTAATATTAAATATAAATCTTAAGATGTATTCTTTAATTAAACCTTAATTTCAACCTATGATACTATAAAATACATGGTTTATCATATAACTCAATTGGTTCAATCTAGGATAATTTATATTTTGTTATCTCCTAATTATTACCCTAATCGATTAATGTAATTAGTAAATAAATCATTTATAATGGTTCATAAAGAGGATATGATCAACTGAAGCATGCCCCCCCAAGTATGGTCTACCCTTTTGTGCAGTCTTAGGCCCACCCATCATGCACTAGAGTGAAGATTGAGTTGATACTCAATAACTTTTTTGAGGGGTAAAAACCTTGGTTCTTCTACCCAACAACTACATCAACTTTATAATATCTTGATAGGGATTTAATTCCAAGGAAAAACCACACATTATTTACATTACCAAAACTTTGGGATATTATCATATACATTGACATTACCCTTAGAAATATCCCAGTTTATCCCATGTTTTTTCACTAAAGTTTACTTATCTTATTCCATTGAATTACTACACTAATCCTCAAAAATAATTAATCCTTTATCTGAGACCAACTAAATCACCTGATACTTTCACTCCTAGATCTTGTGATAAAAACACTTTCTTTAAACAAAGGATTTTATAGAAAGTGAGATGAACCAACCATAACATTAAAATATTTCTATATGTTAAACATTATAACTCACAAATCATATTCAAATCCAATAGAAATAAAGTATAATATCTTTTAAGATCAACTACATAGGAATAAAAATTTAGGATAATTGTGATAATTTCTCCCTATTCAAACCATACTAGAGCCATTTCTAGACATCCCCAAGGTTATAATCTTATTTAAAACATAGAGAAGAAAACATAAGAATGGGGTGAGCTAAAAACCCCATTATCAGAAATTCTCATTAACATTTTATCAAGGTTTATATCATCAAAATATGATAAAATATGATTAAGGGATAAATATCTTATTTAAAATAACATGGAGTAATAAAAATTATACATAATTAATGGTAGAAGAACATGTAATATCATATGAAAAAGAATATCATCGAAAATGTGTACAGAATCCTAGGAAATTAAATATGATTCAAACAGTATAATCATAAGCATAATATCATGACTTAATTATTTGGAAGAAACATAATAATATAAATCATTTTTCTAGGAAACCCACCAAATAATTCATTACATATTAGGATTAGTATAATCACCAATTTAACTTCCTGAGATTGGAATAATCATCCCATTTAACATTTTTATTGGGATAATCATCCCATATAACCTTTTTCTTGAGATTAATCCCATCACATACCTCTTTTCTTGGGATAAATACTCCTATGTGCCCTTTGTCTTTTGATAAATCCTCTTGCATACCCTTTAGCTTGGGATAAGTCCTCTTGTATACCCTTAGGTAGGGGATAAATACCTTAGTGTACCCATTTGATCTCATGAGATATATACTTTACAAATTCATTAATGGGTGATATAGACCCCACCATTTATTCATCCATAAATATATGTTCCACTTAACAACAATCATGCATCTTATCATTAAGAACCCACGGAATGAAAAATGTGTTTCATAACATTTTTAGATGGTATCACCAAAATTTCCCTCAAGAATGTCAACAGTTAATTCCCAAAATTCAACCACCAAAAATTGTATTTCATAAGAATATTAAATTGGTGATTCATGAAAAAAATCAATGTAAATATATCCTTTATTGTTAAATAGGAAAATGGTAGTGAAATTGTAAAAGTGTTTTTTGAAAACATTTTTGTCTTTAGAATAAAATAAAAAGATGCATTGACATTAAAAAAATCATTTTTTAAAAAGGTGATTTAATTTTTTTTAAATAGATATAATTTTAAAATGAAATTTTAATAGTGTATCCTTGAAAAAAAATAAATGTTTCAAAAATAAATAAAGAGTATCAGAAAAATCATTTTATTTAGAATATATGGAAAACCATTTTTATATTTTTAAATACCTTCGTTTAAAAACCAAAAGAAAACATCAATTTTGGTAGTGGTTAATGGAATTATAAAGGTAAAATGAGATAAAATAAATTTTTTATTAAAAATATAAATCATAACATTGATGGGAAGGGAAAATATAGACAAGGAGGGGAAACCATTGGTAAATTTGATTAGAATTATTCTTTATAATGATATACATTTTATAGGGATGAAATCCATTAAGGATGATTATTTAAATGAAAAGTGAATTATTTCCTAGATAGAAATATAATATACCATGAACTAAAATATGATGGTGTAAGAAAATAATAATGGATGAAAGATGTTCAAGAAGATTCATTATTAATCAACGCTGGAAGTTGAGTTAACAAAAACCATTATAAATTTTGTTATTTTTGAATCATAATACATTTAAAGAAAGTACATGATATGGATATTCAAACCCCAAGAATTTCATGAATATGGTAAAATTAATAAGTTATTTAGTAATCACCTAATCTCAAATATATAATGGTGCATAATAAGAAATACATCTCATTAAATTAAATTTTAGGCAAAGAACCCCATACCTTGTTTCATGAATACACAAACATGACCCAACCTTCTTTTTAGCTAACATAAGTATCTTAATAACTTAATCAATAACCTTATTAATATATATTTCTATTTATGAACTTCAATTATAACCATTTATTATAAATATATTAGTCGGTTATGGTTCATTTTCATCATTGAATGCTAGAAACTCTAATTTCCTGTTTCATATTACATTTATAATTTTGTTGTAGATTACTATTTATTAACATAAATTTCATCATTACTTGATTATCCAAGATACTAGAGTTGTGATATTTAAATTATTCATCATATCCTATTTTTATTTGGTAAAATATAAAAATATGTTTTCTGAAAATGGAAATTTTGATGAACTATTTTAAGCATGTTAAATGATCACAAGGTGATATATTAATAAAAATATTAAAAAACAAGAAAAAAATACTATAATAATTAAAAAATATGAAATAAATTATTATTACATGATATTTCTTTTATATAACATTCCATAATAATTTATGATATAACTATTATAATATCATTCAATTAGTTATCAACAATGACCCAAATGAAAGAGTGTCATAAAGATTTTATGAGTAAGGATGGTTTTTTATATAATTTTAATATGTATTTTATTAAAGATTAAAAAATTAATAAATATAATATATCTTCATTAAATTTATTCTTAAAACCATCTATGTAGGGTGGTGATGAATGATGAAATTCATTGTTCATGGAGGTGGTAGTCCTCTATAGGCATTATTAGTGATTTTGTTTCTCACAGAATTTGATAGAATGAAGGTATTTGAGAAATTATCATTTTATAATTATTATTTTGAAATATTAATCTTATTAACTAATCCAATAAATAATTTTTAAAAACCATTAATGTTGGTGATTAAAAATTAAAGATATCATTTTTTGGATGTGGTGGTCTTTTGTACGCACAGGTAGCATTCTTTTATTTTTATAAGTGAATGGGAATGAATAAATAATGGGTGTTATATTAATATTTTAAAAATTATGTATACTAATGATAACATTTTCTCTATATTACTATGGTTAGGACAGGTTTGGAAATAAAAAACTAAGATGAAAACATTAAGGATTAAGTAATACTAGTATTGGGACTGTGAACTTTCACTTGGTAGTCTCCTTGAAAATGAAGGACCTATGATCACTAATTGAGGAAAAAGGGGTTATGTTTTTTTGAATGAATTATATAATGAGAAAAAATTTAGACTTCAAAGATGAAATTATAATGAATATACTTAATATCCCCCAATCCAGCTCTCTCTCACATGGATAAAAGGAATGGTTATATAACCTCAAGTGCACCTCCATGCATGCCATAGGCTGCTGACTTTCAGTTAGAGTGTGAATTTTGTAGTGGGGAGATTGTACCCCTAGAGAGAAGTTTCATCAAAGTAGAAATAATCCATATAAATTAATGTAATTAGACTATAGACAAAGATGAATAAAATAGGAATAATGTAATGACTTGATGTATTGTAGATAAATGTCATACTAGAAACAATACAAGTAAAAGACTAGAATACTCAAATAAATACTCAATAGTCCCCAGTCCCAAACGCCATGTTGGTCCCACTTCCAAACTCCAATCCATTTAGCATGAAAACAATAAACAATAATTTCATTTTCTCTTGTCCAAACATGTATCCATGTAATCTTCTCATGTAACAAACAACATCCAGAATATGATGTGAGTATAACTCAGTAAGTCAACACCACCCTGTCTAATCAAACTATTCTGGTAAGAAGTGTATGTAATAAAGTGATAAATGGGTGTATTAATTAATTCAACAATTAATAAAATCCAGCAACAACCTTCTTCGGCTCCATGCATGAATATCAATTTGCATGTTGTACAGTCATGTCAACCACAACCATATAACCATAGTAAAATAACCTAATTCATCATCATTCTGTAATATCTCTAAGAATGTATTTAAACCATTCCAAAGAAAACCATATAAACATGGTAAAATAACCTTCTTCAGTGTATTGGATGAATATCTTTGTGCATGTTCTACAACCATTGCAACCACAATAATAAATTTGGTTTAATCACAATAGTATGAGCCATGACCCTATAAGAATTACTACATCCAAAAGACCTATAATCATGATAACATAGATGTTAAAAACCTATATGCGTCACAACATGGGTATGAGATGAGCCTTCTCACTATAAGCATTAACACATGGGACTAGGCTAATCGCACTCAATATCATCATTACTACGTATAAGTCTGTATGTTCCTGGGCCATGCTTGATATATAAGCATTTCAGAAAGGATCACAAATCATATCATACTGAGTGGACGTCACAATATCACACCATAAATTTCAATGGATAATTATATGAATTATGATTTTTTTTCATATACCACATTCATTTATATCATAGTTGATCAATAGTCAAAATAATAAGAAATGCTCCACAACTTAGAGATTCTATATCAAGATATCACATAATGTATCATGTCATGCTAAACACAAATTAATCCATTATCCAATTTAATTATATTCAAGGTTTATTCACACAATAGGATTATATAAGCTAGGTCATAATATAATTAAAACCAATGGACTCTATGGAATAATCCCATCCATTATTTAATTGATTCATGCACATGTAACATTGGCACAACCATAATATTTCACAAAAATGGAAATTATCAAACCATATGGTTAAGATTTAGACCCCCTACCTTTAAATTACTCTACAACAACAATTACTATGGAATATTCCCATGAGGAAGAAGGTGTGAATGATCACAATGTGTTTCTTAGATCAAAACCATCAACACACGCAATCAAAATATTACACTACCATGGTCGGAAGAACAAGGGATAGAAGGGAAACTAGACAAATACACTCACTAGGGATCAAATACATTATTGGGATGTCTGTAAGGGATGTTGGAACTCTAAACTATCCTAGAAGGTGACCTAGGGTTGAGAGGATTAGGTTTTAGTGATTTAGAATAAAATTAAACAACAAAACATATATTAAAATAGAATTTTGGGGGAATTACACTATGTGTAATTTAGTTACATGTCGTGTAGATATTTTTAAACAACTACACCAAAAAACCATCACATCAGATTATTTTATTAAAAACACCCAAACTATAAATTATGTGTATTCCACCTACACATCATGTAAATATTCTAAAAATGGGTTTTCAACCCATTTTTATTATAAAAAACCCAAACCCCTTTAAATATTATCAACTTACCAAGAACCTAAAAAACACATTTCCACTTTATCTAGACTCCATTAATTCTTAGAAACACACATCATTGTAAATTAGGTCATTTTTTCCAATAAACTCACTCTACATTGATCCTATCATGTTTTATCAAGTTTCCATGCAACCTAAGACTGCGTTGATTCAAACGACAGGTATCAACGACGAAACAAGACCACCAAGTCTTAAAGACGTGACAAAATGTAGTCGAAATAAAAAATAACTCATTGATATAAATACCTATAAAATGAAATGATCTTATAATGAGGGTGTCTTTTAGGGTAGTAAGTCTTCCCTTTATATAAGTGAAAAAAGGACCTGTTGTAAAACCCCATTATTTTTCAAAAATGGAATGACTCTATTCATAGGTCAATGATTCCAAAAGTGATAAATGGGGAACATTTTAGTGATATATGGTAAATAAAGTCTCTAAAAAATTCACGAAGTTTTTAATAAATTTTCATGCTTTTTACTTTTTATTTTTTTATTTTTCCATTTTTATACATTTGTAACTAGCTTTTACACTAGTTGTTTATATTTTATTAAAGTTATAATTTAAGCCTTTTAATAAAATTTTGATGCTATAAAAATAAATATATGCTCAATTTAGCCTAATTAAATTTCTAAATAATTTAAAATTAACTTTTAAATTAAAATGTTTAATATATAAAAGAACTATTTTATAGAAAAATATTGTTTTATCATTTTGTGTTCTTAGTCTTATTAAGTACTAATTTAAAATTCAATGATAATTAATTTATTAATTTATATTAATTTTAAAAAATTATTCAATTCATTTTTATATAATACTAATTTACTTTATTAGAAAAAAAATTACCCAATGTTAACAAAACATTTCTTTAAAAATAATCTTTATTCCATTATCAACGTAATTTACTTTAATACTAGTAATAATATTTTTATTCATAAAAATGAATTTTTACTTATTAAAAAATATTAACATGTTGATCTAAAATGTGAAATCCATTTTTCTAGATTTAATTTTTGTATGTTTTGAAAACAGATTTTTAATATATGGAAATAAAAATAGTTTTTAAAGTAAAATATTACTTAAGTTTACAAAAAGTTTTACAGAGGTTTCAAAAATTAAATAGTGTGTTTTTAAATGATTCATTTTACTTTATATATATGTGTGTGGATGTGTTTTTGTGTGTTTGTTTAAATTATTTCTAAATCATTCTTGTATTATGATAATTTCATAATACTGACTGTATTAATAAGATTTGTATTTTTTACCATTCAAATAAAAATTAATTATTTTTAAAAAATATCAATATGTAACATTACGCTAATTTTGATTTGGGAAATTCAAAAAATAAAGTTAATTTTTTAAAATTCAATTTAATAATTTAAAAAACTTATATTTTAAATTAAAATTCACTATATATATACTACTTTTATTGAAAAATTATTTTTTAAAACATTCAGTGTTCTTCATCATAATTTTTATGAAATTATAATTTTCTGATTTTTTTTTAAAAATAGGATTTATTGTTATTATATTTTACTAATGATATTAATCCAATATATAATAGATCATTTTAGTTTGGTGTTTCATATGAAATAAGCTATTGATACAATATTTAGTTTATGGAAGAACAATTTAATATTTCAAGGTATTACATATACAATATTTATAAAATAAGGAACCACTTACATGAGTTCAAATATGCCAAAACATTTCTCAAAACTTGACCTTATATATTATACATGAAATTAAGAAAAAAACTCACATGAAATAAATTAAAACACAAATAAAATACAAACCAACCATTTATTTAAAAATCCACATTGTTCCACATTTTTATCAAACAAGGTGATTAGATAGAATTCCATATTGAAATTAATTATAATAAATAGACAATTTTATTATAAATTACCTTAAAAACCTATTCTTTTAATCACACCTCCAATGTAATCTCATTAAAAATAAGTTTTCAAATAAAAACATTTATTTTAAAGTAATTGTCTATATTAACCCCTTTTAAATCACATTTAAAATAGAAAAATAAAATTAGTTTTGGATTACGAACTCACAAAAAAAAAGACACCAAAAAATGGTATACATACACTAATTTACCAAGGAACCACCATAAATCCATTTAGAAAGTTATGTGGTCTTTATCTACCATTAGGCCACCATATGTGCATCCCAATTTATAGAGAAAACCCAAAACAATTCATAAAATCATGATAATCTAACAAAAATAACACCTACACATGAATGTAATATCATCAAGTCAGTATAAGACTCAATAATTTAAAATCCACATACATCATTACACTTCTATGATAATCATCCAAGCCAGTATATACCACCAAAAATACCAAAATAACATTCCTCATCTATAACCACACACACATTATATGTAAAACAATTTAAACCCAAAAATTCATATAGGAATAATTAGGATCATCCTCACTGATCCGCACCAAAATGGAAGAAACATTAAATGATTAATCAAAAATCACAATAGCCAGGGAAATCCTCAATTATCAACAACAAATTAATAAAAAAAAATTAACTAACTTTACCAAAAATGATAAATAAATCCACTAGATGGAATACCATTAGATGAGATTTATTAAATGATAATAAAAATCCTCTAGATCCTCCTCTATACATTACACATGAAATCCCATTCAACTGGAGATATTCTACCATGATTTAATGGAATCATCATCCAAAACCCCAGTAAATCAAACAAAAATCAGGGATGCTAAAAAATATGAGGAAATGAACAAAGTTGATGTATATAATATATATTTAGTGAAAATAATTGATCCCATATATTCTATATCTATTGGATAATTAAATATAAACTATTAAGGAATGTAAGGGGGTAGGATGACCAAGAATAGTCTATCCTGAGCTCCCACTATGTACAAAATAAAAGGGCTTGACAATAAAATTCTAGTATTTTCCCACCTAAAACCCCACTTGTGGACTTCCAGGTCCCTGTGAAAAAATTATAGGCCATTAAATGGCTTAGAAAATGGGAAATAACTTTTTTATGATCCATTAGGTGCATAGTGGCATTATATTGGGTACCTAGTGACTGTGACCAGCCACTCCCTCCTTTTTCCTCCTTGACCAAGCACCTGGGAATTTTTTTTCGGTATTCTCCACTAAAAATACACCTTTCAAACACTAATTTAAACATTAAAACATCTCTAGAACACCTTTCTCCTAATACATTATCAATGTTTTAATCTCACTTATCCAATAAAATGAAGGAAACCTAGTCCACTATATTGTTCACTGGCACAAAAAACACATACCATTTTAATAAATGTAATTCTATTTCAGGTGATAGATCCGAAAAATACTATGGGTATTTTTATTTATTAATCCATGATTAGTTTTGAGAAAAATGATTTCCTCCTATATATGATGGAAAATGAAGAATATATTATGATTAATAATTCACCTGAGAAATAAATACTAATAAAATCTCACTCATATTAAAAAATACCTACATTTTATGTAAGATTTATTAGGTGTGGAATTGTTTGAAAATGGTATTATCTATTTTAGTATGATTTATTTTGAATAGATTAGTGAAATTAATTTGTTATTGATGGATGGACAATGATTTAAAAATAAAAAAAATAAAGTTAAATTATTTTTCAAAAACAAATTATATCATAATAATGTTATAATATTTTAATAAATGATTAAATTATTTGTAAAATAAGATAATTATTTATATACCTCAATATTAAATGGTACTAACTATTGTCTCTCATTTTAAAAATTAATGAAATGTTCAAATTTGAAAAAATATGAAAAAATTTATATATTCAGAATAAATCTTCTAAAAAAATATAGACAGGAAATATTGAAACATTTATTAGAAAATATTGGATTAGGAAAAACTAAAATAGACCTATTTTCAAATAAGCCCAATTTTTTTTAGATATTAATTCAATAGTTAATTATAACAAGGTTAGGATACTTTAACAATACCAAATTATACGATATATATGTTTTTAATATCAAGTTGTTGAATATGACACTAAATACTATAAGGATTATATTGATATTAATCAATAATCTCACTCAATAAATAGGGTTGGATTAGGGATATTTTTTTGAAAATATCTTATTTATAACAATGGAAAAATTGATAGATTATTTATATGATAAAAACTGTAATAAATCAAATTATTTCAATTATGTTAATGAGGGTTATCTTGGATTGATGAAATTATCTTATGATCATGCGAATTAATATTTTATAATGATAAAACGAGATATTTTCTTAAATTTAATCCAAAATATAATTCATTACCATGTAAAGACATGAAAAATCTTGTAATTCCATTTCATGTTTGAAATAATGTTAAATATATATATATGAGGATGCAATTTACCATGTTTAAGGATTGTCAAAAAGTAAATGGTCATATGTTTATGTGGTTTCTATGTTAAGATAATAAAATAGGTAAACATTAATTCATAGATAACAATTTGATAAAATTAATGTGGGTTTTTGTGAAGTGGTATGAACAATCTATAAAAATAGGAAACCAGAAGTGAATTTAGATTGTAATTTATAATAGTATTTAATAAAAATGGAAAAATGTAAATTATTAAATAATAAAAAATTCTATAATGAATGGGAATTTTTTTCATTTGTATCTATATTAATGACCATGTTTAAAAAAATAAATACACTATAAGGTTTTATATGTTTTGAAAAACTAATGATGAGTGTATACACCTATATTACTTTTAAAACTAAATAACCTATTATAAATGGTGACAATAGCATTAACCCATCTATGAAATTTAAGAATATGTTGTTATTAAAAATGTTTACAAGGTAGGTACTTATACTCTAAAAAGTAAAAAATAAAATGGAGAAGAAAATTTTCATAGATAAATAAATAAAAAATATTATTTTTCTTGTAAATAATATCACTAAGTCAAATAATAATTATATTGGTATAAAATGGAATTAACCTACTATAAAGAAAAGTAGAAAAGTAATTGAAATTCCATAACAGGCTTTTTTTAGGAATTTTTTCTATTTTCAAGGAAAATACTAAAAAAATAAGTATTTATTGGAAGTAAAGTAATAATTATTTAAAAATAAAATACTATAGAGACTATAATAATCAATTTTCTAATAATTTTTTTAACTCCACAATAATATTATTTATGTGGTTTTAATATTGGTCAAGATAATACTATCTTGGGGACCCCACCGGATCAGGGAAAAAGTTAGAACCCTATGATATCACATCATACCTTATTAAAAATAGATAAAATCACATCATATCATATTCCAAACCCATGGCGTAACATTATTTCATAATCCTAACATAAGTTACACATGGTAACCAACTTCCCTTCACTTTCACATCAGGGAAGAGTTACCGTAAAACACTACAAACATCACTTAATTTCCAACAAAATAAACAATCAATCAGTAAAAACCATTCCACCTAGATAAATCAAACACTTTTCCAAATATCATATAAACATCGATATCCTAAAACACACTATCAATATCAAATAAAAAATTTCTAATAAGTATTTATAGAAACAAAATCACTATTTATAGTCACTTAACCCACTTATTTAATCAATTAATGTTAATAATCCATTTCCCTATATTAAATTCATTTGAAAAATCCCTTAGGAGAATTTATATCATACACCCATATCTTAATAAACGAATTTTTTCAAAACACACATTACCAAAATAAGAAAACAACTCCTCTACTTTAAATGGTTTGTTTTCCCCTATCATAAGCATTTATCACTAGTTAAACATTTTCCAAACAAGAATTTTCTAGAAAACCATAAATAATATCATGGATAAACATGAAAAAAATCATCAAAATTATTATAAACACTATAATAATCTATTTAGTAGTGAATTTAACATGGTAATTTATCTTCACAACACAAACATTAATATAATCCATTATTTACTCATCATTTATTAATCAATTAATTTTTATAAAAAACATATTTTATCTACCTATAACATACATAAATTTCATAGAGGTATGTATTCTTTTAATTTTTTTAAACCCATGTTAATATTGTATTTTTTCTTAGACCAGAAAACCTTACCTTTATGCCAGTCTATTTTATTTTGGGAAGGAGATAGTAGGGTGATGGATTTTTTTTGTTGAAAAAATTCTCAACATGAATTCGATTCATTACATGAACTAAAATAATGATGTTAATTCAATTTACAATGTGAAATATCCATGACATACACCCATGAGATTTATAGGGTGTGAATTCAATATAGGATGTGAATTCAATTCATTCTGTGAATTCAATTCATGAAGTGAATTAGTTTGCCCATGCCCCACACATGATGTGAATTGTTTTTCCCCAAGGTATAAAACTGAAGGAATTTGGGACGTGAAATATATTCATGTCATGAATATGTCATGTCCTATCGAAAAATATAAATTGATTTTTCCCATCTACAGAAAAACCTAAGGAATTCATGGTAGAATTCCCCTCATGTCATGAATCTATCATGAGCTTTTTTATGGTGAAGAACCCCTCCTTTTGATAGACCCTTAATATCTCTAGTAATAGTCATGCATGTGATATTTTTATCTTTTTCCATAGATTTTCTAGTGGTTATTCCTCATACAGACTCTAATATATCCATTACTCATCACATTGTAAGCACATCAATATGTACTTCAATCCACTAATTTTTTTCCTTCATTTACTCCTCCATCCTCAGTGATATTTTGGGTGTAATATAAAATTTCTTATTTCTATGGTATTTGTATATTATTATGATTTCTTATATTCTACCTCAAATACAAGGCCAATAATATATGAGGGGATATCTTAGAAACTAATTTAAGTGTTCTAGAAATATTTCCCAAAATCAAAGTTATTTTATAACATATGGTGTCATGACGCATGCCAGACATTATGTGTGTTGCTTTAAAATTAATATTTCCCTCATTTTAAAATGTTGTACATGTTAGAGGTACCCTATCAACTGTTTTTACATTAAGAGGTTCCTCACCTGAACTAGTGATACTACCAGGGTGTTCTTGTGTGATTACCTTTAATTATTAAATGTTAGTATGGCCAAACAGCTTTCTAAGTGGTTTATATTATTACTACTTTTTTTGTCTTCCCAATCATTAAGGATAATCCCCGTAACTAAATGGAAGATAAAAGGAATTGTAATTTAACCCTTTTATTATGATAAAGAATGACTGGCCTTATACAGATATGATATTCGTTCATGGAATCCCTACACTTATGATACTCAAGCATGGTGTCCTTCATACTTATGTTTCTTAAGCAAGGTGTCCCTCATACTTATGATACTTGGGAATATTGTACATCATACTTTTTATACTCAAGAATGGTGTCCCTTATACTTTTTATACTCTCGTATAACATCCCTAATGAAATATGATACATATACATGACATCATATTCCATCTTACGGGACACATGCTACTACCCATACACACCTAAGTTATGCCTCAGGTCCTGTCTATTAAGAGTATATATATATATATATATATATCTATAAAAGTCACTACATATACACACTATATATGTATACATTTGGCTACCTATTCAGATATCATTCGGCTTAGGCTGAAGTAGGTAGTATTTTCCTAAATTCCTTTGATAACCACTATTAAGCAATTTACATCATTATTCTTATTCACCTTTACATACATCAACACTGCTCATTTTATATGTACCAGCTGGATTTTTCAAGACATTATCTGTGGTGGACTACTTAGAATACCTCATACCCTTTCCAAGATTCCCATGGTGCCTAAACATACTTCCTTACTACAGGTAGAGCCAAAGGGGATTTCTTAGCTTCTAATGATTTATTTTTAGAACAGTGATGGATAACAGGATCAACGGACCAATCCTGTGATCGTGATGATAGTGGAGGCATATTTTGGTATTTTTTTTCTGTTGTTTAGAATGTTTTATATTCTTCTACCCTTGTATCATTTTTACCTCCATTTTTGTATAGAATGATAGCATGATCATCATTTTTATATATCATATTGATTTAGCTTCCTCCTATTTGTTATCTGGATGATTTATTATTCAAATTCTAGTTATTTTTTATTATTTTCACTAATTATCATTATCATTTATCATTATGATAAACGATAATAAAGAGAGAATAGTCTCCCCATGAACACATTCTTGGATATTGCTTCTATTCAGAAGCCTCTTCTGTGTGGGGAGGCTCACTTGAAATCATGTGGCCAAGTTGTTCGGGGAACCTCTTAGTGTCTTCCGGGTTGGGATGCTAGAAAGTGATATAAAAGGATTATTTTTCCTTTTCTATTTTTGTTTGTCTATTAGATAAGAGACTAGGGACATGTTTCAATTTGGTAATGATCTTGTTCCTGTGAGTAGCTAACCCATATATATGGGAAATCCAGAATTACCGAGGATTGAAATTTATTGTTATTGGGTTGTTCCTATTACAGTTTTACTTATTTCAATGTTGTTCGATTCACATGTTTTGTGGATTTATTGAATATATTATTATTATGGAAGCCTTTTTCCTTGGGTGTGGCAATGATGTGTCAAATCAATCATTATTATAGGCACATTATGATTCACATGTCATGCATTATTCAATATCATACAGGTATATCTTATCTCATGCATTATCTATACTGCTTGTGATTGTTGTGAGTGAGTTGATTATAATATATCTAAATGTGGTAAATATTATTTTTAGATAAAACAATTGGATTAAATAAAGAGTATACATGTATCTAAATGGTTTTCCCATATAGATTTATTATGGAACCATAATTAACCAATAATACGAGGTTTGAACCATGGAAGACTGGTTCTGTGGGATGAAATGTTAGTTGAATTGATTAAAAAAATTCCAATTGTAATTTATGAGGTATGTACTTCAATAAATTGGGAATGGTGATTCATTTAATCAAATAATTTTACATAAACTATTATGTAACAACCTAGAATTATATCAATGTAAATTCCCTTCTTATAATTATTCCATGAAGTATAAATCACAAGAAATCATATTGTAAACACAATACAATCTTTATAAATGAGGAATAAATGGAATAACATGCATTTCTATGAGTTAAGGAACCTATTCCAATGGAATAGTAACATGAACTTTCAAATACTAATGTGACCATTAGGAATAGTAATATGACCTATAGAATAGTAACATCATCCATGGAAATATTAATAAAATTTTTTCCATCTTATGGAAGGTAATGTGACATAATTATATCATAATATAATTAAATAAATTTTTTATAAATTATTAATTAATTGTTGATATTTTTATAAAACATAAGGATTTATTTTCGAATTTATAATTAATATAATGATTTGAAAATAAATTTATTTCCATAAAATTTATTCATAAATTAATATTTTTTCCCTTATTATTATAATATAAACTTATGATAATGTAATTAATTTTTCAAAGCTTTATAAAATCTGTTATAATTTTAAAATTATTATTTTATAAGTAAATAATTATATTAATTAAAAAAATTATAATATTTACAAAATTGTTTTCATAAAATGGAGTTAATTATTTAATTATACATTTCAAAATATGGTTAAGGTTATTTTTTAGGATATTTTTGAAATACATCAATTTTTGGTGAATAGTAAAATATGGTAATTTATGGTATATATAAATTATAAATTAAATACACTATTACTTGATTCAAGGATTATTTAAGCACCATAATATATAACTCCACTTAATTATTTTTATATAATTATATATTATTTTCAAATTATTAATAGTCATGATGAAAAATGATAAACTAATGAAAAAAATAGTGAGAAAACACCACTCACCTCCCTTATAAATATCATCACTCGCCACCTCTTATCCCAACACCTCTCAAGCATTGAGCGTTGTTAATATTATAATCCAATATCCTTCTAATTCCCTCCTACTTTTCTAGGATCTTTAAGTATAAAAATACCAAAACCAATTCACCGAAGGAACTTCTCAAGAAAAAGGATTCAAGTAGTAAAATCTTCTTTCTTTTATATTAATTTCTTTTCAATTTCATTTCTTTTCTTATTATCTACAAACCTAACCTCATCCAAATGGTATGATAACTCTAGTAAATTGCATATATAGAAATTTTATTATGATAATTGAATAATCCACCATCATTTCTTTACCCTCCAATTTTTGTTCTAAAGATGAAAACATCATCTATGATGTGTTAATTTAACGCATTCAAGGACGATGAGTTTTCGATTTCCATTAATGCCCTCAAGGATGGTCATAAAACCATTTATATTTTCAAAAAATATTAGAATATATTTATTACATCCTATTTAATGTTATGTAAATTTTTTATAAATTATATTAATCACTAAAATAAGACTAGTTCGTGATGATTAAAAAATGCCAAAATAATCTAAACGATTATCATAGGAATATTATCTAATTATTCATCCTGGTTAGATATAACCAAATAGATTGTATAAAACTTTAATCTTATAGATTTTAATTAATAACATATAACTTAAATTCTTTATATCTATTCCCATTTTACATGATCATTCATACATTTATACAACTAAACTGATCATGAAAATCAAGGAAATGAACGCACTTGAATGAAAGAATTGTATCTTATATGTCATAAAAAAGGATATAAAGGAACTTAATAAAATTATAAAAATTTAAATAAATTTATAAATGGTTCTAAATTAATCAATTAATTAAATGATTTAATTTTATTATCTATGACATTAAGATCAAGTTCAAAAAACTTTCAGGAATACGGTAATGGATTCTGCATGAACCTCTATTTTTCCTTCTGGTTACTCATTTTCTCTATTTACCCCAATTTAATGATTCTTTAATTTTTTTTAATTTTTATAAATTATTTTTATATATTCCAAAACTAGTTATCTAGATTATATCTCCTTTCGTTGATTGGGAAATACATGTTTAAAATAGGATCCCTTCTCAATTATTCCTGATAAGGAAGTCCAATTAAAGGGAACTTCCTGAAATCATACACATTTTCAATACCCATCCAAAATATATTTTAAGCCACAATTATATTAATAAAATCTACAATATTATCATGAAAAACTATAATTTTTCATTTAAGGTTTTATACAAACTATTATTCATTTTCTGTTTCAAAGAATCTTTAATACCTTTCTTAAACTACACAACTTTTTTTATTTCTAAAGTTTCTTAAATTTTATTTTTATATGATTTCACAAAAATTTAACATCACTTATCATGATATATGAATATGTTCCTTTATCAATGTCCATGTATGATTTAAATTTATTCTTTCATGGAAAACATTATGATATTCCCTTTTGTTATGCCTTTTGATGGGATTATGATACCCAATTCCTTTAATGGGTAACCCTTATTTATATGTTAGATTCATGATGTATGATTAATCATGTGGAACACGTATTCAAAAATATGTTATGAGGGGTACACCTAGATATCTCTCTAATGAAATGGGCAATTTTTAGTCTCATGAGACTTCATGTGTAATAGTATTAGTGGTTAGCCATGACTCATGCTCCTTGTGCAATGGTCTTGGTGGTTAGCCTTGAATCGTGACCCATGTGCAACAGTCTGGGTGTTTATCCTTGACTCATGATACATGTGCGATGGTCTAGATGGTTAGAATTTACTCATGTTTCTCTATGTGAAATGAGCATTGTATCATTCTTATGTCATGTTTTATATTGCATTGAAATTACTAGTATTCCATGATTACATGATCCCATGTTATATATGTTATGATTCCATATGTTTATTCGTGTTCCATGTCTTTTTGTGTCATCATTTTATGAATTATAACCCATGTGGTGTAATTTATTCTAATGTTTATTCCCTTACTGGAATTTTTAGCTGATTTTATTATTCACGTGTTCCTTAGGTTATTCTATGCATATGTAAGGGATCAAAGGGTGTTAGTAGGTCATTATGAAGATTAAATAAAATATGAATTTATTTTGGTTTTACAATTTCTAATTATGTATATAATCTTCCAAATACACTAGAATTTATGATCCTTGTCTTATAATTTTATGTTTAATTGTGCTTAAAATCATGTAATAATATTTCTAAAAGACTATACCTTTTATAGTTGGTATCAGAGAAGGGTATAATTATTTTTTGGATATTAGTACAATAGAACTTTATTATAAACCCTAGGGATAATAATATCACCTTGGATAAACTAGATTGGATCTTACGTAATCACAAGATAGGATATACATTCCATTTGTAAGTCTGTCCTTATATATTTAAATTTTCCTTTTATTATACTTATTATCTAAGTATTGAACCCCCCTAATTGTATTTTTTTTTCTTTGTTAAAAGATGGATGAAGGAAGATAATTAAAAACTATTCTATCTCTTCTCAAAGAACTACTTAGAAAGTTTATCCAAATGTCATGCTCAAATGACTTCAAAAAAATTTCTAATATACTTGATAAATGAAAAAAAATTTATGATACATCCAATACCTCTACCATCACTTGATTCTTTCAAGGATCAAGTATCATTTATTGTGTAATATTATGGTCTCAACATTTTTATCAAGATAAGAGTGGGAAGTACCATCAGGTGCTTTTCAAATTCTTATCTTTATTTCAAACACACAAAGCACTAAATGATTTTCAAGATGTTGTAGAATGGGGAGTCCCTCAAGAAGACTATACGTATCTAATTATAGATTTTTATCTTTGGGGAAATACTAAATCTGATTTACTAAAACCCTATGTTTATATATTTGAAGATTAATCAGTAGTTCTATTTATAAAAAACAAGTTTAAGAATATTTTTCAAAATTATATATAATAAATACTTCTTTAATGACTTATTGATGCTTCCGTTGATATAATCCAAGACACCTAAGGTGTTTTTAGATAAAGGAATTATAGGATTCTTAAAATATTCTAAGGTGTCAATGTGATTCGTGAACCCTTTCTCCTCGAAGGAAAATCCAAAAGGAAAGACTGAAGACCTCATTTAAGTGATAAAGGAGAATGACCCTCACCTATTTTTCCTCTAGTTTGTAAAATGAAATCTCAAGGGTAAAATTTGTTAATGGCCAAGAATATTACAACCCAAAATTATATCAATTGAAATTCACTTCTTATAATTATGGAATGAACTATAAATGACAAAAAATCACATATAGAACACAATAAAAACATTATAAATGAAGAATGAAGGGAATAAGTGGTATTTCTATAGGTTAAGGAGCCTATACCAATGAAATAGTAACATGACCTTTGGAATATAAATGTGACCATTAGGAATAGTAATCTGACCTATAGAATTATAAAATCATCCATGAAATAATAAATAAAAATTTCGGCATCTGAAAAATGGTAATGAGACATAATTATATCATAGAATAAGTAAATAAATGTTTTAGAAATTATTAATTAAGTGTTTATATTTTTATAAAACACTAGTGTTTATTTTCAATTTTACAATTAATGTAATGATCTAAAAGAAAACATATTTCCATAAAATGAATTCATAAATTTGTATATTTTTTTCTTATGAATATAAAATAATTTTATGAGACCTTAATTAATTTTTGAATGTTTTATAAAATTAGTATTAATTTTAAAATAAGTATTTTCCAAGTAAATAATGATTTTAATTTATAACTAAATTTATCATATTTAAAAAATTATTTTTATAAAATGGGGTTCGTTTATTAATTCTAAACATTGAAAAATGATTAGGGTGAAATTTTGGGATTTTTCAGAAATACTTAAATTTTGTGAATAGTAAAATACGGTAATTTACAGTATATATACTTTCAAAATTAAATAAATTACACATTCAGTCATGGTTGATGTAAGAACCATAATATAAACCCACCCTCCCCCTATTATTTTAATATATTTATAGATAAGTATCATGCAATTCACAATTTTGAGGAAAAAATAATAAACTAATGGATGAAATAATGAGAAAACACCCCTCTCCTACTCTAAAAATACCTCCCATAGCCACCTCTTCACCTCACATCTCTAAAGACTTGAGTCCTGTCCAAATTCTGATCAAATATCATCCTAAGACCCTCTCCCAATTCTAGGAGTCTTTGGTCTCAACAAAATACCAAAACAAATTCCCCTAAGGAGGTTCTCAAGAAGAAGGATTCAAGAGGTAAAATCCCCTTTCTTTTCATTTAATTTCTTTTCAAGTTATTTTATTATATTATTCTCTTCTCACCTACCCTCATCCAAATGGTATGATAAATCCAATACCTTACATGTACTGGAATATTATTGTTCTAGTGGAGTAACCCTTCATCATTCTCCCCCCCCCCCTTCAAAAAATGAAAACACTATCTCTGATAAGTAAATTTATCACTTTCAAGGATGATGGGTTTTCAATTTCCCTTACTACCTTCAAGGATGGTCATAAAACTATTTATATGGTTAAACAAGATTATAATATATGTATTAAAGTCTACTTAATGTCCTAGATCCATTTTATATATGTGATATTAATTAATAATATTAAAATTGTTTGTGATGATCAAAAAATGCCAAAATAATCTAAACGGTAATCACTAACATCTTATCTAATGATTCATCCTAACCCAAGTTAATAAAATGACTTATATAAGAATTTAATATTATGTATTTTCATTGATAAAATATATCTTCAATTTGGGATATCTATTCCTATTTTACATGATCTTTCATTAATTTATACAAGTAAATCGATCATGAAAATAAAAAAAATGAATGCTCTCGAATGATAGAATTGTATCATATAAGTCTTAAATAGGCTATAAAATAACTTAATAAAATTATAACCAATAAAATACTTGTATAAAATGATTTTAATTAATTAATTAAGGGATTTAATTTTATTTTCTAGGAAATTAAGATCAATATTAGAATAGTTTTAGACATATGGTAAGGGATTCTACTTGAACCTCCATTTTTTCCTTTAGGTTTCTCTTTCTCTCTCATTACCCCACTAAAATGCTTACTTATTTTTGTTTACTTTTTATAAATTATGGGTATATGTTCCAAAATAATTTATCTATATTATATCATCTTTTTTTGATGGGTAAATACATTTTCTCAAAAGGTTCTATTCTCAATTCTTCCCAATAAGAAAGCCTAATTAAAAGGAACTTCCTGAATTCTTACTTGTGTTCAAGTACCATACATAATCTATTTTAAAACAAAATTATTTTTATAAAATTAATAATTTTATCATCGATAACTATATTTTTTCATTTCTGGTTTAATACAAATAATTATTCTCTTTCTATTTTAAAAAATCTTTAATATTTTCCTTAAACTTCACAAAATTGTTTTACTTCTAAAGTTTTATAAACACTATTTTCTCATATTTTCACTACAGTTTTCAATCACTTATCATGATATATTCCTATTTTAACTTATTAATTCCCATTTAATATTTAAATCCATTCTTTCATGGACACCTTTAGGATATTTCTTTTTTATGCCTTTTGACATGATTCTGATAATCAGTTCTTTCCATTGATAACCTTTATGTTTATGTTCTATTCCTTATGTATGGTTCTTCATGAGTCACACATATTCATGAACATTGTTTGATTGTTGCTCCTAGATATAACTCCAATGAATTTGGTAATGTTTAGTGTCATAATACGTCATGTTCAATGGTCTTGGTGGTTAGCCATGACTCACGCTCCATGTGAAATGGTCTTGGTGGTTTCCCTTGACTCATGTTCCAGGTGAAATGATCTTGGTGGTTATCCTTGACTCCAGATCCTCCATGTTCAATGATCCTTGAATCATTATTATTTCATTTTTTTGTTTCTTACAAATTACTATAATTCCATGATTACATGATACCATGTTATATATGGTATGCTTCCATATATTTATTCATGTTCCATGTCTTTTTATGTCATCATATTATGCATTCTAACCAATGTGTTGTAATTTATTCATATGTGTATTCCCTTACTGGTCTTTTTATATCACCCCTTTGTTCAAGTATTCCCTAATTTATCTTATGTTGATGTAAGGGCTCAAATGGTGTTAGGATCTCATTAAGAAGATTAAATAAAATTTGTTTTTATTTTGGATTCATGATTTCTAATTATGTATCTAATCTTTCAAATACACTAGGATTTATTATCATTTTCCTATAACATGATGTGTAATTGTTCTCAAAATAATGTAATAACATGTTTCAAAGCCTAGGGTCATTGTATATTAAGTCGTGATACCATATGTAAGCGGTGAGGTCAAACTTATGTGGTGTACCAATTGAATTTTATAAATAGTACAGGCCTTTATAAATTCGCAATGGTGATGCCTTTAAAATGAATATGATATCTATATTCATATAAATGAGAAAGAACTTATATAAATTTAGAATTTTAAATTTAATGGTTACCATTTAATGGGGATTCCAATTTCAAAGTAATGGGTTTATCTATACCTTGTTATTGAAACTCTATATATCCAAACCTTTATGGTGTGGTATGAGACCGTGACCCTGACTCTAACATAGTAGTGGGTAGTAGGAAACGTCCCTTTTGAATTATTTAACATTTTATATCACTTATACCAAGATTTAGGAGCATTAAAATAGGTTTGAAACATTTATAGAAAGGCTTTGTACCTATTCTTTTTTGCAGTTGATCCTATCTATTGTAAAAACCTCTCTGAGGCATGCATTTAGAAATTTTAGAGATATTTCATCATGATGTCCTCGGTTCGTGTTCTAGAAGGGATGTGGCGACCATGATCTAGAGGTTGTGGGTACTAATCCACCATCATTACCACCAGTAGTGAAACCATTGGAATATACTATTCCTCGTCCAATATTCCCCAATGCTCAGTTTTGAGAGTTATTCTTGAGCTTCATACAGTATTTACGGGGAGTTATGTGGCTTTCCCACTCTATGGAAAATTTGACGTCTGGATTCCAATATTAACATCCTCCCACATTCGTATGGTATGGTTGTCCTAATGCTGTGGATCCATGGAAGGAGTCGGTTTTATTTATCTTCAAGCATCTGACGATTCATTCGAAGCACAGGGTCAACCTCGAAACTTATATTTTTTATGACACCTCTAAGAATTGGTGGGTTGTTATAACCCTATCTGGTCGACATTAGGGTGTGTACTGGGAAGACTTAGATATAAAATTTTATGATTAATTCTTTCAACATATGCTGAGAGAGAACCATACTAGAGATTTTATGAACCTATAGTAGGGTGTTGTGTCTGTGATGGAATATTAAGCTTGTTTCATTGAACTTCAGTGCTTCACACTCATTTATATATATAGAAAATATGGAATGCTTGGGAATAGGGATTGAATATTTATTCCACATGATAACTCTGAACACATAGTTAGGGGTTCAATCAAAGAGTTTGTGCTAGTCCAAGGAGTTGCCACTTGAGATAAGTGCATACAGATTCTCATGGAGTCTCTTTTTCCTCGATATGATGGGATTCAATGTCATACTCAAAATGGATTGGTTAGTACCTTACCATGATCATGTTGAAATATATTACATGAGGGTGTATTTTACATCACTATAAGGTGGTATTAATATACATAAGGGTGAATGGTATGTCTAAAAAAATTGATCTAGACTGGAGAATCGTGTTTTGGGAATAGTGGCTGACCAAATGGCTAGTCTCTTTAGGAATGATCAGGGAATACGATATACGGAATTTCCTCCTATGGTGGATCATTGTAGGGACAACTTCCTAGATGTATTATCTTGTTACCTCCAATGATATAGGAGGATTTCACCATAAATCTAGTTCTAGGAGTGGCACCAAAGTCCATTCCTCCTTAAAGGATGGAACATACGGAGCTCCAGGAGCTCAAAAACCAGTTAGAGGACTTGAAACCCAGGGGTTTTATATGACCTAGTACTTCTACATGGGGTTCACCTATCCTTTTAACTAAGAATTAGGATGGAACCCTCATGTATTTTTTGGATTACTATGGGTTTAACCAGCTTATTGTTAAAAAATAGTATCCACTACCTTGTATAGATGACCTCTTTGACCAGCTTAGAGGAGTGATGGTTTCCTCTAAGATCAACCTGAGTTCAAGCTACCATCATGTTCATGTGATACCATTAAGAATGTAATTTATAGTGTTCCATAGTTGATATATCTTGTATGAGTATCTAGTTCTATATTTTTTCCTTACGAACACACCAGTATTTACCACGACCCTAATGAATCAGGTTTTACACACATATTTTGGTTCATTTGTATTAATCATCATGAAAAATGTCTTAGGGTATTCATGTACTATAAATTAATATAAAAAATATATTGAGATAATTTTAAATACACTAATATATCCCTAAATATATTCTAATATCCAAAATACTACTTTTGGATTGATAATATTCACTTCTTGGTTCACATCATCTCCAAGGAGGGACTATATATTGACCCAAAGAAGGTGAGAATCATAGTTTCTGAGGATCATCCCATGATTTTCATTAACATATGATGTTTCTTGAAGATGGATGGATATTAAAGTTATTTTATTTAGTAATTTTCATGCCTTGTAGAACCTCTCATGGGCTTGACTAAAAAAAATTCAGGTTTTTATGGTCAAATTCATGCGATACAACCTTTCATGAACTGAAAGGGAAACCGACTTAAATAAAGATTCTGATTCTTCCATATCTAGGCAGATGTTATACGGTTTATTTTTATGCCACAGGAATTTGGCTAGGAGAAGTTCTGATGCATGTATATCATGTTGAGGCATACAGTTCCTACTAATTGAGACCTCAGGGGTTGAATTTCCATATACACATACTCGAGCTAGTAGTTGTGGTTTGTGTTTTATGTTATTGGAGGCATTACTTTTTAAGGATAAATTCATCTTTTACATTGACAAAAAAATGTCTCAAATACATTTCTACATAGCATGATTCGAAAATTTGGAAGTAAAAGTCCATAAATTTCCTTCAGTATCTTGACTTTGATATTGTTTATACACCTAAAAAGGGAAATGCAGTGCATGATTCCCTAAGATAAAAGACTCAAAACATTTATATCCAAGAGGCCAATAGTGAGTGGATGTTGGTGGCCTATTTTCTAAGATTCACCTTGAGGTTTAAAAATATCATGGTGATCCTATTTGGGAAGCTTTGGTGGTGAAATCCTTGCTTCATTACTAGATGAGTATTATACAACTTTCATATCCCATGGACTTAGTCCTAAGGAATTGTGTTGTGGGAAAGGATCCACCACTTTGTTTGTATATTGATGAGGATGAGATCCAACAGATTCATTGAAGTATCTGGGTTATTGCAAACACATGGTAAGAATTGATGTGAGAATATCAGCAATCCATTTGGGTAGTACACCATGGGCTTAACTATATGTACTAAGACATATGTCATAAATATTGGTGTTCAAGTATGAAGAGGTGGATTACAAGTTTTATCACATAGTGTTCCACCTATCAGTAAATTAAATTAGAATTCTAATTTCATGCAGGACTTTTATAGTCGTCTTCTATTCTAAATTGGAATGGGGATGTCACAATTTATTTTTTTGATGGGTTTTCCATGTTACCCTTAAGGAAGTGATGTACCATGGGTTATCATCGATAGGTTGACCATGCTCACACACTTCCTACCTATCTGAAAGACCTTCTCAGTTTATGTACTTGGGAGGATTTATATTAGGTAGATCTTTCACCATCATGGTGTACATCATTATATTTTGTCGAACATAGATTCTTATTTTACATCATAATTTTGTAAATGGTTAAAAAACATTGTTTCATAGGTTCTACTGACCACTATATATCACCCTCAAATTGACGTTCAGTTAATGTGTATGATACAGGTATTAGAGGACATGTTATGATCATGTGTCCTTGATCTTGGAGGTTAATGGAAGAAATACCTACCTCTAGTTGAGTTTTCCTAAAATGAAAACTTTTAGGAAACAATTTATAAATATCCCTATGAGATCCTTTATGGTTGTTCATTTCCTTAACCCCTATTCTAGTCAAATGAATGAGAGTCACCAATACTAGGACCTCATCTTGTTCAAGAGACTTTAGAGTAGGAACAACTTTTCCCAAAGAATATGGCTATAGCTCTGTCTAGGAAGAAGTATTTTATTGATCTCTACTGATGACCTCAAGAGTTTGAGGTGGGACATCAGGTATTTCTTTGAGTTTCATCTAGATTGGGTCATATATAGATTCAAATATAGGGAAATTTATCCCACAGTTATTCTAGAACTTTTGAGATCTTGAGAGAGTCAAGAAGGTAGCCTATCAGTTGGATTTACCTCATAGGTACCATGCCATGCATGATGTCATCCAAATATCAAATATTCACCATCATTATATTGACCCATCACATTCATTTGATCCTAGATAAATCGAGATGAAGGTAGATTATTCCTTTGAGGATCATATGATACGCATCGGTGATTGGTTCGTGAATGCCCTCTAAGGTAGTTATGTTCCTCTAGTCCATGTGCTATGGAAACACAGTTGTGTATAGGATGAGACCTAGGAGACATAGGTCGATGTACCTTCTTAGTTTCTGAAACATTCCTCAGTTTATTCTTTACCACCCTCGGATGGGAAGCTCAGGGATGAGTTGTTTTTAGGAGGGGAGGTTTTAATCTGCCATCCTTTTAGAGAGATATGGATTCAATTATTATTTTTTCTGCCCTTTTTATGTTTGTATTTTGTCTTGGACAAGGTAATTGTTTCTTTAGGACAATATTTTTTCTTTTCGGAATAATATAGTGGGGATATAGATGTTAGCTTCATAAAAATTTCACAAAATGAATTAAATTCATGATGTTAATTAAATTCATAATTTGAATTCAACTCATGATGTGAATTATTATGGTCACTCCCCATGAGATTTGAAGGGTATGAATTCTGTATACCCTATGAATTCAATTCATGGAGTGAATTGGTCTAGAAATACCCAATAAACATAGTGAATTGAATCTTCCCATATCGGGAAAACATGATGAATGCATTATGTGAATTACATTCTCATTGTGAATATTTCATGGAATATCACATAATTTGAATTTGTTTTTCTTAGAGATGGAAGGTTAATTAATTCCCAACCCAATTTTCCTTCACACCATGAATCTATCATGAACCCTTTTTAAAGGGGTGGGAACCATCCTTTTGAAAAGCCCCTCTTTTCTCTGGTAGAAGTCATGTACAATGACTCTTTTTCTTCTCCCATTGAAGTTCCCATGGTTATTCCTTTTCTAGACACTGATCAACCCACCATTAATCATGTTTGAAGCGCATCAGTTATTCAATTTGTATCATTATTGTTTTTGTTTACTCTTCCATATTCGGTGTTATTTTTTTCTGTGAGATAATAATATTATTCTTAGCTCATTTGTCTATTTTTCTTATTTTATCCATTCTACCTCGATTCAAAGGCCTATGTTAGATGTTCTAGTACATTTTCAAAAACATGAGTGGTTTTATAACTAGTATCATCATTATGTGTGTCGAACATTCCATATATTTTTTTAAAATCAATCATTTATTTATTTTGAATTTTTTCCATGTTATAGGTACCCTACATACCCTTGTTTATTGTTTGAGGTTCCCCACCTCAACTAGTGTTACTATTTAGGGTGTGATCATTTGATAGACTTTAAATATTAAATTTTTTAATGGCCACACAACTTTCTATGTGATGTTGATTGTGACTACTTCTCATGTCTTCCTTATGGCTAAGGATAATCCCCTTAACTAGATGTCATGATAAATGAATTGTAATTCAAAACATGGGTTGTTATAAGGAATGAAAAACCTTATACAAATAATATATTCAAGGATTGAATCCCTACACTTGTGATAGTCATTCATGGAATCACTCATACATGTGATACTTGGGAGTGGTGTCCCTCATACTTGTAACACTCAGTCATGGCGTCCCCCATACTTATGATAGTCAAGAATGGAATCCCTCAAACATGTGATAGTAGGGTATGGTATCCCTCATAATTGTGATATTCCAGAAATTCAACCCATTTACTTTTGATACCTAGACATGAAATCCCTAATGAAATATTATATATAGGCATGAAATCCCTTGGCATCCTATGTGACTCATAGTACAACCCATGTACACCTGAGATACACATTGGGTCCTGACAAGTAGTAGTATCTATATATATATCTGTAAACATCACTATATATATAGACCATGTATATGAATATATATGGTCACCTATTCAGATATTATATGTCTTAGGAAAAAATAAGTAGTGTCTTCCAAGTGTCCTTTAGGAACCAGAGATGACCTATTTACAGATTTATTATTGTTTGCTTTTATATACATGCATACGATTCATTTTATATTAATCGTCTATATTTTACTAGACACCATTGTCGGTGACCTTTTTAGTATACCCCATACCTATTTTGGGTTGTCCATGGTACATGAACATAATTCATGACTACCATTATAGACAACGAGAAGTTCCAAGCTTCCAATGTTTTATTTTCAGTACTATGATGGAGTATGGGAGAAAAGGACTAAGCCTATCATCATTATTATAGTGGAAGAATATTTTAAACTTTTTTCCTTTATTTATAATGTTGTATATGTATGTCCCCATGTATCTCATGTACTTCCCTTTTTGAATAGCATTATAGCATGATCATCATTTTTTTATTTGATATTTTTTCGGCTTCCACCTATTTATCATCTAGATGATTTAATATTACACTACTTGTTATTTATAACTATTACCACAACTTATCATTAATATATACTTATGTGCTACACTCTGGTGAAGAGGGAATAGTCTCCCCATGAATATTCTCAATCCCCTTGTTACTAGTCGGCAACCTCTGGTGTACAGGGAGGCATGTTTGAGGTCATGTGGCCAACCAGTTTGGTGCACCTCTTAGTGGATTCTAGTTTTATATTCTATATGATCTAATATCCTCTTTAATTCATATCTTTTAACATGGTTTTCCATAATTACGTCACTTAATCCCATTAAAATCACAATTATCCCTAAAAAATCATTTATAATTATTCCACAAATATAGAATAAATTTTCTAGTCCAAAAAACTCAAATAAAATCATAAAATCACAAAGATGTGCACATAATACATAAAATCAATAATTAAAACACTATAAGTAGTAAGATGTCACTTTCCATGACTTTTTATAAAACATGCACAAGGAATGTATCCCGAAATCCTCCAAAAATTCTAGGAAACCACCAAACTAGAACCCAAAAAAAGATATTTTAACTAGATAAAAAACAAGCCATTTCACATTTATCTAAAAATAAAGTGTTTTCAATTCTCTTACTGAGATTGATCTAATTCCCCCTAATGAATCAAGAATATAACCTCAAATTATATAGAAATGACTCCTAGAATCGTGAGAGGGAAAGGGAAAACTTAGATAAAAATATATTCATCAAATGATCTCCTAAAAAAGGGGAATATAGATTTATAATAAAAATCCATGGTAATATTAAGACACGAATACCACTATTAAAAACTCTTTGAACACCCACCGAGTACCCGACCAGCTACCACCAACTACCTAGTGGAAATCAGCCACATGGCTTCTATCCACCAGTCACTCTTTCTTTGATCTAGTCAAATTTCTCAATTTCATCCCTCACTAGGTACTTGGTACCCTACCATTGGGTACCAAGTTGACCTCTTTTAGGTAATTCCAATAGATTTAACCATTTAACTCACTTCCCCTCTTATCCCTTCATGAAAATTCATGGGAATCAACTCAATATAAACCCAAAAAAAAATTCAAAACAACTTAAATTAAAAATAATCATGCATCAAAACTCATAGGATATTACATACTCCCCAACCATAAGGGATCTTGACCAGGAGAAGAATCATCAAGAAACAATGTAATGGCCCGGACCTCTCCGGTCCATTACATATGGAAAATGTGGTGTTTGATGTGTTCTGGGAGGTCAAGGTGACATATCACCAACACATTTCTATATTTCCAATTCTGTGAACAGTTCCATCAATAAATATTTCTATCAGTAACCTCTATCGGTAACCTCTATTGGTAACCAATAATGGTAGGTGAACAATGTTCTATCGGTGAAGTTCAGTGAACAGTGCTCCATCGGTGAGGTTTAGTGAACAGTGTTCTATCAGTGAGGTTCAGTGAACAGTGTTCTATCAGTGAGGTTCAGTGAATAGTGTTCTATCAGTGTGGTTCAGTGAACAGTGTTCTATTAGTGAGGTTCACTGAACAGTGTTCTATCGGTGAGGTTCAGTGAACATTGTTCTATCAATTAGGTTCAGTGAACAATGTTCTATCAGTGAGGTTTAGTGAACAATGTTCTATCAGTGAGGTTTTTTGAATAGTTCTATCAGCGAGATTCAGTGAACAGTGTTCTATCAGTGAGGTTCGGTGAACAATGTTCTATCAGTGAGGTTTAGTGAACTGTGTTATATCATTGAGGTTTTGTTAACAGTTCTATCAGTGATTTTCAGTGAATAGTGTTCTATTAGTGAGGATTTATGAATAGTTCTATTAGTGAGGTTCAGTGAACAATGTTTCAAGAACGGTGAGGTCTATCGGTAACCTCTAACTGTGGGTGTACAATAACAGTAGGTGTATAATAACGGTAGGTCTACAGTGTTTCCAGAATGGTGAGGTCTATTGGTAACCTCTAATGATAGGTTTACAATAATGTTAGGTGTATAGAAATGGTAGGTCTACAGTGTTTCCAGAACAGTGAGGTCTATCTGTAACCTCTAACAGTAGGTGTACAGTAACGGTAGGTGTACAGTAACAGTAGGTGTACAGTAATGGTAGGTGAACAGTTTTTCCAGCTTCCTATAGTTTCACCCCTTCGACATTTCCGTTGACATAAAATACATTTAAAGTCTTATTTTAAGGACTCTTAAGGCCGATTCAAAGACCATAAATCCTATATTAATTATTCCTAAGGCCCGGGATGTTTTTACTTGGTCAAACTATGTGGGTTAATGCGATCCGATTTTAATGGGGAATTAAGAGTATCTTAAGCTGTTGCCCCATTAAATCTTCAAAAGGGACAAGATATAATTCTCCATTATTCTTCCTCTTTGTTCTAGGCTATGAGACGCTAGAACCTTTTAATCTTTCCCGTAGGAGTTTCACAATCAAACTTTACTCCTTGGATTGGTTCCGCTCTGTTTTGATGCAACCGAGCTATATCAGTCAATCTTCGATATAAGGTATAGTTTATCATCATTCCTTTGGGGATCATATTATCATGTTTCTCCTTTAAATATTATAGCATGTAATCTACATGCTTCTAATGGGGTTTTCTTGGGGTTTGGTTGGTACGGTCGTATCATGGCATCCTCGGGTGGATTTAGTTATCACGAGAGGAGGATCATGACCCCTTGTGTGAATAAGGAACGAGAGGAACTATTTGAGGTAGGGGATTCATTGCTTCTCTTTCTTTTATATGAAAATATATCTTTATCATGTTTTTGCCCACTGGATGACAATTTAATTGACATAATAAATATTTGAACTGGATAAATAAACTGTTTTCCATCGTATGTTATTGCCTATTGTTTTACGTAGATTGTGCGATATTTATGCTTGGTCTTGATGGAAATCGGTAAAGAACATAAACTGGGATTAATTGATAATTGTTTTTCTAAAGATAAAGAGGAATGTAAATGAATCTAGTTCTAGTTTTAATTTTATGTTAATCAAATTAGTGCAGTAATCATGTTTATTTATTTTTGATAACTTATTGGTTAGGTTTTCCGAATTTGGAACCAACAAATAATAAATCAGTTAACCCAAGATGGATTAATGAACTGGTGGTTGTTAAAAGATAATTGATTCTATGGTTCTGAGTTACCCTCTTCTTTGTTTAAGGGCCGAGAGCCCAATTGTGAAGATGTTTGTTTTACTACTGGTTGTGTTTTAATGTGAGCCTGGATGGTTGTGATAATATGTGGAGGCATGGAGGACCTTTTGGTTATGGAAGCAGATGATTCCTAGAGTGGTGAGATGCACCAGTTTATGAATGTGGGTGTCGGGGAGGACACCATGGATGATGGAACGGGGTGGATGTGATTGTTGGATTCTTGGTAATTTTGATTGGTTGTTTATATGCCTTAATTTTCCCCACTTCTCAAGGTAGCAGGTCCTACCTACCCTTCTTTTGAAAGAGGCGAAGACACACGGGGTATGCCAGGTGCTTTCCATGTTTAGTTTCTCTAGGAAGGATGGGTATATTCTCTTGCTATAAGTGGCAAAGACTCGAAGGGTAGTACATCTAATAACCGTGTTGATCCCCCTTGTGTTTATTAGCATATAATGTTTTTCTAGAATTGGTGGGAATGAGGGAAAGTATTTCTATAATGAATAAATGAATAAATGGTGTTAACTCATGGGGATGGAGATTCTGGAACATAATAATGAGGTTGTAATCTTTGAAGGAACATTTGACATCGGGTGTGATGCTAATGAAACTTAATATGGAATTTTTCATGGTTAATTAACGTTTAGAGAATTAATTAACATAAATTGGAACTTATGAAAAGGGAATTAAGTAATCTAATAAATCTCTTTAAATGGTTGTGTGCATATAGGATACCTAGTCTTAGAAGTAACATCTCGAAGTCTGAGAGATGTTAGCTTTAGCTGTTTCAAAGATTAGGTTATGCCCATAGTGTGGTTTTGATTTATAATATATCTAATACTTTTTGTGTTTCTATATGTTACTTCAGACTGTGAGTAAGGGAAACTGACACCTTGGGGATTCTGATCCCTAGGGGGTTTTTTCCCCAATATTCCAGTGGGAGGATTGATGGTTGACTACCCCCTTTGGCCCCGCTCTATTCTCTTGGTAGTTACTGTAGTTGACAGTCACATTGGTTAGTTTTCCACATATATGTGTATAGAGTTCTGTAATGGATTGGGGTTATTCACACACATATATTATGGATATAGTTTTCTATGTACTAATATAGGTGTAACATATATAGGTTGTGATGGATTGAGGATCTTTACTTAGTGTATGGGCTGTAATGGATTGAGGTATAATACCCGATGTATGATACACATTATGTGAGCTGTGGTGGCTCCCAGAAACTACCTGGTTAGTTTGGTGTGTGGACATGGTGGTTTTGTTGCATGAGGTGCATATTGTGGTGCTTCGCCTAGGTGTCTGCGGGAAAGCATTTTTGGAGAGAGATGCTCAGGACGTGTGATGTTGGGGAAAGCAGCAAACCAGTGGGGAAGTAGTACCAAGGTACCCTTGATATTATTTATTATATGATATATTCTTGATTGCGTTACTTGGTTAGAGTATCCATGGTGAGGTTGGGGACTTAGTATACCTGTATAGGTGATGTGTTAGTTTCACTTGTTGTTCACTGTGCTTTAGCATGCTTTATTTACTTTTTGTATGAGAGGCTTCAGGGAGGATCCTACTGAGTATACTGTTATACGCACCCTATGTATATATAAAATATTTTTCAGGATACTTGGAGCAGGTTGAGGATCAAGCTGGTTTCTACTAGCTTGGGGTTGCAGGAGCTGTTCGGGCTTGTGGTTGCTTCTATTTTTACTTTCTTTTGGGAAGTTGCAGTTTTCCCCCTTCAGTTGTAGTACTTTTTCATGGAAATACGTATATGCACTTGGGATTCTTTTATATTCCAGTTTTGAGTTGGAGTTGATTGTTGTCTATCTTCTCTCTCTCTTCCTCATGTGTTCTCTTAAAGGGTAATGCCTCCCATTTGTGTGCTTATTATACCCTCGGTGCTAGTCTCCAACCCAGGGCCTACTGGAGGCGGGACTTGGGGATCATTATCTCCTTTTTCACATTTCCGACCCATGAGGGGTACACTTTGTGGGAAGGGGGTTGTGATAGAGTGGTATCAGAGCTAGGTCTTTTTGAGGGATAGGATGGAGTTTGGAGTTAGGCACAGGTGAGTTTTCATAGGTTAGTAGAGAAACAGTGTCATTCATGTTTAGCAAGTGAGGTAAACACTGGAGACTGGATGAGACATAGGAATTTAGGGCCCCCTATGATCTGATGTGCGGACCTTTAAGTTTACAATGGCTACTAAAAAAAGTGATACTAGTTGCAGGGTAGAGACCTAGGAAAGGACCATGCATCATCTTTCCTTGTGCCTGTGTTTGAATGGGTAGACCTTGGGATAGGTTAACTAAAAATGAGTAAAAGAAAACAATTTATTAATTAATATTTATACTTCCATATTCCAAGTTTAGGATCTCTAACAATTTTTTATTTTATAGTTATGGCTCCAAGTCAACATCCTCGTCAGGTTTGCACAGAAATTGTCCAGCAGGCTGTTTCAGCAGATCACCGCAGTGTAGAGGTTGACAACGACGACACTTGTAGGACGACACTTTGAGAGTTTTAGCGATAGAGTCTGCAGAAGTACGAGGGCTCTGTTTCAGATGTCTTCATAGAAGATTGATTATAGGAGGTCGATATCATCTTCAGTTCGATTCGTTCTCGGAAGGAGTAATTGGTGTCCTTGGTTGTGACAATTCTATATGGAGAAGTGAGGCAGTTGTGGTTCTTGTTCCTCGAGGATCATGAGGAGTTAGCGATCTCATGGGAGGATTTCCGAGAAAGGTTTAGAGTCGACTTTCTTTCTTTTACAATGAAGGCGTCCGGTCGCCATGAGCTTCTTACCCTTCGACCGGGGACCTCCAGTGTTTGAGAGTTTGGAATCCATTTCAAGAACCTTTTATGATATGCTTTAGACTTACTTCTAGATGAGGAGGCCAGGGCAAGGCATTTCAAGGAGGCTTTGCATCCAGATATCCAGTGCCAGGTCACCCCATTTATGCTAAAATAATATTTTGAGGTGCTAGGGAGGGTAGAAGTAGTCAAGAGGACTTTATCTAGGACCGGATCATCACGAGAGGGGAATCAGCATGATTCCTCCTGAAGTAGAGATGTGGTTCGAGGTTCTTGGTTTTCAGGGCAGAAGAGTTTTCGTTTAGCCAGGGGTAGGTCCCAACCCTTCACATCTCATTTCTCTAGAGGCAGTAACTCTCTGGCTTATTCCAAGGGATCATGCACTTGTTTTTATTGTGGTGTTTGTGGCCATCAGTAGCGGGAGTGCTCGACCATTCAGAGTGGTCATCGTGCACCTGGTGCTGCACTCCATGTTCCTCCTTTGTGACAGTTCCAGCTGAGGCAGTAGCAGGCAGTTGCACCAGCTTTATATCAGTATGGGGTAGATGGGGCAGGTAGAGGATATCCCCATTACGCTCCCTATCTTCAGAGAGCAGAGCGTGGCCATGGTGGTGGTGGTCATTAGTGTCAGAGAGGTCATGGAGGAGGTCGTGGCCAGCTTCATGATCTAGTGTTGCCAGCTCCAGGCGATCTAGACATCGTTCGAGGTACCCTTTTCTTGTTTTCTACCTTGGTGTATGCCTTGTTTAATTTAGGAGTGACACACTCCTTCATATCACCTACCCTTGTCCATGCTTTGGGACTTGAGGTAGATAGGCTTCTAGTGCCCCTGGCATTGTCTACGCTAGTTGGAGGTCGAGCTGACTTGTTTGAAGTATGTAGAGAGAGTGAGATAATGTTAGGGAAGAACTGATCTTGGGTAGATTTCTTATATTTATGAATACAACCATATGATTTCATCCTTGACATGAATTGGTTGTATTCGATGGAGGATATTGTGGATTGATTCAGGAAGAAGGTAGTTTTCATTTGTGCGTATGGAGAGAAAGTGGTGTTTGTTGGTGAGAAAGACCCTCAGATGGGTCATGGGCACATTCCATCCTTATCATCCATGATGGTTGAGATGATGTTGAGTTCTTCATAGGTTTAGCAGTTGGCATTTCCTAAGGTCTTAGAGGAGTACTTTGATGTCTTTCTAGAAGAGGTTGTAGCATTTCCCCCTCGATGAGAGATCAAGTTTGGGATCAATCTACAGCCAGGAGCATCTTCTCTCTCTATGTCTTTATATAGGATGGCCCCTTCTGAGTTATGAGAGCTACATATATAGCTTGATGGTCTGTTATAGAGCGGTTTTGTTTGGCCAAGTGTGTCACCATGGGGTGCACCCATTTTGTTTGTGAAGAAGGCAGATGGCAGTTTGCGGTTGTGTGTCGATTATCACCACTTAAACAAAGTTAAAATAAAGAATTGCTATCCTATTCTTCAATTTGATGATTTATTTGATCAACTTAAAGGTGCAAGTTTGTTCTCAAAGATCGACTAGCGGTCGGGATATCATCAGATGCGTGTGAAGGATGAGGATATCCCGAATACTGCTTTCCATTATCGTCATGGGCATAATGAGTTCATTGTAATGCCATTTGGAATGAATAATGCTCCAACTATATTAATGGGATTGATGAATTCTATGTTCCATGAGTTCCTGGACAAGTTCGTGGTAGTTTTCATTGACGACATCCTTGTGTACTCCACATCTGAAGAGGAGCATGCAGAGCATTTACAAGCTGTTTTGGGATTTCTTCTCCAACATCACCTGTTTGGGATGTTTTTGAAGTGTGAGTTTTGCACTCAAGAAGTCCGTTTCATGGGGCATGTTTTGTCCCAACAAAGAGTATTTGTGGATCCATCGAAGATAGAAGAAGTTTTTTCTTGGGAAGCCCCCAAGATAGTGTCAGAGGTGCGATGTTTCCTTAGTCTCGCAGGCTACTACAGGATGTTCATAGCCGATTTCTCACGATTTGGGACACTACTGATATATTTTACTATGAATGATCAGGCATTCATATGGAATGATCATTGTGAGGAATCTTTTTAGTTTCTAAAGGAGAAGTTAGTAAGTTCTCCAGTCCTTTTTCTTCCAGCTGAGGGAGTTCAGTTTGATGTTTTCTGTGATGATTCACATCTGGGTTTAGGGTGTGTTCTACTGCAGAAGAAGTCAATTGTTTCTTATGGGTCTCAGCAGTTGCATCCCCATGAACGTAACTATGTCACCCATGATATTGAGTTGGCGGTCGTGGTGTTTTCTCTAAAGTTGTGAAGACATTACCTCATTGGTGAGCACTTTGTGGTTTTCACTGATCATAAGAGTTTGAGGTATGTTTTCTCGCAGCATGACTTGAACTAACGACAGTGTTGGTGGATGGAGTTCTTACATGAATATGACTTCGAAATATCGTATACACCTGGAAAAGGGAATGTTGTAGCAGATGCGCTGAGCCGAAAGTCACGTAGTGATGTTGTGCGTCAATCTGGTGATTCATGGAGAGTAATGGAAGAACTTTCATCATTGCATCTTGATATGGGAGAAGTTGGGGGGTATAGGTTGTATTTTTCAAGTGATGGTGTAGTCATCCCTGATGTAGAAGGAGGAAGAGTCCCAGTTGGGAGATCTAGTGGTGGAGGTCTGGAGAGACTGAGTTGTTTGTGGTGATGCCCCTGATGGTTGGTCGGAGGATGAACAACATCGATTGTTGTATCATGGAAGTATCTTTTTTCCCTTGACGATGTGCGAGATGGTTCTCAGAGAGATCCATATTTGGCCTTTAGTAGTAAATCCTGGCATGAAAAAGATGTACCGATCTTTGAGGAGTCAGTTTTGGTGGCATGGGATGAAGTGTGTGGTTGCGGAGTTTGTGTCTCGATGTTTAGTCTGCCAGAAGGTGAAGGTTGAACACCATGTTCTAGGTGGTCTTCTCCAGCCATTAGAGATTCCTCAGTGGAAGTGGGAGGACAACTCATTGGACTTTGTTACTGGTTTACCTCAAGCTCTGGGAGGACATGATTCTATTTGGGTGGTATTGTATATCTTAACAAAATCGTCCCACTTCATAGAAATCAAGGAGTCTAGCTCAGTGAATGTTTTGTCGGGGTAGTATCTAGAGGAGGTGGTGAGACTTCATTGAGTCCCTAGGATGATCTTTTCTGCTCGAGATCCTAATTTTACCTCCAGGGTGTGGAGAGGTCTCCAACATGCTTTCGGTTCTCAACTATGCCTTAACACTGATTTTCATCCTCAAACGGATGGTCAGATGAAGCAAACCATCCAGACTCTTGAAGACATGTTACGCTCTTGTGTTCTTGATTTTGGAGGTTCATGGATGGGGCACTTAACCTTGGTGGAGTTCCCTTACAATAAAATTTTTCACTCAACCATCGGTATGGTTCCATTTGAAGCCTTGTATGGCCGACCATATCGTTCTCCGTTGTGCTGGACTGGGGTTGGAGAATCAGCAAATCTCATACCAGAACTAGTGTAGAATACAATAGAGATAGTTCATGTGATTCATGAGAGGATTAATACAGTGCAAGATTGTCAAAAAACATATAATTATCAAAGAAGGACACCCTTAGAGTTTAATGTTGGGGATCATGTGTTCTCTGAAGGTGAGTCCCCTTCATGGGCAGTGAAGGTTTGGCCATGGAAGCAAGCATTCCCCCCGATTTGTTGGGCCTTTCTAGGTGTTAGCTCATGTTGGAGCTATGGCGTATTGAGTAGCACTTCCCCCACAGATGAGTCGGATACATGATGTTTTCCATGTATCACAGCTGTGTCGTTATCTTCATGATGACTCTTACATCATCAATTGGGGAGAGATCGATGTTGATAATGATGAAACCTTTGAGGAGCGACCTGTGGAGATCGGAGACCGCAAGGAGAAGGTGTTGCACGGGCGTTCTATCCCCTTAGTTCATGTCTTGTGGTGACATGGTGGCATGGAGGAGAGTACCTGGGAACGTGAGTCATAGATACGTGCTCAGTACCCAGATTTGTTTGATGTTTAACTCTTTTCATGTAATGATGTAACCTTTGTGGTTAGACCATTCATGTTTTATTTATGAATCTATTTTGTTGATTTTTTGGTTTTCTCTCTTTTGAGAGGTATCTCGATTGGTGGTTGTTCGTACCCCATTTCTTCTTTTTCTTCTCTTTAGGTGGGTTTTGAATTCTAGAGGATGAGAATGTTTTGAGAGGTATCTGATGTAATGGGCCAGACCTCTCTGGTCCATTACTTTGTGAAAATGTGGTGTTTGATGTGTTTTGGGAGTTCAAAGTGACACATCCCCAAAACTTTTCCAAATTTCCTATTCTATGAACAGTTCCATCAGTAAACAGTTCTATCGGTAACCTCTATCGGTAACCTATAATGGTAGGTGAACAGTGTTCTATAGGTGAGGTTCAGGGAACAGTGTTCTATCGGTGAGTTTTAGTAAACAGTGTTCTATCAGTGAGGTTCAGTGAACAGTTTTCTATCAGTGAGGTTCAGTGAATTGGGTTCTATCAGTGAGGTTCAGTGAACAGTGTTCTATCTGTGAGGTTCAGTGAACAGTGTTCTATCGGTGAGGTTCAGTGAATAGTGTTATTTCGGTGAGGTTTAGTGAACAGTGTTCTATCAGTGAGGTTTTGTGAATAGTTCTATCAGTGTGGTTCAGTGAACAGTGTTCTATCAATGAGGTTCAGTGAACAGTGTTCTATCAGTGAGGTTTAGTGAACAGTGTTCTATCAGTGATGTTTTCTGAATAGTTCTATCAGCGAGGTTTAGTGAACAGTGTTTCCAGAATAGTGAGTTGTATCAGTAACCTCTATCGGTAACCTCTAACGATGGGTGTGCAGTAACGATAGGTGTATAGTAATGGTAGGTCTATAGTGTTTCCAAAACGGTGAGGTCTGTCGGTAACCTCTATCGGTAACCTCTATCTGTAACCTCTAAAGGTAGGTGTATAGTAATGGTAGGTGTACAGTAATGGTAGGTCTACAATGTTTCCAGAATGGTGAGGTCTATCGAAAACCTCAATCAGTAACCTCTAACGGTTGGTGTGCAGTAACGGTAGGTGTAAAGTAACGGTAGGTGAACAATGTTTCCAGCTCCCTACAGTTTCACCCCTTTGACGTTTCCTTTGACATAAAATACATTTAAAGCCTTATTTTAAGGACTCTTAAGGCCGATTCTAAGACCTTAAATCCTATATTAATTATTCCTAAGTCCTAGGATGTTTTTACTTGGTCAAACCGTGTGGGTTAATGCGATTCCATTTTAATGGGGAATTAAGCATATCTTAAACCGTCACCCCATTAAATCATAAAAAGGGACAACATATCATCCTCCCTTGTTCTTCCTCTTTGTTCTCAGCTATGAGACTCTAGAACCTTTCAATACTTCCCATAGGAGTTGCACAATCAAACTTTACTCCTCATATTGGTTACACTCTCTTTTGATGCAACCGAGCTATATCGGTCAATCTTCGATATAAGGTATGGTTTATCGTCATTCCTTGGGAGGTCATCTTCTCCTGTTTCTCTTTTCCATATTATAGCATGTAATCTACATGCTTCTAATGGGTTTTTCTTGGGGTTTGGTTGGTACGGTCGTACTGTGGCATCCTCGGGTGGATGTAGTTGTCACGAGAGGAGGATCATGACCCATTGTGTGGATAAGGAACAAGAGGAACTATTTGAGGTAGGGGATTCATTGCTTCTATTTTTTTTATGTTCAACTGTATATTTAGCATGTTTTATCCTACTAGATGACAATGGGATTGACATAATAAATATTTGAAATGGATAAATAAATTGTTATCGATCATATGTTATTGCCTCTTTTTTTTCTAGATTGTGTGATATTTACGCTTGTTCTTGATGGAAACCGGTAAAGAACATAAACCGGGATTAATTTATAATTTTTGGGCAAAAGTTAAAGAGGCATGTAAACGAATATGGTTCTAGTTGTAATTTGATGTTAATCAAATTAGTGCAGTAAGCATGTTTATTTATTTTTGATAACTTATTTGTTAGGTTTTCTGAATTTGGAACCAAAAAATAATAAATCGGTTAACTCAAGATGGATTAAAGAACTGGTGGTTGTTAAAAGATAATGGTTTGTAGGTTTCTAAGTTACCCTCTTATTTGTTTAAGGTCCGAGAGCCCAATTGTGAAGATATTTATTTTACTGCTGCTTCTGTTTTAATGTGAGCCTGTATGGTTGTGGTAATATGTGGAGGCATGGAGGCCATTTTGGTTGTGGCAGGAGATGACACCTAGAGTGGAGAGATGCATCAGTTTATGAATGTGGGTCTCAGGGAGGACACCAAGGATGATGGAATGGGATGGATGTGATTTTTGGATGCTTGGTAATTTTGATTGGTTGTTTATCTTCATTACTTTTCCCCACTTCTCAAGGTAGATAGTCTTACTTACCCTTCTTCTGAAAGAGGTGAAGATACTTGGGGTATGCCACATGCTTTTCTTGTTTAGATTCTCATGGAAGGATGGGTATATTCTCTTTCTATAAGTGGCAAAGACTCATCGGGTAGTACGACTACTCACCTTGTTGAGCCCCCTTGTGTTTAGTAGCATATAATGTTTTCCTAGAATGCCTGGGATTGTGGGAAAGTATTTCTATAATGAATAAATGAATAAATGGTGTAAACCCATGGGTATGGAGATGCTGGAACATAATGATGAGGTTTTAATCTTTGAAGGAACATTTGACTTTGAGTCTGATGATAATGAAACTTAATGTAGAACTGTTCATGGTTAATTAATGTTTAAAGAATTAATTAACGTAAAGTGTAACTAATAAAAAGGGAATGAAGTAATCTAATAAATCTCTTTAAATGGTCGTGTGCATATAGGATACCTAGTCTTAGAAGTAGTAGCCCAGAGTCTGAGAGACGTTAGTGGTAGTTGTGTCTAAGACTAGGTTATTCCCATAGTGTGGTTTTGATATATATATATATATATATATATATATATATATATATATATCCAATAATTTTTGTGTTTTTATACGCTAATCCACCCTCTCAGTAAGGGCAACTGACACCCTGGGGACTATGTGCCCTGGGGGGTATTTTCCCCAACATTCTAGTGGGAGGATGGATGGATAACTACCCCCTTTGGCCCCGCTCTCTTTTCTTCGCAGTTACTAGTGCTGGCAGGAACAATGGTTAGTTTTCCCCATATATGTGTGTAGAGGGCTGTAATGGCTTGTGGTTATTCACACACACATATTCTGGATATATTTTTCTATGTACTACTATAGGTGTAACGTGTATATGTTGTGATGGATTGAGGATCCTTACTCGGCGTATGGGCTGTAATGGATTGAGGTAAAATACCCGATGTATGATAGACGTTATGCGAGTTGTGGTGGATCCTAGAAACTACCTGGTTACTTTGGTGTGTGGACATGGTGGTTTTGTTTCATGAGGTGCTTATTGTGGTGCTTCACCCAAGTGTCTGTGGTCAAGCCTTTTTGGAGAAAGATGATCAGGACGTGCGATGTTGGGGAAAAGTGGCAAACCAGTGGGGAAGTAGTAGCGGGGTACGCTTGATATTATTTATTATATGATATATTCTTATATGCGTTACTTGGTGAGAGAAGCCATGGTGAGGTTTGGAACATAGTATACCTGTTTAGGTGACGAGTTAGTTTCACTTGTTGTTCACTATGCTTTAGCATGCTTTCGTTACTTTTGAATGAGAGGTGTCGAGGAGGATCCTACTGAGTATACTGTTATACTCACCCTATGTATATATAAACTATTTTTCAGGTCACTTGGAGCAGGTTGGAGATCAAGCTGGTTTCTACTAGCTTGGGGTTGTAGGAGCTGTTCGGGCTTGTGGTTGCTGCAATTTTTACTTTCTTTTGGGTACTTGTAGTTTTTCCCCCTTCAGTTGTAGTACTTTTCATGGAATTACATATGTGGACTTGGGTTTCCTTTATATTCCAGTTTTGAGTTGGTGTTGATTGGTGTCTATCTTATCTCTCTCTTCTGCATGTGTTCTCTTAGAGGTTAATGCCTCCCATTTGTTTGTTTATTATACCCTCGGGGCTAGTCGCCAACCCGGGGCCTACTGGAGGCGGGACTCAGGGGTCATTATCTCTATTTTCACATTGCCGACCCAGGAGGGGTACACTTTGTGGGGAGGAGATCATGACAAACACTACTGAACAACTATGTCACTTAAGATCTCATTTCCACATCACTTTTAAAAGTATCCTCTTACACAAGTCTATGATACCATAGAACAGTGACAAGTGTTCTAACATTTCCCTGAAAACTGCTCTCATTATGATCAATAATAAACACATGTATCCCTATATAATATACATCGTGATCTAACTCCCCATCACCACCCTGATTCACATGTGATCGATTCTGTTAATATCTTTTTAACCAAGATACATGAATATTATAATTTATAACACTAAATTTTAGAGGACTAGAAGTAATAATAAACTTCCCAAATCTTCTCTAGAATCCTAAAAATCCCAAAAAATAGTGGATCCAATTTCCCTTTCTTTACAATATATCAATGTCCCAACCAAGTTGATACATGAATAAAGGCATGGTTTTCAATATTAAACTCATGCATTTATCATCTGTGATTGTTATAGGACTTATACCTACATTGATCCATATCTAATATATTCCTCTTTAATTTAACATGATCATAAGTCACCCCAACTATGATAGGTTTAAAGAAATATGTCCCTCCAGCTTCCATACAACACAAAGGTGAAAAAGAGGAGCTTCTATATAAATCCTAAAATAGTTCCATCTGAATAGATTCTTGGTAATATTTTTTATTTAAAAAATATACCAAATCCATGGAATCTACCCACCCACCTCCAAAATCAAGAATACACACCCAAATAATATCCTTAATAAATTTTATGGTATACTCATATTATACATCGGTCTATATATGATAATATTTACTTAAATTCACTAAATAGCCCAATGATTTCTGTAACATTCCTATAATTGAGAACGAATCTCACACCATGGTTAGAAATAAAACCATTGGGTTCCCTTTGATGTCTCATTATCTAACTAAAATAAATCTTCCAATGATCATCAACTATCTAATTCTCATGGATCAAAATATAATGATAAACATTATTCAATTGATTGAAAGTGACCCAAAATACATCTTTACCATTCAATGATATCAAAAATCCTATCAAACAAATTTATTGAAATTATCCCATTTTAAATCATGTATAGTTAATTATTGAATATTATTTTCTAGTATTTTATGTTCATTTTTCACCCTCTGAAAGATTAAACAAGTAAAAAAAGATTTATAACCCATTTCGTATATGGAATCCATTTGTGTAACCGAACTCCATCTTATATCATGTTCAAACAAGGAATTACATCCAATGAATAAATGTAAAGATCCATCATTATAAAAAAACAAAACATAATTTTCCCATAAATTACTTGATTTATATCATATATTTCATTACATACATCCCAAAAACCATTTTACATTTAGATATTAGAGAATTGGGAAATTTGTTATGTTATAAATATGAAACTTCCAAAAGTTGTCCATTTTATGTACAAAACATATTCTTTATAGAGATACAATTTCTTAATTCAAGGTAACTCCTTTAACATTAACTATGACTTTATTAATGTTCTTATTAATACTTATTCCCTAAGAAATAAAATTGAAAAAAAAAGAATGAGAAAAACAAAGCTTATAAAGTGAAATAAGATAAAATAAACACATTACTCCATATTTAATCTAAAAAATCCATAAGAAAATTTTATTTTTTAATAATAAACATTTTTTCTCAAATGTCAATTTCTATTTCCATAAAATCAACTTAATTTATCAATATATTTAATAATAAATTTCATACGAAATCATAAATACAACATCCCAATAAAAATAATTTCTTAGAAAATATGAAAACTCATGAATATTTTTCCTTCAAAAACAATATTTTATCATTTCAAGAAAATAAAGTCATAAACATTCCATAAAAACATAAGATTTGTTTCTTACCTTTTGGAATCAAAAATTTTTTATTCAAAAAACGATTCAAGAATAACATGTAGGTGCCTTGGGACTTTATCCAATAATTCACCTTTATAATATCCTTATAATATAATCACATATTCATATAATTCTATTTTTTCTTAGTATTAACCTATAACCAATAAACTCCATCACATTATTGAATGCATTAGATAGTCATACCAGGCTCACCCATAATTCATATGAAATTTCAAAGAACCATAGTTGGAATAAATAACATATAGCTTTAACTTTGACTAAAAACTCATTTAATTTTTCATTCAAGGATATATTAAATATAGTTTTTTATCATATAAAACTAAGAATAAATATCAATTTTGTTAGAAAATAATTATAAAACTAAAAATTCCTTGAAAAATATGAATAAAATATACTCCGAAAAACATTGTTAACTAGTATTGCAATAATGATAAATAATAATGACTATTATAATTGGGATGTTGAGTCAATTTTTATATGTTTAAATGCCATTCTTTTTTTAATTTTGTAAAAGGTTACAAATAACTCATATAGAAAACATTGAAAATATTCAAATTTATTCCTTTATAATTGAAGTAAAAAATTGACCAAAGATTTCTTTGGAAAACTTTTAAACATAATTAATATTATTCTTGAAAATTTTAAAATAACTTGGACATATAAGAAAAATATTTTGAAGGAAAAATATAACACAATATTTTTAAATGAAAGTCCCTTACCTTGATTCCTATATCATTTCATTCATTTTTCTACCCTCCTTGGTTATAAAATTATATTAGTTTCAAAATATATTAATAAAATTGTTCATATTTGTTACATTATAATTATTCCAATAATTTCATTTTTTACCGTATTTTATTTAGTTACTAAAATGGAAAAGTTCATGTTGGATGTTTGGAGGAAGTTTGGTTTATGAGTAAAACATGACTTTGATAGGTTGAGTAAGGATAAAAGGATCATTGTTTCATAATTGAAATAATATTAATCATTAATAAAATATATTCTTATACACTAAAAACATTTTTTCAACAAAACATGTTTGTTGCATGTATTAAATGAAATATTTCATATCATGGAGTCTATAGTCCACACGTTCACACAAGTGACATTTAAATTTATCTACTGGATAGAAAATAAATAAGGTATATAATATTTTACTTTTACATAATCATACATATTTTATAGATTTCATATTTATTGTTTCTTTTCATCCTTATAACTTGTTATGTGTGGCGGTAATGAAAACTGAATCACATCACATCATGGGGGTAGTCTTCTACATATACGCACGAGAGATGTTATCATTTTCCAATAGATAAAATGGGTATAAAGGAAAGTAATATATTATCTTTCAAAAATCCTTATAATTTCATAAAAATATTATATATTTATTAATTTTACTTTTATAACTATCCATGTGAAGAAGTAATCGAAAACAAAACACATCAATTTTTGGATGTGGTAGTAGACATGTAAACACATGGGATGATTTGAATTTACATTAGATGGGAAAGTAATATAAAATATTGTTCAATAAAAATAATAACATTTAAGTACATATAATATATGGTTTTAATTATGTTATATTGGTTAAAACATATTTGAATGTGGTAAAAGAAAAATAAACTTGAGATGGGTCGGTTAAGACTTATACTTCCTCCTCGGATATCTCTCATTGTATTAGACCTTAATCCTTATTAGATTGGTCTATTGAGAGTACCAGGACATATTGGATGTGAGGTGGATGGTTGGGAAGGGTTTTGGTATAGGATTTTATAAAATGAGTATCTAAAAAGGTGTGAAGATGTTATTAGAGGAGGTTCTCTTTTATAATTTATGGGATAGTCCATCTTGTAAATACATTAAGCTTTTATAAATAATAAATATCATTCTCAAGGACACGGGGAACAAAATATAAAATTTTAAAATCAAAGATTGTGTGATCTATAAATCCATCCAAAAAATCTCATTTATCCTTGTTTTGTAGATATTTGATTCCTTGTCTCTTAGTTGAATCCTCCCCCCTCGTAAATCCATTTTAACTTTACAAGGGTGATAAAATTTTACCAGGGTAACTATTAATCGAGACTAGAAATGAAATTAACCACATTTAAAAAAATTATCCTTTTGATTCCAAATATTAAATATATTTTTAATAGTTAATTTTTATAATTGGAAGATAATATTTTCAAAATATGTAAGAAAAAATGTAAGAGAAAATATTTTTTAGAAAAAATATCATTTTTAAGCATAAAATGATTTTATTAAAAAATAAAATAAAATATTGATTCATATGTAATTATTTGGATTAGGTTTATTAAAATGTGACTTATTTCTCCCTAAAACCAATCTGAAACTATATGGTACTTTATAATTACTCGAAAATAAATGATTGTTTTTATGAAAAACATCTTTTTCCACTTTTCACTCAAAAATAAATACTTTCATAGAAATAAAAAAAATTATCCCCATTATAATTTCAACATAATGAATCCAGAAATATTATTCAAAATTGTAATTTTAGACTCTAAAATTTAGAAACATAATTTTTAAATAAAACTATATATTTCATGGTAAACATTTCATCTATAATAAAAAAATTTCTTTTCTGATTGGAAAATCATATAAAATTATCACATTATAAATGAATCAATAAAATATATTTATAAAAATAAAAAAGAATAAAATTTATTTATTATAAACATTACTAGGTTTATTACATTCTTCTCATTTTTATAAATCGTGTCCTCGTAACAATATTTATTACTTAGACAAATGAGGGTATTTTTTCCACATTTATTTTTTTGATTACCTTTTTGCTTCTTCAGTCATATTATTTATCTATAAAACATTTACCTAGTTAATTTCATTATCTCATAGCACTTTCTTTTTATGATAAAGAATCTAAAATGTTTTTTCTGAATATGAAATATTCTCCTCTAACTATACCAGTTCAGGTCTCAAGCATAAGATGTATTATCTACACTTCAATAATAATGAAACAGCAAAAACATCATGTACCTTAAAAATAAAATCAAAAATTAGACTACCTAGTAAGAAAATGATATAATTTTCTCTATAATTTCATTGGGTCCAATGAATCATGATCTCAACATTACTTTCTTTACCAAAACACAATAATCTTCTCCAATAATATATTTTAAAAATTTATGGTAACCTACCTAAAATGAATGGTATTTCCTTTGGTTATCTGCATAACTCTTTTGTCTACTATGTTCTACCCTCATGTTAGGATGAATAATTTTTACCTTCCCATCCACATTTCTACCAATTCTTCTCCAAAAAAATGTATCTCACTAAATTTTTCCTAACATATTAGTGTCTAACACCACTTTCCATATAATACCTCAAAAAGAACAATATGACCATTTAAATGAAAAATTGTTATTATAATAAAATTACACTAAAAATATATATTTATCTCAACTTCCATGATTATATAATGAGAAATATCTAAGAAATACTATAAATTTTAAATTGAATGAACCAACTATCCATCATATTGAGGATAAAATGTTATACAAAAATTTATTTTAGTACCCATTGACTGCTGAAAACCTTTCCAAAAATTAAATGTAAATCTGGGATCATTATAAGATATAATATAGGTGGGAACTCCATATAACCAAACTATCACCTTAAGATAAATTTAAGAACGTTGATCCAAAGAGATAATATCTCAAGTATCCAGAAAATGAGATGATTTAGACAACATATAAATAATAACACAAATCACATTATTACCTCAATATCTCTTTAGTAATCACACCATGAAATCCATACATAGGTTCTACCATTTCAATTCTATCACTAAAAATGGTTGAATCATCCCATTTTGAAAATTTATTTTGTATTTATCCTTCCTAAAATTCAAAGATTTCATGATAAAATCAGTCATATCCTTCTTCATACCTTCCCAAAAATAATAATTAAATTGTTTTTATACATCACAGTGATGCCAAGTTGAATACAAAATGCCGAACTGTGGGATTCACTCAACAATTCCTTCTCCAACTGGGATCCACTTAGAACACATAATGACTTTACAAAATTTGATAAAAATTTCTTTAAAAACATTAAACAAAGGAAAATTACCCTTATTTAGAATCCTTAATTATTTCTATCAAAAATTACTACACTGATACCTAAACTAAAATAGAATTGGTATCTATATACAATATTTCCAGAAAAATATTTATTAAATCATTAACTAAAGGATCATGTTCTTAATGTACCATAGTTGATAATTCATTGTCTTTTTAACTCAATGCATAAACTATCTTCTTTTCTTTACCTAGATAATATTTATTTTTGAATCATAATCCTTAATTAGTTCTATCCATATTCTATTCCTCATGTTCAAATCTTTTTGAATGAATATATATTTTAAACATTAAATATCACTATAGATTTCTTATTTCTCCCCATATAGATTATGTATCGATATTTTTTAAGAAAAAACTGTTATATCCAACTCAAGATCATGTGTTGAATAATTTTAATCATGGGGTTTCAATTGTTGAGACAATTACATGAGAACTAGACCATTATACATCAACACACAAATATGGACTTTTAAATAAACATCATGATAAGTAAGAAACTTCACATTTCTAGATTAAAATCAGAACATATGAAAATTAACCAATATTCATTTCAATTTCCAAAAATATTCATCATATTATATCTTCTAGCTAAACATAACCCATATTTTATTTCACTTATTCAGTGGGCTAGATAACTGAGAAATGTTTTCAATAAACTATCGGTAGTAACCCACTAACCTAAGAAAAAATTGAATCTAGATGAAATATTTAGGTATTATCTTCTCTTCCACCACTTTATTCATATAAGGTCAATCTGTTATTCCATATATTAAAACAATATTTCCATAGAAATAAATATGTTATAACTGAAATTAGCATTTAAAAAAATTTCAACAACCACTTTTAATTTAAGTCATGTAAAAAATCCATAGATATTTCTCATGATCTTCATATATTTTAGAATATACCATAACATCAGTGATAAAAAGGTCCAGAAATTTGACTAAATATTCAAATAATACTCAACTCATTAGATCCCTAAATATATTGGGTGCATTTGTCAACCTGAAAGGCATAACAAAAGACTCATAATGGCCACACCTAGATCTTAATATTACTCTCAAAATGTTATCTTATTTTAATTTTAGACGATAGAACATTGACCTAAGAATAACCTTTAAAGATTATTATGATCCCTATATATGACAAAAAAATCCATCAATATGAGGAAAATGATACATGTTCTTAATAGTAATGCTATTGTGTGCTCTATAAACAATGAAAAGTGTCACAAAACCATCCTTATTTTTAAAAAATAAAATATAATCACCCCATGGTGAAGCACTAGAGTGGATAAAACTCTTAATATGTAACTTATATAACTATTGTTTTAATTATACCAAATAATCTATACACATTCAATAAAAAGGTTTTGATATTGGTTTATCGTCATGAACTATGTCAATGGTAAATTCAACATATCAATCAAGAATAAAACTAGGAAAATCATTAGAAAATATATCCATATATTCATTTAAAATAGGAAAATCACTATTTTTAATGGTTTCCCTATATTTAATAATATTTAAATGAAAATTTTCACACCCATATTTAATCAATTTATCAGCATCTTGATATGTAACCAACGACATGAATTCAGTCTTATATATAAATTGAAATTCCCAAGGGTTGAATATTTCTTTTTTAGCTATGAAAAAATATCTCAACAAGATATACTAAAATAAAATCTATACCTACAATAATATCGAACTCTACTAAGGTTAAGACAACATGATTTATAGGAAAAACTATTCCACATATGTTGATAGGATGGTTCCCATAAATATATGTTTCTATAATAATTCCACGTTGATTTTGTTTCTAATAGTTTAATTTTCATTTCATGAGGGGATATTTCTATTTTACTTGAAAATTTATCAAAAATAAAAGAATTACTAGATGATGAATCAAAAAAGACATTGGAAAACTTAGAGTAAACATGTAATTTCCTTATAGCCGCATCATTTAATGGCCCAAAAATAGTTGTGGAATTTCCCATGCCTTTTTTATTAAGTATTATTCATACCATTATTTTAAGAAAAATTATCAAAATTTCCCATCACATCATAGTTAAAAAAATAGTGCAATATTTTCATTATCAGTATGACCATTTCCATTAATGTTTTCTTTATAGTCACAAGCCATGTGTCCCAACTTTCTATATCTGTAACAATTACCATATCCCATAATACATTCCAAAGAATATTTCATACAAAAATTACCATAAGGTGTAATCTAATTTTATTACATTGAAGTTTCTTCAATGAATTACACTCCATTCCCTATCACACGGATCACTTATTATCCTTATTATTGTAATAGTCCAAAAATGTCATCTTGACATTCTCATAACACCACACAATTTTATCTTAACTTCCTAAATCCTAAGTAACAAGATCCCTTCATAAATATAGATTCAATATTGAGTAAAAACAATCATTTTTATCGTCATATAGAATGAAATTTGATATATACCTAGCCAATTTAGTAAAATTAGCTTCATAGCCGGTAACATAGTTCTCTGATATTTTTATTAACTCTAAGAATTTCATTTCTATTATAAGTTGAATATATTTAAGAAAATACTTTTCAAGGAATATATATTTAAATAAATTTCATTCCATAGAATCAATTTCTTCTATTTCCTTAATTTTCTTAATCAAAGACAATTATTTATTAGCTTCCCCTTCAAATTGATAAATATAAAGGGTCACCTTATGTTGTTCCAGACATCCAATAACTTCAAATACCTTATCTAAATCATTAAAACATCTCTTATAATTTAGTGGTTCTGTCCAAATAGAATGTATCATGAAATGATATACTATTTTTATAATATTATTTATAGAATCTAGTCAATCCCTTACATTATTGCACCCATTAATAGCCTATGTAAACTAAGTTAACATGGCTAAAAACTGCTGGGTTCCAATTCTAATCATCCCATGTTGTTGGTTTAGAAGGATATTATCCTACGAATTCCTTTCATCCTTTACTTCCCTTTTTTCTCCATGGAATAGAATATTAAATAAACATATATAAGATGATGCACTATTGTAATCCTCAAAATCTATCTCTTTATAATATAACAATAAATTATATTCTCTTAAGATTATATTCTAAAATCATCTTAACCTCTAAAGTTATATATAGACTTGATATGAAATAAACTATAATAAACCACATATAATCATCCGCTAAATTTCATGATTTATATATTAAATTTATTCAATTATATACCAAAGTCCTTTTTTGGTTTATATTTTTAGATAATTGGAAAATATATTACATTATAATGTGGAAATTTACACACATTTTCCATTTTCCCACAAAATATTTTAATTATAATAACATACTTTATTAATTCAGGGTAACTTTTATTACTAAAACTATGATGTTATTAAAGTTCATACTCATACTTAGTCCCTATGAAAAATATTTGAAAATGTGGTATGTGAAATAAAAATCACAGTACTGGGTATAAAATAAACTAAACCTCTTAACCCATTTGTTAATAAGAAAAACCAAAATGAAATTTCTCCTTTTTCATAATAGCCTTTGAGCTAAAATATATTGTAAATCGATGATATATCATGACATATTTCTTTTTAAATAAATTTAATTTCTTTAATAACTTCTGTTACACACAAAATTGAGTTTAAACGAACCGTAATCTACTATTAAAATATTATTTGAATGTGACCTTTATAGCCTATAAATTAAAATTGGTTGGTTAAAATGGGACTAACTAAATTATGAAAATTTTATTATTTGTACATGTATAAAATTAATTCATTAGTTATTTATTTATTATAAATGAAAATAAAAATCATTTGAAGGAAAAAAGGGATTTTTATGAATAATTATTATTATATGTGAAAACTATTTTTATCTTAATAAATTAAATTGATCAGTACTGGTTAATTATTTTAATGAAATTTATATATTATATATCCAATGAAATATTTTTACATTTATCTTGAGTTTCTTCTAGGCATGTGATAAAAATAAATCTAGTCTCATGCTTAAAAACTATATTTTCCTAAAAAACGTTTTCCATCAATTTTTTTACTCGTATTTTTAAATTAATTTCGGATAATTTTAAAGATTTAATCATGAAAATTGGATTCTATATTTTAAAATTGGGATGATAATATTTTTTAATTATTACACTTTTATTTTTGGTCATGTAATGCCCTGACCCGAGATACCCAGAGTCGGTGAATTATTACATAACATTGGCATGATCACAAGAAAAATCATGTCTCGAAAGACCGATTAGTTTAGTAGCTTTGGAAACACTAGATACATTAATAAAGTTTGCATTACATCAGAAAATGAAAACTACAACAACATATTTTCTTCATATCCCATCATACTATCCCTACAAGTCATTCATAAAATACTTCTTCACATCCTAGGAAAAATAAAACATTGAAAGGGTTGAGCTCAGATGCTCAGTAAGGATAACAATATAGCGGAAACTTTCATAAATAAAAATAAAAATTTAAGGCAATGTATAACTAAACCAAAAGCCTTTTAAAATTGAACTTCAGCATAATATGGCAAGGATAAAATAAAATAATGCCATTTACTTATTCACCTGGATATTCTACTAGTCGAATAATCACATGAAAATATTAATAACTACTTTCATAATGACGGAATGCATAATGCCAGACTATCATAACCACGTAGCCATGGCCTCGTGCCCAGACTACAAATAAGATTTTGTCAAGACCTCGTGCTAAGACACTAGTGTGCCTCATGAGACCTATCGATGCATCGAGGAGCTATAGCAGGCTCCACCCGTCACTTAATAAGTCCAATGCATTCCTCATATGAAAAGTTGAAACATAACATAAACATTCGTATTAAAACTATCATACGAAATGTCAATACTTTACCCACAAAAAATGAATGGTATAAAAATAGTACATCCACAGTCAACCATAACTCATTAAATACAATATGGAAGATTGTATTGCAATAGATTACCCTCAATCGAGAATAATGAAGGATATTGACATAGATGAAAATAATCATCCAAACTATTTGAGAGAAATATCACCCTTTTTCTTGAAATCATTTAAAAGTCACACTATTTGTTAGGAAGCCATTTAAAATAGATTTTTGAATCAAAGTGTCACATAACACTTTGAAACTTTTAAAAGGAGTATTAATTTTAAAACTTTAATGTCCATATAAATAAATCCTTAAAACCATTTTTAAAACATGGACATTAATGAGCAAGATTTAGAAGAATAAGTCTTTAAAACATTTAAAAATGGTATTTTAGTTAGAGTTTCTAACCAAAATAGAGACACTTTAATACAAATAATTGAGGTAATAAAAACTTTGTAATATCATGAGAATAAAGAGATTAATTATATACTATGCCAAAGTACATTATATACACCACATAAAAGTGATTTGGTGTATAACAACAAAGAAGACTCAATGGAATGTAAATTGAGATGAGATATCTCATAAAGGTCGTATCCTTAGGTTAAGGATAAATCAACGACATAATTATGTGTGACAAATATAAATACACTAAATATTATTGGATATTCAGTGTAAAACAATCAAAGGGAATTCACATATATTCTTGTAAAAACAACACCAATGAATTGGATGTTTATCTCAACAAATCGAGATTGAGTAAAAATTACTCTTATCAAGTTCATACCAATGACTTGAGAATTTATCAATGGAGTGATTATGTGTATAAAAAGTATATCCACAGAAAGGGGAGTGGAAATTATGACATAATGAAATGAATAGTGATTCTACACATAATCTTGGAGTAAAATAATCAATGAAGTATGCGTAAAGCCGAATGAGTGGAAATTGAAATTTCAAATTCCCTTATTGATTTGTTAACATAAAAAACATACACCCATGAAAGAAGGATCATAAAATTATTATGTAAATATAAATTAATTAATGAATATTAAGCAATGAATACAAACATGGGCAGTATACACACCACATGTAATAAATAAGTGGTGAACAATGGAATTCTCATGGAATTAAAAGTGATATAAGAAACCCCTTACTTTGTACTTTTTCCTTGGTCGAAGGTAGGTTAACCTCATGTATAATGGTGAAATAATTTTTATTGAATTATAAAATAATAATTTACATTAATATGATATCATATATGATCTTTTAACATTGATTTGTTAATAATATCTTAGTATTATCGTCATTTCGGGTGTTAAGTTACTCGTTTTCCTTTATATTCTTTGTTACGTAAGCCATGTTTGTTATGGATAGGTTGTATCTTATTCATATCAAGAATTATATCAAGTCATTAAACATTATTTTTAATCATAAAATTATAATTATACTTGAATGGATACGATGGAGAATGAATCTCATCGCGTTCGTGGAGACGGTAGCCCGTACATAGGCACGAGCGACAATATCATTCTTTTGATGTTAAAATAATATATAATTGGATGTTATATCATATATATAGAATAATTACCATGTTATATTTATTATTTAGATTAATTACACATCATTATTATACCCATCCAAATAATAATTTATTGAATGACAATTAGACCACGATGTGGAGACGGTAAGTCGTACATACGTACGTATGGTGACATGCCATTCAAAGGATGGATAGAATACTGAATATGGTTGTACCATATTTTTAATAACATCACAGTATATATAAGATAATGGAGTTATTATTTTAGAATATAAATAACAAAGAAAGAAGTTGAATAAGAAAGGAACTTGAATGAGGGTGGTGAAAACATTACCTCTTCTTCGGGTTCTTCCTTTTGATTTGATCAAAATGCCTTCTTAGGTTGGCTTTATGATCAAACTAATGACTCTATGTTGTAGTGAGATAATTGGAGAGAGTATTTGGGCAGGGTTTGGACGAGCCAAAAGGCTTCGAATGTGTGAATTAGTGAGATGGGGGAGTGCCCTTTTATAAGAGGGGTGAAGGGTACCTTTGGAAAAGATAAAAATATTATTTTATAATAAATTCACATTCGGTTTATAATGTCTCCAAAGTGTATTATTTAAATTTTAATGTGGGTATGGGTCGAAAACCACTCAACAAATAGAATTTATACAGGTTTGGGTCATTATATTAACCTTCTCTTTAAGTATTAACTCTTAGTTAATTAGTTTCACATTTACAGTGTCTCTTTGTATTTTTATATTATATGGTTAATAAACTTACTATATAAATCCAAGAGACCCCCAAGTGGTCCATTAATGAAACACCTATCATGATATAAGTCTATTGGATGAACCTTAGATTTTTATAAATTTAATATAAATTAATAATATAATATTTGTTTTAAAAACTCCTTTATGACAATTTTGACACTATTGGGTATTTTGTTTTTGATAAATTCATAACAGCATTATTACTTCGATCGCAATTAATATAATCAATCCTAATATGTAATAGTAACCTATAAAATTAGTGGAGTTCATAAAAAGTCTCAAATTACATTTATTATGATATTTATAATATCAATTTGTTTAATATTTCATTAATTAGGTAATTACTGCATCACCATTTTGTTATAAATAAATTAAATTATATAATGTCTAAAAATTATAAATAAAATACCATTATGTAGGAAAACGTTTTATCTTTCTAATTAATATTTACAATCTTATTTATCTTATGTATAACCCTATATTAAAAATGTTTTAGTAAATAAACATTGATTTTAACTCTTTTAACACTTCTTTGAATTAAATAATAATAAATGTCCTAATCTAATACAAGTGGACCTAGATGATAATATTTTACTCCTAAGGTTGTTTTTGGTCGAGCTACACATGTCCAATAGAATTAGTACATGTTTTAGGGTAATATTAATATCATTTTTACCCTTAATTACCATATTTACTTTTAACCGTGGTAAATAAAAGTAAAACGTTACTATTCACCAAAAATTATTTTCATCTAATTGAACCACATTTTACTCCTTGATATTAATCATGTCTCTCAGATTTTCAAAATTCCACTCACAAAAGTGGTAAAATTAAGTTTTACGAAAAATTCAGTTTTTTAACTTCAACTTAGTGGTTTTACTATTCATCAAAAACTGAAAGTTTCCAGAAAAATACCAAAAATTAGGCCTAATCTATATTTGATATTATGAATTCCAAAATTATGTCTATTTTACCAAATTCAAAAAATATCAGTTTCATTAATTAATTTAAAAATTAATTCCCGTCGTCAAAACAAATAGCGTGTTTTTAAGAGGTAATAACTATCAAAAGATTGACACTTGTTTATGTCTGGTTTAAATGTGAAATTACATCCAATGACCAACATTGTATTGAATGGTAAAAATATATTCTAAATATACTTTAAACCCACTCAAATTAATAATTTATCACTATTAATTATTTCTATTAAAAAAGATGTTTTTAATTAAAATTTAGTAATTTTCACTATTCATCAAAATATGAAAGTTATCCGAAAAGTATCAAAATTTTACCCTAAGCTAATTTTTATATTAAAAATCCAAAAATGAAGTCAATTTCGAATGATAAAATTTATAAAACTTTAAAAAGTAGGTATTACTATTCATAACGGCTAGTTTGATTGGTTGTGGTGTGTTAGGATCTCGAAGATGCGTACAATGCACGCCATTGCATTATTCAAAGGGAAACGTATCATGGAAGATTGGGGTGTCACATTCTCCCCTCCTTCAATAAATTGTGTCCTCGTAATTTTTTTAAAATTGGGCTTGATAATATAATGGAAAGTCCCACATCGGAAAAAGAGTCAATAAAACTATCACTTTAAAAGAAAGGAAGAGAGGTATAAAGGTCACCCAAGATAAACCATACTAGGATTCCATGTAGGAAAACATGGATATGGACGATAAACTAAGTGTTATGTTCTGATGGAGAGGGATATAAAACATGATCAGGAGAAAGTTAACAATAATAAAATCACAAAATTGTGTTGGGACAAACGGTCATTAGTCTCCTAGTAGGAAAAGTAAACAGACAACATTTTTTGTTTTAAGTTACATTACATAAGGAAGAGGAATTAATTTATGATATTGACTAAGAAAATAAATAGATATACTTATTTTTTATGTAGAGTTTCATTCTTTAATAAATTTTTACCACTACCTCTTTTTTTGAACAATGAGTATTCAAGAAGACTTGGTCACAATGGAAGAGCTAGAATAAACTTCTATAGAAATACATGATCCACGTAGGATAAACTATATATTTACCTTGTCTTTAGAGATTAATAAAAAACAAAATGGTTAGTATAATATCTGATGATCCCCCAAATGGATATTCCATTAGAGAAAAAAAACACTAAACTTAATTTCTAAAATTAAACCATCAATACCCCAAAGTTAAATAAATACCATTCAATGACCAATTGTCCTTAACATCCTTCAATATAATCCAAACTAATATTGAAACCCAAAACTTATAATAATGTATTCTTCCATGTTAAATTGTATCTCCAAATGACATTAATTACTCTTAAAGTCACATACTTAAAAGTAATTAACCTAATCATTTCCATAAATAACCCATATCACTATAAATCCAAAATAAAAACATAGATAAAAATCAACCATTACTCCTCAAATGGAATCCCATACTATTCTATTTTCCCTGGGCATATAGTGTTCACAACAAAGCGAAAAACTTCCAAAATAACATTTATCACTTAATCACCAAATCCTTTTCCTATACTAAGGGTATTCATTTGATAATACATAAGATCCCAAATCAAGTTATTATTGATCAATAAAATCATTTAACTAAAAATAATAGTCACACTAACCAGGGACTTCATGTAGTCCAGTGGTAGGTGATAAATCCCAATCACACTTTGGTTGTGGGTTCGATTCCCACAGCTTTTTCTAACGCGACGGGTTGTCACACGGTCTGCGTGTTGTCCTTTTTCAAAAACTATATTTTATAACATTACCAAAATGAGATAAATTCCTCAAATTAACCATAACATAATTTAACCAAAAATCTTATCTCAGACCTTGCATTTTCATCCCAAATTATAATAACTTATAATTGCCTCAATCCCAACGATCATATAAAACCAAATGGTTATTTATAACTATATACACAAGAGAAAAGATAATTCTTCCACAAATATCATTCTCACATGGCAAAGTACAGGGTTAAAAGTATAAGAGAAAATTATTCCAAAGTAAACCCATCAACAAGGAGCACTAATACTTTTTAAAAATTTCTCCAACCATTTATTCCCACATAGCTTCTTCTTTGACCAAGAAAATATCCTATAGAATAGGGCATTCACTCAGGTAATGGCCAGGTCCCCTACATTTACAGAAAATGACTGTAAATGGATTCTTGGGACCATTTTTATCTTCTTCCATAGTAATCTTCATTTTTCATCGGCAATTATTCACTTTATGTCCTTTCTTCCCGCACGTAAATCATCTTTGTCCCATTGAGACACTTTTTTGGGTGTCTCCTTGCACATTTCCTACATGATGGAAATTGAGTATTCCTTTCTCCATGGTCTCCACTACTGGATATCTTATCATTCATCACTTTTCTCTTCTTTGTTGAGTCCGGGAATTGCTAAATATATATATTGTTGATCATATTTTTGGAAAATTGATTTGGCATAAAGACGATATCTTTTACGCCTATCAACATTCCATTTTGTTGCTCATTTCCACCACCTTTCCCACCTTGTACATCATTCTAAAAGTCACTATAACTTCCTTGGAATCCAGCCATTGACTAAAACCAGAAAGCATTGTGTGAGTAACAGTAGTCATAAAATCATTTAGAGATTAACATGTCATCATATTCTCAATTTGAAACACATTAGGATTAACCAAGGTCATTTACTCTCATCTTATATATATAATACTTCAAATCAGTTTGTAAAGAAAATGTAAATTATCCTAAGCATATCCCCCGGGAGTGTCATAACCAAGAGTGAAGCAAGGCCCGTTGTCGTGCACCAGTTCCTGTTCGAGTCTAGCTCAAAGTGGTGTTTTCGGGTTTTACCCCTAGGTACATTTGTGCCAGAGCCGCCTCTACCTGCTCGTATCCAGACAGGGATGTATTGCTCGGAAAATTCACAAAATCTTTACAATACCAAAATTCTAGGAAGTTCTTTTATACTAATCCTCAAAGTTCATCTTAGGTCTACGTGCTCTAATCAGAGTTTATCTAAATCTAGCTTCCAAAGTTTGTACTAAACTTCCTCTGATACCAAATGTAACTCCCCGACCCTAGATACCCAGAGTCGGTGCATTATTAAATAACAATTGGCATGATCACAAGAAAGATCAAGTCTCGAAAGACTGATTAGTTTAGTACCCTTGGAAACCCGAGATACATTAATAAAGTTTGCATTACATCATAAAATGAAAACTACAACAACATATTGTCTTCATATCCCCTCATACTATCCCTACAGGTCATTCATAAAATACTTCTTCACATCCTAGGAAAAATAAAACATTTAAAGGGGTGAGCTCAGATGCTCAGTAAGGATAACAATATAGCAGAAACTTTCATAAATAAAAATAAAAATTTAAGGAAATGTATAACTAAAACAAAAGACTTTTAAACTTGAACTTCAGCATAATATGGAAAGGATAAAATGAAATAATTCCATTTACTTATTCACATTGATATTTTACTAGTCGAATAATCACATGAAAATATTAATAACCACTTTCATAATGATGGAGTGCATAATTCCAGACTATCATAACCACATAGCCAAGGCCTCATGCCAAGACTACAAATAAGATTTTGTCAAGGCCTCGTGCCAAGACACTACTTTTCCTCATGAGACCTACCGATGCATCGAGGAGCTATAGCGGGCTCCACCCGTCACTTAATAAGTCCAATGCATTCCTCATATGAAAAGTTGAAACATAACATAAACATTCGTATTAAAACTAGCATACTAAATGTCAATACTTTACCCACAAACCATGAATGGTATAAAAATAGTACATCCACAGTCAACCATAACTCATTCAATACAATATGGAAGATTGTATTGTAATAGATTAACCTCAATCGAGAATAATGAAGGATATTGACATAGATGAAAATAATCATCAAAACTATTTGAGAGAAATATCACCCTTTTTCTTGAAATCATTTAAAAGTCACACTATTTGTCAAGAAGAAATTTAAAATAGATTTTTGAATCAAAGTGTCCCGTACCACTTTGAAACTTTTAAAAGGAGTTTTAATTTTAAAACTTTAATATCCATATAAATAAATCCTTAAAACCATTTTTAAAACATGGACATTAATGAGCAAGATTTAGAAGAATAAGTCTTTAAAACATTTAAAAATGGTATTTTAGTTAGATTTTCTAACCAAAAGAGAGACACTTGAATACAAATAATTGAGGTAATAAAAACTTTTTAATATCATGAGAATAAAGGGATTCATGATATACTATGTCAAAGTACATTATATACACCACATAAAAGTGATTTGGTCTATGACAACAAAGAAGTCTCAATCGAATGTAAATTGAGATGAGATCTCTCATAAAGGCCGTATTAGGTTAAGGATAAATCAACGACATAATTATGTGTGACAAATATATATACACTAAATATGATTGTATATTCAGTGTAAAACAATCAAAGGACATTCACACATATTCTTGTAAAAACAACACCAATGAATTGGATGTTTATCTCAACAAATCGAGATTGAGTAAAAATTACTCTTATAAAGTTCATACCGATGACTTGAGAATTTATCAATGGAGTGATTATGTGTATAAAAAGTATATCCACAGAAAGGGGAGTGGAAATTATGACATAATCAAATGAATAGTGATTCTACACATAATCTTGGAGTAAAATAATCAATGAAGTATGCGTAAAGCTGAATGAGTGGAAATTGAAATTTCAAATTACCTTATTGATTTGGTAACATAAAAAAAATACACCCAAGAAAGAAGGATCATACAATGATGATTTAAATATACCTGAATTAATGTATATTACACAATGAATTCAAACATGGGCAGTACACACACCACATGTAATAAATAAGTGGTGAACAATGGAATTCTCACCGAATTAAAAGTGAGATAAGAAACCCCTTACTTTGTACTTTTTCCTTGGAATAAATTAGTTTAACCTCCTTTATAATGTTTAAATAATTTTTATTGAATTATTCGAGAATAATTTACATTAATATGATATCATATATGATCTTTTAACATTGATTTGTTAATAATATCTTAGTATTATCGTCATTTCAGGTGTTAACTTACTCGTTTTCATTATATTATTTGTTACGTAAGACATGTTTATTATGGATAGGTTGTATCTTATTCATATCCATAATTATATCAAGTCCTTAAAAATTATTTTTAATCATAAAATGAGAATTATACTTGAATGGATACGATGGAGAATGAATCTCATCGCGTTCGTGGAGACGGTAGTCCGTACGTACGCACGAGCGACAATATCATTCTTTTGATGTTAAAATAATATATAATTGGATGGTATATCATATATAAATAATAATAATCATGTTATAGTTATTATTTACATGAATTACACATCATTATTATACGCATCCAAATAATAATTTATTGAATGACAATTACACCAGAATGTGGAGATGGTAAGTTGTACGTACGCACATATGGTGACATGCCATTCAAAGGATGGATGGAATGATGAATATGGTTGTACCATATTTATAATAACATCACAGTATATAGAAGATACTGTAGTTATTATTTTAGAATATAAATAACAAATAAAGAAGAAGTTGAAGAAGAAAGGAACTTGAATGAGGGTGGTGAAAACATTACCTCTTCTTTGGGTTCTTCCTTTTGATTTGATCAAAAGGGCTCCTTAGGTTGGATTTCTGATCAAACTATGGACTCTAGGTTGTAGTGAGATAAGTTGAGAGAGTATTTGGGCAGGTTTTGGCTGAGCCAAACGGCTTTTAATGTGTGAATTAGTGAGAAGGGGGATTGCCCTTTTATAAGAGGGGTGAGGGGAACCTTTGGAAAAGCTAAACATATTATTTTATAATAAATTCATATTCAGTTTATAATGTCTCCAAGGTGGATTATTTAAAGGTTAAGGTAGGGATGGGTCTAAAACCACTCAAAAAATATAATTTAGACAGGTTTGGGTCATTATATTAACCTTATCTTTAAGTATTAACTCTTAGTTAATTAGTTTCACTTTTACAATGTCTCTTTGTATTTTTATTATATATGGTTAATAAACATACTATATACATCCTTGCGACCCTCAAGTGGTCCATTAATGATACACCTATCATTATATACGTCTCTTGGCCAATCCTTAGATTTTTAGGAATTTAATATAAATTAATAATATAATATTTGTTTTAAAAACTCCTTTATGTCAATTTTGACACTATTGGGTATTTTGTTTTTCATAAATTTATAACAGCATTATTAATTCGATCACAATTTATATAATCAATCCTAATATGTAATATTAACCTATAAAATTAGTGGATTTCATAAAAAGTCTAAAATTACATTTATTTGGATATTTATAATATCAATTATTTTAATATTGCATTAATTAGGTAATTACTGCATCACCATTGTGTCCTAAATAAATTAAATTATATAATTTCTAAAAATTATAAATAAAATACCATTATATAGGAAATATTTTTAGTATTCTAATTAATATTTAAAATCTAATTTATCTAATGTATAACCCTATATTACAAATGGTTTAGTAAATAAACATTGATTTTAACTCTTTTAACTCTTCTTTGAATTAAATAATAATAATTGTCCTAATCTAAAACAAGTGGACCTAAATTATAATATTTTACTCCTAAGGTTGTTTTTGGTCAAGATAAACTTTTCCAATAGAATTAGTACATGTGTTTGGGTAATATTAATATCATTTTTACCCTTAATTACCATATTTACTTTTATCCGAGGTAAATAAAAGTAAAAAGTTACTATTCACCAAAAATTATTTTCATCTCATTGAACCACATTTTACTCCTTGATATTATCCGTGTCTCTCGGATTTTTCTAAATTCCACTCACAGAAGAGGTAAAATTAAGTTTTACGAAAAATTCAGTTTTTTAACTACCACTTACTGGTTTTACTATTCATCAAAAAATGAAAGTTTCCAGAAAAATACCAAAAATTAGGCCTAAGATATATTTGATATTATGAATTAAAAAATTATGTCTATTTTACCAAATTAAAAACATATCATTTGCATTAATTAATTTAAAAAATAATTCCCGTCGTCAAAACAAATAGCGTGTTTTTAAGAGGTAATAACTATCAAAAGATTGACACTTGTTTATGTCTGGTTTAAATGTGAAATTAAATCCAATGAACAAAATTGTATTAAATGGTAAAAATATATTCTAAATATACTTTAAAACCACTCAAATTAATAATTTATCACTATTAATTATTTCTATTAAAAAAGTTGTTTTTAATTAAAATTTAGTAATTTTCACTATTCATCAAAATATGAAAGTTATCCGAAAAATACTAAAATTTCACCCTAAGCTGAATTTCGATATTAGGAATCCAAAAATGAATTCCATTTTGAAAGATAAAATTTATAAAATTTCAAAAAGTATGTATTAATATTCATAACGGCTAGTTTGATTGGTTGTGGTGTGTTTGAATCTCGAAGTTGTGTACAATCCACGTCATTGCATTATTCAAAGGGAAACGTATCGTGGAAGATTGGGGTGTTACAGGTCATTATGTATAGTAACTATGGTAAACTTTATCACCTCAATAAGGGATATATCATGTTGTCCTAGGATAAAACTAACTGTTAAGGTCTCCATATTTCATATTAATTCTTATTGAATGAATTAAATTTGACCCTTATTAACTTAGACTATAATTTTAGTTTTTTAATGTGAACCTTTCCATTAAAATGATTTATGTAATATTTAAAGCAAGGGAAAATACAAAATGAAACTCTCTTACTTTTAAATATATCTTTTGTCTTCGTGTCAGGATAAACGAATGTTGTTAATGAATATTAATTATTATTTTTAGAATAATGAAGTTATATTCATGACAGAAATTTATTTAAAAATTTATTAATTATATAATTAACTTAAATTCATACAAAACTCTTATATACTCTTTATTCAGAGAATAGAGAAATAAAATAAATGATTTTAAAAATATTAAAAGTAATATATTTTAAGTGACTTATTATGTTACATGAATTTTTTTATATAAATATAAATTCCTCGGGATTTTTAAAGGTATATATTTTAATTATATGTTTTTTATTGATGTATTTGAATTTAAATTGAACGAATATAGTCCAAAATGATATTAATGATATTTTATGAAAATCATATTTTATTAAATTATCTAAAAACAAAAAAAAATTATTAAAATGGTTCAAGGAAGATAATATATGGTCTAAAATTTCATCCCATGTATATCTATCAACCAATTATTACTTTATAAGTTACATTACAACCCTTTAATATTAAAAAGTCATTACCACTGTTAAGATTAAAATTAGTTAATCAAGGGGTTAAACCAAAATATATGGTTTAAAATGACACAAAAAATATCTAAATTTCAATTCATGATGATATTTAAACCTTATTGTTTTCTAATTTCATATCTATCCATTTTGAATAATTTTTATTGAGAATTAATTAATTATATTTTAATCTTTTTAGAAATTTCATGTGTGAATTTTCCCTTCAATATAAATGGATGCCCCATTCATTCAATTATTGACACCAATTTGATCCATCTAGGTCACATAAACCCTGAAAAATTTATCTTATAAACATCCTTATACAAATTCTATAGGTCCTAGTCTTCCAAAAATACTAACCCACGGTTCCATAAGATGATATCTAATTGAATTCTTTCAAACAAGAGTTAACTGCCTTTACTGATCAATTTATTTATAATTATTATTTTATATCCTATAATTATATGGTATTTATCATAAAATAATAACTTCAGTTTCATAAATACACTCAAATATTATTATTATTATGAAACTGCAATTATCCGCCTGTTTTTTTGTCATATGGAAAGTGAAATTTTTTCTCGTACATACATACAACTTACTGTATCCACATAGTGACACAATTAAATTTTACACAACAAATTTTATGGATGGGTTTTGAGATGGGATCAATGTTTCTATATGATATTTATGAAAATATTATTCTCCTATAATTATAATATTTTTATACCTTCTTACCATCCAAACTGTTAGAAAATTATAACGCCACTCTTACGTACATTTGACTACCACCTCCACGAAGAAATGTGATTATTTTTTTCATTTATAATTTACATAGATTGTAATAAGAATAAATTTAATGAATATTTATGGTATATATGATGAAATAATGATTTTAAAAATTTGAGTTATTTTTTTCATTTCTTTTGTTTCATCCTTTGAAAAGTGAAAACAGAGTTAATGTGTATGTGCTTCTTACCATCACCATGAACGCTGTAATTCATTTTTTTATCTCTATATTTTATGGATGACTCTAAATAAATATATAATGAATATATATGATATTTATATCATGATAAATATTATTTATATTATGTAACCCTATTCTAATTACATCTAAAAAACCACTGAACAAAATTATTCATGAAAAACGAAGAGGTGATAACCCAGAACTATGATTTTAACAAAGAACTGCTAATAAAAGGGTTGTAAAATAATATAAGTAAATAATATATGGAATGATATATATATATATGATTATAGTTATATAATATATGGATAATAAATTAGTATTTATTATACAATAGTCTTTAATGCATATGAAGGAATTTGGATATATAGAAAGGGGTTTCTTAAATCAATTTCCATTAATTGGGTTATACTTATAATTCCTTGTCTATTCTATGCCCTAATAATGTTTAAAATTAATTATGATTGTATTATTTTATATTTAAACATTTTTTATATAGATTTAATTTTTTACCCAAAATCCCTTCATTTATTAATTCTCAATTCAATGATACGATCTGTGTATGGGTTTATTTCATAATGTCATCATTATATATGATTGTTTATATTAATTTATCTCATAGGTGAATTATTTTATATTTCTATATTCAACACATTTTTTTTAATACTATATTTAATTCTGAGAATTTCATGTTTCCCTTTAATTTTAAACTCTTTAATTACTCAAGATACAGAGCAAATATTTTTAAGTAAAACTGCCATTGTTTTTCTAATAGGTCAGGAATATTTTTATCCCAAGTTAATAATTTATTAAAAATATTTAAAATAATATTTTTACTATCCTAAAATTATTTATTTAAGAAATTTGTAACAATGTTTTACTTTTCAAAAAATTCTTTAAAAGTAATCTTCTTTTCATTTTCATAATTTGGTACTCTTTGAATTTTCTAACAAAAGTGTGAAAGGAATATTTTTTAGCTTATATTACAAGAACAAAATATCTCATAATCCAAGATTATTAATTATTTTAATATTTTGTAATTTTTTTACATTGATATTTTTATAAAAAAGGTATTTAAATTTTAGGATATTTGTATATAAATTATTTCAATGTGAAAAGAGTATTTTCATGATGAAAATTTCTAGTGATATTTTTAAATTATTTTCATATATATCAACATCATTTGTTTAATATTTTTATTTAATGAGTATATAATCCAAATATAAGATCATCTATATGTCATTGGATGGTTAATTATCAATTTGATAGCAGAAATTATTGATATTATGTATGATAGTTCTTCCAGTATGAATAGTTATTGATTTTTAACGAACATTGATTAGGTTGTATTTTTTCTTCATTTGATGAATGCATTGGAATTATTACGTGATGAGTGTGGCTCTAAATTACATATCCTCTGGATGCATCAATAGGCCTCATGAGAAAAAATAGATTGGGTTTTTGGTTGAGCCCTTGCCCATTTATATAGATGTCTTGGCATGATGTCTTAACAATATTTTTTAGATGTCCTATAATGACGCACCAAGGATATGTATTAGATATTATTCATTAGGAATTACATAATTATAAAATCATTTATTTATGTTTATATAATTATTTGAATAGTTTTTATATCTATATATTAGTTTTGATGATCATTTCATTACTTATAATTCATTATTTGATCATCATGTATTCCTTCTATATTATTATTCATGATAATGTTATTGATTAAATGGAATATTTTTTTATTTATTTAACTTTCTATATGGATTATTCTTTATTTATTAAATATAGATTCTACTATACGTAACCCTTACTAAGCATTTAAGATCACCCTTAATTTTTTTCTCCTTCCCTGGGATTCTAGAAAGCGTGCTATGATTGGTATGCAAGGATGTTCTAGAGAGAATAATGATGTTATAAAAGAAAATAATTTGTTGTATTTTATGATTTCAACTGTATGTGAGATTCAATTATGTATCTAGTTTCCCATGACTAATAAACTATTATTTCATTTTTGATGTGATCTCCTATATCTAGTATTAATGTAATAAGGTAACCATCATCTCTTGGCTACTAGGTTTGGGGTATTTACTATTGGTATTAGAGAAAGTTTAATAGAAACCTTGAGACTACATTAAAAAACATAAATTAGGGAAAATAACCATATGAATGAATTTGAGTATAATCCCAAGTATAGGATAATGTCTTAAGGTTTTTTTAAGGTAGAGATTATGTGGTTTGAGTAGTAATACATCTCTTTTTAGATACTACAAGTGGATGTGGTTTGGGAATATATGCTTCTAAGGGTAATAACCCCAAAAATAGTTGGTCAAGTACATCTTGGAAATTGTTTTGTTGCCTATAAAATTTTCCCTTACCGAACACCCAGTTTTACTCTCTGTTGGTATATTCTTGGGTTAATTCACATTTTCCATGCAAACAATTATAAAATAATTGAATTGATAATAATCATGGATAACCTAAGTAAAAAATAAGGTGTCATATATTGAAAATAATTTTTCAAGGTATAGACATTATATGAAATATTTTCATGATTTTTTAATTAATTACTTTAATTAATGATTCTTGACGGTCATTCTAACGATTTTTGTTTTACAAATTTATTAAATATAGAATAATGAAGATGAGTTAGGGATAGGAACACACACATATTTAATTACCTCATTTGGGAATAGTTATATGAATTACCTTATATCATGAAAAGCTTATGTGAATATTAATTTACATTCTTAAAGATTAGATGTTGAGTATTTTATGAAAACTCTTAATGTTAGTGTGAACACATCTCAAGTCTATGGAACCTCTCTAATAGAACTGTGTGGGAATTCGGAACATTAAAATATTTTTATTATTCCTCTCATTGAATTTTATTTAAAATTGTGTATGGATTACCTATCTCAGTGTCGAGAACATATCAATTATCAAGGAAAAGAATTTACATTCCATTTTTTTAATCAAGCATTAATCATTTATCTATGTGAGGATGAGGCTAAATTCTGAATGGAAACTACTTCTATCATATGGATTTTTGAAAAAATTCATGAGGGGAATTTATCTCAAATTTTTGGGGAGAAAATAAATGTTGAAAATGTTCATATTTTTCTAGAATATATTGATTTATTTCTTGAGGAATTTCTTAAACTTCCCATGAGTCATGAAGATGAGTTTTTGATAGAACTGAGACTTGGTGATATGCCTATTTCAAAGACACTATATAGAATAGACATGATTGAGTTGTAGGAATGGAAGAAGAAACTCTAATAGAATATAGATAAGGTATTCATTCAGCCAAGTTCTTCCCCATGTGTTTCAAATATTCTTTTCATTCAAAATAAATATGTGTCAATACATATTTTCATTATTTATCAAGAACTTAACATGATAACTATTTAGAAAAAATATCCTCTAACCTGTATTGATATCTGTTTGAACAATTATTAGGATATGTATATTATTATAAGATTCGTATTCTATCTATATAATTATCTAAGGATCGATAATGAGGATATACCCAAGACAGCCTTCCATACCGGGTATGCTCATTATGAATTTATAGTGGTGCCTTTTAGACTTACCAATTCATCTTTTATATTCATGGATTTAATGAATAGAGACTATAAATTACCTTGATCAGTTTATGGTAGAATCTTTAGATGATGTTATTATATATTATAAAGATTAAGGAAGACCATGAAGACAATTTTAGAATTGTGCCAAAGACCCTAAGGACGGATAATTTGTATGATAAATTTACCAAGTGGGAATTTTGGTTTTAAAAGGTTTCATTATTGGGTCATATAAACTCAATTGAGGGTATATCTGTGGATCCTTCAAAGATGGATGTTATAGATAAATGGCCTATACCTTCCATGGTAACCGGAATTCATATTTTTATTTGATTTATTGGATAATATTGGTGCATTGTTAATGAATTCTCATGACTATCTAGTCCACTCACCATGTTAACTTGGAATGGGGTTATGTTTTTATGGATAGATGAATTTGAAGTCATTTTAAAAGAACTGAAGAGAAGGTTGTTCAGCACACTCATTCTTACTCTACCCTATAGTGGAGAAGGGTTTGAAATCTACAGTGATGCATCAATGAAGGGACTGGGATGAATCCTCATTTAGAATGACATATTGATAGAATATGCCTCTCATCAATTAAAAATTCATGAGTACAATTACTCTAATAATTATTTGGAGTTAGAAATGGTAAGTTTCCAGAATTATATGGTTTAATTATATGTATGATGAAATGTGTGATATATATATTGATCATAAAATCATTATGTATATATATTTTTATAGAAGGGGTTTAATATGTGCTAAAGAATATCGTTAGAGTTGATCAAATATTATGATAGGTCAATACATTACAACCTCGGTAAAGAAAAAAATGGGGTTGATGATTTGTGGTTGAGATAACATCTTAGTTTATCTAAAATGATATTTAAAGATATCCATTATTTATTTATTTATAGAATATATATCTTGAAATCGTCAGGAAATGGAAAATATCGTATCTTTCTAAGATGAATGTTCAACTATCCATCCATGAGGGGACTAAGAAGGCATATAAGGAAGATGTGGGATTATAGAATATGGTGAGGAATGTTCCAATGTTCAACCATGATCATGGTTGAATGATAAGGTTCAGTAACTGAGTATGTGCCCCATATTTTCCATACATGAAGAATGAGTTGTTAGATGAAGGCCATAGTCCATCATTCTCTATTCATACTAGAAGTACAAATATGTATAGATATTCAAAATAGTATTTCTTGTGGGATAATATAAAAATGGATATTTTAGAGTATGTATCCCAATTCCATGTATGTCAGTAATTTTTGGCTGAGAGATAGAACTCTAATGGTTTGTTGCCACCATTACCTATACTATATTGGAAATGGGAAAATATCACCATGTATTTCATCTTTGGACTCCTAAAAACATCTAAAGTGAACATTTATATGTGGGTTATAATCAATAACCTTAAAAAAATACGTTATTTTGTTACAATAAGAGAATATTTCCCTCTTTATTAGCATAATTTGATTTAAATTAAGTAAGTGGAATGATTTTATAAATTACCACATTCTATTATATTTTATTGGGATCTGTGGTTTACCCTGAAGTTATGGTGAAGTCTTAAGCAAGCTATGGATACACAGTTGAGTTTTAACACTATATATAATCCTTATATAGATGATCTATCTGAGAGAACAATTAAAACTCTAGAATAAATTTTGAGAGCTTGATCTAAGGATTTAAAAGGTGTTTTGGATTAACACGTTCCTTTGGTAATATTTTCTTACAACAATTACTTTCAATTGAGCATTCATATGGATCCTTATGAATTCCTCTATAGTATGAATTATAGAAGACTAATTTTTAATAATGAAGTTGGAGAAATAAATATATTAGGACTTGATAAAGCTAAGGAAATGGAAGATAACTACAGAAAAATTAAATTGCATATAAATGAAACTTAGACTCAACAAAGAAAGTTATGATGACAATCATTGATAAGATATAGAGTTTGTAGTTGGTGACAAGGTATTATTAGGAATATCTCCATGGAATATTCTAATGAGATTAAAAAAGAAGGAAAATCTATGCCCAAGTAATATTTATCCCATTTGAGATTCTTGATCATATTGGGATGGTATTGTATCGCTTGGAACTTCCTCCAAATCTCTCATAAGCTCACAATGTGTTCCATGTATCTCTCTTAAGGATTCACAAACCTAATCCTCTGCATATATTGAACTCATAGGTCATACCATTATATAAATAATTAAATTATGAGTAATAACTTTTGGAGAATCAAGATCATAGGGATAAAGTGCTATGAAATAAGACCACTCAATCGGTCATAGTTTTGAGGTGAAACTATAAATTTTAGAAAGCTAAGTAGGAACCTATGAATGTGATCTGGAAAATGTATTCTCAGTTGTTTGTATAAAAGTGATATAATTTTTAAATAGAAATTATTTTCAGTGGGGTGGAATGAAACACCCTGATATTTTATAATATATTTCTTTTAAAATAAATTTAATTTCTTCATTATCTTGTGTTACATGAATCTTCGAGTTTAAACAAACTTTGATCTACTATTAAAATATTATTTATATGGGATCACTATAACATATCCATTAAAATTGGTGTTAATTAATATTATTAATTAAATTATAAAAAATTTGTGGTTTATACTTATATAAAATTGATTAATTTGTTTTCAATTGACTAGAAATGAAAATAAAAATTATTTCAAGGAAAAAATAGATGTTTTCTGAAAAAACTATTTTTATGTAGGAAATGTATGTTTATGTTAATATATTACATTAATTTATATTATTGAACTATTTTAATTAAATTTATATATTATATATTAAATAAAAAAAATAACATTCATCTATAGTTTTTACTAGGCATGGGATAAGAAAAAATCTTATTTTTGTCTTAAAAACTATTTTTCTATAAAAGCAGTTTTCATCTTATTTTGTGAACTTATATTAAAATTAATTTCTACCACTTATATAGATTGATTATTAAAAATGGATACCATATATGGTATTATATGGTTTGAATTTGGTAAATATCCCACTTTTATATTATGGTCATTTTGAATAGTAGTTATGGTAACATTAATCACATCATGAAAGGACAAATCTAGTTAACCAAGGTTAAAAATAAGTGTTAAAGTCACCATTTTTTATCATAATTTTTATTAGATGAAATTAATTATAAAATTATAACCTTTTAAATTAAATTCATTTATGTATGGGACATTTTTCTAGGAAAACGACATATATAATCTTTGAAGTAACAAAAAATACAAAATATCACTCTTTCTTTTAAATATCTCTTATGTGTTCATATATGGATAACGAATGCTGTGAATGAATATTAATGGTTATATTGAAAAAAATGAAATAATTTTATTGAAGATAATTTTTTTGAATATTTATTCTTTATATAAATACTTAAATGATTGCATAAGAATGATATTTTATTTATTTAACTAATAGAAAAATAAAAGAACTGATTTTAAAAAAATAATTATAAATTAAAGTTTGATGAATTATTCTATTCTCTGAATTTTATTGAAAAATATAGCATATATGGGATTTGTTACAATTTTATATTTTAATTACATATTTTTATTCATGTAATTGAATTCAAATTGAATGAAGAGTGTCAACATGAAATTATTGTTATTTTATGAAAATAATATTTTATTAAATTATCAAAAATACATAATAAATTTGAAATATGATTATTGGGATAATATTTGGTATAAAATATCATCAATTGAACATTTTTTATCCAATTTTAACCTTATAAGTTAAATTATAACCTTTTAATTTTTAAAAAGGCCTTACAATAGTTAAGATTAGAATTTGTTAACCAAGGGGTCAAATCAAATGATAAGGTTTAAAATGACACCAAAACATATCTAAATTTTATTTTATGATTATATTTAAACCGTGTATTCTTTTTATTTGAATATATGCACATTTGGAATCATTTTAATTGAGAATGACTTAGTTATATTTTAATATTTTTAAAAATTCCAAGTGTGTCAATTCCCTCCCTTATAAAAGGACACACATTTCTCTCAATTATTCTCACAAGATTGAGCCATATTGATCAAAAAAACCCAGAAAATTTATCTTCTCAACATCCTTATACACATTATAGAAGTTTTTTCCCTTCCAAAATGACAAACCATAGGTTCCTTAATATGATATCTAAAAGAGTTGTTTCAAAGAAGTGGTCATTTCCTTAACATATCACTTTCTATTTAATTCATCTTTTTACTCCTCTAAATCATTGAAATATATCATTAAATAATAACATAATTATCTTAAATATAATAAAATTTCATTATGATTATAAAATAATAATTATCTACCCTCTTTTACATCAAATGGAAATTTAATGTATCGCTCATGTGTGCGTATGACTTACCGTCTCCACAAAGTGATACAATTAATTTTCTTCACCTTATCTTATTGATATAAAATATGGTGAGTTTAATGTTTATATATATGATATTTATGACATTATTATTCTTATATATTTATAAAATCATATCTTCCTTCTTAACATACAATTTTTTGGAAAACAATAACATTGCGCATTCATACCTTTGGACTATCACATCCATGAAGTAATGTGATCCTTTTTCATTTACACGTTATATGGACGGTAATATGTATATATTTAATGAATATATAGGATATATATTACACAAAAATGATTTTGGAAAGGTGAATTATTATTTACGTTTCTTTCGTTTCATCTTTTGAAAAGTGAAAACATCATTCATGAGTACAAATGACTTACCATCTCCATGAACTGTGTAATTCATTTTTCCATCCCAATATTTTATTTATTTAATATCCTAATACTTTTAAAATGAAAAATATGTTTAATAGTGTACAAAATATTCAACACCGATCATAAAATAACCATGAAATATTATTATGTAAATGTGACCATTATAACTTATCTGTTAAATTGGATAGTATAAATAATATTAACTAATTTTTGAATTATATATATATATATAAAGTTTCTAATCAATAAAAATTTATTGATTAATTATTTTGGAAATAAGAACTCAGTTTTTAGTAAATCCATTATATTATTCAAAGACATGTTTTCATTAAAAATGGGTTCTTATTTTTTTTTTATAAAACAATATAATTTAGTTATGGAAATATTATAAATCAAATATTGTAAAAAACATTTTTAAGTCCTCATACCAAAATAATATTATGGTCAAATTTTGATATTTCCGTAAAAAGTTTGATTTTTCACTGAATAGTGAAATATACAAATTTTTATTTAAAATGAGTTTTATTTTAAAGTACTTATAAATTAAAATTATAATTTAGATTAGTTTTAAAATTTAATTAGATAATTTTTAATATAAAATAAAATAATTTTTACGTTTTGAAGTGAATTTTATAATTTAATTGAATATAAAATCAATTTATATTTTAAAAGGGTATTTTTCTAAAAATAATGTTTTTCATCGTGTTTTACAAGATTAATTTTAGAATTAAATTATTCCACTTATGTGTTCTAAATGTTTAAAAATTTATTTTCTATTTTAAACATGAGGTCTAAACATGAAAACAAAAAAGTTCCTTTTATTTTCAGCCATGATTAATAGTAACCATAGTAATTTTTGTTACCACGGGAAAAAGTAATTGAGGTAATTAAGGGTTAAAAATAATATGACAAAGATTATAAAATGATTCTAACACTTGCCTTTATTTTATTAGATTTTTCCACTTCATCCATTAAAATTAAACATTTGGTTATATATCCCTTTTCAATTTGGTTGTAATTATAACCATTATAATAATTTTTTCAATGATAATTCAAAAATTCCAAACATATGTTTTTAATAACTATAATATTTTTAATATAGGGTTAACCAGTGGAAATGTTCAGTTATAATTTTTTTTGAAATTTAAATGATTTATCTTCATCAAGGTAATTTAGTCTTAATTGTTACTCAATAAATCAATACCTTAAATATTTTCACAATGTTGACGTAGTAATTATTCAATTAATAGAAAAAACTATTAAATGATATGAAAAATATAAAAAGTAATATAATATGAGATAATTAATGTGATCAATTAATATTTTAGATTAACATGAAATTGGAGAGATTTATAAAATTTATTTTTAAATTTTTACTTTTTTTGTTGTTTTTAAAATCAAATTAATGAATAGTTCTAAAAAATTTACATTAATGATATATTATAATAAATAATATTTTATTAAATGATATTAAATTCCTAAAAATACTGTATTCATCCAATAGATTATTATATGTTTTATAATATCAAACGTGGTCTATTTATGAGCTTTTTCTTGATTTATAATAAATATATTTTCCCTCAAAGAGTAAAAATATCTGTTGTCACAATAATGGTGAAATGGGTTAATGAGGTGTTAAAACAAAAAGATAAGGGTAAAAATTTGATAAAACTAGTCTAATTTACTCCCCTATTTTATAAATGGGCATCTATTCATTCCTTTATATTACTCTCCCAAACCCATTTGGCTAAGAAAAGTTTTACCCAAATCTCTTCTTATAATCCCTCAAATTATTCTATATTTATTTTTTAGGCATAATACTAACCCTAGAGGGCTTAAGATGTTAATTAAAAAAGGCATTCCAAAGCATAGGTACAGTTTTTAACCACATGTTTTAGTTTTATATCGTCTTCAACCTCCTTAAAATATTCCTTAACAATGTTTATATAATAACACTAGTATCTTACATATAATGAGGTTTTGTTATGTTAATAAAAAACCTATATCCCTCTCAACTTCTATTAAAAGGTAAATAAAACCATTATTCATGTTCCCAGAAAAATACCATACCATGAACCTATGTAATTCATTTTCCATATCCATATCTAAAGAATGGATATAATTATGGATTTAATGTATATATATGATATTTATGACATATTTATAATTATTCAAAAATATATATCATGTACAATATTACCTTTCCATTAACTTAAAAATTATAACGTCATTCATGAATACGTGGAGAAAACCACCTCCATAAAGTGATACAATTCGTTTTTCATCACCTCATGACATGGATGATATATATATAAGTCTGTTTAAATAAATAAAATTTTATTTATAATATTATGATCATTTTGGAAAGATAAGATGTTTCATACCTTCTTTCCATAATGATCGTTGAAATATAGGAATGTTATCCCTAAATACAAACAACTTATCATCTTAATGATTGTAACATAGATCATTATTAATAATCAAATTTCATGATTTGTTTTAAATTATAATTTATGGATAAAAATGATAATTACTTCATGATTATTATTCTATAGATGATGGAATAATGAACTATTTAACCATAGTAAACCAACCAAAGTCATTCTGGACTTATGAAACGAATATCGTCAAAATATCTGATGTCAATTTAATTAATTAAATAATTTAATATATCATAGTGAGAGATAAATTAAATTGAATATTAAAATTAGAAAATATTATTAATAAACTAAATAATTATCATAAGTTTATTATTCAGGGAGATACATAAGGTATGTGATGAGTCGGACTCAAGGTAAGAGACTTTATTTTAAAAATCCATTTTTCTTCCATATGTATATTTTTAAATTTATTTAATATATATTTATACATGGTAATAGAATAATTATATAGAAAATTTTATGTTTCATTTAAATTTTTTTCATTGTTTTTTAAAAAGAATCTATTTTTTATTTTTTAAAATTTCTTTACAAAAGACAAAAGGAATGTTCTATTTTAACGTATACAGCGACAATGACTTTTCCCTTAACTGTAATTATTATTTGATTTTTAGATTCCATTAAAAGATTTAATGGTTTATTAAATGATAAACTATAATTCCGTATTTTCTAGTTATTTTCAAAAAGGGTTTAAAAATGAAATGGATATATTAATATCGAAAAATGTTTTATTATGGGTAGAAATAATATTTTTATAATGAAATATTATATGTATTGTGTTATGGTTCTTGGGAATTGTTTATGATGATGATTTAATCCATAAAAACCCAATTTATGATAGTATAACTATATCTATCTAACCTATTATGTCACGACCCATCCTTGGGACCCGTGTCGTGACTACCCCAAGCGCGCCTTCCAAAGGCCAGGGGCTGGCGACTAGCACCAAAGGTGTAATTCCCTAAAACTGGGATGGAATTGCCTTTATAAAGTGTAAAACCACACAACAGAGTACGAGCTAGAAGCAAAACACTAAGTAAAACTATATACAAAAAGGAGTTCTGAAAAGTTAAAGGGGCCAGAAATACAAGCCCAATATGAATGTACAAGTACAACCGAAAAACAAGTACAACTAAAGAAAAGGTAAAGCATCTACTAGGTTTTCCTATGGGGAAATCCTACCTGAAGGGTAGGTAAAGATAGCATGCACAGTACTCCACATCCGTCCATATCCTTCGTGTACCGTCACGTCGTGTGGTCCACCTCCGGGTACCGACCAGTCCTCGTACACTCATCCTCGGTCAACACTGTCTGTCGTCTGCATCTAACACAATGAGGTGTGAGCATAGACCGTAGAGGGGTGAGTATAACGATACTCAGTAGGGACCCTGAGACCCTAGAGGTCTCAAAAAATACAAAAAGGACAAACCAAAAAGTAATAAATCAACAGATAACCACACTTATGTATATTCCCATACATATACCTAAGTTATCAAGTAATTTGTCTCAATCATGAGGTAAACTAAAAAGTTACTGACTCAGCTCAAACAGGATTTTTATTCACATTGTCGAAACCACGGCTGCTGGATAACTCCCCCTCTGTCGAGTAGAATGGGCCTACTGCCACAACCAGGCGCTTCCCACTAACCTTGGACTGCTTCGGTACACCTCCTGTCGAGTATCGTGGGTCTGCCATGCTCACATAGAGGCGCTCCCCACTGTTGGTATACCGCTAACTACCAAGCACTCCCCCTAATAGCCAACAGAGGTACTCCACCTGCCGAGTACCACGGGTTTGCCGCCAACTACCAGGCACTCCTCCACTGTGGGTTTTCCGCCAACTACCAGGCGCTCCCCACTGGGCTAGTCGAATCACTCCGAGTCGAATTGGTTAAGCAGTCGTTAGGTCTCAGCCAGCTACTAGGTCTCTGTACTCTGCACACTCATCTCCGAGAGGGTCTTCTCCATGAGCTACAGGTCGATACACCAAATTTAACGAAGTCCAACATAGAAGTATCTCAAAGGTCCGCCTCGACATAGGGGTCTCAACGCAATAGACGATGCATCAATTAGACACTCGGTCTGTGTGTTATAAGCTTTTTTGTCCAAGGGGCCTGGTTGGATTGGTGTATGATCCAACCTGACCATATCTCGACATTACCCCGAACTCCAGTGGGGTATACTCAAATTGACCGTCGTGCTCCATGAAAACTAGCGCTGTAGACGGTTCGTCAAACGGTCGTCCAGTGCCAAAGTTATGGCCACATGAAGTATTGATCATTAATGGGAATGGGCCCGGTCTGACCCAGTCAGACCGACTCAGCCCAACCCAGACTGGGCCCACCAGGTTAGACCTGATGGGTCTGAGCTGGTCTGTTGGTCGGGTCAGCCCTCTAGGTTCGGCCCGGTCCGTTGGGCCTGGCCTAGCAGACTGCGGGGGTGGTTCGTCCTGGAGGTCGCCGCTTAGGTGGCTCGGCCCGGAAGCTGGGGCCGGTTCAGCCAGTGCCACGAGGGGCGCTTCTCGGGTGACTCGGCTAGGAAGACGGGGTGTGGTTCGGGCATGCCAGGTGGAAGCCGAGTAGGGCGCCTGGTAGGTCGGCAGGGCGCTGGAAGGGTGCGCGGGAGGCCGTAGGAAGGCCGCGTGGGGCACCGGCTCCGAGCAGGCCGCGCGGGGTGCCGTTCAGGCTACGCGGGGTGCCCGATAGGCCGCACGAGGCACCAGGCAGGCTGGGCGGGGCACCGGGCATGCCGCTCGGGGCGTCGGGCAGGCCGCGCGGGGCCGCACAGGGCGCAGGCAAGTCGCTTGGGGCACCGAGCAGGCCGCACGGGATGCGTGTAGGTGGGTCGGTGGCCTGGAGGTGGTCTGGTTCCCTGGTGGCGGCCGGGCAGGGCACTAGGTAGGTCGGCTGGGCACAGGGAGGGCCCGTGGGTGGCCGCGGGCAGGCCGGTTCAGCGGAGCCTGGACTGGTGCGGGTCGGCGATGTTCGGCCAGAAGCACTTGTGCGTCGCGGGGCAGCTCAGTTCGCGAAGGCCGCGAGTAGCACTGCCTTTGTTGTTATTGCCTTCGTCGCCTCTTTTCCGCTTTGTCGCTGAAAGTTCAACATAAAAAAGATCGGCAGAGGGGTCGGGCCATGTTGTTTTGACCCACACCCTCTGCATTTAGAGTGGTATCAATTGGGTCATCAAAGAAAAATTGAGGAAAAATAACATACCCGCAAACAATTCCTTTCTAACCGTTTGAAGAAGTTAAGAAAAGGAATAAAATCATCACGTCATAAACCCTCTACCTTTGATTCTCCGTTCATCATTCGTTGACAGAGTCTTGGAATAAGACGAAGTTGTCGTTCGTCGCATCCACCCGACTCCCCCTCTCCCGAATTCATACGACGGTTGTGGAAGTGTTTCCACGTCGGTAGGTGTCTAGGGAAGAAGATCGAAGGGGACCGTGGCCAATGTTCTTCGTGTTCTTCATTCTTCGTTGGGAGAATTATAATCCTCCCAAGCTCTCTACTTTCTCAACTTCCACCCAAATTCAAAGTGAAATAATCTTAGACTAAGTTGTCTAATATTCATTGACACAAAAATTCAAAAATAAGAAATAAATTAAAAGGCTCCCCCTAATTAATTCACGAGGGTTGGCACATTTAATTAAAAGTGTTGGATCAACAAATAAAGAGGAGGATTTGGCACACTTAATTAGGGGATTTGGAGAGGCTCTCCCTCATTAATGAGGGAGAGTTAAGAGGTTATATCCTCCTCCATCAATAGGGAGGTTTAGCCCTGTGTGGTCCCCATGACGTAACCTCTCGTGGGAGGTTATGTCCAGGTGGTCACCACGTCATAACCTCTCGCAGGAGGTTATGTTCGGGTGGGACCCACCAACATAACCACTAATGGGATGTTAAGGTGTGGTGGTCCCACCTCCAACTCCCATGAGGAGGTTTTAACCCCCAACACTCACATGGTGGCTCAATAAAACCAAGTGTAACTCACTTTATTTTATTATTTTTTATAAAAACCCCAAAACTATCTTTTATTCTCGACCATCTACCGTCGAGGTGAAAGTATCCTTGAGTGAATATCGGCGATGTGAGTTCAACAGTGCCTTTGGATTTCAATTCCGAGCACCAGTTCAGAAGTTATAAAATCATGTTCGTGCGTTTACTGAAAGTACCCGAACAAAACTTCAGAAATTTATTCCAGGCACACCGGGCCTCAGAATCACGCGCCGTCAGTTTTCACGGACTCGTAAAATTACCATTTATTTTTTAAAAAAAATCATTGGATTTCCAGTTCTTTACATATTAGGTAAATGGAATGAGTTATCTTATTAGGTTTATCCAAAGAGATTATGGGAGTATACTACAATGGTTATTCCAAGTATAATCATGATTGTTATTTAAAGTGTAACTGTAATGGTTACTTCCAGTATAACTATTATGGATATTTTATGTGTAAGTAAGAATGATATTAAAAATATTCCTCATGTTACCTATAGGATTTATCGATTCTTTATATGGGTTTTGTTGGAAATATAATGATTTCACATGGTAAAATAAAATATATGCTACTTCATAAGGTCAAAAAGGATAACTTTGTGAAAAATAAATTTATGAATTTTTCATGATTTCAAAGAAATTATAAGAGTTTTATTTTTTATTTAATATTTCTTATGAATTTTTTTATTAAAATATTTTTACATAGAAGGTCATTTATTAGGTAGGAAAATGTTTATTTAAATCCCTATTTTTTTAAAAAGGAAATAAATTATAATTATTCATAAACTAAAAATTTATTTATTTATCTGTATGTCCCTTACTGGTATTTTTTTTGTCATCCCATGTTTTAAAAAAATCAAAGGGCTTATGGATGGGTAAGTTAAAGGAATAACTGAAATTGAAATTAATAAATTTTTTTCATGAAAAGTAATCATGGTTTTATTTAAAAGTTTTATATTGTGAAAAAAGTGGATGCTAAGTAGAAGTGTCCTATTTATAATATATGGGATTATTATGTAATAGTTATGACCTAACTCTCTAAAACACTAAACCAAAAAGTTCTTTGGGAATGTAAGAAAATGAAATATAATATAAAGAGGTTATAATATGTAATGTTTCAAGATAGGTGCCTACAGTTTGTATTAGTACAGGGTTTAGATAACTATAGAGGTTAGGTTTTTAATTGAAAATAAGTTAAAATTATTTGATAACAACAAATGACTTTTTGTTATATATAATTATGGTTATTTTGGATTAAAGTAAAATAGATAAATATACCATGGTTGACGATATATTACTATTTATCATACTTATAAGATGGTTTATTGTGATTTTATTGATATAATCACACTATCCTTTTTTGTTTACTAAATGATTGTATATAGAAGGAAACAACATAACAATGGATATGAAGGAAAATTTGGTGGTTGTTTGAATGAGAAAGAGAAGGCCTTCAGGCCATTCGGGATTATTCAGCTATCACAAAGTATGATTAACATCATGAACCTAGATGAGCTTCCCAAATCATAAAATAAGAGATACGTGAAGATCCATGTAAGTTCAGGTGATAAACATCATAAAGGTAAAATTATTAAATGACTTATGTGTCACCAATGTGGGAAGAAACACCTAGTAAAATGTCATAAAATAATTTTAATATGTTTTATATGTGGAAAATAAGTGAATAAAGAAAAAATATGTCACGAAAAAAGGGATCATTTAGTTAACATAATGAAGAGGAATAAAATTATTCTCAAGGAATCCCTTAATTTTTTTTAATATAGGGAGTATGGGAATTATGAAAATAGAAGTACTAGGGGTAAAGCTCAAGAACCATATCAGCAAGACCATATAGATGAATGTTTAGTAATACATAATGCCTTTATTGTTGAATGTGATGGAACTGCTAGTGACCTATAAAGTTATTGATTAAGTCTTGTATTATGTTGTTATATTTTTGAGTCTTATGATATGATTCATATTTTTTATAATTTATTTATTAAGGAATAATATTGAAAATCATGGTTAATAAAGAACATTAAATGATTAAATTTTCTATATATAGGGATTCAAGAGTTATGATTTTGTGGTATATCATAATTTCAAAAACTAAGGCTCCCCTTTTCAGGTTTTATGTTATGGATATACTTTGGGATACATTTATTTAGTTTTTTTAGATATTTTATATATGTATACCATATTTTTAAGATGATAAATAATTATTTAAGGAAGAATTATCTTTCCATTTTTTGTATATATTTTTAATAGTATTGTCAACCTTTAGGTTCTATATAATATTTGATGATTAAGGTTATTTTTTAGTATACTTATCACATATTTTTTAAATTTATTGGTATTATATAAATATAACATTAACAAAAGGAAAACCGATAATCCAAGTGATGACTTATCACATCCGGAATGTCCATAGGTCTTGAAACTACAACTGAAGGGATACAAGTGTGCATCTCCAACCATGAGCCAACATGATATCCTGGTTAGTATGACCTCATTTTTTATACATTAATATTTCTTTGACTGATTATTATAAATTTGATTTTTGGAACATACATTTTATCTTAATTATGGGATTGAAAAGTGATTTAGCGATTAAGTGATTACGGAAGAAGATCATTTTAATTTTGGGGAACACTATGTGATATTATGGGATTTTATTTGAGGATTCCATATTAACTTATACTATTGAATTATATATGATATAAATTTTTATTTATGATAATTTAGGTTATTTGAGTAAACGATTATCATATCATGGAGATTATATAATTAGAGCACATACATTTTTTAAATGAGACTCTAAACAGTGGTTGATGTTATTTGGATATAAATGTAAAATTTATCATAGAATAACATGTGATAAAATCCTTATAATATTTTTATTTTCATCTTAATCATGGTTTTTTTAATAATTTTATGGTTAGTTATTTATTACATTAAAGTGAATGTTTGGATTTTATTGTTGACACATTGGTAATTAATATTGTATTTCTTCATATGATGGTTTATTCATTTTGGGAATTATCATGACTTTTGTTAACTATTTTGGTTTTGGTTAATGTCCAAAGATATAAAGAATAAATTTTTATCATTTTATGAAATTATGTGATCTTTAATAAGTTTATTTTAGTGCTTCAGGTATGAAAAATTCATCTTGAATACTCATCGTTTAGAGCAAGAGATGAGATTTGGGTATAAATTAATCAAAGGTTGAAATTAAACATTTATATTAAGTATATATCCTTATTAATTTAGTGTATATTATAAAGAAATACCTTAAATAGAGTAAAATGATCTTGAAATAAGAAATTTATTTGTTTACTTTTTATACTAGGAAATTAATAGCCTTTTAACTCATCAAATATTTATAGTTTTGTGATGGTAAAATTTTGTAGGACCATATTCTTCATCACACTCTATTAGTACTTTGGTGTTCATTTTTTCTTCCATGTCCATGTTTTCACTTCTCACCAATTTTTTCCTATATGGAAACCTAGTTATGTGTTATTTAAGAGGACCTTATTACTTCTCTTTTCTCTCTTTTCATGTTGATGTTTTATTATCCCTTTTTACTACGTGGGATTTTAACAATGGTATTTTGATAATTCCGACCTATATTTTTAAATCCTATGTTCAAATTTTGAGTATGATATTTCATAACGGGGTACAATGTAATATACTGAGTTTATTTTCAATAATACAATGTTCCATAGCGTAAAAATTATGAAACATCTAACATAATGAACCACAAAATAGAATTATTTAATTTTATTATTTTAAACAAACCATTAAATATGAAGGTATGAATAGGATAAAATATTTTATAAATATATACATAAATATTTTATAATTTATAAAAAAATTATTTATTAAGGATTAGTAAATAAGAACATAATTTTTAGAAAACCAATTTTATTCTTCAAATATATGCTTTCTTCCAAAATGGTTTTTTTGCATACTATGAGTAAATGATATAATTAATTAATGGAACTTTTATAAATAATATTGTATAAAATAAATATTATTTTTTAAATCAAAATATTATAATTTTCTTATGAAAAAATGTATTTTTCTAAAAAGTTTTATTTTTCACTGAATAGTGAAAACACTGGTTTTTATTGAAAACTATTTTTATTTTAAAGTATTTAAAAAGAAAAATTATATTTTGGATTAGTTTTGAATTTTAATTAGTTAATTTTGAATTAAAATAACCCATTTTTTGAATTAAAATGAATTTTATACTTTAATTTAGTAAATAAACAAATTATAATTAAGAGGTGAATTTTTCTAAAAAACAGTTTCCCATCACATTCTATCAAATTAATTTTAAATTATATTATACCAATTATATTTTTTGAATATTGAAAAATGTATTACATATTTGGAATTAGGAGATCCAAATTTAACAATTATATTCCTTTTATTTTTAGTTGTTATAAATAGTAACCACAATAATTTTTGGGACCATAGTAAAAGGTAAATTGGGTAATTAAGGGTTAGAAAAATATGTTATGAATTATAAAATGACCTTAACTCTTGAATTAATTTTATTAGATGATTCCATTTCATACATACTCATACACTATTTGTTTATATGGTCTTTTTCCAATTGTATGTCATTATAATCTTTATAATATTTTCTTTTAAAAAGTAAAACTTATCATACTCTTGTTTTTAATAACTATAATATTTTTAACATTGGTTTAACTAGAGAATATGTTCAGTTATAAATAATAATTTAAAATTTAAACGATTTATATTCATCATGGTAATTTATTTTTAGTTTTTATAAAATATATAATCTCAAAAATATTTATACAACTTAGACATAATAATTTTTCAAATAATGTAAAAATAAAATAAATTATATTTAAATTACTAAAATTAATATTATTTGAGATAATTAATGTGATACAAGAATTTTCAAGTTGAAAATTAAACTTTAGGGATGTATTAAAATATTTTTCCTAATTTTAATTGTTTTATTATTATTCTTAAAATTAATATAATGAATAATTCTAAAAATTGGAATTAATGATCTATTATAATAAATAATATTATATTAAATGATATAAAATTACTAAAAATATTATATTAATATTATTGATTATTATAGGGTTAATAATATAAGCCATGTTTCATTTATAGTCCATTTTTTCATTTATAGTAACTATATCGACCCTTAAAGAGTAAAAATCCACTTTGTCGTGGTAAGTGTGAAAGGATTTAATGAGTGGTTAAAAAAATGTTAAAGGTAAAAATGAGATCAAAACCTATATAATTTTTATTGGATGAGATTATTTTTATCCATATTCATCATTTACTCTAAATAAATATGTTTAGACCCATTTCCAATTAAAAAAATAATTAATATTAATTTAATATTTTGAATAATTTCACGAGTTCCCCTCCCCTCTCTTATGAAAGGGAATTTCTTCATCCCTTTACATCACACTCAAAACCCATTTGGTTTAGCTAATATAAGACAAATTCCCTTCCTAAAATCCCTCCCTTAATTCTATAGGTCATTTTTTATGCATAATATCAGCCTTAGAGGGATTAAAGTGTCAATCGAAGGAGACATTCCAAAGAAGATGTATAGTTTTTAATCGCATGTTATAGTTTTAATAATTCTTAAAACTATTTAAAATATTACTTAACCATTATTATATAATAAAAATAGTATATTAAATGTATTTAGTTGTTTTTATGTTAATTTCACACCTTGAATCCATCTCCACTTACATCCAATAGGAAGAAAAACCATTATTCGTGTGTACGACACAGTACCACCTCACAGACCGATTTATTTGTTTTTCATCACCATCATTAAAATAAGGTTATAATGATTTATTTAATGTATATATATGATATACATGAAATATTAATCATACTAAAAAATAATATATAACATTTACATTCTTACCTTTCAATTCAATAAAAAATAATAATGTCATTCCTATGTACATGTAGACTACCTCCTCCATTAAGTGATGTGATTTTTTTTTCATCCCCACATCGCATGGATGATATATAAAACTATTTTTAAATAAATAACAAGGTATTTATAATATTATTATAATTGTGGAAATATATTATGATACTTACCTTCTTTCTGTAATGATCGTTGAAAAATGAAAATGTTAGACATGCATACGTATGACCAACCATCTGCATGGTTGTATCATAGTTCATTTTTCATAACAATCATTCATGATGGGTTTTAAAAGTATAATTGATAAAAAATGATTGTTATAAAATAATTATTATTCTGTTGATTATGTAATTATGACCTCTTTAACTATATTCAACTGAACAAAGTAATTATGGACTAATGATACGAATATCATTAAAACGTCCGATGTGAATTTAATTAATTAAATTATTAAATATAGTATGGTATGAGATAAAATAAAACGAATAATAAAATTGATATTAAGAAAGTAAATAATTAACCAAGTTTTATTATTCTGTAAGATACAGGATGTACATAATGATTCGTACTCATGGTAAGAGACTTTATTTTGAAAATCACCTTTTAAATTTTTCATTAAAATTCTCTTTTTCTTCCATATATATAGTTTTAAAATTATTTTTATGGATTTTTTTATATATAATTAAAGGAATTATAAAGGAAATTTTATTTCTCTTTTCTAATTTCTTTCAAAGGATTTAAAAATGAATATATTTACCAAAATTTATGACATTATATACAAAATAAAAAAAGGAATGTTCTATATTAACTTATGGAGGGACATTGAATTTTATCAGTAAAATAATCGTTATATTATTTTTTTCATTACCTTATAATATTTCATGTTTTATTAAAAGTAAAACCCCCATTCCCTATTTTTATGTTATTTCCAAAAAGGGCTTTAAAATGGAATGGATATATCAATATCAAAAAAATGTTTTCTTATGGGTACAAATAATGTTTTCATGATACACGATTTTATGCATTGTGTTGTGGTAATTGGACATTGTTTAAGATTATGTGTCACTCCATTATAAAGCATGGGTGGGTGAATCCATTATATCTCTCCAATTATTTGGTTAAATGGGTGAAGTTAACAAATTAAATATCTCCTATGATATTATGGGAATATACTATGATGGATATTCTAAGTTTGATCATGATGGTTATTTGGATTGTAATAATGATTGATACTCCAAGTATAATAATGATGGTTATTCCATGTATAATTAATAATGATATAAAACCGATTCCTCAGGTTACCTATAAGATTTATCTATTCTTGATATGGGTTTTTATGGAAATCTTATGATTTTAGAAGAAAAAAAAGGATGTTTATGCTACTTATTAAAATTGAAAACTGTAGCTTTTAGATAAATAATTATGAGCTTTTCATGAATTCATATAAAAATAATTATTTTTATTTTTCCATTAATATTTCTTAGAAATTTTTTTAAGAAAATAATTTGGGAAATGAGGTCATTTCATGAGCAGGAAATATTTTATTTAGAGCCCAATGTTTTTTTATGAAAAAATGAATTTTTTAAAATTATTTAGGAACTAATGATTTATTTTTTAAAATTATGTCCCCTAATGATATTTGGGACCTCATCCCAATTTTTTATAAATATCATAGGAATTAAGGATGGGTAAAGGAAAATAATAATTCAAGTTCAAATTCCTGAAGATTATTCAATAAAAATAATGTTTTACATTAAACGTTTTTCATTGTCAAAAAATGGATATTGAGTATATAAGTGTAATATTTTTAATATATGGGAATATTATCTATGAGCATGTACTATCTCTAGAAAAATCTAAACCGAAAATATCAATCACAATTTAAGAAAATGAAATCTTGTCTAAAGACACTTGAATATATCAGCTATAAGGGAATGTCCTTAAAATAGATGACTATAAATTAATATATAATAAATATATAGGATATTTACATAATTATTAATATTATAGAGATGATAGATACATGATACCATTATAAGGACCAAAACCATCGAACCAAAACATGCATGAAAATGAAGCAGATATCACCCAAAACAATTATTTTAACAAAAAATTGCTAACAAATGGGTAATAAAATATTATAAGTAAATCGTATATATTATTATATATATGATTATGGTTTTATAATATATGTATAAAAATATATATATTTGGTATATAGTATGTTTAAATGCATATGAACTAATTTAAGCCTAGGGTAAGGGGTTTCTTAGTTTTATTTCCATTCATTGGGTTTCACTCCTACTTTATTGTCTATGATATGCCCTAATTATGTGTGTAATACCCTATGATTGTATTATGTTTTCCCCCTTTTTGTTTATGGATTTAAATTTTTTACACATAATAACTTCATGGATTAATTCTCACTTTAATTATACAATCTTTGTAAGGTTTTATTTAACAATCTCATCATTATTCGGGATTGTTTATGTTAAAGTATTCACTTTGTTAACTATTTGATCTTTATATATTAAACCCAATTTATTTTTATTATCCACGGGTAATTTATAGAGATTATATTTTTTATTTTCATTTTACACTCTTTAAGTACTCGAGATACTAAACTAATGTTTTCATGGAAAACCGACATTGTTTTTCTACTCGGTCAGGAATATTTTTCTTCTTTGTCCATAATTTCCATAAAATATTTTAAAAACTATTTTCAATATTTTATAATAACTTATTAAAGATATTTTTAACCATGTTTTACTTTTTATAAATGGATTAAAATTAATCTCTTTGTTGTTCTTTGAGAAATTTTCCTTTTGATTATTATTACGAAATTGTTAAAGTAATTATTTAACTTATATGGCATTAATGTAATATTAATTAATCATTAACACTCAATTATTTTAAGATTACCTTATAATTTTACATGATTATTTTTAAAAAACCTATAATATTATGGAAATTTTTAAGTAACTAGTTTCAAATTGAAAAGGGTATTTTTTTTAAAAATCCTGTGTCATTTTTAAATTTCATTCATCTATGTCGACATATTTTGTTCTATATTATTATTTTTAGGATATACTAAAAATAATAACATAGTTGATATATAACCGGATGCTTTATTATAAATTTTATTGATGGAATCATTGATATTTCACACGTTATTTCTTTTGATACTAGTAGTAATTGATTTATAAGGAATATTGATTATGTTATATGATCTATTCATACGATGAATGCATTGGAATTATTAGTGATGAGTGGTCATGGAATTATATATCTCCATGATGCATTGGTAGGTATTATGAGACAAAATAGATTAGGTATTTAGTTGAGGCCCTAACTATTTATTTTGATGTATTTTCATGATCCCTTGATGGTATTTTTATAATTCTTATCATGAGGACTAAGCAGTAAGTTTAGAATGTTATTCATTATGTGAAACATCTCATGATTTGGACCAAGTAAAATTTTTAAGGGTATTTTAATTTTACCATTTGGTGGATGGTCCATTATTTAAACTAAGATCTGGAATGTAAATTTGATCATTAGAACAGTTTAATTTGTAGTTTTTAGGCATTGTTTAAGCCTCAAGAGGGGTATGAGGAGTACTATTGAGTTTTGAGAGTGGAAACCCTAAAAACTAAAATCAGTGTGAGGCTAACAGAGGTAGATTGTTTTTATGAAAATGTTATTCCCTCTAGAAGAATATCTATATCCTTTTCTATGAGTCTGAGGTTATCTCAATGTTTTTTCTAACCATGCACACTTAGCCAAACTCAAGTGTAGTTGTTTTGGGTTTCATAACAGAATAGAAACACGCGATTTTCTCAAGTTTCTTAAATGGTTCATATGAACTAGTTGATCCACCTTCTTAAGTAATATACCATTCTTGGTTGGTTCATGGTTTGGCTAACCATGTATTCAAACTATGTGCCTCGTTTAATGGGGTGAAATTGCCCATTTTACCTTGTTTCATTTTATTTTTTGTCCTCCATTTCTTCTCCTCTTACACGCGTGCAATAGTCCTCCCCTGGAGATCTTCCTCTCCATTACTTGGTATGGATATCTATCCATCATTCATCCTCCTTTTTGGGCATATTTTATCACTTTATAAGTGTATTGATGAGTCTATGAATCCTCCTTCTTCATTTCATCATTTATCTTCTTGTTTCTTGTGTTATCTTCAAGTGAGCTAATTCACCCTTTTTTAGGTTGTTTCTTCAATTTCTCTAAAATATGATTGATTTAAGGATCAATATTGGATGAGTGAATTTTCCTTGTTACAAGGTAGGTGGTCTATAACTTTTTCCCATAATGTCACGTCATTTATAAATTATGTTGTTGTGTCACATGCTGGACTTTCCTTGCGTTGGCTAATAAATGGGAAATTAATTATTTAGAATCAAATTCCATAATTTTAGTACCTATTATATACCAAATTTGAATTATTTAAGAGGGTCCTATTGTGTATATCACACACCCTATTCGAGATTCCATTTCACTAGGGTGTTGTAACAAACCTCAGGATTATAAGATTAGGTACATTGGACTATGCATGTGTTTTTATTCTTGTACATGGGAGTTTTGAGAACAATAATGGGTCAAAACTCAGGATGTTGATGGGGATATTGTAATGAACCTCTAATTCTCATTGGTTTGAGAGAACAATGAGTCATTACTTGTCCTTAAGAGACATCCCCAAGATGCAAAAGGATGGTAATAAATGATATAGGGTTTCAAATACATGTGGGGGACGATTTACCCTTTAAGAAAAAACCAATAAACCAACAACACATAACCAAACTATTCACTAAATGATGCATGAACAAAAGAAAGACAACTAAATAACTTTATGTATCTCAAAATCATATCAAAGTGTGAAATATTGGAAGACCAAAATAGTCTCAAAGTAAATAGCGGATACACAACTCAAGACTCTCAAGAGGCCATAAGACTCTATACTTGACAGGTTCCAAGCCCCACAATCACCGAACAGCCCAAATGTCATGAGGTGGTACTAAAAATGCAGGAAACATTACCTTTTCCCCTGTCCTGGAAGATTGCATCTGCAAAATCACCAATGTACCAAAGCAAGGTTGAGTATAAAACTTATTAGGTTTTCCCCAATGACTTCCCTACTCATGCCACTAGGATTGAAAAGTTAGCCACATTTATAAAAAACAATTTATATAAAAAAATTTGCCAAAACTATTCATAACCAAATAAAAACATGTTCAAAAAACCATTTAAAACCAAGTGAAAACAAAAAAAAATCAAACAAATTTCCAAAAAGTTATTTTCGAAGAAAAATAACTAATCAATGATTAAAACCGAGTTTTATTATCATTTGTCATAACCATTCCATAGTTCACAACACACCCACACATGCATGATTCGTTTGATATTTTCATACTCATGATCAGTCTCTCATCCAATTACCTTGTTTCCTAATGACACATGCCCCCGATCTAGAGTCATGTCCCTTGTACCCCAATGGTACTCGTCCCTTATTAAGGACCCATTAAGAATGAACTCACACCAACACCATTTATTCCAAATAGTTCCATTTCCAAAACAAACCACTTAAATAAAACTAAACTTGTATTGAAAACCAAAGCACAACCAATTTCAAGCAACATTTAATTTCAATAAAACATTCACTTTTATTGAAAACATACAATCCAATTCATGTTCCAAAAATATAGAAAAATCCCCTTTTTAAATCCATATTTTACAACCAAGTGAAAAAGGAATTTACTCAAACACCCAATTTACCAGATTTCACAACCATCACTCAAAAATTATTCCAAAAACTATTAAACAACCAAATCACAATCAATTAAACCCCACATATTAAATTTGAAAGCATGAAATTCAGTTTTACTAATTGGGGTTGAAAAATAAGCCTCCTACCACAAATATTTTGATGAAAACTCCAACAAATGAAGAACACACAATAAACCTGGGTTGACTCTCCAAGAACCCACCTTAGATCTCTTATCCTATAAATATCAATACCAAGTCTCATTATATTTGGGATCCACACACCTAGATATACCCTTAATGGGCATAGATCTAAGAAATCGAGAGAATGAGAGAAGTAGATCTAAGAAGATCTAAGAAACCAATGAAGAACGATGAAGAATGATCACATAACTCAAGAATCTCACATTGATTCACCAAGGGAAGAATTCAGATCGCCTCTAGATTTATGGGAGAACCTTCTTTGGGATTAGGTGAAGAAAAATACCAATTCATGGATACTTAGAAGAAAAAATGACCCAATTATAGGCAAAAACGTGTGAGATCCATTTTTTTATGATCTCACTTATACCATTCGCACAGTTAGTTCGCACGATTAGACAAACTGTGAGATAACTGTGTGTTAGCTACTGCCTAGGCAGACCCTCACATACCTTCCTCACATGATCTCCCTAACCATAATCCAATCGTGCTGGAGCTACTACCTCAAGATGACCATTGCGCACAGTTTGGACATACTGTCAGGCAAACTGTGTGCCGCCCATGCGACTTCCATTTTTCCCCAAAACTACTTCCAAAGTTCTACCAACTCTCCCATCCATCACCCTTAAACTTTATAACCATGAAAATCATCATGTAAGAGTTACATAATAGAAACTGGGGGTACTAAATTCTCCCCTTCATTAGTATTTCCATTCTTATAAAGTATAAATCCCTCTCCCATCTGAAAGAGATCTGGCCATTGCTATTTCATCTCCTTCTTGTGTTCCCAAGTCTCTTCTTGAATCTGATGGTGCTACCATAATACCTGAACTAGATCGATTAATTTTCCATGCAAGAATTTATCTTTCTTATCCAGAATCCTCACCGAGATATATACCAATGAAGCATCTGGCTCTAGGTCGATGTGATCTCATCTAATCACATTGTTAGGATCAGGCTAATTCCTTTTCAACTAAGATACATGGAGTACATTGTGCACCAAAATGAATCATGGTGATAATTACTACTGATATTCCACCTCTACAATCTATTCCAGTATCTCAAAAGGGCCAATTTATCTTAGATCTAACTTTCCCTACTTTCGGAATCGATAATGGCCAAGATTTAGTGACATCCTCAAGAAGACATGATCATCCACAGTGAATGAAAATTGTCTTCAATGGTGATCTACATATGATTTCTGACAAATCTCAACCATCTCCATCCTCTTTCTGATCAACTGGATCTTATCTATTGTGTTTGGGTCAAGGCTCAGCCCAACTAGTGAAGTTTCACCTGTTTCCACCCAGCATAGTGGAGAATGAAAAGGACTCCCATATAGTGCTTCAAACGGAGCCATGTGTATCGAGACCTGATAGTTGTTATTGTATGAGAACTCAACCAAGGGTATATAATCTTCCCATGATCACCCAAAATCCATTACACTAGCTTACAACTTTTCTTCCAATGTTTTTATTGTCCTCTCAGACTGGTCGTCTATCTGATGATGATATGTCATGCTCATAGTCAATAGAGTCCCAAGGGAATTCTGTAAGGATTCACATAAATGTGATGTGAACCTCAGATCACTATCTGAGACTATTAACATTGGCACATTGTGCCTCTTTACCACCTCTTGGATATAGATTTTAGACAGGTCCTTCACTGTATGAGTTCCATGAATTGGAATGAAATGGGATGACTTGGTAAGACGATCCACTATCACCCAATTGGTATCGTGTTTCCAAACTGTTCTTAGAATACCTGTAACAAAATCAAATGTTATCTTCTTCCACACTTGGATAGGTAAAGACTGCAAATTTCCCACTGGTCTCTGATTCTCTGCTTTAACTGACAAGTTAATCACCATGAGATGAACTCAACCACCTTCCTTTTCATGTTGTTCCACCAAAACTACGCCATCAACGCCTTATACGTCTTCTATGTACCTGGATGTATATCTTATCTCTAATGGTGGTAAGGATGAAGGGGTTGTTCCTGAAAATCCATAGCTACAACCATATGATCTCTAAAGCACAAAAATGAAATCCCATCAAGTTTCCATCCCTCAACGGTCTCCCTGCCATTGAGTTTTGAACTCATAACCAAACATTCAACATCAAAAGTTTGTGCCTCATTGACTATATTTACCCAATCAGGAACAAGTGTAGATAAAAAGAAAACTGCAATATCACCTTGGTCTTCACATTCCACATGTATATCAGCAAGTACCGACATCAACTGCCATTCATCTGAAGCTTCTTTCACCAATTGTGCATATAAATTTCTACTCTATGCATCCACCACTAAATTTCCATTCCATTTTGTGTACAAAAATTCAAAGTCAAACATTTGGAGGTATCCCATCAATCTCTTTTTCCTCAGATTCAAATCTCATTGTGAGAAAAAAAAATCTAGATTTTAATATCCTTAAACACAATGAATTCCTCACCAAAGAGATAATCTCACAAAGTATTCATTGCATGGATGACTACAACTAACTCCAAATCATGTGTTGGTTAATTCTTCTCATGCACCATTAACTACCTTAAACCATTATCATCCACATGGTCTCCTTGCATGAGAACACAACCCAACCCTAATGCTGAAGCATCAAAGTACACCACTTACCTCTGTCCTGATTCTTGCAAGATCAAGATAGGTGTAGATGTAAGAAAAACATTTAGTTCATGTAAGGATTTCTGGTATTCTTCCATAGATTGGAATAGAGCATTCTTCTTTTTTAGAAATGTCATTGGCAAAACTAATCATGAGAAACCATGAAAAAAGTGTATGTAGTAACTATCTAGACCAAGAAAACTTCATCTCTCGTAGGCATTATTCAGTGGTTGCTAGGATATAATAGCTTCTATCATTTCAAGATCAATAGAAACCGCTTTTTCAGAAATTACATGGCTAATAAAATGTACTTATTGTATCAAAAAATAATACTTTGATAATTTGGAATACAAACGATGATCTATAAATATTTGTAACATTTTTTCCATGTGCTCCTCATGGTCAGCCCTTTTCTATGAATACACCAAGATTTCATCCACAAACACCACCACAAAAGAATCCAAATATTGCTGGAATATCCGATTCATATAATCCATGAAGAATGTTGGTGCATTTTTAAGACCGAAAGGCATGACTAAATATTCATAGTGTCCATATTTGCTTCTGAAAGATATCTTTGGAATATCCACCTTTTGAAATCATAATTGGTGATATCCATATCACAAGTCGATTTTAGAGAACCATTGAGCTCCCCTTAATTGATCAAATATATTATAAATTCATGGAATTAGATATCTGTTCTTTATCATTACTTGGTTATGCTTACAAAAATCAACACGTATCTGAAGAGTTCCATCTACTTTCTTCACAAACAAGACCGGTGTTGCACATGGATACATACTTGGTCGAATGAAACCCTTGCTTTTCAGGTCCTCCAACTAAACCTTCAATTCCCTTAACTCTGTTGGTGCCATCCTATAAGAAGAAAGGGAAATAGGACTGGTCCCTGGAAGAAGATCAATCATAAACTCCACTTCCCTTATAGGTGGTAACCCTAAGAAGTTCTCGAGAAATACATCAGGAAATAGATCCACGATTGCTGGAAAACTGTTTCCCTCGATCTCATCCATTAATTCCAAAGTCAATGTTGTCAAATGGTAAGAGATCATTCCCACCATTGGTTCCAACAAGCTTTATTCACCTTTCATTACCATTCTATCTACTCTAAAGAGATGCTTGATGTCATCCTTATTTGTGAAACTAACGGTTCTACTACAACAGTCGATGTGATCCTTAAATGTTTTCAACCAATCCATAACCATGATTAAATCATAGAAATCCATATGCAACATCGAGAAGTCCCATTTCATCTCATCTTCATCAATAGTTATAACACATTCTCTACACACAAAGTCTAAACATTCTCTTTCATCGAGAGGAGTTTATAGTTTTAAAATAGAAGGAATCATTTCCAAATTTACACTTAGAAAATCAATAGCATGATAATAAATGAAAGAATGTTATTCCCCAGTATTGAAGATCACTTTAATAAGGGTAGAATTAAAAATAATTGTACCTCTCACCATAGATAGTCCATCCAGATCATCGACAATCATCTACTCAGCTCCATAAAAATTCTTTGTTGTTGCGCTGTTCTTCTTGTTTCCTTATTGAGATTGTCTTGGTTGAGAAGTCATTGTATTTTTAGAATCACCATGGCTAGTTCTACTATAATGATGAGATTTATTCTGTTATCCTCGCCCTATTAAAGCATATGATTCTTGCAATGCCTAAGAAGTGTCTCAAGCACCTAACCTTGGTGCACTGTGATAATAGCACTGAAGATTCCCCATATTATTGTAGTTATGGAATGCTCTAGGTTGTTCTATATGCTCTCTCTTTATGTGGTCAAGCGAACCACATCAAAAGAAACTTTCTTTTCTCTGGGATCGTGGAGGAAGGTTCACGGATCCAGCCATCAGATTCTGATTTCCACTTCCACCTAGGAAATAGGTGTCCCTCTTCCGCTTGTTCGCAGTGGATGAGTCCCCACCATTTCCTGTAGGTATCATCATACCTGATCCCATAAATCCTAAGCTATCATGTTCAACCATAGTAGTTATGTTCACTATCTTTTTATAATCCATAATATAGAGTACTTCAATCTTCGATCGAATCTGGTATCATAGCCCCGATTTGAAGATGTGTGCCTTCAAGGATGCACTTGATGCAACATCATGTGAAAAGTGCACTAAATTCCTGAATTTAGCCACATACTCTATGACAGAGAGACTCTCTTATTTCAGGCTGAAAAATTCATTCATTTTCTGGATCTGAAATGCGTGAGGATATAATTGTTTGTTGAAAAATTATTCAAAATCCTCCCATATAAGGTCTTCATCTAATTTATCCTACACTGCTAAATCCCATCACTATTTGGAAATATCCCCGATCATATACATCGCCATATTGACCTTTATATCCAATGTTGTGCCAATGAAAGTGAAGATACGATTCATCCTACCTTGCCACACCTCCACATTTTCGGGTTTGGCATCGCCCCAGAAGTTAGCTGGATTCTACTTCATGAACTAGATGGTATGGTCCACATGCCTTGGATCATTATTATAGTTCCCTGTATCCACATATTGAAAAGATTTTACATTACTCTGAACCAGACCTGGTTTCACCCGTGGTTCAGGTGCAACCACATTCTTCGCAGCTTCATCAGGATGGTTTTTACAATGCCTACCGGGTGCCATTTTCTAAACCAACAACAAACTCCTTCAATCTCACTCTCTATAAACTAATGACTTAGCATTTGAAATTCTATCACATCATTATCACAACATTATTTTCTGAAAGAAACTTTTCTATTCCAACCATTTTTGAAATATTCATTCATTATTTTGAAAACCAAAATAATTTCAAAATACACCAAATATCCTTATTTCAAAACCTTTAATTTGAAATCAAATTCTGCATTTTTCAAAAATTTACACCTTACAAAAAATCATAAATCATTATTGTGGATGAAATATGAAATACTTGTGGGAATTCATTCCTCTGCAATGCATTAAATGCTAGTCTCATTGGATAAACCCCGGACAATGAGATTTCAAGATCCTAGCAGTTTCTCCAAACACTCATTTACCCATCTCCCTAGTAACATTGTGTTCATCATAAAAGGGTTAGCTATGTCCTTTTATGCTATATATTTCATGTTCTGAAAATTCTAATCCTTTCTAAGATTCCAACCCCAAGAATAGAAAATAATGAATTTCAAATCCAAGACAAAAAACATTGATAACTACATGTTAGTTAAGGACAAAACAAGCTGATAACATTTATACCACAAACGAAAGACTAGACTAATTCCATTTGTAATGAATCGCTGATTCTCATTGGCTTGATAGCACAATGAGTCATTATTTTTCCTTAGGTCACATCCCCAAGACACCAAAGGCTAGAAATAAATGTCATAGGTTTTCAAATACAAGTGGGGGAAGATTTAACTTTTAATAAATAAATCAATAAACCAACAAAACATAACCAAACCATTCATTAAATGATGCATGAACAAAAGAAAGACAACTAAACAACTTCATATATCGTAAAACCATATCAAAGTGTGCAATAGCAGAAGACCAAAATAGTCTCAAATTAAATAGAAGATACACAACTCAAAACTATCAAGAGGCCACAGGACTCTATACTTCATAAGATCCAATCTCTACAATCACTGAATAGACCAAATGTCAAAAGGTAGAGCTAAAAATGTGGGAAACGTTACATTTTCCATTGTCCTAAAAGATAGAATCTGCAAAATCACCAAAGTGACAAAGTGGGTGTGAGTATAAAACTTAGTAGTTTTTCACCAATTACTCCTCTACCCATTATACTAGGATAGAAGAGTTAGTTACATTTATATAAAACAGTTTATATAAAACAATTTACCAAAATAGTTTATAACTAAATATAAACATGTTCCAAAAACCATTTACAACAAAATGAAAACAAAACGGAATGAAAAAAATTTCTAGAAATTTATTTTCCTAGAAAAATAACTAATAAAAGATTAAAACAAATTCTTATTATCATTTGGAATACCCATTCCATAGTTCACAACACACCCACACATGCATGCTTCTTTTGACAGTTCCATACTCATGAGAGGTCTCTCATCTAATTACCTTGTGTCCCAATGACCCACGCCCTGGGTCTAAGGTCACATCCCTTATACCTCAATGGTAATCACCTATTATTAAGGGCTCGTTAAGAATGAACTCAAACCCACACCATTTACACAAAATAGTTCCATTTCCAAAACAATCCACTTCAATAAAACTGAACTTTTATTAAAAACCAAAGCACAAAAAATTTCAAGAAACATTTAATTTCAATAAAACCTTCCATTTTATTGAATAAAATCTAATCCAATTAATGTTCCAACAATCCAGAAAAATCCCCATTTTAAAATCCATATTTTATAACCAATAGCAAAAGCACTTTACTCAAACACCCAATTTTCCAGATTTCAAAACCATCACTCAAAAAGGATTATAACAAGTGTTTAACAACCAAATCACAATCAATTCAACACAAAAAAATTGATTTTAAAATCACGCCAATCTATTTTACTAAGTGGATTCGAGAAAGAAGCCTCCGACATCGAAGGTTTTGATGAAAACCACGAAGAACGAAGAACGAATAAGAAAACTGGGTCGATTCTCTAAGAACCCACCATAGATTTCTTCTTCTAGAAACATCAAGACCAAATCTCATAATATTTGGAATCCAAACACCTAGATATACCCATAACAGGAATAGATCTAAGAAACTAAGAGAATGGGAGAAGTAGATCTAAGTACATCTAAGAAACAGATCAAGAATGATGAAGAACAATCACATACCTCAAAAATACGGATTCAATTCACTAATGGAAGCCTTCGGATCACCTTAGGATCAATTGGAGAACCTTATTTGGGATTATGAGAAGAATAATACTGAGTTATGGCTGATTAGGAGAAAAAAAGTGCAACATAGAGGCAAAATGTGTGAGATCTATTTTTCTAGGATCTCACATAAACCATCTGCACAATTAGTTAGCATGGTTAGACAAACCATGTACTAACCATGAATTAGATAATGCCTAGGCAGAACCTCACACAACTTCCTCACACGGTCTCCCAAACAATTCTCCAACCGTTCTAGAGCTACTACCTCAAGAGGACCATTGCACATAGTTTGGCCGCATGGTTAGGCAAACCGTGTGTAGCCCATGTGACTTCCATTTTGTCCCAAAGTTAATTCCAAAGTTCTCCCAACTCTCTCATACATCACCCTTAAACTTTATAAACATGAAAAGCATCATGTAAGGGTTAAATACCATAAATTGTGGGTATTATAGATATCCCTTGTAAATTTCCACTTTTTTATGTATTTTTTATTTATAACATGTTGTATGCATTTTAATTATATATTGTAGTCATATAGACATGCATTATTGAATATTTTGAATCGATAACATCTCTATTCAATCATTTATATTATTTTCCAATGATCAATTCTCCCATTTATACTACTTCTGATATTGATCGATGTTTTATAATTATTTTACTGATGTGTTACTCTGATAAAGAGGGTGTAGTCTCCCTATTGTATCATCATTAGACCCTCACTACATATCATCATCCTCTAGCATATGTGGAGACGTGCTTGAAGCCATGTGACCACCCAGCTTAGGGAACCATTTTAGTGTCTCCTAGGTCAAGAAATTACAAATTAGTATAATAGCATCCTTTTCTTTTTTCTTGTTGTTTTTGGTTGGTATACAGGATACTAGGAATGTGTTAGCACTTGGTAAATAGTTTTGTCTGGGAGTGATCAACCCATTCATGGGAAAAACTATAAGTGGCCATCTATGGGGTTATTGTTCATTTTTTCGTTATTATAATTGATTAGGAATTCACCTTAAGTGTTTGGAATACTTTAAAATTCTTATTTATTTATGGAGATTTTTCCATTTTACCCTAATCTTGGTATGTAAAGGATGAATTGTTACATGCATCATTATTAAAACATAGAGATTCATATGTCATGCATATTAAATGCCAAGTAGATGTGGTTTCTAGGATATTTAATATTTTTTAATGTTCCTTCTGTGATTATTAGCATGCTTTTTATATACCATATTAGGTGTTTTAGTAACATGCTTATTTATATACATGCTTAGGTATTTTCTTAGAATTCTTGTTTGTGTAGCCTGATTTTGGGAATTATTTAACACGCTTACCTACATATTATAATTGGGAAATTATATTCCATTCTTCCTCCTTTCTTATAATTTCTAGCTACATACCATGTTTAGGTGATTAATTAGTATTATTTGCCTTTATATTCCATACTTTTGTGGTTGTCTATTCAAATGTTTTAATTTACTGGTGGAAATATCATACATTTATATAAATGTGATATATGATTGATTATTAATGTGTCACCATCAAATTAAATGGTGGTTTCCCATATAAATTGATGGTGGAATCTTAACAAACCAATCATGACATGTTTGAGCCATGAACCACTATTTTATGGGCTAAAACATTACCAGTTAGGATTAAATGGGAGCCAATTTTCAATTTATAATGTGTGTGGGCTCTTTTTATATTGGAAAATGGTGACTCATATAATTGAACAACCATATATGAGAATAATATACATTTGGGACCATTATATTAATTTAAAATTTTTAAATTATTTTGTCTTAAATTAGTTGGTTTCCTTTATAGAGACTTATAACTTAACCACTTGGACATCATGATCTATATGGTTAAATTTATAAATGAATAATTGCACCCCAAGTAGGTTAGTTGGGGTATGATCCATACAAGATAACCCACTATAGGTTTTTCAGAAGTTTTAATGATTAAAAGTGTCTCAGGTTTCATTTAGATGACCCTAGAATGGATTGACATTACTCTCATAGGTCGCCTTAATTTTATATGATTTAGTACTTATCTGTATAGGGGTGTGTTAATATTATATATGGATGGTTATTTAAAGTATTCACAACCACTTATACGGTGTTACATATAAATGTATGGTGGAATCTTACTTGACCGGTCCCCTTTTTAATTCATAAAAAAGATTTTATCTTCTTTTGAGTGGTACTTATATAAAGAATTAGTTAATTAAAATTTCAAATTCAACCTAAAGGGTTATTTTCTCTATATATTGGAATAGACATTTTCTTTAACTAGACCAATTCAAAAAGATTATGAATAAATAAATGATATTTTAGAATAAATTTATTTGATAAATTTTCTATTTATGATAGAATTACAGTTAATTAAATAGTATTGTAAAGGATGTTTGATGAAATATTCATGTGTGCCACATGGAATTAGCTAAATCATTTTTCTATGTTTTGTTTTCTTATAACTGGTACTTGAATTGTAATTTCATCCTTGAAATATATAAAAACGAAAATGTAAATTAATGTAATGACTTAAAATGGAACCTAAAGTGGTGTCCTTAGTTTCAACCCTAGTGTAAGTGTAGTTAAACATTCCCCAAAGTTGTACCTTGAAAAGGGAATGTGAGTGTTATTTTTATGCATCATCTTCTATAGCATGAATTTAAAAGATACACGATAGAGCCTAGTGACTTTTTCAGTATAGCCTTGCTATAAGGTTAATGATTTCTACTTTTTAACGGGTTAGACTAATTTAGTTACCTTCATTAGAACATATAATCCTTTCTAAATGCCATGAGATTTCTGATGTATTGTATTGTTCAAGTACCATTTGTCCCTAGTAGGAATCTCAGTTTCTAAAATTCCTCCTAGGATGGATGTGTGGTCGTTCAATAATTTTAACCTTATTATGGGAATAAGTATCATGTAATTATCAGATTTTTATTTTTATATATGTCTAGGAAATGGTTTTCCACTTAATAGGTCATGATACCTATCTTTCTTCTATGATGGATTACTTCAGAGGTTGTCAAACTGATTTACAGTTGTATGGGACAGTACCACTTTGGGCTAGTTCTTTATATGGGCCATTAGATACTGTGATGCATAGGGTTTATAAGATTTTGGGAAGTATCAAGGATGTGTCATTTTTTTTTGAAACCTTGGGGTACTATGCGTCAGTACACACAATACCCATCCAGTTTCTAAAATGGTACAATGAACTGTTGGAGTCTATGATAATTGTTTGATCCTTGAGATGAAACATAGGAATCTATATTCATCTCTAAGGTAGAGTGACCTAGGAACTAAATGAAATATGATATGTCCCATGATCTGGGTGACATTCAATAGAGGATTGGGTGTTTTGACATGCCAATCAGGGTGGTTTGGCTTTTATCCTTGATGTTATGAAATAGTTGGAAGTAACTCAGGAGGATTGTCACATGTAAATATAAATGTGAATATAATCTAAAACTCCATATAGCATCTTGTTTTCATATTTTAGGATTAACACTTGATAAATCATGTTTTCCATGACCAAACCCAGTTTTAGTGTTTAATAAGGCATGCTTCATGGGATGGGTTCCATTTTCAGAAAATCAAATGACTAGAGAACTCTTAAGGTATGAAATTTCATGTCAATATGGGTAATACATGCCCTTCCATGTACATGGAACCAGACAAATGAGGAATATACAAAAATGGTCAGTAATTCTTTTTAATTCCATGTAGCTTGTGTGTTTGGAATATATTTCTATGCTTGCAAGGAAACTTGAAAAATAAATGGTTGGTTGTGTTCTAAAACCTTGAAAACATCATTAGTCAAGGAGGGAATTCATTAGTTATGATTGAGTGATCATATGATACCTTAGGTGGTAAGGTAATTGTGATTATATAATGATGACTTATTCATAGGTGTAGAAGAGATTCTTCAAAGTAATCAGACCAAGGTGGTCCTACTGTCCTTTTCATTGCATGGTTGGTTTACTGTTGGTTCAGAATCATACCGAGCAATTTGTTTTGATGTAGCGGGAGTGTATCAATTGTAAATAACCAATCTTCATTTTCATGGAAATTACATTTATTTTTCGTAATACTTAATACATGACATAAACAGACACCCAAAGATCATATTAGTTTACTATCTTTGGAATCATGGAACATAATATTCTAACTTGGTGAAAGATCTTCAAAATCTCCCTTAAGGATCCTCCCCTTTTCTTTTCCTAACTAAAACAGTTTTTTATGTCCTAGTGAAAATAAAAAATAAAAAGGGTGAGCTTAAATTATCATTAAGGGTAAACATTGTGAACATAAAACCAACTATAAACATAAGAATGTAAAAACATGATCATAAAGTTTAAATATCAAAATATTGAGTCATGAAATTAATCTTGGTAGTACATAATGCATGGATCATAAAGAAACATTAACCAAGATAAAATAGTATTGAAATAAAACATTGAATTATGGAAAAAAATAATCAATTCATATGATGTCCATAATATCCATGGTATTACTTCAAAGACCATCTTAGGGGACAATGTCCATTACTAAACCGGGTTTACTTGACATTCCAGGCTTGTATTACTAAACCAGTTTTACTTTTCATTCTAGTCTTATATATCTAATGAGATATAAATATTTACCGAATGAATTGGAGGTATATATAGGTCTCACCCATATCATAATGAAATCATTCTCACATGTTCCACAAAAACATAAATCATTCATCATAGCATAACCTAAGAAATAAAATGGGTTTCTTAAAAATCATCCCATCATAACATAATCCATATAGAATATCTTTCCATAATTAATAAAATCAAATAATAGTAATAATAGGGATATAAAAATAACCCTATTTAAGAGTTTCATCTTAGAAGGAAAATAATTTTGATAAAACACTTGACCATAATTCTTGATGAAAATATCTTTTCATGTCAAGAAACATTTCCTTTTCTCAAAATGCCACACAATTTTAAAAGAAAATAATTTAGTTGAAAATTAACTTGAAATAGGGTATAGGAAGCTTCATAGAAATTGTGCATCATGAAATGTAAAAAATCCATTCATGATGGATAAGTTAAAAAAACATTCTCCTCATACTTTTTCCAGAAAAGTCAAAAAGTACCTCGTTTGGTTAATAAAAGAAAGATTCCTTCCATAACATGTAGTAAAAGTAAAAAATGGGTAAAAATGACTTTAAACATACAAAGAATAATAGTAAAAATTTTATGAAAACATTTTTATAAAACATATAAATGGATAAAAAATATATCCCTAGTAAATACTTACGTATAAACATTCTTAGATAAAAATGAGATTGCAAAATTATCTATTTCCTTAGGTCTGATATGCTTCGTATGTATCCAAAACTCTTTTATAGTGGGTTTAAACATGTTATTAACTTGTAATAGGACCTTAATAATTTTTATTATATCATATATGATTCACTTATGACTTTATATTACCCGTTTATTTATCAGTTTCATTTTAAAGCAACGTTTTGGGTAGTAATAATTTTATTTATATTACATGTTTGGACTTGTTATTCTTGATATTATTACTTAGATCATGGTTTCATTAATTCTAGAATATAAAACTTGATTTATATATCTTAAATATTTCATATATAAACATATATAATAGATTGATAAATGGATGGGAATACACCGTTCATGGAGATGGTAGGCCTTATATATGCATGAAAGCAGTTTTTGTTTCCTTATTAAATAGAATGGAAGAAAGTAAATGAAATGTATATATATATATATACATAAATATAGTGGAATTATTATGTCATATATTTCATGATTATTTGTTATATATACTTTATAATCATTCTTGAATGGTTAATGTGGATAATGAATCTATCGCGTCATGGAGATGGTAGGTCGTACATACGCAGAAGCGATGATATAATTCACTTAATGGTTTAATGGTATAGAATTAGATGGTATAATAATTATAAAAAATAATTATCATGTTATATTCAATATTTAAATCCATTATACTCATCACTATACCCATCCAATTTAATTATTTTTGGATAAAAAATTACACCACAGCATGGAGACGGTAAGTCGTACGTACGCACACATGGTGATATTATTATTTATAGAATGGCTAAAAGGATGTATAAGGTTGTACCATAATTATAACAACTTCTTATAATATATAATATTCTAGAGTTATTATGTTAGTATAATAACAACATAAGAAGTGGAAATAGAAGAAGAAAAGAATTTTAAAAGCGGTGATAAAACAATTACCTCTTTTTCAAGTATCTCCTTCTGATTTTCACAGAAGGTCTCCCTAGGGTGGATTTCTGCCCAAATTTTTCCATCTATAAGGAATGGAGGTATTTTGGGAGATTATTTGAGTAAATTTTGGATGATAAAAAAGGCTTTAAAGGTATGAGTATGTGGGTAGAGGTGGTGACCTTTTATAAGAGGGAGTATGCTCACTTTAGGAAAGTCTTGAAATAATTATTTATTATAAACTGATTTTTAGTTTATAATGGTCCCAAACTAATTTATTTCTAAGATAAGATGAGTATGTGTTGAAACACTCTCAACCAATAGAACTTAGACATGTTTGTATTTTATTTTAAACATTATCATTTTTATTTATCCTTATTTAATATATTTAAGTTTATTTGTCGTAATAATATTCTAAATATTAAATGGTTATAATTTTTTACTTATGTTTTTTGAATTAAAAATAATTGTACACATTATGAAATTTTAGATCATAAAATTTTCACTTTGTAATTTTTAAATATTTTTGTGATTTAAAAAAAATTAATAATATGTTATTTTTATAAAATATCAATACTTTCCATTTCGACACTATTGATTTATTTGACATTAAACAAAATCCAAACAGAAGTTAAATTAGAAAAAAATATTTTATACACTCCTAACATGTAATAGTATCCTAGAAAATTCGTGTAGAAAACTAATTTGTTCATATGATATTTATTTACATATTTTTAAAACCATTTACTTGATATTTCTATCAATAAAATAATTTCTACATCACTATTGTGTCATCATTAATGGTAATTATATAATATTTAAAAATATAAATAAATTCACATTATATATATATTTTCATTATATTTCTGGAGACTATATATGTTTGATGTTTCATCAATATTATCGCTATGTTAAAATCATCGTACTTCTAATAGATAAGAGAGTGACATGTTTTCACTTTCATTTGTTTTGATAATAATTACATCACTTTCATTGAAAAAAGTCTATTTAATGAATCCATTATTTCCCATATGTGATATGGGTCGACTTATATATATCCAATTAGATTTTGGAAGGTGTTAGGGAAATTTTATTATCCTTATCATATTGTTTGTTATCCGAATTTACCTGATTTACCTTTAATTGTGGTAAACAGAAATGACCAAAGTTACTACTCATAATGTCCAAAAATAATATATATCTATTTACAAAATTTGGACCTTATGATTCCAAATACGGAATCAATTTTTTCAAATTCAAAATACAGAAGTGGTAAAAATTAATTTAAAATTATTTATCGTTGTCAAAACCAAAAAGTGGGTTTTTAAGAAGTGAAAAACTTATCAAAAGATATACACGTGTTTATGTCCAATTCAAAGGTAAAATAACATTGAATAACAAAAATTGGATTAAATGATAGAATATAATCCAATTACACTTTAAAACCAATTAAATAGAAAATCTAACTATATAAATAAATTATATGAAAAGGATGTTTTGAATTAAAATACATTATTTTTCACTATTCATTAAAAGATTAATTTTATCAGAAAAATACAAAAAAATAAACCAAATTAAATTTTGATATCCTACTTCCAAAAATGAAGTATATTTTTCCAAATAGATTATATAAAAGTTTTAAAAAAATATTTTAAATGGGTGGGCCATTAAGGGGCGGAAAAACTACATTTTTTTGAAAAATACTTTCTTTATCCGAAAAATCGAATTTGTTCTTATATCATGTTCTAGAAAATACATAAGATAAATTTTAATGTTATATAAAATTAAAAATGTGGTCAATAATATTCATAAAATCTAGTTTATATCCCATTAAATAATAATAATTTAGTAATATATCCTTGTTTAGTAAAACTCAGTTTTGCATACAATGCAAGCTATCGAAGAAGGTCTCTCTTGAATGTAATGTAAGCTAATTCGGTGTTGCCTTTGGTGAAAGCTTATTTTGTTGTTCTTTATAACATAAATCAAACATAATTATTTTATACATTGAACAAAATATATACTCAGTGTTGTCTGAAATGAATTCAATCAAAAGAACTTGAAATTGTGTGTAACACATGCCAAGTATTGTGTTGTGTATATAGAAATCTACTACAGTGTTGAGTATACACTACAACATAAATAGTGTTTAGTGGCGGTTTTGTGGCGGCGGTTCACAAAACCGCCGCTAAATGTTATCAGTGAAAGATTTCACGGCGGTTTGTTAAAAACCGCCGCGAAACCCAATCTATTTTGAAAAGCCGCGATGCTTTCCCCGACCCTATCGCGTACCCCTCTTCCCCAATCCCCCTCACAAACCCTCCCCTCTTCCCCGATCCCCCTCCCGCTACCTCCGGCGACACCCGTGCCCTCCGGTGACACCCGCGCCCTCCGACGACGCCTGCACCCTCCGGCGACCCCCGCGACCCTCGAGCCACCCGGCGAACCCTGCACCCCCCCCCCCTCGACCGCCGGTGACCCCTGCTCCCACGCGCCCCTCACGCCCCCCGCGCCCTCCGGCGACCGCCACACCCCCCGCGGCCTCCGACAACCCCCGCACCATAATTTCAGTCCTCCCACCATAATTTTCAGGTTTATTTATATATAATTTTTATTTTTTTCCACATTTTAATTAGGGATATTGTGATTTTTATATTCCAAATATCGTTGTAGTGTGTTTTGGTCTTCATTTTGGCTGGTTTGAGCTGTCATCATCAAAGGATTACATGTGTATTCATAATTAAGAATCTATATATAAGTTATCCATTTATATATATTCAACCTTGAAAGTATTAATATATATCATGGGGCTATATATGCTTATATGTGTATATGAAAATGAATATGTGTATCATTGAAAAGGGGTATATGAAAGTATAGTCAAATATGTATAGATCCCTTATACATATTTTTACACCTTAATATGTATATATGGACTAGGTATCATTACATATAAGTTAAGGTGAATATGTGTGCATTTGAAAATATTAAAATTTGAGATTCCATCATCTATTTTAGCGTGGCTTGAGTTTTAGGTAGTTTCCATATTCATGTTACCATTATTTGAATTCCATGATAGCATGGATGTTTTTTAATCCATTATTCATTATTTTATCAATTGAATATTGTATATCTTTTTATATATATTATTGGTTTTATTTCTCGGAATGTATCTCCCAATGTGGTTGATAGAAATTATCCTAAACATTTAAAATGTGTTTTAAGGTGTAAAGCATGATTTCAAAGTGAGTTTTCTATCGTGTGATTTTTTGTTTAGAGATAATGTTTTGAAAAAATGGTAAGATGGTGTTAAGCCTTTTGAGTAATGTGTTGTGAAGAGGATCGGGCCGATGGGGAATATATTGGATATTCCATGATGGTATGACTTTATGTGAATTATTTCTTTATGTTTCATTTTAGGTGATGTTTCCTAGACTTCTCTATAGAATCCATGTGGCTGAATTTTTGTTGGAGGTCGAATCATCCTTTAAGAGAATCTAGTTCATTTTATGGATCACAATGGGATGGTTTTGCAAGGTAGTATTGTACCTTTTGTTCTAGTTTTATTACTACATAGTACCATTAAAGAAGAGACATGGGAGGGGAGATGAATATGTAGGCATAGTGGTCCAATCTCTTTTTTAACAAAGCTTTTATTACTATATAGTACCATTAAAGAAGAGACATGGGAGGGGAGATGAATATGTAGGCATAGTGGTTCAATCTCTTTTCTGAAAAACCTTAGTGATACTTTGAAATGTGGCTCAAAGCTAAGACATTTCATGTTAGGGAGGGTATGATATTCTATGATTTTTTCAGGTACTTTCTCATTTCAATTTTACTTTAAATAGATAATTTTGGGATATCAAAATGTTTACTGGATGTATGAACAGTTTTTGGGGTGTCTAGGGTTTTTAGGACACAAAAGGTTGAAAAAGTGCCTATCCAGCTCATGTAATACGATCAGAGCCCAGTTAGTAGTTATTGTGTTCCCTAACCATGATTTACAAGAGGTGGGGTAAATTCAATGAAAAAATAAGGAAAGGGGGAGAATAAACCAAGTGGAAATGGATAACCCATTCCTCATGGTTATAGCATGACTTAACAAACCATACAGGCTTTATCGAAGATCATGTGACTAGCCCGCATTTCTATCCAACAGTCCATCATTTCTAAAATATTACTTTTGAATAGCATGAATTGTCTTTAAAGTTTCCACATGATGAACTTTTTCCCAGCAATACTCATACATTGATCCTTTCTTTTCAGCTTCATTCCATCTCTCATAAATCAGATGAAGTGCCAAACGATCACTGTAATCCTTTGCAGAAAATCTAGATTTTACCATTACAGCTAAAGCGCTTTTTATCTTGAGGAAGAACTAAAGTATCCATGACGCTACGTCCGACCACAGTGGTAAGCACAGGATCGTAGCAATGAAAAATGGCACCCATAATTAGTACTTTCCGCAGTTTAGGATCCTCCAGAAGGATTAACTGGGCACACCGGCGGGCCGGTGGTCATCCACCGGCTGGCCGGTGACACCAGGCAGTGGGAAAGCCTACTGCCTGGCTCCTCCGGCTAGCCGGTAGGTAGGAACCGGCTGGCCGGTGCCCATACCAGCTGGCCGGTGGAAATCCACCGGTTGGCCGGTCGACTAAGTCAATCCATTTTCAGCTTTCTTGGGCAAGCTCCTAGGAAATCTTTTTCCTAACATAAAAAAACACTTGAAAACAAGTTAGAACACAAATAGAGTGATTGTGATCATTAAAATCCAAGAGAGAGGGGTACAACAACTATTGTTTGTTTTATATTCATGGACTAGATTATGCATTAGAAACCATTAGTGGTGGCCTACTTAATTTACCTCACACACCATATCGAAGTTCCACCTGGCCTTCCCTAAGAACCCCCAAACATGTCCCTTATAGGTTTCTATTTGGAACCTTGATTCCTCCACATCCACTCTACAGTTTTCTCCACATTTCCATGACTAACATAATTCTCTCCACCTTAGGAGGGTCATTATCACTAATTTATTCAAGAAATTTAAACACCATGTCTCATGCTTCCATCACAAGATGAACCCCAAAACTTAAATGTGGCCATTTAGATTTCCCTAGAACAATAAAACAAACATTACCCATTGTGAAAATGGTTTCAGTGAATGTAGTTAACTTGATTTAAAATGCATTATGATCAGTTTCGATCACACATCAAAGGGGTGTTGTTTGAGGCAACATAAATGTGTGATCGATGGTGTTATGATAAGTGTGTATCTCGATATTCTTATTTCTCCTCAATGAGGTGTTGACGCTGTCTCCTATGGACCAGACTTGTTCAGTTGGTCTGAAATGGTAAATGTGGTCAATGAATCATCTTTATTATATTATGCATACTTTATGGTCAATGGTTCATCTTTATTATATTATGTTTCTGTAATCTTACACTATCGTATATTTCGTGTAGGTACATTGTGATATACATGGATAAAAGCTGGATCACATTACCGAGGAACACATCTCAATATGTTAAGGGTTTGAATGGGTTTTTCGATTTTGCAATTTCTAATCGATCTGTTGAAGGGAGAATAAGTTGTCCATGTCCTAAATGTAAATTTAGAACATGGTTGAAGAGAGATGAAGTTTATGAACATTTAATACTGAAGCAATTCCCTGAGCAATATTTGTGTTGGATGTGGCATGGAGAATCAAACAATACAGAAAGATTGAGGACTGATGTTAATCCACAGAATGAGGTCCCAAGTTCTTCGACAATGGAAAATGAAATGCAAAACCTCATAAATGATGCATTCGGCACTGCAAGACACCACTATGAGCATCAAAACATATCAGAACAACCAGAAGAGGGTGCTACAAATTGCAACGTGACAAGTGATGTTTCTGAGACTGTAACACAAGCAGATCAAGATTGTAACATATCATTGGATCCTCTTGATTCTGTGGAGCCAAATGTAAGGGAAAACTTCAGTGAGGAAAATGCATTTCATGATTTAGTTGACGATGGAAATCAAGAGCTGTATAGTGGGTGTTTGAAATATTCAAAGCTTTCATTTCTACTGAAGTTGTACCATATCAAATGTCTATGTGGAATTACAAATAAGGCAATGTCCATGTTATTGGAATTGATTCGTGATGCATTTCCTGAAGCAAAAATCCCAGAATCGTTTTATGATATGAAAAAAGTTGTTAACGAGCTTGGTCTGAATTATACAAAAATACATGCGTGTCCCAATGATTGTATGCTTTACTGGGGAGAGGATTCAAGTAGACAGAATTGTAAGAAATGTTCTTCTTCTAGATGGCAGTCAAAGGGTGATGTTGGAAGTATGACTGAACATAATTTCACGGAGAAGAAGAAAAGGAACACACCTGCAAAAGTTTTGCGTTACTTTCCTTTGAAGCCTCGATTGCAAAGATTATTCATGTCATCAAAAACCACTGAACACATGAAGTGGCATGATGTAGATAATAACAATGATGGGTTAATGAGACATCCATGAGATTCCCAATCGTGGAAGACATTTGATTCATTACATACAGATTTCTCAGCTGATCCTAGGAATGTTCGATTGGGATTGGCTGCCGATGGATTCAACCCATTTGGGACTTTGAGTACGAGTTATAGCATTTGGCCAGTTGTTTTGATCCCTTATAATCTGCCTCCGTGGATGTGTATGCAACAAACATCTTTTATCATTTCGATGATTATTCCTAGAAAACAAATGCCTGGAAATGATATTGATGTATACCTGCAGCCTTTGATTGAAGAATTGCAGGAGTTATGGAGCAACGGTGTTGAGAAATTTGATGTTTCTTCTAAAACAATGTTTAAAATGCATGCTGCTTTAATGTGGACCATTAGTGACTTCCCTGGGCTTGGGAATTTATCTGGTTGGAACACTTATACGGGTTTGGCTTGTCCCGTTTGTAACTTTGATTTCGAGCCCAAACGGCTACCTCACAGTAGAAAATGGTGCTTCTTGTGCCATCGAAGATTTCTTGATGCATCTCATAGATTTTGGCTGAACAAATCAAAATTTAATGGTTGCATTGATCCTAGACCACCTCTAAAGTTGTTAACCGGTTCTGAAATATTGACACAGCTTGAAAATGTTAAAACAGAATTTGGGAAGGTTCATCATTTTAATGATAGCGGAAAACGAGTGCGAAGTGCATCGTCAAGTGAAATCAGAACGCAACAATGGAAGAAAAAAAGTATATTCTTCAAACTTTCGTATTGGGAATTTAATTCTTTGCGCCACAATCTTGATGTGATGCATATTGAGAAGAATGTATGTGATAATTTGATTTTCACATTACTTAATGAGCATGGAAAGTCGAAGGATCATCTCAATGCTCGCAAAGACTTACAAGTAATGAACATAAAACGTGATCTCTGGCCAGATGAGAATGAAAAGTATGCTCCGGCCATTTTTTCATTGAAAAATAGGGATAAAGATACGTTCCTTCAAATTTTAAAGAATGTGAAGGTATCTGATGGGTATTCGAGTAACATCTCGAGGTGTGTTGACTTGAAGAATCGTAAGTTATATGGATTGAAAAGTCACGATTCACATGTTTTGTTACAACAGTTACTACCATTGGCATTGCGTACATTATTACCTGAAAAAGTTACTGCTGTTGTACTCCATTTCTGCACATTTTTCAGAAAGTTATGTGAGAAAGCTCTACATACATTTCAGCTTGACAACCTACAGGAGAGGTTTGTATTGACCCTTTGTGCAATGGAGATGATCTTCCCTCCATCGTTTTTTACTGTCATGATGCATTTAACTGTGCATTTGGTTGACGAAGCTAAACTATGAGGCCCCGTTCATTATCGATGGATGTATCCAATTGAGAGGTATTTTATTTATATGTTTCCAGTTAAGTAAACATTTTTTGGCATTTAAATAAATGCATAATATTATTATTTTTTTTCACAGATATCTTGGGCATTTGAAAGCATACGTGAGAAATAAAGCTCAACCAGAAGGCTCTATTACTGAAGGCTATTTGGCCGAGGAGTGTCTCACCTTTTGTTCCAGATATTTGGATGATATTGAGACAAGATTTACTCTAGTTGGACGTGTTGACGACACATCAACTCAATCTCAAATGCATCATAAATCAAAAATATTTCCTGCTATTGGCCGATCAGTTGGGAGGACCTCATACGCGACACTAACAGAATTGGAATTATTACAGGCACATAGATATGTGCTGCTGAATAGTGAAATTGCAGATCCATTTATTGAAGAGTTGAGGATACAAACAAAGAGACGAATGAGAAGCCGAACACGAAATGAAAAAGATATAACGAAAGCTGTGAATAAAGAGCTGGTAGAATGGTTTGCACGACGTGTAAGTTTATAAATATTGCAATAAATACGAATATTACTTTGACACATACAATTTGCAAATATATTAAATTATATTTTTTTTCAGATCATGAATACTGATACTCGAACTGACTTTTCAGAAGATTTGAAGTTTCTTGCTAGAGGTCCTATAAAAAAAATTAGAAAGTTCAACGCTTATAATGTGAATGGTTTTAGATTTCGTACAGTCGATCGAGAAGTGGGTTTGAAAACACAGAATAGTGGTATTTTTACATTTTCTGAAGTGGAATACTATGGAAAGCTGCATGATATTATTGAATTAAACTACCACGGGCATTTTTCTGTTGTTTTATTCAAATGCAAATGGGTCGATTTTATCAGAGGTGTTAAAAGAGATTCCTTGCAATTTACTTCTGTAAACTTCTCTCACTTGATGGATGTTGGTGATCGTGAACTGCATGATCCATATATCTTAGCATCGCAGGCAAAAATGGTATATTATGTGAATGATGTTGTGGATGAAGGGTGGAGTGTAGTTAATCACGTAATACAAAGAGATTTGTATGATATGGGTGATGAAGTGGAATATTTGACCTCTGCAATTGAATTTCATCAACAACAGGAAGCAGAATTATTTGTCCATCATGATATTGAAAATATTGGTCTATCAAGGATGAATGAAGTGGATGAAGCAATGGAGCAGGAAACCGACATGATTGAAGGGGAAAATGATTGTATGTACAATTATTTATTCATTCAGCAACTACTTGTTTCATTTCTGTAGTCATTCATTATCATTGTTATATATATTTTGTTTCTTAATACTGGGCATCTATTATCATTTTTAATTTTTTTCTGCATAAATTTTTTGAAATATATATTCTGAACTTAATTTTATTTGATTAAATGACAGGAATGCCATGGAAGAAGCGGTACACTATTCCTTCTTCTTCTACGACAAATGACGATCCGTCTGTCCCCACGGCATCATCTCCCCCTGCACCATCTCTGACACCATCAGTGGATGCCTCATTAGAGGATGAGTCATCACCTCCCCCTATAGGAGCTTCAGCAGCGGGGCAGCGACACGCCCCCTCCAGTTCATCACGGACATTCTGGAGGGTCGCAGTCATAGGTACAAATTTTAATTAAATAAATTTATTGAATTTTGTTTATAGTAATTGTTTGATCATTGCAGATGAAGACAATGAAACCGTGGAAAGAGACATAAAAAGTTCTGATGTTTGGAACATGCATGGCAAGAAGATAGTGGTGCCATTTGATTCTTCTGGGGTCCCGACGGATGACGCCGCAGGTTTACTTGGTCAGATTATAGGTCAGCTGGCAGCGGAGCCCGTTTCCCTGCCTATTTCGTATGATGATTGGAGGCATATGCCTCCAAACTGGAAAAATGAAGTTTATGATTCTCAGATAAAGGTAATTTTATTACTTTATGGTTTAATTGAATGTCATTTTACTAATATATTCAAAATGAATTTCTGTATACAGATGTTCTTCCACTTTACCGTTGCTGATGTGATAGCACGGAAGTGGACATTGAAAAATCTTGGAAAAAAATGGAAAGATTTCAAATGGAGGTTGTGGTGTGATGTCAACGATTCTTCGTTGACCGTGCAGCAGATGTATGAGAAGATACCCAGTGGGGTACCGAAAGAATAGTGGAAGGTTTTTGTCGATAGACATCGTGATGAGAAGCAGATGGTATTGAAATATATATTATTATATTATCCTCATTTTACATTTATACATGTACATGAAGAGGATATAGACATTGAATATAATACTGTTAAATTGAATTTTATTTATTTCAGGATCTCTCAAGAATGAATGCTTCAAACCGGGCGAAGCAGGTAATCCCGCACACTGCGGGTTCAAAAAGCTTTTCAAGAAGCCGAATGTCATTGGTAATCTTTTAATTAGTTTAAATATTTATAAGATAATATTATCTATTTAACATATTTGATTGATGATTTATCTTTGTTTAATGCAGTCACAGAGTTTAGGGCATGAAGCATCCCGAATAGAACTGTGGCTGGATGTTCATAAAAAAACAGATGGAAATTTTGTTAATGAACCTGCCAGAGAAGTTGGGGTATGAAGTCAATTATTTATTATCATAACTTAATATCAGTTTTTACTGTGTTAATATATATTGATATTTGATTTATAGGTAAAAATTAAAGAAATATGGGATGCCAATCCTGGGCAATCCTACTCAGTCTCCCAGGATGACCCGGTTGGTCAAGTCCTTGGGAAGGAGCATCCTAGTAGAGTGCGCGAGATGGGTTTGAGACCCGTACCATCTGAGGTCTTTCGCATGCCATCAGGGATTTCGGCCTCATCTACTCCTGGTTATAGTCATTTCATACCTGAAGATTCTCAGAGGGAGATGTCTGCTCTACGAAACACAGTTCACCAGCAGGGGAATCAGATATCTGATTTGCAGAAAGAGTTGCTTGAAATACGTCAGCATATGAGCAGATATGCCCCCGGTGGTAGTGCATCGGGTAGTGGTGAGCAGGTAAATCACAAAAAAATCAAAATCATTATTTTGAAAACTTTTATTGGTTTTAATTTTTATTATAAATATGCAACAATATTTAATTTTCAATATAATGTTCTTACAGGTGGCAGCAGGTGGTGGAGATGAAGGTGGAGAGGGTGACGATGCAGCATCAGATGTTGAGTAGTAGTATTGTTGATGTGTTGAACAAGTATGATAACAGTTGGTTTGTATATGTAACATTTATGACACATAGTTGTCACCAAACATTTCCATGTCCTAACATTTTCTTGATTTCTCATGTTACCTTATGTATACAATCATTAAATCCTTTTGGTGGAGGGTCAAATATTGTGATGGTCACAATGTATCCCCAATATTAGGGAGGATATGTGATCATATATTGAATAATGATTTCATAAAATTATATAGAAATCAAGGAGTCCAGTTAAATACATTATTAAGAATGATTGTACATGGATGAGGTTTTAGGACTCCACATGATACCATAATTAATTGTTTAGAATGTAATTCCTATTTCATATCATCATCATTGGGAGGAATATGGAATCCATCCATTACCTAAACTCGCTTTAAAATGACTTTCAATCCCCTAATCGATGGAAATCTGGAATTGAATTTCAATAGGTTGTGGGATTTTTTGGGAACATTAATTTTGACCTAGTTGCATTATGGGTGAATAAAACACCAATTTTTTTTTTGTTTTCTGATAAAAATATACATCATTCATCTATTTTTGTGTATATATTCTATGAGTTGTGTTGGATGTTGTATACTTTTACATTGTGATGTGTCTATGTAAGGGAATAAAAAAATATTTTTCTAGTGTGGTGTAATGCATGACTTAAAATATCCTAATAGTTATAGAAAATATAAAAGAAGATCAGGATCATTTCAATACCACTGTATAATATAGATGTAGACCCATGTAGTTATATTTCAAAGATCATGTGTTCTTGAGGTTGTTTCCATGATGGTGTAGGCATATTTTGTGTGAGGGAGTGTGGATTCTCCTAGGTTGTTCTGGATTTTTTAGGTTTTGGTGAACATTGGTGAGGTGTTATATCAGTTGGAGCTCTAACCACTGATAAAAATAATTCACAATATCATCCATGTATCCCAACATTACTGAAATAATCATGATTCATGGTTTTAAATGGTCAATTACCCATCATTTAAATGAAACCAAATTTGATGATACAAAAAAATGGAATTTTTACAAACATAACAACCCAATAACGTTTGATAAATTAAATTTTGAATCTTAAATTAGGGGACTCCTTCTATATTATGTATTAACTTGTTTTTATCTTGTTTCATCAATCCTTAGATATGGTTTTAATTTTTTAGATCCACTATATGGGACATGGACTCCCCAAACATGCAATTCTAGGTATGTTCTTTACTACCATTCTTCATTTGATTGCACCGTGATGTGAAGTTTGATGTTGTTTTTAGTCCCCCTCCATTATTCTTCCATTCTCTAAATGGGTTGTGTTACTGATCAAAGCATTACCTTGGTATATATAGGCTATTACATCTCCTTCTCATTTCCATTTTTTTGTGTAGAAATAATTATAGAATATTCTATTAGGGTGTCTTAATCTCTATTGATTTTACCATTTATGAAATTATCGTGGTTTTCTCCATGTGGGTGGGTAATTGAGATAAATCAAAGAAAAAATAACTAATTGATTTTGAAATGGATTTTACGTGATCCGTGATTTCAAATATGGTTACTAGATATTTGGTTTTTCATTATTATTCCACAGTATCATTCTCTTCTTCCTTGTGATTCCTGAATGTATTATTTGTCTATTTATAAAATCTTCTTTTGGATGATTATTTTAACTCATCCATCGAAAAAGGAATAATAGGTATATTTTGATAAGAATCAATTACATTGAAAATTTTGATAATTATGAAAAAACAACCACATGAGATGATGAATTAATGTGAAATTGTCTTCATATATCTTGAAATATATTCTTGTGTACATTTGGTTGTCTGTTGTTCATCTTTTTTTGTGTGGGATTTAAGGGGTTTGAAGTATGATGGAACCAACAAGTTTGGTTTCACAATTTGTTTTTAATTGTGGACGTGTTATGGGTGAATTTGGTTCTCATAGTGAGATACATGTTTCTTGTTATGGTGTGGTTTTGTCTATGAGGGATGGTGTTTTTAATGTTGGTTTTTATTATGGTAAGAGATGTTATGGTCACTATTATGAGGATGTTGGTTTTTGTGTGTAGTGGTTTGTGGTAGTATTCTTTTAGTGATAGAATACGAAATGGTAATGATGTAATAATGTTGTAAGCTGTTGTACATTACAAATATGTGTGGATGTGATATTATGTGGGGCTGATGGGTGAGATGTGGCTGTGGTTTTGGAAAATTTAGGGCAGTGGTGGAGCAGATCCAATATTTTTTTTTCTTCCAGTTCAACATTAACGGCGGTTTTAACCACCGCTAATGCCATACCTGTGAGCATTTAGCGGCGGTTAAAACTGCCGCTAAATAACCGGGAATCATTTAGCGGCGGTTAAAACCGCCGCTAAATGATGAAATCCGCAGAATTTAGCGGCGGTTAAAACTGCCGCTAAATATATTATGTTGATATTTAGCGGCGGTATTCACCGCCGCAGAATAGGCGCATCAAACGCCTAAATTTAGCGGTGGTTAAAACCGCCGCGAATAAGATACCCATATAACCGCCGCTAAATGAAGAGAAACCGCCGCTAAATGACGGACCTACGACACATTTCTAAAACCGCCGCGGAATCGAAAAAACCGCCGCTAATAGATTGTCGACGCCAAACTTAGCGGCGGTTTTTGTAAACCGCCGCTACACAATATAGCGGCGGTTTAAACCGCCGCTAGGACCGGCATTTGTTGTAGTGGTAGCGCAAGATAATATTTTTGTAGTGTACAACAAAATACATCAAATAAATTAAAAAAATCTCTCCTATAAAATCTTAGGGTGTCACATTATACCCCCCTTAAAATGAATTTCACCCTCGAAATTCATCGGGGTTATAAAATGTTTACTAATTGAAAGTTTCTTTCATAGAAACCCACATCATAAAAAGGAATACTAGAACATCATTTTAAAAAAGGAAATCCTGAAATATAACAGTTACCCATAGTCACTCATCATTGGGTTTCTAAAAAGTAGAACATAGTTGGGAAGTGAAAACATGGATATGGAAGAAAAATCTAACCATCATGTTCAAATTTATAGTTATAGAGAACATTTTTTGGAGAAATTTAACAACTAGAAATCCTTAAATTTGTGATGATGTAAGGGACTATCTGACTCATCAGATAAGATGGTAATAAGATAACATTTTTAGTTTTCAATATCCTTTCCCTAAAGTTGAGTAATTTTTGATGAGAATAAATACTTACTTGATTTTGGTATAATCTCACCATTGTTCATGCCTTGAACAATTCCCACATCATCACTTATTTAAAGAAATGAAGTTGAATTTTTAATTTTTTATGTATTAGATGATCGTGCAATAGAATGATAGGTCATTCCATCTATCTCAACAAAAAGGTTAACACAGGTAATCAAATATGTATAATTCAACCTATAGTGTGTTAATACATTAATCTAACAAACTTCAAACGGAATATAACTTATATTATCCATAAATGGATAACATTACAATCCATCCATAAATAAAAAATATAAAACATTAGAAATAGGTGAAGTAAATCGATATAACATTTATCTCCCATCTCTTATAAGGTAGTTATTTGTTGTCCCATTCCAAACATGTGAATACCTTAATAATGTATTCTCTTGATACATGATAATGACATGAATTACCATAGTACCTTAGTGAAAACATGTATTTTGTAAAAATTAACTCTTTCCACACTCCAAAAATACCAAAAATTATATATACTCAAACCATGATACCAAATTGTCTTTGTATCAGTCATGAGATCATTAATACTATCAAATATCTCATTATCTCCTTATCCCTTCATTATGTGCATATCATGTTCTTTCCCAAAAACATTTCAATCAATTTTCATGGTTACTGGTACCATATAATTATGGAAAACCACAATGGACCAATACATAGATATTCTAATATTCCATTATCACTACCACAAAAGTGGGTTTCCACAGCACCACCCTTTAACAGTGCTAAAAAAAGACATGATAAAGGGGGTTCCTTTATCTTCTCTAAAAAAAGTGCCGATAAAGGGTGCTTTTAACAGTTCTAAAAAAACACTGTTAAATGTGACCCTTTATCAGTTCTTTTTTTAGCACTGATAAAGGCACCCCCTTTATCAGCATTTTTTTAGTAGCGCTGATAAAGGGGGGCTTTATCAGTGCTTTTTCCAAGCGCTTATAAAGTTTATATTTCAAAAAAAATCATAAAAAATAATATATTGGTATATAAGTATATTTACATTGATATAAATATAATATATATTGTATAGATATGTTTTAGATAAGGATAAATGGAAATCTAAAATTAATGTGTAAGATATTTAGTAAAAGAGGCTTATGAAATATTTTAAAAACTATTTTTAATTAATAATTTTCAAATTATCACTGAATACTAATCATTTAATTACATTTTGAAGCAAAAAAAATTAATAAAAGATCTAAAATAAGTTGAAAATGTATCTCAAACTTCAAACGGCCATAACTTTTGATCCGAGTGTACATTTGAGCTCTAAATTATATCAAATCAAATCCTCTGATGATATTTACATGCTAGTAATTGAATAGAACCTTGAGTCACATTTTTCGAGGCCAAAAAAGGTCCATAAGGCCTTCAAAACTGAGTTTTTAGTCCGGATATCCAATTTTTTAAACATTCAAATATAAATTATGATCCGTATGTCCTCTAGGAATGTACAACATATCACATCGAATATTCTTTCATTTTCTTCGATTTTAATAGTTGTGGAGTTGAAACTGCCTTCTGGATTAGAATTTATGGTCTTTTTAACATTTTATGGCTTTTCAGATACACATATATATGTATTTATTCATATATATATGTGTGTGTGTGTGTGTTGAATATATGTATGTATGTATGTATTTATTTATTTATAAACACACATAAGAAAGCATATTTTATAAATGTATTTAAAACTAATCATATAAATATATATTAATATACAAATAAATATACAGATAAAAAATTATAACTAAAAACATATATATAAATAGATATTAATATATATGGATATATGGATATATATATATATTAGTATAACTATATATATATATATATTAGTATGACTATATATATATATTAATATAACTATATATATATATTTATGTGTATGTATATATATATTAATATACAGATATATATATTAATATAACTAAATATACATATATTAATATATATATATATTTACATATATAATATACAGATATATATATATATTAATATAACTATATATATATAAATAAATATATATATATATATATGTTAATATATATATATTAATATACGAATATATATATATATATATTAATATAACTATATATATATTAATATAACTATATATATATATTAATATAACTACATATATATATTAATATAAAAATATATGTTATTATAAATATATATTAACGTATGAGTAAATATAACTAAATATATATATATATATAAATAAATAGATGTATAATTAGATGAAGAGCAAAGCAATATGAAGGAGTGGTAAAGGCTTAGGCACAAATGAAACAGGTCTTGAGTTCAAATCCTGAGGGAGGTAGGCCGTGCACGCAGGTGGGGAGAATAACATAGCGATGTTAAAGGTGGGTGGGAGTGTTGTTAAAGGGGTAGGGTTGGGTGGAGCTGGCTGGGGTATGTGCGGGCTACCATTGGGGTGGGGTGCTATTAAAGGGGTGTCAAGTTCTTTTGAAGCCCCCTAGAATTTCAAATATATATATATATATATATATATATATATTTTAATATTTTTTTAACCTTTTATCAGTGCGTTTTTTTAGTGCTGATAAAAGACCCCTTTTATCAGCACTTTTTTAGCACTGATAAAAGGGGCCTTTATCAGCACTTTTTTAGCACTGATAAAAGGGGCCTTTATCAGCACTTTTTTGAGTGCTGATAAAAGGTACCCCATTTATCTTCACCTCGATTAACATGTTGTTTTAGCACTGTTAATTCCCTTTTCTAGCGCTGATAAAGGCAATATTTTTAGTAGTGAATACTATAAACGATATTCAACAACACTATTTTGGAATCCCATTACATAAACACTTAATCATTCCACCACTTCATTGTCATACTCAGCATCAAAAATAGTGATCTCATGTGATTTTCCTTTGTATTGGTAATTAAGAGGTTTTTAGCATCAATAATCATCCATAACCCTTGGATTAGGGCATTGGTTAGCACAATGCCCCATTTCATTACACTTATAGCATTGAAGTGTGGGTGGTGTGTTCTTTGAAGTCTTTTCTCTATTCACATCATTACAAACCTTCTTCCCATTACATTGGAACTCAAATAATTAATGAACATCTTTTACACAATTAAAATATTTTCTATTCCCTTTATGATAATCTCCACCATGCTTCTATCCACACGTTGAGCATAATAAAACATTCATCTTCTTTTCACCACTATTTTGAGATTTTCCCTTGAACGTCATCTTTAGTTTCATGTCAAAACCATGAGATTGATATGTAACACAAACTTCCATTTCTACCTTAATAGCACAATGCACAATCTCTTCATATCTACTAAATTCACTTATAGCTAATTCACTTTGAAGGCTTAGTTTTAATCCACTGATTAATTGATCAACTTTACTTTCAGGTTGGATGATAAAACCAGAATCATACCTTCCAAGTATTTTAAATTTTTCCTCATATATACCAATGGATTTATCATCCTTCTTATTAAGCTCAATAATATCCTATTTTATATTTTTTAAAATAATATGAGGAATGTACTTATTGAAAAATAAGTTATTGAACTCATCCCATTACATGGATTCAATTTCATCTTTCTACCTTGTATTCTTGATTCGAGTCCACCAGTGGTGTGCTTCACCTTCTAAACAATAAACATCCAAAATGGATTATTCATATTCCGAACAATGAAGGATGGAAAATATCTTATCAATGGTACTGATGAATTGTTCAGCAACAAGCGGATTAGAAGACCCACTTAAAAAAGGTAGATGTTTCCTCATGAAGGAATTCACAAAACTTTGTTCCCTTCTCTTCTCATTTGGAAGTCTAGAATGATTCAATGCTTGTGTAAGTATAACAATAATATTTTATTCTCCATCTCTCATAACATTTGGTTATTCAGGAGGACCATCATTTCATTTTCTAGTGCATTGATCCTTAACACGGCTCCTTTGGATTCCATCCATTTTTTAAAACCCAAAGAGAATAGTGTGAGAGGAAAAATTCCTACTAGGAAAACAACATAATCAAGGTGGAGTACTTTAAATCTCTAACATATTAGGTTTAATCCTAGGTTATTCATGATCATTACCATAATTCTAGGATTTTAACCTGAAGTTAGAAATACCCTTAGGAACATCTCCAGAAATACCTCAAAAATATCTCTAGGGATCTCACTAATGTTTCCGCATAATAGTTTCCAAAGGTTAACTAAGCATTCTCTCTGATACCAACTGTAAATACCAAATCTTGACATACATGGACATTACATTTCTTTTTTTTTGAGTACTTAATATAAGACCCAAACAGACACACAAAGGTCATATTAGTTTAATGTCTCTGGAAACATGGAACATAATCTTCTAACTTTGTAAAAGATCATCAACATCTCCCATAAAGATCTTCCTATTTTGTTTTCCTACATAAAAACTTTATTTATATCATGGGACAATTAAAACATAAAAAGGGTTAGCTCAATAGATCAGTAAAGTTAAACATTGAGAACATAAAACAAACCATAAATATAAGAATGTAAAACCATGAACATAAAGATTAAATATCAAAATCTTTGGTCATGAAATAAATCTTGGTAATACATAAGGAATGGATCATAAAGGAACATTAACCATGATAAAATTTCATTTTCATAAAACATGGAATTGTGAGGAAAAAATCACATAATAAAATTTCCATAGTATCCAAGGCATTGCTTCCAAGACCATTATAGTGGACAAATAAAATTACTAAACTGGGTTTATATGTTGTTCCAGCAATGTATTATTGAATCGAATTTACTTCTCATTCTAGTAATTTCTATCTCATGAGATATAAATATTTAAAACATTTATTGGAGGGATACATAGGTCCCACCCATCTCATATTTAAATCATTCCTACATGTGCCACAAAAACATAAATCATTCATCAAGCATAACCCAAAAAATAAAATGGGTTTCTTAAGAATCATCCCATCATAAAATAATCCATATAAAATATCATTACATCATTAAAAAAATAAAATCATAGTAATAATAGGGATAGAAACATAACACTATTTAAGATTGTCAACATAGATGGAAAATAATTTTGATAAAACATTTAAACTTAATTCATGAGAAAAAATATCCTTTCTTCTTTAAAAACATTTTTTTTCTCAAAATCCCATTAAATTTTAAAAGAAAATAATTTACTTGAAAATAAGCATGGAATAGTGTATAGGAAGATTTATTGAAATAAAGCCTCATGAAACCATAAAAAATCCATTCATGTCATTTATGTTAAAAAACATTCTCTTTGTACTTTTGCTGGAAAAGTCGAAAAGTATCTCGTATGGTAAACAAAGGAAAGATTCCTTCCATACCATGTAGTAAAAGTAAATAAAAGGTAAAAATGACTTTAAGAATACATAGAATAATATTAAAAATTTTATGAAAACATTTTTAGAAAACATGGACATGGATGATGAATATATCTCTAGTAAATACATACGGATAAACAATCTCGGATAAAAATGAGATGGCAAAATTATCCCTTACCTTAGGTCCGATATGATTTTTATATATCTGAAACTCATTTATAGTAGGTTTAAATTTATTATTAACTTTTAATATAACCATAATAATATTTAATATATTATATATGATTTACTTATGATTTTATATTACTCGTTCATTTATCAATTCCATGTTAAAGGAACATTTTGGGTAATAATTATTTTATTTATCGTATGTGTTTTGACTTATTATTCTTGATATTATTATGTAGATCATGATTTATATACATAAAAAATTTAAAATTTGATTTATATATCATAAATATTTAGTATATAAATATATATAATAGATTGATAAATGAAATGGAGTACACTATTCATGGAGACAGTATGTTGTACGTACGTATGAACACTATTTCCGTTTCCTTATTGAATTGAATGGAAACAAGTAAATGATATATATATATATACATAAATCAAGTAGCATTATTATTTCATATATTTAATTCATATTTATTATATAAACATTAGAATCATTTTTTAATAGTTAATGTGGAGAATGAATCTCATAGTGTCGTGGAGACAGCAGGTCGTATGTACGCACGAGCGACAATATCATTCACTTAATGGTCAAATGGTATGTAATTGGATGGTATATTAATTATGAATAATAATTATCATTTTATATTCATTATTTACATCCATTATACTCAATATTATACCCATCTAATTAAATTATTACTGAATAATAAATTACAGTATGGTGTGGAGACGGTAAGTCGTACGTACACACGCATGGAGATATTGTTATTTGTAGGATATATAAAAGGATGTATAAGGTTGTAAAAAAATTATAATAACATATAAGAATGTATAAGATACTGGATTTATTACTTTAGTATTATAACAATATAAGAAGAGGAAGTATAATAAGAAAAGAATTTTGAAAGAGGTGATAAAACAATTACCTCTTTTCTGAGTATCTCCTTTTGAGCTACCCAAAAGGTCTTTCTAGGATGTCTTTCTACCCAAAGTGTGGAATATAGGAGTAAGGGAAGGATTTTTGGAGATTATTTGAGTAGATTTTTTATAATCCAATGTAATTCAATAGTGTGAGTAAGTGGGTAGAGGTGGTGGCCTTTTATAAGTGGGAGGTGGGGCCCTTTAGTAAAGTCTTGAAATATTAATTTATTATAAATTTATTTTCGGTTTATAATGGTCCCAAAATAATTTATTTTGAATATAAGATGTGTATGGGTACAAATACTCTCAATCAATAAAATTTAGACATGTTTTTATTTTATTTTAAACCTTATCATTTTGATTTATCCTTATTTAGTCTATTTAATTATATTTGTGATAATAATATTCTAAATATTAAATAGTCATAAATATTTACTTGTGTGTTTTAAATTATCTATAATTGGATACTTTGCGACATTATAGATCATAAAACTTTCACTTTGTAATTTTTAAATATTTTTGTGTTTTTTAAATAATTTAATAATACGTTATTTTTATAAAATATAAATAGTTTCAATTTCAACACTATTCATTAATTTGACTTTAAATAAAATCCAAATAGAAGATAAATTTGAACAAAAATATTTAATACACTCCTAACATATCATAAGAACTTGTAAAATATTTGGATCACATTAATTAGTTCATATGATTTTTATTTTAATATTTTTAAAATCATTTATTTGATATTTCAATCAATAAAATAATTTATACATCACTATTATGTCATCATTAATGATAATTATTTAATATCTAAAAATTCTAAATAAATTTAAATGATGTATATAATTTAATTATCTTTCTTTATACTATTTATGTTTGATGATTCATCAATTCTATTACTACATTAATATTATTATACTTATAAGAGATAAGAGAGTGACATGTTGTCACTTTCTTTTGTTTTAATAATAATTACATCACTTTCCGGGACAAAAGTCTATTAAATGAATCAACTCTGGACCTTAGGTGATATGGGTATAATTTTATTTGTCCAATTGGTTTTTGGTAGGTGTTAGGGTAATTTTATTATCCTTATCATATTTTTTGTTATCTTAATTTACATAATTTTCCTTTAACTGTGATAAATAAAAATTACCAAAGTTACTATTCATGATGTCCAAAATAAAAGATACATATTTACACAATTTTGAAATTATAATTCCAAATATGGAATAAATTTTTACAAATTCAAAACAATAAATTGGAAGAAATTAATTTAAAATTAATTCCCGTTGTTAAAACTAAAAAGCGGGTTTTTAAGAAGCAAAAACTTATCAAAAGATTTACTTGTGCTTATGTTCAATTTAAATATAAAATTACTTCCAATGACAAAAATTGGATTAAATGATTAAAACATATTCCAATTACACTTTAAAACCAATTCAAAAGATAATATAACTATATAAATGAATTAGATGAAATGGCAGTTTTGAATTAAAATACAGTATTTTTCACTATACATTAAAATAAGAATTTTATCAGAAAAATACCAAAACTTCATCCAAAGTAAATTTTGATATCGCAATTCAAAATAAGAAGTTTATTTTTTCAAATATTTTATATAAAATTGTAAAAAAATATTTAAAATCGGTGCGTTATCATGAGGTAGCAAAATTTCATTTTTTGAAAAATACTTCTTTTATTCAAAATATTAAATTTGTTCATATATCATGTTCTACAAAAAAACATAAGATGAATTTTAATTTCTTATAAAATTAAATATGTGGTTAATACTATTCATAACATCTTGTTTATATCTCATTAAATAATAATATTTTAATATATATCATTGTTTAGGGAATCTCAGTATTGCGTACAATGTAAGCTATCGAAGAAGGTAGATCTTGCATGTAATGAAATACAAGTTAGTTTTCCTTTTAGTGCAAGCTTCCTTTGGTGTTCTGTATAACATAATCCAAAAATTGTTCTTTTACACATTACTCAAAATTTATACTTAGTGCTGGATGAAATGAATTCTATCAAAAGAACATCAAATTGTGTGTAACAAAAGCCAAGTACCATGTTACATATATTTCAACTTAATACGGTGTTGCGTATAGTTCAAGATAATCTTGGTGTATCATACAACACAAGACATCAATGAAATTAAAAATAATCTATCTCATAAAATCTTGGGGTGTTACATCGGTTTCTTTTGGGAAATTGGTTAAATCTTGTTAGTGTACCCTTGTCTTAGTGATAATCATTTCCCCAATCTTGACATCATCTGGAGTGCACAAAGAGATCATCAGTCATACCCTGAGATAAAAGTTTAAAATTCCATCTATTCAATAAATAAACTCAATCAAATTTATTTTAATGTAGCATGATAAGTTTAGTGGTGTGGTTTTTCCGATTAATACTTGGATTTCCATAAAGTAATGCCTTGTAAAGGCTCACGAACACTAGTTGGTTATTTAACTAGACTACTAAGGGGATTCCTACTTGGGATCCGTCGGTGATCTTGATACATGGATGTCTTAGCTATGTAATGACATCTCACATGTAAACGGTGGAGTGTGGACTATCTTCAATTATCTCCTTTGACTCCATTTTCATATTTTGAGGTTACCCAAACTTCATTTGGCTCAGATGAGATTATTTGAGGAACAAACTTTAGTGTACATGTTCAAAGTACATGGAATGTGCCTTGGAAGAATAATTTCCAGCATGGTTCTTGATATGTCAGGCATCTAAGCTGACCATTTTGGAGAACAGCTTGCCGAAAGTGTATATACGTTCTTCATCTTAGTGGAATAAATGTGGTCTGTGAGGAACCACTTATGTAACACCATTGGGATGAGGTGAGTGCAGTGTAGGTTGGTCGGGGTTTTCATGAAGATCCAGCTCAACTAATAAAAATGAGGTTGATTGGGAGTCGACATTATTCTAAGCTAAGGATCATTCCAAGAGAATTGTTAAAGGCTTGGATCCATGTGGTCCAACCCTTTGATTGTTTTTGAAGATCGAGGCACTCAGAGAAGGCTCGGAAGAAGTTTAGGGGATTTTGGATGCTAAAATATGGAATTAGATAAATTTCATGTCATCAAACATATACATGACATGAAAGTAGGTTTCACAAAGTGTGATAAATCAGGGTTTAAAAATAAATAAAATAAAAAGGCGATGTGTTTTTTGGTAGAAACTAAACCCTGAGGATTATATAATGTGAAAGAGGATTAAATATCATGTAAAACTCTGATGTTTTAGGTTTTAAATGTTTTAATCCACTCAGGTTTGTCAACCCAATTATTGTAACACATCACTCCTGATTCCTAGCAACCTGGAAGCCCCCTCTTTAATTTCTTGTGGATTCCTTTATTGGGGATTCATCTCTAGCTTCCCTCCTTGAATACCTAGAAATCTTTCTTCGATCCAAGGTATGTTTTACCTCTATTCTTGGGGTTTTTTTGATATGTTCCCTCTTATTCTTATTCTCTATGTGATGGCACTTGATCTCCATGTTTCCAAATGAGTTTTTTTGGTTGTTTGTTGGTGTGGTTGTGGCACATAATCCCAGGGTGAATGCAATTATTTTAGGAGAGGCGATTGGGATCCACATCATTGGTTTGTTCTTGTGCAATGAATGTTGACACAATTTTTGAGATAGGGGATCCATTTCTTTTCTAATTTATTTGTAATTATAGAGCTAGCATGATTTTCACCCTTGTATCATAATGAAATTACCTTAATAATTACTTAAAATAGATTAAAGAATTTATAATGATCTCATAGAAATGTTGCATTTTTATAACGTGATAACAGTTTGCCTCTTGTTTTTCTTGATAGTGTGGTATTTAAGTTTTTCTTATTATGAATTAATTATTAGGTGGAATTGGTAAATAATATAAATATGGAATTAATTTCCAACTAATTGGCTAAAATATTGAAGATGAATGTTTAATGAATCTGTTCAGTTGTAATCTTATTTTTGTAAGCATGTTTAAATAAATTTATTTTCCATGTGTTAATATAATAGAATAAAGCTGTAAAGAATGTAAATAATTATTGGTAAAATAATTAAAGGAATGTTAAATTAAATATTTAATTAATTTGTGATGAATTATGCTAGCTTGCTTCTTAGGTTTCTCATATTTGGAAGTCCTAAATAATGAATTGGTTAATTCAAGATATAATAAGAATTGGTTTTGTGATAAAAGATAATTCCTTATAGGGTCTAAGTTCCTCACTTACCTACAAAGGTTGAGTACCTTGTTCTTTGGGGAAATGATGGCTCGTTGTGTGTTAAGGGTTTAGCCTTTCTTTAGGGATAAGATCATAATTTAAATGTTTTTTTCTGCTACTTATGATGTGATTTGAGACTAGGATGGCTGAGCCTAGAGGGATATTGTGGTATATGGGGTGGGGAGGAATGGATGTGATGTGATCCGAGGATGGCTGAGCATGGGGGGTTTGTGGTATGTGGGGTGGGGAGGCCCATGTTTTGTGGCAGTATTACATGTTTTTTATGGCAGGATGAGTTGGGATATGAATGTGGATGTCAAGGAGGACATCAGGGATGGAGAAATGGGTTGAAGATGGGATTACCCATTTTTAGGAAAGTTATATGCCTGTTTGAATCTATTGTATGACTAACAGTGTGGTTTTTTTACTTGATTTCCATTCCCCGATGCTTGAGATAGATGGATGTTCTTGGTTTTATACCTTTTCTGGTAGATTGGAATGTTTTCTTAGATTACTTAGTAATATGGAAAGTAAGTCTATTAATAAATTAATAATTGTTTAACCTATAGGGTTGGAGCTTAGTGGAATGAATTATTGAGGTTATAATTCAAGGAAGTTATGGACTCATTTTGTTTATGCCTAGAGGGCATGGAAATTTGTTGTGATATTAATGTAATGTAATGTGGAAAATGTTAATAGTTAATTAATGGTTAATGAATAAATTAGTGTAATGTGAAATTGATGAAAGGGAATAAAATAATTTAATGTAGTTCTTTAAATGGTTGTCTGCTTATTGGATATTATTTCTTAGTAGTGGTAGCCAAGATTCTAAGAGATGTTATCTATTACTAGGTCTAAGCCTAGATTATTCCCATAGTGTGGTTGTGAGATATATTATATCTTCTATATTTTTTTATATTCTACTTCACCCTGTCGGTTAGGGAAACTAACAACCTAGGTATTCTGAGCTCTGGGGGTGTTTTCCCTAAAATCTTGGTGGGAGGATGGATAGCGACTACCCCCTTTGGCCCTGCTCTCTTATCTTGGGAGTTACTTATGTTGGTATGAATGGTGGTTAGTTTTCCAGATATATGTGTGAAGAGTGTTTCAATGACTTGTGGTTATTTCACACAAATGTATTCTGGATATAGTTTTCTAAGGACTTCTATAGGTATAACATGTATAGGCTATGATGGATTGAGGATCCTTATTCATTATATGGGTTGTGATGGCTTGTGTTGTAATACCCGATGTATGATTTATGTTATACGAGATATGGTGGATCCCAAAAACTACCTGGTTACTTTTTTTCTATGGATTTTGTGGTGTTTTTCATGAGGTTCATGTTGTGGAGATTCGCCTAGGTATTTGTGGGTTATCCTTTTGGAGAGAGATGCTCAGGACGTGTGATGTTGGGGCAGAACGAAAAACTAGTAGGGAGGTGGTAGTTGGGTACCCTTGATATTCTTTATTATATTATATTCTCTTTTTTTGATAATTTGTGATGGTATCCATGGGGTGGATGGGATCATAGTATGCTAGTTTCTATGATGAGTTAGTTTCACTTGTTGTTCACTATGCATGAGCATTATTTATTAAAATTTTGCAATAGAGGTTCTGGGGAGGATCCTACTGAGTAACTGTTATACTCACAAGTATATATAAACTATTATTGAGGACAATTGGAGTAGGTTGTAGATCATGATGGTTACTACTATCATGGTGTTTAGCTGGATTTATTTGGGATTTGTGTTCACTGCCTTAAATTTCATTTGGTACTTGTATTTTTCCCTTCAATAGTAGTAATTATTGCATGTCTTAAATATGATCACTTTTTATTTTATATTATATTTTAGTGTGAGTAGAATTTGGTTGGTGTCTATATTATATATCTCTTTCTCATGTGTTCTCTTATAGGGTAATGCCTCTAATCTTCATGTTTACTATACCCCCAGTGCTAGTATCCAACCTGGGGCCTACTGGAGGTGGGACTCAAGTTTCACTATCTCTTTTCTCCCATTATGAGCCTCGGAGTGGTACACTATATGGGGAGGGGTGGTAACATAGTGGTATCAGAGCACTGGTTAATGGATAAGATGGATTTTGGGAGTTAGGGACAGGTGAGGTTGTGTGGGTGGGTAGGGAAATAGTGTTAGCTAAGTTTAGAAAGAATTATAAACATAGGAGATCGGCATGAGAATGAGTATTAAGGGATCAATGTGATATGATACACAAACCATTAAGCTTACTATGGCTACTAAATGAAGTGATACTTGTTGCAGGGTAGATACCTAGGAATGGATCATTCATAATTCTTCTTTGCGCCTATATTTGAATGGGTAGACCTTGGGATAGGATAATATAAAATGAATAAAAGAAAACAATTAATTAATGATATGGTTTTTCATATTCCAATTTTAGGATTTCTATATTTTTTCATTTTCAGGCATGTCTTCATGTCAACTTCTTTATCAGGTTCGCATAGAATATTTCTTGCAAGTTACACCAGCAGATCACTGTAGAGTATAGGTTAATGATGATGACACTTAGAGGAGGACACTCTGAGAGTTTTAGTGCCCGAGTCTACAGGGGTATGAGGGATCCGTTTCAGATGCAGTCACCAAATACTGGTTGGAGGAGTTTGAGATATCCTTTAGGTTGATTTGTGCTTGGAAGTATCATTGGGTATCATTGGTTCTGACGATGTTGTGTGGGTCAGTGAGGTAGTGGTGGTTCTTATTCCTTGAAGACTACGAGGAGTCCAAAATCATATGGGAGGAGTTCCAAGACCAGTTTAGAGCCAACATTCTTTCTTTTTCCATGAAGGTAACCATTGGACATGAGCTTCTTACCCTTCAGTAGGTTAGCACCAATGTGTGAAATTTCAGGATCCATTTCAGGAACCTTCTATGACATTCTTCAAACCTATTTTTAGATGAGGTGGATAGGGTGAGGCATTTTGAGGAGGCTTTTCATCCAGATATTTAGTTCAAGGTCACCTAATTTATGGTGAAGGCATGTCTCGAGGGTTTGGAGAGATCAGAGGTCATTGAGATGATGTTATCTAGAACTAGACCATCATGAGAGGGGGTTATCATGATTCCTCACGAAGTAGATCTGTGGTCTGGCGTTCTCATATTTTATGGAGGAAGAGCTTATGATTATCCAGTATTAGGTATCAACCCTCAATGTATTGTTTCTATAGGGGAATAATATCTTAGTCCTATTCTAATATAGCAGACACATGTTTTTCTTATGGAGGTTGAGGTTATTAGTGGAGAGAGTTCCAAAACATTCTAATTAGTTAGCATGCACCAGTTGTCCAACTTCAGGCTCCTCGGCTGAGGTAGTTCTATCCAAGGAAACAATATCAGTTTACTTTAGTTTGGGATCAATCAGTAGTAGATATTGTAGGAAGAGGACATCCTCGGTATGCTCCTCATTCTTAGAGATCAAAGCACAGTAGTGGAGGATTTCGTCAGCATGGTCATTGAGGTCATGGAGAAGGTCATAGTTATCTTCATGCTTTAGCATTGCTATCTCCTAGAAATCCAAAAATCATTTGAGGTACCCTGTTCCTATTTTCTTCTTGGGAGAATTACTTTTTTGATCCAAGAGTGACATGCTTCTTCATATCACCTACCCTTGTCCATGATTTAGGGCTTGAGGTATAGATACTTATGATGCCCTTGGAATTGACTATTCCAGTTAGAGGTCAATCTGACTTGTTTGATGTTTATAGAGATTATGAGCTAGTGTTGTGGAAGTACTGATCTTGGGTAGATTTCCTATTTTTGTTTATTCAAACACATGATATTATAATCATCATGTATTGGTTTTATTCGGTGTAGGATATCAATTATTCCTTCAAAAAAAGGTTGTATTCATTGATGCTGATAGAGGTCCATTAGTGTTTGTAGGTGACCAAGACCCTCTGCTAGTTTAGAGGACTATTCAATCCTTTTCCTCCTTGACATATGAGCTGATGCTGGCTTCATCATAGGTTCATCATTTGGTGTTTCCCAGGTTCATAGAAGAATATCCATATATCTTACCCGAAGGGGTTGTGGCATTACCCCCTTGATGAGAGATCAAGTTTAGGATTGAACTTAATTTAGGCATGTCTCCTATATCGATGCCTCCATATAGGATGTAACCTTCTGAGTTTCAAGATCTATGTATACATCTTTATGGTCTGTTATAGTGTGGTTTTGTTTTTCTAACTGTGTCACTGTGGAGTACAATAGTTTTATTCATGAAGAAGTCTGATGGAAGTTTCTAGTTGTGAATCAATTATTATTTCTTCAACTAAGTGATAGTGAGTAAATGATGTCCTCTTCCATGTATTGATGATTTATTCAATCAACTGAAGTGTGAAATTTGGTTATCTAAGATCTATTTAGTGTTAGTATATCATCTCATGCATTTGAATTATAAGGATATCCCGAAAACTGCTTTTAGTTTTCATCATGGGAATTACAAGTTTGTTGTGATGTCATTCGGCAGGATGAATGCTCTAGTTGTGTTCATGGGGATAATGAACACTATGTTCCATGAGTTCCTGGATATGTTCATGGTGGTTGTCGTCGATTACATCCTTCTTTAATACGCGTCTAAGGAGGAGCACAAAAAGAATCTACATTCAATTTTGGGAGTTCTTCATCATGAATAGTTGTTTGGAAAGTTGATGAAGTGTAAGTTTTGGGCCCGAGAAGTCCATTTCCTAGGGACTATGGTTTCCTAGAATGGAGTAGTTATGGATTCATTGATGATAGAATCAATTTTTTCATGGTTATCCCCCATGACAGTTGAAGAGGTGCGAAGTTTCCTTGGTCATTCAGGCTTTTACAAGAGGTTGTAGTTGATTTCTCTCAACTTGTGACTTGTCTAATAGTGTTGAACAAACAAGAACATAATTTATTATGGACTAATCAGCATCAGACTGCATTTGAGTATCTGAAAAAGATATTGGTCAGTGCTCCAGTTCTTTTTCTGCCAATAGAAGGTGTTCATTTTGAGGATTTCTGTGATGATTTGTATCTTGGGTTGGGCTATGTTCTATTGCAGCAGTGTTTGGTCATTTATTATGGGTATCAATAGTTACATCTCCATGGGTTTAACTATGAATCCCATGACTATAGTTGGTAGCTATAGTGTTTTACCTGATGTTTTGGAGACTTTACCTCATCAGTGAGTGTCTTATGGACTCCACTGATCAGAAGATCATGATGTATGTTTTCTTCTTACATTACTTGAACTTGTGACATTGTTAGTGTATGGAGTTTTTATAGGAATTCCACTTTGATATTTTGTATACACGTGGACAGGGGAATTTTGTGACTGATGCGCTGAGAAGGAAGTCACATAGTAATGTATTGCATGAATCTGGTGATTCTTGAAATTTCATTGTTAAAAATAGATATGGGAGAAGTTGGGGGAATAAGTTTTCTTTTTCAGATGATGGTGCAGTCATATCTGGTGCAATTGGTGGAAGAGTCCCAGTTGGGGGATCTTTTGGTGGAGGTCTAGAGAGAAAGAGTTGTTTATGATGAGGCCCCTAGTGGTTTATATAAGGATGAACATAACTTAGGGTTGTTTTAGGGATTTTTTTTATTCCATTGTCAATGTGTGAGATTTGTCTTAAAGATTTCCATTATTCACCTTTGGCAGTACATCCTAGAATGACAAAGACGTGACAAGATTTATGGGGTTAGATTGGGTGGCCTACATTGAATCATGTAGTTTTAGAGTTTGTGTCTCGATATTTAGTCTTATGGATGATGAAGGATGAGCACCATTTTCCTGGTGGTTTTCTCCTGTCGTTAGATGTTCCTCAGTGGAAGGGGGAGGACATATCGATGGAAATTATTATCATTTTACCTTAATATTAGGTAATCTATGATGTTATATGGGTGTTAGTGGGTCATTTGATGAAATAATCCCACTTTATAGCAGTTAAGGAGTCTAGATCAGTGGAGGTTTTATCACAGAAGTATCTGGAGGAGGTGGTGAGACTCCACAGGGTTCCGAGGCTGATCATTTCTGATCGACATCCTCATTATACCTCTAGGGTGTAGAGTGGTCTCCAGCATGATTTTGGTTCTCATCTATACCATAGCACTTCTTTTCATCCATAGATAGATGGTCAGATGGATCAAATCATCTATATTGTCGATGACATGTTTCCCTCTTATGTCCTGGATTTTGGAGGTTCATGGATGAGGTGCCTTCCCTTGGTAGGGTTCTCTTACAAAAATATATTTCACTCCACCATAGGTATGGAACCATTTTAAGGATTTTATGGATGACCTTGTTATTCTCTATTATGCTATATTGGGGTGGGAGAGTCATTAATTATCTGGTTTAAACTAGTATAGAATACAGTACATATGGTTCAATTGATTCGTGAGAGGATGAAAGTAGCATAGGATTGTCACAAATTATATGTCGTACATAGGAGTAGACATCTGGTGTTTGACGTTTGGGATCATGTTCTTCTGAAGGTGACTCCCCTTCATGGTAAGTGAAGGTTTGGTAGTGGTAGTAATATTTATCCCTGGTTTTTTAGGACTTTAGAGGCGCTATCTCATGTTGCAGCAGTGGCATATAGGATAGCACTTCCCCCACATATGAGGTGGATACACAATTTTGTTCATGTTTCATAGCATTATCATTATCTTTAGGGAGGCTCTCATGTCACTGATTGGGGCGATATAGATATTGATAATGATGTGACCTTCAAGGAACAGTTTGTAGAGATCCAGGACCACTAGGAGAAGGTGTTTTGTGGGCATGACATCCCCTTAGTTCATGTCCTGTGGCATCTTGGTGGCATAGAAGAGAGTACCTGGGAGTGTGAGTCATAGATACACACTCAGTACCCTAATCAGTTTTATGTATATATCTTCTCTTGTAACACTATTCATTTTGTGGTCATAGAATTTTTCTAGTTTATGAGATGCTTTCTATTTTTGCTTATTGCGGACTACAATATTTTGATAGGTATCACCCTAGAGAGAGGTTTTGGGAGATGGTTGTGGTTTTTTGTGGCTTTTCAATAGTCCATTTATGAGGTGGTTGAACTCCTATAGAGGCAAGATCCTTGAGAGGTATCTTGTGGGGTGGCTGTATGAATGACCATTTTCTATTTCCTCTCTAGGTTGGTTTTTGATTCTAAAAGATGAGAATTTTTTTATTGTTATCTAATTTAAGGGATCAGATCCACATGGATTGAAACATTGTGCATCTTAGAAGATCGAGGTGGTCGAAGGAGGCTTAGAAGAAGTCTAGAGGAGTTCAGATGCTAAAATATAGAAATAAGGAGATTTTATGTCATGTAAACATTTACATTATGTAAAATTGGGTTTCATGACATGTAAAAAATAGTGGTTTAAAAATAAATAATATAAAAATGTGATGCATTTTTTCAGAGGAAACTAAACCCTAAGGATTACATAATGTGAAAGGTGATTACTCACCAGGTAAATCTCTGATGTTATATGTTTTAAATACGTTTAGTTATTATAGTTTTTAAAACCTATGACTATATCACCTCTCTCCCAATTCCTGGTGACCCAAAAACTCCCTCTTTGACATTTTGAGGATTCTATTTTCATGGATTGATTAATATCTTCCATCCTTTGATATGTAGAGATATTTATTCAATCCAAGGTATGTTCTACCTCCTTTATTGCAGTTTCTTCAATTAGTTCCCCCCTTTTTACTATTTTCCATTTGATGGATCTTGATCTATATTTTTCTAAAGGAGTTTTTTTGGTTTTTTCAGCACGGTTGTGGTGCGATGTCCCTGAGAAGATGCAACTATCGCGGGAGAGAAAATTGAGATCCATAGCATTGGTTTGTTCTCATGGAAAGAACTTTGAAACCATTTTTGAGGTAGGAGATTCATTGCTTCTCTAATTTACATTCCATCATAGAGATAGCATGATTTATCCCCTTGGATACAAATGAAATTAATCTAATAATTACTTAAACCATATTAAATAATTGATATCGATTTCATGGAGATGTTATTTTTTTGTACCATGAAAAAAGTTTGCCTCTTGTTTTACTAGATATTGTGGTATCTATGTTCTTCTTATTATTATTGGATTAGCATGTGTAATTGGTAAATAATTTAATGTCGAAATTAATTTTCAATTAATTGGATTAATGATTAAAGAGGAAAGTTTAATGAATTTGGTGTATTGTAATCCTAATGTTGTGAGCATGTTTAAATAAATTTACCTTCCATGTGTTAATAGAATTGAATAAAGGTATAAATCAAGTTAATTATTATTGGAAAAATAATTAAAGGATTGTTAAATTAATTGTTTAATTGATTTCAGATAGCTTTTGATATCTTTCTGTTTATGTTTCCAATAGTTGGAACCTGTAAATAATGAATCAGTTAATTCAAGAGGTAATAAGAATTTGTTGTGTGATAAAAGATAATTTCTTGTAGGGACTATGTTTCCCACTTACTTACAAAGGATGAGTGCCTTGTGTTTTGGGGTCATGAGGGATAATTGTGTGTGAAGGTTGGATGCCTTGCTTTAGGGTCAAGAGTCTAGTTGTTATGTTTGTTTCCTAATGATTGTGATGTGATGTAAGCCTAAGATGGATGATTCGGGGTGAATGTTGTGATATATGGGGAGGGGAGGCTTGGATATGATGTGAAACCGATATGGATGAGCCAGGAGGGAAGTTGTGGTTTGTGGGGTGGGGAGGCCTGGTTTTTGTGGCCACAGTTGATGCTTGTGATGGTGGGATGCATCATATATGCATTTGGGTGTTGAGGAGTATACTAGGGATGACGAAATGGGTTGAATCTAGGATTACCCATTGATATGAAAGTTAGATCCTTGTTTTAATCTATTATTTTCATGACTTTCATGTTGTCTTTTTATATTCTTCCCTTCCCCCACTACTTGAGTCAGATATTTGTTCTTGGTTGTATACCATATTTGGTAGTTTGGGATTTTTTCCAAGAGTAACTATTAATATGGAAATTAAGGATGGTAATAAATAAATAAATGTTTAACCTATGGAGTTTTAGCTTGTTGGGATGCAATTGTGAGTTTATAATTATGAGAAGCTGTGGACTTAGTTTTATTGTGTCTGGAAGGCATGGAAATTTGTTTTGATGCTAATGTAAATAAATGTGGAAAATTTTAATGGTTAATTAATTGTTAATGAATTAATTAACATGAATTTAAATTGATGAAAATGAATAAAATAATTTAATTTATATCATTAATTTTTTTTATTCTTATAGGATATCTAGTCTTAGTAAAGGCAGCCGAGAATCTGAGAGATATTAGCTACAATTGTGTATGAGATTAAGTTATTCTTATAGTGTGGTTTTGAGCTATATTATATCATGTACATTTTTTATATGCCACTCCACCCTTTATGTTAAATAAATAGACCCCTGATGGATTTTTTTTTCTCTGGGTGGGTGTTTTCCACAACATCTTGATGGGAGGATGGATGGCTGACTACCCCCTTTGGACCCACTCTCTTATCTTGGTAGTTAATTTTGTTGGTATGCACAATGGTAAGTTTTCTCCGTATATTTGTGTAGATGGTTGTAATGTATTGGGGTTATTTAGCATGAATTTATTATGGATATTGTTTACTATGGGTATAATGTGTACATGATGTGATTAATTAAGGATCCTAACTCGGTGTATGGGTTTTGATGGCTTGAAGTATAATACCCAATGTATGATATACATTGTACAGGATGTGTTGACTCCTGTAAAAATCCTAGTTAATTTTATTTACATGGAATTGGTGGTGTATTTTATGAGGTGCATGTTGTGAATCTTAGCCAAGGTGTTTTTAGGCTATCCTTTTTGGAGGGAGATGCTTAGGACGTGAGAAGTTGGGGAAAAGCAAAAAACCAGTGGGGAAGTGGTAGTGGGGTACCATTGATTTTTTTTATTATATTATATGATCTTTTATGTGATACTTGGTAAGAGTATCCATGGAGAGGCTGGGAACTTAGTATACATGTTTTGGTGATGATTTAGTTTCACATGTTGTTCACTCTGCTTTATCATGATTTCTTTATCTTTTTCACAAGAGGATTCGGGGAGGATCATATTGAGTATACTGTTACACTCACCCTACGTATATATAATCTATTTATTCAATAATTTTGAGTAGTTTGGATATTATTATGGTTACTAATAGCTTGGGGTTTAGCAGGAGTTGTTTGGGCTTTGTGGTTGTTGTCTTCATTACTTTGATTTAGTACCTTCAGTTTTCCTTTTAGTTGTATTTATTCATTCATGTCACTACATATTTTCACTGTGTATTTTATTTTATTTTGTTTTCTAGGAAATATTTGGTTGGTGTCTATCTTATATTTCTCATTCATATGTGTTCTCTTAGATTGTAATTCCTCTCATATATGAGTTTACTATACCCTCGGTGCTAGTCATAGACTCAGGGACTATTGGAGGCAAGACCAAGTGTTACTATCTCTCTTCTCCCATTGAAGGCCTAGGAGGTGTAGGCTTTTTTAGGAGGGGGTAATGATATCATCATTATAATGATAAGTTCATATTAAAATAGAGAATTCCAATAGTGGAGATACAATGGTACGAAATTTTCCTTTAAATGGAAGAACCTATGGTGGGGAGTTCCATAGACCGGATGGTGAAAGGGAAGATGATGTGATCATGTCAATAATTATTTGTTCTAAGATAAGAACCTCTTAGTGTTCTGATTTGTAATATGATCATTGGGTCATGTTTTTGGCTTATGTGCCATATGCTTAGGTGATACATGTAGGTGAGTTAGGCATTTGGAAATGAAATATAGTCGTGTGAACGAAACCTCTTGACCTGAGTTTGTCCGAGGTGGTTTTTGTTGTTTCCCCAAGGATTCTTGGGGATGAGAAGTTCTAAGGTGAGGAGGCTGTAACATCTTGTTTTTTGGACCAAGTAAAATTTCCAAGGGAATTTTAATTTTACCATTTGGTGGATAGGTCATTCTTTAAACCAAGCTTATGAATATAAATACAAGATTTAAAACACTCAAATGTGTTGTTTTTAGACTTTGTTTAAGACCCAAAGAGGTGTTTCGGGTGTATCATTGAGTTTTGGGAGTAGTGGACCCCATAAAATCAAATCTGGAGGAGGCTGGCACAAGTGAACAATTTTTCTAAAACTTTGTGGCCCTTTAGGAGAAAATGTATTTCAAGTATAGTGATGTTGAGGGAGTCACATGGTTTGGTCTAACCATGCACACTAGGATTCATGGTCATGTGATTGCTATAGGTTTCATAACAGAGGAGAAACACATGGCTTACGCATGGTTTCTCAAACTGTGCACATGATCCATGTGAGACCCCTTCATAGGATGTATCCCTTGCATGGTTTGTCTACTTTTTGGCCCACCATGCAGCCAAATTGTGTTCCTCATTTAAAGGGGTAAAATTATAATTTACTCTTGTTTCATTTTATTTCTTTTCTCCTATTTTCATCACCTATTACCTATGCACAAAATCCCTCCTGTGGGGGTCTTCCTATCCTCCTCTATGTATGAAGAGATCACCAACATTTGTCCTCTATTTTGATATTTTTTTCATCACAATAGAATCATGTCAAAAATTATAAGACTCACGCTTCCTCCTTTTTTCATTTTTATTCGATTCTTATGTGTTATCTTTGTGCGAGATAATTCACCCTATTTTTTGGGTGTTTTTATATCTCTTTGATTTCTATTAAACCATCTAGATTTATGGATCAATATTGTGTGGATTAATCATCCTACGTAAAAGCTAGGTGGATTATATATTTTTACCTTAAAGTCACACTATATATAAATTATGTCATTAGGTCGCCAAATGGACTTTCCATGTGTCACCAAAAAAATGTGAAATTAATTATGTTGAAATAAATTCCCTAAATCTAGTATCTCTTGCATAACAAATAGGAATTATTGAAGGTCATGGACCATAAGTTGTAACCACCCATTAAGGGTGTGATCCTTGAATTCCTTTAAATAATAAATTCTTTTTCTAATAAAACCACCAATTGAGGTGTGCTATCTTAGAAGATGTAAACATGTTGATTAAATTAGAATGTGGAAGGATGTGAGGATCCACTATATTATTTCCTAGTGACCAAATATTCTCTTAAGTGGTTATGTCCTTCTCCCTTATCAGAGGAACATAGTGGACTACAGTGGAAGGAAAATTTTGTATTACCTATCTTATATCCTTTTTATGTAGGATGTTTACTATTATAAATAGTTCACCTAGCCCACAAAAACTTTTAGTTATACATAGAGCCTCTTGGAAAGTGGAATGATATCATCATGGACTTCCCATAGCCTTCCTTATTATTATTAATTGAATTGTGATTAATGGAATTCTTAAGTACATTTTCTTTATTCTTCTATAATTGAAATGATAGATAGTCTTGGACCACTCTTTATGTATACATGACTGGTAATGTGGAATATTTATGATATTCCCTTCTTTAATGTTTATAATTGAATGGTTTTAATGGCCAAGATTTACTCATTGATGGTTAATAAATGTTAAATGAATTATATTGAATGGATCCACTATGCTTTGATAGATACCAATTTCCTCTTTACAGAATGTAGGGATAATGGATCATAGGGTAAGTGAATTACCATATATTACTTAATGACTAAAGGGAACTCAATTAGGGTTATTTTCCATGATGTCTCTCACACCATTGGTTGTGGATGTTATCATGATGTTCACATCACATAGGTTATTGGTCATGATCTTCCATTCCCCCTTGATTGGGAGGTTGGGTATGACCCTCCTCATTATTGGTTATAATACACTGTATGGCATCCTACATTTTTCAAGATACTCAGCATGGTGGAAAATATTTATTGTGATCCTTGGGCATGATGGCCCTAATTAGTATTATGAGACTCTTATTATTATATGATTAGTATTACACATGGATGCCTGAGTTTTATCCCTCTGGTCCTAGTTAATACTATGTATCTCTATATATGAATATAAAAATTACTACGTCTATATTTAATATATATATACATCTATATATATATATATATATATTTATTTAGAGGTATCCTGACTTAGGTCGAAGCAGGTAGCATCAGCAAGGTGTTCATTAAGAACGTGAACTAACTAGTTTAAAACATTCATTACTATTCATTATTTATTATACCTTCCACTACGGTATTTTATATTCACCGACTACATTATTAATTAGATACCATTGGCGATCTACTACTGAGTATATCTCACACCCTGTTTGGGCCTCCATTGCAATGGGGTACCCAAAAAAACATCATCATTGTAGAATTAGGTCTTTTGGATTATTCATGGGTTGTTATTCTTATAACTAGGAGTTAGAAGCATAAAAATGGGCTAGAGCTTTGTAAGATTGAGTGTCACACTCAGATATTTTTTCACCCTTTTTTCTGTTCCATTTTTGGATCTTGGTTTTTCACTTGAATTCCAGGTGTTACATGTTTAATTTTTTAGGTTTTATTTTGTTTAATTGTGGACCCACATTCATTATTCATTTACCCTATGATATTTTGTTGAAAAGGGATTTTTTGGACATGAAATTAGGTGGCTCATGGTTAGAGAATGATTTGGGTAAACTATGTTCCATGCTCTTTGAAATCATGTGAGCCTTAGGATGCCTCTTGATAGGGATGCACTTCCTATGCACAGTTAGGTAAACCGTGTGAAAGGGGTGTGTATAGTTCTACTATTTTGGATAGAACCATGTCACATGTTTGGTTAATTTTTTACCAAACCATGTAGCCAAACCATGTGAGGTACCTAGTATGTACAGTAAGGGGTGCACGGTTGGCTCAAGATTTAGTAAACCATGTGGCCTAATTGTTTGCAATGTCGAGGTCATTAAAAATGTATAATTTCTCTTCTATACACTCATTATTTTATCCCCAAATCACCCATTCTCCTTTTTATATAGTTTGTGAGACCCTAAGGGGTATTCTCTATCCTTATCCATGCCTCCACTCCTCCTCCCAAGCTTGGATCTAGTGGTTTCTTCAAGTTTCTAGTGTGATTTATCAAGGTAATCTCCTCCTCTCTTTTCCCTCTTCATCCTTCCATTTTAATTGTGGTTTATCTTATTCCAAGGTCCCTTGGGTATAGGTTTCATTTTTCCCTTGTTTTATATTGGGGGGGGGGGGTTTCTTTAAGATTTCTCTTGAAAATTCTTGCATCCATGAACCTTCACAAGGTTCTTTTAGGGGTGCGTCATTGAAGCGATGTGAGTTGAGGTAGGTTTCCCTTTTTAAGTATCCTTTAAATTTTTTAATTGGTGGTTTCTTGATTTTTCAACCATCCCTATCTGGTGAATAGTGATTTTTTCTCTTTGGAATAATTTTTTGATGTGAAATTATGTTTTTTTCACATATTTTGTTGAAGCACAAGGCCTTGTTTTGTTATGTTTTTTCCACTAAGTGTTTGATAAAATGCCTAGTAGATTTTGTGAGTTATTTGTAGATTTTAAGTATTGTATTATCATAGTAAAAATATTTGGGGAATATAAAATTGTTTTTTTATAAAATATATTTATAAATGGTTTTGGACTTGAAAGTAGTGTGCATTTGGTTCATGAAAATGGTTTGAAATGTGATGATGGCGCGTGGCCCGTTTATCATATTCATGATTGTGGCTTGATTTATAAATGTGGTTTGAATTCTTAAATGTAATTTTATAATTTTTTTTGAAATAGAAAATGGTCTATTTTTTCATTTCATGAATGATGTATTTGGTTCTTTAGAAATGAGTGATTTATTAAAGTTTTTTTGGTGTCCGTTTTTCACTTTTGGGAAATTTGTGAAAATAATAATCATGAAAATGATCCTTGCCGCAAATGGAAAAAAGGGCTTATTTTTATTTATTTTTGGATAATACCCCTTTTAAGGGTTTAAGGGGAACCATAACATTACCCTTAGACCCAAGGAATAAGGCCCAAATGTGACCTGATACATGAACTTAAAGGCCCAAGACCTGACACACATGAAACAGCCCCTCCTCGGCATTTGTATATTGATGGAGCCTAGCTCCCCACCTTGCATGGATGATCATATAACATTTTCTTGTGTATAATTACATGGTACCTGGTCTTGATGGAAGTTTTTATACCCTATCATTCTTCAAATCTGTTTAGCTCTGCTCTGATGGTTGCTATTTTTTACTCTGAATCCTCACCTGGGCATGTTCCTGTATGGTCCACCCAAGTTTCTTCTTGGTACTCTCTATGTCCTGAAAGCCTTGTGGCCTAAATTCCATTGGTGGACCAAAGGCCCTTATATCCTAAAGGCCTTGTGGTCCGAAATCCTTTGGTGGCCCGAAGGCCCTGAGACCCGTAGGCCCAAATTAGTGGCCTGAAGGCCCAAATCGGATGAATAGTGTTCGCAGCTATAGTACCGACCTGTACCTGCTACATTAACTACTATTTTAAACCAGAAATTCACCCCCACCCATATTTTATCTTAGGTCTCTTGGATTCTATGAAAGATCCTCTATATTACTTCTCATGAAAACTCTCCTTAGATAATCATATTTCCTTGTCTACATTGAATGGATGGGACATCCTCACTGTGGAATCCTCATGATCCATATATGTGAATGGATGGGACCTCCTCACTATGGAATCCTCATTATCCATTTAGATCGAGCAAAATGGGAGATCCTCGGTGTGGACTCCTTTGATATCTATTGGTTTTGAGGAAATATGTTGATCCTTAAGTTAACTCTGGGTGATTCTTGTCTGGGATTATCATGTGTGTGATATATGTATATGTGTTTCTTTCTTGACTTGATTGCATCACCCCACATTACACTTGACATGGGAACCTGATATTTCTAGAAAATTTTCTTAGAATAGTTTTTGCACTAGATTAGGATTATGATCTGGCTAGTGGACCATTGTAGGGAATTGGAAATATTTTGTTTATTATTGTTATAGGATAATTCCCCCTCACTTAGACCAGGTGGGGTGATATCGAGCATGTGGGAAGAATTTGACCTTATCGGGTAAGTAATTACTTCAAGGTGAGTTAAGTGGTAAAATATGTTTAGGATTATTTCACAAGCTCCTAGGTTCTCCCATGTCCTTAGTCACATAGTTGTCTACGGTGGATGATTGAAATTAATTCTTGGTTGTTTACTTGTGTGTGTCTATTCTTCCACTTCACTTATTATATGATCTTCATTGTTGTTATCTTGTGTAGTTTTTTTCTATTTAAAAGTGAAAAAATAGTGTTCAGTGTTTAGAGAATTTTTTTTGAAAGTGTTTTACTCTCTTTCCCCCTTTCCAAATGATATGACATGATTCTCCATTAAAATTATTATATATAATTCTTGGAAGAAAAGGTTGTTTTAAATGGTAAAAAGGGAAATGGATTGTTATAGGTTTTAAATATGAAAATGTGTGGAAAATCTTACATTCATATATGGTATTTCAAACCTGAAGTTAATGTTTATTTTATTTAAAGAAATTGCATTAGGAATAATTTGTTTAGGTAAGCCTACAATGTTTTAATACTCACATCTATAGTTCTTTATTGTTTTTAGCTTGTGGTGTAGGTTCCAGCTTGGTTTTGATCCTCATGGGAGATGGATGGTTTGGTATTGGAGAGTGACCCTTAGGGTCACATGGATATTTTTCAGTCATCTAGTTTTGCTTGGGTTTTATTTTATAGTTTTATGGTATTTTTAGTAGTTGTATAAACAATATTTAGTTTAGATATTTATTTATATTAGGATTAATTATTTAATTTCCATTATTAGGTTTATTTATTTATTTATATTGGGAGAAATCGTACCCCTGGTTACTCTGTTGATTATTTCCACTAGCTTTCATCCTGGAAGGATCAGGAATGATTTTTAGGCCTTGCCACAGATCGGATCGGGCGATCGGTTCAAGGTCGACCTAGGTTGGTTCAGGAAAAAATTGTATTAGAGAAGTATGGTTCTTTATGGTACCTAGATTTTAGATTTCCCTTTGTTATTGGGATGTCAAGGTAGATGGAGTAGGATTATCAAATATTGGGTGTAGGTATAGAGGAGTGTTTGGCCAAAACGTTCTAGATCAAACCATGAGTTTCCATGGGATGTCATATTCATTTGGTCTCTTTGGTTCTTATAGTTTGTTTTGTGTTTAAGAAAAATAAATGAGAGTTATTTCAATGGTCTCAGTGAGCTCACAATACCTGGAAAGCCATGTAGAGCTAGGTATATGGTCCTAGAAGGCTCTATGTGATATTGGTGTGATGGTCATGTGGCCTCAAACCATATGGACACATCACCCATCGATGCAAGTTTCCCCTTGTGAATTGTTTTGGGTCTTCTTGATTCTGATTTTTTTTGGAAACCATTGTTTTGGATATGGAAACTGGATTTAATGTTGTACTGGTTTGGTCTTAGAAAGATGGAAAATTGATTTTAATATTTTCTTTGAAGAAATATTTTGGAAAGGGGATTTTAATAAAATGATCTTTGGGTAAAATGGGATTGTGTTTAATGGTTTTGAATTTTTTTAATCAAAACCTAGACTTTGTAAAAAAAATGATTTTTTGGAAGTAGAATTTGTTTTTTTAAATTATTCTAAAATGAAAAAATGAGTTATTAATTGAACAATTTTGATGAAACAAAATTTTTTGTGCTGCTGAAAAATATTTTCAATGGGATGAGTTTGGTTTTGGGATGGAATACAAAGGATTTTATTTTGAGAATAATAAAATGGGTTGGATTGTTGTGTTTGAAAATAGTTTTTGTAACACCCCGAGCTTCTATGATATGCTTCTCATTCAATAATGCAATAGCTTGCATTGTACGCAACTTCGCGTTCTAACACCCCGCAACTAATCAAAGTAGCCGTTATGAATAGTAATACCCACTTTTTAAAATTATAGAAATTTTATATTTCAAAATGGACTTCATTTTTGTATTCGTAATATCGAAATTATCCTAAGTTAAATTTTATGTAATTTTCTGAGAAATTCCATTTTTTATGAATAGTGAAAAATACTTAAAAATAACTTTTTTAATCAAAATAATTTATTGTGATAAATTATCCTATTTAGTGGTTTTAAGGTATAATTAGAATATATTTTTACCATTTTATCCAATGGTGGTCATTAGAATTAATTTAACATTGAAATTGGGCATGAACAATTGTCAATCTTTTGATATAAATTGTTTCTTAAAAACACGCTATTTGTTGTGACAACGGGAATTAATTATAAAATAAATTAATGCAACTTATATGTTTTCAATTTTTTAAAATAGACATCATTTTTGAAATCGGAATATCAAATATATCTTAGGGTGAAATTTTGGCATTGTTCTGAAAAACTTCAATTTTTGATGAATAGTGAAACCACTAAGTGGTAGTTAAATAACTGATTTTTCTTTTAAATGAAATATTACAACTTCTGTGTTTTGATTTTAAAAAATCCGACATACATGGTTGTCATTAAGAAGTAAAATGTGGTCCAATGAGATTAAAATGATTTTTGGTGAATAGTAACTTTTAAGTTCTTAATCGCGATTAGAGGTAATTTGTGTAGTTTAAGGTAAAAATAATGTTTTAATAATATGAGATGAGCATGACACATGTCCTACCCTCATTGGATGTGTAATGGCCGACCAAGAAAATCCATGGGTCAACTTGGGGACCCCATGGAGCCACTTTAGTTGGAAAATGACATAAATACCTTTTATTTAATGTTAAAGTAAAAAAATGACACAAACATGAAATGTTTTACTAAAACAATTTTTACATGGGGTTATACAAGTCCTATTTTTGACTATAAATAGTCATTGAAAATCTAAAAATATTTCCTACATCATAGTATTTTTTTTTAAAAAAATTAGACATTAAATAAATTAAATTATTTATGACATCATTATGATGCAGCGATGACCTCATTATTTAACGATTTTAATAAAATGAAAAGATAATGTACAATCTAAGGCTTAAACTTGTCCAAAGACTATTGTATGGGTATATTTAGAACCCTTATCACCTTATCCACGAATTATATAAGTGTGGGACCTTTATAATCCGAAAATCATTGTATAATAATGTCAAATTTCCTTACTTTCCAAGAGTGCCCCTCCTCTCCTCTTATAAAAGGCCCCCACCTCTACCACCTTACTCACACTTTCAAAGCCTTTTGGATTGGCCAACCTCTGCCCAAATACTCTCCCAACTTCCCTCCCTTACTCCTAGAAGCCTCACTTTGGGCAAAACTCTTCCCAAGGAAGCCTTTGGCTCAAATCAAAAAGAGTTACCCGATTTGGAGGTAATGTCTTCTCTAATGTTGTTTTGTTTTATTTTTCTTCTCCAACCCCCTAAACTCTTTTTATTCATTTCTTTTGTAACAATAACAGTATCCTAAATATACTAGGATGTTTTTCTAAGAAGTATTCGAGCTACACTTACACACACCTACATATAATGGTTAAAGAACATACAGTTTCTGTGGATGGAGAATTTCTACCTCACGAAACGATGATTGTTTAACACTAATATAACACCTTAAAAGGTGGCCATCAAGATGTCACTATATTTATATGTGATATATAATATTTTTATGTTTTACTTATGCTTCTGTATTTCTCATTTATGTCATACTTTATGATTTCCATTATGGGTAAACGCGATAATTTCATTTTAGGAAGTGCGGACTACCGCCCCCTCAAAGTGATGTGAATCGTTAATGCCATATGTGGGATGTATAAAGGATGGAGTAAATGATATTATATATGATATTATACGGGAACTATATTATACCTTTATATAATTATGATTTCATTCCATTAAATACTAAATAGAAATGAAAGTAGTGTTCATGCGTACGTACGGCTTACCGTCTCCATGAACGGTGAATTTCATTTCTTACCTCTAAACATTATGGAATATTATAAATACATGTATATACTGAATATATATGAGATATATGATATCTATATCATGAATATAATTCTGGATATAATGGATATATCACCACATGAACATCTTGTAATTATACGAATGTTATTTTTGACTCAAGTACCTAAGATCGACAAAATGACCGTTATAAACTTAAATAATTACATAATGTTCATAACATGGTAATAAGGGATATAAAAGGAATAATGAACATGAAAAAGGTTCCTAAGTAAATAGGAATTAGCTCTAGTTTATTATTTAGGAGGTTAATGAACGGTCGAGTCAGGATAGGACGCAAGGTAAGGGAACTTCTTAACCCAATTTCCATTCTTTGGGTTAATCTCCTACTTTCAAATTATGTCATGATATTATTATCTCCTATATTGTATTTGTACTTTCTTTATGTGTACTTATAGTGAATACACATAATAGATCTATTTTATTTTAAAAATGATCTTTTTAAGGACTTTGTCTCAATCTCCTTTCATTGAGGCATATTTGGTTTTATACACAACTTTCTTTTATACGGTGTATAAACCCCTTTGACTTTTACGTTTATTCAAAAGGAATCTTTTTTATACGAAGCATTTTACTAAATGAAAAAAAGGGAATGTTTTCCTTTTCGTACTTATGCGGCGACAACGACTTCTCCGCCGCCGTGACCATTATTTGAGTTTCGGCTTCCTCTATAAGCCATCACTTTTTTTAAAGAAAAATAAATACAAAGTTTTAACTTTCTTTTATTTTGGTATTGAAAATGGTTTTGAAAGCGTTTTTATTATATCAATGTGTTGTATTGATATCTTGTGATTGAAATGTGGAAATGTTATGTTTCCTTTATGCATGTTTTATGTGATATGATTATGTTATGGTTTATGATATGTTTAAACCTATTCATATGAGTAATGCATTGGACTTAATAAGTGACGGGTGGATCCCGATATAGCTCCTCGATGCATCGGTAGGTCTCATGAGACAAACTAGTGTCTTGGCCCGAGGTCTTGACAAAATCTTATTTGTGGTCTTGGCACGAGGCCTTCGCTACGTGGTTATGATAGTCTGGCATTATGCATTCCATCATTATGAAAGTGGTTATTAATATTGCATGTGATTATTCGACCAGTAGAATATCCATGTGAAGAAGTAAATGGCATTATCTCATTTTACTTTTTGCCATATTATACTAAAGTTCAAGTTTAAAAAGGCTTTTGTTTTAGTTATACATTGCCTTAAATGTTAATGATTATTTATGAAAGCTTCCACAATATTGTTATCCTTACTGAGCATCTGAGCTCACCCCTTTCAATGTTTTAATATTTTCCAGGATGTGAAGAAGTATTTTATGAATGACCTGTAGGGATAGTCAGAAGAGGATATGAGTGTAGACTATGGAGACTTTGTTATTGTAGTTTTCACTTTATGATGTAATGTAACATTTATGAATGTATCTAGAGTTTCCAAGGCTACTAAACTAATCAGTCTTTTGAGACTTGATCTTTTGTGATCATGCCAATGTTACAAAGTAACGCACCAGCTCTGGGTAGCTGGGGTCGGGGCGTTACAGTTTTTGACTTGGTGGGTGATGAGATTTGGAAAAAAAAAATTAGGAATTTTGGAATGGAAGGTGGGTTGAGATGTGAAAAAAATGGTCGAATTTTTTTCTTTGGAATGTGGAAATGTTTTATTTTGACCATTGGTATTCCCATGAGTGATCACATGCCAGGATATGTGTAGGAATGTGGATGGTTAATGACATGGGTGGATGATTACTCGGATTGTCATGAGTGGAAGGGTGACTAGGGTGGCATGGTAATGTGCATGCGAGTGAGGCTCTATGGAATACCATTGTTGAGTGTGCAACCCACAAATTTTGTTTTCATTGAAATTTATTTTAAGAGTAAAGTTGTTATGTGGTGACAGACAATTTTAGTGTGGCATTTTTTTTTGTGATTTGACAATGATGTTTATGTGGTGTTTGAGTTTGAGAATTCTTATTGATGAGTTGGTTTTGATTGAGTTCTTCGCTCTCTTTTTTCTTATTGTACACCCCCAAAAAGGTTTTGATGGATATTTGTGGTTCTGCTACTAGTGATTTGTTTTTAGAGGGTTCTCCAATTGATCAACCTATGAACTTCCTTCTTGAGTTTCAGAACATGAATCCTTCTATCATATATGGTCAAGTGGATGCTCTCGAAGAGGAAGAATGCATGTGTAAAATTGAAAAAAACTTTAGTTTTCTTAAGTTTCCTGAGTCATTAATGGTAACTTTTTCTACCTTTATGCTTAAAGGTCCAACCTAGAAGGAGTGGAAGTCACTCTCTTGAACCAAGCCTCAAGAATATCTTACATGGGAGTTCTTCAAGTCTTCGTTCATCCATTAGTACTTAACTGATGTAGTGAAGGTGAGAAAGGGAATGGAGATATTCTATCTTCAGCAAGGTGATGGATCAATGTAGGAGTACTTTCATCATTTTTTAGATCTAATTCCTTACCTTCCATAGTGGGATATGAATGATTCCTCAAAGGATCATTGTTTTGATAAAGGGATTCATCTTGATCATTAGTTGATGTTGTCAGAGTTTGATCTAGCCTACTTTTCCGAAATTGCAAGGAAATATGTTTGTGATGAAGCTATGATAAAATAAGTTCTTGAGGAATAAAACCTTCCTCCGGTCTCTAAAAGTTCTAATGAAAATTCCATTAAGGATTTGGGAAATCATACCGAAGTTTTCGGTGTTGTTCATGGGAAGAAAAGGTATCTAGATCTTGTGTTATCCTCTTCCAAGCACATGATCATGGTGAGTTAACCGTGTGGAAATCCAGATTATAATAAGTTTTCATGTCTATGTTCTCTAAAGATCTTTTGTATCTATAGATTCTTAGTTCACTTAAAAAAGTTATGTAGGGGTATTCCCAAGGATCATAGTGTGGCTAGATCCACCTCTTTAAAAAACACATCAGCCTGTTTGTAGGATTGAGGGGTTAGCTTGTGTTTAGTTTGAAGGCCTCTTTTATTTGGGTGTTCCTTCATTTGTAGCTATTGTGTCTTATAATATTTTACTTTCCTTATAGAAATGGTGTCTTTTAGTGTAACCCTTTTTTTGAAATGTAAAAGTTGATGTTGTGTATCATTTCAGAACCTCGTTTTTAATGGAATCGTGTGTTTTGAGAAATTCAAAAAAAATCTATTTTAAATGGAGGTATGATCCATTGGTGACATTTTATAGTTGTTTCTTGCTATAGGATGATGAGAATGTATCTTTTGAATCCATATTCTTATCAGGGATCATTAGCTCCTCACTATGGGGAAGCAGATTCTTCAAGGCATCAGGGCACTATCCATAAGTCCAGGCGTGAATCTTTTCACACTGTCAGGAACTATCGAGGGTGTGGGAAACCCATTCCATATTATTGTACCCTTCATTTCGGAGTAGGTAGTATAAATTCCCTTTTTTATTTTTCATTATCATAGAATTATTATTCTTATTAATCAGTTGTGGTTTTGTTTTATTCCCATCTGGGGTTAATCAATGTGGGTGTTCTTCTACTGTTAGAGGATGTGGAGAGTCCTCATAATAGTTGGTCTAAGTTCTCAGTTCCTAAATGGAGGGGAGACCCACCATGGGTATCTTGTGGTCTCTTCCATATTTGGTTGGATTCTAATTTTGGGGAGTCTATTCTACCCCCCCCCCCCCCCCAAATGTTGATTTTGAGTTCCTCACTCCTTGGGATAACGTAGGGTTCTAGAATACACCCAACGGTTCTCTCTTTGGTTATGTTGTGCAGGTTGTGGTTCTAGTTATGTGTTTTGTCTCAGAAAATGGTTTTGATTCATTGGTTCACATCAATTAAGAGGTGTGAGTGTCTTTTGGTGGTGTTTGAGTTGTTTTGGGTTTGAGTGTTTGGATTCATGCAGTTTTGGAAATCCCTTGTATTTGATTAATCAACTGAAGATACTGTAGATTTTCAGATGCAGGAAGCAGTGTGGTGGGGTGAATTGTCACACTTGAATTTTAGTTTTCACACATTGTTCCAGTCCATTTTTGGATCTTTGTTTTTCTCTTGAGTTCCTAGTGTTTTGAGTTTACTTTTTGAGGTTTTATTTTGATTATTTTTAAACCCATGTTCATTATTTAGTTTCCTGAAGAGTTGTTGGTGAAAATGGGAAGTTTTGGGCTAGAAATAATGTGGTCCATAGTTAGGGGAAACCATGTTCCATGCTTTATGAAACTCTGTGATCCTTGGAATACCGCTGGATAAGGGCACACAGCCCATGCACGGTTAGGAGAACTAGGTGGAACTCATGTGTATGGTTCTGTCATTTAGGACAGAACCATGTCATAAGGTTGGCACATGGTTTACAAAACTGTACATCCAAACCCTGATAGGTTACCAGTGTGTCCAGTAAGGGGTGCATGGTTGGCTCATGGTTTTCTAAACCATGTATCCAAACTGGGTGCATTTTCCAAGTCATTAAAAATGTGAAATGTATCTTCGACCCTCTTGATATTTTATCCTCAAATCAACAATTCTTATCCTTCCTTAGTTTGTGCGATGCAAAGGGGGATTTTCTATCCTTCTCCAAGCATCCACTCCTCCTCATGTTCTTGTATCTATTGTTTTATTCATGTTTTAGGGATATTTCTCAAGGTAATCTCCTCATCTCTTCTCCCTCTTCCTCATCCTCCAGGTTTTGTTGTGGTTTCTCTTCTTACATGGTCCCTTTGATCTAGGGATTTGGTTTTCCCTTAGTTTATATTGGTAAAACTATGTATTTAAGGTTCCTATTTTATTTTCTTACTACTTTGATCCTTTATGAGGTTGTTTTGAGTGTTCATCATTGAAGCATCGTGAGTTGAGTTAGGTTTCCCATTACACATTCCCATTAAATTTAAGAATCATTGGTTTATTGGTTTTATCACCTCTTTAATATTTTAAATAGTTATGTGTGATATTTTTAATAATTTTTTGATGTGAATTGATGTGTTTTTCATAATTATTTTGAAGTACATGGCCTTGTTTTGATATGTGATTCCCACTGATTTTTTGATAAAATGAATGGTTAGATTTTGTGAGTAATCTGTAGATTTTAAAGCGTGGATTAGATTTTTAAAAATATTTTTGGCATCTAAAATGGTGGATCGAATTTATAAAATATATTTATAAATGTTTCTGGGCTCAAAATTATTTTGGGGTTTGGTTCTTGAAAAATTGTTTTACATGTGATGACGGTGCATGGCCCATTGTGCACTTTGATAAAAGTATATTGGTTTGTAAATAGGGTGTGAATTATTAAATGGAATTTTAAAAATGATTTTGAAATGGAAAATGGTTTGTTTTCCCCTTTTTTGAAATATTTATTTGGTTATTGTGAAATGATTTATTTATCCAATAGTGTTTGAGGCCCGTTTGGAACTTTTATGAATTTGGTGAAAATGATTATCATGAAAAAAGTCCATGGAAAATACTCTTGCCTTTTATATATTTAATGGATGGGATTTACTCAATGTGTAATGCTCATGATCCATAAATATGAGTGGATGGGACGTCCTCGTTTTAGACTCCTCATGATCCATTTACAATGAGCATAATGAGAGATCCTCGGTGTAGACTCCTCTGAGATCTATTTGTTTTAAGGAAATATATGGATCTTTGGGGTGACTCAGGGTGATGTTTGTGTGTGAAGCTTATGCGTGTGATATATATGTATGTGTTTCTTTCTTTACTTTATTGTCTCACCCCACTTTAATCTTCACATAGGAACCTGGCATAACTAGTTAATTTTGTGAGAACGATTGTTTCACTAGCTTACATTATGCTCTAGTTAGTGGCTCATAACAACAAATTTGATATTTTTTGTTTATTATTTTTATGGGATAGTTTTTCTCAGTCAGACCTAGTAGGGTGTGATTGAGCGTATGGGTGGAATTTGATGTTATTGTGAAATTCATGCCTTTAAGATAAGTCATGATGTATAGTATGTTCTGGATTATTTAAAGAGCTCCCAAGTTCTCTAATGTCTTTCAGTACTTAATTGTTTTCATAAAATTATTGAGATGCATTCTTGGTTGGTTACTTGTGTGTGACTATTATTCCATTTCCCTTATTATATTATCATCTTTTTTTCTATCTTTTGTGGTGTGTTTCATTTGAATTGTGATAAAATAGTTTCAAGTGTATATGGAAAAAGGCTATGAATGTGATTTTCTCTATTTCCCCATTTCTAAATGGAATTTCATGATTATCCTTTAAAATTATTATGTATCCTTCTTGGAAGATAATGTAGTTTTAAATGGTAAAAAATGGAAATGGGTAGTGTTTGGTTTTAAAGATGAAAATTTGTGAAAAATATTAATTTCATATATTGTATTTCAAACAATATGTTGATGTTTCTTTTATTTAAAGCAATCATATTAGAATTGCATTTTTCGGCCACACCTACTGAGTTTTAATACTCATGCATATTGTTAATTATTTTTTATCTTGTGGTATAGGTTCCAGATTGGTTTTGATTGTCATGGGTAATGGTTGGTTTGGTATCAGATAGTAAACCATGGGGTCACATGGAGATGTTGTGGTCGTCGGGTTTAGTTTTGGTCTTTTTGTATAGTTTTGTTGTATTTTTAGTTTTTGTATAGAAGATGTTGATTTAAGATTTTTATTTATATTGGGATTATCTATTTATTTTCTATTGTTAAGTCTATATATTTATTTATATTTTTATAAATCATTCTCTTAGTTACTATGTTGCTTTTCAGCACCAGTTTCCATCTCAGGAGGACTGGGAATGCCATTCGGGCATTTCTATAGATCGGCTCGGGTGACTGGTTTGGGGTCGACCTGGGTTGGTTCATGAAATTGCGGGGATATCCCTTAATACATTCAAATTTTCTTTATGTATTTTTTATTAATTACCTATTTTATGTATTTTCCTATAATATTTTCGTCACATGGACATGCATTTTTGTATATTTGTTATTGGACATGTTTCTATTCAGTCATTTCTTTGGTTTTCCGCTACTATGTTATACCATATATGCTAATTCCATTGTTGATTTATGTTTTATAATTATTATACCATCATACTAATCTAATAATGAGTGTATATTATCCCCACTATACCATCATTTGACCAGATCATAGTGCCACTTTTGGATGGATCAGATTATCTTCCTCGGTCACATCATCTAAGAGACAGGAGCATCAGTTGACCCAAAGAAAGTGAGGTCTTTAGTTTCTTGGTAGAAGCCCTATAACATTTTTTACATATAATGTTTCTTGAGGATAGCTGGTTACTATAGGAATTTCATACAGAACATCTCACACATAACAGCACAGCTGAAGGGATTGAGTAAGAAATATGCGAAGTTTTTATGGTCAAATTCTTGCAACACTGACTTTCATGAGCTGAAATGAAGGTTGACATTAGTAAAAGTATTGATACTTCTAGAGTAGTTATGGAGCTACATTGTGTATTATAACACATCAGGTATTAGGTTGGGGGTAGTGCTGATGTATGGGGGATAGAGTCGTGGCATACGGGTCTCATCTGTTGATGGCACATAAGAGGAATTACCTGACACACAATCTCAAGTTAGCTGATGTCATTCATGCTTTACATTGTTGGAGACACTATTTACTGGGAGAGCATTTTGTGGTGTACATGGACCAAAAAAGCCTCAGGTATATATTTACTCAGTTTTATTTTAATTTGAGGTAGCAAATGTGGGTGGAGTACCTATAGTCTTTTGTCTTTGAGCTTTCGTACACGCCTGGTAAAGGAAATGCAATGGCCGATTTATAGAGCAGAAGGACTCAGATATAGGTTGTTTTGTAGGCCAGTAGTGAGTGGAAGCTTGTGGAGTTTTTCTCAGATATGCATCTATAGGCGAATTATAGTCAGGGATATACATATCTATCATCCTTATCTATGACCTCTACCCTGTTGGATAGAGTAAAGATGGGGCGGTTGTCAGATTTAGAGGGCATATTCCTATGGGAGAGTGTGGGAGGTGAGGACCCTCCTTCTCGTTGTAACAAAGGTTTTTATGAGATCCTACATATCCATGGACTCTTTTGGGTTCCAGTGGATATAAACGAGGAGCTGATGTGGGAGTTTCAATCTTTATTTTTGGTCGTGCATCTCGGAGTGACCATGACGTACCATAACTTGTGTCATCAGTACTGGAGGTCGAGTATGAAAAGAGAGGTATCTAGTATTGTTATGAGGTGTTCCACCTATCAGTTGGTGAAGGAATAATTTAAATGACTAGTCGGCCTTTGAAAATTGTTACATATTCCTGGAGTTGAAATGGGATGAGGTTGTGATGGATTTCATGACTGTTTTACCAAGGTCTCCTTGAGGTGACAATTTTTGTGTAGGTTGTTTTTTGTAGGTTCATGAAGGTTGATCATTTCTTACCGATCAATGATACCTTCATTTTTTATGAGCGTGTAAAGTTTTATATAAGTGAGATAGTACGATTTCACAGGGTCCCATACACTATCATTTCCGATAGGGATACCCTCTTTACATCTCTTTTCTGGTAGAGTTTTCAGAGGGAACTGGGTACACTGGTTCTTCTGATCACAGCATACCACCCTCATACTAATGGCCAATCATATCGTATAATACATGTCCTAGAGGAAATGATGAGATAATGCATCCTATATTTTTGGGGGTATTGGGAGAGGCACATTCATGTGGTTGAGTTCACCTATAATAACAGTTATCAGGCGACTATATAGATGGAACCTTATAAGGATATATATGTTAGGCCATGATGATCACCCCTATGCTGGTTAGAGATAGGTGAGTTAGATTTACTGGGACTGTGTCTCATGCAGGGGACTTCTAAGCAGGACCGGTTGATTAAGAAATGAATGGTTACTTCACAGTCTCATCAGAAATCTTACATCAATCGTCGCAGATGACCTCTAGAGTTTGAGGTTAGGGATTGGGTACTTTTACGTGTTTCAAAAAGGTTGGTAAATAGATGGATCAGGAGACAGGGTGAAATTTCCCTATGATATGTCGGGTCATTCGAGATTCTGGAGAGATTCGGTTTGGTAGCCTATCAGTTTCAGTTACCTCAGAGGTACCAATCAATGCATGGAATCATCCATGTATCTCAACCACATCGTTATCATTCAGACCCATATCATGCTTTCAAACCACATGAGGATGAGGCATAGGTTGATGAATCCTTTGAGGATCTTCTATCATTGATAGTAAAATGAAGGTTCACTGAGGTCAGTCAGTTCCTCTAATATGGGTTTTATAGCAGCATGATTGTTTACATGATGAAACATGGGAGTGGGAGAACAACATACATGATCAGTGGCTAGAGCAATTTTTAGACTTATATTTACCACCCTTGAGAAGGTAATTTTGGGGAAAAATTGATTTAAGGGGGGTAGGGGAATATTGTAAGATCGAGGGTTTTCTTAAGGTATGAATCTTTTACATTCTTTGTAAACACTTATTTACTTATCTTATTGTCTTAGACCCTAAGCTGGGTCATGGTCCAGTTGGGTTGTTTTTTGGGAAAAAAGAGGCAGGAAGGGTTTGTATTGGTTAGAGTCCAATTACATGATGTGAAATTGGGATACACACCTTGTAATCTGATTACATGATGTGTAATAGTCTGGCCAGTACATTTCACAATGTGAAATGGTTTTCCCCCATGAAGGTAAAATTTTCCATTACATGATGTGAAAGGTAGTTAAATGTTATTTAATTTCCTAAGATGTTTTTTTAAAAATTGGCGGAGGCCTATATTTTCTCACAAAAAAACCCTTTCCTTCTCCAATTTAATCCTAAAACTCTTCTTTTCTAGTTTTTCAGATATAGTGTCCATAAAAACTCTATTTCTTTCGTTGTTGGCCATGTTTGAACACCATCTATATGTCCTTGATTCCTTTTTAGTCATTCTTAATTATTCATAACAACAACTACTCTGTATGGTTTTAGTCTCATATTCCCTAATTTCTCATTTTTCATCCTTTCTTATAATTCCTCCTAAGTCAAGGTGAATAATTACTTAATACTAGATGAACACTCTTCTATCAAGCTATGGTAGGTGGTATATACTTTTATTTTATCTTTTTATGATTTATAGAGCTTTCATCCTTTTTTCGCCCACTGAACATTTTGTAACAGGCCTGATTTGGAAATGTTAAACTAAAATAGATGAATTAAGACCTGTTAGGGATTCCCTTAGTTAATTTGATATGTCTTGGTGGTTGTTTCGCCAACCTGATTCCACTCATGGGGTGTCCCATGCCTTTTCTTTAATATTGACCACTGATAAACTACCTGAGGGGTGTGACCTCAATTTTTCCATGTTTACGAAAGCTTATTTATACTTAAAGGATGTTTAATTACATATAAATAAGATTTTCTACATATGTGTCTTCTATTATTATAATATTTCATGCCTAACTTGATTATATGGATTGAATGGATTTTTTTAGATGAGTGGGTCTACTCATTGGTTGTTTTTAGATTTCTTAAATGGGTTTTTTTGGTAATTGTGATTAATGGGTGGGTATACTCATGTGATGTGTGAAATTACTATTTTTCTTAAATGGGTGGGTGTTCCCATGAGACTTGATTTAATAGAAACAGAATACATGAGTGGGTATACTCATGAGATGTAATGGAATACATGAGTGGGTATACTCATGTGATGTTTTTTTATGAAATGTAAAAATTATTGTATAGATTCCACAGATGGCTCTCCATGGATATGGAATATTGTAGTGGACACCTTGGAAGAGTATGCACCTTGGTTATTGATTCTATGGGATTACTTAGGCATTGATACCCCTTGGATCCTGATTTATTGGACTCACATATGACATGTTGGTACACATGCTCTTAGGAATCCAACCAATGCCTATACCAAGTTTCCATCGAGATGATTATGGGACTCGATGAGCATGCATTGATCATCGACACCTTGGATCCAACCCTTCGTGGTCTACACTTCATTATACAGAATGACCATGGGATATATGATTGTGGTTGTTTTTAAAGGTCGTGGTTTTTTGATATGGTATTCTTTATATGGTAAGGTCATGTGGATAACATATGGATGGTTTTATAGAGAGGTTGTGTTGCCTGTTTATATTGCTTATAGTTTCCTTTTTAGGAGATAAAACTTGTTGTAGGGAGCCTTGAAAAGCTGTTTGGTTTTACTTTCTACAGTATACATATGCCATGGGCATTCACACTTACATTACATCTTACTTACCCTTGTTTAGAATATTGAATATTTCTTATTATAATTGTATAGATCTTTGGGTGTTATCTACTCTTTTGTTATCTCATGCCCTATTTGGGACTCTATGGGGACCCAAACAGATTATATGGTTGTAGGTGATAATAGGGGAAAGTGACCTAACATTGGTTGTTGATCATTTATTTGGAGCATTGGAGAATGGGACCAAGATAAGTCTTGTAAGGATATTATGAACATTTTGGTATTTCTGGATTTTGTATACTTGTATTGTATTGTATATCCATGTACCTATTTTGGCTATTTTTTAGACACATGTATCATGTGTATCATGGTATATGAGACACCTTTGGATTGATATGTATTTTTATCATTCTTGTCCATTTTATCATATGTCTTCTTATTATATGGGATTCTGCTATTGAATGAAATTGACTTCTGTTGTGATATACTATGGTATTGAGGGCATAGTCTCCCCAATGACTCACCTAGACCCTCACTACTATTCGGTAGCCTCTAGAATTTGGGGAGATCCACTTGAGTCCATGTATCCAACTAGGCTCGAGGAAATATTGAGTGGAATCTTGGTTTGGTATGTTATATAATTATTCTTTCATTTCCATTGCCCATAAATCATCATTAACTGCTTCATTGATGTTCGTAGGTTCAAGATAAGACAAGAAAGCTTGATGTTCCACCTAATTTATAACAGAAAATCTATTTTATGTTCCTCTATTTAGATCACAAAAAAACAACACCTAACTGATGATACATAATGTTTCTAATAGATCTATAGAAATAGTTATTGGTCACTTTGGGATTTTTAGGTTTAGGTTCTGGAATTTTTGGAAATTCCTCAGAACTGGATGATTTTTCTATCTATTTTATAGCAGAGTCTAAAGGTTTAGAATTCATGTTCAAAGAAGATAAATCATTATCAAGGTTTTATAAGGTGGCCTTAGGCTCATGTGGATCATTTTCATAAAATTTGATATGAACTAATTCTTTTATAGTTTTAGTCTTCTTATTAAACACACTGAATTCTTTACTAGAAACTGAATAACCAAGAAAATTCCTTCATCACATATCAAAGAAATTTTTTTCCATATTTTCCTTAGTATTAAGAATAAAAACTTTTCATCAAAAAACTAAAATGTAATTAAACATAGGTTTCCTAATATTCCATAGATCGTAAGGTGTATTCTTAAGAATAGGTCTGATCAAAACTCTATTGATGATATAGCAGGTTGCATTGACACCTTCTTCCCAAAAATAGATAGGTATTTCATACTAATTCAACATTTTCTGGAATATCTACTATAAGGTTATATTCTTCCATTAAACAACTCCATTCTGTTGGGGGACCTTGGAGTAGGGAAATTATGAGTTCATCCATTTAGTGAGAAAATTTATTCAAAATCACGATTTTCAAACTCATAGAGAGGATCACTCCTCAATGTTATAATCCAAATTCCACTAAGATTTTCTATATACTTAGAATAATTGCTAATGTAAGAGAAGTATTCACCTTTGGGAGCTAAAAAATGTACCCAATTATACCTACAAAAATCATCTACAATAACATAAATATAGTTCTTCCCATTAAGACTTCAAACTCTTGAAGTTCCAAAAAAATCCATGTGAAAATACTCAAGTGATTTAGAAGTTGACACTTATTTCTTTAATTTAAAAGAAACTTTGTGTTGCTTTCATTGTTGACAAGGGTTACTAACTTAATCAGTTGGGAACTCAAGCTTAGGTAGATCCCTTACTAATCCTTTCCCAATTACCTTTCTATGTGATTGAATGTTGCAATGTCTAAGTATCATATTCCAAAGACAATATTCCTTTTGAAAGGAACATAATAATGAAACATTTTGAGAAATAAATTAATTTAAATATACATCATAAACATTTTCATTTTGCAATGTAGTAAAAATTAAGGTATTTTTATAATCATGACCATTACAAGAATCATTCTCAAAATTAAGATAAAAATGATCATCAAATAATTGATAAATGTTAAGTAGTTTATACTTTAAACCATCAATATATAAAACATTAGAAATTAAAATTTAATTTTTTTTACCAATCTAGCCTAGGCTGATGATTTTTCCTTTTACATTATCACCAAGGGTGACATGTCCACCATAAACCTTTATGAGGATCTTGAAGCGTGAATAATCTCATGTCATATGTTTTGAACAATCATTGTACATGTACCATAGACTTCTATTATAGGTCCTCAATAATTTTCCCAACCAAAAAAGTTTTAAACAAGAAATGATTTTGGTACCCAAATATTTTTGGGCCCAAATATTTCAGTAAACAAGGCTTTAGGAACCCACATTTTCCTAATGGGTTTCCTATAAACATACTGCAAACTTTTTGAAATAAAAACCTTGTTAGGCCCTTTTGAGGAATTATTGTCAAGAGAACTTTTAGGTATGTATTAAGGAACAAAATTAATCTTAGATATTCTTCTATTTTCATGATAATATCTTATTCTAGTAACATATTTGGGAGAAACATTTTTCCCAAAACATTTTGTAAGTTCCTCTCTACCATTTTTTTAAAATTTCAAGGTCTTTCTTCATTTTATCATTTGAAATTTTATTTTCACTATTTTCTTGGATAAATTGAGTATTTTTTTCTTTTTTATAGACATTTATGATTTTATATTTACAGTTAGAGAAATTTAACTTTTGAGACATTTAGATTTATCCTTTAACTTGATAGGGGTATCCTTTAGCATATTGTAGTATTCAAATAATTCATAATTTTCCATATTATCATAATCATGTTGTTCATTGTCAGAATTATCAAACTCATTCATTGTAAAAATACTATAAATAATAGGTAATGCAGATACCTCACTAAATTTAGACATGAAACACATATTTTCTCTGTCTAGATTATCTTGTGGTAAAGAATTAGAATCACATGATATATCATCAGATGAACTCCATGTGGCTTTCATATCCTTATTTTATCTCGTGTACTTATCCTCATATTTATTTTTATACTTATGATTTGGATAGATAGATTTTAGGTGACCTTTCCTTTTATACTCATAACATAAAACTTCCTTTAGATCATCATCTGTCTTCCATTATTTCTTCCAATTTCCTTTGTTTTTATACATTCCTTTATTGTTTTATTTTCTAAAATACTTTCTCTTACAATATTAATCCTTAAATATTCTAACTAGATGAGTCATCTCCTCATCACTATCATAGGGTGATTTACTATCACTTGAATCTATAGCTTGAACTTTATCCTTTTCTTTTTCATTTTGTTTTTTAGAGGTAGTATTCTTGATAGCTACTGAATTTTATTAGGATCAACTTATTATTCATGGTATAACTTTAATTTTTCTTCATACATCATAATATTCCCAATCAAATATTTTACAGGTAATTTTCTTATGTCTCATGATTATCATATTGAAACTGATGTGCCTCTCCTTCTTTCTTGTAGGAGTCTTAGTAATCTCATAATTTGATCCTTATATGATACTTAGTTTTCCAAGAATGATCAATATATTGAAAACCTCATTAAACCGTATATAAAATTCATAAATGGGTTTATCCGGATTCATTTTAAAATTATCATATTTAATAGTATTACTATTAGGCCTCATCTCTTTAACATTTGAAGTTCCCTCATGGGAAATAGATAGAGTGTTTAAAATTTCAAATGATATTTTACATGCATAAATTCTTATTAAATCCCTCATCTCCTAAATAATAGTAAAGGGAATTTATAGAATTATAATTATTATTATATGCAGCTTTATTAGCTTCATCCAAAGAATCTATAGAAGTAGTAAGAAACTGATATCTATCTTCTAGAGTAGTCTATATTTCAAATCCCATTATTTATATATGAGTTTTCATTTTAATATTCCATTGAGATTAATTTGTTCTATTTGAAAAGGGGGTCTACTTGTAGCAGAACCTACTTGTTAATTATCCATTTTAATGAAATAGATTTAGAAATGATAGAAATTTGATGTCTATAAAGTAAAACTAAAATAACAATTAAAATTATATTAATAACATTAAAACCAAATAAAGTTATCCTTTGATACCAAATATTGGTTGGAGTAAGTAACTCAAGAGTGGGGTGGTGAATTGAGTACCTAATAAAAAATTTATTTTTAATGGATTATTTTGAAATCCCCCAAATATTTAAATATAGCCTAATTTATCAAAATATGTAGTATGATATAGATCATAATATTTCTAAATATTTCTCTAAATATTTATTTGGTCTTAGATGAAAATTATAAAATATTATCAGATCCTTTGAAATCAATTTAGTTGATCAAAATACTATATGAACAAAAATTAAGATAAACTATCAAATTATATATATTTTTTAAAGTTAAATAAATTTTCATTTTTAAATAGGAAATAATTTAAAAGAAAATTAAAGCACATGATGAAAATATTGAAAACAAAAGGTTCAGTATCAAGTTGAGACATAGTCTTCTCTACTTTGTGATCACCTACCACCAAGAAGTTATATAAAATAAACAAAATTATCCACAACCTGGATTAGATTTTACAATAGTTTAGAAACATTCTTGGTCACACATGACCTCTCCCATAGTTATGTGTGGGAGAAAAAATAAACAGACCAATCAAGGACCTCTACCACTATTATCCATGGAAGAAATTAATATGAAAATAGTTTGAGAAGATTTTGAGTATCTTCCATTTTAACAGAAGTGACACTGTGTTTGGGGGGGGATAAAACAGAGTATGCACGCACTGCTTAAAATGTAATAAAGACAAACTGAAAAATAAATCTAGAAGAGTAGAGTTTAGAAGTTCTCGGTCTATTCTAATGCGTCTTGTGACTCTTGATTTTATTCTACAGTGAATCTTGAGTCTAGTTCTCATGAAAAATATCTCAAGAATAGAGTGTCACAAACTCAAGTTCTTGACTTGAGTAAAGAAACAAACGTGAATTATTAGTTCATATTCCATTCAAATGATTGAAACATGTGAGCTCCTTCTTGTTTGGAAATAGGTTTATCTCTCTGTGTATTCATAAATTTCAGTCTCCCGACTTGTTATCAATCCACATCATCCACTATTACATCTCATACTACACAGGGAAGTGTTCTTCACTTTTATCAGCAGTAGAAAGGATAATATCTCAATCAACTACTTCATCATATTGCACCTTCTAACACTCTCTTCAATGATTTTTGTCGAGAATTTAAGAGACAATAATTACAATAGTAAATGTAATTAACTTTAATAAATATATCCATTAGAATAATGTGATTCAATAAGATAAGTTAAGAAAATAGTGACGGTGTCATAGACTGGATGTGACTTGTGTTATAATGGTGTATTTCTCTGGCAGTATATTGTTCGGGTGGCATGATACTGGAGGTGTCATAGACTTAACCAAATATCCACTTTGTTGGAAGAATCTAGACTTGAGGTGTCTAGTCTGGTGGTATTTAGTTTGTTGATGTCTTAGACTTATCCAAAATTCTATGCTGGTGGTATGACATTGGTGGTGTCACATCTGACAGTATCTCATACATAGCCAAATTTTCATTCTAGTAGCATGACATCTAGATGGGGCATCGATTGATGGTATCTCAGAATTTGTAAATTTTTCAGTCCAATGGTACAACATTATGGCATTGTCATATCCTAGTTGTGTGTCATCTGATCTTGTCTCATCCACAATGGTGACTCATACTTAGATAATTTTTTCACCTGGCTTAGAATACAAATTACTTACCAAGAAACATGAAATTCATTAATAACATTATAATCATGATTCTTTTATCATTAAATCTCGGATGTCAAGGCATTCTATTTTCAAAAACACATATTGAGTCTAGCTAAACTAATCAACCTAGGATTTTTAGTCTCTTGGGAATTTTCCAATCATATGTATTTACAACTTCTAATTCTTCAACAGCTCTAAATCGTCAAGAAATCCATTTGACATGGTCGAGTAATAAAAAATTTCAACATAAATTATGTTCTTACTATGCTTTTCTATATAACAAGATCATTTTTTATTATTACTTCATATGGTGAACTTCATCTTCTCTAATATTCTTTAAGATATTATATAGAATTTAATCGTAATATCATACATCTTTCTTCATTATGATTTTTTTAGCACCACCTTTTTCACCATTGATCCATCAGAGTTCTCTAGTTGGATTGGATTATTTGACTATATTGGGTGAAAGAACTTTGAGCTTCATAGATGAAATTTTGGGCCTCTCCTGATAATATCTCCAAGATGAGATTCCATTAAAATCCATTTCCATTTATAATAGAAAATTATAATGATAGGAAATTGAGTGTTTATACAATACTTGATATTATAGTTCATATATAGGCATTTGAAATTTTTATCATCCAAAAATGTATCTTTTATTATAGGAGTGGTGTAAAATGATTTTCACACAAATGTATTGCCCAAAAAATTTCATATAAATTTTTTATAAGAATTAAATTTCAAATTTCATTATTTAAAAATATCAACTACCTTATAATCAAATTTAATCAAAAAAATTAACAATAAAAACTCCAACTATAAAATATAATTCTGGATAATGAATAAAAATCTTAAGATATATTTCCTTCAAAATGATTAATTCCATTAATATTATATTTTTGAATATTTTATAGAAGTTCAAGGGTTATATATTAAATGTTATCTCCTCTAATACACTAAAAATATTTTTCTCTTCATAACTTTCATTGGATATAAAACTGATGGAACATGAATGAAAACCCAATGAAAAATAGAGGAAATAAAAATAAAAAAATAATGAAGAAAAAATTGAAAAACTGATGAAGTAAAAAATTTGCATCCCCTCACTCAAGGATCTTTTCAATGTTAGAATATTTTCTGAACAACAAGTGAATTTAGTATCACTTTATGTTGATCATTCCCAACATCTTCTTAATCAATTAGAAAAAATTTAAATTTAAAGGTTTTTTAAAAATATCATTAAGTAGATTTTTACTTTTGATAAATTCATAAATTATATATCCTTTTTTGGGTATGACCTTTGAGAAAATAGTGTCTTACTTCTACATGTTTTTTTATGAGTGATTTGTTGGGTTCCTGGAAAAATATATAATAATAGAATTATAACAAAAGGATTAGAGGTTGAGTGAAAATAAAACCTAAATTTTTTAGTTTGTCTTTCATTAATAATACTAGAACACAACATCTTATAGCTTCTACATATTCAGTTGCAATATTGGAAAGTGATGGATAATTTTTCTTCTTGCAATACAACCAAAGTAAAGCTTCTCTAAAGATATTACATCTTCTAAAATTAATTTCTTTTCTAATATATAGCCTAAAAATTTATTATCTATGTAACTTTTATTAACAAAATCATATCCACAAGAATAAAATAAACAATGTTTTGAAGCTCCTTTACGGTAACTGAAAATAATTTTTTTAGATTTTGAATTTAATTTCTTCTAATTTCCTTGATTCTTTACACATAAACATAATGAATACATAATTTATGTTTTAATTTCTATAAGATTTAGTATACTTTCAATTATAATTCTATAAATTTTTGATCTACCGATTTACAAGATTCATCCCAACCATGTTTGATAAGATTTATGACCAGAGTTCTAATACTTGATGGAATAAAAATCCAGAATGTTTTAGTAATTCTTTGATATGTTTATATCGAATTAAAATATTTCCCCTGATTTTTTTAGAAATTCTAAAACCAAGGGAAAAGGTTGTTTTCACACATCATTATCATTTCAAACTAATTTTTCATATGTTTAGAAAAACTATGAGAAATTATTTTTGAGTTAAACCAAAAAAAATATAATCAAAATAAATTTTTAAAATGGTGGTGTCTTTGAAACTTTTGTTTATAAAAAGGATTCGATTATCACTTCCTTTAAAAAATATTCTGAAGTAAAATATAGTAATTTTATTATAACAATATATTAGGTATTATTTATGTCCATAGAGTTATTTATTGAGTTTAAATACCTTTTATATAAATTTAGGTCCTTCGATACTTAGAGGTTTTTTCATATAAACTTTTTTTTGAATATATCCATTATGAAAATAACTTCTAAAATACATTTGATGAAAGTAAAATTCATAGTGTTACAATGGATACTATGATCTAGATAGATTCTAAAAATGTTAATAGTATAAAATTTTCACCATTATCTATTTATTCCTCTTAAAAATAACCCCTAGTAATAAGTCTTACTTTATTCCTGAAAATAGTTCCATTTTCATCAGATTTTTTTCTAAAAACTTATTTGACACTAATTACTATGAGATTTTTATGTCATTAAACTAAGGCATAAACATGATTCCTTTCAAATGTATTATGATATTTTTACATATCCATTATCCAAATTTTATCACCTAAGGCATCATAATCCATTTTAGGTTCAAATTATGATAAAAATGAATTATTCACACATTTATTTCTCATAGAATTTCTAGTACCAACTGGTTGAATTAAATCGCCAATAATATTATTGATATGATAATCCTTAATATCTACTGGTCCTTAGGTAAAGTAGTAAGTTAAATTCAATAACCATATGAGCATATTCTATTAAATTAATTTCAATATATTGAAAATCTAATGGGTTTATTATCGGTAGTTGTGAATCAAATTCTAGTAAAATAGTCGAATAATTTTCAAAAACAACATCTATAGGATAAAATTCTTAAGGTTTCATAAAAACAACAGGATAAGATTAAAATTACATTACATGAACCATTTCTTCAGCAACATTTAGACTCTAAAATACTTTCTAGTGGTATAATAAGCATTAAAAATTCATTCAACTGCATTAGTGTCAAATTTATGTAATTGATATTTAGTACTCAGAATGAATACTTTACACCAAAAAACACTAAACTAATAATTTTTTTGATTTCTTATAGACCAAAACCTCTAAGAAGTTTTATTAAGTAGAGTTATGAGTAAATATTGAATTATAGTATAACAAGGATTACTGAAATCAACAACCCAAAAATTTCTAGAAATATAATACTCACTTATCAATGTTCAAGTAATTTATTAAATAATTATATTTCATCGTTCAACTATATATTTTTTTTAGTGTTCTAGGTGATGAAATATTTGTATTAATACCTATTTTAATACCAAAAGTTTCAAAATATGAGTTCAAAAACTAAACACCATGATCACTATGGCTAGTAATTAAAGGTATGTTTTTCTCACTTATAATAGAAGTATGTAAATTATTAAAATATCTAAGAGTTGATGATTTTAATATGAGAAAATATACCCAAGTAAATCTACTGTGATCATTAACAAAGATATTCACATAGTCTTTTACCCCAATACATTTAGATTGGGTAAGACTTAATAATCTATGTGTACCAATTGTAAAGCTTCTGATGTTGATAAATAACTTTTATTTTTTGAAAAAGGATAATTTTTCTTAAAAAATTTATAAATATCACAAAAATTAGTTGAATAAAACATAAATTTTGGAAGATCCCTAACACATCATTTCCTATAAATTTAGGCTAAATTATAAAAGTTAGAGTGACTTAATATCTTATGTCATAACTAAGTTAAATCTTTAGATTCACCATAAAAAAATTAATACTGATGACCTAAGTCTTCTTAATTAAGAGAGTATACATTCTCATGAATATCAGTAGAAATAATGAATTTATCTTCTAAACATTGAACAAAAAATTTATCATTTTGAAGTTCATAAAATAACACTCATGACAGAATTTACTAATACTAATAAGGTTATGCTTAACACGTATGATATATAAAAAAATTGATATTCAAGTTTTTTAGCAAAGAAAAATCACGGATTCCAGTGATTTAACAATTTCTGTTGTCTCTAACCAAGACCCATCCTCTGTTAAACGTTTATAAGATATGGAAATTGGAAATTCATCTTCTCATGTCATGAGAAAAAACGGTTTCCATTAACCCTTTGTTTTGGTTTCTATTACTTTACCTATTTTCATGAAAAATATAAAAGTAAGTTCTTTTTAATCAAACTGTCATGGGTCCAGCTATATTATAAAATAATATTTTAGGGACCCGCATCTACACAACTCTTTTATGTTGAACAGATTCTAGCTCTTCAAAAATAAATATTTTTAGAAAATAGGATTGAACTTGGTTTAAAGAAAAAAATTATTTTGGTGACCTTCTCTTTTATATTTAGTGAAAAATGGTGAACATTCATGTAAAACAATAATTTGATTGTAAATCAGATTTATCAAACGTAAAATCAATTCTATTAGAGGTTATAGAGGGTATAATTTATTTATAAATTTTATTTAATTTTTCTTTACTCAAAGAAAATTTTGATTGAATTTTGTTCATACAATTAACTTCATTTTTAATTTTGAAAATGAAATTCCATTCATCTAAATTTGATTTTTATTTTCTAAAACAAATCTGATGATGATTTTGAAAAACTAGAATTTAACTTTGAAATTATCTTATTATATTTAATAATAATAGTTTTTATAAAATCATAGTTATATTTCAATTTATTATTTTATTTTTCAATAATATTAACATATCAATCCATTTCATAAAAAAGTAAGTAAATATTCCCCATCTCCTGATGAATTTACCTTTTCATCATCTAATGAATTTTCTTTTTTAAGATCCAACTATGTTGTATAATTATCAATAGAAGTAAAATTAAATTTAGAATCAGGGGATAAATTTTTCAAAGATGCATTAGTTACCTCATCCATGAGGAATTTTTCATATTTCGAAAAATACATATAAAATCTAATAATTCTATCACATTAATTTCCACTATATTTCAATGAACTATCAGATGATATGTCACCCTCACTAGTACCCCATGTTTCCAAAGACTTTGTGATATTATTCCATATACATTTAGAATATTTATTTTACTTTATATCTTTCATATTCATGTTAGGACAATATGTTATAATATGAAATGTCTTCTTATATTGATAACATATCACATCAGAAGACTCCTTCTTATCATATCAAACTTTTCAATGTTTCTAATGAGTATATCATACTTTATTACTAATTAAAATCTTATTCATCCTTCAAGTAAGTTGAGAAAGCTTATTTTCACTATCATATGAAATAATTTGATTATAATTCTTACATTACTTCCTTATATCCTAAGATTTAGAAAAATTATAACATGAAGTAAAAGTACTAGTAGTTGGATTATCGTAAGTTCATGAGTCATCCTCTTTTATTTTTCAATGTCACTTTTTTGTATACTTTCATATTTCATTAATGTACTAATCAAGAAATTAATATTTAGCTTATTCAAATTCTTTGTATCATTTATGACTCTCCACCTATATTCCCACTCTTTTAGAATTATATCAATAATATTTTCCTTAAGTTGTTCTTCTAATAATTATTTCTCACCCAAAAATTGTAGACTATTTAAAATATTTATAAAACATTGATGAATTTATATTACTATTTCAACATGTAAAAATTAAGAAACTTGATAATATATTCTCAATATAGATATTTGAGGTTCCAAAACAATGGTGCTTCAAAAATGAGTAATTTATAAATTCTTCTAAAAACCCTTTATTATTACACAAGTTAATATCTAGCTACAAAGGTTCTTGGATATATATCAAAGCACAGTGTTATGAAATTTATGATTTACCTAAAACTCTATATTTTAATCACTATAAAAATGAACTTCTTTCTTTAGAGCTTTATTACTCCCAGTCATCAAAATAATAAATAATTAAACTGCATTACTAATGATATAAGACATCATGCAATCATGCTAGTAATCAAAATTAGCTCCGTCAAAAATAGGTAGTCTAATCAAATTAAAATTTTTATGTATTCCTATCATAAAACCTATCATTATAAAAAATATATATTTCCTCTACCAACACACCTAGTGTAATTAAATATATGTGAAATTATGATGAACTAATAAAAATTTAAAATAATCTCAAAATCAAGGGGAGATTTTCTTTGATACAAATGGTTGTCCTAAAGATGTAATGAATATAATCTATAGGATAGGGGTGAATGGTTGTTTAAAAAATTTAACTTACAATTTTATAACCCTTGTGTTTTAATTTGATCATTTTTACAAAATATTGATCAATTCAAATATCCGAGTAAAAAGATGAATAAAATTAAAAATTAAATTGTATGAAATATAATATAAAAAATTGAAATAAGTTTTTCAACATCTTTAGTGGAAATTTAAAATCTAAACACAGTGTTAATTCAAAAATAACACATTAGAAACTTTAAAAATATATATATATTTTTGGTTAACAAACCAAATACTTTTAAAAAAGGATTTTATAAAAAAAAACTTTTAGATCAAAGTGAAAGGTGGATCTTTAGACTAGATCCAAGGAATCCATGAATTTAAAATTATTGTAGGGTTCCTCATATTCACATACCAATAAATGATTGACATAACCTATTAGTAGATATATTTTTCTCTCCCTAAACACTCTGTATCCCTAGCCACACAATCCATCGATAACACATGATTAGTAAATCCTATACCCTATTAGCCTTATAATCCCTAGATCACGTAATATTAGTTGGAGGACAATGAAAATGGAAATACTAAGAGATTTAAAATAAATTATTTCAAGACAAAGCTCTTAGAAATCCCATAGAAAGTAAAATAATTGAAAGTAGAATAAGTTAAAAAAACTGGTGAAGACTTAAAACGATTACAATATTTCTTGAGTTCTCTACACATTCCTATTATTATGATTCTTAAGGTACTGAATCTATTTATAATTGTAATTATAATAAACATAAATGGTTGAATTTTGAAAATCCTAGAGTAATATATAGTTGAATCGGTATTGAATTCTTCATCATCTTATGAGTATAGTATTTTGGTTTATCTATTGATGATTTTATTTCAGTACTGCTACAGTCCTCTTATATCAAGTGGATGCAATATATTATGGAGGTTCAGAGTAATATATTTCCACAAAACTTATTAATATCTCTAGTATTTTAGTGATCAAAAATAAATTCTTTATAATAAAAATAACTAAAAAATAACCTATTAAATCATGATCATATTAAGTATATTATGATTTCCGAAACAAAAAAAAAATAAAGTGGGTCCTTTCCTTAAAACCCACCATATTTAGTTTTTTTAGTTATTTTTAGAATTATATATTTAACTATGGGATATAAAAACTCTTTAAGATTTGCCTATTTAATATCCCCCCCCCCTTAAGGGATTATCTTTAATAGTCTTAATAAAGGATGGTTTTCTTCAAGGGAAGATCCAAGTATTTGTGATTCTAATTGAAGTTTGATACTAATTAGGGTGTTTCAAATGAAGTGTTTTTAATGAGAAAACATAATACAAATTTTAGTATTCCATTATGAATCTTAAAAATTTATTGTGGTCATGTTATTATTATAGGTTTGATCATTCGTGATTCAACTTTAATTACTAGTATATAGTAACAAAAATAAATAATTATATTAATAAGGTGATTTTCTATCAAATCCTTAATGATAGAAATAGTAATGAGACTTGGATCTAAACCTAGAAACTATTTGTACCTTTAAAATGATGATACATATTAATTATATTTTCACAAATGATCTTCTCAATTTAAACTTATTTGGATAACATAGATTTCTTTCTCATTTTTAGATTTATTCTTATAAGAAATATGCTTCTTTACATCATCTAGCAATGCAAACTCACCTTTTTCTAATAGTACATCTTTTGGATAATTCCAAATTGGAAGTATGAATTTTTAAACATGGTTTTGTAACATTATAAACCTTATTTCTATATGTAGATGCGTTATTTATAATATTATTTTGAGATTTAAAAATCACTTGTTCTTTCCCTTTATTCATTAATAATTTCTCTTTTTCTTGGACTATGTCATGAATTTGGTGACCGTGTGCATGGAAATTATGCACTATACACATAAATTGTTAATATACTTTGGTTCATCCCTCTAAGACAACCTATCATGAAATTTATATTCTTTATCCTTGAAGTTTTCAAATAAACCAATCATGGTATCCCTATCTGGGATTTATTCCATTTTATATCCCTAGTTTCTTCCTTCAGTATTGATATTTAAATCTTTTTTAAAATTATACATAATATGGCCTTTTTACCAAAATAAAATCGTATCCTCTTGGGGTTTACATCCTTTTTAGTTTTCATCTCTAATTTATTGGTAATGGTTTTCTCAACAGTTTTATTTTGTCTTCACGCTAAGGAAGACATAAATTCTTTTCTCACCTACTTCTTTTTCTATTATAGTATTATATTCTAATAAATATATGAGTATTTATTGTCTTATAGATACCATCACTCATCATAATTATCACCACCATTTTTATAGTAATGGAAAAAATTCCAAGAAACTAATTCTATTTCGGATGGGAAGATGTCTCTTATTCTGTGAATTTTTCACCAATCCAGCAGTTCATCTTTTTTACTTCTGCTTTTCTCCCCCAAAATTTAGTCCTCCTAATATCTTTATAAATTTTCATTTTTTTATAACATTAAATTGACTTATTTACAAACCTATAAAATCACCAATAATGGCCTACAAATAAATTTATTTTTAATATAGATACAGTCTAGATATATTGAGATCTTCGTTATTTCTTAGTAGGTACATTACCCTTTTAGACTACATTGGCAGATTTTATATTCTTGTACATGTGTATATCAACTATTTATGAGGTGGTATATATATTGGATGTTTTATCCACACATATCATTATATATTCTTATTTTGATCATATACTATCATATTAAACTACCTATGTACAAACAGAAAAAACCAAAGTATTGGTTACCTTCTTCTAAAATATTATAGAGTGTTGATCAAGAAATGATTTAAATATCTATATACCACATAAGTGTTTAATTTTATAAGTAATTAATTTTATAGAAAAAAATGTAGCATTTATTCTTTCAATAGATTGTGATTATTTTACATTATTTGTTTTAAAATTTCTTATATTCACAACCAATTAAAGACATTTTGTATTAATAATGTACTTATAGAATTCAAGATTTTTTACCCTATACCCACACTAATTTTTCACCTATTTAATCTAATATTCATCCATATATCTTTCATCTAGTAGATAATTATCCATATATTGTTGTCTCTTTAATTTAAGTTCAAATGGATAATTTTTTAAATTCACGGATACTTTTTGTAGTTTTTAAAAAGAATGGATCAATTATATAAAAACATTCCAAAAAAATATTCTTATAAAGAAACATTTTCAATTATTTTTCATCTAGAGAATATATTTCTTTTAAAAGTAAGGTAGATTTTTCCTTGTCATTAATAATTTCTATGAGAGTGTCATAATTTTGTAAATTCATCCAAAATTATTCTTCTATTGCATCATCTTTTAAATCTATGTATGACTTTTCATCATGTAGTCCCTTGATAAATGTAAATATATTAGGTATGATATTAATAATAAATCGCCAAAAATAGTCATTCACATCTGAACAGAAATCACTAAGTGGTATATTAAATACATCTTTATCATAGATTGAACATGATTAGTTAGTGGAATAATTTTCAAAAAAAAATAGAAAATTTACCACTATAATTAACTTTAGATATTTTGTGATCCAATTTCTCCATTAAATAATTTCCTAGTTTAATTATCTCTATTTTCTTCATTTTTATTTATGTTTTGTAAAAATACTCATAATTAGATTTGGTAAGGATCCAAACAAAATTTTACATCTCTGGGACCTCTAAAATCTCTTCAAAAATGCACTTTATGCATTCTGATTAAAAGCACATATTATAACAAGTATATCCATCTATATGGGGCCTAGTTTTATTTGATACCAATTAATGTTCCCCAGGAGAGAGGGAAGACACTTGATGGGGGTGAATCAGGTGTGATCATATTTTACCAAATTCTAGTTAAACATATTAAATTTTTTCCCCTTTAGTATTTGAACCAATGTTTCTTATTAAGATATAAATTAATTTTTTTATATCACACAAAATATACAATAATCACATGAAATGTAAAATGTAATATTAAGAGTATCACATGGGTTTTTAACAAGGTTGAGACTCATCATAGGAAACCTACTCCTTAACGTGTTTGTCTATCATCTTGAAAATAAATTACCACTATAGTAAAAAATTGATTAAAATATTGTTTGATATGGTATCATCCTACACCCAATGCCTACACTATTTGATTTTACATTATAGGAAACCATAAGGTAGGTTCAACATACACATCCTTGGGATAATCAACCATCTCCCGATTGTGTCTTTTTACTTCTTCCCGTAATATTCACAATGTTATTTATAATAGAACCATCGCTCTTAAACATTCCTTCTCCAAAACCATTTAAAGATGATAAAATTTATGTTCTAGGATGTATTCAAATTAAATGATTTTATCTTCTTCCTCAATGGATTATTTTATTTTATTGTGATAATATGATAATATTCTAGGGCATATACAACTCTGTATCCAATTGTTACTAAGAAACATGATCTTACATTGAATTTAATCACTTTTTCCCCTAATAGAATCATTAATATTTTTCAAATTTAAATTCTATATCTTTAAAAGTAAAAGTACATTGTCCTTCCCCAACTCTTCTTATTTATTCATTATCACTATTTATAACTTCTAAAATACATAGTAACATAGATCTTATTCTTCTACTTATAATTTAATTTTGATGCATTGGATCAAATTCAAAGAAAGTATTGTCTATTTCTTATTATTCCTTGATTCCTAAAGAGTTCATTTTTTCATACCAAAATCAAAATCAATTCTCTTTTCTCGCTATTTTTTCACCCTTAACCATTCATATTTATATATTCCATAATTAATTAAATTCTAAAAATTAGTTACACCTCTTATTTTAGAGAATTCTTCTATACTGAATCTTATAACATGATCCTCCATGAATTTCTTCAGTCACTAGATCACAAGGTACACTCCCAAGATATTTGAATATTGAATTCTCTTTTAAATTATTTTCTTCAATGATATTCAAATAATACACATTTTCTCATTTCTTATCATTTCAATTGATCAAATAAATATACTTGGGTATTTCTTCAGTAAGTGTCACAATTTAATATAATTCAAAACTAAACTCATTGGAATATTACATAAAGTTCTAGTACTAATATCATATCTTTATGTCACTAAACTATATTTTGTTATCATCTTCATCAATATTTTACATGTCATGGCACAACTCATCATAATGAAACATTAAAAAAAATAAGCTAGAATCATATCTCAATGATTTACATGTGATTTATTAACTGAATATTATTACAATATCATCATAATTCATTTATATAATCATTTATTTTGGAATTTAATAAGTAGAGATTTATTCAATATCACATAATTTTCTGCTACCAATATCTTCATCTCTACATCATGGTTATTTTCTTCTAAATAAATTTCTTAAATTACAAACCCATTTGTGATGTTCAATCCACTAAATTTTAGTTCTAGTATCGACTATATTCTATTCCAAAAATTCCTTTTGTATTGATAATAAAAAATTATTTTCATTTTTTTTAAGAAATCTATATAAATATATTAGTGATCTAATTATTTTTTTTTAATCTTTCAAAAATAAAGGGTAAATCATGTCTTAACAAAGTATCATTATATTTTGATCTTAAATAATAGCTTTATAACCATCTTATATTATTTACTCGGAATTTTTAGTCAATAAATCTATTTCATAAGATATATCATGGGTTTTCTATGCATAACACATTACATAAGATGCATGACATATTAAATATCAGTTGTCTAATAATCACACATCTCAAATTCTATGAAATTTTGTTTCCTCTACGGTATTTTAAATTTTTTTCTAAAAACATCTTACATAGTAACAACTCACTAGATATTCTTAAAAGTCTATGTAATAGGTTGTCTTTTATGTCATTTTCATTTCTCAGGTAGAACATATTACATAGCCCTAAAACATCATGAATTTATAAACCCTATTAAATTTTATAAAACTTCCAATATAGTCTCAAACATCTTGTGCATCTTAAAAACATATTACATAATTTCAAAATATATTACGCGTGTTTGAAAAGTGTTACTAAATATCCAACATATTGTATGGTTAAAATTTTGTTATGCAATGAAAAATATATTATATAGTTCATCAAAATTTTATGTAATTTATATAATATGATATGATTACTCATATTTCCTACTCCTCTAGAAAAAAATTATTACACATTTTAAAAACATCCTATGAAACAACCAATATTCTTACATGTGGTAAAAACTTATGATGATATCTTCAACAATGTCTTATTAAATAAGTTTTATCTATTTTATTCAACTCTTGCACTGATATCCCATACATCAATCATATTATCTCATAACCTCTTTAAATATTTAGAGGTAATTCTCAATCACTATAATTTTTTTAAAATGCCTGAGAATATCTTCAATTAATTTCATAAATTATCATAACAATTCCAAACCTCATTAACTTTTACACAAACTATTTTTCATAATTTAAATACTCAATACTATGTACTTTAATATACTTCAATTCTTATTTCATTATAGCCTCACATATACTTCTTTAAACCTTTATATAAGAGATATTAAAAACAGAACACAATAACTAGATTTCTCAATAAAACCTTGGATAGTTTCTTCATACTTCTTCCAATTTTTTGTTTATTTTAGTTGAACCTCTTCATAATTTGTGAAACAACCAAAACCTCTTCTTCACTAGAAATTATTTAATATGGTGAATCATTTATTATTATAACTCTTGTCAATAATCCATTCAAACCAATTCTATAATCATCAGATGTAATGTTTTTATTAGCTAAAATCATTCAAGATAGGTATTCTAAGACAACCACTTAACTCTTATTTACCCATAAAAGTATTTGAAACCTCTACATCTACTATGAGCTCTTATTAAATCACTCATGGTCAAAAAACATTGACATTATTTTAAAAAACTATATTGACATCAAATACAACATTAGATCTAGTAAATCATTTGGGTTATATACCTTAAAAAATCAATATTCCTTTAGGTAGTTTATAATGTTTTATCTTGATTGGATAATTAGTAATTTAAGTATTCTTAATATGTCAATACATCTTAATTTTCAATTAGAATAATAAATTTTATCAAAATAATGTGATATATAAGGCCACAACCCTTTAGTTTCTCCTTGAAAAACTATTTACTAGATCTTCCCCAAAGACAGTTTAAGGTCCTTATGAAATTAACGAATCCAATATATTATTTTTTTTCTTTTTGGTAGATAAAGAGGGGGTGTGAATTGAAATTTAATATAATTTAAGTGATTAAAATAGTAAAAAATTAATGCAATAAAAAATTAATGTATTATAGTAATCAAAATCACCTTATTAGAATCCCTAACTTTTATAAATATAAGTGGCTCATTTACAATGGATCTATATTTTCAACATAGTGTAATATCCCATTCTATTTTTATTAGGAGGAATAAATTATATAGAGTAATATTTTTCTGAAAAAAGAACAATATATAATAATTATATATCTTTAAAATAAAATTTAAACAAATACATTATAAATAAAGTAATATTTAAAACACAATATAAAAATAAATGTTTTGAGACCCAATAGAATGAAAATCACCCATAATAATTCTTTGTAATATGATATTGAATTTTTCTTTCATTATTTATAGACTTATTATTTAAATGTGAATATCTATTTTTAACCCATTATGTTTTTATATACATTTGGAATAATAAAAACTCAATATCCTATTATCTGATTCAAAATTCAATCAACAATATCTCTCTCATTATCCATTGTTACCAACACATATAGCTATAATTTTTGTTATAGAATATGTTTCAAATTTCACCTATTTTCCTCAAATAAAAATTAGCTTGTCATATAGAGTGATATAATAATTTTTTGTTATGAAATTAATTGTACTTTATGATATCCTATAACTATCACTTTTTCTAATTATATTGATAATTCATCTTTGTATTGAAAAAAAATAAATCATAAAATCAATTATTATTTTATATCATATCACATATTATGATTTAATTTAATTGTTATACTTTTCCCATTTTTCTATTATTTTGATAAAAAACGTTATAATTTAAAATAGTTAAATATATATAAAACCAATTTCCTAGAATATCATTATAAATATTAAAAAATCATTTTTATGTTTTTCTGGTCAATAAAAATAATAAAAACTACTTCTTTTTAGATAATAAAGTGGTATAGAGTTCTTGTTATACCTTATGATATAAATTTAATCATAGATTCTGATAAAGTAAAAACATTTAGGGCATCTTACATCACATGAAGAGGTAACTCAATATCATTATGCATAAATACTATATCGCCTATAATGAGATCAAATCATGAAATATATATATATTGTATACCAAATTATGTATGTGTCATAAGATAACTCATCCCCATGACCATATATCACTTTATATTATATACAATAAATATATTATGATATAATAAGTACTCAAAAAAATATAAAACTGTTATATTCAATGAATAAATTATTATACTTAAGAAATCCAATATTATATGGATCAAGGGTCCAATAAGAAAATATAATTTTAACAAATTTTGAGTAACTATTTAAAACAATTAATATAATTCTAATTGTTTATTTTATCATGCATCAACATAGTCTTCATCTCTATCTTCAAGTACACAACATTAATGAATTCATAAAACTCTAGTGGAAAACAAATAATGCCTAAATATTTCAATTTTATCTTTTAATGGTAACATAAATTGATTATTTAATCCACTATATCATAAAAATGAATTTCAATTTCCATTTAATGAGATTATTTTAAGGATATAATATTATTTATTGATTTCTTATCACTACTATATATGAAAGTATGAAATCAAAATCAATAAAAAACATGATATTTTTAACATATGAGTAAGTTAAATATTGGAGTACTAAGTATACATAATTATCTATAAATTTATTTTCACATTATAATATTCATTTACACTATCAATTTCAATAAAATAATTATAAAATTTTATAGGTATTGAGATAATGAAATTTTACATTCTATTTTCTAAAACAATATCATAAAATTTCATTATAATTTTTTTTTATAGATCCGAGAAAAATTATTACGATTTTCAAAAATGTTTTTATCATATAATATATAAAAAATTAAAAATATAATTATATAATGTAAATATGTATAAAATAATTATTATATATAATTTCAACACTATTGATAAAAACACATGCATTGTGTTTTTTTATTAGGTATATGTAACACAAATTCCAATTCCACTAACAAAATTAAGTAATTTTTTATTAAATATTTTTAATCTATTACCTACTTTTATATATATATTTTTCATTAAAGGAAATCCCATTATGATTTTATGTGTAATTATATTGAAATTTATTAGGAATAAACTTATATCTACATTGTAAGGAATCTTATGAAATTGATCCTTTAAAAAATATGTTATTAAGAATTTTTTCTTTAATAATTATTTTCATCTTTCAAATGAATATATCAATTGACATTGTCCAAACCCTCAAGTTTTTCCTTTACAATTAAATGTATTATTAAATATTACATTGAATCAAAAAAATAGGGGAAATATCTTTTCCAATTTAAATAATATCAAAGATCTAAATTATTATAGCTTATTCAATAGTTCATAGTTTGATGTTGTAACCCGAAAAAAATTAATGAAATTAGAAATTGTAGTCAAAGAATCCAAATTCATGGTAACAAATAATACTATAAGAGAATTTATAAATAATTATTCCATTATCACATTCTATTCATGCCCTTTCAATCTAATTATATGATCATTCTTCATAATAAATTAAATATTATAATCATATGTATCTAGAAACTATAATAGATATATATTCTAAAAAATTTAAAAATGATTTTCCATTGAAAATTATTATAATATTTTAATATTTCTAAAATATTTAATCTATAATTTTGAATAATTTCATTTTTTATGACAATATATTATGTGATATTTATTCATTACTTAATAATATCTTTCTTCTTACCAGTTGTGTTTAACACTATGTAAAATAGTTTATCAAAACTATTCTTCTTTGAATGCATTGCATGAATAAAACTAATGATAGACAAATCATATAGATATTATACTCTATAAAACATATTTTACTTCATCTAATTATGATCTATATTAAAACTAAACAATTTTAGATAATTTTTATTAGGTATAAAAATAATACTAAGAAATTATAACATGAAAATTAGCAGTGGAATACTAAACATTGCTAGAGGATCATCACCCCATTCCACTTTATACTTTGTAAATTTATTTATATTTCAATTAAATAATATTAAATAATATTAAATGGAATTAAAAAACATATTTTCCTACAATTAATAGGATTGAAATTTTTTTTTCTTTCCTTAAAATACACAGATGATTTTGGAACCTGTGTACTTTATCGATATCACATACCATTTGTTAAAAATCTACCAATGGACTATACAACTATAAGTGTCAATGAAAAAATCAATTTTAAAACTATATTGTATATAATTTTACTACCAATATATAAATTTTACAAACCATAAATCAAAAATATCAAATATTTTTTTTCGATTTCATGTTATTAATAATTTCCAATATTGATACGGTTAACTAATTAAAATCTTGGGTGGTAAGTAATATATAGTAAAAACCTTAGAAAAATTAATATATTAAAAATTATAATTGGTACTTCCCATGTAAATATGGCACAAATTTCTTTTTGGGAGTGTTCTTGATATCAGATCAGAAGATAAACAAGTTTGGATTGCAGTAATTTTAGGATGGGTGACCTCCTCAAAAAATTCCCATAGTGTTTGTGAGAGATGAAAAGTAACATTGAGTGAAATTTTTTTGGTTTGATAGAATAATATTTAGTTTTTTATGTTACCCATTTAGTAAAATGGATGGATTGATATATGGTAAAATATGCGTATGTAAGGAAGTTACTGGTGCTTATTGGGCTAGGACCTAATGCCCATATAGGATATCAGGGGAGTATGTGTTGATTAAAGGGGTAATATTTTTATAAATGGTATCTAATTTAACAAATATTAATAATTATTGTTTTAATTATTGTTTTTTATTTATGGGTAACACTATACGGTCATTTTACTTTAAATTTGGGAGTATAATAACCCCATAAATAGTAGTAGTTTAAATGAATGAATTAGTACTACCAATGTCAATAAAGTGAACCTTACTTTTTAAAATAACATCTGATAAAAATACACTATTAAGAATGTTTGGGTTAGTGTAATTCTCAGATTGGTGACCTCTTATGAAGTTTCCCTAGGTGTGTTCGAGTGAGGGAAAATCACACATAAAGAATTTGTTTTATCCAATGGGAAAAATAATTATAATGATAAGTGACCCATTTCAGGCTCATAGGTGGGATAATAGATGGGGAAATATGCATCTATAAGGCAATAGGTAGTTCTTAGAGGTCTTGGTACCAAGGGTTATATGGGATGGTAAATTGTTCTTACACTAATCATTGGGTCATAGTTATCATATATACAGTAATAAATGTAGTCCTCTAAGAATAACAACTATCATAGGAACTAAAGGGATAAAATTCATTTTTTATATGGCTAAAAAGATTGTAATGAGGATTATATTTATGTTATATATGTTTAATAAAAAATTATATCAATATCCATCATAATAATTGTTTAATAAAACAATTATAATCATATTGAATTTATTTCTTATCTTAAATAAAGTGGCCAATTTAAAAAAAATCAACCTTGGTGTGATAATAAAATTGCTTGTTTCATCGAATCAAGTATATTTTTTAGATCTCATGTTTATTTATAAATATATTATCAACATGATTAAATATTGAATAAAGATTCATTTTCAAGATAATATATTGTGTAAATATTTGATAAGGTATGAATATTTTAATATATGTCACTCAAAATCCTCAATAGTTTATTACTTTATAATAATTTTATAGAAACATATTTCTATTTTCCTAAAAATATTTAACCTATCCATTTTTTCAATTGAAACAACTATTAATTTGGTTAAATATCCAATAATTTTTTTACTAATTTTATGTGACTAACATTGCATCTACGTTATAAAGAATACTCAAAGAATTTTAATATTTCACAAATTGTATATGGTTTAAATTGGTAATTATCATCATCACTGATATAACATTATATTATTTTTTAAAAAAATATTGGCATAATATATAATGTTTTAAAATATTGATAAATCATTATTGATAAATCATTATCTATAAATTATGAATGTGGTTTTTGATGATTTTCACCATGATGAAACCAAAAAATAAAATATATATGCTCAAATAATATATAAATATTCATATCTTTTGGTATTATATTTTTTCCCATGGATTCTTAATTGTTTTTTAATAAATGAATTTATAATATTTTTATATAAAAAAAAGAAATATAATTTAATTCCCCATATATTTTGATGAATGATGTGGAACACATATTAATTTTTTTACAATAACCATTATGACTATGACAACACAATTGTGATTTTTTCTAGTATTCATCTATTTTTTAATAAAAATAATTGAAATTAATTATGAACAATTTGTGGCCTTGGACAAAGTGACACAAGGCTCTTATTAATAAAACGAGAAAGAATTACAAGAGTCTGAAGGAATGTGTTTTGAAATGATCTCTTTTAGAGAGGTAGACCAAGTCAGAGGCTAACTCTTCAGACTGGGTAAGATCATTGGTCACCCATGTTGGACAGATTGTCCACCATTTAATTTTAATACATAAATGTGTTATTGATAATGAATTTGATGTAGGATAGGAAGCATAAGAACGCCATCCATATTGCAGCCATACCCCAGGACAAGTGAACTGAGTTACTCCTAATGGCATGGATGATGGTGGTGGATTTTATTTCAAACCATACTTTGAACCAATATTTTTTGGGGGGAAATATAATGAAATTATTATGCTAATAATATTCACTAAAAGTGAAGATATATCACTAAATTCATAATAAAATCATCTGATCACTTTTCCATTGCGATCCCTGAAGACAACACCATAAACTGAGAGTTTGGGATTCAATTTTGAAGCTTTTCCATCTCAATTTTAACCCACCTAGAAAATGGTGGAATCTAAATCACATAAAAAGTTCTTTTAATGGGTTTAAACATTCTAATAATTCCATGTCATTTTATAGTAGTGAAATCATGGACATAGTTGTTTCAGTCACTCGATTTAAAATAATTAGTTTCTTGATCACAACAACAATCCTCTCAATCACCTCTTAGAGATTTAATGATGTATGATAGTAAAGGGTGGAATTATAACCATACTATATTTAATGTAAAACATCATCCACTACATTCTGGAAGATATTTTTAAATTTTGGGGATAAGCTATGACCTATATAACATTGCAACATATGAGACAGGGTATCAGTATTAGGATAGGGGATGTTAATTAAATCAACCAATGCTTTACAAAGTGTAGAGGTGGTGTAAAAATAAATAATCAAGTGTTCTATATCTTTCTTGTGATATAGGTTTCACCTAAAACGAAATGATATGTTAGAGTCTTGGTAACATCCCTCAATAGGAACTCTATGATGAGAATCCTATAAATAAAGGTTAGTCGATAGAGCTTGATCTAAGGCTGGTTGAAAGAATTAATCTATGAAAAAATAAAATTTTCATCATTATATATAGAATGATGATATATTATATTGTTCAGAATAGAATTATTTTTGGGGTCCCAAACGAAAATTCCATCATTAAGAACAAATGTGTAGCTTCTAGTGGTTATTTAAATCTCTTAGGGAAGGAATAGTTTGAAATTAACAAGATAATGTTTTATGGAGACCTGACGATCAATATGTGAGTCTAGATTATTTTAAGATGAGATAAGTGGGGAGATTTTCAAGTTATCAAACCAAAAGTTGATATAAGAATTAGTGTTATAAATTCATGTCAACCAAAACATGATGTTGGAGAAGATAAACTTAAGTGTTAGATATATAGAGGACTTAATATAATAAAGAATTTACTATTTGAGTTTTTGAGTATCATACCCCTATGAAATCTTAGATATTCAGATTTTTTGTTGATGAGATTCTGGATGAATTTATTTTGTAGGAATTAATTTAATTTCTTAATATTTTTTAATACCCCTGCCTCTATTTTTTATGGATTCACAAAAACTATTCCAATAACCTAAGGCCCTTTTCACTCCATGATGCTTCCACTCTATATGATTTTTTTTATTAATACATTTATTCTTTTTATCAGGTCAAGAGGCCATCTATAAAACCTAAAATAGTTGATAAGTTTATAGAAAATGTTGGATTTAACATGGTTGAGCTTACTAACCACTGATAATGACTTCTCTTTCTAGAAAATAAGTTATCTATTAACCTATTCAACTCTACTAGTTAGGTGAACAACATTGGTTCCCAAAAACAAGGGATCACCAAGGGTAATTTATGGAATGGAACTATATTTGATTCCCAGATCATACAAGATATTATTTTTTATTTTTGGAGTAATACTCTTTCCATTGTTGGAAAAATAAATATCCCAAATAATGGATTGGCATGAGACTATTTCACAATGAGAAAGGGTCACCTTAAAGAGATGAATTTTTCTATTATATCCTTGAGTGAAGTGTACAAGGTCATTAGCATAAAAAAGATGGGATGGAGAAACAATACTTGTAGCTACTTGGATTGGTTTCAACTTATCCTGGTCTATTAGATGAGTTATAATTCTACTAAGTTAATCGTCCGCAATGGATAATATAATGGTAGAGATCGGGTCACCATTTCTAACCCCTATCAAGAATTTTAAGTTCTCCTTGGGTGATATATTAATGAGTTCCAAAATATGGGTAAAGGGGATTTAACAAATTTGATGATGTTATATTTGAATCTATATCTCTTTAAAATCATGAAAATAAAACCCTAATCCATTGTGTAAAAGTCATTCTCCACATCAATTTTAAGTGAAATGTTACCATCCCTATATGTTTTTTTGATGAGGTTAACACATTTGGAGGATTTGATAAGGCTATATTTAATGGTTCTTCCCTTAACAAATATAATAAAATTTAACGAAATAACTATGCTAGTTAAGGGAGAAAGATAGTTGGAAAGTATCTTGTGACTGATTTTGTATATGGTGTTGATAGGGGTAATGGATTCAAAGAAATATATTTCACTAATTTTCTAAACCTTTGTAATGAAGGTAATAAATTGAGAATTGAAACCATTTGGAAGCGTTACATTAAGGAAAAATACATTAAATAGTCCATAAACATCAACATGAATCAGATCCCAAAATTTTTTAAGAAAAGGTTAGTGAATCCATCCAGATGTGGGGCACTACTCATATTAAGGATGAAGACAACATCCTTAATTTTAGTCTCAAGAGTGAGTATGGTGATAAAAATTTTATCTTCATGAGTTAAGGATGTGTCAATTATTTTTTCATCTATGTATTTATTAATTGTAGGACCATTGATGAGATTCAAGTAATAAGAAACAATATAGCTCAAGAGGCATTTCCTATTTTTAAATATCTCACCACCCTATCGAAGTAAGAAGAGAGGTATATATGCCTTTCTTTCCCTTTGAATGGAGTTAAAAAACTTATAGTTCATATCCCTATTCATAATTTGTTTCACTCTAAAATTTTCTATTAAATTAATTTTCTTCAAGTTAATAAGAGAGTTAAACTTAGTAGTGACTTCAATTTCCCTAGTGATGTCAGTAGAAAATTCACTATTTTTGTGGGAATCTTGAACTTGTTTAACAATATCCTCATTAGATTAATTTTCCATATCCATAGAGATAAACATGACTATGTTATAGCCATTTATTTTATATCTTAGAAGCTTCAATTTCATCACACATGGGTATACATCAATCCCATAGTGAATAGAAGTCCAATGATCATGACTCATATTGTAACAGTTAAGGTAAGAATCCCATTCATTATTAAATCATAATAGAATATGGAATTTCAAATATATGGAAAATAGTTTAACTAAAATGTTATGATGGTCTAAATTAATCTTAGAGAGGGTAATATAGGATATGTAATCCCATTTATCAAGGGCATTCTCAATGGAAAATGATCTATTCATCTTTCTAGAAATCATTTTATTGATGTGTGTCAACTACCAGGTTTATTTGGAACCCACCCGATTAAATTCCAAATTCAATTTCTCTCAATGGAAGCTATGAACTATCTAGAAGAGATGGGGGATTTTACAACACCGGTTTTATCATTATTTCTGAAAATAGTGTTGAAGTATCCAAGAATAATCCATTTTTCCTTTATTATATTATTTAGAATGTCTTGATCCTTCCATATTCCTCTTCTATATTGGTATTATTATTGGTAATAATGAAGGAGAAAAATTTATGAACACTAGAGGATTCAATCATACAAGGGACCACTTGATCTCAAATATTGAATATAGGGACCTTACTTAGTGAAGAGTGTTCAATAAACTAAATATCCTCTAGTGTTTTAGTATTTGTTGGTTCCAATGAGATGATATCCCAATTTTTTGTGTCCAGTACTGATATAGAATTACTGTTTTATAGGTTCTGATAAGTTTAGATTTTTTGTTTTCTGATAGTGTACATACCTATATAAGGAGTTGGAAGTTATAGGATTAGCCTCCACATGGAAATTCAAAAATAACTTATTCATCATGATCTTTATTTTATTTTTATTTTACCACAATATCTCACCCCCATATTTCTTTACATTTGGGGATTCATTAGGCTTATCAATTAGTCTAGTTAAGATTCTTGACTATTCCACACTTTATATTTTAACAACATTACTTTTGGAGTTTATATTTATAGTCTGAGAGGAATACTCATCTTTTAGAGGTACAATGATAAATATAATCACATATTTCTCATTAGAAATTCTATTAGAAGAATTAAGAGAATCAAAGAGGTCATCTTCATTTTTTTAAGATAGAAAGAAGCATCACCAGTCTTGAGATCTGCCAAGGGGATGTTCTTATATTTATTTTCTTCTATTAGATGAATATCTGGACTATTTGGTTTATTATCACCTATGATTTTGTGATAATTTAAGGAGTATAAAGTCTCCTCATGGCTATTTTGAATCTTGGATCTTTGGGAAATATTTGATAATTCTTCAAATTCATTTTGAATAATTCATAAAATGTATATAGCTTCTTGAGAAATTTCCAGTTCTATCATTTGATCTTCAGTGTCTTTGGTTGGAATTACATTCTCACCAGTCACAATGACATCATTACCTATAGGGGAAGAAATGGGGGCTCAAAGGAAATCACAACCTGTAACCTCATTATATTCATTAATTTTTTTAACCCTCAACCAAATCATCCCTTGAGTTTGTTATTGGGTCTTTGAAAATAGAGGGGTCGGGGAGTTGACCTAGGGATTTATCCCCATTTGCAGGGTTGAAATTTTTAGAAGTCTCTCCCTTTTCAAATGTTATTCCTTTATTTCTATGTCTTATTCTAACCTCCTTTCAAAATATAGCATCATATAAAGTCATGACCTATTTCTGGATGACTCTATAGTTTGTTATGGAATTCCCATTAATTTTATACATCTCACAAAATGGGTTAATTCACTCACATTCAAAATTTCCCTCTATATTATGATAATTTTCATTGAGATTGATGATATCTAGAAATTTTTAATCTATATTTTCATCCATAGGGATATTGGTGTAAAGCCTAGCTCCCCCTCAAAGTTGTGTTGATCCAATTTAAAAGTAATTCCTATGCATAAGGCCAAGTCATTGAGTGTTTTAGGATTCTTGAACACTAAGATTAATCCAATAAGTATTATCTTTATTTGAGTTGTAGATTTATTTTGAGTGAAGGGATTAAAATTAATATCAAACTTAGAAATTTAGAGGATGACTAGTTGTAGTCACAGATACCCAATCTTATGAGATTTTTTGAGATCCTCCATGTAACTAATGATGATGTGAAAATGTCATTTTCCAATAGAGATTAGCCTTAAATATCTGATGTTCCATATTTGTGTCAATTTTTATTTGATATTTATATGGTTACATGGTTTTCCCATTTTTCATAAATTTTATGATTTAGAATAGAGAATTCTAAAATATAAAACCTTTGTTAGAGAGTTTCCTACCATTGATAATTTTGAATCTCCACCATGTGATTTAGAGGATCATGGTTTGAAGATTTTATCTTTTTTTCTTTATCCTAAATAGAGGGATTCACTCCATATTATTATGAATCTATTAATTTGGGTAAAATGAATCCATAAAAATACCAGAAACATAACTCATTGAGGAGTCTCCATCAGCAGTTTAAAAGGTTCTAGTCTCAATAAACATTAATTTTTTCTTTTAAAAAAAGTTTTTATAAATATTATGTACAATTAATAGAACATGTTAAAAATATTATTATTTTATTATTTTATATATAATATATTTAATGAATACATTATTTTCATATTATAATAGGAGATTTATAATTCTATAAAGGTCTTGTATATTATGTATAAACCATGTAGTCACCAACAACCAAGGAACATCAAAACTTCTTCCTCTTGCACTAATGGATATATAATTATATATTATTTGTTTGTATTGGAAATTTTTTATAATATTATACAACATAATAGGTTATAAGAACCAATGTAACTCTTACTCCAATATCTTGTTTCATATATCAACATACTAGTACGTGAACTCCCCAAATCGACCAATAATAGGTTGAGGATCAATTAACAGTGCTACAGTATACAATCAAGTAATGAGAGTAATTACAAGTAAATATAACTGAAAACATTATATCATGAAAAATCACCCCCCATAACATAAATAAAAAATTATCCATGCAAAACTACACATACATATATAATAAAAAATCTTCAAAAAACATTGTAAAATCATCAAATGAATCACCATATATCAAAAAAAAACACATCCTAAGAAGACATAAATTAAATTAATGGAGAATAAAAATTACAAGAATATGATCATTGTAATGAAACATCACACTGTAAGATATCAAATATACCATCCATCTTCATCATCCAAGACCATCCACCATCTGTATCTACTATTCTAGATTAACACAATAGTGGATCACATGTGAGTGTGTATGAAAGGGTGAGAACTAATACTAATTATAGTCATACCAAGCTATGGGATGACACATATATACCCTACTATCTATATATTTCCTCAATAAATAAATTTTATATAAAACTAACCTAAAAACACATCAACATTGGGAACAATAATATTTATATTCATTTATTATTAATTTACCTATAACTCACCAACTTCACACTCATCAAATTACAATGTATTAATGTAAATATATACTCATACTTTATAATGTAAAAATAATAAGGGCCTCTTAAGTACTATTACCTATAGGAGGACACCATAAACCTAGTATTTCTGTCTATGTATGATATAATCCAGAATTGCGGATCCTAGAGAAGAGTAATTACACCCGGGATCTATGACACACTCTACTACTATCTCGCCTTAGTTAAAGAATAGATGATTAAAGACGGTGATGCTTTATCCATCCTAATAAACTTCACATGCCTCCATTGATTGTTGCATGAACTCATCCACCTTGTATGGGGATGAAAGTCTCTTATAAGAAATAACATTTCAAAAAATTAATAATATCATCTCATATCACTTTATAGTTTTTACCACCTAATGAATCACCCATGATTCTCTATTATGATATATTAATGAAATAACTCTTTAATAAATCACATATTATAACCACAACTATACATATATCTTTCCTCTAAATAATAACTATGGGTGAGAAAGAAATAATTATTTGATGCACTGTTGTCCACCTCAATTTTAGAGTAATGAGAGGTAAATACGATTTAACTTTAGGTGAACCATTAATTATATTAATCCAAGCCTAGTGGGTAAGATTATGACCATATGACCAATTTTATATTTTGTAATATCTAACCCATAACTATGGGTGAGAATATGTAAAGATACATCGACGCGTCATTACTAGAATATTCCCAAAATAATGGGTGAGGGTTAATGAAATTATTAGATGTATTCATCTAACTCAAACCAAAGTTGATGGGAAAGCATGAGAGTAATCATTATGGTAAACCATAACCATAAAAATCCACTATTCACTATTCTTCATCTCAAATTAAATAATTTTAGTAAAAAAATCACACAACATAATCAATAAAATATATATTAGCCACATGATGTATCCCACATAATAATTCATAATTACATCATATTTTAGCTAAAAATATTCATATCCTAAGCTCATCGAAATAAAATAATAGCCAAAAATCAGTAATTAGGTCACTCATCTAAACACAACATAATAATAATAAAATTAATACCAATATCATGCATTAAATCAACATAATCTTTAGTGACCCAAAATTTTATTACAATGTACCCCCTCATCCTTATATTTTATTTAGATATATATATAAATTAATTCACATTTTTAATTAATATTACACATGCTATCAATCTATATAGTTTTCTAAGAATCAGAAATCAACTAATAAATACTCACGTCCTTATCAAGGTAATTATTCATATTTATTAGAATATTCCGTTAAATTATCAAGTTTAACACTAAATCCCATTTTATGGATCATAAATTCAATTTCCGAATCCATATTGATATGATCCCTATTTTAAATTGTGAAAAAATTAATTAATGGAATAATATCGCATTATTTAGAAAAATCCAATAATATCTACTTTAATTGCATATATTAATTCATAAAATATTCATTAATAATTACCATCATTTTGATAGTTAATTTATTTTCTATTTAAACAATCCTTGTCAATATGTAAAACTCATTCCATATAATAATGTTTTGTTTTTTGGTAATTCAAGTTAGTAGGATTTCCTCATTTAATATAACCTTGAATTTCTTAAAAATTAAATATATTTACTTAATTATTCAATATATCCTCTTTTATTTCCCAATTAATTTCCATAATCAATTCACATTACTTTCATATTTAGTTTCATCTCACAACATCCACGTCATAATTATTATTTAATAATTACTTCCCAAGTTATCAAAATAGTCACTATTGGAATCATTAAAAATTTAATTTTTTATTTTATTATTTTCTTCATTAATAAGTTTATTCACATATATTAAATAAAATATTTATTTTAAGATTATCAATTGAACACCACAGGTGACTCATGTCTCCAATGAAGATATATATTTTAAATTTAGTATGTGTAGAACCACTAAAATATCACAATACCTTATAATTTACTATTAGATAAATTGGTTTACCAAACATCACTAAAATCACTCAAACAGTGATACATTAGTATCAAGGTGTTGATACCAATCTAATGAGAAACATTTCATTAAAAAATAATGATATATGTTCCATAATGAACCATAGATACTCAGGATGAATGAGTGGGTCTATGTGGAACCCCTACGCACTAACACACATTCCACTACACCATTTAATCAAGGTTTTTTGGTTATATATTAAATAAATTCTACCCTATCTTGTGGAAGAATTAATCATCGTACCTATGTGGTGACATGTCCACTTGGGGTACCTTTTGATTAACATGATTAGATGTCCAAGTGGTAGACACGTAATGTTTTTTGTGAGTATGATTTATGTTTGATATGGGTATTTTCCTATTATCAAATATCCCTCCCAATAACTATTCCTCTACCGAGCCTAGAACTTCTATAGATAGTATCCACTACTCACCAAAATCCACATAGGAATTTTAGATAGTGTCTATTTTTTAAAATTTCCCTGATTTTTTGTCTCATCATGGGAATTTTAGAACCGTTTAGTATTGATTCAAATAAATCAAGCACCAAAATTTAGTGAAAATTTAAATATGAGAGAACATTCTATTCTTAATAACTTTAAATTAATGAATCATATCTTTAAGTTTTGGTATTTTTAACATTATATATATAATAGTGTATCATTTCCAAAATATTTTTCATTATTTTAAATTATTATCAAAACTATCATAAAAGGCATAAAAACACTCTAAAAACTCTAAAACCATAAATACTAATTCCATATGCTTTATACCATAAAAATTATTTTCAAGCATTAAATCAAGGTGAATAAGTATTTAATCATGAATTTTAGGTTCTTGTACTTAAATATTATACATAAGTTTTAGATTAGAAAAGTTATCTCTTTAAACAACTGTATTCATTAGCCTAGACTTATGTCATTCAAATTCAATACACTCATCATTGTTCAATGTTCATAAAATATGAATTTATTACCATAATTCATTTAAAATATAAAGTTAATGGAATTTGGATAATCAGCCCATTATATTTTACAGTGGGAATTATCAAACCAAATAACCATACATTTTTCCATGTTGAATACACCATTCTCATTTATATTCTCTATCCTTTATAGTTTTATCCCTTAAGAAAAACCAGTAATACTATATTCCATGTAACATTATCTAATATAGTTATTCTTAGAGAATTCTATGTTAAAATATTTTTTATAAATTATATATTATTTATTTAAAAATTCTCACCACAAACACAACAAATTAAAACAATGCTAAAAAAATTCTCTTAAAATCATCCAAAAGGGAACACCTTTTTTTACTTAATAGATAGGTATGTTTCATAGTTTAACATTATTTAAAGAAGAAATTAAAAATTTTACCCTATTAATAAAAATAATATTTCCTATAAAATCATTAAAAATTACTTTTATTGACTTCATAAAAGAATAATCCAATAAATAAAGGCTTGAATGAATTCAATAGATCCAAAGAGATGTAAAATTTTATGTATGGGAAAATTAATTCTTAGAATAAACTCAAAATATTACATTTGTAACTTTGAATGTTTTTTAAATAATTCCAAAATATAATTTTTAATGCAATACTTTAACAACACAAAATAACTTTTTATTTATATATTTTTTTAATCATATTTATTATTTTATATAATATAACTAAAATTTGTATTTCTCTTAACTAAATTTTATAAAATTCTAATGTAAATAAATAATTACTAATTTAAAAAATTATTATATTTTATGTTTCACCTTAATTTATTTTTTATTTATATTTTAATTTTTATTATAATTATCATACTGTAATATTATTTTTATATTATCTTATATTACTTTATTTTTAGTATAAAAAACTTGTTTTTTAAATTAAAACCATCATTTTTTACTTTTAAATTTATAAAATAAATATGTATACAAAATAAATAATATCAATATTTTTTATTGAATATATATATTTATCTAAAGTATTATTTATTTATTTTTAAATTATTTTTCTGAAAAAATGAATGTATTTATTATATAATATTATATGAGTATTATATTGTAAGAACCTTGTTTTCCCTTGAGTTATGGATCCTTTTTTAGTTTAATTACTTGTTTTTACCATTAAATAAATACTGAGTAAGGATATGAAGAAAATGAGGGTGTATGTGGCTTGTTCGGAGCCTGGAGCCCCAACTTATTAGGTAAATACCTAGGTTTCATGGTTAGTAGAAGCCCTAGATCTTAGTCTACAGGGTATAGTTAAACTATGTGGGGTGGTCCAGTGCTTATTCTAGGGCCACACAGTTTGTTATAACTGTAAAGCTGAGCCCACACAACCATGTGATTTCTGCTAGTCTGACTGTAGATTTGTTTCACATGAGTTTCACATGGTTAGTATATGTGTGTTTATAACCCATGCAAGGGATGGCATGAATCAGAATATGGTTCACGGTTTAGAAAATTGTGTGGCCAAAAAATGATACTCCCTAAGTCATGGGAAAAAATTCCATTTTTCCATTACTAATTTAAAGTACCTCACCCCTATTTCTTATATTTTCCAATGGATAACATCTCCTCCTCCCTTTTGATATCTCTTAATCCAAGATTTATACATTGAATACATTTCACCATTTTACATCTGATTCAATAGTTGTTTATATTATTGGATAGCCACTGGTTCATTCTTCATTCCTTAAGATCCTTTCACCATTTTTCTTTCTATCAACGATACTATTTTGATCCAATCCAATATTGCCTATTTATATTGTTTTCATAAATTATTTTATTTTATTATTATTCATTCTTAACAAAGGGTTGATACTGTATGATGCATATACTACGGGCATAAGGTAGGTGGTCTTTTCCTTTTACCTCAAACTCTAGTTGATTATACCCTGTTTTCTTTGTGCCACAATCAGATATTTCAAGAATTTATTCCTAAATTAGTAAACCATTAATGCATATGTTAAATTCTTATTTAAGACATTCCATGACCCCCCCCCCCCTAAAGTTATAGGTCTTCAACCTCAACCTGAACCACCCATGGGGTGGGTTCATCCCTCTAATCATGAATATGTCACTCTTGGGTTGTGTTGAGAACGCTTTACATTATTGGGAATTGAATATGGTAATAAAGTGTATTGTTAAAGGTTCTAAGCACCTTAAAGAACCATTTAATTTTTATATTAAAGGTATAAAGTCGATAATCCCTTGTCCTGGTTATGATTATTAACGGATTAATGAAAATATTAATGAAAATATTTATGAAATGGTGAACATTGATGATGATAATGGGGTTAATGGTATAGAACTGATGACCCACTTAGATGCCTTATAAATTTTAACTCAAATGATCATGCTTACTTGGATGCCTTGGACATTTCTACTATATGGATCTGGATTACTTTGATATATTGGACATTTCTAGTACTTGGATCCTGGACCATGTGTGTATGATACATGATTACTCATTGTAGTCCATTGTTTATTATTGACATGATTTATAGTTTTCCCTTATGTTATGGTTTCTTGATCAAAGTGATCCTTGAAATATTGGATAGTATCACTTCTACTTTTGTAACTTTTACTTCTGTTATACATTGATATTATTTCATCTTATTTGCATATAATGGACTTATTATAGATTCAATTGGTGTTGGATTACTGAGTGTTATCACACACCCTATTGGTTAGCTTCTTGGTACTCAAAAAAACATAATGGATGTAAGTTGGTATTGAGGTAAGTTCCCACTTGGTGATTCTTGATTGATTGTTTCATATGAGTATATAAGCATATGACTGAGCTATTATTTGTGATTCTATATGGAGATAGTTCATTTTGATCTTTTTGAACTTTTGATACGTGTATTATATTGTATGTTTCTATGTATTGCCTATCTTTTGTATAGATTCATGACATACTCATCATTTTTTATATGATGCTTCCCATGGATTTGATTATTAATATATTTTTATGGATGATTTAACTTCTATTGGTGGTTGATATTATGCTTCTATCATTTATTCATTCAGGATACTATTGTGTTACCATGATCATGAGTGTATATTCTCCCCATCATACCATTATATACCATCACTTCTATTTAGAATCCTCTATCGTATATGGAGGAGTTCATGAGTCTATGTAACCCACTAACTTGGGGCACCGTTTTGTGGCTCCTAGGTTAGGACGTTATAAATTGGTATCAAAGAATTTTTATTTTCTTTATTTCTTGCTTCTTTAGATTGGTAGATAGGATACTAGGACAGAGTTGGGATTTTGTAATGAGTTGTGTATGGGAGTAGCTAACCCATTTAATGGGTAAAACAAAATTACCATGGAATGGTACTTGATGTTCTAGTATGTGCTTATTACTCTTGATCTAATTTTACCATTGGGTGATGCATGTGATTTGTAGTTTAGATTGTGATTTGGATTTTTTTCCCTTGGCCTGGTATGGCGAGTAAATATTGGTCTCATGAATCATTTTAGACACATAGGAAATTCACATTCCATGAATATGCCATGTAATCTATGATTAATTTCTTCACTATGAGACATTTATTATTTATAGCTTGTGAGATATAATTGTTACTCCAGAAATGTTTTTGTAGGATACGGAGAAACATAATTGTTTACTTAAAGTGCCTATATAAACCTAACAATTTTTTTCTACATAGATTGATGTAGACACCATAAGTAGTAAATTATGAAACAGTGATCCATTGACTATAAGTCACATGGTATGGAATATGTTTATGGTTGTGATTAAATAGATTTCATAGTTCAATTTTTAAAGTTTATGGGGCATTATAAATTGGAAATATTAATCTATATAATTAAACAATTTAATAAGATTTCTAATATAAATAAATAAGAATTTAAATGACTTTAAATTATGAAATTGAAAGGTCACCATTAAATGGAGATTTCAATTGAAACCTAAAGGGTATTTCCTCTATAACATTCATTTGACACTCAGTATACCATGACCCCAGATTATAGATGATAACTTGTCCCTAACATGACCTTAGTGGTGGGTAGTAGGTAGTATCTCTTGCATTCTTGTGATCTCTATATCACCTAGAATTTTATTTAGGAGAAAGCATAAGGGTGTGACATGTTTTTAGTACATCTTGTACCTATACTGTTTGTATCTATATGATCTTTTCATTATCAAATATTTCTTGAGGTATGTGAGTGGAACTTTTAGAGATATTCTACCTCGACTATGACAACCTTTTTCTTTATTACACATTAATTCATGATTTATTACGTAGGAATACACATAATATAACCCGAAAGATAGATAAGCCTAGTATCACTAAGTAATTAGGTATATTACAATACGACATAAAATAGGGGTACATCATCATTATTAAAAACTTCCTTAACATACTCATAATATTACATCATTCCTAAAATAGCATGGGTTAACCTGGGGACATACATAAGAAAAAGGTGATTTATAAAGCCTAGTAAGATACACATAGATCATATAAGATAAGAACATATTTCATAACATTTAATTCCATGATATAATTGTTTGGAATAAATACATAAAATTTCCCAATAAAATAATTATAGTTTTTATAGGTTAAGACCCTTGAGTGGAAATAGCAATAGAATTCACAACAAAAAGATTTAGCATTGAAAAATCACAGTGAAATTTCGTCACCATAACAGTAGTACATAAATATTCATAAATGGTTTATTGAGAGATAAAGGGGTATATAATAATTTGGAAATCTAATTGATAGTAATTTAGATGTGTAAAAACAGATCCCAACATTAGGTATTGGTAATCAATGGCATAAAATGAATAATATTCTTGAATTAAATATAAGAGACAGGTCCCTTATCATGAGAGGGTGATTAAAAAGATTAAGTGGAGCTTCTTGAGAGATTGGGAGAACCTTATGAGGACTCTAGAGAGGTTAGGTAAAAGTAAGAAAGTGATCCAAAAATTTTTTAGTGAATATTAATGGGATATTTTTTAGGTTTATATAGGAAAATAGAGGGGAGTTATTTATCATTTCTCAAAATTAGGTTTTTGACTCTATATAATAATGTAATAAAAATCACAATCCTTACTTTGGTTTTTCACCATGATTTCTGTCAAATAAGATTTTTTTTCATTATTTTATAAGTACAAGTTCCAAACTCATTAAAATATTGCCCTTGGTGATGTGGAAGTGAGTCATGTTCTTAATGAAGTGATTTTAAAACATTAAAAAATAATATAGTTTTTGGAGTATTCAAAAAAGAGTTATAAAATTCATTAAATATATAAGAAAATAAAGTGTAAACATATATTTGGTCACATGTACCTTCTATATCATTTATTACATCACTTTTGGGTCAATATGATGGAATCATACACATTGAATATTTATATCGTATTTAATTTTTACCCAAATATTTCTATACCGTACAAAAATTATGAAGAAAATCCCATTGGATAATTTTAATGTTCTGATTACAATTATAATATTTATTTTATCAAAATAATTTATTGAATATTTTAATTTTAAATTTTAAAATAGAATCTAAATTTATTAATAAATGCTAGTTTTTTACAATAATAATTTTAGAACTCTAATAAAAAATTAAATCTCACATCATAAAAATTATATTATCATTCACATTTAATAATCAATATTTAATAATAATATTAAATTAAAACATTATTTATTTCAAAAATACATTAATTCAACAAAATAAATTTCTTAATTGAAATTTATTATTACCCAAAAATATAATCTGTGTTGTATCGTATGAAAAACAAAATCACTTATAAAGTATCAAAAATAATAAGAAAATATATTAATTATTCAATATAATATAAATATAAATATTATTTGTTTATTGATATATATCCATTTATTACACCATCAGACACCCTAAATGCAAGGTGTACGATGGTGATATTTTCATGGGGTGGTTCGGTATACATTTTTTGGGTTGTGATCTCAATGTGCTTGGAATTATCCCACAAACAATTTTTCTCATTCTTTAGTTGTTAGAACTTGGATTGGTATTGGTCATGGAAAAATCCCAATGATGGTATCTCCCTTTGAAACTTTGATAAATGCGCTTCATAAGGTATGATCCAACTGGTCTAGGTTATCACTTCCTTTGTATGTTTCAATTGGATTTATCAAAAACTTATATTTATAAAAATCATATGATAACTGTTTAATGGCTATATTATAGATATTTATGAATCTTAATGGTATTTTAAATCTTATAGGATATAACAAAACCAAATAGTTGTATGTGTTTTCTATAACAATAATTGGGAATTTAGTTCAATCACAAAGGGAAATTTTGTTATAAAAGTTTGAGTCATAACAATCTTCCCTCATTCAGAGATTTCACCCTTGAAATTTTTATTTCACGCACTAAAATAGGTAAGGGTTATTTTGTTTCATCACCAAATCCATTTCCCATGTTTCTTCTTTAAATATATGGTTTCTACATAGCTCTTTGACTAGGTGTATTTTCATGTTTTGTATAACTTTGTTACTATGATATAAGATCTTCATCAGATGCTCCTCATATAGAAGATCATTCTCCAACAGTATTGCCTATGGATTCAATACATTTAAGGGGTATAGTATGTACTTCCTCAAGAGTGATACATGGAACACATTATGTACTTGAGATAGGTTAGGTGGTAGTTCTTGTCGATGTACCAAAACTCTGATGTGATCAAGGATATCAATCGAACCGATGTATCTTAGATGAAGATTTACTTTCTTACCAAATGTCTTGAATTTCTTCCATAGAGATATGAAAAAGGAATACCTTATCTCTGACCTCAAACTATAGGTCTCTTCAATGATTATTATCATAAATCATCAATCGATTTTGAGAATCCCTAATGTGCTGTTGAATGGTCTTGACCTTTTCCACCATTTCCTCGACCATTTCAAGACCAATTAGTTTTTGTTCACCAACTGCATCCAAACATGTAGGTGTTTTTCACCTCTCTCTATAAAGGTCATCATAGGGATCCATTTGGATAATTTAGTGGAAAATATTTTTTTATGATAACACAACCATGAGAATATGTTGATCCCATACTCCTTTGATGTCCATTGATCATGCTCTCAACATATCCTTAAGTGTCTATATGGTTCGCTCAGATTTTCCATCAGTTTGTTGGTGATAAGTCATACTAAAGTTCAACTCAATATTTAGAGAATGTTAGAGAATATTCTAGAACATAGAGTTAAATCTTGGATCTCGATAGGATATAATTGATCGTGTTATTCCATGGAGCCTCACCACTTCTCTATTGTATATCCTTTCAAGTTGATCAAGTGATAAGTCCTCTAAAAATTCAATTAGGTGAATAGACATTGTAAGACAATCCACCACAACCCATACAGAATTATTTATTATTAATGTATTTTCATGACCAGTGACAATGTTTGTGGTTATGTTTTCCTATTTACATATAGGTATGCGTAATTATTCCATTACACCCTTGTATTTTTTCCTATCATCCTTCAATTTCTGACATACAAGACACCTTGATGTATATTCTTTGATCACCTTGTTCATATTACCCCACCAGTAGTTATCTCAGAGATAGAAATATATCTTGATATTCCATGTATGGATGGAAAATATTGATATATGTTTATCATCTAACATCTCTTTCATTAATATAGGATTTTATGGTACACATATTCATAATGAAAATCTTACAAATCCCACCGCATTAATTTTGAACATTGAGGATTTCCCTTTTATTATATCTTCCACATTCATCTAAATTTCCACATCATCTCTTTGAGCATCCTTTATCTTCTCTAAAAGGAATTATTGATCAATAATATTTGAAAGGATTTATGATTCTCCTTCCTTTATGATTCCCATGCCTATCATTTTCATGTTTAAGATGATCAGATCCTTCTCAATTATCATTAATGAAAAAAAAATTGGATCCTTTCTATATACAGTGTCTTCCACTATATTTTATTTCCCATGATCGTAGTGGATTGAGTAGTCATAGTCCTTAATCAGCTCTAACAATCATTTCTGGTTTATATTCATCAATTTTTGTGTGAATATATACTTTAGTATCTTATGAACTATATATATTTCACACTTCTATCCAAATAGATAATGACGCCAAATTTTCAACACGAAGATCATTGCATCCAACTCCAGATCATGAATTGGGTAATTCTATTCATGAACATTCAATTTCCATGATGAATAGGCTATCACTTTGTCATTATAAATTAGTACATACCCCATTACCTTCTTAAAATAATCATTGTATACCATGAAAATATCTCCAAATGTGGGTATCATAAGTACATGTGTAGTTATAAGCCTCTTTTTCAAGTCCTTAAATCTCTTTTCACATTCACTATTCTAAAAAACATGACTCTTTTCCAAGTTAGTTTGGTTAGAGGGTTTGATAAGCATGATAAATTTCTCACAAATCGACTATCGTACCCAACTAATCCAAGTAAACTACTAATTTCTATCATATATATTTTTCTCAACCATCCTTCAATTAATTTTGTCTTTGAAGGGTCCAGAGATATCCCATTACTTTTGAAAATATTACCCAAGAATGAGACTTCCTTCAACCATAACTCATATTTGATGTACTTTTCATAAATCATATCCTTTTGTAAGGTCTTTAGCATAGTTCTTAAATGATCCACATCCTCATCCTTGATTTTGAATTATATTATAATATCATCTATAAATACTAAAACAAATTTGTTGAGGTAATATCTAAAGACTCTATTCATCAAGTCCATTACGATTTTTGTAGAATTAGTATTTCTAAAGTTCATTATTATGAACTCATACTGACCATACCTTTTATGGAAAGTATTCTTGGGGATATCCTCCTTCGTCACCCTTACATGATAATACCCCAAACCGAATATCCACCTTAGATAAGTATTGGGCTTTGCGTAGCTAATCAAATAAGTCATCAATCTATGTTAGAGGATACTTTTTCTTTATCCTGATTTTGTTTAGCTTATGATAATCAATGCAAATGTGCATTGGCACAACCTTTTTTTGGACAAAAATGACTAGTGTATCCCATGTAGAAGAACTTGGTAATGTGATCCCTTTATAAATATCCTTATATAGTTGTTTCTTTATCTCCTCAAGTTCTTCAATAGCCAATCTATATGAAGTCTTGGATAATGAAAACACCCCATGAATAAGATTTATTTGAAATTAAACCTCTAATCTAGGAGAAATACTAGTAAATTATTTGGGATACACATTAATGTATTCCCTCACAATGGGAATGTATTCAAGGATGTTCATTTCCTTAGAATCATTCATTTGAGAAAGATATTCTTTATCATATGGAAATAATATCCATGCTTGAGATGTTAGTGCTAAATAAGATTCATCCTCATGGAAATTTATATTGGAACTATATAAGGAAAGTCAATCCATACACATAATTTCATAAAATTACACTACATAGAGTATCACAAGGTTTTTTGGGAAGTTCATCCCACAAATTTTGATGGGGTGAGTCATATACTTGGGATAAAATAATTTCCCTATTTTTCATTTTCATCGAAAACTCTGCTTCAATGCTTTGTGATGGTGTTTTAATAGTTCAAATAAACTTGTGATATTTGAAGGAATACATAGAACTAGAATAAATAAGTATGTTCTATATTCTTGAATAAATAACTTTAATACCTTTCGCAGCTTCATTTTCAAGATCCACCTCAATGGTTGTGAGGGAATATTCTCATCCTTGTTGCCTTAGAGGTCATTGGAATTGATTATATCTGACAACCCTTGGAATATAGAATTGGTCTACATAGTTTCCTTTCTCCTTACAGTTGAAACATTGGACAATAGGTTGAGAGAAGAATGGATCATTTCTATCTTCCAATAGATTGGTGGGTTTCTCTCATTAGCAATCTCCAGCAAGGTGACCTTCTTTTATAAACTTAAAGAATTTCCTTATCCCCCTTAGGCAATTTTTTTGTGGTTCATATTTCCACACTTTTGAAAAGTGGGATTCTAAAACCATTATATTTCTCCATCACAACACTATAATTAAACTTATCTTTATTCTTCTTATCCGCATGAGACCCTTGAGATTCACCAATATCCATTTCAAATTTGAGGGCACACTGAACAATTTCTTCATATATATCAAAGTCTAGGATCGCCAAGGATTTTCATAAACTCGATTTTAGACCAAAAAATAAGATATCACATTTTCGTTTGGGGGTAATGACAAATCCAGAGGCGTACTGTGAAAGTAATGTGAAATTTTCCTCATACATCCTGATGGATTTATTACCTTTTTGCTTGAGGCCAAGGAAATCCCTGTCCATTTTAAGTTAGAGAGTGCGAGGAAAATATTTATTGAAAAAAAAATTCTAGAATTCTTTCCACCCCATTGCCTCGATCTCTTCTTTATAATTTATATTCTTGATCAATGTACACAACTTAGAAACTTCTACCTCCTTATGATAAACGTCAAGTATAGCCTTCTCTTACATGGAACATTGAAGGATTAAGAAGATATTCTCAATAGAATTAATCCATTTATCTATGATTAGGGGATTATACAATCCATTGAAATTCAGATGCCTTTATCGCATAAAGGTCTCAATTAAAGCTTGTTCTTTATTAGGGCGATTTATACATTCCTTCTAATTCAGGTTTCTTTTCAAGACATAAGTTAATTGAGAGAGTATCATCACAATGTTTTTGATTTCTGTTCCCATCGGGTTAGGAATCTTATTTTGGAAGTCATCATATTTCCATTCACATTGGTTGTTTACATGATTCCTCAAATTTCCATCCATTGGCTAGAATAATAGGAAAATTAGTGATCATTATTTTTAAACTGTTAAAAAAATAAACTCTAATCAAATTACATTTAAGGGATAACTTATAAATTAAATTTATTACTTAACTTATGAATTTATAGGATTCAATTTATGTTATCCATGATATATTTCCTAACATAATCATTTATTCCATTATATTTACTCCCCTAATAATGGTTTACAATGATATTTTTAATTTACTAAAGAATATCCCCTAAGAGGGTCAAACCAGGTACACAGAAAGGCTCATTCTTATGCACTAGTTCCTAATCGAGTCTAGCAAGATATGGTGTTTTCAAGTGTTACCACTCTATACATCTGTGCCAAAACCACATCTACTTATAGTATCTATAAAAGGATGTATTTTATTGGAAACCACATACTCTATACTTAAAAAAATTATTCATTTCATCTTATGTTTATTGTTATCCCAAAATCTCTATCTAATGTTTTCTAATCCTAATCCCAAAAATAACTAAACTTTCCTCTGATACCAACTATGAAAACACTTATAATTATTACATATTAATTCATGATTTATTATATATAAGTAAACATAATAAAACCAGGAATATAAAGAATTCTAGTTTCTTTGGGTAGTTAGGTGAATTACATAAAATAGGGGCACATCAGCATTATTGAAAACTTCTTTAATATGATAATAATATTCCCTTATTCTTAAAACTCTATGGGATAACCTGGGGACATAAATAAAAAATAGGTGAGATATAAATCCCAGTAACGGAATAAGAAAATCATGACATGAATGAAGTTATTCATTTTAGAAAATAGTCATTTTAATTGGACATAAAATTGGTGAGAATAATAAACATGAATAATGGGGCATAATATAGCATGATAACATAATGGCAACATGGGAATGTGGAAACAAATTTAAACCTGGCATCATAAAGATAAGTCATGGTTAACCACAAACACATCATAACATAATGTTCTTATTATAAGATCTAACACACCATATATGGAATATCATGAGATTAAAAGATTACCCAATGCATTACAGTGCTATCTTGATGCACCCATCATAATCATAACATGTGCATGCTTAAGTGTTCCGCATAGATCATATAAAATAAGAGCATATTTCATTAAATTTAATTCCCTAAACAAGGAGTGTTTAATAAATACATGGAATTCCATTTTAAAATAATTATAGGTGTGTCTAGGTGAATACCCTTGAGTAGAAATAGTGATGGTATTCACAACAAAAAGTTTTGGCAGGGAAAAATCATAGTGAAATTTTAGTAACATAACAGAAGTACATGAAGGTTCATAAATGGTTTTATGAGATATAAAGGGGTCTCTTATAATTTTTAAATAAAATGGACAGTAAGAGGTATGTGTAAAAACATATCCCAACATTATGGATTGGAACTGAGAGGCATAAAATGAAGATGATTCTTGAATTGAAAAGAAGGGAGAGAGATCCCTTACCTTGAGAGTGTGGTTCCAAAGTCTTAGGAGGAAATTCTTGAGAGCTTGGGGGAACATTGGAAGGATTATAGAGTGTGAAGGGAATATTAATGACATGATAGAAAGTTTTTAAGGGAATAGCAATGTGATATTGGTTCGGTTTATATATTAAAATAGATGAGAGTACTTTATTAATTCCCAATCATAGGTTTTGGAATCTATATAATAAAGTAATGAAAACCTATAATATTCTGATGTTTTTTCCCATAGTTTCTGAAAAATAGTATTTTTTCATTATTCTATAAGTACAAGGGCCGAAATCATTAAAATATTACCCTTAGTGTTGTATAAGTGAGTCATGTTCTTAAAGAAATGATTTTCAAACCTTAAAATACAGTATAGGTTTTGGAGGATTCATAATGTTTTTTTAAAATTAATAAGATAACCTCAAAAACACATTTTTTTAAATCAAAAACATGTATTTGTTCCTGGATAACTTTAATAGAATTTATTATATCACTTTTAGGTCATTATATTGTCATAATACACAATGTATATTTATGCCATATTTTTTGTTTACCCAAAAATTCAACTATCTCGGAAAATTATGAAAAAATAACCATTGGATAATTTAACTGTGATGATTCCAAAAATAATATTTATTTTATAAAAATATTTTTCTAAATATTTTACTTTTCACTTTTAAATCAAAATTGACATTTATTGACAAATAATAGTTTTTTTTGAAAATAATAGTTTTTAAACACTTATAAAAAATTACATCTGATATCATAAAAATTATATTATCATTTAATTTTAATAATAAATATTTAATAATTATATTTTATTAAAATATTATTTATTTCAAAAATCCATTAATTCATTAAAATAAATTTCTTAATTGAAATTTCATATTACCCAAAAATATAATTTTTATTTTATCATGTAAAAATCAAAATCATTTATAAAGTAAAAAAATAAGAAGAAAATATATTCAATATTATATACAATATAAATGTTCTTATTTTTATGGTATTGATACATAACCCTTTATTACACCTGAAATGCCATAAGGGTAAGAAGCGTGATGGTGAGATTTTCATGGGGTGGTTCATCATACATGGTTTGGGTCATGATCTCATTGATCTTGAACTTCCCACATAAAAAGTTTCACTCATACTTTAGTTTTTGGATCTTGTCTTTGGATTAGTCAACGGAAAATTCTAGTGATTTTGTATCCCTCAAATTCTCCAATAATCCTACTAGTTGAGTCCATCACTTCCTTTTTCTATTTCAATTTGATTTATCAAAAAATAATATTTATACTAATCATATGATTACTTATCAATGAATATATTATCAATGGATATAATTATTAATGGTATTTTACATCTGATAGGATATAATGCAACTAAATAAGTTCATGTGTTTTCTAAAACCATAATAGGGAATTTAGTTTAGTTATAAAAATAAATTTATTTATAAAAGTTTAGGTCGCTATAATGACAGCCACCACTTGTGTTCTTGGAGGGTAGTGATGACCATGTTCTAGAGGTAGTGGGCCCACATCCACCCGTAGAACTTCTAGTAGTTCCACTTATAGAACCTCCAACTGTACTTGTTATGGGTGTTGATGACAAGTCTTTATAGGGTTTAATATGCTTCATGTAGACTGTATAGGGAGTCCCTCGGCTTTCCTGAATTATGGAAAAGTTGATGTGTGAGTTTTAGTGGCAGAATCCACCAATGTTTTTTAAGAATAGAAGACCATGGGATTAAGAGTCATGGATAGAGGAAATTTTATTGATTTTTTAGCATCTTGATACACCTCCCAAGAGGAGAGTGAATCTATCTACATATATACTTTTTAATTATGCCATAAAATGGTGGGATTTTGTTACTTAGATGGATCGTCATCGGCATATGGATTAAGGGGATTTCAGGATGGAATTATATGATTATTTTTATCCCAAGAAATTGAGGGCCAATATAGCCAGATATTTTATGCACTTTAAGTATGGTTCCTTATCATTCATAGAATATTCTACCCATTTCACAGTGCTCTGACATTTCAAACCTATTCTATTAGGTGATGATTTATCTAAAGCTAGGTGATTTGAGTATGGTGTCAAGAAGGGAATATGATCATAGATTAATGAATTTCAGTTTACTACCATATATAAAATAGTAAATCGGGAACTTATTATGGAACATAGCTTGAGGGAGACAGGGGGTGTAGAGCATGGTACTTTATCTTCTTGACCTAGTGGTGTAGTGTCAGGTGGAAGGAAGCGATGCTTTGAGGTCTCTCGTGAGGGGAATACTAGCTAGAGAATGAGTGATGGTAGTTATATTTTCTATCATCAATGGGAGGGTAGAAAAACAAGAGGAACCAATGTGATAGGAACCTAGTTGTTTGTTGAGACTATGGTGAGATGGGACAACTATAGTATTTTTTTAGGACCTTCCCTCTAATAACCAGTGATAGAGGGTATGCACCAACTCCACATTCAGAAGCAGCGTCAACAGCTTCTTGTAAGATCTCATACATCATAGAGGTATGTACCTATTTAAATTTTGGTTTCAATATCTTCTTTTTAGTTATGAAATGTTTCCCAAAAGTATGAGGGGACTTAGGGATGTTCTGGGGGTTCGAAACATGAATTGAAAGAAAAATGGTCCAAGTTGTGTTAAGTGCATGGTTAGTGTACGATGAAGTAAATCATGCAAGGAGATAGGCCAAACCATACAGCCTTTGGATAGAGGCATATTACATAGCTGGAATATGGTTTGGATAATCTTGTGACCTCCCTAGGTAAACATGTGACTCGAACTTCTTCGATAGAGGTAGACGTATGGTTATTGCATGGTTTGGTAAACTATGAGGTCAAACAGGACACCCTTTAAAAATTGTGAATTTCTAGTTTTTTCCCCTAGGTATTTTTAGATCTTCAACAAATATTTCCTCCCATTATTTCCTTATCAACCCTAGTGATAAAACTAACCCCCAAAATCTTTCCCAAGGTGGTTTTCCTTCAATTAAAGGTTGTTTGATTTGTCGTTGGATACGGTTCGAAACTTCGGGTAATTGTAATCCTCCTCTTGCTTCTCAATTCAAGATTAGGTTTTGTGTTTCCCCTTATTTTCATCCAAATCCCTAAAACCTTTTTATTATTGGAACCTATGTTGGGGATTCAAGGGATTCTTGAATCAAGATCAAATGCTACGATTAAGAGTTTTTTCATTAACAGATTCAAGGAAGGTGGTCTATAAGTTTTATCCAATAGTCGTTGTATTGATTTGTGCATGTTTAGTTATGTTATTGTTTATCACTTATTGAAAATTTGATTTCATTAGTGATATTTGGTAAATTGAGTATATAAATGAGGAATAGAACCCATCACGATCCTCTTTGGATGCATTGAGTTTGAATAGAGTGTTTTAGGGCCACCAATGGCGTGCGTTGACATTCCCAAACCTAGGAATTGGTAAAGTCAAGTGTGGAATTGACATGTGATAACATAGATCCCTTTTTGAACAAGTTAGTATGTTTCATTTAGTTGAAAATGGAATATTGGTAGTGGTGACTATGTTTGATAATGTCTTAATGGGTTGTTTGTCATGGCATGGAAATGGATCGATTGTATTAATTGAGATTTTGTCAAATGGATTATGAATTACGTTGAAATTTTTAAGAGTGTTAGTACATATAAAATGATGAACATGTTAAATTGGTAATGTATTTTTAATTGAATAATATGTAGATGTGACATCATAAGGGAATTTATGAATATGTTGAATGAGTTAATGCAAGGAAATTATGTGATATACCTAATGGGTTGGGGTATGAAAATGATAATTGGGAAATAGAATATGGAATTTAAATGTAAAATGTTTTAATGGGTTATGGAATAATATAAATTCCCATGTTTCTTATATGGATTGTGATTGATATGTGTGATATTTGTGTATGCTTGTGGTATGGTATTTGTGGTTATTGGATATATATATATATATAATCATATTCACATTGATTGGTAGTGTAGGGTATTGACTGAGGTTCTACTCCCATTGGTCGAGTTAGAGTAAGGCTCTAAATTCCACCCCACAATGCAGGGGCTAGGGAAGGAGGTGTAGCACTATTTCCCTAATGGTTTCATTCCACCCAGAACGAGGATTCAAGGTGAGGATAATGTGTTTTTGGTGATGTGTTTATCCCTAGTGAGATATGGGCTTGGATTATTCCATTATACATAGTGATGAATTCTATAAACCCTTGTATGGATGATGTAAATCCCTAAGCCATAGAACACATGTTGATAATCAATTAAGTAATGAAGATGATGCATATGATGTAAATGGTACTATGTTAAGAAATGGTTAAAGTAATGATTGTTAACTAATGGAACCTCAGTTCTCCTTATTTACTTGAAATTTGTTTAGTATTGTACGCACTATCTATTCAAATTGGATATTTTGTAAACACCATTGGTGGTGGCCTACTAAGTTGTACTCACACACTACTTGGGCATCGTTGGGTACCCAAGAAGATTTCAGGATTCCATGTTAGGATAACAGAAACGGCCTTGTACCTGGGAGTTGAGTCGGGCTTGGGATATGCTTGGATGAAGTTCTAGACAAGGATTATGGACCATTTGGGGGATTTCTCAATTTTTCTTTATTTTGGGATTTCCATACACTTAGCATTATATTTCATTACATGGAATAATTACTGTTTGGTAGTGGGATCATACAATGTTTTGGGAAATGGATGGTAATGCACATTTCTAGTTTATTTCTTATTATTTTCCCTTATTCCATTTGTTATATATTGTGTCTTACTCTGGTAAAAGGGAGTATAGCCTCCCTACATAAACTATTAAACCCTTTCTACTATTTAGTAACCTCTGGTGTATGGGGAGGTGCGCTTGAGTTCATTAAGTAACCTGGATTGGGGCACTGGTTTAGTGGCTCCCAGGTCGGGGGTATTACAAATTGGTATCAGAGTGATTATTTTTTGCGGTCATACTATTTGGGATGGTAGAAAATAGAATAGGTTTTGTTGGGCCTTGTAAATGAGCTCATTCTTAAGAGTATCTAACCCATGTGTTAGGGGAAACCCAAGTGCCTAGGGTGAGAATTTTTGTTCTTAACATGTGTTGTTACATTTGATGATATTTCACCATTGGGTTATGCACTTGTTATGTTATGTGATTGTTTTATTAAATTTTTCTCATGTCCATAACATTTTGAGGTTGTTCATCCATGCATCATTTTAGGCTCCTAGGGATATAGGTGGCATGCATCATGATAATCACACATGGGATGGGTGTGTGGGGCATGAAGAGGATAATGTATTTCACTTCATGGAAAATATGAAGAAAATGGTGCATAATAAATATGATGAAAATGAGAAAATGGAAAGAATTTAAATGAATGGTGGAAGAATATTGTGTTTAAATGGGTTGAAAATTTTATTTGTGATGAGTTGTAAAGATGTAACAGTGTCTAAATGATAAATATTTACATCATGATGGTAAAAATGTTAAATATTTATTCTTAATAAAGGTTTGAATGAGTTATAATATTGGTTAAAATAAGTTTTAATATGGGAGAGGCACCTAAATGGGAAATTATTGCATTGTGAAAGTGGAAATGATTTAGAAGGATATCTAATAAAATAATTGTTACTAAGTGAGTTGGTTTACCCCAAGTTATCCATGACCCAAGGTAGGGATGGTTAAGGATAGTGTTATATGTTCGACAATGTCCATTGGGATAGTGTATGCAGAGTGGGTTGTTTAAATATGATAGTGTAAATTCTTTTCCTTTTGTGGTTTAATCCTATCAATCATTACTTGAAGTGTTTATTGAGGAAAATGTGTTGATATATGGTCTTGAATAAGGTAGGAAATTTAGAAATGTTGGGTAAATGGAATGTTTAAAATATGAATTATCTAATTTAAAATTGTGTCATTAATTACAAAAGGATGTGTAATAATGAAACGTTTGGGTGAACCGGGTAGTGGGTATTCCATGTGTTGTTGATTCGGCCCCTTTTATGGGTATTTTGGGTAGTGAAAGTACCCAAATTTGAGACCTTGGGTTTTGGTTGTGACACCTTGTGGGTTTTTTGAAATATTAAATAGGAAATGTTCCTATGGTACCCCCTATAGGATTGTGGCACTTGGGTTGTGAGACATTGTTCGGTAATGTGAGTGTAGAAGCTATTTTGGGTCATGATCTAACAAAGTGTATGTTTCTCTTTAAGGATGAAACCAGTCTGTGGTGACCTTTGTGTGTTGGGACCATTTGATTTGTGTTTATACCCTAGAGAGGGTGTCTGGATCATAGTGATGATGTATGTGTAAGAGTATCCTTGGTGCATAAGCTATAGTAAATGGTCATTTGGTGTGCTAGGGGACGTGTGTTTCAAAAAGGTGGAAAGAGTTTCATTTGTGAGAAATGATTTTTTATGATGTGATATGTATGGTTTATAGATACGGTCAGAGTATTTTGATTGTAGTGACTCCTATTTAGGGAGTTGTTGTTATTCGATCTTCGAGAGAGACATGTGAGAGTGGTCGGTAGTTTTTTCAGTGCACTTGGGTGTGTGAGGCATCGATGGATGTTCTATACTTTAGTAGTAGAACACGAAAAGTGTTTCCTTGTATAGGGTTTTCCTAGAGGGCTATGTGGGTTGGGTGATGGTTTTGGTTATGAAATTCAATTTTTGGTTGCATTGATAGTTTTGGGGGAATTGAGGGTAGCCGCAAGGGAGGTTGGCCCAGTGTTGGAGGTTCCATAGGGTGTGAATCATGGGTGGCTACCTTAGAGGAGGTATCAATGCATAGTGGGTGTCATTGATTTTTTGTAGATGGGTGTGGTTATTCCTTGGTTCCATTATCAGGGAAGCACTAGAGTGTTTATGGTTGGTCGTAAGGTCTTTTTCAAAGGGTTGGATCATTTGGGTGTCTAGCCTATCCATTTTGATGATGATTAATGGAGGCCTTGATCCCAATTTCAGGTGGACTAGACAAGGGTGAACAAAGCATGAATGGATTTTTTTTCTCTAATGGTGACACATGAGGTGAGGGTGTTCATTTGGTTGGGTTGGTTTGTATGAATGATTTGGTTGTTGGGTGAGATGTTCATAATGACTTGGGGTCAATGAGGCTGATAAGCCAGGATGCATGGTCAGGTGAGTAAGCGATCATTTGGTCCAATCTCGGTTGATTCTCAGAATGAGTGATCTAAAGATGGTTTCAGTGTGTAGTCGTAATAAAGTGACATACCTTGAGTGATGTGGTGATAATAGGGATAAATGAAATGTTTGTTCATGATTTCTTGGTATAGAGTCATGAAGTAGTGGTGATTTGGGCTGGTAAACCCACTTGAGTTGTAGTAGCTAGGTGTTAATGGGATGTTATGGGAATATAATCCTAAGGTTTTTTAAGACCAAGGTATTCCCATAGGGGTAGAGGACATTGGTGTTTGGAAAAATAATTTGTGTTTTTTTTATGAGTTCATTGCATACTTTTAGCTAGAGATGATCATGTCCATCATCTTAGCATTTTCCCGAGTACTCTAAGAAAGCTATGGATTTACACCTAGTGACTTGAATGTGTTTTGGTTGGATATGGGTCATCTAGTAGGTTATGCTCATGTAGAAGTTTATGTGAAGAAATATGGTGGGATTCACACCCTCAACCATTGTTGGTGAGGTCCTCAGGATCTACCAGGTGTCGATGAATGTTGTGGAAGCCATTCTCAAAATCTTAGAACAGGTGTCAGGTGATAGTTGTGTTGTTGTTCTTGGAAAATCTAAATGACCAAATCCATGTTTTGGGGTTCATATTATTATTAATGTGTTAGTATTTGAAATTTAATTGCTTGTGGGAATCATTGTTTGAGACACCCCTAATGTGGGGAGTGATAAGTTAGTTCCAAATATGTGGATTAGAGCATGGAGTTGATGTGGTGACATAGGAATGCCAATGAGAAACCTATGAGGATATATTGATCTCATTATAAAAGTCCAATTGGTCCTTGGATGTGGTAGTTGGGTGATCAAATCTTTGTATTTGGGTTTATTTTGGTTCTAAAAAAGTGTGAGAGGCATGTTTTAAAGACGTTGAGGGCATGATAAGACTTGACAATGGTCTGGGGAAAGGTAGGTTGGGTTCTAGAACCTCATAATAGGTTGTGATTTGACATTGGTGGATGTTTTGGATGACTGGGTGTGCCCTAGATTGTGAATGAATCTTGTTCAAGTAAAGTTACAACATGCCAATAGTGAAGATGAGCGTTCTCAGGATGATTCAATCGGGGCATATCGACTTGTCTAGGACTATGGATGAGGGTGGTGAGTTGTAAAGTGAATGTGGGGAATGTTTGGAGGGAAGAATTGTTATGGGTTTTTAGAATGGGTTTTCAGTAAGAAACTAGTCATCTTCATTCAACGTATGGATGGTGAAAGTGCTTGTGTTAATAATTTTGATGGGTGCAGTGAAGCATGATGATGGATTCGAGAATGGTGGGTGCCTTGACAATGGAGTTTTGGTCAAAAGTTAGGAGATGACATTAGTAGGTGCATTATATGGTAGTGCCAAGGATTTGTGGAAAGATTAAGTGAGTAATGTGTTAGCAATGGAAATGGGTTCTTGTTGACAAGGAATTTGGGGATGGTCTGACATGATGTGGTAAAATCTAATAGATGTGGTAAGTTCTAACCCACCTCTGGTTGATGTTTGTGGTGTAAATTGTGTTGAAAAATTAATTAAATGTGATAGTTGTCATGTTATTCATAGACCGCTAATTTAGGGGGTAGGTATGTCCCTATGGGTGGTTTTGACATCAAGGATGGATTCCAATTGGGTGGAGTCCTAATGGATGTCCTAGAATAGTGACTTCTAAAATGCGTTAGGTATGCCATGGAAGCTGAGTGAAGGTTCTGGTGGAATTTTTCTTAATAGTAGAGGTGCCAATCACCGGAAGGCTTTGGTGGTGGTATAAAGTGTATAATGGAAAGAATAATAGAGGTAAATTGGTTTATTTAAGGCATTACTGGTGTTTCAGGTTGAATAAACAAGCGTAAGTACCATCCTGGTGCTTCTCCTTAATAACAAGCATTGGCTCGGGTTTGACTGGTTGAGTGTCGTGAGTGTTTTGGTTTTGTTCTGAATGTTCAGTTATAGAACTATATTTTTAGGTCTTAGGTTGTGAACCAACTTATATCAAGAAATTTCGTTGGGAGAACCACATGATTCATTGGGAAATTTCGAGCTTTGGTCATTGTTAGAGTTTTGAAAATAGGGTAAGATGGTACCAAGTAATTTGTGGAAAAAGTTTAAAATGCGATCAGGACTATGATGTGACGATTGGATTTTTCATGTTGGTATGGTGGTAAGTGAAACGTATCCTTTTTTCATGATTTAGGAAATGTTTATTGGGTTTCTATATGTATTTCTTGTGGTTGATGTTTGTTTTTTGGTCGATGTTTCCTTTGAGGAGAATCCAGTTTGTTTTGTGCATTATAGTGGGAATGTCATGTTGTGAAAGATTGTGCCTTTGGTTCAAGTTTTGAGGAAGCATGTTAATTTTTAGGAAGAGGTCTAGGAGAGTGAGAAAAATATATGCGGCTAGTGGCCTAATATTTTTCTTGATAGCCTAGTGATGCTTGGAAAGAGTGGCTTAAGGCCAAGCAATTATAAGGTGGGGATGCTGAAAGATCTCAGACTTCATGGAGGTATTTCTATATTTAAATTTTGGTCTCAATATATTCTTTTTGGTTAAGGAAATGTTTTTTGGGAGTATCATGGGCCTCAAGGGTGTTCTGGTGGTTCAGGACACAAAAGGAAGGAATATCGGGCCAACCTGTGCAAGGCGCACAGTGGGAACACGGTTAAGTAAACCCGGCATGGTGGGAGTTCAAACTGTGCATCCTTAGATAGTGGCCCATCACATGGTTGGTGTAAATTAAGGAAAATAGTGTATAGTCTTAAGGTAAACATGAAACATAGCCCTCTTGGATAGAGTCAGGCACACTGTTGGCCTACATTTTTCAAACTGTGTGGAAAAATTGTGTGCCCGTTCAAAAGTGTAAATTTTCAGTTTTCCCCCTCGATATTTTTAGATATTCACCTGATTTTTTCTCCCATTATTCCCTCCTCAAACAAATTTATTAACCTAATTTCCCAAATCTTCCAAAAGGTGGTTATCCTTCTATTCACAACCTTTTGGAGTGACGTTGGTTGTGCATCAAAGCTCCTGGTAATTCTAATCCGCCTCTTGATTCTCTTTTTCAGATTAGGGTTTGTGTTTCATCTCATCTTCTTCTGAATCCCTAAAACCCATTTTTTTGTGTAATATAGGTTAGGGATTCAAGGGGTTCCTAAATCTATATGTAAGGCTATGATTAAGACTATGTTCATAAATAGATTCTAGGTAGGTGGCCTAAAAGGTATATCCCATAATCGTTGTGCCAATTTGTGCATGCTTGGTTGCGTTATTGGTTATCTATTGTTGGGAATTTGATTACTTTAGTGATATTTGGTAAAATGGGTGTTTAAATGATGAATTGTATCCCTCACAATCCATGTGGGATGTGTTGAGGTTGAATATAATGTTTTAGGGACACCCATTGGGTGCACTGACATTCCTGAACCTAGGAATTGGAAAGGTTAAGTGTGGAATTGATGTGTGATTACATAATGACCTTGTTGACCATATTAATATGTTTAGTTTAGTTTAAAATGGAATATTATAAGTTTTTAATATGTTTGACAATGGATTATTGGGTGGTTTGTAATGTCATAGTAATGGGTCAATTGAGTTGATTGAGATTGTCTCAAATAGCTTATGAATTACGTTGAAATTACTAAGAGGATGAACATGTTAAATTAGTAAAGTTTTGTGAATTAATAAATATGTAGACATTACTTTGTAAGGTAATTGATGAATATTTTTAATGATTTAATACATGGGAATTAATTGATATACCTAATGGGTTGGGGTATGAAAATTAGAATTGAGGAAAATGGACTATGCAATGTAAATGGTAAATGTGTTAATGGGTTAGGGCATAATATAAATCCCCATTTTGGTTTTATGGATTGTGATTATAATTTTTTTTGTTTTTCTATGTTTTTGGTATGGTAGGTGTGTTGATTAGATATATATATATATAATCATTTTACATGGCTTGGTAGTGTGGGGTATTGATTGAGGTTCTACATCCATGGGTCTTGTTAGACTGAGGCTCTAAAATCCACCCCAAAATGCATGCGTTAGGGATGGGGATGGAGATTTATTCCCCTAATAGTTTTATTCCACCCAGACTTAGGCTTTGAAGTGAGGATATTTTTTTTGTGATGTGTTTATCCCTAGTGAGATAGGTACATGGATTATTCCCTTATGTATAGTGATGAATGCCTTAAACCCTTGTGTGAATGATGTAAAAACCTAACCCATGGAACAGATGTTGATAGTGAATTAATTAATGAAGATGATGTAGATAATGGAAATCATAATAATGTTATAAGTGGTTAATGTAAATATTATTAACTAATGGAACCTAAGTTGTCCTTGTTTAATTTTCATTTGTTTAGTATTGTATGGAATATCTATTTAGAGGGGATATTTTATAGACACCTTTGGTGGTGGCCTACTAATTTTTACTCATGCCCTAATCGGGGGTCGTTGGGTACCCTAGAAGATTTCATGGTTTCATATCAAGATAAGGTAAAAGGAATTATGCTTGGGAGTTGATTCAGGCTTGGGATGTGCTTGGATGAGGTTATGGACTTGGAGTTAGGACCATTTTGGGGATTTATTAGTTTGAATTTACTTTGGGCATTCCATACACTTAGTATTATATCTCATTACATGGCATAATTACTATATGGTTATGGGATCATAGCCAGTTTTAGGAAATGGTTGGTAATGCATATTTCAAGTTTATTTCTTATTATTTTCCCTTATTTCATTTGTTATCTGTTGTGTATTACTCTAGTAAAAAGGGTTATGGTCTCCCCACGTGACCTATTAGACTCTTTTTACTAATTGGAAACATCTAGTGTGTAGGGAGACATGCTTGAGGTTATGTGGAATCCTAGATTGGGGTACTGGTATAGTGGATCCTAGGTTGGGTATGTTACACTTCTAATCAGCCAGAGAGCTGGAGTGAGACTGGTTGATTAGGCCGAGGTGGTGGTCATGGTCGAGGAAGCTAGACACTAGAATTACAGCACTAGCATAGAGGAAATGCCCAGGGTATCCAATATATATCTCAGGGCCACAGATGTGGCTAGATGTCTGTAATGTAATCAATACCTGAGAAATAGAGTGTCAGACCTTATATAGTTAGAGGTATTGTTTTCGTAAACTCTACATTAGTATATGCTCTTTTTGATATAGGTGCTTCTCATTCTTTCATATCTATACATGTTTTGGGGAGACATGGTTTGATGTTAGGTTTCCATATGGTGTGATGAAACTCTATACACTATTGGGGATTTGGATGAAGAGTGTACACCAGTGCATGGATTTTCCCATTGAGATAGGTGGGTGTCTATTTATATATAACCACTTTTTCCTTGAGATGATAGGGTTTGATGTCATTCTTTGGATATACTAGTTGGTTCACCATCATGAGTATATTAATTTCTATCATTTAAGGGTGACTTTCACATCACCAAAGGGTGTAATTTTTATTTACAATGGTGAATGGGATTTCAAGGTGAGTTGAGTTGGAATTGACCATCATGGGATGGGTGAGATGATGACCCAGATTGTAGGCTTATATCTAGATGATCAGGGAATGCACCAAGAATATTTTCCTCCAGTCATAAAACATTTCATGAATGTTTTCTCATATAAATTGTTAGGACTACCTCCTATGAGGAAGGTAGAGTTTTACATCAACTAAGTTCCAAGAGATATACTGGTATTCATTCCTCTATATAGGATGGATACTAATGAGTTGTAGTATCCCAACAGGAATCTAGAAGACTTAGAATAAAAGGGGTATATATGAACTAGTACTTCTTCATGGGGTTCTCTAGTCCTTTTTTAAAGAAGGCATATGAAAAACTTTATTTATGTATGGATTACTAGAAATTGGATCATTTGTTAGTTAAGAACCAGTATCTATTTCCTTGTATAGAATATCACATTGATGACCTCCATATAGCGTGATTTTTCTAAAATATTTATCTAAGATCATGTTATAATCAAGTATGTGTTGTACCAGCAGATATACCACATACTAAATTCTTTAGTAGATATGAATTTTATGTGTAGACTCTCAATTTATTCCTTATAATGATTTAAAATATTTCTATATATATTTCCAGAGTTAGGTGTTGAGATGGCATGTAATTCTATGGATTGGTGTGCCCAGAAATTGATTTTGTAAAAATATTAAATATAATTTATATTGTGTTGGAATCGTTAATTAAATAAAATCAGATAAATCTTATAAAGTTGATCAGATTAAAAATCTGAGACCACATATGAGTTTGTGATGTAATTTTTACCCCATGTGCAACCTAAAGTGAGTTGTTGTGGGACGTTCAGACCCCTCGCTCGGTTGCAGTGAATTTAATGGAAAAATTAATTTAATTACTTAATTAATTAGTTTTTTCAGAATAATGGATAATTATATAAATATAACATTGTATATTTTTTTCCAGGATTAGTCTCATAACCCTGAAATCTCTGGCGAGAGCTATCCTTCCCTTTCTGTTGGCATATCGTGACAAACCAAGATAGAACATTAGATCGGATCGGATCAAGACACAGTAAATGCAACATATCCTCCTCCTTTTTCAGTGAACACATTCTTCTTCATCAATTGATCCAAAATAGAGGTAGGAATTATCAATTTTCTATTTTATTCCCTTTTGATTAAATTATTGAGCAGATTAAACGTTGCTCTTTGATCTGTGCCCTTTCGCATCCATTGCAAGTTCCTATGTATTTAAATTAATTTTTGGTCAATTATTTTCAAACCCTGGGATCCCCATTCTTGATATACTATCCAAGAAAACTTTTCATCGATCCATAAACCTTTTTTATTGTGCCTTTATCCATGTTTTTCTTAGCATTCATCACTGTTTGGATCCCTACGGTCCTGATTCGACTTTTTCTGGGAGGTACCAAGCCTAATTGGACCCCCAGATTCATAGTGTATCGATGAAAAAAGAAAGGATCGATGAACTGAGCATATACCAAGGAATCTTATCATGTGATGCGATTGATTGTGAGTGGAGCCTATGCACAAAGCCTCCTGGCGAAGGCTGCTCACCATGAATGTGACAATAGTTGGGCCTAAATCTTTGACGGGATGTTTGGAATTGGTCAATAAAGTGGGAGTTAATTATTTTATTATTATTATTAACGGTGGATTAAAATATCTGGTTAATTAATTAAAAGATTTTAATTTAATAAATAAAAATGGTTTTAATTTAATAAATGAAATCATGTTAAATTAATTGGTTTTAATTTAATGAGATATAAGATATAATATACAAGATATAAGACATGAGATATATGATATCATATATCATATATGAGATATAAGATATAGTATTTAAGATACAAGATATGAGATATGATATATAAGATATAAGATATGAGATTTGAGATTTGAGATATAAGATATGAGATATGAGATATAAGATATGAGATATAAATCTTGGTTAAATAATCTTATATCAGTTATATCATTTAAATAAGGCATCCATCTGATGAATCTTCAATGAAAATGTGGTCCTAAAATTGATTTAGTCATTTTAAGACCGATGATGGATACCTTTTTCAAACTCAAGCCTCAAGACAACAAAACACCCAATAATAATAAAATTATTATTATTAAGGAATCTTATATCCAACATATCTACCTCATACGGTGTAAAAATGATGAACCGTCTGTGATGATTCATCCCTAAAATTTAGGCGAACGTTCTAAGACCAATATTGGGTATTTAATTCAGACTTGCGGATCAGGCCCATGAGACATCATTCGAGCATGATGTAATGAAATGATACTTTTTCATCGGGTGTCCGATTGAGGCAATTGATTAGCCTATCTTGAGCATTTTTTCTACAAGAATGCAATGGTGTGATCTATTTCTCCATATGGGTCCATTTTAAGAGGCATATTAGTGAATTTTTTTTCCTTTTGATCGATGAATAACCTTGTGTGTTCATCAAGCTTTTGGTCGAGACATGTCATCTAGTACCCTTACACACCATGTAGTACTAAATTTTCAGCAATCAATGTACTAGAAATTACCCAGCATGATAGCAGAGCGGTACCACACATCGTGTGGGTCCATTAAATTTCGTGCATTCCTTTATGAACCTTCATGATTTCATATCTCTTTCAATTGAACTTCGATTTTGGCCCGTGATAACCCTATCCAAAGTATTTTCTGCGTATAATATGATGGTTCCCTCTGTTGTGGATTTTGAGATATGATACAAGATTTTCCTATCATGAAGCTTCTTGAGGCAACACCTTATGACGACAATGATAGTACAGGATCACCAAATCTTTCTAGGAATTACGTTCCAGTAGAGTTGGGAAGTGGAGTTCACCAATGATCTTTATGAGTTACCCTCCAGTGGGGCTAGGTAATGGAGTTCCTCAATGTTCTGGGTGGTACCCTCTAACAGGACTGTGCAGTGGAGTTCCTCAATAACCTTTCGTGAGTGTTACCCTCTAGCGGGACTGGTTAGTGGAGTTCCTTGGTGACATTAGAGTAGACCCCCCTGATGTACTAGGGTACAGGTTCTCTTCTTCGAGTTTGTGCCCACTCAGCTATGAGAAATAGTGACAAGACGTGGTTTGATGTAGGTTTTGGACTCATGAGAAAGATGAACACTTTCTCCACTGAGATTCATTTTGTGACATGACCAAAACTGTGTGGGTGAGTTAGTGCCACCCAAAGAGGATAGTATCGAGGTGTGGAGATTGATTTCTTTATACTTTATATTTATGGAAGATATGTGAGATGTTGAGAATCATTTATAGACTTTTGGAACTGTTGGATACTCTTCTTATTAGGATGGTATGTGAGATGGAGATCCCCTTACTCTCTCATTTGGTCTTCTCTGACTGAGCATATATATATTCTTTCTTATGGATTCACCCTTTGGATTTGGATACTCTTATTACAGGAGAGGTGAAGAAGCATGAGTTATTCCATGTTCCTTTCCAGTTTATATTCTTGTGGTTGGATGAGTACACTCTCCTACTATAGGTTTCAAAGACCTGATGGGAAGTTCATCATTTCACTATCTCTAGATACTTGTGTTCGGAAAATTTTACTTACACTCTATGATTGGGGTTAGATGTACTATTTCATCTTACCTTGTACATGTGATTCTTCATATACTATTGTACCACTTACTACCCCCCCCCCTTCTTCTTTCAGGGAATCCTACTGGGTATGTTTATACTCACCCCTACATGAGCTTTTCCCACACGTGTCATGTCTTTTGTAGATTACAAACAGGTTGATCACGACTTCAAAAGAGCTCAGAGATACATGGTTCATGGACCATGTATGGTAATTATAACATTGGATTATGGATTTGGGCTCTCATTCTGTTGTTTACTTTTCCAAATTTCTGTTTGGTTGGGACACTATTCAAATTGGGCATGTATTTTTCCCATTTTCTTTTTAGTTTACACTACCATACTATTGAAACATCTATAGGATAATGCATGTTTGGTTTACTTTATAATAGTGTTTCATCTTTTAATTTCTCCCTCTTCAATTTATTATTGATTTGGTTGTGTGTGTGTGCGTGTGTGTGTAGGTTCTTAGGAAAAGGCCAACCTAAGTTAGTTATTCCTTTTGTTCTTTTCTCCACCCCCTGGCTAATGGAGGTGGTCTTGGGGTAGTTATGGATTGATCCCTAACTTGGTTCAGGTCATGAAATATTGGTATCATAGAAAGTTCATTACATGGTATATTATTTAGATGTATCCCCTTAAAAGGATTGGTTGAGTTTAGGGAAACTTTTTCAATGTGTCTTGAGTGCAGCTCTTAGGGTAGGGATTTCAGTGATTGTATGGGTGGCTGATGTATCCATTCATTGAGACCTTGAATACTTTCTTATCGACTTGGAATACTGAATTTTTTTTAGGGATCAATCTTATATGCATCATATAGGATTGAGACTTTGAATGTCCTTGTTGATTCATCTACCCATTTTAGTTGATGTATATATATTCTTATAAAACTATGGTACTCCTTGATAACTTTCAGGATGCCTCTGTGAAAACATCCATCTAGGATACCATCTTGGCTTCATGATGATGATCCTATGAATGATGAGCCCTTACTTCAGGTTCCATCCCATGATCCCCTTCCTCTAGGTGGGTAGGTAGTAGAACCTCCACCTATCAAGCCATAGATCATCCCAACAGAGTAGGATGAGGACGTGTGTAGGTTTAGCATACTCCATGAGTTCCAGCATGAGAAACCACTGATGTTCCATAGAAATCCAGATCACCAGGTAGTAGAGGAATGGCTAGATTAAGAGGTCTATATCTTCAGACTTGTTTGGAACCTAACGAATCAGGTGGTGGATTTGGAAGCCATCCATTTCCAAGGAACATTTTTCCATTGGGGTATCCTTGTTACACATATGCACGATGAGTTGAAACTCTCTTGGGACAACTTCTAGAAAATTTTCCATGGGGAGTACTACCCATTAGGCTAACATTCAATCTAGATCCAGGAGCTACTAGAGATTCAGTAGGTAGGGATGGTAGTAGCTGAGTATGTGGTGAGGTTCATATACCTTACATGTTACTCCCTTGACATGATATGTGATGGATACTTCCAAGCATGGAAGTTTGAGAATGGACTCCACTAAGAGATTTGAGATAGAATTTTACTCATGTACATCCCCACCTATGCTAGGGTGCTCGAGTAAGCACTGGTGACATAGATATTTCTATCAGAGGGACATTAGGTAGCTCAATCTGGTAGTGGTAATTCCAAACCTGATCCATCTATAGTAGCTAGCAGGCGCCATTTGATGGGATATCATTATAGGAAACCCATTCATGATTAGGATCAAGCATGTGTTCGTATAGTTCAGGGTCATTATAGAGAACCAGGGTAGCCCTAGGAAGGGTATTTCTATGCTTTTTATGGGAAGGGTCACATAGTGCAGGACTCGCTAACCAGACATGCATAGCATCCTCAGAAAATAGCTGATGGATAGCCGCATTAAAGATAGTGATGTGATCAGGTATCTCACATGAATGGATAGGGTAGTCACCAAGGAGTCAGAGCTAGTAGAGGAGGAGGAGCTATAGGTGGTGTAAACTGGTATGAGATCCTTCCACCACCACCACCAGGTGGACCACATCAAGATTAGGGGGCTTGCGGTTGTGGTTATGGACAGCTGCATGATGTATATGTCTACAATCCTACATCACATGACATGATTCGAGGTATGATATTTGTGTTTTCTACACTTTCTTATATGTTATAAGACATAGATTCCAATAATTATTCTATCTTGATACTCCTAGTGAGAGATCTAAATCTCAAAGTAGAGATGCTAGCATAGAAGCTTCTCTTTGATGTTCCTATAGGGAATGCTTCTTTTGTATCTTTTATCTTTCACTAGTGTGAGCTATCACTTTGGGGGGAGAGATTCACATGGGAGATTTTGGTAATCAAAATGGATCCTTATGACATCATCCTAGGTATGGACTGGATTTCCATGGTCTAATCCCAGATTGATTTCCACTGTAGACAAGTTAGATGCCAACGTGCTGATGGGACGAGATTCTCCTTTTCTACTAAGAAAGATATCCTAGTATGACAAGTGAATGTTGTGATTATGAGGTTTCATCCAATCACACATTAGTTGGAAATTGTATCCTTGGTGAATTAGGCTCTTCAGGTATCTGGGATCCTTCATTTATGGATTATTACATTGACATCTTCCCTGAGGACGTTCCAGGACTGCCTTTGAGGTGGGATATAGAGTTTTCCATCAACTAGAATCATAGAACCACTCCAATATCTTATTAGGAATATCATAGGGAACCTAATGAACTTCAGGAGTGGTGTTTGAAGTTATAGGACCTTCATGAGAATGTTTTCATCAGATCCAGTGTGTCCCCCTGGGCAGCTCTGGTGTTGTTTGTGAAGAAGGCGGATTGGAGCTTACGACTTTGTGTGGATTATCATCACCAAAATGAGGCCACTATTAATAAAAAGTATACCTTTTCTAAGATTTATGACCTATTTGACTAGTTATGAGGTGAAATATGGTTATTGAAGATCAATATTAGGTCCATCTACCACCAATTAATGGTTCGTGAGGCTAATATTCCAAATCTGGCATTTCAATGTCCATAGAGACGCTATGATTTTCTAAAAATTCCCTTTGGTGTGACGAATTCCACTGTAGTTTTCATGGATTTGATAAACCAGATTTTCCAGCTATAATTGGACCTGTTTTTTGTTTTCTTCATTGATAAAATACTCATCTACCCTGCATCAGAGGAGGAGCATGCAAAGCACTTGAGGATGGTTCTTGATTTTCTTAGAGAGAACCATCTTTATAGAAAACTCTTGAAGTGTCAGTTCTTGATACATGTGGTTCACTTTCTAGGGCATGTCATTTTTGAAAATGGTTTATCCATGGATCCAGCAAAGATCAAGGTAGTACTTTCCTGGAACCCACCAAAGAATGTTTCATAGGTTCGGGGATTTCTTGGCTTGGTAGGTACTATAGGAGTTTTGTGACATACTTCTCTAGTATTGTATACCCTTTGACCACCCGTACATAGAAAGGGAATCTATTTATCTGGTCATAGTAGTTCCTGAGAGCCTTTGAGAAGTTATGGTAGATTATAATGATAGGTACAGTATTGATACTACCAGAGGAAGGCATTGAGTTCATAGTGTATTATGAGGCCTCAAGAGAAGGGATTAGTAGTGTGATGATGTAGCATCAGGCAGTCATCACATACGGGTTGAGGTAGTTGATACCCCGTGAGAAGAACTACATGACTCATAACGCAGAGCTGGTAGTGATAGTCTTCGCCCTGAGGATTTGGAGACACTATATTCCGGGAGATATCTTTAGGGTTTAATCAGACCACCAGAGTCTCAGGCACATATTTATGTTGAGAGACCTGAACCTGAGACACTGACACTAGTCTGAGTTTCTACAGGACTATGGCATCAAGATAGTCTATACTCCATGAATGGGAATTATTTTAGCAGATGTCCTTAGTAGGAAGTCCCATGATCGCTTAGTTCAGGAAGCTTTAGAGAAGTTAGCTTTCATGAAGCTGACCCTGGAAGAGTATGAGGATATATCATTTCATCAATCAATGGTTTTGACTCCTTCTCTTCTCGAGCATGTGAGAGAGTCCCAGCTGAGAGACATAGACTGTGAGGTTTTTCATGACTAGATATCCACAGGTGACTCACCAAATGGATATTCTGAAGGATGGAATCATGAAATCATTTTATTGGGGTGGACAGTGGTTTTTTAGTCAGGATGTGGGTACAGGTGATGCAAGAGTTCCACACCTCTCCCCTGGTTGTACATCCCGATTTGGGGATGATGTATAGAGACCTTCAGTGGTAGTTTTGGTGGTTGGGCATGAGAAAAAGCATAGATGAGTTCATATATCATTTTCTCACTTATCAGCAGGTGATGGCTAAGCACTAAGTTCCGATAGGAGAAAACCATGCGTCAATGGACCATCTCTTTGGTTCACGTGCAGTGCCAGTATGGGAATGTGCAGGAGAGTTCCTGGGAGTGGTAGATCCAAGTGAGGGCTTAAAATCCTGAGTTTTTTTCCTAGTTGTTATTTTTTGGGGATAAAAATATTGAAGGATGGAATGATTTAAAGATCCAATTTTTTTCTTTTAAGACTTTAAAATATTTCTATATATATTTCCAGAGCTAGTAGTTGAGACGACATATGATTTCGAGGCCCGGTGTGCCCAAAATTATATTTATAAAAATATTAAATATATTTTATATTTCAAAAGCACGGTTAATTAAATAAAATGGGATAAATATTAAATGGTTGATCAGATTAGAAATATGATAACATGGTTGAGTCTCGAACGTGGTTTGTACCCTAGGAATGACCTAAATTGAGTCAGTGTGGGACGTTCATACCCATCTCTCATTGGAGGTGCATTTAATATATAAATTAATTTAATTACATAATTAATTAGTTCATTGTATAGTGAAATGGATAAGTCTATAAATATATCGTTATGGATTTTTTGTCTAGGGTTGGTCTCATAACCCTACAATAAATGATGAGATATCTCCTTCCCTTTTTGTTGGTGGATCATGATGTAGAAACATCTGATCAGATAAGATCAAGATGTGACGAATATAGAGGATCTTCATCCTTCATTAGAGAACACATTATTCATCAATTATTGATCCCAAATATAGATAGGACTCATCAATTCTGTTTTTTATTCCATTTTGATTAAATTATTGAGCAGATCAAACATTTTTCTTGGATTTGTGCACTTTTCCAGCCTTTGCATTTGCCCATGTACATAAATTAATTTTTTTCAATTGTTTTCTAATACTAGGATATCGGGTCTTGATCGACAGGACAATAATGCTTGGCATCTATCCGTAAACCTTTTTATTGTGCCTTTATCCTAATTCTTCTTTTCCTTCATCACTAGTTGGATCCCCACAGTCCCGATTCAACTTTTCCTATAGGTACCGAGTCTGATTAAAACCCCCAGATTCACATCGGATCAACAAAATGATAATGAATCAATGAATAGAGAATATACATAGGAATCCTTTGGTGTGTCATGATTTATTCCAAGTGAATTTCATGTGCATAGCCTCATGATAGAGTCTACTCAGCATGAACATGACAATGGTCGAGCTCAGATCTCCGATGGGGTGGTCGTACATGGTCATCACAGTGGGCATTAATAATTAATAATAATAATAATAATGGTGCAATAAAATATTTGATTAATTATATTAAATATTTTTAATTTAATAATGGAAATAAATTTAAATTAAATGTTCTTAAATTCATAAAGTAAAATTGTGTAAACCAATTGGTTTTAATTTAATGAGATATAAGATATAATATATGAGATATGAGATATGAGATATAAGATATGATATATGATATATAAGATATAAGATATAAGATAAAAGATATGAGATATGAGATATAACATATAAGATATGAGATATGAGATATAAGATATAAGATACAAGACATGAGATATAAGATATGAGATATAAATCGTGATTAAATAATATTATATCAGTGATATCATTTAATTGAGGCATCCGTTTGACAAACCATCAGTTAAAACGTGATCCTAGAATTAAGAAGGTCATTTTAAGGCTAATGTTGGATAACTTTTTTGAATTCTTACCTCAGGTTAATGAAACACCCAATAATAATAAAATTATTATTATTGTGGAATCTTGTATCTGAAATATCTCCCTCATATGGTGTCAGAATGATGAACTATCTGTGATATAGAGAACTAGAAATTTAGGTGGATCTTCCAAGACCAATATTAGATATTTATTTTTGACTTGTTTCTCGATCCCATGAGATTTCATTCAAGCCTGATGCGGTGAAATGATGGTTTTTCACTAATTGTTCAATTGGGTCATGTTAATAGCATATATCGATCATTTTTTCATGAAGATCATAATGGTGTGATCCATTTGTCCATCTAGGGCTATTTGAAGAGGAATATTAGAAAAATTATGTTTTTCCCTTCGGACTGACGATGAACCTAGTTTGTTCATCAAGATTTTGGTTGAGACATATCATGTAGTACCCTTACACATCGTGTAGTCCTACATAGTTAGAAATCCTTGTGCTGGAAAGGAAATTTCCCTATAAAAGAGTGGGAAAACATGTTGTGTGGGTCTCTTACATGTCATGTATTCCTTTATGAATCTTCATGATTTTGTATCTCTTTTGTTCAGACTCATATTTTGGCACGCGAGTAGCCTATCCTGAGTGTTTTTTCATGTAAAAAATGTTGTTTTCTTCCATTGTGTATTTTGAGATATGATGTGAGGCATTATGATCATTATGCTTCTTAAGGAGACACATGATGATGGCAGAGATCATGAAAGATCACCAGAACTTTCCCGAAGTTACCTTCCAATAGGGTTGTGCAGTGGTGTTACTCAATGATCTTTGTGAGTTACCCTCTAGAAGGGATGATCAGTGGAGTTCCTCAATTTTCTAGGTGGTACCCTCCAATAGGAATGGGTAGTAGAGTTCTCTGATGATCTTTTCAAGTAACCCTCTAGTAGGGCTAGGAGTAGAGTTCCTTGATGTTTTGGGTGGTAACCTAGCACAGGGTTGGGCAGTAGAGTTACTTGACATTTTGGGTGGTACCCACCAATGGGGTTGGGAAATGGAGTTCCCTAATAACCTTTCCCAAGCGGTTCCCTCCAGCAGTATTGGGCAGTGGAGTTCCTCAGTGAATTTAGAGTAGAACCCCACCAAATGTACTAGGGTGTGGGTTCTCTTTGAGTTTTTGACCACTCAGTTTTGTGTCACAATGATGAAACGTGGTTAGACATAGAATTTGACTCATTAAAAAGATGAACAATTTCCCCATTGAGATGAGTTTTGTGACATGACCAAAATTGTTTGAGTCATTCAGTGCCACCCAAATCTAATTGTATCAAGGTGTGCTGATTTATTTTCTTAGACTTGTGTGTTCAGGGAAGACGCATAGGATGATCAACATCATTGATGGACTTTTTTAACTATTGGATAATCTTATTCTTGGGCTATGCTATGAGAGAGAGATCCCATTACCCTATTTTTTGTGCTTTTCTTACTGATAATATATATATATATATATATATTATTTCTTCTAGGTTCACAATTTGGATTTGGATACTCTATATCCAAGAGAGTTGAATACGTGTGGGGTATTCCACATTCTTTCTATGACAACCCTGATATTTTATTTCACAATTAAACTTAATTTATTACATAAACATCATTTGATACAACATTGAAGATCGAGAGGTCTATTGTCTTTGGGGCTTTGGATCATTACATAACAACTTAAAACATGAAAAACAACATATTTATTGAAAACTTTTCTTTACATTACCACTATATTCCCTCGCACTTAGCATTGCATGGGATAACCTGAGGAGAAGCATAAGAAAATGGTGAGCAATAAAGACCAGTAAGGGAATAATAATGGAATAACATGAGGATTACAATACATGTTAGACAATAGGCATATAAATATAGCATAAGAGAAAAATAAACATAATGTCATGATAATGCATGATAATCATAACATGGAAATGTGGCAAAAACACTTAACATGAAATTAGCATGAGCCAAGGCTCATTGAACATGGAGCATGAGTAAACCCTCATTGAACATGAAGCACCAGTAAAGATTCATTTAACTTCAAATAGAATGAGTCAACACCCATTTCACATGACGTATCATGATACTATACTTTACCCAAGGCATTGGAGTGCTATAAGGGAGTACCCTTCTTAAACATTTCATTTCATGCATAAGTGTGCCACATGGATCATATAACATGGATTCATAAAACATCATCATTTATTCCACGATAAAATTATGTGGAATTAATACATGAAACTTTATAATAAATAAGTAGATGTTCATAAAGGTGAATACCCTTTATAGAGATATGGTCATGGTATTCACTACACAATGACATTAGCTTGGAAAATCAGGGTAATTTCGGCAGCGTAACGACGTGATGTAAGAATTCATAAAAATGGTTGATGAGTGATAAAGGGGTGTATCATCATATGTACATGAAATTTATAGTAAGGGGTCATATAGATACATTTCCCAACAATTGTAATGGAATTTTTATGCATAATACAAAAGGATTACTTGGATGTAAAATAAGAGAGAGAAATCCCTCACGGAATTTTGGCATAGTAACAAGTGTACATGGGAGGAATTTATTGAGAGATAAAGGCGTCTCTCATAATTCAAAAAAAGGAGGGATGTATGGGGGAGGTGATAAACCATAAACCAACTTTTATAATTGAAATTAAAATGGAATAACAACATTAAGAAAATTGGACAAAAATGAGAAAGGAAGAAAAACCCTTACTTGGAAGTGTGCTTCCAAAGGTTTGAGAGAGGCTTAAGAGAGGCTTATTGGGAGCTTGGGGCACCTTTTAAGGATTATTGAGAGAGTAGGTCAGAGTTTGGACTAACTCCAAAGGGTTTGAGTGAGGAGGAAGTGTGAGCTTGGGTGGGTTTATATAGGAAAGGTGGAAATTCTTTATTATTTAGGTTTGGGACACCTCCAATTAAACAAATCCAAACCACAAACCATCCCATGGTTTTTTGCCATGGTTTTTGGAAAAGGGAAGTGGAAAAAAATATTTTATAAGGCCAAAGTCTGAACTTCTTAAAATAATGGGGTTGCTTATGTGGAGGTGAGTCACACTCCCAAGGAAAACAATTTAAAAAGACAAGATGTTTAATAAGTCTTGAAGGGACCATTAATGCTTTGTAAAATCAGTCAAACAAACCTAAAATGACATTATTTTAATGGTAAAACATATATTAGCCGAAAATAAATCTTATAGTATTTTATTACAACACTATTGGGTCATTATGATGTCATAAAACACATTATATTTTAAAATTTATTTAATTTGTACCCAAACATTTGACTGTATCTGAAAATTATGAAAAATTCACTATTGGATAATATTGACGTCCTGATTCTATAAATAATATTCATTTTATCTAACTAATTATCTAAATATGTTAATTTTCACTTTTAAAATAAAAACCTACATTTATCGAAAATTCATGGGTTTTGACAAAAATGGCTTTCAAACCTTAATAAAAATTACAATAGCATTCATAAAATTATACAATCATTAATATTTAATAAAAATTAATTTAATAACAATAATAATATTTTATTAAAATATTATTTAATTCAAAAATCCATTAATTCATCAAAATATATTTCTTAGTTGAACATTAACTAAAAATACTATTTGTGCTTTTAAAAAAAACTATTTAACAGGTACAATAATAAAATGAAAAAATATTCATTATTATATAAAAAAGTAATGTACATAACCATAGTACTAGGGTCTTGTTACATAAACCCTTATAACACCCGCATAAGACCAAAGAGTAAGGTGTGTGATGGTGACAGGCTCTTGGTGTGGCTCGGATAACATTGCTCAGGTGGTAATCTCTATCAACTTTCATTTCTCTCGTAGGCGATCCCGCTAGAGCTTAACATATTCAAGATCTTCTTGGGCTTGGTTAAGAGAGAATCCCAATGATTCCACCGCCTTTCTGAGCTCTAACAACTTGGCTTAATATGGGGCACATCTAATAGATGATACCATCACTTCCTTTATCTGAGTAAATGGGATTTGTTAAAGCCCTATGTTTATACTAAACAGGTGATCACTGTTCAATGACTATATTAGAAACAGTCATAATTCTTAACATAAAACCAAAAAACTTGACATTTTATATAAAAATTTAACATAAATAGGCATTTAAATAGATCAATAGGGGTTTACATTAATAAAAGTTTGGGTCGTTACAATATTCCCCCCTTAAAAAAATTTCTCCATTGAAATTTTCTTTTTCTATACTAAATCAGATGTGGGTAACTCTGCTTCATCATTTCCTCTTATTCCCATGTTGTTTCTTCAAAATTATGGTTTTTCCACAACACCTTGACAAGGGGCATTGTCTTATTTTGTAGAACTTTTTCTCTATGATCTAAGATCTTCAACGGTTGCTCCTCATAAGAAAGGTCATCCTCTAACTATACCACCTCTGAAAAGATTACATGTGAAGGGTCTAGTATATACTTTCTTAAGTTGTATACATGAAATACATCATGTACTTTGGCCATGGTAGGTGGAATTGATAGCCAATGGGCCACAGCCCCGACACGATCAAGAATCTCAAATGGGTCGATGTACCTTGGACTTAACTTCCCATTCTTTCCAAACCTCATGACATTCTTCCACGGAGATATGCATAGAAATACCATGTCTCCAACTTTAAACTCAAGGTCTCATCGACAGTTATCTGCATAACTATTTTGTCGACTCTGTGCTGCCTTGATATGCTGCTGAATGGTTTTCACCTTCTCCACCATTTCTTCGACTATTTCTGGTCCATGCAGTTTATGCTCACCGACCTCATCCCAACATGACTATGTTCTACACCTTTTCCTATAAAGGGCTTCATATGGTTCCATTTGGATTATCGAGAGGAAACTATTATTATAAGAGAACTCAACCATAGAAAGATGTTGATCCCATCCTCCTTTAAAGTCCATTGAGCACGCTCTCAACTTGTCCTCAAGTGTTTGGATAGTCTTCTCAGATTGTCCATCAGTTTGAGGATGATAGGTCGTACTGAAGTTCAGTTCAGTATTCAGAGCATGTTGAAGACTCTTCCAAAACATGGAGGTGAATCTTGGATCTCGATCAGACACAATAGATAGTGGTACTCCATGAAGCCTTACCACTTCCCTGATATATATCTTTGCCAGTTGATCTAATGATAAATCCTCCAAAATTGAAATGAAGTGTGAAACATTTGTAAGACGATCCACCGCATCCCAGATTTCATTGTTGCATTTGGATGTCTTCAGAAGTCTGGTGACAAATTCCATGGTGATGTTCTCCAATTTCCATTCTAGTATGGTCAATGGTTGCATTATCCCCTTAGACTTCTTCCTCTCTGCCTTCACTTTCTGACACACTAGGCACTTTGATGTATATTCAACTATCTCCTTCTTCATATTATCCCACAAATAATACTCATAGATATCTCGATACATATTTGTGTTTCCTGGGTGAATAGAGAAATTCTAACTAAGTGTATCATCCAAAAGTTCCTTCTTCAGCTCCAGACTTAATAAAACACATATTCTTTTCCAAAATCTCACAATCCATTATTCATTAACATTAAACTCAAATGATTTCCCTTTTCCAATAGCTTCCACTTTTTCTTTAATTCCCACATCATCTTTTTGAGCATCTTTTATCCTTTCCAAAAGTGACGGTTGAGAAATCATTTATGAAAGGATTTATGATATTCCCTTCTTTATGATCCCCATATCCATCTTCATCAAATCTAAGATGATTGGTTCCTTTTCAATTATAATCAATGATAGAATCGTTGATTCCTTTCTACTTAGGGCATCTTCCACCTTGTTCGTTTTCCCAGGGTGGTAATGGATTGAGCAGTCATAGTCTTTGATCAGCTCTAACCATATTCATTGGCGCATGTTCAACTTTTACGTGTGAATATATACTTGAGGATTTCTGTGGTCCGTATATATTTCACACTTCTCCTAAAAGAGATAATGCTACCAAATTTTCAAAGCGAAGATCACTACATCCAACTCTAGGTAATGTGTTAGATAGTTCTATTCATGAAATTTTAATTGCCTTGAAGCATAAGCAATGAATTTATCATTTTGCATCAACAAACATCCAAGGACCTTTTTCAAAGCATCATTGAATACCACAAAATGTTCTCCACTTGTGGGTAATGTGAGCATGGGAACAGTGATAAGCCTCCTTTTTAACTCCTTGAAGCTTTCTACACATTCCTCACTCCAAGAAAACATTACTCCTTTTCGAGTTATCTTGGTAAGAGGGTTGGAAAATTGTGATAAATTTCTCACAAATCATTGATAATATCCAGCTAAGCCCAAGAATCTACGGATATCTGTTACAGATGTTGACCTCAACCATCCATCAATTGTATCTATTTTGGAGGGATCCTCAGATATCCCATTGCTGGTGATGATATGGCCTAATAATGAGACCTCCTTCAAAAAGAACTCACACTTAAAGTACTTTTCATATATCTTCTCCTTCTGCAAGGTCTCTACTACAGTTCTTATATACTCCTCATGATCCTCCTTGTTTTTAGAGTATATCAGAATATCATCTATAAAGACAACCACAAATTTGTCAAGGTAATCTCTAAATACTCTATTCATCATGTCCATGAAGATTGTTGGAGAATTAGTGAGTCTGAAAGGCATTACTAAGAATTCATAGTGCTCGTATCTTGTACGAAAAGAACTCTTGGAGATATCTTACTTATTCACCCTTATGTGATAATATCCTGACCACAAATCAACAGGGGAGAAGTATTGTTCTCCATGAATCTGATCGAACAAGTCATCAATTCGTGAGAGAGGATACTTGTTCTTTATCGTGATTTTTTTGAGCTCTCGATAATTGATGAAAAAGCGCATTGACCCATCCCTCTTCATGATGAAGAGGACTGGTGCACCCCTTGGTAAAGCACTTGGGTGTATAAACCATTTATCCAGATTCTCTTGTAGTTGTTTCTTCAGCTTCTCAAGATCCACAACAGTCATTTTATATAGATTCTTGGATATTGGAAATTCCCCATGTATAAGATCAATTGATAATTAAACATCTCTTCTAGGAGGAAGACCAAGAAATTCCTTGAGAAACACTTCAGCGAATTTCCTCACAATAGGCATGTCTTCTATGATGGTTACCTCTTTATAATCAATCAGCTAAGCAAGATATGCATGCTCATAGGGCAGTAATATCCACACTTGAGATTGTGGATCTAAAGAAGATTCATCTTCCTCCTAGAACTTGTAAAGAATCGAGGGTCGGATTCTCCATATGGAGAGTGATTTACCTCTCACGGCAATTTATATTGGCTCTATATAAGGAAAGCCAATCCATTCCAATAATCGCATCAAATTCCACCATAGGGAGTACTAAGAGATTCATCAGTAAGTTTAATACATATATTATGACAGGGGAGGAGTTATATTCAAGGGATGCAATGATTTTCCCATTTTTCGTACTCACTGACATCTTCACTTCCATGATTTGTGGTGGTGCTGAGATTGTTCTACTAAACTTTAAAGATATAAAAGAATGCGTAGAACTTGAATCAAAAAGTATGTTCACCATTATTGAATTAATAACTAGTGTACCTGTCACCAATTCATTGTTGGAGTTCACTTCCATAGTAGTGATGGAAAAATCTCGCCCTTGATGCCTTGGAGGTTGTTGGTTGCCTCTAAAAACCCTTGGCTTAGGGAACTGATTTGAAAGATTCCATGGTTCTTTGTAGTTGTATCAATAAACCATTCGTTTAGGTTTTAACGGAGAATTCCTCTCCTCTGTCATATCCATGTGTCTTTCTTTCCGATAGTTAATAGCTAGGTTCCCTTCTCTTCTACACATAAAGCATTTCCTCGTCCCCTTCAAGAAATTTCTAGGGTTCTTCTTTCTGCACCTTTGGAAAGTGGGGTGCTGGATCTTCTTAGCACCATTTGATTTATCCATCATACCACCAGAATTGAAGTCCACCTTACACTTCTTATCCCCATGATACCCCTGAGATTATCTGATCTCTATTTCAACCTTGAGGGCACATCGTACAATTTACTCATAGCTGTCGAAGTCATGGAGTGCCAGCGCTTTCCAGAGGCTAGGATTCAGCCCACCAAAGAAGTGGTCAACCTTGCATTCAGGTGTAACAATAAAGCCAGAAGTGTATCTTGAAAGACTTTTGATTTTTTCCTTGTATGCTCCAGAATATTCCTCGTCTTTTTTCTTGAGGGCAAGGAAGTCCCTTTCCATCTTAATCCGGAGGGTGTGCGGAAAATATTTATCGAAAAACACCTTCCAGAAATCCTTCCATTCCAATGCCTCGATCTCCTCCTCAGGCTTTGTATTTTTTATCAAAGTCCACCATTGATCAGCTTCACCCTCTATATGATAAGCAGCCAGGAGAACCTTCTCTTATTCAGAACATTTAAGGATGGAGAAGATATTTTCAATGGAGTTTATCCATTTTTCAGCGATTGAGGGATCAGATGAACCATTAAAAGTATGAGGTCTTTGTCTCATGAATCTCTCAATAGAAACTTTTTCTTTCTTAGGGGGGGTTGAATGTTCCTCTTGACCCATGTTTCTATTCAAAACTTGAGTTAGTTGATAGACAAGCATGACAATGTCCGTGATTCCCTCTCCCATTGGATTGGCCATCTCATTAGTACAATCGTCACATTTATCTTCACATCGGTTATTAGCCCGAGTCCTCCTATTACCGGCCATTGGCTGGAATACAAGGAGAGTTAGGGGTAACACATAAAGGGTAATCCAAATAAAAAATCTGATGACTTATAAATAACTTGTATTTCTTTGATGTATGAATCTATAGGCTTCAATATATGTTATTCAGGATCTAATTTTTAACATATATTCTTAGAGGAATTTTTTAATTCCCTTAATAAGGGTTCATACTAAGATTGTGAATTTACCAAATCATATCCCCCAGGAGTGCCATAACCAAGAGTGCAGCAAGGCCCATTGTTGTGCACCAGTTCCGGTTCTAGTCCAGCTCAAAGCGGTGTTTTCGGGTTTTACCCCTAGGATACATCTGTGGTAGGGCCGCCTCTACCTGCTTGTATCCAGACAGGGATGTATTTTCTTGATAAAACACTTACTCAATACTCACCCAAACTTAAGGATGTTTTTATTATACTTTTATTGAATCCAAGGCTTTAATAGGGTTTTCTAATCCTAATCCCAAAAATAACTAAACCTATCCTCTGATACCAACTATGACAACCCTGATCTTTTATTTCACTATTAAACTTAATTTATTACATAAACATAATTTGATAAAACATAGTAGATCAAGAGGTCTAGTGTCTTTGGGGATTATTATCCTTACATAACAACTTAAAACATGAAAAAAAACATCTTTATTGAAAACTTTCTTTACATGACCACTATATTCCCTCGTACTTATCGTTGCATGGGATAACCTGAGGACATGCATAAGAAAAGGGTGAGCTATAAAGCCCAGTAAGGGAATAATCGTGGAATAACATGAGGATTAAAATATATGTTAGACAATATGCATATCAATAGAGCACAACATAATCATAAACATAAAGGTATGATAATTCATGATAATCATAACATGGAAATTTGGCAACAACACTTTACATGGAATTAGAATGAGCCAAGGCTCATTGCACATGGAGCATGAGTAAACCCTCATTGAACATGAAGCATGAGTAAAGCCTAATTGAACTTGAATTATAATGATTCATCACCCATTGTACATGACTTATCATGATACTATACTTTACCCAATGCATTGGAGTGCTATAAGGTCACACCCTTCTTAAACATTTCATTTCTTGCATAAGTGTGCCACATGGATCATATAATATAGATTCATAAAACATAATTATTTATTCCATGATAAATTAATGTTGAATTAATACATGAAAATTTATAATCAATAAGTAAATGTGCATAAAGGTGAATATGCTTGATAGAGATATGGGCATGGTATTCACTACACAATGACATTGGCTTGGAAAATCGGTGTAATTTCGGCAGCGTAACGGCGTGACGTAAAAATTTCTAAAAATGGTAGATGAGAGAGAAAGGGGTGTTTCATAATATGTACATAAAATGTATAGTAATGGGGTCATATAGATACATTTTCCAACAATTGTGACGGAATTTTGTTGCATAATACAAAAGGATTACTTGGATGTAAAAGAAGAGAGAGAAATCCCTAATGAAATTTTGGCATAGTAATGGGTGTACATGGGAGGCATTTATTGAGAGAGAAAGGGGTCTCTCATAATTAGAAAAAAAGTAGGGCAGTATGGGGGAGGTTATAAACCATACCCCAAAATTTATAATTGAAATTAAAATAGATTAACAACATTAATAAAATTGGACAAAAATGAGAAAGGAAGAAAAACCCTTACTTGGAAGTGTGCTTCCAAAGGCTTGAGAGAGGCTTCTTGGGAGCTTGGGGAACCTTTGAAGGATTCTTGAGATAGTATGGAAGAGGTTGGACGAACTCAAAAGGCTTCAAGTGAGAAGGAAGTGTGAGCTTGGGTGGGTTTTTATAGTAAAGGTGGGAATTATTTATTATTTAGGTTTGGGACACCTCGCATTAAACAAATCCAAACCACAAACCATCCGATGGTTTTTTCCAATGGTTTTTGGAAAAGGGAATTTAAAAAAAATATTTAATAATTCCAAAGTCCAAACTTCTTAAAATAACGGGGTTGCTTATGTGGAGGTGAGTCACACTCCCAAGGAAAACTATTTAAAAAGACAAGATGTTTAATAAGTCTTCAAGGGTCCATTAATGTTTTGTAAAATAATTCAAAAAAACCCAAAACCACATTATTTTATTGGTAAAACATATATTAGCCAAAAATAAAGCTTATAGTATTTTATTACCTCACTATTGGGTCATTATGATGTCATAAAACACATTACATATTTAAACGGTATTTAATTTTTACCCAAACATTTGATTGTCTCAGAAAATTATGAAAAATTCACTGTTGGATAATTTCAACATCCTAATTCCAGAAATAATATTCATTTTATCTAAATAATTATCTAAATATTTTAATTTTCACTTTTAAAATAAAAACCGACATTTATCGAAAATTCATGGATTTTGCAAAAATGGCTTTCAAACATTAATAAAAATTACAATAGCATTCATAAAATTATACGATCATTTATATTTAATAAAAATTAATTTAATAAAAATAGTAATATTAAATTAAAATATTATTTAATTAAAAAAATCCATTAATTCATTAAAATATATTTCTTAGTAGAACATTAACTAAAAATACTATTTGTGTTTTTAAAAAGAAAAACAATTTACAAGGTACAATAATAAAATGAAAGTATATTCATTATTATATACAAAAATAATGTGCATAACTATAGTACTAATGTATTGTTATAGCCCCTTATAACACCCGCATAAGACTGAAGAGTAAGGTGTGCGATGGTGATAGACTCTTGGGGTGGCTCAGATAACATTGCTTGGGTGATAATCTCTATCAACTTCCATTTCTCTCATAGGAAGTCCCGCTCGAGCTTAACATAATCAAGCTCGGCTTGGTCTTGGTCAAGAGTAAATCCCAATGATGCCACCTCCTTTCTGAGCTCTAACAAATGAACTTCGTATGGGGCATTTCGACTAGATGTGCCCATCGCTTCCTTTTTCTGAGTAAATTAGATTTGTTAAAGCCCTATATTTATACTAATCAGTTGATCACTGTTCAATGGATATATTGGAAATGGTCTTAATTCTTAACCTAAACCAAATAAGTTGAAATTTATATAATCATTTTACATAAAGAGGAATTTAATTAGATCAAGATAGATTTCCATTAATGAAAGTTTGGTTCATTACACTTTCCATGTTTAGTTTCTCATGGTTGGATGATTCCACTCTCCTACTATAGGCAGTTAAGACCTGATGAGAATTTCATCTTCTCATCAAGTCAAGATCCTTGTTTTTGGATGATTTTACTTTTACTATCTTGTTGGATTGATGTGTACTCTTTCATTTTACCTTGTGCATTTGTTGTCTTCCTCTTCTATTTAATCTCTTACTGCTCCCCCTATTGCATTCAGGGAATCCTACTATGTGTGTTTATACTCAACCCAACATGGTCTTTTCATGCACATGCCATGTCTTATGATGATGATGGATAGGTTGATCATGGCTTCAAACGATCTTAGGGATACGGGGTGCCCAGACCATGTTCGGTGGTTGTAGTGTGGTATTTAATAGCCAGGATCCCATTCAGCTTTTTACTTTTCCAGTTTTCAGTCAGTTTGGGACACATATCTGGGTGGGTGTTTATTTTTTCCCTTTTCTTTTCAGTTTACACTATTCTATATTAGTACCTTCTAGCGGTTCATTCATGTTTGGTTTACTTTATACCATATTTTCATCTTTTACTTTCTCTCTCTACACTTTTTCAATATGTTTCTTTTGTTCATGTCTAAAGGTTCTTAGGCTAAGGCCTCCCTGAGTTACTTATTCCATCAGTGCTTGTCGCCACCCCTAGCATGTAGAGGAAGGCTTGGGGTAGTTGAGGATAGATCCGTATCTTGGGTCGGTTTGTGGCAGTATGAGTATTTTTTCAAGTCATTCATTCTCATGAACACGCCAGGAATTTTCATGGACCTGATGAATCAATTTTTCCACTAGTATTTGGATTCATTCTTAGTGGTTTTCTGGAATATATCTTACTATATTCTGATACTCTAGATGATCATTTCAAACACCTTTATTTCATTCTAAATACAATTAGAGAGCATGTGTTATATACCAAGATGAAAAAATGTCATTTATGGATAAATAAAATTCACTTTTTGGGTCACATCATCTCATAGATGGGAGTATCTAGGGATATGAGAAGGAGAGTGATGTGGTTTCATGGGAGAATCCCAATAATTTCTTTGACATATGGTACTTTTTAGTTCTGTTTGGTTATTATAGGTGCTTCATTCAATATTTTTACATATACACCTCTCATTATCTTGAATAAAAAGGGTGTGGGATTTATATGGTCTAAAGTGTGTGAAGAGTCCTTTCAGTAGCTAAATGGACGGTTGACTTCTGTGATGATCCTAATTCAACCAGATCTTGGAAGATTCTCTATGGTTTACTGTGATGCATCAAGTATCATACTGGGAGCTTTCCTGAGGAAGTACAAATGATTCATGGAATATAGGTCTCTCCATTTGATACCCCATGATCTGAATTATATGATATATGACCACTAGTTAGTTGCATTTGTACATGCCTTACTTTGTTGGAGGCACCATTTTCTAGGAGAGTATTTTTTTAGTTTAAGAAGAAGAAAAAATCCTAAAATACATATTTATGTAGTGTGACTGAAATCATAGATAGATAATATGGGTTGAGTGTCTTCATTCATTCAATTTGGAGTAGGTGTACACACCTAGTAAAGGTAATGCAATAGCTGATGATCTAAGTTTATAAAAAAATTAGACCCAAGCGGTATGGGAGGCTAGCAATGAATAGAAATTAAGGGACTTGTTCTATAAGATGCACTTGGAGGTTTAGGATAGTTATGGGAATACATTTCTCTCATCCTTAGCTATGGGATCCACACTTCTGGATAGGGTAAAGAAATTACAGTTATCATACCCTAAGGGATTAGTCCTAAGGGATACTGTGGTATGGGAGGACTCACCACCTAGATGGACTATTGGCGAGGAAGAAAATATATGTATTAATGGTCGCATTTGGGTTCAAAATAATTTATGAGAGGATATAATGTGAGATTAACATTCCTCCACTTGGGTATTGCATCCTAGTCTTAACAAGATGTATCAAGATTTACACTTCTAGTATTGATGGCCTAGTATAAAGCAGAAGATTGCTGGTTTTGTTACTTGGTGTTCCAACTGATAGAAAGTGAAGGAAAAAAACCAATGAACAGTGGGGATGTTACAACAATTTACCATTCCTGGGTAGATGGGAGGATGTGTCCATGGATTTTTTTATTAGTCTACCAAAGTTCACCCTAAGGTAGTGATTTCATATGGGTCATTGTGGACAGGTTGATGAAGTTCACCCATTTGTTGTGCATCAAAGAGACCTTATAAATAGATGAGAATGTAATAATGTACATATGGGATATTGTACACCTTCAGGGGCTCCTCATACCATTGTATAAGATAGGGATTCTTGGATAACATATCATTTTTGGTAGGGGCATATAGGGCTTTGGGTTCATAAGTGCTTCTGATCATGGCATACAACCCTCATAAGGGAAACTTGGGGATGGGTTTCTTTAAGGGTGGAATACTGTAAGTAGCTAATTTTTCCTTGAGGTACAGATCCTTCAATTTTTAGTTGAATTACTTGGTTTTACCCTCAAATAAATGCTTATTAATCTATAGAAGAAACTAGGGTTTCTAACGCTTATTGTGAGCTTGAATCCCCATCTTTTGGAGGAAACTGTTGGGCCACACATTTAGTAGAAAAGTTGTCGCTCAGTCCTCATAGTTTGGTTAAACTATGTGTGGTAGTTTAGTACTATGTCTAGGGTTGCCCCATTTGTTCTAGCCATATAGGTCAAATAGCACAGATGTTTGATTTTGGTAGGTCCGATTGTACAAATGTTTCGTATGGGTTATTCATGGTTAGTCTAATTGTGTGTATATCCCATGGAGGGGGTGAGTTGAGGCAGAACTAGGCATATGGTTTGGATAACCATGCATCCAAATTATTAGAATTATTAATTCTTAGTAAAAAAATACTATTTTACCTTACATATTTAAAATAACTTGCCCCACATTCTTCTTTTTTCCAATGGAAATCCTCTCCTCCCTTGTGAGCTCTCTCATGCCTAGTGTTAGGCTTTGAATCCATTTCATAGTCGGACATCTGAATCAACATTCGTTCATCTCATTGGATAAACACCGATGATTTATTTATTACTTAGGCCAGTTATTAATTTTTCTATCAATCAATGACATTATTTTGATTCAAGATAATATTCACTATTTCTAGGGTTTTTTCCATTTTTATATTTTCTTTCAATCCAGGTATAACCAAGGGTCGATACATGACAAGGGATATACTACGGGTATAAGGTAGGTGGTCTATACCTTTTCTATTTAATTCTGGTAGTGTATACCCTATTTCTATTGTGTCACATGCTTGACCTTTCAGGCATTTCTTTCTAAATTATTAAACACTTAACACAAATGTTAAATTATTATTTAACACATGCCATGACCCCCCCCCCCTTAAGGATGGTCATTTTCAATGTCAACCTGAACAACCCATAGGGTGGTTTTATCCCTCTAACTATGAATATGTCACCCTTGGGGTGTATTGAGCTCAATTTATGTTATTGGGAATTGAATATGGTAATAAAGTGGATTGTTAAAGGATGTAAGAACATTAAAACAACTTTTCATTTTTTGTGAAATATATGAAGTGGATAATCCCTTGGAATGAATATGATTATGAATGGATTAATGAAAATATATTTGAAATGGTTTATGAAATAGTGAATGGATTGGTAATGATGATGATGGGGTTCATGGTATGGCACCGACAATCCACATAGATGCCTTGGAAATTTCTACTCCATGGGTTCATCTTACTTGTATGCCTTGAACATTTCTACTCCAAAGATCCAGCTTGCTTGGATGCCTCATGCATTTCTTCTCCTTAGATCCTGGCCCGTGTAGGACTGATACATGATTACTTAATCTGGGTCATTGTTGATGTTAACCATGCTTTAAAATTATCCATTACGTTATGGTTTCTTGATCACAATGGGCCTTGATATACTAGATAGTATCACTTCTACTTTATCACATTAATTTCTATTATACATGCACACTATTTCATATTATATGCATAGACTGTACTTGTTATAGAAACCATTGGTGGTGTCCTACTAAGTGTTTTTTCATAGCATGTTTGGTCATCCATTTGGTAAATGAATAGACTTCATTGATGCTGGTAGGGATAGTGGAAATCACCCTCTTGGTGATCCTTGATTGATTATTTTATAGGAGTAGGGGAGCACAGGACCGGGCTATAGCTCGTGATACTGTCTGAAGATAGTTATTTTTCTAATTTTTTCACTTTTGATACATTTATTATACTATATGCCTATTTTTATGTATTACTTATATTTTTTATAGCTCCATGACATACTCATAATTTTATATATGATGTTTCCCTTAGCTTTGACTATTATTATTATTGTCTGGATGATTTATCTTCTGTTTCTGGTTGATATTATGCTTCTCCCATCTATTCATTCATGATAATGATGTGCTGCTATGATCATGTGGGTATAGTCTCCCTGTCCTACCATCAAAGACCCTCACTGCTAGCCAGTAGCCTCTGGCATATGAGGAGGTGCGCTTGAGCCCATGTAAACCACCAACTCGGGGCACTATTTAGTGTCTCTTGGGTTTGGACGTTAGATATATATTCAAATATATTTTATCATATTGTGTATATTTCTTCTTCATTACATAAACATATGTAATTTAATTATTGAAATTATTTTACAAAATTTATTTGAAAAATATAATTTTTTATTTTCGTAATTATATTTTTTATATTTTTATTTCTAATTATGTGATTTAAGCATCTAAATATATTAATTACATATTATTATATAAATATATTATGTTTAATTGTAATATTTATATTTTTTATCATTATATAAACATATTAACTTAATTTATTCATGTGTTTTTTATAAAAATATTTTGTAAATAAAATTTTCTATTTATATATTTTTTGATAATTGTATTATATTTTATCATTTTTTATATAGTTTCATTATATATTTATATATTTAATTATACTTAATGTTATTTTATTATATTAAAATATTATTATTATTATTGACCATATCATTAATATAAATATTTTATTATAAAATAATATACTTATAGAAAAATGAAACAAATGTAACTAAATATCACATATAATATAAAGTTTAATTTGCTTTAGGGGTACTAAATTTGACTTCCATATTTAAACACCAGGTCCATCAGTATATTTTTTTCATTTAATTTTTATCACAAAATTAACACAAGTTTCTTACTGGTGTTGGTCTTATGAGGGTTAGGGTATGGTGAAGTTCTTCAAATTGGAGCGATTGACCTCTAAAAGGATAAGGAATTATAGGATATGAACAGTTCCATGAGGAATAGAAAATAAATCGTTACCTTTAAAAACCTCTTACAATCTCAATAATGTAGCTTGTTAGCTAAATCTTAGAAATTTAAAATCTACAATGGAGTTATGTAAAAAAAGAATAAGGATCACAAGGTAAAAAACATGAAATCAATTTTTAGGAGAGCTAAAAAATCCATTAATTGGTTGATTATGGTTGAACATGGAATCAAAACACCAAGAAATGTGAAATTAATTTTATCATGGGTGTGAGATATTATGTACCATGGGGTTATATTTTTTGATAGTTTTACTTTCCAATTTAATTTTAAACTAAATTTTTCTTCTTTTCTAAAAAAATATAACTATATAAATGATTAAAATAAAAATAAAATTTTATTACCACAATATATAGAAATTCATTAATAGGGAGAGATAACTAGAATAGTTTAAATGGCCTTAGAAATGAGAGAGATGAAAGGGAAGGAGAAATATATATAGTAAAGAGTATAGAAAAGTGGTAAAACATTACTACACAAACACATGACTTTATTTTTTTTTGTAAAAAATCCTTTTATTTTGATATTATAAAAATAATGATTTATTGGATTTTAATATGTTCAATTTTTTGTGATGGACATAATTTTAATATTTGAAACATGTGATGGATGCTTCATAAAAAATCCTTTCTATCAGGGTAATTTCAACTTATAATGAATGAAAAACCTACTGATTGTTTAAATATATTTTATTAATATAATGAGAAGTGAAGTGATTGTGAAATTTGAGGAATCAAACCATGTGTGTCTACCCACAATTTCACAATGTATTTTTTAATAGAATAAGCTCATTGTGACTATCTTTTACTACTAAATTATGTTTGGATCTATTGTAACTTGGATCGGGTATGTCCAGGATCCCTATTAGTGAGAAACCACCCTTAGATAGAGAAACACATGTGGTCAATATAGACGTAGTGACACCTGCAGTCAAGAGTGATGGAGTGACGTGATCTATGTCGATGAACCCCTTCGAAGGAGTGAACCTTGTAGTTTCTCTTGGGAAGGTCACCGTGTTTTGGTCAATTGGATTCAATGGAACCAAAATGAGGCAGTGGCATCATTTCCATTTTCCAGATCTAGTACATAGATGCGGATGGCAGATGCAGGAATGCTCAGTACCGATGATATCCTCTACTCAATAGGTTAATTCTCAATTACCTTCCGGTTTTCTTTGGGGTCGAAATAAGGTAGGGTAGTCATCTTCTACCTGGGTCAATATGAGGTCACAGATGGTGACCTAAGGAACACTTGGGGATTGAGGAGTTACCTCACCTATCCTCCCCTAATTCGGTGATGTTTATTCCTTTGGGGTTCTCATTTTGTGTTCTAGGGTCGGGTTCTGCCATTATTTGATTCTCATATACTCTTTTTGCATTTCCCTTTACACATTCCCCTACTATGGATAGGTTCAAAGGTTTATTTGAAAAAATGGGAAGGTTTTGGTGGATCTGACGATACATGATATGATCTTCGAGGTTGTTGGGTGTGATTCATTGGTGGCTTCGAGGCGATCAGTCTGATCATGTATGTTGATGGTTGATGTGGGCTCGTGTGGGGCTAGGTGGTTCCCAGCACATTACTCTATGTTTTCCTTTCTATTGGAGCGTGTCTGATCTGGAATAGGATTCTTGACAGGTTTGGATTCCCTCTATTTTGGTGTTTTGGTGTTTTGGGTTGGTTATTTCACATGTCTATAATGGTGGATCCCCTTGGACACAATGGTTTTCTTGTGTTTCATCTTGTTCTGCTTATCACATAGCCTTAGAGTGATTTTTGTTAAGTTCTCACTCAACCATAAATTTATTTATTTGAAAATTAAAAAAAATTAGTTGACTATCTTTGATTCAATTTTATGTATATCATGATAAGGTGAACCTACCATGCATGAAGAATTAACTGACTATAAAGGTATATACCAGCAAACCTTGATGTTCAATGAAGGAACCATGGAATCTAATCAACCATACCATGCCTAAATACTCAAAGGATATGTATTAAATATATCTACAAATACTAAAAACAACATTTAAGACATTTAATTTGTCAATATAAAGATAGGATTCAAGATACTTGCATCGTTTGTACAAATAAAGTAAGGATTAATAATCCAAACATCTTTTTAATGATTAAGTCTATATATGATAAGGACTCTCAATACAAAGAATATTTATTATTTTAATTTTTATGCATTCTCAATAATTTTTTTACACTTTTTTTATAATAAAAAACAACATATTAGATCACAACTTTAGCTAAAAACAAATATTAGTACAATGCTTAATGATTCTCCAAAGTTTGCATCAATTTTAAAGGTTTTTTTACCTTTATTAATGATCTCAAATCTGCATTAAATATTCCTTGGATCATATATTATTCATTATTTATTATTTTTATAGAGATCTTATTTCATTGATTATTTATTATTATTTATTTATTAACTTTAAAGAAGATTTTTCTGACAATTATTTCATACTTCTCTCAAATTTTCCTTTTCACTATATTTATGAAAGAGGATCTAGGGTGTGGACCCAAGTTGTTGTAACTACTACTATTCAGATATATTCTATATTTTCTACTCACCATATGGGTATAATATAATAATAATTATTATCTATTATTTATAGGATTTCAAACCCTTTTTAGTGGATTATAATCTCCCTTAAAACATAAACACATTACTTAATTATACTAGGAATTTTTTTCTATTTTTTTCCCTAAAATTTGTTTATGTTTTTTTCAATATCACGGTACCTCAATTACACTTCTATCATTTTTAAAGTAAAAAATTTATTTTCATGAATCATTATTTAAGAAAATTTTAAAATAATTACCATATACTATTTTTTGTATTCTATTGTTTGGTTTATGTTTTGATGTGAGTAATATTGTCTTAGAGGTTAATTTATAATCAACCATATTTTAACTAAGAATTAATCATTACTTTGAGAATATTTTAGAAACTTCCAAAATCCTCCCTCTCTTCAGTTTTTTCATAATATTTTTTTAACATGATTGGATTTTATAAAGTAGTTCAAAACATTAATTTTCTAGTTTAAATTTATATTACATAATTCACTACCCCTCACAAGGATATTTGTGGCAACATTTATATAATTTATCTTCCAAGTTCATTAGATATTATTTTTTTACTTATTTTTAGATATTTATCATGTCCTAATGGAAATGGTTTTTTCCTATAAAATATAGACTCTTGAATGAAAGAGGGTCTTTCTACCAATTGACCATCGTAATTTAATATAACTAACTACTACTAGTGGAAGCCCAAGATTAAAATCCATCTGAAAATATTAGGGATTTTTGTATGAGGTATCACTAAATATTTTTATGCAAATAAAAAATACCCTAGAAATGATTAGAGTGGTACTACTAGGTCTGGTTATCATATAAATTAAATTCTATGAAAGATATTATATATTCACTAAAAAAGGATTAATATAACCCAGTTTTTACCTATGAGACTATGAAATATAGGATTCTTTCACTATTTCTAATTAGGGATCAAACAATATTATGGAGATACATTTAAATATATATACAACCTGATATGATATTTCCAAAATTTAATTTCTTGAATCTATATCTAAATTTTATTTAAGTTTCAATGAATTTATCTGTGCTATAATATTTTTTAGACAAACATTGATACAAGATAAACAAATTCTTAGGATAATAAATATTTCTTTAGATAACTGGAGAAACACTTACATTTCTATACAACAATCATGTAACATTGATAATTTATCTATAAAGGTGTCAGTTGGAAAGTTAGTGATTACGTGAAATTAATCAAGTAAAAAGTGAATATGGTGATGAATCTAAGGATAAGGATATTTCCTTTATTACCTCTAAAAATGTAAGAAAGTAGAAACAGAGTTAAGAAAAAAGTATAGAGATAATAGATGGGATAATTGAATAGTTCATTTAGCAAGGAATATTAACAATTTTTATAAAATAATTTACATTCCATAGTTTATTAAACATTAAATATACTATGGAAAAATAGGTGAATGGAAAAATGACAACACATCTAGTGAGATAATATTATATGAATATAAAATTTAAGGTTATATCAAATCCAAATTCCCAATGATCAAATTCAAGAAATAGTATGAGAAGATAAAGTATATAAACCTATAAAGGATGTCGTATAGAGTGACTATAAATACAAAACTAGTGATTCTTAGCATATTATTAGTGATAAACCATAAGATAATACCGATATATTCTTTATGAAATTAAAATTTAATATTTACTCTATTTATATTTTTTAAAATGAAAATTCTGATGATTTTATTATGTCAGGTGGTGAAGTTGAAGACTATTGTTCTATTATAGAAGATATTATGAATAAAATTATGGGTAAGTAAAAGACACTCAAAATATATATTTATTGTATTTTAAGGAGAAGTGTAAAATGAAAGCTGAAATATTTGATAATATAAATTTGGAAAAAGAGACTAAATTATAAAGGATAATAAATAACACCTAGATATTGACATAGAATAATTTTTATAATATATATATACCTTAAAAAATTCTTGGATACCAAGGACCACCTAAATCCAAAAATGGATATGGTTATTAGAAAAGGTATTTTTTATATTAATTACCTTATGCCAAGTTCTTATTCTTATCCTAAAAGAAAATATCTAGTTTATAATGCTTATAGAACCTCATGGAATATCCCATCTCTTATATCAACAATAACTCCTAGTTTTATGGACCTATGAAGAATTATTTTTAAATAGATCTTCTTGTTCATAATTGTGACACTTATAATGAACAATTTTAGACCCAAATAGATTTGGCTATATAATAATCATTCAATTGTATTTATTTTAGGTTAAATTATAGAAGATAACCCATACAATTCTTTGATATTTTTATAATGGATGTTGAGGTCATATTATAGGTGATTAGATAATCTTAAAAAGCTTAATAAAAGTAGGAGGACATGGTATACTTTGATACAATGATAAATGAAACATAATTATCCTCAGATAATTTTTTATCTAAAATACTTTCTTTATTTTCATATTATTATTTATTTAGGGATTAAAATATAACTTTATTATTATTTTATAGTTAATTGATGATGTACATTATGTTAATTTTGAGATTGATGCATGCATTAAATATAATTCCACGAATGATCTAGCTTTTACTAAAAAGTGAAATTAAAATGCTTATAAATTATATTTAAATTATCCACTTTCCCAGCATGTATCTTTTCTATGTGACTTTCCTATGGAATATTTTTTTGGAATAATTTATTTGGAAATTTTAATGTGAACTCCCCTAAAAAATACTATTAGGGGGTTAATTATATGTCTTTCAAATATGAATTTCCAAAGTAATAAAATCTATAACCATGCCAAAAGGGTAAGAAAAAAATATTTTAATTTTTAATAATTGATTTCTATATACCAAACCTTATATTTTTTTAATATAAATTTATTTAGAAACTTTAGATTTTCTAGTCTAGGTTGCAAGAATTAATGTTACATCATTGCTGGTGACTACTCAAGGTCACTTGGGAATACATTCTAGCTCAAAAAGCATATGTTTTCTCTTATTTTTATATGTTTACAATGTAACACCCCAAGATTTTATAAGATCGATTATTTTTAATTTATTTGATATCTTGTGTTGTATGCTACACCAATATTAGCTTGCACTAAAATTAACATAATATTATCTTGCAGTATACACAACACTATACTTGGCTTGTGTTACGCACAATTTATTGTTCATTTGATAGAGTTCATTACACGTGACACTGAGTATAGATTTTTTTTAATGTATAAAAGAACTATGTTTAGATTATTTTATAAGGAACACAAAAGGAAGATTTCACTAAATGTAACACTAACATGGCTTGGATTACAAGCAAGATCAGTCTTCCTTGATAGCTTACGTTGTACGCAATACCAAGTTTCACTGCCCAACGATATATTAATAAAATATTATTATTTAATTAGATATAAACCAGTTGTTATGAATATTATTAAACACTTTTTGAATTTTATATAAAATAAAAATCTATACTATGTATTTTATAGACATTATATAAAAACAAATTCAATTTTTCGGATAAAAGAAGTATTTTTCAAAAAATGTAGTTTGGCCGCTTTTTAGTAGCGTACCCATTTTAAATATAGTTTTAAAAACTTTTAAATATTATATTTGACATAATAAACTTCTAATTTGTAATTTTTTCATCAAAATTTTCATTGGTTGAATTTCTGTTATTTTTTTGATAAAATTCATATTTTAATGAATAGTAAAAAATAAAGCATTTTAATTTAAGATTGTCTTTTCGTCTAACTTATTTATATTGTTAGATTATATTTTTAATTAGTTTTAAAGTTTATTGGGATTTTTTTATAATTTAATCCAATTTTGGTCATTGGAATAAATTTTTCATTTAAATTGGACATAAACACATGTCAATCTTTTGATAGTTTTTACTTCTTAAAAATACACTTTCTAGTTTTGATAATGGGAATTAATTTTAAATTAATTCATGCCACTTATGTGTTTTCAATTTTAAAAAAATGGATTCCATATTTGTAATCAATGGTTCCAAATTATGTTAATAGGTTACTTTTATTTTTTTGGTATTATAGATAGTAACTACATTAATTTTTATTTACCACAGTTAAAGGTAAATCGAGTAAATTAGGGTGACAAACAATATGATAAATATAATAAAATTACCCTAAAACCTTCCAAAATTCTATTTCATTAATATATTTCATCTCATATCACCTAAGGGTATGAATTTATTCATTTAATAGATTTTTTTCCATGAAAGTGATGTAATTATTATTAAAACAAAAGAAAGTGACAACATGTCACTCTCTTATCTATTATAAGTATAATAATTTTAATGTAGTGATAAACTTTATACAACTTGGAACATAAATAGTCCATAGAAATATAATGAAATTATCTACATCATATAAATTAATTAATAATTTTTAAATATTTAATAATTACCATTAATGATGACACAATAGTGACATAGAAATTGTTTTATTAATATAAATATCAAATAAATGGTTTTAAAAATATTTGAAGAAATATCCTATGAACTAACTAATGTTCTCCACGTATTTTCTAGATTAATATGACATTTTAGGAGTGTATTGAATTTTTTTTTCTAATTTATTTTCTGCTTGTATTTTATTAAATGTCAAATAAATGAATAGTGTCAAAATTGACGCTATTGACATTTTATAAAAATAACATATTATTAAATAATTTAAAAAATCCCAAAAATATTTAAAAATTAAAAAGTGAAAGTTATATGATCCAAATTTTTATAAAATATCCAATTATATGTAATTGACAACACATAAGTAAATATTTATAACCATTTAATATTTAGAACACTATTACCAAAGAAAAGATTAAAAAGATTAAATAAAGATAAATCAGAATGATAAGGTTTAAAATAAAATGAAAACATGTATAAGTTGTATTGGTTTAGATTATTTAGACCCATACACGTCTTATATTCTAAATAAATTATTTTGGGACCATTATAAATCTAAAATCAATTTATAATAAATCAATATTTCAAGACTTTCATAAAGTGTCCATTCTCCCTCTTATAAAAGGCCACCACATCTACCCACTTACTCACACATTTATCCCTTTGGATCATCCAAACTCTGCTCAAATAAGCCCCCAAAATCTATGACATACTCTTAGAGGCCACACTTTGGGAATAAAGTCATCCTAGGGAGACCTTTTGTGCAAATCAAATGGAGATACTCGAAAAGGAGGTAATTGTTTTATCACCACTTTCAAAATTATTTTCTTCTTCTACTTAATCTTATTATGTTTTCTCATAATAAAGTAATAAATACAGTATCTTATAAATTTTGAGATGTTATTATAATTATGTTATAACCTTATTCCTTTTTCTATCCATCCTACAAATAACAATATTATAATGTGTGTGTACGTACGGCTTATCGTCTCCACGTCATGGTGTAATTTGTTATTCAATAATACATAAATTGGATGGGTTTAATGATGAGTATAATGGATTTAAATAATCAATATAATGTGATATTTAGTCTTTATAACTAATATATTATCCAATTAAATTCCATTTAACCATTAAGTGTATGATATCGTCGCTCATGCATACGTACGGTCTACCATCTCCACGACGCGATGAGATTCATTCTCCACTTTAACCATTCAAGAATGATTATAAAGTATATATAATAAATAATCATGAAATATATGAAATAATAATGCTACTGGATTCATATATATATATATATTTCATTTACTTTCTTTCTTTCAATTCAATAAGGAAAAGGAAAAAGCGTTCATGCGTACGTACGGCCTACCTCTCCATAAACAGTGTATTCAATTTCATTTATCTGTCTATTATATATATTTCTATATTGGATATTTATGATATATAAATCAAATTTTACATTCTTTAAGTAATTAAATCACTATTTAAGTATTAATATCATGAATAAAAAGTCAAAACACGCACCATAAATAAAATGATTATTACCCAAAACGTGGCTTTAACATGGAATTGATAGATTAATAGGTAAACTAAAGTCATAATTGAATCATATATGATATCATAAATATTATTATGTTTCTGTTAAAAGTTAATAATATGTTTAAACCCACTATATAGGATTTTTGGATACATACGAATCATATCGGACCTAAGGTAAGGGATAATATTACAATCTCATTTTTATTTGAGATTATATATACGTAAGTATTTAATGAGGGTATATTTATCATCCATGACCATGTTTTCTAAAAATGTTTTCATAAAATGATTAATACTCTTTTATGTATGTTTAAAGTCATTTTTACCCATTTTTTACATTTACTACATAGTTTGGAAGGAATCTTTCTTTCGGTTACCATCTGTGTTACTTTTTGACTTCACCGAAAAAAGTACAAGGAGAATGTTTTTATACAGCATGAATGGATTTTAACAACTTAATAATTCTTTATTTCCATGAATATTCCTCTACGTGAATTCAAGTTTATTTTCAATTAAATTTTTTTCTTTTAAATTTGCACATAATTTTGAGAAAAGAAAATATTTTTGAAGAATAAAGGATATTTTCCTCAAGAATTAAGTTAAAGTGTTTTGTCAAAATTATTTTCCATCTAAGATGACATAGGGTTATGTTTATGTCCCTATTATTAATTTGATATGATTCAGTTTATAATGGAATTATGTTTTTTGAAATCCATTTTTTTATAAAGATTATGATGGAATGATGTTTAAGAAACCCATTTTTTTGTTTCTTGGGTTATTCTATGATGAATGATTTATATTTTGGTGGAACATGTAAGAATGATTTCAATATGAGATGGGTGGGACCTATATCTCCCTACAATGCATTGGGTAAAGTTTTATATCTCATGAGATAGACATTAATGTAATGGTATATAAATCTAGTTCAATAATACAGGGTTGGAACGACAAGTAAATATGCTTCAGTGATACATGGCTAGAACGGCAAGTACACTCAGTTCAGTAATGGACATTGTCCACTATAATGGTCTTGGAAGCCATGCCTTGAAAACTATAGAAATTATATTATGTTCTTATTTATTTTCCATAATCCCATGTTTTATGCCAATGTTACTTTCTCATGGTTCATGATTCTATTATGTTTTATTCCTTATGAACTACCAAGATTTATTTCATGACTCAAGATTTTGGTATATGTTAAATTTGGTATGTTTTTTTTTAAAAAGTTATGTTCATGTTTTTACATTCTAATGTTTTAATTTTTGTATGATAGTTTCCATGCTTACTCTTAATAAACATTTGAGCTCATACCTTTTCATGTTTTATTTTCCTTGGGATTTGAATAAGGTTACTAAGTAAGATGTGTCAAAAAGGAGTTCTAGTTATGAAGGATAAAGTAGGAGACGATGTAGATATTTTATGAACTAGTTGTTTATGTTTTCCAGTTTCCAAAAGCACTAAACTAATACGGACTTTGGGCATTTTTTGTTTCACGTATTAAGTATTCTGAAAAAGTAATGTAATGTCTACGTACCTCAAGCTTGGGTTGTTAGAGTTGGTATCAAAGAGGCTATTTAGTCAACCTTTGTAAAATAGGATGAGACAACTTCATTGAGATCCCTAGAGATATTTCTAAGAATATTTCTTGGGATATCCTAAGTATAAGTCTAAGTATATATTATAATCCTAGGGTTTTTTTGATAATCATGACCAACCTAGGGTTAAACTGATTATATCATAGATTGAAATATTATAAGTAAGTTACCTTACTTATGTGTTTCAAATATATAATATGTATTTCTCACACTTTTCATTCTAGTATTAGTCAATAGCCAAAACTACATAGAACTTAGTTAACCATTGAATGTTTCAGATGTGGAAATTATGAGAATTATAAAGATCGATTTCCTAAATGGAAATATCATGAATATAATCATAGTGATGGTACAATTATTGGTCAAACTGATGAGGATAATGAGATTTTAAATGATATGTGAAAGGTATGTGATGTTCATCCAGTATTGTTTACATAAAACCTAAGTATATTGAGGTTGAAAAACCTTAAGACATGATATATATTTTAGGAAAGAGGAAGATGATAGATCCTGAGTAATGGTTTAAAAATAATGTTGGATGATTGAGTTATATATGTTTCTTAATTCAAATATTATGTTTTTTGAACGATGAAATATATAAGTATTTTCATTATAATTTTTTCATTAAGGATTGAAAAGGATGTGTAGAATAGTTTTAAGGATCAAAAAAGGTTATTTAAGGGTAAGGTGATATACTTGGAGAACCCATGATTAAGTGAAAGATAACCCTTAATATGTCCCTTAAGTTAAGATAATGATGTTTAGAAAAAGATATGTTGGATTTGAATATGTAAATAGGATTATTCTAGTTTCTTGGTAACTAATAATGGAGTTGTTAACAAGAGGTTTATACTATCATGGATGAAGTATATAACTTTTTGGGACTTACTGAATATATCAAATAAGTTTTGTAATAAGGAAACATGAATGTTTTCAATAAGGATATCTAATAATTCTGGTTGTTAATGTGACTCAAGAGAATACATGATGAAGTTTTTCAAATTTTTGAAATTTTACCAATAATAGATACCTTATAATATATGGGTGATAAATATTAAGTTGATTTAGTGAACCTTTTTCTATAGTTTTGGATTTTTAGCTTTCAGAAGGATTGTAAGGTTATCAAATTTTTGGAATTATTATGTTGAATATCAAATTAAGTTTGTTAGAATAATGTATTATCTCACTATATATGGACTCATGGATGTTTGATAACATGTGATAACCTTTTTTGAGACAGATGGAATGACCTATCATTCTACCGCATGATCTGTTAACACTTCAAAAATGAAAAATTCAAATGTATTTCTTTAAAAAAAAAGATGAAGTGGAAATTGTTCAGGGAACAATAAACAGTGATATTATACCAAAATCAAGTAAGTATTTATTCTCATGAAAAATTATTCAACTTTAGCGAAACGATCTTCAAAATCAAAAATGTTATCTTAGTACCTTATTATCTGATGAATCAGACGGACCCATAAATCTTTGTAGATTTTTGGATTTCTGGTTTAAACTGTCTCCAAACCTTATTCTCTATCACTATCCATCAGTGTAATGCCCTGACCCCAGTCACCCAGAGTCAGTTCATTATTACATAGCATTGGAATGATCACATTTATAGAGTTTACATTACATCATAAATTGAAAAACGACAACAACATCTTGTCTCCATAGATCACACCCGTATCCCCTCATACTATCCTTGAAGGTCATTCATAAAATACTTCTTCACATCCTGGGAAAAATAAAACATAGAAAGGGGTGAGCTCAGATTCTCAGTAAGGATAACAATATAGCGGAAACTTTTGTAAATAATCATAAACATTTAAGGCAGTGTATAACTAAAAAAAGCCTTTTAAACATGAACTTAAGCATAATACGGCAAAGATAAAATGAAATAATTCCACTTAATTATTCACATGGATATTATACTAGTCAAATAATCACATGCAATATCAATAACCACTTTCATAATGATGGAATTCATAATGCCAGACTATCATAACCACATAGTCAAGGCATTGTGCCAAGACTACAAATAAGATTTTTTTCAAGACCTTGTGCCAAGACACTATTTTGTATTACAAGACCTAACGATGCATCGAGGAGCTATAGCGGGCTCCACCAGTCACTTATTAATTCCAATTCATTCCTCATATGAACAGGTTTAAATAAAACATAAACATTCGTATTAAAACTAGCATACGAAATGTCAATACTTTCTCCATAAACCATGAATGGTATAAAAATGAAACATCCACAGTCAAACATATCACAAAACCTTTAATACAGTATGGAAGTTTTGTATCATAATAAATCAACTTTAAATAATCTTAAAATCCATCAAAGGATGTTAACATAGATGAAATCAAAACTATTTGAGAGAAATATCTCTTTTTTTGAAATCATTTAAAAGTAACATAATTATAAAAGAAAACATTTACTATGAAAATATTCTTATAAGCTTTTAAGGGAAGCTTTGAAGATTTTATAACAGCGGAAAATAGCCGCACCCATCGTATAAGTTAAAAAAAGACATTCTTACCTTAATTCTATCAAAAAGGTTAAAAAGGACCTTGTTTGGAAAATGACAGAAAGATTCCTTTATAAACTTCTTATAAAAAGTAAAACAAGGGTATAAATGACTTGAACCCAAATTCTGTAAAATAGTAAGAATGTTTTGAAATACATTTTTAAGAAACATGGATGGGGATGATAAATAGGTCCTAGTAGATAATTATGTATAAATAACCTCAGATAATGAAGAGATTGTTAAATAAACCCTTACCTTGTACTTTTCCTTGGTCGAGGGTAGGTTAAACTCTTGTATAATGGTGAAATAATTGTTATTAAATTATACAAGAATTATATACATTAATTATGATATCATATATGATCTTTTAACATTTCATTGTTAATAATATCTTAGTATTATTGTTGTTTCCGGTGTTAACTGATTCATTTTAATTTATATGATTTGTTCAGTAAGCCATGTTTGTTATGGATAGGTTGTATATTATTCATCTCCAGAATGATATCACGTCCTAAAACATTATTTTTAATCATCAAATGAAAATTAGTCTTGAATGGATATGATGGGGGAATGAATCTCATCGCGTTCGTGGAGACGGTAGTCCGTACGTACGCACGAGCGACAATATTATTCTTTTGATATTAAAATAATATTTAATTTGATGTTATATCATATATAGAGAATCATTATAATGTTATATTTATTATTTAAATCAATTACACATCATTATCATAACCATCCAATGAATAATGTTTTGAATAACAATTACACCACGACGTGGAGACGGTAAGTCGTACGTACGCACGTATGGTGACATGTCATTCAAAGGATGGATAGAATACTGAATATGGTTGAACCATATTTATAATAATATCACAATATATATAAGATTCTGGATTTATTATTTTATAATGGAAATAACAAAGAAAGAAGAAGTTGAAGAATAAATGAACTTGAAAGAGGGTGGTGAAAACATTATCTCTTCTTCGGGTTCTTCCTTTTGATTTGAACAAAAGAGCTCGTTAGGTTGGATTTATGATAAAACTAAGGCCTCTAGGTTGAATTGAGGGAAGTTTAGAGAGTATTTGGGTAGGGTTTGTCCAAGACAAAAGACTTTTAAGGTGTTAATTATATAGAAGGGGGGCTGCGCTTTTATAAGAGGGCTGAGGGGAACCATAGGAAAAACATAAAATATTATTTTATAATAAATTCATATTCGGTTTATAATGGATAAAAATTAATTTATTTCGAGTATAAGGTAGATATGGGTCTAAATCCACTTAACAAATAGGTTTTATACAGGTTTGGGTCATTTTATTAACCATATCTTTTAGTTTTAACTCTTAGTTAATTAGTTTGACATTTACCATGTCTCTTTGTATTTTTATATTATATGGTTAATGAACTTAATATAAACTTCCAAGAGACCCCAAAGTGGTCAATTAATGATAAACCTATCATGATATAAGTACTTTGGCCGAACCTTATATTTTTAGGAATAGAATATTAGTTAATAATATAATATTTGTTTCAAAAACTCTTTTATGTTAATTTTGACACTATTGGGTATTTTGTTTTTGATAAATTCATAATAGAATTATTACTTCGAAACCAATTCATATAACCAATAATAATATGTCATATCAACCTAGAAAATTATTGTAATTCATAAAAAGGCTCAAATTACATTTATTTGGATATTTATAACATAAATTATTTTAATATTTCATTAATTAGTTAATTACTGCATCACCATTGTGTCATAAATAAATTAAATTATTTAATGTCTAAAAATTATAAATAAAATACCATTATGTATGAAATCTTTTTATCTTTCTAATTAATATTTAAAATTGAATTTATCTTATGAATAACCCTATATTAAAAATGTTTTAGTAATTAAACATTGATTTTAACTCTTTTAACTCTTCTTTGAATTAAATAATAATAAATGTCCTAATCTAATCCAAGTGGACCTAAATGATAATATTTTATTCATAAGTTTGTTTTTGGTCTAGATACACTTGTCCAATAGAATTAGGGCATGTGGTAGGGTAATAATAATATCATTTTTACCCTTAATTACCCTATTTACTTTTAACCGTGGTAAATAAAAGTAAAAAGTTACTATTCACCAAAAATTATTTTCATCTTATTGAACCACATTTTACTTACTGATATCAACCGTGTCTCCCAGATTTTTGAAATTCCATTCACAGAAGCGCTAAAATTAAGTTTTATGTGAATTTGCAAATTCTCCTAGGAGGTGGGTAAAAGACGGTGAAAAGTTATATAAATTTTTTATATATCTAAAATTATTATAAATTGACTCTAATGAATTACATTGAACTTATATAGTTAATTTTTGTCTATTTTGACTTAAAATAAATTTAAATAAAATAAATAATTATTTAAATAAAAATTCGGTTTTAAACTATAACTCAGTGTTTTTAAATATTCATCAAAAATTGAAAGTTTTCAGAAAAATACCAAAAATTCACCGTAAGCTAATTTCGATATTCTAAATCCAAAAATTAGTTCTATTTTACCAAATTCAAAACATATAAGTTTCATTTATTAATTTAAAATTAATTCTTGTTGTCAAAACAAATAGCGTGTTTTTATGAAACAATAACTATCAAAAGATTGACACTTGTTTATGTATAATTTCAATGTAAAATTAATTCCATTGACCAAAATTGGATTAAAGGGTACAAATATAATCCAATTATACTTCAAAAACATTAACATTTATAATTCAACACTATAAATTATTTTGTTTAAAAAAGTTTTTTTCAGTTAAAATATAGTATTTTTCACTATTCACCCAAATATGAAAGTTATCAAAAAAACAACAAAAATTTATTAAAACTAAATTATTATGTCCTGATTCTAAAGAACTTTATTTCATCAAATTTAATATATAAAAGTTTCAAATATTGGATTTAAAAAGGGTTCTCCATTAAAAGGCAGTAAAATTGCATTTTTTTTAAAAATAATTCTTTTATCTGAAAAAATGAATTTATTCATACATTATTTCTAAGAAACTCATAATATGGATTATAAAATAATATGGATTATATAATGTTCAAAATTCAGTTAATACTATTCATAACTGCTTTTGAACGGCTAGTTTGGTAAGTCATGATGTGCTTGAACTTAGTGTTCCGTGTAGTGCATGTTATTGCATTACTTTGAAGAATTAATGTGCTATAAAATCTTGGGGTGTTACATTCTTCCCTCCTTCAATAAATTGAATCCTCGCAATTTTAAACTGTTCTTAGAAAATAAAAGGTTGAAAATAGAAAATATCTTTGTGGTAAAACCCACATCGGAAATTGGGTTAATAAAATTTAGTCTTAATAAGAGGAAAAGAGAAATGAAAGGGTCACAACCAAATTATGATCATGATTAGGAGAACATTGGTGGAAATTAGAGACACATAATTGGAGGAAAACATAAATATTTATAGGGAGTGATTGAGGTCATCAGTCACAAACAATTGTAGAATTGAGGGCCTCAAAGCCATCAATCTATGATGATTTAAAATATCATCAGCTCAATAAAATATAAGGTATTAGGATAACACATTTTTAGTTTTAAGATCCCTTACCTAATTTTTAATAATTAATTTCTTTATAGAATAAGAATAGAATATATATATATATATATATATATATATATACTTGATAAGTATAGTTCCATCATTTCACTAATTTCTACCACAAACTCATCTTTCACTCTAAAAGATAATAGAACTCAAAAAATCAATTTATCCTATTCGTATAGGGTTCCAATAAAAATGAATTTATAATTCATCTACCAGAACTTTTAAAAAAAACTACATTATTTAATCCAGGACATCACGTGGGCTAGTTATAGGTGATACACCCTTGTCGCCCTTTGGTTGCGGCTTCAAGTCTCACAGCCTTACTGGACGCGATGGGTTGTCGCCCGACCTTCAGGTTGTCCTTTTATGGAAATCCAAAAATAATCTCAAATTATAATTATCCAAAATACTTTTGTCCAAACTCACAGTCCAAAATTTATAAAGAAGGTAAACACAATGAAGATCCTTTTTACCGTGTAATAACATGTGAACACCTTCATCATGTATTCTTTTAAAACACTGCAATATCCTGAATTACCATACAACCATATTGATTACCTTCATGATCCCTTATTTCTTATAGAATAATGGATATACTGCTTCTATACAAAAATGTTGTAAACTCCAACAATGACAAATCATTAATCAGTTTCAAGGTAGTCATTAATATCCAATATAATTTATTCAAATCAATCATCTGTTACTCCAAAATCACTGCCTCATTATCAGGAAAATATTAAGGATTACCTTTTCTTCAACCATATATTTTACCAAATGTGTAGCTCACTATTAATTCACTTTTCTTATAACCATATAATCTCAAATCCCCAATAAAATAGTACTACAGTACAATCCTTATTTATTTCCATAATTCATATAACATGTATATTGTTGATACAACACTCAAATGAAATAATTATATAATAAAAACATAAGAGTAGTAGTCATTATTCTTCATCTGATGTAGTATCATAACTTGATTATTATCCAATAGAATCATTTGGGGCATACTCTGATGATTTGGACAATGGTTCGGGTAGTGTCTCAACTCCTTACAGATGAAGCATTGTACATTTGAAACCTTTTTCTTACCCTTACAGTCACGTACTTGGTGTCATTTTTCTCCACACTTATAAAAAACTCCCATTCCCTTCAGTAAAGTTCCAGGGTGTTTCTTCCCACAGTTATCACATATGGGAAAATTATTCTCTTCCCTCTTCCCTTTATCCATCTTTATCTCTTCTTTGATTTTCTTCTCTTGCTTCCCTTCAAAGCCATAGGACTCAAAGAATTCTTTACTTATCTTATTAACACAGGATATTATTTCTTCATATGTTGAGAAAACAGGAGAGACTATTTCCCTTATAAATGTTGGATTAATACTGTGGAAGATATGATCTTTCTTACTCTTTGGATCATATGTATTTCTGGAGTTCACATTCCTTCTACTGGGTTCCATTTCTATACAATGGTATACACTAGGATAGTTTATCAATTGCAATGAATAATTCCAAATTTGTAAAATACCTAACGTAAATTGAACAGTTTATGGATATAATCCATAATCATTAAAATGTTTTCTTTGATGAAGTATATACTAATAAACCTTTCATAATGTTTTGTAAAAAATGATAATTATCCTAAGCATATCCCCCGGGAGTTTCGTAACCAAGAGTGTAGCAAGGCCTGTTGTCGTGCACCAGTTCCCGTTCGAGTCTTGCTCAAAGCGGAGTTTTCAGGTTTTACCCCTAGGTACATTTGTGCCATAGCCTCCTCTACCTGCTCGTATCCAGACAGGGGTGTATTTCTCAGAAAACTCACAAAATCTCTACCATGCCAAAATTATAGAAAGTTCTTCTATACTAATCCTCAAAGTCCATCTTTGGTTTATGTGCTCTAATCAGAGTTTATCTAAATCTAGCTCCCAAATTTTGTACAAAACTTCCTCCGATACCAACAGTAATGCCCCGACCCCAGTTACCCAGAGTCGGTGCATTATTACATAACATTGGCATGATCAAAAAAGATCAGGTCTCGAAATACCAATTAGTTTAGTAGCCTTGAAATCACTAGATACATTCATCGAGTTTACATTACATTATAAAGTGAAAAAATACAAAAACATATTGTCTCCATAGACCACACTCATATCCCCTTATACTATCCCTACAGGTCATTCATAAAATACTTCTTCACATCTAGGGGAAAATAAAACCTACAAAGGGGTGAGCTTAGATGCTCAGTAAGGATAACAATATAGCGGAAACTTTTGTAAATAAGCATAAACATTTAAGGCAGTGTATAACTAAAACAAAATCCTTTTAAACTTGAACTTCATCATAATATGGAAAAGATAAAATGAAATAATTCCATTTACTTATTCACATGGATATTATACTTATCGAATAATCACATGCAATATCAATAACCACTTTCATAATGATGTAATGCATAATGCCAGACTATCATAACCACATAGTCATGGCCTTGTGCCAAGACTAAAAATAAGATTTTGTCAAGGACTTGTTCCAAGACACTAGTTTTTCTTATGAGACCTACCGATGCATCGAGGAGCTATAGCGGGCTCCACCCGTCACTTATTAAGTCCAATGCATTCCTCATATGAATAGGTTTAAATATAACATAAACATTCATATTAAAACTTGCATACGAAATGTCAATAATTTCTCCATAAACCATGAATGGTATAAAATTAACAAATCCACATTCGAACATATCACAAAACCTTCAATACAATATGGAATTTTGTATCATAATAAATCAACTTCAAATAAGCTTAAAATCCATCAAAGGATGTTGACATAGATGAAATCAAAACTCTTTGAGAGAAATATATCTTTTTTTGAAATCATTTAAAAGTAATATAATTATAAAAGAAAAAATTTACTTTGAAAATATTATTATAATCTTTTAAAGGAAGCTTCAAAGATTTTATAATGGCGGAAAATAGCTGCACCCGCCGTATAAGTTAAAAAAAGACATTCTTACCTTAATTCTGTCGAAAAGGTTAAAAAGGACCTTGTTTGGAAAACGACAGAAATATTCCTTTATAAACTCCTTATAAAAAGTCAAAAAAATGTATAAATGACTTTAACCCAAATTCTGTAAAATAGTAAGAATGTTTTGAAATAAATTTTTAAGAAACATGGATGGGGATGATAAAGAGGTCCCTATAGATAATTACGTATAAACAACCTTAGATAATGAAGAGATTGTGAAATAAACCCTTACCTTGTACTTTTCCTTGGTCAAGGGTAGGTTAACCTCATTTATAATGGTGAAATAATTGTTATTAAATTATACAAGAATCATATACATTTATTATGATATCATATATGACCCTTTAATATTTCTTTGTTAATAATATCTTAGTATTATCGTTGTTTCGGGTATTAACTGATTCGTTTTCCTTTATATGCTTTGTTACATAAGCTGTGTTTGTTATGGATAGGTTGTATCTTATTCATATACAGAATTATATCATGTCCTTAAACATTATTTTTAATCGTAAAATGAAAATTATTCTTGAATGGATATGATGGGGAATGAATCTCATCGTGTTCGTGGAGACAGTAGTCCGTACGTACGCACAAGCGACAATATCATTCTTTTGATATTAAAATAATATATAATTGGATGGTATAACATATATACAGAATCATTATCATGTTATATTTATTATTTACATCAATTACACATCATTATCATACCCATCCAAATAATAATGTTTTGAATAACAATTAGACCACGACATGGAGACGGTAAGTCGTACGTACGCACGTATGGTGACATGTCATTAAAAGGATGGATAGAATAATGAATATGGTTGTACCATATTTATAATAACATCATATTATATATAAGATACTGGATTTATTATTTTAGAATGGAAATAACAAATAAACATGAAGTTGAATAAGAAAGGAAATTGAAAGATGGTGGTGAAAACATTACCTCTTCTTCGGGTTCTTCCTTTTGATTTGATCAAAAGGGCTCCTTAGGTTGGATTTATGATCAAAATAAGGCCTATAGGTTGAATTTAGGGAAGTTTAGAGGGTATTTTGGTAGGGTTTGGCCGATCCAAAAGGCTTTGAAGATGTGAATTAGAGAGAAGGGGAAGTGCCCTTTTATAAGAGGGGTGATGGTCACCTTAGGAAAAACTTAAAATAATATTTTATAATAAAATCATAATTCGGTTTATAATGGATCCAAATTGATTTATTTCGAGGATAATGTGGTTATGGGTCGCAATCCACTCAACCAATAGGTTTTAGATAGGTTTGGGTCACTTTATTAACCATATATTTAAGTTTTAACTCTTAGTTATTTAGTTTGACATTTACCATGTCTCTTTGTATTTTTATATTATATGGTTAATAAACTTTCTATAAACTTCCAAGAGACCCCAAAGTGGTCCATTAAGGATAAACCTATCATGATATAAGTACTTTGGGCAAACGTTAGATTTTGAGGAATAGAATATAAATTAATAGTATAATATTTGTTTTAAAAACTCTTTTATGTCAATTTTGACACTATTGGGTATTTTGTTTTTGATAAATTCATAACAGCATTATTACTTCGAAAAAAATTCATATAACCAATAATAATATGTCATAGGAACCTAAAAAATTATTTGAATTCATAAAAAGCCTCAAATTACATTTATTTGGATATTTATAATATCAATTATTTTAATATTTCATTAATTAGGTAATTACTGCATCACCATTGTGTCATAAATAAATTAAATTATTTAATGTCTAAAAATTATAAATTAAATACCATTATTTATGAAATATCTTTATCATTATAATGAATATTTACAATCTAATTTATCTTATGTACAACCCTATATTAAAAATGTTTTAATAATTAAACTTTGATTTTAACTCTTTTAACTCTTCTTTGAATTAAATAATAATAAATGTCCTAATCTAATCCAAGTGGACCTAAATGATAATATTTTATTCCTAAGGTTGTTTTTGGTCGAGATACACTTGTACAATAGAATTATTATATGTGTTAGGATAATAATAATATCATTTTTACCCTTAATTACCATATTTACTTTTAACCGTGGTAAATAAAAGTAAAAAGTTACTATTCACCAAAAACTATATTCATCTTATTGAACCACATTTTACTTACTAATATCAATTGTGTCTCTCAGATTTTAGAAATTCCATTCACAGAAGTGGTAAAATTAAGTTTTATATGAATTTGCAAATTCTCCTAGGAGGTGGGTAAAAGACAGTGAAATGTTATATAAATTTTTATATATCTAAAATTTTTATAAATTGACTCTAATGAATTAAATTGAACTTATATAGTTATTATGTGTCTATTTTGACCTAAAATAAACTTTAATAAAATAAATAATTATTTAAATGAAAATTCGGTTTTAAACTATAACTCAGTGTTTTTCACTATTCATCAAAAATTGAAAGTTTTTAGAAAAATACCAAAAATTCACCCTAAGATAATTTTGATATTCCGAATCCAAAAATGAATTCTATTTTACCAAATTCAAAGCATATAAGTTGAATTTATTAATTAAAAATTAATTCTCGTTGTCAAAACAAATAGCGTGTTTTTATGAAATAATAACTATCAAAAGATTGACACTTGTTTATGTATAATTTCTACGTGAAATTAATTCCAATGACCAACATTGGATTGAAGGGTAAAAATATAATATAATTATACTTCCAAAACATTAAAATTTATAATTCAACAATATAAATTATTTTGATTAAAAAAGTTTTTTTCAGCTTAAATATCATATTTTTAACTATTCACCCAAATATGAAAGTTATCAGAAAAACAACAAAAATTTATTGAAACTAAATTATTATGTCCCGATTCTAAAGAAGAATTTTATTTCATAAAATTTAATATATAAAAGTTTCAAATATTGGATTTAAAAAGGGTTCTCCATTAAAAGGTGGTAAAATTGCATTTTTTTGAAAAATAGTTCTTTTATCTGAAAAGAAAAATGAATTTGTTCTTACATTATGTCTAAGAAACTCATAATATGGATTATAAAATTATAAGGATTATATAATGTTCAAAATTCAGTTAATACTATTCATAACCACTTTTAAATGGATAGTTTGGTAAGTCGTGATGCGCTTGAACTTAGTGTTGCATGTAGTGCAAGTTATTGCATTACTTTGAAGAAATAACATACTATGAAATCTTGGGGTGTTACAATCAGAACATGATGGTTATATTTTTCATTCTTATCCATGTTTTCACTTCCCACATATGTTCTCCTATATGGAAACTCAGTGATGAGTTACTTTGGGTAACCATTGTGTTTCTAACTTTCCTTTTTAAAATAAATTTTTAGTATTCCTTTTTACGATGTGGATTTCTATAAAAGAAAATTTCAAGTAGTAAACCTTTTATAACCCCGATGAATTTCAAGGGCGAAATTCATTTTAAGGGGGGGTATAATGTAACACCCTGAGATTTTATGAGATATATTATTTTTATTTATTTGATGTCTTGTGTTGTAATCTACAACAAGATTATCTTGTACTATACACAACATCGTATTAGCTTGCAGTAGACACAATACTATACTTGGCTTGTGTTGCATACAATTTGACGTTCTTTGAATAGAATTCATTACACGCAATACTGAGTATATATTTTTTTTCAATGTATAAAAGAACTATATTTATATTATTTTATACGGAACACCAAATAAATCTTACACTAAATGCAACATTTAATTGGCTTACATTACACCGAAGAGCGACCTTCCTCGATAGCTTGCATTGTACGCAATACCAAGTTTCACTAAACAATGACATATTATTAAAATATTATTATTTAATGGGATATAAACAAGACTTTATAAATATTGTTAACCACATTTTGAATTTTATATCACATTAAAATTCATATTATGTACTTTCTACACATGATATAAGAACAAGTTCATTTTTTTAGATAAAAGAAGTATTTTTCAAAAAATGCAGTTTTGTCGCCTTTTGAAGGTGCACCCATTTTAAATATAGTTTTAAACACTTTTATATATTCTATTTGAAATAATAAAATTATTATTTGTAATAGGGTCATCATAATTTACTTTGTTTGAATTTTTGATATTTTTCTGATAAAATTCATATTTTAATGAATAGTGGAAAATACTGCATTTTAATTCAAAACTACATTTTCTCCTAATTTATTTATATAGTTAGATTATATTTTTAATTGGTTTTAATTTTAATTGAATTTTTTATCTTTTAATCTAATGTTGTTCATTGGAAGTAATTTCACATTTAAATTTGATATAAACACATGTCATTCTTTTGATAGTTTTTACTTCTTAAAACCCCACTTTTTGATTTGGACAACGAGAATTAATTTAAAATTAATTAAGGAAACTTATGTGTTTTAAATTTTGAAAAAATGGCTTCCATATTTTTAATAAATGGTTCCAAATTATGTTAATTGGTAACTTTTATTTTTTTGGGTATTATGAATAGTAACTATGGTAATTTTTATTTACCATAGTTAAAGGTAAATCAGGTAAATTATGGTAACAAAAAATATGATAAGGATAATAAAATTACCCTAACATTGGAAATAAAATCCTATTGGATGAATAAAAGTCAACCCATATCACCTAAGGGTCATAATTGATTTATTTAATGGAATTTTATCCAAGAAAGTGATGTAATTATTATTAAAACAGAAGAAAGTGACAACATGTCACTCTCTTATCTATTATAAGTATAATAATTTTAATGTAGTGATAAAATTGATAAAATTTCTAATATAAATAGTCTAAATAAATATAATGAAATTATCTACATCATGTGAATTTATTTATAATTTTTAGAGATTAAATAATTACCATTAATGATGACACAATAGTGATGTAGAAATTATTTTATTAATATAAATATCAAATAAATGGTTTTAAAAATATTAAAAGAAATTTCAAATGAAATAATTAATGTGCTAAAAAAATTATAGGTTACTATTAAATGATAAGAGTGTATTAAATATTTTGTTTCACATTTATCTTCTGTATATATTTTATTTAAAGTCAAATTATTTAATAGTGTCAAAATTTACACTATTGATATTTTATATAAATAAAAAATTATTAAATTATTTAAAAAATAACAAATATATTTAAAAATTAAAAAGTGAAAATTATATGATCGAAAATTTCATAAATTATCTAATTATGGACAATTGACAACACATAAGTAAATATTTATAACTATTTAATATTTAGAATATTATTACCACAAATAAAATTAAATATATTACATAAGGATAAATCAAAATGATAAGGTTTAAAATAATATAAAAACTTCTATAAATTTTATTTTTTGAGATTCTTTCGACCCATACACGTCTTATCTTAGAAATAAATGAGTTTTGGACCATTATAAACCAAAACTCAATTTATAATAATTTAATATTTCAAGACTTTCCTAAAGTGACCCTCCTCCCTCTTATAAAACACCACCACCTCTTCCCACTTACTCATACCTTTCAAGCCCTTTTTCTCACGCAAAATATACTCAAATAAGATCCCAACATCCATCCCTTCCTCCTATAGGCCAAAAATTGGGCATAAATCCATCCTAGGGAGACCTTTTGTGAAAATTAGAAAAAGATACTCCAAAACGAGGTAATTGTTTTATCACCACTTTCAAAATTCATTTCTTCTTCTACTTCAGATTATTATGTTGTTCTCATAATAAAGTTATAAAACAATTATCTTAAACATTCTTAGATGTTATTATAATTATGCGACAACCTTATACCTTCTTTTATCCATCCTACGAATAATAATATCACCATGTGTGTGTACGTACGGCTTACCGTCTCCACACCATGGTGTAATTTGTTATTCAACAATACATAAATTGGATGGGCATAATAATGAGTATAATGGATGTAAATAATTAATATAACATGATAATTATTCTTTATAATTAATATACCATCCAATCCCATACCATTTAATCATTAAGTAAATGATATCGTCGCTCGTGCGTACGTACGACCTACCGTCTCCACGACGCGATGAGATCCATTCTACACGTTAACCATTCAAGAATTATTATAAATTATATATAATAAATAATAATTAAATTAATTAAATAATAATTATATTTTATTTATATTTATATATATATTTCATTTACTTTCTTCCATTCAATTCAATAAGGAAATATAAATAATGTTCAAGCGTACGTACGACCTACTATCTCTATGAACGGTGTATTCCATTTTTTTTATCTATCTATTATATATATTCTTATACAGAATATTTATGATATATAAATCATGTTTTACATTATAGAAGTATTTAAATCATGATCTAAGTAATAATATCAATAATAACAAATCAAAACATGTATGATAAATAAAATAATTGTTAACCAAAATGTAGTTTTAACATGGAATTGATAAATGAATAGGTAATATTAAGTCATAATTGAATCATATATGATATAATAAATATTATTATGGTTCTATTACAAGTTAATAATATGTCTAAAACCACTATACAAGAGTTTCGGATACATACAAAGCATATCAGACCTAAGGTTAGGGATAATTTTGAAATCTCGTTTTTATCTAGGATTATTTATACGTAAGTATTTATTGGGGGTATATTTATCATCCATGTCCATGTTTTCTAAAAAAATTCTTAAATTGTTTACTATTATTATATGTATGTTTAAATTCATTTTTACCCATTTTTTACTTTCACTACATGGTTTGGAAGGAATCATTCGTTCGTTTACCATACAAGTTACTTTTTGACTTCTCTAACAAAAGTACAAGGAGATTGTTTTTTTACGGAATGAATGGATTTTTACATATTTGTAATTCCTTATATCCATGAATCTCTCTCTACAAGATTTTAATTTTATTTTTAACAGAATTATTTTCTTTTAAAATTGCACGGAATTTTGAGAATATAAAGCGTTTTTTAAGCAGAAAGGATATTTTCCCCAAGAATTAAGTTCCAGTGTTTTGTCAAAATTATTTTTCATATAATATGACATAGGGTTTTGTTTTTATCCCTATTATTACTTTTATATGATTTTTTTATTATGGAATTGTTTTTTATGAAATCCATTTTTTATATAGATTATGATGGAATAATTTTTAAGAAACCCATTTTTTGTTTCTTGGGTTATGCTATGATGAATGATTTATGTTTTTTTAGAACATGTAAGAATTATTTCATTATGAGATGGGTGGGACCTATATCTCCCTCCAATTCACTGGGTAAAAATTTATATCTCAAGAGATAGACATGACTCGAACAGAAAGTAAATCTGTTTCAGTAATATAGGGCTGGAATGGCAAGTAAATCTAGTTCAGTAATACATGGCTAGAACGGCAAGTAAACCCGGTTCAGTAATGGACTTTGTCCACTATGATGTTCTTGGAAGCAATGTATTTTCTACTATGTAAATCATATTATGTGATTATTTTTTCCACAGTTCCATGTTTTATGCCAATTATATTTTCTCATGGTTTATGATTTCATTATGATTTATGCCTTATATACTACCAAGATTTATTTCATGACTCGTGATTTTGGTATATGTTAAATGTGGTATGTTTTCTTCAAAAGTTATATTTATGTTTTTACATTATTATTTTTTAAGTTTTTAAGATAGTTTCTATGCTTACTCTTACTGAGCATTTTAGTTCACCCCTTTTCATGTTTCATTATCCTCGAGATTTGGAGAATGGTATTAAGTAAGATCTGTCAAAAGGGGGTTCTAGTTATAAAGGATAAATCATGAGATGATGTAGATGTTTTATGAACCAATTGTTTATGTTTTACATTTTCCAAAGGAACTAAACTAATACGGTCATTGGGCATCTGTTTTTTTCATGTATTAAGTATTCCAAAAAAGTAATTTAATGTCTATGTACATCAATCTTGGGTCTTTACATAAAAGGGTATTTAATAACCATAAAATACATACCATATAGATCTAGAAAAATTATCATGGATGTGTGTTTTAAAACCAATAGTCTACACCTATATTATCACACCATAGCTATAAAAAAAATTTATCTACCTCTTAAACACCTTGAAAAAATGTAGTTCTTTTAAGATAAATAAAAATATATAAGAAATTATAGTGAACATGATTGATTAGTATTATTTTATTATATACATATTGGTTTAGGATATGAAGATATATTTTTATATAATTAATGAGGTTATAATTTATGATCTTTTGAAGAATAATCCATATTAATTATTGAATGGTAGAAAAACTAAGGTTTATTACTTTATATTATTAGGTTATAAAATATATTTTTTAAACACCAAATATAATTTAGAAATTTTTAGGCATAAGTCATATAAAATTATTATTTTTGGTTATTAAACAACCAATAAATATTATAATTTTTTCAATGAAATAACCAAGGTTGGATAAAAATATGTTCAAGTCATATTTGATAAGACATATCTACCTAATACCCAAAAATCTATTGATGGCCTTTAATATAAAATATATAAATTAAAAATCAATAATTATTTTTTGACCAATGACTAAGATACTAACTTTGGTAAAAATTACATGTATGTGATCAAGAAGATTTTATGGACCTTGATAATGACTTTTAATAACCAATATGATAAATAAGAAACTCATTTAAATGTTAAAAATTACTTATAATAGTTTGAACCTATGAAAATTAATTAATTTTAGTAATGAAATTGGGTAACATCCCTACAATATAAGATCAGTCGGTTTAGATGGAATAATGTTTTGGAACTTATGGAGAGAACTAAGGAATATCCCATTTTTGGTACTATGTGTGTGTTTTGAAAAAAAAAGTTCATGAATATATGAATATTATTATAAAAAATGATATAATCCTTGTATAAGGGTATAATAAATAATAATTTATTGATTATGAGGAATAATGTTTACCAGTGTCAAGAATTGAGACCATTAGAATATTGTTAGCATATGTAGTTTATATAGATTTTAAACTATATCAGATGGATATAAAGAGTGGTTTTTATATAGTTTTATGACTGGGTATGTTTTTATTAAATAAATATTTGGATTTAAATATCATAAATTTATTAATGATTTTTATAATCTTCTTAAATCTTTGTGAGGTTTACGGAAATCTCCAAGAGCATTGTATAATAGTATTAACACGTTTTTTATAAAATTGTATTTTCAAAGGTCATGTTGATACTATACTCTCTATAAAAAGTATTTCAAAAGATATATTGGTATGAAAAATATATTTTGATGATATTATTTTCTATTAGTGAAAAAACTCTCTAGGAAATATATTTTTTAGATTATATCAAAATAATTTGAAATTTTTTAATGGGGGAGACAAAAGTATTCATCGGTTTTGAGATTTATCAAAAAAATGAAATTTTCTATTACCATATAAAGTAAACAAGACATAATTTAAAACATTTTTGAATGGGTAATGTTATTGGAAGGATATTTTTATAAGTACAAACTATAAAATAAACATTGATGAGACAGAAACTCAATTGAATGGTTACTTTAAAGAAATATAATTGGAAGTTTTAAATATCTCAAGATAACTTTGAATTTTTCCTTATCCTACTCAAAAGTTCATTCATTTAAACTAGAATTTTATTTAGATTTTTATTATAGTGTTAGAATGTTAAATATAAATATAAGTTATGGAATTTGTCACATTTTTAGAAATTATATAGTATCACGATGTAGTAAAAATTAAATTTATATTCTATTATCTACCTCAAAATCATGGTACATGGTTTTAATCATTTTTTGTGAACATATTCTATGGATAAAGAAAACTATAAATGATTTTTGATTTTGATTCACACATGTCCCTATAAATCGTGATAAAAACCTACTCACTATTCTAATAATCTTGTATAACATTTTTGGACCAATCATATTGATATAATACATCACTTTTTGATATATCATTATCATAAGAGTGGTATTAATATTGAATTCTTAAGAAGTGATTTTCTATATATTAATAAATTTACAAATAATTATTGGGGAAATTTATTATCTCATACATGAAATAGTATTTATTAATTATTCCTATGCATATTTTAGTATTTAAGTTAAGTTTTATGTTACTTATTTGATTTATGATATTAATGTAATATCTTTAATAATATTTAATGTTTATTGAAGTTTTTTTGTTTAAATTGAATATTTTTATAATTTCATGGTAAATAAACATTAAGACCATGGTTAGATATTTACTAATTATTTTTCAATTGTAATTACTTTGAATGATATTTGAACTAGTAGTGATTGTGTTCCATGGTGAACTAACCTTATCATGAATATTATTTTTGGTCACTTGAGCATATAATGAAAAAGGATTTAGGGTCAGTTATATATTTCTTAAATTAATTATATACCTTACCATGTAATATTAAATTATGATATTTTATTATTTCTATTATTTCATTTAATTTTTTTATGATTCAATCCATTTCAAATGATACTAAAATCCTAAATTTAATTCAAAACCTTAGGGAGTTTAATTTTTATAAATATGGTAACTACTTTATAACTATAAAAAATAAATATTAATTTATAATATTAAAATTTAAATCCATCTCTCTCCAGTTATCTCAAAAACCCCTCAATACCACAAATATTTAATTGATATTATTATAAAAATTCTAGAACGTGAACACTTTATTAAGGAATAAATGTTCAACCCCTCTATCATCATCATCAATAAAGTAAATAAGTCACTCTAAGAATTTTAGATGAAATTCATCTATATATGAGTATGTTAAGAATAACTATCTTTGAGATAGTTTCATAGATCTATATTAGTTACTCAATATTGGATTGACTAAAATCATCATAATATATGGATTGTACGGGACTGATTGACCAAAGGTTGAATAAGGTCTTTAAATATGATATATAAAACCCCAAAATATTAAAGAATATTTTTATGAATTCCACTTTGGTATTTCAAACACAGATTTATTTTACATGACCAAGGATTAATAGAGATGTTATTAAATTGGTATCAAAATAATTAGTTGGGGAACTATGAGTTCCTCATAAAGGATACTTTGAGAATTGAAATAATTATTACCTTATGAGATATACCAATTTGTGGTGTTATAATATTATGGAAAAATCCTTTACATCCATATACATTATGGTTATAGGGGGTTAGAGGTGTTTGGATAAGATTTATAGGTTAATGGGGCAGGTGGAGTGAAGTCTATATAAAGATTTTAGGTTGAAACATTGATCATGTCATGGCTATGTTTGTTGTGGCTTGGTCGTTTCCTAGAGGAGAGGATTTTTTAGTATGTTGTAATATGTCATAAAGAGGCATACTATGGTGTGAGGGGAAATATTTTGTCATGGAATCTTGGCTATGTGATTTTATAATTCTTCATGCTAGATATATTTTTTGGGTTACATCGTAACCATTTGGGATTTGGCATGGGGAGTATTAAGGTATTTCTAGTTATTCATACATAAGACCTATATGATATAGTGGTTTTTGTTACAGCGTAAAGTATCCCCTTTTTGTGATGTTTTGGTTTCCTTTTCACTATGGAGTATTTTACTGAGTAATTACTTGGTTCTTCCATTTTTCATAACATTGTGTAGTGGTAGTTCCATTGTGTCATGGTTATAGTTTTACCACTGAATAAATTCATTTTATTCATGGTTTGGATAGAATCACTCATTTCCATACTATATACTATCATCACAATAACTTTTTTTACCTAGGATTAACATGATCTTGATTGAAGAATAAATCATTTTATTTCATAATAATTAATAAAAAAAATTTAAATGACTAAGATATGAAAGAAATAATCTAGCACGTATTGAGATAGAAATTATAATAAAATATTTTTTTCATAATCAATGGTGCCACAATGAATTTTTTTCTTATAATCATATATTTATCTTTATAATACTGATACACAATATAAAATTTTTAGATCTATTTCCTCACTAATTAATTAACATTAAATTGAATTTAATCTTTATTTTTCTATATATTTTGTATACTCTACTCAGTTTTTCACACATTCTATTTAGTCCACTAATTTATTTTAAAATAGATAGAAACAAAATAATTTAAATTCTTATAAACTACAAAATTCTATATTCCAATATCTCATTTAGTGACATAGACCATATTTAACATTTTAGATACCATGATTTATTAGATAAACCAATCATAATCATCCATATCAAATTATTTCTCAATGAATTTGGTCCAAGTACAAACAATATCACATCTATAGTTGATCCCATTATCCTTCCCCAATTATCCCATGATACTCAAAACAAAATATTTGAATTACTTCAAATAAAATATTTTTGATGAACTAAATGTTTATGAAGTATTTAGATCTAAAAATAAACAACATAAAATAGTTTAACAATTTAATTAACACTTAAAGAACACCTGATAAACCACCTTCACTATTACACATTATGATTAATTTTAATTTCACACTTACACAACTCTTATTAACTATTATGCATCTATTATCAAACAATACACAATGTTTGTTAATTTGGATCAACACTTACATAACTTTTTAAATATTATAATAACTCGTACAAATCACTTAGATAAATTTTATACAAGATTTTAACTTCTTATCTACCACTAATACAGTGTAATAAAACTCTTAAAAATCTGATATTATAAAAACTATTAGTAACACATATGTATCCTTTGAATGTTTTAGTTTTATCTTATGGATTGAATTTTTATATAATCATCTCTTATTAATCATTTACAAATTCCACTTTAACATTACATAGTCTGAAAAATGTTATAAAACCTTTTAAAATATTGACTAGTCAATATGACATTTTTCATTTATCTATAATCACTAAAATAATCAATTCTTTAAAAATATTTGAAAAAAATACAAAACCATATTTTTGGGCAATGTATTCTCCCCATTGGTATTTTTTTACAACTCATCAAGATTCTAATGATATAAATATTTGAAAATCTTTATTCAGAATTTTAAAACAAACCACTTATTCACTAAGACTCCCCTAACATTATATATTAGTTTTGTAAAATTAATTAATATAATAATACATATAAAAATAATTTATTACCCTATATAAATTGAATAAAAATCCCCTTACATATGTAATAAATCTAGAAGTATTTATTTGTCATTTATACCACTTGAAAAATTTATCCAAATAAATACATAGAAGGGGACTCGACACCTAATGATTTAGCCTTGAAAAAAAGTTGTTGAACAACCGACATTAACATTAATCTAGGAATTCCATCCTTTGATAAGGGATTTAAAAACATATCAACCACTTGTGACCATGTTAGAAAATATTCCACCTTTAGCATACCATTATCAACCAAATATTTTATAAAATGGTATTTAATATCAATATGGTTTGATCTAGCATATTAATCAGGTTTTTAAAATAAATCAATATCCCTATGATTATGATAACTAATAATAAATAATATCTTGAAACCAATACTAAGATATAAAAACTCTAACCCTATTAGCACAGAGTCAGTGGTTACATGATTACATTGTTATAAGATACAAGGAATCACACCATAAAGGACCAAAAATTTTAGTATTCTTGGTAAACTAGATACATGCTTGAAATTATCATTGCAATTGAAAACATAAAATAACTAGTGTTTTCTTTGAGAATACCATTATTCCTCATAGTTTATCCCTATATATCAATCATAAAATACTTCATGGTATCCTAGGGAAAATAAAACATAATAAAGGGGTGAGCCTAGATGCTCAGTTATAACGACCCAAGCTTGACGTACGTGGACATTACATTTATTTTGTGGAATACTTAATACATTAAACAAATATATGCCCAAAGACCATATTAGTTTAGATTAATTTGAAACTTTTAATATAATCTTTTATCTTGGTGAAATATCTTCAACATATCCCATAAAGATCTTCCCCTTTTTTCCTACCTAAAACCTTTCATTATATCCTGGGTAAAATAAAACATAAAAAGGGTGATTTCAAATGCTCAGTAATGGTAAACATTGAGAACATAAAACAAACCATAAACATAAGAATGTGAAAACATGAACATAATGTTCAAATATCAAAATAATGAGTCATGGAATAAATCATGGAAGTACATATGATATAGATTATAGAGGAACATTAACCATGATAAAATAGAATTGTCATAAAACATGGAATTGTGGAAAACAAATAAGAACATAATATGATTTCTATAGTAGGCAAGGCATGGTTGTAAATACCTCATAGGGGACAAATTCCATTACTAAATTGGGTTTACTAGTCATTTGAGCCCTATATTACTAAAACAGATTTACTTATCATTCCACCCTGTATTACTGAATCCGATTTACATTCCATTATTTTCATGTATATCTCATGAGATTTAAATCTTTTCTCAATGAATTGGAGAAAGATATAGTCCCCACCTTATCTCATAATGAAATCATTCTTACATTTTCCACAAAAATATAATCATTCATTATAGCATAACCCATGAATTAAAATAAGTTTCTTAAACATCATTCCACCATAACATAATCCATATAGAATATCACTCCATAATTAACAAAATAAAATCATAATAATAAAAGGGATATAAACATAACCCTATTTTTAGAGTGTCATATTATATGAAAAATAATTTTGATTAAATAATTGAACTTAATTCTTGAGGAAAAAATCTTTTCTTCTTCAAAAACGTTTTCTTTTCTTAAAATGCAGTGCAATTTTAAAATAAAATCATTTAGTTGAATGTAAACATGAAATAATTTAAATTAATCTTCATGTAAATAAGGAATTTTTAATACCTAAAACCCCTTCATTCCTTGTAAGTTAAAAAAACATTCTCGTCATACTTTTGCAGGAAGAGTCAAAAAGTAGCTCGTATGGTAAACAAAAAAAATATTCCTTCCAAACCATATAGTAAAAGTCAAAAATGGGTAAAAATGATTGTAGACATACATAGAATAATAGTAAACATTTTATGAAAACCTTTTCAGAAATCATGGACATGGATGATAAATATACCCCAGTAAATACTTATGTATAAACAATCTCGGATAAAAATGAGATTGCAAAATTATCCCTTACCTTATGTTTGATATGATTTTTATGTATCTGAAACACATGTATATTGGTTTTAAACATATTATTAACTTGTAATAGAACCATAATAATATTTATGATATCATATATTATTCACTAATGACTTTATATTACCCATTCATTTATCAATTCCATGTTAAATCTTGGTTTTGGGTAATAATCATTTTATTTATCGTATGTGTTTTGACTTTTTATTCTTGATCTCATTACTTAGATCATGATTTAATTACTTCTAGAATTTAAATCATGATTTATATAATAAAAATATTCTGAATATAAAGATATATATATATATATATAATAGATAGATAAATGAAATGGAATACACCGTTCATGGAGACGGTAGGTCGTACGTATACATGAACGTTGTTTCCGTTTCCTTATTGAATTGAATGGAAGAATTAAATGACATATATATAGTAGAATTATAATTTCATATATTTTATGTGTATTTATTATATATACTTTATAATTATTCTTGAGTTGTTAACGTGAAGAATGAATCTCATCGCGTCGTGGAGACGGTAGGTCATACGTACACATAAACGACAATATCATTCACTTAATGTTTAAATAGTATGGAATCGTATGGAATATTAAGTATAAAGAATAATTATCATGTTATATTCATTATTTAAATCCATTATACTCATCATTATACCCATCCAAATTAAGTATTGTTGAATAACAAATTACACCATGACGTGGAGATGTTAAGTCGTGCGTACGCACGCATGGTAATATTTTCATTATTAGGTGGATAAAATGAGGTATAAGGTTGTCCCATAATTATAATAACATCTCATCATGTATAAGATACTGTATTTATTACTTTATTATGGAGAAAACATAAGAAGAGGTAGTAGAAGAAGAAAATAACTTTGCAAGAGGTGATAAAACAATTGCCTCTTTTTCAAGTATCTCTATTTGACTTGCACAAAAGGTATCCCTAGGATGAGTTTCTGCCTAAAGTAAGGCTTCAAGGTGGAATTAAGGGATTCTAGTAAGAGTATTGGATAGATATTTTCTAAAATAAAAGGCTTTGTAAGTGTTAGATAAAGATAAGATGAAGTTACCTTTTATAGAAGAGGTGAGGGACACTTTAAGAAATTCTTGAAATATTAATTTATTATAAATCAAATTTAGATTAACAATGGTCTAAAACTCATTTAATTAGAATATATGATGATTTTTGTTCAAATAACCATCATAAAAAAAAATTTCAACATTTTTTGATTATTGGTTTATCCTTATATTTTTTTTAATCCTTATTTTACCCTTTTTAATCTTATAGTGATATCATGTTATTTACACATTGTGGGTAAATGTAATTACCATATCCTATCAAAAGACCCACAAAAATGCCATTTAGGACATATTTGGACTTATATTAACCATTTTTACTAATCTTATATTTTTAGGAATTTAATATCATTTAATAAACTATTTTATTTTTTAAGTTATGTATTATGTCAATTTTGGTCACTATTCATACTTGACTTTTTTACAAATTCATAAGAACCTTAATCCATTGAAAAAAACATTGAATCAATATTAACATGTCATATTCACATATAAAATTAATTTATGACATAAATTATATCAAATAATATTTATTTTAATATTTATAATATTATTTATTTGAATCCTTTATTAGTTAAGCAATCACTACATCATCATTGTGTCATAATTAAATTTATTTATTTAATATATAAAAAATATAAAAAAATATAATTATATAGAAAATAATTTTAGATTTATAATTACTATTTACAGTCAAATAGAACACTTATATAACCCCGTATTAAAATTGTTTTCGTAAGAAGATACATGTTTATGTTATTATTCTCTTTACTTTAAATTACTTATTATAACATGTCATTATCACTCCCAAGTGGATACATGGGGTCCTAAAATCAACCCAATTATTCCCATGTTAAGAAATATTTCATCCAATAGGATTAGGACATGTTTTATGGTAGTTTTATATTATTATAATATTATTTTTTACCCTCACTTACCTGATTTACCCTTTAACCATGGTAAATAAAAATAATTACTAAAGTTATTATTCAAAATTTACACAAATTAATGGTACCTATTTACACAATTTAGACCCTATGATTCTAAATATTTAATAAATTTTTCTAAATTCAAAACACATAATTGGAATAAATTAATTTAAAATTAATTCTCGTTGTTAAAACAAAAAAATGGGTTTTTAAGAAGCAAAAACTATCAAAATATTGACATGTGTTTATATCCAATTTAAATTTCAATTTACATCCAATGACCAAAATTGGATTAAATTATAAAAACATAATCCAATTACACTTTAAAACCAATTAAAAATATAATCTAACTATATAAATAAATTAGATGAAAATGCAGTTTTGAATTAAAATATAGTATTTTTCACTACTCATTAAAATATGAATTTTATCATAGAAATACCAAAAATTATACCAAAGTAAATTTTTATGTACCAATTCTAAATAAGAAGTTTATTTTTTCAAATATAATAAATAAAAGTTTTAAAAACTAGATTTCAAATGGATATTCCATTAAAAGGAGGCAAAACTACATTTTTTTGAAAAATACTTCTTTTTTCCAAAAAAGATGAATTTGTTCTTATATCATGTATATAAAATACCTAAGATAAATGTTAATGTTTTATAAAATTAAAAATTTGGTTAATACTATTCATAATTTCTAGTTTATATCCCATTAAATAATAATATTTTAATAATATATCATTGTTTAGTGAAACTCGGTATTGTGTACAACACAAACTATCGAGGAACGTCTGTCTTGCGTGTAACACAAGACAAGTTAGTGGTGCATGTAGTGAAATATTCCTTTGGGGTTTCATATAACATAATCTAAACATATTTCTTTTATATATTGAACAAAATATATACTCAGTGTTGCGTGTATCGTATGCCAACTCAGTGTTAAATGTAACATATGACAAGTCATTTTAGTGTGAAAGGAATGTTTGACTTAGTGCACTGAAAATATAAATGAAAATTTTAATTTATTAAAAAAATGTCCATAAAAACTCACGGTGTAACATTATACCCCCCTTAAAATTAATTTTTACCTCGAAATTCATCAGGGATATAAAAGTTTTAGTACTTAAAAGTTTCGTTCATAGAAACCCACATCATAAAAAGGAATACTAAAACTTCATTTTAAAAAAGTAAAGTTATAAACATAATGATTACCCAATGTAACTCATCAATGGGTTTCCACATAGGAGAACATATGTGGTAAGTGAAAACATGGATATGGGAGAAGTATCTAACCATCAAGTTCTGATGGATAGTGATAGAGAATAAGGTTTGGAGAAAGTTAAAAACCAGAAAGCCGTAAATCTATTATGATTTAAGGGAACATTTGTTTATTCGGATAATAATGTACTAGGATATTATTTTTTGTTTTTCAAGATCATTTTCATAAATTTGAAGAACATAAGAATAAATACTTACTTGATTTCAGTAAAATCTCATAATTGGTCATGCCTTGAACAATTTCCACTTCATCTCTTATTCAAAGAAATGAAGTTGAATTTGTTATTCCTAAAGTTTCATCAAATCATTTGATCCATAAATATAATTATCGGACATTCCATCTATCTTTATCACAAAAAGGTTAACACAAGTTATCAAATATACATAAGTCGGTTTGTGGTGAGATTAATCGTATATGGTTCCAAAAATGGACTTATACATCATCTATCATACCGCTTAAATAAAATAAAACTAATTTATACAAACTAGGGACTTTCGTAGGCCAGTGGTTGGTGATATAGGCATGTCTCACTTCGGTTGGGGGTTCGATTCCCACATCCTTGTCCGACGCAACAGGTTGTCTCCCGTATTGCGGGTTTTCCTTTTTCTAAAACTATACTCTTATAACATTCCTTAAATAATGTTAAAAAAAGTTTTATCCTCAAATAATACCATCTGAAGTCTAACTTAATCCATTCAAACTTTTAGGATTATCCAAAATACTTCTATCCAAACTCACAGTATAAAAAAAATTGAAAGAAAGGTAATATAACAAGCATGTTAATACCTTCATTTATCCCCCAAATATCATAAGATATATCTTGTTGGTCACATTCCAAACATTTTAATGACTTCATCATGCATTATATTTAGTCACGGTAATAACCTAAATTACCATATATCCTTATTGGAAACATGCATGTTTCCTTCTTCCTAAATTTGTTGGATATATTCATTAAGTCCAAAAAAGTTGTATACTTAATCCATGATAGAATAACCCACTTGTCAATAACTCCATAAGTTGTTCCCAAGAAACTAGAATGATTCGATTTACTTATTAAAATCTAATATATCTTTATCCAAAAATCATTATCTGAATATAAGGGACATATTAAGGGTTATCTTTCCCATAATCATATGTTATCCAAGTATATCACCTTCCCCTTAAATCATCTTTTTGGATTCATAGAACTATTCAACATATCCTTTCCAATCCTTAATGAAAAAATATACTAAAAACACTTATATATTTCATGATTCAAATAATTTATGAATTCAGAAACAAATACACCTCAATCATCAAACTTTATTCTTAAAACATTAATCAAGATCCATCATCTTCATCTTTCCTAAGATATGTATCATGTCTTAAGTTTTGTCAACCCCAATCATCTTAGGTTTAATGTAAAAAATACTAGAAGAACATCACATACCTTTCACATGTCGTTTACAATCTCTGTATCCTCAGCATTATGACCAATACTCATATCATTATCATGATTATATTCATGATATTTACACTTAGGAAATCGATCTTCATTATTCCCATAATTTCCAAATCTGAAACAATCAATGGTTAACTATTTTTTATGTTTTTCTGGCTATTGAATAAGACTATAAATCAATGTGTGAGAAATACATATCAGAGAATAAAAACACATGAGTAAGGAAAATTACTTATAATATTTCAATTTCTGATAACTTCAGTTTAACCCTAGGTTAGACATGATTATCACAAAAAACCCAAGGATTATAACATATACTTGACTTATCCATTGGACATCCCTATACATATCCGTAGAAATATCTCTAGGGATCTCACTAATATTTTCTCATTCTAGTTTTCAAAGGTTGACTAAACCTTTTCTCTGATACAAACTGTAACGACTCAAGCATGATGTACAAGGACGTTACATTTATTTTGAAAAATAATTAATACATTTTGAAAATATATGCCCAAAGACCATATTAGTTTAGTTTCTATGGAAACTTGGAACATAATCTTTTATCTTGGTGAAAGATCTTCAAATTCTCCCATAAAGATCTTCACCTTTTTTCCAACCTAAAACCTTTCTTAATATCTTGGGAAAATAAAACCTAAAAAGGGTGATCTCAAATCCTTAGTAAGGGTAAACATTGAGAACATAAAACAAACCATAAATATAATAATGTGAAAACATGACCATAAGTTTAAATATCAAAATCATGAGTCATGAAATAAATCTTGGCAGTATGTAAGGCATAGATTATAGAAGAACATTAACCATGATAAAATAGAATTGGAATAAATCATGGAATTGTGGAAAACAAATAAGCATATAATATGATTTCCATAGTATCCAATGAATTACTGCCCAGACCATCATAATGGGCAAAGTCCATTACTGAACCAAGTTTACTTGTCGTTTCATCCATGTATTACTAAACCAGATTTACTTTCCTCTCCATCCCTGTCTTACTGAACCATATTTACTTGTCATTTCATTCATGTCTATATCAGGAGATATATATCATTACCCAATGCATTAGAGGGCGATACAGGTCCCACCAATCTCATAATTAAATCATTATTACATGCTCCACAAAAACATAAGTCATTCATCTTATCATAACCCATGAAATAAAATGGGTTTCTTAAACATCATTCCATCATAAAATAATTCATATAAAATATGACACCATCATTAACACAATAATATCCTAATAATAATAGTTATATAAACATAACCCTATTTAAATAGGGTCATCTTATATGGAAAATAATTTTGATAAAACATTAGAACTTAATTCTTGAGAAAAATATATGTTCTTCTTCAAAAATGTTTTCTTTTTTCAAAATGCAGCAACATTTAAAAAAAGAATTTAGTTGAAAATAAACTTAAAATCATTTAAAGGAAGATTCATGTCGATAAGGAATTTTGAAGGCATAAAAATCCATTCATACCATTTAATTTAAAAATAACATTCTCCTCGTACTTTTTCCAGAAAAGTTAAAAAGTGCCTCATATGGTAAATGAAAGAAAGATTCCTTCCGAACCATGTAGTGAAAGTAAAAAATGGGTAAAAATGACTTTAAAAATAAATAGAATAATAGTACACATTTTATTAAAACTTTATTAGAAATCATGGACATGGATGGTAAATATACCACCATAAATACTTACATATTAAAAATATCATATTAAAATGAGATATCCAAATTATCCCTTACCTTAGGTCTGATATGCTTCATATATATCCAAAACTCATGTATAGTGGGTTTAAATGTATTATTAACTTCTATAAACACCATAATAATAATTATGATATCATATATGATTCACTTATGACTTTATATTACCCGTTTATTTATCAATTACATGTCGAAGAAACATTTTGGGTAATAATCGTTTTATTTATCATACGTGTTTTGATTTTTTATTCTTGATATTATTACTTAGATCATGATTTACATACATAGAAAATATAAAAAATGATTTATATATCATAAATATTTAGTATTGAAATATATATATATATATATAATAGTTAGATAAATGAAATGGAATACACCATTCATAGAGATGGTAGGTCATACGTACGCATGAATGCAGTTTTCGTTTCCTTGTTAAATTTAATGGAAGCAAGTAAATGACATATATATATATACATAAATACATTACAATTATTATGTCATATATTTCATGTTTATTTATTATATATACAATATAATCATGCTTGAATGGTTAACGTGAAGAATAAATCTCATCGTGTCGTGAAGACGGTAGGTGGTACGTACGCACGAGCGATGATATCATTCACTTAATGGTTAAATTGTATGAAATTGGATGGTATATTAATTATAAAGAATAATTATAATGTCATATTCATTATTTAAATCCATTTTAATCATCATTATACCCATCCAAATTAAGTATTGTTGAATTACTAATTACACCACGGTGTGGAGAAGGTTAGTTGTACGTACGCAGACATGGTGATATTGTTATTCATAGGATGGATAAAAGGAGGTAAAAGGTTTTAACATAATTATAATAACATATCAACGTGTATAATATACTATATTTGTTACTTTATTATGGTGAAAACATAAGAAGAGGATGTATAGGAAGAAAATAATTTTGAAAGAGGTGATAAAAGAATTACCTCTTTTTTGAGTATCGCCTTTTGATTTTCACAAAAGGTCTCCCTAGGATAGATTTCTACCCAAGGTAAGGATTCTATCAGGAAGTTAAGTATTATATTAAGAGTATTGGATAGATATTTTTCATTCTAAAAGGATTTGGAAGTGTGAAATAAAGAGAATAAAATGTTCCCTTTAATAGAAGAGGTGACAGTCACTTTATGAAAGTCTTGAAATATTGATTTATTATAAATTCAATTTCGATTAAAAAAGGTCCCAAACTCATTTAATTCGAGGATACGATGATTTTTGTTCAAATACCCATAATAAAATAATTCTTATACATGTTTTGATTATTTTTGTATCCTTATTTTGTTAGGTTAACCCATATTTTACCCTTTTTAATCTTTTAGTGATATCATGTTATTTAAACATTGTGGGTTAATGTAATTACCATATCATGTAAAATGACCCAAAAAATGTCATTTATGACATATTTATACTTATATTAACCATTTGGATGAATATTTTATTTTTAGGAATTTGATATCATTTAATAAACTATTTTATATTTTAAGTTATTAATTATGTCAATTTTGGTCACTATTCATACTTTACTTTTTAACAAATTCATAAAAACCTGATTCCTTCAAAAAAAAACATTTAATTAATAACAATATGTAATATTTACATATAAAATTCGTGGATGACATAAATTATAAAAAATATTATTTATTTTAATATTTATAATGTCATTTATTTGAATCCTTTATTATTGAAGCAATCACTGTGTCATCATTGTGTCATAATTAAATTTATTTATTTAATGTAAAAAATTATAAATAAAATATCTTGATGTGGGACGTATTTTTATATTTATAATGAATATTTATATCCTAAGATATCACTTATATAACCCCATATAAAAAAAATTATTAAGAAGATGCATGTTTATGTTATTTTTATCTTTACTTTAAATTACTTATTATAACATGTCATTATCACCCCCATGTGGATCCATGGGGTCCTAAAATCGACCCAAAGATTCACATGGTAGTCCATATGTCATCCAATAGGATTAGGATATGTGTTAGGGTAGTTTTATATTATTATAATATTATTTGTTACCCTTATTTACTTGATTTACCCTTTAACCATGGTAAATAAAAATAATTACAAAATTTACTATTTATAATTTCCAAAAATGAAAGGTAACTATTTACACAGTTTGGACCTTATGATTTCAAAAATGGAATCCATTTTTTCTAAATTTTAAACACATAATTTCATGAAATGAATTTGAAATGAATTTAAAATTAATTCCCATTTTCAAAACCAAAAAAACAGGTTTTCAAGAGGTAAAATCTATCAAAATATTGACGTGTATTTAAGTCCAATTTAAATGTAAAATTACATAAAATGACCAATATTGGATTAAATGATAAAAACATAATCCAATTAAACTTTAAAACCAATTAAAAATATAATCTAACTATATAAATAAATTAGATGAAAAGGCATTTTTGAATTAAAATACATTATTTTTCACTATTCATTAAAATATGGATTTTATCAAAAAAATACAAAAAATTCAACCAAAGTAAATTTTTATGACCCTATTATAAAGAAGAAGTTTATTTTCTCAAATATAATATACAAAAGTGTTAAAAAGTTGATTTTAAATGGATGCGCCATCAAAAGGCGGCAAAACTGAATTTTTGGAAAAATATTTCTTTTATCCAAAAAATTGAATTTTTTCTTATATCATGTCTTGAAAATGCATAATATGAATTTTAATGTTATATAAAATTCAAAATTTGGTTAATACTATTCATAATATCTAGTTTATATCCCATTAAATAATAATATTTTAATAATATATCGTTGTTTAGTGAAACTCAGTATTGTGTATAATGCAAGCTATCAAGGAAGGTCACTCTTGCATGTAACGCAAGCCAAGTCGGTGGTGTAGGTAGTGAAATATTCCTTTGGTGTTTTATATAACATAATCTAAACATAGTTCTTTTATACATTGAACAAAATCTATAGTCATTGTTTCATGTATCGTATGCCAACTCAGTGTTGCATTTAACATACGACAAGCCAGTTTAGTGTGAAAGGAATGCTTGACTTAGCGCATTGCAAGATATAAATGAAAATTTTAATTTATTAGAAGAAAAAAATAGTCCTTAAAAACATGGGGTATTACATCAGTAATGGTATAAATAAAGTAGAATCTATCATGAATAAATAAGTATAATCAGTATGAAAAGTAAAATAATTGAAACACATGTTATTTAATTAATAAATTAAGTATAATGTGGACAAAATAAATGATGATCAAATATAACCATATAAATAATCACATGAGCTTGAAACATATCCATGGATATTATAACTATTTGAATAATAACATGGACATCAATAACTGGTCTCATAATGAAGGAATGTGTAATGTTTTACATCTAAAACATACTAGAAATACCTTTATAAGATACTTTAATTTTATAAGTATAAACCTATCTAATTTGGCCAACTGTTTTGTCTCATGAGACTTGTCAATGCATCAAGGGGAAATAAATAATGTGGCATTACCCATCACTTACTAATTTTAATTTATTCATCATATTAAACGGTTGAACCATAATCAATATAAACATTTGAATTAAAAAACTAACATATAAAATGGTAATACTTACCCAAATAAAAAAACATAATCGTAAATCATATAGAATAATATGGTGAATTGTAATAAAATTGTGAATCCTCGGTCAAATTAACCATAAATAATCCAAAGAAATAATAAGGATAATATCAATGGAACATAAACCCATTGTTTCATACATACAATAAATTTTTGATTTCATCGATGAATACAAATACTATAAAAATATCATTAAAACATTCTTAAGGAAAATAACATTTTCACTCTGAAAATCACCTTTAAAAAAAGTTTGTAAAAAAATTTGAAAATAATTTTCCTTGAATATAACCTTTAAACTTATAAAATAATCTTTAAAATAATGAGTTTTCATGATAATGGGAATTTAAAATCATGTCATACATGTTAAAACAAAGATTCCTTTCACATTTTTTGTAACACCCAAATGGTCCTTGTTTTGAAAAAGGAATGAAGATACCTTTAAAAACATTTTATAAAATTTAAAATTGGGATAATTTTATTTAATAAATAATTTTTACAATGTTAAAAAATTATAAAACATGGATTTTGATTAAAATTTATTTTCGACCGAATAGAGAAATAATGTCAGATTTTTTTAAAACATTTACTCAATGATTGTAAGTATCAATAAGACAACACAGCTCTATATTACACATTAATACATGATTTATTACATATTATTACAACCCAGAATATTGATTAGTCTAGTTTCTTTGGGAATTAGGTACATTACATAAAAACTTAAAATATGAGATACATCATTTTTATTGAAAACATACTTAACTTTCTCATACTTAAAACTTTATGGGATAACCCGGGGACATACATAATAAAGGGGCGATCTATAAACCCTATTAAGGGAACAAAAAATGGTATAAGATGAAGAAATAAATACATTTTAGACAATATCCACGTAAATGGGTCATAAAAGGAGTGATAATTATAAACATGAACAATGAATCGTGATATAACATGATAACATAAAGGGAACATGGGAAATGTGAAAACAACTTAAAACACTCCATCACAAACATAGGTCAAGGATAAATTCCAAGACATAATGATAGAAAACTCTCATAAAGTAATTGGTTTTACTTCATGTCCCAGCATGATGTCTCATGAGACTAAACATTACACAATGCATTTGAGTGCTATATATTGTGGGTGCACCTATCACGTTTATTTCATTCTTAGGCTTAAGTGTGCCACATAGATCATAAAAAATGAGATCATTTATCATCACATTTTAATCAATTATCTTGGAGTGTGGAATACATACATTTAATTCCCAAATAAATAAGTATAAGTGCGTAAAGGTGAACACCATTGATAGGAAATGGGTGTGGGTATTCACTACACAATTGTTTGGCATGGAAAATCACAGTGGAATTTCTATAGCATAACAGTGTCACATAAAAATCCATAAAATGGGTTGATGAGAGAAAAATGGGTATATCAAAATTTTGATAGAAAATGGACAGTAATAGGGACATTTAGAAACATATCCCAATAATATTAATTGGAAATAGAAGGCATATGATAATAAAGATACTTAAATAAAGAGGAGAAGGAAAAGATCCCTTACCTTGAGAGTGTGACTTCAAATGATTTGGGGAGGATTCTTGAGTGATTGGGGGAACCTTTGGGGACTATAGATAGGGTATGAAAGAGTAATGATGTGATACAGATATTTTGAGTTGAGAGAAATGGGATATTGGGTGGGTTTATAAAGGAAATGAGTGGGTGATTCTTTATTATTTCTCAAACATGGGTTTTGTACTCTATATAAAAAATAAATAATACCAAAAATATTAAAATTATTTATTTTGATGGTTTCTACCAAATGGTATTTTTTTAATTATTTATATCAGGAAAAGGATGAAATTAATAAAATAATACCCTTGGTTTTGTGTAAGTGGGTCATAATATTAATGAAATGATTTTAAAACCTTAAAATATATTAAAGGTTTTGGAGGATTCATAAAGGGTTTGTTAAATTAATCAAATAAACATAAAATTAAATTATTCTAAATTTAAAACATATATTTGGTCATGGTTACCATTTATAGTATTTATTACATCACTCTTAGGTCATTATGATGTCATAATACACATCGTATATTTATACAGTATTTATTTTTTACTTGAAAATTAAGTTGTCTTAGAAAATTATAAAGAATTTTCCATTGGATAATTTACACTATATGATTCCAAAAATAATATTCATTTTATTGAAATAATTTTATAGATATTTTAATTTTAACTTTTAAAATAAGAATATACATTTATTGAAAATTAATGAGTTTTTCTACAATAATAGTTTTCAAACCCTTATAAAAATTACATTTCACTTCATAAAAAGTATATGATCATTTATATTAAATCAACATTATTTAATAATAATATTTTATTAAAAATTTATTAATCTAAAAAAATCCATTAATTCATTAAAATAAATCTATAAATTGAATTTTAATATTACCCAAAAATACAATTTGTGTTTTATCGTATCAAAATAAAAAAAATTATAAAGTAAAAGTAATAGGATGAAAATATATTCATTATTCTATAAAAATAATGTACATACTCATATTTATAGGTTCTTGATACATATCCCTTTTAATACACTATCAAGATCCCTAACAGTAAGGTGTGCGACGATGAGACTTTCATTGGGTGGTTCGGCGTACATGGTTTGAGTCATGATCTCGATGACCTTGAAATTATACAATAAATGGTTTCAATCATGCATAATCTTTTGGATCTTAGCTTAGTCCTGATCAAGGGAAAATATCATTGATGATATATCCCTTGGAATCTCCGATAAATGGCTTCATAGGGTATGATCCTACTGATTGAGGTCATCACTTCCTTTATTTGTGTCAATTGGATTTGTTAAAACCCAATATTTATACTAATAGTATGATCATTGTTCAAACTATATATTATTAATGGTAATTATACACGTATTTTTAAATCCGATAGGATATAATAAAACCTAATAAGTGCATGTGTTTTCTATAACCATATTGTATAATAAGACATTTAATTAAATCATAAGGTGAATTTTATTTATAAAAGTTTGGGTCATTACAATATTACCCCTTCAGAAATTTATCCCTTGAAATCTCTCAATTCCCACACTAAATTAAATGATGGTAATTTTTTTCATCACTTCCTATGGTTCCCATATTGCTTCTTCAAACTTGTTCTTTCTCTATAGCACTTTTACCAGTTGAATTGTCTTATTCCATTGAACTTTGTCTTTATGATCTAATATTTTCATATGCTTCTCTTCATAGGAAAGATAATTCTTTAGTTTTTCCACCTCTAGATTAAGTACATGTGAGGTGTAAGGTATGTAATTCCTTAATAAAGATGCATGGAATACATCATGTACTTGAGATAGGCTTGGTGGGAGTGCTAGTCAATAGGCCATCACTCTGATGCAATCAAGGATCTCATAAGGACCGATGTATCTTGGATTAAGCTTTCCCTTCATCCCAAATATCATGAAATTATTCCATGGAGATATTTAGAGGTATACCATGTCCCCAACATCAAACTCTAGGACTCATCGATGATTGTCAATATATCTCTTTTTTCTCTCTGAGAATCCTTGATGTGTTACTGAAGGGTTTTGAACTTTTCCACCATTTCCTAGACCATTTAAGGGACCTAATAGTCTTCTTTACCCAATTTCTTCCCATCATATAGGTGTTCTTAACCTCTTCCTATAAAGGTTTTCATAGGGGGGGGGCATTTTGGATGCTTGAATAGAAACTTTTATTGTATGAGAACTCAACCAGAGGATGATTTTAATTCCATACTCCTTTGAATTCAATTGAGCATGATCTCAACATTGTCTTGAGTGTCGAGATAGTTGGATTAGATTGGCCATCATTTTGAGGGTGATAAGTTGTGATAATGTTCAACTTAGTATTTATATAATTTCGAATACTCTTCCAAAACATGGAGGTAAATCTTGGGTCTCAATCAGATATAATTAATAGTGATGTTTAATGAAGCCTCACTACTTATCTAATGTATACCATTTCAAGTTTATTGAGTGTGAAGTCCTCTGGAATAGAAATTAAGTGTGCATTATTTATAATAAGATCCAACAGAACCCATATATAATTATTTCTTTTTTATTTCTTTATAAGACCAGTGATGAATTCACTAGTGATGTTTCCCTATTTCCATGTATGTATGGGTAATGGTTATATCATCCCCTTGTATTTTTGCATTTCTACTTCACTTTCTGTCATAAAAGACATCATGATGTATATTATGTGATCTCCTTCTTCACATTTTCCCACCAATAGTTCTCTCATAGATCTAGATACATATTTTTTCTTCCTTAATGGATGGATAAGTTCGAGCTATGTGCATCATCAAAAATCTCTTTCTTTAACTCAGTATTTGATGTTAAACATAGTCATGACCCAAATATTATGACACCTTCTTCATTAACATTGAAAAATAAGGATTTATCATTTATTATAGTTTCCATTTTCTTCTAAATTCCCAAATCATCTCTTTAAGCAACATTTTTCTTCTCCAGAAGGGACAATTGAGAAATAAATTGTGAAAGGATTGATGATTTTCCTTCCTTTATGATTCCCATGTCCATACTTTCTAAATCAAAGAAGATCATATCCCTATCAATTCTTATCAATTATAGAATTGTGATATCCTTTCTACTTAGAGAATCTACCACTTTATTCTCTTTCCTAGGATGGTAGTGAATTGATTAGTCAAAGTCCTTAATCAACTCTGACCATATTCATTGGAGTGTATTCATATATTCCTTTTTGAATATATACTTTAGGATTTTTGGATCTGTATATATTTCACACTTCAATCCAAATAGATAATATTTCCATATGTTCAAAGAGAAGATCATTGCATCCAACTTCGGATAATGTGTTGGGTAGTTCTGTTCATAAACCTCCAACTTCCTTGAAGCATAGGTTATCACTTTGCCATTTTTTAGTCACACGTAGCCTAATCCCTTTTTCAATACAACACTAAATATCACAAAAAAAATTATCCCCTTATGGGTAGTGTGAGTACATGTGTAGAGATAATCCTCCTTTTTATCTCCTTTAATCTCTCTACACATTCATCATTCCATGAAAACCTAACTCCCTCATGAGTTAGATTGGTTTTGGGTTTTACAATGATGAAAAATTTCTCACAAATTGATGATAGTACCTAGATAATCCAAGGAAACTATGGATATATATCATATATGTTGTCCTCATCCATTCTCCAATTGATTATATTTTTTAGGGGTCTAAATATATCTCATTTCCAGTTATTATATTCCCCAAGAATGAGACTTCCTTCAACCAGAACTCACATTTATTGTACTTTGAATAAATCTTCTCCTTTTAGAAGGCCTTTAGCACAGTACTTAGGTTCTCCTCATTATCCTCCTTAATTTTAAATTATATTAGATTATCATCTATAAAGTCTAACACAAATTTTTCAATGTAATTCCTAAATAATCTATTCATCAATTCCATGAATTTTTATAGAGAATTAGTGGGTATTAATGGAATTACTATAAACTCATAGTGCCTGTACAATGTACAAAAATACACCTCAGTGAAATCCTCCTTCTTCACCCTAACCGGAAAATATACCAACCATAGATCCACCTTGGATAATTATTGTGCTCTATGTAGCTTATTGAACAAGTCGTTAATCTATAGAAGAGGATACTTGTTCTTTATTGTGATCTTGTTGATCTCATGATAATCAATGTAAAGGAACATTTACCTATACTTCTTGATAATGAGGACCGGTGAACCCCAAGTTGAAGAACCTGGGTATATGATCCATTCATCCATATTCTCTTATAGTTGTTTCTTCATCTCCTCAAGTTCCATAACTAACATTCTATACACGTCTTGGAAAATGGAAACACCCCAGGAATAATCTTGATTAAAAATTCAACCTCTCAGCTAGGTGGAAGACCTGATAATTCTTTAGTAAACACATCAGTGTATTCCCTGACAATGAGAATGTATTCAATGATAATATTTTCCTTAGACTCAATCATTTAAGCTAGATAAACATGCTCATAGGGAAACAATATACATGCTTAAGATGATGGTGCTAAAGAAGATCGATCCTCCTCCTTACAATTATATAGAATCAGGGGTTGGTTCATTATATGGAGAGTGATTTCCTTCTCATGAAAATTTATGTTGGTTGTATATAGGGGAATCCAATCCATACCCATAATTCCATCAAATTCAACTAGAGGGAGTACGAAAATGTTTTTTTGGAAGTTAAGCCCACAAACTTTGATAGGTGAGGAGTTATATATTTGGGATGCAATAATTTTCCCATTTTACATTTTCACTAACAGCTCTACTTCCATGATTTTTGGTGGTTTTTGAATAGTTATACTAACATTAATAATTTAAGGAATACATATAACTAGAATCAATAAGTATGTTTTCGATTATTTAATGAATAAATAAAAAACATATCAATGCTTAATTTCCAAGATCCACCTCATGGGTTGTGATGGAAATATATTGCCCTTTTTTCCTTGGAGGTTGTTGTTTGTCTCCAAAAACCATGGTCTTAGTGCATTAGTTTTGAAAAGTGATCTTTTTACTTGAATTTTAAGAAATGAACAATGCATTAAGGGTTTAATATAAAATTCCTTTCCTCCATTTCATTGGTGGGTTTCTCTGGTTGAAAATCTCTAACTATGTGCCCTTCCTTCGCCACCTAAATAATTTACTAATGTCCCTTAGGAAATTTTTGGGGAACTTCTTTCCACACCTTTTACAAGTGGGATGTTCAAATTTCTTAGCACTGTTTAATTTCTCTATCATGATTCTAGAATTAAACTCCACTTTTTTGCTTTTTATCCCTATGATGCCCTTGATATTATCCAATCTCCATCTCGACTTTGAGGGAACATCGAGAAATTTCTTCATAGCTATCAAAGTCTTAGATCGCTAGGTCTTTTCATAGACTATGTTTTTTCCCACAAAAGAAGTGTTAAACCATGAATTCAAGGGTAACAATAAATCTAGAGTAGTATCATGCAAGTCTTGTGAAGTATTCCTCATATGACTCGATATCTTCATCTTTTTTTATTATGGGAAAGGAAATCCCTTTACATTTTAAGTTGGAAGGTGTGAGTAAAATATTTATCAAAAAATATTTTCTAGAATTCCTTCCACCCCATAGCTTCGATCTCTTCCTAAAGATTCATGTTCTTAATATATATTTACCGTTGATCATCTTCAACCTCCATACAATAAACAAACATTAGAACTTTCTCTTGTTCGTAACATTGAAGGATGGAGAAGATATTCTCAATGGATTTGATTCATTGTTCTGCGATTAAGGGATTGGATGATCTATTGAAATTCATAGTCCTTTGTCACATAATGCTCTCAATTGTATCTTGTTATTTATTAGGGGGATTTGTACACTCCTCCTGATCCAATTTTCTATTTATAACTTGATTCAACTAAGATATTATTATCACAAAGTTTTCAATTCCTTCTCTCATACGGTTAGGCATCTCATTGGGTTAGTCGTCGCATTTCCCATCGAATTTATTGTTTACCAAATTTCTTCTATTTCCAACCATTGTCTAGAATAAAGGTAAAATTAGGGGTGGGTATTTTTAAACTATTAAACATATAAATGAGACTCCAATGAAATTAATATATAACTTATAAATTACATGTATTTCCTTAAATTATGATTTTCTAGGATTTAATCTATGTTATCCATGATCTGTTTCCTAAAATATATTTCTATATTTATTTTTTCCATTAATAATGGTTTTTAATGAGATTATAAATTTTCCAAATCATATCCCCTAGAAGTGTCAAACCAGGTGTGTATCAAGGCCCATTTTCGTGCACTAGTTCCCACTCAATTCTAGATCAATGCAGTGTTTTTCGGTTTTACCCCTATATACATATGTTCTAGAGAAAAATCCACTTGTAATATCCAGACAGGGATGTATTTTCTTGATAAAACTTTAAATATATACCTACCAAAACATATTTATGTTTTATCATACTTGTTCTTATCCCTAAGGCTTTCGCTATATTTTTCTAATCTTATTCCCAAAAATAACTAAACTTTTCATTTCAGACCAACTATGACAACCATACTCTTTATTTCACATTAAATATGATTTATTACATAATATTACAACTTTTAAGATCGATATGTCTAGTTTATTTAGTAATTAGGTACATTACATGGAAACATAAAAAAAATATAAACACCATCTTTATTGAAAACTTATTTAACTTGCTCATACTTAAAACTACAAGGGATAACCTAGGGATATACATAAGAAAGGGGTGAGCAATGAAGCCTAGTAAGGGAATAAAAAAATTTACAACATGAATAAATAAATACATCTTAGAAAACATGCATATAAATGGGGAATAAAATGAGTGAGAATCATAAAAATTGATAATGAAGCATGATATAACATGATAACATAATGGAAACATGGGAAATGTGGAAACAACTTAATACACTACATCATAAACATAGGTCAAGGCAAACTTCCAAGACATCATGATGGAAAATATCCTATAAAAGAATTAGGATTAGTCCATATCCCCACATGACGTCTCATGAGACTAAACCTTACCCAATGCATTGGAGTGCTATAAAATTTTGGGTTCACCTATTAGATTCATTTCATTCTCATTCTTAAGTGTGCCACATATATCATAAAACATGGGATCATTTATCATCACATTTAATTACAAAATAATGAAATTTGGAATATATACATATAATTACCCAATAAATAAGTATAAGTTCATAAAGTTAAACACCCTTGATAGGAAATGTGTACGGGTATTCACTGTATAATTGTTTGTCATGGAAAATTGTGGTGAAATTTCATCTGCATAACAATGTCACATAAAAATTGATAAAATGGGTTGATAAGAGATAAATGGGTATCTCCTCATTTGGAAATAAAATTATAGTAATAGTTACATGGAAAAACATAACCCAACAATCAAAATTATAAATAGAAGGCATAAGATAATGAAGAGTCTTGAATAAAGAGGAGAAGCAAATGATCACTTGCCTCTAGAGTATGACTCCAAATTCTTCAGAGGGGATTCTTGAGAGTTTGGGGGAACCCTAGTATAACTATAGAGAGGGGAGGAAATATTAAGTATGTTCTCTAAGTACTTTTAATGAAGATAATTGGTATATTTGGTGGGTTTATATAGGAAATGTGTGGGGAATTCTTTATTATTTCTCAAACATAGGTTTTGGACACTATATAATAAAATAACCAAAACCACATACCTTACCATGGTTTCCTCACATGTTTTCTACAAAATGGTAGTTTTTTTAATTATATTATGAGTCTAATATCCGAACATACTAAAATAATACCATTTCTTAGGTGGAAGTGAATCATACTCTTAAATAAATGATTTTAAAACCTTAAAATATATTAATGATTTTTGAAGGATTAATAAAGGTTTTATAAAATTAATAAAATAAACATAAAATAAAGTTATTTTAATGTTAAAACATATATTTGGTAGTGGATACCATTTATAGTATTTATTACATCATATTTGGGTCATTATGTTATCATAATACACATCGTATATTTATACGGTATTAAAATTTTACCCAAAAATTCAAGTATCTCATATTATTACGAAAAATTCACCGTTGGATAATTTTGACATTAAGACTCAAAAAATAATATTAATTTAAGAAACCTAATTTCATAGATATGTGAATTTTCACTTTTAAAATATTAATCGACATTTATTGAAAAATGTTGCATTTTTTTACAATAACAATTTTCGAACCCTTATAAAAATTACATTCAACATCATAAAAATTATATGATAATTTGTATTTAATTAAAATTATTTAATAATAATATTTTATTAAAATATTATTTCTTTAAAAAATTCATTAATTCACCAAAATAAATACCTTACTTAAATTTGTATATTAACTAAAAAACAATTTGTATTTTATCTTATCAAAATAAAAATCATTCATAAAGTAACAATAATAGGATGAAAATATATTCATTATTCTATAAAAAATAATTTACATACTCATATTATAGGTTCTTGAAAAATATAACTTTAATAAACCATCAAACACCCTAATACTAAGGTGTGCAACGGTGAGATTTTCATGGGATGGTTTGGCACACATGGTTTGGCTCATGATCTTGATGAGCTTGAAATTATCCTGTAAATGGTTTATCTCATGATTAAGTTATTAGATCTTATCTTAGGTTTTGTGAAGGGAAAATATTATTGGTTTTATCTCCATTGTAATCTACAATTAATGGGATTCATATGGTATGGTCCTGCTGGTTGAGGCCATAACTTCTTTTATCTATGTCAATTAGATTTGTTAAAACCCAATATTTAAACTAATAATATGATCATTGTTAAATATTTATATTATCAATGGTAATGATACTTAATGTTTCTTAGATATTATAGGATATAATAAAACCAAATAATTTCATGTTTTTTCTATATCCATATTACATAATAATACTTTTAATGAAATCATAAGTGGAATTTTATTTAAAAATGTTCGGGTCGTTACAACGAATGAGTGGGAAAATGGTAATATTACTTGAAAAGGTTCGTGAATAACTATAGGAAAATAAAATAGATTTATTTTAAAATATAAATTTCAAATAATTCTCCCAAGGGAGACTTAAACCAAAAAATCCTGAATAATGATGAGATTGTGAAATAAACCCTCACCACTTTGTTAAATTTTGAATCATATTCCCCATGAGAGAAATAACATGAAATAAAACATTAAATACCATAAATAAAAATATATTCATGACATAATATATAAAAATGGGTATTATATGAACTACATAAAAGAATAAGTTGTGAATATGGTGTATGTATCACAGGAGTAAAAGTGAGATGAGAAACACTTAACTTCGGTTAGAATTCCTTTATATGTGTCTGAAACTAGTTTATAATAAATATAGGTTTCTTATAAAACTATTATATAACCATAATCATATATCTAATACTATATATGATTTAATTATACTCTTTTAGCACCCATTTATAAACAATTATTTTTTTAAATCTCTGGTTTTGGTGATAATTTCTTCATTTTTCATGTATGTTTTAGTTTGTTAATTTAGGTAATTTTAATTTGATCGTGGTAATATCATATATAGAATTTTAACCATTGTTGGTTGGAGTGATTATCTCAAGATGGGGTTGAATTTAATACCCAATAATTTTTTTTTGTTAAAATAAGTTTATATAAAATTCCCCAGTTTAAATAAAAATTGTCCAGTTAATCGAAATAGAAGATTGATATAAGTTATAATATTTTAAAAGATTTATTAAATAGTGATTATAGATGGGTTAAAAATAATATTTTAAAATTAATTTATCTTTTGAAATAAATTTACTTAATGAAATCCTTATATAAATACTAATTAATATTAACTATCAAAGTAGTTGTTATATTTATAGTTTAAAAAAAATTGTGTTTAAAGAATAGAAAATAAACATAACAAAATACACAGTGGAATTAAAATAATCAGTTCAGTCTCAAGTTGATACCTAATACCCTCCACTTGGAAATCACCCAATGTCATGAATATTATATTAAATAATTTTGATCCACAACCTAGATCGGGTATACACAATAGCTAACCAACTGTCTATGTCACGTAGGGACCTCTTACACAATACCCATGGGAATTAAATAAACACTGGCCTTGAAGGGACCTATTCCACAACACTATGGGTAAAAAAAGTAAAGATATTTTTATGAAGATATCTAGTATCTTCCAATTATAGCACATGAGTCAGTGTGTGTTTAATAAAAATGGTAAACCAAAAACTGCTCAAAATATATAAGCACTAAGAAGAAATATAAAGTATAAATAATTAAAGAATGTAGTATTTCTCGATCTGATGTGATCTGAAACTTTATTCTCCTCAAATATATCTTGGTTAGAAGCTCATGTATTATTTTTCAAAATTACTGTAAAACGGAGCATCGTAATCTCTCTTATTATGTCTGTATGAAAGGATCTTGATGTTTTTATGCTCCAATCTTTTACAATCAGTCATAAGAAAAATTCGTATTATAATGTTATTAACTAAATGGAACACTTGTTCATATATTTTTGATTAGCTAGTATGCATTCATTCGTTCCATTATTTTTCACATGAGGGTGAATTCATTGAATATATAGTGTAGAATAATGGAGAGGTCCTTTAAGGAACAATCATCAGCGTATCCTACTTCATCGTACTATAATCTAACACGACCTTTAATGTACACTAAAATAGTTTAAGAATAATAATTAAAATAATCTAAAGCATTAAATTTGATAATATATTCATTATAAACATTTTAAATTAAATATCATGTAACGGTGTTGGTGACTCTTCTGGAGGTGAGAAGATTCTGGTGGTGATTCATCCTTGTGGTGACTTATTCTGGCGGTGAGTCATCCTAATGGTATTTCATATAGAAATAGGTCATCCTTAGCAATGAATCCTTTCTAGTGGTAGTTATTTTCCATACTTATCCAAATTTTTATCCTGATGGTGAGTCGTCTCTAACAACTGGTCTATCTAACACATTTCTAAATTTCCATCCTAATGGTGAGTCTTTCCTAGTGGTGACTCATCTTCAATGGTGATTCATTTATATACTTATCAAAATTATTACCAAAAAAACCTTATAGTATAAAATGCAATCATAAATCATAAAACTCATTAATAGCATAAGAAACGTGTAAAGACCCGTAAATTTCAAGGAATTTTTTTTCTTAATTTCCTTTGTAATTTTTACAAGAGCGCAGTTTCTGACGGCACCTGATCCGACGCCCGGTGTGCCCGGAATCATTTTCCGAAGTTTGGCTCGGGTACGTTCAGTGAACCGACGAGCGGGTTTTTCTAACTTTTGAACTGGTGCCCGGAATCGAATTCTGAGGGCACCGATGAAATCACAGCGTTGATATTCTCTTAGAAACGCCTCTTCCGGAGTTGCGTTTGCTCGGGTGTGGTTTTTAATTTTCGGGCTTAAAGTTAAGAAATAAAATAATTTTGCAACAATTTTATTTTATTTCACTTAAGCCACTTGGAAGCCACTTGAAGCCACTTAAAGGCGGCTTGAACTGAGTTAAACCAGATAGGATGCTATCCAGAAATATCCTACCCCCTTGGTAGGATATTTGTGAGGTGGGGCCCGCACGAGCCCCGCCGTTTCTTTCCGCTAAGTAACGCACCCGCGAAAAACCGTCATTATGAAAGTCAACTGACGTGTTTCTTAAAATCTTAACAGACCATTTAAATGGGCAGTTTCTTTCATCGAAATAATTCAACGAATTAATTAAATCGTTTCTTAACCAGTTTTCAAATTCGTTGGCGTAATAATACAATAAGGCCAATGCACGACCTCTGGTTATTTGCGCGTTGAGAAGATTTGAGAGGACCCTTGTATCTTCTTCTCCCTTGCGAAGAACGTGAAGAACGCGAAGAACGCGAAGAACGCCGAACCCGAAAATTGAAGACGCGACGCCGTGATCCGCAACGCCGACAACGTTCTTCTGCGAAGTCTCTTCCTCCGCGAAGGATCTTTGATCGGCTGCTTGAGGTAAGAGTCTCGGACCTTCCTTTTCATCTCCTTCGTGGTTCTTAACCCAAACACGGATTTAATTAATTAAATTAAATCTGCTGTTTCATGGTGCGTTGAGTTCGCCGACTCAACGCCGTGTTCCGCGATGACGCGACGATCTCCACCATCCGCGACGAGCAATTCCGCGAAGAACACTCACGCGCGACGACCAACGAGGTAGGGATTTATTTTGGGAATTACCCCTTTTCTTTTTATATTCCCGTAATTGTTTCTTTAAAAAGTAAAGAACTGGTTTGTGAACAATTTTAAAATTGTTGTTTCAGTTCAAATGAGGAAACCGTTTATGAAACAATTTTTTTTTCATTAAAAATTGTTTCGGATATGCGTTCATGTGTTGAACTTAAATTCCTCCCATTGTTTATCTCTAACACGGAGCGTGCGGGCCAAACGAACACGGCCCGACGACCCTCCGCCGTTCTTCGTTTTGTGCGGATTTGACGGGCGACGACGGAACGTTCCGCAACGGATGTTTGATGATTCCGCAGTGAAGGAAGAGTCCCAGGAGGAGTAGCGGCGTAGGCGGGAACAAAATCGGACCACTGGAGCGATCCCGATGGCCCGCGGAACTCGCCGGCGACGCGGGTCGCCGGCACGGCGGCGCCGGCAGCCAGGAGCGGTGGCGCCCCGGTGCACCGCCGGACAGGCCGCCGTGGCTTCAGCCGCGGCGGCGGCGGCACCCACGGACCCGTGGCCGTGCGGGTCCGGTGCACCCGGACGCGGCAAAGCCGCGTCCTTGACTTAGCACAGCCCCACGCGGGGGGCCGCGACACCACCAAGCCGTGGGGGCGGCGCCCCGCGGCGCATTGGCCGTTCGACCGCTCGGCCGAACCGGGCCAGGCCGGTCCGACCGGCCGGGCCGCGCCCTAGCCGGACCGGACCGGGTCGGGTCAAACCGGTTCAGCCGACTCCCGGGGGGGTCGGGCCGGGTCGGCCCGGGCCCGTACCCCCCCCCCCCCCCCCCGTCTTCAGACGGTCTTTGTTCAAACGCCCGTAACTTGAGCTACGTGCCTCCAAACGACTCGCCATCATCGGCAACGCGATCCTTAGATCGAGACGGTCATTTTGGTATATCGTACTAAAGGTTTCGGAATACCTTGAGTTCGGCTGGGTTGGTTCGTACACGAAACCAACCGGGCCTTCAGAGTGGAAACGCTCATATCTTGAGCCACGGACGTCCGATTGACGTGCCGTCAGCTTCGTTGAATTCCTCTAAGTGAGACGGATCTTTTGGCATACTCCGCCCGAGGTTTGGACGTAGGTGGAGTACGGTCGGGTTGGTTTTCCCTTAAAAACCAACCGGGCCCCTGGGACGAAAAAGCCAATAACTCTCAGACCGGGCGTCCGATTGACGCGCCGTCTGCGACGTTGAGTTCCTGTTGACGATACGGAACTTTTGGATACATCAACTTCGGACTTTGTGTCAGTTGATGTATCGGCCTCTCGGCTCGTGGAGCGGACCCTCCCGAACGAGCTTGATGTGTGCGGGAACCCTAGTGCTGGCTGCGACTGCTTCTTCGACAGCGAAGACCGTGCAGAGATCCTCAGTGGACTGTGGCGATGACTGTGCAGAGATCCTCCATAGACTCCGACGACGACCGTGCAGAGATCCTCAGTGGACTTCGGCGACGACTGTGCAGAGATCCTCAGTGGACTACGACGACTACTGCACTCAGCGATCCTACGTGGATCAGTGCTACCAATCCTGTGTGGGTCCGATCCTGTGTGGGTCAGCGCTCAGCGGTTCTGTGTGAGCCAGCGCCTACAGGTCCTGCGTGGGCCCGATCCTGTGTGGGTCCGATCCTGTGTGGGTCACTGCGGGGTTAGTACCTATCGATCCTTCGTGGGTCCGACGACTTAGATGGTTTAGTGATCATCTTATCATCATCCGAAGAAGTATACCTGTGTGAGCTGAATCTCGTGTTACTCTGCTTTGTGGATTGTGTTGACCTATCCTGTGTGGATTTACTGTTTACTCTCCTTTGTGGATTGTGTTGAGCTATCCATGTGGATTTACTGTTTACTCTCCTTGTGGGTTGCGTTGTGCTATCCTATGTGGGTATACGTTGCTTTCCTGTGTGGACTGGGTTGCGCTTGGGCTCGGACGTTGGAGCTGAACGGGAATTGATGACTTAGGTATATGTATGGGAATATACCTAAGCCATGTCAGATGTTACTTCGTGATTGTATCTTTCCTTTTTGGATTACCCTTTGTGGATTTCGGGAGACCTTCGGGGGTCTCGGGGTCCCTACTGAGTAGCTTATACTCACCCCTGCACGGGCTTTGCCCGCACTTCATGGTGTTGGTTGCAGACGACGGGCAGCGCTGATCGAGGTGGAGGCGTGCAGAGCTGGACGGTACCTGGAGGTGGACCACTGGGCGGGACGTACTCGGAGCGGACGGCTGGGCCAAGGAGCTGTGGAGGCTATCTGTACCCACCCATCAGGTGGGACCTTCAGAGGACGGCTCGACGCTGCAGTTTTTCTTTCTGTTGCTGTTTTTCCTTTCAGTTGTACTTTACAGTTGGGCTTGTATTTCCGGCCCCTTTTACTTTCAGCACAGCTTGTACCATTTTTACTTAGTGTTTACTTTTCCTCTTGCTTACTATGTGGTTCTTGTATACTTTTCAAAGGCAATTCCTTCCCTTTTTATTGGGATTTACGCCTTGGTGCTAGTCGCCAGCCCCTGGCCTATGGGAGGCGGGCTTGGGGTAGTCACGGCACGGGCCCCGAGGACGGGTCGTGACAAATTGGTATCAAAGGTGGTCGGTTCTACCGCAGACTCTGATCTTTCTTCTATGTGAAGCAATAGTGTTTAGCGTATTGAGTGTGGTTATCAGTCCTGGGAGTCCAGTGTTGGTGCGGAGGCCGACGTATCCGTACACCAGGACCCTGACTTCTGATTTCCGACTTAATGCACGAAAACATTGATTGCATGTGTGTTTCAAGTTTTCTTCGTGATTACTTGTGTCAGCTCACCAGGTATACTGTTCTGACCGTGGCACACTTGTTTCCTTTTCAGGATGGCCCGACGACAGTAGCAAGCTAGGGTTCCTAGATTAGAGCGCGACGACAGCCCGCCGAGCGACGAGGCCTTGGTACAGGGCCCGTTGACAGTAGAGGCACCGGCGGTACCTTTACCCGCCGAGCCCCTGATGCTTCCAGCACTGGCAGCTGACGACGCACGACGCCTTGGAGCTCTGCACGAGTTCCAGCGCCAGCGACCACCCAGGTTCCGTGGGGAGTTGGACTCCCAGGCAGTCGAGGACTAGCTGGAGGCGGTCGTCCGAGTTTTCAGGCTAGTGAGGACACCAGCAGACCTCATGGTGATCCTCGCGGCGAGCCTACGGCACGCAACAGCAGGGAGATGGTGGAGCCTGATGCTCCAAGTACACGACGAGGCCACCCTCATCTGGACGGAATTCGAGGGCCTCTTCCGCTCGGAGTTTGTCCCGGCCACCCTCCGTGCGGTGCGCATTCAGAAGCTTCTTTAGATGCAGCAGGGCAGCTTAACGGTCGCCCAGTACGCGGCGAGGTTCACCGATCTTTCTCGCTACTCGACCGACATGGTACAGGACCCCTTCTTCCGGGCCCGGACCTTCGAGTAGGGATTGAGACACGAGATCAGGGCATCTCTGATCTCCCTCAGCATCCCGACCCAGGCAGGAGTACTGGAGCGAGCCCTCCTGATCGAGAGCTTCCTGGCTGAGTCCACAGCGAGACCTACCGTAGGGCGGCAGATAGCGGATTCTTCGGCAGCGGGTATCCGACGGATGACTCAGGGTTCCAGGCGGACCAGACCTTCTGGCAGACGACCTCGGGACATTGGCTCAGCAGTGTAGGGCACCCAGCCCAGAGCCAGTCTTCCGAGAGGCAGGCAGTGCTACGAGTGTGGCGGGCGGGGCCACATGGCTCGTGACTACCCGACCCGCCGTACCGAGGGACAGCAGACGGTGGAGGGGCCACCCAGGTAGAGGCAGAGGGTCGACCATGGTGGTCCGCAGGGAGGAGGCGGACGAGGCAGAGGAGCTGGCCGAGCAGCAGGTGGTGGGCGATGCTTTGAGGCTCTGCCACCCCCACCACCGGGAGGCCCGCCCCGACCACAGGGAGCTGGCGGGCAGAGACAGGCTCAGCTCCAGGCAGCGGAGGCCTACGACCACGACGTGCCAGGGATGATTCGAGGTACGATCTGTGTCTATTCCACCCTTGCTTCAGTTCTTATAGACACAGGAGCGAGTCACTCTTTCATAGCCACTGCCCTTTTTCGGAGCTCGGAGATTCTGACAGAGCCGTTGGCTCGATTCTTACGGATAGAGACTCCTTCGGGAGCAGACTCGACGATTACGCACTTGTTCCGGTAGTGTGAGCTTACTCTAGGAGGCGAGAGCTTCGACTGATCTTCTTGTAGCGGCGTCGAGGCCTTACAACATCATCTTGGGCATGGATTGGTTATCTACGGTCCATGCTCAGATTGACTGCATTAGGCGCAAGGTGCGATGTGTGCGCACCGACGGGAGCAGGTTCACCTTCACCGGCGAGAAGGGAGCCTTAGCAGCACAGGATGGACTCACGCAGAGGAGAGTTCAGCCCATCACTCATCAGTTGGCTAGCCTCATCCTGGGAGCAGTTGATGTGCGGAGTCCCAGTTTTCCTGCAGTGGTGGATCAATATGCGGATGTCTTCCCCGAAGACATTCCAGGACTACCTCCTCACAGAGAGGTAGACTTTTATATTGACTTGTACCCCGGGACAGCCCCGATATCCACTCCAACATATCGGATGGCCCCCACTGAGCTTCGAGAGCTGCGGGTACAGTTGGAAGACTTGCAGGGCAAGGGGTTCATCCGACCCAGTGTTTCACCCTAGGCTTCCCCGATATTGTTCGCAAAGAAGGCGGACGGGAGCTTGCGACTGTGTGTCAATTATCATCGCCTGAACCAGGTGACAGTGAGGAACAAGTATCTGCTACCCAGGATTGATGACCTCTTCGATCAGCTCAAGGGAGCACGGTGGTTCTTGAAGATAGACCTCAGGTCAGGCTACCATCAGCTCAGAGTTCGAGACGAGGATGTGAAGAAGACGGCCTTCAGGTGTCGGTATGGCCACTATGAGTTCTTGGTTATGCCTTTCGGCGTGACCAACGCTCCAGCAGTGTTCATGAGCCTCATGAACAGGATCTTCCAGCCATACCTCGATCGATTTATCGTAGTCTTCATCGACGACATCTTGGTGTACTCGACCACCGAGGAGGATCACACCTACCACTTGCGTGTTGTACTATACACACTCCGAGAGCCCCAGCTTTTTGGAAATCTCTCGAAGTGTCAGTTATGGTTACATGAGGTCCACTTCTTGGGGCACGTCATTTCCGAGGCGGTAGTTGCAGTGGATCTCGTGAAGATCGAGGCAGTGCTAGCTTGGGAGCCACCCAAGAGCGTGACAGAGGTGCGGAGTTTCTTGGGCCAATCCGGATACAAACGGAGATTTGTGCCAGACTTCTCCAGAGTTGCGGCCCCACTCTCAGCATTGACGAAGAAGGGGAAACCCTTCGTGTGGTCAGAAAGATGTCAGCAGAGCTTCCAGGAGCTGGGGCAGAGGTTGACCAGCGCACCTATCTTGAGGTTTCCTGAGGAGGGAGTTGGATACGTAGTCTAATGCGATGCATCAGGGACCGGACTCGGGTGTGTCCTGATGCAGGAGCGGGCCGTGATTGCCTACGGATCACGTCAGTTGAGGCCACATGAGCAGAACTACGCTACCCATGACCTGGAGTTAGCAGCAGTGGTCTTCGCTCTGAAGACATGGCGGCACTATCTGATGGGCGAGCGCTTCACAGTATTTTCTGACCACCAGAGTCTCAGTTACATCTTCTCTCATAAGGACCTGAACCTGAGACAACTACGATGGATCGAGTTCCTCCAGGACTATGACTTTGAGATAGTCTATACTCCTGGGAAGGGGAACGTGGTAGTCGATGCCCTCAGCAGGAGGACGGGCATCCAGCTACTTGAGGAGGCGACAGAGCAGCTAGCCGCCTTGTAGATATCCTTCGTGGATAGAGATGGAGCAGCCTTCCTTCAGTCTCTCACAATCACTCTTCCACTTCTACAGCGGGTCAGAGAGGCACAGCGTGGGGATGCTGACTGTGAGACACGGCGTGCACAGATATCCTCAGGACATGCACCTGATGGTTTCTCCCTTGGAGTAGAGAATGATGTCCTTTTCAGAGGACGTACCTTGGTACCAGTCGCTTTACGAGAGGAGGTGCTGAGAGAGTTCCACACTTCTCCTTTGGCGGTACATCCTGGAGTGGCAAAGATGTACCAGGATCTCAGACGTCAGCACTGGTGGCCGGGCATGAAGAAGGTTGTGGCAGAGTTCGTTTCACGGTGCCTCACCTGCCAGCAGGTGAAGGCAGAGCATCAGGTACCAGCAGGCTTAGTACATCCCTTGGAGGTCCCAGAGTGGAAGTGGGACGGTATATCTATGGACTTCATGACGAGACTTCCACGCACTTCTAGAGGTCATGACTCCATTTGGGTGATTGTTGACCGACTCACCAAGTCGTCACACTTCTTACCCATTCGAGAGCAGGGCTCAGTGGAGAGTTTGGGGCGTCTCTACATTCAGGAGATTGTACGGCTTCACGGTGTTCCATCGACTATCGTCTCCGATCGGGACGCTCGCTTTACTTCCCGGCTTTGGAAAGGGTTGCAGGAGGCGTTCGGGACGTGGCTACATCTGAGCACCACCTTTCACCCTCAGACGGATGGTCAGACGGAGAGGACCATTCAGAATCTTGAGGACATGCTCCGCGCATGTTTCCTCGACTTTGGTCACAGCTGGGAGGACCACCTACCCTTGGTGGAGTTCGCGTACAACAACAGCTACCACACCACCATCGGGATGGCACCCTACGAGGCGTTGTATGACAGGCCTTGCAGATCTCCTTTGTGCTGGACAGACCCTGGGGAGTCAGCACTTGTGGGACCAGAGATGGTCCGGGCCACGACAGAGAAGTTCCAGGTCATCCAGGAGCGGATGAGGACAGTACAGAGCCGGTAGAAGTCATATGCTGACAGGAGGCGAAGGCCACTAGAGTTCGAGGATGGCGACCACGTCTTCTTGCGTGTCTCACCTCGACGTGGTTTGCGGAGATTTGGCTGAGGCGGCAAGTTGTCTCCACACTTCATCGGTCCTTTCCAGGTCCTCAGCAGGATTGGCGAGGTGGCTTATCGCCTGGCTCTGCCACCTCAGTTGCACCGGGTGCATGATGTCTTCTACGTATCCCAGCTGAGGAGATATGTGCACGACCCGACACACATCATTGACTATGGGGAGCTAGACGTGGATGATGGGGCGACTTTTGAGGAGGTCCTAGTGGAGATAGAGGATCGACAGGAGCGGGTCCTACGTGGGCGATCGATTCCTCTTGTGCGCATCAGATGGCAGCACGGGAACCTCCAGGAGAGCACTTGGGAGCGGGAGGCTCAGATGTGTGCTCAGTACCCACATTTGTTTCCCTAGTTTTTGATGTATCTTTACTGGGACATAAAGCCCTGAGGTGGGAGTAATGTAAAGACCCGTAAATTTCAAGGAAATTTTTTTCTTAATTTTATTTGGAATTTTTACAAGAGCGCAGTTTCTGGCGGAACCTGATTCCGAGGACCGGTGTGCCCGGAATCATTTTCCGAAGTTTGGCTCGGGTACGTTCAGTAAACGGACGAGCGAGTTTTTCTAACTTTTGAACCGGTGCCCGGAATCGAATTCTGAGGGCACCGATGAAATCGCAGCGCCGATATTCGCTTAGAAACGCCTCTTGCGGAGTTGCGTTTGCTCGGGTGTGGTTTTTAATTTTCGGGCTTAAAGTTATGAAAAAAAATAATTTTGCGACAACTTTATTTTATTTCACTTAAGCCACTTGGAAGACACTTGAAACCACTTAAAGGCGGCTTGAACTGAGTTAAACCGGATATGATGCTATCCAGAAATATCCTACCCCCTTGGTAGGATATTGGTAAGGTGGGGCCCGCACGAGCCCCACCGTTTCTTTCCACTAAGTAACGCACCCGCGAAAACCCGTCATTATGAAAGTCAACTAACACATTTCTTAAAATCTTAACAGACCATTTAAATGGGCAGTTTCTTTCGTCGAATTAATTCAACGAATTAATTAAATCGCTTCTTAACCAGTTTTTAAATTCTTTGGCATAATAATAAAATAAGGCCAATGCACGACCTCTGGTTATTTGCGCATTGAGAAGATTTGAGAGGACCCTTGTATCTTCTTCTCCCTTGCGAAGAACGCGAAGACCGCGAAGAACGCGAAAAACGCCGAACCCGGAAATCGATGACGCGACGCCGTGATCCGCAACGCCGACAACGTTCTTCTGCGACGTCTCTTCCTCCGCCACGGATCTTCGATCGGCTGCTTCAGGTAAGAGTCTTGGACCTTCCTTTTCATCTCCTTCGTGGTTCTTAACCCAAACACGGATTTAATTAATTAAATTACATCTGCTGTTTCATGGTGCGTTGAGTTCGCCGACTCAATGCCGTGTTCCGCGACGATGCGACGATCTCCACCTTCCGCGATGAGCAATTCCGCGAAGAACTCTCACACGCAACGACCAACGAGGTAGGGATTTATTTTGGGAATTACCCCTTTTCTTTTTATATTCCCGTAATTGCTTCTTTAAAAAGTAAAGAACTGGTTTGTGAATAATTTTAAAATTGTTGTTTTCGTTCAAATGAGGAAACCGTTTATGAAACAATTTTATTTTCATTAAAAATTGTTTCAGATATGCGTTCATGTGTTGAACATAAATTCCTCTCGTTGTTTATCTCTAACGCGGAGGGTGCGGGCCAAACGAACACGGCCCGACGACCCTCCGTCGTTCTTCATTTTGTGCGGATTTGACGGGCGACGACGGAACGTGCCACAACGGATGTTTGATGATTCCACAGTGAAGGACGAGTCCCGGGAGGAGCAGCGGCGCAGGCGGGAACAAAATCGGACCCCCGGAGCGATCTCGGTGGCCCGCGGAACACGCCGGCGGCGTGGGTCGCCGGCGCGACGGCGCCCCGGCGCGCCGCCGGACAGGCCACCGCAGCTGAAGTCGCGGCGGCGGCGGCGCCAACGGACCCACGGCCGCGCGGGTCCAGTGCACCCGGACGCGGCAAAGCCGCGTCCTTGACTTAGTGCGGCCCCACGCGGGGGGCCGCGGCACCACCAGGCCGCAAGGGCGGCGCCCCACGGCGCCTTGGCCGTTCGGCCGCTCGGCCGAACAGGGCCAGGCCGGTCCGACCGGCCGGGCCGCGCCCTGGCCAGACCGGACCGGGTCGGGTCGACCCGGTTCGGCCAACTCCCGGGGGGGTCGGGCCGGGTCGGCCCGGGCCCTTACCCCCCCCCCCCCCCCCGTCTTCGGACGGTCTTCGTTCAAACGCCCGTAACTTTAGCTACGGGCCTCCAAACGACTCTCCGTCAGCGGCAACACGATCCTTGGATCGAGACGGTCGTTTCGGTATATCGCACTCAAGGTTTCAGAATACCTTGAGTTCGGCCGGGTTGGTTCGTACACGAAACCAACCGGGCCTTCGGAGCGGAAACGCTCATATCTTGAGCCACAGACGTCTGATTGACATGCCATCAGCTTCGTTGAATTCCTCTATGTGAGACGGATCTTTTGGCATACTCCGCTCGAGGTTTGGATGCAGGTGGAGTACGGTCGGGTTGGTTTTGCCTTAAAAACCAATCGGGCCCCTGGGACGAAAAAGCCAATAACTCTCAGACCGGGCATCTGATTGACGCGTCGTCTGCGACGTTGAGTTCCTGTTGACGATACAGAACTTTTGGATACATCAACTTCGGACTTTGTTTCAGTTGATGTATCGGCCTCTCGGCTCGTGGAGCGGACCCTCCCGAACGAGCTTGCTGTGTGCGGGAACCCTAGTGCTGGCTGCGACTGCTTCTTCGACAGCGACGACCGTGCAGAGATCCTCAGTGGACTGGGGCGATGACTGTGCAGAGATCCTCTGTGGACTCTGACGACGACCGTGCAGAGATCCTCAGTAGACTGCGGCGACGACTGTGCATAGATCCTCAGTGGACTACGACGACTACTGCACTCAGCGATCCTACGTGGATCAGTGCTACTGATCCTGTGTGGGTCAGCGCTCAGCGGTTCTGTGTGAGCCAGCGCCTACAGGTCCTGCGTGGGCCCGATCCTGTGTGGGTCCGATCCTGTGTGGGTCACTGCGGGGTTAGTACCTATCGATCCTTCGTGGGTCCGATGACTTAGATGGTTCAGTGATCATTTTATCGTCATCCGAAGAAGTATACCTGTGTGAGCTGAATCTCGTGTTACTCTGCTTTGTGGATTGTGTTGAGCTATCCTATTTGGATTTACTGTTTAATCTCCTTTGTGGATTGTGTTGAGCTATCCATGTGGATTTACTGTTTACTCTCCTTGTGGATTGCGTTGTGCTATCCTGTGTGGGTATACGTTGCTTTCCTGTGTGGACTGGGTTGTGCTTGGGCTCGGACGTTGGTGTCGAACGGGAATTGATGACTTAGTTATATGTATGGGCATATACCTAAGACATGTCATATGTTACTTCGTGATTGTATCTTTCCTTTGTGGATTACCCTTTGTGGATTTCGGGAGACCTTCAGGGGTCTCGGGGTCCCTACTGAGTATCTTATACTCTCCCCTGCACGGGCTTTGCCTGCACTTCGTGGTGTTGGTTGCAGACGACGGGCAGCGCTGATCGAGGTGGAGGCGTGCGGAGCTGGACGGTACCTGGAGGTGTACCACTGGGCGGGACGTACTCGGAGCGGACGGCTAGGCCGAGGAGCTGTGGAGGCTATCTGAACCCACCCTTCAGGTGGTACCTTCAGAGGACGGCTCGACGCTGTAGTTTTTCTTTCAGTTGCTTTTTTTCCTTTTAGTTGTACTTTACAGTTGGGCTTGTATTTCCGGCCCCTTTTACTTTCAGCACAGCTTGTACCGTTTTTACTTAGTGTTTAATTTTCCGCTTTCTTACTCTGTGGTTCTTGTTTACTTTTCAAAGGCAATGCCTTCCCTTTTTTTTGGGATTTACGCCTTGGTGCTAGTCGCCATCCCCTGGCCTATGGGAGGCGGGCTTGGGGTAGTCACGGCATGGGCCCTGAGGACGGGTCGTGACAAAACGTGATTTTATGATCATTAAAACAAGAGTACCAACAATCTCCCCATTTTTGATGATCTCAAATCATGGCATTTTATAATCATGTAAAGAATAATATTTGGTTTTAAATAGGTCATCTTTACACTTTAAAAATATGTAGTCTTTTAAAAAAATATAATTAAAATGTTTTCAAATATATTAAATCAAAAAGATAGTATTAGAAAATAACATACCAATAAAAGTAAATTTCCATAATTAATGAAGATGGTATCAATGGAAGATATTAAAATACATATGGTATCCTGGATATTAAGTCACAAACAGTTCCATATGTAGTTAATAAATCTAGTATCAAAGAGAGAAACTAAATACATACTATATCAAAGGTATGGTATCAAGAAACAATGAGAATGATAGTATCAGAGGATACTAGTACTTTAATAGTATGAAATAAATTTCATATTCATTCTCTCCTTTAAACTAGTATTAAGGATGGTATCAAAATATAACATTACTATAAAAATAGAAAATAATTAAAGTTCAATAAATTCCATAGATTCATTCTCCCCCTTTTGGGATCATCAAAAATTGAGAATAAAAATATGAAATGAAAATAAGAAAAGTATGAATAACAAGATAATTTTAATTAAAAAATGAATTGAAATATAGAAAAAAAAAATATAGAACATAAATGTCATACCAAAATCCCATCAAATACTTAAATTAAAATCTCAATGTTGTTTAGGCTGGGTATAAGGAATAAGAGGTTCCTTACCCTTATCGTTGTCAGAAGCAGATGGCACAATGGTAGAGGTTGAAGAAAAAATTGGGGAATCTATATGGAAAACATATAGAGAAGGATTTTATATGATTATAATAGTATCGATATGGTGGATATCATCTCTAGTAGTAAAACTGAATGGTTTTAAATGAGCAGGTCAGGGTCAATTTAGATATCGGGTGACATCTCGTATAAAAAAAACTCTAGATTAGAGGCTAGATAAGTGAGATGATCAATGACTGGAATGGCATCCTGAGTCACTACTACGGTGATAGAAACTTTAATAAAGGGATTAATTAGATTTTTGAATTCCATTATAATTTTTCTTATTCTTTTTACATCACTGAAAATCCCTTTTTCTCCTCCATAAACAACTTGAGTACTAGGGTCATCACTTTCAACTGATTAGCATTTTCATTTAAGGCTTGAGTTACTCAAGGAATCCTGAGGTTCTCAAAAAGGGACTTGAAATGAGTGTTTATATCATTATTAGTATAAATCCATGAAATATAATACTTTATACCCAATTTAAATTGTTTCTCTGTCATTTATAAGATCATTCATATATTCTCTCACCATCTTATAAAAATAGTCACTATTATGCCTAATTTGCCTCAAACTTTTCTTAGGGATGTTAGTCATATCTCCTGAAATAGCTCAAAGAGCTTACCTAACCACTAATCTAATAAACTAAACATCATGGGAAGGCAGTGGAGCACTGGAAGTAGAAGGTGTTAAAGGAATAATCTCCAACCTCTCTAGAAAATCATCTATACTGGTAGAAAAGGTAGTTTGCATCCCCTTTATTATTGATCTCATAGATTCCATCTCACTAAAAATTCTTCTATTATCTATTTCCACTTCTTGAATGTGCTGCATCATCTTAGGTCGGATGTGATGTATCACAATCTAAAATAAATATCTAGAATCTTTCTCACTAATTTTAGTGAAAAGTGGTGTTGATTTCTTAACAACATTAAAAAAATTAGAGAGATTCATCTCTTTGAAAGACTCTAAGTTAGCTCTGGTAACCACATTAATAGGTAAAAATGTGGTGGTAGGTGAAGTAAAGGATGTAGAAGCAATGGAAGGTGGAATATTATCCACTAAAGTCTCATAACTAGAAGGCACATCTAAAGAATAACTCTATAGAAATTCAGTAGCATCTATTTGTTTGACCAATGATCCATTAGGATCTATATTTACTAGAAATATCATGTCCATCGTCATATGAGTTATTACAATCAAGACCAATTTTGACACATCCAATATACTTTTCCCATTAGATAAAGGATATAACATCCAACTTGGATGAATAAATAACATATGTCTCCATAACTACAGGCTTAGATATTGTAGGTTCAACAATCATAGGTTCGACAACCATAGGCTTAATAGCCATATTCTCATCAACTGACCGATCATCAATTGTATTCTCAGTAACCTTATGCACATCATCTGTTTCCAAACAACATTATTTTTAGCATGGTCTCTATCAATAGTATCAAAAGGATCAATACGGTGACTAACCAGGCTTGGGGATCCCTCCCCATCAATAGATGCTTACATATCATCTCTAGTAGTTCCTTCAACATCCTAAACTAGGATCGATACCTCTTTAGACCTAGAATCAACTAATAAACCTAGAGAAGAAAAAATTACTTGGGGAATATCAATATCTTTAGTACCAATGAGTCCATCAGGACTATCATGGTCCGAATCAACATCATCTTCATCATCACTATCTCCCTTATCTTTTTAATCTCCATTTTCTTCTCCATCTTCTTTTGCATCCTATTATTCATCCTCTTCTTCATCACTTCCATTTTAATTTCCATTTTCTTTATAATATTTAGAAGTGATATTAAATTTTTCCTCTCTAGAAACCTCAATTTCATCCTATTTACTTTCTTCTTTTAAAATATTCTCCCAAACAAGGAGTGATTCAAGACGGATAAAAGAACCATAAGGGATAGCTGGAGAACTCTTTGGAAAGTCTGGGTCACTACCCTAATCAACTAAAAACTCTTCCTTCTCTTACTCTACTTGTTCCTCATAAAAATACTCTACCACTTTATCTGGATCGAATCTAGGATCCACAATATTTTATGGCCTTGTTGGGTGATCAATAGGATTGAAATCCTCATAAATCCTATCTGCATCATCAACCCATTTCCTCTTCTAGTGGTTCCATTTTTTCTTCATTTTTTTTAAAAATTACCCTTATAATGGAAATTCCTCCACATTTTACAATGGGTTCTTTTCCCCCATAAACCAATCCCTTGGCCACCATCATGGTCAAAATGAACGTAGGGTAGATAAGGTAGTTTGAACTAGGAGATGTCTTGAACCTCTCCATCATGTGAACCATTAGGTATCTAAAAAATTAATCTTTTCTCAAATCTTCATAAGAAATAGGAGATAAAAATATTGATACCACATTATGGGGAAATCACCTTTCCTTAGATACAGAATATGTTGAATAAACTTGAAAAGAAAACAACATTCACCATCAAGATCATTTGAAGTCAGTATTCTTATAATTCCATCTCTAGTTAGCTCTGTTAAATCATCTTCATACACAAAGGTTTCACTATCACTTGGAATAGATCCTTGATATTCATTTTAGATGACTTATTGTAGAACTGGTGCACTAACCTCATATAAAAGGGTCTCTCATTATTAAAAAATCACTCTACCCAACCCTGGTTTTGCATTACTATTAGTTCAAAATAATTTCATGATTGAAACCACTTGTCATGAACATTATTTTTAGGTATAACTATCTAATTCATGAGACACTTGTTCATAGGCACAATAGCCGAATTAATCAACTCTTATTTCTACTTATTTAAAGGATATGGCTCATTAAGAGAATATATTGTGGCTCACTTCACTCTAACCATGTAAAATTACTTAGAAGGTTTGGAAGAGATTGAGGGAAGTTGAAAGGTTAGGAGAGAAAGGTTCTAGTGAGGTTCAAAGGTAACACGTGAAGGAGAGTGTGTGTCAAAATTGAGACAAGTGTCTGATTTATATAATTTTGTAATTTAAGGATTTATAAATAAAAAATAAAATACCATTTAAATAAAAAATAATTTATATAAATAAATAACCAATAATAAAGAATTCAAAATGGTGGCTCAAAAAACCAATGGTGGGTTACCCTAACGGTGGGTAAAACTCCAGCGATGGGTAAACACAAACTTTGGGTAAACAAAAATGGTGGCTAAACACCAAAGGTGGGTCCTTTAAGATTAATTTTAACCAAAATAAATCATGCCTAATTCATGTTTCATGTAGTTTGTTCTCTTTAAATTCAAAGTCATAGTGAAAATATCAGCAAAATGATGTTCAATTCTAATGTATTCAAGAGTTATATCACCCTTTTGAAAATGGTATCTCAAAAATTGATGTCTTACATAAATGTGTTTTATTCTAGAGTGAGATAAAATTTTATTATAAATTTTTATAGAACTTTTGATGCAATAATATATAGATACATGATGAAATTGATATCTATATTCTATCAAAGTTTGTTTTATCAAAAAAATTTGGGTATAGTAGCTACTTGAAGCAATGTAATCAGCTTCATCAGTAAATAGTGGAACGAAATTTTCTTCTTACTACACAAAGAAACTGGAGACTTACCCAAAAGGTGATATGTTCCAAAGGTTATTTTTCTATCTAAATTTTAACCACCAAAATCAGCATCTGAATAACTGACTAGGTTAAAATATTATTCTCTGGGGTAGAAAAATCCTAAATTGGTTGTATACTTGAGGTATTTGAAAATTTATTTTTTCATCAAGTATGTGGGACTCTTTTGGATTTTCTTGAAAGTGAGTACAAATGCACACACTAAAAATACTATTAGGTCAGATAATAGTTAAGTATATAAGTCTTTCAATCATACCTCTATAACTAGTTTGATCTACTTATTTCTCAACATCATCATGATCCAATTTATATGTGGTACTTATATAAGTGTCTCTACTCATAGTGTTATCCAAATCAAAACATTTTAAAATATATTTAGTATATTTACATTGATTTAAAATAATTCTTTATTTATTTTGAAAAAATCTAAAAAATAAAAAATAATTTTAGTTCACCCATTAAACTCATTTAAAACTCATTTTTCATCATTTTGGAAAATTTAGTACATGAATTTTTTTTAAAGATCCAAAAATAATATAATCTTCATATATTTGAAAGAATAAAAAATCTTTTTAAATTCTTTATGTAAACAGGGTCGGATCAAATATGCCTTTTAAAGGACCTTTAGAAATAAGAAATGAGATTAACCTATTAGAGCAAGCTCTAGGGGCCTTTTTTGAACCATATAAAGATTTTGTTAACTTTAAAAAATGATTTGAAAAATGATGATTTTGAGATCCTAGGGGTTGTTCAAAAAAAATTCTTCAAATATATACTCATTCAAGAATTAACTTTTAACATAGAATTGATATAGTTTGAAATCTTAATGTGTTGTATAGACTAGAAGTATTCTAATATATTCAAGTATGTCTATAGGTGAAAAGGTTTCTTCATAGTCTATACCCTCTTCTTGACTATACCCTTGTGAAACTAGTCTATCCTTATTCATTAATATTATTCCAAATTCATCAACCTTATTTCTAAACAACCATTTTGTTCCTATAGATAAGGTGTCTTTTGGTCTATCAATAAGTTACCAAGATTTATTTCATTCAAATTCATAAATTTCTTCTTACATATCCATTACCCATAATTCACTATTGATTTCATAATTTATGTTTTTAGGTTCAAGCTATGATAAGAATGCATACTCTTAATATTGTTTTCTTAGAGAAACTATAGTTTGTGTACCTCAATATAAGTCTCCAAATAAAGAATCTAAAGGATGGGGTTTAAGAGTCCTAATATATCTAGAAAAAGAATGGTTGGTCACCTCATGGTATTCTACTAGTTCTGGTTCTGGTTCTAGATGTTCCTATGAACTAGATGATTTTTCTACATGTTTTATAATAGAATCATAAGGTTTGGAATTTATTTTCAAAGTGGATACATCATCCTCAAGGTTTTATAAAGTGGTTTTAGGTTCATGTGGATCTGTCTCATAAAACATTACTTAGAAATACTCTTCCAAAGTCCTGGTTCTTTTGTTAAAAACACTATATGATTTATTAGAGGTTGAGTAACCAATGAAAATTGCTCCATAACTTTTGGATGAAAACATGATAAGATTATCCTTAGTATTAAGAATAAAGAATTTTGAACCAAAACTCTAAATTAATTATCCTTAGATTTTATATTATTCCAAATTTTATAAGGGATTTTCTTCAAAATAAGTCTAATTATAACTTTATTAATTATATAGTAGGGTGTATTTATAGACTCTTACCAAAAGTATAGAGGTAAGCCATATTCCTTAAGAATTTTCTATTCTATCTCTTGAAGTATTCTATTTCTTCTTTCTACAACTCCATTCTACAGAGGGGCCTTAAGAGTAGGGAAGCTATGGTCATAGACATTTTGTGAGAAAAAGGATTCAAAGTATTCATTTTCAATCTTATGACCACAGTCACTTCTTAATGAAATAATTTTAATTACACTTAAATTTTGTACAGATCTAGAATAATTGGTAAAATAAGAGAGACTTTACCCTTTTGAGCTAAAAATAATACACAAGTATACCTAGAAAAGTCATCTACAAGTACATAGACATATTTCTTCCCATTTAAATTGGATACAATAAATTTTCCAAACAAGTCCTTCTGAACCAACTCAAGAGGTTGAGAAGTTAAAACCTATTTATTTAAGTTAAATGATATTTTTTGTTATTTTTATTTTTTTATAGGGGTTAAGAATTTTATCATTTGGTAATTTAGGTTTTGGTATATCTCTGACTTACCTTTTTCTAGTAATATTTCTAAGTGAGTGAATATTACAGGGGCCTAGTCTCCTACTCCAAAGTCAATATTCTCTATGGAAAGAACATAAATAATAAGTAATTTTTTAAATTAAAAAATCAATATTAATATCATACAAATTTTCATTTCTCAGAGTAGTAAATACTATGAAATTTTTAGAATTAAAAACATTATAATCATTTTTTTAGAATTTTACATGAAAAATATCATCACATAATTATGAGATGCTAAGAAGATTATATTTTTAACCATATAAATGGTACTTTAGAAATTAAAATTAAATTAGTGTTACAGATTTGGAATAGTTAAATTTTTTTCATTAGCATTGTCACCAAAGGTGGCATGTCCACCATCAACCTTTATCGGGTTCTTGAAGCTAGAATAGTATCTTTTCATATTCATAGAATAGTTACTATCCAAGTAGCCTATATTTCTAAAATATCTCTTCAAGAAGTTTCCATACAAAACAAAGTTTATACAAAGAATGATTTTGGTGCCCAGATTTTCTTAGGTCCAGATATGTTAGTAATGAGAGATTTAGAAAACCATATTTTCTTAATGGGTTTCCTATAAGAATATTTTAAAGTATTTAAAATAAAAACTTTATTAGGTACACTTTAATAAAAATTATAGTAGAATTTCCAGAATTATATTTAAGAATAGAAGTTCTCTTAAAAAATTTTCTTTATCCAGTTTAGTATCCTAGACCAGTAATATATTTGTGATCAATTTGTTTTCCAATTATTTGAGTTAGAGTTTCTATTATATTTTTAAATATATAAATTTATTTATTTAATTACTAATTATACAACTTTATATCTTTATTTTCTTTCAACAAATAGAAAAAATCAGATTTGATACTAGCTAATAAAGTATGTTGTTTCTTCAGAATTTTGTATTTTGTATTTAATCTCATTAAAGGTATCTTCAAGAATATTTAAATATTAAAACATTTTCTATTTTTACATATCATCTACATCTTTTTCATCTTTATAATGATCATAATTATGTAAATTAGATATATTAAGCACATCAGATATATTTTTCATGAATCACATTGTTACTCTATCAGGTTTCTATTCATGAGTTGAGTCTGAGTCACTGGATTTTCTTCAATGGAAATCCATGTGTCTTTAATGGATTTCTTATAATTTCTATCCTTATCATAATACTTATTCTTTTAATTTAACTTGGGACAGTCAGCCTTAATATGTCCTTTTCTCTTACACTCATAACAGGTTATATCATTTGTATTTTCATCTATTTTTTAGTATTTCTTCTAATTACCTCTATCATCATACTTTCCCTTATATCTTGGTTCTCAGAAGAATTTCTTATTCTTATATAATTTTTTAAACCTTTTTTCCAAATGGTCCATTTCTTCATCACTTTAAACTAGTGATTACTCATCACTAGAGCTTTTAACTTGATCTTTTTCCTTCCCTTCCTATATTGATGTAGTAGTTTTGAAGTCAATAGATTTCCTCTTAGGTTAATCATCCTCTTAACAATTAATATTAAGCACTTCCTATTACATAATCAACTTACCAATCAATTAATTGATAGGTATTTTACCGATTTTTCATGATTCTCTTATTGAAATATATGTTCCACTCTATATCTCAGGAAGATATTTCAAGAGTCGCATGATTTGATATTTGTCTGAAAATGGATTTCCTAATGAGCTCATTATGTTAAATGTCTCATTAAACCTAAGATACATATCATAAATCATCTCATTAGGTTTCATCTTTAATGTATCATATTTATTTGTATAGGTATTCGATCTCATTTCTTTACCATTAGTATTTCCTTCATGAGAAATATCTAATGTATCCAAAATTTCATAAGCAATTTTACTAACAGATATCCTATTAAACTATTCATAACATAAAAAAAAGTAAAGAGTATACATATATTTTAAATTGGTTTTACAATAATGTTTAGTTTCATCACCCCACATATTCCTAATAGTTGTAGGTAATTCATATTTATCTTCGATTAGAGACCATATTTAAAAACCCATAATTTCAATATGCATTTTCATTTTTATTCTTCCATTGAGAATAAGTAGTGTCATTAAAGAAAGAAGGTATGTTGGTATGAGAACTTCATGTCTATTGTCTATTTTAAGAATTAATTTTAGAAATAACATCAATTTAAGATCTTTAAAACATAACAAAAATCACAGTTTAAAATATTCTGAGAACTCCATTGATACCAAATGTTGGTCAGACTGAGTATCTAACGAGGGGTTGAATTAAATTCCAAATAAAAAATTATGTTAAAAAAAGTTTAAATAGAATCCCCTGGTTTAATTAAAAATGGTCCAATTAATCAAAATAGTATATCGATATAAGTTTTTAGATTTTAAAATATTAATCAAAGGGTGATTAAGACTCAATTAAAAAAATATATAAAAATTAATTTAACTTTTGAAATAAATTTACTTAATCAAAACTTTATTTAAACACAAATTAATATTAAATATCAAATAAATTGTTTTGGTTATATTTTAAAACAAATTATGTTTAAAATATATAAAATAAACAAAATAAAACACACATCAGAAAAAAAAATAAGCGGTGCAGTCTCAAGATAAGACCTAATCCCATCCACTTAGAAATCACTTACTGCCAAGAAGATTATATAAAATAATCTGAATCCAAAACCAAAATTGGGTATAAAAATAGTTAACCCACTATCCAGGCTATGCTGGGACCTCTTCCACAATACCTATGGGAATAAAATAAACTCAGGTGAGGTAGGGACCTCTTCCACAACACTGTGGGTAAAAAAATTAAAGAGAGAGTTAATAAGATAATGAGTATCTTCTAATTATAGAAAGGGAGTCATTGTGTGTTTAATAAACAAGGTAAACCACAGACTTCATGAAATATAAAGGTAATAAGAAAAAATAGCAGGTATAAAGAATTAAATAATTTATTGTTTGAAAAACTGATGCTCTATGAAACTTGAGACTCATTGGATGTAACTTGGATAGGATATCGAGTCATATTTATCAAAATCGTAGAAAAAAAGGGAATTGTAAGATCTCTTGTTCTATTTTTATGAAAGTATGTAGATGGTTATTATGCTCTACTATTTCATAGTCATTCATAGGAAATATGTACCATGTAATGTTCTTCACTAATTAGAACATTTGATCATCTATTTTTTCTCATATAGTATACATGAATTCATTCTATTTTTTTCACATGAGGGTGACTATTTTAATATATAGTACGGTAGAATGGACATATCCTTCAAGGAACAATCATCCAGGTATCCTACATCCTTCTACTAAGATCTATCACAACATTTAATGTTCCCTACAATAGTTTAAAAACAATCATTAAAATAATATTTAGCATTAAATTCGATAATATAACCTTTAGGAACATTTTAAATTAAGTATCCTAGAATATAGATGGTGAATCTTTTGGTAGTGAGACAACCCTGATGGTGATTCATCATGGTAGTGAATTATGTTATAAGTGAGTTAGGCTGATGTTAGGTCATCTGGTGGTAGTTCATCCTCAGTGGTGACTCTTTTCTGGTGGTAGGTATATTCCACACTTAGCTAAATTTTCATCATTATGGTGAATCATCTATGATGGTGGGTATTTCCAACACTTTTCCAAATTTTCATCTTGTTGGTGAGACTTTCCTAAGGGTGACTTAACTTCAATGTTGAGGCATTCTGTACTTATCCAAGTTATCTCTCAAAATCCTTAGTATAAAATGTTATCCTAAAACATGAAACTCATTAATACCATAATAAACCTGAATATTTTATCATTAAAACAAGGTTTCAACTAAAAAGATATAAATATAATATATATTAATTATATAGTTATTTAAATTAATCTACTAAAATTAGAGATAGAAAATTTATTAGCTCATTTATGGAGTTGGTAGGTCGTATATAAGAATGAATGTTGATTCCATTTTTCTTGATGGATGGAATGAAAGGAAAATAAATATCAATACATCATTATAGAATCTTTATTTTTCATACTTATCATTTATATTATTCTAATACATCATTATTACCATCCATTTAAAAATAAAATAGAAAACAATTCACATAGTTATGTGGAAGCAATAATCCACATGTATGCAAGAGCAATGATATTTTTTCCAACATATTGTAAGGTAAGAAGTTAGATGTGATATTATATTTACATAAATATGGTTATATGATAAACATGACATATATTAATTAAATTTAACCTTAATATCTTTTATAAATGGTGTAATTAAAAAAATCACATTTCTTCACGAGGCGGTTGTCCTCCGTACACACGAGCGACGTTATCATATCCCCCACAGAATAAAAAGTAAGAAGGTATATGTGATATAATAATTTAAGAAGTATAATAATTTCATAAATATCATATAAATATTTTAAATCCATCATTTTATATATCCTATAAATGTGGTGGTGATAAACGAATAACATTGGTTCACAAGGTGGTAGTCCGCCGTACACACGATTGACTATTTCGTTTCTCATTTGATGGAAGTGGATATGGATATGGGTTATTATATTAACATAATAACATATTAGAATATATTATATACTAGTGTTATTATATTATTATATTTTAGAAAGTTTTTAAGGAGGTTTAATATGAAATAAAACAAATACAACTCTCTAAGAATTTTACCTCTTCTTAAGAGAGCCTCTTTAGGTTTATACCTAAAAACATCATAGGAGGGATTCATAATCAATATAAGGCCTCTATGATGTTTTTATTTAATTAAGTAATATATTTGGTCTATTATTGGCTAAAAAAGTGTTTTATAAGTTTTAATAGGGGAGAAGAGTGAATGGTCTTTTATAATTGGGGGAGAGGACACACGTGAAATTTTTGAAAAGATAAAGTGATACCCACGTTTTTATCATTAAAAATCCTAAAAATGAGTGATTATAGAATATTATAGATTATAAGGTTGAAATATGTCCATAAAGTTGGTTTTGTATAATTATTTTGGAATTTTAACTCTTGTCTTTTTAATTTAACCCCTGGTAAAATCATTTTTACCGTAACAATAGTAGTTAATTTTTATTATTTTCACCATTCATTACGGTAAAAATTAAGTTAACCTTATTAAACAATATAAATTGTTCTAATTAAAAATATGGAATCCATTTTTTCAAATTTGATTCACATAAGTGGAAAATTTAAATTTAAATTTAAACTATAGATGTGATGAATGAGAGGTTTTCCAAAGAGAAAAGTCTCATAAGAATAGAATGTTTAATATCAAAATTCAATGTGATTTTTATTATAGTGACATAAATTAGTTAAATATTAATATAATTAAACTAATTTTACTTTAAAAAAATTAAATATATGATATAACTTTTAAATAATTTAAATGAAAAGGCAGTTTTCAATAAAAAACAGTATTTTCACTATTCATCAAAAAATTAATCTTTTTAGAAAATTCTTAAAAATTCCCCAAAAGATAATTTTGATATATATATTTCAAAAATAAAGTTTATTTTTCCAAATAAAGTTTCTAAAAGTGGTAAAAATTACTTTTAAATTATTTGTGCAAAGAGTGGGTAAACTGTCTTTTCGAAAAATTTAGTTTTTCAGAAAACATTTATTTTTATATTTCAAATGATGCTTATTTTATTTATAATCAATATATATCCAATGAATTAATTCTATACATGTGTAAACCATATAATTTTCATAATTTAGTTGTTACTATTCATACCCTCCAACTAAATAGCTAGTTTATAATGGTTATGTTTAAATAATAATATTTTAACAGGGTATCATGTTTCGTTCAAACATGGTGTTGCATACATCACAAGAAATCAAAGAGATTGAATTTATTTAAAAATAAATATATCATAAAGTCTCTGTGTGTTATATTAATTTCTAATATTGAGGTTTTGTGTCATATATACTATCAAATATGATTTTCCACTTTTAAAATCTTAGGTTGTTGCATTCTACCCCTTAAATAAATTGCATCATAAAAATTTAATCATGATCTTGGAAACAAAGGGTTTTACATTTTAAGATACCTTTTCTAAAATCCCACATTTTGATAAGGGTTCGTAAAAAAATCCTCTTGATATTAGAGAAATGGAAGTGAAAAGTTCATCTGAAATAATCATATAACTAGGTTTCCAAGTATAAGAACATAGTAGGGAAGTGAAGATGTGGAAATAGAATGAAATTGTAAATAATTATATATATTGATAGATTTAACTGATCACAATAAAGTGGGTGATCTAAATTTGGTTAAAAACCAAAAATTCATAAATCTATAAAGGGTGAAAAGACTATCGATTCATCATAAATAAAGGTATTAGGATAACATTTTTGTTTCATGGTCCTTTTCCTAGAGTTGAATGGTTCTTTTACTATTTAAGAAAATAAGGAAATATATTATTACTTGATATCTTTATATTTCATAAGAATAATTTCATCCTTTGTTTGTACTTCAATCAATTTCCAATTCATCTCTTACTATATGAAATGAATATCCAAAAATAAATTTTTTATGCCTGAAGCACTAAATTTATATTTTAATGAATCATAAGATCCATAAAGAGTAATAAGATATTCCACTTGTATTTAATAAACTCAAAATGTTTAGAAAAGGCTGTCTAATAATAGAAAAATTTAAACTTAATCCAATCCATAGATAGATAACCTTAAGGCTCATCCAAAATATGTCTTACCAAATTCAGAAGGAAGTTCACTAAATCAACATTATATTCCCCAGAAAATATAAATTGTCTCTTAATGTCACATTCCAAATATTTTAATACCTTTATCACCATATATAATTAATGAAAACATGCATGCTTTAAAAAAATATTAGGTTTTTGAATATATTCCATAAATCTAAACATATGGTAAAATCCAGCTAAGATAACATAAACCATAAAATCACTAACCAATTTCATGGTCAACAATACTATCTCATAAACATATTTTTATCATTATTATATCCACATTGAGATCATGTTAAGGGTTATCTTCCATTAATCATTTATTTTTAAAAAAGTTCAACTTACCACTGAATCACTTTTCTTAATCAACAGTACCATTCAACATATGCTCTCAAATTATAACAACTGAAACTTCTATCAATGAAATTTATCTTCTTATAATTTTGTTATATGGTATAAAATAAAAACATGGCCTATGTAACCCAGTAAAAAACATTATTATCATAAGTGAATATTGAAATAAGTTATATTTATAGAAATTACGGAACCTATACTGATGGAATAGTAACCTGGTCATTGGAATAGTAACATGACCATTAGGAATAGTAATCCAACAAATATAATATTACCCTCACCTTTTAAAGTATAAATAAAATATAGGCATCCTATAAATGAAAATATTATATAATTATATCATAGTATAAGTAAATAAATGTTTTAAAAATAATAAATTAAGTGTTGTTATTTTTGGGAAACATAAATGTTTATTTACAATTTTATAGATAATATAATGGTTTACAAGAAAATTTATTTTCATAAATTAATATTCTTTTTTATTATAATTATAATAATATTTTATAAGACCTTAATTAAATTTTCAAAGTGTAATAAAATCGGTTATAATATTAAAATTTGTGTTTTCTGAATAAATGATGATTTTATTTAAAAATTAAATTTCTTATATTTAGAAAATTATGTTCTTAAAATGGAGTACATTTATTAATTCTACATATTGAAAAATGGTTTGGGTTGATTTTTTGTATTTTTCTAAAATAGTTAAATTTATGTGAATAGTGAAATAAGATAATTTATGATATAAGATAAATACATGAATTTTTCAGTAATGGATGATTTATGGATGATTTAAGAAATATAATCTAGATCTATTATTAGCTATTTTATATATTTAGTGATATAGATAAATACTATTGATAGTATTGACCCAAAATAATTAGATAATGAATATAATAATCAAAAATACCCCTCTCATCCTCTATAAATACTACCCCTCACCTCCTCTTAACCTAACACCTTCCAATCCTTTTATCTTACCTAAAGTAGGCCCAATTTTCTTCCTAATATTATTCCCCATTTCCAATATCTTATGGTCTCAACAAATGACCAAACCCAAGTGCATTACGAAGGTTCTCAAGGAGAAGACATTCAAGAGCTAAAATCTTTTTTCATTCTCTTTTAATTTTTATTTTATTTTCATATTCTCACCTCACATACACTATAGAAAGAGTAATGCTAAATATTGTATCATATATCTTATTTTATTTTATTTTTTTAATGTAATATCCATCATAAAACCTCTTCTCCTCTCCCATTTATTTGAAAAATTAAAACAACATCTTTGATGTATCGATTCACCGCCTTCATGCACATGGAATTTTTATTTTCCATTACCACCATTAAGGCTGGTCATAAAACCATTATTATGGTTAAATAATATTTTATTATACATATTATATTTTATATAATTTTTTGGAACCAATATATAAACATAATATTAAATAAAATCATACAAGTTCGTGATGGTCGTAAAAACCTCAAAAATAAATTGAAACATTTTCATCAACGTTTTATCTAGTGAATAAACATCATACGAAATAAAATATGATAAATAATACAATTTAAAATTATATAAGTATATTAATAACATATAAATTTTATTTTGAAGAATTATTCTCATTTTACAAGAACTCTCATACTTTTATACAAGTGAACTGATCGTGAATTCCAAGAAAATGAACACTTCCGGAACAATGTAATTGAACTCAATAACTCATCAAAATGGCCATAAAAGAAGTTAATAAAAAAAAATTTATAATAGGTTCTGTGATTTATTAATTAATGAATCTAATTTTTTTACCAAGGATATTAAAGTGAATAAAGCATTCAGGCATAAGGTAAGGGGATTCTTGAACCCAACATTCTTTCTTTGGGTTATTCCTCTTTCATGAAAAATTTCAATGTGGATATTCTTTTAATATTCCTAAAATATAATTATATTGTCATTACATTTTATTTTTTGGGAAATACATGTTTCCAATCTAATTTTATGACAAATACAAAGATTTTCCAAAAAATAATTCTTTCCAAAACACATTTTGACTTCTCTTGAGTTGTTTCTTATTCACTCAAGAATGATGAATCCAATACCAAATATGTTATCTTATTTATTTAGGAACCTAATTTTATTAATTATTGATGAAATAATTATGAAATAAACTTCTTTATATGGGTTACTTCATGATTTTGATTGATATACATTCTATGTGGCATGCATGATTATGTAAATGTTATGATGTGACGGGTGTGTCTGGAACTATATAGTGCTCCAATGCATTGGGTAATGTGATTTATCTCATGATATGATGTGTATTATACATTAACATGATTCTATATTTGATCATAATAATTATTTTATGATTATTTACATATTCTATTCATGAACAGGATTTTTTATTTATTCACAACTACATGTTTTATTTTACCACTAAGACACGATGTTTCAGTTTTATGTGTTTCCACATTCCATGCCTTTATCTATTCCTTCCTATCATGATTATAATGATGAAAATATTATTATGTTATGATGGTGATGATTATGCTCACCCATTTTATATTTATTCATTATCCTTATTTATCCTCTTATTGGGATATTAACTCACCCCTTTTCTTTGATGTACATCCTGAGGTGATTACTTGTTCTAAGAATAATGTGATATTTTGAGGATAAATATTCAGTATTTAAATAAATTTATTTATTTTATTATGATCAAACTATGAATGGTCCTAATTTCCCCAAGATACTAAATCTTTGGATCTTGGGTTGTAATTATTTTTTTTGTTTATCTTTAGAATGATGTAATAGTCATGTAAGAAAAAGTAGGGTTTCTATAGTTAGTATCAGATAAAGATTTAGTGAATTTGGGAATTAGGGTATGAGAAAGTTAATGAAAACCCTTAGTATGAGACTAAGTATTTTTAATCATTCGAGAAGCTTTGATTTAGAAGAATTATAAACATAGGGATCCCATAAGATATTCCTTTAGAGTTAATTACACGAAAGAATAAATTATTTCTTCATGATTTATTAACTTATGTTTTGTTCAATCCTTTTCTATTTTAGAAAATGGTGGGATCTTAATAAAATATTTTAGTAAACCACGTGAAGGAAAATGCAACTATTGCCTAAATGACATCCTTAATACCTTTGGATGTCGAGTTGAAACCTTCATGAAAATTATTACTCAGTGGTATCAGGCTATAAATAATAACCTGAATCATGAAAAAAATATGCCTTCACCCAAGAATTGGAAACTTTCATTGAACCCTTTATGCAGTAACGACCACCAATGTTTAGTGGATCTTTTGATCCACTAGTCATGGAATAATGGGTCAAATAAATGGATAATATATATTTTTTATTACATTTTATGAGAAGGAAAATGTGGCTATGGCTATTTATCATTTAGATATAGAGGCTGATCAATGGTGGGCATTGATTATGAACACCAAGATGAAAGATGAAATAAAATATTTAGAGTGGGAATACTTTAAGAAAATATTTATTAAAAATTATTTCCCTCAAAATATTTATAAAAATATTGAAAGATAATTCATTGATCTGAAGAAAAATGAAGGTGAATCTATCATGAATTATGAAGAAAATTTCACAGGGCTTTCAATTTACACCTCAGGTTTTTTTATCAATATTGATAGAAAAATAGAGAGATTATTTAGTGGTTTAAAACCATACCTTAGAAAGGAACTACCTATTTGAGACTTTTGTAGTTATGAATAAGTTTTTTAATGTTCTCTCAAATTGGATATGGAGTTTGTAGAATGGTCTCATGGCTATGGAGATAAGAAATTAAATAAAGAGTTTCAAGATGTGGGATCTAATGAAAAATTTGGAAAGAAATCTCAATAAATTGTATATTAAAAATGTGGAAAGAAGCATCATGAGAACTACCTCAAAGTGATAGGTAAATGATATAAGTGTGGTAGATAAGGACACTAAGCTCATGAATGTTTAATAGACATGAATAAGTTGGCTGATGTGATGGAGGAAAGGAGAGAACCACCTATGGTTTAATGATTCAACTATAGGGAGAAAGGGAACTATGTGAGCCAATTCACTAAACCTCAACTCCTTGAGGTTAATTAGCATCAGCAGTCACCAAATCTAAAGGATCAAGGAAAATCTTATGACATCACTACTGATGAATTAAATCAAGAAAACAAATTCATACAAGGTACAGTTCCTATTCACTCAAGAATGTAAAAATTCACATTTTATTATGGTTCAATGAATTTCTTTATATCCTGTATGTTTTTTAGAACTATTGAATAAAATCCATATACCATGAAGTATAGATATCTAGAATAACATGTAGTGGTGTGATCATTGCAACCCAAGTGTTGGACTCTTCTCCTATTGGTGTATATGGGAAGATTCTTCCAATGAATCTTGTGATACTTCCCCTAGTGGAATTCAATAATATAATGGGAATGGATTGGATCTCATTATATAGAGAAAACATAAACTACCAGGAAAGGATATATCTTTTAAAATTCAGAACCATCCCATGATCCTATACAAATGCAAGGATGGCCATGAATCTCCTTGGGAAAATCCCTCAATGGTGTGGGTGTTGATGCCTTGTTTTTTTTAAAGGTAATGATTTGGTCAAAGACCAAAGCACAATTTATTGAAAATCAAGAAAGTTACATGAGTCTGAAATAGGGGATTTTTTTACAATCTCTATCAAAAATCTCAAATAAATCAGCAGGCAGGGAGTTCATCCAAGTCATGCGTTGGTGAACTCCTTTGTTGGAAAGAGCATCACCAACGGAATTCGCTTCACGGTAAGTATGGGTAACTATAAATTCAATCCCATGAAGCGAGTTAAGGTAGTTCATCCAACGAGTAGTATGCTTCCATGCCACATGAATGCTTCCATTCCAGATGGCATGAATGATAGTGGTTGAATCACTCTCAATACATAACTTCCTCCAACCTCTTTGAAGAGAAAAGTCAACTGCATGGATGACACCAAACAGTTCTACCTCCAGCGATGACGAGTGACCACATCCGACGTAGAAATAGCCCTGACACTGACTAGCAGAATCTATGAAAATAGCTCTGCAACTGGCAGGGCCTGGATTTCCTTTGGAAGCACCATCAACATTGAATTTGATCCATCCGGGCATTGGTGCCTGCCAGAAAAACTCGAAGGTGCGTTTGGGCTTTGGGTTGCCAGGAACTCGGAGGCGGCGAAGGATCTCAAAGTCCCCAACCGAGTTGTTGCAGCAGTCTTTTTGAATGAAATCAGCTTCCTGGATCGCGACAAGAATCCGAGATTTTCCTGCATTGAGACTAAAAGTGTGATTATTATGAATAAGGTCATTTCTAACGTACCATATCTCATGGATGAGTTCTTCCACTGCTGCCAGTAAAATGTTTTTGATCTGAAAAGAAAGTTCAGATCTAGTGAAGTTTTTAAGAAACACAGAAATAGAATCAGTAAAAGACCATCTGTAGTTGAATAAATCAAAAACAAAATTCCATAAGGCAGAGGTTGTCGTACAAGACAGGAAAAGATGATCTGCATCCTCCCTGTGTTGGTTACACATGAGACATTTAGAACAAAGTTGGATGCCAAAAACTTGATGAACAATATCCATATGCAATCTATTATGGGAAATACGCCAAATGAGAGTGAGCCTAGAGGGTTTAATCCAGGGTTTATTAAACTGTCTCACCCAAAGATAATTTGATTAAATATGAGAAAAATTATACTTATAAAAGTTTTTAGAGTCAAGAATGTCATTTGGGGAAGGTTCCCAGACAAGGAAGTCACCATCAGGGGAAAAAGAATGATTATCAATGATCTGAATAATATTATTAGGGAGATCATGTCGATGAAATTGAAGAACATCTTGTATAGATTTATTAGTGTCCTCAGGAATGTGACTAGTAGGTAACAGTGTTATCAAGGGGTTATCATACCATTTTCCACACCAGAAGTTAATTGAAGAATCGGCACCTACCATTCAACTAGATTTCTCCATGATCTTATGATATGAGTCCCTGATAGATGGCCAGATGGAAGAGTTAATGAAAGTAAAATTCCCTTTTAAAATATTAGAAATAAATCTATGATACAAAAATTTAGTATCTTTAGAAGATGGATTAATAATATTCCAAGTGATATGGGCCTGGAGCACGTCATTGAAAAGCTTTAAATTTTTTATGCCAATTCCACCTTTATCAAGAGGTCTACAACAAGAATTATAAGGTATAGTGACAAGCTTCTTTTCAAGAATACTTCCAGTCCAAATGAAAATTTTAATATAAGTAATAATTTTCTTGAAAATAACAACATTCCATTTATAAATCATGAGGTAATAGACCATTTTAGAGAAAATGGTTTATTTGACCAAGAAAATTCTCCCAGCCATGGAGAGAGATTTCCCTTTCCAATTGGAAAGTTGGTTAATAATCTGATCAATAACATTAGCAAAATAGCTGGCTTTGGGTCTCCCCCAAAAAATTGGAACTCCCAAATAAGTGAAAGGAAAGAGACCCTCTTTAATTCCCAAATAAGTGGTAATGTTAGTTTTCCTTCCAACAAGAAAATTCTTACCAAAGAAAATGAATGATTTATTCCAAGAGATCACTTGACCAGAAACCTCCTCATAATGATCAATAGATTTCTTAAGAATATGAATATTCTTTTGATCCCCTTTAAGAAACAGGATAATGTCATCAGCATATAAAAGGTGAGTAGGGGCATTAAGCTTTCTAGAAACTTGTATAGGTTTAAGCTTACTTTGATCAACTAGATTACTGAGGAGTCTACTAATATAATCCTCAGTGATAACAAAAATAATAGCAGAAAGAGGGTCACCCTGTCTGACACCTTTAGAACAATTTAAAAAACCTCTAGGAGAGCCATTAATAAGGATAGAGATATAAGCTGAATGAAATAATGTCATAATCCTTACAATGAAAAGATCTTGAAATCCAAATCTTTTTAGAAATTTAAAGAGGAAATTCCAATCAATGGTGTCAAAAGAGTTTTTGATATCCAGTTTGATCGCCACACATCCCCCTCTATTTTTTTTATTTAAACTGTTAAAGCATTAAGAGGCGAGACAAATACAATCTTGAACGGATCTTCCTTTAATAAATCCAAACTGATTCAAAGAAAAAATTATATTTCAAATAGGAGCAAGTCTATTTGCAATGATTTTGGTTATGAATTTAAAAATCTTGTTAATAAGAGAAATCGGTCTGAATTGATGGATCTTAGATGCATTCTCAACCTTAGGTATTAAGGTTAAGAATTGAGCATTGATTCCATGCGGGAGGAAGCCACGAGTGAAAAATCTCTTAACAAGGTTACAAACATCCTTGTGGATTATGCCCCAATGATTTTGGAAAAAACCATTATTGAACCCGTCCGGACCAGGAGCACTGTCTGGATTGAGACCAAAGACATTGTCTTTAATTTCATGGTCAAGAGGAGTGATTAGAAGCAATTCATTGTCCCTTTCACCCACCATTAGAGGAATAATATCAGGTTTAAGATCAGGGTTTATACCTGGACCATTAAAAATGTTATAATAGTATGAGGTAACATGATCTGTGATGGCCTCTTCAGAGTCAATGATCACTCCATTATTAGAAATTTTGGAAAGAGGACGATTGGTCTTTCTAATTCTTTGAAGGAAATTGTAGAATTTGGTATTACGATCTCCATCAGTAATCCATTTAGTCGTGAACATATTTTTTCGAATATTATCTTTTAAAGTAAGCAAGGAATTAAGTTTGATGGAGATATTAACTTCCAATTGAGGATCCAAGTTGAAATCAGAGTTGGTGTTTTGAGTTTGGAAACTATTGAGTTCCTTCTCAATTAAGGATATATCCATATCTATTTGAGAATTTGAGGATTTTCACCAACCTTTGAGAGCTTGTTTGAGAGTTTTTAATTTGTGAATACAGGAAAAAGAGTCTTGTTGGTGTTTCATAGAATTCCATATGTTATAAATGAATGCAACACAATCAGGATTCGAAGACCAAGCATTATTAAATTTAAAAGGAAGGACAAATTTTTTATCATTTATAAGAAAGATAACAAGGATGGGATGATGGTCAGAGTTGAGCCTAGGGAGAGTAACACTAGAAATATTATCCCAGTTATCAAGAGCCTTCATATTGACGAAGGCCCTATCAAGTTTACTAGCAACCTTTTTATTATGTTGTTTTCTGTACCATGTAAATTTAGCACCAGAAAGAGTGATTTCAAAAAGATTGCAGTCTTCAATAGCAGTTCTGAATTCCCTAGAGGATATAGAAAGGTGAGAGGGTCCAATCTTTTCACAGGGGCTGAGGATGGCATTGAAGTCTCCCATGACCACCCAAGGAAATTGAATTCATTTATCCAAATCAAGAAGATCATTCCATAAGACTCTTCTATCTTGATATCTATTCTTGGCATAAACCAACGTACAAAAAGTATGGTGATCATTCCACAAAAAGTCACAGTTAAGATGTTGATCAGAGATTCTAAAAATGTTGAAATTTTTCAAAGAGGTATGAAAAAAAATCCACATATAATCAGAGTGAGAATCTCTTTTTCAAGATCCTAGGAAATTGTAATTGAGAGAACCAAAATGCAAGAAGTTCATTTTGAAAGTGACTTTAGGTTCAGAAATAGCAAAAATAAGAGGTTTGTGAGTGTTTAAGAACCTCCTAAGAGTAATAGAGGTGTCTTGATTAGCCACACATCGACAATTCCAATATAGTAAATTCATTACTAATTGGGTTTTGGGTTAGTACCCTTCTTATTTTTCGACTTCCTGGATCCTTTATTCCCTTGAGATCTCGTGACCATTGGGGATGATTAGGGGTTTTTTTGATCTCCTGGTTTTTAGAGTTTTTCAAGTCATCTACTTTCAGATTAGAATTAGGATTTATGGTAGAGACCGAAGGAATCATAATTTCAGACCTGTCCAGTGGGTGTTCTCCCATAGTTCCATGAACAGGTAATTGATCATTTAGAGACTGTATCACATCTAGAGCAACGTGATCTGGATTAGCCATGTCAAAAGTGAAAGAAGAACTAGCCATGGAGACAACTACAGGAATAGTATATTGTTCAGAAAAGGAGTGAGTCGTAGCCCCTACCTTTACAGAATCAGAAATTGATGAAGTTTTAGTATTGTTTTCAAACAAAACAGTACTTATACCCTCCGGATTATAAGGATCAGAAGTGGGATTGAAATTAGGAGCATATTTCTGTTTTCCAATAGGGAAGTTGGACACCACCCTACTAACCAGACAGGAAGTAGTATCTTGAGAAGGTTTAAGGACAGGAACATAAACAATAGTAACAGGGATAGACAAGTTATGTGCAGCATGTAAAGTAGCTAAAGGGATAGGGATATCAGTTATATAGTGATGTATTTCCTAAATAGTTACTCAGAATTCCATCAGATCATGAGGTATAGTTCTCAATAAAACTCTTACCCTGAGCTACTACTATATTAAAATTCCCCTACCAGAAGGCCTTGATCAAACTGGACAAGTTAAAGAAGTAGTTGCAAGATCATTTGGACAATGGTTTTATATTCCCTAGTGGATCTCCTTGGGGTATGCCAGTGCTCGTTGTAATGAAAAATGATGGATTAATGTGGTTGTGTATTAATTACTGGGATATTAATAAGAACACCATAAAGAACAATTATCCTATTGAAAGTGTTGATGACTTGTTCGATCAACTATGAGGAGCTCAGTACATCTCAAATATGGATCTTCATTCTATATATCATCAACTGAAGGTAAAGAAGGAAGATATTTAGAAGACTGATTTCTATATAAGGTATGGCCACTATGAGTTTTTAGTGATGCCCTTAAGACTTACTAATTACCCTAAAATCTTCAATTATTTGATTAATATATTATTTAGACACTACCTTAAAAAAAAATTAGTGTTTATCGATGATATTCTTATCTACTCCAAAAGTAAGAAGGAACATGAATAACATTTAAGTATTCTGATGGTGACATTAAGGAAGGAGAAATTGTATGTTGAGTTCAGAAAGTGTGACTTTTGGATATAGAAAGTGACTTTCTTAGGACACATTATCACAGGTGAGATAATTTCTATGGACCCTTCAAGAGATAAGACAATTAAGGAATGGACCAGACTCACTTGTTTCATGGAAATACCTAGTTTCTTGGATTATCTTGGTACTGCCGATGTTTTGTGATGAATTTGTGATGATTATATAACCCACTAACTAAGTTAATGTCATGAACCTACCTAGTTCGACCCTAAATCAGTCACTCGAGCCAGTCCATAGCAAAACCTGAAGGGAGTTCCCAATCCCCACGAGTAGAAAACTAGTGTAGGGCACCAAAATAAACCAGTTGGGAGTGATTTGGCCCATAAAAAAGATAGATGAGTAATCATAAACTGAAAAAATATATAAATAAAAGAAAATAAATTTAACAAACTGGCAGTAAAAAAAATAATAAACGAAGCAACATGACATACCTCAAGTGACCCTGTGGGTCACCACATAACATAAAATACACTGGCTTCAAGAGTGATCCAAAACTAGAGGAACCTAAAACTAAAAATAAAATTAGGCATGAGCATTGAGATGCTTAGTAGGAAGGCCAACGAATAACAACGCCCTATGCCCTTACATTTAAAAAGAAACCCAAAAAATTCTAGTTTAAAAACAAGACCCATTAAAATATTGTTTTTAATTCTTTTCAAAATCAAATGATAGGTTTACATTTTTAAGGAAAACATTTATCTACCACTAAATTTTCAAACTAGAATGAAAACATGCATTAACGTTTCAAAATGAAAGGGAATAAATTTAAATTTCAACATGGTTTTCATGAAAGAGGAAACAAGCATGAAACAACTGAATTGAAAATCATATCATAAGCACCATGGAAAACCCCCAAGAAGCTAATGTTAGTTGGGTACCTAGGGACCTTGTACCTCAAGTAAAACATGGAATATGAACCATAATGATCTATCTTCTCATGTAGGATCCACTATTAGGGAACACACCCATAACCCAGTGGTCTCCAATCATCATATTGTTTAGTTAGTGTTGTAGATTCAATCCTTCTAGACAAAATTGGACAAAGAAACCAAGACATCCCATCATTCAAGAATCAGTCCTTGAACCCTACACAAAGAACCCACACAAGATAAACTTTAACTAATTCTATGATGCTACCTCCAGAGAGAAGGGAATAAACCCCATGAAATACCCCACATAGGCTTTTACTACTCGTTGGCCTTGCTGGACACTCACTAGTTTTTCCACTTTCCTAGATTTCACCTTCGAAGTAATAAACCATCAGATAAAAGTGGTATTAAACACCTTACAAGACAACCCATCATGCAACGACACTGGGATCTTCTTCATCCATCAATCCAAATTTATCCTTTAAATAAACCTGAGCCAGTACTGGCTCTCATATCTTTGGTAGTTTCCAATAACCTAAAAACACCAAAGATTTCACCAAGCCAGTCTACTACCTTCAATAGATCACGATCACAATAGAAGATGGACAAAAACCAAAAAGAATTCAATTTATATCACTCCACTAAGATTTTGGGTAGAACCAGAAACTAGAAGAGACACACTAGAAGCATCTTGGACATTTCTGGGTAGCATAATCAAAAAAAGAGGCACAAATCTGAATCTAAACTCATTATAAACCAAAATTCCACACTTCAATCACAAACTAAATCTCAAACTCAGACCACCATTCAGACCAAAATTCAGCATGTCAAAACCAAGAACCCACAAAAAAGGATACCAAACGTGAAAATAGAACACTAAATAATTTCTCACTCAATTTTCAAAAAATTTAAATTACCTTTCTGAAAACCATTTTTCAAAAAACAAAACAACTTAAATATCCCCCATTTGTATCCCATAAAGTCTCACATATACATACCCTTGTGCTAGCTCATGTACTCATGCACACATACCACCAATTATCCTTGTGCCACATGTGTACCTCTATATATGTGTTCCCTTATAGGAATACCAATGGTTAATTCAAAACACGTCTCATTTTCAAAATAGATCATTCAACATGAAGCACAAATTCTCAACCAATTTGAAAATGTCACTTAACATTAAGGAAATACATTTCCAATTTCCCAAACATTTTCCAATTCACATTCCAAAAAGTGTTACCAAGATCCCAAAACAACTTCCAAAACACCTCCCATCTTTCCCTTTGAAACCACACAATCCATTAAAAGAAAAAAAATCCATTTTAAAACAACTTTTTCACTCCAAAACCACATTCCCTTTTGAAAACCTCTTTTTCTATGAACCATTTTTATTTTTGAAATCCACTCAAGTTATTCAAATCTAATCCCAAAAATAACTCACAACAAAACATCCAAAAATAAAGGACTAGTGGTCATTCCAACCTGGTAACATGGCTTAATAGACCATGCTCCAAGTGAGGATACACCATAGTAATTATCTTGAACCATGAACTCGGGCTATACATGGGTCTCTACTCTATGAAATCTTATCATGTAACACTGAATCACTTCCTTTGTCATCCTTCATCCACATAGACCAAGAAAAATAAAAATTCAAATCCTAAACTACCCCTGAAAACTTGAGTCTCGGGATGGGAAAGGGTTCATGACATACTCCCTACACATACCTATTGAGTCTCAACACACCTAATCACCAAGATTCCTAACACCCCAAATAACAAGGGACCCTATGATACCATTTTGTCATGAACTAACCTAGGTCGACCCTGAATCGATCACCCGAGCTAGTCTATGTCATAACCCAAAGGGCATTCCTGATCCCCATGGGCTGGAAATTAGTGTTGGGCATCAAAATAAACCAGTTCGGAATGATTTGGACCATAATATAGACATATGAATAATCATAAACTGAAAAAATAGATAAATAAAATGAAATAAACTGAACAAACTGGAAGTGGAAAAAAGGAATATATGAAGTAATGTGACATACTGCAAGTAACCCCGTGGGTAACCATGGAACATAAACTACACTCGCTCCAAGAGTGATCCAAAATTAGAGTAACCTAGAACTGAAAATAAAATTAGGTGTAAGCACCAACATTATCATTAGGAAGTCCATGGAATAAAAACACCCTATACCATTACCTTTAAAAATAAACACTAAACATGCTAGTTTGAAAATAAGACCCATTAAAATATTGTTTTTCATTCTTTCCAAAATCTAATAACAAGTTTAAATTTTTAAGGTAAACATTTCTATACCACTAAATTTTCAAAATATAATCTAAACATGCATTAACATTTCAAATTGAAAGGGAATAAATTTAAATTTAAACATGCTTTCCATTAAATAGGATTAAAGAATGAAACAACTGAATTGAAAATCGTATCAAAAGCACCATGGTAAATCCCTAAGTAGATAGTGTTAGTTGGGGACCTAGGAACCTTGTACCTTAGTGAAAACGTGGCATATGAACCACAACGATCTATGTTCTCGTGCCTGAGCCACTAGTATAGAACACACCCATAACCCAGTGTTATCCAATCATCATTTTGTTTAGTTAGTGTTGTAGCGTTAATCCTGGTAGACGAAATTGGGGTGAACCACTTTTGTATCATATAGCGTACTAGTCCTAGTTCGTCCACCTAGATACCCAGTTTTTCCATGGGCTCTATTTTAAGTGGTGGTTAGTTTTATCAAGAAAACATACATAAACATATCATTATCTTTATTCAAAAACAAACTCACTCTCTCGCCACTAATCTCCCTCCTTTTAATATCATGTTCATGCTAAAACCCATTTTTTAAATCAATTTGGAATTTATTTGGAAAATAAAACATGTCATTACACTTTTATAATAAAAATGAATTAAAGGCCATATGTATTTGGAAATACTTGTTTCACATTCAAAACATCTAGAAAGCCACTTTTCAAAATCCAAAACCATTTATATATATACATATTTATATACATTGAAAATGCATTTCATATAAAATAAACAGACATATTTTTAAAATAACACCAAGAAAAAAATGGAAATTTTGATAAAATATTAAAGCATAGGGAACCTACTTTAAGGTGGAACCAAACCGACCACTTCGGCTCTTGGCACTTTCTAACTAAAAGATGTTGCTCCCCCACTAATCATATGAACTTTCACATACATATAAGGACACTGAGCCCTTATGTACACACCTACATGGACATGAACATGTGCAATGGGATCCTTACATATATGATTATATGAATATACTAGTCTCCAATCACCTACATACACATTTTTATATATATTCATGGGAACACCTAGTCCCAAACATGTATATTCACTACCATGGATAACTATGCATGTAACAGGGGAACCCCCATATATATATATATATATACTTACCTATGCACACATAGGTGAGTCTCCTTAGACCAGGAGACTCCAAACCACAATGCAGGGACCACACACTACACATATAATTTAATAAAACAATTAAACACTTAAACAATCTATAAAATATTTCAAAATAACACATCAAGAGTTTGCACCAATAACATACCCATTTATTATAACACAAGAATCAGTCACATAATCCATAATATTCCTCCACAACAGGAGGGTTCAATAAGGGCAATCAATATCACATCACAAGTGCCAATCAGGCCTTCACCCATTTTATAAACATTTAAAAATCCATTTCCAAAAAAATCTGAAATTTCAAACACAAATACAAAGGAAGGAATAAAAATTTTCAAGCATAACCACAAAAATAAAGTGAACTCCATTCCCAATTTATATAACTAAAACACCCCTTTTGACAAGGAAATCCCCTTTAAATACAAAAGAAGCCCACTCCTAACCCATTTCACCTAAATCCCAATGATCAAGTGCATTTCACAAATGGAAACATCCATTGGAATTTTTATAAAACATAAAGGATGTATCAAATCCAATTTCCATCAAACCACTTTAAAAGAGGCCAACTGAGAATTTCCACAAGAGATAAACCACTCACACATTTCAAACAATTGTTTGGAAGAAAAGTGAAAACCCCATTTTGAAAACATCTAAGATCGCACCTCAATTTAAAACCAAATTCCCTTTAAAAGATCATTTTCACCCAAATGGAACCAAATCAAGCCAAGACCCATTGACTCGCCTTTAAACCATTAAAATGACCTGGTTACATTTTATGAAAATCCTAGAACAATTATGTATTTCAATTTAAATCATAAAATAATCATTCACAGATCAACAATTTATGCCAAGGCCAATAAATACTCAAATGGGTTCCAATAAACATAAGGCTATTAAATATATTTATACTTTCGTGAAATAAGGAATTAAAAGGTGCGAGAAAATAAAAACTCCTATGGAAAAATTTTCATAGAGACACCTATCTCAAAGAGGAGAAGATCCAGCTAAAACACTTTGGCACTTGAAACCCTTAACAAAGACTACCCCGCACTTGTGCACAGATGTATTCTTATATATATATATATACATATATAAATCATTAATCCATTATAAATTTTCCCCATGCCATGAGGTAAAATGTGCAAGGAAAGCATATATATAAATACACACGTACCTATACATGTGAGCGCAACACCTCAAGAATCCATCAACATTCTAAAACAATTCTAGGAACCATAAATCACTAAGGAACCCAAATAGAGGGTGAAAAACACAAAAGAAGGAAAAAAAACATTTACCCTGAGTGGTGTCAATGAGTCGAGATGAGCGAATCCACTTCGCCTTTGATGGCAGATGTTGTAATACGCACAAAGTCGACCCAATAGGCATTCCGCATACCCTAAAGATGAAATAAACCACAAAAAATGGATTAATATGAGACCAAGGGTTTGGCCGAACATAATAGAGTGATGAATAGTGGAAAAAAAATAGCCAAATTGAAGGAGGATACAAACCAAGATGGTATTACATTGACGAACCAAACTATTAGGTACTGGGACGGGTAGTGGAAGCCGATGGGCCGGGAAATTAAAAATTTTCGCATCACCGGAGTGACATAACAAAGTGGACCCTAGTGATCTTATACCAGTATGGTCCAAAGACCATGTGTGGATTTGATAGAGCACAAAAATAAAACCAAACATGTACATTTTTCAGATCTGGCATGTGAAAGTCTGTCACTGGATGTCAGCGATCGTTTCTCGAAGACTCCGACATTGAAGCCCACTAGATCATCCACACATGCCTCTTAAATCTGCTCGTCTATCATTCATCAGAATTTGGGTTCTAGCGTGGTACACCGATGACCATTTCGATGCAACTATGATCACCGCAAGTGAGAGTCTTCGATCCAAGAAGGGTGAGCTTTAAGATCTTCCTTGCTTGAGATAATCTCTCTCTAGAATCTAGTAGGGGAGAGAGGCTCTCAATTCCAACACATGAATAGTTACATGGGAAAAGCCTCTCTCTTACTTATATAGGGAATATCTAAAATATTAGGTATGGGTTCTAGGCCCCCGTGTAATAGATATTCACAGTATAAGTTTTATAAATATTTATTTATGAAAAATTAAATTATGCCATAAATATTATTTATAATTTTATCACTAACTAAAATATATATTAAATATATATTGCATGATAATCATGAGTCTATAACTCAACTCACATCTCCAGAAAATATTAAAGAAACCTGGGATATTTAAATCTGTTTGAATAATATTTTATATTTGTATTCACTTAATCACTTGTAAATAAATCTGATAAATAAATTCAACAAATTATTCAAAACTTGAATAATTAAAGAATTTATTTATTACTTGGTGATCCATAGAACTTGGATAATACTCAAACCACATGGCAAGGCCCACCAAGTTCTATATTCATATTCCATAGAATATGGTAGATTCTCAAAGCGCTATAGTGTGTGACCCTCTATTCCCTTATCTTAATAGTAGTGAATAATATTCACCGGCCAAGAACAGGGTCTAGTAACCCATCGAGGACCCTATAGAGATAAGGTAAAGTCAAAGCAATGACAACCTTCCAACAAACATGGTATGTGTAATATAATCTCTTTGTCATCAATATCTCAATAAATTAGAATGCAAACTAGTGTCATAATCCTTTATCTTGCTTTATTTTATTTGTTGATTTGTCTGGATAGTCTTACCTTCCACTACCATGGACATAGATTTAATGAAGGTGCAACAACCAGGCCTGAGATATCTCTTCCTCAACTTAGAATAGACAAATCCTATCTTGATCATTCTATCAATGTCATGTCACCAAGGACGTATCCAACACAAACTACCTCGCCACAACTTCATTTCCATGGTTTTTGCCTTGCATCAAAGTATGAAATTGAATGAAATATATTGATAATGATCTCAAGCCTGGAGACTATTACACATGTCCATAGATAGGAATGACCAATGACACCTAAAACATGTAGGGTTCCTATTATGCAGGTCAGTCATCAGGATCTCAACTACTAAAGATCATCAAGTGTGAACTTCATTAGAAGAAGTCTCAATGCTTATAATCCCCCATCACCTGATTGTCGCACTTCATCTGTGTCCTTTTAGAATGAGGTAACTATACCATAAATAATTACTTTAATATTAATATAATGGAATCTCAGGGTTCTCATTATAGCATGGGATCTTCTATAACCATGTGATATGACATGTAATCTAAGGACATTTCCATAATCAAAGTGGATGCAGAAGTATCTACACTATTATATAAATATAAACACATGTATATATAACAAACTGCATACATGTAGTGGTAATAAAATTACAACAAAAGTTGGGTCTAGGGATCCCACTTTCAACACTCCCACTTTCACTAGAGCCAACTGCTAACAAGTCTCAATCCCCTAGCTCTCACATGAGAATCATGCTTCTACTAAGAAATTGATTTAGTTAGGGGGTCTGCCACGTTGTCCTCTATGGCTACTATGATAACTGCGAATTCACCTCTTTGAGTAAAATCCCTCAAGAGATGAAACTTTAGAAGAATATTATTTGTCCTTTGGTGAGACCTGGGCTCCTCGGCAAGCACCGCTGTAGCAGTATTATCACAATATACTAGAATAGGGTCTACACTGCTAGGCACAACACCAATGTCTGAGATAAAGCTGTGTATCTAGAATTCTTTCTTTGCTACATCAGAAGCTGCAATATATTTGGAATCTATTGTATAATTGGCAATCATATCTTTCTTCAAGATTCTCTAGCTCACTGCACCACCATTCAGAAAAAATATGTATCTTGGCTACGATTTCAGATCATCACGATCTATCTGGAAATTAGTATCAGTGTATCCTCTCACTATTAGTTCCTCATCTCCTCCATACACCAGGAACAAATCCTTTGTACACCTCAAGTACATTAGGATAGTTTTAATAGCTTCCCAATGTAGCTCTCCTGGATTGGATTGATATCTACCTACCATGCTTAAAGAAAAGGTGACATCAAACCTAGAACATAGCATGGAATACATGATAGAACCCACTGTCGAGGCATAAGGGATTCTAATCATTCTTTCAATATACTCCTGTGTTTGTGGGAAAATTTTATTGGAGATATTAATACCATGTGACATAGGCAATAATCCTCTCTTGGATTGTTCTATATTGTAGCTTTTGAGTACCTTGTCAATATATGTACTTTGACTTAGCCCAAGCAACCTTTGAGATCTATCTCGATAGATCTTGATCCCTATAATTTTAATGTCTTGGATTTTTTTAGTGTATTATTTTTAAATATTATATGAAATTATTTCAAGACCATTCATTTCAACAGTGTGCGATTCCAAGCCCTGGAGTGCCCGGAATAAATGATTGAAACGAATTGAACTTTTAAACAGCGCACACGGGCATTTTTTCTGAAAAAAATGGCATAACATTTAAATGGGTTCTCGGATCAGAAATCCAAGGGTACTGTTGCATCTAGATCAGTGACTTTACCTTAGGTGGGGCCTAACATCGACCGACGCGGGTCGACTGTAATAGTTAGTTTTTGTACTTTTAAAAGAATTAAAATAAATTGATAATTATTTTATTTTAAGTGTTTCCTTTTTATGAAACGACCTAATTCCTCCCCTTTAAGTACCAGCTAATGGAAAGTTCATAGGGTTAGCCACATAACCCTACAAATTGATGCCTGTCATTAGAGCCTTGGAGGAGAAATCGTTGGCGGACGATGATAAAGCGATAGATCGACACATCTCAGATTCGACGAACCTCACCAATGATGAACGTAGTGATCATTCTTCAACTGAATCGAGGTAGGGTTTTTTTACTATGATTTGTTTCCCTGTTCTTTGATTAAATGATGAACACAGATCAACCCACAAACTGGTTGATCTTCAGATCATGCGTTCTTGCAGGAGGGTTATTATTTTCCATTTCTTTCTGGGGTTTGATTTGAGAATTGACCGTGTGATTATTGTTGAATTGTCATTTTTTATTCGCCATTAAACCTATTAATGGAAGTGGATTGACGCCATGAAAAATGATGATGGAAGAGCATTCCTCCTTTGTTTGTTGAATTTCTTTTTCCTATGTACTGTGTTATTCACATTATTTGTGGGGTGATGAACAATGGATCATTGCTCGTCCATTTCTCAACAAAATGATCCCAAATTGGAGATCTGACATCGCGACGACCTAGAGGAGGTACGACGATGATGGCAGAAGACGAATCGTGTTGGATCGGTAGAGACTTATTTGAGCGTTCTTCATGCAGGTGGATTGATATGAATTTTTAGGGATGTTCAGATGCCTGAAAACAACGGAGAAAACTTCGGGATGTTGGGGCGATCTCAAATTTCAAGTTTTGTGGCAAATGGATTGTCCAATCGAGGATCAGAGCATCACCCGAGGTGCAGCAATGGAGGTTCACGTTTTTGGAAATTTCCAAAATACACAGCATATATCCCAAAGAACACATTGTGTGGGAATGGCGGTGGAGCCTAGGGTTTATGCGCTCCATGCGATGAAGAATATGGAGTGCCTCTGGGGGAGACACGACGTGTGGGCCCCACCCAACAGCAGTTGGAGTTCTGGGCGATGAGAAGCACTAACATGGCGTGTGACCATTATCACACGGCATGTGGGTCCTTACACAAACTCGACATATATCTCATATGATACATGTACACGGGGTGTAGTACACACCATGTACTCCACCACACGGCCATACAAGGCCGATTAATTGGGTCACTTCGTGTACCAGTTACACGGGTTGGCTTACACGGGTTGAGGTCATGTACAGGCACATGGCCAGCGTACATGGAGCGAACCCCAGATACCTTGAAATGGCATGTGATCCTTCCTACATTCCATGTAGTTTCATTTTATATGACATGTTCTCTAGACATGGGCCGTTGTTTACAGGTTGTACCCTGAGTCAAGGGACACGGTGTGTGACCAAGTCTACATGTTGTGTACTCTCTTCTATATGGCTTGAGCTTCTTGTCCACCATTCCTTGGACAATTTTTGTCTGGGTTAGTTTCCCTTTTCTCATTCTTCTAAATGTCAGTTATTTTATTCATTCACATGTGTATGATCCCTTCAGTAGGAATTTTCTAAATAGAGTCAGGTATCCCTCTGAGAGGCCCACAGCGAGATCCTCTATCCATTCTTGACCCTAGGTAGAGTCGGGTATCAACATGACTAATTATACAGGATTTGAATCCTCTACATATCCGGTGAATCTGGATGAGTCGCAGTATCCACCAAGGCCCTAGTAGTGATCCTCATCTTTGTATCGTGATATTTCTCCACTCGAGTGTATTCTCCTAGAATGAGTGTATCTATCTCTCATGGATTTTCCTGACAAAATGGTACATCTCAGATAGACGTTATCAGAGCTATCAGACTCAGGGAGTGAGTTATCTCATATGATTGCTTCATTGAATCTTCTAACTGAATCCCTAGAGAAGGTATGTGGTTGTGTGACTTGTCTCTAAACTACAGGTATGGGTTTTGAGTATTTATGGATTGTGTTTCTCTTGTTATATGTTCAGTAAACATACACTATGTACAGATGATTGTAACTTTACCTTGTGTATTGATTTTTGGTTTTTGGGGTCCTCTACTGAGTATTATTATACTCAACCTACATGGGATTTTCCTGCACGTGTCGTGTCTTGTGCAGACAAGCGACCATTCAACGGAGCCCATGGTGTACTAGGACAGGACCAAGCTTTCTGAGTTCATTACAGGACGAGGTGTTCCTACAACTATGAGTAGCAGTCCCAGTACCTCTTTTTGATTATAGGTTAGACTTTTTAGTTTGCATACTCTTGTTTTGGGTGGGGTTTTATTCTAGTCTAGTTTTACTTTCCGCACTTTACTTCTGTTGTACTCTGTTGGTTGGGTTTAGTTGTACGCATGCATTTTGTTCCTTAGTGTTTTTTACATTTCAGTATTTATGTCCTTGGAGATTTGTGCATGTTTATAGGTACTATAGAATTCCTCGCATGTTAGTGATATGCCTATTCAGTGCTATTCACCAGCCCCAAGCCTATTGGTGGCGGGCTTGGGGAGTCCTGGCAATGGTGAGGGGGTCCAGGCAGCGCGAGATGGCAATGGAAAGGGGGTTCGGTCAACGTGAGCCGGGGGCTAGGGTTGAAGGGGTGTGGCACTCTTCTCCATGGAAGAAGATGCCTTATTTCTTCCTTCCCATTTTTTGAAATTTGTTTTTTCTTTTGACAAAACAAACCCCAACCCCTATTTTTTTTAAAATTGAATGTAGAATACCCAATTTTGGGTCTTAGTATCCAATTTTTTTAATTTTTTAAAATGTCTAAATACTTTAAAAGGTTTATAGAGAACATTTAAAAAACTTAACACAATGTTTTGTTTTATTTGAGAAAAAAAATCATATTTTATCATAATATATTTTATTATTCTCAAATAATAGATCACTACTATATTCCAGACAAAGCATGGCTGGATTTTCGTACTTTGAAGAACACATAAATAAATAAGAAACATTTTCTTCATAAAATAATATTCTGAATAGTATAAAACTAACGACATCAATCCCCTTAAAAATTTCAAATGGATTTAACTTGGCAATTTGGAAATGGATCGGCATATGATCAGATCCGTTGGAAATTATTTAATTCCTCATAGTTAAATTTAATGCAATTTAATTTTTCTTTGACTCTAAGAAACCACACGTAACTCTGATACCACTACTAGGTACCGGGATGGGCAGCAGAAGCTGATGGTCTAGGAAATTAAAATTTTTTGCATCGCCAGAGTGATGTAACAACATCAACTCCAGTGATCTTATCCCATTACAATCTGAGGACCACACGTGGATTTGATAATGAACAAAAATAAAATCGAACATGTACCTTATTCAAATATAATGTGTGAAAGTAATTCACTGGATGTCGGCAACTGTAGCTCGAAGACTCTGATGTTGAATCCCTCTAGATCATCCAATCGCACCTTTTAAATCTACTCATGCATCATTCGTTAGAATCTAAGTGCTAGTGCGGTACACCAACGACCGATTCGACGCAACGATGATCACTGCAATCAATAGTCTTTGATCTATAAAGGATGAGCTTGAATATCTTCCGCACTTGAGATAATATCTCTCTAGAATCCAGGAGGAGAGAGAGGCTCCCAATTCCAACACATGAATAGTTATATGGGAGGAGCCTCTCTCTTACTTATATATGGAATATCTATTATACCCGGTATGGGTTCCCGACCCTCGTGTAATAGATATTCACAGTATAAGTTTTATAAATATTTATTTATGAAAATTAAAATTATGCCATAAATAATGTTTATAATTTTATCACTAACTACAATATATATTAAATATATATCGCATGATAATATTGAGTCTATAACTCAACTTACATCTCCTAAAAATATTAAACGTACCCGATATATTTAAATTCATTCGAATAATATTTTATATTTGTATTTACTTAATCACTTGTAAATACATGTTATAAATAAATTCAACAAATTATTCCAAAGTTGAATAATTAAAGAATTTATTTAGTACTTGGTGATCCATAGAACTTGGATAATACTCGGTCCCCTAGGTGGTGCCCACCAAGTTCTATATTATTTTTCTACATAATAGGGCAGATTATCAAAGCGCTATAGTGTGTGACCCTCTAAGCCCTTATCTCAATAGTAGTGAATAATATTCACTGACCAAGAGTGGGATCTAGAAACCCATCAAGGCCCCTATAGAGAAAAGTTAAAGTAAAAGAAATGACTACCTCCCTGTGAACATGGTCTGTGTAATATAATCTATTCATCGTCAATGTCTCAATAAAGCAGAATGCACAGTAGTGTCATCCTTTATCTTGATTTATTTTATTTGTTGATCTTCCCAGATGGTCTTACCTTCCACTACCATGTCCATGGATTTAATGAAGTTGCAACCATCCAAATCAAACAGGCCTGAGATATCTCTTCCTCAACTCGGAAGAAAAAAATATTATCTTGATCATTCAATCAATGTCATGTCACCAATGACATGCCCAACAAAAACTACCTCACCATGACTTCATTTCCATGGTTTTCACCTTACATCAAAGTATGTAATTAAATGACATACATTGATAATGATCTCAATTATGGAGACCATTACACATGTCTGTAGATAGGAATGACCAATGACACCTGAAACATATGGTGTTCTTATTATACAGGTCAGTCCTTATAACCTCAACTATTAGAGATCATCAAGTGAGAACTTTATGAAAATAATTCTCAATGCATATGAGCCTTTTGCACCTGATAGTCACACATCATCTATGGCCTTTCAAAATAAGGTAACTAGACCATAAGAAATTACTTTAAGATTAATTTCATGGCATCTTGGGGATCTCATTAGAGCATAGGATATTCTATAACCCTTTGATACTACATGTAATATAAGGAAATTTCCATAAACAAAGTGGATGAAGAAGTATCTACACTACTTTGGAAATATAAACACATTTATATATAACAAACTGCATACATGTAGTGGTAATCAAAGTGCAACACAACTTGGTTCTATGGAACCCATTTTCAACACTAACAACATCCACGAAGAAACCTGGAAGAATTTTTGAATGGATGAGGGGTTGATAGGGAGGGGAGGCGCACGACCATGGGAGGGGATGCACACAAATTGCATGACGCATAAGGAGGAAAGAACAAGAGGGGAAAAGAAATAAAGAAAAAGAAAAAATAAAAGAAAAAACAAAAAATAATTATAATAATAATAATCATCATAATAATCATCATAATAAACATATTATTATTATTATTATTATTATCCATAGTGATAATATTATCACTATCATTATTATTAAATCATTTTCCATTTACTTTATTTTATTTCATTTTGATTTTCATTTAATAAATTTTTTATCTTTAAAAAACCAAAAGACTCAAATATAAATATAAATAATCACAACCACAAGATATTGGGTCAGGGTGTGATAGTTAATATAGAAAGGGGTAAAGTGTGTCTAGATGTAAGAATGTGAGGAAAGATTCAAGAAGCTAAAAAGAGGTTAATCACTACACCTATACTCACACTACTAACAAGTTAATAATTTTTTTTGATATATAGTGATGCTTAAAAGAAAAGATTGGGTTTTTTAAACATGAATAATGATAAAGTGATATCTTATGTCTCATGGAAGTTGAATATCCATGAGTAGAATTATCGGACACCTAATCTTGAGTTATAATCTATGATGTTTTTCCTTGAAAATTTGGCGGCACTATATCTATGGTGAGAATTCTTACATATATAACAATAACGAGGGTCTAAATTATATATTAACATAGAAGGAACTCAATATATGTCAAATAAGATGGTTAGATCTAATAAAGTATTATGATTTCTATAATCACTACCATCTGCGAAAGGTGAACAAGATAGCTGATGATCTTAACAAAAAATAACCTACTACTTCATCTATGATTTAGATTGATAAATACCCTTTCTTATTGGATATGAAAATTATGTATTTGGAAATCATAATTTCATGGAATGCATCCAAACTTTTACAAATGATTTTCCAACCATATATACAAGTAAATATTAAAGAGACATAAAAGGATAATCTATAGTTACAAAAGAAGGATAATATAGTAAAGGAAGGGAAGTTATATGATTTCTACATAGATGGTGGTGGTGTGAATTAGTTTGGAATAAGGATTTTTGTGCCTTCGTCACCTAAGATAAAGAATGAGATATTGGATAATGCACATATCCCAGCTTTCCCCATCCATCCTAGAAGTACCATGATGTACCGTGATCTTTGAGAACACTTCTGGTGGGACAATATGAAGAAGGATATTGTGGAGTATATCTCAAGGTGCTTGATATTTAAGCAAGTTAAAGTAGACCGATAAAGGTCCAAAGGGAAGATGAAACCATTTTATATACCCATGTTGAAATGGGAGAATTTCACTTTGGACATTGTCAATGGTCTCCAAAATAAATCCAAATGAAACAATACGATATGGGTTGTGGTGGATCGACTCACCAAGACTACCCACTTTATCATTATTCGGGAAGATTTATTACTTGAAAAACTTTCCAAGATATATGGGAAGGAAGTTTTGATGATGAATGTGGTACCACTTTCAATCATATATGATCATGATCCAAGGTTCACATATAAATTCTAGATAAGTATTCAACATGATTTGAGTACTGAATTGTATTTTAGCATGGCTTTTCACCCCCGAATTGATGGTCATTATGAAAAGAAATATTTAGATGATTGAGTACATTCTAAGAGAATACATAATGGAATTAAAAGATGATTGAATTGGTATATATCATTGGTTGAGTTCTCATTCAATAATAGTGTCCACTATAGTATTCATATGGCTCAATATGAAGCTCAGTATGGAAAGTGATGGGATAAATTTGGAGAATGAAAGCTACTTGGCCCTAATCTTGTGCAAGATATGACCAAGAAGGCTAAATTCATTCAAAAAACACATAAAATCTACTCAGACTTAGAAAAAGTGTTATGCTTACAACTATAGAATGGACTTGGAGTTCTATGTTGGAGAAAAATTCTTCCTTTGAATAGCACCATGGAAAAGAGTCATGCAGTTTAGAAAGAAATGGAAGATTAGACCTAAGTACATTGGCCCCATTGAGATCCTTGATTTAATAGGAGCAGTAGCCTATCAGCTTGCAATTCCACCAAATATGGATAAAGTTCATGATGTGTTCCATATATCTCTCTTGAATAAGTACATACTTGACCCCTCACATGTATTGAATCCAAACTGGGTATAACTGGATAATGACCTCTCATATGAAGAGCAGCCAGTAAAGATCTTGGACCATATAGACAAAGTCCAATGCAACAAGAAAACTCGCCTTGTCAAGGTGTAGTGGATGAATCATAAGTATTATGTAGTGATATGTGAATTGGAGGAAGCAATGAAGGATAATTACCTAAACCAATTTTCACTTTAGTATGTAGAAAGAAATTTTGAGGGTGAAATTTCAAAAAGGGGAAGAATGCAACAACCCAAACTTTTATCAATGTAATTTCTCTTCTTATAATTATTTTATGTGGTATAAAACACATAAATATTATAGAGAACCCAATAAAAACATTATTCTCATAAATGAAGAATAAAATACATGATATTTACAAAAATTGAGGAACCTATACCGATGGAATTGTAACCTAACCATTGGAATAGTAACATGACCATTAAGAATTGTAATCTGACTAATATAATAGTACCCTCACCTATGAAAGTATAAATAAAATTTAGGCATCTTATTAATTAAAATATTAAATAATTATTTCATAGTATAAGTAAATAAATTTTTTAAAAATGATAAATTAAGTGTTGGTATTTTTGTGAAATGTAAATATTTACTTAAAATTTTATATTTAATATAATGATTTAAAAGAAAAATTATTTTCATAAAATATATTCATAAATTAATATTTTATTTTATTATAGTTAAAATATAATTGTATGATTCATTAATTAATTTTTAAAAGTTTTATAAAATCGATTATAATATTTAAATCCATATTTTTTAATAAATGATTATTTTATTTAAAAATTAAACTCATCATATTTAGAAAATTATTTTCATAAAATATAGACCATTTTTTAATTCTACATGTTGAAAAATGGTTAGGGTGAATTTTTGGGATTTTTCTAAAATAGTTAAATTTTTGTGAATAGTAAAATGTGATAATTTATTATATAAGCTAAATACATGAAATTTTGAGTCATGATTTATGTATGGATAATGTAAGCACCATAATCTAGAAATTAAAACATCATTTGTTATTTTTCAATTCCCCACCTTCATGGGCGATGAGTTTACATTTTCCATTACCACCATTAAGAATGGTCATAAAACCATTATTATGGTTAAATAAGATTTTATTATACATATTATAAGTTATATATTTTTTTGTAACTAATATATAAACAAAATATAAAATAAAATTATACAAGTTCATAATGGTTATAAAAATCACTAAAATAAATTAAAACATTTTTGTCAACATTTTAACTAATGAATCAACCTCATACCATATAAAAAATTATATATATGACCATTTAAAATTATAAATGTTCATTAATGACATCTAATTTCAATTATGAAGAATTATTCTCATTTTATATGAACATCTATACTTTTATACAAGTGAACCAATCATGAATACCAAGAAAACAAACACTCCCTGAACGATGGAATTAAACTCTATAACTCATCAAAATGGCCATAAATGAACTTAATAAAATTATAATAAATAAAATAAATGTATAAGTGGTTCTTTATTTATTAGTTAATGAAAATAATTTTATTATCCATGATATTAAAGTGAATAAATCATTCTAACATATGATAATTGTATTCTCAAACCCAACATCCTTTCTTTGGGTTATTCCTCTTTCATACCAAATTTTAGTGTAGATATTATTTTAATATTCCTCAAGTATAATTTCATTGTATTTTCATTTTATTTTATAGGATATTATATTTTCAATAGGATTTTATATCAAAAAAATGATTTTTCTAAATAACTCTTCTTTTTCAAATACCATTTTGACTTATCTTGAGTTGTTTCTTCTTCGCTCAAGAATGATGAATCATATACCAAATATTTTTTTCCTTTTTTCATTCAAGAACTCCAATTTTATTCATTATTAAATAAATACTTATGAAAATAATTCCCTTTATGGGTTACTTTGTGAAATTTATTTATATATGTTTTATGTGGCATGCATGACTATGTAAATGTTTTGATGTGATGTGTGTGCCTGAAATTATATGGCGCTTCAATGCATTGTGAAATGTGATATATCTGATGATATTGTGTGTATTTTTCATGAAAATGATGATAGATTTGTTCAAAATTATAATGATATGATTATGCACATATGTTATGAGTGAACATGATGATATCTATTTTCACAACTATGTGTGGTATTTGACCACTAATACATGATGTTTCATTTTTATGCATTGGAAAATTCCATGCCTTTATTTATTAATTCCTCTCGTGATTATAATTATGACCATGTGATTATTTTATCATGATGATGATTATGATCACCCATGTTATATTGATTTTTGATCCATATTTTTCCTCTTATTAGGCTTTTAGCTCACCACTTTTCTTTTATATATATCCTCAGTTGATTACTTTTTATAAGGAGAACATGATATTTTAAGGATAAAGATAGAAGATTTAAATAAATATTTTCCTTTTATTATGTTCAAATTATGTATGGTCCTAATTTTCACAATATTCTAAACCTTTGGATCCTATATGGTAATGATTTTATGTTTTTTATCTTTAAAATGATGTAATAGTCAGGTAAAAAAATTAGGGTTACTATAAAAATACTTAAAGAAAAACTAATATAGTACAATCCTTATACATTTCATAATTCTTATAACCATATTTTAATTTAAAAAATACTCCTATAACATAATTCTTGAATCCAAACACAATCACATTAATCATTCCACTTCATTGTTAAACCATTAACTATGATTCAAAATCTTATTCATTAATACCCCCTTCATTTCATATGCCATTTGTAATCTTTTCATCATCATCAATATAACCATTACTTGTAAATCCTTTCTGATTCTCTTCATGAGATTTCCCTCAAGGATATTGTTTCGAATAATTCACATAATTTTTATATATAAAACATTCAACTACTGATAATACTATAGGGATACCATTATTCTCACCCATTAAATAAACCAAATTTTTTATTTTTCCTCAATAAATACTTTATTTGTGTCCTTATTTTCCACACATAAAACATTTTCCTATTTCTTAATAACACTCTCATGAGTGTCCTTTCCACATTTTTCATGAATGAAATCGAGCCTTCTTTTCAACATGGTCTCCACTATTCAATCTCTTAATAGAATCCATAATTATATAATTTGGTGAGTCTGAGAGTTGGTTAAGGTGTAATTTGTTGATCATATATCATGATAACTAATTAGGAATGATCAAAATATCCTTTACCCCAGTCAACATCCCATTTGGTTTCTCATCAAAACATTTTCTATCACATTAAACATTAACCTAGTTCATTTGGGTTCCATCCATTGGCTAAACCCTGAAATCACTATGTGAGAAACACTAATCAAAGTGATAAATCATGTAATTATCAAGAATCATTTATAAGATGTCTAAATCATGAAACCTTATTTTTAATCTATGAAACCTTAGGTTAAACCTTGTTTTTTCAAGGTTATCATCTATTCAAATACTTTATGATGGTTCATAAAGAAAATTTGAATAAACCCAAGAATATCCAATTATAGTGTTAAATCAGGTGTGTAGTAAGGCCCATTTTTCTGTACCAGGTAACGCTCGATTCAAGCCTGAAATGAATTTTTCGAAGTTATTACCCCCAGGTACATCTAGTCTAGATCCATGTACACTTTTATTATCTAAACAGGGATGTATTTTTAGGGAAAACCATATAATATCTGCATTAAAAAAGTAGGATGTTACTTTATACTTATCCTTAATTTCTATCATATGGTTCAGTTCCCAGATCTATGTTTTTATATATCTAGTTCCCAAGGTTTCTACTAAACTTTCTATGATACTGACTATAAATACGCCAATCCTAGTAGTATAAAGTCGGTGGTTACTTTATTAAATCGGTATAGGATAAAAGGAATTTAATCCTGAAATATTGAATGGTTTTTTAGTATTGGAAAACTAGATACATATTAAAATTCACATTTAAATTAAAATATGAAATAAAAAAAGTGTTTTCTTAGAGAATTTCATTATTCCTTATAGTGTATCCCTACATATGAATCAAAAAACACTTACTGATATCCTTGGTAAACTAAAACATAAGAAAGGGGTGATCTCAAATGCTCAGTAAGGGTAAGAATAAATGAGAATATATCATGAATAATTATTCATAATCAGTATGGAAAGGAAAATAACTATAACACATACAATTTACCCAATAAAATTCTCATAATATGGTAGAAATAAATGATGATCAAATAAGGACATATAAATAATAACATGATGTTAAAAATTATATGTGGATTTTATAACTAATTAAATAATCACATGGAAATCAATAACTAATCTCATAACATGGGAATTCATAATTCTGGAAATCAAAAACATACTGTCAAGACCTTTCAAAAGACATTTTAAATCTATGGGTAAAAACCCGCCTTAATTTGGCCAATTGGTTTGCCTCGTGAGACCTTTTGATGCATCAAGGGGATATCTATAATTGAACCCCACCCATCACTTACTAATTCTAATTCATTTCTCATATGAATGGTTTGAAACACAATAAACATAACCATTTTTATTGAAAATCTAAAATATGATATGCTAATACTTTACCAAATCAAATAAACATAATCATAAACCATCCAGAATGATATGGTTAATGGTAAAAACATTATACATTCCTAGTAAAAATGGTCATAAACTATCCAAAAAAATAATAACGGTTGATATCAACACAACATATCCCCATTGGATCATAATTACAATAAATTTTTGATGTCATCAATGAATATAAATACCATAAAATTTTCAATAAAAAATTCTTGAGAAAAATAAACTTTTCACATTGAAAATAACCTTTCAAAACAAAAAAAAATCACAAAAAAATTAAAATAATTTTATTTAAAAATATCCTTTGAAACATATAAAATAATCTTTAAAACATTTAGTGGTCATGACTATGGGAAATTCCATTCATTTCATATACGTTAAAACAAATATTCCTTTCACATTTTTGATAAAAGGAAAACGGTCCTTCTTTGAAAACAATATGAAGATTACTTGAAAAAAATATAAAAATTAAAAATGGGTAAAAATTTATCTAATAAATAATTTTTAAAATGTTAAAAAAAATTTAAAACATTTTTAGAAACCATGTATTTCAATGAAAAATTATTTTCGACCTAAGAGAGAAATAATGTCATATTTTCTTAAAAACATTTTCTCAATAATTTTGAGTACCAAATAGTGAAAATGGTGATATTACATAAAAACTTTATTGAATAACCATATGAGAAGAAAGTATATAGAGTATAAGACATAAATATAAAATAATTCCCCCAATGGATACTTGAACAAAAATAATCCAAAATAATGAAGACATTGAGAAAAAAATCTTTACCACTTTGGTAACTTTTGAATCATAATCCATGTGAAATAAATAACTTCAAATGAAACATAAAATATTAGAAATATAAATATATTCATGATATAGAATATAAAAGGTGAATTATATACACCACATAATGGAATAAGTGGTGAATATGGTGTATGTCTAACGAAAGTAAAAGTTAGATGAGAAACCCATACCTCTGGTTTGACTTCCAATGTATGTGTTTGAACCTCCTATATAATAAATATAGTTTTATTATAAATCTATTAAATTAACATAATAATATATACCAACCATATATGATTTACTTATAGTATTTTTTTCACCCGTTTATTGACAATTCTTTGTCAAAATCACTAGTTCAAGTGATAATTGCTTCGTTTTTCATATATGTTTTAGTTCGGTAATTTTGGTCCTTTTAATTTGATCATGATTACATAATATAAAAAAATTAACCATGATATAAATATAATATATATTCATTAAATATTTATATATAGTAATGTATAAAATTTAGAGATAGAAAACGGATTACACCGTTCATGGAGTCGGTTGGTCGTACGTATGCATGAACGTTATTTCCATTTTTCTCGATGGACAAAATGAATAGAAAATAAATATAAATAAATATTAATAAAATATTTATTATATCATATATATAATTTATATTTATCAAATACATCCTTATTACCATCCATTTAAAAATAAAATGAAAAATACTTCACATTTCTATGTAGAGGTGGTAGTCCTCACATATGCAGAAGCGACATTATTTTTTCCCAATGGATTCAAAGGTAAAAAAGTTAGATGTGTTATTATGTTTAAAAAAATATTTTTAGATCATAAATATCATATATATTAATTAAATTTAACCTTAATACCTTTCATGTAATGAGTAAGTGAAAAATTAATCGCATTGCATTGTGAGGCGGTAGTCCGTCGTACACATGAGCGACCTTATCGTATCCCCCATAGAATGGAAAGTAATAAGGTATATGTGATATAATAATTAAAAAATTATAATAATTTCATAAATATAATATAAATATATATTAAAAACTTCATTATATCTATCCTTGAAAGGTGGTGATGGAAAAAAGAAATACAACGGTTCCCAAAGCGATAGTCTGTCACACACAAGATCAATAGTTTCATTTCCCATTTTATGGAAGTGGATATGGAAATTAGGTATGAAAATAACATAATAAAATATCATTATATATGATATAATGGTGTTATTATATTATCATATTTGAATAAGGTTTTAATGAGGTGGAAGAAGAAATAAAACAAATATGCATGTTTAATAATTTTACCTCTTATTCAAAAAGACTCTTTAGATTTATACTTAAAGCCTTTATAGGAGAGATTACATATCAAAATAATTCATCTCAAATGTTTGGAATAAATTAATTAAGTTATTTGTGAAGTTATCTATGAAACCAAAGGTTTTTTGAAGAGTGAAAAGGGGAGGAGAGGGTGTGGTTGTTTATAAGTTGGGAAGAGGACACACATACAATATTTTGAAAATATTAAGTGAAAACCATGTTTTTATCATGAAACAATACTCTAAAATGGGTCATTATAGAACCTTATAGGTTATAGGGTCTAAATATGTCCATAAAATTTATTTTTTTATAAGTTTTAGGTCATTTTTAACCCTTATATTCTAAGTTTAACCCCTAGTAAATCCATTTTTACCTTAATCAGGTAATTAAATTTTTCTTGTTTCACTATTAATTATGTTAAAAAATTAAGTTGAACATATTATATAATATAAATTATTTTTATTCCAAATATTTAATCCATTTTTTCAAATTCAATACCCATAATTGGTATAATATAATTTAAAATTAAATCATAGATCCGACAAAATAGTAGTTTTCCAAAGAGAAAATCCTCATACATATAGAATGTTTTAAAATAAAAATCCAATATGAAATTTATTCAAATAGAATAAATTATTTAAATTTTAATATAAATTTACTAATTTTACTTTAAAACTTATTTAAAATATAATTTAACATTGTAAATAATTTAAACAAAAGGTAGTTTTTAATAAAAAATATTATTTTTCATTATTCCTCAAAAAAATAATCTTTTAAAAAAATTCAAAAAAAATAACCCAAAGATAATTTTGACATGTAGATTTAAAAAAAATATATATTTTTTCAAATAAATTTTAAAAAATTTATAAAAAATACTTTTAAATTATTTTCACAAAGCACGACTAAACCTTCTTTTAGAAAAATATTGTTTTTTAAAAAATCTGTTTCTTTAAAATGATTATTATTTTATTTTTAATAAATATATATCCATTGAACTTATTTCATACATTTTTAAACCATATAATTTTCATAATTTATTTATTACTATTCATACTCTCCAACTTAATGACCAGGTTATAATGATCTTGACGAAATAACAATACTTTAATAGATTATCATGTTTCTTTTAAACCCAATAATGCAAGCATTGCAAGCTATCAAAGAGATTGAATTTATTTAAAAAATATATATTCTAAGATCTTGGGTGTGTTATAATCTCTTCTAATCTTGATTTTATGTTTCATATATGCTATCGAATATGATTTCCCTCTTTTAAAATCTTTTGGTGTTACATAATATCTTCCAACTATGGATTCATTAAAAATATATGAGTTATTTATTATATAAAAAAACATTTCCTTCCTATTATATAGTTATTTTAATATAATTTTCTTCCATGTGATTCTATTAAAGACACTTATCACTTGAAAAGAATACTTCACTGGAGGATAAATTTCTATTAACATCTTTCCCTTCACAATCAACATTAGAAAACCCATAAAAATATAAATTCCCACTCTTTTTATAAAATAGAATATGATTAATAATATAATCTATATACCTTAGAGTCCTATTAACTCTAAAAATATGTTATTATTTTTTATCACTTTTAGATCTAGCACACAATTAAATAATAAGAAAAAATTTTGAGCCTTCTAATATTTTAACACAATGATATTGTAATGAATTTTCTTTATTCAATTTGATTAATATATTTTCCTTAATTATTTTTGGGTATATTTGTACAAAACTTAATGGAAGTAGATGTATATATATAATGTAAAATTCTAATAAAATTAAATATCCCTTATACATATTGAGGAGAATAAAACATTACATACATAAATAATACATCATTGTCAATGAATATTCAACACATCACATAACAATAAACACCCCTGAACTTTAAATATTTAGTATCTTTGAAGTCTAAATGCATAATCAACTTATTTAATGAAATATATTAAATATCTACTACAAATTTCTTCTTAAATAGTACACTTTTTAGACATACCCTACATAAAACATTTCTTCATAACCTAGGGAAAGGAAACTTAATAAAGGGTGACATCATATTCTCTGTAAGGGTAAACATAAGATATATCAATCAATGATCATAAATGTGTATAATATAATCATAAGTTTATGAAAACATAATCATAACTTTTAAAAGTCATACTCAATAAGTTATATATATTTAATCATGAATCATTTCATAATAATTTTTCCTAACAAAATTAAAAAGTCATGAGAGTGTGAAATCATCAATAATCAATCATGAGACATGAGAACATATCATAAGAATATTATATAGATTTATGGAATACACATAAGAATAGAAAATCATTTCCATGGACAAGAATCACTTCCAATACTATCATAGTGGATTGGTTTCACTACCCATTCCATCATTTTCATAGCCAAGGTTGACCAATAAGACTATCATAATGGAAAAATTACCCTATTGAACTAGGTTCACTCCCCATTCCAGTCTATATTATCTTATGAGATATCAATGTTTACCCAATTCATTAGAGGGATATATAATTTCAATCACGACTATCACATATTTAAAACCATGCATATGTGCTCTACAATATCATTAAATAATTCATAATCTCATTATAACACATGTAAATGGAATGATTTTCATAGAAATTTCATCATAGAATTTCCCATTGAATTAAAATGGGCTTCATAAAAATTTCATCATAACATGATTAACCCATGGGAAATAAGAAGGTTTCATGGAATCATCCTGAAATAATCATCACCATAAGATATCCAAAAAAAATAATTTGGAGAGCATCATAAGATAATATCCTAATATAATCATAACAATACATGAAGATATAAGCGTGGATGAAAAATACCTTCTGGGGAGAATTTTAACATTTCTTTGAAAACAGGGAAAATATCTTTTTCTTGGAGTATCTTTAAAAATTAAAAGTTGCTAAGAATTTTAGAAAATTATTTTCTTTCAAAATAAACATGGAAGCATGTAAATGAATCTTCAATGGAAATAATATTTATGATGGTTGGAAAATTCATTCATTCAGTAAATGTAAAAATAAATATTCTTTCCACACTTTTAGTAAAAAGTGAAAAGTAAATTTTTTGAAAACATATAAGAATATTAATTTTAAAGCATTGAAAAGAAAGTAACATATTGTAGAAATGAATTTAAATAATTATTTTATCATATAATAGAATAATCTTGAAAATATTTTAAATAACATAAAAATGAAATCAAAAGTTCATTGACCAAAGAAGAAATAAGATCAGTTTTTCCTTAAAAAATTTTATTGAGAATTTTAAGTAAAAAATAGAGTAAAATTGTATTTTTTTTCTTGAAAATAACATGAAAAACCAGAGGATAATAAAATATATGGGTTTTAAAGTATAATTAAAATATAATTTCCATCAATGTAAATTTACCATATATAATCCCAAAAATAAATGATATTGTAACGTAAACCCTTACCTCAGGTCCCGTATTGATTTTTTTCATTAGAAACTAATGTATAATAAATATATATTAATTATAAATATATTATATAACCATATTAATATAAATATTACTATAAAAATTCCATTATAATCTCTAATTAACCTTTTATTAACAATTATTCATTAAAATAATTCTTCTAGTGAAAACTGGTCTATTTTCCATGCATTTTTTTGTTCAAAAATTCAATTCTTAGCACCTTTGTCATTGTTTCATCATATAAAAATTCTTAATCATTTAATAAGTATAATATTTATTCATTATATACACTTTTATAAATATTAATATAAATCAGTGATGTAAAATTAATTGCATCACTTTGTGGAGATGGTAGTCCACATGTACGCACGTGTTATCTTTTCATTTTTCAATGGATGGAATAAAAGAATGGTATACAATAATTAACCTTTATATAATAATAATTATATCATAAATATAAAATAAATTCATTAATTTTATCCTTATAACCAACCATGTAAATTTAAAATGAAAAATTAATCATGTCACTTCATGGAGGTGGTAGTCCACGTGCAAGCACGAGTGACGTTATCATTTTCCAAAATATGGGAAATATAAATATAATTGATATAAAATTAACATAAAATATATATTTATATTTAATATAATTATTAAATCATTTTAAAAAGTTTATACAATGGATGGAGGAGGGTTAAGAAGAATTTAACATTAAAATGATCAGTAAGAACATATGCCTCTTATTTAGGTATCCTCATTTGAAAAGTACGTTAAGAATTATTGGATGGGACTTTTGGGAAGAAAAACACATCTATGTTGTGGATAATGATGTTGGGAGATTTTTTTTAGATTTATTTCAAGATAAAGGGCTCAATTGGTGTGGATAAGAAACTATATGAGGTATACATTTATAAGTGAGGGAGTGGTACTCCTGTAAATAATTAAAATATTAAAATAAACTAAAATAATATTCATGTGAAAGTGGTACCAAAAAAGGTTAAATTTTAATATATGATAATTTTGGGTCAGAAAACTTAACCAATAGTATTTAGATAATTTATTGGTTATTTTAACCCTTGTCTTTTAATTTTAACCCATTACTAACCCTTTTAACCTTGAACATGGAAATGAATTTTTTAGTTTGGTTACTATTCATAATGACCAAAAATAAAATTGAAATCGTTAATAAATGTTTTAATTATGATTCCAAATATGGAAACCATTTTATTATATTAAATTTTTATAATTTTAATAAACTCATTTTAAAATAAGAGTGAAAATTCAATAAAAATATTTTTAGAAAAAAAAGATTTATTTTAGCATAAAACATAATTTATTCTTATTCATTGCCTATTGAAAACCATTAAATGGTGTTAAAATATTATATTGAATATATTATCTATAAATTTAATTTAAATTATTAATAAATTTTTATTAATTTAATATATTAACATAAAAACACATTGTATGCATAAAAACAATTTTTCAAAAAAACGTCTATTTTTACCTTCAAATACTTTTATATTCATTTATAATCGATTTATAACCAATGAATTCATTTTATAAATGTTTAAAAAATATATTTTCATAATTTATTTATTCATATTCATACCCTCCAATCCAATAACTAGGTGATAACATTCATATTTAATAATAATATTTTAATAGTATATTGTGGTTTGTTTAATCTTGGTGTTGTGTGTAAAGCAAGGTATCTTGGACATCAAACATATTTAAAGAGAAATATATAATAAAATATTAGGGTAATACATTCTACCCCCTTATAATAATTTCTCCCTCTAAATTTCATCACTCTGATGCAATCAATAGGGGATACTTTTTCCTTATCACATCCTCGGGTACCTACATAGCTTCCTCAAATTTATGGTTTCACCAAAACAAATTGACTAGATGAGTTTTATTATTCTATAAAACTTTATCTATTAAATCAATAATATCCACTAGTTATTCCTAATTATATATATTATATTCTATTTGTATAACCACTAAGTTTAGTATATGTGATGTTTTAGATATGGAACAAATCATGAACTTGACAGAGGTTTAGTAGAATCACCAAGTGATAAAAAACCATCCCAATATGATCCATAATTTTAAATAGAATAATATATATTGGGATAATATTTACCTTATTTTCAAAATTTTATAACCTTATTCCAAGGAGATATCCAAAGGAATACCTTTTCGCCAACTTCAAACTCTATATCCCACTGACGACTGTCATCATATCATTTGTGTATACTCTAAGATATCATGCTGAATGGATCTAACCTTCTATATCATTTCCTTAAAAAAATTGGGTCATAATATCTTTTTCCCTTAAAATTATTCTAACATAAGGGGTTTCTTCACTTCCTCGCATATAAGTGGTTCATAAAAATCTATTTGAATGCTTGAGTGAAAGTTATTTTTGTAAGAAAACATGAACAGATAATGATGTTGATCTTGAACACATTTAAAATACATAGAAAATTCTCTCAATATATCTTATGGGGTTTGAATGTTCCTCTAAAACATTCCTTCTATCTATGGATGATATTTATCTCTAAATTTCAACTCTATATTTAAATAAAACTAAAGGCTTCTCCCACACTTTGTGGTAAACCTCATATCCTGATCAAATAAAATAGAATGTAGTACTCCATGAAACCTTACTAATTATTTTATGTATATCTTCATAACATGATCAAGAGATAAATATTATCTAATTATAATAAAATTTTATTAATTTTTAAGGTGATCAACTACATCCTAAATAGCATTATGGTCATTATATGCTTTGGGGAGTCTAAAAAAAATCTATGGTGATGTTTTCTCATTTCCATTCTGGCATGGGTAACAATTATAACATCCCCTTAGAATATATCTATCAATATTAACTTTTTAACATATAAAAAGTCATGATACAAAATCCAAAATATCCCTTTTTATGTTGTCCCACTAGAAAAACACTTTTTGATATACGTAAATATTCATACTTCTATGATGAATATAGATTGATGAATTATGAGATTTATCCAATAGCTCCTTCGTCAAATATGGTACCGATGTAAAAAATACTCAATTATTGAACCTTATTATTCCATCATAATCATGTATAAACTTAATAATATTTCTCACCTTATTTTATAGTTATACATCTTCCTTTTATTCCTCTTTAATCCTCATATGGATGGTTAGTTGAACATTCATCTTAGAAAGATATGATCTATACCATTCTATCATTATTTGAAGATCCATTTATAAAAATCCCTAACTATTGGATCTCTTTCAATCACTATCATATAAAAACTAGTATGTTCCTTCCAACTCAAAGCATCAACTACCATGTTCTCCATCCCAGGGTGGTAATGAATTGAACATTGATAATCTTTAATCAACTTAAACCATCTCCTTTGTAAAATATTCAACTCATTCCATGTGAATATACACTTCAAGATTTTATTATCATTATATATATCATACCTTACACTATAAAGATAATTACTCTAATTTTTTAATTTTTAAAATACCGCTTCCAACTCAAAATCATGAGTTTAGTAATTTTATTCATGAATTTTTAATTTTAATGAGGAATAATCTATCACCATATTATTATGCATGAGAATTCATCTTATTCCCTTATTCAATGCATAATTATATATTACAAAACATTATCCACTATAGGGTAGTGTGATACCAGGTTTACTAGTTCCTTGAAATTTTATTCACATTCATTAGTCCCAATGAACTTGGCTCTATTTAAAGTCAATAGGGTTATTGGATTTTATAGATATGAGAAATATCTTAGAAAGAGTTGATAGTATCCATCCAACCGAAGAAAACTATGTATATTAGTCACCATGGTTGGTTGGGGCTATTATTAAATAACTTTTTCCTTTAAAGGAACCACTAATATACCCACTCTTAACATTATATGACCCAAGAATGAGAATTTCTATATCCAAAATTCAAAGTTATAGAATTTATCATACAGATTCTCATTCCTCAAGGTTTTCAACACAATCCTCAAATGATCTCACACTCTTCCTTAATCTTTTAATATATAATAATATCATATAAAAAAACTACCAAAAACTGATAAAAATAATCTATAAAGACTCTATTCATTATATTCATAAAGATAATAGGTGCATTGGTAAGTCCAAATAGCATCACTATAAATTAAAAATGACCATGCCTCATATGGAAGGTTTTCTTAGGTATATTCTCCTTCATGACTCTTAATTGAGGATATATAGATTGAAGTTTAATATTAAAAAATTATTGATCTCTGTTCATTTGATCAAACCAATCATCGAAATGGGTTAGAGGATTCTTTTTCTTAATAGTGATCTTGTTAAGATCTTGATAATTAATGAAAAATATGTTCTAACCCATCGTTCCTATTAACAAAAAGAATAGATGCACCCTATAGTGATTCACTTGAGTATATAAATCCCTTATCTAGATTCTTCTATAGTTTCTTATTTAATTTCTAATACTCAATTAGGTACATTCTAAAGTGAGTCTTTGAAATAGGTATAGCACCATGTATGAATTCTATTAAAAACATAAAATCATTATTTAGGGAAATAATAGGTATTTATTCCATAAATACATCATCATATTCATAAAAATAGTCATATCATCAATATTTATTTAATCCCCATCCATTTGAGATAAATATCCCTCATGAATAGGTACTAATAAACACACAATAAAATTTACTTCAATTGGAAGTTCATATTCAACATCACATCAAAATATGATCATAAGTTGATTCAGAATATGAATTGTGACTTCCCTTAGAAATTTTTTGGGATTTGTAAAAAATAGAGTCAATCCATGACCAAAAATAACATCAAATTCAACAATAGAGATAATCATATGATTTTCAAGAAGAACATTCCCACAAACTTCTTTTATATAGAGTTGTTTTATAATTGATATGTGATCATCATACTATTATGAGTTTTCACTGATAATTCAATATATGATCTTTTAGGTGGTAATGTGATAAACCTAGATAATTATTCATATATAAAAGTGTGGGTAGTTATAGAATAAAATAATAAATTTTCAAATATAGATTGGATGGTGAGTTTACCTTTTATCATGTCATTGACATGACCCACATCAATAGTTCTGATCAAATGAAATTTTCCTTTGTCTCTTGTATTAAGAGGTTGATGAAATTGATTGTCCTCATTAAACCTTATATTCATACACTAATTGAAATAATTTATATAATCCTTTCAATTGTAACATTAGAGTTTGAGTGGTATATTTTGTTGAGCTATCTCACCATCATTGACTGGACTCCTCCCATCACTTCATCATTCCTTTTATTGACAAAATTATTTTATACGCTTAAAAAATTTAACATACCCATAAGGTAATTTCTTAGTTGATTCCTTCTGCACTTTTTTCATGAAGGAAGATTTATTTTATTTCCTTTATGGGTTGTATTATTTGAATTTCCTTGAAATTCTATATTTATCTTTTTTACCCAAAACAATGATAATAATGAGAGTATCTAATATCTATTTCATGTTTTACATAACATAAAATGATTTTTTTCATAGCTATAAAGTTCTCATATATCCAATTACATTCTGAGACATGGATTTAAACCACTAAAAATACAGTCAACTATGCTTTTAGGATCGATGATGAAACTGAAATCATACCTTGAAAGTCTAGTAAAATTTTCTTCATTGGTACCAATGGATTTATAATACTTCTACTTAGGTTACATAAATTACCTTTCCTTTTTTATGTTAATATTATAGGGAGAATAGTTATTAAAAAATATATTCTTAAACTCTTCCAATGTTATAGAGTCAATTTAGTCCTTTTTCCTAGTATTCTTGATGAGAATCAACCATTAATCATATTCACATTTCAAATGATACACAACCAAAATAAACATCTCATGGTATGATAATTGGAGAACATAAAATATATTTTCTATAACATTTATCCATTGATAAATAATAAGGGGATAAAAGAAATTAATTAAAGAAGGTAGACACTTCCATTTAAAAGACACAATAGTGACTTCTTCCTTCCTTTGTTGATTTGGAAGTTTAGTATGATCCATGTTACCATTCATATCTTGAGAGATTTGGGTGGTAATAGATGTAAGATTTCACATCCCAACTCCCATTTCATATGGTTACACATAAGGATGGTCATTACATTGTCCTTCACATTCGTTGTTCACATGATTCTTTCTAGTTCAATCCATTGAATAAAACCAAAAAACATAGTGTGATTATCAAACATAAATAATCATATTAAGTAGTTATATTATTATGAAAATCATTATAATGATGTATTAAATTATTTTACCTTATTTCAACCCATTAAACTTTAATGTTCATCTCATGTCATTATGGACTATCATAGTTTATTATTGATTCTATCCTATCATTCATAATAATGGTTCATAAAGAGAATATGATTTAACTAAAGCATATCCTATAGGGGTGTCAAGCCAAGTTTATAGTCTTAACCCAATAATTGTGTACATAGTAAAGATTGAGTTAATACTCAACCAACCTTTTCTAAGGTCTTTATTACTTGGTGAATCTATACCATAACTACATCCACTTGATAGTATCTAGGAAAGGATTACATTTCTATAAAACCACACAATCTCTACTTTACCAAAAATATTAGGATGTTACATGATACTTAGACTTATCCCAAAGGTTTTCACCAATGTTTTCTAATCCCAATCTTTAAAAATAAGAAAACCCTTCTTTGATACAAATTTAGGTGACTAAAATATTTCATACATAAATATTAACAGATTTTGAATAAATATTAAATATATATCATAAAAATACATTCTCTATAACCATAAAGTATTAGTGTATTTCAAGACTAGAAAAATAATCAAATTATTTCATGAAAGATCTTCAACATGTACCATAATGTATTTCTCACACAGTACACTTCTTAGATATGCACTATAAAAAAATTATTAATAACCCAGAGAAAGGAAAAAAATAAAGGGTGAGATTTAATGATCAATAAGGGTAAACATATGAGATATCATTCAACGATCCTAAGTGATAATAAGATTAGTATAAGGGTATGAGAGTTTGATCATAAATTATAAAATTCATAACCAATCTGTCATGAAAATTAGTCATGAATTATTTAATAAGACTCTTTTGTATAAAAATACATAATTTATAAGAATGTGTAATCATTAATAAAAAATCATAATCCATGAGAATATATCATACCTATAATACATAGGTTTTTGGAATACATATAATCACATAATATTATTTCCTTAGTCAAGGATCACTATTAAGGCTATCATGGTGGATTGGAGTTGGTCCTCATTACATCATTTCCATGGTCAAGGTTCACTCCTAATACTATCATAATGGACTAATTCCCATACCAAATTGAGTTTACTCCCCATACTAGTATATATTATCTCATGAGATATTAATATTTACCCAATTATTTGGAGGGTTATATAATTTCATGTGCATACATTACATAATGAAAACTATATATTTTTGTTCCATAAGATTACCAAAAAATAAATAATTTCATTGTAACCCATGAAAATAAAATGGTTTTAAAATAAATTTTATCTTTTCATCATATCCTAACTCATTTAAAATATACATGTTTCATAAAAATTTATTGTTAACTTAATAAAACCATGGGAAAGAAATAGGATCCATTAAATCATCATTAAATCATCATCATCATAATACATCAAAAGAATAAAATTTTATGTTATAATAATATAACTTCCCTATTTAATAATAAAAATCCTTAAATTATGTTTACATAGATGAAAAATACCTTTATGATATCATTTAAACATTTATTTGAAAGTAAGGAAAATACCCTTTTATTTTGATATCATTAAAAACTAAAAATTCCCAAATTATTGAGAAAAATAATTTATGTTAAAATAAACATGTAATAATATAAGGATTATTATAATAAAATAATATTTAAAAATATATGAAAATCCATTCATTCATTAAATGTTAAAACAAATATTCCTTTCAAAATTTTAGTAAAAAGTAAAAAAGTAACATGTTTAGAAAATGAAAAGAACATTACTTTTGATACTTTGAAAATAAATTAAAAAATAGTTAAAATTTTATTTAAATAATAATTTTATCATAAAAATAATATTCTTGAAAATGTTTTATAGAACCTGGACATAGAACAAATAGTTCTCCAACCAAAGAGGAAATAAGGTTGTATTTTCCTAAATATATTTTCTTGATCATTTATGTAACAAGGAGAAGAAAATGGTACTATTAATTGAAAATTTTATAAAAAAACATATTTGAATAAAATATATGTGATTTAAAGGATAATAACCACATAATTTCCTCCAACATAAATATAGCATAGGGAATCATGAAAATAAATGAGATTGTAACATAAACCCTTACCACAGGTCTCGTCATAATTCATATGCATTAAAACCACATGTACAATAAATATATATTTATTAGAATTATATTCTATAAAAATATTAACACTAATATTACTATACATCATTATCTTATAATTTTCATTTACCCTTTTATTAACAATTCTTCATTAAAGTCATTATTCAAGTGAAATTTGGTCTATATTCCATGCAAGTTTAAGTTCAACAGTTTTGTTCCATGCACCTTGGTCATGGTTTCATAATATCTATAATATTAATAATGTGATAATTTTCATATTTATTCATTATATACACTTTTATAAAAATTGATATAAATTGGTGATGAAAATCTAATTACATCACTTTGTAAAGATGGTAGTCCACACTTATGCACGAGTGATGTTTTCACTTTTCAGTGGATGGAATTAAATAAATGTATATAATAATTCACCAATAATTAATCATAATTATAACCTAAATATCATAAATTTTAAATAAATATATCATTATGACAAACCATGTAAATGGTGAAATGAAAATCTAATCACATCGCTTCATGGAGGTGGTAGTACACACATACACATGAGTGATGTTATAATTTTCCAATGGATGAGAAGAAGATAAAAACTGGATATAAAATTAACATAAAACATCTATATATAATTAATATAATTATTCCACCATTATAATTTGGTCATAAAATATTTATAGGAGTTTAAATAAAAAATAAATATGAAAAATATTCATAAGTGTATATACTTCTTCGGTTATCCTTTGAAAAGATCCTTAAGGGTTATTGGATGAGTCTTTTGGGAATACCATCACCTCAAGGTCATGGATAAATATTTTTGGATATTATTTGGTAAGATCATGTATGAGATAAATGGATCAAGTGGTTTGAGTAATATTGGATAAGAGGCACCCTTTTACAAGTTAGGGTAGTGGCACTCTTATAAATACTTAAAACATTAAATATAATAATGTCAAATTCAAGTGTACGTGGAACCAAAACCTCACAAATTTTAATATAAGATAATTTTTGGCTATAAATACACTTAAAAAATATGATTTAAAAATGTTTTTAGGTTATTTATACAATTATCTATTTACTTTAACTCATGTTAACTATTTCAACTTTTACCATAGTAATGAATTTTTACCTTGGATACTATTAATATTGAAAAAAATGAAATTTACCTCATTACTAAATATGGAAATAGTTTTATTATATTAAATTTATCTAATTAGTAGAAATTTATTTTAAAATAAGTGTGTGAAACATAAAGAAGACTGTTTTTAGACAAATGAATTTTTAAGCATAAAACTGAATTTATTTTTTTCCATTCCTAGTAATTACTATTAAATTAATGTTAAAATATTTTATTGAATATATTTTATACACATTTAATTAAAATAATTTATAATTTTTATTTATATAATTTATTAAAATAAAAACACATTGCATTAAAAAAAACATTTTATCCAAAAAAACAACTTTTTTACCTTCAAATGATTTTATTTCCATTTATAATAAATTTAAAACCAATGAATTTATTTTATAAATGTGTAAAAAAAATTCACAATTTATTTAGTCCTATTAATACCCTCCAATTCAACATCTAGACAATAACAGTCACATTTAATAATATTATTTTAATAGTATATAACAATTTGTTTAAAATCAGTGTTTCTTGTAAAGAAAGCTATCAAAGTCATTAAACTTATATAAAGAGAAATGTATCATAAAATATTAATGTATTACACATTCTTATTTTTAGATATAAAAATATTTATATCTTTTTTTAATTTTAATTCTGAGATAAATTTTCATTTCTCCAATTATAGAAATTTTAGAAATATTCTTTATATGATTATCAAAATCTACAAATATTTTCATAATCACTTTTAAAGATATTTTCTTAGACATAAATGATAAAAAAAATTAAAGTCTGAATATTTTAGTAATATATAGATTATACTAAACTCACCCTTTTCTAAACTCAATTTCATTTAAATATTTATCTTGTTTAGAATATTATTCTCTAAGATCTTTTTTTAACTCATATGAAACCTTTGTTAATTTAAAAACTATCCATATTTCATTGTTAGGTAAAAAACAATTACTCTAACAAATATATACATATTAAACTAAATATCAATTAGGGAATTCTAATTTTACACCTATTTGATAAATTATTTTATTCCTCTCAGTAATATAGTTTAAAATATTTTCATTATTTATAATATATCAATAGGTAAAAACATTCTCATCAAAATAAAATCCTTGAACTTCAGAGTATCATTTACATACCAACCTTGCTTTGTTTATTTAGCCTTCATCTTTATTATGCAACTTATTTCTGAGATATTTTTTTGTTCCAATGAAATTTTTAACTTTAGGATTCAAAAAAAATCCATGTATGATTTTTCTCTTTTTTATCTAGTTACTCATTCATAATAGAAACCTATTATTTTTTTATACAAGCCTAATTTGAACTCCATTATTCAATTTTAGAAAAAAATTATGTATGAATCAATTATATCAAGCATAACATCCTGAATTTTCTTGATTTTACTACCATGAATAAATTCCACAAACACTCGGTTTTACTCCTTGATCAATAGAGGCTGAAAACTAGTGTTGAGGGTATATAATTATTTCTTGGGTAGAAATTTAATCTCTTCTGTTTTATCATGATAAATCATAAATATAATTAACTTAAAACCCTTAGTAGTAAGATATAAAATCAAAAAAAAATTAAAAACAATATCCCATAAATTCACAATAAAAGCATACATCTAAACATAATAAAAAATAAATACCAAAGATTAATTTAATTGAAAATAAAACATAAATAACTAGAAAAATGGGACCTGTAAATCCTCTAAACATGACTCAAAAAAATATAAATAAACTATATGATGTCTCCTAACATTAATTCTTAGTTATTAAGTCCTTTTCCCTTTATATCCACCACCATGCTTATAATTTGTATATACATGATAGGTGTTTTTATAGAGTTAGACAAATAATATTAGTACAAACCAATATAACCAAAAACACAACCTTTAGGTTAAATCAAGGATCTATGTAATTCATTCAAACATGTTACATTTACAAATTATAAGAGTTATGTCACCACATTACAAATATAATATTCCAATTCAATAAAATAATCTATTATTAATCCCTTTTTTATTTTTAAACAAATGGATCAATTATTTGAAAAATATTCATGAAAATAATCATATCTGATAGAATCACTATATACTTTAAATTATAATTTCCAGTAAGAAAGGTCCTCTTAAAATTACGTTTTTATAGCTATAATTCTATACTTTGTTTCTTTTTCAAAAATAAAAAATTTTCTCTATTATATTTCCCATATATATTTACTCACATATAATTCATCACAATCAAAAATCATTATAAATCTAAAATACTTTGTGAAAAAAATTCCATAACCCAACATTATTCATTTAACTAGTTTATATAATTTTTACCTTAAAGAAATTATATTCTCAATAAATAAATAAATATTTTAACAAAACATTACTAACTAAAACATGAAATTTCTACCCATTATATTCCACCCAATTTACATAAGTTCAAAAAATAATAAATTTATACTATATCAAAACAAACAACACTTCACATAAATATAAAAAATAAAAACATATTTTTTTTGGAAAAAAAATCATTATTAAAATTTACAATATGATAACAACAAATTCATAATTATAACCCCTTATTCTTTCAATTATTTAACATTTTTTCAATATTAATTTGCAATTAAACTGATTATTCATAAGTAAACTTATGTATGAAACACATAATAGTTCATCTGAAATCACTCTCTCATGGTTGAAATTAATTTTCATTATACTAAGATCAAAAATATCATTAAAGCATAATAACATTTAAAAAATTATATATAAAACCCTATTTAAATTCCAAGAAATTTCACTGGTAAACTACCACTTAATAAAAAAATCCACCAAAAAATTAAAGGTTTAGCACATCTTTAACCTCAAAAAATACACCAAAATCATGAATATAGAATAATATAAGAAAAATAGAATATAATAGTAGACAAATAATCTATATAGGGAGATAAAGAACAAAAATTAAATAAACCGCATAATTATGGATTTAGGTATGAATAAATCCAATTAAACAGAAAAATCCCATAATAACAAAAATAGATAAATACCCACTTTTTTAAAAAAAATTCAGTAGCCCATTGGTATACTACATAGTTGATGATAACTTGGTGTAATCCTAATGGCTACCCAGTGGTTGTTCCTAGATCTTCAAACCCCCCTACCACTTATAACCAATACTCGGTACACCACCACTAGGTACTAAGTGGTACCTCCTACTATATTATAATAAGGACCTCCTCTATTTCCCCTTCTCTTTCTCACTTCACTCTAAACATCCAAATTTTACCTGAATTAAAAATCATAAAATAAATTAGATCAAAATTAAAAATAAAATTAACTTGAAAATCCAGAGAAGTTAGATTCTCCCAACTATATGACTTATAAACCTTAATAAAAATTATTGAGTGTCTCTAAACTCTATCCATTGATACTTATCCCAAGACCTCTCTTATAGTCACCCATACTAACATAAAATATATACGAGTGGCACAACATCCCCCCTCAAAATATTATTACTATGATCTAGCATATATACTAATCACTCAATGAAATATGCATCATATTATAATACCAAAACATTACACTAATCCACATCATATTGATTTTATTTATATTTACTTAGTTATAATGCATGAAATACATCATATATCACGCTATATTTTAGGGGTAACACTAATCAATAAGAAACCTCCCCAAACCTCACCTGGACCTAAAATTATCTAATAAATCATGAATTTAATTTTCCTTTCTTTCCCAAATGTCAATGTCCCGACTAAAGTGTGGTATAAAGAAAAACTTGATCTCTAATAACAAACTTTTCAAGTCATTGTTTATAATTGTCATATGAATTCGATCTATTATAATTTGTGTCTAACCTATTTATAATCATCTTCACCTCATCAAAAACAATTAAGCCATGGTAGGTCCAAAGAAAGGTTTTAAACTTGATTAGAGATAATATAATGGTGATTAACACAATCTTATATACTATACATAAAATAAATCTATTTAAATATATTCTTAGTCGATAACTTTATAAATAAACTCTATTGATGCTATATTATCTCCCCATGAACCACCCAAACTAAAAATACAAGCAAAAGTATATTCCTAGATATTCTATAAGGTGTCTTTATATTTCCTTTTGATTTATATATTATAATTCATACCCAATATCATTTGAGTACCCACATCCTTTATTAATCCCTGCCAAAATTTAGAAATGAATCAGACAACATGATCAGGAAAAAATTATATTTGGTATCCTATGAAGTTTCAAAATATCCAAGAGGAAACTATTCCTAATATTACCAAATAAATGAGTTTCCTTGATATGAATAAAATTTAAAACTTCTCTTAACCGATCAACAATAACCCAATCTACATCTATACACTTTTGAAATATTGAAAACCCAATCAGTATGTATATGGTAACATCACCCCATTTATACTATAGAATAGGTAATTAATAATATATTTTCATTATACTCTTATGTTATGTATTTATATACTCATAGTTAGGGAATTTTGAAATAAATCTAATCATGTACTAGTTAATTCATGGACACAAAAAATGTTATTGAGAATTATAGTACATCTTGGATAAAATTGGATGAAATTCCCAATGAGAAATATGGAAATACATCATCACTTCTTCTCATAAATATAAAATAATAAAAACTATCAATGAAAATATTAAACAAAAATTGTATCTAGAGTCTATCCTAATATCTACTCTCCATTATAGTATATATCAAGGAAAACTTATCATTCATAACCTAATATTTGTTTCACTTTCACTCACATCAATAGGGATTAATTGATGATAATAAGTGAATGGATTACATGAACATACTTCTCAAAAAAATCAAGATGAAATTTTGAGAAATTTGATATAATATGTTACTCATCTTTCAATTCATATTTACCATATCAACCTAAGATTTTATACTCAAATAAATAAAAATGTTATTACCACTCCCTGAAGTATATATCATATCAAAATAAAATAATTATATTCAATCCATATTCCTCATTAAATATTCAAATAATAATAAATATATACATATACTTGAAGCACCTATGATCATTTTTTTAAAAAAATCACCAAACAGATAATGTCACCATATCTTAAGATCATATGCTTATGTATCTAACTTGAGATCATAGGTAGGGTAATTATTATTATATATACTAATATTTCAAGAACCATATTTCACCACTTATACTTCTTATATCAACACACACCCAAAAACCACATCAAATTTAACATAATAAACCTCATAGTTCTTCCCAGGAACTAGTAAAATGAGAATATACTTTGAGGTTAACCTTTTATTAAACTATAGAAATGCAACCTCATATCAATTAGTCCATAATAACTTCACCCCTTTTCTAGTAAAAAGTGATATTATCACTACTATATATGATAATTCTTGAATAAATCAATGGTAATAACTAGAAATCCTCAAGAAGATTTTGGTTTTAAAAACATTAATAAAGATTTCCCTAGACATCACATGTAACATCAAGACTTTCTAAAGATATATTAATCCTTGTGTTAGTGCTTAAAACCTTTATTTTTATGCTAGGGATGGTATCTAATGGATAAGGAATGGTTCTAGTGAGTATGGTTCTTGTTCAAATATATGTGTTCCGGAAAATTGGAAGGCAGCCTGAGCCACACGGTTAGTGCATGGTTAGACAAACTATGCACCTGGGTAGTGTGAGGGGTGTTATAAGGATGTGGATTCATCATGGTTATTGTACGGTTTGTACAACCATGCATCCAAACCATGTGACCCAAATTTTATTCCCTCAATCCTTCTTTCTCCTTTGTTTTCTTCTCCAATAGCCACTCAAAGGTCTCCTCCTCTCCCAAAGTAGAAATTTTGGTATCTCCCTCATCCATCATCTGATTCCTCCAATTTCATGTTTTTTTGAAATATAAGAGTAATATATTTAATAATATTCCTTATATTATTATTTTACATTCCCATATGATTCTCTATTTATGTGTGACCGCATTTTCCCCATTTTTAGAGAATTTGAAAATTATTCTGATATCTCTTATTCTAGCTCGATTTAAGGGTTGAAACTGGATGAGGAGAGTATTATGAACCTAAGGTTGGTGGTCTAGCTTCTTTCCCCAAGCTTCAATGCATTCTATATTATTATCGGTGGTGTTGTATGTCAAAAATTATCATCAACACCTCCGAAATGATTAATTAATTAAATTAAATGGTTTCCCTTTCTCTATATGATACTAGATAGTGGATAATTAACTTGATGGTTAATCTCCTTGTCTTGAGACACCCTAAATGGGTGTTCCTTACTTCAAGAACCATAAATCCCTTTTTCATTAACTGACAAACCAACTTAGGGGTGTGTTATTCCCTTGTAATAATACTCTCAAATTGTAAATTGATCTAAGGATAATGCTAGGGTAAGATTTAGGCCCTAATGCCTTTATGTCATATGTCTTATGATTATGCTTTATACCCTTTTCCTTATGCCATGTTCCTTATGTCATAGTGGGATTTCATGACTAAAATGAATTTTCCTACTTGATTATAATTCTATAAATGAAATTTCATGTTGAGGGTATGTGTTGTTTATTATTCTATATCTTAGGTAAATCTATGGGTGATACAAGGGTTCCGATTTAAGGATTCTATGTATGGGATCATTCTGAATTATAAATTAATCTTTCTTATGAATTGTAAATATGCTAGAGATGATACTAGGTATGACTTGTATGGGATAACTTTGTGTTTCTTCTACCTTTATAAAAATGGTACTAGTTCCCTAGGGGAGACCCTATGGATGGGCTCTGTGGAAAAATGGTTGTACCACGCCATTAGTGAGACTCAAACCCCTATGTGTGATACCACATATAGAGTCATAGGTATTTATTTTTTTCACAATGTGCTATGATTGATACTTGGGATCTCATTCATGGGTCACCCTGGTTGGATTCCAATGCCATTAGGTACATGCAGTAAACCTAGATAGATACTTGGGAATCCATTTCTAGATCACCTTGGATGGGCTCATGTTTCCTTGTACTAAAATTAAAATGATAAATTTTTATTAATAATTGAAAATTATAAATATTATACTTGGAACACAACTACCAAGATGGATCACATGATTGAGTTCGGTCCACTCTAGCACTTGATATATGATTACTCGTCTTATACTTGTACAGGTTTCCCTTGGTTCTAACATCGAGATTAGGCCAATGCAGGTATTGTGGGTCCAGTATCATGGAGGAACCCAAATAGTTATTTTTTATTTTTTATTTTACTATCATTTATTAATATTGGCACACTTCCATTTTATATTCACTTTCCAAATTGATCTAGACTTCATTGGTGGTGGTCTACTAAGTGTATCTTACACCCTGATCATTCCACCTTTGGTACCCCAGTAGAATTCATGACTGTAAGTATAGATAAAGGGAATAAAATGATTCCAATACTTGATTTATAGTTCGTGGATAGAGTACAAGTGTAAAGTAATGAGCCTATTCTTGAGATTCTAGTAGTGGAAGCTTTTATCCTTTTTATTTTTGTATAGAATGTGGTTTATGAATGTTTCCCTATATATTGTTTCCTTCATTTTTGTATAGCTACATGACATCCTAATCACCATATTTTCTATCTATTATTATTCAGCTTCCTCCTATTTTTATCTATCTTGTAATTTATTTACTATTTTTATTGGTGCATAATATCACTGGTTTTGTTGTTTTTTATTATTTATATACTATTATGATACACTCTGACCCATGGGGTTATAGTCTCCCTATGGACACACCCAAGGCCCTTGCTACTAGTTGGCTACCTATGGTATATGGGGAGGTGAGCTTGAGGTCTCGTGGACACTATCTCAGGTCACCACCAAGTGGATCCTAGGGCGGGATGCTATAAAGTGGTATTGGGGCCCCTTTTTTCCATTTGTCTTACTGTTTGGGAGTTATACAGGAGACTAGGATTATTATAATTTGGTACTTGTCATGTTTCTAGGATTAGACAGCCCACATATATAAGAAACCCAAATTTCCTCAAATGGGTTAATGCAGTTCAATTTTTCACCTGTTATAGTTTTACGAATTTCACTATTGGGTGACGCACATATTTTGTGTCATTACTAATTTTGATATTATATAATGGGATTTATTATACCTATTCCTAATGATATGAAGTAGTATAATTTCAAGCATCATACTAGGAACCATAGTACATAAATTTCATGCATTATTCTTTTCAATATCTATATTTCTATGTGTATTACCTATATTGAATGTGATTTTTTTGAGTGCCTTGTTAGTTATGTATTACAGTGTGCTAGTGTTTCTTTTAAGAATGAAATAATTAGATTTATTAAAGTGACTACATCAAAATAAATGGTTTTTTCCCACATAGATTGATAATAACACTTTAATTAACCAATTATGCCACATTTGATCCAAGAGCCACTGGTTTTATGGGCTGAGATATTAGTTGATTTGATTGATGAATGAAAATTAAAATTTAAGAAGTGAGTGATTCTATAAATTGGGAATGGTATTCATTACATCAAATCACTATACATGACCTATTACATCCTAATACCGGACATACAGACCCAGTCATAGTTACTTGATGTGTTAATTTTAGTTTATAAAGAGTATGAGATTTTTTAAATTTGTAAATGGTGATGAAATTAACTAGAATGAGATATCAATATCCAAAAAAATAAGGATAGATTTAAATAAAATAAAGTTTTAAAATTAAATGGTTACCGTTAAATGGTGTTACCAATTGAAAAGTAAAGTTTGTTTTCCTCTATTCCGTGCAATTGAAACTCCACACACCAAGACCTCTTTTGTGTTATACAAGACCTTAACCTTGACCCAACCTTAGTATTGGGAATTAGGTAGTGTATATTAAGGATTATGTGACCTTTATTATCACCTCGACCAGGATTTATAAGTAGGAAGATAGGTTTGACTCGCTTATAGGAAGGTTGTGTGCCTATCCCTTCTTGTTATAACTTTTCATATCAGTTGTTAAATTTTATCTAGGGAGTCATATTTACAATTGTAGAGTTATTCCACTACGACGTCCTCACATTTTATTCCACGAAGTTGGTGAAAATCATGCTCCATAGGTGGTGGGACCTGATCCACCTATATTACCTCTTGTAGTTCCACTTTATTCACCTCATTTTGATCTTCTACTAAGAATTGATGCTCAGTTCTAGGATTTATTATTTTGTTTCATGAAGTCCATACAAGGAGCTCTACAACATGCCCCTATTATGGTAGAGTTGGCCCCAGAATTATAACAATAGCATCCTCCCACCTTCTCGAGAGATAGTAGTCCTTAGGATGTTGATTCATGGAAAAATGTTATGTTTTATATCATTGAGCATATAAATATTCATCAAGGGTATATGGTCAATATCACTGGCTATATGCTACAAGACTCCATCAAGTGTTGGTGGGATGTCCTCACTCGGGTTGGTCGACATTAGGGTATGGTCTTGGTGGACTTACTAAAAGCCTTTTTCAACTAATTCTTTATTTGTATATTAAGTATAGACCACACCTGATATTTTATACAGCTATAGAAATGTGACACATTGGTGATAGAGTATTCATCTCATTTCACCAAACTATATCATTTTGCACCATCCTTGATTGGTTATGAGCTGATGAATATAAGATGTTTTGAGGATGGGCTTGCCTATTCCATTTAATCATAGGTGAACATCTTTTGGTTGACCAACATTTCAGAGAGAGTAAACCAAGCCCTCATCCCTGAATGGAACTTAAGGTAATCAAGTAATGTGATCTAATGAAGTTCAGCTTCCTGGTAGGGAAGTGGTTATCTAGCAGTAGGAAGCATCGTTTCGAGTGTTCATGTGGGGGAATTTCCATCTAGATGAAATACACTAAAAATTATGTGGTATGTCACCAGTGTGGTAGGGAAAGCCATAAAAATCCTAAGTGCACGATGAAGCCGATCGAGTTTCAAACTTGTAGCAGGATGGGTCACCTTCATCATTTCTGTTAATCTTTTCCTCCAGTGTTCAGTGAAAGGGGATCTATACCAACACCACTTTCAGGTAAAGGATTAGAAACTTAACTTCAGGCTGGTAGTTGGTCATATTCCTGGTGATCAGGCCATGGGGTGGTCCTGGATGTGGTATTAATGCCTCACAAGTTCAATTCCAATAGGAATGACCCACCCAGGGTAGTCAGGTGGCACCTTAGGGCCATAGATCGGTCCATATATATGTTATGAATCCTACCCATGAGGATCAATGTTTGGGGCCTTATATAGTATGAGGTGATATGCTGGTATCCCTTAATTTATTTTCATCCCTATTTGATACAGTTTCATCACACTCTTTTATATCTGCTAAAATTATGGGAAGTATGGGCATAAAAATAGATTACTTCATTCGCATGACAACTCTCGACACACCGCTAGGGGTCAGATTAGAGAATTTATGCCATTGTAAAAAGTTTCTCCTTGAGATCAGTGGGTACCAATTCTTTGATGATAAACTTCTACAGCATTCTCAACACATACTAGATAGTGCCTTATCATTCCCATATTGATTATTATCACTGGTAGGTGACCTTTACATCACCTTAGGGTAGTTCATATATCTATAAGGGGAAATGGGGTGTCCAAGAAATTTAATATGGACCGGATCATATGAGGCTAGGTGGAGTGAAGGTCTAGATGGCTAGTATTTTTATAAGTGACTAGAAAATTTGGATTGTAGAATTACCTCCTATTTTGGATCATTTTAGGGTTGTATTCCATGATGGTTTCTTTGGATTACCTCTTGAAAGAGGTAGAGTTCACCATCAAGGTAGTTCTAGGTGTGGAACTAGTGTCCATTACTCTATATCATATGGAACCTATAGAGCTCTAAGAGCTTAAGAAGTTGTTGGATTACATAGAGGAAAGGGTTTTATATGAACCAACACTTCTCCTTGGGGTTCACCCATCCTTTTCTCTAAGTAGGGTAGTATCATCCATTTTTGTATGGATTACCACCAATTGAACCAACATACAGTGAAGAAATGGTATCCTCTTCCTTCTATAGATGACCTCTTCGACTAGCTCTGAGGAGTGATAGTTTTCTCTAAGATCGATTTGAGGTAGGGCTACCATCAGGTGAATGTTATACCGTTATACATACCATGTATGGAATTTCAAAGTAGATGGGTCTTTTATGAGTATCTAGTTATGTCATTCTTCCTAAATAATTTGTTGGTAATCTTTATGAATTTGATAAATCAGGTTTTCCACCCGTACTTGGATTCATTTGTGATTGTCTTCATTTGAGACATCTTGGTGTATTCTTACACCATAAAAAACTATTCAAACTTTCCTGAGATCATTCTAAATACACTAAGAGAGAACCAGCTATATTCTAAGAATATAAAATTCCACTTTTTGATTGATAAGTTTCACTTCTTAGGTCTTATCATTTCATAGGAAGGTGTGTACTTTGACTTAGATTAGGTGAGTGTTGTGCTTTCATGGGATCTGCCCAAGAATGAAATTAACATATGAAATTTCGTTGGTTTATATAGATATTATAGGTGATTCATATAGTAATTTTCAAGCCTAGTAGTACCTCTCATAGGATTAATGAAAAATAGGGTGATGTTCTTCTGGACTGAAGCTCATGAGATAGCCATTGATGAGTAGAAAGGGAGTTTTACTTTACCACGGATCTTGATTCTTATAGAGTATGGAAGAAGCTATATCAATCCATCCAATGGCCCGAAGGCCTTCATTTTTTTATTGATTATTGATAATCCACCTTTCATGGGGTGAGGTGGAACCCTTACAAGGCCCGTAGGCGTAAGAATTACATGGCCCGTAGGCCTTAGAGGAATTGATTTTTCCTATAGGCTTCAAACATTACATACAACCCAGACTAACTACTTGGAACTGCTCTTCCCCAGCATCTTCATCGTGAAATCATCTCTTCACCTTCGTAAGGATGTTCGGCTAGGCATTCCCGTGCATGCACAGGCTTGTCTCGATGGCAGGTTCCATACCCTCTCATTCTTGCAATCCCTTTAGCTTCTGGTGTGGTGAAAACTCCTTGCTCATCCTCATTTTAGAGATTGTTCCTCGTAGGTCATCTTGTTTGCATCATCACTTAAGGTGGCCTGAAGTCCTTGAGGTGGCCCGAAGGCCTTACTAACCCGAAGGCCTGGGTGGCCCGAAGGCCTTAAAGGACTCGGGGACCAAATGGGTGGCCCGAAGGCCCAAACGGAGGCATATTCTCGACTGCTACAATGCCAAACAGTACCAGCTACAGTTCCCACTACAGTGTCTGCTATAGTACTGCCCAGTTCCGCTATGGATCCTACCAGCTAATACCTCCTTATAAGAACTACACAAAGAACAACATTAAAATAACATTCATGGTTCATACCTTATGTGGCTTGATTCACTACTTGTTGGGGTATTGGTTCATCATTTTCACAGACTATCAAAGTCTCAAAAAACATATCCATGCAGTGAGAATAGAATTTGAGGAAATGCAGGTGGTTTGAGTACATGTGGTCATTCAAATTTTATATTTCTTACACATGTTAAGGGAAATGTTGTGGCTGATACCCTAAGCTAGAAGACTCAAACATAGGCCATTTAGAAGGATAATAATGACTGGTAGTAGATGGTGCACTATTTAGAAATGCAACTGGAGGTTCAAGAATAACATAGGAAGCATGTTTTAGTAACTCTAGAAATGATATACCCCTTCAAGAGCAGGTGAAGATGAGGCAGTTATCTGATTTTTATAGCCTCATCTTGAGGGAGAGATTCATAGGTGGGAACCCACCACCCGGTTGGGTTGTTGGCAATAATGAGATCATGCTCTTCTGTGGATGTATTCGGGTTCCTTCTGACATGCAAAAAGAGTTGATGTGGGAATCAATTGCCTCTATATGGGAAGTTCACCTTGGGACTACCAATATGTATTGATACATACATCGTTAGTTCTAGTGGCCAAGTATGAAGAGGTAGATTCCAGGTTTCATCACAAGCTATTCCACCTATCAAAAGGTGAAGATGGAGCACCAGCGACCTTTTGGATTTCTAAAACCTCTATCCATTCATAAGTGAAAATTGAACAATTTCACTACGGATTCCATGATGAGCTTATCGATATCCCATCAAGTTAGTGAAACAATATGGGTGATCGTTGATAGGTAGACCAAGGTCACACATTTCCTACCAATCTGGGAGAACTTATCAGTTGATGAGATTAAGAGGCTTTATATTTGGGATATTGTGAACCTTCATGGAGTTACCTGTACTATCATATTAGACTGATATTCTTAGTTTAAATCACTTTTTTGTTTGGGACTGTAAAAGGCACAGGGTTCAAAAGTGCACTTGAGTATAGTGTATCGCCCTCAGAACTACAGGCATTATGAGAGGATGATATGGGTGTTATAGGATATTCTCCAAGAAATAATCCTTGATTATGGAGGTTTATGTGAGAAACATATACCTATGGTGGAGTTTTCATACAATAAAAACTTCCAAGCATCGATTATGATGGATATGTATGAGGCCCTTTACAGTTATTCATGCCATTTCCCTCTATGTTAGTTAAAGGTAGGTGAGGTGGCACTATTAGGTCCTCTTATTGTTTAGGAGACTTTAGAGCAAGTATAGCTGGTTTAGAAATGTATTTCTATAGCTCAGCCCAGGAATAATTCTTATACCAATCATCATCATAGACCTCAGGAGTTTGAGGTGGGACATTGGATCTTTATGTGAGTTTTTTTAAGATTGGTTCATAGACAGATATGGTGATAGGGAAATCTATCGCCTTGTTATGTCAGAAATTTTGAGATCATGGAGATAGTTGAGTAGGTATCCTATCCGTTGTAGCTACCTCAAAGATAACAAGCCATGAAAGATATCTTTCATGCATCACAGATTCACCAGTATCATACTAACCCATCTCATTCATTTGACCCTAAAGACACTGAGCTAGAGGAGGATGCGTCTTTAGAGGATCATCTGATACATATCATTGATCAAAGAAAAAAAGGCTCTCCAAGGTTGGTTCCTTCCTATAGTCCAGGTGCTATGGAAACATGGATGTGTATAGGATGAGACCTGGAAGTGGGAATCTGATGTACATGTGTAGTGGATGGAACTTTTCTCAGATGACGCCTTACCACCCTCAGAAGGGAAACTTGGGTATGAGTTGTTTAAAGGAAGGGAGGTTGTAATATCCCATATTTTCGAAGATCTATGGATCCTTGGGTTACTGTTCAAAACCTCTATTTATATTATAATGATGGGATCTAATGGATAAATAATTTTTTCTGAGAGTTTTGGGATTGTTCATAGCTCGGAGTTTCAAAAAAATAGATGGAATATTGAGTCACATAGTTAGCGTGTGGTTAGGGATAAATGTGCAACTAAACCATGTGGGGTACCCAGTAGATAGGGGATGCTATACAGTTTATATGAAACTATGAAAGGAGGGATGCATGCCCATACAGAGTGGTATACATCCATGAAATTGGCATATCTCGTTGCTTACGCATTGTTAGACAAACCATGAACCTAGGTCATGCAAGAAGTGTTCTAAGGTAGTGTATTTCACATGGTTGCTGTACGGTTTGCCTAACTGTGCGGACCCAATATTAATGGGGAATTTACCATTTTTCCCTGTTATGTTTTTGATCCCTCAATCCTTCTTTATCCTTGGTTTTCTTCTCCAGTGGCTGCCTGCAGTTCTCCTCCTCTCCCCAAGTAGGGATTTTGCAATCTCCCTAATTTTCATCAAATTCCTTTGTCATCAAGTTCATTGTAAATATAAGAGTAATATATTTAATCCTATTCCTTTAATTCTTAATAGATATTCTAATTGATTATGCTATTTAGATGTGAAATCATTTTCCCCATTTTCATCACATTTGACTATTCTTTTGATATCTCTTATTCAAGCTTGATTTCAGGGACAATACTAGATGAGGAGATCACTACTAACCTAAGGTGGGTGATCTAACTTATTTCCTCATTTTTTTATGAATTTTATGTTTTTCTTTATGGTGTTTCATGTTGTAGTTTTTCAGTGATGCCTCCAAAATGATTAATTAATTAAATTAAATGGTTTCCCTTGATCTATGTGGTTCTAGATAGTGGTTAATCAACTCGATGGTTGATCACCATGTCTTGAGCCAGCCAAAAATGGGTATTCCTTTCTTCAAGAACCATAAATACCTTTTTTCCATAAATTGATAGACCGACTTAGGGGTGTGTGATTCCCTTGTAATAATACTCTCTAATTGTAAATTGATCCAAGGATAATACTGGTGAAATAGTTAGGCCCTTATGCCTTATGTTTTATGTCTTATGCTTATTCTTTATGCCCTTTTCCTTATGTCATGGGCCTTATGTTGTAGTGTAATTTCATGAATTAAATGAATTGTAATACTTGATTAAAATACTATAAATAAAATTTCATGTGGAGATGGTATGTGTTCCTTATTAAATCATACATTATTCCAAGTCGTTCGAAATACAAGGGTCCTAACTTAAGGATTCCTTGGACGGACTCATGGTGCTTTATAAATTGAACTTGATTATGAATTGTAAATACACTGGGAGAGATAATAGGTATTCCTTGGATGGGCTCACCATGTGTTTCTTCTACCATCATATGAGTGATACTGGTTCTCTGGGGGAGACCTCGCAGATCGGCTTAGTGGCGAGACGGTGGTACCATTCCATGAGTGAGACTCAAACCCCTATGTGAGATACTAGGGATGGACTTGGAGGACTTTGTTGTTTTTAAACTATACAGAGAGTGATATTTGGGATTTCATTCATTGGTCTCCTTGGACCAACTCCCATGGGATTTGGTACATTTAGTGCACCTAGAGAGATACTTGGGAATCCATTTCTAGATCACCTTAGATGGTCTCAGGTTAACTCATACGAAAATTCAAATGATAACTTTATATTAAGGATTTAAATGTATTCCTATTATACCATAAATGTTCCCACCAAGCTGGATCACATGCTTAGGTTCATTCTACTCTAGCACTCGATTTATGATGACTCATCTTATGCTTTTATAGGTTTCCCTTAGTTTAGAAATCTAGCTTAGGTCGAAGTAGGTAGTGTCGGTTGAGTATCCTAGAAGAACCCAGACTATCTTGTTTTATTTAATATTTTCCTTTAATTTATTTGTAACAACCCGAACTTTTGAATAATATTTGTTTTCTAATTTGTTTGTTATTTCATTTTATACTCCACAAAACTATATCCTTTAATTAATGAAGAGAGTATAATTAAATGAGACCGTTGGGTTTCAAATGTTATATGACTGTTGGTCAATATGACCATTGGAAACTAAACTCTTTACATTACAATTATTTTTTATAAATACTAGTGATCATGGTTAATACAGAAAGAATATTTGATGGCCTCATCTAGTAGACTCGGGTCGTATGAAGCCCATCTGTCAGAGCTTGGGAAGGAGGTAGCATCTCTGGGATTTACTCTTGAACAAGCCCAATCTAAACTTCAACATGTGAATCTTGAACGGAATTTCCTAAGGGAAAAGTTCAATCATATAGAAATCACCAATCGGGAAATGTTTTCTAAGCCGCCCAAAGATTCTATCACCATAGCACACCTTAAACTTAGGTCCTATGCAGGTGTTATAAGGGTCTATTTAACAAGACCTTAGTTATGTTGTGTAATCCTTTTGTATAAATAAAATTGTTATTTCTTATTATGTTAAATTTTTTAATTTCAAATGTACAGATAAATGTTGTATGAAGTTACATATTATAGATGAATTTTGGAAAAAGGGGTATTTTAAAATATTTTTGTAAACTTTAAATAATTAATAATGTGAAATGTTTTTTAGAAAATGGTCTTCAACAATTGTGACCATTAAGAAATTTAGAGTCTAATAAGATCAACTTAATTTTTCATGAATAGTAAAGTATGAGTAGTAATATGCCCTTATGAATAGTAATGAATAGTAAATCGGCCAAAAAAATAAAAACTTCACCCATGAATGTTTAAATATAATTTAGACATCTTAAAAGTGAAAAAATGGTCTTAATATAAGTATTGGTATTTTTGTATGTCATAAATATTTTAATTACAATTTTATAATTAATTTAATAATTTAAAATAAAAATGAATTTTCATAAAATGTAATCATAAATGGTTACTTTATTTTCTTATGGTTATACGATAATTTTATGGGACCTTGATTACTTTTTTAAGGTGTTACTAAATAAGTTATAGTTTTAGAGTTGTTTTTTTGAATAAATAATGATTTTATTTAAAAATTAAATTAAAATTATTTAGAAAATTATTTTCATAAAATAAATTTTATTTTTGAAATCAGATCATCGATATTAGTTTAGGGTGAAGTTTTGGTATTTTTCTGAAACAATTGAATTTTCAGTGAATAGTAAAAATACAGTTTTGAGTTTTGGGTGTTTAATAACATCATTGATGATGTAATCATGATGTAATAAATCTGGTAGACTTTTGAATAGTAATATATGTTATTATTTGTCCCAATTGAGCAATACTATTGGAAAATACCATGGGAAAGCCCATGGTTTTGCAAATACCACCGATGAGGTGTCCCTTGGAAATTAATTAAATATTCTCTCACATTTCTTATAAATACCAAGAAATTCCCTCATTCAATTCTTTCCAAAATCCTCCTCAATTAATATCTGGTCTTTCTACCTCCCAAGGTTCCCTCAAGCCCCCCAAGGTCCCAACCTTTGATCTTTCGAAGATACTCTTCAAGGTAAGGAAACCTTTCACCCTCCCCTTTTTAGTCATAATTTCCTTTATGTTATGTCTTCTAGTTTCCATCTTCTTATGTTCATGTATATTATTATATATTCTTATTAAATTCCATTTCATTTTCAAACTATGAGATACCCTTTCCACTCTCATCAATTTATTTTCTGAATTTTTAAGCGATGTCGTTAGGCTGTCGAATTTTTCATAAAAGAAATGTCATCTTCTCTTTTCTTTCATGTTTCCTTTACATGTGGTATGTCATTCAAATATCCATACCATGATCTTTTTATCTACCCAAACTATATTATGAATTATTTATGAGTGTTTGATCCTTTTATCCTCTTTTTCTAATGTTTTCTAAAATGATGTTATGTAGCCGTTATGCTGCAGAATTTTCATCTCAAAATCTCTCTCTTTTTCTCAAGAAATTCTCTTGTATTATTTATGTGGATACCCAAATCGATTTTGATTTCTAGGGGTATTCATAAATACATAAAATTGATCTATTTTATTCTTTAATTTACATACATATAACCCTCACTCCCTTTCCATGAGTTATAAATGACATAATGATCTTATTTTTAAGTACTTTTTAAACGTCACGATTTTGACATGAAACCCATTTCTTCGATTCTATTTGAGTTATTTATGAAATGTTTGATTATGATATATGTGGATCACATGAAAATAAAGACATATTAAGGGTGCTCCCTGATATCTCTCCAATGCATTGGATAAATAATTAATCTCTAGAGATGACAAGTTTCACGATACCATAGTGAATGACCATGGTAATGTTTTTATGACACCTTGGGAATGAAACTTGGTGATATGTTCATGAATGTCTAAATAAAATTGTGTAGCTACATATTCAAGTTGTGATTCATGTTATTTTTATTATGATATGCATCTTTTTCTGTTGCTCATGTCCTGTGGTTTTCATCAAGTTCTTATTGATATCAAAAGTAAACTGATTCCCTTGATTTCCTTACTGGGCCTTCTGCTCAACCTTTCCTTTGATGTATGTCTCCAGGTTATGAGATGAATCAATTTTACTTAGGATAAACTTATTATGAGGCCTTTTAAGTAGATTAGAAGAATGTTTTATGTTTTTTTCATGTTTTATATTCCTGATTTCTAGGACACTATACTTTAAAGATCCTCTGTATGTAATGAAAAGTTATGTAATAAGAAGGTGGGATGCCATATTATTAATATTGGAACACTTCTCATTTTATATTCACTTACCAGATTGATCTAGAAACTATTATTGGTAGCCTACTGATTGTATATCACACCTTGTTCAAGCTACCTTTGTTACCTGAGTAGACTTCATGACTTTAGGTATAGATAAATTGAAGCTTCTGGATTTTGATGCTTTATTTATAGTTCTAGAATAAAGTTCAACTGTAGAGGACTGATCCTATAATCGAGATTCTAGTAGTATGAGATTTTGGCCTTTTTTGTTTTTTTATATCATGTGGTATATTCATATTTCCCTATATCTCTTTTTCTACATTTTTTTATATCAAAGTGACATCATGACCACCATTTTTTATCTATTTTTATTCATGTTCTTTTTATGTTTATCTATTTGGTTGTTTATCTATTATTTATGTTTTTTCATGAAATTATTTCTTCCTCTATTTATTATTATTTATATATCATTTTACTACACTCTGTTCTATGAGTTCATAGTTTCCCAATGAAAACACACTCGGCCCTCATTGTTTTTTGACAACCTCTGGTGTATGGGGAGGTGAAAATTAGGTCTCGTGGCCACCATCTTAGGGCACCACCAAGTGGATCCCAGGGGTGGGATGCTACATCACGACACCATAATTTTTTGGATCCTTGGATATTATAGATTCAAAAATAACATGTACAAGTCATTTCACCTCTTGGACCTAGAAATGGAATTTTGACATGTTATCATGTAATATTTGAAATCTCATTGTGTCCTTGAAAATAGCCAAATTATCCTCATATTCCTTGTAATTTCATCAATATATCAATATAGAAGTGATAAATATGATTGAAAATGAATCCGAATAAGGATATAAAATAAATTTTATTTGATCTATATAAATATCTAGTTCATTTTCATCTCTAATGATGAAACTAGACTAAAAATGATATATATTGTTAGAAAATATACCTTTGGTATATATTTGGCTCACACAACAAGATCTTGATACCCCAATAGAATATTCTACTTAGAAAACCATTGAGATCCCCTCATATGGTCAACAAATCATCAATATGTGGAAATGGGTATTAATTATAAATGTTATCCTTATTTAGACTATGATAATCAAAAAACAAGTATAGACTCCCATATCCCCTCATGGATAATAGAACTGATGAATCCAAAGGTAAAACACTTTTCCTAATGAATCCCTTAGATTATAGATCATTCAGATAAGTTTTAAATTCTCTTTATATAGCTAGATATATATTGTAAGGAGGTATAGAGATGACCTTATAACCTAGTACTAAGTTAATTGAAAATTAAACCTACCTTTATAGTTCCAGCCCTGAAAATTTTTCAAGAAACATGTCCTAATATCAATCTACCACATAAGGAAAAAATAATACTATTATTACTCTCAGATGATCCAATAACCACGATTTCTATAAAATATGTGATTATCCTCACTTGACCCACATTATATCAATATCTACTACATGATAGTCCCAATCTCCTAGAAAAAACATTTAATTAATATAAATATTAAAAGAATGTCACTTGTCTCTTGTAAAAATTGATGTGTTCCTAAAAATGTTTCAAAAAATTCATTCCAATAATCAAGTTGAAATATATCACACACTAAATATATATGTCTCAAATATAATTCCTTGACTCTAGAAACCCGGAGTCAGTGGTCACTTTATTACGCTGACATAAGATACAAGGGATCACATTATAGAGGATCAAACATTTTAATAATATTAGGAGACTAGATACATACATGATTTTGATATTACATTAGAATCATAAATACATAGCATAAAAATCATAAAAAAATTCTTATTTATTTTTCACCATCATTGAATACATTTGAATATCCCTTCTTGGTACCCTAGTTAAAGAAAAAATAAATGGTGAGATTAGATGCCTGGTAAGGGTTGTATACAATAGAAGCTGTCATGGTTACACATGGTATACGGATTATATCAGAGTTAATAATCAATAAATGTGATAGATAGTCAATGGAATGAGAATTAAATATATCTATGGATAATATGGAAATATAAATAATCACATGGATAACAATAACTAGATTCATAGTGATTGAATTCATAATGTATAATAAATTTATCTTACCATCAAGGCCTTGTTCCAAGAAATAATTCTTACCATTAATTCTGCAACCAAGAAAACATTATTTACATCAAGTATTTATCAAATGGATCATTATTTCCATCAAATCCACAGAAAAGTGACCATTCCTTAATTTTGAATAAAACACCAAATACAAAAAACCATTTTTTCTCATAATACCAAATGATGCATCGAGGGACTATATAATTTTGGTCCCCACCCATCACTCCATTAAGTCCAATGCATTTACCATATGAAATATATGAATAACAATTCAATACATAATAAAATTTCCTTAGTCATCTATAAACATATATATTGGAATAAAAACATATGTGATGTTTATACTTCTCCCAATCCATAAATGGAATAATATGATTATAATAAATCCAGATAATAAATGTATTCTTCAACAATACATATACTATTGTTCCCTAAGAACCATCACACATAATCATGGGTAAATAATCAATAATTATCTATATAGAAATAATAGATAGTTGGATCATCAATATTTTATCTCTTAATGAAATAATGTGTCTTTCTAGGTTAATATCCAATCATAGGAATATTCATGATATAGTGTAAAGTACCCTTATCAAGTAATCATAACATGATAATAGTAAGGAATACTTTCATGGAATGGGATTATCAACAGGAAATGATCCATCATTTTGTATTGTAAAAAATAATTTTAACTATCCAATTAATATCATTCAAGAGTGTAAAACTAGTTGTGTTATTATTCTAACTTCTCATACACTGAGTGAAGATCAAGTTAATACCGAACTAAAAATTTTCAAGGTTACAATCCCTAAGTGCATTTGTGCCAGATCCAACATCCACTTGTTCATATAGAAAAAAGGGTTTCATTAGTAGTAATTCACTACTCTCCAATTTACTGAAATATGAATATGTATCTTGATAATGAAGTATGAACATAATTGTGGTCAAATATACAAGTGGATAATATTAAAAAAATGATCATAGCTCATTGAATGGTAGTTGATTTAACAATTCCATTATGAATTTGGTAATGCTTTAATCGAATGATCTCTAAAGAGATAAATTTAAATAGGGATTTAAATACCATTAATATGAATAAAATTATGATAATATGTCAAATATGTAGTATATAAATCATATAAAATATATAAAATTTATAATGTAAAACAAGTCTCAATGAAGGATATTTTTAGTTGAGAAACATTACATTTTTGTTAATTTTCAAATAAAAATCCATTGAAAGGAATATTATGAGTTTTATTTGTTAATACCATGAATTACATAAGAAATATAGTAGAATAAATTCATAGTTCAATATATACACCACATAAAGAAATATCATGGTGAATATAGAACATATCTCAAAGAGAGAAAATTGAGATGAGAAAACCCTTTATTGAATCAAAATCCCATGAAAGATATAACTTTATATAGATTTTTAAATGCCTTTAATTTCAATAATTTATGATAAAAATACACACATGGCGTTATATACACCACACAATGAAAAAACAGTGGTGAATATGGAATATTTCTCAATAAAATAAAATTTATACAAGAAGACCTTACCTGTATCTCCAGGCTTTCACAAAATTTCCTCAATCACCTATATAATAAACCTAACCATATTGATCAATTATTTTATAACCTCATCTATATATATTAACCTATAAATATTAATTTATAATCATTTATTATTTATCCGTTAGGTAGTTATGTTTATATTTAGTTATAATAATTTATTATTCATTTATGTTTATTTTCATCATCTGATGTTAGAAATTTTTATGGTTTCGTACTTATTTTGTAATGGAGATGTCGAAACCCATTATTTTTATATAGAGTAAATCATTCTCATATTTGAAAATAAATTTAAATCATTTTTTTAAAATTATTTATATATCCAATTTTTTAATTAATGGAAACTATGGTCATGGTTCCTAGGAATAAGATACATGATGAACATGTGTTGGGTAATTTGTTGATATTTACATATTACTTAATAGTGATAATTAATTTTGCGTTATCCATTTATAACTATATTCATAAAATATATTACTCATTAATATAATATATATTCATAATATAAAATTTATAAGAATTTGTATATATTGGTGATGAAAAATGGAACATGTTACTCCATGGAGGTGGTTGTATTCACAAACACATAGAAGAAATTCTTATTATCTATATAATGGAAATAAATATCCAATTTATCCATTAAGCTATCCATGTAAGGTGGTTATGAAAATATAATGAATCTTTCATATAGGCATAGTATGCACATACACATGGATGATTTTCTCACTTTTCCAAGGGGTAAGGTAGAATATTATTATTCCATTATCATAAAAACATTTTTTTATATCAATAATACATATTTCACTATATTATAATGGATATTATAGGTTTGTAATAGAATAGATAAGGAAGATAAAGAAGAAGATTCTAGGGGTGGATATAAATCCATGTTTCATAAAAAAACCTTTAATTACATGTTTTATAACAAGGTTTGAACTTTCTTAAATTACCATGATCTTTTATGTTTAGAGTTTTAGAAAATTATGAAAACCATTTCATTTCATAGGAAACTCTAATGCATTGTATCCATTTTTCACAAAAATAACATTCTTAAGTTTACACTATCATTTTATTCATGAAACTTTTTTATTTTCTCAAGACGTATCACCATTGGCCTTATTATAATATTTAAACATCATAAATACTTGTGAAAATAATTTGAAAATATAATATAAGAAAAAAAATATCAGTAAGGTATATAAAAAGAAAGGGATCTCATTTTTTCAGTGAAAACATGAAAACCCATAAAAATGTTTACCTTTTTCCACAATAAAATATTTATCATGTAAATAAAACATGTCTACATGATAAAATAAACCATTAAACAAAGAAAACCTTTTAAAATAATTTTCAATCATAGTAAAACAATGAATTCATAATGAAGTGTGTGGGAACTAATGAAAATATTTCTTTGAAAAACAAACATTCCGCCGTTAAATGTCTATAAACATTCCTTACCTAATGAAATAAAATAATTCCCATAAAACACTTTTCATGTGTGAAATAAGTATATTTTAGAATCATATTCATAACCTATGTTCACTTTTTTTAAACCATTTCATAATAAATAAATCCCAATTAATTATGTAAGAGTAATATACATGGTTATCTACCACATTTTTCATTCTGAAGGATAAATCATTACCCAATACATTGAAGAGATATATCAGGATAGAGTGTCATCATGAGATATATTGGGATTAACTTTGACAATCTATAATTCTCAATTACTAGTTAAAAAAAATTATTATTACACTATTCATTATAAAACCCTTTAAAAACTCATTTGAATCCATAAGAAAACCCACTTTCCATTTTTGTATAAACTTCAAAAGAAAGTATTCGTTCATTTTAAAAATGATTAAAATGAAAAATTACCATAATAGTAGGAATATAATATTCTTTGAGAAAACATTTTAACATTTATAGTAATCTTGATAATTAATAATTACTATGATGGTGGGAAAGGTTGGTTAATCTGTATATGTAAGAAACATTATTTTTGTACTATTTTAAAAATTCACAAATAACTCATACAAATACTGTTGGAAAGATACTATTTTAAAACCTTTATAAAAATTAAAGGATAGTTAAAAATATATATTTTAGATAATTATTGATGTATATATAATAATATTCTTAAATCATTTTGAATAACCTCAATATAAAACAAAATTATTTAGATAGAAAACTTTGAAACAATATTTTTAAAATAAAGTCTCTTACATTGTGTCCCAATTCATCATGTACATCCTATAATTTCCTATATAATAAAAAAATACTTTATTAAGAAACTTTTTCTATTTTATTCCCCTGTCATAATCTATTTAATCACATTTATTATCATGTCTTATATATTTACTAAATTGGTTACGTTATTATCAAATGTTTTGAGGAAGTTCGATTCCTAATCCAAAAACAACTTTGGTAGGTTCAACATGGCCAAATGGGTCATGGTTATATCATATTAAAAATATTAATCATGATATAATTATAATTTATATACATTAAATAAAATTTTATAACCATCCATCAAATTTTCCCATGAAAAATAAAGCACTTTATTTCACTGAGATTATAGTTTGTATGTACACATGAATGGGGTTTTAATTTTTCTACTGGGTGAAAAAATAAACAAATTATATAATATTTCTCATTTCATAGATACATAAATATGTTATAAATGTCATATTTACTCATTAGATCTATCCTTATGACTAACCATGTATGGTGGTAATGAAAAACGAATTGCACCGCTTTGTAGAGGTGGTAGTCCACAGATACGCACGAGCGACGTTATCATTTTACAATGGATAGAAAGGTTAAGAATATAATTAATATTTTATCATTATATAATCAAAATAATTTCATAAAAATCTTATCTATTAATAAATTTAATCCTTATAACTAGCCATGTGAGGCAGGGATGGAAAACAAAATACATTGCTTCATGGAGTTTGAAGTCCACATGTACGTGTGAGTGATGTTTTCATTTCCCATGGAATTGAAAAGGAGATGAAAAATAATTTTAACATTAATATAATAAAATTTTATTGTATTTTAGATATTTATGTTGTTATACCATCATGGTTATGATAGGTTTAAAGGAGGTAGAAAAAGAAATAAATAAAAAAGGACCCGGTTAAGAGTTATACTTCTTCTTTGGGAAACCTCCTTGACATTCACCTTAAGGATTATTAGGTTAGTATTTTGGATAAACCAGGACCTATAGTGTAATACCCTGATATTTGAAATTAATTTTATATTTTAAATCATATAGGTTACACAACACTGGGCTTTAACAACTGTGAAATATTATTATTTTAATATGACTGACTCACTGAAAACTAACATTTTTATTGAATAAAAGAATTATTTTAATATGACTATTGTAACCTAGGCATTGAATTGGTAGATATGAATAGAATCCACATTATGATATATATATATATATAATGGTTCTACTAAATAAAAATTTATTTATTAATTCTTAGTAAATAATCACGAATTTTTTAGTAAGCTTATTTTATGCTTCAAAAATACATTTTCTTCAAAAGTGATTTTTATTGCTTTCTATGAAAGAATATTCTAATTAATTTTTAAAAATTTTAGAAATTTTATTTAATAAAATTTATAAAAAAATTTAAATTATAATATCAAAATTAACTTAGGATTTATTTTTGGTATTATTATGAAATGATTTATTTTTTAGTGAATATTGAAAAATATCAATTTTATAAAAAAAACTATCATTTCTTTTCAAATATTTAAAAAGTAACATTTTTTTAATTGGATTTAAAATTTTCTTAGTTACTTTTAATTAAAAAAATAAATTAATTTCATTTAAATGGAATTATTATTAATTTGGGTATAAAAATATTTTTATACTTAAAAATGCATTTTTCTATAGAACTGTTTTTTATTCGGTTTTTCAGTTTTATTTTAAAAGTAATTTCCGAACCTTATATGAATTGGATTTTATAAAATGAATTACATATTTTTAATTATCATGTAAAAATTTTGTAAATTGGTCATCTTTATTTTTAGTCATAATGAATAGTAACCATGTTAAATATTTATCACTAGAGTAAATGGTAAATTGGGTAATCTAGGGATAAAACTAATATTAAAAGGGTTTTAAAAACCTAAAACTTTACTTTAATAAAAATTATATTTTTTATTCTCCAAAACCGTCAAATATTCATTAATAATTCATTTTAGTGCAATGTTTTTTCCATAAATACCTTTATATTATTTTAAGTAAAGGAAATTTCAAAATGTTTCTTTCTTTCTCTTAAAATCTATAATATTTTGTTGTAGAAATAAAAAAAAATATTAATGGTTATAAAATTTTATATTGAATTGGAATAATTTTTTTATGATTTTAATTTATTATAAATTTTTTGGTATGAAATAATTACCTTAAATTCATACACAATGTCGACATAGTTCTTGTATAGGAAGTATAAAAATAAAGTGAATGATTTTAAAAACATTAAAAGTTATATTTTTTGGGTGATTTATGGTTTCCAATTATTTTTATAAAAATATAATGTATTTTTAATGTTTTAAAATTTTATATTATAACTAAATAATTACTTTGATATTTTTTTCAATTCAATTTTGTTAGTAGTATCAAAAATGAATTTAATTGTATATTAGGTTAAATAATATTTTATTAAATTATTTAAAATTCATAAAAAATTTATATTTGTAAATAGTAATGAGATATTATTGATCATATCAACCATTTTATACTTATAATCCACTTTTCATTTTAAATTAACTTTCTTGGTCCTTAAAAGTAAACAACTTTGATATCACGGTAATCATCAAAAGTGTTAACATTGGGTTAAATCTAAGAGATAATGGTTAAAAATCACACAAATATCTCTAAATTTTATTGTATGAGAGTACTTTTATTTATATCCGTAAAATATTTTTAAATATATCTATTTTATTCTAATTTATCATAAAAAATAATTTATATTAATTTAATATTTTAAGTTATTCTTAGGATGCCCCTCTCCTCTCTTATATATGGACACCACCTCTATTCTCTTCCTCACACTTCTTAAGCCACATAAATTGACCAAACCCTGATAAAACATGTTTCTATGTTCATTATTTACATTATAGATGTTTTTTTATTCTTAAAATACCATTCATATGGTCCATAAGGGGATGTCCAAATGAGGTTCTTCAAAGAGGAGGCAGTCATCTTAACCGAGCATTTTCATTTTACTTATTCTTCTACCTCCTTAAATTATATATTAAAAATTATTATATAATAAAATTAGTATCTCCCATATAATTATATTATATTATTTAAATTTAATAACCATATTCATCACATTTTATATCAAATGGGAAACAAAATGGTCATTCATGCTTACATGCAGACTACCGCCTCACGAACTCACATATTTTATTTCTCATCACCACCCTTCATGGATGGTTATTATGATGGATATAATATATATATATATATATATATTATTAATTAAATAATTAATATTCAATAAATATAATATTTCATTTATATTTATACCATTCCAATCATTAAAAATGGAATCATCATACTTGTGTACGTACGGGCTACTGTCTCTGCATAGCGATGTACTTTATTTTTCAAAAACTAATTTCCATGTATGGTCATGGGGATAGATTTCATGAATATATTTTATATTTATAACATTATAATTTCTATATAAAAATAATATTTTATTTTATTTTATTTTTCATCTAATGAAATATAAAAAAATCACTTGTGTGTACGTTTGGACTACCACCTCGCGAACCGATGTATTTTTTTTCATGACTACTTATCATAGATAAATATAAAATTATATTTTATGTATGAAAATTATAATTATTTCATGATTATTATTCTATAGATGTTGGAACAATTAACCCTTTTACCATGTTCAACCTACCAAATTCATTTTTCAATTATGAAGTGAATGTCCTCAAAAAAATAAATATGGAATTAAATGATTATGTAATCAAATATGTCACTGAAATAAATGAAATAAATGGTTTAGTGATAAGGTAATACTCATATAAAAGTTTCTTAAACAATTAAAAAATTAATATTAGTTTATTATAGTTTGCTTTAAGTAAATACATTGAATGTTGGGACTCAAGGTAAGGGATTTCTTAAATCAATTTACATTCATCGAGTTATAAAACATTTTCATTGATTTTTTTATGATATGATTATGTGTTAATTTATCTGTAAATTATTTTATGATATATTTTAAAAAATTATGTGGATTGACATATTTTCTCATAATCACTTCAATTATTAATTATCACTTATAATGTTATGATCTTTTCAAGGGTATTCTTCATCTCAATCTCATTTTCTTAAGACATGTTTCATGTCTTGCTGCATGATTTATTTATGTAGTGTAATTAATACCCCATTAATGAATTTTTACATATTAATTCATGTAATTCATGGGATATATATATATCCATATAATATTATTTCTTTCAATTACTTTTGATTCAAAAGTTACCAAAGCAGTAAAGAATTTATGTTATAATCTCATTTCTTTTTAGGATTGTTCATGATCAAGGTTCATTTGGAGAAAATTGTATAATATTAATTTCTTAAACTGCATATATATTCTTCTCCTATGGTTATTTATGAGTTTTTTTATATTTATTTTTATTTTCCTCTATTTTTTACTTTATAATATCATAATAATGTTTTAAAGGAAAAATTGACCTCATTTATCTTTTTGGTCGGGAATTGTTTCTCTACCATATCCATGATCTTTGAAGTTATTTTTTAAATGTTCTTTACTATGAATAAATGATATTCTAAAATATATTTAACTTTATTTACAAAATTTAGAATGAATTTTTTTATCTTTTTCCAAATAGGCCACTTGTGGTTTTTACCAAAAGTGTGAAAGAGATCATTGTTTTAACATTTACCCAATGAATGGGTTTTCTAGCCATCATGATTATTATATTCTTTGAAGTTTACTTTAAAAGTTTTTATGGATATTTTAAATTAAAATATATTTCCTAATATCCTTATAATTTTTGTTGAAAATATTATAAAAATATATATTTTCTTACTTTCAAAAAATTTATTAATTTTTTTTTTAAATATATTTTTTGATTTTTTGGAAATATCTGTTATTGTTTTCCTATGATTCGATGTAGATATTTTCCGATGATAGAATATTTTTTATTTTATTGAAGGATTATGATTGTTTTAAAAATATTTTCATGGGATAAATTTATTTTCCACGAGTTAATCAACCAAAAAAGGAATGATGGTTTTTTTCAAGGGTGTTATGTTGAAAAAATTCAAGATTATAAAAAAATCAATCTATGGTACTTTGAAATATGTATAGATGATTTGTGGTCAGTTCTATTAAAAACCAAGGAAGTTTGGTCATGTTATAAACCATGGAAGGTCGGTTACATTATAAAACAAGGGTGGCTGGGTCTGTTATTTCCGTTCAATGAATTAGGTAAAGAAAAATAGTTAAATGGTTATATGTTACTCCTAAGATATTATAGAGTTAACTATTATAAGTTATTCCTAAGAGAAGATGAATTATACTGAATATTATTAGCTCTTAAGACTCGATAGAGTTAACTATTGAAAATTTATCCTAAAATAATATTGAAATTATCATGTTTAGAAGATTCCATAATGAATGTTTTATGTTCCAAGTTTCCACTATAGTTTCTTTATACTTTCAATAATTTCTAATTTTTATTTTCATCAAGAATTATTTTCACATGGATCCTGATTATTGAATTATATGTCTCTCATATTATATTAAATATTTATTATATATATCATTTCATGTGTTCTAGATTTTAATGTGTATTAAATTTCTTATGTTAGGATCATTCACTTTGAATATGTTTTTATACCCTTATTCACTTGTTATGATCATTAAAGATATTTAACTGTTAATGTCTATGTTTACACCTATAGAGAATTTAAGCACCCCCATCTTATTTTTCTTTTCACTAGTTTATAAAGAAATATATTGAGTAAGATATTTCTAGAAGGATTTCATGTGTGTGATGATGAAGATTTAATGTGACATAATAAAGGATAGCTATAGTGGAAAAATTCTCAATTAAAGAAATGGGAATTATTATGTTAGATTTTATCCTAATTCTCTAAGACTCTAAACATAAAAGTTCTTTGGGTATGTAAGTGATAAAATATTTCCATTTGATGTTGTATATTTTGGATTTATAGAATTGGGTCATGTTTATATGTATCAATTCTAAAAATGTAAAGATCATATTTTCAGTATTGGATCTGGGTGTGCAAGTTCTTGGCTGTTATAGTTATTATTAGAGCAAGGTTTAAATAATATTGGAGATTATGTTGTTTTATTATGAGGTTAACTTAAGAGTTACTAATTCAATCATGGGTTTATAAGTTCAATGTTTATCATATATTTAATGTAATAAACACCCATTTAGGTTTTATGTAATGGTATTTTAAAGTGATCAATGATATTTTGGGTGATGTATTTTTAGGATGAAGTTTATATAACCCTTAGGTTTAATGTGATAGATTATTTTAGAATAATGATATTACATTTTTTGGGATATAAACTAAATGGTATTATATAACCTTTAAGGTTAAAATAATATTTAATGTTGAGGTTATTGAGGTTAATTTGGATATTGGGTTATTTTTTAATGGAATGATCTAATTTGAACCTTCTATGTAACTGTGGAAATTATTGAGTTAAATGTATTATTTCTTCATATTAAAGATTATTGATTGTGGGTATTATCTTACCTTTTGATAAATATTCTGGATTTGGTAAATATAGGAGGATTATATTTTCAACCATGTATATATAAATTGTTCTATTAAAATTTGATGCTATAGGCATGATAAATATTTATCTTAGATACCCATCACTTCGAATATGGGATAAGATAGAGGTTAGAACTTGTTAAAACATGAAACAAAAGGAAGAAATTGTGTATATGGATTTGAATAAAATCATGTAAGTATATTTTATAATTTTTTTATCCATGATTATAAAATAACCCCTCATAAATTAATTTTTTTTCATTTTAAAATCATTTGTAACGAATTTATGGTCTTATTTCTCTCTAATTAATTCATGATTTTTTCAACATTAAATTTATTATGATCGCATTATCTATCACTCCCCATAATTATTTGGATACTACTATTCTCATCTATGTCCATATTTTAACTTTCCAATAATGTTCTCGTATTTTTAAACTTAGTTATGTGTTATTCCAAATGAATTTCATATTTCCCTTTCCCTATTTTCAAAAGAAATTTTTATTAACCCTTTTTACAATATGGGTTTTCAAAATATAAATTGTCAAATATTAAACCATTTAATTACAAATCTCAAGATAAAATTGTGGGGACATAATTTATTTAAAGGGATATAATTTAATACCCATATATTTTGAAATAAGATTATATTTGATATCATATATAGCATGAAATAGTTATCTTTAACGATTGTGAAAAATTATTATTTAAATATGATGGTTATAACCTAGTTATTGAACTGGAAGATATAAATATAAGTAAATACATTTTGAAATATATATATATATATAACCTAATTTATAAAAATTAATTAATTAATTTTTAGGAAATAAGAACTCAATTTTTAGTAAATTCATTTTTCAATTATAAACTGAAATTCCTCAAAATAATGGACATTGACTTAACCGATTAAGTAATTAAATATGTCATTGAAATAAATAAAATAAATGGTTTAATAATAAGGTTATACCCAGGAAAGGTTTATTAAATAAGTAAATAATTGATATTAGTTTATTATATTGTATTTAAAGGACATACATGGCATGCCAAGACTCAAAGTAAGGATTTCATCTAAATTTATCTTCATTAACACATGTTTTAATGTTTTAAACATAATTTTATTTATATGGGGTATATATTTTCCATTATACATGTTATATCATGAATAATTTATACTTCATGGAATTTTAAGCTATTATTTATGTTATTTCAACCAAGGGGTTTTGATTAAAAATTTACCTAATGGTAAGGAGTTTCATAACTCAATTTATTTTCATTAGGTTATAACACTTCTTCATTGAATTTTTATTCCATGATTATGTCTGAATTGTTCTATAAATTATTTTATAATTTATTTAAACTTATTTTATGTGTATTTACATATTTTCAAATAAAATATTCATGGATTAATTATCACTTCACAATTTATGATCTTTGCAAGGGTTTTCTTTATCTCAATCTCATTTTCTTGAGACATATTTCACATCATGCACCATGATATCATTATATGTTTTACTTAAAACCATGTGAATGAATTATAATATATTATATAATGTAATTCATGAGATTTACTAATCCATATAATATTATTTCTTTTAATTACTTTTGATTCAAAATTTACTAAAGCGGTAAAATATTTAGTTATAATCTTATTTCTTTTTGGGATAGTTCATGTTAAATGTTCCTTTGGGTGAAATTTTATAATATTGATTTCATAAACCAAATATATATTATTCCCATCTGGTTATTTCTAATTTTTTACATTCTTTTCTTTTATTTTTCTCTAATTACTTCTTAATAAGATCAAAAGAATGTTTTTAAGTAAAAACCAATCTTATTTTGTTTTTTGGTTGGGAATATTTTCTCTTCCATATACGTGATCTTTAAATTGTTTTAAAGAATACTATTTTTTATGAAGAAACTATTGTTTAAATTAATTTTTGACTATATTATACATTCTTTATAAATATGAAAAAATAATATCTTTTTCATTTTCCCAATAAGTTACTTATGGTTTTTACTATATGTGTTAAAGGGATATTTCTTTTAATATTTGCCAAATCAATGTATTTTCCTACCATTATAACTATTATTTCGGTTCAAGTTTTATTTAAAATTTTACATGGTAATTTTTAATAAAAATATTTTTCTCGATATTCTTGGAATTTTTACTTAAACATTATCAAATAAAAAGGATATTTTCCTTATTTTATAAGAAAAGTATTAAATGTTTTTTTAAATGTTTTTTTAATTTATGGAAATTTCATTTATTGTTTTCTTATGATTCAATGAGGATATTTTCTAATGATACTATCCTTATTATTTCTCTAAATGTCTTTTGATTTTTTTAAAGATATTATCATGGAATCTATTTTTTTCCACAGTTCAATCAAGCTAAAAAAGTAATGATGGTTGTTTTCAAGGGTATTATGTTGAAAAGTGAAAGATTCCAAATGTTTTTTTCATTATATGGTACTTGAATATATATTTATATGGATTATTAATGGGTGGTGCTATTATAAACCAAGTATGGGTAGTTTCATTAAAAACCAAGGATCGGTGGGTTTATTATAGCCCTCCAATGCATTTGGGTAATGTGTTGGAGTTAACTAATTATAATCTAATCCTAAGATATTATAGATTTAACTATTTTAAGTTAATCCTAAGTGACAATGGATTTTACTAAATATGAATATCTCTTTAGATATAAAAGAGTTAATTATTATAAGATAATTCTATGGAATGTTGTAATTATCCTATTTAAGTAATTCTGTGATGAATGTTTGATATTACAAGTTACAAGCATAGTTTCTTTATACATGGAATAAGTTATAAAATTTATTTTTATCAAATATTATTTTTTACATAGATTATTTCTATTTAGTCATATGTACATAATATTTTGTTTAAGATTTATGAAATTTATCATTATTTATACTCTACATTTTTATGGGTATGAATTCTCATATGTTATGCTTGTGCACTTTGAATAATTTCTCATAAAATTATGATCATATTGTAATCATATAATATATTCAATTGTAAATTCCTATATTTACCGTTACTAATAATTTGAGCTCATGATTACTATGTTTCTTTTCACCAAGTTATAAATAAATATGTTAAGATATGTTTAGAAGAGTTTCATGTGTGGGATAGTGAAGACTTAATGTGGAAGAAGAAAATATTGTATAGTGGAAAAAATTATCAATTAAATGCATTGGTATAATATGAACATTTCATTAAAACTTATCAAAAATATTGATTAAATTAATTAATTAAGATAAAAGTACCATACACAAAAAAAATGTTTCATGAAAAATATATCTTTTACCTTTAAATGATTTTTTTTGTTTCAAACAAATTGATAGTCAATTTAATAATAATTATTTATTTTATTAAGGAAGAAATTTTTACATACATTTCATAATGTGGTTACTCTTATTCATACCTATCAACCTAATGAATAAGAGATGCCAATCACTTTTAATAATAATTTTTTTAATAGTATATCATGGTTTTTTAAAACTCATTATTGTGTGTACTGCACCCTATCTAACATAATATTATTTTAAACTTAAATATTGGGGTGTTATATTCTCTGTAAGAACCAGGTTCTTCTTTGAGGTATGGATCTTGTGTTTTTCATCAATTCTCAGTTAAATGATTAAATAAGGCCTAATGTGAGTGCATGTTGGGGTAATGGAAGGCTCAGAGGTGTCTGGGGAAAGTTTAGAGCCTGAAACCTAAAGTTTGGGTGTTTTATTCTTGGTGCACAGTTAGTGAAAACCATGCAGGGCATGCCACACAATTTGACTAAACAATGTGAGGCTGGATAGTGGGGGCCTTCAAGATTCATGTTTTTATGAAACTGTACGGGAGGATCTGCACTATCATGCGGCCAATTCTATAGTTTTTACAAAACTTGATAGAGGCTTTGTGCATGGTTACCGCATAGTCGGTAAACCGTTCAGTGTAATTGTGTGACCACCCCTTCCTCCTATAGTAAATCATGTGAAATGGATCACGGTTATACAAACCATGCGTCTAAACCGTGCGACCCATATATTTTGGGTAAATTGATGATTATACCCCTGTTATGTTTTTAAACCTAATTTCTCCTTCTTCCTTCATTCATTTCATAGTAGGGGGTCTATCATGAGCTCCTTGAGGAACTATCCTAGGGATTAATCACGGTCCTCCATCTGATATTCAATTTTAGTGTCGTTTATTTCATAAAATCTGTATCGGTAAGTCCTTGATTCCTTTTTGGTCTTTCTTGATTATTTTGGATATCATTTGTGATATTTGGATTTAGGCTCATATGCCCTAATGTTACGTTCTTCATCTATTATTCAGATTTATCCCAAAATAGGATGAATTAGAGCTTGATACTAGGTGAGCTATCTAGAACGGACCTAAGGTAGGTGGTCTCTTTCCTTTCTCTAATTGTCGAGCAGTTTATATATGTTGAAGTTTTGTGCACCAATTTTTTGGGCATCATGTTGATTTATATATTAACCATGTTGTTTCCTATTTTTTTTTAGGTAATTTAATAGGTGTTTTAAATCATGAAATAGGTTGTATTTCTTGATTTAAGGCCACCCCGTGGGTGAGTTCCCTTGGATGACTGTTTATGGTCGTTTGAATTAGGATACCTGTAAGGCATTCCTTTGATACCCTTTTATGGGTTGTTAAAAATGAAATTGGTTTTTAATGGAATTAAAATAGTGTTAAATTGTAAATTAATTGGTTAGAGAATGGGATGGTTGAATTTATCTTGACCCTTGTATTCTTATGCTTGTTTAATAATGTTTGGAATGAATTGCTCAAATTGTGAACCTTCCCACATGACTTAATCAATGTTTATTCCATGAAATATTTTAATTTACAAGCAATGCTTATTATTAAAAATATGACCATGTGAGTAAATTAAAGGCCAATCCTTTTGAGGTTGGTCATTTCTTGTGACGCCCCTTGGTGAGTTATATTTGATGCTTTTGTTTTTGACCTTAGTAGTTCTAATAAATGTCTAATTGATTTTGTTATGATGAAATGGTAATTAATCTTGGTTGAATCATAGATTCTATTTAGAATGATATGGACAGGCTTATATGACTATTGTACCATGTACCATGACTGAACCTTGGATTTTGTTTGAATTCATGGTACGGGCTCAAAGGGTTAATTATATTTAAGTTGTGAGTGAACCATCGATGCCATGGATGGGCTCATAGAGGTTGTACTTAAATGTTGAGTGAATCGTGGATCTTAATAGGACTTCCATGGATGGGCTTCAGAGGCATTTGGATTATATGTCCTGAGTGATACTTGGGGCTTCACTATAGGACCTATAAGGACAGGCTCAGTTGAAATGGACTTATACCACTCCTAGAGTGATACCAGGTTCCTAAGAGGTTCTTCAGGACAAACTTGTTGGGTGTTGGTGAATTTTCACCTAGAGTGATACTGGGTTCCTGAGAGGTTCATTGGGATGGTCATTTAGGGTGTTGGTGGATTTTCACCTAGTGTGATACTTTAATTCCATCTTAGGAATGTTAAGGATAGGCTTAGGTTATATTCGAATATTGAAATGAAATGGTGTATGACGTGTCTTCCAATCCAAAGCACAAGCTTGGATTTAGCTATCACTTATACTTATTTAGATGGCCTTCTGAGGCATCGATTGTGCTTACATCTATATAGGGGATGTCAGACTTAGTCTGGATCTCAAGACATATGAATTTAATATAATTGAATTATTAAATGGTTGCTGAAATTGACATTAAATGGAAACCAGTGCTTGTAGGATTTTTTACTTTTGAGTACTTTCTATCTTACTACTTTCATTATTGTACACTACCTATTATATATATTCACTAACAGATTGGCACGGACCTTGGGTGGTTTCCTACTAGGATTTCGTTTCACCCCCTATTTGGGTCATGTTTTGGACCTAAAAAGATTATATGATTGTAGGTGTTGGTAAGGGAAAGCTCCCTCCTACATGTACTTGATATGCTTCTTAGGAGTAGGGGAGCATGGCATAATACCGAGGATTGCGATGCTACTAGAATTATTTTTTTCCTTTTTTACTTTTGGAACTTGTATTTTATATGACTATAGTGTAACCTATCTTGGTTTCTTTCTAGAACATGTGGCATGTATCATTATCTTGTGTATGATATGACTCTAGTTTATTCATATTATCAGTCTTACGTTGTTTACTTCTGTTGTATGGATTTACTACTTCTGCTATTGAATTTTTATTGTATTCTACTATGTTACACTCTGCTAATGAAGTTATAGTATCTCCACTATCACACATAGTCCCTCGATACTAGTCGAAATCCTCTGGCATTTGGGGAGATTCTCTTAAGTCAATGTGGCCAACTAGGCTCAGAGTACTATTGAGTGGCATCTTGGTTTGGGATCTTACAAAGTGGTATCATAGGTTTTATTTTTTCTAGTTTGCTTAAATATTTGGTGACTATAGACTGGGATAGTAAGGAAGTAGAATTTGGTAATAATCTATTCATGGGAGTAGCTACCCCATGTATAGGAAAAATCCAAATTACCTCAAATTGAATTGTTGATTTTTGGATTTTAGGCTATTATAGTTTATTTGATTTCACCATTTGGTGATGTACATGTGTTTTGATGTTATTATTGATATTATTGTGGGATTTATTATGTTTCAACCTAATGAGATGAGGTTATTCTATATCATACATCATATACGCACATGTTATAAATCACATGCCCTACATAATTTCTATGCCATTTAGAGATCATTACTAATTGCATGTTGTTGTGATATATGTTGTGATATATATGCCTATTGTTGTGATAGGTATATTGGTAAATGTTGTGGTATGGTTTGGATGGACACCAATCTTTGGTCCCTAAGGTGTTTTGGCCCTCTTGGATCAGAATATGGTGGATCATGTTTTGTCCTTAAGGAAAATTGTGTTAGGATGTGCTATAGGTGGATTCCAAGATTTTATTCATGAGGAGTATGGTCCCACATGGATTGGAATTCAGCATACCATTTGTTTAAACTTATGAAATGGGATTTGATATATATATAAGGAACATGAAAAAAAACAAGGGAAACTGATATGGATTTTGATGGAAAATCTGACCAGACCAGACCTTAGTAGTGGGCTTCTGGTAGTGTCTCTCATTTTTCTAACACCTAGACCTAACCCATGGGGAAGGTAGAGGGGTGAGTTCTAATAAAGGAAGGTTTTGATCTATCCTATTTTGGTATCTATGCTTTTGAGCTTCTAACCTTGATAATGATCTTGAAATGAGGTGTTTGTTTGGCATTGTAGAGTCTTTCCACCACGATGACCTATAATTGTACACTAGGAGGGTGGCGATGATCATGCCCCAGAGGTGGTAGGCCATGGGATACCAGTGGACCCTCTAGTTTTTCAAGTTGTGGAGCCAGCTATTATACTGGATATAAGTGTTGATTCATAGTTCCTTGAAGTATTTATAAGTTTCATGAAAACCTTTTAGGGAGCACCATAGACTGCCACATCCATGGAAGAGCTAACATGAGTGTTACTACAGTAGCATCTACCCACGTTTTCAGAGGATGGAAGACCATAGGCTACAAAGTCATAGATAGAGACCATTCTTTTGATCTTTGAGCACTTAGAGACACATCTTGATAGGAGGGTAAATCTAGAATTGTATATGTCGCATGATTCTTCCAAGAGATGGTGGGATGTTATCACTCAATGAGAGTGTCATTAGGATATTGCATGGGGAGATTTTAGATATTATTTTATGATTAATACTATCCAGAGACGCTGAGGGATGATAGAGCCCAGGAGTTTATGCATCTGGAGTAGGGTGCTTTGTCAGTTATGGACTATTCGGCATGTTTTACTGATCTCTAGTGCTTCGCACATATTCTGATGAGTGGTGATGTATTGAAGGATATAATATTTGAGGATGGTCTCAAGTATGAAATATGATTTAGGTAAATGTATTCAGGTTTTCTATTGTATCTGCGATAGTGAATCAGGTGTTGATCATAGAGTGTAACCTGAGGGAGTCTGTAGGTGCGAGCTAGGGTGGTTCGGAACCCAAATCTTGTACTGCCTCGACTGGAAGTAGGAATCATTATCTGGAGCTTATTTATGGTGATATTATCACTTGGAACATATCTTTATGTAGATAAGTTAGGTGCTACCAGTGTAGCAGTCTAGGGAATTCGAGGCCATAGTGTCTGTTGGACCTAGTCGAGTGTCGATCTTACGAAAAGATGGGCCATCTACAGTGCTTATACCGAATGTTTTCTCTAGAAGCCAGTGAGATAGGGTATACAATGTCTCCACATTCAGAAGTAGGGTCTGCAACTTCTCACCAGATAGGAATATGGAGTGCATCATTCCATGTACGCTAAGGTGGTGGTCATGGTCATAGTGTCTAGACCCCAGTTTCATAATGACAGTAGGGTGGATCAGCTCAGGGTAGCCAGAAAGTGTCACATGGATGTCGTACAAGTCAGGAATATGTAGTGAAAGAGAACTGATAGGAGCAGGATCCCAAACCTTCTACTATCAAAGGTACTATTTTAGTAGCCTCTGTTTTAGCTTATGCACTTTTTGATACGTGGTCTTCACATAGAATTATATTTTTTCCCATTATGGAGAGACTTGGGCTCTATTTTTATACTACTTATGGCATGATAATTCTAGACACTCCATTGGGGACCAAGAAAGAAGTTGTGAATCAGTTAAGGGAGTGACCCCTTGAGATTGGTGGGTATCACTTTGTATGGAACCTCTACATCCTTAAGATGACAGACTTTGATTTCATTCTTTTGATGGACTGGTTGTTTCCCTTTCGAGTTTTTGTTGATTCCTATCTTCACAAGGTGAGTTTCATGTCACCAGAGGGTGGATAGTTTCTTTACAAAGGGGAATGGGATGTCCAGGCGAGTCGAGCTGGACCCAAGCATCGTGGGTTGGGCAGGATGACATCATAGATTATGAGTTTATATCTGGATGACCAGGTAACATGTTAGATGGATTTCCGTCTAGTGTTTGATCATTTCAGGGATGTCTTCCCGGATGACTTTTCAGGTTTATGTATGGTGAGAGAGGTAGAGTTCTCTATCAATCTAGTGTTAGTAGTTACATCGGTATCCATTCCTCTTTACAAGGTGGTTATAATGGGGTTGAAAGAGCTCAAAAGGTAACTAAAGAACTTATAGGAAAAGGGTTTCTTCCAACCCAGTACTTCGTTGTGGGGTTTTCTGGTCCTTTTTGCGAAAAAAGGAAGATCATACCCTTAGGATAGGTGTAGATTATCAAAAATTAAACTAGTTCATGGTTAATAACTAGTATCCTCTACCAAAGATAGATGATCTCTTTGAACAGTGCCATGGAGCTCATGTTTTTGCAAAGATTGATTTGAGATCTAGTTATTATCAGGTGTGTGTTAGACTATCACACATACCTCACATAGACTTTCAGAGCAGGTATGGTATGTATGAGTATTTGGTAATGTCATTCGGTCTCAAGAATGAACCATTGACCTCATGGCATTAATGAAATGAGTGTTACATTCTTATCTCAACTTGGTTATTGTGGTTTTCATGGATGATATCTTGGTGTATTCTCATAATGGACATGATCATGCCAAATATCTTGAGATCATTTTGAATACACTGAGGGAGTATCAGTTATATTATAAGATCAAAAAGTGCCACTTCTGGATGGATAGGATTCACTTCCTAGGTCACATCATCCAAGATATAGGAGTATCAGTAGACTTAGATAAGGTGAGAGGAGTAGTTTCCTAGGAGTATCCCAAAACATTCTTTGAGGTGTGGAGTTTCTTAGGGTTGGCTAGTTACTATAGATGTTTCATATAAGAATTATCATGCTTAGCAATGTCATTGATAGGATTAACGAATAAGGGTTAGAAGTATGTAGGGACATATTCCTATGAGACGGCCTTTCAGGAGCTAAAAGGGGGGTTGACTTCAGTGCCGATACTGATTTTTCTAGATCCAGGAAAGACTTACACTATTTACTGTGACACATTAGGTATCGGGCTAGGAGAAATTCTTATGTAGAGGGATCAAGTTGTTATGTATGGGTTTTGGTAGTTAATTACACATGAGATGAATTACCCAATGCATAATCTCAATTTGGCTATGGTTGTTCACGCATTATGATTTTGGATACATTACTTACTATGAGATAATTTTTTGGTGTACACGGACCACAAAAGCCTCAAGTACATATTTACAAAGTGTTATCTGAATCTGAGGTAGCAAAGGTGGGTGGAATACCTTCAGCCTTTCGACTTCAAACTATCCTATATGTCTAGTAAAGGCAATGCAGTGGTCTATGAACTGAGTAGGAGGACTTAGATATAGGCAACACAGCAAGCGAGTAGCAAGTGGAAGATTATGTCATTATTCTCAAAGATGCACTTAGAGGTGCACGACAGTTAGGGTTAGACGTTTCTATCATCTTTAGTTGTTACCTCTACACTACTGGATAGAGTGAGGATAAGACAAATATTGTATTTTGAAGTCCTAGTTCAATAGGAGAGTGTGGTAGGTGAGGACCCTCATTCTCTTTAGACCATAGGCAAGGATGAGGTTCTGTATTTACATGGTTTTGTGTGGATATTTTTAGACATGAGCAAGGAACTATTGTGGGATTTCATGCCTCTTTATGGGTAGTGTATCCTAGTGTCACCAAGATGTATCAAGATTCAAATTGTCAGTATTGGTTTCCATGTATGAAAAGAGATGTAGCTAGTATTTTCATGAGGTGTTCTACCTGTTAGAAGGTGAAGGCAGAACACCAATGAATAGCTGGAATTTTACACCAACTACCCATTCCTGAGTGGAAATGGAATGATGTCATGATGAATTTTTTAATGGGTTTACTGAGGTCTCCTTGAGGTAATGATGTCGTTTGGTTTGTTGTTGATAGACTCATGAAGGTTTCATATTTCCTATCAATCAAGGAAAACTTTAGTTTTTATGAGATTGGGAGGTTGTACATCTGTGATATTGTATGAATACATGGGGTCCCACATTCTATCATTTCAGATAGGGATTCCCGATTTACTTATCATTTCTATAAAGGGATATAGAGGGTGTTGGGTACACGAGTGATTCTGAGAAAAGATTACCACCATCAGACAGATGGCCAATCAGAATGCATGATTTTGGTACTTGAGGATATGTTGTGGGCATGCATCCTATATTTCATGGGCTCTTGGGAAGGTTATATACCCATGGTAAAGTTCACCAATAATAATATATTTCAAGATACTATTCAGATGGTACTATATGAGGCTTTTCACAGTAGTTCATGTTGATCACCCCTATGTTGGATGGATATAGGTGAGGAAGCTATGTTGGGACCTCATCTTGTCTAGGAGATCACAGGATGGGTTCTGTTCATTCGAAAGTGGATGGATACTATATAGTATCATTATAAATATTATGTTGATCATTGTAGATGACCTCTAGAGTTTGAGGTCGGGATCAAGTTTTCCTATGTGTTTCACCAAGGTTTGGATAGAAGAGTATCAAGATAAAGAGTAATATTTTACCTAGATATGTTGTTCTATTTGAGATTCTGGAAGAGTTGGGCTGATTGCCTATCAGTTGCAGTTACCTCAGTGGTATCGGGCTATGCACGACGTCTTTCATGATTCTCAGCTACAGTGATACTATTCAGAATCATCTCATGTTTTTCATCCTAAGGAGGTTGAATTAAAGGACAATGTGTCCTATAAGGATCATAATATACAAATAATGGATCGTAGAATGAATTTTCTCTGAGGATGCTCTGTTCCTTTAGTATGAGTTCTATGGAAGCATAGTTGAGTTTAAGATGAGACCTAGGAGAGGGAGTCTGATGTACGATTGTAGTGGCTCGAGTTGTTCCCAAATATTTTTTCATAGCCCTTGGAAGGGAAATTTGGGGATGAATTTCTTTAATGGGGGAAGTTTTTAAGAACCTGGTTCTTCTTTAAGGTACAGATATTGTTTTTTTGTCAATTATTAGTTTAAATACTTAAATTAGGCCTAATGTGTGTGCTTTTTGGGTTCATGGAAGGCTCAGAGGTGTTCGGGGCTCGTTCCGAGCCTAGAACCCAAATTTTGGGTGTTTTATGCCTGGCGCACGGTTATTGAAAAGCATGAAGGGAAGGGCACACGGTTTCACTAAGCCATGTGAGGTTGGACAGTGGGTGCCTACAGGACACATAGTTTTTTAATACCATATGGGAGGAGTCGCATGGCCGTGTATCCAGTTCGGTAGTTTTTTTAGAACTTGGAATAGGCTCTGCAGAAGGTTATTTCATGGTCGGTAAATTGTGTAGGGTAATCATGATACCTCCCCTTCCTCCTATAGTAAACTATATGAAATGGTGCATGGTTAAGAAACCATGCACCTAAACTCTGCGACCCATATATTTTGGGTAAATTGATTATTTTTCTCCTATTATATTTTTGAACCTAATTTCTCATTCTCCCTTAATTTGTTGCATAGAAGGGGAGGTCTCTATTGATCTCATTGAGGCACTATCCTAGGGATTGAGCCCTATCCTCTATTTTATCTCTGATTCAAGTGTCATCTATCTCATCATATCTGTATCAGTAAGTATTTAATTCCTTTTTATCCTTTATCAATTCTTCTTGATATCAATTGTGCTATTTGGATTTAAGATCATATGCCATGATATTCTATTATTTGTCTGTTATTCATATTTCTCCTAAACTATGATGAATAAAATCTTGATAATATATGAGCTATCTAGTATAGACCTAAGGTAGGAGGTCGTGTTCCTTTCGATAATTTTCAAGATGTTTATATATGTAGAAGTGTCACGCACCCATTTTTGGGGTGTCTCCTTAATATATATTTGAACCTCGTTGTTTCCTTTTGTTGTTTATGTAATTTAATAAGTGTTTTGAATCATGACATAGGTTATATACCCTGATTAAGGGACACCCCATGGGTGAGTTCCCTTGGATGATTGTTTATGGTCGTTTGGAATAGGATGCCTATGAGGCATGCCTTTGATTCCCTTTTATGGATCATTAAAAATTAAATTGGTTATTAATGGAATTAAAATAGTGTTAAATTGTAATTTAATTGGTTAAAGGGTATGGGGTGGTTGACTATCCCTTGAACCTTGTATGCAAATTCTTTTTAAGCATGTTTGGAATGAATTGATCCAATTGTGAACCTACTCATGTGAGTTGATCAATGTTTATGTCATGTAATATTTTAATTTACATGTGATGATTATTATGAGAAATATTCCAATTTTAGTAAATGAAAGGCCAAGACTTTTGAGGTTGTTCCTTGCTTGAGACACCCCTTGGTGGTGAGTTATATTATATGATTTTGGTTTTGACCTTAGCATGGCTAATGAAAGGTTTAATTGATTTTTTATGATGAAATGGTAATTAGTCTTGGGTGAATCTTAGATTATGTTTAGAATTACATGGATGGGCTCATATGACTATTGTACCTTGTACCTTGAGTGAACCTTGGATTCTGTTTCAATTCATTAGATGGGCTAATAGGGTTAATTATTTTTAAGTCATGAGTGAACCAAGGATGCCATGGATGGGCTCATAGAGGTTGTACTTAAATGTCGAGTGAATCATGGATCCCTATAGGATTGTCATGGATGGGCTTGAGAGGTATTTGGATTATATTTCATGGGTGATACTTGGGGATTCCCTATAGGGATACCAGGTATGGGCTCAGTTGAAATGGACTTATACCACACCTAGAGTGATATTGCGTTCATGAGAGGTTTATCGAGATGTGCTTGTAGGGTGTTGGTGTATTTTCACCTAGAGTGATATCGGGTTCCTGAGTGGTTGTCTAGGTCAGGATTATAGGGTGTTGATGGATTCGAACCTAGAGAGATACTTGAATTCAAAATTAGGAATATCAAGTATGGAATTGGGTTATATTCGAATATTGAAATGAAATAGTGTATGATGTGTCTACCAACCCAAAGCACAATCTTGGATTCATTCTTCACTTATACTTGTTTAGATGGCCTTTTGAGGCATATGTTGTGTTTACATCTATGCATGGGATTCCATACTTAGGCTAGATCTCGATACATATGAATTCAATATAACTGAATTTTTAAATGGATGATGAAATGGACATTAAATGTAAACCCTTGCTTATAGGATTATTTACTTTTTAGTACTTCCTATCCTACTATTTTAATTATTGTACACTACCTATTATATAAATTCATATATTTATTAGCACAGACTTTGGGTGGTTGCCTATAGAGATTTATTCTCACACCATGTTTGGGTCTTGTTTTGGACCCAAATGTAATATATGATTGCAGGTTTCAGTAAGGGAAAGCACACTCCTATAGGTACTTGATATGCCTCTTAGGAGTATGGGAGCATGGGGCCAAGGGGAGGCTTGCGATGCTAATGGGATTCTTTTTATCCTTTTTTTACTTTTGGAAATTGTATAGTATATGATCGTAGTGTAACTTTTTTTAGCTGTTTTGTAAAACAAGTGGCTTGTATCATCATTTTTTGTATGATTTGACTCTGGTTTATTCGTACTATCAGTATTCTAATGTTTAATTCTTTTGTATGGACTTACTACTTGCGCTATTGAACTTTTATTGCATTCAACTGTGTTATACTCTGTTAATGAGGGAATAGTCTCCCCAATATCACACCTAGGCCCTCACAGCTTGTTTGTAGCCTCTGTAACTTGGGGAGATGTGCTCCAGTCCATGTGGCCAACCGGGCTCAGAGCACTGTTGAGTGGAATCCGAGTTTGGGATGTTACATTCTCCCACCCATAAAGAAATTACATCCTCACAATTTTAAATTTTATAGCTCAATAAGAAAAGTCTAATGGAATGCATTGATTCATTAAAACATTTTGAAACCACATTTTAATAAGTTAAAGATGAATTTAAAAATCATAATTTTCAAAAGAAACCCAAAAAAAAGGAACCTTCAAAAATGTAAATGTATCCTATGAAAATGTGAAGTTGAAGATAAAACATATGATCATGAAAGGAAAATCATTTTTAATATTTAATGATACCTTTTTTGAAAACCCACATCATAAAAAAAGATAATAAAACTTAGTTTTGAAAATATGAAAAGTGAAATAATAAATTCCCCTAGGATAACACTTAATCAGATTTCCAAATATGAAGGAGAACATTGGTGGGAAGTGAAAATATAGATATGGAGGAGAAAAAAGTGCTAAATACGATAATAATTATTCTTAGTAAATTTAAAATTTAATAAAATATGAGTTCATAAAGTAAGGATATTTGAATTAAAATTTCATTTTCCTTAAAGAGAGAAAGATCATAAATTCATCAGAAATGATTTTCACATGATAACGTTTTTATTTCAATATAATTTTTCTAGATTTAAGGGATTCATTGACCATCATGGCTGAGAATATGAGAAAATTTATGTACTTGATTTCTTCTAATCCATAAATATAATTTCATCCTTTGGATGCATGTTTCACGTTATTTTCCACCTCTTCTAAATACCATGATGAATTTTCATACCTAAAGCACTAAAATTATCTTTAAGAGGATTATGTGATTCATAAAAGGATGAAAATTATTCATTTTATATTTTTTAAAACCAAAATTATTATCATAATATAAAATAATACCCAAAATATACAAACATTCATAAATCTACAAAATTTTAATAATGATACTCAAAGTTCAACTTAAATCATTCCATAAATAACTAACCCTAAAACTATTCAAACTATTCCTGAACATGTTCAAAACCCAAATATCATAGAGATTTGTTCACATATTCTTCCAAACTAAATTTTAATTTATGTTCAAATTCATAAATCAATTAAAAATTCACATCACATAAATGTTTATGACCAAAACATATATTCTCCAAAATACGCTAATATTTTCCATAAATAACTAAAATCACCATAAAGACACAATAAAATAATATATTCTTCTAAATGTTAACTCAATATTTATACATCAAATAATGATAACTAATTAGACATAAAACCCATATTAGCTAATAATTTTCTCTTCACCATAATCCAATAATGTTCCATAAAATTATGATGACCCTTTATATAAATTTACCATAATTACTTCAATATCATAAATTTTATTAACCCAAAAATATATCCATACCATTAAGGTTATGTACCAAAAATATAATATCATTATTCCTCAAATAACCATCACACAAAGTCCCATCTTAGTCTTAGGGGTTGTGTATACCTCAATGATCTATTAAAACCCAATAAATATTTCTCAAAATATCATTAATCTCCTTAAAATTAAAATAAAATAAGTAATCATAAAGGTTATATATACATTTTAACTTATGACCATCCCTAAATTTATGTACCTTTAAATACCACTAACTCATGAAACCATATATATAGACTCTTCACTCATTCAACTTTTTTTATAAACCTTTAACAATGATTTGTCACCTAATCTTATAATACTTCCTTCCTATAATCCAAAATATGAATCATCTACTAATATTAATAATTCATAATATAATAATGTTTCTTAATTTAAACATAAGAAAAACTAAAAAAATAGTGCATACCTTTTATATGTTATTCGCATTTTCTTCATTTTCAACTGTAATATCATTTGAATTTGCTAAACCTTTATTTGTATGATCCTGATTATTACCTTCATGAAATTTCCTACAAGAAAATGAATTTTTATAATTACAATAATCTCAATATTTAAAACATTGAAATAATACCTTAGGAATAAATTTACTCCCCTGTATTTAATTATTTGATTTCTTTAGTTTTCTATGAAAATTTATTACGTTATTCCATTATTTTGAAAACATAAAATATTTTTTTTTCTTTTGAGAAAATACCCTGTATTCTTTTCCCAACATTATTGATATATAGTATTATTAATTTTATTTTATTTATGATATTTCTCACTAGAGATCCCATGTAACTCCATTTTTCTCTTATTTGATGCTTTAGAAAAATCACTTAGGTTTAGTTTATTTATCATCATAGTTTGAGAGAGTTGGTTATGCATAGCCACAAAATTTTTCTATCCATATTCTATACCATTTGGTTACCAATTTGAACAACCACCATAGTGTCCTTCACACTCATAATTAACTTGTACCCTTATTATTATAATCATTAACTAAAACTAAAATGGATAGTGTAATTATATGAAATTATAATAAACCATATTATGAATAAAATGAATACTATTAAATCCTTAACTATGTCACATTCTATGTTTCTCTTTATATTCAGAGAAAAAACACCATAATTTTTCATCACATGTCAACCTCTAATGTTATGGAATACTTATAACTTATTATCTTTAACCCTTAAATATCTCTAAATGCGTATAGAATATCTTAACATCTAAGGTTGTCTAAAACCTTTCTCAGATACCAGCTATAATTCCATGTTTCATAAACAACCCTTAATTACATGTTTTATATCAAGGGTTTCACTTTCATAAATTTTATGATCATTTATGTTTATAGTTTTATATAATTAAGAAAAAAAATTACATTATATATGGAATACTTTCAAATAGTGTCCATTTTTTCACAAAAAATGGATTTGTAAGTTTACACTCTTGTATAATTAATGACACTTTTTTGCTTCACTCAAGTCATGTAAATAGTGAACTTGATATAATACCAACACATCCTCAATATCTATGAACAAATTTTAAAATTTTTGATGAGAAAAAAATCTCATTAAGGGATATAAAAAGAAATAAAACTCATTAGTCTAGTGAAAACATGAAAACCCATGAAAAAATATTACCTTTTTCACAATGAAACCTTAAGAATGAAAATAAAAAATACCTACATGATAGAATAAACATATATGAAAATAATACCTTTGAAACCAATTATAATTCATAGTAAAACCATGAAGGAATCATGAATCACATTATAATTAATGAAAATATTTCTTTGCGAAACAAACCTTTTACCTTTAAAAGATTATAAATTTTCCTTAAATTATAAAACGAAATGATTTCCATAAAACCTTTATCATGCATGAAATAGATTTATTAGGGAATTATATTCATAATCCATGTTCACTTGTGTTTATACCATTTAGAATAACCTATGGTTATCTCACATTTTCCATCTTTGAAGACTAAATCATTACCCAATGCATTGGAGATCTATATAGAGATAATCTATCATTATATAAAATTATAATGTACGATATCATGAAAAAATCATTTTAATGATTTAACTTTTTATTATAAAACTCTTTAAAGTATCATTTAAATCCATAATCAAAAGCACTTTCCATTTTTACATGAAATTGCAAAAAAATGTCCATTTCTTTTAAAAACACATAAAAATGAAAAATTTATAGAAGAGTGGGAATAAGATTGTTTTTTAAAAACCATTTAAACTTTTAGAGTAATATTTATAATTAATAACAATTTTAATGGAGAGAAAGGGTGATCAATCCATATTTGTTACAAATTATCTTCCTATAATTATGTAAAAACTCAAAAATAAATCATACGAAAAACATTGTCAAGATACCATTTTAAAAACTTTATAAAAATTTAAAGATAGAAAAAAATATATTTTAAAAAATCATTGGAGTATAAAAAATAATATTCTTGAAACATTTTAAATAACCACAACATAAAAGAAAGGGAGTTGGAATAAAAAAACTAAATTGATATCTTTACAACAAAGTCCCTTACCTTGTGTCCTGACTTTTCATGTACATCCTTCACTTTCCTGAATAATAAAACTATATTAATTTTATACTTGATTAAAAACCTTTTTTACATTTATTCCCATATCACAATACCTTTTATCTCATTTATTATCACTTCTTATATAGTTTTTTTATTGATTTTTGATAATACACCTTTCAAGGGGTGAGGTGGAACCCTTACAAGGCCCGAAGGTATAAGTATTACATGGATCATAGGCCTTTGAGTAATTCATTGCTCGTAGGCTTCAAACATTACATAGAACCCAGAATAACTACTTGGAACAGCTCCTCCCCAGTATCTTCATCATGAAATCATCTCTCCACCTTCGCATGTCTGTTCGCCTAGGCATTCCCGTGCATTCACAGGCTTGTCCTGATGGCAGGTGCCATACCCTCTCATTCTTGAAATCTGTTAGCTTCTGCTGTGGTGACTTCTTATATAGTTATTAAATCAGTTATGTTCTTGTCAGATTTTTTGAGGGTGTCTTGTTCATAATCAGAAAACAACTTTGTTAGGTTGACAATAGTCGAAGGGTTCATGGTTCCATAATATAAAGAATAATAATCATGAAATAATTATCATTTATATAAATTAAATACAATTTTATAACCATACATGAAAGGTTTTTATGAAAAATGAAGCACATCGTTTCATGGAGATGATATCTCATACGTACGCATGAACGATGTTTTCATTTTTATACTCACTGAAAAAGAAATAAAGTAGGTAATATTTTAATTTTATAGAATAATAAATATGTTATAAATTTCATATTTATTCATTAATTTCATCCTTATATCCATCTATTTAAGGTGGATATGAAAAACAAATCACATCTCTTTATAAAGGTGGTAGTCCACACGTACGCATGAGCGACATTATCATTTTCAAATAGATGGAAAATGTAAGAATATAAGTAATATATTATCTTTATAGAAACAAAATAATGTCATAAAAAACTTATATATTCATAAATTCAATTTTATAACCATCTGTGTGAGATATTGATGGAAAACAAAATTCAATGCTTTGTAGAGGTGGTAGTCCACACGTATACATGAGCGATGTTTTCATTTCCTATAAGATTGAAAATGATATGAAAAAGGTTTGTACCATAAGAATAATAAATTTTTTTATATTATAGATATTTATTTTATTAAATTAGTGTGATTATTATATGTTTTAATGAGGTATAAGAATAAATAAATAAGAAAGAACTCAATTATGAGTTATACATCTTCTTTGCAAAACCTCCTTGGCTTTTACCTTAAGGATTTCTATTTTGGTTTTTTCATGTGACCAGGACCTATAGGATGTGGTTAGTAGAGTTGTTAATGTATTTCAAAAATTATTTTCCAAGATAAGTTTCTCAAAATTTGTGAATAAGTGAAGAGAGTATGTACCCTTTTATAAGTGAGTGGAGTGGCACAATTGTAAATATTCATAACTTTAAACTAATATAAATGTATTACTCACAAGAAAATGGAACCAAATTGATATATTTAAAATATAGGATGATGATGAGTATAAATAAACATTTAAAATAAAATTAAAAAAAAATTAGGCCTTATCACATTAGTTTAACAAATCATTTACCCTTTTTAACTCATTTTACCCTTTACTGAGGTGATAAACCTTTACCCTAGTAACTATTCATAATGAACAAAAAATGAAAATGAACTCAATAAAAATTTTAAACTCCTAATTAAAAATATTAAATACATTTTTCATGATTTAAATTTTATAAGTGTGGGAAATTAATTTTAATATAAATACACAAATCCTAATGAAAAATGGTTTTTAGAAAAATACCCTTTTAAGTATAAAAAAATTGTATACTAAAATCAAGTATAATGATTATTATTTTAGAATTAGTTGAATTATTTTTCAAATAATTATAGTAATTTTATTTTCAAACTAAACCAAAACTAAAAAAAACTTGTAAATACATAATTAAAATAATGTAACCAAAACAATTTTTATTTGAACAAAAACACTACATAATTTCCAAAATGTAAAACATATATTTTTTAAGTTCAAAATTACATTTTAAAATGAAATATATTACTTATAAAATATATTTTTTTCATTAAATATTTTTCATAAACTTTCAATTCATTATTATATAATAATGTGATAAAATTTACAGTTTTGGTAAAATTGATATTTCTCAATATTCACTAAAAATAAATATTTTCAAAAAAAAACACAAAAAATCCCCCTAATATAATCTTGAAATGTTGGTTTCAAAATTTAAAATAATTTAATAAAATAAAATTTCTAAAAGTTATATATAATAATTATAATATCCATGCATAATATATTATTCAAAAATCCTTTTTGAAGTAAATGTATTTTTATGTATAAAATGAATTTCTTCTCAATAATTTACTAATAACCACAATTAAATGAAAGTTAATTAATTTGATTAGATATATAACATAAACATTTTATTAAAATCATTCATCAATAGTGATTAAATTAATTTATTAAGATAAAAATACCTTACACACAAAAATCAGTTTCATGAAAAATATCTCTTTTACTCAAATGATTTTCTTATCATTTCTAACTAACTGATAATTAATTTATGAATGGTTATTCATTTTTTATAGGATGAAATTTTAATATAAATTTCATAATGTGGATACTTTTATTCATACCCACCAACCCAATGACTAGGAAATGATAATTATTTTTAATAATAATATTTTAATAGTATATTGTTGTTTTTTTAAGCTTGGTGTTCTGTGTAGTATATACTATCAAGAATAGTATTTTTTTAAAATAAAATAATGAGGTGTAAGATCCCTAACTTTTGGAGGTATGTACTTACTTAATTTTTTTGTTTCAATCTCTTTTTTAGGATTAATGATATGTTTTCATGGGTGTGAGTGGCCTCAGGGATGTTCTGGGGGTTTGGGGCATGGAAGGGATGAAAAGATGATCTTTTGGGCATGTTGTACGATTTGTTCATAGATAGTTCTAACCATGTGAGGGGAAGCCCAAACCGTACAACTTGAGGTGGTTTCATTCTGTATTGTAAGCACACGGCTAGTCAAACCGTTTGGAGCTCCCTAGGTAACCGTACGACCTCACCTCTCTTAGGCAGTGACTTGTGCACGGTTTGGGCATGGTTTGGAAAAATGTGTTGGTAAACCGTGTAGCCTATTAAAGTTGGAAATATTTAAAAAAAAATCAATTACAGGATTTTAAACCCTCACATGATTTTCACCCCTCATTTCCTCCTTTGAACCCTAGTGATGACCAATATCTTCCAATGGCATCCAAGGGTGATTCTACTTCATCTCTAGGTTTTTTGGAGAGCCATTGGTTACAGATCGAATTTATAGGTAAGTATAATACCTCTCTTGATTCTATTTTTGGTTTAGGGTTTGCATCCTTCTCTCATCTCCATCTGAAGCTCTAAAACCCCTCTTTTACAGTGATATCTAGGTTTAGGATTCAAAGGGTGGTTGAATCATGATATAATTCTTTGATTAGGAGTGTGGTTCTAAATGGATTTGAGGTTGGTGTTATACAAGTTATATCCATTGATTTTTACATAGATTTATGTGTGTGGAGTTACGTTCATGTTCTCTCCTTGATGTGTTCTTGGTGTTGTTTGCAAGATTTGATTTTATGGGTGTTTAAATAACTGATTTAACTTCTCATGATCCCCATGGGATGCATGGAGGATAACTAGACTAATGTAGGGCCACCCATGGGGTGTTCCAATCCTCTCGAACATAGTTAACAGAATTGTAATGTTTGAAATTGACTTGTGATTAAGTAACACCCTTGAAAAATGTGAAAATTGGTTAATGTTTTGATTAAGAAGGTATTATGGGTAAATGGGTCTAGTTGTGGTTAATTACTAAGGTATTTTTTGGCTTGTAATGTAAATGGTTTGAATGGGATTAATGGGAATGTGTCAATGAGTCGTGTTTTATACTTGAATATGCTTAGTGATTAGGCATGGGGAATGAAAATTGGGCTAATTGTTTATGTGATATAAATGATAAATGTGTTAATGGATTGTTGCATAATATTTATTCCTATTTTAGTTTCTATTATTGTGATATGGTGAATGATATTGGTTATGCTTAGTTGTAATGTGGTAATGTGCGGTGAATAAATAATAAGCATGTGCACATGGCTTGGTAAAGTTGGGTATAAACATGAGGTTATATGCCCATGGGTTGATTTGGACTGAGGATCTAAACTCCACCCCTCAATGCATTGGTTAGGGAAGGCAACAGAGTTTGATTACCCTAATGGTTGCAATCCACCCAGACTGAGGCTTTGAGGTGAGGATAATGTGGTTAATGTGGTGTGTTGCCCTAGTGAGATAAAACTTGATTTATTCCCATATTACTTATGGTTTTTGAACATGACTAATCCATTAAACACATGATATAAATGGTGAATCAAGCACTAGATGTTATAAGTATTGAATCTAGGTCTAATGGTGGCCTAACTTAGGGGAACCATATTAATAATGCCTACCTGAGCTATCTTTTATTTAATTGTTATTATTTAGTTCTTTCATGCACTACCTATTTTGACTAGATATTTTGTCGACACCATTAGTGGTGGCCTACTAAGTAGTACTCAAACACTTCTCAGGCTGTCGTTGGGTACCTGAGCAGATTTCATGGTTGCAGGGCAAGACAAGGGCAAAGGCCCTAGTCTAGGGAGTTGAGCTGGGCATGGGACATGCATGGATGAGGTTCTAGGCCTAGATTCTAGATCATTTTGGGGATTCTGATGTTTTCTTTATTTTTGATTTTTCCATTCAGTACCGTAGCATGACATAACATGTAAACTATTGGTTGTGGTTTGTACCCAGTTTGGGTGGTGGCTATTTATGCATTTTAAGTTGGTTTTTCCATGTTATTTCTAGTATTATAAATGTTTTCTATTGTGTCTTACTCTAGTAAAGATGGTATAGTCACCCCCACGTGACTTCTAGACCCTCTCTATTAGTCCTCAACCTCCGGCATATGGGGAGGAACGCTTGTGTTCATGTGGTGGCTCGGGTCGAGGCACCAGTTTAGTGGTTTCCAGGTCAGGGATGTTACAAAGTAGTATCATAGGAGATCTTTTCAACGAATTAATATTTGGGGATGGTAGATAGGAGGTTAAGAAGGTTTTAGGCCTTGAAAATGAGCTCATTCTTGGGAGTAACTTACCCAAGTACAAGTGAAAACCCAAGTCACCTGGGGTGGGAATTGTTGTTCTTGTTGTGTGTTATTATATTTGATGATAATTCACCATCATGTGATGCACTTGTAGTTTGATGTGAAAATTTTATGGTATTTTTCGTATGGATGGAATAGCATGAGGTTGTTAATTCATGAATCATTCAAGGAACCTAAGTCCATAAGTGGCATGTATCATGGTAGGCACACACACACGGGACAGGTGTGCAGGACATAAAGGGGTAGGACGCATTTGGTTACTTGAATGTGATGAAAATGGTGTCCAATGAAATATCGAAAATGGGTAAAAGGGATGAAAAATGTTAAATAATAATTAAATAATTGTTCTTGATAAGGGGTGGTGAGTGAATTAAATAGTTATTGAGGTAAGTAGTGATATGGTGTAGAATGTAAGGCTTGTAATTGTGTGAGTTAGTTACCCCATGTTAGCCATGGCCTTCATATGGATGGTCAAGGTTAGTGTCCCGGGTATGATTGGGATCATTTGAGTGGTGTATGTGAAATTTTTTTTTATGGAATTGATGAACTTTTCCTTATATATTGTCAAGACTTTATGGTCTATGTTCTAAAGCTCGTGTTTGGAATTGTAGAGAAATGCCATCATGAAGACGTGTTCTAGTTGGGAGATTGGAAGATGTTGCTGAGAGCACTCCTCTCATAGTGGGATAACAGAATGTGGTGATTCATGAAAATAAAGAAGAGTAGTTCTATGAGAACTTTACTCATTTTATTAAGATGATGGAATGGGACTTGTGGCAGGTTGCTCCGAGCATGTTTGAGCTGACCAGGGAGTTTTAGTTGCAACACCCTCCAACCTTTACCATAGAGGGTGGTTCAGAGGTAGAAGAGTTCTTGATAGAGTCTATCCAGACTATTATTGATCATCTATAGACTCCACTTGATAAGTGAGTCATGTTTGATTCTTATATGTGGAGAGGTCAGAAAAAGTGTTGGTGGAACATCATGGTTCAAACAGAGAAGGCCAAAAGAATGATATGGAAATACTTCCAGGAGTAGTTTCTTGAACACTTCTGTCCAGAAACCTTGAGGTAGGAGAAGGCTATAGATTTTATGATTTTTACCCAAGGGTAAATTTCGGTGATGGATTATGCTAGTTGTTTCACTGATTTACGATGCTTAATTCCAGCGTTGGTAAGAGACGAGGCAGATGTGGGAAAAATTTCTAGGAGGGTCGGAGACATGAGATCAGGTTCCATGTGAACATCTTCCATTTGAAAAGGTTTTTAGAGGAAGTGGATCAATACCTTATCTAATAAGGGAACCTGAAGGGAGCTTTAGGTAGTGAGATTATGGTTCCATCTGGGTGGATAAGTGGTGTAACTTCCGAGAGTAGGAAACATCGTTTTGGGAATCTTCATCATGGTGGAAGTGCTCAGAGCAGTCAGAATAGGGGGATAACCTCTCAGGGTGGTGAAGAGGTGTTCTATTATTAGTTTGGTAGGTCGGGGCACATGTGCAGCAGTGTCCCTAACCACCAGTCAAGTGTCAATCATGCGGTAGATTGGTCTATGTATAGAGGTTCTGCAAGAACCCGTGGTAGTCGGGAAATGATGGATGTTATATGTAGATGTCGAGTGTAGGTAGGGGTTGGTTAACCTATATCAAGTAAGAATTTAGAGATCCGGGGGTCATACCAGTAGGGGTGGTGGACATCAAACTCTGGGGTGAGAACATCCACACCAGAAAGCTAGTGAATTGTAGGGTACTCTGTTTGGAGCCCAAGGTAGAGGGGCGAGTCCTCTCCATGCAGTTCATTCTACACAAAGAGGTGGTGAGTATGTACCATCTTCCATTTGAGGTATAATTCTTCTAGATTCCACACTCTATAGTTATTTCTTTGATACATGTGTTACACATTCTTTTATTTCTACACAGTTTGTAGTTGTTTTGGGTCTAACCATGGAAAGTGTGGGTGGATTTATGTTTATTGATACTTCATTGGGGGTGTGAGTTGAGAATATTAGAAAGTGTAAAGGTTGTGATTGGGAGGTGGGTGGATATCATTTCTTATGGGACCTTTTTTTCCTTGAGATATTGGGTTTTGACCTGATTTTGGGTATGGACTAGTTGGTGTTATATCCCATATTGATTTTTACTGATGTCGGGTAACGTTCACGTCTCTCAATGAAAATACTTATGTTCTTCATGGTGAGTGAGATGTTAGATCAAGCCAGGCAGGGCCAATTTTCCAATAGTTGGGAGAACTCGTAGCATAAGTGGCGTGCCTTGTGTAGGATGAAGGAGGAAGGGAATAACCAATTTTTCCTCCCATTGTGGACCTATTCCGAGATGTGTTTCCGAAGGACTTCTCAGGGAAACCAATCGAGAGGGATGCTGAGTTTACAATCAAATAGCTACCTGGGTAAAATCTAGTTTTTATTCTTCCATATCAAATGACACTAGAAGAACTCCAAGAACTAATGTTTCATTTGGAAGAGTTAGAACAAAAGAGATTCATCCATCCTAGCATGTCGCCTTGGGGATCTCCCATTCTATTTTCCAAGAAGGCTGATGGATTGTTGAGATTATGTGTTGACTAAAGAAAGTAAATCAAATGATAATTAATAACTAATACCCACTTCCCAAAATTGATTACCTGTTTGACCAGCTAAAAGGTGCCTCGATGTTCTCTAAGATTGAATTGATATCGGGATACCATCAGATGAGGGTGAGACCTTCTGACATACCACGAACAGCATTACAAAATGGGTATGGGTTGTATGAGTTTTTTTGTGATTCCATTCAGGTTGACCAATGCACCATATGTGTTCATGGATTTAATGAACTAAATATTTCACCTATACCTTGATTATTTCTTAGTTTTCTTTGTCGATGACATCTTGGTGTACTCTAAAACTCATGAAAATCATGTAAAACGTCTTGAAATAGTCTTCAGTGCACTAATAGAGCATAGGATTTACACCAAGCTATCAAAATGTTAGTTTTGGACTATTAAATTTCATTTCTTAGGTCACATAATTTTTGAGTCACGGGTGTCAGTGGATCCAGAGAAAGTACAGGTTTTGGTGTCTTGGGAGTAGCCTGAGAATGTTTCTGATGTTCATAGTTTTCTAGGTTTGGATAGTTATTATGGAAGATTCATTAGATATTTCTATCATTTGGAAGTGCCAGTCTTAGTCTTAAGAAATAAGGGGGTTAAGTTTGAGTGGTTAGAGGTATTCGAGAATTCTTTTTTAGGATCTAAAGAACCGTTTGACTACCGCACTGATTCTGATCTTACTTGATCCAGGAAAGAGGTACACCTTATTTTGTGATGTGTCTGGTGTTGGACTTGGGGAAGTGTTAATACAGGATGATCGGGTTGTAGCATATGGGTTAAGACATTTGAGGCCTCATGAAAGAAATTACCCTACTCATGATCTTGATCTAGCTACTATGGAGTATGCCTTAAAGTGTTGGAGGCACTACTTTTTGGGAGAGTAGTTCTTGGTATATGACGACCATAAAATACTCAAATACATCTTCTCCCAATTTTAACTGAACCTTTGGCAGCAAAGTTGGATCGATTATATGCATTCCTTCGACTTCAAGTTGGTTTACACACCCGAAAAAGAGAATAGTGTTGTGGATTACTTGAGTCATAAGACTTATAATCAAGTGGTTCAGGATTCTAACTCAGATTGTAGAATATTTTATTCGTTTGTAGAGATGTATCTAGAGGTATATGATGGGAACAAGAAGATGACCCTTGCATCTATATCAGTTGAGTACATGATTTTGAGCCGGGTCAAGGAGAGTTAGTTGGTGGATCCGGAATGTCTAGCTATGAAGGAAATTATTAAAGGTGGGGAGTCACCTTATAGTTTTTTTTTTGGTGAAAATTGATTTTTTTATGTTCAGGGCTATTTTGTAGTTCCGAAAGGTGTGCGAGAAGATTTAATGTGCAAGTTCCATGCATCGAAGTGGGAATTACATCCTGGTTTGACTAAAATGTATTGTGATCGTCATCGGCAGTATTGGTGGCTGGGAATAAAGAAATAAGTATTGGGTTTTGTGGCATTATTCCTTACCTGTCAACAGGTAAAGGTTGAGAATCACCACCTAGGTGGGTTGTTATAGTCATTACTCATTCTATAGTGGAAGTGGAATGACGTAATGATGGACTTCGTAGTGGGTCTTCCAAGGAAACCTTGGAAGAATGATGTAATCTAGGTAGTTATGGATCGGTCGACTGAAGTGGCTCATTTCTTACCAATCCAGGAGACTTTAATAGTTGATCAGTTAGGTGATTTATATGTTCTAGAGATAGTATGGCTTGATCATGTTGTGTTGAGAACCATATTTTCAAATAATTTTCCATGTTTCACATTGTGCTTTTGGAAAGGATTATAGAAGGCACTTGGTACCTGGGTGTTTTTGAGTACAGCTTATCACCCACAAATGGACGGGCAATCTGAGCATACTATTTAGGTATTATAGGATATTTTAATAGATTATGTTCTAGATTTTGGTGGTTTATGAAAAAAACACTTGTCACTTGATGAGTTTTCCTACAACAATAGTTTTTAGGCTACAATTTAGATGTCACCATTTGAGTCGCTCTATGGGTGACCATGTAGATCTTCATTTAATTGGTTAGAATCTAGGGATTTTTAACTATTAGGACTGAGTCTCAAGAATGAGATGTCGAAAAAAATTCAATTGATTCAATAGTGCATGGAAATAGCTCATAGTAGGTAGAATTCATATATATTTTAGCATCGTATACCCCTTGATTTTATAGTGGGTGATAGTGTGTTATTTTGTGTGTTTCCAAGGATGGTTCATCATTGAATTTGGAAGCATGGAATGTTGGCACCCTAGTATGTGGGGCCATTTGAGTTTATGGAGAGGATTAGATTAGTTGATTACCGATTCGATCTTCCACAGCAGTACAGTGGGATGTGTGATGTTTTTCATGTTTCACAACTTCTATAGTATCACCCTGGTCCATCACATGTGATAAACGTTGATGATGTCGATCTCGAGCTTGATGTGTCATTTGAAGAGCATCCATTTTTTATTATGGATCATAGTGAGAAGGTCTTTTAGGGCACGTTTGTGACTTTTCTTGTTGTTCTATGGAAACATGTGAATGTTCAAGAAGAAATATAGGATAGGTAGTTAGATATGTGGGCCCAATATCCCAATATCTTTTCTTTGGAAACTTAGTGACTCTTGGGAGTGTGCCTCGAGGATGAGTCATTATAAGGTGGGAAGTTTGTAAGATCCTGAACTTTTGGAGGTATGTCCTTTCTTAAATTTTTGGTTTTAATATCTTGTTTTAGGATTAATGAAATGTTTTTGGGGGTATAAGGGGCCTCAGGTGTTTTCCGAGGGTTTGGGCATGAAAGGGAAGGAAATGGTTTGGAAAACTGTGTGGGAGAACCGTGCGGCCTAATAATGTTGGAAAATTTTAAAAAAATTCCATTATGGGATTTTAAACCCTCACATGATTTTCACCCCTTATTTTCTCCTTTGAACCCTGGTGATGAACAAGAGCTTACAAGGGAGTCTAAGGGTGATTATTCTTTATATCTATGTTGTTTAGAGTGTTATCAGTTGCATATCAAATCTTCACTTAATTCTAATCCCTCCTTTTTGTTTTAGGGTTTTCATCCTTCTCTCATATACATCTGAAGCTCCAAAATCCCTCTTTTCCAGTGAGATCTAGGTTAAGGATTCAAAGAGTGGTTGAATTGGGATCTAAGGCTTTGATTAGGAGTGTGTTTGACAACAGATTTGAGGTAGGTGGTCTACAAGTCATATCCCTTGGTTTTTACATAGATTTGTGCATGTGGGGTTATATGCTTGTTCTCTCCTTGATATTTTCATGGTTTCATTTGAAATATTTGATTTAATGGGTATCTAAATAACCAATTCAACTCATCATCATCCTCATGGGATGCATGGAGAATAACTTGACTGATGTAGGGTCACCCATGGGGTGTGTCGACCCTCCCGAATGCAGTTAACAAAAATGTAATGTGTGAAATTGACTTGTGATTAAGTGGTGCCCTAAACGAATGTGAAAATTGGTAAATGTGTTGATTAATAAGGGATTATGGGTAAATGGGTATAGTTATGGGTAATGACTAGGGGATTGTTTGGCTTGGAATGTAAATATTTTTAATATGATTAATGGGAATGTTTCATTGAGTCATGTTTTGAACTTGAATACGCTTAGTGAGTAGGCATGGGGAATGGAAATTAGGCTAATTGTTTATGTGATATAAATGACAAATGTGTTAATGTATTGTGGCATAATATTGTTTCTCATTTTAGTTATTATTATTGTGATATGGTTAATGATATTGGCTATTCTTCATTGTAATGTGGTAATGTGTAGTGAATAAATAATAAGCATGTGCACATGACTTGGTAGAATGGGGTACAAACATGAGGTTCCATTCCCATAGGTTGATTTGGACCGAGGCTCTAAACTCCACCCCTAAATACACGGGTTAGGTAAGGGGACAGAGTTCTATTCCCCTAGCGGTTTTATTCTACTCGAAATGAGGCTTCGAGGTGAGGATAATGTGGTTGATGTGATGTATTTCCCTACTAAGGCAGGACTTGATTTATTCCCATATTCCTTATGGTTTTTGAACATTCCTAATCCATTAAACACATGGTATAAATGGTTAATTAAGTATTATATGTTATAAGTATTGAAACTATATCTAATAGTGGGAAAACTTAGGGAACCTTATTAATAATGGATACCTAACATGTCTTTTATTTACTTGTTATTATTTAGTTATTTCATGCACTACCTGTATAGAATGGATATGTTATAGACACCATTGGTGGTGGCCTACTGAGTTTTACGCACACCCTTCTCGGGTCATCGTTGGGTACCCGAGTAGATTACATGGTTATAGGTTAGGACAAAGGAAAATGCCATATACTAGGGAGTTGAGTTGGGCATGGGACATTCATAGATGAGGTTCTAGACCTGGAGTATGGACCATTTTGTGGATTCCATATTTTTCTTTATTTTGGGTTTTTTCATTTGGTAATGTAGAGTGACATGACATATTTACTATTGGTTGTGGTTTGTACCCAGTTTGGGTGATGACTATTTATACATTTTCATTTGGTTTTTCCATCTTTTTTCCGCTACTGTATATGTTTTTTGTTATGTATTACTCTGGTAAAGTGGGTACAGTCTCCCAACGTGACTTTTAGACCCTCACTACTAGTCGAAAACCTCTAGCATATGGGGATGTGTTCTTGAGGTCATGTGGAGACCCAACTCGGGGCACTAGTTTTGTGGCTTTCGGGACGGGGATGTTACAATGAGGTGTTATACTGGATAATACTCACATTGAGTATTTGAGTCTTCTCTTTAAAGACATATTTGAATTGGAGGACTCTAATAAATTTAATGTAAAAAAGGTTTATCAAACATCTAGAGGGATTCTAGGAGAGATAAAATGGGTAGTGGTTCTAAAGAATTATGAAATATGAGTGTGGATTGAAGTGGGTGTAAGTGATCTTCTTTTATAGGTGAGGAAGTGATATTTATCCTTGGAATTGAATGGTAAGTAAGTTTTAAGGGATCAACAATAATTCATGACCTCTAGTAACCCAGTGTGGTTGGTCACATTATTACATTGGTAAAAGATAGAAAGGATTACATCACAAATGACTGAATATTTTCGTAGTCTTAGAATACTATATACATACATGATTTCCATATTATATTGGAAATAAAAAAAACTCTTCTTAAAAAACTCTCAAAAAATTTATTATTCCTTTTTTTAAATCCTTGAATTCATTTAAATATTCCTTCTTGTTACCCTAGGTAAATGAAACAAAAATAATGGGTGAGCTCAGATTCCTAGTAAGGGTTGTGTATAGTGGAATCTATCATGGTTACATGTGTAATACACAATATGGTATAGTGAATAATCAATAAAAATTTCATATAATCAATAATTAGTGAATTTAAGTTATCCATGGATAACATGGAAATGTAAATAATCACATGGATACTAATAAATAAGTTCATTATGGTAGAATTCATAATGCTGGAACACTTTATATTAGTATCAAGGCCTTGTGTCAAGACATCATTCTTACCATAAATTCCATATACAAGACATCATTCTTGTAATACTCTCTTTTTATAATAATATAATTTTTATAATAATTAAAACTCCCTTTGGTTTTAATTATTTAAGACCTTTTAAGGGAAATTTAAAAATTTTCAAGTTTAATTGTTACCCATACATATGGCATAGAGCCTACATAAAGGTAAAGTTTAAAACCTATACACGTGAGGGATTTACAGTGCTTCATAAGGGTAAAATAATGTTTTAAAAGGTTATATAAAGGTAAGACCTTGTATATGTGAGTTTAATAAAGGTATGTTGGGATTTTATTTAGCTATATAAGGTTAAATAGTAGTTTCATTGAGTTTTGTAAGGGTAACCCTTTTGCCTTATATGTTTCATAAAGGTAACTTGGTTGCGTAAGGGTAACCCGAGCATACTTCATAATGGTAACCAATATTTTCTAACTGATACATAATGGTAAAAACTCATTATTTATATATATATCATATCCTTTTACACATACCATTACATGATTTTAACCATAATTAAACATCAAATTATAATCCAAGGATCGCAAAGTCTAGTGTCTTGGATATTAGGTAAAAAAAATTAAAACAAGGGACTAAATAAAACATTTCTTTATTTATCATCCATTATGAGATCCTAACATATTTTGATCCCTTAAATCTACATAGGATAACCTAGGGATAACATGTACAAAGGGATGATCTAAAAATCTTAGTAAGGGAATAAACATTAAAATAAATCTTAGCACATGGATTAGAAGGCATAACATAATGATATAAAAAGGCATGGAACATGATTAAAAATATTGAATAATAGCATATAGAGCATGGTATAATATAATCATGGAATCATAGTAATGTGTAAGAAACATAAAACAGGACTTTAGTATAAGTCAAGGCTCATTGCATGTAGAGTAGTGCGAGTCAAGGCTAACCACCAAGACCATTGCAGATAGAGAACGAGTCAAGGCTAACTACCAAGACCATTTCACAGAACATATCATGAGAATAAACATTACCCAATTCATTGTAGGTATATCTTATCACACCCATAATAAAATTTCCATGAATATGTTTTCCGCATAAAGAATCATGCATAATCAATCAAACATAAACATAAGGGTTACACATAGAAAGAATTAGGTATCATAATCATGTCAAAAGGCATATAAAAAGGGAATTTCACAATTTTTTCTATTAAAGTATGGATTTAAATTATACATGGACATTAATAAGGTTATATAGTCATATATCATGTTAATTTATGTCAAACTTAAGTGAAAAGAGAGTTTAAGAAACTTTATAAATAAAACATTTTAGTACGGTTTAAGGGAAAACGTTAAAGATTCTTTAAATTAGAAAAGGAATAATTGTTTGTATAAAACCAGAATCAAACCAAGGTAGTTTTTCATGGTAAAATTATTGATTTTAGAAATATAATGGTTTATTAAAATATATTATGTATTCCATTTTAAAAAGGGTAATAAATCTAGAAGTTCCATTGAATCGGATTTTCTTTTCAAAAATATTTGAGAAGGGAACCATATTAAAACATGTATAACCCCATAAAATAAGTATTATATGATCTTTATACATGAGTTTCAAACATACACACATAATAAATAATAAGTAAATAAAAATAAAGTATCATTATATTTAGATAAAGAGAGAGAAAGAGTAACCCGAAGGAAAAAAATGGAGGTTCGGGTAGAATCCCTTACCTTATGTATGAAACAATTCCAAAATTGATCTTAATATCCTAAATAATCATACTAAATACATTAATTAATTAATTAAAAACCTTTTAAACATTTATTTTATTTATTATAATTTTATTAAGTTCATTTATGCCCCTTTTTATGGGTTATGAGATTCAATTTCATCGTTTGGGGTGCTTGTTTTCTTAGTTTTCATGATCAGTTTACTTATATACATGTATGAATAATCATGTAAGATGAGAATGGTTGTCCAAAATTGAAGTTATAAGTTATTAATTAACATATATAATATTAAATTATCATATAATTCATTTAGTTATTTTTTGTGAGGATGAATCATTAGATAAAATGTTAAAGATAATCATTTAGATTAATTTTAGCAGTTTTTCAATCACAACAAACTAGTTTTGTTCTATTATTTAATAACATATATATATATATATATAATGGTTCTAGAACATTAAATAATTTATAATACATATATTTTAATCTGGTTAAACCGTAAAAAAATTTCATGACCATCCTTGAAGATGGTAATGGAAATTGAAAACTCGGTCGTCCTTGAATGTGATAAATTAACACATCACAGATGATGTTTTCATTTTTAGTATAAAAGGAGGGAAAAAGATATATTATGATGAATTATTCCATTATAATAATAAAATAATATTATATTTAAGGTAATGGAGTTATCATACCATTTTTATGATGGTAGGTGAGTATAGGAAAAGAAAATAAAGGAACTTGAAAAGAAATTAAAAGAAAAGGAAGAGGGTATTACCTCTTGATTCCTTCTTCTTGAGAACCTCCTTAGGGGATTGGTTTTGGTCTATAGTTAAGAAAAAAATTCCCTATCTGTGGTTTAGAGGTTTGGGAAGAGTATTGGGTAGTATTTGGACAAGACTCAAGGCTTGAGAGGTGTGAAGATGAGAGGTGGTGAGGGGTGGTATTTATAGTGGAGGAGGGGGTGTTTTCTTATTATTTTTTTCATTATTTTATTATTTTGGATCAAGACTACAAATAGTTTGATAATTATCATAAAATATAATAAAATAATTAAGTATTTTTCTAGATTTTGAGCTTAAATCATCCTTACATCATCTAAGACTCCATAATTCATGTATTCAACATTTATCATAAATTACTGTGTTTTACTATTCACCAAAAATTCAAGTATTTGAAAAAAATCACAAAAATTCACCCAAAACATTTTTTTGATGTGTATAATTTAAAAATTAATTTCATTTTATGAAAATAATTTTATAAATATGATACATTTTAATTTTAATTAAAATTATCATTTACTTGTAAAATATATATTTTAAAATTATAATAGATTTTATAACACTTTGAAAGATTAACTAAGGTATCATAAGTTTATCTTAAAATAATAAGACAACATAATATTAATTTATGAATACATTTTATGAAATTAAATTCTATTTTAAATTATTAAATTAATCACAAAATTTTAATTAAATATTTATGACCTATAAAAATACCAACACTTAATTAATAATTTGTGAAACACTTATTTACTTATACTATGATATAATTATATCATATTACCATTTATAATATGATTAAATTATATTTATAATTTCATAGGTGAGGTTACTATTCCATTTTCTGGTTTACTGTTCATAAGGGTCACATTACTATTCCAAAGTTCAAGTTACTATTTCATTGGTATAGGTTCCTTAACTTCTTGAAATACTTTTTATTTCATTAATTTTTCATTTATAAAATTTATATTGTGTTATTTATGTGATTTAATGTGATTTATAATATATTAGATAATTATAATAAGGAAATTTCCATTGATAAAACTTTTGGTCATTAAATTCCTCCCCCCTTATGAAATTTCTCCCTTGAAATTTCATTTTACACACTAAGGTGAAAATAGGTGCGAGTACTTCTCTTTCATTAATTTATTTGGTTCCTATGTTTCTTATTCATACTTATAGTTCTTCCAAAGTACTTTGACCAGTTGAGTGGTCTTTTTGAATAGAAATTTATCTCTACAATCCAAGATCTTCACTAGATTCTCCTCATAAGATAGATCATTCTCCAATTGTACCACCTATGAATTCAGTACTTGTGAGGGATATGGTTTGTACTTACTTAAGAGGGATGTGTGGAATACATTGGGTACTTGAGACAGGGTTGGTGGGAGTGCTAGTCAATAAGCCACATCTCTAACATGGTCAAGGATCTCGAAGGGGCCGATGTACTTGGGACTCATATTTCCTTTCTTCCCAAATATCAAGATCCTGTTCCGTGGAGATATACAGAGGAATACCATGTCTCTGACCTTAAAATCAAGGTCTCATCGACGATTGTCTGCATAACTATTCTGTTGACTTTGGGCTTCCTTGATGTACTGTCGAATGGTTTTCACCTTTTCCAACATTTCTTCTATCATTTTAGGTTCTAGTAGCTTATGTTCACTGACTTTATCCTAGCATGTCGTTGTTCTTCACCTTTTCCCATAAAGGTCTTTATATAGATACATTTGGGTTCTTGAGTAGAAACTATTGTTGTAAGAGAACTCAACCAGATAAAGTTGTTGGTCTCATCCTCCTTTTAAGTCCATAAAACATGCTCTTAATAAGTCTTCTAGTGTCTGAATATTATTCTCATATTGGCCATTGTTTTGAGGATAATAGGTCGTACTTAAGTTAAACTCATTGTTCAGAGCATGTTGAGGACTTTTCCAAAACTTGGAGGTCAATCGTTGATCTCGATTGGATATAATTGATAGTGGTACTCCATACATACATACCACTTCCTTGATGTATATATGTGCAAGTTTATCCAATGAGATGTCCTCTTCAATTGTGATAAAGTGAGATGTCTTTGTAAGATGATCCACAACAACCCATATAGAATTGTTCCCTCTGGATATCTTTGGAAGTCCAATGATAATGTCTATTATAATGTTTCCCCATTTCCATGTTGTAATGAATAATGGTTTCATCATCCCTATAGACTATTGTCTTTCAGTCCTCACTTTCTGACATACCAAGCACTTTGATGTATATTCAGTGATCTCCTTTTTCATATTGTCCTGCCAATTTTTCTCTTAGAGATCTTGATACATCTTTGTATCTCTGGGTGAATAGAGAAGGTTGAGTTATGTGTATAATTTAGAAGATACTTCTTTATCTCTGGATCAAATGGTACACATAATCATGACCCAAATATCATGACTCCTTCCTTATCCATTTGGAACTCTCAGGATTTCCCATTTATGATAGCTTCCACCATTTTCTGAATTTCCACATCATTCATTTGAGAATCCTTTATTTTATCCATAAGGTATGGTTGAGAAATCATTTGAGAAATGATTGATGATGCTCCTTCCTTAAAAATTCCCATGTCCATCCTTTTTACATCTAAGAATATTGGATCCTTCTCAATTATCATCATTGAAAAATATGCAAGATCCATTCTACTTATAGAATCTTATACCTTCTTTGATTTACCAAGATGGTAGTGGATTGAGAATTAATAATCCTAGATGATATCTAAACATCTTTACTAGTTCATATTAAGTTCCTTTAATGTGAATATATATTTGAGACTCTTATTATCAGTATATATCTCACACTTCTCCCCATATAGATAATTCTGCTAGATTTTTAATGCAAAGATCACAGCTTTCAACTCTAGATCATGTGTGAGATAGTTTTTCTCATGGATTTTCAATAGCCTTGAGGTTTAGGCTATCATTTTTGTCATTTTTCATCAGTACACAGCCTAATCTCTTTTTTGAAGCATCGATGCACACCAAAAAAAAGTTATCCACTTGTCGGGAGTGTGATTACTAGTGTAGTGTTAAACCTCTTTTTGAGCTACTTAAAGCATTCCTTACATTCTTGAGTCCAGAAAAACTTCACTCACTTCTATTTCAGGTTGTTTATTGGGTTTTTAAACCATGATAATTTCTTCAAAAAAATTCAGTAATACCCAGATAGACCAAGAAAGTTATGGATCTCTATTATAGATGTTGTTCTTGACGACTCTTCGATTGCCTTTTTCATGGAAGGGTCTACATATCTCCCTTTTCTGGTAATAACATTCCCTAAGAATGATACTTCCTCCATCTAAAACACACATTTACTATACTTTTTAGATAGTCTCTCCCTTCATAAAGTCTTTAGCACAGTATTCAAATGCTCCTCATGTTTCTCCTTTCCCTTATAGTATATCAAAATATCACCAATAAAGACTACCAAAAATTTATTGAGGTAATATATAAAGACTCTATTCATTATGTCCATTAATATTTTTGGAGCATTTGTGAGTTTGAAAGGCATCACTATGAACTCATCGTGTCCATACCTCATTCAAAAGGCAGTCTTGGGAATATCTTCATTCCTCACCTTTAATTTATGATATCCCAACCAAAGGTCCACCTTAGAGAAATAACTGGCACCATAGATCTTTTTGAAAAAGTCCTCTATTTATGGTAGGGGATACTTGTTCTTTATCATGATTTTTATTAAGTCCACAATAGTTGATGTACAGGTGCATTGATCCATCAATATTCTTGAAAAAGAGGACTAGTTCACCCCCTGGTGAATCACTTGGGCATATAAAACCCTTGTCTAGATTCTACTGTAATAGCTTATTTTTTTCTTCTATCTCAACAGTGTCTTTTCTATAAGGTGTCTTTGATATAGGTAGACTGTAACGACCCAAATTTTTTCAATGAAAATTCCCTTCTTATAATTATGACATAAAATAACATGAAAACACAACATAATGAACTAATAAGTGATAAGTGACCTTTAAACATAAGTTTGTCACTCCTGTGTTTGGGATTTCAAAAATCCAACATACACGGTTGTGTTCAAGATGATTTTTGGAGTCTATTGAAACAAAAATAATTTTTGGGGAGTAGTGACCCACCCTTATGAATAGTAACATACCCTTATTAATATTAATATGACCCTTATGAATAGTAAATCATCCAGCATAAGATTAACATTACCTATGAATAATTAAATAAAATTTAGACATCTTAGAACGTGACAATTTGACCTTAGTAAACGTTTTGGTATTTTGTAAGTCATAAATAATTAATTATAATTAATTAATTAATTTAAAAGAATATTTATTTCCATAAAATGTATTCATAAATTATTGAATCGATGTCTTATAGTTTTTAGATAATTTTATAAGACCCTACGTAATTTTTGAAAGCACTATAAAATCAGTTTTAATCTTAAAAACTGTTTTTTAAGTAAATTATGATTTTAATTAAATATTAAATTAATAATATTTAGAAAATTATTTCTGAAAAATTTAATTCATTTTTTGATTCTACACGTCGAAAAATGTTTGGGGTAAATTTTTGGGATTTTTCTGAGATACTTGAATTTTTTATGAATAGTGAAATACCGTAATTTACAAAAATAAGCTAAATAAGCTAATTATAGAGGCATGTGTGATGTTCTTCTGATGTAAGACCACTTGGTTCGGGATTAAATTATAAAATTACTATTATTTTTCGTTCAATACTTTCTATTCCTTGTCTTAGGGGAAATTAATAAACTAATGAATTTTATATTAAGGAAACTCCTCTCCCCTCCACTATAAAAGCCACCCTTCACACCCTCATTTCCTCACACCTATAAAGCTCCAATACTCCTCTAAACTCTACCCAAAAACCTTCCCTATCCCCTCACCCATGTCCAAGATCTCCTGTTCTCATCAAAAGACCAGGCTTAGGCCCATAAGGAGGTTCTCAAGAGAAGGATTCAAGTGGTAATTTCCCTCCCTCTTCTCCTTTAATTTCCTTTCAAGTTCAAGTTCATTTCTTGATCTCTCCCCACCTATCTTCATCCAAATGATATTGTAACTCCAGTATTAAACATATTCTGTAATTTTATGATTCTAATGTGATATTATATCATCCAACCCCCTTTCCTTCTTCCTTTTATTTTATTAAAGAGAACGTTGTTCGTGAGGTGTTAATTTATCACCTTCAAGAACGACATGCTTTCTTCTTCCATTTCTGCCTTAATATCTTGTCATAAAACCATTTTTATGGTTGAAACAGAATATTTTATGTTTATTATGTTCTATTTAAAGTTATGGAAATAACCTATGGCCATATTACTAAGTGATAAGTTAAAACAAGTTTGTTGTGATCCAAAAAACCGCCCAAATTGACCCAAATAACCATCATTTAATTATTATCTGATGAGTCATCCACATGGATATAATATAATTAATTATAAGATAATTCAAACTAATGTAATATCATTAGTGACATGTAATATCATTTCTGGATGTTTACCCATGTTCTACTCGAACTTCAATTTAGGAATACAAGTGAACCACCCAAGAAAATCCATAAAAACGAACATCCCCGAACAATGTTTTTAAAATCTATAAGTCATCCAAAGGAACATAATATGACATAATGAAACAATAATAAACCCTATTAATTTACACATGGTTCTGGATTTATAATTAATGAATATAATGTCATTATACAGGACATTAAAGAGAAGGAAGCATTCGGATACAAGGTAAGGGGATATTCTCAAACCCAACTTTCACCCTTCGGGTTCTACCTATTTCACTCCATTTTGATATGGTCACTCCTTAAAGATCATTTTTTCATAATTTTATTTCCTTTACTGGGATATACATGTTTTCTAATGAATTTTATTTCAATCCAAATGTTTTCCAAAAGAACTCTTCTTTTAAGAACTCAACTTTTACCTCTCATTCATGGTTGATGGTTCTTGTATCAAGTATGTTGTTCCCTATTTCTTTGGGGAACCTAGAGATTATTAATTTATTCTTATGAGATGAAACCCATTACTTACCATGTGTTAGTTATGTTAACTTTTTAATTATGTTTTATGTGGCAAGCATGATAATGATAATGTTATGATGTGATGGATGCGCCCGAAATTATATAGCGCAATTATGAATGTTTCAAAGTGACGGGTGTTCTCGGAATTATACAGCGCTCCAATGCATTGGGTAAAGTGATTAATCTCATGAGTAAATTTGAAATGATGTGTGAACAAAATTCTATCATGGTTCACAAGTATGTTTGGTAGTTAACCACTAAGACATGTTGTTTCATTTTTATGCATTGCCACATTTCAAGTCTTTTATTTATGCTCCTCTCATGTTCATGATCTTTTGCATATGTTATGGTTATGATCACCCCATGATATATTGTTCTTATCTATCCTTTTACTGGGATTCTATCTCACCCCTTTTGATGTATATCCTCAGTTGGCAACATGTACTAAGGAGAGGACAAGTGCCAATAAGAAGATAGAGAAGAAGAAATTAAATAAATGTTTATGCTTGATGTTGTATTTATTATGTGTGGTATTAGTTTTCCCAAGACACTAAACCTTTGGATCCTCTATGTGTAATACTATTATGTTTTTTATCTTTGAAATGATGTAATAGTAATGTAATAAAAGGTCGGGTCTCTATAGTTGGTATCAGAGTCAAGGTTTAGTTAATTTGGGAATTAGGATTAGTGAACCCTAGTGAAAACCTCTAGTATGAGACTAAGTAAAAATATGAACACAAGAATATTTACCTAGGGATTCCATATGTTCTATTTTTGGTATAATTTTTTAAATTAATTCATGACTTGTTTACTTATGTTTTTTTCTAACCTTTTCTATTTTAGAAAATGGTGGGAACTAGGAGACATCAGGCCAACAACTCATGCGAGGGACAATGCAAGGATTTCCCGAATGACATCCCCAATGATTTGGGAGGTGGAGTTCAAAACTTCATGGATATGATTACCCAATTATCTCAGGTTATGAATAATAACCATAATAATGGGGAATTTCCTCCTTCACCAAAAAGGGAGAAATTGGTTATCGAATGTTTTATTCGGCAACGACCACAGAAATTTTGTGGATCTTCCGATCCACTAGGTGCGGAACAGTGGTTCAACTCCATGGAGAAGATCTTTTCTGTGATTCGCTGTTTTGAGACGGAGAAGGTGACTCTAGCTGTTTATCACCTAGATGGAGAAGTTGATCAATGGTGGGCTTTGATTAAGAACACCAAGCCAAGGGAGGAAATTAAAGAGATGGAATGGGATGACTTTAAGATAATTTTTCTTAATAAGTATTTCCCAAAAACTCTTCGCATTAAGATGGAGAGAGAATTCATAGAACTCAAGAAAAAATAAGGAGAATATTTCACAACATAAGAATAAAATTTTACATGGCTCGCAATGTATGCTTTGGGTTTTGTTATCAACAATGATAGCAAAATTGATAGATTCTTTAGTGTATTAAAACCACAGCTTCAAAAGGCTCTTAAAATTCGAGACTTTGGGAGTTATGAAGAAGTTGTTTGGTGTTCTCTCAAAGTGGAGATGGAGTTTGGAGAATGGTACCATGGTTATGGTGATAAGAAAAGGAATATGGAGTTTCAAGCTGGTGGATCTAGTGACAAAGGTGGGAAGAAAAATCAATGACCCACATGCCGAAAATGTGGGAAGTTGCACCATGGGAACTGCCTCAAAGGGACGGGGAAATGCTTCAAGTGTGGGAAAGAAGGAAAGCATTCTCAAGAGTGTCGAAAACACATGAAAAGGAAAATAATGTAGCCGATGAAAGGAGGAACCACTCATGGTTCAATGCTACAACTGTTAGGAGCTAGGGCACTATGAAAACTAGTGCACTAAACCTCGAGTTCTCAAGGGTAATCAGCATCAGAAACCACCAAATCCAAAGGAACAAGGGAAGGATTATGCCATCACTACTGTGGAGGTGTAGCATGATAATGAAGTCGTACAAGGTACACTTCCTATTCACTAAATAATGGAAAAAGTCTTATCTGATTCTGGTTCTACGCATTCCTTTATATCTTGCAAGTTTGCTAGAACTATAGAATCAAAGCCTCGAAACCTTGAAGTAGAGATATCTATAAAAACACCAAGTGGTGCATTCATTGAAACCCAAGTGTTTGACTCTTCTCCTATTGGCGTATGTGGGAAGATTCTTCTGGAAAATCTCGTAATACTTCCCTTTGTGGAATTCGATGCTATAATGGGAATGGACTGGCTCTCGTTATATAGAGTGCATATCAACTGTCGGGAAAATGAAATATCTTTTCATATTATAAACCATCCCATGATCCTCTACAAATTCAAGGAAGATCATGAATCTACTTTGAAAAATCCTTAAATGGTGTGGGTGTTGATTCCTTATGAAGAAGCATACCTCGCCTAAATGGTTGAGTCGAAGGAAAGTTCCAACCTTGAGGAAATGCCCATCATGAGGGAATACTACGATGTATTTCCCGAAGAGTTACCTAGAATTCCCCTGGATCATGAGGTAGAGTTCTCAATTTAACTCATACCTAGAGCTACTCCTATCTCAAAGTTCCCCTATAGGATGGATCCTATCGAACTAGAGGAGTTAAAGAAGCAGCTGTAAGAGAATCTGGAAAAAGGGTTCATACTCCCTAGTGCATCGCCTTGGGGTGCACCAGTGCTCTTTGTGAAGAATAAGGATGGAACAATGCGGCTGTGTATCGATTATTGGGAACTCAACAAGATCACCATAAAGAACAAGTATCCTCTCCCAAGGATTGATGAATTGTTTGACTAGTTAAGAGGATCTCAATATTTCTAAAAGGTGGATCTTCGTTCTGGATATCATCAGGTAAAGGTGAAGAAGGAAGATATTCAGAAGACTTCCTTTTGTACAAGGTATGGGCACTATAAGTTTTTGGTGATGCCCTTCAGACTTAATAATTCCCCTTAAATCTTCATGGATTTGATGAATAGATTCTTTAGACATTACCTCGACAAATTTGTGGTAGTGTTTATCGATGATATTCTCATCTACTCCAAGAGAAAGGGTGAACATGAAGAACATCTAAGACTTGTGTTAGTGACAATGAGAAAGGAGAAGTTGTATGCCAAGTTCAGCAAGTGTGACTTTTGGATGAATCAATTCACATTCTTGGGACATGTGATCACAAGTGAGGGAATTTCTTTGGATCCTTCAAAGACAAAGGTGATTGAGGAATGGCCTAGGCCCTCTAGTGTCACAGAAATCAGTAGTTTTATTGGATTAGCTGGGTACTACCGACGTTTTTTGAGAAACTTCTCATGATTTTCAAGCCCGCTAACTAAGTTAACAAGGAAAGGGGTAAATTATGTCTAGACGGAAGAATGTGAGGGAAGATTCAAGGATCTAAAGATAAGGCTGATCACTGCACCTGTACTCACACTACTGAAAAGTGGAGAAAGTTTTGTGATATACTGTGATGATTCAAAGAAAGGCTTGGGTAGTGTACTCATGAAAAATGATAATGTGATAGCCTACACCTCACGATAGTTGAATATCCATGAGCAGAACTACCCGACGCGTGATCTAGAGCTGGCAGCCATGATTTTTGCCTTGAAAATCTGGCAGCACTACCTTTATAGTGAGAAGTGTGACATATACACCGACCACAAGAGCCTAAAGTATATATTCACACAAAAGGATCTCAACATGCATCAAACGAGATGGTTAGAGATAATAAAGGATTACGATTTCTCTATTCACTATCATCCTAGAAAGGCGAACAAGGTAGTTGATGCTCTAAGTAGAAAAGAACCTGCTACTCTATCCATGTTGTGGATTGAGAAAGACCCTATCTTCTTGGATATTCATAGGATGTATTTGTAAATCATAATGGAAGGGGATACATCCTACCTTTCCCAATTGATTGCACAACCATCCATCCAGGAGAAGATTAAGGAAGCACAAAGGGATGATGTGGAGATACAAAAGAGGTTGAATGCAATAAAGGAAGGGAAGTTGCAAGAGTTCCATATCGACGATGATGGTGTGATTCAGTTTGGAATGCAGCTTTGTGTGCCTTCATCACCTGGGATAAAGAAGGATCTTTTGGATAATGCACATAGCTCAACATTCTCTATCCATCCTGGGAGTACCAAGATGTACTGTAATCTCCGAGAACACTTCTGGTGGGATAACATGAATAAGGAGATTGTGGAATATATATCAAGGTGCTTGGTATGTCAGCAAGTTAAAGCTGAGCGACAAAAGTCCAAGGGTATGATACAGCCACTGCCTATACCCATGTGGAAATGGGAAAACGTTACTATGGACTTTTTCATGGGTCTCCCGAAGACGTCAAAGGTAAATAATGCGATATGGGTTTTGGTTGACCGACTCACCAAGACTGCCCATTTTATCACTATTTGAGAAGATCTCTCTCTTGATCAACATTCAAAGATATATGTGAAGGAAGTGGTGAGACTGCATGGTGTTACACTCTATTGTCTCTTCCCGTGATCCAAGGTTCACATCTAAATTCTGGAGGAGCATTCAACATGCTTTGAGTACTGAATTAAATTTCAGCACGGCCTATCACCCCCAAACTGATGGTCAGTCTGAAAGAACTATGCAGAAGCTTGAAGATATGCTAAGAGCCTGCTCTCTTGAATTCAAAGGTGGTTGGGATGAGCATCTTCCATTGGCTGAGTTCTCATACAACAATAGCTTCCACTCGAGTATTCAGATGGCTCCATATGAAGCTCTGTATGGAAAGTGATGTAGAACTCCAACCTATTGGGATGAAGTTGGAGAAAGAAAGCTACTTGGACCTGATCTTGTGCAAGAGATGACAGAGAAGGTTCAAGTCATCCAGAAACACATCAAAGCTGCTCAAAGTAGGAAAAAGAGCTATGTTGACAACCGTCGAAGGGACTTGGAGTTCGACATTGGAGATAAATTATTCCTTCGAATATCTCCATGGAAGGGATTCATGCGATTCGGGAAGAAAGGGAAGCTAAGACCAAGGTATATTGGCCCCATTAAGATCCTTGACCGCATAGGAGCCGTGGACTATCATCTTGCACTTCCACCGAATATGGCTCGAGTACATGATGTGTTTCATGTATCACTACTGAGGAAGTACATACTAGACCCCTCACATGTACTAAACTCAGAGGTGGTGCAGCTGGAAGATGATATCTCCTATGAGGAGCAGCCAGTAAAGATTCAGGATCGAAGGGATAAGGTTCTACGCAACAAGACAACCCATCTTGTCAAAGTGTTATGGAGGAACTATAAGTTTGAGGAAGCAACTTGGGAACCAAAAGAGCCAATGAAGGAGAATTACCCTCACCTGTTTGTGTAAATGAAATTTCGGGGGTGAAATTTCTTAAGGGGGAAGAATGTAACAACCCAAAGGTTTTCAATGAAAATTCCATTCTTATAATTATGACATAAAATAACATGAAAACCCAAAATAATGAACTACTAAGTGATAAGTGACCTTTAAACAAAATTTTGTCACTCCTATGTTTGGAATTTCAAAAATCTGACATACACGGTTGTGTTCAAGATGATTTTTGGAGTCTATTGAAACAAAAATAATTTTTCGTGAATAGTGACCTAACCTTATGAATAGTAACATACCCTTATGAATATTAATATGACCCTTATGAATATTAAATCATCCAACATAAGAGTAAAATTACCTATGAATGATTAAATAAAATTTAGACATCTTAGAAAGTGACAATTTGACCTTAGTAAACGTTTTGGTATTTTGTAAGTCATAAATAATTAATTATAATTAATTAATTAATTTAAAAGAATATTTATTTCCATAAAATGTATTCATAAATTATTTAATCAATGTCTTATAGTTTTTAGATAATTTTATAAGACCCTACGTAATTTTTGAAAGCACTATAAAATCAGTTTTAATCTTAAAAACTGTTTTTTTAAGTAAATTATGATTTTAATTAAATATTAAATTAATAATATTTAGAATTTTTTTTTTTGAAAAATGGACTAAATTTTTGGATTCTACACATCAAAAAAAATTTGGGGTAAATTTTTGGGATTTTTCTGAGATACTTGAATTTTTTTTGAATAGTGAAATACCGTAATTTACAAAAATAAGCTAAATAAGCTAATTATAGAGTCATTTGTGATGTTATACTGATGTAAGACCACTTGGTTCGGGATTAAATTATAAAATTACTATTCTTGGTCATTCAAGACTTTCTATTCCTTGTCTTAGGAGAAATTAATAAACTAATGAATTTTATATTAAGGAAACCCCTCTCCCCTCCACTATAAAAGCCACCCTTCACACCCTCATTTCCTCACACCTCTCAAGCTCCAAGCCTTCTCTAAACTCTGCCCAAACACCTTACCTAGCCCCTGCCCCACTTCCAAGAGCTTCTAGTCTCATCAAAAGACCAAACTTAGGCCCTTAAGGAGTTTCTCAAGAGAAGGATTCAAGAGGTAATTTCCCTCCCTCTTCTCCTTTAATTTCCTTTCAAGTTCAAGTTCATTTCTTGATCTCTCCCCACCTATCTTCATCCAAATGATATTTTAACTCCATTATTATACATATTATGTAATTTTATGATTCTAATGTTATATTATATCATCCAACCCCCTTTCCTTCTTCCTTTTATTTTATTAAAGAGAACGTTGTTCGTGAGGTGTTAATTTATCACCTTCAAGAACGACATGCTTTCTTCTTCCATTTCTACCTTCAGATCTGGTCATGAAACCATTTTTATGGTTGAACCAGAATATTTTATGTGTATTATGTTCTATTTAAAGTTCTGGAACTAACCTATGTTCATATTACTAAGTGATAAGTTAAAACAAGTTCGTTGTGATCCAAAAACAGCCCAAATTGACCCAAATAACCATCATTTAATTCTTATCTAATGATTCATCCACATGGATATAATATAATTAATTATAAGATCATTAAAACTAATTTAATATCATTAGTTACATGTAATATCATTTTTGGATGTTTACCCATCTTCTACCCAAACTTCAATTTATGAATACAAGTGAACCACCCAAGAAAATCCATAAAAACGAACATCCCCGAACAATGTTTTTAAACTCTATAAGTCGTACAAAGGAACATAATATGACATAATGAAACCATAATTAACCCTATTAATGTGCACATGGTTCTGGATTTCTAATTAATTAATATAATGTCATTATACAGGACATTAAAGAGAAGGAAGCATTCAGATACAAGGTAAGGGGAAATTCTCAAACCCAACTTTCACCCTTTGGGTTCTACCTCTTTCACTCCATTTTGAAATGGTCACTCCTTAAAGATCATTTTTTCATCATTGTATTTACTTTACTAGGATATACATGTTTTATAATTAATTTTATGTCAATCCAAATGTATTCCAAAAGAACTCTTCTTTTAAGAACTCAACATTTACCTCTCATTCATGGTTGATGGTTCTTGTATCAAGTATGTTGTTCCCTATTTCTTTTGGGAACCTAGATATTATGAATGTATTCTTATGAGATGAAACCCATTCCTTAACATGGGTTATTTATGTTCACTTTTTATGTATGTTCCATGTGGAAATCATGATAATGATAATGTTATGATGTGACGGGTGCGCCCGAAATTATATAGCACGATTATGAATGCTTCAAAGTGACGGGTGCGCCCGGAATTATACAGCGCTCCAATGCATTGGGTAAAGTGATTAATCTCATGAGTAAATTTTAAATGATCTGTGAACAAGATTCTAGCTTGGTTCACAAGTATTTTTGGTAGTTAACCACTAAGAAATGATGTTTCATTTTTATGCATTGCCACATTTCAAGTATTTTATTTATGCTCCTCTCATGTTCATGATCGTTTGCCTATGTTATGGTTATGCTCACCCCATGATATATTGTTCTTATATATCCTCTTACTGGGATTCTAGATCAACCCTTTTGATTTATATCCTCAGGTGTCTATATGTACTAAGGAGAGGACAAGTGCCAATAAGAAGCTAGAGAAGAAGAAATTAAATAAATGTTTATGCTTGATGTTGTCTTTGTTATGTGTGGTCCTAGTTTTCCCAAGACACTAAACCTTTGGATCCTCTATGATTAATACTATTATGTTTTTTATCTTTTAAATGATTTAGTATTAATGTAAGAAGAGTATGGGTCGCTATACAGACATCCAGAAATAAGTTCAATTGAGAACTTAACCTCTAAATCAGTAGGAAGACCCGAAAATTCTTCAGGGAATACATCAGTGTAATCCATCTTTGTGGGAATGTCTTTGAGCTTGATAATATCCTTAATCTCAATTATTTGAGCAAGATATGATTTCTCATAAGGTAGTAATATTCATACATAAGATGATGATTCTGAAAGATATTTATCTTTCTCCTTACACTTGTAAAAAATTGGAGGATTCTTTGGGATTTGAAGATTGATCTCCCTTTCCTGAAATTTGATGTTGTATTTGTATAAAGATATCCAATCCATGAACAATATAGAATAAAACTCTACCAAATGGAGTATGATAATATTTACTAGGAGGTTCAATCCACAAACATTAACTAGGGAGGAGTTATGTACTTTGGATGAAATAATTTCCCCATTTTTTGTTCTAATAGATAACTCAACCTCCAAATTTTGAGGTTGTGTTTGAATAGTTCTACTAAAATTACAAGATATTAAAGAATGTGTAGAACTAGAATCAAATAGTACATTCACTATTCTTTAATGAATAATCAGTGTACCTGTTACCATGTCATTGTTAGGATCTACCTCAACAGTAGTAATATCATATGCCCTTCCATTCTACCTTGGAAGTTGATGTTGATTGCCTCCGAAAACCCTAGGATTAGGGAATTATTTCACAAAATTCCCTTGTTCCTTGCAGTTGAATCACTGCACTACTGGATAAGAATTGATATGATCCTTCCTTTCTTCTTCCACATTAATGAGATTCTTCATATCCCTTTAGCAGTTCTTAGCTAGATTCCCTATTCTTATACATTTGAATCATTTTTGGGTTCCCTTTAAACAATTTCCAGGATGCCTCTTACCATAAATTTTACATATGGGATATTCAGTCTTGTTTCCATCATGGGATTTATTTGCTGATCCACCCATATTAGACTCCATTTTCTACTTTTTGTCACTCAGCCCACAAGACCCCTGAGATTCTATGATCTCTATTTCAACCTTGAGGGAACAACAAACAATATCTTCATAGCTATCAAAATATCAAATCACAAATTCTTTTCATATACTCAACTTTAGTCCACTAAAGAAGTGATTCACATTACTTTTAGGTTTCATAAAAAATCTGGAGGTGTATCTTGCAAGCCTTGTAAATTTTGCTTCATACGCCCTGATAGAATCATCTTCTATTTTCTTAATTATAAGGAAATATCTTTCCATCTTGAGATGGAAGGTTTGTGGAAAATATTTATTGAATAACATTTTATTGAATTCCTCCCAATCCATGGAATCAATTTCTTCCTTAGACTTCATTTTTTTTATCTGTGTCCACCACTGATCATCTTCCTCATCAAAACGATAGATCACCAGCACAACGTTCTCTTCTTATGATTACTAGAGGATGGAGAATATATTTTCAACGGAGTTAATCAACTATTACATGAGTAGGGGATAAAAAGATACACTAAACATGGGAGTTCTTTTCTGTATAAATTATTTCACCATAACTTTCTCTATCTTAGGATAAGCAGGTTGTTCCATGTGATTCAAGTTATTATTCATAATTTGATCTAGTTGAGCAAGTATTATCATGAGGTTTTGATAACTTTTTTCCATCATATTTGGAATGTCATTATGGAAATAATCACATTTCATAACACATTGATTGTTGGAATGAGTTCTTCTATTCCCATCCATTAACTAAGAAAAAAGAAACTGCAATTAGTGGGATTGAATACTTAACTAATAATCATAATAAAAGAAAACATTGAACATAAAAGGATAAACTTATAAAGGAAAATCATATCCAAACTTATGATTCCCTAGGTTTCAATCTAGGTTATCCATGATCTATTTCCTAAAATATATTTTCTTATGGGAATTTCTTTGTTCCCTTAATAATGGTTTGTAATGAGAAAATTAATTTACTAAAGAATGTCCCCCAGGAGTGTCAAACCAGGTGCATAGTAAGGCCTATTTTTGTGTACCATGTTACCCCAAGTTAAACCTAGAACACCTTGTCATATTTCTTACTCATAGGTACATTCATTCTAGAGCCACGTCTACTGGTAGTATCCAGACAAGGATATATTTTCTTGATAAACCACTTACTCTATACTTACCAAAATTTAGGTATGTTTTCTCATACTTAGTATTATCCCTAGGGTTCTTACTAAAGTGATTTATTCATAGTCTCAAAAAATAAAGAAAATTTTCCTTTGATACCAACTATAGAGAACCTAGAATTTTACACATATCATTATATGATTTTAAGTATAATTAAACACAAAATTACAAGCCAAAGATCATAAAGTCTAATGTTTTAGAGATTAGGTACATAAAACTGAAAACATGGTACTAAATAAAACATTTCTTTATTTATCATCCATTATGAGATCATAAATTCCTTTTATATTTAAATATGCATAGGATAACCTAGGGATAACATGTAAAAATGTATGATATAAAAATCCTATTAAGGGAATAAACATTAAAATAAAGCTTATCACATGGGTTAGAAGGAATAAAATAATGATATAAAAAGGCATGGAACATGATTAAACATATATAATAATAACATATGAAACCTGGGATAATATAATCATGGAATAATAGTAATGTGAAAGAAACATAAAACAAGACCTTATCGTGATTCATGGCTCATTTCACATATACGATCGCGAGTCAAGGCTAACCACCAAGATCGTTGCACATGGAGCACGAGTCAAGGCTAACCCCCAAGATTATTGCACATGAAGTCTCATGAGACTAAACATTACCCAATTAATTGAAGAAATATCTATGCACACACATCATAACATGTTAATTAATATTTTTTTCCACATAAAGAATCATACATAAGCAATCAAACATAAACATAAGGGTTACCCAAGGAAATAATTCGGTATCATAATCATGTCAAAAGTTATATCAAAAGGGAATTTCACAATGGTGTTAATGAAAGGATGGATTTAAATTATAAATGGAAATTAATAATGTAATATAGGCATGAATCATGATAATTGATGTCAAACTAAAGTGAAAAGAGTATTTAAGATACTTTAGAAATAAAACATTTTAGTATGGTTTAAGGGAAAACTTTCAAGATTCTTTAAAATGGAAAGGGTGTAATTGTTTTTATAAAACCATAATTGAACCAAGTTAGTTTTTCATGATAAAATTAGTGATTTTTGAAAAATAATTGTGTCTTAAAACAGATTATGGTGTTCACTTTAAAATAGGTAAGAAATTGTGAAGTTCTATTGAACTGGATTTTCTTCTCAGAAAGATTTGAGAAAGAAACCATATTAATACATGTATAACCCCATAAAAGAAGGATGATATGATCTAGATACATGATTTTGGAACATAAAAACAGAATATAGAATAAGTAAATAAAAATAATGATGAATTATATTTTGATAAAGATTGATAATGAGTTACCTGAAGGAAAAAAAATGGAGGTTCTGGTAGAATCCCTTACCTTATGTCTGAAATGATTCTACAGTTGATCTTAATATCCTAAATAATAAAATTAAATCCATTTATAAATTAATTAATAACATTTTATACATGTATTTTATTTATTATAATTTTATTAAGTTCATGTATGTCCCTTTTGATGGGTTATGAGATTCAATTTAATCATTCAAGAGTTCCTGTTTTCTTAGTTTTCATGATCGGTTTACTTATATACATGTACGGATAATCATGTAAAATGAGAATGGTTGTACATAATTTAAGTTATAATTTATTAATTAATATATATAATATTAAATTATCATATAATTCATTTGGTTATTTTTGGTGAGGATGAATTATTAGATACCATGTTAATATAATTGTTTAGATTAATTTTAGCGGTTTTTTGATCCCAACAAACTAGTTTTGTTCTATTATTTAATATCATATATATATATATATAATGGTTATAGAACATTAAATAAGTTATAATACATATATTAGAATCTTTTTCAACCATAAAAATGGTTTCATGACCAGACTTGAAGATAGTAATAGAAATTGAAAACATTGTTGTCCTTGAATGCGATAAATTAACACATCACAGACGATGTTTTCATTTTTAGTATAAAATGAGGGGGAAAGAGAGATGATGATGAATTATTAAATTAGAATAATATAATTCCAGTATATTTAAGTTATTGGAGTTATCATACCATTTTTACTAGGGGAGGTGAGGATATAAAAATAAAAGAACAGAAATTGAAAGAAATTAAAACAAAAGAAACAGGGCTTTACCTCTTGATTCCTTCTTCTTGAGAACCTCCTTAAGGGATTAGTTTTGGTCTTTTGTAAAGAAAAAAATCTCCTGGATGTGGGGTAGAGGTTTGGAAAGATTATTGGGTAGAATTTGGACAAGGCTCAAGGCTTGAGAGGTGTCAGGAGAAGAGGTGGCGAGGGGTAGTATTTATAGCGGAGGAGGGGGTGTTTTCTCATTATTTTATTCATTATTTTATTATTTTGGCTCAAGAATATGATTAGTTTGAGTATTATCATAAAATATAATAAAATAATGAATTATGGTTCTAGATTTTGGGCTTAAATCGTCATTACATCATCTATGACTCCATAATTCACGTATTTAGCATTTATTTTAAATTACCGTATTTTACTATTCACCAAAAATTCATGTATTTTAGAGAAATCCCAAAAAGTAACCCTAAATTTTTTTTGATATGTAGAATTCAAAAATTAACTCCATTTTATAAAAATAATTTTATAAATATAAGAAATTTTAATTTTAATTATAATCATCATTTGCTTGGAAAATATAGATTTTAAAATTATAAGAGATTTTATAACACTTTGATATATTAACTGAGGTCTCATAAATTTATCTTGAAATCATAAGATAAAAAATATTAATTTATGAATACATTTTATGAAAATAAATTATATTTTAAATTATTAAATTAATAACAAAATTTTAATTAAATATTTATAACCTATAAAAATACCAACACTTAGTTAATAATTTTTGAAACACTTATTTACTTATACTATGATATAATTATATCATATTACCATTTATAAGATGTTTAAATTTTATTTATACTTTCATAGGTGAGAGTACTATTCAATTTTCTGGTTTACTATTCATAAGGGTCACATTAATATTTCAAATTTTAAGTTACTATTTCATTGGTATAAGTTCCTCAAATTCTTGAAATACTTCTTATTTCATTAATTATTAATTTATAAAGTCTATATTTTGGTCTATATTTGATTTAATGTGATTTTTACTATATGAAATAATTATAATAAGGGAATTTCCATTGATAAAACTTTAGGTCATTACAATGTAAGGGTATCCCTGAGTTCATAAAGGTTGTTTAAAGGTAACATGTACACTGTGTAAGGGTAAGGAAGGTGCTACATAAGGGTAAGCTCCCATTCACAAAGGTTGTGTAAGGGTACCAGGGGTGCTGCATAAAGGTAGGGAGAGTTTTTTACGGGTAACCTCTCCTTTTCAAAGAATACATAAGGGTAATCTAGAGTTTCATAAGGGTAAATCCTAATTTATAAGGGTTATGTAACTGTAACTTAGTACCCTTACATAAAACATGGAAGTAGCATAAGTTTAATTCCATGTTACCCTAGCACGACATTCTTTTGGGAGAAAAATAAATAAAAAATAGTTTTTCCATTTCTTCTTATCCAGATCAACCTTATAATGCCTTAAAGCCATTTTAAAATATGTAAAATCAGGTAAAATCAATTCATTTAGGTTGTTTAAAGTTTGTTACTCCTTTATGGTAGTTTTAAACACTTAGAAATTATGAATCGATTAAAAACAAAATTAATTAGTGTAACTAGTTTTTGGTATTAAGTAATGTGAACTAGAGTGTCTAGAGTTTTTATTTATTTAAAATATTAAAGCTTATGATGATCTCAATTTCATGGTATTATATTGATAATTTTTGGCTCATTTTTATTTCTCTAGTTTTAAAATAACAATAAGTGATAAAGGATGTTTTCCTTGAACATCTGAGCCATAACTCTTCACTAGAGGTTTTTGTGTCAATATATTTTCAACCTTGTCTAAGGAAGGTGTGTTTGTAAATTAGTTCTAACCCATGAAATATTGGGTTCTCTTCTAAAATCCTCATATTTGATTTACAAAATTATTTAACTTGTAATATGTGAAGTAACATTTATAAAATTTCATCTCAAATGTTTTGATAAATTTTTTAAAGTTTTTTATCTTTAAAAAAATTATATAAAATTTCTGTGTTAGATAAAAATCTTAAATAATTGATTTTTCTAAATTAATTTTCAAATCATGGGAGTGGTAATTCTTCACTTTTAAAAATTATATGGATAAAAAAATTCATCTTAAAGTGTATCTTCAAATAATGGGAGTGGTGATACTTCACTTTCAAAAATGTTTTATTAATTGTGAATATGATTTATGTTTGTTTTCAGAAAACATTGAACATGGGAACATTTTGGAAACCTGGACTAGTTGTTCACATAGGATAGAGCCCAATAATGTTTCATTCATGATGTTATAACCTTTTTTTAAAAACATATAACATGGGGATATTTGGGAACCTTGGGAATGGGAATAAGGTTTATATTGATAGATTGGGGTATGAATTGGTATCATAAGATTCACTTACTGGATTAGTTTCCTATTATTTTTCCAATAATGTATTCCATAGGCTAGATACCAATATTTTTTGTGCATTATGTTTTCAATTATGTGTCATTTTTTATATACTAACTTGTTTATCTTATTAATTTTAGACCATGGACATGGCACTCCTTGATAGGGTTGTTTTATCTTTCTTACACTCATATACCATGAATTATATACCCATAGAGTTATCTTTAGGATATAGATGTTTTAATTAATACCCTTATTTTATCATTCTTGTTTATTTTCATATTCTTGTGGCTTAAATATGGAATATGTTGATAAGAAACCAAATTATTTTTCATAAAACGTTTTTCTTAGATTTATTTATAAATTGGTTGTATTTTAAATCTTGAAATAAAAGTTTATTGGTGATAAAAATTGTATATATTCTTTTATGGTATCTTAATGGGCCGAGTGTTCATTCCCTAATTTTTCCTTTTAGTGTTTATAGGATTGGTTTTTTAGTTTATAGGTAAAGGGAAGCTAATCATGTGGAATGGTGGCTCCTCTTGGTTGTTATCACCTTTGGAGTAGTTTGGGATGGTGGTGACAGATTTTCACATGAATACTCAGCTTTTCATTGTCTTATTTTACATTTAGTTTTATCCTTTTAGGTTTGATGTTGTACATCTCATGTATGTGTATTCTTATTCAATTTACTCTATTTTTTGTCTTCTTTTTGGTTATTCATGAGACTTGTTTGGCTATTTGGTTGATCTCCACCTTTTGGCAGGCCATCTCAGGTGACGTGTCAATTTACCTTAGGTTGTTTCGTTAAAAAATATTATTAGATCTATGCCTATACGAAAGTGTTATGAAACTTTGTGGTCCTGGTTTAAGTTCTATAGTATACTAGATCTCGGACTTGTCAAAGCTCATGTGTATATGTTGAGTAGCTCCTTGATCAACACCTTTTGTGATGCCAATTGAGTTAACATGGGTAGTCAATATTTATTTTATGTTTGTTGTGATCCATTAGATATAATATTCATTGTAATATATTGGTTTACTTGGGTGTTATCTAGTATTTGTGCTATAAACAAAAAGATAAATCAAGTTGTGAAGTCATCATGGATGATCTGACAAACCATTCAATGACTAGGCACTTGGTTTTGAAAGTGTGAAAGTATTTGTAGAAAACTTATCACATGGTCAACCAAATTAATAAGTCAAGAACAATATCACATCCATTTAATATTATTATCTATAACTCATGATTATTGTATTCTTTAAGTGACTCACATTGATAGGAAAATAATCAAGGTGGTTCCTAGGATATGTTGATATCAATAATTAGTTCGAATAACAGTTATGGAATGCACTTATTATTAAGGGATAGTATAATCGGTAAATTTTATGAAAATATATTTCATGAAAATTATTTTTGTTTGAAAAGTGAATATTTATTACTTTCATATGAGATGATACTTGGTTTATAACTCATGATTTTATAAATGGTTGTTTATTCATGAAAACCTGAAAATGTTTTGGTTTTTAAACCATTAAATATTCTTCATGAAATAATTTCACATCCTTGATAAATGTTTTCAATAATATTTAAATTTTTATGAAATAAATGGTTATTTTCCATGAATTTGTAAAGGGTATGTTTTTTGTTTTATGAAAAAATATGTGTGTTTCTTTCAATATAGGATCAAAAGAGTATACAATTATCAATAAGTGGGGGTTAATTATAGTTTATAAAAATTAAAATTAAAATTTTTACCAACCTCTTATGAAATTTTATTAGATGATGTTTCATAATGATATACTTTATACATAGAGTAAGAAATATTTTATAACATACAGTATTTTTTTTTACATAAATGCACAGTGGAATTAAAAACTGATAAAAAAGTAAAAAAAATTATAAAGTACATAAGAAAACTTACAGAACCATTATATGAAATTTTTTAGGATTTAATATTTAGTTTTAAAAAAATATTTTACATAACTTAAGGTATCTATAATATTAACCTTTTCATAAAGCTCTATCTTCCTCGGTAAGAATGTTCTTGATCATAATGATTATACACAGCTATGTTTCCCATAACTTTAGGAACCCTCGACCTGACTGATCAGAATCATCCTTCTATATCTCTACCTTGATATCCCTCAATAAAAAAATAATAAATAACTATTGAAAAAAGAAAATATCTTAATTCATTTATAGTGATATCCTCACAATAGATTCCTTAAGAAAAAATCTCTAAAGTTTACAATAAAGCGCACTCAAGTAAAAAAATGTTACAAAAACTTTATAGTAACATTAGGTAGTTTTAGTTATAAAATATTCCTTCTCCTAAAATGTGTATCTATTTATAGGTGAACTCCCAATTTTCATATTCTATATTTCTCAGAGTTGGTTTCAACAGTATCAAACTCACTCCTCCTTTACTTTAGAAGTTTAGCACAACATCTTCATCTGATAGTCATCATGTTTTCACCAATACATTGCATGTATTTTTCATCTGATATAATAAAGATATTTTGTGTGGTTGTGTGTATAAATTTCTTTGTCTAGTAGTTTTAATAAACATTCATTTGGTTGATATATCTTCTTATATTTGATAAATTATATTAGGTATATTTTATAGAACTTCATCTGGTGGAATTCATTAAACTATATCTACTAGACTTTATAAACCTCCATCCGATGAACTTGGTATCTGTCCTTATAATATATAAATTACAATTCCATCTATTATACTTAAGAAATTTCCATTTCATGGAATTTATATCCTCCATCTAGTAAAAAAACATTAAACTTACCTACAAAACTTCTTAAGTACTTGGGAAATATAAAAGTTATAAATGTTTAAAATTTTAAGGAAGTGGATTTTGATTTTCAAAGTAAGGTTAGAAAGTGTGGAAATTATTATTTTCAATAAATATTCAACCTAAAATCTAGAATACTTAATGTTTTTGGAAATTTTAATGATAAATAAGATTATGTATTTTAAGGAAAAACATTGTTATAACTTGAATGGTGGTTTCTTTTTAGAATAACTTCAACAATGGATAATTGGATTTAATGAATCATGTTTAATACTTTGTATTTAAAAGGGTATAATATTTCATCTTATAATTATGGGATTGTAAAAAATTTCTCATTTTTAATCCTTTTATAAGTTATTGGAATATTTTTACTTATGAAACCTATTATTTGTAAAAAATATTTTTTCAGTGACGTTTAGAGGTTTTCAAAATGAATAATTTATTAAATAAGTTTCTACTCCTTGTGTGGGTTTGTTTTTAAACCTCTCTAAAAGTTTTTAATTTCTTTTATGAATTTTATTTTTGGTGTAACCCTTTATTTTGTGTATGGTATTTTTGATGTTCTCTAAATTACATGATCATATGGGGTCCATCTCTTGTGTTGTTTGAGTGAATCTTCTAGGGATGTCTTGAGTTGGAGTGTAATGGTTTCCTTGAGAGTAGTTATTTTTTTTCCTTATCTATTTAGTCTCTCCCCACCTCTAAATAGATTGGTGAGAGTTTTATTCCCTCATGACATTCTAGTGATGGATGGTCTTGAGTTAAATTAAGACGATATCTTTTTTAATCCTCGCTATTATAAGTTTGGGTATATGGGGGTTTAAGGATCAGTTTCCTAGTTTTATTATCTTTCTTTGGAATATTGTAATATCAGGTGTAAAAAATAATTTATGTTTTGATCCATTAAAGTTTTTACACTCTAGTTTTATAGGGGTTTCAATTTTTAGATAGTCATTTTTAGATGTAGTCTTTGACATCTTCCTTGGGCTTCATCATTGAGAAAATTGGACATCCCATTTTTCATTATGCCTCGCTATTTTGTTTCACTCTGTGAACTTTTTTCCAATGGGTGGATTTGTATTTAAATCTATTCCATTGTTTTTTACTTGATTCCCTAGACTTGGTGAACCTTGGGTATGTGCATGGGTATCATGATTTAGTTTCATGACCAGTTTGTCCAAGAGATCCATTTGTGATATGTTATTATTAGTTAGATAGTAGGGACCACAAAGCTGATATTTATAAACCTAAGTAACCATAAATACATTTTCATAACCCAATACTATATCCATTTCATATATTACTAAGGTGTACCTTTTTTTAAATTGTATCTTGGTTATGAGAGATGTGGTGGATTCAATGTTCTGGATTGTTTCTTCATAATGATCTTTGAGGTTAATCCCTTGGAACTTTCTTAGGGATAGTACATTTTCATAGGATTGAACTATTTTTACCTTGGTTGGTTTCACCATATGAGAGAATATTTTTTCCCCTTGGTTATTAGTGGAAATATGTGGGGTTTCCTTTTTTTGGAATGTGAAACCTCAGTTTTTCTAATGATTCTCTCTTATGTCAGTGTAGTTTCTTATTGTTTCACAATTTTAAATTGAATTGAAATGGTTTTGAGGCTTATGTTAGGTATTTTTTTCCTTATAGGATCGTGTTTGATAATCTAAAACCTACAAATCCTTTAAAATGATGGAAGTGACGTTAATTTCAGTTCGAGTGTTTTTTCATGATAATCCTAGTTGGGTATTGACTATGTCACTGTGAAGACTTGGTGTGGGGTTGGTATGTGTCTTGATGATGGAAAATTCGATATGTATTAAGTATTTCACCAATCAAACCTTTATGGAAATGATCTATCTCGTCATTACCTTGAGTTTATGGTAGTTTTACATGCCCTTGGAACATTGTGACAATAGTCCCTTAAAGATAAGTTTATGATATATTTGGAACATAAGTTTTTGGAGTGTAATTTCACCTAGATAAATTTAATACTATGATTGAAATTATAGGTTAAATGATTTCAAATATTTGATTCTGATATTAGGTGAACTCTCAGGATAGGATTTGTGGTCACAGACATCTCGAGTAGGGTTTTACCAATGTAGTTATGATGAATCAAAGGAGGGATCCTTAGGGAAACTTTTTGAACAAATGCACATGGTTGTGTTTGAGGCTCTAAAGTTCTTGTGTGATCATATTGTGAGAGATCATGTTCTTACTTGTGTAATAAAATTCAGATTAAGAAAGTAGTGAATATCGATTTACAGCATTGTAATATAACCTTTTGTTGTGGGAAGACCTTGTGTTTCTAGCTTTGGCTTCCTAGTGGTACCTTATGTATTCATATGTATTTGGTTTTTCTGAATAATCTAATACAAAAGTTTATTTATTGTGAATTTATTTCTAGTTTTTCAATGCACTCTTGGTTAATAAGGATGTTTCATAGTTTGTGACATCAATGTTAGTGGCCAAATAGATTTGGTCAATTGTTGAATTTATTTCATGGTGCCCCTCTTATAAGAATAGTAGAGTATAATACCAAATAACTATCAGTTTTTCATAGCCTTATCCATTCCAATATATAATTTGGATAAATAATCTATGTAATTCATAACAAGACCAACATAGAATCCTAGTGGGGGAGGAGATACGATTCTGGTACTAATATATTGATTCATGAAATTGGATCATGTATTTCTTTCCAAGGAGATTGTTATGGTGGTAAAGATAAAACATTAAGTTCAAGGGGTTGCAAGCTTCATGGAATTCTTTTTTCATTGGATTTTTGGTTTCGTACCTACCATGATCTATGATTAGGGAGATATTATATGGTAGGCCCTACAAATATTATTGATGTCAAGAAAGGGTAAGAAAAAGGTCTTCGGTAGGATTAAGTCTTGTTAAAAGGTGATGGGTACGGTGTGGTTATCTTGGTAAAGGTTGTTTTTAGTTCAGAACTACCTGAGATTTTGTGAAAACTACCATCATTGTTCATTAGAGGCTAAGGTAAGTGATCCGGTCTCTCTTGCTGGATCTCTTTTTATTTGGGATATCATATTTGAGTGGGAAGGGTGAGTCATCACTGAGGTTTTTTTTCCTTTCAATCCCTATCCTTGTGTTTAAATGGGAGTATGTTGACCTTGCAACTGACACCTTAGTGCCTTTGTATCCTGTTCAAATTATGAATCACCAAGATAAGGTATTATGTGGGAAAAAAATATTTAGTTTGTGTAATATTGTTATGATGGTAGGATATCTATGTGACATGGTAATGGAAAATGTTGTTTATGCTGCAGTGGCCTTTTATCTTTGAGAATTTAGAATCTTAATGATTTTATTAGGGAAGAAATAATTTATGGTGGGGTGAATTGTAATAGCCTCTTTTATTGTAATAATGTCTTTTTTATAATAATTAAATCCCCTTTTGGTTTTAATTGTTAATTACTTTTAATATAAATTTAATAATTTTCAAGTTTAACTTTTACCCTTACTATGGACAAGGACCTACATAAAGGTAAAGTATTATACCTACACATAAGAGGGATTTATAGTGTTGTGTAAGGGTAAAATGGAGTTTTAAAGGGTTACGTAAAGGTAATACCCTATTTACTTGAGTTGTGTAAAGGTAACTAGGGTTTTTCTTTAGTTATGTAAGGGTGAGTAGTGGTTTCTTTTAATTGCTTAAGGAAAACCCATATTTCTTATACATTGTTTAAAGGTAACCTGGTTGTGTAAGGGTAACCTCGGCATGCTGCCTAAAGGTAACCTAGATTTTGTAAAGGATACGTAAGGGTAAACTCTCACTGTGTAAGTGTATCCCCAAGTTTATAAAGGTTCTATAAAGGTAGCATATATGATACATAAGGGTAAGGGGTTGTTCATGCATTGTGTAAGGGTAAGTCAAGCACTGTATAAGGTTAACCTCTCATTTACAAAGGTTGTGTAAGGGTACTAGGGGCGCTTTATAAAGGTAGGAAGAGCTATGTAAGGGTAACCTCTCTTTTTCAAAGGCTATATATGGGTAATATATAGTTATGAAAGGGTATCTTATACTTTTTAAGGGTTTTATAAGGATAACCCAGTACTATTATGTGATAAATGGGAGTTTCATAAGGGTAAATCTATGTTACCATTACGTAGATATTTTTTGGTAGAAAAATAAATAAAAATGGTTTTCCATTTATTCTTCTCCAAATTGACCCTATAATTCCTAAAATACTTTTTAAAAGTTGTAAAATTAGGGGAAATTAATTTTTCTAGATCTTTTAAAGTTGAAAACTCTTTTATAGTAGTTTTAAACACTCAGTAGTTATGAATCAATTAAAAAGAAAATTAATTGGTGTAATTAAGTTTTGGTTTTAAGTGATGTGAACCAAAACTCCTGATGTTTTTATGTATTTAGAATATAAAATATTATTCTTCTCTCTATTTATTAGTATTATCTTGATAATATTTTGGCTAATTTTTATTTATTCTCTACTAAGAAAATAATGGGAAGGGATAATGGTTGTTTTCCTTAAACATCCGAGCCTTGACTCTTCACTGAAGATTTTTGTGTCACGAAACCACCAACCTTGTCTAAGTAATGTTTCTCTATACATTTGTGTTAACCCATGAAATATCGGGTGTTCTTGTAAAATCCTTCCAGTTGATTTATCAAAATTTTTATCTTGGAATATGTGAAAGAATATTTCTAAAATTTTATCTCGGATTGTTTTAAAAATGTTTTTAATGGGTTTTATATTTAAAAATAGTTTATATAATTTCTGTGTTTTATTTTTTAAATTTTAATTTCAAAACATGGGTGAATTGATGCTTTTATTTTGAAAATTATATTGATAAACATTTTTCATCTTTAGGTGGATTCTCAAAGCACAAGAGTGGTGATACTTTTCTTGTGATTTTTTTATTAATTGTGAGTATGATTTATGTTTGTTTTGTGAAATATTAGAACATGGGAAAATTTTAGAACCTTTAGAATAGTATTCTCATAGGATAAGGCCTAAAAATGTTTCATACTTTATGTTATCCCCAATTTTTTGTTTTTTGAAAACTTATCACATGGGAATATTTGGGAACTTTGGCGTGCGAATATGGTTGATATCAATGCATTGGAGAATTTCTCAATATCATAGGATTAATTGTTCATTGTAATGTATTATTATTTATCCTAAAAAATATTCCATATTACATATCCCAATATGTTTCTTGAATGATGGTTTCACTTTTGTATCGTGTTTTATATACTCACATGTTTATCATATGGCTTTTGTCTCTTCGACATAGCACTCCCAGACCGGATTGTTTTATCTTGGATACATTCGTATACCATGCCTTTTATGATAACCATGTTACATTTTGGATATTTTTTTATTATTTCCCTCTATTTATCATTAAAATTTATTTTCATATTCTTGTGGCTTTAAATATGGAATATTTTGAGAAGTAATTAAAGGATGTTTTACAAAATGGTTTATATTTTTAAATTTATTCATAAATTGATTATGTTTTAAATCTAGAACTAATGGTTTCATATCGATATAAGTTTTATAGATTCTTTAGTGGTATCCCACTTTTCTAGTGATGATGCCCTAATTTTTCCTTTAGGAATTTGTAGCCTTTTTTTCAGGTTATGGATAAAGGGAAGAGCATCGTGTGTCATGGTAGCTCATCTTGATTGTTATCACCTTTGGAGTGGTCTAGGATATTCTTGATGGATTGTCCCATGGATAATTAGATTTTTATTATATCGTTTTATTTTAAAATTGAGATTTTTTGGCTTGACATTTTATGTATCATGGATATGTACTCTTCTTACACATTGTACTATATCAGTTTTTCTCTTTTTTTGGTTATTCATGAGACTTGTTTGGTTGTTTGGTTGATCTCCACCTTGTGGTGGGCCATCTTAGGCGACGTGTCAAGTTGACCTGGGTTAGTTTGTGGTAGTCTAGAGTTTTGTAAGTGTATATTCTACATTATAAGTGTTACATAATGGTAACTGAGTACCCTTACATAACACATGGGAGCTTCATTATGGTAAATTCATGTCACCCTTACGTAGCGCTTTTTAAGGAGAAAAATAAAAAAAATGGTTTTTTCATTTCTTCTTCTCTAGATAGACCCTATAATGCCTTTAAATAGAAATTTACCATTATTAAATGCATACCTTACCATTACATAGCACATTACTAGCTCTATTTCCCTTACATATTGTACAGGTTACCTTTACGCATCCTTTATAAACTTGAGGCTAACCCTACACAGTGAGGGTTTACCCTTATGTATCATTTAGAATATCTTGGTTACCTTTAAATTGTTCACTAGGGTTACCATTATGCAACTAAGTTACCTTTTCACAGTGTATGAGAAATATGGGTTACCCTTACGCAACTCAAGGAAACCACTACTTACCCTTAAGTAGCTAAAGAAAACCCACACTTACCTTTACACAACTCAAGTAAACAGGGTATTACCTTTATATAACCCTTTAAAACTACCTTTTACCCTTACACTTAACTATATATCCCTCCTATGTATAGGTATAATACTTTACCTTTAAGTAATCCCTAGGCTATAAGTAAGAGTGAAAATTAAACCTGAAAATTATTAAATTTCCATTAAAAGGACGAAAAAATTAAAACCAAAAGGGGGTTTAAATCATAATAGAAAGAGATTATTATAAAAAAGAGGGTGTTATAATTATTTTTATTAAGGATTCATCCAAGATTCATTCAATAATTAGGTAGGCATGCACAAAATACTCAAACCTTTTGTCTCATCATACCAATTGATGCAATGGGGGCTATATAATTTCAATCCTCACCCATCACTTCATTAAGTCCAATGCACACACAATGTGAAATATATGAATAAAAAATTAATACATAATAAACTTTCCTTATCCATCTATAAACATTAGTAATGGAATAACAACATATGGGATTTCCAATCTTCCCTTATTCCATAAATGGAATAACATGATCATAATCCATCATAAGAAAAAAGGTAAATTCTTAAACGATGCATATATTAATGTTCCATTAGGAACCTCATACATAATCATGGATAAATTAATCAATATATATCCATATAAAAATATTATATATATGGATCATCAATATTTTACCTTTAAATGGAATAATGTGCTTAATTAGGTGAATATCTGATCATAAGAATATTCATGATTCAATAGAAAGTAACCTTATCATGGAATGATGAAAATGTAGTATTGAGGAGTACTTTCATTGTGTGGGGTTATAAAATGGAAATGATCCTTCATTATAGTTTTATCACGACCTATCTTAGTGGGGCCCATGTCAACATTCCCCAAGCCCGCCTCCAATAGGCTAGGGGATGGTGACTAGCACTGAGTAGGCATATCACTAACATGGGAGGCATTTCATAAGTGCCCATACACATGAAAACATCTCCAAGCCCACAAAATGATGAAATGTAAAAACAATGGAATAACCAATGAATACATACATCTATATCCCACCAATAGAGTATGACAGAAAGTAAAGAAATTAAAAAATCCAAACACAATCCCACCACAAAGCGTTTGAAACACAAGTCCAACCTAAAAGTAAAGGGACTTCTGTTTGAAATTCTTAGGAACACACCTCAATCTGTTCAATATCACTAAGCACCATCTGGTCTTGTTCCATCTAGGACTATGTCAAAAGGTCGATATTTTGTACATTACACGACACGTGTAGGCAATTAATGTGCAAGTTTGAATATAACAATACTTATTAGGACACCCAGAAACCACAAAGCATACAAAAAAGAAAATACAATCAGTTATAAACAGGTATATATCCATAATACATATAAAAAGAATATCCAGATACACTCAATAAATACACACTGTCTATAGGTAAGTTGCAAATTTATTATACCTATCCTAGGATATTCAGCTCGAAGTTTCCACGAAGCACTCATCTGGGGGAACACACTTCTAAGTCTGATAGCGCTGATGATGTCTGTCTGAGAGGTACTGATAATCTCATCATGAGAAATAACATCTGATAGTCCAAATATATTATGATACATAGATAAGGATCACTTCCAAGGTCATGGGGTGATTCGAACAATTCAATCTAGATTAAATCGATAAGTAGAGGATCGATTCCCACGTAGTGTTGGTCACGACAATACCAATAACTCTAATTAGGGAACAAAGATGAATAGAGGATCTCACTCTGGACCTATCAGAGGGATTCCAACAAATCTATCTAAGAATTATTGATGAAGTGATCATGGACCTAGGAGTAGGAAAATATTCCATAATAACCTTTGGGTAAAGGATAAGGGGAATGAACCCTAACAAAACTTCTCTAAGATATGGAGGACAAGAGATCCAATCCATGTATATAAAATTACACAACATGTAAAGGAGTTACACACCATGTCCCTATACCATGGGTCCTGCCCGTGTGCTCCAGTAGTGTGCTAGTACATGACATCGGTCCATGTACCTGTACCCATTTACTAGTACATGGGGTATCCCATGTACATGGTCCAGGTCATGTCATTTGGGGGAGTACACACTGTATAGATGGGCCATGTACTCCACCCCATGTTTGTGTACTCTCCCTAGTACACATCGAGTATCTAGGGAGGGACCACACACCGTGTGGGCTCACCCACATGTTGTGTGATGTTTAAATCCCTCTAGAAACCCTATTTGTCACTCAAGTGGGCCCACATGTCTTGTAATCCCAGAATACATGTCGTGTGGTTCATAATTTTCTAGAACTGAAGGAGCTTCTCCCGCGTGCCTCTTCTGCTTCCAGCCTTCAATATGGTGATTATTTCACCACAAAATCGAATATCCATGATTTTCCAAGCCTTTAATCTATCAAAAAATGTGTTCTATCACTAGATATGCTCAGAAAATGGATCAAATTATCATTATTCATTGTGTGCCAAAGAACATGAATTCTGGAATCCACCCTCATCCAAATCACTATGTCTCTATTGTTGCACCTCCTTCATGTCGTGAAGATCCTCGATCTATGATTTTAGATCATTTTTCTAATAAATGGGTGTGCAATGATTGATTGTTCAATATTTTCTAGCTATGGGCCAAATGAATAATTACTATGATGAATGATGAATGGGGGAAATAAAAGAAAAAGAACATATTTGAGGAAAGAACCTAAATAAATGCTCATGTAAATCTCGATCCATTGTTGTTATAATGACAAATGAATAATTCAATAAACATAAGTAATTCTACCAATAAAACCATGAAATCATACCCATCTCGTAAGACAATCGATCCGCAAATCAATCTATTTGTTGATTGGTCCACATTTTTCATAGAAATCAAGAACATGGAATAAAAAAATAAAAACACATTCCCTACATCGAATTGGTTTGATCATTGATGAAGAACGATGTGTCATCATTTTCATTGGCAAGATCCATTGAATCTGAGTTGCATTGATCGTTGATCCATGATCTGTCATCATCCACCAATGGGGTCTCCTTCAACACTCCAATGGCACTTGTCAAATTCATAGGTTTATGTGGCTAAACCTATGAATTTTCCATAAGCCTGTATTTAAAGATACATCTAGGTCACTATGTCATAAAATAATTTTATTAAATAATTTTATTTATTTTATGCCCGCAACAACTTTTCCACAAATAAATTATGCCGAATAATGTTAAGTTGCACCTAGGGTAAACCACTTGTTATAAACTCAACAGTTACCTTGGATTTATGATCCCGGCACTCTTTTAAGATATATTCCACTTTTTTAGGAAAAAAGAGCGTATGTTCATGACCAAATAACATTTTTTGGATTTTATAAAATAAAAACGCTTTTAAGGATAAGTGTGAACCAACAACCACCGTCCACAAAGTGTCATCAGTGGTCCGGCCAAAGAACCCAATCCAGGGCTAGACCTGCCCAAAAACCTAAAACAAATGTAACACCCCAAGCTTCCACGGTACATTTCCCTTTGAATAATGCAATGGCGTGCATTGTACGCAACTTCAAGATTCTAACACACCACAACCAATCAAACTAGCCGTTATGAATAGTAATACCTACTTTTTGAAATTTTATAAATTTTATCTTTATAAATGGACTTCATTTTTGGATTCTTAATATCGAAATGATCTTAGGGTGAAATTTTGGTACTTTTCAGATAACTTTCATATTTTTATGAATAGTGAAAATTACTAAATTTTAATTAAAAACAACTTTTTTAATCGAAATAATTAATATTGATAAATTATTAATTTGAGTGGATTTAAAGTATATTTATAATATATTTTTACCATTTAATACATTGTTGGTCATTGGATGTAATTTCACAATTAAACCATACATAAACAAGTGTCAATCTTTTGATAGTTATTATCTCTTAAAAACACGCTATTTGTTTTGACGACGGGAATTAATTTTTAAATTAATTAATGAAACTGATATGTTTTGAATTTGGTAAAATAGACATCATTTTTGAATCCATAATATCAAATATAGCTTAGGCCTAATTTTTGGTATTTTTCTGGAAACATTCATTTTTTGATGAATAGTGAAACCACTAAGTGGTAGTTAAAAAACTAAATTTTTCATAAAACATAATTTTACAGCTTCTGTGAGTGAAATTTAGAAAATCCGAGAGACACGGTTAATATTAAGGAATAAAATGTGGTTCAATGAGATGAAAATAATTTTTCCTGAATAGTAACTTTTTACTTTTATTTACCACGGTTAAAAGTAAATAGGGTAATTAAGGGTAAAAATGATATTAATATTACCCTAAAACATGTCCTAATTCTATATAACAAGTTTATATCGACCAAAACCAACCTTAGGAGTAAAATATTATCATTTATGTCCACTTGTATTAGATTAGGACATTTATTATTATTTAATTCAAAGAAGAGTTAAAAGAGTTAAAATCAAATTTTATTTACTAAAACATTTTTAATATAATGTTATACATAATATAAATTAGATTTTAAATATTCATTAGAAAGATAAGAAGATTTACTACATAATTTTATTTTATTTATAATTTTTAGACATTAAATAATTTAATTTATTTATGACACAATGGTGATGCAGTAATTACCTAATTAATGAAATATTAAAATAATTGATATTATAAATATGAAAATAAATGTAATTTGAGACTTTTTATGAATTACACTAATTTTCTAGTTTAATATGAAATATTAGGATTGATTATATAAATTTTTTTCGAAGTAATAATGTTGTTATGAATTTATCAAAAACAAAATACCCAATAGTGTCAAAGTTGACATAAAAGAGTTTTTAAAACAAATATTATATTATTAATTTATATTGAATTCACAAAAATCTAAGGTTCAGCCAAGAGACTTATATAATGATAGGTGTATCATTACTGGACCACTTTGGGGTCTCTTAGATGTATATAGTAAGTTTATTAACCATATAATATAAAAATACAAAGAGACATTGTAAAAGCGAAACTAATTAACTAAGAGTTAATACTTAAAGATAAGGTTAATATAATGACCCAAACCTGTCTAAATTCTATTGGTTGAGTGTTTTGCGACCCATCCCCACATTAAACTTTAAATAATTCACTTTGAAGCCATTATAAACCGAATATGAATTAATTATAAAATAATATTTTTAGCTTTTCCAAAGGTGCCCCTCACCCCTCTTATAAAAGGGCACTCACCCTTCTCACTAATTCACACATTCAAAGCCTTTTGGCTCTGCCAAAACCTACCCAAATAATCTCTAAACTTATCTCACTACAACCTAGAGGCATTAGTTTGATCAGAAATCCAACCTAAGGAGCCCTTTTGATCAAATCAATAGAAGAACCCGAAGAAGAGGTAATGTTTTCACCACCCTCATTCAAGTCCTTTATTCTTCAAATTCTTCTTTATTTGTTATTTCTATTCTAAAATAATAACTCCAGTATATTCTATATACTGTGATGTTATTATAAATACGGTACAACCATATTCAGTATTCTATCCATCCTTTGAATGGCATGTCATCATACGTGCGTACGTACGGCTTACCGTCTCCACGTCGTGGTGTAATTGTCATTCAATAAATTATTATTTTGATGGGTATAATAATGATGTTTAATTCATGTAAATAATAAATATAACATGATAATTATTCTGTATATATGATATACCATCCAATTATATATTATTTAAATATCAAAAGAATGATATTGTCGCTCGTGCGTATGTACGGACTACCGTCTCCACAAACGCGATGAGATTCATTCTCCATCGTATCCATTCAAGTATAATTCTCATTTTATGATTAAAAATAATGTTTAAAGACTTGACATAATTCTGGATATGAATAAGATACAACCTATCCATAACAAACATGGCTTACGTAACAAAGAATATAAAGGAAAACAAGTAAGTTAACACCCGAAATGACGATAATACTAAGATATTATTAACAAATCAATGTTAAAAGATCATATATGATATCATATTAATGTAAATTATTCTTGTATAATTCAATAACAATTATTTCACAATTATACAGGAGGTTAACCTACCTTTGACCAAGGAAAAAGTACAAAGTAAGGGGTTTCTTATCTCACTTTTAATTCCGTGAGATTTCCATTGTTCACCACTTATTTATTGCATGTGGTGTGTGTACTGCCCATGATTGTATTCATTGTGTAATATAAATTAATTTATGTATATTTAAATCATCATTGTATTATACTTCTTTCAGGGTTACATGTTTCATAAGTTACCAAATCGATAAGGGAATTTGAAATTTCAATTTCCACTCATTTGGATTTACGTATACTTCATTGATTATTTTACTCCAAGATTATGTGTGGAATCACTATTCATTTGATTATATCATAATTTCCACTCCCCTTTCTATGGATATACTTTTTATACACATAATCACTCCATTGATAAATTCTCAAGTCATCGGTATGAACTTGATAAGAGTAATTTTTACTCAATCTCGATTTGTTGAGATAAACATCCAATTCATTGGTGTTGTTTTTACAAGAATATGTGTGGATGTCCTTTGATTGTTTTACACTGAATATCCAATCATATTTAGTGTATTTATATTTGTCACACATAATTGTGTCATTGATTTATCCTTAACCTAAATATACGTCCTTTATGAGAGATTTCATCTCAATTTACATTCCATTGAGACTTCTTTGTTGTTATACACCAAATCACTTTTATGTGGTGTATATAATGTACTTTAATGTAGTATATCATGAATCCATTTATTATCATGATATTTAAAATTTTTTATTACCTCAATTATTTGTATTCAAGTGTCTCTCTATAGGTTAGAAACTCTAACTAAAATACGATTTTTAAATGTTTTAAAGACTTATCTTCTAAATCTTTCTCATTAATTTCCATGTTTTAAAAATGGTTTTAAGGATTTATTTATATGGACATTAAAGTTTTAAAATTAAAACTCCTTTAAAAAGTTTCAAAGTGGTATGCGACACTTTGATTCAAAAATCTATTTTTAAATGTCTTCTTGAAAAATAGTGTGACTTTTAAATGATTTCAAGAAAAAGGGGGATATTTCTCTCAAATAGTTTTGATGGTTATTTTCATTTATGTAAATATCCTTCATTATTCTCGATTGAGGTTAATATGATACAATAAAATATCCCATATTGTATCCAATGAGTTATGTTTGACTGTAGATGTTCTATTTTTATACCATTCATGGTTTGTGGATAAGTATTGACATTTCATATGCTAGTTTTAATATGAATGTTTATGTTATGTTTCAAACTTTTCCTATGAGGAATGCATTGGACTTTAAGTGACTGGTGGAGCCCGCTATAGCTCCTCGATGCATCGGTAGGTCTCATGAGACAAACTAGTGTCTTGGCACGAGGCCTTGACAAAATCTTATTTGTAGTCTTGGCACGAGACCTTTCATACATGGTTATGATAATCTGGCATTATGCATTCCATCATTATGAAAGTGGTTATTAATATTTTCATGTGATTATTCGACTAGTAGAATATCCATGTGAATAATTAAATGGAATTATTTCATTTTATCCTTGCCATATTATGCTGAAGTTCAAGTTTAAAAGGCTTTTTTTAGTTATACATTGCCTTAAATTTTTACGTTTATTTAAGAAAGTTTCCGCTATATTGTTATCCTTACTGAGCATCTGAGCTCACCCCTTTCAATGTTTTATTTTTCCCAGGATGTGATGAAGTATTTTATGAATGACCTGAAGGGATAGTATGAGGGGATATGAAGACAATATTTTGTTGCAGTTTTTCACTTATTGATGTAATGTAAACTTTATGAATATATCTAGTGTTTCCAAGGATGCTAAACTAATCGGTCTTTCGAGACTTGATCTTTCTTGTGATCATGCCAATGTTATGTAATAATACACCGACTCTGGGTATCTAGGTTCGGGGCATTACAGTTGGTATCAGAGGAAGTTTAGTACAAACCTTGGAAGCTAGATTTAGATAAACTCTGATTAGAGCTTATAGACCTAAGATGAACTTTGAGGATTAGTATAGAAGAACATCCTAGATTTTTGGTATTGTAGAGATTTTGTGAGTTTTCCGAGCAATACATCCCTGTCTGGATACGAGCAGGTAGAGGCGGCTCTGGCACAGATGTACCTAGGGTTAAAACCCTAAAACACTGCTTTCATCTAGACTCGAATGGGAACTGGTGCACGACAACGGGCCTTGTTGCACTCTTGGTTACGACACTCCTGGGGGATATGCTTAGCATAATTTACATTTTCTTTACAAACCGATTTGAAGTATTATATATATAAGATGAGAGTAAATGACCTTGGTTAATCCTAATGTGTTTCAAATTGAGAATATGGTGACATGTTAATCTCTAAATGATTTTATGACTACTATTACTCACACAATGCTTTCTGGTTTTAGTCAATGGCTGGATTCCAAGGAAGTCATAGTGACTTTGAGAATGATGTACAAGGTGGGAACGGTAGTGGAAATGAGCAAAAAAATGGAATGTTGATAGGTGTAAAAGATATCGTCTTTATACCAAGTAAATTTTCCAAAAATATGATCAACAATATATATATTAACCAATTCTCATACTCAACAAAGAAGAGAAAGGTCATGAATGATAAGAGCTCTAGTAGTGGAGACCATGGAGAAAGGAATCCTCAATTTCCATCATGCAGGAAATGTGGAAGAAGACACCCAGGAAAGTGTCTCAATGGGACAAAGAAATTCTTTATGTGCGGTAAGGAAGGACATAAAGTGAAGAATTGCCGATGAAAAATGAAGAGTACTATGGAAGAAGATAAAAATGGTCCCACGAATCCATTTACAGTCATTTTCCGTAAATGTAGGGGACCTGGCCATTACCCGAGTGAATGACCTATTCTATAGTATATTTTCTTGGTCAAAGAAGAAGCGATGTGGGAATAAATGGTTGGAGAAATGTTTTAAAAGTATTAGTACTCCTTCTTGAAGGATTTACTTTAGAATAATTTTCTCTTTTATTTTTAACCCTGTAGTTTTCCATGTGAGAATGATATTTGAGGAAGAATTACCTTTTCTCTTGTGGATATAGTTATAAATAACCATTTGGTTTTATATGATCTTTGGGTTTGAGGCAATTATAAGTTATTATAATTTGGGATGAAAATGCAAGGTCTGAGATAATATTTGTGGTTAAATTATGTTATGGTTATTTTGAGGAATTTATCTCATTTTGGTAATTTTATAAAATATCGTTTTTGAAAAAGGACAACACGCAGACCGTGTGACAACCCATCACGTCGGACAAAGCTGTGGGAATCGAACCGATAACCAAAGTGCGATTGGGATTTATCGCCTACCACTGGACTACGTGAAGTCCCTGGTTAGTGTGACTATTATTTTTAGTTAAATGATTTTATTGATCAATAATAATTTGATTTGGGGTCTTATGTCTTATCAAATGAATACCCTTAGTATAGGAAAATGATTTGGTGATTAAGTGATAAATGTTACTTTGGAAGTTGTTCACTTTGTTGTGAACACTATATGACCAAGGAAAATAGAATAGTATGGGATTTAATTTGAGGAGTAATGGTGGATTTTTATCTATGTTTTTATTGTAGATTTATAGTGATATGGGTTATTTATGGAAATGATTAGGTTAATTACTTTTAAGTATGTGACTTTAAGAGTAATTAATATCATTTTGAGATACAATTTAACATGGAAAACTACATTCTTATAAGTTTTGGGTTTCAATATTAGTTTTGATTATATTGAAGGATGTTAAGGAAAATTTATTATTGAATGGTATTTATTTAACTTTGGGGTATTTATGGTTTAATTTTAGAAATTAAGATTAGTGTTTTTTTCTCTAATGGAATATCCATTTGGGGGATCATCAGATATTATACTAACCATTTTGTTTTTGATTAATCTCTAAAGACAAGGTAAATATATAGTTTATCTTGCGTGGATCATGTATTTCTATATAAGTTTATTCTAGCTCTTCCATTGTGACCAAGTCTTCTTGAATACTCATTGTTCAAAAAAAATGAGTTAGTGGTAAAAAATTTATTAAAGAATGAAAATATACTTAAAAAGTAAGTATATCTCTTTATGTTCTTAGTCAATATCATAAATAAATTCCTCGTCCTTACTTAATGTAACTTAAAACAAAAAATGTTGTCCATTTACTTTTCCTACTGGGAGACTAATGACCGTTTGTCCCAACACAAGTTTGTGATTTTCTTATTGTTAAATTTCTCCTAATCATGTTTTCTATCCCTCTCCATCAGAAATTAACACTTATTTTATCATCCAAATCCATGTTTTCCTACATGGAATCCTAGTATGGGTTATCTTGGGTGACCTTTATACCTCTCTTCCTTTCTTTTAAAGTGATAGTTTTATTGACTCTTTTTCTGATGTGGGACTTTCCATTATATTCTCAAGCCCAATTTTAAAAAAATTATGAGGATTCAATTTATTGAAGGAGGGGAGAATGTAACACCCCAAGCTTCCACGGTACGTTTCCCTTTGAATAATGCAATGGCGTGCATTGTACGCAACTTCGAGATTCTAACACACCACAACCAATCAAACTAGCCATTATGAATAGTAATACCTACTTTTTGAAATTTTATAAATTTTATCTTTTGAAATGGACTTAATTTTTGGATTCATAATATGGAAATTAGCTTAGGGTAAAATTTTGGTACTTTTCAGATAACTTTCATATTTTTATGAATAGTGAAAATTACTAAATTTTAATTAAAAACAACTTTTTTAATCGAAATAATTAATATTGATAAATTATTAATTTGAGTGGATTTAAAGTATATTTATAATATATTTTTACCATTTAATACATTGTTTGTCATTAGATGTAATTTCACATTTAAACCATACATAAACAAGTGTCAATCTTTTGATAGTTATTATCTCTTAAAAACACGCTATTTGTTTTGACGATGGGAATTAATTTTTAAATTAATTAATGCAACTGATATGTTTTGAATTTGGTAAAATAGACATCATTTTTGAATTCATAATATCAAATATAGCTTAGGCCTAATTTTTGGTATTTTTCTGAAACTTTCATTTTTTGATGAATAGTGAAACCACTAAGTGGTAGTTAAAAAACTAAATTTTTCATAAAACATAATTTTACCACTTCTGTGAGTGGAATTTCGAAAATCTGAGATACACGGTTAATATCAAGGAGTAAAATGTAGTTCAATGAGATGAAAATAATTTTTGGTGAATAGTAACTTTTTACTTTTGTTTACCATGGTTAAAAGTAAATAGGGTAATTAAGGGTAAAAATGATATTAATATTACCCTAACACATGTCCTAATTCTATTGGAAAAGTTTATCTTGACCAAAAACAACCTTAGGAGTAAAATATTATCATTTAGGTCCACTTTTATTAGATTAGGACATTTATTATTATTTAATTCAAAGAAGAGTTAAAAGAGTGAAAATCAAAGTTTATTTACTAAAACATTTTTAATATAGGGTTATACATAAGATAAATTCGATTGTAAATATTAATTAGAAATATAAACATATTTCCTACATAATGGTATTTTATTTATAATTTTTAGACATTAAATAATGTTATTTATTTATGACACAATGGTGATGCAGTAATTACCTAATTAATGAAATATTAAAATAATTGATATTATAAATATAAAAATAAATGTAATTTGAGACTTTTTATGAATTCCACTAATTTTCTAGGCTAATATGACATATTAGGATTGATTATATAAATTTTTTTCGAAGTAATAATGCTGTTATGAATTTATCAAAAACAAAATACCCAATAGTGTCAAAGTTGACATAAAAGAGTTTTTAAAACAAATATTATATTATTAATTTATATTAAATTCCTAAAAATATAATGTTCGGACAAGAGACTTATATAATGATAGTTGTATCATTAATGGACCACTTGGGGGTCTCTTGGATGTATATAGTAAGTTTATTAACCATATAATATAAAAATACAAGGAGACATTGTAAAAGTGAAACTAATTAACTAAGAGTTAATACTTAAAGATAAGGTTAATATAATGACCCAAACCTGTCTAAATTATATTGGTTGAGTTTTTTTAGACCCATACACACCTTAACATTTAAATAATTCACTTTGGATCCATTATAAACTGAATATGAATTTATTATAAAATAATATTTTTAGCTTTTCCAAAGGTTCCCCTCACCCCTCTTATAAAAGGGCACTCCCCCTTCTCACTAATTCACACATTCAAAGCATTTTGGATCAGCCAAAACCTTCCCAAATACTCTATAAAATTCTCTCACTACAACCTAGAGGCATTATTTTGATCATAAAGCCAACCTAATGAACCCTTTTGATCAAATCAAAAGGAAGAACCCGAAGAAGAGGTAATGTTTTCACCACCCTCATTCAAGTTCCTTTCTTATTCAACATCTTCTTTCTTTGTTATTTCTATTCTAAAATAATAACTCTAGTATATTATATATACTGTGATGTTATTATAAATATGGTACAACCATATTCAATATTCTATCCATCCTTTGAATGGCATGTCACCATACGTGCGTACGTACGGCTTACCGTCTCCACGTCGTGGTGTAATTGTCATTCAATAAATTATTATTTGGATGGGTATAATAATGATGTGTAATTCATGTAAATAATAAATATAACATGATAATTATTCTGTATATATGATATACCATCCAATTATATGTTATTTTAACATCAAAAGAATGATATAGTCGCTCGTGCGTACGTACGGGTTACCGTCTCCACGAACGCGATGAGATTCATTCTCCATCGTATCCATTCAAGTATAATTCTCATTTTATGATTAAAAATAATGTTTAAGGACTTTATATAATTCTGGATATGAATAAGATACAGCCTATCCATAAAAAACACGGCTTACGTGACAAAGAATATAAAGGAAAACGAGTAAGTTAACACCCGAAATGACGATAATACTAAGATATTATTAACAAATAAATGTTAAAAGATCATATATGATATCATATTAATGTAAATGATTCTTGTATAATTTAATAACTATTATTTCACCATTATACAGGAGGTTAACCTACCGTCGACCAAGGAAAAAGTACAAAGAAAGGGGTTTCTTATCTCACTTTTAATTTCGTGAGATTTCCATTGTTCACCACTTATTTATTGCATGTGGTGTGTGTACTTCCCATGATTGTATTCATTGTGTAATATACATTAATTTATGGATATTTACATCATAATTTTATTATACTTCTTTAATGGGTTCATGTTTCATAAGTTACCAAATCGATAAGGGAATTTGAAATTTCAGTTTCCACTCATTCGGCTTTACGTATACTTCATTGATTATTTTACTCCAAGATTATGTATGGAATCACTATTCATTTGATTATGTCCTAATTTCCACTCCCCTTTCTGTGGATATACTTTTTATACACATAATCACTCCATTGATAAATTCTCAAGTCATCGGTATGAACATGGTAAGAGTAATTTTTACTCAATCTCGATTTGTTGAGATAAACATCCAATTCATTGGTTTCGTTTTTACAAGAATATGTGTGAATGTACTTTGATTGTTTTACACTAAATATCCAATAATATTTAGTGTATTTATATTTTTCACACATAATTATGTCGTTGATTTATCTTTAACCTAAGGATACGGCCTTTATGAGAGATTTTATCTCAATTTACATTGCATTGAGACTTCTTTGTTGTTATACACCAAATCACTTTTATGTGGTGTATATATTGTACTTTGACATAGTATATCATGAATCCCTTTATTCTCATGATATTACAGAGTTTTTATTACCTCAATTATTTGTATTCAAGTGTCTCTCTTTTGGTTAGAAACTCTAACTAAAATACCATTTTTAAATGTTTTAAGGACTTATTCTTCTAAATCTTGCTCATTAATGTCCATGTTTTAAAAATGGTTTTAAGGATTTATTTATATGGAAATTAAATTTTTAAAATTAAAACTACTTTTAAAATTTTCAAAGTGGTATTGGACACTTTGATTCAAAAATCTATTTTTAAATGGCTTCTTGACAAATAGTGTGACTTTTAATTGATTTCAAGAAAAAGGGGGATATTTCTCTCAAATAGTTTTGATGGTTATTTTCATCTATGTCAATATCCTTCATTATTCTCGATTGAGGTTAATATGATACAATAAAATCTCCCATATTGTATCGAATGAGTTATGTTTGACTGTGGATGTGCTATTTTTATATCATTCATATTTTGTGGATAAGTATTGACATTTCTTATGCTAGTTTTAATACGAATGTTTATGTTATGTTTCAAACTTTTCATATGAGGAATGCATTGGACTTAGTAACTGATGGGTGGAGCCCGCTATAGCTCCTTGATGCATCGGTAGGTCTCATGAGACAAACTAGTGTCTTGGCCCGAGGCCTTGACAAAATCTTATTTGTAGTCTTGGAACGAGACCTTGGCTACGTGGTTATGATAGTCTGGCATTATGAATTCCGTCATTATGAAAGTGGTTATTAATATTTTCATGTGATTATTCGACTAGTAGAATGTCCATGTGAATAAGTAAATGGCATTATTTCATTTTATCCTTGCCATATTATGCTTAAGTTCAAGTTTAAAAGGATTTTGTTTTAGTTATACATTGCCTTAAATTTTTATGTTTATTTATGAAATTTTCCACAATATTGTTATCCTTACTGAGCATATGAGATCACCCCTTTCAATGTTTTATTTTTCCCAGGATGTGAAGAAGTATTTTATGAATGACCTGTAGGGATAGTATGAGGGGATATGAAGACAATATGTTGTTGTAGTTTTTCACTTATTGATGTAATGTAAACTTTATGAATATATCTAGTGTTTCCAAGGCTACTAAACTAATCAGTCTTTCGAGACTTGATATTTCTTGTGATCATGACAATGTTTTGTAATAATGCACCGACTCTGGGTATCTAGGGTCAGGGCGTTACACAAACACCCAAAACAACAACCATAAACGGACCAGTTAGGAACCCTATCAAGACCGACCCACCCAAAAAACAACCACAACAACCCGCGATGTCCCTGACGCAACCCTTGACCACCACTGTCATCCATCACATTTAACCCACACATCTGTCTCAGATCAAACATAGCCACGTCCCTTCGCTGACCCCCGTCAAAACCCAAAGCATTCGCCACCACCACAAACTGCCATCAGGGACCAGCACCACCGCACAATCCGAGAACCACCATCACGACCAGAGCACACTGAGGACACCGGAGAGGGCCATCACTAATCCAAAATTGGAAAGAAGATAAAAACAATGAAACCAAAATATAAATCAAAGAGATCCATCGAAGGAGGTGAATGACATAAGTAGATTTGTCAATAGTGCTTCAGCCAAAGAACCTATAACCAATATGAAACACCTCAAACCAAGTTATAAGGAATTGGAGAAGAAACAACAGAGGACATCACCGGCTTCGAGTGATCCTGAGGTTTCCATTTGCGACTGCGTAATGACCTGGTAAGGAATTGAATATCTTTTCGAGAACCAACTCCAATGAATCAATACTACCAAGGACCTGATGGAAACCACCGAGAAAAACTGGGACCACATCCATAGAGATCAATGGGAAATGGACAAGAAACTACCGCATGCCCCAACCATTCTTGAGGTCACCCTTTGCGACCTTGTAGTGACTTGGGAGGAAGAAGATGAACCTGGGCCAGATCAGAAGAGAGGAGGTTGACCATGAAGAAATAATTCGAAGACATCGCGGGATCGGGAGTGGAGATCTGCACTAGTTCATCAGAGGAGGTTGAAAACAAAGCTCCATATCCATGAGACCATGGAGGGATCGACACCCTCACACCCTCACCACGTGGACCAACCCTCAATCGCATGTTGTAGAGGAAGTTAAGGGAGGTAGGGGAAGAAGGTGAGAAATCCTAGCTCTTGAGTCGTCTCCCCTTATGGTCCCAATAAGTATGTTCTTTTTAATATGTTTAATATATTTAAAACATTTATTCTAGGCACACCGGGCCTCAGAATCACATTTCATCTGATCACCTAGCCTCAAAAATAATCTATATAATATTTAAAAATAATAAATGGAAAATACAAAAAATTACATTCTCCCCACCCTAGGGTTTTACATCTCAAAAATACAAAATAAGGTCTACTCAAAAAGATGTGGGTACTGAGCATGAATCTAAGCCTCCTACTCCCATGTGCTCTCCTGAAGATTATGTGATAAAAATGAACATGCATCAAAGGAATCAATTTCCCATAAAGGATCCTCTCCTATCAATCCTTGATCTACACTAGGTACTCCGCAAAGGTCACTCTATCCTTGATGTCTAGATTGCCTCAGTCTATAACATGTGATGTGTCATGCATGTACCTCCTCAGCTGCGACATGTGGAAGATGTCGTGCACCCAATATAACTGATGAGGTAGAGCTAAGTGGTATGACTCCTCACTAACTCTACATAGTATCTGGAAAGGTTTGATGAACCTTGGTTATAGCTTGTCGCCCTGACCAAATATCTGTAATCCACATCGAGGTGAAACCCATGAGAACACATGGTCCCCTTCCTCAAACTGCAAAAGCCTCCATTGAAATTAATCATAAGACTTATAATGGATCTATGTAGTCTTCATCCACTCGTGTATGATCTACACCTTCTCTATTGTAGCTATTACCAAATTCGGGCTCATGAGTGATGAATCTCCTGGGTCAGTCTAGTGGATTGGTGACCTTTAGTGTCATCCATACAAGGCCTCGAATGGTGTCATATCGATGGTGGAATAGTATTTGTTTTTGTACGCAAACTCCACTAGTGCTAGGTGATCCTCCAAACTATGTCCAAAGTCCAACATACAAGATCATATCATGTCCTCCAAAACTTGAATGGTCTGATCAGTCTGACCATTAGTTTGGGGGTGAAAAGCTATGCTCAAGCATAACTAAACCCCAAACACCTCATGTAATCCCTTCCACAACTAGGATGTAAATAGAGCATCATGATTAGAAACAATCATCAATGTAACTCCCTGGAGTCAACTATCTTGTGCACATAGAGGCATACCAGTCTTTCTATTGGAATCTATTCTTGTACAAAAAAGAAGTGGTCCAGATTAGTGATTCATTTTATGATCACCCTTTTGGAATCATGTACTCTGAACTTTCATGGTAATACCATCATGAAGTATATAGATATCTTATCCCACTTCCATTTTGGCACCGTAAGGGGTTGAGATAAACCTGCTGGAACTCGGTGTTCATCCTTGACCTGCTGACAAGTAAGGCATTGAGAGACAAAATCTATAACTCCTTTCTTAAGCCTTATCCATCAAATCTAACATCAGAGGTCCTAGTGTATTTTTTCCAAACCTTTATGTACCACCAAAGGAGATGCATGAAACTCTCTTAGGACCTCCTCCTGTAATGTCACAGGTACCATCATGTGTCCTTTGAAAAGAATAATGTGCTCCCTACCTTTTGAATATCCACCAGAAGCATGCCCTGTGGATATATTATCTTGTAGGATCTCACAATCAGTATCCCCAATTTGTGTCTCCCTGATTCATTGTAATGGATGAGGGTTGAAAACCATCAACTGGTGGTAATTTTATCTATCACCATCCATAAAGGATAACTACATGGAGTCCAACTACTCTGACACCGCATTCATCAACTGTGAACATGATCTCATATTGATAGTATCTGCTACCACGTTCCCCTTCCCAAGAGTATATAAAATTTTGAAATCATAATCCTGGAGGAACACTATCCATCGTCTCTATCTCAATTTGAGATCCTTCTAGGAGAATATATACATGAGACTATTATGATCGTAGTAGATGATAAATTGTTCATCCATCAGGTAGTGTTTCCACATCTTCAAACCGAACACTATTTTTGATAACTCAAGATCATGGGTCACATAGTTCAACTCATGTGATCTCAATTGGTGTGAACCATAGGCAATCACTGCTTGCCTCTACATCAAAACACAACCAATTATGGTTCCTGATGCATCATAGAACACTGCATACTCAAAAACCTCCTCTAGAAATCTCAATATGGGAGCTTTCATCAAAATCTACCTCAACTACTGAAAATCCTACTAGAACCTTTCTATCCACACTAAAGGATGCCCCTTTCGATTCAAAGCTATCATGGGTGATGATATCCTGGGGAAATCATGTATGAATCTCTGGTAATATCCTACCAACATAAGGAATATCCTCACCTCCATCACACTCTTAGGTGGATCCCAAGATAATACTTCCTCGGCCTTGGCTGAGTCCACTACCACTCCATCCACCAAGATAACATGTCCTAGAAAGTGAACCGCCTAAATCCAAAACTATCACTTTGATAGATTTATGAAATGTTGGTGCTCTCAGAGTACATATAGAACAATCCTTAAGTGTCTTGTGTGATCCTTCTTAGACACCGAGTATACAAGGATATCATCGATGAGGACTACCATAAACTAGTCTAAGAAATTCTGAAAGATCTAGTTCATGAGTCCCATGAATAATTATGGGGAGCTTGTCATGCCAAAGGGAAACACCAAGTACTCATAGTGACCATAGAAACATCTTAATGTATTCTTTGGTATATCCTTGTCCTGTGATCACAATTGGTGATAGTGTGACCTAAGTTCAACCTTAGATAACCACCATTACCCTCTCAACTAATCAAATAGGTCATTGATCCTCAGTAGTGGATGATTGTACTTCGTGGTCACTTGATTCAAGTGTCGGTAGTCTACACGCAACCTCAATATCCAGTTAGCCTTCTTGGAAAAGAAATCAAGGCTACCTAGGATGAAACACTAGGTTGAACAAATCACTTCCTCTGTAATTCCTCCAACTACACCCTTATCTCACAAAGCTCTGTACGATCCATCCAATATTATAGGAAAGATATCGGAATCATATTGGGGTGTAGATCAATATACAAGTCTATATCTCTGTGGGGAGGTAATCTTGGAACATCTTCTAGGAAGACATCCTCATACTCTACCACCACTGTAGGAAACTGGAAACTCATAATATCCGCTATAATAAGGGTTACGTTATCCAACTAATGAGTAATTGGTTACACCCTCTTATTTATGAGTCCATACTATGTTGTATGGGTCTTCTTTTCACTAAAAAAAAAAAGAAAACCTGGTTCCATCACTACGGACACATAAAACCCTTCACCTAAAATAGTTAATCTAGGCATGGACTATAGATAACAAGTCCATACCAGGAATGACATCATAAGGACTTGATGATTCTACCAAGATATCCCAATCATAAATCTTGCCTCTAAGATTCAGGACACACTATCGTCATAAGTGTGTGATCACTAAGTCTTCTTCAATAGGAGTCTACAAGTGTAAGGGTCAAGTCAATAGTTCAACCAGAATATCTAAGTCTTGAACAAGATATGTGGTGATAAAGAAATGACTAGCACTTATTTTTATCAGTACTGTAAAGACATAGATCATACCTTGAATAATTCCTAGATCCCCTGGGTTGTAAGCTTCGACCTCCTGCAGCTGTCCCCACCCCTTTCCTACAACTCCTTGATCCTAGTATGGATCACTTAGGGGTGGTGGTGGTAACATATAAAAATATTGAACACCTCCTCCTACTCTCCTAGCTCCTCTTCCATGTCTATCATCTAACAGACCTTCCTACTCCTTTCATTTCCTCTTCCTCGATGACCCATCTATGATTTCTCTGTTAGCTGTATGGTGGGTCGGACAATATCAGGTAATATATACCCTACTATCACATGAGTAGCACCACCTCTCTCTAAGCTGATTGGAGCCACCCTATGATCCCTGAACTATAGATACTTTTTCTTGTGACCTCCTCCTAAAACATCTCCCACATCCAGGTCCTTGAGATTGACATCAGCTCCCTTCTTCTAAGGTCTCTTCTCCCACTTTCCCACTACTATCTACTTATCCAAGAATCTCTCAACCAAAAAAGTTCACTCTAACACCCAGCATAGGTAAGAATGCATTGAGGAATAATGTTAGCTCAAATGTCTCTATGTAGACCTTGCTCGAAGGTCTGAGCCCTGAAAAACTGATCTCAAACCATATCTATCAAGTACCTAGAGAGGTTGGTAAACCTCGATGAATGCTCATCCACTATCATGTTTCCCTACTGAAGCTACAAAATCTCTTAGATACATATAGCCCCAAGAGTAGCTGGTGATAACTCCTCTCTAAAAAGGAGCTCAAAATTTTTCCATGAAAGATTCACCTCTTCAAAATACTGGGTGAATAAATCCCACCATCTCCCTGCTGATCCAGGAAGAAGGATTTCTACCTAGATCACCATCTAATCTATCAGTGTCTTGACTAGATGGAAAACTCAAGTCACCACCTCAAGACAGTCCTCAGCCGCTGGCAGGTTGGTCATTCCTTGAAACCTAAGGGGTCTCTGTCTTTGGAACTCATGAAGCATGCTCATCTTTTTCACCTCATATTCTAGTATTGTAGGTACCACGTGTTCCACTATAAGTGGCATTATGGATGTTGCACCACCGAGAGGTAGAATCATAGGAACGGGCCTCTGTATCAACGCCTCATCACTGAGGGGATCATCCTCATGGTCATCATGTTGAATCCTAGATGGAATATATGGTAGAGGAATCCTAAAAAACAAGATGTACCACCATAAATGAGTATATCTGTAGAGCTAACTCAAAAAGGACATGGAAACCACAACCCATTCCTATATGATGCATGTACCATTTTTTTCCATGAAACTAGTGTTCTCATGTACTCAGTCAAAAAGAAGGTGATCGGAGTCATGGTGTATGGATACATTGACTATTGTACCAACATTGGGACCCTGTCTTGAAAGTTAAACTTGAAACACTTAATATTGTTTCCCCAAACTAATATCACAAATCCCTAGTCCTAAAGCATAACCAACTCCGCTCTGATACCACTCTGTCATGACCCATCTGAGTGGGGTCTGTTCTATGAGTCTCTAAGCCCACCTTCAATAGGCCATGGGCTGGTGAATAGCACTTAGTAGGCATATCACTAACATGGGAGGCATTGCCTAAGTAAAAATACACATGCATACATATCCAATCCCACAAAATGTTGAAATGTAAAAAAAACTGAATAAATAATGAATGAATACATCTATATCCCACCACCAGAGTATGATATAAAGTAAAGAAAGTAAATAGATCCAAATAGAAGCCCACCACAAAGAGTCTAAAACAAAATTCCAACCTTAAATTAAAGGGATTGTTGTCTGAAATCTGTGGGAACACACCTCGGTCTATCGGGTCTCACTAAGAACCATCTGGTCTTGGTCTATCTAGGAATCTATCAAAAGGTCGATTGTTTTCACAATACATTACATGTGTGGGAAAATCCCATGCAGGGGTGAGTATAATAATACTCATTAGGACACCCCAAAACTAAAAATAATACAAAAAATGAAATATATTCATCTCTACATAGGTATATATCTACAATACATATAACAAGAATATCTTGATATACTCAACAAAGGCACGTAGTATAAAGGTAAGTCACAAATGTTGTATACCCAGCCTAGGATTTCTAGGTCGAAGGATTCACGAAGCACTCATTTGTGAGAACACGCTTCTGAGAATGATAGCATTGATGGAATCTATACAAGAGGTACTTCTTTTCGTGTCTCATCATGAAAAAGAACACACTAATAGTCTAAAGAGATTAAAATACATAGATGAGGATCACTTCCATGGTCATGGGGTGATACCAACAACTCAATCTAGATTAAACTACTAATTATAGGATCAATGTCTACATAGTGTTGGTTGTGATGATACTAAGAACTCAACTTAGGGCATGAAGATGAATAAATGACCTCACTACATGCCTCTTGGAGGGATTCCAATTACTATATCTAAAAAATACTACAGAAGGGATCAAAGTCCTAGGAGTAGAAAATGATTACATACTACCCTTTAGGAAAAGGATAAGGGGAATGAACCCTAATGAAACATGTCTAAGATATGGAGGACAAGATATTCAAGCCATGTATAGAAAAGTACACATCATGTAGAGGGGTTACACATTGTGTCCCTATACCCCAGGTCCTACCCATGTACTCCAACCATGTGCTAGTACACAGAATTATCCCATGTACCCTTTTCCGTGTACTAAACATGGGTTAACCCATGTACATGATCCAGGCCATGTTGTGTGGGGGATTACACACTGTGTAGGCAGGCCGTGTAGTCCACCCCATTTATGTGTACTCTTTGAAGTACATGCCGAGTATCTGGGGAGGGACCAAATGTTGTGTGGGATCAGACACACGTTTTTTGATTTTTAACTCCCTTTGGAAACCCTCTCTACCACTTAGGGGGGCCACATGTCCTGTAATCCCATGTTATATTCCATGTGGTTCGTAATTTTCCAGAATCGCAAGAGCTTTTGTAGCACAACTCCATTACTGTCAGCCTTTCATATGGTGATTATTTCACCACAAAATAAAATATCCAATATTGTACAAGACTTGAATCTATTAAAAAATGTCTTCCATCACCATATTTTCTTAGAAAAAGGATCAAATTGTCATTCTTCATTATGTGTCGAAGAACATCAAAGAACGCGAATTTTGGAATCCACTATCATCCAAATCACTATATATCTATCTTCACACCATTGTCATTTCATGTTGATCCTTGAACTACTATTTCATATCATTACACCAAGAAATGAGTTCATAATGATTGATTATTTTAGATTTGTCAATTTTTAGGCTAAACAAATAACTCCCATGATGAACGATGAATGTGGGAAAGAAAATAACAAGAACAGATCATAGGAACAAAACTTGATTTATGTTTGTGTTTATCTTGATCAATTTCCATTAAAATGGAAAATGAATATATATATATATATATATATAATTATTCGGATAAAACCTCACAATAATACCCATCCTATAAAAAAATAGATCTAAGGATCAATCTGTTTGTTGATTGGTCTGCATTCATCGTAGAAATCAAGAATAGGGAATAAAAAAATAAAAACACATACCCTGTCTCAATTTGTTTTTATTACGGATGAAGAAGGATGTGTCTTGAATTTTTTTGGGCAAGATCTATCAAATTTGAGGTGTGTCGATCGTCGATCCATGGTCAATCGTCGTCCGCCAATAGGGTCTCTTTCAACACTTCAATGGCTCCCATAAAATTTGTAGGGTTATGCGATTAACCATGTGAATTTTATATAAGCATATTTTTAAAGAGAAAACAAGGTTGTTGGGTCATAAAATAATTTTATTGAATAATTTTATTTATTTTACGCCTACAACAACTTTTCCACAAACAATCCTCAAAAACTAATGTCAAGTCGATTATAGGGTAAACCTCACATTCTAAACTCAACAGTGCCCCCAGATTTCTTATTTGGGCACCTTTTTAGGAGATATTCCACTTTTTCAAGAAAAATACACATTTTTTCTATTTTGTATATTTTATTTATTTAAAACATTCATTTTGGGCACACCGGGCCTCGTAATCACACATCGTCTCAACGCATAACCTTGAAAATAATCTATATAATATTTAAAAATAACACACAGAAAATCTAAGACATTACAGGTTTGTAATTAAGCATGTAAAGTAACCAAAGCATATTCCCTGAGAGTATCAAACTAGATGAAAAGTTATCCTCACATCTCATTCACTAAGTGAAGATCAAGTTAATACTCAACCAACTTTTTTTAGGGTTATTACCCTGAGGTGAAACTGTTCCAAAACTTGCATCTGGTTATTTGTATCCATATAGGTATCTCATTTATAGGAATTCACTACTATTTAATTTACCAAAATATGAATGGGAATCTTGATAATTAAGGATGTATATAATGGTAGGAAAATATACAAATGATAATGTTAAAATAAATTATCACAACTCAATTAAAGGTAGTTGAGTAAACAATTCCCTTATGGGTTTGGAAACACTATAATCAAATGATCTCAGAATTAGAACATTAAATAGAGATTTAAATATCATTAATATGATAAAAAACATGATAATATATCTATGTGGTATTATATACACTATATAAAATATAACAGGTGTATAATATAGAACATGTCTCAAAGAATGAGATTTTAATGTGAGAAACCTTATGGTTTTTGTAATTTTTTAACCAAAATCCATTAAAAGAAAGACCATGAATTGGATTTCTAAATTAAATTAATTAAATGAAGAATATGGTATAATACATTCATGGGGATATATATACACTACATAAATAAATATGGTGGGGAATATAAAACATATCTCAATGAGGGAAAATTGGGGTGAGAAAACCCTTACATCATTGGTATCTATTGAATAAAAATACCATGAAATATAGAACTTGATACGGATTTTAAAATCCATTTAATTTCATGAAATTATGATAAAATCATCCATAAGAAAGGATATATATCAAATAATGTAAAAAAAGTGGTGAATATGGCATATGTCTCAAAGAAATAAAAGTGAGATAAGAAACTCTTATCTTTAGCACCCAGCATTTATGAAATCTATTTAACCTCATATATAATAAATATTATCATATTAAAAACTTTTTTAATATCCTTATTCATGTATATTATCCTATATACTATTCTATTATAATCATTTATTATTTTTCATTATATATTTATGTTTATTTTCATCATCAGATGTTAGAAATTTTAATTATTTCACACATGTTGTATAATGGAGACATTGAACACCATTTTTATACCAAGTACATAATTCTTAGATTATAAAATAAATTTAAATAATTTTGTTTCAATTATTTATATATAACTCTTTTTATTTTACGGAAACTATGGCATAGTTCGTGAGAATAGGATATCTAATGAACGTGTTTCAAGTAATTTACCAATATTAACAGATTACTTTATAATGATCATTAATATTTGTCTTATACTTTCAGAACTATATTCATGAAAAATATTAATTCTTAGTATAATATATTTTATTTAAATATATTTTATAATTATCTATATAATGTGGTGATGAAAAATAGAACATGTAATTCTATGGAGTTGGTAGTCCACAGGTACACATAGATGATGTTTTTGCTTTCTATAGAATTCAAATACAGTATAAAATGGTATATATTTTCAAAATCTTAAAATTGTTATAAATTTAATATTTATTCCTTAAATACCCAATTTTATCTATCCATGTAAATTAATTTATGAAAAATAGAACATGTTCCCCATGGAGGTGGTAGTCCGTACATACGCATAGACGATGTTTTCACTTTTCTAACGAAGGGAGAAAATATTGAGAATGATTAGTCTATCATCATAACAAAATATTAGTATATTAATAATACTTATGTCATTATATTATAAATTATAAGATATTTTTGTAAGATAATGGATGAGAATGATAAATAATAAATAACTAGGGGAGGATAATACTCATGTTGAACATTTGAGTCTTCTCTTGAAAGTCTTCTTAGAATTGGGTGACTTGAGGATATTAAATGTAACCAAGGGATTTAAAACTTGGGGACGGATTTTAGGAGAGATAAAAATTGTATATTTTTTAGGGAATTTAAAAATATGAGTGTGTCTTGAAGTGGGTGGAGTGGCCTCCTTTTATAGGTGAAAAGGAGGGACTTTTACTTGGAATTGAATGGTGGGTAAGAGGTAAGGATGAGATTTAATGTGAGTTAGGTGAGGAATGGTTGGTGAGACATGTGATTATGACTTTAAAACCTAAAAAGTTCTTATAATAGGTATATATTTCCGGAAAATTTAATAAACTTTGAGCCACTTATGTTACCGATTTTTAACCATTATTAACCTTGATTAAAAATTAATCATGGTAATTATTTTATTAATAAAACTTTAATATGACCCCTCCTAACTAATTTTAATTTTATAAATATTAATTTAGGATATATTTAATCAATTAAATTTATAAATATGAAAAATTATACTTTTAAATTAAATTTCAAGATATAGACAAAAAATATTCTTGGAGAAAAATGTATTTTTAATATTTAAATGTCATTAACCTAATTTCAAATCAATTATTAATTATATTAGTATTAATATATTTTTATATATGTTTAAAAATGATATTATATTTTTTTTATAAATTTATTTCATTTATATAAAAAAATAAAACACCAAAATTCACCTCAAGATGAATTTGATATCAAAAAATGATGTATATTTAACCAAATTATAAGTATAAATTTTAAATATATTTATGAATGAAATCCATTTATAATTTACTATATTAATGAACAAATAAAATGTGTATTTTTATTTTTTTAGGGGTATAATTTTTTCCTTCTATAGTAGAGTCTCATATATTACACCAAAGATTCCCAAATAAACTAAAAATAATGAAAAAGTTAGTCATATTTTGTTGGGATTCTCTCTATTACCTAGAAAAGTATTTGGAGTTAAAACTATAGATAAAAACTCAATATATAGAATAAAAATATATATATTAAACATAAAAAAATGAATGAGTATCATTAACATCAAACAACATACTATCTATGGTAAAAGTTACCAGTGTCATACCTTTGGCTATTGAAGACCTATCACCAGGATCGATTGGTGCCTACTCAATAATAAATAACTTACCAAAACTTCCACCTCAACCTTTTCATTGGGCCACATTACTCCCATGAACTACATCTCCCCATTTATCTTATCACTAAAATTCCTTTTCATCCCTATGGCTAGACATCCTAGACAAAACATGGCTAAAATTTCACTATATTGAACTAGCCCATGAATTAGATGCCTGATTTGAATTAGAATATGGACCTCCACCACTATGATCCCCATTAAAGAATAATTTATAAAGTTATAAAAAATTTCAAACAATAATACATTCCATCAAATCACTAGGGAATACAGCTTGAGTATAGACCTTTCATCCATATTGATAAAACTCCAATGGCACCGTTTCTTGATAAGAAGTATAGTAAAAAGTCTTCTCATACCCCTGAACACTTATAATATTTGAAATAATCATAAAACTTTGACTTCTTATAACCTCCAAATCCATTGGAACCCATTGAATCCATATCTCAATCATTGAAACCTTTATCTTCCATAAAAATTTGTTTATAACTTTGGTAAAAGTAAATAAATAATTACCCATCTCTCAAATGAAAATATAAATTTAAACTAAATTCAAAATTATTATAATTGGAGCATTAATAATCATCTGAGGTAGGAGAAAAAAAGATCATGTCTTTGAAATTAGGTTCATAATTTATAATATAAATATATCTCTACCATAGATCTATAAATTCATGATACTTATCTATTCTTGATGAATGTGGATAGAACTTCTCTATAAAAAGAACCTAAAAACGTATCCCACATTTATCCATTGTTCCTCTTTAATATGACCAAAATATATTACAAAATCCACACTTATACCTCCAGTATGTAAATTTCAAGCTTCATATTCTTTCTATTTGATGTATCAATCAACTAAAATATCCTATCTATTTATCATAACCACTATTATTTACCATGTTTCCCAAAATATCCCCTAATAATAGAATGATGGTGTGGCTTAAAATCTTAAACCAAATTAAATGTCACTACTACCTCTTGGGATGAACTTCCTTTAATGTTCTGAATCACTTTAAGAAGACTCTCACTTCTCTTCTTCTCAACTAGAGTAACAGATTCTTCCAATATAGAAACATACCCAAAATATATTTCAATATTCCCTTCATAAAATCCCTTATGCTCTACCTTTTTTCCTCAAGTATTATTAGTATATTTATTTGGTTCCATAATTATAAAAATAAATAAACCAGTTTATAATCAACATAATAATTTTCATAAGAAAATCATTTCCTACATGTGATCATAAGGTAATTAGTCTAATCAACTAATCACATTACATTATCAAATTTATTACATTGACTTATTAAATTAATTATTAATAATTTTTTCAATAAAACACATATTATTTTATAAAAAATCTAATAATTTAACTAATATCAATTAAACTAAATTCAATTCACCAATAAAGTGCATTCACATGTGCACACATATATTTTATGTTACTATATTACAAAATGAATCATGAATAACCTATTACTCGCCTAAATTATAGAAATTATTATACCCCAATTTTTAATTTTTAAATAAATACAATCTAATCCCACAATAAATATATAACTTGGACATATAATATTGTTTTTTTTTCTAGGAACACAAAAATAGCTTCTATACCAAGTCTTAATCTCTTGTATCCTCTCTAACATTTTTCTAAATATGAATACCTTAGAAAAGAAATCAATTTAATACTATTTTTAATCATTTTACCCTTGCTTAATAATGCCACCGAGGCAAAACATCACATGACCTCAAGTGTACTCTAAAGCTAATAGAGGCTGGAAACTAGCATTGAGGGTCTATAAGTATCACTTTTAGAGTAATTTGACCAAAAATGGTCCGTCATAGTAAATTATTAAAACAAAAAACTAAGAAAACATAAGTATTATAATAAAAATTTATTATCTATAATAAATCCAAAACTATAACACATAAATAACCAATAAAATAATACATATAAATTTGGTACAAAACATATCCCAAATATAAATTTTATAGATAAGAAAGCTAAAGTAACTAGAAAAATAATACATGGGAAACCCATTCACAGGACACCAAAAACATGGTTAATGATGTTTAGGTCCTTTTAATTTACCTATATATCTATATATATAATCTACACACATATGATATATATATATGGTTTAATAAATAATATTAGTATAAAACAAAAAAATATATAACCATCCAATGAAGTTTTATGTGATCAAATATAAATGGTCTAAATATATTAAATGATTTAAAAAATTCATATAAAACATAAATATATTTGGATTGTGTGTTAATAAAGTCTCTTAAGCAACTCATGTTCCTAATTTTTACAATACTAATGAAATATCTTTATACCAACTAATGATTGTAGTTTTTAAACACGTGGATGATAAAGAGTTATTCCAAACACACAGTATAATGTATATAATTTCCAAATAAATGGTGTATAAAATTACCCAAGGGGAAACTAAAGGAATATCCAAAACACAAGGATCTCGTTTCATTATCTCATATCAAAAAATAACCCATGTCTCCCTACAAGTTATTCAAACTCATGGAATTCACAAAGTAAAAGAGTTATGACACCATAAAAATATACAAGTTTCCAAATTTTGACAACATGTTATTGTTTTTTCCCTTTATTATTTTACATAAATGGATTTATTATTTTGAAAACACCCATGAAAATACTCATGTGACATATAATATCTTTATAATTTAGTTCATAATTTCTATGAAGAAAATTTATTTTAAAATTTTCATTTTAAACACATAATTGCATATGTCCTATATTGATTAATAATAAAAAATTATCACCATTATATTTATACTTTATATTTACTCAGATTAAATTTTTAATAATTACAAATCATTTCACAACATAAATAATTCATTAAAAAATTTACTTCAACCCAAAAATATTCACTCTAAATCCATTCAATATATTTTTTCTAAATAACTTATATTCTCAGCTAGAAAATAAAAAAATAAACACTTAATTACAAGAGAAAATATGTAATTTCCATCCATTTTATTCTAAATAATCTATCTAGTTTATAAAATAATAATGTTATATTATATCATAACAACCAATACTTCATATCGATGCACAACATCAAAATTTTAATTTTTAATACATGAACATTATTATTAACATTGTTAGTAATTATAATAACAAACACATAATTATATTCACTTATTAATATTATTATTTAACGTTTAAAATTTTTTAATTTACATTTATATCCATGATTCATAAGAAAACTTATGAACTTAACACATAATGATTTATCAAAAATACTTATCCTAAGGTTAAAATAATTTTCAATAAATTAAGCTCACATGTGTCATTAAGATAGAATAACAATTCACAAATTATATATAAACACCTAATTAAATTCAAAGAAATGAGATATTTCATCTCCCACTTGATAAATAAAAAATATGAACAAAAATATAAAATTTAATTCCTCTACAACCTCAATAAATCAAGTAATACATAAAACTAGAATAATAGTGTATGATTTGAGTATATAATTAAGAAAAAAAATGTATTTGAATAAACTTATAGATATTATGATCCATATACAACTAAAAACCCAACAACCCCGATAGATCAAAATGTTATAAATAATCAACAGAGAATCATATTATTAATCTTGAGTGAGGGGATAGATTAGGGAGAATTAATCTCATAATTATGGATTTATTAATAATAAAATACACTTCAATTCATAAATCCAATGATACTACAATTATAAAAACATACCAATTAAAAATAATATCTAATAGACCATTGGTTACTTGGTGAATATTAATCAACCAGTCAATGGCTACTGATAGCCTGGTTTAAACTTAACAGTTACTTGGTGGTTGGTCCTAGAGTTTTCAGCTCCACTACCTTTTATAATGGGTTCCCATCAAACAACCAATAGGTACCTAATGTTTCCTATTATTTTATTCCAATAGGTTCAATATTACTTTTCTACTCATCTTCAATTATTCACTCTAAAAATCAAAAAACTAGTTGTAATTAGTTATTTTAATCATAAATTAAATCAAAATTTAAAACTAAAATAGTTCTGTAAACCTAAAGTTGTGTTATCAAGTTATTTCTTTCTCCTACCAAAGAATTTTAATCCTGAATAATATTTTGTTGATCAATCCAATTTTTCAATTTGGTAAATTCTAATTTATTCCATTTTTCACTATTTTATTCACAAGATAATTATAATTAATCCTATTTTGAATTTATTTTATCTCGTTCCTCTGTATTATTAAAATATTCTTCAATTTTCTCAATCAATTCTGATTTATCATCAACATTATTTTCAACAGTATATTTTTTTATATTATTCTTGAGATCCTTATCAATTTAAATCACAGAATAATGATCAACAAATATTCACATAATAATATAAAATCATTTATAACCACTTCTTTTAAGTGGAAAACATAAAAAATTGCATCATTAACTCTTACATTAATATTTTTAAAATTGGTTCCATTAATTTTCATATGAAATGTGATTAAAAATAATCTAATGTATTTAAGTTTTGATTCATTATTAAACCATATTTAATATAGAGATTTATCATAATTTTTCCTCAATAAAAACCCACTATATATATTAATAATTATGGAAATAACTTTTATCTAATAGCACATTGATACACCAAATTCAGTAACTGAATTCATAATCATTTGAATAGTAATAACATTTTCTCTCTAAGAAAAAAAATTATATTATGTTGTATAAGGAGAGCCTAATTAAAGTTTTATTAAATAATTTTCAATATATATTTGAACCTTTACTCCAATTTATTCATTCTCATTATCAGTTATGATTTTCTTAATGAGTAATTTTTTTATTCTATGCATCTCTACTAAAAATTTTCAATTTTTTAATAGCATATGACTTATCCTTTATTTTGATGATGATGTCCAACATGGTAAATTAATCAATGATTGATATGTAATATATATCACCTTGATTTTAAATTTCCTTTACAGTTTCAAAACCATCTAAGTGAAACAATTTCTTGGGCTTAGTTTTTTGAATATCAACACTTTTATGTTACTCGTAAACAATCTTCCCCTTTTAAAATATATGAAAAATAATCTCTCTTTATATTTTCATATTTTGATACCAATAAAATTAATCCTAAATATTCAATATTATTATATTAATTTGACAAAAATTCTTAAATCTTTCATTCCATATGAATTTTTTCCCTCATGCAAATGTAGTATGGAATCTAATATTTCCAAATTTTAAATAATTTTTTTATTCTCTTCAATTTTTCAAACTAATTATATCTTTCAACCTCTATATAATACATTCATATTTCCTAATAAATTTATTCCCACTATCTCACAATTATAAAACATGTAAAATATTTTTTTAATCCATTAAAAATAGTTTCAAAAGATTTCAACTTTTGTTTAAAAATTCTAGCATTTACATCTCCCTTTAATTTGAGTGAACAATATTTTACAAATGTAACGGATCCTCCATCATACATCTTCATATATTTAATAATATAAAATTCAACTTCCATTAGACATGATTAACCACTACCAAGTATAAAAGGTTTTTCATTTAATGATTCTTTAAATTAAACATTAAAAACTAAAAAAATATTCTTTTATTTATCATACTTATGAGAAACAAAAATATCCCTCTATACTTTAATATAGTATTATATCGTTTCCAAACAATTAATAGCCATGTGGCCCATATGTTTGATATATTATATAGTCTTCTTCAAGTATTTGATTTTATTTTTAAATGTTTTATTAAATTTAACATATTTATTCTGAGTTTTTTCCATTATGGTTATTGTTTCACCATGTATATATATATATACATATTTATACACTAATTTTTTCTTAATTAATTTTTTTGCAGAACTAAAACTTCCTTGAAAATTAGAAAAACTTCAATAGCACAAAAAATAGCCATAAAATGAGTATTTTCTGAAATAAAATTTACCTTTTAGAATTTATTTTTCAATATGAATTTTGACACATTTTTACCCTTATTGATCACCTTTTGAAAGAAATTTATTCTTAAAAACATTCCTCATATTACTATATATTAAAAAAGTTTGACATTAAATACTCCATTTTTATTTTCTAATTACATTATATCTCATAACCTTTTCATTTGAATTTAGAAACATTGTCTCATTATTTTTGAGTTATTTCCAAGAAACATCATCAATAGAAACAATTACTTAATTTATTTTAATATGAGAAATTTTTAGTTTTTAATAAGTTTTAAATTCCTTAAATATTTATAGTTTTTTCCATTATTATTTTAAGATTCACCAACATCCTTTACCAACTTCTCATAGAAAATTTTTAATTTATTTAATTGGTTAACTACATCAAGAAACTCAATCCACAACTTATGCATTTCCTAATTTTTTACAGCACACATTATCTCAACCTCAATTTTGATTTTACACTATTTAATGATATGTAAATTATATTTTTCAAAACTTTAAAAAATGTAGTTTTCTTATCATTAAAAATAATTTCATTGCTATTATTTTATTTTGAAATATTTATCATATTATTTTAACTTTCATAATTTTTTATATTTTAAAAATTAAAACCTTTAATTATAACTTTATAATTAACCCCATTTAAGTATCTTATTCTACTTTTTCATCCTCCCTATAATTGGAATCTTACACCTTTTCATTAACTTTTAGGAATATATCTTTCACTACTTGATCATCAAAATAACATCCTTTTTTACTTGTTATCATCAAAATATTCATCTTTATTATATATAAATCCCCTCTCTTGGTTCTTGAGGTACTACTATCATTTTTCATAGAAAACTTTTTAATAGCTATAAATTTTAAAAACTTTCTCCATTGAAACATTCTAGATTCAGTTTTATCTTCATTTCATTCATCCTATGTTTAGGATAGTAAGTAACAAAATTCCCCATATTAATATAATTGAATAATTTAAAATAAAATTTTCACTTGTTATTGACTTCACCCTTTTTGAATTCCATAGATATCTAAGTAATATTCTTCTAAAATATTTCATTATCAATTTTATTATCAATAGATTATTTTATTCTTTTAACATGATTTCGTTAATAACTTTACTGGTAATTTTTTCATCTCCTTTTTCATTTATCCTCATTATTATTCCATTACTAACTTCATAGATAATTATGAAACTATGTTGATCATCAAAAGTAAATATATCCAAATAATTATATTCAACAATAAACACTTTTTCATAAAATTTATCTGGTTTAATTCTTATAATTTTTATAAATATAGTAAAGTATTTTGGGAACTCTCAAAATCCACTAATAGTGCTTCCAATATAATTCACACATGTAAAGAAACTATCAATAGTCACTCATTTCATTATTTGAATGTTTTAAAATATTATTATTAATATTTAAAGCATTACTTATTTCGTATTATAATAAACTACATAAATGTTTTTTAGTTTATCTAAAATTAACTTAGTAGTTTTAATTCTCATAACATTTATAAAATTATTCTTAGATACTAAATAAAATATAGTATTTACATTTTTTATTGGGTCCTTTCCACTTTATTTATTTATGTTTTGATAGTTACATATCGGATTCTAGGTTTGAAGATTTATCTTATTATAAAATAAAAGAATCATATTGAATTTATTTATTATTTATTATTTTTATTATAGTTTAATATTTTCTTATTTATTCATTTTTTATTTATATTATTCTTTGATATTTTTATTTTATTATTATTTTGGATATTATTTTTTTATTTTATTTTGATGTTATAGAAAAAATATACATTTTAGTCTAAAGTGTAAAATATTCTTATGTACGTAAAATTACACATCACAGGGAATTTTTTCAAATATTTTAAATATTGAAATTTTTTATAAGCCAGAAATATTAAGTACGATTAGTAATGAGAATAAGATATTATGTATCCTTGGAAAATATATTATGAATGGTTGAAAACCCTTACCTTTAATAATTTTTTTAGGGTAAAAATATTATATATCCTTTTTGAGTTGAAAAATATATTTCATATCATGAGGAATATGTTTTATATTTTCACTAAGGTGGGTATATCTTATATTCCATTAGGTTTGAAAATAAATTTCATACCAAGATTTTCTCAAAGGAAAAATTTGTGTGTGTCTTATATGGAGTAAAAATATTTTACATATGTGATAGAGTTGAATAATTTTACAATGTAAAAAATATTACACATCTTAGTGAATTCAGAGTAAACATATTACATATTGAAAATTAAAAAAATGATAAAAACATACACATCATCAGAAGTTGTTTCAATATGTTACGTATTAATATTCAACAATGGAAAATTGTTATGTATTCTATTTCTGAAGTTAAAATATTATGAATAGATTTTGTGATAAAGGATTTAAATATTTTTTATAAGTATAGATGATAAGTTATAAATATTATGTACTACTTTAGAAGTTAAGATATCAAAGTTGAAAATTACATTATGTATTCTTCAGAAGTTAAAATTTCGGATAATAATTTTTCCAAAGTCTTTATAAGTTAGGAATAATAATTATCAGAATAATTAGTTCTTTGAAATTTCACTAATGAAATTATATTATGAATTGTATTGTAATAAAAGGATTGTAATGTGAACCTTCTATCATTACATGGATTATTCAACAAATATGTATTTGGAAGATAGACATGTATATCATTTCATGAATCATTATCTATGGTTGATTTATCATTTGTATCACATGATTTATATTACATAGATTGTGAGATTTAAAATTCAAATTGTTTGGAATATCAAAGGAACTATTTGTGTGATTTTGCAGAGTATTTCAAATAGATTAATTGAAAAATATTTTGTGATTATTTAATAATTTATTAAAATTTCAATCATTTATTATTATACTACTTTTATTTGTACATGATGTTTATATATTTCAGGATATTATAATATTTTAAGAGGTTTCCTTGTGAATAATACATTTATCATTTATGATGGAAGAATGTGAACTTCTCCCCAATGGAACTAACCATTAGTATTTTGCTTAAAAATTAAAGCTAAAGCCTGGTATTGTGGGAAGTGGGTTAAATGATGTGACTAAATTAATATAATGTTAAATATTATTTTTTGAACACTTCCTTTATTATTTTATCTTGAGATTCATCATTTAAATTATTTTTAGGGTTGAATCATTACCTTTTCTAAATTCCAACATCCTAATCGACATTGTTTCATTGGGTTTCATCATTTTATTTGTTCATTTTACTATAATTTTTTCATTGTAAGGTTGTTTATTTTATGTGTTTTTCATGGGTTATACTTCCCATAAAAGTTATGATTTTGTTTATGATTACCTAACTAAAAATCATGAAGAGTAAGTTCTTCCTCATCCCATAAAAGTAAGGGTTGGTTACTCCTCCTCCTCAAAAGGAAATAGGTTATAAATTCACCTAGAAAATCATGGTTTGGTTCACACCCATAAAAGGTTGGGTTTTTTTATGAACTTATAAAAGGTAATAGAATAGTTTTTTCACCTCCAAGTTTAAAAATGTGGGATTATAATGAGTTTTAACTCTCCTTAAAAACTGATATACCATTTATTGGGTGCCATACTCTTAGGTTGAGAGTGTTATGACTATTTGGATAAAAAAACTATATAATTACTTCTGTTATCCCTTTTAAAAATTATATATACACTCTTCACACTATATGCACTTAATTTTTATGATTTAATTGTTAAAAAAATTATTCAACGTATTTCTAATTATAATTTAAAGAACTTTTCTTTTTTATGATTGAAAATTCATCCCCTTAATTTCTTTTTTCTTTTTACATTCGAGATAACATAAATCTCTTACACCATTTTTAATATTCCTTTTACCAATAAGATTCAAAGATTTAGGTTTCTTAAATGGTACAAAACCATTTAAATATACATTAATCACATCAATAATGAATCATAACATTAAATAAATCATTATTTTATTCTAATTATATAAAATTATTCCAATAAAAATGGTATACATTTGAAATTAGAAAAAATAATATGATCTATTTCAAAAAATAAAATTAGATGTTTTGAAGAAAATAAATTATAAATATTTTTTGGAGAACATGGACTACTCTAATATTAATTAAAGTACACTTATGGTGATTCTATATAGAAATAGAGAGAAGGGAGGGGGTGAATCCATATGTAATTTTCATTCATAAATTTTATAATTAAATCATGAATAGACCTCACTGTTTTTTATAATGAATTATCTGAATAGTTTTTAGCACATGAATTAAATATATTGCAACAAAAACACCAATTACTGAAAGGACACAAAAATTTACAAAGCTTACTGCTCATTAAAAATGGTTAATCCTTGGTAAGAATGATATCACCCATTTCCATATGGTGTATTATCCTCATAATATATTTATAGTTAGCTAGAATTACTTTAAATTTGATTATCAATGAGTCATCTAATTAGTTATTAATGAATATAAAAAATGATTTCCATTTCAATATTGCATTCACAATGTCATTATTCTCCCCATACATAAATGGTTATCTTTCTATAACTCATAAAAAAGCTAAATATTTATTATATTTTACCTCAATAATTATTAAAAAAATATTCTATAATATATATTTATATAAGTATATATATATAACCAATATTATCATTTAATAATTCCTTATATTTAGTTTTTGAATATATTTTATAATCTATAGAAAAAACATCATATACCTCAACATAATCTCGAATATTTTGTGTACTAGATGAAATATATACCATTATATTATAGTTAAACTAGTCATCATCATCCATGTCACATTATTCCTCAAATAATTCCATTTAAGTAAAAACAACATCACATGGGTGGACACTTCTAGGATCCTTCTCTAGTTTTCCCATGATCCTCAATCGTAAAAATTTTAATTATTTTGAATAAAATATTTCTTTATAAACTGAATTTTTATACCATATTTTGAATTATAAATCAACTTAGTTAAATTAATGAATAATTTAATTCATTCTTATATAGTTTCTGATAACTCACCGTTACTATTATTCATTTTAAGTAATTTTTATTTCACACAAAAAATACTTTAACTAAACTATTATAAGTCTCCTATTAACCCTTAAATAATATTTTAAATTTTGGAACAACACTTTAAAAACATAGAAAAACTTTTTTTAACTCTTATACATCTCCTAGATGAATTTTATATAGGATTTAAATTTCTCAATTAGTGCTTATACAATTCCAACCAACTCTTAAGTAGATCCCTTACATTTACCATAATTTTATGAAAATTTTATACAACCTTCATACTTTTTAGTGTACTCTTACATTTTATATTTAGGAATAATAAAATATGAAACATACTTTAAAAAATATACATAACTCTTACTCTATCTCAAATGACTATTATGAAAACTTTTTTAACTACTTATCTCTTTCATATAGACTATAAAATTTCTGCATTAAAATTATGAACTATTTATAAATATAAATATTACATAGATCTCCAAAATCACATATTTAGTATTTTCACTAGCTATTGAAGATGCTAAAATTATTATAAAATATTCACATCAAACAAGAAACACTTCAATAATCAATTCATTAATAAAAATTAATAATAAATCCAATAAACCTACTTAAGTATACTCTATATATAATGATCTATCCTAGTGAAATAATTACCCATCACTACCAGCACCTGTTATTTTTAAAGTAATTTGGTAAACCTCTAAAATAATTTGAAGTTATTGTATATTTTGAGACTTTTGGTGATACTCGGGAAATTATTTTTGAATCTTAAGAGGGTTTCCTCCTTGATCTGATTAACTATAAGGGGAAGATTATCTTTTCTCCCTAACATATAGCGGATGATTTTTTCTTGTTTGATGAATATTTACCCACTAACACCACTGGTGATTTTACTAATATCTATAAAGATGTGGTTATTTCAGCTATTTTACCTACTACTAAGGAGGAACGTCCAATTTTGTCTACTAGTGTTGATGTTATAAACACTATTGTTACCGAAGAGTAAGTACTACCTTTTTTATTATAATACAACACATTCTATTGATAAAACTACTATTTTAGAGCATTAATGTTACCTTAATGAGGTAATTGTTGAGAAAGTACTATTAATTATTTAATAATATGATAAAACACCAATTTGTTAATAAGATGCTCGCTTTGATAAATTTCCTCACATGGAGATAGAAAAAAATATCTTTGAAAGCTTAATCATGGAAGAGGAGATAACACATAATACTAGAGTTGATTACCATTTTAGTGAGGGAAGATAAGTTGATACTTTTTTGGAGAAAATTTGATTTAGAGTATTAGAGAACAATTTGGTAGATTGATATAATATTTTTTAATTGTGATATAATAAGGTATTTCTATGGATGATAATTCCATTATTTTAACCATTAAACCCATATTGTTGATAATCAATCTTATGAATGAGAGGATGGATGATTTACACTATGATATACTAATTTTAAGAGGTAATGTGACCCATATACCTGAAATTATAATTTATATGGGGATATAAGTAGGGGAGATCTCTCATCTTAAACCTACTCTATATCTGGTATTGGATTTGGACAATTTTAGAAGAGACGTTATATAGGATATTAATGAAAAACAACTCATTTTGACTTCATGTTAGCAAACACATCACTTGTCCACCTTTCATATTGTTTAGTTGAGGTATGATATTATATGGTTGTATACTTGTAACATATCAAATTTTCCATGTATTATTTTTGGATATTATATGGATTGATTTTGAGACCAGGTGCTAAGACGGTGTGTAATTCTAAGGCTTGGTGTACCTAGAATAAATGTTTGAAAAATATTAAAATATTTAATAGCATGTGCATGCGGTTTTCCTGAAAAAATGAAATAAATATTAAAAAGGTTCCCATATCAAAAATATAAGGGCACCGTTGATTTCAAAATAGCATCTTTACCCTAGTCATGACCTAACTTTAGTCGACGTGGGTCATTTGTGAAAAAAAGCTGATGGGGAAATAAAAGGAATAAAATAATTTAATAAATTTTATTTTTTACACAATGAATTTTCCTTTAAATGTATCCTTATGTTGGAAATGCAAGGGTATCCGCATAACCCTGGATATTCTGAAGGACCATTGGAGATAACTCCATAGAATTCTCTCAGGATAATGACAACATATCAAGATCATATTGCATATCGTTGTGCCAACGGAATCTATGGAACTCATCAACTATGACAATGCATTTTTTCTTCATTAATGATTGATCCAAATTGAGGTATGGCATTTGATTTATTGGTTTAATTCCCCATTCTTGATTCCTATAATGAACGTGGACTGGTCCGTGAATAGATTAGCATGCGGATTGATTGTATTTGCAGGATGGGATTTGTTTATAGGTTATCAAGATTTATTTTATGTGGTTTTATAGCTTGAATCACATGATCTTGATCATTGGACAAGAATGATTGACCAACGATGATAAACCTTTGATCATGTTCATTTATCTTTCTTTTCTTCACATTCTTAACCATTGGAACCCCGTGGTTCCCAGCTCGACATTACTGGGTGGTTCTGAACATGATCGAACCCTTGGATTTGAGGAGAATCAACAAATGAGGTTGGATCAATGTAGATTGGTACCCAAGGACTTCAGATCTATGATTGTTTGTTTTTATAGGCATCGAAGGAGGTACAGTGGTGTGAGGAAGGGACCACCGGCATGGCAGTGGTGACCAGCGTCCAATGGCGGCAGGACACAGTGATGGGACGCGGCGTCGAACATGGAGTGGAAATGAATGCAAAGAGGAAACAGACTAGGAGTAGCTAGGCCAGTGGGCTAGGTCAGGTGGATGGGCCAGTTAGGTTCGGTGGGTTAGTTCAGGTTGGTGTGCTGGGCTGGACCCAAGTTGGATCCAGGGAAACCAGGGTGGAGCTCAGTTTCGGATAACCATGACGGTCAAATGCGGGGTCGCGATAGCTCGATCTACTTTGGGTGCATCCACTGTGATGTTCAACCATGACGGTTGACCATGGGTGCAGTGATCGTGTGGCTAGGCCACATGGTAAGTTGACTGACCACGGCGGTCGACCACAATAGTAGGTAGACCTACCACGGCGGTAGGTCTGTAAGCCCCTAGTAGGCATGCGGGCAGTTTCACTCAATCAAGAATATCTCCAAAATAGAGCATCCAATCGATGAGTCATCAATGATGTTGAGACCCTAACATTGAGAAGGTCATTTTGAGAGAATTTGAGAGTTTTTAGTTTAGACCAATATAGGTTGAGAATGTTCCTTTGGTCCTTTCCTCAAGGGTTCAGTATGACATTACATCCACATTACTATATTGTAATCCCCTCTAGAAGTTGAGTTTCAGATAGAGTACTGTATCCCTCCCCGAGACTGGAGTGTAATCCTCTATCACCCCTAGTATAGTTTTTTGAATTGCCTAACCCCTTTGAGTAGGGTGTTGATCCTCTATCTAGTGAGCCATATTGTTAGGGTCCACAACATCCCCCAAAGATTTTGGGTGTGATCCCCTACATAGAGGGTTGATCCAAATTGGGTATGTGGTATCCCCCAATGGTTCTGGGTGTGATCCGCAGTGTCCCCCGGTCATTTATGGGTGTCACCCCCACTCTATGTATCATAGTATTCCTTGACCAATGCATTCTCTATGGGTGGGGGTCAAATGAGAAAGACCTCTTTGTGGAGTGTCACTAATGATATCATGGCTCAAGGAGTGAATTCTCCTAGAACGATCATGATTTGAGTGGAATCCTATGGATGGAAATTGGTTGTGACCACCCGATGGTGTGGTGTCTCTCTTGTGTATATTTGGATATTCTTGTAATATGTTTTGTAGACATATACTTGTGTAGAGTTGACTTCACTTTCCATTAATGTATTTCTTTGTGGTTTCGGGTTGTCCTACTGAGTATTGTTATACTCACCCATGCACGGGATTTTCCTGTACGTATCATATCTTGTGTAGATGATCAACCTTTTGAAAAAGTCTTAAGAGGATCGGTACTAGGTTGTTCTTATTGAGACCAAACAAAGCGAGATGTGGTCCTGTGGCTTTCAGATAGTAGCCCCAGTACCTTTACATTCAAGTTGTAATTGTGTTACATACTCTTTATGTTGGGATTATATTTGGACCTATTTACTTTATAGTACATTTATTATCATACTCTATTGTAAGATCTTAGATGTATGCATGCATTATTTCAGTTTTTTTACATTTCATCAATTGTGGCTTGGTGATCTGTGCGTGTGTGCAGGTACTTTAGGCTAATGCCTCGAATTTGTAGGATATGCCTACTCGATGCTAGTCACCAGCCCCTGACCTATTGGAGGAATGCTTTGGGTAGTCACAACATGGGCCCCTCTGGGAAAGGTCTTGATAGAGTCGTTTCAAAGGTGATATATTCAACTTTAGGACTAGAATTTTATGAGATTGGTTTGGGGAAATAGTGTTAAGTATTTCAAGTTCATCTTTATGTCCAAGGAATCTAGTTTTGGTGTGATGGATGACGTATCCATATAACAGGACTCTGATTACCTGCTTTTCAACTTGGTATATGAAAACACTGGTTGCAGGCAAAAATAATGGTACATGCATCATATAGGAATTGTTTTGTTTTTCATGTCCTTGTTGATTTATCTCTTCAGATATACTCTATTGATCGTGGTACGTCTTATTTTATTTCAAGACTCCTCCACATATATATCCATCCAGGATTCCATTGTGTGATAATGTGGATGATCCGTCTAGTGATAAGGCATCGGTATAGGGGCCTATACCAGAGATAGCACCTCTAGGTGGTTTACCAGCTATACTGCCACTTGTCGAGCAGCAGCTACTACCAGCACTACCAGCTGAGGGTGCACGCAGGTTGAGTGCATTGCATGAGTTTCATAGGAAGTGACCTCTCAGGTTTTAGGGGGATACATATCCCCATATGGCTAAGGATTGGCTAGAGGTAGTCACCTATGTTTTCTGCCTTGTGAGAATGCTTGTCGACCATATGGAAGTACTTACCATGAGTATTCTTGAAGACTTTATGGGATGGTGGTGGAGCTCTAGGACTTATTCAAATGATGAGATAACTCTCTCCTAGACCAAATTTGATTGTATCTTTAGGGAAGAGTTCTATCTGACCACATTTCGATCTTTATGCATATAATAGCTTCTACATCTGTAGTAAGGTAGTATAACCGTGGTGGAGTATTCAGTGAAATTTACTAATATTTTTTTCTAATACTTGGATATGGTATGAGACCAGTTATTCAGGGCCTGTACCTTTGATTAGGTCTTATACCAGGACATCAGGTCATTAGTGGTATCCCTTATCATTCCGACCTATGTTGGGGTACTTCAGTGAGCCCTGCTAGTTGAGAGTTTTCTAGAAGAGAAGACACTAGTAGTGGGAGCTAGTAGTGGGAACTGGGTAGATGAGACATTGATAACAGGTATCTGATGGTAGTATTAGGTATCCAAGTAGTTTAAGTGCTTTAGGGGTGATCCTAGGACTCAAGGTCAGTAGTGTAGGTCTCATAGGGCAACTCGAATCAGCCTAGGGACAGACAGTTTTACTCATGCTGTATTCGGAGACATCTAGCATGATATTTACCAACCCATCATACAGCTGATCAGGAGACAATCGAGGGACCACTGAGATAGAGGCAAAGACATGATCAAGGTGTTCTATAGGGTGATGTACATGGAAGAGGGGTATGAATTGAAGGAGGTGGTGTTCGGAGGTTCAACCTATTACCACCACCACCCCCAAGTGGTCCACTCTAGGCTCAAGGGGTTGTGGGAAGGGGTGAGGCTAGCTATAGGTGGTAGAGGATTATTACCCTAGGGATATAGGGATATTATGAGGTATGATATATTTCTTTTCCACATTAGTTTTAGTTTTTATATACATAGGTTCTGGTCATTCCTTTCTTTCCACGAACTTTGTCTAGGACTAAGAGATTCTGGTTAAACTTTTGACTTAAACCTTATGCTTAGAGACTCTTACTAGAGGAGACTTGATGATCACACACTGGTGCCAAAAGTGTAACTTGAATCTTAGAGGAGAGAGTTTCAGTTGGGATCTCTTGGTATTAGTGTCGAGGCCTCACGATGTCATTCTTGGTATCAACTAGTTATCCACAGTTCATACCTAGATTGATTGTTTTAGGAAAAGAGTGTGGTGTGTTCACATTGATGGAACTAGGTTTTCCTTTTTCGGTGAAATGGAAACATAGGTAGTGTATAATAGACTCACACATAGGAGGTTGTGACTAATTTTTCAGCAATTGGATATCCTCACCCTCAGTAGAGTGGATTATATGAGTACTCAGTTTCCTACAGTGGTGGTGGAGTATCAGGATATCTTTCCTAAAGATGTTCCAGGTTTACCTCCCTATAGGGAGATGGGATTTTACATTTATCAACACCCTGATACGGCCCCGATATCTACACTTTTATATTAGATATATCCTATGAATATTCATGAGATGAGGGTACAGTTTGAGGACTTATAGAGGAAGGGCTTCATGAGACCCAATGTTTCACCCTAGGCAGCCCTAGTCTTGTTTGCAAAGAAGTCACATAGGATCTTCAGGTTATGTGTGGATTACCAGTGCTTAAACTAGGTGATTGTGAATAACATGTATCAACTAACAAGGATCGATGACTTCTTTGATCAGTTGAAAGGGGTGGTGGTTCTCAAAGATTGACCTTAGATCGGGTTATCACCAACTGCGAGTACGAGATGTGGATACACCGAAGATGGCCTTCATATGTCTTTATGGTCACTATAAGTAATTAGTGATGTCATTTAGAATTAATAAATCCCTATAAGTATTCATGGGACTCAAGAACTGGATCTTTTATCCTTACTTAGACTGGTCCATGGTGGCCTTCATTAATGAAATCTTAGTGTATTCAATATCTAAGGAGGAGCATGTGAAACACATGAGGATGGTCCTAGACACACTTTGAGAGATCCAACTTTATAATAATATCTCAAAGTGACAGTTTTGGATTAAATAGGTCCATTTTTTGGGACAAGCCATCTTAGAGGGTGGATTTTTAGTGCATCCAGTGAAGGTTGAGGCAGTTCTTACTTGGGAGCCACCCAAGAGTGTTACCAAGGTGTGGAGTTTCCTTGGATTGGTAGGGTACTATCAGAGGTTTGTACCCAACTTCTCTAGATTGGAAACACCCTTTACATATTTTACATGAAAGGGGAATCCTTTAATGTGGAAAAAAGTTTCAGCAATGCTTTCAGGAGCTAAGGTAGAGTTTGACGAGCGTTCACATCCTAAAGTTATTAGAGGAAGGCATTGAGTATATGGTGTTTTTCGATGCATCAGGGACCGGAATTGGTTGTGTCCTGCTGTAGAGGCAAGTGGTGATTGCTTATGATTCACACCAGTTGATACCACATGATAAAAACTATGTGACCCATGATCTTGAGTTAGCAGTGGTAGTCTTCACATTGAAGATGTGGCGACACTACCTGTTGGGAGAGTAGTTTATCATATACTCTAATCACAAGAGTCTAAAGTATATCTTCTCTCAGAAGGATATGAACTTGATATGGAGATGTTATCTAGTGTTCCTCCAGGACTACAACTTTGATATTGTCTATACTCCTGGGAAGGGAAATGTGGTGGTAGATTATCTCATCAGGAGATCTAGTTTTTAGTTGTTGAACAAGGTGTCGGAGTAGTTGGTCTCATTTTAGTTGTCCTTTGTGGATGGAGATGGATAATATTACCTGAAGTTGATGTTTTTCACCCCTCCACTCTTACATCAAGTCAGGGATGCACATCTTGGGGATACTGACTGTGAGACCATACATGCTCAGATGTCTACAGTGAATACTTCTTATGGATATTCAAAATGTGGGGAGCACATCATTATTTTTAGATTACAAACAATAGTTCCAATGTAATTGTGGGAGGAGGTTCTGAGGGAGTTTCATAAGTCCCCTTTAGCGGTACATAAAAGTGTGGTGAAGATGTACCAGGAGCTTTAACATTTGTTTTTTGGGCTAGGGATGAATAAAGGAGTTGCAAAGTTTATTTCGCAATGCCTTACTTGTCAGCAAGTAAAGGCTAAGAACCGAGTTCCAGTAAGTTTATCTCAACCCCTTGAGGTGACATAATGGAAGTGGGATGGGATTTATATGGACTTCATGATGGGTATACCATGTACGTTCAGGGGACACGATTTCATCTGAGTGATCATTGACTGACTCACCAAGTCAGCCCACTTCCTAGCTATCATAGACCAGAGTCCAGTAGAGAGCTTGGGAAACCTATATGTGATGGAGATAGTTTGACTCCATGGAGTTCCATAAATAATTGGTTTGGATCATGATGCTCACTTTACATCCTGATTGTGGAAGGGATTATAGGAGGCGTTTGGGACCCAACTATTCTTGAGCACAACATTTCACCCACAGACGGACGACCATACTGAGCAGACCATTTAGGTTCTGGAGAACATGTTGTGAGCTTTCATGTTTGACTTTGGTTATAGTTTGGAAGATCACCAACCACTGGTGGATTTTTCATAAAACAACAACTATCATTCCACTATTATTATGGAACCATTTGAGTCCTTATAAGGGTGACCATGTAGGTCACCACTTTACTAGACTGACCTAGGAGAGCCAACACTCATGGGCCTGGAGTTGGTGCAAGCTACTATAGAGAAGGTGTAGATCATCCAAGAGCAGATGAAGACTATAAATAATTGATAAAAGTATTATACAGATAGGTGACAGAGGCCTTTATAATTCAAGGAGGAATAACACATGTTTCTTCGAGTTTCACCTCGATGGGGATTATAGAGATTTAGATAGGGAATAAATCTATCTCTAAGGTTCATAGGCCCTTTTCAGATACTTCAAAGAGTTGGCGAGGTGGCATACCACTTGGCATTACCATTGCAGTTAGATCAAGTACCCAACGTCTTATATGTGTCGTAGCTGAGGAGATAAGTTCATGACCCATCACAGGTCATCGACTATGTCAAGCTATACATCACGAATGGAGATACTTTTTTTAAGTACTTAGTGGAGATCGAGGATTGGCTAGAGATGATCCTTCATGGGAGATTGATTCCTTTTGTGTGTGTCTAGTGATGGCATGGGAATATCTAGGATAGAACATGGGAGCGGGAGGATCATATTCATTCTCAATACCCTCATCTATTTGAGTATCCCTTGTTTGGGCTTTTCGTGGACGTAAAGCCCCAACGTGGGGAGATTATGACGTATCGTATTTTCTGTGTATTTTTTTGGATATTATATGGATTGAATTTGAGACTAGGCACTGAGACTGTGTGAAATTACAAGGCCCTATGTGCTTGGAATAAATGTTCAAAAAATATTAAAATATTTAATATCAAACAAATGTGGTTTTCTTGAAAAAGTGGAATAACTCTTAAACAGGTGCCTGGATCAAAAATGTGAGGGAATTGTTGAGTTCAGAACAAAAATTTTACCCTATGCATGACCTAACTTTATTCATCGTGAGTCATTTGTGGGAAAAACTATCAGGGATGTAAATGGAATAAAATAATTTATTAAAATTTATTCTTGAAACAAAGAATTTTACTATAAATTTATCCTTATGTTGGAAATCTAGGGTTAGTCGCATAAGCCTGGAAATGTAGGAGGACCATTGGAGAGAACTCCAGAGAATTATCTTAGGTGAGCAACAACTGATCAAGATTGGATCATATATCATTGCACCAACGAAATCTATGGAACTCATAAACGATGGAAACACAATCGTTCTTCATCTATGATCAATAAAAATTGAGGTATGTCATATTATTTATTGTTTTAATTCCCCATTCTTGATATCAATAAAAAATGTGAACTAATCCAAGAACACATTATCTCACAGATCGATTGTATTTGTGGGATGGAATTTTTATACATGTGATTGGGATTTATTTGATGTGGTTTTCTAACCCAAATACCCTAATATTGATCATTGGCCAAGAATGATTGACCAATGATGATAAACATTTTCTCTTGTGAATTTCAACCTCTGTTATTCATGTTCTTCACCATTGGAACCTTGTGGTTCCTATCTCGACATTGCTAGGTGGTTATGAACATGATTGAGCCGCTAGATTCGAGGATAATTGAAAACTAAGGCTGGATCTATGTAGATATGGACCCAAGGACCTCGGATCTATGACCTTTTGGTTTTTTAGGAATCATAATAGGTGTGGTGGTCCATAGAAGGGACCATCGGCATGGTAGTGGCAGCCATTGACGGAATTCGGTGATGGTGTGTGGCGGTGGAGCGCGTGTGAGCAGTGGAAACAATAAGTGCGGCCACGGCGGGACGCGGCGATGGTGGCGGGACATGGATACAGACGTGGTAGTGGTATGTGGTGGTGAACATAGTGGCGATGATGAAGGATGCGATGGTGGACATGGAGTGGGTCGAGCTAGTGAGTTGGGTTAAGCAGATGGGTCAGGTTGGGTAGGCCTGTCGGGTCAGGCCAGTGGGTCGGGCTGGACCCGGGTCAGATCCAGGGCAATCAGGGCTGCGAGTGCAGCGACCAAACGACCGGTCTATGTGGTAATTAAAATGAATGTGGCATTAAGTTCAACTACCATGGTTGTAGGACTATAAGTTCCTAGAAGGATTGCAGTCAGTTTCACTCAATTGAGCATATCTCTTAAACGGAGCATCCAATCGATGAATCATCTATGGTGTTGAGTCCTTAACGTTAAGATGGTCATTTTGAGATAAGTGGTGAGTTTTTAGTTTAGACAAGTATTGGTTGATATCATTACCTTTTTCTTTTCATTGAGGGTTCAATATAGCATTACATCTACATTACTGGATTGTAATCCCCTCTAGAGGCTAAGTCTCAGATAGAGTATGGTATGCCTCCCTGAGACTGGAGTGTGATCCTCTATTACCCCTAGTGGAGTTTGTGGAATCACGTAACCCCCCTGATTTGGCCACTAATCCTCCATCTAGAGGGCCGCATCGGTAGGGTCTATGGCATCCCCTAGTGATTTTGGGTGTGATTCCATACGTAGCGAGTTGATCCAGATTGGTTGTGTGGTATCCCCCAACGGTTCTAGGCACAATTCGTGTTGTCCCTCAATCAGTTCTGGGTGTGACCCCCTCTCTATGTATCATAGTCTTCCTTAACCAATGAATTCTATTTAGGTGTGGTCCAAATGAGCTAAACCTCTTCATGGAGTGTGTCTAATGATATCATAGATCGAGGAGTGAGTTCTCTTGGAATGAGAACGCTTCGAGAGGAATCCTATGGTTAGAATTTGGTTGTGACCACTCGATGGTGTGGTGTCTCTCTTGAGTATATCTAGATATTCTTATTATATGTGTTGTGAACATATAACTATATATATTTGATTATAATTTCCTTTGTGATGTATGTATTTGTGGTTTCAGGGTTTCCTAATGAGTATTTTTATACTAACCCCTTCACGGGATTTTCCCACACATGTCGTGTCTTATGTAAATGATCCACCTTTTGATGGAGTCCTATGTGGATCATATGGAATCCCATCTTTTTAATACATAACTTTTCATTACATTTTACAAACAGAGGATCTTTAAAATCTAGTGTCTTGGAAATCAGGAACAATAAAAATTGAAAACAACATAAGAAAATTATTCTAATCCACTTGTAAGGCTTCATCATAAGTTCATCCTAAGTACAATTACTGCATCTCATAACCTGGATACATACATTCAAAGGAAAGGGTGAGCATAAGGCCCAGTAAGGGTAAACAAGGGAATCAGTTTACTTGTGATATCAATACAAACATGAAATAAAACATAAAGACAAGAGAAATGAAATAATAGGCATATCATAATGAAAATAAATTGAATCATAAATTGAATATATGGCTACAACATTTCATTTAGACATTCATGAACATATCACCAAGGTCCATCCCCAAGGTGTCATAAAAATTACCAAGATAATTCACCAAGGTATCGTGAAACTTGTCATATCTAGAGATTAATTTCATTACACAATGAATTGGAGCACTAGCAGGGAACACCCTTAATATGTCTTTAATTTAATGTCATCCACATAGATCCTAATCAAACATTTCATAAATAACCCAAATGTAATCATAGAAATGGGTTTCATGTCAAAATCGTGACGTTTAAAAAGAGCTTTACAAAATAAGATCATTATGTCATTTATAACCCATAGAAAGGGAGTGAGGGTTATATGTATGTAAATTATAGAATAAAATATATCATTTTTATATATTTATGAACACTCATAGAAACAAAATAGGTATGTTTATTCACATAAACAAACAATAGAATTTCTTGAGAGAGAGAGATAGAAATTTTGAGATGAAATTTCTGCAGCATAACGGCTATATAACATGGTTTTTGAAAACATTGAAAAGAGAGGGGACAAAGGTCACCCACTCATAAATAATTCATAATATATTATGGTTACTGAATAATATCATGGTATGTATATTTTAATGACATACCACATGAAAAGGAAACATGAAATAAAATAGAAGATGTGATTTCTTTTATGAGAAATTCAGCAGCCTAACGGCGTCACTTAAAAATTCAGAAAACAAATTGATGAGAGAGGAAAGGGTATCTCAAAAGTTAGACATGAAATTGATAGAAATGAGAACATATAATAACATACCCTCAACATAAAGAGATGGAAATTAGAAGACACAACATAAAGGAAGTCATGACTTAAAAGAGAAGGGTGAAAAGATCCCTTACCTTGAAGAGTAACTTCAAAAGCTTGAAGTTCGGGACCTTGGGAGGATTGAGGGCACCTTCGGAGGACTCCTTGGGAGGTAGAGAGACCATAACTTCTTTGGGGAGGATTTGGAAATTAAATTGATGAGGAAATGGCTTGGTATTTATAGGGGGACTGAGGGAAGGGACACCTCATCGGTGGTATTGGAAAAACCATGGGCATGGTATTTTCCCATGGTATTAGAAACTTGAGACACCTCATACCTTATATTACCATTAATAAGTCTACCAGAATGATTACATAATTATTACATCCTTAATGATATCATTAAACACCCGAAACTAAAAACTGTATTTTCACTGTTCACCAAAAATTCAACTTTTTCAGAAAAATCCCCAAAAATCACCTTAACCAAATATCGATGATCTGAATTCAAAAATGACCTCCATTTTATAAAAATATTTTTATAAATATTTTAAATTTAATTTTTAAATAAAAAACACCATTCACTTGAAAAAACTAATACTTAACCAATAATTTCTGAAACAGTTATTTACCGATTTTATTGAATTACATTACTTAATCAAGGTGACTAAATTATATTAATACTTTCTTAAGTGAGGTTAATTAATCCATTTGGTCACATTACTATTCATAAGGGTAAAATCACTATTCATAATTTACTATTCACTAAAAATTAAGTTGATCTTATTAAACTCTAAATTTCTTACTAAACACAACTGTAGAAGACCATTTTTTGAAAATCATTACACATTATTGATTATTTAAGGTTTACATAAATATTTTAAAATATAATATCTTTTTTTAATCATAAATAATATACATCATATATTTATCCGAACATTTGAAAATTCGCAAACTTCACCATAAGAAGAAATCACAATTTTTATTCATATCAACGAATTACATAAGGAAACTAAGGTATTGTTACATAGCCCCTTATAACACCAGCATAGGACCTAAGTGTAAGGTGTGATCAGGTGATAGAATCTTAGGGAGACTCGACCAACATTACCCGAGTGGTGATTTCTATCAGCTTGAACTTCTCCTGAAGGCGATTCTGTTCCAACTTCACACGATGAAGTTCGGCTTGGGTTTGGTCTAGAGAAAATCCCAGTGGTGCCACCTCCTTCCCAAATTCCATCAGATGGGATTCGAATGGCCCGAGCCTACTGTAGGAGGCCATCAAATATTATTTATGTATTAATTAACCACGATCACTTGTATTTATAAACAATAATTTTAATGTTAAGAGTTTAGTTTCCAACGGTCATATTGACCAACGGTCATATAACAGTCGAAACCCAATACTCTCATTTAATTATACTCACTTTGTTATTTAAAGAATATTGTTTTGTTGGGTATAAAATAAAATAACACACTAAATTAAAAAACAAAAATTATTCATAATTTTGGGTCATTACAGATCAGGACCATGTGGTGCTTAGTGAGACCAAACAGACCAAGGTGTGTTCATGTTGCTTTCATAAAGTAGTCCCAGTACCTTTGCTTTCATGTTGTACTTGTGTTACTGACTTTTTGGGGTGGTATTTTATTTGGCCCTATTTACTTTCCAGTACTTTTACTTTCATACTTTGTTGTGAGATCTTAGATGTATTCATGCATTATTTTAGTTGTTTTAAATTTCATCAATTGTGGCATGGAGATGTGTGCATGTGTACAGGTACTTTAGGCTAATTCTTCCCATTTGTGGGATATGCCTACTCAGTTCTAGTCACCATCCCTAGCCTATTGGAGGTGGAATTGGGGTAGTCATGGCACGGGCCCCTTTGGGACGTGTCATTATAATACTAAATATTAAAGAGATATTAGATATCATCTTTCTACTATAGAAATTTTAGAGAGGATATGTGAGAACTTATTTAGATATTTTTATCTGATAATTATTTCTTTGTTAAAAAATAATTATATCAATGTTTATATGATGGTGGAAAAATTCCTAGATAGAAACACTACCCACATTAAATTTCATTCAAAACATATTTCTCAAATAATGAACATGGTGATAGAAATGAGTAGTTGTTATTAAAAAATGTTATATATAAGGATTCAATCTAACTACCAAACATATGATATTAAAATTTCTATGGTCATTAAATTGTTTAAAAGTGAAGTGAATTGGTTAGCTCAAATAAATATTACTTTGGAAAAGGTTTTCATAACACAAGATAATTTTGACACATATATTATAAATCATATAATCTTTGTGGAGAATATTTAGTTGGTTATGGATGAGTTAAATAAGATAATGGTTGGGGAATTTATCCATTTAATTTAGTTCTTATACGCCGCATTCACATTACTCCTAGGTCTTCACCTAGATCTACTTTTCTATCTGAGACTTCCATTTAAGTACTCGTCACTCAACTACTTTTTTTGGTGATAGAGTTATGAAAAAATTCATTGAGTAAGATAAAAGATAAGGGAAGTCATAATTTGGATATGCGTTAGATATTAATGAAACATAGAGGATTATTTTATTTTTTATTTTTATTTTTATGTTGAATTATTAGTTTTGTGGTATTTTTATACCATTTTGGATGATATTTATTAGTTTATATGTATATATGGATTTACCTTATATATTTTTATCCTTATATAATCATTTTCCTATTTTTTCTATTTTCTTTAATATGTTTTCTCTGATCATAATCATACTATAAGTATATCTAAAATTAAAGTGCTTTTACTTTTTCATAATTTTTTTTCTAGCATTGATACATCACTAATATATTATTATTCTATCTCACCTTTTTATTTCTTATATAATATTGAAATATTTTTTTATAATAAATAAGTGGAATTAATGGTTAATGGGGTGAAGTTAATCCTTTTTATTGGTTTTTTTTAATTTATTGTATTTTTTGTTAGATAATTATTTATGTAATAAATTTTTATTATTTATCTAAAAATTATTTATGCTTAAACTTCCATGATTTATTTATCTAAATGGGGGAGATCACTGGGCCAATACTTGAAATATCTTAATTTTATTGTATCAAAAATCATCTTTACATTGATTTTAATATGTTTAATTTATTGTAAGGTAAGTAATTTTGGTAGTTAAATTATGTGAGGCCCACTTAGTTAAAAACTATAAAGTTATTTTAGGGTAATTTCAACATACCATGATTGAGTGGCCAAGTGATCATGACTAAGGAGTTTTTTTATACATAAATTGGTGAATTGATCATTAAAGTTGAGGTAAATAACCATGAGTTCCTAACTAGAATTTCACAAAGTGTTTAATGTAAGTTTCAAATTGGCCATGACTATTAGGAATCTAATATTAAGTATTTCATTACAAGTTTAGTCTATATACTTGAAGACTGAACCAGTCATCAATGTCTATACCAAATGAACTTAAATTTCAATAAAGTGACTATAGACTTTGGCCAACCTAACTATGTATAAATACTTAGGGGGTGGGTATTAAATATGATAATGGACCTTAAAAATTTTATTCTAAGACATTTAATATAAGTAAAAAATAGAGGATTGAGGTTACTTTCTGTGTTAGTCAAAGGAAAATAATTTTTATCAGTCCGTGAGTATTTTCCTTACTGAAAAATTATATACATCTGAAGGAAACTATAATAGACCATAATTTCTTGGACCCTTTGTCATTTTTCATGTGTTATAGGTGTTTAGGGGTGTTGGTGATAGTTGGAGAGAAAGAGAGAGAGAGGATTTACAACTAGTTTTTTTGGTAATTAACTTGGATCACAGCATGATCATCAGTCATAGAAACATGATTTGATATCCAAAGGATAGAAGTTATAGTGGTCATAGGCACTGAATCATGTGGAGTTAGGTCATGGAATAATTTATGTGTTGTAATTCAGGGTAGGAATCATTATATTTATATGTTTCCCTATCACGGAGAGGAAGTCTTGTTGTTGTGAAATTAGTTTCTCATGTGGCATGAGGTTTGTCTTATAGTTCAAGGTTAAGGCCATGAGGTTTATGATTTTTATAACAAATTTTTTTTCCTTTATAATACTTTGGAATATTCTAAATAATATTTTCAAATCTATTCATGGAGTTTACATGAGAATCTAGGGCCCATGGAGCCTCAGTGTTGATATAATAAAAATATTAAATATATTAAATCACGAGCACACAGTTTTTCTAAAATAATGGAATATATCTTGAATTATGTTATATATAGGAATATTGATACCACCATTAAATATGTAATGTGGTTTTTACCTAATTTATGACATAAACATTGTGTGTGTTAGATGTTTGGATAAAGAGTAGTCATGGGAGGAATAATAAATAAATTAACTAATTAATTAATTAATTGTTTATTAAATGGTATTGATCTAATCCTACCTTATTTAAACCCAATTATAGACAAATCCTAGGTTTAACCACATAACCCTAGATATTTGAGAGGACTGTAGAGGAGGGATTAGATGAATGACAATGAGATCATGGATAAGTGATCATTTTTTCAAGATGTTTCCTTAATCAAAAGAGTTCTTGGATCTCACCAATGATAATGATGAAGGATTCATTCTTCATCAAGGATATATCCAATCTCAAGTTAGGATGTTTTATTTTGTCAGTTTAATTTCGATATTTGATTATCACCTATCATACATGAATTAATTCCCTAGAAAATTAATTCATGGAATGATGTTTGATTTGTGGTTGATAATCTCCTTTTAGAATTTGGAATTGATTTCTTGATTATTATTTTTTCTCTTATGTTTGAAATTTTCTTTGTTAATGGATTAAGATAAAACTAAATAATTTCTAACATAATTTTCCTCAATTTTTCATTTTTTATTTTCTCCCCTCATTCTTCAAGTGATTATCATTGATATTTTGTTTGTCTAGCAATTTGACAATACCTGAAAATTGATTCTTGTGCAATAGATCATTGGTTAAATAGATAATTTCCTTGGGTTAAAATTCAGGATAAAAGGCATTAATGTAGAGTAGTGATGATGATATAATATCATTAGTTTTATTGGGTGTTTTTCATTCATGGGTTAGTGATTCATTGATGTGGTGTGGTGGGAATCGGCTTCTAAATAGATTGATGGCCAGAATCCAGCCACCGGTGACATCTCGGGAGTGGTCAACCCCAAATAAAATATATATAGGAGTTATTATTATTAGAATCAATGTTTTTGGCTTCATGGGAGATACACATATAATATACTAGTGATTCTATGAAAAATTGAGTTACATTGCATGTAGTTCGGATGAACACACGTTGTGTGGAGCCCCTTCCGTGGTGGCTAGGATTTACATGAAAAATTAAATATCACATTCCATGTGGAATATCAAAACCCTTATGACCTAATATTTTCAATCTATTGTATACTCCTATAGTACATAGGCATGGACATGGAAATAGTACAAGGTAATGACCATATTATATTGGCACGGCCTGTGTACACAGGCCCATTCCGGAGGAAAAGGGCATGGGAGCAGACGTGGGTATGTCTATACTAGCTAGTACATGACATGAATTTTCTATAAATTTCATTTAAATCTCCTATGATAGGTGGGAGTCTCTTTCCACTTCAGTCTAATTGATTATTAGTAGGGTGTGTTCCCTCTTTCCATCCTAATGAGGGTACAGTGAGGTGTCCCATCCTGATCATAGGATGAGTGATCCCCTCTATGGGTTAGTTATAGATAGATCCATGTATCACTCTATTTTCCTTGGGTTATGATCCTTTATCACTCTTCCCTAGGTTGGTTTAAGTATCCCATTACCAACTCCCGGGGCATGTGAACTCCATCCTATTGAATTACTCCGGGTAGGGTAAGGTATCCCCCATAGGCCCTATGTGCGATCCCCTATATATATATCAACATCTTATAAGTTTAATAATGTACTTATTAATGATTATTCCTGATGATAATAACCTCTTAGATGAGTATTATCAGTTCTATCATGACTAATGAGTGAGTTCTCCTAGACAAGCATTACCTTGAATCCTCGATCAGAATCCTAGGCCAGCAGTATGGACATGGACTTACTTTGAGACTTGGTGTCAATACTATGCATATCTAGGTTGATTTTATCCTTTCATATGAGTTTTATCTCTCTTTGAGGGTATATTTTTTATAATTTAGCGGTGTTCTACTGGTTATGTTTATAATCATCCACGCATGGGATCTGGCCGCACATGTTGTGTCTTATGTAGATGACAAGCCTTTTGATAGAGATCTAGGAGGTCCTAGAGAAGGTGTATCATGTTTGTGATAGATGGAACATAGTAGGTTCCAGTAGTAACAGTTGAAATAATTCCCCTCCTTATAATAAGGTTGGACTCTTTTATAATTTTGGTGTGCTTGTATTTGGATTTTTTTTCTTTCCCATACTTATGTTGTGCTCTGATGTGGGATTTAGTTATATTCATGCATCTTAGAATTTGTTTTATCTTTCATTTATACATTATATTGGAGTTTGGATATGTGTTTGTTCACATAGGTACCTTAGGATAAGTCATATCATGTGTGTGATATTCCTAGTAAGTGCTTGTTTCTTGCCCCTAGCATATTGAGGGTTGGCTTGGGGTGTCACACTCAGCTTGTCGGTGGCCAGACAGGCCACGGTGGTTCGAGTCATGATAGAGTGGTATCAGAGTGGGATATCTTAGGATCATAGTTTGGAGTTTGTCTATATATGAGGTTTGGTTTTTGAACTATGGAAAAGTTTTAATGTTTATCTAGTTCGAATCTCAGGGCAAGGAATACAGTGATGGTGTGGAGGCCGATGTATCCATTCATCAGGACTCTAATAACCTTCTTGTTAACTATATACATGTTGGAATTTGTTGTAGTGATGCATTGATATATGCATCATATAGTAATGGGTTTTGTTTTCCATGTCTTTCTTGATTCATCTCCTAAGATTTACTCTTTGATTGTGGTGCATTATGACTTCTTCCAGATGCCTCCATGATGACAACTAGTTAGGATTCCATAGTGGGATTGTGAGTATGATCCACCTAGTGATGAGGCTTCAATTCAAGTTCATGTACATTAGGTGGTACATCTAGGTGGTTTTTCAATCTTAACTCCACCCATTGAGAAGCATCTTTCTCCGAAATTGCTGTTATAGGATGTGTGCAGGTTGAGCGCACTTCATGAGTTTTAGAGACAGAGACCCCCCTAGGTTTTAGGATTATCCAGAACCCAAGGCAATAGAGGACTATATCAAGGTGGTTTGATGAGTTTTATTCCTTATTACAACCCCTCCTAATCATATTTAGATCATATCAATGAGCCTTATCCATGTCTCTATAGGGAGACAGTGGAGTTTGGTGACTTAGACACATGACGTGGTGACTCTCACTTGGAAAGATTTTGAGAATCTATTTACATAATATTTATACTCTGTGACATTGTGGGTAGTATGTATCTAGGAGATTATATATTACTAGTAGGGGAGCATGTTAATATTAGGGTATGCATCAAGTTTCAATAACCACTTATGGTACTCCATGGACATGGTTCTTTATGGGTACTTTTGAGCGGAAAACAGGGAGATGCTAGATGGACCACCTAGACAGAGATAGCAGATAGATCAGGTAGGTCTATAGGGTTGTGAAAATGGAAGAGGAGTAAATATATTAGTGATATATGGCTGATATTTTGATCTATTTCCACCACCACCCCCAAGTGTTTCACACTAGTCTCAAGGAGCCGGTAGTCAGGGATGTGGGAAACTGCAGGCAGTGGAGGCTTATGACCCATAGGCTCTAGGGATGATTCAAGTTATGATATGCATATTATCTAATTTATCCATAGTATTTATAGACATAGGTTTGATCCACTCTTTTCTTTCCACATCCCTTTTTCAATATCTAGATATTTCGTTGGAGCCTTTGGCTCGACCCTTGCATTTGGAGACTCCTACCAGGGGAGATTCAATGATCACACACCTTTTTTGATAGTGTGACATAACTCTTGGAGGAGAGAACTTATTATGGGAAATTTTCTTACCAGTGATGAGGCCTTACAATGTCATTATAGGTATGAAATATATATCCACAATTTATTCATAGATTGGCTATTTTAGAAGGAGTATGTGGTGTGTCTGAATTCATGGGATGATTTTTTCCTTAATTGGAGAGAAAGAAGTTTGGGTAGAGTAGTATTAGATCATTCACAAGATTATACGGTTTATTAATCATCAATTGGATAGTATTAACCTTGTAGAAGTAGATTTTTTTAACTTTCAACTTCCTATAGTGGTGGTGGAGTATGACGACGTCTTCCCTGAGGATGGACTAGGATTACCTACCCACCAAGAGATCAAATTTTGTATATTCATTCAACTAGGAAATACCCTAATATCTATTCCAATATATCAAATGTCCCACATATATATTTTAAATCTAAATTTGAGTTGGAGTATTTGAATAGAAAGGGCTTTGACATACCCAGTATGTCCCCTTGGGAAGCCCCAATGTTGTTCGATAAGAAGGTTGATGGGATATTGAGTTTATGTGTGGATTAGCATCACCTAAATTAGGTAACCATCAAGACTAATTATCCACTAAAAATAATTAATTACCAATTAAACTATTTGAAAGTGGTGAGGTGGTTCTATAATATTAAAATTAATTCAAACAATCACTAGCTCTGAGTTCTAGATAAGGATATATCGAATATAGAATTTTGGTGTCGTTATAGTCACTATGAGTACTTAGTGATTCCCTTCAGCATGAAAAACACCCCAACGATTTTCATAGAACTTATTAATAAAATATTTTATCCTTTCTTGTACCATTTAATGATATTATTGATCAATTAAATCCTTGTGTACTCAGTGTCATAGGAGTAACATGCAAGAGATTTGAGTATGGTCCTTTACATACTCTATGAGCACCAAGTTTATAGAAGGCTTTAAAAGTTTCAGTTCTAGATTTAATAGGTCCACTTCATGGGATATGTCATCTCATATGAGGGAGTAGTAGTATAACTATCAAAGGTTGAGGAATTTCTATCTTGGGATCCACCCAAGAGTGTGTTGGAGGTGTAGAGATTCATTGGGTTGGTAGGATACTATTGTGGATTCATGCCTAATTTCTATAGGATTTTGATTCCCTTGACTACTTTTACCTAAAAGTGGAATCCTTTTGTGTGGATGTAGAATTGTATGAAATCTTTATAGGAGTAATCATAGATTTTGATGAGCACCCTCATACTGAGACTTCCAGATGAGGGTGTTGACTATGTGGTGTTTTGTGATGCCTCTCGAACTGGGATCAGATGTGTTATGATCCATAGGTATGTGGTGATTTCTTATGGGTCCTAGAAGCTGATACCCTATGAGAAAAAATGCATGGCCCATTATTTAGAGCCATAAATTTTGTTCTTCACCCTGAATATGTGCTGACACTACCTTATGGGAGAGTAATTTATCATCTATTATGACTATAAGAGTCTCAAGTATATATTTTCATAGAAATATATTAACTTGAGATAGAGGTGATGGCTAGAGTTCCTATAGGATTATGACTTGATATAGTCTATACTCTCTAGAAAGGTAATGTGGTGGAATATGGTATTAGTAGTAGATCGTGTTTATAATTGTTGAGCAAGGTTTTAGATTAGTTGGCCTCAATGCAGTTTTCCTTAGTGAATGAGGATAGTGTGTCTTACCTCCAGTTGATGGTTTTTACCCCATGGATTATTTATCATGTTACGGAGGCTCATCTTAGAGATGTTGATTGTGAGACCTTTCATGGCCAAATATCCACTGGATATACTCTTAATTTATTTTTTGAAGTTGGGGAGCACATTATCCTTTTTTGAAGATAGACCATGGCACCAGTGATGTTGTGAGAGGAGTTACTAAGGGATTTTTATACATTAATTTTAGAAGTACGTCCAAGAGTAGAAAATATATACCGAGACCTTTAGTTTCAGTTATATTGTCCAAGGATAAAGTGGTTTATAGCTGATCTTATCTCTTAATGCCTTACTTTCTAGTAGTTGAAGGTTAAGAACTAGGTTCTAGCAGGTTTAGATCAACCCTTTGAGGTTACAAAGTAGAAGTGGGATGTTATATACATTGACTATGTGGAAGGAATTCTATGGTCTCCTAATATTCATGAAACTATTTGGGTGATCACAAAACAACTCACCTATTTTTCCCACTTAATAGCCATATGAGATCATAGTTCAGTGGAGAGATTGGGATGCCTTTATATGTAGGAGATATCCCGAATTCATGGAGTTCCCTTGATGATCATATTAAACTAAGATACTCAATTCATGTCATGATTATTAAGAGGATTGAAGAAGGCCTTCAGGACTCAGTTACAGTTGAGCATAGTATTTTTTCCCCCAGGCAGATGGTCAGATTGAGTGGACATTTTAGGTTCTGGAGGATATTCTTTGGGCTTACATGTTATACTTTGGACATAACTAGGAGGATCTCCTATCCTTTCTTTAGTTCATGTATAATAATGGATACCACTCCACCATCAATGTTTCACTATTCAAGGACTTATACGGGAGACCTTGTAGGTCACTATTATGTTAGATTGATCTAGGCGAGTCACACACATGGGCCCATAGTTAGGTTGAGTGACAATAGAGAAGGTTTACATCATCTTAGAGTGGATTAGGACTTCCCAAATCCATCATAAGTATTATGTGGACCGAATATGGAGGCCTTCAGAGTTCAATGAGGGATACCATGTGTTTCTGAAGGAATCACCTCAGTGAGGATTATGTATATTTGTCTAAAGTGACAGGTTATCTTCAAGATTTAATATCCCTTTATAGATACTATATATGGTTGTAAAAGTGGAATTCCACTTATCCCTACTACCATAGTTAGTATAAGTACATGATTTATTCTATGTGTCACAGTTGAGGAGGTATGTGCATGACTCATTGCACCTTATCGATAAGGGAGAGCTATATATCAAGGATAGAGCAAACTTTATAGAGTACCTGTTATAGATCAAGGATAGGTAAGAGAAGATCCTTATTTTGTGAGAAATTCTCTTAGTGTGTGTCTGATGGCAGCACATGAAACTTTAAGAGAGCACCTGGGAGCGAGAAACCATATACGAGCTTAGTATCCTTGTCTTTTTTAGTAGAATTTTCACTTTTGGGGATGAAAATACCTAAGATGAAGAGAATTTAATGACTCTTTTTTCCATGTAATACTTTTTAATATTTTAAATAATATTTTTAGATCTAGGTGTGGAGTTAGTAATGGATTTTGGGTCTCATGGAGCCTCGGTGTTGATATAATAAAAATATTAAATATATTATATCATGCACACACATTTTATCTAAAATAATATAATATCTCCAAAATGGTGTTTCGGATTGAAAATTTGAGACTACCATTAAATCTGGAATGTGGGTTTTACCCTAGGCATGACAAAACCTTTATGTGTGTTGGGTTTTTGGTTAAAGAGTAGTCATGGGTGGAATGATAAATTAAGTAATTGTTTATTAAATGGTCATGACCTAATCCTCCCTTATTTAAACGTAGTTGAGGTAAAATCCTATGGTTATCCACATAAACCTTGATATTTTAGAGGATCATATAGGTGGCTTTGACAAATGACAATGAGATCATGGATCAGCGATTAATTTCCCTAGAATATTCCTTCATCAATAGAGTTATTAGATCTCACCAACGATAATGATGCAGTATTTTTTCTTCCTTAGAGATCAATATAAGAACAATATAGGATATTTTATTTTTTTTGGTTTAATTCCCGTAATTGATTATCCCCTATCTGACACAAAATAATTCCATTAAAAAATAATTTATGGATCGACGTTTTATTTTAAGTTGATAATCTCATTTCGAAATTAGGAATTGATTTGTTGATTCTTTCTTTTTCTCTTGTGTTTGGAATTTTATCTATCAATATATTAAGGCCAGCCCAAAAAATTTCCAAAATTTGTTTTCTCACTTTTTGGTTTCATGATTTTCTCCCCTTTTTCTTCGAGCGATCATCATCATTATTTTTTTTTTACCAGTGATTCAAAAATACTCGAAAATTGATCATTATGTAGTCAATATTTGGTAAAAAAGATCATTTCCATGGGTTTAGATTCAATTTTGAAGGCAAAAACATAATACGGTGATGATGGTGGAATATTGAGAGTTGGATTAGGTGTTTTTTTCATGGATTATAAATTCAGTGATGTGGTGTGATGGGAATAAACTTCCAAATAGATGGTTGGTTATAATATAACCATATGCAGCATCTTAGAAAGGTTCAACCCCAAATACAAGATCTAAAAGTGTGATCCTCAGTGGAATTGATGGTAGTGGAGGTGTGAGTTAAACACTTAGAACGGAATAAAGATTCTGTGAAAACCTGAGTTACATAGTGTGTAGTTCAAATAAACACATACCATGTTAATCCCCTTCTGTGGAAGCTAGAGTTTATGTGTAAAATTAAATATCAAATGGAGTATGGAATCTCACATTCCATGTGAATCAATGTTGGAAACCTAGTGTGTATCTCTAGATTACTTGGGGATGAACATGTCCATAGTACACAAGCATGACCAGAGTACATAGGAATGGCCAGAATATATGGGCGTACGTCGTATACATAGGCATGGGATGAAGGACATGGGAATGGGCATGGACTTGGGTATGTCCAAACTAGCCAGGACATATTGTTTATTCCCTATAAGTGTTGTTTACTTCTCCCATGATAGGTGGGATCCACCGTACTCTTAAGTTTAGTTGAGTATCAGTAGTATATATTCCCTTGTTCTATACCTATGAGGGTACAGTGAGGTATCCTATCCAGAACATAGGATGAGTGGTCCCCTATATAGGTTAGTGTTTCATAGATTCAGGTATCCCTATGTGTGACATGGGGTGTGATCCTCTAGAATTCATCCCTAGTTTGGGTCACGTATCCTGTTACCGACTCCCAGGGCATGTGATCCACATCCTAGTGGACTACTCTGGGTAGGGTTAGATATCCTCCATAAGCCCTATGTGTAATCCCATATATGTTTATTAATATATTCTAAGTTCTAATGTACAGTTATTCATGGAAAGTCCTAAAGGGAATGACCTCTTAAATGAGTATCATCAGTGTTAGAAAGACCAAGTGAGTGAATTATCACAGATGAGAATTACCTTGAAGCCTCTATTGGAATACTAGGCTTGAAGTATGGATGTTACCTTACTTTGAGACTTGGTGTCTATCTTGTGTATAGCTGGGTTGATGTTATCCTTTTTTATGAGTTGTATCTCTCTTTAGTGATTTATATTTGGTGATTTCGGGTTGTTCTACTGGGTATGTTTATACACACCCATGCATGGGATCTTCCCACATGTGTCATGTCTTATATAGAAAACAGGCCTTTTACAGATATCTAGGAGTAGGTAGAGAATAGTTGTTCAATATGGACTTCAGTTAATTCCAAGAGTTACATTTTACATCACACCCCTCATTACTAGTAGGTTGGACTCTTTAATAGTTTTGGTGGGCTTGTCTTTGGCCCATTTTATTTCACAAACTTATGTTATACTCTGATGTGGAATTTAGTTACATGCATGCGTATTGGTATCATTTTTATCTTTATTTATGCATTATATTAGTGTTTAGATATGTGTGTGTGTGTGTGTTTGTTTAGGTACCTTCATCTAAGGCATCCCATGTGTTTAGTATTCCTACTCGGTGATTGTTGCTAGCCCCTGGCCTATTGGATGTGGGATTGGGGTGTTACACTTGGCTTTCGATCATCTAGGTGGGCCCTGATGGGTCAGTTCAGGACAAGTTCTTCTATTTATTAGGGTTTTTTTGTTCTAACATTATGTGTTATTCTAAAACATGGATGTTTTTAAGATCTATTGTATAGTTCTTACATAAGGGGATTTCAATGGGTTAATCTTACTTGAAATCCTTCATGATAATCCTATATGGGATTGATTGTGGCCTAAAGAGTCTTTTTGAGATGTGAATACCTGATGAGTTTTAGTTTAATCACATGTAGAGATTAGTTTAATATTACACTTGAATTTATTATGAAATTATTATTGGAACTTCACTATAAATCCCTTATTTTTGAATTTCATAGTTCTATATTCTTCGAGATCATTATGCCATGGTGTATAGGTTATTCCATGGTCATGGTCCTAGTTGATTGGGTATGATCTAGAGATGAAATATATATGATATAATTTTTTTGAATTTAGATAGTACCATGTGGTGATAGTCATTTCACTATGAATTTCCTCAATCATATCAAATTTATGAGTGTTGACAAAGATTTAAGAGGGGTATCACCCAATAGGATCGTACCTTGATCTTCGGATGCATGTTTATAAATGAACCATAATGTTATTTCACTTTGTACATTCATGTGATTCCATGAAACAAAATATTTATTATAGATTCAAGGTTCCCCATCCCTTGGATGGATCATAATTGTTTCTCTAGAACCCTAGGAGACCTATGATATTTCTTTGGAAATCTTCTGATGCTTTTTTCATGGTTTTGTAATCCTCTACTTTGAATGTTTTTTCTCCTTGTATTTGAGGTGCCTTTCTTGTATCCATTCCTTAATTATTTATTTTTCATTTTCTATAGAAGGTTGTGGAAGTGATTATATTTAGTGTTGGTAAATTGTTTGATGCAGATTGACATGAAGCAGGTTGGTGGAAGTATCTCATGGATTCATTGGTGCTCAACTTGGGTTCTCCCAGTATAGAATTTATTGGTTATTTTGAGGTATGGGTTTATTATTATTTCTTCTATCTTTTATAATAATATGTTTTTATTTTGTTTTTTAATCATATAAGTTACATTTTTTATACTTAATAATTTTTATTATTAGCCGCTATTAATATAGTGATTATAACCCTTTTATTAGTCCCCTTAAACTTTTTTACCATTATCCCCATAGATAAAAACCTTCCATTGAATTTTATAACCCTTGAATATTTTTGTACATATCTAACCTTTTATAAATTACCCCTCTTCATAACTTCTTGTATTCCTTTTCTATATGGTAATTTTATAATTTTATCTCAGTTTCATTGTTGTTGATTTAGTCTATAGGAAGGGGCTATAGTATTTTCCTTATTTCATTTAATTCATACATCATTCTATATTTTTCATTCCTTTTTTTCTATGGATATTCCTTTTCCTTTATTCAGTTTATGACTTAGAATAATATTATTATGTTATAGTTTCATTGATAATTAAAAAGAAGGTATGAATTTGATTATGAAATGAATATTGAAAGGTTGTTATGTTAGTTGGTTTCTTCATTATATTGTATTATTATTGATGATATTAAAAATAGAAATTGTGTTTATGTTTATGAAATTATGCTTAATTAAGGTTGGGATGTGATTTAAACTCTAAAAATTTAACAAAAGTAAATGGATGTATGTTTTCTTAGTTTTTTATTATGTTATTCTATTATGAAATTAAGTGATGTATATATTGTTTTGTTGTGTTGATGGTACCATGATAAATCACATGTGTAAATTGGGAGGGATTTAAGAGTGGTAATATGAGGGTAATAGTATAAATAAACCCTAGAATTAAATATTAATGAATATGGAAATTATTTCTGTAGAGTAGCATGGGAGATTTTGGATTTGGGAGGGTTTCTTTAGTTTAATAGGTTTATTATATTGTTAATGTTTTCATCTTAAGATATATTTAGGGGATGTTTTATGATTAAAGTTATTTTGTTTTTAGTTTCAGAAGGTTAGTTTATCTAGGGATAGTTATAATATTTAACTAATATGGAGTGTATTTTTTTACTCTCTTGAGAGTAGTTTTTTCCTTGAAAGTAATTTCCCTTCCCTAGGATAGTGACTTTAGTATTTGGATTGGTTAGTGAGAAGTTATAGGTGATTATAGGGGTTATTATTTCCTTCACAGAGTGATGCCATTTGTTTTTTTAGGTTAAGTAGAGGTATTTAAGTGGTAGTGTGGGTGTATTGTGTGTGCCTTAGTGATGGGGTTAAGTAAAGGTATTTAAGTGGTATTGTGGGTGTATTGTGTGTGCCTTAGTGATGGGAGACATGAAAGTTTGTTGTAATGTTCTATAAGTTGGGTTTGAGGTGTTGGGTAGATGTTGGTATTTGGATATCATAGGAAAGTGGTATGTGAGGTTGTAAGATTGGGTCTTGGTTTTGTTATGTTTATTTTTAATTATGTGTTTATGTTAAAATGACTAAATATTTAATTGAAATGGAATAACTAAATAAATTGATGGATATTAAAAGAATTTAAGAGAGTAATTGTAAATATTATTTGATAGTGATATCTTTTATGAATTATTATTATTGTTTTGATTATTTAATCACATTTTTCTATTTACTCTTAGTTAATTTTGATTATGTTATCACTTAGTTATATCTTAAATAGAAATCTTACAATTTCATGACTTGGTGTATTTATTATGATTCATAATAGGGTAATTGAATGAATTTAAAGTTATACTAATATGAGGATGAGTTAAATGTAATGATTTCCTTCATAATGGGATGTGGATATGAATTTTTGGAATTAATGATGAAGGTATAGATAGTTAAAAGCTAATAATGAACATTATGTGGTGATGATGGTTTCTGCAAGTTATGTTTTCATGTATAATTGATTTTTGGATCATGAAATTATGTGGTTCTTTTATGATATATAATGATGATGTTTTTTATTATGATATTATTTAATGTCGCATAGATTATTTTTATTTTTATTGTTTGTTTTTTGTATGATTATTTATTTATTTGATTATTTTTTGCGATCATATAATATTATACATAAAATGTGTAATAAATTTCTATTATTTTTATACTTGCATAAGATATAATGGATTAATGTATAGTGCATATGTACACGAGATGTAATGGATCAGGGTTTTCACATGTATAGAATTTATAGGATGTAATCAATTATGGTTTTGTTATGCATTTATATATGTCTATGGCCTATAATAGCTTAAATTAACGTTTGTTTATGTGTGTGGGGGTGTAATGAGTCAAGGTTATGGCACATACACCTATTTATTGCCTATAATGGATTGAGGTTATAACATGTACACATATCCCTAGGCAGTGATGGATTAAGGTTATTCCATGTATTTGGATTTTGATGGCTCTCAGTTATAGCATGAGACAGTGATATAATGTTGTGGTGATATGGTGGTGGTTGTGATGTAATTTTTATATGGTGATATGGTGGTGGTTGTGATGTGTTTCTGTTTATGGTGATGTGGAGAAAGTTATTATGTGAAGGGTGTAGTGATGTGGTGGAGGTGGCGATGTGATGGTTGTGATGGTGTGGCATTGGTTGGGATTTGGTGATTCTAGAGTGGTCATTATGTGATTTTGGTGGCTATGTGGTTTATTGGTTATGATATGATTTGATTTTAGGCATTCTACTTTATTTATATTTAATCCAAAAAAATATGAAATTACCCTCATTTAATTATGTCAATAATATTATTGATCAAAAATGATGATAGGTCATACAGTTAAAGGTGATGTCTATGTGATTTTGTGATATTATATTTTCAACATACATCACATAATTGCCTAGTTTCTATCCTTGATTTTATCAAGCTTCTACTTAGTTTTTCTTAATCATGTTTACCCTAACAAATTTATTTCACTTGGATTCTGAATTTTATAGAAGTATGATCATAATTATTACTCTCAAGTTCTCACCCCTATATATTTTTCCTAATTTTTTTTGCAGGAATGTTTAGTAAATACTGGGGATACTGCTATTTGAGAAAATATAGTGGATTATTAAATGCTTGGTCTTTTATTTTCCATGTTTTTAATATATAATTTTCTATGTGGTGTTAGTTTGGGTATGGGAATTGTTATATTTTTAGTTTATATATAGATATGATTGGTTGTTTTTATTTATTTTCCTAGGAATTTATGAGGGTAATACCTCTCATATATTTTATACATAACCTCAATGTTAGTCATCAACCCATGGCTCATTCCATGAGGGCATTGGGGGTAACACTCATCTTTACGATTAATCTGAGAGTGGTTTAAGTGGGTGAAAGTTATATCAAAGTGGTATTAGAGATTTTTTTAAGAGATTGGTTGTATTTTGGAGTTATTTACAAGAAAGTATTTCATGGGTTTTGTAGTGAAATATTGTTTCAATGTATTGTTCTAGTTCACTATATATTAATTGGATTGAAGTGACACATGAACTAAAGCACACATCCACATATACCATAGGATATCGACTATAAATGAGGGTATAATGTGTTATAGTGGGGAGACTATATTCCCATATCGGAGTAGTACAATGTAATGAAAATAAAACACAATTATTCACCAAAATACTTGAAATAATAACAAAAAAATATGAAAAAATACCCTAAAAAAATAATATACCATAAGATATAAAAAAATAAACTATTTTAATAATTTAACATGATTTAGGAAGACACCCACAAGATCTCCTATGGGAAGATTATATATATCCCATGAAAAAATAAATATAAAAAATAATAATCACCACCTAGAACTGAGCCCAAAGGTCAGTCCAATCTCTTGAAACTGATCAATATATGAATATTAATTATATAACATAATGATCCATTCCATAATTTTTTGGGTCTAGTGCCTTTGGAAACATGGACAGATAAAAAACTAGTCCATAGGTGAGCTACATAATCTCTAATTATGTTCTTAATAACTATAACCCTTCTTATACACATCATACATAATACCTTTCATCGTAACCTAGGGAAAGGAAACATAAGAAAGGGTTAGATTGGATGTTTAGTAAGAATAAACAAGGCATATATCAATATATCATGAGCATAAGGTTATGAGAAAATGTTAATAACATTTGAAAATATTATTTTTCATATCATAGATCACAAACATTAGACATAGAATAAATCTTGGACATTCATAAGACATGAATCATAATGGAATAAAATAACATGAACCATAAAAACATAACATTGGCATAAGGAATATATTTTTGGCATACACATAAGCATAGAAAATTATTTCTTTGGTAATTCAAGTCTCATTTCCAAGACTATCGTAATGAAATGGGTTCACTCTCCAAACCATCATAGTATTCAAGGTTCTCTCTCAAAACTATCATAGTAGAAAAAGTCCCTTACTGAACTTGGTTCACTCCCCATTCCATTCATGTTTATCTCATAAGATATCAATATTTACCCAATGCATTAGAGGTAGATATAGTTCCCACCTGTCACATAATGAAAATCATACAAATATGTTCCACAATATCATAAAACATTCATCATATAAAAAACCATAATAAATAAATGGGTTTCATAATAATTTAATAATAGCATAACCTATGTTAAGGAAACATGTTTCATAATCATTTAATCATTTAATCAAATCATAACCAATGGAAAAATAAGTGAGTTTCATAATAAATTTATCATGATGTAACCAGTGGAAGAGAAATGGGTTTTATTAATATCTTCTTATCATAAACATAAAACATATAGATAAATATTAAAAATGGTATCCTTGTATCATATCCCCAATAAATCATAAGTTACATCAAATTAGGTCATCTTAGATAGAAAATTATTTTAATATATCACTTGAAACATTTCTTGATGAAAACAACATTTCATTGAAAATAACTTTTTAAAAATAAAAAATTCATAAAATGTTTAGAAAATAATTTTATTTTAAAATAAACTTAAAAATATATAAATTAATATTTAAAACATTGTTTTTTCATGATGATGGTAAATTATATATATTTTGTACACGTTAAAACAAATATTCCTTTCACATTTTTGGTAAAAGTCAAATAGGTCTTGTTTGAAAAATGACATGAATATTAGTTTTTTTGTAAAAATTCAAACATTGGTAAAAAAAATTAATGAATCATTTAGAAAATTTTAAAAACATTTTTTGAAAAAAAATTAGAAAACATGGTTTTGGGAAAAATGATTTTTGACCAAAGAGAGAACTAAAGACGATTTTTCTTAAAAATATTCTTTTGAACTTTTGAGTACATAAAGAGAGGAAAATGAATGGGAAACATGTATTCTCATGACATAAATATAGGAGAATAAAATTCATGAGTTTATTTTGAGATATATCATAATATTTCATCTTTGGAAATAGAATCATAAACAATCCTGATAAACAATGAGATTGTAACATCAAATCATTACCACTTTGGTATCTTTTGAATTATAGGAACCATTAAATAATAAAATTAAATAAAACTTTAAATATAATTAAAATAATTATATTAATGATATAATAGTTAAAATGGTCATTATATACACCTTATGAAAAAATAGTTGCATAAAATAACTTATGTATCAAAGAAGACAATTTGAGACACAAATCCCTTACCACTTTGGTAACTTTGGAACCATAAACCCCATGAAATATAGATAATAAAATGGATATGTAAATACCAATGATTTTCATTATAATAATAATAAAATACATTAATGATCATTATATACACCTCATAAAAGAAATAGGTGGTGAATATGGTATGTGTCTTACAAAAGTAAAAATGTAAGATGAAAATCCCTTACGTTAAGTCTCTACTTCCTTCATACACATTCAAACCTCCGGAATAATAAATATAATTTTATTATAAATATATTAAATAACCATATTTATATATATAATACCATATACTATTTATTTATTACCTTTTATTACTCATTTATTAACAATTCCTTATTAAAATCTTGTTATATGTAATAACTGCTTTGTTTTTCATGTAAGTTTTGATTTGTTATTTTTGGTCCTATTACTTTGATCATGCTTAAATAATATACATAATGTTAAAAATTATAAAAATATCATATATATTCATTATATTTTTATTTTGATTAATCCATAAAATTTAGATATAGGAAATTAAATACACCATTTAGGGAGAAGGTAGGTTGTATGTACGCATGAATGTTATTTCCATTTTCTCAACAGATGAAATTAAATAAAGTTAAATAATATATTAAATTTATAGAATTATTTTTATGTCAGATATAAAATATATTAATTAAATTTATACTTATTACCTTCCATGTAAAGCATTAGTGAAAAACAAATCACATCGCTTCACGAGGCGGTAGTCCACTGTACACATGAACGAAGTTATCATATCCCCCATAGAATGGAAATTAAGAATTTATGTGTGATAGAATAATTAAAAAGGTGTAATTGTTCTAAAAATATCATATATATTTGTTTAATCTATCATTTTTACCATCCAAGTAAAATGGAAATGAAAAACACATCACATCGGTTCGCAAGGTGGTAATCCATCATATACACGAGCAATGTTATTATTTTCCAATAGGTTAGGATGTAAGAATTTAGATGTGGTATTATAATTAAATAGGTATAATAATATCATAAATATCACATATGAACATTAAATTCATCATTATATCCAACAGTGGGAGGTGTTTATGGAAAATGAATAACATTGGTTCGCAAGGTGGTAGTCTATCATACACATGAATGATGATTTTGTATCCCATTTGATGGAAGTAGAGACTGATATACATTATTCCATTAAAATGATAACATATTAGTATATATTATATAATATTGTTAGTATTTTATCATATTTGTAATATATTTTAAGGATTTATAAGAAAAATGAAAACAAAAATTCATAGTTAAAAACTTTACCTCTTCTTCAGACAATCTCTGTAGGTTTAACCTAAAGACTTCCTATATTGGTTTTATGATCTCACCAAGGCCTATAGTTTTTTTTTAGGGAAGTAAGTAAGAAATTTTTACATTTCTTTCCTAAACCAAATGGTTTTTTAAGTGTGAAGAGGAGAGGAGAGGGTAGGACTTTTATAAGTGAGGGGAGTGTCATACTTGTAATTTTTGAAAAGAAAAAGGTGTTCCCATGTCTTTCATATGAAAAAGGATCCAAAATAGGCCATTATCTAACCTTAGATATTATAAGGTCTAAATATTTTTATAAAATTGATTTTTTACAAGTTTATAGGTCTTTTTACCCCTTATCATTTCAGTTTAACCCCCCCCCCCCCGGGTAAACCCATTTTCACCTTAATTGTGGTAATTAATTTTTAATGTTTTTACTATTAATTACGGTAAAAAAATTAATTTTACCTTATTAAATAATATAAATTATTATTATTACTTATATTTAATACATTTTTCAAAATTCCATTCACATAATTGGAAATTTTTAATTTAAAATTAATCTCATGGACGCGACAAAAAGTAGGTTTCCAAAGAGAAAAGTTTTAAAATTTTAAAAAGGTTTTTATCAAAATTCAATTTGAAATTGATTACAAAAAAATTGGATTAATAGATAAATAATTGAAATTATTTAACTTTTAAAACCATCTTAAAATAAATTTTATGTTTTAAAATGCTTTAAAAATGAAAATTATTAATAGAAACCAGTATTTTTCACTATTCATTGAAAATTTTATCTTTTTTGAAAATTATAAAAAATTAAATCCGATATAATTTTTACATGATGATTTAAAAAATGAATTTTATTTTTTTCAAATAAATTTTCTTAAATTGGAAAAAAAAGACTTAAAATAAGTGAAAAAAGTGACAAAACTGCTTTTAGACAAATATATTTTTTAAATCATAAAATTGGATTTATTCTTATATCTTATGTAGAAAAACATAATATAAATGTTAATCATTTTATTGAATATATAACATTTAAATTTCATTAAAATTATTAACCAAAAGTGATTTTTTAAATCTATTGAGGTAAAACACATTTGTGCGCATAAAAAATAGTTTTTTCAAAAAAAGGTTTCCTATTTTTAAATGATTTTTATTTTAATTTATAATTAATTGGTAACTAAAGAATTAATTATGTGTACATGTTTAAAACATATATTTTTATAATTTGGTTAATCTTATTCATACCCACCATTCTAGCATCTAGAAGATAACTATTATATTAAATAAAAATACTTTAATAGTATGTCGTGTTTTGTTAAACCTTAGTGTTGTGCAAGTTAAAATCGGTGTTTTGTGTAACAAAATTTATATAAGAAATTAACTTTATTAATATATATATATATATTTCATAAAATCTCGGGGTGTTACATTCTATCCCCCTTAAATAAATTATGTGATTGCAATTTAAACTTGTGCTCGGTAATCAAGAGTTTAACATTTTAAAATAACTTTATTAGAAACCCATATCATAAATGAGGTTAATAAAATTTCCTCCAAAAAATAGAGAAAGATATGTGTGAAGGTAATTTAAAATAGCACGTAAGTAGGTATCCATGTAGAATAACATTAGTTTTAATTGAAAACATGGACACAGAAAATAAAACTAACACCCAAATACTGATGGATAGTGATAGAGAACACGGTCAGGATAAAGTTAACGACTACAAAGCCATAAATTTTTTATAGGTGAAAAGTACATTCATTCATCAGAAATAAAGGTAAATGTATAGAATTTTATTTCAAGATCCTTTTCTTAAATTTGAATAATGTTCATTAAAATATATACTTACTTGATTTAATTCTATTTTATAAGCACAATCTCATCCTTTGGTTGTGCCTTGATCAATTTACACTTCATCTCTTACTCTAAGAGATGAATTTTTATTGTTTGAAGAACTAATCAGACAAAAAGATCATTAAAATAATGATAATCCATTCCTTATATCTCTATTTATTATCAAAAACAAAGATGTTGGATTTGGTTATCCAATATGCATAAATCTTTATATGGTGAAACAATACATTAATCTCTAAAACCACATCCAAAGTTTAACTTAAACCATTCCATAAATGGATAACCTTATTACCCTTAAAAATTTAAAAATTTATAAATGAGTTCAATAAATTTTCCAAAATCAACTTAACATTAATCCCCCAAATATCATAAAGTATCTAATAATTGTCACACACTAAATATGTGAATACCTTAATCATATATTTTCTTGAAACATGGTAAAAACCATAATTACCATAAAAAATTAATGAAAACACTCATAATTCCTCGTTACTTAAATAAAACCAAAGATTATTTAATATATTCCATAAATCCAATAATGTTTTAAACTCCATCAATGATAACATAACCTGCTTTGTCCACAAATCATTAATCAGTTCTAAGGTTATCAATATTATCTAAGTTACTTTATTAATATCCATCATCTCTTTATACCGACATCATTATCTCAACTTTAGTAAAATATTAATGGTTATCTTAACTTAATCATGTGTTTTCCATAAAATATCACCTTTTCATTAAATCACTTTTCTAGTTTATCAACACCATTCAACATATTCCTTCAAATCCTTAACAAAAAATTTATACTGAAAAATTCTTATATATTTCATAATTCTTGAATTACAATACATAAAAACTAAAGTCCTTCTACTTAATTCTTAAACCATTAACTAGGATTCATCATCTTATTCCTTAATACCTCCTTCATTTTATATGTCATTTTTATTCCCTTCATCATCAATAAAAAATCTTTACCTATACCACATTTTTTATCCTCTTCTTGAGATTTACCCTAAGGGTATCGATTTGTATAACTCCCATACTTTCCAAATTTATAACATTCACCCATTTATGATGACTTAGGGAAATTTTCAGCCATTTTTTTAACTAAAATTTTCTTTTTCCCTTGGAAATCACTTACTCTGTGTCATTTCCCACAATCAAAACATCTCCATGTTCCTCTGAGACATTCACTAGGGTGTTTCTTCCCATATTCTTGATATATAAGAAACTGTATCTTCTTTCCTTCATGGTATCCACCACCCAAACTCTTAACGAACTCTATCCTTATCTTTTTTGGTGATTTAGAGAGTTGGTAAAGGTTCATGTTGTTAATCATATATCATCATAACTAATTAGGCATAATCAAACTATCTTTCACTCCAATTATCATCCCATTTAGTTTCTCATCAACACATTATCTATCACATTCAATGTTAATCTAGTTCTTCATGGTTCCCTCTATTAACTAAAACCAAAAATAAAAGTGTGAGTAATAATATTCATAGTGTGAAACCACATAATCATAAAAAATCACTTATAATATGTTTAAATCATGAAACCTTCTTTTAAATATATAACACCTTATGCTTAAACTATATCATCTTTGGTCATTATTTAAATCCTTCAAGATGGTTCATAAAGAGTTTCTAAATTTCCGAATCATATCCCCTAGGAGTGTCAAACAAGGTGTGCAGTAAGACCCATTGTCATGCCCCAATTGATGATAGAATCAATCTCAATACACCCTTTTCATAGTTATTACCTCTCAGTACCTCTATACTAGATCCACATCCACTTTTAGTATCCATACATGGATTTAATTTCATGGAAACCACTCGATCTAACCTTTACCAAAATTTCATAACATCTTCCTATACTTTAACTCATTCGTATAATTATCCTTGGACATATCCTTAGATATATCACTAAAATTTTCTCATCCTAGTTTCCAAAGATTAACTACACCTTACTCTGATACCAACTGTAATGGACCCAAACTTTTCATACATAAATATTACATCTTAATAGATGAATATTCATTATATAAAAAAATTATCCACACTATAATCATTTAGTTCTAGTTTATTTGGAAACTTGTACACATAAACAAATGAAACATAAGTGAGCTGCATCATCTCCCACTATGTTCTTCATAATTATCACTCTTATTAGAAATATCAAACATAATACCTTTCCTCATAAACTATGTAAAGGAAACATAATAAAGGGTGATATCATATGCTTAGTAAGGGTAAACAAGTGAGATATCAACATATCAGGAGCATAAGTGTATGAGAATATGAGAACAATATTTTAAAACCATACCATGAATATCACAGATCATAAACTTGAGCCATGGAATAAATCTTGGAAGTTTACAAGACAATAATCAAAATGGAATAAAATAACATGAACCATAATAACATAACATTGGAATAAGTCATAAATTTTTGGCATAAAAATAAGCATAGAAAATTATTTCCTTAGTATTTCAAGATGCATTTCCAAGACTATCATAGTGGAATGGGTTCACTCCCAAAATCATCATAGTAGTCAAGGTTCACTCCCAATACTATCATAGTAGAAAAAGTCCCAAACTAAATTGGTTTAACTCCCCCATTATATTCCTTTTTATCTCATTAGATATTAATATTCACCCAATTCATTGGATGGAGATATATATCCAACCCATCACATAATGAAAATCATTCATATGTGTACCACAATATAATAAAACATTCATCATATCATAATCCATGAAAAGAAATGGGTTTCATAAAAATTTAATCATAACATAACCTTTGGAAAATAAATAGGTTTCATAATCATTTCATCAAATCCTAACCCGTGGAAAAAGAATTGGGTTTCAAAATTATTTTATCATGTTATAAACCATGAAAGAGAAATGGGTTTCATAAATATCTTTTCCTCATAAACATAAATCATCCATAGAAAGATTAAAAATGGTATCCTTGTATAATATCCCTAATAAAGCATAAGTAACATAAAAGTATGTCATTTTATATGGAAAATGATTTTCAAAGATCACTTGGAACATTTATTAAGGAAAATAAATTTTCATTGAAAATAACTTTATAAAACTAAAAAAATCATAAAATATTTTCGAAATCATTTTATTTGAAAATAATTTCGAAAATTTATAATTTAATATTTAAAACATTGTGTGTTCATGATGGTAGAAAATTTTTTAGATATCATGCATGTTAAAATAATGGTTCCATTAACATTTTCAATAAAAACAAAATGGGCCTTGTTTGGAAAATGACATTGAGATTCATTTAAAAACATTCTTTTAAAATTCAAAAATTGGTAAAAATTTCTTTAATATTTCATTTTTATAGTGTTGAAAACATTTTTGAGAATATTTTTAGAAATTATGGTTTTATAAAAATAATGGTTTTCAAGTGAAGAGATAAATAATGATAATTTTTGTTAAAAACATTATTTTAAACTATTGAGTACATAAAGAGAGGAAAGATAATGTAAAACATGTATTCTCATGAAATAAATAGAGGATAATAAAATTCATGAGTTTCTTGAGAAATGGATCATAATATTTCATCATTGGAAACATAATCATAAACAATCCCAATAAACAATGAGATTGTATCATCAAACCTTTACCACTTTGGTATCTTTTAAATTATAGGGACCATTAAAAAATAGCATAAAATGAAACTTTTAATATAATTAAAATAATTATATTAATTATATAACATGTAAAAGGGATATTATTTACACCACATAGAATAATATAGGTTCCTAACATAACTTATTTCCCAAAGAATTCAATTTAAGACAAAAAATACCTTATCACTTTTGTAACTTTTGAACCGTAAACCCCATGAAATATATATCCTAAAATGGATATTTAAATCCACATAATTTTCAGTAGAAAAATCATATAATACATTCTATGATGGTATATACACCACATAAAATAAAGAGGTGGTGAATATGGCATTTGTCTCACATAAGTAAAAATTGAGTCAGAATTCCATTACCTTAAGTCTTGACTTCCATCATACACATTAGAACCTCATATATAATAAATATAATATTATTATATATCAATTATATAACTATAATTATATATATCATACCATATATGATTTACTTATGACCTTTTACTTCCCATTTATTAATAATTCTTTATTAAAATCACATTATGGGTAATAACTGCTTTATTTTGCATGTAATTTTTTATTTTTTATTTTCATTAATCTTAATTTTATCATTGATACATAATATAAATAATTTTATCATTGATATAAATATCATATATATTCATTATATGTTTATTTAGAGTGATCCACAAACTTTAGAGATATAAAATGAAATATAGTGCTCATGGAGACGGCAGGTCGTATGCACGCATGAACATTGTATCCATTTTATTGAAATATGAAAATAAATAAATTTAAATAATGTATTACCTTAAAATAATAATTTTTATTTCGTATATATCACATATATTAATTAAATTTACCCATATTACTTTCCATGAAAAGTGTTAGTGAAAAACGAATCACATCGCTTCATGAGGTGGTAGTCCACTGTACACATGAACAATGTTATCGTATCCCACATAGAATAAAAATTAATAAGGTATATGTGATATAATAATTACATAATTATAATTATTTTAAAAATATCATATATATTCATTTAATCTATTATTATTACCATCCAACTAAAATAGAAATGAAAAACACATTACATCGGTTCGCAAGTTGGTAGTCCATTGTGCACACGAGCAATGTTATTTTTTTCCAATAGGTTAGTAGGTAATAAGGTATATGTGGTATAAGAATTAAAATTTTATAATAATATCATAAATATTATATATAAACATTAAATTCATCATTTTATCCAGTCTTTAGAGGTGGTGATAAAAAAACGAATAACATCAGTGTGTGAGGTGGTAGTCCACCATACACACGAATGATGATTTCATATCCCATTTGATGAAAGTGGAGATTTATATAGGTTATTAAATTAACATAATAACATATAATAATATATGAAATATTTTTATTATTATTTTATTGTAGTTTGAAAATATTTTAAGGAGTTAGAATAAGAATTAAAACAAAAACACATAGTTAAAAACTTTACCTCTTATTCAAAAAACCTCTTTAGGTTTCACCTAAAGCCTTCATAGATTGGATTTAGGATCTTAACATGGCCTATAAGATGTGTGGAGGGAATTAAAGAATAAAATTTGGAAGTTATTTTATAAACAAAAGGGTTTTGGAAAAGTGAATAGAAGAGGAGAGGGGTGGCCATTTATAAGTAAGGTGAGTGTCACACTTGTAATTTTTGAAAAGAAAAAGATGCACCCATGTTTTTCACATGAAACATGGCTCAAACATTATCCATTATTGAAACTTATAGGTGATAAGGTATAAATATGGTCATTTAATGGGTTTTTTACAAAGTTTATAGGTCATTTCACTCCTTATATTTTTATTTTAACCCCCTAGTAAACCCATTTTCATCTTAACCGTAGTAATTAACTTTTACTTTTTTTAGAATTTGTTATGGTAAAAAATTAATTTTACCTTATTATATAATATAAATTATTATAAAATAAAATAAAAAATTCAATTTTCGAAATTCCATTAATATAAGAGGTGAAATTTAATTCAAAATTTATCCCGTATACACGACAAAAAAACGTTTTTCCAAAGAGAAAAGTTTCAAAATTTAAAAAGGTATTTTTATCAAAATTCAATATAAAATTGATTAAAATGAAATAAATTGGATTAATAGATATATGGATAAACTTATTTCACTTTTAAAACTATATTAAAATATTTTTTATGTTTTTAAATGCTTTAAAAGAAATGATAATTCTTAATAAAACCCAGTATTTTCACTATTCAATAAAAATTTTATCTTTTCTGAAAATTCCCAAAAATTAAATCCAAGATAATTTTTACATGATGATTTAAATAATTAATTTTATTTTTCCAAATAAATTCTCTAAAATTGTTAAAAAAATAATTTTTAAATAAGGGCGTAAAATGAGACAAAACTGCTTTTTAGAAAAATACAGTTTTTAATCATAAAATAGGATTTATTCTTATCTCTTGTCTAGAAAACACATTAGATGAATTTTAAAATTTTTATTAAATATATAACATAAATTTCATTAAAATCAATCACTAAAATTTATTTTTTTAATTTATTGAGGTAAAATGCGTTTGTGGGCATAAAAAATAGTTTTTCATAAAAATATTTTATTTGTTTTCAAATGGTTTTTATTTTCATTTCTAATTAATTAGTCACTAAATAATTAATTATATATACATGTTTAAATCATACATTATCATAATTTAGTTAATCTCATCCATGAATTTCATTCCAACATCTAGGTGATAAATATCATATTAAATATTAATATTTTAATAGTATGTCGTGTTTTATTAAAAATCAGTGTTGTGTAAGCTAAAATCTATGTTATGTGTAACAAAATATATCAAATAAATTAACTTTATTCAAAAAAAATTCAAAAAATCTTGAGTTATTACACTATAACTTACCAGAACCTACAATCATGAGGTCTTCTCGAGTACCAATATGTGAGGGCCTCTTAAGCACAGTGTGAGTATAAGTTCGTAGGCCACCACTAGTAGTATCCCTAACATAATTAATATATCTTGTAGAAACTCATATATTCCATGTATTGTTTTAGATATTTTATAGATTATTTTTGAGACCAGGCGCTGATACAACGTGTGATTCTATGGCCCAATGGGCCTAGAATAAATATTTGAAATATATTAAATATATTTAATAGCACACACACATAGTTTTCCTAAAAAAGTGGAATATATTCTAAATGGGGGACCCATATCATAAATATAAGGGAACCATTGAGTTCAAAATATGGTTTTTAAATTAGGTGTGACATAACCCTTATCGGCACAGGAATTTTATGGAAAACTCATTGCGGGCGTAAAATAAATGAAATAATTAAATAAAATTATTTTATTTAATTCATTGACACAGTGAACTAATTATTTTCTTTTTAAAAACACTTATGGAGGATTCGTAGGGTTATCCTCATAACCCTGCAAGTCATTAGAGATCCATTGGAGAGTGTTGAAGGAGTTCTTTTGGCAGATGACGACTGGATAAAAGATCGATGATTGGTATAAGATGGAATTAAAGGATCTCACCAATGATCACGACATAGCTCCGTTATTCATTAGTGATCTATCCAAATTGAGATAGAAATTTTTTTTTATTTATATTTATTTCCCCATTAATGATTCCTACAATTAATGTGAATCAATTAACCATCAAATTGATTTGTGGATCATGCGTATTATAGGATGGGTTAGTTATATTCGGGAGATGGTAAAATTTCTTTGTGATTATCGATTATCTATTCGTTCATCATTTTAACGATAGAAAATCGAGGTCAACAAGAACATTGATCATGTACTATTCCTTGTGATTTTTCCTTGTTCTTTTCTCCACCGATTTTCTTCTTTCATCACAAGCGTTCTTCATAAGCCTATGGTTTGACATCGACCGAGATATCGATCGTTGAGAACCCATTTCTTGGTACAATGATTCGATATTGTAGACCTGGGATCATCACAACACAATGGTGGTTCGATGATGGAAGTGGTGAATGGATCAAACCAGATTGGATACCCTCAGGTTTGTGTGGTGTGTGCAGTAGGATAGGATGATCAAGCACCGATTATTATATGAATCAGATGGCCTAAATCTAGTGAACAGTGGTGGAAATTGTCTGTCAGACTAGATCTGTCTTTCTTGGTGAGAATCAAGGTTATATTTGATAGCAGAGTAGCGTATGACTCCACCTAAAGAATAACATCAGGATTCTAGAAATCTCGATCTACACAGCATGTAATTTGGAATTACATGGCTTGTGGGGCCCTCCTGGAGGCATCTAGGGTTCCGGGATGGAGATAAATATCACATGATGTGTGACCATATCACATGGAGTGTAAACTCTCCCCAATAGCTTGGAATGTACCCCAAAGAGTACACAGACACGGGATAGAGTACACAAGCATTGGTACACCGTGTACTTATACACGGACATAGCCATCCATGATGTACATAGGCTAAGCCATGTACTGTTACACGGACACAGGCTGTTTACACGATCAGGACCTAGGGTTGAAAGGACATGGGGTGTTCCCCTACTACATGTCATGTACTCATTAAATGTTGGATTGGATCTCTTTTCCTTTGTATCTTGGAAAAGTTTTGTTAGGGTGTGTTCCCCATATCCATTCCCTAAGGGTTAGTATGGAATCGCCTCCTACACATAGGACAATGATCCCTTCGGCGGGACTACTTAGATAGAGTTATTGGAATCCTTTCATGAGGCATGTAGTGAGATCTTTAATTCATCTATGTGTCCTAGGTAGAGTTATTGGTATCATCAGGACCAACACTACATGGCTGTCAATTCTCTACTTAGAAGGTTAATCCAGATTGAGTTGTTGGTATACCCCATGGCCTTGGGAGTGATCCACGTCATTTCATATGAAAATTATTGACCTTTTGATAGAGTCCAAGAGGGACCAAGACCAAGCAGTTCTTAGTGAGACTGGATATACCTAGGTGTGTTCTAATATTATCCCGACAGTATTCCCTAGTTTAACTTTTGTTTAGTCTTGTTTTCAGAATCTTTGTGGTGGGATTGTATTTGGACCTATTTAATTTCATTTAATTCCTATCATAATCTAATTGTGGGATTAAATGTATATATGCATGGTTTATTTCAGTTGTTTTACATTTGAAAATTGTTTGGTCTTAGAGATGTGTGTGTGTGTGTTTGTACAGGTACTTAGGCTAAGGCCCCCCGTGTTAGTGATATGCCTACTCGACACTAGTCACCAGCCCCTAACCTGTTGGAGGCGGGATTGGGGATTTGTTGCATGGGCCCTATTAGGTTGGTTTGTGATAGAGTGGTATTAGAGGAAGTCAGTTCTACATTAGGACCAGAGTTTATCCGATTGATTTGGGGAGATAGTGTTAAGTGTCTCAAGTTCATATTTCAGGCTATGGACTCCAATGTTGGTGTGATGGATGAAATATCCATACATCGGGACTCTGATCACCTTATTTTTGACTTGATACATTATAACACTATCTTTAAGGAAAACAATGGTACATGCATCTTATAGGAATGGGTGGTGGTTTCCATTTCCTTCTTGAGTTATCTCTCAAGATATACTCATTGACCTTCGTACATGTTGTTTATTTCAGGATTCCTCCATAACATATGCCAACTAGGATTCATCATCATGATCAGGAGAATGATACACTTAGTGATGGGGCATCAATACAGGGACCAGTTCCAGAGGTTTTACCACTAGGTGGTGCACCAGCTATACCACCACCTATAGAGTATAATATGGTGCATGTAGTAATAGTAGATGAGGTGCATATGATTATAACACTTCATGAGTTTCACTGGTAAAGACCCCTCAGGTTCCAAGGCGAGCCCAACCCATAGGTTGCTAAGGACTAGCTTAAGGCGGTGACATAGAGTTTTCTATCTAGTCAGAACACCATCATATCATATGGTGGTCCTAGTGATGAGACTTCTCCATGGATAAGTAGGAATATGGTGGATTTTAGTGAACCATTATTATAACGAGGTGACTCTATCATGGTCAGAGTTTGAGAAACTTTTCAGAGATGAGTTTTCTCTAGAAACACTAAGATATATATGTATCCAAGTACTTCTTCAGTTTAGCAGGGAATCACAACAGTAACTGCTTATTCATAGAGGCTCACCAAACTCTCTAGGTACTCGATGAATATGATTCAGGATTAGTTATTTCAGGATCAGACCTTTGATAAAGGAATTCATGGAGAAATTTAGGTTAGTGTTATACCTCTGAGAAATTTCTACCTATGATGGGGTGTTAGAGCATCCATCACCAAAAAATTTTTTTTGTATTTTTCAATTAGCCACTTTTTGGGTAAGTGGGAACCATACAAATGTGCTAGCTGTTTCAGCATACCCACACCCACATAAACCGATACACACCACATTCAACATTAAATTTCAACATTAAAATTTCAAAAAACAGAGTTCTAAAAACCGCCATAATCCACCTCGAACCATGAACAATCCCACCGCAATCCAAAAAATCAACCATCACAAGGAGGCCTCGAACCAAGAGACAGGTCACGTCACTGTCGTCCTCCATCTTCAGTACCATCATCATCATCATCCATCGCCAGAGAAGGCAACCAAAAACTTCAATGACATACACTTCATTGAGATCCATCACTAACCACGAAAACATCATCACCTTGTCGTCGTCTACCATCCATCACAAAAATGAGAGACAAAGAAAACCAAGAAAACCATAAACAATTATCACTGAAATAGCCAAAATTTCCACTGTCTTCTCCGTCTAAACTCCACTGAGAAATCCTTGAGAAGGTCTACCTCAAAAGTGGGAGGAGAAAACAAACCAACACTAAAAATCAAAACAGATTACGCGAGGAGCACCGTCGGCATCCGAATCCCACCTCCCAAAGCCTCTGAGGAACCACCGCTTCAAATTTGACAAAGAGAGAAGTAGGACTTTGAGGATAGGGTAGAGATTTGAATTCTGAGGATTCTGAACTAGCACGGAGAAAAATCATGAAAAGTGGGGAAGAAACCCATAGGGAACACGAGAAATAGGAAAATGGGGAAGAATCCAAAAGAAACTGGGGATGAATCCAAAACTAAGACACAACTGAAGAAAGGAGGGGGAAGCGGGGAAGAAATCGATATGACCCACAACTGCTGAACCTCAATCAAAAAACCTATGTGATTCCATCACTCCAGATCCGGCCTAGAGAGGTGCAATGGAACGCAAGGTTAGATCATGGTAACGGTTCCCTAGGGTAAAACCAAACCACCTTCACTGAAGCCAAAGCAAGTGAAATAACATGGGGGAAGACCAGCCATGAAATAAAATAGGGTATGAAAACTAGGAGAATCATGGAAGGGTCATAGAGAGCTGAAGAAGATGAAATGAGAGAAGAACCCAGGAGCAGAGAAGGTTTCGGCCCGAAAACCTAGAGCATAGAAAGAGACAAGAGTGAGAGAGAGACGTAGAGGATAGGGCTGGGGGATTGTGTAGCCATACCCAACATTGATGGGGTGTTAGAGAAATCTTTGGTGGTTGGGAGTTTTCGAGCTGACTAGACGCAGAAAGTGGGTGCTGATAGTGGGAATATAGAAGCATATACATAGGAAGCAGGGAGCCGACATTGTTATTAGGTACCTGGATGTGTGATAAATTTTAGGAGGAGGTCCTAGGATAGAGGTTATGTAGTTCAGGTCTCATAGGATGGGTCCATTCATCCTAGAGAGAGGTGGTGTTACTCAAGTGATGGTAGGGGACATCTTGCTCGAGATTGTCTAACTCGTCGTATGGATAATAGAGAGAACATGGATGGTCCATCAAAGAAGAGGCAATTGTATGAGAAGGAAGGTATGTAGGTCATAGAATGTGGCAGAGGAAATGGGAGAGAAGTTGTATGTGGTAGACGCTTTGACCTGTTAACACCACTACCCCCAGGTAGTCCGCACCAAGCTCAGGGAGCTGGACAATAAGGGAAGGGGAAGCTACAGGCGGTTGAGACTTATGACCCAGAGGCTTCAGGGATTATATGAGGTATTATATGTGCCTTTTATACCTTATTTTCAGTACTGATAGACACGGGTTCTAGTCATTCATTTATTTCTACCTATCTGGTTTGAGACTTAGAGATTTTGGTTGAGCCCTTTCTGCGACCCTTGTTCTTAGAGACTCATACTAGAGATGAATCGGCGATCACATACTTGTGCCAATAGTGTGGACTAAATCTTGGAGGTGATATTTTCTGTTGGGATATATTTATATCAGCAATGATACCTTATAATGTCATCTTAGGTATGGACTGGCTATCTACATTTCATGCCTATATTGATTGTTTCAGGAGGAGAATGTGGTGTCTCCACAGTGATGGGACTAGTTTTTCCTTTTTGGGTGAAAAGGAAACCCAGCCAGTATAGGGTGGACTCATGCATATGATGGTGCATCCAATTACCCATCAGTTGGCTACCATGACCCTTGGTGTAGTGGATGTTATGAGTTCTTAGTTCCCAGAAGTGGTGGAGAAGTATGAGGATGTCTTCCCTGAGGATGTTTTAGGCTTACCTCCCCATAGAGAGATATAATTTTCATTGATATAAACCTTGGGATGGAATGAATATTTTTTCCATTATATCATATGGCTCCCATAGATCTGTGATGGATGAGGGTGTAGTTGTAGGACTTATAGAGGAAGGGATTTGTTAAACCTGGTGTTTCCCCCTAGGTAGCCCTAGTGTTGTTCACCAACAAGGAAAATGGGATATTGAGGTTGTGTGTGGACTACCAGCACCTAAACCGGATAATCTTGAATAAAAATTATCCACTACCAAGGATCGATGACCTCTTTTATCATTTGATTTGGGAATAATGGTACTCGGAGTTTGACCTCAGATCGGGCTATCCCTAGTTGTGCGTACGGGATGAGGATATACTGAAGGTAGAATTAAAATGTTTCTATGGTCACTATGAGAACTTGGTGATTCCTTTTGGCATGAATAATTCCCCATTAGTGTTCATGGGACTCATGAACCAAATATTTCTTCCTTTTTTAGACCAGTTCGTGGTGGTCTTCATCAATGATATCCGAGTGTACTCGTTGTATGATGTGGAGCATGAGAGACACTTGAGGATGGTTTTAGACATAATTTGAGAGAACCAACTTTATGAAAAGATCTCAAAGTGTCGATTATGGATTCGGGAGGTCCAATTTCTAAGACATGTAATATTAGAAGATGGTGTGGTAGTGGACCCATCCATGGTCGAGGCATTGTTAGCTTGGGAGCCACCCAAGAGCTTGATGGATGTGTGGAGATTCCTTGGGTTGGTAGGCTATTACCATATATTCATATATGATTTCTCTAGATACCTGTACCCATAAAATATTTGAACCAAAATGGGTATCCTTTCGTGTGGAAAATAGGTTCCATCAATCTTTTTAGGATTTGAGGTAGATATTGACGAGTTCAACCATCTTGAGATTTCCAGAGGAGGGTGTCGAGTACGTAGTGCTCTGTGATGCATCAGGAATCGAGTTTGGTTTTGTTTTTATGAAAGTGGAAGGAAGTGATTTCCTATGTTTCATGTTAGTTTAGAACACATGATCATAACTACATGACCCACAATCTTGAGCTAGAATTGGTAGACTTCATTCTAAAGATGTGGCAACACTACCTGATGAGAGAGAGGTTTATCGTATATTCAGACCACAAGAGTCTCATGTATATCTCATCTCATAAGGATCTAAACTTGAGATAGAGTTGATGGATAGAGTTCATCTACAATTATGACTTTGATATTGTATATACTCCTAAGAAGGGGGATGTGGTAGAAAATTCTCTCAGCAGGATATCTTGTTCGTAGTTTTTGAACGAGGAATTGGAGTAGTTTACCTCATTGTAGTTATACTTTATGGATTAAGATGGAGAAAATTACATAAATTTTATGATTTTTACCCCTCTTCTCTTAAAGTGAGTCAGGGAGGCACAGCTTGGGGATGTCGAATGTGAGACCCTATATACTCATATATCCACTGGACATGCTCTAAATGGATTATATGAAGGTGGGGATCATTTAATTCTTTTAATAGGACTCATGATGGTACCAATGACGTTGTGGTAGGATGTTCTAAGATATTTTCATACATATCATTTGGCAGTACATCCAGGTGTAGAAATTATTTACCAGGACCTCCAATGTCAGTTTTGGTGGCAGGGATAAAGAAGAGAGTTACAGAATTTTCCTCTTGATACCTTACTTATCAGCAAGTGAAGGATGAGAACCAAGTTCCAACGGGTGTAGCTCAACCCCTTGAGGTACTAGAGTGGAAGTGGGATGGTATATCCATAGACTTTATGATAGTATTACCACGTGAGTCCAAGGTACATGATGCGATATGGATGATCGTATACTATCACACCAAGTCGGCTCACTTCCTAGCTATTCGAGAGTAGAATTCAGTAAAGATATTGGGATGCCTCTATGTGTAGAAGATAGTCTGACTCCATGATGTTACCACGAAGATCATTTTTTACCATGATGTTCACTTCACATTTCAGATATGGAAGGGATTACAGAAGGCTTTCTAGAATCAGTTACGCTAGCATTTCACCCCCACACTGATGGCCAGACTGAGTGGACCATTCAAGTCTTGGGGGACATGCTGCAAGATTTCATGTTGGACTTTGTTCATAGTTTGGAGGATCATCTACCATTGGTGGAGTTTTCATACAATAACAGCCATCATTCCACCATCGATATGTAACCATTCAAGACTTTGTATGGGAAAACCTATAAGTCACTACTTTGTTAGAATGACCCCGGAGAGTTAGCACATATGGGCCCAAAGTTGGTGCAAGCTACTATAAAGAAGGTACAGATCATCTAGGAGTGGATGAGGATTACATAGATCTATCAGAATTCTTATGTGAATAGATGATAGTGGCCTTTGGAGTTCTAGGTGGGAGAATATGTGTTCCTATGGGTTTCATATCGACGTGGATTACAGAGGTTTATCTTGGAGGGTAAGATATCTCTAAGATTCATTGTCCCTTTCCAGATACTATTTAGAGTTGGAATGGTGGCATACTAATTAGATCTACCTCCATAGTTAGACTGGGTACACGACATCTTCCACGCTTCATATTTGAAGAGGTACGTACATTACCCATTACATGCTATCAACTAGGGTGAGATGGACATCGAGGATGGAGCTACCTTTGTGGAGTACCCAATAGAGATCGAGGATCAGAAGAAGAGGATATTTTGTGGGTGATTGATTCATTTAGTGCATTTTCTATGGAAGCACAGGAATCTTTAGGAGAGAACATGGGAGTGAGAGCCTCAGATTCATGCTCATTACCCAAATATTTTTGTGTAGCCACTTATTTTGGATTTTCTGGATGTAAAGCCCCAAGGTGGGGGAAATATAGTGACTTAGATTTTCCATGTATTATTTTTTGATATTGTATGGATTATTTTCAAGACAAAGTTCTGAGATGGCATGCAATTCTAAGGCTCGGTGTTCCTATAATAAATGTTTGAAATATATTAAATATGTTAAATGTCACACACACACATTTTTCCTAAAAATGTGAAATAACTTCTAAATGGGGGGACCGAATCAGAAATATGATGGAACCATTGATTTTATAACGTGGGTTTTACCTTAGGTGTGATATAACCTTTTTAGGCATGGTATTTTTTGTGGAAAAGTCATTGTGGGTGTAAAATAAATGAAATAATTAAATTATTTTATTTTATTTTATGCATTGATGCATCGACCGAATTCTTTTATTTTTAAACATGGATATGGAGTATTTGAAAGGTTAACTGCATAACCCTAAAAATCATTAGAGATCCACTAGATATTGTCGAATGAGATTCCATTGGAAGACGATAACCAGATCAAAGATCGATGAATGATGCGAGACAGAATCAAAGGATCTCGCTGATGATCATGGCATATCTTTTTTCTTCATCAGTGATCGATCCGAATCGAGGTAGGACATTTTTTTATTTTTATTTATTTTCCAATTTATGATTCCTATGAAGAATGAGAAGCAATTAACCAAAAAATTGATTCATGGATCATGAGTATTGAGGGATGGGTTATTTTTATTCGGAATATGGTAGAATTTCTTTGTGATTGTTTATTATCTCTTCATTTATCATTATAATGGTAGAAAATAGAGGTCGACACAAAAAATGACCAAGGTATATTCCTCTTGATTTTCCCTTGTGATTTTCTCCCTCTATTTTATTCCTTCATCATGGGAATTCTTCATTGTCATGTGGTTCAACATCAATCGAGAAATTGATTGTTGCACCAATTTCTTGGCACAATGATTTGATATTTTAGATTTGGTCTCGGAACGACACAATGGTGGTTGAAAATGGAAGTGGTGAATGGATTGGACCATATTGGATACCCCTGGGTTCATGTGGTGTGTGTAGTAGTGGTGGGATGAATGAACACTAATTCTTGTATGAATCAGATGACCGGAATCTGGAAAATAGCGATGGCAATGGTCATTCAGACTAGATCCACTATTCCTAGTGTGAATAATGGATAGATTTGATATCAAAGGAGCAGATGAATATATATGAGGAAGAATAGTGGGACTCTAGAAATCACTATCTACAAATCATGTAATCTAGGATTACATGGTGTGTGGGCCTTTATAGAAGTGTCTAGGGTTCTGGGATGAAGATAAGTATCACACAGCATGTCACCATGTCACACAGTGTGTAACCTCTCCTCGATGGCTCGGTGTGTACCTTGAAGGGTACATAGACATGATCTGGAGTACATAAGCATGGGAACTCTGGGTACTCCTACACAGACATTTCCATCCATAATGTACATGGGCTAAGTCGTGTACTATTGCACGGACACAATCCATTTGCACGGGTAGGACCTGAGGTTGAAGGGACAAAGCATGTACCCCTATTACACGTCGTTTACTCCTTAAATGTTTTCTTAGAGCCATTTTCCTTTATATCTTGGAAAAATTTTCATAGGGTGTGTTCCCCATTTCCATTCTCTGAGTGTTAGTATGAAATCACCTCCTACACATAAGAAATCAATCCCTTTGGTAATACTACTTGGATAGAGTTGTTGGAATCCTTCTATGAGTCCCATAGTGAGATCCTCTATTCATCTTCATTCCCTATGTGGAGTATTTGGTATCATCGTGACCAAAACTACAAGGGAGTCGATCCTCTACTTATTAGGTTAATCTAGATTGAGTTGTTTGTATAACCTATGGCCTTGGTAGTGATCCTCATTTGTGTGTCGTATCTCTTCCGACTTCCAGCATATGATTATAATGGTGAGACCTAATGGTCACTACCTATTAGAAAGAAAAAATTAGTTATATCATAATAATGGTGTGTTTTATCCTATATGAGTGTTGTGTAGAACCTTTGAGTTGGAATCCTAGGCTGGAATTACAATGGGCTTGTATTTGGACATATTTTATTTCATTTACATCATATTTTACTCTGGTTGTGGGATTAGATTTATGCATGCATGGTTTCTTTCAAAAAATTTTACATTTCAACATTGATTGGGCTTAGATATGTGTGTGTGTGTGTGTGTGTATGTGGGTACTTAGGATAAGGCCTCTCATGCTAGTGATATTCCTACTCAGCACTAGTTGTCATCCCCTAGCCTATTAGAGGTGATATTGGGGAGTCACGGCACAAGCCCCATTGGAATGAGTCATGGCATATTTGGTGCATCTATGATGTGTTATTCATATAATAATAGATGGTAAATGAAATTTAATAAAATAAATCATGTTCAATACTTGAGTTTTATAATGACACATGAAGTTAACCACACATGCCTCAGTTGGTGATATATGTCTCTGAACATGTCACATAAACACCCATAGAGAAATATACCCCACCATAGAACTATAATAAAGTATCATATACATGGGGTAATCTCTTCCCCATAAATATCATAGATATATTAACACTCATGAGGTAATTATACCCCTCTCTATAACTATCTGATCAATATCACACCCATGGGGGAATATCTCCTCGCTCTAGAACCATATCATCAATATCCACACCCATAGGGGAATGATACTCTGACTCAAAACCCTATTATAAATATTAACACCATGGATGGAATAGAGTCATGACCTAGAACTATTATTAAATATTAACACCTGGTGGGGAATATCCCCCACCCTATAACTATCTCATCAATATCACACCCATGGGGGAATAACACCCCACCATAGAACCATCTAACAATTATCCAAAAATAGGGTAAATGGAGCCCCACCCCAACCCTCTTATCAATATCAACACCCTGAGGGGAGGGGGTGTGGCCTTACCCCAAAACTATCTCATCAATATCAACACCCAAAGGGAATAGCACACAACCCTGAAATTGTCTCATCAAAATCATAGTCATGTGAATAGAGACCCATACCAAAACCATCTCATCAGTATCCACACCCTTAGGAGAATGAAACCCCACCTCAAAACCTCCTCATTGATATTAAATTCTAGAGGGGAATGATTCCTTAACCTGTAACTGTCTCATCAATATCAAAACACTAAGAGGAATGATTTCCTACCTCGAAACCATATTCCCAATATATACACCCAGGGGGGAATGAAACCCAACCCAAGAACCATCTCATAAATATTAACACAAAAGGTGGAATGGTTCTATTTCTTAGAACCATCTCATCAATATCCACATCTAAGGGGGGATAGAACCCCTCCCTAGAACCATATCATCAATATCCACACCTAGGGGTGGAACCCCACCCAGAACTATATCATCATTTAAAAAATCATCACAATTTTAATTATAAGTTATAAAACACATTTCACACTCTTACATAACCAAGTTATAAACAATTAATAATTTACCATCCTATTATCCAATATTTAACCCACTTTCTCATTGTAAGAATCATTCTAGGGAATCTATTTTCGGCCTACTATGTCATAACAATGTCTAGACACCCCACATGGGATCATTTATCATATTTCCAACTCTAGTGTTAATTTATGGTTACTAGAGGTAATATTATCCCTCCTTATATCCAAGAGGATATAAGTTAACTCAAGTCTCTACATGGACTACCCATAAGACAACAATTACTAATCTATCATACTTACCTACTTTTAGGGAACTAGAGGAACCTAATCCAAGATCCACTATGATCTTCCATTGAGTCATACCCATATAGTACCCCTAAATCATATATCACATTCTTATGGTCAAGCCCATGACAAAGTATTATCAAGGAACCGAACTACTGTTCAAGGTTCCATCACCACTCAAGACAATTTCATTCTATTCATTGGATTTTAGAGGAAACAATTCAATTATAGTTCAAGGATGATCATAAACAAGTTATGAGACAACATATCACTTGCTACATAAACAAAATAGATAAACCTTAGGGAGATGTATAGAGACCACCAACCTCATTCAGAGTTATTCACTTAATAAAAACTTTTCCACCATCACTGAATATTTTCCATGGAAAAATATCCATCCCCCATCAACAGGAATCCATAACTCCATCAATAACAATTAAAAAAATTAAAAAAACATATAATTACTATAAAAATTTATTCCATAACTACTTCCATGTTTTATTCCACGAAATAATTAATGAATTACTCACTAGGAAACTTCCCACAACTAAATCCTTGAGTAAACAGGTGTGTACCACCTTTGTAATCCACCTAAATGTCTAGCCCAAAAATCTGAAAAATCCCATCTCAAAAAAACCATCGATGTCAAAAAAATTAATGGAAATTCATAAATAATTTAGGGTGGTGACATACCTCTATGAAATCATGTTAAACTTAATACTTCCATCCTCCTTGGGTCCCCTTTTTTCAATATGATAAAAAGCTCCATCATATCATCCTGATTACACTATAATTTGATGGAATAGGCCTCAATACCTAGCACATTCCATGATAATAAGTAGAAAACTAAGAGTAGTAGGAACCAATGAAGAGAAAAATAATCATACCCTAACCATGAAAAAATCAACAAAAATCACCATGGATTAAGGTGGTTGAAGGTAAAAACAGAAATGGAAGAGGATCTTGGACTCCTTTACTAATATGTCTTAAGGATGAAGAATATAAAAGAGGTGGTTTAGTTTTAAAGGCCCAAATACCATTCTACACTTACACTTAAAAATCATGGGAATGACATATCATTCTATGGACCCTATGATTCATGGATTGATATACTCATCTTGGTCATTCCTCATGGTGTGGCTCATTTAGGTCACTGTGTGGAACAACTTTCCCAGCAAGAAAAAAACCTAGACACCCCCACCCCCACCCCCAAGGACACCCCCACCCCCCTAGACACCCCCACCCCCATGGACACTCCCCACCCCCCTAGACACCCCCACCCCCATGGACACCCCCCACCCCCCTAGACACCCCCACCCCCTGGACAGCCCCCCCCCCACCCCACCACCCTGGACACCCCCCTCATTGGACACCCCCACCCCCCCCCCCCCCGCACACCCCCACCCCACCTAGACACCCCTCACCCAATATGGACAGCCCCTACCCACCCCCCTAGACACCCCCACCCCTGGACACCCCCCACCCCCTGGACACACCCCACCCCACATGGACACCCCCCTCCCACCCACCATAGACACCCCCACACCCTTGGATAGCCCCCCCCCCACCCCCAAGACACACCACCCCCTAGACACCCCCACCCTTGGACACCCCCCACCCCCTAGACACCCCCACCCCCATGGACAGCCCACACCCCCCTGGACACCCCCACCCCCATAGACATCCCCCCTAGAAACCACCCCACCCCACCCCCTCACCCCCCATGGACACCCACCCCCTGGACACCCCACACCCCCTAAACACCCCCCCCCCCCCCCCACACACACACCCCCTAGACACCCCCACCCCCTGTGATAGCCCACCCCCACCCCCTAGACAGCCCCCCCCCCCAGACCCTAACCCACCCCTAGACACCCCCCTCCCCACCCCTTGGACACCCCCACCCCCCTGGATAGCCCCCCCCCCCACCTCATGGACACCCCCCTCCACCCCTGGACACCCCCACCCCCTTGGACACCCCCACCCACCACCACCACCACCCTGAACACCCCCTCCCCTCCCCCAGACCCCACCCCACCCCATGGACACCTCCCCTAGACATCCCCACCCCCTGGACACCCCCCTCCACCCCTTGGATATCCCCCCACCCCCCTGGACACCCCCCCCCCCCACCCCTTGGACATCCCCCCAACCCCCTGGATAGCCCCCCCCCCCCCCCCCCAACCCCTTGACACCCCCACCCCCCTCGACACCTCCACACCCCCTGGACAGCCCCCTGACATGAACAGCCCCCCACCCTCCCACCCCCTGGACACCCCCACCCCCATTGACAGCCCCCCCCCCACCCCCAGGATAGCCCCCACCCCCTAGACACCCCCACCCCTTGTAAAACCCCCTGGACACCACTCCACCCCACCCCCTCACCCCCATGGACAGCCCCCCCCCCCACCCGGACACCCCCCACCCCCTGGACACCCTCCCCCCCACCCCCTGGAAAATAAATTCAAATCACATCATTCAAAATCTCCATGTACATGGAATCATGATTTTTTCCCCATGGAACCTTCACCTTATGACATCAAACTCCTCTTAGATCCATTTAATCTTTCTTGAATCATGATCCACATGTATGACCATGATGTTTCAATCCCTAAGGAAATTTTTACCATCATTTTCATATTATATTTCTCATTTATTTAGAATAGATATTATGAATATCACTTAAATAATCTACTAAAATATAAAATTTCTTCAATCTAAAATTTACTCAACTCTTAAATAATTCTCCTCCATAAGTGTATTATATCTTGTACAATCATGTATAGTTATTCAAAGATATTCAAAACCTTCTTTAAACATTTTTTTGGTCTCAAAACACTCTACAGATCTCACGTGATCAAGTTATTACTTAGTTCATTGAATAATTTAGAATAATGGGATTCTTCTTCTTCAAAGGCTCATGGATTCAAAATCTCTCCTCTTTGACACAAGATGTATAGGACTCTCAAAATTCTCCCATAGATTATATATGTTCTCTCTATATGCACAGATATCATGGTATTATATTTATAATTGACGTCAATATCATGGATTTATATTAATTTTTAGTATTTTGTTATAAATATAGTATTTTTTTGTCTTTTATATTATGATTTTCATATAGAGTAGTGTTTCAGTTATGGTTTCATATAAAGTGAACAATTCTCATTTAATTAAATATATTTTTGATGAAACTTCAATATTATTGAATTGCTTTTGATGAAATGACTTATAATAAATTTTTTTACAGAATGGAAAGAAGTTGGATGTATGAAACCGATTAGATCTCAAGAGATTTTCAAAATAATTTGGAGATATTTTTAGATTTTTCATTTCAAAATGCTTTAGATAGTGGTCTCATACGCTTCCCATGTTATAATTTTGTTTTAAGACCTTTCTTGATCCATGAATAAGTCAGCTACCACATAACCAAATATGGTTTTCAAGAAAACTACTATGTGTGGTATCACAATGGGGAGAAAATAAAATCTCAAATTTCTAATGATCCAAATAAGAGGACTGTATTGGAGAATTTGTTATATAACTGGTTTACGTTTATTCTTCATCAAGAAAAATAAAGGATTTCGACCCAATAAGACTTTGATATGAGCACACATTATGCGTCTAATGAAAATGGTGATGTTGTCAGGGTGAAAAAATTGAATGATGCTACCATGACTCCAGTATATTGACAATGTGGTAAAATGAAAAAGCTAGAATTTTTAATCTGATTGTTTCATGGGAAATATATGTATGGGTTTTCTAATACTTACATCTATTAAATTCTTACCTTCTTGAAGGACTTACTTCTAGATGATGTAGATATTCCCTCAAACCACTATATGGAATGGAATTTAGTTGAGGAACTTGGATTTTCAAGAAACAATATCTATTCTTGCTGGAAAGATTGTAATTTATTCTAGGAGAAAATTGATGAACAAAATTATTGTATAAAATGTGGCACATCCCGATGGAATCCAAAAGCGGATGGAAAATCATCTCATGTGCCACAAATAGTAATGTGGAACTTTCCATTGATCCCCAAACTCCATAATATTTTTTATGTCTGATGAAATATCAATAAAAATGAAATGGCATGATACTGAGAGAAAGAAGACTAATGATGAGTTGGTTCACCCTGCAGATGGATTTTTATGGTAGAGATTTGGTGCTCGGTATCCTGATTTTCCAGCTAACGTGCGTAATGTGAGGTTCGGGTCTTTCATGTGATGGTTTTAATTATTTTGGGTAGATGATTATTTCATATAGCACATGGATGATTTTTATACACATGTATAACCTTCCCCCATGGTTGTGTATGAAAAAACCTTTCACTTTCATGATTATACTCATATCTGGACCTTCTGATCCTGCCAATGATATAGTTGTATACATGAAACCTTTAATAAAAGAGTTTAAACTTCTTTGGGATGTGGGTGTGAGCTCATATGATGCATGTTCAAAAGACATATTTCATATGCATGGTGTGCTTATGTGGACGATAAATGATTTTCCTTCTTATATAATGATGTCTGGATAGAGCACGAAGGGAAAAATATAATGTCCTATTTGTATGAAGAATACATGATCTTGAAGATGAAAACATCATTGTAGTTTAGGTTTTATATGATATTGACGATTCTTTCCAATGGACCATCCATATAGAAATAATCATCGAATATTTGAAAATACCATGGAGACCGATGATTCACCTCAGCGTATGTATGGAACTGATGTTCTTAATGAATTGAAATATTTCATTTTTTTCATTCAGGAAGGTTCAAATGAAATCTATAAAGAGAAATAATTTTTCCACTGAAATATGTTACAATTGGAAGAAGAGAATTATCTTCTTTGATTTACCTTATTGGTCAACCAATTTTTTATGTCATTTCTTAGAATTAATGCACATTGAAAAAAATATGTGTGTGAAATTTTTCTTTCGATTATTCTAAATTTTAAGGGAAAGACAAAAGATGATTTACAGTCTCGTCGTGACTTGGTGGATTGGGGCATCATACCAGAATTGCATCCTGTGCGTATCAGTAAAAATAAATGGAAAGTTTTATGTGCTTATTATGTGATGACACCTACAGAAAAAAAAATTATATAAGTACTAGAGAATATTAAAGTTCCTGATGGCTATTCAATCAATATACTTAAATGGGTCAACAGAAGATAGTTGAAGCTAAAATATTTGAAGACTCATGATTATCACATCCTTCTGCATGAGTTGATTCCAATAGAAATAAATCATCTTTTCTCCAATAATTTATGTGTGGATGTTATTTGTTTGTGTCATTTGTTTAGATATCATTATGCTAAGAAGTTATCCAAGTCTTTCTTTCAAAAAAATGTTTGTAGATTCCCCATTAATTTTGTGTGAGTTAGAGAAAATATTTCCTCCATAATTTTTCACATGCATGATGCATCTGACTCTCCATATTCCAATTGAAATACTTATCAAAGGAGCTATTTCTTTTCATTGGATGTATTCAACTGAAAGAAATATGTACAAATTAAAGTATTATTTCATAAATAGGAATCATCCTGAATGTTCTATCATGAACAGTTACTTGGATCAAGAATTTATGGATTTCTACTCTATGTATTTGTCTAATCTTACTAAAAGAATGAACAAACCAATAATAAATAAAGAAGAGTAGTATGAGAAAATTGAACCCAGTTTTCTGTCACTTACTCAAATAGGAGGAATTCCTAGATCATAGTCATTGATGGAATTAATCCTTAAAGAGAGGGAGATGGTACATCGCACAGTTTTGTTCAACTGTGATTTGTTCAATGACTACATCAGGTAAGTAAATTGAATATGTATATCTTAGATATATATCTTTTAAACTATTACTATTTTTATCTATAGATAACATAAAGAAATGATAAATAGAAATCATTGTTCTTTATCTTTGATAAGGAGGGAGACTTTTCATAACAAAGAGTTTTCTGCTTGGTTAAAATTGAAGGTAAAAATATTACTATTTAAAATAATTAAATCAATATTTAATTAGGTTTAATATTCATTTATATTTCAGGTATTGATTTTTCCTTCAGACTCCGTCTTTGATGAAATAAGATCTTTAGATTTTGGTCCTAATACTATGGTTTGTGACTGTAAATCAATTGTTATCAATGGGTACAGATTTATTATCATTTAATGAGAAAAGAACATGAGAGCACAACATGATGGTGTTGTGGTTACTGCCACAACATACTGTTATGCCATTTCATCATATAGTAGACCGCGATTTGAAAATGTAGGTTATTTTGGAGTTGTTGAAAAAATAATAATATGGGATTATTACTCTCATGGACGAGTCACAATGATGAAATTATGGTGGTTTGATTTGATGATGAGGCAGGGCACATTTATTGATGATTGTGGATTTTGATTAATTGATATGACTCGCACTCTTGCTACCAATGAACCATATGTATTGGCATAAATGACGAAACAAGTTTTTTATGTCAAAGAACATTTTCGACCTGAATTTGGTGTCATTATTGAAGTAATTAAAAGATATGTTTTTTATGATTGTGATGATGGAATTGACACATTTCCTGCAACAATTGTAAATGGTCCATTTATTACTTTTGATTACTCCAATAGCTCAATTTTCAGAGTTGACTGTGAACTTAAAGTTATGGTGGGAAATATATAGAATCAACCATCCATGTTCTCAATTATTTTGGTTTATCTTGGCTTGGGTTGTTAAGGTTGGGAATATTCAAATTGATTTAATATTGATTACAAATATGTTGTATCCTACTTGATCGTTATGTGAATTTTCAATGTTTATTGGTTGTAATTTTATTTCAATTTCATTTTCTAATTTGGAATTGAACTGTATTCAAACCTACGAAACCAATATTTATAACTTGATGAAAATTTCAATGCTTTATTGACCATGTATAAAATTAGTATAACTCTAAGACCTCACTTTAACATTTTACCAGATAATGAACATGAAGGTTTTTCTTCTTCTGCAAAACATGTATAGAAACATGCATCATATAACTGGGATAAAGAAAATAAATTTTTCCTTAATTTCGACAAGTGGTTTACCCCTTTTATGGTGCACTGGGTGGTAGTTCTAGTGGTGGTCGAGAGGATGGCGAGGAGGAGGCTGAGGTGTAGGAGTGTGAGGTGGAGGATGAGGCAGAGGAGGAGGGTGAGGAGGAGTCTGAGGCGGAGGAGGAGGTAGAGGAGGAGGCTGATGAGGAGTACGAGGGTGAGGAGGAGTTCATTGAGTAGGGAGGGGACGATGATGTGGATGACGATGGGGATGAGGATAAGGCTAATGATTATGGTGATGATAGTGATTGTGATGAGAGACAGATTGATCTGTTACATTTTTTACTAATATTACTAACATTTTATGTTTGTTGATTTGTTGTGCCTGAATATATGTGTGATTAGGTAGGTCACATTATCTTTATTTCTTTATCTATATATAATAAAACTTGACTTTATGATTTGTTGTGACTAAATATATGTGTGACCAATTCACCCCTCCCCTAGGCACTGCCACCCCCTTAGACAATCCCCCCACCCCCTGGACACCCCCCCCCACCCCCTTGGATAGCCCCCCCCCCATCCCCCTGGACACCCCCACCCCCCTAGACACCCCCCTGGATAGTCCCCCCACCCCCTAGATAACCCCACACCCCTTGGAAAGTCCCCCCTAGACACCCTCCACCCCTATGGATAGCCACCACACCCCCCTGGGCACCCCCTTGACACCCCCACCCCCTTAAACATCCTCCACCCCTGGACACCCCCACCCCCTTGGACAGCCCCCCACCCCCTAGACACCCCCACCCACTTGAACACCACCCCCGCCCCCCACATACACACACACAACACCCCTAGACACCCCCACCCCCTAGACACCCCCCACCACCTGGACAGCACCTCTCCCCCACCCCCTCTGGACACCCCCACCCCCTGAACACCCCCCACCCACCCCCTGGACAGCCCCTATCCCCTTGGACGGCCCCGAAACCACCCTGGACACCCCCCCACCCTCTTGGACACCCCCCCCACCACCACCACCACCACCCCACCCCCTGGACACCCCCCACCCCCTAGACACCACCCATGGAAATCCCCCCACCCCCACCCCCTAGATAGCCCCCCCCCCACCCCCTGGATAGCCCTCACCCCCTTGGACAGCCCCCACACCCCCTAGACACCCCATACCCCCTAGAAACCCCCTACCCCCAACCCCTCAGACACCCCCATAGCCCCCACACCCCCTGGACACAACCTACCCCCTTGGATACTCCCCCCCCCCCCCACACCCCCGGACACCCCCACCCCCTAGACACCCCCTAGAAACCCCCCTAGACACCCCTCATCCCTTTGGATAGCCCCCCCCCCCCCACCCCCTGGACACCCCCACCCCCTGGACACCCCCACCCCCTGGACACCCCCACCCCCACCCCCTAGACACCCCCCACCCACCCACCCCCTGGACAGCCCCCCCCCCAGACACCCCCCCCCCCCCCCCGACACCCCCCCACCCCCTGGACACCCCCCCCACCCCCTGTACAGCCACCCCCCCTCCCCCCCCCATGAACAAACCCCCACCCCCTGGACACCCCCAACCCCCTGGACACCCCCACCCTCGTGGACAACCCCCCCCCCCCTGCTGGACACCCCCACCCCGGGAAACCCCCCCCCCCCACCCACCCCCCTTGACACCCCCTACCCCCTTGGACAGCCCCCCCCCCCAACCAACTAGACATCCCCCACCCCCTAGACATCCCCCCCACCCCATGGACATCCCCCCACCACATGGACACCCCCACCCCCTAGACAGCCCACACCCCCTTGGACAGCCCCTACACCCCCCTAGGCACCCCCCACCCCCTTGGACAGCCCCACCATACTAAACACCCCCACTCCTAGACACCCCCACCCCTTAGATAGCCCCCCCCCCCATGGATAGCCCCCCAATCCCCCCCCCCGAACACCCCCACCCCCCTAGACACCCCCACCCCCTTGGTTAGACCTCCACCCCCTAAACACTTCCACTCCCTTGTACAGCCCCCCTCCACCCCCTAGACACCCCTTACCCCCTTGTACACTCCCCCACCACCTGGACACCCCCCCCCCCAACCCCCTGGACAGCCCCCCCCCCCCCCCCCACTCCCTTGGACACCCCCCCCCCCCCCCCCGGACACCCCCTACCCCCTTGGACAGCCCCCCAACCCCTAGACAGCCCCCCCAGACACCCCCACCCCTAGACATCCCCCCCCCCCATGGACAGCCCCTCCTAGACACCACCCCACCCCCTAGACACCCCACCCCCACCCCCAGACCCCCACCCCCACCCCCCACCCCCACCCCCTTGGACACCCCCCCCCGGACCGCCCCCCACCCCCTTGTACACCCCCCCCCCCCCTCACCCACCCACCCATTCTCCATTGGATAGCCTACCCCCACCCCCTTGGATCAAATTTGAAAGTGTTGTGTTTATGGAGATGTTTGTTTTTGGGGTGTTCTAGTTTCCAGTGGTGTATTTTGTTGGGGAGGAGGCTGGTACTGGGTGCTGCTGAAGTTGCAACAACTCTATGCCAATAGTTTCAAAACTATTGGTATAGATGTGAAAATCGAATCTATACCAACGGTTTCATCAAAACTTTGGTAAAAGTCTATACCAATGGTTTACAAACTGTTGGTATAGACCTGTTAACTAAATTGTTACCAAAAATTTCTATAAACCATTGGTATAAGTATTTACCAATGGTTAAGAAAACATTTGGTATATTTATAAAGTGGGTTATATTGAAATGGTGTAAAACCATTGGTAAAAAGTTATACCAACGGTTATAGAAAACTGCTGGTATAATGTGATGTAAAATGACATACCCCAACAGTTTATGAATAACCATTGGGATATGTCTATCCCCATGGATTAGTAGCCAACGGTTTAGAAAAGCATTGGTATATATTATACCAATGGTTATCTAGCCTATACCAATGGTTTTAAACAATTGGTATATCATATATTTCTAGCAGTGATATGAAATTTAAATAACTTTTCCCAGGCATTAAACATAAACACTAACCATTCAAATCAATGTGGTGAATGGTTTCAAGATAGAAAATCCACAGTCAAAATAATCATAAACCATTCAATAAAACATGGGGGATGATATACTAGGATATAAACCTCAATCAATTACAATATTCAACTAAGGATGTTGACATGGATGAAATACTTTTAAATAATACCATTGAAAAACCCTTGAGGAAATAATCCTTAAACATTCCAAAAGTGTCCCATACCACCTTGAAACATTCAAATAATAATCCCTTAGAATATCATGAGAATAAGGAGACTATTTATATGATATACCAAAGGGAAGTACATATACCACAAGCAAGGAATAAGTGGTGAACATGGCATATATCGCATAAAAGTTAAAGTGAGATGAGAAAAATCATTTTTACTTCGGAAAGAAGAGTTCCTTTGAAAAATAATTTTTATTTGTCATCAAATCAGATTGTAAACATGTAAATCCTAGAAAAGAAGATGGAATAACATTGAAATTATTTTTTAGGCATAAATTATTTCCCACTTAAGTGAAATCTTGTAAAAAGAGCTTTTAAAGAAGCTTTAGAAGTAAAACATTTTAGTGCAGTTTTATGAAAATGTTAAAGAGATTTTAAAACAGAAAGGAGTGTTTGCTTTCATAAAACCAAAAATTAACCAATATGTTTTTTCATGATAAAATATTTTCTTTTACAAAAATTATAATGACTTAAAATATATTACATAATGCACTTGAAAATAGGTAAGAATTTGAGAAGTTCCCTTTTATCGGGAAGAATTTTTGAAAGTTCCTTTTAAAACATATAACTCCCCATAAATGATAGTTGTATTATGGTTGGTACACATATATAGAACATTCAAACATAATTTATTAGGAGTACATACACATAAATAATAATATCATATAGGTGAGTAGATAATATGGGCAACACAAATGAAAATGGAGGTTTGGGTAGAAAATACTTACAACTTTGTAATCAACTGAATCATATGGACAAAAATTAATAATCATTAAATGATACATTTAATATCATAAAAACTAATAGATTCATGATATTAAACATCAATGGGCAGTATACATACATTATACACTAGAAATGGTAGTGAATAAGGAGTGTCTCACAAAAATGGAAGTGAGGTGAAGAAACCCCCTTACCTTAAGTATGTCGGTGTTCCTCACTTGATCATAGTGTCCTGGATAAAAAATTAAATTAATTAATTACTATTTAAAGAACCTATTTTTTATGTAATTTATTTATTATAGACTTATTAAGTTCATTCATGTCCTTCTTGATGGGTTTAAGAGGTTCAATTTTATTGTTTGTGAGCGTTTTCTTCATGATCGGTATACTTATATACATGAATGGAGAATCATGAAAAAGGAGGATGGTTATGAATAATTGAAGTTATATGTTATTTAGTGAATATTAAGAAGTTTAAATGGTTTTAAATATCATTTGGTTACTTGGAATGAAGACAAATCACTATATAAATTATTTAATGAAAACTGTTTGGGTTAATTGGCAGTTTCTGAACACAACGAACTCATTTTTCTTTATAAATAAAAAACATGTGTAAAAAAAGATTCACGAACCATATATGAGAAATAATACATATATTATAGTTTATTTCAACCATAATAATGGCTTCATGTCCAGAATTGAAGATAGTAATAGAAATTGAAAACCCATCATCCTTGAATGTGGTAAATTAGCACATCTGAGATGGTGTTTTCATTTTTAGTATAAAATAATGGGAAAGGAGATATGATGAAAATTTATTAATTTATCATGAAAACATTCCAGTATATTTATGATACTAGATTAATCACAACATTTGGAATAAATTAGGAGAGTAAATAAAAATAAAGGAACTCAAAATAAAAGAAAAGCTGAGAGCCTCTTTAGGGGAGAGGTTTTGGTCTTTTTGAAAGACCAAGAGATTATTGGATGTAGGGAGTGACTGGGAAAAGGTATTTGGGTAGAACATTTATGAGCTTCAAGGCTTAGAGGAGTGAGGAGAAGAGGGAGTGAGGGGGGGTTATAGTGGAGTAGAGGAGTGAATTTTGAATATTTTATTCATTATTTTATTATTTCCATCAAGAAACCCAATAGTGTTGTTTCATGTGACCCCTAATAGTGATAAGTGCATGTGAGTTCGAACCAAGTGTCCTTAAATCACTCATAATGTCATAAATAGTGTATTTAACTGATAATCTGTATATACGGTATTTTACCGTAATTTACTATTCATCAAAAATTTGAGTATTTCAAAAAAATCACCCTAACCATTTTTCGATGCGTAGAATTAAAAAATTAAATTAATTTTTTGAAATTAATTTTCTAAATATTTTTAATTTAATTTTAAAATGAAATCATAATTTATTCCAAAAACAAATTTAAAACTATAACTCGTTTTATAACACATTGAAAAATTAATCAAGGTCCCATAAAATTATCATATAACCATAATACAATAAAGTAACAATTTATCAATACATTTTATGAAAATAAAATTCAATTTTAAATTATTAAATTAATCATAAAATTGTAATTAAAATATTTATGACATGAAAAAATACCAATACTTATACTATGATCGTTTTTTCACTTTTAAGATGTATAAATTGTATTTATACATTCATGGGTGAATTTTCTATTTTTTTGTCTAATTTTCTATTCATTACTATTCATAAGGGTGTGTTACTATTTATAAGGGTATGTTAATATTCACCAAAATTTAAGTTTGTCTTATCAGACTCTAAATATCTTACTGAACGCAACTGTGTATGTTAGTTTTTTGAAATTCAAATCACAGAGGTGGAAAAATTATGTTTACTTGGATAGGTTATAACAAAGTGGTGTTTTCTAGAGACTCAGTGTTTAATTCATTCTATATTAAATCTATTTTCAAATTCTTGGGGTGTTACATTATCCCCTCACAAAAATTTCATCCTCAAAATTTTAAATTTAACTTTGAAATTTAATAGTTGATACTTGAAAATTCACTTGTGGGAAACCCACATCAAGAGTATCGTTAAGATATCCTATTAATATGAGGAAAGTTAAATGCATCAGTTACTACAAAACTACACATTATAATTGGAAAACATGGTCATGGAAGAATAATAAAACCATCATGTTGTGACATTAAACTCTAAATCCCCATACAATGATCAACTTAAACCATTTAGTAAATGGTTAAAAATTCCAAAATATAATGATTCAACACATTATAATAGAGTTCTCAAAATTTCCAAGATTAACTTATCATTATCCCCTAATCAAAAAGAAGCATCTCTAAAATTCACATTCAAAACATGTGAATAACATTATCATGTATCCTCTTGAAATATGGTAATAACTTGAATTACCGTAAAAACCCTATTAGAAACATGCATTCTTCCATATTCTTTAAGTAAGATACATGTTATTGGATATATTCCTTAAATCCAAAAGTGATGTAAACTCCATAGATGATAGCATATACGACTTCTCGATAAGTCAATAATTAGTTCCAAGGTAGTCAATACTTATCTAAATCAATCATTTCTTCATCATTATCTCAACATCAGATATATATTAAGGGTTGTCTTTCCCTCAATCATGTTTTTTTCTAAAAAGTTTATCTTTCTACTAAACCAATTTTCCTTTGTATCATTAATCATATGACCTCAAATCCTTAATGAAATAGTACTGTAGTACAATCCTTATATATCTCATAATTCTTACAACTAGTACATTACTGAAAAAATATTCAAATGGCATGATTCTTGACTAGGCATATTAATCATTCTATTTCATCTACGGTAGCATAATAACTTGATCATTATCTAAAATAATCATTTGGGGTATATTTCATTAATGCTTGGGACATTGATTCACATATTTTCCCACCTCCTTGCAGTTTAAGCATTGAATATAGGAAAATTCTTTCCTTGTCTTTCAATTATGAGCATGGTGGCCTATTTCTCTACACTTGAAGCAAACTCTTTTTCCTCTCAAACATATACCAAGGTGTTTCCTTCCATAAATATCACATTTGGGAAAATACATCTTTCCCTTCTCCCCTTTATCCATGTTTTTCCATGCCATCCTCTTCTTCTTTTACTTCCCTTCAAAGCCATAGGACTCGGAGAAGTCTTTAAATACCTTTTCAAAACATGATACTATTTCCTCATATAATGAGGATACTTGGGAGACAGTCTTCCTTTGAAATTATGGATTAATACCATCAGAGATATGATCCTTCTTACTCTTCACATCACGTGTATTTTTGAAGTTCTCATTCCTTTTACTGGGCACCATTTCTAATCAATTTCATATTATATATTAGCTCATAAAATTATGAACTCTCTATATCTCTAAACATGGTATAACACATAACATAAATTTAGGCATCATAAATACTAGAACCATATACTTTTGTTACTTTCGGGACATAAATCCTTTATAATTGTTTGTAATAATCTTATTAATTTATCAAATCATATCCCCCGGGAGTGTCGAACCAATAGTGCATCAAGGCCTGTTTACATGCACCAGTTCCCATTCGAGTCTAGCTCAAAGTGGTGATTTTGGGTTTTACCCCTAGATACATCTGTGCCAAATCCACCTCTACTTGTTTATATCCAGACAGGGATATCTTTTATTGATAAATCACATAATCTATTCCTTAACAAAATTTCACAAGAGAATCATCCCAGTTGGTGAGGACTCGGCAAGTTCATCCAAGATACCCGAGTTCAAAACCGAGTAGAGACATATTTTTGGAACTGTAGTAGTACTGTAGCATGAACTATAGCAGTACTGTAGAAGCACCATAGCAGTCACTATTTGGTACTATAGCAGCTGGAACTATTCATCTGTTTGGGCTTTCAGGCCACCGGTTTGGGCCTCGGGTTCTTTAAGGCCTTCGGGCCACCCAAGGCCTTCGGGCTAGTAAGGATTTAGGGCCACCTCATGGCCTTTGGGCCACCTCAAGGCCTTCAGGCTACCTCAAGGCCTTCGGGCCACCTGAAATTGTGCTTAAATGATCAGATAGAATCTACAAGGAGCAGACTCAAGAAGGGGATTCAGAGTAGGAGCATTCACCAGAGCAGAATCTAAGGGGATTTTTAAGAAAGAGAGGGTATGGAATTTCCATTGGGAACAACATGTGCTTGTACGAGAATCCTAGACAAACAACAATGCGAAGGTGGAGATCTAATATAACAATGAAGAAGCTGGGAGGAGGATTTCCAAGTATAGTCTGTATATTTCCTAAGACCTACGATTCATGTAATCTATAAGCCTACGGGCCTTGTAAGGGTTCCCCCTCATCCCTTGAAAGGGGGGTTATCAAAAAATCAATAAAAAAGAAGTCCTTTGGTCCATTCGGGCTATTCCTTAACAAAATTATTGTATGTACTTGTATTCTTATCCCCAAAGTCTATCTTAGGGATTTTTTTCACTAATCTACTTTTTATTTATCTTGTTTCCAAGTTTTCTACTAAACATCCATTGGTACCAACTGTAACACCCCGACCCCAGAATCCTAGAGCTGGTGAATTATTTTAATACATTGGCATGATTATAAAGAATAAAATCCTAAAGGACCGAGTATTTTATTAGTTTTGGAAAACCAGATACATACATAGGTTCAACATTAAAACTTGAAAATAAATACAACATAGAAACTCCTTTGAAAATATCCATAACTCCTAGGTTATTTCTGCTTGTCATTCATAATATACCTCTTTGTGTCCTGGGAAAATTAAAAATAAGAAAGGGGTGAGATCAAATGCTCAGTAAGGGTAATAAAAATAGAGGAGGATATCATAAACATAAACATTAGGCATGGTGAATAACTAAAAACACATGCCTTAAAAAATAAACTTGAACACATTATGGCAGGAATAAGAGATGAACAAATAATGACATAATAAAACATAATCATGGGTATTCTACTAGATGAATTACCACATGAACCATAAATACTATTTTCATAATGAGGGAATGCATAATGTGGGACATCATAACCATACCGTCAAGGACTCTAGGCAAGACCATAAATAATCATTTTGTCAAGGCCTTGTGGCAAGACCATAGTTTGTCTCATGAGACCTACTGATGCACCGAGGGGCTATAACACGCTCCACATAACACTGACTATGTATAATGAATTTCTCTTATGAATGGGGATAAACATAAACAATATATGAATTCATATTGAAACTAACATATTAAATGTAAATAACTTTCCCCAATAATTAAACATAAACACTAACCATTCGGAGCAATGTGGTGAATGGTTTCAAGATAGAAAATCCATAGACAAACTAATCATAAACCATTAAATAAAACGTGGTAGATGATATCATAGGATATAAACCTCAATCAAGTATAAGATTCAACCAAGGATGTTGACATGGATGAAATACTTTTAAATAAGACCATTGAAAATCCTTGAGGAAATAATCCTTAAACATTCCAAACATTCCCATACCACCTTGAAACATTCAAATAATAATCCATTATAATATCATGAGAATAAGGAGACTATTTATATGATATACCAAAGGGTAGTACATACACCAAAAGCAAGGAATAAGTGGTGAACATGGCATATATCTCATAAAAGTTAAAGTGAGATGAGAAAAATCATTTTTTACTTTGGAAAGATGAGTTCTTTTGAAAAATAATTTTTATTTTTCATTAAATCAGATTGTAAACATGTAAATACCATAAAATAAGATTTAAGAACATTAAAATTATATTTTAGGCATAAATTATTTCCCACTAAAGTGAAATCATGTAAAAAGAGCTTTTAAATAATCTTTAGAAGTAAAACATTTTAGTGAAATTTTAGGAAAATATTAAAGAGATTTTAAAACGGAAAGGTGTGTTTTCTTTCATAGAACCATAAATAAACCAAGACACCCCTCATCCCTTTGGATAGACCCCCCACACCCCCGGACACCCCCACACCCTAGACACCCCCTGGAAACCCCCCTAGACACCCCTCATCCCTTTGGATAGCCCCCCCCCCCACCCCACCCCCTAGACACCCCCACCCCCTGGACACCCCCACCCCCTGGATACCCACACCCCCACCCCCAAGACACCCCCCACCCACCCACCCCCTAGACAGCCCCCCCCCCCAGACACCCCCCCCCCCCCAGAAAGCCCCCCACCCACCCCCACCCCCCTGGACACCCCCTACCCCCTTGAACATCCCCCCCAATGCCCTGGACATCCCCCCCAGATACCCCCCCCCCCATAGACACCCCTCAACCCCTTGGACCCCCCCCCCACCCCTCTAGACACCCCACCCCCTGGACACCCCCCCCCCACCCCCTGTACAGCCCCCCACCCCATGAACAACCCCCCACCCCCTGGACACCCCCAACCCCCCTGGACACCCCCACCCTCGTGGACAACCCCCCTGCTGGACACCCCCACCCCGGGAAACCCCCCCCCCCCCCACCCACCCCCCTGGACACCCCCTACCCCCTTGGACAGCCCCCCCCCCCCCAACCTACTAGACATCCCCCACCCCCACCCCATGGACAGCCCCCCACCCCCTAGACATCCCCCACCCCCTTGGACAGCCCCTACACCCCCCTAGGCACCCCCCACCCCCTTGGACATCCCCACCATACTAAACACCCCCACTCCTAGACACCCCCGCACCTTAGATATCCCCCCCCATGGATAGCCCCCCAAGCCCCCCCCCCCCCCGAACACCCCCACCCCCCTAGGCACCCCCACCCCCTTGGTTAGACCTCCACCCCCTAAACACTTCCACTCCCTTGTACATCCCCCCTCCACCCCCTAGACACCCCTTACCCCCTTGTACACTCCCCCACCACCTGGATACCCCCCCCAACCCCCTGGACATCCCCCCCCCAACCCCCTGGATAGCCCCCCCCCCCCACTCCCTTGGACACCCCCCCCCCCGGACACCCCCTACCCACTTGGACAGTCCCCCAACCCCTAAACACCCCCCCCCCCAGATACCCCCACCCCTAGACATCCCCCCCCATGGACATCCCCTCCTAGACACCACCCCACACCCTGGACACCCCACTCCCCCTAGACACCCCCCCCCCACCCCCACCCCCTTGGACACCCCCCCCCGGACCGCCCCCCACCCCCTGTACACCCCCCCCCCCTCACCCACCCACCCATTCCCCCTTGGATAGCCTACCCCCACCCCCTTGGATCAAATTTGAAAGTGTTGTGTTTATGGAGATGTTTGTTTTTGGGGTGTTCTGGTTTCCAGTGGTGTATTTTGTTGGGGAGGAGGCTGGTACTGGGTGCTGCTGAAGTTGCAAAAACTCTATGCCAATAGTTTCAAAACTATTGGTAGAGATGTGAAAATCGAATCTATACCAATGGTTTTATCAAAACTTTGGTAAAAGTCTATACCAACGGTTTACAAACTGTTGGTATAGACCTGTTAACTAAATTGTTACCAAAAATTTCTATAAATCATTGGTATAAGTATTTACCAATGGTTCAGAAAACTATTGGTATATTTATAAAGTGGGTTATATTGAAATGGTGTAAAACCATTGGTAAAAAGTTATACCAACAGTTATAGAAAACTGCTGGTATAATGTGATGTAAGATGACATAACCCAACAGTTTATGAACAACCATTGCGATATGTCTATCCCCATGGATTAGTAGCCAACATTTTAGAAAACCATTGGTATATATTATACCAACGGTTATCTAGCCTATACCAATGGTTTTAAACAATTGGTATATCATATATTTCTAGCAGTGATATGAAATTTAAATAACTTTTCCCAGGCATTAAACATAAACACTAACCATTCAGAGCAATGTGGTGAATGGTTTCAAGATAGAAAATCCACAGTCAAAATAATCATAAACCATTCAATAAAACATGGTGGATGATATCCTAGGATATAAACCTCAATCAAGTACAATATTAAACTAAGGATGTTGACATGGATGAAATACTTTTAAATTATACCATTGAAAAACCCTTGAGGAAATAATCCTTAAACATTCCAAAAGTGTCCCATACCACCTTGAAACATTCAAATAATAATCCCTTAGAATATCATGAGAATAAGGAGACTATTTATATGATATGACAAAGGGAAGTAAATATACCACAAGCAAGGAATAAGTGGTGAACATGGCATATATCGCATAAAAGTTAAAGTGAGATGAGAAAAATCATTTTTACTTCGGAAAGAAGAGTTCCTTTGAAAAATCATTTTTATTTGTCATGAAATCAGATTGTAAACATGTAAATCCTAGAAAAGAAGATGGAATAACATTGAAATTATTTTTTAGGCATAAATTATTTCCCACTGAAGAGAAATCTTGTAAAAAGAGCTTTTAAAGAAGCTTTATAAGTAAAACATTTTAGTGCAGTTTTATGAAAATGTTGAAGAGATTTTAAAACAGAAAGGCATGTTTTCTTTCATAAAACAAAAAATTAACCAAGATGTTTTTTCATGATAAAAGTTTTTCTTTTACAAAAATTATAATTACTTAAAATAGATTACATAGTGCACTTGAAAATAGGTAAGAATTTGAGAAGTTCCCTTTTATCGGGAAGAATTTTTGAAAGTTCCTTTTAAAACATATAACTCCCCATAAATGATAGTTGGATTCTGGTTGGTACACATATATAGAACATTCAAACAGAATTAATTAGGAGTACATAAAAATAAATAAGAATATCATATAGGTGGGTAGATAATATGGGCAACACAAATGAAAATGGAGGTTCGGGTAGAAAATACTTACAACTTTGTAATCAATTGAATCATATGGCCAAAAATTAAGAATCATTAAATGATACATTTAATATCATAAAAATAAATATATTCATGATATTAAACATCAATGGGAAGTATACATACATTATACACTAGAAATTGTAGTGAATAAGGAGTGTCTCACAAAAATGGAAGTGAGGTGAGGAAACCCCCTTACCTTAAGTATGTCGGTGTTCCTCACTTGATCATAGTGTCCTGGATAAAAAATTAAATTAATTAATTACTATTTAAAGAACCTATTTTTTATGTAATTTATTTATTATAGACTTATTAAGTTCATTCATGTCCTTCTTGATGGGTTTAAGAGGTTCAATTTTATTGTTTGTGAGCGTTTTCTTCATGATCGGTATACTTATATACATGAATGGAGAATCATGAAAAAGGAGGATGGTTATGAAGAATTGAAGTTATATGTTATTTAGTGAATATTAAGAAGTTTAAATGGTTGTAAATATCATTTGGTTACTTGGAATGAAGACAAATCACTATATAAATTATTTAATGAAACCTGTTTGGGTTAATTGGCAGTTTCTGAACACAACGAACTCATTTTGATTTATAAATAAAAAACATGTGTAAAAAAAGATTCACGAACCATATATGAGAAATAATACATATATTATAGTTTATTTCAACTATAATAATGGTTTCATGTCCAGAATTGAAGACAGTAATAGAAATTGAAAACCCATCATCCTTGAATGTGGTAAATTAGCACATCTGAGATGGTGTTTTCATTTTTAGTATAAAATAATGGGAAAGGAGAGATGATGAAAATTAATTAATTTATCATGAAAACATTCCAGTATATTTATGGTAATAGATTAATCACAACATTTGGAATAAATTAGGAGAGCAAATAAAAATAAAGGAACTCAAAATAAAAGAAAAGTTGAGAGCCTCTTTAGGGGAGAGGTTTTGGTCTTTTGGAAAGACCAAGAGATTATTGGATGTGGGGAGTGACTGGGAAAAGGTATTTGGGTAGAACATTTATGAGCTTCAAGGCTTAGAGGAGTGAGGAGAAGAGGGAGTGAGGGGGGGTTATAGTGGAGGAGAGGAGTGAATTTTGAATATTTTATTCATTATTTTATTATTTCCATCAAGAAAACCAATAGTGTTGTTTCATGTGACCCCTAATAGTTATAAGTGAATGTGAGTTCGAACCAAGTGTCCTTAAATCACTCATAATGTCATAAATAGTGTATTTAACTGATAATCTGTATATACGGTATTTTACCGTAATTTACTATTCATCAAAAATTTGAGTATTTCAAAAAAATCAAAAAAAATCACCCTAACCATTTTTCGATGCGTAGAATTAAAAAATGAAATTAATTTTTTGAAATTAATTTTCTAAATATTTTTAATTTAATTTTAAAATTAAATCATAATTTCTTCCAAAAACAAATTTAAAACTATAACTCGTTTTATAACACATTGAAAAATTAATCAAGGTCCCATAAAATTATCTTATAACCATAAGACAATAAAGTAACAATTTATGAATACATTTTATGAAAATAAAATTCTATTTTAAATTATTAAATTAATCATAAAATTTTAATTAAAATATTTATGACATAAAAAAATACCAATACTTATACTATGATCGTTTTTTCACTTTTAAGATGTATAAATTGTATTTATACATTCATGGGTGAATTTTCTATTTTTTTGTCTGATTTTATATTCATTACTATTCATAAGGGCATTTTACTATTTATAAGGGTATGTTAATATTCACCAAAAATTAAGTTTGTCTTATCAGACTCTAAATATCTTACTAAACGCAACTGTGTATGTTAGTTTTTTGAAATTCAAATCACAGAGGTGGAAAAATTATGTTTACTTGGATAGGTTATAACAAAGTGGTGTTTTCTAGAGACTCAGTGTTTAATTCATTCTATATTAAATCTATTTTCAAATTCTTGGGGTGTTACATTATCCCCTCACAAAAATTTCATCCTCAAAATTTTAAATTTAACTTTGAAAGTTAATAGTTGATACTTGAAAATTCACTTGTGGGAAACCCACATTAAGAGTATCGTTAAGATATCCTATTAATATGAGGAAAGTTAAATGCATCAATTACTACAAAACTACACATTATAATTGGAAAACATGGTCATGGAAGAATAATAAAACCATCATGTTGTGACATTAAACTCTAAAACCCCATACAATGATCAACTTAAACCATTTAGTAAATGGTTAAAAATTCCAAAATATAATGATTCAACACATTATAATAGAGGTATCTAAATTTCCAAGATTAACTTATCATTATCCCCTAATCAACAAGAAGCATCTCTAAAATTCACATTCCAAACATGTGAATAACATTATCATGTATCCTCTTGAAATATGGTAATAACTTGAATTGCCGTAAAAACCCTATTAGAAACATGCATTCTTCCATATTCTTTAAGTAAGATACATGTTATTGGATATATTCCTTAAATCCAAAAGTGATGTAAACTCCATAGATGATAGCATATACGACTTCTCGATAAGTCAATAATTAGTTCCAAGGTAGTCAATAATTATCTAAATCAATCATTTCTTCATCATTATCTCAACATCAGATATATATTAAGGGTTGTCTTTCCCTCAATCGTGTTTTTTTCTAAAAAGTTTATCTTTCTACTAAATCACTTTTCCTTTGTATCATTAATCATATGACCTAAAATCCTTAATGAAATAGTATTGTAGTACAATCCTTATATATCTCATAATTCTTACAACCAGTACATTACTGAAAAAAATATTCAAATGGCATGATTCTTGACTAGGCATATTAATCATTCTATTTCATCTACGGTAGCATCATAACTTGATCATTATCTAAAATAATCATTTGGGGTATATTTCATTAATGCTTGAGACATTGATTCGCATATTATCCCATCTCCTTGTAGTTGAAGCATTGAATATAGGAAAATTATTTCCTTGTCTTGCAATTATGAGCATGGTGGCCTATTTCTCTACACTTGAAGCAAACTCTTTTTCCTCTCAAACATATACCAAGGTGTTTCCTTCCATAATTATCACATTTGGGAAAATAAATCTTTCCCTTCTCCCCTTTATCCATGTTTTTCCATGCCATCCTCTTCTTCTTTTACTTCCCTTCAAATCCATAGGACTCAGAGAAGTCTTTAAATACCTTTTCAAAACATGATACTATTTCTTCATATGATGAGGATACTTGGGAGACAATATTCCTTTGAAATTATGGATTAATACCATCAGAGATATGATCCTTCTTACTCTTCACATCATGTGTATTTTTGAAGTTCTCATTCCTTTTACTGGGAACCATTTCTAATCAATTTCATATTATATATTAGCTCATAAAATTATGAACTCTTTATATCTCTAAACATGGTATAACACATAACATAAATTTAGGCATCATAAATACTATAACCATATACTTTTGTTACTTTTGGGACATAAATCCTTTATAATTATTTGTAATAAGCTTATTAATTTATCAAATCATATCCCCAGGGAGTGTCAAACCAAGAGTGCATCAAGGCCCGTTTTCATGCACCAGTTCCCATTCAAGTCTAGCTCAAAGCGGTGATTTTGGGTTTTACCCCAAGATACATATGTGCCAAATCCACCTCTACTTGTTTATATCCAGACAGGGATATGTTTTATTGATAAATCACATAATCTATTCCTTACCAAAATTTCCCAAGAGCATCATCCCAGTTGGTGAGGACTCGGCAAGTGCATCCAAGAGACCCGAGTTCAAAATCGAGTAGAGAAATATTTTTGGAACTGTAGCAGTACTGTAGCATGAACTATAGCAGTACTTTAGAAGCACCATAGCAGTCACTATTTGGTATTGTAGCAGCTGGAACTATTCATTTGTTTGGTCTTTCAGGCCACCGGTTTGGGCCTCGGGTTCTTTAAGGCCTTCGGGCCACCCAAGGCCTTCGGGCTAGTAAGGATTTAGGGCCACCTCATGGCCTTTGGGCCACCTCAAGGCCTTTAGGCTACCTCAAGGCCTTCAGGACACCTGAAATTGTGCTTAAATGATCAGATAGAATCTACAAGGAGCAGACTCCAGAAGGGGATTCAGAGTAGGAGCATTCACCAGAGCAGAATCTAAGGGGATTTTTCAGAAAGAGAGGGTATGGAATTTCCATTCGGACCAACCTGTGCTTGTATGAAAATCCTAGACAAACAACAATGCGAAGGTGGAGATCTAATATAACAATGAAGAAGCTGGGAGGAGGATTTCTAAGTATAGTCTGTATATTTCCTAAGACCTACGATTCATGTAATCTCTAAGCCTATGGGCCTTGTAAGGGTTCCCCCTCATCCCTTGAAAGGGGGGTTTCAAAAAATCAATAAAAAAGAAGTCCTTTGGGCCATTCGGTCTATTCCTTATGAAAATTATAGTATGTACTTGTATTCTTATCCCCAAAGTCTATCTTAGGGATTTTTTTCACTAATATACTTTTTATTTATCTTGTTTCCAAGTTTTCTACTAAACATCCATTGGTACCAACTGTAACACCCCGACCCCAGAATCCTAGAGCTGGTGAATTATTTTAATACATTGGCATGATTATAAAGAATAAAATCCTGAAGGACCGAGTATTTTATTAGTTTTGGAAAACCAGATACATACATAGGTTCAACATTACAACTTGAAAATAAATACAACATAGAAACTCCTTTGAAAATATCCATAACTCCTAGGTTATTTTTGCTTGTCATTCATAATATACCTCTTTGTGTCCTGGGAAAATTAAAAATAAGAAAGGGGTGAGATCAAATGCTCAGTAAGGGTAATAAAAATAGAGGAGGATATCATAAACATAAACATTAGGCATGGTGAATAACTAAAAACACATGCCTTAAAAAATAAACTTGAACACATTATGGCAGGAATAAGAGATGAACAAATAATGACATAATAAAACATAATCATGGGTATTCTACTAGATGAATTACCACATGAACCATAAATACTATTTTCATAATGAGGGAATGCATAATGTGGGACATCATAACCATACCGTCAAGGCCTCTAGACAAGACCATAAATAATCATTTTGTCAAGGCCTTGTGGCAAGACCATAGTTTGTCTCATAAGACCTACTGATGCACCGAGGGGCTATAACGTGCTCCACCTAACACTGACTATGTCTAATGAATTTCTCTTATGAATGGGGATAAACATAAACAATATATGAATTCATATTGAAACTAACATATGAAATGTAAATAACTTTCCCCAATCATTAAACATAAATACTAACCATTCAGAGCAATGTGGTGAATGGTTTCAAGATAGAAAATCCATAGTCAAACTGATCATAAACCATTAAATAAAACGTGGTAGATGATATCATAGGATATAAACCTCAATCAAGTATAAGATTCAAGAAAGTATTTTGACATGGATGAAATACTTTTAAATAAGACCATTGAAAATCCTTGAGGAAATAATCCTTAAACATTCCAAACTTTCCCATACCACCTTGAAACATTCAAATAATAATCCATTATAATATCATGAGAATAAGGAGACTATTTATATGATATACCAAAGGGTATTACATACACCACAAGCAAGGAATAAGTGGTGAACATGGCATATATCTCATAAAAGTTAAAGTGAGATGAGAAAAATCATTTTTTATTTTGGAAAGATGAGTTCTTTTGAAAAATAATTTTTATTTGTCATTAAATCAGATTGTAAACATGTAAATACCATAAAATAAGATTTAAGAACATTAAAATTATATTTTAGGCATAAATTATTTCCCACTAAAGTGAAATCATTTAAAAAGATCTTTTAAATAAGCTTTATAAGTAAAACATTTTAGTGCAATTTTAGGAAAATATTAAAGATATTTTAAAATGGAAAGGTGTGTTTTCTTTCATAGAACCATAAATAAACCAAGATAGTTTTTAATGATAATTTTTTTTCTTTTAAAAAAATTATAATGACTTACAATAGATTACATAGTGCACTTGAAAATGGGTAAGAATTTGAGAAGTTCCCTTTTATCAGGGAGAATTTTTGAAAGATGCTTTTAAAACATATAACTCCCCATAAATGATCATTGGATTCTATTTTGTACACATATATAGAACATTAAAACATAATTTATGAGTAGTACATACAAATAAATAATAATATCATTGAGGTGAGTAGAGAATAAGGGCAACTCGAATGAAAATGGAGGTTCGGGTAGAAAATACTTAAAACTTTGTAATCAATTGAATCGTATGAACAAAAATTAATAATCATTAAATGATAAATTTAATATCATGAAAATAAATATATTCATGATATTAAACATAAATGGGTAGTATACATACACTATACACAAGAAACAATAGTGAATAAAGAGTATCTCACAAAAATGGAAGTGAGGTGAGGAAACCCCCTTACCTTATGTAAGCCGGTGTTCTTCACTTGATATTAGTGACCTGGATAACCAAATTAAATTAATTAATTAATATTTACAGAACCTCTTATTTATGTAATTTATTTATTATAGACTTATTAAGTTCATTCATGGCCTTCTTGATGGGTTTAAGAGGTTCAATTTTATTGTTTGGGAGAGTTTTCTTCATGACCGGTATACTTATATACATGAACGGAGAATCATGTAAAAGGAGGATGGTTATCCAAATTTGGAAATATATTTTATTTATTGAATATACAAAAGGTTATATGGTTATAAATTTAACTTGGTTACTTGGAGTTAAGATGAATCACTATATAAATTATTTAATGAAAACTGTTTGGGTTAAATGGTGGTTTTTGAACACAACGAACTCATTTTTCTTTATAAATGAAAACCATGTGTACAAAAATATTCCAGAACCATAGATGAGACATACTAAATATATTATATTCTGGTTCGACCATAATAATGGTTTCATGAACATAATTGAATATGGTAATAGAAATTGAATACCCATTGTCCTTGAATGTGGTAAATTAGCATATCTCAGATGGTGTTTTCATTTTTAGTATAAAAGAATGGGAAAGGAGAGATAATGAAAATTATTTCTTTATCATGAAAAAATTCAAGTAAATGTATGATACTGGATTCATCACAACATTTGTAATAAAGGAGGGCAGGAAAGAAAAACAAAGGAACTCAAAATAAAAGAAAAGTTGAGAAATCCCTTATGAAAATCAGGCAGCCTAACGGCGTCGCTTAAAAATTCATAAAATATATTGATGAGAAAAAAAGGGTATCTCATAATTATTAAATAATATATAAAGTAATAGTTATATGTAATTATATATCCCAATATAATACAATCTAAATTAAAGGATAATAACATAATAAGAGTGCTTGAAAAAGAGAGAGATTTTGAGACGAAAATTCTGCAGCATAAAAGCTATGCAACATGGTTTTAGAAAACATTAAAAAGAGAGGTGAAAGGGGTTATACATTAATAGAAGAAGAATAAAATAGTATGGGACAGAATAAAATTGAAATAATAACATTTTATTAAAACTTGAAATACATACCACATAAAAGAGAACTTGGATGAAAAGAGGAATTTACCTCTTGAAGTAATCTTCCTTGAGAGCCTCTTTATGGGAGAGGTTTTGGTATTTTGAAAATAAAAAGAGATTATTGGAAGTGTGGAGTGACTAGGGAAAGGTATTTGGGTAGAAAATTTAGGGGCTTATAGGATTATAGGAGTGAGGATAAGAGGGAGTGATGGGGGTTTATGGTGGAGGAGATGAGTGAATTTTGAATATTTTATTCATTATTTTATTATTTCCATCAAGACAACAAATAGTGTTGTTTCATGTCACCCATAATAGTGATAAGTGCATTTGAGTTCAAACCAAGTGTCCTTACATCACTAATAATGTCATAAATAATGTATTTAACTGATAATTTGTATATACGGTATTTTACCGTATTTCACTATTCATCAAAAATTTGAGTATTTTAGAAAAATCCAAAAAATTCACTCTAACCATTTTTCGATGTGTAGAATTCAAAAATGAAATAAATTTTTCGAAATTAATTTTCTAAATATTTTTAATTTAATTTTTAATTAAAATCATAATTTATTCCAAAAAACAACTTTAAAACTATAACTCATTTTGTAACACATTAAGAAATTAATCAAGATCCCATAAAATTATATTATTACCATAACAAAATAAAGTAACAATTTATGAATAAATTTTATGAAAATACATTTCCTTTTTAAATTATTAAATTAATCATAAAATTGTAATTAAAATATTTATGTCATTCAAAAATACCAATACTTATACTATGATTTTTTTCACTTTTATGATGTCTAAATTGTATTTATACATTCATGGGTGAAGTTTATATTTTTTTAGCTGATTTACTATTCATTACTATTCATAAGGGTATGTTACTATTCATAAGGGTATGTTACTATTCACAGAAAAAGTAAGTTTGCCTTATCAGACTCTAAATATCTTACTAAATGCAACTGTGTATGTCAGTTTTTCAAAATTCAAATCACAGAGGTGGAAAAATTATGTTTACTTGGATAGGTTATAACAAAGTGGTGTTTTGTAGAGACTCAGTATTTAATGCATTCTATATTAAATCTATTTTCAAATTCTTGGGTTGTTACAAATAGGACATCAATTAAAGCACATTAGATTTATAAGTTTCAGCCTCAGTATGAGAACCTATACCCTTTCCATAGCCACTCCCATGGGTCTATGGAAATTCACTATTATGAATAAGTGAATAAAACTTGTGCCAACTCCAATTAGACACCTTCTATATCTTGATAGGAATGATTATACTTACTCCCATCAGTTTACAAATTTTTCTTACAAACAATTGATTCAAAAAAAAGAATAATGACTGTTAAAATTTCTCCACAAATGCTCACTCCATATCCTTAGTCTGATTTGGTTGGGTCTGTTTTCTCAGTACAATGAGGATGGGTTTGATGGACTTAGTCTGATGTACTCAGTATGATTAACCCATTAACAATTTTCATTACTCAAACTCTTCTCAAATACTCATTCTGATCTACCTTGGTCTGGTAAAAAACTTTCAGGTGTCTGACCTTCTTCTGAGATCTTATCCCAAAAATAAAAACTTGAAAAGAATTATGTAGTGCTCCACCTTTTCCAATTATATAAAAAGTTTCAAATAATAAATGTTCTATGATTCTATTTATAGGAAACTCGGAATAGGAAAGGGTAGAAACTAAAAAAAATCCCACTTACTCAAATTTTAAATCTCCATAAAATAGTCACATTTAGAATTTAACTTTGATTTCATCAAACCTTCTCAAGATTTATTCAAAATAATTCTTCTTGAACATACTAACTTTTCTTCAGTTTGATGTAACTTCCATAGCTTCAATCTGATGTAACTTCCTCATCTTCAGTCTGATGTAACTTTCTTAGCTTCATCCCATTGTAACTTCATTATGATGGAACTTCCTCAGCTCATTATGATCAAACTTTCTTTATCTTCCCATTACAATCTGAATATCATGCTCAACTCATTACGATTTGACTTTATTCCTTTGTCCATTATGATATGATTATCTTTCTCATCTCATTGTGATCTAACTTTCTTCCTTATCTCATTATGATCTGACTTTATTCCTCAACTCATTATGATCTGACTTCCTTTCTCTACTCATTTTTATTTGAATTTCTTCCTCATCTCATTATGATTTTACTGTCTTCATCAACTCATTACGATCTGACTTTCTTCCTTAGTTCATTACTATCGGACTTTCTTCCTCTGATTCAGTCCAATTAACTTGCTTTCTCAGAGTTAGTCTGATGGAATTACCATTACGATGGAATTCTCATTATTATGGAATTATCATTACAATGGAATTATCATTATGATGAAATTATCATTACGATGTAAACTCCATTCTACAACTTTGAAATTATTCAAACCTCATCATCTATAACTCATTCAAACTTATGTATCCATTCCAGTACTTATGGATCTGATGCAAACTTTGTCTTGATTTCTGGAACTGATAAAATCTTTATGATTCCTTTATTTCATAAAAATAATTTATCACTATAGTTTTTCATGATTTATGATAACTTCAAGATTGATAAATAATCATATGACATATGGTTAGAAAGTAAAGAACTTTATAACTCCTTATATCACTCTCTTCATTCAACTTCTTCAGCAACATTATAACTTTCCAACTAATAATGCTTATGATAAATCTTGAACTTCATACTGATGGATCTGAGTCTGATGGTGCATCTAATCAAAAACTCTACAGAACTTATAGCTTTCATCTTCCTTACACCTTATGAATCTGGTACTTCTCAGTCTGAAAACTTGTTTCCAGAAAACAACTTTCTCAAATACAATAAATTTTATCCCCCTTTTTTGGATTTTAACATTCACCAACTTTCATCATTCTTATAAAAACTCATTATGATATACAGAGTCCAATACTAAAGAATAAAAAAATCGTTTACAAAAATTTTAGTTGTAAACAGATACAAAACTTTGTTAAAATAAAAGATCACAAAGATTCTTCAGCATAGGTCTTCATGGTGTGGATTTCCTGGTCATGGTGTGTCAAGGCTATCTAGTGAAAATTTTCATAATGTAAATACATATAGCTTTTTAATATATAAGAAATATGATATGTAAAAAAATAAAATCATGGAATGAAATCCCCACCATGGTATGATCCTAACAAGTAAGAATTTTCATCATGACAAGATGCCCTCCACCATAGTGTGGTCCTCACACTAAGAAAATTCATAAAGGCATTATGTAAGGTTTTTCATTTATAAGAAATTCAATACATATGAAATTCCACCATGGCATGATGTCCCCACCATGGTATGATCTTCACACCCCACATAATTAACCTAATACACAAGATTCATCATTGTGGAATGATATTTACAGCCCATAGAGTTAACCCAATACATAAGGGTTATCCTCATGACATAAAATCCACTTCCATGATGTTATCCTAATTATCTGTAGGTTTACCCATTACTTTTAATTTCTTTTATACCTATGCAACATCCTCTATACCTAAAATCCATTATTCATGTTGTGGACCTCAACCATAACTCAAAAACCACATGTGAACTCAACCACACTAGGATTCCTTAAGCCATGATGTTATGGTCCCCATCACAAAAAATTTCACAATGTGACCCTCTCCCATGATAGCATGAAAATACACCTATAGCCTTCATCCCAATCTTCATGCCATGGTTCCCCAAGTCAATGGCTTGATCTTTCATCATCCCATTTTCATGCCATGTTTCCCAACATTAAGGAATGGTATTTAACCTTTATCTTAAAAATTGATTCATACACACTCCTAACATTCTACAACCCTCACTTAAGCACCCAAACCATCTCTTTTTCCTCAAAACACATTTGAAAAAATATTCTAGAGATGTTATAACACTTGTAATCCCATTCTAAATCACAATTATCAAAAGTTTCCCTACTCTGAGACTATAAATTTAAATTTCCTTGTATTTTCACAAACTTGTATGATGTGGGTCATTACAACCTCCCCATAGTAATGCTTCTCATACCTAAGAAGTCTCACATGCATCCTCTGTTAACCGTACCAGTCACTGATCACCAATCCATGGCCCAAATTCTATGTCTCCTGCTAGTTATCGCTATTCCAAAATTTTCCCCAAACCATATCCCCTACTCAAAAACCTAATATCCTCTTACCCCCACTCTTCAAAACATTTTTTATCCCCCAAATATCCCATTTAAAGTCTCTCTAAACCATTACACTTAATCATATGTGAATTATTTAGATGATATTCCATTAAACTAACCACTCCTAAAAACCCATTGATCCACACATCATAATGCTGATTAATTTCTACCAACTCCCCAAAAATTCCCTACTCTTGATGGCATTTGATAATTCTTAAACCATATCCAACACGTTTCATTGGTTTATTTCACTTTTCTGTAATAAAATATCACTTTCTCGGTATCACACATGAGTGTCACTTGACTGTCCCCATCATAACTCGTTATCTCACTCCCAAGACTATATCCATAGCATGAATCCCCACTTTTTCATGTCATTAATCATACTATTCTATTAATATAAACACTTTAAGGAATTGATCACAATTCCAATCTATTTTATTGTAATTCATACTAGACAATTACTAAACTTACTTAACTCACTCAATCCTCATTAATTGACACCTACATCTGATTATTTACTAGTTTTTTCATAACCAAACCACTTACATCCAAGTATAGAAACATAATTGTTTCCACCTCTAGATCAGGTCCAATAACACATCATCGATGAAATTTTCAAAAAACTACTTTAAATGAGTCATATACTCTAAGATAATCCATGGTGTGATCCCCTCCATATAACATTATTTATCACTAACCCATTATAAAAAACTTAACTGACATCCACTGTCATCCAAACACTAATGTAACAACCCACATTGTTATAGGTATTGAGATTAAGAGGAAGTTTAATTTTTAGTTTTGGAGTGGGGATGTTTCATGAATTCAGAATACGATCAGAATTCTGAGTATTCAGACATCTTAAAATGATATTTTTGGATGTATTTTGAGGCATGGGGGATACCTCAAGTGTTTATATTAATGTAACATTAGTGGATAGGTGCTATACACATTGTGAATGAAACTCATGTTCATTATGTTTTTTTATAATAACATTCACGGTGTTACCATGAAGTTTACACCATAAAAGTATTGGGGTGGAGGGATGGTCCCTCTGCCTGGGGGTCATTCAGGGTGTGACATCTAGGGTCGCGCCATAAATAAGTATTGGATATTTTTTAGGGTCCTTGGGGTAATTTCACTAGGGGATTATTTTTAGGAACCACCTTGGGTTCCCTCATTTTTTATGAATCTAATGAGTGGGTAGATCCCTCTTTGGATCTCCTCATCCCTCTCATTATACCCCTTTTATCTGGATCATTCAAGAGGTGATTCATCATGCGTATTCAGGGTAAGTTCTCTCTTCTTATCATCATTATTAACCCTCTTTTTATCTTTTTATTTTGGGTTCATCATCTAGGGTTTTGGGGAGATGATTTCACCGGATCATAGTGAAATCATCACACTTTAGGGGGGGTTTCATGTGAGGCTTGTAGAAGGGACCCTAAGAGGAGACAATAAATATTGTTTCATTTTTTACATTAAGGTATATTTTCCAATGGATTTAATTATAGTTTTTTGGAAATTTTGGGTGAAATTAGTCATAGATTCAGTTGTTAATTTTGGAATTTTAGGAGTATTAGGTCTAGGTGTGTGTTAGGATTAGGACACACCTCATTGCATATGGTTTCGATGCCATGATCCCACCTAATAAGTTTATAATCAGTTATTAAAATTGGTAAATTTTCTTTTGATTTTTTAATTTATTAATTTGATGGTGTTTATTGATGATATAGGTGTTTTTGGCCTCATAGAAGGTTGTTATAAGTTGTGTATAGATTTATAATTCATGGTTGAGGTAGGTGGGCTTGAATTTATTTGAGTCTATTTCTCATATGGAATTTTATATTAATTTCCCATATTTATTATTACCACCAACATATTTTATATGACTTTTGTAATTACCCATAGATTGGGATTTTCTTGCAGCATCTTAATTGTCAACATGGATCGTATAGATTTCTAAATGTCTTGATGGTGGCACCTTGGTTGAATGAGTAATAGTATCCCTCTTTATGGTTTTATTTGTGGTGTGAGTTAGTTTTCAAAGATAAAGTAACCCCCATTTTTAAATGTTTGTTTTAAAAAGTTGTTTGACTCAATTGATAATTTTAAGGAATATTGGTGATTTGATAAATTGGTTTTTCCATAGTAGAAGCTAAACGGATTGCAAGAATGAAAGGGTATGGCACCTGCCATCGGGACAATAGTTGAACATCCATGTGAAGGTGGAGAGCTGATTTCACGATGAAGATGCTGGGGAGGATTAGTTCCAAGTAGTTAGTCTAGGTTGTATGTAATGTTTGAAGCATACGGGCAATGAATTCCTTTAAGGCCTACGGTCCATGTAATACTTACACCTACAAGCCTTGTAAGGGTTCCACCACACCCCTTGAAAGGTGGATTATCAAAATCAATAAAAAATGAAGGCCTTCGGGCCATTAGAGGATAAATTGGTTTTTAAATGGTATTTCAAAATAGGAAAGTAGTTTTCTTTAAAATATTTTAATAGGATTTAGCCAAGGTCCTTTAATGAGTAAGATGACATATGATGATATTTCTAATTGTTTAGAAAGATGGTATTTTGTCTTGGTTTTCAAAATAAAGCTGAAGGGGATTAGTTTGAAAGTGGTTTTGGCCTATTTGACCTTGTAAGGGAAATGAACTATTTTCCAATGTTTGATTGATTATCATACTTACTAGTTGTCCTTTCCTGGTGTATGTATTTTTTCATGATTATTCATGTTATGTGTGTTGGATAGTGACATTTGTTTTGGGTATTAATGTGAAGGGTTAATCCAAATTGATATGAAAAAACTCTTAGGGGTAGATATGGGTGTTGGGATATGTCTGAGATGAGGTGTTAGGTCCCAAGTGACTAGTGCCCAATGATTATTTAGTGATTTATGAGATGACCTATACTTTGTGGTTATTATTTCTTGCATGTGAAGATTGTTTTCTTGTGATAGGTGATGGACCTAATTGGGGAGATGGATCCTAATTCTTGACCTATACTTGAGTGAGAAGGTTTGGTTTGAGATAAGGGACCTTGCCTTTAGTGATCAGGCTTGGGTTATGGACCACCCCAGATGAGAGGGTTGGGTTGTGATGTGATACTATGTATGGATTATAGGCCCTACCTTAAGTGATAAGGTAGTGGGTTGGGATTTAAATGTATGACCAAACCCTATTGCTTTGGGTAGTGAGTTGAGGTCATGGAAAACACCTACCCTAAGTCTTCAGGTATGAGCTAGGATACCAAATACAACAAGACATTGTACCATGCAAATTTAGGTATGGGTCTAGCTTAGTATAGTTCCCTACCATTCATTTTAGGGTATGAATTCTGGTTATGGTATGTGGTAACTTTTCTCCTTCTGGAATGGAGCTGAACCATGTAGAGTCAAGTGTCATAGTTTTATGGTTAACACATAATGACCTTACTTGTATGCTAGTTTGTTCATTTTGTGTTATGTTTCTGAGTGGGAATGTTTTATGGTCATGATGACACCTTTTATATACATATTTTATGAACAGAAAATTGATTACAATAACACTTGATATGGTTAATGCATCGGTGATTCCTATTAGGTTGATAAACTCACCCCTACCCGTATACACAACATGTGTTTCAATGTACATTGGTAGACCTTCCAATGTTCTATCATGAAATGGGTATCGCTTGAATTTGGACACTTTTAAAAGGTTTGGATGGTCATGGAGGCCATAGATTCAATGGGTTTGATTATGTGAGTTGGTCCAGATGATAGCGTTTTTACTTTTATTTATTATTCATCATATAATGGCCAGTGTTTTTTTATTATATATGATATTTTTCATTCCATGTTTATATGTTAATGATTCTATGTTATATTTTGATGAATCATGTAGATAATTTACTACTTTATATTTTGGACTATGGGGGTTTGGTTCCCTGTTTTATGTCTATAAGTTTTTTAGATGTCTAATATATGGATGGATCATGCTGAATTTTCTATAGGATCAGACATGAACCTTGGGCTTTATTATATAGAGCATAGTCTCCCCATGATTATCTTAGGATCTCACTTCCAGTCAGCTAATGTGCCCCAAACCTATACTCACATGTTCTATGCTACAAAACTCTCTTTAAACATTGTCTTTGATACAAAGTAATATGTCCCTATCATTATTTTATAACATTCCCACAATATAAACTGTACATCTCACAAATAACCACACAGTCCAAAGAACATAAGATTTAGTGTCTTTGAGGACCAGTTATATGGGAAACTTATTTTACAAAACTTATGAACATTTATCCATAATAGAACAACACTAGACTCCCTTATAGACTTCTCATAAGTTATACTTATCTTCATAATGTATGGAATTTACTGAAAATTGTTTTTTTATTATTATGAAAACACTTTTGAGGAAAAAGTGAGAAACCATACATGAATTATCCATTACACCACTTCACCATTTCACCACTTCTCCACTTCCCCACATAAATCAATACAAGCCTTCACAAAAAAACACCATTCATGAACAATGGATGGACAATACATTCAAGAATTTCAATGAACAAACCTTCATAGCTGGATATGACATCATCAAGAGAAGGTTGAGGTACCACGAACCAAGAAACACGAACATCCGAAGAACTAAACAAACCACAGAATTGATCTCCTTGTGCGCCCACTGGTGAGACCGTCGACACCTACCCAAATCCATAAACCCACCGGCGGACTCTAGTCGGAGTTCGCCCAACCCTCAAGTGAAATGAGATGACCCAAGGGACATCCACAAAGGGTGAAGAAGAAACCAGAACGAGGAAGACCATGTCATCCGGACACCGCACCCTACTCCTCATACACCACAGCGCAACTATGATCTAGTCAACACTCTGCATACCAAAATCAAATCAGCCACGCCAAAAACCATCGATAGCTACAGATCCACTGTCAGAGAATGTAGTTTATAAAGCCAAAACACAACTGTTGTAATACCAGCGACACCACCAAACCAAAACCAGAACATCTTCAAAGGCAGGACCTGTAGAGCAGCACACCCAACTGCCGATGACAAACCACCAAAATAGAAGCATCTTTGTCGCACAGCGTCAACTAAATCATCCAAGGATCCTTGGAAAGCAGTAAATCGCACAGAACACCACAGACACAACATCACCACAATAAAAACCCTCACTACCAAATGCATCCAAAACTAGACCGAATCAAAAATTAAAAAAAAGGAAACTAATCAACGAATGGAAGCCACCCGAAGGAAAATGAAGTCGTCACAAGACAGATCCACATCTCGTCGCCACCTTTCAGCCCGCACACGTAGACCACCAAAACCTCCCACTGAAACCAAACCCGACACAGAAAAGGGATGAAACCCTCAAACCACAGTAGAAGGAACTCACCTACTGGACCATCACCGCGCCGTCGTGCGAAACCCAAGCCAAATTGGAGGCTTGATCAAGAATATGAGCCAGAAATCGGTTAAAAGTCTTAATGGAAGAGCCCACAAAGCAACTCTTCCGCAGGATGAGGACACATACACCACAATCACGCCGAGAAAAAGTGATGGGGAGAGGGGCTGCCACCGACCTGAGACAGAGAAGAAGAAGGCGGTGACAGGGGGAACCCCTAGGGAAGCAGAGCCCCTTACGGGTTCATCCCTAATTTGAATGATCATAATGTGGGAAATTGAAACATAAGAAATGGGTGATCTCAAATACTTAATATGGGAAAATAAATCATCATCATGTAATAAAGGGTTAGATCAAAATCATATTAAGAAACATAAGTAAGGGTGGAAATATATTATTATAAGAACATAGAACAATAAGAGTTATTTATAAGGGATGATAAAATTACACATAAACTCAAATGAATAAATATATACCCATATAATAAGAGTCCATATAATAAGAGTATGAAATCAATATACAAAAATCATGATCCATAAAGAATAAAAAAGGCACATAATATAAGTACATGAAAAATTTATATCTTGAGAAACCCCAATCATTACCATCCTTATAGTTGTGATAAAATCCAAGTATGTCCACCCTTTAATTTTTTGAACAAATCCAAGAATTTAAACTCTTTATGTTTGTGAAAAATTTTAATTACGTCCACCCATTAGTTTAAAAAATATCCTAGCATTTCCACCATTTATGTTTGTGAAAAAATCCAAGTATTCCGCCCTTTAAGATTTTAAAAAAAAATCCAAGAATGTACACCCATTAAGTTTTTGAACAAATCCATGAATGTTCACCCTTTAGGTTTTTGATAAATCCAAGTGTGTCCACCCTTTAAGTTTGTGAAAAAATCTAAGCATGTCCACCCGTTATGTTTGTGAACAAATTCAAGTATGTCTTCCCTTTAAGTTTGTGAACAAATCGAAGCATGTCCGCCTTATAAGTTGTGAAAAAATCTAAGTATTTCCACCATGTTTGTTATGATAATATTCAATCATCTCCACCCTTTATGTTCATGAAAAAATTCATGAATGTCCACACATAATTATATCGTGAGATATAAAATTTTACCTAATGCATTAAATGGATTTAACAAACCCAAACCATCTTAGGGATTTTTCATATCCAAACCATCTTAGGGATTTTTTAGACCCAAAATGTCTCAAGGATTTATCTTAACCAAATCATATAGGGTATTTATTTAATTATATCAAGGATTTATTGGACCTAAATCATCTCATGGATTTCTCAGACCCAAACCATCTCATTGTTTTATTGAACCCAAACTCTCTCAAGGCTTTATTAAGCACAAAGTGTCTTAGGGATTTATTGGACCCAAACTGTCTCACAGTGATAATCCCTAAAAAAAATTCCATACATAAAATCAATATAATAATATAAATTGAATAACCCATGGAATTAATATGGGTTTCATATAATTTCTAAATAGTATTACTCAAATTGACCTCAAGAATGTAAATGGTTGATAATAAAAATTAAATCACCCCAAATGAATATTTTATAATAACATTTATAGAGTGATTAATGAAAAATAATTTCCAATGAAATAAATCCTTTAGAGATAAAGAAGAAATTTTGGTGAAATAATTAAAGGATTTTTTTAGAAAATTATTTAATCTATAGCTTAAAAGATGGTGTTACAGTCACTTTGAAAATTCATTTTTAGAAAGTTAAATTTTGGGAAATTGAAAATAATATTTTTTTCAAAATAAATATTTTGAATGAAATATAAATAATTAATCCTTAAATAAATAAAGTTTTAAAAAAGGTGAAGTGAATTTTTTTTTGAAAACTTTTACTTTTAAAACGAATCTTAAATAATAGAGCCCCGAAAAGGACATAAAAGTTTCAAAATTGTGAAGTGAAAACTGTGGAAAACATTTAATTTTTAAAAATAAAATTCAATAATATATCATTGATATGATATAAAGGTTATAAAAATAAATTTGGAGTGAAATATACAACATTTTATTTTGATATTATGGAAAACCCTTTTAACATTTTGAAATGCTTTTGTTGAAAACCCAAATAATAAAAATAGTACCATAGATTTCCTTAAAAAATAAGATAATGTAACTATAAAGGTATCATGGTATTACACAAAATTAGGTTTCAAAATATAAAGTAGAACATTGTAAGGAAATTAAAATAAGGAGAAGGAGGGGAAACTTTCATTAAAGAGGATGATAATTATTCTCCATAATGATATAATTTTTATGGGGAAGATTCATCGAGGAGAAATTTGAATCAAAATTTTCATTTTCCCTAGACATAAAGATAAAATACCATGAAATAAAATATTAATTTGTAAGAAACCAATATTGGAAGAAAAAATTTCAAGAATATTCATTATAACTCAATGAAGTGAGTTTAGTTAACAAAAACCCTTACAAGTTTGTTATCTTTTCAATAAAATCCCATTTAAATAAAGAAAAATATATGGATCTTAAAACCCCATGAATTTCATGAATATAGAAAAATAAATTCATTAGTAAGTAACAACGCTATATCAAATATATCATGGTGCGTAATAATAAATATTTCTCAAGGAATTAAATTTGATACAAAGAACCCCTTACCTTGTATTCCCACTTACTCGAACACGCTCTAACATAATGTATAACATACATAACTATATTTACTAATTATTCTATAAAATTTTCTATATATATATACATTTATAAACTTCATATATAACCATTTAATATAAATATATTATTTGGTTATGTTTTATTTTCATCATCAAATGTTAGAGACTCTAATTACTTGTTTCATACTAGTTTTGTAATGGTGTTGCTGATTCATGTTTATTAAAAAAACTTTAATCAAACCAAGATTATCCAAGATACTATAATTTTGGTGTTTTAATTATTTATCATATACCATTTTAATTTAATTAATTATAAAGGTATGGTTTGTGAAAATGTAAATTATGAAGAACTATTTTCAGCATCTTTAACGATCGAAAGGTGATATATTAATGAATATAAAAAATATAGATAAAGATTTACATAATAATTAAAAAATATTAAATAAAATATTATTACATGATATTATAATTATATAATGTTACTAAATATTCATGATATAAATATTATAACATCATACATGTAGATGGTAAAACTGACCCAAACAGGAGTGTGTTATAATGATTTAATGAGTAAGGACATATTTTTATATAATGTTAATATAAATTTTAAATAAGATTTAAAATTTAATAAATATAATTTAATTTCATTAAATTAATTCTTAAAAAATCAATGTAAGGTGGTGATGACAAATGCAATTCATCATTCGTGGAGGCGGTAGTCCTCACGTATTCACGATTAACGATTCCATTTCTCAATGAATGGTATGGAATGAAGGTATTAGAGAAATTATCATTTTAGAATATTAATTATTACATATTAAACATATTCATTCCTTAAATCTATCCATTTTACCACCCATGAGAGGTGGTGATGAAAAATTAACTACATCGCTTTGTGGTGGCGGTAGTATGCACATACGTCTAATTAAGGTTGTTTTGTTTTTCTTTGAGGATGGATTGATTGAATAATGGTTTATACATTAATATAATAAAATTATATTATATTAATAATACTATTTTAATTATATTAGGGTGTACAAAATAATTTTTTAAGAGTAATATTAATAATAAAAGACTACGTAAAAATAAATACTCACATTGAGAACTTGATATTTCACTTGGAAATATCCTTAGAAATGGAGGCCTTAGGATATCTAATTGAGAATAGAGGCTTATGAATATGAGAGAGTATTAAAGGATTATAAAAATTGTGTATTTTTATGATGAAATTATAATGGATATTTCTATCATGAATTGGTGGAAGTGATCCCCTTTTTCAAGTGAAGAAAGGGTCACTTTTTTGAATGTCCATTGTCTTTCAGAAATGGCATGACACTATTCAAGGGACAATGGCTCCAAAATAATAAATAATGGGTTTTGGGGTGATATATGTTCATTAAAACCACTAATTAAAATTTTAAAACATGTTTTAAAAAAAATTCAATCCTTTTACAACTTTATTTTTATATTTTACCATTTTGGTTTTTACCTTGGTAACTAGTTTTTATAAAACTTATTTATATTTTATTAAAAATATAAGGTAAAACATATTACCAAATTTTGTTATGATGAAAATAATATTAATCCCCATATAATATAATTAGATTTATAAATAATATAAAATTAACTTTTAAATTAAAATATTAAATATATGAAAGAACTATTTGTAGAAAAATATTCTTTTTAACCATTAAGATTTATTAATATTATATAAAATTAATTACGAATTAAATGAGTGATAAAATATTTTTATACATGTAGAAACATCATATAATATTCTTTATATAAAATATATAAATTTAATTTATTATACTAAAATCACACAACATTAATAAAATAATTGATTGAAAATAACGCTTTTACTATTATCATAGTCATTAACTTTAATCTTAATAATCATAATTTTATGCCCAAAATGAAATTGACATTGTTAAATAATATGAACATTTTAATCTAAAATTTGAAATTTATTTTTTAGATTTAGTTTCTACAAGTTATGAAAACTAATTTTTAATATAAGAAAATATAAATTATTTTTAGAGTAAAATATTACTTAAGTTTCCAAAATGTTAAACATGGGTTTTCTAAATCAAAAATAGTGTTTTTAAATGATTTATTTTACTAAATAAATATATATTTTTATATAAAAATGTTTTCAATGACTTTTAATTAATTATTATATTATGAAATTGATTATATTAGAAAAATAGATATTTTTTTACTATTCACCTAAAAATCAATTATTTTAGAAAAATCTCAAAAAAACACCTTAGGATAATTTTGATATGTGGAATTAAAAAATAATATTTATTTTTTAAAATTAAAATTATAAAATTTATAAATTTAAAAAAGTTGAGGTTGAAGCCTCATTTTTATTATAAAATAAAAGTTCACTTTCTATCTAGGTAGAGGGAGATCCATTGCATAGCTCGTAGGCTCAAGGCCAAGTGTCCCATTACATGGCCCAAAGGCCCAGTGCAGTGTCATGTCTGCATCATCCTGCCTATATCACCACTAGCATAGTAATAGAATAGTACCTACACCCATCAGGGTTTGAAAAGATTTGAGTTTGGATTAGTAAAATTTTTCATACATTTTCTAATTGATTATAATATTTTTCTTCACTGTAGGTTTTATTATTCTTAAATTTTAATAATAATAAATATTTCATATCTCATTTTAGTTTGATGTTTCATGTGGATTAAGCTACCAAACATTGTATTAATTTAGATTAATAGATATATATTCTAAAATCTTAAGGTGTTATATCCTCCCCCTATTAAATAAATTTCATCCTTGGAATTTTAATTATCACTCACTAATGAAAATAAAAAAGGATATATAAAAGATATACATGACCCAAGATATAATTTATAGAAATAGATCAACTTTTAAAACTTAGTAAATATATATTTTCCCTCATAATAGGTCAATCTTAATATTTTATTTTTCTCTTATCATTTGAGTTAAACATCCCTCGTGATTATGTATCATAAATCTTACAGTATAATTAGTTTTACAAGAGATGTGATAGTCATCCTTTTAATAATAGATTATCATAGGTTGGTTTGAAATGTGATTTCCCTATTATGGTAATAAATATAGAGTATATGTGGAGATAGTTGTTCCATTACCAAAATCATCTTGAAATAACATATTTTCATTTCCCTAAACTTTAACTTGGGATAAAAAAATATTAAGACTAGAATTTTCCTCTGATAATTATATATCAAATCATTAGGGTGGTAATTTGAGGATCTTATGAAACTACCTAAGAATACTATGTTGGCTAGAACAAGTTTTCAATTGAATATTCACAAATATTGAGTGGAGGGAAAGTGTACCTTTTACCCTTTTTTATTGACCTACTTTCAATGGTAGGTATAACATGGGATTTTCCTTATTCCCTAGTTAGTATGTTACTGATGTCTATGATCTTCATTAGCTATTGGGTTAGGTAATCATTTTTTATAATGACCAAACTCCTAACATTTGATGCATTGGATATTCTTCACCTCTATTTCATTGATCGAATTCTTAATCCCAACTCATAAATTATGATCTCAATGGCCAATACTTCCATACATGAAACACTTTATTTTTCCTCTAAGACATTCCTTTGAATGATTCTTCCCAAATTTTTGATATGTAGGATGTTTAATATTCTTTCCTTCATCATCTTCATCACCTGGCCTTCTATGAAACTCCATCCTTCTCTTCATTGGTGTGTTTAGATGTTTGGAAAGATTAAAATTAATAATTATAACTCAAGATAGTTGGTTGAGTATAACAATAAGATTTTCAACACAAGATTTTATCCTAATTGGATTCTCATTGGGAAAATCACTGCATTGTCCATGAAATCCATTATAGACTTCGTTCCTTTGGGTTTCAACCATTATAAAAACTAAAAGGAGTTAATCGTGAGTGATGAAAAATTAACACTATAAGAGAATTATTATAAGATGAAAAATTCAACATCAAAATGTATTAATATTTGATATTATTACATTGTCTTTCAGTTCAACCTAAATTACCCTTGGTTTAATCTTGGTTTCTTTAGGTTATGGTATATCATATTCCTTAACCTAATTACTTAATATAATAAATCCTTTATAATTTCTTTTAAATATAATGTGATTAACCAAATTATATCCCCTAAGAGTGTCTAAAAAGGTGTGAAGTCCTAAACCCACTCATCATGCACTAGTGTGAAGATTGATTTGATACTCAACCAACCTTTTTTAGGGTGATTTCTCCTAGGTGAATATATTCCATGGATACATCCACTTTTAAATATCTTAACAAAACTCCAAGATTTTATCCTATACTTAAGATTATCCATTATAATTATCACTAGTATTTTCACAAAATTTATGTTATCCTAATCCCCCATAATAACTAAACTAATCTAAAAAAATAACTAATCCCTACTCTGATACCAAATGAGGCACCTCAAGCTTGCACTCCTAGGTCCGATGCTAAAACACTTTCTTTAAATGGTAACTTTTATACAAAGTGAGATGAAACTATCATTATTTTACAAAACTTCCAAAATATAAACTTTAGATATCAAAAATAATCACATAATCCCAAGATTTAAAGTTTTAGTTTCTTTAAGGACCAATTATATAGGAAAATTATTTTATAAATGTAGCATCAAACCTAGATCCAATGCTTACTCATTTTATTGGTATATGATATAAGGGATCACATTATAAAGGATTTATCAGTTTAAAATCCTTGGTAAATTAGATAAATACATAATTTTCATATTAAATTGGAAAAATAAAACATAGCATGAAAAACTTTATTGCATCCTTAAATATTATTCAGACTCCTTTATATCTTGGGGGGAAAAAATAAAAATAAAGGGTGAGTTAAAATTCTTAGTAAGGGTTTTTTAAAATTTAATATATCAAGATTAAATAAGGTATAATCAATATATAAGAGTGGATAATTGTAATGACCCATGTTTTTGATCCAAGGTATAATTCAGAGGGAAATTGAATTCTGGCATTTAGTGTATGGGTCGTTATTTGAAAATATCTTCAGAATGTAATTACAAGAGTTGGAACACTTCATTGTGTTGTTTTTAGACATGGTTTAAGTCTCTAAGGGTTCCTTGAGTTCTCTATAAAGTTTCAGGAGCATCAGACTCTGAAAACTCAAAACAGAAGAGGATTGGACAGGGCGCACGGTTTGTCTGAAACTATACAGCCCCCAATATGAAACTATGTGGCCTAAATCAGGGGTAAAGTAGGTTTCATGAAGGCTATTAACTATTTACCAAAATTTTGGACCTATCTCACATGGTTATTTCCACTTAGGTAGTAACCTTTCACTATTCATTACACAGTTGGCACATAGTTAGGGTGGTTGTGCGGGACAAACCATGCGAGGTGGTTTCTTAGGTAATGGGTGCCACACAGTTGGCACACGGTTTATCCAAACCATGTTGTCAAACCATGCGACCCTATTTTGAGGTGAAATTACATTTTTCCCTTAATTATTTTAAGTTTTTTTTCTTTTTTTTCTCCTACTCCATCCATATGAACCCTCTCCTCCCTTACGGTGTGGGTCTCCTACAAGCCAAACCTAGGCTTCAATGTATCTCCTCCATCCAAAGACCAAATTTAACATTGTCGGTCTCCATGGATTCCTCTAAGTAATATATTGATTCCTTTTAAATTTTTCTTCATTTAATATTCTCTTGATCTAGTTATCATGGTGCATGCTCATTTTCCTGATTTTTAGGTAAAATGTCTATTTCATCAGTTTCTTCCAAACCAGACTGAATCAGAGAAATATATTGGATGAGTAGATCATCATAAGTATGAGGTAAGTGGTCTATAAATTTTCCACAAATTTCTATCATTTTATAAATAGCGTCGTTGCACCTCATGTCATCCTTTTTCACGTGTTGTTTTAAAAATGTTTTCTTTGTTCTAAATTGGTTTACGCACAATGTATTGCACCCATTTATTATTGTTATGTAAATAAAGGATGCCAACCTCAATCATGGACACCCCTTGGGTGTGACAATTTATATTTCCCCTTATAATTAAATGATTAAATTCCCAGAACACATTCTAATCATTCTTCTTGGAGTATAAATTGGTTTTCCCCTTTTAGTTGATATCCCAAATGATAATGTCACCTCCTGAGTGCCATGTTGAACCTTTATGAACTATTTTTCCATGTGTGGTAGCTTTATAAAATGACTCTTTTGTTTAATTGAGATGTGATTATTAAATGCCATACTTAATTGATTAAATGAGTTATTTGATAAACAAACTCATGTTTTTATAATAAAACCCCTCAAATGAGGTGTGCTTTCTTTGAAATTAAAATGTGGTAATTAGTTAATTACATCTTTCTTGGATTTATGGCATTGATGGTTTTCCTATTCTTTTGTTAAGGTTATAGATATGGCATGTTTTATATATGGCCTACCTAGTTATTTCTAAATGGAATTTCTCTCATTTGATATAAATGTTAAATGAACCAAGGAACCTCCTAAGTACTTGGCCTAGCTTTTAATTGGAATTTCCCGTGTAGATAATTTCCCTTTTTTTCAATGACAACTCTTAAGTACTCATTGAGCTTTATAAATTTATTTTTCTTTCTTTGGTAAATTAAATGGTTTGTATTGAGTGGAATAGATATTCATGATGGGGTTCCTTCCTTGATTAATTTAAATGGTATAAAGTAAATGGATTGAATAATACTAAAGGCTTTCTTCATGATGGTTTATGTTTCTTGAAGGAATTAAAAGGTTTTAAAATGAGGTGAATTATAAAGTATGTCAAGGCCATGCCATTCATTTCATGCTTATTAGATGCTATAATTTAAATTTGAAACCCTTAATATTAAATGGGCTTAATAAATATAAATCATGAGAGGTAATTCTTCATGGATTCTATTATTATTATTATATGATCATACCTTATATTCAAGTTGTGTAATGATTGTAAGGGATCTGTTGAGCATGGAAAAAATCATGCTCACTTAAATAGGGTGTTGATTCATGACATCGTGTGCCATTGATACTATGTATATAGTGGGATTGATGTGCCACGTCCCTTGTTGAGTGTTAGCATAATGGCACACTCATGACTTCGAGTGTTGACATTACGAAACACTCACTGTCTCAAGTGAAGGGCATGACATATCCCACTCATTATGAGATGTAGTGAATGTACCCTTTTAATTGATCTTATAGTATTGTTAAGACTAGTTATGTATGACTAAGTTATGCCTTGGTCTAGCCAGAACCTAGTATTCCAGGTATATGGACACTTACGTCTGCATGTACTTGGTTCATATAGGTGGATGCAATATAAAATTGTACTATGTATATATTATTACTATATACATATGGTTACTGTTAAAATCCTCATTCTAGTCATGATTTGAAGTAGGTATAGTCATCCATGTGTCCTATTGGAACCAGAGTTGACTGATGTTTATTTATTTATTCAGCGCTATTTATTTATTCATAATACCTACACACTACATTGCTTTATTTCACAGACCGAATTTAGTTGTAGTCACTATGGTTGGTGAAATACTAGGATTTATATTTCACACCCTACTTAGGCCTCCATTTCACTAGGGCACCATATTGGACCTTCTATTCATAGGACCATGGATGATTTCTTATGCTATTTTGCTTGTACCTGGGAGTTAGGAGTATAGGACTAAGATGGAGCTCAGGATGCTCGTAGATATCACCCTCAGAGATTTTTACTTCTTTTATTTATTCATGTATTTTATTTTACTATTTCATGTTGTATGTCTATTGTTTCATTTTATGTATCATCATTTGGAATGCATGCATTGTATACATTGTCATTGGCCATCTTTTATATTCAGTTATTATTATTATTACATTTCTCTATATTTATTTTGTAACTACGTCCAATATTCTCAATTATTTACCTTCCATATAATGTTGTGTTACTATTATCATGAGGGTATAGTATCCCCACTATCACCTCCTTAGACCCTCGCTACTAGTTGGTAGCCTCTGGCGTACGGGGAGGCACGCTTGAGGCCATGTGACCCGTCGGTCCAGTGACCATTCTAGTGGTTAGTTGGGATAGGACATTACAATAATCAAAACACATTAAATTTATTCAAAAACTTTATCAAAAGATAAATTCATGTATAATATCAACTAGTCAATCACATGGATAACGATAACTAAATTCTCAATGAGGGAAATGTATAATGTCAGACATTCATGATCTTACTATTAAGGTCTTGTCCAATACATCATGAATATTATATTTAAGGCCTTGTCTAAGAAACTTTCACTGAATGGGTAGGTGTACACCAATTACCCAACTATTTTGGACACATATTTTGTCTCATGATACTGTTTGATGCATTTAAGAGCTATTTATAACTAGGCCCCACCCGGCACTAACATATGTATAATGCATTCATCATATATTGAATCAAAAATATAAAACACAATCTAAATACCTTATTGTTGGTCGAAATTGATAACTCAGTAGGGGTAAATTTAGTTTCCAATTAAAATTTCTATTAAAAATTATTTAAAAATAAATCCCCTAATTTATAAAATGAACAGAACAATTAACTAAAATAGTATAAGTATATAATTTTATCTTTCAAAAATCCTCTTAGAATTTTGATCCCAAATTAATTTAAACAATTTTTAAAATATTTTAAATTTTGTAATAGATTTACTTGTATCAAACATAGTATATGACAAAAATTGAAGAAGGGATATGGTGTCTCCATGAGCAACCTCCTCGCAAATCTTTCACTTAGATTTTTTGAATATCAATAATGGTTTCTATTTATATCTCTATATTTATGCTCTCATCATAGTTTCTTTCAATCCAGAATGAGAATTCTCCTTTGATAAGGTGGTTCCATAATCATCGAAGGAAACGAACCTATCAATGGATAATATAAACCCTGAAGACAATTCCAACTGAGATCCTCTCTCAAAATAGATGGGTATCTCCATTCTTGAAGCACTTAAATGAACAGATATATCCAAAGTGGCTTCCTTGAAACCTCTTCTTTATAAAAAAATCATAGTATTGAGGTTATTTGGTCGTTGTTGACCCTGAATCCCTTCATCAAAGACTCAATATGTGTAGGTTTTCTATTATGGGGAGTATTACATATCTTAATGGAGATAAATCATGGCCAATTGTAGATCTTAAATATCTAATCACTTATGTTTTTGGAAACAAAAATTGGATTTTTTTCTAATTGGAAGAGGATATTATCACATTATTTTTATCTCCCAGGATAATCTGAACTTATCTTCGAAGACTGGAAACCTTCAATTGCAACCTGTTTTTCTAAGTTTATCTAAATTGGATGTCTCCTTTAATCCCTTTACACAAAGGAACTCCTTTTCACATATATGGGTTAGGTTGTATGGTTTAAATTGGGAAATTTGGCGTCCAAAAAACCTAAATGATCTTGCTTCATGTATAGGTATCCCCTTGAAGATTGATTAGTGTACTTTTAATGGTGAGTTGTGCCTATATTCAAGATTTATAGTTGAATCCAATTTGAATTCAAAATTACTTGAAGTCATAATATTTATTGTTAATGACTACAAAGAAAATGTTAAATTTGAGTATGAGTATAATCCTCCCTTTTTTGAGGTATGTAGAATAATTTTCCATGCCATTTCTACCTATAGGGTGGTTCGAAATAAGTGAAAACACCACCAAAGAATGAATGGAAGGAGACTAAGAGAACTAAAAAAGTAAAATCCCCCATCGTTGAGAAGGTTGAACCCTAAAAATGGAATTATGGTGGCAGATGGGTGAAAAAACAGGACATCATTCCTATCCCCAAAAAAATCTGATAAGATTTGGGTTGATCTAGTCAAAGAAGAAGAAAAGGACATAGTGGAGGATATAATATTTGAGAAATTTGTTTAAGATATATTAAAGATCATCAATTTCACTCAATTTGAAGACATTATTGAGGATCCAATTCCTAACAATGACAATTATCCTAATAAATATATTTTTAATACTTCTGCTCACATGGACAATGGGATATCCAATAAACCAGAGTTCTAGGACTCAAAAAATGTTTTTGAATCATGTCACCCTACTATGAATATTTCTTTGAGTTTTGACAGGACATATCCTGAAGAAAAAAAGAAAGAATTTCATGTCTGATAGAATGAATGATTCCTATGATCACTTCCTTTATTATGATAAATTCATCACCAAGATATTTGAGCAGTAGTTAGATGATTCATTTGATCATGCTATAAGGTGTGATAGATCTAACCCCCTGAAAATGATCTCAAGAAAACCATTACTCAGGGTGATGGATTTTCTTCACAAGCTTCCAAACCTGATAACCAGGTTACTCCTATCCCTAAATCCAAAAATGAGGATGAAGCTCAACATCCTGATTCAAATTTGAATGATATTCCCAAGAGTATAATGTCTAATAATGTTTCTAATGATGATCATAATACCTATCTAGATACGAAGATAAATAGATGTAGAAAAAATGGTATTTTTGTAACCCCAATACACAATAATAATGTTGATTCTTTTTCTCCTGGTGCAAAAAAAGTACTAGGCCAACTAAAAAATATCTAAGAAATAGGGTAAAAAAATATGGTTCCAACCCCAATCACAGGTTTAAATGAATATCCTTTTTTGGAACTGTTAGGGTGTGGAAAACTATGACACTCTTAACTTCTTAAAATGTTTTATTCATGATTATTGACATAAGCTTTTTTCTATTTATGAGTCTAAAATTATTTTTTATCCTATTTTTACTGGTTTAGATCATAAATTTTATAATTTTACTAGTGCTACAACTAATAATTCTTCTATTGAATATATTTGGGTTTTTTCCTATTCATCTTTGAATAGCGTTTTTACTTTTAACATATAATATCTGGTGTTCACTTGTGAGGTTACATTCCAAAAATCTCACATGTTCTTATATTTCATATATGCTAAAAATAAATACCAATATAGGAGATATCTTTGGTAGAATCTTAATAATATAAGTATCAAAATACATAATCCTTGGATCATTATTGGGTATTTTAATGTTATCCACTATCCTAGTAAGAAAGTGGGCCCAGGTCATTCTTCTATTCCCATAAGGGAGATTAAATCTTCTATTGAAAATAATAAATTAATTGAGATAAATTTATTTAGATCTAAATATACTTGGTATATAAGGCATTACAATAGAATAGTATCCATTAATCTTGGTAGATACTTATCTAATGAACAAACTCTTGATAAGTGGGATACTGTGTCCAGCACCACCCTTCCAAGAGTTAATTCTGATCACCATCTGGTCTTGGTTAGCCTTTATATTAGAGGTTCTCGGCCTACCCTCCCTTTCATATTTAATAATCTATATACCTACCTTCTTGATTATGGTGACATTTTAAAGGAGGTCCAGAACTATTTGAATTGTGGAAATGATTCTTTCTCTTGTATCATGAAGTTGAAAATTTTGAAGCACAAGCTAAAGGGATGGTGTAAAAACACATCCAACCAAATTGAAAATGAAATTTCTTCTTTGGAATATACTATTAATTAGTTGCAATATGCTTCTACAAATTCTGACTTTGCTTCTGATTTTCAACAAGAAATGGAGCTAAATACTAAGTTAAATTTTCTTCTCTCTATTAAGGATAAAATTCAAAAGAATATTTTCAAAGTTAAATGAATCAAAGATAGATACATAAATATAAAATTCTATAACTTCCTTCAAAGGTCTAGTAAATATTGTAGACCTCTCACCTTTCTTAAGGATAGAGACAATATAATTGATAATGAGGAGATACTTGTTGATCATATTGTTTCTTATTTTAGTAATATTTTCAATATTCTCAACCTAAAAAAGGATTTAATCCTTGATATCATTCCAACCATTGTTATTAATGATGACAACACCTACATTGCTTATGTCCATCTTGATTTTTAAATTAAAGATGTAGTCTTTAGCATGAATCCAAATAGTGCTCCAATACCTGAAGGTTTTACTAACTCTTTTTTTCATCACTATTGGGATATTATACATTTGGAAGTGTGTAATTTGGTTAAATAATTTTTCTCTAATGTCATTCTTCCTCATAGCCTAAACGACCAGTTCATTTCTTTAATACCCAAAGTTGAGAATTCCTCTGAGATTCACCTTTTCATACCCATATCACTTATTAAAAATCTTTACAAGAACATTACCAAACTTCTTGACAATATACTTTCTATAATTTCTAATAAAGTTATATCTTGGAATAAATTTGGTTTTGTGAAAGGTAGGAATATTCAGGATTGTATATATTTGGCTTTTGAATTTTCTAACCTTATAAAGAATCAAAATAAGGGTGGTATCATTTCCATTAAGCTTGATATTAGTAAGGCCTTTAATACTATTGATTGGATCTTTATTTGTAATATTCTTTAGCGATTTGGTTTCAATGATCTTTTTATCAACAGAATTAAAACCCTTTTTAGCTCTTCTCATATCTCCATTCTTATAAATGGCTCTTCTAAGGGATACTTTAAATTCTCAAAAGGAGTTAGATAGGGTGACCACCATTCTTCTATCCTTTTCTATATTGCTGGAGATTATTTAAGTAGGATTATTACACATTTGGTGGATCAAGGTAAACTTAATCCCATTACTGCCTCAAGAAACCTTGTTGTCCCTTCACATCTCCTTTACATGGATGATATTATTTTATTTTTACAAAGGGGAAAAGGAACATCCAAAATCTCAAGGAAACCCTCTCCCATTATGAAGTTGTCTCAATCCAAGCTATAAACTGGATTAAATTCTATATTTTCTTTGGGAAAAGGTTCCTGGTTGCTAGAAAAAATCATATCATGAATGATTTGAACATAAAAAAAGGGTTTTTTCTTTTAACCTATCTTGGTGTCCCACTTTTTTGGGGAATAACTAGAAGTGTTTACTTTTCAAAAATAGATAACCAAATAAAGAACCAACTCTCTTCTTGGAAGGTAAAATCACTCTATATGGTTGGTAGAATTTACCTTGTTAAATCCACCATTGTATCTAAAATTGTTTACTTCTTGATGGTTTATAAATGGGCTATTGTACTTCTCAAAAATCCCAATGTTTCCATCAAAAAAATTTGGAATTGAATAATTCTTAAAAGAAAACTAATTACTATTCCTTGGACTAACTGCTATAATCCTCTTTCTAATGGAATCCTTGTTATCAAGAACCTTAAATTATTTAATGATGCTTTATAGGCCATAATTAGATGTAATCTTCTGAATAATAATCACTTTTCTCTTAACTTTCTTAGAGTCATGTTTATTAATAGATTGAAGAAAGGAAAATTGAATTATTTAGACTCCTCCATCTGGTCATCCAATAAATGTTCCTTTTCCAACATTATGGCACATTCTTGATGGACTGTTAACTGGGATTCCTCTCTCAAATTTTTCCTGGATAATTCGACCGGTTTCCACTTGTTTCCTCTATTGATCCCCTAAATTTATATTTTGACACTCACATTTCTATAAATTACTTTTTTAACTCCCCCACACTAAATATTCTTGATGTTTTTAACAATCTATTTATCACTTATTTTTTTCTCCTTATGATGATTTTTTGATTTTGGAACCGGCTTTTAATGGTATTCTTGATTCAAAGGTTTTATATAGTCACAAATTCAATGGTAAAAATGATGATTTTACATGGTTAAATTTCTTAATAAGACTTGGATTCATCCTTCCCATCTTACTATAGTCTAAAGTATTTCTCATAATTGAATTCCTACTGATATTTGTCTGCAAAATTTTGGTATTAAATTATGTTATAAATGTCATATTTGTAACCAAAACATAGAAGATGATGACCACCTATTATTATGTTGTGCTACTTCTACTTCTTTATAGAAATATTATTTTGACATTTTTGATATCATATTGCTAGAGGATGCCTCCATTCAGACTCATCTCCAATGTTGTACAGCAGGTATCACCTCCCCTCAGATCAGAAATCTTCTCACAGCTACAGTGGTCAATATTGTGCATATTATCTAGTATGAATGAAATTATCTTATCCATAATAATACTTCTTTCAATATCAATGAAACAAAGGTACGCTGCCACTAGGGAGGCTTGCACACTGCATCATGATACTTGTAGCAACTCTATTTGTGACTTTACTATTCTGCATCACTTGGGTGTTTCTGGAAACTAAAATCCCCCTAGAGGCACTTTTTAAGTATTTTGGAAAGCCCCACTTCCAAGATGGATCAAATTCAATGTTGATGGCCCCTTAAAAGTAAACCCAAGACCCTAAGGTTGTGGAGCTATTTACGGAGATCATAATGGTCAAGTACTTGGATGTTTTTATGGAACATGTGGCATTGAAACTTCTTTGGAATCTAAAATGATTAGTGTCATATCTATGGTATTTTTTTAGAAAAAAAGGGTGGGAAAACATATGGCTTGAAAGCGACTCTACCACCATTTTGCAAGCAGTTCCGGAATGGAATCATTTATCTTGCATGTCCGCTCACAGCTAGATAGATGGACTACTTAGGCTCACTATTAGATATTAACTACATCATCACCCATGCTTTCTAAGAAGTGAACTTTATGGAAGATGGTCGCTCCAATAAAGGAATCAATGTCGACATCACCTGGTCAGATGATCATCCTCTGGAGTTAATTTCTTTTTTGAAAAATATTGTAATAAAATCCCCACATTTAGACTCTTTTAACTTTTTTTATTCATTCTAATCAATGTTCATTTAGTCTTTTTGACTGAGTAATAATCTCTTTTAAAAAACACAATATATAAAAAACTTATTAAATCTAGCTATCAAAGTAGTGTTTTGTTATTATGTTTTGAAAAATAAAAAATATTTTTAAAAAGAAAGTAAACAAAATAGGAAAATATGCCATGAAATAAAACAATAGGTTCAGTATTAAGAAGAAATCTAGTCCTCTACACTTGGAAATAATCCACTTACAAGAAGTTTATTAATCAAATAAAATTATATAAAACCTAGATCAGGTTTTATAAATAAATACTACACAAACTAAGTCCATGATACACACATCCTCTTCCATAATTCTATTTAGGATAAAAAATATGAATAATGGAAGAGAGAGTACCTAGTACTGTCCAATATAGTATAAGATATTATTCTCAATAAATAAATGATTATAGAAAACACAGCTCAAAATATAAGAAAAAATAGAGTGAGTGAATTGAAAAATTTTGATGAAGAAAAGATAGTATATTTTGTTCTGTAGAATATTCTTCTCTTCTCAATGTTCTATTTTGATTTTGGAATTGATGTGTGAAGACAGAATGTGGTGCTCTAATTTATCATTGAAGTTCAAGAGAAAATAGAGAGTTGTTTGTATTGAAAATTGTGTACTAGTTTTAATTTTTCATTCATGAAAAATCTAAATATATATATATGTTCAGACATCTTTTTTTGTGTATTCAACCCTATAAAAAGAATAAACTTTTACGAAAAAGTGTTTGTGAAAAATCATCATTGGATATCCTCATACTTGGTAATAAATATAGGGTCATTAAATTCTTCTGACCAGCATTTAATTCTTCATAAAAAATTGGTTAGATTAATATATTTAAAAATATAATATTTACTTTTATATACATTCACATTAAGTCTTCTATGTAAGTATCCACGATAGATTTAATACTTTTCAAGAATTTTGGTCGGATATATTGATAAATCAAACAATCGATCACTTGAAATTACAAATGATCACTTGAACCTAAAATTGATCTCAAATTTTTTCAAATTCGAACTTCTTACCACTTTTACTTCATTACCTTGCTAGAATTCTAACTTTCTCATATAATCATTTTCCTTCAACTTATGGTCGATTAGAATCTTATGGAAGCTCTGTTTGTTTTGTGTGGTAGATAAAATAATTTTATATTTGGATAGATTCACAGTCACTTCTATTTAGATTTGTAGTCACAAGGTTTTTTATACAGTCGATCTAAATTTCCTTGTAGTTAATCCAAGAGTTTGAGATAAATCAGCTACGATTGATCAGTTAATCTTGCAGTCATTCCATTCCTTTGTAATAATATTGATCACTATTGTCACTTGAGATACAACATATTGTCTCTTGATTTTCTTTACATTCACTTGATACTTTTATAATTTTTACCATGGTCGATGCACCTGCCATGTGGTCGGTCCGATAGTTTGTAAATTTTCTACACTTGGGACTCATGGACGATAGCCTGTCTAGATAAGCTTTACGGTCTATTCAAGACTTATGAAAATTTGAGTATTTTATAGAAAAATAGTTATCTTCATAAAGCATATAATCGATTAGAAACAACATAAACATGATTTTTTATTATTAAAATAATAAATTTCTGGACTGATCCAACACTTATCAATAAATAAATATTTATATTAAATCAAGAATATGGGACATCAATATTTCTCTAGTAAATGAAATAACTTTCTTAATAATATTTCTTCAAATAATAACATTTATTGAAATTGTATAAATTTAATATAATATTAAAGTAATGTAAATGATACTAAATACATCCATGATATTGAAAATATAAAGGATACAAATAATAACCAATTAATAATGGAGATTGATAGAGAATATGATCACAAGAATGTGATTGATCTCAAAATAAGGTATAATCTATAAATCAGTAAAGGATGAAGGAGACCATTGATTTATTCAAAATGAAGGTTTGTAATAAAGAAATTTTTTTGATAATTTGAGAGGAAAATGGAAGTGGAACTATAAAAATAATATTCCTTAAATATTTTGTAACTTTTTTGTAAAAATGAAGTTATAAATCACTTCCAAAATTATTTTCATTTGTTTCAGAAAATAATTCAATTTTATTTTGATAAAATTATAAATAAAAATTCAAATAATATTGATAAAAATATTTTATTCCAAATGAACCATGTAAAATTGTAAAGGAATCTTCAAATCAAATAACGATCATGATGTCGGGTAAACCTATTCATTCGGTAAACTTTAGAAACAAAGATTCCTTTCACCCTTTTGGTAAAAATTCCAAAAAGTACCTCGTTCAAAAAATTACTATAAGATTCCATTTAAAATTTTGAAAATAAATTCAAATATGATTTAATATAAGATTAAATAATAATTTAATAATAAAAAAAATAATATTCTTGTAATCATTTTCAAGAACATGGACATGAAAGAAAAATTTCATTGACCAAAAGAGAAATACGGTCATATTTTCATTAAAAAATTATTGATAGTTTTAAGTACCAAAGAGAGGGAGAATTGGATGAAAACATGGAACCCCAATAAATAACCATATTATATGAAAATATAATGGATTTGAATAGAATATATCATATAATTATTTCTGTAAAAAATTAAACATAAACAATCTCGATTAAAAATATGACTATTAAATAAATCCTTACAACTTTGGAAACTTTTGAATTGAACCCCCTTAAAAGAAAACAATTGAATAAAAAACTTTTAATACCATGAATAAAATATTTTTTCCTGATATAACATGTTAAATAGGTGGTATATACACCATGGAAAAGAAATTATGTGCATAATGTAAAACATATCTCATTAAAGTGGAAATAAGATGAAATTACTCTTACCTCAAGTCCAAATTGCTTCGTATGCACTACTAAAATCATGAATAATAAATTTTTATTTATTATAAATCTATAAAAAAATCATATTAATTGTTATGATACCAAATATGATTCACTTATAACATTGTATCACTCATTTATTAACAATTATTTATTAACATCATCATCTCGGGTGTTAATTGTTCTGCTTTTCATACAAGTTTTGGTTCGATAATTTAGTTACTTGCATAATGATAATTATTTAATAATATATGTAATATTAATCATGACATAATAATAATTTGTATACATTAAATATAAATAATAACTTGGTTAATAGGTATACCTATTCTTTGGAAATCCTCCTTTAGCATACACCTTAAGCCTTACTATGATGGTCTTTAAGGGATAACCAAAAGATCAAGGATGTGGGTAAGGAATATGTAAATATATTTATATAGGTTTTTATTGAGCTAAGTGGATAAATGTTTGTGAATAAGAGTGGAGAGGAGGTTCTCTTTTATAAGTGGGGTGGGCGGGAAACATGTAAATACTTGAAATATTAATATATAATATGTGTATAACTCATGTCAAATGGCTCCAAAAAATCCTTATATTATAATTTAATGAGGATAATATATAAATATAATAAATAAATAATTTTGGACAATTTTAGGTTTCATTTTAACAATTATCTTTTTGGTTTAATCCCCTAGTTAACCCTTCTTAACTTTAACCGTTATAATAAAGTGTTCGCTATTTAAGAGTGAATACTGTTATTTTAAAAAATTCAAGTGGGGCATAAATTAGACATGCATGATAGGCTCAAAAAATTTACACTCAATTGATTCATGATTGGTATTTTATAATATTTTAACGATTTAAAAATAAATTTTAAAAATTAAATGTCATTTAAGGCCATCTTTAGTGGTATTCGCATATCTTTAATTTAAAGGAATCAAGATAATAATAGAATTAAAATATAAACTCTTTAAAAAACACTTATACTTTATTAGTATCCATGTAATTCATGGGTAACCATAATTCATCCAAAATATATTACTTTTAATTTTTTTTAAATAATTTTTTTATTTTTCTACTGCTTGTACAAGTGTTATGTCAACATTTCATATGCATTCAAGGAAATTATACTATCTATTAAAATTAAAAATAAATTAATATCATAAAACTAATTTATTCATATTTAAAATAAACATTTATAACCAATCATATATTCTTTTTATTCATATGACACCATATTAGAGATATTAAAAGAAAGAGAGTGACGTTTTGTAATGTTTCTTGACTTAAAATAATATAAAGCTCATAATCAAAGGAAAATGGCACCAAAATGCCACATTTTTTAATTTATGATGATTATGGTCTAATTTATATCATGAAATGAAATAAAGGAAAGTTTTGGGTTTATTTTGAGACATTATCTCATAGTTTTAACCTTAATTAACCTGTTTAAGCCATTACTGTGGTGATAAAATTTTACCATGGTTACTATTCATTATGACTGAAAAATAAATTGACCTATTTAATAAATTTTAAACTCTTAATTATAGATATTAAATCCATTTTTCTTGATTTAAATCCTATAAATTGAAGAAATTTCTTTTAATATAATTGTGTAAAATGCATCAAAAATAGTTTCTAGAAAAATGTGTTTTTAGGCATAAAAATAAAGTTATACCAAAATAAAATATAATGTTGACTCATGTGGAATTAATTAGATTATTTTTAATCAATGGGATATTATTTTAATTTAAAAACAAATCCAAAATATCTTTTCACTTATAACAACCATGTTCTTATTATTACATTCATACATGATTTAATGACATAAAATTATACTTAATACAACCCGAAAGATTGAGAAGTCTAGTGTCCTGAAAAATTAGGAACATTACATAATAACTTAAAATATGAAATACAACATTATTATTTAAAACTTCCTTTACATGACCACAACATTCCTTCATACTTAACATTGCATGGGATAACCTCAGGACATACATAAGAAAGGGGTGAGCTATAAATCCCCGTAAGGGAATAAACATGGAATAAGATGAGGAAGACAACACATATTAGGCAATAGGAATATCAATGGATCATAAAAGAAACATGAACATAAAGGCATGATATACCATGATAATCATAACATGGAAATGTGGCAATAACTTAAAGCATTGCATCATAGGTCAAGGCTAAACTGCTAAGAAATCATAGTGGAAAAAGAACCATAAAGTAATTAGGTAAACCCTTGTCCCAATATGTCATATCATGATACTAAACACTACCCAATTCATTGGAGTGCTATATAATTATAGGTGCACCCATCACTTCCATTTCATTCTCATACCTAAGTGTTCCACATAGATCATAAAACATGGATTCATTAATCATCATAATTTATTCCATGATAAAGGAATATGAAATACATACATTTAAGTAATAAATAAAAAAGGTATATGTGCATAAAATTAAATACCCTTGATAGGTAATGGGTATGGTATTCACTACACAATTGTTTTGGAATGGAAATTCACGGTGCAATTTTGACAGCCTAACGACGTGACATAAAATTTCATAAAAGGGGTTGATCAGAGATAAAGGGGTATCTCATCATATATACATGAAATTGAAAGTGATGGGGTAATATAAATACATGTTCCAAAATAAGTAATTTTGAAATATAAGGCATGACAAAATAAATAAACTTGAAGAAAAAGGAGGAATGAAATAACTCTTATGAAATTTCGGCATGGTAACGGGTGTACATGAAAGAGATTAATGAGAGATAAAGGGTTATCTCATCATTAAAAAATAATAATGGAAGTATTTGTGAGGTGTGAAAACATACACCATCATTTGTAATTTAAAATAAAAGGGTGTAACAATATAAGGAAACTTGGATAAAAATGAGAAAGGAAGGAAACCCTTACTTGATGTGTGACTTCAAAATCTTAAAGATGGAATTATTGAGAGCTTGGGGCACCTTGGGAGGATTTTAGAGATATGATTAAAGAGTAAGGGTGTGATAGAAGTCTTTTTAGTGAATATAAGTGGGATATTGGGTGGGTTTATATAGGAAATGAGAGGGGAAATCTTTAATATTTCACAAACATAGGTTTTGGAATCTATATAATTAAATATTCAAAACCACAAACCTTACAATGGTTTTTTCCCATGGTTTTTACCAAATAGGAGTGAGAAAAATTATTTGATAATTACATGGGCTGAATATATTAAAATATTATCCTTGCTTATGTGGAGGTGAGTCACATTATTAATGAAATGAACTTAAAATCATAAAATTTGTTATAAATTTTGGAGGATTCAATAATGCTTTATAAAATAACTCAAAAAAATATAAAATCACATTATTTAAAAGTTAAAACTTATATTTGGCTTAATATCTCTTTTATAGTGTTTATTACATCATTATTTCATCATTATGATGTCATAAACCACACTATATATTTATGTGGTATTTAATTTTTATCCAAAAATTTGACTCTCCGAAAATTATGAAAAATTCACCATTGGATAATTTTGACATACTGATTCCAAAAATAATATTAATTTTATTCAAATAATTTTCTAAATATTTCAATTTTCACTTTTAAAATAAAAACTGATATTTATTGAAAATTGACGGGTTTTGACAAAAAACAGTTTTTAAACCTTAATAAAAATTTCATTTTGCCTCATAAAAATTATATGATCATTTATATTTAATAAAAGTAATTTAATAATAATATTTTATTAAAATATTATTTATTAATTCATCAAAATATATTTCTTAATTCAATTTGAATATTAACCAAAAATACTATTTGTGCTTTAAAAAATAATAAAATGAAAGTATTTTCATTATTCTATACAAAAATAATTCACATAATAATAATGCTAGGTTCTTGATACATATCCCTTTATTAAAATATAATATTACCTAAGATTAAGGTGTGCGATGGTGGGGCTTTCATGGGGCCATTCGGTGAACATGGTTTGGGTCGTGATCTCGACAAGCTTGAACTTCTCCCGTAAACAGTTTTGCTCATGCTTAAGTTATTGGATCTCATATTGGTATTAGTCTAGGGAAAACCTAGAAATGTTATCTCCCTCAGAAGCACTGATAAATGGGATTCATAGGGAATGATCCTACTAGTTGAGGTCATCACCTCCTTTGTCTATGTCGAAATGATTTGTTAAAACCCTATGTTTATACTAGTCATGTGATCACTATTCAATAGTTATATTATCAATGGTAAAGATACTTAATGATCATTTAAATCCAATAAATAATTGGAGTGTATGTTTTTTCTATATTCATTTTACAAAATAAGACATTTAATTAAATGAAAAGGAAAATTTCACTTATAATAGTTCAGGTCGTTAAAATCTTTCCCCCTTAAGAAATTTATCCCTCAAAATTTTCATTTCCCACATTAAAATAGATGGGGGAAACTCTATTTCATCGCTTCCTCCAGTTCCCACATTACTTCTTCAAACTTGTGATTTCTCCACAATACTTTGACTAGGTTCATTGTCTTATTTCGTAGAACTTTGTCTCTATGATCTAAGATCTTCACTAGATTCTCCACATAAGAGAGGTCAGTCTCTAATGGTACCACATCTAGATTGAGTACATGATAGGGGTTTGGTATGTAATTTCTCAAGAGGGATACATGGAATACATCATGTAATTGAGATATGTTGGGTGGGAGTGCTAGTCGGTAGTCCACTACTCTGATGTGATCAAGGATCTCAAAGGGGGCTATGTATCTTGGACTAAGCTTTCCCTTCTTCCAAAATATCATCACTTTCTTCCATGGAGATATGCAGAGGAATATCATGTCTCTAACATCAAAATCTAGGTATTGTTGATGATTTTTAGCATAGATTTTCTATTGAATCTGAGCAGCCTTGATGTGCTGCTGAATTGTCTTAACCTTCTCCACCATTTCCTCGACCATTTTAGGACCTAGTGGTTTTGGTTCCCCAACTTCATACCAGTATGCGGGTGTTATGTACCTCTTCCCATATAGGGCTTCATATGGAGACATTCAGATGCTTGAGTGGAAACTTTTGTTGTAAGTGAACTCAACCAGAGGAAGATATTAATCCCATCCTCCTTTGAAGTCCATTGAGCATGCTCTCAACATGTCCTCAAGTGTCTGGATAGTCCACTCAGATTGGCCATCATTTTTAGGATGATAAGTCATGTTGAAGTTTAACTTAGTATTCAGAGCATGTTAGAGACTTTTCCAGAACTTAGAGGTGAATATTAGATTTTGATCGGATACAATTGATAGTGGTACACCATGTAGCCTCACCACTTCTCTGATGTATATCTGTGCAAGTCGATCCAATAAGAAATCCTATTGAACTGCAATGAAGTGTTCAGTCTTTGTAAGATGATCCACCACAACCCAGATATAATTGTTTCCTCTATATGTCTTAGGAAGCCCGGTGACAAAGTCCATGGTGATGTTTTCCCATTTCCATGTAGGTATGGGTAATGGTTGCATCATCCCCTTAGATTTTTGCTTTTCTGCCTTCACTTGCTAACATACGAGACATCTTGATATATATTCTGCGATCTCCTTCTTCATATTGTCCCACCAATAGTGTTCCCAAATATCTCGATACATCTTTGTGCTTCCAAGATGGATAGAGAAGGTTTATCTATGTGCATCATCCAATATATCCTTATTTAATTTAGTATTTGATGGCACACATATTCTTGACCCAATTCTTACAAAACCTTCTTCATTAACATTGAACTCCAAGGATTTCATTTTTCTAATAGTTTCCAATTTCTTCTGAATTCCCATATCATCTCTTTAAGCATCCTTTAACCTCTCCAGAAGAGACAATTGAACAATAATTTGTGAAATTATTGATGATTTTCCCTCCCTTATGATTCCCATGTCCATCCTCTTCAAGTCTAAGAAGATTGTATCCTTCTCAATTCTCATCAATGAAAGAGTTTTTGGATCCTTTATACTTAGAGCATCTTCCACTTTATTCACTTTCCCTAGATAGTAGTTAATTGAGTAGTCATGGTATTTGATCATCTCTATCCATCTTCATTGGCACATATTCAACTCTTTTTGTGTGAATATATACTTGAGGATTTTGTGATCTGTATATATTTCACACTTCTCCCCAAAGAGGTAATGTCATCAAATTTTCAAATCATAGATCATTGCAGCCAACTCCAGATCATGTGTTGGATATTTATGCTCGTGAATTTTTAACTACCTTGAAGCATAGGCAATAACTTTGTCATTTTTCATCAACACACATCCCAGGCCCTTCTTCGAAGCATCACTGAATACCACGAAAAGATCTCCACTTGTGGGTAGTGTGAGAATGGGATCAGTGATAAGCCCCATTTTCAACTCCTTAAAGATCTCTTTTTATTCATTATTCCAAGAAAACTTGACTCCCTTTTGAGTTATCTTGGTTAGAGGGTTTGAAAATCATGAGAAATTTCTCACAAATCGATGATAATACCCAGCTAATCCAAGGAAACTACAGATATCTATCATAGATGTTGGCCTCGTTCATCCTTAAATTGCCTCAGTCTTTAAAGGGTCCATAGATATCCCATTTCTTGTGATGATATTCCCCAAGAAAGATACTTCCTTTAACTAGAACTCACATTTATTGTACTTTTTGTAAAGATTTTCCTTTCACAAGGTCTTTAGAAAAGTACTTAAATGCTCCCCATTCTCTTTCTTACTTTTGGAGTATATTATAATATAATCAATAAATACTACAACAAATTTATCAAGGTAATATATAAATTCTATATTCATCAAGTCCATGAATATTTCTAGAGAATTAGTGAGTCCTGAATGCATTACTCTGAATTCATAGTGCTCGTACCTTGTACAAAAAGTAGTCATGGGGATATCTTCCTTCTTCACCCTTACTTGGTAATATCCTGAATGCAGATCCACCTTGTAGAATTATTTTTCTCCACATAGTTGATCGAACAAGTCATCAATTCATGGAAAATGATACTTGTTCTTTATCATGATTTTGTTGAGCTCATGATAATAAATGTGAAGGTGCATTGACCTATCCTTCTTTTTTACGAAGGGGACTGGTGCACCCCATAGTAAAGAACTTAGGCATATAAACCCTTTATCCATATTATCTTGTAGTTATTTCTTTAGCTCCTCAAGTTCCACAACAACCATTATATACAGAGTCTTGGATATTGGAAATTCCCCATGTATGAGATCAATCAAGAATTCAAAATCTCTTCTAGGAGGAAGACGAGGAAATTCCTTGGGAAACACATCAGTAAATTCCCTCACAATAGGCATGTCTTTGAGTATGGATCCTTCCTTAGACTCGATCATCTGAGTAATATACACATACTCATATGGTAGTAATATCAATTCTTGGTATGATAGTGCTAAATAAGATTCATCCTCCTCCTTGCACTTGTATATAATCAGGGGATAATTTTCCATATAGAGATTTATTTACCTCTCATAGGAATTTGAGTTTGATCTATATAGGGAAATCCAATCCATGCTAATAATTACATCAAATTCCACCAAGGGAAGTATGATAAGGTTATCTGGGAAGTTCAATCCACAAATTGTGATAGGGGAGGCATTATATACATGGGATTCTATAATTTCTCCACTTGTCGTTTTCACCAACATCTCTACTTCCATGATTTTTTGTGGTGTTTGGATTTTTCTACTAAACTTTTGGGATATAAAAAGAATGAGTAAAACCAAAATCAAAAAGTATTTTTTATATTCTTGTATGAATAACTAGTGTATCTATCACCACTTTGTTGTTGAGATTCACTTCGGTGGTAGTGATGGAAAAATCTTGCCCTTACTTCCTTGGAGGTTGTTGGTTGACTCCTAAAACCCTTGGCTTAGTGCATTATTTTGAGAAATGACTTGGTTCCTTGAAGTTATAGAAATGAAAAATGTGTTTAGGGTTTACTAGAGCATTTCTTTACTCTATCACAGTAATGGGTTTTTCTTTTCGGAAATCACTGGCTAGGTGCCCTTCCTTTCCACACCTAAACCATTTCCTCATCCCCTTCAGGAAATTTCTAGGTTGCTTCTTTTCGCACCTTTGGAAAGTGAGGTGTTGAAATTTATTGGCACTATTAGATCTCTCTATCAGAGCACCATAATTTGATTAAACCTTCCGTTTATTATACCCATGATACCCCTCATATTCTCCAATCTCCATTTCAACTTTCTAGGAACATTAGACAATTTCTTCATAGTTATCAAAGTCATGGATTATCAGGGCTTTCCGTAGGCTAGGTTTTATCCCACCAAAGAAGTGGTCAACCTTAAATTCATGGGTGGTAACAAATCTATAGGCATATCATGCAAGCCTTGTGAATTTTTCCTCAGATGCTCTGATGGATACATCATCTTTTTTCTTGAGGTCATGGAAGTCTCTTTCCATATTAATTAGTAGGGTGTGAGGAAAATATTTATCGAAAAACATTTTCCGGAAAGACTTTCATCCCATCGCCTCGATCTCTTCCTCAGGCTTCATATTTTTTTATCAATTTCCACCATTGACCATCTTCACCCTCTATATGATAAGCATCCAGAATAACATTCTCTTTTTAAAAACATTGAAGGATGGAGAAGATCTTCTCAATGAATTTGATCCATTGTTCAGTGATTGAGGGATTAGACGATCCATTGAAAGTAAGAGGACTTTGTCTCGTAAATCTCTCTATTGAGACTTTTTATTTCCTAGGGAGTTAGATGTTCTTATTGATCCAGTTTTCTATTCAAAACTTGAGGTAACTGAGGGAGTATCATGAAAAATTTTGTGATTCTCACTCCCATCATATTGGGCATCTCATTAGGGAAATCATTACATTGATATTCGCATTGGTTGTTAGCCTGATTCCTCCTATTACCGGGCATTGGCTAGAATAAAATGAAAATTAGGAATAATTATTTTAAACTATTAAATAAATAAAGGGGAATCCAATGGCATTAAAATAGATAAAATATAGATTACATTTATTTCCTTAAATTATGAATTTCTAGGCTTCAATCTAAGTTTTCCATGATCTATTTCCTAACATATATTTTTATGGAATTTTTTTATTCCCTTAATAATGGTTTGTACTAAGTTTATTAATTTATCAAAGCATATCCCCTGGGAGTGTCGAACCAAGAGTGAATTAAGGCCCATTTTCGTACACCAGTTCCTATTCAAGTCTAGCTCAAAGCAGTGTTTTTGTGTTTCACCCCTAGATATAGTTGGGCCAGATCCACCTCTACTTATTCGTATCCATACAGGGATGAATTTTCTTGATAAACCACTTAATATATACTAACAAAAATTTAGGGATTCTTTTCTTATACTTAGTATTATACCTAAGGCTTTAACCATAGTTTTCTAATCCTAATCACAAAAATAACTAAACTTCCTCTCATACCAACTATAATAACCCTATTCTTTTTATTACATTCATACATGATTTAATGACATAAAATTACACTTAATACAACCAAAAAGATCGATAAGTCTAGTTTCTTAGGAAATTAGGAACATTAAAAAACAACTTAAAACATGAAATACAACATCATTATTGAAAAATTACTTTACATGACCACAACATTCCTTCATACTTAACATTGTGTGGGATAACCTTATGATATACATAAGAAAGGGGTGAGATATAAAGCCTGATAAGGGAATAAAAATGGAATAACATGATGAATAAAACACATTTTAGGAAATAGGCATATCAATGGAGCATAAAAGAAACATGAACATAAAGGCATGATATAGCATGATAATCATAACATGGAAATGTGGCAACAACTTAAAATATTGCATCATAGGTCAAGGCTAAACTGACAAGATATCAAATTGGAAAAGGTAACATAAAGGAATCAGGTAAAACCCCATCCCAACATGTCATATCATGATACTAAAAAGTACCCAATTCATTGTAGTTTTACATAATTTTTGGTGCACCTACCACTTTCATTTCATTCTCATGCTTAAGTGTACCACATAGATCATAAAACATGGATTCATTCATCATCATAATTTATTCCACAATCAAGGGGTATGGAATGCATAAATTTAATTCCTAAATAAAAATTTATATGTGCATAAAATTTAATACCCTTGATAGGTAATGGGTACGGTATTCACTACACAATTGTTTTGGAATGGAAATACGCGGTGCAATTTTGGCAGCCTAACGGCGTGACATAAAAAATTCATAAAAAATGTTGATGAGAGAGAAAGGGGTATATAATAATATATACATGAAATTTTAAGTAATAGGGTAACATAAATACATGTTCCAAAATAAGTAATTTTGAAATAGAAGGTGTAACATAATAAAGAAACTAGAAGAAAGAGGAGGAATGAAATAACTCATATAAAATTTTGGCATGGTAACAGGTGTACATGGGAGGTATTAATGAGAGATAAAGGGGTATATAATCATTCAAAAATAATAAGGTTGGTGTGGTTTAGGTGAAAAATCACACCACATCATTTTTAATTTAAAATAAAAGGGTGTAACAATATAAGGAAACTTGGATGAAAATGAAAAAGGAAGTAAACCCTTACTTGAGTGTGTGACTTCAAAAGCTTGAAGAGGGGATTCTTGAGAGCTTGGGTCACTATTGGAGTCTTATAGATAGGGGAGGAAAGATTAAGGACACGCTAAAAGTATTTTTAGTGAAGAGAAGTGGGATATTGGGTGGGTTTATATAGGAAATGATAGGGGAAATCTTTAATATTTCACAAACTTAGGTTTTAGAATCTATATAATTAAATATTAAGAACCAAAAACCTTCCCATGGTTTTTTCCCATGGTTTTTTCCTTATAGTAGTGGAAAAATTTATTTTATAAGTCCATGGGCAGAATAAATTAAAATATTAGCCTTTATTATGTGGAGGTGAGTCACATTATTAAAGAAATGAACTTAAAATTGTAAAATATGTTATACGTTTTGGAGGATTCACTAAGGCTTTATAAAATAACTCAAAAAAATCTAAAATCAAATTATTTTAAATTTAAAACTTATATTCGGCCAAAAATATATTTTATAGTTTTTATTACATCACTATTGAGTCATTATGATTTCATAAAACACGCTATATTTATGTGGTATTTAATTTTTACCCAAAAATTTGACTCTCTCAGAAAATTATGAAAAATTCACTGTTGGTTAATTTTGATGTCCTGATTCCAAAAATAATATTAATTGTATCCATATAATTTTCTAAATTTTTCAATTTTCACTTTTAAAATAGAAACCTATATTTATTGAAAATTGACGGGTTTTGACAAAAAAGTTTTTAAACCTTAATAAAAATTTCATTTAGACTCCTAAAAATTATATGATAATTTATATTTAATAAAAGTAATTTAATAATAATATTTTATTAAAATATTATTTATTAATTCATCAAAATAGATTTCTTAATTAAACTTGAATATTAACCAAAAATACTATTTGTGCTTTAAAAACAATAATAAACTGAAAGTATATTCATTATTCTATACAAAAATAATGTACATAATCATAATTCTAGGGTCTTGATACATATCCCTTTATTATACCTGCATACATCCTAAGATTAAGGTGTGTGATGGTGGGGATTTCATGGGACCATTCGGTGAAGATGGTTTGGGTTGTGATCTCGACAATCTTGAACTTCTCCTGTAAACGGTTTCGCTCATGCTTAAGTTGTTAGATCTTAGCTCGGGCTTGGTCTATAGAAAAGCCTAGGAATTCTATCTCCCTCAAAAGCTCTGATAAATGGGATTCATAGAGAACTATCCTACTGGTTGAGGTCATCACCTCCTTCATTTGTGTCTAAAGGATTTGTTAAAACCTTATATTTATACTAGCCATGTAATCACTATTCAATAGCTATATTATCAACGGTAAAGATACTTAACGATCATTTAAATCCAATAAAACAAATAGATTGGATGTGTTTTATATATCCATTTTACAAAATAATACATTTAATTAAATCAAAATGGAAATTTCACTTATAACAGTTCGGGTCATTTCATTAATTTTAAATTACTTGATTTAAATAAAAGAAATGATAGTTTTGCAAAGATTCGTATTTTTCACTGTTCACTCAAAAATCAATCTTTTTAGAAAAATTACAAAAAATATCTATAAGATAATTTTTAGATGATGATTTCAAAAATTATATTAATTTTTTAAAATAAAATTTATAAAAGTGTCATAAATTAATTCTAACTACTCACATATAAAAATCCTAAAACCATTTTTTGAAGAAAATTAATTTTAAAGGATAAAATGAATATATTCTTATTATTTTCCAAATAACAAAAAATATATGAATGTTAAATTTTTTTATTTTATTTATTATTTTTATTAAAGAAAAATTATCTTAAATATACTTCATAATGTGGTTATTCATTTTCATACTCATCAGTCCAATGACTAGGTTATAACAGTTATATTTAAATAATATTATTTCATGATTCGTTAAACTTGTGAACACTTCTCTATAATTAAACCACACTAGACTCCCTTATATACTTATTATTAGTTACACTTATCTTCATAACCTAGGGAATGAGAATATAAGAAAGGGATGAGCTTAAACACCTAGTGAGGGAAAATAACTCATTATCATGTAATCATGGGTTAGATGAAAATAATATAGGAAAACATGAGAAGGGGAGAAAATATTATTAAAATACCATGGAAAAATAATATTTATCTATAAAAAATTATATAAATCCAAATAAACTCAAATAAACAAACATATACCATGGAATAAGAGTGTAAATTCAAGAGATAATAATCATGATCCATGAACTATAAAAAAGGAAGATAACATATGTACATGAAAACATCATATTGGGAGAAAACCCAATCCTTCTCACCCATCCAGTTGTGAATAAATCCAAGTATCTACACACTTTAAGTTTTTGAACAAATTCAAGAATGTCCATCCTTTAAGTTTGTGAACTAATCCAATTATTTCCACACTTTATGTTTATGAAAAAATCCAAGAAAGTCCACCCTTTAAGTTTGTAAACAAATCTAAGTATGTCCACCATTTATGTTTATGAACAAATCCAATCATGTCAACCCTTTATGTTTGTGACCAAATCTAATCATTTCCATCCTTTATGTTTTTTAAACAAATACAAGTATATCCACCCTTTAAGTTTGCTAACAAATCTAAGCATATCATCCATTTAAGTTTGTGAGAAAATCCTAGTATATCCACCCTTTAATTTTTTGAACACATATAAGCATGTACACCATGTAAGTTTTGAAAAAATTCAAGTATATAAACCCTGTAAGTTGTGAACAAATACAAGTACATTCACCCTTTATATTTTTGAATAATTCCACACATGTCCATAGTTCATTATCTCATAAGATATAAAACTTTACTCAATGAATTATAGGTCTTTAACAGACCAAAAATAACTTAGGGATTTTTCAAATTCAAAACTTATCATGTATTTATTAAACCCAAACCATCATAGGACTTTATCATAACCAAACCATATCATGGATTTATCATAACCAAATTGTCTGAGGTATTTATGTGTCCCAAATCATCTCAGATATTTATCAGACCTAAATAGCCTCGAGGATTTATTAGATCCAAACCATATTAGGGATTTATCTAACCCACACTGTCTCAAAATGATAATCCATACACATGTGTTCCATACAAAAAATTAATCTAATATCATAACATGTATAACCCATGGAAAGAAAATGGGTTTCGTATAATTTCCAAATGATATCACCCAAATTGACCTAAAAAATTTAAATAGTTGATACCAAAAATTCAATCACCCCAAAAGGGTATTTTTTAAGAAAATTTAGAGGGTGATAAAAGAAAAATAATTTTCATGGAAATAATGCCTTTAAAGATAAAGTGTAAATGGTAATGAAATCTTTAAAGTGTTTTCTTATAAAATGCTTTTATCTTTGGCGTAAAAGTTGAAGTTACGGTCACATTGAAAATTCCTTATTGGAAAGTTTGATTTTGAGAAATTTAAAATAATTAATTTTCAAAATCAAGATTTGGTAATAAATCTAAAAAAATGAAGCCTTTAAAAACATAAATTTTTCAAAAAGCTGAAGTGAAAACATTTTGAAAACTTTTACATTTTAAAACAATTTTCAATAATATATCCTTAAAAAATACATAAATGTTTTAAAAAGGTGAATTGAAATATTTAGAAAACATTTTATTTTGAAAAATGAACTTCAATAATATATCCTTGAAATGAATTAAGTGTTACCAAAATAAATGTGGAGTATAAGATAAAAAATTGACTTTGAAAGGATGGGAAATATTTTTAGCATTTTGAGAAATATGTTTTGAAAACCTGCATCATAAAAAGAGTAAAAAAACTTTTTTTAAATATAGGAGAAGGGAAATATGAAGTTTACATGAGATAACACATAATTGGATTTCAAATTATAATAGAGATCATTGGCAGAAAAGAAAAATATGGATAATGAAGGGAATCTACCATTAAAGAGGATGAGAATTATTCTCAATAATGACATAATTTTTTAGGGGGGGAATTCATCAAGGAATAATATTTGAATAAAAATTATAATTTTCCCTAGATAGAAAGATAAAGTATCATGAAATGGAATATTAGGGTGGAAGAAACCTATATTGGAATAAATAAATTCATGAAGTCACATTATAACTCACGAAGGGAGTTGAGTTAACAAAAATCCATACAACACTGGTATCATTTGAATCAAAATCCATTTAAAGAAAGAACGTGGTATGGATCTTCAAAACCCATGAATTTTATGAATATGGAAAAATTCATTCATTAGTCAACAATCACACCATATCAAATATATCATGTTTCATAATAAGAAATATGTCTCGGGGAATTAAATTTGAGACAAAGAGTCTCATACCTTGTATTCCTTCTTACTTGAATGTGCTCTAACCTCCTATATAATAATCACAACTATCTTAATCACTTATTACAGAACCTTATTCAATTATAATTCTATTTATATACTTCATAAAATCCATTACCCCAAGCTCAAAGGCCTTAAAATTTTTATTGATCCCCCCCCCCCTTTAACTGGGTTGAGGAGTAACCATACATGGATCGAAATCCATGAGTCACTTAGTCCTAATACATGACCCTAGAAGGCCCAATTACATAGAGTATACCTCACCCTAGATAATATTTATCCATAAATTCTCAAAGCACTCGACCTGCAAGGCTGATCAGCTAGAAATTCCTCATGTAGAACTACATGATGTCTGGAACTGATGTTTAAAGTCATACCCTCTCATTCTTCTAATATGAAAGCATTGTCGATGGATTCTACTTTTCCCTAAACCACATTTGGGTACACTTATGTTTTTTTCTTCCATCATAGACAGTGATTTTGTCGCCACCCATGGAATCAATGCCCTAACATCCACCCACCACCTCTGAATCAAGCACCTAATGATGTTCCCTCCACACCTGACTCTGAACTCACAGCAAAGCATGTTGTTGACACCTCTCATATCCACCACTGTGAACTCCATCATCAACATCGTCGTCGCCCAATGTGTTGTGCCAAGGAATGTCCACCATCCTGTGACAATCGCTAAACCCTACATTATCCCCCCCCCCTAAGACCCATATTGTCACTTGCCTATGGCCACTATCCAGGACAACCCACGTAGGGCACATCATCACCTGAAATCCTATGTTTTTGAAACTCAAATATGAGCTTGATGTAATATTACAAGGTTGAATTTACACTGGGCTACAACCTCAAATTCTATTAATATCCATTTATTACCAATTATTAATGGCATTGTCGATTCATGTTTATTAAAAAAATCATCATTATTATATTATCCAAAATACTACATAATCATGGTGTGTCAATGATTAATGATCTCCCGTTTTCATTTGGTGAATGATAAAGGTGTGGTTTGTGAAAATGAAAATTGTGAAGAATTGGTTTTCAGTATGTTTAATGATTGAATGGTGATATATTAATAAATATATTAAATATTGATAACACATTTATAGAATCATTAAAACAAATTAAATAAATTATTATTATATGATATTATCATTATATAATATTCCTTAATCATTCGTGATATCAATATTATAACATGGTTCATGTAGGAGGTAAATGGACACAAATGGGAGTGTGTTATAATGATTTAAAGAGTAAGGAAATGTTTTTATATAATGTTAATAAAAAATTTATAGAAGGATAAATATTTCATAAATATAATTTACCTTTATTTAATTCATTCTTATAACCATCCATGTTAGGTGGTGATGAAAAATGAAATTCATCATTCGTGGATGTAGTAGTCCACAAGTACGCACGATTAACAATTTCATTACTCAATAGATGGGATGGAATGAAGGTATATGATAAATTATAATTTAAGAATAATAATTATGACATATTAAACATATTATTTCCTCAAATCTATCCTTCTAACGAGCTATGAGAGGTGGTGATGAAAAATGAACCGCATCACTTCATGGTGGTGGTGGTCCATACGTACGCACGATCGATGTTGTTTTGTTTTTATTAGAGGATAGAAAGGATTGAATAATGGTTTAAAAATTTATATAATAAAATTAAAATTTATAAATAATAATATTTTAATTATATTAGGGTAGATATGAGAAATAGGGAAGATGAATATTAAGAAGAAAATCCTAAGTGGTAATAAACACTCACGTTGAGAACTTGAGACTTATATTGGATATATATTTGGAAATGGAGGCCTTCATATATATAATTGAGAATAGATGATTTTGAACTTGTGAGATGATTCTAAAAGGAGAAAAATGGTATATTTTCATTATGAAATTAGATTTCATATTTGTATAATGATGTTGTGGAAGTGATCCTCTTTTATAAGTGAAGAAAAGGGAACTTTTGTAAATGCCCATTATTTTTCAACAATGGCATGGTACTATTCAAGAGTAAATTTCTCCAAAAGTGAAAAATAATGTATTATGGGGTGATATAGGTTCTATAAATCCTATTAAACTCATTTTTAGACATTTTTTAAATATGTTTCAATCCTTTTACCACTTGATTTTTATATTTTTCTTTTTTGGTTTTTACCTTGGTAACTAGTCTTTACTAAAGTAATTTATATTTTATTAAAAATATAATGTAACTAATATTACCAAATTTGGATGTGATTAACCTAAATTTAGTCCCCATATAATATAATTCAATTTATAAATAATATAAAATTAACTTTTAAATTAAAAAATTTAATATATAGAAAAACTATTTTGTAAAGAAATATTGTTTTCACCATTAAGTGTTCTTAATATTATATTAATTACCAATTAAATGAGTGATAAAATATTTTTATACATTTGAAAACATAATATCCTAGTATTTATATGAAATATACTATTTTAATTTATTATAAAAAAATACACAACATCAATAAAACAATTCTTTGAAAATAACTTTTTCATCATTATCATAGACATTAACTTCAATCTTTGTAATCATGATTGTATGCATAAAATGAAATTTAAATTATTAAATAGTATGAAAATTTTGATATGAAATATTAAATACATTTTTTAGATTTATTTTCAACAAGTTATGGAAACTAATTTTTAATATTAACGAATAAAACATTTTTTAGAGTAAAATATTACTTAAGTTTCCTAAATTTAAAACATGGGTTTTATAAATTAAAAACAGTGTTTTTCAATGATTTATCTTACTTTATAAATATATATTTTTATAAAAAAAAATTCAACGACATTTAATTCATTCTTGTATTATAAAAGTGCTCCTTCTGGAGAATTGATGGGCCCGTAAGGGGTGCACTCAGCTAGGGTTTTCCCCTACCGCCGCCTCTCATTCCTCTACCTAGGTTCGATTTCGCCTTCTCCTTAGAACTTCTTCATGGTGATCTCGGTGTGGTTCCTCCTTTAGTGGTGGTGTCATTTTGTGGGCTCGGATGTCTTGGCTTTCCTCTTTGTTTGCTGGCCTACTTCACGCCCTTTGCCTACTTCGCTGGTTAGGGATTATTTGGCGGCATGGTGAGATTCTGCAGTCGAGTTTCAGGTCTGATGTCTGAGGGTTTCCATCTCAGTTGATAGTTGGGAGTGAGTGGGGTGGCTCGTGATGGTCCCCAAGGTGGTTGTGAAGGCGGCGGCGGGTTGCGGTTCTTGCTTGCGGCGTGACTTCTTCCAGTGTGGCCCAACATTCTGTTGATTTGTGGGATGCTTTCTATTTTCATTTCTCTTTTAGCGTGATTTGGATCTAGATGTGATGGTGCCTTATGAGTGCTCGCGTAGATGAACTTGTGGCCTCTATCTTTTGTGTTGAGATGGCGGCAGGGACGAGCTGCAATGGGATTCTTCTCCCTCATGACATCGGTGATGTTTTTAGGTAGGTTTCTGTTTGGATGACATTTTTCATGCTGTGATTTTTGGTATGATTTTGGGTTCTCTCACTGTCGGTGAAATTCTGGAGGTCGTCAGTTAGGTGAAGGTTTTTTGTTTTTTTAATCCTTTGTCAGCATTTTTGGATGCATTGTTTCTAGTGATTTGGTTTGGGAGTTATGCGTTTTTTGGATTTGGATTTGCTGCTCGTGTTTGATTCTAGAGTTAGGGTGTGGTTGGTTTTGGATTGTGTTTGAAGTCAGTGGTTTTGTGGTGGTAATTTGATGATTGGAGATGAGTTTTTGTGCAACACTCTACTTGGATCTGCTTCAGATGGGGTTCAGAGCAGGAAGCCTTCACTGTTGCATGCCATTCGGATTTGGAAGATGAGAGGGTATAGCTATGTCATCGGTTCCGAGCCCATTCATTTTTTCACGGGACTGCTAGCCAGCTATTCAGGCTTTGGTGAAGGCTTGTTATCATGGTGCAATTACTGGGGAGGGTCAGATCCTATAGTTTGTTATGAGTTTTTATCTATTATGGTTTTTATATGGTTGTAATGTTGGATCTCGTGGTTTCTCACTTTTTCCTCGAAAGTGTTCTAATAATAAAAAAAAGTTAATTTCCAATTATTATAAAAGTGGTGGTATTAGCAAAATCATTATTTTTTACTATTCACCTAAAAATCAATTATTTTAAAAACGTCTCAAAATTCACCTAATCCTAATTTTGATATATGGAATTCAAAAAATGAATTTTATTTTTTCAAATTAAAACTTTAAAATTTATAAATTTACCTTTTAAATTAAAATTCAATATATATAATGAAAAAACTACTTCTATTAAAAAATCATTTTTAAAACTTTAAGTGTTCTTAATCATATTATGTATGAATTTTCTAAATGATTAATATATTTTTTATTTACTAGAGGTTTTATTATTCTTAAATTTTATTAATGATAAATAGTATGTGGCTCGTTTTAGTTCGGTATTGTGTGTAGAGAAAACTACTGAACATAGTATTAATATATATATATATATATATATATATATATATATTAAAATATCAGGGTATTACATCTCCATCCTCTGGTGTATGAGGAGGTGTGTCTGAGGTCATGTGATGACCCCTACTTGGGTTCTATTTAGGAAATATGGTTTAGGTAATAGAAATGGTGTTAGAGCATCTTTTGGGAAGAGTTGGTATAGTTAACAGTGGAGTTGGGTTTTTAGAACTGGGGAGGTAGATCAAGTGAATGCTTAGCCAGCATGGCTTCAGTTGAAACCCAATTTTCTAAGGGATGTCTAGTTTTAGGACTAGACTCTCTAGGATGAATGATGTGTAGGTTCAGACAAAGAATTATAATTTGGAATATATGAGACTCGGTATGAGTCATAGGGCTTGATTGGGAGCCAATGAATGGTTCATAAATCATTATAGTGGTATTATTATATTATGATACACATGCCTATGGGAAGTGTTGTTTGACGTATTAAATTATTAAGATCCACTATTAATTAAAGAAACTTATACTATAATCAATGTTTTATCAAATATATTATAAGGGGTAAATAAATTAATATGTATTTGAGGGTTTTTTTGATATTTTTTTATTATTATTGATTAGTTTTCATAGGTTGGTGGTTTTCAGGATGATTGGTTATTGATAAAACCCTATTTTAATAATAAATATGAGTTTTGAAAATAAAATTCATCTAATGGAATGAGTGTGTGTAAAATGGTTTTTAAATTTGGTTTATGTGAAATAGATTGTGGATCCCATGATTATGAAATGGGTTAGGATTTTATTTTTTTGGGAAAATAATATGGAAATGGTTTTTGAAATTGATTTTATAAATTGATTTGAATATGAAAATAGTTTTTGGAAAATGGGCCTACTAGGTTGGGAATTTTAAGATTTCCATTTTTGGTGAAAATAATTGAATGAAAAGGGATATTTTGAAAACTCTGGTGAGTTTTTGTGTGTGTGACATGATTTGAACAAATTTTTGAAATAAGCAATTGGTACCTATGTAAGATGAGTTTTTTGGATTTTGGTTTTATCCAGGAATGACCTGTATGGTTGAATTTTTTGTTTGGAGGATATTTCATGTTTGTTTATAACCACCATGTATGATTTATAGGTATGGACCTATTTTGGTTGGATGGCGTAAAAACAACCAATGCTAATGTAGAACGGGTTTTCTTGGTTTCTAGTGGTGGATTGGGATGACCCCAGGTGTTGGATCATGTGTTTGGTGGGTATATCATGGTTCTTTTGAGAGTCTTTTGTGTGGATATCTCATTATATGGATGATTTTGTTGGGATAAAGTAGCTGTATGTGAGATGGTGAGTTTAGGAGTTGGACCCATTTATGTGTGTTTTGATGATTTCATGATTTGGACCATTTAGTGTGTGTTTTTTATAGGCGATTCCTATGGTGGGGAGCATCATTATCTCAAATTGGTTATTGGTAGTATATTATTATGGTGTGGAACACCATAAGTCTCAGGATGAATCGATTATTGACACTTTGGTTTTTAGGATTGAATAGTCCAGTTGAGAACTATTTTGGTGTTCATCTATTGGTGTTTCATGTTTGGAACTCGATTGTGAATGGAGTAGTCGTGTATAGTCCTTACACATGGTAAAAAATAGGATGTGAGCAGTGGGGATTGGGTGTTTTGTGTTTAGCAAGGAAATGATAAAGATACTCTTATGATGGGGAGCATATTATTGGTTGTAGGTGTATAACCAACATGTTGGAAGGGTCATGGGTGTTGTAGAATCATTCAGTGAATGGTGGATATGGTAGTGGGATGATGGTGAGTAGATATACCTGATTTTAATGTTTGTGTACAATGTCAGATAGAGTATGTGTGTTGGCGCGGGGCTCGATGTGGTAGTATTGTGATCTGCAGGTGAGTCAGGTCATAGTGTGTTGATGATCATGAGTATAACATGATGGTTGGATGGTTCAGTTGAGTATCCAACCATGTAATTGTGGTAGGAGTCAAGTTTAGACTACTATGTGTATTTTGGGCTGGTTTGGAGATACATTCAGGGGTTATGAAATCATGATCAATGGTGTGGTGACATGGTGATTTATTGATGTATAAGGTTGAGTGATTTTAAAAAAATTATTCCATAGGAGGGTTGAAAGGTTTAATTTCATGGATCCACATGTGGTGATTTTGAAACCACATCTGGAGAATTTATCATGATACGATTGATATGGTCTGAAGATTAAACTGGGTTTTATAGGAGAAGTCGGTGTATCCAGGCTCATTGTTTGGAGTTGCACAGCAGAATCACATTCGGTGTTGGGTGATTGAACACAATGATCTGGCTATAGTATTATGAATGAGGTAGGTTAGGGTTTGTGGTTGTAAAACTATCATGAGATATAAATCATTAGAATCCTTATGGTGCGGAGTTTGTAATGAACCACATCATTAGAGGTTGTGTGATTTAGAGGGGGTTTGATTTTTTGTTCTGGAGTAGGGAACATTCCATGAATTGGGACTCATGTCGGGATTCCAATTGTTTTTACATCTCGAAAGATGTTTTTAGATTTGTTTTAAGTCTCGGTGAATGCCTCAGTTGTTTATATAGACGTCATAGCAATGGTTGGGTGGTCATGCTGATGAAAATAATAGTATTAGGCCATTCGCGACATGATGGGTGTCAATTACATTGTGAATGACCCTCACATGGGTTACAATTTTAGCCTAATAATATTCATGGTATGACTATAAGGTTCACTCCATGAATATTTTAGGGTATAGGGATGGTTTAATGCCCTAAGATTTTAATCTCTTTAATAAATTTGATATGTTCTATAGCTTGTGATACACACAACACCAAACTTAAGTGAATAATTCCATATTAAAATATAAAATGAAATATATTAAAAAATATTTAAATGAATTGTATAAGACTTAAATAATAAAATCATTTAATTACATTCATTAAATAGAAGATAAATAATAAATAATGTTAGTCTAGTAACACTTAGCTAAACAGAAATTTTTTGTTTACAAATATTGTTTTAATTATATGTTTTATTTAAAGTTAATTTCTTTTATTTTTAGAATTAAACATATTAAAAATTATCATTTTCACATATATAAAAATTATTGATCATTCATACATTGATTATTAAATGGTTATCAATGAATATAAAATCATTTGAAGGTAAAAAGAGATATTTTCAGAAAATTATTTTTATTCGCATAATGTGTTTATGCATTTTATGCGTGGATATTAAAAATAATTTCTTCCACCTCTAGGAATTGAATTTTAAAAAATTTATTCCATATTAAAAACCATCATAATAATATTAGGTAACAAGATCAGCGTATTTTTTATCCATAATGAATAGTTACCATAGTAAAAAACATGTCACCACGGTAAAGGTTGAAAGGGTAAACGATGGGGTTAAACTAAGATATAAGGATAAAAATATCTCTAAAACTTATCTAAATTTTATTTTATGATTTTATTTATACTCTAAATTATTCTATATTTGAATTTTTTAATATTTACAAGGGTGTCACTCCCCTCACTTATAAAAGGGAGCTTCCTCTTCTCACTTATTCACACACTTTGAGCACTCTAGCTTAGAAAATATCTACTAAAATATCTTCCCAACTTTCCTACCCACATCCTAGAGTTCTTGGTATCACCAAAATATCTTCCTAAAAAAGATTAATTTTTAAGATGAAGGAAGACGCTCAAAGAAATGGTATATGTTCTTATGGAACTTTTATAAGTTTCTTTCTTCTTAGAAATCATCCAAATCATCTATAACCATATTGATTTAATTAAATAGGTATATTTACTATGAAAAAAAATATATTTTAATGGTATAAATATTTTCTATCTAATTTCTATCCAATTGAAAATTAAAGTGTTTCTCATGTGTACGTACGAATTATCATCTCCAAGAAGCGATGTGTTTCGTTTTTCATCATCGCCTCACTTTTTTTGTTATATTGATGATTTTAATTAATATATATGATATTTATTATATAATTATTATTCTGAAAAGATAAATTAATATTCATCTTCTTTTATTTCTATTCAATAAAAAATGAGAGTATCACTCATTCATATGTGCGAACTACTGCCTCCATAAAGTGATGTAGTTCATTTTTCATTAGCACCTTACATGGATTTCTATAAAAGTTTATATAATGAATAAATATGATATTTATGACATGTTTAATATTATATATATGATTAATCCATGAAAAGGTTCAAGTATCAGAACCTTCAAACTGAAACATGCATAAAAACAAAACCCCTAACATCTAGAAAATTGATTTCAATTGAGAATTATTAATAAATAGGTTATTGGAAATTATGAATGAATCATATCTAGTAAGATAAGTATTAATATGGTTCTTATATAGATTTATAATAAATTTAAATTTATTATTAATAATTTTATAGTTAATATGAATAAATTTGTGACGTGAGATAAGGGTTTATGTCACAATCTCACTTTTATCGAGCTTGTTTATGTCTCAATTTCCATTGTGAGAAATTATAAATTATTTATTTATTAAAACCCATTTATTTTTTTATCCTCTTATTATTCATGTGGTTTTCAAATATTCTTTTCATTTCCTTTTCTTTGGTATACAAAATATTGAAATAATGTTTTTAAGAAAAAAACGACCATATTTCTTCTTTTAGATCGAGAATATTTTTCTCACATGTCTATGTTTTTTAAAAAAAATCAAGAATTTTATTGTCTACTATAAAATTATTGTGTAAAGTCATTTTAAACCATATTTTACTTTCTTTAGAATGTTTTAAAAATGAATATTTATAATGTTTTCCATATGGGATATATTTTACTTTTTACAAAAGTATGAAAAGAATCCTTTTTAAATTTGAATTAAATGATAGAATTATCCCACCTTCAATACCATTATTTTTTTAAGCTTCGTTTATAAGTTTACATGGTTTTAAAATGAAAATATTGTTCTAGTTTTGGGGGAATTTTTAGTTTTTAAAATTTACCAAAAGAAAAGTATGTTTACTCTTACATTGGGTAAAGAATGATATCTCATTAAATAATATAAAAGGGAATGGGGATTAAACCTAATCCAATATAGGACTCTATCCACCATGAATGAAAATGGAATGGGGGAGTGATCCCAATCCAATGTGGGACTCTATCTACCATGAATGAAAATGGAATGGGTAGTGAACCAAATCTAATATGGCAATCTATCCACCATAAATGAAAAGGGAATGGGGAGTGAACCCAATATAATATGGGACTATATCCACCATTAATGAAAAGGGAATGTGGAGTGAACCCAATCCACTATGGGACTCTCTCCACTATTTTATGATGGTCTTAGCAGTGATCCTTGAATAATGAAATGATTTTCTATACTTATGATTATTCTACATTCATATGATATGATCTTATTCATATAATATGCTCTCATGAATCATGATTATCTATTGGTTATTCTATACTCTTATGAATATTTTATTTTGTTATGATAAATCCTTATTTCATGACTCATGGTGTATGGTTTATGAATTTTTGGGTATGTTTTCAAAATTTATGATCATCCTCTCATATCTTTATGCTTACCTTATGTTCACTTATAATATTCAAATTATGTCTCTCATGTTTACCCTTATTAGGCATCTGATCTCACCCTTTATTATGTTTACATTTTCCCTAGGTTATGAAGAAATGTATTAAGTATGATATTTATAATAAGGGTACTATATGAGAAGAAATTCATTGGAAATATTGAAAGTATTTCATGAAATAAGTTGATTATATATCTAGTTTCCAAATACACTAAAGTTTTACAGTTTTGGGGTCTTAATTATTATGTAATATATTAAGTTTTCATCTAGAAAGATGAAATGTGTGTGTATGTTATGGTAAGGTTGCCTCAGTTGGTATAGGAGTAGGGTTAAGTTATTTTTAGAGATTAAATTATGAATAATATTAGGTAATAAATTTATATAACCCATGTTGAACTAAAATGGTTATAGGATGTACCTCCAATTACATAGGTTGTTAAGAAGGTGTCATAATTTTGGACATCTTAAGAATGATTTTCATGATTGTATGATTCGTAACTCTTATTAATGACTCTTGATATGTATACTATGTTTTCGTTTAGTTTTAGTCAATGGTTGTAAATATGAGTAATAATGTTAACAATGAATGAGTTGGGAAATATAATGATTTTCCTTATGAGAAACTAAATGGTATAGGGGATGGAATACAAAATTTTATTGTTATGTTTATGAAACTCTCTCAAGAAATGAATCATTTTGAGCTTCTAAATGATCAAATAAAGGAGAAATGTGCTATTGAGTCATTAATGAGGAAATATCCACCTTTATATAGTGGGTCATTTGAACCACTAATTTCCAAGAAATGGATCAATACCACTGGAAAGATATTTTTTGTTCTCTAGTATATCCCCCAAGTTAAACATACATATTTATTTGATTATTTTACATGAATAATCATTCCATATCATAAATAGACGCACCAACCATAAAAATGAAGGTTTAGTATCTTTTAAGAATAGATATATAAGAAACACATGGGAACATTTCTCCATAATTGAACCACACTAGACTCCCTTCTAAACTTATCATAAGTTATACTCATCTTCATAATCTGGGGATGGGAAACATAAGAAAGGGGTGATATAAAATGATCAGTAAGGGAAAACTTATTAATATTTCATCAAGGGTTATATTATAATCATATGAGGAAACATAATCATGGTATAAATATATTATTAGAAGAGAATGGGGTAATAATCATTGTTCATAAGTCATGGTAGAAGGACAAGTAATCTCAAATAAACAAACATACACCATAGAAAAAGTTTTTTGAATCATGAGAAATTAAACATGAGTAGAGTAGCATAATCATAGATATAAGATAATGATATAAGAGTGTGTTATAAACATAATCACATAAATCATATTTCAAAGCAACCCACTAAGACATTTATCACATAGTAGTCTTGGGATAATCACCCATTTACCTTCTTGGGCTTGGGATAATCCTCCCATGTACCCATGGTCTTGGGATAAAACCTCATATGTAACCCTTTAGCTTGGGATGAATCCTCACATGTACCCTTTTCCTTTGGGATAAATCCTCCTATTTACCCTTTGTCTTGGGATAAATCCTCTTATGTACCCTTTGGCTTGGGATAAATCCTCATATATACCCTTTTGAGCTCATGAGATATAAACATTACTAATGAATTTTAGGGTGATATAGGACCCCAGTTATCAATCATCTATAAATATGGTTCCACTTAACAAATACTCATTAAACACATCATAAAGTATCCATGGAAAGAAAAATGGTTTTCACAATATTTCTAGATGATATCACACTGAAATTGACCTCAAGAATGTAAACAGTTGATACCCAAAATTCATTCACCTAAAAATAGTATTTATATGAAGATTTTGAAGTGATTAATAAAAAATAATTACCACAAAATAAATAATTTATAGATAAAGATAAAAATGGTGGTGAAATCATAAAATAGTTTTTATAAAAATATTTTATCTTTGGCGTAAATAAGAGGTTGCAGTAGTCATTTCAGAAAATGTGAAGTGAAAACATTTTGTAAGAAATCCTTAATTTTAAAAATAATCATCAATAATATAGATTTAAATAAAAATAAAGGTTATCAAAATAATTTTGGGGTTTAATATAAAACATTTGAAAGGATTTAAAACCTTTTTAAATATCTTGAAATGTTATTTTTGAAGACCCACATCATAAAAAGAGTAACAAGACTTACTTTTTAAAAGAGTGGAATAAAAATATATAGGTCACATTAAAAAAACATAATTAGGTTTCCAATTATAAATTATACAATTATCTAGAAATGAAAATATTTACAAGGAAGGGGAACCTTCATTAAAGAGGTTGGGAATTATTCTTAACAATGATATACTTTTTGGGGAAGAGATTCATCAAGGTAAAATCATTGGATTAAAAAGTCATTCTCCACATAGAGGAAGATAAGTACCATGAAATAATATATTATGGTGGAATAAACCAATATTGGAAGAATTAATCTCAAGAAGATTCATTATAACTCAATGAAAAGAGTTGAGCTAACAAAAACGCTTTCAACTTTGGTATCTTTCAAATTGAAATCCATTTAAATAAATAACATTATATGGATCTTCAAACCTCATGAATTAAATGAATTTGGTATAATATATTAATTAATAAGTGATCAAATCATATTAAAGATATCATTGTTATCAATAAGAAATATGTCTCAAGAAATTAAATTTGATAAAAAGAAACCCTTACCTTAAATTCTCATTTAGTTGATCATACTCTAACCTCCTAAGTTTATGGATTACCTCCTTTAAAAATGGGGTTAAGCCTTTGAGGGATGGTCTTCTAAGAAGATTGTAGCCACTTAAAGATAGATAGGAATTTTAAGGAGATTTTTGGGAATATTTTGGGCCAAACTAAGTGGTTTGTGGTGTGAGGGGAAGTGGGAAGAGGAGTGACCCTATTACAAGTAAAAAGGGATGAAATATTTGTAAATCCCCAAAACATTTTAATAATGGGAAGTCACTCTAAAGAATATTATCTCCAAAATTAGTGAAAATGGAGAAGGGAAGGGATAAGGTCATGAAAGGCCTCATCCACCCATTCCCAAAAAAAATTGAACATGTTTGTTGTCTTTACCTCTTTGTTCAACCCCTTTTTACCCCTTTTTATTTTTACTAAGGTAACTAGTTTTTACCAAAGTAATTCATCCTTTATACTTGAAAATAAATTGGTCCTTATTACATAATTTGAATCTAATATTTCCAAATTTTAAATCCATTTTATTTATAATGTCACTTATAAAATGCACATTTTTTTTTAAAAAAATGTTACATGAATTTCCAGTTCATACTTAAATACTAATAATATGAAAGTCATGTTATTTGTAAAAACGGTACTTTGCACTATTCACCTAAAAATCAATCATTTTAGATAAATCCAAAAAATCCATATTAAACTAATATTGATATTCGGAATCCAAAAATCAAGTCCATTTTTTAAAAATAAAATTATAATATTCTAAGATTTATCTTTTAAATGAAAATATAAAGAAAAATTCTTATATTGAAAATTGTTCTTTTTAAACATTAAATGTTATTATTACTATATCATACCAATTCATAAATTAGTGGTGTTAATATTTTAGTTAATATATTGAAATATTATATATTATCAAAATAATATTTTAAAAGTGATTGATTTTAATTTATTAATACATTATATAGTTATTTGATAATGGACAATACTTTTATATATTAAATTGTATTAATTATATATCCTATAAATGTAATAATTTTTAATTTGTTAATATATTTTATTTACTATAGGTTTTATTATTCTTAAATTTTATTAATAATAAATATATCGCAGATCTTTTTAGTTTGATGTTTCTTGTGGATCAAGCTATTGAACATAGTATTAATTTAGAAATATATATATTCCAAAATATCAGGGTGTTACATCTAGAGATCATATCATGAAAAAAATTATTTGATGTTTATCATTTTAAGTTTGAAGAATATAAATGGTTGAATATTATTTAGAATACAAAGTAAGATAAATAAATTGACTCCATATAATGGGAAGAGTTTAAGAAGATATATTTTTATAAGAACTTTCCCCAAACTCGTTGCACAAAAATGGAAAGGAAATTCCTTGAGATAAAGTGAAAGGATGATTAATCCATTGGTACTAATGAGGAAAATTTTACAAGACTTACAAGGTATGCTTCTAGTTTTTTCAGAAACCCTGGATGAAAAATTGATCAATTTTTTAGTGGCTTAAAACCAAGTCTTTAAAAGGCGTTAGAAAAAAGGGACTTATGAAGAATTTGTTTGATGTTAAATCAAGGTATAGATAAAAACTAAAGACTCTATTTATTCTCATGGATTGGGGGCAAGAAGAAAAATATGGAGTTTCAAGTAAATTCTAATAATAAAACCCATGGAGGAAATAATATTAATCATCCTTCATGTTAAAAGTGTGGAAAGAAGCATGGGATAAATATTCTTAAGGGGACTTGAAAATATTTTATGTATGGAAAATAAGGACGTAAAGCAAATGAATATTGAAGAGATATAAAGAGGCTAGTAAATGAAATGGATGGAGATAAAGCTCAACTGAATTCACCTCCCACACTCAAACACTTCAATTACAAAGAGTATGGTCATTATTTTAACCAGTGTATGAATATGAGGGTTAATGATTATATATAAATAATTTTCTAAGAGTATCACATCACCACATAAATGATTAGATATTTAATTATCAGTGAAAACTTCTAATGGTATGATGATCTCATATCAAGTTGATAGCTACTCTATGATAAAATTTAGTAGTAATTTGCTTCCATAAAATCTTATTATTCTCCATCTAGTTGAATTTAATGTGCTTTTGGGAATGTATTACCTCTCTATATATAAATACTATAATAATTTTTTAGGAATGGAAGTCACGTTTTATATTCTGAATCAACCTATGATCATCTATCAGTTTAAGGATGAATATGAACTTCCAATGAAAATTATTTCCATTATATGGGTCTTACTACAAATTCAAGAGGTTTCTTATCTAAAATGGTTGGGGAGAAACTCAACATTGAATATATTCCTATTATGTGATAATATTTTGATGTATTTCTTGGAGATATGGCCTTCCCTCGAATCATGAAGTTGAGTTTTCAATAGAACACATACCTAGTGTTATGCCTATTTCAAAGGTTCTTTATAAAATGGCCTCAATTGAGTTGTATAAATTGAAGAAAAAACTCCAAGAGAATATAAATGAGGGATTAATTCAACCAAGTAAATCATCATGGGGTGTACCATTTTTTGTTAAAAATAAATATGGGTCAATGCATCTCTACATTGATTATTGTGAACTTAATAAGATCATGATCAAGAATAAATATCTTCTAACTTATATTGATGATTTTTTTGATCAAATATGAGGATATCAATACATTTACAATACTGATATTTTATTTGTATATTGTCATTTATGAGTAAAAAGAGAGGAAATACTCAAGACAACCATTTGTACAATGTATAGACACTATATATTTTTAGTGATTCCATTTTTATTTTCCAATGGCTCGGTTATCTTCAAGGATATAATGAATAGAGTCTATAGAGATTACCTTTATTAGTTTGTGGTAGTATTTATAGAATATTTTCTTATATATTTCAATATTGAATGAAGAACAGGAAGATCATTTGAGGAATGTGTTGAATACTTTTGAAAGAAGAAGTTGTATGCCAAATTTAGATAGTATAAATTTTGGAAACATAAAGTTTCATTCTTGGGTCATGTAATTAAAAGGGATGGAATATCTATGGATCCTTCATTGAAAAAAATATTGAACATTATCCTAAATAATCATGGTGACTGATATCCACAGTTTTCATAGATCGGTGGATATTATTGATGCTTTGTGAGAAATTTCTCATGGCTATCAAATCCACTAACCAAGTTTACAAGAAATGGATTTAAGTTCATTTGGACCAATGAATGTGACACTACTACAAAATTGGCCTTTAATAATGCTAAAAATGGAATTTATCAGTGCTAGAGAAGCGTTGAATACTAGAGAGAGATTAAAATCTCTGGTCTTTTATCAATGCTAAAAAAGTGCTGATAAAGGGGCATACTGCAGTGTGTTGTAACAGCACACCACAGCACCAAAAACACCACAAAATCAGGAAAATCAAGTAAGAATAAAAAATTTAAATGAAATAAAATTTACAACACAAATACAAGAAAAAAAATTATATTTTAGACATTTCAAACATTGTTTTAAACAATTACATAAGTACAAATTATTACATACATTCAAAAATAGAAATCTTCCTTTGTCTTTTGATCCTAACCCCTTCTAGAGAAAAAAAATAACATTTATAAGAAAAAAATTCTTATGTTAGTAATAATATAAAGAAATAAATTAACAAAAAAAGTTAATTTTAAACTAAACTTTGAGTCGTGTAAGGAACTTTGTGTATCAGATTGAGTTGTGGTTGATTCTTACACGTCACACCATTTTTTATTCGTCTTCAAGAATTATCTCTATAAAAATTAACTAAATAATTATAAGATAAAAATGATAAGTAAATTAATAATTAATAGTAGATATAATGATGAGAAAACAATCTAGTCTCGTTTGCTTGGTTTTGGCAATGTGATGCACGTTTTAAACTAAAATGAAACTTATATATTGAAAATACATGCTTGGAGTCATATTGATCACACCATGTGTTGGATTGAGGTGTTTATGATTCTTACACGTCTCAAATGACTTATGGATCATTTTCCTAAAGTGTCAAAATAATTCGATTTATTTTGCTTGTTTTTTAGAACGTCGCTAGTCTTTTTTACTAAAATGTTATTTTAAACTGGAAACACGCACTTTGACTCATATTGGTCTCATCATGTGTCAGTTTAATGTGATACCAATTCATACATTTCTAAAATGACTTATGAATCATTTTCTTAAATTATAAAGACAATCCAAACATGTTTTCTTGATTTTCAATGAGTGACACTTTTTGAACTAAAATATTGATTTTAAACTGATAACATACACATTGAGTCGTATATGAAAAATAATGTATTGGATTGAGATTAATATGATTCATACACATCATTTGTGACTTATGGATCATTTTCATAAAGTATCAAAACAATCTGAATGCATTTTCTCAATTTTGAGTAGGTTAGTTGTTCTTTTTACTAAGATTGATGTCAATTTTAAATAAAAAGATAATGTTTGAGTCATAACGGTCACACCATGTGTTGGATTGAGCTTTGGATAATTCATACACATCCCAAATTACTTATGGATTATTTTTATAAAGTATCAAAAAAATCTGAATGTGTTTACTCATTTTTGATTACGTCACTTGTATTTTTTACTAAAATGTCATTTTAAACTGGAAACACACACTTTGACTCATACTGATCACATCATGTATCGGTTTGACCTGAGACCAATTAATACACATCAAAAATTACTTATGAATAAATTTATTAAATCATCAAGAAAATCCGAGCATGTTTTCTCGGTTATTAGTGAGTGATATTTTTTGAACTAAACTGTCGATTTTAAACTGATAATGGACACATTGAGTCATACCAGGAACATCGTGTATCATATTGAGGTTAGACTAATTCTTACACATCAAAAATGACTTATTTATCATTTTAAAAAATTATAAAAGCAATCTGAATGATTTTTATCAATTTTGAGTAGGTCAGATGTCATTTTTACTAAAATTGATGTCAATTTTAAATAAAAAGATGCACTTGGAGTCATATCGGTCACACCGTGTGTCATATTGAGGTACGTCTAATTCCTATACATCAAAAATGAATTATATATCATTTCACTAACGTATCAATACAATCCAAATGTATTTTATAAATTTTTAGTAGGTTAGTTGTCATTTTTAGTAAAATTGATGTCAATTTTAAATAAAAAGACGCACTTAGAGTCATATCAGTCACACTGTGCGTCAGATTGAGGTGAGACAGATTCCTACATGTAAAAATGACTTATATATTGTTTTAATAAAGTATAAAAATAAACCAAATGATTTTTATTGGTTTTGAGTAGGTCAGTTTTCATTTTTACTAAAATTGGTGTCAATTTTAAATAAAAAGATGCACTTGGAGTCATACATGTCACACGGTACATCAAAGTGAGGTACGGATGATTCCTACATGTCAAAAATGACTTATGGATCATCTTCTAAAAGTAAAAAAACAATTTGAATGATTTTTATCAGTTTTGATTACATCAGTTTTCATATTTACTAAAATTGATGTCAATTTTAAATAAAAAGACGCACTTTGAGTCATACCGGTCACACCGTGCGTCGGATTGAGGTGCAGTTGATTCCTACATGTCAGAAATGAATTATGGATCATTTTATTAAAGTATAAAAACAATACTAATGATTTTTCTTGATTTTGAGTATGTCACTTTTTTTACTAAAATGTCATTTTAAATTGGAAACATGCACTTTGACCCATACCGATCACATCATGTATCGGTTTGACATGATACCAATTCCTACATGTAAAAAATGAATTATGAATCAATGTACTAAATTATTAATAAAATTTGAGAATGTTTTCTTTGTTTTCAGTGAGTGAAATTTTTTAAACTAAACTGTCGATTTTAAACTGATAACGGACACATTGAGTCATAGTGGTCACATCGTGCATCAAATTGAGATGCGGCTGATTCCAACACATCTCAAATGACTTATGGATCATTTCCATAAATTTTCAAAATAATCAAAATATGTTTGATCGGTTTTCAGTATGTCAATTTTCATTTTTAATAAAGTTAATGTCAATTTTAAATAAAAAGAAGCACTTGGAGTCATACCAATCACACCATGTGTCGAATTGAGGTGAAGTTGATTCCTACATGTCTCAAAGTCTAAAAAATCCTAACTATTGATGTAACCACGTTTTCATTGACTTTCTATATCGAATTTCCCACACTGCATATTGACTTGATGTTCTTAACCAAAAAACCTTTCTCATTATTGAAATTCAGAAGAGCAGATGTAACACCCCAAACTTCCACGGTACGTTTCCCTTTGAATAATGCAATGGCATGCATTGTACGCAACTTCGAGATTCTAACACACCACAACCAATAAAACTAGCCGTTATGAATAGTAATACCTACTTTTTGAAATTTTATAAATTTTATCTTTCGAAATGGACTTCATTTTTTGGATTCGTAATATCGAAATTAGCTTAGGGTGAAATTTTGGTACTTTTCGGATAACTTTCATATTTTGATGAATAGTGAAAATTACTAAATTTTAATTAAAAATAACTTTTGTAATAAAAATAATTAATAGTGATAAATTATTAATTTGAGTGGTTTTAAAGTATATTTAGAATATATTTTTACCATTTAATACAATGTTGGTCATTGGATGTAATTTCACATTTAAACCAGACATAAACAAGCGTCAATCTTTTGATAATTATTACCTCTTAAAAACACGCTATTTGTTTTGACGATGGGAATTAACTTTTAAATTAATTAATGCAGCTGATATGTTTTTAATTTGGTAAAATAGACATCATTTTTGAATTCATAATATCAAATATATCTTAGGCCTAATTTTTGGTATTTTTCTGGAAACTTTCATTTTTTGATGAATAGTAAAACCACTAAGTGGTAGTTAAAAAGCTGAATTTTTCGTAAAACTTAATTTTACCGCTTCTGTGAGTGGAATTTCGAAAATCTGAGAGACATGGTTAATATCAAGGAGTAAAATGTGGTTCAATGAGATGAAAATAATTTTTGGTGAATAGTAACTTTTTACTTTTATTTACCACGGTTAAAAGTAAATATGGTAATTAAGGGTAAAAATGATATTAATATTACCCTAACACATGTACTAATTCTATTGGGCAAGTGTATCTCGACCACAAACAACCTTAGGAGTAAAATATTATCATTTAGGTCCACTTGTATTAGATTAGGACATTTATTATTATTTAATTCAAAGAAGAGTTAAAAGAGTTAAAATAAAAGTTTATTTACTAAAACATTTTTAATATAGGGTTATACATAAGATAAATTAGATTTTAAATATTAATTATAAATATAAAAAGATTTCCTACATAATGGTATTTTATTTATAATTTTTAGACATTAAATAATTTAATTTATTTATGACACAATGGTGATGCAGTAATTACCTAATTAATGAAATATTAAAATAATTGATATTATAAATATAAAAATAAATGTAATTTGAGACTTTTTATGAACTCCACTAATTTTCTAGGTGACATATTAGGATTGATTATATAAATTGTGATCAAAGTAATAATGTTGTTATGAATTTATCAAAAACAAAATACCCAATAGTGTCAAAATTGACATAAAGGAGTTTTTAAAACAAATATTATATTATTAATTTATATTCAATTCCTAAAAATCTAAGGTTCGTCCAAGAGACTTATATCATGATATTTGTATCATTAATGGACCACTTGGGGGTCGCTTGGATGTATATAGTAAGTTTATTAACCATATAATATAAAAATACAAAGAGACATTGTAAAAGTGAAACTAATTAACTAAGAGTTAATACTTAAAGATAAGGTTAATATAATGACCCAAACCTGTCTAAATTCTATTGGTTGAGTGTTTTTCGACCTATCACCACCTTAACCTTTAAATAGTCTACTTTGGAGACATTAGAAACTGAATATGAATTTATTATAAAATAGTATTTTTAGCTTTTCCAAAGGTGCCCCCCACCCCTCTTATAAAAGGGCACTCCCCCTTCTCACTAATTCAAACATTCAAAGAATTTTGGCTCAGCAAAACCCTGCCCAAATACTCTATAAACTTCTCTCACTACAACCTAGAGGCCTAAGTTTGATCAGAAATCCAACCTAAGGAACCCTTTTGATCAAATCAAAATGAAGAACCCGAAGAAGAGGTAATGTTTTCACCACCCTCTTTCAAGTTCCTTTCTTCTTCAACTTCTTCTTTCTTTGTTATTTATATTCTAAAATAATAACTCCAGTATCTTCTATATAATTTGATGTTATTATAAATATGGTAAAACCATATTCAGTATTCTATCTATCCTTTAAATGGCATGTCACCATACGTGCGTACGTACGGCTTACCGTCTCCACGTCGTGGTGTAATTGTCATTCAATAAATTATTATTTGGATGGGTATAATAATGATATGTAATTCATGTAAATAATAAATATAACATGATAATTATTCTATCTATATGATATAACATCCAATTATATATTATTTTAACATCAAAAGAATGATATTGTCGCTCGTACGTACGTACAGACTACCGTCTCCACGAACGCGATGAGATTCATTCTTCATCATATCCATTCAAGTATAATTATCATTTTATGATTAAAAATAATGTTTAAGGACTTGATATAATTCTGGATATGAATAAGATACAACCTATCCATAACAAACACGGCTTACGTAACAAAGAATATAAAGGAAAACGAGTAAGTTAACACCCGAAATGACGATAATACTAAGATATTATTAACAAATCAATGTTAAAAGATCATATATGATATCATATTAATGTAAATTATTCTTGTATAATTCAATAACAATTATTTCACCATTATACAGGAGTTTAATCTACCGTCGACCAAGTAAAAAGTACAAAGTAAGGGGTTTCTTATCTCACTTTTAATTCCGTGAGAATTCCATTGTTCACCACTTATTTATTACATGTGGTGTGTGTACTGCCCATGTTTGTATTAATTGTGTAATATACTTTAATTCATGTATATTTACATCATCATTGTATGATCCTTCTTTCATGGGTGTATTTTTTGTATGTTACCAAATCAATAAGGGAATTTGAAATTTCAATTTCCACTCATTCGGCTTTACGCATACTTCATTGATTATTTTACTCCAAGATTATGTGTAGAATCACTATTCATTTGATTATGTCATAATTTCCACTCCCCTTTCTGTGGATATACTTTTTATACACATAATCACTCCATTGATAAATTCTCAAGTCATCGGTATGAACTTTATAAGAGTAATTTTTACTCAATCTCGATTTGTTGAGATAAACATCCAATTCATTGGTGTTGTTTTTACAAGAATATGTGTGAATGTACTTTGATTGTTTTACACTTAATATCCAGTAATATTTAGTGTATTTATATTTTTCACGCATAGTTATGTCTTTGATTTATCCTTAACCTAAGGATACGGCCTTTATGAGAGATCTCATCTCAATTTACATTCCATTGAGAATTCTTTGTTGTTATACACCAAATCACTTTTATGTGGTGTATATAATGTACTTTGACATAGTATATCATGAATCCCTTTATTCTCATGATATTACAAAGTTTTTATTACCTCAGTTATTTGTATTCAATTGTCTCTCTTTTGGTTAGAAACTCTAACTAAAATACCATTTTTAAATGTTTTAAAGAATTATTCTTATAAATCTTGCTCATTAATGTCCATGTTTTGAAAATGGTTTTAAGGATTTATTTATAGGACATTAAAGTTTTAAAATTAAAACTCCTTTTAAAAGTTTCAAAGTGGTATGGGACACTTTGATTCAAAAATCTATTTTAAATGGCTTCTTGACAAATAGTGTGACTTTTAAATTATTTCAAGAAAAAGGGTGATATTTCTCTCAAATAGTTTTGATGATTATTTTCATATATGTCAATATCCTTCATTATTCTCGATTGAGGTTAATCTATTACAATACAATCTTCCATATTGTATTTAATGAGTTATGGTTGACTGTGGATGTACTATTTTTATACCATTCATGGTTTGTGGGTAAATTATTGACATTTCGTATGCTAGTTTTAATACGAATGTTTATGTTATGTTTCAACTTTTCATATGAGGAATGCATTGGACTTAGTAAGTGACGGGTGGAGCCTGTTATAGCTCCTCGATGCATCGGTAGGTCTCATGAGGCAAACTAGTGTCTTGGCACGAGGCCTTGACAAAATCTTATTTTTAGTCTTGGCACGAGGCCTTGGCTACGTGGTTATGATAGTCTGGCATTATGCATTCCGTCATTATGAAAGTGGTTATTAATATTTTCATGTGATTATTAGACTAGTAGAATATCCATGTGAATAAGTAAATGGCATTATTTCATTTTATCCTTGCCATATTATGCTGAAGTTCAAGTTTAAAAGGCTTTTGTTTTAGTTATACATTGCCTTAAAAAAAATTATTTATGAAAGTTTCCGCTATATTGTTATCCTTAATGAGCATCTGAGCTCACCCCTTTCAATGTTTTATTTTTCCTAGGATGTGAAGAAGTATTTTATGAATGACCTGCAGGGATATTATGAGGGGATATGAATACAATATGTTGTTGTAGTTTTCATTTTATGATGTAATGAAAACTTTATTAATGTATCTAGTGTTTCCAAGGCTACTAAACTAATCGGTATTTCAAGACTTGATATTTCTTGTGATCATGCCAATGTTATGTAATAATTCACCGACTCTGGGTATCTAGGGTCGGGGCATTACAGCAGAGGAAGATATTATATCTATTATATCATTAGAAGTCACCATAATGGGAACATGATCTTTCTCTAATCTTTTGTATTTAAACAACAATAAAGGTTTTTCAGCTAACAAGATCGAATCATTATGCAGTGTCAGTAGTTTGACAAATAAATGTAATGAAAATGGAAAACGTGGTTACACTGGCAGAAAGAATCATTTTATCTCTTTTGTAGATTTCTACAGATAGTTGAAAGTAAAATATGACTTCCCAAAAGATATTTTGAAAAAATTATTAGATAAAAATGGTAAGGAAATTAACTTAAAAATAGTAGATAAAATAATGAAAAAAAATAATTAAATAAGTATTAGGAATTCACCTTTTCCTGAGTATGTATTATTGAGACATTTTCTTATTATCATTATCTCAGTTGCAGGTTCAAAGTCCAATCCCGCATGAACATCAGTAGCTTTGAACAAACCACCCCAACTTGAACAAAAGAATCCATTTGTATAAGAAAATAATTATTATATGAGTACTACTAAAAATAATTAAATTAAACATAAATATGAAACAATACATTAATTCTATGGATAATGATTTTACTATGCAAACATTTTTGACCATAGAGATATGATGATGGTAAATCAAGAATGATGATAAAAAAATTCAAATAGATCTCTCCAAAAAATCAATCAATGAGTGAGGAGGATGAGGATAAAATAAGATACATTGGATTGAATCTTTGAATAGTTTAAGAGAAAGTAAATATATCCTAATGTGTTCAAAAAATATTCATTTTTTATAATAAATAAATAAATACACATAAGATATCCATTATCAAAGGTGAAAGTTATAGATAATTCTAATAAGGGAAACTCAACATTTGATTATTTCAAAGAATTTAAGTATGCTTTGAAGAAAATGGGTAGTTGTATTTAATAAAAGAATTACTCCACTATGGTAGGTATTATCCGCTGAATTCATTCAAAGGTGAAAGTTATAGACAGTTTTTATCCTCATCATCTCATCTTTCAAACAATTATCATTTCATTTTGTTATTTTTCACTCATCCCCCATCTCTTGTGGACATGTCCCTATGTTGCTTGAAATGCTCAAAGCAGTAGTCATCCATATAATGACTACTTCTCATAGTAGTATAAGCAATATAAAACAGATGGGGGTGAGTCCCAAGCAACAAATTGGAATAATAACTATTCGGGAGATGAATTTTATGAGGATGAGAGTTGTACTCCATTGTTTTCTCTAAAAGGGGTAATGCCTCCCATTTGTGAGAATTACATGGATGGTGATCAGAGATTCCTAAGGGTGGAACCAAAAGCCAATGTTAAAGAATGATTTGTTTTTAGATGGATTAAAGTAAAACATATATAGTGTTTATTAAATGTGTGATTAAAGAAATGAAGTGATTTTTAATAAGTATTAATGAGTGGGTTATCATTTCAAAGATGTCTATATTTTTATCAACTATAAGAAATGAAATAAAGGCTGAAGTCAATGAATAAAATGTCATTGGTGATCGGAAAGTTTTGGTGAAAACTCGAAGGAGTAAGACTCTACAAAAAATCTCATTTTTTCCAAGTAGAGCCTAAATCATTTGGAGAGGTTTACAAGGATGATAATTGGATCAAATCTATGCATGAGGAGCTTGATCTGAATAAGAACAATGTGACATGGGAAATTGTTCCAAGGCTGGAAAATAGAAATGTTATCAGAACCAAGTGGGTGGTCAGTAATAAACTCATTGACTATAGAAAAGTGTCTCAAAATAAAAAATGGATAGTGTGCAAGGGGAAATCCTAGATCAAAAATATAAGTCTTTACATAATGCAAAAATAATCACTTGTAATAACGTAATCTGAAAAAATAACTAATCAAATATAATTATTATCATTCGAACGAAATATGAATTTTATAAGAAAGATTCTTAGAATAAAAATTTTACATATGAAAATAAAATCCCTTTAGAAAAATAAATCAAGTTAAAATAAATAAACAATTAATCTATTTTAAAAATTATAATTCTAAAAAAAATATCATCTTCAAAATAAATCCTTAGAATAAAAATAAATTTCCTTACTACTAAAATTTGAACATAAAAAATAAAATGGATAATCTCCCTTATGTGATTGCAGAATATTTCTTCTTCTTTGTAACACCCCAAGCTTCCACAGTACGTTTCCCTTTGAATAATGCAATGGCGTGCATTGTACGCAACTTCGAGATTCTAACACACCATAACCAATCAAACTAGTCGTTATGAATAGTAATACCTACTTTTTGAAATTTTATAAATTTTATCTTTAGAAATGAACTTCATTTTTGGATTTGTAGTATCGAAATTAGCTTAGGGTGAAATTTTGGTACTTTTCGGATAACTTTCATATTTTGATGAATAGTGAAAATTACTAAATTTTAATTAAAAACAACTTTTTTAATCGAAATAATTAATAGTGATAAATTATTAATTTGAGTGGTTTTAAAGTATATTTAGAATATATTTTTACTATTTAATACATTGTTGGTCATTGGATGTAATTTCACATTTAAACCAGACATAAACAAGTGTCAATCTTTTGATAGTTATTATCTCTTAAAAACACGCTATTTGTTTTGACGACAGGAATTAATTTTTAAATTAATTAATGAAACTGATATGTTTTGAATTTGGTAAAATAGACATCATTTTTGAATTCAAAATATCAAATATAGCTTAGGCCTAATTTTTGGTATTTTTCTGAAAACTTTCATTTTTTGATGAATAGTGAAACCACTAAGTGGTAGTTAAAAAACTAAATTTTTCATAAAACATAATTTTACCGCTTCTGTGAGTGGAATTTCGAAAATCCGAGAGACACGGTTAATATCAAGGAGTAAAATGTGGTTCAACGAGATGAAAATAATTTTTGATGAATAGTAACTTTTTACTTTTATTTTATAACGGTTAAAAGTAAATAGGGTAATTAAGGGTAAAAATGATATTAATATTACCCTAACACATGTCCTAATTCTATTGGACAAGTGTATCTCGACCAAAAACAACCTTAGGAGTAAAATATTATCATTTAGGTCCACTTGTATTAGATTAGGACATTTATTATTATTTAATTCAAAGAACAGTTAAAAGAGTTAAAATCAAAGTTCATTTACTAAAACATTTTTAATATAGGGTTATACATAAGATAAATTCGATTGTAAATATTTATTAGAAAGATAAAAATATTTCCTACATAATGGTATTTTATTTATAATTTTTATACATTGAATAATTTAATTTATTTATGACACAATGGTGATGCAGTAATTACCTAATTAATGAAATATTAAAATAATTAATATTATAAATATCAAAATAAATGTAATTTGAGACTTTTTATGAATTCCAATAATTTTATAGGTTAATATGACATATTATGATTGAGTATATAAATTTTTTTTGAAGTAATAATGTTGTTATGAATTTATCAAAAACAAAATACCCAATAGTGTCAAAGTTGACATAAAAGAGTTTTTAAAACAAATATTATATTATTAATTTATATTCAATTCCTAAAAATTTAAGGTTTGTCCAAGAGAATTATATCATGATAGGTGTATCATTACTGTACCACTTGAGGGTCTCTTGGATGTATATAGTAAGCTTATTAACCATATAATATAAGAATACAAAGAGACATTGTAAAAGTGAAACTAATTAACTAAGAGTTAATATTTAAAGATAAGGTTAATATAATGACCCAAACCTGTCTAAATTCTATTGGTTGAGTGTTTTTCGACCCATTACCACCTTAACCTTTAAATAATTCACTTTTGAGCCATTAGAAACCGAATATGAATTTATTATAAAATAATATTTTTAGCTTTTCCGAAGGTGCCCCTCACCCCTCTTATAAAAGGGCACTCCCCCTTCTCACTAATTCACACATTCAAAGCCTTTTGGCTCGGCCAAAACCTGACCAAATACTCTCTAAACTTCTCTCAATACAACCTAGAGGCCTTATTTTGATCAGAAAGCCAACCTAGGGATCCCTTTTGATCAAATCAAAAGGAAGAACCCGAAGAAGAGGTAATGTTTTCACCACCCTCATTCAAGTTCCTTTCTTCTTTAACTTATTATTTATTTGTTATTTCTATTCTAAAATAATAAATCTAGTATCTTCTATATACTGTGATGTTATTATAAATATGGTACAACCATATTCAGTATTCTATCCATCCTTTGAATGGCATGTCACCATACGTGCGTACGTACGGCTTACAGTCTCCACGTCGTGGTGTAATTGTCATTCAATAAATTATTATTTGGATGGGTATAATAATGATGTGTAATTAATGTAAATAATAAATATAACATGATAATTATTCTGTATATATGATATACCATCCAATTATATATTATTTTAACATCAAAAGAATGATATTGTCGCTCGTGCGTACGTATGGACTACCGTCTCCACGAACGCGATGAGATTCATTCTTCATCATATCCATTCAAGTATAATTATCATTTTATGATTAAAAATAATGTTTAAGGACTTGATATAATTCTGGATATGAATAATATACAACCTATCCATAACAAACATGGCTTACGTAACAATGAATATAAAGGAAAACGAGTAAGTTAACACCCGAAATGACGATAGTACTAAGATATTATTAAAAAATCAATGTTAAAAGATCATATATGATATCATATTAATGTAAATTATTCTTGTATAATTCAATAACAATTATTTCACAATTATACAGGAGGTTAACCTACCGTCGACCAAGTAAAAAGTACAAAGTAAGGGGTTTCTTATCTCACTTTTAATTCCGTGAGATTTCCATTGTTCACCACTTATTTATTGCATGTGGTGTGTGTACTGCCCATGATTGTATTCATTCTGTAATATACTTTAATTTATGGATATTTACATCATCATTGTATTATACTTATTTTATGGGTGCATGTTTCATAAGTTACTAAATCGATAAGGGAATTTGAAATTTCAATTTCCACTCATTCGGCTTTACGCATACTTCATTGATTATTTTACTCCAAGATTATGTATGGAATCACTATTCATTTGATTATGTCATAACTTCCACTCCCCTTTCTGTGGATATACTTTTTATACACATAATCACTCCATTGATAAATTCTCAAGTCATCCGTATGAACTTGATAAGAGTAATTTTTACTCAATCTCGATTTGTTGAGATAAACATCCAATTCATTGGTGTTGTTTTTACAAGAATATGTGTGAATGTACTTTGATTGTTTTACACTGAATATCCAATCATATTTAGTGTATTTATATTTGTCATACATAATTATGTCGTTAATTTATCCTTAACCTAAGGATACAGCCTTTATGAGAGATTTCATCTCAATTTACATTCCATTGAGACTTCTTTGTTGTTATACACCAAATCACTTTTATGTGGTGTATATAATGTACTTTGACATATTATATCATGAATCCATTTATTCTCATGATATTACAAAGTTTTTATTACCTCAATTATTTGTATTCAAGTGTCTCTCTTTTGGTTAGAAACTCTAAATAAAATACCATTTTTAAATGTTTTAAAGACTTATTCTTCTAAATATTGCTCATTAATGTCCATGTTTTAAAAATGGTTTTAAGGATTTATTTATATGGACATTAAAGTTTTAAAATTAAAACTCATTTTAAAAGTTTCAAAGTGGTATGGGACACTTTGATTCAAAAATATATTTTTAAATGGCTTCTTGACAAATAGTGTGACTTTTAAATGATTTCAAGAAAAAGGGGGATATTTCTCTCAAATAGTTTTGATGGTTATTTTCATCTATGTCAATATCCTTCATTATTCTCGATTGAGGTTAATATGATACAATAAAATCTCCCATATTGTATCTAATGAGTTATGTTTTACTATGGATGTGTTATTTTTATACCATTCATGGTTTGTGGATAAGTATTGACATTTCGTATGCTAGTTTTAATACGAATGTTTATGTTATGTTTCAAACTTTTCATATGAGGAATGCATTGGACTTAGTAAGTGACGGGTGGAGCCCTCTATAGCTCCTCGATGCATCAGTAGGTCTCATGAGACAAACTAGTGTCTTGGCACGAGGCCTTGACAAAATATTATTTGTAGTCTTGGCATGAGGCCTTGGCTACGTGGTTATGATAGTTTGGCATTATGCATTCCGTCATTATGAAAGTGGTTATTAATATTTTCATGTGATTATTAGACTAGTAGAATATCCATGTGAATAAGTAAATGGAATTATTTCATTTTATCCTTTCCATATTATGCTGAAGTTCAAGTTTAAAAGGCTTTTGTTTTAGTTATACATTGCCTTAAATTTTTGTGTTTATTTATGAAAGTTTCCGCTATATTGTTATCCTTACTGAGCATCTGAGCTCACCCCTTTCAATGTTTTATTTTTTCCAAGATGTGAAGAAGTATTTTATGAATGACCTGTAGGGATAATATGAGGGGATATGAAGACAATATGTTGTTGTATTTTTTCACTTATTGATGTAATTCAAACTTTATTAATGTATCTAGTGTTTCCAAGGCTACTAAACTAATCGGTCTTTCGAGACCTGATCTTTCTTGTGATCATGCCAATGTTATGTAATAATGTACCGACTCTGGGTATCTAGGGTCGGGACGTTACAGTTGGTATCAGAGGAATTTTAGTACAAACCTTGGAAGCTAGATTTAGATAAACTCTTATTAGAGCTTGTAGACCTAAGATGAACTTTGAGGATTAGTATAGAAGAACATCCTATAATTTTGGTATTGTAGAGATTTTGTGAGTTTTCTGAGCAATACATCCCTATCTGGATACGAGCAGGTAGAGGCGGCTCTGGCACAGATGTACCTAGGGGTAAAACCTGAAAACACCGCTTTGAGCTAGACTCGAATGGGAACTGGTGCACGACAACGGGCCTTGCTTCACTCTTGGTTACGACACTCCTGGGGGATATGCTTAGGATAATTTACATTTTCTTTACAAACCATTTTGAAGTATTATATATATAAGATGAGAGTAAATGACCTTGGTTAATCCTAATGTGTTTCAAATTGAGAATATGGTGACATGTTAATCTTTAAATGATTTTATGACTACTGTTACTCACACAATGCTTTCTGGTTTTAGTCAATGGCTGGATTCCAAGGAATTCATAGTGACTTTGAGAATGATGTACAAGGTAGGAATGGTGGTGGAAATGAGAAACAAAATGGAATGTTGATAGGCGTAAAAGATATCATCTTTATGCCAAATCAATTTTCCAAAAATATGATCAGTAATATATATATTAACCAATTCTCGTACTCAAAAAATAAGAGAAAGGTGATGAATGATAAGAGCTCCATTAGTGGAGACCATGGAGAAAGGAATCCTCAATTTCCATCATGCAGGAAATTTGGAAGGAGACACCCAGGAAAGTGTCTCAATGGGACAAAGAAATGCTTTACGTGCGGTAAGGAAGGACATAAAGTGAAGAATTGCCGATGAAAAATGAAGAGTACTATAGAAGAATATAAAAATGGTCCCAAGAATCTATTTACAGTCATTTTCCATAAATGTAGGGGACCTGGGCATTACCCGAGTGAATGCCCAATTCTATAGGATATTTTCTTGGTCAAAGAAGAAGCTATGTGGGAATAAATGGTTGGAGAAATGTTTAAAAAGTATTAGTGCTCCTTATTGATGGGTTTACTTTGGAATAATTTTCTCTTGTATTTTTAACCTTGTAGTTTTACATGTGAGAATGATATTTGAGTAAGAATTATCTTTTCTCTTGTGGATATAGTTATGAATAACCATTTGGTTTTATATGATCGTTGGGTTTGAGGAAATTATAAGTTATTATAATTTGGGATGAAAATGCAAGGTCTGAGATAAGATTTGTGGTTAAATTATGTTATGGTTATTTTGAGGAATTTATCTCATTTTGGTAATGTTATAAAATATAGTTTTTTAAAAAGGACAACACGCAGACCGTGTGACAATCCGTCACGTCAGACAAAGCTGTGGGAATCGAACCCACAACCAAAGTGCAATTGGGATTTATCGCCTACCACTGGACTACGTGAAGTCCCTGGTTAGTGTGACTATTATTTTTAGTTAAATGATTTTATTGATCAATAATAATTTGATTTGGGATCTTATTTCTTATCAAATGAATACCCTTAGTATAGGAAAATGATTTGGTGATTAAGTGATAAATGTTATTTTGGAAGTTGTTCGCTTTTTTGTGAACACTATATGCCCAAAGAAAATAGAATAGTATGGGATTTCATTTGAGGAGTAATGGTGGATTTTTATCTATGTTTTTATTGTGTATTTATAGTGATATGGGTTATTTATGGAAATGATTAGGTTAATTACTTTTAAGTATGTGACTTTAAGAGTAATTAATGTCATTTGGAGATACAATTTAACGTGGAAGACTACATTCTTATAAGTTTTGGGTTTCAATATTAGTTTGGATTATATTGAAGGATGTTAAGGACAATTGATTATTGAATGGTATTTATTTAACTTTGGGGTATTGATGGTTTAATTTTAGAAATTAAGATTAGTGTTTTTTTTCTCTAATGGAATATCCATTTGGGGGATCATCGGATATTATACTAACCATTTTGGTTTTGATTAATCTCTAAAGACAAGGTAAATATATAGTTTATCCTACGTGGATCATGTATTTCTATAGAAGTTTATTCTAGCTCTTTCATTGTGACCAAGTCTTCTTGAATACTCATAGTTCAAAAAAAATGAGTTAGTGGTAAAAATTTATTAAAGAATGAAACACTACTTAAAAAGTAAGTATATCTCTTTATGTTCTTATTCAATATCATAAATGAATTCCTCATCCTTATGTAATGTAACTTAAAACAAAAAATGTTGTCCGTTTACTTTTCCTACTGGGAGACTAATGACCGTTTGTCCCAACACAAGTTTGTGATTTTCTTATTGTTAACTTTCTCCTGATCATGTTTTCTATCCCTATCCATCAGAACTTAACACTTAGTTTATCCTCCATATCCATGTTTTCCTACATGGAATCCTAGTATAGGTTATCTTGGGTGACCTTTATACCTCTCTTCCTTTCTTTTAAAGTGATAGTTTTATTGACTCTTTTTCCGATGTGGGACTTTCCATTATATTCTCAGGACCAATTTTAAAAAAATTGTGAGGACGCAATTTATTGAATGAGGGAGAATGTAACACCCTAAGATTCCATGCTACGTTTCCCTTTGAATAATGCAATGGCGTGCATTGTACGCAACTTCGAGATTCTAACACACCACAACCAATCAAACTAACCGTTATGAATAGTAATACCTACTTTTTGAAATTTTATAAATTTTATCTTTAGAAATGGACTTCATTTTTGGATTCGTAATATCGAAATTAGCTTAGGGTGAAATTTTGGTACTTTTCGGATAACTTTCATATTTTGATGAATAGTGAAAATTACTAAATTTTAATTAAAAACAACTTTTTTAATCGAAATAATTAATAGTGATAAATTATTAATTTGAGTGGTTTTAAAGTATATTTAGAATATATTTTTACCATTTAATACATTGTTGGTCATTGGATGTAATTTCAAATTTAAACCAGACATAAACAAGTGTCAATCTTTTGATAGTTATTATCTCTTAAAAACACGCTATTTGTTTTGACGACGGGAATTAATTTTTAAATTAATTAATGCAACTGATATGTTTTTAATTTGGTAAAATAGACATCATTTTTGAATTCATAATATCAAATATATCTTAGGCCTAATTTTTGGTATTTTTCTGGAAACTTTCATTTTTTGATGAATAGTGAAACCACTAAGTGGTAGTTAAAAAACTAAATTTTTCATAAAACATAATTTTACCGCTTCTGTGAGTGTAATTTCGAAAATCCGAGAGATACGGTTAATATCAAGGAGTAAAATGTGTTTCAATGAGATGAAAATATTTTTTGGTTAATAGTAACTTTTTACTTTTATTTACCACGGTTAAAAGTAAATAGGGTAATTAAGGGTAAAAATGATATTAATATTAGCCTAACACATGTCCTAATTCTATTGGACAACTGTATCTCGACCAAAAACAACCTTAGGAGTAAAATATTACCATTTAGGTCCACTTGTATTAGATTAGGACATTTATTATTATTTAATTCAAAGAAGAGTTAAAAGATTTAAAATCAAAGTTTATTTACTAAAACATTTTTAATATAGGGTTATACATAATATAAATTAGATTGTAAATATTCATTAGAAAGATAAAAATATTTCCTACATAATAGTATTTTATTTATAATTTTTATACATTAAATAATTTAATTTATTTATGACACAATGGTGATGCATTAATTACCTAATTAATGAAATATTAAAATAATTGATATTATAAATATCAAAATAAATGTAATTTGAGACTTTTTATGAATTAAACTAATATTCTAGGTTAATATTACATATTATTATTGATTATATAAATTTTTGTTCGAAGTAATAATGTTGTTATGAATTTATCAAAAACAAAATACCCAATAGTGTCAAAGTTGACATAAAAGAGTTTTTAAAACAAATATTATATTATTAATTTATATTCAATTCCTAAAAATCTAAGGTTCGGCCAATATACTTACATCATGATAGGTGTATCATTAATGGACCACTTGGGGGTCTCTTGGATTTATATAGTAAGTTTATTAACCATATAATAAAAAAATACAAAGAGACATTGTAAAAGTTAAACTAATTAACTAAGAGTTAATACTTAAAGATAAGGTTAATATAATGACCCAAACCTGTATAAATTCTATTGCTTGAGTGTTTTTCGACCCATCCCAACCTTAACCATTAAATAATTCAATTTTGTTCCATTAGAAACCGAATATGAATTTATTATGAAATAATATTTTTAGCTTTTCCAAAGGTGCCCTTCACCCCTCTTATAAAAGGGCACTCCCCCTTATCACTAATTCACACATTAAAAGCCTTTTGGCTCAACCAAAACCTGCCCAAATACTCTCTCAACTTATCTCACTACAACCTAGAGGCCTTAGTTTGATCATAAAGCCAACCTAAGGAGTCCTTTTTATCAAATCAAAAGGAAGAACCCGAAGAAGAGGTAATGTTTTCACCACCCTCATTCAAGTTTCTTTCTTCTTCAACTTCTTATTTATTTGTTATTCCTATTCTAAAATAATAACTCCAGTATCTTATATATACTTTGATTTTATTATAAATATGGTACAACCATATTCAGTATTCTATCCATCCTTTGAATGGCATGTCACCATAAGTGCATACGTACGGCTTACCGTCTCCACGTCGTGGTGTAATTGTCATTCAATAAATTATTATTTGGATTGTATAATAATGATGTTTAATTCATTTAAATAATAAATATAACATGATAATTATTTTTTATATATGATATACCATCCAATTATATATTATTTTAACATCAAAGGAATGATATTGTCGCTCGTACGTACGTACGGACTACCGTCTCCATGAATGCGATGAGATTCATTCTCCATCGTATCCATTCAAGTATAATTCTCATTTTATGATTAAAAATAATGTTTAAGTACTTGATATAATTCTGGATATGAATAAGATACAACTTAGCCATAATAAACACGGCTTACGTAACAAAGAATATAAAGGAAAACGAGTAAGTTAAAACCCGAAATGACGATAATACTAAGATATTATTAACAAATCAATGTTAAAATATCATATATGATATCATATTAATGTAAATGATTATTGTATAATTCAATAAAAATTATTTCAAAATTATACAGGAGGTTAATCTACCATCGACCAAGGAATAAGTACAAAGGGGTTTCTTATCTCACTTTTAATTCCGTGAGATTTCCATTATTCACCACTTATTTATTGCATGTGGTGTGTGTACTTCCCATGATTGTATTCATTGTGTAATATACTTTAATTTATGGATATTTAAATAATAATTGTATTATCCTTATTTCATGGGTGCATGTTTCATAAGTTACCAAATCGATAAGGGAATTTGAAATTTCAATTTCCACTCATTCAGCTTTACGCATACTTCATTGATTATTTTACTCCAAGATTATGTGTGGAATCACAATTCATTTGATTATGTCATAATTTCCACTCCTCTTTCTATGGATATACTTTTTATACACATAATCACTCCATTGATAAATTCTCAAGTCATCGGTATGAACTTGATAACAATAATTTTTACTCAATATCGATTTGTTGAGATAAACATCCAATTCATCGGTGTTGTTTTTATAAGAATATGTGTGAATGTCCTTTGATTGTTTTACACTGAATATCCAATAATATTTAGTGTATTTATATTTGTCACACATAATTATGTCATTGATTTATCCTTAACCTAAGGATATGGCCTTTATGAGAGATTTCATCTCAATTTACATTCCATTGAGACTTATTTGTTATTATACACCAAATCACTTTTATGTGGTGTATATAATGTACTTTGACGTAGTATATCATGAATCCATTTATTCTCATGATATTACAAAGTTTTTATTACCTCAATTATTTGTATTCAAGTGTCTCTCTTTTGGTTAGAAACTCTAACTAAAATACAATTTTTAAATGTTTTAAAGACTTATTCTTCTAAATCTTGCTCATTAATGTCCATGTTTTAAAAATGGTTTTAAGGATTTATTTATATGGACATTAAAGTTTTAAAATTAAAACTCCTTTTAAAAGTTTCAAAGTGGTATGGGACACTTTGATTCAAAAATCTATTTTTAAATGGATTCTTGACAAATAGTGTGACTTTTAAATGATTTCAAGAAAAAGGGGGATATTTCTCTCAAATAGTTTTGATGGTTATTTTCATCTATGTCAATATCCTTCATTATTCTCGATTGAGGTTAATATGATACAATACAATCTTCCATATTGTATCGAATGAGTTATGTTTGACTTTGGATGTGCTATTTTTATACCATTCATGGTTTGTGGATAAGTATTGACATTTCGTATGCTAGTTTTAATACGAATGTTTTTGTTATGTTTCAAACTTTTCATATGAGGAATGCATTGGACTTAGTAAGTGACGGGTGGAGCCCGCTATAGCTCCTCGATGCATCGGTAGGTCTCATGAGACAAACTAGTGTCTTGGCATGAGGCCTTGATAAAATCTTATTTGTAGTCTTGGCACGAGGCCTTGGCTACGTGGTTATGATAGTCTGGCATTATGCATTCTGTCATTATGAAAGTGGTTATTAATATTTTCATGTGATTATTCGACAAGTAGAATATCCATGTGAATAAGTAAATGGAATTATTTTATTTTATCCTTGCCATATTATGCTGAAGTTCAAGTTTAAAAGGCTTTTGTTTTAGTTATACATTGCCTTAAATTTTTATGTTTATTTATGAAAGTTTCCGCTATATTGTTATCCTTACTAAGAATCTGAGCTCACCCCTTTCAATGTTTTATTTTTCCCAGGATGTGAAGAAGTATTTTATAAATGACCTGTAGGGATAGTATGAGGGGATATGAAGACAATATGTTTTTGTAGTTTTTCACTTATTGATGTAATGTAAACTTTATGAATATATCTAGTGTTTTCAGGGCTACTAAACTAATTGGTCTTTCGAGACTTGATCTTTCTTGTGATCATGCCAATGTTATGTAATAATGCACCGACTCTGGGTATCTAGGGTCGGGGCGTTACATTCTTCTTCTAATCAGAAAATGTCACTCACTCCCACTGATATTTGTGTGCAGTGTACCAGTAAGATGAAAGCAGGATATGAAACACTTAAAAGAATGAGGAAGGCCAAGCCAAACCGTTGAGAAAGACTCCCATTTATATTCTACTGATAAAAAATAATGGATTGTATTTTATTCATTCATTCATCTTGGAACTTGCTGATCAAGATGTTATTGGGTCCACTTATATGAATTTTTATTTTTCATTGATGTTTACAGAATAGAAACAAAGAAGAAAATTTCATAGAGATCAAATCGGATACAGATATCAATTGAAAGTGTAAGTATTTTCTATTTTGTTTTAATCTAAACAACATAGAATTATTTAAGAATCTCAGACCTCATTCAAAGGAAAAAACAATGAATTTGGGTTTGTTTTATTATAGGATAGTTCAATTGGGCTTGATGGGATACACGAATGTGGGATGAGAAGGTTCAGTGGATAACTGAGGGAAATTAGAGATATCGAAAAACCTGGATTTTGTTCGAGCCTTGGTTTCATTCTACCCATGAATCACTCGAGTCTTGGATTCGAGACTTAGAAAGTTGGAGGCTTGATTCTAGCCTAGATTCAATCTTGGATTCGATAATGATGAGTGTTGGCAGCAGGTCCCTTCCGCGGAGAGCTTCGAATATCGTGAATTAGTTCGCTATGGTTAGGGTTCTTAAAATAGATCACAACACTTTTATCAGTGCTTCCAAAAAATGTGCTAATAAAGATACATTTTATCAGTACTAAGTTAATAAGCACTGATAAAATAAATCTTTATCAGCGCTTTTTTTAGCCCTGATAAAGATTGATTTTATCAATACTTTTTTAGCGTTGATAAATCTCTATTTTTATCAATGCTAAAAAATACTGATAAATACTTATAATACTTTTTTTTAAAATAATAGTTTTTAAAAAAAAGGTATAATTATTATATATAATTATAATACTTATAATAATACTTTTTATAAAATAATAATTTTATAATTCTTTGAATATATAATTATTTATTTATAATTATATAAATACTTTTTTAAAAATAATATTTATATCATTATATATATTTATATAATTATATATATATATATTAAATATATTCATTATTTAAATAAATTTATTATAATTTTATAATTATTTATTTATAATTATATAAATACTTTTTAAATAAATATTATTTATTTATTTATAATTATAAATGTATAAAAATAATAAATATACATTTATAAATATATTTATTTATAAATATATTTTTACAAATGTATTTTTAACAATATTAATGAATATTTAATCTTAAGTGCAAGCTTGTTAAAAATGAGTAAAATTGATTAATTAAAAATGAGTACAATATTGAAAATTTGGTTAAGTTTGATTGATATAAATCATTAAAAAATGGATATATATTGAAATAAAGATGAATACATATTGAAAATATTAAAACATAGTAAATAAATATATATAAAATAAATAATATAAATTTATTAAATTCCCAAAAAAAAATATTTGTTTGTATGTGTATGTGTATAAAAATGAATTAATTACTTATATGTGAAATCAATAAGATACATTTGATCTGTGTTAAATTGAAAAATAAAACGACATTCTATTATATCCATTACTCGATGAAATTAGTCAGTATTTTTCATTCGTATTAATTTTTAATTATAAATCATTATTCACTAAATATATTACTATTTAATGTAAAGCATAAATATTTTGTATTATATATATATATATATATTATTATTTTTTAATGGTTGAGGGTCAAACCCCCTTTATTGAACATAAAAAGGATAGAACATATTTTAGAACTAGGAAAGAGGGAACCCATTACAAGAAGGGAAAATGCCTTGAAAAACAAAATAAACAAAGGTCAAAAAGATCTTACAAGTCCAAAAGAAACAAACATCCAAGAAAGTACTAGAAAATATTATCGCCCCCCTCACTAGATAGCACAACAGTGAGATCAATCAAAATAATGCATCACCCCCTCTGCCAAGAATTTGTACTGTGTTGGTGGCACAATGTGGTAGAGCTCCAACCAATATAGAAATGCAGAGGAGAGTCGAATGAAAGGTGATAGCACACCCTTCTCTCTTTCGAGTCGCCCACACGACAAAGCATGAAATGAACTCTCATCAATGTCAACCTGATGCAACAAAATATTAGACTGAAAAACACTGAGCAACTATCATGGAAAGGTACCCCTCCGTTCATCAAAGTGACGATGCGTGGATGAATGATGGGTGTCATCACACTCATCCCTCTTTCGAGGCATCCCACCCAACGACACATGTTAAATGATGCACTGCATCCAAATGTAACAAGGAAAACCATTACCCGTGAAGAAATCTAATTCATAAGAACACACACAACCAAAGAGACCAATTCATAACATGATGAAATTCTAGTAAATCACTCCTGAGTAGTGAAAAACCAGATTAACATCCAACACATTACAATCACAACTCAGATAAATGACATCCAGAACCTCTGGAGTGTCATCATCTCTAACTACTGAAATAGAGCCAAATCCACACAAATCACCCAAAGAATACCAATCGAATTCATACGAGACAAACCTTCAACGTGCCGAACCAAGGCCAACCCCAAACCTCAGTTCCAGTGTGTCCTCGAACCAGATCCACCAAGAATCCACCTCCCCTAAGATCACAACAATGAAGAAGCGACATAAATGATCGAATCTAGACAGATTCAAATCTGATGTGTGGTGGATCAAAAACCCACCATCACTGTTTGGGGAAAACCATGAAGCCAGTGCCACCGTAACAACCATCATCATGATATATGAGGAGGCGAGACCCAAAGTAGAACTAAAAGTGAGGGAGGTGAAGCTAGACGGTGATAGAAGATCTGTCCCAGATGGAGGTGTGAAATTGGAGAATCCGTGGTGAAGCTCCATGAAATGGAGTTGAGACAATCTCCAAGAACCCACCAATGATGAGAATTAAGTGAGAGGCAAGGAGATGATATCCCACCATAGAGGAAGTTGAGACAATCTCAATTTATTCATTTTTAATAATAATTATTTAATTAATTAAATTTATAATATTAATTTAATAAATAATTTTATTTTTTATTTATTTCATTATTTCATTTTATTCGGACTTTTATCAACACTAAAAAGAACTAATAAAGGATTCTTTTATAGGTTCTAAAAATAAATCATTGATAAAGGACACCCTTTATCAACACTAAAACAAATGAGCTGATAAAGGTTGTTTTTTATCAGTGCTAAAAAATGCACTGATAAAGAGTGTATTTTATCAGTGCTAGAAAAAAGAGCTAATAAAGGGTACCTTTATCACTACTTTTTTTCTAGCATTGTTAAAGGTTTGTTTTGTATTAGTGTGAAAATAATTCACTACTACAAAAATGGGCTTTATCAGCGCTCAAAAAGGGCTTTAATAGTGCTAAAAAAGCGTTGTAAAGCTCAGCGCTGATAAAGGGGGGGGCTTTATCAGTGCTAAATAAGCGCTGATAAATGCCCTATCTGCTGCAACATAAAATTCTACAGTAGCACACCCAAACAAGACCTGCAAGAAATTCAACATCTCAACAAGTATACCCATACAAAATTAACACATAATTCATAAGGTAATTACACCAAGTATATCCATACACCATTAACAAATAATTCATAAGTTAATTAAATACATAAAGAATTCGATTCAGAATTCAGGGGGTTGGGGGTTGTTCAGGGGTTTGGGGTGGCTTTCTAGGGGGGGGGGGGGTAGGGGGTGTCTATGGGATGGGGGTGTCTGGGTGGATAGGGGTGTCCAAGAGGGGTGGGGTGGTCCAGGAGGTTGGGGGTTGTCCAAGGGGGTGGGGTGGTGTCCAGGAGGGTGGGGGTGGTCGTCCATGGGTGGGGGTGTCCAGGGTGTGGGGTGTCCAGGTGGTGGGGTGGTGTCTAGGAGGGGTAGGGGTGTCATCAAGGGGGTTGGTGGGTGTCCAGGGGGGCTGTCCAGGGGGGGTTGTCCATAGGGGTGTCCAGGGGATGGGGGTGTCTGAGGGGTTGGGGGGCTTTCTAGGGGGTGGGGGTGTCCAGAGGGGTGGGGTGTCCAAAGGGTGGGGTGGTTTCCAGGGGATGGGGGGCGGTCCAGGGGGTTGGTGGGGCTGTCCAAGGGGGGTGGGGTGGTGTCTAGGGGGTGGGGGTGTTTGTCCATGGGGTGGGGGTGTCCAGGGGGTGGGGGAGGTGTCCAGGTGGTGGGGTGGTGTCTAGGAGGGGTGGGGGCGTCCAGAGGGTTGGGGGGCCGTCCAGGGGGGGGTGGGGGTGTCCAGGGTGGTGGGGGGTGTCTAGGGGGGGTGGGTGTCTGGGGGGGCTGTCCAGGGGGGATGTCTGTAAGAACCCGAATCTTCTTTTCAGGTACGCTTTTCCTTTTTCTGGAGTTTTTGAGAAAAATGAACTTTCTGGAAATTTTTGAAGTACACGCCGTGTACTCTTTTCCCGCTGAAGCCGTGTGCTGGCCGTATCCGGGCCACACACACGGTGTGTAAGGGTGACGTGGAGGCCATTTTTGGTGGATTATAGAAAAGAACTAGTACACGTCATGTACTCTAAAAGTACACGCCGTGTACTTTCTTTTTTTTCATTAAACGGACCGGGGTCGCGCCTGACGCACAAAAGCATCTTCTTCTCCAGGTTTCGTTCATCCGAGAGTGACCATACGGTTGAATCTTCTCCAACCCACCATGCCTCCGTCCGACCTCCATTCCATCCGTCGTCGATTGCGTTGGAAGCGCAGCGGTGAGTTCTCCGTTCTGCTTTAGCCTTGTTTCTCGATTCCTCCTCGTTTTCAAGTTATCATAGGTTGATCGTTTTGTGCGTTTTCTTAGATCTACATCATTCTAAGGGGAATCTATCATCATGTTTCACTTATATCGATGTACTGAGATCGAGGTAGGTGGTTAGTTTCCCTACGTTGAATGTCTTTGAGTTTTTGGTGCAAAAGTGTCAGATACCCATGTATCAGGTATATCGGGTTAGGGTTTTTATCCTATTTTGTTATCTGACTTAGATTGCTTGTATGATTGAGATTATTAGATGATTAATAATTGCTTGTTAGCATGTTTAAGGATCACCCCACGGGTGTTTACCCTTGTTTTGGCTGTTGATTGTCGTTTGGCACGGTTTGCCTATGAGGCAACCCTTTTTCACATTGCTAGTATACCTGTTGACTTGATTTCATGTATTGCCTAATGTTTATATTCTTGTGGATGCATTTGTAGCGATTAGCCAAGTAGTTTCTAAACTTACTTAGGCTGCTAACAGTCGATTACGCACTACTAAACTGCTCAGGGCTGAGTGAACCTGGTGTGGTAGACTGAAGGGGGAATTGATGATTAGGGCTTCCCTAGAGAGTCTGTTATAATTATTATCGATCACAGAACCTATGGGAATGGGACTTTGTGCTTCCTCAGAGTGTCCTTAGTTACATAGAGAGACTATAGGGGGAATTAGATGTAAGTGCTTCCTCATAGAGTCTATATCTTTCGTTGTAAGACCACAGGGGAATTGACGGTGAGAGCTTCCCAGAGTGTCTGTACCTTTGTACGTCTACTTGACTAGAGGGGTTTGCTAGTAGGAGCCACCCAGAGAGTCAGTGCTTTATTTTTTGGTTGGTTGTGATGATTCCACCAAGACAAATAACAAGCTTGGGTTTGTACTGCTTGCTATTTAGGTAGACTACTGAGTTACCTATTGTGATTACTTGCTTGCCTTGGGAGTATAGAGATGTTGCTAGGTTCCATGTTTGATAGCTAAATGATTGTACTGAACTAATAAATAACTATTAATAGAGTTTGGTAGGATTTATTACTTTAGTGTACATCTGCTTCTCTACTACATTTATTTCCTTTACTTTTTCTATATTACTCACTGATAGTAGGGCACGGATCTCGTGGTGATTGCCTACTGGGATTAGTCTCACACCCTATTTGGGTCCTGCTTTTTGGCCCAAACAGGTTATATGGTTGCAGGTGTGGATAGGGATTGTGGCCCTTCTACTTCGGGTACGTGATTGCTGGTTGGAGTCGGAGAGCATAGGACTGAGCTTAGGCTTGCGATGATGCTGGAGTTGCTGTTACTTTTGTACTTTGTTTTCAGTTGTATTTCAGCACGTTGTTGTGTTTGCTGCTTTCCTTAGATACTTGTACCTGCTGCATCATTATCATTATCATTATGTGTTCATCGCTTCCGCTGTTTAGTTTCAGTGTTTGTATGTTGTTTACTGCTTTTGCTATTGACTGTTGTTTTCTTTCCTTGTATACTTTACCAAATGAGGGCATAGTTTCCCCCAATAACTTACCAAGGCCCTCGATACTAGTCGGAAGCCTCTGGAGTTTGGGGAAATGCGCCTGAGGTCATGTGGTGAACTGGGTACGGGGCACCAGTGGAAGGGCTCCAGATTTAGGTCGTTACAAAGTGGTATCAGAGGGGTTCTTTCCTTTTTCTATTGACTTACTGTTTAGCGACATTAGATAGGGATAGGACGGAATATGTAAATGGTAAATAGCTGTGCCCGGGCGTTCTAGAACCCGTGTATAGGGAAAAATCCAGATTACCTTGAATATTGCAAATTTTGAGTTTTGCAAATGTTACCGTTTAATTGATTTCACTGATGGGTGATGCACTTGTTTTGTGTTGTTACTGTTTATATGATTGCGGTTCTATTTTTTTGCAACCCGGTGAGATGAGGGTATTCCATCTCATGCATCATATAGGCACATGTTAGAAGATTACATGCCATGCATTTTTCCATGCCATCTAGGTTGCATTAGATAATGCATGATGTTGTGATAGGATTTGTGATAGACAATGCATGTTGTTGTGATAGCTTCTATGATAGAATGCTTGTTATTTTGATAAGGTATCGTTGTTTGGAGCTTTCTTATCACGGAAGCCAAACTTTGATCTCAGAGGTGTTATGGGCCCTCAAGGATCAGAATTTGGTGGGTCGTGAGTTCTTATACTGTGGCTTGTTCTACGCACTGTTATGATGCCAAGCTTTGATTCACAGGGAGTATGGGCCCCCACGGATCGGAATTTGGCACCTTAACCCTTGTTTTTCTGTGTTTTCTGGGCTCCGATGCAGTTCTGAGGCTACTGTCTGGAAAAATCCAGAATACACGGTGTGTACTTTATATACACACACCGTGTAGTTTTTGGTCGTATCACTGACCGTGTGGACAGGGGCATGGAGCTGTAAATGGTTTTCAGGAACACACTATGTACTCTAGGTACACGCCGTGTAGGGGTTAACTAGGATCTCGGCCGTGTAACTAACAACATGGGCTAGTTAATGCATGTTTAGTACATGTCGTGTTTGGTATGAACACGCCGTGTATCCTTTCCCAGGTACCCGGCCGTGTCTTGAAAAACACGGGTTGGTGTTATCCTCTCCTATACACGTCGTGTTTGTTCTGCACACGCCGTGTAAGGATCAGCCGAGTACCAGGCCGTGTCATGAACAACACGGGCCGAGGTTTCCCTTCAAGTGCACGTCGTGTCTCTTAGGAACATGCCGTGTAGTGTCAACCGTGTGTCAGGCCGTGTCGCTAACAACACGGGCCAGGTAAGGCGTGTCCAGCACATGCTGTGTCTGCCTCAAAGCACGCCATGTAGTCTTCAGCTGGGACAGTCTGTGTGACTTAGTCGTGTAGAAGTGACTGGGCAGGGAGAAAAGGTTCAGTACACGCCATGTAGTTTAAGAACATGTCATGTAGTCGGGTTGTTTACACATCCATGTATTTCCAAGGTACACTCCCAGGGTAGGATTTCTGGAAACACGTCGTGTATTGGTATTACACGCCGTGTAGTTATGTTTTTTCCAGATTTAAAGGTTTTTCCCTCCTATTCTGTTTTAACTCTCCCATGTTTCAATTGTGTTCATCTTTAATGAAGGTGTGTTTTGGTCTTTCAGAGCTATGGCACCTAGACGTCCTCCTGTTGCATGCTAGGAACCAAGCAGTGATCGTACGCCTGATACGACCGATCAGGGACTGCCAGTAGTTCCGCCCATCGTTCTGGACATGGAACCTGCAGTGATTCCAGACACTAGTGTCGACGCTCAGTTCAGATAGGGTTTCATGAGATTCATGCAGACCTTCTAGGGAGTTCAGCATCCTGCCCCCACTATGGCAGAGCTGACGCGGGTCTTCCAGCAGCAGCAGCCTCCCACTTTCATAGGGGATGGAGGACCTCAGACTGCAGAGTCATGGATGGAATCCATGTTGTCCATCTTCGAGAATCTGGAGACACCTCTAGAGAGGAGGGTGAATCTCGCGATGTATATGCTGTGAGATTCCGCAAAGAGATGGTGGGACGTAGTCTCTCAGACGGGGCGCCAGCAGGCTATGGCTTGGGATGAGTTTCAGCGTACATTTTACGACTACTTCTACCCAGCGATGCTGAGGGCTGACAGAGCTGGGGAATTCATGAGCCTGCTATAGGGTACTCTCTCATTTATGGAGTATTCCTCCCGCTTCACTGAGTTACAGCGATTCACTCCTGTCCTGGGGAATGACAAGTTGTTTCTAGCGAGGAAGTTTGAGGAAGGCCTCAGACCGGAGATCAGATCGTAGGTGAATGTATTTCAGTTGACTTATATTACTCTGATAGTCAACCAGGAAATCGTCACGGAGAGGAATCTGAGGGAGACTGGAGCTGTGGACTAGGGCGGTACAGCATCCAAGGCTGATTCCCTCCAGACAGACAGTAGGAAACACCACCGAGAGTCTACCCGAGGCGACCCGAGGAAGCGAGGTATTCCTTCTGGTAGATGGGATCTCTCTTATGGAAACCAAGTGGTGTGTTATCAGTGTGGGAGGAGTGGTCATAAGAATCCCCAGTGCCCGAGGGACCCAATGGAGTGTCGATCCTGCAGCAATATGGGTCATTTGCAGCGTTTCTGCAAGGTTCCCCTTTCAGCGGCTAGTGAAGGAGGATCAGTTTCGACCCCGCATATAGGAGAAACATTACCCGCTCCGCAGCAGACTGGGGGCTGGAGTTCTATAGGACGTTCAGGTTAGGTTAGAGGCCATGGACGCAGTGGTCAGGCTCAGGGAGGAGCAGTTCAGGGTTTTCAGGCTGCTACACAGGGTCGCGGTACAGGCCAGACTTTTGTTGTAGAGCAGATTCATCAGGAGCAGGATTCTGGACCCTCTACAGTTCGAGGTACGATCTTACTAGCCTCAGTTTTATCTTCATCCCTTTTCGATACTGGTGCTTCACATAGATTTATCTCTATTTCTGTCGTGGAAAGCCTTGAGCTCTGTGTCTTTTCATCTGCTGACATTTTGACTCTCGACACGCCCGTGGGAACGAGGACATCTAGCGTATGTCAGTGCAAGGGGTGCCCTCTCTAGGTTGCAAGGTATCGTTTCTTATGGGACCTCTAGGTCCTGAAGATGTTGGGCTATGACGTCATTCTCGGTATGGACTGGTTGCTTCCCTTCCAGGCAGTCGTCGATTGCTATCGCCGCAGGGTGAGTTTCGTATCACCAGAGGGTGAATATTTCCTTCATAAAGGCGAGTGGGATGTTCAGGAGAGTCAAGCTAGACTCGAGCATCATGGGCTAGGAGGAGTTACAGCCCAGATTTCTAGTCTTTATCTGGATGACCAGGGGACTTCTCAGTTATATTTTCCTCCAGTGGTTGATCGCTTTCGAGATGTCTTTCTAGAAGACTTTTTAGGTTTGCCTCCCGAGTGTGAGGTAGACTCTCGATTGAGCTCATGCCAGGAGTAGAACCGGTGTACATACCTCCTTATAGGAAGGCTACACCTGAGTTGCAGGAAAAGGGTTTCATCTGACCCAGTACTTCTCCTTGGGGTTCGCCTGTCTTGTTCGCAAAGAAGGCAGACGATACCCTTAGGATTTGCGTGGATTATCGGAAGTTGAACCAGTTGACGGTCAAGAACCGATATCCCTTAATGAGAATTGATGATCTCTTAGATCATCTTCAAGGAGATCGGGTGTTCTCGAAGATCTATTTGAGGTCCGGTTATCATAAAATGTGCGTTATACCTTCAGATATACCTCTGAAAACCTTTAGGAGCAGGTATGGACTCTATGAGTATACGGTCATGTTGTTCAGTCTTACGAACGTGCTAGCAGTTTTCATGGCACTGATGAACCGAGTGTTCCATCCTTACTTGGATTCCTTCATCGTGGTCTTCGTGGATGATATCTTGGTGTACTCTCACACTCGACACGACCATGAAACCCATCTTGAGATCATTTTGAGTACACTAAGGGAGCATCAGATTTATGCTAAAATCTTCAAGTTCCACTTTTGGATGGACGAGATTCACTTTCTGGGTCATGTCATCTCAGAGATAGGAGTATCAGTAGACCCGGAGAAGGTGAGAGCAGTGGTTACCTGGGAGCAGCCGAAGAACTTCTTTGAGGTACGGAGCTTCTTAGGGCTGGCTGGTTACTACAGGCGGTTTATACAGGACTTCTCACACCTAGCAGCACCACTAACAGGCTTGACTAAGAAGGGGGTGAAGTTTGTTTGGTCAGAAGCCTATGACTCAGCCTTCCAAGAGCTGAAGGGGAGATGACTTCAATACCGATCCAAGTTTTGCCGGAGCCAGGCAAGAGCTATACAGTTTTCTGTGATGCATATGGAATCGGACTTGGAGTAGTGCTTATGCAGGAAGATCGAGGGGTTGTGTATGGATATTGGCAGTTGAGGCCTCATGAGAGGAATTATACTACGCACGACCTGGAGTTGGATGCGGTTGTTCATGCTTTACGTTTCTAGAGACATTACCTTCTGGGAGAACATTTTGTGGTATACACTGATCACAAGAGTCTCAAGTACATCTTCACGCAACGTGACTTGAATCTAAGATAGCAGAGGTGGGTTGAGTATCTCCAGTCCTTCGATTTCGAGCTTGCCTATACGCCTGGGAAAGGCAACACAGTGGCTGATGCACTGAGCAGTAGAACTCAGATACAGGCGGTTCAAGAGGCCAGCAGTGAGTGGAAACTGATGACTCTATTCTCGGAGATGCATTTGGAGGTGCACGACAGGCAGGGGCAGACTTTCCTATCTTCTGTGGTTGTTACCTCTGCACTTTTGGACTGAGTTCGAATGAGGCAGTTGGCAGATTCAGAAGGGATAGTCCTGCGGGAAAGCGTGTCAGGAGAGGACCCTATTCCCAGGTGGACCGTTGGTGAGGATGAGATCTTGCATTTACAGGGACCCGTGTGGGTGCCAGCAGATATACGCGAGGAGATGATGCGAGACTTCCATTCCTCAGTTTGGGCAGTTCATCCTGGCGTCACCAAGATATACCGTGATTTGAACCGCCATTACTGGTGGCCAGGTATGAAGAAGGATGTTGTTGGTTTCATCATGAGATGTTCTACTTGTCAGCAAGTGAAAGCAGAGCATCAACGACCAGCAGGGCTTTTGCAGCAGTTACCCATTCCATAGTGAAAGTGGAACGATGTCGTGATGGACTTCATGACTGGTTTGTCGAGGTCACCTTGAGGGAATGATGTTGTTTGGGTCATCATCGAAAGGCTTACAAAGTTTTCTCACTTCTTTCCAATCAAGGAGACTTTCAGTGTCAATGATCTGGGATGAATTTACATCCGGGAGATCGTTCGTCTGCATGGAGTTCCACACTCCATTGTTTCAGACAGGGATGTGCGCTTTACCTCTCGGTTCTGTAAGGGACTCCAGAAGGCCTAGGGTACACAGGTACTTTTGAGTACAGCATACCATCCCCAAACTGATGGCCAGTCCAAGCGCACAATCCAGGTGCTTGAGGATATGCTCCGAGCTTGCATCCTAGACTTTGGTGGTTCTTGGGAGAAGTATATTCCTCTGGTGGAGTTTTCCTATAACAATAGTTTTCAAGTTAACATTCAAATGGCGCCTTACGAGGCTTTGTACGGTAGGCCATGTCGATCACCTTTATGTTGGCTGGAGGCAGGAGAGGCAGCTTTGTTGGGACCTCATCTTGTTCAGGAGACTTCAGAGCAGATAGAGCTGATTCGGAAGAGGATGGCTACAGTGCAGTCTCGACAGAAGTCTTATGCTGATCAGCAGAGATGACCTCTGGAGTTCGAGGTCGGTGACTAGGTTTTCCTACGTATTACCCCGAGGTTGGGACACAAGAGGATTTGGAGACAGGGTAAGCTTTAACCATGGTACGTCGGGCCATTTGAGGTCTTGGAGAGAGTTGGGCCAGTTGCCTATCGGTTGCAGCTACCTCAGAGGTATCGGGCCATGAACGACGTATTCCACGTCTCTCAGCTCTGATGCTACTTTTCAGACCCGTCTCACGTCTTTCAGCCTGAGGAAGTAGAGCTTGAAGCGGATGCGTCGTTCGAGCAGCATCCTATACGGATTTTCGATTGCAGTATGAAGGTTCTCCACGGGAGGTCTGTCCCTCTGGTACGGGTTCTATGGCAGCACGGGCGAGTACAAGACGAGACTTAGGAAAGGGAGGCCGATGTACGATCGCAGTGGCTGGAGCTGTTGGGGGTTTCTTCTTCTCCACCTCGTTAGGGAAATTTGGGGACGAATTTCTTTAAGGGGGGAAGTTTGTAAGAACCCGGATCTTATTTTCAGGTACGCTTTTCCTTTTTCTGGAGTTTTTGAGAAAAATGAACTTTTGGAAATTTTTGAAGTACACGCCGTGTACTTTCTGAGTACACGTCGTGTACTCTTTTCCCGTCGAAGCTGTGTGATGGCCGTGTCCGGGCCACACACATGGTGTGTAAGGGTGATGTGGAGACCATTTTTGGCGGAGTACGGAAAAGACCTAGTACACGCCGTGTACTCTAAAAGTACACGCCGTGTACTTTCTTTTTTTCATTAAACGGACTGGGGTTGCGCCTGACGCACAGAAGCATCTTCTTCTCCAAGTTTCGTTCATTCGAGAGCAACCATACGGCCGAATATTCTCTAAGTCGTCGTGCCTCCGTCTGACCTCCATTCTAGCCATCTTAGATTGCGTTGGAAGCACAGCGGTGAGTTCTCCATTCTTCTTTAGCCTTGTTTCTCGATTCCTCCTCGTTTTCAAGTTATCGTAAGTTGAGAATTTTGTGCGTTTTCTCAGATCTACGTCATTCTAAGGGGAATCTGTTGTCTTGGTTCACTTATATCGATCTATTGGGATCGAGGTAGGTGGTTTGTTTCCCTACATTGAATGTCTTTGAGTTTTTGGTGAAAAAGTGTCGGATACCCATGTGTCGGGTATCTCGGGTTAGGGTTTTGATCCTGTTTTGTTATCTGCCTTATATTGCTTGTATGCTTGAGGTTATTAGATGATTAATAGTTGGTTGTTATCATTTTTGAGGATCACCTCATGGGTTTTTCCACTTGTTTTGGCTGTTGATTACCGTTTGGCACGGTTTGCCTACGAGGCAACCCTTTTTCACATTGCTAGTATGCTTGTTGACTTGATTGCATGTATTTCTTGTTGTTTATATGCTTTTGGGTGCATTTGTAGCTATTATCCAAGTAGCTGCTGAACTTACTTAGGCTGATAACAGTCGATTACGCACGACTAAACTGCTCAGGGCAGAGTGAACCTGGTGTGGTAGACTAAAGGGGGAATTTATGATTAGGGATTCCCTAGAGAGTCTATTATAATTAGTATCGATCGTAGGACCTATGGGAATGGGACTTTGTGCTTCCTCATAGTGTCCTTAGTTACGTAGCGAGACTATAGGGGGAATTAGACGTAAGTGCTTTCTCAGAGAGTCTATACATTTCATTGCAAGACCATAGGGGAATTGACGGTGAGAGCTTCCCAGAGTGTATGTGCCTTTGTACGTCTACTTTACTAGAGGGGTTTTCTAGAAGGATCCACCCATAGAGTCAGTACTTTATTTGTTGGTTGGTTGTGACAAGTCCACCAAGCCAAAGAACAATCTTGGGATTGTACTACTTACTATTTAGGTAGAGTGCTGAGTTACCTATTGTGATTACTTTCTTTCCTTGGGAGTATAGAGTTGTTGCTAGGTTCCATGGTTGATAGCTAAATGATTGTACTGAACTAATAAATAACTGTGAATGGAGTTTGGTAGGATTGCTTACTTTAGTGTACATCTGCTTCTCTGCTGCATTTATTTCCTTTACTTTTGCTATATTACTCACTGACAGTAGGGCACGGATCTCGTGGTGATTGCTTATTGGGATTAGTCTCACACCCTATTTGGGTCCTGCTTTTCAGACCAAACAGGTTATATGGTTGCAGGTGTGGATAGGGATTGTGGCCCTTCTACTTCGGGTACGTGATTTCTGGTTGGAGCCGGAGAGAATAGGACCGAGCTTAGTCCTGCGATGCTGCTGGAGTTTTTGTTACTTTCGTACTTTTTTTTCAGTTGTATTTCAGCACGTTGTTGTGTTTACTGCTTTCCTTAGATACTTGTACCTACTGCATCATTATCATTATCATTATGTGTTCATTGCTTCCGCTATTTAGTTTCAGTGTTTGTATGATGTTTACTGCTTCCGCCATTGACTGTTGTTTTCTTGCCTTGTATACTTTACCAAATGAGGGCATAGTTTCCCCAATAACTTACCAAGGCCCTCGCTTCTAGTCGGCAGCCTCTGGCGTTTGGGGAAATGCGCCTGAGGTCATGTGGCGAATCGGGTACAGGGCACCAGTGGAAGGGCTCTAGATTCGGTTCGTTACACTATCCATGGGGGTGTCCAAGGCGGTGGGGGGTGTCTAGGGGGTTGGGGGGCTTTCCAGGGGTGGGGGTGTCCAGAGGGTGGGGGTGTCCAGGGGGTGGGGTGGTGTCCAAGGGGTGGGGGCAGTCCAGGGGGTTGGTGGGGTTGTCCAAGGTGGTGGGGTGGTGTCCAGGGGGTGGGGGTGGCTTTCCATGGGGGTGGGGTGTCTAGGGGGTGTGGGGGAGGTGCCCAGGTGGTGGGGTGGTTTCTAGGAGGGGGGTGTCCGGGGGGGTTGAGGGGGCTGTCCAGGGGGGATGTCCCATGGATGTCTAGGGGGTGGGGGTGTCTAGGGGTTTGGGGGGGATTTCCAGGGGGTGGTGTGTCCAGAAGGGTGGGGGTGTCCAGGGGGTGGGGTGTTGTCTAGGGGGGTGGGGCGGTCCAGGGGTTGGTGGGGTTGTCCAAGGGGGTGGGGTGGTGTCCAAGGGGGGTGGTTGTCCATGGGGGTGGGGGTGTCTAGGGGGTGGGGGAGGTGTCCAGGTGGTGGGGTGGTGTCTAGGGGGCGGGGGCGTCCAGGGGGTGGGGGGCCGTCCAGGGGGTTGGGGGCCATCCAGGGGGGGTTGTCCAGGGTGGTGGGGGTGTCCAAGGGGGCGGGTGTCCAGGGGGTGGGGGTGTACGGGGGGGGGGGGGGGGGGCTATCCGGGGGGGGTTGTCCATGGGGGTGTCCAGGGGGTGGGGGTGTCTAGTGGGTTGGGGGCTTTCCAGGGGGTGGGGGTGTCTAGAGGGATGGGGGTGTCTGGGGGGTGGGGTGGTGTCCAGGGGGTGGGGGTGGTCCAGGGGGTGGTGGGGCTATACAAGGGGGGTGAGGTGGTGTCTAGTGGGTGGGGGTGTCTGTCCATGGGAATGGGGGTGTCTAGGGGGTGGGGGAGGTGTCCAGGTGGTGGGGTGGTGTCTAAGAGCGGTGGGGGAATCCAGGGGGTGGGGCCGCCCAGGGGGGTTGGGGGTGTCCATGGGTGGTGGGGGTGGGGGATGTCCAGGGTGGTGGGGGTGTCCAGGTGGTGGGGTGGTGTCTAGGAGGGGTGGGGGTGCTGTCCAGGGGGGTTGGTGGGTGTCTAGGGGGGTTGGGGGCTGTCCATGGGGGTGTCCAGGGGGTGGGATGGTGTCCAGGGGGGTTTACTCATACACAAATTACCCATGGATCGTTCTTCTAAAGGAACAACATAATCGGAATGTGTTTGGTCGGATTTATGTACGTCAGTTGTTGTTTTCACTTAAAATTTTGTCCATTTTAAACAAAAGAGAGACACTTTGAGTGATACCGGTCACACTATGCCACGGATTGAGGCAGTGTTGACTCGTACACATCACCAACGCACCCATGAATCGTTCTCCTAAAGGATAAACACAATCTGAATGTATTTGGTCATATTTTTGTAGATCAGTTGTTGTTTTCACTTAAAATTGTGTCCATTTTTAACAAAAGAGAGACACTTTGAGTGATACCGGCCACACCATGCCTCGGATTGAGGCGTGGTTGACTCGTACATGTCAAAAATGACCCATGGATCGTTCTCCTAAAGTATCAACACAATCCTAATGCATTTGGTCAGATTTATGTACGTCAGTTTTTGTTTTCACTTAAAATTTTGTCCATTTTAAACAAAAGAGAGACATTTTGAGTGATATTGGTCACACTGTGCCTCGGATTGAGGTAGGGTTGACTCGTACACATCACCAACACACCCATGTATATTTCTCCTAAATTAACAACACAATTTGAATGCGTTTGGTTGGATTTCCGTAGGTCAGTTGTTGTTTTCACTTAAAATTTTGTCCATTTTAAACAAAAGAGAGACACTTTGAGTGATACCGGCCAAACCGTGCCTCGGATTGAGGCGTGGTTAACTCTTACATGTCAAAAATTACCCATGTATCGTTCCTAAAGGATCAACACAATCCGAATGCGTTTGGTCTGATTTATGTACATCAGTTGTTGTTTTCACTTAAAATTCTGTCCATTTTAAACAAAAGAGAGACACTTTGAGTGATACCGGTCACACCGTGCTTCGGATTGAGGTGGGGTTGACTCACACACATCACCAACACACCCATGGATCATTATCTTAAAGTATCAACACAATCCAAATGAGTTTGGTTGGATTTCCGTAGGTCAGTTGTTGTTTTCACCTAAACTTTTGTTCATTTTAAACAAAAGAGAGACACTTTGAGTGATACCGGCCACACCATGCCTCGGATTGAGGCGTGGTTGACTCTTACACATCAAAAATGACCCATGTATCTTTCTTATAAAGGATAAACACAATCTGAATGTGTTTGGTCAGATTTATGTACATCAGTTGTTGTTTTCACTTAAAATTATGTCCATTTTAAACAAAAGAGAGACACTTTGAGTGATATCGGTCACACCATGCCTCGGATTGAGGTGGGGTTGACTCTTACATGTTACAAATGCAGACATGGACCATTCTCCTAAATTATCAACACAATAAGAATGTGTTTGGTCAGATTTCTATAGGTCAGTTGTTGTTTTCACTTAAAATGTTGTCCATTTTAAACAAAAGAGAGACACTCTGAGTGATATCGGCCACACCGTGCCTTGGATTGAGGCGTGGTTGACTCGTACATGTCAAAAATGACCCATGGATCATTCTACTAAAGGATAAACACAATCCGAATGCATTTGGTCAGATTTATGTATGTCAGTTGTTGTTTTCACTTAAAATTCTGTCCATTTTAAACAAAAGAGAGACACTTTGAGTAATACCGGTCACACTGTGCCTCATATTGAGGCGAGGTTGACTCGTACACATCACCAACTCACCCATGGACCGTTCTCCTAAATTATCAACACAATAAGAATGCATTTGGTCAGATTTCCATAGGTCAGTTGTTGTTTTCACTTAAAATTCTGTCCATTTTAAACAAAAGATAGACACTTTGAGTGATACCGGCCACATCATGCCTCAGATTGAGGCGGGGTTGACTCATACATGTCACAAATTACCCATGGATCATTCTCCTAAAGTATCAACACAATCCTAATGTTCTTGGTTAGATTTCCATAGGTCAGTTGTTTTTTTCACTTAAAATTTTGTCCATTTTAAACAAAAGAGAGACACTTTGAGTGATACCGGTCACACTGTGCCTCGGATTGAGGTGGTGTTGACTTTTACACATCACCAACACACCCATGTACCATTATCCTAAAGGAACAACCTAATATAAATGCGTTTGGTCTTATTTCCGTAGGTCATTTGTTGTTTTCACTTAAAATTTTGTTCATTTTAAACAAAAGAGAGACACTTTGAGTGATACTGGCCACACCGTGCTTCGGATTGAGACGAGGTTGACTCGTACACGTCACCAATGCACCCATGGATCTTTCTCCTAAAGGATCAACACAATCCAAATACGTTTGGTCAGATATGAAGGTATTTTATAGATTTTACTAGTTTTTCTTATCCAAATCCCAAAGAAAAGTGGTTCATAATTCTTGCATGTTGCTAGTGCATTTCATCTGTTAAAATGGGAAAATGACTCATTGGAGAAAGGATGTTTTATTTAATAACAATTAAAATTTTCCTACGAACATTTACATACAAAAAAGTTTCATCTTTTGATCCCCTTAACCCCTCTCAAAAATGACCGCCAATTGTACACGTCCCCAAGTCAGATCTTTATGCTATTTGTGTAAAATCTTCCATCAGGTATTTAGCCCACTTGTTTCTGAAAAAATATATATCTTCTTGTGAGTATGAGGCTTTTTGGTAGTCATAGTAGTACTTCAAAATATATAAATAAATAATAAATAAATAAATAAAATGAAATAGTAGTTGTTTTTTAAAATACCTCTTTTGGGATGATAGTTTGTTGATGAAAAACGATCTCTTTCATAAATTTGCAAACATAATAACTGCAATCATTATCGTTTGTTTGTTTTGGACACTGCAAAAAAATTGATCATTAAGAGAATAAGTAACTTGTGTTGATATGTGTTTGGATAGTGAAATTTTTTTATATATACCCTGATATTTTTCCAAACGTAGTACTTGCTCGCCTCCTTATGCTTAGCCCCTATCCTTATTCCTTTTTTTAGACAATAATGATACACCGCCCTATTATAACATAATCCTTAGTAAAAGATAATATAAATTATATTACTTGATGTTTAGACCTAAAACGTAGGATGTAGTGTCTTACATATTCATAAACTCCATCATGTGTGGTCGGTTTGTTGGATATCCTTGCATTGAATATAGAAAATAAATCTTTGGAGTATCCAAGTTCACCGAAATTAGCAGCCTATGTTGTCCAAAAACACAAAAAGGAATAAGTAATAAAAGAAGTGAAAATATAATTGATATGATTTAATCGTAGATTTTTACCCATGCATGGTTGGTATTAGGAAGAGTATGTCATCTGTAATCTTTCTTTCAAATGTTTTCAGCAATCCATTCAATATTTCATCCTTTTTTGATGGCTCTAATTTTGTTAGATGTGTTTATGTGGAATGAGGACTAACGAGTCCTGATTTTGGATCATGGGGAAATTCCTTAAATTGTTTTTCATATATACGTATGTCAATAATATAAAATGCATTTACTCATGATTTTCACATTATATTAGCTTTTAGAAAATCAATTCATGAAAACATACCTCATATATAAATTTACAATTGTGATGCCTAGCCAACCGTTTTCAAGGATCTCATTTACATTTTCAGTAGGAAAGAAATCTTGACTTTCCTCTCTATATATATTCTTTTTGAAAACCACTATATGACTACTACCGCCTCTTATCTTCGTATCTACATGATTCTTCAATGCTAGTAAATGTAGATAGAGAACAGGTGGTGTTGTTGTGCTTTCAATAGCTCTTTGGGATCGGTTGATCGATCCTTTAGATGCTTTTGAGCCAACGTTTCTTATCACCCCCTTCCCTTTCTTCATCTATAATAACATTAATTGGTTCATACCCTTTTTTCATTAATTTTTAAAGGTTTAGCTTGAAAAAGGAAATAAATACCTCTTTGTCCCCATGTACTCTTACAAGTTGTGATGGTCATGTAATGAATGTACCAATAGCCTTTTCAATCATATGAATATCATCATCATCAAGTGGAATAGGTAGCTCTGCATTTGGATCATGAGCTATAGTAATCATCACTTTTAGATGATCTTTCGGAAGTGGTATATTATGCAGCTTGTCCTCTGGGATGTTGAACACTATATCCCTCACTACAAGGTGATAGGTGGGTGTTGACAGATATAAATCACAGTCATTATCACCCTGTAGAAGATCAGTACAGGAAAAGTATCAGTGTTTGTCTGATTCACATTTCATGTGAACAATTATTAGAATATTTATTATCACGGCTAAGACAGCTCTTTGAGGGGAATGGCTCGCCTCAAAGCTGGTGGGGGGTGGGGCAGGATCTTCACGTACTGGTTGTTCCTGAGTTGTGTCTTCTCCTTGCTTCCCACCCATAAAAGTTGCTAGCAACTCTCCCTGCCATTGAAATCATTATTCAAGAGTTTCTAGTCTTTCGTTCATTTGTTTCAATTTTTCATCTCTATCATCCATTTCTTTTTTTTTCTCATAATATACTCGGGGTGTCACCCCAAACCCCACACCTCTAAAATGACCATATTGTTCTGGCCGCTTCAAAGCCATCGATAATAGGTCTGAATCTGCTATAGGATTAGTTGATTCTTGTGACTGTCGGATATAAGAAAATAACTAATTATTTTTATGTAATATAAATTTAAAACAAATATTTTTATCATCATGTCATACTTATACATATTTCCCACACTTTTTGTGTGTTTTTATCTACTAGCTTCCCTTCCTTATTCACACGTTCCTCCTTCCATAGTACATGATGTGGGATGGAAGTGTATTTGGTTTTAGACTCATCAAACTACATATAAATATAGAAAAATAATTATGATGTTGTTTCTTGGCACCTAACAATATTACTGTAAATTTAAAATACGTACCATTTTCTTTTCTAGTGAAGCATACCCCATCCTTACTTTATGATAGGGGTATTTTGGTTTTGATGCATGTTCCTTATTTTCAGTACTGAGTTGTTGTTTCATAAATGAAATATTGACAATCAAAGTGATGAATACATGTATCCTCAAACAATGTATTATCACCCACAATGTACCTGAAACTTCTCATCCCCACGGCGGCCAATAAATGCACCCCATACTTCTTGGGATATCAAGTGAGCATAGACAAGGGGTGGGTGTGGGTTTATTTTACCTTTGGAATCTTTTAGGTGACATTTTGTTAAAATAGTGCGAAAACCTCGATGAATCCTTCCTAAAAGCCTTAGTACATAATTCTTGTGTGAATCCTCTACTATAAATGTACTCTTCAAGAGATTCAGAAGATTAAGACACTATTTTATTATTTTATTTTCTAGTAAATTAAAAAAATAATATCATAATGTTACCATAATTTCTTCCCAGATCACAGCCTTTAGCCTGGACACAACATGGTTCCATGAATCTATGTCAATCGGCATGCATTGCCGAGTGACAATTCCAATGTAACTACTAAACATAACCTTGTTGGGATTCACATGTTGGCCTCATGCATTCCATCCGACATAAAATTTGATGCCTTTGCTTTTCGCCTTAAGAACTTTGGCTAACACCGTCAAACTACGACTCACCTGTGTTTTCTGTGACGTCGATCCTTCATCCTCGACCATTTCATCGATATCAAAATCATCTATATGTTTATATGGAATGGTATAAACAGCATGTACTTATGGTTGTTGGACCTCAACACTAGGAGTAGCAACAAGTTCAGAAACTTGTTGTTGCTCTGCGCTGTGAGCAGCCGCAGCAGAAGCAGCAGCAACAACAACAACAGCTTGAGAGACTTGTTCAGCCTCAAGGTTAGGAGCACCAGAACGTGCAGAAGTCATTATCTGCAAAAGTGGTTGAATAGTTAATTTATATTACATAAATTCAGTAATGATAAGATAATAACATGAGATAACAAGATCTATATTACAAACAAAATATAACCTATTTATTGAACTCTCTTTATTTTTTTTAAAGGTTGAAGGGATTTGACACCTCTATCGATTATCCAAATCTCTTTATTGTGGTCTCCTATAACATAAAAAACATCATCTACATTGGGACCGTTGTGAAATGATTGCGACGTACCACTGAAAGGATCATCCTCAACTAAATTTTCATCATACCCTTCAGTAGTTTTGGACAGTAACAGAACAATCAACCACTTTCGGTTTGCAGGATCTGGAATATAAAAAACTTGTACTGCTTGTGATTCCATTATAAAATGTTCATCTTTGTACCCTTCTTTACTAAAATCAACTTTCATAAATCCTCATTCATCTATTTTAACACCACTATTGTTATCAACCCATTTTCATTGAAAAAACGGAAATTGGAATGTCGTATAATCTAACTCCCATATTTGTTTGATAATACCAAAGTATGACATATTTGCATAAATTGTATTTATGTCCTTACTACTAGAAACATGCATCACTTCAGCCACATGTGTAACTTCACTATTTTGCATGGTACTATCTTCATCATGTTCATCTGTATAGAATGTATAACCATTAATTACATAAACATTGTAAGATAATACATACACACTTGGTCTGGTGGCTAACCATCGAAGTTGTTCTGAAATTGAATTTGGATTTTTATCTAACTCCTTAAAAATATAGTCCTAAAACCATCCTATAAACTGGTGATTATGTGTATTTGATATCCATTTTTTATCCCTTGATGGATTCAACTGCATAATAATTTCTTTGTGAGTTTCAATATATGGATCAACCTCCCAACTGTTATGCAAGACATAAAGGTGGTCCTGCTCCTGATCTATAATACTGATTGTCACAACATCTCCCCCAGAAATTCCCTCACCCTCAATGTGTCCAGTGTGATGATATTTCAGGAGACCAATGCTTTCCACATTAGATAGGTATTCGGTACAGAATTCAATGGCTTCCTCAACAATATATCGCTCCACTATACAACCCTATGGCCGACTTCGATTTTTAATATACCCTTTCAAAATCTTCATATACTGTTCAATGGGGTACATCCATTTATAGTGAACAGGACCAAAAAGTAGAATATATCTCACAAAGTGAATCACCAAATGAACCATCATATCAAATAATGTTGGCGAGAAGAACATTTCTAATTCACATAATATGATGAAAATTTCTTTTTCCATAGCTGGAAATTTTTCCGGGTCTAAAACTTTGCTACATATATCTTTGAAAAAGAAACAAAGTTTGGTTAATGTATGAAGAACATTCTTAGGAAAAATGCAACGTAAATCTATAGGAATTAAATCTTGCATCAAAACATGGCAGTCATGTGATTTAAAACCTTTTAACTTCAAATCATTCATTAACACAATGTTCTTGATATTTGATTAATATCCCTCTGGAACCTTTACATCATTGAAGAAGTTGCAAAACTGATATATCTCCTCCCTAGAATGAGTGTAAGCAGTTGGAGAAAGAAACATTCGATTTTCACCCTTCACGGGAGCCAGCTCTTCTTGTATTCCCATGTCAACTATGTTCAACCTTGCCATAATTCCATCCTTTGTTTTTCCAGGGTCATTTAGCAACATTCCGATAACACTGTCACGTACATTTTTTCCACATGCATCACATCAAGAAAATTTATGACGTACAAACAATTCCAGTATGCTAATTCAAAAAAACTGATCTCTTTTTCCAACCGATTTTTGTAAGGTTTTTTGAAAATGGTTTACCAAAAATAGTGTTCACATATTTTACTTTCTCAAACAACTGATCACTTGTTAGTGGAGACGGTGTTGTGCATTGTTATGAACTTCCATTTAATGATGTCGTCCAAGATCGCTACTTATACCGATGAGGTAGAAATCTACGATGTCCTAGAAACACAGATTTCGATGAATGTTTCAACCTAATTGATTATGTATCTTCTTAGCACATGGGAAACCCTTGAGTTCCGTTAATGCTATAGCTTGAAAAATTTCCATAAGCAAGGAAATCATTTATCACCCCATACAACATCGCTCTCAACGTGAAGTATTCACTTTTATAAGCATCATAAAACATAACACCTAAATCCCATAATAACTTCAAATCCTTGATCAAAGGAGACAAATAAACATCAATATCATTACCTGGTTGTTTTGGTCCTGATATAATCATAGATAACATGATGAATTTCCACTTCATGCATAACCAGGGTGGCAAGTTATAATTTACCAACATAACAGGCCATGTACTATGAGTGCTAGTTTGAAAACCAAAAGGATTCAATCCATCTATAGATAATGCAAGATGAAGGTTTCTCGACTCTTTTCCAAATTCAGTATACTCATGATCAATTTTCTTCCATTGAGGAGAGTCAGTCGGATGATGTAATTTCCCATCTTTATTTATTTTATCTGCATTCCACGACAATTTTCTTGCAGTTTCTTCACTTTTATATAGACGCCTAAACCTTGGAATGATTGGAAAGTACCATACAAATTTCATAGGAATGGATTCATCTTTCTTGTATCAAGAAGCACCACACTTTGGGAATTCTGTAAGTGATTTTTTCTCCTTGAGAAACAATATACAATCTTTCAGGCAGGCATGTATTCTTTTAGAAATCATACCCATCAAGCATAGCATTCTTTTAGATTCATATGTCCAGCTTGGGAGCTCATTATCTTCTGGGGTCATGTCATTCAAGAGAGAAAGTAGTTCTGTAAAACTGAAATCACTCCATATGTTGCCTGCTTTCAATTTATACAACTTTAGTACAGCTAACAATGCTGTATATTTAGTTCAACCAGCATACAATGGCATCTTTGCACAACTCTTTAACTTCTCAAACAATTTTGGGAAATCACGGAGTTCATCTTCAATTGTCCTTGTCATTTTCTCAATACGATCTTCATCATCATTTACATCTGTAATCACATCCTCCATATGGTCCTCTTCATTATCCATATTTGTATTCATATCTGATGATCCATAAAATGCAGTTTTATCCCAGCCAGTAGCTACATTCACTTTTTCTCCGTGTTTATTCCAACATTTATAACTTTGATCTATTCTGTGACATATCAAATGTTCTTCCAACTACTCTAGAGTAATTATTCTATAATAACAACAACGTAAACATGGACAAAGGATTTGAAAAGTATCCTTTGCGTGATCCTTTGCAAACTTGATGAACTCTTTCACTCCGTTCTCATACTCTATTGTCAAATTATTAGCATCCATCCAATCTTTATTCATCTCCATCCTATTTGAATCTCAAATATTAGTATTTATGGTTCAAATACACAAAAAAAGACTTACAAATACAGTAATAATTAAGAATGATACATCTACCACTCCTAGGTCTCTGCCCTACATTCAATATCATCATGCCTAATATTTTTGGTAAGATCAAGTTACTTACTTTAAATCACAGGGGGGGGGGGGTAATCACTTGTGTCATAGATGGTCTTCCATGTTATTCCATATGAAAATTTTAACAAATATTATTGACCTATTATCCCATTAAATCCTCATGAGTTTCTAATTCCAAACTCTATTTTAACTCTCAACTAAATCTCTAATACCACACTATCATAACTCACCACCACTAGGAACCGCTCCTAAAATGGCAGTGAAAATAAGTGTAATTCATGAATCCTACCTCTAATAGTACATAGGTTGGATACTAGCATTTAGGGTATAAAATAAATAAATGGGAGGTGTTTCCCTCATAAATCCCAAGAATAGAGATAAACCACCAATCAAATACATATAATTTAAAATAAAACCCAACCCATAATTCATGTGAATTTCATACATAAAAAAATAAAATATCAAAAACAAATCCTACACCAGTGGATCTGGTGGTAGCTCCTAGCCTCAAGATAGTAATTTTCATCTTGGTCACCAAATCCATCTTCAAAAACTTATAAAAATAATTATATAAATAGGGGTGAGCATACAAGTATACTCAGTAGGATCCTTCCCAAAACCTCTCGTGAAAATGTGTATGAAATATATTAATGCCTTAGTTAATAAATAACATAACTAATACACACAAATATATGGTCATATATCACCCAACTTCACCAAGGATCACTCACCCAATATCACATTCAAGTATAGTAACATAATATCAAAAGAATGTATATTAATAAATTACCCCACATCCACTTCCCCACTAATCTGGTCATTCTCACACTCTAATGGAATATTTCTTATGCTTCAACCCCTTCTATATAATCTCATAACCATATATCCACACATACACATGTAAAAAAACACATAAAAAACCATATCCACATCACAACCACACATCACATCCTCATCACAGTATGATATCGTGAACATGAAGGACATAAACATCATACTCTTCTCCTACAATGCACAACCCCCACTATGTATCCACACCAAATACACATAATCATGTAAACAAGAATATATATACACCAAAACCTAAAATCATTATAGGTCTTATATATACACCCACTCTGAGCCATTAAAACTCATACTAAGTGTGAAGGGGGAGAAGGGAAGAGGGAGTGGTTCTATATGTGTTCCCTATATAACCTAGATATTGAGAAAAACACTCAGAACCAAAGTACCCATATGGATTTCAATCAGGTTACTCGACTCAAGTGGTGGTTCATAAGAAATAATAAGAAAATATAATAAGTATATAGTCACACATAAATCTTTCCTAAGGGTTTACACCAAACTAACACTGCAAACACCCATGTCAATCATTGCCTTGTTACTACCACCCTCTAATAACCACTTCCATTATAATGCCACAAATAATCCCCAACAAATCACATAAGCATCCATATCAACATTACCAACTTCTCATTTCATTTAACATTATAATTTCTTGGATTTTTATTACCATATGCATTTCAATTGTTAACCATTTTAATGTAAAACCAATCATTAAATCACTACCCACTATAATCCATTCATTAATCATTAATAACATTTATTCTATCTTTAACCATTTATTATACATAATTATTCTAATCATTATCATTAATCATTTAACAAACCATCATTTATCATTTCCAACCCATCACCCACTACTATTTTCATTTATTCCAACTATATTCCATGCCAAAAGGAAACTATAACACCACCCAATAACAACTAAATTTTCATGACATAAAATAACACTAAACACATTCTAAAATCCATAAAACCACTTATTTTCTACCTAAATAGCCATATCATTGCTATCATAACCACACAATATTCCATCCATCACTACCGTATTAATTACCACACCACATGCTCCCAACCACATCAATCAACCATCACCCTTATAATCATAGTGATAAATACCCCGTACATAGTATCATGAAAGGGAAAACATATAATAAATTCACACTAAAAACTCCCCCTTAAACATTATTTCACATTAAAGTATAATTTATAGTTTAAATATTACACTTTAATTATATATTTCCATACAACCAATTCATTACCTACCTTAAGTGACTAGAAAATTATGAAAGGTGATTATAACATATTATTATTAATAAGAAATTTCTTTCACAACATCAAGAATAAATCACTTAGAAACAACACCAATAAATCCATAAATATATAAGAAATATTATGGAACTTCATAAATCACATACAAAACTCCCTCTTCACTTTAATTTCATTTAGTGTAATTAATTATAGTATTTAGGTTAATCAGTACTATCCATCCAATGGAAACAAAATAACATGATAATTCCACAATTTACACATAATAAATAAGGAGAAATTTCATGTCCCCAACCTCAACTAAAGATTTAACAAATATTTCATAAGAATGAGAAGAATACTCAAATAAAACATGACTTAACACATGAGGGTAGTCTAAAAGGTCTATGTATGACCATTAACCATTAAAACCATAACAAAAAAACACAAAAACTGAATCATCATTGCTGTCACATCCTTCCTAAGAAGAAAGTTCAAGAAGAGAATCAATAAGAAGAGAAAAGAAATTCACCTTAGATTTTAAATAGGCTGATCTCTTAAAATTTTGGAAGAAAACCAATAAAATGGTGGCTAAAGATATCCAAATATATATCACTAATCCCCTAGGGTTCTAGGAAAGTTTTTTAAATAATAAATAATTTGATACAAGGCCTAAATTTATAACCATTCTATAAAATTAAAGGATAATGATTTGAAAAAGTTCACCATTCCATAATACAAATATGATAAAAAAACCATGGAATGTTATCCCTTGAATCTATAGGTTCAAACCACATTAAAATTGATATTAATATAATAGGTTCCATGAAACAAACAAGTAAACCATGTCATGGAACTCAAACTATCTAGGATCACAGTGTGATCCTCAGCCTCCTCCCTCTAACTCAGAGAACCTTAAACCAAACCATGATACAATAGAAGGTAGAACTACTGGAAATCATATTTTTCCCAACACTTTTATACCAATGGTTCAAAAGAACCGTTGGTATAGGTGATCTTTACCAACAGTTTTCATAAACAGTTGGTAAAGATGGATTTCGAGGGAGTTTTACCAACGGTTTGCATAAACCGTTGGTAAAGATGGATTTCAAGGGAGTTTTCCCAACTTTTTCATCAAAACGTTGGGAAAAAATGATTTCCCAACAGTTTTTAATAATCGTTGGGAAAAAGATGCCCCAAATTCGATAAACAGCAGGCGACCCCCCCCCCTCGATTCCAGAAGCATTGTGCGGCTCACCAGAAGCGATTCCTGACTCCCAAAAGCCCCTGAGAAGCCCCAGCACAGGTGCACCTATTCCATCGGATCAGCTTCTAGGTTAGACTCATTCCACCATTTGTCAAGTATATCCTTCCACCTCTTCTCAAGGATATCCTTCTATTCTCATGGATATCGTTATTTCCTATTTCTATGGTTTTTGGAAAATTTTATGATTCACTACTCCACAAATTGTGTACTCAAATCACTAAGTCCACAAATTGTGTACTCAAATCACTACATCGGTGTACACATTTTCCAATTAATGTTTCCATTACACATATACATTTATAAGGGAATGGTGTCTCTTTCTTGTGTTCTAATTTCAAAGATTCATAGTTTTTTTTAATCTCAATGCTTCAAATATTACAGCTTCATGTATATGAAGTCATAAGAATTTGTTTGTAATATTTATTCATAGTATTTCATGAAAATCACTCGTTTCATTAAGATCATGTCAAACATGAATATCTTATTCATCTTAATTTTTGTAAACTATGTGTATTACATAACAAGTATGTATCATGTTTCTATCAAAATCTATATATATATAAAATGACACACTATTCACTTATCCTTTACACAATAGAACATATGGAGTATCTTCTTTAACTTTGAAAAATAGTATGTGGTCCCTAATTATTCTTCACAGAAGAAATAATAAATACTTAACGGTACAATCCAATGTTCTTTATGAATAAAATATCTACAAAGGGAACTCTCAATGGGACCTCTCCTTTTCCCATGTAGTACTTCTTCCTTCTTCATGAAACTAATTCACAGAATGTCAAATTCACAATATTAATGAATATTAGTTTTCCTAATATAACCATTAATCATTCTTCCTTCAACATGATACATGAGTTATTCAATCACCATTTTAAAACACAATGACCATTTTCACTGATTTTGGGTTCCTCAAAATGCTTGGGAAAATCAGAAAAAGTACACATGTATTGAATCGTGTTTCTCATATGGTTTCATGGATATAATTTCATCTCGAAAATCATGACTGCGTGGTTCAAATATCAATAGGACCATGGGATTATTATTCTTCACACAAATGATGTTGTTTTCTACAACTATGTGTTTTTTTCACTTTTGATTTGGCCGAAAGGGGAGCGTTGTGGTCATTAATCATGGTTGTGGGTGGTCATTTAGGATGTAAGATAGTATGACTTCATTTTACTTGATATATCTTATTGATTTATATTCAATTTTATTATCTTTGACAAGTGATGTTGTTTAATAAGTTGTAATTAATGGTTGTAATAATGACAATATGGTATAAGGGTTCACATGGTGTGTATAATGGTTGACATGGTGTCTACGATAATCTAGTGTCCTGAGAATGTACATGAGAATGTACACACATTACATGAATTGTTTAGCCATGTAAATATACATGGCCAATCCCTTATGGTGAAAAGTATGTTTGGCCAAATGATGTGCTAAAAACGTCTCATTTACACATGAAAATACCCTCCTTCCTGGACCCAGGACAACCCCCCTTCTTCCTGGACCCTATAAAGCCCCCCCCCCACCCTCCTCACTGGACCCCAGACATCCCCCCCCACCCTCCTTCCTGGACAACCCCCCCTCCTCCCTGGACCCCAGACAGCCCCCCACTCACCTTTCTGGACCCAGGACAGCCCCCCCCTCCTTCCTAGAACCTGGACAGCCCCCCCCCCACCCTCGTCCCTGGACCCCAGACAGCCCACCACCCTCCTCCCTGGACCCCGGACATCCCAAAAATCATTATTTTTATGTGAGATAAAACACAATAGAACTTGAAGTTCCCTCTCCAATGAGTGTCTATCTGGGTTTGGGTCACAAATGAGTGGCATCATGGTTTGGGACATCACAATTCCTGGATATCCTTTTTATAGGTGTTTCTAATCAAATCCATACCCATAACTATTGAAGGTCCCTCTCCAAAATCAATTGGGACATGATTCAATGAATACACCCTACCAACCTGTATCTTATTTTCTTATATACACTGTATTTTGTTGTATTTATTAATATGATTCTCATATAGAGTAATGTGTCAGTTATGATTTTATTTAAAGTAAACAATTGTCATTTACCTAAATATTTTTTTGATTGAACTTCAATATTATTGAATTTATTTGAAATGAATTATTGCAATTTTTTTACAGAATGGATAGAAGTTGGATGTACGAAACTGATCAGATTTCAACCGATTTTCAAAATAATTTGAACAGCTTTCTAGATTTTTCATTTGACAAGGCTTCAGATAGTGGTCACATACACTGCCCATGTTCTAATTGTGTTGGAAGACCTTGGTTGAGTCGTGAAGCAGTTAGATATCATATAACCAAATATGGTTTCCAAACAAACTATTATGTGTGGTATCACAATGGAGATAAAATGGAATCTCAAAATGTTGATGATCTAAATGATAGGACTGAATTAGAGAGTTTGATATATGATCGGTTTCCATTTATTCGGCATCATGAGAAGGAATGGATGTCCAGCCAATAAGATTTTGATACAAGAACACATGATGCATCCAATAAAAATGATGATGTTGATAGGGTGAAAAAATTGAATGATGTAGCGACGACTCTAGTATATCGGCAATGTGGTAAAATAAAAAAGTTGGAATTTTTAATCTGATTGTTTCATGGGAAAACTATGTATAGGATTTCAAATACTGTAATTGATTACATTCTTACCTTCTTGAAGGACTTGCTTCCAGATGATGCAGATATTCCCTCAAACCACTATATGGCATGGAAGTTAGTTGATGAACTTGGATTCTCAAAAAAATCATGCTTTCCCGAATGATTGCAGCTTATTTTGGGAGGAAACTACTGAAAGAAATGATTGTATCAAATATGAAACCTCCCGATGGAAGCCAAAAGATGATAGAACACCATCTCATGTGCTGAAAAAAGTAATGTGGCACTTTCCATTGATCCCAATATTACAGAACCTTTTCATGTATGATGAAATATCAGTAAAAATGTGATGGCATGACACCGAGAGAAAAAAGAATAATGAAGAGTTGTTTTACCCTGCAGATGGATTTTCATGGCAGAGATTTGATGCTCGATATCCTGAATTTGCAGCTGACGTGCATAATGTGAGAATGGGTCTTTCATGTGACGATTTTAATCCATTTGAGCATATGCTTACTTCGCATAGCACATGGCCGGTTTTCATACACATTTATAACCTTCACCCATGGTTGTGTATGAAAAAGCCTTACAATTTCTTGAGTATACTGATATCTGGCCCTTCTGATCCTGGTAATGATATAGATGTATACATACAACCTTTAATAAAAGAGTTGAAACTTCTTTGGGATGTGGGTGTGCCCACATACGATGCATGTTCGAAAGACATATTTCATATGCGTGCTGTACTTATGTGGACGATCAATGATTTTCCTGCTTATGCAATGATGTCTGGATGGAGCACAAAAGAAAAATTTTCATGTCCTGTTTGTATAAAGAATACTCGATCGAGAAGACTGAAATGTCGTCGTAGTTTTAGTTTTATGGGACATCGATGATTCTTTCCAATGAACCGTCCATATAGAAACAATCGTCGAAGATTTGACAATACCATGGAGACTGACAATCCACCTCAGCGTATGTCTGGAACTGATGTGCTTAATGAATTGAAATATTTCAGTTATTAATTTGGGAAGGGTGTAATGAAATCTAGAAAGAGGGAAAATGTTTCCAATGATACCTGTTACAATTGGAAGAAGAAGAATATATTCTTTGAGTTGTCGTATTGGTCAACCAACTTGTTACGTCATTGCTTAGACGTAATGCACATTGAAAATAAGATATGTGAAATGTTGCTTTCGATCCTTCTAAATGTCAAGGGGAAGACAAAAGATGATTTACGATCTCGACGTGACTTGGTAGATTGGGGTATCACACCATAATTACATCCTGTCTGTATCAGTGAAAGTAAATGGAAAGTTCCATGTGCTTCTTATGTGATGACACCTGCTGAAAAAAATAAATTTCTGGAAGTGCTAGAAACTATTAAAGTTCATGATGGCTATTCAAGAAATATATCAAAAAGGGTCAACAGAAAAAATTTGAAGCTGAAATCTTTGAAGACTCATGATTATCACGTCCTTTTACATGAGTTGATTCCAATAGAAATCCGTCATCTCTTGTCCAATAATGTTAGAGTCTTAGTTATTCAGTTGTGCTATTTGTTTATAGATATTTGTGCTAAGAGGTTGTCCAAATCCTTCTTGCAAAAATTGTTGGTAGAGACACCATTAATTTTGTGTGAGTTAGAGAAAATATTCCCTTCATCATTTTTTACATGCATGTTGCAACTAACTGTCCATCTTCTGACCTAAATACTTCTTGGAGGACCCGTTGCTTTCCTTTGTATGTATCCAACTGAAAGAAACATGTTCACATTGAAATCATATGTTTAGAATAGGAATTATCCTGAAGGTTCTATTATGAATGGTTACTTGGCTCAAGAATGTATGGATTTCTGCTCAATGTATTTTTATGATCTTACTACAAGAATAAATGGACCAATGAGAAATGAATAAGAATAGTATGGGAAAATTGAACCCAGTTTTCCATCACTTCCTCAGATAGGAGGAATTCTGGGATCACATACATTGACAACATTAAGCCTTGAAGAGCGAGAGATATCACATTGCACAGTGTTGTTCAATTGTGATTTGTTCGATTAGTATATCAAGTAAGTAAATTGTACATGTATCTCTTATATTATCTCTTGTAATTTTAAATATTTGTTTAACTATTATTATTTTTATCTACAGGGAACATAAAGAATTGATATATAGAAAGCATTGTTCTTTATCTTTGAGAAGGAAAGAGACTTTTCATAGAAAAGGGTTTTCTGCTTGGTTGAAATTAAAGGTAAAAATATTTCTATAATAACTAAATAAAAATAATATTTAATTAATTTTACAATTTTTTATATTTCAGGTATCGATTTTGCATGCAGACTCTGTTTCTGAGGAAATAAGAGCTTTAGATTTTGGTCCTAATACCATGGTTCGTGCTTTTAAATCACTTGTGATCAATGGATACAAATTTATTATCACTGAACGAGCAAGAAACATGAGAACACAACATGATGGTGTTATTCTAACTACCACAATAGACTGTTATGACGGTTCATCGGATAATAGACCTCATTCTGAAAATGTAGCTTATTATGGAGTCGTGGAGAAAATAATAATTTTGGATTATTACTCGCATGGTCGAGTCACGATGATGAAATGTCAATGGTTTGATTCAATGATGAGGCAAGGCGCCTTTATTGATGATTTTGGATTTCAAGTTATTGACATGACTCGCACTCTTGCCACCGATGAACCATATGTATTGTCATCAATGGTGAAACAAGTTTTTTATGTCAAAGATCATCTTCATCCTAAATTCGGTGTAATTATTGAAGTAAATCCCAGAAATTCTTTTGATGATGGTGATGATGAAGTTGACACTATCCCTATTGCAATTGGAAGCAATCCGTTTATTACTTATGATGAATCCAATAACTCAATTGTCAGAGTTGATTGTGAACCAGAAGTTGTGGTGGGAAATATATAGAATCATACAGTTGTGTTCTCACCTACATGTTTCACCTACATCATTTAGAGTGTGTATCCTAGTACTTACCTTAAAACCACCATAAATATTTTTTTTCTTTATGTTTTTTTTATCAGAATGGTTTTTCTATATATATTTTTTGGGTTACACATTAATTATATGTTTCTAATTACTTCCATATTTGTTTTCATTGTAGTAAATGACACCCATTGAAGATAGGCAGTGAAAAAATATGACAGAAAATAATCATCGCATGACACAGACGGGCATTCCTCCACTCATCCTTGTTGTGAGTATTTTATTTCAAATATATATATTTCAATAACATATAATATCATGTGTTTACTTTTGTGTTAAACTTTTTTTCAGGATCCACCCCCTAGACGAGAGATATCCGACGAGGAGCCTGATATTTCTCCCAATACAGAGGCTGGTGGTAGGGGGTAGTGTCAGAGTTAGACGACCAATTGGTGGTCCCGGTACTGAGGTCGGTAGTACGAGGGATCGTGGTGAGAGTTAGACGATCCACTGGTCGTACCTGATTGGATTATGCCCCTACCACAGACGTATCTTCTATGCCCCATTTTGATCCTGGTGTGTCTTTAGGGACACACAGGATATTTAGGCCTCCAATGTTTACACTACCAGTTGGCCAGACATTTGTGCCATCATCTTTTGCTTCTAGTTCATTATCTATGGGCTATTATATTCCACCTTCTTCGACTCCTGCTCTGACACAGTATGTGGCTGAGGAGCTTACACTGAGGGACACTCCACCTGTACAGGATATTCCTTCGGCTTCTACACATCCAGTTACGCCCATTGATCCGACTACGACAGGTATATTTATATAACTCTAACAAATTTTTATACCAAAAATTATTTTTTTTATAACTTGTACTGATATTTTTTTTCTTTCATAACATATTTATCTACTGATAGGAGTCGGGGGAGGGGGCGTACTCGCTTTTGTGTGGTATGGAACCGTCAGCCATAGTTGATGGTTGAATACAATGATGATGGACAAATTATTGATAAATCTGGGCAGGAATGTCGAGGTTTTTTGGCGACGCTAGCCAAATACTCCGACATCATTCCGGTCAGCCCTCTCTCTTGGAGACATCTGCCACACGAAGTCAAGGATAATGCATGGACACAAATATGGGTAAAAAATCTATTGGATTTAATGTAGTATTTTTTTTGTATTTATATTAATTAATCTATTGGGTGTCAGCTTCGGTATAACTTCCCTGATGGCGAAGGTGCACGACCGCCGCATTTAAAGGAGCTAGGAGAGATTTGGAGAGCTTATAAGCATGAGTTGTATGTTGGCTGGTGTGATAGAGTGGGCACAGAGTTGGATACATTACCTATCGCGATAGAGCAATATCTCCAAATGATTACCTATTGGGCGACTGCCAAATTTAAGGTATTAATCCCATTTGAGGTATTTAAATGAAAGTTTTCATATTTTGAATTAATATTATCTAATTTATTATTAAACATTATTTAGGAATCTTCTGAAAAAAACAAAAAAAAACATTGATTCAAAGCAATACCACCACACTTTGGGGTGCACGACTATGTCAGATCATGAGAGGCAGCTGGTACGATATAGTTGTTTATAATTTTTCTTTAGGACTTGCCATTTTTATTGTTTCATACTTAAATTATGTGATTTATTGAATATTCAATATATGATTATACTTGCACTTTATATTGTTTCAATGTCATTACAGAAGCACAAATTGAATATTGAAGGACGTATCCCTCGAGCAAAATTGTTTTGCTCGAGTAGAATGAAAAAATATGGAATTTTGGTTAATGAACCAACACAAGAAAAGATTGTAAGTTTTAATTTGTTTATTTAAAATTTTAATATCTATTTTGAAATTTAATAATCAATTAATATTTTTAACATGATGCTTTAGAGGCCCTTGATGCCCAAGATCCTGAAAATTTCGGTCCACACGATCATTTATATCAGGTTTTGGGAGAGGAGCACTCTGGTCGAGTATGCTGCCGACCTGGTAAGAATATAGCCCCGACAAGGTATTGGTCCTCTCCAGGTATCCATTCTAGTACCACCTAGTTGGAACAGTTCAAGGAGCATGCAAGATAGTCTGATAAAAGGGTCACAGAGTTGGAAGTACAAGTTCAAATGAGGGACAAAGAATTTATGAAACTGATGAAAGCTTTATCTTCATCACTTCCACCAGAGGCCAGCGCGGCTTGTCAGACATTTATGTCATCGATGGGTGCATTATCCAATGCACCAGGAGGCAGTTCTAGTGGAAGTCGAGATGATGATGTTCTTGGTGATGAAGAGGATGTTGAAGAGGATGAGGGTGAGGATGAGGATGAGGATGAGGGTGAGGATGGGGCCGAGGGTGAGGATGGGGATGAGGGTGAGAATGGGGTCGACGATGAGCATGGGGACGATGACGAGGATGACGACGAGGACAGAGATGGCGGAGAGGATGAGGCCGATGATGACAGTGGTGGTGGTGATGGTGATCAGGGGTAGATTGATCCATTACATTTTTGAATTCTGTGTAACTCTTTATTTTTGAACCTGGTTTTTCACCATGGTATGGATATTTTTGAATTCAGTATAACTCTTTATTTTCGACCAAATATTGAATCCTAATGATGTTATAATGGTTTGGATGTGAGTGATGCTATATGAGATTTTATGGGTTATTGTGAGGAGTTTCTTTCCCTTTAATTGATTGGTTTATAAATTATAAGTTGGTGCTGCATATATTATGCAATTGGAATTGGAAAAGTAAAATGTTGGTCTCGGATTTCTGAGTTGGTTATTTGGATGGTATTCTTTATCAAAAGTGGGTATATCTCTATTGACTATGGGTGTATTTTCTAATTGACTAATGTATTTATTAAACTGACCATGCAATACACATTTCCCACAATAAAGAAGCACCACAAAAATCATAGATAGACACTACACGCCACAAGACACCCATGGGAGACACCCCTTGAGGTAGAGTCCCTCTCGTAGCCTCTTTAATTTAAGAATGCTTTAAATTGAATTTAGCTTCTTTCTTAATTCTGCTTAATTATATTGAATTGCATATCTTAAATAAGTTTTCTTTAATATAATTGTTTCATTTGATAAATAAAGTCATGTTTTTATAATAAAACCCCTCCAACGGAGGTGCGCTGTCTACGAAAACTCATAGTGATAGTTTAGGGTGTGATAATTTGACTCTCAATCAGTAGTTTCAACTACCTAGTACCACTTTTAAAAACAACGAATATAAAATATATATCTTTATCATACCACAATCCTGAATCAAGAGTCTATTTTTTATAACATAAGATCAGTTTCTATAATGTGAATGACAACTACATAGGATTTATTTGAAATCCTGGCTGGAAGATGTTGCCCTGCGGATGTCACTGGACCAGGCCAACATGCCGCGGTCACGCCGCAGTCACGCCACAGTAATGCCGTGATTTGGCCCTGCTTCAGGATGACACTCCGCGGTGGTTCACAGTCCTTTCAGAATTCGATGTATGATACCTAGATAGAGTTTTAGATACATTACCTAACCTCCTCCCTGGACCCCGGACATCCCCCCACCCTCCTCCTTGGACCCCGAACAGCCCCCCGAACAGCCCCCCAACCCTCCTCCCTGGACCCCGAATCCCAATCTAAGCTCTCTTCAAGATTCACCCTAAATCCCAATGGAAAAGAGGGTTTTAGAGCTTCGGAAGAAGATGAGAGAAGAGTGCAAACCCGAATCGAAAAGAGGAAGCAAGGAGAGGATTAGACTCACCCAGATCTTCAATACGCACTTGACGGAACTCAAAATGCCCAAGTGACTTGTACGAACCAACTCTGCCTCAATCTGAGGCACGGTGTGGCCGGCACCACTCAAAGTGTCTCAATTTTCTTTGAAATGGACAACATTTTAAATGAAAACAACAACTGACATACGGAAAACTGACCAAACGCTTTTGGATTCTATTGATACTTTAGGACAAGGATCCATGGGTCATTTGTGACGTGTACGAGTCAACCCTGCCTCAATCCGAGGCACAGTGTGGCTGGTACCACTCAAAGTGTCTTTATTTTTTTTAAATGGATACGCTTTTAAGTAAAAACAATTGGCATACGGAAAACTGAACAAACGCATTCAGATTCTGTTGATACTTTAGGAAAACAATCCATGGGTCATTTGTGACATGTATGAGTCAACCCCGCCTCAATATGAGGTGCGGTGTGGTCAGCACCACTCAAAGTGTCTCTCTTTTGTTTCAAAATGACATCATTTTAAGTGAATACAACAACTGACATACGGAAAACCGACCAAAGGCATTTGGATTCTGTTGAAACTTTAGAAAAACGATCTATGGATCATATGTGATGTGTACGAGTCAACCCCGCCTCAATCCGAGAGCCGGTGTGGACACCACCACTCAAACTGTCTCACTTTTATTTGAAACGGACAAGATTTTAAGTGAAAATAACAACTGGCATACAGAAACTGACCAAACGCATTCGGATTGTGTTGATACTTTAGGAAAACGATCTATGGGTCATTTTTGATGTGTACGAGTCAACCCCGACTCAATCTGAGGTGCAGTGTGGCCGAAACCACTCAAAATGTCACTCTTTTGTTTAAAATGGACATCATTTTAAGTAAAAACAACAACTGACATACAGAAAACCAAAAAAACGCATTCAGATTCTGTTGATCCTTTAGGAAGAGGATCCATGGGTCATTTGTGACATGTACGACTCAACCCCGCCTCAATATGAGGAACGGTGTGGCCGATACCACTCAAAGTGTCTTTCTTTTATTTAAAATGGATACGCTTTTAAGTAAAAACAACTGGCATATAGAAAACTGACCGAACGACCTCGAAATTCCATGGAATCAGACTAAAACAAAGGTTGGGTGAATTGTGAAATGGTCGGCTAGACGGCACGTCAATCGGAGGTGTTGTTTGACCGTAATGGCCGAAAACACACTCTGCGTGTCGTAAATGGTCAAAACATGCGTTTAACAGTCAAATGCATGCCGAACGACATCATAATGACTTGAAATCACACGAAAACACCCTAATTATTATTTTTGTGGTGTATGAGGAGACGAAATGTCATTCGGATGGGCGGTTTGCACTGCATGACTGAATATGTGTTTTTTAGGTGTTTGGCGCGCTTGAAAAGCGTGCGTGGGGTGGTCGAAACCGGCCAAACGACCTCAGAATGTCATGAAATCAGATGACAACAAAGGGTGGGTGAATTGTGAAATGTTCAGCTAGACGGAACGTCAATCGAAGGTGGCATGTGACCACGCTGGCCGAAAACGCACTCTGCATGTCGTAAATGGCCAAAACATGTGTTTAACGGTCAAATGCATGTCGAACGACATCAGAATGACTTGAAATCATACGAGAACACCCTAATTATTATTCTTAAGGTGTAAGAGGGTATGGCATGTCATTAAGACGTGCGTTTTGCACGGCACGGCTGAATATGTGTTTTTTAGGTGTTCGACGCGCTTGAAAAGCGTGTGTGGGGTGGTCGAAACCAGCCGAACGACCTCGGAATTCCATGAAATCAGACGACAAGAAAGAGTGGGTGAATTTTGAAATGGTCAGTCAGACGTCATGTCAATCGGAGGTGTCGTGTGACCGCGCTGGCCGAAAACGCACTTCACGTGTCGTAAATGGCCAAAACATGCATTTAACGGTCAAATGCATGCCGAACGACATCGGAATTAATTTAAATCACATGAAACACCCTAATTATTAGTCGTGAGTTTTACGAGTATATGGCACATCATTCAGATGCGCGGTTTTCACCACATGGCTGAATATGTGTTTTTTAGGTGTTCGGTGCACTTGAAAAGCGTGTGTGGGGTGGTCGAAACCAGCCGAACGACCTCAGAATGCCGTAAAATCGGACGAAAACAAATAATGGTTTAATTGTGAAATGGTCGCCCAGACGGTACATCAATCGAAGGTTTCGTGTGACCTCGCTGGCCGAAAATGCACTCCGAGTGTCGTAAATGGCCAAAAAATGCGTTTAACGGTCAAATGCAATTCGAACGACATCAGAATGACTTTAAATCACACGAAAACACCCTAATTAATATTCGTGAGGTGTATGAGGAGACGACACGTCATTCAGACGTGTGGTTGCGCGGCACGGCTGAATATGTGTTTTTTAGGTGTTCAGTGCGCTTGAAAAGCATGCGTGGGGTGGTCGAAACCAGCCGAACGACCTCAGAATGCCATGAAATTGGACAACAACAAAGGGTGGGTGAATTTTGAAATGGTCAGCTAGACGGAATGTCAATTGGAGGTGTTGTGTGACCGCGGTGTCCGAAAACACACTCCAGGTGTCGTAAATGGCCAAAACATGCGTTTAAAGGTCAAATGCATGTCGAACGACATCGTAATGACTTGAAATTACACAAAAATATCCTAATTATTATTATTGAGGTGTACGAGGAGACGGCACGTCATTTGGACGCACGGTTTGCGCGGCACGGCTGAATATGTGTTTTTTAGGTGTTCGGCACGCTTGAAAAGCGTGCGTGGGGTGGTCAAAACCAGCCAAACGACCTCATAATTCCATGAAATCGAACTAAAACAAAGGATGAGTGAATTTTGAAATGGTAGTCCAGACGGCACATCAATCGAAGGTGTCGTGTGACCGTGGTGGCCGAAAACACACTCCGCGTGTCGTAAATGGCCAAAAAATACATTTAACGGTCAATTGTATGCTGAACAACATTGGAATGATTTGAAATCACACAAAAACACCCTAATTATTATTCTTGAGGTGTACGAGGAGACGGAATGTCATTCGGACGTGCGGTTTGCGTGGCACGGCTAAATATGTGTTTTTTAAGTGTTCGGCACACTTGAAAAGCGTGCGTGGGGTGGTTGAAACCAGCCGAACGGCCTCAGAATGCCATGAAATTAGATGAAAACAAAGTTTGGGTGAATTTTGAAATGTTAGGCTAGACGACACATCAATTGGAGGTGTCGTGTGACCGCGGTGGCCGAAAACGCACTCCGCGTGTCGTAAATGGCCAAAACATGCGTTTAACAGTCAAATGCATGTCGAACGACATCGGAATGACTTGAAATCACACAAAAACACCCTAATTATTATTCATAAGTTGTACCAGGAGACGGAATGTCATTCGGACGCGCGGTTTGCGAGGTACGGCTGAATATGTGTTTTTTAGGTGTTTGGCGCGCTTGAAAAGCGTGTGTGGGCTGGTCGAAACAGGCCGAACGACCTCGGAATGCCATGAAATTGGACGAAAACAAAGGGTGGGTGAATTGTGAAATTTTTGGCCAGACGGCATGTCAATCGGAGGTGTCATATGACTGTGCTGGCTGAAAACGCACTCCGCGTGTCGTAAATGGCCAAAACATGAGTTTAACAGTCAAATGCATGCCTAATGACATCGGAATGACTTGAAATAATACAAAAAAACCCTAATTATTATTCTTGAGGTGTATGAGGAGACGACACATCATTCAGATGTGGGTTTTGCACGGCACGGCTGAATATTTATTTTTTAGGTGTTCGGCACGCTTGAAAAGCGTGCGTGGGGTGGTCAAAATCGGCCGAACGACCTCAGAATGCCATGAAATCGGACGACAACAAAGGGTGGGTGAATTTTGAAATGTTCAGCTAGACAGCACGTCAATCGGAGGTGTCGTGTGACCGCGTGGGCCGAAAACGCACTCCGCGTGTCGTAAATGGCCAAAACATGCGTTTAATGGTCAAATGCATGTCGAACGACATCAGAATGACTTGAAATCACATGAAAACACCCTAATTATTATTCGTGAGGTGTATGAGGAGACATCACGTCATTCGGACGCACGGTTTGCACAGCACGGCTGAATATGTGTTTTTTAGGTGTTTGGTGCGCTTGAAAAGCATGCGTGGGGTGGTCGAAGTCGGCTGAAAGACCTCGAAATGCCATGAAATCGGATGACAACAAAAAATGGGTGAATTTTGAAATGGTCGACTAGACGACACGTCAATCGGAGGTGTCGTGTGACCGCGCTGGCTGAAAATGCACGTCGCGTGTCGTCAATGGCCAAAACATGCGTTTAACGGTCAAATGCATGCCGAACGACATCGGAATGACTTGAAATCACACAAAAACACCCTAATTATTATTGGTGAGGTGTATGAGGAGACATCACGTCATTCGGACATGCGGTTTGCGCGGCAGGGCTGAATATGTGTTTTTTAAGTGTTCGGCGCGCTTGAAAAGCGTGCGTGGGGTGGTCGAAACCGGCCGAATGACCTCGGAATGCCATGAAATCGGACAAAAACAAAGGGTGGGTGAATTGTGAAATGGTCGGCCAGACGACACGTTAATTGGAGGTGTCGTGTGACCGCGCTGGCCGAAAACACACTCTGCGTGTCGTAAATGGCCAAAACATGCATTTAACAGTCAAATGCATGCTGAATGACATCGGAATGACTTGAAATTTCATGAAATCACCCTAATTATTATTCGAGAGGTGTACGAGGAGACGACAGGTCATTCGGATGTGCAGTTTGCGTGGAACGACTGAATATGTGTTTTTTAGGTGTTCAGCGTGCTTGAAAAGCGTACGTGGGGTGGTCGAAACTGGCCGAATGACCTCGGAATGCAATGAAATCGGATGACAACAAAGGGTGGGTGAATTGTGAAATGATCAGCCAGACGGCACATCAATTGGAGGTGTTTTGTGACTGCGTTGGCCGAAAACGCACTCCGCGTGTCGTAAATGGCCAAAACATGCGTTTAACGGTCAAATGCATGTCGAACGACATTGGAATGACTTGAAATCACACAAAAACACCCTAATTATTATTTATGAAGTGTACAAGGAGACATCATGTCATTCGGACACGAGGTTTTCACGGCACGGCAGAATATGTGTTTTTTAGGTGTTTGGCGCGCTTGAAAAGCATGCGTGGGGTGGTCAGAACCGGACGAACGACCTCGGAATGTCATAAAATCAAACGACAACAAAGGTTGGGTAAATTTTGAAATGGTCAGCCAGACGGTACGTCAATCGGAGGTGTCGTGTGACCGCTGTGGCCGAAAACGCACTCCACGTGTCGTAAATGGCCAAAACATGCGTTTAATGGTCAAATGCATTCCGAACGACAACATAATGTCTTTAAATCACACAAAAACATCCTAATTATTATTCGTGATGTGTATGAGGAGACAAAACGTCATTTGGACATTCGGTTTGCATGGCATGGCTAAATATGTGTTTTTTAGGAGTTTGGTGCGCTTGAAAAGTGTGCATGGAGTGGTCGAAACCGACCGAACGACCTCGGAATGCCATGAAATTTGAAGACAAAAAAGGGTGGGTGAATTGTGAAATGGTCGGCCAGACGGCACGTCAATCGAAGGTGTCGTGTGACCGCGCTGGCCGAAAACGCACTCTGTGTGTCGTAAATGGACAAAACATGTGTTTAACGGTCAAATGCATGCCGAACGACATCGAAATGACTTGAAATCACACGAAAACACCCTAATTATTATTCGTGAGGTGTACGAGGAGACGGAACGTCATTCAGACGTGCGGTTTGCGCGGCACGGCTGAATATGTGTTTTTTAGGTGTTCAGTGTGCTTGAAAAGCGTGCGTGGGTGGTCTAAACCGGCCAAACGACCTCATATTGCCATGAAATTGGACGAAAACAAATGGTGGGTGAATTGTGAAATGGTCAGCCAGAGGGAACGTCAATCAGAGGTGTCGTGTGACCGCGCTGGCCAAAAACGCACTCCGCGTGTCATAAATGGCCAAAACAAGCGTTTAACGGTCAAATGCATGCCGAACGACATCATAATGACTTGAAATCACACGAAAACGCCCTAATTATTATTCGTGAGGTGTACGAGGATAGAACACGTCATTCGGATGCACGGTTTGCATGGCACGACTGAATATGTGTTTTTTAGGTGTTCACCGCGCTTGAAAATTGTGTGTGGGGTGGTCAAAACTGGCCGAACGACCTCAGAATTCCGTGAAATCGGATGACAACAAAGGGTGGGTGAATTTTGAAATGTTCGGCCAGACGGCACTTCAATCGGAGGTGTCGTGTGACCGCGCTGGCCGAAAACGCACTCCACGTGTCGTAAATGGCCAAAAGAGGCGTTTAACGGTCAAATGCATGTCGAACGACATTGGAATTACTTTAAATCACACAAAAACACCCTAATTATTATTCTTGAGGCATATGAGGAGACGGCGTGTCATTCGGACTCGCGGTTTGCACGGCACGGCTGAATATGTGTTTTTAGGTGTTTGGTGAGTTTGAAAAGCAAGTGTGGGGCGGTCGAAACCGGCCAAACGACCTCGGAATGCCATGAAATTGGACGAAAACAAATGGTGGGTGAATTTTGAAATGGTCGGCCAAACAGCACGTCAATCGGAGGTTTTGTGTGACCGCGCTGGCCGAAAACGCATTATGTGTGTCGTAAATGGCCAAAACATGCGTTTAACGGTCAAATACATGCCGAACGACATCATAATGACTTAAAATCACACGAAATCACACTAATTATTATTCATGAGGTGTAAGAGGAGACAGAACATCATTCAGATGTGCGGTTTGCGCGGCACGACTGAATATGTGTTTTTTAGGTGTTCGGCGCGCTTGAAAAGCGTGCGTGGGGTGGTCGAAACCGGACGAACGACCTCGGAATGCCATGAAATCAGAAGACAACAAAGGGTGCATGAATTTTTAAATGTCCGGCTAGACGGCACATCAATCGGAGGTGTCGTGTGACCGTGGTGGCCAAAAACGCACTCCGCGTGTCGTAAATGGCCAAAACACGCGTTTAACGGTCAAATGCATGCCAAACGACATCGAAATGACTTTAAATCACACGAAAACACCCTAATTATTATTCTTGAGGTGTACGAGGAGAGGGCACGTCATTCAGATGTGCGGTTTGCGCGGCACGGCTGAATCTGTGTTTTTTTTTTGTGTTTGGCGCGCTTGAAAAGCGCGTGTGGGGTGGTCGAAACCGGCCGAACGACCTCGGAATGCCATGAAATCGGACGACAACAAAGGGAGGGTGAATTGTGAAATAGTCGGCCTGACGGAACGTCAATCGGAGGTGTCGTGTGACCTCGGTGGCCGAAAATGCACTCTGCGTGTCGTAAATGGCCAAAACATGCGTTTAACGGTCAAATGCATGCTGAACGACATCATAATGACTTGAAATCACACTAAAACACCCTAATTATTATTCGTGAGGTGTATAAGGAGACGGAACGTCATTCGGACATGCGGTTTGGGCGGCACGGCTGAATATGTGTTTTTTAGGTGTTTGGCGCGCTTGAAAAGCGTGCGTGGGGTGGTCGAAACCGGCCGAACGACCTTGGAATTCCATGAAATCAGATTACAACAAAGGGTGGGTGAATTTTTAAATTTTTGGTCAGAAGACACGTCAATCGGAGGTGTCGTGTGACTACAGTGGCCGAAAACGCACTATGCGTGTCATAAATGGCCAAAACATGCGTTTAATGGTCAAATGCATGCTGAACGACATCGGAATGACTTGAAAACACACAAAAACACCCTAATTATTATTCGTGTGGTGTACGAGGAGACGGAACATCATTCGGATGTGTGGTTTGTGCGGCACGGCTGAATATGTGTTTTTTTAGGTGTTTGGCATGCTTGAAAAGCGTGCGTGGAGTGGTCGAAACTGGGCGAACGACCTCGGAATGCCATGAAATTGGACCACAAAAAATGGTGGGTGAATTGTAAAATGGTCAGCCAGACGGCACGTCAATCAGAGGTGTCGTGTGACCGCGATGGTCGAAAACGCACTCCCCGTGTTGTAAATGGCCAAAACATGTGTTTAACGGTTAAATGCATGCCGAACGACATCGGAACGACTTGAAATCATGCGAAAACACCCTAATTGTTATTCGTGAAGTGTACGAGGAGACAACACGTCATTTGGACGCGCGGTTTGCACGACACGACTGAATATGTGTTTTTTAGGTGTTTGGCGCGCTTGAAAAGCGTGCGTGGGGTGATCAAAACTGGCCGAACGACCTCGAAATGCCATGAAATCGGACGAAAACAAAGGGTGGGTGAATTTTGAAATGATAGGTCAGACGGCACTTCAATCGGAGGTGTCATGTGACCGCACTGGCCGAAAACGCACTATGTGTGTCGTAAATGAAAAAAACATGCGTTTAACGGTCAAATGCATGATGAACGACATCAGAATGACTTGAAATCACACGAAAACACCCTAATTATTATTCGTGAGGTGTACGAGGAGACGACACGTCATTCGGACGCACAGTTTGCATGGCACGGCTAAATATGTTTTTTTAGGTGTTTGGCGCGCTTGAAAAGCGTACGTGGGGTGGTTGAAACCGGCCGAACAACCTCAGAATGCAATGAAATCGGATGACAACAAAGGGTGGGTGAATTGTGAAATGGTCATCCAGACGACACTTCAATCGGAGGTGTCGTGTGACCGCGCTGGTCGAAAACGCACTCCGCGTGTCGTAAATGGCCAAAACAGTGGGTTCTAGGTCCAAACCAAAGTCCCTTTGGGAACCCAATACCAAAGACTTAATTGAATATTCATACCCACTACCCATGATGGGGATTCATCTCACATCACTCCCAGGAGAGAAAATTACAATTAGCCACATACCCCCTTATTCTAATTGAAAAATCTATAAAAAAACATGTAGGTTATTCCGGTAACCCATCTCATATGTCGAGATTGGCCAATGTTTCCCACTAACACATTAGGAACCATTTATACATGGATACATAATCATTAGAGGAATATAAACATCCCATGTGCTTCCTATAACTCATCCTAGGTCTAAGCACATGAGCACTACCATTGTCTATCTTATGGGTATCATGATCCTTGCCACTCTACCCAAGTTTTTCTGTTGGTTTTAAGATACTCAACCCAAGACCATGACTAAACATCTCATGTGCTTCCTATAACATGTAGGTTTATTTCCTCACACCTAGACACCCCCACCCCCCGGGACACCCCCAACCCCTTGTATGTCATATTTTATATGTGTTATATTTAATTCAGAACTATGTATGCAACATAATTAATTTTGTTTGTGTTATTGATTCATAATTCAGAATTCATTACATAATTCATTCTTCATGTATTCAATTGAGAATTCAATTATGAATTTTGTATTGCATAGGGTAATTGGGTTCATATACATGATTATAATTGTGGTACGTTCCATGGTTATAGTAGTATCATGTTTTTAAGTGCTTTTGTGTGCTATATCAGGTGTTTTTGTTGCTGTTAAGAGTGTATGTAGGTGTGTAGTTGAGTGTGCAGTGGAGGATTTGAGGTGCTGTCAAATTCTGGTAATACACTATACCAACGGTTTACTAAACTGTTGGTATAGTGTTGTACATATTTTTACCAACGGTTTTAGTAAACTGTTGGTAAAACATTGAAATACTCCAGCAATGCCAACAGTTTGTAAACTCGTTGGCAATACTCTTTACAAACCGCCTTTCCCAACGGTTTTAGTAAACCGTTGGTATAGTGTTGTATTCCTCCAGCAATGCCAACGGTTTATAAAACCGTTGGCAATGCTCTTTACAAACCACCTTTCCCAACGGTTTTACAAAAACCATTGGTAATGGGCTACTGCCACGCCTTACTTGCCAACGGTTTGCCAAACCGTTGGTATATAGTATACCAACGATTTGGCAGCCTTTACCAACGGTTTGAAACCGTTGGTAAAGGATTAACTTCCAGTAGTGTAGTATAGTGAAACAGAACTCAAATAGACACAACTTAGAAAATTACCACCCAGGTTTCCATATCGTAGAAAGGAGAATCATTCTACCCAGGTTTCCATATCGTAGAAAGGAGAATCATTCTATAATACCCCGTATGGAAGATTAACCAAAAGGCTCATGTAAGATGAACTTAAAACAACTTAAGAACATCACACCGCATTACCACCCCTCAAATCACAACTAAGATCGCATAAGATAAACCCAAAAGGGAGTATATCATATTAATCTAGGGACATCCCTATATAAGAATAACCTAGTGATCTTACACCATGACAAAACTACTTCATGCAGTAACCAAAATTACACTTCAAACCCTATCCACCAAAAATAAACCTAAAAGGATAAGTGGGAGATTTACCTAGAGTAGATCGCACCCGCAATGGAGGGAGAGAAGAAGCGTCAGAGCAGTCAGGGAGCCTTCTGCGCTACGTCGGGAGGGGAAGGTGCGACCGCCAGAGGAGGAGGTGCACGGGAGGAGCCGCCAACCATTGAGAAATGGAAGAGTAGGGTTCGCGGGGAGTAGGGTCGAGCGGAGAGGAGAAGAAGTAGGGTTTGCGGGGAGGAGGATCCGTGGAAGGGGTTCGAAGGGGAGGATAAGGAGTAGGGCTAGCGGTGGAGGTCCGGCAACAAGAAGATCGGGGGGAGTTGTCGCAGGGGTACAGTACCGTGAGAGCTTGAGGGCGCGATAAACAGAGGATATTGTGCGCCCGATTTTATAAAATATGGGACTACTGTTTTATCAGCGCTAAAAAAGCACTGATAAATCCTCCCTTTATCAGCCCTAAAATTTTAGCGTTGATAAAGGGACTCTTTATCAGCGCTACTGAACCTATGCTCATGCTACTCTATAATGGAAAATGTTTTATGATCTATAGTTATGCATAAAAGAAGGGGTCGGGATGTGTTTTCATGCAGAATGACAGTGGTAATGTATGTCTCATGTCAATCGATGGTTCATGAGAAAAATTATCCAACTCAGGATTTGGAGCTGGCAGTGGTAATTTTTACTTTGAAGATATGCATTAAAATAAAAAGAGTTAAATATGCACAAAAGGAGATGGTTGGATTTGATTAAAAATTATGACTACTCATTACATTACCATCTTGGGAGGGGGGAAAGGTGGCTGATGCTTTGAGTTGGAAATGCCATCATAGCTTGTCCATGATGATAATTGAAAAAGATCCAATATTTATGGATTTGTAGAGGATATATCTTGAAATCATGATGGAAGGAGATAAATCCTATCATACTCATATGAATATTCAACCATCAATTTTTGTAAATATTAAAGAGGCGCAAATTGAGGATGTGGAGTTGCAAAAGAAGGTAAGGAATGTTCCTGGGTTCAACTGTGATAGTAATGGAATGATTAGGTTCAGGAATTGAGTATATGTCATGTAACATCCCACCCGTCACTCATTGGCTTCCGAAGAGATGGAGTGCAACTAACCTTAGGTGACATGCCCAAGACACCAAAAGGTCGGCAATAAATGTTAAGGGTTTAACAAAAAGTTGGGGGACGATTTGCCCTGAAGATCCAAAATAACCATAGAGACAGAATACAAAAAACCAAACCCACTATATGATGTGTGAGTAATAATAATACAACCCAAGTAGAAACCAAAGACCGATAACATCAGAGTAGCAGCAACAAAGTGATAAAGATGATACAAGAAACCAAAAGACATCCAAACATAGTAACGCCAACGTGGCATCACTCCAACAACACTAAGAGGGGTCTCCAAGCTCCAAACACTAATTTAGAAGGAAGCATCATGACGCGCCACTAGAGAAATGTGACAGCTTGCCTTTACATGTATCTCAAAATACGACATCTACAAACGCACCAAAGTGCCCAAGCAGGGGGTGAGTATAAACTCAATAAACATTCCCCAAAGACTTCTCATCACAAGCCACTAGGACAAGAACATATTCACACGTTTTATATAAAACAGAAGAGAAACAGAGTAACAATGTATATCAAAACCGTGAACAAGTTCCATGGAAGGCATTTAATAAAACATTTAAACCATTTCTTACCACTGGGCATAACCACCCCATGTCCCTACCCACACACACATACACATGCATCTCTACCATGGACCTCTCTATACTCGCAAGTGGTGAGTCATCCTTTCACTAAGTCGTCGCTTGTGAACCATTTTGATGGTGGCACTTCACGCGATTAGTTTATCCCACTTCGACGGTGCACTTCACGCCATTACTTCGTCCCAAATGCACACAAACACACACTACCATGAATGTCAAGTTCACATGTCAACTTACTCCAATAAAACATCGCTTTTTGAAAACCATTTCATTTCAAGCATTTTATCAAACGCCTTATGTGCGTCATTCCAAAACCAAGGATTTTGGTACTAAACCAAGAGAGTTTTCCAACAAAATCAAAGATAGATGAATTTAAAAACCAAGCCTTTATGTTCTAGAACAAATAGAATGGTAGAGAAGCCACCTACCTCTCAACGGATAATGAAAATGAAGAACGACGCTAAGAACTTCTAGATTCTGGCTCACGACACCTTCTTTTCAATAAATCCAACAAGATCTCATCAAGATTCACCTCATAACACAGATCTATCTATAACAGATTAGACCTATGTCTCCAAGAGAGAGGATAGGACTAGATCTAGAGAGATCAAGGAAGAACAAGGCCTTATCGTCATTTTGGATCTCCATCGCACTTTAATTCGTCAAAAATTGCCTCTAGGTCAAAGGGAAACACCAAAGGAGTCTAAGAGAGAGAACAAGTTCGAGACCCTGGAAGAATAGGAGAAAATGAGTGTCCAAAGACCTTAATCTAAATTAAAACTTAATTTTCGAAGCATTAATTGCACGTCACACGGTTAGGCCACACGGTTTTTCAAACCATGCATCAAACGTGCGCATGCTACTGAACATCACCCAGGTAGCTGCACGGTTTAGCAAATCGTATGTCAATCGTGCGGTGCTACTATCACAAGGTCATCCCCTCGAACGATCAGTTCACACAGTTTGACAAACTGTGCGGCAACCATGCTTCTCTCATTGTCTCCACATGCACGCTTTCCTCTGGCATGCGCAAGGTTTGGACAAACCATACTCCAACCGTGCACCTACCTAGTGACTCAGCATCACCTTGTACGATTTCCTGGAGATAGTGCATGATTTCTACTAATCGTGTTCAAACTGTGCACCTCCAAAAACGTTTCCAAAACATTTCAAAACCTTCTATAAACTTTTGAAACTCAACTCAAGTATTAATTAAGTTCAAAGTGCATGATAAAAGGGTAAAGTACCTGAAATTGGGTGGTGTTACATTCTCCACACATTGGTCATTGTTCCAGCATTTCTTTTTCATGTTCCCGCATCTCTTCTGAAATCTGATTATGTTGTCATAAAAATCATACCAAACTAATGATTTTCTCATGCAAGAGCTTCTCTTGCCCATCCACAAATCTACATTGGCACATGAATCGACATACCATCCGACTCAAGATCAACATGGTTTCATCGTATCACATGGTCAGGATCAGATTGGTACCTGAACATTGGCAGCAAAGCCAATCGATAAGTCGCATCACCAACTCATTCGAGCATCTCAAAAGGGCTAACGTACCGAGGAGACAACTTGTCTTGCTCACCAAAACGACGATGTCGTAGCCTTGGAGAGATTCTCAAGAAAACATTATCACTTGTATCAAATGGTAACGGTTAACGATGATGATCAGCATATGGAGAACACCAAAAAATGTCATACAACACTTCGAAAAGAGCCCTACGCATAGAGGTCTGATAACTATTATTGTATGAGAACTCCATTGACAGAATATGATCCTCTCATGAGCCTCCAAAATCCATAACACAAGCTCTAAGCATATCTTCCAACATTTGGATCATCTTCTCATTATGCTCATGATTAATAGAGTTTCAAGGGCTTGGAGTAAGGTCTTTCAAATCTAAGATGTAAACATGGGGTCTCAGTCAGACACAATCGAAATTGGTACGCCATGCAACTTTACAACTTGAATATAGATTTTCAACGTATTCTGTCATATTGGATTCACAAATAGGGATGAAGTGAGAAAGGAATGCAACATATTAGCTAGTCGTTAGTGCTCTGCCTTAACTCGCTGACAGTCGATGTATCTCAAGACAAGCCCTGCCACTTTCCTCTTCATGTCAACCCATCAAAATTGTGCTCTTGGCGCCTTATGCATCTTTGGAATACTGGACAAACACCCCTCTGCGAATGGTGGTAGGCATTAAGAAGTTGTTCCAAATAAATTGGAAGAACCACAGTTTGGTCTCTAAAACATACCACAGCTCTCTCGTCTAGTGTTTATCCCTCAATGGTCTCACCACCATTGAGTTATGATCCCATTGTTAGACCGAATGTTTGAGCTTCTTTAACCTGGTCAACTAAATCAAAAACAAAAGAAACTGCAAAGAATATCATAGTATGACATTGCTCAACACAATTTAGATGCATATTCACTATGACCGACATTAAATGTCATTGATTTGATGCCTCTTTAGCCAACATGTTATTTGCCTTCCGACTTCATGCACCAAGCACATAATTCCCTTCAGAGAAACTGTGTTTCAAACTCATATGAGTTGTAAACACCATAATTTCTCACCAAAAAGATAACGACGCCAAGTTTTTCAGGCATGAACTATAGCAACCAATTCTAAATCGTGTTTTAGAGTCTCTCATGCACTCATTGTCATGAACCAAAAGCGACATAATCTTCCTGCATAAGAAGACAACTCAACCTAGATCCCGATGCATCACAAAAAACCATACAACCTTGTCCTGACTCATTGTAAGAATAGGTGTTGATGTAAGCCAAACCTCAAGATTTTGAAAAGATTTGGAAGTTCATTGCTATATAGGTAACATATAAATATGCTACAATACCAATCTTACTACAATAATTAAAAAATTGACAAGTAGTGATAAACATGAAACATTTTGAACGTCAATCCTTGCCCACCGACACAACTTATATTTGTTAAAATGTCCCAATCATACTGTGGAGGATCAAGTAAGCTTTGGGTCGCTGCCCTAATTTGGGAATTCAGATCCGATCCAACAAACGCTGCATCAATTCACTTAAAGAATTCAAATATATAATTCAGAACAGACAAAGGAGAGGCCCAACATGAGCAAATGTTTGGCTAATCACACTAGATTCAAGAACACCCGAAGGCAAATCATTGCCTTTAGAGAAAACTCTCAGATCGCCACCTGCATTTAAAAATAATAATAATAATAATCAAAGATCCAAACTTTGAAGCTCACGGCAGTTCTCATTCTTTCAACGCTCCTACATAAGTTCATCTTCAAGGTAATTGTACTCGAAAGTGAAATCGGTCTTGATCCTCTGGCACCTGCACGTCAAAATTCATATAACCAAGAGTTACAGATGTATAAATATAATAGCAATTAAAAACCCCTCTCAATATGACACAAACCATCCATTTTGCAGGTCATCATTCGCCATATGGAAATCGAAGTACACATACGTCCCCTGCTCATACTCATCAGTGGCAACTTTCGGCTCCTCGTGGCGTTGAAACCACGTGTTATATTTCCTGTGGTACCTCCATGATTGCTTCTTCAACTCTTTTGCAGCCAAGTACTGCTGGTACGTGTTCTGCTGATAATAGAATGAGAAAAACAACGTATCGGTGCCCATGGTGTCCATGCCCAGGCGTTCCCAGAACGAAGGATTATTCACAATAGGAGCCTGTACTTGAGGATAGCTTGAAGGAGTCATGGCAGGGTGCCTCTGCACAAGGCAAATGAAATAGAAAAACAAGACACGACGCATTAAAGTTTGGCGAAGCTGATAAAAAAATTCAATCATATTACCGGAGCATAGTTCTTAGCACGTTCAGAATCTTTGGGTTGAGGAAGTTTGTAAAATGCCCCCTCCAGCATCTGCAGATTGTATAACTGATCGTGAATTCCTCCAGAACTAACGATCGATCCAGTAAGGTTATCACCAATGGCACCAAGATCCGACGTGCTCCTTCGGCCAATAACACCAAGGCTTCCACCAGGCATGACACCCTGTATGGGTTGCCCAGGAGAAAGATCGATCTCTCTTGACACTTGAGTGGGTTCGGCCAAAGAGCTAGACACCCCTGCCTGCAGCAACACAAAAAAAAAACCGCATCACATTCCATTACTTTCCGTTCTTACATTATTCTATCACCTATTCAATGTATCTAATGGGATTAGCTTCATCAAGAGATGATAAAGGAAATGATTGAGAAAAATCAAAAAAAAAATCATTCAAATTAGATAATTTTAAACGTACAGGCATGTCCACAGAAAAAGAATTCAGATCATCTTCATTGATCAGATTCCTTGCAGGTCCTGAAACTGCACCAGATTCAGCAGCTGAATCATCGCCATGTTTCTGCTGTTGCCGTTGCTCCTCAACTTTTACAGAGGCAGCATCTGCATCATGAAGGCAAATTAAAGCAATTTTCCAGCAAGACTGGACTGAACTTACTAAAATCCATTTTTAAAAAACATTATTTGACCATCAATCTTCATTGTTTTGAGCTGGTTTATGCACATGAAGAGGTACAATTACTGTTCCAAAACAGATTATTGTATATCATTTTCCAGGCTCTTCTCTGTCACATATCAATAGTTCGGGATAATAGGGTTGAATCATTAATTATTGAATCATTGGATATAATTAATTTCCAGTGATGAGGGAAGCGTAACTAGTAGGTTTTGTAACACTAGCTTCAAGATGAGGTTGCAAGCTCAAACTTGAAAACAAGCTCATTAATGATGAACAGTTTTTGCACAAACATGTTTATAAACAAGCACTAGCATAGCAATACTTCTGGGACAAGGATTTATTAAACTGAATAACAAGGCTGATGTAACAAATAGATGTGACAATAATGCAGCAAAAAAAATCCACACAGTAAAAATAATATTGCAAAGAATTGGTGCCTACAACAACAGACAAGCAATACTTCTGGGACAAGGATTTATTAAACTGAATAACAAAGCTGATATAACAAATAGATGTGACAATAATGCAGCTAAAAAAATCCATGCACAGTAAAAATAATATTGCAAAGAATTGGTGCCTACAACAGACAAACACCAAAGGTTGAAAATAAATGCATAGGGCTTCGCCAAATCATTGGGGCCTGCAACAGACAAACTACGAAGGCACAATATAAATATGATCCATGATAAAAACCAGACTAAACACCAATAACATTACAGTAATCAGAGTCGCAGCAGCCAACAATAATACCAAATAAGTCTAAAAGATCCAAAAACTCAAAAGAAAAACTTGCCAAACGTCGCACTACACCAAGCTCCAACCTCCCTCAACCACCACAACAGCATCACAATGCTCAGCTAGAGATGTAAGAGGTTTTCCCCTTACCTGTATCATGACGAACATCTGCATACGCACCAAGATGCATGTGCAAAATGGTCGGTATACAACTCAATAGACAATCCCCCAAAGACTTCCCATACACACTACTAAAACAAGAAGTTAAGTCACGTTTATATATATAAAAAAGGAAGAACAAAAACAAGAGAACAAGATATATGTGTGTGTGTAAAAAAAGCAGTGAAATTGTTCGAGTCTGCATCCCACACTGGACGTGAGTGCTTTGTCATCTTTATATTTCATTATAAATAGACACCAAGGCCTCCCTTAGAAAGGCATCTTAGGTATTGGATACACCTCTTTATCATTCTACATAAATGGGGTTCTCCAACCCTAACCCACTACCCCGTATCTCTTTTTTATTGGAGGAGACCTACATGTTTCCCTCGGGGGTGGCGTTCCAGGCCATTGACCACCGTCACGGCAGTGCCGCCCCCAGCACCGCTCCTCCTGGGTAGTTCCCCCTCGCGGCGCTCCTCCTGGGTCGCCGGTGCCTCTTGCCAGCCCCGACGGCCCCTTCCCTCTCACCGGTTGGCTTGTGTGCCCCAATGCCAGCCCATTCACGCAGAAGCCACCGCCTCCCGTCATCGACCCCTCCTACGTGGAATCCCTGCGCCCCCTCGTCGGCCCCTCCCGACGGGCCACTCCTCCCTCCTACTGCGCGCGACGGCCCTCAAAATGTGTGCCTATAATTTCCTTCTGCTCCCGTCGGCCCCGACCACACGGTTCCTTCGCTGCGACGCCAGCCCGCCCGAGCGGTTGCCCAGCGTCCCCCCCGTCACTGGCTCTCCTGTGAGGCAGCCCCTCGCAATGTTTCGTCGGCTGCTCCACGCACGGAGCCCTCATGCCCTTGTCGCCGGCTCCTCCGCATCTCTCCTGCAGCACCATCGTCCTGCCCCGCCTGTGCGGCTTTCCCGAAGCTCCGTCATCCGGCCCTGCCTGTGCAGCTTTCCCGGGGCTCCGTCGTCCGGCCCCGCCAGGGCAGCTATCCCGGCGCCCCGTTGACCGGCCCTGCCTATGCATGCGGCTTTCCCGGTGCGCCCCTCTATTCGTCGCGACTAGCCGCCAGCCACCCCCCACCAGCGATGCATCTCTGCAACATCACAGCTTCCGTGTTTGCGCCCTGCACGACAGTCTCTTTCCACCCGAAGCTCCTGCGCATCGCGGTGGATCTGAAATCCGGGTGATTACTCGCCCGATCCCCGCAGGATCTCCCTGGAGAATTTTCAGCGCCTCCATCTTTGCCACACCGGAGCTTCGTTCGTCTTCCCCAACCTCCGCGCCTGGCACCCCACCTCCTCCAAACGATTGGCCCAAGTACACACCTCCACCCCCACAAGACCGACGAGTCCCTCTACTGTTGCGCGCGCATCCTGTTGTCGACATCCCAATTGGTGTGTCCCCTTCTCTACTGCTTCCAACCATAGCAACAGGTGTCGATCCCTTTTCTAGGCCTCTACAATCTCTCTGCTGCTGCGCGAATTCTATTTTGTTGCCACACAAGTTCGCGCCTTTCATGTCAGACTCTGATCATGTCGTGTGTTCTTCCTACACGCTTCCATGCTCCTAACCCGACTACTCCAGTTGAGGCTCGATTCGACTATTCTTGCCGATGTATTCTATTTCCAGCTATTCCTACTGGTTCTGCATGACGAGCATTGTTTTACGGTTGGCACATCTTTTTCAACGTCATCATCCACTATTTCCTTTTAAGAGAAAGCTGCGATCGCGGATGATTTATTTTTGTTTCGTCTTGTTTTGTCATCAAGTTGGGTATGTCCACCTTGAGGGGGAGTGTTGAAAATGATTTTGCTTTGTTTTGCTTTGGTTTGCTTTGGTTTGTTTTCTTTAATTATGTTTCCAAGCTAGGTAGACCTAGCTTGAGGGGGAGTGTTGGAGTGTGCGTCCGATGGGACATCGAACGTGAGTGTTTTGTCATCTTTATATTTCATTATAAATAGACACCAAAGCCTCCCTTAGAGAGCCATCTTGGGTATTGGGTCCAGTTCTATCATTTTACCAAAACCAATTCACACCACAATGCGCACACACACGCGTGAGGATGGTATGTCGTGCTCCGGGTCAACTGGGTTCCACAAGCTTGTTGTAAAGACCATCAAAATCGTGAGGTAAAGCTAGGGTTACGGTCAGAGAATGGAAACTAATTCCCCATGCAATTTCACCACTTCTCGAATATATAGGTTTTCCAACTCTTCAACCTAATTCGGCTCCCGAATTGGAATGAAGTGTGCCGACTTGGTAAGTCGGTCAATAATCACCCAAATGGCATCGTGCTTCCGAAGCGTCCTCAACAAACCGATGACAAAGTCCATGGCAATTTGCTCACATTTCCATATGACTACGGGTAACACGATTATAACACATCAGCTAGTCGTTGGTGTTCAGCTTTCACTTATTGAGGGGTGAGACATTTCCTCACAATATTCTGCCACCTTGAATGATAATAAGCATGAATGAGTTCCTGATATGAAGGAGCTACAATCCAATCACGAAACCGCAATATAGAATTGACATCCTCGGTCCATTCATCAACGATCTCCCCACCAATGAGGTTTGCCCTAATGGTAACGCAATCAGGGTCATATCATTAGGCCTCCTTGACTTGTTCAACCAAGTGAAGAATAAGAGTAACTGGAAAGAAAACCATGACGTCATTCTGCTCTGCAGAATCCAAATGCATGTCAACGATTACCCTCATTAGTTGCCATTGATCTCAGGCTTCTTTGACCACTTGATTATACGACTTACAACTTAAGGCATCGGCTACTGAATTCTCTTTCCCAAGCCTATAAACTAGGTCAAAATCGAACATTTGGAGATATTCCATCCAACGTCATTGCCTAAGATTCAAGTCTCTGTGAGAAGATGTGCTTCAAGCTTTTATAATCAGTGAACTTCTCGCCAAAAAATGAAGTGGCACCATGCTTTTAACGCATGGACCACCACGGTTAATTCCAAATCATGTGCCTAATAATTCTTTTCATGTGCCAGCAGCTTTCATGAGTCATAAGCTCCAACATGGTCTCTCTGCAAGAGAACACAACTGAATCTAGATCCAGACGCATCACCATAAACAGCGTAGCCCTCACCTAGTTTTGGCAAGATAAGGATAGGTGTCGAAGTCCAGCCTTAAGTTCCCCGAAGGATTCCAGACAATCGTTGCTCCAATAAAATGGGATAACCATCTTTGTTAATGCAGTCATGGGAGAAGCAAATCGTGAGAAATCACGAACAAAGCACAAGGAATTGAACATCTTGCATCCAAAAGTCACGTCTTTCATTATCATCTCTAAAGAGAGTAAACCAAGATGTCGTCAACGAATACCACAACAAAAGAGTCAAGGTACCTATGAAAGATACAGTTCATCAATACCATGAAGATTACCAGTGCGTTTGTAAGGTCAAAGGGCATAACCAAGTATTCATAATGGCCATAATGGCTTCTAAAAGTTGTCTTTGAAATATCCTCCCTCTTGACTCGGAGCTGGTCCCGATTGTAGATCAATTTTAGAGAACCACTTCACTTCTTTCAATTGATCAAACAGATCATCAATTTTAGGAAAAGAGTCGATTTTTTATTGTAACTTGGTTCGGTCTACAATAATTGACAGAGTCAGAGAGTACCATCCGCCTTCATTACGAGTAACACTGAAGCGACCCAAGGCATAAAGTCCTTGATTTCCAACTCTTCCAACTGGACCTTCAGTTCACATAATTTCATTGGTGTCATTCTATATGACGGAAGTGAAATAGGACTCATTCCTAGGCGCAGGTCGATAGAAAATTCTACTTCCCTTTCTGGTGGTAGTCCAGAGAAATCATTTGGCAACGCATCAGGGTATCGATCTACTAGGCCAGGAAGATCCCTACTTTTGATTGCATCAATAGCCCCCAAAATTACTTCTGCCAATTAATGAGAGATTGATAGGGATGCATGGGAATCTACAACAGGGCAAAGTTGGATTTCCATGGGGGGATCCAGGGGGAACATGCAGTTACAGCATGGGGACCCATGGGGAATATGTTGGGATCCGGGGGGAATATTCCTAGGGCCCACACAGTTGGAAGAGGTTGTTATAGAGGGGCCCAGAGGGGGGATATGCTGGAGGTAGAGTTGGTTAGTAGGGGCTGTTATAAATGGGGAGGGCTGGAGATAGTGGGAGTAAAAAAAAATTGTGCAGTCGTCTAGTAAGCTTGAATTTCGGTTGTGAGGCTTGGGCGGAAGTTCCGAGGGAGCTCCCGAGTTTTCACTCTTCTTTCCTTCCCTCTTGCTTTCTAATCTTCTTCTTTCTCATTTTCTGTCGTAATTCTGTGGTTCATTATATATATAAATCCAAGTGTTAGTCCCCTGTTTCTATCATTGGTCTGATTTGTCGGATTTGCATCCTCTTCCTTGGACGCGCGGCCTGTTGTGCCGGCCAGTGCTTCCTCACGCTTTTTACCGGAGCGCGCTTTACTCAGCCTCCATCAGCGGTGACGCGTGTTGCCAGTTGTCGTTCCATTCAGCAACACAACATTTTGCCGAAAATCGTCTGGCAGCGCGCAGCTGGATGTTGCGGAATCGTCGGGAGACACAACGACAGAATCGAAAAAACGAAAGAAAGAAAGCAAAAAAAAAGACACAACGATTTACGTGGTTCGGGAAAAATCCCTACGTCCACGGGAGAGGCAGAATTCACTATGTCGGGAGCACAAAATTACAGAGGATTTCAGTAGTAAAACCCTAGCCCGAAATGGGCTACATATGAAGAAGACGGTCCACTGTTCCGAATAGTAAGTCCGCAATGCTACAGTGATCGGAGGCCAACTTTGTCAAAAGCGCTACAGTGAAGTTGACTCCGAAGTCCGCACTGCTACAGTGTCTGTCGGTGTCGGTCGGTCAGCTCTGTTACAGTGGTCAGCATTGCTACAGTGTCCAAAACCGGATCGGGCAACACCAATCCAACACTGGAGGAGGCGCCCAGGCTGTTTCTCTCGCAAGGTGTAGTAGCGACCTGCCGCTACCGCCTCGTCGCTCTGAAGTGGCGCCCTCCCTTCATCAACATCTTTTGTCGGCTTCCTCCCGACCAGAGGAGGTGTGCCCTACTGGTTTGTCGCTCGAAGGAGCCGCCCAGTGAAAGCACGCACTGCTAGGCCTTCGTTCGAAGGGGACGCGCCTGCCTGGCTCACGATCAGTGGGGGGCTTTCGTCATTGAGGTCTTTCATCAGCCTCGAGTTGCTGCCTTGAACCAAAGCTTGGACAACCTCGAAGCAGTTGTGTCCGATTTAACGTCAACAATGAATTCCTATACACAGAAAAAGGTCGCGTTCTGGAGGAGCCTCTTTTCCTTTGTGGCTCAACTGGAGAAAATACTACCACAAGAGGAGACGTGCCCATCGCTCGTAGTAGCAGCCCACCAAGTGAACCTACTCGTGTTTGAGGGGATAGGTCTGCCACTACAGGAGGAAGAGCTACAGCTACAGGAGGAACGACATTCTCAACCTTCTTCGGGGTTAATGGTGCCAACGACAGAGGTGACTCCGCCTCTTCACACGACGGTGATGCTCAAGGCACAAACTGCATCGTCTGACGAACCACGAGTGGCAATCAAACAGATTGGCCTCACACATGATCAATCTTCAATTGTGCAAGTCAATCCTTCCGCACCTGATGTTGGCGTTGCTGGCTTGGCTGGAAGTGTGGTCTCTCCTTCACTAAATTTCAGAATGCAGTTTTGGCTTGGGAAATTTTATGCAATTCAACTGTCTTTGGTTGAAATGTCCAAGAATGCTATGAATGAGAAGAGTGGCTGCTTTCCGAGCACAGAAGCAACCGGGGTACCAAGGTTATACGGCGTACCCACGGGATCAATATACAATACCCGCAACAGGTGTGATGGTTCTTCGCTCGTGATGGACATGTTCTTACCTGATCATGCTTTCGGAACAAGCGAGCATGTTGTAGTTGTACCTATAGTTGGGATTTCCATTGTTACTGGTTTCCTCTGTTTGAGGAGAGCTGCTTGGTGAATCAGTTAATTTTAAAGTTCTACTTGACGAAAAAGGACAAAATACACATCTGCTCTTATACCAGTGAATTTTTGCTTCACCATGGTGTACGTTATATTTTTGTACGCGGCTTTGGTGACTTCCCAAGCACTGCTTGGTTTGCAATTAAAGACATTTCAACAGCAGGTCCGGCGGATTTGGTGGGCTTAGATGCATCGGCTGCACACGTTGCATAACTGCTGTCAACAGAGACCCCAAATATCAAGCTTGGAATTAAGGCTTCAGCAAGGGCGCTACAAAACATGCGGATCTTGGCAACAGACTAAGCTCATACATTGACCTTCAATATACGTTGAGGCATTCGGCTCCTGATCACACTATCCCTCTTGAGGACAAGGTGGATTTACAGGTGGTGGCGGTGATAGGAATGTGTGGGAATCTACAGCAGGGCAAAGATGGATTTGCATGGGGGCCACAACAATTGGAGGAGGTTGTTATAGAGGGGCCCAGAGGGGGAACATGTTGAGGAATGGAAATGGGAATATGTTGGGGGGGTACAGTTGGTTAGTAGGGGCTGTTATAAATGAGGAGGGCTAGAGAGAGTGAAAGTAAAAACATATGCAGTGCAGTCGGCTTTTAAGCTTGGATTTCGGTCGTGAGGCTTGGGCGGAAGTTCCTGGGGAGCCCCCGAGTTTTCACTCATCTTTCCTTCCCTCTTGGTTTTTAATCTTCTTCTTTCTCATCTTCTGGTGTAATTCTGTGGTTCATTTTATATATAAATTCAAGCGTTGATCCTCTATTTCAATTAGAGATAGTTCCAACCACTTTCACTAAAGGCCCTGCTCTTCCGACATTCATGTCTCATTCCCCTTTGAACAGATGAACAACTCCATCGGGAGATGTGAAAGTAGCTTGGTGAGCATAGCGGTCAATATGAGTCTTGGTAGGTCTTGAATGCTACCAACGAGTCCACCCAAAGATTAAATCAACAATATCCATTTAAACACTTAAGTCTCATGCATCTCATCGCCTGAGAGGTGTCTTAATGCTCATGACGTGAGGCATAATTTCTACATGCAACCCCATTTGATTTACCACACGAGAAGCAATAAAAGAGTAGGACGCGCCAGTTTCGAATAAAACATGCATTAAAGTTAAATCAAGAAGAATAATACCTCGCACCGTTGAAGGGTCGGGTTTTTCATTTTCCACAGCCACCTCAGCCCCACAAAGTTGTCAATCAGCCCCTCAGGGGTGATTCTTGCCCCCATGTTGAGATGCTACCAGTTGGGATGTCGAGGAGTTTCTAGAATCACCCTGACTGAATCGATCATGCAGATGAGAGCCACTCGAATGAGATCGTCCCGGTTGAACATGAGAGGCTTGAGTAGGATAAGAACTTTCACCGCCCATTGACTTTGGAGGATAGTTATAGAAACATTTGATATGTCTCATCTTATCACAGTTGTGACAATCCCAAAGTGGTGTCGTACATTCCCTTTTAAAGTGCTCGAAAGAGCCACATCAAAAGCAACCCTGTTGATTATTACCACGTGTAGAAAAAGAAACTGACCCCCCCCCCCCCGCGAGTTGGTTCTCTGGTGCACTGCTAGCTAAGGGAATAACTCGCCCTTTTGCACTTATTTCCACTATAGGAGTTTCCACCTATGCCCAGGTGGACCAAGGTGTTCCCTCAGCTAAAATTCCCTACAATGTCCATTTCTTCCACTATCGTGTTGTTCACTACCTCAGTGTAATTATCAATGCTAAACATCACTTTTGAGCGAATATTCAATCATCAAATTGACTCAAACATACAAGCTTTTAGGGATTCACTATTCGCACTTCCAATGCAAAGCGAGCAACGTAAGTAAATCGAGCTCTATATTCATAACCGAGAGATCACCTTGCTTAAGATCAAAGAAATTTGTTATCCCCGATACTCGGAAGGTATGCAGATAGAATTGTTTGTTAAACAATTCCTAAGTCCCTCCCATGTAAGGCCTTAATCAACCTTATAGCTTGAACAGCTAAATATCACCATTATCGTAAGTCTTCGAGCACGTACACTACTAACTTCACTTTAATGTTTAGCTAGAGTATCAAGGAAATTGAAGATTTGATTAATCCCGCCAAGTCATGCCTCCACCTGTTCAAGACCCAACTCGCCCCGAAAGATTGGTGGGTTCTGCCTTTGAAATACCAAGGAGCAATCCACATAACGTGGTTCCTCGGCTTGATTTCCTTTTTCCACAGCAAGAAAAGCTTCCACTATGCTTCAAACGAGCTGTTGATTTACTTGTGGTTCGGGTGGAACCACATTCTCAGCGGCGCCACCTTGTTGTTTTCTGGGTCTCTTGATAGATGGCATTTTCCCATACCCATAGCAAAAATCACGACTCAGTCACCACACAACACCAAGCAAATGCTGGGATTCTGAGGGAACACTTAATATAACCAACAAAAGCTACTAAATCTCAAGCCCAAAATCACTCATGCATAGATAAACGAAATACATGCAAACGGGAAATGAAGAACTGTTGTAAATCACGTATCATTCACTGATGAGCTTCAGCAACATCTTCAAACCATCGAATGGTTTGATGAAGATCACAAAGGGCAGCCAAAAGACATCTCATCTCCGTTGAATAGAGAAAAGACTACAGAGAATGCACCACTCACACTTCAACGCTACAAGTGTAAGGAAATAGTCAATGTCCTAATCCAAGGGTTATGGATGATTATCGACGTCAACAACCTCTTAAGGCCAAAGCCAAAGGCAAATCACATATATTAACTGGTCGAGCTGGATCGTTTCGGCGTTCGAAACGATATCCTTTCTTCCACCTCCACGGCATGCTAACACCGTACGGTGCAAAGGAGATAGAAGGAGAGGAGCTTCGGGTTCCAGAAAGACCACGTTGAGCTTCATACGAGCATCACAGTCGCTGTTATCACATGGCAGTGGTCTTTATATAGGCCTGAGGATGTTCCTCGGTGATGCATGCATCAACTCATGCGTTATAATGCATGAGTTAATATCTCGGGTCGATCATGCATCACATGCATTAATGCGACTCCAATCTTGCGTTACATCTCATGTAACGCTTTTTTAAATGATAGCCTACGTGGGATGATCACTCGAATGATAACCATTTATCATTCGATCACCACTGTCATAAGCCCATGATGCAACGTAATTCCAAGGTATGCATCTCATGCATATCACAATACATTGGTGACAACACACTCTTAAACCTTTGCTTAAGAATACATTGGCGGTAAGTATTCTCATGTTTTGCTTAAGGTTACATCAGACGTAATGTAACCTCAAGACCATAGCCACCAAAATGCATCACATGCAATATTGGCTTTAGGGCATATTCCTTTCAGACTCCCACTTGAACTAAAGCCTAAAAGACTTTTTCACTTCATGTATCATATACAATAACGTATGAAACCATATCCAAAAATCGTTTTAAGTATTTTCCAAAACATTTTCGAAAAGTTATCAATAACTTCACCTCATATCACATCGTATGTAATATCTTGTGAATGTTCATCCAAAACATTTTGGATTAACTTTAAAACACTTTTACAGTAGCTCACCAAGTCAAACTCAATCATCATTCAGCCATCCACAAAGTGTGACCCCATGAGTCATTATATCATAAGCAAAGCAAAGCATCAATGATACTCAACCTATAAAGGGATCTAGCGTGATCTTCATCGAACACACGTATCTCTATACCTTTGTCCACAAGCCGCATCTCATGCTAGCATGCACTCTCTTTTGTTCTCTTTGCCCAAGACATCGAATGACCATGGGACACGATATATGTCAATCTCATATAGTCAACTCATACGTTCTCGACTCTCTGAGTATAGGCTGACCTAGTCGATGAATGTATCGCATGTCATTCATCTTCATGGATGAGCCTGAAAAGAACCGCGCCAACAGAAGAGCAAGAACTGCCAACTTGTATTATAAAATGAGTACGACCAGTAGCTGAATTACAGAGGAAGAAGCGAGGAAGAGGAAGAAGATGGAGAACACGAAAGGCGACAGGCCGCACTCCCGCCCAAGCCTTAAGGCCGACGTCCCAAGCCAAATGGCTGAATTGTCTAACTGAATAATAATCCCCCTCTCCTACTCACCCCCCTAGCTTATACAACACACTCAGCCCCACACACGAATCTAGAACATTCTCCTTAATAGAATAACAAACTCACCCTCCAAAGATCCCTTTTACCCTTTTACCCCTAATTACTTATCCGGACATGCTTGGTTGCTATCAATGGTCACCCCTTGAAATCAGCCTTGTCCTCAAGGCTGGATGTGGGGAACGGGTTCGTCAATGGCGTGGGCTGCCTCGGGGCCCCACTCTGTCGTCGCGTCATCATTGCCAGCACCGTCTTCTCCCAATAATGGCACCCTCAAGTGTGGATCAGGACACCTGTGCATGGGCTTGTAAAGCTGACCGCATTGGAAACAAAAACTCTTGCGGCGTCGATCCTCCCACTCCTGGGTGGTCAAGTGTCGAACACCTCGCCCATCAAGGGTGGTGAGTAAGAGGCTCGGGGCAAGCTCCATTTCCGACGGCCTCTCCATGTTTGGTTGGTTGGAGAAAAGCCCTATCTGGTTGGTGCGGTCCCGAGCGGATTGGAGGATTTCACAGTTCAATCTCACGAACCTTGATGAATTTTCGGGACCCTCCGCTGTAGAATTGAGAACTCTTGCCTCCCATGATAGCGAGCTCCACATTTTGAGCTAAGCACATGGCGTGCAATCAAGTCGGCGGGTCGTGAATGCGAACCCAACTACGAATCTTGTTGCTCAGGTCATGCAGGAAATAACTGACATACTGGACCTCAGGTTGTTGGGGTAGCAAGGACGTCAGATACTCAAATTGCTCAATATAATCTTGGACTAGGTCCTGTTACTAGAGAGTCGCAAGCTCTTCGTAGGGGTTTTGGATTTTCAGGACACTGAAACGTTCGATCAGCACCTCTTTGAACATTATCCACGTTAGAGTTGCATATACCTCGCTCAAAATTGTAAACCAATGAATGGCGATGCCCTCTGTACTTAATTGAGTCAAGGAGATTTTGTCAACTTCGGTGGTCTGGTGAATACGAAAAAACATCTCAACGCGCACGATCCAACCCATTGGATCCGTGCCAGAGAAAACTGGAAGCTCAACCCGCCAAGCAGGAGATTGCTGCCCAGAGTCGGAGTTGGATAGTGAGTGCGCCTACACTGGTATCCAGAGCGAGCGCAGGGGGGGTTTCTGACTGTTGTACGCATGAGGAAGAGACCATTGTTACTAGAGATGGACGCGCCTCGTCTGGCTGTGAGGCCTTGTTCAAGCGATAAACCAAGTCGGAGACATGTTTGTTGAGTCCAGCAATGTCATGCATCTGGGCCTGTCAGAAGGTAGTCTGCTTTGCGGATCGAGATGCTGGAAGGCGCGCCCAAGTTGATGTGTGCCAGAATCAACCCCCAGTTTTTTTTTTTTGACTCGCCTGTAGCAGTATGCGTACCAGCTGGTGCGGTAGGGTGTGTCGTGTCGGAAGGCGCGGGTGTTCGACGAAGCGTGCCTCCCTCACTGATGAAGTCTAATGGGGTGCGCCTCCTCTGCGCGAAGAACTGGCATGCACGGCTCAATCGAACAAGTGCTCCTCCATCAGTGTAACAGTAGTCGACCGGATTGCAGGGTGCCCCTTCCGGCAAGGCACGACGTAGCAAGTAGAGCGAAGGAGCGCCCAACAGCGATCGAAAATGTTTCTTCCAAGCACATTCTGTACGAGAGTCGCTGATGGAGTGCGCACCGGGACGGATTGGAAACACACAGTGTGCGCTGGCAGGTCGGACCAAATGATAAGCATCGCGCCAACAGAAGGACGAGAACAATCGACTTGTAGTATAAAATGAGTAGGACCAATGGCTAAATTACAGAGGAAGAAGAGGAAGAAGATGGAGAACTCGAGAGGCGACATACCGCACTCCTGCACAGGCCTTAAGGCCGACATCCCAAGCCAAATGGCCGAATTGTCTAACCGAATAATACTCCCCCTCTCTTACTCGCCCCCTGGCTTATATAACAAATACTCAGCCCCCACACGTGGATCCAAAACATTCTCCCTGACATAATAACAAAGTCACCCTACAAAGACCCTTTAAATCCTTTTACCCCTTATTATTCATCTGGCACATGCTTGGTTGCTATCAGAGCGCATCGCATGCCCCTCATCTGAATAGATAAATACATCATATGTACTATCTAGGTGCAGTCACACACTCCCCAATCTTTCTCAAACGAGGGCCCAAATGTCATACCCGTCATATAAGAGGACAAATCTCATCTTGGTTAAGCTCTAACCAACGATATGATCAGCAACATACTCAATCACCCCATGATTAACTAATCATAATGACTTGCGCAAGAAACGTATCAAAGTATGAAGTTAGATATCTCGCCAACCTCAAGTGTAATGGGGACCCAATATGATCAATGAAACCCTAGTATACCAGAAACAAAGTGTATAACACTCCATAGTGGGTCATCCAACACACACAAAAGAACCTTTTTCTTTTGTTTTGTCTCATGGGGATATTTTATATCTATTACAAAAATCCTACTCACTCTATTACAAAAGAACCTTTCTTTTGTTCAGCTCTTTGAACAAACTTCTTAACTCCACAACATCAAATGTTACGATGTAAACTTTTATTGCCCACTTAGAAGTCGCTCAAAGTTTATCATCATCATCCTAGGAACTCTATTCCATCAAACTTTTTCCTTGAAATAATTTAATAATTTACATTATTACTTACCAGCACGTCCTAAACTCCTTTAGGATAAAGTGACATTCACTTTCTTTTCCTGGTATAATCCTTTAGAAAATAATGATCTACACTTTTCATGGTAACTTGAATGTAACCCTCACATTTATCTTTGCCGACACGTATCCTAAACTCTTTAGGATGCTAAGTGGAAATCACTTTAACTTTATACCGGTATAATCTTTTATTTGTCAACTTTAAACTTTTTTAAGTTCAAACACACTCCAACTAGCCTCTTAGAGACTATTCTTTTCAAAATATCATGCTAAGATACACAAACTCCATTGCGTGAGAAATAACTCTCATTTCCTCTTAGGGGGATTTTTTAACAAATAAACTATTGTTTTCATATCACATATGATATTCTATGTGTTTTATAGCATTTTTCTCTGAAAATAAGACTTTATTCTTTAAAATATTCCACTGATGGATGACGCGAACATCTAGATAAGACATTTCTTTATTCTTCCTTCACATTTTAATAAACATCTGGTACACTTTATCCTTGATAAAATATTTTTATCCTTGTCTCCTTTTTAAAACGTGTTATAGAATCCAACGAATCACAAATAATGTGTATACAATTAATCATCTCATTTTGTTCAGAACAACTCTTTGTTAACAAACTTCTCATATCATATAAGAGAAACGAAATAAAGATACACATCCTCTAATATGATTCATCTTATCTTGACAAACTCCTTTATTGATAGGAACATGGTCTTGTTGGGTTTGGTAACTGCCAGGGGCAGTCCTGTAATTGCTGAAAATAGTTGTTGGGGGAGGGGAATAATAAATGTGGGTACGCCTGTAGAGGAGGGGGACTTTTGGGGGTTTTCGTTGGTTGTTGCTTGCAAGATTGGGAGGCTTTGCCTTGGCCTTGAGCGTCCTCGGGGAGTCGTCTTCCACCTTCTTCTTCTTTTTCTTCTTTTCCCTTTTGTTTGTATTGCTGAATTACAGTTTATACAATAGAATACTTTGTGTTTTCCCCTCTCTCTCGCCATGGAACCTATCATTTGGTGCTTTAATTGAGTTTGGAATCAGACGAGAGAGAATCTTGAGAGAGGAACTCAAGAGAGAATCTTGATCGAAGCTAACGACTCGCAGCTGACGTAGCAATTGTCTTTCCACTGCTACTGTTGGACGATCGCTGGGAGACACGATCAACGAGAAAGGAAGAACGTCATTGGGGAATCGTACGAACAAAGAAGACGCACAGAGTTGGTTGAGTGCTACAAAGATGGACATTAAGATCGCTACTGACGAAACGGCTTTCCAGAAGTTCCTACGGGGGTACGAGGTGGGGGAGCAGGCACGCGAATAGGCATTAAAGGAATGGAAGCAAGCACGCGATCAGTCGTTGTCAACTACGCAGGAAGTACAATCTTTGGTCAAGGGAGACAGAGTATATGAGACAGCTTCACGAGCTATTGGCGATGATGCAGGGGAAACTAACATCTTTGAAGGCGGAGCATGCGAGACAGTTCCGTGAGCACCTGCAATTCCTACAGGCACAAGAACCTGCTAAGTTTGGCGCTGTTCAGGATTCTTGTCTTGTGGGAGAACGAAATTTTTTTGAGGACTAAGTTTCTAGCTAAACAACACTAAGAACGCGGAAGAGGCAAATTCAGCAAGAACGTCGATGGACTTCGCTCTGGTTACTCGACTAACCAGAGCGTGTGGCAAGGCGAAAGCAAAGAACAATGCCCGTTGTGCAAGTGGAAGACACATGTCGGTGCCTGACGAGGTGGCAATGCGTTCCAAGCCTGCTCAAATGACGCAAGGCCGTCTTCCAAAGGCTAAGCGAACACGGGTGGAGCAGCCAATGGTAGCTGGTTCGGGGGAGAAGGGTGACAACAAGGGCATTGAAGCAGTCGGGCTACCTGTTGGATCAGTTTGTAATTTGCGTAGCATCTGTAGAGATTTTTAAGGCCCGGCAACAGCTCTTCCCAGAACTGATTGGAAGCTGAGGAAGAGAGGGCAAATTGTAGCAATATCTGGAGCTGGTATTAGCACTATGCCGGACCAGCGAGGGGCGGCTGCTGGTTTTGTCATGTGTTGCCAGGGGAAAAGGGTTTCAGAGTTTGAGGAAAGGGCATTTGGAGGTTTAAGAAATGTACTGTTGATGGGGATATTCCTATCTTCTTTGCACTTTTGGATTAGTTTGAAACATGAGAGCTCTAGTTCTCCATTCTTGACAATTGATTTGGACCATAGAGTTTTTGGAAAGGTCGGCAGGACTGTTACAGTTAGATCTGAGATTGCAGAAGCACAAAAGTTGGCAAAGTGCAATTAATTCGCAAGGATGGGGAGATTGAGAGAGCACAGCTTGTGTCCCGGAGTCACGCCATGAGGATAGTGTAGGGGAAATGGAATCCATGCTGTTTTTAAGTGAGGTTGAAGATGCTTGGAATTCTGGTTGGGATGATTTAATAGCGACAGTATCAGAGTTTGAAGTACCAAAGGAGTCTGTATTTTCTTCCAAAGTTTCAGTGTTAAGGTTAGCACATTCGCTATTCTCTGTTCCTATAAGTTTGAACGTGCGAGGGGGCATCAAGCAGCTTAAAGTTGGTGGTGGGCAGGCTGCTGTGAGTTTTGAGACACAAGGAGCATCGACAGTTCGAACAGCAAGAGTGGTTATCAGACGCTTTGAAAGATGCATTCAGCAATATAAGACAGCAGCTTGTCATTGATGCTGGTCTTTGTGTTTGGATATATGTTGTTGTTGCAGAGCATTTAATGGAGGAGGAGCCAGTTGGAAAGACAAGTGAAGCCTCGCAGCCTGAAACAGCAGTGTACTTGGAAACTGAGGCGGAGTTCGCCGGGACTGATGCAGGGGCTGGAACAAGAGTGCCACCAGTTTACAAAGGGGGTTTTCCGTATCGGTGCTTGAAAAGACGAGTCAAGCCATTGGAGGTCCACCTAGAGGACAAGGTGGTTTTTCAGGGAGTGGGAAATAGTAGGAATGTGGGGTTGTTGGGTTCGGTAAATCCCAGGGGCAGTCCTGCAATTGTTGTAAATAGATGTTGGGGGAGTTGTTAGTTGGAAGGGGGGGTGGCTATTGAGGTTTGTCGTTGGCTGCTGCTTACAGATTGGGAGGCTTTGCCTCAGCCTTGAGGAGCATCCTCGAGGAGCCGTCTTCCACCTTCTTCGTTTTCTTCTTTTCCCTACTTTTGTTTCTGTTGTTGGATTACGTTAGGACAATGAGTGAAGATAGGAAGAGAAACTCTATGCACTATATTGTAACACCAGAACACAAGAGATACAGTAGGGGGATGAAGAACAGAGTTACAGAGAGAAGAGAGAGAGAAAGAAGGGGGGGGGGAGCACTCCATGGAAGACCACTTCCAAGAGCCTGGCCCAATCCAAGGATTGAGCCCCACAGCAGCGAAAAACCAAATGAATCCCCTCCCCCCACATGCAACCCCCCCCCCCCCCCTATTTAATACCCACAACAAGTCCACCAACAACTCCTGTCTACTACAGCTTACATCACAACAAATTAATAAAGGTAAATGTAAAGATATAACCGCCCCTCCACAGCTAATGCCCACACACGCCCTAACCAGCCCCATCAAGCCAGCAGCCACATTATTAACATTTTCCCCGCGCTAAAACTACACCTTGTCCCCAAGGTGAATAACTGCATCCGCAGCAAGCAAGGCTGGAGCTTTATTATTCCCGCTCCAATTCAGCCCATGTGGTATTTTGGAATCAACTAGCGAACAACAAGCAACAACATTGTATTTCCATCAGCCAAAAATCATCGGTCATTGCAAAAGCGTATCCCCCAAGACCGATCTGAGCGGCAACTAGGAGAACCACTTTATCATCAATTGTAACATCCACCCCAGCCCGGCCTTCAGCTTCCAAACGCAGTTCATCGCCAACCTCCACATATTTTGGAATCAGCTAGCAGCCAACATCGAACAACATTGCGTTTCCATCAGAGAAAAATCATCGGTCATTGGAAAAGAGTATCCCCAGGTACCAATCCAAGCGCCAACTAGGAGAACCCCTTGATCAGAAATTGTAACATCCACCCCAGCCCAACCTTCAGCTTCCAAACGCAGTTCATCACCAAACTCCACTCCCTCTAGGAGGCTGTACCATTTCAAAATTCAGCTCCTGATCTTCCAACCTTTAAAACATCAACACAACCCTCAAATATTATTAAAGCGCAGCCAACTGTGCCATACGGCACTGCTGTCACGACTGCAGCAGACAATGAAATATGTCGGGGCTGAGAATACTTTGTCCAGCAGGCTCGCCCCATCACAACCACTGTGATTGGGTGTGGCTTATATCCACACAAACCTGAATGTGAGCCAACCAACACCACACTACTCGGCTCCTATATGACCAAAACCTGCTTCAGAACAATAGCACAACTCCCTTTTGAAATATTGGCGCAACAAGAAAATTCATTTGGCACGCTGCAGCTAGTCGTCTTATCTCTTATGCAAAATTTTGGCCCAAAAACCCAGTCGTGGGCAAGATAAACATAAGGCACTCCTTGATTCACTCTGTGTCGCGTTCTTTTTGAGCCTTGGAAACTTTAGAAGACAACCCCCCAGTTGCTTTTCGAATAGATAATACAGCAGAACCCTGAATCTGGCTCCCAGTGGCATTCCTTCCCTTCCCGTAAAAATAAATTTGTCAACGTCAGGATAAGGCATGCAAACAGCTCAAGCATCTCAACCCAATCTAGAGTGGTTACTGAGAACTCCAACAGGCAGTCCTACCTCTTTGTCCCCGGCTTCAAAATTGTTGTAGCCTCAGCAATCAGCACTAGGGAGCCTCGATCCAAACTGTAACGACCTGAACTTTTATAAATAAAATTTTCTTTGTGATTGAACTAAATGTCCTATTATGGTTATAGAAAACACATGCACTTCTTTGGCTTTATTATATCCTATCGAATTTAAAAAACCGTTAAGAATCATAATCGTTGATAATATAATCGTTGAACAGTGATCATATGATTAGAATAAGATTTTGATAAATCCAATTGACACAGACAAAGGAAGTGATGGTCTCGACCAGTAGAATCGTACCCTATAAAACCCATTTATCAGAGCTTCCGAGAGAGATAGCATCACTCAGCTTTGCCTTTGACCAAGCCCAAGCCGAGATCCAACAACTAAAACATGAGCAAAACCGTTTAAGGGAGAAGTTCAAGCTCATCAAGATCATGGCCCAAACCAAGTACGCCGAACCACCCCAATGAAAATCTCATTGTCGCACACCTTACCCTTAGGGCATTTGCTAGTGTAATAAAGAGTTATGTATCAAGACCCAAATAATATGAACATGTATATTGTATAGAATAATGAATATATTTTCTTCTTATTGTTGTTACTTTATAAATGATTTTGATTTTGATATGATAAAACACAAATTGTATTTTTGAGTAATATGCAATTTCAATTAAAACATTTATTTTGATAAATTAATGGATTGAAATAAATAATATTTTAATTAAATAATGTTATTAAATAATTATCATTAAATGTAAATGGTAATAGAATTTTTATGATGTCAAATATTATTTTTTTACAACGGTTCAAAAACTGTTATTGTAAAAAAAAATCATTTTTCAATAAATGTCAATTCTGTTTTAAGTGAAAATTCAAATATTTCGAATATTATTTTGATAAAATAAATATTATTTTTGGAATCAATACGAAATTATCCTGGTAAATTTTTCATAATTTTCCGAGACAGTGGAATTTTCGGATAAAAATTAAACACGGTATAAATATACGGTGCGCATTACGACCTCATAATGATGCAAAAGTGAGGTAATAAATGTTATAAAAGGTATAAACGACCAAATCTATGTTTTCCCTTTAAATTAATGTGTTTTTGAGGTTATTTGTTTAATTTTATAAAGCTTTTAAGAATCCTTCAAAACCTATATTATATTTTAAAATTTTAAAATCATTTCTTTAAGAACATGACTCATTTCCACGTCATTAAGTTTGGGGTTTTGATTACTTTATTATAGAATCTAAAACCTATGTTTGGAAAATAATAAAGAACTCTTTTCCTAAATAAACTCGCTCAAACTCCAGTTCTTCTTCACTCAAAAACCTTGGAGCACGTCTTCACTCTGCCATCTCCACTCTAGAGTCCTCCCAAGGTGCTCTCAAGCTCTCAATAATCTCCTCCCAAGCTTTTGGAATCGCCCTCTCAAGCTAAGGGACCTCTATTTTTTTTCAATTCAAGCATCTTCTTCATTTTATGCCTTTTATTTCCAATCTCTAATGTTGGGATATATTTTTCCACATCCCTCTTACTATCCATTTGATGTCTAAATGATAAGAGACCACTTTCTCTCTCATTAAACCATTTATGAAACTTTATGTAATGTCGTTATGGTGCTGAAATTTCACTACGATTTTTCCATTCCAACCCTTTTAATTGTGAATACATCGTTGTTTCCACTCAAGGGTATTCACCTAGACACACACTATACTTCTTTTATTGGGGACTAACAAGTATTTATTTCACACCCCTTGATCGTGGAATTAAATGTAATGAAATATGTTCTTATGTTATACGATCTATGTACCACACTTATGCATTACATGATATGATTATGATAGGCACGTCCAGATAGCGCTCTAATGCATTGGGTAATGTTTTAGACTCATGAGCCGCCATGTATGGTGCACGGGAGGTTACCCTAAGCACATTATGTTATGATGACTTGGTAGTTAACCTTTACTTATGTTTATGATGTCATATTTAAAATTGTTGTCACATTCTCATGTTGTCTTTATGTTATCATGTTATATCATGCCTCATCATTTATGTTTATCATTATCACCCCTTTTATGTCTCCTCATTGAAATGTCTATTGTCTATCATATATAACTTTCTTCATGTTATGCTTTGGTTATTCTCTTGCTGGACTTTATCGCTCGCCCATTTCTTATGTATGTTTCTAGGTTATCTCATACAGTTTTAAAAATGATGGAATATTATGAACATGTTAAGGAAGTTTTCAATAATGCTTTTAACGTACCAGACCCGAATGCCACCCGAAACAGTGCCCCAAGCCCGGTTGGCCACATGGCCTCAAGCGCATCTCCCCAAACGTCGGAGGCTGCCGACTAGCAGCAAGGGCCTAGGTGAGTCAGTGGGGAGACTATGACTTCATTACCAGAGCATCACAGCGGAAGTCAAACATACAATAAATAGCGAAAGAGAAATAAACAGCAGTCAAATAAAAGTAAGTCAAGACGGGAATACTTATCAATAACCAGAAGTGTCTCATATACAAAATGATGCAGATGGTACAAGTATCTAGAAAGCATCCAGAACATCACATGGCAATGTAATACAGTACAAGTCCCAAAAAGAACAAAAGACCAAAAAGGTATCTCAGCATCGCAAGGCTCAGCTTGGTCCTATGCTCCCCTACTCCAAAGCCACAGTCAACAACCTGTACCAGGGCGTTTGCCCCTATCCTCACCTGCAACCATATAATCTATTTGGGTCCCCGAGGAGGCCCAAACAAGGTGTGAGATAAACATCCCAGTAGGCAACCACCCAAGTCTATACAGTTCTAACAGCAATATACAAAGTGCTATCAAGTGTAAACAACCAGTAAAGTAAGTGCGTATGCCCATGGCATAAGTCTATAGCAGTAAGAAAAACCAACCAGCCCTCAAGGCTACCTGCAAAAGAGTCAGCTCCTAACAAGGCACCAAAAAGCAACGTAAACAAGTCACACAGTCACGTCGTACATCCGTTTGTATTATACAACCCACAGCCACGCTGTATAAAGAAGTCAAGTATTCTACGGCCACGCCGTATAGTGAAGTCAAATATCCCACGGTCACGCCGTATAGTGAAGTATAGACCGCAAGGGCCGAATCCAAGATGTCATGTACCAAGGCATCCATGTAATATATCTAGACCACAGAGGGCCGGATCCAAGGAGCTTCTCCAAGGCATCATATCGAGTCCCATGGGCGTCCGTGGTGGAAACTCGGTTAGGCACTGGTTGGGGTCCTAAGAGCATGGCAATAGCAAGTCCTACGCAAGCCCAAGCAAGTCGGGTCCACGGAGTAGCAAGGCCCGAGGCATCCCACGAAATCAAGAGCCAAGGGGCAGAGTCAACCCAAGGCGTTCACTACCGCGTTCCAGATCCATAGAGAGCAGTTCATGGCATCTATCAACCATTCGTTCAAGCATTCAATCATTCAATTTAAACAAGCATTCCATGTGAGTATACCCACTCACATCAACCTGCACAAGCCATGAGTATACCCACTCATGCAAACCATTTATCAACTACAAGCATATGGACCTACCCTCCCATATAAACCATTTAACATGCCATTATCATTTTATATAGGTATACCCACCCATATCATCCATTCAACAATCCCAGTTAAATTAAAACAAGCATGGCATAACCAGATATAACAAGGCAAGGAGGCAGTACATCTCCTAAGCAAGCCATTCAAGCTATCAAGGCATTAACGGGCTTCCTCTAACTAGGCAAGAACAAGCACACACCCTTTGGGTGGTTTAAACAGGCATAAACATGTTATTTCCTTAAGGCGCACCCCTTGGATGACCTTGAATCATGTAACGGGTGCCAACGCACCTAAACGGAACCTACGGGCATCCTCACTAGGTCTGACTAACCCTACGGCAAGCAACTCGCTCAAAAACGAGGCCTCGCCAGAAAGTCCGACGGGCGGCAAAAGGGATGAACACCCGAAAAGCACCCGAAAAGCCAGAAGAAAGTATAGACCACCTACCTCGCCTCGGTAGTAGACAGCTCGTCCAGTATCAAGTCTTGATTCGTCCTGGTTTGGAAGAAATCTGAAGAACGGGCGAAGAACGAGAAATTATGGCATATGAGCCTAAATCCAAATAGCACAATCGTTATTCCGAAGAATCAAAAACAACTAAAAAGGAATCAAGTACTTACCGATGCGGGTCCAACATGACCGGCGGCGAAAGAATTAAAGTCCAGGCGACTTCTAGATTTGAAAAACTAGTTTAGGGGGGTTTTGGCTCTCAAAAACGGTGGAAAAGCTTATGTCCGTCAAATATGAGGCTACCACCTCTTTTATAAAAAAAAACCCCGCTGGGCAACGTGTAGCTCAAGTACACGGCGTGTGGGTACACGACGTCTAGGCCAAGTACACGGCGTGTACCTGGCCTACAGCCAGCATTCAGCATTTTTTCCCTCTTCTTTTCCAACAACGACCCAAACGGCCCACATCCCGGCTTAGGGTTTAAGCCGAAAAGGAAAGTAAACACATTTAACCCGAAAGGAAAGATTCGTACCTCAAGAAAGACCCGGGGTCTTATAATGCTGGTGTACCCCCTGTTTTAAGTTGTTATGTAATGTACCTAATTAACCAAAAACACTAGACTTTTTGATATTCCGGGTTGTATTATGTATATTCCTATGTAAAAAATCATTAATTAATGTGTAATAGAGACAAGGGTTGTCATACGGGCCGCCTCATCTGACAGTATAGGATCAATTCCAATTTGCTCCCCAAATTCTACTATGTTCTTTTCATGACCGGATTGGAAACTCTTCAAACTCACTGTTGATTCCCCTAGTCCACCAGCTCCACAATCTCGTCTACACACCCTACCACCAAAAAGCTTTTGAATTCAACTTGGGTCCATCCTTCCATATATTCTTTGTAAAAATCACCTATGAGCGCGATAGCATCTAACTTTACAGAAAACTGCCGCTACCTTTTTCTTGAACAAATGAAATATCTTCACGATTAAAAGGCAATTGTTTGATCTAAAACTCCTTGTATATCATCCTTCCAACAAAATTGCGGGGTGCAAGAAACCAATGGATGCAACGTGTTCTGTGGCATCACTGGCACTGTTTCCAACACTCGCTTACCTGCAATATTCACTGCCTAAGCTTTCCTGAATGATCTTGCAGGAGAGCTTCAGCCTCAGCTTCGGGATCTTATGCTGCAACGACACTAGTTCCCTCAACGACCTCCTATGCAGCTGGCACAAGGTGCTCCTTGCTATCCCCTAATTTTTTCATCGGCACCGGCTTAAGCTGCTCCAAGCTTGTACCAGGATTTTTCCTGAAACATCGCCACGATCACAACATAGTTTTGAAAAAGCGGTGGGGCGGCCGCAATCTCGGTGGTGCGGTGCAGAGCAGCCCCTAACCGTGTCGGGCGGCCAGATCGTGCGCGCAACGCGATCACGCCGCGATCTCGGCGATCATGGATGCTATGTGATCGCGGCGGAAGCGGACGCGCAGCGTTTTGGTGCCCAAAAAAACTTTTTTTTCCATATAGCCCTTCAGACCCCCCCGTAATCTGTCAACCCCCCCCCCCGTAACCCGTCAAACCCCCCTCGCCCTTCACTGCAGCGGCAACACCCCCTTGGTGTTGTACCCTTTTTGGTTTTAGACGCCACTTCTCCCTCCTCACAGCAGCGGACCACACCTTCTATTCTCCTTCTCTCCGCTGTCAGTGTCACCCATCTCCGCATAGCCTCTTTTTCTCTCACCACTCAACCCCCCACCCACCCCCAACATTTTCTATTTTATTTGTCTGTTTTTCAGTTTTCACAGTTTTATTTTTGTCCACCTGTATTATTATTATTAATTCAGTTTACGCGTTTTTTTCACAATATTTTTTTCAATTTATACCTTTGTTTTGTCCCAACGTCTTTTTTCCCGTTAGCCTCATTTTATCCAATGTGTTTTGTCTTCATTCAATCTGTTTTTTCTTTTTATCCAATGTGTTTTTTCTTTTATTAGGCATGTGTTTGATGCATTGTAGATGATTTTAATTATGAATTTGGATGTGTTTTTGATTTTTTATATTTTGTTTTTAATTTTTCAGAATATATATATGCGTGTAGAATTATATAATATAAATTAAATTAATTGGTCCGCGATTGGATAAAAAAGTGGTTGTGACACGCTCTGTGTCGCCGCTATCCCACCACAGGCCCGTCGTGTCGCGCCGCAATTCAAGATTGACTACTATGGATCACAGGCAACTGTTTGATCTAAGACTGCTTGTATAGCATCCTTCCAACAAAACCATGGGGTGGAAGAAACCAATGGATCCAATGTGTGCTCTGCGGCATCATTGACACTGCTCCCAACACTTGTCTACCTGCAATATTCATTGTCTGAGCTTTACCAAATGGCATCTTGCAGGAGAGCTTCGGCCTCACCTTCGAAATCTTCTGTTGCAACGCCACTAACTCCCTCAACTACCTCCTGTGCAGCTGGCACAAACTGCTCCTCGTTATCCCCAAATTTCTTTATCAACACCGGCTTAAACTGCTCTCGACTTGTACCTAGATTTTTGCTCAGCCAAAACAAGAACCAATAGAGTACAGAGTATTTCAGCCTTAACAGTTCTAAATGTAGTTTCATTTCCTCAGTCGTCCGATTGAACAAGAAATAGGTTTCTGCTTTCCTGATCCAGCCTAAAGGGTTTTCTCCTGAGAAAATAGGCAGTTTGACTCTCATCATCATTCTGGTTAGCCAACTTTGACGAAAATTACATACTGGAAACTACTCACGACAAGCAATAATCATTAGCTGCTGCAAACTCCTCTTTGTTCGGCCAGCTCCGTATGTCCTCACTGCTCAATGTTCGCGAATACATTTCGAACTAAATTCAAAAATCAGATAGCTTGTGTCAAACTTGAATTTCACAGTGCAGGAGTTTCCAATCACTCTTTGCTTGTTCAGCTTCGTACTACCACAAGCACACTCGTATCCCAACAACGATTGACTAACAGCCACGTAACTCAAATCATCGTCCAGTTCCATGCGCGAGTTTTCCCTGCATCGACTGCGTCCAACTGCAATCGTGTTCCCAAGCGATTGTCTCTTCCCTAGCAATCGTCTCTTCTCCAGTGATTGCTTCCCCAACGGAGTCACCAAAAATGTTGGGACAATGAGTGAATATAGGAAGAGAAACTTTGCATGCACTGTATTGTAACAGAAGAACACGAGAGATACAGTAAGGGGATGAAGTGTTGGAGTTGGTGGCCAAGAACCAACTACTTTGTACTTTATTCATTAATAAATACCTTATCACATCTTAACTGTTCTTCTGCGTGACAATGTATGTGATAATGATCTCAGGATAGCTGTTGCATTAAATGGTCATAGCGGATCTCTGCTATGATGAGAACCCGAAAGTGTCATAACACGGTTCTTGAATATATGTTCTATGGTCGGATAATGTTATTTGTGAGACACAAATAATACAGGCCATTAGGGTGAGAACTCATAAAACTTTGAGGCACCTTCCCATGGTGTGCACCCTTGGTAATATCCAGGAGGATATTATGAGAACGAGACCCGTCAGTAAGAAATCCACATTTCATAGTGTCATTTGATGTTCCTATCTGCGGACGTGTGTATTGGTCCTTAGACTTTAAGATTATTATTAATGGGTATTTCAACTCGCGCACTTAGATGTATTGACGAAAACAATGACGACACACTATTTACAGCGAGGTAGGATACGTTGGGTACGTCACGAGTGATACTACAATAATAGATAATGCGAGAAAGGATTTGTCCCTTCTGTTTCATAACAGAAGTAGATATCTCAAGCCCTTTGATGGAATTGATATAGCCTAAATAAATCAATGGTCATGGTGAGGAATGGGCAAGTTCAATTTCGAAAAGTCAAAGAAAGATTAATCGAGCACATGGGTTGATGGCACTAGCATGCAACACGCTTGATTCGAGATATTGAGACAAAGTGATTATATTACACGGTAAGCGTTCATAGGAGGTGACACGTCATTGCGGCGTTGACTTCTTTCCCTATGGGTGCCTTGGCGTATTGCTAGACGCTAACCTTGAACTTTAGGCAGGCTCCGCCTAATGTCACTGAGAAAGAGGCCTAGAGGGTCACACACTAAGTGTGTCCAAGTATCTCAGTTAAATATTAATTTAACAAGTTGAATAAAGATTATTCCCGATTGTGGTTTAATAATCATTTAAGGATGTCTGATCGCATTTATTTCGACACTAGTTATTCGAGAGAATGTATTGTGGGCGAAATAATATATTTATTAGCGAGTAATGCAATGATATTTATTTTAAAAATAGTCATTATTCAAGGTCTAATAAATGTGGTGGAGGAAATAAAGAAAAATGGAAAACAAAAGTACACGCCGTGTATTTTTTTTGGAAATTTATGAGAAATAATATTATTTATTTAATTAAATAATATTAGGTGTAATTCGACGGACGCATGTCAAGTAATAATAATAGTCAACTGTTATTATTAGACATGGGGTATTACTAAGAATTAAATGAAATGAATAAATGCTTTCAGGTAATTAATTCAATTTATTATTCAATGTAATTAAAAATCTCAATTATATATTTCTCATTAGTCTAGCCATTTTTTATGTGGTTGTGCACAACAGATTTGGAAAAGCTCTCAAGCCAAGAGAGAATTCTTTTTCCACCAAGAACGCTCTCAAGCTACGAGAGAGAGATCCACCTCCACCGGATCAAGGCGAGCGAAGGCGGACATCGCAAGCGAAGGCTCTTCCGCGCTAGCACCCGGAGATCCCTTCGGCGACGTCCAGAGATACGTGGAGCACGTGTGGATCACCGCTAGAGGAATCCTACACTTGGATTCTACGACGCAACGACGGATCACATCGGATCGTGACCAGAAACATCAACGAAGAAAGAATTCAATCAAGATAATTCTTGTCAATTAATTAAATTAACTATAACCAACATATGATGATCCTATCTATGGTTCTGGGACTCCCTTCTTTTTCGTTCTTCGTTCTATTCCAAAGATACGGCGTTTTATTATCATGACGGATCTCGGATTGATCTTTGTTAACGCTAAAATTAAAGTTGGGTACACCCACCAACGCGCTTCCGCTGTGCCCGAAACCTAAATGAAGGGCAAAGTTACAATAGAGATGAGAGGGGGGGAGCTCTTTGTGGAAGACCACTTTCAGGAGCCTGGTCAAATCCTCCCAAGGACTGAGCCCCACAGCAGCCAGCCGGAAAAACCAAATGAGGAATTCAGCAGTCAGCCGGAAAAACCAAAAGAATCCCCTCCCCCCACATGCAACCCTCCCCCTTATTTAATACCCACAACAAACCTGCCAACAACTCCTACCTAATACAACTAACAACAAACCAAACTAATTAAGGTAAATGTAAAGACATAACAGCCCCTAGAAAACTAATACCAACACATGCCCCAGCCAGCCCCGACAAACCAGCAGCCACATTAATAGCATATTACAGTTTATACAATAGAATACTCTATGTTTTCCCCTCTCTAATGTTGTCAAAGGCGCGCGACACAAAGCTGCTTGGGGATGCAGCGCAAGGCGCGCGCCTCTCGAAACCAAGGCGCATCCCATGACATAATTAAATATACACAGAAATTCAACATTTTAAATTAAAAAAACTTAAATTCAATAAAAAAAATACAAATTAAAATACATACAAATAGTTTTTAACCAAATCATAATCAATCCTTAAGAACCTAAACATCAAAATCATCATTAATAGAAGTTTTATCATTAATGAAAGTTTCATCATCACTGTTGCAGTCTTCATTTAACTCATATTCCTCTGAATCTTCCTCTTCAACATCATTCATCTCATCAACTCGTGCACGTTTTGTACCATGGAATTGAAATGGAAGTTGCTAAGTTTAATTTTAATCTGAAAGTATATTCAGGCTAATCATCAACCCCAGCGGCAGCACCATATGCAACCTTATGTTAAACCTTCAGCACCCTCATCATTAAATACAAAGTCATTATCAGGATCCTCATCCTCTTCGACCCTCCCAATAAGTCATTCATTGCTATCATCAATCTCTTCGAGTGTAATGGGATCAATTGTGTCACCGATTTGAAACTGATGCTTTAATGCACGATTATATTTGATGTAGACCAAATCATTTAGTTTTTGTTGGGACAACCTATTCCTCTGTTTGTTATGAAGGCTGCAATATAATTCAACTGTTAATGTTATAAAGTTTATAATAATAAATAAAATGCATTTAGAAATGAAACTTACATACTCAAATATGCTATAGTTTCTCTCACATTCTGATGCGCTTCAAAGCAAATTTTTTTAAGTTTGGGGTTGAAGATCCAAACATAGACCACCATTCAGCAGGAGCCTTCTTGTTCCGAAATCTAATTGCCAAAGAATTTGCAAATAGACCCTCACCCCCTTCTACAAAGTAATTTCATCCATGATTTTTTCTTGAATCTCAAGGCTTAGAACCAGCCTTTGAATGGATTTAATTAATCCATCTTGTACTTCAAAATCCAACTGGATATTCGGATTTGAATAACAAAATTCAGGATTCAAGAAATACCCCGCAACATGAGGCCGATGAAGCTGAATCTCCCACCTGCGATCAATAATAGTAAAAATTTCTTTGTAGTTCTCTTCCTTCATCGAAAAAGCCTTCATGGTTGCCTCTTTAGAAACTTGTTTGCCTTGCACCTCTTTAACCCTTTTGCTTCTTGCCCACCCATCTGATGTGAACATTTTCCTCAAATTCTCCTGCTTATGAATACTTGCAATTATGAGGAAAGTGGAAGCAAATCTAGTTTTTGCGGGTCGAATCAACTTTTTCATCCCTGTGAATTCCCTCATATTCAACACCCCCGGACGATTATATATGAAAATAGGGATAAACACTCCCCTGGTCGACGATCCTTCTATCAAGGAACATGACATCTATACATGTGGATGAATCTTTCGTGACTGAAGTATCATCCAGTATTATATCAGTACGAACTCTAAGTTCAGTACACTTGAAGGGTTAGGTATGTACTTCCTCAGGATAGATACATGGAAGAAATCATGTACTTGAGAGAGGTTTGGTGGAAGTTCTAAAAGAAGTTCCTCGTTTCAATGTCCACATGCTAATGTCAAGTTTCCCAATATCCTCAAATATCAAATCCAAACAATGGGGGATCGCACATGAGAGTCCAATAAAGATTTGGATACCTTACCTCAAGCATTTTCCCAAAAAATAGGATTTGAATAGAATAAAAAACATAAACAAAATTATTAATATGTTGCAAAATGTATGCCTAAACTTAAATACTGATAAGGTGGATAGAAATAATACCCACTACAACATTTGAAGAGGGGTTATCGGTGACAACTTGAACCATGTTTTCCGGACCAATACGTTCCACAAATTTGCTTACAAATTCAAATATTTTGCCTCCATTTTTGCAAAATGATGAAGCATCAACTAAATCAACATAGTACCTTTGCGCCAATTCACCAAGAAATTGATCAATGTCATTTGCCTTTTGTCCGTCCGGCCATCAAACATAATTGTGCAACCATTTTTTGCCCAATATTTTTCATGTTCTTTGATCATTGCCTTTGTGTGCCCCATTTCCTTATCTAACAAACGAACTCTCACCTCGTGATAGCTTGGTGGCTTCATTCTAGTACCAAATTGCTCAATTGCTTCAATCATGGAATGAAAGCTATCATATCTCACAGCATTGAAAGTTATTCTCACGTCATACATTCATCTTGAAATTTGTGTAGATGCTCTCTCTCACATTTCTTTCTTAGGTTCTTCGATTTTGTATGCATTTATGATCGTCTTTTGTTCTCCTTTCCTACCATGAACAATTTCTTCCGGATCACACGTAAAATAGGTATCCATTGGTCCAATATTGTGCGATGACACTTTCCCACGGTAGTTATTCCACCCTTCGGGTTGATCTTTTCAATGTCATCATCATCTTCATCTTCATAAAGGAAATCATCAATATCCGAAAGTATGTTTCACTGATTCTTATCTTCATCCTTTTTCTTCATATATTGTTTTATCTCCTCCTTCACGCGATCCAAACATTTCTTATAAGCAGTAGAATTTTTATATCCTCCAACCAAATGTTGTTTCATTCAACTAATACCTCGTTTTTTTGTTTCTAAAAAGAAACTACATGTGACTGAATCACAATCACTAGGATTTCCTTGATAAGCATATTTTCAAGCAAGCTTTTTCCTTGCACTACTTAGAGCTACACTAGTTGGCGTTTCAGAATGATTCTCACTCATAATTTCACTATTGGGTGGGTGTTGCAGTTGATGTTGATGGAAACGGAAGAGGCCCGAAGTTCGGAGGAAAAAGGAGAAAAACAAAGAAAATGAGATAGGAATATAAGAAAACTGAAAACCGAAGAAAAAGAAGGAAAACAAATGAAAATGAGAGGAATAGAGGAAAACTGAAAACACATGTCGAATAATAGGATATAGGAATAGAAATAACCACTGGGTGTAGAAGAATCAATTAGAGAAGATGAAAGCCAGGGAGGAGTTGCTGCAGGGCTTCGCCGGATGTTGTTGTTGCCGCCATGTGCGTTTGATGCTCCTCTAACATGGTGTGTATTTTTTGAGTTGTTCTCTATTTTTTATAGTTTCATTCAATTGTTTTTTAATTAGTTCATTAAATTTATCATTTAATGTTTGCTGGCAGTGCAGTGCCACCCCTGCAGCCCACGATTTCCACTCGTCACCCTGATTTCCACCACTGCCACCTCAATATCCACCCCTGCAGACCACGATTTCAACCGCTGCCACCCCGATTTCCACCCGTGCAGCATCACTCGATTTTCACTGTCGCCGACATTTTTTATTAAGTAACCGGGATTTCCATCCCTTGTACCCCTGATTTCCAACCCTTATCACCTCGATTTCCACCCCAACCGCCGCTAAAGGAGTCGCAGTATTTTTTAGGCAGCCCGTCATAACAGCATCTGGCGCCTTAGCGCCTCCAGTGATAGTGCGCCTCACAAGGGTGAGGCGCTCCAGGTGCGCCTCGCAGCACCCCACACCAAGGCAAGCGCCTTGACACGCCATTGACAACAATGTCCCTTTCACCATGGAACCTATCATTTACATTCAAGCCTTTAATGTCACAACTCTTTGCTTCATCAATTGAATGCAATTCCTCCCTTGTTTTTGAACTCCTTTATATTTAACACTTAGAAAACATAAATTTGGTATCACATACCTTTCAAAAGGAATAAATAATTTCTATAACATCGATACCTGACATGGACATTCCATGGGGTTTCCAAAACTCCCTTAGGTATCATGAGCAATCTCATTCTATGGAATCATTGCTCCTTCCTGATACTACCTTTAGGTTTCAATAACCTTAACTAGCTACTGAAGAAATACCGTTGGACTCTCCAGCCAATTTTTATTCTTTCGGTTTGAACTTTTACCCACTTTTACTCTATACAACACCAGGACCTATATGCCTAATTCATTTATTCTCAATACACGAGAATATCGGGTAAACTATTCTTGAAGTCATTCACATTATCAAAACATTTACATAGATGACAACATGATGAATTTTTTAACCAGAATAAGTCTAAGGAAACCTCTAGTCTCACAAAGTCATTAACATACTCAGCCATACTAAGTATGAGTAGAGACTAAATTTTTTTTGGCCATTTTGCATCTAATGTCATTGAAACCCTAAATGAATCATTTTATGCTTCTTATAAGCATCTAGATTCACCCGTTGAACTACAACACTTGGTTACTCAAAACGATGTCGCCCTAACACGAAATTTTTCTTATACTTGTGTTGGAGTTTGCATCCCACATCAGACTTGTGGTCTGATGTGGTCTTTATTATTCATTATAAAATCACCTCAAAGCCTCCTTTAGAGAGGCACCTTGGGTTTTGAGATCTCTTTTATCATTCAAAAACTTGAGAACTTTTCTTTAGTTACCGGTCATAGGAATTGCCGAGATTAAACTTCTCCCTTAGGATTAAACTAAAAGCTTAAGTTTGATGATGATGCCCCTCAGGAATAAACTAAAAGCTTAAGTTTGATGATGATGATGATGTCATTATCTACAAAAAAAAAGGTGAGTATCATGTTTTATTATTACTCAATAAGGACTTTTATTAAATGAGCTCCCATTGAAATTCATCATACCCATTAGTGGGTCAAGATCCATATTTTATCATAACTTACACCAGTTAATCACATAAATAAGTCATGACTTATAGCGAGCATCATAAAAGCATCACAAAAATTGTTATCGCATGGCGGCGGTCTATATATAGGCTTGAGGACACTCCTCGGTGATGCTTGCGCATCAACTCATGCATTATAACGCATGAGTTAATGTCTCGGCTCGGTCATGCATCGCATGCATGAATGTGACTCCACTCTTGTGTTACATCTCATGTAACGCTTCTTTAAATGATAGCCCGAAATGATCACTCGAATGATAATCGTTAATCATTCGGCCGCCATTGTCATCAGCCCCTGACACGTTAGGAGCAACGTAATCTCAAGGTATGCATCTCATGCGTATCACAATACATTGGTGACAACATACGCTTAATCATTTGCTTAAGAATATGTTGGCAGCAACATATTCTCATGCTTAACTTAAGGTTACATCAGCGGCAACGTAACCTCAAGGCTATAGCCACCAAAATGCATCACATGCAATATTGGCTTTAGGGCATGTTCCAACAAGATCATAATAGCAAAATCCCAATATCATGAGCCATAAAATATCATATAAATGATGAAATCCTAGTGGTAAGTATATCGACCCTAGCCTTTTCAACATATTATTATATGATTTTAAGTATAATTAACCATCAAATACAAACCAAAGATCGTAAAGTCTAGTGTATTTGGAAGACTAGGTACATAAAATTGAAAACATGGAAATATAATAAAATATCTTTATATTAATCTTCAATAATGAGCTCCTAATTTCCTTTGAGCTCCTACATCTGCATAGGATAACTTGGGAAATACACTGACAAAGGGATGAGCAAAAATAAACATAGGAATAAAGCATAGCACATTGGTTTGAAGGCATAACATAATAACATAAAAAGACATGGCGCATGATTAAACATAAGCATAACATATAGAACATGGAATCATGGCAACATAGGAATGTGGCAGCAACACATAACATGACATAAACATGAGTCAAGGTTAACTGTCAAAACTATATCACATGGTGGACAAAGTTTCATTACTTCCTAATCTCATACATAACGTCTCATGAGACTAAACATTATCCAACGCATTGGAGCGCTATCTGAGCGCATTCATCATTAACATGTTCATACATATGTGCGTCACATAAAGAATCAAACATAAGGGATAAACATAAGGGTTACCCATGGAAAGAAATGGGTATCATAATCATGTCATAAGGCATAACCAAAGGAAATATCATAATGGTGTCCATGAAAGAATGGATTTAAATCGTACTTGATGTTCATAAGGGAAAATAGGCATAGATCATGATAAATGATGTCCAACTGAAGTGAAAACATGTAAAAATGGTGTTTAAGAAATTTTAGAAATAAGCCACTTTAATGCGGTTACAGGGAAAATATTAAAGTCTTTAAAGCGAACAAATGCATAATTGTTTGTATAAAACCAGAAATGAACTAAGATAGTTTTTCAGGATAAAATGAGTGATTTTAGAAAAACAACGGTGGCTTAAAACAGTTTCTGGAGTGTACTTGAGAATGGGTAAGAAATGAAATTCTCTTTAATCGGGTTTGCTTATCAGGAGGAATTGAGAAACGAACTTTTTTAAACATGTATTTCTCCATCAAAAAATGATGAATTGATATGAGTACATAAGTTTGAAACATATACACAGAATGTAGAAGTATATAAGAAGAAAGAAGAAATACATTGGTGTAAAGAGAGAAAAAGTGTAATCCGACGGTAAATTTGAAGGTTCGGAGAGATCCCTACCTTATGTCTGAATGTGTTTTGCACTTGCACTTAATGTCCTGGCTAATCAAATTAGATTCATTAATAATTTAATTCAAAACCCGAAAGCATTCGTGTCATGGTTTTATGGTCGGTTCCCTTGAGTATAATCATGGGAGTTCTTGTCAAATGGTAAAAAAACTCCAGAAGTGGAATGAAATGCTATTAATATACTTCCACAAGGAATTTTTTCTCTAACTACCAAGGGCAGTTTAGTAAAACGTGTAAGGGTTAGTTGGCAGGCTTGTTAGGCAGTGGGTGGGGCTAATAAATGAGGGTCTGTTGTAGGGAGGACGGGTATCATTTTGTTTAGTGGTTTCTGCGGTTGGGCCTCAGGGCAGCGTCTCGAAGGAATTTCTTCTTTTTTCTTCTCCATTTTCTTCTTACAGATTTCCTTCATTTTCCTCTCTCACACCTATCAATTGGTGTTTTCATTGAGAGATTTTTTTAGTCGGTAATAGAGAATCAAGAAAACAATTCTTGATTGGAAAAAAAAAACTGAAGCAAACACCAGAGCAAACAACTGCTTCGCCCCTTGTACCAGTGAAAAAAGACAACACAGATGCACTAGATGCGGAAAAAAAAGAAAGAAAAGAAAAGCAGCAAAGTTGTGTGCGGACGCGCCAACCAGAGCAGTTGAGGCAGAACGAGACGAAGCGGGCGCAACATCTACACCTGAAGTCGAGGCAACTAGATCGCCCGAACCAGTTGACGTGGACTCCAGCTCACTTCAAGCTCGATTGAACGCGGCTGGGTCAGATGACGCCAAACAAAACAAACGTCGACGCTGCACCTGAAGCGAGTGTACCTGGATCGTGCGGAACACCTGACACAGACTTCTCATTACAAGGAGAACTCACTTGCCGTTTTGGTTGTGCGGCAGTTTATGCTCACACGAATGGAGAACAGAGTCGCTAGTCTAGAGACTTCTGTAGAGGCGCTGCGATTTGTTCCCTACGACAGGAGGCTGGGCAGTTGCGGTTCGAGAACCAGATGCAGGAATTGATGGTGATATTGGCTCAGCAAGGGACGAATCAGACAGAATAACCGAACCACAAAGCTGAAAAGGGGAAATTGGTTCTCTTAGAGAAAGTAGGAAGCTTAAACTCCGCTGGTTTGGACACAGATCGCAGACCAAAGCTAATGGTGGATAGTGAGGGTGAGCACAAAATGGAGTGAAAGGCGCTGCACGAGACATCAACCAGACAGCTGGAAATGCCTGTTTTCTCGGGTGAGGATCCAATGACTTGGATTACCCGTGGTCAAACATTTTTTTCATCTACCGCACGAGTGAAGACTTCAAAGTACTATTGGCGCAATTGAGTATGGACGGGTTGGCTCAGTATTGGATATTGTCACTGAAGTTTGTTCACCCACAGCTTTCATGGAAGAAGTTCAAGGAGGAGCTACTCAGTAGATACAGCGTCACAACAGAGGAAGATCCAATGATTTGTTTGAAGAACTTACGCCAAAGTGGAACAGTGGATGAATATATTAATGAATTTGAACGCATTGACTTCTAAATTCCCAACCTTTCTGAGATTTGGTACAAGAGTATTTATTCATGGGCTCAAATCTGCAGCACGGTTATGACTCACCAGGCACCAAGCAAAGCGCACCTCCTCACTCTGACCAGGAGTGTACAACGCGAGTCTACAACACGAGCTAATGTCCACGGGAAAACTTCCACAACTTTCACCCCGAGAAAGGCGAACGGTTTTTAACAACCAAGGGAGAAGTTGGAACCCCATACAGTGAAATTGTTTCCACAAATATATGGTACAGAGAAGGAGCGACGGGGAGGAGACAATATACCTCGGGAGAGGGGAGTCCAAAGTCTGTCCAAAGAGGAATTTGAGGAAAGAAAAATGAAGGGATTGTGTTATGCCTGTGGACAAAGATTAAGCCCAGGGCATCGGTGTTTGACGAAGGGTTACAAGCTGACAGTATGGAAGAGTATCGAGCTATCGAGTGAGGAGGAACAGGAACCAATATCAGGACACGAGAAGAATGATCGTACGGCTGAAGAGGCAACTTGGAATATTTCCACCTTGAGGACAAGGTGGAATTTCAAGGGGAAGGCAGGATCTTGGGCTACTACAGGGGCTGGCATGCAGCTGTACGGGGAATATTTTCTCTAACTGCCAGGGGCAGTTTAGTAAAACATGTAAGGGTTAGCTGGCAGGTTTATTAAGCGGTGGATGGGGCTAATAAATGGGGAGGGTCTGCTTTAGGAAGGGTGTGTATCATTTTGTTTAGTAGTTTCTTGTGCAGGAATCGGGCTGCTGCCTTTGACCTCGAAGCATCGTTTCGGATGAATTTCTTCTTCTCTTTTCTTCTCCATTTTCTTCTTCTACCTTTCTCCTTCTCAATTGTCGAACCACTGTATTATGGTCCGAAATTACAGATTTCCTTTTCTCTCTCTCACACCTATCAGTCCCATAAATCATTTTGTTTTCTGATTAAAGGATAGTTCATTTGGTAAAAAGTTGATGATAAACGTTTAGTTTATTTTGGCGGCTTGTCGATCATCACCAACTACTTTTGTTTTATTATTTAATATCATGTATATATATTAGTTTCAGAACATGAAACAAGTTATAATATGCATTTTACAATTTTGTTTAACCGTTATAATGGTTTTATGACCAGCCTTGATATTAGTAAGGATGGTGATATCAAGCAGAAAAAAAGTAGGAAATATGAAATTGGTAAAAGATTGCTCAAGTTCATGATTGAAAGAAAATTGATCCATATTGAGACCTTTTCAACAGATGATCATACAGTTGTAGTTAAAGAGAAAGGAAAGGGTTATTTAAAATCCTATTTATTCACTGTATGTGATTTTGACTTAAGTGAAGGCGATAATGGAAAACGAAAAATCGTCGTCCGCGAAAGCGGTGAATCAACCTACCACAGACGATGTTTTCGTTTTTAAGATAAAAAGAGAAGAGGATAGATTTGATGGTGTGTATTCCATTAACACAATAACATTCCAATATATGTATGATACTAGAGTTATCATGTCACTTTGGATAGTGAGGGAAATGATGAGGTAGAAAAAAGAAAGAATTTAAAAGAGAAAAAGGGAGGATTTTACCTCTTGAATGTTGCATCATTGAGAATCTCCTTAAGGCACTTGGGTTTGGTCTTTTGATGAGACCAGCAAGACCAGAACATGGGGAAGAGGCTTGGGAGAGGAATTGGACAGAATATTAACAAACTCCAAAGCTTAGAAAGTGCAAGGAGAAGGGGTTGTGTGGGATGGTATTTATAACAGAGGGGTATTTTTTGATTATTTTATTTATTTGTTTATTATTTTGTCTTAAGACTATCAATAATGTTAATTCTTGTAACAAAATACAGTAACGCATGTGAGTTCGAGATAATGGTTTACTTACATCATCCATGACTCGGCTGTGACTCAAAAATTCATTTGTTAAATAATGTAAATTACTGTATTTCACTATTCACCAAAAATTCAACTATATCAGAAAAATCCCAATAGATTTCAAAAATAGACTCCATTTTATGAAAATAATTTTCTAAAAATGAGAAATTTAATTTTTAAATAAAATCACTATTTATTCAAAAAATACCGATTTTGATATTATAATCGATTTTATGACCCTTTGAAAAATTAATATGAATCTATTTTATGAAAATAAATTTTCTTTTAAATCATTATATTAATTATAAAATTGTAAATAAACATTTAGGTTTTACAAAAATATCATCATTGAATTTATCATTTTTAAAACATTTATTTACTTATACTATGATATAAATATATCACTTTTTCGTTTATAAGATACCTAAATTTTATTTATACTTTCATAAGTGAGATTACTATTCTACTGGCTGGATTAATATTTCTAATGGTCATATTACTATTTCAACGGTTAGGTTACTATTTCATCGGTATAGGTTCCTTAATTTCAATAAATGTCACTTATTTCATTCTTCATTTATGAGAATAATGTTTTTATTAGGTTATCTATGTGATGTCTGTGTTTTATACTACATAACATAATTATAAGGGAAATTTCATTAATAAACTCACGATGATGAGGTGACAACACCTAAAAGTGTGCGACAACACTTTTAGTACTCAGACTGCCCTGGTTGAAGTTCAATATAGAGAGGTTAGTTATGTCTTTATACCCAACATTTCAAGTCCTGACACATCCTATATCCACGCCTACCATCCCAACTGACGAGCCATACATTGATACCATTTGTAACATCTCAACCCAACCCGTTGGCTTGGACGAATCAGAATGCCACTAGCCTCAGGTGCATCCCATGGACGCCAAAGGTCGAAAATAAATACTTAGGGCTTCGCCAAATCGTTGGAAGATGATTTTCCCTTGCATACGACACAACCTGGAGCAGACAAACTACAAAGGCACAATATCAATATGATGCATGATAAAAACTAGACTAAACATCAATAACATAAGATAACAGTTGATAGGAAGGTGGGATGGGGTAGGTGTTGTGTAGGGGGTTGTTGGGGTTAGAAGAATTAATAAAGGATAGGGGCATATTTGTAAAAGGGTCTAGGGCAGTTAGGCGGTGGCTGGAGGTCATAAATAAGGGGTGGTTGTTAGTTTGGGGGACAGGTTGTATTTTTGGAGTTCGACTTCCAGCGAAAGCATCCGGAGGACTAGGTCTCGACCCAGGGAGCAGTGCCTCTCAGGGATTTCTCCTCCTCTCATTTCTTCATTTTCCTTCTCTTTCTATCGTTATTCTACTGCAATTCTTGTGCACACTACTAAGGGATGGAATCCCTTGCTAATTCTCTCTCATATTTGGACACCTATCAATTGGTGCTTTCATTGAGTCCTGATTGCGAGAGAATTCTTGAAGTTTTGGAGGACTAACACGCAGCAGAACCGGATACGTGCAGAACAGAGGAAAATCACGGCAACAAGGGGAAAAAACTCAATCGCAGCCGAAGATGATGACTTGCACCGGACGGACGCACCGGACGAAGAAGCTCTAGTTCATGCAGGTTAGTTGAGGCGATCACAACAGGCATAGCAGCTTCTTGAAAATAGTAGGCAGTAAAAGAGTATCTTGATCGAGTGCGAATTCTAGAAGTTTCGGTTTGCAACTCTAGGCACAGAAAACTTTGGTTCGACAATTGCGGCATGCGACTCATGATAGTTTTGGTGGCGCACCAGACAAAGAAAAACCCGGTTCGTCCGAGGAGAAGCGCACGACATAACAACGCAAAACAAGGAAGATGGAACGCGGAAAATTTCTGGTTTGATGGCAGTAGCTTGCGTCTATGAAGCAAAGGAGTCCAGTTCACAGCCGATCTTGATAAGCAGTGTAATCCCCGAGCAACAGAGGAGCTGAAACGCAGCAATGAAAAAAATAATAATAAAGGGCTCATAGCGCAGTGTAGCAACAGTGGGGGAAAAACTACAAGCAGCAAGAGGGGCGGCAATTCTTTTCCGACGGTAATGGGAGACCACACGCGACAGAAATAAAACGCCACGCGACAGTGGAAAAAGAAAAAAAAACGCTACACAACCGCTGTAGCTGTGTGGAACGTGTCTAGCGGTTGACAACAGTGGCACATCAGATCTTGTTCGGCAGTGGAGGAATCGCAGCAGAGAGCTGACATAGCAACTGGCCATATGCATACATGGAGGAACAAATGAGAACTCTGGATGAAACAGGCTGGAATTGAGTCAGAGGTAGCGCACAATTACTTCGGGATTTCGCATGGTTTCTCCGAACTATGTGTGTCATTCGCACACCCTTCCAAATCCATCTAAAACCTCCCAAAAACCCCCAAAACTTCCCAAAACCAGCCCCAGCCTCATCAACTTAAAAATACATCATAAAACAATAAAATACCTCAAGTCGGGTGTGTTACAAAACCCAACATTGATTAAAAATAATTCAAATTTAATAGGAATTTAAAAAATAATAAAATTGAATAGTCAAACTGACACACCCCTCGTTTATTCCTCTCACCTCGTCGAAACCCTCTCTAGCATTTTTCCGTAGCGGTGGACTTCGTGAAGAATGGAGAACGAGGAATAGAGAATCTCAGAATTATCAAGGTATGTGATAAAAATTGTCCGATAAATTTGATATGAATTATTCGAAGTGTTTGGCGATGTGCATGGTTGTCAGGATCGAGATCCTACCATAGGATCATAACGGGGGGGAGGGGTCGGATCGGGAACGTAAAAGTCTACTTTAGGATTTTGTTTATATTTTACACATCCACATGTGAAAACAAAAAAAATATTATTATATAATTAAATAATTGTTAGAAATTAAGAATAATCCAAGTTAACAAAAAAAAGGCTGAAACAAAAAAAAGGCTGAAACAAAAAAAAATATAAAATACAAAAAAAAAAGAAACGAAAAAGAAGATAAAAATAAAAAATCTAAAAAAAACGATACTCATGAAACAAAAAAAAAAAGAGAACAAAATACACGGGGATCACCTAGAAAGAGAGGACGTGCCTAGGGCACAACAGCGGGAGGAAGAGACTCTGTAAGACCAAACTGATAATATGTGGGACCTCTTATAGAAAGAGATCGCCTTCTTCCATCAACATATGCGCCCTTTTGCAACATCGTCTTCTTCCTTCAACAGGCAAACATCGTTTGTCCCTCGGAAAAGGTGTCGACAACTGGATCTCGTGCGACTCGCCGTAGACTTCAAGACAGGTGAGGATTTTCCTCAATTTTTACCCAATCAGAAGGGAAACCACTTGCCTGCCTCGTCCAACGAAAACGATCCCATGATCCCACCAAGTCTGCACATTCGACTCGGTGATCCTAGTAGGAAACGGTCCTGCTAGCGCGGGAGCATAGAGGGAGGTGGGATCGTAGGATCGTGCGATCCTATGATCCAACTCGAGAGTTTGACAACAGTGGCAACATGTTAATATCAGGAAACCCATAATTTTGATGTTCATATGTTTAAGGCGTTAAACCAGGGTTTTGCGACATTTGGCACAACCCATGCAAAATCGGCATGGGAGTCGTGCCTCTCTGGGTAATTATCTTCTAATCTTTTCATTTTCTACACTTCGAGACCAGTGAGTTACACGAGGGTCGTGCCATGTTGCACAGGAGTCGCACCACTCACTGGAAATTGTGTGCTCCAACAGTGAGTTAAACAGGCAAAATGCAAATATAGTACATGTCGTGGCAAAACAGCACGGGGATCATGTCAAACATGCACGTGGCATGCCAAATGATTTGAGAAAAAAGTGATTTTCGAGATCCATCATGTGATTTACCAAATTGAGGGGTTTTGATAAAATGTCTTAAAATGATTTTAATGATGGATGTGTTAAATGATTCCCAATGATAGGTTGAGTTTTGGAATTCAATTGAATGATGGTTTTCGAGAAGGTGAACCTAAAAGAACCCTTAAACAAATCATTCAAGATAAACGTGTTCTAAATGGTTTCAATGCAAAATATGGTATTCAATAGAGCTAATTGGCAATGTTTGATCCATGTAGCAGATCTCATTTAATTAAGTTTAAGGCTAGTTTGTTGTTATTGAAGATGGTTTTTGAGGTGTTTTCCTTGGATTTTGTTATAAAACTTGTGGGATTGGGAATAACCAGGGAAAAAGGATTTATGATTGTTTTTCATAAACGTGTGATTATATTCAAGTTCTGGATTTTGTTGTGATTGGAAATATTATGATATGCAAAACCTCATGTGCTATTATGAGGGTTCGACCATGTAAAGAGCTCATGTTTGTGATGTGGGGGAATCGAAACATGTAAAACCTCAGGTTTTACCATGAGGGTCGAGTTATGTGAAACCAGGAATTTCTGATATCGGGATCGGAACATGTAAAAGCTTGTGTAATGATTATTGCCATATTGCAAATTTGAATAGAGTTGTAGATGTTGGATGGGATGTGAATGGTTAAATCTTAGCATGCTGTTAGAGGTTAAGTTGACCTGAGTCCCACATCGAACTTAGGTATCTTGTCATCTTTATTATTCATTATAAAGTCTCCCCTAGAGAGGCATCTTGGATATTGGGTCCACCCTCTCTTCCATTTCTACAAGGTATCAAAGTGGGTCTAATCCCAAAACCCTCCTCCCGTCTCTCCTCTCCGCTTAGATTTTTCCGAGAGATTCCCTCCACTTGGGGGGGGGCTCCCAAAGGGCATCACTTTAGTCGGTCGCCCCCCTCCGTCGATACTCACCCTCTGCCCCGTCGCCTCCTGCACGCACGCGCATCCCTCCTCTTCGTCGTTGGCACCCCATTGCGCGTCCCCTTCCGCCTCACGCTCCTCCTCCATACGGTCGGCCTTCTTCACCCCACGACAACCTTTTGTTGTCGCGCCTCCCTACGTGTCGACTCCCTATGCAACATACCGTCCCGATGTCCTTTTCAACGGTCGCCCCCCACCCTCAAGCCGCTCTCCTCTGTCACCCCTTCCGTGCGAGGGCATCTCCAACGCGACGGACTTCCCCGACCACCCCAGGCACATCGCCCCCTCTCAGTCGCCCTTCTCTGTGCGTCGACCTCCTTGTGCGATGCCCTCCAATTAAAGCTCACCACACAGGATCTGAGGAAACTCTTGATGCATACTGAGTTGAACACCACAAACCACCGCGAACCAAATCTGTAGCACGCCACCGCCATTATTGAAGAAGGTTGCCACACTGAACCAGGGGTGAAGAAATCCCAATGTTGCACCGCCGTTGGAGCAACCCTAGTTGTGCCAGATCTGAATGTCGTCGCGCCACCAAAGCCACTCACCTGTCCAGATCCAATTAACACCGATGTCGTGATACCCGACCACTGCGAGTCACCGCGTGCACGCGACCCTCTACTCCAGGTGCTACCTCTGATAGTGCAACCTCTCTCGGCGATGCATCTCCAATATCTCCTGCATAAGATGTGTGATGACCACCAAGCAACCCAACTTCTCCAGGCCACCCTCCTGTCACTACTCCAAGCGACTCTTGCTGGGATCTGGCAGGCTCATCTCCTTCTGCCTGGATCTACGTTGGGCCCCTCTAATTTTGTCTGGATCTCCAGTAGGCTGTCTAAATCTCCATCGGAATTCTTCATCACTGCAAAATGAGTTCTTTGCTCCTATCAGGTTCTCTGTTGCTCCCTGTCGTTCTTCAAACCTTTGTTGTCATTCATAATTTAGGGTCCGCAAAGTCGAAAATTGTTTCATCTCGGCAATCTGGGTCTGTAAAGATGGACGTCGTTTCACCTTGGCAATTTGGGTCCGCAGAGACAGGTGTCGTATCACCCGGCCTTTTGGGTCTGCTAGTCGGACGCCGTTTCACCAGGCTGTTTTGAGGTTGTTTGTCAGTCGTCGTTTCATCCGGCATCTTGAAGTAAGGGTCGTCCTCAGCAAGGGAGCATGAGAGTTCTACGAAGGTCATCTTTTATTTAGAAGTCATGGGCGGGAGCGCAACAGGTGGAGCAAAACCAGTGGACAGTGCATACGGGTGTTGTTCTATGGGTGACATAATCTTTTTCAGTGACATCATCCATCACCTTAGTGAGGGGGTGGAGCCATAGTAGTTTATTTTTTCTTATGTTTTGTCTAGTTATGTAATTGTAGATGGGTGAATTCCCCTTACCTCAATGTGAGGTGGGGATACTCTTTTATAGAGAAGTAAAACTTGTAATGGGTGAATTCCCCTTACCTCAATGTGAGGTGGGGATCCTCTTTTATAGAGAAGTAAAAACTAATTACATGGTGGTAAGACCAATGTGGGACTCATAACAGAAATACCCCTTTAACCTTAAATGGGGTCCAACACTCCCCCTCAAGCTGGACATGCCCAGATTGGATAGAGTCCCACAAATAGAAAAAGACAACAAAGACACAGGACCATCTCAGACTCCCCCTCAAGCTGGGCCAGGGAGGCTGTGAATACCCAGCCGGGTAGTGAGAGACTCAAGGCGAGCTCCGGGAAGACCTTTGGTGAAGAGATCGGCAAGCTGATCGGCCGTCGGGATATGGCCGAAGCCGATATGGTGCTGCTCCAGATGGTGGCGGAGAAAGTGACAGTCCACCTCGATATGCTTCGTCCGTTCATGGAAGACGGGATTCGATGCAATCTTCGTGGCGGCCTGATTGTCACACCAAATATGAGCAGGAGTCGATGCGGGGAAACCGAGCTCATGGAGGAGATGACGAAGCCAGAGGATCTCAGTAGTGACGGTGGTCATGGCTCGATACTCGGCATCGGCACTCGACCGGGAGACGACAGTCTGCTTCTTGCTGCGCCAAGAGATGAGATTGCCGGCAAAGAACACGGCGAAACCCGAAGTAGACCTGCGGGTAGCGAGGCAGCCGGCATAGTCCGCATCACAGAAGGCCTCAACATCCATGTGAGCATGATGGGAGTACTGAAGGCCACGAGCAGGGTCTTTCTTGATGTATTTGGCAATGCGAAGGACAGCATCCCACTGAGAGCGGGTGGGATGTTCCATGAACTGGCTGACTTTGCCAACGGCACAGGCAATGTCAGGACGTGTCATGGTGAGGTAGTTGAGTTTACCGACCAGGCGGCGATAGCTCTCGGGATGAGGAAAGGGTTCCGAGTCGGAATGAAGGGAGCGTTCCCCAGGCTCAAGGGGAGTGTCCACGGCAGTGGCGGTGCTCAACCCGGCATCCTGCAAGATATCAAGAGCATACTTGCGCTGACAGAGAGAAATAGTGTCCGCAGTCCGGGAGACCTCGATGCCAAGGAAGTAAGTGAGTGGACCAAGATCCTTGGTGTGAAAGTGCTGGTGAAGATGCGCCTTAAGGCTGACGATGCCTCTGGAGTCGCTCCCTGTGATGATGATGTCATCCACATAAACCACAAGCAAGATACAGCCATGCGCCGTCGTACGGAAGAAGACGGTGTGATCCTTCATACTGCGAGAGAGGCCAAAGGCTGTGACGACCGTGCTGAAGCGGCCAAACCAAGCCCGAGGAGATTGCTTGAGGCCGTAGAGGGAGCGACGGAGACGGCAGACATGGCGGTCGGCACCAGAGGCCGAAAAACCAGGAGGCTGCTGGAGGTAGACTTCTTCATCAAGAAAGCCATGGAGAAAAGCATTTTTAACATCCAGTTGATGAAGCGGCCAGTGATGATGAGCAGCTAGCGAAAGGAAAAGGCGGACCGAGGCCATCTTGGCGACTGGAGAGAAGGTCTCAAAGTAGTCGATACCATACGTCTGAGCAAATCCCTTGGCGACAAGCCGGGCTTTGAGGCGGCAAAGAGAGCCATCGGGATTGAGACGGATAGTGAAAATCCATTTACAACCGACCGCCTGTTTGCCCACCGGAAGTGGAACAAGATCCCATGTATGGTTGTCATCCAGAGCCCGCAATTCATCCCTCATGGCGGCAAGCCACCCGGGGTGAGATTTTGCTTCACCGACTGTCCGAGGAAGCGACACGGTCTCCAAGGCTGACAGACCCCTGTAGGAAGATACAAAGAGAGGAGTAGTCTGACAGGAGCGAGTACCTTTCCGAAGCGCAATCGGCTCGTCTGCGGGAGCGGGGACAGGAGCATCAGACGAAGCAGGAAAAAGGTGGTCCTCGGCCGGGATGGGAGGTACAGCGGATGGACGACGGGAGTAGGTCTGGCCAAAGAGATGACCGGGAGGGGGAGATATCAGAGGTGGGTGAACGAAGAGCGGAAGGCAGTCATCGATGGTAGTGTCAGGAGAAGGAGAAGGAGAGGGGAGAGTGAAAGAAGAAGTCTCGACAAACGATACGTCGGCAGAGGTGATATACCGGCGAAGGTCTGGAGAGAAGCAGCGGTACCCGCGCTGAGTGCGGGAATATCCAAGAAAAATACAGCGAAGAGATTTGGGAGAAAGTTTGGAGAGATTGGGGCGAGTGTCCCGGACATAACATAGACATCCGAAGACGCGGAGGGGAAGGGAGTGAGGAGGAATAGAGGGGAACAGGGTATGAAAGGGAGTCTCCCCCTGAAGTATGGAGGAGGGAAGACGATTCAGAAGGTAAGTAGCAGTGAGGATGGCATCCCCCCAGAAGAGAAGAGGGACCTGGCGGTGGAAGAGGAGGGCACGAGCGGTTTCCAAAATATGTCAGTGTTTCCGCTCGGCCACCCCATTCTGCTGAGGGGTATCAGGACAAGAGGTCTGGTGGATGATGTCGTGGGCGCGGAGAAACTGCTGAAAGTGAGTGGATAAGTACTCCCGCCCATTGTCAGATCGAAGACATTTGACAGGGATAGAAAACTGTGTTTGGATCTCATGAAAAAATGTCTGGAAGGTGGAGAAAACCGTTGTCCGATCTCGAAGAAGATAAAGCCATGTCATCCGGGAATAATCATCAATGAAGGAAATGTAATATTTATACCCAGATTGACTCGAGGTAGCACAGGGACCCCATACATCAGAATGAACCAAATCAAAGGGTTTGGCGGCCCGTGTGTCAACTCAAGGAGGATAGGAGGTGCGATGATGTTTCGCAAAACGACACGACTCACAAGGAAAGGAAAAACGGGGACTAATATCGGGGTAGAGTCGATGAAGTGCAGAGGCGGAAGGGTGGCCTAACCAGGAATGGAGGTCAACGGCATGAGCAGGGAGAGACGCGCAGGCGATGGAAGGCGGGCCAGCGAACATGTACACTCCATCCCGAAGCTGGCCTCTACCAAGTTCCCGGTTCGTCGTCCGCTCCTGAAACAAAACAGAAGACGAGGAAAAGAGAGCAGTGCAATTGAGATCCTTGGTCAGTTTGCTGATGGAAAGCAGGTTAAAAGGACTCCGGGGTACATGAGCCACCGAGGAGAGGTGAAGGGAGGAGGTGAGGGAACAGGAGCCAAAGCCGGCTATGGGGAGAGTGGACCCATCAGCAACAGTGATGGCAGAGGATCCACTATAGGGACGGTAGTGGGAGAGCATACTTGCATCCCCGGTGAGGTGGTCGGACGCACCAGAATCAAGCATCCATGCCGGAGAACGATGACTGACAAGGGCAGTGTGACCACCGAAATGGGCAAGAGAAGCTGACGAAGAGCCCGCGATGGAGGTGGACCGGTAATCGTGAATCAGCTGGAGCTCAGCCAGGGAGAGATCCAATGACGAGGGAAGAGTAGCAGCAGGTGAGGGCGCATCACGGAGCGCAGTCTGGCCCCGGCGGGGGTGCGACTCAGGACGACCATGCAGGACCCAGCAACGGTCCACCAGATGGCCGAGCTTGCCGCAATGCTGGCAGAGGGGGCGAGGTCGGTCGTCCCCACGGCCGCGCCCATTAGGGCCGGGAGGACGACTACCGCCACGTCCGAGGAGCGCAGTGTGATCAGGAAGGGGGACGGGTGGTGCAAGGGCCCGATGTGCCTTCTGCAGGCGATGATAGACCTGCGGGATATCCAGTGTAGACGGGCTGGCAAGCATCTCGGTGGCCGTCGTGGCATAGTCCGGTGCGAGGCCATTCAGGAGGTTGAATAGGCAGAGCTGGTCCCGCTGAGTCTGCGCTTCGGCCGGAGTTTGAGGAATCGGCCAGAGTTCCTGTAGTTCATCGCGGAGACCCTTCCATTCCATGAAGTAGGTGGGGAAGGCCCGATCCTGCTGGCGGATATGGGAGAGACGTTGTAGAACGTCAGAGACCCGGGCCAAGTTATTGGTCTCGGAGAACATGACAATCAAGGAATCCCATAGCTCCTTGACGGTGTTGGCAGTCCGGGTGACATCTTTCACGGAGCGGTCCATGGAGTTGACCAGTAGGGCGAAGATTTTGCTGTCCGCCAGCTGCCAGGAGTCGAACTTAGGATCAGTGAGTTCAGGTGGGGGTTTCTCAAGATGAGAATGAAGCCCCATGCCGCGGAGGGACATCAAGACCGTCTTCCGCCAGACGGAAAAATTAGTGGCATCCAGCCGGTCATCGACAAGCCGGGAGGAGGCCGTGATGAGGGACGGAAGAACGGAGGACGCGTCCATGGAGGGCGGGCGCTGGACCCGTGCGCCGGGAGTCGGGCGGGGGAAGGGAAGCGGCCCGGAGATGCGGCCGGAGGGAGCAGCGACAGGGGGTCGCGCTTAGGATGGGGCGGCCGGGCAGGGGCGGCGCGGGTGCTGGGGCGCGGGTTCGGGCCAGGAGCGCCGCAGGGCCGAGAGCAGGGCTGGACCTGGGCGCGCCGGGCGCCGGAAGGCCAAACCGGGAGCAACGCCGGGAGAGGGCAGCGGGTAGGGAGCTGCTGGGGGGGGGGGGCGAGGGCACGGCGCCGGGGCGAGGCCGAGGGCGAGACGCCGGGGCGGGGCGCTGAGGGCTGGGCGCGAGGGCGCGACGCCGGGATGGCGGGGCGAGCCGGGGAGCCGGGAGCCGGGAGAAGCCGCCGGGAGCCGGGAGCCGTGAGAGGCCGTCAGGAGCAGCGGGAGGCCGTCGGGAGCAGCCGGGAGGCGCCGGGAGCAGCGGGAGGCCGCCGGCGGGGCGCGCGGGTGATGGCGTCGGGAGCAGCGGGAGGCCGCCGGGAGCAGCCGGGAGCCGCGGCGCAGGAAGGCCGTCGGGAGCAACCGGGCCGCCGCGCGCAGGAAGGGCGGGCCGACGGGATGCGTAGAGGAGCAGCGGGAGGAGCCGGGAGGGAGGGTGCATCGGGAGGGAGGGCCGGAGAGGAGAGGTGCGCCGGGAGGGAGGGCATGCCGGGAAGGCTAGGGCAGGAATGAGAGAGGCGGGGCCGGGAGAACGCCGGGAATCCGCAAGGGAGGGAGGGTTCGGGATAAAAATCCCTTTGATACCATGTAATGGGTGAATTCCCCTTACCTCAATGTGAGGTGGGGATCCTCTTTTATAGAGAAGTAAAAACTAATTACATGGTGGTAAGACCAATGTGGGACTCAGAACAGAAATACCCCTTTAACCTTAAATGGGGTCCAACAAAACTAATTACAAGGTGTTTAAGTCCGATGTGGTACTCAGAACAGAAATACCCATTTAACCTTAAATGGGGTCCAACACTCCCCCTCAAGCTGGACATGCCCAGATTGGATAGAGTCCCACAAAGAGACAAAGACAACAAAGACACAGGACCATCTCAGACTCCCCCTCAAGCTGGGCCAGGGAGGCGGTGAATACCCAGCCTGGTAGTGAGAGACTCAAGGCGAGCTCCTGGAAGACCTTTGGTGAAGAGATCGGCAAGCTGATCGGCCGTCGGGATATGGCCGAAGCCGATATGGTGCTGCTCCAGATGGTGGCGGAGAAAGTGACAGTCCACCTCGATATGTTTCGTCCGTTCATGGAAGACGGGATTCGAGGCAATCTTCGTGGCGGCCTGATTGTCACACCAGATATGAGCAGGAGTCGATGCGGGGAAACCGAGCTCATGGAGGAGATGACGAAGCCAGAGGATCTCAGTAGTGACGGTGGCCATGGCTCGATACTCGGCCTCGGCACTCGACCGGGAGGCGACAGTCTGCTTCTTGCTGCGCCAAGAGATGAGATTGCCGGCGAAGAACACGGCGAAACCCGAAGTAGACTTGCGGGTAGCGAGGCAGCCGGCATAGTCCGCATCACAGAAGGCCTCAACATCCATGTGAGCATGATGTGAGTACTGAAGGCCACGGGCAGGGTCTTTCTTTATGTATTTGGCAATGCGAAGGACAGCATCCCACTGAGATTTGGTGGGATGCTCCATGAACTGGCTGACTTTGCCAACGGCACAGGCAATGTCGGGACGCGTCATGGTGAGGTAGTTGAGTTTACCGACCAGACGTCGATAGCTCTCGGGATGAGGAAAGGGTTCCGAGTCGGAATGAAGGGAGCGTTCCCCAGGCTCAAGGGGAGTGTCCACGGCGGTGGCTGTGCTCAACCCGGCATCCTGCAAGATATCAAGAGCATACTTGCGCTGGCAGAGAGAAATAGTGTCCGCAGTCCGGGAGACCTCGATGCCAAGGAAGTAAGTGAGGGGACCAAGATCCTTGGTGTGAAAGTGCTGGTGAAGATGCGCCTTAAGGCTGGCGATGCCTCTGGTGTCGCTCCCTGTGATGATGATGTCATCAACATAAACCACAAGCAAGATACAGCCATGCGCCGTCGTACGGAAGAAGACGGTGTGATCCTTCATACTGCGAGAGAGGCCAAAGGCTGTGACGACCGTGCTGAAGCGGCCAAACCAAGCCCGAGGAGACTGCTTGAGGCCGTAGAGGGAGCGACGGAGACGGCAGACATGGCGGTCGGCACCAGAGGCCGAAAAACCAGGAGGCTGCTGGAGGTAGACTTCTTCATCAAGAAAGCCATGGAGAAAAGCATTTTTAACATCCAGTTGATGAAGCGGCCAGTGATGATGAGCAGCCAGCGAAAGGAAAAGGCGGACCGAGGCCATCTTTGCGACTGGAGAGAAGGTCTCAAAGTAGTCGATGTCATATGTCTGAGCAAACCCCTCCGCGACAAGCCGGGCTTTGAGGCGGCAAAGAGAGCCATCGGGATTGAGACGGATCGTGAAAATCCATTTACAGTCGACCGCCTGTTTGCCCGCCAGAAGTGGAACAAGATCCCATGTATGGTTGTCATCCAGAGCCTGCAATTCATCCCTCATGGCGGCTAGCCACCCGGGGTGAGATTTTGCTTCACCTACTGTCCGAGGAATCGACACGGTCTCCAGCGCTGACAGACCCCTATAGGAAGATACAAAGAGAGGAGTAGTCTGACACGAGCGAGTACCTTTCCGAAGCGCAATCGGCACGTCCTCGGGAGCTGGGACAGGAGCATCGGACGAAGCAGGAACTTGGTACAGGGACCCCATACATCAGAATGAACCAAATCAAAGGGTTTGGCGGCCCATGTGCCAACTTGAGGAGGATAGGATGTGCGATGATGTTTCGCAAAACGACACGACTCACAAGGAAAAGAAAAACGGGGACTAATATCGGGGTAGAGTCGATGAAGTGCAGAGGCGGAGGGGTGGCCCAACCGGGAATGGAGGTCAACGGCATGAGCAGGGATAGACGCGCAGGCGATGGAAGGTGGGCCAGCGAACATGTACACCCCATCCCGAAGCTGGCCTCTACCAAGTTCCCAGTTCGTCGTCCGCTCCTGAAACAAAACAGAGGACGAGGAAAAGAGAGCAGTGCAATTGAGATCCTTGGTCAGTTTGCTGATGGAAAGCAGGTTAAAAGGACTCCGGGGTACATGAGCCACCGAGGAGAGGTGAAGGGAGGAGGTGAGGGAACAGGAGCCAAAGCCGGCTATGGGGAGAGTGGACCCATCAGCAACAGTGATGGCTGAGGATCCACTATAGGGACGGTAGTGGGAGAGCATACCTGCATCCCCGGTGAGGTGGTCGGACGCACCCGAGTCAAGCATCCATGCAGGGGAACGACGACTGACAAGGGCAGTGTGACCACCGGAATGGGCAAGAGAAGCTGATGAAGAGCCCGCGATGGAGGTGGACCGGTAATCGTGAACCAACTGGAGCTCAGCCAGGGAGAGATCCATAGACGGGGGAAGAGCAGCAGCAGGTGAGGACGCATCACGGAGCGCAGTCTGGCCCTGGTGGGTGTGCGACTCGGGACGACCATGCAGGACCCAGCAACGGTCTACCAGATGGCCGAGCTTGCCGCAGTGCTGGCAGAGGGGGCGAGGTCGGCCGTCCCCACGGTCGCGCCCGCGAGGGCCGGTAGGACGACTACCGCCACGTCCGAGGAGCGCATTGTGATCAGGGAGGGGACGGGTGGTGCAAGGGCCCGATGAGCCTTCTGCAGGCGATGATAGACCTGCGGGATATCCAGTGTAGACTGACTGGCAAGCATCTCAGTGGCCGTTGTGGCGTAGTCCGGTGCGAGGCCATTCAGGAGATTGAATAGGCAGAGCTGGTCCCGCTGAGTCTGCGCTTCGGCCGGAGTTTGAGGAATCGGCCAGAGTTCTTGTAGTTCATCGCGGAGACCCTTCCATTCCATGAAGTAGGTGGGGAAGGTCCGATCCTGCTGGCGGATATGGGAGAGACGCTGTAGAACGTCAGAGACCCGAGCCAAGTTATTGGTCTCGGAGAACATGACAATCAAGGAATCCCATAGCTCTTTGACGGTGTTGGCATTCCTAGTGACATCTTTCACGGAACGGTCCATGGAGTTGACCAGTAAGGCGAAGATTTTGCTGTCCGCCAGCTGCCAAGAGTCGAACTTAGGGTCAGTGATTTCAGGTGGGGGTTTCTCAAGATGAGAATGAAGTCCCATGCCGCGGAGGGACATCAAGACCGTCTTCCGCCAGACGGAAAAATTAGTGGCATCCAGCCGGTCATCGACAAGCCGGGAGGAGGCCATGATCAGGGACGGCAGAACGGAGGACGCGTCCATGGAGGGCGGGCGCTGGACCCGTTCGCCGGGAGTCGGGCGGTGGAAGGGAAGCGGCCCGGAGAAGCTGCCGGAGGGAGCAGCGACAGGGGGTCGCGTTCAGGATGGTGCGGCTGGGCAGGGGCGGCGTGGGTGCTAGGGCGCGGGTTCTGGGAGAGGGCGAGGGCGCGGCGCCGGGGCGAGGCCGAGGGCGAGACGCCTGGGCGGGGCGCCGAGGGCTGGGCCCCAGGGCGAGTCGCCGAGGGCGGGGCGCGAGGGCGCGGCGCCGGGGTGAGGCCGAGGGCGAGACGCCTGGGCGGGGCGCTGAGGGCGGGGCGCCGGGGCGAGTCGCCGAGGGCGAGGCGGCTGGGCGGGGTGCCGAGGGCGGGATGCGCCGGGGCGAGGGCGACGCGGGGAGCCACGGGGGGGCGATGCGGGGAGCCGGGACGCAGGGGAGCCGGGACGCAGGGGAGCCGGGAGCCGCAGCAGGAAGGAGGGCCGCCGGGAGGATGGAGGGCAGCCGGGAGGGAGGGCCGCCTGGAGGGAGCGACGCTGGAGAGAGGGCCACCGGGAATGGCCAGGCCGGAGAGGAGCCGGGCGAGAGAGCTGCGCCGGGTAGGAGGGGGGGGGCTGCCGGGAATGGCTAGGGCAGCAGGGAGAGAGGCGGGGCCGGGAGGACGCCGGGAATCCGCAGAGGAGGGAGGGTTCGGGATAAAAATCCCTCTGATACCATGTAGATTGGTGAATTCCCCTTACCTCAATGTGAGGTGGGGATACTCTTTTATAGAGAAGTAAAACTAATTACAAGGTGTTTAAGTCCGATGTGGGACTCAGAACAGAAATACCTATTTAACCTTAAATGGGGTCCAACAGTAATCAAATTGGGTATGTCCAGCTTGAGAGGGAGTGTTAGCAGTATTTTTTGGTTGCTTTGTTTTTTTTTAATTATGTATCCAAGCTAGGTACATCTAGCTTGAGGGGGAGTGTTAAAGGTTAAGTTATGTCGAGTCTCACATCAGACTAAGGTATTGTGTCATCTTTATTATTCATTATAAATAGACATCAAGACCTCCCTTAGAGAGGCATCTTGGGTATTGGGTCCACCCTCTCTTCCATTTCTACACATACAATTAGTTTTTATCGTAGTGTATGATAGACATGTGATATTCGATATCGGATGCATGCATTCGACCACGTCTTCCCGATCGGTTTCCTTCGGCTATGAATCATTAAGATGGTCCGTTTAGGGCTTCATAATCGTTTGAAGTGTTCAAACGATTATATATCTCCAACGGGTATACGCTATTGTAATGTATAACGGTTGCCAAGAGTTGGTAGTCAACAATCGACGCTCTTCATTTAATGAAAGGTATATAAGGGATGGGATCCCACTATTGGATGTGTGCGACACTTTCCATGCCATAATTGAAGCTCGCTTCCCCCCGTCACCATTTGTCTCTACGAAGAAGGCGCACTCCTTTAGTGATTCAGGGGTCCTCATTACGAACAAGGATCCTAGGTCAGTGTACCACCCATGGATGCAAGAGCCTTTTGGTTGTCGCTTGGTGATCCCTATCAAGCGGACTCAATCACATTTGAGAGAGATGGAGCTTACTGCAATGAAGGTACACCTGTTTTTATATGTTCTTCATTTGCATGTTGATTCTATTGATGATAGATCGGGCTATATATATGGGTTTATTCCGCTGCCTAAGTTCATTTGATGTTCCTCTAAACCCATCAGTGGTATCAAAGCCATGATCATCAATAAATCAACATGTCCTTTTGTTGGTTTTTATGAACATGTTTGTCGTAATATGCTTTAAGTCATACTAACGTACGATACGAATGTTTGCTTCTAATTTGTTAAGTGGCAGTGTACAACTATCGTATCATAAGGTGTGATATACAGAAAAATCGTGGTTTTGAACTGTGTCCCAAGCAATGATATGCGATATTGTAGCCTACAACCAAAACCGGTTTTTCACAAAAACAGAGCATCATATCGTATCAGCGATATAGGGGATGTCGTCAAATACATGATAAGACCCGGCAAAGGGTAAAATATGTCTTTGCAGGTAAGTCTGTTAGGGGAGGGGAGAATCTGGGCCATATGGAGAATTGGGGGTCCATTAGTTCGTTAAAGGGGAGGAGGGGTTTTGTTATAAATGCGGAGTGGAGGCTGGAGTAAGGTAGGGAAATATTTTGTTCGATCAGTCAACATGAATTGACCACAGCGTAGCCGTCGCCATTTCTCTTCACAGACCTTCTCTCATTCGATACACCACGGTCACCTCCACATCATAGTTCACTTGTTGTTTCTCACAGGTGGAACTCTCATCTAAAACACCCACTACAACAGTCACAGATAATCGGGAGAATATGAAAACAGAGAAATGTTATTATCACAAAGGACAGAAGGATCCCTCTCCCAAAGTTTGAGTTTCTCGGTACTCTTAAACAGATGAGACTTCATCTCAAGAAGTTCTTATTTGGTAATCTACAAGATGAAAGATTATGAGAACAGACTCACCAGTAGGAATTTCACATGTTTGCATGTCATTGGAATAAAAGACCCTATAAAACCTTAAACACCGTAAAAACCCTAAAAACCACGACCATCAAAACCTTAATCTAATACCTTACCTAAAACACCTTCCAAAATTCTCATTTACCCATAAGGCATGGAGGAAAGGGATTTTCCTAAGCCACTACACCATCCACTATTCTTTAATGCCAATGGATACAAATTAACAGCCACTAAGAGCTTTACACAAGAGATGAGGTAATCCTAAAGCACCAATGGCCTCATCTCATATGCCTCAACCTTATCAACACACAAACCCCAACACTTAACATAAAGTAGCTTTTCTCAAATCTACTTTTACAAAAGCAACTGCAACAACACATTACAACACACACCCCCACACTTCACATAAAGTAGCTTTTACTATTTTAACAAAAACAATCGTAACTACACATGAAAACTTTTACACAAAGTAGGTTCCCCACATGAGCAGCATAATTTATTAAAGGTGATGATGACATGATATTCCGCCGCACGCATAGCATAGCCCACATTCTTTATTAAAGCGGACATTGGCATGATGCACTAGTGGAAAGATCTCATGCCTAGTCCATCCACCTCTTTCTCTGACAAGCTGTCATGATATCTTCCATACTGAGATGGTCTGCCACATGTCTTCCCAACAATACATGTTTGTCTTCTTTTATTCTCTGATATCAGCTCACAAAAGGCATTCGGTTCCACATTGGACTGCTGCCATGAGCTAACCTTACGCTTGTCAGATCATAGGATAACCTTACCAGAAAAGTTGAATGGCCCGTCACATGCATCAACAGACCAGATTGCAAACCAACAACCCCTAAATCCACTAGGCATGGATGACCCTCCTGCCCTTGCCAGCAACCACTGAGCACAGCCTAAAGAATTTACAGGGACACCAACCTGATAACACAACATTATTTCCCCTTTCAAGGGAAGCCAGCAAATTAAGAACACTCATTTGAATATTCGGGGCCTTGATACCGGTGCATTGGCCCTTGCCAATGCTAATGAACCCAATGCTGATAGATCCACAGCCATATAAAAGGGGCGCGATGTTGAGAATGTAGGTTGCTGCAATGATTGAAGCGCAAACAAGGCAGTGCACCCGCCAAGGAGGGTATTTCTACTACAAAAATTTAAGCACAATGGCTGTAGAAACATTGAATTCCCACACCTGAAGCAATAGAGAAACGTTTCCTTGCCCAGAAAATCATTGATTCTAAGGTGGAGACAAAAGGAGACAGATTTCTGATCAATAAATACAGTCACATGAGCATAAAAAACCATGGACACAACAAAGAGATGGATGAAAAAATTCCTTCAATGATATAAAGAAAGAAATCAATGACAAAATCCTTTTGCTGACATAATTAATAAACGAATTATTAAAAAAAAAGTACATGAAAGGATGACAAGATTTGATTACCTAAGAACATACTAAAAAGGAAAATTCTGAATATTCCATCAAATAATCTGCCACCTTGACAGATTGACTCATATCAACAGATAAGCTCTAAAAAATGGTAAAAGGGAAAATGAAAGCCAAACATTACATATTTCACTTTTCAAAGAATGTGGCAACTACCAAGGAGGGCGTAGCACAACTGCTAAGGAATTGTACTGGAGTAACAAGAGGTATTCTGCAAATGCAGTTGAATTTTGTACTAATTAGAACTTTGCCACTGTGATCCTGCCTGGCTTGAACCTAACTATTTAGAATCTGTTGGAGTCTGCATCCCACATCGGACTTGAGGTCCGGTGTGGTCTTTACCATTTGTTATAAAAGCACCCCAAGGGCTCCTTTAGAGAGTAACCTTGGGGGTTCCGGTCTCTCCTATTTTCTCCCTTTACATGGTATCAGAGGGATCTTCCCGACCCTCCCTCCCATCTTTTTTTATTTTGATCTAGGGTTTACTCATTTTTTTTTTTTTTCCGTCCGAGGGGGCGGCGGCCTCAAAGCCCCGTAGGGTTACCGCCGCCGCCCCTCCGCCTCTGCCCTGCGCGATTTCCCGGCGGCTCACCCCTCCCTCCCGAGGCCTCGGCCTAGCCTCTTCCCCGGCGGCTCGCCCTCGGCGCGACGCGGCTTCCCGGCTCGTCCCTCCCGCGACGCGGCTCCCGGCTCCTCCCGGCGCGACGCGGCTCCCCGGCTCCCAGCTCCTCCCGGCGTGACGCGGCTCCCCGGCTCCCGACGGCCTCCCGCTGCTCCCGGCGGTCGCCCGCGCCCTCTCCCGGCGCACTCCTCCTCCCCCCTGCGCGGCTTCCCGGCGCGACGCGGCTCCCCGGCTCCCGGCTCCTCCCGCTGCTCCTCTCCTGCGCGCGCATCCCGTCGCCGCGACTCCCGGCTGCTCCCGAAGGCCTCCCGCTGCTCCCGGCGGTCTCCCGCTGCTCCCGACGCCATCACCCGCGCGCCCCGCCGGCGGCCTCCCGCTGCTCCCGGCGGCCTCCCGGCTGCTCCCGGCGGCCCTCCTCTGCGCGCTCCCTCCCGGCGACCCCTCTCCAGCCGACGACCCCTCTCCGGCCGGCGACCCCTCTCCGGCGGCCAGATCCGGACAGCTCCGGCCGAATCCGGCCGGATCCAGTGATTTCCGGCCAGATCCAGGCTACTCCGGCCGGCTCCGGCCTGATCCAGAAGGCTCCGGCCAGATCCGGCGATTTTCGGCCTGATCCGGCCAGATCCGGCGAGATCCGGTCTGTTCCGGGCATATCCGGGCAGATCCGGACTGTTCCGGGCAGATCCGGGCAGATCCGGACTGTTCCGGGCAGATCCGGACTGTTCCGGCCTCCACCTGTGCCGGCCGCTCCAAGTAGGGGCCTCCTCCGGTTTCCAGCGCTGTCTCCCGGCCTCCTGCACCCTCGCCGGCCTCCTCTTGCGGATCCCCGCCTCGCCGGCATCTCCCGGCACCTCCCGGCAGCCGCATCTCTCTCCGCCGGCACGTCCATTCGCTGGCGCAGTCGCTCGACATCCTCGGATTTGGGCCCGTTGGCGCTGCCAGTCCCGCAACAATTCTGCGGAATCCCCGCCTCCCGTCGCCGGCCCCGCAAGTGCGGTTTTCCCGGTGCTAGTTTGGATTTCCCGGCGTTTCAACGACCGGCCCCACTAGTGCGGCAGTCCTGGCGTTCCGTCAACCGACCCGGTCTCTGTGTGGTTCATCTGCTGCGTCTGCGACATCATCCATCCATCTCCTGCGCCGGAGCTTCGATCGTGAGGGGGAGCAGCCACCTTTGCAGCGTTCTCTTTTTTTTTTTTTACTTCGTCTCGTTTTGTAATCAAGCTGGGCATGTCCAGCTTGAGGGGGAGTGTTGGTCTCTGTTTTATTGTTTTCTTTTCATTATGTGTCCAAGCTAGGTACACCTAGCTTGAGGGGGAGTGTTGGAGTCTGCATCCCACATCGGACTTGAGGTCCGGTGTGGTCTTTACCATTTGTTATAAAAGCACCCCAAGGGCTCCTTTAGAGAGTAACCTTGGGGGTTCCGGTCTCTCCTATTTTCTCCCTTTACAGAATCAAATGTAGTTTTCAGATACCAGGTGATTTGATCCCAAAACAAAAGAACGTGGCAAATAAGATCTCATCTTATGCAGCATCAAATGTTGGCCAATCTACTGGTAACAATGACAGTGATTGGGTTATATCCAACAAACCGTCAGTTCTCTCACAATAATAATAACAATTAATTTTAAAAATAAAAAATTGACAAAGAGAATATCAATGACTGAAAATAAATACTTCTAACAGTCATCCTATGCAGCATCAAATGTTGGCCAATCTACCGGTAGTGATCGGGTTATCCAACAAACCACCAGTTCTCTCACAATAATAATAATAATTAATTTTAAAAATAAAAAATTGACAAGGAGAATATCAATGACTAAATTAAATACTTCTAACAGTACCAGCATCTTTTTGCCCCATCAATAGTGCTCCCTGCTGACTTGAATTTTGCGGGATAGAAATTGGATTCTGCTGTATTGAGGCAGAAATAAGACTTGATGCTGGAGCTCCAAGTCCAAGACCAGCTTGACTTGAGGCGGGAGAGCTTGGAGAAGTAAGCTGCACAGAATTTCAATGTCAGGCAAAGAAAAATTTATAAATAAATCTAGACATGGAAAGGGAAGCAAGGCCCAAAACACTGCTTCACACAATAATAGGCAGAGATCATCAGACGACCAGAAAGAAACAGACTAATTATACTGTCCAGTATCAACGCTCAAGACAAAAACTAAAAGCAGTTCCATATCCCACAATATTACAAAAATAAAAAAGGCTATGGAGATGAAACAGTTGATATACATGTACCAATCATCTAGCGTTCATTCCACGTTTATCATGTCAGCGTTTTAATATTTAGTCAACTGAGAGTTTAGAGAACACAGAGCTGCAAACATTGAAGGATGTAGGGGTGGAAACTGTTGCCTTCAATGTGTACATAATTATGGATAAGGGAAAAAATATGCTAACAGTGATAAAGCATGACGAAGCATGCTAGGTATAATAGCAGTGAACTGTGCCAAGGAGTGTAAATGATGAACAGATATTCAAAGGCTACTCAAGTTTGATATTCGAAGGCTACTCAAGTTCGGCTTGAACAATACTGAAAAGTGACTCAATTTTCATCAAGCCGAACCCGGGCGAGAGCTATTAGACATCAAGCCAGGTTCAAATACTAAAATAACATAATCAAATAGTTGGTGAACTTAATCAAACAACAACAACAACAAAATCCATCAGCATTCAGAATCCATCTTCATTTATGCATGCCATATTGCTTGCCAGTGCTGGTATCCCTCTGTCATCAATACCTTCATTTCAGGACACTAGTGCCAATATCCACATCCTTGACGTCTCTGATCAAGTAAGAGTTGAACACAAGCTTGAGATTGGGTAAGAATGAGTTCAAGAAATCAAGCTTGATCAAGTGCACTCAGATAGCCCAATTTAAAATCGAGTTGAGTTTGAATATTAAAAGTGTTAATCATTCAAGTTCGAGACAAGTATCAAGCACCAAAATTCCGGCATCGAGTTCGAGCTCGAGCTCGATCAACATGATGTGCAACTTGAAACATTCAAATATAATGAACCAAATGTAACATCCTACATATCATGCGACCCTCACACATACCAAATTCTGCAAGTTAAAAACTTGTTCATAATATTTTCAAGCAGCAAAAAATAATGTCATGTTTCCAACACTGATATGCATCAATAAAAGGTTTGGCCAGGCACATGCTAACACTCCATTCAATAAGGAAAAAACCACCATTGTAAAAAAAAAAACAGAAATGTTTCAGAATCAGGAGGCAATGAGTACGAAAGGAAGTGTGCCTGTTGCAAGAGTGGATTTTGCTGTTGCGTGGAAAACTGTTTGTGATTCGATCCTCCAAGAGGAGTACCACCAAGCAGGGTACTGTGACCTTGCTGCTGAACTTGCTGCAGTCGCTGCAAAAATTTTTCCCTTTGATCTGGTGCAATTTCTGTCCTTCCACGAAATTGACCCTGCAGCACAAAATGACCATTTTTCACAAAAATAAAGTGGGGGGAAAGAAACAACAACAACAAAGCCTTAAACCCAATTAAATGGGGCCGGCTACATGGATCAAACATCGCCAATTAGTTCTATTGAAGACCATATTTTCATTGAAACCATTTAAAACAAGATCATCTTGAATGATTTGTTTAAAATATCTAGAAAACCATATAGAATGTTGGGCCATTTATTTATTACAACAGCGCTTTTGTTTGGCATGCATGTTAGAAAATAATAATATATAAATAAACTGAATAAAGTTGTTGGGCAATCATCCTTGACAAAATTAAATAAAAAATAAAAAAATAAAAAAAGGCCAACAGTTCACAATGCAAGCAATTAAAAGTGATTTATAAACTAAATATAATATGCCTTGAAAAAAAACACTAAAGCATCGGAATTAACTTAAACTGCAAAGTACTGAAGGGAAAAAAGAAAGAATTTCTTAAAAAAACAGTGAAACCAACGCAACTGCTGATAAACTAAATGCCATCAAAGACAACTGTTCTCTGGAAGCTGTGTTGTCTGTTCTCCAGAAACGCCAAACCATTTTTTTATCTTTGGGTGAAGAAAGAATAATACTAAGATGAAAAAAATAATACAGGAAGAACTATAAGGTCCTCAAAAGAAAAAGCAGGAAGGAAGTTGTAGGATGTTAAAAGAAATAAACCAATAGAATACATCACTCATAAACTTGATTGCCTTCTATCAAAATAAGAAATAGAACAACCAGAAAATGCCGTATGCATACTGAGAATAAAAAAACATGAGATGTCATATGACCACAATGGCATATTTATCACTATTGTGAGATCATTGTATCTTCAGACCCTAGTAAATACAAAGACTACTAACTACAAATTTCGTCAAGGAACTTGCAGTGTGCGATTACAGGTAACAAACAAGAGACATAAACAGAAAATAGAGCATAAATTATCTGCTAGAAATGTGAAAAGAGAATGATTAAAAAAACTAAAAAGAAGAGACCAAACTAATGCAGTAACCCAGTCCCTTTACAATTCAATGAAGCAAGCTCCACCAAAAAGTCTGCCTTAATCATCATCTCATTCTCCATAGATTTTGCTCAACTTTTAATCATCATTTTTGCAGAAAACTTGCATAGACTTTAATTTCCCCTATATCTTCCTTTATGAATCATGAATTAATTAGAATATTGCTTTATCCCATCCCCTTTTCCTTTTAGTTAGAATCTTGAATTACATATCTTAGGCCCTGTACCTCGCTGTCTATCACTATAAATAAAGTGAATTGTCCTCATTCAAGAGGAATGGTATCAGAGCATAAAACCTAGGCACTTCCCAGCCCTTTATATCTTTCTCTCCCGGAGCCCAAGAATTCCTGTTTCAGCGCCTGACTCCAATCCTCTGGTCGCACTCTCCGCCAGGCGTGACCTTCTCTTCCACACCACTCCCTGGCGCAGCACTCCAGAACCAGGTGCAACCTCTCCTGGAGCAGCTTCCCTTCCACATGTGCCCCCAGCTTGCCTTCTGTTGATGCAGCACTGGAAGCACCAGGTCGGTGTCCTGCCTCCTCAAGCACGTCTCTTAATGCCTAGATCAGCTCTCTACTCTTTGTGCACACAGCAGATCGGCAATCCAGCCACCCCAGCCAGTAGGCGCGCCTCCCTCTACTGCGTACCGTTGTGCAATTCTCTCCTGGCTCATCCAACCTAGGCACATTGAGCGCTCTCACTGCGTGTGACTGCCATCCCATGTCCCAGCTGACCGACCATCGCGTGTCCAGATCAGGCACACCTGCCTGTAGGTGGCTTCCAGACCAGGCGCGCCTCCCTTCACTGCCCAGGCTCACCTTCCTCCAGTCCTGCTGGATGATGTGCTGCCATGCCAGGCATCCAGCCCATGCACCCCTCTGCTGTGCACTCAAGGCAGCACACCAGGGCTTCTTCGATCTTCCATCCCTGCATCCAGTGTTGACAGATCTGCTGTCCCTGCTGTGCCAACGCTTCTCTGTCGCTATCAGGCCCCTGACGGGCTTCTCTGCTACTGCCCGGACCTCGGTTGGGGCTCTATGTTACTGCCCAGGCCTTTGTCAGGCCTCCCAACAACTATCTAGGCAACATATGCTGGGACTCTCTGTGTTTGCCAGATTTGATGGCACACAGTTTCTTCGCAATATTTTTGAAGATGTTGCGTTGTACTTTATGATGGGTTTCATGGGATAGTTTAACACTTAAAACTAAGTAGCAGAAACGAATTAGAAACCCATAAACCAAGATCTACCGTGCTTGATAACCGGAAACATGCATATAAAAATGAAAAACGCCAGCTTGAGTACTTTACACCGTTGATCGTTGTTGCTTAATCTTCATTCACTGTGCTCGAAGAAGATCACATAGAAGCTGCCTAAAGACATCCCTCCTCCACGGTGTATCCACGGGTTGCACCGAATCACCCAACAGCTTGGGCAGGACTCCCACATCTCCCACGATGTGCTAGTATCTCTCAATAGCTAGGGGAGAAGGAGAAAGAGAGCAGCAGAAAAAATCTGGCAGCAGGCAATTACACAAGCATAGAACCATTTCCATGCCTCGGTCACCCTCTTATAGCCCCGGCAAGCCTTCATGTATTAACTCATACATTTATAACATATGAATTAATGTCGCGCAGTTACAACAATTATAAACACGTGTAGCCCCTCTACTAGGAATGCATTCATCGCATGAATGTATTATGATTCTCCATACGTTACATAAAATTAATGATAGCTGGTGTAGGAGATAATACCCGAGTGAAAACACTTATCACTCGAGTGCCAAAGGCAGTGTAGCTTGCTTTACGATATTCTCTCACGCTGGGCATACAATATGCCTTTGACCCATGTATGTCGTACCATATGATATGTACATATCATACATTACGATAGGGGCTTTAGGGCATATCTCATTCGATCTCTCACTTGCACTAAAGCTTCATAAACTTTGTGTCATTTCACCTTACAATATATCATATACAATAATTTGTGAAACCATATCCAAAACTACTTTTGAATGCTCCCAAAACACTTTTGGAAAGTTATCATCTGCTTCACCTTGTATCACATCATACGCAATACCTTGCAAATACCCATTCAAAACTCCTTTTGGGATAAAACCCTAAAACACTTTTACAGCAACTCTCTAAGAAACTCAATCCTCGTTCAATCAGCCACAAAGTATGACCCCACGGGCCTCTTTAGCATTGACAACAAATATGAATTCTTGAATTCATAAAAGCAAAGAGTGGCTTCTAGCAAAACAACAATGCTACTTCAATCAAGCCGCAAAGTATGACCCCCAGAGGCCTCTTTAGTGTTGACAACAAATATAAATTCTTGAATTCATAAATGTAAGCAAGGAGTGGCTTCTAACAAAACATCAATGTTACTCAAGCTACAAAAGGATATGGCATGATCTCTATCAAACATATGTATCTCTATACCTGTGTCCACCAGCTGCATCATATGCAAGCATGTCTTTTCAAATAAACCTTTAGTCCAAGGCATCGAGTGACCATAGGATACGGAGTATGTCAATCTCATATAGCCTCACCAAACGTTTTCCGAGTATTGGCTAACCAAGTCGATGGATACATCATGTCATTCACCTTTATGGATGAGCACATCACATGCCCCTCACCCAATAAGCACACCATATGTACTATCTAGGTACAGCCTTGCACACTCTCGGTCTATCTCAATCAAGGGCTCAGATGTAATACTCGTCATACAAGATGACAGATCTCATCTTGATAAAGCTCCAATCGACGATATGATCAGCAACATCCAACCACCCCCTGATTAGCTAAATCTCAAGGCTTACATAAGAGAGGTATCAAAATATGAAGGTTCTCGTGCTAAATATCTCGCCAAACTCATGTAGTGGGGACACCAAATATAAACCATGCACCCCCAATATACCAAAGACAGTGCATGACACTCCATGTGGTATATACTTGCTGGGTAATCCAGCACACAAAACTAATTTTGTGCTTCATGAGCATATTTCGTATCTCGATACAAGAATCTTATTCGCGTTAACCTTAACATTTTGTCACAACTTATACTTCATGACAAACACCGGTTAGGGATAACTCAAAGACATATCTTGAGAGGTCAATTATCATTTCACTTCACGGTACAAATCTCTCTATATATAGAGAGAGGGAAAAAAACTAGGTGCGCAGCGGAAGCATGGAAGCAAGTGAAATAAAAAAAAATTACACCAGATCGACATTGTGACATCATATCTGGCGCGACAGTGCTCGATTATCAACCCAGGGATCTTGTGTGAAATAAATAAGCACAAAAAAAAATTGAAATGATACCCCGTTCGATTTTGAGACGTAGGCGAATTCCACTCATCGTTGGAAATTGTTGCTTGAAGGAACCGAAGTCGAAACTCTCTAAATCGTCCACACACACTTCAAAGGTTGTTGGTACGTCGATTTTCGGTCTCCGGATGCTAGCGCAGAGAAGAAAAGGCACTTACAGCATACGATCGTCGGAACACCATTTCTTCTATCTGAGAAGGAGCTCATGGGTAGGGGTGCTCGGAACTCATCTTTCTCACTCTAGGAATTGGGAGAGAGGAGAGAGGAGAGACAGTCTCAAATTAAAGGGAGGAACAGTCCACTCGAATTTGGGCTTAATTTGGACTTTGTCCCTTTAAAATGTTTAACCTTCTAAATAAGCCCTAAATGAGACTTATGACCTAGCGAACGTGTCACAATTGTCATAAATAAATTATCAATTACTTGTAACATCAATATTATGTTACGTGATAAAATACGAGTCATTAACTCGACTCGTCTCTCCCATAAATATTTAACGAACCTTGAATAACAAATATTCGTTCGTAAAATATTGAATTTATTATTCAAAACTCGAATAATATTGAATTTATTTATTTCCTTGCAATCGTTTGAACTCGGGCATTACCCAACCCCCGTCATGGGGTCCCACCATATCCTAAACTCCAATTCATTAGAATTGGTCAAGCTTCTTAATGCGCTTTATGTGTGACCCTCTAGGCCCTTATCTCGATAGCAATGAGTGTCACTCATTGACCAGGAGCAGTGTCTAACAACGCATCAAGATCCTTAAAGAGATAAGGTTTAGTCATAACAACGACAACCTCCTACAAACACGCACTGCTTAATATAATCTATTTGTCTCATGATAAAGCAAGATACATATCTTTTTGTCACCGTCCTTACATGCTTTATTTATTCTTTTAATGATCATATCGAACAGATGGTCATAGATTTAATGAAGACAGTATCATCCTGATCAACTGAACCCGAGATATCTCCCCTCTACTCGGAAGCAACAAATCTAGTCATGATCATTCAATCAATGTCATACCACAAATGACGCACCTAACGCAAGCTACCTCACTACAAACATAAATGTTTTGGTTTTTGTCTTGTGACAAATGTTATACATTGATAATGATCTCAAATCGAGAGACCAATACACATACTCGTAGATAGGAACATCCAATGACATCCAAAACATGTGGTGTTTTTATTTGCGGATCAGTCTTCATGATCTCCGCAATTTGAGATCGCCAAGTGCGAATTTAATAAGAGTCTCAATTGATTATGAGCTCCCGACACCTGATAGTCATCCATCACTTTGTTTCGTCAGTAAGATGTATCTATATCATGGGACATATGTTTAAGATTACTATCATATCTCGAAGTTCTCATTATAATTGGGAATTGTTGTAACCTTTTGATGCGACATATAATCCAAGAACATTACCATGTAAATAGCGTAAGCAGAAGTTATAACACTATTATGGTAAGAGAGCATCATGCATAACTCTTTGTGTGCATGATATGGTAATCGAAAAGTACAGCTTTGGGTCAAGTGCGCCATCTTTTACAACACTCTCACTTCCAATAAAGCCAACTTGTTAACCATCACTCTGTTACTAAAGCCAACTTGCTAACCATCAATTTGTTAGCTCTCACATGATAAGATCATGCTTCTGCTAAGTTATGGATTTAGCCATAGGGTCTGCCACGTTTTCCTACATGGCTACTTTGTTATCTACGAGTTCACCTCATTGAGTGAATCAGACGGTGACGAGGTCAACCTCTTCAAAGCTCCAGCCTCGAATGTTTGCCTCGTTCAATTGATCCACTGGGAAGAATCGGGTTAATCGGTTTCAATGGCACGATCGAATGGATCCCTGTCTCACGGACAAATGATGACACACAGTCGCTAGAATTCTAGGCTCACGGTCACTCTATTTTTACTCATGCGGTCGATGGGTTTCAAGGGCACCGTCGATTCACCCATCCCCACGGTCGCTACCTCCCTTCATCAAATTTCCAACATACACACCGTCGCATCAGCACGGTAGCAAACCCCTTTAAGGTAGCAAAAACCTCACGGCAGCAGGGCTACCTTCTCACTGTCGTAGCCTACACTTAAACCAATTCCAAAATTTAAAACCACCACCCAAAAACAAATTGCAATAATTCAAAATTCAATTCAAATAATTCAAATCATCATCACACATACTCCAAAAATATATATTCGACACAATTTTAAATTTCTAAATTTATTAATCCAATCAATTGATAGATTTGGCAATTAAAACTCAAAATGTAATTTCCAATTTAAATTATCAAATTCCACAATATCAATAGAAGATTTGTCCTTCCAAAACAACAGAAAATTTGAAACAAAGGACATTTAACAGTTCAACACAAAAAAAATTCACATTTTCATGAAATAATGAAATGAATTACAACTTGACACAAAAATCAACCAGATTCACAAAAATAGGGAATTAAGTGCATTTTTTAGTGAAAATTTATTAAAACCTATGAACAATAATGTGACAAACATGCTCAAATAAGAGTCACATCAAATTTTCTCACACTTACGACATTGTTTGTCCTCAATCGATCATTAGTCAAATTCAATGGAATGGAATAAATCTCAAGACTGAAATATTGGATTGCCACCAAGATTTGATTTTCAAATAAATTTCCCACCATGGATTTTCCTAACACGGACTTCAAAGAGTACCTAGCTTGAGTGCAAAACAGGATTAAATGTAATGTCCTGGTTGTCCGAAATGATACGTACACCGTTGATCGGGATTGAAATTTCTAGGTGGCGGGTTTTGAATAGGCAGTGCTGGAACTAGGGCAATCTTTCCCGCTTCTAGCAAATGTTAGCATTTAATGAATTTACCCTCTAAAAATTAAATGTTTTCAGTGAAAATTTGATTCTTGATTTACAAAAATGGTTAGGCCTTAAAAATTTTGAAATGAATTAAACACGCTTCAATTTGCATTCAACTGAAAGTTCAAACTTTCCTTAAACAACAGCTGACCAAACACAAATAAATAGCAGCTCGGCATAATTAGACACACCAAAGGATGAGTGAAATCTAATAATTATTAGGACAGCATAATTAAACTAATCCAACAATTGAAAGAATAAAGAATGAGTTTAACCTGGATTATAATTTTCGTTTCATAATTCATTTGAATGCATATTTTAGGAGTTTAAATCCAAGTTCAAAAAGTCAAGGCAATGATGATTGTATAACATTCATCCAATCTTTTACCAAACACAATTTCTTTCAAGAGGACAATAAAAATGGTAAATTCAATTAAATCCATGTGGTAATAGAGAATTAACCTCCTCAAAGTAGCTACACAGCATTCAAACTTCAGAAAAATTCTTAACTGAAAATGATAGATTAAAACTTGAAAAGAGACAACTTTGAAAAATTTTAAGGGTTTTTTATGGGTTCTCAACGAATTACAGCTTAGCGCACTTAAAGACCCCTTTTTTGTTTGTTTATTCCTTGTCGGGGATAATTTGAGTGAATATCCCTCAAGAGATGACATCCTCGAACATATCCCTTTTCTGTCATTTGGCATAACCTTGACATCTTGGCTAGAACCATTGTTGTAAGCTTATCATAATTTATATCATGACAATACTTTACGTTCTAGGTACGATTCCAAGAACTGGAACAAATCATTACGTATTTTATATTGCTTCTTTAACTACATCAAAAGCCGCAACATACTTGACATTTATAGATATGGCTACCACTAGCTTCACATTTCCTTAGTCTAACTATGATATTGGATCAACTGATCCATAGGAATACTAGTTTTATATCCCCTCTTTGGAGAGTTAATTTCAATCTAGTGGTCTTCCAGGGAGCTGCCTACCTTCATCTTCTCCTTCCTCCACACCTATACTTTTTTCTCTCTCTATTGTACTCCTGTAACTCTGCTGCTACATCAATAAATACTATTTTACTTCTCTTTTCTCCCTCTCTCACAATTGTTATATAACATTTTGGTGACTCCATTGGGGAAGAAAGTGGGAGAGACGATTGAAGAGGGAGTTGTACGCTGCTGTGAAGTCAATAGGATGATTGTAGCTTAGCGATCGTCGTGAGAAATTCAGCTAGCAATTTCCGTAGGAGCAACTTGAGCAGGTGCGAACGATTGTTCTCTAGACGTTGCACATGGCTACTTGAAGAGCGTCGATTGCAGCTGTGCACGGTGCGCAAAAGCTTGGAGTTAAAACGATCGATGCGGAGAGACGAACGACGTTGTGGACAATTGTGGTGTGATCTGTTGGGGAGTTCACTCGAAGGAAGACGTCCCGAGCTTATAGGACGTTGTGGACAATCGTGGTGTTATCTGCTGAGGAGCTTGTAGGTGGAGTTTGCAGGTTGTGTGGTTGAAATGTTTTTGAACAATCTTTGGAAGAAGCAATAGTTAGTTCCCTTCCTTCTCCATATAAGTTGCAGGAGGCTTTTCGGAATGGAGTTGGATTTTGCTACAGAGGTACGATTTATGTAGGCCCAGGCGGCTGTGATACAAGAACTGCTTACGAATGTAAAAGAACAGCTGATGTTCTTGCGAGCAGAAGCACGAGAGCTGGAGTCGCAAGAATCTCATTGCTCAGATTCTGGAAAGCGGGGTGACAAAGCTGTTGCATGTACATTTGGTACCAATCCTGCGAAGGAGCAGCAGCTTGAAAACAAATCGGTAAGCCTTGATGAGGTAATATCTGATCCATATTTTAGCATGGAGGTGGATCAAATGACTGTGAATGGAGAGACATAAGGCTTGAGGAGTTTTCAAGCTAGAACGCGTTTTCAAGCTAGAACGCCTTGTTGTGGTATGCGTTGGACCGAATTTTAGTTTGTTTAAGCTTGATGAATTTCTTACCGTGGGTGAGTCGAAAAGTAAGTTTGAGCCTGAGACAACATATGAGGTAGGCGAGCGGTTCAAAACGGAAAATGTGGTTGTTGGGGCTAGAAACAAGGGATCGCGAGCAGTACAACCAGCAGCAGTTGGGAGCTACGGACGACTACTAACAAAAACTGTAGATGTAGGGGGCCGAAAGGGAGGCTTGGAGGATCAAACACCACTACATCAGAAGTTCTATCAATATAAACCTAATGTTTTAGCTATGAAAGTGGTGTCTCCTGTTGCTCCATATTCTAGTCATGCCACTAAAGGACGGGGCAGTGCGTATTCTCTGGCTTTTAACACTGGTTTTACTCCTCCACATGCAGAGTTTCCTTTGGTGGTGATTGCAGTAGACTGTTCCGCTCAAGCGGGCTCCGGACATGGCCTAAACACAGGAAGCTGCTACTCTTGTCCGGAAGGCCGTAAGACCAACACCTGTTGCAACCATATATGGCATGGATCTAGGAAAAAAATCGACACCGGTTTTTGCTGACACCCATGGGGACCTTGAAGATACTGTTATATCAGTTGAGAAGGTAGGCAAAATAAAGGAAAATTCTCATCATTTGGAATCTGTCATGGTAGTAATTGATGTTGGACAGGATGTGACTTCTGTAGTAGAGGTTCTAGTGTCTAGTGGGAACTTGAATTTAAGGCATATGCGACTTTTGGTGATCAAATTTGGAGCATGTGTTCTGTTCACTTGGTTTCTAGGCCATTCCGGTTCACTAACCTTATTGGAGGGAGGTTTGGTCTTCAGTTTTGTCGGGACCACCAAAGGATGTGATTTTAAATCCACCATGAGAGTGATCGTTCCACAGTTTTACTGGATGGTGGGTATATTGGCAGTCTTAGGCCAAGCTCATGCCAATGTTCGAGGAGATTTAAAATATGCCCACAAAGTCGACAGCGGCTCACGGTTTCATGATTCTTTTCACATGGTAGTGATCCTACCGAGAACTGAATCAAACCAGAGAAAGAGTGGGCTAGAAACTACTATTATAAGCTTACGAAAATATTTATCTCAGGGTTTTCCCATCTTGCCTACAGAATATTTTGATGCAGAATATGTTGACACCGGACGAGCTGACCTGATTGCTGGGTGGCACCAAAGGCCGCGATGACAAAAAAATTACTCAACAGAGGTTTTTCATGCTGCAGAGGCAAAAGCTACAGAAGAGACTAAAAGGGGTGAAAGGAAAAAAATTCCCACAAAGGGGGAAATTGCCACCATGAAACTGGTTTATGGTTCTGCTAATACCAAGTTGGACAGACCGAAAAAGAGGGTTATTGCCGGTTACAAAGCACAATGGGAGATAGTGATTGATGGGCTTGATCAGCTGAATACCGCTTGGGAAGAATGGAAGGCTTCGGTTGTTGTCAGAGGCGTGCACTTGAGCCTTATCTTTGCAATGGCGAGCTCTGTTGTGGCATGGCCCACTGCAAGCTATGGAGTGAGTTGTGCTGGAAATAATAACGAGTCAAGGGCTGCCATACCGGTGAACAGCCGAGCAGAGCTGTTGTTGGTCCACCTTGGGGACAAGGTGGTTTTTAGGTGGGAGGGAATTGTTAGGAATATAGGGGGCTGCCCAGGAGTGGGTTGTACTTGGGTTAGTTTGTTACAGCCAGCTGTCAGTTTGTTACACCCAGCTGTTTCGTGGGGGCAGCTTTGTAATCTCTTATAGCAAGTGGTTGGGGGTTTGTTTGCTGGCAGCTAGGAGAATAAATAGGGGGGGCCTCCGGGAGAGAGGATACGAATATTCTACTGCTTCATGCTCAGCTTGGGAGCTGTCGCACGGGCCGGTCCTTGGGAGGACTGGATTACTCTTCTGGAAGTGGTCTTCCAGGGAGCCGCCTATCTTCATCTTCTCCTTCCTCCACACCCATACTTCTCTCTCTCTTTGTTGTGCTCTTGTAACTCTGCTGATACATCAATAAATACTGGTTTACTTCTCTTTTCTCCCTCTCACAATTGTTACATAACACATTATATATGGCTCTTCGATAGTTGAGTGGATAACACTTTATCCTATCCATTATATGGATAAACTCAACTATATTCCTCTAGTAACCTAATTCTATCGGGGTCTCCTGGCAAAGAGCAACCTAAAGCAAATGCCAAGAACGGGTACTTAATCCTATTAGGGTCACCCGTTACTTGTTTGTCTTATACAAGATAATCCATGGGCCCACAACTTTGGTTTGACTTGCCCGATTGGATGATCAAGGTCTTGATAAGTGTCGCTTTAGAAGGAATCTAACACTTAGAATTTTTAAAAGGGATTTAAACTCGTCATCCTATCTCATGTTATTCTCTTTACATGTATGCGTGTTTCTAATGATTTAGTTTGGAATCTTATTCCTTCCACCAAATCGATATGTTCAAAACATATTGATGTGCAACTCTTTACACAACTCATAGTTTGTGTTACTAACCAAAATCAAAAGCCAACTATATTCATACATATCCTAATGCATCTTATGCATAAGGTACATGAAACCTTTAATGTAAAGCCATAAAATTATATAAAATCAATAATCTCCACAATAGTAGGCCTACAGCAACAGATAGTCAACCCCCACTTTTCTAGCAAGGCAGTGAGTTGTCCAACCCAAAGTCCCTCTACCCAGGGATACTTTCCCCAAAGAGAGACTTCAATTCCATCATAATTCTAACACCTAATATGTATAAACTATAATCAATTCTTCAATTCAATCTCATAACCTAGTATAAGCTAACATCAAGGTCGAAGAAAACTAAATAAATTATCATACCAGACGTTTAACTCTTTATATGCATTTATGACAAGTTTAACTCTTTAAACTAAAGAGTACATCCATTCATAATATAAGCAATTTATATCTATGAATAAAACAAGAATAAACTAAATAAATGAACAATTCATAAATTTAAAGATGGGATAAACAATTTATGAACAATTCATAAATTAAGCTAATTATAAATGTTTTATAACTTAGTCATGCTTTATGGGCATTCCATAATTAAATGAATATACACTTTATATTTATTTCTCCAATATTAACTCTTTCATATTATTCATGATACGACATTTACTTTAAATGTATGATATTGCATGAAATATAAACATTTTATATTTCAATTCTATTATGTAAGCAATTTGCAAAATCTAAATATCGCATATTTAATATAATTAGAACCTTGATCAAATTAATTATCAAAACTCCTTTCGATATGGTTTAAATTATATTTTCAAATAAGGCCTTTAATTTTAACAATTCAAATTAATATTATGAACAATTCATAATTTAAATATAAACTACTTTATATTTTGGCCTTATATTGTAATTTATAAACATTTAGTAAATTATACTTATAATTTCCATATAAACCATTTATATCTAAATTATAAATCATGTCATGTAATTTGAAATAGGTATTTTAAATATTAACATTTAATATTATGGATATTTATTTATTAAATGTTTCATAAACGTTTAATTAATTAATTATAAACAATTTCTAATTGATTAATTTATAAACACCTTTATAAATTAATAAATATCCCAAAATACCTTTTATCATAATTTATAAACAATTTATAAACCATGGGATTCAATTCATAATTGAAATTCAAGAAAAACAATTTTTTCTTCATAATCGTATTCAACGATATCTCATATGTCATAATAGACGATTGATAACCGTGTGCGTAAGGGTAGTTTGTGTAGGATCAATTCACGACACAAGGCTATCGCAGCATACGATAAGACTCACGTAACAATAACTCAGCACGCGAGGACCTACATAAGGTGAGTGAGGGCACCCCGGCTATCGCGGCATACAATCTGTTGTTGCGTGAGATTAAACCTAACACAGAACAACAAGCATAGGATTAACTCCGCGCCCGTGGGTGTCACGGCTTACGATAAGCCCCGCGTAGGAGTAACCCTTCGGTGTTATCGTAGTTTATTATGTACGATACAATGCTCTGTTTTGAGCTACACGGGCCGGGCGGTATCGCAGGCTAGGATTTCCATTTGTCATACGTTACGACATATCAAAACCGAAGGATTACACTAAATCGCTCGATACGATATTATATATCGTATAAGACGATCCAATCGCAGCACACGATATCCAATATCGCAAGACAAGCCACAAAACAAATTCGCAATCGTATTTTACGATAAAGAGTACGACATCCATGCGATGTCAAGTTTCTTTGTTTTTAAAACGTGATTTCGAGAATCAAAGATCATGGCATTGCTCTGATACCACTGATGGGTTTCGTGGGCTAGTTTAACACTACTAAGCAGCATAAACAAATTAGAAACCTATAAATCAAGATCTACCATGCTTGATTACCGAAACCATGCGTATATAAAATGAAGAACGTCTGCTTGTGTAGCTTACACTGTTGATTGTTGCTGCTTCATCTTCATTCACTGTGTTTAAAGATCACATAGAGGTAGTCTCAAGACATCCCTCCTCCATGGTGTATCCACGGGTTGCACCGAATCACCCAACATCTTGGGCAAGACTCGCATCTTTTGGGATATGCTAGTATCCCTCAATGGCTAAGAGAGAAGGAGAAAAAGAGCGGCAGGAGGAATCTGGCAGTAGACACTCACAAAGCATAAAACCATTTCCATGCCCCGGTCACCCTCTTATAGTCTCAGCAAGCCTTCATATATTAACTCATACATTTATAACGTATGAGTTAATGCCATCCTCAGCTGAGAATGCATTCATCACATGAACGCATTATGTGATTCTCCATACGTTACATATAATTAATGATAGCTGGTGTAGGAGATAATACCCGAGTGAAAACACTTATCACTCAAGTGCCAAAGGCAGTGGCATGCTTTATGATATTCCCTCAAGCTAGGCATATGATATTTTCAGGCATCGTACTTCAGACAATTGTTCCAGGCATCCTTTTTAGACAACTATTCAGGCGTCCTCTCCAAACGAACATTTTCTAGCATCCTTTTTCAAATGGGCTTTCCAACCGTCCTCTTTGTGCTCGTTCTAGCACCTTTTTCAATAACCAAGATGATCACGATGCATTTTCCCATGACAGTTTGGGCATCTTCTTTTAAGGAACTTTATCTTCTCCAGTTCCAACATCATTTAAATTAGTGTAGCACGCTGGAGACTCCAGCTTGAGGGGGAGAGCTGGAGTATTTAAGTGATTATCCCCCTTTCTTTTAGTTTGAATTTTGAATTTCCTGTCTATTTTAGGTCCTATATCTTGTTATCTATCTCAATAAATAAAGTGTTTCATCCTCATTCAGGAGTAACTGTATGTAGACCTTCTCTTTCTCCAATAACAACATCATAGAAAACACAAGCGCTGCAAAGATGTTCACAATCCATACTAGAATGATTAATTATATTGCTTATATCCTTGAGGATTTTCAATCCTCCAAGTGACAACAAGATTAATTTGAAAGGTGGCAAGAGACACGAGATGCTGGCTCGGATTGGTTAAGAAGACAGCACGAGAAAAGGAGTGAAAAGGACGCTGAAAGGGCTTGTTCCAACCCACTGAAAGGGCTTGACGAGTGATAACTTAAAGAGCATGCCATCACAAAAAAAAAACACGCAACAAGTGGAGTATGATATGGGACTGGAAAAACAAGTCAAGTTTATATTTCTGTGTGGGTACAAATGTCGTCAAGAACAAATACATTCTGATATCCCCTTTCTAAACCACCAAATACAGGATCAAGTAAAATAGCAGTATATCATGGCCTTTACGTGATGGCAAATAATGCCTTGGAATGGAAGCTGTACAAGATCAGGGAGAAAAAATCTTCTACAGAAAAATAAAAGGTAAAAAAACGCTATACTTTCGGATTCCATGCTAACTGTTCCCAATACAAGAACAGCTTCAAAAAGCAATTTTTTTCATGCCTTCTACAACATTTGAAATTTATCAGTGTCAACAAGCAGTGGCATTCCTTCAATCAAAATGCCCTGGATCATCGCTTTTATTTAAATAAAATGACCAACCCTATTCTTGGTACCTAACAAGAAAATATAGTAAAAGCGTTGTTATCACAATCTTTTCTTGAAGATAACAACAAGTAACAATATATGCATAGTAAGACTCACTTACCACCTCATTCTGGTTCTGAAGAGAACTCCCAGGCCTCCACTGCATACCAGAAACTACGGAAGGTGAGAAAACTCTTCCAGCCATACCAGCAACATCACCAACAGTAGTTGAGTCAGCAGGGCCAGCTCCTTCACCAGACTTGGCAACCTGTGGCAGGATCATTCTGCTACTTAAGGGGGAAACCAGAGGCTGTATCATGCCACTACTCCCAAGTCTCTCATCAGGTCCCAGGATGTTTCTCTTAGCCACATCAGATGCAGAAGGAATGGCCCCAAGGGTTACACTGTTAGCAATTACACTGCCAGATCCGATTGGGGAGGTTTCAGTTTCACTCGGGTCAGGTAGGCTGCCCCTGCCAATGCCCCTTGCCACTCCACCATCAGAGAGAGCTGGAGATGGTCTACGAACAGGCAAATTTGCAATCTCTTCATCCTTTGCAGAGTTAAAGAAAGGTGTGGAAGATGAAGAAATAGAAGCCTCTGCAGTTTCCAAAACAGCTCTAGCGGATACTGAACCTGGAAGAATTGCTGAAGAAGTTAAAGGGCCAGAAAAAATGTGAGATGAAGCATTAACAGTGGCAGGAATAGCTAAACTCCCCGCTGATGCGAGTGACATAGAAGGGGCGTCTGTGTTTTTGGAAGGGGGAGTTCTTGCAACAGCATCAGAACTACAGTCTTGAGAAGCTGCCTCCTCAACTTGGTCCTGAGGGGAACCATCCTGTCAAGCAAGAAAACATTTAGACAACAAGAGCCCCAGGTGTAATCAAGTAGACAGAAATTGTAATGAAGATGAAAATGATGTAACTGGAGAATTAAGTTGTTAATGGGTGCAATGTACAATACATACCAGAAGCCCATAAAAAAGGTGCATGATGCACTTTTAATGGAATTTAAATTTTATAAAACTGTTAAAGTGAACTCAATTGATCCAACAAACAAAGTGCATGGAGCCGTAAATAGCTAATACAAATAATGAAGAAAGAAGCAATCCATCCTAAAGTGCAGAAAAATGTTGATGTAACATTTTTTCGAGATCACAAGCATGCACTTTCCTTTTTTTTTTTAAAAAAAGCATCATCACTCCCTTATAGGTATCCCTAGTTGACCCACACTTCTTTTCCCTGGTCAATGAGCTGACCACCCGGCCACACACAATGACCTTAAAACATGATATTACAATTCAAAGGGATAGCAGGTCACAAGGATAAATAATACTACATGTACATGAAACTTGTATTAATATCGTAGATTGGTGAGATTGAACCAAGCAATCCAATATGAATTGTGTAGGAAATTTAAGAACAGTTCAATTTGATTGGATTTTTTTAAACATTTTTATTTTGTTTTTATTTGGAAACTGTTCATGCTGTATTTGGCCAATTCTTGGTCAACAAACACATTCACCACATAAAAGTGGTTACCAATGTAATGTAACTAAGCTCTGAAATTGAAGTTAAATTGAGGCTGTGATAGCCTAGGCGTGCCCTAGGACAGGCTTGATGTTTATCTTGACCAAAATACAACATTAATCCAGTATTTTAATATTAGATTTGGGTGTAAAGCGTCAAGCATTAATGGAAGATGAAGGATGGAGACTCATGACTTGATGCCCTGTTGAAACAAAACCTATATACATATATATATCCATGTGAGTCTATCTTGAGAACCATAAAATCGAGCATTTCAAAGGTGGGACTGACATTGTTAAGAACCCCTTGGATCTAATAACCCCATGGCCAAGCAAAACTGTTCTCTCTCTACCATTATTTTCTCCTTGTTCCCTCTTCTCCACTAAAATAATGGGATAATGGAAAATTGTTTTCTTTTTTCATTATCAGAAAATTATTATCACCGCTACCAATACTATCGTCACTCTCTTTGGCTTATAAACCTGGGAGGGGAAGGGGGGGGGAAGGGGGTGTTTAAAAGTTTTTATCTGAAGATCATTTAAACATGGTTTTTTTCTACACTTAGAACTCAAATGTGTGTGCTTTAATTTGACTTTGCCCATTTTGCACCATCATATCAAACATTAACCAAAAACAAGTTTTCCAGGATAAAAGGTAGGATTTGGCTGGTTTGGCTTAGAACCCCTTAGAATAGATTATATACCTTTACATATTCTGTAGAGCCCCACATAATTTAAAAAATCAGTCAAGTTGATGACTTGGGTTCAATTACTAACCTATTTACTTTTTTCCCTTGTCTAACAATTAGGAAATTCATGATTTTGTAGAAGCTAATAAACCATCAACCAGAATAGCAACATTGTAGTCAACGCCCAATGAAATGGATGAACAATATTATCCAATTTCTGGTCAGATTAAGGAGATCCAAAGTTGTATATTTCTTCCCATGAGTCGTTTCCAACCCCTTGTTTTACTAAATTTTGTGCCTCTCTAAGTTTCTAATAATATTCCATTGAGAAGATTTGACCTTAAACTTAAGCTTGGTTTGAGTTACAAGTGAATCCCGTTCATTAATAGAAGTTAATGAAATTCAGTGCTGATCTCAACAGCCAGTCTATTAATTGGTTGACTAAAAGCATGTAGTTGTGGTCTGCCTTGGTAACCTGGGTGTGTGTTTAAGACAGAAATTTTGGTCATCAACCGTGTTAAGGATTGCTATCTTACTTTCACTTGTACATTATGTAAATCAAGAGGTAAATTTTCATGTAGACTAGACTCAGCGCGAGCAACAAATTTTCCAAATTTGGTGGTTAAGGACCAGTGTCCAGGAAACATGACTAAGGGTGTATAAAAGATGCCAATGCTCCTTCATTTGATTTGTTTCCCTCTATCATGCTATGAAATACAGTCTGCTAAAAATTAAATATGGAAAAATAACCCCAGACCTGACAAAAGATAGAGAGTATTTATTTCTAACCTTTAAACATACTACTAATAATAATAATATATGATATTTTACATTTTTTAAAAATGTGCTTCATATGGTGTTCCTACGCTGCTTTTAATGCATCTACTGAGTACAGGTTGCATTCATCATTTGTACTATGAAGCTCACCATATAGCAAAAAAAGCCAATGTTAATCTAGGTATGGATAAAGAAAAGGAGAAAATGATAGGCTAGAATAATTCAAACACTGCCAAACTTTTTAAGTTGTTGCATTCATCATTTGTGTTGTGAAGCACACCATATTGCAAAAAAAAAGGTCAATGTTAATCCAAGTACAGATAAAGAAAAAGATAAAATGATAGGCTATAATATTAATTTAAACACTGCCAAACTTTTTAATAAGTTTCTGTTCAACCGTTTGGCCCAACAAAAAAATTCCTAGAAAGGTTAGGGCTCCAGGAGTGTCTGGAAATATTTTGTAGCGTAGAGATTCAGGGGTAGTGGCAGGAGTACTCTTAACTTCCAACAGTTTTCTTTTGCACTAGAACATTAGAAATTTAATGACACTTTAATTTCAAGGGTCTTTGTTAATGAGATGCTTTGATAAAACATTTCTGGTGGCGTTTGACTCATGGTATCTTTCCTTCTAAAGCAGTTCTCCACTTTCAACATATCTCTCCCGATGCTAAATATCCCATATGCCTTCTGGATGATGAGACAAATACACATTCAATCTTCTCATGCATTAAGGCTTTACCGATTTGGGAACTCTTGGGCGATAATTTATCTCCCGCACTGATGCGGATTTGCTCCATGGCTGATATTTTTATTATAGGTGGAAGAATCTACTTGATCCTCATATCTTTAACACTGTGTGCATCCTTGATCGGTTTGTGTGGGTTAGACAAAATGACCCGGTCTTTAACCAGATGTCGATAATGAATTATGGATTCAAAGAGCCCATGGTCTTAGAGAATTGGTGGAGTAAGAACACGAGCAAGCCAAGGAAAATGACAGCCTCCGATCAAGCTTGTTGGCAGCCGCTTTATTTCCAAGCTGCACTGTGGGGGGTTAGGAGTTGCTGCTAGAGACCATGCGGGGCAAGTTGCTTTGAGCAGCGATTGGAGAGATGTTGAAGTGGAAACTGATTGTCAGGAGCTTGATCCAACGTAAATGCAAGCTCCATAATAAACTGGACTGGATTATATTACCCACTTGTCCAGCCGCTTTCCACGTTATGATTTTAGTTTTGTTAGAAGATATGGGAACAAAATTGCTCACCGTCTTGCTAGGCTAGCATTAATGGTTATGAGAGGCACTGGATTTGTTGTGCCTCTGCCCCGTGCAAAACTTTGTATTTTCTGATTTTCATTAATACGAGCTCCCTTTTCTCTCAAAAAAAACAAGCAGTATGGCGTAGGAGAGAGAGTGAAATAAATGGCACTTTTGCTAAGGCCATAAAACCCAGGGATCAACCAAGTTTAGAACAAGATCAACAAATATGACTCAAAAGCAGCCCAAAAATATTTTTTTATCAACAAAATCACATTTGTAATTAAAACCTGAGCATGATCAGCCTATTGACCAACTATCATCACTAACCAGCATTTGTGTCGGGGATGCAGCCGGAGATGCCTTCAAACTTATAACTGCACCACTAGCACCAACACCCTGTTTAAGAAGGATAACAAATAAGATGACTTGACTTGAGCTTTTACTAGGAGTGAATTAGCATTTCAAATAAACAAATGAGCTCTTGTAAATTCAATATTTCCATTGAAAATAAGCACACATGCAACAGAAAATATAATTGGGAAATATTCTATGTGTGGGTAAAGAATTTCAACCACAACCAAGATGCTGTTAATGTTAAATAATTAAATTAGCTTAGCAACAGAATCTCTAAAGAAGATGCATGCCTAATTATAAAAACTCGTATCAACAGTTGAGAGAAACACCAAATGCCATTCCTTAAAAGTTGAATCTTGTTTTATAACCAAGCCACAAAAAACCCAGCATGATTGGCAGGAAATCTGATGCACTCGCTTAAAAAAGCATCAAGAACCCAAACCACAAATAATTCAACAAGAAAAAAGTAAAAAGTAAAAAATGAAACTGCACAGGTTAAATCTTTTTAGATTCAGTTATTTAAAGAGGTTTTGCCACCAGTTATAAAATGCTGAATGCCATCATATGCAGGTCATCTTTTATAGCAAAGCCTTTGAGATTTCAAAGTCGTTTGACTTAGGTTATTCTTCAAAATCATACAACACGCGATTTTATTTACTAAAATAAATGCTCTGGTGAAACTACTGCAGGCCAACTTTAGGAGTCTAAAAAGGATCAAAACTGCACTGTCCAACTGATACAGGGCTCAAACAATAAATAAAAGTTGGAGTTAAATCAGAAGTTCATATTAAGCAATGATAATCCGGAATTGTTAATAGGTCACGGGATATGATGAGAATAATTGTAATAACTCCTATAAATAAAATCAGCCTATCGATAAACATCAACTCCTTCAATTTCATTCAACCCTATCAATATAAATAGGTGAAGCTCAGTGGTCACCGATGGTGGCAGGGTCGGGCACCAGTTATCACATTCACACAGCCCATATGGCATGGAAAGTTTAAGGATGGTCACCTTGACAAGGCCAGGAGGTCCAATGGTAACCAAATCTTCAAGAGACTCAACTTTTTCTAATGGTAGAGAGCTGTAAAGCTCATCAACTTCATCGAAATCATCAAAATCATCCTGCAGATGCAGTTAAAACAGGAAAGTTATGATTAAGCCAATATATAAGCTTACGAGAACAATCACCAAAAACAACATATTAGCATATCTAGAACATCAAAAGGCAGGAATGTTTCATATGAGACTCAAATAACAGTGGTTGACTTAATGATGATAATGACAACTGTTATTTAAATTATTTTCTAAGCAACAATAAAAAGATACCAAACTATAACAAGCCACACCTGATTGCGTTCAACATAATCATCAATAAAGTCTTTTACATCATTAACCTGCTCAGGACTCAATTCATCATTATCAAGAAGCCTCAAAATCAATTCCAACTTCATTATATGAGCTTTGTGCCTGGCAATAGATTTCTCTAAGTGTGACTGCATTCACCAAAAAAAACATCAATAGCGAAAGAAAAAAAAATGATGAGCTTATGTCCCCATAAAGCATCATTACAGAAACATACCAATCTGGGGGGCCTTGCCTTTCCTTTCTTAACAGATAAACCCTCAATCTCTGCTTCAAAATTATCAACTTGTGATTCCAGTTCACCAACCTAGCAAGGGGCGTGATGAATGTAATAAAGATAAAAAAAAACCAAAAAAATGAAATCATGGTGTTAAGTATCGCAACAAGTAAAATATCAGGTACTCGTAAGCAACCAGCTGGAATGAATCCTTTCAATAAAAGGATGGATGTGTGGTTTTACAAACAGTAAGTACGGCTATTTATATACACATTTCATAAACAGCATGACCAATCCAAGCATCACTATACACCCAATCATGGACTAGCTCAGAACTTTGTAAAAAAGAAACTAATGCTTCTGTCAAGCATTGATTTGAGAAAAGTGGCAGGTGGGGAAAAGAAGGATAAGGGAAAGCATGCATACCACATTATTCAACCAATCCCTTGTCTCTGCTTTGGCTTTCTCCTTTGGATCCTGTCAAAATAATTTTCATTACTAATGATATTTTAAAGAAAATTATAAAAATCTGCAATGCAACAAATATTCTGATTTTAACATACACAGTACAAAAAAAGTCTCAAACTTCTAATGGTTTGAAAATTATATCTACAAATCTACAAAACAGCAGAAGTAAAATAAAATATGAAAGTGCTTGAAGAGATCCATGAATATTGGAGGGTTGTCAATAAAACATTTGTCGATTTAATAAAATATGAAAGTGCTTGAAGAGATCCATGAATATTGGAGGGTTGTCAATAAAACATTTGTCGATTTAATAAAATTGTGTACTGTAGGCGCAATTCAAATTTATGGTGTTCAACTGAATATGGTGGGCGTGGTGCAAATGTTTCAGTGGGATCCACAACGAAGGCACCGCACTTTTAAGGGGGAGAGTGTAACACCCACATAAAACAAAAACTTAAAGATTTGATCGTGTTACACATGTCAACAAAAAACAATTTTCTTTTCACAAGCATATCAAATAAAAGTTTCACAGTTAAAAAAAAATTGTTCAAAACAATTTTCAAATTGAGTGATCACATGGGGAGTTTTCTCAAGAAGTGAGGACAAAATATACTGAAAGAATATGTGTTAGTCTAGAGGAGAAACCATCCATTTGAAAAGTGATCCCTGAAGATAATAACATGCATTCAGTCACGAAGCGATCAAAGGTGACAAGAGACCCCCCCCCCAAGGATAGATGAGAAGTTCCGCTAAGTGGCAATAAGGTCTAAGGTTGGTCTAGATGTATCCTTGGATGCCTTGGGACAACCTGGAAAGTCTGGTCGTGACAAATCCCACATTTGTTATACCAAGTAGTTTTAGCTCAAACTTATTCAATCTAAATGGGCCCAAAAAAAGCTAAAGATACAGTGTGAGCGCACAACTATATTTTATGCAATGTATGGTTGATCCGGGGTAGGTCAAGTAAGCATGTGAAGCGATTTTTTTTTTTTTTTTTTTTTGAATAGAAACCCTAGCCCCTCCACACAAGCCATGCTCTTTCCCGGCGTAGCTCTCCCCCACCGCAGCGGGTACTGACCCAGTGGTTAGGGTCGTTCACTGGGAGCCTCGGCGTCTGGGATTCGATTCCCGCTGGTTGTGGCTTGCCGTCAAAATTTCACCGCCATGTGACAATATAAAAAAATGTTGAGTTTGAAACAAAGAATAAGAAAGCGAATCCTATTTATATCACAGAAAGATGGCTTTCTGATTGGACATCGCACCTGCAACCCTATTCCTCTCATGATGGATATGTTGTGGTATTACGGACATGGGGACCATACTTTTACAAGAATCGTCATTAAAGACTAGGGTATTTACCTATCCTGAAAAGATAAAAGTGAAGAAAGTGTGTGCAAGCTCATATCACTCATTCATTGTATTGTTTCAGTGTGTATGTTGTAATTTGGGATGGTGAACACCTGAATGTTTTGTGAGGGATTGTCGGCCCTAAACTAGGCAAAAAATAATACAATCTATTTGCTTGCATGATAAACATTTCCAACCATTAAAGTGGACAATATAACCTTCTTGGGCAAGTAGTGAATCCTGCCACGGTCATAAGATATAAGTATCCCGCATTGGACAACAAAACAACTGCATCATAATGCTCTGGTGTGTCTGTTTGATGTGCAGATGCACTTGTTTATTTACCAACTATACCCACTAAACTATAATCAATGATAATGATAGAATTGAAAGTTCAAAACAAGTACTAATTCCTCCTAGGGAAAAAGCTTAGGTGCATAATCAAAATAGAAACACTAACAAACTGGTTATTACATTCAAAAGATCTGTTAAACTTTTCATAATCCCGCAGCACCAGGCTCACTTTCAAATAACTCATCAAAGATCTACAAACATGCCCTTTCGTAACGTTCATTTATTTCCAGAAAATTCACTTCATCGCAATTCTCCCCCACCTCTTTCCCCTTCCACCCCCCTAACCAAGCCCAAGAAATGGCAACCGTACTCACAACTTAACAGATTGACCATTGCTTCATGGTGATATAAAGAAGTCCTTTCACATTTTTTATAAAAAGGATTTTGAAATATTTCAAATGTGAGGTTTTCACCAATTCTTTGATGCACAAGTCACTTCCACTCCTTCAATAGCTTCAATGCAACTCCTGATACAGACTCCCACTAGACAGCAGTTTCTAAGGCAACGTATATTCAACAACAAGCAAAAATCCATCTACCAACCACAAACAATAATAGCTTGGGATAGCAAAATTACAGAGGAATTGCGAGATCTACTTTCCAATTTAAAAAAAAAAGGCATTTCTAGGGCCAGCATAAAATGCATTTGATTAGTAACATAAACCGCTCTTTGACACCGCTTACAGTCCGATCCTGGTCCACCAGGTTAAAAAATGAGATCTAGATGCATCGCCATGTGAGAATAGCCATTAAATCTACAAAAATGATATGCAGCTGAAAAAAGCAGAATGTGGAATTACACTGACACGATCAACTATGGAAGCCAAATGGTAAACACCCAAATTTCAAATTAGAGTTGACACAACACAATCCCGTAAGGATTCAAGCTAGCCCATGGAAGTCGAGTATGTCACTCTAAGCTCCACCTAAACTTGGTCAAGGGCCATGAAAGTCGAGTATGCCACTCTTAGCCCACCTATATTTGGTCAAGGGCCAGCAATTTGCACAAGAATAATTCACTCAAAATGGGAACTAGATGAGTTGCAATGTGAGAATAGCCATTAAATCTACAAAAAATGATATATAGCTGAAAAGGCAGAATGTGGAATTAAACTGACTCAATCAACCATGGAAGCCAAATGCTAAACGCCCAAATTTCAAATTAGAGTTGACACGACCCAATCCCATAAAGATTCAAGCTAAGCCCGCAAAAGTCGAGTATGCCACTCAAAACCTGCCTATATTGTTGAGTAGTAACATAAACCACTTTTTTTTCACACACCTTACCATTCGATGTTGGCCCGCCAGGTTAAATAACGAGAGCTAGATGAGTTGCAATGTGAGAATAGCCATTAAATCTACAAAAATGATATGTAGCTTAAAAAATCAGAATGCGGAATTAAACTGACACAATCGACCATGGAAGCCAAATGGTAAACACATAAATTTCAAATTAGAGTTGACACGACCCAATCCCATAAAGATTCAAGCTAGGCCCGTGAAATGAAAGTCAAGTATGTCACTCGACACCCACCAATACATGGTCAAGGGATGGCAACTAGCACCAGAAGGATTCACTCACAATGGGAGGCCTTAGCCCAAACACCTGCAATAAAATCAACATAAATTCAAAGCACTAAACAGATAGATGAACAAGAGCGACGTGCAACAAATCAATAAAACAAACCCTGATACTACTCTGACACTCAAATAGCCTGCCCCTGGTCCACCACACCTCAAGCGACAAAATTTGCAACCTGGCAAACATTTGCATGATCTCAAACAAGTCACCACACAAGTGATTGTGCATGGGGAGAATATATACATACTTAACAGGTCAACCCCCATATCCAAATCCTAAAATAGAAATGCAAACAAGGAATATATTGCACCCCATATAACCATCATGGTCACTCTCACCACACAAAACCAAGAACTATAACCAACATCACATCTATGATCCATCATCTCCACGCCAGCCTCAATCATGCCAGTGTCATCACTGAGCAAATAATTGTGTCCTCGTCAAGAATGAGTTACTGCAACTAGATAGAGGAGCGCACCCACCAACCAACGCCTGGGGTTGAGGTAAGGGTGAAATTTCGATCCAGCCCGGCCCGAACTGGATCGGGCCTACCCTCCAAAAAACCAGGCCGCAAACCACTATTCGGGTCGGGTCGAGCTAGCCCGAACAACCCCATGAGGCGGCCCGAGCCCAGCCTTAAGCCGAGCCACGGGCCGGCCTTTGCGGGCTTTTATTATTTTTAAAATAAAATATATAACAAATTAAAAACAAATTTATGTTTTTTAACGTTATTTAAAAGTTTTTTTCTAAACTTTAATTTTTAAAATTTATTTTAATGATTTTTTAAATGTTTTTTTAATGTTTTTTTAAAATATTTTATTTAAACCGTTTTTTTTTTATATTTCATTTAAAAGATTTTTTTAAACGTTTTTTTAACATTTTTTTAACATTTTTTTTTAAAGTCTTTTTTAAAACAACTTTTTTTTAAGGTTTTTCTAAACGTTAAACATTTTTTTAAAAACATTTATTTTCTTTTTTATCAAGAGTTACATTTTATAACTAAAACGTTTTTAATTTAATTTTCAATCATTCGACATGTTTTTTCTAAACATTAATTTTTAAAAGTTTATATTAAACATTTATTTTAAAATGTTTTTTTAACTTTTTTTTAAACATTTTTTTAAATTTTTAAAATAAATTTATATATGTTAATATATATATAATATGTGCAAGTTATAAAAAAAAATTAACGAGGTGTTGAGGGTGTGCACCAGTGAGTGGGTGTTAATTTTTTTTTCTAAGTAGATTTATGTTTTTGTGAATGTTTTTTTAAATCATTTTTTTTCTAAACATTAATTTTTAAAATTTTATATTAAATGTTTATTTTAAAATGCTTTTTTAACTTTTTTTTTTTTAAATTAAAACATTCTTTTAATGTTTTAATTTTTTAAAATAGATTTATATATATTAATATATATATATAATATGTGCAAGTTATAAAAAAATTAACGAGGGGTTGGGGGTGCGCAGTAGTGGGTGGATGTGTTAATTTATTTTCTAAATAGATTTATACATGTAAATATATATATATATATATATATAAATTTATATATGTATATATAATACATATAATATGTGCAAGTTGTAAAAAAAATTAATGATGGGTGCACAGGAATGGGTGAGTTAATTTTTTTTCCTAAATTGATTTATATATGTATATATAATACATGTAAGTTACAACATACATAAAAATAATAATGTGGGAGGAGGGGCGTGAGCAAATATCAATGGGTGAGTGTTTTTTTGTTAATATATAATGTTATTTTATATATATATATATATATTATTAATATATATATATATACATATATAGATATACATACATACATACATACATATAGTCTAGTAATTCTAACCCAGGCGCACTGCCTGAACCAGTTGGTCCAGGCGCAGCCTTGGAAACATATGGTAGGGGGTTCGAGTCTCCCTACCGACAGTTTCCTAGTATTTTTTTTTAGAGCGGGCGAGCTTTTACAGGTCGGGCTTCATACGGGCCTGTGGGTCGGGCTTTTACGACCCGACCCGACCCACGAGCCTGCTTGCATAGGCCCAAGCCCGGCCCGACAAACCATGGGCCCAAGCCCGGCCCGGCTCGGGCTTTGCCGAGCCGGGCCGCTCCGGCTTTCGTACCGGGCTGATCGGACTTTCGGGCCGCCGATCTAGAATTACACCCTTAGGTTGAGGGGATACAAACCTTCGTCCAAAACAATCAACACAAATCCAAAACAACCGACAGATCAACAGTCTCCAAACTTGATACTTGAAAGATCTACTCAAGCTCACATATGCCCGAAACAACGATGAGTTTAGTAAATTGTACCTAAAACACTCCCAAGTTCATGATTTCGAAACATCAATCACACAATACCATCAGGGCATCCCTCCCAAGTTCACAAGCAAAGTTCATCCAATTCCTATAAAATCCAATAAGCACACAATCATTCCTCTTTAAGGCGAACATCTCTCAACACTTCCACTTTTGTTCAACCTTGCTTCCTCTTTGAATGACTCCCTCGTCGTCCGAACAATATCACAAGCGAAGTTCATCTGATTCCCATAAGATCCATCGAACACTCATTTATTCCCTGTTAAGGCGAACATTCCTCAACGCTTTCACTTTTGCTCCTTGTTTCCTCATTGACTGACTCCCACATCATCCTAGAAATATCACAAGCGAAATTCAACCAATTCCCATAAAATCCATTAAACACTCATTTATTCCTCGTCAAGGCGCTTTACAATCCCTTAAGGTGCCTCTTGAGTGGGCAATAAGGACTGATGACAACAATTGTGACCCATTAACATAGCATTAAACACCATTAATTTGCATAATAATAATTTAAGTATTTATTCACAGCAAAATTAATATATATATAGCGTTGTATATATAAATGCTTAGTATCAACGAAAGCAATTTAATTTCCCTTCATTACTTTCTCGATAATTTATTTTTCCTTATTTCAACAATTAAGCCACTTGATGCTTTTAAAATACTACCTGAAAACCATGGTCGCTGCCAATGTTTCCAAAGACATTAGGCATTTTAAGAGTGCCCCAATGCCACTTATTGAACAGTATTATGTACCATAAATGGTGCTCACGTTATAATCTGCAAGGCATGGAGCATTTGTCTAAGTTGGGTTTAGAAAAAGGGCTTCTCTTGATTCGCCATGAGTTGTATCATGGGACGTCAGAAAATTCTAGAAATGGTAAGATAGATTGGAATTCTTTCTTTTGTAAAGTTGTGCCTCAGTACACAATGAACAACATGTAACTAAGGCGGGCAAATCAAAGAAAAAAAAAATCAGCACAAAGGTAACAGCATTCATCCAATAAGGCAAAAAATGCTTTCAAAAATAAAATAACCAATTGGAGCTTTCAAGATTAAAATAAGCAATTGGAGGTTTCAAAATAGATGTGAACAACCTCCGCATGGAAACCTATGAAGATTGATGTGATTCATCGCAATATATATAAATGATGTAAAACTTACAGTTTTAGGCTGCTGACCAAGTCCTTCTTTAGAGAATGCTTTTGTCTTTGTTTCCTTTTCACAGATTTTAAAGCGCTCCATTTCACGCTCAATCTGCTTACGAGCATCCATCAGAGCCTGCTCATAAGAGGCACTAACCTATGTCAACATATATCAAAGAAGACAAATTAATTGTCAAAATACTAATAAAAATGCATATAGATCAAACTTGAACACCCTGCATACTTCAGAACATGCTAGATGTTGAGTAGATGAAAAAAACATGAGATTCCACAGAAAAATGCACATGACATATATGACCATAAATGAAGTGGAGGAGACTGGGCATGGCATTCCAGTGGTTTGTTACAATGGCTCTGTAGGGAATTAATTTCACTACCAAAAAATCCACCGTGGATATTGAAAGAAAAAAATACTGCAGGGGGTAGTTAATTCCTGGATACCAGATCGTGCAATTACTATGGAAACATTACGAATGAAGAAGAGTTAAAAATTGACCATTACCAGTTACTTGACTGTTTACAGAAACCGTACATACTAAGTATATAATAGAAAATAACATCTGGACGAGAACCGTAACAATAAACATTAACTCCAATTGAACATGGGGTTCACAGATGATGTGTCTTTATTCCATAAACTTCAATAGGTGCGAAGAAATTGGCATGGCATCTATGCAGCTAAAATTCCATTGGTTTATGAATTATATACAAAACGATGAACTGTGTTTGAATCACTGTACATCTCCAAAATGATTTAAACGGGGGCAGGTAAGGATGATTGACCTTTTTATCCTTAATTTCGCTCGATTGGATCCATGCTTTAATTTGATCCCTGTATCGCTGTAGTTTCTTGATCTCCTTTTTCAGATCGGCCTCGAACTTCTCCTTCTGATTTGCATTGTCGGTGTCATAAACCTGAAGCAGCAGAAATCAGTGGAAGATTAAATAACAGATGAATGGAGAAAGCACCACAGAAATTTGTATAAAGGCATGAGAGACCTTGTTCCAGATGCTATCAAAAACATCAACGCCCTCTTGAACTTTCTTCAGAACCCGGTCGATTTCACCCTGTAGCTTTCGGCTTGCTCCCATTGAGAAATTGAACTACAGGGCAGCTGAACGAGGGATTCGGTCATCCGATGCGCGTGGGTTTGCTGTGTTCTTCTGAATTACCCCTTGGTTGCACGGACGAATTCGCCCCGTATTTTCTGTCGGTTTTCACGCCCCGGTTCCGGTTTTTCTCGGGTTGGGTTCTGGGACCCGATCGTCCGGGGGTGGGGACAGGGGCGCGGGGCGGTCCACGGGATGGCGAACGGTCGGCCGGGTGCAAAAGCGGCGAGGCGCCCCGCGAAGGGGAGTGTTGTTTGGGAGCCCTATGGCGTGCGGAGGTTTATAAAGCCTCCATTGATTGAAATTGGTCTCATTCAGCTTTGGCCTTATGATTCAAAACAGTATGGTTTTTTTCACCATAAAAATATATTACAATAACGTAAAAAATGCAACCAGAGTCCTTAATTCCAAGGCACCGACCTCACATATACAAAACATACTTCATTGTTGTGTGTTTCGTACAATAAATAAACCCAACATGCTACCCAATCGAGCAATTGGATCTCATACCAATTTCTCCACAAGACTCTGTGTGCAATTCAACTTGAATCATTGTAGATGAAAAGTTTGACAATAAACATGTGTGGTCACATCGTCGAGAACAGGTAATGCTCAGCCACGGGTGCATTTGGAACTTAAATGACGTAAAAGTTTTAAATAGGCATTCATTGAATATCAAGAACATCGTGTCAATGTCCGATTTAAAGTTAAAGGGTCTGAAATCACATGACTGTCATGTTTTGATGCAAGATCTAATTCCTATAGTTTTACATTGTACTTTGTCCAAAAATGTTCGTCATACATTAATCAAGCTTTGTTTCTTCTTTAAAACTATATGTAACAACGTTATAGATCCGGCGAAATTATCGACTATGAAAAGAGAAATTGTCATCGTATTATATGAATAGGAAATGTTCTTCCCACCAATATTCTTTGATATGACGATTCATTTGATGATTCACTTGATGAGAAAGATTCGACTATGTGGTCATGTACAATGTAGATGAATGTACCTCGTTAAATGATATATGAGGATTTTGAAAGGGTGTGTCAAAAATCAAAGTCGGGCAGAGGGTTGTATTACGGAGTGATAAATTGTTGAGGAAGCCGTTGAATTCTGTACTGAATACCTATCCGGTGTGGAAAGTATTGATCTACCGAAATCTCATCGCACTTGGTGTCTTGCGGGTGAAAGAATTTCTGGAAGAGTTATCGTCACAATCAATATTACAAATTGGGAGCAGACCCGTCTTTACGTTTTGCATAATAGTTTGGAGGTTTCCCCATATGTTGAAACTCATAAATAAATTCTTAGACTTTTGAATCCATCAAGGGCTGAAATATGGATATCAAATACACATAATCAACAGTTTATATACTGGTTTTGAAACCATATTTTTAAGAAGTCAGATGAAAATTCAGATTCAATTTCAGAATGACTTCGATGGCTAGCCAGAGAACCAAATGTGTATGTATTATCTTACAATGGTTATGTAATTAATGGTTATACGTTCTATACAAATAAGCATAATAAATATAGTACCATGCCAAATAGTGGAATTACACTTGTGGTTGAAGCGATGCATGTTTCTGGTACTAAAGACAGAAATCCAATTTATACTACTGGAAATAAAGGATATACCAACGGTTTAGAACCGTTGGTATAGGCTGGAGAACCGTTGGTATATTCTATACCAACGGTTGTCCAAACCGTAGGGAAGTAAGGCGTGGGGAAAGATATATACCAACGGTTTGAAGTAAACCGTTGGTATAGCCCACTCTAGGTATGGATTTGCCAACGGTTCAACAAGAACCGTTGGTATAGGTTTACCCAACGGTTCTAAACCGTTGGGAATACTATAATTCTGATCTTATACCAACGGTTCACAACCGTTGGTATAGTATTTTTCCCAACGGTTTTCATAAAACCGTTGGGAATTCAATGGTTTTGATCTTATACCAACGGTTGTAAACCGTTGGTATAGATGTTTTCCCAACGGTTTCAATGAAACCGTGGGGATATGTTTAAGTATGGTTTTTTACCAACGGTTTATTGAACCGTTGGTATAATTCTTTCTCAAAGTATACCAACGGTTTACAACCGTTGGTATTCAGTATTTCTAGAATTGTTGCACAGCAGCCCCTCCAGTAGCCCCTCCAGTGCATACACCTGCATAAAAAACAACACTAAAAATAGTGACAGACTTAAAACAACAAAAAATAACACCACCTATTTGATTACACCACCTATTTGATTAGAGTCATGGTGAATAATTCCCCCTTTGAATCTTCATATGACAAAAATCATCCAGTATAGTTGAATCAGAGTTTCAATAAATCAAATATTATTTATACCCATTTCAATCTTCATACGACAACCACTTTTATAATATATGGTGAAAAGGTATTTTCATAGGAGTCCCATCACTTGTGACTCAATAACTGCCACACCATGCCTCGAATTGAGGCTGGGTTGACTGGTACACATCACATATGATCCATGGATCATTTTCCTACAGTTTCAACAAAATCAAAATCCGTTTGATCGGTTTGGCATATGTACGTAAAATATTAATCCATTTTGAACAAATGAGAGGTAGTTTGGGTGGTCCCCGCCCCACAGTGACTCGTATTGAGGCGGGTTTGACTCGTACACGTCACATATGACCCATGGATTGTTTTCCTAAAGTGTCAAAAGAATTAGAATGTATTTGGTCTGTTTCTCGTATGTCAATTGTTGATATCACTTACAATTTAGTCCATTTTGAAGAAAAGAGAGACAGTTTGAGTGGTCCTGGCCACACCGTGGCTTGGATTGACATAGGGTTGACTCGTACACATCAAATATGACCCATGGATCGTTTTCCTAAAGTTTCAATAGAATCCTAATTTGTTTGGTTGGTTTGGCGTATGTCAACTATTGTTTTCACTTAAAATTATGTCCATTTTAAACAAAAGAGAGACACTTTGAGTGGTGTCGGCCACACCGGGCCTCAGATTGAGGCGGGGTTGACTCGTACATGTCACATATGAGCCATGAATCATTATCCTAATGTTTCAACACAATCAGAATCTGTTTGATCATTTTGGCGTATGTATGTAAAATATTGTCCATTTTTAACATAAGAGAGACAGTTTGGGTGGTGTCGGCCTCACCGTGCCTCGGATTGATGTGGTATTGACTCTTACACATCACATATGACCCGTGGATTTTTTTCCCTAAAGTGTAAACAGAATCCGAAGGCGTTTGGTCAGTTTCCCGTATGACAGTTGTTGATTTCACTTACAATTTAGTCCATTTTCAACAAAAGAGAGAAAGTTTTAGTGGTCCTAGCCACACCGTGGCTCGGATTGAGGCGATGTTGACTCGTACACATCACATATGACCCATGGATTGTTGTCCTAAAGTTTAAACAGAATCTGTAGGTGTTTGGTCGGTTTTCCATATGTCAGTTTTTGTTTTTACTTAAAATTAAGCACATTTAAAAAAAAAGAGGCACTTTCAGTGGTTTCGGCCACACCGGGCCTCGGATTGAGGCGGGGTTGAATCATACACGTCACATATGAGGCATGAATCATTTTCCTAAAGTTTCAACACAATCAGAATCCGTTTGATCAGTTTGGCGTATGTACATAAAATATTGTCCATTTGGAACAAAAGAGAGGCAGTTTGGGTGGTCCTGGCCCCACGGTGCCTCGGATTGAGGTGGGGTTGACTCGTACACATCACATATGACCCATGGATCATTTTCCTAAAATTTAAATAGAATCCGAAGGTGTTTGATCAGTTTCCCGTATGTCAGTTGTTGATTTCACTTACAATTTAGTCCATTTTGAACAAAAGAGAGACAGTTTGAGTGGTCCCGGTCACACCGCAGCTCGGATTGAGACAGAGTTGACTCGTACACATCACATTTGATCCATGGATCATTTTCGTAATGTTTCAACAGAATAAGAAGTCGTTTGGTTGGTTTTGCGTATGTTAGTTGTTGTTTTCACTTAAAATTATGTCTATTTTAAACAAAAGAGAGATAGTTTTGTTGTACCTCTCTCTCTTGGATTTTAATGATCACAATCACTCTCATCGTGTTCTAACTTGTTTTCAAGTGTTTTGATGCTAGGAAAAAGGTTGCCCAGGAGTTGGCCCAAGAAGGCTGATAGTGGACTCTCTGAGTCCACCGGCCAACCGGTGGATTCCCACCGGCCAGCCGGTGGTCTCTGGCAGAAGCATTGCTTTCTGCCAGAGCCACCGGTCAGCTGGTGTTAGCGTACCGGCCAGCCGGTATGGGCATCGGCCAACCGGTTCTTGCCCACCGGCCAGCCGGAGGACCCAGGCAGTAGGCTTGCCCACTACCTGGTGCCACCGGCCAACCGGTGGATGACCACCGGCCAGCCGGGAGCTCATCATCGGCCAGCCGGTGGACCACCGGCCAGATGGTGAGACACCACCGGTCAGCCGGTGTGCCCAGTCAAACTAGCCGTTGGGCTTTGACCAGACTTTTACTTTTGACCCCCAACGGCTCCGGAAGCCCTCCAACGGCCATATTGAAGTGTTTATGGGTATTTCTCCTATAAATAATAAACCATGGATGCCGAGAACACACCCGAAATATATTTTGATGTCTTGACGCTCTGACGACAAATCTCCAAGGCCTCTTGTGATCCATTGCCATCCTTGAAGCTTGAGCTCCCTCTCCATCAGCTGCTCTCACACTTTTGGCGCTCAAGGCTTCCGTGTGTTTGTATTATTTTATTTGTTTAGTTCTTCATTGGGTTTGGATTAAAACAAACCTCTCATTTCCTTTCTTTCTTTCAATTGGGTTTCTTGCTACAACCATAATAAAAAAGCAAGTTGTACGAAAGTGTTCTAGCCTACCTTAAAACGGCTAGTGGGTTTCTTGCTACAACCATAATAAAAAAGCAAGTTGTACGAAGGTGTTCTAGCCTACCTTAAAACGGCTAGTGGGTTTCTTGCTACAACCATTAAAAAGCAAGCTGACGTATTAATCTCTCAATGGTTCTTGTTGGAAGCGGAGACGTAGGCTTGGGAATTAAGCCGAACTTCGTTATCAAATCGTGTCTTGACTTTTTTATTTCCGCTGCATTGATAATTGTTTTAAATTGTTAATTATTTTTGAAAAGGCAATTCACCCCCCCTCTTGCCATCCTCTACGACCCAACAAGTTTGAGTGGTTTCGGCCACACCGTAGCTCGGATTGAGGCGATATTGACTCGTAAACATCACATATGACCCATGGATCCTTTTCCTAAAGTTTCAATAGAATCTGAAGGCGTTTGGTCCGTTTCCCGTATGTCAGTTGTTGATTTCACTTACAATTTAGTCCATTTTTAACAAAAGAGATACATTTTGAGTAGTCCTGGCCACACCGTGGCTCATTTTTTGGCAGGTTTGACTTTTACACGTCATATATGACGCATGGATTGTTGTCCTAAAGTTTCGACATAATTCGTAGGCTTTTGGTCGGTTTCTCATATGTCAGTTGTTGTTTTCACTTAAAATTAAATACATTTTAAAAAAAAGAGAGGCACTTTGAGTGGTGTCGGCCACACCGGGCCTCGGATTGAGGCAGGGTTGACTCATACACGTCACATATGATCCAGGTATGATTTTCATAAAGTTTAAACACAATCAGAATCCGTTTGATCGGTTTGGCGTATGTACGTAAAATATTGTCCATTTTGAACAAAAGAGAGGCAGTTTGGGTGGTCCCGGCCACACGTCGCCTCGGATTAAGGCATAGTTGATTCATACACCTAAAATATGACCCATGTATCATTTTCCTAACGTTTCAATAGAATCTGAATGCTTTTGGTCCGTTTCCCGTATGTCAGTGGTTGATTTCACTTACAATTTAGTCCATTTTGAACAAAAGAGAGAGAGTTTGAGTGGTCTCGGCCACATCGTGGCTCGGTTTGTGGCGGGGTTGACCCGTACACGTCACATATGACCCATGGATTGTTTTCCTAAAGTTTCAACAGAATTCGTAGGTGTTTGGTCAGTTTGGCGTATGTCAGTTGTTGTTTTCACTTAAAATTAAGTTCATTTTAAACAAAAGAGAGGCACTTTGAGTGGTGTCGGCCACAACAGGACTCAGATTGAGGTGGGGTTGACTCGTACACGTCACATATGACTCATGAATTGTTTTCCTAAAGTTTCAACATAATTTGTAGGCATTTGGTCGGTTTCTCGTATATTAGTTGTTGTTTTCACTTAAAATTAAATACATTTTAAAAAAAGAGAGGCACTTTGAGTGGTGTCGGCCACACCGAGCCTCAGATTGAGGTGGGGTTGACTCGTACGCGTCACATATGATCCAGGTATAATTTTCATAAAGTTTAAACACAATCAGAATCTGTTTGATCGGTTTGGCGTATGTACGTAAAATATTGTCCATTTTGAACAAAAGAGAGGCAGTTTGGGTGGTCCCGGCCACACGACGCCTCGGATTAAGGCGGAGTTGATTCATACACATCACATATGACCCATGGATCATTGTCCTAACGTTTCAATAGAATCTGAAAGCGTTTGGTCCGTTTCCCGTATGTCAGTTTTTGATTTCACTTACAATTTAGTACATTTTTAACAAAAGAGATACAGTTCGAGTAGTCCCGGCCACACCGTGGCTCAGTTTTTGGCGGGGTTGAATCATACACATCACATATGACTCATGGATCGTTCTCCCTAAGCATGACGAGTCCATCCATGAGTCCATAACTTGTAAACCATGTCTTATCCTAACAATTAACAAGTAAACCAAATCAAACAAGGCATAATTCACATAACATGGAGAATGTACAACAAGGATTTGTATTCAAATTAAAGAATATAATCACATGCATTTGATGAGCATGAATTGATAAGATTACCAAGAAATTCATATATTTCAAGACATAAAAAAATAGAATAATCCTAAATAACATTGCATGATCATAGAAATAAAAAAGGCATGTGAAATCAACATGCCTACAATTACATATCATCCATGAGGTATAACATTTAATCAAATTGTAATAGAATTATACACAAGGCATATGAGTCTCATTAACTTGCATACACAATGGTACAAAAGGAAAATGTTATTCAAGTCCGGAGGGCTGTCCGGGGTCCAAGGAGGAGGGTGGGGGGCTATCCGGGGAGCTATCCGGGATCCAGGGAGGGTGGGGGGATGTTCGAGGGGCTGTCCGGGGACCATGGAGGAGGGTGGAGGGGTTATACAATGTCCTGGGTGGAGGGTGGAGGAGGGACTATACAAGGTATTGGGTGGAGGTTTGAGGGGGTTGTCCAGGGTCCAGGAGGGGGGTGGCTATCTAGGTTTCAAGAAAGAGGGGGTGGGCTGTCCATGTTCCAGGAGGGGGGTGTCTAGGGTCCAAGAGGGGGGTGTCCATGGTCCAGGAAGAGGGGGGCTTTGTTAAAGAGAGGAAATCCCCATATAATTCTTTGAAAATTATCTAAACCCAATCCAAACAACATCACAATTCCAATCCATCACCCAACCAACATCCAATTCATCCTCAATATCAGTAACCTTCCCATTATTCCTTAAACAAAAACTATAAATACAAAACACATATCCATTTTTTGAACTAAACTAAAGTCCATAGATACTACCATATCACCCCACTAAAAAAATGGAAAACCACCTACGCCACTACCCCAACCGTCCACAATCACTTCACATGAAACATACTTATATCCATTACATACCCCGAGACAATATGACTAAACAAACTGTTTATCATCTTTGAGTGGGGATACATCTCACCAGCACCTCCATTGGTTCATATGGTTCACTAAATACAGGAAAGGATTGGCTATGTAGACTTCAAATAATGTTGATCCATACAATCATGAAACATAAGTATTGACGAAAGACAAAAAACAAATCAATGTGCACTTGTTGGGTATTTCATGCCATAAACATCACAAAAAGGTTTATACCAAATTAAAAAAGAAAACGAAAATTATAGATGCAAAACATTTAAACAAAGGTAGTACATACAGATTTAGAGTGTAGAACTACAAAATTATTTGATTTAAGATGGATCTATCAAGTGGAACGAGTTTCTCAATCTGGGTATAGAGAGATCGCTCACATTTAGGTCAAATAAAAATAGAAAATAGAAAAGATAGATGAAGAAAATTAGAACTGAGGTAGGACTTACAGATTTGATGTCTTGAACAGAATATTTGTTTGATTGAAGAGAATGGATGGAGTTTCCAACACCCGTAAGGAGAGAGCGTTGGGAGAGAATCAATTTTAGGGCTGTAGTCGCACGAAGATAGAATTGGGGGCTCACTGTATTTGGAGAGAATTTTTCCCAACGGTTTTTAAAAACCGTTGGGAAAATGTGGTTGAATGTCAAGATTTCCCAACGGTTTTGTTGAACCGTTGGGAAAAGTCCTAGTTTTAATGACATATGCCAACGGTTTAATGTAAACCGTTGGTAAAAGTTGGTTGAAATCAATCTTTCCCAACGGTTTACATAAACCGTTGGTAAAAGTTGTCCCATAGTGAGATATCCCAACGGTTTCATTAAACCGTTGGGAAAGAGGTCTGTAATCCACATATGCCAACGGTTTTCTAAAACCGTTGGCACCAAACTGTTGGTATAGCTCTCCATTCCAGTAGTGTTACGTGAATATGTCACACTTTGGTATCATCAAGCAAATATGGAAGTTGGATTATACAATATTCCAAATGTCGATTTTTCAATGCAAGTGGGTTGATAACATGAGTGCTGTTAAAATAGATAAATTAAGATTCATGAAAGTTGATTTCAGTAAGGAATGATACAAAGACGAACCGTTTATAATGGCATCACAAGTAGTACAAATATTTTATGTTCCAGATCCTGCAAATCGAAAGTGGTCAATTGTTCTGTTATCGACCAAAACCACTGAAGGGTTAGATGAAAATTCAACTGAGGATGAACCTTTCATTGAGACGTTGCAATAATTTCGCAGCGGTCCCAATGTAGATGATGTTTTGTATGTCAAAGAAGTCTGTAATGAAGAAATTCGAATAGTCGATAGAGGGGTCAAATCTCTTAACCCTTTAAAAAAAGAGTTCAATAATCATGTTATATTTTTTTTTGTAATATACACCGTGTTACCTCGTGTTATTATTTATTCGGTATTGCATTTATGTACTCTAAATTAAACGTTAAACCACTTATGTAGATAATGACTTCCGCACGTGTTGGTGCTCTCAATCCCGAGGAACAACAAGTCTCTCAACCTGTTATTGCTCGCAGTGCAGAGGAACAATGACCTTCTGCACGTGATAGTGCTCCCAATCCTGAGGCACAACAGATCTCTCAACATGCTGCTGCTTGCAGTGCAGAGGTATAACAACCATCTGCACATGTCGATGCTACCACTCTAGAGGAACATATTGACGATGCTGATTCTGGGGAAATGGTAGGAGACAAAGGACTGACGATGCAGAAAAAACAGGAGCATCGTAGTTTGATGATGTTAGCAAAAATAATTAAGGTGAAAGTCAAAGGCATCAAATACGAGGTTAGATGGAATGTGCGAAGCCAGCATGTTAACTCCAACAATGTCATGTTTAGTAGTTACATTGAAATTGTCACTCGACAAAGCGTACTTATTTATGTATATTTGTGGCATCATGTTGTGCCCGGGATTAAGACACTGATATGGGAAGTGATTACAGTAACATTATGACATCATTTCTTTATTTTACTAAAAAATAAAATCATGAAACGATGACTTACTCTTCATCAACCATTGCGGAGTGCATTTATAGTAGATGACTCCCATAAGAAATATGTATTAATGCTTTCTGGAAGGATTCATAGAGAATTCCACACAATTCTAACAAGACATCATCTTAAAGATGCTGAAGGGAAAACAAACTCACACCCACCACTTATCCATGCACACCTGATAACCCAAGAAGTGTGATATGCGTTTACTGGTCGTCGTGCTGATGTGTATTTTTAGGTACATTGTGGCTAGTAATACGTTGTTTGACGATACGTGTATTCATCACTTTAATTGAAAATTTTTTATTTATGAAATAGCAACCGGGTGCTGGAAATAAGAAATAAGCTGCAAAACCAGTGTACCCCTACCGTAAAGCAAGGATGTGGTACACCTCACTTGAAAAAAAAATCGGTATGTATTTTAAATCCACCGCAATACTTTTACGTGACATGAAACAACACCATAATTATGTTCATCTGTTTATATGCAGATTGATGACTCCAAATCTAAAGTCACTTCCATCCCATGCCATGTGATATGGAAGGAGGCACGTGTAAATAAAGACGAGATACTAATATATGAAAACACACAAAAAGTGTGAGAAACATGTGTAAGTATTACATAATAAAAATTTGTTTTTCTTTAAATCTCTATTACATAACAATGATAACTTATTTTTCTATATTTTCTATCTGACATGGTCACAGGAATTAGCAACACCTGTACCAGATGAACACATACCATCGGTGGCCTTAAAGAGGCTAGAACAGTATGACCATGTCAGAGGTGCGGGTTTTAGAGTGACACCCTGAACATATTTTAAGAAAAAAAAAACAAGAGGATCAAAGTGAATTAATAAAACATATGAGAGAAAGAATAGATACCCTTGAAGAAGAATTCCAATGGTAGTGAGAGATGATGACAACTTTTATGGGGGGAGGTAAAGAGAAGAAACAACTAAAAAACAACCACCACGTGGAGATCCGGCCCCACCCTCACTAGCTATGAGGCGAGTCATTCCCCTCAAAGAGATGTCTTAGGCGAGGTAATCAATATTCGAATAAACGTTTCTATGAAATTTGAATCAGACAGACACTGATACCTTTCTCGTATTGATATTCTACAGGGTGATAATAACTGTGATTTATATCTATCAACACCCACCCATTTCCTTGTAGCGAGAGATGCGATATTCAATATCCAAAATGATATACTACACAGCAGACCACTTCCAACAGGTCATGTGCGAGTGTCGATTAGCGTAGCCCATGAGCTGAGTGTCAAGCTACCTATTCCAATTCATGAGGAAGATATTCATATGGTCAAAAAAGTTGTTAGAACGTTCATCACATGATTTTCACATCTTGTAAAAAACATGTCGATAAGGAGGTATTCATTTCCAATTTATTTTTCAAGCTAACCATTTAATAATTAATGAAAAAATGTATGAACCGATGAATGTTATTGTAGACGAATAAAGGGAAGGGGACAAAATGAAAGACTGACTCAAACCCATCTAAAGGATCGACTAACTGATCAAAAAGATCTACCGAAAGCACCATTACCCCACCCATTCTATATCCGTATTTGCTATCATTAAAGGTTCATGTGGATACAAAGTTAAAAGTTGGTTGTAATCACATAGTTTATTTTTGAATAAAATATGTATAGAGAGAAAGATCAAGAATTCATTGGTGTTGAGAGTGCAAGTAAAATCCTCGACTATGATTGGCTAGGCGGCTCAGTTGTAAATGTATACATGAGGTATGTTTTCATGATTTGATTTTCCAAAAGCTGATATACTATGCTAATTATGACTAAATACATTTCATATTTTTGGTAGGAATATATATAAAAAGAAATTAAAGGTATTTTTCTAGGAATTTTTTTGGACTCGTTAGTCCTCACATCACCTCTATAGAACAACCAAAAATAGATACTCGAAAATAAATGAAATAGTGGCAAGTCTGATCAAATCATTTGAAAGTAAAATTTCAGATGACAGAATCTATTTGATACCAACGATGCAGGGGTAAAACTCTTAAATTTAATCATATCAAATATATTTCCATTTCTTTCATTACTAATTCCTTTTTGTGTTTTTAGGTAGTATTGGATGCTCGTTGTGGTAAATTTAGATACTTAAAAGATTTATTTCCTGTATTCAATGCATAGATATCCAACAAACCGTCCACACGTGATAGAGTTTGTTAATTTGTAATACACCACATCCAACGTTTTGTAACTAAACATAAAGTTATATAATTTATATTATCTTTTAATGAGGATTATGTTATAATAGGGTGGTGCATCAATATCGTGAAAAAAATGAATGAGACTAGGGGCTAAGGACAAGAAAGAAGACAAGTTTTACGACTAGACAAATATCAGGGTATATATAATAAGATCTCACTATCCAAACACATATCAAAACAAATTAATTATTCTCCTCAATGTTTCTATAGTATCGGAAACAAACCAATTGAAAAGATTGCAGTTATTATGTTTATAAATTTATGAGAGAGATCATATTCTATGAACAAACTAGCATCCCTGAAGAGGTATTTTCGAAGATAATTACTATTCCATTTAAAATATTTATTAATCCTTTGTGTATTTATATTTTTCCATTACTACTATGACTGCCGAAAAGACTCGTATTCACAATACGACACAGATGTTCTTAGAAAGGAATGAGCAACATACCTGATGGAAGAATGTACACAAATAGCATGAAGATGTGATTTCTATAGAAGCAGTGGATTGTTTCATATTTATGTTTAATTTACTTCTTTTTAGTATTACTCACATAAGAATTGTTTTCTCATATAGGTGGATTACTTTGTTCGAGTTAGGGAGATTTGTTTGAAATTGATCATGCTCATGAGAGATTAGAATTTGAGGCTACAACTTAGAATTCAATGAGAAGGTAAAGTTTTTTTAATATACTATGTTTTCCCTCATAATATTATCTATTCTCTACCGCATTAACCTAATCTAAATTAGATGTTTGACAACTCATGAAAACAATGTCTTCCACAGACTTATTCTCCCTTAAAACCTTGTCACCCCTGCATTGCCAGCATTTATCACTTTCCTTCAAAGGAAATGAAGGTAACTTGAAAGAAAGTGATAAATGTCGACAATGCAATGTTTCCATTTTGACAAATAAAGAAAATGGAAAGCATGGTAACACATGATGTGGACAATATGACTCAAAGTGTGTCTTTTTATGCAATTAATTAATTTTTTCATCATTTTATCTACTATTTATAAGTTAATTTTCTTATCATTTTTATCTAATACTTATTTAGTTTTTTATACATATCTTTTGAGAAGTCATTTTTTTCTTTCAACTATCTGCAACAAGCCATAAAAGAGAAAACATGTTCCTTTAGAGTGGAAGAGGAAACCCCATGTTTCCTGAAATGTGAAATGAATCGTAAGGATGCATCTACCAAGGGATTTATCAGTAGTTGAATACAAATAATTACTTCCCAAAAGATCTATCATGAACATTTTCCTAAACAATGTAGTAATCAACTGCACCACAATATGATACACAGTGTGCTCAGTATGACTTGAAGTGTATATTTTTAGTTTATAATATTCTTTGATCCTTTAAGATTCATGTCTTCTGAACTACCATGATTTGATCCATGACTCATGATCATGATCTATGATATACAGGTTATGAATTTCTAATGTTAATATCACCTTCTAACATCTTTATGCTCATGTTATCCTTATATGATCATTGATATATCTATTGTTTACACTTATTAAGCATTTATGATCACCCTTTATTATGTTCCATATCCTTAGGTTATTAAGAATGATTTTATAAATGACATGTCTAAAAAGGTTTCTAGTAAATAATAACTTAATGAGAGACTCTTATGAACTAGTTATTTATGTTTCCATGTTTCCAAAAGCACTAAACCTAAACTATCCTAGCATGGATCATTATGTTATGAAAGGAATATTAATCTACTAATATGTGATATCTATGTATTAAATTTTTGGGTCAATATAGTTGGTATCATAGCAACTGACCTACTCAAAACCGATCAAAAAGAACAAGTGACCGATATCACTCAAAGCGTCTCTTTTTATTTAAAATTGACATTACTTTTAGTAAAAAGAACAAGTGACATACTGAAAATTGAGAAAATGCATTTATATTGTTTTGATACTTTAATAAAACGATCCATAAGTCATTTTTGATGTGTATAATTCAACCACACCTCAATCCGACACACGGTGTGACCGGTATAACTTTATGCATGTATTTTTGTATTAAATTGACATTAAATTTAGCAAAAAGAACAAGTGACATAATGAAAACTGAGAAAATGAATTCGGATTGTTTTGATGCTTTAGTAAAATGATCCATGAGTCATTTTTGACATGTGGTAATTAACCACACCTCAATCTGATGTATGGTGTGACCGGTATGACTAATAGTGTCTCTTATTAGTTTAAAATTGACATTTTAGTTCAAAACATGTCACTCACTGAAAACTATGAAAAATCATTCCAATTGTATTCATAATTTAGGAAAGATATTTATAAGTCATTTGTTATGTATATGAATCATTTTCATGTCAAACTGGCATACGATGTGATCGGTATGACTCAAAATGTGTGTTTTTAGTTTGAAATGACATTTTAGTAAAAAAAACTTCAATACTAAAAACCAAGAAAACACAATTGGATTGTTTTGATACTTTAGTATAATGATTTATAAGTCATTTTTTAAGTTTAGGAATAAAACAAACCTCAATACAATGCACGATGTTCCTGATATCACTCAAAGTGTCTCTTTTTATTTAAAATTGACATTACTTTTAGTAAAAAGAACAAGTGACATACTTAAAATGGAGAAAATGAATTTGAATTGTTTTTATACTTTATTAAAATGATCCATAAGTCATTTTTGATGTGTGGGAATCAATCTCACCTAAATTTGATGCACGTTGTGGCCGGTATGACTTTAAGTGTGTATTTTTAAATTAAATTGACATTAAATTCAACAAAAAGAACAAGTGACATATTGAAAACCAAGAAAACACATTCGGATTGTGTTAATACTTTATGAAAATGATCCATGATTCATTTTTGATGTATAGGAATCAACCATACCTCAATTCAATGCACGGTGTGATTAGTATGACTAAAAGTGTCTATTATCAGTTTAAAATTGATATTTTAGTTCAAAACGTGTCACCTACTGAAAACCAAGAAAATGTGCTCTGATTGTATTCATAATTGAGTAAAGAGATTCATAAGTCATTTTTTATGTTTATGAAGTAGTACCACATCAAATCGACGCACGATGTGATCGATATGACTCAAAATGCGTGTTTCTAGTTTGAAATGACATTTTAGTAAAAAAACACAATTGGCATACTAAAAATTGTGAAAATACATTTGTATTGTTTTAATACTTTATTAAAACTATATAAAAGTCATTTTTGACATGTAGGAATAAATCTTACCTCAATATGATGCACTGTGTGGCCGGTATAACTCAAAGTGTCTTTTTTATTTAAAATTGACATTAATTTAAGTAAAAACAACAAGTGACATACTAAAAACTGAGCAAACGTATTAAGATTGTTTTGATATTTTAAGAAAACTATCAATGAGTTATTTGTGATGTGTATGAGTCAACCACGTCTCAATATGACACATAGTGTGACCGGTATAATTCCAAGTGTGTCTTTTTATGTAAAATTGACATTCATTTAAGTAAAAAGAACAAGTGACATACTAAAAATTGAGAAAACACATTCATATTGTTTTTATATTTTAGTAAAATGATCCATGAGTTATTTTTTACGTGTAGGAGTCAACCACACCTCTATACGGCGCACGATGCGACCAGTATGACTCCAAGTGTGTCTTTTTATTTAAAATTGTCATTAATTTAAGTAAAAACAACAAGTGACCTACTAAAAACTGAGAAAATTCATTCATATTATTTTTATAATTTAGAAAAACAATACATGAGTCATTTTTGACATATAGGAATTTACCACACATCAATGTGATGCATGTTGTGACCGGTGTGACTAAAAGTGTCTGTTATCAGTTTAAAATTGATATTTTAGTTCAAAATGTGTCACTCAATGAAAATAAATAAAACACACCCTGATTATCTTGATAATTTAGTAAATATATTAATAATTTATTTTTGATGTGTATGAAGTCGTATCACATCAAACTGATGCACGATGCGATCGATACGACTCATAATGCATGTTTCCAGTTTGAAATGACATTTTAGTAAAAAAACACAACTAGCATACTAAAAACCAAGTAAACATATTCATATTCTTTTGATACTCTAGGAAAATGATCTATAAATCATTTGTGATTTTTAGGAATAAACCTAACCTCAATATGATGCATGGTGTGGCTGGTATAACTCAAAGTGTCTCTTTTTTATTTAAAATTGACATCAATTTAAGTAAAAACAACAAGTGACATACTGAATAAAAGTGAGTCATTTGAAATCAATTTAACACATTAGGATTGTTTTTATATTTTATTAAAACGATCCGTGAGTCATTTTTGACTCGTACAAGTCAATTTCACCTCAATACGATGCATGATGTGACAGGTATGACTCAAAGTGTGTCTTTTTATTTAAAATTGACATTAATTTAAGTAAAAAAACAAGTGATATACTAAAAACCAAGAAAACACATTATTATTGTTTTTATACTTTAGTAAAATTATCTATGAGTCATTTTTTACCTTTATGAACCAACCAAACCTCAATCTGATGCATGGTGTGACCGGTATAAATAAAAGTGTCTGTTATCAGTTTAAAATTGACATTTTAGTTCAAAATGCGTCACTCACTAAAAACCAAGAAAACACATTCTGACTATCTTGATAATTTAGGACAATGATTAAAAAGTCATTTTTGATGTGTATGGAGTAGTATCACATAAAACCAATGCACGATGTGACCAGTATGACTCATAATGCGTGTTTGTAGTTTGAAATGGCATTTTAGTAAAAAAACACAATTGGCATACTGAAAACCAAGAAAAAACATTCGGTTTGTTTTGATACTTTATTAAAATGATATATAAGTCATTTTTGATATGTAGGAATCATAATCACCTCAATAATACACACAGTGTGGCCGGTATAACTCAAAGTGTCTCTTTTTATTTAAAATTGACATTAATTTAAGTAAAAACAACAAGTGACATATTGAAAACTAAGCAAACACGCTCAGATTGTTTTAATATTTTAAGACAATGATCTATAAGTAATTTTTTAGATTTATGAATTAGTCTCACCTCAATATGATGCACGGTGTGGCCGGTATCACTCAAAGTGTCTCTTTTTATTTAAAATTGATATTAATTTAAGTAAAAACAAGTGACATAATGAAAACTAAGAAAATGAATTTGGATTGTTTTTATAATTTAGTATAATTATCCATGAGTCATTTGTGACATGTAGAAATAAAACCCACCTCAATCCGTTGTATGGTGTGACCGGTATGACTAAAAGTGCCCGTTATCAGTTTAAAATTGACATTTTAGTTCAAAATGTGTCACTCACTGAAAACCAAGAAAAATCACTCTGATTGTCTTGATAATTTAGGACAACAATTCATAAGTCATTTTTGCTATCTATGAAGTAGTATCATGTCAAACCAACGCACGATGCGACCAGTATGACTCATAATACGTGTTTCCAGTTTGAAATGACATTTTAGTAAAATAACACAACTGACATAATGAAAACCAAGAAAACATATTTGGATTATTTTTATACTCTAGAAAAATGATTTATAAGTCATTTGTGACATGTATTAATCATCTTCACCTCAATAAGAATCATAGTGTGGCTGGTATAACTCCAAATGTGTCATTATTTAAAATTGACATTAATTTTAGTAAAAGAACAAGTGACATACTCAAAACTGATCAAACACATTTATATTATTTTGATATTTTAGGACAATGATCCATAAATCATTTTTGACATGTAGGAATCAACCCCACCTCAATATGACACACAGTGTTACCGGTATAACTCCAAATGTGTCTTTTTTATTAAATATTAACATTTTATTAATGTATTCTTTCATATTAATGTTTAATTTATTTCTTTGTAGTATTACTAACATAATATTTGTTTTCTTATATAGGAATAATATTTTTCTTGGGTTGAGATGATTTTTTCGGAAACTGATACCATGGGTGTAAATTTTTGAGAGGGGATCATGAGCGTCAAAAGATGAAACATTATTATTTTTTAAATGTTTGTTGGATAATTGTATATGTAATTATATATAACATTGTTTGAAATGTATATAACAATGTTTTTTTGTATATACCATGCTGGAAATTTTTTTATTCCTGGTTTCACATTAAATGTATATATCATTATTTGAAATTACAGGTTTTTGTTGGGTGTGTTGTTATATTAAAAACACATTACAGCCAACAATGCCTTTATCAGTGCTATTTCAAGCACTGATAAAGGGGGTCCTTTATCAATATTTTTTTAGTGCAGATAAAGGACCCCTTTATCAGCACTTTTTTAGCACTGTTAATAGATATTTTGCACACTGTTAAAGGGCATATGTGTAGTAGTGTGAGTTAGGTTTAAAAAGGTGGATTAAAAATAATCTAGAATGTATGGTCACCGTAAATGATCAAATGGACCGTGAATGTTTAAAAATTTAAACTAGAGGATTTTATATGGTCTCATGCATTATCTTAGAGATCATATAATCAATTCATGCATATTGATAAAAAGTAAGTATTTTTTATTTCTAAGATTTGAAATTATGGGGGCTTGCCTCATTATGTGTGTAGGGTGGATGAAAGTTGTATAAGAGGAGCTCTATCCATTCCCCCTCTTCTCCCTTGGATTCATTGGTGATTTCCTTTCATTCAATTGGGAAATCCAAGGTAGCAGCCTCAATATCCCTCTAATCTCCTTTTCTCTTCATGTTTTTCCATTCTCGCCCCGGTTTTCTCATGTTAACTCGGGGTTTCTTCTTAAGTGTAAATGACTTGGGTTTTTTATGATTGTAGGGATTATAGTCTTCTCTTAAAGCTTTGGTCTTTATCTCTTTAGTATATTCACACTTGTTTATAGTAATTGCATCAAATTTGCTGGTAGTTTTATACCCTTGCTACTTCATGTCAAAAACCTCTATGCTTGTTTGCTCCTCTTTTCTATTTTGCATGTTTTGAGTTCCTTGTTGTTGTTCAACATGGTTTTTAAATGAATCCATGAGTGGTTTAATAAATACACATGTTTTTATGTTTATTTTTCACACAAACCCCAACCATGTCATTCGCCTTTAGTTATAAACATTTTAAACAAGCAAAGTAAAAAAAGGAACTAAATGAATTATACCATATTTGAGTACTCTTCAATGTCTCTTCAATTTCAAAATGAACTTTTAAAGTGGTTATAAAGGTAGTGAATATTTATCACCCGACTTAGATACTTTTTTGGTTGACATTTAATATGTTCCCCTTGAATTATGATATCATTGAACCCCTGTGTTAATATTGTTAAAGTGCATTGAATCCCCTTACTTATAATTGAATTATATGTGACTATACTTAATTATTGACTCGTGGAATGTTGTGAATCTTCGATATACATGGGTTTCATTTGTGAATGGGTTTTTATGTAACAACCCATACTTTTTAATATGATATATGCCTTCTTAATATATATGTCTAACACATTTAGGCATAAGATATGGAATACAACATGTGCACCACATGAAAAAATTCAATACAACTTTATTTCATCAATATAGATCATTACATGATGAGAATGAATATTAATTTTTTTTCGATAGGACAATAAAAACAAATGAATAAAATAAGTAAAATATGAAAATTCACAGGGTTGTGTGTTACGTTTGGCTAGTGTGGAAACCATTTTCTGGATAAGTGTTGGAATTTTTGGAAGGAGTGAATCTGAAAGTCAAATTCTAAAACTAGATGAAGATACTGGAGTGATGTAACCACAATTTGTAAGTTTGGAAACAAAGTAATTGAAAGCAACAATGATGGGTCTATGAGGTGGAAGTGAAAATATGAAAAGTACCTACATAAGAATCAATTTTGAAGTTATGTAATATGTTCTCAACATACATGATAGTTTATGCATGGTTTCTTCATAAGGTTATGTAAGGAGGACTCACAAAGTTTCCAGATATAAGTGTTGTTCACTGGACACTTCAGTTGAAGTAATGACACTCAATAAGTGATCAAACCTCGACGAAAAATCACTTGTAGCATTCAGAAAAGTGGTGAAATCGGTTGTTGTAATGAACTACGTCATTATAGGTTGTGAATTTTGGAGGAAGTTTGAATTTTTTGTCCCAGATCAGGGGACTTTCGGTGAATCGGGATTCATATTGGTAATCCAAGCATTGAAACATCACAAGGAGATGTTTTAGATGTGGAAAAAGGCTCGATTGCTGGTTTGGGTGATCGAGTGAGCATTGGAGAAGGGTCAGGGTGACCCATGAGCTGGTGGTGGTTATAGGATACAGACCATGCTATAGACCTGAGTGTTGTGGAATGGTGGGGGGTTGTGGTCTGTGATTTTTTTATAAAGGAAGGTGGTTTCACTATAGCCTGAAGGGTTGTGGCATGGTGGTGTCTGCGGGGGAGGGCCACAATGTAGAGCAGGGCATTGTTTTGTGGAGGGATCCCTTAGGGAAGGTTCCCTGTGACATAACCTAGGGGATACGCCATAGTGTGGCCCTAGTCGAGGGAGACCACGACATAGCCCACAAGGGTTACATTATGGAGGGTCCTCGGGTGGAAACCCCTTGAGTTCCCCACACTTAAGGTCGGAGGCCACACCATAGTGTGTCCTAATGAGGAAGCCCCATGCCATAGCTTGGGGGGTTGTGTTGTGAAGAGCCCTTATGAGGCAGGGCCTCAGGTGGCCCCAAGGTGGGATACATTGCAGAGCCTTGCTCCATGCTACAACCGGAGGCCAGGGGCGGGCCTTTGCATCGTAACCTGGGGGTTTGTGCCACAAGGCTATCCCACCCAACTTTTTTAATTAAGGTAAGACTGGTAATTAACCACTTTATCCCTTTAATTTCTTAGGGAATGAGGGCAATGAGGGAAATACATTGGACCCCCTCTCTTCTCCCTCTGACCCCCATGCCATGGGATGCTTTTTGTGTGATTATGTGGCATTTTAGATATGCTCTTCCCTCTATTACTCTCTATTCTTGTTCCCCTTTTACAACTACTGATTTTATTAGATTGTAGTTAGGGTTTTGGTGCTGATACCACCCAAGGATGGTGGAATTTGTTGATGGCATTGAATATTTTGACTAACAATGCTAGAGGAGATCATGGGAGGTTGATTGCATGTTGTCAGAAGTGCTTTTAGTGTAGTAAGTATGCGAGGTGCTAGAGAGCATAGAAGATCTTTGACGAGGCTCGATAGAGCCTGACTAGGGGTTAAATCCATGTTTGAGGTAGGTGGCCCCTACAATATAAAATCATACGCATATTTATTTATGAGTGTGCATACCTACATAATTTCATGAGTTTATGTAGGGGGATAGGGATTGGTAGAGCCCTTAAGTTTATAATAAGTGCTCTTAAGAACTTTAGGTAATTTGGGATCATCCAACGACTATGTATACAAGGGGGGAGGGCATTGGTCAGGTAGATGTAAGACCTTGGGTAGGTCTCAAGGTATGTCTGATGATGTGGGGTAACCTAGTTTAGGTTCTCAGGGATAGTGAGCAAGCATGAGAGGCTTGTCGTTGAGTGATGACGGGTGATGTGTTCGTGTGTCTCATGGGTGTTTAGGAAATCCCCATTGAGGTCAGAGGAGAGTCTTGGAATTTTAGAAGAGTGTGATGAGTCCATCAGGACTCGACACATGTGATAGAGTGGTTTTTCCTTTGGGTGGTGAGTTGAGAGATCTCTCTTAGGAGATGTGAGACTAAACTAGGCACACATCATGGGGTGTGATTATGGACATAACATTGGAATGAAAAGGGTGTTTTGGATGGGAATTGGACCCCACCTATTGACACTACTGGAATAAAAGAAAGGCATGAGTAAATAACCAATTTGAAATTAAAACAATCTTACACCATGGTAAGGAGTCCTAAGGTATATCAAATTTGGGATAACTAGGATTCTCACACCTAAATGACCAAGGATAAATAACCGGGTGTGCACTCACATCCCTAGATACTAGGCCTATGACTTTCAGTAGTGATATTTCATAGGGTAACATCAGCTATCCTTTTATATGGAGATTACCGATTTACCTCTCGGTTTTGGAAAGGCCTATAGGGGGTGACAAGATCTCAAGTTAGGATGACCACAACTACCATCCTCATACAGATGAAAAAATAGAGTGAACAAATCATATTCTATAGTATATTCTCTATATATAAATCTTGGACTTTAGAGGTGCTTGGGATTATCATTTGGGACTGGTCAAATTTTCCTATAACAATAGTTATCGATCGTCCATTCGAATGGTTTCCTTTGAAGCATTGTATGTTCGGCCTTATAAATCACCCTTTGTTGGCTTGAGGCAGGTGAAACATTTTTGGCCAGACCAAGTATTATTTAGGATATGATGATGAAGATCTGAACTATTCATCAGTAGTTGGTGAAGGCTTAGGGTTGAAAAAAATATTATGTGGATCATCGATTTTTTCCTTTTTAATTTTTAGTTGGTTACTGAATTTTATTTAATGTTTCACCTCATTTGGGTTACCAAAGACTTGGAAGGCAAGGGAAATTGGCCCCAAGGTACATGGGCCCTTTTAAGACCATTGATCAGATTGAAAAGGTGGCTTATCGGTTAGCATTACCACCTCATTTGGATATGATTCACAATGTGTTTCATATATCCCAACTCAATAAATATCATCCCAACCCTTCTCATATTCTAAATTTGGAAGAATTTGATTTGGAGTTGGATATATCGATAGTTAAGCAACCATTTCAGATAGTTGATTTCTTGGAAAATATCCTACATAGGAAATCCATCTTGTTAGTCTGAGTGATGTGGAAACATGAAATAGATTATCATAAAATGTGGGGGTGATAATCATACATGTGTGAGAAATAACCTCACCTCTTCTTTAACCAACCTTCTTCAATGTGAATTTTTGGGAGTAAAAAGAAATATCATGGGGATAATTGTCACAACTCAGTATTTTTTAGGTACAAAATGTTTGTTTATATTTATTTTCGCTCTCTTACTAATCTTATCCATCTTTTGGGTGCTTTATCCCATTTAAAGAGCTATAACATTGCAACTGTATATGTTTATGACATGAACACATTTTTCATGTCATGAATGGTTCCAGGCATATGGTTGATGTTCCAGGCATAAGGAATTCACGATGAGAATATGAATTCATTCCATGAATTTTTTGGAGCGGAGTCCCCAATTTCGATACTTGGTAGTTCATGGAATAAACCACCTATTCATGTCATGAACCAGATGATTCGAAGAGATTCACAACATGAATCTTGTTTCACATCATGAACCCATCAACACATATTTTAAATTATTGGTTTTTTCTATTTCCCTTTGGGCTGGTTTAACCCTATAATTCCATTATTTTTCCACTCTCTAACCTAGCCATATATCTCCCATTTGAACTTCTTATCTCGTTTCTTCTTGGTGTGATTTTGGTGGGAATTCACACTAGATCTTCATGGTAAGTGGATTATCTTATCTTTATTTTATCTTTCCTCCTTATCTCTGGTGTTTTCCTTCCACCCAAAGGCTATAGTGGCCTAGGGTTTGTTGGATCTAAATTTCTTGATGGGGATTTATGGTTCAGGGTTTTCTCTTGCCTCCTAGGAGTCTCTTCTCCCTTCAGCTTGTGGATCCTAATTGGTTGTGGATTATTTCAAGTGTTTGAGGTGGGTGGTTTCATAAAAATGATTTTTTATATAAATCATGGTTTCTTTCACATGTTTAAATTAGTTTTTAAAATTTTCAAAGGCATGGTTTTGAATCCTGGAGAGTTTTTTTGAAGGTTACAAATGAATTGATGCTAAAAATGATTCATAAGGAATGTTTATGTTTGGGTTTGGGTTTTTTTTATTGTACTTGATAAAGTTTTATTATGATCGATAAAATGAACCTTGAAATTGTCTTTAATTTTAAAAATAGTGCCTTCTTGAGATGAGGACACCCCACAGGAGCTTGAGTATTTAGGCGACTAATCTAGGACAAGTATAACAAAGTATGGTTATCCTCCCTAATATTGAATATACACTACAACACTAACTGAAACATTGATAAGGTAGGGAGAATTTTTTTAGTAATCTCCAATACCTAGGCCTAAGTTCTAGGGATGTGAGTTTTCACTATTTTATTTAGACTTGGTTATTGAGGTGTTAGGATCCTAATTATCTTAGACCTAATATACCTATGGGATCCTTACCATGGTGCAAGATTGTTTTACTTTCAAATTGGTTATTTACTCACACCTTTATTTTAAATTGGTGTAAAATATTTATTCCCCCCATTTTATGTAAAATGAGGTAAATATTATCTCCTTTGGTTTTATTTCTTTAAATTTAGCATAATTGGGTTGTTTAATAAAGTCTTCTTATGAAACACTTGGTGAGATCCTACTGATCTCATTATGATCACACTTTGCATACACTAAATGAGTGTTTATAGATTTTGTTATTTCTGATGTAGGTAGTGGTAAGGCACCACTTAGAGGTGGTGGGTTCTCATGTTAGTTAGGTATAATTTGTGGTGGTGGAATAGTGGGATGTTGACCCACCTATAGTATGAAGATGTGTTGCAATATTTTGGTTTACTTTATTTTATCCCTTAGACTAATACTTGTATTACCTCAACGTAACTCCTATCATTTCTTATTTTGTATTTTTACCTATATTTTATTTCTATGAACTTGTTTAGAGAGTTCATTTATTTATTATATATATTGGAATGCTATTTTATTCCTTTTTTTCTTGACAGATCAGTCTTAATGTCTTTAGGGGTGAAATAGTTCCAAAAGTTAGTTCTTTGATGCCTAGATGCTTATCGCCAACTTGTGGGGATTGGTAAATCCCTTTAGGACTTATCATGGGTAGAATCAGGAATTCATATTAGGGTTGATTCAGGTTGGTTCATGAATGTTCCAAGGTTTTAAATAGGTCCCCTTGTAGGGGTTGATCTATCATGGATTTGATCCATGAAGTCAAGATGATTACCGATTTTTACTACCATGGATTTAGATCCATGATGAATATTGGTTCTAGGGTTGGACACAATTATCCTCACAATTGTTGGGTTTCCATGGATTTAATCCATGGAGATGAGATGCTTATTGATTTGGGTTTCCATGGATTTAGAGTTGAGATGACTACTCATTTGGGTTGCCTTGGTTTTGATCCTTAAAGTCATGATGATACACTAGTTCATAGTTGGATATGGATCCTCCCCCATAGTTTTTGGTTCACCTTAGACTTTATCCTTGATATTGAAATGATATTGGGTCATTTCGGTTATGTGGCATGCTCAAAGACACCCCAACACTGCCCAAAGCAGGTTTGGGTTTATCCTAGGTTTAATGGAAGAACTGAGGATAAATGGTAGTTATTTATTTATACTTCCACATTTATTTATTTATGTTTCTAAGAATATCACATATATACACTACATTTATAGGTTATGTATGAGACCGCATTGGTATTGCCTTACTACATTGTACTCACATCTTTCTCGGGAAGCCATGACACTTGGGTACCCAAGAAGACTTCAATGACTACAAGTTTAAGTTGGGAAGAGGCGTGATATTAGATCATTCAGCTTGATAACTTAGATGGGATTGGAGTTTGGGAAGAGTTGAGGCTCAAGGATATAGAAGAGCCACTTGTACATTTATTTTATTCTTGTTTTTAGTTTGTATATGTGGTCAGGCCGGTGGGTGGCCAGTGAGTCTGTATGACCATATGCTTCCGCATTTCATTTTGATATTGATGGATATGTTTATTGATTCCATGTACTCTGATTATATTATGATGGATGATGTTTGGTAATTTTTCCTTTTTATTACACACTCTAATATGGAGGTATAGTCTCTCTATGGTAATGCCCTAGACCCCCACTACTAGTCGACAACCTTTGTCATATGGGGAGGCGCACCTAAGGTCCAATGGTGACCCCTCTAGTATGGGAACCACTCAATGGCCATAGACCGGAGGTGAGATGTTACAAAGTGGTATCAGAGCTTTTATGTGGTTGGTATCATAGGTTTATCTGTGTTTTGTTTTGTATTACTATTTGAGGAGATGGTAGATGGGTGACATAGGAACATGTCAGATCTTATAATGAATATCAGACTGGTGTATTATGAAAACCTTTATGATAGGAAGTCTAGATTACCAGGGGCATGGGATTTTTTTTCTTGGTTTCTGATTTTATGACTGTATGGTTTCACCTAGTGTGACACACTTGGATTTTTGAGATTTATGATTTATTGGCTTTTAGAACTTGGACTGTTGGCAAGAGGCTGATGTACACACATCATATTTTTCATGTAGGATTCACATGACATTCACATGCATGTGTCTAGTTGATATCACTAATGATAGAGGGTTTAATTGTTTAAAGTATCAGTACCAACTTATATGGTATTTTACCATATAACTTATTGGTGGAATTCAACTCAACTAGACCATGTTATATGGATCTTATGATAATAAGTCTTGTGGATCTATGACATGATGCTCCTTGATTATGGATATGTATTCCTTTGATATAAAATATACACAGTGACCCTAGAATACCAATATAAGCATCTTATGATTTGTGATGAACCCTTTGGGGGTGATTAAGAAAATTAGTTCAATTATTTAAAGTGTATGCAACATCCTATATAGTGTTTTCCCATATATCTTGGTGGTGGAATTCTACTTAATTAAACTACATTACTATGGTATACATGACATAGATCATGGTAGGGTGATGTCATTGTATATTCACGCGTAGAAAGATGAGGGTGTGATCCTCAAGGGGGTGACTCCCGTATATGGAGGCCTCATGAAGACCAACCTAAGACTATAGATTCTCAAGGGGGTAGTTCCTTAAGTGGATACTCAATGAAAATCAATGCCCTATTAGGTGGTGTGTTGGCATGTGATGTTGGATATGGATATGTGAGAACCTATAGTGGGTGTGTTGGCATGTGAGGTGCTAGGTTAATTTTGAGACGAGAGCAGATATGTGCCCCATGAGTGGTGATTTAAATGAGATATGACCTATGGGTTAGGTGGGAGAAACTAGTGCTTTGTGATGCATCTCAGGATAGGTAATCTAGGTGCTATAGATGATATGAGATGTGATATATGAGGGTAACTCGAGTGAAGGATTATCCCAGGCTTGTGAGTGACTTAAAGGTGGGAAGCATGGGGAGATTCTTTGGGTTGAGATTGACACACATTGTCATGAACTAGCCTAGGTACCTTGGTAACCTGATAATCGAGCCAGTACTGACATAGCCCGAAGGGTGTTCTCGATCCCCACGGGTCTACGACTAGAACCTGACATCATACAAAAAGAGAGTGGGAATGATTTTACCCCAAAAAATGTGGAAGTAAAAGAGACAAGTAAGCAATGCATACAAAAGAAACTCCACTAGGAAAACTGTGCCAAAAATCAAATGGGCATAACAAACCAAAGTACTATATAAAAAGTACCAAAATAAGAAAACTCCCTAAGTCTCTATGGATACAACTCATCAAGTCCATAGATCAATATCTAGAACCACCTCCAAGTGGTGATTTACCCCTGCCCAAACCTAGAAGGAGATAATCTACAAACAGTCGAAGGCACAAGTAGGGTGTGAGCTAAAAATCCAAGTAGGGTTTTACCAAGAATTCCATAACAGATTCCAATATTAAATTAACCAAAGAGATATTTCAATTTAAAACAAACAGGTTTGGAATTTCAAAGAGCATAAATGAAACGATTCATGCTTTACATTTAAAATGATGAAAATTATTTTAAAATAAATGATTCACATTTCAACTGAGGGAATATTTTTAAAACAACGCCACTTTTCACAAATGGATTTAATAATTTTTTTATATAAAATAGTTTATATAAATCAGAATACGTGTAAATTTTTTTACAACAATGACACATATTCATTTTCAATACAAACAAGTGAGAAACATGGTCATATTCCTAAGAAGGTACGATAGTTCTAGGATATAGGGACTCCACACTCAAGGTGATACGAAAAATATATACATAATCTCCTTTGATCTCAAGAAAAAGAGGACTCATCACCATCACCTAAGGGATGTGATGTACTGATATGATCTTTTAGAACGTTGTAAATCGTAAAGTGTTATCCAAATAACTCACTAACCACCTAAGGCTTTCATGTGTTCTAATAACAAAACAATGATGGGAAATTTATTTTAAGAATTCTTAAAATGCAATTAATCCCGTTATCCATTTCAAATATACCAATTTCAATTTAAAAACCAAAATGGGGTTTTTGATATAAAAAATTGCCTTTTCACCATGATAAAATCCTAATATTTCTATCAAAACCACTTTAAGACATTTTCACAATATAAGAACTTGAAATCAATTCAAAATTCAATTTCACAATCCACTTTAACAAATTAAATTCAATAATTTAATTTTCCACAAGATTCCATCAATTTCACAATAAACCCCTAACTCAATGGAATTTGGGTTTTTCACAATTTTCCATCAAATCCATTTCCATAATTAAATTTAATAATTTAATTGAAATAATTTACACAAAATCCACAATTTAAATTAAAAATTTTAAATTTTCACAATTTTCCATAAACATGTCCCAATTCAATGGAATTGGGGTTTTTCCCAAAATCATTCCAAAAACCCATTTTGAAACCAATTGAAATCCATTTAATTAAAATAAAGAAATTTAATTCAAATAATTGAAATTAAATAAAAAATTTAAGGTTAATAAAAATTAGGCATCATAACGGAACCACCTACCTCAGGATCAACAGATCTCAAATTGTAAAGCTGTAAATAGAAAACTCCAACAGAGAATAATGACAACAAGGATCTACGAAAAAAACCTAGGTTTAGATCCAAAACAGTGGGTATTATATCCGCAAATAAACATGTGGATCCATCAAACCCTAGGGAGGAGAAGAGAGATTGTGGAAGAACGAGAATGGGAAGAGGTAACCTATCAAGTGAAGATCAAAGGGTGTTCCTCAAACTTCAAATCGCTTTAGGGAGAGATCTGAGGGACCAAGAAATCTTCTTGGGATCTCCAAGGGAGAAATCACTTCTAGGCCATACTGGTCTTTCAATAGCCTAAAGGGGGGTTTGAGAATTTTTAATTAAAATTCGGATTAGTCAAAAACCCATACACACGGTTTCCTAGGCAAAGGCGCATGATTTAGAAAAACTATGTGCAAGCCATGCTCCTGTTTTAAATGGGCCACATGGTTTCCCCTAAGAGGGAACATGATTTGTAAACTATACACCAATTGTGTAAAATCCCACTAACTTGGGTTACATGGTTTGATCTGAGGGGGCGCACAGTTTGGGAAAACCGTGTGCCAACCATGAACTGGCCCAAAAATTTCCAAAAAAATCAAAAAGAAAAACACTCAAAGTAACCCCAAATGAAACCCAACCAGATCATGATAAAAAAGAGGGGGTTATAAATACCTGAAAATAGTAATAGGATGTTACAACCTCCCCACCATAGTAACTTTCTATCCCCAAAATCCCATGAAAAATATCCCATGCCAAAAATATGAGGCCAATGCTCTCTCATTAGTGCCTCCCTCTCCCACATATCATGATTATCATAACAATGATGCCAAAGAACATGAACCAAAAGTATCTTCCTCCCAAGAAGTACCTTAGTTTTAGAATCAACTATCCTGACTGGACATTCAGTCATGGATAAATCAGGTTCAACCTCAATATCACTCTAGATCAGAACATGAGATGCATCTGATAGATACTTTTGAATATGTGATACATGGAACGTGTTATATATCTACATCAACTATGATGGAAGTGCTAAACGATAATAAACTTTCCCACCTACTCAATAACTTCAAAATGTCCCACAAAATGAGGAGAAAGTTTCCCTTTCCTCCCAATTTTTCAATGACTCAACCGAGGTTAAACTTTCAAGAATACCTGGTCACTAACTGAGAATTCCAAAGGTCTATAGTGATCATCAACATATGACTTATATAATCTATGTGCCATCACCATTCTCTGAAGAATCGACTGAATATTTTCTATCGTCTCTTGGATCAAGATTGGTCCAACCAAGGAACTTTCACCAATCTCTGACCAACACAATAGAGATTTGAAAGGCTGACCATACAAGGCCTCAAAAGGATCTATTCTGATCATGGAATGGTAACTACTATTATAATAAAACTCAACCATCCCCAAGTGATCATCCCAATCTTCACCAAAGTTGAGAACACAAGTGTAAATCATATCCTCAAGAATCTATATAGATCTTTCTATCTGTCCATCTGACTGTGGATGGTATGTCGTACTCAAATGGATGTGAGATCCTAGTTCCTTTTGAATCCAAAAGAGAGGAGTGAACTGAGGATCCCTATTATAAACTATAGTAGAAAGAACTCTGTGAAAATGAACAATCTCTTTTACATAGATATTTCCCAACTCCTCAACTTTGGTTGTATCATGAATGGGTGTAATGTGTTCCAATTTAGTCATCCTGTAGATCACAACCCATATCAAATTATTCTTTCTCTGGGTAAATGGAAACCCAACCACAAGGTCCATAAAGATATCATCCCACTTCCAAGTAGGGATTGGAAGTGGCTAAAGTAAACATGAAGGTTTCTGGTGCTCAACCATAACCTGTTGGCATGTATAACAAAAAGAAACAAACTTTGAAATTCCCCATATCATACATAGACACTTTAACTATTGTTGTATGTCATAGAACATCTTCATGGATCCTAGGTGTACTACCCACTAGGAGCTATGAAAATCCACCATTATAGATTTTCTTACCAAAGACGGTACCATAAAATGGTTTTGAAAGCATAAAATGCCATCTTTGGAGAACAACCAATCAAGCACAGTCTCCCCACCATTAAGAGAGTATTTAATACTATGTAACTCATCATCAATCTGCTATTCTTGTAGAATCAATTCGAGAAGAGTGGATGTCAACTAAACACTGGCCAAGGAAACCTCAACCCCTAATTCCTAGACTCTAATATGAAACTGTGCAAAGAGAGCCATCAAGTTCTACTCTTCCAATGATTCTTTCACTGCCTGGGTTGGAAGTTTCCTACTCAAATCATATGAAAATACATTCCCTTTCCCTGGGGTATAGGCAATGTTGAAATTGAAAGATTATAGGTATTCCACCCAACACCTCTAGCAGACATTCAAATATTTTTGAGAGAAGATATAACTCAAGTTCTTGTGGTCTGAAAACATGGTAAACCTTTCTCTATAAAGGTAATGCCATCAAATCTTAAGTGAATGCATCACATTTTTAAGTTCAAGGTTGCGTGTTATATAATTATTCTCATGTGTTCTAAGATGATTAGATCTATAAGCAACAACATGGTTATCCTATATAATAATGTAACCCAACCTTGAACCTGATGCATCACAAAAGGCCACATATCCCTACCCTACCTATGGAAGAGTCAACACCAGCACAGTAGTCAAAATACATTTTATCTCAACAAAAGAATTATAACATTTCTCATCCCAAGAAAACTGTACTCCCTTTTGAGCGAGTTCCATCATTATAGAATCCAACTTTGAGAAGTCCTTAATAAACCGATGATAATATCCAACTAAGACTAAGAAGCTCTGAGTCTCGAAGACATTTTGTGGTTTCTCCTAAGTCATAACCGCCTTCACCTTCTTAGGATCAACTGACATTCCTTGTTCCGACACTACATGCCCTAATAAATTCACTTCCCAAATCTATAAATCATATTTTGAAATCTCGACATAAAGTTGATGATTTATTAACAAACTTAGAACTGTTCTAAGATAATGCACATGACCCTCCTTGGACTTATAGTAAATGAGGATGTCATCCACAAAGACTACCGTGAAGGTATTAAGATACTCTTGGAAAATAATTTTCATCAAATCTATGAAAATTTCAGGTGCATTGGTTAGACCAAAGGGCATGACATGGTACTCATAATGATTGTACCTACTTCAAAAGGTAGTTTTCTGAATGCCAGATTCTTTTATCCTTAATTGATGGAAGCCGAAACAAAGATCAATCTTAGAGAACCACTTTGCACCTTTTAACTAATCAAACATATTTTCAATCCATGGTAACAAATATATTTTCTTTACCGTAACTCAATTGATCTTCTGGTAATCAACACATAGGCGAAGTGAACTATCAACCTTCTTAGCAAAGAGAACTAGCATCGCCCAAGGTGACACGCTTGGGCGTATGAATCCTTTCTCAATAAGATCATCCAACTGGGAATTCAACTCTTTAATTTCATCTGGTACTATATGGTAAGAGGGAATAGACACTAGTTGAGTACTAGACATTAAGTCAATAGAAAACTCAACCTCCCTTATTAGGGGAAAACCCAAGAAGTCTGAAGAAAATATGTCGAAAAACTCAACGATGACTAGAGGGAGATCATTGCTCAAATATTTCCACTCTAGATAAAAGGAAAACACCAATATTACTTTCCCCAAATTCGAATAAGAAGGTCAGACTCTGCTCAAACTTGGGTCCCATTCTCCTTGAAAGACACGACACACACCATTGGGTGTAGTGAAGGAGACCCGTCGAAGATAACAATCAATTTAGTATTTATTATCAATGAGATAATCCATCCCAAAAATGAAGTCAAGTGGTTTCATGTTGAGAAATAGAAAACTACAAGTAAGCTCGACATCTAAGATAAAGAAAACACAAGCGGGACTACAGAGACCCTACTCTCTCTTCATACCAAGGGGTGTAACAATATCCATTGCACAAGATAAAAGCTCCATAAGAAGATTAAGATGATTATCAATATGGGTTAAAATAAATGAATGAGATGCACCAATATCAAATAGAGCAGCCACTAATGATGAAGCTATAGTAATGGTACCTCTCACGGTTGCTGGACCTATATGCACTTCCTTTGGAGACTCTTCCATTATGTGAAGAATATTTATTCTAGATGCCTGTGGATGTACCCATTTTTCACGTGAATTATCTAATTGTTCCACATTTTTAGAAGGTGTTGATGATATCATTCCACTATGTAGGGTGAAATAAACATGGAAGAATCTCTACAAGTGACCTGAGCGTCCACAGGAGCCACAGTTCTTGGGTACCTCGGTGCAAACCCTCTTTGAATATACTAGTTTGACGCACTAGTAAAAAACTAAATGACATATTCTAGGAACTAAAAGATGTCTATAATGACTCTAATGTAGAGAATCATCACACTTCCTATTTCCCTTAGAGGAGTGCACACTGAGACTAGGAGAGAAAGAAAACCCTGATAACCTTGACTTACTAGCCAGGTCCATCTCGACCGTTAGCGCTCTATCCAATACATCAGCATAAGAAGGCAACTTCAGCAAGAAAACCTAAAAATTAATATCCTGAAGAATTTCCAACTCAAACCTTCAAGCCTTCATCTTCTCATTCGGTACTATCTTAGGTGAAAAATGCATGAGCTCAGCAAAATGATTTGCATACTCTGTCACAGTCATGTTATCTTGCTCAAGTTTGAAGAAATCTGTATCCTTAGATAACAACATCAACTCTGGATATAATTTTTTGGTAAAAATAACCTTTAAGTATTTCCACTCTAATCCCTAATGCTTCTTCACCATCACCATCATGTCCCACTTTCTCATAATCGGTCCTTCCAACACAAAGTTGGCACACATCACTTTGATTTCATCGGGTGTTTCCAAGAACCCAAAAAAAAAACTATATTCTACTCAACCACTCCTCAACCTATTGAGGATCATTTTATCCTTTGAACAATTCTAGATTTTGTTGAAGTAACTCTTGAGAACATCCCTATGAGGTTCCACAGTTGGAGCCTAAACGGGAACCAGAGGTGGTGCCTATCCCAAAGCTTGGACAACACACACAATCACTTCAACCAAATTTGGGTCCATAAGAGGATTCACTCGCTAAGGTTCAACAACAGATTACTCCTAGATATGATTCACACATCTTCTCTAAGGAATGATTCTACACAACATCAACATACAACAAAGGAGACGTCATATTTACACTCAAACAGAGCAAAAAGGAAATTAATACCAATAGATATAAAAAATAAAATTTGGATTTCAATCTATCCAAATAAAAATAGGGAAGATACTATAACTAATACACAAGACGTCTTTACCTAATTACCCTGGAAACTTAAGGTTCATTGCAGTGAGATCTGGCCAGACACTCAATCACAACTACCTCCTAAGTCTCGACAAGATTTCACAAATTCATATTTACTTCAAGATAAGAATCTCAACCTGGAGATCTGATACCAATTTTTCATGAACCAACCCATGTACCCTAGTAAACCCATAACTGAGTAAGTATTGACATATCTCGAAGGGATTTCCTGATCCCCACAAGTCGATTACTAACACCCGACATCATACAAAAAGATAGTGGAAACGATTTTTCCCCAAACAATGTGGAAGTAAAAGAGACAAGTTAGTAATTCATACAAAATAAACTCTACTGGGATAACTGTACCAAAATTCAAATGGAAATAATAGCCTAGAGTGCTATAAAAAAAGTACCATAATAGGAAAATTGCCCAAGTCCCAATAGATGCAACTCACCAAGTCCATAGACCAACAACTAGAACCACCTCCAAGTGGTGTTTTACCCCTTCTCAAACCTTGAAGGATATAATCTATAAACACCTAAAGGCATAGGTAGGTTGTGAGCTAAAAAGATCAGTAGGGTCTCACTAAGTATTCCATAATAGATGCCAGTATTAAATTAACCAAAGAGAGCTTTCAATTTAAAACAAATCGGTTTGAAATTTCAAAGAGCATAAATGAAACAATTCATGCTTTACATTTCAAATGATGGAAATACTTTTAAAACAAAAGATTCACATTTCAAATGATGGAATATTTCTAAAATAATGACACTTTTCAAAAATAGATAAAATAATTTTTTTTATATAAAATAGTTTATATAAATAAGAAGGCATATAAAATAGTTTACAACAATGACATATATTCATTTGAAATATAGACTAGAGAGCAACATGGTCATATGCCTAAGAAGGTATGATATTTATAGGCTATAGGGACTCTAAACTCAAGGTGATATGGAAAATATGTACATACACCCCTTTGATCTCTGGACAAAGAGGACTCATCACCATCGCCTAAGGGATGTGATGTGTTGATATGGTGTTTTAGAATGTTGTAAATCATAAAGTGTCATCCAAATAACTCACTAACTACCTAAGGATTACATGTTCTCTAATAACAAAATAATTTTGGGAAATTTATTTTAATAATGCTTAAAATAAAATTAATCCCATTCTTCAGTTAAAATATGCCAATTTCCATTTAAAAACCAAAATGAGTTTTTTAATAAAAAACGTGCCTTTTCACTAAGATAAAACCCTAAGGTTTCTATCAAAACCACTAAGAAATTTTCACAATATAAAAAATCGAAATCAATTCACAATTAAATTTCACTATCCACTTTCACAAATTAAATTCAATAATTTAATTTTCCACAAGATTCTGCCAATTTCACAATAAACCCCCGACTTAATGGAATTGGGGGTTTTCACAATTTTCCATAAAATATATTTCTAAAATTAAATTCAAAAATTTATTTGAAATAATTTCCACCTAATCCAAAATTCAAACTATACAATTTAAAATTTCATAATTTTCCATAAACATGCCCCAATTCAATGGAATTGGGGGTTTTCCCAAAATCATGCCAAAAACCAATTTTAAAACCAATTAAAATCCATTTAATTAAAATCAATAAATTTCATTTAATATAAACAATTGAAATTAAATAAATCAATTTAGGATTAATAAAAATCGAGTATCATAACAAAACCACCTACCTCAGGATCAACAGATCTCGAATTCCAAAGTCATAAATGAAAAACTCTAATGGAGAACGAAAATAATAAGGATCTATGAAACAAACCTAGGTTTATATCTAAAATATTGGGCATTAGATTCATAAATCAACTTAGAGATCCATGGAACCCTAGTGAGGAGAAGATATATAATGAAAGAACGAGAACAAGAAGATGAAACCTACTGGGTGAAGATCAAAGGGCATTCCTCAAGATTTGAATCACTTCTAGGAAGGATTTGAGGGGCCAAGAACTCTTATTTGGAGCTCCAAGGAAGAGAAAAATATCTTATAGGTTGTATTAGTCCATAAGGGGCCTAGAAGGGAGGTTTTTTAATTTTTAATTAAAATTCGGATTAGTAAAAAACTCGTCTGCATGGTTTCCTAGGAAGAGGTTCACGATTTAGAAAAACCGTGCACAAGTCATGCACCTATTTTAAATGGGATGCATGGTTTACCCTAAGAGGGGGAATAGTTTTTAAACCGTGCACCAACCATGTGGAATCCCACTACCTTGGGTTGCATGGTTTGCTCTGAGGGGGCGCACAGTTTGGGAAAACCGTGAGCCAAACGCGTACTAGCCTAGAAATTTCCAAAAATTAAAAAAACACTCAAATCAACCCCAAATTAAACCCAACCAAAGAATGAAAAAAAAGAGGGGTTTAGGAATACCTGAAAATAGTAACAGGATGTTACACAAATGATGTTCTACTAAATATGGGATACAAACATGGTGATTACTTAGATGATATGAACAAGGAAGGCATGGGTTGGTGCCTTTCCTTAAGATCAGTGCACAGGAGGTGTTGCCATATACAATTTAAGCATGATTTTGCATTGAGTTTTCATGGGTAAAACACATTGAGTATTAATGATTTAGTATCAAAAGGGGTTTTCGAAGGGAAGGACCGATTGAGTATCTAGCCTGGTTGACTTTGGATGTGCTTTTAGGAGTGTGGTTAGATGATCATAATTTTGGAATGATTCTAGTTGGTGAGAGATCATGAGATAGACCATGGCATATGTGAAATGCCTTATTTCAAAGGGGATCACTAGGGGTTATTCTAGTTAGATGAGATTGACATGATAAGAAGCATGGTCAGTAATTTAGGTGAGTGAGCCTGGGAATTTTGATGTGCGACTCATGGGATAATGGGTTGGTTGATATGACAGGGTGGTATTGGAGTATATATCCATTGGTTTTATATGATATGATGATAGAGTGTGTTGGTTACACATGGTGCTTGTTAAATTATGAATTGGTGAGTGGTCATGTATGAGTCAAGGATCTATGGAATTGATGAAATTATTGCAGGCTCAGTTGTTTGGAGTTTTGATAAAAAAGGGAAATGTTACTTCATGGAAGAAAAGACATAAAAAATGGATTGGGTGTGATGGAATGAACGAACCGAGGTTGTTCCTTGAAATGTAATTCTAGGAGGGTGTGGTGTCAGAATTAAATATGGATTGGGAGGAGAAACACATGTGTAATGATGAAATTTTTTTAGGTTGTGCTCATGGAGTAGTACAAGGGAAACCATATGGTGTGGAGCACACCATTGGCCATAGAGTGTGTGACTCTTGTTACATATGTAATTCAATAGATGTAAAGGGTGATGTTCCCATGAGCTAGGAACGATTTCCATTTGATGTTTTGTGTTGGAACTCAAGTATGAGTGGGATGGTCACATCTAGTCATTATATGTTGTAATGGATGGATCATGAGTTGTAGAGGTGTGACCCTGTGTGGTTAAGGTTATGGGGATTAATGAGATCAATTTTTGGAAGGTCAATATGACACAATCATGTTGGTGTGTAGATAAATCTGATTTTATATGGTCCTTGGGTGAATACCAAATTTGAGATTCATATGGGGTATTAGATGAATTCTTTGTAGCAACATCGGGATTAAGATGAATTTGATATAATTCAACCATTGGTTAGATCAGAGGTGTGTCAATGATTGGATGAGAGAATGATGACAATTTTAATTGGTTTTTTTAGGATCCAACCATGGAATTACTCCAAAAGTTAGGTACATACTTCAATATGGGTGTTGGATGATCTTAAGATGCCTTCAGGTTTTAAGGCATCGTGATCGAGTGATGTAATTGTAGAATCATAAAAGTATGTATGAAAAAACACTACAAGAGGGGGTGAATTATAGTTTGAAAATAACTAACAATTTTCATCCTCCTTAATATATAAGTTGATCAATTTTTTGAATTACTGATCAAATCAAATATTAGAGTAAAAACAATTTATACAATGGAAATAAAGTTATCAATATTTTATAAATTATTGACAAAAGAGTTATAACATTAAAAATTTAAACTAACTGTATTAAAATAAATAATAAAAGAATTAACTCAATAGAAATTTATGAAATCATAAAATGGAAGTTTAAAACTAAACACATAGTATTGGTTAACAAACCAAATACTCATTTAAAAGGATATTATTAAAACCTCACTTTTAAACCAAAGATAAAGGTATATTAGTAGACCTAATATAATATATCCATGAATTTAAATCTATTATAAGGTATCCACTTATTAAATCCAAAATCTTAGATCTATATTCCTTACCTTAGAATCCCTCGATCAGTCTAATCAGAATTTCCCACTTCAATAACCCGAAGCTTGGTTTACCCATTACTTTGACCGGTAGCTAGGTACTTCCGATATTACAACCAGTAACTTGATATGCCTTCTAGTTTGTTTGGTAGCTCAGTTTTATCTTTTTATACTCAAAAATCCATTGAAAAACTTTTTGGTTACACAATAATTACAATAATAAGATCAATAGATTTACAAGGAAAACCTAACAACGGTAGCTGTATCACCCTCAGTTTCAAGTAACTAACCCTTTCTTTATGCTTTTTAAGTATATAAAGTGTTTGGGTGAAGTTTAGGAGTATTTTTAAGACTTTTGGAATGTTTTAGGGCTTTTATAAAAGTGCATGGTTTGAGAAAAATTTGTAGAAACTGTGAAATTCCTATAAGAAACCGTGTAGATTTAGGTAGGGGCTAATGGGAAGGCACACGGGTAGGCGCATGATTTTCCCAAACCGTGCGACCACCTAGGAGAAAACATGAAAAGTGGGATAGTGGGATTATTCATGGTTGGTGCAAGATTTGTCTAACTATGTGGGCCAATCGTGCGTGGTGCTCCTTGAGGTAAAGCCTGGCGCATGGTTAGCGCATAGTTTGTCTAACCGTGTGACTAACTATGCATGGTTTAAAAACAAGATCCTAAAAAAGTGGATGTAGGATAAGATTAACTCTAAAACCCTCGTTTTCCCTCCATTTTGGCCTATTTTTCCCTCCCAAAGGCTGTGGAGTCCCCCCCATTGATCTAGAGGCGATTCAAAGGCTTTTCTTGGTGTATTGAAGCTCGATTCCCTTAGTAAGTCTTTTTTGTGGTAGTTTTTCATAGTTTTTCTTAGATATTTTTTTCCATATATCTTTTTATTAGATATAGTCTACCGCGGATAGATATAAGGTTGTTGATGCCAATAATAGTTATATTTGGCCTTACTGATGTTAGCGGAAGAGATCTAAGGCAGGTTTTTGGAGATTCAACCCGGTTTTGTGGGTGTTTTCATGTCATTTTTTATTTTCACCATAATTACTGAGGTAGGTGGCATCACTCTTGACTCCTATTATTAGATCTTTAAGGCTTAGTTTCAATTTGGTTAAATTTCTTGAAATTTATTGTGAAATTGGTGTGTAAGTCATGTTAGAAACCTTCTTTAGTGATAGTTTGTAGATTTTTGGATTTCTGGAAATTGGTTGTGAAAAGTGTGTTTTTTTATTGATTTTAAAATGTTTTTTTAAAATATGTATTGTTGGATTTATGATAATGGTTTGTTTGAAAGGTTTTATTAAAATGGATTAGAATGGTTTATTTGAAATGGTTTTGGCATACATGGTTGGTGTAAGTTCTTGCTTTTGACATGGCCATGAATAAGGGGTGAGTACCATTGGGGTACAAAGGAATGTGACCCTAGATAAGGGGCATGTGTCATTGGGGCACAATAAGATTGGGAACTTTGTGAAAACTTAGTAAATGGATGAGAATCCGTTCATGAGTATGGAACTATCAGTGAATCATGAATTTGTGGGTGTGTTTGTGAATCATGGAATGGGTATTCCAAAAAGGAATGTGAAATGGTTTAAATTATTATTTGGTTGTTTTCCTTGGAAACTATTTTATTATGGAAAACTATTTTGGTGTTAAAATTCTTGGATTTTATATAAACTGTTTCAAATTTTTTATATAATTTTTTTATATAAATGTTCCAATATGTTCTATCCTAGTGACATGAGTAGGGAAGTCATTTGCGGAAAGCCTAACGAGTTTCATTACAAACCCATGCATTGGAACTTTGGTTTTTTTTGCATATATTATTTATCAGGACACTGGAAAAGGTAAAGCATCACAATTCTCTAGTGGGGCAACATAATACTTGGGCTGTATTGTGGAGTTGGAGCATGGATCATGTTTAGAGATGTGGAGTTATGTCTTTAGAGTCCTTGGGTTTTGTTGGTTTTGTATTTCTCTTTGTACTTTGGTATTAGTTATCTTCTGCTGTGGTACTCTGTTGTAGCTGGTTTTGATGTCAATGGTATTACTTTGAGTTGTTTTACATTTTTATCATAGATCATGTAGTGGTTATTTGGTTATGGTATATTTAGTTGGGTTGTTTTATTTTCAAAGGTAAAATCACCCCCATCGGTTAATAAAGCCCTTGACATTTATTACCAGTCTTTGGCATCTTGGGGATGTCACTTAAGGCCAAGTAGAAATTCTGCCTCAACTCAGGCCAATGAGGTTGGGTGAGATGTTACAAATGGTATCAGTCATGGTCAGTCCGTCTTTCCTTTTGATAAGTGGTATTAGTTTTCAATACTTGGTTATCAGTTGTGTTGGTCTTGAAGTTGAAATTAATTATAGTCTATTCCTTCTATTGGGTTGGTAAAAAGGATTAGGATTTTCAGGAATTGAAAGTTAGAGAATAAAAATATGTAGCTAAATTTTTTATACTGAACTTCAAGTTACCAAGGAGTTGGGTACATAAGTGTTTTGGAGACACTTACAGGAATTGGAATCTCATTGTCATGAGTTTATCCAATGAGACGAGCATGACATGCATTTTATAAATGACTTCCCACTAGGAGTGCACATTTCATTATGAGTAATGATATATGATTTGGTGAAAAAATGTTGATTTTTTAAAACTATTTAAATTGTTTTCAAATGTGATATTTTGAAAAAGACATGATATGGGTATTTTGAAAATGGATTGATTTTCAAAATCATGGTAAAATTTTCAATAGTGGACGAACATGAAAATGTTAAATTTTGGAAAGCAATGTTGTAATAGTAATTATGTAGTAGAATTTGTAATTGTTAAGCGTTTAGTTGCTAGACAGTGAGACTTATGGAGTTTTTTTTTGTGTTTTAGAGAATGACACCCGGTAGGTATCGTAGAAACCAATTGGAGGAAGCTACTGAGAATGTGGTTTCAACTGAGCCATAGGTGAACCAATAGCTGGTTTAAAGTATAGTTTAATCTTTTCAGGCTATGGAACGAGGGAATGGTAGGGATGAACCAAGATAATTGGATCATCCTGTCTAGTTCTTGAAGCAGAATCCACCCATCTTTCAGGGTGATTCAGAACCATAGAAGGAAGAGGTGTGGCTAAATAGTATGAATCGAATCTTAGATTTCCTTAGAACACTATCAAATTTCAAAGTCAAGTTAGTGACATATATGCTAGAGTATTTTTCATGCTAGTGGTGGGATTTAGCAGTTCGGGCTAAAATAGACCAAGTCCTTTCTTGGGAGGATTTTAAAGAATTGTTCAATAAATAATTCTATCCTCATATGTTCAGGATTATAAGAACAATGGAATTTTTCATCTTGAAACATGAGAGCCTCATAGTGACAGAGTACATGGATAAATTCACGAGTTTAGTCTACTTTATACCTAAATTTGATGTTAGTGTGTCTTTGAAGTCAAGCATTTCTTAATTGGGGATGAGGTAGGAGATTCACTTGAAGATTGTTGTGCTCTATATAAAGGATTATATAGAGATGTTAAATAGAGATATGATGGAAGAAAAGGAAATATCAGGATATACAGATGGAGGGAGAATATTGATACTTATGGGAAACAATGAGAACTCTAATGCTGGAAGCAAGCATAAGAGGGACACCTATTTACAAGGTATGAGGATGACTCAGAATCTGATGGCTGGATCAGTAAATCTTCCTCCAAGACCTAAGATAAAATCTGGATGTTTCTAATGTGGTTCGTTTAACCACATGAATCAATAGTGTAAGACACCACCTAGAGCATGCCATAATTGCAATCAGATGGGGGCGTCTTCAGTACTATTGTCACAGTGCTCCAAGGTCGGATGTTCAGGATACTTCTCATGTGTCACGAGCATCGTATTTTTTGACGGGAAGAGGGTAGAAGAACAATACCCATCACCAAAATAGAGCTAGATATGGTGATTCTAGGAATACCATGACTCCTCAACATGTAAAATCTCAATAAGGAAACAAAGAACAAAGTGTCATGAGTAATCAATTATATGGAGCTGAGTAAGTTATTATGGATGATCAGTTTGGACCATCGACGATGAGAGGTACAATTCTTTTGAATTCTACCCTTATTAAAGCTTTGTTTGTTATGGGTTCATCACATTCATTTATTTCTTCTTTTGTTGTTGATTTTCTAGGTTTAAATGTTGAGATGATGCCTTTTATATTGAAACTTAAAACTCCTCTTGGTCAAAGAGAATGTCAAGCCTTTATGTGTAGAGCATGTTCTATAACTATTGATGGAGCTGAGTTGATATGTGATTTCTCTATGTTGGAAATGGATGTCTATGAAATAATCCTAGGTATTGATTGGATGACAATGTTCAAGGTTCACATTGACTATTATAACTAATGGGTCAGTTTTATGACTGATGATGGCATTGAATATATCTTTAAAGGAGATCAGAATGTAAAGGAAAGTGAAACGATCTTGTTATAACTAGTAGTTATAATGATCTCATACAAGTTGTAAGCATTGATTTTTTAATTTATGTAAAAGATAGAGAATACCAATTTTCCAGTGGTTTTTTATCAGTTTTTGGATGTTTTCCCTGAAAATTTATCAAGGTTTCCACCTATAAGGGAAGTGTAGTTTACGATTGATCTTCTTCCAAGGACTATTACTATCTCAATTATGTCTTATCGAATATAACCAATATAATTAAGGGAATTGAAAGTGTAATTGGAAGATCTATAAATCAAATGATTCATTTTTCCTAGCACATCTCTATGGGCAACACTAGTCTTGTTTGTCAAAACGGCAGATGGAAATATTTACCTATGTATTGATTATCATAATATTAATCATGTTATGATAAAGAATAAATATCCACTTCCACACATTGATGATATGTTTGATCAATTTAGGGGAGCTCAGTGGTTCTCTAAGATTGAATTGAAATCAGGATATAAACAATTTTGGGTTCAGAAGGATGATATTCCAAAAATAGATTTTAGGAGTAGATACGACCATTAAGAATATGTGGTAATGTCTTTTGGTCTTATGAATGAACCAAAAATATTTATGGAATTTATGAATCGGATATTTCAAAGTTATATAGATTCTTTTGTGGTGGTGTTTGTGGGTGACATATTGGTGTATTCAAGGACAATGACTGAGTACGAGCAACACTTGGTGATAGTGTTGGAAATCTTGAGAAATCATCATTTGTATGCCAAATTATCAAAGAGTGATTTTTTGAAACAATAGGTACGTTTCATTGGCCATGCAATCTCTAAAATGGGTGTTTCTATGGATCTATAAAAGATAGAGGCTATTATCTCATGGTAACCACCAAAGAATGTCTTCAAGATATGCGGTTTCCTTGGTCTAGCTAGTTATTACCGATGTTTTGTTCGTGATTCTTCACATCTAGCTTCACAAATGAAATCATTGAAAAGTAAAAATGATCCATTCCAATGGAATGATGAATGTAATAAGTCTTTTTAAGAGCTTAAAGTTCACCTTACATCAGCACCAATCTTGATTTTTCCAAAATCAGGATAAGGGTATGTGGTGTATTGTGATGCTTCAAGATCTGGGTTGGGATGTATTCTCATATAGGGAGATCATATGGTTTCTTATATCAAAAATAAGTTATGATTTCATGATAAAAACTACCCAACATGTGATTTGAAGTTATCTTCCATATTCCATGCTTTGAAGACTTTGTGTCATTACCTATTTAGTGAGAAATTTATAGTGTTTACGTATCATAAGAGCTTGAAACATATTTTCTCACAAAAGGATTTGAACTTGAGATAAAGAATATGGATGGAGTATATCCAAATGTTTGACTTTGACTTGATTTATACATCAGGTAAAGGAAATATGGTGGTAGATGCATTAAGCAGAAACACATATGCTCAATTGTAAAAAGAGGCTTCAGATTAGTGGCAGTTGATTTCAGCGATAATAGACATGAACTTGGAATGTGAAAAATAAGTTAATGTTGCAGTTTTCTTTCCAGTTTCATTCATTTTGGATTTTTTGGAGATGGTTAAAGGTTCATAAATTTCTGATTCAAAATGTGTTGCAATAAGGTCAAAACTGAATGGAAGGGAGACCATTAAGGGATGAAAACTGTATGCGAGTTTAGTTTTGTGGTTTCGAGATCGGATGTTCGTACCCATTTATTTTCAGAAAAAACTTCTTCATACTTACCAGAATTCAATATAGTTTATTAATCCTATAATATAGAAGATGTATAATGTACTGAAAGAATAGTTTTGGTGGGTTGATATGAAAATAAAGCTGGATGAATTTATTTCAAGATGCTTAACTTGATAGCAGGTTAAGGCCTCTATTAGAAACCAGAAGGTATGTTGTAGTATTTATTTATCCCTATTTGGAAATGGGAGCACATATCCATGGATTTTGTAACAGGCCTCCCAATAAATATTTTGAAACATGATTCCATATGGGTGATAGTGGATCGGCTCACAAATTCAGCCCATTTCATCCCTATTTATGAATGTCATACGGTGTAGGACTTGTAAAAAATCTATATTCAAGACGTGGTAAAGAGGCATGGTATACCAGTTTCAATAGTTTCATATAGATATATGAGGTTTATATCTCATTTTTGGAAATCCTTAGAGAAATCCCTTGGGACTCAGTTGACTATGAGTATGGTTTATCATCCTCAGATGGAAGGGTCATCCTAAAGGATGATAAAAATGTTGGAATACATGCTACGGGCTTGTGTAATGGATTTTGGTGGCTTATGGGAAGAGAATGTACCATTGGTGGAGTTCTCATATAACAAAAGTTATCAATACTCAATACATATGGATACCTTTGAAGAATTGTATGGACATCCTTATCATTCTCCACTTTGTAGGATGAAAATAGGTGAGACTCCACTAGTTGGGCTAAGCCTTATCTAAGAAAAAATGGTGAAGATTCAGTTGATCAGGAAACAGATGGAGATGGCTTAGAGTCATCAAAAATTATATGTGGATCATCGTAGATGGCTGTTTTCATTAGAGGTGAGTGATCATGTGTTTTTAAGGATCTCTCCAAGGCTTGGACATCGTTATTTTGGGAAGCAGGGAAAGTTATATCCTCAATACATAAGCCCTTTTTAGATACTTGAATGAGTTGGTGAGGTAGTATATCAGTTGTCTTTTCAACCATGGTTCAGTGTAGTACATAATGTGTTTCATGTATCTCAGTTGAAAAAGTATCATCCGAATCCAGACCATGTGATTTGATGGGATCACGTTGACCTAGATCCAAATGCTTCATTGGTGCATGCGCTAGTGTGGATTGTGGATAAGAAAGAGAAATTCTTGAATGAAAAAATCATTGGTATAGTGTGGGTTTTATGGAAACATAGTCAGATTCAGAAATAGAATTGGGAACAGGAGAAGGAAATGGTTGAGCAATGGCCCGACTATTTCAGGATGATAGTGGTTTTTTATTTTTTGGAGATGGAAAGGCCAATGTTGGGGAAAATGTAGCACCCCCTATTTCAAGTAAGAAACCCTTTATTTGTGATTTTTAAGTATTTTAAGTGTTTTGGTCAAGTTTGGGAGTGGTTGTAAGACTCTTGGAATGTTTTTTGAGTTTTTATAAAGGTGTATGGTTTGATCATGGTTTGTGGAAACTGTGCAACTCCCAAGGGAAACCATGCACAATGAGGCAGGGCTAATGGGAAGGTGCTCGAGTAGGCACACAGTTTTCCCAAAATGTGTGTCCACCTAGGAGAAACCATGAAAATAAGGACAATGAGATTTTCCATGGTTAGTGCACGATTTAACTAACTATATAGGCCAACCATGCGAGATGCTCCTTGAGGTAGAGGCTAGTGCACAATTAGTGCATGGTTTGTCTAACTGTGCAACTAACCATTCATGGTTTAAGAGTAAGATCCTAAAAAGTGGATCAAGATTAGTATTAACTCTAAACCCCTCTTTTTTCCTCCATTTAGGCCCTCGATCGACATTTCTTTCCCCCAAAGGCTGTAGAGTCCCCCCCATCGATCCGAAGGTGATCTGAAGACTTTTCTTGGCATGTTGAACCTTGATTCTTTTGGTAAGTCTATTTTTGTGGCATTTTTTCATAGTTTTTCTTAGATATACTTTCTTCCCTCTCTAAGTTTCTTAGATATAGTCCGCTGCGGATAGATCTAAGGTTTTTGGTGCCAAGAATGGTTAGATTTGGCATTTTTGATGTTAGGGGGAGAGATCTAAGGTGGTTTTTTTGGAGATTCAACCCAGTTTTGTGGGTGTTTTTATGACATTCTTTGTTTTTTCCATAATTCACATGGTAGGTGGCTTCAATCTCGACTCCTCTTATTAGAAATTGAAGTCTTAGTTTCAAATTGGTTAAATTTATTTAAATTGATTGTGAAAATCATGGTAAAAACCTTCTTTAGTGATGGTTTGTGGATTTGTGGATTTGTGTAAATTGGTTGTGAAATGTGCGCTTAGTTTTATTGATTTTAACATGTTGATTTTAAAATATATCTTGTTGGATTTATGAAAATAGTTTGTTTGAAAGGTTTTCAATAAAATAATGATTTTATTGAAATGGATTGGGATGGTTGATTTGAAATGGTTTTAGTGTACATGGTTGGTGTGAGTTCATGCTTTTGACATGGCCCTGAATAAGGGGCATGTACCATTGGGGTACAAAGGGACATGACCCTGGATAAGGGGAATGCGTCATGGGGGAACATTGGACACTTTGTGATGACTTAGTGAATGGAAGAGAAACTACTCATGAGTATAGAACTGCTAATGAAACATGCATGTGTGATTGTGTTTGCGAATCATGGAATGGGTATGCCAAAAAGGAATGTGAAATGGTTTAAAGTATTGTTTGGTTGTTTTCCTTGGAAACTGTTTTCGTATGGAAAACTATTTTGGTGTTAAACTGGTGGCTTTAATATAAAATATTTTCAATTGTTTTGTATAAATGTGATAACATGTTCTATCCTAGTGGCATGAGTAGGGAAGTTATTTGGGGAAAGCCTAATGAGTTTCATTACTCACTCCTGTTTTGGTAATTTGGCACTTTTGCAGATATAGATTATTGGGACATAAGAAAAGGTAAAGTATCACACTTCTCTAGTGGTGAATCATGATACTTGGGCTGTATTGTGGATTTGGAGCATGGAGCATGTTTGGACCTATGGAGTTATGTCTTTAGAGTCCTTGGGTTTTGTTGGTTTTGTCTTCTGATTTGTACTTTGATATTAGTTTTCTTCCACTGTGGTACTCTATTGTAGTTAGTTTTGATGTCAATGGTATTACTTTGAGTTGTTTTACATTTTTATCATGCATCATGTAGTGGTTATTTGGTTATGGTATTTTTGGTTGGGTTTTTTTATTTTCAAAGGGAAAATCACCCCCATCGGTTAATAAAGCACTTGGAATCTATTTCCAGCATTTGGTGTCTTGGGGATGTTGCTTAAGGCCAAGTAGAAATTCTATCTCAAATCAAGCCAATGAGGAGGGGTAGGATGTTACAATAGATCTTAGCTAAATTTCTCAAAAAGAAAAATTACACATATCAAAAGTGATCTCAGTAATAAGAAATTTGAAAGCTTCAAAACAATAAATAACTTCTAGAATGATTATAAAAACTTACAATAACTTTGTTTTTTTATGTTTGTGGTACAAATCTATTTATAGGCACCATTTTAACAAACTTCAATGCTCAAATTCAGAAAAACTCAGAGTCAATTATAATTGCATCGACGATAACTTTACCATCTACTGATGAATTTAAATATAACTTCATGTACCAATGAGTTGAATCAATACCATTGTTGTGCTTTGTAAAACCGGTGAAGACAATCTATATTTCCTTATTCTATTTACCAATTTTATATGAAAACCTTAAATTATCAGTATTAAAAAATTCCTCAGGTCATCATATTTTCACAAATCAGTAGACTATCGATATTTTGTTAAACCTAAATTTTTTAGTAATTCATATATCAATTTTATATATTGAAAACATCAAAGATAAAAACAATAATTTTAAGTCAGATAAAATTCTAAATAAAGTGTTTTTTAGTTTTCAAAATAAGTAGATTAAAATGATTCAATGAATAAAAAATCTCCCATTTTTTTTTAAAATGAAAACACACAATGAAAAATAAAAAAATTAAAATGATAAAAATACTCCCTGTATATCTTTAGATGAAAATATCTTTATTTCTCCATTTAGATAATTCTCCCCTTTGAAAAAATATATTGTTAACCCCTTTTAAAGAAAATTTAATTATTATTTTTCAAATATTTTCTCCCCCTTTGTGGTTTTTGAAAATAAGTTAAGAAAAAAAGTTCATTTTAAAGTGGATGAAAATCCATTGGAATTTATATAAAGAATAAAATCTAGTGAAGGATTTTTTTCTTAGAATAACATCAAACAATATTAAGAAACTATATCAAGCAGTGGTAAAAGTTTAACAAGAAGACCTGATTTAGTAAAAAACTAGATGTTTAGGTTACAATATTAAAAGTGATCAACCAAGTAATCAAAAGTTCAAAAATCAATCCTTCTTTATCGATCTTTCTATAACATTCTTGAGATTTTTTATGTACTTTATTTACTCATTCAAATAGTCATCCTATACCTTAAACTTTTCTTAAAATTTAGTTATTTTCACTAAAAGTTTATCTTTTTAATATTTCAAAAGTTGACGTTGCACAACCACTCACTAGTGTATAAAACGTTTATTATGGCGACATTTTTTACGTCGGTTATATATAACCGACGTGGAAAACCATGAAACTGGATTTATCACGTCGGTTATTTTATAACCTAAGTGATAAATCTATAATGGACATTTATCACGTCGGTTATATTATAAACGACGTGATAAATCGAGGCTCGGGGGTTTATCGCATCAGTTATAAAATAACCGACACGATAAACCTAAAAAAATGGTTTATAACGTCGGTTATTTTATAACCGACGTGATAAACTTAAAAAAAGCAGTTTATCATGCCAGTTATAAAATAACCGACGTTATAAACTTAAAAAAAAGCGGTTTATCACGTCGGTTATAAAATAACTAACATTATAAACTGAGGCTCGGGGGTTTATCATGTCGGTTATAAAATAACTGACGTGATAAACTTAAAAAAAATTGGTTTATCACATTGGTTATAAAATAACCGACATGATAAACTGAGTTTCGATGATATATCCCATCGTTTATAAAATAATCGACATGATAAACCCTTTAAATGATTTATCGGGACCCGTATGCTTATCTGTTTTCTTCGATCTGCGGCTTTCGGTTCGTCTCTCTCGCGCAGAAAACCTAGAAACCCACCTAGAACTCATTCCCTCAATGTCGGTTTGTCTATATCCTTAATAATCTTTATTATTAGAAAATCTCTCAGATCGACTCGCAATCCCTAAGTAAGAGTTTCAACCTCTTATTTTTTGAGGCTGCCCTAAATTCATTTTTTTTGATTTTGTTTACTTTGATTCTAATGTTCAAGTTTATAATCTAGTTTCTCACCTATTTATGTATGTTTTCAATGCATCTTGATAGTTAATATGATGATAGAATCAAATTGTTTTTTTTTTTCAAATGAACAAGGGTTGTCTATTACGAAAATTGTGGTGAATAAATTCTAGATTTTACATCATTTTGTCATTATGGGTTGATCCATTGAGGGTTTTGTATCATCATTTTGTCATTATGGGTTTAGCCAACAAGGGTTTTTTATAATTCCATGTTTATGGTTTTTCTTTTTTTTCTTCTTAATTGTTTTGTTTGTTATTACAAATAATAACTTTTACACATGTTTGATTTCATTTTTTTATATTTCAAAATTGTTTTGTATTCAAATTATGATATTTTTCATATAAATATAAAATTTTCTTTTCTTTAAAAGATGTCTAATTTTGATTTTTGTTATAGGTAATAATGAGTCGAAGTTGGATTAATACATGTCGAATAAGTAATGAATATGAGGAAGGTGTTGATGCTTTTTTGGAATTTTCTAAACAAAATGTTCCAAGAAATGACATTTTTTTCTGTCCATGCCTGGAATGTTTGAATATGAAGAAGTTGAAAAGTAGAGATATCAAAGATTATCTGATTTGTCATGGTTTTAATCCAAGATACAACCCTTGGATTTGGCATGGTGAAACTGGACAGAATGTCAGATCTATTGATGATGATAATTTGCAAGATGATAACTCAGATGGAATTGAAGAAATGATCCGTGATATTGCAGTAGAACAAATTGATATAGAACCAATAGTTGCGCGTCTATATGGTGATGCTGAAAAACCATTGTATCCTGGTTGTATAGATTTTACGGTTTTGTCAGTAGTGTTAGGATTGATTATCCTGAAGGCGAAACATGGATAGAGTGACAAAAGTTTTACGGAGCTGCTACAGTTGTTGAAAAACATTATTCCAAAAGACAACAGTCTTCTAGAATCACATTATAAGGCGAAAAAAATATTATGCCCGATGGGAATGGGATACAAGAAAATACATGCATGTCTGAATGACTGTATAAATATAGGAAGGAATACTAATTTCTGTCAGAGTATCCTAAATGTGGGACATCACAGTATAAGTTGAAAGAAAAAGCACAAGCTGATGTAGAGATTAAAAAGATCCCTGCCAAATTATTTTTGTATCTTCCTATATTTCCCAGTTTGAAACGTTTATTTTCTAACTCACATGATGCAAAAATATTATGATGGCATGCTGATGAGCGAATATGTGATGGAAAAATTCTCCATCTAGGTGATTGTCCACAATGGAAGAAAATTGATGAGCTGTATCCGACATTCGGAAATGAAATTAGAAATCTCAGACTTAGATTGTGCATAGATGGAATGAATCCATATCGAAGTCTCAGTAGCACACATATTTCATGGCCTATTTTATTGGTAATTTACAACCTCTCTCCTGAAGTTTGTATGAAATGCAAATATGTCATGTTGAGTCTAATGATCTTTGTTCCAAAGCAACCTGAAAATGATATTGATGTTTTATTGTCACCCTTGATTGATGATTTGAAACTTTTATGGGAGGATGGTATGAGAGTGTATGATTCTTATAAAATGAATTATTTTCAACTGTATGCAGTGCTTATGTTCACTATAAATGACTTCCCAGCGTATGGAAATTTGTCTGGATACAGTGTTAAGGGGCATAAAGCATGTCCAATTTGCGAACAAGAGACTTCATATTGTCAATTGCATCATGGGAGGAAAACAGTCTACATGGGTCATCGAAAGTTTTTACCTATGGATCACTCATATATAAGACTAAAAAAGACATACAATGGGTCATAAGAATTATATATTACTCTGAAACCTTTATCCCCTGATGAGTATTTTGAGAGGGTGAAAAACCTTGATGTGACATTGGGAAAGACACATAAATCTGGTAATGATAGACATGTTTGGAAGAAAAGGTCAATATTTTTTGAGCTACCATATTGGAGATATCATGAAGTGAATCATAATATCGATGTCATGCACATGGAGAAGAATATCTACGACAGTTTTATTGGAACATTGTTAAATGTTAAAGAAAATACTAAATATGGATTGAATGCAAGATTAGACTTACTATCAATGGGAATATGTTTGGAGTTAGCTACGACTTCTGATGGAAGACGAACATTTCTTCCTCCGGCTTGTCATACATTATCCAAGAGGGAGAAAATTAGCTTCTTTTAGTGTCTTCATGATATCAAAGTGCCTCAAGGTTATTCTTCAAATGTAAAAAACTTCATCTCTTTGAAGGATTTAAAGTTGATAGGTATGAAATCTCACGATTTTCACGTCATGATGCAACAAATTCTACCGGTTTCATTTTGTGGAATATTGTCCATCCGTGTCAGAAAAAATATAACGAAGGTGTGTTATTTTTTCAATTCAATTTGTAATAAAGTGATTGATGTGAATGCTTTGAACATTTTGGAAACAGATAAAATATCTATACTTTGTCAATTGGAAATGTATTTCCCTCCATCTTTTTTTGATATAATGGTGCATTTAATGGTTCATATGGTTTGAGAAATAAGGATTTGTGGACCTATATATCTTAGTTTGATGTATCCTTTTGAAAGGTATATGAAAATATTGAAGGGGTATGTTAAAAATCCTTATCGACCTGAAGCCTCCATTATTGAAAAGTATATTTCTGAGGTGGTTGCAGAGCTTTTTAAGAGATACTTGTCTACAGTGGAGCACATAGGTTTGTCTATATCTCATCATCAACGAGTTAATACTAAGGGAAAGGGGATTTGTGGCTTGAAAGTCAAATCGTTGTCAGCTGAACAGATGAAGAAGGTACATTTATACATCTTGAATAACATAGCTGATTCTCAACCGTATATCACATTGAATATTAATGAGTTGAAACAATGTCATCCAAAAAATAATGAAATGTGGATTTTGAATGAGCACAACAAAACATTTTTGATATGGTTTAAAAAGACCATACTTGGTAGATCAGATATCTCAGAGATGTTAAGATGGTTAGTGGGTGGTCCAAGTTTAAATTTTATAACATGGTCAGAGTATGACATTAACGACTATACATTTCATATGAAAGCTCAGGATAATAAAAGTGCAGTTCAAAATAGTGTGGTATTGGTGTTTGCAGAAGCAATGCATTTTTCAACTTCTAAAGACAGAAGTCCAATTTCTGCATCAAGTGCATATTATGGAGTCATTGAAGAAATATGGGAGTTTGATTACTTTAAAATTAAAGTTCCTATTTTTAACTGAAAATGGTTTGTCGGTAACAATAGTCTGAGACATGATGAATTTGGAATGACAATTTTTAATCTCAATAGATTGGAAGACATAATAGATTCTTTTATACTGGAAAGACATGTAAAATAGATTTTCTATGTTGTTGATCAATCAGATATGTAGTGGTCTATTATTTTAAAAGGAAAAAAAATAATATGTTGGTGAGGATAAACTTTACGTAGATGATGATTTATGTGATATCCCTACTTCCATGGAAATATTAGTAGAAAATAATGATGAGCATGTTGTAGACATGGTTTGTGCCATAAGGAATGATCATGACGAAGGAATTTGGGAAAACAATCCATTTGTACATTCCTAATATTACAAGTAACTTATGTTTACCATGTTTACCATGTTTACCATGTTTACCATGTTTACCATAGTTTACCATAGTTTACCATGTTTAACATGTTTACCATTTTTTTACCCTTTTTTACCATATTTTATCATAGTTTATCATGTTTTCCTTTACGTAAGTTATATATTTATTGATTTTGTTGAAATTCCAATTACAATACCATGTTTACCATGTTTACCATCTTTACCATTGTTTATCATGATAAACCATATTTACCATGCTTACCATTGTGATAGTTGAATTTGTTTATTTGTGAATTAATGTTTCCTTTTTTGATTTCAAGGACAATGACAGATCAATCAGTTGATCAACCACATGATTCTGAAGGTGAGAAACATGATGATTCCTCTAGGGAGGAACATTAACATGCTACTGTTGATGTTCCCCAATCGTATTCATGTGCTCCCATAACAAATAAGAGTTCAAGAGTTGGTAAACATGGCAACACACGTTTACCAAAATTATTAGTTGCCTGTGCCCATGACTAGAGGATAGTAGTTGAATTTGATGACAATTATATTCCAAGAGGTCAAAATGAAAAATATTTTAAGAGTTTTGTATCAACTCAAGGCAAAAGAAAATTTATCATTTTGTACAATGATTGGAAAAGTGTGGATGAAATGATAAAAGATCAGTTGTGGGAGACTATTTTGGTAAGATCTTTTTCTACTGTTTGAATTATCTTTAAAAAATATAGTATAATATAAACACTCTCTTCTTTATCAGATGACATTTGATATTCCTGACACTAGAGGACTCAAGAAGAAATGTTTATCGATGGCAGCTAGAAGATGGAGGGATTTCAAATCGACCCTCACATCTGATTTCATTTATGGTCAAAGAAATCATGACAATCCATGTCGTATATATCCTTTCATAGATGAAGACACATGAAGAAAATTTGTTCAAAGTAGGATACAAGAATCATTTTTGGTAAGTGCAATGTAACCTTTTATAAGTTCTCTTATATAACTGAACTTATTAATAATTTGTTATGATTTCTTATTGTCAATTTACAGTAAACAAGGAAATCTCATTAGGAGATCCAAGCTAAAAATTTATACCCTCATAGCTTATCTCGGGGAGGGTATACATTATTCGAAGAAAAAATAATGGAAGAAAAATTAGCAAAACTTACAGCTGAGTCTTCAAGATCAGGAGAGGTTGTTCCTCCACCCCCTTTATCTAGACATGAAAAATGGAAGAGGGCTCAGATGGGAAAAAAGGGGCAATATCTTTCAGATGAATCGAGGATCATAGCTGAGAGGATTGTAAGATATTTATTTTATTTATTGAAATTGTTGTCTATGAATTATATACTTTGAATCAATATTTTTTTAATTAATTAATACAGGATTATCTTGAGGAGAAGAGCACACAGGGGGCATTTACAGCTGATGGGAGGCATGATATTTTATCTAAAGCATTGGGAAATCCCGAACACCCCGGTTGTTTACGAGGATATCTGACAGGTGTATCGGTAATAAAAGTGTTTCCACGTTCTTCAATGTCTTCCGTTGAGGGTGTGTATAAAAAAATAGATTCTTTTGAGGCTGAAGTTCAAAATATTAATGCGACGATGGAGGAAAATATCAGAGCATTAGTACAGTCTATGTTTGCAGACATGCGAATACAATTTCAGACTGCAGCTCCCACTCCTCTAGCTCCCCCTACATACCCCATTTTTTATCCTCCACCTCCATAAGAAGATCCCACTCCCCCACCTCCGATAGCAGCTCTCACTCCTCCACCTCATCCTGAGGCCTCCATTTCTCCACCTCAACCTGCGTACCCCATTTTTTATCCTACTCCTTTGCCACAACTTCCTACTTATTGTGAGTTGTATGTAGATGATCCTCACCATCATATAGTGGAATATGGGCTGGTATATTGTATAGGAGATACAGTTCATCATCAGTAGTTAGAGGTAGAGCAACATAGGGTAATTATACAGGATATTATAGATATATCATCTCGAGTTCTAGTACCTATAGATGAGGTGATGACAATTAGACATAGTATCAACCACTTTTTATTTTGTCCATCCAGACTTCTGCGAGTCATTACCGTATAGGTATGTGTATTATATCTTATATTTTATTTATTAATAAAGTTTTTTTAGTATTTTAAAGCTAATATATTTATCAATTTATTTATAGGAATACTTTAAAGGTAAATAAATACTTTATAGACAACAACAAAGACAAATGGCTATGACATCAGATACAGATTCTAGTAGTCTTGATAGATTGTCAAGATATTCAAATTTATTAGTGGATCATTATTCATTTCCATTGTAAGGTCATGTTTTTGGACGTGCAATAAATGTGGGAATTTTTAAAAGTTATATCATGGATCTTGTTACTGGAGACAAGTTGGGCGTCAACATGGTGCAGATTTTTTCCATGTAAGTCTTAACACAATTTTGTCCCTGCATTAAATTTATAAAAAATGAGTACTTATTTCTGTTTTGTATTAGGTATCTTTATAACATGTGTGAGAGTAATGACCAGACAGATGTATATGGGTTCATGGAACCACATTTTCTTTCCCCTGATGCACATTCATTGGATGAGGAAGAAAGAGCAATTTATGTTATTGAAATATTTCAACAAAATATTATCACACAGTGTTGGATGATGCCTTATTATGAGAGGTATGAAACATATATCTGATAGTGTTCTATCTCTCACTACTGGAAAAGTAGGCTATACCAACGGTTTAAAACTGTTGGTATAGGCTGGAAAACCGTTGGTATAGACTATACCAACGGTTTTCCAAACCGTTGGTATAGACTATACCAACGGTTTTCCAAACCGTTGGCTAGTAAGCCGTGAGGAAATCCCTATACCAACAGTTGCACTTAAACCGTTGGTATAGGTGTTCCAGAATTCTGGAAAAGTCTATACCAACGGTTCTGAACCGTTGGTATAAGCTTTCCAGAATTCTGGAAGAACGTATACCAACGGTTCAGAACCGTTGGTATATCTTTTCTAGAATTCTGCAGAAAAAGATATCCCAACGGTTTAGAACCGTTGGTATAAGATTTCCAGAATTCTGGAAAAAGCTATACCAACGGTTCTGCACCCTTGGTATAAGGTTTCCAGAATTCTGGAAAAGGATATACCAACGGTTCTAAACCATTGGGATAGCTTTTTTCTGGAAAATCTTATACCAATGGTTCTGAACCGTTGGTATAGCCTTTTCCAGAATTCTGGAAAAAGATATACCAACGGTTTTGAACCGTTGGTATAACCTTTGCCAGAGCTGCTGCACAGCAGCCCACCAGAAGCCCTCCAGTAGCCCTACCATCCACCTACATAAAAAAACATTGCACAACATCCCTCAATATACCCTCCACTATACACCTGTATAAAAAATATCACAAAAACCACATACATATTTCAAACAGTATAAAAAACACCGAAAATAGCCCAAAAAACACATATGACAACAATCATCCGGTGGTAATTCACCTCACCCATGCACAACCCCCCAACCAGAACACCTCCCCATCAAATTCTAATAGGCAGAATAGTTTGATAAATATCTATTAGAGTTGAATAATAATTTCAAATTGGCTAAAATCCCTTTTTTTGTGATCCTAGGTTTGGGTATGTAATGATTTGTGATGAATTTTGCATTGAACTTGTATTGTTTATAATATATGGTGAAAAGGTATTTTCTTAGGAGTATCGTCACTTATGACCCCATTAGTGAAACTACCCAACTCATGAAAAATAGTTTGCGACTATCGTTGATGAGTGTAAATTTCAGTTGTATTCACTTAAAATGATTTCCTTTTGAAATAAAAGAGAGACTTTGAGTGGTGTCATCCACACCGTGCCTCGGATTGAGGCAGAGTTGACTCTTACACATCACAAATGACCCATGGATCGTTTTCCTAAAGTATCAACACAATCCGAATGCGTTTGGTTGGTTTCCCGTATGCCGGTTGTTTTTACATAAAAGCGTATCCATTTTAAACAAAAGAAATACACTTTGAGTGATACCGACCACACCATGCCTCGGATTGAGGCAGGGTTGACTCTTACACGTCACAAATGACCCATAGATCCTTCTCCTAAAGTATCAATAGTATCTGAATGTGTTTGGTCCGTTTTCCGTATGTCAGTTGTTGTTTTTACTTAAACTGTTGTCCATTTCAAAAAATAGTTAGATACTTTGAGTGGTGCCGCCCACACCTCACCTCAGATTGAGGCGAGGTTGATTCCTACACGTCACAAATGACCCATGGATCGTTTTCCTAAAGTTTCAACATAATATGAATGCGTTTGGTCGGTTTTCCGTATGTGGTTTTTTTTTACTTAAAAGCGCATCCATTTTAAACAAAAGAAAGACATTTTGAGTGGTACCGGCCACAACGACCCTCATATTGAGGCGGGGTTGACTCCTACATGTCACAAATGACCCATGGATACATGTCCTTAAGTATCAACAGTATATGAATGCCTTTGGTCCGTTTTCCATGTGGCAGTTGTTTTTTTTTAACTTAAACTGTTGTCCATTTCAAAGAAAAGTGACACACTTTGAGTGGTTCCGGCCACACTGGCCCTTGGATTGAGGCAGGATTGACTCGTAAACGTCACATATGACGCATGGATCGTTTTTCTAAAGTTTCAACAGAATCTGAATGCCTTTGGTCGGTTTTCCATATGTTAGTTGTTGTTTTTACTTAAACTGTTGTCCATTTCAAAGAAAAGTTAGAAACTTTGAGTGGTGTCGACCACACCGCTCCTCAGATTGTGGCGGGGTTGACTCGTAAAAGTCAAAAATGACACATGGATCATTTTCCTACAGTTTCAACAGAATCCGAATGGGTTTGGTCGGTTTTCCGTATGTCAGTTGTTGTTTTTACTTAAACTGTTGTCCATTTCAAAGAAAAGTTAGACACTTTGAGTGGTGTCGGACACACCGCACCTCGTATTGAGGCGGGGTTGACTCGTACACGTCACAAATGACCCATGGATACATGTACTAATGTATCAATAGTATCCGAATTCCTTTGGTCCGTTTTCCGTATGTGTTTTTTTACTTAAAAGCGCATCCATTTTAAACAAAAGAAAGACACTTTGAGTGGTACCGGCCACACTGACACTCGGATTGAGGCGGGGTTGACTCTTACACCTCACATATGACCCATGAATCCTTGTACTATAGTTTAAACAGACTCCAAATGCATTTGATCTATTTTCCGTATGCCAGTTGTTGTTTTCACTTAAAATCCTGTCCATTTCAAATAAAAGTTAGACACTTTGAGTGATGCCAGCCACACTGCGCCTCGGATTGAGGCAGGGTTGACTCCTACACACCAAAAATGACCCATGGATACATGTCCTAAAGTATCAATAGTATCTAAATGCCTTTGGTACGTTTTCCGTATGTGTTTTTTTTACTTAAAAGCGCATCCATTTTAAACAAAAGAAAGACACTTTGAGTGGTACCGGCCACACCAGCCCTCAGATTGAGGAGGGGTTGACTCGTACACGTCACATATGACCCATGTATCATTTTACTATAGTTTAAACAGAATCCGAATGCGTTTGGTCTGTTTTCCATATGCCAGTTGTTGTTTTCACTTAAAATACTGTCCATTTCAAATAAAAGTTAGACACTTTGAGTGGTGCCGGCCACACCGCACCTCGTATTGAGGCGGATTTGACTCATAAACGTCACATATGACCCATGGATACATGTCCTAAAGTATCAACAGTATCCGAATGCGTTTGGCCCATTTTCCATATGTGGTTTTTTTACTTAAAAGCGCATCCATTTTAAACAAAAGAAAGACACTTTGAGTGGTACCGACCACACCGGCCCTCGGATTGAGGAAGGGTTGACTCGTACACGTCACATATGACCCATGGATCGTTGTCCTATAGTTTAAACAGAATACGAATGCGTTTGGTCTGTTTTTCGTATGCCAGTTGTTGTTTTCACTTAAAATCCTTTCCATTTCAAATAAAAGTTAGAAACTTTGAGTGGTGTCGGCCACTACTTCAAAGAACATTTTCCATATCATTTTCCACATGCATAAACATGAAATACATGGATAACTAAGAAAGATAAGTAAAAAAAATAGAAAAATGAGTATCACAGTACCAAGGAATACTAAAGGTCTAGGTAGTAGACTAATCATACAATAAGAATCAAGTGCAAAAAACAGAATCCGAATGCAACGTCCCTATGAAGCAGAGGAAAACCCCAAAGTGGAAAACCATGTTAAAAAATAAATAGTTATACAGAATTCAAAAATGTAATGGATCAATCTGCCTCTGATCACCATCACCATCACCACTATCATCATCAGCCTCATCCTCGCCGCCATCTCTGTCCTCGTCGTCGTCCCCATGCTCATCGTCGGCCTCATCCTCGTCCTCGGCATCATCCTCTCCCTCGACCCCATCCTCGCCCTCGGCCCCATCCTCGCCCTCGTCCACATCCTCATCCTCGCCCTCTTCCTCTTCAGCATCCTCGTCATCACCAGGAACATCATCATCTCGATCGCCACTAGAGCTGCCGCCTGGTGCATTGGATGATGCACCCATCAACGACATAAATGTTTGACAAGCCGCACTAGCCTCTGGTGGAAGTGATGAAGATAATGCTTTCATCAGTTTCATAAATTCTCTATCTCTTGTTTGAACTTGTACTTCCAACTCTGTGACCCTTTTATCATACTGTCTCGCATGCTCCTTGACCTGTTCCAACTCGGTGGTACTAGAATGGATACCTGGAGACGACCAATACCTCGCCAGGACTATATTCTTACCAGGTTGGCAGCGTACTCGACCAGAGTGCTCATCTCCCAAAACCTGATATAAATGATCGTGTGGCCCAAAATTGTCAGGCTCCTGGGAATCAAGAGCCTCTAAAGCAGCCTATAAAAAATATTAATAGATTATTAAATTTCAAATTAGATATTAAACTTTGAAATAAACAAATTAAAACTTACAATATTCTCTTGGGTCGGTTCATTTACCGCAGTTCCATCTTTTTTTCTTCTACTCAAGCAAAACAATTTTACTCGAGGGATACATCCTTCAATATTCATTTTGTGCTTCTGTAATGACATTGAAAAAATATAAAGTGAAAGTATAATCATATATTCATTATTCAATAAATCACATAATTTAAGTACGATCCACTAAAAAGGGAAAGTCCTAAAGAAAAATTATAAACAACTATATCGTACCTGCTGCCTCTCATGATCTGACATAGTTGTGTGCCAAAAAGTGTATAGGTATTGCTTTGAATCAATGTTTTTTTGTTTTTTTCAGAAGATTCCTAAATAATGATTAATAATTAATAATATTATATTAATGAAAAATATGAAAACTCTCATTTAAATAACTCAAATGAGATTAATACCTTAAATTTGGCAGTCTCCCAATGGGTAATCATTTGGCGATATTTCTCTATTGGGCAATCATCCATGATAGGTAATGTCTCTAACTCCATGCCCAGTCTATCACACCAGCCAACATACAGCTCATGCTTATAAGCTCTCCAAAGCTCTCCTAGCTCTTTTAAACACGCTGGTCGTGCACCTTCGCCATCAGGGAAGTTAAACCGAAGCTGAAACCAAATTGATTAGTTCATTTAAATACAAAAAATATACTACATTAAATCCAATAGATTTTTACCCATATTTGTGCCCACGCATTATCCTTGACTTCAGGTGGCAGATGTCTCCAAGAGAGAGGGCTGACCGGAATGATATCGGAGTATTTGGATAGCGTCGCCAAAAAACCCCGACATTGCTGCCCAGATTTCTCAATCATTTGTCCATCAACATTGTATTCAACCATCAACTGTGTCTGGCGGTTCCATACCGCATGCAAGTGAGTACTCCCCCTCCACCGCCTCCTATCTGTAGATGAATCTGTTATTAAAGAAAAATAATATCAATACAAGTTATAATAAAAATAAATTTTGGTATAAAAATTTGATAGAGTTATATAAATATACCTATGGTAGTCGGATCAATGGGTGCAGAAGCTGAAGGAATATCCTGTACAGGTGGAGTGTCCCTCAGTGTATGCTCCTCAGCCACATACTGTGTCGCAGCAGGAGTCGAAGAAGGTGGAATATAATAGCCCGAAGATAATGAACCAGAAGCAAAAGATAATGGCATAGACGTCTGGCCAGCTGGTAGTGTAAACATCGGAGGTCTAAATATATCATATGTCCTTGAAGACACGCCAAGATCAAAATAGGGCGTAGAAGATACGTCTGTGGTAGTGGGTCGTCTAACTCTTTCCCCACGAGCCCTCGTACCACCGACCTCAGTACCGGGACCACTAGATGATCGTTCATCTCTGAAACCACCCCCCCTCCTACCACCAACCTCTCTACTGGGAGCAATATCAGGCTCCTCGTCAGATATCTGTCGTCTAGGGGGTGGATCCTGAAAAAAAGTTTGACAGAAAAGTAAACACATGATATTATAAGTTATTGAAATATTTATATTTGAAATAAAATACTCACAATAGGGATGAGTGGAGGAACACCCATCTGTACCATGCGACGATTATTATCTGTCATCTTTTTCTGCCGCCTCTCTTCAATGGGTGTCATTTCTTTCAATGAAAACAAATATGGAAGTAATTAGAAATAGATAACTAATGTGTAACCCAAAAAACAAAATATAGAAAAACCATTATGATAAAAAGAACATAATGAAACAGAAGATTTATGGTGTTATGAAGGTAAGTACTAGGATACACACTCTGAATGATGTAGGTGAGAACACGACTGTATGATTCTACATATTTCCCACCACAACTTCGGGTTCACAATCAACTCTAACAATTGAGCTGTTGGGGTCATCATAAGTAATAAACGGATTGCTTCCAATTGTAGTAGGGATAGTGTCAACTTCATCATCACCATCATCAAAAACATGTCTGGGATTTACTTCAATAATTACACCAAATTTAGGATGACGATGATCTTTGACATAAAAAACTTGTTTCACCATTGATGCCAATACATATGGTTCATCGGTGGAAAGAGTGCGAGTCATGTCAATAACTTGAAATCCACAATCATCAATAAAGGTGCCTTGCCTCGTCATTGAATCAAACCATTGACATTTCATCATCATGACTCGACCATGCGAGTAATAATCCAAAATTATTATTTTCTCCACGGCACCATAATAAGCAACATTTTCAGAATGGGGTCTAGTGTCCGATGAACTGGCATAACAGTCTGTTGTGGCAGTTAGCATAACACCATTATGCTGTGTTCTCATGTTTCTTGCTCGTTCAGTGATAATAAATTTGTATCCATTGATCACAAGTGATTTACAAGCACGAACCATGGTATTAGGACCAAAATCCAAAGCTCTTATTTCCTCAGAAACAGAGTCTGTAGGAAAAATCGATACCTGAAATATAAACAAATAGTAAACTTAATTAAATATTATTTTTATTTAGTTATTACAGAAATATTTTTACCTTCAATTTCAACCAAGCAGAAAACCCTTTGCTATGCAAAGTCTCCTTCTTTCTCAAAGATAAAGAACGACGCTTTCTATATATCAATTCTTTATGTTCCCTGTAGATAAAAATAATAATAGTTTAACAAATATTTAAAATTACAAGAGATAAGATAAGAGATACATGTACAATTAACTTACTTGATATACTCATCGAACAAATCACAATTGAACAACACTGTGCGATGTGCCATCTCTCTCTCTTCAAGGCTTAATGTTGTCAATGTATATGATCTCGGAATTCCTCCTGTCTGAGGAAGTGATGGAAAACTGGGTTCAATTTTCCCATACTATTCTTCTTCATTTCTCATTGGTCTGTTTATTCTCGTAGTATGATCAGACAAATACATTGAGCAGAAATCCATACATTCTTGAGCCAAGTAACCATTCACAATAGAACCTTCGGGATAATTCCTGTTCCGAACATATTATTTCAATGTGCACATGTTTCTTTTAGTTGGATACATCCAACAGAAATCAACGGGTACTCCAAGAAGTATTTCGGTCGGAAGATGGACAGTCAGATGCAACATGCATGTAAAAAATGATGGAGGGAATATTTTCTCTAACTCACACAAAATTAATGGTGTCTCTGCCAACAATTTTTGCACGGGGGATTTGGATAACCTCTTAGCACAAAGATCTCTAAACAAATAGCACAAACGAATAACTGATACTCTAACATTATTGGACAAGAGATGACAGATTTCTATTGGAATCAACTCATGCAAAAGGACGTGATAATCATGAGTCTTCAAAGATTTCAACTTCAACTCTTTTCTATTGACCCATTTTGATATATTGCTTGAATAGACATCAGGAACTTTAATAGTCTCTAGCACTTCCAGAAATTGATTTTTTTCAGCAGGAGTCATCACATAAGAAGCACATGGAACTTGCCATTTATTTTCACTGATACAGACAGGATGCAATTCTGGTCTGATCCCCCAATCTACCAAGTCGCGCCGATATCGTAAATCATCTTTTGTATTCCCCTTGACATTTAGAAGAATCGAAAGCAACATTTCACATATATTATTTTCAATGTGCATTACGTCTAAGCAATGACGTAACAAGTTGGTTGACCAATATGACAACTCAAAGAATATACTCTTCTTCTTCCAATTGTAATAGGTATCATTGGAAACATTTTTCCTCTTTCTAGATTTCATTACACTCTTCCCAAATGAATAACTGAAATATTTCAATTCATTAAGCACATCAGTTCCAGACATACGCTGAGGTGGATCGTCATTCTCCATGGTATTGTCAAATCTTCGACGATTGTTTCTATATAGATGGTTCATTGGCAAGAATCGTCGATGTCCCATAAAACTAAAACTACGACGATATTTCAGTCTTCTCGATTGAGTATTCTTCACACAAACATGACATGACAATTTTCCTTTTGTGCTCCATCTAGACATCATTGCATAAGCAGGAAAATCATTGATAGTCCACATAAGTGCAGCACGCATATGAAATATGTCTTTCGAACATGCATCGTATGTGGGCACACCCACATCCCAAAGAAGTTTCAAATATTTTATTAAAGGTTGTATGTATACATCTATATCATTTTCGGGATCAGAAGGGCCAGATATCAGTATACTCAAGAAAGTGTAAGGCTTTTTCATACACAACCAAGGGGGAAGGTTATAAATGTGTATGAAAACCGTCCATGTGCTGTGCGAAGTAATCATCTGCCCAAATGGATTAAAACCGTCACATGAAAGACCCAGTCTCACAATACGCACGTCGGCTGCAAATTCAGGATATCGAGCATCAATTCTCTACCACGCAAATCCATCTGCAGGGTGAACCAACTCTTCATTATTCTTTTTTCTCTCGGTGTCATGCCATCGCATTTTTACAGATATTTCATCAGACATGAAAAGGTTATATAATCTGGGGATCAATGGAAAGTGCCACATTACTTTTTGTGGCACACGAGATGGTGTTCCATCATATTTTGGCTTCCATCGGGAGGTTACACATTTTATACAATCATTTCTTTCAGCAGTTTCCTCCCAAAATAAGTTGCAATCATTCGGGCAAGCATGATTTTTTTTGAGAATCCAAGTTCATCAACCAACTTCCATGCCATATAGTGGTTTGAGGGAATATCTGCATCATCTGGAAGTAAGTCCTTCAAGAAGTTAAGAATGTAATCAATTGCAGTATTTGAAATCCCATACATAGTTTTCCTATGAAACAATCGGATTAAAAATTCCAACTTTTTCATTTTATCACATTGCCGATATACTGGAGTCGTCGCAGCATCATTCAATTTTTTCACCCTATCAACATCATCATTTTCATTGGACGCATCATGTGTGCTTGTATCGAAATCTTGTTGGCTGGACATCCTTTCCTTCTCATGATGTCGAATAAATGGAAACCGATCATATATCAAACTCTCCAATTCAGTCCTATCATTTGGATCATCAACATTTTGAGATTCCATTTTCTCTCCATTGTGATACCACACATAATAGTTTGTTTGGAAACCATATTTGGTTATATGATAGATAACTGCTTCACGGATCAACCAAGGTCTTCCAACACAATTAAAACATGGGCAGTGTATGCGACCACTATCTGAAGCCTTTTCAAATGCAAAATCTAGAAAGCTGTTCAAATTATTTTGAAAATTAGTTGAAATCTGATCGGTTTCGTACATCCAACTTCTATCCATTCTGTTAAAAAATCGCAATAAGTCATTTCAAAGCAATTCAATAATATTAAAGTTTAATCAAAAAAATATTTACGTAAATGACAATTGTTTACTCTATATAAAAGCATAACTGACACATTACTCTATATGAGAATCATATTAAGAAATACAACAAAATACAGTGTATATAAGAAAATAAGATACAAAATTTCTAATGCCTATATTCAAGGATTGACCAGTAAGATATTGGAAGTGGATCAAGTAATACATAATCCTTAAGGGTCTTATTGGGAGTATATGAGTTTTATACTTTAACTTCTTCAAGTAGATCAGGATGTGGAGTAGGATGAGGATCATGGGAGTGGCGGGACTGTCCAAGGGGGGTGTGGCGTGTCCAGGGGGTGCGGGGTGTCTAGGGGGTGGTGGGGCCATCCGAGGGGTCAGAGGTGTCCAGGGGGTGGGGGGCTGTCTAGGGGGGTCGGGGTGTCTAGGTGGGCGGGCTGTCCGTGGGGGTGGTCAGGTTGTCCAAGGGGGTCGGGGTGTATAAGTATATTTATATGAAAAGAATACCCCCACAATAATCATGCAGCCCTGTCATTAGTCTAAACCCCTAGAACACATAAAAGAAGCTAGTATGGACATTTACTAAAATATTTAACACCATACGAATGAAAATAAACTCTAAATATAGTTTGAGAGGATATAATGGTGTGTGTGAAAAAAAATGATATTAAATCAATTTAAATGAATATGGAACAAATGAGGGTTTATAATACACTAAGAGTACCTCAAACAATCCAAAACCACTATAGCACCACATATTCAACTTCATGAAACAGGACTTGGAAATCTTACCTACGACTTTACTGATGACCACCTAATTGGAACACTCTATTTATGGTTCTTGAACACAAGGAACAAATAATGTTTGGTCTCTACCAACTCAATCACCCCCTTTTAGATCATAATCTCGTTTCCCCTTATACTAAAATGGTCTCACTGGAAGCTACTATTAATACCGGACCTAAACCATTCATTCTCCATAAAACAATGATCAAAGAACCATCGGAGGTATCTCTCATATAACCACAACCATTTTATCTATGATGTAACGAAATTCACAAGAATAACTTTTATTCAATAACCTTTTGGTATATAATTTGAATCAACAATGGTTCAATTATATGGTTCATCACATTCCAATTTATTAATCACCCATACATGATAAAAATTGAACATTTAATTTCATTTAATTACAACCATCATATTTCATTTAATTCTTAACAAGCATAGAAGCATGGAAATTGGAATCTAATAACTTTAATTAGTCCCCAAAACTTTTTAATAAATTTAACATGAAAAATAAAACACTTTGAAATCTAAATAATCACTATGAAGTAACATGAGCTTGGAATTCTATTGCACAAGTAAAAACACTCAACGATGGAATATATGAAAAGATTATTAATATAAATTATTGACACAAGATAATAAAGTAACTATGAATGTTAAACTAAACATGTGATTGAATTTTATAACATATAATAAAAATTTCTTGTTAATGAAACATGAAAGGCACATCAAAAAATTAGACAACCGTCTAATGAAATCTATATAGGCTGGAATATGCATGGAATTTAATAAAGAACCGAAACATAAATAGGGCTGGAATATAAATTGGGTGGGAATATGAGAATAGAAATTGGTCTCATCCTAAAGAGAAACATATACACATCAAAATCGAAAATAAAAACTGAAAGTTAAAGAAAATAACTCACCTTGGATGGGATGGAGGAAGAGAACCGGAAGCACCTCCAAAATCACCGATAGCTCCCATTTAGGTCTCTGGATCGTGAATGGGGGAGAGGATGGGCTAGTGCCAATTTGGGGGAAATTTTTACCAACGGTTTTTAAAAACCGTTGGTATATACATTCAGCCCAAACCTTTACCAACGGTTCAATGAGAATCGTTAGTAAAAGGTCACCGAAATCCAACTTTTACCAATGATTCTCATAGAACCGTTGGTAAAAACTCCTCTATAACAACAGTTGTAATGAACCGTTGGTAAAAGTGTTTATAAAACCATCTATACCAACGGTTTCTGAGAACCGTTGGTATAGATGGCTATTCCCAATGGTTTAGTAAACCGTTGGGATATAACCGTTGGTAAAACTAGGATTTCCAGTAGTGTCTTTTAACAAAAAAACTAATAACCTAAAATTTTCCTTTATATCAGTGATCATTGGATGTTGGGTGTTTTTTTTCCATGGGAGAAAATACTATATTGGATATGCTCTATCCATGGTGATACATGGAAAAGTTTTAAGAATTCGTTGGAGAAGTATGTTTCAATTTCCTAATAGTTTTTTATATTATAATGAATTTTAAATTTATCTCATTCATATTATTTTCTAATAGGGGATGGGATAACTTTTGAAAAACCACAAACAAAAGGGGTGCCAAGATCAAATATGTACAAGTGAAGGTAAATATCCATTTATAATTTGTACTTTTGGATGTATTACATAAAAAGTTATATTTAATTGACACTCATTTAAATAGAATTGTCATAAACAAAAAGGCGTCATCGAATGCAGATATTATATGTTAAGATTTATGTATGAAATAATTACAACGGGAACACTTTTGAAGTTTGACCAGGTTAGATTTTCTTATGAACATTGCCATAATATTTCAGTTGATTTATTCATTTTACATGTTAACTATTTTACTTTAACTTTGTAGCTATTTGATGACCCTAATCCGTATAGTGCTCAAGAATTCAAACACTTACAAGTGGAATGGTCAAATTATTTTACAGGTTTGATTGGATTCTAGTTTGTTTGTAATGTAAAATGTAATTTTGAAAATTGTAATTGTAATTGTGTATTTGGTGATTTTTTTGGTTGGATTTAAGTTCTTTTTAGTTGACATTGTAAGTTTTAAATGTTATCAATGTAAATGATTAATTTTAATTTGGTTCTTATTTTGGTCTACTTCTATTTTTCTGGTACAAATTCTTGGTTTGGTTTCTGGTTGTTTCTGGGGAGATCAGAGGACCAATTTCTATTTTTTTTAAAAAAAATGGTTTTCCACATCGATTATTTTATAACCGACGTGATAAAGGAATTGGGAAGGGTTTATCACGTTGTTTATTTGAATAACCGACGTGATAAACCCCTTTGGAATGGTTTTTCACGTCGGTTATTTAATAATCGACATGATAAACACCCCCCGCATTGGTTTATCACGTCGATTATTAAATAACCGACGTGATAAACCCTCCCCCAAATGGTTTTTCACATCGGTTATAAAATAACCAACGTGATAAACCCTCCCCCAACTGGTTTTTCATGTCGGTTATAAAATAACTGACGTGATAAACCCTTGTGGAATGATTTTTCATGTCAGTTATTTAATAACCGACATGATAAAGGCCTAAGAAATGGTTTACCAGGTCGGTTATTAAATAACCGACATGATAAACCATAACCAGGGGTTTATCACGTCGGTTATTAAATAACTGATGTGAAAAACACCTCGATGTTATGTTTTTTACATCGGTTTTTAAATAACCGACGTAAAAAACCATATTTATAACGTCATCCGTATTAACGTCGGCTAAAAACCGACGTAAAAAATGAAAAATAACCGACGTAAAAAATGTTTTTTGCACTAGTGACTTTCTCTCTAAACAAATCGATCTTCAAATTTCTATATTCAATCTGATGATTTTGGGAAACCACTAACAATTTCAGTTCATCTATAACAACTAAATAACTTTTAAATTTATCTTCCAACTCTTTTACAATGTTTTTAGGATCTTGAGATTTTTTATAGATAGTATCAAAATTATAATAAAGAAGATAACTTTGTTATCTGATGGAATTGAAGCCTTTGTCCTTGTATTTGATGTATATATCGAAATATATCAGCTTTTGGTTTTGATAGTCACTGCCTTCTATAACTATAGTCAATTTTCCTTTTACTTCAACTACTGAATTTATTAGTTGAATTGACCACTTAGATTCTTGCGAGTGTTCAAGTTGACTTTACATGAGATTTACATTTTCAATTAGCTCTGATATTATCTCAATAACTTTGTTCATCCACTTTTTTAGGTCAATAACTAAACTTACATTTTGATCAAATGATCATGTTGTATCTGAAGATTGAGATCCAGATGATTTATCAGATAGATCTTCTTTCTTCACTTTTCCTTTAGATTCAATAGTTTAAACTTTAGTATCCTTAACTTTATCTATAGAAGAGTTCTCAATGTCAATCAAATCTTCATTATCTGCATTTTGATCATTGATTATTCTTTTAGATGAATCTAATAAAGTGGAACTTGAACTAAAAACTTTCTTATAGAGAGTCTTATTTTTGAAAAACTTTCTTAGAAGGAGACGATGTAATGACATTTTAAGTGGGAAATAAAGATTCAAGAGGATATAAATATTCAACTAAAAATTTCTTGTTTATGGATTCTGACAGGGCTTATAATTTACACATTTTTTAATGCATTTATATTGTTTTAAACATCCCAAGATAAAATTTTGAGCTTATATGTAACAATTTTGTATTTAAGAAGTATTTTAAGTTTAAATGCAAATATGACCAAATCCTGCATTTTGGACAGATTTTCACTATAGGGGTATTTTGGTCATTTACAAAAAAATATAAATCCAAATTTTATGATTATAATTTTTTTAGAATCCTAATTTAATTTCATTAAACTTTTTCTTCTGGACCAGGATCTGATTCGACCATCTTGAGGTCCAAACAATTCAATGAAGTTGAAGATTATTCAGAAACACCAAGGAAGCTTCCTGGAAATTTCATCCAGAAAAAAAGAAGGTTCAGTGAAATATCCATAACTCGATCAAAAAGACTATATGGGAGCTGTAATTTTGTGGATTGACGGATAAGAAGATTTTGAACAAGTTATATTAATGAATCCACGCCTTAAATGGCCGTTTTCAGGGACATTAATTCATTACAAAACGGTGGTTTTCAGTTTGATGATTCTGACTGGACAGAATAAATTCTCAGAGTAAATTGGCCATAACGAATTCATCACTTGTCCTAATGATCTGAAATTTTTAGGGTGAACGGCCAAGACATTTTCAAACAACATTTATGAATAGAGAAACGCGTGAGGATGTCATTTATGGGTCCAAAAACGTGACAACTCTTTGAGGACAGAATCTGCCTATAAAAGGAGGGGAGCTTCTCCTCTCCAAGGCATTCCAATTCCTTCCCAACAACATCCGGGGCACCAAGGAGAGGAGGGCAAAGGGACATTTAGGATTTATATTTCTTTATTTCCCTTTTTATTTTAGTTTTAATTTCTTATGTAATTCATTCATAATCATTTTATTAAAGTGTTTCCCATTTCTTCTTCCACCCCTTTTCACTTATAACTTTAATTTTTCTTATCTCTCTTCCATCTTTCCATTGTGATATCTTTGAACTTCTCCATGGCAAGTGACTAACTTGAGGCTTTGAAATAGGGTAGGATTCATGACGTTATTCATTATTGCACTTCAAATTAATTTTTTTTTTAAATCTATTTGTGGTGGAGGTGAGAATATTGCACGGGTGTGGCAGTCGTCCACTACGACATTATTTTCAATTCCATTTCTTTTCATTGATTAATCATTTACCCTACCTTATCTTAGGAAAAACCATCATACGGTGGAGTTGGGGTTTCCATAAGGTTTGAAATGGCATACGGTGGAGTCGGGTCTTGTAGGGATAATATTCTCGGTTGAGGTGTTACTCTACTGGATTACTGGAGGAGGTGTGGTTTGGTGTGCCGAAGGCATGTTAAAATCACACACATAATAAATCAATGGTATGTAATTCATTAATGAGGTTTCACTAAATTAATTATCAAATATAATTTAAATAATCAACAAATAATGAATGGACTCGTGTTATCCAAACCTAGGACCAAGAACTTTCTTTTATGATTTCATTCTGTAATAATTTGCATTTAGATTTCAATATTGCATTTCTTAATTTAAATTTCAAATTTTCTAAAACTATAAAAATATATATATTCATAAATAATATAAAAAAAAGAAATAAAAATTAGATTAAGTGAATTATTATAAGTGATTGAACCGACTGTAACGCTCCTCAAGTGAGACAACCCTGATCAGCCTCTGTGCTGCATTAGGAAAATAAATTACTTTTGCCACGCCCCACGACAGGCGTGCGTCAAAACTGGCACCGTTTCCGGGGATCTAAGTAGTTAATTCAATCACTTTTTTCTAAATTCACAGTTTTTTTTAATATTTTTCATTTTTTTTAAAAAATCATAAAAAAAACCATTTCCCATAATGTCTTCAATCTCAAATTCAAATGCATGGAACAATTACTCACAGGTGCCGGAAGAAGAAACTGACTACACTGAGGAGTCCCTCCAACGAAGGGCTGATGCTCTAATGATAAGTCTCAAACAAAAGGAAAAAGGATTAGCAACATGGATCTCATTGGAATATTTGATGGCCTTGGACGATGAACTCCAAACAGACATTCAAAGATTCAAGTCCAATAAGGATGTGCCACTGGTCTTCCCAAATTTCATTGAAGACATCCATGATGTTGAAGACAAACTCAAGGTGGAGGAGTCTGACTATCTATCTTCATCTATTAAATATCAACTCCAAGTGGAATTTTCTATTGAAGAAGATATTCAAGCCAAACCGACTCAGGGAGATGATACAATCTTGAACTCAAACTCTTTTAAATTTATTGAATCTGATTTGAGTATAACTCCCAACTTTTTTGAATTTTCAGAATTGTGTGAATCATATTATGCCTTGGAGGATGATGTGGAAAAAGAAGATGCACCTGTTGATGAACACCTAGAGCTCCCTGAAGTCATTGAACATCTACTAGAGGAGCCCCATTATGAAGAGATTCTAGTGGCTCTACTTGATGAACCAGAGACACATGCTGCTTCACATCTGAAGCAACCACTGGAAATAGAAGAAGATGTTGCACAAGAAGCAACGAAGAAGGAGGAGGTTTCATACTTCATCATACCCCCACCATGCAAGTTGTACTATATTGCGAAGGGGGAAGATCTGGTTTACTCTATCCATGGATTCCTCCTCAACAAGGACAATGAAGCACAAGCTGAGAAAAGCCACATGTGGTGGTTCAAATCAAAGAAGCTACATCCACCATCAGACTTTGGATAACAGCTGGTACTGCCCACTGCAGGCAGTAAAAATTCAGGGCCCACTTGGGGGATCGTACCAAGACTTATCCCTTGATTTCTAGGAATTTATATTTCAATTTCATTTCTTAGAAGTAGTTTAGAATTCATCCCTTTCCTCCTTATCATTTTGAGCTTTAATGACATGATACTTGTTCTTAATTTTGAAATTTTATTTTGTAGGATCATGATGGCAGAAGGAATCCCCAAAAATTTGTTAAAGGGGACTGAATATTTATTTCAAAAGGGAGTTCATTTTTAAATTTTAAATTTTATATTCCTTAAATTTTTTGTCCAAAACTTGTTTTGAGCTTTAATGATAAGAATTTCATACCCACACTTGAATTAATGTTTTACTCAACTTATCTAGGAGACATGAGTTTCTTAGGAATCTTGTGATTCCATGTTTTAGATTTCAATATTAATGATATTGAATGAGTAAAATTAAAAATTGAATATTTAAAGTGAAGCATGGATATTGAAATGATGACTCATGATTTAAGGGAATTAGTTGATTCATGTAAATGAAATTTCCCTTCCATTTTTCATTCTTTGAATTTCTGAAATTCATGTGAATTAATTTGTTATTATTAATCATGCCATGAGTGATTGTCCAATATCATATTCTCATTCCTGAGAGGATTTCTAGACCAAATATTTCCTATTTTATCTTGAGCATATTTCTTGAGTGATCTTGGGACGTGCCACCTGCTAGAACTTGTATTGAAACTTTTCAAAGCTATGACTGTATAAAACCACATTTAAAATGATTGAGGCATCTATTTGGCTAGCCACATTTTATCCTAAGACCCACCTTTACATTTATCCTTCGTAAGACCTTAGATTCCATGAATTTCCTTATAGGTTTAAGCCACATTACAATCCAATTTTTCCTTACCTACCCGCACTTTTAGTATCTTTGCATGGTTATTTCAAGTTTGAGTGTGGGGGAAGGGCCTTTCGTGTGCGTTCCTTGGGATATGTATCATTTTTGGGTGGTGTAATGTGTGCGTCATCATTTTGGGCAATGTATTATTAGAAAATTGGGCATGAGTCATCATTTCATTATGCTTCTTTCATTTCATCTGGTTCTCCATAAAAAAAAAAGAAAAAAAAAAGAAAAAAAAATTCAAAATAAAGTTGTGCCTTTCTGGAGCTTTACAAAAAAAAAGAAAATAAAGGTGTGCCTTTATAGAGCTTTACAAAAAAATAGGGAGAACTTGGATGATATCATTCTTTGTAATCATTTATTGACTCATGACCCATGTCATTGAAAGGGGAGTGGTGTTGTGATTCACATTTCAAGGGGTTTTGAGTGAGGTTCATCTTGTGTTTTCACTTGATTAATCATGAATTATACTTAAGAGTCAAACCTCCTACTTTTGGCCTTAAATTATTTCAATCATTTACCCACCAACCCTAATCCACAGATTCATTTGAACCTTTATTGCAAGTCCTCATGATTTTATGTGTGTTTTGTCTTTACAAAGTGGAGAAAGTAGTTACTTTACAAGCCTATGGGTAAGGAGCATGTTCTCATGATATGAGCATAACTCCACTATTAATTGTATCATGAGTGATGAGAGAAAAGATTCAAAAGTGAGGTAGGTCATTATTTGGCATGTTTAATAATAATAAATTGAGAAGGTTGAATGAATGAAAGGAGAAGCTTCATTATTTTTCAAAGGGGAAAAGTAAAATGCATGAATTGATTGTTTCTTTGAAAAATGGGAAATTAAATTGTTATTTTTTGTGGAACTGGAAAATTTTATGGGACATTAATAATAATTTGATTTTATTCCATTTGAAATTTAAATATTGGTGACATTGGTGCCCTTTGAATTCCATGTTGAGATTTTATTCTTGAGGACAAGCATGGTTTAAGTGTGGGGGAATTCATAGGGCTTATAATTTACACATTTTTAATGCATTTCTATTGTTTTAAACATCCCAAGATAACATTTTGAGCTTATATGTAACAATTTTGTATTTAATAAGTATTTTAAGTTTAAATGCAAATATGACCAAATTCTGCATTTTGGACAGATTTTCACTACAGGGGTATTTTGGTCATTTACAAAAAAATATAAATCCAAATTTTATGATTATAATTTTTTAGAATTATAATTTAATTTCCTTCAACTTTGTCTTCTGGACCAGGATATGATTCGACCATCTTGAGGTCCAAACAATTCAATGAAGTTGAAGATTATTCAGAAACACCAAGGAAGCTTCCTGGAAATTTCATCCAGAAAAAAAGAAGGTTCAGTGAAATATCCATAACTCGCTAAAATAGACTATATGGGAGATGAAATTTTGTGGATTTACGGATAAGAAGATTTTGAACAAGTTATATTAAGGAATCCATGCCTTAAATGGCCGTTTTCAGGGACATTAATTCATTACAAAACGGTGGTTTTCGGTTTGATGATTCTGACTGGACAGAATAAATTCTCAGAGTAAATTGGCCATAACGCATTCATCACTTGTCCTAATGATCTGAAATTTTTAGGGTGAACGACCAAAACATTTTAAAACAACATTGATGAAGGTAGAAATGCTTGAGGATGTCATTTATGGGTCAAAAAACGTGACAACTTTTTGAGGACAGAATCTACCTATAAAAGGAGGGGAGCTCCTCCTCTCCAAGGCATTCCAATTCCTTCCCAACAACATCCGGGGCACCAAGGAGAGGAGGCCAAAGGGCCATTTAGGATTTATATTTCTTTATTTCCCTTTTTATTTTAGTTTTAATTTCTTATGTAATTCATTCATAATCATTTTATTAAAGTGTTTCCCATTTCTTCTTCCACCCCTTTTCACTTATAACTTTAATTTTTCTTATCTCTCTTCCATCTTTCCATTGTGATCTCTTTGCACTTCGCCATGGAAAGTGACTAACTTGAGGCTTGGAAATAGGGGAGGATTCATGACGTTATTCATTATTGCACTTCAAATTAAAAAAAAATGTTTTAAATCTATTTGTGGTGGAGGTGAGAATATTGCACGGGTGTGGCGGTCATCCACTACGACATTATTTTGAATTCCATTTATTTTCATTGATTAATCATTTACCCTCCCTTATCTTAGGAAAAAACATCATACGGTGGAGTTGGGGTTTCCATAAGGTTTGAAATGGCATACGGTGGAGTCGGGTCTTGTAGGGATAATATTCTCGGTTGAGGTGTTACTCTACTGGATTACTGGAGGAGGTGTGGTTTGGTGTGCCGAAGGCATGTTAAAATCACACACATAATAAATCAATGGGATGTAATTCATTAATGAGGTTTCACTAAATGAATTATCAAATATAATTTAAATAATCAACAAATAATGAATGGACTCATGTTATCCAAACCTAGGACCAAGACCTTTCTTTTATAATTTCATTCTGTAATAATTTGCATTTAGATTTAAATATTGCATTGATTAATTTAAATTTCAAATTTTCTAAAACTATAAAAATATATATATTCATAAATCATATAAAAAAATAAATAAAAATTATATTAAGTGAATTAGTATAAGTGATTGAACCGACTGTAACGCTCATCAAGTGAGACGACCCTGGTCAGCCTCTGTGCTGCATTAGGAAAATAAATTACTTTTGCCATGCCCCACGACTGGCGTGTGTCAGATTCATTATTCTTAACTTCTAGATTTTCACCAAAAAATTATTTTGACATGAGATTTACTAGTGAAACCATGAATTCAAAAGAGGGAGGAAGAGCAGATTTAGATGGATGAACTTTAACTGACTAAACTTCAGATGGTTGAGCATCTGATTCTTTGTAAAATGGACTTCCGAAAACCCTATGAGGTGATGATAACAAAGATCAATTTTTATGAACACTTAAAGAAACCTTTTTTACTTTCCCTTTGAAACACATCTTTCTTATTAACAGTTCTTAAATAAGAAAATGTTCTTTGATCGTAACTTCTGGAAGAATTGTTTTTGTGATTTGGGACTACTTCAACTTAAGAGAACACTTATTTTTATTTTATTTCATCAAATTTTGATCACCCTCCTCTCTTAATTATTTTCCCCCAGCTTTTTCTAAACCAAATAAAAGTTTCCTAGAAGATCTTTCCTTTTTTTCTTCCTAGATTCATTGGAATTATCTTTAAAAAATCCATTATGAGTATTAATTAAATTTATAAATCATTCATCTGAAGTAATAATTTTTATCTTCAATGGATTCTATTTTGGTTTTTCTTCTAGTTCAGCTAGTTTTTGACTTCTCATTCTCTTTCAAAGGTTTAGCTACATTCATGGTTCTAACATCTTCAACTAATTTTCATTTATTCTTCTCGAGTGCCTTATCTGAAGAAGGAATGTTAGGAAATTTACTCTTTTATAAAACTTGAACTTCTTGAGATATATTATTGATAAAACACAATTTTGTTGAAAATTTTATTGATAATTAATGAAAAAATTTCCTCACATTGTGTTAAATATGTTTATTTATAAAATATTTGGGATTATATCATTCATTTGAAAATTTGATTAAAATTCTATTTTTACCCTTTAAAATTCATTGTAGCATTTCAGACATAAATATTTTGATATATATATTATTTGAACTTAAATTTTTTTAAATATATTCTTGACTTAATGGTCTACATATTTAATTCAGGACATTGGAGCTAAATCATGCATTTGATGGGTGCAAATGGGCTATGAAGCCAAAGTTGGACTGAACTCGTCAGATTGGACATTGGTTCTATATTTGAGCCATAAATTTTACATACATGATTGTATTGGGCTAAAATTTGTAGAGAAGATTGAAAATAAAATGTATCACAAATAATCCTTCTATATGGATAGATGGTTTATGCTTTTTGAAGGTAAAACAGGTGGTTAAACATGGAATAAAATATTTGGCCGAATTTACCCATTCACACTTGAAACCACTTGAAACCTAGCCTCCCCTACACTCTATAAATTGGTGTTTTTATCATTTTTATGGGTTTGGATGTGAATTAGGAAGTTTAGTGAAGAGAATAAGTGGATCCACTCCAATTATCCAACCATTTCAACAAGGTTTGCTCTTGAATCAAGGATCCCTTCGACGAAGCCTTCTTCTCCTTCTTCTTTGTGTTGTAATACTTTTGTTTGCGTAACAAACTCCTTAGTTCTTCTTTAATTTCTTCTATTTTCCTCTATTTTGTCCACTTCTCTTCCTCATTAATATTCCTATTTGGGATAGAATTAAATAGTAGAAACTGGATTGGTTTTTACCCTTTCTAAATCTTTGCAAATGCAATCTGTTTCTACGATGACTATACTGCCCATGAAAGAGTAGTTTTTTTAGTAATCCATCTACCTATTACCTTATTCATTAATTTATTTTGAATAAATGAGATAATTTAATTCACTTAATATGATATATTAATTGAGTTTTAAATTTAAATGAAACTAAGAAATCAATTTAATAATTGACACAAAAACACGTGAGGTAGAGATTTGTGTAAACTGTGAGAGTGAGATCTTAATCGGTAAAACAAGACCATACAGGATAAATTTGTAGAGTTAAAATATAATACCTAAACTCAATTAATCCTCATTTATATATTGGATAATTTCTCTAATTAACCACTGACAATAAGATATTCTAATAACATCAATCAAAGCAGGGTGCTGCGATTGCATGTTCCAGAGCTAGCCTAGGGTTCAAGTAATTTCATCATTGTGGTTAAGTTAACTCTCATAGGGTTTGAGGGTTAACAAATTAGGGGATTATAATTAAGTTGATGTTAATTTAAATTATAATGATAAATAATTGAGTGAATAGGTATAGTTATATCGATTACCCCTTTTAAATATTTTCTAAAAAAACATCTTATTGTTGTGTCTTTTTAATTGAAATTCATTTCAAAAACAAAAACAAAAAAATGAAATATTCTTCCATAAAACTTCTTCTAGTTTTATAAATTATAAACAACCCCCCATCCTTTCAACTAGTGTGTTTATGTTATTTTATTTTATTTTCAAAATACCTTTAATATGTTGTTCTAAATTACTTCCTCCTTTGAGAGACGACCTTAGTCATCCACTTTACTGAACCTAAATACCCTAAAACCAAATATCATTTGAGAGAACCCATGGCGGTGCCTTTCAAATTGGTGTTTTTTCCAGAGAGGAAAGTAATTATTTCAACCATTTATAGGTATTTATTTTATTTTAAATTTTATTCTCTTCTTCTCTTCTTTATTCTTTACCCAATCTGAATTTTTATTCTTCTTTGGTTTTCTTCTTCTTCTTATTTTTGGACCATCAAATCAAAATTATCATTTTTATTATGGTCCAATTTACTTATTTTTATTTTTATATTATTTATAACATGAACTAATCCTGAGGATCTTTTAGATCTTGACCCTGAGATTGAACGTAGCCTTCGGGCTCGAATCTGACATTCTCAGTCTACGAGAAGTTTCAACATTAAACCAGTTGGAGAATTCCTCCATTCTAGGAACACTGAAATTGAAAAAACTTTTATATCAAAACTAAAACAAGAACCAATGGATAAAAACAATGGAAATGAACTTAGTTGAACCATTCGAGAATTGGATGCACCTGATATTAACTACCAACCAAATTGTATTGCATACCCAAATCTCGAATCAGACTTTAAACTGAAATCTAGATTAACTCACCTTCTTCCAAAATTTCACGGATTATCTGGTGAGGATAAAAAAAAACATTTAAAAGAATTTAATGTGGTTTTTTCAACCCTTAAACCAAGAAATGTCTCTAAAGATCAAATAAAACTCATAGCATTCCCATTCTCACTTGATGGAACTGCTAAGGATTGGATGCATTATTTACAACCTGAAGATGTAACATGTTAGAACAATTTAAAATTCCTTTTCTTGCAGAGATTTTTTTAGCATCAAGGACTACTTCCATTCATAAGGATATCTTGGAGGATCAAGTAAGCACAAGGGGATTCAATTTATGAGTACTGGGAGTGATTCAAGAAGTTGTGTGCAAGCTGACCGCATCACCAAATCAGTGAGAAACTCCTCATACAATACCTTTATGAAGGAATCACACCTATGGAGAGAAGCAAGGTGGATTTTGCGGTTGGAGGGGCATTGGTCGAAAAAACACCAGCAGCTACGCGTGCATTGATCGACAAGATGGCACAAAACTCCCAACAATTTGGCTATCGAGGTACACCACATGTTAGAGGAGTACATCAGGTAAGTCCTTCCTATCTTTAAAATCATTTGATTGATACTAAGTTGAAAAAATTGGCAACAATGGTGAGATAGATTGCTTTGGCACAAAAGACATCCCAACCCCCTCCTTTGAGGCCTTGTGGCATTTGCACTAAAAAAGACCACCCAATTGACTATTTCCCCCAATTACAAGAGACAGAGGATTACACTGCCATATTTCCTGGGAGGCCATATCAGCAGCAAAAATAGCCACATCCCCTAAAGAAGTTTGATTCCTTTTCACCAGTATACAACCATGGGTTGAAGGATCAATCATACATGAGATATGCCTCTGGACAACAACAAAAGCCCCCCTTTCAACAAAACTTCCAGCAGCCTCCACCTTACCAACAGGGTTTCCAAAAACTCCAAAGGTGATTTGAAGCTCAAGTATCAATAATTAAACAACAAGGGAATACCCAAACCAAGGTATATTTTAACACTGATGAACTTTTGAAACAAATTGTTCTTAATCAACAGAATGAGCTGAAGAGTCAAGGTTCGAGTTGAGGGATTTGAAGACACAGATAAGTCAGATTGCCACTACCCTCGATGAACTGGTAAGTAATAACACTAGATATATTCCATACCAACCTACTCCAAATCCCAAGGGGAATGTAAGTACCATCACATTGAGAAGTGGGAAGCAAACAACTGATACATCTACACCTATCGTTCCACTAGGATTCACCTCAACTCCGGAGAAGCCCCATTCAAAACTAGTTGATGAGAAACCCAAGGAGAAAGATAAATATAAGAAAAATATTAATGACGTTCCTCCTAAACCCCTTCTATTTCCAAATAGAGTTGTTCAAATAAAAAAGATGACTAAATAGGCAATGAAAAAAGAGGTTTTGGATACATTCAAGCACGTGGAGATCAAAATCCCTCTACTTGAATCCATTAAACAAATCCCAAGGTATGAAAAATTCTTAAAAGAACTTTGTACCAATCAAAGAGGGCTCAAGGGAAATGAGAGGATCAATCTTGGAAGGAATGTGTCAGCACTCATTACACCGACTCAAGCAATGCCAACAAAGTGCAAGGATCTGAGGACATTCACCATCCCATGCACCATAGGGGAGTTACACTTTTTTGATGCTTTATGTGATTTAAAAGATTCCATAAATGTAATGCATCACTCTATTTTTTATTCTTTACATGTTTGTGAGTTGAAGCCGATGAGAGTAGTGGTGTAGTTGGTGAATAGAGCTACAACATATCCAGTGGGAGTCCTTGAGGATGTACTTGTTCGAGTAAGAGACATGATCTTTCCAGCAGATTTCTACATGCTTAACATGGAGGATAATCAGGTAAGTTATCATTATCCCATTATCTTAGGTAAACCCTTCCTCAAAACTGCAAAAAATATCATAAATATCAATGAGGGTACACTTTCCATAGATTTTGGAGATGAAGTTGTGATATTTAATGTTATGAAATCCATGAAGCACCCCTTAGAGGACCATTCTGCATTTTTTATCTCCCATTTTGAACCACCAAATAAAAATCCCATGGAATTTTATTGTCCTATGTTTAGGGATATTATGAGTATTGGTTCTAGTTTGATGTCTAAGAGCACTTACACACCTCTTTATAATACACAAAACTCTCTTAGATTTGATTTTTAAATGGATTCATATTTTGATTTTGATCACGTGAACTCTAATTATGACATGGCTATTGAATATGTTATTGGATTTGATGAATTATTCTCTGATTTTGATAATTTTTATTCTGATACTGATGTTATTTGTGTACATATTTCAGTTCCTTCAATATCTTCATCCATACACCACCCCCTACACTAAAACTCAATCCATTTCCACCAAATATCAAATACTCATACTTGTTGAATAGTGATAAATTACCTGTTATCATTGCTAACAATCTCCCTTTTGAACATAAAGAAAAACTTTTGAATATTTTGAGGTAGAACATTAGGCAAATTGGGTGGACCTTGGTTGACATATCAGGTATTAACCCCTCCATTTGCATGCATAGAATTATTTTGGAGGATGGGGATAAGATGGTTAGACAACCCTAAAGGATATTGAACCCAAATCTTCTGGAAGTTTTGAAAAAAGAGGTTGAAAAATTGCTCGAGGAAAGTATAATCTATCCAATTTTAGATTCCCAATGGGTGAGTACTATTCAGGTTGTTCTTAATAAAAGCAGTGAACTATCGTTAAAAATGATAAAGATGAGTTAGTTCCAATGAGGGTGCAAAATAGTTGGTGTGTGTGTATTGATTATAGGAAACTAAATCAAACCACTCACAAGGACCATTTCCCCCTCCCATTTATTGATCAAATGCTTGAGAGACTAGCTGGGAAGACACATTATTGTTTCTTGGATATATTTTATGGATATTTTTAGGTTTATATAGCTCTGGAGGATTAGGATAAAACTACATTCACCTGTCCCTTTGGAACATTTGGCTACCAAAGGATTCCATTTGGACTTTTCAATGCCCCAGGTACCTTCTAAAGATGCATTATGAGTATTTTTTCTGATTTTCTTGAGACTTGCATGGAGGTATTTATGGATGAATTTATAGTATATGGATCCTCATTTGATGAATGTATAAATAGTTTGGGAAAGGTTTTGATTTTTTTTATTGAGAAGAATCTGGTATTAAACTTTGAAAAGTTTCATTTCATGGTAGAGAATGGGATTATCTTAGGGCATGTAGTGTTAAAACATGGGATAGAGGTTGATAGATCTAAGGTAGATATCATTTCATCCTTACCCTATCCTTCATGTGTGCATAATGTTAGATCTTTCTTAGGGAATTCGAGATTTTATCAGCGCTTCATCAAAGATTTTAGTAAGATTGCTCTTCCTATGTCATGATTACTTCAAAAGGATTCTAATTTTGTGTTTGATGATTCTTGTAGGACTTCCTTTGATGAGCTAAAGAAGTGTCTGACCATTCCACCGATCATACATCCCCCACGGTGGTAGATTCCTTTTGAGCTTATGCGTGACGCCTCCAACTTCATGGTTGGATCTGTCTTATCTCTGAGGGTGGAGGGATGTTCACATGTGATTTCCTATGCATTGAAGACACTATATTCAGTCCAATAAAACTACACAAACATGTAAAATGAGTTTCTTTTCATCATATTTGCTTTAGATAAATTCTGTTCATATTTATTGGGCTCTAAAGTAGTTGTTTTTTTCTAACCCTGTAGATATGAGGTACCTCTTGAAGAAGCTAGATGTAAAGCCAAGGCTAATCCGACGGATTCTCCTTATTTAGGAATTTGATATTGAGATAAAGGACAATAAGTGTTCATAAAACATGGTGGCAGACCACATGAGTAGGATAACTCACACACTTGAGGCTAACACCTTAGACCAGGTACCATTTCAGGACACTTTTCCCAATGAGCATCTTTATGCACTCCTAGGTACGCATCCATGGTATGCTGATTTAGTTAAATACCTTGTGGCCTATGAAATTCCAATAAATTTAAAGAAACATCAAGTCCAAAAATTAAAGAGTGAGTCTAGGTTTTATGTGTGGGATGACCCCTACCTATGGTGGATGTGTAGTGATCAAGTTATTAGGAGGTGTGTTCCTAATCACGAGTTTGAGTATGTTCTGCAATTCTGTCATACACTTACTTGTGGTGGACACTTTAGACCCCAATGTATAGCTATGAAAGTTTTGGACTCTGTATTATATTGTCCTAGTTTATTCCATGATGCTCACATGTTTTGAAAGTCATGCTCACGTTGTTAACACACTAACAATATTTCTAGGAAATATAAGATACCTCAACAACCCATTTTATTTTGTAAATTTTTTGATGTATGGGGAATTGATTTTATGGGTCCTTTTCCTAGTTCATTTGGGTTGTTGTATATTTTTCTTTCTGTTGATTGTGTGAGCAAATGGGTGGAGGCTAAGGCCACCGGGACTGATGATTCTCATGTTGTTGTAGATTTTTTCAAAGCACATGTTTTTTACAAGTTTGGAGTACCGAAGGCCATCATCAGTGACCAAGGGACACACTTCTGCAATCATAATTTAGCTTCCCACCTTCAGAAGTATGGGGTGACACACAAAACATCAACACCATACCACCACCCCCAAACAAATGGCCAGGCTGAGGTTTCAAATCACGAGTTAAAACAAATTTTGGAGAAAACCATGCAGCCGAATAGAAAGGATTGGAGAAAGTGCTTGGATGATGTGCTATGGTCTTATAGGACAACATACAATACACCCATCGATATGTCCCCATTTCAGATTGTTTTTGGAAAAGTGTGTCATCTCCCCATGTAAGTCGAGCATCAGGATTATTAGGCTATAAAAAATGCAATATGGATTTGGCCCAAGTTGTAATCAAAAGAAAGCTACAAATTCAAGAGCTTGAGGAGATTCAATTGTATTCATATGAGAACTCAAGGCTATACAAGGAATGATCAAAAGCATATCATGATAGAATGATCCAACAAAGGGAGTTTCATGTTGGAGTTTCTCTACAGTTCATGACTAAAGATGATGCCTGGTAAGTTTCATTCCAGATGGTTAGGTCCTTATATTGTATCTAATTTTTTTCCTTATGGTGCAGTGGATATCGCACAAGAGGACACAAGAAGGAGATTTACAGTCAACGGGCAACATTTGAAGAAATACATTGAGGGACTTCCTACTGATGCATTGGATTCCATCACACTACATGACCCCATCATCACGTGATCATATTAGACTATTCCTAACCCTTTCACTTTTATATTCTTTGTCCAATTTAAAATTATACATTTCATGTGCCTATATCATCTCATGGGTTCACATTGAGGACAATGAAATATTTTAAGTGTGGGGGAGGGGACAACATTTTAGGGTATATATTTAGAATTTTCATTTGTGTGTTTTGTGTGTATTTTCTATTAAGTTTTTAGTTAAAATCTTCAAAAAAAACCAAAAAAAAATCAATAAAAAAACAAATATATCATGTAATATTCTCATGTGGAACATATGGAAAATGCATGTTTTCAAAATTCATTGGTAGAATTATAAGAATTAGTATTATTCCATCATAAAGGGTTGATTTTTATAAAAATTGAAGTCATAAATGATATAAATGATTGTGGAATCATAAAACCTTTTAGATTTTTGACATCATTATTTGTGATCTTTGTTCATGGTAAATTGTGTCATTGATTTCTCCACACAAATTTTCACTCAACCATGACTTGTGAAATTTTTCTTACTCAATTAAAGGTATAGTCAAGTTAGGTAAAAAAAATCATTGGTTGATCTATATGTTCATTTCTTTTCTAATTAGTTTCATTACTGTACTGAATTGACCTATGCGTGTGTACCTATTATCCCACTATTATACGCCCTCAAAAACAAATATGGGTTGTGTCTTGGACAAGTCAAAAACCACTCTTCATTGACCTTTGATCTTGTTATAACTATTACAATTAGTGTTTTGAGGAGATCAAACATGGTTTGAGAGTTGAGTGTGAGATTTGTTCCATGTACAACTTAAAAAAACAAAAAAAAAATGAGGGGAGTGATGAAATTTACAACATATGGGGATATCTAGGTCGGGAGCTTAAGGTTTGACTTTTAGGAATTCTTAAGTGAGTGGGTCTTGAAATTCGATTATAAAGTAATGTAGAAAAGGTTCGATGAATTAAACTAGGTAAGAATATTTTTTTTACTTGACCTGAATATACTGAATAAAGGGTGGATTTATGATCTTGGAATGGTTGGCACACATGCATGTGGATAATTAGTGGCATGGTAGACCCATGACTTGTTTTTCTATGATTAGTGTTATGAATCTCACTGGATTTTGTTTTGAAACAATTTACGAGATAATTAATTTTAAATTTATTGATTTTGACTCTTTATGAGATTCTTACTTTACTTATATTTGCACTGTGGATTGAGAAATATGAATATGCACATCTTGTCACAATTTTTTCGAATACATGATATGAGGTTTTGCCAAGGAGTGAAAAAGGGTAAGTGTAGAGGAGTTGATAAAGCAAAATTTTGTTGAATATTTTATTGATAATAAATGACAAAATTTCCTCACATTATGTTAAATATGTTTATTTATAAAATATTTGGGATTAGACCATTCATTTGAAAATTTGATGAAAATTCCAGTTTTACCCTTAAAATTCACTATAGCATTTCAGACATAAATATTTTGATATATATTATTTGAACTTAAAATTTTGTAAATATATTCTTTAATTAATGGGATAAATCTTTCATTCATGACATTGAAGCTAAATCATGCATTTGATGGGTACAAATGGGCCATGAAGTCAAAGTTGGGATCGACTAGCCAGATTGGACATTGGTTCTATATTTGGGCCATAACTTTTATATCCTTAATTTGATTGGGATAAAATTTGGAGAGGAGATCTAGAAAAAAAGTTCTCACAAATAATAATTTTATATGGAAATCTGTTTCATGCGTTTTGAAGGTCAAATGGGCGGTGAAACATGGAATACAATATTTGGCCGAATTTCCCCATTCACACTTGAAACCACTTGAAACCTAGCCTCCCCTTCACTCTATAAATTGTTTTTTTTTCATTTTTAGGGGTTGGGAGGTGAATTAGGAAGTTGAGGTCAGAGTATAAGTGTATCCACTCCAATTATCCAACCATTTTAACAAGGGTAGCTCTTGAAGCAAGGATCCCTTCGACGAAGCCTTCTTCTCCTTCTTCTTTGCGCTGTAATACTTTTGTTTGCATAATAAACTCCTTAGTTATTCTTTAATTTCTTCTATTTTACTCTATTTTGTTCACTTATATTCCTAATTAATCTCTCTCTTTGGGTTGGAATTCAATAGTATAAATGAGATTGGGTTATACCCTTTCCAAATCTTTGCAAATGCAATCCGTTTCTACGATGGCTACGCCACCCATGGAAGAATAGTTTTCTTAGTAATCGATATACCTCTTACCTTCTTCATTCATTTATTTTGAATAAATGAGGTACTATAATTCACTTAATATGTTATATTAATTGAGTTTTAAATTTAAATGAAACTAAACAAGCAATTTAACAATTGACACAAAAACACACGAGGTCGAGATTTGTGTAAATTGTGAGTGTACGATCTTAATTGATAATACAAGACCATACAAGATAAATTTTTAGAGTTAAAATATAATCCCTAAACTAAATTAATCCTCATTTACAGAGTGTATATTTTCTCTAATTAACCACTAACCATAAGCTAACCTAATAACATCTATCAAATAAGGGTGCTGCGATTGCATGTTCCAAAGCTAGCCTAGGGTTTAAGTAATTTCATCTTTGTGGTTAAGTTAACTCCCATAGGGTTCTAGGGTTAAAAAATTAGGGGATTATAATTAAGTGGATGTTAATTTAAATGATAATGATAAATAATTTAGTGAATAGGTAGAGTTATATCGATTACGCCTTTTAAATATTTTTTTAAAAAATATCTCCTCGTTGTGTATTTTTAATCGAACTTCATTTCAAAAATAAAAACAAAAAAATGTAATATTCTTCTAGAAAACTTATTATAGTTTTATAAATGAAAAAAAACCCCATCCTTTAAAGTATTGTGTTTAAGTTATTTTATTTTATTTTCAAAATACCTTTAATATGTTGTTTTAAATTACTTCCTTCTTTGAGAGACGACCTTGGTCAGCCACTCTGCTGCACCTAAATACCCTAAAACTGAATATCATTTGAGAGTACCCATGACAGTGCCTTTTAATTATCTTATTCAACTAATTTTAGAATATGAGATAATGTAGAAACTGAATATTTCTCTACAAACACTTTTTCATTAACATCATAAGTCAATCTCATCCTTGATATTGTCTCATCATTGATTAGGTTATACTTTTTCCTCCCTATATGGGATTGGTTCTCAATATCATCTTCCCTTAATAACTTTACAAGAACCTAATTCAAACTTTGTCCATACAAAAAAAATCTTCATCTCAACTGCTCCATTATTAATAGTTTTAATTTAGGACCAAATAAACTTAGTGATATTAAACTTACTGAAACATACAAGATAGTATAGCAAGTGGAAAACACGTATCTTTATTATGTCCTTATCCCCCTTTATTGATAGTATAAAATATAAGATCCATTAAAACATAGTCCTAAATTTAGGAGTTAGTTACCCTATCTTGTGAAATTTCTCATTTATAATAAATAGATGATTCTTATCTTTGTATTTGATAAATTCTCTAGGATCTTCTAGTAAATTATGAGATAAAAATGACTCCCCTTTGAGTGGTACTTAGATCAATCCCATAAATTTTTCCCAGGTAATATAAAACTCATGAAGGAAAACAACAAAATATACTTTCTTAACTCCTTCCTCTTTTGAGGACTCTACATATCCATAGAATTCATGGATCAACAACGTATAATATAGCTCATGTTATTTAGTTAAAAAATTAGTATTTCTCTAACCTTGAAAGCTGATGATGTCTTTCAGTGTAAAATCATACTTCTCAAATAGCCCGGAGTCGATTAACCTTTCCTTCACTATTTCTCTGGTTGCAAGTACATCGAATGATGCCATTACTAAATCAGAATATAAACAGTACAACCTAAAAAATTACAATAACTCCACTATATATTCACAATAAATGTGTCCAATAAACTATGGGACCACCTCTTTATATAGGAGATATGGTAATATGAAGGGTCTCCATAGTTGATCCAATAGCTTAGATTAAATCCCTCCAAAACACATGATGTTATATTTATTTTTGAAGGAATAATTTTTAAACTTAAAATTCTTTTAAAATTTAAACAAGACTTTAAATTTCATTAAATGAATAATGCTTCAAAATTTAGATAAATTAACATTAATTTGAAATTTCGGTAAATGATCAATAATTTTAATATAGGTAAATGAACAACATTTCCTAAAAATTCAATGAATTTGAAATATTATCTTAAAAAATTAGAAGTTATCTTCCATTTAAGAATGAATTGATATTCTTCTTTTTAAGATGGTCCTATAAATGTTATTTAATTAATTTTTAAGTTCTTTGAAAAATTAAAAATTGTTAAAAAAATTAGTTAGAAATAATCAAAAGACACTCCCCTTGAATAAAAGTAATAAATAAAATATTTTAAGCACACTTAATGTAATATTTTTTTTAAAAATAGATTAGAAATAATAGAGGCACCGATGATAGGTGTTCTTCTGCCTATGTGTGAAAATTTATATATTCATATTTATTTATTTGAAAAATTTACTTCTTTTAGTTTAGAATTATTTCCAAACAAAATTTTTAGAACCCACATTTGAGTAGTTTTTAGATGTTTATGAGTAGTAAGTTCTGATGAGATAAATGCTCTATGTTTTCCAAATGATTAAACTTTACTGAGTGAGAATATTTTCCTCCAATGTCCTCCCCATTGACATAAAGTATAGAAATGTGATTTATTTTTTATTAAATAATTTGATTGTTATAATTAACTTCTAGTGTTTTTAACTAGATGTAGTTCTATGTGGTATAATTTGACTATAAATCTTCTCAATTTATTTCCTTCTATTAGTAAACTTGGTTAGAAACTTCTTTTAACTCTCAATACATGACTTTAGTTTGAAAATTTTGGTCTTTTATTAAGAAAAATTCACAGTCTTTAACCTTTCTTTCTTATTCTTCTTCTTTTATTAATCTGTATTATGATGAACTTTAGATATTTTAGATTTACCTTTCAGATCATTACTAAGTTTTACAACTTTTTTTTGATTTATCTAATTTAGAAATTATATTTCCATGATCTTTTATTATTTTCCTATGTGTATCTTCTACCTTTGTAAAAATAGCTTTATGTTCAAAATATTTATCCTTTATATCAGTATATCTTTTGTACAACCTATGATACATGTTTTCACATTCAGAAATATAATCTCTCATTTCATCAAGGGTTTCAGGCATTCTTTCAACATCTGTACAAGATAAAATTTCATCATCAGAATCATCTTTAGATGTATAAAAACATTTTGATTCTAAATTTTTATTTGTAAGGTATTTAACAGTTTTTATTACCATGAAACATTTTTTTTTGATTTTTATAGAATCTAGTGATTATTCTACTATTATCACTTTCTTATGATAAACTTTCCGAAGTAGAAATACTTTCTATTACACTCCATGTATCCATAGCATTTATAATTTTCTTGATTTTATTTTTATAATACTTTCTATAAGTTTTTCTTTCTTTTCTCCTTAACTCGGGGAAATCGGGTCAAATATGACCCAATTTTTTAAATTTATAGTAAGTTGAGAAGAATATTTCTTTTTTAATTTATACTTTTTATCTCCCTTGTCTTCCAAATAAATTCATCTGAATTTATTATTATTAAACATATTTCTTTCCATATTTGTAAGTTCCCCTTCAGTAGGTTCTCCTTTACTACAATTTTTAAGTCTTTTTGAGTTTCTTCTAGATGAACTGGGTTTATAATATCTGGTATTTGAAACTTTGAGGTATGTAAAGGCAACACCATTATTATTTTTCTATTTATTCATGTCTCTCTTTAGACTAATTTCATATTTCTTAAGAGTACCAATTAAGTCATATAGACTTAGTTTCATAATATTCTTTGTGTAATCGATAACTATTCTTTTTTATTCCCACCTTTTTAGTAAAATATATATAACCTTTTCAAAAAGTTTATCATTAGTCAACTATTTTTATCCAAGGGAATTTAAACTATTTACTATAACCATGAATCTATGATACATATGTGAAACTAATTCACCAAGAAAAAAATAAAATGATTGATAATCAGATCTCAACATTTCTCTTCTAGTTTCAAAAATATTTGAAGTTCCAAAATGACTAACTTCAAGTTTTTTCCAGATTCCACAATCTGTTCTACATGAAGAGACTTGATTATAAATTTTTATCTATATAAAACATAAAACAGTATTTTTTAACTTTTAAATTCAATTAGAATCCATGCTTTTCTTATCTTGAAAAAGTAGTAACATATTTCTTCAAAATTTTGTAAATACTGATGAGCATTAGAAAATTATCAACAGCCATATTAATAAAAAATGTCTCCATTCAATTACATTAGTACTAAAAATCATTTCCATAAAATATAGGAGGTCTATTTGGATTTAGATTTTCGATTAATCCAACATGTATTCCTTCCATACTTAGAAAAAATTCTCTACACACTTTCAGGTATAAGGAAACTGAAAAATAAAAATCTAATCAAATAAAAAAATATGAAACAAAAATATTAGGTTCAATATTAGATGTAGATACCTCATCTGATACCAAATAAAGGATCGTAAAACTATGTATGAAAAAAAAACTGCAAGAGGTGAGTGAATTTTAGTTTGAAAAAAAATAACAATTTTCATCCCACTTAATATATAATTTTATTGGTTTTTCGAATTATTAATCAAATCAAAGATTATAGTAAAAATAATTTATATAGTAGAAATAAAGCAATCATTATTTTATCAATTACCGATGATATAGTTTTAGCATCAGAAATTTAAACTAACTACATTATAACAGATAATACAAGAATTAAATCAATATTAATTCAAGAAATAATATAGTGGAAGTTTAAAACTAAACATGGAGTATTGGTTAGAAAACAAAATACTTCTTTAAAAGTATATTATTAAATCCTAACTTTTAAACCAAAGTAAAAGGTATATTTTTAGACCTGATCTAAGGAATCCATGACTTTAAACCCATATTAAGGTATCCACTTATTAAATACTAAATCTTGGATTTATCTTCTTTACCTTGGAATCCATCGATCAAATTAATTGTAATTTTCTACTTCAACAACCCAAATCTTAGTTTACCTGCTACTTTAATCGGTAGCTCGACACTTCCCCTACAACAACTGATAGCGAAATGTTCCCACTACTTTGATTGGTAGTTAGATCATATCTTCCAATTCTTAGGAAACCCTAAAAAAACCTACCAGTGACACAAAAATTACAAAAAGAAACTATGATCTTTATAATGAAAACCTCATAATGGAATCTCTTAGCTAAAAGGTCCAGAAAGAAAAATTACACTCATCAAAATAATTCTCAGTAACAATAAATTTCAAAGCTTCAAAACAATCATAAGCTTTCAGAATGCTTATAGAAACTTGTGGAAACTTCATTTCTTTTGACATTCAAGGTGTGGTTCTATTTATTGGAATTGACGCAACAAACTTCAATGGTCAAATTATACAAAACTCGGAGTCATTTATAATGGAAACGACAACAAATTTACTATATACTGATGACTTTAGCATATAACTTCATCTACTGATGAGTTTAACTAGCATCACTATATTTCTTTGTAAAACTAGATAAGGTAATCCAGATTTCATTATTTAGCTTATTGTTTTTACATGAAAACCTTAAATTGTCAGTATTACAAAATTCTTCAGGTCATCATATTTTCACAAATCAGTAGACCATCAATATTTTGTTATACCTTAAGTTATTGGTAATTCATATATTGATTTTATATTCCAAAAACATAAAAGATAAAAACAAAAATTCTAAGTTATATCAAATACTAAATTAAGTGTTTAATGATTTTCAAAATAAGTGGAGTAAAGTGAATCAACGGATAAACAATAATAGCGAGTCGGCAACTACAACTGAGCATTTTTTAGAATGGTCAACCATAGAAGGACTGAATAGTTTTTTCACTTATAATTAGTAGTAGTGAGATGGAAAATACACTGATTGGGTTGATAGACCACTGTAAATATACTCCGGTAGGCAATTTTGAGGGCAAGGAGAACCACAACTCGAGAATCATCCTTCATGATTTGAATCGTATGGTGGGGTGCACTGTAAGATGGATGATGAGTTTGTTGATAAAACTATGGTGTCTTGGGATAAATGGGAATGGGTAAGCATCATGTTGGTGCTTTTGTGGTGATAAGGATAAGTGTCTTGGTTTTTGATAAATAGTTTACCTCGTTTTTGGAGTTTCTCAGTGGAAGCTCATTCAACATATTGGAGTGGAACATATAAGGACCCGTGTTTTTTCGGCCTACAATTTTGAGTAAAAATTTGAATTTTTTTGCCTTTAGATGCCTATGGGGAGTAAAATAGTCTTTTTTTCCCTATAATATGATCTCAGATGATTTTTTGACCACTCCATTGGTCCTGTAATAGGGTGTTTACCCTAGGAAATAAGTTTGGTGGAATTCCAATCCATTCGAATTTTAGTCGAATAATTAATAATTATTAATTAATTAAATAAATATTAAATTATTCATGTAGGTTCATTCGATGATATGTTTTGAACAGAGCATCAAATTGATATTTCATCTCCTCCGTTGAGTCCGAAATAGGGAGTTTTTCCTAGGTAGGGCATAAACTCGAGTCGGGTGCTGGGGCCAACCCGAACCCTATTTTCTTTTCTTTTCATTTTCTTTTTCTTCCTTTTCTTTATTTTATTTTTATTTTATTTTTTTCCTTCTCCTGTCCTCTTGTGTTTTCCCAAGGGGGATCCTTATATTGTGATCAACCTAGAGAGAAGGTATAGGGAGATATAAATGGAGATAGGAAGATATGGAGGTGTCGCTATGAAGCTCGGGATGTGCCAGATCGACGTGTGGAAACCGTGGACCACAAAAATGAGCGAAGCTTTAACGGTTTCTTCCTAAAGGTAGACCATTTTTAAGTTTCACCATAAATCCATGTAATTTAATATTTTCAAGTTTTAATCCCCTTATATTCTTATTTATGTCCCCTTGTGGTATGATCTACTTCTTTTGGGGTGAAAATGGGGGTTTCGGGGTGATTCGAGGGTTTTCTATTGGGAAAAACCTGTCTATACGACGTGTTGTTCAGGAAGACATGCCACATGTTCTTCTTGTTTAGGTAAGAAAAAGTTTTTGAAGTACATATTTTGTACTAGGGTGTACACACCATGTACTAGTGCTCAACTATGTAGCCATGTACATGGCCAGACTGCCCGTGCAGGGGAAGATGACCATGTAGAGTACATGGCCAGACTGCTTGTGGGTCGCATTCCATACAAAAGTACATGACTAGGCCATTTTAGGGACACATGTAGGTACCCCATGTAGGTTATAGACCATGTACATGTCTTACATGAAGTGTACTAGGGCGTTTACATGCCCAAGCTGGCGGGGGTACAAACCCCTGTGGGGCCTTGAGGGTATATGCCATGTACCATGGTGACACATTGTGTACTCCTCCCTTGTAACCCTTTGAGGGGTTTTCATATCTTTTAACTAGGAGTCAGAGTTAGACCCATGAGTTTTTCATTCTGTGTATCTTTTCATGTAGATCATAATGGTAATACCTATGGGGTGTTTTGAGGACCCCCAGGTGGCATTTCATACTTTTCATAATGGAGATGTTCTTCCTCCAGTGATTGAATTCAGTCATCTCCTAAAAGATAGACTTAAAATGAGAATGATTGGTTAGGTGTTCAGACCAACCTAGTTTGTGAACCTTGTTCTAATATGAGCCATGCGCTATCTATCATAACTAGTTCTTCATTAACTTTTCCTTTGAGGACATCTCCCTTTCAATATGTGCCCTTCTGACCTATGAGGCCGTGAGAATAGTTGTCCTGAGGATTCCCTGTAGGATTCCTCTGTTTATGTTTCTATCTAGAGGATACTGAGAAGGATTCCTCTATCTTCTTACTATTGTTGAGGATCCCCTATGTGAGGCCTTTTCTTACATGTTTACCTAATGAATCCCTCATAGGATCCCTTTACTTGTATACCATTCTGAGGATCCCCTATAGGATGCCTCTACTTATAATGTTGTATTGAGGATCCCAAGTAGGATACCTCTACTTATTATTCCATCTTGAGGGTCCCTTATAGGATGCCTTCACCTATGTGTTGTTTCTAGGATCCCGTGTAGGATGCCTCAGTCTTTCTTACCATTTAAGGATCCCATATAGGACTCCTCCTTACCTTTTTATATAAAGATTCAAAGTAGGATGTATTATCTTGTGTTTAGACTTTGGGGATCCCAAGTAGGATTAATCTTCTATATTTTACTTGAGGGACCCAGTGGGTGCCCTGTTGTTTGATTGATCCTGAGTTAGTATATCAGGTTTGGGTAGAGATGGTAGCGAGTGTCACCTTAGAACCCATGAAAAACTTGTAATACCATGGGGCTATGATAATAGTGTTGGGTTTAGGTGTTCAACCACCCTCACTCCTTGTTTATCCTTTCACATGTTTATTACTGATGCAACAATGTTTACCAGAGGTGCTTCCTGGTTAGTGGATATTGAGCCTGACATGAGGCATATTTATATCTCTTTGGGATGCCCGAAAATTCTTCATAGGATCTGAATTATGAGCAATGTTATTTCTTATGTTTACTGGTATACCCAGAGGTACTACCTGGGAATTTGTTGTTGAGCCTTCATTTTTTATTATTAGATTATTTGGGATGTCTAGAGGTTTTTCTTGGAATCCTTCTGTTGAGGATACTATTATGATATACGGACATGGTATCCCTAGTAATGATACTCATGGATGATTCCACTCTTCTGAGTGATGAGGAAGATTCCACTCTCCTCTGTTGATATGTGATGAGGATGATTACCCTCTCCTTGATCTGATTATACTCATGGATGATTACACTCTCCTGAGGTATAGGGATGATTACACTCTCCCTGGTCAGTGACTTGATCACAGTGTTGAGTATTATGTCTCACATCATTGGATACTGGAATGATTATGCTCTTTTGGATGATAGGAATGATTATGATCTCCCTTATTAGAGACTCTAGGGGTGGGAATGTCATCTCACCAGTGAGTTCTACTTGAAGACCACCTAAGGGTAAAACCCTTAGGGATTATCTGAGTTTCAAATTTCATGACTGCCTATGGACCAGGACCTAGGGATCGAACATTGGACTAGATTTACATGGCCTGAGAAGCATGGCATCTAACTTAGTGACCATTTACAGGATGTCCATATGCAATTTTCTAGAATCCACTATTTTAGTGTTTAGAGGCGAGTACGGGTGAACCCAGGTGTAAGATGAGTATTCCCCTATGGATATGTAGCTTGTTCAGAGATATTTATGGCATCAGCTGAAGTAGGTATATTTTTATTAGAATTAAGGACCTAAATATCATCTTAATGATACATGACTTGAGTGGTATGACATCCATCTCAATTCCCTTTCACAGGATGTCCAAACGATCATGATTATAGACCCAAGGATTAACTGCTAGTTGGTTTTATGTTATTTTATTCACCTTACTCATGAATATTCATATTTATGTATATATGTATAGTTATGAGACTATACATGTATACATTTATAGATATGGACATCCATGGAAGCACTTGTCTAGTTGACCGAGATTACAGACCTGGGGTTTGAATTTGGTTTCGCATTTTTTATCTTTACTTATCTTTTCAGTTGAGTCTTAGCTAGGCTGAGCATTTTGCTTTTCCATACACTTATAATAGTGTATTCTATAGGTTTCTCATTGGGGTGGCCTACTGAGATTATTTATCACCCTTGCACATAAACCACGGTGTATGTGTAGAACTTATGTATGATTTTCAAGTCGAGCATGGTTTTCATGGTGGATAGGGCGGAGGATTATAGTTGCATGATTGAGCAGAGCTACTCATGTGGGATCTTATGACCAGGGTGGTGCAGTTTGACAATGTCTGAAGACCAGTTATGTAGTTTGTATTGGAGTTAGTAGTAGAGCCCTATACTTTTATTTTAGCTTCTTTTGTACTCTTATATCTGTATATTTATCCCAGTGGGTGAACAATGTTGTATGTATGAAATATCTATTCATACTTTCATACCATTTTCATTTATTATTACAGCATGTTCTATTTAAGCTTGTTTACTACTTCCAAACTCTGTTTACTTACTATTGTTTATAATACTTAACTGTTTCCACTATTTTTTTTACTCGGATATGAGGGAATATTCTCCCCACTATCATACTTTAGGCCCTCATTGCTAGTCGGTAGTCTCTGGCATACAGGTAGGTGAACTTGAGACCTTGTAACCAATTGACTTAGAGCACCGTTTTAGTGGAATCTAGGTTGGGATGTTACAAAGTGGTATTAGAGCTATTATTTTCTTGGTATTTACTATTTTAGATATGGTAGAAAAGAGTATTAGGAATGTGTCATAACCTATGATGGATATCGAACTGGTTCATCGCGAACACTTGTTTTTAGTAAGAAGTCCTAATTTCTAGGCTATGGGTTTTCTATTTTGATATTCAATGTTACAGTTGTATATGATTTTCACCTTGAGAAACACACATCTTTTGTTTATGTTATGATTTACTATGTAACTTTGGCTCTTGGACATTGGAAAGAGGCCGGTGATGGATTTTGACTCTTGGACGACAAAGAAAAGAGGCATCTCATGGATCATATTTGGCATGTATGATTCAAATCATACAGGCTTGATAGTGTGTGATTTTACTGACGACTGAGGCCTATCTATTTGGGCCTACTTACATGTATATATTTCATTCTGATGGCATGTTATGTGGATCTATGTTGAGGCATTGGTGTGAGGCTGGTGACTCAATCCTCATGCACAGGAGGTGCAATGACCCTAGTAGGTCAATATAGAACTTGATTCCTTTCTATTGTACCCCTTATAGGGTGTTGTTTTCCAGTTCATGGTTATCTAGTTGGATCACAAAGTATGGTGTAGATAGGTACCATGAATTTTCTCATGAATTAGACCTTGAGGGGGTATTACCGTGTATATATGCCCAGTGATTATCAGTTAAGTCTCTCTTCTTTGTTGGTATCATGACCTCCAAGGATTAATTCCTTATGAGGATTATCAGATAGGATAAGGGGCCTTGTAGGCTGTATTTTTAGTTTTGTCCCTTATAGGTTTTTGTGATATTTACCTTCTTTAGAGAGGTTTGATCTTTGGGCTAGGTGGTTTAGACCCTATGACCTAGTTGCGAGACTTGATCTGTAGGTATATGTGGAAGATCTAGAGGCCCTTAGTTTAACTCAGAACCTTGTAGGTCGAAATTAATTTTGTTCTAGAGTAGCCTATGTGAGAGGTTGGCCAGTGTTTTCAGATGCCTTTTCAGGCAGTGATCTTGGTTTTACGCCTGTGTTGAGATCAAGGCACGAGAGGTACTTGAGTTTTGAGTTATAGGCATTTTGATGCCTTCAGCTTTTGACAAACATATTGGGTGCTTATTTTTCAAGATTGACTTTGAAGGGTAGGAATTTTTGGGTGCCTAGCCTAGTTGACAAGTGTTTCTACTATTGCTAATGTAGTTAGAGCGTGGGTAGATGCTTGTGATTAGAATGATGTAGGGTGATGGGAGATTGTGGAAAAAATCATGGCATAGGTGAGGTGATCGATTTTGAAGAGGAGTTCCAAGGGAGCTTCTGGATTAATGAAACCGATGTTCTATGTAGCATGCTCATCTTATCATTGTGTTGGATGTCTCACTATAGTACGAGTCGGGTGGTAAAGGTACATGATAGTTGTGTGTGGTATCATTTGAATCTTAATCGGTGAGTGCCCGAGTGTGAGCCAAAGGCCAATGTTTTAATTACTTGCCTTGTGATTGGTTTCCCATGAGTTGTGGTTAAATGGTGAATGTCCCTATATAGTAGAGGTGACATCGAGAATAAATGGGGTACTTCTAGGTGGTTGACCTATGGATGAATCATGGTTAGGTTTTGACAGGATGTGAACGTGGCTATGAGGGAATTGTACATACCCTTTTGTGAAATATTAGTGTACTCTTGGTTAGAGGAAATCATAATCTATCTTGATTTCATCCTAAGTATGCCGAGAAAGCATCATCCCTACAACGAGCTTCTTTTATTTTAAATATTCTTCCTTGTTTGTGGAAGGAAACTTATTGAGGTTACACTCAAGGAGCGTTGTAAGGTTAGAAATATGGTGGGGAGTGCACTATTATATGTTTGAGGGTGGTGACTCCCAGTTTTTGTTTAAATTTGGTGTTTTTTGTGGGATATTGAGCTCAAATTTTGATTTTAGATGATGATAAGGGTATTCCTATGGTGGGGAGTACCAGCTCGGTCACAGTTAAGTGTCTCTCATATAAGAGACAATTGTTAATTCTATGAGAATGGTCATTGGATAGTCAAGATAACTTATTGTGAAAATTATTGGGTTGAGAGCATGGATTCTAGTCTTACCATCAGGCTTCTCAGGGATGATACAGTTTATGGTGGGGATTTTTTAAGGACCTATGTTTTTTCAGACTGCAATTTTGATAAAAAATTTGAATTTCTGCTTTTAGATTCTTATGAGGGGTAAAATGGTCTTTTTACCCTAGAAAATGAACTCAGATGATTTTTTTGACCACTCAGTTGGTTCTAAAATTGGGTTTTTACCCTAGTATAGGAGTTTAGTGGAATTCTGAGCCATTTGAATTTTAGAAGAATAATTAATATTTTATATTTAATTAAATAAATATTAAATTATTCACATAGGTTCATTCGGAGGTATATTTTGAATTGAGCATTGGATTGAGATTACATATCCACCATTGATTCCAGAATGGGGAGTTTTTTCTAGGTGGGGTATAAACTCGAGTCGGGCATCAGGGCCGGCCTGGGCCCCATTTTCTTTTTTTTTTCTTTTTATTATTTTTATTTATTTTGTTTTTCTTTTATTTCTTTCTTATCCTAGGTTCTAGCGTATGCCCATGGGTGATCCTCATATGCTACTCGATCGAGAGATAAGGGATATGAAGAGAGAAAGGGAGAGAGGAAGAGAGGGAGGTTCTTCCATAAAGCTCAGGACATGTCGGATCGACGTGCGACAACTGTATACCGTAAAAATGAGTAAAGATTCAGTAATTTCCATCCAAAGGTAGTTCATTTTTAAGTTTCACCATTAATCCCCTTATTTTAGTCATTTTCAAGTTTTAATCCCCCTTTATTCTTGTTTATGGACCCTTGTGGCCCGATCTACTACTTTTGGGGTGAAAACGAGGGTTTCATGACGATTTGACAGTTTTCTATTCAAGAAAACCCATCTACACGATGTGTTGTTCATGGAGACATGCCATGTTTTCTTCCTATGTGGGGAAGATAAAGTTTTTTAAGTACACATTGTGTACCGGGGTGTGTATGCTATGTACTAGTTCTCAGCCATGTAGCCGAGTACCCAACCAAGCTGCCCGTGTAGGGGCACACAATCGTGTAGAGTACACGACCTGACCCCATGTGGGTCACACACCATGTAAAAGCACACGACCAATCCAAGTACATAGCTAGGCCATTTTAGGGACATGGGAAGGTACCCCATGTAGGGTACACGATGTGTACCCATCTTACATGTCATGTAATAGGGTGTTTACATGCCCAGGTTGGTAGGGGTACACGCCCATGTGGGGCCTTTAGGGTACATGTCGTGTACTATGGTGACATGCCATGTACTCCTCCCTTGTAACCCTTTGAGGGTTTTTTGTATCTTTTCACCAAGAGTCAGAGTTGGACCCATGAGTAGTCCCTTCTGTGTATCTTTTCATGTAGATCTCAATGGTAATACCCATTGGGTGTTTTGAGGACTCCTAGGTGGAATTTTATTCTTTTACCAATGGATAGGTTCTTCCTCCAGTGATCAAATTCTATTGTCTCTTGAAAGATATACTTAAAAAATTAGAATGATAGGTTGGGTGTTTGGACCAACCTAGTTTGTGACCCTTGTTATGATATGATCCATGAACTATCTCTCATGACTGGTGCTTCTATATATTTTCCTTTGAGGATGTATCCCTTGAGAGATGTGCCCTTTTGGCCTATGAGGCCATGATACTAGTTTCCCTGAGGATCCGATATAGGATCCCTCTATTTATGTTTTGATCTAGAGGATACAGAGTAGGATTCCTCTATCTTCTTACTACTACCAAGGATCCCCTATGGGATGCCTTTGCTTACATAATGACCTAAGGAATCCCTCGTAGGATACTTTTACTTGTATACCACTTTGAGGATCCATTGTAGTATGCCTCTGCTTCTTACACTATCTTGAGGATCCCAAGTAGGATGCATCTTCTTATTATGCTATCTTGAGGGTTCCCTATAGGACGCTTTCACCTATGTGCTATTTCGAGGATCCTGTGTAGGATACCTTAGTATTGCTTACCATTCAAGGATCCCATGTAAGATTCCTCCTTACCTTTTCAGCTAAGGATCCCAAGTAGGATGCCTTCTCTTGTGTTTAGAATTTGAGGATTCCAAGTAGGACACCTCTTCTATGTTTGACTTGAAGGACCCAGTGGATACACCATTGTTTGACTGACCCTGAGTTAGTACATCGGTTTTGGGTAGAGATGGTAGCGAGTGTCAGCTTAGAACCATGCCGAACTTGTAATCCCATGGGGATGTGGCAGTAGTGCTGGGTTTAGGTGTTTGACCACCCTCACTCCTTTTTATCCTTTCACATGTTTATTATTGATATATTGATGTTTACCAGAGGTTCTTCCTAGTTAGTGGATGTTGATCCTAACATGAGGTGTCTTTCTTTCTCTTTGGGATTCCCAGACATTCTTCCTGGGATCCGAATTCTGAGCCATGTTATTTATTATGTTTACTAGTATTCCTAGAAGTACTACCTGGGAATTGGCTATTGAGCATGTATTTTTTATTATTATATTATTTGGGATGTCCAAAGGTGTTTCTTGGAATTCAGCTGTTAAGCCTACTATTATGATATACAGATATGGTGTCCATAGTAATGATACTCATGGATGATTTTTCTCTCCCGAGTGATGAGGATGATACTACTCTCCTCTATTGATATGTGATGAGGATTATTATGCTCTCCTCTATCTGATTATACTCATGGATGATTTCTCTCTCCCAAGGGATATGGATGATTATGCTCTCCTTAATCAATTACTTGACCGTAGTGTTGAGCATGACGTATCAAATCATTGGATACTAGAATGATTATACTCTTCCAAATGATAGGAATTATTATGATCTCCCTTATTGGAGACTCCATGGGTGGGAATGGCATCTCATCAGTGAGTTTTCTTTGCATATCACCCAAAGGTCAGACCCTTAGGGATTATTCGAGTTCTAAATGTTGTAATTGCCTATGGATTGGGACCTAGGGCTCATAAATTAGAATAAATTTACATGGCGTGAGCATCATGGAATCTATATCAGTGACCATTTATAGGATTCCCAAATTTACTTCCTCGAAGTATATGGTTTTAGGGACTGGAGGTGAGTACGGGTGAACCCAGGTATAGGATGAGTATTACCCTGTGGTGACGTAGCTTGCTTAGATATATTTCTGGCATCAGCCGAAGCAGGTATATGTCTATTGGGATTACAGACCCAAAGATTGGATTAATGATACGCATCTTGAGTGTTATGACATATAGCTCAATGCCCTTACACATGATGTCTAGGCGATCATGATTACATACCCGAGGATCGACTTCTGGTTGGTTTTATGTTATTTCATTCACCTTACTCATGAATATTCATATTTATGTATATATTTATAGGTATGGGACTATACATGTACACACGTATAGATATGGATATCCATGGTGGCACTTTCCCAGTTGATTGAGATTATGCACCTAGGGTTTGACTGTGGTTTCACTTTCATTGGATTTACTTATCTTTTTAGTTGAGTCTTGGCTAGGCTGAGCATGTTTCTTTTTCATACGCTTATAAAATTTTATTTTATAGGTTACTCATTGGGATGGCCTACTGAGACTATTTCTCACCCCTACACATGCACCTTGGTGTATGTGTAGACCATATGTATGATTTTCAGGCTGATCATGATTTTCATGGTGAATAGGGATGAGTCCCAGAGTTGCATTATTGAGTAGAGATGCTCACGTGGGTTCTTCTAACTGGTCTGGTGTAGTTCAATAGTGTCTGGAGACTGGGTACATGGTCTAGATTAGAGTAAATAGTTGAGACCTATACTTTTATTTCAGTTTCTTTTGTATTCCTGTATCTGTATGGTTGGACCAGTGGGTGAATAGTGTTGTATTTATGACATAGGTGTTCAGGATTTTATAGAATTTTCATTTATTATTACAACATTTTCTATTTGAGTTTGTTTACAACTTTTGTACTCATTTTACTTACTGCTATGTATGATATTTAGCTAGTTCCACTATTTTATTACTCTGATATGAGGGAATAGTCTCCTCACTATCATACCCTAGGCTCTCACTACTAGTTGGTAACCTATGGTATACAGGGAGGTGTGGTTGATGCCTTGTAACCAACTGGCTCAGAGCACCATTTTAGTGGCATCTGAGTCAGGACGTTATAGAGCGAAATGAACAAAGTGTGATTTAATGGCTGAGATAGGTTGGTTTAAATGGTTAGGACCACCTAGGTTTCTTATAGATGAGAAGTGCTATGGTGGGAAGGTTATAAAACCCTAAACTTTTTTAGGGTGTGAAATTTTGGGGGATTTTATCATTTTTGTTTTGGTAGTAGGTTTGTTTTGAGAACTGAGACTTGTAATGAGATCTCAAGAGCTGGGACATCTTAAATAAGTGTTTTTATACATGTGTTGAGTCCCTATAGGTGTTAAAGGTTCTTAAGAGGAAGTCAGAGAAGAGATGGATGGCTGAGATACTGGAAAATAGCAGCTAAAAACCTTTCACGACATGAAAGGTGGTTTACACTGTGAATTGTTTCCAAGGGGTGTGTTCAGGGCATGAAATGGGGTTGGATAAGTGAGTGGTCCAGTACCCAAAATTTCATGGTATGAACCTCATGTTCACATCATGAAAGTATACTCGGAGTATTTTTTAAGTTGGGGGAAAACCTATCTTTTCCTCGGGTCATGCCCCTTTTATTTTAGGAGAATAGGGGAGTTGGGAGGTGCCATTTTGGCAGGTTTTCCCTAATCATGACCTCTTAGTTTCCACTTGATATGAGGTGATCTAGGAGTCAATTTTGTGGTATTTAAGGTACAATTTTCTATTTGTTTCCTTTAATTTTTGGTTTCCACTTCCTTGCTTCTGATTTGAGTGATTTGGCATAGGGTTTAGTGATAATCCCACTAGATAATCGTAGATTCATCTGATTTTGATGGGGATTTTTCTTTGGTTGCGTAGAGGGTGTTAGAGATGGAATATTCTTATCATCTTTGTTTCATCAAAGTTATTCCACTTGAAAGATTTATTTAGGTTTTTTATCCTAAATTAAATTAATTTGGATATGTAATTGATGTTTTATGTTATGTATTTTTCCTAGAATGAGGTCAGAGGTATATCATGGGGCATTGGTGAGTTTTCAGTTGCAATTTCAATGTGGTGGGAGTGTTATGTGAGATTTTAGGCATTATTCTTAATTAAATTTAATTTTAAATTTGTTATGAATTATTTAATTAATTGTAAATTGTGTAATTAATTATAATTGTTTGTAATTAATTAATTTAGATGATTTTGCATGAGTGAGGGCCTCACAGGTATGAGCGGTGGTCAGATATACTTGGAAGAGCCTGGGAAGAGTTTTCAAGTGGCGAATTTTAAAAGAGAATGACTTCTTGATCGAGCTAGGAGGTACCTCATACATAACCTATGGTATTATGATTTATTTTTATGGCATGTTATATATGGTATCTCCAACAAGGGTGATTGAATTTTGTTAAATAATTTTTTTTATTTAAAATGAAATTCCTAGATAGAAAAATTTTCCAAGGTCCATGATGTACCCTTAGGCACTGGCTTGATTACCTTGGTCTCCAATGGCCGAGGACTTGATGACACATTTATGCCTTGAGATTCATGGACCATAAGGGGAGAGTTTTAGATGAATTAAGTGATATGTAGTGGCCCTGGTAATAGGTCACCTCAATGACCTCCAGGTAGAGGTGAGTGATGAATTAAAACAGATGGCCTAGTGAATGTCCATGTGAGAAATATAAGATGCCTTAAAGCCTTTGGTCTAGTGAGATAACCATGGGGCGAGTGTTCCTCCCCCACTGAGATTATGATTACCTGGGTGGGTATACCCTATGGAAATGGATGGATATGTTGGGTGAGTGGGTTGACCAAGGGATGAATTGAGAATAGGGATTTACCTTTTTCCATCTCTTGAGAGTAATGAAAATGAGGCTTTCCTTATGAGTCCAGTGAGGCCATATGGTGATAATCAGAAGAATAAAGGATGTATTACTCTAAGTGAAAGGTGTTGACCTGAGGTATTAGAGTGAGATAGAGTAACCCATGAAGGGTGTATGTGCTTTACAAAACCTAGGGGACCCAAATGGGTTCCCCAATGAGATGTTTACCCTAGTGAGGGTGTATGTATTAGGAATGGGTAATAATGATTGTGGGTGTAACCTTAGAATCTGAATCGAATGTATGATCTTGTTATGAATATGAAAATGATATGTCATGATCTTGAGAGGCCAACCTAGAACATGTGATACATGTTTGTGAAGAACCCTTATGAGATACTATAGTTTGGGATGACTTGGACATGCTCCTTGGATTCTTATGGTGGGATATATAGTCCACCTAGACATGTGGTTTGTGATTAATTAGACATGATACTTGGATATATATGGTGGGATATATAGTCTACTGTAACACACAATTTGGGATTCCTTATACATGCTCCTTGGATTCATATGGCGGGATATACAATCCATTGAGACACATGATTTAGTTTGCCATGGATTTGTATTGATGATTACTATTGGTCCTAGGGTTATATATAGGCCCCTCAAAGGTTTTGGGTTGCTATATATTTAGAGTTGTGATTAATATTGGTTCTAGGATTAGATATAGGTCTCTTAATAGGTTTTGGGCTTCCGTAGATCTAGAGTTGAGAGGACTATTAGTTTGGGATACCTTGGATTTGATCCTTGGAGATGTGATGACACACTGGTTCTATAATTGGATGTGTTTCCTCCTCTATAGGGTTTTGATTTTCTTGTACTTTCTCCTTGGGATAAATATGATATTGGGTTATTAGGGTTACACAAAGTGTTTAGAGCCCCACTAACACTGGCCGAAGTAGGTTTGGGTCGATCCTGGGTTCAATGGTAGAACTAAGGATTAATAGTGGTTATTTATTTATGATTATATATTTATTTATTTATGATTATTATAATATCACATATATACACTACATTTACTTATTATGTACAAGATCACATTGGTGGTTCCCTACAGAGTTGTATTCACACCCAGCTTGGGTGACCATGATAGTTGGGTACCTGATAAGACTTCACTGATAGAAAGTTCAAGTTGGGAAGAGGCCCAAGATTGGATCATTCAATTAGATAGATTAGATGGGATTAGAGTTTTGGATGAGGTGAGGCTCAAGGATGTAGAAGAGCCTCTTATACATTTATTTTATTCTTGTTTTTAGTTTGTATATGTGGCCGGACGATGGGAAACCAATGAGTCTATAGGAATATATGCTTCCACATTTCATTTTGATGTTGATCAACATGTTCATTGCTTTCACATAGTCTGATTATATTATGATGGATGATGTTTGGTTATTTTTTATTTTTTATTATTCACTTTGATATAGGGGTATAGTCTCCCTAAGGTAAGACCCTAGATACCCACTGCTAATCAGTAGCCTCTAGCATATGGGGAGGCATGCCTAAGGTCTAGTGGGGACCCCTTTAATCTAGACACTACTCAGTAGCCGTGGACTAGGGGTGGGACATTACAACACATCAACAAGAGGCTCATGTACACACATCATATTAGGAATGCAATATTCACATGACATGAACACTCTTACATGTGATTGTTTTTACTGATGATAGGGTTATCTATTTGAAGTGTCGACAATAACTTATATGATGTTTTCCAATATAAATTTTTGGTGCCATTATACTCAAATAGACCATGATCTTCACTCATTATTGATTTTTTATGATATTTCATGTGTATCATATGACAAGAAGTTCTTTGATTATGAATATACCATCCCTTTGTGCAAGGGATGTATAGGGACCCTTGCTGGGTTAGTAAATGCATGTAATGACTAAGAGGTGATCTGAGGATGGACACAAGTTTCCTTGAGGATGGGTTTGGTTACTTAAAGTGTAAATAACATCTTATATATCATTTTATAATATAAAATCTTGGTGAAAATACACTTAACCAAACCAGGTAGTCGAGTAAAGGTATGTGAAACTCCTTATGCTTGGCATCGAGGATTGGTTTTGAGGGTAGGATCAGTTGGGTGCCTGGACCTGTTAGTTCTGGAGACACTTTTGATTCGATTGTGTAGTGATAGTGTGGGTAGACAATCATGGATTGGAATGATGTCTGTGTGGTGGGTGATCGTTCAATTGGCCTTGGTATGATTGATATTCCTTGGGTTGTTGGATGAGTTAACATGTGTGAGGAGCATGGTCAGTGGTTAGGCGCATGAGACTAGGTTTGGCGGGATGTGACTCGTGGGAGTGTGATTCAGGTTTCATGATAATATATTATAGGAGTGTGCACCATTTGAATTTGGGTCAGATTAAATAGGATCATGGGTAGGTGTCCATGAGAGGGTTCTTGGAGGTTCACTCTACCTTGAGGAGGAGAGTGAGTGTTCATGTGGATTTTTTGTGAAAAGCCTCAGTGTACGAGGGAAGGTGCATTCTGGTTACATGCATTTCCCATTGGTTATGGATCAATGAGAGGTTGTGTGAAGGTTTGAGACCAATGTAATTAGTGATACATTTATGGGTATGGAGTCCCAGGGTCTCAGTGAGAATGGATAATTATAGAGGTTAATAGGATGGATGAGTGTGGTGATCAAGGAGTGGTGTAAGGGAATCTATATAATAGGGAGTGTACCATTGTATGTTGGTGGGTGAAACCCTCATTTTGGTTTAATTTGGGTGAATAATAAGGATATTTTTCCTAATATATCAGGAATGGGAAGTGGTTGGTGTTTTGAGCTGGTTCTAGAGTATGAGTGGGACAATCACATCAAGTCATTATGTTTGGTGATGGACATGGTGCGGGCTATGGAGATTGGGAGTTTGGGTTAGTGGGGGTGATGATAATGATACTTATATAGTGGGTAGAATCATATCATATATGGAGGAATGACCTTAATATTATAAGGTTCATGGGTTTAGTGAGATCGATTAGTGGATTGTCGAGATGACACTAAGATATTGGTTTGTAGAAAGATTTGATGATGTTTGGTTCCTTGGGAAAATACCAGATTTGGGAATAGGTGTATTTTTAGATAGAGTTAATGTGGTTTCATTGGGATCAAGTTAGATTTGGTGTGATCAGAGAGTGAGTCGGATCATAGATTCATCAGTTCAAGTAGAGAGAGTGTGATGATGGGCGCAATTGGTTGGTGATCCAGCCATGAATTTACACCAATAGTTGGGTAAAAACTTTAATGTGGGTCATTGGTTTGTCTTATGATTCCTTCAATAGTTAAGGAATCATGATTGGGTAAGGTGGTAGCACATTTATGGGTGTGATTGAGAATTTTTGGGAGAGGTTGGATAGTGGAGGACTGACTGATTCTTTTGTATGGAATTGGGTGTGGTGAGTTGGAAATCACATCGACCAGGTCAATGGACCACATAAAGTGCATTTTAATAGGCTATTCCTATGGTGGGGAGAATCATGACTCAGAATATTACTTTGTGAGTGAAGTCATATGGGGTAACACCATAAGACTCAAAATGAATCAGTTTAAGGTATTGTGGTACCTCAGGAGAGATGAGTATAGTTGATCCCTATCTTAGTATTAACATTGGTGGTAAGTGGGTGGCTCAACTTCTATTGAATAATGCACTTTGATTGTTGGATTTTCACAATAAAATCATGTTTAGAATTCATAGGTGGATCACAGTGAGTCATTAGTGAATTAATGACTATGGTAGGTTGGGTTTGATGGTTGGATGGCCGCCAAAAATTATTAGGAATGAGAAGAATTATGGTAAGGAGTTTATAATAACCAATGACATTATATGTTGTGAAGTTCAATGGAAGTTTGAATTATTGGTCCCATAGATGGGGATATCCTGTGGATCAGGATTCAAATTAGAAAATCAGGAATTATAAAATCTAAAGTATATGTTTTTAGACATGGAATGAGTATCATTTGGTGGTTTGGGTGCTTGGGTGAGTGTTCGAGAAGGGTCAGGGTGACCTAGGATCTGGTGGTGGCTATAGGGTATATACCACACTATAGGCCTGGGTAATGTGGTGTGGAGAGGTGTTGTGGCCTTTTTGATTTTTTCACAAAGGAGACCATGCCATAGCCTGAAAGGATGTGCCATGGTGGTGCCTGTAGGGGAAGTCCATGATGAAAACTAGGGCATTGTGCTATGAAGGGGTATCGTAGGGTAGGTTCCCTATGACATAACACTTAGGGAATATTCCATATAGGGGATTCCCTCAGGGTTGGTCCCTCTTCCCCTTCGTGATTAGTTATTCTGCAAACTAGGGGTCATGCCTCAATGTGACCTTAGTCGAAGGAGACCACAATGTAACCCATACAGGATCTATTTTGGAGGGTCCTCAGGAGGAAACTCATAGTCTATCCCACCCCCTTGAGTTTATATATGCTACATTCAGGAGGTCATGCCACAACATGGCCTCGTAAGAAATCCCCATGCCACATCCTAGGGGTTATGCCGCCGAGATCCCTTGGGAGGTAGGGCCCTGAGAGTCCCATGAGGTGGGTTGTATCATGGAGATTTACTCAACACTACACTTGGGAGGTTACACCATAAGTTTACTATCGTGACCCGTCCTCCGGGGCCCGTGCCGTGACTACCCCAAGTCTGCCTTCCATAGGCCAGGGGTTGGTGACTAGCACCGAAAAGACATATTCCTAAAATGGGAAGGCATTTCCTTTAAAATTGTACAAACACATGGTCCAAGAACATAAAAAGATGCAACCACGAAGTAAACTGTAGTAGTAAAAGTGTGTACTAAAAGTAAAGGGGTTGGAATACAAGACCAACTGAAAAGATACAACTACAACTGAAAATAGAAAACAACTCATGATATCATCCACCAAGGATCCTACATGAAGGGTAGATACATCTCATCTCCTTAGCTCTCCACATCAACCTACCACCTCCGCGTACCACCTGGTCCTAGCTCCTAATGTCTCAGCCAAGCTGCTCATCGTCTGCACAAGACACAATAAGGTGCGGGCGAAGCCCATGCAGGGGTGAGTATAACAATACTCAGTAGGGACCCCGAGACCCCCGAAGGTCTCTCAGAATTCCATAAAAGAAAACCACAAAGCATGATCTCAATCAAAAAGCACAAAGAAAAAGACTCAACTCAAAATAGGTATAACTTAAGTATAGAAGTATATATGATTAGTCATATGCTAGATCATCTTATTCTGTCAAGGGCTTTGCTGCTAATCCACATAGGATCACTTGGTGCTGATCCACACAGGATCTCTAGGTGCTGATCCACACATGATCTCTAAGTGCTGATCCACACAGGATCTCTAGGTGCTGATCCACACAGGATCACTAGGTGCTGATCCACACAGGATAACTCGGTGCTGATCCATACAAGAACGCTCAGTGTTGATCTACACAGGATCGCTAGGTGCTGATCCACACAGGATCGCTCGGTGCTGATCCCCACAGGATCACTCGGTGTTGATCCACACAGGATCGCTAGGTGCTAATCCACACAGGATCACTAGGTGCTGATCCACATAGGATCGCTCGATGCTAATCCACATAGGATCACTGGGTACTGATCCACATAGGATCGCTGGGTGCTGATCCACACAGGATCACTATTCTTTATTCACGTCTCAGTCAACCATTAGATTCCTGTACATAGTACGCTTGATTCTGGGAGGATCCGCTCCTCAAGACTTCGGTCATATTTCAACCGGCATGAAGTCTCATGAAGAAGTCACCTGATGATCCTTCATGTCATAAGGGTTCCAACTCAACAGACGGCGCGTCAATCAGACGCTCGGTCTGTGATTTATAGGCATTTTAGTGTCGAGGACCCGGTTGGATTCGGGTTCGATCCAACCCGGACGTAATCCAACTTTTTCCAAAACCCAAGTGGATTATTTCAAAAGGATCATCTTTCTCCAAGGATCCCAACGTTATAGACGGTTCATCAAATGGACGTTTAGTTCACAAGATATGACCTTGTAAGCGTATCTGGGCCCGAGAGGGGTCCAGGTCTGGTCCGAACCGCCCCGGTTTGGGTCGACCCGACCCATCCTGAACCGGCCTGGGCCAGCCCGATTAGGCTGGGCCATAGTGGGATCGACATGCTGGTCTGAGCCGCGGCCTGCCTCGGCTGGGTGCGGCCCGCCGAGCAGTCTGACCCGCTAGCTAGCGCGACACTGAGCTGGCTGGCTTGTTTAGGGGGGAGTTGCTCCCCCTTCTTCCCGAATGGCTCAAAGAGCCATTTGGATCTTTAATTGGATATGAAACATGGAACCACCTCTCTATCCATGGGACCCACAGGGAGCGGTTCCCCCTCCGCTGAGGCATCGAAGCCACGAACTGCTCACTACGGCGCGCGATGGAGCGCCGCCTTACATCAATGCGACCGACCATTGCCGGACGCCCCATCCATCCACTGCGGTGTCGAGTGGTGTTGTGCCCCTTCCACGGCCGACGAGTGTCGGCCACTGCCTTCGCCCGCCGGTGCTGGTGCCACACCGGTGGGACTTTTACATGCCATCGGGTGAGCTCCGGTGGTCTGTTTTCCCTTCCAGATGCGCCTACGGGCCTCCCGATATGCTTTCATCACTGCGTGCCTCTCGGTTTCTGGTTTTTATTGAGTTTAAAATTCATCCCATGAAGAACGCGGCAAGAATGAAGCGGCGAGGGTCCGGGCCTTGTTCGTTTGGACCATTCCCTCTGCGTTAACATCATAACAAGAGGAATATTTATTCATCTATAAATAAAGATTAATAAATATCATTTCAACCAAACCCCGACCTTGTAATTCGTTGGAGTCGTCACGATGGTGGAAGGAGAATCTGCGGTTGATGAAGCCGCCGGTGTTTTCCGTTCCCGGTTCAATCCCTCCGACATTGATGTCCAAGATTTTGATCCCCTTCAGTGGAAGACGCTGTGACACTTTGTCCGAGGTTCCTCACTTTCGTGTCAAGAACCCATGCCCGAGCCTTAATTAAATAGATAGAGGATGGGGGTTTAACACAATGTAGCTTTAATGAGGTTCATTAATTAGTTAATGAATGAGTCTCTTATCTTTCAACAGAGTGGTTATGAAAACCAGGGTCAAGCTATTAAATGGCTTGACAACACAGCGGTCCCACCACCGCCGCTCAACCGCTAGAGAAAAATAAAATAACAATTTCATGTTATTTTATTATTCTTTTAAAAGTCTGAAAAACTAAATTTTTCTTCCAACCTACTATGGTCGAAGTGAAGTATCCCTTAAGTGAATCCCAGTGCTTTGAATTCAACGGTGCCCTTAGATTTCAATTTCGAGCACAAGTTCAAATGTTAGAAATTGTTGCTCGTATGTTTACTGAACATACCTTAAAAAAAGTTCAAAATTCCATTCTGGGCACATCAGGCCTCATAATCACGCACCATCAATTTTTGCAGACTCATAATAATCCCAAATAATTAAAAAAAATTACATGGAATTTATAGGTCTTTATATTCTCTCCACCTTAGGGATTTTTTTCCCTGAAAGCTACAACAAAACTAGGCGAACAAATGGGGGTACTGAGCACGTATCTGAGCCTCCCACTCCCATGTTATCTCTTGGAGATTCCCATGCTGCCAAAAAAATCACACCAGAGGAATCGACTGCCTACAAAGGACCCGATCCTGTCGATCCTCTATCTCCACCAGGAACTCTGCAAATGTCACCCCATCATCGATGTCCAGCTCGCCCCAGTCAATAACATGCAATGATTCATGCACGTACCTTCTCAGTTGTGACACTTTGAATACATTATGCACCCGATGCATCTATGGGGGAAGATCTAGATGGTACGCCACCTCGCATACTCTATCGAGGATCTGGAATGGTCCGATGAACCTCGAAGATAACTTTACGCCCTTGAAAAACCTCCATAATAATCGTCGGGGTGAGACCCATAGGAATACATGGTCTCCCTCCTCAAACTCCAAGGGTCTCCGTCTCCTATCGGCATAAGACTTATGCTGGCTCTGTGCAGTTTTCATCTTCTCCTGGATGATCTGCACCTTCTCTGTGGTAGCCTATACCAACTCTGGACCCATAAGTGTTATCTCCCCTGGGTCTATCTAGCAAAGAGGTGATCTGCATGGTCACCCGTACAGGGCCTCAAACAGATCCATGCCGATGGCGGAGTGATAACTATTGTTGTATGCAAACTCCACCAGGGGTAGGTGGTCCTCCCAAATACAACTAAAATTGAGGAAACAAGAACGAAGCATTTCCTCGAGTGTCTATATAGTCCGCTCCGTCTGACCATCTGTTTGAGGGTGAAAGGCGGTGCTCAGGCGTAGCTGAGTCTCGAACACCTCCTGTAATCCCTTCCATAAGTACGATGTAAAACACACATCATGATATGATACGATCATCGATGGAACCCCATGGAGTCACATAATATCTTACATGTAGAGGCATCCCAGGCCCTCTACTGATCCCTGCTCTCGGATGGGTAGGCAGTGGGCCGACCTGGTGAGTTGGTCAACGATTACCTAGATGGAATCATGGCCCCTGGACATACGTGGTAGACCTATCATGAAGTCCATGGAGATACCATCCCACTTCCACTCTGATACCTCAAGTGGATGAGCTAAGCCCGTTGGTACCTAATGTTTGGCCTTCACTTGCTGACAAGTGAGGCATCATGATACAAACTCTACCACTACTTTCTTCATCCCTAGCCACCAATACTGATGTCAGAGGTCCTAGTACATCTTCGCCACTCCAGGATGTACCGCTAAAGGGGATGTGTGGAACTCCCTCAACACATCCTCTTTTAGTGTCATAGGTACCATGGTGCATCCTATAAAGAGGACGACGTGCTCCCCACCTTCAGAAAATCTTTCAGGAGCTTGTACTGAGGATATCTGAGCATGTCGGGCCACACAGTCTTTGTCCCCAATCTGTGCCTCCTGAACTCGCTGAAGGAGTGGGGGAGTGACATACATAGACTAGAGGTAAGATTCTCTATCTCTATCCACAAAGGATATCTACAACATGTATAGCTGCTTTGTCACCTCACTCAGTAACTATAGACCAGACCTCCTACTGAGTGCATCTGCTACTACGTTCCCCTTCCCAGGATTGTAGATTATCTCAAAGTCATAGTCCTAGAGGAATTCCAGCCATCGCCATTGTCTCAGGTTCAGGTCCTTCTGTGAGAATATATACCTGAGACTCTTGTGATTAGAGTAAACCATAAACCATTCACCCATCAAGTAGTTCCACCACATATTTAGCACAAAGACCACTACTACTAACTCCAGGTCATGGGTAGCGTTGTTCTTATTGTGCTGTATCAACTGCCGTGAACTGTAGGCAATCACTGCTCGCTCATACATCAGGAAACAACCTAGTCCAGTCCCTGATGAGTCACAGTAGACTGCATACCCAACGTCCTCTTCCAGTTGCCTCAAGATGGGGGCACTCATCAGTCTCTGCCTCATCTCCTGAAAACTCTATTGGCACTTCTCCGTCCACAAGAAAGGCTGCCCCTTCTTCATTAAAGCTGACAAGGGTGCTGCTACCCTGGAGAAGTCAGGTAAAAATCTACTATAGTACCCAGCCAATCCTAGGAAACTCCACACCTTGGTTACACTCCTGGGTGGCTCCCAATTAAGCACTGCCTCTATCTTCGCCAGATCCACAACAACTCTAGCCTCTGAGATAATGAACCCCAGGAAGTGGACTTCCCGTATCCAGAATTGGCACTTCGAGAGCTTTCCATAAAGCTGGTGCTCTTAGAGTGCATCCGTAACTATCTGCAGATGCGTGGCATGATCCTCCTCCATCGCTGAGTATATCAATATGTCATCAATGAATAACACCATGAAGCGATCGAGGTATGGCTAGAAGATCCTATTTATGATCCCCATGAACACTGCCAGAGTATTGGTTACACCAAAGGGCATCACCAATAACTTATAGTATCCATACCGACATCTGAAGGTCATCTTCGGTACATCCTTATCTCGTACCCTGAGTTGATGATAGCTTGACATGAGGTCTATCTTCGAAAACCATCGATTACCCTTTAGATGGTCGAAGAGATCATAAATCCTCAGCAGAGGATACTTGTTCTTCATGGTCACTTGGTTCAAGCGCCGATAGTCCACACAAAGCCTCAAGATCCCATCCGCCTTCTTAGCGAACAAAATCGGGGCTGCCCATGGAGAAACACTGGGCCTTATGAACCCCTTTCTTTGTAAGTCCTCCAACTGTACCCTCAGCTCATGTAGCTCCATGGGAGCCATCCTATATGCTGGTGTAGATATAGGTGTTGTCCCGGGGTATAGGTTGATGTAAAATTCTACTTCTCTGCGAGGAGGTAGTCTCGAAACATCATCAAGAAAAACATCATCATACTGGTCCACCACTATAGGATAACTCAAACTCCTCACGTCAAATGCTCCGAGGGTAAGGCTAGACAACTGATGGGTGATTGGTTGCACCCTCCTCCAAGAAATTCCATCATGTGATGCAAAGGTTTCCTTCTCACCGGTGAAGGAAAACCTGATCCCATCCTCACAGACACACCGCACTTTGTGCTTAAAATAGTTGATCTGAGCATGGACTATAGATATCCAGTCCATACCCAAGATGATGTCGTAAGGCCTCACCGCTGCTACTAGGAGATCCCACCTGAAGCTCTCGCCTCCTAGAGCGAGCTCACACTGTCTTAACCAATGTGTAATCATTGAATCCTCTCTTATAAGAGTCTCTAATCATAAGGATCGAGCCAAAGGCTCCATCGGAATCTCTGAGATCTAAATTAGTTTTGTGGAAATGAAAGAGTGATTGACACCTATGTCTATAAGTACTGCGGTTAGGGTGGAATAGACACAGATCGTACCTCTAATCATCTCTAGAGCACCGTGGTCATAGGCCTCTACCACCTATAACCAAGTTCACCCCTGTCCACCTACTCCCTGTGGTCGGGGTGGACCACCTGGGGGTGGTGGTGGTAGAACCTCAAACCGTCATCCACCACCTGCTACACGACCTACTCCCCTGCCATGTCCGCCGCTCTGCAGACCTCCTTGCTCGAAACTTAGCCACTACCTTGATAGTCCCCCGACCATCTTCTAATCGTCAGTATGATGGGTCGGGTAGTCACGAGCCATGTGGCCCTGCCCACCGCATGTGAAGCATAGTCTGATCCCCTCCAGACCCCCTCTTACTCAAGAGCTCCACACCTCCGACCCTATATACTGGGGTCGCCCTTCGGAAGGTTTGGCCTTCTTGGACCTCTACGCCATATGCCTACCACATCCTGCATACGACTCGACTACCTGTCATCCGGTGGTGGTTCTCTCCATCGGTGCCAGCTCAGCTAAGAAGATCTCAACCAATAATGCTTGCTCGAGCACTTCAGACTGCGTCAAGATATTGAGTGATATCATCGAAGCTCTGATCTCCCACTGGAGACCCTTCTCAAAAGTCTGGGCCCTAAATAATGGGTCCTGTACCATGTTGGTGGAGTACCATGAGAGGTTAGTGAATCTCTCTGAGTACTGGGCCATTGATAGGCTGCCCTGCTGTAAGTGCAACAGCTCCTGGATATGTATTAAGTGTAAAGTTGCTGGTACGAACTCCACCCTAAAGAGGGTCTCAAAGTCCAACCAGGAGAGTGTCACCTCCTCATGTGTCTGGAGTGTTAGGATCCACTATATCCCTGCTGTTCCTTGGAAGAGGCTAGTATCTATGATAACCATCTAATCTGCTGGAATCTCAAATAAACAAAAAACCCATGCCACAGCCTCCAGCTAGTCCTTAGCTGCCTGAGGATCTATCTAGCCTCAAAACCTCAGAGGCCTCTATCTCTGGAAATCATGCAACACGCTCAGTCGACGTGCATGGTTTGTTAGTGGGGTTGGTGGAATCTACTACCCAATGAGTGGTGGTACTGCTGGTGCACCACCCAAAGGTACTAACATAGTAAGAGGGACCTACATTGAAGCCTCATCACTGGTGGGCCGTCATCATGAACTCTCTATAGAATCCTAGTTGGCTGTCTACGTGGAAGAATCCTAAAAATTAATAGGTGCACCACGATCAATAAGTTATACCTAGTGAGATGACTCAAAAGAGATCAAAGTAAAACATTTCTAAAACACAAACAATCAGTGTTTTTGTGCACCGAGTCGGAAATCAAAATTCAGGGTCCTGGTGTATAGATACGTCAGCTGCCACACCAACACTGGACTCCCCTAACTAGAAACCACACTCAAAACACTTAACACTATTGCTCCATTGGAAAGATCAGAGTCCTAGTTCTTCGGTAGAACCGACTCCTCTAATACCACTTTGTCACAACCCGTCACCCAGGGCCCATACCGTGACTACCCCAAGCCCACCTTACATAGGCTAGGGGTTGAAGACTAGCACTGGAAATACATATACCTAAAATAGGAAGGAATTGCCTTTAAACCTGTACAAACACATAGTCCAAGAATACAACAAGATGCAACCATGAATTAAACTGTAGTAGTAAAAGTGTGTACTAAAAGTAAAGGGGCCAGAATACAATCCCAACTGAAAAGATACAACTACAACTGAAAACAGAAAGCATCTCCTGAGATCATCGACCAAGGATCCTACTTAAAGGCTAGGTATATCTCATCTTCACAGATCTCCATGTCAACCTTCCACCTCCATGTACCACCTGGTCCTGGCTCCTAAAGTCTCAACCGAGCTGCTCGTCATCTGCAGAAGACACAACAAGGTGCGGGTGAAGCCTGTGCAGAGGTGAGTATAACAATACTCAGTAGGGACCCTGAGACCCCAGAAGGTCTCTCATAATTCCACAAATAAAAACCAAAAATCATGATCTCAATCACAAATTACAAAGAAAAAGACTCAGCTCAAACCAGGTATAACTTATGTACAAAAGTACAGATGATTAATCGTAAGCTAGATCATCTTATTCTATCAAGGGCTCTACTGCTAATTCACACAGGATCGCTCAGTACTGATCTACACAGGATCTCTAGGTGCTAATCCACACAGGATCACTAGGTGGAGATCCAAATAGGATCTCTTGGTGCTAATCTACACAAGATTTCTCGGTGATAATCTACACAGGATCGCTAGGTGCTGATCCACACATGATCACTCGGTGCTGATCCAATAGGATCATTAGGTGCTGATCCACACATGATCGCTAGGTGCTGATACACACATGATCTATAGGTGATAATCCACATAGGATTGCTAGGTGCTGATCCACACAGGATCGCTGGGTTCTGATCCACACAGGATCGCTATTCTTTCTTCACGTCTCAGCCAACCACTAGATTCCCACACATAGTACGCTTGATTCTGGGAGGATCTGCTCCTCAAGACTTCGGTCATATTTAAACCGACACTAAGTCTCATGAATAATTCACCCAATGATCTGTCATGTCATAAGGTTTCCAACACAATAGACAGCACGTCAATCAGACGCTTAGTCTTTGAGTTATAGGCATTTTAGTGTCGAGGGTCCTGTTGGATTCGGGTTCGATCCAACCTGGCTATACTCCAAATTTCTAAAAAACCCAAGTGAAGTATCAAAAAAGGACCATATCACTCCAAGGATCCCATCACCGTAGACGGTTTTTCAAACGGACATCTGGTTCGCAAGATACGACCTTTTTAGCATATCTGGGCCCGAGAGGGGTCTGGGTCTGGTCCGACCCAGTCGGACCAACCCGACCTGGCCTGAAACGGCCTGGGCCAGCCAGGCCCACCTTGTTTGGGTGTGGCCCGTCGGGTGGTCCATCTCGCTAGCCAGTGCAACGCCCATCTGGGTGGCCCGCGCGGGGGGGGGGGGGGGGGGGTGAGCGGCTCCCCCTTCTTCCCGAATGGCTCAAAGTGCCATTTGGATCTTTAATTGGTGGCACCACATGGCATTGCATCACCATCTACGGGACCTGTAGGGAGTGGGTCCCCTTCCTCCGTGGCTTCAAATCCGCGACCTTCTCACCGCAGCGCGCGATGGTGCGCCACCTTCAGTCAATGCGGCCGACCATTGTCGGTCGCTCCGTCTATCCGTCGCAGCACCGAGTAGCGCCGCGCCCCTTCCACAGCTGGTGAGCAGCGCCACACCCCTTCCGTGGCTGGCGATCATCGACCACCTCCTTCGCCCGCCAGCTCTGGTCACCAGTGCCCCCAGGCCGGTGCCACACCGGCAGGACTTCTGTGGGCCACCGAGTGAGCTCCAGTGGTCTGTTTTCCCTTCCGGACGCGCCTACGGGCCTCTTGGGATGCCTCCGTCGCTGCGTGCCTCCCTATTTTCAGTTTCCACCGAGTTGAACATTCATCCCATGATGAACGTGATAGGAATGAAGAGGCGGGGGGTTCGGGCCTTGTTCGTTTGTCCCGTGCCCTCCGTGTTAGCATCATAACAAGTGGAATATTTATTCATCTATAAATAAAGATTAATAAATCTCATTTCAACCAAACCCATACCTTGGAATTCATTGGAGTTGTCGCGGCGGTGGAAGAAGAATCCGCGCTTGATGAAGCCACCGACGTTCATCGTTCCCAGTTTGATCCCTCTAAAGTCATTGTCGAAGCTTCTGATCCCCATCGGTGGAAGACGTCGTGACACTTCGTTAGAGGTTCCTCACTTCCATGTCAAGAACCCATGACCAAGCCTCAATTAATTAGATAGAGGATGGGGGTTTAACGCAACGTAGCTTTAATGAGGTTCATTAATTATTTAATTAATTAACCTCTTATCCTTCAATGGAGTGGTTACGAAAACCAAGGGTCAATCCATTAAATGTATTGACAACTCAGCGGTCCCGCCACCACCGCTCAACCGCTGGAGAAAAATAAAATAACAATTTCATGTTATTTTATTATTCTTTAAAAAGTATAAAAAACTAAATTTTTCTCCCGACCTACTATGGTCTAAGTGAATCCTCCCTTAAGAGAATCCTAGCCCTGTGGATTCAACGGTACCCTCGAATTTCAATTCCAAGCACTGGTTCAAAGGTTAGGAAATGAAGCCTGTACGTTTACTGAACGTACCTTAAAAAAAGTTCAAAATTCCATTCTGGGCACACTGCCATCAATTTTCAGACTTGTAATAATCCTAAATAATTTTAAAAAAAATTACATGGAATTTCCGGGTCTTTACAGTTACCCCATTTGGATGCCTTCACTGTGGCCTCTATTGCCATGCCATAATGTTTCCTCGCCCGAATTTTGTAAGCAGAGGAAGACTTGTAATTTACCAGTCAACCCACTTTAGTTATTTAGGATGTGAGGGGAAATGAAAGAAGACCATTTGGTCGGTTAGACCCTTCTATATTATTCATTTTATACCCCATGTTAGGGGATGTTTTTTTGAGTGATTCTGTGGCATTTGAGGTACACTCTTCCCTCCATTAATCTTTTTTCTTGTTCCCCTTTGGTAGCTGCTGATTTTGGGGGGTTGCGCCTAGGGTTTTTATGATGATTCCATCAAAGAATGGTATAATTAGTCAAGCATGATGGTTTTTTACCAACATCGATAGATGAAGTACTGATAGGTTTATCACATTCCATGGTAAGTGGTTTTATTGTGGTGAGGATGTGTGGTGCTTAGGAGCATGGATGAGCTTGGGCGAGGCTCAATGGTGCTCAGTAAAGGGTTAACTCCATGTTCGAGGTAGGTGTCCCCTATGATACAAAATCATATGAATGTATATTTATGATCATACATGCTTGTATAATTACATGGGTTTAAGTATATGGGATAAGAATCGATAAGGCCCCTAGGTTTGGAATAAGTTCTCTTAATCACTTTAGGGAATTTGGGATTGCCTGATGACTATATTTCCAAGGGGGTGGGAGTGCCAATTAGGTTGACATGAGGACTTGGGTGGGTCTTGGGGTATGTTTGATTATGTGGGGTATCATAGGTTGGGCTCCTAGGGCTAGTGGGAAGGCATGAGAGGATTGAGGTTGAGTGATGATTGGAAAGATGGTCGTAAATCTCATGGGTGTTTATGAACTCCCTCCTATGGTTGGAGGAGAGTATTTTTCATAGATCAGCCTAAGCCTTCCATCCATTGGATGCCCAACCTGACCTGTGATATACCTAAAGAGAATACTCATACCCACTAGCTAATGAAAAATATTATTGGCATCAAATACAATCGATGGGTATGATTTCACCCAAAAAATAAATTAAACAACCACCATAGATTATATTGAAAATCTGGCATGGCCCATTTGTAAGTCAAATGTCCATGCTTTAAACAAATAAGTTGGAAGTAATAAAGAAATAAATCAATCATAATATGAAATAAATATAAAAAAATTAACCCATACACCAACCCTTAAAATTCCCTCTACTATTGCAACACCCTCCACTCACCCCCAAATCCCTCTATAGATATCATTGCCACCAGAATTGAAAGAAGGAACAATGATAATTTGTCAAATGTGATAAATAAAAACAAAACAAAAAAACAAAATAATTGACATACCTCCATGTGACTCTAATATTCACCACCCAAAACTAAAATACCAACCCTTTAAGAGTTGTAAATTAATATCCATAGCTTGAAACTGAAATGAAATGATATGAATAAGTAATAAGCACCGTAGTAATGATAAAGAAAAACCACACCCCAAGTATAATATTTAAATAAATAATCCATTTATTTCTAGTTTTAAATACATTAATTTAAAATAGTATTTCTAAGAATAATCACATAAAACCCAATATCATTTTAAAAACCTTTATTTTTTATTTTCTTTAAATAAAAACAGTCACTTGGAAAAAATTCACCGAGCCGATACCTTATTGATCTAAACACTCACTTGAAAACTAGTTTTAAAACACTTTTAAAATATGATCTGAAATACAATTTAGAATACCATTTTACTAAAATGAGTAATTATTTAGAATGAACAAAAGGTTATAAATCATGGGTTGTATAAAATAAGGCATAATAAAAATAAAGTCATATAATCAATAATTTAAAAATATCATCATGGGAGAAACACACTAAAGGTCACTAAGGTATATGGTAAACCTATAAATACATCACTAATTATAAATACCTTCAATTATTGGAAAGAGTAACATGTTACTCGATAGTGGAAGGGGTTCCAAAAAAATATACTTCACTAGCATAGATAGTGGAAAGGGAACCCAAATCATCTAATTTCATCTACCTAAGAACATGAGAATCCACACAAGGATTGAATAAAATGACCAAAAATAATAAAATTCAACACAAATACCATACATAAGCAATTCTATAGCCATCATAACAATATAAAATCCATAAACAACCATGAAAAAAATTAAAACCATACATCCAAATTCTTCAATCATAACACATGGAACTTTCATTGATAGTCAATCAAGGTCTTAAAACTTATTTAAAAGTCTCTAAACAATACTTATAATTTATTTTATAAATCCACTAAAAGATTATTTGAAAACTAGGTTTGAGTATTTGAATTAAAATCCTAAAGTTTCTCTCCATTTTTATGCTCGCATACATTCACACAAGTATGTATATATATATATATATTATTGCACAAATTCACACACTGTATTTGAATTGGTAGACACATATATACATATACATATACCCATATATAAGATAATAACCAACCATACCTCAAAAGACATTTATAAACCTCGAATTTTTATTTAAAACAAATTTTGAAACATCTTATCATTTACTTGGAATTTCAATAATCATTTGAAATGATATGTAAAAATAATAATCAATTAATAATTCCTTTTTAGAAAACCAAAACACCTTTTGAAACACTAAAACCCATGAGTAAAAACAATCTGGACAGTCTATCAAACCCTTGGTGTGGATAGTAGTTTCTAAATAATTTTAAATCACTCTTTTCTAAAGTAAAATTACGTTATATTGGATAAAATCCATGTAAAACTTGGTTTCCATCTTAAAGAGATTCACATATATAATTATTAATATCAATAAATACCTAAAACATGGATTTAAAGAATAATTAGTAAAGGTTTCTAGAATTTAAATCCTTAAACATGGAGAAACCTACCCGGAACTTGATGCTTTTGATATCCATGGTCCAAAACCTTGAATATAGGTTAAAGGATAACCATAAGAGACATAACATATCCTAGTAAACCAATAATAAAATAAATTAGATCCCTAACCAACCTAGGGTTAGGTTAAACCATGCATGTGGCAAGGGGATAAGGAAAGAGGGATATGAAGGGAGGAGTGGGAGATAGAAATAACCCTCACATGGAATAATTCCCCTTGAAATTTCAAGAAAAATAAAATAATATATAAATAGGAGGTGCAAAGAGGCATCTTGGTCACCTAGGGGTCATGTGTCGCATATGATGGGAGGAAGAGATTTATTTTGATGTTAAAAAAGGGTAGGGTAAAAATTAGAAACTCTAATGTTTTTATTACCAGGTGAATTGTATGGTTTCTACATAGTTTACCCAAATCATGTTCCAACCATGAATACTTTACTAGGAAAATAAGGGCAATCACACGATTGGTCCACAAGGTTGGAAAAAACATGTGCCAACCATGCAAAAAAACTCTATTAAAATATAGACCCTACCCACATGGTTTTCGCAAGGTTTGGTTAACCGTGTGGCCAAATTGTTCAACGTGAAAAATATTTTCAAGTTTTAAAGTTTCTAAAAATAAAAAGATCCTAGAATATAAAATAATCAATTAAATAAAAAAATAAAAAATATGAGGGTCAAAGTGTAATAATTCTCCCCACCATAATCCTTTCCCCCCTAGAAAGGAACCAAAATTATAGTGGATGATACAGAATTAAAAATACAAGAGGCATTATAACACCCCTATAAAATTAGGATGATGGGTAAAGGAAAAATATCACAAATCAACCCAAAAACCTGATAATAAAGTTTCTAGGAAGATAACAAAAAGAAACAACTCGGAAGGGAGGAATCCAAAATCGAGACTCTCAAGGGATATACCCACTATATAAGTTTTACAATTATCATGGTGGGTCAAATTAAATTGGGTCCACAGGGCACCTCCCACCCTATCCAACATAGAAAACACAATACCGATCAAGAAACTTAACACCTTATCCATAACTCCATCAAGACAAAAAAGCTCTCTCCAAAATGGTACAAAGGATAAATAACCTAAATAAAAAACCTAAATCAAAATATAAAAAGGATAAAAAGGAAAATAAATGAGAATAAAGAGAGAAGTATCTTAATAAAATCCATAAAAACCAAATAATCCACAAAAATCATCAGTAAAGTCTAATGAAATCTCAAGAAGAATCACTCCTAACCAACCTCAAACACTCTGCAGGGACCAAATACTCAAAATAACTACCACCTTAAATGAATATGATTAGGATAAATAAATTGCTAAAGTGAAAGATATCTAATTAAGAGTGAATCAAGAAAAAAAAATGTCTCAATAAGATCAATATGAGCTCTAGTCATGGAATAGTGGAGGATAACTTGGGACCTACTTTCATAACATTTTCCCTTTGTGAACCCAACAGATCAAAATAAAGAGCACCCATATGAGTCACCCTAACCACTCACCCAAGACTCCCCACCAAAATTAACTGATGCAAACACTAAGGCATGAACATCATCAAAATATATGATCACCAAAATAGTCAATACTTGTCACGACCCGCCCTCGGGGTCCGTGCCGTGACTACCCCAAGCCCGCCTTCCATAGGCCAGGGGCTGGCGACTAGCACCAAGGCGTAAATCCCGGTAAAAAGGGAAGGCATTGCCTTTGTAAAGTAAACAAACACCACAGAGTAAGCAAGCAGAAAGTAAACACTAAGCAAAAGCAGAGTACAACTGGAAGTTCGGAAAACTAAATGGGCCAGTATACAAACCCAAACTGAATGTAAAGTACAACTCGAAAGGGAAAAACAGCAACTGTAAGTAAAAGCCGCTACACTGAGCTGTCCACTGGAGATCCCACCTGAAGGGTGGGTACAAATAGCTCCACTGCTCCACGGGTCCCGCCGTCCGCTCCGAGCACGTTCCGCCCAGTGGTCCACCTCCAGGTACCGTCCTGATCTGCAAGCCTCAGCCAAGATCAACGCTGTCCGTCGTCTGCAACCAACACAACGTAGTGCGGGCAAAGCCCGTGCAGGGGTGAGTATAAGCTACTCAGTAGGGACCCCGAGACCCCTGAAGGTCTCTCAAAATCCACAAAGGATAAACCACAAAGAAAAGTACAATCACGAAGTAACAAACGACACTGATTAGGTTTATGCCCATACATATACCTAAGTCATCAATTTCAAATACGCTCCAACCTCTGAGCCCAAGTACAACTCAGTCCACACAGGAAAGTAAACGTATTCCACACAGGAAAGCAAAACGTAATCCACACAGGATAGCACAACACAATCCTCACAGGAAAGCAACAGGATTCAGCTCACACAGGTATACTTCTTCAAAGGACGATAAAGATGATCTCTGATCCATCTAAGTCGTCAGACCCACGAAGGATTGATAGGTAACTAACCCCCGCAAAAGAACCACACAGGATCGGGCCCACATAGGACCTGTAGGCGCTGGTTCACACAGGACCGCTGAGCGCAAAGACCCACACAGGATCGGACCCACACAGGATCGGGCCCACACAGGACCTGTAGCACTGATCCACGTAGGATCGCTGAGTGCTGTAGTCGTCGCCGTCGAATCCACACAGGATCTCTGTACTGTCGTCGTCGCAGTCACAGTAGCAGTAGTAGTAGCAGTAGTAGTCACAGTCGCAGCCAGCACTAGGGTTCCCGCACACAGCAAGCTCGTTCAGGAGGGTCTGCTCCACGAGCCGAGAGGCTAATACATCAACTGTCACAAAGTCCGGAGTTGATGTATCCAAAAGTTCCGTATCGTCAACAGGGACTCAACGCAACAGACGGCGCGTCGATCGGACGCCCGGTCTGAGAGTTATTGGCTTTTTCGTCCCAAGGGCTCGGTTGGTTTTTAAGGCAAAACCAACCCGACCGTACTCCACCTGCGTCCAAACCTCGGGCGAAGTATGCCAAAAGATCCGTCTCACTTAGATGAATTCAACGAAACAGACGGCGCGTCAATCGGACGCCCGGTCTGTTAACTATTGGCCTTTCCGTCTCACACCCACCCTGGGAAACTTCCCAGGAGGTCACCCATCCTGATCACTACTCTAGGCCAAGCACGCTTAACTACGAAGTTTTAACCACGTAGGCTCCCGAAAAGGAAGGTGCACCTTGAGTATAGTATACCGAAACGACTGTCTCGATCCAAGGATCGTGTTGCCGCTGACGGCGCGTCGTTCAGAGGCCCGAAGCTCAAGTTATGAGCATTTGAACGAAATCGATTCGAAAACGGGGGGTCCGGGTCCGGGCCGACCCGGCCCGACCCCCCCCCCCCCCCCCCGGGTAGGCCCGAACCGGGTCGACCCGACCTGGGTCCGACCCGGCCCGGCCGGCGGCGCGGTCCGGCACGGCGGCGCGGCCCGGCCGGCGGCGGCACGGCCTGGGCGCCGCTCGGGTGCCACGCACGGGGGGCATGGCCCCCGCCCCTCTTCGCTGGCGGCGCGGCTGAAAGCCGCGCCTTTGGTGAAACCGGCCCCCCTCGTTGGGGCCTGCCTTTGAGAAAAACGGGGGGCCGCCTGCCCCCCTTTATGAAACCGACCCCCCCTTAATAATGGGGGGGCAATTAACCTGGCCGGGGGAATTTAATTCCCCCGGTCTTTCTCCTTCCGGTCGGCCCACCTGGCCGGACGGTTTTTCTTCAACGGGACCAGCAAACCGGTCCCCTTTCCGGCTTCCGACGCCGGCGGCCCGGCGAGCCGTCGGTCCTCTTGTCCCGCCGTGGCCCGGAACCGGCTGCGGTGTTCGTCGTCCGGCGCGGTGCGACGGCACCGCACCCCTCCGCCGCGGCCCCGCTCCGGCCGCGGCGCCTTCGGTTTTCATCGACGCGGCGCGACGGCGTCGCGTTCATGATGATCCTTCCACGGCGCGGCGCGACGGCGCCGCGCAATGCAACCATGCGAATTCCCGCGTGGTGCGACGGCACCACGCCATCTCATCATCCACAAAAAAATAATAATAATCACGAACAGAGGGGGGATTCGGCCGTGTTTGTGCGGTCCGACCCCCCTCTCGTTAGATGATAACTCTTAAATAATCATCCACAAGACTATCATGCTAGAACCAAGAACGAGAGTAAATAAATAATCAACAACAACCCCTACCTCGGTTTCAAGTACGATGATTGTCAATGACCCGCGGAAGGAAAACGTCGCGGAGGTCGGGCGTCGCGGTAATCGTTCGTCAATTCCGTTGACGAAGAGGTACGTCCGAAGAGGTACGTCGTTGGTGAATCTTCGTAAGCCGACGAAGGAAGTCCGAGGAGGAAGCGGCGTTCCCTTTCGTTGACACGGAAGGCGTCGTCGATCTTCGGAACAACCGGCTACGAAGAAGAGAGGAGCGGCGTTCTTCGTCGGAGCTCGAAGGTTCTTCGCGTTCTTCATCAAAGTTGAAGAAGAAGAAGGAGTTCCCAAATCCTCTCAAGAAGGCTAGAGAAATCTCACCAAATAAAATAAGCTAGAGTCTTATTTTATTCACACACTTAACAAAATGAATTTCAAAGGTTTGAAATTCAAACAATTCAACACCATTAATTAACAAAGTTGTCATGTCATTAAAAGAGGAGTTTAAGGGAGTTAAAAAGGAGAAGAAGAAGAGTCATGCTTCGGGTGGGCCCCACCACACTTAATCCTCCCAAGGGAGGTTAAGTGGTTGTGGGTTCCACCACTAACTCCCTTTGGGAGAAGTTAACCAATAAGTTAAAATAAAAATTTGTAATCCACAATTTTTATTTAACTTATTCTAAACTCCCAAAAACTAACTCTCAACCCGAAATAAATGCAACCTCAGAAAAGGTCTCCTTAAGCGAATATCAGCGCTGTGATTTCATCGGTGTCCTCAGAATTCAATTCCGAGCACCGGGTCAAAAGTTAGAAATTCCCGCTCGTTCGTTCACTGAACGTACCCGAGCCAAACTTCGGAAATTGATTCTGGGCACTCCGGGCCTCAGAATCAGGTTCCGTCAGAAACCGCGCTCTTGTAAATTTCCAAAGAAAATTAAGAAAAAATTTCCCTTGAATTTTACGGGTCTTTACATTACTCCCACCTCAGGGCTTTACGTCCCCGTAAAGATACATCAAAATCTAGGGAAACAAATGAGGGTACTGAGCACGCATCTGAGCCTCCCGCTCCCATGTGCTCTCCTGGAGGTTCTCGTGCTGCCATCTGATGCGAACAAGAGGAATCGATCACCCACATAGGACCCGCTCCTGTCGATCCTCTATCTCCACCGAGACCTCCGTAATAGTCGTCCCATTGTCAACGTCAAGTTCCCCATGGTCAATGATGTGTGTCGGGTCGTGCACGTTCCTCCTCAGCTGAGATACGTGGAAGACGTCGTGCACCCGGTGCAACTGAGGTGGTAGAGCCAGGCGATAAGCCACCTCACCAATCCTGCTGAGGACCTAGAAGGGTCCGATGAAGCGCGGAGATAACTTTTCTCCACGGCCAAATCTCCAAATACCACGTCGAGGTGAAACCCGCAAGAAGACGTGGTCTCCATCCTCGAACTCTAGTGGCCTCTGCCTCCTGTCAGCGTATGAATTCTGCCGGCTCTGAGCTGTCCTCATCCGCTCCTGGATGACCTGGACCTTCTCTGTCGTGGCCTGGACCATCTCCGGTCCCACAAGTGCTGACTCCCCAGGGTCTGTCCAGCACAAAGGAGATCTACAAGGTCGGCCGTACAACGCCTCGTACGGTGCCATCCCGATGGTGGAGTGGTAGCTGTTGTTGTACGCAAACTCCACCAAGGGTAAGTGGTCCTCCCAGCTACGACCAAAGTCGAGGACACATGCGCGGAGCATGTCCTCGAGAGTCTGAATGGTCCTCTCCGTCTGACCATCCGTCTGAGGGTGAAAGGCTGTGCTCAGAAGTAGCTGCGCCCCGAAAACCTCCTGTAACCCCTTCCTAAGCCGGGAAGTAAAGCGTGCATCTCGATCGGAGACGATAGATGATGGCACGCCGTGGAGCCGCACAATCTCCTGAACGTAGAGACGTCCCAAGCTCTCCACTGAGACCTGCTCTCTGATGGGTAAGAAGTGTGCCGACTTGGTGAGTCGGTCAACAATCACCCAGATGGAGTCGTGACCTCTGGAAGTGCGTGGAAGTCCAGTCACGAAGTCCATAGATATGTCGTCCCACTTCCACTCTGGAACCTCCAAGGGCTGTACCAAGCCTGCTGGTACCTGATGCTCTGCCTTCACCTGCTGGCAGGTGAGGCATCGAGAAACGAGATCTGCTACAGCCTTCTTCATGCCCGGCCACCAGTGCTGTCGTCTGAGATCCTGGTACATCTTCGCCACTCCAGGATGTACCGCCAAAGGAGAAGTGTGAAACTCTCTCAGCACCTCCTCTCGCAAAGCGACTGGTACCAAGGTACGTCCTCTGAAAAGGATTTCATGCTCTACTCCAAGGGAGAAACCATCAGGTGCCTGTCCCGAGGATATCTGTACACGCCGTGTCTCACAGTCAGCGTCCTCACGCTGTGCCTCTCTGACCCGCTGCAGTAGAGGAGGGGTGACTGTGAGAGACAGGAGGAAGGCTGCTCCATCTCTATCCACGAAGGATATCTTCAAGGAGGCTAGCTGCTCCGTCGCCTCCTCAAGTAGCTGAATGCCCGTCCTCCTGCTGAGGGCATCGACTACTACGTTCCCCTTCCCAGGAGTATAGAATATCTCAAAGTCATAGTCCTGGAGGAACTCGAGCCATCGCCGCTGTCTCAGGTTCAGGTCCTTCTGCGAGAATATATACCTGAGACTCTAATGATCAGAAAAGACTGTAAAACGCTCGCCCATCAGGTAATGTCGCCATGTCTTCATAGCGAAGACCACTACTGCTAACTCCAGGTCATGGGTAGCGTAGTTATGCTCATGCGACCTCAACTGACGTGATCCATAGGCGATCACTGCCCGCTCCTGCATCAGAACACATCCGAGTCCGGTCCCTGATGCATCGCAGTAGACTACGTACCCTACTACCTCCTCAGGCAACCTCAAGATAGGTGCGCTGGTCAACCTCTGTCTCAGCTCTTGGAAGCTCTGCTAACATCTGACTGACCACACGAAGGGTTTCCCCTTCCTCCTTAACGTATGACAAAGCTGCAAAGATTTCTCCTTTGCCGAAAAGTGAAATCCGGTCTCATTCCCTGGATGAACCACGTTCCTTGCCTAATACAGTCAATCCCGTCATGATTAGTTAATTCATGGCATGGATGACGTCGTAAGGCCTCGACGCTGCTACCAAGAGATCCAACCGTTACTCTCGCCTCCAAGGGTTGAGTCACACTGTCGGCATCAGTGTGTGGTCACTGGGTTTCCTCCAGTAAGAATCTCGCAAGTGAGGGTCAAGTCAACAGTTTTTAACCAGCACCTCTTAGTAAAAACAAACAAAAGACAAGAAAACAAAATTCACCAAGGTAAGTGTCTTTTATTACTTCAACTTAAAGTACAAAGACACAAAGCAACACAAACTACGAAGCTAGAGGCATTATGGGCAAAGGCCTCTATGCCTGGAGCTAGTCCCGCACTAGTCCACCCGCTTCCGGAGCTCCAAGATAGTAAGCTTCAGCTGCCTGAAGCTGTGCTCTCCCCTGAGGTCGGGGTGGACCTCCTGGTGGTGGTGGTGGTAGAGCCTCAAAACGTCTCCCACCACCTGCTGCTCGGCCAGCTCCTCTGCCTCGTCCGCCTCCTCCCTACGGACCGCCACGGTCGAACCTCTGCCTCTGCCTAGGTGGTTCCTCAACCGTCTGCTGCTCCTCTGCATGGCGGGTCGGGCAGTCACGAGCCATGTGGCCTTGCCCGCCGCATGAGTAGCACTATCTGCCTCTCGAAAGACTGGCTCTGCGCTATGTGCCCCGCACTGCTGAGCTAGTGTCCTGAGGTCGTCTACCTGAAGGTCTGGTCAGCCTAGACCCATGAGTCATCCGTCGACTTCCTTCCGCGGAAGACTCCGCCACGTGCCGCCCTGCGGTGGGTCTCGACGCTGGTGCATACTCAGCAAGGAAGCTCTCGATCAAAAGGGCCCGCTCCAGTACTCCTGTCTGAGTCGGTATGCTGAGGGAGATCAGCGATGCCCTGATCTCGTGTCTCAAACCCTGCTCAAAGGTCCAGGCCCAGAAGAATGGGTCTCGTACCATGTCGGTCGAGTAGTGCGAGAGATCAGTAAATCTCGCCGAGTACTGAGCGACCGTCATGCTGCCCTGCCGCAGCTGAAGAAGCTCCTGGATACGCACCGCACGAAGGGTGGCTGGGACGAACTCCGAGTGGAAGAGGCTCTCAAAGTCCATCCAAAGTAGATATTCCTCATTGTGCACCTGGAGCATCAAGCTCCACCATCGTCCTGCTACTGCGTGTAGTAGGCTCGCAGCGAGGATCACCATGAGGTCTGCTGGTGTCCTCACTAGCCTAAACACACGTACCACTGCCTCCAGCCAGTCCTCTGGTGCCTGGGGGTCCGTCTCCCCACGAAACCTGGGTGGTCGCTGGCGCTGAAACTCATGCAGTGCGCTGAGGCGACGTGCATCGTCAGCGGCTGGTGCTGGAAGCATCGGTGGCTCGACGGGTAGAGCTACCGCCGGTGCCACTGCGGACAAAGGGCCCTGCACCGAGGCCTCGTCGCTCGGTGGGCTGTCATCACACTCGACTCTGGGAACCCTAGCTGGCTGCCGTCGTGAGGACATCCTTAAAAGGAATAGGTGCGTCACGGTCAAACAGTATACCTGGTGAGCTGACACAAAGTAATCACAAAGAAAACTTTGAAACACACACGAAATCAATGTTTTCGTGCATTAAGTTGGAAATCAGAAGTTAGGGTCCTGGTGTACGGATACGTCGGCCGCCGCACCAACACTGGACTCCCTGGACTGATAACCACACTCAATACGCTAAACATTATTGCTTCACATAGAAAGATCAGAGTTCGCGGTAGAACCGAACTCCTCTGATACCAATTTGTCACGACCCTCCCTCGGGGTCCGTGCCGTGACTACCCCAAGCCCGCCTTCCATAGGCCAGGGGCTGGCGACTAGCACCAAGGCGTAAATCCCGGTAAAAAGGGAAGGCATTGCCTTTGTAAAGTAAACAAACACCACAGAGTAAGCAAGCAGAAAGTAAACACTAAGCAAAAGCAGAGTACAACTGGAAGTGCGGAAAACTAAATGGGCCAGTATACAAACCCAAACTGAATGTAAAGTACAACTCGAAAGGGAAAAACAGCAACTGTAAGTAAAAGCCGCTACACTGAGCTGTCCACTGGAGATCCCACCTGAAGGGTGGGTACAAATAGCTCCACTGCTCCACGGGTCCCGCCGTCCGCTCCGAGCACGTTCCGCCCAGTGGTCCACCTCCAGGTACCGTCCTGATCTGCAAGCCTCAGCCAAGATCAACGCTGTCCGTCGTCTGCAACCAACACAATGTAGTGCGGGCAAAGCCCGTGCAGGGGTGAGTATAAGCTACTCAGTAGGGACCCCGAGACCCCTGAAGGTCTCTCAAAATCCACAAAGGATAAACCACAAAGAAAAGTACAATCACGAAGTAACAACCGACACTGCTTAGGTATATGCCCATACATATACCTAAGTCATCAATTTCAAATACGCTCCAACCTACGAGCCCAAGTACAACTCAGTCCACACAGGAAAGTAAACGTATTCCACACAGGAAAGCAAAACGTAATCCACACAGGATAGCACAACACAATCCTCACAGGAAAGCAACAGGATTCAGCTCACACAGGTATACTTCTTCAAAGGACGATAAAAATGATCTCTGATCCATCTAAGTCGTCGGAACCACGAAGGATCGATAGGTAACTAACCCCCGCAAAAGACCCACACAGGATCGGGCCCACACAGGACTTGTAGGCGCTGGTTCACACAGGACCGCTGAGCGCAAAGACCCACACAGGATCGGAACCACACAGGATCGGGCCCACACAGGACCTGTAGCACTGATCCACGTAGGATCGCTGAGTGCTGTAGTCGTCGCCGTCGAATCCACACAGGATCTCTGTACTGTCGTCGTCGCAGTAACAGTAGCAGTAGTAGTAGCAGTAGTAGTCACAGTTGCAGCCAGCACTAGGGTTCCCGCACACAGCAAGCTCGTTCAGGAGGGTCCGCTCCACGAGCCGAGAGGCTGATACATCAACTGTCACAAAGTCCGGAGTTGATGTATCCAAAAGTTCCGTATCGTCAACAGGGACTCAACGCAACAGACGGCGCGTCGATCGGACGCCCGGTCTGAGAGTTATTGGCTTTATCGTCCCAAGGGCTCGGTTGGTTTTTAAGGCAAAACCAACCCGACCGTACTCCACCTACGTCCAAACCTCGGGCGAAGTATGCCAAAAGATCCGTCTCACTTAGAGGAATTCAACGAAACAGACGGCGCGTCAATCGGACGCCCGGTCTGTTAACTATTGGCCTTTCCGTCTCACACCCACCCTGGGAAACTTCCCAGGAGGTCACCCATCCTGATCACTACTCTAGGCCAAGCACGCTTAACTACGAAGTTTTAACCACGTAGGCTCCCGAAAAGGAAGGTGCACCTTGAGTATAGTATACTGAAACGACCGTCTCGATCCAAGGATCGTGTTGCCGCTGACGGCGCGTCGTTCAGAGGCCCGAAGCTCAAGTTATGAGCATTTGAACGAAATCGATTCGAAAACGGGGGGTCCGGGTCCGGGTCCGGGCCGACCCGGCCCGACCCCCCCCCCCCTGGGTAGGCCCGAACCGGGTCGACCCGACCTGGGTCCGACCCGGCGCGGTCCGGCACGGCGGCGCGGCCCGGCCGGCGGCAGCACGGCCTGGGCGCCGCTCGGGTGCCACGCGCGGGGGGCATGGCCCCCGCCCCTCTTCGCTGGCGGCGCGGCTGAAAGCCGCGCCTTTGGTGAAACCGGCCCCCCTCGTGGGGGCCTTCCTTTGAGAAAAACGGGGGGCCGCCTTCCCCCCTTTATGAAACCGGCCCCCCCTTAATAATGGGGGGGCAATTAACCTGGCCGGGGGAATTTAATTCCCCCGGTCTTTCTCCTTCCGGTCGGCCCACCTGGCCGGACGGTTTTTCTTCAACGGGACCGACAAACCGGTCCCCTTTTCGGCTTCCGACGCCGGCGGCCCGGCGAGCCGCCGGTCCTCTCGTCCCGCCGCGGCCCGGAACCGGCCGCGGTGTTCGTCGTCCGGCGTGGTGTGACGGCACCGCACCCCTCCGCCGCGGCCCCGCTCCGGCCGCGGCGCCTTTGGTTTTCATCGACGCGGCGCGACGGCGTCGCGTTCATGATGATCCTTCCACGGCGCAACGCGACGGCGCCGCGCAATGCAACCATGCGAATTCCCGCGTGGTGCGACGACACCACGCCATCTCATCATCCACAAAAAAATAATAATAATCACGAACAGAGGGGGGATTCGGCCGTGTTTGTGCGGTCCGACCCCCCTCTCGTTAGATGATAACTCTTAAATAATCATCCACAAGACTATCATGCTAGAACCAAGAACGAGAGTAAATAAATAATCAACAACAACCCCTACCTCGGTTTCAAGTACGATGATTGTCAATGACCCGCGGAAGGAAAACGCCGCGGAGGTCGGGCGTCGCGGTAATCGTTCGTCAATTCCGTTGACGAAGAGGTACGTCCGAAGAGGTACGTCGTTGGTGAATCTTCGTAAGCCGACGAAGGAAGTCCGAGGAGGAAGCGGTGTTCCCTTTCGTTGACACGGAAGGCGTCGTCGATCTTCGGAACAACCGGCTACGAAGAAGAGAGGAGCGGCGTTCTTCTTCAAAACTCGAAGGTTCTTCGCGTTCTTCATCAAAGTTGAAGAAGAAGAAGGAGTTCCCAAATCCTCTCAAGAAGGCTAGAGAAATCTCACCAAATAAAATAAGCTAGAGTCTTATTTTATTCACACACTTAACAAAATGAATTTCAAAGGTTTGAAATTCAAACAATTCAATACCATTAATTAACAAAGTTGTCATGTCATTAAAAGAGGAGTTTAAGGGAGTTAAAAAGGAGAAGAAGAAGAGTCATGCTTCGGGTGGGCCCCACCACACTTAATCCTCCCAAGGGAGGTTAAGTGGTTGTGGGTTCCACCACTAACTCCCTTTGGGAGAAGTTAACCAATAAGTTAAAATAAAAATTTGTAATCCACAATTTTTATTTAACTTATTCTAAACTCCCAAAAACTAACTCTCAACCCGAAATAAACGCAACCTCGGAAAAGGTCTCCTTAAGCGAATATCAGCGCTGTGAGTTCATCGGTGTCCTCGGAATTCAATTCCGAGCACCGGGTCAAAAGTTAGAAATTCCCGCTCGTTCGTTCACTGAACGTACCCGAGCCAAACTTCAGAAATTGATTCCGGGCACTCCGGGCCTCGGAATCAGGTTCCGTCAGAAACCGCGCTCTTGTAAATTTCCAAAGAAAATTAAGAAAAAATTTCCCTTGAATTTTACGGGTCTTTACAATACTCCCCAAGGAATAATCATGGGGATACCGAGAGAAATACTAATTTAGAATTTTCTCCGACTCTAACTACACTGACTTAATAGAAATAAACCTAAAAAAGAGTCAACCATCGCCAATTTATTAAAATTAATCTCCACCTAAACAATAAAAGGATACATCATAGAGATTGACCATCCAATATTTATCAAGAATTTCTAGGGTATATTAGAAATAAAATGAAATATGAATCCATTCATTCATGTTTCCAAGATTTAAATCAAATAGTTACAACATAAAGAAATAATTGAATCCAAAAATTCAATTTAATAATATGAAATACTTTCCCAAAAATTCCCTTTTTTCCCTTTTAAAATCCCAAAAATTTGAATTTGAAAGATCAAAAATCATTTTTGAAAAACATACCTTGAAAACCTTTCATCCCCATTTTAATTTTTTTTACAAATTCCAATTAAAATAACTCAAAACAATTTAAATGAAAATCCCTACTTTGAAAACAAAACTCTGTTTAAAACCCTTAAATTCACTTTCAAACCATTTTAAAAATCATGGAATTGAGTTTAAAAACACTTTTTAAATCACCCTTTCATTAATAAACCCATTTAAAAAATTTTAAAATTCCCCTTACTAAATTAATTAAAACCCATTTCTCACCACTTCCATTTCAAAATGAATGATCCCATTTAAAAATCCTAAAATTTCTCTTGAAAACCATTTTAAAATCCAAAAATACTTTTCATCAAACCTTAATCAAAACTCAATTAATCAACATCACAAAAAATTATCCCAACCAAAAAGGGACCAGTAACCTTGCATGAATTGACCTCATGGATTGGTAGACCATGTTACAACCACACAACCATCACCAAGAGTGACATAAAACCATGTACATGGGCTCCACATGGGTTACCAGGATGGCTGAGATCATTGTGTACCACTATCTCAATCCCGTTTCATCCCAAAATATAATAAAACAAGAAATGGACCAAAAGGAATGAGGAACCATCAATTCAATAGAAAATAATTTATAAATAGTCAATAAAAGATCAAAATTATAATTTAAACCCTGACATCCTGTAGTAACCGAAGATTCATCAAGAGCAGTGGTTATCAGTCCCAAACCCATGATCTACCTCTTAATCTCTGACAATCCTATCTATATCTACTAGATATCCCAAATAACAAGGGATACATTAAGAATCTAGTCCCTATCAAGAACCTGGATTTGATATCATTTTCTATTGACCACCCTGAGCCATCCATCCATCATACACCTGACCCGGCCCATGAAGTACCCTATTGGTGTCCTCAACCCCCACTTAGGTTGATGAAAAGTGTCATTGGAATTAAATGAAATCATTAATGATGAATTATCATATAATTTCTTTAATTTTTTTTTGAAAATTATACTAAAAATATAGCATGACCCATCTATAAGCTGGATGTCCACTCCAGAAATAAATAAGTAGAAAGCAATAAAGAAATCATAATATGAAAGAAATATAAACAAAAAAATCCCATCGCTCACCCTCAAAACTCCCTCTCATATAGCAACACCCTCTTCTCACCCCTAACTCCCTTTACAAATATCATCAACACCATAACTGAAAGTAGGAAAAATTACTATTTGGATGATGCAATCAAGAAAAACAAAACAAAACAAAACAATTGACATAATTACATTTGACTCTAAGAGTCACCAACCAAAACTAAAATCTCAATGATCCAAGAGCATTAAATGAAGGCCCAAAACCTATAACAAAAATAATATGACAAGTGTATGCAATAAGCTCAGTAGAAATGAAAAAGAAAAACCACACCCCAAGTATAAGTTTTAAATAATGGATCCATTTAGTAAAATTTTGAAATAAATTAATTAAAAATAGGGTTTCCAAGCATAATCACCAAAAATACAATATCATCTTATTTTTTTTAATTAAATGAAAACATTAAATTGGAAACAATTCACCCAACTGAAACCTTATTGATTTAAACACTCACTTGAAAACTAGTTTTAAAACACTTTTAAGACAGTCATTGCAATATACTTTAGAATATCATTTTACTAAATATGAGTAATTCTCAACAAATAATAAAAGTCTATAAATCAAAGGCAATATAAAATAAGGTAGAGTCAAAAGAAAATCAAAGAATCAATAATTTAAAATGAGCATCATGGGAGAAACACCCTGAGGGTCACTAAGGGTTAGGGGAAACCTTGAAATACATCACTAACCAGGGAGACCCTTAATTAGTGGAAAGATTAACACATCACTGGACCATAGAAGTGGAACCGGACACTTATACTTCACTAGTATAAATAGTGGAAAGGGAACTTGTCACATCTAAGTTCACCCAACCATGCACTCAAGAATCCCCATGAGGTTTGATTAAAATGACTAGAAATATTAAAATACAACATCAATAAGAAATTACATAGATACCATAACCATATAAAATACATAAACAACCAAGATCCAATTTAAACCATACATCCAAATTACTCAAGCATAACACAAGGAACTTTACTTTGATATCCAATCAAGGGCTTAACTCTTATTCAAAATGTGCTAATCGGGCCTTATAATTAATTTTAGAAATCCACTTAAAACTTATTTGAAAACTATATGTGAGTATTTGAATTAATTTCTTTAAGTTTATCTACATTATTATGCTCACATACATTCACACGTATATATATATATATATATATTAGTGTACAAATCCACACACTCTTATGTGAATTTTCACACACGCGCACACACACACACATATACGTATACCCATGTTTAAGATTATAACTAACCATACCTCAAAGGGCATTCATAAACCTCAAAGTTTTATTTAAAGAAAATTTTGGAACATATTATAATTTACTTATAATTTCAAGAAATCACTTGAAATTACAATTAAAACTAAGAATAAAGTATTAATTCCTTTTTTGAAAACTAAAACACCAAAACCCATGAGTAAAAACCATATGGATAGTCCATTGAACCTTTATCTGGGATAATAATTGCTAAATAATTTTAAATCACATATTTATAGAGAAAAATCCATAACATTTGATGGAAATCAAGTAACCTCACAAATAGATTCATATATACAATTATTAATATTAATAAATACTTAAAACATGGATTTAAAGAACAACCAGTAAGAGGTTATAGAATTTAAAGCCTTAAAAATGGGGAAACCTACATGGAATTTACCACTTTTGATATTCGAGGCCCAAAACCTTGATTACAAGTTGAAGGAGACCCATAAGAGACATCACACACCCTAGGAAATAAAAAACCAATAGAAATTAGAGCCTAAAACCACCTAGGGTTCGGATAAACCATACATGTAGTTAAGGGTGTAATTTTGGCCCGACTCGGCCCGGACAGGGTCGGGTCCGGTCGGGCCTAGCATGCAAAAAATCGGGCTGCTGGCCCCTATTCGGGTTGGGCCGGGTCGGCCCGAACACCCCCATGAGGCGGCCCTAGGTTGGGCTCAGGCCGGCCCAAACCATCGGTTCGGGTCAGACTTTTTTGGGCTGGGTCGGGCTTTTTCGAGTCCGGCCATAGTGGGCCTTTATTATTTTCAAAATAATTGTTTGTTTTAGAACTTGTTTTAAACGTTTTTAATTAAACATTTTTTTAAAATTTTTTTTAAAAAAATTACATTTATTTTTAAACGGATGTTTTTTGTAAAAATGTTTATTTTATTTTTTATTAACATTTTACAGTGGGTGAATATGTTTTTTTGTCTAAATAGATTTATATATTGTGAATATATATAAATTGTTTTCAAACTGTAAAAAAAATTAATGAGGGGTTTTTGGGGGTGCACAATAGTGGGTGAGTTTAAAGCCTTGTTATTTAAATGTTTTTTTAACATTTATTTAAAACATTTTTTACATTTAATTCTTTTAACTTATTTATAATTTTTTAAGCATTTATTAAATTTTTTTATTTAAAAGTTTTTATTTAAACCATTTTTAACATCTGTTTAAAACGTTTTTTACATTTTTTTAATGATTAATTTAAAACATTTTTTAATTTTTTTTAAATGCATGATGTTTACAAGTATTTTTTTAAAACATTTAACATTTTTCATATTTTAATGTAAAAAGTATTTTTTAAGTGTTTGTTTTAAAAAATTAATTTTAGTGTTTGTTTTAAAATCTTTTTTTAAACATTTGTTTAAAAAAAATTATTTAAAAAAAAATTAAAATATTTTTTAACACTTTTTAAAAATGTTTTTACATTTATTTTTAGACGTTTAATTTAAAACATTTTTTTTGAATGCCTGTTTTTTACATGTATTTTTTTAAACATTTAACATGTTTTATGTAAAAACATTTTTTTATTAACATTTTACAGTGGGTGGATTTGTTATTTTTTTTCTAAATAGATTTATATATGTCTATGAATTTATATATATTATGTGAAAATTGAAAAAAAAATATTAATTAGGGATTGGGGGGTGCGCAGCAGTGGGTAGTGGGTTTAAAGCGTTGTTATTTAAATGTTTTTATCATTTATTTAAAATGTTTTTTACCTTATTTTTTTAAACTTATTTATGAAAATTATTTTTAAGCGTTTGTTTAATTTAAAACAATTTTTTAAATTATTTTTATTTTTTTTGCAAGGTAGGCTTAGCCCAACTCGATCCTATTTAGGCTGGGCCGAAATTACAACCTTATGGGATGTGCAGTAGTGGGTGAGTTAATTTTTTTTCTAAATAGATTTATATATGTATATATAATATATATAATATATGAAAGTTTCATCATATTTAAAAAAAATTAATGAGGTTGGGGGTGTTCGAATATCATTGGGTGAGTAGTTATTTTTTTTGTTAATATATAATAAGTTATTATATATATATATATATAATATAAGAAAATTGTAAAAAAATAATTAGGGATTGGGGGGTGCGCCGTAGTGGGTGGGTTAATTTTTTTTTTCTAAATAGATTTATATATAATATATGCAAGTTGCAACATATTTAAAAAAATTTAATGAGGTTGGAAGACGTGCACGAACATCATTAGGTGAGTGTGTTATTTTTTTGTTAATATAAAATAAGTTATTATATATATAATATTAAATCATTGACACACACACACACATATATATTATTAATGGATTTTTAAAAGCCACACTTAATTGATATATATTATTAATTTCTTTATATATATATTATTAATGGATTTGTTTATATATATATTATATCATATCATTGATATATATATATATATTATTAATGAATTTGTTTATATATATATAATATGCAAGTTTCATCATATTTAAAAAAAATTAATGAGGTTGGGGGGTGTGTGCGAACATCATTGGGTGAGTGCGTTATTTTTTTATTTAATATATAATAAGTTATTATATATATATAATTTTAAATGATTGATATATATATATATATATGTAATATGAGAAAATTATAAATAATAATTCGGGGTTGGGGGGTGCACTGCAGTGGGTGGGTTAATTTTTTTTTCTAAATAGATTTATAAATGTATAATATATATAATATATGCAAGTTGTAACATACTTAAAAAAATTAATGAGGTTGTGGGACGTGCACGAACATCATTAGGTGAGTGGGTTATTTTTTTTATTAATACACAACAAGTTATTATATATATATATAATATTAAATCATTGATATATATATATATATATTAATAGCTTTGTTTATATATATATTATATTAAATCATTTATATATATATATATATTATTAAAGGATTTTTAAAAGCCACACTTAATTGATATATATTATTAATGACTTTGTTTATATATATACAAATTATATATATATATATATATATAATTATATATCATTGTGTATACACACACACACACACACATTATAATTATATATAATAATAATTATATGTATATATATTCACACATTATTAAATATATAATATATAATATATAATATATATATTATATATTATTTTTTGTTAATATATAATGATATATATATATATAAATTCTGGTGACAATATAATAGGCGCACCGCCTGTACCAGTTGTTCCAGGCGCAGCCTTGGAAGCTTGAGGTAGGGGGAATGAATCTCCCTACCAACAGTTTCTCGTTATATTTTTTTACAGCAGGTGGGCTTCACATGGGCCAATGGGCTGGGCTTCGCACGGGCCAACGGGTTGGGCTTTTTCAGGTCGGCCCGGCCTGCGGGCCTTCTTGGATAGGCCCAGGACTGACCCGATGAACCTACAGCCCAAGTCCGGCCTAGCCCGATGCGGGCTTTGCCGGGTCGGGCTGCTTGGGCTTCCGGGCCGGGCCTGTCGGGCTTTCGGGCCGCCAGGCCAAAATTACACCCTTACATGTAGTGATGGGATAAGGAAAGGAGAGGGAGGAGATAAAGTGGAAGAAGAAGAGATAAATAACCCTTAACTAAATGAAATCCCCTTGAAATTGATAGAAAAATCAAAGAAGATTGGTGGAGGAGGTGTGGAAGAGGCACACTAGGTTCCTGGGGGTCACATATGAGGGGGGGGGGGCAGATCGATTTTGGGTTTAAAAGAAGGAAATGATTTTTTTGGAAACTCTAATCTTTTTATTACTGGTTAAATCAAATGGTAGTTGCATGATTTACCCAAAATATACACCAACTATGTTCCCTTTTCTAGGCATATATGGGCATTCCCACTGTTGAACAAACCATACACCAACCATGAGAATGACTCTATTAAAATACAAACCCTACCTACATGACTGTAGCATGGTTTGGCTAGCTGTGTGACATGTAAAAGATTTTAAATTTTAAAATTTATCAAAATAAAAAGACACAATCCTATAAAATAATTAAGTAAATAAATAAATAAATAAAAATATGATGATTAGAGTGTGAAAATTCTCCCCACCATTACCCCTATTCCCTAATAAGGCACAAAAATTCAAGTGGATGACACAAAATTCAAAACACAAGAGGCATTTTGACACCACTTTAAAATTAGGATGATGAATAAAGGAAAACTAACAAATAAAAACCCATAAACCTAAGAATAAATGCTATAGGATGATAACCGAATTAAGAAACTTGAAAGGGAGTATTCCAAAACTGAAACTCTCACGTGGTCTCCTCACCATATAAGTTTTTTCAGTTATCATGGCGGGTCAAATGAATCTGGCCTCGCAAGACACCATCTACCCTCCATAATACAAAAAATATAATACCAACTATAAAACCTAACACCTTATACATAGCTACATAAATATGGAACAAATCTCTCCAAAATGGAATGAGGGATAAATTAGCTAAAGAAAAAACCAAAATCAAAACCTAAAAAGGATAAATAGTATAATAAACGAGCAAGAGGACAGAAGGCTCCTAAGAGAATCCACCAACAATTGGAAATCCACAAAATCCATCACTAAAGTCTCATGAAATATCAAGTATAAGCACTTGAATCCAACCTCAAACACTCCATTGGGTCCAAAGACTCAATATATCTACCACCATGACTGAATATGATTAAGATAAACTAGTTGGGAAAAGGAAAGAGATCCAACTAAGAGTGCCTCAACAAAAAAACATGACTCAATAAGATCAATATGGGCTATTGTATCGGGCCAAGGGAGGATAACCTAGGACCTTATCTCAAAACACTAACCCTCAGTGAACCCAAAAAATAAAAATATAGAGAACCCATCCTAGTCACCCCACCCACCCACTTGAGACTCCCTATCGAAATAAAGTGATACAAACATTATGTCATGCACATAATCAAAATAGATGATCAATAAAACAATTAGAACTACCTAAGGAATAATCCTTGGGATACCCAAGGAAATTTTAATTCATAATTTCTTGAAATAATCTAACTAAACTAACTTGAAAGACATAAACCTCAAATAGAGACACTCATATCCAATTTCCCAAAATCGATCTCCACTTAAATAACATGAGACATACCAGAGACCGACAATCCAATATTTATCTAGAATTTCTAGGTCATACTTATAATAACATGAAATATGATTTCATTAATTCATGTTTCCCAAGTTTACATCAAATAGTTCCAATAAAAGCACAAATTTAATTCAAGACATAATTCACTAAAATGAAATAATTTCACAAAAATACCATCTTTCCCCTTTAAAATATCCAACTTTGAATTTCAAAGATCAAAAATAATTTTTGAAATACACACCTTAAAAACTTTTCATCCCATTTAAAATTTTTTTTTTTTCTAAATTACAATTAAAATAACTCAAAAAATTTAAATTAAAAGCCCCACTTGGAAAGCACCACTCCTTTTAAAATCTTGAAATTCACTTTAAAACCATTTTCAAAATCACATCATTGTATTTAAAAACATGTTTTAAATAACCTATTAATTAATAAAACCATTTTAAAAATTAAAAAACACCCCTTAATAAATTTAAGAAAATTATCACCACTTAAAATATTTTTGAAATGCATTCTTCCATTTTAAAATCCTAAAATTTCACTTAAAACCCATTATCAAATTTAAAAAACATTTTCATCAAATATTAATCAAAAATAAATTAATCAACATCACATAATATGAGGCCAACCAAAAAGGGACTAGTGGACATGAATTAATTCACCACATGTATTGGAAATCTATGTTCCAACCACACAACTATCATCGAGAGAGAGATATAACCATGTATGTAGTCTCTACATCAGATATCAGGCTGGGTGAGCTCACCGTGAACCACCAGCTCAACTCCCATTTCACCCGAAAACATAATAAATAACAAAAAACTTAAGTATCAATAAAACATCAATTCAATCCCAAAAAATTAGGAGTTAAAAAAGGTTCAAAAATAAAAATTTAAACCCCAACATCTCATGGTAAATTAGGTTTCATCATGAGTGGTGGTGATCAGACACTAACCTGTGAACTACCTCACGAGCTTTGATATTTCTATATATATATATAAGACATCCCAAATTACAAGGGATACTTTAAAAACCTAGATCTGATGCCATTTTTTATATACTGTAACACCCCAAGCTTTCACGATACGTTTCCCTTTGAATAATACAGTAGCTTGAATTGTACGCAACTTGGAGTTTTAACACACCACGACCAATGAAACTTGACGTTATGAATAGTAATATCCACATTTTGAAATTTTATAAATTCTAATTTTCAAAATGGACTTCATTTTTGGATTCAAAATATCAAAATTAGCTTAGGGTGAATTTTTGGTATTTTTATGAGAACTTTCAATTTTTGATGAATAGTGAAAACACTATGTTATTGTTTTAAACCGACTATTTATTTAAATAATTAGTTATTTTATTTTAATTTATTTCAGGTTAAAATAGATACATAATACCTATATATGTTCAATGTAATTCATTGGATTCATTTTATAATAAGTTTAGATATATAAAATTTTATTGAACTTTTTACCGTCTTTTACCCACCTTCTAGGAGCATTTACAAATTTCCATAAAACTTAATTTTACCACTTCTGTGAGTTGAATTTAAAAAATATGAGAGAAAAGGTTGACATCAGTAAGTAAAATGTGGTTCAATAAGATGAAAATAATTTTTTATGAATAATAACTTTTTACTTTTATTTACCATTGTTAAAAGTAAATAGGGTAATTAAGGGTAAAAATGATATTATAATTATTCTATTGGATAAGTGTAATTCAACCAAAAACAACATTAGGAATAAAATATGACCCCCATTGGTCCACTTGGATTATATTAGGACATTTATTATTATTTTATTTAAAGAAGAGTTAAAAGTGTTAAATTCAAAGTTTAATAACTAAACCATTTTTAATGTAGGGTTACACACAATATAAATTCGAATATAAATATTAATTATAAATATAAAAAATATTTCCTACATAATGGTATTTTATTTATAATTTTTATACATTAAATAATTTAATTTATTTATGACACAATGATGATGCATTAATTACCTTATTAATGAAATATTAAAATAATTGATATTATAAATATAAAAATAAATGTAAATTGAGACTTATGATTAATTCCACTAATAATAGGTTAATATTAAATTCTAGGGTTGATTAAATATTTTTTTTTCAAAGTAATCATGCTGTTATGATTTTCACAAAAAACCAAATACTAAATAGTGTCAAAATTGACATAATTGAGTTTAAAAAAAAATACTATATTATTAATTGATATAATATTCCTAAAAATATAAGGTTCAGAAAAAGGACTTAGATAAGGTTATATATATTAATAATTAACTACTTGGGGTTCAATTGGCTTGTTATATTAAGTTTATTAACCATATAATATAAAAATACAAAGAGACATGGTAAATGTCAAACTATTTAACTAAGAGTTAAATCTAAAAGATAAGGTTAATATGGTGACTTAAACCTATATAAAACCTATTGGTTGAGAGGTTTTGGATCTTATCCTCTAAATAAATCATTTTGGAGCCATTATAAACCGAAAATGATTTTATTATAAAATAATATTTCAAGCTTTTCCTAAAGTGACCCTCACCTCTCTTATAAAAGGGTACTTCCCCTTCACTTAAATTAAAACCTCCAAATCCATTTGGATCGGCCAAACCCTACCCAAATATCCTATCAACTATACCCCCTTATACCTATAGGCCTTACTTTGATCAAAAAGCCAACCTAAGGAGCCCTTTTGATCAACTCAAAATGAAACACCCGAAGAAGAGGTAATAATTTCACCACCCTCTTTCAAGTTCTTTTCTTCTTCCACTTCCTATTTATTTGTTGTTTCCATAAAAAAATAATAAATACAATAAATTATACATACTGTTATGTTATTATAAATATTTTACAACCATATTCGTTATTATATCCATCCTATAAATGACAAAGTCACCATACGTGTGTACGTACGACTTACCGTCTCCACGACGTGGTGTAGTTTGTTATTAAAACACTTCATTATTTGTATGGGTATAATAATGAGTATAACTGATGTAAATAATAAATATAACATGTTAATTATTCTGTATATATGATATACTATCCAATTACATACAATTTCACCGTCAATATAATGATATTGTCACTCGTGCGTATGTACGGATTACCGTCTCCACGAACGCGATGATATTCATTCCCCATCGTAATCATTCAAGAATAATTTTCATTTTATGATTAAAAATAATGTTTATAAACATAATATCATTCCATATATGAATCAAATACATCCTATCCATAACAAACATGGCTTACGTAACCAAGAATATAAAGGAAAACAAATCAGTTAACACCCAAAATGATGATACTACTAAAATATTATTAACAAAGCAATATTATAAGATCATATATGATATCATATTTATGTATATGATTATTGAATAATTTAATAACAATTTTTTAACTATTATATAGGAGGTTAACATACCATTGACTAAGTAAAATTAAAAGGTAAGGGTTAATTCTACAATCTCTTTACTTATTCGAGGTTGTTAATAAGTAAGTATCTACTGGGACCTCATTATCATCCACATCCATGTTTTATTAAAAATATAATTCAAAAAATTCTTACTATTTACTAGACTATGGGTTAAAGTCATTTATACCCTTATTTGACCATATATGTTTTGAAAGGAATCTTTCCATCGTTTTCCAAACAAGGTACTTTATGACCTTTTCGACAAAATTAAGGTAAGAATGTCTTTTTTTTAACTTATATGGCGGGTGCGGCTATTTTCTGCCATTATAACATTATCAAAGCTTCCCATATAAGCTTATAGGAATATTTTCAAAATAAATGTTTTATTTTATAATTATATAATTTTTAAATGATTTCAAAATAGAAAGAGATATTTCTCTAATAAAAGTTTTGATTTCATCTATGTCAACATCCTTTGATGGATTTTAAGATTTTTTGAAGTTGATTTATTATGATACAAAGCTTCCATATTGCATTGAAGGTTTTTTTTGATATGTTTGATCATGGATGTGTTATTTTTACACCATTCATGTTTTATGGATAAAATATTTACATTTCATATGCTAATTTTAATATGAATGTTTATGTTATGTTTAAACCTTTTCATATGAGGAATGCATTGGACTTAGTTAGTGACAGGTGGAGCCTTCTATAGCTCCTTGATGAATCAGTAGGTCTCATGAGACAAACTAGTGTCTTTTCAAAATGCCTTGACAAAATCTTATTTGTAGTCTTGGCACAAGGCCTTGAATACGTGGTTATGAAGTCTGGCATTATGCATTCCATCATAATGAAATTGGCTATTGATATTGCATGTGATTATTTGACTAGTATAATATCCATGTGAATAAGTAAATATAATTATTTGATTTATATTGGTCATATTATGTAGAATTTTATGTTTAAGAGGCTCATGTTTTAGTATTATACATTTTCTTAATTATTTATGCTTATTTATGAAAGTTTCCGCTATATTGTTATCCTTACCGAGAATCTGAGATCACCCCTTTCTATGTTTTATTTTTCCCAGGATGTGAAGAAATATTTTATGGTTGACCTACAAGGATAGACTAAGGATATAAGTGTGGTAAATGGGGACAAAATGTTGTTGATGTTTTTATTTCATGATGTAATGTAAAACTTATGAATGTATCTAGTACTTCCAAGGATACTAAACTGATCGGTCTTTTGGAATTTGATCCCTTGTGATCATGAAAATGTTATGTAATAATACACTGACTTTGGGTAACTGGGGTCGGGGAATTATAGTTAGTATCAGAGGAAGTTTAGTACAAACCTTGGAAGCTGGATTTAGAAAAACTTTGATTAGAGAACATTATCCTAAGATAGACTTTGAGGATTAGTATAGAAGAACTTCCTAGAATTTTGGTAATGTAGATATTTTGTGAGTTTTATAAGAAATACATCCCTGTCTGGATACGAGAAGGTAGAGGAAACTCTGGTACAAATGTACCTAGGGGTAAAACCTGAAAACACCGCTTTGAGCTAGACTCGAATGAGAACTGGTGCACGACAATGATCCTTGCTGCACTTTTGGTTATGACACTCCTGGGGGATATGATTAGGATAATTCACATTTTGTTTACAAACCATTATGAAATATTTATGAGTAGATTCCTCCTCAAAGAAAACATTTTTATGATTATGGATTATATCCATAAACAGTTCAATTTATGTTAATTGTTTTACAAGTTTGGAATTATGTATTGTGATTCATAAACTAATCTACTGTATGCCATTGTTTATAAATCCCAAATAGTGGAAGGAATGGAAACCATATCAATGCACATAATCCATGTAGGTATTTCCCTCGTACTTAAGATAATTATAGTGGAGATGGTGATGCAACTGGTGCTGATCATCTTATCACCATATTAGGACAACTCACTCTGGTTATGAATAATAACCTTACCCGTATGGAGAATCCTGATCCACAATGCAGAGGATCAATGTTAGACCGATTCATGAGGCAACAAACACCAACATTAAATGGAAGTACAAATCCATTAGTACCTGAGAAATGGATAAATTCCTTATAGAAAATATTTCATGATTTGGGGAGTAGTAAAAGGGGAAAAGTTGTCATGGTAGTTTATGGCCTCACGGGAGATGCAGATCAATGGTGGTCATTAATACAAAACACAAAGGAAGATGAAGAAGTATCAAACATGGAATGGATGGATTTTAAAGAGATTTTCGTAGAAAAATAATTTCCTCGTGACCATCGAGTGGATATGGAAATACAATTTCTGAGTCTGAGGCAAAAGGAGGATGAGAATGTTGCAAAGTATGAGGCTAACTTTACAAGGTTAGAAAGGCATGTAACAGATTATATACATAACCTAAGGAGTAATATTGATCAATTCTTTTATGGGTTAAAACCATTTCTCCATCGAGCATTAGTCTCACAATCCTTATTATCATATGAAGATATAGTCTCATGCGCTATCAAGATAGAAAATGAATTCTCTAAGTCTTAAGACTTTAAAGCAAAGCAAGAGAAAAATAGATCTACTGAACACTCTAGAAATGGAAATAAGGGGAATAAGGGAAAAGTTGAATATCCATCCTATGGTAAATGTGGGAAGAAACACCCCGGTACTTTCCTAAAGGGAATGTGAGTCTGTTACAAGTGTGGTGATAAAGGCCACCAAGCTCATGATTTCAAGGGGAAGAAAGAGGATATCAATGTTGAATGCTACAATTCTAGAGAAAATGGCCATTATGCAAATGAATGTCCTAAGCGCCAAGGGAACTTACCTAAAAAAAGGCCAAGGGAGCAAGGCCAAGCTTATGCGATCACTACCGCTGAGGTTGAAGCTCCAAAAGACGTAGTGATAGGTAATTTAATGGTTTCCTCAAGTTTAGCCAATGATTTATTTGATTCTGGATCATTTTATTGTTTCATATATTCCCAGTTTGCTAAGAAAATTAGATATTTTCAATTTGACTTAACAAGGGATTTGTCAGTCAAAACACCTAAGGGAAGTATCATCACAACAAAGTTTTGTGAATCAGTTCCCATTAGGGAATATAAATCCTCTTTATATGTTGATCTCATCATCATACCCATGATTGAATTTGATATAATTATCAGAATGGATTGGATTTCAGACCATGATGAAAAAATTTATTTTAATAAGAAGGAGGTTACAATTTTTTATGATGATAAGGAGTACCTTATCTTTAGAGCAGAAACATTACCACCTGATTCTTATCTAGATCCGCCCCCAGTAGCGCTACTAAATTCAATTATTGGGGAAGAAGAGAATGAAATAACTATGGGTGAGTAGAATAATGTTCGAATAGAGGATTTACCTATTATTCAATAATATGTTGATGTGTTTCCATAGGATTTACCTGGACATCCTCCAAAATGAGAAATTGAGTTTTACATTGATTTAATTCCTGGTTCAAAGCCCATATCAAATACCCCTTATATAATTTCCACTGTGGAATTAGTGGAACTAAAGAAAAAACTAGAGGAATTGAGTAATAAGGGATTTATTCATCCTAGTGTTTCTCCATGGGGATTCCCTGTCCTTTTTGTTAAGAAGAAAGATAGATCTATGAGGTTGTTCATTGACTACAGGGAGATCAATGCTATAACAATAAAGAACAAGTATCCCCTACCCCGAATTGATGATTTATTTGATCAAATTCATGGAGCTCAATATTTTTCAAAGATTGACCTTTGATCTGGATACCATCAGTTGCACGTGAAGAAGGAAGACATTCCGAAGACAGCATTTCGAACCAGGTACGATCATTATGAGTTTACAGTAATGCCTTTTGGATTGAATAATGCACCCTTTTTATTCATGGATATAATGAATAGAGTTTTCAAGGAATATCTTGATGATTTTGTAGTGGTATTTAGTTATGATATCTTAGTATACTCCAAAAGCTAAGAAGATCATTAAAATCACTTGCACATTATTCTAAAGACTCTTAGAAGAAATGAATTATATGGGAAGTTTAGAAAGTGTGAATTCTGGATTTAGGAGATTTCTTTTCTTGGACATATTGTCTCTAAAGATAGAATCTCTATTGATACTTCAAAGATCAAGGCAATCCAAGAATGGCTAGAACCTACGAGTATAACTGAGGTACGCAGTTTTATTAGTTTTGAAGGTTATTATCGATATTTCGTCTATAATTTTTCCTGGTTGGATAACCCATTAACCAAGCTCACACATAAAGGGGTTAAATTTATTTGGACAAAAGAGTGTGAAGAATGTTTTGAATAACTGAAGAGAAGATTAGTAAATGCTCCTATCTTGACTCTACCATCAGGGAATGATGGGTTTGTTATTTATAGTGATTCTTCAAAGAAAGGACTTGGTTGTGTCCTTATGTAGAATGATAGAGTTATTGCATATGCATCACAACAACTAAAAATTCACGAGCAAAACTATCCTACTCATGATCTTGAGTTAGCAGCGGTAATATTTACTCTGAAAATATGGAGACACTATCTCTATGGTGAAAAATGTGAGATTTATACTCATCACAAGAGTTTGAAGTATATTTTCCCACAGAAAGAACTCAACATGAGGAAAATATGATGGCTTGAACTACTCAAGAATTATGATTTCACTATACACTACCACCTAGGGAAGGAAAATAAGGTGGAAGATGCTTTGAGTAGAAAGGATCATGGAGTTTTGAACAAGATGAGAGTTGAAAGGGATCTTATTTTTAGGGATCTAGTAAAGATGGATATGGGAATCACCATAGAAGGTGAAACATCAATACTTTTTCAAATGGTTGCCAAACCATCTTTACTAGAAAGGATAAAGAGTTCTCAGACTGATGATGAGGAGTTTCAAAAGAATATTAAAGCTGTGAATGATGGGAGATTGAGTGACTTCATATATGAAGATGAAATTTTGAAATTTGGGAAGATACTTTGTGTTCCTAACATACCTGATCTAAAAAGGGAATTTTTGAATGATGCTCATAGATCCAATTTCTCTATACACCGTGGGAGCACCAATATGTATAGATATTTGAAGGAACATTTTTGGTGGGACAACATGAAGAGGGAGATTGATGATTTTTTGTCAAGATGTATGGTTTGTCAACAAGTGAAATCTAGAAGGAAACAACCTAGATAAGTCATGCAACCTCTTCCCATACCTGTGTGGAAATGGGATAATATTACTATGGTCTTTTTCATGGGGATACCAAAGACTCCTAGAAGGAATGATGAAATATGGGTCATTGTTGATCGTCTTACCAAGTCATCACATTTTCTTGCTATAAGAGAAGATTTACCACTTGAACGTATGGAAAGACTATATATTAATGAAGTTGTAAGACTTCATGGAGTAACATTATCGATTGTTTCAATTTGTGATCCCCATTTTACATCAAGATTTTGGAAAAGTCTTTAGAAGGCCATGGATACTGAACTTCGTTTGAGCACTTCCTATCACCCTCAAACTGATGGAAAATCAGAACGAACTATTCAAACCTTAGAAGACATGTTGAGATCTTTCTCACTTTACTTTCAAGGTATGTGGGATCAATATTTACCTCTGGTAGAATTTTCCTATAACAATAGCTTCCATTCAAGTATTCAGATGAAACCATATGAAGCATTATACAGAAAGAGATGTTTCACACCAACTTGTTGGGATGATGTTAGTGAAAGAAAACTCATAGGCCCAGAACTTGTTGAGGAAACAATGGAAAAGGGGAAGGTTATCCAAACCCACATCAAAGTATCCCAAAGTAGACAAAAGATCTATGCCGATAACCGAAGGAAGGATTTGGAATTTCAAGTAGGAGACCATGTTTTCTTGAAGGTATCTCCATGGAAGGGTGTTATACGTTTCAGTAAGAAGGGTAAATTGAGTCTTAGGTATATTAGACCTTTCAAAATTCTAGAATGAATTGGAGTTGTAGCTTATCGTTTGTAAATGCCTCCAAGTCTCTCCAAAGTTCATGATGTGTTCCACGTATCAGTGTTGAGAAAATACATGCCTGACCCAACGCAGGTACTCACCTATGAGGAAATTGAACTGGAACATGATCTGTCTTATTGTGAAGAGCCTTTAAAAATTATTGATACAAGAGAACAAGTGTTGAGAAACTGAACGACTCATCTGGTAAAAGTTCTATGGAGAAACCATAAGATAGAAGAGACAACATGGGAACCTAGTGAACTTATGATGAAGAACGACCCAAATATTTTTATGCAGTAATATTCTAGAAATTTCAAGGATGAAATTATTTTAAGGAGGGGAGAATGTAACACCACAAGCTTCCACAGTACGTTTCCCTTTGAAAAATGCAGTAGCTTGCGTTGTACGCAACTTGGAGTTTTAACACACCACGACCAATGAAACTAGCTGTTATGAATAGTAACAACCACTTTTTGAAATTTTATAAATTTTAATTTTCAAAATGGATTTCATTTTTGGATTCAGAATATCAAAATTTTCTTAGGGTTATTTTTTGGTATTTTTCTGAGAACTTTCAATTTTTGATGAATAGTGAAAAACACTACGTTATTGTTTAAAATCAACTTTTTTATTTAAATAATTAGTTATTTTATTTTAATTTATTTTAGGTCAAAATAGATACATAATACCTATATATGTTCAATCTAATTCATTGGATCCATTTTATAATAAGTTTAGATATATAAAATTTTATTGAATGTTTTACCGTCTTTTACCCACCTTTTAGGAGCATTTACAAATTTGCATAAAACTTAATTTTACCACTTCTGTGAGTTGAATTTCAAAAATCCGAGAGACATGATTGACATCAGTAAGTAAAATGTGGTTCAATAAGATGAAAATAATTTTTGGTGAATAGTAACTTTTTACTTTTATTTACCATTGTTAAAAGTAAATAGGGTAATTAAGGGTAAAAATGATATTATAATTACCCTAACACATGTACTAATTCTATTGTATAAGTTTAATTCGACCAAAAACAACCTTATTAATAAAATATGAACCCCATTGGTCCACTTGGATTAGATTAGGACATTTATTATTATTTTATTTAAAGAAGAGTTAAAAGTGTTAAATTCAAAGTTTAATAACTAAACCATTTTTAATATAGGGTTAAACACAATATAAATTCAACTATAAATATTCATTAGAAAGATAAAAAAATTTCCTACATAATGGTATTTTATTTATAAATTTTATACATTAAATAATTTAATTTATTTATGACACAATGATGATACAGTAATTACCTTATTAATGAAATATTAAAATAATTGATATTATAAATATCCACAAAAATGTAAATTGAGACTTATGTTGAATTAAAATAATTTTTTAGGTTAATATGACATGTTAGGGTTGATTAAATATTTTTTTTCGAAGTAATCATGCTTTTATGATTTTCACAAAAAAACCAAATACTAAATAGTGTCAAAATTGACATAATTGAGTTTTTAAAACAAATATTATATTATTAATTGATATAATATTCCTAAAAATATAAGGTTTGGGAAAAGGACTAATATAAGGTTATATATGTTAATAATTAACCACTTGGGGTTCTATTGGCTTGTTATATTAAGTTTATTAACCATATAATATAAAAATACAAAGAGAATGGTAAATGTCAAAATATTTAACTAAGAGTTAAATCTAAAAGATAAGGTTAATATGGTGACCTAAACCTATCTAAAACCCATTGGTTGAGAGGTTATAGAACCATAACCACCTTATACTATAAATAAATTATTTTTGAGCCATTATAAACCGAAAATTATTTTATTATAAAATAATATTTCAAGCTTTTCCTAAAGTGACCCTCACCTCTCTAATAAAAGGGTACTACCCCTTCTCTTAAATTCACACATCCAAAGCCATTTTTCTTAGCCAAAACCTACCCAAATATCCTCTAAAATATCCTATCTTAGACCTAGAGTCCTTAATTTTATCAGAAATCCAACCTAAGGATCCCTTTTGATCAACTCAAAAAGAAACACCCGAAGAAGAGGTAATAATTTCACCACCCTCTTTCAAGTTATTTTCTTCTTCCACTTCCTCTTTCTTTGTTGTTTCCATACCAAAATAATATATCCAATACCTTATAAATAATGTGATGTTATTATAAATATGTTATAATAATATTTTTTATTCTATCCATCCTATAAATGACAAAGTCACCATACGTGCGTACGCACGGCTTACCGTCTCCACGTCGTGGTGTAGTTTGTTATTCAAACACTTCATTATTTGGATGGGTATAATAATGAGTATAACTGATTTAAATAATAAATATAAAATTTTAATTATTCTTTATATATGATATACTATCTAATTACATTCGATTTCACCATCAATATAATGATATTGTCACTCGTGCGTACGTACGGATTACCGTCTCCACGAATGCGATGAGATTAATTACCCATCATAATCATTCAAGAATAATTTTAATTTTATGATTAAAAATAATGTTTATAAACATAATATCATTCCATATATGAATCAAATACATCCTATCCATAACAAACATGGCTTACGTAACCAAGCATATAAAGGAAAACGAATCAGTTAACACCCAAAACGATGATACTACTAAAATATTATTAACAAAGAAATATTATAAGATCATATATGATATCATATTATATATATTATTATTTTATAATTTAATAACAATGTTTTAACTATTATATAGTAGGTTAACATACCATTGACTAAGTAAAAGTAAAAGGTAAGGGTTAATTCTACAATCTCTTTACGTATCCGAGGTTGTTAATAAGTAAGTATCTACTGGGACCTCATTATCATCCACATCCATGTTTTATTAAAAATGTAATTCAAAACATTCTTAATATTTACTATACTATGGGTTAAAGTCATTTATACCCTTATTTGACCATATATGTTTTGAAAGGAATCTTTCCATCGTTTTCCAAACAAGGTACTTTATGAACTTTTCGACAAAATTAAGGTAAGAATGTCTTTTTTTAACTTATATGGTGGGTGCGACTATTTTCCACCATTATAACATTATAGAAGCTTCCCATATAAGCTTATAGGAATATTTTCAAAATAAATGTTTTATTTTATAATTATATAACTTTTAAATGATTTCAAAATAGAAAGAGATATTTCTCTAAAAAAAGGTTTTATTTCATTTATGTCATCATCCTTCGATGGATTTTAAGCTTGTTTGAAGTTGATTTATTATGATAAAAAACTTCCATATTATATTGAAGGTTTCGTGATATGTTTTAATGTGGATGTGTTATTTTTACACCATTATTGGTTTATGGATAAAGTATTGACATTTCTTATGCTAGTTTTAATACTAATGTTTATGTTATGTTTAAACCTTTTCATACGAGGAATGCATTGGACTTAGTAAGTGACGGGTGGATCCCACTATAGCTCCTAGATGCATCGATAGGTCTCATGAGACAAACTAGTGTCTTGGAACAAGGCCTTGAAAAAATTTTATTTTTAGTCTTGGCACAAGGCCTTGACTTTGTGGTTATGAAGTCTCACATTATGCATTCCATCATAATGAAATTGGCTATTTATATTGCATGTGATTATTTGACTAGTAGAATATCCATGTGAATAATTAAATAGAATTATTTGATTTATATTGGCCATATTATGCATAATTTTATGTTTAAAATTCTTATGTTTTTGTCTTATACATTGCCTTAATTGTTTGTGCTTATTTATGAATGTTTTTGCTATATTGTTATCCTTACTGAGCATCTGAGCTCACCCATTTCTATGTTTTATTTTTCCCAAGATGTGAAAAAATATTTTATGGTTGCCCTGAAGGGATAGGATAAGGATATAAGTGTGGTAAATGGGGAAAAAATGTTGTTGATGTTTTTATTTCATGATGTAATGTAAAACTTATGAATGTATCTAGTACTTACAAGGCTACTAAACTGATCGGTCTTTCAGGATTTGATCCCTTGTGATCATGATAATGTTATGTAATGATGCACCAACTTTGGGTAACTGGGGTCAGGGCATTATATAGACCATCCCTATCCACCCATCCATTAGATTCCCGACCTGGACCACGATGTGCCCGAAGGGCATCCCCAATCCCCTTAGGCTGATGAAAAGTTTCATTGGAATAAAATGAAAATATTTGGGAAAATGTATCAAATAATTTAAATTAATCAAGAAGTAGAAATTATACTAAAAATCTATCATGGACCATCCCTGATTCAAACATCCATGATAGAAACAAAATAACCAGAAACTAATAAAGAAATCATAATATGAAAGTAATATAAACAAAGTAATCCACACACTCACCCTCCAAACAACCTATCCTATAGAAATAACCTTTTCCCACCCCCATAAACCTATAAAAGTATCACCACCACTAGAACTGAAATTAAGAAAAAGGTATATTTGGATGATGCGATAAAGAAAAACTAAATAATATAAAATAACTGACATACCTCTATGTGACTCCATGAGTCACCTCCCAAAACTAAAATCAAAATGATCCAAGAGTGGTAAATGAATAGCCAGAGCCTGACATTTAAATGATATGATAATCATGAGTAATAATCTCAATAGGAATACTCAAGGAAAACCACACCTGAAGTACAAGATTTAAATAAAGGATCCATTTAGTGATAGTTTGAAATACATTAATTAAAAATAGGGTTTCCAATAATAGTCACATAAAAGACAATATCATTTTAAAAATCATTTTTTTTATTTTCTTTAAATGAAAATAGTTAGCTGGAAATAATTATTTGAGGTGTATCCTTCTTGATTTAAACACTCACTTAAAAACTAGTTTTAAAACACTTTTGAGATAGGCTTTGCAATACACATTATAATACAATTTTACTAAATATGAGCAATGATCAAGAAAGAATAAAAGGTTATAAATCAAGGGTAATATAAAATAATATAGAATCAAAATAAAGTAATGCAATCAATAATTTAAAATGAGCATCATGAGAGAAACACCATAAAGGGTCATTAATTTCAATTAGAAACCTAGTCATACATCACTGAGTAGGGAGGCCCTCAATTAATGTAAAGAGTAACATATCACTGGTCAAAGGAAGGGGTGTTAAACACATATAATCCCTTAGCATAACTAGTGGAAAGGAAACATGTCCTATCTAAGTTCACCTACTCAAGTACCCAACCATCTCTATGAGGTCTGAATAAAACGACCATAAATAGTAAAATACAACATCACCGATCAATTCCAAAGATACCATAACCATATAAAATCTAGAAAACCCCAGATCCAATTCAAACCATATATCCAAATTCTTCAAGAATAACACATGGAACTTTTAATTGGTATTCAATAAAGGGATTAACACTTATTTAAAAGGTTCCAACCAGACCATATAATTTATTTTATAAATCTAATAAAATATTATGTGAAAACCATGTTTGAGTATTTGAATTAAATTACCAAAATTCCCCTCTATTGTTATGCTCACATACATTCACACGTGCACAAACACACACACATACACATAATCTTAGTGCACAAATTTTTACACTCTCATGTGAATTGGTACAGACATATATACATATACATATACCCATGTATAAGATAATAACTGACCATACCTCAAAAGACATTCATAAACATCAAATTTTTATTTAAAACAAATTTTAAAACATTTTATCATTTACTTGGAATTTCAAGAAATAACTTGAAATGCCAACTAAAACTAATAATAAATTAACAATTCATTTGTTTAAAACCAAAAAATATTTTTAAACACTAAAACCCATGAGTAAAAACCATCCGGGTAGTCCATCAAACCCTTGGTGTGGATAACAATTTCTAAATAATTTTAAATCACACATTCCTAAATAAAAATTCCATAACATTTGATGGAAACCATGTAAAACTTAGTTCCCTTCTAAAATAGATTCATATATATAGTCATTAATATCAATAAATGTAACACCCCGAGCTTCCATGATACGCTTCTCATTCAATAATGCAATGGCTTGCATTGTACGCAACTTCGAGTTCTAAAACACCGCGACTAATCAAAGTAGCCGTTATGAATAGTAATAACCACTTTTTAAAATTATAGAAATTTTATATTTCAAAATGTAATTCATTTTTGGATTTGGAATATCGAAATTAGCCTATGTTGAATTTTTGGTATTTTTCTGAGAACTTCTAATTTTTTATGAATAGTGAAAAATACTTAAAAACAACTTTTTTAATAAAAATAATTTATAGTGATAAATTATACTATTTAGTGGTTTTAAAGTATAATTAGAATATATTTTTACCATTTTATCCAATGGTGGTCATTAGAATTAATTTAACATTGAAATTGGACATAAACTATTGCCAATCTTTTGATATAAATTGTTTCTTAAAAACACGCTATTTGTTGTGACAACGGGAATTAATTATAAAATTAATTAATGCAACTTATATGTTTGGAATTTTGTAAAATAGACACCATTTTTGAATTCGTAATATCAATTATAGCTTAGGGTGAAATTTTGGCATTGTTCTGAAAAATTTCAATTTTTGATGAATAGTGAAACCACTAAGTGGTAGTTAAATAACTGATTTTTCGTTTAAATGAAATATTACCACTTCTGTGATTTGATTTTCAAAAATCCGACATACATGGTTGTCATTAAGAAGTAAAATGTGGTTCAATGAGATTAAAATAATTTTTGGTGAATAGTAACTTTTAAGTTCTTAATCGCGATTAGAGGTAATTACAGTAGTTTAAGGTAAAAATAATGTTTTAATAATATGAGATGAGCTTGACACATGTCCTACCCTCATTGGATGTGCCATGGACGACCAAGACAATCCATGGGTCAACTTGGGGACCCCATGGAGCCACTTTAGTTAGAAAATGACATAAATACCTTTTATTTAATGTTAAAGTAAAAAATGACACAAACATAAAATGTTTTACTAAAACAATTTTTACATGGGGTTATACAAGTCATATTTTTGACTATAAATAGTCATTGGAAAGATAAAAATATTTCCTACATCATAGTATTTTTTTTATAATTTTTAGACATTAAATAAATTAAATTATTTATGACATCATTATGATGCAGCGATGACCTCATTATTTAACGATTTTAATAAAATAAAAAGATAATGTACAATCCAAGGCTTAAACTTGTCCAAAGACTATTTTATGGGTATATTTATAATCCTTATCACCTTATCCACGAATTATATAAGTGTGGGACCTTTAGAATCAGAAAATCATTGTATAATAATGTAAAATTTCCTTACTTTCCAAGAGTGCCCCTCCTCTCCTCTTATAAAAGGCCCCCACCTCTACCACCTAATTCACACTTTAAAGCCATTTGGCTCGGCCAAACTCTGCCCAAATACTCTCCCAAATTCCCTCCATTACTCCTAGAAGCCTCACTTTGGGCAGAACTCTTCCCAAGGAAGCCTTTGGCTCAAATCAAAAAGAGTTACCCGATTTTGAGGTAATGTCTTCTCTAACGTTGTTTTGTTTTATTTTTCTTCTCCAACCCCCTAAACTCTTTTTATTCATTTCTTTTGTAACAACACCAGTATCCTCAATATACTAGGATGTTTTTATAATAAGTATTCGAGCTACACTTACACACACCTACATCTAATGGTTAAAGAACATACGGTTTCTGTGGATGGCGAATTTCTGCCTCACGAAACGATGATTGTTCAACACTCATATAACACCTTCAAAGGTGGCAATTAAAATGTCACTATATTTATATATGATATATAATATGTTTATGTTTTACTTATGCTTCTGTATTTCTCATTTATGGCATAATTTATGATTTCCATTATGGGTAAACGCGATAATTTCATTTTAGGAAGTGCGGACTACCGCCCCCTCAAAGTGATGTGAATCGTTAATGCCACGTGTGGGATGTATAAAGGATGAAGTAAATGATATTATATATGATATTATACTGGAATTATATTATACATTTATATCATTATGATTTCATTCCATTAAATACGAAATAGAAATGAAAGTAGCATTCATGCATACGTACGGCTTACCGTCTCCATGAACGGTGCATTTCATTTCTTACCTCTAAATGTTACGTAATATTATAAATGAATGTATATAATGTATATATATGATATATATGATATCTACATCATTAATATAATTCTGGATATAATGGATATTTCACCACATGAACAACTTGTAATTATAAGAAGTTTATTTTTGACTCAAGTACCAAAGATCGACAAAACGACCGTTATTAACTTAAATAATTACATAATGTTCATAACATGGTAATAAGTGATATAAAAAGAATAATGAACATGAAAAAGGTTCTTAAGTAAATAGAAATTAACTCTAGTTTATTATTCAGGAGGTTAAAGAACGGTCGAGTCAGGACAGGACGCAAGGTAAGGGTTTACTTCACAACCTCTTTATTATCCAAGGTTGTTTATACATAATTATCTACTGGGACCTCGTTATCATCCACATCCATGTTTCTTAAAAATGTATTTAAAAACAATTTTACTATTAAATGGAAAATGGGTTAAATTCATTTATACCCTTATACGTTTTTGAAAGGAATCTTACCGTCGTTTTCCAAACAATGTACTTTTTGACCTTTTTGACAAATTTAAGGTAAGAATGTTTTTTTAACTTATACGGCGGGTGCGGCTATTTTCCGCCATTATAACTTCGTCGAATCTTCCCTTACAAGCTTATAAGAATATTTTCAAAGTAAATGTATTATTTTATAATTATGGGACTTTTAAATGATTTCAAAAAAGAGAGATATTTCTCTCAAATAGATTTGATTTCATCCATGTCAACATCCTTTGATGGTTTTAAGTTTAATTGAAATTGATTTATGATACAAAACTTCCATTGAACATTTTGGGAAATATTTGACTGTGGATGTGTTATTTTTATACCATCCATAGTTTATAGAGAAATTGTTGACATTTCATATGCTAGTTTTAATACGAATATTTATGTTATGTTTAAACCTATTCATATGAGGAATGTATTGGACTTAATAAGTGACGGGTGGAGCCCGCTATAGTTCCTCGATGCATCGGTAGGTCTCATGAGACAACTAGACGTGGAATTGGCCGAGGCCCTTTCCCAATTTGATTTATGGTTTTGGCCGAGGCCTTAATCATTTTAGAGGTCTTGGCCGAGGCCTTGAAAAAATGTTTCAGAATGTCTGGCATTATACATTCCCTCATTATGAAAGTGGTTATTGATATTTCATGTGATTATTCGTCTAGTAGAATATCCATGTGAGTAAGTAATGGCATTATTTTATTTTAATTTTGCCATATTATGCTGAAGTTCAAGTTCAATAAGGCTTTTGTTTTAGTTATACATTGCCTTAAATGCTTATGTTTTCTTATGAAAGTTTCTGCTATATTGTTATCCTTACGGAGCATTTGAGCTCACCCCTTTCAATGTTTTATTTTTCCCAGGATGTGAAGAAGTGTATTATGACAGACTTTCAAGAATAGTCAGTGAGGATATGAGTGTGGACTAGGGAGACCGTGTTATTTTAGTTTTCATTTTTATGATGTAATGTAATGTTTACAAATGTATCTAGTGTTTCCAAGGCTACTAAACTAATAGGTCTTTCGAGACTTGATCTTTTGTGATCATGCCCATGTTACAAATTAATGCACTGACTCCGGGTAATTGGGGTCGGGGCGTTACAGTTGGTATCAGAGGTAGTTTAGTACTAACCTTGGAAGATAGATTTAGATAAACTCTGATTAGAGAACATAGCCCGAAGATAGACTTTGAGGATTAGTATAGAAGAACTTCCTAGAATTTTGGTATTGTAGAGATGTTGTGTGTTTTCCGAGAAATAAATCCCTGTCTGGATACGAGCAGGTAGAGGTGGCTCTAGCACAGATGTACCTAGGGGTAAAACCCGAAAACACCGCTTTGAGCTAGACTCAAACGGGAACTGGTGCACGACAACAGACCTTGCTGCACTCTTGGTTACGACACTCCCGGGGGATATGCTTTGGATAATTCTCATTTTCTTTACAAACCACTATGAAGGGTTATGAGTATATACTTCCTCAAATAAAACATTTTTATGGATTATATCCATAAATAGTTCAATTTATGTAAAGTGTTTTACAAATATGGAATTATGTATTTTAATTCATAAACTAATCTAGTTTATGCCATTGTTTAGAAATGGAGCCTAGTGGAAGGAATGGAAACCGTATCAATGCACACACTCCATGTAGGGATTTCCCTCCTGCTCAAGATAATTATTGTGGATCTGGAGATACAACTGGTGCTGATCAACTTATTACCATACTGGGACAACTCACTCAGGTTATGAATAATAACATTAATCGTATGGAGCACCCTGATCCGCAACGTGGAGGATCAATGTTAGACCGCTTCATGAGGCAACAACCACCAAAATTTAATGGGGGTACAAATCCGTTAGTAGCTGAGCAATGGATAAAATCCTTAGAGAAAATATTCCACGCCTTGGGGAGTAGCGAAAGGGAGAAGGTTATCATGTCAGTTTACCGCCTCACTGGAGATGCCGATCAATGGTGGTCATTGATTCAAAATACAAAGGAAGATGATGACATATCGAATATGGAATGGAGGGAGTTCAAAGTGCTTTTCTTAGAAAAATACTTTCCTCATGACCATCGAGCAAATATGGAAAGGCAATTTCTGAGTCTGAGACAAAAGGAGGATGAGAATGTCGCAAAGTATGAGGCCAACTTTACAAGGTTGGCGAGGTATGCTGCAGATTATATACGTAACCCAAGAGGTAAGATTGATCGTTTCTTTGATGGGTTAAAACCATTTCTCCATAGAGCTTTAGTATCAAAATCTTTCTCAACATACGAAGATATTGTCTCATGTGATATCAAGACAGAAAAAGAATTCTCTAAGTCTTATGACAACAAAGTAAAGCAAGAGAATAAGAGAACGGTGGAACAAGAGACAGATAAAGGTAAAAAGGGAAAGAATGATTTTCCATTATGTGATAATTGTGGGAAGAATCACCCTGGTACTTGCCTAAAAGGAATGGGAGTTTGTTATAAATGTGGAGAAAAAGGTCACCAGGCGCGTGATTGTAAGGGAAAGAAAGAGGCTATCAATGTTGAATGCTACAATTTTAGGGAAATGGGGCATTATGAAAATGAATGTACTAAGCGTCAGGGAAACTTACCTCAGAAAAGGACAAGGGATCAAGGACAATCTTATGCTGTTACTACAGTTGAAGCAGAATAATTAATGTATTGGTGCTTTTGGACTCATGGATTATATTCTGGTTATTAGAATAATGTGATATATATATAAGGATTGTACTACAGTACTTGTTGTTTCAGTAAGGTTTTAATATGATGAAGGTAATAATATTTTAGTATGTGATAATAAGATAAACTTTACTTTGTTTGGGGAATCTGATAAATTGATTTTGGAATTAAGAGACCTTTTAGAGAAAGTCTGGACAGAGGTATTTTGGATAACTATAAAGGTTGGAGTGGATTAAGTTGATCTTTGGATAGTATTGTTTAAGGTTAAAAAAAATTATGAAGATTATTTTTGGAATATTATAATACTATAGTTTTAGGAAAAGGACAACCTGCAGGGTGGGGCATAACCCGTCGCGTCGGACAAAGCTGCAAGAATCGAACCCACAACCATAGTGCAACAGGCCTTTATTTCCAACTACTATCCTTCAGGAAGTCCCTGGTTATTACAAAATAATTTTACTAATCTAAATGGCATGTGTTAATATTTGGAACCTTATACAATTAGGATAAGTATAATATTTTTGAGTTCTATTATCTTTTTGAGTGAAATATGAGTTGAAGGTTGAAACTCTAATTGTCAAGCATAAATATATATATACCTATCTCTTATTCAATGAATAAATTAATTCTTAAACTTTAGTAAAGGGATATTAAAACAAAAAAAATGTGTTATCCTAATACCTTATGTCTTGTTGAACTGATGATATTTTAAATCAACATAGATTGAAGGCTTTGAGGCCCTCAATTTGACAGTTGATTGTGATTGATGACCTCAATCACTCCCTACAAATATTTACGTTTTCCTCCAATTATATGTCTCTAATTGCCACCAATGTTCTCCTTATCGATATCATAATTTGGTGGTGACTTTCTTATTTCCATTTCCCTCTTATTAAGGCTAAATTTTATTAATCTTATTTCCAATGTGGGTTTTCCACAAAGGTATTTTCTCTTTTCAACCTTTTATTTTCAAAGAAAAAAATTTCAAATTGCGAGGACGCAATTTATTGAAGGAGGGGAGAATGTAACACCCCGAGCTTTCACGATACGCTTCTCATTCAATAATGCAATGTCTTGCATTGTACGCAACTTCGAGTTCTAAAACACCACGACTAATCAAAGTAGCCGTTATGAATAGTAATAACCACTTTTTAAAATTATAGAAATTTTATATTTCAAAATGGACTTCATTTTTGGATTAGGAATATCGAAATTAGCCTATGTTGAATTTTTGGTATTTTTCTGAGAACTTCTAATTTTTTATGAATAGTGAAAAATACTTAAAAACAACTTTTTTAATCAAAATAATTTATAGTGATAAATTATAATATTTAGCGGTTTTAAAGTATAATTAGAATATATTTTTACCATTTTATCCAATGGTGGTCATTATAATTAATTTAACATTGAAATTGGACATAAACAATTGCCAATCTTTTGATATAAATTGTTTCTTAAAAACATGCTATTTGTTGTGACAGCGGGAATTAATTATAAAATTAATTAATGCAACTTATATGTTTGGAATTTTGTAAAATATACATCATTTTTGAATTCGGAATATCAATTATAGCTTAGGGTGAAATTTTGGCATTGTTCTGAAAAACTTCAATTTTTGATGAATAGTGAAACCACTAAGTGGTAGTTAAATAACTGATTTTTCGTTTAAATGAAATATTACCACTTCTGTGATTTGATTTTCAAAAATCCGACAAACATGGTTGTCATTAAGAAGTAAAATGTGGTTCAATGAGATTAAAATAATTTTTGGTGAATAGTAACTTTTAAGTTCTTAATCGCGATTAGAGGTAATTAGTGTAGTTTAAGGTAAAAATAATGTTTTAATAATATGAGATGAGCTTGACACATGTCCTACCCTCATTGGATGTGCCATGGCCGACCAAGACAATCCATGGGTCAACTTGGGGACCCCATGGAGCCACTTTAGTTAGAAAATGACATAAATACCTTTTATTTAATGTTAAAGTAAAAAATGACACAAACATGAAATGTTTTACTAAAAATTTTTTTACATGGGGTTATACAAGTCATATTTTTGACTATAAATAGTAATTGGAAAGATAAAAATATTTCCTACATCATATTATTTTTTTTTATAATTTTTAGACATTAAATAAATTAAATTATTTATGACATCATTATGATGCAGCGATGACCTCATTATTTAACGATTTTAATAAAATGAAAAGATAATGTACGATCCAAGGCTTAAACTTGTCCAAAGACTATTGGATGAGTATATTTCGAACCCATATAACCTTATCCACGAATTATATAAGTGTGGGACCTTTAGAATCCGAAAAGCATTGTATAATAATGTAAAATTTCCTTACTTTCCAAGAGTGCCCCTCCTCTCCTCTTATAAAAGGCCCCCACCTCTACCACCTCATTCACACTTTCAAGCCATTTGGCTCAGCCAAACTCTGCACAAATACTCTCCCAACTTCCCTCCCTTACTCCTAGAAGCCTCAATTTGGGCAGAACTCTTCCCAAGGAAGCCTTTGGCTCAAATCAAAAAGAGTTACCCGATTTTGAGGTAATGTCTTCTCTAATGTTTTTTTGTTTTATTTTTCTTCTCCAACCCCCTAAACTCTTTTTATTAATTTCTTTTGTAAAAACAACAGTATCCTCAATATACTAGGATGTTTTTATAAGAAGTATTCAAGCTACACTTACACACACCTACATCTAATGGTTAAAGAACATACGGTTTCTGTGGATGGTGAATTTCTGCCTCACGAAACGATGATTGTTCAACACTCATATAACACCTTCAAAGGTGGCCATTAAAATGTCACTATATTTATATATTATATATAATATGTTTATGTTTTACTTATGCTTCTTTATTTCTCATTTATGGCATACTTTATGATTTCCATTATGGGTAAACGCGATAATTTCATTTTAGGAAGTGCGGACTACCGCCCCCTCAAAGTGATGTGAATCGTTAATGCCACATGTGGGATGTATAAAAGATGGAGTAAATGATATTATATATGATATTATACTGGAATTATATTATATATTTATATAATTATGATTTCATTCCATTAAATACAAAATAGAAATGAAAGTAGCGTTCATGCGTACGTACGGCTTACCGTCTCCATGAACGGTGCATTTCATTTCTTACCTCTAAATGTTACGTAATATTATAAATGAATGTATATACTGTATATATATGATATATATGATATCTAAATCATTAATATAATTCTGGATATAATGGATATTTCACCACATGAACAACTTGTAATTATAAGAAGTTTATTTTTGACTCAAGTACCAAAGATCGACAAAACAACCGTTATTAACTTAAATAATTACATAATGTTCATAACATGGTAATAAGTGATATAAAAGGAATAATGAACATGAAAAATGTTCTTAAGTAAATATAAATTAACTCTAGTTTATTATTCAGGAGGTTAAAGAACGGTCGAGTCAGGACAGGACGCAAGGTAAGGGTTTACTTCACAACCTCTTCATTATCCAAGGTTATTTATACATAATTATCTACTGGGACCTCGTTATCATCCACATCCATGTTTCTTAAAAATGTCTTTCAAAACATTTTTACTATTAAATGGAAAATGGGTTAAAGTCATTTATACCCTTATATGTTTTTGAAAGGAATCTTACCGTCGTTTTCCAAACAATGTACTTTTTGACCTTTTTGACAAATTTAAGGTAAGAATGTTTTTTTAACTTATACGGCGGGTGCGGCTATTTTCCGCCATTATAAATTCTTTGAAGCTTCCCTTACAATCTTATAAGAATATTTTGAAAGTAAATGTATTATTTTATAATTATGGGACTTTTAAATGATTTCAAAAAAGAGAGATATTTCTCTCAAATAGCTTTGATTTCATCCATGTCAACATCCTTTGATGGTTTTAAGTTTAATTGAAATTGATTTATGATACAAAACTTCCATTGAACATTTTGTGAAATATTTTACTGTGGATGTGTTATTTTTATACCATCCATAGTTTATGGAGAAATTGTTGACATTTCGTATGCTAGTTTTAATACGAATATTTATGTTATGTTTAAACCTATTCATATGAGGAATGTATTGGACTTAATAAGTGACGGGTGGAGCCCGCTATAGCTCCTCGATGCATCGGTAGGTCTCATGAGACAACTAGACGTGGAATTGGCCGAGGCCCTTTCCCAATTTGATTTATGGTTTTGGCCGAGGCCTTAATCATTTTAGACGTCTTGGCCGAGGCCTTGACAAAATGTTTCAGAATGTCTGGCATTATACATTCCCTCATTATGAAAGTGGTTATTGATATTTCATGTGATTATTCGTCTAGTAGAATATCCATGTGAGTAAGTAATGGCATTATTTTATTTTACTTTTTCCATATTATGCTAAAGTTCAAGTTCAATAAGGCTTTTGTTTTAGTTATACATTGCCTTAAATGATTATGTTTTCTTATGAAAGTTTCCGCTATATTGTTATCCTTACGGAGCATTTGAGCTCACCCCTTTCAATGTTTTATTTTTCCCAGGATGTGAAGAAGTGTATTATGACTGACTTGCAAGAATAGTCAGTGAGGATATGAGTGTGGACTAGGGAGACCATGTTATTGTAGCTTTCATTTTTATGATGTAATGTAATGTTTACGAATATATCTAGTGTTTCCAAGGATACTAAACTAATCGGTCTTTCGAGACTTGATCTTTTGTGATCATGCCCATGTTATGAAGTAATGCACCGACTCCGGGTAACTGGGGTTGGGGCGTTACAATAAATACCAAAAACATGGATTTAATGAACTATCGGTAAAGGGTTCTAATCTTTAAAGCCTTAAACATGGGTCAACCTACTAGGAACTTGCTGATTTCAATTTCTAAGGTCCAAAAACTTGAATATGGGTTCAAGGAGGCCCATAAGAGACATAAAACACCCTAGAAAACCAAAAAAATATCTTTAAACCACTTAGGGTTGGGCCCAACCATGTATGCAACAAGGGGAGAAGGAAATAAAGAGAGGGAGGAGAGAAAGAGGTGGAAGAGAGAAAGAGCCCTTACCTGGATGAAATAACCTTGAAATTAAAAGAAAAATTAAATAAGACAGGTGGATGATTAGGACTGGGAACCTAAGGGTCATTATTCATGCATTAGGGGAGGAGGAGATCAATTTTGTGGTTAAAGGAGGATAGGGGAAAAATTAAAAACTCTAATCTTTTTATTACAGGTCAAATCACACGGTTTCCACACAGTTTACCTAAACAGTGAATCCTTTACTGGGAAAAAATGGGTACTTGCATGGTTGGTAAAATAATGTGACAATTATGAAAAATGTATCTGTTAAAATATTGAACCTACCCTCATGATTATCATATGGTTTATCCAACCATGAAAACAAACCATTCAACATTAAAAAGATTCTAAAAATTTAAAATTTCTCAAAATAAAAATACCCAAGCCTCTAAAATAATTAAGTAAATAATTATATAAATAAATAAATAAAAATATGAGGATTAGGGTGTGAAAATTCTCCCCACCATTGTAATACCACTATATTTTAAAAGAACACTATGTTCAATAACTTATGTTGCATGGAACACTGAGCTTAAACGAACTCTAAAATATCATTATTTTAACACGACTGTTATAAAATAGTAATTAAATTGTTGGGTTTGAATATTATTAAATATATTATTAAATAATATGAAATTAATATTCAATACAAATTTTATTATGCTTACGAAATTAACACATAATTTTTAGTAAAGTAATTTTATTCTTCAAATAAATGTTTTCTTAAAAAAGAGATTTTTATTACTTTCTATGAGAAAATAAATATAATTAATTTTTAGAACATTTATAAAATTTATTTTAAAAAATAAACCTCATTTTTAGACTCATCACATAAAAATTAGCTTAGGGTAATTGTTTTGGAATTTTCTTAAAAAGTTTATTTTGGGTTAAAAAGGGAACATACTATTTTTATGAAATACCATAACTCTTATGAAATAATTATTATATGATAATGATTTAAAATTTATTAACTCTTATTATTTATAAAAAATTATTTATGTAATGAAATAATACATAAGGTGTTACCTTTAGAAACACATTCTTAGCAATTTTGAAAACCATGATTTTAACCTTGAAAAAAAACCATTTTTATGAGTTATATCCATGACATATTTAGAATTATTTTTTATCACTTTTATAAATATAATAAAGTAAAATGGATTCAATATTTTTTATAATAATATCAAAATTATGTTATAAGTTCATTTTAATTTTTAGGCATAAAAAAGTTACCGTGGTAAAAAAATATTTACCGCTGTATAAGTAAAATAATGTGGTGGGTTAAAGTTAAAAGGTAAAATCTTAAAATAAAAAAAATAAAGTATTAAATGGGTGTTTGATGTGTTTATCAACCTTAACCAGAATTTTTAACATTAATTGTAAATAAAATTATTTGTAATTAATGCCACCCAAATGTGGTTAGATTTAAATATAAAATAATCATTATTTAATCACTTTAAACAACCCCTCTTCAAGTATAAATACCACCCTCACCATCTCATTTCCACTAAAAAGCCTTTAATATTTTCAAATATCTACCAAAAACTATCCTTCCCACTCTCCCCATATCCAAGTGTTTATGGTCTCACCCAAATACCAATTCCAAGTTATTTAAGGGTCCCTTCATGAGATGATATTCAAGAGGCAACTTTCTCAAACCACCTCTCTTATTTTATTTTCTTATTATACTTTCTCCTCACCTAATTCATCCATAAAATAATTATAACTAAATTATTATGTATATACTATAATTTCATATTTATAATATAATATTTTCTATCCATCCATTTTCTTATATCCTCTTATTCAAAGAAATGAAACCATTGTCCAAATTATGGCGGTTAACCATCTCCTTGGATAATGTTTTTTTAGTTTTCCATTACCACCTTCAAGTCTGGTCATAAAAGTATTATTATGGATAAATCAGATTTTAATAACTATATTTTAACCTAATTAATTTTTTTGAACTAATATATAGATATATTATTAAATAAAATGAAACTAGTTCATGATGGTCAGAAAAACTGCCAAAATAAACTAAACATTTATCATTAGCTTTTTATCAAATAAATAATCCTCATGTTAGAAATAAAAATGATATATGGGACCATTTAAAATTATGTATGTGAATTAATACAATTTAATTTCACTTCTATAGTTTTATTTCCATTTTATAAGAAAATCCATAATTATACACAAGTGAACCGACCATGAAACCATGAAAAAAACACACTCGAAACAATGAAAATAATGAAATATTATTAATAAATGGGAGGTAAGATGTTGTAAAAGGATAATATAAGGTATTATAAATATGAATATAATTATGAAATAAATTAATAAAATTATTTAAACCATTATATAGGAGATTTAAGTATGAAAAATTAAAGGGAAACACAAGGTAAGGGATTTCTTAACTCAATTTCCATTCATTGGGTTAAACTTATACTTGATTTATTATGCCATGTTAAGATTTTGAGTGAGATGAATTTTGATTATATTCTATTGTATTTAAACTTTTTTATGTGGATTTACATATGATACATATAATCAATTAATTTAATTAATGCTCACTTTAATGATATGATATTTATAAGGGACTTTCTTTTAAAAATTATATTTTTTAAAGTTTCCCTTAAAAATATATTTTTCTTTCATGTTCATGTTTTCTATAATTTTTTCCAAAAATGTTTTTACTATAATACTATGATTTTTTAAATTAATTTTTACCCATGTTTTAATTTTTAAAAAACAGATTTAAATGTATATGTTTTCATTTTCAAAACAAGTTTCTTTGAGACTTTTCCGAAAAAAATACGGAAGGAATATTTTTTTAACTTATACGACATGAGTGGATTTTACTTTTGTCATGAAAACTTAATGTTTTAAATATTTCTTTATAATTTTAAAAGTTCATATTCAAATAAAATTTATAATTTCACAACATTTTAAACATATGTGATTTTCAAAGTGAAAAAGGGTATTTTCTTAAATAATTTTTCAATGATCTCATTTTAAAATAATTTCATCTATTTCAACATCCTTTTTTGAATGGTTTTATTCTTTGAGGTTTATTTATTATGATAAAATCCTAAATACTTTATTAAATGGTTTATGATCAGTTCAACTAGGAATGTATTATTTTGATACCATTCACCATATTACTCTGGATGGTTTGTGATTATGTTTACTGATTGGGGAAAGTTATTTACATTTTATATAATAGTTTCAATACAAATGTATATGTTGATAAAGTTTTAACACTTTCATAATAGGAATGAATTGGACTTAGTAATTGATAGGTGGAGTCCTCTATATCCCCTTTATGCATCAGTAGGTCTCATGAGACAAACTAGTTTGGTTATTGGATGATATCTTACTCATTTATGTATGGTATCTTGGCTGAATCCTTGAAGGTATGTTTATGATGTACCAAATTATTCATTACCTCATTATGAGATTAGTTATTGATTTCTATGTTATTATTCGATTAGTAAAATATCCATGGTTAAGTTTTCTAGATCATGGGATTATTTATATGACATTATTTGATCATATTTTATTCTAGCCATATTATGCTCAGGTTATTGATTAAATGGCTTGTGTTTTAGTTATTTACCTTTTCATAATTGTTTATTCTTATTTATGATAGCTTACAATATACTTAAACCTTAATGAGTAGCTGAGATCACCCCTTTCTTAAGTTTTATTTTTCCCCAAGATGCCAAGAAGTTCAATATAATTGATATGTTGGGTTAAGATAAGAGAAGAATGGTTTCATCAAAATAGTCTCTATATTTCATTTTATATTTTCAATTGTAATTTAAGGTTAAAGTATGTATTTAGTTTTCCAAAAATATTAAACTGTATGGTCCTTAGGTATGTGATTCCTTATATATTATTCTAATCTAATAAAGTAACCACAAACTCTTGGATATTAGGGTTGGGGTCATTGCAACCAACACCCTCCCCATAATGGTTCCAAAATTATAGTGGATGATATATTACTCAAAACACAATAGGTATTATGAAACCCCATTCATATTAAAAATATTACTAAAGGAAAAATAACATAGCTCGACCCATATCCCCAAGCATAAAGTCTTTGGGAGGATAATTGAAAGAAACAAATTGAAAGGTAGGAATCTAAAATTGAGACTCCAAGGAGGTCTCCCCACTATATAAGTTTTCCAGTTATCATGGTGGGTTAAACAAAATTGGCCCCACAAGACACCACCTACCCTCTCCAATATAGAAAACCTAATGCCGATCATGAAACCTAATACCTTATTCATAACTCCATAAATATGGAACAACTCTCTAAAAAATGGAATAAAGGATAAATAATATAAAGAACAAACACAAATAAAAATATAGAAAAGATAAAATGGATAAGAAATGAGAAATATGATAGAAGGATCCAAAGATAATCCATTAACACTTGAAAATTCACAATAACCATAACTAAAGTCTCAATAAATCTAAAGAATAAGCACTCCCAACCAACCTCAAACACTCCACTAGGAACAAAGATTCATAAGAATTACCAGATTAGGAAAGAGGAAGAGATCCAACTGAGAGTTCCTTAAGAAAAAACATGCCTTAACAAGATCAATATGGTCTCTTATCTTGGACCAAGGGAGGATAACTTGGGACATACTATCAGAATAACAACCCTTGGTGAACCCAAAAAATCAAAAGATAGAGTACCTATCCCAATAACCCAACCAATCACCTAAGATTCCCCACAAAAATAAAGTGATACAAATACCGAGTCATGTGCATAATCAAAATGGATGATCACTAAAACAATTAGAAATCATCAAGGAATAATCACGGGAATGCCTATAGAAACACTAATTAATAATTTCCTAAAATACTGCAACTTCACTAAATCAAAAAACATAAACCTCAAACAAATACAACCATAAAAAATTTCCCTAAATTTATCTCCACCTAAAAAAACCAAGGATACATACTAGCAACCAACCATCCACTATTTATCAAGACTTTATGGGGAATACTCAAAATTACATGAAATGTGAATCAATTCATTCATTTTTACCAAGTTTAAATAAAATAGTTTCAATATAAATCACAAATAAAATCCAAAAACACAATTCCATAAAACAAAACACTTTCAAAAAAATACCATATTTTCCCCTTTAAAATCCCAAACTTTGAATTTGAAAGATCAAAAATCATTTTTTCAAAACATGCCTTGAAAATTTTTCATCCTCTTTTTATAATTTTTTTCCAAATTCCAATTAAAAGAACTAAAATAATCTAAATTACAATCCCCAATTGAAAAAAACCATTCTATATAATTTTTTTGAAATTCACTTTAAACCCATTTAAAAAAAATAATATATTTTCCTTTAAAACATATTTTTAATCACCAATTAATTACTAAAACCATTTTAGAAATTTAAAAAAACCCCTGACTAAATTAAAAACCAACTCTAACCACTAAATACCATTTCTAAATGCATGATCTTGTTTTAAAATTATAAAATTTTACTTGAAAAAAATTTTAAAATCCAAAAAACCTTTTCATTAAACCTTAATCAAAAATCAATTAATCAACATCACACAACATGAGGCGAACTAAAAAGGGACTAGTGACTGTGAATGAATTGGACATATGGCTTGGTATACCATGTGATAACAACACAACCATCACCAATAGTGACATAGAACCATGTACGTGAGCTCCACATGGGTTACCAAGCCAGGAGAGCTCATCATGTACCACTAGATCAACTCTCATTTTTCCCACAAGAAAATAAATTATAAAATGAACCACAAGGATTAATAAACTATCAATTAAATCAAAAAAATTAGAATAATTAAAAATAGATCAAAATAAAAATTTAAACCCTGACATCCCCTGATAACTTTAGTTTAATCACGATTGGTGAATTATGATTCAAATTAGAAAATAAGGTATTAAAACATATCAAGTAGATGTTTTTATATGTGGAGTGAGGATCGTTTGGTGGTTTAGGTGCTTGGGTGAGAATTTGAGAAGGGTCAGGGTGACCTAGGATTTGGTGGTGGCTATAGGATGCATACTACACTATAGGCCTGGGTAATATGGTGTGTAGAGGGGCTGTGGCCTTTTTGATTTTTTTCACAAAGGAGACCATTCCATAACCTGAAAGGATGTGTCGTGGTGGTGCCTTTAGGGGAAGGACATGATGAAAAGTAGGGTGTTTCTATAGAGGGATATTATAGGGTATTTTCACTATGAGATAACCCTTAGGGGTTATTCTATATAGGGGATTCCCTCAGGGTTATTCCCTCTACCCCTTCATGATTAGTTATTCCACAACCCAAGGGTCATGCCTCAATGTAATCTTAGTCGAAGGAGCCCATGATGTAACCCAGAGGGTATCCATTGTAGAGGTTTCTCAAGAAGAAATACCTAGGCTATCCCACCCACTTGAGGTCACCTATGCTACATCTAGGAGGCCGCACCATAATGCGACCTAGCAAGAAATCCCCATGCCACATCCTAGGGGTTATGCCGTAGAGATCCCTTGGGAGGTAGGCCCTCAAGAGGCCCATGATGTGGGTTGCATCATGGAGACTTACTCCATGCTATACCTAGAGGGTTACACCATAAGGTTACCCCATTTGGAGGCCTTCATTGTGGCCTCTATAGCCATTCCATAAGGCTACCTTGCCCAAATTTTTTAAGCAGAGAGAGACTAGTAATTTACCAATCGACCCACTTCAGTTATTTAGGGAATGAGGGGAAATGAGAGAAGAAAATTTGGTTAGTTCTACCCTCTTCTATTATCTATTTTATCCCCCATGTCAAGGGATGTTTTTTTAAGTTATTCTGTGGTGTTTGAGGTACACTCTTCCCTCCATTACTCTTATTTCTTGTTCCCATTTGGTAGCTACTGATTTTGGTGGGTTGCAGATAGGGTTTTTATAATGATTACACCAAAACATGGAGGACTTGGGAGAGCATGGTGGGCCTTTTCCCAACATGGATATATGAAGTCCCGATAATTTGATCACTATTGTCCCATAGGAGACTGTTGGCTACCCTCTCTAGTATTAATGGTTTTAATAATGAAAAATCATGTCAATTCCTATTAATCATGTATAAAAATTTCAATAATGTTTATTTAAGTTTAAATATGTGAAAAATTATGTTTATCTATGATCACATATAAATTTAATACATTTTGATAATATTTATGTTATAAGATAGTCCAAGCAAAAATATTTTCTAAGTATGATAGACTGACACCGACAGAAAGAATGAGACACCGATAGTTCAACTATGTCACTGATAGCTCAACTGACCTACTAACGCATGGTTCTATCAATGCATGGAGATACCAATGCAAATGAAATACCCACACAAATGAACTACCGACGCAAGTACTCACCATCAGTTAAAACGAGTCACTGATGTATGGAAAGACCGACAGGATGACATACCAATGGAATGAGTCACCTATAGAAGGAGATACCAATAGAGGACTCACTGATAGACTGTTTAAAATTTATTTTATTTAAAATTACTTCTAATTTTCATATTTTGAGTTTTTTAATGTGACTGATTAATTTAATGCATTTTTATAGACATATTAAATGAGGATGTCAAAAGTATGAGGTGCATCATCTACCTTAAAACATGCATATTTTCAGGCTGAAAGAATATATATAAAATGAAGATTACATGAAAGATACACAGATGTGTAGACACACACACAAGAAGATATGAGTTTACACAACAACAGACCTATATGAGAAACATAGAGAAAGGAAGAAAACATGAGGAATTCTTCATTCCTATTTGTTGTGAACCAGAGAACTACTATTCATAAAAGCTCTATCATCATTACAACATTCAATTGAACCTAAGGAGAAGAACATTTTTACCCTCCTGGAAGATAGAAAACAGTGCTCCATGACACTCTGTTTTAGTGTCTGTTTTTAGAAGAGGACTTGAGATTAAACTCTAATGCATCAAAGAGTCTAGAGATGAACTGTATAACACACAAATCCTTTTAAACTCTATCTAATTATTATTGCTCTATTGTGTACCTTTTAATTACATTTTTGAGAAGTGTGTGCATCTGTCTGTAAAACACACACTATCTCCTGCACTAAACTAGAGGATAATAAATATCCTCAAATAACTGTTTTTTACACTTGTTCATCCCATGAAGAACTGTGTAAGAGGTCCTATATGACCTGGTTGTTTCTGTTCCCACGTAGAACTGTGGTAGAGGTCTTGTAACTTGGGCAGTCTAGTGTACTTTTTTTAACCCCAATCTAGGGTGTGGATCAAATATATATATATATTGCTCGGTGGTAGGTGATCACCAAGTGAAGTAGATTAGGTATCGGCTTGAGATTAAACCACTGGTTTTATCCACCGTGTTTTCAAATTTTGTTTTCTCTATTTTTATTTCAGAAAACTAAATTTTACTTTGATAGTTAGTCTTGGATAGTAGTTATAACTGTTTGCCTTATTAGAGTAGTTTCAAAAGTTGTATCAATATCTCATATTGTTATAACTAAGAATTAATCAATCTTCTGAGAAAATATTTGAACAGTCAAGCTATTATAATTTCACTACCTTGATTAATTGGCCATTTTTTTTAAATTGGGGGAATCTTATAAATAAACTTTTTAATAATTTTTTTATAGAAACTCAATTCACCCCCCTCTTGAGTGTCCTACTTTGACTAATATTTGGTATGAGAGGTTGTTTTCAAGTTGTTGTTTTCAAAATTTTAAATCTATTTTAAAATCTTTTTCAACTATGATTTTAGTTTCATTTTAAAGATCTTAAAATCTCTATTAGTTCTAAATTTATAGTTCTTTTAAATCCTATTTATTCATCATGGATAATAGATTGGAAGGTGCTGCTACCAACTGACCCATATTCTTTAATGGAAAAAATTATGCATAATGTAAAATTAAAATGAAAATGCACCTAGAAAGTATGGGTTTTGAGATTTAGTCTTAAATTATAGATGAATATAAGATTACGAATATTGCTAGGAATACTTGGGATGACCCAACTAAGGCTTCCTATAACAATAATTGAAAATCCATGAATTCCCTATATTGCTCTTTAGGAGATGAAGATTTTAATAGAATTTCTGTATGTAAAACAGCCCATGAAATTTGGGACACTTTATCTGTTTCACATGAAGGAACCACTAGTGTTAAAGAAATGAGACTTAACACATATACTATTAAATATGATAACTTTAAAATGAAGCCTGATGAGCCTATTTCTGACATGTATCTCATGTTTAATTAAACTATGAATACTATGATCTCTTTGGGAAGGGATGTTACAACCAAGGAGAAAATCATGAGAATACTTAGATTCTTACTAGATAGATAGAGAGGGACTTCTATATCAATTAGAGAATCCTATGACATAATCAAGTTTCCAGTAAAGGAGCTGATAGGAAAGTTGATTATGTATGAGGAAGAACTAAAAGTCAACAAAGAAGAGAATGATGAACCCAAAAGAAAATCCATTGCTTTAAAATCTACTAACTCCAAGAATAAGGACAAAGTTCAAGATGAAACTGAAAGTTCAAGTGATGAACAATCATCAATAGACAAGTGATGAAGAGATGAATCAAATATCTAGAAGGTTTAATAAATTTTATAGAAAGAAGAATTCTTTATAAAGCCAAACTACAAAGGTAAGTATGATCACAAGGTCCATTGGAAAAAGGATTAGAAGGTGATACTTCCATTGAAATAATCTGTTATGAATGTAAGAGAAAGGGACATGTAAAGGCTGACTATCCCAAGATAAAGTACAAGAATAAGTATGATGATAAGAACATAAAGTATAAAAATTCCATAAAGGAAACTTGGAGTGATTTTGAAGATAGCTTAAGAAACTCAAAATCCTCTCATGATGAAAATGATAATAAAGAAAATATGTGTTTTATGATAAACACATCTGAGGTAACACTAAACTCTCATGAATATAATTCTTATTATTCTAGAGATGAAAGTGATTTTAAAAATATGAAAAATGAGGAAATTTTTGAATATTGAAAAATGATAGAAGATACTTGTAATGAACTAAAAGATAAATACAAATATTTAAAGAAGTAGCATGTTTTGACTACCACTGTTAAATCTGAACTTGCTGTAAAAAAAGAGAAAAATTATCAACTACTTAAGGAGAACAATGAACTTAAATTGTCAAATGAAAAATTGAAAAAGGTCCTAGAAATATTTACCAATGGAAAAGAAATCTTAGTTCAAATTCTTGGTTAAAAAGTATCTACTAAGTATACTAATGGAATATGATACTAATTAAGAAAGAGGAATATGAAAAAAATGTATTTTGTATCAAAATCTGGAAAATCTAGTTTTATGCCCAGTTCTGGAAAATTTTCTGCAAGTTCCAGCTATGAAACATCTTCTACTATTTCAAGTTTTTATAGACCAAATAAAGTTTATTTTTCAAATACTTTACATACTGATTATAGGAAACCCATGAAGAAAATGTGGGTTACCAAAGCTCTTATTACTAATGTTACTAGACCCAAACAAATCTGGGTACCAAAATCCTTTCTTGTTTAATATGTTTTGTAGGAAAACTATTTGAAGAGATCTTGTAAAAGCTTATGGTACTTGTATAGTGTATGTTCAAGACACATGATATAAGATTACTCATGCTTTAAGAACTTGATAAAGATTGATGGCGAGAATGTCACCTTTGGTGACAATGCTAAAAGAAAAATCATTAGCCTTGGCCAAATTGGAAACTCTAACTCAATTCTAATTTCTAAAGTACTTTTTGTTGATGGATTAAAATAAAATCTACTTAGTATCTATTAGTTATGTGATTATGGGTTTAATGTTAAATTTTAAAATGATCCATGCAATGTTTTTAACTCTAAAAATAAGTTAGTATTTTCTGCTCTTAGAAATGAAAATGTTTATACTGTTAACTTAGATTATTTAATTTCTAAAAATGTTTACTTCTTGAGTGTTTTTCATAAATAATCTTGGATTTGTCATAGGATATTAGGACACTGCAATGTACAATCACTTAGAAATCTCACTAGAAAAGTCTTAGTCAAGGATCTACCTAAACTTGAGTTTCCAAATGACAAAGTCTATAATCCATTTCAAAAGGGTAAACATCACAAAATCTCTTTCAAACCAAAAAAAATAAGTTTCAACTTCTCAACCTCTCAAGTTGGTTCACATGGACTTGTTTAGACCCTCTATAGTTTCAAGTCTAAGTGGGAAGCACTATGCCTATATTCTTGTAGATGACTACTCTAGATATAATTGTACCTTATTCTTGGCTCATAAAAGTGAAGCTTGCTATCATTTCACCATGTATGCTAGGAATGTAGAAAATATTAGTGGTCTTAAGATTAAAACCCTAAGAAGTGACCATGGCCATGAGTTTGAGAACCAAGAGTTTGAATCATTTTTCTCAAAAAATGGCTACAGTCATAACTACTTTGCTCCTGGGGCACCCCGATAAAATGGAGTTATATAAAGAAGAAATAGAACCCTGAAAGAAATTTCTAGAACCATGCTTAGTGAGTATGAACTACCTATATACTTTTGGGAAGAATCTGTCAATACAACATGATATATAATCAATAGAGTCTTGATTATACCTATCCTTAAAAGAAATCCTTATGAGTTATGGAGAAATATAAAACCCAAGGTTAACTACTTCAAAGTTTTTGGTTTCAAAGTATATATTATTAACACTAAGGATAATTTGAACAAATTTTCCTCCAAGAGTGATGAAGGAATTTTCCTAGGTTATTCAATTTCTAGTAAAGTCTACAGAGTCTTCAATAAAAGAACCAAATGTGTGGAATAATCTGTACATGTCAAGTTTGGTGAGATAGATCCACATGAGCCAAAGACCTCTCTATAAAATATTGAGGATGATATGTAAAATTTGGACATTAGTATTAAATCTTATGACCATCCTGTGAAGAAATATGTTAAAACTTCCAGTTCTGGAAATTCTCTAGATTCTAATCACGATGAAACTAAACCTATTGAAGAACCTTAAGTGACTATCCCTTTGTTTTCTAGACCGATTAGAACTCTCAAGAACCATTCTTTAGATGATATAGTTGGAGATTTAGACAAAGGAACTCAAAATAGAGCTTATCTAAGAAATAGGGTTGAACATCAAGATTTTCTATCACATCTTGAACCTAAGAACATCAATGATGTTATCAATGATGAATTTTGGGTGATGTCTATGAAAGAAGAGTTAAATCAGTTTGAAATAAAAAAAGTCTAAAAACTTGTAGATAGACTCAAAGACACCCTGACTATAAGCACTAAATGGGTGTTTAGGAATTAAGTAAATGAAGTCGGTAACATAGTTAGAAACAAAGCTAGATTGGTTGCACAAGGTTATAGTCAAGAAGAAGGTATTGACTATGAGGAAACCTTTGCAATAGTATCTGGAATTGAGGCCATTATAATCCCGTTTTCCTAAGAATCACATCCATATTTCAAACTTTATCAAATGGATGTCAAGAGTGCATTCTTAAATGGTTATATAATTGAGGCTGTTTTTGTTGAACAACCCCCTGGTTTTACAAATTCCCACTTTTCAAATCATGTTTTTAAATTAACTAAATATTTGTTTGGTTTAAAGTAAGATCCAAGAGCTTAGTATGATTGGATCAACACTTTTCTTATTTCTAAAGGTTTTACAGAAGGTATTGCTGATCCCACCCTTTTTATAAAAAAAATTTCCAAAGATTTTTTAGTAGTACAAATTTATGTAGATGATATTATTTTTGGATCTTCTAAAAATTCTTTATGTGTTTATTTTTCAAAGATGATGCAAAGTGAATTTAAAATGAGTTTAATGGGTGAACTCAAATTATTTCTTGGATTTCAAATATTTCAAAATAAAGAAGGTATTGTTTTGAATCAAAGTAAATATGTTAAGGATCTTTTAAAAAGATTTTGATTTGAAAGCACTAAGATTAGTGACACTCCAATGAATACCAACTGTAAGTTGGACCTTGATGAATATGGTAAATTTGTTGATCAAACCACTTATAGAGGAATTATTGGAATTTTACTCTACTTAATTTCTAGTAGGCCAGATATTATGTTTAGTGTGTGCATGTGTGCACTTTTTTAATAAAACCCAAAAGAATATCATCTTCTTTCTGTTAAAAGGATTTTCAAATACCTTAAATATAATAATAACTTAGTACTGTTCTATCCTTGAGGACAACCTTTTGATTTGGTGAGTTATTCAGATGCTGATTTTGGTGGTTATAAGTTAGATAGAAAAATCACCTCTAGAACATGTCACTTTTTGGGAAAGTCTCTAGTTTCATGGTGTAGCAAGAAATAAAATTATGTCGCATTATCTACTGCCAAATCTGAATACATAGCTACTGGTAGTTTTTGTGCACAAATTTTGTGGATGAAACACACATTACTAGATTATGGATATCAATTCAGACATGTACCTATAAATTGTGATAACAAAAGTGCTATTAATATTTCTAAGAATCCTGTTTCACATTATAGGGAAAAACACATTGATGTAAGACATCGCTTTTTGAGAGACCATTATCAAAAAGGTGATATAACTTTAGAGTTCATTGGAACTGAACATCTGCTTGGTGACATTTTCACTAATCCATTGAACACTAAAATAATGAATTACATCAGACATAAATTAGGAATGATAAATCTATAAGACCTTATATTGCTATTCCTTTGATAAATTTTAGTGAAACTGTCATACTAACACTGGAAATGTTATACAGATAGTTCCATGCCAACATTGATAGTATGAAGCTGACAATGTCATGCCTACATCAATAACTTTACCATACTGATACAATTGTCATACCGACACCGATGCTTTGTCATGCCGATACCCTATCATGCTGACACTGCCGCCTTGTCAAACCAACACTGTTAGTGTTATGAAAAATCTGTCATGCTGACACTGATGACTCAATATTTTATCTGTTTTATGTTTTTTTACCAAAATGACACTGTTTCATTGATTGTGTTGAACCCGGTTCATGATTTCACAATTTTGCAATTTCAAAAGCCCTAAATGATATAAATTTGAGTCAATACACTCTACTCTTTTACCCTTACACTCACTCATCCATTAATCTCTCTACCCCTGACCTTTCACCTTCTAACCTTCAAATTGAACTATTGAAATGGCACATGTGAAGTGAGATATTGATGGTGGAGAGTCTTGTGCAACTAAGAAATAGAAAGGGGAATCGAGAAAATCTTTTAGAACTATGAAACCTTCTCTGGTGAACTATGTAGAAACTCCATAAAAAGTGATTCTTGAGGAATGGATGTTGGAAAGTAAGTCTTTGCTACTCAGGGTGATACTGGACTAGGGATGGCTTGAGTGGTTTTCAGATAATGAAAGACCTTTCCACCTGAAGCTAGTTCCTGAATTTTACATGAATATGGATTTCCTGCTAGAAGGAAGTGACGTTTCTTGGATTAAGTCCACAGTGAAAGGAAATAAAATTTCTTTCTTATCAATACAATGGGATTAATGTCTTAAATTCCCTCATGAGGGTGTGTTTGATGATTATCAAGGTACCTCTCCACCCGAGAGTGATATTTTCTGCTTTGAGACAGCTCTGAAGGAGCTTACTAATAATGATGAGCATAGGAGACCCGTTTCTACAGAGTTAAGTAGAGAATGTAAAATATTGTTCAAGTTTATTCAGCATCAGATCTGTCCTAGGAAAGGGGACTTTTCATCTATGAAGTTTCAATATGTTTACTTGGTTTATCTACTGAGAAAATGGATTAAGGTAAATTTGTGTAGATACCTTGCTACACACATGAATGAAATGATCAATCCTTCTTGAAAAACCAATTCCCTATTTTAGACAAGGTTAATTTCAGCTATGTTAAAAGAGAAATGTTGTGTTAATGAGGGAGAAGGAGTTGTTTTTGAGTGTAGTGGGATCTTCCTCAGTAAAAAGATATGTAAAAGGATGAATATCAACTAGAACCCATGGAAGAAAGAATGGGTTAGAGATGAAGATAATATTTATGACAAGTTCAATCCAGTGGACTATACAACTAGGCCAAAGAATATGGATGATCCTAGTTTAGGACCATATGAGGAAGTTTCTTACTCTTCAAAAGAAGAGGAAGAGTCTGCCACACCAGTTATAGATCAAGGGTCACATATCAATGATAGGAGTGATCCTGACACCACTAAATCTCACAAAGGTTTATCTTTTGGACCTCCTAGTCCTCCACTAGCCTTAATCTATGATGAGCCCACACTTGAAGACAATGGATATGAGGAGGAAGAAGTCTCAGGCAGTGTAGAATATGTAAGTATATCTAATGGATATGAAGAATAAGAAGAAGGAAGTGAAGATGATGAGAGTGGCAATGGTAGTGAAGAGGAATAAAGTGAAGAAAATGATGATAGAAATGGAAATGAAGATAAAGTCTCTGGACATAATGATGATGAAATCAGTTAAAGTGATGATGTTCAGCATAAGGATGATTAAGGTGGAGATGTTGGAATGGTTAAAGCTGTGGATTAGACACGGTTGGAAGAACCTCCTGAAGTTTTTGTTGAAGTAAGATACACTGATGAAGTTTATGATGAAGTGGAAGCTCAAGAAATTCCTATACCTCAGTTAGTATATGAAAAAAGGATACCTCATGCTGAAGGTGATAAACCAGTGAGGAGAGATTAGATTGAGGGGGATTATCAAGAAAGGGGAGATCAAGATAATGAAGATAATCAACTTGGAAGAGCAAGAATTGACACTCTCACTCCTCTAGATGATGACGTAATGATTTAATAGGAAAGGAATCAATGGTATATAGCACTGGTTTTGGATTATAAAGACTCAAATGATGAGGTATTTTTACCTGTTGCAAAAGAATCAGTGGATGAGACCCTTCCTAGTGATTCTATCACTAAAGCATATTTTGAATGATTTAAAGAGGAAGTTTGTTCAGCTGTAAGTGTATCTGTTCAATCTCAGATGGTGCATGAGATTCAACAATCTAGAATAGAAAACATTGAGATGAGTGATGAATTACATTCTCTCATATATTCAATAATAGAATTGTAGTATTTTGGGACAACTTTTTCTATTCCAAGTTAGAAAATGAGTATGAGTGAGGCTGATACAACTAATGTTTCAAAAAAAAAAAGTGATAGAAGAGATTCAACACAACTTAATCACAACTACTGATAAATTTTTTTCCAATACTGCCAAATTGAAAAAATAAATGACTGGTCTTGCCTCTGTAATAAATAATTTGACCTCAGAGTACAAAGGTTGTGTGGAGACTGTTCTTAAAGCTTTGAAGACTCATACCTCAGCTTCTACTAATATTCCTTCTACCTCTGGTCAGACTTCTTAGACCCTAGACATTGAGGCAATTCAAAGTGTTGTTAAGGAAGAGATTTAAGCTCTCTTTGATGCTTCTAGTTTTTCCAACCTTACAAAGATTGAGAAAAATAGTGATCATGTTCATGATATGGTCAGACTCTATTCCAAGAGTGCTGAGACTGCAAATGCTCAGATCATAGAAAAGGTGGACTACTATTTCAAGAAGATCATTACCAAACATCAGTTGACCAGTCTTTTTAAGTATTTGACAGAGAACCTGTCTTTTGATCTAGTGAAACGAGATTTCAAAGATCAAGTACATAAGTTGAAATAAGTCACCCCTCTTTTGGAAAAATTCATGGAAAATAAAGATGAATATGAGAAATCAATGAAGTATGGTGGTGAAATCATTGAGGATTTCATCAAGCTGTTGAAGACATACCTTCATGTACAAAGTGAAGTGATTGTAGTGCCTATTTATTCACCTATTGGACCTACTGGATCAGTGCCTCCACTTCAGATTTTAGTTGCTTAGACCTTGACTCAGATTCATCTAGTGATCCAAGAGCATATTCAACCTCTTGTTTTGTCATAGCACAAACCCATCCTTGTCCCTAATGTTACCGAAGGAGTGATCCTACCTCCTTTGAAAATTTCTTCAAACCCTCCAACATCTCATTCAAAACCTACTGGACCCTCTATTGATCCCTCTGAGAAAGGGAAGAAACCTCTTAATCCTAATCCCTAGTGTGGATCATTCTCTGATAGGGCTATTTGGTTGACTTTTTTTTATATTTTCTTGAAGATTTGAAACACATTGTATTTCGTTGATTAATGTAATTTCATGTTCTTGTCTCTCATATATTTATCTTCTATATATTATTCTATGATACTTTTTATTTCTTTACTACCTATTTCCTTCTTACTTATACTCCATAGGGGGAGAACAGTTATTGCTCCCCTTACACTTTTTGATAATCCCAAAATGGGGAGAACAATTTAGAATTATCCTCATTTACTTTACCTTTGATATCACTCTTATGTAGTTTATTTTTCTTTGATACCATTACCATTTATTTTACCTTTGAACCTTATCTATATATTATGAATATTCATCCATAATGGGAGATGATAAGTAGAATGATTTCATTCCACATCAAATTATTGTACTAAACAATTCCATGATTTGTGATCATCAAAAAGGTGGATATTGTTGGCCCATAGGAGACTGTTGGCCACCCTCTTTAGTATTAATGGTTTTAATAATCACAAATCATGTCAATTCCTATTAATCATGTCTAAACATTTCAATCATGTTTATTTAAGTTTCAATATGTGAAAATTATGTTTATATATGATCACATATAAATTTAATACATTTTTATAATATTTATGTTGTAAGACAGTCCAAGAAAAAATATTTTCTAAGCATGACAGACTGACATCGACAGAAGTAATGTGACACCGATAGTTCAAATGAGTCACCAAAAGCTCAATTGACCTACCAACACATGGTGATAACTATGCATAGAGATACCGATGTAGATGACCTATCGACGCAAATGAACTATCGACACAAGGACTCAACATCATTTAAAATGAGTCACTGATGCATGGAAAGACTGACGAGATGACATATCGATTGAATGTGTAACTGATATAAGGATATACCGACATATGACTCACTGATAGTCTGTTTAAAATTTCTTTTATTTAAAATTACTTCTAACAATCATATTTTGAGTGTTTTAATGCGACTAATTAATTTAATTCCTTTTTGCAGACATCTTAAATGAGGATGTCAGAAGTACAAGGTACATCATCTACCTTAAGACATGCATATTTTCGGGCTACAAGAATATATATAAAAATAAGAACACATGAAAGATACACGGATGCGTTGACACACACACAAGAAGATATGAGTTCACACGAAAAAAGACCTATAAGAGCAGCATACAGAAAGGAAGAAAACATGATGAACTATTCATTCATTCTTTCTGTAAACCATAGAACTATTTTTCATTAAAGCTCCATCATCTTTGTAGAATTAAACTAAACCTAAAAGAAGAACATTTTTACCCTTCTAGAAGACAAAACACAGTGCTCCATGACACTCTGTTTTAGTGCCTGTTTTCAGAAGAGGACTTGAGCTTCAACTTTAATACATCAAAGAGTCCAGAGCTGAACTGCATAACACACAAATCCTTCTAAACTCTATCTAATTCTTATTGCTCTGTTGTGTACCTTTTAATCACATTTTCGAGCAGTGTTTTCATCTATCTATAAAACAAACACTATCTCCTGCACTAAACTAGAGGATACTAGATATCCACAAAAAACTATCTTTTTACACTTGTTCATCCCATGAAGAAATGTGGAAGAGGTCATGTGTGACTTGGTTGTTTCTATTCCCACATAGAACTGTGGTAGAGGTCTTGTGACCTGGATAGTCTGGTGTACTATTGTTAACCCCGATCCAGGGTGTGGATCAAATATTATATATATATATATATATATATATAGCTTGGTGGTAGGTGATCACCAAGTGGAGTGGATTAGCTCTCGGCTTGACACTAAATCACTTGTTTTATCCGCTGTGTTTTCAAATTTTGTTTTCTCTATTTTTATTTTAGAAAACTATATTTTACTTTGATAGTTAGTATTAGATAGTAGTTATAACTATTTTTCCTTATTAGATTAGTTTCAAAAGTATAAATATCTCATATTTTTATAACTTATAATTAATCAATCTTTTGATAAACTATTTGAATAGTCAAACTATTATAATTTCACTACCTTTATTAACTCTCCAGTTTTATTTTAAATTGGGAGAATATTATAAATAAACTTTTTAATATATTTTTTATAGGAACCCAATTCACTCCCCTCTTGAGTATCCTAATCCAACCAGCAATCAAAGTCCACAGTAATTAGTTTTAGTGTGGAGAGGTTGTGTGGTGCTTAGGAGCATGTATGAGCTTGGGTGAGGCTCAATGGAGCTTGGTGAGGGGTTAACTTTGTGTTTGAGGTAGGTGGCCCCTATGATACAAAATCATATGAATATTTATTTATAAGCATGAACACTTATATAATTACATGGGTTTAAGTATATGGGATAAGAATTGATAAGGTCCCTAGGTTTGGAATAAGTACACTTAATCAATTTAGGGAATTTTGGATATCCTGATGAATATATTACTAAGGGGGCGGGGGTACCAATTAGGTTGAAATGAGGCCTTGGGTAGGTCTTGGGGTATGTTTGATGATGTGGGGTATCCTAGTTTGGTCTCCTAGGGCTAGTGGGAAGGAATGAGAGTCTTGAGGCTGAGTGATGTTGGGAAAGATGATCGTACATCTCATGGTTGTTTAGGAACTCTCTCCTATGGTTAGAGGAGGGTATTTTTCATAGATCATCCTAAGCCTTCCATCCATCAGATACTCGACCTGACCTGTGATGTAATTTAAGGGAATACTCATTCCCCACTAGCTAACAAAAAATATCATTAGCATCAAATACAGTCAATGGGGATGATTAAAAAAAATTAAACAACCACCAGAGATTCTATTAAAAATATGGCATGACCCATTCGTAATTTAGATGTCCATGCTAGAAACAAATAATATGGAATTAATAAAGAAATAAATAAATCATAATACGAAATAAATATAAACAAATCAATCCATACACTAACCCTAAAAATGCCCTCTCTGGTAGAAACACCCTCCACTCACCCCCATCTCCCTCTATAGATATCATTGCCACCAGAACTGAAAGCAGAAACAATGCCAATTTGGCTATTGCGATAAGTAAAAACAAAACAAAACAAAACAAAAAAATTTACATACCTCCATGTGACTCTAAGATTCACCACCCAAAAATAAAATATCAACCCTTTAATATTTTTAAATGAATATCCATAACTTGAAACTGAAATGAGATGATATGAATGAGTAATAAAAACAGTAGGCATGGCAAAGTAAAACCACACCCCAAGTATAATATTTAAATAAAGGATCCATTTATTTCTAGTTTTAAATACATTAATTGAAAATATTATTTCTAAGCACAATCACATAAAACCCAATATCATTTTAAAAACATTTCTTTTTTATTTTCTTTCAATAAAAATAGTCACTTGGAAACAATTCATTGAGTTGAATCCTTTTTGATCTAAAAAAGCACTTGAAAAATAGTATTAAAACACTTTTAAGATAGGATTTGAAATAAAATTTAGAATACCATTTTACTAAAATGAGTAATGCTTAAGAAGGAACAAAAGGTTATAAATCATGGGATGTATAAAATAAGTCACAATCAAAAGAAAGTCATATAATCAATTATTTAAAACTATCATCATGGGAGAAACACACTAAAGGTCACTAAGGTCTAGGGGAAACCTATAAATACATCAATAATTAGAAATACCTTCAATTATTTGAAAGATTAACATTTTACTGGATAGTGGAAGGGGTTCCAAAAAAATATACTTCACTAGTATAGATAATGGAAAGGGAACCCACATCATCTAATTTCACCTACCCAAGCACATGAAAATCCACATGAGGATTGAATAAAATGACCACAAATAGTAAAATGCAACACAAATACCATACATAATAAATTCCATAGACACCATAACAATATAAAATCCAAAAATAGATATGATCCAATTAAAACCATACATCCAAATTCTTCAATCATAACACCTGGAACTTCCATTGATAATCAATCAAGGGATTAACACTTATTTGAATGGCACTAAATAAGCATTATAATTTATTTTATAAATCCACTAAAAGATTATTTGAAAACTAGGTTTGAGTATTTGAATTAAAATCCTAAAATTTCTATCCATTTTTACACTCTTATACATTCACACACACACACACATACAGATATATAACTGCATAAATTCACACACCTTATGTGAATTGGTAAACACACACATATATATATACATATACCCATATATATGATTATAACCAACCATACCTCAAAAGACATTGATAAACCTCAATTTTTTTTGAAACATTTTATCATTTACTTGGAATTTCAATAATCACTTGAAATGATAAGCAAAATTAATAACCAATTAAGAATTCATTTTTTGAAAACCAAAACACCTTTTGAAACATCGAAACCCATGAGTAAAAATAATATGGGTAGTCCATCAAACCCTTAGTGTGGATAGTAGTTTCCAAATAATTTTAAATCACTCATTTCTAAATAAAAAGTACATTACATTCAATGGAATCCATGTAAAACTTAGTTTTCCTCTTAAAGAGATTCATATATAGAATTATTAATATCAATAAATACCTAAAACATGGATTTAAAGAATAAGTAGTAATGGTTTCAAGAATTTAAAGCCTTAAACATGGAGAAAACTACTCGAAACTTGCTGCTTTCGATATCCACTGTCCAAAAACTTGAATACGGGTTGAAGGATACCCATAAGAGACATAACACCGACTGACTGAAAATTAATTTTTTATTATTAAAATAGACCCCCTTTTAAGGGGTGAGGGGGAACCCATGACATCATCGACTTATAAAAAACAAATGACCCCAATGAACGAAAATCTCAAGACCAAAAGTAACCCCCACTACAAGAGAGAAGCTCCTCCCAGCAACAAAAATCATTAAAAATAGCTTCCTCTGTCCTAAAGCTGATCGGCTAGCTGTCCCATGCAAAAACACACGGGACTAGAACTGACGGCCAAAGCCATACCCTCTCAAACATCTAATTCCAAATAGCCATAGAACAAAAAAAACCATTACCCTACACCTCATATGAAACATATTTCTTGTAGATAATGGGTCACGAAATCTTTTGAGAAGTGGAATACCGAGGCCAAACACATTCGACTAATTCACGAATTCATACCACTAGATCAAAAAATCAGAACTGCAAAAAACCATCACAGAAAGTAACTTGGTCATCCACCTTGAAGCCATTGTGAAGTCACCCCAGCTGGTCACTGGAACCGAAGCCAGATCCACCGCTCATCTCTAAGAAAACCAAACAAAACAACTTCACCAATGAAGGAATAACCCTAAAAAAATCATCCATGCTACCGCCACAACAACACATCACACCCGAAGCATGAAAAAATTCAAAACACACTGAACACCAAATTGTATAAAAGAAAAAATTCATCGATGTCCAAAGGGAGAAGGCTTGAAACACTTCCATGCCACCACCGAAACACCAATCACTGCCGAACCAAATCACGCCAGAGAAGAACAAGGAACACGAGTCTAGAAACTCGAATAGAAGAGAACCATCCAAAATGGAAAAACATATGAAATAATGAAGAACAAAAGACCATAACCAGTCACCGAACCAAAGCTCTCCATAATCTAGATCCAGATCCCACCACCACCATCTGTGTCACCCGCATAGATCACATAAGACCACCCAACACACACATATGGGGATGAAGTGGTGCCCTCCTACCACAAAAGTTAGAACTCGACCACTGGTCCAGCACTGCACTTCCATGGGAACCCTATCCAGTGAAGGTGGGGTTGGGAGAGAAACAGAAAGGCAACGGTGCACATCGCTGAGCGATCAAGCCCATGTAGACGCACAATGCCGCCGTGATAGAGGATACCACCATGAGCACGCCGACCATGGAAGGAGGATCCAAGTCAATCTAGAGCGATGGAATGAGGTGGAGGTGATGGAAAAAACCTAGTGGTGACACACCCCTTATGGGCCCATCGATTCAAAATATTTTCAATAATAAGAGACATAACACATCCTAGGAAACTAATACTAAAATAAATTAGATCCATAACCCACCTATGGTTAGGTTAAACCATTCATGTGTCAAGGGTATAAGAAAATCAGGAGATTAAGGGGGGAAAGAAGGAGTGGGAGAGAGAAATAACACTCACCTAGAAGAATCCCCTTGAGATTGAAAGAAAAAACAAAGAATATGGAAGGAGGAGGTGAAAAAGAGGAATCCTAGGCACCTAGGGGTCACATTTCACCTCTGATGGGAGGATAGATTTATTTTTGGGTTAAAAAAGTGTAGGGGAGAATTAGAAACTCTAATGTTTTTATTACCAGGTGAATCATATGGTTTCCACACAGTTTACCCAAATCATGTGACAACCGTGCATCCTTTACTAAGAACACAAGGGAACTCACACGGTTGGTCTACATGGTTGGGAAAACCATGTTCCAACCATGGAAAATAACTCTGTTAAAATATATACCCTACGCAAATGGTTATCGCATGGTTTGACTAACCATGTGGACAAAAGATAAAACATGCAAAATATTTTTAAATTTTAAATTTTTTCAGAATAAAAATATCCTAGAATATAAAATAATTAATTAAATAAAAAATAAAAAAATATGAGGGTAAAAGTGTAACAAGTCCTCCCACCATAATCCTTTTTGCCCCTAGAAAGGGACCAAAATCGTAGTGGATGATGCAGAATTAAAAATACAAGACGAATTATAACACCCCTATCAAATTAGGATAATGGGTAAAGGAAAAATATAACAACTCAACCCAAACCCTAAGAATAAAGGTTCTAATAAGATAACCAAAAGAAACAACTTAGAAGAGAGTAATCCAAAATTGATACTCTCAATTGGTCTACCCACTATATAATTTTTTCAGTTATCATGGTGGGTAAAATGAAATTGGACCTACAAGGCACCTCCCACCCTATCCAAAATAGAAAACATAATACCAATCAAGAAACTTAATACCTTATCCATAAGTCTATCAAGACAAAAAATCTCTCTCCAAAATGGAATAAAGGATAAATAACCTAAAGAACAAACCTAAATAAAAATATAAAAGGATAAAAAAAGAAATGATCATGAGGAGATAAGTATCCTAAGATAATCCATAAAATCCTACTAATCCACAAAAACCATCACTAAATTCTAATTAAATATCAAGAATAAACACTCCTAACCAACCTCAAACACTTTGTGGGGACCAAAGACTCAAAAGTTCTACCACCTTAAATGAATATGATTAGGATAAATCAATTGCTAAAGTGGAAGATATCTAATTAAGAGTGAATAAAGAAATAAAATGTCTCAACAAGATCAATATGGGATCTAGTCTGGGGAAAATGGAGGATAACTTGGGACCTTCTTTGAGAACATTGACCCTCGGTGAACCCAACCGATCAAAATATAGAGCACCCATCCCAATCACCCTAACCACTCACCCATTACTCAACACAAAAATTAACTAATACAAACACTAAGGCATGAACATCATCAAAATAGACGATCACCAAAATAGTCAACACACCCCAAGGAATAATCATGGGGATACCTAGAGAAATGCTAATTTATAATTTTCTCAGACTCAAATTACACAAACTCAATAGGCATAAACCTCAAACAGAGTCAACCATCACTAATTTCTTAAAATTGATCTCCACCAAAACAACAAAAGGATACATCCTAGAGATTGACCATCCACTCTTTATCAAGAATTTCTAGGGTATACTAAAAATAACATGAAATATGAATCCATTTATTCTTATTTCCTAGATTTAAATCAAATAGTTACAACATAAAACAATAATTGAATCCAAAAATGAAATTTAATAATATCAAATAATTTCCCCAAAAATCCCTCTTTTCCCCTTTAAAATCCCCAAATTTTAATTTAAAGATCGAAAATAATTTAAAAAAAAATACATTGAAAAATTTTCACCTCATTTTTATTTTTTTTCAAAAATTCCAATTAAAATAACTCAAAACAATTTAAATTACAAGCCCCAATTTGAAAACAACACTCTATTTAAAATCTTGAAATTCACATTCAAACCATATTCAAAATCATGGAATTGAGTTTAAAAAAACTTTTTAAATAAATCTTTCATTAATAAAACCATTTTAAAAATTTTAAAATTCCCCTTACTAAATTAAAATCCAATTCTCACCACTTCCATTTCAAAATGAATGATTCCATTTTAAAATCCTAAATTTTCACTTGAAAACCATTTTAAAATCCCAAAAATCCTTTTCATAAAACCTTAATCAAAACTCAATTAATCAACATCACAAAAAATTATCCCAATAAAAAAGGGACCATTAACATTGCATGAATTGACCACATGGCTTGGTAGACCATGTTACAACCACAAAACCATCACTGAGAGTGACATAAAACCATGTACATGGGCTCCACACAAGTTATGAGGCTGGTTGTGATCATTGTGTACCACCATATCAATCATGTTTCATCCTAGAACATAATAAATCACAAAATGGACCAAAAGGAATGAGAAACCATCAATTCAATTGAAAATAATTTATAAATATTAAAAAAAAGATCAAAATAAAAATTTAAACCCTGATATCCTATGGTAACCCAAGATTCATCAATAGCAGTGGTGATGAGTCACAAACCCATGAACTACCTCTTGACCTCTAACAATCCTATCTCTATCTACCAGATATCCCAAATAACAATGGATACTTTAAGAATCTAGGCCCTATTAAGAAACTGGATTTGATACCATTTTCTAGTGACCAGCCCAAGCCATCCATCCATCAGCCTATGACGTACCCAAATGGCATTCCTGACCCCCACCTAGGTTGATGAAAAGTATCATTGGCATCAAATGAAATCATTGATGATGATTTATCCTAGAAAATAAATTAAAAAAACATTGAAAATTATACTAAAAATCTCGCATGACCCATCCATAAGTCATAATTCCATTCCAGAAAAAAATAAGTAGAGAGAAATAAAGAAATCCTAATATGAAATCAATATAAACAAAATAATCCCTCCACTCACCCTCCAATCGCCCTCTCCTATAGAAACACCCTCTAATCACCCCTAACTCCATTTAAAAATATCATCAACACCAAAACTGAAAGTAGGAAAAAGTACTATTTGGCTGATGCAATAAAGAAAAACAAAAAAAAAAAACAAAAAAATTGACATAATTCTATACGACTCTAAGAGTCACCACCCAAAACTAAAATATCAACGATCCAAGAGCATTAAATTAAGGCCCAAAACCTATAACTAAAATTACATGACAATTTTGTGCAATAATCTCATTAGGAATGCCAAAGGAAAACCACAACCCTAGTATAAGTTTTAAATAAAGGATCCATTTAGTGAATTTTTTAAATAAATTAATTAAAAACAGGATTTCCAAGAATAATCACCTAAAATCTAATATCATTTTAAAAAACTTTCTTTTTTTTATTTTCATTAAATTAAAACATTCACTTAGAAACACTTCACCCAGTTGAAACCTTCTTGATTTAAATACTCACTTGAAAAATAGTTTTAATTTTTTTTAAGATAGACTTTACAATATACTTTAGAATACCATTTTACTAAATATGAGTAATTATAAACAAATAATAAAAGGATATAAATTATGGGAAGTATAAAATAAGTCAGAATAAAAAATAAAATCATAAAATCAATAATTTAAAATGAGCATCATGGGAGAAACACCCTAAGGGTCACTAAGGGTTAGGGGAAACCTAGACATACATCACTAATTAGGGAGACCCTTAATTATTGGAAATAGTAACACATAATTGACCCACAAAAGAGGCACCAAACACTTATACTTTACTAGAATAACTAGTGTAAAGGGAAACCATCACATCTAAGTTCACCCACCCATGTACCCAATAATCCCCATGAGGTTTGAATAAAATGACCAGAAATATTAAAATACAACCTCACTAAGCAATTCCATAGATACCATAACCATATAAAATATATAAACAACCAAGATCCAATTTAAAACATACATCCAAATTCTTTAAGCATAACACAAGGAACTTTCTATTGATATCAAATCAAGGGATTAACAATTATTCAAAATGTTCCAATTAGTCCTTTTAATTCATTTTATAAATCCACTTAAAACTTATTGTGAAAACTAGGTTTTAGTATTTGAATTAAATTCACAAAGTTTTATCTACATTATTATTCTCACATACATTCACATGTATATATATATATATATATATATATTAGTGTACAAATTCACATACTCTCATGTGAATTTTTACACACAAACAAACACATATATATACGCATACCCATGTTTAAGAGTATAACAAACCATACCTCAAAAGGCATTCATAAGCCTCAAAGTTTTATTTAAAGAAAATTTTGAAACATTTTATAATTTAATTGTAATTTCAATAAATCACTTGAAATTCCAAGTAAAACTAATAATGAATTATGAATTCCTTTTTTTAAAACTAAAACATCAAAAAATCGTGAGTAAAAACCATATGGATAGTCCATTGAACCTTTGGTGTGGATAAGAGTTTCTAAATAATTTTAAATCGCACATTTCTAGAGAAAAAAATCCATAAAATTTGATGGAAATCAAGTAAAAATTTATTTCCCTCACAAATAGATTCATATATACAATTATTAATATCAATAAATACTTAAAACATGGATTTAAAGAATAACCAGTAAGGGGTTATAGAATTTAAATCCTTAAAAATGGGGAAACCTACCTAGAACTCACCACTTTAGATAGCTGAGGCCCAAAACCTTGATTACTGGTTGAAGGAGACCCATAAGAGATATCACACTACCTATGAAATCAAAATCAATAGAAATTAGAGCCTAAAACCATGCAGGGTTCGACCAATCCATGCACGTAGTAAGGAGAGAAGAAAAAGAGAAGGAGGAGAGAAAGTGGAGGAAGAAGAGAGAAAGAACCCTTAACCAAATGAAATCACCTTTAAATTTATAGAAAAATAAAATAAGATTAGAGGAGTTGTGGAAGAGGCACACTATGTGACTATGGGTCATGTATGGGGGGGGGGAGTAGATTGATTTTAGGTTTAAAAGAAGGAAATTATTTTTTATGGAAACTCTAATCTTTTTATTATTGGTTGAATCAAATGGTAGTTTCATGATTCATGAAAAATATGCACCAACTATGTTCCTTTTTATAGGAACAGAAGGGAATTACCATATTTTAACAAACCATACACCAAACATGAGAACAACTCTATTAAAATAAAGACCTTACTTGCATGACTGTTTCATGGTTTTCCTAACTGTGTGATACATAAAAGCTCTTAATTTTTAAAATTTCTCAAAATAAAAGGACAAAAGCCTCTAAAATAAATAATAAAATAAATAAATAAATAAAAATATTAGGGTTAGAGTGTGAAAATTATCCCAAACATAACCCTTTTTCCCCAACAAGGAATCATAATTCTAGTGGATGAAAAAAAATTCCAAACACAAGAGGCATTTTGACACCCCTTTCAAATTAAGATGGAGAATAAAGGAAAACTAACAAATCCCAACCCATAAACCTAAGAATAAAGGCTATAGAAAGATAACAAAAAGAAGAAACTTGAAAGGGAGTAATCCAAAACTAAGACTCTCAAGTGGTCTCTCCAACGTATAAGTTTTTCGGTTATCATGTTGGGTCAAATGAAACTAGCCTCGCAAGACACTATCTACCCTCCACAATACATAAAACCTAATACTAACTATAAAACCTAAAAAATTATCCATAACTCAATAAATATGGCACAACTCTCTCTAAAATGGAACAAAGTATAAATAACCTAAAGAAAAAACTAGAATCAAAATCTAGAAAGTCTAAAAAGAATAATAAATGAGCAAGAGGACAGAAGGTTCCTAAGAGATTCCAACAACACCTGGAAATCCATAAAAACCGTCACTAAAGTATCATTAAATCTCAATTATAATCACTTCCAACCAACCTCAAAAAATCCATTGGGACCAAAGACTTAGTACATATACCACCTTGAGCAAAGACGATTAAGATAAACCAGTTAGGAAAAGGAAAGAGATTCAACTAAGAGTGCCTCAAACAAAAACACGTCTTAATAAGATTAATATGGGATATTGTATCAGGCCAAGGGAGGATAACCTAGGACCTTATCCCATAACACTAACCCTCAGTGAACCCAACAAATAAAAATATATAGAACCCATCCCAGCCACGCCACCCACCCACTTGAGACTCCCTATTGAAATGAAGTGATACAAACATTATGGCATGCACATCATCAAAATAGATGATCATTAAAATAATTATAACTTACAAAGGAATAATCTTGGGGATACCCATAAAAAAACTAATTCATAATTTATTTAAATACTATAACTACAATAACTTGAGAAACATAAACCTCAAATAGATACAGTAATCTCTAATCTCCCAAAATCGATCTCCACTTAAACAATAGGAGACATACTAGAGACTGAATATCCACTAATTATTTAGAATTTATAGGGTATACTTAGAATAACATTAAATATGATTCCATTAATTCATGTTTCCAAATTTCAAATCAAACAGTTCCAAAAAATCACAAATAGATTCCAAAACACAATTCACTAAAATGAAACACTTTCACAAAAATACCCTATTTTCCCCTTTTAAATCCCAAAATTTGAATTTCAAAGATCAATTTTTTTGAAAATCATAACTTAATAACTTTTCATCCCATATAAAAATTTATTTTCTTCTAAATTACAATTTAAATAACTCAAACAATTTAAATTACAATCCTTACTTAGCAAGCACCGCTCTATTTAAAATATTGAAATTCACTTTAAAACCATTTTCAAAATCAATGCATTGCATTTAAAAACATGTTTTAAATAAAATATTCATTAATAAAACCATTTTAAAAATTTGAAAACACCCCTTACTAAATTAAAAAACAATTCTCACCACTTAAAATAATTTTGAAATGCATTCTTCCATTTTAAAATCCAAAAATTTCACTTAAAAACCATTATAAAATCAAAAAAACCTTTTCATCAAATATTAATCAAAACTAAATTAATCAACATCACACAATATGAGTCCAAACAAAAAGGGACTAGTGTACATGCATAAATTATTCACATGGCTTGGTAAACCATGTTCCAACCACACAACTATTACCGAGAGTGACATAGAATCATGTACGCAGGCTCCACATTGAATATCAGGCTAGGTGAGCTCACCGTACACCACCATCTCAACTCCTATTTCACCCCAAAACACAATAAATCACAAAATGACCCTTAATTATTAATAAAACATCAATTAAATCACAAAAATTAGTAGGAGTTAAAAAAAGGATCAAAGATATAAATTTAAACCCTGACATCCTATGGTAACTTAGGTTTCATCATGAGTGGTGGTGATCAAACACTAACCCATGAACCACCTCATGAGCTCTGATATTTTTATATCCATCTATAAGACATCCCAAATTACAAGGGATACTTTAAAAACCTATCTCTGATTGCATTTTTTATAGACCATCCCTAGCCACCCATCCATCAGATACCCAACCCAGCCCACGATGTAGCTGAAGGGCATCCCTAACCCCCTAAGACTGATTAAAAGTGTCATTGGCATCAAATTAAAAGACTTGGGATTATTTATACTATAATTTAAATTAATCAAGAAGTATAAATTCTACTAAAAATTTGAAATGACCAATCTCTAATTCAAACATCCATTCTAGAAACAAATAAGTAAAAAGTAATAAAGAAATTATAATATAAAAGTAATATAAACAAAGAAATCCATGCACTCACCCTCAAAATACCCTCTCCCATAGAAAAAACCTTTTCCCACCCCCATATACCTCTAAAAATATCATCACCACTAGAAGTGAAATTAATAAAAAGGTATATTTGGATGATACGATAAAGAAAAACTAAATTAAATAAAATAACTGACATACCTCAACATGACTCCAAGAGTCACCACCCAAAACTAAAATCACAATGCTCCAAGAGTGGTAAATGAAGAGCTAGAACCTGACATTTAAATGATATGATAAGAATGAGTAATATGATTAGTAGGAATGCTAAAGGAAAACTACACCTGAAGTATAATCTTTATATAAAGGATCCATTTAGTGCTAGTTTGAAATACATTAATTGAAAATAGGTTTTCCAAGAATATTAACATAAAATAAAATATATTTTTAAAAACCATTTTTTTTATTTTATTTAATTGAAAATAGTAATTTGGAAATAATTTACCAAAGTGAAGCCTTATTGATTTAAAAGATCACTTAAAAACTAGTTTTAAAACACTTTTAAGATAGGATTTGAAATAAAAATTATAATACCATTTTACTAAAGATGAGTAATTCTCAAGAAAGAATAAAAGGTTATAAATCAAGGGAAGTAAAAAATATGATAGAATAAAAATAAAGTAATACAATAAATAATTTAAAATGAGAATCATGATAGAAACACTATAAGGGTAATTAATGTTTATAGGAAACCTAGTCATACATCACTAATTAGGGAGGCCTTCAATTAGTGTAAAGAGTAACATGTCACTGGTCAAAGGAAGGTGTGCTAAACACATATAATTCCCTAGCATAACTAGTGGAAAGGAAACCTATATTATCTAAGTTCACCTACTCAAGAACCCAAAAATACCCATGATATTTGAATAAAATGGCCATAAACAGTAAAATACAACATGACCATGCATTTCCATAGATACCATAACCACATAAAATACATAAAAACCCAAGATCCAATTAAAACCATATATCCAAATTATTCAATAATAACACATGTAACTTTTAATTGGTAGTAAATAAAGGTATTAACACTTATTAAAAAGGTTCCAACTAGACCATATAATTTATTTTAGAAATATACTAAAATATTATTTGAAAACCAGGTTTGAGTATTTGAATTAAATTCCCAAAATTTCTCTCTATTTTTATGATCACATACATTCACATGTGCCCACACTCACAAACAAACACAATATTAGTGCACAAATTTTCACACTCTTAGGTGGATTGGTACACACATATATACATATACATATACCCATGTATAAGAGATTAATTGACCATACCTCAAAAGACATTCATAAACCTCAAATTTTTATTTTAAAAAAATTGAAACATTTTATCATTTACTTGAAATTTAAATAAATCACTTAAAATTCCAAGTAAACCTAATAATAAATTAAGAATTATTTTTTTAACCAAAACACCATTTTAAACACCAAAACCCATGAGTAAAACCAACCAGGGTAGTCCATCGAACCCTTAGTGTGGATAATAGTTTTTAAATAATTTTAAATCATACATTTCTAAGAAAAATTTCATAACATTCAATGGAAACCAAGTAAAACTTATTTCCCCTAAAAAATATATTCATAGATACAATAATTAATATAAATAAATACTACAAACATGGATTTAATGAACTATCAATACACAGTTCTAGAATTTAAAGCCTTAAACATAGGGCAACCTACTAGGAACTTGCTAATTTCAATTTATAAGGCCCAAAACCTTAAATATGGGTTGAAGGAGACCCATAAGAGACATCACACACCCCATTAAATCAAAAAAATATATTGAACCCACATATGGTTTGTCCAAACTATGTACATAATAAGGGGAGAAGGATAGAAAGAGAGGGAGGATAGAAAGAGGTGGAAGAGAGAAAGAGCCCTTACCTGGATGAAATAACCTTGAAATTGAGAGAAAAATCAAAGAAGACAGGTGAAGGATTAGAAATGGGCACCTAAGGGTCATTATTCATTCATTAGGGGAGGAGGAGATCAATTTTGGGTTTAAAAGAGGATAGGTACAAAATTTAAAACTCTAATATTTTTATTATAGGTCAAATCACATGATTTCCACACAATTTACCTAAATTGTGAACCCCTTACTGAAAAAAGGGAACTTCCATGGTTGGGAAAATAATGTTACAACTGTAAAAAATATATATGTTAAAATATAGATCCTACCCTCATGACTATCATATGATTTATCCAACCGTGCGACCAGACCATGCGATATGAAAAAGATTTTAAAATTTTAAAATATCTCAGAATAAAAATACCGAAGACTCTAAAATAATTAATTAAATAAATATATAAATAAATAAATAAAAATATTAGTTTTATGGTCTAACAATTCTCCCCACCATTTTAATACCCCTATATTTTAAAATAACACTATGTTCGATAACTTACGTTGTAGGAAATACTAAGCTTAAACGAACTCCAAAATACCATTATTTTAACACGATTGTTATAAACTAGATATTAAATTTGTGGGTGTGAATAGGATTACATATACTAAGAAATAATATGAAATTAATATTCAATATATATTTTATTATGCTTAGGAATTTAATACATAATTTTTAGTAAAGTAATTTTATTCTTCAAATAAATGTTTTCTTCAAAAAGAAATTTTTATTACTTTCTATGAGAAAATAAATATATTAATTTTTAAAACTTTTATAAAATTTATTTTAAAAAATAAACCTCATTTTTAGACTCATCACATCAAAAATTATCTTAGGGTAATTTTTTGGTAATTTTCTAAAACAATTTATTTTTAGGTTAAAAGTGAAAATATTATTTTTACGAAATACCATAACTCTTATGAAATAATTATTATATGATAATTATTTAAAATTTATTAACCCTTATTATTTATAAAAGTTTATTTATGGAATGAAATAATACATAAGTTTTTACCTTTAGAGACACATTCTTATCAATTTTAAAAACCATGATTTTAACCTTAAAAAATGTTTTTATGAGTTATATTCATAACATTTTTAGAATTGATATTTATCATTTTTATAAATCGAATAAAGTAAAATGGATTCCATATTTTTAATCAAAATATCCAAATTAGGTTATAAGGTCATTTTCATTTTTAGGCACAAAAACTTTACCATGGTAAACAAATAGATTTACTAAAGTATAAGTAAAATAATGTGGCGAGTTAGAGTTAAAAGGTAAAATATAAAAATAACTAAAAATACAACATTAAATGAGTGGTTGATGTGTTTCTAAACCTTAACCATAATTTTAAACATTAATTATCAGTAAAATTATTTGGAATTAATTCCACACAAATGTGGTTGGATTTAAATATAAAATAATCATTATTTAATCACTTAAAACCACCCCTCCTCAAGTATAAATACCACCCCTGACCATCTCATTTCTCCTCAAAAGCCTTGAAGATTTTAAAATATCTCCCAAAAAATCTCCTTCACTAATTATCCACTGAATTATCCTAATATCAATTGTTAATATATATAATATTTATGTTCTTCATTATTAATAAACACCATTTTAGTGAATTTTACAATTTAAACATCATTTCACATTATGATTGTAAGTCCTTATTAAAATGCACTATTACATGGTACATTTTCGAACACAATATAAAATACCCAATATTCTTTATTTTATTTTAATATTTAATTTTCATGTTTCTCATTACATTGTAAACAATTCATACTTTTGGAGTACTTGAAGATTTATATTGGAAGACCACCAAAATGGGCCTTGAACTAACAACATTCTGGCCAAAGTAAACTGGACAATAGCCCAATAAAGAGACTGTATAGGAAAATATATAATCCCATTAATTCTAAAAATTTAAATTAATATATAAGACATAATGTGGAACATTTAATCCAACAGTGACAAGAGATAATTATGAGTGTTAAAGGGATTTCCATGCAGCCTAAGTTGGTGATACAATTCTGGGCCAGATTCTGTAGCCTAGAAAAACAACCCCCCATTTTACACATATCTAAAATAAAAAATATCATTTTAGTATTAAATTTTACAGGATATCAGGGGATATCCTAATATACATTTTTATCTTCTATGGAACACCAAAATTCTGTCATCTAGAACCTCATTTAGGCATCTCCTTTTTGTGGATGCAAGCTGACTGCCATTTAGGGTCAAGGGTGGAAAAGCCCAAATTCCACAATCTTTCCACCACCCTAGTCCTACCATACTCAAGTGGGAAGACATGGAATATTTGTGGATTGACCCATGCATCTTGAAATTCTTATTTAAGGCAGTGGTGGTGGAGGATATAAGCAGATTGGATCATTGTTTTCATTATAATGTTATTATGTCAATTTGTCTTTGTAACGTTCTTCTTTATCATGTAAGTTATTGTAATCACATTAGTTTTTAATAAAATTTATTCTTATACTCTTAATATTTTCTTATTCATATCATTTTGATAACTTTTCCTCAATTTGTGAACTTATACACACCAAACCTTGTGAAATTCTTTGCACAATGGTGGAGTGATCGTTATTTTTTTGTTTTTAATTCTTCAATTTTGCCCTTATGAGTCTACTTCTCACTTCCATTGAGAACACGTAATCAATGGAGGGATAATAATTTTATGGGTTTATCCAATGGATTTTAAATGCTTGGATTGGATTTTATTTCTCACTCTCTAAATGTTTATTAATTTCTTTTATTTCAGGTTTTTTTATTCAATGATTTTCTCTCTTCCTTTTCCTTATTGAATTTATCCACCCCACTTTTATGTGCTAATAATATCCTTTAACTTGGAGTGCTCATGAAAATGATCCTACAAGTGTTTAGGTTATTATAATGTGTTTATCTAGTAAGTGACGTGGTTAGTTTGAATTATTTGAATGAATCCTTCTCGAGTTAATGAAATTGAAATCATTAAAGAAAAGGAATTTATCCAATAAACCCCGATAAATAAACTTGGATCAACCCTTTACCATAAATTTAATTCACATATACCTGTTAGTGTTCATTTAAACCCATCCAACATCAACCCAAGTTTGCCACTTCATAGCCAAAAACAATCTATAGAATGTACGTGTCTGTAGGTTCCTTCTTAGGTCTCTAAGGATTCGACAACCCAAGCTAAACTTAAAGCGACCGATTAACCCTAAAAAATTGGGTAAATTTGGGCAAGACAAAATTTTGGTGCCATTTCCAGGGGCCTATGTAAGTTATCTTAGATACTACTATCCTTTTTTCACCCCACATCTCTATTCTCATCCTTAATTTCACTCCTATGGAAATATCTTTTGAACAAATCCAAGCATGGGGAACCTCTCTTTACTTTGACTACACCACACCAAGTGTGATGTACTATGAACATACTAGTTTTTATTGGTGGGATAATCAACAATCTAATCAACCAAAATGTTTTATCTCATATTTTACACAAATCATTTTGATATATAATGAGTTTCAATCCCCAAAAATCCAATCTGAACATCCTCTTGTGGACTTCCAACAACTTAATTATCCTCATGGAATAGACTATATATATCAAGCCATTTACCATCCTAATACACAACCATTACTTAATAAATTGTGTCAAAAAATGGAGAGAATGACTTCCGAGGTTTCATCCTTGTGAGTAGAACTATAAAGCATTGAAATAGTTTTGGAAACCATTCCCACTCAGGTTGTCCCTTCCTCAACATTGATATAAGAATATTGTTACCAAAAAACACATCATGAAAATACTAAATAAATTTACTTTGAATCTATTATACCTAAATAACATGAATTAATAGTTGATGGGTGTTTAAATCAAGAGAAAACTGATTTTTTGTATTCAAAATAGGGAAATTTGACATCTTGGATTGAGTGCCCAGAATATTACTCCATTAATGATTTTTCAGAACCAAAAATCACAAAACCATTGGGAGAAATAAAAAACTTCAAGTCCATAAAAATTACTAAAATTTATATTTCCAATTTTGTGGTTGAATATTCCATTCAAAAGGAATCAATTCCATTGAGAAATTTAGAAAATAAAACTGAGTTGAATTCAAAATCTTGACCTTTTTCTGAATGTCCTATCCAACCCGAGATCAAAATTATTGTCCTTCATTACCTGATAAAGTCTCCATTCATAGGTTATAACCATGAAATTTCATTTGGAATTCATTCTTCTATTGAAACCAAAATTTTTTTAATGATCATTGATGTCTTTAGAAAGACTACAGTGGAAACCAGATCAACCATTTCTGACATTCCTTGTATTTTCCCACTCATTATAGAACATAGGTCTGTACATGACCCAAATTCTAAAAAAATATTAAATATAAATGTAGTATAAGTGTATAAATATGGTGTACTTAAAATTTTCAAAGTTGGTATTGAGTAAGTTATGGGGTTTATGTCGATCTAACAACATTAAACTAAGCGCTTTTCGGGAGGCAACCCGGCTTCCGCGTTGATTTTATTTTGTGTGTTTTTGTGTTATTTTTGTTAAGGTAACCTCAAGGGGTTCCAATTATGTTCTAATTTTGTTGGTGTGTATAATTTAGGGGCTATTGAGAGTGATGGAGTTTTAGGCAATTCATATTTCCTCCAGTTGTACAAAAACAAACTGTCATCATTAACGAGGCTTCTCTGAATGACATGGAGATCAAGGGATTAAATGGGAGTAACACGAACTTCAACTTCAACCACCAGGTGAATTTTTTCCATGTTTCTTATTTCAAATTCCTTTTACAAATCCTATCCTCTACCTATATCCCCTTCTAAATTTTATTTTCTTTAAACACTGGGGACAATGTTATTTTAAGTTGGGAGGAGATGAAATAAAAAAATTTGATTTTGTGTGTATAAAAAATGTGTGGAAGGAAAACTTTCTTTAACATTGAACATGATAATACACACTGAGAAGTTTAAAATTGGATATTAAATAATTTTTCATTCCTTTATTCTGATTTTAATGCAAGTTTAAGTTCATGTGCATAGTTTTTGGAAAGTGCGATTGTCCGATGTGATTTTCACCCTTTATATTTTCATCCATTTAATAACAAAAAAACACAATGAATGTCCTCTGGATTATGGGGTATTAATTTGAGTTCTTAGGGTTCCATAATAAATGTCATATGTTTGGTGATAATTTGACTTTTAATATCAGTATTCAAAAAAAATCAAGACAAAAAAAAATCAATTTGCACGTAGAGAAATGGAATGACTAAATGTGTGGCTTTCGGTACTTGGGGATTGTGAATCCATAGTTTTTTTCCCAAATTTGGGCATTTTATCTCAATTTTTGGTAATTTGAATTTGTTTTTGATTGAGTAAACTTGAGATGATGCCTGAGTATGTGAGCTTTACTTGGTACCCTAAGGTCTTTGAGCCTAGGAGTCATCAACAACGTCTTTCTACATGGTTTGACTCGATTGAGTTCAATTTCAATTACCATAAAAAATTGCAAAAAAACACAAAATAATAATAATAATAATAATAATAATAATAATAATAATAATAATTTAATACTCATATTAATATTGAAATGTGATTCCACCTGCGCTTCTATCATTTCCCCCTTGAATAAAGATGAACCCCCATGTCTATTGTGATACAAAACACATCATCATGCTTAATTGATATTGGATGAAATATGGAGATGAATTTGAATAAAGGAATAGGATTTGGATTTGGATATTCCTATGAAACTATATTGTATTAAAATATTTTTATGTGTTTCATAATTTTTTGGTATAAGGGTTTTTGGTGATCATTTTGTATTAAAATGTTTTTGTAAAAGGGAATTCAAATTTCATATTTTTGAGATATATTTTTCTCAAGACTAGAAAAACTAAAGTTGGGGGGTGTGATTAGACATTTAATGAGTATAATATAAATTTTTAATATATATAATATCCATGTGATTCATTATTCATAAACACCATTTTAGTGAATTTTACACTTTGAACATCATTTCACCTTATGATTGTAAGTCCTTCTTAAAATGCACTATTACATGGTACATTTTTGAACACCATATAAAATACCCAATAGTATTGATTTTATTTTAATATTTAATTTTCAGGTTTCTCATTACATTGGTAACAATTAATAATTTTGGAGTACTTGAATATTCACATTGGAAGACCACCAAAGTGGGCCTTGAACTAACAACATTCTAGGCGAAGTAAAGTGGACAACAACCCAATAAAGAGACTGTATCGGCCAAGATCCAATCCCAATAATTCTGAAAACTTAACTGAAGATAAAATAAATAATGGGGAATATTTAATAAAATAGTTATAATAGTTAATTATGAGTGTTAAATGGAGTTCCATGTGGCTCAAGTTGGAGATAAAATTCTGGGCCAGATTCTGCGGCCCAGAAAAATAGCCCACCATTTTACACATATCTCGAATAAAAAATATCATTTTAGTCTGAAATTTTACAGGATATCAGGGTACTTCCTAATATAATTTTTTTTCTCCTATGGACCAACAAAATTAGGCCATATAGAACCTAATTTAGGCACCTCTATTTTGTAGATGTAAGTTGGCTTCCATTTTGGGTCAAGGGTTGAAAAGTCCAAATTCCACAAGTTTTTTTACCAGACTAGGCCTACCATACTCAAGTGGGAAGACATGAAATGTTGGGGGCTCAAACCATACCTCTTTAAATTCCTATTTAATGCAATATTGGTGGAGGATATAACCATATTGTATCTTTGTTTTCATTGTAATGTTATTATGTTGATTTGTCTTTGTAACGTTCTTCTTTCTCATGTAAGTTGTTCAAATCACCTTAGTTTTTAATAAACGTTATTATTATACTCTTATTATATTCTTATTCATATCATGTTGATACCGTTTCCTCAAAGTGTGAACTTATTCACACAAAACCTTGTGAAATTCTTCACACAATGGTGGAGTGATCGTTATTTTGTTGTTTTTACTTCTTCAATTCCGCCCTTATGAGTCTACTTTCCACTTCTATTGAGAAAAAGTCATAAATGGAGGGCTAAAACTTTTATAGTTTGATACAAGGGTGTAAAAATGGGCTATATTTGATGTTATTTATCTCTCTCTAAATTTTTATTAATTTCTTTTATTTGAGTTTTTTTATTCAATGATTTTCTCTCTTTCTCTTCCTTATTGAATTTATTCGTCCCACGTTTATGTGAAAATAAGATCCTTTACCTTAGAGTGATAATGAAAATTATCCTAAAAGTTTATAGGTGATTAGAATGTGTTTTTGAAGGTTTTTAACTAGTAAGTGACGAGGTTAGTTTGAATTCATTGAATGAATCCTTCTCGAGTTAATGAAATTGAAATCATAAAAAAAAGGAATTCATCTAATCCACCTCGATCAATAACCTAGGATAAAACCTTTATAATAAATTGAATTCAAATAGACTTGTTAGTGTTCATTTAAACTCATCTAAAATCAACCCAAGTTTCCCACTTCATAGCCAAAAAAAATCCATATAATGTACGTGTCTCTAGGTTCCTTCTTAGGTCTCTGAGGATTCTTGTGTAAATTTGGGAGTGGCCAAATTTTGGAACCATTTCTAGGGACCTAAGTAAGTTATCTTAGACACTACCATACTTTTCTCACCCCAAATCTCTATTCTCATCCCTGATTTCACTCCTATGGAAATCCCTTTTGAACAAATCCAACCATGGGGAACCTCTCCCTACTTTGACTACCCCAAACCAAGTGTGATGTAAAATGAACATTATAGTTTCTATTGGTGATATAATCAACAAAATAATCCACAAAAATGTTTAAACTCATATTTTCCACAAATCATTCCAACATATAATGAGTTTCAATCCTCACAAATCCAATCTGAACATCCTCTTATGGAATTCCAACAACTTAATTATCCTCATTGAATAAACCATCTATCTCAACCCCTTACCCATAATTATCCACAACCATTACTTTATAAATTGTGTCAATAAATGGAGATAATTAATTCTGAGGTTTTATACTTGAGAGTAGAACTACAAAGCATTGAAAAAGTTTTAGAAACCATTCCCACTCAGGTTGTCCCTTTCTAAACATTGATAGAAGAATCTTGTTACACAAAAATACCTCCTAAAAATGATAAAGAAATTTACTTTGAATATAGGATACCTTAAGAACATTAATTAATAGTTTATGGTGTTTAAATCAAGAGGAAACTGATTTTTTGTATTCAGAAGAGGGAAATTTGACATCTTGGATTGAGTATCCGGAATATTACTTCATTAATGATTTTTTAGAACCAAAAATCACCAAAACATTGGGAGAAATAAAAAATTTCAAGTCAATAACCATTAATGAAACTTATATTTCCAATTTTGTGGGTGAATATTCCATTCAAAAGGAACCAATTATATTGAGAAATTTAGAAAATGAATCTGAGTTGGATTCAAAATATCGACCTTTATCTGAATGTCCTATCCAACCTAATCTCAAAATTATTGTCCTTAATTCCCTGATCAAGTATCCCTTCATAGGGTATATCCATGAAATTTTAGTTGGAATTCATTCTTCTCTTTAAACCAAAAAATTTGTAATGATCATTGATGTCTTTGGCAAGACTACAGTGGAAACCAGATCAACCATTTCTAACATTCCATGGATTTTCCCACTCAATGTAGAACATAGGTTTGTACATGAAACAAATTATAAATAAATAATCAATATTAATCTAGTATAGGTGGGGAAATATGAGGTCCTTAAAATGTTGAAAGTTGGTATTGGGTAAGTTAGAGGGGTTCATGTCGAGCTAACGACATTAAACTAAGCGCTTTCTGGGAGGCAACCCGGCTTCTGCGTTGATTTTATTTTGGTGTTTTTGTGTTATTTTTGTTAAGGGAACCTCAAGGGGTTCCCATTGTGTTCTAATTGTATTGGTTTGTATGATTTAGGGGCTAATGATATTGATGTATTTTTAGGCAATTCATATTTCTTCCAGGTGTAAAAACACAAACTGTCATCATCAATGAGGCTTCTTCGAATGATGTGGAGATCAAGGGATTAAATGGGAGTAACACGAACTTCAACTTCAACCACCAGATGAATTTGTTCCATGTTTCTTATTTCAAATTAATTTTATAATTCCTATCCTATACCTCTATCCCATTATAAATTTTATTTTCTTTAAACACTGGGGATAATGTTATTTTAAGTTTGGGGGGAGATGAAATAAAAAAATTTCTTTTGTGTGCATAAAAAAATGCATGTAAGGAAAAATTTATTTAACCTTGAACATGATAATACACATTGAAAAAATTTAAATTGGAGATCAAATATTTTTTCATGCCTTGATTCTGATTTTAATTCAAGTTTATGTTCATGTGAATATATTTTGGAAAGTGTGGTTGTTCGATGTGATTTTTCACCCTTTATATTTTCATCCATTTAATAACAAAAAAACAAAATGAATGTCCTATGGATTTTGGGGTATTATCTTGAGTTCTTGGGGTTACATAATAAATTGCATATGTTTGGTTATCGTTTTAATTTTAATATGAGTATTCAAAAAAAACCAAGATAAAAAAAATCAATTTGCACATAGAGTAATGGAATGACCTAATGTGTGGCTTTAGGCACTTGGGGATCATGAATCCATAGTTTTTTTTCCTGAATTTGGGAATTTATCTCTATTTGTGGTAATTTTAATTTGTTTTTTATTGAGTAAAATCAAGATGATGCCTGAGTATGCGAGCTTCACTCGATTCCCTAAGGTCTTTGAGCCTGGGAGTCATCGACAAAGTCTTGCTACATGGGTTGACTCGATTGAGTTCAATTTCAATTACCATGTAAAAATTGAAAAAAAATGAAAAAATAATAATATTTGAATACTCATCTTAATATTGAAATGTGATTCCACCTAGCGCTTCTGTCATTTCCCCCTTGAATAAATATGCACCCCCATGTCTATTGTGATACAAAACACATCATCATGCTTAATTGATATTGGATGAAATATGGCGATGAATTTGAAAAAAGGAATGGGATTGGAATTGGGATATGCTTATGAAAATATCTTTCATTAAAATATTTTTATGGGTTTTATAATTGTTTGGTATAAGGATTTTTGGTGATCATTGTGTATTAAAATTCTTTTGGAAAAGGGAATTCGAATTTCATATTTTTGAGATATATTTTGCTCGGGACTAGAAAAACTCAAGTTGGGGGTGTGATTATCCACTTAATGAGTATAATATTAATTTTTAATATATATAATATCCATGTGATTCATTATTCATAAACACCATTTTAGTGCATTTTACACTTTGAACATCATTTCACATTATGACTGTAAGTCCTTAAAATGCACTATTACATAGTATATTTTTGAACACCATATAAAATACCCAATAGTCTTGATTTTATTTTAATATTTAATTTTCATGTTTCTAATTACATTGGGAACAATTCATACTTTTGGATTACTTGAATATTCACATTGGAATACCACCAAAGTGGGCCTTGAACTAACAACATTCTGGACGAAGTAAGCTGTAAAACATCCCAATAAAGAGACAGTAGCGGCCAAGATCCAAGAACAATAATTCCAAAAATTGAACTGAAGATAAAATAAATCATGGGTAACATTTAATCCAATAGTTAAAAGAGATAATTCTGATTTTTAAAGGGAGTTCCATGCCTCCCAAGTTATAGATAAAAATATGGTCTAGATTCTGCGTCCCAAAAAAACAGCCCACCATTTTACACATATCTCAAATACCAAATATCATTTCAGTATTAAATTTTATAGGATATCAGGGGACATCAGAATATCCATTTTGTTCTTCAATGTACCACCCAAATTCATCCATATAGAACTTAATTTAGGCACCTCTGTTTTGTGGATGCAAGCTGGTTGGCATTTCGAGTCAAGGGTGGAAAAGTCCAAATTCCACAAGTTTTCCACCAGCCTAGGCCTACCATACTCAAGTGGGAAGACATGACATGTTGGGGGATCGACCCATGCCTCTTTAAATTCCTATTTAATGCAGTATTAGTGGAGTATATAACCATATTGGATCTTTGTTTTCATTGTAATGTTATTATGCTGATTTGTCTTTGTAACGTTCTTCTTTATCATGTAAGTTGTTCGAATCACCTTAGTTTTTAATAAAAGTTATTATTATACTTTTATTATGTTCTTATTAATATCACATTGATACTGTTTCCTTAAGTTGTGAACTTATTCACACAAACCTTGTGAAATTCTTCACACAACGGTGGAGTGATCGTTATTTTGTTGTTTTTTAATTCTTCAATTCTGTCCTTATGAGTATACTTCAAACTTCCATTGAGAACACGTAATCAATGGAGGGCTAAACAATTTATAGTTTGATCCAAGGAAGTATAAATGGGATAGATTGGATTTTATTTCTCACTCTCTAAATGTTTATTAATTTCTTTTATTTGAGTTTTTTTATTCAATGATTTTCTCTCTTCCTCTTCCTTATTGAATTTATTCACCCCAATTTTATGTGCTAATAAGATCCTTTACCTTGGAGTGATCATGAAAATTATAATACAAATTTATATGTGATTATAATATGTTTTTTAAGGTTTTTAACCAGTAAGTGATGAGGTAATTTTGAATTCATCGAATGAATCCTTCCCGAGTTAATGAAATTGAAATCGTTAAAAAAAATAATTCATCCAATCCACCCCCGAGCAATAACCTAGGATGAACCCTTTCTCATAAATTGAATTAACATAGAACTATTAGTGTTCATTTAAACCCATCTAAAATCAACCCAGGTTTTCCACTTCATAGCCAAAAAAAATCCATAGAATATATGTGTTTATAGGTTCCTTCTTAGGTCTTTGAGGATTCGATAACCCTAGCTAAACTACATGCGACCGCTTAACCCTAAAAACTTGGGTAAATTTGGACAATACCATTCAAACTCTCCCCAAATCTAGGTGTTTAAAGTCTCTCCCAAATACCAATTCCAAGTTCCTTAAGGGTCCCTTTAAGGAGGTGATATTAAAGAGGCAACTTTCTCAAACCACATATCTTATGTTCTTTTCTTCTTCTACTTTATCCTCACCTACTTAATACATTAAAGAATAATAGATATAGTATCATTTATATACTGAAATTTTATATTTATAATGGAATATTTTCTATCCACCCATTTTCTTATCTCCACTTATTCAAATAAATGAAACCATTTTCCAAATTATGGTAGTTAACCATCTCTACGGATAATGTTTTTTTTTGTTTTCCATTACTGCCTTCAAGGCTGGTCATAAAAGTATTATTTTGGTCGAATAAGATTTTAATAACTATATTATAACCTAATTCATGTTTTTTAACTAATATATAGACATAATATTAAATAAAATGAAACTCGTTTGTGATGGTCGGAAAAACCACCAAAATAAACTAAATATTTATCATTAACTTTTTATCAAATAAATAATTCTCATGTTAGAAAGAAAAATGATATATGGGACCATTTAAACTTATGTATGTGAATTAATACCATTAAATTTCACTTCTAGAGTTTTATTTACATTTTACAATAACATCCATAATTATACACAAGTGAACCGACCATGAAACCATGAAACAAACGCACCCAAAACAATGAAAATAATGAAATATTATTAATAAATGGGTGGTAATATGTTATAAAAGGATGATATAATGTATTATAAATATGGATATAGTTCTTTAATAAATTAATAACATTATTTAAACCATTATACAGGAGATTTAAGTATGAAAAATTAAAGGTAAGCATGAGGTAAGGGATTTCTTAACTCAATTTCTATTCATTGGGTTAAACTTCTACTTCATTTATTATGCCATGTTAAGATTTTTTGTGAGATGAATTTTGATTATATTATTTTTTATTTACACTTGTTTTATGTTGATTTATATCAGATAAAAATAATTGATTCATTTAATTAATTCTCACTTCAATGATATGATATTTATATGGGGCTTTCATTTAAAAATTATATATTTTTAAAGTTTCCCTTAAAAATATATTTTTATTTAATGTTTATGTTTTCTATAATTTTTTTCAAAAAAGTTTTTAATATTATACTATGAATATTTAAATTAATTTTTACCCATTTTTTACTTTTTAAAAAATGTTTTTAAATGTATATGTTTTAGTTTTCAAAACAAGTTTCTTTGAGACTTTTCTGATAAAAAATACGGAAGAAATGTTTCTTTAACTTATACGAAATGAGTGAATTTTCTTGTTGTCCTAAAAACATAATGTTTTGAAGATTTATTTACAATTTTACAAGTTCATATTCAAAGAAAATGTATAATTTCATGATGTTTTAAACATATGTAATTTTTAAAGTGAAAAGGGTATTTTCTTAAAGAAATTTTCAATGATTTCATTTTGAAGTATTTTCATCTATGTCAAGATCCTTTGTTGAATATTTTTCTTCATTGAGGTTGATTTATTATGATACAATATTACATACTTTATTAAATGTTTTATGATTAGTTCAATTAGGGATATATTATTTTGATATAATTCACCATATTACTATGGATGGTTTGTGATTATGTTTATTGATTGGGGAAAGTTATTTACATTTTATATGCTAGTTTCAATATAAATGTATATGTTGATTATGTTTAACCACTTTAATAATAGGAATTAATTGAACTTAGTAATTGATATGCGGGGTCTTCTATAGACCCTCAATGTATCAGTAGGTATCATGAGACAAACTAGTTTGAATATTGGCTGATGTCTTACCCGTTTATGTATGGTGTCCTAACCGAATCCTTGATGATATATTTATGATGTCCCACATTATGAATTACCTCATTATGATATTTGTTATTGATTTCCATGTGATTATTTGATTATTAAAATATTCATGGTTAAGTTTTCTATCTTGTGTGATTATTTATATGACATTATTTGATCATCTTTTTTTCTAGCCATATTATGCTTAGGTTATTGATTAAATGGATTGTATTTCAGTAATTTACCTTAGCATAATTTTTTATTCTTATTTATGATAGATTCCACTATACTTAACCCTTACTGAGCATTTTATCTCACCCCTTTCTTATGTTTTATTTTTTCCCCAGGTTTCCAAGAAGTTTATTACTATTGATTTGTAGGGTTAATCTAAGTGAATAATAGTGTCCTCAAAGGATTCACTATATTTCATTTTATATTTTCAATTGTGATTTAGGGTTAAAGTATATATCTAGTTTTCCAAAACTATTAAATTGTTTGGTCCTTTATGATTTGATTCCTTGTATATTGTGCCAATCTAATAAAGTAATCACCAACTCTAGGCTATTAGGGTTTTGGTCTGTACAACCATAACACTCCCCCCAAAAGGTTCCAAAATTCCAGTGGATGGCATATAATTCGAAACAAAAGAGGTATTACGACACCCCATTCACATTAAAAAGATGAATAAAGGAAAACTAACATAGTTCGACCCATATCCTTGAGTATAAAGGATCTAGAAGGATAACTGAAAGAAAAAAATTGCAAGGGAGGAATTTAAAATTGAGACTCTAAGGAGGTCTCCCCACTATATAATTTTTCTAGTTATCATGGTGGGTCAAACGAAACTGGACCCACAAGACACCACATAACCTCTACAACATAAAAAAACCTAATACCAATCATGAAACCTAACACCTTATTCATAACTCCATCAAGGTGGCACAACTCTCTCAAAAATGACATAAAGGATAAATAATCTAAAGAAAAAACCAAAATCAAAATATAGAAAATCTAAAATGGATAAGAAATGAGTAAGAGGATAGTAGGATCCTAATAGAATCCATTAACACTTGAAAATTAACAATAAAAATTACTAAAGTATAATAAAATCTCAATCAGAAGCACTCCAACCAACCTCAAACACTCTATTGGTACCAAAGACTCCAAAGAATTACCATATTAGGAAAGAGGAATAGATCCAACTTAGAGAGCCTTAAGAAAAAACATGCCTCAACTAGATAAATATGGTCTCTAATCTTGGATCAATAGGGGATAACCTGGGACCTACGATTAGAACACCGCCCCTTGGTGAACCCAACATATCAAAAGACAAAGCAACCATCCCAATAATCCAACCAATCACCTGAGACTCCCCACCAAAATGAAGTGATACAAATACTGAGGCATACAAATAATCAAAATAGATGATCACAAAAAAATCATAACTCATCAAGGAATAATCATGGGGATGCCTAGAGAAACACTAATTCAAAATTTCCTAAAATACCCCCACTTCACTAAATCAACAAACATAAACCTAAAACAAAGACAACCATCAACAATTTACCAAAATCTACCTCCACCTAAACAATATAATGAGACATACTAGTGACCAAACATCCACTATTTATCAAGACTTTATGGGGAATACTCAAAATAACATGAAATGTGAATCTATTCATTCACTTTTACCTGGTTCAAATAAAATATTTTCGGCATAAATTGCAAATATGATAAAAAAAATTCCCTAAAACAAAATAATTTCACCAAAATACCATATTTTACCATTTAAAATCCCAAACTTTGAATTGCAAAGATCAAAAATCATTTTTTCAAAACATACCTTGATAATTTTTCATCCTCATTTTACAATTTTTTTTTCAAAATTACAATTAAAAGAACTCAAAAAATTTAAATTAAAATCCCCACGTGGAAAAAACCACTCTATGTAAAATATTGAAATTAACTTTCAAACCATTTTCAAAAATCAAGGATTTTCCTTTAAAACATATTTTAAATCACCCAATCATTACTAAAACCATTTTTGAAATTTCTGAAAACCCCTTGCTAAATTTAAAACTGTTCCTCACCACTTAAAACCATTTTGAAATACATGATCCTATTTTAAGATCATAAAAGTTTACTTGAAAAAAAATTTAAAACCCAAAAAACCTTTTCATTAAACCTTAATAAAAAATTAATTAATCAACATCACACAAAATGTGGATAACCAATAAGGGACTAGTGACCATGCATGAATTGGCCACATGGCTTGGTAGAACATGTGAAAATAACACAACCATCACCAAGAGTGACATAAACCATGTACACAGGCTTCACATGTGTTACCAAGACAGGAGAGCTTATAATGTACCACAAGCTCAACTCCCATTTCTTTCTATAATAAAATAAATCATAAGATAAACCACAATGATCAAGAAACCATCAATTAAATAAAAAAAAATTAGAATGATTAAAAAAATCTCAAAATAAAAAATTAAATCCCAACATCCCATGGTAACTCAGGTTTCATCATGATTAGTGGTGATCAAGAACCAAACCTTGACCTACCTTATAAGATATGATAATCCTATATCTATCTACCAGACATACCAAATAATAAGGGCCACTTTAAAAACCTATTCCCTCTTATGAACCTAACTATGATACCATTTTTCATAGACCAACTCAAGTTGTCCATCCATTAGACGCCATACCTGACCCACGATGTACCTAAAGGCATCCCCGATCCCCCTGGGCTGATGAAAAGTGTTATTGGAAGAAAATTAAATGGTTTGGAATGATTTATACTATAAAATAAACTATACAAGAAGTGAAAATTCTATTGAAAATATGAAATTATTGATCCATAGGTTGGATTTCCATGCTAGAAGCAAATAAGAAAAAGATAATAAATCAATTATAATATGAAAGAAATATGGACAAAGAAATCCCTCTGATCACCCTCCAAATGCCTTGTCCTGTAGCAGTACCCTCTTCTCACCTCTAATTCCCTCTACAAATATCATCGCCACTAGAACTAAAAGCAGGAAAAGGCCTATTTGGCCGATGTGATAAAAAAAAACTAAAAAAACAACAACTTACATACCTCCATGTGACTCCAAGAGTCACCACACAAAACTAAAATCTCAACACTCAAAGATTGATAAATGAAGATCCAAAACCTACAACCAAAATAATATGATAAGAATAAGTAATAAGCTCAGTAGACTCACCAAAGGAAAACCACACCCCAAGTTTAATCTTTAAATAAAGGATGCATTTGGTATTAGTTTGAAATACATTAATTAAAAATAGGTTTCCCAAGCATAATAACATAAAATACAATATAATTTTAAAAAAAATTTATTCCTTATTTTATTTAAATGAACATAGTCACTTGGAAATAATTTACTGGGCTGAAGCCTTATTAATTTAAACACCCACTTGAAAACCAGTTTTAAAACACTTTTAAGATAGCATTTTCAATACACTTTAGAATACTATTTTACTAAATATGGGTAATGCTTAAGAAATAATAAAAGGCTATAAATCATGTGAAAAATACAATAATTCAGAATCAAAAGAAATTCATGAAATCAATAATTTAAAATGAGCATCATGAGAGAAATATACTAAGGGTCACTAAGGGTTATGGGAAACCTAGACATACAACAAAAATTAGAGAGCCCCTCAATTAGTGGAAAGAGAAACACTTTACTAAAAAATGGAAGGGGTGATAAACACATATACTTAAATAGCATAACTAGTGGAAAGGTAACTTTTCCCTTCTAAGTTCACCTACCCAAGCACCCATGCATCCCCATGAGGTTTAAATAAAATGACCAAAAATAGTAAAATACTACATCAATAAGAAATTACATAGATACCATAACCATATAAAATCCATAAACATTTCCAATTTAGACCATACATCCAAATTCCCCAATCACAACACATAAAATTTCCATTTATAGTCAATCAAGGGTTTAACACTTATTCTAAAGGTTTCAATTGACCCTTATAATTTATTTTATAAATACACTCAAGATTATTTGAAAACTAGGTTTGAGTATTAGAATTAAATTGCCAAAGTATATCTCTAATGTTATGATTATATACATCCATACACACACAAATATATATCTTAGTGCACAAATTCACTCACTCTCATGTGAACTGGTACACACACACACACATATAGTATACCCATTTATAATATCATAACCAACCATACCTCAAAATATATTCAAAATATCAGATTTTTTTTTTTAAATTTTTATTATTTACATGGAATTTTAAGAAATAACTTGAAATGCCAGTAAAACTAAGAATCAATTAATAATTCCTTTTTTGAAAACTAAAAAACCTTTTGAAACAACAAAAACCATAAGTAAAAACCATCAGGGTAGTCCATTGAACCCTTGGTGTGGATGGCGGTTTCCAAATAATTTTAAATTACACATGTCACGACCCGTCCTAGAGAGGCCTGTTCCCTGACTACCCTAAGCCCGCCTCCAATAGGCCAGGGGATAATGACTAGCACCAAGTAGGCATATCCCACAAATGGGAGGCATTAGCCTTAAGTACCTGTATGCATTCACACATCTCCAAGATACAAATGATGAAATATAAAAACACTAAATAAACAATACATGGAACCACTATATCCCACAAACAAAGTACAATAGTGAAAGTACAATAAAGTAAATAGGGTTAGAATATAAGCCCACTAAAAAGAGTCTGTAACCACAATTCCAACACATAAGAAAAGAAGTACTAGGACTACTGTCTGAACCGTAGGAACACGCCTCATTTTTCTGGCCTCATTAAGCACCACCTGGTCCTAGTCCACCTAGGACTCTATCAAAGGGTAAATTGTTTACACAAGACACAACACTTGCGGTCAAAGCCCATGTAGGGGTGAGTATAACAATACTCAGTAGGACACCCCAAAACCACAAAGGAAATACCACAAAAAAAACACTGAAGGAAATACCATGAAGGAAATATCACCAAAGAAATACCATGGAGGAAATACCAATAAGGAAATACCACAAAGGAATTACCACGAAGGAAATACTACCAAGGATATACTATAAAAGAAATACCACCAAGGAAATACCACCAAGGAAATACCATGAAGTAAATACCACTAAGGAAATACCATGAAGGAAATAAAACCAAGGAAATACTACAAAGGAAATACCACAAAGGAAATACCATAAAGGAAATACAACCAAGGATATACTAGTCATCTCCACACAAGTACATATCAACAAAATATATAATAAGAATTATCCACATATACTCAATCCAATAACACACATAGTCTCAACAAGACATAGTCTCCATAAGACACACAGTATCCATAAGACACATAGTCTCCATAAGAAACTTAGTCTCTATAAGGAACACAGTCTCTATAAGACACATAGTCTCTAGGTCACAGCTAGCCATAAAAATGTTTGCTCGAAGCATACTCGTTCTGGGAGAACTCACTCCTCAATTCATTAGGTCATATTCAAAATAAAAAAAATACACTTATTATATATTGAAATGACTGTCTCATCATAAGGGTACTAATTCCATAGACGATTCGTCAATCAGACATCCAGTTTGAAAGTTATGGGGGTTTGAAGTTTCAAAGGATGGGGGGTCACAAGGCCTGTGAACTGACTCACGGTCGGTCCACCAACTATAGCAGTCGATTTTCATGGTTGTCTGTGCCCCTAGCTACCATGGCCGCATGGAAGCTAGATCGACCATGTCTTATGGTAGACCACTATGGCCGATCGTGGCCCGGTTCCAACCCAGTCCCCCTGGGTCTGACATGCTTGGCCCTGCCCGCATGGGCCTGACCCACCTGGACCAAATCAGTTGGCCAGGCCTGCTCCACTTGAGCCTGGACCACTCCATTTGGGCCTGACCCATCACCCTGGGCTTAACCCATCACGCCTGACCAGACCCGCTCGTGCATGGGCCTCCTTTCCTGGACCCGCCTGGTCTACATCCCATGTCCCACATGGCCACCGCCGCATTCTGCATCCACCACATGTGACCGATGCCTCCACCACATCCTATGTCCTAACCTTATTTTCCGTCGCCTTCTGCAACCGTGGCCATGACTGCCTCTAGTTACCGCACCGACTCACACCACCTCGCCGAACCACCGCGCCGCCTTACCGGACCATCATACCGGTGTTCCCTTCTGTGGACCACCGAGCCACCTCCAATGCCCAAAATTTGAAATGACCACAGATATGGGATCCTTGGGTTCCAATCTTCACATATCCGGCCTCTGTTCTCAGTTTTCCTCCAATCTGGGGGTATGATTGCATTCGGAGCCACCCGACAAGTCAAACAATGGCCACAGGGGTCCAACGATGAAGAACGGGAAGAACATGGGAGAGAAAATCATGAAGAATAAATTGAATAATGAACCTCAGTCCTTGTTCGTGTTGGCCTCAATACATTTCCATTACAAGGATAAACGAAGAGGAATTTAAAACAAACTCCCGTTAATAAACCCTACAAATAATATCATATCCTGTAATAATGACTGATTCAAGGACTAATATTTTTGTTTATTGGCCCGTGTTCATTGTAGAATCTAAGATCAAGGAATAAAAAACACAAAACAACACACCCTACCTTGATTCATATTAGTCACTGATGAAGGAAGATCATTGTGTCATCACCGTTAGCAATGTTCCTTCGAATCAGCCGCACATTGATTGTCGATCCACGATCTGTCATCGTTTGACAAGGAAAAATACTCCAAGATCTCCCTAGAGATTCTATGGAATTCCCAGGGTTATGTTTCTAGCCCTGGGATTTCTGAATAAGGATACTTTTAAAGGAAATCATCATTGTGTCAAAAAAATAATTTTTATTTAAATTATTTAATGGCGATTACGTCCTTTTCAAGTTTTTCTACAAAATACCCGTGCTGACTAAAGTTTAGTCGCACCTAGGGAAAAAACCACATTAAAAACTCAACGGTGGTCTCTAATTTTCAATTTGAGTCACCATTCTGGATTTATTCAGATTTAAAAATAAAATAATTTTATTTAATAATTTTATTTACAGTTATGTCCTTGGTGAATTTTTCTCCAGATGACCCGTGTAGACCAAAATTAGGATGCGCCTAGGGTAAAGATACCATTTTGATCTCAACGGTGTGCTCAAATTTCTGATCCGAGCAACTGTTTAAGAGTTATTCCACTTTTTCAGGAAAACTGTGTACATATGCTATTAAAAGTTTAATATTTTTCAAAGAATTGTTCTAGGAACATCGGGCCTCAGAATCGTATTCCGTCTCAGTTCTTAGTCTCGAAATTAACCCATGTAATTTCTAAAAATAATACAGATAAATTTTTGGATGTTACATTCTCCCCACCTTAGGGATTTACATACACGAAAATCTAAAACAAGGGATAGTGAGCACAAATCTTAGCCTCCTGCTCCCATGTGATCTCTTGGAGATTCTTGTGCCACCAACGAAGGTGGAAAAAAGGAATTGATCGCCCATAAAGGATCCTACCAAATCTGGCCAAAGTCTAACATGTAATCCCTCAACATGTCATCTAGAACCTAAATGGTTTGCTCAGTCTGGTCATCCGTGTATGGGTGAAACGCTGTGTTCAAGCATAATTGAGTCCCAAACACCTCCTAAAATCGCTTCCAAAACTGGGATGTAAAGCGAGCATCATGATCTGAAATAGTCATTGAGAGAACTCCATGGAGTTAAACTATCTCCTGCATATAGAGTCATACCAATCTCTCTACTGAACTCTGCTCCCAAATAGCTATGAAGTGGGATGAATTGGTGAGTCGGTCAACGATCACCCAAATGGAATCGTGTCTCCTGGACGCATGTGGTAAACCCATCATGAAATCCATCAATATCTCATCCCACTTCCATTACATAACCTCAATGGGTTGGGATAAACCTTCTGGAACCTAGTGCTTGGCCTTCACCTACTGAAAAGCGAGACATCGAGAAACAAACTCTGCAACTCCCTTCTTCATCCTTGGTCACCAAAACTGACATCGGAGGTCCTGGTACATCTTCACCACACCTAGATGTACCTCCAAAAGGGTATTTATGGAACTCCCTCAAAACATCCTCCCACAATTCTACTGGTACTACTGTGCGCCCTCTGAAAAGAACAACGCACTCCCCACCTTTAGAATATCCATAAGGGGAATGCCCCATGGACATCTGAACACATAAAGTCTCATAGTAGGTATCCCCAAGATGTGCCTCCCTGACTCGCTATAAGAGAGGAGGGGTAACAACCATCAACTATAGGTAAGCTGATCTATCTGCATCCACAAAGGATATCTACAACGAGGCCAATTTCTCCAATGACTCGTTCAGTAACTACAAACTGGATATCCTACTGAGAGCATCTTCGACCACATTCCCCTTCACAAGAGTATAAAAAATCTCAAAGTCATTGTTTTGGAGGAACTCTATCCATTACCTCTATCTCAAGTTTAGATCCTTTTATTACAATATATACTTGAGACTCTTATGGTCATAGTAGACGATAAAATGATCACCTATCAGGTAGTGTTTCCACATCTTCAAAGTGAATACTACCACTACTAACTCAAGATCACGGGTCATGTAGTTCTTATAATGTGATCTTAACTAACATGAAACATAGGAAATCACATTTTCACCTAAACCAAGATACAACTAAGCCTGGTTCCTAATGCATCACATAACACTGCGTACTCAGTACCCTCCTCTAGAAATCTCAAGATGGGAGAACTCATTAATCTTTGCCTCAACTACTAAAAAGTCTCCTGGAACTTCTCCATCCACACAAAATCCTGTCACTTTCATGTCAAAGATTTCAAGGATTCTTCCACTCTGGAAAATTCGGGTATAAACGTTTGATATTACCCATCCAAATTAAGGAAGCTCCTCATCTCAGTAACACTCTTGGGTGGCTCCCAAGCTAGCATTGCCTCAATCTTCACTAGATCCACTACAACTTTGGCCTTTGAAATGACATGTCCCATAAAATGGACCTCCAAATTCTATAACTAAAACTTAGAGAGCTTACCATAAATCCGGTTCTCTTAGAGTGTGTTTGGGACCATCCTTAAGTGTCTCGCATGCTCCTCTTCAGATGTTGAGTACACTAGGATGTCATCAATGAAGACAACTATGAACCCGTATAAGTAAGGCTAAAAGATCCAGCTCATGAGTCCCATGAACATTGTTGGGGTGTTATTAATTCCAAATGGAATCACTAAGTACTCATAGTGACCATAATGACTCTTGAAGTCCGTCTTCAGTATGTCCTCATCCCGTACTCGTAGCTGGTGATAACCTGATCTGAGGTCAATTTTCAAGAACCACCGTGCCCCTTTTAACTAATTTAAGAGGTCATAGATCCTCATTGGTGGATACTTATTATTCACAATCACATGGTTTATGTTTTGAAATTCCACACATAAACTCAAGCTCCTGTCTTCCTTCTTGGAAAACAAAACTAGGGCTGACCAGGGTGAACACTAGGTCTCACAAAACCCTTCCTCTACAAGTCCTCCAACTACAACCTCATCTCATGAAGCTCTATGAGAGCCATCTAATATGAAGGTGTAGAGATTGATGTTTTCTCAAGGTATAGATCAATGTAAAAGTATACCTCCCTATAAAGAGGTAATCATGGAACATCCTCAGGAAATATGTCCTCATACTCTTTCACCACTGCAGGAAACTATGGACTCAAATCATTCACTCCACCGAGGATTAGGCTACCCAACTGATGAGTGATAGGATGAACCCTCCTATGTGTGAGTCCATCCTATGTTGTTTGTATTTCCTTTTCACCAAAAAAGGAAAACCTAGTCCCATCACTATAGACACACCACACTCTACACTTAAAACAGTCAATCTGAGCATGAACTGTGGATAACTAGTCCATACCAAGAATGACGTCGTAAAGCCTCAATGCTACTACCAAGAGATACCAACTAAAACTCTTGATTCTATGAGCCATGCCACACTATTAGAACTAGTGAGTGATCATTGGGTCTCCTCTAGTAGGAGTATCCAAGTATAAGGGTTGAGTTAATGGTTTAATAGGAATATCTGAGTCTCAAACAAGATTAATGGAAAGAAAATAATGACTAGCACCCATGTCTATTAAAACTATAGCTAATGTGGAAAAGAAATTGATCATACCTCTTATCATCCCTGGAGACTTAGGATCATAGGCCTCCATCACCTACAGTTGGCCTCATCCCTGTCCACTAGCTCCCTGAGCCTAGCATGGACTACCTGGGGGTGGTGGTGGTAACATGTCAAAATGTTGACCACATCCTACTGATCCCTCAACTCCTCTTCCACATCAATTTACCTTAGGATCTATCTTCTCCTATCACAATCTTTTCCTTAGTGGCCCATCCATAATCTCTCTATCAGAAATATGGCAGGTTGGACAATATCTAGCGAGATTTCCTCTGCCATCACATGAAAATCATTACCTCTCTCTATGATTACCAAACTCACCCCATGAGCCTCGAGCTATAGATCCCTTATCCTAGGACCTCCTCTTGAAAAGTCTGGAATGTCCAAGTCCCTGAGGCTGACATCGGATCGCTGCTACCAAGGTCTCTACTCCTGCTCTTCCACTGCTGACAACCAATGGTTGTATCCACTTATCCAAGAAACTTTTGACCACTAGATCTTTCTCAAGAACCCCAAAATAAGTTGGAATGAATAGAGGGATAATGTTGGATCAAATTTCCCTATGAAGATCTCACTCGAAGGTCTGAGCCCTAAACCCCTAGTTGTGTATCATTTCCATTAATTACTTGGAAAGATTGGTATGTCTCGATGAATACTTAGATACCGACATGTTGTACTGATGGAGCTGTAGAAGCTCCTATACATGCATAGAACTTATATTATAAGGTGAGAACTCTTCTCTGAAAAGGTTATCAAACTCTATCCACAAAAGAGTCGCCTCATCGCAAGATTGGGTAACCAAACCCCACCATCACCCTACTAATCCACATAGAAGGCTCAATGCCAGGACTAACATCTGATCTATTGGTGTCCTTAATAGATGTAAAACTTAGGTCACCACCTAAATCTATTCCTCATATGCCTAAGGGTTTATCTCTCCTAGAAACCTAAGGGGTCTCTGTCACTGAAACTCGAGAAGCATGCTCAGCCTGCGCTCCTCATCCGCTGGTTCTACGGGTACCATGTGCTACTCTACAGGTGGTGGTATAGATGGTGCACCACATGGAGGTGATATCTATAATACAAACCCCTATACCAATGTCTCATGTAGTACCCCCGGTTTCTAGGATTACATCTTCCACATGACTTCCTGTGTGCAGAAAGTATTTATGTTGGGGTGTTTGTAACATCCCATTACCTTGATCGGGTAAGTTTTACCTATTTTTAAGTTCCATTTTTGCTTCAAAGTCCTTAGGAGTAGTTTTCTATATTTTCTGTAGGCTTCAAAGTAGGTACACATTGTGTACTAGTGGTACATGTTGTGTACTAGAGGTAAACTCTGTGTAGGTACACTCTGTGTAGGTACACACTGTGTACTGGAGGTACACGATGTGTAGGTACACACCATGCCTTGGTGGTACACATAGTGTAGGGGTTAAATATTAGTTTTTTTAACCTGAGGTGATGGATTTTTCTGTGTAGCTTATCCAGCGTGGCCTACACGATGTGACCAAGGGGTACATGTCGTAACCTGACCCGCTCCCAGGTTAAAGTCACACATTCAGCTATTTTGGTTCGATCTTTCCTTCGACTATTCATTGTTCTCAACCCTAGGATGACCCTAGGTTATTTTTAGAGGATCCACATCTCCTGGATAAATTCAATTGGATTTAGATCTTTGTTGCGTCTGCGGTGTGTCTCTCTGGGTAAGTGTTCTTTCGGGTTCTTCATTGCGGTTCATCATTCTTCTCACATCTTCTTAGATCTACTTAGAACTACTTCTCCTCTCCTATTGGGTTCTCAGATATACACCTATTATGGGTATATCTAGGTTTTTGGATGGAAAATAATTTGATTTTTGTCTTTTTTGTTGGTTTGAGAAGAGTTCTAAGGTCATTTTTGTGGAGAATCAACCTGGGTTCTTGTGCGTTCTTCACCCATTATTGAGTTTTGTCAAAACCTTCATGGTAGGTGAATTAACTCTCATATACTCTTGCTATAATTGATTTTATTAGTTTCAAATTGATTAAATTTAATTAAATTGATTGTGAAATCTTGGTTTAACACATGGAATAAATCTCTTTAGTGATGATTTATCATTTGTGGTGAAATTGTGAAATCTTGATGAATTGTTGTGTGAATTGCTTTAGTTCCTTGAATTTAAAATGGTGATTTCAAATTATTGATTTGATAGAATCTATAAATGGTTTTTTGGGAATGGGGTTTTTCAATAAAAAGGGCATTTTATTGAAATGGCTTGGTTTTTGAATGGTTTTGATGGAAACAGTTTTCAATAAAAATGTGATTTTATTGAAAAGGATTTTTTTGGCATGATCCTTGGGCATATTGATGTGTGAGTTCATATTGCATATATAGGGCTTGGTTGAAATATGACATTGTTCTTGGTTCCAAATGGTTAATGGCACATGAGATATAATTACCTTGTGATGACTTGGTAGATTGACGAGAAACCGCTCATGAGCATGGAACTGTCATAACGAAGCATGCATGTTTGATGGTATGAATGTGTGGAATGGTTCGGGTTTTCCAAAAAGGATATTGTGAAATGGTTTTAAAGCTTTGTTATTATTTTTATGAAATGTTATATTTCTGTAGAAATTGGTTTTAATATAACTTTTATACTTTTGGTTGCAAACGATTTTGGAACTTGTTTATATTTAGTTATAAACTATTTTGGGAATTTTTTTTATATAAAATATTTTATATAAATGTTGCTAAATCTTATATATTAGTGGCATGAGTAGGGTAGTCATTGGGGAAATCCTACTGAGTTTTATACTCACCTCTAATTTGGAACTTTTGTGCTTTTGCAGATGCTATCTTCTGGGATAAGGGAAAAAGTGACATATCACATGTTTTTAGCACCACTTCATGATACTTGGGTTGTTTGGTGATCTTAGAGAATAGAGATTGTAGAGCATGGAGTCTTGTGGTATTCTTGGATTCTTTAATTATCCTTAAAATTTTCACTTTTATAGTTGCTTTGTCTTCCATTGTTTCACTCTTTAAAGTTGTTTTGTTATGAATATAGTGGTTGAATTGTCTTTCAATGTCCATACATCATATAGTGAGATGTTTGGTCATGGTTGGTTGGGTTAATGGTTTTATTTTTAAAGGGTAAATCATCCCCCAATTGCAATTGAAAACCTTCAGTATTAATTTCTAGCCTTTGGTGTCTTGGGGATGTCTCTTAAGGACAAGTAATGATTCGTTGTATTCTCAAGCCAATGAGAATAATTGGGTCATTACAAATGGCAGCTTGCTCGGTCCTTTCCTAACAAGTAGTCTTCAGTTTTCTTAGTCTTGGAGTTGAAATTCATTCTCTTTTATTTCTTAGGTTGTGATATTAGAAAGGTGTAGGATTTTCAGAACTTGAAATGTATAACATAAAATGATGTAGCTAACCCTTTTATGCTAAACTTAAAGTTACTAGGGAGTTGGGTACATAAGTGTTTGGAGGCACTTCTAGGATTTTCAAATCTCATTATCATGGGTTTAGACAATGAGACAAACATGCCATGCATTAGAGGAATGAATTCCCACTAGGAGTTCATACACCATTTGGAGTAATTATTTATGTTGTGTAAAAGTGTTGATTTTTGAAAAAGTATGAAATTGTTTTTTTAAAGCAAAGATTTTGAAAAAGGAATTGGTTATAGAATTTTAAAAATGGTTTGATTTTCAAAAGCAAGAATTGATTTTTCAAAAATGGTTGAATGTCAAAAAGGTTGTTTTTTTCAAAATAATGGTGTGATAGTTGATGTGATAGAATTTGAAATGTTAATCCATCAGTTACTAGAGAGTGAGACTTACAGAGTTTGTTTTTTTGTTTATAAAATGGAACCCTATAGGCATCATAGAAACCAATCGGAAGAAGCTATGAAGAATGTGGTTGCACCTGAGCCACAGGTGAACCAAGAGCTGGTTTAGAATATAGTACAAGTGTTTCAAGCTATGGATACGGGGAACTGATGGGATGAGTCAAGACATGTGGATCATTCAATCCAATTCATGAATCCAAATCCACCTATATTTTGGTGTGATTATAAATCAAAAAAGGTGTAGGTGTGGTTAAACAAGGTGATTCATATCTTCAATTTCATCAGCACACCATCGGAGATCAAATTCAAGCTAGCCACGTACATGCTCGAGGATCTTTCACGCTAGTGGTGGGACATAAAAGTGCAGGGTAAACTGGATCAAGGACTTACTTGGGAGGATTTTGGGGAATTGTTCAACAAACAATTCTATCCTTATACATTCAAGATCCAGATGATGACGAACTTCTTTTTCTTGAAGCAGGAGAATCTATCTGTCACTAAATATGCGGATAAATTCATGAATTTAGTGTGCTTTTCACTAGAAGTTATGGTGAGTGCGTCCTTGAAGGCATGAATCTTTGAATCAGGGATAAGGTAGGAAATTTGATCAAAGATTGTAGTGCTCTATATTACTGGTTATACAGATATGGTGAATAGAGAAGTGGTGGCCGAGTGAGATATCTCAGGATTTGTGGGTGGAGGAAGTATGATGATACCTATGGGAAATGGTGGGAACTCAAATACTAGGAGAAATCGTAAGAGGGAAACCTATTTACAAGGTGGGATTATGACTCAAAATCAGAAAACTAAATCAATAAATCTTCCTCCATGACCAAAGATCCAAGCGAGATGCAACCAATGTGGCTCCTTTGACCACATGAAGAGGGAGTTTATAGCGCCACTAAGAGCATGCCATAATTGCAACAAGATGGGGCATCTTAAGCAATTTTATCACAGTGCTCTGAGGTTAGGTGCTCGGGACACTTCTCAGGTGTCACAAGCATCATATGCTTCAACATGGTGAGGACAATAGAATCAGTCTCATCAATAGATTAGAGATAGCCATGGTGATTCTAGGAATACCATGACCCCTCAGCAAGAACAATCTCAGCAAGGAAATAAAGAGAAAAGTGAAGCGACAAAGCAATTGTATGGAGTTGATCAGATGATTTTTGATGATCAGGATGGACAATCTATGGAGAGAGGTATGATTATTTTGAATTCTACACCTATGAAAGTGTTGTTTGATACTGGTGCATCTCATTCCTTCCTTGCTTCTCATGTTATTGATATGATATGTTTAAAAGTTGATATGATTCCCTCTGTAATAAAACTGCAAAGTCCTCTCGATTAAAGAGAATGTAGAGCCTTTGTGTGTAGAACATGTTCTATAATGGTTGATGGATTTGATCTGAAGTGGGACTTATTGGTGTTAGATATAGATGTCTATGATGTAATTTTGGGTATGGATTGGTTGACAACATTCAAGGCTCACATCGACTGTTATAGAAGAACAATTAGTTTCACATCTGAGGATGACGTCAAACATCTCTTCAAAGAAGAGAAGGTTGTGAAGAAAGGTGCAATGGGATTGTTGGAACTGGTGGTGGGAATGATCTCTTAACATTTGGCAATGTTGACCTTGTAATCGGTAGAAGAGATCAAGGATATCAGTTTTCCAGTAGTTGTGGATCAATTTCCATATGTCTTTCCCAATAACTTCTCAGGGTTACTACCTCTAAGGGAAGGGAATTTTATAATTGATCTCCTTCTAGATACTAGTCCTATTTACCTTTTGTATTATAGGATGGAACCAACAAAGTTAATTGAATTGAAAGTGTAGTTGAAGGAGATGGAAAGAAAGGGTTTCATTTGGCCAAGTATGTCTCCACAGGCAACACCAGCCTTATTCATAAAGAAAGTAGATGGAAATCTTCGGCTGTGCATTGATTATCGTAAGCTTAACCAAGTTATGATAAAGAATCAGTATCCACTTCCATGCATTGATGATCTATTTGATTAATAGGGGGAGCTCAATGGTTCTCAAAGATTGAATTACGATCAGGATATCATCAATTGCGTGTTCAGAAGGAAGACATTCTAAAGACAACTTTTAGAATTAGATATGGCCACTATGAATATATAGTCATGCCTTTTGGTCTAACGAATGCACCAGTGGTCTTCATGTATTTGATGAATCAGATATTTTAGCGATATCCAGACACTTTTTTTATAGTGTTTGTGGATGATATCTTGGTGTATTCAAGGACAAGGGCTGATCACGAGCAACACTTGGGGATAGTGTTGGGAATCTTGAGAGACCATTGTTTTTATGAAAAATTTTCAAAGTGTGATTTTTGGATACAGGAGGTACACTTTATTGGTCACATGATTTTTGAGATAGGTGTTTTAGTAGATTCAGAGAATATAGAAGCTATTGTCTCATAAAAACCACCTAAGAATGTCTTTGAGATATGAAGTTTTCTTGGTCTAGCTAGCTACTACCGATGCTTTGTGCATGAATTTTTATGACTATCCTTGACAATGAAAACTTTTACAAAGAAGAATTCTCTATTCCAAGGGATAGAGTAATTCCACAAGTTTTTCCAGGAGCTGAAAGTTTTTCTTACTTCGACACCTATATTGATTTTTCTATAATAAACACAAAGATATGTGGTGTACTGTGATGCTTCAGGATCGGGGTTGGCCTGTGTTCTCATGAAATGAGACCATATTGTGGCTTATGGTTCAAGGAAATTAATAGTTAATGAGAAGAATTATCCAACACATGATTTGGAGTTAGCTTCCATTGTACATGCTTTGAAGACTTGGCGTTATTATCACTTTGGTGAGAAATTCATTGTGCTTACATATCATAAAAGATAGAAACACATTTTCTCAGAGCGAGATTTGAAACCAAGGAAAAGGATATGGATGGAGTATCTCTAGACGTTTGAATTTGAATTGATGTATACACCAGGAAAAGGAAATACTGTGGAAAATAAATTAAACCGAAAGTCGTATGCTTAGTTGGAAAAAGAAGATTTAGATAAATGGTAGTTGATGTCAGTCCTAGCCAAAATGCATGTGGAATTTGAATAATGAGGTAATGTTGTAGTTTTCTTTTCAGTTTATATGGTTCCTAATTTGGTAAAGATGGTTAAGGAGGCACAAAAATCCAATGTAGAATTCCTGGTTATGAGTTTAAAACCCAATGGTGGGGAGACCATTGAGGGTTTGAAACTTGATGGGAGTTCAGATTTTTGTTTTAGAGATCGGATGGTTGTATCTAGGTATTTTATGGAACAAATCCTTCATACTTACCACCATTCAAGATGGGATACACATCCAAGTACACAGAATATGTATAAGGCATTGAAGGCACATTTTCAGTGGAGCGACATGAAAAGTAAAGTGGATAAGTTTGTTTTAAAGTGATTAACTTGTTAGAAATTTAAAGTAGATCATCAGAGACCAGAGGGTATGTTGTAGTCTTTAGTGATTCCAGTGTGGAAATGGGAGTAGATAACTATGAATTTTGTTATAGGTCTCTCAAGAATGGTCTGGAAACATGATTCCATATGGGTGATAGTGGATCGACTTACTAAGTCGGCTCATTTAATTCCAATTCGCGAGACTCATACAGTGGAAGATCTGTCCAATATCTATATCCGAGAAGTTGTAAAGAGACATGACATACTAGTTTTAATATTCTCAGATAGAGATCCAAGGTTCACGTCTCATTTCTAGAAATCCTTACAGAAATCCCTTGGGACTCAGTTGACTATGAGCACGTCATATCATCCTCATACAGATGACTAGTCTGAGCAGATAATACAAACATTGGAAGACATGTTTCTAGCTTGTGTAATGGATTTTGGTGGCTCATGGGAGGATCACCTTCCCCTAGTGGAGTTCTCATATAATAACAGTTTTTAGGCCTCAATACATATGGCTCTGTTTGAAGAGTTTCATGGGCATCCTTGTTGTTCTCTATTGTGATAGGTGGAAATAGGTGAAACTTCACTGGTGGAATTTATCTTTGTCTAAGAAATGATAGAGAAGATTCAGATGATTAGAAAAAGGATGGAGATGGCTCAGAGTCATCATAAATCTTATGCAGATTATCGTCAATGGCCGTTGTTGTTTTTAGTGAGTGATCATGTGTTCTTGAGGATCTCTCCAAGGCTTGGACATCATCATTTTGGGAAGTAAGAAAAGTTATCTCCTTAGTATATAAGACCTTTTGAGATACTGGAATGGGTTGGATAGGTGGCATATTGGTTGGCATTACCACCTTGGTTTAGTTCGGTGCATAATGTGTTCCATGTATCCTAGTTGAAAAAGTATCAGCATGATCCTGACTATGTGATTAGAAGGGATCACGTTGACCTAGAGTCGGATGATTTATTGGTACATATCCCAGTGCGGATTGTAGATAAGTAAGAGAAAGTCTTGCATGGAAAAATCATTGATCTAGTGTGGGTTTTATGGAAGAATGATCAGATTTAAGAAGATACTTGGGAACACAAGAAGGAAATGAAAGATAAATGGCCATAACTCTTTCAAGGCAGTGAGGGTTTTCTACTTTCCAAGGGTTGAATGACCAATGGTGGGGAGAATGTAGTACCCCCAGTTTCTGGGATTACATCTTTCCCATGACTTCCTAAGGATGGAAATTCTTTATAGTGGGAAGTTTGTAACATCCCATTACCTTGATCAGGTAATTTTTCCCTCTTTATATGTTACCTTTTGGTTTAAAGTCCTTAGGAGTGGTTTTATAGATTTTCTATAGGCTGTAGAGTAGGTACACACTGTGTAGGTACACACCGTGTACTGAAGGTACACATTGTGTAGGGGTTAAATAGAAGTTTTTTTAACCTGAGGTAACATGTTTTTTGGCATAACTTATCTAGAATGGCCTACATGATGTGACCAAGGGGTACAAGTCGTGACCCATCCCACACCCTGATTAAAGTCACGCGTTCGGTTGTTTTTGTTTAGTATTTCCTTCAGATCTTTATTACTCTCAACCCTAGGGTACCCCTAGGAAATTTTTAGAGGTTCCCTATCTTCTAGATCTATTCAATATGCTTTATATCTTTATTGGATCTATGGCGTGTCTCTCTGGGTAAGTGTTCTTTCTGGTTCTTCGTTGCGGATCATCGTTCTTCTCACGTCTTCTTAGATCCACTTAGATCTACTTATCCTCTCCTCTTGGGTTCTCAGATATACCACCGTTATGGGTAGATCTAGTTTTTTGGATTCCAAATAAGTTGATTTTTGTCTTTTCTGTTGGTAGGAAAAGATATCTAAGGTCGTTTTGTAGAGAATCAACCCGGCTTCTTGTGTGTTTGATCGTACCACGATTCACTGTTTTATTCCACCCTTACACCGCTGTTTTTAAAATGGTTTTGTAATGAATATTACAAATATAATAATAAATTACACTTACTATTTGATTCAATTAATTAATTTTTATTAATATTTAATAGGGTAATTTTACTTGTTTAAGTGTTTACATTATAGGAGGAGGTGATTCGAAGAGCCCACGATGGTAATCAAGCAAAACGGGCCAAACTGCGCAAGGGCCCAAGCATTCATGTGGACATTAATACGTACTGTGGATACTACGTACATTAAATTGGGCTAAAAATCGGTTTATGAATGTAAATTTGTTTGGGCTACATTTCTATAGAAGACCATGAAGCCCAATTCTCCCATTTAAAGGCCCATAATAGGTCCACATGGTGAAGCAATTCTGGGCGGGCCAGATTGGACCCCCTTCTGTATTTGGGCCATAACTCGGGCCTCGGAGATCCAATTGGTCTGATTCCACCTCCCATGGACATATAACTTGAATTCCCACCTCTCCACCGAATTTCATGACATTTTCAAGCGTTTTGGTCAGTCAACCATCCGGATAAAGATGGAGTAAAAAGTCTGCCCTGAATAGTGATCTAGTCTCTTAGGCACTTGACTTCTTTTGTGGAAAGTGTGATGTGTATGTCCATAAAAACACCTCTCACCCCCATTATCTCATGTTTCATGACCAGGGGTGAAGTTGAGTCGAATTGGAGAGCTTCTTTCATTTATTTTAGTTCCCTTCTCCCTCATGTACTTCTAAGTTTCTTAGTGATCAACTTGGGGGGTGTCCATTGTTGTAATCCCGAGATCTACATCTGTAATCTTCATAAGGTGATTTGATTTCCAGGTTTGTTGTATATTGTTATTAATTTTTACCTTATGAATTTTTGTTTATTCTGGTATGATTAAATATAAATCAAAGGAACAAGAATCCTTGTGCTTCCATGCATAACCCGGATCTTGTGATGATTTGAGTGCGTTTGCCTCTTTTCTCACCTCTTCTCTTTCATGAGTTTGCTTTTGAATTGACTTGTTTGATGATATCCAGAAGTTATAACCCATGAATATGAATGTTTTTGTATTTAGATCAATTTTGATAAAGACCCAAATCTGGACATCTCATCACGTTGTTGATGTGATGCCTTGATTGAGTTTGGTTCTTACATCGACATAGTTTTATTGATTATGAGCGGTCGCCGATAATCAATAACGTCGATCAATCAAATTCTAGGTGGTAACCTAGTAAGAACTCACATAATACTGGTTTCAGTGGGTATAAAATCAAGTAATCAATGATCCTTCCCATTCCCTTGAGAGCGATGACAGATTGAGCATCAAGGGACACTTACCCGGGTTGATCACGATTTCTCGAACCAGTTTCTCTCACTTAGTAGTAAAGTTTAAATTGCTATTTTAAAATCATAGAACCCCCAACCAATTAATTTAATTTCAATTTTTTTTAACTTAATCAAAACCTTATTTTTAAATTAGTGATCTAAGGCTCCGTCGAGAGACGACCTAGGGTTCCTGCTATACTGCAGAAATTCTAGTAAAAACTTAACCTCTAATTTGACGCGCTCGACAACGCGATAAAATTTTGGCACCGTTGCTGGGGATCCAAGATCATTTATTTCATTTTATTTATATATTTTACTTCTTAATTAGTACTCTATTCAATACCCCCCCATTTTATAGTTTTTGTTTTTGTGTATTCTCTCTCTCTCTCTCTCTCTTCTTCTTCTTCTTCTTCTTCTTTTTCTCTATCTCTCTAATTCTGTATTATAACATTCTATTTTATATACTAATTTAATTTCATAAGTTTTTTTTTAATTTTATTCTTCTTCCATAAAACAAAAAAAAAACTTAAAAAAAAACAATCAATCAATCAAATTGGGCATTGTTGTTGCATGACAAGATCTGGAAAAGAAACACTACTCGAATTTAACCCTGAAATTGAAAAGTCACTCCACTCACAAATCAGGTCATCTAGATTAGGACAGTCAAGTAACACTAAGGAACCCCATTTGGAACCTCAAGTGGTCTTAAACCAATCAAAAATTTAACCAAATCAAACCCCATAGATCATGGCTGCAAATAACTGGACATTAAAAGAACTGACCACCCCGGATGTGGAGTACCAACCTGCGTACATCTAATATCCTGAGGAAGCGGCCAATTTAGAGCTAAGATCAGGCCTCATCCACCTCCTTCCAAAATTCCATGGTCTTCCCGGTGAGGACCCTCACAAACATCTAAAGGAGTTTCACATAGTGTGCTCCACCATGAAACCCCAAAATATGTCTGAGGACCTCATTAAGTTTAGGGCCTTCCCTTTCTCCCTTGATGGTGTAGCCAAAGATTGGATATACTATTTTCCTACCACAATTGGGGGCTGGAATGACCTTAAACGACTCTTTCTAGAGAAGTTTTTCCCCACCTCCCGAACTGCATAAATTAGGAAAGAAATTTGTGGCATTAGGCAGTTACAAGGAGAGACCCTTCATGAATACTGTGAGAGATTCAAAAGACTTTGTTCAAGTTTCCCCCACCACCAGATTAGTGAACAAATTTTAATTCAATACTTCTATGATGGACTTATCCCCATGGATCATGGAATGATTGATGTTGTAGCTGGTGGTTCCCTAGTTGACAAAACTCCTTCTGCCGCTCGTGACTTAATAGCCAACATGGCTCAAAATGCACAACAATTTGGTACACAAGCTATTGCACCAACCTAAGGAGTTCATGATGTAAGTCATTCATCCCTAGAACAAAAGGTAGATAATAAACTTGATGAGATGCATACCATTCTAAGGCAATTAGCTCAAGCACAAGGTAACTCACACTCTACTTCTATTCCATTACATTTTGGTATTTGTTTTGATAACACTCATTTTTATGACCAGTGCCCACAACTTCAAGATTCATCTGAGTCTTGTGCAGCTGTGTTCCCAGGGCGTCCATTCCAACAAGAACCTCCCTTCAAACAAGAACAATTCAGGCCAAATACAAACCCAGGGTGGCAAACACAACCCCAGTACCGACAAGGATGAAACTAAAGCTACCCCAAGCAGAATTGGTATCAACAAAGACAAGGTATGCAACCTTCTTATCCATAAACATCTCAAAACAATCCTCCTCCCCCCAAATCTGAACCAAGCCTCGAGGACATGGTGAAACAAATGGCAACCCAGAACCCCCAGTTCCAACAGACCACACAATCAACAATTCAAGATTTGCGAACTCAAGTGGGACAATTGTCAAACACCATCGGTGAGCTTAAGATGCAAGGTTCTGGACAACTACCATCCCAACCCATTGCCAATCCAAAGGACAAAGGTAATGTATGTGAAATTACACTTCGTAGTGGTAAAGAAGCTTCTCCTTCTACTGATTCTACTCAACAGGTATGTCCCCCTCTTGAAAACACTCTTTCTCCACCCATGAAAGATTCCAATGTAGAAAAACAAAATAAAAATGACAATAAAATTATCATTAAGGATTCCCATGAACAAACAATTCCTCTTCCTTTCCCTCAAAGACTCTCTAAATCTAAGAAAAACTTTGATAATGAGATTGAAAATGAAATAATGGATACATTTAAAAAAGTTCAAGTTAATATACCATTGTTGGATGCAGTCAAGAAAATTCCCCGTTATGCCAAATTTCTTAAAGAACTTTGCACCCATAGACGAAGGCTGAAAGGGAATGAGATAGTCAACTTGGGTAGGAATGTCTCGGCCTTGATTCAACCAGCAATTCCAACCAAATGCAAGGATCTGGGCACATTCACGATACTGTGTACCATAGGGGAGACCTTATTTTCTGATGCTATTCTAGATTTAGGTGCCTCTATTAATGTAATGCCTCACTCCGTGCATACTTATTTTCAGGTTGGAGAGATTCAACCAATAGGCATTTTTGTGCAACTTTCCAACCGAAGCACAACACACCCATCAGGAGTGGCCGAGGATGTCCTCGTAAAAGTTAAGAATCTCATATTCCCTGCAGAATTTTACATTCTTGAGATGGAAGATACCCGAACCCAAGGACATGCCCCTCTCATACTTGGGAGTCCATTCCTCAAAACAGCAAAGACGATCATCAATGTTCACAATGGTACGTTTTCCATGGATATTGGTATAGAAAAGGTAAGTTTTAACATCCTTGAGGCTATGAAAAACCCCATTGAAGAGTACTCCACTCTTCCTATTTATTCAATGGAGGTGATCTCTAACGACAAACACACACAAAATTCTATCCTTGACCCATCCTCTGATTTATTTTCCTCTTATTCACCCATGGATGATTTGAGTTTTTGTTATTCTTTTGAATGTTGTGTGGGTTCAGAAAAATGTAAATTTTGTGCTTTAATTGATGAGTGTATTTATTCTGAGGTACCCATGACTATCGATGATTCTGAAAATCTCATTTCAATAGATTCTCTTTCCTTTGAGAATAAACATGAGCAGATAGATAGTTTCATGGACCTCAATCCCCCTAAATCCACTCCCTCAATAAAAAAACCCCCGACGTTGGAATTAAAACCACTTCCATAAAATTTAAAATATGCCTATCTTGAGGGTATTGATCAATTGCCCGTCATTATTTCCAATAACCTCTCTCCACAACAGGAATCGAAATTGCTCAAACTTTTGAGAGATTGTAAAAAGGCAATAGGATGAACATTGGATGATATTCCCGGGATTATCCCATCTATTTGTATGCACCATATACTTCTGGATGATGTGGCTAAGCCCGTAAGGCAGGCTCAACGCCGGTTAAATCCCACTCTCCTTGAAGTGGTAAAATTGAAAGTCAGTAAATTACTTGTTGCGGGGATCATTTATCCTATATCTGATAGTAAATGGGTTAGCCCAATGCAAATTGTGCCTAAAAAAATAGGAATAATAGTTGTGTCAAATGAAAGGAATGAATTGGTTCCAACACGTGTGCAAAATAGTTGGTGAGTCTGTATTGACTACCATCGACTGAATCAAGCCACGCGGAAGGACCACTTTCCATTACCTTTCATTGACCAAATGTTAGAACGATTGGCTGGTAAGTCCCATTATTGTTTACTTGATGGCTATTCGGGTTATTTCCAAATCCATATAGCCCCTGAGGATCAAGAAAAGACCACATTTACCTGTCCATTCGGCACATTTGAATACAGAATAATGCCTTTTGGACTATGTAATGCTCCTGATACTTTTTAGCGATGTATGTTGAGTATTTTTTCTGAGTACCTTGAGAGTTGTATGGAAGTATTTATGGATGATTTCACGGTTTATGGTTCTTCTTTTGATGATTTTTTGGAAAACCTAGGTTCTATCCTCCGCCGCTGCATTGAAAAAGATCTTGTTTTAAATTATGAAAAATGTCATTTCATGGTTGAGCGGGGGATAGTTCTTGGAAATATCATTTCAAATAATGGAATTCAAGTTGATAAATATAAAATTGAATTAATTTCATCCCTTCCATATCCAAAATGTGTTCGTGAGGTGCGGTATTTCTTGGGTCATGCTGGTTTTTACCACCGATTCATTAAAGACTTTAGTAAGATCGCACTTCCCTTATCTCAGTTATTACAAAAGGATTATGAATTTGTTTTTGATAAAAATTGTGAGGATGATTTCAATTCACTAAAATTGAGTCTCACATCACCTCCCATAATCCAACCACCAAGGTGGGATCTGCCCTTCGAACTTATGTGTGATGCCTCTAACTTTGCAGTTGGGGCATTTTTATCACAAAGGGTTGAGAAGTCCCATCATGTCATTGTGTATGCCTCACGTACCCTTGATCCTGCCCAGGTAAACTACACAACCACTAAAAAAGAACTCCTTTCTATTGTGTTTTCCTTGGAAAAATTTCGTTCATATCTTCTCGGGTCAAAAATCATCATCTTCTCTGATCATGCTGCCCTTCGTTTCCTCTTAAAGAAACCTGAAGCCAAACCCTGCCTCATTCGGTGGATGCTCCTCCTCCAGGAGTTTGACCTTGAGATTAGAGATAAGAGAGGGGTGGAGAATGTGGTAGCTGACCACATTAGTAGGATTTCCCCACCATTGGACCATCATGTTGACTTATCCCTACCCATTGGAGAATTCTTCCCTCATGAGAACCTTTGTGATGTTGTGGACCTTACCCCCCAGTATGCAGACATTGTGAATTTTATAGCAACATCTAGGGTCCCCACTGATTTCAGCACTTCATAATCCCAGAGACTTAAACATGATTCTCGATGGTAAATTTGGGATGACCCATATTTGTGGAGAATTTTTAGTGACCAAGTTGTTCTTCGGTGTGTTCCTGACCATGAGTTCACCTCTGTTTCGACCTTCTGCCACACATTGGCATGTGGGGGCCACTTTGGATCTCAACGTACAGCTCGAAAGGTCCTTGACTCAGGACTTTATTGGCCAACATTGTATAGGGATGCCCATATATTTTTCAAGTAATGTAGTCTTTGTCAATTCACAGGGAATATCTCCAAGAGAAATGAAATGCCCCAACTACCTATGTTATTTTGTGAGATCTTCGATGCATGGGGCATTGACTTCATGGGGCCTTTTCCAAATTCATCTGGCTTTGTATACATCTTATTGGATATTGACTATGTATCTAAATGGGTGGAAGAAAAGGCCACCAGGACCGATGACTCTCGAGTGGTTGTTGATTTTGTGAGGTCCCAAATTTTCAGTAGGTTTGGTTTACCAAGATTCATCATTAGTGATCAGGGTTCACATTTTTGCAATCGCAACATGAAAAATTTGATTCATAAGTATGGGGTTGATCATAAAGTCTCCACTTCATATCACCCCCAAACTAATGGACAAGTAGAAATATCAAATCGGTAAGTTAAACGAATCTTGGAAAAAACGGTACAACCCAATAGGAAAGATTGGAGTTTGCGCTTGGATGATGCACTTTGGTCGTACCATACTGCTTTTAAAACCCCAATCGGAATGTCACCATACAGAATTGTGTTTGGAAAGGCTTGTAACCTCCTAGTGGAGGTAGAACACCGTGCATATTGGGCTGTTAAACAATGTAATATGAACCTTTCAGATGCAGGTGAGAAAAGAAAGCTGCAGATTCAAGAGTTGGAAGAAATTCGACGTGATGCATATGAGAACTCCTGGATATATAAAGAGAAGACAAAGGCTATTCATGATATCTTGATTCACCAGCGGAAGTTCCATATTGGTTAGAAGGTCATCATGTACAATTCCAGGCTTAAGATCCACCCAGGTTTTGCATGATCAGAGTGGACGAAGTCTTACCGTCAATGGGCAGCGACTTAAACACTTCTATGAGGATTTTCCGAAGAATCCGGTGGAGGAAATCCACCTTCTCGACACATCATACCAATAAAACACACCAGGTTTTATCCTTCCTTCTCACATTCTCAATTATTTCAGTGAGGACACTGCACACTCTAGGTGTGGGGGGGGGGGTGGATACATTCCTGGGTTAGATAGGAATTTTCATCGTTTTCTCCTTTTGTTTTCTCTTTTTGGCCTTCTTTATGGTATTTTCATTTTTCCCCATCAACAATTTCGAAGTTCCATGATTTGGCGACCATAAAGGGGGAAAATAAAAATACCATAACGAAGGCTAAAAAGAATTTTTGTATGAATTTTACTTCAGGGGGTGATTTTTAGTGAATTGGTTTTCTTTCAATGATATAAATGGTCGTATCTATGTGAAACCTTTGAGATGATTGATTCCCATTGTGTGAGTAGTTTTTAGGAAAACTGTGTCACTAATATCTCCACAATTTTTTGCACCAAACCACAAAGTGTGATTATTTATTACTTAATATAAGGTAAATATATGTTGGGTTAATATTTTTCATCTTTAAATGATATTTCCATACATTCGTTCCTTATCCGATCTATTTCATTACTGTACCAGATTGACCTATGCATGTGTACATAATGTCCGAATGTTGTACGCCCTCAGAAATTTTTTTTTGTGTCTTGGGGAGGTCAAAAACCACTCCTCCTCAACCTTTGATCTTGTTATAACTATTGCAATTAGTGCCGTGAGGAGATCAAACAAGGGTTGAGAGATGAGTGAGAGATTTGTTCCAAATGCAACTTCAAAAAAATAAATAAATGAGGGGAGTGATGAAATGTGCAACATATGGGGATATCTAGGTCAGGATCTTATGGTTTGACTTTTGGGAATGCTTAAGTGAGTGGGTCTTGAAATATTATTGCAAAAGATGTATGGTAGGTTCGGTGGACGATATCATTTAAGATGAAAATGTTGAAATAACATATATTTATTGGATATAGAGTGGAAAAAATAGAATGGAATGGTTTTCAAACACACACATGGAGAGTTAGTGTCATGGTTTACTTCTGAATTCCTTGCTCAATTGGGTATCATGAAACTTTTTGAATTTCACTATGATATGATTTATGAGACATCTTTTTCTATTTTCACTAAGAACAACTCCTTGGTGTGGTTCATGCATTGATCACTTTACTTTGAATAAAATTTCCTCAAATATATATGCATTATTGGGATATGTGAATTTTCCCAGGAGTGCAAATGTTTAGGTGTGGGGGTGTGATCGTACCACGATTCACTGTTTTATTCCACCCTTACACCGTTGTTTTTAAAATGGTTTTATAATGAATATTAAAAATATAATAATAAATTACAATTACTATTTGATTCAATGAATTAATGTTTATTAATATTTAATAGGTTAATTTTACTTGTTTAAGTGTTTACATTATAGGAGGAGGTGATTTAGAGAGCCCACGATGGTAATCAAGCAAAACGGGCCAAACTGCGCAAGGGCCCAAGCATTCATGTGGACATTAATACGTACTGTGGATACTATGTACATTCAATTGGGCTACAAATCGGTTTATGCATGTAAATTTGTTTGGGATACATTTCTCTAGAATACCATGAAGCCCAATTCTCCCATTTAAAGGCCCATAATAGGTCCACATGGTGAAGCAATTCTGGGCGGGCCAGATTGGACCCCCTTCTGTATTTGGGCCATAACTCGGGCCTCGGAGATCTAATTTGGATGATTCTACCTCCCATGGACATATAACTTGAATTTCCACCTCTCCACAAATTTCATGACATTTAAACGCGTTTTGGTCAGTCAACCATCCGGATAAAGATGGAGTAAAAAGTCTTCCCTGAATAGTGACCTAGTCTCTTAGGCACTTGACTTATTTTGTGGAAAGTGTGATGTGTATGTCCATAAAAACACCTCTCACCCCCATTCTCCCATGTTTCAAGACCAGGGGTGAAGATGAGTTGAATTGGATAGCTTCTTTAATTTATTTTAGTTCCCTTCTCCCTCATGTACTTCTAAGTTTCTTAGTGATCAACTTGGGGGGTGTCCATTGTTGTAATCCCGAGCTCTACATTTGTAATCTTCGTAAGGTGATTTAATTTCCAGGTTTGTTGTCTATTGTTCTTAATTTTTACCTTATGACTTTTTTTATTCTGTTATGATTAAATATAAATCAAAGGAACAATAATCCTCGTGCTTCCATGCATAACCTGGATCTTGTGATGATTTTAGTGCGTTTGCCTCTTTTCTCAACTCTTCTCTTTCATGAGTTTTCTTTTGAATTGACTTGTTTGATGATATCCAGAAGTTATAACCCATGAATATGAATGTTTTTGTATTGATATCAATTTTTATAAAGACCCAAATCTGGACATCTCATCATGTTGTTGATGTGATGCCTTGATTGAGTTCGGTTCTTACATCGACATAGTTTTATTGATTATGAGCGGTCACCGATAATCAATAACGTTGATCGATCAAATTATAGGTGTTAACCTAGTAAGAAATCACATACTACTGGTTTCAGTGGGTATAAAATCAAGGAATCAATGCTCCTTCCCATTCCCTTGAGAGCGATGACGGATTGAGCATCAAGGGACACTTACCCGGGTTGATCACGATTTCTCCAACCAGTTTCTCTCACTTAGTAGTATAGTTTAAATTTCTATTTTAAAATCATAGAACCCCAAACACTTAATTTAATTTTAATTTTGTTAACTTAATAGAAACCTTCTTTTGAAATTAGTGATCTAAGGCTCTGTCGAGAGGCGACCTAGGGTTCCTGCTATACTGCAGAAATTCTAGTAAAAACTTAACCTCTAATTTGACGTGCTCGACAACGCGATCAGTGTTCTTCACCCATTGTAGAGTTTCATCAAAACATTCATATTAGGTGGCTTCAATCTCATCTCCTATTGAAATATTTGATTCTATTAGTTTTAAATTTATTTAATTGAATGAAATTGATTGTGAAATCTTGGTTTAACGCATGGAATAAATCTATTTAGTGATGATTTATCATTTGTGGTGAAATTGTGAAATCTTGATGAATTTTTGGGTAAATTGCTTTCATTTATTGAATTTAAAATGGTGATTTTAAATTATAGATTCACTATAATCTCTAATTTTTTTGGGAATGTGGTTTTCAATAAAAATGGTGTTTTATTGAAATGCCTTGTTTTTGGAATGGTTTTGATGGAAACCGTTTTAAATAAAATGGTGATTTTATTGAAAAGGATTTTTTTAGAATGATCCTTGGGAATATTGGTGTGTGAGTTCATATTTAATATACGAGGCTTATTTGAAATATGACCTTGTGATCAGTTCCAAAGGGTTAATGGAACATGGGATATAATTACCTTATGGTGACTTGGTAGATCGATGAGAAACCGCTCATGAGTATGGAATTGTCATAACAAAACATGCATGTTTGATGGTATAAATGTGTGGAATGGTTCAGGTATTCCAAAAAGGATATTGTGAAATAGTTTTAAAGATTTTTTAATATTTTTATGAAATTTTATCTTGCTGGAAAAATTGGTTTTAATAGAACTTGTATACTTTTTGTTGCAAATGGTTTTGGAACATAATTATATTTAGTTATAAACTGTTTTGGGAAATTGTTTTATATAAACTATTTTATATAAATGTTTCTAACTATTCTATCCTAGTGGCATGAGTAGGTAAGTCATTAGGGAAATCCTACTAAGTTTTATACTCACCTCTGCTTTGTCACTTTTGTGCTTTTGTAGATGTTATGTTCTGGGACAGGGGAAAAGGTGATGTATCACACATTTTTATCACCACTTCATGATACTTGGTCTGTTTGATGATCTTAGAGCATGGAGATTGTGGATCATGGATTCTTGTGGTCTTCTTGGTGTCTTTAATTTCCATTCCACTATTAACTTTTATAGTTTCTTTGTCTTCCACTATTTCACTCTTTGAAGTTGTTTTGTTATGAATATAGTGGTTGATTTTTCTTTCAATGTTCATGCATCATATAGTGATCTGTTTGGTCATGGTTGGAAAAGTAATGATTCGTTGTATTCTCAAGACAATGAGAATAAGCGAGTCATTACATCTAATTACCTAGCATATCATCCTTGTGATCACATGGTGGAATCCTAGATGGATATCTACGTGGAGTCATTTTGAAGTAAAAAAAATGTACCACAATCAATTGAGTATATTGGGAGAGCTGACTCACGAAGGACATGGAAAACCCAATCATTCCTATATGATTAATGTACCATTTTTCCCTAAAACTAGTGTTTTAATGTACCAAGTTGAAATACAAGTATTCAGAGTCCTAGTTTATGGATACGTCGGCCTCCACACCAACACTAGAGTCCCTATCCTGAAAACCCAACTCGAAACACTTAAGACTATTCCCCCAAACCAATCTCACAGACTCCCAGTCCTAAAGTAGAACCAACCATCCTCTAATACCACTTTATCACGACCCTTCCTAGAGGGACTTATGCTGCGACTACCTCAAGACCACCTAAAATAGGCCAGGGGATGGTGACTTGCACCGAGTAGGCATATCCCAAAAATGGGAGGCATTAACCTTAAGTACCTATATGAACACACACATCTCCAAACCACAAATTCTGAAATGTAAAAACACTAAGTAAACAATGAATACAAACACTATATCTCACAACCAGAGTACAATAATGAAAGTACAGTAAAGTAAACATGGCTAGAATACAAGCCCACCAAAAAGAGTCTGTAACCACAAGTCCAAACAGTAAGAAAAGAGGTACTGGGACTACTATTTGAACCACAGGAACACACTTAATTTATCCAGCATCGCTAAGCACTACCTGGTCCTGGTCCACCTAGGACTCTGTCTAAGGGTCAATCATCTTCACAAGACATGACATGTGTGGGAAAATCCCATGCAGGGGTGAGTATAACAATACTCAGTAGGACACCCCAAAACCACAAAGGAAATACCACAAAGGAAATACCCCAAAGGAAATACCCTGAAGGAAATACCACCAAAGAGATACCACAAAGGAAATACCACCAAGGAAATACCATGAAGGAAATTCCACGAAGGAAATACTACCAAGGATATACTACAAAAGAAATACCATTAATAAAATACCACCAAGGAAATACCATGAAGGAAATACCATCATTGAAATACTGCTAAGGATATACTATGAAGGAAATACCATGAAGGAAATACCATAAAGGAAATACCACCAATGATATAATAGTATACTCCACATAGGTATATGTCAACAACACATATAAAAAGAATCATCTAGATATACTCAATCAAATAAGACACATAGTCTCAATAAGACACATAGTTTTAATAAGACACATAGTCTTCATAAGACACACAGTCTCCATAAGACACACAATCTCCATAAGACACACAGTCTCTAGGTCGAAGACAGTCATAGAAATGTTTTCTCGAAGTGAATTATTTTGGAGATAACTCACCCCTTAAGACATTAGGTCATATGAACACTCCCACAAAAACCCAATTAAGACATCTCAAAATGACCGTCTCCTCGTAAGGGAACCAATGCTATAGACGGATCATGAAACAAATGTTTGATTTTAAAGTTATGATGGTTTGAAGTTTAAAATGAAGGGGGTCACTAGGCTCATGGACCAACTCATGGTTGACCACATCCCTAGCTACCACGACCGTGCGACATCTGGATTGATCATGGTCTGGTTCCAACCCGAACCCCTAGGTCTGACTTGACCTGGGCCTGGCCCGCTTGGCCCAGACCGCCTGGGACTAGCCTACCTGGCCCGACCCGGTTGGCCTGGACCACTCCACCTGGGCCCAGACCGCTCCACCTGGGCCCGACCCACTCCATCTAGGCCCGACCCACTCCCCCTAGCCTAGTTTGACCTGCTCGCATGCGGGACTCCTCGCCTAGACCTGCCTGGTCCGTGGCCCATGTCCCACATAGCCGCCACCATGTTTCATGGCCACTGCATGCAGCTGCATCCCATGGCCCAACCACATTCCACGGCCCATCCACCGCCTTCCATGGCCACCACCTCTGGTCGCCACACCGTCTCACGCTACCTCGCTAGACCACCGTGCTGCCTCATTGAATCACTGCACTAGTGGCCCCTGCCATCAACCATCGAACCACCTTTGATGACTGAAATCTAAAATGGTCATAGATATGGGCTCCTCAGGTTCCAATATTCATAGATATGGCCTCTGTTATCAGTTTTCATCCAATCCTAGGGTCCGATCGCATTTAGAGCCACTCGAAAATTCGAACCGTTGCCACGGGGGTTTAATGACAAAGAACAGGGGAGAGAAAAGCATAAATAACAACTTGAGGAATGAACCTCTACCTTTTTTCACGTCATCTTTAATCCATTTCCATTAGAAGGATAAATAAAGAGGAATTTAAAACAAAATCCCATTAATAAACCCCATAAATAATATCCCATCCCGCAACAATGACCGATACACAGACCAATTTGTTTTTTGATTAGCCCGCATTTGTTGTAGAATCTAAGAATGGGGAAGAACAACACAAAACAACATTCCCTACCTTGATTTGGATCAACCAATGATGAAGGAAGATCATCATGTCATTATCGTTGGTGAGGTTCCTTCGAATCGGTTGCACGTTGACCATAAATCCATGATCTGTCATCCTTCTCCAAGGGAAAATCCTCCAAACTCTCCCTTATGATTCTTTGACATTCCTAGGGTTATGTGGATATCCCTGGGATTTTTGCATATGGATACTTTTAAATCAAATCATCACTGTGTCAAAAAAATAATTTTTACTTAAATTATTTAATGATGATTACATCCTTTTAGTGTTTTTCCATAGAAGTCTTGTTCTGACTAAAGTTAAGTCACATATAGGGAAAACAACACATTATGAACTCAATGGTGGTCTCATATTTTCAGTCCAAGTCACCATTCATGATTTATTAGGATTTAAAGTTTTATTTAATTATTTTATTTATGGTTACATCCTTGGTGAATTTTTCTATAGATGACCTGTGCCGACCAAAGTTAGGTCATTCCTTTGGTAATGTTGCCATTCTGAGCTCAACGCTTCACTCATATTTCTAATCTAGGAATCTGTTTAAGAGTTATTCCACTTTTTAAGGAAAACCATGTGAGTGCTATTAAAAGTTTAATATTTTTCAAGAAATTGTTCTAGGAACACTGGGCCTCATAATTTCATTCCGTCTTAGAGACTAGTCCTAAAATTAACCTATATAATTTCTAAATATAATACACAAAAATTCTGGGATGTTACAACACACTCATAAAAAAAATTCCATAACATTCAATGGAAACAAAGTAAAACAAGGTTTCCCTCTTAAATATATTCATAGATAAAATTATTAATATCAATAATTACCTAAAACATGGATTTAAAGAATAAAAAATAACGGGTTAGAGAATTTAAATCCTTACACATGGGGAAACCTATCTGGAACTTGATGGTTTTAATATTCGATGTCTAAAACCTTGAATACAGGTTGAATGAGATCCATAAGAGATATCACACACCCTAGGAGACTAAAAATAAAATAAATAAAATACTATAACCACCTAGGGTTTAGCTAAACAATGCACATAATAAGGGGGGAAAGAAAGAAGGATAAGGGGAGAAAGTGGAGGAAGAGAGAAATAAACCTTAACCATATGAAATCCCCTTCAAATTTCAAGAAAAATAAATGAATATAGAAATAGGAGGTGTGGAATAGGTAGACTCGGAACCTAGGGGTAGTGTGTTTCATATGAGGGGAGGATGGAACTAATTTTGGGGTTAAAATAGGGAAAAGTAAAAATTATAAACTCCAATATTTTTATTATTGGGTGAATCACATGGTTACAATTTTTTTTACCCAATATGTGAACCATTTAATGGGCATAAAAGGGTATTCACGTGATTGGGAAAACTGTGTACCAACGATGTGAAACAACACTATTAAAATATAAACCCCACCCACACAGTTGTCACATAGTTTAGCCAACTGTGCGATCAAACTGTACAACATGAAAAAGATTTTAATATTTTAAATATTATAAAAAATAAAAATAACCAAGCCTATAAAATAAATAAATACACAAATAAATAAATAAATAAATAAAAATATGAGGGTTAGGGTGTGACAATTATCCCTACTATAAAATTTTATGACCCCAGAAAGGAACATAAATTCTAATGGATGATGTAAAATTCAAAACACAAGAGGCGTTCCAAAAACCACTTTTGGATTACGGTGATGAATAAAGGAAATATAACACAACCCAACCCACATCACCAATCATAAAGGCTCTAGGAATATAACCAAAAGAAATAACTCAAAGGGGATGAATCCAAAATCGAGACTCTCAAGAGCTCTCCCCACCATATAAGTTTTCCATTTATCATGGTGGATCAAAAAAAAAAACTTGCCCCACAAGACACCTCCTACCCTCTCTTATATAGAAAATCTAATATAGGTCCTGAATCCTAACACCTTATCTATAACTCCATCAATATGACATAACTATCACCAGGAAGTGGGGTTATTTTTCTTGGGAGGTTCCACATCTTGGTGTCATGTAGCTAGGGTATAATAGAAGGGTGGTCATGTCATAACAAGGGAAGGCTGCTCCATGATGCAACCCTAGGTAATGATCCCATAGTTACTTGGAAGGTAGATCACACCACAATGGGTAGGTCACACAACAACGTTCTTGTTCTTAGCTTTAATTTTGTGAATTTATAGATCTACCACTCTTTAATTTTTTGGGGGTTTAATCCTACTTTCCTCCGCTCTCATTCAATCAACCCTAGTATGCACTCAAGGGATATCTCCTTTCTTTTCCCCTTGAATTTTGTCTCCAACTAATTCTATTTCAAGTGATTTTGGAAGGTGAGTTTCTCCTTTATTATTCTCATCTTCTCCCTTCCCCCCTTGTTTTCCTTTCTCCCACAAACCCTAATCATTGTAAGGGTTAAATTTAGGGTTTTAGATGGGCCTAATCATGGGGATTTGGCTATTTAGGGATTGTATATGTATTTTCCTTGCATGGATTGGATTACACCATTCAATGTGTCGCGTTGTGACTTCTTTCTAATTGGAAGAGGCATTTGTTTTTGTGTAATTCCTTTATTTAGAAATTTAATGAAACATTTAGGCTTTGTAAATTTATTTATTAAAAATTTATATCTATATTTGAATCCCATGAATGGTTACAAAATGTTTCAAATGATTTCTAGTAGTAATTTACATAATAGTTTCATTTAGTTAGTGTGTAATAATCCAATTATAGGTAAATCAAATATATATTACTAGCAATATTTGTTCAGTCCTTCCTCTTTAAGTACCCGAGGTTCCCATGATCGTTAAAATGGAGGTCATTTAAAATCATAAAATAAATCACATTAAACATCAATGATGTATAAAAATATTCCTCACCTCACATCCAAACACCTTTTATTGAAACAACACCTTTCATCAAAACACAATATATTCCATATAACTATAAAGATAAAATTATAATACAAATCAAGGGAATCAATCCAAACCAATTTTATAAAATGACAACCAGGCCTTTGATACCTCTTTGAGAATTCAAATCATGAAATCCATTTAAGGTTTTTCTAAACAATCCTTAAAACTTTAACCCAAGGTTTAAGACATTAAAACCTTTTTGAAAATTGAACATGATTCGAATATTAGGAAACTACTCTTTTTAACTAAAATAAACTTTAATTCTAATAAAAATATAACCAAAACACATAAATGGAACCCAAACTTCATTTAAGATATGATAAAATATGATAAAAATTAAACCAAGATATAAAACCCCTAATATGATATCAAAAGAGCACAAACATTCAATAACAATCAATCCCCTTTGTAAAAGGTTTTGAATAACTTTAAAACAAACAAGGCTATATGAGATATTAGAATTTATAAAACATTTAAAATCAATTGATAACTTAAACATAATTTTAAAAGATTAATTTTTATGAATAGGTAATTGAGACATTTTCATAAACACCTATAGGGATCTAGGAATTAGTTTTAACTATACAACACAATTACCACTTGAAAACCCATTTATGTCAACTTAAAAATCAACAAGATAAGGGAAACCATTTTTTCATATTCAAAAATTTCATAATTCCATAAGTTTTAAATGAAAATTGAGTTTAAAGGATACTAATCACCTAATACATGTAAAAGATATAGAATAACATATAGAAACCTATCTTAAACCCAAGGAAACACATCACCTTTGATGAAAATTGCAAGAATAGGTCTCAAAATGAGCTTCCAAAGCCTTATCAACCAAAAATCAAAAAATTTAAATCAAAAAAATGACCTAGGGTTTGACTTACATAGCCTCCTTAATGAGATAAGGGAGAATAAATAAGAAGGAAAGGGAGGAGGGGAGAAAAATAAAACCCAACCCTAAATAAGCTTCTTGGAAATGAAGGGGAATCCATGAAAACCAAGGAGGAGGAGAGGGGAGGTCAGCTAGGGATCTACTAAGACTAACTCACATGAATGATATGTAAGGAAGACCCAAATGGATATTAAAATTGAGAGAGTAAAAAATTATTTTTTAAATTTTAAACACATGGGATGGTCATATAGTTTAGCTGCATGGTTTACCAAATAGCACACCAACTATGTAACTAGAACTGGATGATCCTAGGGAGGCCACATGGTTTGGTCGTATAGTTCTCTCTAATTGTGAACCAACCATGAATAAGAGAAACCCATATAAGGGTTACCTCACATGATTTATTCTATGATCTATACAGTTTTCTCAACCATGTGCTAATCATGAAAGGGGCATTGAAACACCTAGGAAGAGTTTAATGACTTGGCCACATGTTATACCAAACCATTAACCAAGTGTGAGCCTATGGAAAACTATTAAAAATTTGAAAACATCTAGCCCAAAACTCAACAACTCCAATAAATTGAATAATCAAACATAAATAATACATAAAATAAAAATAGAGGTATGACATACTAAACTCTAACAGGCTCCCATTCTCACTTGAGCCAGATGACAACTAATAGTTTAGATATCACATGATAAACATGATTATATTGAGGTATGGTTATAGATATTAGTCCTACCAAGTTCTCATATGACCATTTTTCTTACCACAACTTCACCCCTTCAAGAAAATCCCATAAGAGGTGTTATTAATGAGTGTTTACCTTTTTTCCTCTATCATAAACTTGACATATTGGATAATACTATAGTAATGAGTTTATAATTATATTATAATACTTTAATATCTTGGTAAAACTCCAAAATCTTGAAAAAATCATTACTAAACTACTTCTTAATCTATATCAGAAGCCAAAACATACTCAGTCTTGTAGATAAGGAAACTACAAGCTTAAATAATTTTTTTTGTTTTTTTTATTAGCTCCAGTGATACTAGATAAAATTTATATAAAGTAAAAATAGTTATTTATCCCCTTGATCACTATTATTTACACTTATCTAAAACTAGGAACTCATACACATTACTTTTTTCAAGTATTGTCAGATAGTTCTAGTAGCCAACCTATGTAGTTATCTTAGTTTTATTTGATATTTTCCTTCCATGATTTAGGCATAATAAATATCAAATCTCAACACACACCATGTCATATGAGATAGATTCCAAATTAATCTTAGGCATATATAATTTTATTCATTATAAGAAACACGTCCCATGATTTAACACATTAACTTGAAGAGGTTTCATGCCATGTGACATAGACAACAATTAATTCTTTAATTGTACCATATTTTATTTTTCAATACCTTATCATTATAGGTACTATGACTTGTTCTAAGAAACCCTATAGTTATATTTTATAAGATCTTATTCTCAAGAACTTGATTTTCTATTTTAAGTCATACTTGTAGAAATTTATTTTTACTTGTATCTACTAACTATAAAACTTAATATATATATTCCATATGTTATCAACATATTTCACTATAAAACTATAGTGATCCACTAACCTCTTATAGAAACATGGATTACTTTTGTTCTTTAATAAGACTGAACTTTTTGGTGGATTTATTAAAAAAATATTACATGGTCACAATGCTTGTTCCAATGTATAAATGGATTTATATGATTTTTATACCTTATTGGAATTATTTAGTGTCACCAACTCTTATTTTTGTATCATATAGACATCTTGCATAGGGTTTACTCTAAGGAAGGTGGTCTTGACATCCAATTTCTCAATATAATGATCATAGAAGGTTACTATGAAAAGTAAAATTCTAAAGGATTTTAGCATAACGACTAGTGAAGATGTTTTATCATAGAATTTGTCTTGACATCACTTGAAACCTTTAGTAACCAATCAATATTTATTGGTACCAGCTTATACCATACATGTTTGGTTTTCTATTTAATACCCACCAATGAATTTAAATCAACTAGATATGTCACCAAAATATAGAATTGGATTTTGGTACATGGAATCCATATATTAATTAATACAAACTTTCCAATCATAACTTAATTTCTATTTATAAATTCATTATAAGATTCATTTTTCTTACTGAATAATATATCACCTATCTTGGTAAATATAAAACAACATATTTTTTTAAATTTCCTATGTAGTATGTCTCTCTGGAATAGTTCCTCCCACTAATTCTTGTGGATTCTGGTGTTCTTATGCCAACTCATGCACATACAGAGCCTTAGTCACATTGAAGTCAATCCTTCTCCCATTATCTCAAAATATAAGTGCTTCCCACTTATAGAAATATAGTAAATCTTGATTAATACCTTTCTAACTTAGGTATAGTTATATCTTGAGTTTTTATAGGATAACTAACTAAGATGCACATAGTATTTTCCTTGATGTAATTTTTGTAGCTAAACCTAGAATTAAGAAATGGTTCTCATCAAACCCATGAAGATATAACATAATGGATTCCCATCACATTGTAACTTATATGATATCCATCAATTAATATAGTTTTCATATGGTTAGTTGTTACATTACTATTTGAGAAACATTTATAAAATGGGATAATGGAATACTTGAAGTACATATAAGACTCCTTATAAATCCACCATGTACTATTATCATTTATTTGATGTGTAAAGGTAATTAAAGTTTAGGAATGGATCCAGTATATATTTAAATGATTGATGATTAATTGGTTAGGAAATTCTTTTATTATCCCACCTGAAAGATCTTATATATTTTATTAGGTGTATTCATTACTTCCATTTATATTCCAATAATATCTTAAAATAATCTCAGGAAGTATATGAATTTACCTCTAACTTCTCATTATAATAGTTCATATGTGTCTTGCTAAATTAACTCAAAAAGCTTTATAACTTACCTTTATTTATAAATTTTTATTTTTCTAAAACATAATAATTAATTATTCTAAATACCTAAGAGTTATATATATAATAATACTAAAACCCTTATAAGTATATCCTTTATAGCCACTTTTGGGTTTACTTTATAATGAATTATCTTTCCACAACTAGGTATACGTTTTATATTTTATATTCATCATTAATTGATCATATTGGATATCTATGATTCAAGTATTACTAAAATATTAGTTAAATATGAAATACTATAATAACATTCATTTCAAACATAGAATAATGTCTCATTGTGTCTAGAACTGAACACTGAAATAAATGTTTTGGAAATACTCAATATAAAACAATAATCTAACTAGAATCAATCCACTTTACAATATAAAATTGCATACTCCTCTTAGATGACTTAAGAATAACTCTTTCCTAGTTAATTATAGATTCCACTTTACTTATTATAACCTTTCTTTACTTCATTAGTTCCTATATTCATATAAAAAAGTATGAATGGAATACTGTATTTAATACCCAAGAAGTGAAATATAAATATTACATGCAATGATGAATATGCCATAAGTATAATATTCTGCTTTCTTTATCATCAATTCATTGTAGTTCCTCTTCTAGCGACCTTTATTTCCATATGTAAAGTATATAACCTCCTATTCATCACCCTACCTCATTTTTTTATCCTTGAAGGATATTGCAAAGGAACTATTGAATTTGAACTGGTCATGTAATTTTCAACCTTTTACTTCATTTTTTTACCATAAGGTATGAGGAGTAATATTACCACCATTCCTTATCTTCTTGGTGAATCATAGTCAAAAGATACTTGAGTTGATTCTATACACTGTTCAACCTTTAATTGTTGATGAATATGGAGTATATGTGTGATAATTTTGATAATATGTGATTAATAGATAATTTATTATCCATATGAAAGCCCAAATTTTCTAACTAATCTATTTACTTCAATATCTTGAATCCAAGATCACTAGTTAGGTACCTATTTTCTAGTTTACACTAGTATAATGTAGTGAAAATCTCATTTATCTTAAGACTATCTTTAACATTTTCAAGTAATAGGGTTTAATTTATCATGGTGTATTCATCCATGTATTTATATTATATCTTTAGATCTTTATACATATCTGATAACATGGTGCAATATACATATGAAATATCCTCCATGTATCTCTTTCAGGTATCCTTTTCACTTTCTATTGCCTGCTGAGGTGGATGATCTGAATAAGGGATTCCAGCACATAATAGAAATTTTATAGTAGTAATTTAGTGTCTAAATAACCAAAAAACTCTTGGAAATTTGTGTTGGTAAGTATATTATATTTATCCAGGAATGATCATAGTGTTCCTTTGGGTTTTCTTACCATTTTCTATAATAATAAAAAGAAGATTTTAGTACTTTATCTTGATTACCAAGTGTTATGTAATATATTAATTTTATCAGTCTCCTATTATTTTTCAAATCCTAATAACCCTGACCATTGGTTTCAAAATATCTTATCACATGAATATTCTAGTTGTAAGGATCAATATTCCACTTCTCATATTTTAGACTTGGGCCTAAAAAATTACTCTAAGGTATTTAGGTAGGAAGACTTTCCAATGGCATTGACTCACAGTTCCTTGATCTATTGAGTGGAATCTCCAATAACAAAATCATGAACTCATATTTCCTCAATAATTTCCTTCAAGTTACACCTATTATTGATTAAGTAATCAACCCTTGATGATAACTAGTTTATGTTAACCCAAGAATTTTGTTAGAACTCCTTGATAATTCAAAGAACCCTAACTTGGGTCAAACAAGTACTTTGAACTATGGTTATATTCTAACTCAAGTTATGGAAGGTGATATACAACTTTATATTTTAATTGAGGGATTTAGTTTATATTTATGTATAAATATTCTTTATTTTATCCTTTACATGATTCTTAATAATATGTTGATTTTTTCATAATTAATTAACCATTTCTGATAAAAAAAATTACATATAATTCATTTATTTTATTTCATTTTAGTATGCTTGTTATTTCATTTACTTTATGTGATCATGTTTAAACATAAAATAAACTATGCATTTCATTAATAAACAAATAACCATGCACTCATAAATAAAATAAACATATGGTATGATCATAAACATTAACTAGTGACTGATTTATCAAGTAGAAGATAAACCAAACCTTTACCCTTGAGGAAGTAACTATATCCAATATTTAGGAGCTCTTTTTTTTATATATGCATACTCACTCACAAGTGAGGGGAACCATTGGTTTAGGGTTATATAAAATAATCCATGGAAATATATTCCTTTATATAATAAAGAGGAAGGGATGATACATAGATCATTATATTTAATTTAATAATAAATTTATCACAAAAACTCATAAAATGAATAATTAAATTAAATAATAACCCAAAAACACACATAGGATAATTAATCTCATGATCATCCACTACATGAAATAACTACATATTTAAACTTAATATTATTCATTTCAATTCATTATTTATTAGGATAAAATTTTCAAATTAATAATTATTTATATTATTAATTAATGAATTCTTTATCTTAATTACATGTTCAAATAGTCCTTGATATTATCATCCTATGTAATTTTAAATAAATTAAATAAATTAATTTTAATTTAAAATCATTAAGTACATGGCGTGTGCTAACTAGGCACATGGCATGAACCCTCTTGGATAGATTTAAATTCACTTTGGAATTAAATATACATGGAATATACTGGAGGAAACCTGTCATACAACATTCTATATTACATGATTGTACTATTACTTGCATGATGTGTAACTTACTTTATGTGTAGTTCTTATCATGTACCATGTACTTACACAACATTTATGCCTACATGATTTATCATGATATTACATGGTGTGTTGTTTCGTGGGTCAAGTTTTGTAGTCTACATGATATGTATGACCACATGTCATGGTATGAATATACAAAATGTGTACTACTATCAATTCTTGTGAAGTATACAACGTGTATGACTTCCATACATATCATGTATCTATATAATTACATGGGAATTAATTATTTAAATAATTTAATTCCTCACAACCTATCAAAAATCACTCGGTGTGTATTTCATGCGAAAAACCCTATAACATGGTGTGTACAACTAGCCACATTCCATATAGTTTGATTTTTATTTAATTGATTTATCCTTTACATGTAATTGAATCACACAACATGCCTATCTTGGTGTGTACCTTACATTATTTGTCCAAAGTTACATGACATGTAAAACCTTCGACATGTCTTGTAATCCATTATTGTACACTTGCACTACACATATAGGGATTAAACATGTATATTATGTGGGATATCACATATTAAACATTGTGTAAAATCTAACTACATGTTGTGTACTTCACATGATTTCATGTCACTTGGCTAGTAGTAAATACACAGTGTGTGTAATAATTACACATCTTATACTTTAACCACATGACTTGTATGATTTATGAAAAGTAAAAACCACATGGGGTTACACAGTGTGTACACCTACTACATGTTGTATACGTTTTGTCCAATCATGTTATAATTGGAAGTTAACACATGGCATGTAATGACACTACGTACTAACCCCCACATGACTTGTTGATATTTCCATGACCTGTGAATGTGTGGTTAGACAAGGGTATACGATATTTACTTTTTCATTACTCACCATGTATTGGTGTCATGTTTCTATAATTCTTGGTACCTCTATATTAGATCTACATGCGTTCTTTATCTATTCTTGGATTGTTCTTGGTTATATGAAACAAAATATCATGTTAACTCTAATTTCAGATTAAAGAATGGAAAACAAGAATGAAATAATGGAATGTGTTATCTTGATGTGCCAGATTTATAAATTTATTAACTTAATAACTATTATAGAAGTGGAAAGATGGGTCAAACCATAGGGAGAATGTGTTTACACACTAAGAATATCCTCTTGGAAGAATGTCCAAGTAGAATTTTTTTTCATGTGATTAAAATATAGCGACCCTTGATTTTTACTCATTTTTTACATTATTCTTAAAAATAAATATCCATTAATAAAATACATGGATCTTAAAGGCCTATTTTATTTATAATACTAGGTTATTAATACATAAAACATGAATTGTTATTTTATTTTCCATAATGAGATCCTAAAATAAATTTGAGCTCCTAAATCTATATGGGATAACCTTGGGAATACATAATGAAATGGGGTGAGATAAAGAGATAAGTAAGGGAATAAACATGATAAGGAAATATAACATGAAATTCAAAGGTATAACATGACATCATAAAATATAATACACATGAGTAATCACATATAAGTATAACATAAAGAACATGGTATTATAAGATCATGGAATCATAGGAAATGCGGTAAAAATATATATCATGACATAAGAATGAGTCAACTATAACTTCCTAGACAATAACACATGGTTTAAAAGTCCCAAAATGTATTAGGTTTAATCCCTAATCCCATACATGACATCTCATGAGACTAAAACATTACCCAATGCATTTGAGCACTATTTGGGCACACTCATCATAACATGTTCATGATCTATGTGTACTACATAAAGAAAATGAATCATAAGGAATAAAATAAGAATTAACCATGAAAATAAAATGTTTTACATAATATTTCTTCATGTCATATTCAAAGTTAATTTCATAATGAAGGCATTTGAGAAATGATTATAAAGTATGTATTACCCCATTAAAGGAAGGTAGAATAAACCTGATATATATGTGAGAGACATATATACATAATTTAGAAGTAATCCATAACATAAAAGGTTGTTTTTAATGAAAATACTTAAAAAAACATTCTTTAGGAAAATAAAATTTTCAATTTGAGTATCATAAAAGGATATCATCATAGATGAAAATTGATTATGAAAGGTCACCTTGAACATTTCTTGAAGAAAATATAATTTCCATTTTGAAAATTCTTATTTAAAATATAAGAATTTGTCAAAAATTAAATATTTTTTAAATAAACTTTTAAACTTAAAAGGGAATATTTAAAAAATTGAGTGGACATGACAGTGGAAGAGTTTTTTTCATTCCGAATACATTAAAAAAGATTCCTTTCACATTTTTATAAGAAAATTCAACAAGTACCTTGTTCAAAATACGATAGGAATATTCCTTTTAAAACATTTTGTAAATATATAATTAATGTAGAAATGACTTTAAAAAATCATAGTAAAACATTTTTAGAAAAAATTTATTTGGCAGAAGAAATATTTTTTAAAAAAGGGAAATGAAGTCATATTTCCTTAAAAAAAATTCCCATTCATTTTAAGTACCAAATAGAAAATTTATGGGTAATTAACTTAACATAACAACATATAAGTATATTTAATGTAGTTATATTATTATATCATCAGGTTTTAATAATATTTTAAGGAGTTGGAAGAAGAAATAAAATAAAATGATCGGTTAAGGACGTTACTGATTCTTCAGAAAACTTTTTTTGGTTTACAGTAAAATTCTTATTAGGTTGGATTTATAACAAACAAATGAATCTAGGATGATGTTAGGTAAGTAAGGAAGTTATTTGGTTAGGTATTTTCTAAACCAATGGGTTTTTTAAGTTTGTAAATGAGAGGATAGGGGGTGACCATTTATAAGTGGAAGAGATGACACACTTGGAATTTTTGAAAAGAAATAATTACACTCATGTTTTTATCATGAAAAAATGATAAAAATGAAAAATTTATGATCCTTGTAAGATATAAGGTAGAAATATGACCATAAAATAGTAATTATATAAGTTTTGGGTCATTTTTAACCCTTATCTTTTTAGTTTAATCCCTGGTAAACTCATTTTTACGTTAACGGCAGTAAATAATTTTTACTATTTTTGATATTAATTATGGTAAAAAATAAATTTGACATTATTAAATAATATAAATTATTATGATTGAAAATATGGAATACATTTTCCTAAATACAAGTTACATAATTGGTATAATTTAATTTAAAATTATACCCACATTTTTGTTGAAAAACAGTTTTCTAGAGAAAAACTTTCAAAACATTAAAAACTTTCTATATCAAAATTCATTATAAAATTGATTCTAATGACCTAAATTAGTTAAATTTTAATATAATTTAACAAATTTTAATTTTAAAATAATTTAAAATATAATTTAACTTTTTAAATAATTTAATTTCAAATTTAGTTTTCAATAAAAAAGTATTTTTCACTATTCATTAAAAAAATATTTTCAGGAAATTATCAAAAATCACCCAAGGATAATTTTTAAATTTAGATTTTAAAATTGAAGTTTTTTTTTCAAATACACTATATAAAATTATTAAAAATTAATTTTAAATTATGTGCACAAAACGCAACTAATTCTTTTAAAAAAATACAGTTTTTTTAGAAAACATTTCTTTCTCTTTCAAATGGTTCTTATTTTATTTATAATCAATAAATAACCATTTAATTTATTTTATAAAATTTTAAAAAATAAGTTTCATAATTAATTTATTCCTCTTTATACCCTCCAATTTAATGGTGAAGTTATAATGATCATGTTTAAATAAAAATATTTTAATAGAGTATCGCATTTCTTTTAAACCCAAAGTTGTGCGCATAACAGATTATCAAAGAGATTGAATTTATTTTTAAAAAATATATTATAAATTATTAGCGGTAAAAAATGAACCATTTTACAATATTAGAATATATAAGGTTGAAATATTATGATAAAATAGGAATTAGAAAGGTTTTGGAACATTTTTAACACTTATCTTTTTAGTTTAACCCCAAATAAACCCGTTTTTACCTTAACTACGGTAAATAATTTTTACTATTTTCACTACTGATTATGGTAAAAAATTAATTTTAACTTATTAAATAACATAAATTATTCTAATTATAAATACATAATCCACTTTTCCAATTTCAACCCACATAAGTGGCAGAATTTAATTTAAAATTAAACCAACAGATGTGTCGGAAAAGCGGTTTTTCCAAAGAAAAACTTTCAAAAGTTTAAAAAGTTTTTATATAAAAAATAAATATTAAATTGGTTCCAATTAACTAAATGAGTTAAATTGTAATATTATTGAACTAATTTTACTTTAAAACCATTTTAAAATATAATTTACCCTTTTAAATAATTTAAAGGAAAAGATAAATTTTGATAAAAAATAGTATTTTTCACTATTCATAAATAATATATATCTTTTCATAAAATTCTATAAAGTTAACCCAAATATATTTTTTATATGTTGATTTCAAAAAATTAGTTTATTTTTTCAAATAAATTTTCTAAAAGCGGTAAAAATTAATATTAAATCATGTACGTAAAATGTGATTAATCCGCCTTTTAAAAAAATATAGTTTTTCAGAAAACATTTTTTCTCTTTAAAATGGTTATTATTTTATTTCTAATAAATAGATAAGCATTTGATTTATTTTATACATTTTTAAAATATAAGTTTAATAATTAATTTATTCCTATTCATACCTGATAATTTAATGACTAGGCTATAATGGTCATGTTTAAAAATAATAATATTTTAATAGGGCATCATATTTAATTTAAACCTGGTGTTGTGTACATAAAAATATATCTAAGATATTGAATTTATTTAAAAATAAATAAATTATAAAGTCTCGTGTGTTACATTCTCTTCTAAGCTTGGTGTTGTGTGTCATACACACTATCCAACATGATTTACCTCTTTTAAGACCTCTAGATTTTACATAAAAACTAAAAATAATAAAAAATATAAAATGACTACTTAAATGAACTAAAAATAATCTAAGGGATGGAAAAAAGTGGAGGTGGAAGTTTTAGAGTCGATACTTCTACTTAGATACTTAAGATGCAAATCATTTTATTTCCATATTTGAATGTTTATTTATCTAATTATCACTGATTCCAAATTTAATCATAATACCATAAAGTCTCATTATATGATGCTAGAAAGTACTCTAATATTTATCATTAATTATCAAACATTTAATTATATGATTTTATGAATAATTTATGTGAAATTTAGTATCGAATCACTTGGTAAAATACAATAACCCCTTTCTCTCAAAGTCATGGTATCTATCTATGTTAGGTTTACTCACATGAGATTACTTTTTTGGTATCACCCACACAAATTTTAAGATAAAACACACAAAATATTTATTTTTCAATTAATCTATTTATTTATTCTGAATTCTCTTGCATGAGACTTACAATTCTCTTACACATGCGATCGAATTCTGAATAAATAAATTCTTTGATGTTCTCCCCCCAATGATTACTTATTAGGTATCATAGAATGGGCACCAAAGCATGTGTGAAAATCTCATATAAAAATTATTTAGACACAAATATAATTAAAATAAATAAAAAACTCATTAAAAAATTCAATCGATAACCAAACATAGAAAATAAATAAATTGGCAGGAAAAAACCATCATATAATAAAAAATCTAACATGATGTAATCATCCAACCATAATAGTAAAAACATGGAACATAAAATAATAAATAGAGATCACTGTGTTTGTTTCTACATAAATATCACCATAATTCTTTTATTATTATCACTAAATAAGAACCATCACCCCACTAATCACTACACTACCAAGGTGAACCACTATGTGCATTGTCGATGTATGTGAATTGTCTCAAAAATCAAACGTGATGAAAACCATTGAATGAAAATAGGAGGTATTTTCAGGTGGATGAAAACATACATATTTAAAGAAAGTTGACTTTTGGTACATGACTTAGACATTAGGTGCATGGGTCAGACATGTATAATCAGGAGAGAGAATACGGGCCTGGTTCTATACTTGCATGCAATAGGGAAGCAGGAGGCGCCTAGCCTAGTATATAACAAAGGGGTTTTTTTCTTGGTTCCAGTGTCCTTACCCAGGTGTATTGTGAGAAAACTAGGGGTGATGAGGTTTGTGTTGAGTAAGTGGGATGCTGATTGGGAGATGGTCCTGGTATTCTATGATGAGGAGGGGGTGTGGGCTGCTGGTGCTATACTTTAGGCATGTGGGATGTTTGGTGTAGTGTTATAGGAGGTATGGTATAGAGGAGACAGTGCTGATATTGCATGATTCTAATAAGGAGTGGATGAATATGAGTCTAGGGTTTGGCCTTCGGTTGTGTCACAATATACAGATTGCCAAGCAGGGTCCCCTTGGTTTGGTTACTGTTGTGATCTTCAAGGAGGTCCATTAGTGATACATACATGAAAAATAGATTTTTCAAAATTTTGAAGACAAAAAAGGGAAAAAATTAATGAGTAAATGTTAATAATAATAATAATAAATTTTATATTAAAATAATTGTAACACCCCAAGCTTCCACGGTACGTTTCCCTTTGAATAATGCAATGACGTGCATTGTACGCAACTTCGAGATTCTAACACACCACAACCAATCAAACTAGCCGTTATGAATAGTAATACATACTTTTTGAAATTTTATAAATTTTATCTTTCTAAATGGACTTCATTTTTGGATTCGTAATATTGAAATTAGCTTAGGGTGAAATTTTGGTACTTTTCGGATAACTTTCATATTTTGATGAATAGTGAAAATTACTAAATTTTAATTAAAAACAACTTTTTTAATAGAAATAATTAATAGTGATAAATTATTAATTTTAGTGGTTTTAAAGTATATTTAGAATATATTTTTACTATTTAATACATTGTTGGTCATTGGATGTAATTTCACATTTAAACCAGACATAAACAAGTGTCAATCTTTTGATAGTTATTATCTCTTAAAAACACGCTATTTATTTTGACGACGGGAATTAATTTTTAAATTAATTAATGCAACTGATATGTTTTGAATTTGGTAAAATAGACATCATTTTTGAATTCATAATATCAAATATATATTAGGCCTAATTTTTGGTATTTTTCTAGAAACTTTCATTTTTTGATGAATAGTGAAACCACTAAGTGGTAGTTAAAAAACTAAATTTTTCATAAAACATAATTTTACCGCTTCTGTGAGTGGAATTTAGAAAATCCGAGAGACATGGTTAATATCAAGGAGTAAAATTTGGTTCAATGAGATGAAAATAATTTTTGGTGAATAGTAAATTTTTACTTTTATTTACCACGGTTAAAAGTAAATAGGGTAATTAAGGGTAAAAATGATATTAATATTACCCTAACACATATCCTAATTCTCTTGGACAAGTGTATCTCGACCAAAAACAACCTTAGGAGTAAAATATTATCATTTAGGTCAACTTGTATTAGATTAGGAAATTTATTATTATTTAATTCAAATAAGAGTTAAAAGAGTTAAAATCAAAGTTTAATTAATAAAACATTTTTAATATAGGGTTATACATAAGATAAATTCGATTTTAAATATTCATTAGAAAGATAAAAATATTTCCTACATAATGGTATTTTATTTATAATTTTTAGACATTAAATAATTTAATTTATTTATGACACAATGGTGATGCAGTAATTACTTAATTAATGAAATATTAAAATAATTGATATTGTAAATATCAAAATATATGTAATTTGAGACTTTTTATGAATTACAATAATTTTATAGGTTAATATGACATATTATAATTGATTATATAAATTGTGTTCTAAGTAATAATGCTGTTATGAATTTATCAAAAACAAAATACCCAATAGTGTCAAAGTTGACATAAAAGAGTTTTTAAAAAAAATATAATAATATTAATTTATATTCAATTCCTAAAAATCTAAGGTTTGGCCAAGAGACTTATATCATGATAGGTGTATCATTAATATACCACTTGGGGGTCTCTTGGATGTATATAGTAAGTTTATTAACCATATAATATAAAAATACAAAGAGACATTGTAAAAGTGAAACTAATTAACTAAGAGTTAATACTTAAATATAAGGTTAATATAATGACCCAAACCTGCCTAAATTCTATAGTTTGAGTGTTGTTCGACCCATCCCCACCTTAAACTTTAAATAATTCACTTTTGATCCATTAGAAACCGAATATGAATTTATTATAAAATAATATTTTTAGCTTTTCCAAAGTTGCCCCTCACCCCTCTTATAAAAGGGCACTCCCCCTTCTCACTAATTCACACATTAAAAGCCTTTTGTCTCGGCCAAAACCTACCCAAATACTCTCTCAACTTCTCTCACTACAACCTAGAGGCCTTAGTTTGATCAGAAAGACAACCTAAGGAGCCCTTTTGATCAAATCAAATGGAAGAACCCGAAGAAGAGGTAATGTTTTCACCACCCTCATTCAAGTTCCTTTCTTCTTCAACTTATTCTTTCTTTGTTATTTCTATTATAAAATAATAACTCCAGTATCTTCTATATACTGTGATGTTATTATAAATATGGTACAACCATATTCAGTATTTTATCCATCCTTTTAATGGCATGTCACCATACATGCGTACGTACGACTTACCGTCTCCACGTCGTGGTGTAATTGTCATTCAATAAATTATTATTTGGATGGGTATAATAATGATGTGTAATTCATTTAAATAATAAATATAACATGATAATTATTCTGTATATATGATATACCATCCAGTTATATATTATTTTAACATCAAAAGAATGATATTGTCGATCGTGCGTACGTACGGACTACCGTCTCCACGAACGCGATGCGATTCATTCTCCATCGTATCCATTCAAGTATAATTCTCATTTTATGATTAAAAATAATGTTTAAGGACTTGATATAATTCTGGATATGAATAATATACAACCTATCCATAACAAACATGACTTACGTAACAAAGAATATAAAGGAAAATGAGTAAGTTAACACCTGAAATGATGATAATACTAAGATATTATTAACAAATAAATGTTAAAAGATCATATATGATATCATATTAATGTAAATGATTCTTGTATAATTAAATAAAAATTATTTCACCATTATACAGGAGGTTAACCTACCTTCAACCAAGGAAAAATTACAAAGTAAGGGGTTTCTTATCTCACTTTTAATTCAGTGAGATTTCCATTGTTCACCACTTATTTATTGCATGTGGTGTGTGTACTTACCATGATTGTATTCATTGTGTAATATACTTTAATTTATGGATATTTACATAATAATTGTATTATCCTTCTTTCATGGGTGCATGTTTCATAAGTTACCAAATCGATAAGGGAATTTTAAATTTCAATTTCCAGTCATTCGGCTTTACGCATTCTTCATTGATTATTTTACTCCAAGATTATGTGTGGAATAACTATTCATTTGATTATGTCATAATTTCCACTCCCATTTCTTTGGATATACTTTTTATACACATAATCACTCCATTGATAAATTCTGAAGTCATCGGTATGAACTTGATAAGAGTAATTTTTACTCAATCTCGATTTGTTGAGATAAACATCCAATTCATTGGTGTTGTTTTTACAAGAATATGTGTGAATGTCCTTTGATTGTTTTACACTAAATATCCAATCATATTTAGTGTATTTATATTTTTCACACATAATTATGTCGTTGATTTATCCTTAACCTAAGGATACGGCCTTTATGAGAGATTTCATCTCAATTTACATTCCATTGAGACTTCTTTGTTGTTATACATCAAATCACTTTTATGTGGTGTATATAATATACTTTGACATAATATATCATGAATCCCTTTATTATCCTGATATTACAAATTTTTTATTACCTCAATTATTTGTATTCAAGTGTATCTCTTTTGGTTAGAAACTCTAACTAAAATACCATTTTTAAATGTTTTAAAGACTTATTCTTCTAAATCTTGCTCATTAATGTCCATGTTTTAAAAATGGTTTTAAGGATTTATTTATATGGACATTAAAGTTTTAAAATTAAAACTCCTTTTAAAAGTTTCAAAGTGGTATGGGACACTTTGATTCAAAAATCTATTTTTAAATGGCTTCTTGAAAAATAGTGTGACTTTTAAATGATTTCAAGAAAAAGGGGGATATTTCTCTCAAATAGTTTTGATGGTTATTTTCATCTATGTCAATATCCTTCATTATTCTCGATTGAGGGTAAAATGATACAATACAATCTCCCATATTGTATAGAATGAGTTATGTTTGACTGTGGATGTGCTATTTTTATACCATTCATGGTTTGTGGATAAGTATTGACATTTCGTATGCTAGTTTTAATACGAATGTTTATGTTATGTTTCAAACTTTTCATATGAGGAATGCATTGGAATTAGTAAGTGACGGGTGGAGCCCGCTATAGCTCCTCGATGCATCGGTAGGCCTCATGAGACAAACTAGTGTCGTGGCACAAGGCCTTGACAAAATCTTATTTGTAGTCTTGGCACGAGGCCTTGGCTACGTGGTTATGATAGTCTGGAATTATGCATTCCATCATTATAAAAGTGGTGATTAATATTTTCATGTGATTATTCGACTAGTAGAATATCCATGTGAATAAGTAAATGGAATTATTTCATTTTATCCTTGACATATTATGCTGAAGTTCAAGTTTAAATGGCTTTTGTTTTAGTTATACATTGCCTTAAATTTTTATGTTTATTTATGAAAGTTTCCGCTATATTGTTATCCTTACTGAGTATCTGAGCTCACCCCTTTCAATGTTTTATTTTTCCCAGGATGTGAAGAAGTATTTTATGAATGAACTGCAGGGATAGTATGAGGGGATATGAAGACAATATGTTGTTGTAGTTTTTCACTTATTGATGTAATGTAAACTTTATGAATATATCTAGTGTTTCCAAGGCTACTAAACTAATCGGTCTTTCCAGACTTGATCTTTCTTGTGATCATGCCAATGTTATGTAATAATGCACCGACTCTGGGTATCTAGGGTCAGGGCGTTACAGTTGGTATCATAGGAAGTTTAGTACAAGCCTTGGAATCTAGATTTAGATAAACTCTAATTAGAGCTTGTAGACCTAAGATTAAATTTGAGGATTAGTATAGAAGAACATCCTTGAATTTTGGTATTGTAGAGATTGTTTGAGTTTTCCGAGCAATACATCACTATCTGGATACGAGCAAGTAGAGGCGGCTCTGGCATAGATGTACCTAGGGGTAAAACCCGAAAACACCACTTTGAGCTAGACTCGAACAGGAACTGGTGCACGACAACGGGCCTTACTGCACTATTGGTTACGACACTCCCAGGGGATATGATTAGGATAATTTACATTCTCTTTACAAACCGATTTGAAGTATTATATATATAAGATGAGAGTAAATGACCTTGGTTAATCCTAATGTGTTTCAAATTGAGAATATGGTGACATGTTAATCTCTAAATGATTTTATGACTACTGTTACTCACACAATGCTTTCTGGTTTTAGTCAATGGCTGGATTCCAAGGAAGTCATAGTGACTTTGAGAATGATGTACAATGTGGGAACGATGGTGGAAATGAGCAACAACATGGAATGTTGATAGGCGTAAAAGATATCATCTTTATGCCAAATCATTTTCCCAAAAATATGATCAAAAATATATATATTAACCAATTCCCGTACTCAAAAAAGAAGATAAAGGTGATGAATGATAAGAGCTCCAGCAGTGGAGACCATGGAGAAAGGAATCCTCAATTTACATCATGCAGGAAATGTGGAAGGAGACACCCAAGAAAGTTTCTCAATGGGACAAAGAAATGCTTTAAGTGCGGGAAGGAAGGACATAAAGTGAAGAATTTCCGATGAAAAATGAAGAGTACTATGAAAGAATATAAAAATGGTCCCAAGAATCCATTTACAGTCATTTTCTGTAAATGTAGGGGACCTGGACATTACCCGAGTAAATTCTCTATTCTATAGGATATTTTCTTGGTCAAAGAAGAAGCTATGTGGGAATAAATGGTTAGAGAAATGTTTAAAAAGTATTAGTGCTCCTTGTTGATGGGTTTACTTTGGAATAATTTTCTCTTGTATTTTTAACCCTGTAGTTTTCCATGTGAGAATGATATTTGAGGAAGAATTATCTTTTCTCTTGTGGATATAGTTATAAATAACTATTTGGTTTTATATGATCGTTGGGTTTGAGGCAATTATAAGTTATTATAATTTGGGATGAAAATTCAAGGTCTAAGATAAGATTTGTAGTTAAATTATGTTATGGTTATTTTGAGGAATTTATCTCATTTTGGTAATGTTATAAAATATAGTTTTTGAAAAAGGAAAACATGCAGACCGTGTGACAACCCGTCGTGTCGGACAAAGCTGTGGGAATCGAACCCACAACCAAAGTGCAATTGGGATTTATCGCCTACTAGTGGACTACGTGAAGTCCCTGGTTAGTGTGACTATTATTTTTAGTTAAATGATTTTATTAATCAATAATAATTTGATTTGGGATCTTATGTATTATCAAATTAATAACCTTAGTATAGGAAAATGATTTGGTGATTAAGTGATAAATGTTATTTTGGAAGTTGTTCACTTTGTTGTGAACACTATATTCCCAAGGAAAATAGAATAGTATGGGATTTCATTTGAGGAGTAATGGTGGATTCTTATCTATGTTTTTATTGTGGATTTATAGTGATATGGGTTATTTATAGAAATGATTAGGTTAATTACTTTTAAGTATGCGACTTTAAGAGTAATTAATGTCATTTGGAGATACAATTTAACGTGGAAGAATACATTCTTATAAGTTTTGGGTTTCAATATTAGTTTGTATTATATTGAAGGATATTAAGGAAAATTGATTATTGAATGGTATTTATTTAACTTTGGGGTATTGATGGTTTAATTTTAGAAATTAAGATTAGTGTTTTTTTCTCTAATGGAATATCCATTTGGGGGATCATCAGATATTATAATAACCATTTTGGTTTTGATTAATCTCTAAATACAAGGTAAATATATAGTTTATACTACGTGGATCATGTATTTCTATAGAAGTTTATTCTAGCTCTTCCATTGTGACCAAGTCTTCTTGAATACTCATTGTAAAAAAAATGAATTAGTGATAAAAATTTATTAAAGAATGAAACTCTACTTAAAAAGTAAGTATATCTCTTTATGTTCTTAGTAAATATCATAAATTAATTCCTTGTCCTTATGTAATGTAACTTAGAACAAAAAATGTTGTCCGTTTACTTTTCCTACTGGGAGACTAATAACCGTTTGTCCCAACACAAGTTTGTGATTTTCTTATTGTTAACTTTGTCCTGATCATGTTTTCTATCCCGCTCCATCAGAACTTAACACTTAGTTTATCGTCCATATCCATGTTTTCCTACATGGAATCCTAGTATGGGTTATCTTGGGTGACCTTTATACCTCTCTTCCTTTCTTTTAAAGTGATAGTTTTATTGACTCTTTTTCCGATGTGGGACTTTCCATTATATTCTCAAGCCCAATTTTAAAAAAATTACGAGGACTAAATTTATTGAAGGAGGGGAGAATGTAACACCCCAATCTTCCACGGTACATTTCCCTTTGAATAATGCAATGGCGTGCATTGTACGCAACTTCGAGATTCTAACACACCACAACCAATCAAACTAGCCGTTATGAATAGTAATACATACTTTTTGAAATTTTATAAATTTCATCTTTCTAAATAGACTTCATTTTTGGATTCGTAATATCAAAATTAGCTTAGGGTGAAATTTTGGTACTTTTCGGATAACTTTCATATTTTGATGAATAGTGAAAATTACTAAATTTTAATTAAAAACAACTTTTTTAATCAAAATAATTAATAGTGATAAATTATTAATTTGAGTGGTTTTAAAGTATATTTAGAATATATTTTTACCATTTAATATATTGTTGGTCATTGGATGTAATTTCACATTTAAACCAGACATAAACAAGTGTCAATCTTTTGATAGTTATTATCTCTTAAAAACACGCTATTTGTTTTGACAATGAGAATTAATTTTTAAATTAATTAATGCAACTGATATGTTTTGAATTTGGTAAAATAGACATAATTTTTGAATTCATAATATCAAATATATATTAGGCCTAAGTTTTGGTATTTTTCTGGAAACTTTCATTTTTTGATGAATAGTGAAACCACTAAGTGGTAGTTAAAAACTAAATTTTTCATAAAACATAATTTTACCGCTTCTGTGAGTGAAATTTCAAAAATCTGAGAGACAAGGTTAATATCAAGGAGTAAAATGTGGTTCAATGAGATGAAAATAATTTTTGGTAAATAGTAACTTTTTACTTTTATTTAACACGGTTAAAAGTAAATAGGGTAATTAAGGGTAAAAATGATATTAATATTACCCTAACACATGTCCTAATTCTATTGGACAAGTGTATCTAGACCAAAAACAACCTTAGGAGTAAAATATTATCATTTAGGTCCACTTGTATTAGATTAGGACATTTATTATTATTTAATTCAAAAAAGAGTTAAAAGAGTTAAAATCAATGTTTATTTACTAAAACATTTTTAATATAGGGTTATACATAAGATAAATTAGATTTTAAATATTCATTAGAAATATAAAAATATTTCCTACATAATGGTATTTTATTTATAATTTTTATACATTAAATAATTTAATTTATTTATGACACAATGTTGATGCAGTAATTACCTAATTAATGAAATATTAAAATAATTGATATTATAAATATCAAAATAAATGTAATTTGAGACTTTTTATGAATTACACTAATTTTATAGGTTAATATGTCATATTAGGATTTATTATATAAATTTTGTTCGAAGTAATAATGTTGTTATGAATTTATCAAAAATAAAATACCCAATAGTGTCAAAGTTGACATAAAAGAGTTTTTTAAAAAAATATTATATTATTAATTTATATTCAATTCCTAAAAATCTAAGGTTCGTCCAAGAGACTTATATCATGATAGGTGTATCATTAATGGAACACTTGGGGGTCTCTTGGATGTATATAGTAAGTTTATTAACCATATAATATAAAAATACAAAGAGACATTGTAAAAGTGAAACTAATTAACTAAGAGTTAATACTTAAAGATAAGGTTAATATAATGACCCAAACCTGTCTAAATTATATTGGTTGAGTGTTTTTAGACCCATACCCACCTTAAACTTTAAATAATTCACTTTTGAGCCATTATAAACCGAATATGAATTTATTATAAAATAATATTTTTAGCTTTTCCAAAGGTGCCCCTCACCCCTCTTATAAAAGGGCACTCCCCCTTCTCACTAATTCACACATTAAAAGCCTTTTGGATCGGCCAAACCCTACCCAAATACTCTCTCAACTTTTCTCACTACAACCTAGAGGCCTTAGTTTGATCAGAAAGCCAACCTAAGGATCCCTTTTGATCAAATCAAAAGGAAGAACCCGAAGAAGAGGTAATGTTTTCACCACCCTCATTCAAGTTCCTTTCTTCTTCAACTTCTTCTTTCTTTGTTATTTATATTATAAAATAATAACTCCAGTATCTTATATATACTGTGATATTATTATAAATATGGTACAACCATATTCAGTATTCTATCCATCCTTTGAATGGCATGTCACCATACGTGCGTACATACGACTTACCGTCTCCACGTCGTGGTGTAATTGTCATTCAATAAATTATTATTTGTATGGGTATAATAATGATGTGTAATTCATGTAAATAATAAATATAACATGATAATTATTCTGTATATATGATATACCATCCAATTATATATTATTTTAACATCAAAAGAATGATATTGTCGCTCGTGCGTACGTACGGACTACCGTCTCCACGAACGTGATGAGATTCATTCTCCATCGTATGAATTCAAGTATAATTCTCATTTTATGATTAAAAATAATGTTTAAGGACTTGATATAATTCTGTATATGAATAAGATACAACCTATCCATAACAAACACGGCTTACGTGACAAAGAATATAAAGGAAAACGAGTAAGTTAACACCCAAAATGACGATAATACTAAGATATTATTAACAAATCAATGTTAAAAGATCATATATGATATAATATTAATGTAAATGATTCTTGTATAATTAAATAACAATTATTTCACCATTATACAGGAGGTTAACCTACCGTCGACCAAGGAAAAATTACAAATTAAGGGGTTTCTTATCTCACTTTTAATTTCGTGAGATTTCCATTGTTCACCACTTATTTATTGCATGTGGTGTGTGTACTGCCCATGATTGTATTCATTGTGTAATATACTTTAATTTATGGATATTTACATCATCATTGTATTATCCTTATTTCATGGGTGCATGTTTCATAAGTTACCAAATCGATAAGGGAATTTGAAATTTCAATTTCCACTCATTCGTCTTTATGCATACTTCATTGATTATTTTACTCCAAGATTATGTGTGGAATCACTATTAATTTGATTATGTCATAATTTACACTCCTCTTTATGTGGATATACTTTTTATACACATAATCACCCCATTGATAAATTCTCAAGTCATCGGTATGAACTTGATAAGAGTAATTTTTACTCAATCTCGATTTGTTGAGATAAACATCCAATTCATTGGTGTTGTTTTTAAAAGAATATGTGTGAATGTCCTTTTATTTTTTTACACTTAATATACAATCATATTTAGTGTATTTATATTTTTCACACATAATTATATCGTTGATTTATCCTTAACCTAAGGATACGACCTTTATGAGATATTTCATCTCAATTTAGATTCCATTAAGACTTCTTTTTTGTTATACACCAAATCACTTTTATGTGGTGTATATAATGTACTTTGACATAGTATATCATGGATCCCTTTATTCTCATGATATTACAAAGTTTTTATTATCTCAATTATTTGTATTCAAGTGTCTCTCTTTTGGTTAGAAACTCTAACTAAAATACCATTTTTAAATGTTTTAAAGACTTATTCTTCTAAATCTTGCTCATTAATGTCCATGTTTTAAAAATTGTTTTAAGGATTTATTTATATGGACATTAAAGTTTTAAAATTAAAACTCCTTTTAAAAGTTTCAAAGTGGTATGGGACACTTTGATTCAAAAATCTATTTTTAAATGGCTTCTTGACAAATAGTGTGACTTTTAAATGATTTCAAGAAAAAGGGGGATATTTCTCTCAAATAGTTTTGATGGTTATTTTCATCTATGTAAATATCTTTCATTATTCTCGATTGAGGTTAATATGATACAATACAATCTCCCATATTGTATCGAATGAGTTATGTTTGACTGTGGATGTGCTATTTTTATACCATTCATGGTTTGTGGATAAGTATTAACATTTTGTATGCTAGTTTTAATACGAATGTTTATGTTATGTTTCAAACTTTTCATATGAGGAATGCATTGGACTTAGTAAGTGATGGGTGGAGCCCGCTATAGCTCCTCGATGCATCGGTAGGTCTCATGAGACAAACTAGTGTCTTGGTACGAGGCCTTGATAAAATCTTATTTGTAGTCTTGGCACGAGGCCTTGGATATGTGGTTATGATAGTCTGGAATTATGCATTCCGTCATTATGAAAGTGGTTATTAATATTTTCATGTGATTATTCGACTAGTAGAATATCCATGTGAATAAGTAAATGACATTATTTCATTTTATCCTTGCCATATTATGCTGAAGTTCAAGTTTAAAAGGATTTTGTTTTAGTTATACATTGCCTTAAATTTTTATGTTAATTTATGAAAGTTTCCGCTATATTGTTATCCTTACTGAGCATCTGAGCTCACCCCTTTCAATGTTTTATTTTTCCTAGGATGTGAAGAAGTATTTTATGAATGGCCTGCAGGGATAGTATGAGGGGATATGAAGACAATATGTTGTTGTAGTTTTTCACTTATTGATGTAATGTAAAATTTATGAATATATCTAGTGTTTCCAAGGCTACTAAACTAATCGGTCTTTCGAGACTTGATCCTTCTTGTGATCATGCCAATGTTATGTAATAATGCACCGAATCTGGGTATCTAGGGTCGGGGCGTTATAATAATGATATTAATAATAGAAAAAGTATTGGATTTAATTAGAATGATATATATATATATATGTACATGTAATTAGAATTACTATGAAAAGTACATAAAATATAATTATTAATTAGATATAATTATAATTATACATGTGATAATAATGTTATAATAATAATACTAAATGTTAATATAATTTAATAGTAATAATAATAAAACTATTAATACCATTAATATCAATATTACTAATAATTATAATAATTTCCAATGTTAAATAATAAATAATACACAGATATATGTATATAATTAATATATACTAATAACAATACTAAATTATTAATATTAATATATAATTAACTAAAAATTATAAAAAATAACTGAAATAGTACAAAAACTAGATAATTAATCTAAAACACTTAAAATGGTGAAACTAATTAATTAAAGTTAAGTTTAAATTATAAAATAAATGTTAGAAAAATGAATGTACATAAACTACTAACAAAAAAATTTATAAATTGATTAATAAATAATAAATAATTATAAATTAATATGTGACCACTTTGATATCACTTGAATATTCTAAGGTGTAGTGGAAATTATCAGAACTGTTCCCAATAGTGTTTTTCATTGGTTCCTTCAGATATAATCCTTAGAAATATACAAAGCAACTCTAGAATATTTATAAAAAAGATCTTTTCACATATAATCTATAATCAATTTTAACAAGAATAACCTCATTTGATAATTCTTTCTTTATTGTTAGATCAATATGAGTGCTGCACTTGTCGTATCATCATTATAAAGAATAATCCAAGGTAGAATCCCTTTAGCGGTATCCAAACATGCTCCTTGAATCTTGAAACATCACCATTAGTATTATGGGCACTAGCATGGAGGAAAAAAATGTCTCGCATCATTCTATATTGATCACGACAAGAAGTATTTCGATCTTGATAAAATTATCTCTAGTTCTCTTGATATTTAGAGGGAGGAGGAGGATTATATCTATTTATTAAGATCATTCTTAAGAAGTTTTCTCTAGGTATTTGAGATAATTATCTATTGATAATTTTTTATTCACAACCAATCACTCCACCCAAAAAATGATGTAATTTAGATTAGATTATTAGGGCTAAATAATTAGTAATTACACAGAGGCCCTTATCTAATTTGTTTACTCTATGTAAACCCCACATATAATAATAATAATAATAATAATAATAATAACAACAAAAACAACAATAATAATTAATTCCATTACATGAACAGACTCACAAATATTTAAATATCATTTTCTAAATAAATAAATCAATATTTATTTAAATTATATTAAATAAAATATATCATTTTCATCAGACCCTTAACTTGAACCATCAATCCTCCTCAACATTTAGAAAACCTTAAATAATAAATATTTATTTAAACAAATAAATATCTTTATATTATTCATTCAATAAATAAATAAATATCATATTCAAAAACTAGTGAATAAATATTTTTTATTATTCAACTCACATATATTCTAAAATCAAATAAATAGTGATTAAATTTATACAATCAACTAAAACCAAATAATTATTATTCAAAAAACTAAGAATTATATTTATTCTTAATATTAAATTCAAATAAAATTTAAGTAATATTCTAGATACACTTAGTGTGTGTCCCTCTAGGCCTCTTTTTCAGCGGCCTTAGGTGAACTTTTCTAATGTCCAAGATCAACATTGAACAACACATCAAGACACCAAAAGAGAAATAATTTAATTTCACATCATAAAAAACCTCATATGAACACTTATTGTGTAATATAACCCCTTTGTTTCTATATCTCATCAATCTGGTTTTATACTTATGTCATCAACCTATAGGTTTGATATAACCTTATTTGACTACCTAAAATAAAATCATCGATAAACTACAATGGCCATGAGCTTAATTAAATAGTTCAATTTCAATCAAGAGCCTAATATATCTTCTTCCATTAAATTGGAATTAAAAAATAATTTCTAAACTTATTCAATTAATGTCATATTAATTACAAGGCACCCAATATATCCTACTTCATCACGATCATATATTGTCACGATTTTCAATGATACATAAAAGTATGCAATGAATGATATACAATAATAATAATATCAATTATAAGGACCAATACACACATATATAGATCATAATTTCTAATAAAACATATAACATGTATAATTTCTATTGGCGGTTCTTTCATCATAACCTCTTTTCTTGGAGATCACTAATTACAAACTTCATGATAATAAGTATCAATGTCTTATTAACCCCAAACACCTGATAGTTAGATATCATTTATGTCCCTTAAAATAGATATCCTCCAAACCATAGGACTTAAGTTTAAGAATATTTTCATGAAATTTCAAGTTTCTCATTATAACAGGGAAAATTTATAACCTTTTGATGCAAAAAATACTCTAAGGAAATTATCACATTAATGCTATGTATAATAAAACTCATCAGGTGATAAGATATTTATTAATATTCAGGAAATCTAAAGTAAAAATTTAGTTGGTTCTTGGTAACCAACTCTAAGAGATAATACCTTATATTGTAATTATAGATAAAAAGGCCATATGAAGAAATATTACAGTGATTGAAGAGTATATTCTTGAAGATATACTTCCTAAAGTACATTTTAAAATCTCATTTTGAAAGATACAAGAAGAATTTTACTAAGTTTGATCAGTCCACTACAGTCCTAAATCATAGATTCTAGGGATTATTTCTACTCTACATCTGAGAAGATATGTATAAGGAATTATACTTCAGAAAAGTTCAATAAGATTTATCTTTTAGATGATGAAACTATTGATATTGTGGTAAAGGTTGATATTATCCTCCAAACTTAGAATACAAGCTTGCTAAACTTTTAAGGAGTGTAACACATACTGGGTATGATACATAATTTTATTTTAGTAGGATATCAAGATGATGTAGGTTTATATACTACATTTTTTTATGGAGTGTGTAAAGTTACACATAGTTCCATGGTGGTGGCTAAAGGAGTGAAAGACAAAGCATTTTACCTGATGAGAGTTTCATTATGAGAAATGATTTCTGGGCCAACAACTTCCAAAAAGTTATGGAATTAATGTATTGGTCACTTATGTGATAATGGGATGAAATTACTATCCATTAAATTAATATTTAATATTTTTAGGGATGAGGGTTTATTTTCTGGGCATCTAAAGTTTTCCCTTATGGGAGTCCAATGTAGTTGAACAACAACAGTCAGAAGCAATTTTATTTGATTAAACATTCCCCATAACTTTAAATACTATAACTTGGAAGGATGAGAACCATAGACACTATATCAAGTTGTCCTTATCACCTATGGTTCTGGTCAACTCATGATCCTCCTTCCTACCAATGCACAAGAAACCAATAACAAAATAGGCACACACATGCAAGAACAAAGTAAAAATATAATGCACATAAGGATTACATGATTTTGATATTGAATTCTACATCCATAAGAAAATAAAAAAATCCGTCTCATTAAATTGAAATAGGGTACATATGAGTTACAAGGAAAAACCCATGTACCGATTCTATACTCATTTTTGCAGAAGAAGTATCACAAATTACATCTTTCAATCATTAGATCTCCCCTCTAATCCTTTCAGTCTCCGTACTTCTAGACTCTGACCTCCACCTTCAGCACTTTAGCCTCCAAAACTCAGATACACCTAGGTGTTCTCCATTTAGAGCCACCTCTGCATTTGGGTCAAGCCTCGTAATCTCCTTTGTTAATCATCATACAATCCATCAATTTATCTGCATATATGGACCAATTCCACTAATATAGTGGTCCCAACTAGTCATCTAATAAACTCTGTCATTAGAATTTTATGTACAGATTTCTATTGGACTATGTAACCTCCATTTCCCTGTACCATTCATTGATCCAATCTTCAAATATTTTTAAATAGTACACATCATCTTCAATTCACTATAACGACTTTGATGAATCTCCCTTTGCAAAGTAAATACTTCCATGTCTCTCTATCAGAGTATATGGAACTAATGAAATTTTTAACTTGTATCACCTGCTCCGAAATTCCATTCAGATAGCAAAAGCTTCACCTTTTGTCTGACTTACTATATCCTTTGAACCCATGACTGAAGACTGAGTAAAATAATTAGATAAAACCCCTCAACATTCCTGTATTTAGATTTTATTATTCTACATCCACTGAACTCATCTATACAAATACTGCCACTACTTTTAGTGAACTCACACCATTTATAATGCTTCTACTGAAATGAAATTTTGAGATAACCATCAAAATTCTATTCAATTAATGCTACTACTTCTAGTGAACTAACCCATCCACTAGATGAACTTATGGTGAAATGAATTTTACTACCCGAACTCATAGTTCTATGGTGTTTGTGTATTGTTTTTATCTAGGTTCTCTAAAGTGTTACTTATAGATGCTTGAAAATTCAGAGTCCTAACACTTGACTAAAAAAAGTTCTCACGCCAAACCTAACATTTTCACACTTGAATTTTTTTCAAAGGCTGAGTCCAATAATATCCCACTTAAATATCATTCTTATAACCACACTAATGTATTACCGTCCAAATTCCATTCACCCTACTTTTATAGAAACATTATTTTTTTTCTACTCCAGGCTCTTTTTAATCATCATAGACTCCCACTAAAAGAGTTCCTATTTAGTTCTTTAAAATTATCATTTTCCATCCCACTGAATCCATGAAACCCATATGAATGCCTCTATGGAATTTATCCAAATCAAATAGGAACCAAGTTTACATACTCTAAATTTGTTGAATTTCCCTAAAAAAGATATGTCATGTACCAGGTATATTACCTCATACTTTATTCCTTCTTCCATAATTTGTTCCCCAAGATTTTGCAACCATAGAGCTTTCCAATATGCCAAGATCTAGAGGCATCATTGAAACTGAAATCTTTTCAAAACTTCCATAAAGATTAATGTCATTGGCATGATGAATACCTATTAAAATTTTGACCAATGTAACCAAGACCGGAGTGGATATTTACTCCCATTACATCCATCCTCTATTATGACCCTTTGAAGATCTAACCTCTATTCTAGAGGTCCATCTGATATTATGATGATATTAAGATGATCATTTCCATATAGTCAAAAACTTAAATAAAGAAATGTGCATTAGGACTTGGGGTTGTCCTTTCACTAGCTTCAACATGGAAAAAGTTGAAAAAATTTATAGAATCTATAGATGAGAGATCAATGTCTATACCGCTTCCATACATCTGGATAATTCTCTAACTTTCTCTTTAGTATATCATCTTCTTGACCAAATTATATTCCACTTGTATCATAAGTCTTCTTTATTTTAAAATGAAGGTATTTTGAAGTACAATGGATTTCAATGATAGAAACCACCAGATTTTAAACACCACATGTGACCATTGAATATTTCACCATATACCACCAAGTTCTAGAAAAAATTTCCACAACTTAGAATTTTTATACTTTCACGTCTCTCAATCTTGTGCACTCATGATAACCCTGCCTCAGACTCTAAATTCTAGTAATTTGATCATTATAATTCCAAAAAATACTTTCATTCATCTCCTTATACATATTGAAACCCTTTTTATATGTTCCATCACCATGAATCCCCCACCATCGACATGAATCCCCCACCTTCCACAATTCCTCCTTCTTTCTAGCTAACTATCTTCTAATTAATTGGTATTGTTACACACCATAAATTTTTATCATATGAGATTAATAAAAAACTTGGTAATAATTTTAGCCACCCCTCCCAGTTGTAGGTTGTTGAAACCTCCAAAATTTGAACTTTTAGGAAAAGAACTATTGATATTCCATCGATTGTCTTTATACTGATTGAATCATCAACCAATAAATCCTTCAAGTAATATGCACCATTTTTATGATTATAACCTATGGAAAAATCCTTGCGTTTGATCTCATGGACTTCTAGTTTACTTTCCATGATTCTGGATGACTTCTCTGTTTAATAGAATTACAAAAACTCCAAGAGTAACAACACCAAGACCCTCCATGATCTGAAATTTCCACCATCAGATCACCAAGACGGTACCTAGCCCATTGAAATTATTTCCACTAGAAATATGAGCTACCACTAAATATGGTAAACACAAGGGATCATTAGTTTCCATCAAAATTCCAAAATCCATCCATCAAGTTCTAGAATTCCACCCAATTAATGAAACATGTTAGGTGAAACTTGTCGATCAATTGGAATTTCTATATACCAACAACACTATTGGTACTACTGCTATATTTCGATGAAATTCTTCTAGTAACCTAATAGACCACCTGAACATGAGAACCCAATAGTATTTTAACTAAGATATAACTATCCCCAACAATGGAACATGCCTCAAGACACCTTCTAGTCAAGAGAAATTTTGATATCCCATAATTCTTTTGGTAACACCACTATTATTCCATCAACACCTTTATGATTACTTGATAAAATACTCCACCTGTAACTCTACCACCTCGCTTTTCCATTAAGCACTAAAATTATGCTCTGATACCACTTGTTGGTATAATTTATCAGAATGAGAACCCAATATGATACAAATTATTGGTGAAGAGGGTATATTTTTAGATCAGAAGAAGTTTACCATTCTATTTTTGTAGCACCATTGAATGACAACCATCAGTAGAATCTTCCTCCAATCAAACATCCCCCAAAACATTAAAGACAAGGACTGGGAAGATCAAGCACCCCATACACTGTATCAAGTCCTCCTTCTCACATATATTTCCTATAACCTCATGATGCTCCTTATAGCCAATTCCTAAGTTAGTAAGCACAAAACATACACACACATGAATTCCCAAAGTAAAAACACAATACACAGAAGGATTACATGGTTTAGACATTGTAATCTACATCAATGGGAGAGTGGTGATATCTCTTTCATTCAACAAAAATAGAGTACATCTAAGTTTTAAGTTCAAACCCATGTACTAGTTCCCTACCCATTAAAATATAATAATTCTCACCAATTCCATCTTATAGTCATTTCATCTACCCTATACTCCTTCTGGTCTCTATCTTTCCAGATATTGACCTTTGCCTTCAAAACTTCATCCTCCCACACCTAGATACGCCTAAGTGTGCTCCTTCCTGATCTACCTCCACATTCTGGTCAGGACCCATCAACTCCTTTGATTGTCATCTTACAATATGTTAGTCCATCTTCACATGTGGACCAATCCCACTTATATAGTGGTCCCGAATATTCATCCAGCCAACACCACCATCCTACTTTCACATACTACCTTTTTTTGAACCATGAAACATCTGTTTCCCTATAACATCCATTGAAATAACTGCCAACTCTCAGTTAATAGTGTATTTCATCTCTACTTCACTCTAATGACTTCAATGAATCTACCTTTACAAAAGAAAGACCACCAAATATCACCATTAGTGTTCATTGAACTCATGAAATTCCACACTTTCATCACCTACTCCAAACTTTTGTTCGACTATCATAAGCTACTCATTCCATCCAACTCTTTGAATCCTATGAAACTATGAACAATGACCAAGTATAAGAATCAGATGAAACTCTTCATCATTCCCATACTCAAACTCCATTATTATCTATCTAATAAACTCATCCATCCAGATACTTCCACTACTTCTAGTGAACTCACACCATTTAATGTGATTCTACTGATATGAAATTCCTAGGATCACATCAAACTTCCAAACAATTTACATTGCTAATTTTAGTGAACTAACTCATCAACTTGATAAACATTAGTGAACCGACTTATACTATTTGAACTCAAACTTTCATGGTACTTTTTGTACTATCTTCATCTAGGTGATCCCAAGTGTTACTTTTGGTGACTTACCATCTGAATCCCTGAAACTTGACCACAAAAATAGTTATCAAATTAAACCCAACAAATAGCTCAAGCATGCACATAACTGAAAAAAGATTTATTTCTGATGGGTTCCCATCACAAATGACCCATTTATGAAAATGGAATCGCAAAAATAGTTATTTGTGATGATCCATAAAAAAAAATATTATTTTCGATGGGAAGGTATTCAGTCACAAATAACCTTTCCCACTATATAAAAAACAACTTTTGTAATGGGAATATTCACCCATCATAAATACTTATTTGTGACGGGTGAATCTTCCCATAAAAAAGTAATTTTTTTTAAAATAAAATAATAAAATAAAATAAAAACATAAAAAATATTCACAATAAAAAAAACACTATATAAAACTGTAAATATTTTAATTATTAAAAATATTACGAAAAATATGTTCATTCAAATGTTTATCAAAATAAATGTGATAAAAAATACATAAATAATTGTGGGGGTGGGTCTTCTAGAGGAGGTGGTGGAGCGAAATCCATCCGTGATCCCTGAGCCAGCCATCACATGTACTCCATCATCTATTTGTGCTGCTACTCTTTCCATCGACACATCTCCTCCTACTGCTGCTGCTGCTGTCGATGGAGATCTTCATGCTCCCTATGCATGGTCTCTATAAGCTCACTTTGAGCTCACAACTACTCCTCATACTGTGCACCAAATGATGAATACTCTCCATGATCTCCCCTTGAGCTGGACGAAAATATTGCAGCAGTACCATAATAACTTCTAGGCATCAATTGAGAGCCTATACCAATAACTCAACCTTTATCTAAGGCATAATGAGTAACCTTCATCCATGCTATGTCATCAAATCCTACTTTATCGGTTCTATGAACCTCATTCTTAGCTTGAATCTCATCCCGTTTTAGATAAGTTGCAACCTCATATGACTCTTTCAATTTCAATTTAAAATTAAAATAGTTAAAATATTATTTTTAGTTAATTTTAAAACTCAAAAAAATTTATACTTACCATAATCTGACACTAGTGAACACCTGTAATCTCTCCAGCGACAGGATCATTGTACATACTCTTATAAACATCAAAATACATAATATCAAGATGTTCAACTACCTATATGAGTATAAAATAAACAGTTCATATTTAAAGTAATATATATATTTTTTAAAAAGTACTTACCATATACCATCGATGCGTACTGAATACAAGACCACCTGCTCGACATGTCACCTCCTGTCTCCACTGGTTCTACCAACCTAATGATGTTATCCTCTAAAAACTATATCTCATATAGTATGAAGATAATCATTCCCAAACCTGAGATGAGATGTAATTTTGTCGATGGGTATAATAAAACTGATCAAAATCCATGACTCCCACTTTCCACATGGATGTCCTCCTCAGATTGTGCAAAAAATGATGACAAAACTCATGTATATAGACATTCCAGGCATCCCTGATAGTGGTTCACATGATATCCTCAATGGGATACCATAAAAACTATAAATAATTAATAATATCAACTTAATAATTAAATAAATTTAAAAATAAAAATTATTTATTTGCATACCATACAATGATCAAACATAAGGTGAAAAACATCAATGGGAATCTGATCTCATGTCACCCATGCTCTAGAAAAGTAATTACTTAATATAACACTCCCATATCCAATAGATATATGTGAAAAATATGACAAAATAGAACAAATAATCAAAAAATTAGTATATATATAAATTCATGAAAATTCATGAAAACAAAATAAAATACACAACTGAATATACCTCCGCATACATGTATCGAACTAAATATGTGGATGTTACTTCAAAATAGGGTCAGGAATCATCAATATAGAAAGACCATGACCCCTCCAAGTCAACACTTAACTACTAGAAGCCTGAGGGTTAGATGATGAAACATCATAATCATCACTAGGTAGTGTATCCTCATCAAACTTTTGAAATAGATCAGATAAACATTTATTGTCCATTTGAAACATGAAAATAATATTTTCAAAAAATAATTAAAAACAATTATTATATATAGATATATATTATTTATGATTATAACCAACATTTAATTGTGTCAATATTTATCATCATCCCCATCTTCATATATGACGATGTCAATATCTTCATATTCCTCCTCAGTATCATCAATTTCCATAGAAGTTTCAACTTCATCATCTCTTTCTATTTCAAATTCATTTGATACACCAACAACATAATCGTCACTATCAATACATAAATGTGGGGTTTCATCATTGATATTCATCTCTCTTTGTGGAAAAGATGGATTTGGATTTGTCTCCTGAAAAATTTCAATTCCTTGCACTTCAGAGGAGACACACTCACTTTGGATAAACTAATTTTCATGAGATCTCATTTTTATTATGATCCACCAATAACTTAACTCTCTTAAAAAACATAATAATTTGAATAATAAATTTGATGTGACTAATGATCCAATAAAAATGAATCATTTAATATAATAAAGATTTTATATTTAATATTAATGATTCCATGAGCGGATGAACATACAAGCCTCTATCAGCATCCAACCAATGCCATTTAAACATAATTACGTAATTCTGTCCCAGATAACACAATTCAATTATTTCTTCAGATATTCTATAAAAGTAAACTTCACTTTCTCTATGATGAGATCCTCTCAAGAAAAATAAACTATTCATTATTTTTTTGACTCCCCATATACACATGTATGAAATCAAAAACCATTCACCACATATTCATTATAATATTTAACCATTTTAGATGGTGGTTTTATCAATACACATAATCAATTATCAATTTTATTATCATGTCGAGATAACTAAAAATTTGAAAAAAAATTATCAATATAACAAGTAAAAAATTGATTTTATATGTTAAACCATAAACAATTTACTTTACCACTTTTTGAAACTAGTAGGAAAAATTATTTTTCCAACACTCTTCAAGAGTAACTGCTGTAAATTTTGGAAACCATTTCTTGATATTATTATTATATAATCTAAAAATAAAATAATATTAATTTTCTTTTAAAAAAATTTATAAAATAAGTGATAGTAGAACTCACTGTACAAAAAGTGTCATTTATTCATAGTTGAGCAGAACATATGTATGAGACCAGTGATGTTCATAATTTGAAATCCATCATTCATAAACTTCACCAAAGCCAAGTTTACATTGATTAAAAACTGATAATTAATTTTTCATTTCATCATCAACATTTCCCTCATTACAACCCATTTATTTATGTTTTGATGGATATTCAGATTGAAAATAATGAGAGTATAAAAAAGAAAAATTCTCCTACAAATAATATTATACAATTGATCCTTCAACTGATGCCTTTTTACATACATTTTTCTTCAATTTTTTCATTCATATATCATATGGGTAAATCTATCAGAATTGCAATATCCCTACAAAATTTTCTTCATATGGAAAATGTAATATCAAATATTTCATTGAATCAAATAAAGCTTACATATTTTTTTTCCAATTTACATAAAATTAAAACAAAATCTTCTTGCAGTATACTTAGTGCATCATAGTCAGTTGCTTCTACACAAATGTATCAGAAAAAAATATGATATTTTTTAGTGCATCCCCAATCATAGAATTCAACAAACCTCTAAATCTAATCGATATAAGTCTTTTCATTATAACATGACATTCATGACTTTTTAATATAGTAAAATGACCATTTCTAACACATCTAGCCAAATTGGAAACATAACCATCCAGAAGCCTCAAATTTTAAATCCACTAATAAAATAAAAAACTATTTTCTTTGGAAACTATATAAGCTTCTTTTGGCTTCATTAACTTTGGTGATCTGTCATTTTCAAACAGTTCAAGTTCTGGTCACCTATAAATTTGGGAAAGATCTAATCGTGCCTTTACATTATCTTTAATCTTACCTAGTGTGTCAAAAACTATATAAAATATATTATCAATGTATTTATTCTCAATATTCATGACATCAAACATGTGACAGACTAACAAATGATACTAATATAGAAGATCCCAAAAAATACTCTTTTTTATCCAATTGTGTTCTTTCCCAAAGACATCTATTTTTTGTTAGTTTATAGTCAGTTCAAAGGTAATGGGAGGTAATGAAGTGACAATATATTTTAAATCAATACCTGAGATCATTATTGGAGGTCCATCTCTCTCAATTTTACCTTTTATGAAATGATACCTATTCCTCTAGAAAGGTTTATTGATAGAAATAAATCTCTGATGAGAGTCGAGAAAACAAGGTTTTCTTCCATTGAAAATTATAAATGCTTTTCTTTCATTCATAAAATACGAACATGATTTTGGAACAAGTGTACTCTAGTATGATAACATTATATATGATGGGAAGTCAGTAATTGTCCACATTAATGCATCTTTCATTATGAAATTCTATTTCACAACAACATCATATGTACCAACAAAATTACTCCATAATAAATTCAACTCATCAATTAATGAATTCAAATAAACATAAATATTATTTTTTGAATGTCCTGGAATTAATAATGTCAAAAATATATATGGATCACTCATCAACATCCAAGGAGGTATGTTATATGGAGTTATAAGAATGGGCCAACACGAATATTGACTGTTGTAAGAACCAAATGGATAGAAAAAATTAGTAGAAAGAACCAATCACATGTTATAGGATTTTGAAGAAAAATATGGATGCACCTGGTCAAAATATTTTTATGAATCACCATCAAAATGATGATTTATGTTTTTACCTATTGAAATATTGGTTTTGTTCCATGAAAGCAATGAAGTTGTGTTCCGAGATATAAATAAATGCTACAATTTGGGTGTAAGTGGGAAATACCTCAACTATTTAACAGGAACCAATCCAGCCTTCCCTTGTTGAGTCTCATTGTACCTCGATTTTCCACATATAGAAAAACTAACTAATGAATCATTTTCACCATAATATAATATGTAATAATTTTAACATGAATGAATCTTATGATAACCAAGACCCAAATTATGAACCAACCTCTTTCTATCATATAAATTTACAGGAAACACATTTACTTTAGGTTACAACGATTTAACCAAAGATAATATCTGATCATAACAACTATTTGACGTTCCATTATCTGATTTAATAGCCATAATTTTTGAAATAGATTAAAATTTTCTTATCATGCAACCGGGATATAAGGAATCCACAACAGAATTCAACAAATTATAAAATTTATATAGTTCCAACTTAGGATTTAAATCAACATCATCCCGAGTCTTAGTTTGTTAAAAATACATACCAACAACATCATGTACTAAATTTTGAAATCATGATGGATTTAGAACCAAATTATTAATATATTCTCTAGAAATGTATCCACCACGTTGATACTAAAAAACATAATCTTTTTAAAAACCAAAACACAATAGATAACCCCCAACATTTTCAAATGTGTCAAATATCCTCAGATCATGTTTCTTACATGGAAACATAATTTTTCATTATGGAAAAAATTCTGGTTTTGATGATGCAAATTATATAAAAGCTTAAACACCCTCAATATATACATTATTTATACCAAAACCATTTGGATTCCTATGATGATTTATCTAATCCCAATCCTATAATAAAGATTGATGTCTTATTACTTGTTCTATTTTTCTCTAAAAAATATTACTTATGAATAATTATATATAAATAAAATATGATCCAAACAAGATTAGAAAATTAAAAAATAAAAAATTACTAGTAAATATTATAAATTATATCTAATTACCACTATTTTTTTCTAATTCTGTATCACTAAGTTTTTTTAATTAACATTAATTACTAGTAAGTGAAATAAAAGGGTGACCAAGGGGTGTGAGGGAAGCATGAAGTGGGTAGGGGGGATCAAGGTGATGATAAAGGGAAATAATTACACTACCCCTGCGTTCAAAGGGTTTGGAGGAGATAAAACCGTCGATAAACTCATAGGTTTACCAATGGATGCATCTCCTCTAGATCGTCTGAATGCAGGGGCACTAGAATTATTTTCATTTATCATCGCCTTCATTCCCTCCACTCCATGCTTCCCTCGAGGTACGTAGGGAGTGGAGGGGATGAAGGCAACTGTAGAGGGAAATGATTTTTTCACCGTAGGGTTCAGGGTCACTGAAATTATTTCACTCTATCTTCACCTTCATCCAATCCACTACATACTTCCCTCATTCCCCTTGGTTAGCCTTCTATTGATAATTTTGTTTAATTATTGTCAATTGTGGTTAATTTTCACTAATTTTCCACAAATTCTTACTAATATTTACTAATTTACTGGTGAAAATTACTAGTTTTTACTAATTACTGCTAATTTTAATAATTATAGTGATTTAATGTTATTTTTTACTAATAAATGTTAATTTTCACTAATAATAGTAATTTAACTTTATTTTTTACTAATTTATTGGTATTTTTTTTCTTCTAATTTTTACCAATTACCACTAATTTTTAATATTTATAATAATTTATCATTAAATTTTACTGATTATCGCTATCTTCTACTTAGTTATAGTGATTTTATGCTAATTTTTACTAATTGTTACTAATCACTGTTAATTTTTAATAATTGAACTGATTTATCGCTAATTTTTTACTAATTACCACTAATTCTTACTAATTGACAATATTTTTTACTAATTATAGTGATTTAAGGTTCATTTTTACTAATATTTACTAATTAACAACATTTTTTACTAAATTTGACTAATTACTGTTCTTCTTTAATAATTATAGATATTTAACATTAATTTTTAATAGTTACTGCTAATTTTCACTAATTATAGTGATTTAATGTTAATTTTTACTGATTTACTGGTATTTTTTTACTAATTATCGCTAGTTTTTATAAATTATAGTGATTTAAGAGCAATATATACCAATTTTTACTATATGTCACAATTTTTTAATAATTATAGTGATTTAACATTAATTTTTACTAATTACTCCTAATTTTCACTAATTAATGTAATTTAACGTTAATTTTTACTAATTTATTAGTATTTTTTACTATTTTTTAACTAATTACCACAAATTTTTAATTATTATTGCGATTTTTCTTATTTTTTTTCGTAATTACTGATAATTTTCACTAATTATAGTGATTTAACATTATTTTTTACTAATTTAATGGTAATTTTTACTAATTTTTACTAATTACTATTAATTTTTATTAATTATAGAGATTTACCGATAATATTTACTAATTTTTACTAATTACCGCTACTTTTTAATAATTATAGCGATTTAATGTTAATTTTTACTAATTACTGTTAATTTTCACTAATTATAGTTATTTAAAATTATTTGATTCTAATTTACCTATAATTTTAAATATTTTTTTACTAATTACCAATAATTTTCACTAATTATAGTGATTTAGCATTAATTTTTCCCAATTTAACAATAATTTTCACTAATTATAGTGATTTGACATTAGTTGTTACTAATTTACCGGTATTTTTCACTTTTTTTACTAATTACTACTAATTTTTATTAATTATAGTGATTTACCACTATTTTTTACTAATTTTTACTAATGACTTTTAATTTTTAATAAATATAGAAATTTATCGCTAATTTTTACTAGTTACCATTATTTTTTTACTAATTATAGTGATTTAATATTCATTTTTACTAATCTTTACTAATTATCATTATTTTTTACTGTTTTTTACTAATTACCACCAATTTTTAATAATTATAGTGATTTACCGTTAATTTTTACTAATCAATGCTAATTTTTAATAATTATAGTGATTTAAGGGCATTTTTTAATAATAAATACTACTTTACCAGTAATTTGTTTCTAATTTTTACTAATTATCAATAATATTTAATAATTATAGCAATTTACCATCATTTTTTACTAATTATTGCTATTTTTTACTAATTATAATGGTTTACCACTAATTTTTATTTATTTTTACTAATCACTACTAATTTTTATTAATTTTTAGTCATTACCACTAATTTTTACTAAGCATTGTTAATTTTTACTAATTTTTAGTATTTACCACTAATTTCTACTAATTTCTGTTATTTAAAACTAATTATTTTAAATTAAAACTATTTACTTTTAATTAGAAACATTACTACTAATACAAACTAAATATTTCTAATTTAAAATAACTACTGTTAATTATAAATAATTACTTCTAATTATCAATAATTACTTCTAATTAATTCTAATTACTACTATTTAATAATATTAAATTTTAATATAAATAAAATAAATAAAATTAAAATTATAAACATTACATAAATACCACAAATATGAAGCTTTTTTGTGATGAAAAAATCAAAATTTACTTCCCGGTAAAAATTCAAACTTTTAATTGAATAATTGAAAAGGAGAAGAGAAACTTTGAATATAGGAGAGCTCAAATGAAGAAGGGATGAACAAAATTCAAGGGGGGGGGGGTATATATATGTTAGATTAGTAGCGATGAGACTCTTTGCGATGGTACTCGTCGCAAATAGTACCCAGAATAAATAAGCGAGGAGGCGGTTAAAAAGTTATTTGGGATGAGTACCATCGCAAATACTCATCTCTCGAAAGAGTATTTACGAAAAGTATTATTGACCCGATGAAAATAACTATAACTAACAAAGGTTATTTGCGATGGGAACCTTCTACCATCACTAATAATTATAAATGATTAAGGGTATTTGCGACAGGAGCCTACTCCCATTGCAAATACCCTTTCTCGCTTTGTGGTGGGAAACCGCGCCAAAAATATTTGCGATGGGACATGACTCCCATCATAAATAGTCCTCCGACATGGACTCTTTGCAATAAGAGATAGACCAGTCACAAATATCCTGTTGTAAAAAATGATTTTTCCAATAGTGGTAGCATGAAACATGCAAATAATTCATCCTTAGGAAATAATAAAAGGTGTTATTTTGAATAGAAGGAAAAGCGCTAAAGGATCCCAAGTTATATCTTGTTTATATGGATGTATGGGTCCCAACTTTAGTCTATTCTCACAGAGAGTCATTGTGCTATTTTACCTCCATCGACAATGCAACATGAAAGGTGTGGGTGTTACTTCTCAAGCATAAGTCCAAAGTTTTCAGAACCTTCATTTATTTTAGAGACATGATAGAAAAGGAGATCAAAAGTAAACTAAAATGTTTTGGGTCTGACAATGATGGGGAATATGGAAGTAAGGAATTCTGGAGATTCTAATAAAAAAGGCATATAGTTTGAGAAGACCATACTTGGAATTCCAAAATAAAATAGAGTTATGGAGGGATGAGAAGTCCTTGATGCTATCAAAATATCAATTTATATTTTATCCTTACACTAGAATAGTGACATGTAGAGTTGAACCCTAGGGAAAGTGGGTAAATGTACTAAAGGATTTATTCAAGACCTAATTTACTAAAAACCATGAAGAAAGTGGTGAATGAAAGAAAAATCATGAAAGAGGGATTTAAATGAGAAGGTAGTGTGGTAAATTCAAATCCTAATATAAAAGTTATGATCATGAGTCATGTGGGAGATGATTGAGAGGAAAATCTAATTGAAGTATCCTATTGAAATAATAATGTTCTTGGAATGGGTTGCAAGCTATGAGAGTCATCTAAAGTTTTAATTATCCTTAAATAATAAATGGTCATCCTTATAATTTAGTAATTCAATTATTCAATTAAAAGCATTGGATTATTTATTTCAAAGCATCCCTAAGATGGGGGTTTATTTGATAATTTATTAATCTAAAATTAGAACTAAATTGAATTTGACATGAAAAAGAATAATAAATCACAACATTGAAGAAATAATGAAAGAACATGAAATATTAATAAGACAAAAAGAATGTATTTTCCCTTAAATAAATTAATCACAGTGCATGTTTATCATGAAAGAAGGCACAAGCATATGATGCAAAAATACAGTAGAAAAATGAGATAGGAATAAGAGGGTTCATTTCTTTAAGCTGGATCAAATCCACCACCCATCTTATGCATTCTTCTATCTTGAAGTTCAAGCTCATGACTCCTACTCCCTCCCCTCTAATTTTATAGTTGGTCTCCAAGTCAATCTCCAAGAAATTCATATACTAGTATGATCAATTAGTTGATCCATCGATGAATTGATGCCTCCCATTTAATGAATAACTGTACCCCCTTTAAAAATGCATCTGTACACCAGATCTAGATTTGAGATTCACAGCTTGAAACTTTGAGCTTTTATCTTGAGCCACCACATATCACAGGTCACTATGGATCATCATCATCATATGGTGATTTGAGTAAAACCCATCAACAGATGCCGATAAACCCACATGATCTTCTTGATTACTTTATTAGCATACACTACAAGCTTTAACTTTCTTCAATATCCTCTTCATGTTCGGCTTCATATCCTAATTTTGGTTTCAAATTGTGAATTTTAGGGCACCCAAGTTCCCATTTAACCAAAATATAACCTTGAAATAGATTTTTAGGATGGAGGTACCCAAATGTAAACACTGACTCACCCTTCATAACCTTTGTGAAGTGGAAGTACCCTTAAGTAGACTAAGGTTACACTGGTTGACCCTTTCATAGGCCTACACTATAGGAGGTTACTCTGATATAGCCTTACCCTGACCTTTACATGAGTCTGATGCTTATAAAACTCAGTCTAACCACTGCCTTCATTAACACAATACAACCTATATTCTTTTATCAATCTTGGGAAGGAATTTTAAATTCCATAATTTGGTGAAAAAATTATCTTTGATCAACCAACTCCTTCAAGATCGATAGTCCACATATTTATCCTTTAATATAAATGTGCTCAATCACAACACCTAGCCTCACTAAATCACAAACTCACTATTACCTCTTAATCACGATCTTTAGTTAACCCATCTTTCCACTATGAGGCTTTGGTTCTATTGTCACATTCCCAACAATCATCTTTTGATTCAGAACTCCATTGAGTCATTTCATCAAGATGATGGCATGAACCCTTATTCCAATTCATAGCCAGATGATTTGGGAGTTTGAGGTCCCATATTATTTATGAATAGAACTACATAGGGAATAGATATATCCAAAATGGTTTAACTTTATCCTAATTTTGTGTTCATTATGCTTGCAAATATTCAAAATTTTCAATCAAAACTTCATCTAAGATCGACATTGTATATTTAACTTTTCAAAGATCCTTTGTCCAAATATCCAAGATCATAATAAATTCTTTAGTGGTTTCTCATATATTCATCATTCTTGGTTCTTCTCCCATGGTATAGCTCAATGTTCTCTTCACTAAGCCTTTGACTCAGTTTCTTCCAAACTCGGATGATTATCATTAGTGAATAGTGTTGAGATCATTTCTTGGTTCATTGTCTTCTTTAGTTCCAAACAACGCAACTCATCTTCAATATTGGCTTCATCCTACTTCAACTAGGTTTGGAATTATAATTTAATTCATCATTAAGCTTCATGAGCAAGCATTTTTCTAACTCAGTTTTACTGGCGTGAATTCATTTCTTCCACTTTCAGTTGGTTGGAATGGTAGGTTGTCATGGTAGGTTAGCATAATGTATTAGTATGGTAGGTTGGAATGATAGATAAGTGATTCACCTTGAGGTCAATTAGAACCGCCCTTCTATAGCAGTTATACACTTTCACATAACTTTGAATTCCTAATCTAGACCTTTACATAGGTAATTCCTTCAAACGTAACACAAAAACAGTGACAAAAAAAATCAATTCAAATTGAAAAAAAACTTCAAAAATAAAATACACATGAAATTATAAAGTAAAAACAGATTCCAACAATTGTTTTTAAAAATAAATTATGTAACATTGAAAGAATTATTTCCAAGAAATTTTGTTTAAGAGAAAAAATAATGGAATTTGTAATTATTAGCTTCAAAATAAAAACCATTAAAAATATCTTTCCAAATCCCTTTAAAAATATTATTTTAATAAAAGTTAACTCAAAATAAAATACTTTCTCTTAAATAATTATGAAAACTAAAACCATAATCTTGAAACCAATTATCATAAAAAACCCTGATTTCACAATTTTTTTTGAGAATCGTATTTTTAACATAAAATGATATGAATTAGAAATATTAACAATTTAAGAACATTTTTATATAAAAACATTATTATTTCATGAGAATGATGTGGAAAAAATATATCCAAATTAATCTAAATCAAAATCCCCCACACTTAAAATATTTCTTATCATCAAGCAATCATTTTGTTAAATTTTGTGAAAGAAAAGTAATCTCAAGAGGAAAAAATTGAAATGATTCAAAAAACTGGTTTTCAAAAATATTTTCCCAATGAACCCTCTCAAGAAGTAATTGTTACCAACAACTTAAAATTAAATAGTTTTAGTGAAAATTTAGTTTTTTATTTTACAAAAAATATTGAAATTAATTTTTTAAAAAATAATTAAACCCACTTAAATTTTCATCCAACCAAAAATTCAAAACTTCTCTTTACATCCAGGTGGACAAAAAAACATAATTATAACAAAATAAATTGACACAACTAAATGGATGGGTGAGTTTAATAATTAAAACAATTAGTAATTAAACTATCCATATATTAAGAATAACAAATAAAGAGTTCAACCTGGATTAAGATTTTCATTTAATATTCAATTTGGATGCATATATTATGAGTTTAATTTGATTAAAAAAGTTTAAATCTAATAATAATTTTAATATACTCCCAAAATTTTACAGAAATCAAGTTTTTTTAATAGGGATATATAATTATATACCTAATTAAATCCATAGAGTAATATAAATTAACCTCTAAAAAGTGTAAAAACATCCTTCATTATTTAAAAAAAATTTCAATCACTAAAAATTCTAAAGTAACCTTAAAAATAAAGAAAAAACCTTAAAAAGTTTAAGGGTATTTTTACATGTTACCAATAAAGTAAAATTTATCACATTTTAAGACCCATCCCCCACACTCAAACCCCAAAAGTGTCCTAATTTTTATCTCTAAGGTGGGAGAAACATATAAAATACTTCAGCTCAAAAATATTTTGAAAACAGAAGTTCAAAATCATATTGAAGGTTTATAGAAAAAATTTAAAAAAAATGCATGCCATAACTCCAAAAAATTTCCAAATAGATTTTAAAATTCACATGATTTTTCTTGGAAATAGAAAACAAGGTTTTTCAAAATGTATCAAGAAATAAGAACTATTATAAATAACTCCAACAATAATCTACAATATGAACTAACTTCCTAATACTCTTAAATAGTTCAATTAGTTTTAAGGGTTTTAATAGTGGATTTCAAAATTATCTCAAAAATATTTTCAAAAGAATAGATTAAGACATATATATCACCCATTACTTTTAAATAGATTCAATAGAAAAATATTTTAGTAAACTCAAACCAGTCCCACCACACTTAGTTTTCAGAAAGGATCAGATTTTTAACCACTAAAATATTGTAATTCAATATTCAAGGAAGTAAATAATAATAAAAATCAATTTTAAATTCAAAATAGAAAGTGAAAATTGAAAAATAAAACCCCCTAAAAATTAGTTTCATTACTTCCTAAGTCCATATAATCTCTTTCCCTTTAAACAATGAAGTTCTACTCAGTGTTTCTATTAAAATTCCTACAAGAATAAAAAGTAATAAATATTAGATCCAAACATTTTTAATAAAAAATATGAGACTAAGAAATAGAGATAGGATGTGGTAATAAAGGTTCAAGCCATTGATGATTCAATTTGGATCGAGGGAATGAATGAGCAGGGACAATAATGTGATTAAACAGAAAGGAAGTGAGGTATTTTTTATACAAAAAAGAAAGAAAAAAGAAATTTATTGGACCACGGGTTTCCTCCCAATAAGCGTTAAATTTATATTCTTCAGCCAAAATTTTCTAGAAAAATAACTATAATCACTATGAGGATATAATTTACTAAGAAGGAACCACCACATGTGTGTTGGCCATATATTTTTAAGAAAAAATAATTTTTCATGGGAACTTATAATTTTAAAAGAACACTATAATATCTTAATAATTGATTTTTTGGAAACACCTATTAACATCATGAGACCTCTAAAATAAATATCCAAGTAGAGTAAAATGTACTTAAACAAATTCCACTAATTTCATGGCTTTTAAACCTTTATAAAAAGGTGAAAATGAAGAGACTCCCTCAACTCTACCAATAATACCTAAGGTTCATCAATTGAAAAAAAACATCAGACAAGCTCTTATAATTAGAAACAGAGTTGTTATACACTTATAGAATTAATTTAGGTTTGATATATTTGAGGTTATAATAAATGTGTTTCATTAAACTAGGTGTTTCAAGGGCTGTGACACAATCCTCATAGTTTTATACCTTACTTACAATCTCCAAACACTCAAAATAAATGGTGTAAGGGGATGATTTTTGAAAAATAGTTTCATGAAGAGGTTTTAAAAAAAGTTTTATGATAAGATTTTGAATCATTATGAATTAAAATTAATTCCTCTTACAAGTTACTCTTAGCTTCTGAATAAATTTTAGCACCCAATTCAGTTGAGTAATGCTTTTAAAATTAGGTAAGAATTAATTTTTATTCATCAATAAATTCAAGTTTCACCAATTCATTATTTTTTTAAAAATTTCCTCAACTAAAAATAGTTCATTATAAATCAACACTTTTGAAAAGAAATTTCTACTTATACCATATAGTGTGTTCTCAATACTAACTTCAATTTCAATTTTCATTACTTCATACTTTAAATCAAGATCACTAGAGAATTATAAATTAGTTTTAGAGGTTAAAAGAGTTAATTTCAACTCCAATAAAATTAGATTCAATGGATTCCACATTAATTTTTTTAACCAAGTTGATCAACACTAATTTGAATTAAATTATATCAAGATTTAGAGGCATCATAAGTGTTTGGAAAAGGAAGTGAAATTTCATCAGTTAATATTTCCTCAAAGTTAAATCTATCATCCTTATATAAAAAACTATTTCAAAAAGTGTTTGGTTTTCAATTTTAAAATAGGGAATTTTATATTTTATATTAGTTTCAAAGTTTATGAAATAATTGAAATCCAGTTTCTTGTTCTCTTATATAAGTCCCTCAACTTCCAGCTTAAGTTCAGTTTTCAAAATTTCAATAAAATTGGTTGAAGTTTTTTGTCATTTATTTTTTTCCATAGGTTTGTCCCTAACCCAAGATATAATTTCATCAAAATTTATAAATTTAAGAGGTTTAGGTTTCATTATAACAATGGTATATTTATCTTCTTCTTTTTCTTCCACCTTTGAAACTTTTTTAATATATTGGTGCAATCTTTGTTTGAAGATTTAGTATTTATTAGGTTCAAGACCATTAGTTTAGTTATCTTCATTATTTTCTGTAATATTTTCATTATCAAGGCTCACAAATTAATATTATTTATGTTTTTCATCATTGATTTCAACCTCACATATCATTTCATGATCATCATCAAAATAATTCAAATAATTTTACTCACTTCTCAATTCAATTTGTTCTTAAATTTTATTTTTTTCATAAAGTTCACATGTTTTATTTTTTGATTTTTTTAATTCTAATATCTCATTAAAATTGGTCAAATCTAATAGGAAATGTAAAAAAAATTGTTTCACTCATGATTGATTTTATAGTTTGGGTTTATAAAATCTTTAGGTTCCATTAATTTGATGAGTTTTTTGGTTGATTATAGGCACATTTCCTAGTAGTGCATACATAATAACCACAAAAAACAAAATAATTTTCAACCTGAGGATTATTAAACCTATAATAGTCCAACTAAACTATAATAAAAATAAAGAAAAGAATATATTTAAAAATAAAAAAATCTAAAAAATAGTAATAAAAATCTCAAATTTCAAACAAAAAAAGTTGTAAAATATTTTCAGAAGAACCAAAAAACATTATTCAAGCACAAATTTTTTCATAATAACAAACTAAATCTAGAAAAAGATTTTATAAATTTATCCATAAGAATAAAATTTATAGAATTTTTTTATGTTTTTTATATTTTATTTTTGTTTGGTTTTGAATAATTTAAGAACCCTACATCACTCAACATGTTCCTTCCCTAAAAATGGTGACAAATTTTGATGATCGGTTGCTGACACTATCAAAATATCAATTTATTTTACCTAATTACATTAGAAAAGCATAAAATAGGGTCAAACCTAAGGGAATGTGTGCAGATATACTAAGGTATTTATTCAAGACCTAATCTACTAAAAACTAAAAAGAAAGTAGTGAGTTAAAGAAAAATCATAAAAGTAGGATTGAAATGAGAAGGAAATGTTAATAAAGTCAAATACTAATCTAAAATCTATATATTGGAGATATGTGAGATATGATTGAGGGGAAATGCAATTGAATCATCTTGTTGATAGAATGATGTTCTTGAAATGGGTTGTAAACTATATAATTCATTCAAATATTTAGTTTTCATTAAATTATAAATGTTCATCCTTCTAATTTAATCATTAAATATATAAATTAAAAGAAATGGATTGTTGATTTCAAAATATCCTTAATATGGGGGTTCATTTTTCAATTTATTAAGCCAAAATAAGAACTTAATTGAATTTGATCTGGCCAAGAAGAAAAAATTGCAGCATTGAAGAAAGATGATAAGAACATGAACGATTAACAAGATAAAAAATGTATTTCCCCTTAAAGAAATTGATTTCAATGTATATTAATCATAAACGAAGTAACAATCATATGATATAGAAATATAATATAAAAATGAACAAGAAGAATAGGTTTCTTCTCTGTAATGTTGGATTAAATTCCCTCATCCATATTCTATATTCTTCTATCTTGAAGTTCAAGATCGTGCCTACTGATCCTGCCCCTTTGATCTTACGGTTGATATCTAAGTCATTTTATCTGAAATTCATATGGTGATCTGACCAATTAGTTTATCATTAGATTAATTGGTATCCCCCATTTAAATAATGACCCCCTATTAAAAATGTTTCTATGCACCAACTATAGATTCATAACACACAACTTACAACTCTAAGATTTTCTCCTAAGTCACCACATATAATGGGTCATTTTGGATTATCATCAACCTTAGGTGACTTGAGTTTAATCCATTAATAGATACTGAAAAACCCATATGATCTTCTTGATCCCTTTGTTATCTTACACTGCAAGCTTCAACTTTCTCCAATCTCCTCTTTAATCTCAGCTTCACATCTTAATTTCGATTTAGAATTATCAATTTTATGGAACCTTCACACTAATTTAATCTAAACATCACCTTGACATATATTTTGAGGCTATAGAACTTTACTTAAACATTAAATCACCCTTATGTAACCTTTTTAAAGTATAAATACCCTTATTTAGACTAAGGTTGTGTGGGTTAACCCTTTCTCATATTTTCACTGAAGAAGGATACCCTAGTGTAGCCTCACTCTAACCCTTACATTAGTCCAAAGCTCTAAAGACTCAGCCTATACACTTACTTGATAAGCTCTAAACAATCCATATTCTTTTATAAATCTTGGGTGAGCATGTCAAATTCCATAATCTAACATACACAATTCCTTAAATTGACCATCTCCTTCAAGCTTGGTAGTTTTCAAGTTTATCCTCTAGTCTGGATGTGATCAATTATAACATCTAACTCTTCTAAATCATAAACATACTATAGCCACTTCATCATGCACCTCATTTATCCCATCTTTCCACAACAAGGATTTGGTTCCATCTTCACATGTACACCACTCCACTTTTGATTCAAAACTCCATTGAGTCGTTTCATCGAGTAGATGATGTGCAACTTCTTCCAATTCACAATTCTAGGATTAAGGAGATTGAGGACCCATCTTATTCAATGAAAAAATCTATATAGGGAATAAACATATCCAAAATGTTAAAGATTTATCCTTAGTTTATGCTCATTGATCTCACAAATAATTAACAGTTATAACCAGAACTTTATCCTAGCTCGAAATTGGCTCTTCAACTCATCATAGTTCCTTTGTTAATATATTTTATCTCTCAATTAGTTATTTTGTTGTTAATCATACCATCATCAGTATAGTTTCCTCTCTCATGGTGAATCTTAGTGTTCTATTCACCAATACTTTAACTTGGTTTCTTCTAGACTCATTTTATTATTAGCAGTAAATGGAATAGATCATGCTTATTAGTTCATTGTATTCTTCAGTTTGAAATAAAAACTCATCTTTAACATCAACTTCTTCATACTTCATCTGGGCATGTAATCAATGTTCAAGTAATTAATAAGCTTCATTAGAAATCTTCAGTCAAGCTTGGTTTTCACAGGCAAAAATTCATTTCTTTAACTTTCAATCAGTTGGAATGGTTTGTTGGTGCATTAGGTTGACACGGTGGGTTAGTATGGTAGTTTGAAATGGTAGATTAGTGCTTTACCTTGAATTTTATTGTCATTTACCTCCATAGTGGTGATTCATCTTCACACAACTTTGAATCCCTAGACCAAACCTTTATGTAGGAAATTCCTTAAAAGAATATAAAACAAAAGACAGAAAAATCAATTCAAAAAGGAAAAAAAATTAAAAATAAAATACACTTGAAATTACAAACTAAAAAATATATTCCAAAAATGTATTTTCAAAATAAAACATGGAATTTTGAAAGAAATATTTCTAATAATTTTTTTATAAGAGAAAAAAATCACGGAATTTAGAATTATTATCTTAAAAATCAAAACCATTAAAAATATATTTCTAGATATATTTAAAAATATTTTCTCCTAAATAATTATGAAAATTAAAAATAATATCTTGAAACTTATTATCAATAAAAACCTAGATTTTATAAAAAATATTGAAAGAATTCTATTTTTTACAAAAAATGAAATGAATTAAAAATATTGAAAATTTATGCACAATTTTATATCAAAAAATTCAAATTTTCATGATAATGATGTGGAAAATATGTATCCAAATTGACCCACATAATTGAATGAATGAATCAAAATACAGTGGAAAAGGTAAGAAGTGTGAAGTTATATGCAAGTTTCCTTAAGGAGTTTTGGGATGAGTTTGTAATATATGTTTGTTACTTGGTGGAGAGAATTAATTATTATTTCTTGGTGTAGAAACTTCTAAAAGAATGTTTCTCTAGAAAGAGGATTCAAATTTCCAATCTCAAAGTCTTTACTTTAGTAACCTTCTTCCATGTTGATTCCAAAGAATACTAAAAGTGTGAGGCTACTTCTCGTACATGTTTCTTTATAGGGTATAGTAATTAAGAATTTGGAATTTGGATTTGGGATAAAATTTATGTAAATTTAGAAGATATAATGTTATATTTAATGAATAGATATTTTGGAAATATTATAACCAAGATAATGTTATATATTAGATCAAATAATCATACAAAATGGGGTTTATCTAAATAGAAGTATATAAGTTTCAAATGTTTTAGAAAGTTTAGGGAGTATGGAAATTATAAAAATACCAAACTATTTGGATGAAGTTTTAGATGGAAGTCAAGTTATGATGGTATTACCAATACCAAAAATACCAGAATGATATGGGGCTATAGAATCTTGGGGGAGATCATTAGAAGGTGAAATTCTGGAAGTAGTGGTTCTAGAAGGAGATGGGATGAAAATTTAGTTGCGTATATATTTAGATTTAACACCAAACTTAGGGATATGAAAGTGATTTCCACTACTTACTTCTTATATATGATGGAGGAATTGAAAATATAGAAGATTTTATAAATCAGAGTGACATAATTTAGTGGGAGTTATATATGAGAGATGAAATTTATTCCTTAAATGTTTCCAGGATATATGAGCTAATAGAATGACCTATTGAGAGGAGAGTACTTCAGAATAAGAGGGTTTATCAGCTGAAGGATGAAGCTGATGATAGAAATATATATAAGGTAAGGATTTTTTCATAAAAGGATTTCAATAAATGGAAGGTTTAGATATTTCTAAAATATTTTCTTTGGTAGTTAAGAATATGATTGTGACAACTGGGTCCCGGTGGCAGCACGAACACCCTGCCTTAACATGGTCGTCAGGTCCTGGCCCGCCAGGCACCATCAGTTGCCACATGGGCACATGGTCCCCACCCTAGGGCCCACCCACATGCCCAAATGAGTCATCTGACTAATGATAGTCCCCACAGGCCAACACATGTCCTTTACAATGTGTTTTTTCCTCACTCACACACACCCTTGGAAACATCTGACTAAGTTAGTGGGAGTTATATATGAGAGATGAAATGTATTCCTTAAATGTTTCTAGGAAATATGAGCTAATATAATGACATATTGAGAGGAGAGTACTTCAGAATAAGAGGGTTTATCAGCTGAAGGATGATGCTGATGATAGAAATATATATAAGGTAAAGATTTTTCATAAAATGATTTCAATAAATGGAAGGTTTGGATGTTTCTAAAATATTTTCTTTGGTAGTTAAGAATATGATTGTGACATGGGCACATGGTCCCCACCTTGGGGCCCACCCACGTGCCCGAACGAGTTATCTGACTAATGATAGTCCCCACAGGACAACACATGTCCTTTACAATGTGCTTTTTCATAAAAATATTTCAATAAATGGAAGGTTTAAATGTTTCTGAAATATTTTCTTTGGTAGTTAAGAATATGATTGTGACAAATGGGTCCTGGTGACATCACAGACACTCCGCCTTAACATGGTCGTCAGGTCCTGGCCCACTAGGTACCACCAGTTGCCCCATGGGCACATGGTCCCTACCCTGGGGCCCACCCACGTGCCCGAACGATTCATCTGACTAATGATAGTCCCCACATGCCAACACATTTCCTTTCCAATGTGATTTTTCCTCACTCAAACACTCCCTTAGAAACATATGACTAAGTTAGTGGGGGTTATATATGAGAGATTAAATGTATTCCTTAAATGTTTCTAGGACATATGAGGTAATATAATAACCTATTTAGAGGAGATTACTTCATAATAATAGGGTTTATTAGCTGAAGGATGATGTTGATGATAGAAATATATATAAGGTAAAGATTTTTCATAAAATTATTTCCATAAATGGAAGGTTTAGATGTTTCTGAAATATTTTCTTTGGTAGTTAAGAATATGATTGTGACAACTCGGTCCCGGTGACAGCACAGACACCCTGCCTTAACATGGCTATCAGGTCCTGGCCCGCCAGGTACCATCAGTTGCCCTATGAGCACATGGTCCCCACCTTGGGGCCCAACCACATACCCGAACAAGTCATCTGACTAATGATAGTCCCTATAGGCCAACACATTTTTTTTCTAATGTGATTTTTCCTCACTCACACACACCCTTGGAAACTTCCCAGAAGGTCACCCATCCTGATCACTACTCCATGCCAAACACGTTTAACTATGGAGTTCTAATCAAGTAGGCTCCGAAAAAGAAGGTGCACCTTATTGACATGAGTCATATCATTTAGGCATTTAAACCTTTATCATTTGGGGGTGTTAAAATCATGTACCCTTTAGACCGCAACATCCTCATTGTGGGCCCTATATCTCAACCTAGGCAGTGCCTGCCAGGTACCATCAGTTGCCCCATGGGCACATGGTCCCCACCTTGGGGCCCAACCACGTGCCCGAATGAGTCATCTGACTAATGATAGTCCCTACAGACCAACACATTTCCTTTCCAATGTGCTTTTTTCTCACTCACACACACCCTTGGAAACTTCTCAGAAGGTCACCCATCCTGATCACTACTCCATGCCAAACACGTTTAACTATGGTGTTCTAATCAGGTAGGCTCCCAAAAAGAAAGGTGCACCTTATTGAAATGAGTCATATCATTTATCCATTTAACCCTTTATCATTTGGGGTGTTACAATCACCTCCCCTTTAGAGCGCTACATCCTCATTGTGGGCCCTATATCTCAACCTAGGCAGTGCACTGCACTTAAGGTTGAGTATCACCTTTGATACCAAATGTGACAGCTGGGTCTCGGTGATAGCACATACACCCAACCTTGACATGAGTCATATAATTTATCCATTTAACCCTTTATCATTTGGGGGTGTTAAAATCACGTCCCCTTTAGAGCGCAACATCCTCATTGTGGGCCCTACATCTCAACCTAGGCAGTGCCCGCCAGGTACCATCAGCTGCCCCATGGGCACATGGTCCCCACCTTGGGGCCCAACCATGTGCCCGAACGAGTCATATGATAATGATAGTCCCTACAGGCCAACACATTTCCTTTCCAATGTGCTTTTTCCTCACTCACACACACCCTTGGAAACTTCTCAAAAGGTCACCCATCCTGATCACTACTCCATGCCAAACACGTTTAACTATGAAGTTCTAATCAGGTAGGCTCCCAAAAAGAAAGGTGCACCTTATTGACATGAGTCATATCATTTATCCATTTAACCCTTTATCATTTGGGGTGTTACAATCACCTCCCCTTTAGAGCACAAGATCCTCATTGTGGGCCCTATATCTCAACCTAGGCAGTGCACTTCACTTAAGGATGGGTATCACCTTTGATACCAAATGTTACAACTGGGTCTCGGTGATAGCACAGACACCCAACCTTAACATGGTCGTCAGGTCCTGGCCTTCCAGGTACCATCAGTTGCCCCACAGGCACATGGTCCCCACCCTAGGGCCCACCCATGTGCCCGAACGGGTCATCTGACTAATGATAGTCCCCACAGGCCAACACATGTCCTTTCTAATGTGATTTTTCCTCAATCTCACACACCCTGGGAAACTTTCCAGAAGGTCACCCATCCTGATCACTACTCCATGCCAAGCATGTTTAACTGTGGAGTTCTAATTAGGTAGGCTCCCGAAAAGGAAGGTGCACGTTGTTGACATGAGTCATATCATTTATCCATTTAACTCTTTATCATTTGGGGGTGTTACAATGATGATTCATATGGTACTCCAAATGGTTTCCATGGAAGGGTTACATCTGGAATAATTAGTTGTCAAAACTACATTTCTTCATAGAGATTTGGATGATAGAATTAAATGAAAAAGGTGTTTTGTCGAGAAATGGAATGAGGATATTGTGTGAAGGATAAAATAGAGCATTTATGGGTTAAAGTAAGCAACATGGAAGTGAAACTAGAAGTTCAATACCTTTATAGCGAAACAAAACTTCATACATAGTAATGTAGACCATTGTTTTTATTCGAATGTGTATGGTGATGGGAGCTTCATCATTTAACTTCTCTATGTGGATGGAATGCTTATTTTTGGACCAATAAAGGAAATGATTGATGATATGATGGCAGAACTATTGGAAAGTTTTGAGATGAAGGATCCATCCTACAATTTTTTTGGGATGAAAATTATAAGTGACTTAAAGTACAAATAATTATTCCCGACTCATTATGAATAGATTCAAAATTTAGTGGGATGATTTAGAATGAGTGAGGATAAATTGGTCACCACTCCCCTGACCATACACTTTAAGCTAAGTAAGGAGAAAGAACCTAGAATAGAAGGATAGTTTGAGTACATGTAAAAGGTTCCATTTGAATCATTAGTAAAAATATTTATGTATTCTATAGTTTTTATGACCGGAAACTATTCCTATAGTGATATTTGTTAGTAGATTCATGGATAATCCTAGAAGAGAACCCTAGGAAGTGGTTAAGTTTATACTATAATATCTCAAAGTTTCTGAAGTTTTTCATTCTATCTCAAAATGGAAGAACCACTACATGGGTCTGTAGTTCATACTTTGGAGGAGATACATACACTAGGAGGAGCACCACTATATATGTGTTCACTTATGGAGGAAAAACTGTGATTTGGGTATTAAAACTTCAATCGATAGTTTCACTCTCAACAACTGAGGTAGGGTACATTACACTTATAAAAGTTGGGAAGGATTTTATTTGGCTAAAGGGGTTGTTAGGGGATCTTTGTAAAAGGAAGGAAGTTGGGATTTTTTTAGTAATTAATAAAGTTCGATCCATTTAGTTAACAATCTGATGTTTCACTCTAGGATAAAACATATTCAATTGAAGTATCACTTCATTCAAAAGTTGTTGGAATATAAAGTACTAGAGCTATGAAAGGTTGATGGAGTTTGAAATCTGGTAGATATTATAACCATGGTTGTTTTCTAGGATATTCTATGTTGGTGTTGTGCCTCAATAGGGATGGTATGACTGGAACCATGTTGGGGGAACTATACAACTACCAAAGGAAGATTTATAGAAAAAGGGATTTGTGTATGCTGATAGAGGACTGGGTGGTGAAGCCTGAAAATGATTCCCAAATAGGATATTTTTAGGTTCATTTGGCGTGGAAACCATTTTATAGCTAAGTTTTGGAACTTATGGATAGAATGAATCCAAAATTCTAATTTAAAAACCAGATGGATATGGTGGAGTGGTGCAACCAATGTTTGGAAGTTCATAATTAGAGTGATCAAAATCAATAATGGTGATTCTGTAAGGTGGAAGTACAGAGAAAATTTTTTCATAAGAATCAATTTTGAAGTTATGTAATATATTCTTGATATTCATGAGGGTTTTTGTATGGTTTTTAAGTAGGTTTTATAAGAAAAACTCACAATTTTTTTTTATGTGTACAATGCTCACCAAAAAAGCTAGTTGAGGTGGTGGAACTCAACCAGTGATCAAGTCTTAGTAGAAGATCACCCATAACATTTTTTAGGTAGTGAAATCAATTTCACCACCTCGGTCCAACTATAAATATTAGTGTGGGGTTATTTTTCTTGTAACCATTAAACATTTAAACCTTATTACACTTCATTAATAAAATTTTTTAGTGTCTCAACCATGGAGTTGGACTAATTCCAAACCCTATAAAATACTTGTGTTTTTTCCTTTATTTCCTTTATCATTATATTTAAGAAGTTATTGTATGGTGTGTACATGAGTGCTGTGGTGTATGGATGATGTTTTTTGTCTTCCTAGTTATAGAAACATCATAGATGTGGGTTTTTTATGATTTTAGAAGTTATATAATTTTTTTCCATGTTTTTAATCTTCTAGAGGGTGCTTTTGGATTGGAGGTTCCAAACCCAACATCATAGTCACTTAGAAATATCACACCTGTAAACAACATTATAAAAAGATAATAAAACATTAGATTTATGATTGGAATTTTGAAATGGATATAGATAACCTTGAAATAAAACCAAGTGAATGTTGGATAAAGAAATAATAAATATTTATAATAATTTTAAAATCTAATATGACTATTGTAATAGTAAAGCTAACCATTGGAACAATAACCCGACCATTAAAATATTAACCCAGATATTATAAGAGTAACTTGATCAATATAATAGTAAAATGTATTGTAAGTAATATTTACCAAGAATAAAACAATTAAAAATAAATATTTTAATTCCATAAAATAAATATTCAAATTAGTTAACTCAAATAAATTATAAGTGTATATTTTTAATAAAGTATATTTTAACATATTTTGTTAAAACTGAAATTTTTATGTTAATATTTATATATTAAAATTACCTAAGTTAATTTTTTTTGATAAAAACGAATATCATTTTTAGAATCAACACATTAAAATTATTCAAGGGTGTTTTTTTGGGATTTTTCTAAAAGAATTCAATTTTTAGGTGAATAGTAAAAATACATCTTTTGTAATACCACATGTTTTATGACACAATATTAATCTAATAATGAACTAATAATTTATAAATAAATATTATCACCAAAAAATAATTTTAATAAGATAAATTATACATTTAAAATCAATAACCTCAATTTATAAACTTAAAATGTAATTTCTAAAATCTAAAAAGATAAAGTATATTATTTTAAAACTATTTTCCATTTTTTCTTCCTTTATTTTTTTATAAAAAAATAAATTATATATTTGAATGGTTCAAAAGTCATAAAACTTATAATTTTAATCATATATAATTCATAATTTCAAATAATACCATTATAATAAGTTTCACTCTTGAAATAACATTTTATTCAAAAATCTAAACCTAAAATACCCCTCCCATTAAAGTATAAATACCCTCTTTTACCCTTTTAAAAATCACTTTCCAAGTCATTATCATTGCCCAATATCTCCCAATTACCATCCCTAAGTCTCCTAGGATCCTTGGAGACATTCTAGTACTATCCAAATCTAATAATAATAGGAATTTAGGCCTTACCAAAGGATCAAACACTAAGTAAGAGGTAACATATTCTCCTTTTTTTCTTTCACTTTTCTTCTTTAATTCTTCCATTATCCCATCCCTATATAATACAATATTCCTAAAATAAATCATTTTATACATTAACATGATACTAATATTATTATTGTACTATAAAATCATTATAATCTATTCATAATATATATATATATATATATTCTCTCCCCATCCTTTTAACATGTACTATTAATGATAGGTTTTATCCACCTATGAGGACATTGCCAATTATTATTTATCACCACATTTATGGTTGGTTATTATATCATAAATATGTATATATAAATGTTATTATGATACTATATAATGATTATAAACTATTTATAAATCACATATAATCTCTTCCCCTATTTGGAAAAAGTCCTGTTAATAGTCAGTTCATATGAGGAAATTGTCAAGTATTTACTTAGCACCACCTATATGGATGGTTAGTGTGATTGCCCAAGTTTTTGGGTATGTGATTTAGGGTCTAAATTTGTTTTGATCACATTTAATTGGGTGTGTTTGAGTTTTCATAGGGTTGGTGAAGGTTCCCCAGGATAGTGGCCCAATGGTAGGGTTGCTCGTTGGAAGACTTGATGTCCAGGGTTCGATTCTTACTGGTTGAACCTTGCCTTCATAATTTTACACCCTCGAAATTTAGCTACTTATAAAATCTAGTGCAGAGTATGGAGGAAAATTTTTACCCTATTCAATCATGTGATTAAGGATGATACTCAATGCTCTTTATCCAGCTTGCCGGGGGTGAGCTACATTGGGAATTTTAATGTATGTAATGGGGGGGGGGATGGGGTTTTTATTAAAAAAAAGACTGGTGAAGGACCTAGGGTCTTTTTTTGGATGATGTACTTGGTGTGGGACATCTATCTTTGAATAAATATTTAACCAGGTACCTAGCGGGTTGATACCAGGTACTTGGTGTGCCCAATAGAGGTGGGGGTGGATTTCCGAGGTCCACCAACCACCCGATGAACTTTGGATGGGTATTATGTGAGTACTGAGTTCCTGGTGGAGGGTGACTAGGTAACCAATGGTTACCTATGTTATTTATTTGTTTATTTTAATTAAATTAATTAATTTATTGAAAATTTCAGTAAATGAGAGGAAGCCTTGTTTTTTCTCCCTACCAGGGAGCTCAATCCCTCCCTCCCCTATCATTATCCTCTCTTTCCCTAGGTGGGATCTCAACCATTTGTAGTCTGTTTTTAGTGTTGTCTATCATGGGGAGTCACCATAGGCAAGGTTCAATATCCTCCTTCATATGTTACTAGTTTTTTCATTATTGTAGTAGTTTTTAAATAAAATATTTATTTTAGGTATTTATATATAAAATCTATATATCTTACTTATTGGGTCAAATAAGGCTATAAAATTCAATGAGTAGAGTTTTTCTAGTACCAGGTAGGTGGTTTCTATATATTTTTTTATTTTTAAAATTAATTTTTATATTTAGTGATTTGTGAGTGTTGGTAGGTTCATGTGAGTGACTGGGATCAGGTATGGTAAAAAAGAGTCAAGGTAAGTGTCTTGGGTGTAGTCTAGGGTGATTTCATATAGATATGGGTTGAGCTACATTGAGGTCATGTTATGTGATGGTCGATATACTGATGGATTGTTTGGTAAGTTGTGTATATGTTTTCTGGTGACTATTCAAACACAATTCATTTAGAGGTGATGTGAATTTCTAACATAGTAAGATGTTGATATATTGTTCACTAATAGTGGGGTGTTGAATGTTCATCATGTTGTGGACATAGGATATTGGTAATTTCTCCTTTATTGGGCCTTTGACCATTGGGGTCATGTGCACACAGAGGGAACCAAAGGGTGGTGTTTACCCCAATATTATTGGTGTTATCCACCATTGATTTGTATCTTAAGGTGATGATAATGATCATTATATAGGAGGAGAGATATGCTATATATGTGACCATGGTATTTGAGGGGTGATTGTGATCACTGATTAGGGTGAGATGTTCACCATACGTTTGGATGTCATTGGGATTGGTGATTCATTAATGATAGAGGGAATGTAGACCCTAGGTTATTGACATATTCCTTTTGGGTGTTTCCAATGGGTTAGTTTGGGATTGGTGTGAGATTCTAACTGTATGTGTAGATATCATCAGGGTTGGTGAATCAAGAATGATATAGTGATCATGTAATCTAGGCCATTGAAGTGTTCCTTTTAAGTGTTTCTAAAGGGTTGTATTGGTCGAGTGGAATTTTATGGAGGGAAATGAGTGCTTCCAAGTGTATATAGAGTGTGTGTGAATCATACCATTCCAAAAATGATAGAAGTAGGTAGGGTGCTCACCCATGGATTAGTAGGAACAAAGTGGAGTGGGGTTGTTACCTTTTAGTTTTATTATGTTTCACTTTGAATGCACTCATAACATGTTTATATTATCTAGGGACACTATTTGTGGTGGCCTAATTATTTCATACTCTCACCCTATAGGAGAACCACAATGTGAATTCATACTTCATGGTTAGTGACAGATGAAAGGGAAAAGTCCCTATGACCAGTGAGTAGTTGGATGTAGGTGCAGTGGATAAATGGGAAGGATGTTGACAATATTTAGATATAGTCCAGGTGGATCATTGGTGCTATATATAAGTTAAACCTTTTTTTAGATATTATATTTATGATCATCCCATGGGTGATCGAATTTACTATTGTATAACTTATATTAATTTGTGATTATTTATCATGTTTTAGAATGGGATATTTCTTCCATTGTTTTGTTATACTGAATTCTTAATGATTTTTTATATCATATATATGCATTTATATTAGAGATTATAGTCTCCCCACTATCACCCACTATACCATCACTGTTGGTTGGAAGCCACTAGTATATGGGGATGCATGCATGGGGTTATGTGGAACCATCCGACTTAGAGTCATTTGGGTTAGCAGGGATGAGAGTGTTATAAAGTAGTATTAGAGTGAGGTGAAGATCGTTTGTTACAAATGGTAACAACGTGGCCTATTATTATTATTTTATTTAGGATGGTAGGTTAGAGGTTTAGGATGTATAGGACTTAGAAATTAACCCTATTAAGGTGAGTAGCTAACTTCTGTATAGGGGACACCCAAGATTCTAGGGTTTATGATGTAGTTTGGATTATTGTTATTATTTTTTGGTGATATATAGAAATGGTTTCTATTTGATTTTAATTTAGTTTTTAGATCAACTCGTTTCCTTTAGAGGCGAGAGGGTGTGTGTTCATGCATCATTTTAGGCATATAGGGATCATATTAAGAGTGTGTGTGTTGCAACCAGGTGGTTGTGTGTTGGATTTGTCGATAATAAGAATTGGTCTTGTTGAAAATGAAATACCTGGTGATGGATTCTTGAGGATGACCCAATTATTTCTAGTAAGGTATCATTAAATTCAATACACTATAGAAATACACCTTGATATCACTATATATCAAGGAAATGATTGTTGAAAAAAATTATAAATGAATTTTATAATGTGAATTACATGATTATTCTATCTTTTTATGTTTGAGAAAGGAGTAGAAGTTTGTGAGAAGGAATTTTTAAAAGGCTAGTATAAGACCTGTAAGGTAAAATCACACTATGCCATGAGGTGTAAAATCATACCATGATTGGAGTACATTGAAAATTGTAAAAGTCATGAAGAAGACACTATATTTATAAGGTTCATTGGGGCCAGAAAATGGAAATGTATTAAAATGCATAGGGTTCTTCTCTCTATTCACAAGTTTTTGGTTTGCATGTAAGATTTTATACTTTACCATTTTTAGGATAAAATTTATCCACATATTTAAGTGAAAGTCTAAAAATTTTCTAAGTATTGAAATAAAATAATATATGTAAGGTTATAAAAATAATACACAAGTTTAATCTAAAGTAAAGACCTACAACACCCCCAATTTCAAGTAAGTAACCCTTTATTTATGCTTTTTAAGTATGTAAAGTGTTTGGGTGAAGTTTAAAAGAGTTTAGAGGACCTTTGGAATGTTTTTTGAGCTTTTATAAAGGTTTAAAATTTGAGAACTATTAGTGGAAACCGTGAAACTCCTATAGGAAAATGTTCACAGTGAGACATGGGTTAATGGGAAGGCGCACGGTTAAGGTGCAAAGTTTTTCCAAACTGTGTGGCCACCCATGTGTAACTATGAAAAGTGGGATAGAGCACATTTTCATGGTTTTCACATGGTTTATCTAACCATGTGAGCCAATTTTGTGAGGTTATTCTTGAGGTAGAGGCTGGCGAATGGTTAGCGCACAATTTTCCTAACCATTTAACTAACTATGCACAGTTTAAAATTGAGATCCTAAAAAGTATATCTCACTCGTTTTCACCTATTAAGGCCCTAAGTTTTCCTCCATTTCGTCCCTAACTCGATATTTATTCCTCCCAATGGATTTGGAGTCTTTCCCCATCAATTCGGGTGTGATCCAAAGGCAATTCTTGGTGTATTGAAACCCAATTCTTGTGGTAAGTCTTTTTTTGGGGTACTTTTCCTTAGATATACTCATATTTCCTCTCTCAGATTCTTAAATATAGTATATGTGGATGGATATAGTATTATTTATTACAATACTAATGAGATATGATTGTTTTTATGTTAGGGAAACATATCTAAGGTAGGTTTTTGGAGATTCAACCTAGTTTTATTAAATAACTAGTTCCATTCTTTGTTTCTTCCATAATTCCCAAGGTAGGTGGATTCGATGTTGAATTCTATTTTTATAACTTGATGGCTTAGTTTCAAATTGATTATTTTTCTTGAAATTGGTTTTGAAATCTTTGTGAAATTTCTTACTGCAAACCCTCTTTTGTGATAGTTTATGGAATTGTGGAAAATTTGGTGTTTTGGTGGAAAGTGAAAATGGTAACTTGATTTTAAAATGGTTGTTTGGTTTTGATGCATGGAAATTTTTTTTCAATAAAATATTGGTTTTATTAAAATGTTTTTGAAATATTTTTGATTGTAATGTGGTTGGCTTAAATGGTTAAGTGTGTGTGGAATGAGATGGAAAAATGTTGTGAAGTACCACCATCAAAGGTACGGGTTATAGATGTGAAGTTCCACCGTCAATGGTAAAACAAATCTTGGATGGTTGTGTGTTTGAGTTTGTGAGTGTGGATATGTGAAAAGGAACGAGTTATACCAATATGAAAATAGAGAAATGGTTAAATGACTTGTTTGGTTACTTTCCTTGGAATTTTTTTTGAAAAAACTATTTTTTATGGAAATTGTTTTATATGATGATATAAAATGTTTTCAATTATTTTATATAAATTGTTTTATATAAATGTGAAAAAATGTTCTATCCTAGTTTTGTGAGTAGGTAAGTCATTTGGGGAAATCCTACTGAGTTTTATTACCCACCCCTGCTTTGACACTTTAGTGCTTTTGCCGATATTTTTTATCAGGACACTAGAAAAGGTAAAGTATCACACTTCTTTAGTGGTGCTTCATGATAATTGGGTTGTATTATAGAATTGGATCATGGAGTGTGTTGGGAGCTGTGGAGTTATATCTTGGAGTCTTTGAATTTTTTTTGGCTTTTAATTCCACTATGTACTTTGATGTTAGTAGTCTTCCACTATGGCTTTATGTTGTAGTTTGGTTCTAATATTAATGGAATTATTTTGAGTTGTTTTATATTATCATCATGCATCATGTAGTGGTCATTTTTTATGGAATGTTTGGTTGGGTTGCTTTATTTTATTAGAGGAATTTTTTCCCCAATTGTATTGTAGCCCTTCACATTTATTTCCAGCCTTTGGTACCTTGGGAATGTCTCTTAAGGCCAAGTAACAATTCCTCCTCGACTCAAGCCAATGAGGAGGGGTGGGATGTTATGAGACCCATATACAAGGTTCCTTTGTCAAATATTTAGAGATAAAAATAGAAGGAGGACCACACCGTGAAATTTAGACCATGCCATGAATACTGACTAATATATTTCAATGGTTCTTGTGATTGAGAGAGGTACACACCATAGAAGAGGTTCACACTATAATGAATTATAATTCAAAAACACCCGGACTTTGATCAAATTATAGTTTATGAATCACACAACTAAAAGGTTGAATCAAAGGAGAACCATACCATGATGACAATCTAAGAATAAAGGAGGAAGGTTGTGAATGATAATACTTGGGTTGTTTAATAATAAAAATTAAGTATGAACTGTTAAGTAGTAGACCACATCATAATAGGTTCGAGGTCTTAGAAAATATGGAAGATTAAACTATGATATTCAGTGGGAATTTAAAAAAATATATTCGGTGGATTTTATAAATTTGATTATTAACTAAATATCATCATGTGGTGAAGATGATCATGTTACACTCTAGGAGTTTCTAAGAAGACCATGCCCTAACAAAGGGAGCCATGCTATGAACATGTTATTTCTTGTATATCTGGAAGATTCAATTGGAGTCTAAAAATGGGAATATGGATTGATGTTTCATGATTTGACTTAGTTTAATTGGCATGTTATACACATGATAAAACCATGTGGTATACTTAATATAATCTTTGTGGATTAAAAGAGGGAAATTAATCCCAACCATTAGATTAAGGTTTGGTTTCATGGAGGGATTATAAAAAAAAACTCGTAAAAGTTCTGAAGAAAAAGAAGAGGAATATTGAATATCTAATAGGATCCAGATCATATCTTTATATCTAGTTTAGAGAAGAAGAAGATATGAGTGATCTATAAAGGAATTTTATTGATATATAAGTTTTATTTAAGTTACAATGCTTGATGGAAGGAAGAGTTACATTTCTATACCTGACTGAAGAAGAGGAAAAAGTAAAACAAGATAATTCCAAATTGAAATTATCTTTATCAGTATGAAAGAGTTGGTGCTGCGGTATTTTGTAGAAGACATAGACTCAACCCTCACATTATGGAGTTTATATCATTTGTACTTAAATAAGGATATCAGAAAAAAGTATAGTTCAAAGGAACATCAAATCTAGAGTCATAATGCAAGAAAAATACCATGTTGGGAATGGATAAACCTTAGTGTCTATAAAATATTTAAGATACCCTTACATATATAAACTGACTGATACCTTCACCAAAGTAGTGTGTAGAGGAGAAGAAGAAGAAGTTACCTTAGGATTGATAATACATATTTCCTAAACCTTTTAAAGGTAGTGCACCTTTTTATGGAGTGTTTATGACCTAAAAAGACATATCCACCAAAAGTGAATATAGTGGATTTTGATACTCTATAACACCACCCTATGTATACTCCTTAGATTATACCTTAGTGGTGAACCAAGTAAAATCCCTATGTTTTATGCATACTTTACTTTTTTTATACGTGTTTATTATTTAGTGTGATCGTCATGATAAAATGAGTGATTAAATATGTTATTTATAACATGGTAATAATATTCACATGAATTAGAGGACTAAAATAAGAGTAGAAATTTTAATTAACGTGCAACCATATTCACCCCCCTCTCAAGGTGCTTCATGTTAAATTTGTCCTAACAAGTGGTATCATAGTCAACATGTTCTAACTTTAGGTTTAATCTCTAAATATATTTTTGGATTTGTTTTCAACATGGATTCAATGAGGAAGCCTCAAATTTTCAGAGGTACTGATTTTTATGGATGGAAAATGGAAAATTATTATTTTATATTGGATTGTGGTAAATAGATCATGGAATACATCCAATGAGATTCTAATTTGATAAAGTAAAATGAATGAGTTCATGATGAGGAAACACAAAAAATTCTGAGCAGGGATATTTCTAATGAGGTATTCAAGAAAACCATTCACCATGATAATAATTTTGATGTTTAGACATTGGTGAAAAAAATATATGAAAAAATGGTGGGAAAAATGGAGGATATTTCAACCCTAAGAAATGATTATAAATTAGGTTTAAATGAAAAACCAACAAAAAAATTAGGATAAGATTGCCTTATATAAAAGGTAAATAGAAATAAGATTATGAATAAGATTCTTGAGAAGATGGACAATCCAATTGAGGTGAAAAATCAAAAGTTTTTTTTGTTAAATCTCATTGTCTTAGAAGAAACTTATAAATCAATAATTTCACATTCACTCAAAGAAATTGGATTGTATTTTAATGAACCAAATTTTCTCAAAGGGGTGGCTCATTGTTTTGGTTAAAATATTTTTTCTCTCTTATTAAACGTGAACTATAGCCTAAAGAAGGTTCTAGGAGCACCCTAGGATTGCTCAGATCCTACAGTTTTGAAAAATGGAAAAATATAGTGGGATGCATTCTTAGCATACAGTTATTACTAACAATGTGGCTTAACCATGCAAGGAACTTTTGTACAATAAGAGGCTACAAATTTTTTCTGAAACTGTGTGACTCAAGAGCACACCCATGCAAGATGTCTAAATTTTTTAGTAGAGTTGAATCACACAATTTACACATAGTTTAAAAAACCATGCACATAAATCAGGAAGGGTCCCTCATTAGACAACGAGGTGCACATATTTAGTGCATAGTTTTTCCAATAATGCGACCAAACCATATGATCCCATTTTTAAAGGTGAAATTACTTTTTCCCTTAATGAACCTTAATACCTCACCCCTATTTTTTATTCTTCTCAAGAAGATAGAGCAACCATTCCTTCCTCCTGTGAGCTATTTTTCTCTTCACCTAGGGATTGAAAGAACTCCATCATCTAGACTCGAAATAAAGCACCATCAGAATCATTAGATCTTCATTTCTAAGCACTAAAATTATCTTACTTAATTTATTAGTTCATCTTCCCATATCTTATGCTATTTTGGTGTGAGATCATTGCCCTATTTTTAGGGTTTTGGTCCTTTCTTTATTTTCCTTCCGAACTACTTAAAATCTAAAGCTGATATTGGATGATGGGTCTTCTATGACCCTAATATAGGTGGTCTAATATTTTTCCCTAAAGGTCAAGTTGATTTTATAGCTCCTTCATTGTGTCGAACACTGACCATTGCCGCATGTTTCCTTAAAATGTGATTTTCTTTTCTAAATAAATGTTCACATGTTTTTATACTTATGAGCATCCTTGATAAGCAGTTAAAAGATATGGACCTCAATTATATCCACCCAATTGTATTTTCTGAATGAATTTCTTTCTTTTATATAATTATTCAATAGACCAAAGCACCTTCTAAGTGTTTATCTTGAACTTGTATTGATTTTCCATGCTTGCTTAATTAAATAGATTAATTCTAATGAATGATAATGAATTTCCATGCCTTGAGTATGAATTTACATGCCTTGATTAATTAAATTGATTGTTTAAATAAAATGAAAATGGGTGGAAACGCCACAACAAGTGATGCATGATTTATTATATGGATTATATGAATTGTGAAACCCTTTGATATATTAGGGATTGATGATTATAATGTTAAAGAGGTTATCCCTCATGTTATTATTGTTATGATTATGATTATTTCATTGATATTGGCTATTGAATGATGGTTAAGGGACCTATTGATCATGATGTTTCATACACCCTTAAATCCAGTGTTGAGCATGATGTATCTCACCATTACACTTCTATCCGGGCGATGGGTGTGACGTTCCATGTTCCCTTAATTCGAGTGTTGGGCATGATGTCTCACCTCACCTATCTCGAGTGATGAGCATGATGTCTCACATTAATTATGATATTTAGGGAATTTACCCTTTTCTGGAGCCTATGGGCTTGTTAAACTAGTTATGGATGCCTGAGTTACACCCCAGGTTCAATTAACACCTAGTATTTATATATATGACTACTTTTGTCCTCACTTACTTAGTGCATATACCTGTATAAAATATATAACTATATATATACATATGATTACTATATATATGGTTACTGATTATACATACTCTAGCTTATGCCTAAGTAGGTAGAGTCTTCTAGGTGTCCTGATAGAACCTGATCTGACTAGTATTTATTTATTTAGCATTGTTATTATTCATTTATACTTACACAATACTATGCTATGCACACAAGATGAATTATTTCTAGACTCCGTTGGTGGTGGGATACTAAGATTTTATCTCACACCCTACTCAAGCTACCTTTGGTACCTGAGTAGATTATATTTCTATAGGTATGGCTAAGAGAAAGCACCCTTCTATGGATTCTGGATCTGATTTACTTATAGTTGGATCATGGGAGTAGATAATTGAGCATATTCTCATGATTCTAGAAGAGAAGTTATTTGGACTTTATTTTTGTATATCATGTTGTATATTCATGTACACTATTTCCCCTTTTTGTATATCAACATGCTATGAAATCATTATACACTACTCAAACTTTGGGATTTTGATTATTATTATAGTTTCTTGGTTATTTATGCTTCCATAGTTCAATGTTATATTTGTTTCTACTATGCCATCTTTTTATACATGTTTCTAAAATTGTTTGTTTATTTATTATACCCACTTTTACACTTAGATATGGGGTTATAGTATCTCCATTATACTACCTTAGACCCTTGCTTCTAGTCGATAGCCTCTGGAGTACGTGGAGTCGTTCTTGAGGCCATGTGACCCATCAGCTTGGGGCACTAGTTGAGTGGATCCCGGGTTAGGATATTACAAAGTGGTATCAAATCTTCTTTTTTTTTCATTTTTTCTTACTATTTAGGTATTAAACAGAAGATTAAGTGGTAATGGAATTTGGTAATGAGCTTATTCATGGGAATATCTAACCCACATATAAGGAAAACCCAAATTACCTGGGATGGAATGTTGTTGTTATTGATTATTCTTGTTACAGTTGATATGACTTCATCGATTGGTGACACACATGTCTTATGATGTTATTATCATTGGTGTTATTGAAATGATATTTCTTTTACCTATTCCTGATGAAATCGTGGTGTTTTATTTCATGCATCATTATAGTCACATTAGGACTAATATTCTATTAATTTTTCCATTCTATATCTACTTTTTTCATGCATTTCCTACTACATATGGTTAGTTCCTTGATTATTATATATTTAAACATGTTGAAATTTATTATAGGGAGAATATAATTAGATTAATTAATGTGCCTAAATCAATATAAATGGTTTTTTCCTACATAAATTGGTGATTAAACCTTAATTTTCCAATTATACAATGTGTGGGTTATGGACCTACTAGGTTTGGACCATGCTATGTATATTATATATATAATATTACAAACTCAGATGAATTAAATCCTTAAAAGTAAAATGGTTAATGCTAAATGGAATTCCAATTGAAAAGTAAATAGAGGGTGTGATCTTTTCTATAATAAGTCAATGTACCTATCCTAGTTATCTATATTCGATTCTTACAACTATTGGGTTTTCTTCTGAGGAATGAGTTTGGAATTATAGAATCATGCCACCATGATATACTTATTTTTTGCACTAAGAAGGTGGTGAAAACCATGCACCGGAGGTGGTTGGCCCTAAGCCACTATCACTCCCTCTAGTAGTGAAACCTATAGCACTGCCTGCTATTATTGATATGGAAATTGATGCTTAGTTCCAAGAAGGTTTTTTTGTATATTTCAATCTATACAAGGTGTTTCTAGACCCGCCCTGACTATGGAAGAGTTGAATCATGAGTTTTAGAAGTATAATCCCATCACCTTTTCAGGGGATGGTGGACAACATTCTATAGAGTCATGTATGGAGGCCATGCTTTCTACCTTTGAGCATATAGAGAAACCTCTAGAGTGGAGGGTCAAGATCACTTCATATATGCTACACAATTCTTCCAAGTGATGGTGGGAGGTTTTTACCCAGGAAGACTGACATTGAGATATGATTTGGATAGTTTTCTAGATAATATTTTATGAACACTTATTTCTAAATACTCTAAGGGATGACCAAGATAGAGAGTTTATGAACTTGTAGTAGGGATCCATGTCTATAATGGAGTATTCTTCTCACTTTACTGAGATACTATGGTTTACAATGACTCTATCTAGTTATGATCTTATGACTATAAGGAAATTTGAGAATGAGATGGTATATTCCATTTGATTGTAGGTCAATTTTTTGAGGTCGACTAACATTTCTAAGATAGTCAACTAGACCCTCATTACTGAGCAGAATCTAAGGTAAACTGATGGTGGGAACTAGGGTGGTTCAACATCCATACCTGGTAGTGTTTCTTCAAGTGGGTGAAAGTGGAATTTCAAGGTTTCTTGTGGGGGTAATAGTATTCAGATGACTCATACTGATAACTTCCTTATAATCACCAGTGTGGGAAGTTGGGACATAGGAAACTTCAGTGTTTAAGGGATCCAATGGAACACAGAGGCTATAGTAGGATGGGGCATATCCAATGATTCTAGAGGACTTTTCCATCAGTGAATAGTGAGAAGGGATCTACACCTACTCCACATTCTGGAGCAGGGCCAGTAGTATCTTATTAGGAAGGCATATAGAATACCACGATTCACTAAAGAAAGGTGGTTGTCGAGGTAGAAGTAGTTAGACTCAAGACTTGAAGATCTAGTAGAGTAGGCCTACTTCAGGTAGTTAGGGTGTGAATCAGGGCTGCAATACGGTCCAATTACATGCATTGTATCCTATTTTGGAGGAGTAGAGGGTCAAAAATTTTACTATTCGAGGTAATATTCTAGTAGCCTTTACTTTGGCGTCTTATTTTTTTAATAGTTACATCACACTATTTTATATCTAAGACAATTATAGATATTTTGGGCCTCGATATAGAACACTTCTATAGCATGATGATGCTTGATACCCCATTGGGTATCCGACCAGAGAGCGTTCGCTGATGTAAATATTATCCCCTTGAGATATGAGGATATCTCTTCATATGGAATCTTTTCATCCTTGACATGATAGGGTTTTATGTAATCATTGGGATGGATTTTTTATCTCCTCATCATTACCATATTTTTTTTATCATTGGAGGGTGACGTTTACATCACTAGAGGGAGGTAGACATGTATATAAGGGAGAATGATATATCCAAGTGACTCGATTAGGAATTAAGAATTAGGGTCTGGGAAGAGTGAAAACTAATATCAATAGTCTCTTCTTGGATGATAAGGGGTTAAAAACCACTATTTTCCCTCATGTAGTGGATTGTTTTAAGGACATATTCCCTGGAAAAATTTCTAGGATACCTCTAGTGAGAGAGGTAGAATTTACCATTGAGCTAGTGCTAGGAGTGAAACCAGTGTCCATTCCTCCTTATAGGATGAAATCTACTGATCTTATGGAGCTCAAAAAATAGTTGGAGGGCCTGGAGGATAAAGGATTTATACACCCCAACACTTCTCCATAGGGTTCACCGGTCCTTTTTTCCAAGAAGGTAGATAATACCCATAGGATTTGTGTGGATTATTAACGGTTGAACCAGATTATGGTAAAGAATAGATATCTACTTCCATGAATATATGAAATCTTTGATCAACTCTAATGAGAAAGGGTATTTTTAAATATTTATTTGAGGTCGGGTTATCATCGGGTGCATGTCAGGTTATCATACATACCTCAAACATCTTTTTGAAGTAGGTATGGTCTTTATGAGTACCTGATAATGTCATTAGGTCTCATGAAAAAACCTACTATTTTCATGTCTCTGATGAATCAGGTTTTTCACCTATATATGGATTCATTTGTGGTAGTATTTTTGGAAGGAATCTTAGTGTATTCTCATTCTCAAAATAACCATGCCAACCATCTTGAGATTATGTTGAATAAAATGAGAGAACCAGATTTATGCTATGCTCAAAAAATGCAACTTATGGATCAACAAAGTACACTTCCTGGGTCATATAATATCAGAGTCAAGAGTATCAATAGACCCAGATAAAGTGAGAGCTGTATTTTCCTAGGAACAACCTAAGAACATATTTTATATACAGAGTTTCTTAGGGATAGTTGGATATTAAAGATGCTTCATCTAGTATTTATTATGTCTGGAAACACCTCTTATAGGATTGACTAAGAAGGGTGTGAAATTCATATAAACTGAAGCTTGTAAAGCATCCTTTCAGGAGTTGAAGGGAAGATTGATTATAATACTGATCCTAATTCTTTTAGAATTAGGAAGAAGCTATACTATTTACTATGAAACATTAGGTATTGGGCTGGGGGAAGTATTGATGTAGGATAAGTGAGTCATAACATATGGGTCTTGTCGGTTGAGGCCTCATGAGAAGAATTACCCAGCACATAAACTCAAGATAGCTGATGTTGTTCATGATCTATGATGTTGGAGACACTATTTTCTTGGACATTTTTTTATGGTATTGACTGATCACAAAATCCTCAAGTACATATTTACAAAACATGATTTGAATCTCATATAGAAAATATGGGCTGAGTACCTACAATACTTTTATTTTAATATTGCCTATATGCCTAGAAAAGGAAATGCTTTATCTGATGTTCTGAGTAGGAATACTCAGACAATGGTGGTTCAAAAGTCTAGTGGTGAGTGTTAACTCATGGATTTTCTTTTAGAAATGCATGTTGAGGTTGCATAGGATCATGGGTAGATAGTCCTATCAACCTTAGAAGTGACCTATACCCTTATAGAATAGGTAAGAATGAGGTAAACTTATGATCCTGAGGGATTATTCCTAAGGGAAAGTATCTCAGATAACAATTCATATTCTAGTTAGACCTTGGATGAGGATGAGACTTTATGTTTTCATATAATTTTTCGATCCCAACAGACATCAGAGAGTAGATAATGTGGGAATGTCATGCCTTAGTTTGGGCGGTATATCCTGGTGTCATTAAGATGTATCAAGAATTACATCACCAATATTGGTGGCCTACTATGGAATGGGAGATAGTCAGATTTATCACATGGTGTTCCACTAGTTAGTAGGTGAAGGCAGAACATTAGTGACCAATAGGAATTTTACAACTATTGTCCATTCTTGAGTGGAAATGGGATAATGTCTCTATAGACTTCATGACTAGTTTTTATAGATCACCCCATGGTAATGATATAGTTTGGGTATTCATCGATCATTTTTTGAAGGTTGCACACTTCTTACCTATGTGAGATACCTTCTCAGTAGACAATCTAGAGAGGCTATATATTAGGGAGGTCATACGTCTTCATGGATCTCCATGATTTATCATATCTAATAGGTATGTTCAATTCACACCTTAGTTCTAGCATGGTTTGAAGAATTCCTTGGGTACATAGGTTCTTCTAATCATAGCCTATCACACTCAAACCAACAGATAAACAAAGTACACGATTTAGGTGTTAGAGGACATGATCTATGCATGTGTCCTTGAATTCATGGGTTCTTGGGAGAAACACACACCCCTTATCGATTTATCTTATAATAATAGATTTCAGGATACCATTAAGATGACTCATTATGAAGACTTATATGGAAGGCCTTACTGATCATCTCTATGCTAGTTGGAGGAAGGGGTGGTAGATTTTCTTAGACCGCATCTTGTCCAGGAGACTTTAGAGTAGGTCCAGTTGATCAGAAAGTGCATGTTGACAGATCAGTCTAGACAACAGTCTTATGCCAACTGACATCAATGAACTCTTGAGTTCGAGGTTGAAGATCAGTTTTCCCTATGATTTTTTACCCAGGTTGGTCCATCAAAAAATTCATAAGGATAAGATTTTACCTTGATTCATTGGACCCTTTGTGGGTTTGAAATGAATCAAACTATTAGCTTACCAGATAACACATCCTTAGAGATACCGGTCCATGAATGATGTCTTTAATGTATCTTTGATCCATTGATATTACCTAGACTCATTGAATTTTTTCTAACCTGATGAGGTTGAGTTAGAGATGTATTCTTATTTTAAGGAGTACCCAATTATTGTTGTGGATCGGATCATGAAGACACTCCAAGGCAGGTCAGTTCATTTAGTATGGGTGCTATGATAGCACAACTAAGTACAAGACAAGACCTGGGAGTGGGAATATGACATACAAACTTAGTGGCTGGATCTATTCTTAGATGATACCTCTTTACCCTTAGAATTCCAACTTGGGGATGAGTTTCTTTAAGGAGGGGAGGTTATAATGACCTGAATTTTCTAAAAGGTACAACTCGTTTTTTTGTTAGAATATTTTGTTTTTTCTTTGTAAATGTGCACTATGGACTAAGGAAGGTTACATGAGTGTACATGGATTTTTTAGAGCATAGAGTTTCAGAAAATGGACAAATAGAGTGGGCCACATGGTTAGTGAATGGTTAGTACTAACTGTGAAGCTTAACTGTGTGGGGCACTTTTATACAACAAGTGGTCCCATGGTTTCTCTAAAACCATGAGACCTGAGGTTCATGCCTGTGTGAAATGTATTAAATTTTTATTAGATCCAAATCACATGGTTTTTACATAGTTTGGAAAACAGTGTATATAAACCATGCAGGCTCCCTTAGATAGTGAGTTTCGCATGGTTGGTGCACGGTTTGGCCAACCATGTGACCAAATTGTGTGACCCCATTTTTGAGGTTGAAATTACTTTTTTCCCCTTAAGGAACCTTAATACCTCTCCCCTATTTCTCCTTCTTCACCAATTGATAGAGCACCCATTTCTTTATCCTGTGATCTCACTTTTCTCCTCACCTAGGGATAGAGAGAACTCCTTTATCTGAACTACAAATCAATCACCATCAAAATAATTGGATCCTAATTTATAAGAACTCAAATAATCTTTCTTCCTTTCTTAGTTTATCTTACCACCTCTTTCACTATTTTGGTGTGATATCATTCACTCTATTGTCAAGATATTGGTATTTTCTTTGTTTTTATTCCGATCTACTTAAAATATAAAGATTATATTAGATGAGGAGTTGTTTACAACCCTAAGGTAGGTGGTATAGTTGTTTTCACTAAAAGTAGAGTTGATTTCATAGCTTCCCCATTGTGCCACATGCCGATCATTTACAAACATTACCTTAAAATGTGATTTTCCTTTATAAATAAATATACGCATGTTGTTATACTCTCTAGGATCCTTGATAAGTGGTTAGAAGATTCTAAACTCAATTATTAACATCCCTTTGGGTGTGCTGAATGAATTTCCCTCTTTTATGTAATTATTCAATGGACCAGAACACCTTCTAATTGTTCTTCTTGAACTTGTATTGAATTTACTTTCTTAATTAATTAAATGGATTAATTATGATGAATGATAATGAATTTACATACCTTGATTATGAATTACCATTCCTTGATTAATTAAATGGATTGTTTAAATGAAATGGAAATGGGTGGCAAGACCACACTAATTGATACATAATTTATTATAAGGCTTATATGAATTGTGGAACCCTTTGATATATTGGGGATTTATGAATATAATTTAAAATAGGTTATCCCTCATGTTATTATTATTATTACTATGATTATTCCATTGATATTGGTTATGGAATGATGGTTAAGGGACCTGTTGAGGATGACGTTTCATTCTCCCTTACATCAAGTGTTGAACATGACATATCTCCCCATTATACTTCTATCTAGGAAATGGGCATGATGTTACACATTCACTTGATTTAGGTGTTGGGAATAACATCTCACCCCACCTATCTCGAGTGATGAGCATGACATCTCACATTAATTATGATATTTAGGACATGTACCCTTTTTTGGAGATTATAGGCTCATTAGACTAGTTATGGATGCATGAGTTATGCCCCAAGTCCAGCTAGCACCTAGTATTGATGTATATGCCTAATTATTTCCTCAAGTTCTTAGGGAATATATGTATATACACTATATATATATATAAATATATATATTATTACTATTTATATGGTTACTGATCAGACATACTCCAGCCTATGCTGAAGCAGGTAATGTCTTCCAGGTGTCCTGATGGAACCTTAACAAACTGATATTTATTTATTGAACATTATTATTATTCATTTATACCTACACACTATTATGATATGTAAAAAGGATATATTATTTATAGAAACCATTGGTGGTGTCATTATATGGTTTTATCTCATGCCTTAGTTAGGCCCCCTTTGGTACTTGATTAAATTATGTCTGTAAAAATGGTTAAGGGAAAGTACCCTACTACAAATTATGGATTTTATTTACTTATAGTTGGATCATGGAAGAAAAGGAACAAGCATATTCTCATGATTCTAGTGGAGTAGTCTTTTGGATTTTTTGTATTTTTGTATAGCATGTTGTATATTATAGTCCTTTGTTTCCAATTTTTTTATATCATCATACCATGACATTATTATACATGAATCAAACTTTGGTATTTTGATTATTATTATAGTTTCTTGGTTATTTATGATTCTTTAGTTCATTGTTATATTTGTTTCTACTATTCCATTTATTTATACATGCTTTTGTTATTATCTGTTTATTTATTATACCAATTGTGCCATGCTGATATGAGGGTATAGTCTCCCCACTATATTACCTTAGACCCTCTCTACTAGTCAGCAACCTCTGTCATATGGGTAGACACACTTGAGGCTACATGACCCATAGGCCAGGGCACTGGTTGAGTGGATCCAAAGTTGGGACATTACATGGATGATGATTTCATAGAATAAAATGAAATTACAACAAGTTTTCAATTTTTAGAATTCTCCTACAACACCCAAGATGAGATCTAATAACTGTAAAATAATGTGGATTGACCAAAGATTAGGAATGGAGTGATTTATGCATTCATGTTAGATTTAGTTTATGATAATAAGAGGCTAAAAAGAGTAAAGGTGTCCTTAAATGTATATATTATCAGAATTGGGTCAATGATGAAGGTAAAAAGTAATTTACTTGAATAACTTTCATAAGAGACAAGAAATCAAATGAACACAGATAAAGAGTTGAGTGCTACCATTATTTCTCTAAAAACTCAATTTTAAGAGTGGAGAAAATCTAAAATAGTTGTTAGATCAAGGATGAAGAGTATGGATGCCCAACTGAAGGTGAAAGATAAGAAGTTAAAAGTTCTTGAATCAAAACTCATATCTTTAAAGGGAAAAGAGAAGCTCTAGATCCTCTCCAAGGAAACCCCAATAAGTTAAGTATGAAAGGTTAAAAATCTAGAATCAATGAATAAAAGAAAGACCCCTTTCTATACCTGTAAGAGAATACTCCTAAAAGAAGGTATCTATAAGGTGCTACTACTATAGAATAGTGGGACACACCATGAGTATGTGTCAAAAATCCCAAGAGATCAAAGGTGGATGAAAATGTTATTTATCAACATCTCAACCAAGAAATGACAGCATGAGTCATTTTTTTAATGAGATATTTTTTATATGCGATAATTATATATATATATAAATAAATTATAGTAATAAAGGAGCTCAACGTTTTATAAGGAATTACTCCATTCCTATCGGGAAGAAAACTTGAATCTAAAGAAAATATGTTATTATAGAAAATATATTTACTACATTAGAGGAAAATAAAATATCTCAATGAAAGGTGCATTAAGAACTAATAATGGAATACTCAAAGAATATATCTTGTAAATAATAGAAACATATTTCGATGAAAAATAAAGAAATTGATTTGTGTTTGGGGAAAATTGATGTTCACTTAAAGAAAGACTCACCAAGGAAAAATAAGTTCTAGGTGGGTATAATAGACATTGAAGTGAAAAAAATTAATAATTAATTAGTGGTTTCATAAAACATACCACTTGTAAATAGGTGAATATCGATATAAGATCCCTGTGGTTGAGGAAGCATTAAGTAAGATGCAACGATGTTGCATCAAAATAAAAAGCTTGAAAAATGGGATGAGTATCACATTGGAGGTAAATACCAATCCAAAGAAGATACTAAAATCTAAATAAAACATATAGAATAAAGTTTATACTAGTGGTGTTATCCAAATAAAAATCACTAAGAAGTTTTACAAGGAATTTAAAATATTTTTTTGTTTAAAAAGACCAACCACAATCCTATACCAGAGGATGTCCAAGAAGTGACCTTCCCCCATGTAGTAAATGATTATAATATTTATTTGAAGTGGTTTAGTGTTAAGGGGAAGATATTATCCATCAGTATATTGTATTGAAAGAATATGTGAATGAGATATAAGAGGATATGTCATGCCTAAAAAATCTATAATGGTATTAATTACCTAATCCAACTCAACAAGTTTTTTTAAGAAACCAATTTGTATTTCTAAGATAAATTTTAAGTTTCATTATATTATAAATAAGTTCAAATGATGAAGAGACTAATTTGAAGTTATATTGGTGTCAAATTTTTATACGAATTATCTGGTGGTATTAATTCAACTATAGTGATCAATAAGTGATATTTTTCTATATCTCAAGTGGTATTAGGATACCAGGAAGGATTATACAACTCAAAGGATGAAGCAACAAAATTTATGGAGCACATATTTATTTTTTATATAAAAATATTTTGGTATTAAGTGATTTTATTTTCAAGATACCAGGAATATCTATAATAAAGTGTTATAACCAACAAATGGGTTTTCTATGTTGAAGAATTATCTCAATATTTGGTGCTAATAAATGAAGGCATTTAAGGGGAGTTAGTGATGAGCCTTCAAAGGTTGGTTAGCCTCATCCAAAAAAGAAAAATCCTTATGATTCAAGGAAGGATCATGAATATCAAGTGGTATCACTAGTTCATAATAAACAAGCGGCATCGATTGGTTCAATATTTGGTATGACTCACATACTTGATAATTTATTTTTTATTCATTGATGGTTTTGTGTAAGTGTTATTGGGATCACATGATGTGTTGGAGATATTAAAAATATTAAGATTCTAGTGTTTATTGATGTAAGTGAGTGACATGGAAAACCTTGTGGTTTATGAATTAAACTCTTGCTTCTTATGATTAGTTTATACTCAATAATCTTATAGTATTTTTTGATGATTTAATTACAAGTGGTAAATTTACTCACTAAAAGCATTGAGTAATATCCAACTGGAGAGCGGAAGTGGTTCAGTGGTTGATTTTTTTTGGAATTGTGTTTTTCTAACAAGTGATATCAATGATGAAAGGAAAAATATGGTGCTCTACTATTAGTAAAAGCGTTAAAGGTTAAATCAACAAGTGTTTGGGAGATCTATAAGGTTTGAAGATAAAAAATAGAGTCAAAAGTTTAAGAGACAAAAATGATTTGGAAGTGGATAAAATAACCCATTTTTTATGAAGGAAACATTAAAATTGTTGATAGATCTAAAAATAATGGATGTTAACTAGTTGTATCAAATGGGATGAGAAGGAATTATATGGAAGTGAAAGATAAAAAATCTCTAAATATGGTTTTTATAAGTTGTGGTGAATCAAATTTCCACAAAACAAACTTTGTGGAGAACATTGAAAATCTAGAGAAAGTATTATATAGATAAAGGGAGAGTAGAGCTGAGAAGGTACCCCCATGAAGTTTAGAGATATAGAGGGAAAAAAATTGAATTAAAATCTATAGAAACCTAAAGTGAGAGAATTAGACTAAAAAATAAGTATTTTATTTATTTTAATCCTTGGTATTTTATTAAAAAAAAGTGGAGTGGATAGAATGAACCTTAAATCCATACAATGTTTTGAATAATTTTTAACTATAAGGAGAAGTAGGATTTAAGGTAATATTTTCAACAAAATATGAAGGGGTAGAGTATTTCAACTATGAGGTTGTGTGTTAGATTTGTTTACATTAAGAGTTGGTCTTTTTTACAATGAAATACCTGGATATGGAGTCTTGAGGATGGTCTTGTTATATCTAGTAAGGTATTATTAATTTAAAGACAGTGGAGAAAGATACATTGATATTGCTATATATCAAGGACATGATTACTAAAACTATCATAAATGGAAGTTATGTTATGAATTAAATTATTATTTTGGATTTTTATGTTTGAGGAAGGAGTATTAGTTTTCAAGAAGGAATTTAGAAAATTCTAGTAGAAGAACTATGAAGGAAAATCACATCACACCTTGTGGTATAAAATCATTCCATGATTTTAGTGCATTCGATATCAGAAAAGGTATGAAAAAGTGCATATATGTGTATGGGTCATCAGGGGTAGAAAATAGAAAAATATCAAAAGACATGTGGTTCTTCTCTTCATGCATAGGTTTTTGGTTAATACATAAGATTTTATCATTTATCATTTTTAGGAGAAGTTTTAGTCATGCCATGAATTAATATCCATGTTGCGATGTGTATTTATGAAAATAATCTATGTTTTTAAATACATTATGATATATAAGGTTATAAAAATAACATGTAAGGATATATTGAAGCTATGAACCATATGTAAGGTTCCTTACTTTTTCAAATATTGGGAGTGAAAAATTGAAGGACGACCACACCATGGGATTTTCACTATTCCAAGAAGAATGAATAGAAAATTTTAGTGGTTCCACTGATTGAGAAAGGTCCTCACCATTGAAGAGATTATCACTATAAAATATTCTAAAATAAATAACACATAAAATTTTATCACATCGTAGTTTATGAAAAATTATGTAATATGTTTGAATCAATGGAGGACTACACTGAAATGTTACACTACATAGAAATGAGTAGGTCCATAAATTTTAAGCCCCAGGCTATTCAGAAATAAAAATCAAGTTAGAGTCACGAAGAAGTAGACCATGCTGAAATATGTTTAAGGTTTGTGAAAAACTAGAGGGTTGCATCGTGATATTTGAGGGGAATTAAAAAGAATATATTTTTTATATTTCTTGGATATAATTATTGAAAGAATATCACATTTTAGTGAAGTAAATCATATCATAATATAGAAGTTTCTAAGAATACCATGCCACAATTAAGGGAGCCACGCTTGAACAAATCATTTCTTCGATATCTGGAATATTTTATTGGAGTTTAAAAATGGGGATATGGATTGAGGTTTTAGGAGTTGAATCAATTTACTTATAAAATTATGTACATACTAAAACCATGTGATACATCTGACATAATCTCAGTGGATTAGAAGAGTATAATTAATCCCAACTATTGAATTAAGGGTTGGTTGCATGGAGGGGTTATAAAAACTAATTATAGTAGTTATGAAGAAAAAAAGAGTAATATTTAATTATTGATAGGATCTTGAGTATATTTGCATATCTAGTTTAGTGAAGAATAAGAAAAGAGAGATCCATATAAGAATTCAATTAATATATCCAATTTATTAAGGTGATAAGGATCAAAGTAAGAAGAAGGAGTTCTGTTTATATACCTGGTTGAAGAAGAGGATAAAGTGTAACAAGATAATTTTAAAATTTAATTATCTTTATATATAAGAAATAGTATTTCTATTGATATATTTTTTAGAATACATAGACTCAACCCTCACTCTAAGTATTTTATCTCATATAGCCTTAAAGAAGGAGATCAAAACAAAGTGGAGTTCAAAGGAGCATCAAATCCAGAGACATGATGCAAGAAGAATCCCATTCTGAACATGGAGAGACCTTCATGTCCATAAAATATTTAAGAAACACTTACATCTATAAATTTACTATTTCCTTCACTAAAGTAGTGCATGGAGGAGATGAAGAGGGAGAGACCCTAGGATTGACAATGTGACTTTACTGAACCTTTTAAAGGAATTATACCTTGGCATAGTGTGACCATGACTTAAAAACATGCATCCACTGAAAGGGAGTATAGTGGATTTTGGTACACCATTACATAGTTTTTTGTATGATCCTTGTATTAGTCCTTAGTGGTGGAACAAATAAAATCCCTATGTTTTTTGTGTGATTATGAAAACCCTACTCTTTAATACACATTAATTCATGATTTATTATATAAGATTACACATAATACAATCTATAAGATCAATAAGTCTAGTGTATTTGGGAATTAAGTACATTACAAAAAAACATAAAATAATGAATACATAATCTTTATTTAAAACTTCCTTAACATGATCATATTATTCCTTTGTACTTAAAACTGCATGGGATAACCTGGGGACATACAAAAGAAATGGGTGATCTATAAATCATAGTAAGGGAATAAACAAGGAATAACACGAATAAAGTAATATATGTTAGACAATAGGCATATAAATGGGGCATAAAAGTAATGATAATAATAAACATAAACAATGAGACATGATATAGCATGATAATACTAAAGGAAATATGGGAAATTTGGAAACAACTTAAAACACTGCATCATAAACATAAGTCAAGGATAACTGCCAAGTCATCACTACTAGAAATCCTACCTATAGCAATGATTATATAAAAATGGTTTTTAAAAACCATTAGTATAAGCCCCTTTCCCAATGGTTTTCCAAAAAAATTGGGAAATTCCACTTTTAGACCACTTTCCAAATGGTTTGGGTAAATTTTTTGGAAAGGGTATACTATTCCCAACGGTTTGGGAAAGCTATTGGGAAAGGGTACTTTGAGACCACTTTTTACAACTTTTCCCAATCATTGGGAAAGGGTATAATTTTCCCAATAGTTTGGGAAAACCATTGGGAAAGGGTACTTTGAGACCAATTTTCCCAATAGTTTGAGAAAACCATTGGGAAAGGGTGCACTTTTCCCAATGGTTTAGGCAACCCATTGGGAAAGGGTACTTTGAGACCACTTTTCCCACCCAAACCGTTGGGAAAGGGTTCAAGTTTCCCAACAGTTTGGGAAAACTGTTGGGAAAGGATACTCTGAGACCAAATTTCCCAACAGTTTGGGAAAACCATTGGTAAAGGGTTGGAAAAGGTGGGTAGCTATCCCAACATATCTCAAAACTGTTGGGAAAGGCCTATCCCAATGGTTTTGAGAACTGTTGGGATAGGTACCCTTATTTTTTATGAATTATTTTGTCGAATATTTTCAAATAAATCAATATATAAATTACACAAACACACACACACACATATATATTTATCTAAATATATTCACAAAGGCAACTGTAGGATAGTGGTAAAGTGTTTGATATATAACATTTAGGTTGTGGGTTCAAACCTTCGCTGTAACTTTTTTTTAGATTCAACTATCCCAATAGTTTGGTAAAAATTTTGGGATAATTCTTTCCCAATGGTTTTTTATAAACCACTGGGATAGGTAATTCCCAATGCCAAATCACCTAACGACTTCCCAAACCTTTGGTATAGGCTATACCAATGATTTGGAGACCTATACCAACAGTTCCAAATCGCTGGTATAGAAAATTTTTCCATTAGTGCATCATGATAGAAAAAGTCTCATGATGGATTATTTTCACTTTTTAATCCCTTGAATGAAATATCATGGGACTAAAACATTACTCAATGCATTGGAGGTCTATATAATTCTAGGAATACCCATCACTTTTATTTCATTCTCATGCTTAAGTGTACCACATAGATCATAAAACATGGAATCATTTAACATAACATTTTATTCAATAATAAAGGAGTGTGTAATATATATATTTAATTACCTAATCAAATAATTATAAGTTCATGAATGTGGACACCCTTAATAGGAAATGGGTACAGGTATTCACTTCACAATTGTTTTCATGGAAATTCGCAGTGAAATTTCAGCAACATAATGGGGACGTATAAATGTTAATGGAAGTGATTAATGAGAGTGAAAGGAGTTTCTCATAATTTATCCATAAAATGGATAGTAATGGAGATATTTAATAACATATCACATCATTAGGAATTGGAGATAAAATATATAAGATATTGAATAAACTTGAATAAAGAGGAGAAGGAGAGGATTCCTTACCTTGAGAGGGTGATTCTAAATGCTTGGGAGGAGATTCTTGAGAGCTTGAGGGCACATTGGGAGGAATATAGATATGGTAGGGTAGTTTAAGGATGTGATATAAGGTTTTTTAGTGAAGAGAAATGGGATATTGGGTGGGTTTATATAGGAAATGAGTGGGGAATTCTTTATCATTTCTCAAAATTAGATTTTGGACTCTATATAATAAAATAACCAAAACAAAAAAACTCCCATGTTTCTTCCCATTGTTTATGTAAAATGGGAGTTGATATTATTATTTTATTATCCCAAATTTATAAATTATTAAAATAATACCCTTATTTATGTGGAAGTGAGTCATGTCCTTAAAGAAATGATTTTAAAACCTTAAAATATATTATTGATGTTGGAGGATTCATAAATGATTTATAAAATTAATCAAATAAAATTAAAATAACATTATTTTAAAGGGTAAATATATATTTTGTATTATATACTTATTATATAATTTATTACATCACTTTTGGGTCATCATGATGTCATAATACACATCGTATATTTACACAGTATTTAATTCTTACAAAAAAATTCGACTATCTCAGAAAATTTTGAAAAATTAACCGTTGGATAATTTCAACATTATGATTCCAAAAATAATATTATTTTATCCAAATAATTATATAAATATGTGAATCTTCAATTTTAAAATAATAATCGATATTTATGGAGAAATGTTGGGTTTTTTTGACAATAACAATTTTTGAACCATTATAAAAATTACATTGCACTTCATAAAAATTATATGATGAATTATATTTAATAAAAATTATTTAATAATTTTTTTAATAAAATATTATATATTTCAGAAATCGATTAATCCATTAATTCCTTAATTGAATTTGAATATTACCCAAAAATATAATTTGTGTTTTATTGTATCAAAATAAAAAATAATTTATAAAGTAACAATAATAAAATAAAATTATATTCATTATTATATATAATATAAATATTCATATTATTAGGGATGTGATACATATCCCTTTAATAAACAAGAAAATACCCTAAGAATAAGGTGTGCAATAGTGAGACTTTCATGGGATGGTTCGATGTACATGGTTTGGGTTGTACTCTCGAAGTGCTTTAAATTCTCACATAAACGATTTAAATCATGCTTAAGTTATTGGATCTTAGCTTTGGATTGGTCAAGTGAAAATCCCAGTTATGCTATCTATTTCATTAGTACCGATACATGGGATTTATAGGGTATGGTCCTACTGGTTGAGATCATCACTTCTTTTGTCTGTTGCAATTGGATTTATCAAAGCCTATATTTATACTAATCATATGATCGCTATTCAACTACTATATTATCAATGGTAATGATACTTAATAGTATTTAAAATATGATAGTATATAATGAAACCAAATGATTTCATGTGTTTTCTATATTTATATGTATAATAATTTATTTAATTCAATTAAAAGGGGAATTTTATTTATAAAAGTTTGGGTCATTAAAATATTCCCACTTCAAAAATTTCACCCTCAAAATTTTCATTTCTCACAATAAAACAGATGAGGGTAATTCGGTTTCATCACTTCCTTTGGTTCCCACATATCTTCTTCAAACACGTGGTTTCTTCACATCACTTTGACCAGGTGCATTGTCTTATTCCATAGAAATTTGTCTCTATGATCCAAGATCTTCACCATATGCTCCTCATAATAAATATCATTCTCCAATGACACCACCTCTAGATTGAGTACATGTGAGGGGTCTAGTATGTACTTTCTTAAGAGGGATACATGGAATACATCGTATACTTGAGATAAGTTAGGTGAGAGTGCTATTCGACATGCCACTGCTCTAATTCAATCAAGGATCTCAAAGGGAACGATGTATCTTGGACTAAGATTTACCTTCTTCCTAAATCTGATGAATTTATTCCATGAATATATGTGGAGGAATACCTTATCTCTAGTATCAAACTATAGGTATTGCTAATTATTTTTAGCATAGATATTTTATTGACTCTGATTAGCCATGATGTGTTGGTGAATGGTCTTGACCTTCTCCACCATTTCCTTCAACATTTTAGGATGTAGTAGTTTGCATTCCCCAACTTCATACCAACATGTAGGTATTATGAGTCTCTTCCCATAAAAGGATTCATAGGGATCCATTTGTATTCTTGAGTAGAAAATTTTATTGTATGATAACTCGACAAGAGGAAGATTTTGATCTCATCCTCCTTTGAAATAAATTGATCATGCTCTCAACATGTACTTAAGTGTCTAGATAGTCCACTCATATTGGCCCTTAGTTTGAGGGTGATAAGACATGTTGAAGTTTAAATCAGTATTTAGAGCTTGTTATAGACTCTTTTAAAACATGGAGGTAAATCTTGGATCTTGATTGGATACAATCAATAGTGGTGTTCCATGAAAAATCACCACTTCTCTAATGTACATCCTTTCAATTTAATCGAGTGAGAAGTTCTCTAGAATTGAAATAAAGTGAGAAGTATTTATAATAAAGTCCACCAAAACCCATATAGAATTATTTCCTCTTGATGTATTCAGAAGACCAGTAAGAAAGTCCATTGTTATGTTTTCCTATTTCCACGTAGGTATGGGTAATGGTTTCATCACCCCCTTGTTTTTTTTCCTTTCCACTTTCAATTGCTGACATATAAGACATTTTGATGTATATTCTATGATATTATTCTTCATGTTGTCCAAACAATAGTGCTCTCACGGATCTCGATACATATTTGTGTTTCCTGAATGGATATAGAAGGTCAAGCTTTGTGCATCATCCAAAAACTCCTTTAAATATGGATTTTATGGTACACATAGTCATGACCCAAATCTCACAACTCATTCTCCATTAACATTGAACTCAAAGGATTTACCTTTTCTTATAGTTTACACTTTCTTCTAAATTCCCACATCATCACTTTGAGAATAATTTATCTTCTCCAGAAGGGATGGTTGAACAATCATTTGTGAAAGGATTTATGATGTTACTTCCTTTGTGATTCTCATGTCCATAATTTTCAAGTCTAAAAATATCAGATCCTTCTCAATTATAATTAATGATAAAGTTTTTGGATCGTTTATACTTAGAGTGTTTTCCACTTTATTTACTTTCACAATATGGTAGTGGATTGAGAAGTCATAATCCTTAATCAACTTTATCCATTTTTTCTAGTTCATATTTAGATATTTTTTTGTGAATATATACTTGAGGCTCTTGTGATCTATATATATTTAACACTTCTCTCCAAAGAGATAATGACACCATATTTTCAATGAAAAGGTTAATGTAGCTAACTCCTGATAATGTTTTGGGTAGTTTTGTTCATGAAATTTCAATTTCCATGAGGCATAGGCTATCACTTTGTCATTCCTCATTAACACAGAACCCAAGACCTTCTTCAAAGAATCTCTAAATACCATGAAAATTTATCCATTTGTGGGTAGTGTGAGTACATGTGCAATGATAAAACTCTTTTTTAACTCCTTGAAGATTTATTATCTTTCATTATTCCAAAAAAACTCGAACCCCCTTCCGAGTTATCTTGGTTAGAGGCTTTTAAAATCATGAGAAATTTCTCAAAAATCGACAATAGTACCCAAATAATCCAAGTAAACTACAGATATCTGTAACATATATTGGCCTATACCATCCTTCAATTTATTCTATCTTTTAATGGTCCATAGATATCCCATTCCTTGTAATAACATTCCCTAGTGATGATACTTGGTCCAAGAATAAGTTTTATTATGAACTTAATGACTCATTTAGGAGGGATTCTAGGAAATTATTACAGGAAACACATTAACATATTCACTCACAATGGGAATGTATTCAAGGATGATATTTTAATTAGACACAATCATTTAGGCTAGAAATTCCTGATTGTAGGGAAATAATTTACAAGCTTGAGATGTTTGTGCTAAAGAATATTCAGCCTTCTCCTTTCACTTATACATAATTGGATGGTGATTCATGGTATGGATGATAGACTCCTTCTCCCATAAATTTATTTTGTCTTTATAAAATTAAAACCATTCCATGACTAGGATAACATCAAAATATAATAAAGTGAGACTTATAATATTTTCAATAAGAACATTCCCACAAACTTCAACATGTGATACCATTATAATAGAAGTTTTCCCCAATGATATAAAATCATTTTAGGTTGTGACATTATGTTCTTAGAAAACTTACAAGATATCATAAAAAGACATGAATTGAAATACAACATGAAATACACTACTCTGGTGTAGATGTTATATGTAATTCAATCATCACAATTCATCTTAGCATAAAACTTTCCTTGTTACCTTGATGTTGGAGATTGCTGATGATTATCATGCTTGTCAGCATTTGACATAGATCATTATCTTGGATAATGCCTGACTTCTCTACACATTTATGACATAGAACTGTATATAGTACCTTATATTGAACATTATTTCCATCCATCACATTATCTATTTTTCCATGTCAATTGGATACTTTATGCCCTATATTTCCACACTTGAAACATATCCTAGTTCCTTTGTGACATTTCCCCTAGTTCCTCTTTCTGCACTTTTTACACAAAGGAAATTGGGCCTTCTTTCCCTTATCAACTTTATTAGATGAACTTACTTGAGATGTCATATTACTATTAGTTGAATTATTTGGGCATTTAACTAAGTTATAATTGTTAATTTTGATTTTTTATAGATGGTTTGGCATGACCAAAAGATGTCCTACTTGAGCTCCCATCATGTTAGGCATCTTGTTCAGGCAGTCATCACATTTCCCTTCACATTGGTTGTTTACTCGATTTCTCCTATTTTTGGCCTATGTCTAGAATAAAGGGAAAATTAGGTATGAGTATTTTTAAACTATTAAATGCATAAACCGGGATACAATTACATTAAAGGTATAACTTATAAATGACATTTATTTCTTAACTTATGAATTTCTAAGCTTCAATCTATGTTATCCATGATCTATTTCCTAATATAAAATCTTATGGAAATTTGTGTTTCCTTAATAATGGTTCGTAATGATATTGTGAATTTACCAAATCATATCCCCTAGGAGTATTAAAATACATGAGCAGTAAGGCCCATTTCCATACACCGGTTCTCGATCGAGTCTAGATCAATGTAGTCTTTTCGAGTATTACTCCTATATACATCTATTCCAAAGCCACATCCACTTGTAATATCTATAAAGGGATGTATTTTATTTATAAAAAAATTTCTATATACTTTACCAAAATTTAGGTATTTTTTATTATACTTATTTTTATCCCTAAGTATCTATCTAGAGTTTTCTAATCCTAATCCCAAAAATAACTAAACTTTTCCTTTGATGCCAACTATGACAACCCTTCTCTTTATTAAAGATTAATTCATGATTTATTACATAATATGACACATAATACAACCCTAAATATCGATAATACTAGTGTATTTTGGAATTAGGTACATTTCATAACAACTTAAAATAGGGAATACATATTCTTTATTGAAAACTTCCTTAACATGCTCATATTATTCCTTCGTACTTAAAACTGCATGGGATAACTTGGGGGAATACATAAGAAAGGGGTGATTTATAAATATTAGAAAGGGAACAAACATGGAATAACATGAAGAAAGTAATAAATGTTATAAAATAGGCATATCAATGGGGAATAAAAGGGTTGAGAATTGTAATCATGAATAATGAGGCATGATATAACATGATAATCATAAAGGCAACATGGGAAATGTGAAAACAACTTAAAACACTGCATCATAAACACAGATCAAGGATAAATTCCAAGACATAATCATGGAAAAAGTCCCATGATGGATTATTTTTACCCCATAATACCTTTCATGATGTCTCATGAGACTAAAACATTATCTAATGCATTAAAATTCTATATAATTATAGACATACCAGTTACTTTCATTTAATTCTCATGCTTAAGTGTGCCACATAGATCCTAAAACATGGAATCATTTATTTATTACATGATCAAGGAGTGTTGAATTAATACATGTAAGTATCATATAAAATAATTATAAGTTCATATAGGTGAATAACCTTCATAGGAAATGGGTACTAGTATTCACTACACAATTGTTCGGCATGAAAAATCACGGTGAAATTTTAGCAGCATAACAGGGGTGTATAAATGTTTATGGAAGGGATTTATGAGATTGAAAGCGGTATATCATCATTTAGAAATAAAAATACTAGTAAGGGGGATATGGTAGAATATATCCCATCATTATTAATTAAAGATAAAATAAATAAGATTATGAAGAAACTTGAATAAAGAGGAGAAGGAGAGGATCTCTTTCTTTGAGAGGGTGATTCCAAATGCTTGGGAGGAGATTATTGAGAGCTTGGGGAACCTTGGGAGGACAATAGATATGTTAGGGAAGAGTAAGTACATGATAAAATTCTTTTTAGTGAAGGTAAATGGGAGAGTGGGTGGGTTTATATAGGAAATGATTAGGGAATTATTTATCATTTCTCAAACTTAGGTTTTGGAATCTATATAGTAAAATAACCAAAAACAAAAACCTTACCAGGGTTTTCCCCATAATTTCTACCAAATAGGGTTGATTTTTATTATTTTATTAGCACAAGGTCCTAAATTATTAAAATAATACCATTACTGATGTGGAAGTGAGTCATGTCCTTAAAGAAATTATTTTAAAACCTTACAATATATTATAGGTTTTGGAGGACTCATAATGGATTTATAAAATCAATAAAATAAACATAAAATTATTATTTTTTAAAATTTAAACATATATTTCTTCATGGATAAAAATTATATCATTTATTAAATCACTTTTTCGGTCATTATGATGTCATAATACACACTGTATATTTATACCATATTTATTTCTTACCCAAAAATTCTACTGTTTCAGAAAATTATGAAAAATTAACTATTGAATAATTTAAAAATTATGATTCCAAAAATAATAATTATTTTTTAAAAATAATTTTATAAATATGTTAATTTTAACTTTTGAAATAATAATTGACATTTATTGAGAAATGTTGGGTTTTTTTGACAATAACAGTTTTCAGACCCTTATAAAAATTACATTTGACTTAATAAAAATTATTTGATAAATTATATTTAATAAAAAGTATTTAATAATAAAATTTTAATAAAATATTATCTATTTAAAAAATCCATTATTTCATAAATTCTTTAATCAAATTTAAATATTACCAAAAAATATAATTTGTGTTTTATTGTATCAAGATCAAAAATCATTTATAAAGTAACAATAATAAAATAAAATAATATTCATTATTATATAAAATATGCATATTAATATTATTAGGTTATTGATACATATACCTTTAATACACTAGAAAATTCCCTAAGAGTAAGGTGTGTGATGGTGAAACTTTCATGGGGTGGTTCGATGTACATGGTTTGGGTCGTGATCTCGATGAACTTGAACTTCTCCCATAAATAGTTTTTATCATGATTAAGTTGTTGGATCTTAGCATGGTATTGGTCAAAGGAAAATCCAAGTGATGCTATCTCCCTTGGAATCTCTGATAAATGGGATTCATAGGGTATGATCCTACTAGTTGAGGCCATCACTTCCTTTGCCTGTGTCAATTGGATTTATCAAAACCCTATATTTATAATAATTATGTGATCACTATTCAATGAATATATTATCAATGCTAATGACACTTAAAGATCTTTTAAATTTGATAGGATACAATAAAACCAAGGAAGTGCATGTGTTTTCTATATCTATAATATATAATAAGGCATTTAATTGAATTTAAAGGGGAATATTATTTATAAAAGTTTGGTTTTCTATAATGATTTACTTTCTATGGGTGTGTTTATTGTTCGGTGTGATCAACATGATAGAATGAGAGGTTTAATGTGTTCATTATAACAAGGGAAAAATATTCATATGACCAAAAAGACCAAAATAAGAGAAAAGGGTTTTAATTGGAATTCACTCTAATTCACCCAGCTCTCATGGTGCTCCAAGTCAACCTGGTCCCGATAGTGTGTGTGAAATTAATTACTTGGTCTTGGGAATAGGGTTTTATTTGTTTAAGGTGTAGATAATAATCTATATAGTGTTTATATACGTAACTTTTTTGTGTCATTCTACTCAACTAAGCTAGGTTCTTGAGTTCTGATCCTATCAAGTGTGTAGATCTTACCTCTCTTTGTGTGTGTGTGTGAATATATGGTACTTAACCCTAAAATGGGAAGTCAGGTCCATAAATCCATATGGTATGAGACCTAGGTATATATATGGAAGTGTATGGGCCAATGGGATGCACTACCTACTATATATTTCCATATATATGATATCTAAGCTATGATATATGTGTTGAGATTGGTATTGGGTTTTTAGTGATATTCAACCTTGATAACCTTAGTTAGAGCACCAAGATGGTGGAGATGAGCATGTTCCAAGGTGTGTACCTATTGGGCCCCTTAAGGGAGAAGATTTAGTGCCACCAAGGTGTGAGCCAATTGGACCCCCTGAGGGAAAATATGATCATGATCCATATAATGAGGTTCCAAGGTAGCTAGAGTAGTTAGTTCAGTTTGGGTAGTTATTTTATAACTAGATGGCTGTGATCTTGGTATGGGTTATCAAGATAATTGAATGGGGGACTCAAGGTGTTAATCTTTATATAGAATAATTGATGAGGGAATTTCAGTCTCAACATCCTCTATTGTTATGAGGGGAGGGTGGACCCCAGGAAGCTGAGTGTTGGATAGAGTTAGTTTATACTATTTTATATCATATTGAGATACCACCAAAGAATATATTGAAATGCTTAGGGGATTAGAGAAATGCTAGCGGGACGTATAAGAATAGGTTAGTTGAAATGATGCGATTTCATGGGAGCCTTAAAGGTGAATTTATTTGACTATTTATTTCTTGAGATGATGAGGTAAGAGTGATCTCATGATTTTATGCATTTAATATAGGATAGATTCTCATCATGGATTATGCTATAAGGTTTAAAGATCCATTTAATTTCACACCGAATTTAGTTTGAGATGGTATCAAAAAGGTGCAGTGGTTTGAGGAGAGTCTTTGATGTACCATTATGGTGAAATTAAAAAAGATTCAAGTTGACCTTATGTTTCAATGAAGTGAATGAGGGATTTATAAAAAATAGAATTTAACTGATAGTGGTGCAGCCAACCATGGGGCAGGTAGTTGGGATTTAGGCAGTAGAAAAAAGGGGCATGAGGAGACCTAACAAGGCGAACTGAGTAGGGGATTATCTTTTCTACCTCAGAGTGGGTTGTCTTAAAAATGTTACTAGTGTGTGAAATTGGGAAATATCTATATATTGTGTGATCAACCATTTAAGGAGTTTCAGGCTTATAGGAAGATGTGTTATTTAGATTGGTTTCATTGGATGATATCACAGTCAGTTGAGGGTTGAGGATCTATTAAGACTTAGGTGTCATAGGTTGGATTGAGGGTAGTCAAGTTGAGTATTATTTGGAGTTATTTTACATGATTAGGCCACAAAAAAAGGAAATAATGATAAGTAGTGGGGGAAGTGGACTATGCAAAGTGTGATTCTATAAGGAGGTTAGGAATCTAAAGGTCAAAGTTCATATCTATTTCATGAAATTGATACAACCTTTTCAAAGAAGGTTAGGGATCCATTATTGGTTATAGGTATTTCATTATTGCATTGATTCTGTTTTTCATGACATATAATAGTGCACTATGTAAGTTGTGTGAAGTGGACTGTCCAGTTGCTAGTTGAGGCTTGGGAATTAGGTATGATTCATGGTAATAGTGTGTCTAGTGACTAGTCAGTGCTGTTTCAAGGTAATGGATGGGTAATATGCCATCGCTGTGTTGAGTAGAATGGTTATGGTGTAATTGGGTAGGTGATTACGATAGTGGGGTGTGCTAATAGTTGAACTTTGTTTTTATGTTAGTTATGTTGACCGAGAATTGATGGATGTGTTCAACACCACTATAGTGTTTTGTGGGTGGGATGAGTGGGATTATTGAGTTTCAATCGAGGTTGGTCAATTTTTTGGCCAGAGATAGATTTGGGATGAGTAGTTCTATGATGGGATGGTTGTGATGAAGCAAGTTTTTTGGTAAATGTTTTAGGGTCAAAATTTGGTTAGATTATGTGTAATTGAGCATTTTTAAGTTTCCAAAGAGGCCAATAAAGTCCTAGGGGTCAGTTTTGGGAATATATTCCCAATGTGGGAAATTGTTATTTAAATATAGATGCCACTAGGTACTTGGTGGGATAATATTAGGTATATAATGTTCCCAACATAGATGGGGTGACTCTTTAAGGTCCTCTGACCACCCGATGAACTTAGGACGAGTACCTAGTGAGTACTATGTAGCTAAAAGAGGATAACCAAGTACCCAATGGGTACTTGAGTTGTTTTTTTAAATTTTAATTTAATTAATTAATTTTTTAATAATTTAATTCAATAAAGGGATCCTCATTTTTTCTCCTAGTCAAGGAGCTCAATCCCTCCCTCTCTTCTCATTCTCCTCTCTTACCATTGATAGGATCTCACACATTTTTGGCCCATTCTTCATTTTTTCTATCATAGAGAGTCGTCATGGGTAAGGATTGATGTACTCCATTTATTTCTAGTTTTATCTTCTTTAATTTATGTTTTAACTAAAATATATATTTTAAATCTTTTCTTGAGAATCTATATTTCTTCTTCCATATATCGAATCAGGCTATGGAATTCTTTATGTAGAGCTTTATGAAATTTTGAAAACTCCTTTCATGGTTCCATTTTTTTATTATAGAAGTAAGGAATTTGGAAATTGGGATTTCGAAATAGTGGGGTATCATGGTAGTAAAAGATTGATGGAGGCATGCATGGTTTGGAAGAAAATTTTTGGAACCGGGGGAAGAAATATTAGTTTCCATCATTGACGATTTTGGATAATGGAAGTACATAAGATGAATATACATACAAATGACTCTGTTGGATATATTAGTGTAACATGAGGTTTTATGAGGGATATGTTAGAATAATAAAGGGGATATGTATGAATTAATGGATGTGATCTACAGGAACACACTTCTCACCAAATGAAACAATTAAGCAGTGGCATTCCACTGATGGTCATTTTCATGTGGTTGGTTGCCTATAAATTTTAAAAAGTGGTAGGACTTGGAATAATGAATAGGATATACTATAAATAGGTGGGGTGGGATTAATTTTACTATTAATTATAATCATTATTTATTCTTTTATTAATAAATATAGTAGTAGTGTTCTCCCATGGTCTAAGAGTAGAAGTTTGAACTTTGTAATTTCTTATTGTTATTTTTTAAGTATTCATGTGTGTTTTTATTGGATTGTTTTTATAAAAGTTTTTTTCTTGATTGTGAGAGTATAAATTTGGTGCATTAATAGGGTGTGTTCTTCTTCTCAGTTTTAGATACACCATTATCATGGGTTCCTCTGATTCTAGGAGTTCCAAACTTTGTTTTCTAAGTGAAGTTTCATATGGTTCTTTCATATTAGTGGTATTGGACCCAACAAATGGTATTAGAGATTGTGGTTCAACAAGGATTGGTGAACTAAACAAAATACCTTTTAATTAGAATTATTTTCGCCATGTTTTTTGATTTTAGTGAGAGTTCTCTATTTCATATGGAATGACCTCATAAGAAGGAAATATCTAGATTGAGAATTTTGATGAGAAGAACTTTCAATTCTGGAAGATGTAGATCAAGGATTATCTGATCCAAAGGTACCTCAAGCTTCCAATTAAGGTATTCAAACCAGAATTAATGAATAAAGAGTAATGGGAAATAATTTATATGAAGATACTTGGAATGAAAGATATGACACTGGAAATGTATATTTCTTATGATGTACCAAAATTTGATACACCCAGAAGGCATCATTGATTCCTATAGGAACTGATCAAATTATGATTTTTTCCCAAACCAAAATCTTCTACTAAGGTGTACTAAGTGGAATTCTAGGGTCAAACCCACATAAAAATATTATTAGACAAGAAAAACAATGGTTAGAACCTTTTGGGGTATTCATCATGTTTACTCTCTTGGTTTGGTTTGAATAAAACTAAGTATATCATGTCTTAAAATAGATTAAAGGAAGGGTTCATGGTTAATTTTATGGTAAAGGAAAAGGGTAATCCTAAATCAAACTTGGGATAGACCTATGGAATAGGATGAAAAGTGGTGAAAAAGACACCAACTGATCTTGGTCCAACTAATTGGATCAACCTAATCTGTAAAATACTCCTTCATCTAGAGTAATTGAAAACCTAAGCACAAGAAGCTTGGATTCTAGGTAGAAAGAAATAAATACTATTGACCCTACCTAGATCCTCTCTAAATAGATCATGTTTGTTCAAGTTGAACCTCTTATGGTCAAGGATAATGAAAAATAATGAGATTTACAATTGTTTTAAACTTGGTTACTAGCTATAGGGTTACCCAGTTTCAATTTTAGATATTTATTAGGTTTAATCCATCATAGGTGCAACTTGAACAACCATGACCTAGTTGATCTAATTGGTTGGACTATGATCAGTTGGTGTTTTTCACCACTTTGCAGCCTATGCCATAGGTCCATCCCAAGTTATTAGGATTAACCTTTTCCTTTACCCTAAAATTTATCATGAACCCTTCATTTAATCTGTTTTAGGACCTAAGATACTCAATTTTAGTCAAAAACATTTGATGCACCAGAAGGCATAGATTATTACTCTAGGAGTTGATTAGATTATAAATTTATTTTCCCAATTTAAACTCAGCTACTAAGGCATAATAGGTGTAAGTATAGGGTCAAACCCATAGAGATATCTTGTTAGACAAGAAACCCATCGATTAAAACCCTTTGGGGGATTCCTCACATTTACTATCTTGGTTTGTTTTAACTAAAACTAAGCATCTTCTGTATTAAAACATATTAAAGGAAGGGTTCATGGTCAGATTTAGGGTAAAGGAAAAGGTTAATCCTAAATCTAAATTGGGATAGACCTATGGAATAGGATGAAAAGTAGTGAAAAAGACATCAACTGATCTTTGTCCAACCAATCAGATCAACCTAAACTAGAAAAGACTCTTTGGTCTAGAGTAATTGACAACATAAACATTGGAATCTTGGATTCTAGGAAAAAATAATTATAGGCTATTTTTCCTACCCTAATCTTCTCCAACTTGGTCATGATCATTCAAGTTACACCTATGATGTTCAAGGATAGTGAAAAATATTGATATTGACAATTTTTTTTTAAATTGGTTACTTTAAATAGGGTTACCAATTGATTGGAATTTTATATAATCATTAGGTTTAATTCACACCTACTATTGAACCCTAACCCTAAGCGGGTTAGCCGTGCATGGATGATTTGAATGAAATTAGAGAAATCATTTGACACACACTTGACATGAAAAATTGAAAACTTAAATCAAATAAATCCACAATTAAAATCATGAAAAATAAATTAAACACTAACTTGTATGAAGAATCAATGAAGAACACAACAACAACCAAAGTTACATGACAAATGGGATTGGAAATAGAACATTGGAATAATAATGATCAACAAATGCATCCTAGAATTCAATGTAGCAAAAACATAATGTATAGAATAATAAAATAAATTAGTATAGATATATATGGTGTTGAAAATGGAAGAAAAACCTAGAAGAACATAAGTAAATAAGAAAATATGTTCCAGATCTAAGTGGTCTATTTTCCACATCGGGGTCACTGCATATATACAGAGCCTAAAAGGTATATGATGTGTAAATGGTTAATGTTTTGTGATGCTTTAATTGGATTCTAATTCAAAAATTTTATGATGTGTAAATGGTATTCACACACTATAATTCATATCCAAATATTTCTATGAACATTTAGGATCTCATATATTTCAAGGATTGACCCTTCGATGACAATTAGGTTTTCAACTTCTCAGGTCATGAAGTGATTCCATGCCATGTATTCTTCACTAGGTTTGGACTTCATGTATTTCATGATGTGTAATTAGGATACACATCATATAATTGGTTCATGCCTTGTATTTGGGATTCATACCTTGTAATTTAGCTAGTAGGTGGTATGTTTGAGGAGTACACATCATGTATTTCAGATTCATGAAATTTAATGTTCAATTTTTCTATTTTTATAACATTCATCCTTTGAGTATTGAATTCATAATTCCTATGAAAACACATTAAAACTCAGTATAATATCAAATAAAAATTATTAATCATTAATGAAATGTATCCAAAGTTTATATACAAATTTGGATTATGAAATCCCCCACACTTGATCAGTTTCTTATCCTTAAGAAAAGAGATTCTCAACAGGAATTCCAAATGAAACATTTTTTAAAATAAGGAAAGTGAATTAAAAATAGGAAAATAAAACTACGTGTAAGTGAAAAAAGTAAGTTCTAAAGAATAAATCCTATAGAGAAAATAATTCATGCCTTATAATCAAGTTCTTTATTCAGATTCCTTATTCCTTTAATTAAAATTTCATAACCGTTCCTCAGAATCTATACCCATTTTTCAATTTACGTCATGATGAATTTTATTTCATCACTCAAGGTAAAATGTAAATGGAGTTATACTCATACTCTAAATACATGTTCTTAACCATAGGATTACATTGATTCTATCATCTCAAATTTGTATAGAAAAATTCAATATTAATCACAAGGGATTAAACAATAAGGTTAAAATTCCTCTAAGGCTAAGGCTCGGTAGGAAGATAGTAAAAATCAAACTAAAAAAGAAGGGTAATCTCTAAATTAATATGTATGATAATCCTGAATAGTATAATGAAGTATATCCTCGTAGACAATGTGTCTATGAACCAAACTACTCAAAGTGGGACTATTAATATATCAAGTAAGTATTAAGAATATACTATGTTACTTTCTTTTTCTTTTTTTTTCTTTTTCAAAAATAATGTTCAGGACATATCTCACATTCGTCAATTAACCACATATGATCCATCATAGTATTCATTAGTCTAGTAATGGTGATTTTTTACCTGCCTAATACACAACCAAATTATTTATTTATTTATTATTTTTTTATATTTATTTTTTCAAAATAACAAGGTAAGAATAGAAAATTAAAAAAGTAATCATATACCACATCATAACAATATGGTGAAAGTGCCACCATATGTCGCCTCAGTATCAACATCCCATTCTCATTAGTAGTGAAAATTACCCCAAAATTGTTCAAAGAGAAATCATGTATCACACCAAGAGTAGGGTTGTATGGGATAATATACTCAAAACAGATCCCTCCTAATAAGGTTATTCATGGATAATATGGTCTAAATAAGTAAATATGTACAGGTGGGTTACAAGTTAAATTGGATAACAAAGACCACCTCAATCATTTTAAAAGTGTATTTGTTCAATAATATCCCCAATAAGATCTCAATGAAAGTTATTATAGGTTTACATGCCCCAATTATCTCTTAATAAATATTCTCATAAAAGAATATGGCAGTGTAGGTATAGAATCCTCTTGGGAATGGGGGTATAAAAAAATAACTAGTAGTCACTCAGGGCATAGTACCTAGTAATAAATAAATCAAAAGAAATTTCAAGAATCTAGAATTAGAATTAAATTACTCAAATCAATAATCATGCTAAAAATCTAAATAGTAATAGAAAAAATATTTTCCAAATCTATAACCAAACTTTGTATTTTATTTAAATGGGTGTCAAGTGTTTTAAATTTTAAATCATTCTTTCAATGAAAAATGTCTCCTAGACTAATGAAGATAGAAAATAATCTAGGTGTACTGACAATAAAGGTTATGAAATAATCCCCCACACATAAAACAAGATAGTTTACACATTTTTCTTGAAAGAATCATAGTATAGAAATAAATTATAGGATAGATTTTTTTTTGAAATTTTAGGAATTGAAAATAGGGTATTGAGAGATCCCTATAGTGAAATTTATGCCATGAGGAAACTTGTTGGATGTTGATTATGTCGGATTTGGTTCCCTATAACTAACTTATTTGTACTTTATAATAACTTGTATTCATAGTTTTGAATATTAATAAGCTTATTATCATATCATGATTGTTATTCTGTGTAACATAGTATGTGATAATGTTCTAAAAGTAATTGTCACACTAAAAGGTCATAGAAGTTCCCTTCTATGATGAGATCCCGAAAGTTCTATGACACAATTATTAAATATATGTTATATAACTAGATGATATAATTTTAAGGACACAAATAATACATGATTTAAGGGTGGTGAATCATTATATTTTGAGGCACCTTCTCATGGTGTACTCTCTTGGTAATATCCAGTAGGATATTATTAGAACGAGAACTGCCAATAAGAAATCCACATTTATATGTGTCATTTGATATTCCTATTTTAGGACATTCATATTGATCCTTAGACTTTAAGATTATTATTAATGAGTATAATTAGTCATGTACCTTCATGTATTGATGAAAACCATGACGATAGATGTTTGATGAAAGGTAGGATACATTGGGAGCGTCATGATGAATATTGTATTAATTAATAATGAGAGAAAGGATTTATCCCTTCTATTCTTTAACATAAGTTGATATCTCAATCCCTTTTATGGAAATTCTATTGCCTAAATAAATCCATGTCCATTGTGTTCTATAGGAAAGTTCACTTTCCAGGAAATCAAAGAAATATACATCGAGCATATAGATTGATGACACCAACATGCAACTTGCTTGGTTAGAGATATCATAATAAAGGGATTATATTACACAGTAAGCATTCATATGAGGTATTATGTCATTGCAACATTAAATTATTTCTCTATGGGTGCCTTGACATGTTTCTAGACACTAACCTTGGACTTTAGGCTACTTCACCTAATGCCACTAAGAAAGTGGTTTAGAGGGTCACACATTAAGTGTATCTATAATCTCAGTTAGATAATAAGATTTTTATTTATTATTTAACAAGTTGAATAAATATTATTCCCACATGTGGTTTAATAATTATTTATGTTTTCTTTATCACATTTATTCTATCATCAGTTATTCGAGAGAATATAATGTGAAAGGAATATTTAATAGATATTTATTTACTATTTAGAGAATATAATATTTATTTATTTTTTGGTGAATAATGTAGTGATATTTATTTAATAAATAAATAGTCCTTATTCAAGGCTTGATAAATAGTGTGGAGGAATGGCGGACCGAGTTTAATGGTTTGATGAGAAATAATAAATAATAAATATTATTTAATTAAATAATATTTAATTTAATTTGAAAGTTAAGCTCACATCGATAAATAATAATAATAATATTATTATTATTTTACATGGGGTTTTGTAAAGATTAAATAAATAATAAGGGGAACTTGTGAAATTATTTATTCCTAACCCTAGTGATGTATAAACCCAATTATATCATTTTCTCTGAGATACAATTCATTTTGTTGTTGTTGTGCATAATGTATTTAGAGAATCCTCTCAATCCCTAGAAAGATCACTCCTCCAAGAATGCTCCCAATAATGGAGAGCGGTATTCGTCCACCTCCCACTCTCATGTCAAGAGAGATCTAGGAGAATGCTTTGGGAGTAGTTCTTGAGGTGATCAAAGGTGGATGATGCAAGCGATAAGATTCACTATGATAGCACCCAAAGATTCCTACGACAATGTTTAGAGATTTGTGGAACATGTGTGGAATACTAATAGAGGGAATCTACTCTTGATTTCTACATTTCAATGAAATAACAATGCAGATCTATTTTTAGATCCATCAAAAAAGAAATAATTCAATCAAGGTAATTATTTAATTAATTAAATTAATTATAAATAATATTTTATGATCCTCTATCTGGTTCTAGAATTATATCCCTTTTCTATTTCTTTGATTTAATTCCCTTGATCATGACATTCAACATTGTGTAAAATCTCAGATTAATCATCGATCATGGAAAAAAGAAAAGTTGGGCATGAACCATCACACACTTCCTCTATACCTAAAACCTACAAGTGGAATCCGAATGGTCACATAATTATTTATAATTATTTAAATACCGTTATTGATTTACACATTTGTGATTTAGTTTTCAATTCAAGTTTAGTCATTCCTTTTAAATCTAAATTGTGATATCTACTTCTTCCTCCTTTATTTCTCATAGATATAATCAATAAGATTAATTTTATGAATGAAATAAAAAAAAGAACTCATCCATATGTGCCAAATATTCTGTCCAGATAACACAGGAGTATACACATTGTAATTAGAGTTACACACCATGTACTTGTGTTCAATGCATCAGAAATTAATTTTGGAATTAATTTTGAAATTAATTCAGGAATTAATTCAGAAATTAATTCAAAATTTATGCATTGATTACACATGGTGTATTTATTTATTACACAGTGTGTTGATCAGGCTAGGGTGGCACACAATTAACTGAATTACACACCATGTAGCTCACAAACATGACATGTATTCCCTTTGAGTTACAGATGGTCCATGTATTACAATAATGGCCTACCTGACTAGTGACCATGTGACAAGGAGACCACACACCATGTAGTTTCTTATACATGCCATGTACTCCATTTTTTCAAGGAATATTTTACATGCCAAGTCCCTAAGTGTGTACCTCAGATACACGATGAGATATGTGCATGCAGTATAGCTCAATTGTACACATCGTGTACTTATAACAAATTCTGTAGATTTAAAATTTATTTATTACATTATGTAAACCTTATCTACATGTGCTTACATGTGGTCATTAATTTTATAGGACACACCCTATGATGAGTTTTAATATTTATTAACATTTGTGTAATGTTCATATTTTCATATCATGAATGATTTGTATTACATTTATTACTCTACATGAATTTAAGCATGTCACATGACCAATAAATCATGTAATTAGTGTAATCATTAAGTTGATACTACATGTCATGAAAGTATGTGATAAATCGTGTATGTCATATATAACAAGAGTAAACATTATACGAGTATGATACATGTTGTGTAGATTTAGATGAGTATTCACCGTGTTGCCTCCAAGGTTCATTTATGTAAATATTTAATTTTAAATAAATTTATTTTATTTGTTTAAAATTATAATGGATGAGAATATCAGGGAAATTCAGATGATAATTAAGAAAAAATAATTGATTAATTAAATAATATAATTAATTGATTTGAGAGAAATTTATCTTAAATAAGAACGATTATGAATTAAATGCTAGTTTTATTAAATATGTAATTTGTTTTATGAATGTGAATGATCATGAGCATAGACCAGACCTTGGTATGTGATTGGTTTCATTTAATTTATCATTAAATTAAATTTTTGTCCTGTATGCATTCTTTCCTCTTATCATGTAAGGGACTGCATGTACATGGTTTATTTTATGTAAACCCTTTTCCCCTAACCTACATGCAAGTAAAAGAATATTTAATGTATAGAGCTCCAAATATAGTGGAGGTAGTTCAATTTTGGAGTAGAGAAGAAACCAATCCAAGGGAGATACATAGGTGGATAGGTTGAAAGTTGTAACATGAACTTTAATTGGTTCATGGTGTTTTCCCCTTAGGTCAATTGTTAGTTTATCAACCACTAGATAAACTAAAAATCAGTAAAAACTCATGATCATACCACTTTATTATTTTATTTCGGTCAAGTTTCATGGTTATTTCGTTATGGATGTTTTTTCTTGATCACATGAATTAATAAAATTAACGATCATGCAAGATAGAATTAAAATAAATTCTCTTATGCATAAATTTTTCCTAATACATGGTTAATAACTTAAGTAAATCCACTTAATATTAATAAGAATTTGATAAAGATAATAATCAAAAATTTACACATAAAAAGGATATAATCTGTCAATTATATATATTCATATGATATATCCTTAAACTAATTCAGTTAAAATCGAACCATAGTTCGAAGTACTTGACCATCCAAAGTTTGGGTGCTTTTAATTATCGAGGAATTCTATCTTGATGTTTTGGGTTGACTAAAATTAGTTCACATAAAGGGTTGACTATAAAAGTAGGACTTCATGTAACTAAGAGATAAGGGTTGAGGAAATCTAATTTAAGAATTTTAGGACTGGGGAGTCCACTCAACAGATCAAGGAACTGTGAGTTAATACAGTTGGCATTTGGAATGCCTACCTAAAACCAATAACGTTGTTTGACCAACCAATGTTGGGGTAATGAGAAGGGGAATATGGGTCTTTTTCACTATAATTTACAAGCAACAAGATATTTTGAATCCAATGGTGAGGACTATTGGGTTTCGATAAAATAGTGGGAGACTAAGAAATATAATATTTATTTATTTATCTATCCAAATTTTATTAGTTAAAGTACTAAAATCTTACTCATCTTATTAATAGAATCAATATTAAAATGACTTATAACATATCAATGCGATCCATATTTAAGAAGGATAAACTTCTCACTGGCATAAATTTCCAAGAGTGCCAAAGACTCTTACATGTTATCCTTTTCCATGAAAGGAAATTGTATGTGCTAGAAGAACCTATACCTAATGTTCCTGGTAATGAGGCAAGTGATGAAGAGCTATCTATCTATTAGAAATATTTGAATGATGCTACAAATGTTCCGTGTTTCATGATATCATCCATGACCAACGAGATTTTGAAGCCACATGAGGATATGGATGCATATATCATGATGTCTCACCTTTGGGATCTCTATTAAGAGAAGGTGAGACAAAAGAGGTATGTGATCTCTAATGATTTTTTTACAACTAAGCTTGGATATTCTATACTAGTTGGGCCTCATGTAGTCAATATTATTGTCTATTTTGAATGCTTAGACATCTTAGGGATTAAATTTTCAGATGAGTTGGGCATAGATATCATACTTTCCTCCTTACTCAAAAACCTTATCTAGTTTTATTATTAATTACAATATGACCAATAATGAGAAGAGTCATTCAGAAATTCTGACATCAATTCTCCAAGTGTATAAGGACATGGGGAATGATAAACCCACGATTCTTATGGTGAACAAGAAAATGATGAACAAGGAAAATGGTCCCAAGAATCACAAAAAGTCTAAATATCCTAAGCACCATCCTTCTATGAAGAGGAAGATATAGAGTCAGGGCAAGGAAATGGAGGTATTATGTTCTTCACGTGGCAAGTCAGGCCTCTGGAAGAGGAACTACACCCAGAAGTAAGGGGAATCTAAATTTGTGTTTGTTATCGAGTGAAATCTTTAAATATCTACACATTGGGTATCAGATTTAACTTGTGGTGATCACATGTATATACAAATTATGTAACCAAGTATATTATGAAATATATTTAGAGGATAGGTGGATCTGAGATCTTCTAATAGTGCGAGGCTAGTTTCCCTATCCATTGGTGAATTCCATCTTTCATTTCCAATAGGAATGGTTTGGATTTTAAAATATTATTATTATGTACCTACAATTACCAAGAACATAATTTCTGTATCATACCTTGATGTATATGGGTTTATTTTCAAGTTTAGAAATAAAATTTGTTTATTTTATAAGAAAAATATATGTTATGGTATGAAAAATTTAAAGAATAATATTTATTTATTAAATTATGAAAACCAAGTTTTTTCAATTGATAATGAACCATGTTCACATGACTCATATAACACCTAGTTATGAAATCACCGTCTTGGTCATGTAAACAAGAAGAATTTGAAAAAGGTCTATCAAGATTGTCATTTAGACACATCTGAGCTAAACCACTTGAAATATGTCATGCTTTTTTACAAGGAAAAATAACCAAACCACCATTTTATAGACAAGGTGAAAGGGCCACATAGATTCTAATATTAGTACACAATGATGTGTGTGGACCATTTCTAGTATAAGGTAGAGGTGGATATTCTTACTTTATAACTTTTATTGATGACTTGAGTAGATATTTAAATATCTACTTAATGAGGTATAAGTCTAAGTCCTTTGAGAAATTCAAAGAATTAAACAATGAAGTATAGAATCAACTTGAAGAGAAGATAAAGAATCTTAGATTAGATTGAGGTGGTGAATATCATAACCAAGATTTCATCAACTTTCTATAGGAGTTTGTGATTATTTATCAACTCACTCCACCTTACACACTATAATGGAATGGTGTTAATGAAAGGAGGAATTGTACCTTATTATATATAGTAAGGTTGATGACGAGTCATTCAGATATTCCATTATCCTTTTGGGGATATGAATTACAAACTGAGACATACAAATTAAACCGTGTACCAACTAATTCAGCAAATGAAATTCACTTTGAGTTATGGAGTGGAAAGAAACATGTTTTGTCGCATAAAAGAGTATGGGGTTGCAAGGAATTTGTTAATGTCTTCTCAAGAAATAGACTAAAACCATGAGGAACAAAGTGTATCTTTATAGGGTATCCCAATAAAACAAAGGGATACTACCAATAAAAACCTTCATAAAAGAAAGTGACTATCTCCAGATAATCCATATTTATCTAGAGGGAGAACATCCTCAAAAGGATCGTGGGATCAATACTAAATTCAATGAAGTTGATTCTCAAGATATAAAAGATTTGATATAGTAACAGATTCCATAGGTCCCCATGGAATAAGTAGTTCCTAAAACAAAAGTACCATGTATAAGCATAAGAGAGGTAAGAGAACTAGAGATATATGGTTTTCTATTAACCAAGGATAGTGACTCATTATTGGTTGAAAATTATGAACCTATCTCCTACAAGTAGAAATTAGAGATCTCAGAAGTTTCAAGCTGTTAAGAAGCTATGAATTCCAAAATGGATTCCATGTATCAGAACCAAGTTTGGGATCTGGTTGATGCACCGGTTGATATAAATATCGTTGGATGCAAATGGGTATTCAAGATAAAATTAGACATGGAAGGTAAAGTAAATACCTATAAAGTAGGGCTAGTGGATAAAGGTCTTAAACAACATCAATGAATTGACTACGATGAAAACTTTTTACTAGTTTCCATGTCTAAATCCATCAGAATTATTCTTGATATAGCAGCTTACCATGACTATAATATTTGGTAGATGGATGTAAAAACTTTATTCCTTAATGGGAATCTTCCAGAAGATGTATATATGACACAAATAAGGGTTTGTGACTCTAGGTGATTCCAAAATTATTTTCAAGTTAAAAAGATCCATTTATGGATTGAAGTAAGCATCCAGGTCATGGAACATTCAATTCAATGAATCCATAAAAGAATTTGGCTTCATGAAGAATGAATGTGAGATGTTCGTTTACAATAGGTTTAGTGGGAATGTGATCATTATACTAGTAGTATATGTTGATGACATATTACTTAATAGAAATGACATACCAGTCTTATAGTCTGTTAAGGAATGGTTAAACAAATGTTTCTCCCTGAAGGAATTAGGTGAAACAACCTATATTTTATGTATCAATATCATTTGTGATAGATCCAAGAGGTTTCTTGGACTAAGTTAAAGTACATATATTAACTAGATACTAAATATATTTGGTATAGAACAATAAAAGAATGGATTGGTTCTAGTGTCGCATGATTTACATTTTTCTAATAAAATGTGTCCTTAAACACAGTAAGAGAAAGAGATAATGAGTAAGATCCCATATGCTTTTGCGATAGGATAAATTATATATGTCATGTTATGTACTAGACTTGATTTTTCCTATGTACTGAGCATGATAGGAAGATATCAAGAAGATCTAGGAGAACAACATTAGTATGCTGTTAAGGCTATCCTTAAGTATTTGAGAAGAACTAAGGATACATTCCTAGTGTATGGAGGAGATGAGGAGATTTTCTTCAGGGGTTGTCCTGATGCTAGTTTTCAGACATATCATAATGATATGAAGTCATAGTCAGAATATGTTTTCTGTCTCAACAGAGGAGCTGTGAGCTAGAAGAGCTCAAAGCAGCCAGTTATCGCTGATTCTATAGTGGAGTTTAAGTATTTAGCCTCTTATGATGGAGGAAAGTAATATGTTTGGATTCATAACTTTTTCCAGGATCTTGATGTGGTACCAAGCAGTAAAGATCCTATCACATTGTATTGTGATAATACTACAACAGTGCCACTTGAAAAAGACCCAAGGTCACACCAATAGACAAAGTACATACTTAAAAAGTATCACTCGTGAGGGATTTTTATTAGAGGGGTGAAGTTGTAGTAAGCAGAGTACCTATGGAATAGAAGGTGGTGGAAGCATTGACTAAAGGCATATCTCAGCAGAAAAATGAATATCATGTGAGAGCTTGTGGACTGAAGGTTGTTAGTAGTTGGATCTAGTGCAAGTGGAGGTATGTTAGAGTTGGTGCCCTAGAACCAAATTCTTTATACTTTATGATAACCTGTATTAATAATTTTGAATATTAATAAACTTTTTATCACATCATGATTGTTACTATACATAACATATTATGTGATAATGTATTAAAATTAGCTATCACACTAAAAGATCACAACGGTTCCCCGCTATGATGAGAACCCAAAAGTGCTACGTTACTATTCTTAAATATATGTTCTATAGCTAGATGATATAATTTGAGGGATAAAAATGATACAAGATATCAGTGGTGGAGACTCATTGGACTTTGAGTCACCTTCTCATATTTTACACCCTTGGTAATATCCAGTAGAATATTATGAGAATGAGACCCGCCAGTAGGAAATCAACATTTATATGTGTCATTGGATGTTCCTATATATAGACATGTGTATTAATACTTATAATTTAAGATTATTATTAATGATTTTTATGAGAAATTTATTTTATGTATTTATGAAAACCGTGATGATAGATGTTCTCGGTGAGGTAGGATACATTTGGTATGTCATGAGTAATACTGAATTAATGAATAACGTGATAAAGGATTTTTCCCTTATATTATTTAAGAAAAATTGAAATCTCATTTCCTTTGATGGAAATGATATAGCTTAAATAAATCCATGGCCATGGTGTTGTATAGGTAATTTCAATTTTTAGGAATTCAAAGGAGACATCGAGCATATAGGTTGATGGAACCGACATGAAACCAACTAGATTAGAGATATCATGGTAAAGAGATTATATTACATAGTAAGTGTCTGTATGAGGTATTATGTCATTTCAACATTAAATTCTTTCTCTATGGGTTTCTTGGTGTGTTGATAGACACTAACCTTGGAATTTAGTCTACTTAGTCTAATGACACTGAGAAAGAGTCCTAGAGGGTCACACACTAAGTGTATCTTGAATCTCAATTAAATAATAATAATATTATTAATTATTTAACAAGTTGAATAAATAGTATTTTTACATGTGGTTTAATAATTATTCATGTTTTCTTGATCATATTTATTCCATCTCCAGTTATTTGAGAGTGAGCAGAATATTTAATAAATATTTATTTACTATTTAGTGAATATAATATTTATTTATTTATTGACAAATAATGAAGTGATATTTATTTAATAAATAAATATTTATTATTCAAGGCTCAATAAATATTGTGGAGGAATGGAGAACTGAGTTTAATGGTTTGATGAGAAATAATAAACATTAAATATTATTTAATTAAATAATATTTAATTTAATTCACCAGTTAAGCATGTGTCGAGAAATAATAAAAATAATATTGTTATTATTGGACATGGCATTTCATAGAGATTAAATAAATAGTAAGGGGAACTTGTGTAATTATTTATTTTTAACCCTAGAGATATATGAACCCAATTATATTATTTTATCTGAGATCCAATTCATTTGTTTTGGTTGTGCACAATGGATTTGGAGAATCCTCTCAAACCCTAGAGAGATCCCTCCTCCAAGAACTCTCACAAGAACGGAGAAAAATATTCCTCCACCTCCCACTCTCAGGTCAAGAGAGATCCGGGAAAGTTATTTAGAAGTAGTTCTCTAGGAGATCAAAGATGGACGGCACAAGCGATATGACCTACCATGCTAGTACTCAAAGATTCCTATGGTGAAATTCAGAGATTTTTGGAACATATATGGATCACCTCTAGAGGTAATATGCTCTTGATTCCTACAATGCAACAATGGAACAAAATAGATCTATTTTTAGATACATCAATGAAGAAAGAATTCCATCAAGGTAATTATTTAATTGATTAAATTAATTATAAATAATATTTGATGATCCTATCTCTGGTTCCAATGTTCCATCCCTTGTCTATTTGTTTGATTTAATTCTATTGATCACGATGTTCAACGTTGTGTAAAATATTGGATTAATCATCGATCATAGAAAAAAGAAAATCTAGGCACAACCCATCAAATGATTCTACTATGCCCGAAACCTATAGATTGAAATTTTTTATTCTTGTAATAATTGTTAGAAACAAAATACCTACACTAGATAAACCATTAGTACAAAGAGGTTAACCAATACAAGAGAAAAAAAATGAGTAGGCGTATATAGTTAAAACAGGAGAACATAACTCAGATAATTGCAGTAAAGAAGTACAGTGATGTTTGGGATGACCGATAGATAGATATTTCAAGAAAAAACATAGTTCCTAAGAACAAAATATAAAATAAAGAAAAAAAAATGAAATTTGGGTTCACTCCAATCAAGTTCTAACTATTTCATCGTCAGCTAGAAATACGGACAAAAGAATTAGTCAGTGTCATCTATCGACTCATAAGTCTTCTGCCTCTTGTAGGAACTGGTAATAGTGTCATCAAGATTATGGGGATTATTTGTGAGATTAACCACCTATGGAAGGTATCAACCATGAATCTATTATGGTAGGAAATACTGTCATGATCATCATGTAGGAGGCTCCTGCTAAGTATGAATCTGTAGCTCGATCTCATCAACACATCTCTATAAATTAGCCACATACTGATAGATCTTAAGTGGGATTCCAGAGGATGGATTGATAGGATCTTCAGTGCTCATAGAAGATACAACAGAGCTAGACATGGCTAAAGTAATGCAACAGTGAAATGAAAATAAGAAATCCATGCAGTGAAGACAAAACGACTGTATCCCATATATATATATATAATCATACATTAGTGAGAAAAGGAATACAATTAGTACAAAAAAAAGGACACCCAAAACTTCAAAAAAGGGGAGGGGACTAGGACATAACTATACAATATAGATGGTGTCCCTACAATCCACATTAGGAGTCCCTCCGGAATAGTGGGTACCTATAGCTAGTCCTCCCCTACCACTCCCTCTTCCTCAGAAATAGTGCTAAAATTTGATGTGGATAGAAGGCATTGTTGATTTTTCTGGATGTCAATAAGATTATAAATTTATTTTCGAAAACTAAACTCAGCTACTAAGGCATAATAAGTGTAATTTAGGGGTCAAACCCATAGAGACAGCTTTTTAGATAAGAAAACCAATGATCAGAACCTTTTGGGTGATTTCTCATGTTTAATCTATTGATTTGGTTTGACTAAAACTACGTATGTTGGGTCTTCAAATAGATTAAAGGAAGGATTCATGTTCTATTTAAGGGTAAAGGCAAAGGTTAATCCTAAATATAAACTGGGATAGACCCATGACATAACCTACAAAGTGGTGAAAAATACACCAACTAATATTGGACCAACAAATTGGATCAACCTAATCTGGAAAAGATTCCATGGTCTAGATTAATTGAAAACCTAAGCATATGAAGCTTGGATTTTGGGAAGAAATAATTACAGGTTATTGGTCCTACCATTATATTCTATTATTAGGGAATGGTCATTCAAGTTTCACCTCCAATGGTTAGGTATAGTGAAAAATAATGAGATTGATAATTTTTTTAAACTTACTTACTAGCCATAGGGTTACCCGGTTTCAATTTTCGATATTCATTAAGTTCAAGCCACCCCACTCTCGACCCCTAACTATAAGAACATTAGACACACATGAAAAATTTGAATGAAAGTATATAAATAGTTTACAACACATTTGACATGAAAAATACACAACATAAAGAAAAGTAATCAAAAATTAAAATTATGCAAAATCTAATTAAATACCATCTTGGATGAAGAATCAATGAAGAATGTAGCAACAATCGAAGTTTCATAGAAGATGAGATTGTAAATGGAACATTGGAACAATAATGATCAACAAACATGTCTTGGAATTCAAGGAGACAATAAAATAATGTGTAAAATATCAAAAATAAATCAGTAGAGATAGAAGGAATTGAAAATAGAATAAAAATAGAGAAGAATAGAAGGAAAGAAGAAAATAAATTCTAGTTTTGAGTGGTCTATTTTTCACATTTGGGCCATAACATATATATAGATACAGAAAGGTAATAAGTCATAATTGATTCCTCCATGAATTAATCATATTATAAATTTATTATTCCAAACTTTACTCAGCTACTAAGGCATAATAAGTGGAAATCTGAGGTTGAACCCACAAAGACAACTTGTTAGACAAGAAAACTAGTGGTCAAAACATTTTGGGGGATTAATCACATTTAGTCTATTGTTTTTTACTAAATCTAAGTATATTGGCTCTTAAAATATATTAAAGGAAGGTTTTGGGGTCAATTTTAGGGTAAAGTCAAAGGTTAATCCTAAATATAAATTGGGATAAACACATGACATAGGATATAAAGTAGTGGAAAATACACCAACTGATCTTGGTCTAAATAATTGGATCAACCTATACGGTCAAATAATCCTTGGTCTAGAGTAACTAAAAACCTAAGAATAGAAATCTTGTCTTCTAGGTGGAAAGAATTATAGGATATTGGTCCCACCCTTATCTTCTCCAACTAGATCATGTTCGTTCAAGTTGCACCTATGATGGTTGGGGATATAGAAAAAGAATGAGATTGAAAATTGTTTTAAACCTGGTTAATATCCATAGGGTTACCCAATTTCAATTTTAGAGATTCATTAGGTTGAATCCACCCCTACTCTTGACCGCTAATGCTAAGCAGATTAGCTATACATGACAGATTTGAATGAAAGTAGAGAAACCATTTTCAACACACTTGACATGAAAAATATAAAACTTAAAGAAAATTAATCCATAATTAAAATAATGGAAAATAAAATAAATAATAACTTGGATGCAGAATAAATGAATAAAGAAATTTCAATCAAAGTTTCATGTAAAACAATTTTAGAAATGGAATGTTAGAACACCAATGATCAATAAACACACAATGGAATTCAAATTAGAAACAACAGAATGTGTAGAATAATGAAAGAAAGATATAGAGATAGAAATAATTGAAAACTTAATAAAAATAGATAAGAATGGAATGATAGAAGATTTTTTTTTGGCTATGAGTGACCACTCTTGAACATCAAGGGAGCTGCATATACATAGAGCCCAAAAGGTACATGATGTGTGAATGGTCCACATAGTCTACTACTTTAAATGGATTCTTATTCGACACTTACAAAACATGTAAATGTTCTACACACCATGTAATTTAGATCTAAAAAACTCTCTAAACATTTTGGATATCACTAGTTTCATGGCTTAACCATTTAGTGGTAATTAGGTTTTGAGTTTCTCATGTCGTGAAATGAGTTCATACCTTGTATTATTCACCATGTTTGAACTTCATGTATTTCATGATGTGTAATAAGGATACACATCATGTACTTGGTTCAAACCTCTTATTTTGGATTCATGGATTTTAATTCAGATAATGATTGGTCTCCTTGAATATTACACATTTTGTACTTCATATTCACAATGTGTAATGCACAATTTTTCTCTTTTTACAACATTATTCCTTTGAGTCATTAATTCCTAATTCCTATGAAAACATATCAAATCCCAATATAATATCAAATAAAACATGATTAATCATTAATGAAATGTATCCAAAGTGTATATACAAATTCATATTATCAAATTTCCCCACACTTGAACAATTAATTTTCCTTAGGAAAAAAACATCTCAGTAGGGATTCCAAATGAAACAAATTTTAAAATAATAAATTTACATTACAACTAAGAAATAAAAACTCATTTTAAGTGGAAAAACAAATTCCTCCAGAATCAATCCTACATATAAAATCAATCAAGAATCATAATCAAGTTATTTATTTTGATTCTTTCTTCCTTTAATTACAATTTCACAACTATTACTCAAAAGCTATACCTTTTTTTTCAATTTATCTTGTAATGAATTCTCTCTCATCCATCTAGGTAAAATATAACTAGAGTTATGCTCATACCATGAATACATGTTCCTAATAATAGGATTTCATTGGTTCTATAATCTTCTCTTCATAAATACAAATACAAAATTAGTCATGGGAGCTTAAGAAATAGGGTTCAATGGTATTTGAGGTTGAGGTTAGGTAGAAAGATAGTAAAAATAAAGATAAAAAAGGAGGGTAATCTATAATAAATTTGAAATATGATCATGGGGGTCTTCACTTTGTATCCCACTAAATTTCCCTATGTTCTATATCATATGAATGAGTCATGGTTTTATTTTGAAAGTGTGCACTTGAATAAGTGGGTGCACAATGTTGGGAACCACACTACTAATGGATGATAAGTCATAGTCCATTATGGTATGATCCTACCACATTGGTCGCTCACCTTAATTTTTAGGTGGTGCATATTGGGGGTTCTGAAGGTGTGGAATTGAAAGATAATTGTGTTCATCCATTGTAAATCTATGACGTGTAGCAATTGATCTATCAATCTTGAGATAAAAAAGAATTAGTTCTTGTGCTTTAAGGCTCCTCTAATGAGTCAGGGGACCCTGGCGCATGCATTGAGTCGAAAAGAATCAGACACATGTTCTAGTCCATAAGAAGGAAATCATAAAAAGAGAAAAGTGAAAAGAAAAAAGAGAAAAGTAAGGGGAAGGGGGTGAGGTAATCCAAGGTTAGTTCCTTGGGTTAATATGCTTAGGAATATTATGTACCCAACAAAAATGACAAAATTTTATGATCCTAGAAGGAAAAGTTAATTCCTACAAGCATTGATCATGTTATAAATTTATTTTCCCAAACTACACTCAGCTACTAAGGCGTAGTAAGTGAAAATATGGGGTTGAACCCCCAGATATAGCTTATTAGACAAGTAACCTAGGGGTCATGAACTTTTAAGGGATTCTTCACGTTTACTCTCTTGGTTTGGTTTGACTAAAAATAAGTATCTTGGGTCTTTAAAGAGATTAAAGGAAGGGTTTGGGGTAAATTTTAGGGTAAAGGAAAGGGGTAATCCTAAATCTAACATGGGATAGACCTATGGCATAGGCTTCAAAGTGGGGAAAAATTCACCAATTAATCTTCGGCCAACTAATTGGATCAACATATGCTAGAAAATAATCCTTGGTCTAGAGTAATTGGAATCCTAAGTGCATGAACATTTTGTTATAGGAATAAAGAGTTACAGGCTATTGGTTCTACCCTAATCTTCTCCAAAAAGTTCATGGTTATTCAAGTTTCACCTCCGATGGTTAGGGATAGTGAAGAATAATGAGATTGATTTTTTTAAACCTGGTTACTAGCCTTTGAGTTACTCAATTTATATTTTAGATATTCATTAGGTTCAAGCCACCCCTACATTTGATCCCTAACAGTAAGTTTATTATCCACACTTGATGAATTTGAATGAAAGTAGAAAAAAATTTGAAACTTGCTTGACATGAAAAATATAAAACTTAAATCAAAACAAGCCACGATTAAAATCATGAAAAATTAATTAAATAATAACTTGGATGAATAATCAATGAATTATGGAGTGACAATCAAAGTTGCATGGTAAAGGGGTTTGGAAATAGAACATTGGAATAACAATGATCAACAAACACATATTGGAATTCCAAGGGGAACAAAAGAATTTATAGAATAATAAAATAAAGAATTATAGATAGACGAAATAGAAAATGGAAGAAAAAAATGATAAGAACAGAAGTAAAGAATAAAAGACATTATGAATTCGAGAGGTCTCTCTTGCACATCGTAGGTGCGGTATATATAGAACCTAAAAGGTTCACAATGTGTAAAAGGTTCATATTGTGTGCTGCTTTAAGAAGATTTTTTTTTGAAACCTACACATTGTGTAAATGGCCTTCATGCCATGTACTTTAGATCCAAAAAATCCTTCAAACATTTAGGATCTCACCGATTTCATGGTTTGACCCTTTAGCAACAATTTGGTTATGAACTTCTCATGATATGCAATGATTTCACATTGTGTATTCTTCATCAGATTTATACTTAGTGTATTTTATGAAGTTTAATTAGTATACACATCATATAATTCATTAATACCTTGTATTTGGGATTCAAGGCTTCTAATTCAGCTTGTAAGTGGTATTTTGAGGAGTACATGCCGTGTGCTTTAGTTTCATGATGTGTAATGTGCATTTTTATTTGTTTTCCCAACATTATTCCTTTGATTCTTGAATTACTAATTCCAAGTAAAACACATCAAAACCTAGTATAATATCAAATAAAAAATGATTAATAATTAATGAAATATATCCAAAGTTTATATAAAAATTCAGCTTGTCAAATTCCCACACACTTGAATCAATTACATGTCCTTAAGAAAAAAGCATCGCAACATGGATTCCAATTGGAAACATTTTTAAAATAAGAAATGTGCATTACAACCAGTAAAATAAAACTAAGTATAAGTGGAAAAATTAAGTCCTCTAGAATCAATCCTGTAGAGAAAATCAGTCATGCCTCATAATCAAGTTCTTTATTTAGATTATTTCTCCATTTAATTACAATTTCATAACTGTTCCTCATGATATATACCCATTTTTCAATTTACATCATAATGAATTTTTTCTCATCAATCAAGGTAAAATGAAACTAGAGTTATGATCATACCCTGAATACATGTTCCTAAACATAATCTTTTATTAGTTCCATCATATTTACTTTGTAAATACAAATAAAAAGTTAATCACAGGGGATTAAGAAATAAGGTTTAAATGTGTCTGAGTCTGAGGGTAGTTAGGAAGATATTAAAAACCAAGATAAAAAGGTAGGGTAAGATCTAAAGTAATATGCATGATAATTGGGAATAGTACAATGAAGTAGATCATCCTAGAAAAAATGTGTCCATTCTCTAAATAGCTCAAGGTGGGTCCATGAATATATCAAGTAAGTATCTAAAATGTACCATGTTCCTTTGTTTTTCTTATTTATTTATTTTTCAAATATCATGTTTTGGGTAGATATCACATCAATCACCTAACCACATATGATCCATCATAGGATTCAGCAGTCTAGTAATGGTGATTTTTGACCTTCCCAATACACAACCCTGTATTTTTTATATATTTTTTTCAAAGTAATAGGGTAAGCATAGAAAATTCTAAAATTAATCATAGAAAAAATCATAAAAATCTTATGAAAGTGACACTATATGTCTCATCAGTACCAAAATCCCATGTACACCGGTATTGAAAATTCCCACACACTTGTTCAAAGGATAATCATGAATCATACCAAGAGCAGGGTAGGAAGGGATAATAGGATTGAAATTGCTCCATCTTAATAAGGTTATTAATGGATACTATGGGCCAAATAAGGAAATATATACATATGAGTCACGGGGTAAATTGGATCAAAATAATTTAATCAATAATTTTAAAAGTGTATTTTCTCAATCATAATCTCAATAAGATCTCAATGCAAGTTATGATAGGTTTACATGCCCTAGGTATCTCTCAATATATATGCTCAAAAAAGAATATCATAGTGTTGGTCTAGAATCCTATCAACAATGGGAGTATAAAAAAATAACTGAAAATCAACCAGGGCATATTATCCAGTAATAAGTCAATCAAAAGAAACTACAAGAATCTTGAATTATAATTAAAGTACTCAAATTAGAAATCAAGTTCAAAATATAAATTGGAATGGAAAAAAGATTTCCCAAATCTTCAGCCTAACTTTGTCTTTTATTTAAATGGATGTAAAGGGTTTTCAAGTTTAAATCCTACTTTAAATGAAAAATATCTCCTAGAATAATGAAGATAGGCAATAATCCATGTGTATCGACAATAAATATCAAGAAATACTCCCCCAAAAATAAAATGAGATAGTGTTAAAACTGTTCTTAAAAGAATCATGGTAGAGAAAGAAAGTATATCATAGAGAAAATCTGTCATGCCTCATAATCAAGTTCTTTATTTAGATTATTTCTCTATTTAATTACAATTTCATAACTGTTCCTCATGATATATACCCATTTTTAAACTTACATAATAATGATTTTTTTTCTCATCAATCAAGGTAAAATGAAACTAGAGTTATGATCATACCCTGAATACATGTTCCTAAACATAATCTTGTATTAGTTCTATCATATTTACTTTATAAATACAAATAAAAAGTTAATCATGGGGGATTGAGAAATAAGGTTTAAATGTGTCTAAGTCTGAGGGTAGTTAGGAAGATATTAAAAACCAAGATAAAAAGGTAGTGTAAGATCTAAAGTAATATGCATGATAATTGGGAATAGTACAATGAAGTAGATCATCCTAGAAAAAATGTGTCCATTCTCTAAATAGCTCAAGGTGGGTCCATGAATATATCAAGTAAGTATCTAGAATGTACCACGTTCCTTTATTTTTCTTATTTATTTATTTTTCAAATATCATGTTTCGGCTAGATATCACATCAATCACCTAACCACATATGATCCATCATAGGATTCAGCAGTCGGGTAATGGTGATTTTTGACCTTCCCAATACACAACCCTATATTTTTTATATTTATTTTTTTTCAAAGGAATAGGGTAAGCATAGAAAATTATAAAATTAGTCATAGAAAAAATCATAAAAATATTATGAAAGTGACACTATATGTCTCATCAGTACCAAAATCCCATGTACACCGGTATTGAAAATTCCCACACACTTGTTCAAAGGATAATCATGAATCATACCAAGAGTAGGGTAGGAAGGGATAATAGGATTGAAATTTCTCCATCTTAATAATGTTATTAATGGATACTATGGGCCAAATAAGGAAATATATACATGTGAGTCACGAGGTAAATTGGATCAAAAGAATTTAATCAGTCATTTTAAAAGTGTATTTTCTCAATCATAGTCTCAATAAGATCTCAATTCAAGTTATGATAGGTTTACATGCCATAGGTATCTCTCAATAGATATGATCAAAAAAGAATATCATAGTGTTGGTCTAGAATCCTATCAGGAATGAGAGTATAAAAAAATAACTAAAAATCAACCAGGGCATATTATCCAGTAATAAGTCAATCAAAAGAAACTACACGAATCTTGAATTATAATTAAAGTACTCAAATTAGAAATCATGTTCCAAATATAAATTGGAATGGAAAAAAGATTCCCCAAATCTACAGCCTAACTTTGTCTTTTATTTAAATGGATGTAAAGGGTTTTCAAGTTTAAATCCTACTTTAAATGAAAAATATCTCATAGAATAATGAAGATAGGCAATAATCCATGTGTATCGACAATAAATATCAAGAAATACTCCCCCAAACATAAAATGAGATAGTGTTATAACTGTTCTTAAAATAATCATGGTAGAGAAAGCATGTATATCATAGAGAAAATTGAAATTTCATTTTTGGAATTGAAAATAGGGAATTGAGATCCCCTTTTAGTGAAATTCATTCCATGGGGAAATTTGTTAGATATTAATAGGAAATTGTTCTACCTACAATAATTGTTAGAAACAAAATACCCACACTATATTAACCATGAGTACACAAAGGTTAACCAATATGGGAGTGAAAAAATGAGTAGGTTCATAAATTCAAAATAGGATAACACAACTCAATTAAATGAATTAAGGTAGTACAGTGAATTTTGGGATGATCGATAGATAGAAAATGCAAGAAAAAGGAAAAAATAGGTCCTAACCACAAAACAAAAAATACAAAAAACAAAAGAAATATTGGTTGCCTCCCATAAAGCACTAACTATGACATCATCATCCAGAATAATATATAAAATAATTAGATGAAATGTAAATAAATATAATACCCTTCATGAAATGGTTCTTGATAATTTTTTAGTCTCTTTCCATTGACCTTGAAGGGTGGTTACTCACCTTATTGAACTTCGATTTCCTTGTAGGGAAATATTTTGAAAACTATAAAAGGACTCGACCATCAGGATTTAAGCTTCCTAGGGAATAGTTTCAATTGGTAATTAAAAAGTATAACTTTATCCCCTGGTGTAAAAATTCATCATGCAATGTATTGGTCATGCAATTTCTTTATTTTTTTCTTTATAAATTCAAGCATTTTCATAAGCACCCCTTCTAATCTCTTCACTCTCATTTAGTTGTAGCATTCAAAATTCCCTATATTTTTGAGCATCCATATTCAGTTTCTTAATTTCCCAATATGAGAGATACTCTAATTAAAATGGAAAGTAACACGACTTCCCATAAACAAGATGAAATAGAGTAGCAACGATTGGTGTTTTATACATTATAAAATATGACCAAAGTGAATCATCCAATTTTAGGATCTAGAACTTTCTATTTATAGACACAACCATTTCTATAATTTTTTTAATCTATGTATTAAATAATTCAACTTTCCCACTTTTCAATAGGTGTTAGGTATTTCTAGCATTATAATGGATTCCATACTTTCTGAGTAAATATTTCACAACATTATTTGAAAATTGAGTTCCATGATCACTAATGATCAATTTGGGGAATCCAAATTTCAAGAAAATGTATTTCCTTATTATTTTCATGACCATTTTAGCTATTTCGTGGGTGGTGGCCTTGGTTTCCACTCACTATTAAACATAATACACATCAACCAAGATGTAAAACTTCCCATAATAATTTGGGAATGGACCCATAAAATCGATTCCCTGTAATTCAAAGATTCCTACTTTTAGAATGGGATTATGGGTAATTTCGTTTATTTTCCCCATGGTTCTTGTTCATTGGAACTGATCATTTATTTCAATGAATCTCCTTGTATCCCGATGGAGTGTGGTCTAGAAAATACTTCTCTATAGGATTTTATCTATGGTTCATTAAAGCCTGTGATGTCCTCCAGCCGGTGATGTATGAAAAATCTCAAGAATGGTTTGTATTTCATTCTATGGGATGAAACATCACATTAAGACATAATCATTATGCTTAAATATTAATGACTTATCCCAATAATAGTGTGAGGCCTTGAAAAAAATCACTTATTATTTTTGAAGGATAATTGGAGGTAAATTTATCTCATGGAAAGATAGTTTGCAATATCCAAAAACCATAATTGTGCTTATGAATTTATGTTATAAAACATTTCATTAGGGAAACCCTCCTTAATATCTACATTATAATTATTCTTAATGTTGGTCAGTGGGAGTCTAGATAAGTGAGAAATAATGATGTTCTCAATCCATTTTATATCCTTTATTATTAAGTTAAATTCATACAGTAGTAGGATCCACCGTATTAGCTTCATTTTGGTATCCTTTTTACTCAGCTGATATTCTAGTGTTGCATGATCTGTGTAAACCACAAATTTGGAAAATATGAGGCTTGTAAGAAAAATTTTAAATGCATAGATGACTGCGAGTAGTTCCTTTTTAGTAGTTGTATAGTTAACCTAAGCTTTTTTCAGTATATGACTGGAATAAAAAATGGGATAAAATATATGTTTGACCCATTATCTTAGAATAGTTACTACATCAAAGTCATTGGCGTCACACATTAGTTAAAATTCCATTTCCCAATATGGTGATATTATGATAGGAGTGGCCACTAGGCTATTTTTTAAAGTATTGAATACTCACTGATACATGTTAGTGAACATGAAAGGAGTACCCTTCTATAAAAGGTTTGTTAGTGGGTAGGATATTCTTGAAAATTCTTGAATAAAGTGGAGACAAAATCCCATGTGGCCTTGAAAAATCATTATTCCTTTTACGATTATGGGATCAAGTAAGTATTTAATGACTGTAATTTTTTCTGGATCAACTTACATGCCTTTATTTAATATTTTTTTTCTGAGGACTATTCCTCCTTGGACTATAAGGTGGAATTTTTCCCAGTTTAATACTAGACACTTATCTTTACAGCATTGCAGGACCAGATCCAAATTTCTCAAGAACACCTTGAAGGATCTTCCATAAATAGAGAAATCATCCATAAATATCTCCAAGAATTCCTCCTCCATATCATGAAATATACATTTCACACACCTTTAAAAAGTAAATGGTGCATTGCACATACTAAATGACATATTTATATAGGTGAAGGTTCTAAAAGTACATGTAGACATAGTCTTGGAGTAGTTTATTGAGTCAATAGTTATTTGATTTTACCCTGAGTATCCATTCAAGAAACAACAAAATTCAATCCTGGCTAGTCTCTCTCACATTTGATCCATGAAATGTAATGGAAAATAATCTTTTCAGGTTGCTGTGTTGAGGTATCTATAGTCAATACACACTTTCCATCTAGTGATGTTTTAAGTTTAGATTAACTCCTCTTCAATTTTAACAACTATTAAGAAGAATTCATTTGGGATGACTTGTTGTGGACTCACCCACTCACTATCATAGATTGAAAGTATTATCCCAATATTGATATGTATAAATACTTATTTCTTTATTACTTCCTTCATTGGAGGGGTGAGTCTTCATTGGGGTTGACATTTGGGCTTAGCACCTTCCTCTAATAAATTATTTTGGGTGCATATATTGGGGTTTATTCCTTTAATGTTATCCAATCCCCTTGAAATTGAATTTTTGTGTCTTTTAAGTAATTCAATGAGTTTTTCATCTTTTACTTGGCTCATTTATATATTAATAATGTCTAGAAGTGTAACCAAAGTCTCTAATAATGAGTATTTTAGGTTTCTCGAAAAAGGGTTTAATTCTAATGTTAGTGGTTTGATGACTGAGGGTATAAATGGTGGGATAATATCCCTTGTTAGATGTTTAATGTAATTTATGACATCATAGTCACCACAATCATCTTCATCCAGAGACTAGGATTCTCTATTATCCTCAATAGTAATAAAAGTATCCTTATCATTAGTTATAAAGATGGGTTCACAGTCAAATGAGTCATCATCTTGTTTGGTAACCTTTTCTAAGTCGAACATTACTCGTTTTTCACCAACATTGAATATTATTCACCCTTGATTCAGATCAATCAAATCTTTCCTAGTGGTGATAAATGGTAGCCCTAGGATGATGGAAACGTCACCCTCTTTCTTTATGTAGAAGATAGGGAAATCCACATGGAAGATGAATTTTATAACTTTGAATAAGATATCATCAAGAAGTCCTCAAGGGTAATTGACTAATAAATTATCCATTTTAAGTTCTACTCTCATTGGTTTCAACTCTTCAAGCCCTAGTTTCCAAAAGACACTCATATACAAGAGATTGATTCTCATTCCAAGATTTCACAAGGATCTTCCAAAATTTCATGTCCCTATAGTGTGTAGAATAGATAAACTTCTGAGGTATTGCATCTTGGGAGGTATATTTCACTAAACAACTACAAAGCATTCTTTATTTAAAGAGATTACTCCAATGTATTCCATTTTCCTATTACTTGAGAGAAAGTCTTTCAAAAATTTGGCATTTGTGGGAATTTGAGCAATCACCTATTCAAGGATAATGTTGATGTAAAATTGTTTAAACATTTAATTTTTTTATTGATCCTCTATTTTTGATTGTATCATCCTCTCTATAATGGGTAGTGGGGGATTATAAGATGGTGGTGCCACATAGAATTCTTCTTTTTTAGTCTGATCTTAAAATGGATATTTTTCAATAGGTTCTGATTATAGTACTTTCTCCTAAGTAGCTTTAAGTATATGATCATCATTATTATTGATTATTATTATCTCAAGTTTTCAGATTCTTCAAGCTTATTCACCTAAACATGGATACTAGAAATCAAGTATTTTTACACTCCTAAGGACCACTTTTTTTTCCTCCTTTCTTAGATGAAATTCAGTATTACTGGGAAACATACTTGGTAATTGATCAAATAATGTTTTGGAGATTTGCCTAATTTTGTGCTTAAGGTTGTGTATGGAAACTTTTTGGTTTTCATTTCAATTTTCTGGGTTTCCATTATATGATTTTATATCTTCAAAAATAATGCGAGAAGGTTTTCAAGATTATATTTTAGGTGTGGATCTTGTTGTGGTGGTATTATAAGAGCCTTATGGAATTATTGTTATTGAGATGATGGAAAAGGTTGTTGATGAAACTATTGATGTGGTCAAGGAAATGGAATTTTTGTAGGATAACAATGTGGTTCATAATTCTTTAGTGGTAATTTTCCACTCCTCTAATAATAATAACCCTGGTTTTTTTTATTGTGGATATTGAACCAGACTTTGATGAAATTATTTAATGTAATTATAGTCATGAATTTTAGGTTCCTCTATAACTTCTCAACATTCCTGATATATATGCGGGCCTCTGCACATTTCACAAGATTTTATTTCCATAATAGAAGTAGGATCGAGTGATGGTGTGGTTGGAAGCTAAAAATATTCAAGCTTCTTAATGAGGGAATCAACCTGGTCTTCTAGGTGATTAGTTTATTCTACTTAATGCAGTCTATACCCTGATGGTATTTTATCACTCTACCATAAAATAAAATTGTAAGAAACTTCATCTAAAATTGATCTTCCAACCTTAGGTGCCTTTATCATGATATTTACATTAGTGGTGGAATATACTACAGTGAGCACATCTAGTTTGAGTCCCTAATAGAAAGTTTTTATTTTAATCCACACATAGATTATATGATGTGGGAATTTAAGAGCTAGTTCTTTAAATCGTTCCACACTTCCCAGGTTGATTTTCTATCTGACTAGTTAAAATATTGAATCTCAGTTATGAGTTTCTAGGTTCAGATCAGTGGAAATTACTTATCAAGAAATTTATTTTCTAGGTCATCTCAAGTCATGATGGACTCAAAATCTTAACTTTTTATCCAATACGTATCTCTATAACATAATGAGAAAAAAAGACTCTTAGTATTATGGTGTCCAATGAAAAATCTTGGTTGTGAAAGGTGTCACGAACCTCTAAGAAATTTTAAATATGCTAACGGGGGTCTTTAATTTTTTTTCCCACTGAATTAACCCATGTTTTAGATCATATGAATGAGTCCAAGTTTTATTTTGAAACTGTGTTTCTGAATAGGCGGGTGCACAATACTGGGTGCAACACTAATAATGGATGGAAAACTGTAGTCATTACAGTGTGTTCCTATAGTTCTGGTCACTCACCATAATTCTCAAGTGGTGCATATTGGGGATTTTGAAGGTGTGGAGACAAAAGATCATTGCGTTCAGAAATTATAAAGCGACAACATAGAGAAATTGAACAATCGATCTCAGGATAAAAAAGATGCATTTATTGTGCTTCAAGGTTCCTCGAATGAGTCAGGGGACCCTATCACATGCACAAAGCTAAAAATAATCAGACGAAGGTTCTAGTCTATAAGTATGAAATTATAAAAATATAAAAGGGGAAAGAAAAAGAGAAAAATAAAGAAGAAGGGGGTGAGGTAATCCGAGGTTCATACCATAGGTTACTGTACCTAATCACCGTTTCCCAAGCAATAATGTCACAATTTTATGTGCCCAGAAGGTGTCATTGATTCCTCTAAGTATTGATCAAATTATAAATTTATTTTCATAGACTACACTTATCCACTAAGGCATAATAAGTGGTCGTCAAGGGTCAAACCCAAAGAGACAACTTTTTATACATATAACCCAGTGGTCATAACCTTTTAGGGGATTCCTCACATTTACTCTCCTGGTTTGTTTTGCCTAAAACTCAGTATCTCAGGTCTTAAAATAGATTAAAGGAAGGGTTTAGTGTAACAACCTAGAATTTTATCAATGGAAAATTCCTTCTTATAATTATTCTATATAGTATAAATCACATAAAATCTCATATAGGACATAAAACAAATTTTATAAATGATGAATGAATTAAATAATAGGTATTTCTAGAAGTTAAGGAACCTATACCAATAGAATAGTAACTTGAACTTTGGAATAGTGATGTGACTAGTATGAATAGTAATTTGAACAATAGAATAGTAACATCATCTATGAAAGTATAAATAAAATTTAAGTATCTTATGAATGAAAATATGATATATTTATTTCATTGTATAAGTGAATAAATGATTTAGAAATAATAAATTATGTGTTGGTATTTTTGTAAGTTATAAATATTTAATTAAACTTTTATAATTAATATAATGATTTAAAAGAAAATTTATTTTCATAAAATGTATCCATAAATTATAATTTTGTTGTCTTATTATTATAATATAATTTTATGAGACCTTAATTAAAATTTCAAATTATTATAAAAATACTAATAATTTTAAAATGTGTATTTTCCAAGTAAATGATGATTTTAATTAAAAATTAAATTTATCATATTTATAAAATTATTGACATAAAATGGAGTTTATTTTTTAATTCTACATTTTGAAAAATGGTTAGGGTTATTTTTTTATATTTTTATAAAATAGTTTATTTTTTGGTGAATAGTGAAATATGAAAATTTACTGTATTTAACAAATTCATATATTATTGAGTCATAGATGATGTATGAATTATTTATGTCTAAAATATCAAAATATAATTCATTATTTTAATATATTTAGTTATATGTGTTAAAATATTCATATTCTTGGGCTAAAAAAATAAACTAATGAATAAAATAATCAAAAACACCTTTCTCCACCCCTATAAATACCACCCCTCACCACCTCTTCTCCTCACACATTCACAGCATTAAATATTATCCAATTTATATATAATATTATTCCCAATCCCCTCCCCCATGTATAGGATACTTTGGTCTCAACAAAAGGCCAAAACCGATTTTCCTCTGGAGGTTCTCAAGGAGGAGAATTCAAGAGGTAAAACCCTCTTTCATTTTCTTTAATTTCTTTTTTATTTATTTTATTTTCTTATTATATCCTCATATAAACTTATCCAAGTTGCATGATAACTAAAATAAATTAAATATACTTTAATTTTATTATTTTAATGTAATAATCCATCCTCAACCCTATTCTTTTCTCCCTTTTATTCTAAAAATGAGAATATCATCTGTGATATGTTGATTTACTGCCATCATGGACGATGCATTTTTATTTTCTTTTACTTCCTTTAATTATAGTCATAAAACCATTATTATGGTTAAATAATATTTTATTATATATATTATAAGTTATTTAATGTTCTATAATCAATATATAAACATGATTTTAAATAAAATGATATGAGTTCGTGATGGTCCTAAAATCCACCAAATAAATTAAATCATTTTTATTAACTATTTATCTAATAATTTGTCCTCATACCATATAAAAAATGATATATAAGATAATTTAATCTTATATAATTTAATTAATAACTTATAATCTCAATTATAGAAAATTATCTCCATTTTACACAAACTCCCATACATGTATACAAGCGAACCAATCCTGAAAACCAAAAAAATGAACACTATCAGAATGATGAAATTGAACCCTATAGCTCAAAAAATGGATATAAATGAACTTAATAAAATTATGATGAATAAAATAAATGTATAATAGGATCTTTAATTATTAATTAAATAATATAATCGGATTATCTAGGATATTAAAGTGAATAAATCATTCAGATATAAGGTAAGGGGATTCTCAAACCCAATTTCCTTTATTTGGGTTATTCCTCTTTCATTCCAAATTTCATTATGGATGTTATTTTAATACTAGTCAAATATTTTTTTGTCCTTAACATTTATTTTCTAGTCTATACATGCTTCCTATATGATTTTGTGACAAATTCAAATATTTTTCCAAAAGAAATATTCATTTTAAAAACACATCTTTCACTTCCCTTGAGATTATTTCTTCTTCACTAAATATTTATTATTATTATACCAAGTATGTTATTCCATTTTTATTAATGAAAGTATGATTTATGAAATTATAATGAAACCCATTTCCTTTTCATGGGTTATTTTATGACTGAAATTTTCATACATTCTACTTGGCATGCATAATTATGTAAATGTTATGATGCGACAGGTGAACCCTTAATTATATAGTGCTCCAATGAATTGGGTAATGTGATTTATCCCATGAGATAATATGAAATATGAATGAAAATGATGCTATATTTGTTCACAATGATTATGTCATGATTATCCATATATGTTATTCATGAACATGATGATGGATTTGTTCATATTTATGTGTGGTATCTAACCACTAATACATGATGTTTCATTTTTATGCATTTTCAAATTCCATGAATTTATTTAATTCTTCCTCTCATGATTATTATGAAGATACTATTATTATGTTATTATGATGATGGTTATAATCACCCCATGTTATATCGATTCACATTCTTATCTATCCTCTTACTGGGATTTTAGCTCACCATTTTCATTGATGTATATCCTTAGATGAGTAGTTATACTAAGGAGAACACGAGGGACACTAAGAAACTAGATAAGAAGGAATTAAATAATGTTTATGTTTTATTATGTCAATGTTATGAATGGTCATAATTTTCCCAAGACACCAAACCTTTGGATCCTAGTTTTGAAACACTATTATATTATTTATATTTAAATTTATGTAATAGTAATGTAAGAAAAATAAGGGTCACTATAGTTGGTATCAAAGCATGGTTTAGAAAATTTGATAATTAGGATTGGATAAAATTAGGGAAAAACCCTCAGTATGAGACTAAGTATATGCAATAACCGAAGAAGATTTGTTTTAGAAAAATTCTATACATATAGATCCCACAAGATATGCCTTTAGAGTTAATTTCACAATAAAATAAATTATTTATTCATGAATTGTTGAATTATGTTTTTTTCAAACATTTTATATTTTATAAAATGGTGGGAACTAAGAGAAACCCGACCAAAAATCCATGTGAGGGATAATGCAGTGATTTTCTGAATGATATTCCCTATTCCTTAGGAGGTGGAGTTAAAAATTTCATAGAAATGCTTACCCAGATGTATCAGACTATGAAAACTAACCGAAATAATGTGGAATGTCCTCCTTCACCTAAGAGGGAGAAAATGGATATCGATTATTTTATATGATAATGAACAATGACATTTAGTGGATCTTCTAATCCACTAATTAAAAAATAGTGGGTCAACTCAATGGATAATATTTTTCTATGGTTCACTATTCTAATATGAATAAAGTGACTCTTACCATTTATCATTTAGATGGAGAGTCTGATCAATGGTGGTAAGTTATTAAGAACACCAAGTTGAAGGATGAAATTGTAGAGATGGAGTGGAAATACTTTAGAAAAATATTTATTAACAAGTATTTACCTAAAACTCTTTTTACGAATATTGAGAGAGAATTTTTAGAGATGAAGAAAAAGGAAGGTGAATATTTGACGGCTGATAAAGAAAATTTCACAATGATTGCAAGGTACACCATGGGTTTTGTTATCAATATTGATAGAAAAATAGATAGACTATTTATTGGTTTAAAACCTTACCTATTAAAGGCTTTATCAATTCAATACTTTGGGAGTTATGATGAAGTTGTTCAATGTGCTCTCAAAGTGGAGATGAAGTTTGGATAATGGTCCCAAAACTATGGGGATAAGAAACTAAAGATAGAGTTTCATGTTGGGGGATCTAATGAAAAAGGTAGAAGGAAAACTCAACCACTCACATGTCAAAAATGTTTGAAGAAGCATAATGGTAATTTTTTCAAAGGGATGAGGAAATGCTTCAAGTTTTGGAGAGAAGGCCACCAAGATCATGAATTCTGTAGATACATGGGGAAGATAGACAATGTGGTGAAGGAAAGGATAACACCACCTATGGTTCAGTGCTTTAACTATAGGGAGAAAGGTAACTATGAAAGCTAGTACACTAAACCTCAAGTCCTTGAGGGTAATCAACATTAGTAACCATTGAAGCAAAAAGAGAAAGGGAAAGCTTATTCCATCACTACTGTGGAGTTGGAGTCTAATAATTATGTAGTTACCGGTATGATGGTTATTCATTCAAGAATAGTGAATGTACTATTTTATTCTGGTTCTATGCATTCTTTCATATCTTTTATGTTTAGCAGAATAATTCAAACACTAACTCAAAATATATAGGTTGAGTTATTTGTGAGAACCTAAAATAGAAAAATTATTGCATCCAGATCATATAATTCCTCCCTAGTTAATGTTTGTGGACTGAACCAAAAAAAAATCTTGTCTTACTTACTTTGGTGGAGTTTGATTCTATATTGGGTATGTATTGTCTACCTTTATAGAAAGAAAACATTAACTTTTAGGAAAGGATGAATACTCTTCACATCCCAAAGAATCCTAAAATTATATATAAGTGTAAGGATGAGGATGAACCTCATTCACAGTCCTCATCTCAAGTGTGGATATTATTTCTTTATGATTAAGCATATATAGATAAAATGATTGAGATAAAGTTTAGAATCATGATAGAAGGCAAGCCCATTGTAAGGGACTACAGTGTTGTGTTCCCGGAAGAATTGTTTGTTCTTCCTCTTGACTAAGAGGTTGAGTTATCAATTGAAATTATTCCTAGATCTCTTCTGATATCGAATACTCCTTACAAAATTTCCACCATTGAGTTGTAATAACTGATGAATTAGTTACAAGAGAATTGGGACAAGGGTTTTATATGCTCGAGTGCTTCACCATGGGGTGCACCAGTCATATTCATCAAGAAGAAGGATGGATCAATGCTCCTATGCATTGATTATCATGTGCTCAATAAAATAACTATAAATAACAACTACCATACCACAAAGAGATGAATTGTTTGATCAACTACATGGGGACAAGTATTTCTATAAGGTGAACCTTCAGTTAGGATATCACCAATTAAAGGTGAGGAAGGAAGATATTCCCAAGACTGCCTTTTGAACAAGGTATAGACACCATGAGTTCATAGTGATGCTTTTGAGACTCATTAATTCTCCAGCAATATTCATAGACTTAATAAATAGAGTATTTATAGATTACCATAAATTTTTTTGGGTAGTCTTTATTGATGATATTATGATATACTCCAAGAGAAAGGGGGGCCATGAGGAGCATTTGAATACTATTCTAATGAATTTTCTAAGGGACAAACATTATGAAAAGTAAAGTAAATTTGAGTTCTTGATAAAGGAAGTATCTTTCTTGGGGCATGTTATAACCAGAAAAGGAATATATAAGGACCCTTCCAAGATAAATACAATCTAAGAATGGATTATTCCAACATCTATAATGGAGATCTGTAGTTTCCTTAGTCGAGCTGGGTATTATTTGTGATTTGTGAATAACTTCTCACAATTTTCAAAACCCACTAACCAAGATTAATCATAAGTTAGAAAAGTTTTTCTAGACTAGTAAATGTGAATACTACTTCAAAGAGTTAAAAAATAGGCTTATCCCTACACCAGTACTCACACCCATGAAAAGTGAGGAACTCTTTGTGGTATATAGTGATGCTTTAAAGAAGGAATTAGGTTGTGTACTAATGAAAATTATAAAGTGATAGCCTACTCCTCAAGGCAGTTGAAAATTCATGAGTATAACTATCCTATGTATGATAGAGAGTTTATGGCTATGATCTTCACATTTAAAATATGGAGACATTATATATATGGGTATAGGTGTGATATATATACTAATTATAAGAGCCTAAAATATATATTCACATAAAAGGAGATAAATATGCACCAACGAATATGCTTAGTGATCATAGAGGATTACGACTTCTCAATCCATTACCATCTTGGAAAAGTAAACAAGGTGGCATATGATCTAAGTAGAAATGGTCCTGCATCTTTATCAATGATGACAATTGAGAAGGATCCAATCTTCTTATACCTATAAAGGATGGACATTGGAATCATTAAGGAAGGAACATCATCAATACTTTCTCAAATTATTGCTCAACCATCCTTCATTGAGAAAATAAAGGGTGCTCAAAGAAATGATGTAGAAATTAAGAAAAATACGGAAGCTATCATAAATGGGAAATATATAGAGTTAAAAATAGATGAGGAAGAATTAATGAGATTTGGTTTACACTTATGTGTACCATATAATATAGAAATAAAGAAAGAGATTCTGAATGAATCACATAGCTCAACCTTCTCTATTCATCCAGGGATCACATAGATGTATCAAGATCTCTGAGAGAACTATTTGTGGGACAATATGAAGAAGGATATCACTGAGTATACATAAAAGCTCCTAATGTGTCATTAGGGGAAGGGTGAAAGGAAAAAGTATAAGTGAATGATACAAAAATTACCCATACCAACATGTAAATGGGAAAAAATCACCATAGGCTTTGTCACCGGACTTTCGAAGACATATAGAGAAAACAATGCTATATGTTTTATTGTGGATCATCTTACAAAGATAGCTCACTTTATCTCAATAAAAGATGAATTAAAACTGGATAAACTTTCATGAATATAAATCAGAGAAGTGTTAAGGTTTCATGGAGTACCACTATTTATTGTATCTGATTGAGATCTAAGATTCAAATTCATGTTCTGGAAAAGTCTCCAACATGCTCTAAACACTGAGTTGAGTTTCAGCACGACCTATCATCCTCAAACAGATGGTTAATCTAAAAATACTATTTAGACATTGGAATACATTTCAAGATCATGTTCTATGGAATTCAAAGGAGGATGGGACCAATATCTTCCTCTATCCAAGTTCACTTGCAAAAACAATTTCCAATCAAGCATCTAAATGGATATATATGAATAACCTTGTGGGACAAGATACAGAACATTGGAGTTTGGGGATGAAGTCGGTGAATGTAATTTTCTAGGACCTAAAATGGAAGAAAATGTGAAAACAATTTAGCAACACATCAAGGAATCCCAAAGTTTAAAAAAGAGCTATGCAGACAATCTTTGATGAGACCCAGAGTTTAAATATGGAGAAATGATATTCCTCCACATATATCCATGAAATTGGATCATGAGATTTGGGAAGATAGGAAACCTGACTCCTAGGAACATTGACCTCTATGAGATTATAAATCATGTTAGAGCTGTGGCCTATTGACTATAACTTCAACTTATCATGTATCAAGTACACAATGTATTTTATGTATCCCTCTTGTGTAAGTACATACCAAAACCCTCATATGTACTGAATCCAGAGGTGGTACAGTTGGAAAATTATCTCTTTTACAAGGAGAGTCCTGTGAAGATCTTAGACCATAAAGTTAAATTTCTATGAAATAAGACTACTAACTATGTTTAAGTACTATTGTGGAACCATAATTATGAAGAGAAAACATATAAACCAAAGTAAGTGATGTAGGAAAAATACCGTCACATGCTTTTGTAAAATGAAATTTCAAGGGTGAAATGTCATGGGGGGAGGATAATGTAACAACCCTGAATTGTATCAATGGAAAATCTCTTCTTATAATGATTAAATATTGTATAAATCACATAAAATCACATAGACAATACAATATAAACTTTATAAATTATGAATGAATGAAATAAGAGGTATTTATAGAAGTTATGGAACCTATACCAACATAATAGTAACTTGACCTTTGGAATAGTGATGTGAAAATTAGGAATAGTAATCTATCTAATAGAATAATAACCTCACCTTTAAAGAATAAATAAAATTTAAGCATCTTATGAATGAAAATATGATATATTTATTTTATGGTATCAGTAAAAAAACATTTTTGAAATGATAAATTAAGTGTTGGTATTTTTGTAAGTTAAAAATATTTAATTACAATTTTATAATTAATATAAGTATTTAAAATAAAATATATTTTCTTAAAATGTATTCATAAATTAGTAATTTTTTTCTTATGATTATAAGATAATTTTATGAGACCTTAATTAAATTTTCAAAGTATTATAAAATCATTTATAATTATAAAATCAGTATTTTCCAAGTAAATGATAAATTTAATTAAAAATAAAATTTCTCAAATTTATAAAATTAATTTCATAAAATTTACTTCATTTTTTAATTCTACATGTTGAAAAATTGTTTGGGTGAATTTTTGGTATTTTTCTAAAATAGTTGAATGTTTGGTGAATAGTGGAATACAATAATTTATGGTATTTAACAAATTCATAAATTATTGAGCCATATATGATGTATGACTAATATAAGCCCAAAATATATAACTATACTTCATTATTTTAACATATTTAGTGATAATGTTCAAACTATTCAATGTCTTGGGCCAAAATAATAAACTAATGAATAAAATAATAAAAAAACACCCATTTCCTCCCCTATAAATACCACCCCTCACCACCTCTTCTCCCCACACATTCCATGCCTTTAATATTGTCCAATTTCTACCCAATACTCTTACCAATCACCTAACACACATCTAAGAGTCCTTGGTATAGAAAAAATACTAAAACAAGTTTTCCTAAGGAGGTTCTCAAATAGGAGAATTCAAGAGGTAAAACCCTCTTTCATTTTCTTTTAATTTCTTTTCAATTTATTTTATTTTCTTATTCTATCAGAATATCCCCTTATAAAAGTGGAATTATAACTCGATTATCTTAAGTATACTATAATTTTATTATGTTAATGGAATAATCCATCATCAACCCTCTACTCCTCTCCATTTTTTTCTATAAATTAGAACATCGTCCGTGATGTGTCGATTTACAACCATCATGGATGATGCATTTTTATTTCCTTTTACCGCCTTAAAGGTAGGTCATAAAACCATTATTATGGTTAAATAATACTTTATTATACATATTATAAGTTATTTAATGTTATGGAAGAAATATATATACATTATTTTAAATAAAATGATATGAGTTCGTGATGATCATAAAATCTACCAGATAGATTAAATCATTTTCATTAAATATTTTTATAATTATTCATCCTCATACCATATAAAAAATTATATATAATATTATTTAATATTATTTAACTTAAATAATAAATTATAATCTCAATTCTATAAAATTATCCTTCTTTTACATGAACTTCCATACATGTATACTAACGAACCGATCATGAAAACCGAGAAAATGAATACTCTCAGAATGGTGAAATTGAACCCTATAACTCATAAAATGGCCATAAATGAACTTAATAAAATTATAATTAATAAAATGCATGTATAATAGGTTCTTTATTTATTAATTAATGAATCTAATCTGATTATAAAGGAATTAAAATGAAGAAATCATTCAGACACAAGGTAAGGGGATTCTCAAATCCAATTTCCTTTCTTTGGGTTATTTCTGTTTCATGAAAAATTTTAGTATGGATGTTGTTTTAATATTATTCAAATATAATTTATTTTTTATTACCTTTTATTTTCCTTGATATACATTCTTTCTATATTATTTTGGAACAAATGAAAATATTTTTCCAAAATAACTCTTCTTTCTAAAAACACATCTTTTACTTCTATTGATATTGTTTCTTCTTCATGAATGATTAAAGATTCTTATACCAAGTATATTATTCCATTTTTTAATTTTGGAACAACTATGTTTATCCATGAAAGTATGCTTTATGAAATTCTCATGAAACCCATATCCTTTCCATGGGTTATTTTATAACTAATATTCTCATATGTTTTATGTGGCATGCTTGATTATGTAAATGTTATGATGTGATGAGTGCACCCAAAATTATATAGAACTACAATGAATTGGGTAATGGGACGTATCTCATGTGATAATGTCAAATATTCATTAATTTGATTCTAGATTTGTTCACAATAATGATGTTATGATTATGCACATATGTTATGCGTGGACATGATGCTAGATTTGTTTTCAACTATGTGTGGTATTTGACCACTAAGATATGATGTTTCATTTTTATGCATTGCCACATTCCATGCCTTTATATAATTATTCCTCTCATGATTATGATGATTATACTATTATTATGTTATGATGATGATGATTATGGTCACCCCATGATATATTGATTCATGTTCTTATCTATCCTCTTTCTAGGCTTTTAGCTCACCCCTTTCTTTGACGTACATCCTCAAGTGATTACTTAGACTAAGGAGAATATGAGGACCACTAATAATATAGAGAATATAGAACTAAATAATGGTTATGTTTTATTATGTAATATTTATTAATGGTCCTAATTTTTCCAATACACTAAACCTTTTGGATCATAGTTTTGTAACACTATTATATTTTATATCTTTAAAATGATGTAACAGTAATGTATGAAAAAGAAAGGTTACTATATTTAGGGACAATTTTTGGGTAAAGGAAAAGTGTAATCCTAAACTAAATTGTGATAGACCTATGAAATAGTTTTCAAAGTGGTCCAAAAGACACCAAATGATATTGGTCCAAATAGTTAGATCATCTTAATATAGAAAATCCTCCTTGGTTTAGAGTAATTGAAAACCTAAGTGAAAGAATCTTGGATTCTAGGTAGAAAGAATTATAGGCTATTAGTCCCACCCAGAGCTTCCATAATTAGGTCACAGTCATTCAAGTTACACATTTTATGGTTATGGATATTGAAAAAGAATGAGATTAATTTTTTTTAAACCCAGTTACCAGCCACAGGGTTACCCCGTTTCTATTTTAGATATTCATTAGGTTCAATACACCTCTACTCTCGACCCCTAACCCTAAGCGTATTAGCTGCACATGAATGATTAGAATAAAAATAGAGAAAAATTTTATAACATTATTAACATAAAAAATATACAACTTAAAGAAAATTAGTCCAAAATTAAAATCATGAAAAATAAATTAAATACTAACTTGGATGAAGAATCAATGAAGAACACAATGGAAATCAAATTTTCACAGTACACGGGATTGGAAATGGAACATTGGAATAATAATGATCAATAAACACATCTTGGAATTAAAATTGGAAATAACAGAATGTGTAGAATAATAAAAGAAAGTAGTAGATATAGATTAAATTTAAAATGGAATAAAAACAGTGAACAACAGAACAAAATAATAAAAGATGTTCTAGATCTGAGTGTTCTCTATTACAAGTCTAGGGAACTACATATATATTGATCTTGAAAGGTACGCGATGAGTAAATGGTTCACATCATGTACTGATTTAAGTGTATTTTTCTTTGACAGTTACATGATATGTAAATTATATTCATGATATGTACTTAATTTACAAAAAATTATATAAAAATTTAGGATCTCTCTGATTTCATGGCTTAAACCTTCATCTACAAATAGGTTTTGAACTTCTCACATCATAAAATGAGTTTACACAGTGTATTCTTCATCAGGCATGGACTTCGTTTCTTTCACGTTGTATAATCAGGATACATGCCATCTACTTTGTTCAAACCTTTTAGTTTGGATTCAAGACTTGTAATTCATATAGAAGGTGGTCTGTTTGAGGAGTACATGTCGTGTTCTTCAGATTCACGATATGTAGCGTGCAATTTTTTCATTTTTCCAACATTTCTCCTTTTATTCTTAAATTCCTAACTCCTGTGAAAAAACATCAAAAAATAGTATAATATAAAATAAATCATGATTAATAATCAATGAAATGTATCCAAAGTGTTTAAAAAATTCATCTTATCAAATTCTCCCACACTTGAATAATTTATTGTCCTCAAGAAAAAAGCATATTAATAGTGATTCCAAATGAAACAATTTTTAAAACAAGAAAAATGCATTATAACCCGGAAAATAAAACCAAGTGTAAGTGAAAAAATTAAGCCCTCCAGGATCAATATTGTAGAGAAAATAAGTAATTCCATATAAGAAAGTTCTTTATTTATATTCTTTCTTCCTTTAATTACAATTTCATAACTATTCCTCAGAAGCTATACCCATTTTTCAATTTAACTCAAAATGAATTTTCTCTTATCACTAAAGGTAAAATGTAACTAGATTTATGCTCATACCCTGAATTCAAGTTCCTAACCATAGTATTACATTGGTTTTATTATCTTAACTTCATAAATAAAAATACTAAATTAATCATCAGGGCTTAATAAATAAGGTTAAAATGACTATGGGGCTAAGTTTAGGTGGAAAGATAGTAAAATAAAGCTCAGAAAGAAGGGTAAGCTCTAATAAAATTCAAATATGCTCATGGGGGTCTTCAATTTTTATCCCACCTATTTTAATCATGTTCTATATTATATTAATTAGTTTAGGTTTTATTTAAAAATTCCACTCTGGAATAGGTGGGAACAGAATTTTGGGCGTTGAACCACTAATGGATGACAATATGTAGTCCTTTATGGTGTGATATGGAAGCACTGGTCACTCACCATGATTTTTAAGTGGTGTATATTGAGGGTTATTAAGGTTTAATGGTGTAAGATCATTGCATTCATCTACTGTGAAGCGGTGGCATGCAACAATTGATCTATTGGTCTTAGGATAGAAAAGAAGTAGTACCTGTGCTTTAAGGCTCCATGAATGAGTTAGGGGACCTTAGCGCATACAATAAGTTGAAAAGAATCAGACATAGGTTTTAATCCATAAGAATAAAATCATTAAAATGGAATAGGGGAATGAAAAAAGAGAAAAAGAAGTTGGAATGGGGTTATGTAATCCAAAATTCATACCATAGGTTATTATTCCTAAGATAAATATATCCCCAAAAATGGAACCCAAATTTGATGTGACCAAAAGGCATCGTTGATTCATCCAGGTGTTGATCAAATTATAATTTTATTTCCCCAAACTACACTCAGCTACTAAGGCATAGTAATTGAAAGTATGGGGTCGAACCCACAGAGACAACTTATTAGACAAGTAACCCAGTGGTCAGAACATTTTGGAGGATTCATCATGTTTTCAATATAGGTTTGGTTTAACTAAAAATAAATATATTGGGCCTTAAAATAGATTAAAGGAAGGGTTCAGGGTCAATTTAAGGGTAAAGGAAAAGGGTAATCCTAAATCTGACTTGGGATATACCTATAGAATAGGCTATAAAGTGGTGAAAAAGACATTAATTGATCTTGTTCCAACCAATTGGATCAACCTTAGCTAACAAAAACTCCTTGGTCTAGAGTAATTAACAACCTAAGCAAAGGGATATTGGATTCTAGGAAGAATGAATTAAAGGCTATTGGTCCCACCCAAGTATTCTTCAAATAGGTCATGGTTGTTCAAGTTTCACCTATTATGATTGGGGATTGTACAAAAGAATGAGATTAGAAATTGGTTTAAACCTAGATACTATCTATAGGGTTACCCGGTTTTGATTTTAGATATTCATTAGGTTTAATCCACCCTTAATCTCGACCCATAACCTTAACTAGATTATCCGCACATGAAAGATTTGAATGAAAGTATAGAAACATTTTACAACATGCCTGGCATGAAAAATAGGAAACGTAAATCAAAATAATCCATAATTAATATCATGAAAAATAAATTAAATTCTATCTTGGATTAAGAATCAATGAAAAATGCAGCTATAATAAAAGTTTCATGACAAAAGGTATTGAAAATTGAATGTTGGGACAATAATGATCAATAAACACATCTTTGAATTTAAAGTGGCAACAAAAAATGTGCAGAATAATAAAATAAAGTAGTAGAGATACATGGAATTGAAAATAGAAGAAAAATGGAGGAAAATAGAAGGAAAGAAGAAATGAAATTCTAACTTTGAGACGCATCTCTTTCACATTGGGGGCACTACATATATATAGATCCCAAATGGTAAACAATGTGTAAATGATTCACATCATGTACCAATTTAAGTGGATTTTTATTTGAAACTTACATGATGTGTAAATGGTATTCATGCTGTGTAATTAAGATCTAAAAAATTATCCAAATATTTAGTATCTCACTAATTTCATGTCTTGACCCTTCGACAACAATTAGGTTTTGAACTTCCCACATCATACAATGAGTTCACGCATTTTATTCTTCATCAAGTTTGAACTTCATGTATCTCATGACATGTAATCTGGACACAAATCGTGTTATTGGTTCAAAACTTTTATTTGGTATTCACATCTTGTAATTCATTCGGAAGGTGGTCTATTCATGGAGCACACACATATACTTCAGATTCACAACGCGTAGTGTGAAAATTTTCTATTTCCCCAACATTACTCCTTCTAAGTATTGAATTCATAATTAATATTAAAACACATAAAAACCCAATATAATATCCAATAAAACATTATTAATAATTAATGAAATATATCCAAAGTGTATATAAAAATTTGTATTATCATCCTACAACATTCATGAGGTGACAACAACTGAGAAATTGATGAAGGCTCTAGATGATATGTATGAGAATACAACCACAATTAACAATGTTTTTTTGATGCAGTGGTTAGTTGGTATGAGAGTATTATAAGGAAGTCCAATTATTAATCATTTTAACAACTTTAAAATGATTTAAAGTTAGTTGAAATTTCTTGGAGTGAATTTTTTGAATCTATTGTGGGATTTTTTATTATTGTCATCACTCTCTAAGTCTTTAGATGTGATAGTTACCACTAAAATTAATTATTTTACTAAGACCTATATTGTGTTTGAGAAAATTTTTAATCTAATTCTAAATGAGGAGATTAGGAAGAAATAAGTACAAGAAATTTCCAATACCATGTACAATGTGGAAGGTAGAGGATGTTCTTTTTAATGGAATGGTTAGAAGAAAACTAAGTAGAATAGGGGATAAAGTAAAAGTAAACTGGCTAATACTGAACCGATATGTTGGAATTGTAGGAAGAAATAGAACTTGAAGAAGGATTTTATAGACCATAGATTTAATTTTAGAGTAAGATCTTTCATAATTTATACAAATAGAATAACTAAGAATGAATATAGTTCACTGTTAAGTGTTAATATTATGTTAGAATCATGGATAATTGATCTTGGGACTTAGTTACACTCAATCCCTAAGAAAGGATGTATGATAAAATATATTATTAAAAGGTTTGATAAGGTCTATCTTGCTGATGATGTATCCCTTAAGTTTATGGGAAATGGTGATTTTAAAGTCTGAATGTCAAATTGAATTTTTCTTGAGTTACAAGGAGTTTTTCACATACTATGTTTATGAAAAAACATAATTTCCATAGGTTAGTTAGATGAAATAGGGTTTTTACAACCATTTTTAAGTATTTTGTATGATCACACATGAATCCATGGTAGTGTCCAAAGGTGTTAAAGATTGAATGTTGTATCTGATGGGATGATTTGATGGATAAATAATTGATGGAAAAATAATTGATGGAGTGATAACTTCTAAGATTCCAAAGTTATGGAATTCCCATATTGGGTACTTAATTAAGAAAAAATGTGAGTCTTTGGCTAAATGGGTATGTAATCTTGGACACATGGATTTCAAAATTGATGAAATTTATATCCTGGTAAAGAAGAAAATGTGTTTTTTTTTGAAAAAATAGATGGAAACCTAAGTCTCTAAAGATGGATCTCATACATATGGATGTTTAGGGGCCTAATCCAATTTATTATCATATAGGGTCACTATATTATATAACCTTCATTGATGATCGAACCCAAAATGTATTAGTATACTAAAGAAAAAAATTGAGGTTTTTAGAGTAATTTTTCAATAGAGACCTATGGGGTAGAAAAAGGATGTAAATAAGATAAAGTGATTAAGGGTAGATAATGGAGGTGATTATAGTAGAAAAAAATTCAGAAGGTTTTTCTAGAGAAAAACAATTAGGATTGAGAATATTGTACCTACTACACTATAAAAAATGGAGTGTAAGAGTGAATGAACTAGAAGATGAATGAGAAGGCTCAAAGCATGAGATTTTATGTAGGTTTCCCAAATGAATTTTGAGTTGAAGCTGTCAATCATTCCACTTATCTCACTAATAAAATTCCTTACACACCCATAAGTCTTTAGTCTGATTCTTTATATGGTATATAAATGAAAAATTGTGTTTTGGATTTGTGAAAATGATAAATGGAATATTATTATAAGCTATAATGTTATCTTTAACGAGAAGATCATGTGGAAAGATTAGATTTTGGAGGAAGATAGAGTTGAGAATAAAGAGTCAACTGAACATATCTATATTGATATATATCAAAGATTAGAAGTTTTGAAATGTATATAGAGAAATTAAGTTTTATAAGAACTATTAAGTTAAAAAATAATACAAATCTCTTCATCTATGGAAGCATGGGGAAGTGTTTTTGAAGATTTAGTTTAAGAAGGGGTTAATACAAAGGTGGAATTACAAACATTTACTATAATAATATGAAAGGTACAAAGGTTTATAAAAGATATTTACCACTTACTTATAACATATTGAGGAGAACCTGAGATCCTAGAAGAAGTTTCAAGTCTTAGTGATTTTGGAATGTGGGAGTTAGCTATGAAATAATATATAGATTAATTTCTTATAAACAAAATCTGAGAGCTAATAAAACTATAACACAAGGGAAAAAGTGCAACATAAAAAATGGGTATATCAGTTTAAGTAGAAATAAAATGGTATAAAGTGTTACAAGTCTATGTTAGTTGTGAAAGGGCTTTAACTAAAGGATGGAATGAATTTATCCAATAAAAGATCACTTATTTTTAAACATACAACAATTCATATGGTGTTATGTCTAGTAGCTTTGGAAGGTTTACATCTTGAATAGTTATATATACAAATAAAATTATTTTATGGTGACTTGGAGGTGGAGATATTTTTGAAGTAGCTAGAAGGTTTTTTGATAAATGGAATAAAGACATGGTTTACAAGATTAATTAGAGAATGCATGGTTTGAAGCAAGTTCCAAGGTAGTGAAACCATAATTTTGATGCTTTAATGGTGTGAAGGGGGGTTTTCAAAGAAATACATACCATTTATACTATTATATAGTGTTTAAGTATGGAAGTTACATTATACTTATCTTGTATGTGGGTGATATGATCCTAATGGGTTTGAATATGGATCAAATTAAAGATTTAAAAGCTGACTTATCCAGAAGGTTTGAGATGAAGAATCTTGGTGAGGCCAAATGAATTTTTTGGATGCAGATTTAAAGGGACTAGAATAATAGAACATTGGAATTATTTTAGAAAGAGTACATATGAAAATTCAAGTAGAATTTTAGAATTACTAGATGCATGCCCATGACTACCCTATTGGGAGAACATTTCATGACGATTAAAGAGAAACCACCTAAAATAGAAGATGAGGCTATGTTTATAGTGGAAGTTATATTTTCATAAATAGTTGAAATATTGACATACATAATGGTTTGTACACGGTTATACATTTATCAAGTAGTGGGGGTTTTCATCAAATTGATGGGGAATATGGGAAATAATCCTTCAGAAGTTTTGAATTTGATTTTCTAATATATCAAAGGTTTAGAAGAATTAGAATTATGTTTCTGAATAGATAATCCATTATAAGGGTATATAGATTTTGAATCTGGATTAGATATGGATAGAAATAAGAAAACCATGGTATTTATGTTCTTATTAATAGGAATGATCCTAAGTTAGATATCAAGACTAAAATTTGTATTTTCAAGATCTAATATAGAAGTACAGTATGTATCCATTATATAAGAAAGGAGAGAGTGGGTTTGGATGAAGTGTTTGTTGTAGAAAATACGAATAAAATAAGAAAAAAGTGTTATTATATGATAGTCCATGTGAAATCCACGTGTCTAAGAATCCATTTTTTCACTCATGGATGAATAATATCAAGATGAAGTACCACTTCATCTGAAAATTGATGGAGGATGGAATGATGAAATTTTATACGATTAGTGGTAGTTAGAATATGGATAACATGATAACCATGGTTATAGTATAATATAATATGGGGTAGTGTTGTTACTTAGTGGTATATGGGTTTTTGGATTAAAGGAATTGGAGACACCATTTATTGCTATAGAGGAAAGGGAAGTGAATCAAAATTTTCTTAAGTGTCAGAGGAAGCATGCATCCTTGAAAGTATTCTTTAAGTGGGAGATTATTAGGAAAGTGTAAAGACTCCTTTCATGGTTCCATTTTTCTTTATTCTGGGAGGATTTAATCTAAAACTTGGGATTAAAACCTGGGGGGGGGGGGTCATGGTAGTGGAATATCAAAAGAGGCGGTCATGGTCCAAAAGACAATTTATAGGAAAGCATCAACAATTTCCAGTGTTGATGAGTCTGAATACTTGAAGTATGAAAGCTAAATCTGTATAGAAATGACTTTTTTTGATATGTCAGTAAACCAAATATTTAAAAATTATATGCCAGAATCATCAGTGGGATACATAAGAATGAATGGATATGATGTGAAGGCACACAATATTCACCAGATGAACTAGTTGAAGCAATGAAATTCCTCTAGTGGCCATTATTATGTGGTTAATCACCCATAAATTTCAGATGGTGGTGAAACGTGGTAGACCAGATGGGCCCTACTATAAATTAGAGGGGTGGGGTTATTCGTATTGGTACTTATATTCATTCTTTCTTACTTATTTAATAAATATAACACCAATGTTATCTTATCGAGTATGACTAAAATTTTAAACCATGTAATTTATTATTTCAATTCCTTAAGTGTGTGTTTGTGTTCTGCTTGAATTGTTTTTTCTAAAATTTCTATTTTTCTTAAGAGTGTGAGAGTGGTGATTTTATGCATGACTGGGGTGTGTTTGTATTCTCAGTTATAGAAACACAATTATTATAGGTTCACCTATTTTTAACAGTTTCATACTTTGTTCCATAGGTGAAGTTCTGAAGGGTGCTTCTATATTGGTGGTTCCAGACCAATACAGAGTATTTCTAGTATCAGGTAGGTGGTGCCTAGGTATTTCTACTATTTACATGTGTTTTTTCATCATGTGAATTTTGGTTGAGGGTAAGTTCATGTCATCACTCAGGAATGGGATAGACTATGGTCTACAAGAGTCAAGGGAAGTGTCTTAGGGGCAGTATATTGCAGTTACATGTGGATATGGGTTGAGTTACAGTAAGGGAATGCTGCATTATGGTTGATATACTAAGGGATTGTTTAGTAAGTTGTGTATATGATTGATTTTGACTATTTTAAGGCGTGTCTACGGGTGGTGGTGTGATTTATTAGCATGTTATGATGGTGATATATTGTTCACTGATGGTGGGGTGATAGAGATTCAATGGGTGATGTCCATAGGATATTGGTGATGTCTCTCACCATTAAGTATAATACCATTGGGGTTGTGTGCAGTTATAGGGACCCAAAAGGTAGATTTAACACTTAGATGATTGGTGGTATCCTCTATAGATGAGGGTATTGGATAAGGATACACTATAGATGTGGACATGGGATTTGTGGGGGTGATTGTGATGACCAATTGGAGTGATATCCTCACTGTTTATACAATTCTCATAAATGTTGAAGAGAGAATAATGATAGAGGTATCATGGAATCCATGTCATTGATGTGTGCCATTTGAGTGTTTTTATGCGTTTTATTAGTTAAATGGGATTATATGGAGGCCCTTGAGTGACTTTGGGTGTGTATAGACCATGGGTGAATTATCCCACTCCATCATTGGCTGAAGCAAGTAGGGTTCTCACCTTTGGATTGAGGAGAACAAAGTAGAGTGGGGTTTTTCTATTTTAGTTTTTGTATATTGAACTTTACATGAATCCATATACATGTTGATATTATTTAGGTACATCATTGTTGGTGAACTACTAATTTTATACTAATATCCAGTATGGGAACCTTGATTCACATATTGAGTTTATGGTTTATGAGGTAGGTAAGGGAAAAGGCCCTATGACTAGTGCATAGTTGGTTGAAAGTGTAGTGGAAAATAAGGTAAAATGTTGAAATTTATTAGAAATGGAATAGGTAGATCCTCATTGTTTCATCATACTCATACCCTTTTGTGTTTTGCTACATTGTATACGGTAAGCCCATGGGTGAACTAGTTTACTGCTCTATGACCCGTATGACTTTTCGATTTCTTGTCATTATGATGTGAAATTTCATCCAATATTATGTTAGGTTAAATACTTATTAATATTGTTTCATCTATCATATATAGATATTTATATCAGATGGTATAGTCTCCCAATAATTACTTTCTAGAACCTTGCCACTGGTAAGTAGCCTTTGGCATATGGGGAGGCACTTCTAAGGTTATGTAGTGCCACCCGACTCGAATACATTCAAGATGACTAGGATGAGAGTATTACTATTATCATAACTTATGAATAACATATAAATATATAATTCTGTTTATTTTTAATCTTATGTAGGTAATTTAAAAAAATGAATAAATAATAATGAATCAAAACCATAAAATACAGATGAAAATAGGATAATTCAATAAAAAATGTCACCAAAGAATTTTATCTCTAATGAAAGGTTAATAAATAAATTCCAATGATTATAATTGATCAAAAATAACATAATTGATTGTAATATTCATATATATCCATGTTTTAATAAACATAAGTTTACTATACATGAGGTATAAACATGATAAAATCAAACACGATCTAAGGTAATGGGACTCTCAACTATTAATATTTTTTTGGGTTTACTCATTTTTTCACCCTCTTTATCTATGATTCTCCTAAAATATCTTCCAATTGTCTTTTAGTTTTATTTACTTTTTCTTATAATGGGGATATGAATGTTTTTTCACTTATTTGAGATGAATTCTTATCCATGATTCAATTATTTTTTATAAATACTTTATTCTCAAATTCTTTCTTTGATTCTTCTTATGTTTATTGTTATACTCTTCATGAACTATAATATTTTATTTGTAAATGACACCCAACAGTATCCAAAATGATGTTTTAACTTTTTATTTTAGGATCCTTCAAGTTTATTATTTGAAATATTATTTATGAAATAACTATTAAACACATTATTTTTCTCAATGGTTCATTTCATTTTAATAATTGACGAACATTTTCCTCTCTATATGGAATGAATAATGATGATCATATTATGATGTGATAGGTGGTACAAGAATTATATATCCCTCCAATGAAATGAGTAAAGTGATATATCTTATGATATTATTATGTGTGGAAATGATGCTATATTTTTTAGATGATATAGTTAACTTATCACACATATTATGCATGGACATGATGCTATCTTTGTTCATATTCTATTCATAGGCATGATATAGTTAGATTTTTACCCAATGTTATGATGTTTCATTATTATGAACATCAAACATTCTATGTCACATTAAAATGATTTCCATATTATCATGATGATGATATTATGCTTATTATATGATGATGATGATTATTCTCATCCATGTACTTATATTGATTCATGTCTCATGTTCCATCCTATTATTCCTCTCCTTATAAGGATTTTAACTCACCCTTTATTTTATGTATTATTCTAGGTGATTACATGTATTAAGAGTATTATGAAATATAATAGGAGGACTATTATGGAGGATTTAAATAAAGTATGTTTTATATGTATTCATGTTGTATGTACCTAGTTTTTTCAAGACACTAAAACTATCATTTCTTGGATTTGTGTTATTACATTTTTTTATCTTAAAAAATTATGTAATAATAATGTATCAAAGATATAAGTCACTATAGTTGGTATCATATAAAGTTTTGGTTAATTTTTTAATTAGGTTAGTAAAAGGAATTCGAGGTTAAATATATTAAATTAATAATTTAATACCTTAGGATTGATTTAATAATATGAATACGTTATTTATCCATGATTAATTGAATTATATTTTTTATAACATTTCTTATTTTAGAAAATGGTGGGAACAAAGAGAAACCATGCCAAAAACCCTTGTGATAGGTAATGAAATGATTGTCTGAATGAAATTCCTAATACCATGGTAGATAGAATTAAAAGCCACATGGTGGTACTTAACCACTTGAACAAGGTTATGAACAATAACTTGAACTATGTGGAATTTAAAACTTCACTCAAAAGGGAGAAATTATACATTTAATACTTTATATGATAATAACATACTTTATTTAGTGGATCTTTTGATCCACTTATTTTGGAACGATGGTTTAACTCCATAGAAAATTTATTTTATGTAATTTATTATTTTGATCAAGAGAAAGTCACTATAGCTATCCATCGTTTATATTTAGAATCTAATCAATGGTGAACATAACTAAAGAATTTGAAGATGAAGGATGAAGTGGAATTAATAGAGTGGAATGAACTTTATGTGATATTTCTGAACAATTATTTTCCTCATACTCTTTGTATGAAATTAGAGAGAGAATTTTTTAATCTTAAGAAAAATTAGAATGACTATTTTGTGACATATGAGGAAAATTTCATAAGGCTTTAAATGTATACCTCTAGCTTTGTTATCAACCTTGATAACATTATAGATAAATCCTTTAGTTTTTTAAAACCACATATTAAAAAATCTCTATCAATATGGTACTTTTAGAGTTATAAATAGTGTTTTTGTGCTATATCAAGTAGATAAAAATCTTGGAGAAAGGAACCATGGATATAGAGATAATAAGTAGAAAAATAAAGTTTCATGCTAGATGTTCAAATGAAAAGGGACATTGAGGTATGAAAATCAAACTGTCTAGATGTAAATGATATGTAAAGAAGAACCCCGAGAACTACCTCAAAGGAATGATGAAATGATTCAAGTGTGGAAGAGAAATGAATCAATCTCAAGAATTCTAAAGGGACATAAAATGGACACATGATGCAATAGAGTAGAGGAAAAAACTATTCAATGAACTACTTATGTTCCAATGCTTAAAATGGAAGGAACTCATGCACTATCCAAGTAATTTTACCAAAGAAATGGTATTTGAGGGTAATTAACATATAAAAACACATATTCCAATCGAGAAATGGAAATATTATGCCATCACCACCACCGAGATGGATAAAGAAAATGAAGTGGTGAAAGGTTAATTCGCTATTCACTCAATAATGATGAAAGTATTATTTAATTTGAGTTCTGTGCATTTTTATATCCTAAAAGTTTTCTAGAACTTTTCAATCAGATATCTAGTCAGTTTTAAAAACACCTAGTGGTGAAATCATTGCAAACCATGTTTTGGATCATAATTTATTGGCATATGTGGGAAGATTCTCTTAGAAAATATTACAATTATTCATTTTGTGGAATTTTATTCTATACTAGTAATAAATCATCCATAATTATATAGAGATAACTTAAACTAACAATAAAAGGAAATATATTCCTATATCCTAAACCATTATATGTAATTATAAAAATGTAATAAATATTATAAATATCAATTAGAAAATTCTGCAAAGGTATGAGTGTTGTTACCCAATGAATAAGCATATCTTTCTCAAATGGATGAGAAAAAAGAAAGAACCAACCTTAAAGGAATTACCATTTTAAAAGTACATAATAATGTATTTATGAAATAATTTCCTAGAATTCCACCAGATCATGAGTTAGAGTTCTCAATAGAACTTATACCCTGTGTGACACCTATATCCTAGAGCCCCTATAGGACAACAATGATAGAACCAAAACAGTTAAAGAAGAAATTATAAGAGAATATAAATAAAGGATTTATACACCTTAGTGATTCACCTTAGGGTACACTGGTGCTCTTTTTCAAGAATAAGGATGGTTCAATACAGCTCTTCATCAGTTATTGAGATCTCAATAAGATCACTATAAAGAATAAGTAACCACTTCCAAAGATAAATGGTTTTTAAATCAACTTTGAGGTGATATGTACATTGAAAAAGTGGATCTTAATTTTGGATATCATTAGTTGATGGTTAATTGAGAAGATATCAAATAGATAAACTTCTATATACAATATGGATACTATGAGTTCATAGTGATTCCATTTGGATTTACAAACACACTTTAAATATTCATGGAATTAATGAATATAATCTTTAGTGACTACATTGATAAATTTCTAGTGGTATTTATTAATGATATTCACATATACTCAAAAAATAATAACATCATGAGGAACATCTAAGGATTGTGTTAAAGACTTAAAGGAAATGGAAGTTGTACACAAATTTCAATAAGTGTTACTTTTAGATGTAACAAGTAACATTATTGGAGAATGTTCTCATAATAAAAGGAAATAATGTGGGTCCTTAAAATAAAAATAAAATTGAAAATTTTCCTAGGGTTATAAGTTTCATATAGATCCTTAGTTTTATTGTATTAACTAGGAACCAATGAGGATTTATGAGAAATTTCTCATGATTTTCTAGCCCACTAGGGTAACACGAATGGGAGTAAAGTATGTATAGATGGAATAATGCAAAGAGATATTTAAGGAGAATAATAATAGGCTAATAAATACACCTATAATAACAATACCCTTAAGTTCATATGATTTTATAATATATAGTAATTCATTAATGAAATTATTGGGTTGTGTACTCATGAAAAATGATATATTGATAGACCATGCCTCAATAAAATTGAATATCCATTAATAGAACTACCCAACACATGACCTGGAGTTAGCATCAATGATCTTTTTATTAAAGATCTAGAGGCATTAAATTTATAGAGAGAAGTGTGATAATATATAATGATCATATGAGTTTAAAGTACATATTCACATAAAAGGATCTAAACATATATAAAAAAAGATGGTTAGTGTTAATCAAGGACTATGGTTTCTCAATACACTACTATTATGGAAATTCAAATAAGGAAACATATGCTCTTAGAAAAAAGAACCTATCACCCTATCCATGGTGATGATTGAGAAATACCCTATCTTTATGTATATTTAATGGATAGATTCGAAAATCATAAAGCCAAGGAATAAATCATACCTTACCCAAATTATTTCCCAACCATTTATCAAAGAGAAAATTTAGGAATAAAAAAGGTGTGATTTGGGGATTCAAAAGATGGTGAGATCAATAAAATAAGGGAGGATTCATGTATTCAACACCAATAAAGATTGATTTTTTTTATTTTGGAACTAAATGCTACGTGCCATCATCACCTGAGATAAAGGGGCTATTGGATGATACACATAACTCATCTTTCTCTATCCACCCTATAAGTACTAAGAGGCACTGAGACCTTTAAGAGAACTTCTAATAGGGAACATGAAGAAGGATATTGTTGAGTATGACTCAAAATGTTTGGTACATCATAAAGTTAAGTAAGAGCCTCAAAAGTTTAGAGAGATGATGAAACCATTACCCATACTAACATAAAAATGATAGAACATACTCACGGAATTTTTCATAGTTCATACAAAAATATCTAAAGAAAACAATTCCATATGGTTTATAATGGATCAACTCACCAAGACTTCTCAATTAATTACTATTCAGAAAGAATTATCACTTGATTAACTTTACATGATATATGTAAAGGAATTAGTGAGGCCATATGGGGATCCACTTTTAATCATATTTGATCCGGATCTAAGGTCCACCATTAAGTTCTAGAAGATTATTCATTATGCCTAGAATGATGAGCTAAAATTCAAGACAACCTATCACTCCAAGACCAATGGTCAATTTGGAATGGCTATTTAGACACTAGAGAATATGATTAGAGATTGTTTTATATACTTTAATGAAGGTTTGGATCAACATATTCTATTATTTGAGTTCTCATACAACAATAATTTCCACTCAAGTATTTAGATGACCCCATATAATGTTCTACATGGGAAGAGATAAAACTAAACAATATTAGGATGAAGTTGGTATGAGAAATATATTGGGACCTAAACTTGTATAAGATATGATAGATATGGTTCAATCTATCTAGTAACACATTATATCTACTCATAGTTTACATAAGATCTATGCTAACAATCATCATAGTGATTTAGAGTTTGAAGTTGGAGATAAAGTGTTTCTTCAAATATCACCCTAAAAAAGACTCATGAGGTTTTTAAAGAAGGAAAATACCAGTCCTAGGTATATTAAACCCTTCAATATCCTTGATAACATAGGAGTTATGGACTATAAAACAATACTTCCACCAAGCCTAACTCAAGTACACGACATGTTCCACATATCTATCCCAAGGAATCATATACCTTATCCATCACATATACTAAATTAGAAAGTGATATAATTAAAACATGGCCTCTATTATGAGGAAAAACCAGAAAAGATTCTCAACTATAGGGGAAAATATCTACATAACACGACAACTCACCTTGTTATAGTAATTTGGAAAAACCATAAGTACAAAGATATAACATGGGTGCTTAAGGAAGTAATGAAAAAATTACCCTCATATATTCTTGACCAAGGATATGAGTTAAAATTTCAAGGATAATATTTATAAAAGGAGAATAATCTAAGAACACAAACATTTCCATTTGATATTTTTCTTATTAATATATATGTCTGTCACATTTAGGTATAATATATGGAATAAAACACAAACACCATATAATAAAATCCAACATAAATTTATTTAAATGATGTATAATGTTGCATATGGAGAACAAATATACCCCATAAATTAAAAATATTACATTGGTATAATAAAATGAAATAAAAAATATTAGTATAATTGGAAAATCTATATGTTTATGATTACCTAGAAATATTACACCTACAAACAACACTTTAAAAAGAAAATAAAACATTAGAAATATAATTAGAATTTTATAAAGTATATATATAACCTTGAGATAAAATTAAGTGAATGTTGAATAAAAGAGATAATAGGTATTTATAGAAAGTATAAAATCTAATATAACCACTGGAATGGTAAACCTAACCATTGGAATAGTAACCTGATCGTTATCCCATGGCCCAAAGGCCTTGAATTTTTTATTTATAATAATCCTTATTTTTAACTAGGTTGAGAGGGAACCCTTACATGACACAAAGGCCTAGAGACACACATGTATTGGAGGATACATGACCAGAAGGTGGATACCACAACTCAGAGGGCTATAAAGAAATCCCAAAAACCCACACTGCAACAGACCCTTTTTGTTTTTCTTGCTAACCGTCTAGACTAGTCTACCACCCTTGACGTCAAGTTTATAGTTCATCATCAATGCTCCCATATAGAGTCCTAGTATGGATACTCTTAAACACTGATAATTGAAGACCAATAACCGATAAGGATTATCTACCTACTTCCACCTGACTCCACTAGTGACCACTGTTTACCCCATCTTATATTCCACTGGTGAGAAGCTACTCTAGTGTGGGTCTGAAGGCCATGGATGACCCAAAGGTCCTATGGTATAGAGGTCCTTGATGGATTGAATTACCCACAAATTGGATTTTAGAATAATAACTTGATCGATGGAATAGTTAAATGACTTGTAAGTAGTATTTTCCAAGAATAAAATAAGTGAAAATAAATACTTTAATTCTATAAAAAAAATATTCAAATTCTGTAACTCAAATAAATTATAAGTTTATATTTTTAATAAAATATATTTTAACTTATTTTGTAAAAATTAAATTTTTTTTATTAAAATTAATTAAGTTAGAAAATTATTTTTTTAAAATAAATATTATTTTTGAAATAATCATTTTGATATTATATAAGGGTGATTTTTTGGTAATTTTTGTTTATAAAATTTAATTTTTAGTTGAATAATAAAAATAAAAAAGTTAAAATATTGTTTTTATAACATAATATTAATGTAATAATGACCTAATAAATTCTAAATTTTTTTGATTGAAAAAAATACGTTTAATAAGATAAATTATTCATTTGAAAACATTGAACTTAATTTCCAAACATAAAAGTGATTTCTAACTTCTAAAATGATAAAGTGTACCATTAAAAAAATCATTTTTCATTTTTTATGAACTTCATTTCCAAACATAAAAGTAATTTACAAATTTAAAAAATATAAATAATGACATTTAAAAAATAATTTCTCATTTTTCTTCCTTTATTTTGTATAAAATAATTAATTTAGTTTTGAAATGGTTTAAAATTCATAAAAACTTATAATTTTAATCAAATATAAATAAAAATGTCAAATGTGACCACTATTTCAGGTTTTGATCTTGAAATACTATTTTAAGATAAAATAACCCTCCCCTTTAAATATAAATACCTCCTATGACCCTTAATAGAAAATCACATCCCAAATCCTTCTCATTGACAAATATATTACATATTAACTTCTCCTAAGCCTCCTATTATCCTTATAGTATTTCTGGTTTCATCCAAATATAGGAATCCTAGGCATTAAGGCCTCACCAAAAGATCAAACAACAATGAAGAGGTGATATTTTCTCTTTTTTTCCTTTAAATTTTATTTTTGATTCTTCTATTGTCCCATACCTCTATAAACCAATACTCATAAAATAAATAATTTAGTATATTAACATAATATTAATGTTATTATGATACTATAAAATCATTATAATCTATTTATAATTTATAGATATATTCCCCCAATCTTTTTGACATGTCCCGTTAATGGTCGATTTTATCTACTTATAAGGATGTTGTTAATTATTATTTATCATTGCCTTTATATCTGATTATTATAGCATAAATAGGTATATATAAATTTTATTATGATAGTATATGATAATTAAAAACTATTTATAACAAATACATTATCTATCTCCCTCTTTTGATAAAGTCCTATTAATGGTTGATTTACTACCTATACGGGCATTTAAAATTCTTTAATTATCATCTCCTTCATGTCTAGTTAATATAACTTATGTTTAGTGAATAAATATGTAATTTTATTTATTTTTAATATTATTGAGGTAATTTGACTAATGCATGAAAACAATGAATCAAAACCATGAGATCAAAACAAAAATAGGATAATTCAATCAAACATGTCACCAATTTTTTTTGGTTATAACTATATCTCTCTTATAGTTTTTTCATAATTACAAACAATATTTTGTGTTTCTATCATTTTTATTTAGAGAATTTTATTCTAAAAATTTGGTATATCAGTCATGTCATTAATGGACTTGATGAAGATATTAAAATCTATTCAAAAGAAACATGATGGTATTGTTAAAGTCTTGGAACAATATTAGTTCATGCTTTAATATTTTGTATTGAAGTTATAATACCAATATGATAACATGGAAGGAATTTAATATGACACTTATTAAAGTTGAAGGATTATAGGAAACAACAGCTAGCTGGTTCCATATGGACAAAAGCATAGAAGTGTAGATATCCCACCGGCCAGCTAGTGGAGGTGAAACAGCTAGCCAGTGGAAGCAGATAGAACCTAGGTATCCCACGATGTCTCACTAGATATCCATTTGGATCATATGGCTAGCTGGTTCCTTCAATCCAACATAGTTAAATATCATTTATTAGAGGCCTCAAAAGCTTTGACTCGAGACATTAAATCCATTACTTGACTCAAGGGAACTCTAGATTTTGTAAATCCTATAAATAGAGAACTAATGGCTCTTGAATCACATTAAAACACTTTTTAAATAACTCCTCACTAAAATTAATTATTCTAAATTACTATAAATATCAAAGTTCTCTCAAAGATCCAATCTTCAATTGTTCTCCGTAAATCTCAAAGGCTTTGTTAATTTATCTTCCCTCAATAAATCATCTCATTGTAAAATAAATTCAAGATATTAAGGGAGTTTATTTTTAATGTGTTTATACCAATAAAACCTCTCTTTTCTTATCTCCTTCTACAATGGGTGCTCACTGCTGAAAAAAGTGAGGGACAAGTTCATTGGCTACCGACTAAGTTCAAGAGGGTGCCCATAACCATAATTAAGAGGGATGCGTTTCTTGATCAATACAAAGATCAAGGGAGAAATAACATAGAACTATCAACCTAAGGGGAGGAGACATAGTGTATCACACTAATTTATTTCAAAACTCCTTTATCAAACTGTGTTTTCTCTCTCTTTTATTTTACACATTACATCATTCAATATCAATACGTATAATTATGTAAATTTGATACAACCATTTCTATTGTCCATAGTCACATAATATATATTGAAATTAACTTTATAATAAATATTTAATTTATAAATCTATCATTTTATCATTTAAAAATCATTTAATTTTGAATTTACATTTTCTGTTTTCTTTAAATTTTGAAGGTAATTTCACACCCTCTTTCCATTCTTCTCTAAACAACATTTATCTCCAATGAAAGTTTAATAAGTAAATTAAAATGATTATAATTTATTAATAATAACATAAATTAATGTAATATAGATCTATATACATGTTTTAATAAACATAATATTTTTATAAAAGTGGTAAAAATGTGTTAAAACAAAACAAGACCTAAGGTAAGGGGACTCTCAAATCTTTATTTTATTTTGGGTTTACTCCCTCTTTCTCCCTATTTACCCTTTGATTCTACAAAAATATCTTCTAAATATATTTTATGTTTATTTACCATTTCTTCTTAGTGGTATATTTATATTTTTTCTTTTTTAAGATAAATTATTAGCCACAATTCAATGATTATTGATAAAGTATTTATTCTAAAAGCCTCTTCTTGATTATTATTATGTTTATTATTCTCCCCTTCATGAACTATGATATTTTATTTATAAATAAAACCTTTTAGTGTCTACAATTACATTTTAACTTCTTATTTTGGGAACATCAAAGGTTATTCTTAGAAATATTCTTCATACATAACTATAAAACCCATTCTTTTCTCATGGAATCATTTCCTATTTATGTTTGATGTACATTTTCCTCTCTACATGGAATTCATGATTATGAGAATATAATGATGTTAAAATTAGGATTATAATTATATATCCCCATAATTAAATAGTTAAAGTGATATATCCTATAATATTATCATGTATGAACATGATGCCATCTTTTTTCACATGATATAGTTATCTTTGTACACAAATGAGGCGTGAAGATGATACTTTATTTGTTCACATTATATGCATGATAATGATACAATTATATTTGTACATAATGTTATGATGTTTCATTATTATATGCATGAAACATTATATGTCACCTTGAAATGATTTCTATATGATCATGTTTATGATCCTATGCTTATGATATGATGATTATGATTATTCTCACCCATGTACTTATATAGAATCATGTCACATGTTCCTCCCTATTATCCACCCCCTCACTAGGATTTTAAATCACCCTTTATTTGATATATGTCCCCATTTTATTACATGTATTAATAGGATTTTGAAATATAATAAGGAAACTATATTTTAGCGTTTAAATAAAGTTAATATATATATATATATATATTTAAGTTGCATGCACCAAGTTTTCCAAGACACTAAATCTATCAATTTTGGGTGTTGTATTATTATGTATTTTAATCTTAAAAATTATGTAATAATAATGTATCAAAGATAAGATCCACTATATTTGGAATCATAGAATGGTTTAGTTAATTTGGTAATTAGGTTAGTAAAATAAAACCTTGGTTAAACTTGGGAAATTTATAATTTAAGAACTTTGGATTGATTTACCAAATGAATTAGTTGTTTATACATGATTTATTGACTAAGGTTTTTTTCTAAGATCTCATATTTTAGAATATAGTAGGAACTAGGGGACACCAGTATAAAAACCCATGTGATAGATAACACAATGATTATCTGAACGAAATTACTAATGCATTGGGAGATGGAGTTTAAAACCTCTTGGTGGCACTTAACCACATTTCCCAAGTTATGAACATTAAACTAAACTAAATGAAACATCCACCTTAACCATATAGGGAGAAATTATCCATTGAATACTTCATGAAATAATTACCTCCTTTATTTTTTTGATCGTCTAATCCACTTATTGTGGAACAATAGGTGAACTCCATGGAAATGATATTTTACACACTTTATTGTTCTGATCAATGGTGGATATTGATCAAGAATTTAAAGTTGAAGTAAGTAGTGTATTTAATAGAGATGGAATACATCAAGTGGATATTTATTAATAAGTATTTTCTTTATACTCTTTATATGAAAAGATAGAGAGAATTTTTGAAGCCTAAGAAAAAGGAGAATGATTTTATTTCAATATATGAGGAAAATTTCAAGAGGCTTGGAAGGTACTCCTTTTATTTTTTATCAACCATGATAGAAAAATATATATATTATTTAGTGTTTTAAAACCAAATATCTAAAAATCTTTATAAATACAAGACTTTTAGAGTTATGAAGAAGTGGTTCTGTGTTCTAAAAAAGTAGAGATGGGGTTTAGAGAAAGGTCCCATGGACATAGTGAAAAGAAGTGGAAGATGAAGTTTTATTATTTTGGATCGAATGAAAAAAGACATGGAGGAAATAAAACCTAACTATCTACATATAAAAGATATGGAAAGAATGACTAAGATAAATACCTCAAAGGAATGGGGAAGTGGTTTAAGTGAGTAAGAGAAGGAAATCAAGCTCAAGAATACTAAAGGGACATGAAAATGGCACATGATACAATGAAGGAGTAGAAGTAAAATTTTAATGCAAAACCTTTGGATTAATGATTAAAATATAAGGAACTTGGGAACCATTCAAGTCAGTTCACCAAAAAAAGGGTATTTTATGGTAATAAATGTCCATAACCACCTAATATAATAAGGAAAGAGAGAGGTTACAATATCACCTCCCCTGAGGTGGAGAAAGAAAATAAAGTGGTGAAGGCTATAATTAATATTCACTTAAGAATGGTGAAAGTTTTGTTTGATTTGAGTCTTATGAAATATTTATATCCTTAAAATTTGATATAACTATTGAATCACTCCCCCTTGTACCTTATGAAAACACCCAGTGGTGAAATCATTACAACCTAGGTGTTGTAATCCCCCTATTAGCGTCTATAACAATATAAAATTTTATTCTATTAGTAAAAGAACTTATGTTTCACAATGAATATTTTATTATTTAATAACATAGAAATACTATTGAATTTAATAGTAATAATACACATCATGAAATAATATTTTCTATAATAGTAAAGATTATATAGGGAGAAAAATGAAAATAATAATGCACACACTAATATAATCTCTATAGGCCCGAATTATCCCATGAAGATCATTCCTACCATAATGAATGTAAAAAAGATAATAATTAGGAATATGATATATATTATCAAGGGAAGTTTATAAAATTTTCAAGTGAATTAGTGAATGATGATATTTGATAATGGTGGAGTATATATAGGGTGTAAAGGGAAATATAACCCTTGGGATCTAACCGTTACATGACCATTGTAATGTGACAGTTGCAATAGTAATAATATCTAAAAGAATAGTAAAATACGAGTTTAAAAATAAATTAAAAATTATTATTTAAAACAATTAAATTTTAATTAATATGAATGATATTATAAAAAATTTGGAATTATTTAAATAAAATAAATATTTTGTTTTGTAAAAAAATATTTTTTATCAAGCATATGTAATTTTTATTTATAATAATTATTTATCATACTTAGGAATTTATTTTGATAATATAAACATTATATTTGAAATAATCATCCCAAATTAGGTTAGGGTGATTTTTTTTTTATTTTCTAAAATACTTTATCTTCATTGAATAGTAAAAAAATGGTTTTGTTTTTTTGTTAAGTTTTTATGAGTTAAAAAATATGTAATAATTTTATAATAATTAAAAAAAGATAATACACCACAAAAAATAAGTTATTTTATTAATATAATATATTTTAAGGAATTAAAATAATTTTACAAACCTATAAATAAATTGACAAAGTCTAAAATGGAAATTATGTTTTTAAAAAACTATATTTTGTGTAATAATTAATTTCCCATGTTCAAAGTAATATTAAAAAATAGATTTAGGTTATTTCATGGATAAAAGTAAAAAACTAACTTAAATTTATAAAACCACGATATATCACCATGGGCAAGCCAATGGTTTTGTAATTTCCACAACCAAAATTTTCATGTCCCATATTAAGAAATTAATAAACAAATCTTATCATTTTTATATAAATACCCAAATCTCCACCCCATTTCATTCACTCAAAAGTTCATTAGCACATCCCACTCTATATTAATCTCTCATTATACCTTTAGTGAAGCCCAAAAATATCTAGGAATCAATCCTCTAAGTTTAGTAAGAGATATTTAAGGTAAGGGATTCTATTCATCTTCCTTTCTCATTCAAGTACTTCCTTTGTAGTAAGCATTAAAATTTTCAAGTTAATATATTTTCAAACACATATAATCATTCCATTACTTTATAAATGATGTTTTATCAATGAGATATTTATATTCTCTCTCATTAACCCCATTCTATTAACCATTTTTTATACCTATTATATTACCAAAACCATTTTTTGATTTTTCGTGCCACCCATTTTCATTTTGAATATCCAATACTATTTTTATAAAAAGGTCTTCACATAAATGTAATTTTTACTTCATTAATTTTTTATTTACATATATGAAACTCACATTTCCTTCTCATGGGTTTAAAATATTGAAAGTCTCTTACCTTTATGCTCTTATGAACTCAATTATTACCAGTTGAAATCCATACTTATTCTCCATAGATTATTGATAAAATGATTTCTTATAATATATGATATATGTGGAACACATAAATTTATAAATATTAAGGGTGAACCCTTATAGTCTCTAAGGAATTGGGTAATGTTTTAATCTCATTAGATACCATTTATGGTTCATGGGTGGTTATCCTAAAACAAAATTTTATGATGTCTTGGTAGTGTGCCTTGACTTAAGATTATATTGTCATGTTTTATATTTTTTCCACATTCCATTGATGTTATGATCTTATGATATAATCTTTCTCTTGACATGATTCTATGTTAATATTATCTTTTATGTTTTCATGATATTCCTTTTTGTATCACATGTATCATTCTTACTTTGATTATTCCCTTATTAGGATTATTATCTCATCCTTTTCATTTATGTATTCCCTTGGATATCCTATATCATATTAGAAGATCAATGGGGGTATAGGATAAAGTGATAGAGTTTTAATAAAGATGATGAAATTTTGTTTAAATTTTTTATATTTAAGCATCCAATATTCCAAAGACACTAGACCTATAGGTCATTGGGTTGGGTTTCATGATTATTTATGTTAAAAACAATTTAATAATGTGACAAACTAACCCAGGTTGACCTGAACTATCACCCGATCAGGCCCATCACATGGTCTTAAGTGCATTCCTAATCACCACAAGCTGGCGAAAAGATCTAGGAATAACTAACTATCTCTTTAGAACGGTTTCACCATTGGTAATCCAGCATGACCCATCCTCAAAATGGGATGAACACACTAATATCATCAGATTCAACAACATAAAAAAGAAACATCTAGAGTACACAATAAAGAATAAGCAGATAATATAAGCAACATCATACATCATATAAAAAACATTCCATAATATGATATATAAATGGAATCACTTTTCAAAATCCCAAAACTCAAAAGAATGGGAACAATACTAAACAATGCCTATGAATACATACCAATGGGTACGATAAACCAAAAAAAATCCACCCGATCCAATCCATGCAAGACCACATATCCTCTATAAAACATTGGACAACAGTAGTTAAGAAGATCCACCCTAGTACATCATTCCCTTTCCCTTACCCATGTCTTACAAAACCAAGTCTACATATGAACAATGGAATATGTAAGGTGTGAGGCACAAATCCCAGTAGGATACCACCATGAATCTATTTAATGATTTAACCCATGAAATCTAATAAATTAGTTTCAAACACATTCTGAAACTAAACCACTTTAAAAACATACATTTTAAAACTAACCTTTGAAATACCTTTGGTTTTTAGATTTCAAAGAAAACATGTTTTAAAAATATTCTCTCAAAATGGATAAAATAAATAAACAAGGAAACAAGGAATATTATACTCAAAATATCCAAAATGTAAGGGAAATTATAACATCATCATCAAATAACCATATAAATGTAAATAGGTATCATGTATCTTATCACATCAAAATGGCACTAATCAAATGAATATAGAATATTAACTAACCTAGCATGAGTAATGTATACCTAAGGCTATAACCATCAGGCCTATTATGAGTGATTCTAAATAAGTCTTTTAGTTGGATAAACAATAATGAAATCTCTATCGGTATTCCCTGGGCCCAACTCCAAGAGTTTTCACGGTCTCTTGACAACCAAACATGGATGCTATCAAAGTCTTCCTATCTAAAGGCTCTCATGGTCCCTTGGAAACCAAAATGAAAGATCATATAGACTTCCCTATGAAGTCTCTCATTGTACCTTAAACCAAACCCTCACTCACACCTCATTTAACACATGTGCTACTATATGCCAATATAGTCACAATATGTTCCATATAAATCAAATACATCACGTAATAAATTTTTACAAACAACATACCCATTATATAAAAAACTATCCATAAGGTAAAAAAAATTCTAAAACCAATTTAGAAATCTATTTCAAGCCATAAAATCCCTTTGAGCCATTTTATTGAACACTTGGTGTTCATACAAGCCACACCCATTTGGAAAATTGTCTTTAACCACCCAAATTTACAAATCAATCAATAAACCCAAAAAAATGGGATAAATATAAAACATAAATAAAAAATGGAAATTTGACAAAAACCCATAGGAGATCATGAATTTAAAGGATATCCATGAAAAACACACTTGAATAGAGACACCTACCTTGGATTTGGTCCAAAGCTCATCACTTCCGACGACAACCAACTAGAAGAGGTAGACCATGGAATAACACAACTAAGGCACAATAAATCAAACCAAACACCCAATAAAACACCCTATATTCTGCCAAAAACACCCCTATGGTTATAAACTTCCATAAAAATAGAAGGACAGGCAAGAATAAGGGGGAAGTAAGAAGAAAACCGAAATTATTTTGACTTACCACAAGCCAAATCACTAATAACTCAAGATAAATCCACCATTAAAGGATAAAGGAAGATACAACACAAATAATAAGGGACTATTCATGACGGGAGGAAGAAATAAGGACCACATGAGGTATAAAATATCAAGGGGAAATATAGCATCCCACCCCTCCTCATTAGATTGAGAGGGTAATAAGATACTACCTGGCCTTAGGAGATGTTTCCAAGGCACCAAAGGCTGCAAATAAATGTTGAGGGATTCAAGGAAAAATGGGGAATGATTTTCTGTTTTAAATAAAAACACCCAACCAAATGTGCCAATACCCAAAATAACTACATGATGTATGCTAAAAATGTTCCACAAGTTAACAAAACCAAAAGACCAATTCAACCAAACCACCACAATCCAAATCAGAGTACTAAGAAGAAGTCTAAACAACAAAACCCAAAGAGGCAATGACATAACTCCATAACTCCACACAAATCTCCATGCTCTAAGAACCAAAATACCACCTAAGAATCATGATGGACCACTAAAGAAATGAGATGATTTACTTTTACCTGTGTCCCAGAGTAGAACGTCCACAAATGCACCAAAGTTCCAAAGAAGGGGGTGAGTAATAATACTATGTAGAATTTTCCCAAATGACTTCCCTACACATTCCACTAAAATAGAACATGTAAACACAATTTATATAAAATAGTTTATATAAATCTGTTAAAATGATTTAATAATTAACAATAAACCAAACCCATCAATACCCTAAGAAAATCACCCAAATCAACAAAAATCCCAGGAAAGCAACAAAACATGTCATCATCCAATTCACATTTCCGTAAACCATTCCAACTTTCATGACCTCATGAATATCCCAACCACATGACAATGTTTCACACACACACACACACACATGATCTCGGTGTTACCATTGATGGTGGAAATTCACATCCAAACTCGTCCACTTTTTATAGTTCTACTTCACACTCACTACCCTTTTATGGTTGTACTTTGCACCCACTCTCCATCCTTTCCTAACCATGTTTAATCCCATAAGACAAAACAAATTTTAATAACATCCATCATGTCACAACATAAGTTTATTCACAATTTTGAAACCAACAATCCCTTAAGAAAATAAAAATTTATGGAAAACCCCATTAATCACACCCATGCCAAATATCATTTCAATAAAACAAACCTTTTTACTGAAAACCATTTCCAAAACTCATTTTCCAAAAATCTTCCATGACAATGATATTAAAATTATCATTTTAAAATCATACATCAAGCACATTGTATAATAATAACCCATTTTTCCCAAATTCAAAAAACTTCACAAAATGGGTGTTAAACAAGAATCACACGTCACAAGCATCATCAATATCAATAAAAAACCATTAATTTGAAATTAAATCCTTCTAGATATATGAAAATGGAGATTATAGTGAAGCAACCTACCTTAGGGATTTGACGAAATCAACCAACACACAACCGCACTCCAAATCCTAGTGAAACATCCATGAAAATGCCTTAAATATATTTACCTAACATCAAAAAGCCCAAATATCAACATTTTATGAAAAAAACCTATATATACATGTGAATGGTGTAGATCTATAAAAACAAGAGAGAGGGAGCACTAGATCTTATAGAAACCGAGAAAACACCAAGAGAATAGACTTACTGGAGGAAAATTACCTTAAAAGAACCAAGAAAACCCTCTGAAATGCCTCCAAGATGAGTGGGATAGGTTCCCTAACCCTTGAGGAGAAGAAATACTAAGTTAGTATTGAGTGGGAGGAATTTTGGGGTGTTTTAGGTTAAATCTATAGTGACCCATTTTTAAAAATCCCATTTTTAATGCCGCACATGGTTAGATCACATAGTTAGACAAACCGTGCGCTTACCATGCTATTGCTACAGTCCAAATAGTTCCCCATATGATTTCTCCACATGGTTAGACAAACTATGTGAAAAACATGTGAAGACAACTGCCTCATATTTCATGGTTACCTATGGGGTTCTACATGGTTTCACCTAACCATGCTCAAATCACGCGCCCTTATAAAATCCCCAAAACCAACCCAAAACCGTCCCAAACTCTCCCAAACATTAACCAAACACTTCACCTACATAAAAATATATCAACAATGATCACATACCTAAAACTGGGGCTACTAAATTCTCTCTACCATTGGAATTTCTGTCCTTGTAATGTAGAGAACCATTGCTTTTCTGAAAGAGCTCGGGCCATTACTCGACCATCTCTTTCTCCAGCTCCCAAGTCTCTTCCTGAATCTGACCATGTTTCCACAAAAACTGAACTAAAATGATTCTTTTTCCACACATGATTTTCCCTTGCCTATCCACAATCCACACTAGAATGTGCACCAAATAATCATCTGGATCTAGCTCAACATGACCCCAATGAATCACATGGTGATGATCCAACTGATACTTTTTCAACTGCGACACTTGAAACACATTGTGAACCACACTAAACCATGGTGGAAAATCCTACTGATATTCCACCTTCCTAATCCAATCAAGTATCTCAAAAGGTATAATATACCTCAGAGATAAATTGACATGATTTCCAAATGATGATGTCCCAACATCAGAGTTATTTTCAAGAACACATGATTACCCACCTCAAATGACAACGGTCATCAACAATGGTTTGTATATGATTTTTGATGACTCATATCCATTATCTTCCTGACCAACTTAATCTTCTCTATTGTCTATTGGGAAAGTCTTGGTCCAACCAACGGAGTCTCAGTTGTTTCCACCCAACATAGTGGAGAATGATAAGGATGCCCATACAATGCTACAAAACAGATCCATGTGTATGGAGGCCTGATAACTATTATTGTAAGAAAATATCCATAATGAAAAGTGATCTTCCCATGAGACACCAAAATCCATCACACAAGATAGAAACATATCTTATAACATATTTATCATCTTGGGATGAAATGCGTCGACTTTCAAGTCCCATCCACAATCACCCATATGATATCACGATTTCTGACCATTCTTGGGAGACCTATAATAAGATCCATTTCTATCTACTCTCATTTCCACACTAGGATAGGTAAATACTACAACATACCTACTGGGCACTGATTCTCTTCCTTGACTTGCTGACAAGTCAAGCATCTTGATATAAACTCAACCACGTTCCTTTTCATACCATCCCACCAAAACTATGTTTTTAACACCTTGTACATTTTTTGAATTCTAGGATAGAAAACCCATCCAGAATGATGATAAGAACTAAGAATTTTATCCTAAAAAGGCACTGGTACAACCATTCGATTAGAAAAGCACAACACTGAATTCCCATCCAGTTTATATCCCTCATTGGTCTCCCCACCATTGAGTCTTGAGCTCATAGTTTCACACACTGAATTAGATATCTGTGCTTCTTTAACAAAACCAACCAAGTCAGAAACCAATGAGACCAAAAAGAAAATGGCTACATCACCTGGATCTTCACATTACAACCTCATGATGGCTATAACCAACATCAACTACCACTGACCAGATGCATGTTTCACCAACCGATCATTTTACTTTCTACTTAATGCATTCACCACAAATTTACCTTAACTAGTGTATACATCAAGTCAAAGCCAAACATCTAGAGATAATCCATCCATATCCTTTTCCTCAAATTCAAATCACTATGTGAGAAGATATGATTCATGCTATTATGGCTGGTATACATTTTGAATTTCTAACTGAAGAGATAATGACACCACATTTTCAAATCATGCACCACCACTTCCAACTCCAAATCATTTTTTGGGTTATTATTCTCATTAAACCTCAAATTTCATGATCCATACACAACCACATGATCACCTTACACGAGAAAACACCCTAACCATTGCCCCGATGCATCACAATACACCACTTACACATTCCCTGGTTATAGAAAAATTAAGATTGGTGCTGATGTAAGATGATCGTTAAGCTCTTTTAAAGATTTCTAACACTGATCATTCCATTGGAATGAAACTTTATTTATTATCAAGGCTCTCATTAGTGAATCTAATCATGATAAGTCATGAAAAAAAGAATCAATAATACCCAAATAGACCAAGTAATATCCGTATTTCAAAAACATTCTTTGATGGTTTCCAAGACATCACAACCTCTATCTTTTCTACATCCCCTGAAACACCCTTTCAGAAATAACATGTTGATGGAAGAAAACTTATGGTATCCAAAAGTCATACTTTGACAGTTTCTCATACAACTGATGATCTATAAATATCCCCAACACTACTACCAGGTGTTTCTCATGTTCCAACCTTGTCCTTGAATACACCAGTATATCATCTATGAATACCACCATGAAAGAATACAGATGTCTCTAAAATATCTAATTCATCAATTCCATGAACACCACTGGTGCATTTTCCAGACCAAAGGGCATAACCACATACTCATAGTGGCCATATCTACTTCTGAAAGCTATTTTAGGAATATCCTCCTTCCATAACTGCAATTGATGGTATCCTAATTGCAAATAAATCTTGGAGAACCACTTATCTACCCTAAATTGATCAAACAGGTCATCAATGAATGGAAGTAGATATTGGTTCTTTATCATAACTTGGTTAAGATTATGATAATAAATACACAGCCAAAGAGTTCCATCTTACTTTTCAACAAAAAAAATATTCACTACCCATGGAGACGTACAAGGTTAGATGAACCCTTTGTTTTCTAACTCTTCTAACCAAAATTTCAATTCCCTTAATTATGTTGGTTCCATCCGGTAATATGGAAGTGAGATAAGACTAGTCCCTAGAAGAAGATCAATCATAAACTCCACTTCTCTCACGAGTGACAACCCTGATAATTATTCCAAAAAAACATCCATAAAATAATCAACCACTGCCATAAAACAACTTCTCCCAACCTCTCCCATCAATTCCAACTACAAAGTCGTTAACTGGTATGAGATATTTCCAACCACTGGTGCTAAAAAATCTACTTCACCAACCTTCACATTTTTCTCACCTCTAAAGAGGTTCATAATTCCACCCCCATCATAAAAGTAACTATTCATGCATAACAGTCAGTGTGGGACATAAACATCATCAACCAGTACATACCCATAATTATATCATACACATCCATATCAAGTACTGAGAAGTCCCAAATCAACTCAACCTCATCCACAACTATACAACATGCTATACACAGGAAGTCTCGACACTCTCTTTGACCCAGGGGAGTTTGAAGTTTTAAAATAGAAGGCATAATTTCCATACATAAACCAAGAAAATAAATGATATGAGAAAAAATGAATGAATGAGAATCAACCATATAAAAAAATACTTGCATAAGGGTATAATTTAAAAGAATCATATCTTGTACCATAGATGGTCGTGACTGATCATCCATCACAACTTGTTCAGCTCCAAACAATTTCTTACTTACCACACTCTACTCATTACTAACTTTTTGAAACTTTCCCTAATGGGGAGTCGTGGTATTCCTAAAATTACCATGAATAACTTGGCTCTGCTGAAGAGGGGTATATTGTTGTCCCTGTCCCATCGAGGTATAGGATGCATGTGACCCTTGAGTAGTGTTACGAAAAACCGACCTCATAGCCTTACAATAATAATGCTGAAGATGACCCATTTGATTGAATTTATGAAATTCTCAAGGTTGTTCCATAAAATCCCACTTTATGTGGCTTTTATAACCACACTAGAAATCTCCTGGATTATTCTGAGGTTTTAGAGGAAGATTCACCAATTCTGACATTGTATTCTGAGTTATACCCCCACACTAGAAATAAGTGTGCCTCTTATGCTTAATCCCCACATTATAGTTCCCAATATTACCAATGGTCACCAACATTCTTCCTCTGTATGTCTCCTCGAAGATATCCCTTTCATCCAATGATACACTATTCACCATTTCTGTATAATCACTTATACATAGAACAACAATTTTAAAATGAATCTCTTACCTCAAGCTCGATTCAAATATCCACACCTTCAAGGATGCACTATCCTCCACCTCAGGTGAAAACTGTAATATGTTTATAAACTAAGCTTCATATTCTGTCATTGACATGTTTTCATTTTTTAGGATGATGAAATCAATTGTATGCTAAATCTTGAACGTATGAGGGTAGAATTGTTTATTAAAAAATTTATAAAAACCATCCCATGTCACACCTTGGTTTGTTCTAGCATGGATTGCTATCTCCCACCACTGATGTGAAATATCTTCAAAAATGTATGTTGCTAACTTAACTTTTAACTATGATGGTGTTTTGAGGAAATAAAATATCTGATTCATCTTATTCAACCATGATTCTGCCCTTTTCGGCTCTGAATCACCCTGAAAAAATGGGTGGATTCTGTTTTTGGAACTAAATTGAGCGATTCACATGTCTCGCCTCATCAATTCTATTCCCACTTTCCACAACTTGGAGCAATTACACTACACTTTTCACTAGTTGCTGGTTCACCAAGGGCTCAGTTGCAACCACATTTGCAGTAGCATCCTCCGGTTGGTCTCTATGAAAACTACCTGGTACCATTTCTATCAACACAAGAATCACCATAAGTCTCACTCCCTAGAAAATAAAGGATTAAAATTTAAAATTATATCATATTCCAGCTATTACAACCATAGTATTCAAAATTTTCATTTTCCCATGTTCAACCATTTTGAAAAATCCATTATGTTTTGAAGATCAGCCCATTTTCAAAATACCACAACCATTCTATTTTTAAAACTGCACATTTGAAAACCATTACTAGATTTTTCAAAAACCTACACAATCATATCAAAACATCAATCCATTATGTTTTGAAGATCGGCCCATTTTCAAAATACCACAACCGTTCTATTTTTAAAACTACACATTTGAAAACCATTACTAGATTTTTCAAAAACCTACACAATCATATCAAAACATCAATAATTATGCCTAATGAAATATGAAATCTTAGTGGGAAGTCATTTCTACCATGCATTCAATGCTCCTCTCATTGGATACACCCACGATAATGAGATCACACTTCTATAAGTGTCTTGAAACACTTATGTACCCAACTCCTTGGTAACTTGTAGTTCAACATAAAAGGGTTAGATCTTTCCTTTTATGATATAAATTTCAAGTTTAGAAAATCCTATGCCTTAATACCATCCCAACTTAAGAAGTAACAAAGAACGAATGTCAACTCCAAGACCGATAATCAACACCAAGGAACCAAAAAATCATGGAAGTCAAGGATTGAACAAACTGATACCACTTGTAACATCCCACCCCTCCTCAATGGCTTGAGAGGGCAGTATGATGCTACCCATCCTTAGGTGGAATTCCCAAGGCACCAAAGTCTAACAATAAATACTAAGGGCTTCATGGAAAATTGGGGAACAATTTTCCCTTTGAAATAAAAACACCCAACCAAATGTGTCAATACCCAAAATAACTACATGATGCATGCTAGCAATGTTCTACAAGTAAAAAAAACAAAAAGTCCAATACAACCAAACCACTATAATCTAAACCAGAGTACCAAGAGGAAGACTAATCAAAAAAACCCAAAGAGTAAATGACACAACTCCGTAGCTCTATTCCAAGTTCCATGCTCCAAGCACCACAATACCACCCAAACATCACGATGGACCACTAAGTAAATTAGATTCTTTACTTTTACCTGTGACCAAAAGTACAACATATACAAAAACACCAAAGTTCCAAAGAAGGGGGTGAGTAATAATAATCAGTAGGATTTCCCCAAATGACTTACCTACACACGCCATTGGGATAGAACATGTAAGCACAATTTATATAAAACAATTTATATAAATCCATTAAAATGGTTCAACAATTAACAACAAGACAAACCCATCAATACCCTAATAAAATCACCCAAATCAACACAAATCCAAGGAAAGCAACCAACCATGTCATTACCTAATTCACATTTCCATAAACCATTCCAACTTTCATGACCACAAGCATATCCTAACCACATGCCCATGTTTCACACTCACACACACACACACACACCCAAGCTCGGTGTTACCATTGATGGTGGAACTTCATGTCAAAACCCATGAAGTTTTTATAGTGGTACTTCATTCCCACTCCCCTTTGATGGTGATCCTTCATGCCCACTATCCATACTTTCCTAACCATGTTTAACACCGAAATCCAAACCACATGTCAAAAACATCCATCAAGTCACAACAAAAGTCGATTAATAATTTCAATAAAACAACCATTTTTATTTAAAACCATTTACAAAAACTCATTTTCTAGAAATCCTCCATGCCAATGATATTAAAATTATCATTTTAAAATCCAACATCAAGCACATTGCACAATAATATCCCATTTTTACCAAATTCACAAAACTTCAAAAAATGGGTTTCAAACAAGCTTCACATGCCACAAACATCATTAATATGAATAATAAATCATTAATTTGAAATTAAAGCCTTCAAGATCTATCAAAATGGAGATGAGAGTGAATCCACATACCTTAGGGTTTCGATGAAATTGACCAATGCACAACCGCTCCACAAATCCAAGTGAAACTTCCTTGAAAACACCTTATATCTCTTTGAATGACATCAAAAATCCCATATCTCAATATTTTAGGCAAAAAAAACCCTAGATATATATGATACAAGTGTAGATCTAGAAAACTGAGAGACAAAGAACTAGATCTAAGAGAAATTGAGAAAACACCAAGAGAGGAGACTGACCGGAGGGGAATTACCTTCAAAGCACTAAAAAACCCCTCTAAAACGACTCAAAGATGAGTGGGATAGGTGAAATAACCATTAAGTAGAAGAAATACTGATTGAGGCTTGATTGGGAGAAAGTTTGGGGTGTTTTAGGTTAAATCATGAGTAACCTGTTTTTAAAAAGCCATTTTTTTAATTCCGCACACGGTTAGACAAACTGTACACTAACCATGATCCTACTACTCTCCAAAGGGTTACCCACATAGTTTCCTCACATGGGTAGAAAAAATGTGCGCAAACCATGTAAATACCACTACCTCACGTTGCATGGTTACCTAAGAGGTTCTACATAGTTTCACCTAACCGTGCCCAAACTGTGTGCCCTTAGAAATGCCCCAAAACCAACTCAAAACCTTCCCAGACTCTCCAAAACCTTAAAAAACTACCTTAACTACATAAAAATACATAAAAAAGGATCACATACCTCAAACCGTGGGTACTAGAGGAAATATGGTACATTTAAAATTTTTAAGTGACTTTGAAAGGTCACACGGTTTGGCCGCATGGTTTGTCAAACCTTGCGCCAACCATATGGGGCTACTATTTCCCAAAAATTCCAGCTACACAGTTATCCATAAGTGTTTCATATTTTGAGAAACTATTCTTAAACCATTTTAAACCATACTGTCACCACTTATTTCCCTCTCTCACAGTTAGTTGCATGGTTAGAAAAACCATGTGCTAACCGTGCGCCTTGTTCTGTCTACCAAAAAAATTCCATTTCTGAACATGACACTTGATAACTCCAATAATGGAATAAAAGGTAAATAAAACTCAAAATTAGGCATAACAATGACCTTACGGGCGTCAAAAAATCCCCACCATGGAACTTTCCCCCCAAAAAGTCTTCAAGAATCCGAAGAAGAAAATAGGTGAGGTCACTACTTCCTCACCAAATATTCCCACCCCCATGTATTATGGATATCTCCACCACACTTCGAGATAAAATGGACCTATGAGATTTAATTCCCATGAAGCACCTTGTATTGAAGATCCAAAGTACAATTAGGCTACTCCACAACAGTGGTATCAGGATCAAGCTCTAAGTCCTCCCACTCCAACACATGAGATGGTTTTGGATGGTATATTTTCAACTAGGAAACATGAAAGACATCATGGATTATAATTATTCATGGTGGAAACTCCAACCAATATGATACTTTTCCCAAATGGTATACAACATGGAATGGTCTAACATAACATGGACCTAGCTTCCATTTCTTACCCAAGTGATGATGACCTAATCAAACTGATACTCTAAGAAACACTTACTCACTAACCTAAAACTCCAATGGATGATGATGCTGGTTGGAATACAACTCATAGTGAATCTAAGATATCTTTAACCTTTTATGAATCATCCAAACTGTCTCGATCATCTCCTATATGATACTTGGTCTAGCTAAAGAACACTCTCCCAACTCATCCCAACACAAGAGGGATTAACACAGACATCTATACAATGCCTCAAATGGGGACATTTTGATCAATTCATGATAACTATTATTATAATAAAACCCAGCCAATGACAGGTGAATTTACCATGAATATCTGAAATCAAGTATACATTCATGCAACAAATCCTTGAGAGTTTGGTTGGTCTAGTTGGAATGACAATACATTTGCAGGTGATACACCGTTCTCAATTTCAATTGGATTCCCAAAGCCTCCTGGAGTCCCTTTTAAAAAATTAGAAGTAAAACAGGAATCATGGTCTAACACTATTACCAAGGGAACTTCATGAAGTTGAAACACCTCTTGAAATTACAAGCATATAAGTTTCCCTACCTTTATTTAATCCTTAATGTTAAGAAAATGGGATGATTTCATCATAAAATTAACAATCACCCATATGGAATCTTTCCTACTCAGAGTATGAGGTAGTCTGATAATGAAATCTAAAGAGATCTCATCCCACTACTAAAATGGAATAGGAAGTATAAAAAATAACCCAAATAGTCTCTTATGTTTCAATTTGATCCTCTGGTTGGTCAAACACCTAGAGAACAAACCTTCCAGTGTTCATCTCATCTTAGGCCACCAATATTGACCTATCAAGGTATAAAAATATTGGTTTCCCTAGGGTTAACAAACCAAGTAGAATGTTGTGCCTCATGCATCAACTCCTACATTAGGTTCAAAGGAACTACCTGCCACTTCTGAAAAAAAGAGAACTATTGGGACACCGAGACCAACCACTTTAGGTCTACCTACTATTTAAAGCACTTCTAATCTATTGTTACTTGGTGTTGAATATCTTCTTACTTATAACTCAATTGATAAGAGAGGGAATGACCAATAAACTAGAAAAGAAAACTCTCTCTCTATCTTCCTACACTTCTAGACATAGATCAGCAAAAAAACTGATCCACCCAACTCATCCACTAATTCATAAACTGCATGCTTTGGAAGCTTCCTGCTCAATGAATTTGAGATCATGTTCCCCTTCTTGGTTGTATAATCAATATCAAAATCAAAAGTTTGGAGATACTAAACCCAACATCTTTGTCTAAGGTTAAGGTCCCTATGGGTGTACCTAAATCCCTATTAAAGTAAATAAATTATAAAATTCTCCCTAAAGAAGTAGTGCTACCACTTTTTAGCGCATACATTACAATAGTCAATTCCAAGTCATGGGTGATATAATTACACTCATGTGGGCATAGGTTTATCAATCCATAGGCCCCACATGGTCTTCCTACATTATGAAACACCCCAAACCCACACCATAAGCATCATAGAACACCTGATAAGCTCTCCCAGGCTCAAGAATAATCAAAACTGGTGCATATGTCAAATGGTCCTGCAACTTCACAAAAGCATGCTGGCACTTCTCACCCCACTCAGACTTCACTCCATGGTCAAGGAAATCAAGGGATAATCTCACTAAGGTAATCCTGAATGATATTTCTACAATACCCATCCAGTCATAAAAAACTGTGGATATCAAAAACATTATTGGTATACTCCCAAGACATAACTACTCAAACTTTCTATAGATCCATTGAAAGTCCTATATTGGAAATCATGTGGCCTAAAAAATGTACCCCTTAAATCCAGAACTAGAACATGGAAAACTTGTCATATATATGGTTCTCCCTCAAAAAACCCCAAAAAACATCCAAATGGTCTGCATGATCCTCCTTTATCTTGTAATACATAATAGTTCATCCACAAAAACAACCAAAAAGGAGTCCAAAAAGCGATGGAAGATCTGGTTTATCAATTACATGAAAACTGTAGGAGCATTGGTAAGCCCAAATGACATAACCAAATACTCAAAATGTCCATAAAGTCTTCAAAAGGTGGTCTTTGAAATGTCTATTCTTGGACCCTCAAGTAGTGGTACCGAGATCTTATGTTAATATTTTAAATTAATAAGATCCTCTAAGATGATCAAAGAGATCATAGATTCTAGGAAATGGGTATCTATTCTTCATGGTCACCTGGTTATATTTATGATAGTTTATGAAAATTCAGAGGATTTCATCCACATTATTTGAAAATAGCATTGGAGAATCCCATGGTGACACATCAGGATGGATAAATCCCTTTCCCTCAAGATCCTCTAACTAAACCTTCAACTTTTTCAGCTCATCTAGAGCCATTAGATAAGACGGTAAAGAGATCAAGATCATCTTGGGGAGAATATTGATAGTAAAATCAACCTCTCACTGGAGAGAAAACTATAAAAAATAATCTGGAAACACATATGGGTACTTTTATATGACCACTGGAAGTTAACCTACTGATCTATGCTCAATAGAATTGAGAAAAATACTAGAAAATTTTCAAAATATCAACCCTAAATTTAATGCTACCTATGTTACCATCCCTGATCATAGATCCCAATCTCCCTAAAAGACTTGAGTGTTCCAATTAGGTCTAAGGAAATAGACCCTATGGTGGTAGCACTCAAATAGTTCCTTGAAGCTAATAAACCAATCTATGACAATGATAAGGTAGAGAATTTCCAAGTCCAAAATAAGGAAGTCCTAGATGACCACCATGCCAACTACTAAAACATGAAACTCAGGGCAATTAAATCCTTCATCCTTCCTACCCAATGAGGTTATAAAATCCATAACATATGAAATCAAATAAGACCACATATCCAAAGAATCAATAAATTTTAGAAAAACGAATGAATGAGATGAAATAGTGTAAAAAAACTGATTACATGGAAGATGCAATAAACACTTCACCTCTCATAGAGGCCAGCCTAGAATCTGAGTCCTCTATTATAACCTCCATTGTATAGATACACATTTACTCATAAATTCCCTATATCTTCTTCCCCTAGTGATAATATCCCTTACCATGAGGATAAGATCCTCTAACCTTGGAAGCCTCTAACAACACTTGATATCCCTTTGAAAAAGTGGGTCCTACACTACTCCCCCACGAATCTAACTGACAGAGGTTCTAGAGATGTCCTAACTACCCAAAATAGTGGAATATCCTCAGATTCTATGAGCAATGAGGTCTAGTGTGTCCAACCACCCACATTGATAACGAACAATAATCTTACACCCTGAAGATTCCATAGGATCCACTACTACAAAACACACTTTTAACAACACTAAAAATGATCTTTGTCAATTCTTAAAAGTGATAACAATCTAAGTGATATTAAAATTTCATAGCCTTTATCATCACTAGAAAAAGAACTCATAAAGGGTATGTTCATTAGTTCTAGATAAAGTGATGATAAAAGGTACCTTTTTCAGTACTATATTGAGCACTGATAAAGGGGACCTTTATCAATTCTAGATAAAGCACTGATAAAGTCCATTTTAGCTTCTACATAGCTACATCCCTATAGAAACCATGCAAAAAACCTATAAAATAAAACCCAATTAGAATACATAAAAATTAATAGAAATATAAAGTAAACCAGATTGGAATATAAATAACACATTGCACTATCATTTCAATTCAAAATTTATATACAAAATATTTACCATAATGTCATATTTACAATTAACCAAAAAACTTACAACCTATATAAAAATAAAAACTATAATAATCTTTCCAAAAATTAACCTCTATATATAATTATATCCCTACAATAATTTTTTTATTTTAATAAAATTAAATAAAAAATAAACAAATTTTAATTTTAATTTTATATAATCCACATGATAAATTTTATTGTTAATTGTTGTATATATTAATGAGATTATCAGTTAATTATGTGTCAGATTGATGTGTGGTTGATTCCTACACATCAAAAAAATATTATGGATCATTGTCCTAAATCTTGAAAAAAATCTAAGATTTTTTTCTCGATTTTGGACATATGAGAAATGTTTAAAACTAAATTGACTCTAATATTGAAAACACACACATTGATTCATATCGACCACATTTTGTGTCGAACTAATGTATGGTTGATTAATACACATCAAAAATTAATTATAGATCATTTTCTTGAAGTTTTTAAAAGATCTTAGATATTTTTCTTAGTTTTGGATATGTGATACCTTTTTTAAACTAAAATGACACTTTTATATTGAAAACACACACTTCAAGTCATACCGACCACATCATTTTTCGGATTGACATGATGTTGATTCCTACATGTCAAAAATGAAATATGGATCATTTTACTAAATTTTAAAAACAATCCAAGCTCGTTTTCTCATTTTTTATATGTGAGGTGTGTCTTAAACAAAAATGACACTAATATTGAAAACACACACTTTGAGTCATACTAACCACATCGTGTTCTGGATTGACATGTGGTAAATTATTACATGTCAAAAATATATTATAGATTGTTTTCCTAATGTTTGAAGACAATCAGAGCACATCTCCTCAGTTCTGGCTATGTGATACACATTTCAAACTTAAATGACACTTTTATATTAAAAATGCATACTTCAAGTAATACCGACCACATCATGTGTTAGATTGATGTGGATTTTATTACCACATGTGAGAAATATATTATAGATATTTTTTTTATAAAATTTCAAAACAATATGATCTCATTTTTGTGGTTTTGTAAATGTGATACATGTTTTAAACTAAAATGACACTATTATATTGAAACCACACACTTTGAGTCATATTAACCACACCGTGTGTTGGATTTATGTTTAGTAAATTTCTACAAATAAAAAATTTATTATGGATTGTTTTAATACTATTTGAAAACAATCAAATATCATTTTGTTAGTTTTGGATACGTGATACGCGTTTTAATCTAAAATGATACTTCTATATTGAAAACACCGAATTCAAGTCATGTCGACCACATCATTTGTCAGATTGACATGTGGTTGATTCCTACACCTAAGAAATATATTATAGACCTTTTAACAAATATTTGAAAATAATATGATCTTTTTTTCTCAGTTTTGGCTATTTTATGTTTGTTTTAAACTTAAATGACACTTTTGCATTGAAAACATGAACTTTAGATCATATTGACCACATCGTGGGTCAGATTGATGTGTGGTCAATTATTACAAATAAAAAATGAATTATGGATCATTTTACTATATTTTTAAAATAATATGAGATCATTTATTCAGTTTTGTCTATTTTATGTGTGTTAAAAACTATAATGGCACTTTATTATTGAAAACACACACTTCAGGTCATATCGACCACATCATGTGTCATATTGATGTGTGGTCAATTCATACATGTGAAGAATGAATTATTGATATTTTTCCTAATGTTTTAAAATAAAATAATATTTTTTCTCAGTTTTGTCGATTTTATGTACGTTTTAAACTAAAATGAAACTTCTGTTTTGAAAACATGCACTTCATGTTATATCGACCATATAGTGTGTCTGATTGATTTGAAGTCAATTACTAAAAATGAAAAATGAATTACAGATTATTATCATAAATTATGAAAACAATATGAGCTCATTTTCTTAGTTTTGGTGATTTTATTTTCATTCTTAACTAAAATGACACTTTTCTATTGAAAACACACACTTTGGGTCATATCAATCACATCGTGTGTCGAATTAATGTGTAGTTAATTCCTACACATGAAAAATATATCATGGATCATTTTACTAATGTTTGAAAACAATATAATCTATTTTTCTCAATTTGGGATATTTGATATGTTTTTTAAACTAAAATGACCCTTTTTATTGAAAACATGCACTTTGGGTCATATCAACCACATCATGTGTTGTATTGATGTGTGTTAAATTCCTAAATGTGAAAAATAAATTATAGATCATTTCCCAAAAGTTTGAAAACAATATGATATTTATTTATTAGTTTTGGATATTTGATGTGTGTTTTAAACTAAAATGGCACTTTTGTATTTAAAACGTGCACTTAGAGTCATATCGACCACATCTTATTTCATATTGATATAAGGTCAATTCATACACATGAAAAATTAATTATGGGTTGTTTTAATAATTTTTGAAAATAATAAGATCTCTTTTGATCAATTTTTTCTATTTGATGTTCATTTTTAACTAAAATGGAACCTTTCTATTAAAAACACATAATTCCGGTCATTCAACCACATAATGTGTTATATTGATGTGCGGTCAATTCCTACACATGAAAAATGAATTATGGATCATTTTTCTAAAGTTTGAAAATAATCCAATTATTTTTCTCAGTTTTGGCTATTTGATGCGTGTTTTAAAATAAAATGACTCTTTTTTATTGAAAACATACACTTTGGGTCATATCGAACACATAATGTGTCATATTTATGTGAAGTCAATTTTTACACATGTCAAATGAATTATAGATCACTGTCGGAAATTTTGAAAAAAATCCAAGATCATTTGCTTTGTTTTGGCTATTTGACATGTGTTTGAAACTAAAATTGAACCTTTATATTGAAAACAAGCACTTCATGTCATATTGACCACACCATGCCTCAGATTGACATGAGGTCAATTCTTAAACATGATAAATGAATTATGTATCATTGTAATAAAGTTTGAAAACAATATATTCTTGTTTTCTTAGTTTTGACTATTTAATGTTTTTTTAAACTAAAATGACACTTTTGTATTGAAAAGATGTACTTTGAGTCATACCTACCACATAAGGTGTTGGATTGATGCACAGTAAATTCCTACAAGTGAAAAATTAATGGATTATTATCTTAATGTTTGAAAACAATCTAAGCTTGTTTTCTTGGTTTTGGCTATGTGACAAGCATTTTAAACTAAAATGACACTTTTATATTGAAAAAAATACTTTGGGTTATAACAAACATATCATGTATCAAATTTTAATGTGATCAGTTTATATAGGTGAAAAATTAATTATGGATCATTTTACTAAAGTTTGAAAACAATATGATATCATTTTCTCATTTTTGAGCATGGGACATTTGTTTTGAACTAATGTGAATATTTATCAAAATATGTATTAGGTAAAAATGATAAGGAAATTAACTAATTTTTTTTCATAAAATGATGATAAAATTAACTAAATAATTAATAGTAAGGAGCCTCTTTATGATTTCTATATACATTCTGAAACCATGTATTCTACCCATTCATTTCAAAACAAATTCATTTTCTCCATTATACTTCTCCTTGAGAAACAGATCAAAAATAATATATAAGAATTTTAATACTAATGTTCCACACCACAAATATATTTCTAAGGTCATATCTCATACTAGATCAAAAAAATAAAATAGGTAGTCACCTAAATTTGAAATCAGTGGGAATTTTGAGACCATGTAGGGTGCCCACTCATCTCTAAATAAATTTAATTCTCTTTGAGTATATATATTGTCATAAATATTATTAGTACTGAAAAAATATAGAATTTTTTTATTAAGAAATATTTTTAATGAAATTCTAATAAACTTTATAAATTTCCTATTTAAGGATTATATTATTTTGGTGGTTTATGATATCTTTTATAGATTTTCAAAAACAATATCAACATTCGTTGTTGTTATAATGCTTCACAAACAGCAGAAACATTGACCAAATAAGTAAATTGTTGTGAAATATGTTTTGATATTTAAATATTTCTATAAATACCTTAATTTGTTTCCATTTCAAGTAACACGTAGGCTTATTCTATTTAGCCACCGACTTCATACTGTAATTTAGCCTATATTTAATAATCTCTCAATCCTAAAAAAATTCTTATTAAGACACATAATGAAACATATAATTCAAATTTTATCTATAAAATATATATTGTGATGAATTATAAATTCACAATACACATCATGTGTGGTTATTTTGATGGATATCCATGCATTGGATCCAAAAAAAATAAATATTCACGGTATCCAGATTGATTGCAATCAACATCCAGTGATTCCTAAAAAAATAAAAACAAATAATTAATGAAAAAATAAAATATTTTATATGACTATATTGAAGAGTTTTACCCCTAAATTATAGGCATAAAAATGAGCATGTCATCTCTTATTTTCTTCCAAATTCCTTATTTAACTCATATTTTTTCTTATGAATTTATTTCAAATCCAATGTAAATTCATTTTTTGAAATGAAAACGGGATTAATGAATACAAATTTTGATTCTTAATGTTTTCCCTTTATATATTAGTAATATAAATTCTTGTATAAAATATGAATAGTTATTAACTTTAATGAACATATTAGATTAATTTTTTGGGTAGATGTATTATGAAAATGTAACTTTTTTATGCATTCACGACTGATACTCCCATCCATTAAAACTTGAGAATATCATTTATAATCTTGAGACCAACCATGTTTCTAATGATAGTTCCAAATATTTATTCTTCATATAGAATAAATAACACATATCCATCGTTAAATGTGGTGTCTGTATGAAGTTGCAATGATAATATATGTTGCAGTGGAATTAGAGAGGAGAAGGTTCTCCTCAAAGGTATTTTTGATTTCTTTGTTGATTCACTAGATTGTCTTGATCCGACCTTTCGTTTCCCCATTGTTTTATCTATATGTAATACTATAACTCAATTTAGACCTTTTTTCATCCAATATTACAGGTTTTTCATTTGAAAAAATTTCGTAAGGAAATACCTCATGTGTAAAGACCCGTAAAATTCAAGGGAAATTTTTTTCTTAATTTTCTTTGGAATTTTACAAGAACGCAGTTTCTGACGGAACCTGATTCCGAGGCCGGTGTGCCCGGAATCAATTTCCGAAGTTTGGCTCGGGTACGTTCAGTGAACGAACGAGTGGGTTTTCCTATCTTTTAAACTGGTGCTCGGAATTGAAATCCGATGGCACCGATGAACTCGCAACGCCAGTAATCGCTTAAGGGAACCTTTACCGTAGTTGCATTTGTGCGGGAGAAGAAGTTAATAATTGGGGTTTAATTAAAAAAAAGTAAATAAAATTGTTAAATCAATTTTATTTCTTTTTCAAGTGGTTAGTTTCTCCCATGGGAAGTTGGTGGTGGAGCCCACGTCCACCCAACTTCCCATGTGTGGATATTTAAAAGTGTGGGGCCCACACGAACCCCCCCACCTTTTCTTTTTTCCCTAACTCCCTAACCCCTCTTAACCCCTCACATTCCTAACTCCCCATTAACTCACCATCATTAATATTTGTCAACTTGTTGTAATTAATTTGGTGAGTTACTTGTAAGTTTTTGAAATTCAAACAATTGAATTTCAAATGCTTTTTTGTGTTAATAAAATAAGTTTAGAACTTATTTTGTTAGGGGTTGGTGTTGGGTTGTTTGATAGATTTTTGGAGAAAAAGATAAGGAACACCTTCTTCCTCGATGAAGAACACGAAGAACACCTAGGCTCCGACGAAGAACGTCGTCACCATAAGAAGAGAAAGGCGTGCCGTCTCTTCTCTTCTTCGCAGCCGGTGTGTTTCCGAAAATCGACGACGCCACTTCTTTCGATCTTCTTTCCGTGTCAATGAAAGGAGACGCCACTTCCTCCTCGGGTTTTCTCTGTCAACTTACGAAGCTTCTCCAGTGACGTTTCCTCTTCGGATGCACCTCGACATCAACGGAATCGACGTTTGTTTCCCGCGACACCCGACCTCCGCGACGCTTGTCTTCCACAGCTTGTTGACGTGCTCCGCTCTTGAAACCGAGGTAGGGGATTATTTTTATTTTATTAAATTATTTCTATTCTTGATTCTAGCATGTCGAACTTTGTGGCTAATCGACTAAAATGTTAACGTTTAACGAGAGGGGGCTTGACCGCACAAACACGGACTAACCCCCTCCTATGTTCATGATTGTTTCTTTGTGAATGAAATGGGATGGCGTGGTGCCGTCGCACCACGCGAGAATCGCTCGAAAAGTATTACGTGACGCCGTCGCGCCACGCTGAGAAGTCGAACAAGAACGCGACGCCGTCACGCTGCGTCGAAGGAAGTCGAAGGCGCCGTGACCGGAGCGGAGCCGCGGCGGAGGGGCGCGGTGCCGTCGCACCGCGCCGGACGACAAGGGCCGCGAACGGTTCTAGGCCGTGGCGGAATATGGTGACCGGCGGCCAGCCGGGCCGCCGGTGTCGGAGCCGGAAGGGGACCGGCCACCGCCGGTCCCGTTGAGAAGGAGCCGACCGGCCAGGTCGGGCCGGTCGGAAAGGAGAAAACCGGGGGAATTAAATTTCCCCGGCCAGCATCAATGGCCCCCCATAATGAAGGGGGGGGGGTTACACAAGGGGGGAAGGCGCCCCCCTCTTTTTTTCCAACAGCGTGGACGAAGCCGAGCCGGCAGCGCGCTGGGCACGCTGCACTGAGCCGGACCGGCGCCTGGCCGGTCGGCCAGGCCGGGCCGAGCCCAGCCGGGCCGAGCCCAGCCGGGCCGGGCCGCGCCAGGACGGGCCGCGCCGCGCCGGGCCGGGCCGCGCCCATCCGGGCCGGGCCGACCCAGTCCCGGACGGGTCGACCCGGTTCGGGCCGACCGGGGGGGTCTCGGGCCGGGTCGGTCCGGGCACGAAACCCTCGTTACCAAACTATTTGGGTTCAAATGCCCATAACTCGGGATACGGACCTCCAAACGATGCGCCGTCAGCGGAGATGCGATCCTTGGATCGAGACGGTCGTTTCAGTATATTGCACTCAAGGTTTCGGAATACTTTGAGTTCGTCCGGGTTGGTTCGTACACGAAACCAACCGGGCCCTCAGAGCGGAAATGCTCATATCTTGAGCTACGGACGTCCGTTTGATGTGCCATCAACTTTGTTGAGTTCCTCTTAGTGAGACAGATCTTTTGGCATACTCCGCCCGAGGTTTGGATGCATGTGGAGTACGGTCGGGTTGGTTTTTCCTTAAAAACCAACCGGGCCCCTGGGACGAAAAAACCAATAACTCTCAGACCGGGCGTCCGATCGACGCGCCGTCTGCGACATTGAGTTCCTGATGATGATACAGAACTTTTGGATACATCAACTCTGGACTATGTGACAGTTGATGTATCAGCCTCTCGGCTCGTGGAGCGGACCCTCCCGAACGAGCTTGCTGTGTGTGGGAACCCTAGAGCTGGCTGCGACTGCTACTGTGACTGCGACGACGACTGTGCAGAGATCCTCAGTGGATTCGACGACGACGACTACAGCACTCAGCGATCCTGTGTGGATCAGTGCAACCTATCATGTGTGGGTCCGATCCTGTGTGGGTCAGCGCTCTGCGGTCCTGTGTGAACCAGCGCCTACAGATCCTGTGTGGGTCCGATCCTGTGTGGGTCTTTGCGGGGGTTAGTACCTATCGATCCTTTGTGGGTCCGACGACTTAGATGGATCAGTGATCATCTCTATCATATTTCGAAGAAGTATACCTGTGTGAGCTGAATCCTGTTTCTTTCCTGTGTGGATTGTGTTGTGCTATCCTGTGTGGATTATGTTTTTCTTTCCTGTGTGGAATACGAATACTTTCTTGTGTGGACTGGGTTGTACTTGGGATCGGAGGTTGGAGCGTATTGGAATTGATGACTTAGGTATATGTATGGGAATATACCTAAGCAGTTTTGGTTGTTACTTCGTGATTGTATATTTCCTTTGTGGTTTATCCTTTGTGGATTTTGGGAGACCTTCGGGGGTCTCGGGGTCCCTACTGAGTAGCTTATACTCACCCCTGCACGGGCTACGCCCGCACTACGTTGTGTTGGTTGCAGACGACGGACAACATTGATCGTGGTTGAGGCTTGCAGAGCAGGACGGTACCTGGAGGTGGACCACTGGGCGGGACGTACTCAGAGCGGACGGCGGGACCCGAGGAGCTGTGGAGCTATCTGTACCCACCCTTCAGGTGGGATTTCCAGTGGACAACTCGGCGTGGCTGCTTTTACTTTTCAGTTGCTGTTTTCCTTTTCGAGTTGTACTTTACTTTCAGTTTGGGTTTGTATATTGGCCCACTTCCTTTCCGCACTTTCAGTTGTACTCAATTTTTACTTAGTGTTTACTTTTCCGCTTGCTTACTCTATGGTGCTTGTTTACTTTACAAAGGCAATGCCTTCCCTTTTTACTGGGATTTACGCCTTGGTGCTAGTCGCCAGCCCCTGGCCTATGGAAGGTGGGCTTGGGGTAGTCACGGCACGGGCTCCGAGGACGGGTCGTGACATCATTTATCTTTATAATATTAGATGGCCATGCTATGAATGTTACAATAGCATCATTGACCATTGTAATATCTAGATCATCAAGTGTAATAGGAAAATCAGCACTCAGATCTTGAACTACCTCAATCCCCACTATCATGTGATATTTTGGGATTTATTTTTTATGTAGAATGTATCCTGTGATATTATACACTACACCCCTCACAACACTGAGGTGTGTGGGTGTTGGAAGATACAAATTACATACAACTTTTCCCTACAGAATTTTAGTAATATAAATTTATCAAAAGTTGTTTGATTCACATTTAGGATAAAGAGTAATGAAAAAATTGATTACCTTGGGTAAGGTATGTGGTTTAGGGGAATGACTAGACTAAAATCTAGTGGGGTCATTTGTTTGTTCTTTTTATGATCTTTGTTCCACCACTGGTTCACTTTTATCCTATCAAATATATTGGTCTTCCAAACCAGACCGAAAAATAATATATTGAAAAGCTTATATTTTCTTGTGTAATATATTAATAATCTAATATGTATCTTATTAAGGTTTTTTTCTTCTTGAAATATGTTTGAGGAGACACTCTAAAACCTACACCTCTAATGTGACCATATTGTTCTGGCTGCTTCAAAGCTACTGAAAGTAGTTTTTCTTCCTGTACGGTCACTGCTAATTCTTGTGTCCAAACCATATAAAAAACTTATGAAAATAAATAGATATTTTTATGTAATACTTTTATAAATCATAATTAATTACTATTATATCATACTTATACATGTTTCCCATAATTCCTTTGTGTTTTCATTAACTATTTTACCCTCCTTATTTACACAAGCCTCCTTCTATAACACATGATGTGGGATATAAGTGGATGAAAATTTTGATTCATAAATATTTATATAAATAAAGTAATATATATTGTTTCATATCATAGAAATTTTTTATTGTTTATTTAAAACATATACCATTTTCATCTCTAGTGAATCATATCCAATCCTTACTTTGTGATAGGGGTACATTGGTTTTGATTAATTTTATTTAATTCCATAACTCCTTTATTGTTCCATAAATTAACAATTTTGAATCAAATCAGATAAAATAAATATTGTCAAATAAAATATTATTGGCTACAATTCACCTAAAATGATTTCTCATCATGAAAAATGATGAAAAAAATTCCATCTTTCCTGCTGTATAATGTGTGCATAAGAAACTAGTTTGTGGGTATTTACTTTCCCCTTAGAATCCCTAAGATGAAACTTGGTATGAAGAGTTTTGAAGCCTCTATGGTCTTTTACAATGGAAATTAAGACATATTTCTTATAGAAGTCATTTAAAATAAACAAACTCTATAAGGAATAGTGAAAATTAAAACAATGTTTCAATATATAATTTTTAGGTAAAATAGAGAAAGTATATCATAACATCACCTTTATATCTTCACAAAGGGTTTCCTTCATTACAGGTGGACATGGAGCCATGAATCTATATCAATCAGCACATTCATCCTCATTGTGACCCCAACATAACTAATGAACATTGGCTTGTTGGGGTAAATAGGTTGGCTGTGTTGATTCCATCCAACCTCAAATTTTATACCCTTACTTATTGCCTTGATAATTTTAAACAACACTGTGATGCTATGTTGTTCTTGTTTTTTTCATCAACATGGTGTTGATTCCCTAATAATTATGCCATTTCAGCATCGACTGTTTGTTCTTCCCCTAGATTGGTAACATCATCATGTGTAAAAGTCATTGTCTGTATGAGTAGTCAATAACATAATTTATATTACATAAATATAGTAGATAACACATAATATTATAAGTAAAAGCATAGTATATTAAAAAATACTTTAACCTACTCATTGAACTCGATTTCTTTTCTTTAAAGTTTGATGGGATTTTCTCCTCTATCAAGATTCCAAATACCCTCTTGGTGGTCCCCTATAATGTACAAGAAATTTTCTATATTAGGAATTCCAAAAAATGATTGTGAAGTCCCAATTAAAGGGTAATCCTTGATTTAATTTTTATCTAACCCTATAGTTGTTTTAGTCACCAGAAAGAAAATTTATCAATTCTTGTTTTCTAGATTTGAGACATAAAATACCTTCACTACTTGTGATGCTATTATGAATGGATCATCCTTCTCCACTTCCATACTAGAATTTACCTTTGTGAAGTTCATTTCATCAACTTTCACTACACTCTCATTTCCAACCCATTTAAAATGGAAAATCCACACTTAAAATGTTGTATAATCCAACTCCTATATCTATTCGATGATGTAGAAATATGATATATTCATATAAATTGGATTTCTTTCCCTGGAACAAGATACGTGCCTCAATTTCTCTATAAACACAACTCCACTATTTTTTATCATATTGTGGTAATCATGATCTTTTATATAGAATATATAAGCATTAATTACAAAACCAATGTAAGATATAAAATTTTCAGTTGGTCCTCTGACTAGGCATAGAAGTCATTTGACAATTGGATTCAGATTTTTAGATAACTACTTATAAATATGGTCTCAGGACCATCCTATAAACTATGGATTATGTGTATTTGATACCCATACTTCATCCCTTGATGGATTCAAATCCCGAAGAATTTATTAGTTGGCTTCAACATATGTATCAAAATCTTCACTATTATGTGAAATGTAAAGGTGACCTTGATCTCGATTTATGATGGTAATTGTAACAACATCTCTTTTATAAACTCCTTCGCCTATAAGGCATCCACTATGACGAGACTTTAGAAGACCTATTCTATCAAAATATAATAAGTAATTGGTATATAATTCAACATCTTCTTCAACAATACATCATTCTACAATAAAACATTCTGTATGACTTCTATTCATGATGCACCCTTTCAAAATCTTCATATAACATTTAATGGGGTACATCTATCTATAATGGTTAGGACCACATAGTTGAACAACTCTAAAAAAGTTAACTATCAAGTGGACCATTATATCAAAGAATTATGGTCATAAGAACATATATAATTCACATAATATGATTTTAACCTCCAAATTCATGATTGGAAACTTCGTTAGGTCTATAACTTTACTGTATATGGATTTAAAAAAGAATCCAAGTTTAGTTAATTTATATCATACATTTTTTTGGTAGAATGCAGTGAAAATAGACATGAATTAAATATTTAATCAAAACATTACAATCTGATATTTTAGTCCCTCTAACATCAAATTATTCATTGACATGAAATTCTTGATATTTTAGGAATACCCCTCTAGAACTTTTACACCATTAAGAAAAATGAAAATTATATATTTTCTTGCTTGGAAAGAGTGTAAGCTACTAGAGGAAGAAAAGTATGGCTTTTACCATTCATCAGTGCCAACTCTTCCCTTATCCCCATATCAGTCATGTCCAACCTAGCCTTGATGTCATATTTTGTTTTTATAGGAACATTTAGTAATGTTCCAATAACACTATAAAATAATTTTTTTTCCGACATGAATGAAATGAAGAAAATGTCTAATGTATAAACAATTATAGTATAGTAATTCAAAGAAAATTGATATCTTTTTCTAACCTGGTTTCTTAAGGTTTTTCTAAAATGGTTTACTGAAAACAGTTTCAATATCTTTTAATTTATCAAACAGTTTATCACCCATTTGTGGAGATGGTGTTGTACCTTGTTCGGTATTCCCATCAAACATTGTCATCTATGATCGATATATATGCCACCGAGGTAAAAACTTCTGATCTCATAAAAACAAAATCTTCAAGGAATGTTTCAACCAAATTGAGTGTGTTTATTCTTCACAATTGGGACACCCCAATATCCTTTTAATGCTATAGCCTAAAAAATTTACATAAGAGGGAAATTCATTTATTATCCCATACAACATGGACCTTAATGTGAATTATTCACTTATATGAGAATCATACATTGTAACACATGTATCCTACATCATTTTAAGACCTCCATTCAATGGATCCCAATATACATCAATATCATCACTGGGTTGTTTTGGTCCATATATAAACATAGATAATATAATGTTTTTGTGATTTATGCATAACCATGGAGTCAAGTTATAATTTACCAACATAACTAGCCATGCACTATGTGTACTAATTTGTAAAAAAAAAGGATTTTTTCTATTTTTAGATAATGAAAGAAATAATTTTCTAAACTAATTTACAAAATTAGGATACCCATAATAAATTTTATTCTATTGAGGAGATTCCGTTGGATGACATAGTTTCTCATATTTAATTCTTATATCTGCATTCCATTCCAATTGTCTCACAGTTTCCTGAAATCCTTATAGTCTTCTAAACCATGGAATTATAGGAAAGTACCATAGAACTTTCAAAGGTCTTGATTCATTTTTACTATATAAATTCACACCACACTTTGGGAATTTTAGGATTGATTCATGATCCTTGAGAAACAATATGAAATCATTTGGATACGTATCTATTTTTTAGAGATCATTCCCATCAAACATAGAATTCATTTAGCATCATATGTTCAATACAGAAGTTAATTTTCTTCTAGTAACATATCATTTAGGAGACAAAGTAGTATTATAAGCTGGTGTTGCTCTATTAACTACCATATTTCCAATTAAATAACTTGAATATAGCTAACAATGTTGTGTATTTAGTAAAAATGGTATATAATGGTCTCTTAGAATAACTATTTAACTTCTCAAATAACATTCTAAAATCATGAAGGTCATCCTCAATTTCCATTTTCATTTCTTACACATGATCTACATCACTATTTACATTTGTATTCATATAAAATGATCTATAAACAATAGTTTCATCCCAATCAGTGTGCATGTTCAGTTTTGACCTATGTTTAGTCTAATATTTATAGCTATGATCTATTATGTAACAAATAAAATATTCTTTAAACTCTTCCAGACTAATTTTTATTGAATAAAGAAAACATAAACATGGAAAAAGTATTTGAGAATGGTTTTATGCATGCTCTATTTCAAACTGATGAAATATTTAACTCCAGATTCATACTCTTTTGTCATATGATTAGCATGCATACATTTTTGATCCATATTCATCCTATTAGGTTCATAAAATATTCATTTTGTACAAAAATAAATAAATATACATAATATATTCATAATAAAAGGATAAATTTATAGATAATTCTAATAAGGGGAACCAAACATTTCAATGTTACTCATTATAATTCCTGAAAAGTTATCATTTTAAACAAGGTTGACATGAAAATAAACAACCCAGAGTAAACATGTTTCTATTGGTCAAGTATTTTTATTTTATGTTGTGTGGGATAGAAAGGTGGTAATAAATATTTCAGTAAACAAAATTTATTTATTATTGGATGACAAACATCCCTTGGAAATTCATTCCATTTCTTGTCATTTAATTGTGACCTAACTTTCTATTTTTTTAAAAAAATATATTTCCTTAGAACATATAAGTTCATGTAATCTCTAGATTTTTAAACAAGGTCAAAGAGCTTGTAATTTCATAAAACAAATGGATAAAAATGTTATTGATGATAGAAATATAGTTGGATTTCATGTTACTCTCTTTTTCTATAGATTATTATAGACCATGTATTATATTAATACCAAAAAATATATTTATACAATAACTCACTGAAGAACCGCTATTATAAAAATAGTTGAGTTATCAAGCTTAGGTGTATTTCACATATACAACAACATCCAAAATCACATTCTGGTTTCCTTAAAAAACCACAACTATTTTCTATTAATCATCATTCCCAAAAATTCTGTTAGCATGGATTTAACATCATTGAAATCCAAAAAATTCTGATTCCACCTATAATAATGAAACAAATCACTATAATATATCTCCCACATCAATTAGTCAAAACCTTCACAGGTATATCCAAAAGAGTATACTCATTTTAAATAAAAACCACACACCATGTATGTTTAGGGGAGAGTATAATAAACTTTATAAAATTATTCCACTATCTTCTAACCCTAGATGTGTCTGATATAAATGGGGTTTTAGTTATAAATTTTTATGGGTGACACTCAAACCATTCCCAATGATACACAATAAATGAAAATAATAATATTATTGTGTACATGGATTCTATGTGAAAAAAATTTATATTTTATATAAAAAACATGCATAAAATATTTTAGTTAAAATTAAAGTAATGTGAATTAAAAATATATAATTCCACAAAACATAATAATTTATGACATATTAATATAAAATAAATTCATATAATATTGATAATGATATTAAAATAATAATAAAATCACTAAAAAAAATAAGAATACCCCGTTTATTAATGAATCATGAAATAAACTTTTCATCAATATCAAAAGGAAATTAAGTCCATAATAAAAACATATTTCATTATATTTTTGTTTCCTAAAAAGAAAAATTATTGAAAGATGATACTCTAATGGTCATGAAAAATAAAATACACAATGTAATGACATGTTTAAAAAATACATTTTGGTTTTAATCCATGGGAGTAGGAGGGGTACTTGGAAGAAAATGGGCTTAATTTTTTGATTTTAATCCACATGAGAAGGAGAGATACTTGAAAATTGGAGCTAATTTCCAACTGTACACTGAAAAAACCTTGTACTTATCATTTTTAGTCACCACCTTACATGATAAGTGGGAAGTGTTTTTGCGGTACACAACTAGGATCTCCCTGAAATCAGAGTGAGAAATAATGATGAATGAGTGATAATAAACATAAAGGTGATGGAGATGGTGAAAAAAAATGGCTTGATATAGGATTGATTGGGTTGGAACATGAAAATATGAGGGATACTTGGAACTTGGAGCCGATTACCAGCTGTGCACCACAAAAACACTACCAACTTATAATTTTCAGTCAACACCTTACATGATAAGTGGGAAGGGTTTTTGTGGTTCACAACTAGGAGATCCATGAAATTAGAGTGATAAACAACAATGAATGAGTGAATATGAATATGGAGGAGAGGGATAGGGTGAACCAACAATGGACCGAGGAAAGAGTGATTGGGTGTAGAACTGGTGAGGTAGATCGAGGAAAAATAAGTTCTCTTGCATGCGTGTTGTTCAAACCATTTAGGAAAATTAAAAACAAACAAAGATGTTTGAAGGGGAGAAACATTTCGAAAGTGATCACATACCTCGATTTTAATATATAATTATTGTTGGAAGGAGTGGATACTCAAGAGGGGGGGGGGGGTTGAATTGAGTTCCAATTTAAAAATTTCTATTTAAAATATTTGAATCAAAATCCCCCAATTCATAAAACAAGTTAAACTGTAGTAAATTTATAAAGATTGTAAATGCTCAATCAGTTTCTCAAAGATTGATTACTTCTCAGTTAACTTAATCTGAAGATTAAGTTAGCTTTTTAAACTAACTTACTAGTTCACAATAATTACAGACACTTGCTAGTTCAACTATCAGAGTTACATTAAAACAGATTTGAGTTTCAAAGTAAATAGCAGCGGAATATTCAAAATAGTTTTAACAAACGAAAAATTCACAATAGTTTTAAAACAAGAGGTTTAGTCTCAAGATGAGACTTAGTCCTCTCAAATAGTTTATATAAACTATGATCCACACCCTGGATTGAGGTTTTACAATAGTACTCAGACTGTTCAGGTCCTCAGACCTCTACCACAATTCTACATGGGTAAACAATAACAACATCACTCAGGCTGTCTAGGTCACACTTGACCTCTTCCAAAAATCACAGTGGGATACAATAAGATGTAAAAAGTTTGGTGTGAGGATTTAGTATCCTCTAGTTCAACCCAGGAGTCAGTGTGTGTCTAAATAGGCAGATGCACACACACTAGTCAAAATGTTAAACAAAGGTATACTATAGAGGAAATAAATGGATAATGAGTTTAGAATTATTTGAATGATTTCAGATGAGCTCTGGATTCATTTGTATGTTGTAGATGTTATTCGAGTCCTTTTTGGTGAAGATGACACAAAACAGAGTGTCGTTGTTCTTCCTAGCTACAGTTATTCAGCCTTGTGCATATGATTTTCAGTAAGGAACAACCACTCGACTTCAGTTTTTGTTCCAGGTGAATGATCTTCTTAAAGCTCTCTGGTTTGGACAAGTGTTATTCAAGTTCTTCTTTTGTTTCGTGGACCTTCACACACACATACGCTCTTTTCTTATTTTGTGTCTCTGTCTATGAATCTTTTTATATTTTTTTGTTTCTCTTTCACTGAAGATCGATCTTCCTTTTTATTCCTTGAGATCTGGTAAAGGGAATGATTACCTTTTTGACAGGTACGAGGTACAGTTCCCTGACATCCAACAACCAACATTAATTAATAGAAGGTTCATTAAATTAATCAAATATGACCGTTGGAATTAAATAAGAGTTAATAAAAATTCAAGCAGTTTTCATGATTATCAGTGAGTCATGAGATCGGTAGGTCATTTGAATTTTCATAGGTATTGGTAGGTCATGTGATCCACATCGGCTTTGGTAGGTCATTTTATCTGCATCGGCTTTAGTAGGTCATGTGATTAGCATCAGTTTCGGTAGGTTATTTGATCAGACTCAGTTTCGGTAGGTCATTTGATCAGTATCGGTTTCGGTAGTTCATTTTATCTATATCAGATTCAGTAGGTTATTTGATCAGCATCAGTTTCGGTAGTTAATTTGATCAGCATCAGCTTCAGTAGGTCATTTGATGAGCATCAGCTTCAGTAGGTCATTTGATCAGCATCGGCTTCGGTAGGTCATTTGATCAGCATCAGCTTCGGTAGGTCATTTGATCAGCATCGGCTTCGGTAGGTCATGTGATCAACATCGGCTTCGGTAGGTCATGTGATCATCATCGGCGAGACAGTTGTATCATTGGTGTGACCGTTTTCATCGGTACAACCGTTGTCATCGGTGCAACTGTTGTCATTGGTTTTCCATGTCAGTGACTTTTCCATCAGTTTGTGACATCGGTGTCTCATTCCTTTAACTATCGGTGACTCAAGAATATAACTAATGGTGAGTCAAAAACATAAAATTCTCACAAAGTGTCTGTTTAATCCAGAATACTTCCAGGTCAATAGTAAACCATAAATAATCATAGATAAACATATATAGGCATGATTAAAAATATATAAACACATTTATAACCGATTGAATAATTGACTAAATTGACTTATAAAAGAAAAAACAATGATTTTTGATTATTAAAAGAATTATCGCACAGTAGGTTCAACAATCTCCCCATTTTTGATAATCACAATTCTATGGAATAAATGAATAGGGAAGACGATATAACACTCAGTATGATCCCCCTATGTGAAAAAGAATATATCTCTAAAGGTAAAACATGTCATCAGAGCATGGCATCAGATCATAAACAAAGTTAGAGTATATCAACATAGCATTAGAGCTAGAAAACATGACATCAGAGCTAAGAATATATCAGAGCTATATGCCTATTGGAGCTTATATAAACAATATCATGACATTAGAGCTTAAATCTTATTTAGAGCTTATATATTGGTCTCCCCTTGCTTATACTTATATATACTGTTCTACCCCTTTGGTACTATCAAAAATAAAAAGATAAAGTAAAGAGAGAAAAAGAAGAAAGTTTCATTAAAATAACATCTGAAAAGATATAAGGAAAATACACCCTACCAAAAATGACAGAGACATCTATTTATGGGAGTGCGAAGGTGCTTTCCCTTTAGCAGATGGAGGAATGGATGGGCCATAAGGTTCTTTGGTGGAAGATTGATTTGGATGGATGGAGAGAGGTGGTAAGACAACTCTGGCTGGAAGCAAACTGGGTGCTAAGGTTACTTGATGGTGACTAGAAGATCCTCTTGAAGGTGGCTACTGAATGACTAGCCAAATATTGGATAAAGCTTGAGAAACTGATATCTGACCAGGAGAAACACTGGATGGAATGAGAGGCTCAGTAGTAGGAAGAACAATTGACTTTTTCTTGTACATGAAGATATGGTTTGAGCAGATTGATAAAATCCTTAATTACTTCACCACTATATTTCATGGCCATCTCAAAATCATCTTTGTTCTGCATGAAACTCTCTAGAGTGGGAGTAAAATCCTTCAACTATTGGACCTAATCCTTAAAGGCTTGAGTGACTGGAGGTAGCTTCAAATTCTCATCCAGGACTTTAAACTGTAGGTTCAACTCATGCTTGGTTTAAATTTTAGAAAAATAGTGATCCACTTTTTCTTTGATCTCCTTATGAGCTTTAGTAGCATCAGCCGAATACAACTTCAACATCTTGTGGATAAGATCACTATTTTCTTTCATATTTTCAAAGAATCCTAGTCTAGAATCTATCCAAGGGCTGCTAACTCTTCTTTTAAAACATATTTTAAGGAATTAATCTCATGTCCAGTGATCTTGGTCACTTTAAAGGAGCTAGCCTAAGCAACAATATGGGTTATCTCAACCTTCAGTCTTCTCAAATCAGATTTCATTAGGTGATCTATCAAATTTTTCAAAACATCCATCATACCAGGTATGGTTGATCTAAATTCTCCGGACAGAGATACTAAGTCACTGCTCAAATCCTTGAGCACATGATTTAGAGAGGAAATGTTCCTTCCAATCATCTCACCAGTATTACATAGGTCTGGCTTAATAATATTTACCACTCTTTGAGTTATATCATCCATAACAGCCTCAGATAGATTCATAGGAGCAGGATCAGGATCATTAGATAATTCCTCTTTCGTTGTTTCTCTGACTCCATGGAGAAACTCATCTTTAAACTTAGAAAAATCCGATTGAGAAACAGAAGAAACAGGTCTTTCTACAGTCACTTGCACTTGCTCAGCAACTGGTCTAGCCTCAACTGGATGGCTTACTCTTGCGATATTCACTTCTTCTTCCTCTCCCTCTGAATAATCCAAAACTAGAATCGCAAAACCTGGGTGGTCTTCCCATTCAGCTGTACAGGAGGTATACCTAGGCTTTACAGAATCAACTTTACCAGAATTTTCAAGAGAGTATTCCCCATCTATATCAATCACAGTATGCACTGTACTTTCAGCCTCAGGAATAGTTTATTTCTCAACTGATTGTGGTTGTGTATTAGCTCGAATCAAATCGTGACTATCCACTGGTTGAGTACTTGCATCATCTTCATCATCACCACCATTACTATTTCCATTATTGTTTACTGAAGTCTCATTGGTACAGTCATTGCTACTGGATTCATACTGGTCAAAATTGGATACTTCAGTGTCAACTTCTTCTTTATCACCTAGAAGAGTTTCTGACTCAGGTAACTCAAGTGGTGGACTTGCTGGTCCAAATTCCATTCTTTTCTTAGGACTTACTGTATTAGGGTCACTCCTATCATCAAGAGGTGACTCAGGTTCCTTTTTAGTATCGACATCACCATTAGCTTCATATTCCCCTATTTCCTTCCGACTAGACTCTATAGTGTCCTTAGGAACTTCTATCTCTTCTTCCTCATCAGAATAAACAATTTCCACATCAGGTTTTAAACCGGGATCTCTCATCCCTTTTGGTCTCTTAGAGTGGTTAAAAGGATTATAGGATTTATATAATCTATCTTCATCAATAACCCATGCCTTCTTCAATGGATTCCGGTTAATGTTCATTATTTTGAAGATATCTTTTCTAATACAAAAACCATTACTAGATGAGATACATTCATCTCCATCTTCAATACAGCCCAAAAAATTTAGCATGGCAGAGACTTTCTTAGAATAGAACAAGGTTGTAGCCTTCTTGGATGGATTTACCATCTCAGAAATATGAATTGTAATGTATCTACACAAGTTGAAATTCTCATAATTTAGCAATAAAAACAACAAGAAAACATCTTGATACTTCACAGAAGTAAAATCACCCTTTCTGGGACAGATTTGGTGATGAATAAACTTAAACAAGATTTTACTTTCTCCATCTAACTCATCAGCTATTATTCTTCTGGATTCAGATTTTCCAATAAACATCTCTAGAGCATACTCATATGAAAAACATTTAGTAGTAGGAGGAATATTACCAATGTAATCCTCATATCTACCTTTATGTGGTACCCCCAAACACTCAGCCCATTGATTCGATGAAAAAGTTATCTTTTTTCCTTTGATCACTGAAGATAATATTGCAACTTCTACTCCATCCAATGAAATACTCAAATTCAAATAAAACTCATGCACTAGATTTGGGTAGTAGACTCAATTATTATTACAGAACTAATCCTTCTATCCTTGCATCTCCAATACTTTTAAAAGCGCATACTTACTGGATAACACCCATTCGAAACTTACTTCCTTTTTTGTAGTGACCACCTGAGTCTCCAATCTCGGGTTCACAGACTTTTGAGTCGTGTTTCTCAATTCTCCTTGAGCGCATTTCAAAGGTGAGGAGATTTCATATTCCTTGTCTTGTCTCTTATTCTTTTCCATTTGGAGGTTTGAGAGATTTGAGAGGTTCAAAAGTTCGGGATTCAGAAGATGTGGAGTTAGTCAGGAGATGGAAGGTCAACAACACTTAGGAATAGAAATAGCCATGGGTCATTAATTTTATCATTTAGGGTTATAATATTAAATATAATATCAATTAAGTAAGACAACGTTGTTTTGATAAAAACTATAGGTTTTATATACTATATAACTCAATCGGTAGCCTAGATCGGTTTCACTGATTGGTTTCACAGGTCGGTTTCACTGATCAGTTTCAATGATTGGTTTCACTGATCAGTTTCACTGATTGGTTTCACTGACCAGTTTCACTGATCGGTTTCACTGGTCAGTTTCACTGATCGATCATACCTAACTCTTGTTTAATAAAATCTAACCTTTTAGAGCTTAAATTCTTGGTGAAAATATCTACCAATTGATGTTCAGATTCAATAAATTCTATAGAAATATCACCCTTTTGATAATGATCTCTCAAAAAGTGATGTCTGACATCAATGTGCTTAGTCCTAGAGTGAAACATAGGATTCTTAGAGATGTTAATTGCGCTAGTGTTATCACAATTTATAGACACATGTCTAAATTGATATCCATAGTCCAATAAAGTGTGTTTCATCCACAGAATATGTGCACAACAACTACCAGCAACAATGTATTCTGCTTTAGCAGTAGACAATGCAACAGAGTTCTGTTTCTTACTACACCAAGATACTAGGTACTTTCCTAATATATGACATGTTCTAGATGTTCTCTTTCTATCTAACTTGTAAGAAACAAAGTCAGAAACTGAATAACTTATTAAGTCAAAAGGTTATCCTTTTAGAAAAAACAATCCTAAATTGGTAGTATGTTTAAGATATTTGAAAATCCTTTTAACATCAAGCAAATGAGATTCTTTAGGATTATCTTGAAATATTTCACACATGCACACACTAAACATGATATCTAGTCGACTAACAGTAAGGTAAAGTAGGCTTCCAATCACACTTCTATAATTGGTTTGATCAACTGGTTTCACAGTTTCATCATCATCAAACTTGCAGGTGGTACTCATAGGTGTATCACTTTCTTTATTACTCTCCAAACCAAAATGTTTTAAAAGATCCTTTTTATATTTACTTTGATATAAAATAATACCATCTTTCTTTTGAAAAATTTGAAATCCAAGAAAATAATTGAGTTCTCCCATTAAACTCATTTCAAATTCATTTTTCATAATCTTTGAAAAATCAGTACATAGAGAATTTTTAGAAGATCCAAATATAATATCATCAACATAGATTTGTACAATCAAAATATCTATAGAAATTCTTTTAATAAAAAGAGTGGGATCTGCAATTCCTTTAGTAAACCCTTTAGAAATTAGAAAATTTATAAGTCTATCATACTAAGCTCTTGGAGCCTGTTTTAAACCATATAAAGCTTTGGAAATTTTAAAAACATTATTTTGAAAATGGGGGTTTGTAAATCCAGGTGGTTGTTCAACAAAAACATCTTTAATTATAAATCCATTTAGAAATACACTTTTGACATCCGTTTGATATAATTTGAAATTTATATGAGATGCATAAGAAAGTAAGATCCTAATAGATTCTAATCTAGCTATAGGTGCAAAGGTTTCTTCATAGTCTATTCCTTCCTCTTGATTGTAACCTTGTGCAACTAATCTAGCTTTGTTTCTAATGATGTTTCCAGATTCATCAATTTTATTCCTAAACACCCATTTAGTACCTATGTTCAAAGTGTCCTTAGGTCTTTCTACTAATTCCCAGACTTTGTTTCTTTCAAATTGATTTAACTCTTCTTGCATAGCCATTACCCAAAATTCATCATTGATTACATCATTGATATTTTTAGGTTCTAGATGTGAAACAAAGGCTTGATGTTCAACCTGATTTCTCAAAGAAGCTCCAATTTGTGTTCCTCTATCCAGGTTACCTACAACTGCATCTAAAGGACAATTCTTTAAAATTCTAGTTGATCTAGTAAAGGTAGGACTAGAAATTTCAAGATCTTCTCTAGGTTCGGGATTAACAGAAGCATGTTTTGGTGTATTTCCAGAGCTGGTTGTCTTTACAACAGGTCCACTATCTTTATCATTAAGATTTAGAATAGACAAGTCTTCTTTAGGATTTTCAACAGCAAGTTTAGGTTTATGTGGATCAGTTTCATCAAATTTTATGTGAACAGATTCTTCCACACATTTGGTTCTCTTATTAAAAACTCTATAGGAATTTCTAGTAATTGAATATCCTAAAAATATTCCTTCATCACTCTTGTATGCAAACTTGTCTAGATTATCTTTAGTATTAAGAATAAATACTTTGCAACCAAAAACATTGATGTAACTAAGTTTAGGTTTTCTATTATCCCAAAGTTCATAAGGGGTTTTCTTAAGAACAGGTCTAACCAAGACTCTATTTATAATATAACAAACTGTATTGATAGCTTCATCCCAAAAATAAACAGGTAAATCATATTTATTTAGCATAGTTCTTGCAATTTCCTAAAGGGTTCTATTTCTTCTTTCTACTACACCATTCTGTTGAGGTGTCCTAGGGGCAGAAAAGTTGTGATTATATCCATTATGTGAGTAGTAAGATTCAAACTCATTATTTTCAAACTCACGACCATGATCACTTCTCAAGATTTTAATCTTAAGTCCACTAATATTTTTTACAGACTTGGATTATTTAATAAAGTAAGAGAAAGCTTCACTTTTGTGAGCTAAAAAGTATACCCAAGTATATCTAAAAAATTCATCTACTAGAACATAAACATAGTGCTTCCCATTTAAACTAGAAACTCTAGAAGGTACAAACAAGTCCATGTGAACCAACTCAATAGGTTGAGAATTTGAAACTTCTTTCTTTGATTTAAAAGAAATTTTATGTTTCTTTCTCTTTTGACAAGGATTAAAAATTTTATCAGCTGGGAATTCAAGTTTAGGTAGGTCTCTAACTAAGTTCTTCCTAGTCATTTTTCTATGTGAATGTATATTGTAGTGTCCTAATCTACTGTGCCAAAGCCAAGATTCTTTATGAAAAGCATTTAAACAGGTAATATTCTGCTTAGATAAAGAATTCAAATCTACAACATATATATTTTCATTTCTTAGGGAAGAAAATACTAAAACATTTTTAGAATTAAAAACATTACAAGAATCATTTTCAAATTTAACATTAAAACCATCATCACATAACTGAGAAATGATTAGAAAGTTATATTTTAATCCATCTAAAAATAAAACTTTAGAAATTAAAATTGAATCAGTGTTACCAATTTGGCCTAGGCCGATGATTTTCCCTTTAGAGTTATCACCAAAGGTCGCATATCCTCCATCAACCTTGATTAAGATTTTGAAGCATTAAAAGTCTCTAGTCATGCATCTTGAACATCCACTATCCAAATACCATGTCTTTCTAGAGGAACTTTTCAAGAAAGTTTCCTACAAAACAATTTTAGATAGAATATGATTTTGGTACCCAAATTTTCTTGGGTTCAGATAGGTTAGCAAGCAAAACTTTTGGTACCCATATTTTCCTAATGGGTCTCATATACTTAATAGAATCAAGATATTTTTATAGATAAACCTTTTTTGATCTATAACTATGTGAATAGCTAGTTGAGGCATATGAATTTTCAGAACTTGAACTAGTAGCATACTGTCCAAATTTAAGAATAAATTTATTCCTTGTAATCTGTCTTTGTCCAGGCTGATAACCTAAACCAGTAGTATACTTTGGTGCCACTTGTTTTCCTAGCATTTGTGTAAGTGTGTCTTTTACATTAGTAAATTTTTCCAAATCATTCCTGAGTTTCTCATTAGAAAATTTCAGTTCAGTATTCTCTTTGAGTAGTTGAGCATTATTTTCCTTTTCTACTTCAAGTTCAGATTTAATAGTGCTAGCCAAAGCATGCTCTTTATTTAATAATTTATACTTATCTTTCAGATCATTGCAAGTATCTTCTAACATGTTACAATATTCAAATAATTATTCACTAGACATGTTTTCAGAATCAGAATCATCTCTAGAGTAATAAGATTTTAAAGCAGGAGTATGTGATATTACCTCAGAAGTGTTGGTCATGAAAAACATATTAGCTTTTTGATATTTTTCATCATGAGTGGAATCAGAATCAGTTGAACTTTTTTTTAAAGCACTCCAGGTTTCTTTCATAGATTTCTTGTATTTTCTGTCCTTATAGTCATATTTCTTCTTGAACTTTAACTTCAGACAATCATCTTTCACATGTCCTTTCCTCTTGCATTCGTAGCAGACTATGTCATCACTCTTATTAGTCCTTTTCCAATATTCCTTCCAATGACCTTTGTTGTCATAATTTCACTTATAATTTTATTTTCTGAAAAACTTCTTCTTCCTATATAATTTCTTGAATTGTCTAGCTATCTGAGCTATCTCAGCATCACTGTCTGATGCACTTTCTTCATAGCTTACGCTATCACTTTCACTTTGAATTTTCCCTTTATCCTTAATTTTTGAAGTAGAAGTCTTGAAAGCTACATACTTCTTCCTCGGTTCATCATCTTCTTCCTTGTTTACTTTATGTTCTTCCTCATACATCATCAACTTACCAATCGACTCCTTGAAAGGCAACATTCCAATGTCACATGATTCTCATATAGAGACAGAGGTTCCTCTCCATCTTTCTGGTAAGAATCTTAGTATCCTTATTATTTTCTCCTTTTCTATAACAGATTTTCCCAGTGAGCTCATTGTATTGACTATCTCATTAAACCTGAGATACATATCAGAAATAGATTCATCATTTTTCATTTTAAAATTATCATACTTAATAGTGTATTTGTTTAGTCTCATTTCTTTAACATTGCTTGTTCCCTCATGGGAAATAGACAGAGTATCCCATATTTCATAAGCAATCTTACAAGTAGATATTCAATTAAATTCTTCATCTCCTAAAGTAAAATATAGGGAATTCATTGCTTTATAATTATTATTGTAAGCAGCTTTAGTAGGTTCATCCAAAATAGTTCTAACAGTTTCTGGGATCTTATACTGAGTCTCTATGGCAGTCCAAATGTCAAATCCCATACTTTCTAGATGAGTTTTCATTTTTATTTTCCATTGGACATAATTAACACCATTAAAGAAGGGTGGCCTATTGGTATCTACACCTTCTAATATATTATCCATAATTAGATTTTAACAAATGTATTTAAAGAGATAAACATTTAGAAATAACTGAAATTTTAATATCTTTAAGATACAACTAGAATCACAGTTGAAATATTTTCAAAAACAGAGTGTTTTGAAATCCTTTGATACCAAATGTTGGTCGGATTGGATACTCAAGAGGTGGGGTGAATTGAGTTCCAATTTAAAAATTTCTGTTTAAAAGATTTGAATTAAAATCCCTCAATTCATAAAACAAGTTTAACTATAGTGAATTTATAAAGATTTTAAATGATCAATCAGTTTCTTAAAGATTGATTACTTCTCAGTTAACTTAATCGGAAGATTAAGTTAGCTTTTGAAACTAACTTACTGGTTCAAAATAATTACAAACACTTTCTAGTTCAACTATCTGAGTTACTTTAAAATATATTTCAATTTCAAAGTAAATAGTATAGGAATATTCAAAATAGTTTTAACAAAGGAAAAATGCACAATAGTTTTAAAACAAGAGGTTCAGTCTCAACCTGCGACTTAGTCCTCTCAAACAGTTTATATAAACTATGATCCACACCCTGGATCGAGGTTTTACAAAAGTACTCAGACTATTCAGGTCCTTAGACCTCTACCATAATTCTACATGGGTAAACAACATCAACAACACTCAGGCTATCCAGGTCACACTTGACCTCTTCCACAATTCACAGTGGGATACAATAAGATGTAAAAATATTGGTGTGAGGATTTAGTATCCTCCAGTTTATCCCAGGAGTTAGTGTGTGTCTAAATAGTTATATGCACACACACTTCTCAAAATGTTAAACAAAGGTATACTATAGAGGAAATAAATGGATAATGAGTTTAGAATGCTCTGAGTGATTATAGATGAGCTATGGACTCATTTGGATGTTTCAGATGTTATTCGAGTCCTTTCTAGTGAAGATGACACAAAACAGAGTGTTGTTGTTCTTCCCAGCTACAATTATTCAGCCTTGTGCATATGATGTTCAGTAAGGCACATCCACTCGGCTTTAGTGTTTATTCCAGGTGAATGATCATCTAGAAGCTCTATGGTTTTCACAGGCATTCTTCAAGTTCTTCTTTTATTTTGTGGGCCTTCACACACACATACGCTCTGTTCTTATTTTGTGTCTCTATCTATGTATCTTTTTGTATTTTTGTGTGTCTCTTTCACTGCAGATCAATCTTCCTTTTTATTCCTTGAGATCAAATAAAGGTAATGATTACCTTTTTGACAGGTACAAGGTACGGTTCCCTGACATTAAACAACCAACATTAATTATTAGAAGGTGCATTAAATTAATAAAATATAACTGTTGGAATTAAATAAGAGTTAATAAAAATTCAAACAGTTTTCATGACTATCAGTTAGTCATGAGACTGGTTGTTCATTTGAATTTTCATTGGTATCGGTAGGTCATGTGATCAGCATCAGTTTCGGTAGGTCATCTGATCAGCATCGGTTTTGGTAGGTCATGTGATCAGCATCAGTTTCAGTAGGTTATTTGATTAGCCTCAGTTTCAGTAGGTCATTTGATCAGAATCATTTTCGATAGGTCATTTGATTAGCATCAGCTTCGGTAGGTTATTTGATCAGCATCAGTTTCAGTAGGTTACTTGATCAGCATTGGCTTCGGTAGGTCATTTGATCAGCATGGGCTTCGGTAGTTCATTTTATCAGCATCGGCTTAGGTAGGTCATTTGATCAGCATCGGCTTTGGGAGGTCATTTGATCAGAATCGGCTTCGGTAGGTCATGTGATCAACATCAGCTTTGGTAGGTCATGTGATCAGCATCAGCGAGACAGTTGTATCATTGGTGTGACCGTTTTCATCAATGTGACCATTGTCATCGGTGCGACCGTTGTCATCGGTGCGACTTTTGTCATCAGTTTGTCACGTCAGTGACTCATCCATCAGTTTGTCACATTGGTGTCTCATTCATTTAACTATAAATGACTCAAGAATATAACTAACGGTGAGTCAAAAACATAAAATTCTCACAAAGTGTCTGTTTAATCCAGAATAATTCCAAGTCATTAGTAAACCATAAATAATCATATATAAACATATGTAGACATGACTAAACATATATAAACACATTTAGAACTAATTGAATAATTGACTAAATTGACATATAAAAGAAAACAACAATGATTTGTGATTATTAAAAGAATTATCGCACAAAGGGTTCAACAATTATATTTTCAAAACAAAATTATACAAACTTTAAAATAAGAAAAATATAAGGAAACTCATTTATTTCCAACAAAACCATTAAAAACAAAGAAACAAAGAAATTTTCATCTTCAAAAGCCATAAATCGTTTTTATTCTAAATAAAAATTCCCTAACAAGAAATAAAACCATACATTTAATTTATAAACACTTAAAAACTAATTAAAATATCCCATTAGATAAAAATTTATGTATATATGAAAATAATAATCAATCTAATATACACAAATGAGACTTTATTCAATAATAATTACTTTTTTCACTTTAAAAATCCAATCTATTATTTAACTCAAGAAAAACAAACTTCAATTTTTTTTAAAACATTGAATTTCATAATAATAATAATTTAATAAATAATTTAAGTATCCTTTAAACTTAAAAGTAATAGTTTTCAAAATAACTATACATGTAAATCATAAAATTTAGATATATACATGACAACTATAAATATAATTTAATAAAACACTTACAAACATTTAAAATAAAAAAACATGAGAATCACTTAAAGTTTCTTTAGGACTTTTTAACATAGAATATTTTAAAAACAAAATCCACTAAAAGGGAGTTGTATATTCAGTACATTAATTAAAAAAATTCACATGAAATGAGAACATGATATATTTTTACCCTTTACAAATAAAAGGATATGATTTAAACTTATGAAACTCAATTTAGAAGTTATAATATATTTAAAACTAGATCCCATGATAAGAGAATTTTGTAAATTTAGAATGAGATTTTTGAAAACATTTTTCCCTTACATAAAATAAATATTTTAAAATAAAAAAATTATATAAATAAAATTTTAATTTTGAAATGAGACTCCAATAAATCCTTAATGAAATGGATTTTTTTTAATTTTTTGAGGTTTTCTAAAACAACCAAATGTAATAATCATTGTATCTTACCATCATTCACTATAGAAGTTTAATTAAGGGCCTATTTTTCATTTATACTAACTATATAAGTTCTAAAAATATACTCATATTTGTGGTAACTTATAGTTCTTTATCACTAGTTATAAATTCATATAATTATTGAACACATTGTTTTTATTTCTATTCATATCCTTTGGAATCATTAACATATATAATATTAATTATTCATATATTAATATAAATAATATTTACTTTTAATTAACTATAATAATTCTCATATGATAATTTTTTTTATTCCATTCACACATTAATCAACCATTTTATAAATTTATAATTTTTAGGCAATGACCACACTCTACCGTAGAAAGCCTAGGCAGTGGAGAAGTGGATGAGAATGAGTATAGGGTAGTGATATATAAATCTTGGAATGCGGTGACAATAGAGACCCAATCTTAACATACATGGATATTACATCATTTTATATGAATATTCAACACAATACAAAAGTACATGCCCATAGATTGTAATAGTTTAGTGTCTTTAGAAATATGAAACACAATCTTCTAACCTGGTGAAATATCTTCAATGTTTCCACAAATATATTCCCATATATAGTACTCCTACTTAAAACCTTTATTCATAACATAGGGATATGAAACATAAGAATTAGTAAGCTTAGATTCTTAATAAGGGAAAATAAATGAGATACATAAACATAGCATGAACATAAGGGCATGAGGACATGAGAATAAAATTTGAAGATCATACCCTGAATATCAAAGATCATATACAAGAATCATGACATAAAGTTTGGAAGATCATAAGACATGGGTCATAAGGGAATTAGGAGAATAAGCAATGATAGAATAACATAGTAATAAGACATGGAATTTTTGAATACACATAAGCATAGAAAATCTTATGTCAAGGATACCTACCAATACCTTCATAACATATTAGGCTTGGGCTAATCACCAATGTACCTACTTTGGGATTGGGCTAAAAACCTATGCACCTTCTTGTTTTTCAGGCTTGGGATACAACCAGTATACTTTCTTGTTTTTAGATATTGGGCTACAACCCATGAACCCTCTTGTTTTCAAGCATAGGATATAACCTGTGTGCCCTCTTGTTTTTGGTCTTGGGATACAAACCGTGTACCCTATTATTTTCAGTCTTAAGAAAAATCCTATATAGCCTATTATTTTTGTACTTGTGATACAACCTATGTATCCTCTTATTTTTGGTCTTGGGCTACAACCCGTATACCCTTTTGTTTTTCATATTGGTCTACAACCCATATACCCTCTAGTTTTTAGGCTTGGGATATATCCCATGTACCCTATTGTTTTTGGGATTGGGATAAAAACCATGTACCCATTGAGATCATATGCCATTTATCATTACCTAATGCATTGGATCACTACTATAAATTGCATATTTAGCCACACTTATATAGCCATGGTTTAATAAAATTGTGTCTATAGGTTAGGTTAGCACCACATGTCAAAAAAAACTCATGGATTTACCCCTTTTCTTTCTATACTCCCGTGATCCCCCACCACCTTCCTCTCGTGCGCTCGCGATCCCCACCCCATTTCTGCCCTGCTCTCTGCTCATGATCTCCACCTCCCTCCCTTTCTTCCCTACTCCCTACAACCCCCCTCCCTTGGTGCTGTCACTCAAAACATCTACCATTCTAATCCTCCGACCCAGCCACCCACCTTGGGATGATTCTCCTCCAATGATATAATCACCCACCTCCCCGTCGGTGTTCCTCTGCGCATGTTTCCTATCGAGGCCCATCCTCTGCAACGATATTCATCCTTCGACATAGCAATCCTACCTCCGTGCTCCAGATCCAAGTAAGCCCAATTTATTTTAGTTTCACCAACCCATAATGACACAGGTCATTACAGTGTTAGGAGCAGCGGCGATGTTGTTATTCCTTAGCTGAAGAGTGGACTTGAAACTGGAGAACTGCATACCTGCACTTCAAAGGTCCAGAAGTTAGAATTACTGAAATTTGGATAAGATGTGGTAGTGCGTATGAGTAACTCTGATTTTTCATACGAGTCATATGCTGCATGCACAGACTGAAATTTTTGCAAAGGCAGAAATCCACACTGATTCGTAAAAGTCAATTGAAAATTCATAAGGGTCATTGATATGAATTCACAAGTCATTTGACAAATCATAAGAGTCAATTTATTGATACATGAATTTTTTTAAGGGTCAACCACATTGCATAATTTTTTAGGAAAAGATGAATTTCATGAAGATACTTCTAAAACTTAACTAGAATTATGTTGTGTTGTTTTTCAATTATAAAAAATATGAACTAATTATTATGGTGTGATTTAAGCTGGGTTTGTGGATAATTAAAATATATCACTTCTCTAATATTATGGAATTTTCAAATGAAAATATTTGAAAATTATAAACTGTGATCACAACTAGATAACTAACAATAATTTTTATTTAAACTAAAATGTGCAGATGGGTATTTGTGGAATTTGAGATCAGGAATGTGGGTAATAGATCCACGTGAATAGTTGAATGAGGAATCTCATAGGAGATGAAATGCTTTCCATAAATCAAAAATAAAAATATGATTATCTGACTTGTTGATGAAATGTTTATGTTACTAAAAAACACAAGATACAGAAAAATATAAATACTAGTCATATTCTATAACATGGCCCCTTTCAAGATAAACAATTCCACAAAGTCTTGACATGGGTCCATTGATCTCAAATTTATTACTCGGATGAAAAAGATTAACCCTATCTTGGAAAAATTGAACACTGGTGTTCGCTAGAAAATCTGAGAAATGAGGAGCCACTTCCCATGCATCAACTTTGGAACCAGATGATTAACACATGATGATAATTCTATAAAAAAATAAAAAACAGTTTCTTTTTATTTAACTTCAAACCAGCAAACCTCCTAACAATAGCTCATACATCATTGGATTAAAAACAAATTGCTCAGACTGGTCAACAAGAACCACCTGGTTGGTGTAGTCTTTGAGTAGAAAAGATTTAGGTTGTACAACATTGTTTACCCTCGGGTGGGCATGATTCTTTAGTAAGGAGGCATTTGTATTCTCATGTGTGTTTGATCAGTCTTCCTTTGTGTGGAGTTTCTTCTTGTTGGTGGTGGTGATGTTATTTAGGTGTTGCTTGGTTTTTTATTCGATTTATTATGTTTTTCGGTTGGAAAATTATATGGAATGATGTTTTAGAGTTAGAAGATGATGGTGATTTTAGGTTTTTTCTTCTAATGGTGTTGACTCTTGTAAGTGTGTTGATCTCATTCCATCCCACCTAAATCTATTAGAATTTACCAATACACAAGATAAATCTTTTTCATGTAACCACATACATGTTATTAGTAGTTTATTGCATTTTTAATATTCATTTTGTTTTCAATAGTGACCTAGAACTCCCTCTTTTCACTTTAGTATCTTCTCTTCTGCTTTTTATATCTCTTCCTTTGTATTTTTCTATGATTATTTTTACATAGGACTCTAGAAAAATTCTTGTCACAGTGTGAAACCTTTATTAATGATGCGACATGTCTCAAATTATATCCTTTCATTGTGAGACCTATTCCTTCACATTTAATTCTGATTCAGAAACCAGATTTAAGAAATCTGGTTAATATCTTATATTTATGTCCCTGCAAAATCTGGGAGGATCGTTTAATTTTCAGTGACTTGAAATGTTTCTCAAGGAATTATCTGTTCCTCTATGGATATATCTTTCTAATTTCAACGGTTTAATTTAATAATTGTGGCTATATCGTGTGTTTTTCTATTTGGTATCAGGGTCCCCTAATTTTCTACTCTCACGCCCCTCCCAAATTCTTCTCCTCCCAGCTTCTTCTCCTACCAACGATTTCTCCTCCTCGACCTCACCTGACTGCGGCACCATCCTCCACGACCTTACCTGACCGTAGCACCCTCCTCCCCTAACGACTTCTCCTCCCCAACGTTTTCTCCTCACCACAACACCCTCCTCCCCAACGACTTCTCCTTCCTGACCTCTCCTCCCCGACCTCTCCTCACCGTGACACCCTCCTCTCCGATGGAATTTATCACCACGATGACCTCCTCCCGAGGACCTCTCTCACAACGACACCCTCCTCCTTAGAGACCTCTCTCACCGCGACTCCCTCCTCTCCAATGACCTGTCACCACAACGCCCTTCTCCTGGATTCCAATCAACGCAGGTATTTTATACCATATTATTTCATCAATGTTATGATTTTAAAGTTGTACTATTATTTGAATTTCATGTGATGGTTATTTAGATCTCCCTTCCTCTTGTATTTATAGAAGACATGGGTAGAGTATGAGTAGAAATTGAAGTCATATTGATATGATGATTTTGAACATATAAGGGAACCATACACAGTGATGGTGATATAATAATTGTTGATAATAAAATATATGGGATTGGAGTCCTAGAATGTTTTATGATGTTTAATGTACTTATTCAATATTTTTTTGTATTTAGAATAGGTTCAAGAAGGTTTGAAGATGTTTAGAGAAGGAAAAGTCACATCTTGGAAGCATTTATTGTGTTTTTTCATCATCCATTGCGATTATCTTACTCAACTGGTTTTTAGATCAATTTCCTTTTCAAGAGAGGCCACCCCGATCTACTGTCATGCTTCTCCTAGAAGATTTTTCTGGGCTCTACCTCTCTTCACTATGGTTTAATGTGTAAATACATACATGATTTTTTGAATCATTTGTTCATCAGGAGATGGGATCACATGGAAGAAGGTGTCTTTTAATGGATAAGTGATGGTTTAGTTTAATATTTTACCCAGTATTCTTGGACTGCTTTGTATGTAAGCTCATCCAATCTTCTTATTTTATTATAAATTTTAAAATCTTAATTGTCTAGTGCAGTTCAATATCTAGATCATCTTTGTGTGTGTAGGGACATAAATTGTTGGATATGAAGGTCTGTATTTTGATAATTAGTTTTAGCATTCCTTTAATTTAATAGCTTTATGGAAAGTGTTCAATATGAATTTCTAATTTTCATTTTTGAAACTATGGATTACCAAGATAATATAGTTTTACTTCTATATGGATCTTGATCTTTCTTATAAATGAATTTATAGATTCTTAAATGTTTTTTTATAAAAAAACTCAAAATATACAAAATGAAAACATTTTATTACATAGAAAAATTATTTATACATTTACTTTAAATCATTTTATTTATATTATTCTTTTTATTTATTTAGATCCATTTTCCATTCAGGATAAACTGTTATTTGTTCTGTAATCAGTGAGGAATGATGCTTAACATATTAGTGTAATAGATGGGCTATATAAATACAAGAAGCCTTCAATCCTACCAGCCATCAAAGGTAAAATATGGCCACTACTTACTATTCCAAAAGGCAGGTGACAGGTCAATGACGTCAATTTTACCATCCATAAGACTAATCTATTTGACAATGTACTCTTAAGGCAATGTACTCTTAATGCGCCATATTGCTCGAAGGTAACATTTTGGCATGTTCATTTATTTCTTATTACCATAATACAATTGTAATGTTGAGAGGTTTATTTTCTCATTATTCATTCCTGTGGCTGTCCATATTGAAATTCTTGATAAATATGTAAATACCATTATCTGGATTAAAAATTTTGATATGCCATATTTCATTTTTTCTATTTGTTTGTGGTTCGTGATTAAACAGTTTATTAATTATGCTTATTTGGCTGGTATTAGACCAATAATTCATGAATTTAACATTTGTTCTTTATGAACTCTTATATACATGACTCTGATTCTGTGTTATATCTCATTAAACATTTGGTTTCAGGTTGATTATTATATAAGAACTGTCACTTAAGTAGTCCGGTTGATGCTAAGGGGGTGTATACTGGGAAGAGCTACTGAGAGGTCTTGATGGACATCGTATTTAATTCACTCAAGTTTATGTTCAAGGGGAACTACAAGAAACACTCAATAGAAACAAGATGAGGTGGTTCCTACGATGATGACCACACCCGCAAATGGACTGGGGTTGACCTACTGGAACTGTACAGTTGTGGACAGGTTAACAATAGCCCCTGTTCGGGGTTTGAAACCTAAAAATTCTTTTCCCTTTTCTTTTCTTTTATTTCCTTTAGTTATTTTACTATTTAATAACATTTCTCTTCTGTTTTATGGGTTGAAAAAAAGTTGGACAACACCTCATGCACCAGTTGAAGATCGAATCATACTATTGTTAGAATCATAAACAAACATCCAGGTTCGTGTTTCTACTTTTTTTCAATGTTTTTTATGTTTTCCACCTTCCTCTTTAAATTATATGTGAGTCATTTTCCATTTAATTTGAAGGTTTCTGTAAAATACATTTAATGTGTAGGATCCAGGTCACTGTTATCCAAGATGTGATTTAGTGCACTCTGTAATGGACATTTGTGAGACTATTTAGGTAAATATCTCACATACAATGTGTTGCCGTTGATGCTTCCATAAAAGGCATTAAGTAACCCTACCTCCATCAAAACTACAAGCTGCTTCAAGAGACACTGAACTCATCCTCAAATTTTCATACTGTATGATTTATTTCATTCAATTTATTATCTTTATTATTGTCATATCTCTTTCCTGATCTTTGTGCCTCTTTCTTGGTATTTTTAAATTGTTTCGGATGAAGGTAACATTAAATTTAGAAATGGTGAATGCTAATCCATAGGTTTCAGTGTCTACAGAGTATATGGAGAAAACTAACCAGCTTAACCATGCTTTTATTGTTGCGATGTCAGGGGCCTTTTCCGATAGTTTTTCTCAGACTATAACTTCACCCCTTGATGTTATCAAGATAAGTTTCCAGATCTGACTATAGTTCCATGATTTTCATTTTCTTCACAACTGAATTCCTAACAATAGATTATACTCTATGAAAACAATACTCTATGACCCGCCTTGTGACATTGAAGCATAGATTAGAATAATTTTTATGTTGTATATCAAGGTTTGAAGGTGTTAACTACTGGTTGTTACCTAAATAAATTCAGATTTACTAAAATCTGATCATCATCATATGGTATGATATGCTGATCTTGATGGTATATTATATTTTTGAACAAATTCCACATCCCGGTGTTTTTTTACTGAAGTATTTCTTAAAATTAAATATAACATCATTTTATCATTTTTGTATTTTTTATGATCAAAATTCATACATGAAATTATATTTCTAATTGTAGGTTAGTGAACCACAAGTTTCATGAAACCAGTATGTTGTTCATTGATATTGATTAGGTGGTCACACTTCTAAGATATAGCTTTTAAAGGGGGTCTCTATTTGGGTTTTTAGAACACAAAAGTTTAGTTCAAGTTCGGATTTTATATCATAAATTTTATATTTTTTTGACATGGAGGCCTTATTTTCCATAAGCAGAATTAATGTTGTGGACAATGTTATTATTATAAGTTGATGTCATTGAATCTTGTCTGAATTTTTCCTCCAAATTTCATCTAATATAGAGATTTTGTATGCTTATATTCTATCTAGGAACTGTACACTAAGCTGTTTGAAAATACTAAAATACTTTTTTTAATTTGAATTAATTTTTTTTATGGCCAGATGATCTCCCTATCATTAAAATCAATGCACCTCATGCCTTCCCCCTTCTCTGAATTTTAAAGAACTCCACCATGTAGTTGCTGGAACAACCAAAGGGAGTTTGAAGTGAACATAAAGTGTTCATTTTCATCTGTTCGTGGATAACCTCATAAAAAAAACTCCATAATTTATTCTCAACCTGAATTGATGCTCAAACGGATGTGAACGCAAAATCTTCCAAGCACCTCACATGAAATCAAGTGATCATTCAGGTAAACTTATTTTAGATTTTCCATGTTCCTTTAATCATACATTTGTGATCCCTACCCATATTACAAAAACATTATAGAGGCCCTTTTTTAAGATGTAGGGGTTGGGTGGAGGGGGCATGGGGCTGGGGGGCAGAGGGTAGGGGGTGGGTGGAGGGGGGCAGGGGCCAGGGGGAAGGGTGTAGGGTGGAGGGGGCATGGGGAGGGGGGAAGGGGGCAGGGGGATGTTTGTAGGGCAGGGGGGAGGTCTACAGGGTAGGGGAGGTCTGTATGGCATGGGGGAGGGGGGTGGGTGGAGGGGGCAGGGTGGAGTGGGGAGGTATGTAGGGCAGGGGGTAGGGGGTGGTCTGCAGGGTAGGGGGAGGGGTGGGGCAGTGGGTAAGGGGGTGGGGCAGGGGGGTTTATTTAGTCTCTATATGTTTCTTTAATCTTAGATAAGGTTTAATAACCATTATAATCCATCTCTAACTCCACCATTTCTTCATGATTTGGTTTCTCCAAATATTCCCTCCAATTTACAATAGATTTCCTTCACTAAACCATGGCTTGATATTAGTTGCAACAAATCAGATTTTGTATGATACCACTAGTTGTTATTGGTATGGATTTAACACCTTTTATTTTAAAAATCTAGTCCATTATGTCTACTTTTCTCTTCTTTCACATGTTTATTATTGTTTCACAATTTCATATTCACTTGGGCAATTAGATAACTCTCAATGTTTTTCATTTTTTTGGTTTATCCTTTTATAACTCATCAGACTATATGATAAAAAATTCTTTCTTATCATTTTCAACATCCATCATAGGTGTGAATCAATTTTTTGTTTTGATATATTCTATTTGATTAGAAATTGTGTCCTCTAGTAAACTTTTATTATTGGGTGGGATAAAAACTTGTATCGAACAAAACCAAATTAAGCTGAAACTCGAGCCAAACTAAATATATACCATTAACAGGAAGAATAATTGTTAATTAATAGGAATTTACTATTTGATAGTATAATTTTGAAACATGGATCTATTTCCCCCTTACTTGCAGGAACATGATTTGATCCATGGGGCATTGTGGTTCTTATATTTTGGGTGGTGACGTGTATAGTTGCAGGAGACAGCTATGTTTTAGTTTAGTTCTTATTTTATTTTCTTTATCGCATTGGCCACTTAGGTCTTTTACTTCTTTTTGTGGACAAAGGGTAATTATATTCTGCAAAGGGGGGAAAATGGGGTTCAGATTGATTCAGTCCTCCGGCTTTGATCTGAGGTAAGATTATATGGTTACTACGTGTCTCACACCTCATGTATTGGGGGATTTCTGTGTTTTTTACTCCATATTATGTTTTCAGTAGGGAGTTGGATCATTTTGTGTTGGTTTAGGTGGATTTTGTTCTCCCAATTGAGGTAAGAATTTAATGTCGTTGGTTGGTTTCTCACTAGTTATGTAGAATCCTTTATGTGTTTTAATGTTCCTAATATCCTTTGTGTAGTCTGTTGATCCCTGCTCATTGGTTTTGAGTAGCCAAGTTAAGGGAGACTCGCCTACGTGTGCATAGGTAAGAAAGTATATGTATGTGGGTTCCCCCGTTATGTGTATAGTCAACCATGGTAATGATTATACACGAATGGGGCTATGTGTTCCCATGTATATATATATATATATATATATATATATATATATATAGATGCATACACAGGTGAATGGAGACTGGTATATTCACATAAGCATATGTGCAAGGATCCCTTGCACATGCTCATGGCCATGTGGGTGTGTGCATAGGGGCTAGGTGTCATTTCATGTGTGTGAAGGTGCATATACCCAGTGGGGGAGAAACAACTTTTAGTTAGAAAGCTCCAAGAGCCGAAGTGGATGGTTTGGTTCCACCTTGAGGTAGGATCCATATTCTATCCTCTTTAATTCAAGAATGATTTAAATTGAATTTAGATTCTTTCTTAATTATGATTAATTATATTTAATTGCATATCTTGAATAAGTGTTCTTTAATATAATTGTTTCATTTGATAAATAAAGTCATGTTTTTATAATAAAACCCCTCCAACGGAGGTGCACTGTCTGCGAAAACGCACAGTGATAGTTATGTTGATCTAGTTAATTAAATTATTGCATTTTATTTGTGCTAAATGAGTTTTAGAATAAATTTTAAATATAATTAATGAATTGTGTGATAAAGCAATGCCATGATTTTATAATAAAACCCCTCCAACGGAGGTGCGCTATCTTCTAATCCAAAGAGTAGTGATAGTTATTTTTATCATGTTTAGATTAGGTTTGAGTCTTTCATATACCTTTGGTTGTGGCTAGTTAGTTTTTGTTTTCATTGAATAATATAAATTGGCTTATCATACTCGTTTAACTCAAATGACATTTCCTGAGTAAGAATATGCCTTGACCATGACACTCCTTTTCACACTTTGAATATTATAAATAAAATTTACATGTTTAGGAAAAGTGAATGAATTTGTAAATGGTTTGTGTAGGGTGTGTGATTCTTTTCCATAGTTTTGTTTCCCTTTAGACATTGCGTCATTGTGCTGCTCGCTACAACCTTCTCTGGCGATCCCTTGTTATAGCATATTAAATAGTTGATCTGTTCTATCATCTGTCGGTGGGGTGACAGTCAGAATATTGACCCGACTCCTCCTGCTCCCTTCGCTCCTGGCTGGCAGATGCTGCCCCGCGGATGTCGCTGGACTGGGCCAACACGCCACGGTCACACCGCGGTCACGCCATGGTCACGCCGCAGTCATGCTGCGGTCACGCCATGATTTGGCCCTACTCCAGGATGATACCACATGATGGTTCGCAGTGATAGTATTTCACGAGTCTTGTGATTAATGTTGATACTGACTAATCACAATTTATACTGGAGGGGCGAAGACCGGAATGTTTCCCCGCCTCCTCCCACTCCCTTCGCTCCTGGATGGAATATGCTACCCCACGGATGTCGCTGGACTGGGAAAAAACACTACGGTCACGCCGCAGTCACGCCACGGTCACGCCACGATCATGCCATGATCACGCGGTGGTCACACTGCAGTCACACTGCGGTCACACCACATTCACACCACGATCACACTGCGGTCACGTCGTGGTCACGCCGCAGTCACGCTGCGGTAATGCCGTTATTTGGACCTGCTCCAGGATGACACCACGCGGAGGTTCATAGTGATAGTATTCTATGAGTCTTGTGATCAATGTTGAGACTGAATAATCACAATTTCTGCCGGTGGGGAGATGACTGGAATGTTTCCCCGCCTCCTCCCGCTCCACTCGCTCCTAGCCGAAAGATGCTGCCCCGCAGATGTCACTGGACCAGGCCGCAGTCACGCCGCGGTCACTCCGTAGTCACGCCGTGGTCACAACATGGTCACGCCGCGGTAATAACGTGATTTGGCCCTGCTCCAAGACGACACCCTATGGCGATTCATAGTGATAGTATTCCATGAGTCTTGTGATAAATTTTGAGACTGACTAATCACAATTTCTGCCAGTGGGGCGACGATAGGAATGTTTCCCCGCCTCCTCCTGCTCCCTTCGCTCCTGGCCGGAAGATCCCAACATATGCACCACTTACAAACTAGCAGAAGGAATTGCAGAATCTCCCAAGCACAAAACCAACAAGCACTCCTAGGGGAAGTATAACCAAGGAAACACGACGGCTAAAGGAGAAATATAAAAACCCAAAAATAAGTAGTCACAAATGATAGAAACCAACAACACACAAATTCATTAAATCACTCACAACCACCCACCCCCCCACACACACACACCCACACACACACAAGTTGCCAAAATCCATCACCCATCCAAAAGTCTAGCTTTATCCAAAGAAATAGAACCACGGAACCCCCATCCCCACAGCCAACATCAACTAACCAGACCAGCATCCCTATCCAAACAAATCCTAGAGTGAAAGACCTCTAGACAACCATGCCAACTAATGGCCACTACACCAACACCTACTTGCACAAGAACCCTAAACCACACCAGATCCAACCACAATAAGCACCTATAGTAGACACAACACCCAAAATATTAGCTAGAAACCAAATCATCCCTAGACCACCATCTGGCCCCATCCATCACTATCTGAACACCTTGCATCAAAATGGACCACCCCACCATAAGAAAGTCTAAAAAACCAGCAGTAAACTAGTACCATCCATCTGAAGTGCCCCTCATCACCCATGCCTAAACCATCATACAACCTAAAGAATCCCCAAGAATTCCCTGATCCAAATGTGAGCTAATACCCACCCTAAATCCAACACCTCTAGACCCACCAAGTAGTCAACATGCACCCACCATAGAAAAAGAACCACCTGTCTACCAGAAACATGCCTCCCAACCTGCAACATCGAGTATCTCAAGGGATGTTTAGAACATCCACCATAGAAATACCTACACCGTCAACAACCAAAATACACAAGATGGGGAAACCGAACACAAGCCAATTGAACTTACTCCAAACCACCACCTGAAGACCCACCCCAAACTATATCCACCACACTAGACAATCGAGAGAACCAGAATCCTACAATAGTAATCCAAAACAAAGAAGAAACACTAGAAAGCCAACCCCTATGCACCCAAAACACGTTACCAACCATAGTAGAAATCACAAACCAACCAGGACCATGCACCATGTAAGTGTATCATGTACTACACCATGTAGCAAAATCCAAACTCCCCCAGCTGAAACCCATCTTCAAAGGTCCTATAATTCCAAACAGAAACATGAAACACACAACCCCACCCACTAAATACTTTACCAGAAATGTATAACCCCACTATGAGAATCTCTATAAGTCTCTATTAGATAAACCCAGCATCTCCCAGCCTCAACCTTAAGAAGCATCCAAAGTAACCTGCATACCACTCCCTACGAACATACACCCCTCCACCTGAATAGCCCCTACCCACCCAACTTGAAACCAGGAAAAACCACAACACACACCTATACACCTCCATATAACTAGCCACATAATAGGGGGTGTGTAAGGGGGGTCCAACATTGGGGTGCAAGGGGGTGTGTAAGGGGGGTCCAGTAGGGGGGTGCAAGGGGGTGTGTGCAAGGGGTGAAAGGGATGTGTGTGTGTGGGGGGGGGGGTGGCTGCTGTCCAGGGGGTGAAAGGGGGGCAAGGGGTGTGCAAGGGATATGTAAGGGGGGGGGGATGCTATCCAGGGGTCCAGAAGTGGGGGCAGCTGTTCAGGGGGGTCCAGAAGGGGGGTTTCTGTCCAGGGGGGTTCACAAGGGGGGCTTCTGTCCAGGGGGTCTAGGGGGGCTGCTGTCCAGGGGGTCCAGCATGGGGGGCTACTGTCCAGGGGGTACAATAGTGGGGGGGGGGATGCTATCTAGGGAGGTCCAACAGGGGGGTATGCACTATTCTTGTTTATCGAGTTATATTATTTTTTAATATTCTAAGATGTTTTGTTTTACCATAATTTTAGGGGATGAGCACCACTATGTTCTACCTTGTTTTGTAGGTACTTTTGAGATGGTTCTAGAATTCTTTGATAGTTTGTCTTATAGGGAGACTCATGTAAGTGCAGTTATGTATTTTTTATATTTGGATTTATTTAATTGTTATTATGGAAGTATCTTTAGCGTATAATTTAATTTGGAGGGGACTGGTAGGGGGCAGGGGGGAAACTGGAAGGGGGGAGGGGACTGACAGGGGGGTGAAAGTGGGGGCTAGTAGGGGGTGCATGTGGGGGCTGGCATGGGAAGAGGGGAGGTGAAACAGGTAGGGTGGGGGGGGGGGGAGGACTGGGGGGTGTTTAGGTTCAGGGGGGGGGGGGGTCCAGGGTCTGTCCTGGAGGGTGGGGGGTAGCTGTCCAGGGGAGTGGAGGTCTGGGCTGTCTAGGGGGATCTGTCCAGGGTTTGGGGGGTGTCCAGGGTCTAGGGGGAGGGGGTATGGGGGGGGGTGTCCAGGTTCTGGTTGGGGGAAGGGGGGGGGGGGGGGTTCTAGTGTCTGTCCAGGAGGGTGGGGGGGGATGTCCAGGGGAGTGGAGGTCTGGGCTGTCTAGGGGGATCTGTCCAAGGTATGGGGGGTGTCTAGGGTCTGTCCGGGGGGTGAAAGTGGGGGCTGGTAGGGGGTGAAAGTGGGGGATGGCAGGGGCAGGGGGAGGGGAAACAAGTAGGGTGGGTTGGTGGGGGGGGGGGGGGGGGCAGGACTGGGGGGGTCCGGGGGGGGGGGGGGTCCAGGTTCTGGAGGGGTGGGGGGTCCAGGGTCTGTCCAGGAGGGTGGGGGTGGCTGTACCGGGGAGTGGAGGTCTGGGCTCTCTAGGGGGATCTGTTCAGGGTCTAGGGGGTGTTGAGGGTCTGGGGGGGGGGGTATGGGGGGTGTCGAGGTTCTGGGCGGGGGGGGGGGGGGGGGGGGTTCTAGGGTCTGTCCAAGAGGGTGGGGGGTGGCTATCCAGGGGAGTGGAGGTCTGGGATATTCAGGGGGATCTGTCCAGGGTCTAGGGGGTGTCCGGTGGAGGGGGTGTCTAGGGTCTGTCCGGAGGGTGTCCAGGATCTGTTTGGGGGGTGTCTATGGTCTGTCTATGGGGGGGTGTCTAGGGTCTGGGGGGGGGGGGGTGTCCAGGGTCTGTCCAGGGGGTGTCTAGGGACTATCCGAGCGGTGTCCAGGGTCTGTCTGGGGGGTGTCCAGGGTCTGGGGGGGGGTGTCTAGGGTATGTCTAGGGGTGGGGGTTTCTAGGGTATGTCCTTGAGAGGGGCTTTGCATGGGGGATATTCAGGGGTGAGGGGGCTGTCCAGGGGAGGGGGTTTATGTAGGGTGGGGGTGTCTAGTGTCCAGGAGGGAGGGGTATACAGGGGGGTGGGCTACTGCAGGGAGGGGGCTGTGCCGGGGGTGGGGGATTTTTTTTATGTTTTTTCATACCCTATAGCCACGGTTACAAACCGTGGTTAAAGGTCTAATGCCATGGTTTCTAACGATGCCAATAAACAGTGTCCCTCCTTTAGTATAGCCACGGTTCTAAATCGTGGCTATAGAGATATTACCACTGTTAGAACTGTGGCTGTATACCTATATCCGCAATTTGAACCGTGAATCTTTACCTATATCCAAAGTTCCAAACCGTGGCTATAATTCTAGGCCTATAGCCAAGCCAAACTTAGCCATAGTTCCACAAACCGTGGCTATTACCTATAGACACAGTTTTAAACCGTGGCTATAGCCTGAATTTTCAGTAGTGGATGGAGATATAGGTCTCACCCATCACCTAATAAAATTATACATCTGTTTTCCATAATATAATAAAATAATCATCGTATCATAACCAATAAAAAGAGACGGGTTTCATTAAAATAAAATCATACCCCATTAAATAAAATGGGTAAAATAAGAATTTCATCTTATTATATATTGTGGAAAAGAGATAGGTTTCATAATCATCTCATCAAATAATAACCTATGAAAGTAAGTTGGTTTCATAAGCATTTTATTATGGTATAACCCGTGGAAGAGAAAAATATTTTATAAAAAACTTTTCATCTCAAAATAGACTATTCAATGAAATAATAATAATGGTTTACTTGTATTATATCCCAAATAAATCATAATATATATCTAATTATGTCATCTTAGATGGATAAGGATTTTGAAATATCACTTGGAGAATTTCTTAAAGAAAAACAACCTTTCTTTGAAAGTCATTATTTTAAGACATAAAACATTTTCAAAATCCTTTTCTTAAAAAACACTTTGAAAACTTATTATGTAATATTTAAAAATAATTTAAAACTTTTATTTATGAAAATATCCTTTCCTTTTTGAGAAATTATTTTTTAACCATAAAACATTTTGAAAACCCTTTTCTTTGAAAATATCCTTGAAAACCTAAAAAGGAATATTTAAAAACAATTTTAAACACTTTTTAAAACATAAAAAATACTTAAAATAATTTTACTTGAAAATTATATTAAAAGATAATGTAAAAAAATTGGTAAAATATTTATAAAACATTTCTTTTTAATATAACATATTTCTGATCGAAGTGAGAAATAAAATCTGATTTTCTTAAAAACATTTTCTTAATTGTCTTAAGTAAAAAAGAGTCGATAAATGGTAAAATTAAATGAATATATCATGAATAACTATAGGATAAGAAATTTCATGAGAATTTTTGAGATATGGATCATAATATCTCATCAATGTAAGCATAATCATAAACAATCATGATAAACGATGAGATTGTAGTAATAAACTCATACCACTTTGTTAACATTGAATGATGATACCAATTAAAAAATAAAATTACATGAAGATTAAAACATCATGAAGAAAGTATATTAATGATAAAAATTTCAAAGTTAGGTATATACACCTCATAATATAATATAGGTGCATAACATAACATGTGTCCCAAAGAAGGAAAATTGAGACAAATTACCTTACTGATTTGGTAAATTTTGAACTGTAAACAATATAAAAGATAGATATTAAAATGGATATGTAAATACCAATAATTATCAGTAGAATAACAATAAAATACATCCATTTGAATTATACACACCACATATAATAAATAGTTGGGGAACATGGATTTTGTCTCATGGAAAATAAAAGTGAAATGGAAACCCCTTATTACTTGATTAACTTTTGTATCATGAGTCTTGTGAAATAATAAAATCAATTGAAAATTTAAATATCATTATATAATGTAAATTCATGATATAACATTTCATATGGTAGTATATAAAACACACAAAAGATATGGGTGGTGAATATGACATAAGTCTCGCAAAGATAAATGTGAGACTATAAATCCCATTACTACTTGAGTAACTTTAAAATCATGAGATATGTGAAAGAATAACATCAATTTAAAATATTAATATCATGGTATAAAGTAAATTAATGATATAACATATAATAAGTCAGTATATACACCACCAAACAAAAACAACAAGTGAATATTGCATATATCTCATAAAAATAAAAGTGAGATGAGAAAACCCTTCCCTTATGTCTTTACTCTCATCGTACTTTCTGAAACCTCATGTATAAGATATATAATTTTATTAATAATATATCACAGAAAAATATTCATATATATAATACCATATATGATTTAATTGTAACTTTTTATTACCTATTTATTAACAATTCCATGTTAACGTTATGTTTTGAGTAATAACTGCTTTGTTTTTCATACATGTTTTGACTTGTTATTCTTGATCCTCTTACTTAGATCATGATTTAATTGTTACAGGAATCTGAAATGTGATATAAATGTAATATATATTCATCATATATGTATTTATAATACTCTATAAAATATATAAATAGGGAATTAAATACACCATTCATGGATATGGTAGGCCGTATGTACATATGAACACTGTTTCCATTTTCTTATCGTAATGAAAGAAAGTAAATGGAATATATGAGTATATATATATTATCATTATATTAGAATTATTATTCCATATATATAACATATTTTTATTAATCCCATTATAAATTCATTTCGTGTAAAGTGTGAATGAATCACATCAATTTGAGGAGGTGATAGTCCACACATCCACAAACGAAGTTATCGTATTCCCATAAAATGGAAAACATGAAAGTAGGTGTTATATAATAATTATACAAGAATAAAGACGTAAAAAATATCATATTTATCATATAGAAATAATAATTACATCAATTTTCCTAACCTTGAGAGGTGGTAATGGAAGAATCAATGACATCAGTTCGCGAGACGATAGTCCTCCATACACACAAACAATGATTGTGTATCCCATTTTATGGAAGTGTGTGAAAGTGTATCTCATAACATTGACATAAAAACATATTAGTATATTTATAATAATTATTTTATTATATAATCTTTATATAATAATAATTTAAGGGGTGTAGAAAGAAATAAAACAAAATTGCTCATTGAAGAATGTTACCTTTTCTTCGGGTAACATCTTTTGGTTTTCACCAAAGCGCATCTTTGGTTTGTTTTTTTTCCAAAGTAAGGATTCTAGGATGATATTTTTTAATTTTATATCTTTTTTGGTCAGTTTTTTATGATAAAAAGGTATTTATAGGTGTAAATAAGTAAGGGATGTGAGTTCCCTTTTATAGTGGAGGAGGAGTGACATTCTTGAAAATACAAAAAGGTAAACACTATTGGGAGGTCTCCCTTACATCATGTTCCTAAAATAGTGGAAAATTTTATATAAAATAGGTTATATGTTAAAACTATGGACATAAAATTGGGTTTTTACATGTTTATAGGTCATTTTCCCCCTTAGGTTAAAGTTTAGTCCCTTGGTAAACTCGTTTTTCTATTAATCGCTGTAATTAATTTTAACTATTTTTACTAATATTTCTGGTAAAAAATTAATGTGACCATATTAGAAATTAGAAATTATTATTATTTAAAATATATAATCTAATTTTAAAAATTCCAATTGCATAATTGGCATAAATTAATTTAAAAATAATCCTGTCGATGTGACGAAACAAAGAGTTTTTAACGTGAAGATGTCCAAAAGTTTGAACTACTTTTTTACCTGATTTTAATATGAAATTGATTAAAATGATCTAAATTAGATTAATATATTTATAATTGTTCTAAATAAACTTTAAAAACAATTTAAAATATAATTTAACTATATACATAAATTAGATGAAAATGCAGTTTTCAATTGAAATTCAATGTTTTTCACTATTCATCAAAAAATGAAACTTCTCAAAAAAATACCAAAAATTCACCCAATGTAAATTTTGATATTAAAATTTTTAAAAAATATTTTTATTTTTTAAATTAAAAAATATAAGTGTCAAAAATTTGTTTTAAATCATGTATTCTATTAAAAGACGGTAAAACTGCCTTTTAGAATAATTTAACTTTTTATGCCTAAAATTGAATTTTTTTTTCTAATGTTTTGCCTATATTTTTTTGGATTTGTTGAATTTATAATATATAAATTTCATTAATATCTCTTAATAATAGTGATTAATTTAATTTAATAATATAAAACTTTTTGGGTAAAATAGTTTTCTCATAAAACAAAACCTTTATATTTAATTGGTTTTTATTTTAATTAATAATTAATTTATAACCAAAGAATTAATTTTATAAACATGTGTCAACCATATTATCATAATTTAGTTAATCTTATTCAAATAATACATTCCAATTTCTAGGTGATAACTATAGAAATATTTTAATAATAATATTAATAGTATATTATAGTTCGGTAAAACTTGGTCCTGCGTGTAACAAAAGATATCAAAGGAACTCATAATTGTGTGTAACAAAATACAAAAAATAGTGTTGCATGTACTGAAAACTAATATAAGTGTTTCATATAGTGAAACATTAACTTGGTTTTGAGTATAAATAAATCATAATTTTGTGTATCGTGCAATCCAAGAAATCCAATAATTTTAATTTACATTAAAAAAAATTAATTCATAAAAACTTGAGGGTGTTATATTATACCCCACTTAAAATGAATTTATCCATTTAAATTCATCTTGTTTGTTAAAGGTTTAATACTTTAAAGTTACTTTCATAGAACCCACATCATAAAAACAAATTCGAAAAATTCCTTTAAAAAGGAATGTTAGAAACATAATGGTTACCCAATGTAAATCATAATTGGATTTAAACATAATTGAACATAGGTGGAAATTAAAAATTTGGGAATATAAGATAAAACTAACACTCAAATACTTATTGATAGTGATATAAAACATTGATCAGAAAAATTGGGTGATCTAGAGAAACTTAACGGTCAAAAAACCATAAATACATGATAATATAAGGGACCATTTGATTCATTATAAATGAAGGTACTAAGATAAAATTTATGTTTCGAGATCATTTTATTAAAGTTGAATAATTTTAAAAAAGATGATATACTTACTTGATCTCATTCCATTTCATATGAAAAATCTAAACCTTTGGTTGTGCCTTGATCAATTTCCACTTTATCACTTACTCTAGGAAATGATGGTGAATTTTTTTATTCCTAAAGCACTAATAGATCATGATATCCATAAATACAATGATAATTCATTTAATCTATATTTAGTTATTATCACACCAAAATGGTGGGAACAGATTATCCAATATGCATAAATCCTCATATAGAGAGATAATACTTTAATATATAAAACCTCAACCAAATTTTAACATAAACCATTTCATAAATTTTTAACCTTATAACCCTTATGAAAGATGAAAATCCAAAAATTTAGAAATAAGGTCACTAAATTTCTCAAAATCAGTTTAACATTTATTACCATATATCCTAAAGTAGCTCTTAGTTTTCACATACCAAAATTTGAATACATTCATCATGTATTCTATGAAAACATGATAATAACTTGAATTTCCATAAATCCTTATTGAAAATATGAATTATTACTTACTCCTTAAAAAACAAATTATTAGATATATTCCTTTAATCCCAAAATTTCATAAACTCAATCCATGATAGCATAAACCACCTTTTAAACAAATCATTTATCTGTTCTGAGGTCATCAATACTATCCAATTTAATTTATCCATATTAATAATATTTTTATTCACAGTAAAAAAATTCTCAGCATTATGAACACATTAAGGGTAACCTTACCTTAATCAAAATATCACCTTTACATTAAATCAATTTTCTAGGTCATTATCACCATTCAATATATTTTTTAAAATCCATAAGGAAAAAAATATACTTCATGATTCCTATAACATAATTCTTGAATTCCAATATATATACACTTCAATAATCCCATTTCTTTCTCAATCCATTAACTAAGATTCATTATCTTATTCCTTAATAACCCTTTCCTAAAAATTGAAATACGAATCATGTCTTAACATTCATCAAACTCAATTTAATCAGGATTATAACAATACTATTAGTACGGAACATACCTTTAATATGTCACTCATGGTATCTTCATCACCAGTAGTAAGACCATTACTCTTACAACCTTTTTGATTTTCTTTATGAGATTTCCACTGAAGACATTGATTTGAATAATTCTTATACTTTCCACCTTTAAATAATTTGAGAGTCAATGATACCTTAATGAGGCTATTATTATCATCCATTGAATTAACTAAAATTTCCATTTTTTCCTTTGTAGTTACTTTCTTTGTGTCCTCCTTTTCCAAAGTCAAAACCTCTTCCTATTCATCTAAGACACCCACTTGCGTGTTTCTTCCCACATTCTAGACACAAAGTAAACTGAATCTTCTTTCCTATATGGTCTCCATTATCCAATTTCTCTACGAACTCTTTCCTTATCTTATTTGGTGAATCCGAGAGTTAATTAAGGTATATGTTTTCAATCATGTTGCATGAAAACATATTAGACATGATCACAAAATCCTTCACTACAGTGATAATCCCATTTGACCACTCATTAGCAAATTTTCCATCACATTCAATGTTAACCTAGTTCCTTCTGGTTCCCAACATTGAATTAAAACCAGAAAGCATAGTGTGAGCAACACTTATCATAGCATAAAAGCACACAATCATGAAAAAATACTTATAGGATGTATAAATCGTGAAATATTCTTTTAAATATGTTAAAACTTAGGCTTATCCTTATAGAAATCATTAGAAAAATTATTAGAAATATCCCTAGGGATCTCACTAATGTTTTCTCATCCTAATTTACAAATATTGACTAAACCTTTCCTTTGATACCAACTATAACACCTAGGCTTAACATACATGTATATTACATCATTTTATATAAATATTCATCACATTAAAAAATTACATGTATGAGGAATGTAATAGTTTAGTGTCTTAGGAAACTTAAAATTCCATCTTATAACTTGGAAAAAAATCTTCAAAGTTTCCTACAAAGATATTCCCATATATAATACTCCAACATAAAAACTTTTTTCATAACCCAGGGAAGGGAAAGATAAGAAAGAGTGAGCTTAGTTAATCAGTAAGGGTAAATAAAGGAGATACATAAGAATAACATGAACATAAGGGTATGGGTATATGATAATAAAACTTAAAGATCATACCCTTTATATCAAAGATCATATACAAGAGTCATGGAATAAAGTTTTCTAGATCATAAGACATGAATCATAAGGGAATCAAGAGCCCAATCAATGAAATCATAATATAGGAATAAGAAATGGAATTGTGATAGACACACAAGCATAGAAAATATTATTTCAAGGATACCTACCAAGACCTTTATAACATATTAGGCTTAGTCTAATCACCCATGTACCTACTTCAGGCTTAGGATAATAACCCGTGTACCCTCTTATTTTTTGGGATTGGGCTACAACCCATGAACCCTATTTTATTTAGGGATTGGGATAAAAAAAGTGTACCCACTTTTTTCCAGTCTTGGGATAAAACCCATGTACCCTCTTGTTTTCAGGACTGGGCTACAACCCATGCACCCTCTTGGGTTTTTTCCTTGGGCTATAACCCGTTTACCCTCTTATTTTTGGGATTGGGATACAACCTGCGTACCCTCTTTTTTAGGATTGGGAAACAACCTATATACCCACTTCAATAAAACCACTTTGAAAACATATTAATTAATCTTTAAAAACCATTTAAAACATCTCTTTAGGAAAATATCCTTTATTCATTGAAAAACACTTTTTTTAAATCATAAAATATTTTGAAAACCTTTTTCTTTGAAAATAACCTTGAAAACATATAAAGGGAGATTTGAAAACCATTTTAAAAACTTTTTAAATCATAAAACATTTAAAAACCCTTTTCCTTGAAAATGATCTTAAAATATCATGTGAAAAAGTTTTTAAAACATTTTTAGAAAACATGGTTTTTGAATAAAATATATTTCGGACCAAAGAGAGAAATAAAGTCATATTTTCTTAATTTTTTTATTAATCATATTAAGTACTAAAGTGTTAATTAATGGTACCATTACATGAATATATCATGAATAACCAAAGGATAATAAATTTCATGAGAATTATTAAAATATGGATCATAATATTTCATCAATGTTAGCATAATCATAAAGAATCCTGATAAATGACGAGATTGTAGCAATTAAATCGTACCACTTTGGTAACTTTGAATCACAATCCCCATGAAAAAATAGCATTACATGAATATTAAAATATCATGAAAATTAGTAGATTCATTATATAACATTTCAAATGGTAGTATATATACCTCATAAAATAATATAGGTTTATAACATAAAATGTGTCCCAAAGAAGGAAAATTGAGACAAAATTACCTTAACGATTTGGTGACTTTTGAACCATAAACCCCATAAAATATATATAATCAAATGGACATTTAAATCCCAATAATTATCATTATAATAATAATAAAATACAACCATGGGTATTATACACACCACATTTAATAAATAGAGGGTGAACATGGCTTGTGTCTTTGAGAAAATAAAAGTGAGATGAAAATCCCTTACTACTTGAGTAATTTTTGAATCATAAGACTCGTGAAATAATAATATCAATTTAAAATTTTAATATAATTAAATAAATTAAATTAATTATATAACATATCATAGGTCAGTATATACACCCCAAAAAATAAATTATTGGTGAATATGGCATAAGTCTTACAGAAATAAAAGTGAGATTAAATATCCTTTTACTACTTAAGTAACTATTGAATCATGAGATTCGTGAATTAATAACATAAATTTAAAATTTAAATATAATTAAATAAAGTAAATTCCTGATATTAAATGTCATAGGGAAGTATATACACCACACAATAAGAATAAATGGTGAAAATAACATATATCGCACAGAAATAAAAGTGAGACGATAAAACCCTTACCTTACATCTTGAATCTCATAATACTTGTTCAAAAATCATGTATAATAAATATAATTTTATTATAAATCTATAAAAAAACCATATTCATATATATAATTCCATAAATTATTTACTTATGACTTTTTATTACCCATTTATTAACAATTACATGTTAAAGTTATATTTTAGGTAATAATCACTTTGTTTATCGTACATGTTTTGACTTCTTATTCTTGATCCTATTACTTAGATCATGATTATATTATTTAAAAAATGTAAAATATAAAATAAATATCATTTATATTCATAAAATATTTATTTATATTAGTCTATAGAAGATATAAATAAGAAATTAAATACGTCGTTCATGGATATGGTAGGCCATACGTATGCATTAACACTATTTTCATTTTCTTGTAATATTAAAATAATGTAAATGATATATATATATATATATATATTATCATTAAAGTAGAATTATTTTGTCATATTTATCAAATATTTTTATTAAAACCATCCTTAATACACTCAATGTAATGCGTGAATGAATCACATCACTTTGAGGAGGTAGTAGTCCACACGTCCAGAAACGAAGTTATTATATTCCCAAAAAATGTAAATCATGAAGGCATGTGTTATATAATAGTTTAAGAAAAATAAATACATCATATAAATCATATATATCATATAAAAATAGTAATTTCATCATTATTATCAACCTTGAAATGTGGTAATGGAAGAATAAATGACATCGGTTCGCGAGACGGTAGTCCACCATACACATGAATAATGATTGCGTATCCCATTTTATGGTAGCATATGGAGGTGTAGGTAATAAACTTAACATAAAAAAAATTCAGTATATTGGTTATATTTAGGTTATTATATAATCTTTATATAATAACAATGGAAGGGGTGGATAAATAAATAAAACAAAAGTGCTCGTTGAAGAAAGTTACCTCTTCTTCGGGTAACTACTTTTGGATTGCACCAAAAGGATTCCTTGGTTGGATTTATACCCAAAGTGAGACTTCAAGGTTGAGAGGTAAGAAGTTGGGATACTATTTGGGTAGATTTTGGACAATCCAAATGGCATGATAGGTGTCAATAAGTGAGGGGTTTGAGTTCCATTTTATAGTGGAGGAGTCACATTTTTGTAAATACAAAAAGGTAAACACTATTGAGAGGTCTCCCTTACATTATGTGCCTATAATAATGGTTTATTTTTTATACAAGATGGGATATGGTAAAAATATGACCATAAAATGGGTTTTGGACTTTTTTCTAGGTCATTTTGGCCCCTTAAGTTAAAGTTTAGTCCCTTGGTAAACTCGTCTTTATCTTAATCGCTATAAATAATTTTGACTGATTTTACTAATAATTTTGGTCAAAAATAAAGTTTTCCTTTTTAGAAATTATAAATTATTCTTATTACAAATATGGAATCTATTTTTCTAAATTTCAATAACATTAGTGGAAGAAATTAATTTAAAAATAATACCACAGGCGGGACAAAAGAACAGGTTTTGAAAGTGAAAATATTGAAATATTTGAAATGTTTTTATATCCAATTTTAATGTAAAATTGATTAAAATTCCATAAATTGGATTAACATACATATAATTGATCTAAATATACTTTACAAAAAAATTAAATATAATTCAACTATATAAATAAATTAGAAAAAATGTAGTTTTCAATTAAAATTTAGTGTTTTTACTATTCATCAAAAAATGAAACTTCTTAGAAAAAAAATTCACCAAAGTAAATTTTGATAATTTTATAACAAAAATAAATTTTATTTTATCAATTCAAAATTATAAAATTGTCAAAAATTATTTTTAAAACAAGTTTGTTAGTAAAAGGTGATAAAATATCCATTTCGAATAGTGCTTCTTATTAAACCTAATACTGGATTTGTTCTTATTCTATGCCTATCAAACTTATTGGATGAATGTAAAATAATTTGGATGAATTGATAATATATAAATTTTATTAATATATCTCACTAAGAGTGATTAATTTAATTTATTAAGACAATATACCTTTGTGGGCCTAAAAATAGGGTTTTCATAAAAACACATCCTTTATATTCAATTGGTTTTTATTTTCATTTATAATTAATTGATAACCAAACAAATAATTTTATAGACATTTGTAAACCATAGTTTCATAATTTAGTTAATCTTATTCATATATATCATTCCAACCACTAGGTGATAACTAAAAAAATATTTTAATAATAATATTAATGGCATATTGTAGTTTGGTAAATCTCTGTCTTGCGTGTAACGCAAACTATAGAAGGAACTCAAAATTGTTTGTAACACAATAATAACATAGTGTTACGTGTACCACAAGATAATCTAAGTGTTGCATATAGCACAAGATTAACTTGGTATATCATACAATGGAAGGAATTGATGAATTTTAATTTATCAAAAACTAATAATTCATAAAAACTTAGGGTGTTACAGTGACACTAAGAACTGGAGGAAACCAATGGTTGTGGAGTGGGTTGGCAACCAAAAAACCAAAAAAAACACACCGTGAAATGAGAAGGACCCATGCGAGCCATAATAGGGTAAAATCAGGAATGTAGACACCCACAAACAAGGAACCGTTAGAGGAGGATAAATGATGGTGGAGACTTCATCGACAGAGCTCCTAAACATGGAACCACGAGATCACCAAGAAAAGATAACGTTTCACTATCGCACACCACGAAAATCGAACAAGAAAGCAATGAGAGTGTAGGATAAAAAAGTTACATACCTTATATTTGAGGTTTAATTCATTAGAGACAAGGTCGAGGTGGAGTGACGATAACTCTGGACTTCAACAAGATCTTGAATTACATAATGGAAATCAGTTCAGTTAGGGTTCTTTTAAAATGACCAAGGAGGGTTTTATCAATGCTTCAAAAATGTTGTGATAAAGAGGGGTTTTATCAGTGCTAAAATAATAAGCACCGATAAAAGTTTTCTTTATGAGTGCTAAACAAGCACTGATAAAGATATCTATTATCAGCGCTTGTTTAACACTGATAAAGATTTATAATTATAATTATAAATAAATATATATTCAAATATATTTTTAAATATTTTTATATAATTATAAATATATTTATATCATTATATATATTTAATAAATAAATATAAATAGAAATTTAATTATATTAAATATATTTATTATAATTTTATAATTATTTATTTATAATTAGAAAAATATTTTTTTTAATATATATATATATTTATAATTATAAATATATAATTTTATAAATATAGTAAATATAAATGTATAAATATATTTGTAAATATATTTACATAAAAATATATTTATTAATATATTTATAATTATTTATTTTTAATTATAAATAAATTCACATTATTATAAATATTTTTATAATTATATACATTTAATAAATAAATAAAAATAAAAATATAGAAAATATATTCATTATTTAAATATATTTTTTATAATTTTATAATTATAAATATATTTATATCATTATATATATTAATATAATTATATATATATATTTAATAAATATATATAAATATAAATATAATTATAGTAAACATACATTTATAAATATGTTTATTTAAAAATATATTTTTAACATTATTAATGAATATATAATATTAAATGTATGAATGTTAAAAATGAGTGTAATTGAATAATTAAAAAAGGGTTGACTTTAAAAATATTAAAAAAATGGATAAGTTTTATTAATTATACAAATTATTAAAAAAATAAAATATGGATATATATAGAAACAAAGATGAATAAATATTGAAAGTATTAAAACATAGTAAATAAATATGTATAAATAATTGTAAGAAAATGATTAAATTACAAAATATTAAAAAATAAAAAATATTAAAAATGAATATATAATACTAACTGTAATAATAATGAAAATAAATAATTAAAATTCTCTCATTAAAAACATAATATATTAAATATATTATGTTACTAAATGAAATTATAAAATGAATTTTAAAATTTTAATAAATTTCATAAATATTAAGTGTATGCGTTTCTATATAAGATTTCATTAATAACGTAAATATTTGTGTGTGAAATTATTGTATATATATACACACACACACAATTATGATATATGTTAAATTGAAAAATGACATTATATAATATCTAGCATCTATTAATGAAATAAATAATAATAATAATGAATAAATTAAAAAATGAATAACAATTATTAATTATATAGATACTTTTAAAAAATAAAAAATGAATATTTATATATATTAAAATGGAAATGAATACATATTAATTATATAAACTACAACCATATTAGAAATATTAAATATTAATGAATTAACATCTATAAATAAATATTGAAAATAGATAAAATTACAAACATATTGAACAATGAAAAATTGAAAATGAATAAATTGAAAAAAAATTAAAAAATAATTAATATTAGTAATGAATAAATAATATTTTAAATTAATAAATTTTAAAAAAATATTAAAAATAAATAAATAATTTATATTAAATAAAAATATAAAAAATGATAAAATTTACCAATTAAAAAAATAATATATACAAAATATATTATATCAATAAATATAATTCTAAAATGAATATTAAAAATTGAATAAATTACAGAAATATTATGTGTGTGTGCTGTATATAAAAGTGCATTAATTTCATATACGTATCTGTGAAATCAATATGATGCACATTTTATATAAGTTAAATTGAAAATTAAAACTACACTCAATTAAATGTCCATTACTCAATAAAATTAGTCAATATTTTTAATTAATTGTTTTTTAATTATAAACCACGTTTCACTAAATTTATGACTTATTTATGTAAGAATAATTATTTTCTATTACTTAAATCTTAATTTAGGAAATATTATGTATATTAATATATATATAGAAATATATATGAATATATTCCTATATTAAAAATATTAAATATATTAATGAATAATTATGCATAAAAACCATTAAAAATGAATAAGACATTAATATGCTTTTAATTATTACATTTTATTTATTTTCTCTATTTAAATTTAATATATATTATTTATTACTATTTATAATTAATATATATATATATATATATATTAAATGTATTCATTTTTATTAATAAATTTATCATTAATAAATTTTTTAACAGTGTCAAATTTTTTAATTTTTTTCAATTATTACAATTTATTAATTTTATATATCTATATATAATATATATTATTTATTAATATTTATAATATATATATGTATATTATATTTAATCATTTTTATTAATAATTTTTTAATTAATAGTTTTTTTATTTTTTTAAAAATTTACTCATTTTTAATTTTTATTTGTTTAATTATTTTAATTTATTCATTTTATATATCTATATTTAATATATAATATTTATTAATATATATATATATATATATTAAGGTTATTAATAATTATTTAATTAATAGATTATTTAATATTTTTATTAAATTTATTCATCTGTAATTTTTATTTTTTTAATTATTTCAAATTTTTTAAATATTTTTAATACTTGTTTTTTATTGGTATATGTAAAAAATAGGGGCCACAGACCGCATGGGTAGTGGGTCGGGCTGGGTGTAGGTCTGGATGGGGGGGGTGTAGGTAGGCTAAAGCCCGTGGGAGGCAAAGGGTGGTCCAAGGCCTACACTGCTCTATGGTCCCATATGGTTGTGTGTTAAGAGTGTATACGGGAGTGCATCTTTGTAGCAGGCTTTTGACATTGGGATGCGGCGAAATTGTATATAAAGAAGCGGTTGAACATCTTCTATTTCGATGTAGGACTCATGTGTGTGACCGAGACCTTTATCAGCTCTAGAAAATGCACTGATAAAGGTCTCCCTTTATCAGTGCTACAAATAAAGTGCTGATAAAGGTATCCTTTATCAATGCTAAGAAAAGCGCTGATAATGGTATCCTTTATCAATGATAAAAAATGCTGATAAAGGGTATATTTAATGAGCGTATCTTTTAGCACTAATAAAAGGTACCCTTTATCAATATTTTTTTAGCACTGATAAAGAAAGCCTTTATTAGTGCTTTTCGCTAGTACTGATAAATGCTAAAGTTGTTCTAACATCCCCGACTTTGTGCTCCCTCAAGTGACTGAGTCGGTTGGCTATGTGACCTCAGGCGCACCTCCCTGTATGCTAGAGGCTTCTGACTAGTAGCAAGGGTCTAAAGAATATAATGGAAAGAATGTACCCTTTGGTAAATATTTTCAATGAAAGTGGAAAATAATAGCAGAGAAACATAAATTACAGAAACAACATGAATAAATAATCATACAACCAAAGTTGAGAAAGTACCAACTAAATAAATCCAAATAATAAAAGAATAATGTAATGATAAGATGAATGAAACTAAATGACATGATGAAAGTCATATAGATAAAAGACTAAGTAGAATAAAATAAACACTCCAAATAACCTGGTCCCAAACCTCATGTCTGTCATGTCTCAAAGCTCCAACCCATCCAACAAACCACAAATGAACAACATAGTCCCTTACCTTCATCTAAACTTGTATCCATGAAATCTATCTGGGTACCAAACAACGACCTATCCAGGGTGTGAGTGTAATTAAGTTAATCAACAACACCATTTCTAAACATATCCAATCTATGAAATATTGTGTATGAAATAAAGTGAATAATATGGTATTAATTTAATAAATTATACTGCACATGAAATAAACATGCTGGCCCTCAAGTTTTGGGGTGACACCTAGGGCCAGCCCAAAACCTACTTTGGTTCCCTACCAAATATCTCCTTCTAGGGAAGGATCCTCTTACTTTAAGATGGATCACCCTATTGGTGGCTGATTCTCCCTCTAATAATGAATCACGCAAACATCAAATTCACAAATGGCCTCTTCCCATAGGCTATCCAGAATCGTTCCCTCAGGCATCCAGAATCTCACCCTCAGGCATCTAGTGAGTGTGTATCTGGTCCTGATACATTCAATATAATCATATACTCTACCCTCGAGCATCAAGTACCTATAAAACTAGACCTAAGGTAGTTATAAGACATGCATTATGACCTCAGACATCAATATCAATCATGAGTTGTATCTCAACAAACTCAACATGCCATAAAGCATCCCACCCTTAGACATCAATCACATCTGTGTCACAAAAACACAAAATCTATGTAAGAAATCATAAGTCCAAAAAAAAACATACATTATATATATATAATTATAAGACATAATGATCAATTTATCAAATTATCATTTTTTCAGCCAAACATATTTCAATAATTCAGGTTCCCTATTATTATCATAATTATATCAAAACTGTTTCATTTATCATTTAACCCTAAGTTCATTAAAATTTTAATCCAAAAAATTATATGAGGAGATTCTATTATAAGAAATCACAAAATATACATGTTATGTAAAATCATAAGATGAATCAAACAATCAATAAATTCATCCAATTTATTAGAGGGTTATAATGTCAAATTGACCTAGTCTTAACAAGGTCTAAGGCTATTTCACTAATCGGGTGGCCGATGGTCTCAATCTCCACACCTATAGACCCAACGAGATCCAATGGATGATCTAAAATCAACAATTATAATTTAACATGGATTATCCAATTTATTTGGTCACGTGTCCAGCGTGCTGGTGTGATTTCATATATTGCATATACTAGGGATAATTGAATCAGACCAAAGTTATAAGTTTAGACCACCCACCTCAAAATAAAAGAAAGCAATGTCAAAACCTCATGTACACATTAGTGATCAAATTATTACTTCCTATCAATGAGAAATATAAATTCCATTATCAATGGATTTAAAAGTAGAAGAAGAACTGAAAGACGTACCTTAAAAATCTAGGTCCAGAGGCCGAGATCCAACATGAGCTCAATTTAGAATTGAAGTGGACTCCCATAAATCATCCATGGAAGGGATGTAGTAGAGAGAGAGAGAGGTCAGTGTTAGAAAAATGAATACCACTAGAAAATTTTAATAGGATGGGCATGAAAATTTTAATATGTGAATTTATTTCATGTTGTGTAAGTGTTGATTCTTTTATTTTTCCTAAAATATGTCATCCACATGTTTAAAAAAAATTAATATATATTACACATTGTCTAAAGTTTTTTAGGACATGATTTAATTTTTGTGAGATGTTTATAGGCTGTGTAATTTTAATTACATGTTTACAGGGTGTGTACTTTTCTTGATATGTTTACATGCTGTGTAAAATTTATAGGGTGTATAAAATTTACTAGGTATGAATTAATTCAGGCCATGAATTAAATTCATGAATTCTTCACAAAACAATTCACATTGTGAATTTTGTTGACATCATGAATTTTTTATACATCTAGAACTCAACTCTTATTAATTCTACACACTTGTAACACTTGCCCAAACATGGACCTCATCTTGACAAACCAGGTTTAAATAGAAGATAACCTAACTCAAGAGAGTTAACAAAAAATTAAAAAATATATGTACCTATAAAAATATAGGATCTTATAACCTCCCCACTATAAAAAATATCATCCCCAAGCTGCTCCATGAATCACTATGGGGTATCAATGAATAAGTTGGACCAATGTGTTCACATATTAGATTCACACTTCCAGGCCTCCTCTTTCACACACCCATACTTCCACTATACTCAAACCAGAGGAATGGTCTTCCCCCCAAACATTCATCTCATGATGTTCCATGATACAAATCAAATTATCCTCAAAGTATGCATCAATATCCAACTCAATGTGATTGAAATCTATCACATGAGAAGATTAAAAATGATATCTCTAAAGATGCGAAACATGAAAAACATCCTAAATGGTACTTTAGTGCTATGGATGGACTAGAAGGTATGCCAATGAACCAACCCTTTCCTTTATCTTAAATGATCGAAAAAACTTGGGTGCTAGCTTCTACTGTTTTTTAATATGGTGTTTCCCCATCATAGTCAACAACTGAAGAAAAACTCAGTGACCAACCTAAAACTACAGAGGTCATCTATGATGGTTAGCGTATGATTTCTATTGGCTATACGTGGTCAACAACCACTATCTAATCAACTAAACCTGCTCTGTTGTCTCCTGAATGAGACTAGGACCAAAATAATTGGCTCACTAGACTCTAACCAATAAAGAGGGGAATAATATTGTCTTTTGGGAAAGGCATTGAAAGGAGAAATTTGGATCGATTCCTAGATACTATTATTATAATAGAACTCCATGATTCCCAAATGATACTCCCATGGACCAATGAAATATAAAATAGAGTCTCATAGCATGTCCTATAGAATCTAAATAATCTAATTTGATTGTCTATTAGTGTCATGACCCGCCCTCGGGGCCCGTGCCATGACTACCCAAAGCCCGCCTTCCATAGGCCAGGGGCTGGAGACTAGCACCAAAGGCGTAAATCCCGATAAAAGGGAAGACATTGCCTTTATATAAGAAAAAAAACACCATAGAGTACACAAGCTGAAGTAAACACTAAGTAAACTGAGTACAAAAGTAAGTGCTGGAAGGTAAATGGGCCAGAATACAAACCCAACTGAAAGTAAAGTACAACTGAAAAGAAAGTACAATAGTAGAAAAGTAAAGCAGCAACACTGAGCTGTCCACTGGAATTCCCACCTGAAGGGTGGGTACAGATAGTCTCCTCAGCTCCTCGGGTCCGGCCGTCTGCTCCGTGTACGTCTTGTCCAGTGATCCTCCTCCTGGTACCGTCCAGCTCCATGAGTCCCCACCTCGATCAACACTGTCCGTCATCTGCATCCAAAACAACATAGTGCGGGCATAGCCCGTGCAGGGGTGAGTATACGATACTCAGTAGGGACCCCGAGACCCCGGAAGGTATCCTAGAATCCAGAAAGGATAAACCACAAAGGAAAAATACAATCACAAAGTATCAACCAACTCTACTTAGGTATATGATCATACATATACCTAAGTAATCAATTCTAGTTCTGCTCCAACTCACGAGATCAAGTACAACCCAGTCTACACAGGAAAGTATAACTCAATACACACAGGAAAGCTCAACCCAAATCCACATAGGAAAGCAATTCAATCATTTCGAAGATAGTGATTGAAAATCAAGACTCAGCTCACACTGGTATACTACTTCCGAAGAGGGGTGAAGATGATTAGATGTAGCCTCTGAATCATCTCCTCTGCCGAACCCACATAGGATCCAAGTACAGAAGTCGTCACTGCCAGACCCACGTAGGATCCAAGTACAGTAACCATTGTTGTTGAACCCACGTAGGATCCAAGTACAGTCGTCATCACTGCCGAACCCACGTAGGATCCAAGTGCAGTCGTCATCGCTGCCCAACCCACGTAGGATCCAAGTCCATTCATCATCACTGCCGAACCCACGTAGTATCCATGTACAGTCATCCTCGCTGCCAAACCCACGTAGGATCCAAGTACAGTCACCACCGTCATCGCAGTCGCAGCCAGCTCTATGGTCCCCACACACAGCAAGCTCAATTCCGGGAGGGTCCGCTCCACGAGCCAAGGGGGTAAATACATCAACTGTCACGCAGTCCAGAGTTGATATATCACAAAGTTTTGTCTCTTCAATAGGAACTCAACGCGACAGACGACGCGTCAATCAGACGCCCGGTCTGAGAGTTATTGGCCTTTTCGTCCCAGGGTCCCGGTTGATTTTTAAGATAAAACCAACCCGACCGTACTCTATCTGCATCCAAACTTCAATTGGAGTAATCCAAAAGAACCGACTCACTAAGATGAAGCCAACAAAGTCAACGGCATGTCAATCGGACATCCGGAGCGCGAGTTATAAGCGATTCTGCTCTGAGGGCCCGATTGGTTTTGTGTTTGAACCAACCTGTATGTACACAAAGTTCTCTTAAACCTTGAGTGTAATATACCTAAATGACCGTCTTGATCCAAGGATCCCAACTCAACTGACGGTGCGTCGATTGGAGGTCTGTAGCCCAAGTTATGGGCGTTTGAACGGATCTGTCCGAAAACAGGGGGTTTGGGCCCGGTTCGACCCGACCCAATACCCCCTGGGGTGGCTCGAACCGGGTCGACCCGACCCGGGTCCGGGTCCGGCCCAGTTGGGAACGGCCCTGCTCGGCCTGCGCGGTCTGTCCCCACCAGCGCGGCCCGGCCCGGCGCGGGCGGCCCAGCCCGGCGCGGGCAGTCCGGCCCGTGGGCGGGCGCCAGGCTCGTGGCCGAGCGGGGCGCGAAGGGGGCACCGCCCCTTGTATTGAAACAGCGGACCCATGGGGTCCACCCTAGAGAGTTGGACGGTGGTTTTGAACCCCCGGACTTCCTGAAAATGGCCGGCCAATGTGGCTACCGCGGGACCCACCAGTCCTGCCTCTTGGTGTGCCGACGGCCGGCCGAGCCCGACCGCGTCCTCTGAAACCGCCGCAGCCTTAGGCTGCGGCCCCTGTCCGACCGGCGTGGCGCGACGACACTGTGCCCCTCCGCCGCGGCCCGCTCCTGGCCGCGGCCTCCTTCGGCCTCACCGCCGCGGCCCGCTCCGGCCGTGGTCTTCATCGTTCTGGCGTGGTGCAACAACACCGCGCTGTCTTTGCCTCAAACGACATTGTTAATAAATAAGAGACTGGGAGGAGAATCGGCCGTGTTTGTGTGGTTCGATTCCCTCCTGTTACATTGGTAATGATTGGAAAAAATTAAACGAGATACGACAACGTTAAATAAAAGTACAAACTTAAATCATCAACAATGAAATTATTCCCTACCTCAAATCAAGAAGGTTGATCGCTTGAAGAAGGAAGGAAAAGCTTTCGTTGTTCCATTGACGTTGCTGTGGGATGACGGCGTCGCTTCGTCAATGTCGAGAAAAAGGAAGCCGAGGTTGGCGCCGACGTTCTTCGCGTTCTTCAATGAAGAAGATGATGTTCTTTCTCATTTTTACACAAAAACTCCCACCCCAATTATCCCAACCCAATATGTGCTAAAGTAAACAAAATAATAGACTATTGCTATTATTTTATTAACACAAGTAATTTCTATTCAAAATTCAAAACACTTAATTAAAGTGATTAAATTCATTAAATTAAAAGTGTTGGCAAGTGTTAATGAGGGAGATATAGGGAGGTGAGTGGTTTCACATTAAAGGGGAGTTAAAAAAATAAAGGGGAAGTTATGGAGTTAAGGAATATGAAAAGGTGGGGGATCGTGTGGGCCCCACCTCCCTCACATCCACACATGGTAAGTTGGGTGGTCATGGGCCCCACCAATAACTTCCCATGAGAGAGTTTAACTTCCATGGATAAAATAAAATTGTACACAATTTTATTTTTCTTATCATTTAATGCACACATTTTTTATAACTCCTCCCATGAAAATGAACCTTCGGTAAAGGTCCTCTTAAAAAATTACCGGCGCTGTGGTTCCATCGGTGCCCTCAGATTTCAATTCTGAGCACTGGTTCAAAAGATAGAAAAACCCGCTCATTCGTTCACTGAACGTACCCGAGCTAAACTTCGGAAATTGATTCCGGGCACTCCGGGCCTCAGAATTAGGTGCAATTAGAAAATGCGTACTCGTAAAATCCCAAAGAATTTAAGAAAAAAATTTCCTTGAAATTTATGGGTCTTTACATTACTCCCACCTCAGGGCTTTACATCCCCGTAAAGATACATCACAAACTAGGGAAACAAATGAGGGTACTATGCACGCATCTGAGCCTCCCGCTATCATGTGCTCTTCTGAAGGTTCCCATGCTGCCACCTGATGCGCACTAGAGGAATTGACCATCCACGTAGGACTCACTCCTGTTGATCCTCGATCTCCACCGAGACCTCCACAAAAGTCACCCCGTCATTGATGTCTAGCTCCCCATGGTCGATGATATGCATCAGGTCGTGCACGTATCTCCTAAGCTGAGATACGTGGAAGACGTCGTGCACCCGGTGCAACTGAGGTGGAAGATCCAGGCGATAATCCACCTCGCCTATCCTTATGAGAACCTGGAATGGTCCGATGAAGCACAGAGATAACTTGCTGCCCCATCCAAATCTCCATAATCCACGCCGAGGTGAGACCCATAAGAAAACATGGTTGCCATCCTCGAACTCTAGTGGTATCCACCTCCTGTCAGCATAAGACTTATGTCAGCTCTGAGCTGTCCTCATCTGCTCCTGGATGACCTGAACCTTCTCCGTCATGGCTTGGACCATCTATGGTCCCACAAGTGCTGACTCCCCAGGGTCTTTCCAGCACAGAGGTGATCTGCAAGTTTTTCCATACAATTCCTCATATGGTGCCATCCTGATGGTGGAGAGGTTGCTGTTGTTGTACGCTAAATCCACCAAGGGTAAGTGATCCTCCCAGCTGCAACCAAAGTCGAGGACACATGCACGGAGCATGTCCTCGAGAGTCTGAATGGTCCTCTCCGTCTGACCATCCGTCTGAGGGTGAAAGGCAGTGCTCAGGCGTAGCTACGTCCCAAATGCCTCCTGCAACCCCTTCCAAAGCCAGGGATTAAAGCGATCATATTGATCAGAGACAATAGATAATGGTACACCATGAAGCCATACGGTCTTTTGAACGTAAAGGCGTCCCAAGCTCTCCACTGAGCCCTTCTCTCTGATAGGTAAGAAGTGGGCCGACTTGGTGAGTCAGTCGACAATCACCCAAATGGAGTCGTTTCCTATCGAAGTACATGGAAGCCCAGTCACGAAATCCATAGATATCCCATCCCACATCCACTCCGGGACTTCCAAGGGCTGTACCAAGCCTGCTGGTACCTGGTGCTACACCTTCACCTGCTTGCAGGTGAGGCATCGTGAAACAAACTCTGCCACATCCTTCTTCATACCTGGCCATCAGTGTTGTCATCTGAGATCCTGGTACATCTTCTCTACTTCTGGATGTACCGCTAATGGGGAAGTGTGAAACTCTCTCAGCACCTCATCCTGTAATGCAACTGGTACCATGGTACGTCCTCTGAAAAGGACAACGTGCTCTCCTCCAATAGAAAAGCTATCAGGTGATTGTCCTGTGGAAATATGTGCACGCCGCATCTCACAGTCAACGTCCCCACGCTGTGCCTCTCTAACCCGCTGAAGAAGTGGTGGAGTGACTGTGAGAGACTATAGAAAGGCTTCCCCAACTCTATCCATGAAGGATATCTGCAACGCGGCTAGCTGCTCCGTCGCCTATCCAAGTAGCTGGATGCCCATCCTCTTGCTGAGAGCATTGGATACTACGTTCCCCTTTCCAAGAGTATAGACTATCTCAAAGTCAGTCTTGGAGGAAGTCGATCCATCGCCGCTGTCTCAGGTTCAGGTCCTTCTGCGAGAAGATGTACCTGAGACTCTGGTGGTCAGAATAGACTGTAAAGGACTTGCCCATCAGAAAGTGCCGTCACATCTTCAGGGCGAAGAACACTACTGCTAACTCCAAGTCATGGGTAGCGTACTTCTGATCATGATGCCTCAACTATCGAGATCCATAGGCGATCACTGCCCGCTCCTGCATCAGGACACACCCAAGTCCGGTCCCTGATGCATCGCAGTAAACTACGTACCCTACGACCTCCTCTGGTAGCCTCAAGATGGGCTCACTGGTCAATCTCTATCTCAGCTCCTGGAAGATCTGCTGACATATATGTGACCACATGAAGGGTTTTCCATTCTTCATCAAAGCTGAGAGTGGTGATGCAACTCTGGAGAAGTCTGGCACAAATCTACGATAGTACCCAGCCAGATCTAGGAAACTCCGTACCTCCGTCACGCTCCTGGGTGGCTCCCAAGCTAGCACTACCTCGATCTTCACAGGATCCACCGCAACTCCCGCCTCATAGATGACGTGCCCTAATAAGTGGACCTCACGTATCCAGAACTGACACTTAGAGAGCTTACGATAAAGTCAGTGCTCTCGGAGTGTATCCAGTACAACAGGAAAGTGGTAGGCGTGCTCCTCCTCAGTAGTCAAGTAAATCAATATGTCGTCGATGAAGACTACGACAAATCGATCAAGGTAAGGCTATAATATCCTGTTCATGAGACTCAAGAACACTGATGGAGTGTTGGTTATGCTGAAAGGCATAACCAAGAACTCATAGTGGCCATACCGACATCTGAAGGCCGTCTTCTGCACATCCTCATCTCTAACTCTGAGCTGATGATAGCCTGACCTGAGGTCTATCTTCGAGAACCATCGTGCTCCCTTTATCAGATCAAAGAGGTCGTAAATCCTCGGAAGTGGATACTTGTTCTTTACGGTCACCTTGTTCAGGCAACGGTAATCAACACACAATCGCAAGCTTCCATCCGCCTTCTTGGCGAACAAAATCGGGGAAGCCCGGGGTGAAACACTGGATCGAATGAATCCCTTGCCATGCAAGTCCTCCAGCTGTACCCATAGCTCACAAAGCTCGGCGGGAGACATCCTATATTCTGGAGTAGATATCGGTGATGTCTCGGGGTACAGGTCGATATAGAAGTCTACCTCTCTACGAGGAGGTAGTCCTGGAAAGTCGTCAGGAAAAACGTCCGCATACTGATCCACCACTACATGGAAACTCGGACTCCGTACGTCAACTGCTCCTAGGATAAGGCTAGCCAATTGATGAGTGATTGGCTGTCCTCTCCTCTGCGTGAGTCCATCCTGTGCTACAAAGGCTCCCTTCTTGCCGGTGAAGGTGAACCTTCTCCCATCGGTGCAGACACATCACACCTTGCACCTAATACAGTCGATCTGAGCATGGACCGTAGATAACCAATCCATGCCCAAGATGGCGTCTTAAGGCCTCGACGCCACTACAAGAAGATCCTAGTTGAGGCTATCACCTCCTAGAGTAATCTCACACTGCCGGCACCATTGTGTAATCGTCGAGTCTTCTCTCGTAGGAGTCTCTAGTCGTAAGGATCGAGCCAACGACTCCGTCGGAATCTCTGAGCTCTGAACATGGGTAGTGGCAATGAAATAATGACTCACTCCTATATCTATAAGAAAGACAGAGGGGGTGGAGTAGACACAGATAGTACCTCAAATCATCTCAGGTGTGCCGTGGTCATAGGCCTCCACTGCCTGAAGCTGAGCCTGCCTCTGCCCGCCAGCTCCCTGTGGTCGGGGTGGACCTCCTGGTGGTGGTGGTGGTAGAGCCTCAAAGCGTCGTCCACCACCTACTACCCAAATAGCTCCTCTACCTCGTCCTCTTGCTCCCTGGGGACCTCCATAGTCGAACCTCTGCCTCTGCCTGGGTGGTCCGTCAACCATCTGCTACTCCTCTGCACGGTGGGTCGGGCAGTCACGAGCCATGTGGCCCTACCCGCCACATGCATAGCACTGTCTTCCACTTGTATGACTAGATCTGCTGCGTGTGCCCCACACATATGAACCAGTGTCTTGAGGTCTTCCACCTGATGGCATAGTCCACTTGGGCCTCTGCGACGTATGTCTACTGCCAACTGCAGAAGACTCCGCTATGTGTCACCCTGTGGTAGGCCTCGTTGCTGGAGTAGGCTCAGCAAGGAAGCTTTCCACAAGAAGGGCTCTCTCCAGTACTCCTGCCTGAGTCGGAATGCTGAGGGAGACCATCGATGCCCTGATCTCATGCCTCAGTCCCTGCTCGAAGGTCCGGCCTCGGAAGAATGGGTCCCATACCATGTCCGTGGAGTAGCGCAAGATATCAGAAAATTTCGCCGAGTACAGGGCTACTGACATGCTGCCCTGCCACAGCTGTAGTAACTCCTGGATGTGCACCACACAGAGGGTGGCTGGAATGAACTCAGAGCAGAAAAGGCTCTCAAAGTTAGAACAAAGGGGAGATTCCTCATCGTGCACCTGGAGCATCAGGCTCCACCATCTACCTGCTGCCGCATGCAGGAGACTCACCGCAAGGATCACCAGGAGGTCAGACGGTGTCCCTACTAATATGAAGACTCGAACAATAGCCTCCAGCCAATCCTCGTCTGTATGAGGGTCTGTATCCCTGCGTAACCTAGGCGGTATCTGATGCTAAAACTCATGTAGTGCACTCAGGTGACATGCACTCTCAGCTGTTGGGGCTGATGTCATCAGTGGCTCGGCGGGTAGAGGTACCGTTGGTGACTCCACTGTAATGGGGCCCTGCACTGAGGCCTCGTCGCTCGGTGGGATGCCATCTCGCACAAATCTCGGAACCCTAGCTAGCTACCGTCGTGGGGCCATACTGAAAAGAAACAGGTGTGCCACGGTCAATACAATATACCTGGTGAGCTAACACAAAGTAATCACAAAGAAAACTATGAAACACACATGCAATCAATGTTTTCGTGAAATGAGTCGGAAATCAGAAGTCAGGGTCCTGGTGTATGGATATGTCAGCCGTCACACCAACACTGGACTCCCTGGACTGATAACCACACTTAATACCCTTAACATTATTACTTCACATAGAATAAAGATCAGATTCTTGAGTTCTGCAGTAGAACTGAACTCCTCTGATACCAATTTGTCATGACCTTCCCTCAGGGCCCGTGACATGACTACCCCAAGACCGCCTTCCATAGGCCAGGGGATGGAGACTAGCACTAAAGGCGTAAATCTCGATAAAAGGGAAGGAATTTCCTTTATATAAGAAAACAAACACCATAGAGTACACAAGCTGAAGTAAACACTAAGTAAACTGAGTACAAAAGTAAGTGCTAGAAAGTAAATGGGCCAGAATAAAAACCCAACTGAAAGTAAAGTACAACTAAAAAGAAAGTACAGAAGCAGAAAAGTAAAGCAGCAACACTGAGCCATACACTGGAATTCCCACCTGAAGGGTGGGTACAGATAGTCTCCTCAGCTCCTTAGGTCCGGCCGTCCGCTCCGTGTATGTCCCGTCCAGTGATCCTCCTCCAGGTACCGTCCAGCTCCACGAGTCTCCACCTCGATCAGCGCTGTCTGTCGTCTGCATTCAACATAATGTAGTGCGAGCATAGCCCATGCAGGGGTGGGTATACGATACTAAGTAGGGACCTAGAGACCCTCGAAGGTCTCCCAGAATCTAGAAAGGATAAACCACAAAGGAAAAATAAAATCATGAAGTATCAACCAACTCTACTTAGGTATATGCTCATACATATACCTAAGTCATCAATTCCAGTTCTTCTCCAACTCACGAGCTCAAGTAAAACCCATTCCACAAAGGAAATTATAACTCAATCCACACAGGAAAGAACAACCCAAATCCACACAGGAAAGCAAGTCAATCATTTCGAAGATAATGATTGAAAATCAAGACTCAGCTCACACAGGTATACTACTTCCGAAGAGGGATGGAGATGATTAGATGTAACCTCTGAATCATCTCCTTTGCTGAACCCATATAGGATCCAAGTACAGAAGTCGTCGCTGCCAGACCCACATAGGTTCCAAGTACAGTAACCATCGCTGCCGAACCCACATAGGATCCAAGTACAGTCGTCATCGCTGCCGAACCCACGTAGGATCCAAGTACAGTCGTCATCGCTGCCGAACCCACATAGGATCCAAGTACAGTAGTCATCGCTACCTAACCCACGTAGGATCCAAGTACAGTCGTCCTCACTGCCGAACCCACGTAGGATCCAAGTACAGTCGTCACTGTCATCGCAGTCGCAGCCAGCTCTAGGGTTCCCGCACATAGCACGCTCGATTCCGGGAGGGTCCGCTCCACGAGCCAAGGGGGTCGATAAATCAACTGTCACGTATTCCAGAGTTGATATATCACAAAGTTCCGTCTAATCAATAGGAACTCAACGTGATAGAAGGTGCGTCAATCGGACGCCCGATCTGAGAGTTATTGGCCTTTTCGTCCCAGGGGCCTGGTTGGTTTTTAAGCTAAAACCAACTCGACCGTACTTCATATGAGTCCAAACTTTGAGAAGAGTAAGTAAAAATAACTTTCTCACTAAGAGGAAACCAACAAAGTCGACAGAACATCAATCAGACGTCCGAAGCTCAAGTTATAAGCATTTCTATTCCGAGGGCCCGGTTGGTTTCGTGTTCGAACCAACCCGACCATACAAAAAGTTCTCCTAAACCTTGAATTTAATATACTGAAATGACCGTCTCGATTCAAGGATCCCAACTCAACTAACGGTGCGTCGATCGGAGGTCCGTATCCCAAGTTATGGGCGTTTGAAAGGATCTGTCCCAAAACGGGGGGTTTGGGCTCGGTCCGACCCGACCCAATACCCCCTGGGCGGCCCGAACTGGTTTGGCCCGACCTGGGTTTGGGACCAGCCGAGGTGGGTGTGGACCGACCTGGCTAGCACGGTCTGGCTCAGTCGGTGCGGCCTGACCTAGTGCGGGCGGCCCGGCCCGGCGTGGGCAGTCCGGTCCGGCGCGGGCGGTCCGGCCCGTGGCTGGGTGCCCGGCTCGTGGACGAGCAGGGTGCGAAGGTGGCGCCACCCCTTGTATCGAAATGGAAGACCTATGTGGTCCACCCTAGTTAGCTGGCCAGGGGTTTTGAACCCCCAGACTTCCTAGAAACGGCCAACCATAATGGCCGGCCGGTGTGGTTGCCGCGAGACCCGCCTGTCCCGCCTCCTGGTGTGCCAGTGGTCATCCGAGCCCGACCGCCTCCTCTAAAACCACCGTAGCCCACCACAGCCGTGGCCCCTTAGTGCTATGGGGCGACGCTGCGGCGCCGCACCCCTCCACTGCGACCCTCCGTCGCGGCCCACTCCTGGCCGTGGCATCCTTCGGCCTCATCGGCGCGGCGCAGTGCTCCACCGCTGTGGCCCGCTCCAGCCGCGGTCTTCATCGTTCCCGTGTAGTGCAATGGCACCGTACCGTCTTTGCCTCAAACGCTATTGATAATTAACAAGAGACGTGGAGTAGAATCGTCCATGTTTGTGTGGTCCGATTCCCTCCCGTTACGTTGGTAATGATTGGCAAAAATTAAACAAGATACGTCAATGTTAAATCAAAGTACAAACTTAAATCATCAACAATCAAATTATTTCCTACCTCAAATCAAGAAGGTTGATCGATTGATGAAGGAAGGGAAATCTTTCGTTGTTCCGTTGACTTTTCCATGGGATGACGACGTCGCTTCATCAACATCGAGAAAACGGAAGCTGAGGTTGGCGCCGACGTTCTTCGCGTTCTTCAACGAAGAAGATGAAGTTCTTTCTCCTTTTTACACAAAATCTCCCACCCCAATTCTCACAACCCAATATGTGCTAAAGTAAACAAAATGATAGAATATTGCTATTATTTTATTAACACAATTAATTTCTATTCAAAATTCAAAACACTTAATTAAAGTGATTGAATTCATTAAATTAAAAGGGTTGGCAAGTGTTAATGAGGGAGAGAGAGGGAGGTGAGTGGTTTCACATTAAAGAAGAGTTAAAAAAATAAAGGGGAAGTTATGGAGTTAAGGAATGTGAAAAGGTGGGGGCTCGTGTGGGCCCCACCTCCCTCATATCCGACATGGGAAGTTGGGTGGTCGTGGGCCCCACCAATAACTTCCCATGAGAGAGTTTAACTTCCATGGATAAAATAAAATTGTACACAATTTTATTTTACTTATCATTTAATCCACAATTTTTTTATAACTCCTCCCAAGAAAACACACCTATGGTAAAGGTCCTCTTAAGCAATTATCGGCGCTGCGGTTCCATCGGTGCCCTCAGATTTAAATTCCGATAATCGGTTCAAAAGATAGAAAAACCCGCTCGTTCGTTCACTGAACGTACCCGAGATAAACTTCAGAAATTGATTCCGGGCACTTCGGGCCTTGGAATCAGGTGCTGTCCGAAACTTCGTACTCGTAAAATGACAAAGAATTTAAGAAAAAAATTTCCTTGAAATTTATAGGTCTTTACAATTAGTCTAAGGATAATATGTTGTACTTAGAAGAACTTGTGATCCCATGGCCTTTTGTAGACCTTGCCTAAACTGAGAAGTGAAACAAGGATCTTGACAAAAAATAATGGTCCTTGGAACAATGCACAACCAAGATATCTATTTCATGTAAAGACTACCTTGACCATCAATAGTGAAGGTATCCCTAAAAGGAAAGAAGTGGGATATCTTCATAAATCAATCTGAGATCACCCAAAATAATTTTTATTAAGAGGTGTCCTAGGAAATCCTGTCACAAAATTCATAGTGACATCATCCCATTTTTGCTCTAGAATGGGAAGGAGTTGAAATAGCTCTACATGCCTATGATTCTCAGATTTCACCTACTGACAAGTGAAACATCTCACCGTGAATACCATTATCTCCTTCTTCATTCCTGCACACTGATACTATCTATGAAGATTATGAAACATATTTATCAATCCAGGATGTACTGCCCACCCAGAAGCATGAAACTTTCTCATTATTTCCCTGTGAAAACCTATATAAACCCAAAATTGACCTTTCCAGAGAAGAAATTCACTACCACATAGATACCATACTACTGGTGGATCCCCAACATATATGATGTCCCTCATATCTAAGCCCTCTAGACCAGATAAATTCCTCACCTTGATCTGGTCAAGAAGCATGGGTATAAAAAATGTGAAAGTCAGAGCTACTCATTCTTGGGACTCCTGAACATAAAGATGCATACATGAAAAGAGTTCAATCATCCACCAATCATCATAATATTCCCATACTTCCTCTATCTACGTCTTTTGACTCAAGGTGTCAACAATGATGTTTCCCTTCCCTGGTGTGTAAACCAACACGAAGTTGAAAGACTGTAGATACACAACCCACTTCTTATACTGAAGGTTTATGTCTTTTTGATAAAATATATACTTGAGGTTCTTGTGGTCCATGTACACCAAAAACCTCTCACCTGAAAGATAGTGTCTCCATCATTTTAAGGCATGTGTCAATTATGCTAATTCTAGATCATGATCATGATAATTCCTCTCATGTGGTCTCAACTATTTGGAGACATAAGCAACAAACCATTCCTCATGCATCATAACTACATTGGGTCCAATTATATATGCATAATATTACATGGTATATGGCTTATAAAGCACTAGAAAAGTGAGTATCAGTGATAAGGTCAGCTCGACTTTCAGCTCCTAAAAAGATCTCTCACAAACATCTAACCAAACAAACTTCACCCCTTTCTTGTTAGGCCCATACATCTATAATTTTAGATGGTAGAAGTCCTATATGAAATACTATTAATAACCTAAAAAACCCCAAAAAATATGAATCTCAAAGAAACTCTTGGGTCACTTCTAAGACACCATAGCTACAACCTTCTATGGGTCCAGTGACACTCCGACCTTTGAGATTACATAACCCATGTAGCACACACCATCAATCTAGAAACTAAATTTGGATATCCTGGTGTAAATATTATTTTCTCTCAATTTACTCAATAATATTGCAAGATGTTGGGCATAATCATCTTTATACTATGAGTACACTAACACTTCGTTGACAAAAACCACCACAAACTGGTCTAGGAAAGGATGAAAGATCCAATTCATTAAGGCCATGAATATTATCGATGTGTTTTTCAAATTAAAGAAAATCACTAAGAAATCATATAATCCATACATAATCTTAAAATAATTCCATGGTATGTTTTATGGTCTCACCCTCACCTAGTGGAACCATGAACCCAAGTAAATATTAGAGAAAATACTGGCACCTCTCATCTAATAGAAGAGTTCATCAATATAAAGAAGGGGATATCTGTTCTTAACCTTCATCAGGTTTAGTCTCAAAAATCCAAACATAAGTGAATTATCCAATTAGATTTATTGGTGAAAGAACTAAAGAACCCCATGTAGATGTATTAGTCTGTATTGGTTTCTAGATCTTCAAACTAAACATTCAACTCACGAATCTTTGTTGGCGCCATCCTATAAGGTGGGATAGAAATTGGCTTAGCACCTAACACCACATAGATCGTGAAAATAATCTCCCACTTTGGTGATAATATAAATATATCTTCAGGAAATAAATCCTTAATATAGTCTACCAATGGAGGAAAAGTATCATGCCACATTCCTCCAATGTCTAGAGAAAGTCTTGCTATCTACGACGTGAGACAATCTAATCTACATTGAATTGGTCCTGGATAACTGGCATGAATATCCCACTCACCCTAGTGAGTATAGATTCCCCCTTATAGAGATATAAAGTTAATCCTCCAATAATAGTCGATATGATCTTGGTATATAAATAGTCCATCCATACTAAGAATGAAATAAAATCATACCATTTCTAGAACAAAAAGTTCCAAAATGAAATGATAGCCACCAATTTTAAGAGAACACTCCTTGTAGCACCTATGGGTGTCTTGAGGTGATTGATGATTATCTGGAATGACTCAATCTTGACCTCGGAAACTGGGGGTCTCCCTCCCCAGTGAATGTAGATAGATGCTACAATTGAAACTCTCTCATCAGCTCATACACTAAAGTAATAGTGTAAATAGTCTCCCTTTCAATGGATCACATGACCCTCAGGAATCTATCATGAAGATAAACCTATATATGATTATTAAGAGCTATATAAAGTTCCAGATCAGATGCATTAGGATTATTCTGATTTCCACTCTCATAATTCTCAATTTGAAGATGATGAGGAGGAATTTTCTCTATAAGACAAACATACTCCTTAGAACACTAGATAACAACAAGGTAAACCTCAAAAAATGAAACAAAAGAGAACCACTTGCTCATGGTATCTCTATAAATGGCTTAACAAGTGAATTAATATAACATAATAGTTCATTTATTCCCTTTTTCATCAGATATAATAGGTATCTCATTTCACAGTTCATACAGGAAAGTGTATCACATGTAATAAATATGTCACCATCTTGAAAAATTCATGAATATATATATATATATATCCCAATGCACCTATCATGATTCATGAAAACTCCTCTCATGCCATACTGGACCATGATTATAAATATCTAGAAACAATAACATCACACAACATGTGAATCACCCAGTGTGAAATAACATTAAATTGTAACAAGACAACATCATGAACAACAATCCCATACCTGAGAACTAGGATTTTCCCCCTTACATGGGTTAACTACTCCCATGATGAAGCTCATTACCATGTCCTAAAACATCCTAGTCTCCTTTATACCTTTCCAAAATAGTAAAGCAACATAAAATAAACCTTCCTCTAATTTCACTTTGTAACATCATTGACATGGTGGTCTGTCAAGTGACCGAGCTAGTTGGATATGTGACCTCAGGTGCACCTCCCCATACACTATAGGAAACTAAATAGTAGTGATGGTATATAAAATATAGTGTGGTGACTATACCCTATGGTAAACGATTTCAATGAAAACAAAAAATAATAGCATAGTAGCAAAAATAGCCAAAACAATATGAACAAATAATCAGACAACCAAAGTTGAGAAAGGACCAACTAAATAAAAATAATAATTGAATAATAATATAATGAAAAGATGAATGAAACTAAATGAAATGATGAAATTAATATAGATAAAAGACTAAGAAAAATAAAATAAATACTCCAAATACCCCAGTCCTGAACCCCATGTTTGTCCAGTCTCCAAGCTCCAACCCACCCAACAACCCACTAATCAAAAACAGGGTCCCTTAACCTTGTCCAAACACGCATCCATGAAATTTATCTAAGTACCAAACTTCACCCATCCAGGGTGTGAGTAAAACTCAGTAGGTCAATACCACAATGTATAAACATATCTAGTATGAGAAATATAGTTCTTGAAATAAGGAGAATAGTAGTGTATTAATTTATAATTTAACAATACACATGAAATAAACCTGTTGAACCTCAAGTTATAGGGTGACACCCAGGGACAGCCCAAAACCTGCTTCTTCACCCTTTCAAATATCTCTGTCTAGGGAAGGACACTCCTACTTCTAGAAAGATCAACCAATCGGTGGAAGATTCTCCCACCAAGGATGAATCACAAAATCATCAAATTCACAAATGGCCTATGCCTGTAGTCTATCCATAATCATTCCCTCAGGCATCAAAAATCTCACCCTTTGGAATATAGTTACTATGAATATGGTCCTCAGACATTCGATATAATCATATACTCTACCCTTGAACATCAAGTACCTATGCACCTAGCCCTTAGGTAGTAAAAAAACATGCACCATACCCTCAGTCATCAACATCAATCATGAGTTGTATCCTAACAAACACAACATGCCAAAAAGCATCCCACCCTTAGGAATTAATCACACCAGTTTCACATAAACATAAAATATATGCAAGAAATTACAAGTCCAAAAAACATACATTACATATTTTTAATCATAAGACACAATGATCAATTTATCAAATTATCATTTTTCCAACAATGTATATTTCACTAATTTAGGTTCCCAATTATTATCATAATTATATCAAACCTATTTCATTTATCATTCAACCCTAAGGTCATTAACAAATCAGTCAACCCAATTAATTGGGGTGATTTTACTATAATTAATCACATAATATATATATTATTCCAATTCATAATATTAATAAAACTACCAATCAATTAATCTAATTTATTATAGGTCTCTAATGTCAAATTGGCCAAATCTTAACAAGTTCCAAGGCTGGCACCCCAATTGGGTGGATGCAGGTCTCATTTTTCACACCTATTGACCCAACATGATCCAATTTACAATCTAAAATGAATAATTATAATTTAACAGGGATTATCCAATTTATTTGGTCATGCATGTGTCATGCCGACACGATCACACAAATTGCATATACTAGTGACAATTAAATTAGGAAAAATGGATAAGTTTTAAACCACCCATATGAAAAGCACAGAAAATGATATTAAAACATCACGTCTATGGTAGTGATAATCTTATTCCTTCCTTTCAATGAGAACCATAAATTCTATTAGAAATAGATCGAGAAGAGGAAGAATAATTAGAAGGTGTAACCTAAAAATCTAGGTCCAGAGGTCCAATATCCAACATGTTCTCACTTCTGGATCAAAGAAGACTCCCTGAAATTGTCATCATAAGAGAAATAGTGGATATAGGGGATGAAATTAGAAAAATTCATGATGATAGATAGTTTTAATATGTTGGGAGTTTAAATTTCATGATGTAAATTTAATTCATTTCATGTAAGTTTTGATTATTTTATTTTTTTCCCAAATAGGCCATCCATTTGTTTTAAATAAATATATATATTAAATATTTTTTAAAGCGTTTTCATGAAATGATTTACTTTTCTTTACATGTTTATATGGTGTGTACTTTTCATGACATGTTTACAAGGTGTTCACTTTTCATGACATGTTTACAAGGTGTGCACTTTTCATGACATGTTTACACGGTGTGTAAAATTTATAGGGTGTGTAAAATTTATTGAGTTTAAATTAATTCAGGAAATGAATTAGATTCATAGAGTTTTCCTAAAACAATTCATGAAATGAATTTTTTCTATAGTCGAAACTTACCTATTATTATTTCTACACCCCTGGAACAATGTCCCAAACCCAGAACTTGTCTCAACAAACTAGTTTTAAATGGAAGACAATCCAAATCAATAAAGGTAACCACAAATTTTAAAAGAGACATAACTGAAAAAAGATGGAATATTAAAGATATATATTATGTGTTTTTTTAGTGATCTAAACCTGATGACTACTGGACATACTTTACACAGGCCTACTAGGACTCATCCCACTTTCACTTCTTCCCTAATGAAGAACTCTCGCTTAGACCTGTTGGAAGAGAATCACCGAGACAGGTCTTAACCATCATATTAGCTTATACCATAGTCTCATTATCACCCACCTATTAGTAAGTTCATAGACAAAGAATAATGATCATAGATTTGATATATGGCCTCAATCCCATCTCAAAACACCAATCCTCAATGTAATAATTTGTGAGGAGATCCATAGAGAGATGTGCCAATTTTGGTAAAATGAGCATCATACACTATCATTGAATGATCCCCTTGCTCTAAATTAAAGAAATCATTGGTCTTATACACCCTCAAGGTCTCTAGGTATAACTTCCAATTGAATTCCACTTTTAAAGTGGTCCATGTGAGATCCTTGTGCCTCCTTGAGAAAACCATTTACTCCCACTACTTTCTACCCAATCCTTTCATAACATAAATGGAGAATCCCACTTTATAAGTCCCATGGATCCTTAAGAACATAATGATCCCCTTGATATGATCAAACCACTCCTTGGGCTCATAGGGTACCTTATAATCATGTAACACCAGTGGATTTTGTCTCGTAATCTTATGATCATGATCCCATCTCTATGTCTACTCCTAGACACCCACTTGACTCAAGAAATGGATCGTACGAATCACCGACTCCACCAAAACCAAATCAATTGGAGGGTTCTCTAGCAGGGTATTCTCTACAACACCCTCTCTATGCCTGGATGAGGTTCTTCTAAGAGGAATTGTCTACAAGACATAAAATATAACCTAAATCAAAAATGATTCAATATCATTACACATTAAAAGAATCAAAGGAAACCACCATCATGGGTATCGACATAAAACATTAACATCATAAGAAACTCCAAAAAAATAGGTGCAAAAACATCAAAAAAAAACTCAATAATTTACCACTATGCATGGTTTAATTGCATGGTTTATCAAACCATGATCCAACCATGTATGTTTCACTAGAGTTGGAAGGTAATACTGTACAATATTTTCACAGTTACTACTAACCATGCACACTAACCATGTGCCTCATCTAGACCTCCCCGTTTCACCCCCTAAATCTAAAAAAACCCTGATCTCACCTTGAGTTTCAACACTAACTGGGAAATATCTTTATATATCATAAAAACAACCCATAAATGGGATCAATACATAACTACAATCCTAGACCACCCATGGAAAATTGAGGTTCAATATAAAGAAGACCTAGCCAGACACTCCCCCATTACTACCTCTTGAGTCCCAATGGTCCTAGGTCTAGTCTACCATAAACTCCCAAATAAAAACTAGGTTCTGATACCATTTTGTAATGAACTTCCTTAGGTTTACCTAACCTATCACCCGAGCCAGTCCACCACACTCCCTATAGCGTGTTCCTGACTACAACATGCTAATGATAAGCACTAGGCATAACCATATATCTCTCAGGAATGAAAAAATTACCCATCTATAATAATGAATTACCACACCAATATCATTAGATTCAATAAAAAAGGAAACATCTATAATACATAATAAATACTAAGAAGATACCATAAGAAACATCATACATCATTTACAATAGATTCCATAATAGGACATATGCATGGTATCTCTAGTCAAAATCCCAAAACTAAAAATAATGGTAACACGACCGAAATAACCCTATACATACATCCAAATGGGTACAAAATACCAAAATAAGCTTCACTTGATCCATTCCATACAAGCCCACATATCCTCTACAAAACATTGGACAACAGTAATGAAGAAGATCCACCTTGGTGCATAATTCCATTTCCCTTACCCATGTACAACAAAACAAAGTCTACATACCCCTAAAGGAATATGTAGGGTGTGATTTACAAAACCTAGTAGGATACAACTATGAATATATTTAAGTATTTTACCCATGAAAACCAAAAAATCAGTTTGTAGTACATTCCAAAACTAAAAAACTTTGAAAACATAAATTTCCAAATAAACCATTGAAATCCATTTGGTTTTCCATTTCATAGAAAACATGTTTCCAAATAATTTCTCAACATGTATCAAATAAATAAACAATTCCACAAGGCATATCATGCTAAAAAATACCCAACATGCAGGGAAAATCATATCATCATCATCATAATAAAATAACTATATAAATGGAAATGGTCATCATGTATCTCATCACATAAAAATGGAACTAATCAAATAAAAAGAGCATATAAACCAACCTGACATGAGTAATTTGAACCTCAGGCTCTAACCATCAGGCCTATCATGAGTGATTCTAAACAAGCCTTCTAGCAATATAAGTAATAATGGAATCTCTCTTGGTCTTCTCTGGGCCCAACTCCAAGAATTTTCATGGTCTCTTGGAAAACAAACATGGAAGATATCATAGTATTTCTACCCAAAGGCTCTCACATTCCCTTATAATCTATAATGGAAGATTGAAAAGTATTCCCTCCAAAGTCTCTCACCATCCCATGAACAAATCCCTCACTCACACCTCGATTAACCCATATTCTACTCCATTTCAACATAATCACAACATGTTCCATGTAAATAAAATCCATAACACAATCAATTTTCAAAAAAACATTCCCATTTTATAAAACACATTCCCACAAGGTAAAAAACCAATTTAAAAATCCATTCAATCCATAAAATCCCTTTGAGCTATTTTATCAAACAATTGGTGTGCATACAAGCCACACCCATTTTGAAAACCTTCTTTAAACACCCAAATTTCCAAATCAAGATATAAAGAACAATAAACATGAGAAAAAAAATCAACCATAAATAAAAAATGGAAATTTTATAAACTAAAACAAAAGGTTATCATGAATTTAAAGGCAATCCATGGGAAACACCCTTAAACCAAGACACCTACCCTGGATTCAATCCAAAAATCATTGCATACAATGAAAAAAAACCCATAAGAGGTATATAAAGGCCTCATGCACACCTAATACATAATAAATTATACCAAAAACCCTATCACACAACCAATATTTCTTTCAAAAACACCCCTAGGGTTCCACACTTCCACAAAAATGGAAGAACAAGCAAGATAAATGGGGAAGGAAGAAGAAAAACTAGAGGATTTAGACTTATCTCAAGAAAAATTACCAAGAAATCAATATAAATACATCACTAAAGGAGAGGGTAAGATTCACTTACAAGGAGAAGGGGCTACACATGATGGGTGGAAGAAATAACGGTCCAAGGCTGTATAAAATCTATAGGGGAAATATGGTAAATTACCAATTTTCAAGTGACCTGGATAAAACACACATTTTTTAAACCATGCACCAAATGTGAGAGGCTACTATCTCCCCAAAATTCAAGTTGAATGGTTTGAAAAACTATGATCAAACTGTGAAAAACACACTATCACCACCGACATCCTTATTGCATGGTTAGCCGCATGGTTAGACAAATCGTGAACCTTTGTATGTCTTTAAAAATTCCCATTTCTGACCCTCGACACTCTGGAATTCCAAGAAAAAACCAAAATGTAAATAAAACTCAAAATTATATGTACCAGTGACCCAACATGTGTCACGAATAAAATTTTTATTGAGATTTTGATTGCTATAGAATATGGGATAAGATTCATCCAAAGAATCTCATAATTATTCCTTTATTGTAATTTGATTATATACTAGGCATGATTAAACCTCATTATATATATATCACATCAACTACTAAGAAAAATAAATCCATTTCCATATCCTGAACCATCCTACTCTCCTTTACAAATATAATAAATATTATGAATTTCATTTATAAAATTATTCAAAGGTATGAATGCTGTTACCCAATGAAGAATCATATCTTACTCAAATGGGGGAGGAAAAGAAAAGAATCAATATTTAAGACATGATAATTGTAAGGGAATATACTGATGTAATTTCCAAATAATTACTTAACCTTCCCCATATCATAAGATAGAGTTTTGAAAAAAACTTATACTTTGTAAAAAACATATATCTAGGAAACATTAGAATGTCCTTGATAGAACCTGAAGAGTTATAGAAATAATTATAAGAAAACTTAGACAAAGGGTTTATAGTAACAAGTTAATCTCCTTGGGGTGCACTAATTCTCTTTATTAAGAATAAGTATGATACTATATGAATTTTCATCAATTACTTAGAGAAAATTACCATCAATAACAAGTATCCACCTCCATAGATAAATGATTTATTTGATCAAATCCATGGATATTAGTACTTATTAAAAGTGGATCTTCATTCTAGATTTTATAATTTCAAGGTTAAGAGTTAAGATATTCAAAATATATAATTTCATAAAATGTATTGACACTGTAAGTTCATTGTGATCTATTTAGACTTATAAATACCCCAATAATTTTCATGGAGTCAATGAATAGATTCTTTACAGATTAATTTGATAAGTTTTTGGTAGTATTTATTAAATGCATTCTCATATAATCCAATAGGATATATGAAGAAGAGGAACGTCAAATAATTGTGTTAAATAATTCAAGGAAAGATAAGTTGTATGGCATGTTTGACAAGTGTGACTTTTGGAAGAAACAAGTCACATTCTTAGGACAAGTGATCACAAGAAAAATTATTTCTCAAGATCCTTTAAATAAAAATACAATTGAAGAATGAACCAAGCCCATGTGTTTCATTGGGATCCATAGTTTTCTTGTATTATATGGGTACTATCGAGGTTTTGTGAGAAATTTCTCATGATCAGGTAAACCACTAAGTTAACATAGAAGGGAGTAAATTATGTCAGGATGGATGAACTTTAATATAATATAAGGGAGATTAAGAAGAGGCTAATAACTACACTTTTACTCACACCAAACTTAAGTATATATGGGTTTATAATATAAAATAATGCTTGAAATAAAGTCTTGGGTTTCTTAATCATGAAAAATGATTAATTTATACCCTATTCATCATAAAAATTAAAAAGACCCATGAATATAATTACCCAATGCATGAAATTGAGTTAATTTTTTTGATATTTTCATTGAAGATATAGAAAAATTAACTTTATAGAGTGAAGAGTGATATATATACTTATAATAAGAGTTTAAAGTATATATTCACATATAAGGAGATGAACATGAATCAAAAAAGATGCTTGGAGTTTATAAAAAATAATGATTTCTCAATACACTTCCATTTTAAAAATGAAAATGAGGTAGTTGATGTTCTTAGTATAAAGTAACCCACTACCCTATCCATGATAAGGATTTCTAAAGACTATATCTTTGTTGATATACAAAGTATTGATCTAGAGATCATAAGGTAGGTAAGTCACCCTACCTTACCAAAATGATTTCCTAATAATCTATCCAATAGAAAATCAATATAGAATAAAGGGATGATTTGGGGTAATAAAATAAATTGAGAGAAATAAAAGAAAGTAAGATTCATGAATTAAATAATGAAAAAGATTTATTTTTTCAGTTTGTAACTAAACTATTTGTTCCATTATCACCTAATATTATGGAGTTATTTGATAATTCAATTAACCCATCTTTATCCATCCACATTGTAAGTAATAAGATGTACTGAGACCTTTAAGAGGACTTATGATGGGGAAAAATGAAGAAGGAGGTTTCTGAGTATGCCTTAAGTCACTTGGTATGTTATACTGTTAAATAAGAGCATCATAACTTTAAATGGATGATGAAACCAATACCTATACTAATATAAAAAAGATAGAAAATTCTCATGGACATTGTTATAATTCTTCCAAAAACATATAATGAAAACAATTCTATATGGGTTATGGTGGATCGAATCACCAATAATGTCCAATTAATTATAATTTAGGATGATTTTTTACTTGATTAAATTTATATGGTTTATGTAAAGGAAGTGGTGAGGCTATATGGGGATCCAATTTTAATCATATTTTATTGAGATCCAAGGTTGACCTCTAAGTTCAAGAATAGTCTTTAACATGCCTTAAATACTAAGATGAAATTAAATATAACCTATCACCACTAGAAAAATGGTCAATTTGTAAGGGCTATTAAAAAATGTGAGTATGTGATAAGATCTTGTTCAATGGATATTAAAGGAGGTTGGGATCAACACATTCTATTAGCTGAGTTCTCATATGACAACAATTTCAACTCAAGTATTCAGATGACACCATATGAAGCTCTATGTGGGAAGAGATATAAAATGAAACCATATCGGGATGAAGTTGGTAAGATGAATTTATCGGGATCCAAACTTATGTAAGAGATGACATAGAAGGTTCAATCCATTCAGGAACACATTAAATCTACTCAGATATGGAATAAGATCTATGCTAATTATCATCTAAGTGACTTGAAGTTTGATGTTAGAGACAAAGTGTTTCTTAAAATATCACCCTAAAAGAGACTCATGAGATTTGTAAATAAAGTAAAGATTATCCCTAGGTACATTAAACCCTTCAATATCCTTGATCACATAAGAGGTATGGACTGTCAACCAACACATCCACTAAACCCGACTCAAGTACACGATGTATTCCATGTATTTATACTAAGTAATTATATTCTTGATCCATCACATATATTAAATCTAAAAGTGGTATAATTGAATCATGAACACTATTATGAGGTGAAACTAGGGAAGATTCTGGATTGCAGAGGTATGGTTCTATACAATAAGAAAACACACCTTGTCAAAGTACTTTGGTGAAACCATAAGTACGAAGAGGCAACATGAGGACATAAGGATGTGGTGAAACAAAAGTTACATAATATATTCTCAACTAAAGAAGTGACTTTAAATTTTAAGGATGGGATTTATAAAGTGGGAAGAATATAAGAAGATAGAATTTTCAATATGATATTTTCCTTCTTAATATATATGTTTTCCATATTTAGGTATAAGATATAGAATAAAACAGAACACCATATAATAAAATATAATGTCAATTTATTTCAAAAATATAGAACATTTCATATATAGAACAAATATACCTCATAAAATTAAAAATATTATAATGGGATAACAAAAATAAAAAACAAAAGTAAAATTTTAAAATCAATAGGGTTATCGTCTCCTAGAGATATCACACCTTTTAACATCACTGAAAAAAAAATTAGAAATATTTTTTTATAGTATACAGAGAAACTTGAGAGAAAACTAAATGAATGTTTAATGATAGAAATAAGAGCTATCTATAGGAAGTATAAAATCCAATATGACTATTGGAATTGTAAAACTGACCATTGGCACATTAACCTGACCATTAATAAGACTTTTTTATCATAATCCCTATTTTTAACTTGATTTATAGGGAACCATTACATGGGAAAAAGTCCCATAGGCACACTAGTTTTAGAGTAAACAAGGAAAAAAGGCCTATACCATGGGTCAGAGGCCTATATAAATGCCCAAAAATCCACATTGGAATATACCCTTCCAATTTCCTACTAATCATCCATACTAGTCTACCACACTTGATGTCATGTATCCATTTTATCATCATTTCTCCCACATAGAGGCCTTGTATGGCTACTCTTAAACATCAGTCATTAAAGACCAACCCCTGGAAAGTATAACTTTCCTGCTTCCATTATACTTCGTCAGTACCCAATATTTCTCGCATCCTACATTCCTCTAGTGAGAAGATACTCCATTTCAGGCCTTAAGGATAAGGATGACTTGTAGGCCCTATGGTTTGAAGGTCCTTAATGGCCCAAAGGCCCAATAATATGGCCATTTGAATAGTGACTTGACCGATGGAGTAGTTAAATGACTTCTAAGTAATATTTAGCAAGAATAAAATAACTAAAAATACATATTATTATTCCATAAAATAAATATTCAGATTACATAACTCAAGGAAATTATAAAAGTATATTTTTAATAAAATATATTTTAACTTATTTTAAAAAAATTATAATTTTTATATTATTAATAAAATATTAATATTACATAAGTTCAAAAAATATTTTGATAAAATAAATATTTTTTTTCAAAAGAATCATGTTGATATTATAGAAGGTTATATTTTTAGTAATTTTTTGATAAAATTTATTTTTTAGGTGAATAATAAAAATATAATTTTTCAAATATTGTTTTCTTTATGACAAAATATTTATGTAATAGTGGATTAATAAATTATAAAATGTATTCATTGATAAAAAAATATGTTTAATAAGATAAATTATTCATTTAAAAACATTCAACTTAAGTGCCAAACATAAACGTAATATCAAAATTCTAAAAAGATAAAGTATGCCATTATTTTTTTTATTTTTTCTTCCTTTATTTTGTATTAACCAATAAATTCTATTTTTAAATGGTTTAAAAGTCATATAAAAATTTAATTTTAATCAAATATAACTAAAAATGTCAAATGATACCACTATTTCAAGTTTTACTCTTGAAATTATTTTTTAATCAACATTTTAACATAAAACACTCCTTCCCTTCAAATATAAATACCTCCTCTCACCTCTATTAGAAAATCACTTCCTAAATCCTTTTTATTGGCCAATATATTTTCAATTACATTATTATATTCCTCTTATTATCCTTATAGACATTTCTATATCATCTAAATCCAACCTCCAAGGCATTAAGGCCTTACTAAAGGATCAAACATCAAGGAAGTGGTGACATTTTCTACTTTTTTTACTTTCAATTTTCTTTTTAATTATTCCTTTTTTCCTATCCCTCTCAAAAAAAATCCTCCTAAAATAAATCATTTAGTATATTAATATAATATTAATTTTATTATTCTATTATAAAATGTTTATAATCTATTTATAATTTTTATATATACACTTTCCCCCTCTTTTTTCCACATCTTGTTAATGGTTGGTTTTATCTAAATTAGAGGATATTATCAATTCTTATTTATCACTACATTTATGAATGGTTAGTATAGCCTAAATAAGTATATATAATTTTTAATGATATTATTTGTTGATTAAAACTAATTTGAATACATAAATGATCTCTCTTCCTCTTTTGAAAAGGTCTTTCCAATGGTTGATATACCTCCTATGAGGATATTTCCAATTCTTTACTTATCATCACATTCATTTATGGTTAGTTTAACTTATTTATAATGAATAAATATATAATTCTATTTATTTTTAATATTATTGAGATAATTTGACTAACTAATAAAAAACAATGAATCAAAACCATGAAATCAAAATGAAAACTGGATAATTCAATCTAAACTGTCACTGAACCATTTTATCTCCGATTAAAGGTTAATAAGTTGTAAGATCCTGCATCCATATGAGTTTAAAATTAAAGGAATTTGAATTTTCATTTACTGGATGTCTCGAATTATGAACTAGGACTCATAATAAGACTATGAGGGTTTAAATGCTTCAAGAGGATGTTTTGAGATGAGGAATGAGGCTCAGGAGGCTGCCTTAGTGTTTAGATGAGATTTGGAGGCTTCAAGTTATGTTTTAGGTGTTTTGGAGTTTTCTAGCTAGGGTGAATGGTTTGGTGTGCATGGTTTAATAGAAACCATGAAACACCTTGATGCTTAGAGGGGTTTTAGTTCATTTTTAAATGAACATAGTTTTGGTCATGGATAACACATTGTTAAGGAAAAACCTTGTGGGGTTCAAGGAAAAACCATGCACGGATGAGGAGGGCCAATGACATGGTGCATGGAATATGCATAGTTTCAGAAAAACCATGCACATTGTTGTAGAAGGGGTCCAGTGGGGTGTGCATGGTTGGTTCATGGTTTGGAAAACTATGAAACCAAACCATGCAGGTGTGTTGGCTTGGATAGGGCCAACCACATGGTTGGAGAATGGTTTGGAAAACCATGAATCTAACAAGAACTTCATTAAAAGGGGGATTTTATCAAAATTCCACCTTAGGATTTTTGGCTATTCCAACCCCTTTCTCACCCATTCAATGATCACAAACCAGGGGGTTCCTAACCCCCTTCCCCCTTCTCCAAATCCTCAATTTGGGGTGTGTTCATGGAAAATTATTAGTGTTTTATGTGTGTTATCTTACTTTGGTGTATTTATTTCTTCTTCTTCATACCACTCACTAATTTTGTAGTTCTAGGATTCATTGGAGCATGGTGGAATCTGTAACGACCCGAATCCGGATCCCTTCCACTGGTGCCCTGTACTCGGTTCACCACATGACCTCAGACACATTTCCCCAAACACCAGAGGCTGCCGACTAGCAGTGAGGGCCTTGGTAAGTTATTGGGGAAACTATGCCCTCATTTGGTAAGGTATACAAGGAAAGAAACCAACAGTCAATGGCGGAAGCAGTAAACAGCATATAAACACTGAAACTAAACAGCGGAAGCAATGAACACATAATGATAATGATAATGATGCAGCATGTACAAGTATCTAAGGAAAGCAGTAAACACAACAACATGCTGAAATACAACAGAAAAAAAGTACGAAGGTAACAAAAACTCCAGCATCATCGCAAGCCTAAGTTCAGTCCTATGCTCTCCAGCTCCAACCAGCAATCACGTACTCGAAGTAGAAGGGCCACAATACCTATCCACACCTGCAACCATATAACCTATTTGGGCCGAAAAGCAGGACCCAAATAGGGTGTGAGAATAATCCCAGTAGGAAATCACCATGAGATCCGTGCCCTACTGTTAGTGAGTAATATAGCAAAAGTAAAGGAAATAAATGTAGCATAGAAGTAGATGTACACTAAAGTAAGAAATCCTACCAAACTCCATTCACAGTTATTTATTAGTTCAGTAAAATCATTTAGCTATCAACCAAGGAACCTAGAAACAGCTCTATACTCCAAAGGCAAGCAAGTAATCAAAACAGGTAACTCAAAATTCTACCTAAACAGCAAGAAGTACAAACCCAAGCTTATTCTTTGGCTTGGTGGACTCGCCACAAACAACCAACAAATAAAGCACTGACTCTATGGGTGGATCCTACTAGAAAACACCTCTAGTCAAGTAGACGTACAAAGGCACATACACTCTGGGAAGCTCTCACCGTCAATTCCCCTGTGTTCTTGCAACGAAAGATATAGACTCTCTGAGGAAGCACTTACGTATAATCCCCCCTATAGTCTCGCTACGTAACTAAGGACACTCTGAGGAAACACAAAGTCCCATTCCCATAGGTCCTGCGATCGATACTAATTATAACAGACTCTCTAGGGAAGCCCTGATCGTCAATTCCCCCTTTAGTCTACCACACCAGTTTCACTCAGCCCTGAGCAGTTTAGTCATGTGTAATTGACTGTTAGCAACCTAAGTATGTTCAAAAACTACTTTTCTAATAGCTAAAAATGCATCCAAAAGCATATAAACAGTAGGCAATACATGCAATCAAGTCAACAGGCATACTAGCAATGTGCAAAAGGGTTGCCTTGTAGGCAAACCGTGCCAAACGGAAATCAACTTCCAAAAAAAGTAAAAAACTCATGGGGTGATCCTCAAAAATGCTAAAAGACAATTATTAATCATCTAATAACCTCAAGCATACAATAAATCTAAGATAGATAACAAAATAGGATCAAAATCCAAACCCGAGATACCCGATACATGGGTATCCGACACTTTTGCACCCAAAACTCAAAGACATTCAACTTAGGGAAACAAACCACCTACCTCGATCCTTGGTGATTGATACTCTTGAACCTCGACCTGTGAATTGGCCTAGAATAGAGTAAATCTAAAAAAACGTCTAAAACGTTCAACCTCAGATAACTCTCACAAGAGAAGGAATCGGGAAACATGGCCAATGAAGAACCGAGGACTCACTGCTGCGATTCTATCTCACCTAACGACATTCGATTCGGACAACCGGTGAAGAATCGGTGGCTCGGAGAAGAATCGGCCCTCTAGGTCGCTCTGGTCATAATTAGGCAGAGAAGAAGATGAAAACAGGGATTAGGCGCGACCCTAGTCCGATTAATGAAATAAAAATAAAAGTACATGGTTTGTACTTCTTGAGTACATGGCATGTAGTCCCCATTTCCATATGCCGTATTAATCGGACTCCACCTCATCGCTACACCTAGTGTGACTGGCCCAGACACATCCAGCACACGGCCTCAAGCGGAAGAAAAGTACACGGCGTGTACTTACAAAATTTCCAGATTCTCCTCTTTTTCTCAAAAACGGCCAGAAAAGGAAAACATAACTGAAAAAGAAGGTCCAAGTTCTTACAATCTTCCCTCCATAAAGAAATTTGTCCCCGAATTTCCCTATAAAGGTGGAGAAGAAGAAACCTCGAACAACTCTGGCCACTTTGATCACATATCGGCCTCGCTATCCCAAGTCTCGACCTGCACACGGCTGTGCTGCCATAGCACCTGTACCAGAGGAACAGACCAGCCACAGAGTACCTTTGTGATAAGATCAACAATCCTGATAGGATACTCCTCGAACGATGCGTCATGCTCCAGCTTAACCTACTCGGGTTGAAAAACATGAGATGGGTATGAGAAATAGCGTCGATGTTGAGAAACATAGAAGACGTCGTGCATAGCCTGATATCTTTGAGGTAACTGAAACCTATAAGCAACCAGCCCGACTCTTTCCAAAACCTCGAATGGACCGACATATCTTGGTGAAAGCTTACCCTGTTTCCTGATCCTCTTGTGTCCCAACCTCGGGGTAACATGTAGGAAAACTTGGTCTCCAACCCCGAACTGCAGAGGTCACCTCCGCTGATTAGCATAAGATTTATGATGAGACTGTGCAGTATCCATCCTCTTCCGAATCAACTCTATATACTCCGAGGTCTCCTGGACGAGACGAGGTCCCAGAAAAGATACCTCTCCTGCCTCCAGCCAACACAAGGGTGATCAGCATGTCCTACCGTACAAAGCTTCGTAAGGTTCTATCTGGATAGTTTCCTGAAAACTGTTGTTATAGGCAAACTCCATGAGAGGTATATGATTTTCCCAAGAACCACCAAAGTCTAGAATGCAAGCTCGGGGCATATCCTCAAGCACCTGGATCGTGCGCTCTGATTGACCATCTGTTTGAGGATGATAAGCTGTACTCAGAATCACCTGTGTACCCAAAGCTTTCTGTAGCCCCTGCCAGAAATGCAAAGTAAAGTAGGCATCCCTATCTGAAACGATAGTACTTGGAACCCCATGCAAGCACACAATCTCACAGACGTACAACCGTCTAATCTCATCAACACCGAAAGTCTCCTTTATCAGCAAGAAGTGAGAAACCTTCATAATCCTGTCAACGACAACCCACAACGCATCATTTCCTCTTGATGATCTCAGTAACCCTGTCACGAAGTCCATCACAAAATCGTTCCACTTCCACTCTGGAATGGGTAGCTGCTGTAAAAGCCCAGCTGCCCGCGGGTGCTCTGCCTTCACCTGCTGACAGGTGGAACACCTCATGACAAAACCAGCCACATATTTCTTCATACCTGGAAACCAATAATGGTGGTGTAAATCACGGTACATCTTAGTGATTCTAGGATGAACTTCCCAAACTGAGGAATGGAAGTCTCACATCATCTCCTCGCGTATATCTTCTGGCACCCATACACATCCCTAGAAACGCAAGATCTCATCTTTTCCAATGGTCCACCTGGGAAGAGGTTCCTCTCCTGACATGCTCTCTCATAGGACTAGCCCTTCTGAATCTGCCAGCTGCCTCATTCGAACTCGGTCCAAAAGTGCATAGGTAACACCCATAGAAGATAGGAAAGTTTTCCCCTGCCTGTCGTGCACCTCCAAATGCATCTCCGAGAACAGAGTCATCAGTTTCCACTCACTTCTGGCCTCCTGAACTCCCTGTATCTGAGTTCTCTTGCTCAGTGAATCAGCCACTGCGTTGCCTTTCCCAGGTGTATAGGCAAGCTCCAAATCAAAGGACTAGAGATACTCAACCCACCTCCGTTGTCTCAGATTCAGGTCACGATGCATGAAGATGTACTTGGGGCTATTGCGGTCAGTGTATACCACAAAATGTTCTCTCAGAAGTTAATGTCTCCAGCAATGTAAAGCATTAACAACTGTAGCCAACTCCAGGTCATGCGTAGGATAATTTCTCTCATGAGGCCTCAACTTCCGAGATCCATACGCAACCACTCGATCTTCCTGCATAAGCACTGCTCCATGTATGATTCCAGATGCATCACAGAAAACTATATAGCTCTTTCCTGGATCCGAAAAAACTAGGATCGGTGCTGAAGTCAATCTCCCCTTCGGCTCCTGGAAGGCTGAGTCACAGGCTTCTGACCAAACAAACTTCACCCCTTCTTAGTCAAGCCGGTTAGCAGTGCTTCTAGGTGTGGGAAGTCCTGTATAAACCGCCTTTAGTAACCAGCCAGCCCCAAGAAGCTCCATACCTCAAAGAAGTTCTTTGGATCCTCCCAGGTAACCACTGCTCTCACCTTCTCTGGGTCTACTGATACTCCTATATCTGAGATGACATGACCCAGGAAGTGAATCTCGTCCATCCAAAAGTGGCACTTCGAGAGTTTATCATAAAGCTGATGCTCCCTCAGTGTACTCAAAATGATCTCAAGATGGGTTTCATGGTCGTGTCGAGTGTGAGAGTACACCAAGATATTGTCCATGAAGACCACGATGAATGAATCCAAGTAAGTATGGAACAGTTGGTTCATCAGTGCCATGAAAACTGCTGGCGTGTTCATAAGATCGAACGACATAACCGTATACTCATAGAGGCCATACCTGCTACTGAAGGCTGTCAAAGGTATATCTGAAGGTCTAACGCGCATCTGATGATAACCAGACCTCAAATCGATCTTCAAGAACACCCGAGCTCCTCAAAGCTGATCGAAGAGATCATCAATTCTTGGTAAGGGATATCGGTTCTTGACCATAAACCGGTTCAACTTCCGATAATCCATGCAAAGCCTAAGGGTACCATATTCTTTCTTCGCGAACAAGACAGGCTAACCCCAAGAAGAAGTACTGGGTCAGATGAAACCCTTTGACTACAACTCCTCCAACTGCTTCTTGAGCTCCTACAACTCAGGTGTATCCATCCTATAAGGAGTAATGGACACCGGTTCTGCTCCTAGCATGAGCTCAATCGAGAAGTCTACCTCACGCTCCAAAGGCAAACTTGAAAAGTCTTCTGGAAAGACATCTGGAAAGCGATCAACCACTGGAGGAAAATATAACTGAGAAGTCCCCTGGTCATCCAGATAAAGACTAGAAATCTGGGCTGTAACTCCTCCTAGCACATGATGCTCGAGTCCGGCTCGACTCGCCTAAACATCCCACTCGCCTTTATGAAGGAAATATTCACCCTCTGGTGATACGAAACTCACCCTGCGGCGATAGAAATCGACGACTGCCTGGAAGGGAAGCAACCAGTCCATACTGAGAATGTCTTCATAGCCCGTCATCTCCAGGAAATAGAGGTCCCATAAGAAACGATACCCTTCAACCTTGAGAGGGCACCCCTTTCACTGACGTACGCTAGATGTCCTTGTTCCCAAGGGCGTGTCGAGAGTCAACATGTCAGCAGACAAAAAGACACAAAGCTAAAGAATTTCCACGATAGAAATAGAGATAAAGCTATGTGAAGCACTAATATCAAAAAGGGATGAAGATAAAACTGAGGCTACTAAGATCGTACCTCGAACTGTAGAGGGTCCGGGATCCTTCTCCTGATGAATAGGCTCTACAGAAAAAGTCTGGCCTGTACCGCGACCCTGTGTAGCAGCCTGGAAACCCTGAGCTGCTCCTCCCTGAGCCTGACCACAGTGTCCATGGCCTCTACCCTAAACTGAACGTCCTGCAGAACTCCAGCCCCCAGTCTGCTGTGGAGCTGGTGATCCTGCTCCTGTACGCGGGTCGAAACTGATCCTCCTTCACTAGCTGCTGGAAGGGGAACCTTGCAGAAACGCTGTAGGTGACCCCTCTTGCCACTGGATCGGCACTCCACTGGGTCACTTGGGCACTGTGGCTTATTATTACCACTCCTCACAAACTGATAACACACCACTGGGGTGCCAGAAGGGGAATCTCGTCTACCATAAGGAATACCTCACTTCCTCAGGTCGCCTCAGGTAGACTCTCGGTGGCGTTTCCTGCTGTCTACCTGGAGGGAATCAGTCTTGGATGCTGTACCGCCCTGGTCCACAGCTCCAGTATCCCTTAGGTTCCTCTCCGTGAGGAGTTCCTGGTTGACTATCAGAGTAATAGAAGTCAACTGAAAGACATTCACCTGCGATTTGATCTCCGGTCTGAGGCCTTCCTCAAACTTCCTAGCAAGAAACAACTCATCATTCCCCAGGACGGGGGTGAATCGCTGTAACTCAGTGAAGCTGGAGGAATACTCCATAACTAAGAGAGTACCTTGCTGCAGGCTCATGAAATCCCTGGCTCTGTCATCCCTCAGCATCGCAGGGTAGAATTAGTTGTAAAACATACGATGAAACTCATCCCAAGCCATAGCCTGCTGGCTCCCCGTCTGAGAGACTACGTCCCACCATCTCTTGACGTAATCTCATAGAATATACATCTCTAGATTCACCCTCCTTTCTGGAGGTGTCTCCAGATGCTCAAATATGGACAACATGGCTTCCAGCCATGACTCTACAGCCTGAGGTCCTCCATCTCCTGTGAAAGTGGGAGGATGCTGCTGCTGGAAGACCCGCGTCAGCTCTGCCATAGTTGGGGCAGGATGCTGAAATCCCTGGAAGGTCTACATGACTCTCATGAAACCCTCTCTGAACTATGCGTTGACACCAGTGTCTGGAATCACTGCAGGTGCCATGTCCGGAATAATGGGCGTAACTACTGGCAGTCCCTGATCGGTCGTATCAGGCGTACGATCGCTGACTAGTTCCTGGTGTGCAACAGGAGGACGTCTCTGTGCCATAGCTCTGAAAGACCAAAACACACCTTCATTAAAGATGAACACAGTTGCAACATAGGAGAGTAAAATGGGACAGGAGGGAAAACCTTCAAATATGGGAAAAACATGACTACACGACATGTAATACCACTACACGGCGTGTTTCTTAAAAGTTTACCTAGGGCGTGTACATTGGCCATACATGGTTGTGTAAACTACCCAACTACACAGAGTGTTCTTAAACTACACGACGTGTACTGGCCCTTTTCTCCCTTCCCAGTTACTCCTACACGACTAAGTCACACAGACTGTCCCAGCCGAAGACTACACGGCGTGTTTGAGGCAGACACGGCGTGTACTGGACACGCCTTACCTGGCCCATGTTGTTAGCGGCACGGCCTGACACACGGTTGAAACTACACAGCGTGTTCCTAAGAGACACGACGTGCACTTGAAGGGAATCCCCGACTCGTGTTTTTCGTGACACGGCCGGGTACTCGGCTGATCCTTACATGGCGTGTTCCGAGAAAACACGACGTGTATAGGAGAGGATAACACCGACCAGTGTTTTCAAGACACGGCTGAGTACCTGGGAAAGGATACACGGAGTGTTCATACCAAACACATCGTGTACTAATCATGCATTAACTAGCCCGTGTTGTTAGTTACACAGTCGGGCTCCTAGTTAACCTCTACACGGCGTGTACCAAGAGCACACGACGTGTTCCTGAAAACCAGTTACAACTCCGTGTCCCTATCCACACGGTCAGTGACACGGCCAAAAACTACACGACGTGTATCTATAAAGTACACTCCATGTATTCTGGGTTTTTTTTCGTACAGCAGCCTCAGAACTACACCGAAGCCCAGAAAACACAAAAAACAAGGGTTAAGGTGCCAAATTTCAATCCATGGGGGCCCATACTCCCCGCGAATTAAATCTTGGCATCATAACGATGCATAGAACATGCCACAGTATAAGAACTCACGACCCCCCAAATTTCGATCCTTGAGGGCCCATAACACCTCTGAGATCAAAGTTTGGCGTCCATGATAAAAAAACATTAAAACAACGATACCTTATCAACATAACAAGCATTATATCACAGCAGCTATCACGACAACATGCATTGTCTATCACAAATCCTATCACAACAACATGCATTCTCTAATGAAACCTAGATGGCATGGAAAAATGCATGGCATGTAATCTTCTAACATGTGCCTATATGATGCATGAGATGGCATACCCTCATCTCATCGGGTTGCAACAAAATAGAACCACAATCATATAAACAGCAACAACACAAAAAAAGTGCATCACCCAATAGTGAAATCAATTAAACTGTAACATTCGAAAAACTAAAATTTTTCAATATTCGAGGTAATCTGGATTTTTCCCTGTACACGGGCTCTAGAATTCCTGGGCACAACAATTTACCATTTACCTATTACGTCCTATCCCTGTCTAATGTCGCTAAACAGTAAGTCAATAGAAAAAGGAAAGAACTCCTCTGATACCACTTTTTAATGACCCGAATCCAGAGCCCTTCCACTGGTGCCCCGTACCGAGTTCTCCACATGAATTCAGGAACATTTCCCCAAATGCCAAAGGCTGCCGACTAGCAGTGAGAGCCTTGGTAAGTTATTGGAGAAACTATGCCCTCATTTGGTAAGGTATACAAGGCAAGAAAACAACAGTCAATGGCGGAAGCAGTAAACAACATACAAACACTGAAACTAAACAGCAGAAGCAATGAACACATAATGATAATGATAATGATTTAGTAGGTACAAGTATCTAAGGAAAGCAGCAAACACAACAACGTGATGAAATACAATTGAAAACAAAGTACGAAAGTAACAACAACTCCAGTAGCATTGCAAGCCTAAGCTCGGTCCTATGCTCTCTAGCTCCAACCAGGAATCACGTGCCCAAAGTAGAAGGGCCACAATCCCTATCCACACCTGCAACCATATAACCTGTTTGGGCCAAAAATCAAGACCCAAAAAGGGTGTGAGACTAATCCCAGTAGGCAATCACCATGAGATCAGTGCCCTACTATCAGTGAGTAATATAACAAAAGTAAAGGAAATAAATGTAGCAGAGAAGCATATGTACACTAAAGTAAGAAATCCTACCAAACTCCATTCACAGTTATTTATTAGTTCAGTAAAATCATTTATCTATCAACCAAGGAACCTATCAACATCTCTATACTCCTATGGCAAGCAAGTAATCACAACAGGTAACTCAGCAGTCTACCTAAACAGCAAGATGTACAAACCCAAGCTTGTTCTTTGTCTTGGTGGATTCGTCACAACCAACCAAAAAATAAAGCAATGACTCTCTGGGTGGCTCCTACTAGAAAACCCCTATAGTGAAGTAGACGTGAAAAGGCACAGACACTCTGGGAAGCTCTCACCGTCAATTCCCCTATGGTCTTGCAATGAAATATATAGACTCTCTGAGGAAGCACTTACGTCTAATTACCCCTATAGTCTAGCTATGTAACTAAGGAAACTATGAGGAAGCACAAAGTCCCATTATTATAGGTCCTGTGATCGATACTAATTATAACAGACTCTCTAGGGACGCCCTAATCGTCAATTCCCCCTTTAGTCTACCAGACCAGGTTCACTCAGCCCTGATCAGTTTAGTCATGCGTAATCGACTGTTAGCAGCCTAAGTAAGTTCAGAAACTACTTGGGTAATAGCTACAAATTCATCCACAAGCATATAAATAGCAGGCAATACATGCAATCAAGTTAACAGACATACTAGAAATGTGCAAAAGGGTTGCCTCGTAGGCAAACCGTGCCAAACAGAAATCAACAGCCAAACAAGGGGAAACAACCATGGGGTGATCCTCAAAAATGCTAACAAGAAATTATTAATCATCTAATAACCTCAATCATACATGAAATATAAGGCAGATAATAAAACAAGATCAAAACCCTAACCCGAGATACCCGATACATGGGTATCCGGCACTTTTGCACCAAAAACTCAAAGACATTCAATGTAAGGAAACAAACCACCTACCTCGATCCTTGGTGATTGATACTCTTGAACCTCGGCCAGTGAATTGGACTAGAACAGAGTAAATCTGCAAAAACGTCTAAAACGTTCAACCTCAGATAACTCTCACAAGATAAGGAATCAGAAAACATGGCCAAAGAAGAACCGAGAACTCACCGCTGCAATTCTATCGCACCTGACATCGTTCGATTCAGACAACCGGTGAAGAATCGGTGGCTCAGAGAAGAATCGGCCCTCTAGGTCGCTCAGGTCGTAATTAGGCGGAGAAGAAGATGAAAACGGGGATTAGGCGCGACCCCGGTCCGATTAATGAAATAAAAAGAAGAGTACACTCCGTGTACTTCTTGAGTACACGACGTGTAGTCCCCTTTTCCGTACGCCATATTAATCGGACTCCACCTCATCGCTACACCCCATGTGATTGGCCCAGACACGACCAACACACGACCTCAAGAGGAAGAAAAGTACACGACATGTACTTGTAAAGTACACGGCGTTTACTTAAAAAATTTCCAGATTCTCCTATTTTTCTCAAAAATGGACAGAAAAGGAAAACATACCTGAAAAATAAGGTCCGGTTTCTTATAGAATCATCCGTTTCACAAATGGATTTTGGTAGGATTGTGTAGAGGATATCCCGAGACAATTTCTGCATGTCGTAGTGTTTTAATTAAGGTATGTTATTGTGTTGAATTCCCTTAGGTTTTCCACAATTAATTAATTTAATTAATTATTTTAATGATATCACCTCATAGGTATTTTACTAGGAATATTGTTGGGGGTTCGTTGTGGACCTCCCATGGCAGTTTCATAGAGTCTTGATAAGAGGTGAACTCACTATGAGATTGGAAGCCCTTATGCCAATTTAATTTAAATGGTTAAGTTAATTGTTAAATGCCAATTTTAAGTGTTAATTGTTACTTGGTGTGAGGTTAGAGGTAGGTATTCAATATTATATCTTTGGATGGTGAGGAGTTGGAATGAGACTTCAATGGACCTTGTTAAGGAAACCATGATTGGAAATGCTAAAGAAATATTTGTTAATGAGGTAGCTAGTTTAAGAGACTTACCTATAGTCATGTTAATTGATTTGAATGTGTATGTTGTTTGTTCCTTAAATTATATGGTGGTGTGTCTGTTCCATGGTTAAATTAAATGGTTTTGGGATTTAAATTTATACCTTTTACCTTCCACAGATCCTATTGGATTCATTGGAGTTTATAAGACTAAATATCTAGCTTCCCATGGGGTGGGACATTTCTTGGAATGGGTAGAACGTGGATGTAAAGGGTAAGGTAAATGAGTTATGAGCTTAACTTAGTTAAAATCATTGGCTGTCTTAATTGAATGATTATGGGGTACTTGGTTGGACTTGTTAATAAATGTTTAAAATATGTTTAAAGTATGAATTGTAATGATTTAATGTGTCATGATTTATGAAAGACCTATGAGCCCTTTGAAATGGGGTTAAATGTGTGCTTTGGATTTTATCCTAGTTTTTGTGCGTCAAAGGTGGAATATATGCTTTGAAATAGTTCATGTTTTTAAAATGAGGTATTGAACCCCAATTGGGATATAAAAGGGGGTTTATAAAAGTATTTTAAATTTTGATCCAAAATGGGTGTGTGGTTTCCCCTTGGTAAAATGATTTTATGGATATATTAATGATTTTTATGGAATGAAAGGATTTGTCCTAGTTTTGGTTTTAAAGTCCATAGGGATATTAGTAAATTATTTTGGTTTTAAAAGGATTTGTTATGGTGTTTCAAATTCTTTTTAGAGTCAAGATGTTGACCCCTAGTATTTTGATAAATGATGAAATGGTTGGGTGACAAACTGATACTCTAGGAACAGGTAGTATACTATATGGACCAGATGTTAGAATGAGGCTCTAGGAACTTATTTCATACTTTATGGTTTATTTTCTAGACTGAGGCTCTAGGTACACCGGTACTCTAGATGTAAATGGATCATGGAATGACGCTCTGCATCAATAGTTTAAGGTACTGGACTGATGCCCCATGAACTATTATTTGAATGTAAGAGTATATATTGGTATGAGGATATGGAAACTATTATCATGATATATTATTTGAATTTCAGATGTGATTCACCATAGTAGTATCAGTATCTTTAGGTATGTTTGGGTGCTGGATTGAGGTTCTGGGCATAGTTAACATTGATGTTTATGCTTCCAAAGATAAATGAGAAAATAAAATCCCTTTTTATTGTTCACAATTTGTATCAACAAATGTTTTAGGTATTATATGAACATATTAGTTCAATATAGGTTTTGATTCCATGAGTACCACCTTAGAACCAAAGGGCTAGTGGGTATTGGATGAGTTGTTGTTTTCCTTAGCATACATCTTCTTATATATATTATTTATTTATTGCATTGTTTATCTACATAAAATGATTCTATGACTGATATTTACTTTATATACCATTGGTGGTGGCCTATTGATTTTTTGTCACACCCTTTTTGGGCTGCCACTACGCATGGGTACCCAAGTATCTCTTGCATGTTTATTATAGGCACAAGATTGGGTTTAGGCCATGTTGAGATTTTCATGATTGAGAATGATTGATCGGTGGTAGACAGTGACTGGATGAGATCATATTAGATATTATTTATACTCTTTATTAATTTATTTTATTTGGGCATGTTATGTAACCTGACCAGTGGGTAATAAGTTTTATGTATAACGTGGTTGTTCAGAACTTTATTATGTTATATTTTATCATAACATGTTCAATTTATTTATTCTTATGCATAATCCAATGTATATTATGATTATTCATTTGTATTATTATTTTGTACTCTGATATGGGGGTATAGTCTCATCATAGTACCACTTTAGACCCCTACAATTAGTCAGTATCCTCTATACAAGGAGGCACACTAGAGGTAATGCGGTGAACCATCATGGGGCACCAGTTTAGTGGCTTCCAAACCAGGATGTTATGAAGTGGTATTCGAGGAGTTTACCTTCTAGTTATTTTACTATTTAGAGATTTCTAAACTGGAGATATAAGAATGTTCCAGAGCTTGTGACAAATCCTATGATGGTCTATCGTGAACCCCTGTTCAAGTATGATGTCTAAGTTACTAGGTTTAAGATTTCTATTCTGATTTATGATGTTGTAGTTGAATTTTATTTTCACTTCAAGGGACACACATGTGGCTTGGATTTGATGGTTTATGATGAATTCTTGGCTCTTGTACCATTAGTAAGAGGCATGAGATTTGGTTTTTTCTCATAGACTATAGAGTCAAGAGGTATCTCATACATCATGTTAATCATGTAGATTTGGTATGTTATAGGTCTTCTAGTGTGTGATTTTTTATATATCCTTCTGATATAAGGTTATGGGAATCTATGGTGAGATACTTGATGAGGAGAATCTTGATGTGGACCTCATGAAAACGTATTGTAGTGAACTATATGGTTTGTCTTGGCATAGATGTATAACCATCAAAACCTTGTGACTGGTTGTTTTTCAAGTTTGGTTGCATGGCCTTGTTCTCAAGGGAGTGGTCTGATGTCAAAATTCTCAGAGAGGATAGGTTCCTCAATTATGGGTGGTTGGTTTTGTAGATGAAATCCTTTTTATGTGAGACCCTATATATGGGTGTTTTTACTTGTTTATGGAAGGTAATTTTTGGATAAGAGCATGTTGGAAGCCTCGTGGGTAGTTTCCTTCTATGATTTTTCTTAGACCTAGGTGGTTGGACCTAGTGACTTGACACAATACTTGAATGATAGGACTGGGTGGGAGAACATAGTGACCTTCTTCGACATGAACTAGTTTAGGGAGTTAGTTCCTTGTGGTTTTCAAGGGTGACCATGAGAGGGGTCGACTGTTCTATGTGTGCCTTTGGGAATTTTAGGGATATGTGGATGGTTTGGACATTTGGAAATGGTTCATGGAGGGTGTAACCTATTTTGAGGTTTGGGAATGTTAGATACCTTTATTTTGAGAGGAATAACTTGTGTTATAGTGTTTCAGACTTGTTGTAGGTTTCAAGAGGGGTGGGTTCATTTAGGTACCTAGACCAGGTAATTGTTGTATCGAAAGGATGTTCCAAATTATTATGAATTGGATCAGAATCATAAGTGGTACTTGAAGGTATGAGGTTTTCTTCATGCATGTTTACTTCAGGAGGTGATCGTATGGGTGAGGTAGACTTGGTATGTTTTTAGTGATGGGAATGAATATATCTTCTTTCCTTGAGTTGAAAATCACTTGGAATGCTGATTCTTCATTGGTGCTTGTTGTTTCTAATAGCAGAACCAGTTAGGTTCCTGACCTGGTTATCTCTAGATGAATCTTTAGGGATGTGGTGAGAGTTTAAATAAACTTAGAGGAAATTTTAAAAAACACTAAAGACTTAATTAGCCAAGAAAGTGGTTTTGGATCAGTGATATTCCTTTTGTATTGAGAATCCCTAGGGCCTCTATGCATTGGGTAAGACAGTCATGCCAGGAAGACATGGCTAGTGTCTTGGGATTGTGTGTTTGGTTTTCATGAAATGTGGCTCATTAGTTGTATATAAGTTCCATGGTTGAGTCACACAAGTGTGTGTAATGGTTAAGTACTAATGGTATCTTGGAGGAATGAGCAGGTGGCGACGTGCTGTGTCGTTCGTCTTGTAGAATGGACATTATAGGAGTGTACACCAGAGTTATTTGAGTTCTACAGGTAGTTGTGAGTAGGCTAATAACTTATGTGGGTGTTATGAGATTCTTGTACATAGGGAGGCTTGAGGCCTTTGAACAAGTTTTAAATTTACATAAAGTTAGTGGTGACATCATAAATGGATGAGTTGTGGGGTTTTCACTGATGAAATATCAGCATACTCTTATCCTAGAGATAATCATGACCAATATATTGACATTGTCTTGAGAATGGTGAGAGAGCATCAACTATTCACCCAACTATCTGAATGTATTTCCTATTTGGATGATGGTTTTTCTTGTATTTTCACTAATGGAGAAGTGAAAGTGAAGCTATATGGTGGGAGGTGACCCATCGTCCATCTATGAGTAATTCCTTGTGGTGGATTAGAAGTCATAAAATTTAATAGGACCATTCCATAATATTGGGAAAGGGTGATGGTTAACATTTTGTTTTATTTATTAGGCGAGATAAATATGACCACATCCAATTCGTAGGAGTATTTATTGGAGTGTGGTCCATGATAGTTGGGGTTTGTTGTGTCTTGTGGGGAAAATGAAACTCCTATGGTGGGGAGTGATGTGTTGGTCGAAGAAGGTGTAGATCTCATGCTAGAAGGGTTTCAGTTGTTTGGAAATGATCATGGATAGATCATGGTATAACTTTAATTCTAGTGAGGAACCGATGATTTGAATTCTTAAAATTTCATAGGTAATGATTTCAGGAAATCAGTAATGGAGTATGATTGAGGTGAGCATTGGATTCAGACTCAAGGTGGTTCTAAAAAAACATGGGGTACTTGTGGAAGAGGTGAATCAGTGGTTTGGTCGGACATGATGACAGTTTTGAATTAGTGGAGGATCTGACCATGTAATTTCACAGAGAGTCAATTATGGACTCTATTGGGAATGTTCAATTCCACATGTAATTCCTTTAGATGATAAGGCATCACGATCCGATGAGAGTGAGATGTGCCAATGGTTGGAGCCTGACACTTTATAGATAAGTAAGCTAAGGAAAGCCTAACTTGGGTTAGTGTATGAAGTGGGTGTGGGAGTTTAAAATCAAATCTGAAATGTCATTTTATAAATGAAGGGTGCATTTTGGAAGTTGTATTGGGATTTTTGTGGAAGAGTCGGTTCATTCTTAATTTATGCTTGTACACCTTGTATGCATCCACTCCAATTATTTTTTGATGATGAGGATGAGCACCAATGTTGATTGGATTTCCCAGGTATTTTGGGAATTGAAATTTATTAACCATGTTGGGCACATTATAAGAGTGAAAGATCAAGGTTATTTTGGGCTATGTTTGATGGCTAAGGTGACAAGAATCAGAAGATGGTGGTTACAATATGAAACTTATGGTTGGGAGAACCATGGAACCAATGATAGATCAGTCAATAAAATAGTCAGTGTTTCAATTCATTGGGATTGATTAAGAACCATCCTAGTGTTTTTTTGATAAAGGTAATTAGCTCAGGTATTGTTTGGTTGAGTGCCTTGAGTTGGTGGTTCTTCCTTGGTTGTGTTTCAAGCTCTTATAAACTGAATAAGGCTGTTGGAAATAACAGGTGACCGATGTAGGTTGGGTGGTGTATATAGATGACCAATGAGACTTCTCAAGAATGATATGTATTTTTGTGGGGAGTTTTTAATATCCTATATCCATATGAGTTAAAAATTCCATAAGGAATTTTAATTTTTATTTACTGGATGGGCTGAATTATGAACCGGGGCTCAAAAATGAGATTTTTGGGGATGTAATTCTTTAAGAGGATGTATTGACATGAGTAATGTGGATTGGGATATATCTTGTGTGTTTATATTAGCTTTTTAGGATTTAGTTTATATTTTTTATAGTTTTTGAGTTCTCGGGATAGGGTGCACAATTTAGTATGAATGATTTAGAAGAAACCATGTGATGCCTTAATGATCAGAGGGTTTTTGGTTTGTTTTGAACACAAAACAGTTGTGGTGTATGGTTAGAACATGGTTAAGGAAAAACCATGTGGGGTTCAAGGGAAAACTATGCATGGACGAGTAGGGTGTAAGACATGGTATACCTACTGTGCATGGTTTTAGAAAAATCATGCTCCTTGTTTTAGAAGAGGTCCAATGGGGTGTGCACGGTTGAAGTATGGTTTGGCCAACCATGTGGCCAAACCATAAGGGTGTGTTGGATTGGGTAGTGATAACTACATGGTTGTATAATGGTTTGTTAAACCATGAGAACAAGCTGTGCGACTACCTATAAATTCATTAAAAGGGTGAGTTTACCAAAACCCCATTGGTATTTTAGGACATTCCACCCCCTTCTCCCCTTTTTGGTGAGCATAAAATAAGGATTCCCAACCTAACCCCTCTACAGCCCCTTAATTTGGGATGTGATCATTGTTATTTCATAGAATTTTAGGTGACTCCTCTTCCTCCAGTGGATTCCCTTATTATTCTTATTTTTCCTCTCAAATTTTCGTGTTCTCTAGTTTATGTTTTGTTGACGATTCCACCAGATCATGGTGGAATCATCCATTTCTCAAAGGGATTTTGGTTGGATTGTGTATAGGATATATCAAGATGATTTCCTAATTTCGTTTTGTGTTGTTTCATTAAGGCATGTGATAGTGGTGAATTTTCTTAGGTTTTCCTTAATAAATTAATTTAGCTAATTATTGTAATTGTATCATGTCATAGGGATTTTCCTAGGAATAATGTTGGGAGTCCATTGTGAAACATCCATGGCAGTTGTTTCAAGTTCTGATAAGATCAAAGCACCCAATGATATTGTAGACCCTTATGTCAATTTAATTTAAATGGATAAGAAAATTATTAAATTTTTTGTTTAAGTGTTTGTTGTTGTTTTTCATGATGTTAGAGATTGGGTAGTTGAAATGAGCTCATTGGATGCTAATGAGTTTGAACTAGAATTGTACAAGCCTTGGGGAGGTCGCAATGTTGGGAAATTATATAGAAATCTTCATTAATAAGGATGGGGGTATAAGATATTTACCCATATACTGTAAATTGATTTTCATGTGTTTGTTGTTTTTGACTTAAATCCCATGTGTATTGTGTTTGTTCCCTAGTTAAAGTAAATGGGATTTGGCTTTTAAATTGATACCTTATACCTTCCAAAAATCTCATTGGATCTGTTGGTGTTTATAAGACCGAATCCATGACTTCCCCTGTGGTGGAAAATTTCTCAGAAAGGGGAGAACATGGATGTAAAGGGTAAAGTAAATGAGTTATGAGCTTAACATGGTTAAGATTATTGGTTGGCTTGATTTAATGGTTAAGGGATACTTGGAAAGACTTGGGAATAAATGTTTAAACATTGAAAGGATTAATTGGAATGATTTTATGTGTTAAGATTTAAAAAACATACCTACATATGAGACCATTAATTTTTTTTAAACACGTGCTTTGGGTTTTAAATTTGTTTTGGGTGTCAAATGGGGAATGTATGTTTTGAAATAGTTCTTGTTTTAAAATGAAATGGTCACCTCTAAATAGGTTATAGAAAAGGGGTTTATAAATGGATATTAAATGTTGATTTGAAATGGGTTTTTGGTTTCCCCATAGTGAAATGCCTTGATGGATCACTTGCAGATTTTGATTGAAGGAAAGGATTTGGCCTATTTTTGGTGTTATAGTCCATAGGTACATTAGTAAATGATATTGGTTTTAAAAGGGTTTGTTGTAGTGTTCAGAATGCTTATTAGGGTTAAGATGTTGGACCATAGTATTTTGAGAAATGATGAAATGGTTGGGTGCCAGACTAACTATTTAGGCATAGGTAACATACTATATGGACTAGGTGTTAGACTTGGGCTCTAGGAACTGATATTATACTTTATGGTTTAAGTTATAGATTGAGGCTCTAGGAACACTGGTATACCAGATGGAAATGGATTGTGGATTGATGTTATGTATCCATGGTTTAAGGTACTGGATTTATGCTCCATGCACTATTGTTTGAATGAATGAGTAGGTTCTAGATTAAGGATCTGGGAACTATTGTTATTATATATAATAATAATACTATACATGATTCTCAATATTATTAACAATAGTTTTGGGGATGGTTGGGTGCTGGTTTAAGGTTCCAGGCATAGTTGACATTAATGTTTATTCTCACCTGAGATAAATGATAAAATAAAATCCTTTTTTATTATTCATAGTATGTATCACCCTATGTTTTTTAGATTATATGACCAAATTAGGTTGATGTAGATTGGGTTGAATCGGGTTCCACCATATAACCTGAGGGCTATTAGGTACTATATGGGATATATTGTTTCTTATCATGTTTCTTTTTGACTATACTATTTTTTATTCCACTTTTTATCTACATACACTAATTCTATGACTATAATTTTCTTTATAAACATTTTTTGGTGGCCAAATTATTTTTACTCACACCCTACTTGGGTCACCACTACACATATGTACCCGAGAAACTCTCGTAGGTTTATTACATGCTTGATTTTGTGTTGAGGCCATGTTTAGATTTACATGATTGGTAAGGATTTTTCAGTGGTATTAGGTCACTAGATAAGATCATCTTGGAGATGATTTTTAGACTCTTTATTAGTTCATTTTATTCAATTATGTTATGTGACCAACTCATTGGGTGGTAATTTATATTAATGAAATGGATGTTCATTCCTTTATTGCATTTTATTTTATCATGGAATGTTAAGTTGATTTATTATTTTGTTTAAACTAACGTATATGATGATTGGTTATTTATATTGTTATTGAAAAATCCTATATGGGGGTATAGACTCCTCACATGACCAACCTAGACCCCCAATGATAGTCAGAAACCTTGGGCATATGGGGAGGATCACCTGAGGTCATGTGGTAAATTGGATTAGGGAACTAGTTTAGTGGATTTCAGGTCGGGATGTTACATAAGTAAATTCCAAAGATTATTTTAAATCAATAAGAACATAAATTAATGTAATATACATCTATATAATTATTTTAATAAACATAAATTTACTATAAATTTTTTATAAATGTGTTAAACAAAATGAGACCCAAGGTAAGATGTCTCAACTCTTCCTTAAATTTTGGGTTTACTGCCTATTTATTTCTCTTTACCCTTTGATTATACTAAAATATATTATAAATATCATTTAGTTTTATTTACCATTTCCTCTTTTGGGTATATTTATATTTTTTACTTCGATGAGATTAATTATTATCCAGGATTCAATGATTATTAATAGACATTATTCTTGAATCCTCTCCTTGATTATTCTTTTGTTTATTCTTCCCCTCATCATGAACTGGGATCGTTATTTTGTAAATGAAACCCTTGAGTATCCAAAATTACATTTTATCATTTTATTCTAGGAACCTCAAAGTTTTTTCTTTGAAACAATATTTATGAATTCACCATGAAACCCATTATTTTCACATGGGTTCATTTCCTATTGATGATTTATGTACGTCTCCCTCACTACACAGAATGTATGATTATGATCATATTATGATGTTACAAATGTGAAAAGAATTATATATAACACTAATGAAATGGGTAAAAGGATATATCTTATGAGATTATTATTTTTGAACATGGTTCCATATTTTTTCACATGATTTATTTAGCTTTATACCCAAATGAGGTGTGATCATGATGCTAGCTTTGTTCAAATTCTATGAATGGGAATGATGAAGTCCATTTTTTATATAATTTTATGATGTTTTATTATTTTGTACATGAAACATTACATGTCACCTTGAAATTATTTCCATATGATCATAAAGATGATCCTATACTTTTGATATAATGATAATTATTATACTCACCCATGTACCTATATTGATTCATGCGTCATGTTCCTCCTTGTTATTTATCCCCCCACAAGGATTTTAGATCACCCTTTCTTTTATGTATGCCCACAAGTAATTATGTATATAAATAGGATTATAATATCTAATAGGAGGACTATAATGGAGGTTTGAAATAAAGTTTAAGGTTGTATATATATATATCTATGTTGTATATACCTATTTTTTCCAAGAACTCGAACTATTGTCTTTTGCTATTGTATTATTATGTATTTTTATCTTTAAAATGTTGTAATAATCATGTATCAATGATATATGATACTATAGTTTTTATCAGAGAAAATTTTATCTAATTTGGTAATTATGTTAGTAAAATAAAACCAATGTTAAACTTAGGAATTCTATAATTTAAGACCTTAGGATTAATTTACTCATATGAATAAGTTGTTTATCCATGATTTATTGACTAATGTTTTCTTAAATGATTTCAAAATTTTGAAAATGGTGGGAACTAGGAGAAACAAATCCAAAAAACCATGTGATAGACAATACAATGATTATCTGAATGACATTCCTAATAAAATGGGAGATGGGGTTAAAAACCTCATGACAATACTTTTCCACTTGTCCTAGGTTATGAATAATAACCTAAACTATATGGAACATTCACCATCACCCATAAAGGAGAAATTAGCCATTGAATCCTTCATGTAGTAATTAAGTCCTTTATTTAGTGGATCTTCTTATCCACTTATTATCGAACAATGGATAAACTCTTTGGAATTTATATTTTTTACGATTTTTTATTATGATAAATGGTGGAAATTGATAAAAGAATTTAAATAAAAATGGAAAAGTGGATTTAATAGAGTGGGAATAATTCAAGTTAATATTTATTAATAATTATTTCCTTCATACTCTTTGTATGAGAATGGGGAGAGAATTTATATAGCCTAATAAAAAAGAGATTGAATTTATTGTGATATATGAGGAAAATTTCATGATCCTTTAAAGACAATTATATGGTTTTGTTATCAACCATGATATCAAAATCAATAGATTCTTTAGTGGTTTAAAACCAAATATATGAAAATATCCAACAATACAAGACTTTGGGAATTATGAATAAGTGGATTGATGTGCTCGGAAAATAGTAATAGATATTAGAGAAAGGGAAGTGTTAGGAATATCATAAACATTATAAAGGGATGTGTATAAACTTTTCAAGAGAAGTAGTGAATGATGTGGTATGAGAATGATGGAGTATATATAGGGTGTAAAGTGAAATATCCTCCTTAATTCATTTTTTTATTATTTTGATAAATCACTTTTTGGTTAAGTGAAAACCTTACAAAACCATACAGACCACACATAAAACAAAAAAAAACCAAATTCTAAATTCAAATTTCAAAATTCAAACTCCAACATCATCGAAATTCAAACTACAACATCAACACCTTTTCAGGCTATGTCCCACCACATGTCGCATAACTTAGCACAAATCAAACCCATCATTGTAACACTGAGGATGAATGACCACATAAATCTATCATCATCAATAAGAACCATCATAATCATAAAAAAACACAATATAGACCATCATAGATCATTAACACCCCCATTAATTAATTACAGGAAGAATCATTAGTAGGAAAGAGACCTTGAAGCGAATCACCAGAATAGACCCAACCATGACACTTTGACAACATACTGAACCAACCAAAAGAAACCACTGACAAAGTAGAAACAAACCATCACCAAGGGAGATAACACCACCAACTTGGAGATGAATTTTTTCTATAATCAAAGGGAATATCACATAGAGATTCAAGGGAGAAAAATCCCATGCCACAGTGCCTCTTGAAATTCCATCGGCCACTCAAACCACACCTACCAAAGCCTCCTTATAAACAAATTCACCAGACTGACTTAGATGGGAGCGTTGGAGTTTGAATCCAAGGAAGATCTGAGCAGACAAACGACATGATAAGGAACTATAATGAAAATATTCCCCAACTCATGAAATCAACATCAACTCACTCCTCGCACCTGAGTGAGGCATGTGAAAAACTGAAGCAGTTCCAATATGTAGTAAAAATATACCAAACAAATAGTCACAGGTCACATTGTATTATAGAACATCAGTCAATTGAAGAAAAAGAAACAACATATCTGAGGGTAGAACTTAAAACCAACTTGAAAATATTATCTTGAGCAACAGAACATCCATGAGCTATAGGATAGAAAAACAACTCCAATGATCCAGATAAGTACACATCCAAGAAACCTACATAAAAATCCATACCAAATGATTCACATTCAAATTTACCCAAGAGATGAAGGTAGAAAAGTCCTTGTAGTCTAGCTTGGGTTTTCAAATCCACTGAGACCTAAGAAGATACCTAAGATACACAACCTATGAGATGAATTTTTGGCTTTGAAGTTTCCAAATTTGGGTTGATTTTAGATGGGTTTAAAGTATCACTAATATATTTAAGTTAATTCAAATTAAGATAATGAGTTGATCCTAGGTTATCACTTGGGTTGGATTGGGTGAATTCCTTTTTTAATGATTTCAATTTCATTAACTCGATAAGGATTCATTCAATGAATTCAAAATAACCTCATAACCTACTGTTTAAACACCTTAAAAAATGATAATCACCTATAAATTTGTAGGATCCTTTTTATGAGCACTTCAATGTAAAGGATCTTATTATCACCTAAAAGTGGAGTGATTAAATTCAATATGGAAGAGGAAGAGAGAAAATCATTGAATAAAAGAAACTCAAATAAAAGAAATTAATAAAAATTTAGAGAGTGAGAGATAACATTAAATCTATACCCTTTATACTCATTTGTATCAACCCATAAAATAGTTATCCCTCCATTAATGACATGTCCTCAACGGAAGCAGGAAATAGACTTACGAGGGTGGAATTGAAGAAGTAAAAACAACAAAAAAATCGATCACTCCACCATTGTGTGATAAATATCACAAAGTATGGTGTGAATAAATTCACACTTTTAGGCAAAAATATCAACGTTATATGTAGAAGAAAATAATAAGAGTAAAGGGAGAACTTTTATTAAGAAACAAAGGTGAATTGAACAACTTATAAGAGAAAGAAATGCGATTACAAACACAAAGCGGCATCATAACACTACAATGAAACCAAGAAACAAAGATCATTAAATACTTCAACACCACTGCCTTAAATAGGAATTTTGGAAGCCTTTTGGTCGAGACTCTAACAGTAAAAAGCATCCCATTTGATTATAGTAGGTCTAGGGTGGTGCAATGTAAGGGAGGGCAAACTTCTTTATCCTTGACTCAAAGTGGCAGTAAGCTTGAATCCACTGAACATAAGCGCCTATATGGCATTCTAGATGAACAAATTGGAGTGGGATAAAAAGGAAAAATGTAGAGCTCCGGATGTATCCTATATCTTTATAAAATTTCATCCAAAATTAATATGTGGTTTCCGAGATATGGTTGAATTGGTGGGTTGTTTTTCTAGGATGTAAAATTTGGCCCGGAATTTTATCTCTAAATTGTGACACCTAAATAACCACCATGGAAACCGAATTAGCACTGAATAATGAATAATGATTTGTTCCTATACATGTATTATATAATCCAATGAAATTTGGGCTTTGTTGGACCGGTATTTTGGGCCCCACATTCTCAACAGTGGGCTAGTGTCCAATCTGCCTTCTCCAAAATTATTTCCTTTCATCATCCTTTATGAATCCTCTATTGATCCATGAATGAAAAATGTTAATATTTAAGTGTAGGTCAATTTACCATAATATCAAATTAAAATATGGATAATTACATTCCTTAAAATTAGATGAATCTTTGGGCCTAAATTGGTGTACATTTGGCATGAAGTGCACAAATGATGAGAATGGATGTTTGAAATTAAAATCCATTAACTTCAGCCGATAAGATCAATAATGCACATTTAATACCATTAAAATTTAATTTAACAAATGTGTTTTTATTGTATAATCACACCCCAACTTGAGATTTTCTATTCCTGAACAAAATGTACCTCAACAATATGAAATTCGAATTCCCTTTTCCAAATTTTTTTTAATACACATTGGTCACCAAAAACTCTTATACCAAACAATCATGAAAACCATAAAAATATTTTAATACAAGATTGTTTCATAAGAAGAACCCAATCCCAAGCCCATTCCTTTGTTCTAATTCATCACCATATTTCATCCAATATCAATTAAGAGTGATGATGTGTTGTGCAACGCCTTAGACATGGGGGTTCATCTTTATTAAAGGGGGAAATGATTGAAGAGCTAGGTGAAATCACATTTCAACATTAAGATGAGTATTTAATTTTTTTTTTATTTTTTTTTCAATATTTCCATGGTAATAGAAATTGCACTCAAAAGAGTCAATCCAAGTAGTGAGACTTTAGCGATGACTCTTAGGCTCAAAGACCTTAGGGTACCAAGTGAAGCCCACATACTCGGGTATCATCTCGAGTTAACTCCGTAAAAAAAATTCAAATTACCACAAATAGAGATAAAATTACTAACTATGGGCCAGAAAACTATGGAGTCATGATCCCCAAGTGCCAAAATCCATGCATTAGGTCATTTCAATTATCTACGTGAAAATTTATTATTATTTTTTTATTTTTTTATTGAATACTCATATTAAAACTAAAATGATCACCAAACCAATGCTATTTATTTGAGAGACTCCATGAACTCAAACTAATACCCAACTATTCAAAGTACGTGTTTTGTGATTATTTTTTTTATTTGATTAAAATATAAACAATGAAATATCACATTATATAGCCAAACTTTCAAAAATCTATGCTCATGAAGTTATACATGGATTAAAATTAGAATCAGGGCATGATAAATTATTTGATATTCAGTTTCAAAGTGTAAAATATCTATTATCATGTTCATGGTTAAAGAAAATTTTCCTTCCATAAAGACACTTTTTTTCAAATCATTCATTTTTTTGACAGAAAAGAAATATTTTTTTTCATTATTTTATATCCCCGAACATAAAATAACACTATACCCAGTGTTTAAAGAAAAGAAAATTTAGAAGGGGGTAGATGCAGATAATGGGAGTTCAAAAAGGAAATTGAAAAAGAGGATCATGGAATGAAGTCACCTGGTGGTTGAAGTTGAAATTCTTGTTGCTCCCTTTTAATCCCTTGATCTCCATGTGACTCTGAGAATTACCTAGTGAAAGAAAAAAACAAAAAAAACAAAACAATATATATATATACATATTCATATAATTAAAAAAATAAAATCTAAGTATATACACAAAAATTATAGAATAAGTAAGCACTATAGGTCATAGTTTAGTGGTTAGCGCGCGCCACTGTCTCCCTTCGGTCCTGGGTTCGAGTCCCCACGGCTTCGCCAGTTGTGACGGGGTTTTCCCCACAACCTACGATGGGGCCTTTCAGTTTTATTAGTATTATTATATATTTTTTATTTTATCTTAGAAATAGATAAAAAAAATAAAATGAACTGATGATACATTGTATTCTTTTTAAATTTCTGGGTAAGGTATTACTCAAAGATCACACCACGTGACACAGATGAATATGGTGCTCCTCTTTCATACCCATCCATACTCATAATATAAGAAGATTTCAACAGTCTATTTTTATTATTTCTAAATGTAAAAATGATTCATTAATCCTATTTAAAATAAAAAGTTGATTAAAACAAAAAATTGTTTGGAAACATGAAAACCAGGGGTTGCCTCCCACACAACACTTTGTTTAACGTCGCTAGATCAACATGAACTCCCCAACTTACCCAATACCAACTTTCAACATTTTAAGGACCACATGTTTCACCACTTATACTATGTTGAGATTCATTATATTTTTAGAATTTTTTTCATGCACAAACCTATGTTCTAAAATGAGTGGTAAAATCCAAGGAATATTAGAAATAGTTGATCCAGTTTCCTCTGTAGTCTTTCCTAAGACATAAATGATCTTTCCAACTTTTTTGGTTTCGATAGAATAATGAATTCCAATTGAAATTTCATGATTATATATTATTAAGTGATTCTTTAGCAGTGAGAAAAGGACAATAATTTTGAGCTCAGGTTGGATAGGACATTTAGACACAAGTTGATATTTTGAATCTAACTCAGTTTCATTTTCCAAATTTCTCAAAAAAATTGGTTCCTTTTGAATAGAATATTCAACCACCAAATTGGAAAGATTAGTGTCATGAATGTGTATGGACTCAAAGTTTGTGATTTCTCTTAATGGTTCAGTGATTTGTGTTTTTGAAAAACCATCAATGAAGTTATATTCATGAGACTTAATACATAATGTCAAATTTCCCTTTTCTAGAATATAAAAAATCAGTTTATTCTTGATTTAAAAACCCATCAAAAATTCCTTTATCCTCTTCATCAATCCGAAATATAAAGGTTGTCTCTTTAGTAAATTCATGAGTGGTTTGTGGGAAACTAGACACTTCACATAAGGTTATGAAAGGGGTAGTTGGTGTAGGCATGTGTTCCTCATACGTTTTAATGATTTGTAGTTCTAATCTCAAAGATGAAACCTAATAATTAATTTTATCCATTTTCTGACATATGTTTTCAAGTAATGGATGTGGATAAAGATAGATAAGGTGTTGAGAGAGATGGTCTATTCCAGGAGGATAAATATGTTGTTGTAATTCTATAGGAGGATGTTCAGATTGGCCTTGTTGGGATTGGAACTCATAATAGGTTGGAATGTTTTGTAGAGAATAAGAGTTAAAACATTGTGTCTCAATCGGTTGTTGGTTATCCCACAAGTAGAAACTAGGACAGTCATTGTACATCACACTTGGTGTGGGGTGATCAAAGTAGGGAGAGGTTCCCCATGTTTGGGTTTGTTCAAAAGGGATTTTGCATAGGAGTGAAATAGGGGATGAGAATTGAAACTTGGGGTAAGAAAAGGATTATAGTGTCTAAGATAACTTACATAGGTCCCCAACAATGATTCCAAAATTTGATTCACGCTCAAATTTACCCATGAGATGAATGTAGAATGGTCCTTATAGTCTAGCTTGGGTTGTCGAATCCACTGAGAACTAAGAAGATACCTAAGATACACAACCTATGAAAATGATTTTTGGCTATAAATTTTCCAAATTTGGGTTTATTTTAGATGGTTTTAAAGTATCACTAATAGATTTAAGTTAATTCAAATAAAGATAATGGGTTGATCCTAGGTTATTTCTCGGGGTGGATTGGATGAATTATTTTTTTAATGATTACAATTTCATTAACTTTAGAAGGATTCATTCAATGAATTCAATCTAACCTAATCATGTACGGGTTAAATAACTTCACAAGAACATGATAATCACCCATTTTTAGGATCATTTTCATGATGACTCCAAGGTAAAGTATCTTATTAGCACATAAAAGTCGGGGTGATTAAATTGAATATAGAAGAGGAAGAGAGAAAATCATTGAATAAAAGAAACTCAAATAAAAGAAATTAACAAACATTTAGAGAGTGAGAAATAACATTAAATCCAGCCCCTTTATAATCCTTTGGATTAACCCATAAAAGATTTATCCCTCCATTTATGACATGTCCTCAACAGAAGCGGGAAGTAGACTTACGAGGGTGGAATTGAAGAAGTAAAAACAACAACAAAAATAGATCACTCCACCATTGTGTGATAAATATCACAAAGTATGGTGTGAATAAATTCACACATTATGAAACGATATCAACATGATATGTATAAGAATAGAATAGGAGTAAAGGGAGAAATTTTATTAAGAAACTAATGTGAATTGAATAACTTACATGAGAAAGAAATGCGATTACAAACACAAAGAGACATCCTAACACTACAATGAAACTAAGAACCAAAGATCATTAAATACTTCAAAAAAACTGCCTTAAATAGGCATTTTGGGAGCCTTGTGTAGAGATTACAATGGTACCAGTCATCTAATTTGATTATGGTAGGTCTAGGGTGGTGGAATGTAAGGGAGAGTGGACTTCTTTATCCTTGACTTGAAGTGACAACCAGCTTGCATCCACCTAACAGAAGCGCCTAGATGGCCTTCTAGATGGACGAATTGGAGTGGGACATATAATGAAAAAGTGAATCTATGGATTTCTACTACCTCTCTGTAAAATATCATCCCAAATGAATATGTGTTTGATGAGATATGGTTGAATTGGTGGGCTATGTTTCTGGGATGCAAAATCTGGCCCGAAATTTTATCTCTAAATTATGCCACCTGAATAACCACCATGGAGGCTGAATTAGAACTAAATCCTCAATAATTATTTGTTCCTATACATATATTATAACATCCCATGACATTTGGGCTTCATTGGGCCTGTAATGTGGGCCCCACATTCTCAACAGTGGGCTGGTGTCCAATCTGCCTTCTCCAGAATTGTTTCCTTTCATCACCAAATATGGCCATCATCCTTTATGAATACACTATTGATCCCTGAATGAAAAATGTTCATATTTTAGTATAGCTAAATTTACAAAAATATAAAATTAAAATATGTATAATTACATTCCTTAAAATCAGATGAATTAGTAGGCCTAAATAGTTGTACATTAGGCATGAAGTGCACAAATGATGAGAATGGATGTTCAAAATTAAAATCCACTAACTTAGGCCCATAAGATCAATAATGCACATTTAATACCATTAAAATGCAATTTAACATATTTTTTTATTGTCTAATCACCAAGAACCTCCAAGATCGATCCCAACAAGAAATAATCATCGAACGAATCACCATCATGAACTAGCCCATGATGTGGTCGTCGTCGACATATGTGCATTCATGAATCTGTCGTATCTGATGAGAGTTGAATCAATGTAATGGAACAAATAACGAACATGTAATTCCTTGTTTATTTCATAATCCATCAAAATCTAATGAAAAATAGAGGAATATTCTACCACCACCAACCATTGTGTTCTTTATCTATCACATATGATGGGATCTGGTGCCAAGAATTTTCCTGGATGCTTTTGGTGCCATCCTACATCCAGCTGAGGAAAATCCAACCCCATAACAATTCAAAAAACCTATAAAACAACTCAAAACCAAAAATTGGGAAATAAAATTCCAGAGGGAGAAAACAAATTAATGACACTGATAAGAGTTGACGCCACCCCAAGAGCTTGTGAACACCGATATTCCATGACTAAGAAACCTAGAAGGAATGAGAGAGGAGTAGGAGGAGGTAGAATTAAAGGGTCATTACCTCAATGATCACCTATCACCGAGGACTTCTTGAAACCGTATATTGATCTCCACCTATCAGTGTAAAGGGAAATATGATCTTTGGGATCTGACCATTACATGACCGTTGTAATGTGACTATTGTAATAGTGATAATACCTAATTTAATATTAAAATACTAGTTTAAAATTAAATTAAAAATTATTATATGATAAAATAAACATTAATCAATATATGTGTTATTATAAAATAAATTATAATTCATTAAAGTGAATAAATAAAGTGTTTTCCTTTAAAAATAGATTTTTATAAACAAATGTAATTTTTATTTAGAATAATTATTTATCGTACTTAGAAATTTATTTTTTAAAAATAAAATATTTATTTTACATAATCACATTGAAATTACATTTGGGTGAAATTTTGTGAACTTTCTAAAATACTTTATTTTCCAGTGAATAGCATAAAATTGAGTTTTGTGTTTGTTGTATGTTTTATGACTTCAAAAGTATGTAATAATGATGTAATAATTAAAATATAAGAACCCATGAAAAACATTAAGTCATTTTATTAATATAATTTATTTAATGAATTAAAATGATTTTCAAAATCGATTAATAACTTTTTGAAGTCTAAAATGGAAATTAAGTATTCAAAAACTATATTTTAGGAATAATTAATTTCCCAAACCCAAATCAATATTAAAAGTTAGAGTTAGGTTCTCTCATGTATAAAAGTTAAAAAATAATGCCATAAACTTCCCAAACCATGAGTTAAAACTAGGGTGAAGACAATGATTTTTCATTTTCCACAACATTGATTTCCATGCCCTATATTAATAAATTAATAAAAATTCTCATCATTTTCTATAAATACCTACCCTAAACCCCATTTAATTCACTCCCAATCTCATCATCATGTCCTGAACTCTCTTATTATTTCATTAATACCTTTTAAAAGTCCCCAAATCTATCAAAAAATATCCATTCTAAGCTTAGGAAGAGACATTTAAGGTAAGTGATTTTCTTCATCTTCCTTTTTCATTCAAGTACATACTTTTTATTAAGCCTTACAATTTTATAGTTACTTTGTTTTAATACACTTATAATCATTCCATTACTTTATAAATTATGTTTTATCAATTATATAATTACATTATATCTCATTAACCCCATTCCATTAACCACTTTGTATACCCATTATGTTTCTGAAATCATTCTTCAATTTTCTTGTGATATTTTTTTTGTGAATACCCAATTCTATTTTAATAAAACGTTATTCACATAAATATAATTTAAATTCATTACTTTTTTATTTACATATATTAAACTCACATTTCTTTCTCATCAGTTTAAAATGTTGAAAGTATCATGCCTTTACACTCCTATAAACTAAATGATTACCATATGAAACCTATACTCATTCTATATGGGTTTTTGAAGAAATGACTTATTATGATATATGATTTATATGGTAGATCAACATTTATTCATATGAAGGGTTTACTTTGATATCACTCCAAATAATTTTGTAGTGTTTTCATCTCCTGAGATACCATGTGTGGTGCATAGGTGGTTTGCCAAGTACACTACATAATGATGTCTTAGCAGTGAGCCTTAAATTAAGCTTATGTGGTCATGTTTTATGTTATTACCACATTATTTTGTTATTATGATCTTATGATATCATACTTTTCATTAAATTATTCCATATTAATATTTTCTTTTATTTTTTTCATGATATTCCTTTTTTACTCATATGTATAATGCTTATACTGATTGTTCCCTTATTAGGCTTATTAGATCACCCTTTTCCTTTATGTATTCCCCATGATATCCTATATAGTATTAGAAGATCGATGGGATATAAGATAAATTGATGGATTTTAAATAAATATGACATAATTTTTTTAAATTTGTTTGATTTAAGTATCTAATATTCCAAACACACTAGAACTAGACTACGTGCACTATCATCAACTGAGATAAAGGAGCTGTTGGATGATTCATAGGGCTCATGTTTCTCCACACAACTTGGAAGTTCTAAGATGTAATGAGACATTTGAGAGAACTTTTGGTTGAACAATATAAAAAATAATAATATTGAGTATTCCTTAAAGTTCATAGTATGTACGAAATTTATGGAGGATAATCATAATTCTAAATAGATGATGCGACTATCACTCACACCAAGATAGAAATGGCAGAACATCACCATAGACTTTGTCACAGGTCCTCTAAAGATATATAAGGGAAATGACTACATATGTGTTATAGTGGATAAAATCACAAAGACCTATTGCTCATCACTATTTCAGAAGATTTATCACTTGATCTACTTGCCAATATATATATAAAGGAAGTGAAGAGGCTACATATCATACCTTTTTTTTTATAATTTGAGATCACGAACCAAGGATAACCTCTAAATTATTGATGATTATTCAATATTATATTAATTATGAATTCAAAATTAATATAACCTATCATTCCCAAACCAATGGTCAACCAAGAAGGACTATTTCTACACATGAGGGTATGTTAAGAGCTTATTCAATGTACTTTAAAGGAGGTTAGGATCAATATATTTTATTAGTTGAGTTCTAATACACTAATAATTTATAATCAAGAATTTAAATGGCCCCATAGAAAGATATATATGGGAAGATATGTAAAACTACAACATATGGGGATGTAGTAGGTAAATGGAATCCATTGGGACCCGAATTTAGAGATAGTAGAGAAGGTTTAGGCTATTCAACAACACATTAAACCTATTAAGAGTTGATAAAATATCTATGTTAGTAATCTTCAAAGAGACATTTATTTTGAAGTTAGATACAAAGCATTTATTTAAATATCAACTTAAAAGAGAGTCATGAGGTTTATAAATAACAGAAAACTAGACCTAGCTACACTGACCCCTTCAATATCTTTAATCGCATAGGATCTATGACCTTTCAAATGAAACTTGCACCAAAATTGAATCAAGTGCATGGTGTGTTCTGTGTATCCCTCTTAAGGAAGCATATACCCTATCCATCATATATATTTAATCTTATGGTGGTAAAACTAGAGAATGGACTCTTTTATGAGAAGAAATCAGTGAAGTTCTTGGACTATAGAGACAAATTTATACAGAACTAGACAAATCACCTTGTTAAATTACTTACGTAAAACTATAAGTATAAAGAGGAAACATGAGAAATTGATGATGAAATGAAATAGAAGTATCCTCATCTATTATAAACCATGGATAGGAGTTAAAATTACAAGGATGGAATTTCTAAAGGGGGAGTAATTTTGTGACACAAAATTTTAAATATTACATTTTCCTTCTTAATATATATGTCTATCATATACATGTATAAGATATAGAATAAAACACTTCTTCCATATAATAAAATACAACACAAATTTATTTCATCAATATAGAATATTATATATGGGGAATAAATATACCCCATAAAATTATAAATATTACAATGGGTTAATAAAAAATAAAAAAACACAAGTGAAATTTGAAAATCTATAGGATCGTGGTAACCTAGAAATATCACACCCATGAAAAAAACTGTAAAAAACACTAAAAATATGATTATAATTTTGAAAACAAATTAGAGAAACTTGAGATAAAATAAATTTAGTGATTAATTAATTAAACAAAAGGAATTTATAGAAAGTATAAAATCTAATATGGCCATTTTAATTATAATCATGACCAATGGAAAAGTAACCTAAATGTTAGAATAATAACCCAACAGTTAGAATAGAAACCTGACTGATAGAATAGTAAAATGACTTATAATTAATATTTACCAAGAAAAAAATATGTAAAAATAAATAGTTTAATTCCATAAAATAAATATTCAAATTAAGTAACTCAATGAGATTATATGTGAATATTTATAATAAAGTATATTTTAACTTATTTTTTAAAAATTATAATTTTTATCTCAATATAAAAATATTTAAATTCACAAATTTAGAAAATTATTTTGATAAAATTATGATTATATTTTAAATTATCAATTTTAAATTATCCAAGGGTTATTTTTGGTATTTTTCTGATAAAATTAAATTTTTTAAATGAACAATAAGTATATAGTTTTTTAAATATCATATGTTTTGTGACATAATATTGAATTAATAACAACATAGTAAACAATAAAATGATTTTATTTGAAAAAAACAATTTTAATAATATAAATCATTATTTAAAAAAAATAAACTTAATTTACAAACTTAAAAAGTAATTTCCAAAGCCTAAAATATAAATTATACCATTAAAAACAAATTTTCATTTTTTTCTTCCTTTCTTTTATGTAAAATAAAAAATTAATTTTTGGAATGGTTTAAAAGTCATGAAACATATAATTTTAATAAAATATGATTCATAATGTCATATAATACCACTATTGAAATAATTACTCTTGAAATAAAAATTTAACCTAAAATATCCCTCCCCTACAAGTATAAATACCCACTCTCACCCCTTTGGAAAATCACCTACCAAATCATTATTATTACCAAAGATCTACCCAATTAACTTAAACAAAGACTCTTATTATCCTTTTAGATATTTTTTTTCATCCAACTATAAGTCTCCAAGTCAGTTAGGACTTACGAAAGGACCAAACATCAAGGGAAAGGTAACATTTTCTACTTTTTCCCTTTAATTTTTCTTCTCCAATTATACAATTCTACTACCCATATTTTAAAAAAATCCACTTAAAATATATCATTTAGTGTATTAAAATAATATTAATTTTTTATTATACTTTAAAATCATTATAATATATTTATAATTTATAAATACAATATCTCCCACTCTTTTTGACATGCCATGTTAATGATCTGTTTATTTTATTCTGAGAATGGTGGAAATTATTATTTAATCCCACTTTTATTATTGGTTAGTGAAGCCTAAATATGTACATATAAATTTTATTATTATACTATATTATTTTTACAAACTATTTATAACACATATATTATCTTTCTTCCTCTTTTGAAAAAGTCCCATTAATGGTCTGTTTCTCACCAAGGAGGATGTTATCAATTATATACTTATTACCACCATCATGGTTGGTTAGTATAAATTTTTTATAATTAATATATATGTAATTATATTTATTTTTAATATTATGGAAATAATTTCACTTATTTGTAAATAATAATGAATCAAATGCATGAAATCGAGATAAAAAGAAGATAATTTAACCAAACATGTCACCAAACCATTTTATCTCCAATGAAAGGTTAATAAATGAATTTAAATGATTATAATTGATCAATAATATCATAAACTAATTTAATGTTCATATATATACATGTTTTAATAAACATAATATTACTATTTCAAAGGTGTAAATGTAATGAAACAAAATGAGACCTAGTGTATGGGGACTCTCAACTCTACCATTGGGTTTACTTATATTTCTATATCTTTTCCCTATGATTCTTCTGAAACACCTTATAAATTTATTTTATATGTATTTATATTTATTATACTATGTATATACATGTTTTTAATTCATTTATATTAACTAGTAACTATTATTAAATTATTATTAATAAATAATTTATTCTTGAAGCCTCTCATTGATTCTTACTATGTTTTTTAATCTCATCTTCATGATATATGATATTTTATTTATAAATGACTCTCTTGAGTATACCAAATGATATTTTCAATTCTTATATTGGGAACCAAAAATTTTATTCTTTAAAATATTATTTATGATATAATTATTAAACCCATTCATTTCTCATGAGTTTAAATCATGTTTATGATTGGTTTACACTTTCATTTCAATGTGGAATTCATGGTTATGATAATATTATGATATGAATGGCAGTACCATAATTTTATTGACCACTAATTCATTAGTTAAATTGATATATATCATGATATTATTATTATTTAATATGATGTTAGCTTTTTTCACATGATGTGGTTATCTTTATGCACATATGATGCATGAACAAGATGTCAGCCTTGTCCACATTTTATACGTGGTCATAATGTAGTTAGTTTTGTCCCAAATTTTATAATGTTTCTTTATTATTATTTTACACATTTTATCTCTTTCAAATGATTTACATATGCTCATAATGACGATCATATTATAGTTTTTTCATGATGATGATTATACTCACCCATGTTCTTATATTTATTTATATCTCATGTTCCACCCTATTATTCTCCCCTTACTAAAATTTTAACTCACCCTTTATTTAATTTATGTACCCATATTATTACATGTATTAAGAGGATTATGGAAGATAATATAAGGTCTATGCTTTAGGATTTAAATGAAGATAATAATTTTACTTATATTCATGTTTTATGAATCAAATTTGACCAAGAAATTAAAACTATTGATTTTGGGAGTTGTAATATTATACATTTTTTTTCATAAAAATAATTTAATAATCATTTAAGAAAGATACATGTCTCTATATTTATGGTAGTGAAATTTATTATTTTAAATTAATGGATATATTTATTCTTTTTTTAATCCTTATGGGTATTTTGGGATAGAGGGTACCTTAGATACATTACTCCACTAGTGTGTTCGGGAGTATACACTCCAAGTGGGTTCCTCATATCATGCCTAGGGTGAGTGTGTTGTGTGAGTGGTTAGGAATTAATCAATTCAAATTGAGTTATTCCATTAGTAAAAATATATTTTATGTTTCTTAGAACAAATTATCCCATGATGAGACTGTCCACTTGAATTTATCTTTCCAATGTGGAAAATGTTTGTTTTATGTCCTTTATAACGGTTTGGTTATTTAAATTAAAAAGATTGGGTTTCAAGACAAATTATTATTATTTATTTATAATGATTTGGAATTTATAAAATGGTATGTGTTTCATTTTCTCTCATTTAAAAACTAGCTTGTTGATTTTGATATTTTAGTAATTGTGTATAAAATACTTGGAGGTATCTTAATGGGTTGTATGATCAAGACCTATATAAAAACTTTAGTGTATATATAGACTTGGTTTTATATGATACATATAAAGGAAGATCTCCACCATAATATGGTGGAGATCCATAGCATTGTTCAGGCAATGAAAGAGTTGATAAGGGGATGGTGCTCACTTTTTACATGTATATATGTTTTTTTATTCAATTTTGTTTATGTGTTTTAGATATTATGAACTCAGACTCATTTTACTGCTTCTATATCTATTACTTCCTCATTATGTTTCATTTTAACTATTGTACATAAACTATTTACACTTGATGGGTATGTATGGTAGTCAAATATCTGGATGTTTAAAGTTCATGTTTTATGTTTACTTTATATATTATTTTGGATGTCACTTATTTTTAAAAGTCCCTATTTATCGGTGTGATTAGTCTAATATATGGAATGGTCATGCTACATTACCTATTAAAATATATCCCTTTTTTATTTTAAAAATGGTGAGTCCATTTTCAAAATATTAGTTTAATGAACTTGGAACTTACTATCAAATTATGGTGATCGAGGATAAGATTTAGACCTTATAGGAGTCTGATTTTGGTTTTGGGATGGGATAAATCAGGTTAGATAATTAAGAAATTGAATCAAATCATCTAATTTAATCATGATATTTAGGAAATATAGTATTGAGGAGAGAGGAGTTTTAGAAATTTAGTGGTGAGTTAGAGAGAAGTGTTTGTTTGACACTTTTTGGGATGATACTTGAGTTACCTAGGATTTCAAGAAAGTGTATTTTGATTTAATATTCATTATATATTTAGTTTTAAAATAATATTTGATTTGAAAAAATGTTATTGAATTTTATACTAATGTTATATGGTTAATTTTGGAAAATTTGTAGGTTCATTGTGAAAATGGAAGAAATTATATAATGAAAAATTGAGATGTGAAGTTCTTAAGGATTGTTGAATCACTGGGGGGATTGAATGATCGATATTATTTTTTTAAAATTTAAACCTTAAGAAACTTAACCCCTAAAACTTGTTATAATTTATTCCTTATAAACTTTTATTATACTAAAATTCATATAGAAATAGAAAAGTAAAAAAAGGAACACTTGATTTACAAGGTTTGGCCTAAGTGGGAGAACCTAAATCCTTATCATAGCCACTCCTGTGGGTCGAAGGAAAAATACTATTATAAAGAATATTCCATCTCCCATTGAGAACCTTTTATCTCATAATTTTAATTATTATAATTATTCTCATAATTTTATAAAATTTTCTTACAAATTTTGTGTCACAAAAATAAAATCAACTTTGAAACCTTTTTCTCTATAAAGGTATGTTTGGAAAATTGTGTATGATCATCCTCTATTCAATCATCCTACATCTCATGTCTTGAATATGATAGACTTAGACCAATGGCCCTTTTCTCAACCTATGCTATTCCAATCTTTTTTTATTTTCCTTTATAACAAAAATTCTCTTCTCAAACTTCTTCTCAAAACTCAAACTAATACCCTCAGTTTGATTATCCTTATTTAGCAATCTGAACATTTCTATTTCTGATCATTTGATCGAAGACTATATCTGAAAAAAATTCTTTAACACAAAAAAAATAAATTGGGAAAAATAAACTCTAACACAAAATTATTTTATAGTTTCATCATTCTGTCACTTTGTATAGTGTAATATACAAATGTATTATGCACTTCTATTTATAGGTTCTCTCAGAAATTGAAAAGTTGCGAAACTGAAATATTTTCTCGTTCACCCAAATTCAAAAATCTAAATTTATGAGATATTTTAACTTCATTTGAGTTCTTCTCACCCTTATGAACTCTTATGGATACTACTTAAATATTTTTAAAATATTTAGACCTTCAGTATTACTCAATTAATAACTTTATAAAGTTTTATCAAAAGAACATCCCGAAAAATGATTTTCTATAACTTATTTGGGAAACTTTCTTCATATAAGAAAAAACATCCAAACTTATTTCTTAAAATTTATTATCATCTCAAGCACTATAAATTCTTCAGATGAGGCTGTCTAACGAACTTATAAAAAGTTCATCTGATTTAATTTCATAATCTTAACTTCAAAACACCATTTAACTTTGATGTGGTTGATCTTATCCCACTATAAAAAAATACAATTTCACAATTTGATTCACAAATACAACAGAAAATAGTTGACTACATTGTTGAAACTTTTAAAGACTTTAGTTTCTAAATCCATATTTGTATTTTAGAAACTTTAATACATATAACTTCTTCTTTATCCAAAGACTCTATTCACTCATCTAAATCTAGTCTCTCAGTAAAAATGCATCCGATTTTTTTTTCTGGAGAGCAGAGTCCTATTACAAACTTGGACTCCCCCTTTGTCTTTTCTTAGGATTTTGGATCTATTTTCTTGAGTCACTAAATTTCTTAATTATTTTTCAAAACCATAGAAACTCAGTAACAAAGACTTTATAGATTCTTACAAATTCTTTATCTGAGGAATCAGTGTTATAATATATTCTGATGGATCAGTGTCAATAACTCATTCAATGAATCGATATTAGTATATCATCTGATGGATTAATATAAAGAGATTTTATGATAGATTTTATAATGAAAAATGCATTCGACATTCTTTCAACTTCTTTCACATTTATCAAAACTACATGATATCAGCAACCACAACACTTCCATATTTATGAAAAATTCTTTATTCGAATATCTTCATCTGATTCATTTGATAAAACTTTATTTTTAAAAAAAATACACAACTACCTATTGTATGATCAGGTATGTACAATAAAAAAGACCAATCTTCAGGATTGAAGGACACTCTTTTGATCCATCCAATAGGTAGAGTTAGGGTAACATAATCTCTTTCTTGTATAATCATGACTTACTCATAATTTATAATAGAATATTTATTAGATGGATCATCCTATAAGAAAATTAAAATTATTTGAACTTAAGAAAATTTAACTTCATGTTTTCTAAAAAATAATGCTCATGGTTCTTCTCTGTCTGATAAGATACATCCAATTATCTATATCTGGAAAAAATAAACTTCTTCTACTCTTAAAAAGTGTTTATAAATAGGTTTTTTCATGATGTTGAGAACATTGAGATTATAAAAGATTCATATGGTTGTGTTTGGAATGCTCTAAAACTTCACAAATTTTCTAATTTCCAAACAGTTTAACTTTTTTTTTCTTTTTATAAACCCATAAATCTCATTTAATGACTTTCACCTATTTTACAAAAAACATTCCTTATAGAATAATAGTTTTCAACAAAATCAAAACTTTGTAATAAAAAAAATATAGGATATTAAATATCCCCATTTTTATTTGTTTAAAAATATCATTAAATACTTTTTCAACTCATCATTTTTCAACACTCACAGTTTTTACAACTCATTTTGGACTTTTACCAAAATATAGAATTTCTCAAAAGAGTGATGCCTAATACCAAACTACTGGATAAAATAATGTTTTTAAAGTAATTCCATCCCTTGGTGACATGAATTTTTTTTGTTCCGGTAAAGATAAAATCCTCTCATTTTTATATAGTTTCACTCTTCTTTATCTACCTAATTTTATAATAACCACATCTTCATATTCATTTAAAAAAGAAAATTACTTTTTCCCCTTTGTAGGACAATGTTTTACATATTATCCCCCTTTTCAACATAATTCAAAGCACGATGGGATTTTCCTTTAGAACTTTAATAAGTAATAGGTTGGGGATGAACATGATGTTGTAACCACAATTATATAAATCTTTCTATTAGAATAACTTTGGTAAATATATCATATTTTTGATAGTTTATTGAATCATATTATAGAAAAAAATTCTTTATAACAAATTTCTCTTTTATTAAGTGAAACTTAATATCAATGTTCTTATATATTGAGTGTTGGATAAGATTTTTAGAAAGATAAATCGTACTCTAATTATCAAAAAGTATCTTAAATGGATTGTAAACTTCAAATTTCAAATCTTCCAACTAAACATTCATCCCTAACATTTGAGTACACGCCTGTGTAGCTAAAAAATATTCTGAATTTTCTATGCTCAAAGTTACCAAAATATTTTTATTACTATGTCAAATCACACATCACTCTCATAAGAAAAATGTTCCTCCTAAAGTTGATTTTATATCATGACAATATCCATCCCAATCATCACCAGAATAACTATGAGAGTTCATATAAAATTTTTTTTTTATACCATCCCATATAAAGTTGTTCCTTTAAAATATCTCAAAATTATATTTTCTTCCAAAATATGAGATTATTTCAGAAAACTTTTATATCTACACACAAAGTTATATCATAAAAAATATCAGGTCTTGAAGCTGTAAGGTAGTGAAAACTTCCTCTAAACTTTTTAAAATATTTCTAATTCACACGTTTCCCAGATTCACCTTTTCACATCTTCATCCCAACTGAGATAGGAGTAGAAACTTCTTTATATTCTTCCATACTAAAATTTTATATAAATTCCCTGGAATACTTTTCTTGAGATAGAAAAATTTATCTTTATTTTTATTGTAATTGTAAAACAAAGAAGAAAGTTAATTCTCCCAACATTGACATCTCAAAATTCTTCTTCATTTCCTCAGCAAGCTCTTTAAATTTTTTTTCTTCATCTCCATAAAAAATTATATCATCTAACTAAATAATTACAATTATGGTGATGGAGTTAACTTCTTTCATGTATAAGTTTCTATAAACATTTCCTTTTTAAAAATCCAAAATTCTCAAATAATTATCAAGTTTGTAATACCAAGAACATGGAGATTTTTTTAACCCAAATAAGGATTTATTAAATTTAAAAAAAATTCTTCCATATTGATCAAGTAAAAACCCACAAGGTTGCTCAATGTAAACATATTTTTCAATCTCACCATTAAGGAAAGATGACTTTACGTCAAATTGATTAACTTTGTAGCTTAAATGTAAAACCACTACAAGAAAATTTTTAATAGTTTATAGTATTGCAGTAGGGGAAAATGTTTCTTCAAAATCAATACATTCTACCTATGCATAGACTTCACACACAAGTATTTATTTGTTTCCTAAAAATTCCCCATGAACATTTAGTTTATTTTTATAACCCACTTTGTTGCAATAACATTTTTATTTAATAGATGTGGAATAAGTTCCCAAATGTTGTTTTTCTCAATCTGATCTAACTCTCCATTCATTGTACTCACCCATTATTTTTGTTTTAATTATATTGAAACTTATTCTAGTTCAATATATGACATAAGTGATATCTAATTTTCTAATCCCAAACTTCTTCTAGTCTAAACAAGAGATTTATTACTTCCAAGTATATTTTTAGTTTCAATATGTTTCTATAAGGTTTAAAATTTTAAAAATTTATCTTCCAAATTCACTTTCCTCATAAAATTATTTCTCTTTGTTTTGATATATCTATTTTGGATCACTTTCAATTTTGTTGTAAATATATAGTTTTTCATCCTCAATAACTTCAAAATCCTTTTTAAGGAATTTATATTTTTAGTAAATTTTACAAAATATGAATATACCATATTTTATAATGTTTTTCTAACATTTAAAACTTATTCCGTTGGATGAGTATCCTAGGAAATTTCCTTCGTAATATATTTCATACAATTTCCCAAGATCTAAATTTTTGATTTTTAGTAAATAGTGACTTCCAAAAACCATTTAGTATTTAAATGAGGGGGTTTTATACCACATTTCATAGGAAGTAATATTTTATTCCATCCTTAAAAAACATATATTTCTCACTTGTTCAATAGTACACACAAATTCACTCTAGTAAAACTTAGAAATTTTGTATTCTGATAACATGCTCCTTCCTATTTAAACTAAAATTATATTTTTCCATTATTCTACTCCATTTTTTGTGGGTTGTATAAATAACTATAATGATGTTTGATACCATGATTTTTAGATAATATTCAAAATAATTTCATTGGAAATATGTACCATTACCTATTCTCAACTTCATTATATATACCCCCATTTATCTCATAGCATATTTTATAAAAAATCTAAACATTTTTGCAACCTCTAACTTGGGTTTCATAAACATGATGTTGTTCATTTGAGTGAAATCATCTATAAAAGTGATAAAGTAAAAAAAATCCTTTTGATGAATAATTTATCATCGGTCTAAAAATATCTGAATGAATATGTTCAAGATGTTTGGTAGAGTTAATTTCAATTTTCTTATGAGTTTTACTAACCATCGTTCCTTTATGACAAGTTTTGAAAACATCATCTTATCTTCTTTTCAATACTAGAAAATTTAATACAATGTAAACTTTCAAAAGTATTTTTATTCTTTTTTGAATAGGATTTCCAATTATATTATGGGAGAATTTGTTTTCATCTTTAGAAATTAGATAATAGGATTCACAATGTCCTCCTATCTGGAAAATATTTTCACTCGTTCTTTCTCATTTTGTTACAAAATTTCCATCTTTCATACTTTTTATGATACAAGAATCTTTTTTGAAGATCACTTCTTTCCCATCATTAAAAAGTTTAATTACACTAAGTATGTTGTGTTTTAGCCCACTAAGAAATATAACTTTATTATACTTCATCTTTTCTACTTCAATATTAGCGATTCTAATTCCTATGATTTTTAAGGAACTATCATTCTTAAAGGTAAATGATCCTCTATTATGATTTTCATAATTTTTGAATAGTTTAAAATCACCAGTCATGTGTAATGAAAAAACACCATCAAGTATCCATAGTTTGTTCTTTTAAATTTATTTAAGTGTTTTCTCAACAATAAAAGATATTTCCTTGACTTTCTTCATTATAGATTACTTTTAATTTCTGGAATAAGAACTTTACCCTGGAAGAGTTTTCATACATTCTTCAGCATGATGGATAAACTGGTAACATATTCCACATAATTATTCTAGAAATTATTTTTTTGGATTTTTTATAACATCTTAAGATTTTAATTTTACAACTTTATGTGTTTTAGGAAATTTCCTCATTATCCTTCCACCATTCTTCCCCATTATTCATAACTTCTTCCAAGAAGTGAAAAATTATGCCAAAAATTATATTCCATATGTCCATAGATTCCACATCACCAAAAAACCATCAAAATCGATTTTATATTAAATTAGGATCTTTTTCTATAAAAAATTTGTCAAGGTTGATAACTTCTTTTGGATATAACATACTCTGGGCACTGTAAATCTTTCTTACAGAGGTAATTTTAAACTTTTGGGAATGTGAAAGATTTTTCACAAAACTTATCAACCAAAGATTTCCCAATACTTTTCTTAACACCTTAATTAGATGATCTTTTTAGTTTAGTGGGTGTAAATTTCACCTGTTTCATTGAGTGATGTTTTTCTGTAGCTTTAGATGATTCAGATTATACTTTAAAAATCTTGATGAAATCTTCACTCAAATTTCATAATGTACATTTCACACCAAGGAGTTTTTATTGAGTGTTGTTAACATAATCTTTCTTAGTAACAAATTTCTTACCAAGGGATTCAACTATATTTCCAAGTTCCATAATTCTTAGTTGTAGCCTAAGATTTCATGGAAGTGTTCTTCTTCCTATTTAGAAAGATATTTTTTCTTCATCAAATTTTAAACTATATTTATTTATCATTACAATTTATTTAATGAAAGTTATGTTTGTCTCATTTTATGAAACAATTTATGATCCGAGCTGATACTCCCTATAAGATCCTTTACCTCCTTCACCATTTGATGAATATTCATTTTTCCTAACATTTTCAAAGAAGGTTCTGATTATTTATGAACTTTCATATTATGATGAAGAAATATCATCAAAGTCAAATTATACTTTCTTACTTATGATACTTCTTCTGTTTCTAGTGAAATTCTTCTTTCAACTAGTGTAATTTATTTTCTTCAGATTTTATCAAACTTCTTCTAAATAGGTTTTTCTTCAGAATGATATTAAAATTCAATAAATTTATTTTTAGATAAATTCATATTAAAATTACCAATTCCATGAAACTCAAAATATTAGTGATATATTTTTCCTCTATAATATCCTCTTCTTATTAAATAATTCTTTGAGATAATTTACACGACTTTTTTCATTCAACTAATCATCATCCTTATCTTCAGAACCACAAGGATAAACATCTTCAACATCTTGAATTTTCATCTTTCTCATAGATTAGAAATCCATTACATTTCTGATATTTTGTTTAAATGATGTATCTTTTATAATTTCATAAGCAAAAAAAAAGATATTCAATTCATCTAGAGACAAATATTCTTTAGATTATAAAGTATATATTTTAGAATCAAACATATTTGGGAAGTTTCTCATTAGTTTATTCAAAATTATAGAATCTTATATGACATATCTGAATCCTATAATGTTGAAAATAACTTCATTCACTCTGGTGAAGTACTCATTAATAATTTCTTTATCTCTCATTCGTATGACTTCAAAGTTGTTACACAATATTTTTAGCTTCACTTAATTTACTTTGGTATTTCCTTTGAAAATAATTCCAAGCTTTTACCACATAATATTTACTAATTTGGGACCAATCACCTCATGTAAAAATTTTATGGGATAGAAATAAGAATAAAATTTATATATTTTCCATCAAATTCAATGTTTCTCTGGTTAAAAAAAGTTTTTTGGGGAAACTTTATCAATAAGTGGTAACCCAATTGTAGTAGAATCAATAAATTCTAGGAAACGTTTTAGAAGACATGGAATCTTTTTTTCTTTCCCATCTATAATAATTTTTTCATCGAAAGTAGGAATTCTTATACTATTTATAGAATTGATATTATCCATGACAATGAATAATTATGGGAACCTTACCTCAATACCAATTCCAGTTTATAAGGATCATTTAATTATTAAAGGAGGGGGTGGGGGTGTGTTGGTGGGTTGAATAAGTGATTGTATTTTTAATATTTCCAAATTTAAGAAACATAACCCCCTAAAAATGTTAGAGTTTCTTCCTTATCAGCTTTCTATAAACTCAAATACATGAATAAATAGAAAATTAAATAAGGAACACATGATTTACATGGTTTGACCATAGTGTGAGAACTTAAATCTTTTCCATATCCACTCCTAGGGGTCTATATAAAATCACCATTATTAAGAAGTAAATAAAAATTCTATGAACTCCCATTGGAAACATTACATATTCTGATAGAAATGATTATACTAACTCCTGTCATCTTATAATTTTATTTTAAAAAAATTTGAGCCAAAAAAATAAATGTAACTTTGAAACTTTCTACTCCACAAAGATCCATTTGAAAATTTGTGTCTGATCAGCCTCTATATGATCTTCCTGCATCTGATGGATTTCATTGAATAACTTCAGATCAATGGCCCTTTTCTCAAACTATAATCTTCTAAAATTTATGATATTCCTCTATAATAAAACTTAAATTACTAAAATTTTGATCAAAACACTTACCAATACCCTCAGTCTGATTTTCCCTATCCGGTATTCTGAACTTTTCTCTATCTGATCATCTGATCAAAGAATATGTCCAGAAAACTTTCTTCGACATGAAAAATATCTTAGGTTGGGAAAAATAACCTATAAAACAAAATCTTTTCAGTGTTTCATCCTTTTTTCACTCTGAATAGTGTAAAGTACCAATTTAATATACACTTTTATTTATATATGCTCTTATAAATATAAAATGTAGGAAACTAAAATATTTTACTACTCACCCAAATTCAAAAATTTAGAATTATCAAAAATTTAATATTAATCTGAGTTCTTATCAAACATTATAAAATATTTTGGATTCTTATTGAATATTATTAAAATATTTGAAACTTTAATGTTACTAAATTTATAATTTTACAATGTTTTGTTAAAAGATCATTATAGAAAATGATTTTCTGGAACTTATTTGTGAAAATTTATTCATCTGGTTAAAGAAAATCCATGATTATTTCTTAAAATTTATTCTTAGATTAAAAAATATAAATTCTTTAGAGAATTCCATCTGATGGACTTAAAAAATGGTCATATGACGAAATTTATTAATATGCGCTTCCAAAAAATATTGAAATTTTCTAGAGTTTCTCATGAACTACTAAAACAAAATCAAAATTTCATAATATGATGAAAAAAGACCACTAAAAATGGTTGAATACACTATTGAAACTTTTAAAAAATTCATTTTCTTTCTCTAACTCTATTTGGTAGAAACATAAAAATATTTAACTTCTTTTCTACCGAGAGGCTCTATTTACTCAACTAAATCTGATCTCTCAATAAAATTGTATCTGATTTCGTTTGTCTAAAGAATTGAGTCTGATAACAAACCTGAACTCAACTTTATCTTTTATCATGAATTCAGATTTAATTTAATGAGACACTTCATTTATTACACAATTTTTAAAATAAAAAAACCTCATCAACAACAAATTCATAGATTCCTATAAATTCTCTATCTAAGGAATCAGTTTCATAAGATTGTCTAATGGATCGAAATCAATAACTTGTATAATGAATCAATGTTAATATCCCACAAAATGGATTGGAAACAAGATCTAATCTAATGGATCTTGTGATGAAAAGTACATCTGATATTCTTTCTAATTATTTTACATTTATCAAAACCTCATGATCTCATCAACCACAACACTTCGAGCTTTCGGAAAAATTATTTATAAGAAGGTCTTTGTATGATTACATTGGTTAAAACATCATTTTGTTAAAAATATAAAACTTCCTCCTATTAGACTAGGTCTTTATAGTAACAAGGATAGATCTTTATCATATGATGCCTCTCTTATGATCCTTCTGATGGATAGATTCAGAGAAAGAACATTTTTTTCCTGTCTAATCATGACTTACTTATAATTTCTACCAAAAGCTTCATCCAATGGTTATTATATTGGATCATCCAATCAAAAATTTAAATTCTATAAAATTAATCAAATTTAAAATTCTAGTGTTCTAAAAACTTCTATTTTTTGTTATTCTCTGTCTGATAAGCATCATCAGATTCTCTGTGTTTAGAAAACATCAACTTCTTCCACTCTTCAAAATAATTTATCATAAGGTTTTTTCATGATGTTCAGAACTTTTACATTAGTAAATCATACTTATACTTTATTTTAAAAGTTATATAACTTCCCAAATTTCCTATATTTTTTACTTTATAAATTTCTTATTTTCATCAACTCATCAAACACATTGAATTACTTTCACCTGTTTTATAAAAAAAAAATTTACAAAAAGTTATTTTTCAACAAAATGAAAAATTTGTAAAAATTAAAAAATTAAAAAAAGAAAGTTCAACGTACATGAGATATAGATCATGCATGAGGATTATGAAATTAAGTGCAAGCCATCCAACTGATTTTTCATGGATGGAGGCATGGTCCAAATATCATGTGTTTTTGTTTAATTTTTTTGTGATTTTATGTGACCTCATGATGTATTTATAACTTGTTTAAAATGATTTAATGATACTTTTATTATATAATGGGGTCATTTTATGGTTTATGATTTTGTTAATATTGTTTTATATGAATATGTTTAGTATTTATTATGTTTTTATTGAGTTTTTTTTTATTGAATTTAAAAATTCATACCACCTATAAGAGTCACAATTGACACTAAGGAGAAATAAATGGATGATTTTATATATGGAAATCCTCCTATTTATCAAGTCTTAGTTGAGATGGTTTTTCAAGTAGTATGAGATGTGTAAATGTGTTAGTATCGTTGAACCTCCTAGTCACCCTAGGTGGGGTAAATATGGGGTGGCTAACTTTTACTAATTAAGTTTAACTTAAAATTTTACTTTATTTATATTGATCTAACCTATATCATTAGTTTGGATATATGAATATTTTATATGTGTCCTAAAAAATTACCCCTCATGAAATGTAGATAAAGTAAAGGAAAAAACACACTAGTATTTTTTCAAGGTTTAACCCTAATGTGGGAAACCCACTCTTTGTGGTGCTCGTTATTATCAAAGTCAAAGATTTTCACTATTCTCATAAGTGTTATAATATGGAAAGTTATTATCATTTAACTAAGTGAAAGGATTAACATGAAATTTGAAACCATAATATTATGAATGTGGTTAAGCTGTCTCCTAAAAAGCTCCTTATACCTCTTAGTTTTAATAGTTTCTTTGTTTAAACTGATCCATTGGCCTTCAAGGATTCTTCAAGAACCTACTCATGGACTAATTTTCAACTTCCCAATGAACTTTCACTATACTCAACACGAACATTGGATTATCCTTTACTTATAGTAAACTAAATCCGAATCTCTCACTTCCAAGATCTTCAATTTTTGGAACTTCCAAGAGTAAGTGTTGATGATGGCCTATCTCTCAACTTCAGGTCCCCCAAATCTAGGGACCTTAGTCTTATCCCTATGAACTATAAGTTTTTGTCTTCTCAAAACTTCAACCCCGATAATATTCCAATGAATGTATGGTGAAGACTCTTTCTTTTAACCTCTTCACAATCTCTTAGATTCTCCACTCAATTGTCTTCTAAACTTACTCAAATGGTGTCCCCCCTTTATATAGACAGCCTTCCTTTGTTAAATGTGAGGAATGTGTGAGTTTCAATTTAAAATTCCCACTCTCTTTAGTTACCCAATCAATAAACATTAATATCTTCAGAATATATTGGATTTTTTCTTCATCAAATCCTCCATAATATTCAGTGCCAATAGTATTGAAATAATTCAAAAATCTTGTCTTGAAGGATGGAATATACTTCATGAATATTAGAATCCTTTACTACCCATATCAGAATCATAAAAATTATTGTGGATTCATAATGTTTTTGTGAATTCACTTAGCATATTTTTGTGAATATACTTTTATATAATTCACCCTACAATTCTTCAATTTATGCCTCTGCTTTATCTCACCTTAATATTTTTCATCCTACAGTACTTGAAATAGATCTATCACGATTCTTGTGATTCCAATGGTTTTAATATATTACACCTACATTGTGTTTGAACTTAAATATTATCAACTTCTTCTAATCGACTGATCTCTTGATCAACTTACTATTTTTTAAACTTCAATGTTTAACTTATAATACTTTTATCTTCCATATATCTAAAAGGAAACTCATCCTTTTCTCATTAAATTAATTTACAAATGGACCTATCATTTTAGATTCTGATACTTTATCATTTATCCAAATTCATCATCTAGTTTGAATTCCTAAATTTTTTATGCCTCATGTTCTATTGCTTCATCTTTTGGTGGCTTCATAGATTTCACTTCCTTTCTTGTCATATTCTAAATCCTTCATCATTATAATTCCTTATTCTATCTTATGATCAACTTAATCATTCAATTTAATTGGATGGTATTATAATTTCACTTCTCCTAACATGATTTATTTATGATGAATGAATATTACATGCGTCAAATGGATTATTTTTGAGCCTTTAATCTAGATTGATAATATAACTTGCTTTACATTATGATTTTCCATAGATAACTTAAATTATTTTTTATAATGTATCTTATTGTGATGGTACTTTTATATATGTAGTTTGGACTACTCTGCACTTCATGTATTTTTTATTTTCATGGAAGCTTCTATCTTAATAAGGTGAAGTGAACCTTAAATTCTTTAAGGCTCAATCTCATGAACTTTGTCAATTATTCAATGTGGTCCATCCTTTAGATCATCCTGGATTTTTATTTATCTATACATATATTATGTAACTCATTTTAAAATTATTCTGGATAACTTTACCAAGATCTAAAATCTTCTCCTATTTCTGATTTACCATCAAAATGGGCACTCTTCAGTCTCACATTTGGTTGGCTCTTTAATATATATTTTACGACTATTACAGAGAGTACCTTTCAATATCTTCAGCACTTGTATCTCTATTGAAGAATAGTTTTGAAACCACAAGATCAATGTGGAAACTTCCGGATTGAGTTATCTCTATGAATTCCCCCTTCATACATCAAAAACACTAATTTCACTTCTCTTCATTACTTCTGGTGAAAAAAGTTCCTCCAATTATCTGATCTACTATTCATTCTTCTTCAGTTTTATCTTTTAGAAGTAGATCTTTTATACATAGTGTTCTTGTATCTGATGGTTCCCTATTCTATAATGTGAACTTCTAGAGTTCTTACTTCCATAACACCCATTTCTAAATTAACCTTCAAGTTACTCATTTAATTTGAAACAATCTATTGACAACAAATACAATACATCGTCATTATCATCCTCATCATCATCCATTGGGTACTTCAATCTCCCCCTTTATATTTTTTACAATACCAATTTCTTTTTTAAGTCAATGATTTCATTCCCACTTATTAACAATAAATTCAAAGTCTTTTCTATCTCCTTATTGTGAGAAAATTGAGTGAGGGACCTTTACAAAATCTCATATTCTCCAATTATCTTTCATTGAATTGAAATAAACTCTTTAAATGATTGAGAGAAGGATAATATCACCTTTATTAAATAAATAATCCAAAAATCAACCAGATCTAAGTCTACATGATCCATGTTTATAAAACTAGAGTGATTAAAATGGAAATTAAATATTTCTATAAAATTTTCACCCAGTGTTACCAACTCACATTTTTCTTCATGGGTTAACTCAATAGATTTTTAGGAAACTAATTCCATATAAACATCTTAATGCATAGATTAAAAAGGTTTAACCCTAAATGTAGATTTTCCCCCACATTGAAAATGATTTATACTTTGTTATCAAAGATCAATTTTCCCTCTTATATTTGAATTTATGTTTTAAAATGAGGATATTATAGTATATAAAACATTATTTATAGATAAAAACAACTTTATTAAATGTATTTTATAAATCTATAACTTTATCATCATTATCAACTTGAGAATCTTTCTATAGGAACTTCAATTCTTCAATCCATCAAATTTACACAATTTGGTGAATCTGATCCTTGGTTATCTAAATTTTTTATCTTTAATATACAACTTGTTAATCCTTTAAAATTACAAAACCTATCTTAATTCCCCCTAAAGGGGTGGATACTCATTCCATTTATTCTGATAGGATAACTTCCATTGCATCTGATATTCATTCTTATTTTTTTCAATGATTTTTCAAAAACCACCATGTTTCCATCATTAAGAATAATTTCTATTTTCTTCATCTTAGGAATGACTTTATTATCTTCCAGTAGATGTATATTTTTATCTTACATAAATCTATACTTAATGTGAATCATTAAAAATAACTAAGACAAAAAATATTAGATCTACACCGAGGGAACCTAGTTAGTTCTGATACCACTTGTTGTTCCTAGTGAACCATGCAGTCACCCTGAGTGGGGGGGGGGTGAAATAGGGGTGACCAAATTTTACCAATTAAGTCCAAATAATATTTTTCCTTTTATATTATCAAACCTTTGTTATCAGATATGATTTATGGATCATTAATGTGAGACAATAACACTTACCGCCTCATGAAATAAAGATAATGTAATATAAATAACACATAAGGATTTTTACAAGGCCTATCACTAGTATAAGAAAGCTACTCCTTTTTGATAACTATTATCCAAGTCACATATTTTCAATATTCTCATAATTTCTATAATGGGGAAAGTTATTATCCTTTACCCAAGAGTTGGGATCATCCTGAACTCTAAAACAATAATATTATCCACATGGTTGAGCTATCTCCTAAAAATATCCTTTTACCTATCTATAAAAATGGTTGTGTTGTTTATATTAGAACCACTAGTATTCAATGGATATTAAATAACATAATAAAATATATATATTTTAATTAAAATTGATATTATTCTATACTCAACATGAACATGGTCTATCCTATACCTTCAATAAACTAAATCCACACCTGTCATTAATAATATCTTCAACATCTAGAAATTCCATGGGTAGGTTCTCATGATGGTTTTGATCTCAAATTATAGTCAATGGAATTTGGTGACATTACTATTCTGCATAATAACTATAAGTTTCATCCTTCTCAAAAATTTACCCCAAAATAACATCCCATGAATGTAGATTGAAAAATCCCTATCTTTAACTCCTCTCAATTTCTCTACTTATCCACTTAATTATCGTCCACAATCACTTGAATGGTGTTCCCCCATTATATAAAAAAAATCCTCTGAAAAATTTGGGGTACATAAGTGTATCAATTTAAAACTAAAACCCACTTCAAGTATTTGGTCAACAACTTTAAACATCTTTTGAAGCTATCAGACTTTAACTTTTTCAAATCCTCTACAAGAATCAAAATCATCACCCTTTAACTCATCCATTAATATTTTCTTGAATCCTGAACTTTCCTTCATGAATATTATGGAATTAGACATCCCTCTCAATGTCATCACAATGTATGTGGCTTAAAAATTCTTATGTGAAGTTACTAAACATCTTTGAGTGAATGTACTTCCATTGACTTAACTCTACACTTATTCATATTCTTCCTCTACTTCATCTCACCTTAATATTATTTATCCTCAAGTACTTAAAACATATCTATAATGATTATTGTTCTATTGATGGTTGAATCTATTACACATACACTTCATTTGAAATTTTTCTTGTATCAAATTCTTCTAATCATGTCATCTTTTAACTACCATAATACTTGTTAAAATCCATTCTCCAACTTATAATTTTTTTAGTTTCCATGTATCTAAAATTCCAATCATCCTTTTCTACTAAACTTATTAAATAAATAGATCAGTAATTTGAGCTTTCAATATTTTTTCCATCAACTTAAGTAATTATCTAGTCCAACTGCCTAAACATTAGGTGCCTCATCTGACACTGCTTTAGTTTCTGATGGTTTCAAAAATTGGACTTATTTTCGTGTCATATTCTAGATCCTTCAGTATGAACATTCCTTATTCTATAATTTAAATTATTTAATCATTTTATTAACAAATATTGGAACATAGTTTCCCTTTCTCCATTATGATTTATTTTTTATGAATGAAAATTGAATGTATTAGATAACTTATCTTTAATCCATGAAGTAATCTCAACAATATAAACTTACTTTATAGAATGATCTTCTTGAGATCTTCTATTTTTTATGAAATATCTTACAGTGATGTTTCTTGATTATATATAGTTTGGAATACTCCATACATCATGAATTTTCTAAATACATGGAATATTTTATCTTTATAAGGTGATGTTAACCTTACATTCTTCAAGGATAAATCATGGGGACTTTTATAATACTTCAGTGTGGTTTATTCTTCTAATGAAATTGTATGAATATTTTTCTAGAAGTTTTTTTAAACTTTGATCATCTCAATTTGAACAACTTTAACTCAGATTTATAATTTCTTCATCTTCCAATTTTACTATCCAAGTGGGCACTCTTCAATCTCCCTTTTTATTAGCTATTCAATTTATAGTTAATGTTTATTGTGGATAATACGTTTCAATATATTTAGAGATTTTATTTATATCAAATAATAGTCCAACAATAATTATATGTGTGTGGATACTTTTATATAGAGTACTCCCCATAAATTCTTACTCCACCCGTCTATAATAATAATTATGCTTATCTTTATTATTACCGATGACACGAGTTCCTCCTATTATCAAGTCTGATTATTTAATATTATTCAATGTTAACTTCTGGTAGTAGATCTTATATCCACAATGTTCCTACATCTGGTGGTTCCACCTTTTGAATTGTGAACTTCTGATGTTCATACATTTGGAATACCCATAGAAAGCTTCACTTTAAAAAAATTCATTGAATTTACCATGATCTATTGACAGAAAATACAATACATAATAATCATCATTCAATGGTTACTTTAATTGTGATGTTAATCATAGACCAAATCAAGATATATATCATGATTAGAAATTCCATAGGTATAATTATTATGACATTATAGGTGATAAATATCCTAAATAAGTAAATAAATGGTCATATAAGATCAAGAGTGTAAGACCCTAACCATTAGTAAACATGTATTCCTATTTAAATTTTTTGTGATCACTATTGAATCCTATTAAGGAATATATTCTTTAGAGTTAGAAGTGTTCAGGGGGTTCAAAGGGATCATCTAAGTAGTGTTTATGGGATTGGGGGTGTCAAAAGATTATGAGGCCAATAAAAGGATGATATAGTGCCACCGACTAGCCGATGGAAAACAATTGGCCCTACAAGGGTCCTAGGATCATCAAATATTGGCTAGCTGATGGATTCCAAGAGGCTTTTTAAATGAGGGGTATCCCCATAATTTCACAAGGGCCACCCCTTTAACCTCAAACTCAGGATTTTTCTCTTCCTTATGGCCAATATCATCCCATCACACCCCTCACTCAATTATATTATACATGGAATATATAATTTGACTCTTTTATATTTGGGGTGTCATCAATATCGATTCAAATCTAGAGGTAAGACCACGACTCTTTTTCCTCTCCTTCTTTGTTTCGCTCATTGTTAAGAGATCCCTCACCATTTATGTATAATGTTACCTATTTCTAGGGATTCCGTCTTATTTTTTGTTTCCATCCATATTAGCTCAAAATGAAAGACAATATAAAGCCGTTATACTCTTATGAGGATAAAGTTTGTAGTTTCTAAAGTTTTACCCATAGTCTTTCTTTGTTTTTTAATTGAATTCATAGTGCGGTCGTGTAAGTTATCTATACAATGACCTTGAACCTAATTAAAATATTTAATATTGATTTTATCAGGATATATACCTTATTTAAATGAAATTAATGAACCTAAATGATGGGTGATTCTAAGGGGATACCCTAACTTAAAATTGGAACTTAGTTTCGGTTAAATGTCTATGTAAGTTGGGTTGGCCTCCCATAAAGTGGAAAGTGAGACTTGAAATGTTATTGTTTTAATATTTAGTAAATGGTGGATATAAAAAGGTAAATGAAATGTGATTTATGGAATGGTAAATCATTCTAACTAAAAGGGGTTATGAGAACCATGAATTGAATTCATAATTTAAGAAATAGAAAGTAGAATGGAATCCTTGAGATGGAATATGGTTTGGTTAATGGATTAGAATATGGGATTTGGTTTTTCATGTTTTTAAAAGGTTAAAGGGTAATTATAATATTTTTTCAAGCCCTGTAAATGGAAATTTAATGTTATGTAAAAATTGACCCTTGTGAATTAAAGTGATCCTGGACAGTGTGTATGGAAAACCTTGAGTTTTAAATAGTAAATAGATATTATGATGGTTGTGATCCTTAGTGGCCATTTATGAATTGAATTATTAAACCACAATTGGTGTTATTATTTATAATGGTATTATGAAACGAAATAATAATTCCTAATTTATAATTTTTTATGGAAAACCTCCTATAGGGAGTTCATAAAAACTACATATAGGGACGTCGTGAAAATACCCATTGTGGGAGGTTGTGAAAACCCTATATAGGGTGGTTTTGATACTCATTTGAAAATGTAATTATAGAGAGGTTATGAAAACTACCATTGTAGGAGGTTGTGAAAAAACCCAATGGGGTAGTCATGATACATATATTAAAAACACCCATAAGGGTTGTCATGATGCTATGGTTGGCATGATCATTATAATGTACTGGGAGCCACCCCAGTATTGGATGAACTAGGTGTGGCAGATAGGGGTCAGGGAACTAAGGATCAATGATGGTATATTCTGATCCCTGATATCAATAAGGATCATACTCATAAGTGGTTATGTAATTATTTTATTTAAATTTTTTATATTATTAATTTATAGAACCTCACATGCACTATTTTTATTATACTAGTTATATTTAGGGCCACTAGTGGTGGTGGCCTACTATTGTGTACTCATAACCTAATTAGAAAACCATGAAACTTGGGTACACAAGTAGACATTACATTATTTTAGGTATGGGATTTGGAAAGCCCTAATTCTTGATGATTGTATTACTCGGATAGATCATGGGAGTTGGGACCGGGCTAGAACTCAGTACCATTTTATGGTATTTTTCAAGTTTTGTTATTTAGTTTTTTGGGTTTATATGTATATGAATTTCTATTTGTGTATGTATTTTATGACATGTATTATAAAATATATTTTATATAGCATGGTTTATCTTTATGGTTATCAACATTTTACTAGATTTCTCTTTATTTATTTATTTAGATGATGTATATAATTGACCTTATTTCCACTATTACTTTAATCTGATATGTGGGTATAGTTTCCCTATCATACCACCAACTATCCATCATACTAGTTGGAAACATTTGGTGTATGAGGAGGTGCGACTGAGGTCACATGGTGACTACTAGTCCAGGAACCGATTAGTGGTCCATGGGGCAATATTTTATAAAGTAGTATCAAAGGATACTATTCTATTTTCAATCTATTTGGTTAAGTTAGATAGGATATATGGAATGCTGAAAAATTATATAAAACCTGTTTTCGGGATCAACCATCCCTTGTTTGAGGGAATTCCATGTTTCTAGGGATGGGATTGTTGTTCATGTTGTTCACACTTACTATTTATCTGATTTTATATTGATTGAAACAAATGATAATGAGGATAATGTTTTTTGGAGTTGGAATAATTTGTGTGTGTGTACATGCACCATACCTATCAAGTAGGATTCACATGTCATTTGTATGATTACCTATGATTTAATATTTGTTTGCCTAGAACATTACATGGGTTAGTTATTTTAAGTGTCTACAATCATTTATACAATATTAGCTTGTATAAGTGAATGGTATCATCTTACTTAAATGATCTTGTAAATAGATAAAAGAATGTTATGTGATATTTTTACTTGATTATTACAAGATCTCAGCTAAATAAAATTTCAATTACAAATTAAAATCTGTTTTACTCTATAAATTTTATCTTACATTTTGTTTAATTGAGAATTAGCTATGAAAATTTCTAGTAAAAGTAAATAGTTAAAAGAAAATTATGTTACCACTTACCATGATTGTTTTGTGGAATCAGCAAAATGAAATTCCAATGATAACTTATAAAGTGTTTTCCACTATAAATTGTAATAGAAATTTCATTTAATCTAGCCTTATGAATGAGAATTTTGGGTAATGAAAAAAAAGGAAAAGTGTAAAATTTTGAATCCTATATATGTATGGTGTAGTCCAAGTGGGTAATTTGTGTTTTACCCTATTCGTAGGTAGTCGGGGCTATGAGAGTGCTCAAGTTATGTGATATACTTATGATGAAAGTTTTAGGGAATAAAAAAGAGTGTTTTAGTTATCTCTTTCATTGATAAATGACCTTAACACCCATGATATATTGGGGTTGTTATTGAACTTCGTGGGTTGTGCCTGAACTAAGGGTGGGAATAGAAAACTTGGCTTGAGCCTGTGTGTGATAACCTTATGTTTTATGGTGTGAGAGAAGTGGATAATGTGATTTCATCCACTGGAGTGGGTAATTTTTTAGTAGTTGAAGTACAAAATGGATGTGTTTGAAAAATAAGGTAATAAATCTAGGATCACATATATATTCCTGATAAGTAATGGTGCCCTGGGTGGGATAGTATTATGGCACATGATTTCAGCCGAGCTTATTTATGTGTGGGACCCTTGAGTGGGCGATTGTTCTTGTCATGTTAGATACTACGTGTATCAAGATGGAAGTAGGAGTGAAACATGTAAGTTATGATTATATGAGACTTTGATTATAGGACTATGTGTGAGTGCCTATCGGACTTGGATGTGCAGTTTATGATAGAGGTGTGTCATGACCCATCCCCCGGGGCCTGTGCCACGACTACCCCAAGCCTACCTTCCATAGGCCAAGGGTGGGGAACTTGCACTGAAAAGGAGTATCCCTAAAATGGGAAGGTATTTCCTTTAAACCTATACAAATACACAGCCCGGGAACACAACGAGAAGCAACCATGAAGTAAACTGTTGTAGTAAAAGTGTACTGAAAAGTAAAGGGGTCGGAATAAAAGCCTAAATGAAAAGTACAAGTACAACTGTAAAGACAAAATAGCTTAGGGATCATCCACTGTGGATCCTACCTTTAGGGTATATACAACTCATCTCCACAACACACCACATGAGCCCATCACCTATGTGCACCTCTTGGTCCTGGATCCCTCAAGTCTCAGCCTAGCTGCTCATTGTATGCATAAGACACAACAAGGCGTGGGAAAAGCCCGTGTAGTGTTGAGTATAAAAATACTCAGTAGGGACCCCAAGACCCCCGAATGTCTCCTAGAGTCCCACAAAGGAAAAACACAAGAAAGACCTCAATCACAAATCACAAAGCAATAGTCAGCTCAAACCAGGTATACAACTCAGTGTTTAGGAATATAGATGATTCGTTTTAAGCTATATCATATTATTCCATCAGAAGTTCTACAACTGATCCACAAGATGTTTTTCTACTATCAGACCACTCTTTTAATTAAGTTGCTATTCCTCGATGGGCCACTATAAGGCTGGTCTTCATAGGGTCACACTTCTAAAGATCCACACAGGGTCGATAAAATTCTGATCCACATAGGGTCAAAATATTTCTGATCCTCATAGGGTCACTAGAATGCTAATCCACACAGGGTCGCTAGATGATGAGTCACACAGGGTCACTAGATGTTTATCATTTATGGGCCACTCTAAAATTGGTCCCCATTTGATAGCAGTGATGCTAATCCACATAGGGTATCTATGTTTCCGATCCACACAGGGTTGCTACTTCCAAGACAGTCGGTCACAAGATTCCCCGCACCCGTTGCAGTCGAGTTCCGTAGAATCTACTCCTCGAGATATCAATTTCACCTTTACCACCACTAAAATCCACAAAAGAGTAACCCAAAGGACATCAATGTTATAAGGGTTCCAATGTGACAGACGACACATCAATCAGACACCCGATCTGTGAGTTATAGGCATTTTAGTACCGAGGGCATGGTTGGATTCGGGTTCGATCCAACCCAGCCATACTCCAACTTTCTCCAAAATTCTAGTGGTCCTAACCAAAATGTATGTCTCACTCCAAGGCTCCCAGTTCTGTCGACGATTCATCAAACGAACGTCTGGATTTCATGTTATGACATTTTAAGTGAAACTATTCCTGATTGGGTCAGCGAGGAATGTGATTGTTGGAGAAGTGCTATGTTATTGGATTATGTATTGGGTGGTATTGAAGAATCCACCCATGATGGTTAAATGAGAAAGTAGCCATTTGTGAAGGCTAGGGAATGATGTGAATTTAATTAGTGGATTGTGGTCATAGAATCCTGGGGTCTTGTTGGAGAATAGTGATGTTTCTATAGTGATATTGATATTGTGGATGGGTTGAGGGGTGGTGGTATGGTTGATCTGAGATTGACCTTTATTATGAGTTAACATGGTGGATACATTTCGATCAAGAGGTGTGAAACACTTTACCTAATGATGAATCCTATTGAGGTCATACTTGAGGAGAGATATAAGTGAGTCCATATAGTGGGGAATACCCCATTTTCTAGTTGAGTGTGTAACCCTCATTAGGAATAAAACATCATCTAATGCTGTAGATGATGTTTTTAGTAAGAGAAAAGCAGGTGGTGGTTGGTGTTTTATACTTTATCAGGTATGAGAAGAGGGGTCACATCCGAACACTTAATGTGGTAATGGGTGGAGTATAAAACATAGAACTTGGTGTTGGTTAAAGGATTTATGATGAGGTAAATCTTGTGGTAGAGAGTATAAAATCATTCAAAAGAATGTGGTTCAATTTGGGTAGGATCATGGATGTAGTGAGACCGGTTGGTGGATTGTCTAAATGACTTTAGGATGCCAGTGTGAAGGCAAGTTTGACCTTATATGGTTTTAGGCAAACTACTGTGTTTTTAATCTGTATATGGTGTTAGTTAAATCCTATGTGTTAGTATCATAATAGAGTTAGAATTCAGCTATTCGAGTGAGATTTGGATGAAGGATATCTTAGTGCTTATGGTGGAACACAATGATAGGTTTTGTTGGTTGAGAATTTAATTTTTGAATGACATAAAGAGTTGAGTTAAGAATACATCATTCATTCTTGGATAGGCTCGGGGTGCCTTTGAAGTTAGGAATCATGATTAGGAAGTGTATTAGAACATCGGTGGGTATAGAAAATTTCTCTTGAGGGGAGTTGTCTATGAGGTGTCTGGCTAGTGGTGTTGTGTGTAGCCAGATTTGGTGAGGTGTAAACCACACCAGACATATAATTGGAATGTAGGGCTTGAGTTTTGATGAATTGATTAATGGGGTTGGGTGGATTTTTCATGTTTATTTTTTGATAAATTCTAGATATGGGTTTATGGTCAAGTGATATGATAGGGTGTTTGAGACATAGAGATGGGTTTATGTAATTTTGGAATGATCATGACTAGTAAGAGGCTAGAGAATCATGTTTTTTTGGACTGGGTCTCATGAAGTAGACCTCAGACTTTATTCTCTTGATCACAAAAATGCATGATAACTACTAAAGGTAGGTAAAGGTCATATACAGATCAATATCACTAAAATATTAGGCTCAAGGTTGGTGAATCCATGTACTTTTGGGTGTCTCCAAGGTTAGTACACCATCATGTTTAGAGGAAAGGGAATATTTCACCCAAATGTGGGTGCCAATCAGAATTGTGAGGAGGATCATTGAAGGAGATTTGTGATCCTCATGAATTCAACTTACAAAATAGCTATTATATAGTGGGGAGGTTGTAAGAAACTATACCTTCATGAAGGTGAAAGTCCATTTAAATTTTTTTGATCCCTATTAAATCCTTTCAAGGTATATATTCTTTAGATTTAGAATCATTTGGGGGGTTCAAAGGCATATTTAAAATGTTTGGAAGTTCCAAAAAAGGCTAGGGCCTATAAAAAGTATGCTTTAGTGCCATTTTCTAGCCGATGGAAAACTAGTGGAATTTTATAGGACTTGAGCTCACCATCTAGACACAGTGGTTGGAGGATGGCCTCTCGGATAATTTTAAAATGAGGATCAACCCCTTAATTTCATCAGGGAAACTACTTTAACTGCAAACTCATTATTTTTATTCTCCTCATGGATAGTTGTATACCCTCACACCCCTCAATATATTATCTTACCTATGGAGGATTTACAATGATCCTTATCTATTTGGAGTGCCATCGGTTATGATTCAGAGATATAGGCAAGGGTATGACTCATTTTCTTCTCCTTCTTAGTTTCTATCTCAATTAAGAGATCTCTCACCATTTTTGTCTAATGTGTACTATTTTCAAGGATTCTTTACACTTCTTCATGTCCTACCATTTTATCTCAAACCAAAGGCCAATGTTTAATGTGTGGACTCCTATGTGGCTAAGTTTGGTGGTCCCTAAACTCTTACATATAGTCATACTTTTTTTCAAGCATATGTATAGTACGACCATGCTGGTTTTCCATGCTGTGACCTTGAACCTAATAAACAGATTTAATCTTGATTTCATTATGTTAGATCAATTACATAAATAAAATTAGTAAAACTAAATGAGTGGTTATTACAAGGGAATATACTATCTTAAAATTTAATCTATGTTTTATTTAAATGGCTAGGTAAGCTAGGTTAGCCTCCCATAAAATGGAAAGTGAGACTTAACATTTTATTATTTTACTAATTGTTAAATGGTGACTATAAAAAGTTAAATGAAATGGGATTTATAGAATGGTAAATAATTCTAATCATGAAGGGATATGGGAACCAGGAATTAAATTCAAAATTTAAGAAATAGAAACTAAAATGGCCTTGTTGAAATAGAAGATGATTTTTAAATTGTTTGGAAAATGTGAATATGTTTTTTATGTTTTTAAAAGGTTAAAAGTGGATTATAATCTATTTTCATGTATTTTAATGGTTAATTGAATGATATATTGAAAGATACCATTGAGAATTAAAGTGACCCTAGGCAATGTGCATAGAAAACCTTAACTTGTAAATAATAAATGTATATTTTGATGGTTGTGATACTTAGTTGGACTTTTACGAATTTAATTAGTAAACCATGATGGGTGTTATGATTTATAATGTTATTATGAAATGTAATGATAATTCCTAAATTATAAATTGTTTTTAATAGAAAATTCCCTATAAATAGGTCGTGAAAATTAACTATGGGGAACTCATGAAAACATACATTGTGGGAGGTTGTGAAAACACCCTATGGCTGGTTGTGATAATATTATGGAAAACTCCCTATGAGGAGGTCATGAAAAATAATATTGTTGAATATTGTGAAAATACCCCATAGGGTGGTCGGGATAATTATATAGAAAACACTAGTAAGGGTGGTTGTGTTTCTTTTTATTGAATGATCATTACGATGTGCTCAAAGTCACCTCAGTACTGGCCAAATCTATTATGTTTGATCGAGGTCACATACCTAAGGATAAATGATGGTGTAGTCCAATCTTGGGTGCCACCAAGAATCCTGGGCATCATTGGTTATTTACTAATATTATTTAAATTATTTAAACTATTAATTTTTAGAAACTCAAATACACTATTTTAATCTATCTCGTAATATTTAGAGGCACTATTAGTGGTGGCCTACTAAGTTTTACTCACACCCTACTCCGAATGAAATGGAACATGGTTACTTAAGAATATGTTACTTAATTGGAGGTATGGTATTTGTAATGTCTTGATTATTAATGATTGGATTACTAGGATAGAGAATGGGAGTTAGGACCAGGATAAAACTCAAAACCCTTTTTAGGGTTTTTTTACAATTTTTTATTTTAGTCTTTTGGGTTATGTTGTATATAAACTTCTGTTGTTCTATTCATTTCCTAACAAATATCATACAATTCATTTGATATAAAATAATTTATTTTGATGGTTGTCAAAACATTCTTGGATGTGTGTTTATCACTTTATTTGGATGATGTATATGATTTCCCTTATTGTTATAATTATTTTACTCTAATATGATGGTATATTATCCCCACAATACCACTATATACACACACACTGATAGTTATAAACCTTTGGCATATGGGGAGGTGTGTATGAGGTTACATGGAAATAATTAGTCTGGTCACTGATTAGTGGTCTGGTGTGGCAGGGACTTACAAATAAGATCTTTGATTTTAAAATGAATCCCGATACTTATATGATGAAATTCAACATGATTATACTTGAGGTACCCAATTTGAAATGGTGGGAGTTCGTCATCTAGGATAAGTTGAATGAGAATCTCAAATATGACTTTAAGATCAAGTTTACTCAATAGCTTTAACTTAAGACGATGAATTTGGCTATGTATAGGGAGTTATTATATCTTCATTAGAATAATCATATATATATATATATATATATATATTATGTCACTTAGTTTCATATTCTATTTTAATTCACATCATATCTTTTCACGAATGACACTATCAAGGATTGATTCTTTGAGATGTGTCTCCTCCCTAATATATAGTCGGAGGTGTTCTTAGTTTATCTTACTTGATATGAAAAGGTGGTGAATAGGGTTATGATGGTGGAAAAAAATCAATTAGTACTATCAAGAATGGATAGTATTTCTTATAATCTTTATGGTAGTGAAGGTGAATTTTTAATAATTAAAAGGAATCATGGTGAGTTTAGATGGGGATGAAGTATAATACCAAGTGGAAATCCCAATTAGTTTCTTCAATGTATGTAGGAAATAGATCTAATATATTCTATCAGTATGAAAATATTAGGCATTAAAAGTATTTTTTCTAGTAATTTCATATGAATTTTCATTCATGTGGACATTTGGGACAAATCTAACGGTTTTGTAGGATGAATCCACAATAGAATAATGGTGATGGATATATAATTTATAATGGATCCCAGTTGAAATCATATGATTTGAAAGTTATGGGATCTTATTATCAAGAATGTAGAGAAAATAATGAATATAATCCTGGGAAAATTTATTTCTAGAATGACATAAAATTCATTTCAACGTATCCTGTGTGGCATGAAACTGAGCAATTATTTATATCATAACATTATTCTAGTGATTCTGAAGATATACCAACCATAGTTTGGGGAACCATTCTTATTACAACATTTATGGGTATTTAATTATCTGATATGTGGTACTTGTAATATTTTATCTTTACTCAAGTACTTTATATATTAAATATTTATTATGAAATTATTTAATATGTTATGAACATCCCCACTCCTCTTGGAAAGAAGAAAGTGCATGGTTTCAAATATACCTCTTGTATTATAATGATTTATGATGTTTATTTGGCTTAGGATTTTTTATTCTTGATATGTGATTAATAAATATCATTTTAAGAATATATTGGATGATTTAATTCAAGGACCACATTGATTTATATCACCAACATGTGACTTTCATTTATTCTAAAGGTAATTCCCATTTGTTTCAATGGGGATAAGATCCAAGATTTGGTTGGGATAGACCAGTTCTTCCCAGGGTTGGTAAATTATCATGTTATTTGGAATCTCTTCTATTAGAATCTGGTGAATAATATTTATAAAATGAGATTCCACCCATGGTTGGGGTATTTCTTGATTTTTGTTGTTGTTTTTAATGATTACCACTAGATAAAGAAGTTGAATTCTTGATTGATCTTGTAGAGCCCCAGGTCATACTGACTACTAGGGGGATCAATAGATTAATTTTTTGAATTATATACTTTTAATTAAAAATATTAATCACTTTAAGGTTCTCATTCCAATCCATAATGTCTCAAAAACTTACCTAGTATGAATAAATAATATGATAGATCACAACACACAATATTTATAAGGTTCGATATACTGACCTACTCATTTCCATGTTGGTTAGATTACCCAAAATGATTTCTTCACTATAATTTTATAATTTATTACAATTTATAAGGAAGTAACTAGTTATACACCCCATTTTTCAATCCTCCAGTTGATCCTGGTTCAATACCATAGTAAGCAACAATTCTTCCTTAGTTGGTTAGACACCCTGACCATTTTCTCTTCTCTCCTCTTTGATTGATTATACAACACAATCATCTTCTCTTCTATTTGATTGGTTATACACCCTAATCATCCCTATATTAAATGTTGGTCCATATATAGAATGATCTACAGTATATCTTATTATCTTCTTCAATAACTAAGATGATATTCCTCCACAGGCATACAGAATTTGGTCCACTTGTGTACAATTTTTATCCTATACATAAGGTTTGCTTCAGAATATGAATATATGACTCTATCAATATTCTTGGTATTGATATAATATGAATCTTATAAACTTGTTGAATAATTTTACATGGAATTATTGTCCTAAAATTCTCTTCCAACTTCAGTCTCTTCTTTCTCCTTAATATAATGGTTTATTGGTTTCCTCTATATTCTTCAATTTTAAAAACCAAATTCTTCATGTAATCATGAGTATTGTATATACTAATGAATTTTGATCTTTTTGAACTCGATTTTATTTCTTCACTATATACTTAAAAAATAGTATGTGAGATTATTCCTTTGTGCATCACATTATCATCACATAATATATATATATATAATACTGTATACTTTTAGTTTACTTTCTTTGTGCTTCACAGACTGATGATTTAAAAAAATTAATATTTATAATTATTTTTTCAAGTAATTGATATTATATAACACCTTATTTATGAAATTAAAACAAACTATAATTATAATAACACTTCATATGTATATCACATACTTCACTTCTTGAAATTTTATTCTTCAGTAAAAACACCACTTTCTTTGCAGGACTCAATTGGAGAAAAATAAGAAATTCCATTATTGATAATTGCTTCTCTTAAAATTCTTGAACTCATATAGTTGAAAGATAACTAGGTATTTATAGGATATTATGAATTTAGTTAACATGTGATAATCTAGAATTATATTCTTAACCACTCATGACCACGTGATTCCAAAAATAATGATGCCTCTCCCCACTAATGGCTTGACCTTCATATAGTATTTTTCATGCATGAAAAAATATATTATCAACATGAATCACATATTACATGGATATGAGGAATATTATTTCATGAAACATGTATCTTATAATACCTTATCACTCACATGAAACAATCACCTTCATATTCAAGTTCTACATGGTATGCTTCTTGATGTTTATTTATAAGGTATAACTTATTTGCAAATTATATGAGATTTTTCACACTAAATTCCTCATTTAATAGTATAATAATTTTTTTTTGTAATCTAAAATTCATAAAAACTATAAATATTTTTTTAAAATATATAATTATATGATTTCCAAACTTCATAAGACCTTTTGTTGATCTCACATGAAGTTTAAGATAGTACATGGTCACAACATGAAAACCCTTCAGTATATAGAAACCCTAGGTGGTTTGATGAAGAAGATGATATACAGTTTTTATCAAATGTCTATTATCAATCAGATATGATAACATAGGTTCTATGAATAATTTATTTTTCATTAGTGACCATTTACTGAATAGAAGATGTACCACATAAAATTCCACCATGACTTCCCTTGTCTTTATAAGAAAGGATATTTACTCTATGGTTTAACTGTGAGTATCTGGGTTCACTCCAAGATCCCATTGGCACAGACCCATATTGAAACCTCTTTCACTGTCTTTCCACCCCACATGATGGAATCACTTACACCTATACTTGCTTTTAAATATGCTATAATTTCATGTACATGCACTCTGCCTCTTCAATGCTTCCCTGGACTGGCCTTGTTGATCTACCTCTCATGTGGTAGAGCTAGGTCTCACATGTGTTATTGAGGTGGTTCTTTGGTTGTCCAAGTATTGGATAATTTTTTTTTGTATAAGGAAAACTCAAAATATCATGTTGAGAAATAGTAAGTGTAAAAATAAAATGGTCAATAAATTATTTAACCACATCAAATTTAATTCATCAATTTTCACTCTTAAATTCCCCTTGAAAAACTCATCTCTCCAACTCTTCATAAATACCTCATGAAAAATATATTTTTCATGGCCTTTAATATTTTATGAACGAAGTTTAAATTTTAAAATCAATGAAACTTGTTCTAGGAATTAATAATAGTGTAACCATCATCATAATTTCTATTACCATCATGTATTCAACTTATCTACTTGAACCGTTTAAGAATATAACTTCAAATTCATTTTACATTGACCATAGAAGAACCTAAATCTACCTATGGACTTACATGAATGTTTTATTAGTAATTAAATCTAATTCCTATCAGCTCCTCATTTAATTAATCCTCACACATTGAATTTATGACATATTGATAATAAATAAAACATTCATTCTTCAACTATTTGATTGTGCTCTTCAATCTCCAACTTTGAATTGGTTGTTGATACTTATTCACATTATAGTCAATATTATTCTCCCCTTTATTGAAAATAAATGAAAAGGTAAAATATGGGTCTTTTAATGTCATCAACCTTCTACTCATGTTATAATGACATTCTTTACTTCTCCATTCATTTGAAGCCTCATCTTTATCCATGTAGAAGAGAAGGATAACATGAAATGTTTTTTCTAGTAAATAGCCTTTATCTAGATAACTCTATGTGTATATGAGAAAGAACTTTGTAGAAATAAATATTATATAACCAAGGTGATCAATGCTATCCATAAATTATGATTCATGTGATTCCAAACTCATATAACTCACTTATTCATGTTTTAGGGCCTTCTCAAACAATCATAACATGAAATATATCATAGCATGCACATATCTCAGTAAACACACAAATAATTTCTAGTGAAAAAAGAAATATCTCCCCATTATTATCTCATTATGAATGCCCCATTGATAATAATTATCAATTAATTCATGTTAGGGATTTTGGAGTGATTTTCATACCTCGTCATCCAATTTTAAGAATTTGTTAAAAGGTATCACATTCATTATATAGTGAAAAGTCAACATCTATAACTCATCAATTTTAGCCCTCAAGGGATACATCCATATACTTCAATTACCTGCATGTTATAAAAAATATATATATAGGTGAATAATGAGGGACCTATTTGTTCCTCATAAATAGAACTATGGCTGATATTTTTCTATCAACGTCACCTAGATCTTCTTCCTATTGATTTCAGATTGTGAAGTACGTATCTTCCTATTTTCATCCTTCACTACTTGGATGTTTAAATTACCCTCAAGAATAATTTCCAAATTTGGATTAGTATTTTTCATATTATATTTTAAGTAAATTTATTTTCCTTTTTCTTTCATAATCATATTTATACTCTCTCCTTAAGTTGGAAGGACTGACATGTAATTCTTCAGCACATGCCCAAATTGTTCATACTATTTCTTTTGATTCATCAGATCATTAATAGTGGATGAATTCTTATAAAATTGAACCTATTATTTTTAAATTACCCTCTCACCCCTAGTGATATCATTCATTTTATATTTCTCCATTCATTTACCCTTTTTAGTTGATCTATCCATACTATTAAACATTCCTTCTTTGTATGTTCAAAATTTTTGGGTGTTTCAAAATTCTTATCAGTTGTACATGACTTCAATTTTCTTGGTTTTTTCCGTTTCATATTATAGGGAACCACTAAAGGTAGTTTTTTCAGGAATAAATTAATTGTATGACCTTCTAATCCCATCTACCACACACTAATTCTAAGAATTCAAACAGGTTTTTTATTGGTACTTTGGATGGATTTCTGGTCACTTCTTTATTTATTTGATAATATATTCTCTTTTGTTTACCATGAATCTCCCTTTATACCTGCCTCATCTATAGAAATGAAATTTTATAACAACAAGAGTTTTATTTATGCCCATACCTTTAACAGCACTATAAAAAAAATTAAACTTAGATCTTCCACCTTGATATGTATTTTCTATAGACAATTTTTGTTATTATACTTCTTCAAACCTGGACATATTTTTCCCAGGGTAAAGTTATTTTATTGACATATTTATCCCCCAATTTGATGTATAAAATTAAATCTCACTTATCTTTTTTATCAAAAAAGGTTCAGATTTATTTTAGTCAAATGAATTATTTCCTTTAATTTGGTATTTTTCTTTTGGTCAACAGGTTTTCTCAAAAACAACAATAATATCATATGAGAATTATTCTTCTTTTTTGGTGTATTCTTTCAAGATTTCATAGGGTGTGTACCTAGACATTTTTGAGTGGTACTACCCCTATTTTGGACACTTATTATGTAATATATATTAATATATCTACTCTTATCCAACAAAAGATGTGGTGGGTTTAAGAGTATTTTTCACCATCCATAATTTCACAGAATTTGGTTAAAAAACTATACCAAAGATTGAAAATACATTAGTATATAAGATAGTTTCTAGGTTATGGGAAACCTTTATTTTGTACTATGTTTCAATTTTATTAAGGTATGATATAATTATCTTCTTATATTCATGTATCTTAATGAGAAATTGGGTGGCAACATGTATTTTTTCCGAAATATGGGATGTTTCATCTTATGGAGATTTTAGATTCTTCAACATCACCACTAAATTAAAACACTTCATGTTGAGGGAGTTCTTATCAACCACAAATAATCTTTACCTATCTTCCCAATTATATTTCATCTTTTTTATTTTCTCTTCATAAAATTTTCTTGATTATTCTATGGAATTATGATGCTTCTTTACCCTTTTTTTTGACCTCTAATTGAGCATATTTCAAATCCATAGAATCTTTTTTCAAATTTTCAAGTGCATGAAAAACTTTTATAGAAAAAATCACTAAGAAATATTTCTCATAAAAATTACTTTTCAATTCTTCAATAGCATTAGTATATATTTTATTGAAAATAGACGTTTTTTCATCCTATCCACTCTGATGTTTTGTGAGAGTGTTGAATATTCACACCTATTTATCCAATGCCTCCTCCATAACATTAGACTCTTCTTCAAGCTAAATTTTTTCATCCTAAATACCTTTGATAGTTCCACCAAAACATTTTAAAAATTATTCAAGATATTTCTTCATATGTTATTTGAATTTACAATGAAGATCACTAAATGATACATCATCATCAAAACATGAATAGGATTCATTAGAAAAATTACAATAAAAAGAAAAATTAAAACATGTACAACTATAATTAACATCAGTTAGTGGCGTTTCTACCTTTAATTTTATAATATTCTTCAACATCATTATCTATATTTTCTTCCTATTTTTCTGAGTCTTGGTAGAAATGTATAACTTTATATCATAAATATTATCTTCCTTTTTCTCTATTTTATTTTATTAAAAAACTTCCTAAAAATTTCAGTTCATTAATGAAATTATCCTTAATAAAGAAAATATTGGATATTTAGAGGAAACATTTCCTTTCACACCACTTATAGATCCCCAATACAGATTGATCACTGAGGGGGGGGGGGGAGGGGGTGAATAAATAGTTTAATTTTATTAATTATTTAATTTTAATTCACAATCTTTAAATTTTTAAGGTTCTATATCCAGTTAATAATACCTCACAAACTCACCTCATATATATAAATAAAAAGTGAAATGTATCCACCTGGGGTCCACTTAACCCATGCCCGATCTGGTTGGTCATAAGGCCTCAAGCATGCCTCCCCATACGCCATAGGCTTCATAATAACAACGAGGGTGTGAAGGAGGTATGGTGGGGAGAATATACCCTCTTATTAGAGTGGTACAACGGATAACAAAATTAAATATACAATAGTGGGATAATAGAATAAAAGGAAAGAATGAATAAAGAAGTAGAAGAATAAATAAATGAGAAACTGAATAATAATAATAATAATAATAATAATAAGAATAAGAATAATAATAATAATAATAATCCAATAGGGAGTGTCATATACACGGATGCATGACATGATGATATACAAAAGGGGAACAAGGGACAGAGAGATAAAAATATGCTATATAAAATTACAAAAAAGAACAAAAACTACTCCGCTAGCTTCTCAAGCCTATGTATAGTCCCCTACTCTAAAACTCAAACTATATGTAGGCATATAAATGGACAGTATAAGGAAGATTTCCCTTATCAATACCTTTCTGAAGATAATCTTCTTGGGGTACCAAAGGCAGCCCTAGTAAGGTGTGAGATAAAAATATCATTAGGCCACCACCAATGGTGTCTACATGTAATCCAAGAAGTGATTGTAACTAAATAGTTTGTAATCATAAGTAATTAATTAACAATTCCAAATAAATAAATAACCACCCTCTTTGGTTCTAAACACCTGGAAACTCTACCTTCTTTGGCTCATGGAAGGAATTAAAGTTTGACCTATCATTATATATATATATTAATAATAATTTTATATATAATATAGTAATATATATTGCATCCACCTACATGAACCTAGTATGTGTAGATGTAAGTGGTAATATACCTAGAATACTAGTTTCTAGTTAGACCAAGACATTATTCAGACATCCATAACCATTCTAACGAGCCTATAATCTCATGCAATAGGGTACATTCCCTACATATCATAATGAGTGGGTTACACCATGATTTTCACTTTATATAGTGAGTGTTCTATCATGTGAACACCCAAACAAGGTACATGGCATGTCAAGACCAACATCTAACTAGTGTCAATGGTGTGAGACCTCATGCACAAAACCTGATGTAAGGGAGCATTCTACCATTATGTTCAACAGATCTTTTACCATTATACCATCCCCATATATAGGTGTAATCATATTTATAACATTTAGCAGGAGGAAATACCTTTTATGTGTCTTTCTCACCAAGACTATATATATAAATAAGTAATATTCATGTTATAGCATAACAAATGATGCAATACCTATCATATGTCTCATTAGTCAAGTTTAGTTTCACTCAAGGCAACACAATTTACAAGGATAATTTAATATAGCTTGTAATAGATGGTGTGGCCTTTCCAGCCTTTATACTTTATTGCATTTCATTCATTCAGTTCATTCAATTAAAATAAATCCACCATATGAAATCCATTCTATATGATTCTAACCCATTTAATTTACTAAATCAAGGAAATTTCATTTATAATACTTAATGGGTCTTTTAGAAGGTGACATGGTCATTAACGGAATTGGATACATGGGAAATTCCATGTATAAGTGGGCTAACCCTTGGTTCAATTAAATATTCACAATATAAGGGAAATTCAATTTAAAATCTAAGTTGAACACTTATGAGGTGATCCAAGAATATAAAATTTAACAATAAGGGGTAATTCAACTTGAAACACCCAAGGGGTTTCCATAAATGAGATCAACAACCTCTAATACACTAAAGAAGGACAAAAAAACATGTATCATGGTTTAAGGATCAATTTAATATGAGGAACTAAATATAGAGTGGATGCTCAGAAAAAGGCAGTGTGTGGCACAATGACATAACTATGAGATATAAAAAATCATAGGGAAAATGACGATACCACCCACCTTAAGGCTATAGATGAATCATTGCTCAATATTAGCCTCAGATTCAGAGTATATTGGAAGAAATCTAAGAAATGGTCCAATTCCATGAAAATACGGAATATGATATTGCACCTAAATATTGTAATGGTTTCAAATATAATATTTGATAGGAAGGTAGATGATTAAATATCTCACATTAAGGAATCCAACACCTTAAATAGATCATAAAATGGACACTAGACATGGGAGATACTTGGATGCCTAGGTTGGTGGAGGAGGAGAGCTATGAGAGAGGAAAACTCAAACCAGCTACTATAGGAAGTAAGGCGAAAAGAGAAACTGAGTTATAAGTTTAAGTGAGGGGGAAAAGTTAATTTCACTTTAAAATAGAAGGGTTCTTGGTTAAAGTACATGGTTTACAAAACCTTGCATAAACCATGGTCAATACATTGCTTAAGGATTTTCCCTGCACGGTTAAGGTGCACAATTTCCCTAACCATACGCAAACCATGTGAAATACCACTGTGAAAAACCTACCATTTCTCACATGTTTTTGTGATTGGACTCATATAGTTATAAAAAACTGTGTAGCTCTTACTGCACCTATGTTTCACCCTGCAAAATTAGAGGAAACCATGTGGCTTGGGTTACGTGGTTTCTACTAACCATGAAGCCAAGTTATTTAGCCCACTTTCTAGAACTCCAGGCTTCAAAACCTAATTAAACGCACTTAGGATCACCCTTAGGTTGTAGTTCATGTTTATAAAGATTAAATAAAGGTTTTAAATTGAAAAACAAATGATCCCTACCTTCATGAAAGTAAGGGTCATTATAACCTCCCCTATTTAAAGACACTCATCCCCAAGTTGGCCTTCCGAAGGTAAAGAGGTATCATCAGTGAATTGTTCCATCCACTGAGCTCGTATATCATCTTTTCATTCCTAGGTCTTATCCTATACCTATCCATGCTTCCATAGCATTCATACCAAAGGAACTGACCAACCTTAGAGTGTCTTCACACTCCAATCCACAACATGGACTGGATACTCCTTGAAGGAAGCATATACATCCAATTCAACCTCATCAGGCTGAATGACATGTGACCGGTCGGGATGATATCAGAGAAGTTGAGATACATGAAATACATCATGCATTAACCAATATATCTATGGAATTTACAAATGGTAAGCCACTAGTTTGATTGATTTTACAACCTCGAAGGATCCAATGAACCTCGGTGAGAGTTTACCCTACCTCCCAATGCATTTGTGTCCCAACCTAGAAGAGACTCATAAGAAAACATGGTCTCTAACCTCAAACTTGAGAGGTCCCTAAAGTATTTTTGCATATGATTTTTTTTAGACCGATCTGTCATCATGCGCTTCCTGGTCAGCTGAACCTACTATGTAGTCTCCTATATAAGATTTGGTTCAATAATAACTTCCTTCCTAACCTCTATCCAGCACTGAGGTGAATACCATGGCCTAATATATACATCTTCATAAGGATCCATCTCAGTGTTAGCCTAAAAGTTCTTATTATAAGATAACTCAATAAGGGGAGTGTGTTTCTCCCATGAACCCCGAAAGTTAAGGGCACATGCACGGAGCATGTCCTATAGAACCTAAATTTTATTATTTATATGTTCATAGATCTTCAGGTGATAGGATATGCTTAGGATCACCTGTCTACCAAAGACCTTCTAGAACCCCTTCCAGAGCCATTATGTAAAGTGATCATCTTTGTAAAAAATGATAAAATGAGGAGCTCCATGAATATGTACAACCTCCTTGTCATACAACCTTCCAAGATCGTCTATTAAGAAGGTGTCTCACATATTTAAGAAGTGTGAAACCTTCTTAAAATGACCAATGATAACTGCCACTTTATCATTTCTATAAGGTTATCTAGGTAGATTAGTCATGAAATCCATTGAAACATCATCTCATTTCCACTCAAGAATGGAAAATGGATATTAAAGCCCTGTAAATTTTTGATTTTATTCCTTGACCTTCTGATAGGTGGAACACCGAGTGATGAAGCCGATAATATCTCATTTCATAAATGTCCACCAACATTGGCATCATATATCTCTATATATTCTGGTGACACTGGGGTGAACCACCTATCCTGAGGTGTGGAATTTCTACATCAGCTCCTCTCTAACATCCGTTGGGACCCATACACACCCATGGAATGGAAAGGTGTCATCCCCATCCATATTCTAAACTGAAGATGTATAATCATCTGATACGATTTCCCTCATGTAAATTTATTCGATATCAGATAGTTTTCTCATCCTTACCCATTCTAGAAAAGTAGAAGTCACTGCTAAGGTTTTGAGGATAGTCAGACCATGGCCCTCCTAAACCTCAACATGCATATCTGAGAATAATCCCATGAGATTCCTTTCTCCACTAGACTCTTGAACCACCTATGTTCAAGTATTCCAGTTCATAGAATCAGCTACTCCATTGCCTTTAACAGGTGTATAGGCATGCTCTAAATCAAACAACTATAGATACTCGACCCACCTATGTTGTATAAGATTCATATCCTGCTGAGTAAAGATGTACTTGAGGATTTTTTGATCAGTGTATACCAAAAAACACTCTCTAAATAAATAGTCCCTTCAATATTTTAGAGCATAAACAACCATAACTAACTTGAGGTCATGCATTTGGTAATCCCTCTCATGAGACCTCAACTGATGAGACCCATACGTGACGACTCGCTCATTCTGCATTAGAAAAGATCCAAGACTAATACTTGATGCATCAAAGTATACAATATAAATCCTTCCAAGCTCTGGCATAATCAATATCTACACTGAAATAAAATTTCCCTTAAACTCCTAAAATGATTCTTCATAATTTTCGGACTATATGAATTTCACACCTTTATTTTTCATGCTTGTAATCACTGCTACTAAATGTGATAAATACAAGATGAATTATCTGTAATATATTTATATCCCTAAGAAAATTAGAATGTCAAATAAATTCTTGGGATGATCCCAGGAAACTAAAACTCTCACTTTCAATGGGTCTTCTGAGACTCCTGACTCAGAGATAATGTGACCCAAGAAGTGGACATTGTGGATCCAAAAGTTTCATTTACTAATCTTGTCATAGAGATGATTCTCTCTCGGCGTATTAAGTATGATCTCAAGATGGTTGGAATTTTCGTGTCTAGAGAGTGAATACACTAAGATATCTTTAACAAAAACTACCATGAATGAATCTAGATATGGGTGGAAAACCTGATTTATAATATCCATGAAGATAGGAGGTGCGTTCATGAGATCGAATGACATGACCAAGTAATCATATAGGTTATACCTACTCCTGAAATCTATGTGAGGTATGTCTGATGACCTGACACACACCTGATGATAGCCCAACCTCAATTATATATTTTAAAACACTTTCTCTCTTTGGATATGATTAGAGAGGTCATCTATTCGAGGTAGTGGATACCAATTCTTGATCATGAACTAGTTTAAATAATAGTAATCCACACAAAGCCTAAGGGTACCATCCACCTTCTTTGAAAATATGACCGGTGATCCCCAAGGAGAAGAAATGCGGCATATGAAGCCTTTAGACTCTAGATCTTCCAATTACTTCTTGTTCTCCAGATGATCCTTAGGTTCCATCATATAAGGAGGAATGATCACTGGTGCTACAATAGACACAAGATTAATAGTAAAATCTACCACGTGCACTGGGGGTAGACCAGAGATGTTTTTAGTAAATACATACCAGAAACACTCCACTAAAAGAGGAAAAAAAGTGGGTCATAACCCGTAGTCTTACATGAAAAGACTAGCGATATGAGATGTCACATTACCCAGCCTCTTCTGCTTGGGCCCATCTCTAGTTGCAATGACATCCCATTCTCCCTTATGCATGTGTCTACCACCCATTGATGATTTAAATGTCACCCTCTAATGATACTAGTCTATATTTGATTGATATGAGACTAACCAGTCTATCCTGATGATTACATCAAATCCCGTCATTTCAAGAAGAAAATATTCCATATGAAGTAGTATCTACCTATCTTTAGGGTATAGTCATTTTAATAATGAATGACCTATGATAAGAGACCAAATTGGGTATCAACCATCATAACTCCATAGAAGTTCTCTATTGTGAGGCCCAAAGATTCTTTGATTACCTCATATATAAATGAGTGATAGGTGCCTATATCAAATAATACAGACACTAAAGTAGAGGCTAATAAAATAGTAACTTGTATATTAGAAGGTCCAGCTCTCTAATCCTTTAGGGTAGATTGGACTACATGAAATTGGCTTATACCATGACCCTGATTCACTACTTTAATTCCCTATGAAATTATTCTCTACTATAACTGAGAATCATAAGTTTAACTGCCTCTTCCTTGACTAACACCTTGTCCTGATTGGCTGGTGGTATTCCAGCTGTCTATTTGTCAGGATCCTACTAGACCTACTTGTGATTGTGGAGTGTACATAGATCCATGCACTCTTAGAACTAATGTAAACATTCTGAAATAACATTGGATATGTCCCATCCTTCTCTATCCTCTACACTCAACCAGATCCCAAAATAATTGAGGTCTAGTATGTCCTTGATTCCCATACTATTGACATATCATGAAAATATATGTACAAGGATCCTGACTACTGGTACCTCCATGAGAAACCTCAAAATGATGCTTGTGTATACTATAAGGACCACTAATAGATTTTGGTGCTGAACTTCCTCAACTCACACCCTCCAATTCCCTCATATTCCTCTCTATAATAAAAGTATGGTTACAGATGTCAAAAATAGCAGTTAATCGGAATACGTTGACCTGCGACTAGATGAAATATGCCAACCCATACTTGAATTGGCTAGTATTCATAAGGTCTCCACCTAATAGAGTAGGAGTGAACTATAATAGATTAGTGAAATGAGTAGAGTATTCCATAGAAGACATACTTCCCAACTATAAGTTCATGAATTCTCTAGCTTTGTCGGCCCTTAGAGTCTGGGAAAAGAAGTATTCATAGAAGACCACATGGAAATCTACCCAGAACATATTATGATTCTGATCTTCTGGGGTTATTACATCCCACCATCACATGGAAGAATCAAGAAGCAGATATGCTACAATCTTGACCCACTACTATGGAGGCGTCTATAGATGCTCGAATATATAAAGGATAACTTTGAGCCACGATTCAACAACATGTGGTCTGCCATCCCCCAAAAAGGTGGGAGGATTATGCTACTATAATTCTCAATTCAACTCAGCCATACTTAGGGTAGGTTAAATGAAACCTTGTATATTCTATATAACATGTAAGAATCCCACTTAAAACGAGGTTTTGGTTCCCATATCAGGTACTAGAAGAGGGTCTATAGGTGGAATTAGGAAAGGTATCACTGTCGGCTCAAGGCCTGCCACCTTAGAAGCATCATCGTCACCACCTTTAGGGAATATGACTGGAGAATTTCATGGAAGCATGATAATACAATTACAAATTCACACCTCGTAGGATATTTAATCCATTGAGAAGTTTGAAAATAAAAAACTATGATAGGTATAAATCCTTCATATAGAATGATCATGCCTCTCTTCTTAATCTGAAATCAAGGTATAAATGATAGGAGAGACAAAAAAGACCATACAAACATAAAAGATATCCCACTAATCACTTCTAAGGCCGGTATTGGGTATATGTTCCTATTTCTCATGTATAGGATAATTAATTTCTCTTTCAAAGTCATACTCATTTTAGATTTATGCTTGTTCAAATAATTAAATCACTTTAAGATGGTTGGATTAAATGGGTTTCCATTTCAAATTCCTAAGGGTGTATACTCCTTATGAACTAAAGTATAACATCCACATAACCCACACCATAACATGTTTTATCCCATGTGACTAATGGTACACGGATCAATGTTCCACAATTGACTTCTTAAGGTGTCTGATTTATCCTATTCTAGAAAACACAGTTAGGTTAAGATAGACAATTTAAGTATCAATTATGTTTTCCAACCCTTTTAAGAAGTTTCAGTAAAATTTAATACATATTCAGGGAACTATCTATATTCAACATGAAAATTCATGATAAAAATATATGTGACATGGAAAAATGAAAGGAATATTAGTCCTATTATTCCCAATAATGATGCATGGTCTAATGTAAAGACCTAATTTCCTCATTCCATGGTGAATAAATCATCATTTCAATAATACCTATATCAATAACATCATACGACATGTGTATCACCACATAGTGAAGTCATATAAACTATTAATTGTGTAATCAATAATAAAAATTTCCCATCCCAGGTAATTTGGCTGCCCCCTGTACATGGGTTAGCTACATCCGTGCACATGGTCAATTATAATTCCCTTTAGACTCATAGTCTCATGTTTAAAACTGAAATAATAAGATAAATGAGAAACATAATCTGATACCACTTTGTAATGTCTTGACTCGATGTCCACATAACACATTCCCCAAGCTGGTTGGTCGCATGACCCAAAGAATTCCTCCCCGCATTCCAGAGGCTGATGACTAGGTGTGAGGGTATGGAGGTGGTAATATGGGGAGACTATACCCTCTTATCAGAATGGAACAACTGATAACAACATTAAACATAAAATAGTGGAAACATATACTAAACTAAGGGAATAAATAAAGCACAAAAATAATAAATAAATGAAAAACTGAATAACTATAATAATAAGACACTAGGTGGTGTTATATATGTGGATACATGGGATGTTGATATAAAAAATGGGAACATGGGACAGGTAGATACAAAAATTCTATACAAAAGTAAAAAAAAGAACAAAAACTACTCAACTAGCATCTCAGGCCAATGCTAGGTCCTATTCTCCATAGCTCCAACTATATATAGGCATATAAAATACCAGTAGTTAGGTGAATTGCCTTATTAATACATGCTGAAATATAATCTTCTCAGGTGCCAAAGATAGACTAAGTAGTGTGTGAGAAACAAATCTCAGTAGGCCCCCACCAACTGTGTCTACACATAATACAAGTAATGCTTATAACTAAACAATGAGTAGTAATAAGTAATTAATTAACAAAGATAAATAAATAAATTACCACCTTCGTAGGTTTTGCAAAGATACCTGGAGGATCTACCTACTTCAGCTCCTGGCCAAAATGAAAGAATTATTAGTCAATATATATATATATTAACAATATATATATATAGTATAGTTATATATATTGAATCCACCTATATGAACCAAGTAAGTGTGGATGTAAGTGTTCATATACCTAGAATACTAGTTACTGGATGGATCAGGGAGTAACTTAAACATCCCTAACCTGTCTAACAAGCCTATAAGATCAAGAAATAGGGTATATAACCTACATCTCATAATGAGTGGGAGATGTCATTCTCATCACTCGAGATGGTGGGTGTACCATAATGTCAACACTAAAACAAGGGATACGATGCGTCAAGACCAATGCATTACTAGTGTCAATGGTGTGAGAAATCATGCTCAACACCTGATGAAAGGGATCATGATACCGTCTAGCTCAACAGACCCCTTACAATCATACCACAACCCATGTAAATGAGTAATCATATTTATAACATTTATCATGAGAAAATACCTCTCATGTTTCATTTTAACCAATCCCATATATATAAATAATGCATGTTCATGTTATAATATAACACATGAGGCAATACCTATCATATGTACCATTAGTTAAGTTAAACATCCTTAAAGGAAAAAGAATTTTCAAGGAGCATTTAATATAACATGCAATAGATTTCATGGCATTTCGACCCTTTATTTTTTATTATATTTCATACAATCAATTAAAATCAATCCACAATGGGAAAGACATTCCTTATGATTCCAATCCATTAAATTTAATAATGCATTGTAATTTAATTTATAAGACTTAATGGGTATTTTAGAAGGTGACAATGCCATTAAGGAAATTTCCAACATGTGAAATTCCAAGCATATGTGGGCCAAGAACATAGGAGTTACCCTTTGTTCAGTTAAGAATTTACATTTCAAGGGAAATTCATTTTAAAAGTTAAGCTGAATGCTTAGGAGGTGACATGATAATATACACATTTAACAATAAGGGGAAATTCAACTTGTCACACCCAAGGGGTGTTCATAAATGAGATCAACAACCTCTTATCCACTAAAAAAGGATAAACATTCATGTATCAAGGTGAAAAGATCAATTTTATATAAAGAATTCAATATAGAAGGGATTCTCAGAAAAATCTAGTGTGTGACACAACAAAATACCTATGAGACATCAAAAATAATTAGGCAAATGATGAGACCACCTACCTCAAGGCCATATATAACTCATCAGTCGATATCAACCTCAGATTATGAGTAGGTTGGATGAGATCTAAGAAATGATCCCACACCATGAAAATAGGGGAAACAAGATTTCACCTAAATAGAGTGATGGATTCAATGATAATATTAGATAGGAAGAGAGAGGATCAAAGAGATCACCTTATAGAATCTAATGATTTTTATAGATCTTGAATAAAAACCCAGATGTGGGAGATACTTGTATTCCTAGGTTGATGGAGGAGGAGAGATAGGGAGAGGAAAACACAAAAAATCCATTGGAGGAAGAAAGGAGAAAAGAGAAATAGGGTTATAAGTTTAAGTGAGGAAAAAGGTAATTTCACCTCTAGATATATAGGTTCATGGTTAAGGTGAATGATTTACAAAGTCATGAACAAACCATGCTCAATCCACAACTTATAGATTTTCCCCATATGGTTAAGGAACACAATTTCCACAACCATGTGCAAACCATGAGAAATCCCACTGTCAAAAACCTATAGTTTATCACAGGGTCATTTTAATGGAGTTTCACAATTTCAGAAAAATCATGTGGCTCCTACTACACCTTTATTTCACCCCGCATGATTATAGGAAACCATGCGGCCTGGGTCACATGGTTTCTACTAAATGTGCATCCAAGTTATTTAGCACACTTCCCATTATTTTAGTCTCCAAACAATCCCCAAACACTTCTGGGACCTCCCTTAGGATGTAGTTCATATTTACCAAGAATAAATAAGGGTTTTTAATTGAAAAAAAGATCTATACCTTCATGAAAATATGGGTCATTATAATAATAGATATCACAACACATAATATTCATAAGGGATGGTACTAAGACATACTCCTTTACATGTCACTTTTATACCTCAACATGGATTATTTACTATAATTTTATCATTGATTACAATGGATAAGAATACAAATAGTTATACATCCTAGTAATCAATCATCCAATTGATCATGGTTCTATACCCTAACAAAAAACTCTTCTACCCCAGTTTTTTGGACACCCCAACCATATTCTCTTTTCTTATCTTTGATTGGTTATAAACCCCAATCATCTTATATTATATTTAATTGGATATACACCCCAATAAACCTTATCTTGAATGTTTATCCATATATAGAAATATCTCTAGCTACTTCTGGTTGCTTCAATACTAACTAATATGATCATCCTATATAAGAATACCTAATTTGGTCTGCTCGTACACAAATTCATGTCTATACATTTAGTATCCTTCAAAATATGAACATATGACATTCTCAATCATTCAGATATTAACACAATCTGAATAATCTCAACTTACTGAATTCTTGGACATAAAATTATTCTTCTATAAATATCTTCAAGCTTAAATATTTTCTCGCTCCTTGATATAATGATGTATCGATTTCCTTAGTATTCTCAAATTTTGATAACTCAAATTCATCATTAAGTAATGAGTATTTCATTTAATTTTCAACAATGTTCTTTTTGAACCTAAGTTTACTTATTCGCTGCAAATTTCTCAAATAGTATGTGAAATTATTCCAATTCACATCACATGATTATCACAGAACACATATGTTATACTGCGTACTGTTGGTTCCCCTTCATTGTAACTCATGTACCAATGCTTCAAAAAGACAATAATACTTTTAATAATTTTTCAAGTAATAGATAGTACAAAATAACTTATTTATGTAATTAAACCAAACTATAATTCATATAACACTTTATATATATATCACATACTACACTTCTCAAAATTTTATCCTTTAAAAAAAGCACCACTTTTTTTTCATGATTCAACTAATTAAAATAATAACCTCCACACTTGATAATAACTTATCCAAAAATAATTGTGTTCACATTGCCAAAAGTTAACCAAGTATTTATAGGATTTTGTGAATGTGGTTAACATGTGATAATCCCACAATTTGTTTTAACCACTCATCACCATGTGACATTGAAAATAATTATTCCTATATCTACAAATTTCACAGTCTTTAGACAGTAATTTTCATGCATCAAAAAAAACATTATTAATGAGCATCATATACTACATGGCCATAGTGAGTTGTATTTTGTGTATCGTGTATCATATTCTCTCTTCTACCTCACATGAGACAATTAAATTCATCTTCACATACTGCATGGTATTCCCCTTCATGTTCATTCACAAGAAATAACTCATTAAAAACACATATGCACATTCTCATAATGAATTACTCATCACATAGAATAGAAAATTTCATTCCCAAACTCAACTTCACTAATTTTTTAGGGTTTTTGAAAATCCATAGTTATCCAATTTCCAGACCTTCGATGAGCTTCTATTGATCTCATATGAAATTTGAGATTATACACAGTCGCAACATGAAAATACTCCAGCATACATAAACCCTTGATTATATGATGAAGAAGATAAACACCAACATTGATCAAATGACTCAGATCGATCATATCAGATGACATAGGTTCTATGCATAAGTTTTTAATATGGGTGAATAGTTCTTGTATAGTGGATGCCCACATCGAACTCCACCCTATATTCCCTCTACCTTATAAGAAAATTCATTTCTTTTGTGGTTCATTTTCAAGTATCTGGGTCCGCATTAGGTTTACTCTTTCACCTACCTATGATGGAACCTCCTTCGTCACCATGACGCCCCACATGGTGTCGCAACCTACTATTATACGTGCTATTTACATGCTATGACTACCTGTGTAGGTGGTCCACCTCTTTAATAGTACCTTGGGTTATCCATTTTTACCCACCTCTTATATGGTACACCTAGGTCCCACATGTGTTGTTGCGGTGGCACCTTGGTTGGCCAAATATTGAACAATTTTTTTTATAAGGAAAACCAAAGATATCACATAGAAAAATATTGAGTGCCAAAATAAAATATATAATAAATTATTCAACATGATCTAATTGAATTCATCAATTTTCAATTTCAAATTCTTCATAAAAAACTCATCTCTCCAATTATTCATCAATTTATCATAAAAAATATATTTTTCATAGACTTTAACATGTTATGAACAATGTTTCTTTTTCAAAATCAGTGATTAATGTTCTAGGTATTATGAATAATGAAATAATAATCAAAATTTCTATTGCAAACAAGAATTGAACTTCTCAACTTTAACTCTATAAGAAATTATCCCTAAATTCATTTTCCTTTGAAAATGGTATAATCTCAATCAACCTAGAGACTTACATGGATTCTTTATCAATTAACACATCCAACACCACTCACCTCCCCATTTAATTATTCTTTATACATTTAATTTATGATATATTGATAAAAGATAAAATATTAATTCTTCAAACATTCACATGTGCTATTCATATATTATTTTAGGTAAGAGTCCAATATCCTTATCTTCCTATCATATTAATCCTACGGAATTAAATGAGTTAAAGATTTAGCTAGATAATCTTAAATATAAATGATTCATTCATCCATGTGTGTTACCATGAGAATATTTTATGTTATTTGTAAAAAGGTTTATGGGATTCAACGACTTGGAAATGATTATAGAAATCTGAATTATGTGACTCTGAAAAATTAGTACTCCTTGCCCTATATTAATGAACTTTTTGAAAACATGAAGCTGGGATATGGTTTTCAAAGATTTATATTGGGTCTGAGTACCATTAGATAAGAGTGATGGAACATGACATAACTAATACTAATTTTAAAAGTAGGTATAATTATTTTGAATTCCTAATGATTTTTTTTGATTTAAGTAATGCTCCCAAGTCTTCACATCACTGACGAATCACATATTTCAAAAATATTTATACTATTTTTATAGTATTTTAAATGAAATTATTATTTATTCAAGGTCAAAAGACAATATTGAGAGGCATTTAGAGATTGTATTGGGAATAATCATGGATTACCACTTGTATTCCTGATTATTCAAGTGTTATTTTTTGATCTAGGAAGTGAAGTTCATAGGGCATGTAGTATCTAAACAGGTTATACTAGTTAATCCTAAAAATAATGAAGCTATTATGTCCAAGGAGACTAAAAAAATGTTTTTTAAATATGATATTATTGGGGTTGGAAAGATATTATTAGTAAATACTAAATGACTTATCAAGATTGGAATCACCTTTGAAACCCCTTACCCATAAAGTGGTAAAGCTTTTATTGATTCCTAAACTCTTATAATGTTTTTTTGATTTAAAAAAATGATTGAAATTGAACTTTATTTTGATATTTCTTGAGAATGTAAAAGGTCATGTAGTTTATTGTAATATATATCGTATGGTTTTTTGATGTGTGATTATAAAAAATAATCATTTCATGGCATGTGTTTCTATCTAGTTATAACCTCATAGGAAGAACCACCTAACCCATGATCTTAAATGAACAACAATTATGTATACCATTAAGTGCCGGGAGAATTACTTATTCAGTGAGAAATTTACGACCTATACTGATCATAAAAGTTTGGGATATATCTTTCCCTAGAAAGACTTGAGTCTCAGATAGAGTAAATGGATCAAATATCTATAGATTTATGATTTTGAATATTTCTATACTCCTAAGAAAGTTAATTATTTCACTAGTTCTCTTATTAGGAATTTTCAAGTATAAAAAATAAAGAATTATTTTGAGGAATAGTAAGTGTTGAGTCTCTTTTTTGATTGGAATTTAGTGGTGAATGTGGATAAGGAGTTCATTTTTCTATCAAATATATAGATCACTCCATCTATCCTTGATTGTATTCATAAATAATATCCATGGAATGCTTAATTATAATGTATTAAACGAATTTTATATGGCAGTGGGATCAATTTAGAATGATATCTTTCTTTTATTTGTGTTTCTTATTCAGTAAGTACATTGCGATTCATCTTTCTATAAGACAGGTTGTGATGAAAGGATACCATCATTCTTATTGGTATATTCATCTAGTTGATACCATGATATACTATAACATGAAACATTAGTATTTTTGGTTGAGAATAAATATGGAAATCACTAATTATGTTTCTCATAACTTCCTTGTTAGAAAGTGATGGTGGGGCATCAAAATTAACCAGGTGTGCTTCATCCATTACCCATTTCTACCTAGAATGGGGTAGATGTATCTATGAATCTTGTTATTGGATAACCTTTAAACCCTCATCGATAGAATGTGATTTGGGTGATCATTAGTAATTTAATGAAATCACCTCATTTTCTCCCAAACAAAGAAATATTAAAAGTTGAAGTTCTTAGAAATTTATATATGCAAGATATTATGAATTTTATGGTTTAACATTGACTATAGTCATTAATATATATCCTCATAACCCTTCTTAATTTTGGAATAATATTTAAGAGGACATGGGAACATAATTGAATATTAACCCAAAAAATCACCCTTAAACAGATGATCATATAAAAAGGGTTGTTCAAATTATATATTATTTACTCCACAATTGTATATTGGATTTTGGGTGATCTTGGGAGAACTATTTATTATTGGTTTAATTTTTAAATAATAATAGTTATCAATATTCAATAAAATGGATCATTTTGAAGATTTATATGGTCATTGTTTTGTTCGATGTTGGGATACAATTGGTGAGAGTAGATTTGTGGGAAAAATAATTGTATAAGTGGTGATGAATAAAATTAATTTTATAAAAACATATTTCGTGAACACTCATATATATCATAAATCATATTCTCATCATCATCGATGGCCATTGGAGTTTCTAGTGGGTGATAATGTGTTTTTAAAGTCACATCTCTACTAGGATGTAACACCCAAGAATAAATTATAGTAAGTGAAAATTATATTTTAATAAAACTATAATAAAATTAATGTTTAAATATTTTATGGCACAAAAATTATAATTTTATAGGAATAATATTGATTTTGAACATACTTGGTTAATATAATCCTAGAAATAATTTTTGAAAATGTCACTTAGAAATAAGCTTTTATGAAAAATTTAAAAAGTAGCACTGAACTATTCCTAATTTCATTTAAATTAATTTTTAATAATATATATAACTAAAAATATATTAACTATAAATTTTATAGATGTAAAGAAAATATCATTTGGATGTAAAAGGGGTATTTTTCAGAAAACTGTTTTTGTTTGAAAAGAAATAACACCTATCCATTTTAATTAATTAAAATAATAATTAATTATAAATGATTTAAATTAAATTTATAGATTATAAATATATATATATATATATATATTTATTTTAACCCATATAATGATGATTACTAGTCATATATTTAATATACGATCATCTTATTAAGGAAAAATGCATTTCTTGAAAATCCTTTTTTCGACACGATCTGTGGGTTTATTTTTATATTAAAATTTATCAATTATATGAATTGAATTTCATAAAATGAATTCTATATTTTTAATATGAATAATTAATATCTTTTAAGAATTTCAACTTAATTTTTTTCATAATGAATAATAAAAACAGTAAAAATTAATTACCATGGTTAAGGTAAAAATGGGTTTAAAGGGAGGTTAATCTATAATGATAATGGTCAAAAATGAAATAAAAACTTGATGAAACTACATTGGTTGGTTTAATTTAGACATTATACATGTACCCATTAAATATAATACAATGTGGATCCATATTTCCTTGAAAGTGACATGGCATTATTTAAAAACTTTGAAAAATTACAAGTGTGCGACTCACCTCAATTATAAAAACAAACCTCCTCCCCTCACTTATTCACAAATATAAAGAAATTTATATCAACCAAACAAATAACATAATATCCCCCAACATCATTATAAGCTTTATATATGTTATGGTCTACTAAAAATACTAACCCGAGGGTCTTTAATAAGAGATTCATAAGAGGTTATTCTAAGAGAAGGTAATTGTCTTCACCAAAATATTTATTTTTATTTCCCCTTTTACCACCTTCAGTTATATCTTAACACTTAAAATATAATAACATAATCATCTAACATATAATGATATTTTATTATGTTTATGGAATAATATTTATCAATCTCCTTCTCCATCAAATGGGAAACAAAACCATTGCTCGTGTGTATGGAGTAATACCACCTCACGAACCAATGTAATTTGTTTTCCATCACCGACTCACATGGACCATTATAAAGATTGAAATAATTAATATATATGATAATTATTACATGATATTAATTTCATAAATTTAATATATCATCTAATTCAAAACCATTTTACCCATTAAGGTAATGGTATCATTGCTCGTGCTTTTGTACAACTTACGTTCTCCATGAAGCTATGAGATTCATTTTCCATGTCCACATTTAAAGAATGATTCTAATGTTCTATATAATGTTATAATATTATATTTATAAAATTAATATAATATATAGATTATGTAACTATATCCTATAAAAAAACTATAACTTTCATGACAAAGAATGTATGAGAGAACAATGCAATTAACACCTGAAATATTGGTAATAATGAAATAATATCAACAAATGGGTGATAAGATGTCATAAGAGGATAATATATGATAGTATAAATATTAATATGGCGTTTTTATAAATTAATAACATGTTTAAACAAATTTTACATGAGTTTAAATCATTTTTCAGCAAAAGGGAATCATAAGGTAATGGATCTCGTATCAAATTTACACTTCATTGAGAAATATTTGTTATTATGAACCTATTCACATTTATGTGATGTATATAATAAAAATTTTATTTATTTAACATGAATATATATATATTTATATATTTATCATGATAAATTTTTTTATTTAAGCTTATTATTTCTAGGGGTTACAATTCAAAATTTACCAAAGAGGTAAGAATTTATTTTCCAATCTCACGTTCTTTTGGGATTTCTTATATTTTCATTGAAATTTTCATATCATTTACCCTTAATAAGATTGGATAATTTTATTATAATCAATATATTTAAGTATTTTCAATATTTTATTCCAATTTTTTCTCTCTTTGGAACTTTAATCATGTAAATAAATGTTTAAAAATAAAAAAATGATTCAATTTCTCTTATAATCAAATATATTCTTCTTAAATATCCATATTTTTCAAAATTATTTTACAAAATTCCTTTTTATTAATCTAATGATTTATTAATTAAATTTTAATTCTTCCTTGGTTTTTTAAATTTTATGAAAAGAATCTTTATAATGTTTTCTGCTAAGGTTGCTTTCTACTTTCTTTACAAATATTCAAAAGGAATGTTTTTTAAAGTATATAATGTTAATAAACTTCCCCAATATCATAATAAATTTATGGAATTTATATTCTTACACACATTTTCAATGGGGTTAAAAATAAAACTCACAAATTGAATCTTATTTTAATATTTTACTTGCATTTTTTTCTCTAAAGAAAATGATTTATTTCAAAACACATGTTTCTGATGGATCAGTGGTCATCTATTATTCACTAATAATTTTGTGGTCATAACTTCTATTTAAACATTCATATTGTGACAATTGGACATTTAATTTACCTTAAATATATATATATATATATATATTCTATACTAGGGATATGAATACTTCCTAAATCATATACCATTTTACATATGGTGTTTTTTATGAAATTTAAATGATTGACTAGGGAAAATCTTGAAAAATTCATATTATTTAAACAATATAGATATTTATTTAAATTTCATATTTTTCATGAATTAAATAGATCATTAAATATATTAGGAATACACTGGACATGGAGTTATAGGTGGGGCCCAAAATTTTATAGCCCCTTGATCCATCGACAGGTCTCATGAGAAAAATTATTTGGCCACATTAAATGGGTTTTTACCGATAGTTTTAAACTATCTTGGTGAAAGGTCCTGATGGTATAAATATAATGATATCTAAGATCATGATGTTTCCTATAACGTCCCAATATTTCATAGTACTTTTTCTCATTAAAGTAATTCAATAGCTTGCGCTATACGCAACACTGAGTTCGAGCGCACCACAACTTACCAAACTAGCCATTCAAAAAGTAGTTATGAATAGTGTTAACTAAATTTTGAATCTTATATACTCTATATAATTTTAAAATCCATATTATGTGTTTCTTAGACATAATATAAGAACAAATTCATTTTTTCAGATAAAAGAAGTATTTTTCAAAAAATGCAATTTTAACGCCTTTCAATTGAAAACCCTTTTTAAAACCAATATTTGACACATTTATATATTCAATTTCATGAAATTAAATTATTTTTTAGATTCAGGATATAAAAATTTATATTGGATAAATTTTTGATACTTTTCTGATAACTTTCACATTTTGACGAATAGTGAAAAATACTATGTTTTAATTGAAAACAACTTTTTTAATCAAAATACTTTATTGTATTAAATTGTACATATGAAAGGTTTTTAAGTATAATTATATTATATCTTTATCATTTAATACAATTTAGGTAATTATAAGTAATTTCACATTAAAATTTGATAAAAACACATGTCAATCTTTTGATAGTTTTTACTTTTTAGAAACCTGTTTTTGTTTTTGACAATGAGAATTAATTTTAAATTAATAAATGAAACTTATATGTTTTAAATTTTGTAAAATAGACTTCATTTTTGAATTCAAAATATAAAAATTAGCTTCGGGTGAATTTTTGGTATTTTTCTAAAAACTTTCAATTTTTGATGAATAGTTAAAAACACTATGTTATTATTTAAAACCGAATTTTTATTTAAGTAATTATTTAATATATTTAAATTTATTTTACATGAAAATATATATATATAATAAATATATAAGTTCAATGTAATTCATTGGATCCATTTTATAATAAGTTTAGATATATAAAATTTTATAGAACTTTTTATCGTCTTTTACCCACCTCATAGGAGCATTTACAAATTTGAATAAAACTTAATTTTTCCGTTTCTATGAGTTTAATTTAAAAAATCCAAGAGACATGGTTAATATCAGTAAGTAAAATGTGGTTTAATAAAATGAAAATAATTTTTTATGAATAGTAACTTTTGACTTTTATTTACCACGGTTAAAAATAAATAGGGTAATTAAGAGTAAAAATGATATCATAATTACCCTAATACATGTAATAATTTTATTGGATAAATATAATTATACCCAAAAAACCTTTGGAATGAAATATGATCCTCTTTGGTCCACTTGTATTAGATTAGGACATTTATTATTATTTTATTTAAAGAAGAGTTAAAATAGTAAAATTCAAAGTCTAATTACTAAACCATTTTTAATATAGGGTTACTCACAATATAAATTCAACTATAAAGATTAATTATAAAGATAAAAATATTTCCTACATAATGGTATTTTATTTATAATTTTTAGACAATAAATAATTTAATTTATTTAAGACACAATGATGATGCAGTAATTACCATATTAACGAAAGAATCAAATAAATGGTATTATAAATAATAAAATAAATATAATTTCAAAGTTTTTATGACATCCAAGAATTTTATAGGTTAATATGAGTTGTTATAGTTGATTATATTCATCTTTTTTGAATTAATCAAGTTGTGATTACTTTCACAAAAAATAAATACCAAATAATGTCAAAATTGACATAAATTAATTTTTAAAACAAATACCATATTATTGGTTGATATAATATTCCCAAAAATATAAGGTTCATCCAAAGGTCTTAAATAATTTTATATATCTTATTAATTAACCACTTGAGGTTCTCTTGGAAGTTAAGAGTAAGTTTATTAACCATATAGTGTAAGAATACAAGAAGACACAGTAAAAGTTAAACTATTTAACTAAGAGTTAAATATAAAAGATAAGGTTAAAATGGTAACCTAAACTTGTCTAAAACCTATTGGTTGAGTGGTTTTCGACCCATACCCACCTTAGACTCTAAATAAATCATTTTTGAGCCATTAGAAACCGAAAATTAGTTTATTATAAAATAATATTTCTATCCTTTTCTAAAGTGACCCTCAACTCTCTTATAAAAGGTTACTTTCGGTTCTCTCAAAATAACACCTCCAAATCCATTTGGCTCGGACAACCCCTACCCAAAAATCCTCCCAAAATTACTCCCTTAATCCTAGATGCCTTAATTTTGTCATAAATCCAACCTAAGGATCCATTTTTATCAAATCAAAAAGGAATAACCCAAAGAAGAGGTAAATATTTCACCACCTCTTTCAAGTTCTTTTCTTTTTATACTTCCTCATTATTTGTTGTTCCCATTATAAAATAATAAATCTAGTATATTATATATAATTTTATGTTATTATAAAAATGGTACAACCATATTCATTATTCTATCCATCGTATGGATGACAAAGTCATAATACGTGCGTACGTACGGCTTACCGTCTCCACGTCGTGGTGTAGTTTGTTATTCAAACACTTCATTGTTTGGATGGGTATAATAATGAGTATAAAAGATGTAAATAAAAAATATAACATGTTAATGATACTATATATATGATATACCATCCAATTACATACGATTTCACCATCAATATAATGATATTGTCGCTCGTGCGTACGTACGGATTACCGTCTCCACGACGTGATGAGATTCATTTACACATTCACCATTCAACGGTGATTATTAAAATATATATCATTAATAAGTATGAAATATATTACATAATAATTATACTATATATATATATATATTTACTTACATATATCTTATTCACTTAGTTCCTTTCAATACGATATGAAAATGGAAACAACGTTTATGCGTACGTACAACCTACCGTCTCCATGAATGGTGTTTTACATTTCATATATATATATATATATGTCTATTATACATATTTATATTCTAAATATATATGATATATAAATATTTTTTATATTTTGTATGTATTTAAATAATTATCTAAGTAATATAATCAAGAGTAACAAGTTAAAACACGTACGATAAAGAAAGCGATTATTACCCAAAATGATAATTTAACATGAAAATTATCATTAAATGGGTAGTATAAAGTCATAAATGAATCTTTTATGATATAATAAATATTAATATGGTTTTTTATAATTTAATAACATACTACGGTCTTTATATAGGAGGTTAAACGTACCCTCGACTAAAGGAAAATACAAGGTAAGGGTTAATTTCACAATCTCTTTATTGTCTGAGGTTATTTTTACATAATTATATACTGGGAAATATTTATTATCCATGTCCATGTTTTATAAAATAGTTTTCAAAGGGATTATTTTTAAGGTAATTTTTTACTAAAACGTCATTTTAAATGTTTTGAATATTTATTCTTCTAAACCTTTCTCATTAATGTCCACGTTTTCAAAATGGTTTTAAGGATTTATTTATTTGGACAAGAATTATTTAAAATTTTAATTCATTTAAGAAGTTTTAAATTGGTATGATACACTTTTATTTAAAAATACCTTTTAAATGACTCCCTTTATAAATTATGTGACTTTTAAATGATTTCATGAAAAATGGATAATTCTCTAAAAGATTTTTACAGATCATTTTCAACTATGTCAACATCCTTTATGGGATATTATCCTTGATCTAGGTTGATTTATTATGATAAAAATATTCCATATTTTATTGAAGGTGGTGTGATATATTTTACTGTGGATGTGTTTTTTTATACCATTCATGGTTTATTGATAAAGTATTGACATTTCATATGCTATTTTTAATACGAATGTTTATGTTATGTTTAAATATTTTCATATGAGGAATGTATTGGACTTAGTAAGTGATGGGTGGAGCCTGATATAGCTCCTCGATGAATCAGTAGGTCTCATGAGACAAACTAGTGTCTTGGCACAAGTCCCTGACAAAATCTTATTTGTAGTCTTGGTATAAGGCCTTGACTATGTGGTTATGAAGTCTGGAATTATGCATTCCATCATTATGAAAGTGGCTATTGATATTTCATGTGATTATTTGACTAGTAGAATAGCCATGTGAATAAGTAAATGACATTATTTGATTTTATCATTTTCATATTATGCTGAAGTTTATGTTTAAAAGGATTTTTTAGCCTAATACATTGCCTTAAATGTTTATGATTATTTATGAAATTTTTCGCTATACTGTTATCCTTACTGAGCATCTAAGCTCACCCCTTTCTATGTTTTATTTTTCCTAGGATGTGAAGAAGTATTTTATGATTGATCAGAAGGGTTAAGCTAATGGATTAATGGAATTCTCAAAGGATCATTTATGTTTTGTTTTATTTTCTAATGTGTAATGTAATGTTCATGTTTGTAATCTATTTTACAAGACTACAAAACTGATCGGTCTTTTGGGACATGATTCCTTATAATCATGCCAATGTATTAAAATAATACACCAACTCTAGGTATCTGGGGTTGAGGTGTTACATTTCCTTTAGTTAGAATTAATTTATTATTATCCAAGATATTATTACATGGATATTATCCATTGATTAATTTTTTTTCTCAAGTTATTGATTAAATATCATGTGATTTCAGATATTTACCTTGCCATATTGATTATTTCTTATCTAATCATGATAAATTGCACTGTATGTAACCCTTACTAGACATTTTAGCTCGCCTTTATCTTGATTCCTTTCCATTTATATGAAGATGAATTCTTTGAATGAGTTTCATGGATTATGTGTATTTTTTTGTTTTATATTATATTCCCAATGTTAAATGGGTATCATATATGTATATAGCTCTCCAAGACTACTAAACTGATAAGTCCTTTGGGATTACAACCCGTGTATATATGTATATGTAATACAGTGACCACTGGATTTGGATTACCTGAGTCGAGGTTTTTATAATTTGTATCAGAGAATGTTCAGTAGAAACATGGAGAACATGAATTGGAAAAATATAGATTAGTGAACATAACCTTATAATAGACTTTAAAGATATGTAAAATTTTGGAATAATATCATAAATGTTTTGTAAGGTATATATTATATGGGTTTTACTAGATATAAATCCATGTCTGTATACTACAAGTGTATGTGGTTTTGGAATAATTGTATATAGAGATAATAAACCCAAAAAGGGTGCATTGGGCTTTGATTAGATCATCACCAGATGCAAAAAAATGAACCTTATTTCACACCTAGTTTGAAAATTATAAAGTGATGTTATTTAGTTAATTCATATTTTATTTACAAACCATTATGAAGTATTTGAGAATATTGTTATATTCCCAAAGAAACCATGTTTATGATACCAATATTAATAATGCATAAATATTCAATTTATGTTAAGTGTTACATCAAATTTAGATTTATATAAATTAATATTTAAAGTTCATAATGTTATGATCTAATATATTGTAATGACCCTCCAATTCTCATTGGCTTGAGAGTACAATGAGTCATTACTAGGCCTTATGTGACATCCCTAAGACGACAAAGGATAGCAGTAAATGCCAAAGGGTTTCAAATACAAGTGGGGGATTATTTACCCTTTAATAAATAAACCAAAAAACCTACAAAACATAACCAAACAATCACTATATTATACATGAAAGAATGAAAGACAACCGAACATCTTCATTTATCTCAAAACCATATCAAACTATACAACAATGGAAGAATAACCAAGTGTCAAATTACACAATGGATAAATGATACAAGACTATAAAAAGACCACAAGACACCATGCTCCACAAGCTCCAAGATCCACAATCACCAAACAACCCAAACGTCATAAGGCAATGCTAAATATGTGTGAAACATTACCTTTTCCCCTATCCCAGAAGAAATCATCTCCAAAAGTGCTAAAGTTCCAAAGCAGGGGTGAGTATAAAACTCAGTAGGTTTTCCCCAATGACTTCCCTACTCACGCCACTGGGATTGAAAAGTTAGTCACATTTATATAATATAGTTTATATAAAATAATTTACCAAAATAGTTTATAACCAAATATAAACAGGTTTCCAAAACCAATTATAACCAAAAGTATAAAAGTGTAATTGAAACCAATTTTTCCAATAAGTTATTTTTCCAAAAAAATAACTAAACAAGCTTTAAAACCATTTATCAATATTCCTTTTACAATCCCAATTCATTTCATACATCTACACAACCAAACCTACATGTAACTTGGGTCTCCCTATACTCACGAGTAATGAGTCATCCTTTCACTAAGTCATCCTTAGTGAACCAATTGACGGGGGAGATCCCTAACCCTTATCCATACCATTAATGATGGCAGAGACCCCTAAACCTTATCCATCCCACATGCACCCTTTGATGGGGGAGATCCCTAACACTTATCCATCCTATTAATGATGGGGGAGACCCCTAACCCTTATCTGTCCCACATGCCCGCGAACACACACAACCATCATGTCAAAAACCAAGTGTGTTCAACCAATTCAAACCATTTCAATAAAACTATAATTTTATTGAAAACTAAAGAATAAACCAATTTCAAACAGCCACTTCACTTCAATAAAACATTCCCTTTTATTGAAAACATCTAATCCAAACCATGTGTCACAACTCTAGAAAATCCCCATTTTAAAATCTCTATTTTAAAAATTAAGAACCAAAGCACTCATTCAAAATCCCCAATTTTCAAGATTTCACAACCATAACTCAAGAAGGTTTTCAAAATGTGTTCAAAAACCAAATCACAATCAATTCAACACAAAAAAATCAATTTGAAAGAATTCCAATCAGTTCTAATAAGTGGAGTTGAGAAATAAGCCTCCTACCTCGAAGGTTTTGAAGAAAACCACAACAAACGAAGAACACATAAGATAACCTGGTTGATTCATCAAGAACCAGCCTTAGATATCATTTCATAGAAAGACCAGGACCAAATATAATCATATTTAGAATCCACACACTTAGATCTACCCATAACTAGTGTAGATATAAGAAACCAAGAGAAAAGGAGAAGTAGATCTTAGAAACTGATCAAGAACGATGACAAACAATTACATACCTCAATAATATGGCTTTGATTCTCCAAGGAAAGCCTTAAGATCACCTCCAAAATGCTTCAGAGAGGTTCTCCTACCTTCAAGGGATAGTGATCTTGAGTTATGGCTGGTTAGGTGAAAAAATGAGCCATTTAGTGGAAAAAACTTGTGATATCCACATTTTTAGGATCTCAATTAAGTGCTAGAACGGTTAGTTCACACAGTTTGACAAACCGTGCACTAACCATGCAGGAACCACTGCCTCGAAAGTGTCAAATACACATGGTTTGGCTGCTCAGTTAGACAAACCGTGCGCTGCCCGTGCGACTTCCCCTTTGCCTCAAAACATCACTCCATGTTCTCCCGACTCTCTCATTCATCACCCTTAACTTTATAACCATTAAAAGAATTAAGTAAGGGTTACATACCAGAAACTAGGGGTAATACATTCTCCCCACCATTGGTCTTTCCATCATTAGAAAGTAGGAAACCCTTGCTGGCCAAAAATAGTTCCGGCCACTGTTCTTTTATTTCCTTCTCACGTTCCCAAGTCTCTTCCTGAATCTGACCATGTTGCCATAAAACCCGCACTAGACCGATGATTTTCCCACGCAAGACTTTCACTTGTCTATCCATGATCCGCACTAGAATATGTAACAGTGATGCATCTAGTTCTAGCTCAATGTGATCTCATCTGATCACATGGTCAGGATCAGGGTTATACTTTTTCAACTGGGATACATGGAACACATTATTCACCGAACAAAACCGTGGTGGTAATGCCAACCTATATACCACATCTCCAACCCATTATAATATCTAAAAAGGGCCGACGTATCTAGGAGATAACATTCCCTACTTCCTGAAATGATGATTTAAAATCCTTGGAGAGATCCTCAAGAAGACATGATCACCCACAATGAACGACAACAGTCTTCGACGATGATCTGCATAAGATTTCTGATGAGTATGAGCTGTCTCCATACTCATTCTAATCAAGTGGATCATCTCTATTGTTTCTTGGTCAAGGCTTGGCCGGACTAGTGAAGTTTCACCTGTTTCCACCCAACATAGTGGAGAACAACAAGGATGGACATACAATGCTTCAAACAGAGCCATGCGTAATGAGGATTGATAACTGTTATTGTTTGAGAACTCCACTAAGGGTACATGCTCCTCCCATGAGCCACCAAAATCCATTACCCAAGCCCGAAACATGTCTTCCAATGTTTGTATCATCCACTTAGATTTACCATCCGTTTGAGGATGATACGTGGTTCTTATTGTCAACTAAGTTCCAAGGGCTTGCTGTAATGATTTCCAGAAATGAGATGTGAACCTTGGATCTCTATCTGAGACTATAGACACTGGTACACCATGCCTCTTTACCACTTCTCGGATATATATTTTTAAAAGATCCTCTATAGTATGAGTTTAACAAATAGAGGTGAAATGGTCGACTTGGTTAGATGATCCACTATCACCCAAATGGCATCATGTTTCCGGACTGTTCTTGGAAGAATTTTAACAAAATCCACTGCTATTTGATCCCATTTCCACAATGGTATGGGAAAAGATTATAACATACCTGATGATCTCTGATGCTCTGCTTTAACCTGCTAACAAGTTAAGCACCGCGAGAAGAACTCGACCACCTTCCTTTTCATGAAGCTCCACCAAAACTTCACCTTCAATGCCTTATACATCTTCTGTGTACCGGGATGTACAAACAATCTTGAATGGTGGTAAGCATGAAGTATTTGTTCCTGACAAACCATAGGTACAACCATATGATCTCTGAAACACAAAACTGAACCCCCATCAAGTTTCCAGCCATCAATGGTCTCCCCGCCATTGAGTTTTGAACTTACAACTGGACATTCTGCATTAGATGTTTATGCTTCTTTGATCATTTTTACTAAATTCGGAACAAGAATAGCTGAAAATAAAATTATAACATCACCTCAATCTTCACATTCCACATGCATGTCTGCTAAGACCGACATCAATTTCCATTCATCTGAAGCTTCTTTATCCAACTAAGCATATGAATTTCTACTCAATGCATCCTCTATCGAATTTCCTTTACCCGGTGTGTAAATTAAGTCAAAGTCAAAAATTTGGAGATAATCCATCCACCTCCTTTTCCTCAGATTCAAATATCGCTGTGAGAAAATGTGTTTCAAGCTTTTGTGATCTGTAAACATAGTAAATTTCTCACCAAAGAGATAAAGTCTCCATATTTTCAAATCATGGACAACTATAGCTAACTCTAAATCATGTGTTGGGCAATTCTTCTCATGCACCCTCAAATGACTTGAACCATAAGCAACCACATGATCTATTTTCATGAGAACACAACCAAACCCCAATCCTGAAGAATCACAATACATCACATACCCCTGTCTTAATTCTAGAAAGGTCAAGATAGGTGCCGATGTAAGCCAAACTTTCAGTTCCTAGAAAGACTTTTGAAATTATTCTGTCCATTGGAATGGAGCATTATTCTTTGTCAGAGCTGTCATTGGTGAAGCTAGTTGTGAGAAATCATGCACAAAGCGTCGGTAGTAACCAGCTAGACCAAGAAAAAATCATGTCATGAACACATTCTTTGGTGGTTTCCAAGAGATAACTGCTTCTATATTTCCAGGATCAACATAAAAGCCTTTCTCAGAAATGACATGGCCAAGGAAACGTACTTCCTGTATCCAAAAATCACACTTTGATAATTTGGCATACAAATTATGATCTCTCAAGATTTGTAACAATGTTTCCAGGTGCACCTCATGATCTTCCCTTGTCTTTGAATAGACCAAAATGTCATCCACAAACACCACAACAATAGAATCCAGATATTGTTGAAATATACGATTCATCAATTCCATGATGACTGATGGTGCATTTGTTAGACCGAAAGGCATGACTACATATTCATAGTTGTCATATCTACTTTGGAAAGATATCTTTGGAATATCCTCTTTTAGAACTCTCAATTGTTGATATCTTGATTGAAAGTCAATCTTGGAGAACCACTAAGCTCCCCTTAATTGATTGAATAGATCATCAATGCATGGAAGTGGATATCTATTCTTTATCGTAACTTGGTTAAGATTATGATAATCTACACACGGTCGAAGAGTTCCATCTGCCTTCTTCACAAAAAAAACTGGTGCTGCCCATGGAGACGTATTTGGTTGAATGAAACCCTTTCTTTCCAGATCCTCTAACTACACTTTAAATTCCCATAAATATTTTGGTGCCATCCTATAAGATTAAAGGGAAATAGGACTGGTCCTCAGAAGGAGATCAATCATAAACTCCAATTCCCTTAGAGGTGGTAACCCTGAGAAGTTCTTGGAAAAGACATATTGAAATTGATCCACAATAGCTGGAAAACTATTTTCCTTAATCTATTCCATTGATGACAAAGTCAAAGCTGGCAATTGGTAAGATATCGTTCCCACCATTGGTGTCAACAAGCTCTTTACACCTTTATTTACAGTCCTCTCTCCTCTAAAGAGATGCTCGATACCGTCCTCAGTCATGAAACTAACTGTTCTCTTATAACAGTTGATTTGAGCCTTGACCGTTGTCAGCCAATCCATACCCAGGATTACATCATAGACATCCATATACAACATCATGAAGTCCCATTTTAACTCAAATCCATCTACAATTATAACACATTCTCTACACACAAAGGCTTGACATTCTCTTTCACCAAGAGGAGTTTGTAGTTTCAAAACAGAAGGAATCATTTCCAATTTTAAACATAGAAAGTCAATATCACGAGAAGCAATGAAGGAATGTGATGAACCAATATCAAAAAAAACTTACAGAAAGGTATAATTCAAAAGAATCATACATCTTACTGTAGATGGTCTATCCTGATCATCGATAATCATCTGCTCAGCTCCATACAATTGCTTCGCCACTATTCTATTCTCCTTGTTTCCTTGCTGAGGTTTCCCTGGTTGAGGAGACATGGTATTTCTAGAATCACCATTTCTAGTTCTGCTCTACTGATGAGACTGATTATGCTACCCTCATCCAGTCGAAGCATACGATGCTTGCGATAGCTGAGATGTGTCTCAAGCACCTGACCTTGGAGAACTGGGAAAATAGCACTGAAGATATCCCATCTTGTAACAATTATGACATGATCTAGGTTGTTCCATACAATCTCACTTTATGTGGTCAAGTGAACTACATTGAAAACAAACTTCTTTGCTCTGGGGTTGTGGAGGAAGGTTTACTGATCCAGTCGTATGGTTCTGATTTCCACTTGCACCGTGGAAATAGGCGTCCCTTTTCTTTTTATTCCCAGCAGTTGAGTTCACACTACTTCCTGTAGGTATCATCATTCCTCCTCGTATTAATCCCGAGATATCATGTTCATAAACAATCACTCTGTTCACCATATCTGTATAATCTGTAATACAGATCACCGCAATCTTCGATCGAATCTCCTACCTTATCCCCGATTTGGAGATTCATTCCTTCAAATATGCAATTTCCGCAACCTCTAGTGAAAAACGGACTAAATTGATAAAATTATCCACATACTCTGTGACAGAAAAGCTCTCCTGTTTCAGGCTAAAGAAGTTTGCCATTTTCTTGATTTTGAACGTGTGAGGATAGAATTGTTTTTTTAACAATTCTTCAAAATCCTCCCATGTAAGGCCTTCATCCAATTTATCCTGCACTGCTAAATCCCACCACTGACGTGCAAGATCCTTGAGCATATACATCTCCAACTTGACCTTGAGCTCTGATGGTGTGCTGATGAAATTGAGGATACGATTCATCCTACTTAACCACACCTCCACCTTCTTGGGTTCAACATCACCCAGAAAGTTCGGTGGATTCTGCTTCATGAACTGGATGGTATGATCCTCATGCCTTGGTTCATTCCTCTGGTTCCCCATATCTATAGCATGAAAATCTTGTACAATACTATGAACCAGATCTTGGTTCACCCGCGGTTTAGGTGCAACCACATTCTCCGCAGCTTCTTCGGGTTGGTTTTGACGACCCCTACCGGGTTCCTTTTTCTAAAACAACGACAAAATCCATCAATCTCACTCTCTAGAAACTGATGTCTTAGAATTTCAAATTCTATCACATCAACTATCACAACATTGTTTTCCAAAACATCCTTTTTCCCATGTTCAACTATTTTTGAAACAACTTCACATGTTTTTGAAAATTAAACCATTTTCAAAATACAATAATCATTTTCCTTTTCAAAATCTTTCATTTGAAAACCAATTCCATACTTTTCAAAAATGACCATTTCTCGAAATGATATATTCACTCCTAGTGGGAAGTCATTCCTCTATAATTTTTGTCATGCTCGTCTCATTGGCTAAACCCATGAAAATGAGATTTCAAAATCCTAGAAGTGTCTCTAAACTCTTATTTACCCAACTCCCTAGTAACTTGATGTTCAGCATAAAAGGGTTAGCTACATCCTTTTATGCTTTATATTTCAAGTTCCAACAATCATACTCCTTTATAAGATTCCCACCCAAGGAATAGACATAAAGAGATTTCATCTAAAAAACTAGGAACATTGATGACTACTTGTTAGGTAGGGACCAAACAAGGTGATACCATTTGTAATGACACGCCAATTCTCATTGGATTGACAGTATAACAAGTCGTTACTAGGCCTTAAGCAACATCCCCAAGATACCAAAGGCTAGAAGTAAATTCCAAAGGGTTTCAAATACAAGTGGGGGACTATTTACCCCTTAATAAATAAACCAATAAACCTAAAAACCAAAACAAAAAATTCACTATATGATGCATGAACGAATGAAAGACAACCCAACATCTTCATGTATCTCAAAACCATATCAAAGTATGCAACATTAGAAGAATAACCAAGTATTAATGTACACAACAGATAAATGATACATGACTCTAAAAAGACCACAAGACTCCATGATCCACAAGCTCCAAGATCCACAACCACTGAACTTCTCAAACAACACAAGGTAGTGCTAAATATGTGTGAAACATTACCTTTTCCCCTATCCCGGAAGAAAGCATCTGCAAAAGCACCAAAGTGTCAAAGAAGGGGTGAGTATAAAACTCCGTAGGTTTTTCCCAATGACTTCCCTACTCACAACACTAGGATAAAAAAGTCAGTCACTTTTATATAAGAAAATTTATATAAAACAATTTACCAAAATAGTTTATAACCAAATATAAACAAGTTTCCAAAACCAGTTATAACCAAAAGTATACAAGTGTAATTGAAACAAATTTTTCCAACAATTTATTTATCCAGAAAAATAACTAAACATGCTTTAAACCCATTTCTTAATATTACTTTGGCATACCCAATTCATTTCATACATCCACACAACCAACCCTGAATGTAACCTGGATCTCCCTATACTCACGAGTGCTGAGTCATCTATTCACTAAGTTGTCCTTAGTGAACCAATTGACGGGGGTGAGCCCTAACCCTTATCCATCCCTTTAATGATGGGGGAGACCACTAACCCTTATCCATCCCACATGAAACCTTTGACGGGGGAGAGCCCTAACCCTTATCCATCCTGTTAATGATGGGGAAGACCCCTAATCCTTATCCGTCCCACATGCCCGTGAACACACACAACCATCACGTCAAAAACCAAGTGTGTTCAACCAATTCAAACCATTTCAATAAAACTGTACTTTTATTGAAAACCAAAGAATAAAACAATTTCAAACACCCACTTCACTTCCATAAAACATTACCTTTTATTGAAAACATCTAATCCATACCATGTGTCACTACTCCAGAAAATCCCCATTTTAAAATCTCTATTTTAAAAATTAAGAACCAAAGCACTCATTCAAAATCCCCAATTTTCCAGATTTCACAAACATCACTCAAGAAGGTTTCCAAAAAGTGTTCAAAAACCAAATAACAATCAATTAAACACCACACATTAAATTTGAAAGCATTCCAATCAGTTGTACTAAGTGGAGTTGAGAAAGAAGCCTCCTACCTCGATGGTTTTGATGAAAACCCCAACGAACGAAGAACACACAAAAAAACTGGGTTGATTCTTCAATAACCCACCTTAGATCTCTTTTACTAGCAATAACCAGACCAAATCTCATCATATTTGGCATCCACACACTTAGATATACCCATAACGGGTGTAGATCTAAGAAACCAAGAGAAAAGGAGAAGTAGATATAAGAAACTGATCAAGAATGATGAAAAACGATCACATACCTCAATAATCCGACATTGATTCGCCAAGGAAAGCCTTTGGTTCACCCCCAAAATGCTTGGGAGATGTTATCCTACCTTTAAGGGAGATTCATCCCAAGTTATGTCCACTTAGAAGAAAAAATAATCCATTTAGAAGAAAAAATGTGTGAGATCCACTTCTTTAGGATCCTATTTAAGTTCCCACATAGTTAGTTCACACGGTTTGGAAAACCGTGTGCTAACCGTGTGTTAGCCACTACCTCAGCTACCCTCGCACAAACTCCTCTCACGGTCTCCCAAACTGTGATCCAACTGTGTGGGAGCCACTACCTCAAAAGTTTCAACTACACACGCTTTGGCTGCTTGGTTAGAGAAATTATGCGCTGCCCGTGCGACTTCCCCTTTACCTCAAAACTTCACTCCATGTTCTCCTGACTCTCTCATTCATCAACTTTAACTTTATAACCATTAAAATCATTAATTAATGGTTATATATCATAAACTGGGGGTACTACATATATTTTATTGCATTTTATATAAATGGGATTTGGAAGAATTAAATGTATCGTTACTTGTGGCCAATTTAGAAATTTCACTACTGAGGAAGACAATACAATTGTTGTTGGAACTCATAAGATCATGAAAATATTAGGGCATATGACTGAGGATATGACTAATAACCTTTCCCAAATAGATAAAACTATTGCTCCATAGTGTGATTCTCTTACGTTGGATCACATCATTCAATAAAAGCCCCATCATTTAGTTGGACTACTAATCTAGTGATAGTTGAGAAATGGATTAAGTCCCTTGAAACTATATTTCTAGCCTTGGGATGTAATAAAAATTAAAATTTTATACTTGAGGTATATTTTAACAAAGTTTATTCTGATCAATGTTGTCCATTGATCCAGGATACTAGGGAAAAAAGGAATAAAGCACATGTAATAGAGAGAATTTGATGAAAAATTCTTCAAAAAATATTTTCATCATTAGAAATGAACTGAAATGGAGAGAAAGTTCCATAAATTAAAGAAAAAGGAATAAGAAAGTATTGAAGAGTTTGATTATACCATTACAAGAATAGATAGATATAGTACAAATTATATATAAAAAGTGGAATGCAATATTGACCATTTCTTTGAAGGGCTTAAGTGAAGCCTTATAAGAGAAGTGGTTTCTCAAACCTTGTTATCCTATAATGTAATAGTTTTTTGCACCATAAATATATAGAAGAAATTTTATAGATCTTATATATTCAAGGGGAATCAATATAATAATAGGTATTCTAAACACTAGTAAATATGGGGCGTGTCGAAAAATAAGAGGAAGATGAATCCATTTTCATCATGTGAAAATTTTGGAAAGAAACATCCTAAAAATTTACTGAAGGGAATGAGAGTGTGTTACATGTGTGGTGACAAGGGTTATCTAGCTCATGAATGTAAGGGGAGGAAATATACTAGTTATATTGAGTGATTAAACTATAAATATTTGGGGATTTATTCAAAAAAAAATGTCCCAAGAGTTAATGTAACTTACCACCAAAGAGGCCAAGGGGAGAAGGCCAATCTTATGTGATCATTACGACTGAGTTTGAAGTCCCCAAAGATGTGGTGGAATGTTATTTAATAATATCTTCAAATTTAGAAATTGATTTATTTGAATATACACTACTGCAAATGTGACCTTTCCCAACACTTTTATACCCCCTTTCCCAACGGTTTGGCCAAACCGTTGGGAAATCCCACTTTGTGGCCACTTTTCCCAACGGTTTGCCAAAACCGTTGGGAAAGGCCCAATTTGTGGCCACTTTTCCCAACGGTTTGGCCAAACCGTTGGGAAAGCCTACCCTTTCCCAACGGTTTGTCCAAACCTTTGGAAAAGGTTCCCAATATTTTAACTTCCCTTTTAGGATTCCAGGGACCTATACCAATGGTTTTGACAACCGTTGGTATAGGTCCTTTGATTTTTTATGGGACCCTCTTAACCAGAACATTCTATAAATAAAAATTTAAAATAATTATGATAATACAGATATATATTTATGAAATTATTTTCACAAAAGTCATGTTAGGTTAGTGGTTAGGTCGTTCAATGATAAACCGGAGGTCCTGGGATCAAATCCCATTGAATGTTTTTTTTGGAAATACATATACCAATGGTTTTAAGGAACCGTTGGTATAGATTTTCATATTAATTATACCAACGGTACCGTTGGTATAGGTATATACCAACGATCTTCCAAAAACCGTTGGTATAGACCTATCCCAACGACTTACTTGCCTACGGTTCTCCAAACCATTCGTATAGGCTATACCAACGGTTTGGAGGCCTATACCAACGGTTCCAAACCATTTGTATATGTTAGTTTTCCAGTAGTGATATATCATTATATGATTTTTAATCTTCCATGTTTTCTATGAGAATTAGATATTTCCCTAGCACATTAAAAAGGGATTTTTTAGTCAAAACTCTAAGTGGAAATACCACTGTGATAAGGATATGTCAGGAAGTCCCCATTATGGAACATAAGTATTATCTATTTGATAAATATATTATTAAACCTATGGTTTATTTTTATACAATCCTTGGTATATAATAGATTTAAAAATATAACACAAAAATTTATTACAATGAGAAGGAAATTACGATTCATGATAAAAATGTGGAATTCCATATCTTTATAACAGATAACACATCATCTGGGTCATGTCTAGATCCACCCCCAGTTTCTCTTATGAATGAGATTATTGTGGAAGAATAGAAACAATAATCTCTAAATAGAAAATTTAATATAAAAATTAATTATTCACCTATTTCATAGGAATACATTGATGTATTTCCCGAGGAATTACCAAGATATCCACTAGAGCATGAAGTTGAGTTTTCCGTTGATTTAATCCCTGATGCAAGACCAATATCAAAGAATCCCTATAGAATGGCCACTGTGGAATTAGTGGAGTTAAGGAAAAAACTAGATATTTTTTATGATAATGGATTTATTTACCCTAGTTTTTCACAATGGGGAGCCCCTATTCTCTTTATTAAGATGAATGATGGATCTATGATGTTGTGCATTGATTATAGGGAAAAAAATTTCATTACAATAAAGAACAAGTATCCTCTGCCTAGAATTGAAGAATTAGTCGATCAACTTCATTGATATCAATATTTTTCGAAGGTTTAACATCATTTTGGGAATCATCATTTACGAGTAAAGAAGGAAAACATTTTAAGACAACATTTTGAATGAGGTATGGAAATTATGAGTTTATAGTAATACCATTTGGATTGACTAATGCACCGATAGTAGTTATGGATCTAATGAAAAAATTATTCAAGTAATACCTTGATAATATCATTGTGTTATTCATTGATTGTATATTTATTTATTCTAAGAGATATTAGGCATGTGATAATCCCTTTTGGATCATTCTTGAGACTCTTAGAAGAAAAGAGTTATAAGTACATTTTATAATGTTTGAATTATGGATTCATGAAGTTTTTTTTCTTATATATATTGTCTATAAAGATGGAATATTAGTTTATCCTATAAAGATAAGGAAATCAAAGAATGACCTACACCAAAAAATACAATAGAGGTATGTAGTTTCATTGGTTTGGCAGGTTACTATGACTAATTCGATCTAGTTTTTTATTAATTTCTTAACTTGTTAACCATGCTTACACATAAAGGGGTTACGTTTATATGGAAAAAGGAATGTGAATAATTTTTTGAAAAAATTTAAGAGGATTCTGGTCAATGATCTTTTTTTGAGACAACCATCAATAAATAATATCTTTGTGATATATAGTGATTCATCTAAGAAGGTAATTTGTTGTGTGCATATAAAAAATAATAAAGTTATTTCATATACATTAGGTTAGTTAAAGACTAGTGAACCAAACTATCCAACCCACTATCTTGATATAGAATCCATAATATTTTCATTGAACATATGGATACATTATCTCTATGGTGAAATATATAAGATATACACAGAACATAAGGGCCTGAAATAAATATTTTCATAAAATGATCTCAATATGAGTAAAAGTAATTTGCTCAAGATACTCAAGTATTATGATTTCTCAATACACTACCACCTAGGGAAGGAAAATAAGGTAGAAAATGCATTTAGCAGGAAAGATAATAAAGTTATGGACCAAATGATAATTGTTAGGGATCCTATTTTCATGGATCTAATAAATTTGTATAAGGGAATTATTAAAGAAGGGGAGACATCACACACTCTTCAAATGATTACAAAATCATCTTTAAGAGAATAGATAAAAAGTTTTCAATTTGATGATCAATTTTTTTTGAAGAAAATAAAATCCATGAATGATGGGAAATCGGTAGAATTCATTTGTGAAGATTGCATTATGAAATTTGAAAAAAGACTACGTGTTCCATCTATACATGAGATAAAAAGGTAATTATTGGATGATGCTCATAGTACATATTTTTCTATACACCATAGTAGTACCAAGATTCATAAGGATTTGAGGGAACATTTTTGATAGGATAACTTGAAGTGGGAAATTACTGATTATGTATCAAGATGTTTAGTTTTTCAACATGTGAAGGTAGAGAGACAACATCCTATAAGATCCATGAAACCTCTTCATATTAATATTTAGAGATGGGATTACATTACAATGAACTTTGTCACAATACTACCAAAGATTCCTAGAAACAAGGATGTAATATGGGTTATTGTTGATCAATTAAAAAAATCTACACATTTTATCACTATAATAGATGATTTACCTCTTGATAACCTTATAAGGTTATATATTAATTAAGTTATAAGAGTTCATGGTGAACCTATTTCAATTGTGTATGATCATGATCCCTTATTTATATCAGAATTATGGAAGTGTTTTTTGAAGGCTCTTGATACCAAGCTTCATTTGAGAACCTCCTATCATCATTAAATCAATTGAATGTTTGAAAGGACTATTATAACTTTAAAAGACATTTTGAGAACATCATTACTCGTCTTTAAGTTATTCTAGATCAATATTTATGTTTGGTAGAGTTTTTATATAATAATATTTTCTATTAAAGTATTCAAATGGCACCATATAAATAGTTATATGGTAAGATATTTCATACTCCAACTTGTTGGGATGAAGTTGGTGAAATGAAAATTGTATGCCCACAATTTGTTAGGGAGACTATGGGAAAGGTAAATAATATTCATGATCATATTAAATCATATTAATGTAGGAAAAAGAGTTATACCGATAACTGGAGGAATGATTTGTAATGTCAATTAGGAGATCATGTTTTCTTGAAAGTATCTACATGGAAGAGTGTAACAAGGTTCAGAAAGAAAGGAAAACTAATCCCTGAATAAATTATACCCTTTGAAATTTTAGAAAAGAATGGATCCATGGATTACCTATTGGAAATGCCAACAAGCCTCTCTAAAGTACATGATGTGTTCTCTATATCATTTTTAAGGAAGAAATTTCCATAACCAACACATGTTATCACCAATGATGAAATAGAATTAGGAGCTGATCTATCTTACTATGAAGAGACCATCCAGATTATTGATACTAGAGAGCAAGTATGGAAGAATTAGATGAATTTCTTAGTATATGTTCTTTATATAAATCATAAAATGGAGGAATTAACATGGGAACCGCATGATTTTATTAATATGAACTACTCTCATTTGTTCAAAAGGTAATATCCATGTAAATTTGGAGGATGGAATTTTTATAAGAGGGAAGAATGTAACAAAAGAGCATGAATTATATAAGTGAACATTCTATTCTAAGAAAATATAATTCAATTAACATTTTAATAATTCATGGGTAAATAATTATAATTCTATTTTATGAATGTTGATTTTGAACTTACTTGGTTAAAATAAGTCTTGAATGATTTTTTTGAAATTTTCCCTTAGAAATAAGTTTTTATGAAAAATAAAAACTCATATTATTTAAATATTAATCATTTTATTTATAATTATTTTTAATAATATGTATTATTAACAATTTTTTAACTATTAATTGGATATGAATATTGAAAAGATCATTTGGAGATAATATCAGTAGTTTAAAAAATTGTCTTTGTTTAAAAAGGCATAATGCCAATAAATTTTAATTAATTAAAATATTATTTAATGATGACTGATTTAAATGAAATTTATAGATTATACAGATAAATATATGAATTTAGATCCATCTAATTATTATTAATAGTATTATAGTTAATATAATATCATCTTTTGCTTGAAAAAGGCATTTCTTAAAAATATATTTTTGACCTGATTCATAGGTTTATTTTTAAATTAAATTATTCCACTTATGTGAATTTAATTCCATAAAATGGATTAAATCTTTTTAATTATCATAATTAATATTTGTTAATAATTTCAAATTAATTTATGATCATAATTAATAGTGAAAACAGTAAATATTAATTACCTAGATTAAGGTGAAAACATGTTTACCGGGGGTTAATATATAAATATTAGGATTAAAATGACCTAAAAACTTGATGAGAATCTATTTTCTATTTTGATTTAGACATTATAATTTTCTCTTTATAATATAATCTATTTTGGAGCCACATTTCCAAGATAGTGACATGATATTATTGAATAAAATTGAAGAATTACAGGTGAGCCACTCATCTCAATTATAAATTGGAACCTCCTCCTCTCACTTATTAACATCTATAATGAAATTTATATCAAAAAAATCTAACAAAAATCTTCCTAAAAATCATTATCCATATTCTTTAGGCTCTTATCTTCCCAAAATATCAACCCTAGGGTCCTTAATAATATATCTAATGGAAAATCTTCTAAGTGAAGATAATTGTCTTCACCAAACACTTTCTTATTTACTTATCCTTTTACCACCTTAAATATTTTATTAATACTTAAAATAAAATAAAAAAACTATCTAAAATTTACTAAGATGTTATCATGTTGATTTAATAATATTTATCCATCTACATCTCCATTAAATGGGAAATAAAATCATTTCTCGTATGTACGGAAGACTACCACCTCGCGAACCGATGTAATTTGCTTTCCATCACCGAATAGCATGGATATTCATAAAAATGAAACCATGGAATATATATGATAATTATAAATAAATATTTATTTTTAAAATTTAATATAAAATCTAATTCTTTACCCTTTAATCCATTAATTAAATTATATTACCGCTCGTGCGTATGTACGACCTACCATCTCTATGAAGCAATGCAATTCATTTTCCATGTCCAAATTTAATGAATGGTTATAAAAATGAATCTAATGAGTAAACATGATATTTAAAAATTAATATAATTATTTTAATGATGTAAATATATCCTATTAATAAGAACTGGAACTTCCATGACCAAACATGCATGAGAAAAATTTGCAATTAACACCCAAAATAATGGTAATAATGAAATATGATTAACGAATTGGTGATAAGATTCTATAATAGGATCATATATGATAGTATAAATATGAATACGATTATTTTATAAATTAATAACATGATCAATGAAATGACACATGAAGTTAAATCATGTTCAACTAAAGGGAAGCGTGAGGTAACAGATGTCATATCCATTTACACTCCATTGAGACATATTTGTAATTATGCACCTATTAAATTTTTTATGGTGTATATATTTACCATTTTTCATATTTAATAGAAATAAATATTTATTCAATATTATTAATTCTTTTATTCATGTTTTTTTCTTTCAGGGGTTTACAATTAAAATTTTACCAAAGAAGCCAAAATTTATTTTACAACATCACTTTATTTTGGGATTTCTTATATTTTCATTGAAGGAGTCTTATCGTTTATAATTAATAAGATCCAATAATTATATTATGCTATATTTATTTAAGGATTTTCAATATTTTATTCCAACTTTTCCTCTCTTTGTCCCCTGAATCAATCTAATAAATATTTAAAATAAAAATCAATTTTATTTCTATTTTAATCGAATAATATTTTCTTCCATGTCCATATTTTTTAAAATTGTTTTAAAAAAGTGCTTTTTATTTATAAAATGATATATTACGAATATTTTATCCCTTCCTTGGGTTTTTAGAAGGTATTAAAAGAATGTATCTAATTTTTTTGACAAGTTCTCTTTAATATTTCTTTACAAAAATTCAAAATGATTTTTTAATCGTATACGACATTAATGGACTTATCTGTAGCTATGAAAATTTTATAAAAGTTAAAAAATTCTACACACTTTAAATGGCTTCAAAAAGAAAAATATTAACTTAATTTTTATTTTAATATTCATCTTCCATTTCCTTTATTTCTCCAAATGACATTATTTATTTTGAAACCTTTGTTTCTGATGAACTGATGGTCATCTTATATCCCTTAGTTATCTTGTGGTCATAATATCTATTGTAAAATTATATTTATTGTGACAATTGGAAATTTAATTTACCTTAAATATCCATTTTAATTATCATGTATATGTTATCACCTAAACTATAAACCATTTTTACATACAGTGTTTTATTATATATGTCATTTTATTGAATATATAAAATATTATTAAATCTATATTATTTACTGAATACAAATATTTATTGAAAAGGAATATAGTTCATGGATTAAATTTATCATTAGACAAGTGAAGAATTATTTGGACATGCATTTATGGGGAGGGCCTAAAATTTTATAGCCTCTCTATGCATCAACAGATCTCATGAGGCAAATCAGTTGGCAAAATCAAATGGGGTTTTACCAACAGTTTTAAACTATCTTGGTGAAATGTCTTGACGATATATATATCATGATTTTTGATATCATGGATTCAAATATTAATAGTTTCTATAATTTATATTTTATTTATTATTATCCATGAGATTATTGAATTGATAATATCCATGGATATCTTTTATGCTCAACTTATTAATTAAATGGCATGTGATTTCAATTATTTACCTTGCCAAATTTATTATGCCTTATCTACTCATGATATCTTCCATTGTACATAAACCTTACTGAGAATTTTATCACACTATTATATATTTTTTCCTTTCTCAAGTATATGATGATGAATTATTTGAATGAGTTTCAAGGATGAAAATAATTTAAATTTCTTGTCTTTTATATTCTATTACTAATATAAAATGGGTATCATGATTGTATCTAGTTCTCATAGACTAATAAAATGATAAGCCTTTTTTAATTATATCCCTTGTATTTATTTTAATTTAATTAATCGATCACTGACATTTGGTTATTGGATTCAGGGTTGTTACATTGGAAATTTATGTTTAAGAAAATTGGGTAATCTTATATCGAGGTATGTTAAACACTTTGAGACTGTAGAAAGGATTGGAAAGTCCATGTATCATCTATCTTTACCTTCCCAAATAAATTAAATTTATGATGTATTCTATATATCCTAGTTGATGAAATATTTTCCTAACCCATCTAATCTTCCGAATTATAGAATCCTGGAATTGGATCACGATACCACTTTGGTAGAACAACTAATATGAGTTCTTTATCATCATATTAAAGTGTTTTAAGGAAAATCCATTTAAATGATTTACATTATTTGGTAGAATGATAATTATTACCACAATATATAAGCTTTTCAATCTTTTATTAGGGGCCAATAACCTCACATTTTTATTGATAATGGTACTTGAAGAATTTATCTGGATAAAAAGTGACATGGAAAGGAAAATTATGACACCTAAGATGCAACCAGAAGGTTTTTATTGTAACAATTTTTTATTTCATGAAGTTTTTTAGTTTAGGTATGAGAATGAAAAATTCTTGAAAATTTTCAAGAAATCATGGTCAAAATTAATTGTTGAAATGGAAATGAAAGGAACCCATGCATGTTGGAAAAACCAGAGCAGTGGGCATTTCACAACCCAATGGAAAAGCAGTTAGGTCATGCCTTTTAGTAAAAAGGGGATATTTTTTATTTGAAATATATTAAATTAATTAGGATAGCCTCATTTTATTACATAGAGTTAAAAATGAATTTAATAGGATCTATAATTATTCTCTCCTCTTCCCCTTTATTCATTGGTTATTTCCTTCCATTTCATGGTGGAATATTATGGTACAAGCCTCAATATTTTTTATTCTATTTCCATGATTGAATATATTTTCTTATTAGGTGGAAATAAATTAGGGAGGGGGTATGATTTTAGGGATTGTAATATTCTCTTAAAACCATGGTCCTTAAATATTTAGTGGGCTGACATTACATAACATCATCTTCATCAATTATGGTAGGTATTTCTATACCCAAATCACTTCATGTAAAAATAAATTATGCAAATATATTTATCATTTCTATTTTACATGATTCAGGTTCCTTTTAATTGTCTAACTTAGTTTGGAAATTAATTCATGATTATTTTAAAAAATATCTATGTTTTCATGTTGATTTTTCATATAAATCATATGTATACCACCTTCCCTTAGTTATAAATATTTTAAATAAGTAAAGTAAAAGGAATATCATGAGTTATATCTTGTTTGGCTACTAATAATTTTTATTAAATTTTAAAATGAATTTTTTAAGTGGTTATAAAGTAATTAAAGATTTATTACTTAGTTTAAATAATTAATTATTTGAAATTTATTTTTTTACTTGAATTAAAATATTATTAAACTATGTTTTAATATTGTTAAAGTGTATTAAAACCCCATACATTTTATTTAATTATTTATGTGATTATTCTTGATAATTTAATCATGTAATATTGTGTATTTTTGATGTTAATGGTTTTTTTGTATAGGGAGTTTGGAGTAGTGAAATGTGGGATTTTAAATAGATGAATATGTATATTATTACATTTTTAAAGGTCGCATATAGGTTTTAAAATAGGTATCCTTAATTATAGTTCTCAATAAATTTTTAATTGAGTGTACATTCTAGATGGGTGACTCTGATCATTAATAGAGAGAGAGATAGACAAAGTTAAGTGAGTAGGTGAGATCACATCTCTACTAGCAGAGTGGTTCCATTAGTATAATTATATTTTAGGTCTCTTAGAGTTTATTATCCGATGATGTGATTTCCCACTTGATTTTATTTATCAAAAGTGTTTTATGTTTCATTTTTTTCCATATTTTCTTAATGTTAATAAGGTTTTTGTTATTGAAATTAAAAAGGTTGGTTTTCAAAGAAAATTGTATATTTTTTGAGAATGTTTTGGAATTTCTAAAATGGAATGTGTTCCACTTTCTATTGTTTAAATACAATCATGATGTATTTTATAATATAATAGGAGTATATAGAATATTTAGTGACATTTTACTTGGATTTATCCTCAGAACCCAATGACACACTTTTGTGTCTATGTAGACTTGGTTTTATGTGATGTAAATAAAAGAAAATCTCCAATATAATGTGGTGAAGAGTTTTAGAATTGTTCTTGATATGGAGGAGGCGACAAGGGGGGATACTTACTTTTCACATAAATATGGGTTATTTTTTATATCAATTTGGTTATGTATTTTGGATCTTATGTACTCTGCCTCATTGAATTCCCATATATTTTATTTCTTATATTGTTTCATTTGGACCATTTTAAGTAAATAATTTACACTTGATGGATATGTATGATATGTAATGATTAGTATGTTTAAATTTTATGTATTTTATTTCCCTTAAATATAATTTTTGATTTTATGCTTCATTTGGATGTATTTTGTTTTCAAAAAGAAGAAGTCCCCATTTCAACTCTACATGCACTTTAGCTCATATTTTGGAAACCAATACAACTGTAGCCACATAAATATTTTACCAAATCCATACTCTATGAAACCATTGAAAAACCCCACATCATAGAATGATAAAAACACTAATAGGATATCTTGATCATCTTTATCACTGAAACATAACAATAAAATACCAAAATTACTAAAAAAACAATGGAAAAAGAAAATAGTAGAAAACCCAAAATAAAAATGTCTAAAAAACAAACACTTGAGAACATAAAACTATACACAAATAAAAAACCCCAAAAAATGAAGCACCAGTAACATTTCAAAACCCAATATGTCAATTTCATTATCAAGTGATTTTATTTCACTTAATAAATTATTTCAAATAATGGTCTTATTCTTATAAGCTGTTTATTTATTTTCACTCTATCTTAAAAAAACCCTGAATATAATTTAAGAATTAGAGAAGAAAAATATGAACCTTCCTCCTAGGAACTCTAATTTATTAATAAAATGATAAATGAGTAAATTTTAAAATTTTGTAAATTTTTTATTGAAGATAATAGATTGACCAATATGTAAATGAAAAATCACCAATAAGGGTTTAACTTAACATAATAACAAGATTCATCAATGTTATTTGTGTGCCATCAATTTTGGACAAGATAAAAAGATAATGCAATAAGATAAAATTTTAAGATGAATTAAAATTCATAATAATAAATATTACCTTTTAAAATGAGATTTTAAGGATTTATAAAGATCAAAAAACATACAAATAATGAACTCACACAATTTTCGAGTAACTTAGAACTCAAAAAAATGAAATAACTGGGTTATTTGACACCCGAGACTCGGAAAACTAAAATATAAAATCTATTAAACATTAAAAACATTAAAAATTACAAAAAAAAAATTACACATTTCATTCATATTTTATGATTCTCAATATATTAATTCACTTTTAATTTTCATTTCCTAATTTTTTCTTATCAATGACAATGATTCATTTTCAATGTCTTTCCCAATGTTGTCAATTTATATGATAACACCCAACTTCTCAATTATGTGATCCCTTCCCATGTGTGTATTTTATCTATGTATGAAAATTAATGAGTCTTATGCTATAAATATTTAATTCCAACAACCATGGACTGAATCAATAAAAATAATTAATGGTTTGAATATTTTTGTGGGGTCCACATAAAAGTTTATTCTACTAGTCCACTTCTACATAGTTCCCTCCTTGTTGGAGAATATTTTCCCTCAAATATCATCGAGTCCTTGGAAATTAAATAATGAATTTATGGTTAATACCTTCTAAAGGAATATTCAATATGGGTAATAAACTGTTCAACCTTAATTAAGCATAGAGTTTCATTTTTATCCAAGAATAACATGATTTTATATTTTTTAAGGTTATGAGGATTCTTAAGTGACTATTAATAACATCCTATGGGTGTTTTTTATAAAAAGTCATGCGTGATATTGTTTATAAGATACAATTTATCAATTATCAATATAAAAATAACATGATTTTATCCAAGGATGGATTTATAAAGGACATATTGGTATAACTATCACAGTTAACAATTACTATGTATACTCACTAAGTTATGGTGTAGTGATTCTAGAATAAATATTTTCATTGATATTATTATAGTCATATTTGTGTTTTTGAGACCCTATATATCACTATAATATTTTCAACATCATATTCTTTATAGTTTCATATTTATTTTAAAACATGTCACTATCATCAATATATATTTGGATATACTTATAAATCTCCTCAAATTTCTTTATCAAATTAATTTCACTATTTGGACCATAAATTTGAAATTTTCCACACCCATATACTTATTACACTTTATATTATCACATTTAAGGGAATTAATTATCATATTTTCTACATACATTTTTATTTACTTTAATTTAACTTTCACTTTATCCATTTTATTTTATTTGATAGTATCATTAAATAATAACTAGAACAATTATAAGAGAATCTCATGTTCTATTTCTAAATGGTAATAAAATTTCTCACTAGTTTTATTAATTTGAAATTGAAGTTTCATGTTCATTAAATCCCACTAAGTGGGAGGTGTGGTTGAACCAATTGTATTCTATACAAATAATAATTCCAAAAAGTTTGTGGTGGAAAGTGTTATGAAAAGTACTGGAAAAAATTACTCAATGTAAATGAGGTTTTAAGTGCCACATGATCTATAAATAGAGTGATAAAAGAGTATGTGGTAGAATTTTCTGTAAATTTAATTGATGATAATCAAGAGAGTAAGGAATAAATACACATATACTAGCTAACGTTTCTCATATTGTAAAGGAAAAAATCACAATCTTTAGAGGTGAAGTACTATTTTTGGGTAATGTAAAGAGATAAAGTAAAAGAGGCTATTGAAAAATGTAACTCAAATTCATAATAATCGAGGCCCCATTTTACAATGAGAGCCTATGTTTATATAATGGACATAAAACATAGGAAAAATGAACCTACACAGTTTTATATGCACTTATTATTCAAAAATATGTAATACAAAAGTCACTAGTCACTTAGAATGATAAATGCAAAATATGATATTTATTAGACCTTAGAAACATTAAAAATAACAAAAAACAAAAAAAAATTATTTCTCATATAAGTTTAAATTATCATTTTCTAACAATGTGATGTTCAACATCAATGATATATTTTTAATGTTTCACCCCATTTTTTAAATTTTTTTATAATAAAATACTCAATTATTAATGATAAAATCTAAATATTGTTTTCTTCAAAAAAATACCCCACTTTCTAAAATTATAGAACTTTCCCCAGAAAATAAAAAATTTATTTAAGAAAATTAACATGTTGTAAATCATTCATAAGTTTAATTCCAATAATCTCTGGTTGGACCAAGTATTAATAATAATGGGTTGAAAATTTGGGGTCCATATTATAATGTCCTGGATACCCAAACCCACACCTGTTAAGATTCAAAACATTACTTAAACTTTAGAACCATCCAACTAATTCCAAAGGCTTAATAATAAACATGATCTATACAAAACATACCATGGGGAATTATTATCTACAAAACTCACATAACAACCCCAACATTGTCAGATAACACATTCAACAACCTTACTGTGATCATCCATTGACCCAAAGAAAACCACCATAAGAGCTCAGGCATGATTCCTGATCTCTAGAGGTTGGTGTAAATGATGAGGGATAATTAAATAAAATTTGGAAGTGATTTTCACTCTGTTATTTACAAGTAGGATATAAAATATACTATCTAAAAACCAATACAACCTATATTTATGTTATATAAATGGAAAATAAAAACCAACCCACTGAAAGGTTGAAACTGTATACCAAATGTGTACTTTTGAAATATCTATAATAACAAAAACCATCGTATATATGTACGGAACACCAATAAGACATAAAATAAAAAGCACATACCACAAAACCCCAATCCAAACCAAAATAAAACCCTAATATAATATATAATTATAAAATTATGGAAGGAAAAAAATAATAGATATAAGTATAATATATTCCATGTTACAACAACAAAAGGAATGATAATGATAGAATACAACCATATTCAGATAATAATTTTATCATCTTATCTGAAACATGAATATGCTTAGATTTTGAATCTATCATCCCTCATGCAAAGGTTATTTTTCTATTATTTAGATCACATACAATAATGTCTATAAGTATTATAAAGGAACAACTGTAGGGTGTGGGTATATCATACCCAGTAGGAAAAAACCACCCGACCCTTTACTATCATAAATTCAAGTGTATGTAGAAGAAATATTACATAGGGAATAAATAAAATAAATAATAAGAAGTTTATCAATAAAGGGATTTATGAAGTAAAATAATCACGTTTTGTTAATATGCTCATAAATCTATACTATACTATCCAAACCTGCTTCGATCCATGATTGGAATCCAAGAAAAATGAGAAGGTGAACCACCTACATCCTCTATTGGAGCCCCCATAAATATAAATATAAATATTTATATATATCTATATCCCTCCCAATATAGGAGTCCTCTGTTCTCCTAGAAATAATTTTATACATACATACATAAATATATGCATTCATGCATGCAAATATACATACATACATAAAAAAAATACATACATACATATATACATGTAATTGTGTGTGTGTTTTCACATGTATGGAGAGTGTACACATGTCCATATATGACCTCCATTATTAAATATTTCATTTCTTGTATATGAAATATAAAATAATACAAATTCTCTATATATCAAACAACATTTATCACAACATGTGTGCATGGAAAAAAAGAAAATAAATATAAATGGTAGCTTGTATATGTGTAATAAATGGAAATAAACATCAATGAAATACTATAACATGAATTACATATCATAAATTAGCATGTAAATAATCAATGAATCAATTCAAAGTATAATTATCATTATACATGTAAGAGTTAAAATTTATCAACCATTAGTTTTATAAGAAAATTTCAAAAATAATTTTTAGAAGAAAACAATTTTTTAGTTATTTCTCACTCCACCCCATGGCACTAATATCATAAAAAATATTAAGATATTAAATAGAAATTAAGGATCACTTATTGAATGATCTAATTAATCCTAAACCATAAGTTAAAGGAGTAGAAAATTCCACCACCTGAGAAATACAAAATAACCTAGGTTAATAAAGATCAGGTATTTAATCATATTCCTTTAGAATAGAATAAATTCGGAATAGGAAAGAACACCTTACCTCAAGGACAATAATAAAAAACCTCTACTACTACCTAAAATGAGGTTGGATGAGGAAGAAGGTGGATTTGAAAACCTTTTTGTAATTGGATATGATGGAATTTTTTTACTCCAATTCATTTTTTATATTATCTAATAATCTATTTTTTAACTAGGTTGAGAGGGAACCCTTACATGAACCAAAGGTATAGAGTCTCAAATGAAAAATTAGATAGCCCATAGTCTAAGGGGAAAAATCCCTTATAACTTTTTAATGACCTGACTACATTGGAATAGATTGTTCATAACACCTGTTCATGTCTACATCTAGCTCACCACATGACATTACTAATGGATTCTAGTGTCCTTGAACATAGTTTCATGGGTAGATGGATATAATAATATCCATCCTTCTATCATGGGTCCATTTTTCTCCACATGATCATTACTTCTTCTCTAATCCATCATCCTGATGTTTCTCTAGTAAGTCCAAGATACTCTTCTTCTTGGACCTAAGTCCATGTCACCTAAATCCCCCAATATTTTTTTCCTATATTCCCTATGGCCTAAAGTCCCATGGATAACCAGAAGGACCATTTAATGTTCATGGGGTTCTTACCACTAAGACAAACATTATATTCATTAGGGATTCACGTAACTACTATGAACAAAGTTGAAAACATGCAAAGAGAGGTTCCTCCCACCTTAGATTCACTTAATGGTAGTAGCTACATATCCTCTATGAGGAATCCAAATGAGTAAAAAATAATGGATTCAAGGAGAATAGATAAAGACAAGTGATATCTAACTAGAAGTAGCTACAAACTAATATATGAGAGAAAATATTAAGGGTTTTTTATTATAGGATAAATTTTGAAGTTTACAAGATCATATTATCTTTTATTTAAATTGAATTTATTCTTCCAATCATGTACTGGGTATATGGACATAAGTTACTTGGTGTCAATACTAGGAGAATCTTTAGTAATTCCAAATACCACCAGGTACTCATTACACCTTCATTGGGTACCCGATGCCACTCCAATATCTTTATCATTCTCCATTTCATCCCCCTCAATTTAATTATCATCCCACACAACTTAAACTATAATGATTACAAATTTAAGATATAAATCACTAAATTAAGCACTAAACTAAAATGGTGAGTTTTATTATAAACTCCCACCATATATCTTATCAACCTCAATAGTCTTTAACAAAATTTCAAAGTAAAAAACTTTGGCCATTGAGCTTGAACCTTGATTTCATGCTCATATGTTTCATTATAAAGATATCCATGCTATATCTATACCTAAAACAAAGGAATAAAAATACCACAAAGGTCCTTCTCATTTCAATCAATAATATAAATATCTTTAACCATAAAATAATAATACACTTTTAATTATATATCTTCTAACAAAAATTACTTGAGTATAATCAAACATATGACTCCCTAATTGTGAAACATGGAAGACACTATGTATAAAAATGAACCACTATTTGAAATCCAATATGTAATATATTTCTCCAAAGTGCTCCAAGATCTCAAATGGCCCAATGAATTATAGAGTTAGTTTCCCTAGATTTCACATCCACTAGTGACATAATCATGTAAAAACTCAAATAAATACATGACCACTAACCTATAATGTTAATAGTAATCACCTAAGATAAACATAATAATTATTTACATTATGAGCAGTTTTCAACTACTTTCGAATCAATTTCACATGTTCATACATCTCATGAACTATCCTAGGACCAATCAAATATTATTCATTGACCTCTATCTAATATAGTACATCACATCATGAATTATTATAGATTTCCTAAAATAGAGATATTTGGGTGGAAAACCGATAGCCGTTATCATAAGAATACTCTATAAGTGATAAATGATCATCTTAAAAGACACAAAATAAAGGATTAATGTCTTTATAATATTTAATTTCAGAAGACTAAATCTATCTATCAAAACTCAAATTTTATAAAAGGAAGAATTCCACCAATGCTTTGAGAATATTGATGAATTTTTAATGGGGGATCAAATTTTATGGCACCCACAACTTATGCCTAGCTTAATATAACACTAGATTCACACTTAATTTTCCACACTTTAAACTATACCTTTACAACACCATGTTTCCTACTCATGATAACTTTTCACTTCCCAGACTCTCTGCACCCACATTGTGTGACTTGTTCAAAGTAGATGGGAACCCCAAGAGGTTATTGAATATTAATTGGGATCCTCAATCCCATTTACAATATGGGGACTCCCATCCTCCTATTTTGACACCAAATGTAATAGGATAAAGTCTAACAATATATGATTTTAATAAACCAAAACATAGGATATCCATGCTATCCCTTTAGGAAATTATCAAATATAAACTAAGGGTAAAGGATATAAATTAAGGTCATTTGTGACTTTTAAGGACCATGATCATTTTTTCTAGGTTATCAGGAAGACTATGTTAATGGGACCCTCTTAAGAGGATATCCTATGAAACCAGAGGGATATATCTCATCATCAAGTTTTTCATCAAGGGCTATAACATAGTTTATCCTTAATGAACTATTCTAAATTATCAAGGGACACCCAAATGAGTTATCATTCACTCAGTACTCCAATATAGTGTGTTATTAAACATTTTATACCTTTCCAAGTGGGATATCTTTTATTAGGTCTCCAATTCAGAATACTTTCACCCATTGTGTTCTCCTCCATATGGTGCCCATGTTTGGACCACTAAAGTTGTGCCTAGATAACCTAACTAGGTGCCCATTATCCTAATATATCATATTATTATACTTCATAAAAAGTTGACCTAACCATGTTCCCCATGTCCTAGGTCATCTATTAGGGTTTGTGTAAGATTCCAATCCTTCTGGAGATGTATCATAATTTTTTTTAGTTAATATATTACCTTTTTATCATACTTTGGGTTGGTGTTACTTCAGGTCCATTTTAAGTGAACTTGGATAATTTTATATTCCCATGGGTCTATATAAAATTGGTGCATGGTTATGGAAAACAATGTGGTTTCCCCTAGGAAACTGTGCCCCCTCCCCCATTTTGAGCCACCAAAGGGGGAACATGGGTTGACCCAATTGTGTAGCCATCCCATCCAAACTGTGAACCCTTGGACATAGGGGGTTTTCATGGATGGATCAAATTATTTTGAATAGTTTTCCCACCTAGGAGTAACCATTAACCGCAGATATTAGGGGTGTATGGTATGGGCACATAGTTTTTCAAACCATGCGGTCCACCTAGGAAACTCTGTGCACAGGTTTTTAGCCCCCTATTAATTTAATCGAAAATTTCCAATCCCCTGTTTTATATGCCTAATCACCCACTCTAGTCCTAATATGATTTAATTTTCTCTTTGAGGATCCCAAGAGGATTCCTAGGCTTCTAAAACTCTATTCATTGCAAATCAAAGATCCAATGGAAGGATCAAATCCTCTAAAGTAAGTGACTTATTCTTTGATTAGGTTCATCTTCCTCCCATATTTTTCTCCCTTTAAAGAGGGATGAATCCTCCCATTTTAGATGGTTTAGATCTTGGTTTTAATAGATATTTTTTGGATATTGATCCAAGTTTTTTATTATAGATCTCATCTTCCTTTGAAAATTTGACCGTTCTACATCAAATTAATGGATAAGGTTTGGAGATCATTTATCAATAATCCTATTATAAGTGTTATAATTTATAATTCCCATAGGCTTGATATTGATCTTGTGCGGTAGTTATATTGATGCTTTTACACATTGTGAAATTTATAATAAATTAAGATGTGAACCGAATTCCCTGAAATTATGAGACCCTTTATAGATCATATTCTATTGTATATTATGAGATTAGGAATGATGTAAACCCATGGGGTATTCTAGCATTAATGAAATGAAGATTCCAAGAATGTATAAGGTAAAATTGTGGTTTTATGAAATTAAAATAAATCATTATTTTAGGTTTTATATTGGGATGTAAAGGGGATAAAAAGCTTAACCTTGAAGGGTTAATGAGTTGTGTAATGATTGATGATAAATGAATTAATATGGGATTTCACATGTTGTTCCTTATGATAAACATAAATAATCATGGTCATGTCTGATAAATGAAATTGTTAACCATTTTGAGAATGGTTGATAAATGAGTTATGAATGTGGAACCATGATATGTATATATTTAAATGTGAACAATGAGTTGTGGTTGATAGACTGATGCTCTAAGTACCCATGGGGTGCTAGACTATTTCTCAAGGCCCCCAATGCATAAATTTGAACATTGAGTTGTGGGTGAGGGACTGATGTTCCAAGTAAACATGAGGTTCTATATTGATTCTCTAGTCCCCTAACAAATATTTATATATGAATCTGAACAATGAGTTTTTGGTGAGGGAATAATGCTTGAATTACACATGGGTTGTTAGAATGATGCTTGAGGACCCTTATTCATGAATGAAATTTGAATTAAATTGAATTATGAAAGCCCATGAAAAGAGTAAAATGTAACATACCTATGGTATATGGTTTAGAATCTGGAATAGGCTGATGTAGGTATGATGTGGTTGATTGAATATTAATAAATGTGAAATATTTTTAATTTTTCAGTTGATATTTATTCTTTATACAACTGCATGCACTGTTTTGAATGGATATTACTTTAGACACCGTTGGTGGTGGCCTACTGATCTGTAACCACACCCTAATCAATCTTTTGGATGGGTACCCAAATAGACTTCATGTTTGTGGGGAATGATAAGAGAAATTTACCTATGTTAGATGGATGAGTTAGGAATTGGGATGGATCATGGATAAGGGAATAATATATGATATTGGGACCCACTTGGGAGATTTCAATGTGTCCTTATTTTGGGTTTTCATTAGATACTTGGAAATTATATGGAATGACATATTTACTACTTTGGTTTATGGTAATTTTCCTTGTTTTGAATTTATTCATGTGTTGTTTGGCTGATTATTTATTATAGTAGTATCTTGGTCATATTTCATATTGATTTATTCTATTGTGATACTTTGATAAATAGGGTATAATCTCCCCATGTTACATATTAGAACATCATTATATGTAGATAGCCTCTGACATATGGGGAAGGGCACATGATGTCATGTGGTGAACTAGGTCAGGGCATTGGTATGTGGCACCTAGGTCCGAACATTGAAAAGTGGTATTAGAGGAAATTGTTTCTTCTTCTTAGTTGTGTTATTATTTTGGAATGGTATACATGAGACTAAGATGAGTTGGGCCTTGGTCATGAGCTTGTGCATGGGAGTAACTAAACAATGTGTGGGGGAAAACCTAATTACCAAGGGTGGGATTGTTGTTCTCGATGTTTACTATTATAGTTGGATGTTATATCACATTGGGTGATTCACTAGTTGTGTGATGTTACTATTTTTTTGGGATTTTAATAATGGAATGATATGAATCAAGTGTTGAGAATGCATGAATCATTTTAGAATGGAGTAATTTATGTGTCACGCATCATATTTGGCATGCAAGGAAAAGAAAATCATGAGTGAGTTTTGGGAAATGAATATTATTTTATTTATTTTATTAATTCAAATGAAAAGGTTCATGATGATAAATTAATTATTATGGTTAAAATATGTTAAATATTTCAAATTGAAATGGTAAAAATAGTTATATACTGATAAAAATAAAAAAATTTAAAATGAAAAGCTGGCTACCCTATGTTAGACACGACCCAAGATAGGGATGGTTGAGGGTAGTGATAGTGCCTCAGTTTTGACTGTGGGGCAGTGTATGTGGGATGGATGTTACGAATTTATGAGAAAGCCTCTTTCGTAAATGTGTTAATGATTTTTTATGTGTACTATGATGTTTTTTTGGAATTATAAATACATTCCACCTTGACGGTGTTTATTAATTGGATGATAGGAGGGAATTGATGGAAATGATCCTCTAGTAGTGGGACAAGAGGCCCCGATAGTTATGACTGAATGGGAAGGAGAGAGGTTCCATGATAACATCAATCATTTTATGTAGTTTATCGAAAGATACCCAAGGAAAGATAAACAGAATATGTCTGATCTGACCTGGGAGTTCCAGTTGCAGCACCATCAGACATTCATTAGAGAAGGTGGACCTGATGTAGCTGAGTTTTAGATTGAGTCAATCTATAAAATTATTGACCATTTAGAGACTCCTACAGAGAAAATTTTCAAGTTATATTCTTATATGTTACAAGTTCAAGAGGAGAATTGGTGGGATATTCAGGCTCAAGATGAGTTGCTAGAGACCATGATATGGAAGGATTTTCAAGAGAAATTCCTTGAACACTTTTACCCATAGATGCTCAGGAAAGAATTGGAAATATAATTTATGCGGTAAACCCAAGGAAGTATGTTAGTGATGAACTATGATGGTCACTCACCAAATTTTAGCGCTTTGTCCCATCACTGGTAGGGGATGAGGAAACTACTGTGAGACATTTTTAGGAAAAACTTAAATGTTAGATGAAGTCCCAAGTTAACATCTTCTGATTGAATAAGTTTGTTGAGGTTGATGAATTAGGGTCTCGTTTCTAAGGGGAACTCGAAGGAGGCTTCCAATGGAGGACTGGAGGTTTTTTTGGATGAACAAGAGGTATATATTATTATGGTTGGAGACATATCTATGATAAAATCAACCAGGTAAGTGAAAAGAAAAGTATCTAAGGATAAGGATCGGCTACCCAAAGTAGTAATTGAGTGTACTGCCATCAGTGCAATAGGTTGGGTCACATTCATAGTCAGTATCCCAGACCAATAGTGGATTGTCGAGCCTATGGTTGGATGAGAAACATATATATTTATTGCAAGAAAACTTGATCTATGGTTAGTGATGGAGGATCTAGGCTAAACCAAAATATTGGAAGGAGGTCTTCTACCCCATACCAATCACGGAGTTAGAGCTCTACCAGTCATTCTAGTCAGGGTTGAAGATATGGTAAATTAGGGTAAGAACACTTGTATCAGTAGAGTAGTGAAACTAAGGGGACTCGGAATGGAGCACATGGTAGGGGAATATGATAGTTACATGAAACTCATCCTATAATTGTGGATAATGAGGCTGGACCATCGATAGTTTGAGGGATAATTATTATATATTTTATGCTTGCAAGATATTTTTTTGGTACATATGAATCACTTTCTTTTTTATCAACACAACTTGAGAATGGTTTGATTCTGATGGTGGAGTTTATGAGTGGGGTTATGATGATAAACACACCACTTGGTGTACGATCGAATGAAATATGTCTATACAGGCGATGCTCTCTCATGTTTGGTGAGTATCATTTCCTTTGGGATATTTACATACATGGAATGTCAGGTGTTGACTTGATTTTGGGTATGGACTAGATGGTATCATACCCACCCCAAATCGATTAATACCATAGTATTTAAACCTTTAAGTCTCTTGAGGGTAATATTTATTCTCATTGAGGAGAATGAGATATCCGAGAAGGCTATGCAAGGATAGTTCATCAACAACTGGGGGATCTCACCTCCCAGGTTTCAAGTATTTTTTGAATGTTGAGGTCATGAATCATTGTGTATTTCCACCTTTAGTATATCAATTTTAAGATGTGTTTCATATATACTTCATTAGGATTCCACCTAAGAGAGATATTGAGTTCATAATTGAGCTCATATTTGGAGATGAGATAGTTTCTATTCCACCTTATAGAATGGAACCAACAGAGCTTCAAGAGTTTCAAACTCAGCAATAATAATTTATGGATAAGGGATTTATCCATTTGAGTATGTCTCCTTGGGGTTATTTTGTTTTTTTACTAATAAGGCTATCAGGACATTGAGTTTGTGTTTCGATTACCAAAAGTTAAACAAGACGACTGTTAAGAACCAATATCCTCTTATATGCATCGATGATCTCTTTGACTAGTTGGGAGGATCTTCTATTTTCTACAAGATTGACTTGAGGTTAGGTTATCATCAATTGGGAGTTAGACTGCATGATATAAAATAGGTTTCTTTTAGAAGTAGGAATGTCCTATATAAGTTCATAATGATGTTTTTTGGGCTAATGAATGCCCCAACTATGTTAATTGACTTGATCAACTGAACCCTTCACCCAGCTTGTGGTTATTTTTATGGATGACATCATGGTTTACTCTAAGAATCATGAAGATCATGCCAAATATCTTGATATCATTCTGAGTACATTTAGAGAGCATCAGCTCTATGCCAAGCAATCTAAGTGTCAATTATAGTTCAAAAGGGTAAATTTCATGGGTCACATTATCTCTTAGGTAGGTGTGTTAGTGGACCCAAAGAAAGTTAGGCAGTTTTTTACTAGGATCAATCCAATAATTATTTTAATATTTGAATCTCTTTGGATTTAGTGGGATATTGTTAGAGATTCATCCATGAATTTTCTCGCTTGGCAGAACTTCTTTTGGGTTTAACCAAGAAGGGTATAATGTTTTAATAGTCTGGATCATGTAAGAATGATTTCCAAGATTTGAAGATTTGTTTAACTACGAAACCAATTTTGATTCTACCCAATCTAGCTTAGGAGTATACCTTATTTTGTGATGCATTCAAGATCAGACTTGGAGAATTTTTTATGAAGGGAGATCAAGTTGTGGAGTATAACTCATGATATTTGAGGACACTTGAATGGAATTATCCTAAGAATGACCTCGAGTTAGACATAGTGTTTTATTCATTAAATTGTTAGAAACATTACCTATTTGGTGAAAGTTTTATTGTGTATACTGATCACTAAAACATAAATTACATATGTTCACAATGATATTTGAATCTTTGAAAGTGGATATGGGTTGAGTTTATACAATAGTTTGATTTTGATCGAGCCTATATAAAAATAAATGGAATTAACTTTGTTGATACTTGGAGTTAGAAGAAATAGATGCAGGAGGTCAAAGAGTCTGACTTTGAGTGGAAGATGATGGCATTGCTCACTGAGATTCATATGTGTGTTCAAGAGGACTAGGAATGGATAAACCCTGTATCCTTATTAGTTGAGTCCACACTTCTGAACTAGATCAAGAAAAATAAGCATGAGGACCTGGAGTGACTGACATTAAGGGACTGTTTTGAAGGTGGGCAGCCACCTCTTGATTGGACCATAGACGAGGATGAGGTCATCTATGTTTGGGGCCATGTTATTGTGCCTATGTGTACGTGTAAGGAGTTTATGTATGAGTTTCATGACTCTAAGAGGGAGGTGAATCATTTTGTGACTTATATGTACCATGAAATGCATCAACAGTATTTGTGTGAATGCATGAAAAAGGAGATTGTGGATTTTTTGACAGGATGCTACACTTGTCAACAGGTGAAGGATAAGAATCAATAGCCTGGTGGTCTGTTACATCCATTTCCCATTCCGAAATGGAATTTGGATGATGTTACCATGGATTTTATGGTGGGTATTTCTAGGATACCTTAGAAGAGCGATGCGATATAGGTGATTGTGGGCTGGTTGATAAATTTAGCCCATTTCTTACCTATCTACGGAACATTCATAGTTAATTAGTTGGGGGAGATATATGTTTAAGGGATAGTCTATTTTTATGGGGTTCTATAGATAATATTTTTACATTCTGATTCACTATTTACATTATTATTATAACAATGATCACATAAGAAATTGGGTACCCAGGTGTTTCTAAGTTTGGTTTTCTACCCACAAACATATGGGAAATTGTAATGTACTATTCAAGTGCTAGAGGAAATGTTGTGATAATGCCTCCTAGACTTTGGGGGATCTTGGGGGAAGAACTTAACACTTTTTGATTTTTCATACAATAAAGATTATCCGGAAACTATTTAGATGACACCATATGATGTACTTTATAGAAGGCCATGTAGATTACCATTATGTTGGATGGGGGTAGGTGAGTTAGAGTTGCTGGGACCAAGTGTCAAGTAGGAGATGTCAGAATAGGTTCATTTGATTCAAAAATGTATGGCTATAACTTAGAGTATAAAAAAATATTATATCAATCTACATTATTTACATCTTGATTTTATATTGGGTGATCAATTATTCCTTTTGGTGTTTCTGATATTGGAAAACCATATGATTTAGAGGTAGGGAAAGTTAGTTTCGAGGTTTAAAAAAAACTAGATTGTGGAAAGGATCATACTGGTGGAAAATCAACTGGCTCTTAGATAGAGATATAATTCTATGCATGATGTTCTTAATGTGTCACCAATTTAGAAGTATCACCTTGACCCTTCTCATGTCATCAACATTGATAATGTTGATCTTGTGGCTGATGAATCCTTTGAGGAGAATCTGATTCATGGTGTGGATCATAGTGAGAAATTGTTTTAGGGAAAGACTATGTCATTAGTCAAAGTGTTATGGTAGTATGGATTTGTTCTGAAGAAAACATGGGAGAGGTAAATAGATATGTGGTATTAGTGGAATGAGCTTTTTTACCTCATAATATTAGTGATTCATTGAAGTGTAGCTATAGGATGATTTGCTATAAGGTGAGGAGATTTTAGGATCCCAACATTTCTGAAGATGTATCAAACTTGTTTTCCATTAATATTTTACACTTGTTTTGATCATAAATTGGGTGGATATTTATCTGAGGCCATTTCAGGTGAATTTTTAGAATTTTGGAAGCCTATGGGGTTTCAAAAAGTTGGAGTATGGTTAGGGAAAAACCATATAATTTTCCCTAGAAAACTGTGCGCCCCATTTTGAGCCACTGAACGGGGTGCATGATTTGACCAAACTATATGTACACCACATAAACTCTATACACCCTTGGAAAAAGGGTTCATTCAAGGTTGGTGCATGTTTTTTCAAACTGTGAACCCAACAAGGAGTGACCATGCACCCCAGATAGTAGGGGTTCCTGGTTTTTCAAGCTGCACATACCACCTAGGAAACCCTGCATGTTGGTTTTTAAAACCCTGAAAATTTAATTAAAAATTCTGGGACACCCGGTTTATATCCCTAATCACCCTCACTCAGCCTAATATGATTTTATTTACACTTGGAGGCTCCCAAAAGGATTCATAGCCTCCTCGAACTCCTTTATTTATGAATCGAAGATCTAGTGGAAGGATTAAATCCTCTTTGGTAAGTGATATCTTCTTTAATTAGGTTCCTATCTCTATCTTATCTTTCTTTTCCTTTATAGAGGTTTGAATCCACCCATTATTGATGGTTTATATCTAGGTTTTAATGGATCTTTTTTTTCCAGATATTGATACTAGGTATTGATCCTATATCTCCTATGTCCTTGTGGATTCGTCTATTCTACATAGAATTGAGGGCTAAGGTTAGAAAATAATTCATAAAAAATCCTAAGTTAGGTGGTGAAATTCATAATTACCATAGTATTGATATTGATCTTGTGTGGTAGTTGTATTTTTTCATTTCCACATTGGGAAATTACTAATAAATTTATATGTGAACTTAATTCCATGAAATTGTGTGAATTTTCACAGATCCTATTTGACCCGTTGGAGATTATGAGACCAGGAATAATGGAAACCCATTTTTCATTTCAATATTCATAAAATTAAGAGTCTTGGAATGTACAAGGGGGAATTTCAGGTTTGCTAAATTGAATTAAATCCTTATTTCATGTTTGATAACTGGTTTAATGGGGATAAATGTATTAACTATGAAGGGTTAATGAGTTCTGTAATAATTTATGAAAAATAAATTAACATGTGATTGAATATGTTGTTCCTTATGATAAATATAAATAACCATGGTCATTTTTGATAAAAGAAATGGTGCACCATGTTGATAATTATTGATAAATGAGTTATGAATGTAGAAACAATATATATATATATATATATGTGAATATAAATATAAATATGTGAAAAATGTGTTTTGGGTGATGGACTGATGCTCTGAGTACCCATGGGGTGCCAGATTACTACATTGGGTCCCCGATGCATGCATGTGAACAATGAGTTGTGGGTGAGGGACTGATGCACCAAGTATCCATGGGGTTCTTGATTGATGCTCTATAACTTGATGTATATTTATATATGAATATTAACAATGAGTTTTGGGTGAGGGACTGATGATTTAAGTACCCATGGGATACCAGACTAATGCTCTAGGCACCCAATTCATGAATGAAATTGGAATTAAATTAAATAATGAAATCCCATGACAAGATTAAAATGTAAAATCCCTATGGTTTATGGTTCAGAGTCTAGAACGGGATGAAGAGGGTATGATTTGGTTGATTAAAGAATAATAAATGTGAAAACTATTTACTTTTTTCATTTGATCTTTATTATTTCTACAACTACATACACTGTTACAGAATGGATATTGCTTTAGACACTATTGGTGGTGACCTACTGGGTTATACTCACACTCTACATGGGATGCCTAATTGGTACCTAAATAGACTTCATGTTTTCTTAATAGGATAAGGAAAATAGTCCTATGTCAAATGGATGAGCTGGTATTCCGGTTAAATAACGGATGGGGGAACTAGATATGATGTTGGGACCCGTTTGGTAGTTGTTAGTGTGTCTTTATTTTGGGTTTTCAGTATACACTTGACACTTGTATGGAATGACATATTTAAAACTTTGGTTTGTGGTCATTATCCATATTTTAGATTTATTCATGTATTTTTACGTTGATTAATGAATATTTTAATATATTGGTTATATTTTATATTGATTTACACGATTTTAATGCTTCGATGAAGAGGGTATAGTCTCCCCACAATACTTTTTATAACCTCGATACCAGTTAAAAGCCTCTGGTATACGGGAAGGTGTTACTAAGGTTACGTGGTTAACCCACTCAGGGCCCTGATATGTGGATTTCAGGTCAGGAAGTTATAGAATACACGTAGATCAAAATAACAATCCAGTATAAAAACCCATCTGGGTGCCCCATTCTATGAGGTCCTTTAATTGGGATGAAATAATTTACCAAAAGGCCTTTCCAACATTTTATATCCCAAAACAATACACTTTTAGGTCATATATACTTATTCCTCCTCTATGGGATTTTTATTAGGTCTAAGACCCAACTGTTTATCATTCGGTCATATCACCCATGAGTCTATTATTACATCCCTATATATTTATCCATAGACAAGAGTTAGGTGTGAATATTCAGGCTTTGTAACATGGTATCAACCTTAACCATTTCCTCTATGATGATATCACCACTATATCCTATAATTGAGCCATAAATACCATGGGACTCCTACTAAGTGTAATCCATAACTATATCCTCTCATACCTAGTTATTAGTATTCATGATGAACCAAAAAGTTTTTCTCATGTCAAATTCCCAAAAAAAATTGTTTCTAGGTTTCTTTCACCTAGTTTTACATCCCATATGAAATTAAATAGCTTAGAGTAGATCCTAGCCATATGAAACTAAATTTCAAGATAACCTAATCCTTGTTTCAAGACTTAAAAAGGCACATAATTGGTTCTGATTACATGTGTTGAACCCACTTGGTGTTGAGTTTTAATTTTTTTTTCAACACGAACAAAGAAAATAAGTATGATATCAATATGTTTGAGAAGGTAATATTGGAATAAGAATATAGGTTCCATGAAAATTTATTATTATTTTTTTGATTTTTGGGTAATGAATAAAGATTAAAGAAATACCTTGGAACTTGGAAGTGTGTTACTTCCACTATTAATTAGATGGAAAAGTATTTTAATTTCTTAAAATATTTCTTGGAGACAAATTTTATACTAATGAATGAAAAATCTAGTTAAAAGGATATTAAAACTATTAGTTGATTGTTTATGAATATAATTGGTTTAAAATTTTTTTTGGAAGCAGATATTCTAAGAGGAGTTCCATGGAGTATTGATATTGAGGGATATTCTGACTCAATAAAGAATTTTAGAAGTTGTATGAGGTTAAAGAAGAATATTGAATGGATAGAATATTAATAAATATATATCCCTATGAATATCATGCATGAAGGATGTTATCCATTTGGATATATCTCTTAGATAATGTCATGATAAAAAAGGAGTTGAATCTAAAATAAGTTCTATGTTAATCATAAAATGATGAAAACACCACCATTAAATATGTGATTAATTTTTTATGATGTTTTTATTTCCAAATGATTTTGAAATTAGGTTGAAAATATTTTTGAGGATTTGATAAATTCCTAAATCCATTTGATGTATGTTGTAACACCTTGAAAATTGTAAAAGAGTAAATTTTATTTGATAGTGTATAGAATATTGAGACTTTTTACTGTATTTAATATTTTAAATAATGTTAATACATTCTATAGATTTCAATGAACAAAATACTGAGTTAGATTTCATCTCACACAACAATGACATTGTTTGATTGCTTTCGTTACACGTATCACTGAGTTTTATCGAGAAATATTATATTATTAAAATATTATTACTTAATATAATAAGATATAAAATACCCATTAAAATAGAGGTTATGAATATTAAGGTATAAATTAGGAATATATATGGCCTATAAAATTATAACATGAATTCATTAGTTACTAATTAATTAGAAATGAAAATATAAATCGATTGAATATGAAGGAAATATTTTTACAATCACAAAAGTGATTTTTCTTAATAGATTAAATTAACTACTATTATTGAATTATATTAATTAAATATATAAGTTATATATGTAATAAAATATTTTTTATATTCAACCAATTGATTTTATATTCATAAGCCGAGAAAAAACCCAATTTTACACATAAAAACCTATATTTTTATAAAAGAAATTTTACCACATTTTAATAGAGAACCTATTTTAAATCCATTTTTTTAAAATTTTATAAATTATGTATGTAAAAATGAATTTTTTTTAAATAATAACATAAAAATTATCTTAGGGTGAATTTTTTTAATTTTTATGCAAAGTTTCATTTTTTGATGAAGAGTGAAAAATGCTGAATATTAATTCAAATCTGTTTTTTTGTATAGTTTATTTATATGGTTAAATTAAATTTTTGATTGTTTTTAAATTTTAATTAGAAAAATTTTAAATATATTTATCCAATTTTGGTTTTTGGAATAAATTTTACTTTGAAATTGGATATAAAAACTTATCAAACTTTTGAACATTTTTACATTAAAACCCCGCTTTTTCACCCCGTCTGCGGGGTTAAATTTAAATTTATTCATTACAATTATGTGATTTTAATTTGGAAAAATGGATTAAATATTTGGAATCATAATAACTTATAATTTATAATAAGTTAAAATTATTTTCTTGCCTAAAATATTAGAGGAAGTAATTAAAATTAATTACAACGATTATGAGAAAAGTTAGCTTAACAAGGGACTAAACCTTAAACATAAGGGCTAAAATGACCTAGAAACCTCTAAAAAAGACATTTTATGGAAATATTTATACCCTATAATCCCTTTAATAAAATTTTGAGCATTATTGGAGCCACTTTACATGGGAAAAAATGTGGGTGGAATTCCCTTTTAAAAATTTACAAGACTGCCACTCCTCCTCCACTATTAAAAGGCAGTCACCACTCCCACTTATTCAAACCTATAAAGCCCTTTGGATCACCCAAAATATTCCAAAATAAGATCCAAACATCCCTAACCTACACCTATAAGCCTCAACTTCGGAATAAATAGAACCAATGAATCCTTTTGGTGCAAACCAAAAGAAGATACCTAAAAAAGTGGTAACATTCTTCAATGTACATTTATGTTTTATTTGTTTATATAATAGTTAATTTATTATCATTACCTGATTATATAATAAAAAAATTATCCGAAATATACTGATTTGTTTTTATGTTAATGATTAAACCAACACCTACACACACTTCCATCAAATGTGTAACGAACTTACAATTAGTGTATGACAAACTATCACCTCATGAAATAATGCTGTTTGTTTTTCCTATACCACCTCTCATGGTTGGGAATTATGATGGAAATAATATTATTATATGATATATGTGATATTTATTTTTTATTCATACATCTTTAATTTATGTAAAATACATACCTTTATCTTTTTTATTTTTTGGGAATATGATAACATTGTTTTGTGGAAGTGTGGACTATCACCTCTTCAAACTGATGAGATTTGTTCATGTTATACATGAATGTATAAAAGATGATTTTAATAAAAATATATGAAATATATGATATAAATATAATAATGTAATTATAATATTAATATATATATATATATAATTTACTTTTCATTCTTTTAAATATGATAAGGAAATGGAAGTAGCGTTCATGCGTATGTATGACCTACTGTCTCCATGAACGATGCATTTCATTTCCTATATCAAAATATTATGGATTATTATAAATACATATATAATGAATATATATTATATTTATATAATGTTTTAAATTATTTATATTATTAAATCATGATCTAATTAATATTAACAACAAGTAATAAATCAAAACATACTTGAGAAACTAGGTAATTAACACCCAAAATAGTGAAAATAAAGAAATATTACTAACAAATGGGTAATAAGATATTATATTAAGATCATATATGATATAAGAAATATTAATATGGTTATTTAATAAGTTAATAACTTATTTAAAACCATTATACATAAATTTAAAGGATGTTCACCCAAAATGAAATGAAAGGTATGATATTTTAATCTCACTTTTTACATATGTGAGATAAATGTCATATTCACCATTTACCTCTTTTGTGTTGTGTGTCTACTAAAATTTTTAAAATATTATATCATGAATTATTATAACATAATTTTATTTTTAGTTCCAATATTAATTATTTCTTCTAAGGGGATTTGAATTAAAGGTTACCAGGTGGTAAATAATTTCAAAACCCGATTCCTTTTCATTGGGTTATATTACATACTTATTGTTATTAATATTATAAGATTATGTGTGTAATAAATTTTTGAAATATGTTTTTGGATTTAAAATTGTTTTATGTGGATTTAAATTTGGCACACATAATAAATTAATTGATTCATTCTCACATTAATGTTATAGTCTTTTCAAGGGTTTACATCACAATCTATTTTTATTAGAGATTGTTTACACGTGAATTTAAATTAGAGGAAATTAATGGATCGTTATTTAATAATTCATTTAATTTTATTATCCTATTTTTATTAATGAACTTTTCTAAGTAATAGTACCACTTTCCCACTCTTTTTTAGTCAAATTTTTTAAGAAAATGTTTACAAGAAAACCTAACTTCATTTCTCTCTTTAGCCAGAGAACTTGTTTTCTTCTAAAAAACCAATTTTATAATAAGCTTTTCAAAAATGTTTTAAAACATTAAAAAAATATTTATTAAATAAATTTTTAACCTTTTTAAAAAACATTTTTCAAAGGAATCTTCTTGTCACTTTCAGAAAAAAAGAAATTTGTTAACATTTTACCTTATAAAAAGAATGTTTTTTACCTTGTAAGACATGTACAAAATTACCCACCATCATTTCTTGGAAGCTTCCTTTGTAAGTTTAAAAGGTTAATTTTTAAATAAGTTTTTTAAAAGTTATTTTAAAATAAAATTATTTTATAAAACCTTTTCAAAATGAAAGGGATACATTCCTCAATAATGTTTTTAAAATATATTTTATTCTTATTTTAGTTCATCAATGACAAGAACATTTAATTTTCTCAAAATATGATATTCTGTATTAATACCATCCTTATTATTCCTATGTATGGCTTAGGATTCCCTTAACCAAGGGTAGTATTGAAATTAAATTCCTTGATTTTATTTTTATTCTCCCCTTGAAATATTCAATTTCCATTGATCATTGAACATTAAATTTCCCCTAAATATCCATATCATTTATATAGATATGATAATTTCATAAACTATATACCATTTTTACATATGGTGTTTAATTTTAAATTTATATTATATCTAGGTAATTTTTGATACGTCAAAATCTTTTTCTCAATGCATATATTTGATATGGCACATTATTCATGCCTAAATTGATTATTCGATATCTAAGGAATGCTTTGGATATGTACAACATGGGTGGGGCTTGATTATAGATATCCCCATGATGAATTGGTAGTATCATGGGAAAAATAAATTGGATATCCTAAGATAATGGGTTTCTAACCTACTATGTTATAAACCATCTTGTGAAAGGTCTTTACGGTAAATGTACCATGAACCTAGGGAACATGATGTCCAATAATTAAGGATTGAATTCATTTTTATTTAGTTATTATTATCCAAGAGGTTTTTTCTTTGACATTATCTATGGATGCATTTAATTCTCAGATCATTGATTACATGGAATGTGTGTTTAGTTATTTACCATGTCATATTTACCATTCCTTATCTAGTTATTTTACATGGAATGTGTGTTCAGTTATTATCTTTCCATATCGATTATGATTATTGATTCCTTATTTCTTCTACAATGCTCAAACCATACTGATCATTTTCGTTCACCCTTAATTCGTTTCCCTTCCTTATGAATACAATAAGTGTACTAATAAATATATTAAAGGATATTCTAGGTGGAATAAATCTATTATCCAAGAAATAAAAAATTATATTTTAATTATTTATTAATTTGTAATACAAAACTTGTGTATGTAGCTAGTTTACCAAGGATAATAAACTCTTTAGTCCTTCGGGATTTGATTCCCTATAGTCATACCAATGTAATTATATTAGACACCATCTCTCGGCTTCTGGGTTCGGTTCACTATAGTTGGTATCATTGAAAGTTTAGAGGAAACCTTGGAAATTAGATTTATATAAACATAGATTATAGCATATATCCCTAAGGCAGAATTTAATGATGAGTATAAAAGAACATATTAATGTTTATATTAGATAGTGATTATGTGTTTTTCCTAGAAATACATCCCAGTCTAGATACTACAAGTGGGAATGGTTTTAGAACATATGTACCTAGGGGTAACAAATTTAAAAATGTGGATCAGACCTGACTTTAGTGTCACTTGGCACATGAAAATGGGCCTTACTGCACACCTGGTAAGACACTCCTGGGGTATATGCTTAGGATAATTCACATTTTATCTACAAACCATTATGAAGGATTTGAATATGTGATGAAAATTAATAACATAGGATAAAAAATGTGTTTTATATTGAAAATAATGTTTCATGATTTAGATATCCTATAAACAATTAAATTATTTTGTCACTATTACTATGGTTACTCACACTATGATTTATGGTTTTACTCAATGGATGAAACCCAAAGGATTCAAGTTAATATTTAACATGAAGGAAAAGGTGGTGAAAATGAGAAACCAAATGACGTGTTTATTAGAGTGAAGTATATCATGTTTATGCCTAATTAGTTATCCCGGAATATTATGGAAAACATATACCTTAACCAACTCTTGAACTCACCAAATAAGAGAAGTATGGATGTTTCTTGGAGCTCGAGTTGTGCAGACTATATAGAAAGATGGCTTGATTTCAATAATGGAAGAAATGTAGAATGAGACACCTAAGAAAGTGTCTTAATATAATGGGGAAATTCTTTATGCTTGAGAAAGAAGGGCTTAATGTAATGAATTGTTGAGGATAAAAGACAGATACAATGGAAGGAAATAAATATCATCATAAGGATCTATTTATGTTTAATTTTCTTAAATATGGGGAACCCTGGATTTACCTGAGTTAATTCCCTCTTCAAAATGATAAACTCTAGACTAAGGAAGGTCTTCTGTGGAAATAAATGGATAAATTATTTATGTATTAGGGGTGCATTAAAAAACATAGTTAAAAGGATATTTTGTGATTAACCTTATTTTAACGATGTCCATCATATTTATTTTGGAAATTACTTTAATATGGTTTTATAAAATTAAAAACTATATAATGGGTGAAATCCCATCAAGTTTGATAAGGCTATGGGACATGAACCGACGATCGATGGACGATAAGGGTTTTTTGCCTACCACTAGCCTATGCGATGTCCTGGTTAATGTGTAATTATTTTTAGTTCAACAACTTAAAAAAAATTTAATGATGAACATGTAGTATCAGTTTTGAGGTTTAGATATTAATTTAGTAAACATATTGGTTTTGGAAAATGGTGAGAAAGAGATATAAATACATTTTTATGGATCTTACAATCCGTTAAAAGAAAATTTTGGTAATTGAGGAATAGAAATTCATTTTTGGATATTCATTTCTTGGATTAAAGGGATGAATTTGAAATTTATTGAAGAAAAACCAAAGGATAAAATTTTGTTAATAGAAATATATCAAGTAAGTATATTAACTTATATACTTTGGAATTTAATAATAACTCAAATATTAAAAAAATGATCCGAAAAATATTATCAAAATACATTAAATTTTATTGAATCAATGGCCTTTTAAATAATCAAATATATATGGATTTTAATCCCCAAAATTTCAATATATTATTATATTTTTTTTGATCAATGACCTCAATCACTCCCTATAAATATTTATACTCTTCTTCCATGTATGTATCTCGACTTTCCACTGATGTTGTCCTACTTAGAGACATAGTTATTTGTTAGTCCACATGACCTTTATACTTCCCATTCTATATATTGTATTGGCTGTTTTGTGAAACATTTTAATGATTTGGTATTTCAACATAGGAAATATCAAACAATATATTACTATTATCAAGTTTAAATTGTGTGGATACAATTTATCTAAGGTAGAGAAAATGTAACACCTTCAAAATTCTAAAAGAGTGACTTTTATTTAATAGAGTATAACCTCTAGAGTCCTTATGGTTCATTTAATATTTTAAATAAATTTAATATATTATATTTTTTTAAGGCACAAAATATTGAGTTTGTAAGAACTTGGTTCTTCTTTTTGATGTAAAGGTCTCTAATTTTCCCTTTTTCATAATTTTTTTGAGAAAATAAGGAAAATGGGAAGAAAATATCAAATTTTGGGGGTACAAGCCATGTAATTTTCCACACGCCATGTACTTTCGCTGTGTGGGATGAGTACATAGGGCGTATAGGCCTGTCGGCAATGAAGAGTGTAAATAATGACTACACGCCGTGTACTTTGTATTTACACGCCGTGTAATCAGTCGGCAGGTGAGTAGTAAGGCAGTGGAGGTAGCCGCCAGCGAAGTGACAATACACACCGTGTAATCAGGAATTCACGTCGTGTACACATGTACATGGATAAATAGTGCCACAGTGGAAAGAAGCCGCTAGAGGAAAAGTTAAAAAAATGAAAATTACATGCCGTATAATTGATAGTACATGTTGTGTAGTTTTTTTTTCGCCTAAAACACGATGTAGCCTCATCATTCGAGGGAAGAGTCAGAACCGCCGTTTGGAGCTCAGGAGGATGGCCGAACCTTGGAGGATCACCTGATCGCGCAACCAAGAATCCGATTCCACCTCTGTCGATCACGTTGGGACCGTACGGGTAAGCCTCCCCATCTCCTTGCGCTATTCTTACCAATTATTCCTCTAAGGGAAGTTATTTATATTTGAACGGGAATTCTTTTATCCCAGATCTACATCATTCCTAGACAATTCATGAGGCATCGATCACATATATCGATCAGTGAAAATCGAGGTAGGTGTTCTGATGTTCCTTTAAACTGGTTTGTTGAAATTGTGCACAGTTTTGCTACATTTTCATGGTTGGGGTGTCGTATGGCGGAGGAATTTTCTGAAAAGATATCTAAAATTTTGTAGATAATCAATTGATAAGTTTAAAATGCTGTTTGGGATCACTGCTTGGATCCACGACCACCCCGGGGGTGCGTTCCTCGGTTTAGCCGTTTGGCTGGGATACCCGAGGGTATGCCATTATTTTATTGTGAATTTAATTTTATTGAGAGAAAGTTTATATAAATTATTGTTTAGGGTTTGGGCTTGGCCGAGTTCTATTAGCCTGAGGGCAGTGTTCTATTAGCTTGAGGGCAGTGTTCTATTAGCCTGAGGGCAGTTTTCTATTAGCCTGAGGGCAGTGTTTTCTTAGCATGAGGGCAGTGTTTGGTTGGATTGAGGGTAACCTTTGTTAATGCATGAGGGTAGTAGTCTCTATGGATGAGGGAAATTCCACATATTACTAAGGGCAATGATCGTTATGCATGAGGGAAATCACCTGCGGGTATTGATTCTGTTACCTGAGGGTAAGGATAGTATGTTTGAGGACACGACTATTTATAATATTCACTATGGTGATTTTCTATGTTAAACCTACCAAGACAAATCACAATCATGGAGGAGATAAAAATACTTAAAATGGCAATGAAACTAGTATTGATAGTTACTTTTGAGTACTTACTAGTTTACTTCATTTATGTTTGCACGCTGCTCTTGCACTTTTTCACTGATAGTTGGGCACGAGCCTTTAGTGGGTGCCTACAGGGATTTATTTCTGACACCCTATTTGGGTTATGTATTATTCCCAAATAGACTATATTGATGCAGGTGTCAAAAGTGGAAAGGGTCCCTATACAGCTACATGATTGTAGCAGAGGAGTAGGAGATCATGGGACTGAGCATAGGCTTGCGATGCTGCTGCGTTCTGTTTACTCTGTTTTGTTTTGTTTGGTTGTACCTTGTACTTTGAGATGTATTGTATTTTATTGTAGTGTATCCTGTTCTGGATGCTTTCATAAAATTAGTGACATGTTGCATCTTTATATATATGACAGTTGGTTCTCTTTTACTCAGTTGTCCATTTCAGTTGTATATGGTTATTGCTTCTGCTGTTGTATGTTATCTTTCTTTTCGGATGCACTACACTTTGAAAAATGAGGGAATTGTTTCCCCACTATTATACCTGGTCCCTCGCTGCTAGTCGTTATAGCCTCTGGAATTTGGGTAAATGCGCTTGAGGTCATGTGACCAACCAAGTTCGGGGCACCCATTGTGTGGCTTCCAGATCTGGGACGTTACAAAGTGGTATTAGAGGTGGTTCTTTTCTTTGACTTACTATTTAGAGCCTTAGTCAGGGATAAGACGGAAATGGTAGTTGGTAATAAGCTCTGCCCAGAAGTAGCTAACCTATGCATAGGGAAAATTCAATTGACCTCATTATTGAAATTATTACTGGTTTTGCAATTTTACAGTTTATTTGATTTTCACCATTTGGTGATGTACTTGTAGTGTGATGTTTATATGTTATACATGGGTTCTATTTAGTTACAACCTGATGAGATGAGGGTATTATATCTCATACATCATTTAGGCACATGCTAGAAATCACATGTCATGCATTCTTTCCATTCCATGTAGGTTCATTAGAAATTCCATGTCATTATGCTAGTTTTTGTGCTAGAAAAGAATGTTGTTGTGATAACTACTTTGATAAATACCTTCTAGTTTATAGGGTATTATTGTGTGAGATTTTGATAGAATTAATTCCAAAAATTGGTTTTTAAGGAGTATGGGCCCTTAATTACTGGAATTTGGTGGATCATTAATGTGTTTTTCCATGTTATAACATGTATAAAGATGCCAAGCTTTGATTTGCGAGGAGTATGGGACCTCATGGATCGAAATTTGGCACTTGGATGTTGTTTAGTGTTTTTCTGGGTTCCGAAGTATTTTCCAGGGCTTACTGTCCGGAAAACCTAGTATAAACGCCGTGTAGTTATATGGACACACGCCGTGTGTTCTTCTATTCGGGAAGAGATGAAAAAAATTTAATTACATGCCATGTACCCTCAGTACATGCCGTGTAATCTCTTCCCGTGTCTACCTTGAACATGCCGTGTAGTCTGACCCAGGTACCCGGCCATGTCACGAACAACATGGGTCGGTGTTATCTTTCCTAGTACACATCGTGTCCTCCTAGAACACGCCGTGTAGTGTCAACCGTGTAGCCGACCGTGTATTGAGCAACACGGGCCGGTCTAGGGAATCTTTAAACAAGATGTGTCCTTTTGAAACATGTTCTGTAGTGTAACCTGGGTACACAGGACATGTCACGAACAAAAACTAGCCGATGAAAGCTTGTAGAGTACACACCGTGTCGACCTCTGAACATTCCATATAGTCCTGTTTTAGGAGAGCCGTGTGGCTTAAGCCATGTAGAAGGACTCAGGAAGGGAAGAAGGATTCAAGTACCCGCCGTGTAGTTATAAATACACGTCGTGTATTTGGGGTGTTACACGACCAGTTTTAGCTGGAGCACATGCCCATGTGGATGGCCTGTGACAACACACCGTGAAGTATTTATACACGCTGTGTAGTCAAGTTTTATGAGACTTGAATTCTTTTCTTCTCATGTTCCCTTCTTACACTCCTTTTTTTCAGTTCTTGATGACCTTTATCTAAGGAGCATGTTTTGCCTTGTTGAGTCATGCTGCCGAGATGACCACCGAATGTTTTCTAGGAGAGCGGCGACAATTATAATCCTGAGATGGTATCCCATGGGATACTAGTGGATCCTCCAGTAGTGCCATATGTGGCGCCAACCGTTATACCGGACATAGGCACGAATGCATAGTTCCGGGAAGGCTTTATGCAGTTCATGTAGACCTTCCAGGGAGCACTGCAGGCCACCACATCTATGGCAGAGCTGACATGTATCTTCCAGCAGCAGCATTCGTCTACATTTTTAGGGGATGGAGGACCATAGGTTGTGGAGTCATGGATGGATTCGATGCAGACGATATTCGAGCATCTGGAGACGCCTCCTAGGAGAAGGGCCATGCTCGCTACATACATGCTCTGTGATTCTTCCAAGAGGTGGTGGGATGTTACCACCCAGTCTGAGAATCACCGAGAAATGGTGTCGGAAGATTTTTATGCATACTTCCAGGACTTCTTCTTCCTGGAGATGTTGCGGGAAGATTGAGCTCAAGAGTTCATGAATCTGCAGCAAGGCACCATGTCAGTGATGAATTATTCTGCTCGCTTCACCGAGCTTCAGCTTTTTGCACCAGTTCTAGTGGGTGATGAAGCGTTGAGGGCTAGATGATTTAAGGATGGTCTTCGGAGTGAAATCTGAGCACTGGTGAATGTTTTCAGGCTACCTACCATGAATTATATTGTTAACCAGGCACTAATTATAGAGCGAAACCTATGGGAAACTAGTGGTGTGGGCCAGGGTGGTTCGACACCTTTTACAGGTACTATTTCTACTGGAAATAGGAATAAGCAGATGGATTTCTCTCATAGTGGTGGTACTATCCAGAAGAATACTTTAGGTGGAAAGATCATTTGCTACCAGTGTGGTAGAGAGGGGCACAAGAGACCTCAGTGTCCACGAGACCTAGTGGAGTGCCGAGATTGCGGCAAGATGTGTCATCTACAGTGCTTTTGCAGGGCGTTTCTACCAACGGCTAGTGAGAGGGGTTCTGTGTAGACTCCGCGAGCGGGAGCAGGACCAACATCTTCTTACCAGTCAGGAAATTGGGGTACGTCAAGGCGTGCGAGAAGAGATGGTGGTCGTGGCCATGGTATCCAAACATCATGATCTCAGAGGCAGCAGGGCGGGTCAGCTCAGGGTACCCAGGCTGTGTCGTAGGGCTGCAACACTATGCAGGCATATGCAGTGAAACAGACCCAACAAGAGTAGGATCACAAACCTTCTACTATCAGAGGTACTATCCTAGTTTCTTCTGTTTTATCTTATGCACTTTTTGATATGGGTTCTACACATAGCTTTATATCTGTTCCCATTGTGGAGAGCCTTGGGCTCTGTGTCTCTTCTTATTCAGATATGATGACGGTAGACACTCCGTTGGGGTTTATAACGACAAGTGTGTGTCAATGCAGGGAGTGCCCCCTAGAGGTTGGTGGGTGTCAATTTCTATGGGACCTCTATGTCTTAGAGATGACAACTTATGATGTCATTATCGGGATGGACTGGTTGGTTCCCTTTCGACACTTCATAGATTGTTATCATCGAATGGTGAGTTTCATGTCACCCGAGGGTAGAGAGATTCTATACTAGGGAGAATGGGGTGTCCAGGCGAGCCGAGCTAGACCTGAGCATCGTGGGCGATGAGGAGTGACAACCCAGATTACGAGCATATATATGGATGATCAGGGAACTTTTCAGAAGGATTTCCCTCAAGTAATTGATCGTTTAAAGGATGTCTTCCTGGAAAACGTTTCAGGTCTACCTTCAGAGCGTGACGTGGATTTATCTATTGAGCTTGTGCCCGGAGCATCACTGGTGTCCATTTCTCCTTATAGGATGGCCACACCAGAGTTGCAGGAGCTCAAGAGGCAGTTGGAGGAGTAGCAGGAAAAGGGTTTCATCCGACCCAGTACTTCTCATTTGGGTTAGCTTATCCTATTTTCTTAGAAGTTGGACGGTACCATCAGAATTTGTGTGGATTATCGGAAGTTGAACCAGTCGACAGTCAAGAACTGATATCCTTTGCTGAGGATTGATGATCCTTTTGATCATCTTCGGGGAGCACGAGTGTTCTTGAATATTGACTTGAGGCCCGAATATCATCAGTTACATGTTAGACCATCTAATGTACTGCTTACAGCTTTTCAGAGCAGATATGGTCTATACGAGTACTTGGTTATGCCGTTTGGACTCACAAATGTGCCAAAAATTTTCATGGCTCTGATGAATCACGTGTTCCATCCCTGTCGGGATTCTTTTATGGAAGTATTTGTGGATGAAATTTTGGTGTACTCTCACACTCAGCACGACCATGCCACCCATCTTGAGATCGTACTGAGTACATTGAGAGAGCATCATCTATACGCTAAGCTCTCAAAGTGCCACTTTTGGATGGACCAGATTCACTTCCTGGGTCATATTATCTCAGAGGCAGGAGTTGCAGTAGACCTAGAGAAGGTGAGAGCAGAAGTTTCCTGGGAGAATCCTAATAACGTGTTTGAGATACTGAGTTTCTTGGGGCTGGATGGTTACTACAAGCATTTTATACATGACTTCTCCCATTTATCAGCGTCGTTGATGGGTTTGACTAAGAAGGGTGTGAAGTTCATTTGGTCAGAATCTTACGAGGAAGCCTTTTAGGAGCTAAAGGGAAAGTTGACATCAGCACCAGTCCTGATACTTCTAGATCAAGGGAATAGCTATAAATTTTACTATGATTCATCAGGTATTGGGATGGAATCAATGTTGTTGTAGGGAGATCGAGTTGTTGCGTACGAGTCTCGACACTTGAGGCTGCATGAGAGGAATTACCCAAAGCATTACCTTGAGTTAGCTGCAGTTGTTCATGTGTTGTGCTGTTGGAGACATTATCTCTTGGGAGAGCATTTTGTGGTTCTAACTAACCACTAAAGTCTCAAATATATCTTTACCCATCCTGACCTGAATTTGAGATAGCGATGGTGGGTCGATTACCTTCAGTCCTTCGACTTTGAGATTGCCTATACACCTGGTAAGGATAATGCAGTAGCTGATGCACTAACTAGGAAGACTCAGACACAGGCAGTGTAGGAGGCCAATGGTGAGTGGAAGCTTATGGCTTTGTTCTCTGAGATGCATTTGGAGGTGCGCGATAGTCAAGGTAAAACCAATATTTCTTCCTTAGCTGTGACTTCTACCCTCTTGGATAAAGTGTGGATGAGACATCTATTGGATTCAGAAGGCCTAGTTCTACGGGATTAGGTAGCAAGTGAGGACTCTCCTCCTAGATGGACGATAGGAGAGGATGAAGTATTGTGTTTTCATGGACGAGTGTGGGTTCCAGGGGATATACGTGAGGAAATGATGTGGGAGTTTCATGCTTCAGCCTGGGTTGTGCATCCCAGAGTTACCAAAATGTACCGTGACTACAGACGTCAGTATTAGTGGCTGGGTAGGAAGAGAGAGGTAGTTAGTTTTTTTACGAGATGTTCCACCTGTCAGTAGGTGAAGGCGGAGCATCAGAAGCCAGACGGACTGTTACAATAGTTACTGTAGAGACCCGAACTTGACGTACATGGACATTACATTACTTTTTCGGAATACTGAACACATAACAAAAACAGACACATAAGGACCGTAATAGTTTAGTGTCTTTGGAAACTTGGAACATAATAGTCTAATGGTGGTGAAAGATCTTCAACATCTTCCATAAAGATCTTCCACTTTTGTTTTCTTACCTAAAACCTTTCTTTATATCCTGGGGAAAAGAAAACATATAAAGGGTGATCTCAAATGATCAGTAAGGGTAATCATGGATAAAATAAAACAAATCATATACATTTGAACTTAAAAACATGAACATAATGTTTAAACATCAAATGATTGAGCAATGACATAAAACAAGGAAGTATGTAAGTCATAAATAATAAAGAAACATTAATCATGATAAAAAAACATGGGAGTAAAACATGTAATTGTGGAAACCATTCAGCACATGTCATGATTTCCATTGTAGCCAAGTCATTTCTACCAAGACCATCTTAGTGGAAAAAGTCCCTTTCTGAATCGAGTTCACTCCTCATTCCAGTCCTGTATTACTGAACCAGTTTAAGTTTCCATTCCAGCCATGTCTATCTCATGATATATAAATCTTTACCCAATGCATTGGAGGGAGATATAGGTCCCACCCATCTCATAATGAAATCATTCTTACTTGTGCCACAAAATAAACATACGTCATTCATAAAAACCCAATATATAAAATTGGTTTCATAGAAATCATCCCATTATCACATAATCCATATAAAATAAATGGATATGATTTCATAATAAGAAAATTGAAACCATGTAAATCATAGAGACATGATACTTGTAACATACACATATGAAATAATGTCATCTTATATGGAAAATGGTTTTGATAAAACACTTGAAATGAATTCTTGAGGAAAATATCCTTTCTTCTTCAAAATCAATTTCTTTTCACAAAACGTCATGAAATTTTAAAAGAAAATGATTTTGTTTAAAATAGTCATGAAATATTTTTGAGGAAGCTTCATGAAAATAAGGCTTTATAAAACCGTAAAAATCTTTTCATGCCGTATAAGTTAAAAAAACATTCTCCTCGTACTTTTGTCAGAAAAGTCAAACAGTACCTCGTAAAAGAAAGATTCCATATATACCATGTAGTAAAAGTCAAAAATGGGTAAAAATGACTTTAAACATACATGAAAAAACTTTTATAAAACATGGACATGGATGATGGCAATTACCCCAGTAAATACTTACATATAAGCAATCTCAGATAGAAAACAATTGAGATTGGAACATTATCCCTTACCTTATGTCCGATATGTTTCGTATGTATCCAAACCTCCTGTATAATGATTTAAATAATGTCACTGACTTATTACATAATCATATTCATTGTTATGATATCATATATGGTTCACATATGACTTTATATTACCCATTCTTTTGTAAATTCCATGTTAAAGAGTGTTTTGGGTAAAATCGTTTCATTTGTCGTCCGTGTTTTGACTTGTAATTATTCATATGATTACTTAGATCATGATTAATTAATTCCAGAATATAAAACATTATTTATATATAATATATATTCAGAATATTCATATATATAATAGATCGATAAATGGAAAGAAATACACCGTTCATGGAGACGGTAGGCCGTACGTACGCATGAACGCTGTTTTCGTTTCCTTATTGAGTTGAATGGAATTAAGTAGATGACATAAATATATATATATATATATAAATAAATCCATTAGATTTATAATGTCATATATTTCATTATTATTGCTTATATAACCTTTATAATCATTCTTAAATGGTTAACATGGAGAATGAATCTCATCGCGTCGTGGAGACGGTAGTCCGTATGTACGCACAAGCGATGATATCGTTCCCATGATCGTGGAATTTTATTGGAGTGTATGTATACTATTACAGAATCAATATCACGTTACAATAATCATATATGGTTATTATTTACACCACTATACCCATCCAAGTAAGGTGGTGGTGGAAAATAGATTACACCACGGTGTGGAGACGGTATTCCGTACATACGCACGCGCGGTGATTTCATTTTCCATAGGATGGATAGATGGTGAAATAGGTTTGTTTCATACTTATAATAACATATCAGTATATGAGTGATACTGAAGTTATTACTTCATAATGAAACAACCTAAGAAGAAGAAGTGGAAGAAGAAATAAAGTTGAAAGAATTGGTAATGGACATTACCTCTTCATTGAAGCGCCTCTTTGAGACCTCCTCTTAGGGCACTAAAATTGGTCTTTTAAGAAGACCAGGACCTTTAGGATGTTTCTAGCGAAGTGAAGAAGAGAATTTGGTAGGGGTTGTCCGAGCTTGAAGGCTCATGGTGGTGTGAGTAAGAGAGGGAAGAGGTGCCCTTTTATAAGGGAGGAGAGGGGCACCTTTGGAATAACTAAAAATATTATTTTATTATAAAGTCATATTCTGTTTTTAATAGATCAAAATTGATATATTTAGAAGCTAAGGTGGGGATGGGTAGAAATACTCTCATCCAATAGAATTTATACATGTTTAGGTCATTATATGAACCTTATCTTTTAGTTTTAACTCTTAGTTAATTAGATTGACATTTACCATGTCACTTTGTATTTTTATTTTATATAGTTAATAAACTTACCATATACATCTAAGAGACCCCCAAGTGGTAAATTAATGATAAAACTATCATTATATAAGTATCTTGGACGATCCTTAGATTTTTAGGAATATAATAACAATTAATAATATAATATTTGTTTTAAAAACTATTTTATGTCAATTTTGACACTATTTGGTAATTGATTTTTTTGAAAATCATAAAAGAATGATTATTTAGAAAAAAGTTAATTAACTAAATAATAAAATTTCATATTAACATATAAAATTATTTTAATTCATAAAAAGTCTCTAATTACATTTATTTGGGTATTTATAACATCACTTATGTCAATATTTCATTACTAAGATAATTAGTGCATCATCATTGTGTCATAAATAAATTAACTTATTTTAAGTCTAAAAATTACAAATAAAATACAATTATGTAGTAAATATTTTTAGCTTTCTAATGGATATTTATAGTCTAATTTATCTTATGTATAACCATATATTAAAAATGATTTAGTTATTAAACTTTGATTTTAACTATTTTAACCCTTCTTTAAATAAATTAATAATAAATGTCCTAATCTAATCCAAGTCGGCCTAAATGGTCATGTTTTATTCCTGAGGTTGTTTTTGGTCGAATTAAACTTATCCAATATAATCAGGACATGTGTTAAGGTAATAATAATAACACTTTTACCCTTAATTACCTTATTTACTTTTAACCGTGGTAAAAAAAAGTAAAAAGTTACTATTCACCAAAAATTATTTTCATCTCATTGAACCACATTTTAGTCCTTAATATTAACTGTGTCTCTCGGATTTTCGAAATTCCACTCACAGAAGTGGTAAAATTAAGTTTTATGAAAAATTTAGTTTTTTAACTACCACTTAGTGGTTTTACTATTCATCAAAAAATGAAAGTTTCCAGAAAAATACCAAAAATTAGGCCTAATATATATTTGATATTATGAATTCAAAAATGATGTCTATTTTACCAAATTTAAAACAAATTAGTAACATTAACTAATTTAAAAATTAATTCTCATCGTCAAAACAAATAGCGTGTTTTTAAGAGATAATAACTATCAAAAGATTGACACTTGTTTATGTCTGGTTTAAATGTGAAATTACATCCAATGACCAAAATTGTATTAAATTGTAAAAATATATTCTAAATATACTTTAAAACCACTCAAATTAATAATTTATCACTATTAATTATTTCGATTAAAAAAATTGTTTTTAATTAAAATTTAGTAATTTTTACTATTCATCAGAACATGAAAGTTATCCGAAAAGTACCAAAATTTCACCCTAATCTAATTTCAATATTCCGAATCCAAAAATGAATTCCATTTTGAAAGGTAAAATTTACAAAATTTCCAAAAGTGGGTATTACTATTCATAACGTCTAGTTCATAATAATATTATAATAATATATCGTTTAGTGAAACTCGGTATTGCGTACTACACACACTATCGAGGAAGGTCGTGATTGCGTGTAATGTAAGGAAAGTTAGGGATGCGTGTTGTGAAAGCTCCTTTTGGTGTAGCGTACAACACAAGACATTAATGAAAATAAAAAGAATATTTTTCATAAAATTTCGGGGTGTTACATTCTACCCCCCTTAAAATGAATTTCGCCCTCGAAATTCGTCGGGGTTATAAATGGTTTACTACTCAAAAGTTTCTTTAATAGAAACCCACATTGTAAAAAGGAATACCAAAAATTGGATTTAAAAACTAATGTATGAACCGTAATAGTTACCCAAATTAACTCATCACTGGGTTACCATGTAGGAGAACATACGTGAAAATATGGATATGGAAGAAAAATATAACCATCAAGTTCTGATGGAGAGTGGTAGAGAACATGGCTATGAAAAATCCAACAATCACAAAGCCATAAATTTGTGATGATCTAAGGTACCATCTGATTCATTGGATATAAGAGCACTAGGACAACATTTTTGGTTTTCAAGATCATTTCCCTAAAGTTGATGAAATTTGGATTAGAAGAAATACTTTCGTGATTTTGGTACAGTCTCACCGTTGGTCGTTCTTTGGACAATTTCCAACTCATCTCTTAAAGAAATGAAGTTGAATTTGTCATTTGTTATGTGTTAGCAGATCATGTGATAGAATTATGGGTCATTCCATCTGTCTCAAACAAAAGGTTAGAAAAGTTATCAAAAAATACATAAGTCCATCTATAGTGAGATTAATCATATATGTTTCCCAAAATAGACTTATAATTCATATATCATACTGATTAATATAATAAAACTAGTTTTTACTAAACAGGGACTTCCTGTAGGCCGTTGGTAGGTGATAAAGGCCAGTCGCACTTCGGTTGGGGGTTCGATTCCCACAGCCTTGTCCGACGCGATGGGTTGTCGCCCGTCCTGTAGGTTGTCCTTTTTCTAAAACTACATTATAAAAAAAATTCTAGCCTTAAACAATACTAACTTATGTCCAACATAATTCATTCCAATCTTTAGGCTTATCCAAAATACATATGTCTAATCTCATAGTATAAAGGAAACGATTACATGAAAGGTCATCAACCAAGCATGTGAATACCATCATTTATCCCCCATATATCTTGCTGGTCACATTCTCTTGAAAAATGAATACCCATTAAACCTTAGTGAAAACATGAATGCTGTCAAAATTTAACTCTTTCTACATACCAAAATCCAAAAATTCTATATACTCAAACCATGATATAAACTTCTCCTTATATTAGTCATGAGCTCATGAATACTATCAAACATTTAATTTTCTCCTTATCCCTTCATTATGCACATATCATCAACTTTCTGAAAATATTTGAATAACCTTTCATAGATACTGGTACCATTCATCATACACTTTCAAAACATAATGAAAGAAAACAGTGTAACGGTCCTTAGATGTCTCTTTATTCCATAGTACCATGAGATTACTTATACAACATTACACTTGATTAACATGTAATCATTTCACAACCTTCTTAAACCATTGACCGAGATTCAACAATTCTTTCATCTCACATATCATTTGTAGTCTCTTCATCATCATCAACATAAATACTACCCATACGACCATACTGATTCTCTTCATGAGACTTTCCCTTAGGTCATTGGTTTTCATAATGCCCGTACATTCCACATTTAAAACATTTAACCATTGTTTATGTCGTAGCAATACCATTATCCTCATCCATGGTGTTAACTGAACCTTTTCCTTTTCATTTACTGGCTTTGTGTCCTTCTTTTCCACACCCAAAGCATCTTCCAGTTCCTTTCAAACATTCTCCTTGATGCCTCTTCCCACATGATTTACATAGGGGAAATGGAACTTTATTTCCTCTATGATCATCATGAAACTCCATCATTCTCTTATTAGACGAGTCAGAAAACTTACCAAATTTGAGTTTATTGATCATATTATGAGATTGCTGATTCAGCATAATAATGATGTTTGGACTTCCGAATCCAATTTCATTTGGTTGCTCATGAGGAATATCATTCCATTGTCCATCATATCCTCCATTATCGTGAATCATCTTGTTTCCAGCCATTTTCTAAAACCCAAAAAGAATAGTGTGAGTGGAAAAAATCATAATAAAGGGGGATTAACTTCAATATCTAACATCCTAGGTTAAATTCTAAGATCGTTACTGTAGTTCTAGGACTATATCCTATACATATACTTATCCTTAGGTACATCCCTAGACATACCTTAGAAATATCTCTAGGGATCTCACTAATGTTTTCGCATCCTAGTTTCCAAAGGTTAACTAAACCTTTCCTCTGATACCAACTGTAGAGACCCGAAGCTTGACATACATGGACAATAAATTACTTCTGCGGAATACTTAACACATAACAAAAACAGACACACAAGGTCCGTAATAGTTTAGTGTCTTTGGAAACTTGGAACGTAATCTTCTAATCGTGGTGAAAGATCTTCAACATCTCCCATAAAGATCTTCCCCTTTTGTTTTCTTACCTAAAACCTTTCTTTATATCCTGGGGAAAGGAAAACATATAAAGGGTGAGCTCAAATGCTCAGTAAGGGTAAGCATGGATAAAATAAAACAAATCATATACATTTGAACTTAAAAACATGAAAATAATGTTTAAACATCAAAAGCTTGAGCAATGACATAAAGCATGGAAGTACGTAAGGAATAAATCATAAAGAAACATTAAGCATGATAAAATAGCATGGGAGTAAAACATGTAACTTTGGAAACCATTCAGCACATGTCATTATTTCCATAGTAGCCAAGGCATTGCTTCCAAGACCATCTTAGTGGACAAAGTCCCTTTCTAAATCGAGTTCACTCCTCGTTCCAGTCCTGTATTACTGAACTGGTTTAACTTACCGTTCCAGCCATGTCTATCTCATGAGATATAAATCTTTTCCCAATTCATTGGAGGGAGATATAGCTCCCACCCATCTCATAATGAAATCATTCTTACTTGTGACACAAAATAAACATACATCATTCATAAAAACCCAATAAATAAAATTGGTTTCATAGACATCATCCCATCATCACATAATCCATATAAAAGAAATGGATATCATTTCATAATAAGAAAAGTGAAACCATGTAAATCATAGAGACATGATACTTGTAACATACACATATGAAATAATGTCATCTTAGATGGAAAATGGTTTTGATAAAACACATGAAATTAATTCTTGAAGAAAATATCCTTTCTTCTTCAAAATCAATTTCTTTTCACAAAACGTCATGAAATTTTAAAAGAAAAAGATTTTGTTTAATATAGTCATGAAATATTTTTGAGTAAGCTTCATGAATATAAGGCGTTATAAAACCGTAAAAATCCTTTCATGCCGTATAAGTTAAAAAACATTCTCCTCGTACTTTTGTCAAAAAAGTCAAAAAGAACCTCTTAAAAGAAATATTCCATACATACCATGTAGTAAAAGTCAAAAATGGGTAAAAAGTACTTTAAAAATACATGAAAAAACTTTTATAAAACATGGACATGGATGATAGCAATAACCCTAGTAAATACTTAAGTATAAGCAATCTCGGATAGAAAACAATTGAGATTGGAACATTATCCCTTACCTTATGTCCGATATTCTTCGTATGTATCCGAACCTCCTGTATAATGATTTAAATAATGTCATTGACTTATTACAGAATCATATTCATTGTTATGATATCATATATGGTTCACTTATGACTTTATATTACCCGTTCTTTTGTAAATTCCGTGTTAAAGAGTGTTTTGGGTAAAATTGTTTCATTTGTCGTCCGTGTTTTGACTTGTAATTATTCATATGATTACTTAGATAATGATTACATAATTCCAGAATATAAAACATGATTTATATATAATATATATTCAGAATATAGACATATATAATAGATCGATAAATGGAAAGAAATACACCGTTCATGGAGACGGTAGGCCGTACGTATGTATGAACGCTGTTTTCGTTTCCTTATTGAGTTGAACAGAATTAAGTAGATGAAATACATATATATATATATACATAAATCCAGTAGCTTTATAATGTCATATATTTCATTATTATTTCTTATATAACCTTTATAATCATTCTTAAATGGTTAACATGGAGAATGAATCTCATCGCGTCGTGGAGACGGTAGTCCGTCCGTACGCACAAGCGATGATATCGTTCCCTTGATCATGGAATTTTATCAAAGTGTATGTATACTATTACAGAATCAATATCACTTTACAATAATCATATATGGTTACTATTTACACCGTTATACCCATCCAAGTAAGGTGGTGGTGGAAAATAGATTACACCACGACGTGGAAACGGTATTCCGTACGTACGCACGCGCAGTGATTTCGTTTTCCGTAGGATGGATAGATGGTGAAATAGGGTTGTTTATACTTATAATAACATATCAGTATATGAGTGATACTGATGTTATTACTTCATAATTAAACAACCTAACAAGAAGAAGTGGAAGAATAAATAAAGTTGAATGAATCGGTAACGGACATTACCTCTTCTTTGAAGCGCCTCTTTGAGACGTCCTCTTAGGGCACTAAAATTGGTCTTTGAAGAATACCAGGACCTCTAGGCTGTTTCTAGGGAAGTGGAGAAGAGAATTTGGCAGGGTTTGGATGAGCTTGAAGGCTCAAAGTGGTGTGAGGAAGAGACGGAGGAGGTGCCCTTTTATAAGGGAGGAGAGGGACACCTTTGGAATAACTAAAAATATTATTTTATTATAAAGTCATATTCGGTTTTTAATAGCTCCAAATTGATATATTTAGAATCTAAGGTGTGGATGGGTCGATATAATCTCATCCAATATAATTTAGACAAGTTTAGGTCATTATATTAACCTTATCTTTTAGTTTTAACTCTTAGTTAATTAGATTGACATTTACCATGTCACTTTGTATTTTTTATATTATATAGTTAATAAACTTACCATATACATCCAAGAGACCCCCAAGTGGTCTATTAATGATAAAACTATCATGATATAAGTATCTTGGCCGAACCTTAGATTTTTAGGAATATAATAACAATTAATAATATAATATTTGTTTTAAAAACTATTTTATTTCAATTTTGACACTATTTGGTAATTGATTTTTGTGAAAATCATAACAGAATGATTAGTTCGAAAAAAAGTTAATTAACTCAATACTAACATGTCATATTAACATATAAAATTATTTTTATTCATAAAAAGTCTCAAATTACATTTATTTGTGTATTTATAACATCACTTATGTCAATATTTCATTACTAAGATAATTACTGCATCATCATTGTGTCATAAATAAATTAACTTATTTTAAGTCTAAAAATTACAAATAAAATACCATTATGTAGGAAATATTTTTCGATTTCTAATTAATATTTATAGTCTAATTTATCTTATGTATAACCATATATTAAAAATTATTTATTCATTAAACTTTGATTTTAACTATTTTAACCCTTCTTTAAATAAATTAATAATAAATGTCCTAATCTAATCCAAGTGGGCCTAAATGGTCATATTTTATTTTTAAGGTAGTTTTTGGTCGAATTACACTTATCAAATAGAATTAGGACATGTTTTAGGGAAATAATAATAACACTTTTACCCTTAATTACCTTATTTACTTTTAACCGTGGTAAAAAAAGTAAAACGTTACTATTCACAAAAAATTATTTTAATCTCATTGAACCACATTTTTGACTTTGATATTAACCGTGTCTCTCGGATTTTTGAAATTCCACTCACAGAAGTGGTAAAATTAAGTTTTATGAAAAATTCAGTTTTTTAACTACCACTTAGTGGTTTCACTATTCATCGAAAAATGAAAGTTTCCAGAAAAATACCAAAATTTAGGCCTAAGCTATATTTGATATTATGAATTGAAAAATTATGTCTATTTTACCAAATTCAAAACATATCAGTTACATTAACTAATTTAAAAATTAATTCCCGTCGTCAAAACAAATAGCGTGTTTTTAAGAGATAATAACTATCAAAAGATTGACACTTGTTTATGCCTGGTTTAAATGTGAAATTACATCCAATGACCAACATTGTATTAAATTGTAAAAATATATTCTAAATATACTTTTAAACCACTCAAATTAATAATTTATCACTATTAATTATTTGGATTAAAATTTTTTTTAATTAAAATTTAGTAATTTTCACTATTCATCAGAATATGAAAGTTATCCGAAAAGTACCAAAATTTCACCCTAAGCTAATTTAGATATTCCGAATCCAAAAATGAAGTCAATTTTGAAAGATAAAATTTATAAAATTTCAAAAAGTGGGTATTACTATTCATAACAGCTAGTTCATAATAATATTATAATAATATCTCGTTTAGTGAAACTCGGTATTGTGTACTACACACACTATTTAGGAAGGTCGCTATTGCGTGTAATGCAAGGAAAGTCAGGGATACGTGTTGTGCAAGCTCCTTTTTGTGTAGCGTACAACACAAGACATTAATGAAATTAAAAAGAATATTTTTCATAAAATCTTGGGGTGTTACAGTTACCCATTCCGGAGTGGAAATGGGATGATGTCACAATGGATTTCGTGATGAGGTTACCAAGTTCACCTTGAGGAAGTGATGCCGTGTGGGTTTTTTTAGAAAGACTTACGAAGGTAGCTCACTTTTTTCCGATCAAGGAGACCTTCAGTGTTGATGAGCTCGGAAAGTTGTATATCCGAGAGGTAGTACGTCTTCATGGGGTCCCTCGTTCTATAATTTCTGATAGGGACGCCCGTTTTACGTCTCATTTCAGGTAGAGTTTTCAGAGGGCCCTTGGTACACAGGTGATTCTGAGCACAGCTTACCACCCTCAGACTGATGGCCAGTCAGAGCGTACGATACAGGTACTAGAGGAAATGATGCGTGCATGCGTCATAGACTTTGGGGGCTCTTGGGAGAAGCATATACCCCTGGCCGAGTTTGTCCATAATAACAATTTTCAGGAAAATATTGAGATGGAACCTTACGAGGATTTATATAGCAGGCCATGCCGATCACCCTTGTGCTGGTTGGAGGAAGGTGAGGTAGCTTTACTGGGGCCACGTCTCGTACAGGAGACATCAGAGCAGGTCCAATTGATTAAGAAGTGGATGGCTACCGCACAGTCTCATCAGAAATATTATACTGATCACTGCAGATGACCTTTGTAGTTTGTGGTCAGGGATCAGGTTTTCTTGAGTGTTTCGTTGTGGTTGGGACATAGGTGGATCAGGAGATATGGTAAACTATCATCGAGGTATATGGGGCCGTTTGAGATTCTGGAGAGAGTCAGGTAAGTTGCCTACCGGTTGCATCTACCACAGAGGTACCGGTCCATGCACGATGTCTTCCACATATCTCAACTGCACCACTATCATTCAAACCCGTATCACATTTTTCAGCCTGAGGAGGTTGATCTTTAGGTCGATGCATCCTTTGAGGAGTATCTGATTTATATTGTTGATAGGAGCACAGAGGTTCTTCGAGGCCGATCAGTTCCTCTCGTTCGGGTGCTACGGAAGCATGGCCAAGTGTAGGATGAAACCTAGGAGCAGGAGACCGATGTACATGCTCAGTGGCCAGAATAGTTCTGAGATTTATCTTCACCACCCTTGGAAGGGAAATTTGGGGACAAATTGATTTAAGGGGGGAATTTTATAAGAACCAAGTTCTTCTTCTTGAGGTACGAGTCTCTTATTTTCCCTTTCCCTTACGTTTTTTGGAGAAAATAAGGAAAATGGAGAAAAATCCCAAATTCTGTGGATACATGTCGTGTACATTTCCACACGATGTGTACTTTGGCTGTGTGGGATGAGTACACATGGCGTGTAGGCCTGTCAGCAATGAAGAGTGTAAAAACTGACTACATGCTGTGTACTTTGTATTTACACACCGTATAATTAGTTAGCAGGTGCACAATAAGGTGGTTGAGGCAGCCTTCAGTGAAGCGACAGTACACACCGTGTAATCAGGAATACACACCGTGTACGCATGTCGACGGATGAATAGTTCCGTGGTGGAAAGAAGCCACCAGAGGAGTAGTTAAAAAAATGAAAAGTATATGCCATGTACTTGAGAGTGCACACCATGTGGTTTGTTTTTTTTTTGCTTAAAACAAGCAGTAGTCTCCTAATTCAAGGGAAGAGGCAGACCCACCATTTGGAGCTCGGGAGGATGGACGAACCGTAGAGGATCAGCCGATCGTGCACCGGGAATCTGATTCCACCTTCGTCGATCACGTTAGGACCGTACGGGTAAGACCTCCCCTTTCCTTGTGCTATTATTAACAATTCTTCCTCTAAGGGACGTTATTTATGTTTGAACATGAATTATTTTATCCCAGATCTACGTCATTCCTGGACGATTCGGGAGGTGTCATTCCCATATACCGATCAGTGACGATCGAGGTAGGTGGTCTGAGGTTCCTTTCAACTATTGTGTTGAAATTATGTATTGTTGTGCTATGCGCCCATGGTTGGGGTGTCGTATGGTTGGGGCCTTTTCTGAAAAGATATCTAAAATTGAGTAGATAATCAATTGATAAGTTTAAACTGCTGTTTGGGATCACTTCTTGGATCCAGGACCACCCTGGGGGTGCGTTCCTCTGTTTAGACCTTTGGCCAGGATACCCGAGGGTATTCCATGATTATATTGTGCATTGAATTTTATTTAGAGAAAGTTTATATAAATTATTGTTTATTATTTGGGCTCGGCCTGGTTCTATAAACCTAAGGTCAGTGTTCTATTAGCCTGAGGGAAGTGTTCTAATATCCTGAGGGCAGTGTTTGCTTAGCCTGAGGGCAGTGTTTGGTTGGATAGAGGGTAGCCTTTGTTAATTCCTGAGGGAAGTAGTCTCTGTGCCCAAGGGAAATTTCACGTATGCCTGAGGGAAATGATCGGTATGCCTGAGGAAAATCACCTGTGGGTATTGATTCTGTTACCTGAGGGTAAGGATAGTATGTCTGAGGACACAACTATTTAGAATATTCACTCTGGTGATTTTCTATGTTATACCTACCATGCCAAAGAAAAAGCTTGGAGGATATTAAAATACTTAAAATGAAAATGAAACTGGTATTGATAGTTACTTTTAAGTACTTAATAGTTTACTGCATTTACGTTTGCACACTGCTGTTGCAGGTTTTCACAGATAGTTGGGCACGTGTCTTTAGTGGGTGTCTACTGGGATTTATTTCTCACACCAAGTTTGGGTCATGTCTTCGGCCCAAACAGACTATATTGATGCAAGTGTCTATAGGAGGAAGGGTCCCTATACCGATACATGATTGTAGTAGAGGAGTAGGAGAGCATGGGACCGAGCTTAGGCTTGTGATGCTGCTACGTTCTGTTTACTCTGTTTTGTTTTGTTTGGTTGTACCTTGTACTTTGAGTTGTATTGTATTGTATTGCAGTGTATCCTTTTCTGGTTTCATTCATAGAATTAGTGACATGCTGCATCATTATATTTATAAATTATAGTTTTCTTTTACTCAGTTTTCCATTTCAGTTGTATATGGTTACTGCTTCCGTGGTTGTATGTTATCTTTCTTTTCCGCTGCGCTACACTTTGACAAATGAGGGAATAGTTTCCCCACTATCAGACCTAGGCCATCGCTATTAGTCGGAAGCCTCTGGCATTTGGGGAAATGCGCTTGAGGCCATGTGACCAATCGGGTTCAGGGCACCCGTTGTGTGACTTTCGGATCTGGGACATTACAGAGTTATCATTAATCTCACACAACAAATACTTTCTTTGATAGCTTACATTACACGTAAGACTGAGTTTTACTAAGAAACGATATATTATTGAAATATTATTATTTAATATAATAAAATATATCATAGATATTATATTTGTGGTTATGAATATTATTAACTAACTTATGAAAATATATGGCCTATAAAAATATAATATGAATTCATTTGTTACCAATTAATTATAAATGAAAATATAAACAGATTGAATATGAAAGAAACTTTTTATGCTCAAAATGATATTTTATCCTAAAAAATTAATTTAATTACTATTATTGAATGAAATTAATGAAATTAAGGAAATATATAAGTTATATTCACAATAAAAATTTTATATTCATCCAATTTATTTTGAATGCATAATATGAGAACAAACCCAATATTACGCATAAAAATTTATATTTTTATAAATGCACCTTTATCACCTTTTAGTGGAGAAAATAATTTAAATACAATTTTTTTGGAAATTTTATAAAATTTTATTTTTCAAAATCAACTTCATTTTTTAAATTGGAACATAAAAATATTCTTAGGGTGAATATTTGGTTTTTTTATAAAGGTTCATTTTTTAATGCATAGTGAAAAATACTGAATTTTAATTCAAAACTGTTTTTTTATAATTTATTTATAAGGTTAAATTAAATTTTTAACTGGGTTTAAATATTAATTATATCAATTTTACAAATATTAATACAATTTAGGTCATTGGAATCCATTTAACTATGATATTGGATATAAGAACTTAGAAAACATTTGAACATTTTTACTTTAAAAACCCATATTTTCACCCTATCGATGGTATTAAATTTAAAATAATTTCTACCACTTATATGAATTTAATTTTGAGGAATGGATAAAATATTTTTAATAATATTATTTTATAATTTATAATAACTCTATATTAGTTTTATAATAAAATTATTAGTGAATTAATTAAAATTAATAACAACGATTAAGAGAAAAATTTTCTTAAGAGGGGATACACCATAAAATTAAGGGCCAAATGACCTAGAAAATTATCCAAAATCCATTTTATTTCCATATTTAGATCGTATTATCCATTTTATATATTTTTAACTTTATTGGAGCCACTTTTCTTAGAAAAAATGTGGGTGGAATTCCCTTTTAAAAAATTTAACAGAATTCCACTCCTCCACCACTTCTAAAAGGAACTCATCCCTCCCACTTATTCACAAATATAAAGCCCTTTGGATTGCCCAGAATCTGTCAAAATATATTCAAAACATAACTACACTCATCCTTGAAGCCAAAACTTTGTTATAAATCAAACCAAGGAATCCCTTTAGTGCAAAACAAAATGATTTAACCAAAAAGAGGTAACATTCTTGAATGTTCATTTATGATTTAGTTGTTTCTGAACCCCTTAATTCATAATTATTCTAGGATTATATAATATAACCAACATCCAAAATATACCAAGATGTTTTTATGTTAATGGTTCTACCTAAACCTACACACACTTCCATCAAATGGTTAACAAACTTATCATTCATGTACGACAAACTATCTCCTCACGAAATGATGGTATTCGCTTTTTTCCTTTAACATCTCTCATGGTTGAGAATTATGATGAACATGCTATTTTTATATGATATATAAATATATATGTGATATTTATGATTTATTAACACCATATAAAACAAATCTTTATGCATTACATTTTTTGGTAATATGATAACATCATTTGTGGAAGTGTGGCTACCTCCTCCTCAAAGCGATGTGATTCGTTCACACTATACATGGAATGAATAAAGGATGGTTTTAATAAACATATGTTACATATATGAAATAAATATGATAAATAAATTATAATATAAATATACATACACATATATACAAAAATATATATATCATTTACATTTAATTCATTAAAATACGATAAGGAAATAGAAGTAGTGTTCATTCATATGTACGACTAACCGTTACCATGAACTGTGCATTTCATTTCCCATCACCAAATATTATGAATTATTCTAAATAAATATATAATGAACTTATATGATATATAAATCATGTTTTAAATTATTATGATGATTAAATCATGATCTAATTAATAAGAACAATAAGTAACAAGTCAAAACATACTCGAGAAACTTGGTAATTAAAACCTAAAATAGTAAAAATAATGAAAAATTACTAAAACATAGGTAATAAGATATTATAATAAGACAATATATGATATAATAAATATTAATATGGTTGTTTAATAATTTATTACATGTTTTAAACCATTATAAAATAGGTTAAAGGACATTCTCCCGAAAGGAAACACATGGTAAGATATTTTCATCTCACTTTTACACCTGAGAGATAAATTTCAAATTCACCACTTACTTATTTTTTGTGGTGTATATAATACCCATTTTGATAGATTATATCATGAATTATTTTATATTAAAGGTAATTTGTGTTCCAATTTGAATTATTTCTTCTAAGGGTATTTTAATTAAATGTTACCAAATAGTAAAGAATCTCATAACCCGCATCCTTTTCATTGGGTTATATTACTTTCTCATTATCGTTAATATTATAAGACTGTGTGTGAAAACAATTTTTACTATATATTGTTTAATTTCCACTTGTTTTACATGGATTTACATTTAACACACATAATCTATTCATTTATTGATTCTCACATCAATGTTATGGTATTTTCAAGGGTTTACTTCACAATCTCATTTTGTTTGGGAATGTTTACAAATGAACTTCCATTAAAGGGAATTATAGGATAATTTTTTAATAAATACTTTAATTTTATTCTCCTTAGTTTATTCATGACTTTTTCAAAGTAATAGTACTATTTCCCCCCTCTTTGGTGCTAAAAAATGTTTTATAAAAGATTTTTAAGAAAACCCAACTTCATTTCTTACTTTAGTGAGAGAACCTATTTTCTTCTAAAAACTACATTTTATATTTTTTTTCAAAAACAATTAAAATATTTCAAAAATGATTTATTAAATAAATTTTTAGCATTTTTTCATTTACAAATGTTTTCAAGGGAATTTTCTTACCATTTTTCAACCAATGCACTTTTCTAACCTTTTACCTTAAAAAGGGAATGTTCTTTTTACCTTGTACGACAAGTATAGAATTACCCATAATCATTTATTTGAATTTTCATTTTTAAGTATAAAAATGATAAACTTTAATGAAAATATTTTTAAAAGTGATTTTCAATGGAAATTTTTTTTATAAATTTTTTCAAAATGAAATGGATATTTTTCCTCAAGAATATTTTTGAAAGATCCATTATCAATATTTTTGTAAATCAATGACAAAAAAAAATTACTTTACTCAACTTGGGATTTGTTGTATTGATACCATACTTATTATTCCTCTGCATTGTTTATGATTCCTTTGACCAAGGATAATATTAACATTCACTTCATTGATTTCATTTTTATAGTCCCCTTATAATATTCAACTTCCAATGATTCCTAAACATTAAATTTTCCCTAAATATCCATATGATTTATCGTGGATATTATTATTTACTAAACCAAATATCATTTTTACATATGGTGTTTACTTAAAAAGTTATTTTAGCTCTGGGGAATTATTGATAAATCTACATCTTTTACTCAATACTAATATTTGATAAGGCATAATATTCAGGAATTAAATTGTTTATTTGATATAAGAAGAATTATTTGGACATGTACGATATGGGTGGGGCCTAGTTATAGATATCCCCATGATGCAGTAGTAGTATAATGGGTTAAATTAGTTGGCAAGCCTAAGCTAATGGGTTTTTTCACCTAGTTTGTTATAAACCGTCTCGTGAAAGGTCTTGATGGTAATGGTACCATGTACCTAGGAAACATAGATTCCAATAATTATGAATTTCCTTCATTTTGATTCAGTTATTGTTATCCATGATATTTTTTCTTTGAAATTATCTATAGATGAATTTTGTTTTCATATAATTAATTTCATGGAATGTGTGTCCAATTAATTACCTTTCCATATAGATTTTTCCTTATCTAGTTATTTTACATGCCATGCGTGTTTAGTTATTAAATTTACACAAAAATCATGCTTATTGATCCATTATTTCATCTACTATTCTTAACCCTTATTGATCAATTGAGATCACACTTATTTTTTTTCCTTTTCCTAGGAATCGAAGAAGGGTAATAAGAAATATATTCAAGGATATCCTAGATGGAATAAAGATATTAATCAGGAAAGGAAAAAATTATGTTGTAACTAGTGTATTGATTTGTAAAAAAAGAATCATGTATGTTGCTGATTTACCAGGACTACTAAAATATTTTTCCTTTGGGATTTTATTTATTGTAATAATGGCAATGTAATGGTTGTATAAACTATCTTCAAGATTCCAGGGTTGGGTCACTACAAATGTTGAGAATAATTGAAGTGGTTGAGATCAATTGAAAATGAGATAATATTATTGGAGTGGAATTCTAGAGATGAGTTGTATAATGTTGAAAAAATGGAAAAAATTTCTATACATAAGGGTTGATAAGTAAGGGTTATCCAGTTTATGTATAATCGTTGATCAAAACAAACATAAGGATTCTTCTTTGTATTTCAAAATGTTAATATATGAAGGTAATCAACTCATATTTATGGGTTTCCTAGACCTTGATGATTGGATACTGGAAAAGTATAGATTCACAAAGTTATATGTAAAGTTAATATACTCAATGCATAAAGGTTATCAAATTTTATGAAAGGGAATGCATACGGGTACTAAAAGGGAATGTGATTTTTCAAAGTATACAACCATATTGTGATATATAAGGGTTCTTTAACTCATACGTAAAGGTACTCATAGTTTTAAAAGTATACATAAAGTTAAAAATATAATAAGTAATAGTCAGTCAAATAGGGAATTTGGAAACATATTGTGATTCATTAAGATATTTAAGGATTCATCAGATGTTTCGAAAAATATGAAAGGGTTTTCAACATAATACTTAAAATTTCTTTAGTTTGAAAATATATATAACAATTATGGAGTTTTTTTAAATAATTCTTACATATTTCTTTTGTGATTTAAATATCCTAATACTGATGGTGATTATCTATGAGTCAAGATGAGATGAATTTTTTGATGTGAAGAAGATTATTGCACTGTGAGAATATCATTTATAATACAATAGTTTGTTCATGAAAGTCAGCACATATGAAAATAAAAACTTTTATTTATTGTGAAATTTTGGAGGAGGGGAACCATGGTAATTGTGGGATATTGTGAAGAAGAAAATATCTATAATAATGTGAAGTAAAATAAGGATAATTGGTTAAGCTTTTTATTATTATTCTATAGCTGTGTTTTAATATTTAAAGGATAAATATCAAGGGGAAAATCATATGTGCATCATAACTAATTTTCCATGAATTTAATATTGTAGAATAATATTAAACATTATAGATGAGGAATTACTAAATATTTAATGAGAGATCACATGTATGAGATTTGAGGAATAATTTCATATTTTAATATGAAAATAATATTATTGTGATTCTGGAAATAAAAAAAAGGAATAGAATAAAAAAATACAGAGGGAGAGATCAGAACTTGATACTGAACACCGCTGAACATATTGAGTTTTAAAGAAAGGGAATGGGTGAGACCCAACATTGTAATTTTTAAATATATCTTTTATGTAGAATAAAATAAACAGATCCAACCCTACTAATAAAGTAACCAACTTTGTGAATTTAATAGGAATAGAAGAAGAAGAGGCCAATGCTGTTACTATAGAATGTCTCTAGTATCAAACAATAGTGAAAATAATGGTTTAAGATTTCTTAAATAATATTGTTTGAGGAATTATGAGTCAACCTAGTGATTTATTCTCAAGAGGTACCCAATTGTGTCTTGCTTCATATTGATGAAAGAGATCAGATACATAATATCCTAGAGATACATGAGCCTACACTGCTATTCATACTTCATATATGATCCAACTAAAACTAGTTTTTATAGAGGGAGGAATGATTGGTGCAAGATCCCAAAAGAATAAAGTTATTTCTTGCATGGAAGTTAGATTAGTTATAGTGATTATAAAGGTTCTTGGATATACCCTTTCCTAAAATTTATCTTAATAATAAAAGATAATATTTTTGTGTGTGGGATAACAACCAATGTGAACTAGGAAAAAAGTGAGATATTAAATCACTAAAGAGGTGAAGAGGTAAATAGGGGAAAATGATTTAAGTGGTAAAAATCCACTCACAATAATTCACCACCTCTTAGTGTGGTTTCACCAATCCTGGTGGAACAACAACAAGAACTTAAAAGGCACATCATTGGTTTTAGTTGTATGAACTTAAAAGGTAAATTGTTGGTTGCAGTTGACTAAAATTAAAAGGCACAAAAATATTACTTGTCACGTGAGCATAAAAGGTAAAATGTGTCCCATTAATCATTACCACATTATGTGGGTTCCTACTCCATTCATTGGGATATGTTGGAATCCCCTTTCATGGGCATAATATTAACTCAATAATAGCTACTAACTCCATGGATGTTGATAAATTTCAAAGTATTTAGCTTTGTGGATTTAAATCACAATTTGACCAACTATTAAGGGAGAAGAGCCTATAATACATATATATGTTTACATCAATGCACAATATCAATCGATCACTTTCAAGACCAATATGACCAATTTTTTTACCGGGATACATTTTTTAATATGAATTAAATCAATAAGAGAGTCCCATATTTGGAAATAAGAACCTCATTGGATGATTATAATTCCTATAATCTCAACCTCAATGTTAAATTCAATGTATTCTTAACATATCTCAATGAATGCCTACCTTTGGAAAGTAGTCCCACAATCAAGTAGAAATCATGGGGGAACACTCTCCATATATATCACTATACATCATAGAGATTATAGGGTAAAAATACCAATATGATTATTGATATTATCTCATAACCACTTCTTGTATAATGGTTGTAACAACTAATATTTCATGGACATGAAGTAAGAAATCAGAATCTTGAGAACTCCCATCATGGATCTCCCCACCATCAAGTCTCTTTCCAATGATGATACAATCATGACAAAAAATATAATAGTTTTTATCAATTTTATAATGAATGATTAAAGATAATATTGTATAAAAACATCTCATTTAGATCCAAAAATATATCTAGATAATACTAGACTATCACATACATAATCTTATATTCTTTCTTTCTTGACATACTTTCTACGGTTTGTGCTTCCTAATGAGGGAATAAATCATTAAATTACCCTTTTTAGGTTCTTATAAAATTCATAGTTAAAATATTGTAGTTATTTAACCCACAAAAACTTCCTCAAATTCAGATACCTATAAGAAAAAACAAACTCTATCCTTTTATTTTGGGTGTATCCCATGAATCTCACACTAAAAAAAGGTGCATATAACATTTTAAAGTATACACTAACATAACTAACTCTAAGTCACATGTTTGATAATTTATATTTGAGGGAGGTGTTTCGTTGAACCATTGGATACCGCAAGACAGTCCTACATCAAATAAAAATCAAGACTTGAATAAAAGGAATCATAATAAAATTCAATTACCATAATCAACTCCGAAAATATTAGGATAGGAACAATGGTAAGAAAATTTTAAATTCTTGAAAAAGAAATTCACATTAATTTTTGATGGGTATTTTTGATCATATAATGATCATTGGAAGTTAAAAACTACCCAAAATAGGTGGATATATCTTCAATTAATTCAAAATGCGAATTATTATAAACATAGTGTATTTTAAAATATGTTTTATTCACATAGAGTTGTAACATACATATTCCTCTATATGGATGATGCTCGATGAAGATTGTCGATGCAAAAAAAAAATATTTCCAGGAACATAGATATTAAAATAGAAAATGAATCCCAATTTGTAACTGGAGTACTCTCAGATGCATGAAGGTCTTCTATCATCTTATGGAATAATGAAAAATATTCAGAAAGTAAGAGGGATTCATGAAACTTGAATGAAAATAATGATATGATATACATTAAAAGAATATGATAAAAACACACCCATATGAATATAAGTCATTATCTCTTATAGGTGAAGCATAATGATCCTTATTTGTGATGCATCATATGTTTTACTTCATATTGAGTGTAATTCATTGAACTTGTTTTAATGAATAAATGAAATTATCTTTAATAAAGCAACCATTGGTTCAATATTGACGAATACCATTTGGGAGAGAAGCTATAGAAGATTGTTGCATTTCATGAAATAATCCTACTATAATATATATATATCACAAACACATATATATTATACATGCATCATAAAATGATAATATAAATGAATTATATGAATGTATTAGATGTACACTACATATATATACACAATATTATATATATATATATATATTCTTCATTCATCATATTCATGTGTATATGAATATCACGAATGAAAATTTTAATGAATGTCTAAAAATCTCACAATTTCACTAATATACCATAAGAACTGTAAGGAAAACATCATATCTCTTTGTGAATCTATCCAAAATCTATTGGATATGGTTTCATCAAACTCTCTTCATTTTGATCAATACTTTTTTATAAATTTTATCCTTATCGAGGGCCTAACAATGTAGTTCTATGAGACTTATCTGTATTTAAAACAACTATGAAATCCCAATTTCATATATGGATGAAAAGAAAAAGCTCTAACAAAGAATTAATGCAACTCAAGATACTGAGGTGCCTAGTGTGATCTCCACCAGGAATACACTTATCTTTATATTAACATTTCCACAATAATGTGCATCATATATACTGTATTTATACCTATATAATCATTTTTTCTATTAAATCTAGTGACTAATAGACACAGGACATGTCAATATAACCTAGGCTAACTCATAATTTCTAAATTCTCTAAAAAATACTGACCATGTTGATGAATATTCCACATGTCATTCATCAATATGATAAGAACATCACATGTAACTTATCTAAGTAATTGATCACATCATATATGACACAACTAAACATAATCATGTATTTCCTCAGTCTGATTCAATCAAGGTCCAAATGTCTTTACTTATCATTTAAGTGGTCAAATTTTATATTGGTTGTTCTTTAACAGATGATATGATCAAAAACATACCCAACCAACCCCTTATTAGATTAGTTTATATATCAACTTGCATAAGTATCATATCAAATTATGAATATTTTTATGATAGGTATCTCTCCAACCTTAAGTAAGAGGGATTTTATATTAAGAATACACCCCTAAGTATATCACTGACTGTATGATATTATAGGTATTATACTTTAGCAGATCAATCGTTGTAATAAGTCCTTACTTATTACCTCATGAATCCATTCTTTATAGCTCATAAAATCTTTATAATGAGTATAATAATCTATTTAAGATGACATTATCATATTATCACAACCCATAATACTCCATGATGATCATCAGTTAGGGATATCTCAAAGTCAAACTTGTAGGTGATATTATCATTTGGCCATTCATGTAAAATATATTTCAACACACATGAATGATTGATAAATAAATATTACATTTATTATAATAACATGATACATTTTATAACCATTACAAAAAATATATCGTGTGTCCTACACCTAGAGACACTACATGACCCACATGTTGTTGATGTGGTAACAGTTTCAAAAATGGATCTGCAACATTATCCTCATTATCCTCCGAAATGATCTATACATCACTATATCAATGATCTCTTGTTTGAGATGAAATTTAACATGGATTGTTTTGGTGGTTTTTGTGAGACTGAGGTTCTGTATCCGAAGAAACAACTCTATTTTTTTCATATTGTAGCTCAATTTTTCCCTTGATAATATTAATCACTCCATATTCTGGAATGGACTTCTTATTCAAAACAGATTCCTTCATATCATCAGAAGTAGGAATGTACTCTACCTATCACGTTGAGTCTCCTAAGGTGGATTTCATAGAAATTTTCCAACTGATAGCTCCATCATTTAGGAAAAAATAACTTGTGATTGACATATCAAATCATCTTTTTTCATATTGGAAACTAGCATCTATCTGACCCTTTAAACAAATTTCATTCTCTCCTTCAAAGACCAAGAATATATACTTATTCCTTATCATGTACTTAAGAATGTTCTTAAGAGAAATCCAATGACTCTCACTAAAATTAGATTGGCATATACTGTTTATTATAAAAGAATAAGAGACATTAGGTTGAGTATACAACATGCTATACGAGATAGATCCAATGGAGAATTTATAAGGAATTATATCCATAATTTCTAACTATTTATAAGGATCTAAAATATTCCTATGATTTATGCCATGAAACACTGATAAAGACCTATTCTTGGACTTTTCCATACTAAAACATCATTCACTTTACCAATATACATGATCTAACTCAGTCCAAGAAACCTCTTAGATCTATCTCTATAGATCTTCACACCCAGTATGCTGGCTACTCCACCCATTTTTTCATTGAGAAATATTTACCCAGCCACACCATTACAAAATTAAGTATCATGATTTCATTTACAATAAGCAGTATGTCATCTACATATAATATAAAAAATATCACTTTACTCACACTAATATACTTATATACACAAGAATCATCTATATTCATTATGAAACCAAAATCTTTTATTGCATCATAAAATCGAATATTCCAACTCTAAGAATCTTTCTCCATTCTATAAATTGACCGTTACAACTTTCAAACCTCAACAGTCTCACTTGTCACTTTTAAATCTCGAGGTTTTATCTCATACATTCCCTTGACTAAATTTACACTAGAAAAAAAGTTTTTAACATCCATTTGATATACATCATAATCATAATGAGCTATTGTTGCAAGAGAAATACAAATGGACTTTATCAACACTATGATTTTTTAAACCATTTTCCTTATAGTGTAGAAACTCTACCATCCCTGATAGTTTTCTTACATAAAACTGACATATACCTTATGGGTCTTACCCCTTAAATTGTATTTACCATGTTCCAAACTCAGATAGTATACATAGTGTCTATATAAGGTTCCATGGATTTTAACCGCTTCTTGGAATCAGAACTCTCAATAGACACTTGGTAGGAAGTATGTATGTATCCTATGAATGTTACTTCCTCATCATTGACAATGAGTAATCCATATCTCTCATCTTCTATATGAATCCTACCAAACCTTAAAAGTTATTATGTAACTTGAGTCACTTATTCTACTAAAACTCTTTACGGAACTAGCTCAACTTCTATATTAGGAACACTTACTATTTTTTGGTATTGAACTTATATATGTTTAACATTCCTCCCATTGGAACATAGAATTATATATTCCTTCTCAATAAATATACTATTTATTACCAAAAACACCTTTTTAAGAAGGTTTATAGAAATAATATCTCTTAGTTTCCTTTGGATATCCAACAAATATACATTTTTCAGATTTAGAGTTAATTTTATCGAAATTCATTCATCATATGAATTATTCACAAACACAAATATTCATAAAATAAAATCTGAGATATTTCCTATAAGAAATTTAATATATAATAATTATAACTTCTTTATATAGAATACATTTTAGTAGAAATGTATTAGTCTATAAAGCATAACCCCTGAATGAAATATGAAGGTAACATTGACTCATCATTAATCAAACCATTTCCAAAAAAGCGTGATTCCTTCTCTTAGACACACCATTAAATTGTGATGTTCTAAGTTGTGTGTTTTTTTTTGAAAAATTACATAATATCTTAGATGATCAATAAATTCCTAGCTCAAGTATTCACCACCCCGATCTGATCATAAAATCTTAATAATTTTTTATAGTTGAATCCATGCATTGTTTTGAAAATCATTAAACTTTTCAAAAGCTTAAAACTTGTGTTTTATCATAAACACCTATTAATACCATCTAAATTCACCTATTAAAATAATTAAGTACCTAAAATTACACTTTATTGTGTGCTCATTGGTCTATATACATCACTATGTATGCGAACTAATAGTCCACTATCCATTTAACATTTTCTCCAAAAATGTAATTTTTTAATTTTTACCAATAAAAAGTATTTGTATATATAAAATGATTCATAAATAAATATTTCTAGAAATCCATCTCTATGGAGTATTTGATAATGTTTCTTATTTATATATATAAATAAACGGTGCCAAAGTTAGGTGGGATTAGAATCAACCTCAGTCTTCTTATTCTGAATATTATAAATCGGATTATCCATATCAAGAATATATAGACCATTTATAAGTTTCTAATACCATAAAAATTTTCAATATTATAAATAAAATATATTTTTTTATTAATAATTAATGAAAATCATACATTTTCCTAATGATATACTGAAATAAAATTCTTGTTTATGGTGGGAACAAAATAACGAGTTTTTAATTCCAGGAATAATATACTGGGTAGAATTAGATCATAACAATCTATTTCTAATACAAATTTTTTCTCTATTATCGACATTATGATATACTTCACCGTTCAAAAATTCTATCATATCTACGAGTCTGTGTTAGTTAACAAAAATGTGTGATATACACCTAGTATTTAATAACCATGAGTCAGAGTTGGTGGAATTAATATCTATAACATTCACATTTGAATTCTAAAAATGTTTCTCCTTGAGAAAACTTTTCAATACGAGATACTAATATTTAGCTTTTTAGAGGCTACACCTATAAGTGATCTTAATATTATTATGATTAAGTATTCTATAATCTATAATAAATACATATCAGTGGGTAAGTATCATCTATTATATCTTTTCATTAAGGAATTTAAATGAAATTTCTCCCGCTATAATTGATGTCCATAAACATTATGTCCCTTTAGTGATCCAAGATACTTATTTTAAAATGAAAAGAGTCCACTATAGAATTTCTATCACCACTTAGTGATTCAGTTAAAACATCATTTCAATCATAATAGTTTTGAATCTTGTATACTTGAGTAGAAAAAACATTATTCATATACATTATATGAATAATCTTAACTCTTTCATTAGTAACCTAATTATATTAAGGTCCCTCATCTAGTGTTACCCAAAAAAAGAAAAAAAATAGGAAAAAAGGTAAATTTAGTGGAAACCATATATGGAATGACCAACCCAAGGATGTTCTAGTGTCACCTATTCCTTTCCTACCTTACAAAAAGATAATCCATGGGAACACACCTATGACATGGCCTACCTAGTCAGATCATCTAAGTCCAAACAGGTGTTTCTTTAGAAGTAATCTCACACTTAGTATTTTAGGGGGTCTTCTGGCATCATCAATGTAATATACATCATATTCATATTAAATTCATATATACTAAATCTTAATCAATCATTATCTTATGATCATTTATTCCTTTTGCGTATAAATTATTAGATTATTTTATTTTTGGAATCCCCATTCCAACTATAAAATTAATGAATTCACCCCACATTAATGTGTAACTCTATACAAAACCCAAAAGTTTGTGTTACTCACCAAAAAATAGAACATAAATATATTTATACATATCCAAATGAATTATATGCATAAGGTATATGAAATTTTCATGTAAAGGTATAGATTTATATGGTATTAGAAATCTCCACATGAGTAATCTTGAAGAGATAGATAGGTAACCCAATTTATTTTTCTAGGAAAAGCATAACCTCCAGGCGGGTAGGTGGTACAACCCCATGTTCCTTTACCTGGGGAGACTTTACTCAAGAGAAAATTCAATCCACAATATATCTAACACATAATACTCAAAAACTATATTCAACAACAATTTTCATTCTCATAACTCAAATCACCAACCAAGGTTAAGGTAGATGAAAACTAAGTTTTATGGAGTTATACCTAACATGTAATTTATAGATTTAAATCATAAAAGTAGTTTAACAGTTAAACATAAATAAAAAAACATACTTATATTTCTCAAACAAATTACTAAAAATTTATATCAAAGGAATTTAAAAAATAAATAATAAATTTTCTCCAAAACATAAGATAAAAATTCATGAATAATTCATGAATAAATTCTAATTATAAACATTTTATAAATTATCATGAAGATATGTATTTTTATATTCATTTCAATATGAACACTTTAATATTTTATAATTTATGACATTTATATATGAAATTTTATGAATTATAAATATTTTAATATTCAATTTCTATCATATAAACATTTTTTATATCTAAATATAAAATATTTTATAACATATAAACTTTCTATAAATTACCCTTTATGATATATAAATGAACCATTTTATTTGCAAATCATAAATCATTCCATATAATTTGAAAAGGAAATTTTAATTATCAATATTTAATATTTGGGAATAAAATATTTTATAAAAAATAATTTTATTAATTATTATCCTTTTATAGTTAATTAAATAATTTATAAATTCACACCAAATTAAATATTCCAAAAAATTAATTTCAGCATCATTTATAAACATTTTATAAACCATTTAAACCATTTAAATATTTTAAAAAAAATTAACAATTTTTATATTTACCCTTATGAAGGTAAAGATAAACTGTGGTTATATTTATGCACGCATTCTTTGTAAAGGTGATTTGTGGTAACACCCACTGTGTAATGGTTGTGTCTACTAAAATTTATGTATAAAACTTCACGTAAGGGTAGATTGGGTGACCCTTAACAAGAATATTTTATATAAGGGTAAGTTTAAAATTTCTTATATTGTGTAAAGGTAAACATTAAATACCTTTACATAGAATCTTCTCTACCTTTACATGTGAACATTTTAAGGGTAATTACTTGATGACCCTAACATAGAATGAACTAAATAAAGGTAAATTTAAACAACCTTTATGTATCTCGAAACACTTCTATAGTTTTACAATACGCTATTTTTCATTTTAATAATATGACATAAATAAAAAAAAGTGATCATAAAATGTTGGATTCTTGAAGGAAATTTCATGGATGCCACTTATTGGTTTCATTTGATCATATAATGGTCATTGACAGTTTAAATAAACCTCAAAAATAGGTAGATCTATCTTTAAGAAATCAAATATATGAATTATTATAAAAATCAAGTATGAAAAACACCTTGTATTCACATACAAGAACATCATCTATATTCCTATCTATAAAGGATGCTTAATGAATATCGTAGAAGTAACAAAACAATAATTCCTACCGATGAGGGATTTCATTGTTCAATGGGTCATATTTCTAAATCAAAGGACTCCCAAATACTTGAAGGGGTGGTAGTGCCTTCATGGAACATTGAATGATCTTTGGGAAGTAAGAGAGATATAATAACATTTCATGAAATTGATGAACACAAATCCAATGAACAAATGTAAACAATATACCCCCATATAAATATAAATAATCTAATTTTATAAGTTAAACTTATGGATACTCATTATTAATGCATCATATGAATTACTACCTATTGAGTTTATTTCATTGAACTTGTTTCAATGAATAAAAGTAAATATCTTCAATGAACCAACCTTTATTTTAATATTAAAGAATACCAATTTGGAGAGAAGTTGAAGAAGTTTCTTTCATTGAATGTAATAAGAAATATATATATATATATATAATATTATACATGCATCATATGCATGGAAATATACATGAATTATATGCATCTATTAAATATAAAATACACACACACAATATCATATATCACACACAGATATATATATATATATATATATATTCTTCATGAATCATATGCATGTGTTCATTAATCTCATACATGTACATTTTAGTACACATCCAACAATTTGAACAGTTGAATTTTCATCATTCTTCATTGGAGCATTCATAGAAGAAACTATCCAATAAATATCATGGATAAATAAATGATAATATCTAAAAAAACTAAAAATATATTAATTTTAAATTTGTTCTTGGGGACTTGTCAAGACATTACTGCCTCTACTTTATCAGGATCTAAAAAAATTCTAGCTTTTGATATAGCATGCCTGAGGAATTTAAGCTCACAAATCAAGAATGGGAATTTAGAAATATTTATATAAATCCCCTTCACATTGCCACCATGATAATTTAAATGTTATTTCCATGATCTTCTAGAGTCCTCATATATATTAATAAATAATCCATAAATACAACCATGAAAGAGTACAAGAATGGATGGAAAATACTATTAATAAAATCAATGAAAACTGTTGCTATATTGGTCAATCTAAATGGCATAACAAGATGCTTAATGTGACCCTAACATATTAAAAAAGCTATATTTGGAACATAATCTAGTCATACTCAGAATTTATTGTAACAAAATCACAAACCAATCTTATAAAACCATTTAACCCCTTTCAATTACTTAAATAAGCATCAATTTAAGGAAATAGATTATTATTTTTAATAGTTACCGGATTGAACTTCTGAGAATATAAAGACAAACATAATATTTTTATAGATTTTCTATGAGAAGAGTATTGGGGTACACAGAGAAGATGTTATAGGTATAATAAAAACTTTAGTCTCCATCTATTCAAACTGAATTTTTAATTCTCTTAGCTCTATCAAGGCTACATGATAAGGTGGAGTTGAAATCCATACTATTATTAGAAAAAACTAGATCAATAAATATACCTATAATTTAATAGGGAATCTTAAAAAATATATAAGAAATAATTTAGGAAATAAACCTAATATATGAGGTAATGAATTCAGTTTCTCAGCTTCAACTGACCTAAGTACCATACTCTCAATTTGAGATATAATCATTCCAATATTCCCATGATCCAATCCAAATCACCTCTCTTGAAATTTCCCTTCTCTAATTAGAGTATAGTGAGTACCATATAGAGAGGAAATGAAAAATTAGATTCTATAGTAATTGATATTGGAATTTTACTAAGTCAAACTATCCATGCCTAAGACAATATCAAAGATCTTCATGTTGAGTGTAGATAAAAACAATAGATTCATTGATATTCTCATAATATTAGTGCATGAGTGATATACCTTACTTCTTTCTATCTATGTATCCAATGGTGTATCAATACACATAAAATTTTGAGTATACTCTAATCTAAATTACAAATGATATATAAGTTACTCAATGATATATAATTGCAAATATATTATATAAAAAAGAGAATAAAAAATTATAAAAGATAAAAAATGGTACGTATCACTTTCAAAAGACCATCTAATAACATATTCCATAGATTAACGAGTTAAAATATATATCCAGTAAAATCATGATAAACTTGAGGATGAAATACCTACCTAGAAGTTGGTTCCACTAATTTATGAATCTAAACTCCTAATATTTTTCCCTAAAAAGTTCTACTTTAAGGGGGTTGGTTTTCCCTAATCACCTATACAACAAGATGAACATGTGATGTATGAGTTTGTTGGGATCACTATCCGACACTCTTTAAAGGTGTACCCTTGCCGAATATCTAAAGGTGGCTTTACCAACCATAGTAATGGAGTTAATTTGGAATACAGGTGTAATAAGACATACTATGTCCAAAAAATACCACCAATAAAATCATCAAATCCAAGGTCTTATCAAGATTATAGGAATATAATCACTCCCACCTTGAATTCCCTGCACAAATACACCCTTTACCATCTTTTCCTTGTTACACTTCTTCCCACTTGATGATCCTCAACTTATGTTATAGACTAATGGTAAGCCAATAGCTTCCCATATTCCCTTAGAAAAAATATCTCCTAATACTACCATCTTCCCACATAAAATAAGGTAGAGATATTGAATAACATAACTAGACTATGAAGAAGCTCTTACAAACCCATCTCAAATTTCTAACCTTTTATTTGTCATCTCCACTCAAATAGAGTAAAAAAAAGTAAATTATTAAATGTGGCTATATATTCTTTTTAAATCATCATCCACTACCTGAGTTCTATAAACTCGTGAGTTTTAACCTAATAAAGGGTTTTAAGAAAGAAATTATCAAATAAAATCTTTTAAAAAACCATCATAGTTAAACCCTAACCTTTAGTTAAGGTTTTCATCAAATTCCACCATTTACTAGACCCCCATTTGAGCATAATGGTTATCAATATCACCCTATGATGCTCAGGGGTCTAAATGCTCTAAAAAATTCAATTAATATGACCAAACTATTTATTTTCCTCCTTCTAGGACACATCACCCAAAAAAAATCAGAGGATAATGGAACTATAAATTCAATATTTAAATTCACATTGGATTGTGCATAGAAATTAGGGGGTGTGAATCAGTGTTCCCTAATTTTACTATGTTTTAATTTCACTTTTAATTACCCCTATTGAGACTCAATCCTCTCTATTTGTTAAGAAGAATTTATATTTTTATGTTCACCCAATACTTACTTCCACACACAATATTAATGAAAAAAGGAACAACAAAAACACACAAATATTTTTTAAGGTTCATATCTAATAATGAAACCCACTCCTTGTTGTGTTCAACTCCCATTAATATACATAATGTCACAATTATATTATAGTTATTACAAGTGGTTTAAAATTCAAAAATAATGGCTAGGAAGGTACCATAAACATCCCTTGGGTAGGTATCAGGCACTTCTTAATACTACCTCATGATAATGGGTATCTTCTAAAAGACCATAAATATATCAATTGTAATGATGGTTTTGTTAATACTAAAACCACAAGTCTCCAGTGGTCTTTCAGGAACTCGTAGAATAAAATATTTCTTCTAATCCAAATGTTAAATCATCACCATAAAAAAATTATTCCTCAATGAATATATATTCATTGGATAGGATGTTATCAACAACACTGTTTGAGAGTTACCCTATTTCTTAAACTCAATCTCATATAAATATTCTATAATAACAACTTAATCTTCTAAGAGTCTCAAAATAGGATATTAACAAAAACATTAGTAACTTTTATCGGTCTCTCTTTCAATAATCTTATTCTATATAGGAATATGATAAGTATTATTCTTCTTCTCTTATATTTATTATTAATTTATGCAAACAATATTCTCTCTGAAAATTATTATCAACTTCATTATTTGACACCACAATATTGGATTATTCATAAATCCTTTGATAAATAAATGATATTAAGGAATTACTGCATTGAGCTCTTAGAATCTTCTATTTCTCCTCACTCTTATACTATTTTCTATTCACCAAATACAATGAATAATGTTTCCCATTATTTAAATTTTATAAACTCCTTAATTTTTTTAGTGAGATCTTCTAAATTTTTATCTGGTTAATAAGATCCTATAGTTTAATTTTCAATTTAAATTAAATTTAAAGATATATTTTTAATCCTTCAAGAATCATGGATTTAAATTTACATGCAATATCTAGAAATATCACAGATCTCTTTACTACATACAATCCAGAAGAATTTTAATCTATAGTGGAATACATTTTCCCATGTATAAATCTTAGTAGCATGAAAATATCCTCACAATACAACTTCCTCTAATATTTGAGAATAAAATTCAGCTGGTCCTTCATTATTATCTTGAATCAAAACCTTCCAAAATCATCATGATATTTATTCAATAAATAAAAATATAACATCATCCCATTTGTGTTTTTAAGTTCTTATAAAAATATAAAAATTTTATAAGTAAAAAAACATTCATAAGATATATAAATTCTTACATATCACCTTTATGAGAAACAATCATATTATAAAAATTTTAAGATAATTCCATTTAATAAATATCTAATGAACTATAAAGAATATATTATGTATACTCAATGCATATTACATATCATATTACAAATAATATTATGTATTGTATAAGATATTTCAATTATTAAATTTATCATCACTTTTTAAGAGAATATATTTTATATCAATTGAAATTTATTATATATCCACTAACTTTGTCAATTTTACCCATCACGACTAAAAATATCATATGCATCACATACTTGGGAAGATTTATAGTAACTATAATACAAGAAATCTAGAATTAAACGCTATAATTATCCAATTATGATCATGAACCAATAATACAACTTTAGACTATTTTAAACATCTTCAAAGAATCTCAATATAATTTGAATAACATTGGAAATAATCATAATATTTCTAAACTTCTTTGGACCTTCATTCAAGAATTATTATTCACTATTTAATTATTCTCTATTCCAAAAAATACTTGAATGGATTATAACACTTCAACCAATTTTTTTGTTCAATAACAACTCTCAAGATGTTCATTCAATAACCAAATTCACCAAACTTACATTTTCACTATAGTATATAGTGCTCTCAACACTTGTCTTTATGTCTTTTAAAACCATCTCACTAATAATTTGATGTTTCAACTACTACTTAGAATCTATTTATCTAATAACTTCTACCAGTAGTATCAGATCCAAAATCCTTTTCTAACATGTAAATTTATTCTCAAGAGTCCATCAATGAAAATCATATTTATTATCTCTTCACATATCACTCAACACATATTTTTTGGTCTTGAGATGGTGATGGAAATAGAAAATGGTGGGGGTGAATTATTAATTTTTTAAATATAAGCATTAATACATTTATAACGTGGAATGTTATCAAAACAATAATTATGTAATTAAAGTTAAAAATATAATTCAATAGAATGATAAATAAAAAGATAACATAAGAATTGTTATTGTTTTCGAATCAAAGATATCTTACATTAACTTTTCACACCTTTATATCCTGAAGAGTTGAAACCCAATATAAATAGAATTTACTATTTAATGGGAGTCATAACCCATTACAACCTACTTTTTTTAGACCCAATACATTAGATAAATAAAAACAAAACTCTATGTTTTTTCACACCTAGAGGCACAACCCAAAACCTCTAATTTTTTTAAGGACAAGGTATAATATATTATCCTAATTTTTGATCAGGTTATCATCACCAAGATGTACCTTTTATAGAGGTTCAATTGTGTGTGATTTGATTGATTACAAGTCGTTAAAATTTATAGTAAATATAAAATTATAGAAAACTGAAATATAAAATAGTTAAACAAATGAATGATTTTGATAAAGTTAAAGATTGTTTAGAATAATTTAGTTTTGTCCCATCAAATTAGTTTAACAATTTAGCATGGGAAAATATTGTAGAGTAGTGTAGAATAGTCAAGGATATGCAAAATTTCAGAACATTATAAAAGTGTAAAAAGTTATATACCAGGAATAATGTATAATTTATATTGTAGTAACTATAACTTTAGCTTTACATACACATTCTATAATATCTATTGTCACTTTGATTAAAACTCCATGGATAATCTACACATAGATGTTTCTTTACATCTTGAAACAGTCATAAAGAATCATTATATTAATTAAAGTAATAAAGAAATATAATTTTACCACATTTTCACAATAAATATAGATTCTAATAAACAATAATCAATACTTAGTATACTTTATAAAATATTATCCTTGAAATAATGAACCACTTTGGAGTTTCCAATAATTAGATATAATGTCCATAATAATAAGTCTTAAATACTCATTCAAAATACATTGAATCATACCTAAAATATCATGATTTATTTTCATTTCAAGAACATTTGGTTTTTAAATATACTTTCCATAAACATGCAGTGTAAAGTGGTAAACCATTATGACTTTAAAACACCCATTTTAATTCATACATAATAAACATAACATTTAGAAAATATAAATACTAATATGTGTAGGATAATTGATATATAATAAAAACATAATTATTAGTAATGCATAACAAAATTCCAAACAAAAGAAATATATAATATAATTTTAACAAAGAGCATCATACGTAATATAATTAACAAATAACATCATACATAATACAATTAACTTTTATAAATTCTAAAAATTATTTATACATATTATTTTATTCAAGTAGAAGATAATATTTACCATATTTAATTCATAATATAATTTACTTTGTGAAAAAATTTAATTTGTAAGATGTATAAAATAGGGTAAACACAATATGTAATATTTTATATTTTCATAAAGATATGATGGGTAAGATATTTAAAATCACCCCTATATTGTGTAATATAAATGTCATTGAATATATATGATACCTAAGATATTTTTTACACTATATAATTTAAATAATATATTCTCAAACTCTAGCTATAATGTGTATGATATTTTCCATTGACAAATATCAATACACAACATATTTTTATGTCAAAGAGAATAAAAAAATTATTATGCTTAATGAATTTTTTAATGTAAGGTTATTAAAAATGTGTAATATATTTTATATGGATACATAATATATCATTCAATCACATATCTTATATAAGTCTTTATACTTTAGGAAATTTTGATGCATAAGATACAAAAAACACTTTATTGAGATACATAATATAAATGAATTAAGAAAAATCCTGAAACTATCCATATGTAATTTAGTTTTTCAGTTTATATAAAATTCATAAGATATTAGTCTTTGAAAAAATATGTAACAAAAAATTAAAATAGAACTATAGAATATAACTATAATAATAATAAAAATAAAAAAGACAAGTTAATTAGAAATTAAAAAAAATGAATAATTAATAAAAAAATTCAACATCATTCTTGTATTATTCTATGCATGTAATAATTAAATTTAGAATCCATTAATTTTTCTGTCCAAATGTAATTATATAGAGGGATTTAAATATCAAAAAATAAATAAATAACTAAATAGAGAAATTTTAATGATCAAAACACAAACAATGTGACACAAAGACACTTAATAATCACCCCCTTTTGATAATTACAAAACTAAACATTACTTCAAAATCCTCCCCTATTTATAATTGATAAAAAATAATGAATTTAATCATAACTAAACTAATATAAAAAAATAAAACATATCTCCCCTATAGGAAAAGAAATAAAAATAATATAAATTTCCCCTATATTAAAGATAAAGAAAAATAAAGATTGGATAAACCCAAAAGGTAAGTGAATATAAAATACTCATCATGATTAAGTAAAATAAAATATCTAAAAAATAAAATAAGATACCCCCCATTAATTCATTAATCCCAAAAATAGATTTCAATTGAATAAACAGAATATAGATATCCCTTTATTTCGGTTTATTTCTTTTGAATAAACACAGAGGTTTATCTAGATTTTGAATTCCTGATTTATAAAACTTCAGAACTCCTATAATGTAAAAACATTAAAATCTACAAGGATCTACAAAAACAGATTTATGATATTTAAAGTATTAGTAAATTATTTAGATGAATAAAAAATAACCAACTTTTTGATATATTCTAGTAAAAAAACAAAAATATATTTTATATGCTCTCTCACCAAAATGAATCGATTTATGTTCATTTCATTAAACCATAAAATAAAAATATATTATGCAAGATTATTGGCCAAAATAAAAACCAAACAATGGTAAAGCACATTTTATAATACCAAATAATGAAACTAAGAAGGTATGCTTGCTAGAAATATAGAAAAACTACTTTGGTTCCCAAACCAATTTTTGTCCAATAGGATTTGTATAAGTACCTTTAGAAACCAAATTTGAAAAAGGTTTATATAGTTTCTCATTAAAATCATATTTATATTTATAATATTTCTTATGAACAAGTTATTGAACAAACCTTAAAGAACAATTAGTTACATAATGACCTAAACAACTACAGTTAAAATAATTAACAGATGAAATACCTATGGATTTACCATTCATAAACCTATTTCTAAACATTTTTATAATAAAACCATCATATCCAATTATATTTTTGGTTTTATTTATTTTATTCATAGACACAATCTAATCATAAATTTAACTTCCTTGATCAAAAGTATATGGACTTTGTTTTAACTTTCTATCTTAGCATTTTACTTATCATTTTCCTTTTTTATAACCACCAAATCAAAAAAACTTTTTCAAAAGAACTAAAATCAATATTTTTCATTTTCTTCTTTTAATTTTAGTTTTATTTCTTATAATTTAAAATTTGAGAATAAAAACTCTTCTTCAATATTTTAAAACCCTTTTTTATCATTCTTTAATTTCATGTAAGCATATACAATAGTTAAAATATTATTTTCTAAATAACAAACATTCTTTTCAAGTTGTTAATACATGGATTAGTATATTCAGATTTAGCATTAGAATCAAAAATCAGATTAAAAAATATCATCTATTCCAAGCATTAAAAATATAATTATAGATGTAAAATAATATTCTCCTAAATCAATTTATGAACATGATTTAAAATGAGATAAATAATATTTAACACATTTATTCATAGAATAATTATTATAAATATTCTTAACACTTCCAAAATAATCACTTAAATCTAAGATTTTAGAATCACTCCAAGATATCCGAGATTTATTTTCTTTATTTTTTTATTTTTCTTTGATTTTTATCCACCCAAAATCAGGTTTTTTGTTCCCTTTCTTCCTAGATTCATAAGGAGTTAGGTATACGTTTGAATTACCTGTTTTTTCATCCTTTAAGAATTTATTTCATCCTATCACTCCCATGATTCCTTTTGAGGTATTTTTATAATTATTTTTTATCTATATTTTTACCATTGTATTTTCCTTGAGTTTATTGAGAAAAATGGAAAATTTATCCTTGTCAACAGGTAGAGCATGGTCTGTGCATAGTTTTGGGAAACTGTGTGCCCTGCCCAGGAAACCATGCACCAAGGGGTCGTTTTTAAATAGATCCCGATCACATGGTTGGCACACGAGTTTCCAAACCATGAAACTAATTGTGTGACATTCCCAATGTAGATAGTGGAAATCACACTTGTCCATCACGGTTTGAAAATCATGATTCTTATCCAGGTCATTAAAAATTATATTTTTATGTTTTCTCACTCATCAATTTTTAACCCTAAACCCCCAAAATCCTCCCCTTTAGGATTCTTCACCCCATGCACCTCCCCTCATTCCTATTCCTCCCTTGGAGATCCATTTTTAGAACATTTGGTGTGGTTTCTCCACAATTCTTCAAGTAATTCACCTTATATCATGGTTTCTTGCACTTTCCTATTTATTTATTCTTATTTATTTGGGTTTTCACTTATCATGTTTCTTTGGTTCCCTATTTAGGTTGGATCTTGATTTTTGGGGTTTGATCTTGATATCTAAGTTTTGATGTTGACATTACAGGGTTCTCTTGAGGTGCAGTTATTGGTTTCCACCATTTTTCGGAAGTTTCTACACATGAGGTAGGTGGTTCCGTGCTTAAATTTTTTTGATCAGTTCTCTATGATTGACTTTCTTCCCATTTGGGTTATATATATTATGTATGAGGTTAGAAATGTGTTCTTAAAATAATTTAAGGTGTGTGTCTATTGAAAATGTTTTTCCAAAGGAAATGTGATGAGTTCAATGTATGTTTCATATCTACTTCCTTGTTTGATACTATCAAGGCATTTGATGAAATATGAGAATTATGGAAATCATGATTCAAAATGGTTTGGGTGTGTATTTGGTTTCAAAAGAGGTTTTTTCGTATGGAAATGGTGGTTTATCAAGTGTGATGCATTGTTTGGCTTGTGTATATGTGAAAATGATATTGTAAATGGTATGTAAAATGTGGATTGAGTACAAAGGGAATCCTAGGTAACTAGGTGGGTGGACTAAGACTAGTATTCTAGTTTATTCGGAAAGGGATTTTTCCTGGATTCATCTAGTGGGATTGATTATGACAACACCAACTAAATATTTATGATGGTTGGAGACCACTAGAACTTTGGATGTTTATCCTCTCTAGTGGCTTGAGCATGAGGAAATGGATGGTTGTGGTTATTACACCACATTTCAATAATAAATGACTTCTTTAGTGTCCCACTCTTGCCTAGTAGCTATAGGTATCTCCCATGAATTAGTTCTCTCTTGGGATATCAAACTCACCATTGGAATATAGTACACTTTCTTGGTTATTTTAAAGGAAAGAATTTTTTCCTTAAAAATGTTTTCCATAAAAATGTGTCTAGTTTACTTTTATAAAACTTTCATGTTTATTTATCTTATATTGTTTATAGGATGTAATCTATTGATTAGGTGGCATCCTATTGGGCTTTGGATCATACCATAATTACACCTTTGGGTGTAAGTAGACTTGGTTGTGTTTGAAATATGTAATGGAAAGATGCTTGGGGATGGTGGTTTGGGATTTTAGTGGTTTCCCTTGCATGTGTTGTGGCGGTGGATTAAGGACAATGCTCATATTTTTTCATGGTTACTTTTGGGATAATGTCTTGTTTTACTTTTTGATGTATCCCTTTTTGGTTCTGTTTGAATGTTGTAAATATTGAATCTAAAATTTGTTGTTCTGTGTTTTGTTGTGAGTATTCAGTTTTGGGTTATTTATTATAGTTGTTTGTTTATGATTATTTACATGGGTGAAATAATTACAAAGTTAAATTAATGAAACCCTGACACTTATTGAAACCAGTGGGAACTAGGAACACCCTTCGTACCCTACCACAGATCAATTTGGGTGTCCGGTTTCATGGAAACTCGACTTGTTTTGTGAAAAAATGTTATTAGAGCTAGGTACATTCTTTTAGGTCATGATATTTTGGGTGAGTCTAGCTACACGAGAGTTATGATTTCTGGGACATAAGGTTATGATTATTAGTAGGGTGTCTATCCATCACACCTCATGATAGATCTTGAGTCGCCACAGGATGTTGGGATTTCAGTTTGACTTCTCCTCCAGGTGAGATGTGCATGCTATAGACTTTATGTGGACACTTGGTGGAGGTTAAGACGTTTGGTTGTCATGTTATTGTGATGTATTTTATTTGTTTGGATTTATGGGATGTTGATATTTGTTTTTGCTGAATTTTTTTCATAATAGTGGTATTGACAGTTTTCTCTGTGATTATTGCTTCTTGTAGCAACATGTCTCCATAGATACTTCTTGTGTAGCTATGGGAAGAGGCTGGACAGAGTTCTACCTCATCAATTGATCAGAGATTAATGGAAGTAGTGGTTCAAGCTATCCATGGTTTGGGACAGGGAGAAGGTTATGATCTTCCTCTAGTCAGAGAAGTTAAAGTAGGACCTCAGAAGGAAAAAGTGTAAGAGTTCCTTAAGAACAAGACCTCTTATTTTCGAGGTATGATGGAACCTCAGGTAGAAGAGGAGTGTACTGAGAAGATTGAACTCATTTTTGAATTCCTTGACACTTCTAAGAAAGTTAGGGTGAAATGTTATTCATTCTTTCTAGAGGGTCCCATTTGGAGGTTGTGGGACTCAGTATCCCCAACTAGAAATCATTAGATGATGAATATGAAAGACTTAAAGGTTTTTTTCAAGGATCAGCAATGTCCCGAGGTCTTGGAATATGGAAGATCCTAAGAATTTATGGATATTTTTCATGGGGATAATTTCATGATGGAGTATGCCAATCTCTTTAATAAGCTAGTTCGGTATGCACCCAAAATTGATTCCAATGAGAAGATGAAGGCTCAGAGGTTCGAGAGGGGGTTGTTCCAGTGATCTATTCTCAGGTCTTTCTATTTATGTTTAAGAACTATGTCGAAGTGGTTGACTATGTTTGTATGGTGGAGATTGACCACAACGGAATGTCTGGTTCTTTTGGGGATATGTCAGCAGTGGGAAGTGGTAGTTATTCGGAGAAAAAGAAGAAGCAGGATGAGCATGTTAAGATTGGAGGTGGTTGTTTAAGACATCCCTCCCATAAAGCTTCATCTGTGAATTTTGATGTTGGGTCTATTGTGTGCCACAATTTTGAGATGGAAGGGAACATAAAACTTGCATGCATATCTCATCCCAAATCCTATAATTGATGTGGAGGGATGGGGAACATGCAAAAAATTCTGCAGAGCCCTATGTTCTTATTATAGTAGAGTACGATCTGTGGCTTCAAGGGGGATGTTAGCCTAGTCAGATCCATCTAGTATGGTGAGATCTTGATTCATTGGTCATGGAGATAGGGTAATATCATATTCTAAAATGTGTCAGTTCAGGTTAGAGCCATATGTTAGTGGTCATTCTCAGGATTAGGTTGTGACAAGGAAGCTCCATGCAGTGGACCAGGCACTAGTGGAACCAGATATATGGCCTTTAATAGTTCGAGGTACCATTCTGATTGCATCATCAATAGCTTCTATTTTTTTTTGACATTGGCACCTTTATTTAGTTTATATCTTACCACCTCATGAACTTGTTGGATTTTACAACTGAGCTCATGTCTTATGCATTGGAGTTGGTAACTCCTCTTAGTAGGAAGTGAGAAAATGGTCTTAGGTGTCCATCTTGTGCACTCACCATGTCTGGGGCCGAGATGGAATGAGATTAACTTATTTTAGAGATGTAACTCTTTGATGTAATCCTCTACATGTATTTGGTGGCATGATTCTAGGCAAACAATTATTGGTATTGGCGATGAGTGAGTTTCATGGGACCTGATGAAAGTACCTAGGTTTTTCATGGAGAATTGGATCCTCAGTCGGGTCGTGCTAGAACTCCACTTTCAAAATTGGGAAATTTTGTTTTTCAGTTGTCATATCTCATGCTAAAGGATTATGGTGGTTTCCTTGAGGATGGATTACCTCTATTTGTGGATGAGTTCCCATAGGTATTTATATAATACATTTTAGGCTTGCCTCTACAACATAATGTGGAGTTCTCTATAGACCAAACACCAGGAACAAAACTAATATATCTTCCCTCGTATCATATAAACCCCACCAAGTTGAGGGAATTAAATATAAAACTAGATGAATTGTAATATAAAGGATTAATTCCCCCGATAATCTCTCCTTGGGCCACCTGAATAAGGCTAATATATCTCTCTGGTTGTGTATTGATTACCGAAAGCTGAACAAGGTAACCATTAAGAACAAATATACTTTGGTATGAATTGGTGACTTGTTTGATCAGATTAAAGGGAAAAGGTGGTTCTCTATGATTTATTTTCATTCTGGTTACCACCGTGTTTGGGTGAAAGAGATATATATCCTGAAAATGTCGTTCCAAAAAAGGTATGACCATTTTGAGTGCTTGGTCATGACTTTTTGTTTGACATATTCTATAGCGGTATTCATGGAAATTATAAGTAGGGTGTCCTACCATTACAAAGATTACCTTGTTGTGGTATTCATGGAAGAAATCCTAGTTTATTCAGGATCAGAGGAGGAACATGAGCGGCATTTGTGGATTGTATTGGGCACTCTTTGAGACCATTGCCTTTATACCAAAATTTCAAAGTGTACCTTTTTAGAATAAAGAGGTATTATTTATGGGCCGTGTTTTCACAGAGAAAGGAGTTTTAGTATACCTCAAGAATATTAGTGTTGAAATTTCATGGGATCATCTGATGAATATTTTTAAAATTAGGATCTTTTTAGGCTTGGTAGGTTATTTCAGGAAGTTCATTTGAGATTTCTCTTGACTGGATTCACCCATGACCTCTCTTACCCGGTAAGGGGTGAAGTTCGAATGGATCCTATAGTTCTAGGTATCCTTCAAGGAGATAAAGTGAAAGTTCACTTAAACCCATGTTTTTATGCTTCTATAATCTAGAATTGCCTATGTGGTTTACCGTGATGCCTTAGGTATTAGTTTTGGGTGTGTGCTTAGGCATAATGACCATGTGGTGACGGATGGTTCTCACCAACTCTGAACACATGAAAAAAACCATCTAATCCATGAAATTTCTTTAGAATTGGTGATTCACACTTTTATTACTTGAAACCACTATCTCTCTAGGGAGAAATTTTTGGTTTACTATGATCATAAGATTTTACCCTATATTTTCTCTCAGAAGGATTTGAACTTGAGGCAGTGCTATTAGGTGGAGTAAATGTAGGGGTTTGAATTCAATATAGTTTATACCCAAATAAAAGGGAATGTTGTGGAAAATTACTTGAGCATAAAATTGTTTATGAAAGGTTTGAGGGAGTTCGATTATGAGTGGACATTGATGGGTATTTTTTCCCAGTTTCATTTAGAAACTAAGGAGCATAGTGGAGGCACATTCTTGGCCAATGTTTAGTTGACTCCTTCCCTTCAAGAGTTGATTCAGAAGGAGTATCATAGCGATGGGTTGTGCTAAAAGTCTATGTAGTTTATTCATGGTGGGGAGAAACCTTGTTTTTTTTCATTATCTCCCTGAGGGTATATTTTTATTTATGGTTTTCTCTATGGTTCCGTTGTCATTGAGATAAGTGGTGATGCAGGACAGAACCCAGTCTTAGTGGGTTGTTCATCTTGGTACTACCAAGAAGTATTGTGATGTTTTTCAGTAGTTTTGGTGTCCAGATATGAGGTTGGATATAACTGACTTCGTCTCGCGGTGTTGTACATGTCAGTAAGTGAAAGTATAGAACCAAAGGACCTCTAGTTTTCTTTATAATTTACTCATTCCTAATTGGAAGTGGGATGAGATCACCATGTAATACATTATCACTATGCCTCATATACCCCAGCGGTGGAATTCTATACGGTTAGTTATCAATCATCAAACCAAATCATCCCAATTCATTATTATCAGAGATTAGTATTTTTAGATGATTTGTTATGATTATATGTTCAAGTGGTGGTGAGGTTTCATGGTGTACCATTGGTAATTGTTTCTAATTGGGACCTCCATTTCAACTCTCTGTTTTAGTAAGTCCTTCAGAAGGAAAAGGGTTCACAGGTCAAGTTGATCACAATAGAACATCCTTAAATATATGGTTAGATGGAGTGAGTGAATTAGATCATGGAAGACATTCTCTGAGAATCTATTTTGGAATTTACTGGTTTGTGGGATATCCATCTAGGATTGGTCAAGTTTTTATATAATAGTAGCTACAAATCTTGAATTTGAATGGATCCCTTTATGTCTCTCTATGTTCGGCCGTGTCAGTCACCTTTGTTTTGGGATGAGGTGGGTGCTACCTCACTATTGGGACCGATATTAGTGAAGGAGAGTTCTAAAAAGTCTTGTTAATTAGATATTGGTTGTTGATAGCTAAGAGTCACCATAAATCTTATGCTTATCAGATAAACTGATACCTTGAGTTTTCAATGGGTGAATAAGTGTTCATAAATGTGGGGTCACATTTGGGAAAACAATTGAAAATAACTTTGAGGTATTTCAGCCCATTCGAGATCATTAAGTGGGTTGGAAATCTAGCATATAGGTTAGCTTTGCCTTTTTAATTGATATCAATTCATGGCATGTTCCATGCCTCCCAATTCAAAAGTATAAACTAGATCTCTCTCATTTATTAAATTGGGAAGAGTTATAAATAGAGACTAATTTTTTAGTGTTTGAGTGACCAATGTAGATTTTAGATACCCAAGAACAAGTACTTTGTGGGAATTCCATTCCATTGGTCTATGTTTTTTAGAAACACAACAATGATGATCAAAATACTGGGGAGTGGAAGTCGTGGGCTGAGTAAGGGTACTCATTTTTATTCTCTGATCAAGCTTTTGAATGAAATTCTAGGGGTGGAAAGATTTTATGGTAGGGGGAACTGTTATACCCAAGATTCTTTTTGAGGTATTTTTCTATTTATTTTTGGTCCATTTTTTTCCTTTGGATTTTCCTTGAGTTTCTTGAGAGAAATGAAAAATTTGGCCTTTTTTGTAGGCGGCGCACAATATGTGCATGGTTAGGGAAAACCATGCATCTTGCCAAGGAAACCGTGTGTGATGGACTCATTTTTGGATAGAGCCAAATCACACAGTTGGTGCGTAGGTTTCAAATGATGTGACTAAATATGAAACATTCCCTAGGTATACAAGGGAAAATGAATGGTTTCCACATTGTTTGTAAATCAAGCAGACTAATCATGTGACTTGTCTAGGTTATTAAAAATTGGATTTTTAAGTTTTATATCTCCCTAATTTTTAACCATAAACACCCAAAATCCTCCCCCTTTAGGATTATTCACCATAGGAGCCTCCCCTCAGCCCTCTTAACCCCTTGGAGATCCATTTTTGTGGTGGATTTGGGTGGTTTCTCTATGATTCTTAAAGTAAGTTCCCCTTGCTCATGGTTTCTTCGTATTTTCTAGGGATTTCTTTTTATTTTTTTGGGTTCTCACTTCTCCAGTGGATTGGGTTCCCTATTTAGGGTTGGATGTTTATTTTTGGGGTTCAATATTGATATCTATGGTTCTATCTTTCCCTTATAGGGTTCTCTTGAGGTGTGATTGTAGGTTTCCACTATTTTGTGGATGTTTGTACACTTGAGGTTGGTGGTTCCATGATTACACATTACTTGATGCGTTCTCTATGATTTTCTTGATTCTCAGTTGGGTTCTATATATTGTGTATAAGGTGGGAAATGTGTTCTTAAAATGATTTAAGGTGTGTGTCTATTGAAAATGGTTTTCCAAATGAAATGTGTGGAGTTACATATATGTTTCATATATGCTTCCTTTTTTGATACCTTCAAGGTGTTTGATGAAATGTATGAATGATACGAATTATTTTGTAAAATGGTTTTGGTGTGTGTTTGGTTTCAAAAGTGGTTTTTGGTATGTAAATGGTGGTTTATCAAGTGTGATACATTGTTTGTCTTTTGTATATGTGAATGTGATTTTGTAAATGGTATGCGAAATGTGGATTGAGTACAAAGGAAATCCTAGGTAACTAGGTGGGTGGACTAAGACAAGTATGCTAGTTGATTATGAAGTGTATTTGGACTAGATTCATCTTGAGGAATTGACAACGACAATACTAAGTAAATACTTATGATGGTTGGATACCACTAGAACTTTGGATGTTTCTCCTCTCTAGTGGCCTGTGTATGAGGACTGGGATGGTTTTGGTTATTATACCAAATTTCATCAAGATACGATGTATTTAGTGTCCCACTCTTGGATATTATCTATAGGGATCTCCCATGACTTATTGCTCTCTTGGGATATCATACTCACTATCAGCATACATTACACTTTTTTTTATTTTAAAAGAAATAATGTTTTCCTTTAAAATATTTTCCATAAAAATGTTTCTAGTTTCCTTTTTTAAAAATTTCATGTTTATTTATCTTATAATGTTATATCATGGAATCTATTTATTGTGGGGAATCCAACTTGGATTTCTCTCACACCTTACTTAAAAGTTTCAGTGTAGGTAGACTTGGTTATATTTGACACGAGTAAAGACAATATGTTTGGGGTTGGTGGTTCTAGATTCTAGGGATTTCCCTTATAGGTGTTTTGGAGATGAATTGAGGGAAATCATCCTCTAGTTTCATAGTGGATTTGGGGACAATGTCTTGTTTTACTTTTTTGTAGAATTTTTTTGGTTGGGTTTAAATGTTGTAAAAATTGAATATAATTTTTTATCCTATGTTTGGTTTTAATTATTCAGTTACAGTTTATTTATTATAGTTGGAGGTTTATGATTATTTACATGGGTAAAATCATTTCAAATTTATATTGTTGATACCTAGGAACTTGTTTCTATCATGTGTTGATTGGAATTTCCCTTTAGGCCATACCATTGATCGGGTCTGGAGTGGGGTTTCTTGTCAACCCATCTTGGTTTGTGACACACTCTCTTATAGTGTTATTTTATTTTATTTTTTTGAAAAAACCTTTTATAAACTTAGTATTATTGTATTTTCAGTTCGTTGTATAAACTAAATCATCTTTAGTGAAACTTTATAAGGAAATAATAGTTTTAAATATAAAACCTTTAATTTTTTCATCAACTTTATTATCAATATTTTTTTAAATCATGATCATATTGAATAAGTGAAACAATCAACACATCCAAAGTGCACTCATCCAATTCAAAATTTATGTGGATCTATGGAAAATTTGACTGGAAGTGTCATTTTCTTTAATATTGAAGTCTTGGAACTCAGCCAAATATTTTATTAGCTTAGTTATTTTTAGTTTTTTGTACCATAACAAGTAACTTGAAAAATTGTAAAAATATCATGAGTAGTTTTACAACCAGATACATGCCTTAAAATATTTTTACAAATAGAATAATAAATAATATTGATTATTATGTAATCTTGAACATACATACCTACATCCTTCCTTGTAAGAGAATCGAGGCCCGAATCAGGTAATTTATAAATATTTACTATTTTTTCTAATTTTCAATGATCAGTTAAATAAGGTAGGATTTTATTAATTATTTAAAATAGATGTAATAATTTACAAAAAATAGAGGAGGTTTATGAGAATGCAACTATCATTTGATTTTGAGCTTCAAACTTAGAGAGACATTCCCCTCATAATTTTAATACATGGAAAATGTTAGAAACAATATATATATATATATATCATGTGAGGTATAAAAACTAATTTCTTAGAGATCCATAGCTATGATAATAGTTATAGAGGTATCAAGGTAAAATTAATGAAGCACAACACTTAAATGTTATGGTTTTAATTCCACTTTTTCCCTAGATGGTGATGGAAATAGATGGAGGGGATCATGAATACTTAAAATATTTGAGTTAACAAATTTATAATTTGTAAATTGTTAAAGAAAATAATTAAAAAATTCAAGTAAAATGAGAATGATATAGAATGATATAGAAGAAAATAACAACTGATCATTTATATTAGTTTAAAGAAAAATGTTCCAATATCACCTCTTCACACTCCTCTATCATAGAGAGATATGACACCCACTATAAATAGACCTGAATTTTGGGGGAAAAACTAGAACCCTGAAATTTTTCTATGGATAAGGAAAAACTATAATGTTTATTTTTTATCTATTTAGTATAACTAGGAAATACATTTCACAGAGATATGACCATGTGCGAGTTTAATGATTACAAGTTGATAAATTTTAAAGTAAAAGAAAAATTATTGAAATATGAAATATAAAACAACTAACCCAATGAATTATGTTGGTGAAGTTATAACTAGTGTAGAATAAGTTAGATTCATCCCTTTAAAGTAGATAAATTATTTAGCTTAGTTAAATCTAGAAAAGTTGTGTAGAACTGATGAGGTTTTACAATTTGTTTTGTACTTTTTAAGAGTGTGACCTATTTTGTATCATGAATAATTTATATTATATATTATAATTCTTGTATAATCATCTTTATATAAATATTATATAATATCTAATTTATCTTAAATTCATACTCCATGAATAATATTCTTGTAGATGCAACCTTACATATCATAAAAATTATAAAGAATCATTAGAATAATTCAAAATGGAAAACAATTTTTACAATATTTTTTCAAAAAATACAACCACTAATAAATAGTTGTCAATACTTAGTCAACTTTTTAAAAATATTATCCTTGAAATAACATACTATTTAAGTTTTTTTATATCCGTTGAAAGGATATCCATAATAATTGGTCATAAATTCTCATTTAAGACACTTTGAATAATCTATAAAATATCATCCTTTAATTTCATTATGAAAACATTTTTAATTTTGAATATAGTTTCTAGAAACATGTATTACAATGTGATAAAAAATTATGACTTTTAAAAAACTAGTTTAATTTATACATAATAAAATTAAATTTTCCAATAATATTATTAATGATATATGTAAGATAATTAATACATAATATTTTTTTTAAAAAATGCATATCATAATTATAAATAGAAAAAATAAGTTATATAATTTTATCAAAGAGCTTCATATGTAATATAATAAATAAATAGATTTATACATAATATAATTAACTTCAAAAAATTGAAAATTTTTATGTATGATTTTATTTAAACTGAAGAATATACATAAGATATTAAATATATAATATATTTTAACTTATGAAAAAATTAAATTTGTAATATAGAACTGAGAAAACTCAATACAAAATATATTTTACTTTGTAAAAAAATATATAATATGTTTAAATTATATCCCTATAATTCATAATATAAATTACTTGGAAAAGATATTATAAATAGATATTTTTTAAACCAGAGAAGATATATCGTACATTCTTCAACTCTCCATGTAAAGTATACAATATTTTCCTTTGAAAAAGATCAATACATAACATATTCTTAAATTTAAAGGAATATTTAACATATTATTCTTAACAAGTTTTTCAAATGTATGGTTTTTAACCATACATAATATATTTTACAAGGATATATAATATATTCTTCCAACACCCAACCTATGTATGTTTTTATACATAATAAAATTATGATGTGTAAGATACTTAAAATTATTAATGAGATATGTAATATAAATTACTTCACCAATATTCTGAAACTGTCTATACATAATATATTTTTTCATTTTATATAGAATATGTATGATATTAGATATAGAAAAATTCAACAAAAAAACATGAATTAGAATAGAATGAAAAATATAACTCGAATAATAATGAAAAAATTAACATTAACTAATTAGAGAATAAAAAAATAATGAATAATTAATAAAAAAATCAACATCATTATTTTCCTCTATAAGTAGCGAAATCTTATAATTTAGAATCCTTTATTTATAATAATAAAACATAACTATAGAGAGGGATGTAAATATCAAAACATAATGGAATAATTTAAATAAGTAATTATAAATATCAAAATGAAAAGTGTCAAGGATACAATCAATAATATTGATAGATTCACTTAATATTGAGAACCATCTTTATTCACATCAAATAAAATTACCAATTCTCTATTATGCTCTTAAATATCCCCATTTGGATTTTTTTCAGTACAATTAGACATATCTATCTTGATATGTGTAATTTAAGCTCTTCTATTCCCCCTCATCGATAATAAATGTAACAGTATGTGTAAAATAATATCTCACTCATCTCAATGATACTTTGATGAGTTTCAAAACAATTTCTTCTCCTCTTTTGTTCAATGTTACAACCTGATCCTACACTTGAGAAAAGGATAAAATCATAGTTCTTATAAATGAGCCATATATTAATCAAATCTATGTCTACAAGACCAATTCTCAATATAGAAAACAAGTATAATTAACCCATGTGTCAATGCTATCCATAACTTATTCAACATGTGATACCACTCTCACACATCTCTTCATAGGGGATCTTTACAAAAATAAATCTATAATATGAACTTATACTAAATAAATATATTCATGGGAAATAATTTGTATCCCCATTTTAAAATTATATTACAACTTAATAAACACTCCCAATTAATATTTATATTTGATATAATCAAATGAAGGACTGAAATGTAATTGGTTTTCCTAAAAATTCTAAAATATTTATGTTTTTTCTAGAATTATAGATTCATAATTAAATAATAAAATTATAGTATCTCTTAATTTTTGTCTCCCATCATGATATTTACTATTATTATCTTTATATTGATTGGTTTTCTTAAAATATAATCTTCAATTATCCTTTGATACTTCTTGAAGAGCGGTAGGGAACCGTTTTTTCACTCCATGATTAATAAATATTCATGCCATATAATGGTTAGAATATTTCATCAATCCATCTTATTTTCTTCACCACCTTCAATTCCTAGTACACAAGAATAATCAAACAATTATGGTAATAAGGTGAGTTTTTAATTAGCTTCTTAATGATAACAACATGACTGATGTTTGAATCTCAACCGAGAAACCATTTTCTTATCATCTATTTTTTAGTGATAGATATTCCAGCATATACTTACTTTGATTATATATATATTTTTACTTTTCTTTGAGATATACTTCTTATTAATTTCAAATTTCTCCTTGTGTTTAACATTCCTTTTCACTTTGGCTAATAGATAACATTAAGCCAATGGTGCTTAAAATTTTCTTTGCATCACACTTTCTATCCAGACATCCATTCCATGAAATAGTTAGGAGTGTGTCCAAAAAACTGTCACCATCTATATAGATCCACATGATATCTTCAGTAATAACCTTTTGATAAATTCTCATGAAATTTGATTTCTTATTCATGTGAAATAACATGTTTCCCTTTATAACTTTCACTTTTTTGTTCTTTCTCTATATGTATAAAAATTCCCAGTTGTGCTGGAAAAACAATCGGACACTATTTTATCACCTCCTCAACATTTTTATAATATAAACATTGTTTATTTGTATCTTTTGTGTCACCATTTTTTGGAAACCTCTATAACTCTTATTTTGGGATGTTACTATTAAAACAATCCTCTTATCTCTCTTTTAGATTGATTTTCTTTTTGAATTTATCAACCACACTTTAGATTTAATGTTTATGGAAATATTGTAGTGATCCATGATGTGTCCTTTATTATCACAATAGAATACACTCTTCTTTATTGTTGTGATATAAATTATAGTTTTATTCTTAGGTGTAGATATCTCAACATTATCCTTTTGTATCTTTTTAAAGGAAGATTTATCATCTTTACTTTTTTTCCTCTAATTTTTTGATATTATTTTCAAATTAGTATATGATTTATGCTTTATTGGTACATTAAATCACTCATAATAACCATGAATAATTTTTTTACAATATTAATAGAAAATTTCAAGATTTTAAAATATATCCTTTATAAAAGTATTTACCTCTTTTTATGAACATTTATTTTACATAGCAGGTCTTATTTTAATTTTACCTCCACTACCCCTTAATCTAGGCCCTATATAATATTCATGAATTGGAAAATTGTCCCAGAATTCAAATGCATGATTTCCAAACCTCCAACATCATAAAAATTTCCCTATAAATCCAATTCTCTTACTTTTAGTATTATTTTGGATAGATTAATTTAGTGATGTTTTTGGATAGAAGTACCATCATTTGGGAAATTATTGGGGATCTTATCTTCCTGGGTATTGTAAGATCCTGGTTCTTCAACGATTTACAAAAACTTTTAATTTTGTGTAAACATATTTTATTTTTTCACTTAAAGCATGTTTTCAGGAGTTAGAGGCAAGGGTGAGAATTCCAGAGGGCTTGGGTCTAGAGAAAGGACTATAAAAGATACTCCAGTCCCAATAGAAAGCCGATACACCACCACCACCTATTTAGTGGCATGCCAAGTGTTTTTTTGAAGTGGTTCATTTTTTGTAATTTTACCCCACTAACCTCTCTTTTATCCCCAACCTAACTTTTATCACATTTTTTGTCCCATAACAGCTTTTAGGAGATCTCTTATATCCCTAATCTCTGTATGTGAGATCTCACTCAAATATTAGGCATTTGGAATTCTGTTCATTGCATTAGAAAGCTTGAGGTAATGATTTTAACCATCTTTCTTCTTTTCTCATTTTTATTCATTATCATTGGTGTTATTTCTATGCAAGATCAAAGACCTGTTGTTATAGATCATATCATATTTTTTAATATATTCTATTCTAGATCAAATATAAAAAACAAATCAGATGAGTAGTATTTCATGGCCCCCAGGTAGGTGGTATATATTCTTTTCCCTAAAAGTCTCACCATTTATAAAATGTTCCATCAAACCGCATGACGGGATTTACGAGCGTTGAACCTAATATTTATATTCCTTAAATTTTACAACTTATTATTAACCTATATGTACTATTGGCCTCCTAAATTCCATTGGTTTTTGACAACCAAAACTGAAAAACAACCCCATATGGCATGGTTTTCCTATCATCCATAACCACTATACTTTAATGTAATTTGAACACCACTTAGGGTGTGTTTGGAATGAAACATAAATAAGGAGAACTATTATGATGGAAATTATAGTATGTATTGGGCATCTTAAATATGGTAAAGATATTTAAGGCGTATTGGATAAATTCTAGCTCCCTAAAAACTTTGTTTCAATATAATTAAAAGAGGAATGTTTTATATAAATTATGAAATGACATGCGTATCTCATGAATTAGTGTAGAAACCTCTTTAAATGTTTTGATTTAATTTTGATTAAAACCCTAATGTGGATACTTAACATAGAAAATATAACTTATTATAATGGATTTCCTTGATTATTAATTATGGATCTTGATCACACCATCCAAGGTGTTGTATGCCTTGATAAATCATTGAATTACCTCTTTAAAAAGACTTGAGTGAAATCATAGGATGTCACCCAATTGATTTATGTGAATAAAAAGTTGTAAAACCACCATGTATTTCGTTAGATTATTAACCTCATGAATTTCTTGAATAGATGTTGCAGATTCATTTGCATCTCCTGATCTATTAGAATACTTAGGATGATCTCCCAGGTTTAGCTTGATATAGTTAGACAAGGAACTCCATGGGTTGGACCCTTGTATTATAATAAATATCTAACCTAAAATGAAAGTATAGATTTACTTAGTTTGGTTATAAGTTTTTAGGAGTAGAAATAAAAGGGTCTATCCATTAGATTCCACTCACAACCCAAGTGATAGCCATCATATACTGATCACTGCAAGTTTTCACGACAACCAAAATAAAATAATGCTATGGGTCTTCTATATATTCACAATGGGTTTTTTGTATAGGAATACAAGGAATAGTTATATGTATTCATTATGGTTATCTATTCTTGGATTCGTTGGTTACATACCTCAGATCCCCTGAGAAAATTAAACTATCACATGATCAGAGACATCAAACTTCGGTTGAAGCCTAGGTATCCTACAAGGATACTAATATTTACATGGTCTCATTTACTTCATTAATTAAAATTATTATATTTAAAAAGTTTATATTTTATATTCATAGACAATGTTTGAATTAAAAACCATTGGTGGTGGCCTACTGAGTTATACTCACACCCAATTCATCTCGTTGCTCTGTATTAGGGAAGATTCCATGGATATAGGAAATGGAAAGGGAAATCCAAATATTGTGGATGCTTGATCCTATATTAGATTGGATCATGGAATAAGTAGACTAAGATGTAATCAAGATGATCTAGGAGCTTGGTAATTTTTGGGTCTTTTATTCTCTTTTTCAAAGCCCAGTAATACTTGAATTTCTGTTTCCATAACTTTCTTGTTTTGTATTTTGTATCACCATGATAACATCTATATATAATGTCTCTTTTATTATTCATATCTATTTTATTCACTATCTAGTTTTGTTATGTTGACTTTATTTTTATTGTGTTCACTCTCAGACAGGGGGTATAGTCTCCCTACCATACCACCATACACCCTCTCTTCCAGTCAACAACCTCTGACAAATAGAGAGGTGTGATTGAGGCCTTATAGTCCACTAGAATGGCTACATATAAGTGAACCAGGTTGGGGACATCACAAAGTGGTATCAAAGGTGGGATTTTCCTTTTTATTAGTATTTTAGGTTGATATATAAGAGACTAGGAAGTGTGATAACTTAGTAATGAGCATATTCATTAGAGTAACTAACCCACACATGGGTTAAAGGCCAAGTTTACAAGGAGTAGACTTTGTTTTTCTGGAATTCACCTATTATAGTTTTACTATTTTCACTATTTGGTGATGAACATGTTATGTGATGTTATGTTTTAGGGGATTTTATTCCCTTGGATTGGTATGGAATGAGAGAATTATTTCATGCATCATTATATGAATGTCGGATTTAAGTATCATTCATACTCTGTTCCATGCATATATCATTGCTTGTAATACTTGTTACCTAATTTAAATGCATAGTTTCTATGCTTGTAATTTCTAACACTACATGGAAGACAAATATTGGTTACTTAAATCATCTACAAAAACCTAAATGGTGTTTTACAACATAGCCTGACGATGGAATTTTATTTTACTAACATTAATAAAATCAAATCCTTAAAACCTTGGTTATAAAAGATGAGAATTTATACTATTTGTAGTTGAATATAGTGTAAATTAAATCTTTTAGGGTGTATACCTATATAAATTGGCAATGTAAATCCATATAATTGAACCATTATGTGTAAACATGATAAATTATAACTCCCAAAGTTGAAAGGAAAGTTGGTTTTAGTTAAATGGGATGATAATTATAACATAAATAGTGTTTACCTCTTTAATTAAGGTTAGAAACCCATATAATTGAACCATTATGATAAAGTCTTAAAACATTAACATATGAAATGAACTAGGATTTGGTAGTTTGTGTAGTTGTAATCATCTGAGTTAGGCCCCTTTTGAGAATTTTAGGAATCTATTTTAGTGAAGACTTGATATTATTATTTCTTTCCCTATCTGTAATATCATCATCTTTGAAATTGTGTTTTCAGGCATGTGCTTGGTATTATGGATACAAGCCTCTGAAATGACCTTAGTTCGAGCACCCAGAAGCTGGTGACAACCATGAACCTAAGGTGGTGGGACCTAAACCACTAGTGGTTCATCCTATAGGTCCTCTTGTGGTACCACCCATTGTTCCACCTATTATAATTGGACTGGGCACTGATTCTCATCTTATTGGGGGTTTCCTATAGCTTGTATAGACAATGGGGGAGCTCTATAGGTTTCTCCAACCATGTTTGAGTAGACTAGGGTGTTTCAATAGTATAATTCACCTGTTTTATCAAGGTAAGGTGGTCCCCAGATAGTAGAGTCCTGGTTGGAGGCCATGTATACCATCTTCAAGCATTTAGAGAGTCCATCATAAAGGTGGGTGAACCTCACAACCTATATGCTTCATGGATATTCTAAGAAATGGTAGGATGTCCTTACTCAATTTGATCATCATAAAGGAATGGTATGGAGATACTTATAGATTACCCTCTTTGACTTCTATTTCCCAAATACTTTGAGTTATTATCAAGCTAAGGAATTCTTGCATTTGGGGTAGGGTAATATATCCTTCATGGATTAATCATCTTATTTCACTATGCTCAAGTGATTTTGAACCACTATTTTAGGAAATGATCTATCCTGGGAAAGACATTTTGAGGATGGAATGTAAATCCCCAACCTTAGAAGCCCAGATCTAGTGAATTATTTTAATACATTAGAATGATACATGGAATCATGTCCTAAAGGACTGAGCAGTTTAGCAGTCTTGGAAATTAGATTACATTCTTCAACCTTACATTGCAATACAAATCATAAACTACAACATAGATAATACTATTTGAATCCCAATATTACCATATCTTAACCCTATATATCAATCATAAAACACTTCTTGGAATCATATGAAAATAAAACATAAGAAAGGGGTGAGCTTAGATGCTCAGTAAGGATAAACAATACAGCGGAATCTATCACAATTAAGAATAAACTTTTAAGGAAAGGTACAAAACTAAAACACAATACTTTTAAACAATTATCTTCATCACAATATTGAAATAATGAATCACATAATTTTATTGAAACATTCACATTGATCTTATACTAGTCCAATAATCACATGTAAGATCAATATCTAATCTCATAACAAGTGAATGCATAATGCTGGACATCTAAAACTTACCATTGAGACCTGAGCCAAGAAATATAAAAAATAAATGGTTATGGACTTGTCCAAATACATATATGAAAATAAATAGGAAAGAACACATCCAAGTCCATATCTAGATTTTCTAATGAGACCTACCGATGCATCGAGGGGCCATAGAGGGCCCCACCCGTCACATACAATGTCCAATGCATTCCTCATATGTAAAGGTTTAAACATAACATAAACATTCATATTTAAAACTAGCATACATAATTTTAATACTTTAACTATAAACCATGAATGGTATTAAAATAGCACATCCAAATCGAACATATCAAAAAACCTTCAATACAATATGGAATATTGTATCATAACAAATAAACCTCATACAATCATAAAATCAAACAAAGTTTGTTGACATAGATAAAAATAATTTAATAAATTCATTAAAACTCTTTTATAGAAATATCCCTTTCTAATTTGAAGATATTAAATGTTTCACAATTTATAAAATAATACATTTAAAAGATATCTTTGAGTCATGGTGTCCCATACAAATTTTAAACTTTTTAAAGGAATTAACATTTTAAACCATTCATGTCCATATAAATAAATCCTTAAAATCGTTTTGAAAACATGGAAATTAATGAGAAATATTTAGAAGCATAAATATTTAAAACATATAAAATGATGTTTTAGTTAAAGTATACCTTACATAAAAACTTAAAAATAATAATTTTGAAAAAACTTTTAAAAAACATGGACATAAATGATAAATATTTCCCAATAAATACATACATATAAAAAATCTTAGATAATAATATGATTATGAAATTGACCTTTACCTTAGGTCTGATACTCCTCGTACGTCTCTGAAACTTCTGTATAATGTTTTTAAGCATATTGTTAACAAATATCAGAATCATAATAATATTTATAATATCATATATGATTATTTTATGAATTTATATATAATATATATTCATAATATAAATATATATACATCTATACATGATATATATATGAAATGGAATACACCGTTTATAGAGACGGTTGGCCGTACGTATGCGTGAATGTTGTTTCCATTTTCATATCATATTGAATGGAAGTAAGTTAATGACATATATATATATATATGTATATATATTATTCTCTCAGCCTTATTATGTCATATATTTCAGAATTATTCATAATATATATATTTTATAATTATTCTTGGATGGTGAACGTGGAAGATGAGTCTAAACGCGTCTTGGACATGATAAGTCATACGTACGCACGAGAAAAAATATCATTTCCTTAATGGTTAAATGGTATTGAATTAGATGGAATATGAATTTTACAGAAATAATATCAAATTATATTTATTATTTAAGTCATTTGTATTCATCATTATACCCGTCAAAATAAATTATAGATGAAAAAAAGTTTACACTGCGGCGTGGAGACGGTAAGCCGTACGTACACAGGCACTGTGATATTGTTTTTCATAGGATGTGTAAAAGGAGGAATATGGTTTTCCCATAATCTTAGAAACATATCAGAATATATTATATGCTGAAGTTATTATTTTATAATGATAAAAACATAGGAAGAGGAAGTAGAAGAAGAAAACAACTTTGAAAGAAGGGATAAAATGATTACCTCTTCTTCAGGTTTCTCCTTTTGATTTGCACAAAAGTACTTCTTAAGATGATTTTATTCCCAAAGGGTGGACTTAAGGATTAATTTAGGAATTTTGGGATGAGGTTTGGTCATGGGTTGGTAGTTACAAACGAATTTGGAGGTGTGAATAATAGAGAAAGAGAAGCATCATTTTATAGGAGAGGTGAGGGGCACTTTAGGAAAGTCTTGAAATATTAATTTATTATATATTTATTTTCTGTTAATAATGAATAAAAAGTGATTTTTAGAGTATAATATGATTATAGCTCGAAATACTCTCAACCAATAGGTTTTAGACATATTTAGGTCAAAAAATTAACCTTATATTTCGGCTTTAACCCTTTGTTAAATAAGTTAACTCTTACCATGTATTCTTGTATTTTTATACTATATGGTTAATATAGTTAATATAAAGTGACAAGAAAACCTAAAGTGGATCATTAATGACATTTTTAATACTATATAAGTTATTTGACTAAATATTATATTTTTATTAATATTATATCATTTAATAAAATAATGTTTGTTTTAAAAACTCATTTATGTCAATATTGAAACTATTTAGTAATTGATTTTTTTAAAGTCATAACAACTTGATTACTTATGAAAAATGAATTAAATTAAATATAAAATGTCATAGGCATCCAAAAAATTCGTGTATGACATAAAAACTCTCAAATTACATCCATTTTAATATTTATAATATCATTTATTTGATTCCTTCATTAATAAGGAACACAATGCATCATTATTGTTTCATAAATAAATTTAATTATTTAATTTTTAAAAATAATAAATAAAAAACCATGATGTATAAATATTTTTAGCTTTACAATGACTATTTATAGTTGAATATATCATTTCAATAAACAAAATTAATTAATTTTTAGTTAAGAGAAACATGTTTTTGTAATATTTCCCTTTATTTTAAATTAATTATTATAAAAGGTCATTATCACACCCAAGTGGCTCCATGGGGTCCTAAAATATACCTAATTATTCTCATGGTTGGAAATATATCATCCAATAGTATTAGAACACTTTTTAAGGTAGTTTTATATTATTATAATATTATTGTTTTACCCTTATTTACCTTATTTACCCTTTAACCAAGGTAAATAAAAATAATTACTGAAGTTACTATTCTTAATGTACAAAAATAAAAGGTACCTATTTAAAAATTTTGGACCATAAAATTAAAAATATTTAATCCATTTTTCCAAATTCAAAATAGAGAATTGGCATAAATTAACTTAATGTTAATTTCTATTGTCAAAAACAAAAAGAAGGTTTTAAAGATGTAAAAACTATCAAAAGATTGACATATGTTTATATCCAATTTCAATGTGAAATTAATTCCAATGATAAATATTGGATTAAATGATATAAATATAATTTAATTAAAATTTAAAACCAATTAAATGGACAATATAAATATATAAGTAATTTAGATGAAAAAGAAATTTTGAATTAAAGTGCAGTATTTTTCACCATTCATTAAAATATGGATTTTACCAGAAAAATACCAAAAATTTATCCAGACTAAATTTTTATGTCCCAATTCTAAATAAGAATTTAATTTCATCAAATTGAATATATAAAAGTGTTTAATATTGAATTTAAAAAGGTTTCACCATGGAATGGCGAAAAAATTTCATTTTTAAAAAAATACTTCTTTTATCTGAAAAATTTAATTTGTCCTTATATTATATATAAGAAACACATAAGAAAACTATTATAATTATATGGGATATATATAAAATTTATTTTTTCTTTAATACTATTCACTAACCTTTTTTGCAGATATTTTCATGGGTCATGGTGTGCTCGAACTAAGTGTTGCGTGCAGTGCAAGCTAAGACGTTGTTGAATATAGAACAATATTATCTTTGTGTAGTGTAAAAAAATCTATTAAATTTATTTAAAAATAAAAATACCATCGAATATTGGGGTGTTACATTATCCCCTCCTATAATAGATTTCATCCTCACAATTTTAGAATTTGGGTTTGGTAACTACGGTTTGATTATTCAAAATCCCTTTATTGCAATCCCACATTAGAAAAATTGGTTGATAAAACTTCCACTTTAAAATTGAAAAAGGAAAGTAAGAAGGTTATGTGAGATAACATATACCAGGATTTCTTGAAGAAGAATATGGATATGGAAGAAAAATAACAAAAGATCTTGTTATGATGGTGAGCGATATAGAACATGATTAGGAAAAGGTTTACAAACATAAAGGTATAAATCTTTGATGATCCAAGGGGCCATTTGATTCATCAAAAAAGAATGTACTAGGAAAACATTTTTAGTTTAACTAGAGTTAAAGAATTAATTTACTTTTTAAATTAAGAACATAATGAAACATACTTACTTGATATGTAGAGTTTCGTCTTTTATCTAATTCATACCACAAACTCATCTTTATCTTCAAAATATAATTAAACTAAAAAAATTCTATTTATCTTAATCATATATGGTTCTAAAATGAACTTATACTTAATCTATTACACTGTTTAAATAAAAGAAAACTATGTTATACAAACCAGTACATCACATAAGCTAGTGGTAGGTGATGCACCCTTGTAGCCCTTCAATTGAGGGTTTAAGTCTTGTGGCCTTGCCTAGCATGACAGGTTAATGCCTAACTAGTGGGTTGTGCTTTTCTTTAAACTATATTAATATAACATTATAAAAACAATATTATGAAATTTTTTATCCTTAAACAATACTATTAAAATTCCAACTTAATCCATTCCAACCTTTAGGCTTATCTAAATTTTTTTTCCAAAATAACAGTCTAAAAAGATCTCTAAATTTCTAAAATCAATCGTAACATCAGATTCCCCAAACAAAAAAATGTTTCTCTTATTGTCACATACTAAATATATGATTACATTTATCATATAAAAACCTTCATAAAAACAAAATGTATTGTATTATAATCCTTATATATATCACATTCTTCTTATAACTAGAATATAATCCAAAAACACAAATACATTAATTATTACACTTAGACTATAGTAACAAAATAAGATTAACCATCATCCATTTGATTCTTCTGAACTATATTTACATGATTCTTTGGTAAATTATTTTCATAATGTCCCATTTCTTTACAATTATAGCGGTTCACATTTACATCTTCTTTTTTTCCATTACAAACACAAGCATGATGGCCTTTCTCACCACACATAAAGCAAACTCCTTTTCCTTTTAAGAAGGCACCAGAGTGTTTCCTTCCATAACTGTCATATGTGGGGAAATCCTTCTTTCCCTTATTCCCATTATCTGTCTTGTTCTCCACCATCCACTTCTTCTCTTTCTTTCCCTTCAATTCATAAGACTTAGAAAAATATTTCTCTTTCTTGATAGCACATGATACTATATCTTCATATGATGAGAATGTTTGGGAGACCATTGCCCATTGGAGGAATGATTTTAACCCATCAAATAATCGATCATTATTACTTATTTGATTATATATGTAGTCTTTAGCATGTCCTGATAACCTTGTGAAGTTAGCTTTATACTTTGATATATTCTCATCATCCTTCCACCTTAGAATTAGAAATTATCTCTCCATATCAGCTTGTTGTTCGTGATGAAAGTATTTTTCTAAGAAAAGTTATTTAAACTCTCTCAATTACATATTTTATACTTATTCATCCACATTCATGATTTGAATTAATAACCACCATTGATTCACATCCCCTAAGAGATGGTAAATGGCTATGATAATTTTCCCCATTTCGTTACTTCCAAAAGCAAGAAATATTTTCTCCAAGGAACTTATCTATTGCTGAGCCAAAAATGGATTTGTAGTCCCATTTAATGTTGGAGGTTATTTTATCATGAAGCGGTATAACATTGATCCTCTGTGATGTAGATCAGGGTGCTCTATATGGGTATGGTTATTATTCATAACCCGAGTCAGCTGTCCAAGTACGATTATAAGTTGTTCAACACCATTTGAATCGCCAGATCCACTATAATTATCTTTTATAGGAGGGAAATACCTACATAGTTTACGTGAATTGATAAACTTTCCTCTTCTTCCACTAGTATTCATTTATAAACAATGGAATACACTTATATTAGGTTATAAATCATAATTCATAATTCCAAACATGTAAAATACTTAACATAAATTGAAAATTTTATGCATATCTAATCTATAATCATAAATATGGTTCCTTTGAGGACATATTTACTTATAAATCCTACATAATGGTTTATACAAAAAATATGTGTTATCCTAAGAATATCCCCTAGGAGTGTTAAACCATGTTCTTAGTAAGGCTCCTTGTCATATACCATATTAGCTGAGTCAAGCTCGAAACACCTTTTCGGAGTTTTCGCCCCTAGGTACATCTGTACCAGAACCACATCCACTTGTATTATCCAAACATCGATTTTTCCCTTGGAATATCCATGTAATCACTACTTTTCCAAAATTCGTGGGGGTTCTTATATACTTATCCTCAAATTATATCTTAGTTTTATGATCCCTAATTTAGGGTTTCTAAATCTATTTGCAAGGTTTTTTATAAACTTCATATTATACCAAATGTAATGCTTCAACCCCAAAATCTTAGAGCTGGTGCATTATTTTAAAACATTATAATGATATAAGGAATCATGTCCTGAAGGACCATTTAGTTTAGAAGTCTTGTAAAATAGATTACATTATTCAATCTTACATTACAATTAAAAACATAAACTATAACATAGATAATCCTTTGATAATGCCATTATTCCCCTAGATCAACCCTTTATATCAATCATAAAACACTTCTTGTCATCCTAGGAAAATGAAACATAAGAAATGGGTGAGCTAAAATGATCAGTATGGATAAACAATATAGAAGAAGCTATCACAATTAAGCATATAATTTTAAGGCAAGGTACAAAACGACAAAAAAATCATTTTAAAACATTATCTTTAGCACAAAATGGCAAGAATAAATCAAATAAATCCATTTAAAAATTCACATAGATATTCCACTAATCAAATAATCACATGTAAAATCAATATCTAATCTCAAAAAGAGGGAACAAATAATGTTGGACATCTGAAACTTATAGTCGAGACCTTGGCCAAGATATCTAAAAAATAAATGGTTATGGCCTTGACCAAATACATATCTAAAAATAAATGGTCAAGGCCTCAGCCAAGTCCATATCTAGTTTGTCTCATGAGACCTACTGATGCATCAAAGGGATATAGTGGGCCCTTCCCATCACTTACTAAGTCCAATGTATTCTTTATATGAAAAAGTTGAAACACAACATAAATATTCATATTTCAAACTAGCATATGAAATGTTAATAGTATAACCATAAACCATGAATTGTATAAAAATAGAACATCCATAGTCAAACATATAACAAAACCTTCAATACAATATGGAAAATTGTATTATAATAAATCAACCTCATTCAAGCATAAAATCCAACAAAGGATGTTGACATAGATAAAAATAATTCAATAAATTAATTAAAACTCTTTGAGAGAAATATCCCTTTATAATTTGAAGACATTAACAGTTTCAAAATTTATAAGAGAAGAAATTTAAAAGATATTTTTTAATAAAGGTGTCCCATACCACTTTGAAACTTTTGAAAGGAATTAAAATTTTAAAACATTTATTTCCATAAAAATAAATCCTAAAACTATTTTGAAAACATGGACATTAATGTGAAAGATTTAGAAGCATAAATATTTAAAAAATTTAAAATGATCTTTTAGTTAAATATATCTTTACATAGAACCTTAAAAATAATCCTTTTGGATTTTTTTAGAAACATGGACATGGATGATAAATTTTTCCTAGTAAATACTTACACATAAACAATATCAGATAATAATGAAATTGTGAAATTAACCCCTACCTTACGTTCGATACTGCTCGTCCATGTCTGAAACTCATGTATATTGTATTTAAACATATTATAATCCTATATCAGAATCATAATAATATTTATGATATCATATATGATTTTTAATGACATTATATTACCCGTTTATTAACAATTTTGAGTCAATGTAATATTTCAGGTAATAATTGCTTTGTTTATCGTACGTGTTTTGACTTTTTATTCTTGATCATATTACATAGATCATGATTTAATTAATTACAGAATGTATAATATCATTTATATATAATATGTTTCCATTTAATAAATATATATAATATATAGATATATGAAATAGAATGCACCATTCATGGATATGGTAGGTCGTATGTACGCATGAACATTGTTTCCGTTTTCTTATCGTATTGAACGAAAGTAAGTGAATGGAATATATTTATATGTATATATATATTTACAGTAGCCTTATTATGTATTATATTTCATAATAATTCATAATATATATTTTTTATAATCATTATTGGATGGTGAAGATGGAATATGAGTCTCATCGTGTCGTGGAGACGGTAAATCGTACGCGCGCACGAGCGATGATATCATTTATTTAATAGTTAAATGGTATGGAATTGGAAGGAATATGAAATATAAGGAAGTAATATAATGTTATATTTATTATTTAAGTTATTTATATTCATCATTATACCCGTCAAAATAAAATATTGATGAAAAACAATTTAGACCACGGTGTGGAGAGAGTAAATCGTACGTACGCACACATGATGATATTGTTTTTCATAGGATGGGTAAAAGGAAGAATACAGCTACACCATAATCATAACAAAATATTAGAATATATTAGATGATTGATTTATTATTTTATAATGATAAAAACACAGGAAGAGGAAGTAGAAGAAGAAAATAACATTGAAAGAAGAGATAAAATGATTGCCTCTTCTTTGGGTGTCTCTTTTTTATTTGAACAAAAGGACTCCTTAAGTTGGTTTTCTGCCAAAAGAGTGGAATATAGGATTAAGTGAGGGAATTTTGGAGGATTTTTGGTCAAGTATTTTATGATCCTAAAGGCTTTGGAGGTGTAACTAAAAAATAAGGAGAAGTGTCCTTTTATAGGTGAGGTAAGGGGTATATTAGGAAAGTATTGAAATATTAATTTATTATAAATTTATTTTCGGTTTATAATGGATATAAAGTAATTTATTTAGAGGATAAGATTAGTATGGGTCGAAATACTTTCAACCAATAGGTTTCAGACATGTTTAGGTCATAAAATTAATCTTATATTTTGGCTTTAACCCTTAGTTAAATATGGTAACTCTATCCATGTATTCTAGTATTTTTATAACATATGGTTAATATAGTTACTATAAAATTCTTATAGAACATAAAGTGGATAATTAATTACATTTTTAAAAATATATAATTTAGTTTAACAAATAATATATTTTAATGACTATTAAATCATTTAATAAAATAGTGTTTGTTTTTAAAACTCATTTATATCAATTTTGACACTATTTAGTAATTGATTTTTTTTAAGTCATAAAAACATGATTCCTTAAAAAAACAGCATTAATTAAAATCTAAAATGTCATAGTCATCCAGAAAATTCATGGCTAGAATAAAAATCTTCAAATTAAATTTATTTTAATATTTATAATATCATTTATTTGATTCCTTCATTAATAAGGAAAACACTCTATCATTATTGTGTCATAAATAAATTTAATTATTTATTGTATATAAATTAAATATAAAATTCCATGATGTAGGAAATATTATTACCTTTTCAATTACTATTTATATTCTAAGAGATCATTTATATAAACAAAATTAATTTTTTTTTGTTAAGAGATACATGTTTATGTTATATTTCCCTTTATTTTAAACTAATTATTATAAAAGTCATTATCACACCTAAGAGATCCATGGGGTCATAAAATCAACCTATGGATTTTCATGGTTGGCCATATATAATTCAATAGGATTAGTACTTGTGTTATGATAGTTTTATATAATTATAATATTATTCTTTAACCTTATTTACCTGATTTACCCTTTAATCACTGTAAATAAAAATAATTACTGAAGTTACTATTGATAATGTCAAAAAATAAAAGTTACCTATTTAAATAATTTATAAATTTTGATTCCAAATATGGAATCCTTTTTTCCAAGTTCAAATCACAGAAGTATCATAAATTAATTTAAAATGAATTCTCATTGCCAAAACCAGGAAGTGGGGTTTTAAGATGTAAAAAATATCAAAATATTAACATATGTTTATGACCAATTTCAATGTGAAATTACTTAAAATGACCAACATCAGATTAAATGATAAAAAATAATCCAATTACACTTTAAAATCATTTAAAATTAAAATCAAAATATATAAATAGTTTAGATAAAAATGTAGTTTTGCATTAAAATGAAGTATTTTTCACTATTCATTAAAATATGGATTTTACCAGAAAAATTACAAAACTTTATCAAAACTAATTTGTTAGGTCTTTATTATAAATAAGAATTTTTTTTAAATTGAATATTTAAAAGATTCAAATAGTTTATTTAAAAAGGGTTCTCCTTGAAAAGGTGGAAAAACAACATTTTTTGAAAAATAATTTTATTTGAAAAATTGAATTTGTCCTTATATTATGTCTAGGAAACACATAATATTAATTTTAAAATTATATGGGATATATAAAAAATTCAAATTTCGGTTAATACTATTCATAACTGCTTTTTTACAGCTAGATTGATAGGTCATTGTGTGCTTGAACTCAGTGTTGCATGTAGAACAAGCTAAGACGGTGTTATGTGTAGTGCAAGATTATCTTAGAGTAGCGTAAAAAAAAGCTATTGAATATATTTAAAAAGAAACATACTGTGGAATCATGGTGTGTTACATGGAATCATCTATTCTATTTGATCACATGTGAATGTCTTTCAACTTACTATTAGTTCTGAGTTGGTGAATGAGACCCTTATCTATGAGACGAATTTGAGGGAATCTAAAGGCATATGATAGGGTGGATTATCTTCAAGACTAGTTATAGGGTCATCTAGTAGTTGGAAGCATCACCATGAGACTTATCACATACAAACTGTTAGTTTTATGGTGTTTTACAAGTGTGGTAGATAGGGCCACATGAAACCTTAGTGTGACAGGGACCCAATAGAGTGTTGAGACTATAATAAATTAGGCCATATCTAGATATACCACATGAACTTTCCATTGATGCCTAGTGTGATGCGATTTGAACCAGTTCATAGTTCTAGAGTGGGATATATGGCTCCACTCTAGGCAAGAAACTGGAGTACTACTGGTAGTAAAATCCAAGGAAGTTGCTATATTTAATGAATCCAAACACATTATGTATAGTTCCAATAGAGAAGTTCAACTTAGGGAGGCCAGGTTGTAGCGCAGGGTGATGGATCTGGCCAGTTACATATAGTGTGACTTACCCCAGTTGAGTAGATCCCCAAATGATATCTAGTGATAAGTAAGATCTTAGTGGCCTTGAATTTAGTTTATACCTTGTTTGAAACTAGTGATACACACTTTTTCATATCTAATACTCTAATGGGAAGGCTATGTTTAGAATTTTAATACCTATATAGAGTAAAATCCCTTAACACACCCTTAAGAATCTGGCGAGAGGGAATTTTCCATTTTAAGTAGTGTCCCCTCAAGACAGTAGGATACTGATTTATATGGAACCTTTTAATCCATAAGATGATAGGATTTAAATAATTTATGGGATAGATTAGTTGGTTTCCTTTCGAGATCATATTGATAATTATCACTAAAAGGTATCCTTATCCTCACTCGAGGGTGGTAGCTATATTTATAATGGGTAATGGGATGTTCAAGAAGTTCGTGTCGGACCTGAGCACCATGGTCTAGTAAAATTATCATCCTATATTTAGGGACTCTTACTAGATGAAGAGGGAGTAAGATAAGTTATATTTCCTTTAGTTTTGGACTATTTTAAGGAAGTTTTCTTGATGAATTTTCTAGGATACCTATTAAGAGAGAGTTTGAGTTTACTATTGAGATTATTCTAGAAGCATAATTGATTTTATTTCATTCATACAATATATCCCTTACTGAGCTCATGGAACTCAACATGCAGTTAGAAGACCTAGAAGATAAAGGATTTATTCATCCTAATACATATCCTTGGGGATAATTGGTTCTTTTCACTAATAATATGCATAGAACCTTATAGTTATTTGTGGAATACCAGTGGTTGAATTATATTAACGTTTAAAACTCTTAAAAATTCATCATACATATGATCTCTTTGACCAACTCTAGGGATCTCGGGTCTTCTCTAATATTGATTTCAGTATAAGATATCATCAAGTTAGAGTTAGGTCCTTATAACTAGCACGTACAACATTCAAAATAATGTATGGATTATATGAATATTTAGTAATGTTGTTCGGTCTAAAAAGCAAACCCAAAATCATAATGGACTTAATGAATCAATTTTTCCACTAGAATGAAGATGATTTAGTGGTTGTTTTGGTTGATGATATCTTCGTGTACTCCTAATCACATGAGTATTATGTACAAAATATAGAGGACATTTTGAATACTCTTTAATAGCATCAAATTTTTGTTAAATAATTAATTGAGGCTTCTAGATCAATATATTTCACTTTTAGGATCACATTATATAAAAGTAAGGGAATTTTTTGATATATAAAAGGTAAGAGTTGTTGTTTCTTGGAAAAAACCCAAGAACCTTTTTGATATCCAAATTATTTTGAGATTATCAAGTTACTATCAGTGATTAATTCAGAAGTTTTATCACCTTACAACACCACTTACAAGATTAATAAAAAAGAGTTGAAGGTTTATTTGGCATGATGCTTGTCAAAAAGATTTGTAGGAATTGAAAGAAAGGTTGACCTTAGTGTTGATCCTAATTTTTCATGAGCCTGGTAGAGGATTCATAGTTTATTGTAACACATCGATTAAGGTTGGGAGCTATTTTTATGCAAAGAGAGTGATTTAGGGCATATGGGTCTTGATAGTTGAGGACCCATGAATGAAACTACCCAACACATAAAATTAAATTATAATATTTTTTCATGCTTTATGTTGTTGGAGACATACCTCATGGGGGAACGGTTCTTAGTATATACGAACCATAAGAGCCTAAATTATACATTTTCTCAGTAAGACCTATACCTTTGGATGTATAGGTGGATTCAATATCTTTAGTATTTTGACTATAGTATTTCCTATATTCTATGGAAAGGTAATGTTGCTGCTAATGATTTATGATAAAAGACTAAGGATGAAGTTGTTTTAGAAGCCAAAGTAAATGGAAGCTAATAAATCTATTTGTTAAAATACATCTCGATGTTTAGGTATGTTAGTGGAAAAAATAATCATGAATTTATCTTTCATTGCATCACTTTTGAATTAAATAAAGAGAAAGAAACTTTATGATCTTAAAGGAATAGCCCTGCTGAATAGTTTTTATGGTGAGGAGTAATCACCTAGTTGGATTCTTGAAGATATTGAGATTTTTCATATCCATGGTAATTCTTATGTTCCTATAAAAATGTCGGAGAAATTTTTATGAGAATCTTATCCTTCTATATGGGCAGTATATATCATAATAATATAAATGTATCATGATTTTCACCACTAGTACTAGTGACAAGGGACGAAGAAGGAAATAGGCATCTTTTTCACTCAGTGTTCCACCTATCAATAGAAAAAAGAGGGAAAATGTCATCCTATTATACTTTTATAGTTGTTACCCACCCTATAATGGAAATGGTATGACATCACCATAGATTTAATGATGATTTACCGATGTCACCCCGATGTAGTGACACTATATGGGTGATTTTAGACAAACTGATGAAGGTTACTCTTTTCTTTCTTATTTCATGGGATATTATATATATGGGTGATAACATCCCTTAATGGGACTCAATGTCCCATAATATTTGTTTGGGAAACTCGGTTGAGCTCACAATTTTGGCAGGTGTTGAAAAATTCTCTTGGTTCACAGGTACTCTTCAGAAAATCTTATCACCCTCAAAGTGATAGCCAATATGAGTAGACTATATAGGAAATGAATGACAACTAAAATGCTTTCCAAGAGGTTCATGGTATAAATTATTTCCAATTATTAAGTTTACTCATAAAAATATCTACCATGTGACAATTAAAATGGATCCATATGTGGATTTATAAAGTAGGTCGTGCAATTCGCTTATGTGCTAGTCAGAGGTAGGGGGAGTAGTGTTTATGGGACCCAATATTGTTTAGGAGGCATCCGATCAAGTGAAAATGGTTAGGAAATGTATATATATGACTATATTTAAGACAATGCCATATACCTACCTTCATCTCCAACATCCGAAGTTTGAAGTAAGGGATTGGTTCTTCTTACATTTTTTGTCTAAACCGGGTCATCGATGAATTCAAAGGAAAGGAAATATGGTACCTATATTATTTTTTAAATTCAATATTTTAGAGAGGGTCAAGTCGATGGATTATAATTTATCTATTCCTCAGTGGTACATGTATATGCATGATGTGTTCCATATATCTCCGGTCTAACCTTACTATCCCAAATGATCTCATTTCCAAGATCCCAAGGAATTTGAATTGGAGGATGATTATTCTTATGAGGAGTATCTAGTTTGTATAATCAACCATAACATAAAGAATATTCGAGTACAAATGGTTACCATGGTTTGGGTGTTATGGGAATGAGAGTTTAAAATACATGTTCAATGTCATGAATTATTCTCTAGAGAATATCAATAAACCTCGGAAGTATAACTTGGGGATGTGTTTTCTTAAGGAGGGTAGGTTTTAAGATCCGAGTTCTTCAAAGAGGTACACACATTTAATTTTGGGTAAAAATATTTTATTTTATCCCTTAAAGAATGTTTCAAGGTGTTTTAAGTAAGGAGGTATCATTGCAAAGGGTTCAGGGCCAGTGCTAGGATTTTAGAAAGCTACTGAAATCCCACCAACTAGCTAGTGGAAACATAGTGGCTAGGTGATGTCCTACTTAGTGGTTTTTTCAAATAATTACATTTTAGTCCTTTTACCCTTAAAACCTATCTTTTAACCCACTTATTTGATTTTTTCTCTAATTTTCATTCATGTAGTATATTTTTCAAGATCTATTTTCTCTATCCTCTCTTGATGTGAAATCTACCTCATATTTTAGGCATTTTTACTTCTATTCATGGAAACGAAAAGCACGAGGAAATCCCTTCAATCCTCTTCACTCTTCTCTCTATTTTCTTTATTGTCATCGATATTTTCTCAGTGTGATCTAAAATTATCTATTTTTAGTTATTTTGTTAGGTTTTCCAATATTCTATATTCTATCTCAAATATGGGGCTAGTACCAGACAATGGGTCTTCCATGGACCCTATGTATGAGGTCTATATTATTTTCCCTAAAAGTATCATTATTTATAAAATATTTCGACATAAATAATGAAATAATTCATAATAATTTACCCTTAAATTTATATTCCTTTAATTTCTCACATATTTCCCATCCTAGGCATACTACGGGCCTCCCAAATAGCATTAGAAGTTAAAAAAACCCAACCCAAACCACCCCATAGGGTGTTTATCCTATCATCCATGACACCCAAACATTAATGTTATCCATACACATATTAAGGTGTGATTTTAATGAAAATTAAAAAAAGATAACTCTTATAATGTACCTTTGGGTATGTCTTGGGAAGTGTAAAAATGTTGAATATTTTTAGGGTTTCTTGGATAAATTAAAGATCTTAAACTCCTTTTTTTCTATATAATTCAAATAGGAATGGTTTATTTAAATTTTTAAATGACATGGGAATCTAATGAAAAACCTTGGATACCTCTTCTATGGATGTGATTTAATTTTTATTAAATCATTAAAATATATATTTGACATGGAAATAATGACTTATTACCATGGATTTTATTTATTACTGATTATGGATCTTGATCACACCATAAAAGTTTTGGAATTCCTTGAGAAAGGCTTGGATTAACTATTTGGATTTCCTTGAACAAAATCATAGGATGCCACATGATTCATTGATGTGAATTATGGATGGTAAACCCACCATGTATTCATTTATGGTCATGAATTACATAGTTATACATCAAAAAATAAGTTTCCTCTCTGGAATAATTATAATTCTTGTGATTATCTCCTAGGTTTGTATTGATGTCCATGAATAAGTAAAACCTTGGGTTAGCCCCTTAGATTCCAATCAAGACCTACCCTAACATGAAAGGACATATTTCCTTAGTTTGGTTAAAACATTTTATAATTTGAACATGAAGGTTTATCCCTTGGATTCCAATCATAACCAAAGTTTTAACCTTTATGAATTGATCACCGTGAGTTGGCATAAAAACCAAACTTAAAGAATGCCATGGGTTTTCCCAAGATTTGAAAACGGTGTGCTGTATTAGATTGGCAAAACCTGTTTCATGGATTCATTTTGGTTATCTATTATTGGGTTCCTTGGATACATTCCTCGTATCCCCATAGAAAATTAAAATGACACATGATTAGTGACATCCAGCTTAGGATGAAGAAGGTAGGGTAAGCTGAGTATCCCATGAGGAGCCCAAGTTTTACAAGGTTTTTTAATACACCACATTATATTATTATATATACAAATTATTATATTATATATTTACTGAGTAGATTTTAATTAGATACCATTGGTGGTGTCCTACTAAGTTGTACCCACACCTCATTTGGGATACTGATAGGACCCAGAAAAATTTCATAGATACAGTAAAGAACAAGAAAAAGTGCCATGTTCTAGATTATAGATTATATCTTATGTTAGAAAATGGGAGTATAGGATAGATCTTAATAGTTTGTGGGTCTTTTTTCTCTTCTTATTATCCTAGTACTACATATAGGCCTACTTCCATTAATTTATTGTTTTATATTTTGTATCACCATGAAACCATCTATATATAATGATACATTACTACATCCTATTTATTTTATTTATAATATTTTTTTGTTGCGTTTCATTTATTTACACTGTGTTCACTCAGATCTAGGGGGTATAGTATCCCCATCGTACTACCAGACTTCCTTGCTACTGGTCGGTATCTTATGGAATATGGGGAGACTATCTTGAGGCATTTTGACCCACTAGACCTATTACTTATCATTGAATTGGATGAGGATGTCAAATAATCTCTTACATCCACCCTATATGTAATGACACATTTATTTACAATTTTACACCTATATTTTTCTATATTTTTATATGAAATATATACTATCAAGATAAATAATATTAGTGATTAATGTTTTTTGGGTTATGGGTTACCTTCTTCCATGAACTCACTATATATGTAATGATGAATGATCCCAATATCGTCCCACCACAAAAATGAGCCTTTCCTTGAGTAATAATCCTTTCAAAACCAATTTTGGAAGAACCACTCTTCTCATATATTTGGGAAGTTCCAACTTGGGTTGATTCTAGATTTCTCAATTTCACCTCAAGATCATGAAACTTAATGTTGAGGTAATTATTCTTATCCTCGAATAGTCTTAATTTTTTTTATAATATCTCTTAAAATTAGGAATATGATTTTCATTTTTTCTACAATATTTAAAATAATTACCAAGGTCTTTAGTCTTCTTGGATTTTATCTCTAATTGAGAATATTTGGAATTTTTAATATCTTTTTGGGGATTTTATAAACCATGGATTTTATCATAAAAAATGTTTTTAAACATAAATTTCTCATTATCATATCTTTATAACTCTTCTTCAACTAGGGAATGATGCTCATTGTAAAATAAAACATATTCTTCTTTGGATTTAAAATGTTTAATCAGGGTATTAAACATGTGAATCCTTTTAGTTAATTATTCCTCTATATCAATGACCTCAAACACCACATGTGTTTTTTCATTAATAAGTCCCTTGATATACCTGAATATAGGGGTTAAAACCTCAACAGATACCTTCATAAAAGAATATTTTAATTTATATTAGAGGTTTTTAATCAATTTAATGGACTCATCCCCCTAATACTCTCACCAACATAAATTTCATTCTTCAAAATGATCATTCTAAAAAGTTATTTTTGATGAATAATTACATCTTTTAAAACCTTCATGTTCATTTTTGAAATTTTAATTAGATTATTAGCCTCCCTTTTATTCCAATTATTCCATGTTTTGGCTGAGATCTTCACATTTTTATAATATTGGATAAGAACTAAATTTTCCATTTGAGGGTCTTCATAACTCCTTTCGAACATGACATTTATATATATTTGATAAAATAAATTAGTAAACAAATATTATATCCAATCATAGGAAATATATTTAGATTTAATTCTAACTGAAATTCTTTATGGATTATGGAAGGACACTAAGGGGGAGGGGGAATCAGTGTTCCCAAATTTTACCAAGTTTTAATTTTTATTGTAATTTCCCTTCTTAATGCTCAAAAAAATATCTATGTTAAGATTTATTGATATGTTTATATGCACACAAAACTCCCCTCCACATGAAATTCATATTATAAAAGGAATAAAAGCACATAATTTTTTACAAGGTTCAGATTCAATGAGTAAACCTACTCCTTTTGATGTTTAAATTACATTGAAAAAAAATATCACTATTATATTATAGTTATTAAAAGTTATTAACAACTCCCACATAATGGTTGGTCAAGTATCATCCACTTACCTTGGGAAGGTATTATCCACTTCTCGATGCTACCTCATGGTATTTTAAATATATATAAATCCATTTAGTATTCCAACTGAAATGATGTTGTTTTATATTGGAACCATTAGTCTCTAATAGTCTTTAATGAACTATTTTATTTATATTTACCTTTTTATTCATATGTCATGACATCACTAAAACAAGATCTTCTTTCTTAATAAATAGGTTTCCAATAACCATAATGTTATTAGTAATAATGAATGCATGTTGGCCTTGTTTATCAACTCTATATCACTTTGATATCATGTCATTGTAACTCAATATTCAAAGTGTATCAATAAAATATATGATAAAAAAATAGTAATCCCTATAAATCCCTCTCTTAATCATCTTCAATGATATATGAATATCATAGGGAATATTTTTATTCTTCTTCTATTTCATCTTCTTTGACACATAAAATTTTATCTCTTATAATTTATAATGGATTAATTCTTCAATCCTTATAGTATCATATTATTTTTACTTACTTTGATACATATATTATCTTAAGGAATCATTGTATTTTATTTCCTAAATCTCTTATTTATTCTCATTATTCTATTATTTTATATTCACCAAATATCATGAATTGTTTTTGCCATTTTTTAAAACCTATAAATACTTAATTTTTGGTAGAAAAATATTCTCATAATTTAAAATTGTTTATAATATCCTATAGTTTAATTCTCATTTAACTCTTAATAAAGGATATCTATTTAATCCTTTATGAAACTCAGAATTTTTATTTCGTTCCAATATCGAGAAATATCACCGCTCTCTTTTCTTCAAAACATTTACGAGCATTTTGATCCATCTAGGAATTCATTTTCACATCCATAAAGATTGGTGGTGTTATAATCTCCTCACAGTACAAATACCCCTCATATCTCATAATTTCCTTAGGCTTGTTCTTCATTCTCATCTTGAATGAAAACCCTCTAGAATAACCATGATTTTTATTAAATAAATATCTATAAAATGTCATCCTATTTTAATTTTCAAATTATTCTCAAAATATCAAATTTTAAAAGGAAGAATAACTTACATAATATGTTCATCTTCTTACTTATCACCTATGTGAGAACTAAAAATCTTACATACTATGTAAGATAATTCCATTCAAAAATATTCTATCAACTTCAAATAACATATTACATATGCTCAAAACATAATATACATAATTTACTAAATCATATCATGTATTGTGTAAGATATTTCCCTTTTCAAAATTATTATCATTTCTTAGGAGAATATATTATTTATCTATTCAAAATTATTATGTATCCACTGGCTTTGTTGATTTTCACTATATCAACTAAAAACATCTTTTATATCACATAATTAGGTTTATTTCAAGAAACCTTCGATACCAAAATTACAAAATTGAACTCCAGACTTAAAAAAATTTATTTACAACCCCCTAGAATCACTTAAGAGTATCTTAAGCCTCTTTAAATCATCTTAAAATACATTAAATATTTTTTTAAATAATCATAATATTTTCAAATTTCATTAAACCTTTATTTAAGATATATTCTACACTATTTACAGTAGTCTCCATGAGAAACGACCCTTGAATGGATTCTTACCCTTCAACCAAATTTTTATTTCCATAATAAAAACTCTCAAGATGTTTATTAAATATATATATTCACAAACAAAAAATACGAATTATAATATATTGTGATCTCAACACAAGTTTTTAAATATTTAAAAATCAACACTTCAATCATCTAATGTTTAGGAAGATGCATCAAATCATTTCATCCAAGAACATCAAGTAACAATATCATCTCTAAACTCCATTTCCAATATTTCAATGTATTATTGATAATACTTTAATGGTAGAAAGTTTTATAATCTATTCACATATCACTCAACACATGTTGATAGATTCACTTATTAATAGAAACCTTTCTTATTAACAACAAACACGACTACTAATGATTTATTAGAATATTCACTCATTATATTGAAAAATGAAGGTCCTCATCTGCATATTATTTTATCAGCACCTTGAAGAAATTCAGTGATACATTCTTGGACTTATATGTTAACTTTAATCCTATTGGGATCATACTCATCAGCACCCTCATACATAATTTTTTTTGTATATTTCATGGTTGCTGGAAAAAAATCACTCAAGGTGTCTTCTCAGTATGTTTTGGGTGTGATTGTGTTTGCTGACAAAGCCAGATGACAGAAAATAAGTATGGTTGTTTTTTTACTGAAGCGGGATTTTAAGGTGGTACAATTTATCAATGTTTTCCAAATTTTTGGGGTACAAAATCGGGAGTTTGGTTTTTGTAAAAGGAGTATTTCCGCATAGTACATAACAATACATGAACCATGAAGTATTGTTCATAGATAGTAATGGAGGCACACTGAATAGTTTTCGGGGAGGCTTGTGGTTCCTGGAAGGTGAATAGTTTGTGGAAGTGGTTTGTGGGATGGCATGAGGTTCATAGGAGGATTGTGGTACATGATATGGCATATCATTGGTGAAAAAAAGATGGTGATTTTGGCCACTCCGAAGGAAGAGAGGCGGTACATGGACCGCATATGGAAAATGGTTTTTGAGATGATTGCAGTTCTCTAAAGATGAGATGTAAGAGGTAAAGGTTTTACCACATCTATGATTTGGTAAATCTTGAATTAGAATATTATTCAGGTCCCTTTTCCTATGTTTGGACCACTAATCCACTCATTATGAAGAGTAATTTTCATAAGAAAACATCTTTTCTCCAGGAATTCGGCCAAGTCTAGAAGAGGTTCACAATGAGAATTCCACAAAATGGTGTTTGCAGAGAATTATAGTATGAAAAGTAAGAAGTATTCCATTGAAGAAGTAGTATACAGAAGAATGAATTGTTTATAAGTAGAGGTGATTCATGGAAGTAGTAAGCATAAGCAGTACACTAAAGCAGTACATGGAAGCGGTTCACAGAATTAGTACGCGGAAGCGGTTCATGGAGATGGTATGAAATGACAAAATTGGATGCAGTTCATGGAAGAGGTGGTCCATGAAGTATATGTGCCACACAGTTCACAGTAGAATCAGGTGATTCGTTAAGGTAATTAAACAGTTTTCAAAAGTAATTTCCAAAAACTAATAGTATATAGAAAAGAGGATTTCATCTACAGGTGAAAAAGGGACTTCAATATATCATCTATCTATAGTTGAATATGTGTGATTTTTTGAAAATAAAGGGACCTAAAAGTCCATAAAAAATGAGTGGATCCCTTTTAAGAGTAGTGTACAAAGGAAGAGGAAGATGATGATCCTTTCCACAACCAGTGATCTATATAAAGAGTCATAGGGAGTGACCCTTAGTTATGTAGTGAGGAGACCCTCAATCTTGTAAAGAAAGTGAGACTGGGCATAGAAGTGATCTAGAACAAACCTTTTAATCGGAATTGAGTTTTAGTGGATTTGGTACATCCAAAAATCACCATTGTATTTTACATGGATGTAACCTAGTGAGGGTGAAACAAGTAAAATCGTTGTGTCTTGTGTATGATTTCATTTATGTACATATAATTTTATAGGATAAAGAGAGATGGGTATTTTTTTAATGATTAAACAAGATATGAATGGGCATGAGTTTTAATCTTTCAAACCATAATTCACCCCCATATTAGGGTATTTGACCGTATGGACCTAACAATTAGTATCAAATAGAAAGGGTAAAAGTTAGTGAATTTCTCTCAGTAGAATAAATGGAGGTGGTCAATCACAAAGGGATTCCAATATTTTATGGAAACAATTTTAAAGTATTGAAGAATCAGATTCCACACTACTTTCTATCTTTAGGAATGGATGTCTTTATAGCAGCAATTCATGGTATTTCAGCTAGTATTGACAATGGTGCTTTATCAGAAGCTGAAAGAAGGGAATTGGTTGCTAATGATGAAGGGATCAATGCATTAGGGGGATTCCTATAAAATGAAATTTATACGAAGGTTATTTAATATAAACCTTCACATGATATATGGGAAATTTTGTTGAATATCTATGAAGGAGATTCAATGATTAGAGATATATAGGTGTAGGTTTTTTGGAAAAAGTATAAAGATATGAGAATGTACCCAAATGAATCTGCTGATGCATTATTTGAGTGGTTAAATTTTGTAGTTGAATAAATTCATGGTCTTAGAAAAGTAATTGAATATATAGATATTTTGAAGCATATCTTGAGGAAACTTCCACATCGATTTAATCTGAAAGTTTCACTATTGGAAGATAAATATCCAAAGGATCTGACATTGGATAACATACTTGTAATTTCCTAGGTCCGGATGCCACCTCATATTTCTCTGAGCCCGGTTAGCCACATGGTCTCAAGCGCATCTCCAAAAATTCCAGAGGCTATTGACTAGCAGTGAGGGCCTAGGTGATGATCATGGGGAGACTATGACCTCATTGGCAGAGTGTAACATAATGGAAATAATAAATAGATAGTGGAAGCAGCAATACCATAACATAAATTAATAGAAGAAGACTGATAATAAAAATAATAAGATGTCATATAATACAAAGGATGATGCTACATGTTACATGTTCTAGTAAATATCCAAAATAGGTTACACTGCAGTAATACAAAATATAAGTACCAATAATACAAAAAGGTACAAAAGAAACTCAGAAGCATCACAATCCTTAGCTTTATCCCATGCTATCCTCCTCCTAAACATCAATCAAGTACCTGTGGAAGGGAAATATTACTTACTAACACCTACAACAATATAATCTATTTGGGCCCAAAATCATGACCCAAATAGGGTGTGAGAATAAATCCTAGTTGGAAACCACCCAAGGGATGTGCTAATCTATCAGTGTAATGTGTAATAGGGAAAGCCGTAAAATAGGAAATACTCAAAGGTAAATAGTCATACAAGTACTGGTCCTCATTTATATTAATTATATGTTCATTTATTATTCAATTACATTGAATTATATAAGTCTCAAGATCCAGACTAAGCTTTAAGATCCCCATATAAAATTAAGCATGATAGATTTCTCAAAAGACCATCTAAACAGGTGTAAGTGAATGATAAATCCATCCTCGGGATTTTTCTTGGTAGAAGAATCATCAGTTATTCCATTTCAAAATTCAAATTATAATTAAATGTCAACTCATGACATATAAATAGCTTTAAATAGAGATCATCCTTGGAATACCTCATTGGATTCATGGTTCGCTTAACATTTAAATAAAAGTCTCAATGATCCCGACCATTCGATCCATGGATTGCTCATGACATTTTATGATAATACCCTCTTTGAGTCCATCCATGGACTTTTAACTGAGTCCATGGTTCACCCATGGTATAAGGTGTAATAGTCTTATGAGACCGACCTTTTCTTTTAACCTGAGGCTATGGATCACCCACTTCTATTTACCTCTTTATCATTTTAGATGAGAAGAAACACATGTAAATTAAAATATTACATGGATTTAACATCAATAAATCACTTAGTCAATTCATCTCACAAGCACCACAAGTAAATTAAACTATTACATGTCTTAACATTTAATCAACTTAATTTTAAACAACCCAAGAATGTATTTTAAGGAAATCCTCATAGTCATCCTAGGCCAAATGGCCATAAACTGTCATTCACAGGAAACAAACCCATGGGGTGTCCCTTAATCAAGGTAAAAAACCCTAAAAGTTATTTAAAACCCTTATTCAATTACATAAATAACCTTGGGAAATAGTAATAGGAAAAAGTAATCCAAGGTGGAACCCTAAAAATGGGTGTGCGACACTCTGACAAATATATTCAACATGAAAAATAGAGAAAGGCACAAGGAAACCTACCATGTACTCATATGACTCTCCTCATCCAGTTTTGGCCTCTAATTCGGGGTAGAATAGAGTAGATAAACAAAACAAGCATAAAATCTCAATCCTCAATAACTAGTTTGAGAGAAGACATGAAGAATGACTTAGGAGGAATTCAGAGATTATTGAGGGGAATCCAATGCATCTAACGATGTTTGAATTAGAGATCAGACAACGAAACGGGAGGCCACCCTATTCTTGGGTCTCCTAGGCATGTTGTTTGTAGAAGAGGGGTGATTTCTATACGTTTTTACAAAAATGAAGATACTATCTGATTTAATGAAAAAAAGAAAAGTACACTGTGTGTACGGGAAACTACACCCCATGTTCGTACAGATCCTAACAAGACCCTTACATGACATGTATTAAGATTTACATGGCATGTGCACATATTACACGGAGTGTACTGGAAAGGACATGGTGTGTAACTCCTAGTTACGTCATGTAATAGGCCTTCAACCATGTCTTTCCGTCTTTTCCTCTATTTCCATAATCAAAAACTGAAAAGGAAAGATCCGTACCTCAAAGGAAGAACCAAGTTCTATTAAAGTTCCCTCTTATAGAAATTCATAACCAAATTTCCCTTCCATTGGTGGATAAGATTCATTTAAGAACAAGTCTCTCCACTGGGAACATACGCCAGCCTCCCGCTCCCAGGTCTCGTCCTATAAATGGTCGTGCTGCCATATCACCGGTACTAGAGGAACTGACCAGCCTCGAAGAACCTTCCTGCTCCTATCAACTATACGTATCAGATGATCCTCAAAGGATGCATCAACTTGAAGCTAAACCTCCTTATGACAAAAAATGTGAGACAGGTCTAAGTGATTACGGAAAAGATGAGATACATGGAAGATATCATGCATGGATCGATACCTCCGAGGTAACTAAAAGTGATAGGAAACTAACTCGACTCTCTCCAGAATCTCTAACTCCCTGAAATATATTTGTGAAATCTTACCTTGCCTCTTGATCCTCCAGTGTCCCAACCTTAGTGAAACTTTCAAGAAAACATAATCCCCTACCATGAACTCTAGAGGTCGTCTGTGGTGATCAGTTTAAGATTTCTGATGAGACTGTGCAGTGGCTATTTGGTTCTGAATCTACTAGACCAGCTCAAACGTCTCCTGCATGAGACGCGGTCCTAGTAAAGCTGCCTCACCGACCTCCCATCAGTATAGGGGAGAATTATAGGACTTACCATATATTTCCTCATATGTAACCATCTACATTATCTCCTAATAACTATTATTAAATGCGAATTCAACCTGGGGAATGTGATTCTCCAAAGATCCCCCATGATCCAAGATGTATTCTCACAACATGTCCCCTAGCACCAATAACCTATACTCTGACTGACCATTAGTCCGAGGGTGGTATGCTGTCCTTAGAAGCACCTTTGTACCCAAATCCCTCTCAAAAATCTCTTAGAAACTAGATATAAAGTGAGTGTCCCTATCTGAAATGATAGAGTGAGGGACCTCGTGTATTTTTACCACCTCTCATATATACAACGTCTCACGATCATTCACAATGAAAGTTTCCTTGATCAATAATAAATGATCGACCCTCGTAAGCTTTTCAACAACAACCCACACAACATCATTACCTCTAGGTGAACTTAGTAAACCAATCACAAAATCCATCATGAAATCATCTCATTTCCACTCCTGAATAGGTAGCTACTGTAAAAGTCCAGTTGGTCACAAGTGTTATGTCGTCACCTGCTGACAGGTGGAACATCTCATGAAAAAACCAGCTACATCCCTTTTCATACCTAGCCACTAATATTGATTGTGTAAATCCCAATACATCTCTGTGACATTGGGATGAACTGCCTATAAAAAGGAATGAAATTCCCACATCAGCTCCTCACGCATGTCAGATGAAACTCATATGCGACCATGAAACCATTCAACTTCATCCTTAGCTATGGTCCAACCCGGAGATGGGTCCTAACATGTAACACCCTCCCGTAGAACTAGGAATTCAGTATTTTATAGCTTTCTCATTTTCACTCTATTTAGAAGGGTAGTGGTAATAGCTAAAGATGAAATAAAACTTTTCCCTTGACTATCATGCACCTACAAATGAATCTCAGATAATAACGCCATAAGCTGCCACTCACTACTAGCCTACTGCACTACCTATATCTGATTCCTCCTCCTCAAAGCATCATCCACTATATTTACCTTACCAAGAATGTAGGCAAGATTGTAGTTGAAGGAATAAAGGTATTCCACCCACCTTTAGTTCCTCAGATTCAGATCATGGTACGTAAATATGTACTTAAGGATTTTGTGGTTTGTATACACCACAAAACTCTCTCCCAGTAAGTAATGTCTCCAATAATGTAAAGCTGGAACAACTATAGCTAAATCGAGATCGTATATCAGGTAATTCCTGTCATGAGGCTTTAACTGCTGATATCCATAAGCAACAACTCAACCCCCTTTTCATAAGAACTACTCCTATCCTGATACCAGGTGCATCGCAGTACACAGTGGAACTCCTTCCCATCTCTGAAAAAATCCGTATCGGTGCAGATGTCAAAACCATTTCTGTTCCTGAAAGGAATATCATAGAAATATGTCCAAAATTACTTCACACCCTTTTTAGTCAAGCCCGTCAATGATGCTTCTAAGCATGAGAAGTCCTGTATGAAATTCCAATAGTAACTAGCCAACCACAAGGATATTTACACCCCAAAGACATTCTTGTGCTTCTTCTAGGAAACCACTACTCTCACTTTCTTTGGGTCCACTAATACTCATGTATGTGAGATGATGTGATTTAGGATGTGAATCTAATCCATCCATAAGTGACACTTTGTGAGATTAGCATATAACTGATGCTCTTTCAGGGGACTCAAAATGATCTCATGATGTTTATCATGGTCATGTTTATTGGGAGAATACACCAAGATATCATCCACTAAAACCACAATGAATGAGTAAATATAAGGATGGAACACTTGATTCATCAGTTCCATATAGACTATAAGCACATCCCTAAGACCGAACAGCATGACCAAATACTCATATAGACCATACCTTCTATGAAAGGATGTGGGAGGAATGTATGATGATATAACACACATTTGATGATAACCAGATCTAAAATCGATCTTAGAGAATACCTAACATCCTCAGAGATGATCTAAGAGATCATCTATTCATGGTGGAGGATACCAGTTCTTAACCATAAACTTGTTCAATTCCCATAAATCTACACATAGCTTGAGGGTACCATCCTCTTTTTTTGAAAAAGGACTAGAAAAACCCATGGAGAATTATTGAGTTAGATGAAAACCTTATCCTCAAAATCATCTAGCTGCCTCTTGATCTGTTTCAACTCCATTATATCCATCGTATATAGAGGAATGGATACCTGTTCAGCTCCTAGAACTAGATCGATAGGGAAATCAACCTCTATGACTGGATGTAGGACTAAAATGTTATTTGGGAAGACATACCTAAAATGATCAAATACTAGAGGGAAATAAATTTGACATGTTCCCTGGTCATCCTGATATAAACTCGCAATCTGGGCTGTCATCCCGCCCAAACCATGATGCTCAGGTCTAGCTTGGCTCGTCTAGACATCACATTTAGCCTTATGTAGAAATGATATGCCCTCTGGTGATGTAAAAGTCACCATGTGGAAATAGTAATTGAAAAAGTCTTGAAAGGAGACTGGCCAGTCCATTCTGAAAATGACATCAAATCCTATCATCTATACGATGTAGAGGTTCCATGTGAAGTGACACCAATAAAACTCAAGGGGGAACTCCATGCACTAATGTACACCTACCATTCTAATCCCTAATGGATTTTATGGATTCATAACATCATCAAATGTGAAAACACAAATCCATAGTATCTCCACAATAGGAACATATATGAAACTATGTAAAACCCCAGTATCAAAAAGTGCACAAGAAAAAATGGAGGTGACTAGAATAGTACTCATGAAAGTAGAGGGTCTAGGATCCAGCTCCTACTGAATCTGTTTCACTACATAAGTTTGACCTATACCGTGGACCTGTGACATTGATTGGCTACCCTAAGATGATCCACCCAACAGTCTTAGAGAACCTGAGTTCTGGCTACCATAGCCACAACCACCACATCAGTTTGAATGGAATGATGCATTCCAATTCCCTAAATGGTGAGAAGCTTCAGACCCTGCTCTTGAACCTGGAGTCGATGTAGATCCTCTGTCACTAGCTACTAGTGGAAACATCCTATAGAATTGTTTTAGATGGCCCATCTTTTCGCAATATCGACACACGATTGTGTCCATCAGACAATGTGGTTTTGTATACCCAATTCCACCACACTAATAAGACCTCACATGGCTACCTGAAGACACATCATGACTACTAGAATATCTATGAGAAATATCCATATGATGCTTCCTACAACCATTCTATATGGTACGAGATCTCGGGGGCAAATCTCCCAGGATCACACCTTCAGACTCCCTCATATTATTCTCAGTAATCAATGCATGATTCACTATAACAGATACAATAGTCAGCTGGAATATATATACCTACGATCAGATGTCATAACTTAGACCATCCTCAAAATTCCTAGCCTTTGACAGATCATAACCCATCAAAATAGGTAAGAAACACTTGAGATTGGTAAAGTAGGATGAGTAATCCAAAACTAATAAAGCTCCCTACTCCAAATGCATAAACTTTTTAGTTTTGTCAACCCTCAGCATCTCGAGATAGAAGTAATCATAGAAGACAGTCTGAAAATATTCCCAAGCCATATACCGACAATGTTTTGTATAAGTGATAACATCCCAAAATCTATTTGAAGAATCATGGAAAATATATGTATTGATCTTGACCCTCCACCTAGGAGGTGTCTCTTGATGCTCACAGATTGATAAAATGGCATCTATCTATGACTTTGCAGCCTATGGTCTGCCATCCCCCGAAAAAATGGGTGGATGCTACTGCTGGAAAAATCTTGTCAACTCTTTCATGGACGTTCCAGGGTGTGGTTCAACCTTAAAGGATTGCATGAACCTCATAAATCTTGCACAGAATAGTGCATCAACACCTGCGTTCAGTATAATAGATGGTTCTTCAACTAACGCAACTAGAGGATCCACTTGTGGCCCATGGACTACCACCTATGGGATATGATCATTTCCACTATATAGGCATACAATTGGATGTCTTCGGGGAGGTATGACTCTACAAGGTCAAACAAACACCTCATTTTAACAGTGAAAGAACTAAACATGAGAAGAAAACACTCAAAAGTTATGAAAATAGGAGTATATGACATGTAGAAACCATGCGTGGCATGTACCCTCAAGCTCCTACATGGTTGTGTACATCCAACAGCCTGGGTGTGTAACCACCCAAGGTACAGGGCATTTTTGGCTGGCACCTGGCATGTACTCGAGTATCCCCTTATGGTCATGTACTTTTACCTGGATAGAACCACATGAGGTCTGCATATGTAACACTACACGATGTGTACCTAAATTACATGGTGTGCACTATCGAAAAATAGTTCTATTCCATGTTTCTCCTCACACAGCTGGACACACAATCATTTTTGAAAAGACTTGTACCTATAGTACATGGCATGCACTTAAGAAAACTTTTCGTCCTGAATAGAAGAACACATAGTGTGTGTCCATAGCATCACACACCACGTTTTCTAGGTTTCTATACAGAAAACCTCTGAAAATTCTCCAGAACTCCTATTTATGAAAATTAATCCAATGGTATACCAAATTACAATCCATGAGGGCCCATACTCCCCACAAACCAAATTTTGGCATCCACATAGAGCATAACACAAACAATTTAATGTCGAAACATGATCCACAAAATTCCAATCCATGAGGGTCCATACACCTCAGAGATAAAAGCTTGAATTCCATCCAATTTGAACCATAAAAAATATCCATACACCTATCAAACAACACACATATCTATAATGGTACCTATCACAATGACATGCATAACTAGCACGGTATCTATCACAACAACAGACAATCAGTAATGATCTCTAAATTTAATGGAAGGAATGCATGACATGGGATTTATAACAAGTACCTATATGATGCATGAGATGGCATACCCTCATCTCATCTGGTTGAAAAAAACTGTAATAATATCAAAAATAATAGCACAAAACAAGTGCATCATCCAACGGTGAAATCAAATCAACTATAATAGATCAAAACCCAAAAATTACAATTCAATTTGTGGTAATTTAGTTTTCCCTTGCACACGGGGTAGCTATTCTCGGGTACAGTTTATTACCAAAATCCAATTCCTTCCTATTTCTATATAATATCTCCAAACAATAAGACAAAGCAGAAAAGACTTATTTGATACCACTTTGTAATGTCCTGGGTCTAGATTCAACTTAACAGTGCTCCGAGCTTGGTTGGCCACATGGACTCAAGCACATCTCCCCAAACACAAGAGGCAGCTGGCTAGAAGTGAGGGCCTAGGTGATGTTCATGGGGAGACTAATCCATCATTTGAAGGGCATTACATAGTATAAATAATAAACAGATAACAGAAGCAGTAATACCATAACAGAAATAAACAGCGGAAGACAGATAATAAAAATAACTAGATGTCATAGCATATAAAGGATGATGTTGCATGTTACATGTTCTATGAAAACAATGAAAATATGTTACACTATTTTAATAAAAAATATAATTATTAATAGTGAAAAAGGAATAAAATAAACTCAGAAGCATCACAAGAATTGTCTTGGTCCCATGCTCTCCTCATCATAAATAGCAATCAAGTACTTATAGAATGGAACATTCCCTTATCGACACCTACAACAATATAATATATTTGTTCCCAAAAGCATAACCCAAACAGGGTGTGAGACTAAATCCTAGTATGCAACCACCCAAGGTTTGTGCCAATTTGTTAGTGAATATATATAATAGGTAGTGTGCAATAGGGAAAGTATTAAACATGGACATACTCAATGTTAAATAGTTCTACAAGTACTAGTGCCCATTTATATTCATATCATGTTCATTTACCATTCAATTACATTGAATTATATATGTCTTGAGATCCATCCTAAGCCCAATGATCCCTATATAAAAGTAAGAACAATAGATGTCTCAAAAGACCCTCTAAACAAGTGTAAGTGAAGACTGAATCCAAGCTTGTGCTTTAGATTAGCTGACACACCATAAGTCATTCCATTTCAATATTAAAATTATATGTAAATTTCAACTCATTACATATAAATAGACTCCAATAGATCTCATCCTTGAAATCACTCCTTGGATTCAAGGTCCGCTCAACATTTAAATAATTGTCTCCATGAGACCAACCATTACATCCTTGGATCACTCACGACCTATCACGATAATACCCTATTTGAGTCCATCCATAGTCTTTTAACTGAGGCCATGGTTCACCCAATGTATAAGGTGAAATTGTCATATGATCCCGACCATGCCTTTTAACTTGAGGCTATGGCTCACCCATTTCTATTTACCATTTTATAATTTTAGATAACAAGAAACAAATGTAAATTAAACTACTTCATGGATTTAAAAACAATAACTCACGTGGGAAATTCATCTTAAAATAATAACATGTAAATTAAACTATGACATGGCTTAGGATTTAATCAACTTCATTTCAAACAATGAAATAAGGCAATTTAAGGAATTCCTCATAGGAATCCTAGGAAAAATGGCCATAGATGATCATTCACAGGAAACACACCCATATGGTGGCCCTTAATCAAGTTAAATAGCCCTAAACATGATTTAAAACCCTTATTCAATTACCTAAATAAAAATAGGAAATAGTAATAGACAATATTCATCCAAAGAAACACCCTAAAAATGGGCGTACGGCACTCCGACACATATATTCAATTGAAAAAATAGAGAATGGCGCAAGACCACCTACCTCATACTTGTATGACTCTCCTCATCTAGTGTCTGCCTCTAATTCGAGGTAGAGTAGAGTAGATCTAAAAAATGAGAATAAACTCTCAAGCCTCAATAACTAGGTCAAGAGAAGAAATCATTAAGAATGACTTGAGTGGAATCAAGAGATTACTAAGGGGAATCCAACGTGTCTAAAGGTGTTTAAGTTAGAGATCATATGATGAAATTTGTTGTCACCCTATTATCAGATCGCCTGGGTGCACTATTTGTCGAAGAGGGGTAAGTTCTGTACATTTTTACCAAAACTCCACTAATGTCTGATTTAATGAAAAAATGAAAAGTACACATAGTGTACTGGAAACTACATTCCATGTCTATATAGATCCTGGCCAGACCATTACATGGTATGTACTGGGAAGTACATGGAATGTGACCATATTAAATGATGTGTTCTGGAAAATACATGGCGTGTAACACCCAGTTACATTGTGCAATAGGCCTGCATCTAGGACTTTACCTCTTTTCCTCCATTTCCTTAAGCACAAACAAAAAATGAATGATCCCTACCTCCATGTTAAAATTGGGTTCTTACAATGCATAATAATATTGTTTCATATAAAATCAGAAATGATGATAATGATGATGTGGAAAAGGGGAATTAAAAATAAGTGGCACTCAAGGCCCTGAAGAATCTCTCTATTGAATATATTTAGGATGAATACAATTAATATGATGTCTTGTCATTTCCTTCCAAAAATCTGCAAAGTGGAAGAGGAAAGTTCAATGGTAAACTTCCACTTGCATGCTTCTAATGTAGAAATATTGGATATTTTGCAGAAAAGTGTGATAAGAAATTTTAAGATGATGATGAAGATAATGATGAAATTTCTTAGAAGAAGTTTTCATCTAATGTGAAATGTAGGATAAGCATGAAGAAAAATTTATTCAAAAAGAATAAACTGATTTCAATGAAAGATGAAAGTTTAGAAGAATCTGAGGCAGAAGAGTTGGAGGATTGCAAGGATCATGAAGCAAATGCTTTGGTGGCGGTTGTTAGAAATTATATAACAAAAGAATAATGTGACAATGAAGAATGATATGTAAAAGGAATAGTTTATCTTCAGGATGAATTAGAAGATTCTCGTGAATAGGTAGATGTTTGGAGAGCCAAAACAATGAAAGCTGAAAATGTGGTTCATGATGCCAAAATCTATATAAAACAATAAGAAGAAAAGAAATACGATCTAAGTGAATAAAATTGAAAAAATAAAGTCCTCAACACCAGAAATATCAGAAAATGTGGTTGAGTTCAAACTCAAAATTGAAGAACAAAAAAGAGAGACTGATAGTTTGACTAAAATTGGAAAAGATAAAATTTAACATATTAGTGAACCTGGATATGAAGTTGTCTGTCTATGACGAAGTTTTAGAAATCTAGAAAAATTATTGAATCACAGAACATCATCAGAAAAATAGATAACGTAGGCAATAGAAAAGATGAAAGTGGAGCATGACTATAAAGTAGAACAAAAGAAACAATCAAATTAAAATGATAAGGCCAGTATGGGGTTGATAAAAAAAGTAGTAATGGTTGAAGTTAGACCACAAGAACCCACTTTGAGTTTGAAGATTAATTTGGGTACGAAGTAGAATCAGAAGAATCAGAGAACCCAATGGATAATCAACGGTGCGGTATTTCCACACAAGAATGTACCCTGTAAAAGATGCTATTCTTGTTGAAGGATTAGATAATCAAAAAATATATATTCTATAGAAAATAGGTACTAAATGGAATATGACCAAAAGAGGAAGTCATTATGGGCTCAATTTTCTAGGTCATTATTTTATAGTCATTAATTTAGGTGTGGAGGATTCAGACACATGGAAAGATATTTATCATCAATAATATAGAGGAATGCGTCGAAGAAAACTGAGGCTGGTTATAAGAAACAGACAAATGTATCATAAAATGAGCTGAAAATGAAAAATTGATTCACAGATATACAAGATGAAGTTGTTCCATCATATTCTGGGGAATTTCAAGAGTCTCAATCGATAGCAGGTTTGAATTCGAAAACAAGTATCACAAACAAAGTATTTGAGAAGGCAGTGGTTGTAGAAATTGTATTCAAGGCATTAGAACACATTGGGATATGGATCATTGACAGTGGATGCACCTCCCATATGATTGGAAATGAGGATCTGGTGATAGGGTTCTGGTGTAGTAAAGAAGGTATCATAATATTTGGTAGTGATGAAGAGTTGAAAATTATTTTCTCTAGAAAATAAAATATTGGGGGAATAGACATGAGAAGTGTAGATGTATTGGTTGATAATGGTCTTACTCACAACTTATTAAGTGTAATTCAATTGTGTGACTCGATAAATTAAATAAGAATGTACATGAAATTATGTGTCGTCAAGTAAAAATACGGTGTTGTTGTATTGTAGAGAAAGTATACCAAAGTGAATCTCTACCGCGTGAGTGGAGAAGGTGATATGTGATTTTTGTCCAAGGAAGAAGAAAATAAGTTGTGGCATAAATATCTTAGCCACGTGGGCCAAACATCCTTAGAAGATTTGGTGAAATATGATGCTTCTCTTGATCTCCCTAGATTATCACATGATCATACACATATATGTGATGCCTGCTAATAAGGGGAGATCATTCGAAGGACATATAAGGAAAAAGAGAAAAGGTCAACAAGATTGCTTGAGTTGGTTCATATTGATGTGTGCAGACCAATTTCACCATGATCTCTTGATGGGATGAGATATTATGTTCTCTTCAATGATGATTATAACATAATGACATTGGTATTAACCATTACCCACAAGTATGAGTTGTTCAATTTCATTAAAAGATATTGATTAGAAGTTGAAAAGATGCTAGATTAGAAAATATAGAAGATATAGATAGATAATGGAACATAGTTAACAAATAGAAAAGTGGTGGATTATCTCAAGGAGCATGGTATAAGGACTCATGTTTCAGTATTAAGAACTCCATAGTGGAATGGAGTAGTTGAGAGAAGAAATAGGATTTTCAACAACATGGCCATAACAATGCTCATTGATAATGACCTTCTAGAGAAATTTTGGAAAGAGACAATGATGACATAATTCTACACTTCAAATATACCATTTCTATGTCTAAAATAAGATAAGACTCTATATGAGCTATGTTATAGAAAGAATCCCTTGTTGATGTAATTTTGAGTCTTTGGAAGTAAGTGTTTCATTATCAATAAGGAAAAACACAAGAATTTTGAATTCTATAGAGATGAAGGGATATTTCATGGAAATTAAATGAAAATAAGATCATATAAATTCTTCTATAATATTCCAGGAAAGGAAGTTTAAAGTCATGATGTTACTATAGAGGAGAATGAGTAGAATATTTTGAAAATACACGATTAGTTTAAAGAGGATAGTGACAAAGAGACAAACAGATTAAGGGATTCCCCAGTTCTAGAGGTTGATTTTGAAGAAGACTCAGATAATAAAAATGATGATCACAATTCATTATCTACACAAATATAGAATAGAAGAGCTAAAATTGATAGGAAAAACATAATTGGTGATCAAACAATGCCAGTGCAGACTAGGAAAATGAAGACTCTACAATATGCATCATACTTATCCCAGCTAGAGACTAAATGTTTTTATAAATTAGATGGTGATGAGAATTAGTTTCATGCTATGAATGAAGAGCTTGACCAAATTGAGAAGAATCATACATGGGAGATTGTTTCGAGGCCAACAGATAAAAATTTCATCATGAAAAAATGGATCTTTTGAAACAAAATGAATGAATATGGTGTTGTGATTAAAAAAAATCATGACTATTGTGCAAAGGGTACTCCATGATAGAGGATATAGATTTTGATGAGGCATTATCACCTTTTACAAGGCTGGAGATAATCAGACTATTCTTGACCATAGCAGTGAAAAATGTTCAATCTTTTCTAGATGGACATCAAATCAACATTTTTGAATGGGGTTATAGAAGAAGAAGTTTATATTTAGCAGCTAAATGGTTTTCTCAATCATGAATATGTGAATAAAGTTTTTTTTAGATAATGAAGGATTTATATGGTTTGAAGCAAGCACCAAGAGCATAGTATTCAAGGCTAGATCATTTTCTGAAAAAGCATGAGTTTCAGCTTGGTGGAGTTAATTATAATCTATATGTCAACCATGATACTAATAAAAGGATGATGGTGTTGTTACATGTCGATGACATAACATTTAGAGGATCAAATGAATATTTACGCAATTTTTTTTTAGAATTCATGAAATGTGATTTCAAAATGTGAATGATGGGTGAATTGACCTTTTTTCCTTAGGTTACAGGCATCATAAGAAAATAATGACACATTAGTTTCTTAATCTAAATATTCCTATGAAGTTTTGAGAAGGTTTGGAATGGATAATTTCAAGGAGATAAAGAATCCAGTGGCTACCCAGATGAAACTGTCTCAGGATGATGAAGGCAGAGCAGCCAATGTCACAGAATATAGCAAGATCATTGGAAGTCTACTCTACATAACATCAACACGACCAGATAATGTTTTTTCCATGTTTTAAGTAGCATGGTATCAGTGTAATCCAAAGGAAAGACACATGCTTGTGGTAAAAAGAATACTTTGGTATATAAAGGGCACTGTGGATTTTATTTTGATGTATAATGACAAATCTTAACTAGAGTTATTAGGATATATAGATTCATATTGGTCTGATTCAGTAGATGATAGGAAATCTACATCAGGAGTTGCTTTCTGTCTTTGTGGATTCTCTATTTCTGGGCTAAGTAGGAAACAATATTTCATTCTATTAAGCACTACATATGAAGAGTATATTGCAGCCACTAAAGCATGTACACAATTATTTTGGATGAAGAATCATCTTGAGGATATGGGGGCTGAAGTGAAGTCTCTGATCTAAATACAGTATGATAATTCAAGTACTATAAATCTTAGTAAAAATCCAATCCATCAATCAAGAAAAAAGAATATTGAAATAAAATATCATTTTATTAAGGAGAAGGTGGAATAATGGATTATGAAGTTGGAGTACGTGTCTACAGAACAACAAGTTGCAGATATTCATACAAAGGCCTTACCCAAATAATCATTTTAAATGCATCGACTGGATCTTGGAGTTTGGTCGACTCCTATCACTTGAAAAAGTGTGGATAAGGAACATCCCTCTTCCCAAGGTATGGTGTGTTTTTATCTCAATGTGTTAAACTGTGTTCTTTACCCTATTGTATACCTCAATGGAATAACCATCTGGTTCTTTGACAAAGGGGGATAAATTGTGGCAATAGAAGGGAGAAAAATTCTTTGTGAGGACATAGAGAGAATTTCTTAGGTGGAGCAGTGAGATATGGGGTGTTGAAGCTATTAGGGGGAGTATTAAATCTGATGATTCTAGATGCGATCGATCAAAGGATATATATCACAATAGCTGAGGTTTGTGATGAAAGTAGAAGAGTGGTTTTGGAATGAAATGACGTGATTTATTGATGAAATTTTCAATATAATACTGTTTCTAATTCTAAGCATGGCTCATTATGGCTTAGAGTATGTGTTGAATAAATCCTTGATCACTTTCTTAATCACAAGAAGAAAATTATAGTATAAGAAGAGATGATATTTAATGACATATCAATTTGAGAAGAATTATCAACAAACCCAAATGGAGATATTGTTGGACAAACCCCATAATATGTCTTCTCGGAATGTTATGGGTGTGATTGTGTTTTTTGACAAATCCAGATGACCACTAATAAGTATGGCTAGTGTTTTGAATTAGAGGTTTTTAAGGTGGCACAATTTCCCGGTGTTTACCAAATTTTGTGTCCTCAAAATTGGGAGTTTGGTTTTTTTTAAATAAGCTTTTTGTGTAGGACTGAATAGTACATGGACTGTGATATATAATTTTCGGATTGCAAAGGAGGCTTGTAGAATAGTTCATGGAAGGAAAAATGGTTCACTGGGAGGCTTGTGGTTCGTGGAAGGAGAATAGTTTGCAAAAGATGTTTGTGGGATGGAATGTGGTTTAAAGGAGGCTTGTGGTACATGGGAAGAACTATCATTGGAGAAAACGAGATTGTGATTTTGGAAGTTGCGAAGGAAGAGAGGCGGTATGTAGACCGCGTAGGGAAAATGGTTCACGGGATGATTGCAGTTCGTGGAAGATGCACAGTATGTGGTAAAGGTTGTACCACACTGAAGATTTGATAAATATTGAATTAGCAGGCTTCGTAGATATATTTTCTTTTATAAGGAATGCTAATCCCATCATTACTTAGAGTGATTTTAATAAGAAAACATCTTTTCTCTAAGAATTTGGCCAGGTCAAAAAGAGGTTCGTGAGGAGGATTCCAAGAAAGGGTGTTAGTAGAGAATTAGAGTCCAAAATGGAAGAATTTTTCCATGGAAGAAGAAGTATGTGTAAGAAGTAATTGTAAAAAAGAATAGGTGGTTCATGGAAGCGGTAAGCAGAAGTGGTATGCAGAAACAATTCACAGAAGTGGTATACAGAAGCAGTTCATAGAGATGGAATACGGAGGTGGTACGTGGCAGTGAAGGTGGAGGTAGTTCACAAAAGAGGTGTTCCATGAAGCATATGTGCAACACGATTCATATAAGAAGTATGTGGTTTGTGAAGGGACATAAATGGTTCGCGAAAGTACTTTTCGCTAACTAATAGTATAAGGAAAATAGTATTTCATCTATGGGTGAAAAGGGACTTCAGTAAAGAATCTTTCTACAGTTGAGTATGCATTCTATAATGAAAATTAAGAGACCTACAAGTCCATTATGTATGAGTGGATCCATTCACAGAGTAGTGTGGAAAGGAAGAGGAAGACAGTGACCCATTCCACTGGGAGTGAGCTAGGGAAAGAGACCTAGGGAGTGACCCTTGAAAATGCAGTGAGTAGACCCAAAATCTTGTAAAGTCACTGAGCCTAGGCATAAAAGTGATCTAGATCGACCCTTTTAATTAGTAATGAGCTTTAGTGGATTTGGTACATAGAAACATCATTGTTGTATACTCCTTGGACATAGCCTAGTGAGGGTGAACCAAGTAAAATCATTGTTTCATGTCCATGATTTCATTTCTGTTCATATATTACTATATAAGAAAGAATGAAGTGTGTTTTTTTAATAATGAAACAAGATCCTAAGGAGTATGAGTTTCTATTTTTCATACCCTGATTCGCCCCCCACTCAGGGTATTTGACCTAGTGGAACAAAAAAATTTATAATATTATACATTTAACTATATAATCACAATATATTCTTCTTCTAGGAATTAAAAAATTAGATAATTTAAGAATAACATAGAAAATATTTATCTAATAACTTTCACACATCTCTATCATTTATTCTATTTATCATGTTTTATAAAACTCACAATATAGACTGATGTTTTTTGGAAATAGTTTCACATAACATGAACATAAATGTCTTTTGAGTAAGAATGAAAAAATGACCATCTGATGTTTTATACTAATCTAGTGATCACTAATATATATGTAGGAATACAATATTTATCTATTGTTGAGGTTTAATTAATATAAATTTATAAATAATTTTAATAATATACTAAACATACACACAAAATATATACAGTTTCCTTTATAAGATCCAACCCATAGATTCCAACTCATGATGCATGAGGCTCAATAGAAATAGATTTAAGTTAAAAATAGACAAATATAAACCTATAATACCCTTTTTTGGAACCTATAATACCCTTATTAAATCATTATTCCACCATAAATATGATTTCCATACATACTTATAGCTTAATCAATGAGTCTTGATAATTTAACCTCTCAGATACTCTTAATCCCACTGACTTACAAAATTCTCCGACACCATTTTGTAATAACGTGGTCTAGATCACTCATTGAACAGAACCAAACCACCATAAGAGTTCAATAATGATTTCTAATTTTTAGAGGATAGATTAATTTCTAATGTGAAATTAAAAAACATTGGGAATCATTTTGACCTCATTAGTTTATAATTAAGTTATAAAAAATCCTTCCAGGAAACTAGCCTGACTTATATGCATGTTTGACTATTGTAAAATAAATACCTATCCACTAAAGGGGAGAACCTATATGCCAAAGGGGTACCTATATAACATGTATAATAATACTAACCATCCTATATGTGTCTAAAAGTCTATATAGAAGTAAAATCTAAATCATTTACAAACTAATAAATAAGAAAAACGAATATATAACTCTATCATAATACATAATTCTAAAATAAAGGGATAGATAATAGATATAAGTATAAGGAAACCCTGTGATATGCCATCAAAAATAACAACTAAGATATCATTGGACCGTCTTCACATAGGACAATCATCAACTTCTTATGAACACAAATACTCTCAGCTCTTAAATTTATCATCCCTCATTCAAAATTGATTACCCCTTAGTTGGATGACATAAAATAATGTCTACATGAATTTAAAAAGAACATGTATATGGTGTGAGTATATCAAAACTAGTTGATGGCCACAACTTGACCCCAAAATATCGATTATAAAGTCATGTGTATCTAACAACAACATAACATAGACAATAATAAAAATAAATAATTAGTAGTTCTTCAATAAAATTATGGATAAATTAAACTAGTTATGCTTTGGAAATATTCTTATAAATACATAATACACTATCAAAACCTACTTTAATCCATGCTCAACATCCATGAATTATGAAATGATGATCCACTTCTATTCTTTTCATAATATATGCATATATATATATATATCACTCATTGTATAAGAGGCCTCTCTCCTCATATAAAGGAATGCACATACACACTAACATCCATATACATGTACATACCCCTCCTCGTATTGGAGGTCTCTCTCTATATAGGAAGGGATGTGATCAGATATACATATTTTCACATGTATAGAAGGTGAAGAGATGTTGATCCAAAACCAGTATTATTAATTCTTTCATTACATATATTTTCAATATACAGGAATAACAATGCACCAAATATCCAATAATATACATTATAACATGAATGTATTGAATAAATGAAAAGAAACATATGTGGCAGCTTGTATACATGGAATAAATGACAATAAACATTTATGTAATCTTATAAAAATAACCACCTATCAAAAATTGGTATGAGAATAATAAAATAAGAAATTCAAAAATATAATTCTCAATATAAATAAAGAGTGACTATCTATCAATTTTATTTTTTTATGAAAACCCTTTCCAAAATAGTTTTTAAAAATTTCTTTTTTCTATTTATCCCTCTATCTATCCCATGCAGATACTTTCATAATCCCTATGAACATATTAGATAAAAGGTAGATTCACCTATCGAATAATTTTATGAATTTAAATCTAAATTTCAATGGAAGATAAAATATACAAGGAACCCAGGTCAACAAAAATTAGGGATTTAACCCAATACTTTTGGAATAAAAGAAATCAGAATTAAAAAAATACCCCTTACCTCAAGGTCATAAATAATAAGATCCTATTACCACTTGAAGTGATATGAACCAAGAAGAGTATTTATTTTAAAACATAAGTGAAAGAGGATGTTAGAGATTCATTTCACCACTATATATGTAGAGAAAAACTAGTAAAGAGAGGTTTTGACACCTTAGTTTCACTAAAATGTTGGACCTATAACACCCCAGTGATGAATATATATGAGGAATGAATCATGTATTGAATGTGAATGAATAAAAACGAAAGATATCTCCCAAGTAGTGTATAAAGACTTAACATTAATAGAAAATAATTATTTTTAGTTTAAAATGTGTTAAATTTTGAAGTTAAAAAGACCATAATACACTTTTTAGAGAAACCAATATTTTTTTTACTGGGCACACAATACAACGACACCGAGTAATTGGTTCTAAAACTAGAATCATTTTAAATAGGACTAGATGCACTGGATACCCGATACCCCACCACTGGGTACCTGGTACTACTCTAACACCTTCACCCTATTGTATTTCCAATTACTTCCTTCTATTATCCCCAAATACTTATCAAAATATTAAGATTTTCAATTTAATAGATAAAAAAATGAAATTTAAATGAATCAATAACTTAAAATATTTAGGGTTATCAAAAAAAAGTAATGGGATCATGAATGTAAATGTGTAAAAACAACAATATGTATAATAAAAATATCAATAAAATACATTGATATAAATAAATAAAAAAACCAAATCAATAACTCAAAATAAAACTAACTCCAACCTCTCTATTAGTATCCACATTAAATGGTTATCTTACCATTCAAGACACTATTCCAAGAACTTATGTACCTTTAACTCAACAAATAATGATAGTATCATCATGCGCACTCAGATACACATGATGAGGCTAAGTAAGAAAACTTAGTATAATTTCTTCAATGACTTCCCCTACACCCCATCTATGTTAAAACCAAATAGCTTATATGAATTTTGTAAAAACATTCTCAACCCATTGTAATTGATATAATCAAATAAAATATATCCCTGAAAATTAAAAAATGACCCTGTGAATTTTGTTTTAACAAAACATGCTTTAATATCATCAATTTTATATCAATCAACTTAGTCAACCATTTCTACTTCTATCCTTAAGTAACCCCATGCCTTATAACATTGGAAACATCCTATCTAAAATCCCTTTATTGTTTCACTAAAGAAAAACCCACTATGAAGTGTGACTCATAATCCCTCCTTGTCTAAATTGATGAGGCTTTTATATAGAAGTGGAGACCAAAATCCCTCCTCATCTAGCTAGAAGAGGCCCCCACACTTTTATGAGATCCATAAACCATTCTTAAACCCACAACCAAACCATATAATATATCTATAATATTCGACCAATAACCAATCATCACAATTATAAATAAATATTTAACAATAAAATGATACTAAATCATAAATCAATTCCCACAAATTATAAATTTTCAAGAAAACAATCACGTACATGAAAAATAATTTTTTTATTTTATTTTAAATCCATACACCTAAAAAACCTCTATGAAAATACATTAAAACACATTTATAAATAATTTAAAATCTGCTAAAATATTTTTTAAGAAAATATACTGGAAATCTATCTTAATTTTGAACAAAACATATAGAATGAGAAGCCACCTACCATTTATAACTTTTATATATTCATTATCTTAAATCACATTCATCATAAGTCCCATTTGATTTCATCAAAGGAAATAAAGAAAATTTTATAACAAAAAATCATTGAAAGTAAACCTAATTTGATTAAAATAAATAAATACTTACTTAGATGTTAACTAGAATCAGTAAACCATCAAGCATGGTGAGAAATATATATCTATGTTTCATCCCCCCTCTTGACCAGAATCTTTATAGTTTGAGATGGGTTTTCTATGTATTGGAAAACCGACAGACACCAAAATCCATATATATGACCACCAACATGAGAAGAGATTGAGAATGAGAATAAAAGAAGAAAAGAAATGGTTACCTTATATCCATGGGGCTTAGAGATGTATAAATTCTCCTAAAACCATTGTAAAATTTCTTAATATGGGATAATATTACCTGAGTGTCAATATGCATGAGATCTAGTGGGCTTCAGATCACTTTTTAAAGAAATCATGGGTTAACTGTATGGACTCTAAGATCATTTTATAGACCATATATTTCTAATTTATATAAAACCAAGGCTACATGGCCTTCTTTTATGGTCTCTAAAACCATGTAAATAACGATTACGTTTTTTATGTTCTCCCTTTATACCTTGATTCACCTAAAAAATCACTTAATGACTCATAAAACACGTAAAAACCTTCAAAAAACCTCAAAAAACAATATTATTCTTAATGAGACTCTTCACCAAAACTAATTCCCTCTTTCAACCTTTTTAGCCCAACTAAACTTGAGTATTTATTTTTATCTAAAACATGGGCCATGAAACTATACCCTTCTTAAATGCTTTTTGTCCTTGAAATTTTTTTACAAGATAATCCATTAAAAAACTATTAATAACATGGTTATGAAAACCTTCCACACTATTATAATTTTCATACCAAAAAATCTATCATGAATATTGAGCTTCCACCCCTCGTTCCCCAATTATGGTAATCATCCATGTTCTCCTTACTCTCAATAAAATTAGTTCCCTAAATATGACTATCGAATGGAATCAACCCATAATCATAATTCTTGTAACACCTAAATAAAATGAAAATTCTCAAAGAAAACTCATGCAGTTTATAATAAACAATGTTTTTTGTTATTATCTAATGTTTATAATTGTGTTTCATCAACAATATATTGTTCAAAACATTTATAGAAAATATTTTACATTTAATAGCATTCCATGGGGTTACCCCACCATATTTTTCGACACTCATTTCATAACATGCTAAAACAATCACACCAATGTCAAAAATACAATGGTTTACCTAAAGGTGACATACTAATAATATTTTAAATCTACCAAAATGATAATTCTAATGTGACTATTTATAAATGAATCCATGATAAATTCCAAAACTGAAACATCTATAATTTTTCATTGTTCATTCCAATTTCCAAAATTAATCCTAAATAATTTGTCAAAATATAATTCAAAATCAAATTTAAATGCGTATATTATCTCTACCCACTTATTCAAATGATCTTTACATTATCCATCAGCTAAAACCTATAAAAATTCTAATTATCTAAAAAAATGTCTCTACTTAATGGCCAATCCTAATAATTTTAATAAGAAACTCACAATGATATTTTTAACACTTTGAAGAACCTTTTTTTAGAAATGTTCTAACCACAAGTTTAATTGAAATTAAATCATTACAATTATACTATATGCCTCTACATAATGAGTTGGATACTTAGTAAAAGTGACCAAGAACCCACCTAAATAGATAGCCATACATTTTATTAATTTAAAAAACTATTCAATCAAACTCAAAATACTAAAAAATTTCATAATTTATACTAAAAATGAATGTTGGGTTCTTAAATAGTACTATTTTCATTTATCTTGTCACGGCCCGTCCTCAGGGCCCGTGCCGTGACTACCCCAAGCCCGCCTTCCATAGGCCAAGGGCTGGCAACTAGCACCATGCCGTAATTCCCAGTAAAAAGGGAAGGCATTGCCTTTGTAAAGTAAACAAACACCATAGAGCAAGGATGCAGTAGAAGTAAAATACTAAGTAAAAACTGAGTACAACAGTAAGTGCGGAAAAGTATGTGGGCCAGTATAAAAACCCAAACTGAAAGTAAAGTACAACTGGAAAGGGAAAACAGCAACTGTAAAGTAGAGCCGCAGCGTCGAGCCGTCCACTGGAAGTCTCACCTGAAGGGTGGGTATAGATAGCCTCCTCTGCTCCTCGGGTCCAGCCAACCGCTCCGAGTACATCCCGCCCAGTGGTCCACCTCCAGGTACTGTCTTGCTCCGCATGCCTCAACCACGATCAGCGATGTCCATCGTCTGCAACCAACACAACGTAGTGCGGGCATAGCCCGTGCCGGGGTGGGTATAAGCTACTCAATAGGGACCCCGAGACCCCTGAAGGTCTCCCAGAATTCACAAAGGATAATCCACAAAGGAAAGATACAATCACGAAGTAACATCCGACACATATTAGGTATATGGCCATACATATACCTAAGTCATCAATTCCAGTACGCTCCAACATTCGAGCCCAAGTACAACCCAGTTCACAAAGGAAAGCAAAACATAAATCCACACAGGATAACACAACACAATCCACAAAGGAAAGCAAAACAGGATTCAGATCACACATGTATACTTCTTCATATGACGATAATGATGACCAGATATTTCCACTGATTCATCTAAGCCGTCAGACCCACAAAGGATCGATAGGTACTAACCCCTGCAATGACCCACAAAGGATCTGACCCACACAGGATCGATAGGTAACAAACCCCCGCAATGACCCACAAAGGATCTGATCCACACATGATCTATAGGCGCTGGCCCACACAGGACCGCTGAGCGCTGACCCACACAGGATCGGACCCACAAATGATCTGTAGCACTGATCCATGTAGGATCGCTGAGTGTTGTAGTCGTCGCCGTCAAATCCACTGTGGACCTCTGCACAGTCTTCGTCGTCGCAGTCGCAAACACAGCCATCTCTAGGGTTCCCGCACACAGCAAGCTCACTCGGGAGGGTCCGTTCCACGAGCCGAGGGGCTTATACATCAACTGACACATAGTCCATATTTGATGTATCCAAAAGTTCCGTATCATCAACAGGAACTCAACGTCGCAGACGGCACGTCAATCAGACGCCCGGTCTGAGAGTTATTGGCTTTTTCGTTTAAGGGGCCCGGTTGGTTTTTAAGGCAAAACCAACCCGACCGTACTCCACCTGTGTCCAAACCTCGGGCGGAGTATACCAAAAGATCTGTCTCACTTAAAGGAATTCAACAAAGTCGACAGCACATCAATTGGACGTCCGGAGCTCAAGTTATGAGCATTTCCGCTCCGAGGGCCCGGTTGGTTTCGTGTACGAACCAACCCGACCAAACCCAAAGTACTCCTAAAAGTTGAGTGAGATATACCGAAACGACCGTCTCGATCAAAGGATCGCATCGCCACTGACGGTGTATCGATCGGAGGCCCTTAGATCAAGTTATGAGCAAAAGACCGAAAGGGTCCGAAAACGGGGGGTCTGGGCCCGGACCGACCCGGCCCAACCCCCCCTGGGTCGACCTGACCCGGGTCCTGGTCCGACCCAGCCGGTGCGGACCGGCCTGGGCGCGACCTTGCCCGGCCGGTGCGGGCGCAGCCCGGTTTCCAGGCGTGTCGGCTCGGCGGTTACGGCCGAGACGCGGGCGGGGGGCACGGCGCCCACGCGTGAAGAAGTCGAAGCCTCGTGTGGGGCCGCCCTTGCCAGCAGACGTGGCCGGGCCACCACGTCCCACTCCTTCGGTCCCGCGCGGTCGTGGGACCTTGCTGCTTCCGCCGCAGCTTCAGCCGCGGCGTTTCTCCACGGCGGCGCGCCGGGCGCCGCCGCCGTCCCCGCCTTGCCGGTGTGGCGCGCCGGCGGATCGCTCCGCGGACCCCCGGATGAGTTCCGGTGGTCGGAAATCCTTGCCGACTTCGCCAATAGCCATCCCGGGGTCCGTCCTTCACTGCGAGGACCTTATATCGCCCGTGCGGTTGATTTTGTCGACGTCTGCCGTTTCGCACACCAAGAACGAAAGAGGCGGTGGGTTCAGACTTGTTCGTTAGTCCGCACCCACCGCATTAGCGGTTTTAAATGTCTCCAAACAATTTTTAACAATCAAACTCCACGGGTATAAATCAAAAAGATTTAAATAAAACAAACCCCTACCTCGTCGTAGTCGTCAGATGTGAGTTCTTCGCGGGTTTGACCGTCGCGGAAGAAGAGGATCATCGCGTCATGGAAGGGGCATCACGTCGTCGCGGTACATGATGTCACGTCGACGATCTCCGAGGGTTAAAGAAAACACACAGATTTAATTTCACAAATTAAATCTATGTTGAGGATAAAATCCACAAAGGAAAAATTAAAAGATCTGTAATCCCCTACCTCAATCGGTGATGATCGAAGGTTGTCGTGGGGAAGGATTGTCGCAGAAGAATGTCGCGGGAGGAGAATCGTCGGCGTCGCGGTACACGGTGTCACGTTGTCGATCTCTGATGGTTCGGCGTTCTTCATCTCCATTCATTGAAGGTCGTCGTTCTTCGCGTTCTTTGCGAAGGAGAATGAAGATATAGTTCTCCAAATCCTCTCAACAAGCAATCCTCAAGAAAGACATGCGTTGGTCTTATTTTATTATTATGCCAACAGTTTGAAAAAAAAGTTAAGAAACGAACCATTAATTTGGTGAATTAATGGTAACTTTTTAACTATCCAATTAATAGGAGCGTTAAGAGTTTAGAAAACGCACCAGTTGACTTTCATTAAGGAGGAGTTTTCGCGGGTGCGTTACATAGAGGAAAAGAAACGGTGGGGATCATGTGGGCCCCACCTCACAAATATCCTACCAACAGGGTAGGATATTTTGGGTTCCACCCTATCTGTTTCAACTTATATTAAGTAGCTTAAAGTGGATTTAAGTGAAATAAAATAAAGTTTTCACACCACTTTATTTTATTTTCTTCACTTAACCCCAAAAAATTAAAAACCACACCCAAGAAAAAGAAACTCCGAAAGAGGTGTTTCTAAGCAAGTACCGGCGCTGTGATTCCATCGGTGCCCTCAGAATTCGATTCCAAGCATCGGTTCAAAATTTAGAAAAACCCGCTCGTTCGTTCACTGAACGTACCCGAGCCAAACTTCGGAAAATGATTCCGGGCACACCGAGCCTCGGAATCACGTGTCGTCAGAAACTGCGTTCTTGTAAAATTCCAAAGAAAATAATGAAAAAAATTTCCTTGAAATTTATTGGTCTTTACATCACTCCCACCTCAGGGCTTTACGTCCCCGTAAAGATACATCACAAACTAGGGAAACAAATGTGGGTACTGAGCACGCATCTGAGCATCCCGCTCCCAAGTGCTCTCCTGGAGGTTCCCGTGCTGCCATATGATGCACACAGAGGAATCGACAGTCCACGTAGGACCCGCTCCTGTCGATCCTCGATCTCCACCGGGACCTCCACAAAAGTCGCCCCATCATCAACGTCTAGCTCCCCATGGTCAAAGATATGCGTCGGGTCGTGCACCCGGTGCAACTGAGGTTGTAGCGCCAGATGATAAGCCACCTCGCCAATCCTGCTGAGGACCTAGAATGGTCCGATGAAGCGTGGAGACAACTTGCCGCCTCGGCCAAATCTCCGTAAACCAAGTTGAGGTGAGACGCATAAGAAGACGTGGTCACCATCCTCGAACTCTAGTGGCCTCCGCCTCCTATCAGCATAAGACTTATACCGTCTCTGAGCTGTCCTCATCCGCTCCTGGATGACCTGGACCTTCTCTGTCATGGCCCAGACCATCTCTGGTCCCACAAGTTCTGACTTCCCAGGGTCTGTCCAACACAAAGGAGATCTGCAAGGTCGGCTATACACCGCCTCTTATGGTGCCATCCCGATGGTGGAGTGGTAGATGTTGTTATACGCAAACTCCACCAAGGGTAGGTGGTCCTCCCAGTTGTGACCAAAGTCGAGAACACATGCGCGGAGCATGTCCTCGAGAGTCTGAATGGTCCTCTCCGTCTGACCATCTGTCTAAGGGTGAAAGGCAGTGCTCTGATGTAGCTGCGTCCCGAACGCCTCATGCAACCCCATACAAAGCCGGGATGTGAAGCGAGAATCTCGATCGGAGACGATAGATGATGGCACACTGTGAAGCCTTACAATCTCTTGAATGTAGAGACGTCCCAAGCTCTCCACTGAGCCCTTCTCTCTGATGGGTAAGAAGTGAGCCGACATGGTGAGTCGGTCGACAATCGCCCAAATGGAGTCGTGACCTCTGGAAGTGCGTGGAAGCCCAGTCATGAAGTCCATAGATATCCCATCCCACTTCCACTCCGAGACCTCCAAGGGTTGTACCAAGCTTGCTGGTACCTGGTGCTCTCCCATCACCTGCTGGCAGGTGAGGCATCGAGAAACGAACTCCGCCATAGCCTTCTTCATGCCCGACCACCAGTGCTGTCATCTGAGGTCCTGGTACATCTTCGCCGCTCCAGGATGTAATGCCAAAGGAGAAGTGTGAAACTCTCTCAGCACCTCCTCTCGTAAAGCAACTGGTACCAAGGTACGTCCTCTGAAAAGGAAGTCGTGCTATACTCCAAAGGAGAAACCATCAGGTGCCTATCCTGAGGATATCTGCGCACATCACGTCTCATAGTTAGCGTCCCCACGTTGTGCCTCTCTGACCCGCTGCAGTAGTGGAGGGGTGACTATGAGAGACTGAAGGAAAGATTCTCCATCTCTATCCATGAAGGATATCCACAAAGTGGCTAGCTGCTCTGTCGCCTCCTCAAGTAGCTGAATGCTCGTCCTCCTGCTGAGAGTATCGGCTACCACATTCCCCTTCCCAGGAGTATAGAATATCTCAAAGTCATAGTCCTGGAGGAACTCGAGCCATAACCGCTATCTCAGGTTCAGTTCCTTCTGAGAAAAGATGTACTTGAGACTCTGATGGTCAGAAAAGACTGTAAAGCGCTCGCCCATCAGATAGTGTCGCCATGTCTTTAGAGCGAAGACCACTACTGCTAACTCCAGGTCATGGGTAGCGTAGTTCTGCTCATGCGGCCTCAACTGACATGATCCGTAGGCGATAACTGCCCACTCTTGCATCAGGACACATCCGAGTCCGGATCTTGATGCATCGCAGTAGACTACGTACCCTACACCCTCCTCAGGAAACCTCAATATAGGGGTGCTGGTCAATCTCTATCTCAGCTCCTGGAAGCTCTGCTGACATATGTCTGACCACACAAAGGGGTTCCCCTTCTTCGTAAGAGATGAGAGTGGTTCCGAAACTCTGGAGAAGTCTGGCACAAATCTCCGATAGTATCCAGCTAGTCCCAAGAAACTCTGCACCTCCGTCACGCTCCTGGGTGGCTCCCAAGCTAGCACTGCCTCGATCTTCGAAGGATCCACCGCAACTCCTGCCTCAGAGATGAAGTGTCCCAAGAGGTGACCTCACGTATCCAGAACTGACACTTCGAGAGATTTCCATAAAGTTGGTGCTCTCGGAGTGTGTCCAGTACAACTCGCAAGTGATAGGCGTGCTCCTCCTCAGTCGTCGAGTATATCAAAATTTCGTCGATGAAGACCACGAAAAATCGATTGAGGTATGGCTGAAATATCCTGTTCATGAGGCCCATGAACACTGTCGGAGCATTGGTTACACCGAATGGAATAACCAAGAACTCATAGTGGCCATACCGACATCTGAAGGCCATCTTCTACACGTCCTCGTCCCAAACTCTGAGCTGATGATAGCCTGACCTGAGGTTTATCTTCAAAAACAATCGTGCTCCCTTGAGCTGATCGAAGAGGTCATCAATCTTTAGTAGTGGATACTTGTTCCTCACTGTCATCTGGTTCAGGCGATGATAGTCGACGCAAAGTCTCAAGCTCCCGTCCTCCTTCTTGGCGAACAATATCGGGGAAGCCTTGGGTGAAACACTGGGTCAGATGAATCCCTTGCCCTGCAAGTCCTCCAACTGTACCCGTATCTCTCAAAGCTCAGCGGGGGCCATCCGATATGCTGGAGTCGATATTGGGGCTTTCCTGGGGTACATGTCAATAAAAAAGTCTACCTCTCTGCGAGGAGTTAGCCCTGGAACGTCGTCGGGAAAGACGTCTGCATACTGATCCACCACTGCAGGAAAACTAGGACTCCGCATGTCAACTACTCCTAGGATGAGGCTAGCCAACTGATGAGTGATGGGTTGTCCTCTCCTCTGCGGAAGTTCATCCTGTGCTGCGAAAGCTCCCTTCTCACCGGTGAAGGTGAACCTGCTCCCGTCGGTGTGTACACATCGCACCTTACGCCTAATACAGTCAATCTGAGCATAGACTGTAGATAACCAATCCATGCCCAAGATGATGTCGTAAGGCCTCGACGAAGCTACAAGAAGATCCCACCCGAAGCTCTCACCTCCTAGAGTAATATCACACTACCAGCACCAGTGCGTAATCGTCGAGTCTGCTCCCGTAGAAGTATCTAGCCGTAAGGATCGACCCAACGGCTCTGTAAGAATCTCCGAGCTCCGAACAAGGGCAGCAGCTATGAAAGAGTGACTTGCTTCTATGTCTATAAGAACTGCAGCAAGGGTGGAATAGACACAGATAGTACCTCGAATCATCTCGGGCGTGTCATGGTCGTAGGCCTCCACTGCCTGGAGCTGTGCCTATCTCTGCCTTCCAGCTCCCTGTGGTCGGGGTGGACCTCTTTGTGGTGGTGGTGGTAGAGCCTCAAAGCGTCTCCCACCACCTGCTGCTCGGCTAGCTCCTCTGCCTCGTCCGCCTACTCCCTGCGAAACACCACGGTCGACCCTCTGCCTCTGCCTGGGTGGCCCCTCAACTGTCTGCTGCTCCTTGGCACGGTGGGTCGGGCAGTCACGAGCCATGTGGCCCTGCCCGCCGCATGTGTAGAACTTCCTACCTCTTGAAAGACTGGCTCCACGCTGTGTTCCCCGCACTGCGGAGCCAGTGTCCTGAGGTCTTCTACGTGAGGGTCTGGTCTGCCTAGACCCCTGATTCATCCATCAACTGCCTACTGTAGAAGACTCCGCTACGTGTCGCCCTGCGGTAGGTCTCGTTGCTGATTAAAGCTCAGCAAGGAAGCTCTCGATCAAAAGGGCTAGATCCAGTACTCCTGCCTGAGTCGGAATGCTGAGGGAGATCAGCGATGCCCTGATGTCATGTCTCAATCCCTGCTCAAAGGTCCGGGCCTGGAAGAACGGGTCCCGTACCATGTTTGTCGAGTAGCGTGAGAGATCGGTAAATCTCGCTGAGTACTGGGTGACCGTCAAGCTTCCCTGCCGCAGCTGTAGAAGCTCCTGGATGCGTACCGCACAGAGAGTGGCTGGGACGAACTCTGAGCGGAAGGGGCTCTCAATGTCCGTCCAGAGAAGAGATGCCTCATAGTGCACCTGGAGCATCATGCTCCACCATCGACCCGCTGCTGCGTGCAGTAGGCTCGCTGCGAGGATCACCATGAGGTCTGCTGGTGTCCTCACTAACCGGAAAACTCGTACCACTGCCTCCATCCAGTCCTCGGCTGCCTGGGGGTCCGTCTCCCCGTGAAACCTGGGCGGTCGCTGGCGATGGAACTCATGCAGTGCACTAAGGTGACGTGCATCATCAGCGGCTGGGGTTGGAAGCATCGGTGGCTCGATGGGTAGAGGTACCGCCGGTACCTCAGCTGTCAAAGGGACCTGTACTGAGGCCTCGTCACTCGGCGGGCTGTCGTCACTCTCAACTCTCGGAACCCTAGCTGGCTGCCATCGTGGGGCCATCCTGAAAAGGAAACAGGTGTGCCATGGTCAGAATAGTATACCTGGTGAGCTGACACAAATTAATCATAAAGAAAACTTGAAACACATATGTAATCAATGTTTTCGTGAATTAAGTCGAAAATCAGAAGTCAGGGTCCTGGCGCACTGATACGTCGGCCGCCGCACCAACACTGGACTCCCAAGGCTGATAACCACACCCAATACGCTTAACACTATTTCTTCACATAGAAAAAGATCAGAGTCCATGTTCTGCGGTAGAACCGAACTCCTTTGATACCAATTTGTCACGACCCGTCCTCGGGGCCCGTGCCATGACTTCCCCAAACCCGCCTTCCATAGGCCAGCGGCTGGCGACTAGCACCAAGGCGTAATTCCCGGTAAAAAGGGAAGGCATTTCCTTTGTAAAGTAAACAAACACCATAGAGCAAGAAAGCAGTAGAAGTAAAATACTAAGTAAAAAATGAGTACAAAATTATGTGCGGAAAAGTAAGTGGCCCAGTATACAAACACAAACTGAAAGTAAAGTACAACTGGAAAGGGAAAAGAGCAACTGTAAAGTAGAGCCACAGCGTCGAGCCGTCCACTGGAAGTCCCACCTGAAGGGTGGGTATAGATAGCCACCTCTGCTCCTCGGGTCCAGCCAGCCGCTCCGAGTACGTCCCGCCCAGTGGTCCACCTCCAGGTACCGTCCTGCTCCGCAAGCCTTGACCACGATCAGCGTTGTCCATCGTCTGCAACCAACACAATGTAGTGCGGGCATATCCCGTGTAGGGGTGAGTATAAGATACTCAGTAGGGACCTTGAGACCCCCAAAGGTCTCCCAAAATCCACAAAGGATAATCCACAAAGGAAAGATACAATCACGAAGTAACATCCGACACTGCTTAGGTATATACCCTTACATATACCTAAGTCATCAATTCCAGTACGCTCCAACATCCGAGCCCAAGTACAACCCAATCCACACAGGAAAGAAAAACGTAAATCCACACAGGATATCACAACACAATCCACAAAGGAAAGAAAAACAGGATTCAGCTCACACAGGTATACTTCTTCATATAATGATAATGATGACCAGATATTGCCACTGATTCATCTAAGCCGTCGGACCCACAAAGGATCTATAGGTACTAACCCCCGAAATGACCCACAAAGGATCTGACCCACACAGGATCGATACGTAACTAACCCCCTCAATGACCCAAAAAGGATCTGACCCACACAGGATCAATAGGTAACTAACCCCCGCAAAGACCCACACAGGATCATACCCACACAGGATCTGTAGGCGCTGGCCAACACAGGACCGTTGAGCGCTGACCCACACAGGATCGGACCCACAAAGGATCTGTAACACTGGTCTACGTAGGATCGGTGAGTGCTGTAGTCGTCGCCATCGAATCCACTGAGGATCTTTGCACAGTCGTCGTTGTCGTAGTCGCAAACGCAGCCAACTCTAGGGTTCCCGCACACAGCAAGCTCGCTCGGGAGGGTCCGCTCCATGAGCCGAGGGGCTGATACATCAACTGACACATATTCCAGATTTGATATATCCAAAAGTTCTGTATCGTCAACAGGAACTCAACGTCGTAGACGGTGCATCAATCAGACGCCCGATCTGAGAGTTATTGGCTTTTTCGTTCCAGGGGATCAGTTGGTTTTTAAGGAAAAACCAAACTGACCGTAATCCACCTGCGTCCAAACCTCAGGCGAAGTAAGCCAAAAGATCTGTCTCACTTATAGGAATTCAAAAAAGTCGACGGCACGTCAATCGGATGTCCGGAGCTCAAGATATGAGCTTTTCCGCTCCGAGGGCCCGGTTGGTTTCGTGTACGAACCAACCCGGCAAAACCCAAAGTACTCCGAAACCTTTAGTGAAATATATCGAAACGACTTCCTCGATCCAAGGATTGCATCACCACTGACGGTGCGTCGATCGGAGGCCCGTAACTCAAGTTATGAGCAAAAGTCCAAAAGGGTCCCAAAACGGGGGGTCTGGACCCGGACCGACCCGACCCCACCCCCCCTGGGTCGACCCGAACCGGGTCCGGGTCCGACCCGGACAGCGCGGCCCGGCCCGGCCAGGGTGGCCCGACCGCCAATCGGGTCAGCTCGGCTGTTACAACCAAGCCGCGGGCGGGGGGCGCGCCGCCCCCGCGTGGGGCCGCCCTTGCCAGCAGACATGGTCGGGCCGCCGCGTCCCGCTCTTTCGGTCCCGCGCGGTCGTGGGACCACGCTGCTGCCACCGCGGCTTCAGCCGCGGCGTTTCTCCACGGCGGCGCGCTAGGCGCCGTCGCCTTTCGCCGCCAGCGCCGTCGTGCTGGCGTGGCGCGCCAGCGGGTCGCTCCGCTGACCACCGGACGAGTTCCGGTGGTCAGAAATCCTTGCCGTCTTCACCAAAAGCCCTCCCGAGGTCCGTTCTTCACTGCGAGGACCTTACATCGCCCGTGCGGTTGATTTCGTCGACGTCTGCCGTTTCGCACACCAAGAACGAAAGAGGCGGTGGGTTTGGACTTGTTCGTTAGCCCACACCCACCGCGTTAGCTATTTTAAAAGTCTCCAAACAATTTTTAATAATCGACCGCCGCGGGTATAAATCACAAATATTTAAATAAAACATACCCCTACCTCGTCGTATTCGTCGGACATGAGTTCTTCGCGGGATTGACCGTCGTGGAAGAAGAGGATTGTCGTGTCGCGGAAGGGGCGTCACATCGTCGTAGTACACGGTGTCACGTCGACGATCTTCGAGGGTTAAAGAAAACACACAAATTTAATTTCACGAATAAAATCTATGTTGAGGATAAAATCCAAAAAGGAAAAATTAAAAGATCTGTAATCCCCTACCTCAATCGGTGATGATCGAAGGTTGTCGTGGGGAAGGATTGTCGTAGAAGAACGTTGCGGGAGGAGAATCATCGGTGTCGCGGTACACGACGTCGCGTCGTCGATCTTCGAGGGTTTGGCATTTTTTGTTGCCTTTTGTCGAAGGCCGGCGTTCTTCTCGTTTTCCGCGTTCTTCACGTTCTTCGTGAAGGAGAATGAAGATAGAGTTTCTCCAAATCCTCTCAAAAAGCAATCCTCAAGAAAGACATGCGTTTGTATTATTTTATTATTATGCAAACAGTTAGAAAAACAAGTTAATAAACGAACCATTAATTCAGTGAATTAATGGTAACGTCTTAACTGTACAATTAATAGGAGCATTAAGAGTTTAGAAAACGCACCAGTTGACTTTCATTAAAGAGGAGTTTTCGCGAGTGCGTTACTTAGAGGAAAGGAAACGGTGGGGCTCATGCGGGCCCCACCTCACAAATATCCTACCAAGAGGGTAGGATATTTTGGGTTCCACCCTATCTGCTTCAACTTAGCTTAAGTAGCGTAAAGTGGCTTTAAGTGCCTTTAAGTGAAATAAAATAAAGTTGTGGCACAACTTTATTTTATTTTCTTCACTTAACCCCAAAAAATGAAATACCACACCCGAGCAAACGCAACTCTGGAAGAGGCGTTTCTAAGAAAGTACCAGCGTTGCGATTCCATCGGTGCCCTCAGAATTCGATTCCGAGCACCGGTTCAAAAGTTATAAAAACCCGCTCGTTCGTTCACTGAACGTTCCTGAGCCAAACTTCGGAAAATGATTTCGGGCACACCGGGCCTCAGAATCATGTGCCGTCAGAAACTGCGTTCTTTTAAAATTCCAAAGAAAATTAAGAAAAAAATTTCCTTGAAATTTACGGGTCTTTACATATCTAGTTTTGTATTCTAAACTCATAAATAAATCCGAGTTAAGGATTATTATTTCCTGAACTTTTAGAAATGAATCATAAACCTATCGATATAATACTAAAATAACAAAAAATCATCCATATTCAGAGTGTGTTTTAAAATTTGTGACAAATATTACAAATAAATTACCCCAATTACCCATGCAATAAAACCAATAAATTCCTACAATGAATAATATTTCTTTTTAATCATCCACATTATAACACCCCAAAAATCAAACAACTCATAATTAAATGATTTATAAAAATGGATTCAATTTCACAAATTTGAAGGATATTTTTGGTTTATAGTTTTTGATAATTAGGAAAAAAATTACATATCAAAATCTTACAAAAAATTGGACACATACATTGAATATCTATTTTATTTTTCAAAAAAATAGGACTCCTAAATTTAAACTCCCATTTAAATAAATTCATATTCAATTATTTAATATTGAATCCCCATAGTAGAAATTTATTCCTTGCTATAGTTTTTTACTCGTTCTTAGGACCTGGTAAAAACATTATAAAACTCGGTACGAGGAAAAATGACCCAATAATGGATACAAAAGGAAATAAACCCATTAGTCCATTTTGAAAATCATGCAATCACATAATATTTTTTTACCTTTTTATATAATAATATTTGAACAAATATATTCATTTTCATACTGATGAAATAATATGAATTTACAAAACATTTTCATAAAATATCACCTAAGAAATCATAAATTTGAAATTATAATCAGGATGGTTTCTTGTAAAACATGGGTACTCATGAAAATGTTTTCTTGAAAAAAACTCTTCTCCCATAAAGTGGGCATAAAATTTCCTTTAAACAAAAGATAAATAGTATACATTATAAAATTATAAGGATTCCATGAAATATAATTTTTAGGAATAGAAAATAAATTTAGGTATCTTGGGACATCATCTTCACAACACTCTTACAATAACTTTTATAAAAGGAATAACCTACTTGGTTAATTCCAACATAATTTGTTAGAGAACATAATAATTACCCAATACATTAGAGATATATATCAGGTTCATCTATAATAATGAACTATATAAAAGGATTATAACATACATAAACCAAATACAATCTTTTATTTCCATCATAAAATTTATAAATTATTCCATTTAACACATATGTAAAATCTCTTTTGGGATTCACATAAAAATAAGGATAAAAATATTTTTTCTTTGATAACTCATTCAAAAATTTCACCAAAGAATGGGAAAAAGGATATAATTTTAAAAAAATGAAAAATTATGGAATAATATTCTTAAATAATAATGGTCATGATGAACTGAAATTATAATCATACTGTAGATGTTAAAAAAATGTTTATTTCACACTTTTATAAAAACGTAAAAGACAACCTGTTTGGAAAACGTTTAAAAGTATTATTTTAAAAAATTTATTAAGAAATTAAAGCATAGTTTGAAATTTCATTGAACATAAATTTTAGTATAGAAATGAAATACCAATTTATTTTAATGAGCATGTATATAGTGGAAAATATAATTCAAATTTTAAAACTATTAAAATATGGTTTTAAAGAAGAAACCTATACCTCTAGTCTGATTCGACACGTACATAATTTAACATCTGAAAATAATGTTATTTAAATTTTATATTTTCATATTAAAAATTTTCATTTGTATTTCCTTATTATTATCCATTTTATTTAATTTATTAAAATTCATTATATATTTACTATATCAATTAAATTCTTATCAGATGTTTTGAGGATATTCAGTTCATAATAACAAAAAAAAATCGGTGGGATGACCATGGTAAAATGGTTTATTTTTTCATAATATAAATTATATTTATCATATAATAATTATCAATTCTATACACTTAATAAAATTTTTGAACCATCTATTAAATATGTATAAGAATAATGAATCACATCACTTCATAGAGGTGGTAGTCCACACGTACACATGAGCGATGTTATCATTTTTCAAATGAATGGATGGGTAAGAAGGTAAGTAATATAATATATTAACTAAATAATAATTATTTCATTAATATAATATATATTAATTGAATCCATCATAATAACCATCCTTGTGATGTAGTTATGGAAAAATAAACACATTGCTTCATGATGGTTGTAATCCACACATACGCACCAGCAATGTTTTCAGTTCCCATAAAATGAAAAAAGAGATGAAAAAGAGTGGTTAAATAATGATAATAATATTTAAGTATATATAAGATACCTATGTTAGTGTTTAATAAATTTTATGGAAGAGTTTAAGGAGGTAGAATAATAAAAATACATGAATTACTTGTTAAATAATTATACATCTTTCTTGGAGAACCTCCCTTGGATTACACGTTAAGACTTCTTAGGTAAATATCTTGGTAAGAAAATGAAATATAAGGAATGATAATGAATTATTTTAAGATATTTAGTTATGTAATGGATGATATAGAGTGCTCAAAATATGTGATAAATAGAGGAGAGGATGTTCCCTTTTATATGTAATGGGAGTGACACAATATAATTTTTATAATGTTTTAAATATTATAAATGCCTTACTCATGGTAAAGTGGATCAAAAAATATAAAATTTATATGAAAGGTTATAGTATTACCAATAAAATCATTTAATAATATTTAATATAAATTTTTTGACCTTCTCATAAATTATTTACTTTAATTATCTTAATTTACCCATTATCGTGGTGACATATTTTTACCATGGTGATTATTCATAATGACCAAAAATGAATTTGAAATAATTAATAAATTAGAAACCCCTAATTAAAAACAAGTAATCCATTTTTCAATATTGAATTTATACAATTTAAACTAATTACTTTTAATACATATGCACAACATGTAATGAAAAACATTTTTTTTATAAAAATTCCTTTTTAAGCCTAAAATGAACTTATATAAAAATAAAATATTATATTTATTGTCATAGATTTAGTTTTATTATGTTCAATAAAATTGATATTATGTTAATTTAAAACCTAATTCAAATTATGATGAGACTTTTAAACTAACCGATTTAAAGAAAATAATTGTTTTTTTGCAAAAAATGGATTTTTTCACTCTTCACTCAAAAATAAATGTTTTTAGAAACTTTAAAAATTCACCATAATATATGTTTTATATGATGATATCAAAACTGAATTCTATTTTATCCAACTAATTTTCTAAAATTTATAAATTTAACTTTAAATAAAGCTGCATTGTTCATGGAAAATGTATAATTAGAATAAGACTATTACTTTTTTATTGAAAAATACATAAATTATTATAGGGAATATGACTCCAAAAAATATAGTCAAGAAAATTAATAAGACATGAAATTTATTCATTATTAATTTTACATGGGTTTTTACAATCTAATTGATCCAATCACTCATATATCTAATATCAATTGTTCAATTTCAGTATGCATCCCCATATGTATAATGAACCATTAAGTTATTGATTTACATTAAATTATATAGTTAAAAACCCATTTACATGATGATACCTAACTGCACCACCCCCAAAAAATGAAAACTGAGATTAAGAAATCCGACCAATATATTAAACTAATGATAACAAAGGGAAACCTAAAAAAATACTGGGAAAACCATTATGGTTTCTCCCATAGTTAACTAATACCCTAACTTAACTATTGACACTACCTTCCATGATGGGAGACACAACCAATTATATGAATTCTATAACCGATAACCCAAATTCTTTGCAACATTGTAAAATGATAAACTATCTAACCCCTTGTTTCAGCCCAAATACATTCCCAATGACCTCTCTATCTCCCATACAGTATCCATATTTAAGTACCCGATCCATGTCATAAGGCCATCCATATCCTATAAATTAACTACACTATAGTAGTTGATGAGTAATTATTTTCCAATCCCATAACCAATTCCAATTATAAATAATAAGATAACATATAAAAGCTAAACCAAGGTATCCTCATAGGCCATGATTCTCACATACCAAGCATCACACACTAAGTCATCACCTATTTCACAAATCCACTAACACCCCCATCTATCCATGAGTTTAGATCACCTAAAAGATAACATAAGGTACCAAAAACCCTCATCTATCCATTATTTTTCATTAGCCAAAGGATGAAGTCATGTTTCCAACCCCTCATTCTATAATTAGTGTTATATCAACTAATAAATTAATATGAGTGTGCATGTGCGAGACTTAATTACCTCTACCACCACTTTAATGAAACCATAAAAAAAGTCAAAAACCCTTCAATGAAGTAAACATGCTCCATCCCAGATCATTTTCCCACTACTGAAAAGTATTATTCTAAAACTATGACTTTCTTCCATCCAAGTTTTTATTTTTTAGAAATAAATGAAAATTAAGTATAACTATAACCATTGAAAAACCACATTTCCACAAGAAACATTTTCCAAAAACATTTTAATATCATTTTAAAATATTTTCACAATTTTATAAAACCATTTTGGTAATATCACAACATCAATTTCAATCCATTTAAAATGTATTAGTTTTTAAATTATATTATTTTAATAGTCTTTAATTTTTAAATGAAATAGTTATTTTGGTTTTACCAAATTAAAAAAATTAAAATATAAAACTAATAGTAAAATACATGATTTATAATAAAACCAATGTTTTGATACCATTTTAACAAACACTAATTCATTACATGGGTTTCACCTAACTTCATTAAACATTAGAAATACCCATTTCAAAATTTTAAATGCAAGAGATATTTTTAAAAAAGTGTTTAAAAACACTTTTAGATCTCATAAAAAAGTCATACTTTTAACTAACATTCATTAGGGAACAACACCTATTTTTATAAAAAAACAAATTTCCCTCACCATTTTGGAAATAAATCCAAACACATATCAAAATGAAAAATATCATTACCCCTCAAATGTGTCCAAAATATTCAAAACATTGAAAATAAAATATTCATTCATAAAATTCCATGAATCATTAAAATTATTTAAATAAGAATTAAAAAAACATACATAGAAAAAGTTACCTATTTACCTTTATAAAACAATTAATCTATAAAAATTCATAAAAAAACCCTTGTATGTCCAAAATACAACCATGAGAAGAATCCCCATTAAAAAAAACAATTTAATATCATTTTTCAAACTAAATTCACCGAAGGTTATTTCATACAACATTTCAACCTAAAATATGTTTTACTTAAAAGTATCATTGAATATATTTTAAAACCAAAGAATCCATTTTTAAAATGACAGTTAAACATAACAAGTTTATACAACACAACAAACTAAATAATCACACCAATATACTAAATTAAATCACCTTCATCGACATAATTAGGTTTCCACAAGATAAACCATTTAACTATATATATATTGTCTTTTGGTGACATTTTAATTACCTGATACCCATAATATTTTATGAAAACATAACATTAATCACTAACACTCAATACTAGTGAATAAAATAAACTAAAATTAAATCCAACATAATATCTTAAATACCACACTATCCCATATATCAATAACCATCATTAATGAAAAAATACCAAGTGGAATTTCATATCCATATACTTGCACGAAAAATCCTTTTTTCCTTCTCAACACCATCACCCTAATAATGATCCAAAATAAAATACTATTTTTTCAAAATACAAAAAAGGCATACCCATCAATTTTACCCAGTTGCACACTTAATCATAATTAAATATAATAAATAACTACATGAAATCAAATAGATTCCATGAATTCTATTTCATGATATTACGTGATGAAAGAAACATAAATCCCATATTAGTCCATTATGTCTAATACACATCACTTGGGTGAAAAAAATAGGCCAACTCTTCTTATGTTTCTTGATACCTCAAATTCATAGACTTCCATGATAGCCTTGATCCCATTTTAAATATCTTAACCAAACATTTTTATAGACTACGACATGATCCATGAAACATCTCATCTCTATTCCAACCAAATATTAATCAAATTATAAATACCATTAATAACATCTAGACCCAGCTTTACTAATCAATCCTAATCCTTCAAAAAAAATGAAATGTTAATCAACCCTTGAAACTGTCCTCCAAGTGCTAAATGATATGTAATAAATAGATATTATTTAACAAAAACCATGGGGAACTGTTAACCACACAACTCAATTGTAAACCATATCTCCGGAAGAGTGTACACAATTTAATCATGAATGTATATGCATAAAAAATCAATATATACCATGAAAATACCAATAGATAGCCCTATATAGATACAAAAACCATACAAATGACTGAAAATAAAACCAAATCCACCTTCTCTACAAGTCTTTACTCTACAAGGTTGGATTACCATCCAAGGAACGATGATATCAACTTATTTAACTATAAATCAACTAATAATAACCCCATATACATGTGAAGCGAGATTCACATAAAGGGGGTGAGTGAAACAACTCAGTAGGATATCCCTGATGACTTCCCATGTACCTTATCCATGTGAAAACTAAGTATCTTGTATTTGTTTTTTGAGATCCTTACCAACCCATGCCCATTGGTATAATAAAATGAAATATGTCAATCAAAATAAATAAATTTTATTTCATAAATGTGATAACAAAACATGTATTATTATCATTAGTTTCATATTAATTAACTCACTCAACCATTTCTACCTCCAATATTAAGGCACTTTGAATCCATAACTTAATCCTTTGAGTAACGGTTACCTACAATCCAATTATTTTCACACCAATAAACCACTCACACTTAAGTGAGACTCACAATACAACCATGTATAACTTGAAGATCCCCTAACACTTAAGTGAGACTTACAATTTCTCCCCATCTAGAAGATAATGACCCTATACTAAAGAGATATATATGGACCATTTTAAAACCCATAAAAAACCCATATAAAACATCTAAAATATTAAATCAACAATCCATCATAATGATTTTACACAACATTTTAACTAGACAATGGCACCAAATCAAAAAACAATTCACCCCTATTTTATATTCTCTAAAAAAACACTCGCGCACATGAAAAATAAACTTGTATTTTATATTAAATCTATAAAGATCATAACCACATGTCATGATTCATTAAATAATAATTTTAAATAATTTTAAACCAATTTAAATATTTAATTATAATGTCAATATAGAAACTATCAAAATTTGTCACAAAATTTGGATAATGAGAATCCACCTACCTTGTACCGCTTCAATACTTTCATTCTCATAAATCCCAAGAATTATAAGTACCATATTATTTTATTATAGGAAATACCCCAACATTACAAAAGTTAAAATTGTATAATATAACTCTAATTATACTAAAATGAATAAATAATCACCTAGATACCAACTAACATCAATACACCTTCCAATAGAGTGAAGAATACACACCTAAGCCTCCTACAACCCTCTTGAGTAAAAAACCTATCATTCGACAGGAGTTTTCTATGTATTAATGAACCACATAAACTATAATCCCTAGATTTAACCACCATAATGAGAGAGGATTGATAATAATAAGAAAATAATAAGATAAAAGGCATTTCCCTTAGATTCATTGGGATTAGAGATGAAGAAATACTCATGAAACCTTAGAAAATCATCTAATAAGGGAATTTAACTTGTAAAGGTAAAAATGTTAGAGATATAATGAGTTTATGATTAAAAACAACTAGTTTTATAGAACTTTTTAAAGAACTAATGGTTATATTTCATAGTTACCCAAACTATGCATGGGACGATGCATTTTTGACTACCACAAAAAATAGGATGCATGGTTATTTTTCATGGTCTTCTGAACCATTAAATTGATTATAAATTTTCCACTATTTCTCACATTTTACATTTATTCAACTATAAATTTAATTTAATCCCTTCCAATAATTCCTCACACCTCTGAAAATATTAAATAAATCTATTTTTCTTAAAAAGACTCCTCACCACCACCAGTTCCCTCTCTAAACAATTTTAACTTTGTCAAAATCCGATATTTCATTTTCATTTGATATATATGCATTATAAATATCCATTTTTAATTTTGTAATCCATGAAAATATCATATTATATATTAAATAATATGATAATAATAAAAAAATTTCTCTTATCAATTTCTACAACTCTTTACAATGTTAGTTTGTTCATTATTTTGAAGCTTACCCTCACTCCTTATAACAATCAGAATGAATTTTATTATTAATTTACATTTGATTAATCTGTATCCCTAATATTTTCAATTATATATATAGAAATATAATTATATTTCCCATTTTAAAATTTTATATCATTAATTTTCTGGTTGATAGTGAAATTTCATTTAACGAGTCAAAGAGATAGACATAAATATCATATCTCTATTACATTTTACATGTTAATAGATATGATTTGATACTATACTTATATTAGAAAATTATTACAACCCTAAATAAATATTAAAATCTCCAAATATGGTTTCATCAATAAAAATAAATAAAGGTATGATAACCACTCAACTAAACAAGAATGGGTCGATAATAAATATGTAAGCTTGCTTAAACATGAAAGTATTATGGACTTGAATAAACCTCGATAAATATATATCAATATTAAATAAATAATGATAAACATTCATATGTATAACCAAAAACATATACCAATAATATAATGAATATATGCCTCAATTAAATTTAATGTAGTTCATACAATTAGTGGATTATTAAATGATATATCTCAATTTATATTGGTAAAAAATATTATTTAAAAATTATAAATCAAGATAAATTGAGTAAATGACATTTTTTAATTGAAAATTTGGATGATTTAATTTGATATCTTGGATAATCATCTAACGCCTCTATCCAAATCACAACATGACCTTAGATGATCATCCCCTATACAAGTAAGATAACCTGTGACATTAACAATTGATAAATATGAGTTTAATAACATGGATTTAGAATTTTAAAATTCTCATAATATTTTGGGTTTGGAGTTTAAGAGATTAAGGAAAAAATCACACAAAAAGTGGAAACTTTTACACAATGTACAATTTTTCCATAAAATAGGGCATTAAGTTTACACCCCTATTTCATTCATGTCACTTTATCTTTGTTTTAGATGAGTCACCATAACAAAAATCTTGAAATTTTAATAATTTATAATCATACATAGATCCTTTAAAAAATATTTTAAAATGGGGGATGATAAAAAAATCCAAATAGTAAGGGATATAGAAATAATGGAATCCTGTTATAGTATAGTGAAAAATAGGAAAACACACGAAGAAGTGTAGATTTTTCACAATAAACATTTGAGGACATAAATAAAAATATTTACCCATGGGAAAATAAATATTTTATCAAAAAAACTTTTAAACACATTAGAAATCATATAAACAACCATGACGGTATCTTGATGCACATGGAAACTTAGGAAAAAATTTCTTTGAAAAATAATACTTCCACCTTTATAGTTTCCTTAACTCATGAAATCAAAATATTTTTATAAAAACCCATTTATTTAAAGAATAATAGAGGTATCGTAGATCATCATATTCATTACCCACGTTCAATCATGTTTTACCTCTTTTTGAATAACTTATTCATAGTTAATTCCATAAGAGTAACCTACCCAGTTATCTCCATCATTTTTCACCTTAAAATACTGAATCATTACCCAATGCATTGGAGTTCTACATCAGGCTCACCCATCATCATATGTAATTCTCATGTATAGTATCACGAACAAAAAATGTGTAATGTTCAAATTTTTTTATCACAAAACCCTTGAAAAATTATTTTGAACCTATTAGTAAAACACTTCTAGTTATCCCATAAAGATGATAAAAAGATTCCATTTGCATAAAAAAATATTTTAAAACTCAAAATTATAATAATATTCATAAAAATATTTTCTTTCAAAATAACCATATAAATTTACAAATTAATCATGATAATTAATAATAGATATGATGATATGAAAAATTGGTCAATCCATATATGTTAAAAAACATTCATTTTTATCTTTTGAAATAAAAAATCAAAATTACCCAAAGGTTAAAAGTTTAATATATCCTTTTTTGAAACATAAAAAATATAGGAAAAATTTATTAAAAATTACTTACAACAATATTGGGTGTATTAATAAATACATTATTGAAACATATCCAGAAGGTGGATATGAAGGAGAATGATTCGAAGGGATTACATTAAAACAAGGTTTTAATGAAAAATCAATTACATTAAGTCCCATCAATATCCATATGTTATCTATATCCAAAATAGTATAATTATATTATTTTTATACTTTCATAAGAAAAATTTTCATTTTCATTACATTATCATTATTTTATTTATTTAATTTAGTACAATATTTTACATAGTTACTAAAACGATTAAGTTCACATTAGAGATTTTCGGGCCATTCACTTTATAACCTCAAAATAACAACAGTTCATTGGCATTAGTAAAAGTATTTATAGAAAAAATAACTCCATAATCATTAAAATGTTATAGGTATCATATTTATACATTAGATGCACTTTTAAAACCAACTTTGTAAGGTGGTCATGGAAAACGAACCACATTGTTTCATGGAGATGATAGTTAGTATACACATCTAACATCCTATTAAAAATCTTCTGGTACTCCTAAACCATCTTTTTTTCATTCTTTGACTAGGGGTTTTCATTGGTTGTATCATGTGAAAAATATAATGTTTTGGAAAATTATGGGTTGTTCATGATTTTCACATGGTTTTCCCAAACCGTGCGCCCAACCAGAGTAAACCATGTGAACCCAAATAGTGGAAGTTGTATAGTTATTGTGTGTTTTGAAAAACCATGTGCCCACCTAGTATAAACCATGCACCCCATAAGAGGGGTGCAAGGTTAGTCCACACGGTTTGACAAACCGTGTGAGTGTGACTTTTTATTTTTCAAAATTTATTTAAAATTTCTATAACCCTCGTATAACCTCTTACTTTACCAAAAATTAGGTTATTATGATTTCATATGTTTTGGGAGCTCTTAGGAACACCTTTTTCTCCTACAGACATATTTTGATGTGGATCAAATCTTGGAAAACTCATTCGACCCCTCTCTTGTAAGAGATCTTCTCTCATTCCTTCTCTCTCACTCTCTCTATATCTCCTCCATATATTTTGTTAGATCATATTTTTGATGATGGATCTAAGCTCCTTTGTTTTAAATCATGATTCAATATTATTTTTTGAGATCTCCATTGTTGTCATTCATTGTGGGACAAAAATGTTGCGGGTGTTGTGTTACAGGATTTATGTGATTAACAGTAGGTGGTTCCAATGAGATTTTCCATTTAATAAAACTGATATTTTCTTTATTGATATAAATTAATTTCAATTGAAATATGAAAAACCCAATTGATGTGAATTAGGATTGAAATTTATTTGGGATGAAATTTTGGGAAAACCCCCAAATTCCAATGGAATTGGTATTTGGGGTGTGATTTTAAATTTATGGAATTGTGAAATTGAATTGTAAATTGATTTTGAGAAAAATAGATTCAATTTATTTAATAGGAACAAAAAATTTCTTTTATATAAAAAAAGGCATGAATTGATTAAAACCAATGTTTTTATTTTTTAAATTAAAATTTTCATATTGAAATTAGAAATGGGGAGATTATATTTTAAACTATTTTGATATTATTTTCCTTTTATTGATTGATTGATTGAACACATGTGAGCCTGAGTAGTTAGTGGGTTATTTTGGAAAAACACACTATGATGGTAATTTACTTGCAATGGATTGATCCTTCACAGCTGTAAAAAAACATAGTTCATGAGATCTTATCCATAATGGGATGTTAATGGGATCTATTTAACCTGATCCAGAGGGACATGTGTGTACATTTCTATGACCACATAAATTAGTGTGTGAGGATCTTATAACTTGAAACTATCTTATCATTGGGATGAAGAAAATATTGATTTTTTTGATTAATTTGATCAATATTCAATTGATTATGAAACTGATTTACTCATGCCTATTTATTTATATAAACAACTTTATAAAAAATGTTTACTTAATCCATTTTTTGAAATATTTCCATCAATTAAAATAATAAGCACATTTTTTAAAATATGGAATTTCACTATCATGCCTATTTTTACTTGAAATTTATAGAATTATTTGGTTTATTTATTATGGAATCTTATTATAGAACACTTGTTGATACCCTACTGGGGTTTTTATCTCACACCATACCATTACCTTTGGGAGTCTATAGATTCCCTTCTACCATGTTCGAGAAAGGGAAACACACCACTTGGATGTGGTGGTTTTTGTTGATTCTTCAGCTTGGAGTTCTGTTTCCACTAGGACATAGGGTGTTTATCAATATTTTCTATCACTTCAGGCGATATAGAATTTGGGCTTTGTTTTGCCTATTTGGTTTCTGGAACTGTATCCTTTGAGATTTTTCCTTGAGAATACTGAATTGTTTCTTTATCTTTTGTTGTTGATGAGAAAAAACAGTTCCCTCTTTTATCTTGAATAATTCTAGGTAATATTCGCCAACTCATGGGGACTGGAAATGCCCTTTGGTCTATGTCAGTGCCTTCATGGATATTAGATTACCTATGTATTCAGGCCAGTTCATGATAAAGTGGTACCAAAGAGGAAGGTTGTGCATCTTTCCATGTTATCAATATGTAGTTTAGAAATATTATTGGGACTTAGGAAGTATTTTCAAGTGAGCTCCTATAAATAAATCACCATAATGAACCTCAAGTAACTAGGAATGGTTTGGGAAAGAAATATTGAGGACTTGTTAAAGTTTTTCCCAACGTTTAATTTGGATAAGTACAAATCCAAATATTATTTTATCTATATGATGGGATTAATCTCCCTGTTTCTCTTGTTGAGTTGTTGATATGAGAAATATAGTGATGTATTTTATGTTGTCTGTTGATGTTGGGTAGAATCAAACCATTGAGAAGACATGTAAATAGGATCCAAGAGTTATCTGATGATGAACCAAAGCAAGGAAATATTCCCATGGACCAGAATCTGGTTAAGGTTACTGCGTGTGTTGTCCAAACTCTGGGATAGGAACCTAAACCCGTTCCTAAAAAGGATCAAGATGTGGAACATCATAGGGATGAATTATGGATTCGTTTCCCTGAGTTCCTTCAGCATAATGCACCAGTGTTGCAACACTGTAATAATACTCAATAGTCTGAGATTTGTTGATTAGAATTGAGCTTCTTTTTGAGTTCTTAGAAACACCTGATGCAATAAAGGTGAAATATGCCACCTTTAATCTGGAAGGTCCTAGGAGTAGATGGTGGGACATAATGGTTAAAATGAAGAATCATGAGGGTTTAAATTGGAATTAATTCAATGGTATTATCACTAAATAGTATATCAAGAATCTATGGTCCTGGATAAGGCTACTGAGTTTTTTAAACCCGAGCAGGCTGAAAGGACCGTGAAAGAATATGCAAGCCAATTCACTGACCTTGTGCATTTTCACTTGATATTGTATCGAATGAGAATATGATGTCTCAAAGGATCAAGAAGGGAATTCAATATAATATTCATTCTCAGGTTTTCTGACTAAATATATCCTCTTATGCAGTTGTGTTAGATAGAGCATTGATGTTTGAGCTGGACCTGTATGGTAAGTTAGGGTTGACGTGAGTTCCCCTTTCCCCTAGTGGTAGTTCTGTGATTTCCTTCAATGGAAAAGAAAGCATGATAAGTCTTGTGGTTATTCTTAATAGTAGGGTTCTTCTATTCCTCCAAATGTTCTAGGTAGAGTCCTTTTGATTTTATAATAGTGTGGCATGCCTGGGAACTTAATACAGGTTTGCACTGACGCACCCAAGATATGCGGTTCTTGCAGATGTGCAGGTCACTTAGAAAAGTTATGTCATTTTTATTATAATCCACATAGTAGAACAAGACCATTAGAACCTAAAAGTATGGTGGTGCATTCAAATGCTTCATAAAGTAAGGGGTTCTAACCATATAAATCTAGAAAAAATCTTATTCATACAGTAGATGAGTCTCCAAAGTAAGATGATATGTGTCCAGTGACTATGATAGGTACCACCACTATTGCTTCATCTTTAGTGATCACATTAATTGATGTTGGTGCTCTCATTCATTCATTTCAAATTGTGTTGTGAATCCAAGAAATTTCCCCATTTATATTTTATCTTATGTGATGGATATTACTAAACCCTTTAGAATGAAGAGAGAAGAGGGTCTCCATTGTGTTTATTGTGTTTTCTCATTATCAGATATTAATATTACTTGGTATTTTCTAGTTATTGATATGAAACCTCTTGATGTCATATTCATAATGGGTTGTGTTATTAAAATAAATCTAGAATTGATTTCTATCATTAACTGATATCCATTACTACACCTGATGGGGTATGCTAAATATTTCAAGGATAATGGGACCCGAGTTCGAGTATAGGTAGACCTTCTTATCTAGAGTTTGGGAGAGTAATATAAATGTTTTATTTTGACCCACAATGAGAATCATTGAGAGATGATATATCTCAATTTTTTATTGAGTTTCCTAATCTTTTTCCTTCTGACTTCTTTAGTCTTCCATCAGTTAGATAGGTGGAGAACTTTATTTATTTAGGTTCTAAAACATAACTAATATATTTTCCCTCTTACCACATGGATCCATATGAAATTATAAAGTTAAATACTTATTTAAATTATATTTTAGAGAAATAATTTATATGCTCGAGTGTGTCACCTTGGTAATCTCCTACTCTCATTGCTATAAAATATGATGAAACACATCTCCATTGTGTTTATTACTAAAAAATCAATCATGTTACAATATAGAACTAGTATTAATTTCCAAATATTGATGATCTATTTTACTAGTTTAAAGGGTTTAAGGGGTTTTCAAATATTTATCTTTGATATGGTTATCAACAGTTGTGAATAAAAGAGTCTAACATTTTGAGAACAACCTTTTAGTGTAGGTATGACCATTATGAGTACCTTCTCATACCATTTGGTCTAACCAATTATCCTATAATCTTTATGTATTTGATGAATAGTATCTTCAATGAGTATCCTAATAATTTCATTATGGTCCTAATGGGTGACATCCTTGTTTACTCTAAATCTAAAGAGGGTCTTGGGCATCACTTCAGAGAACCATTGGAATTGTTTAGAAATCAATAACTTTATTCCAAGCCATCAAAATGTGATTTCAAAATTTATGAAGAGAAATTCTTGGGACTCATGGTGTTGGAATGTTCTATTTCAATTGATCTTGAAAGGTGAAAGATATTTAGAAATGGGATTAACTATGGAATGTTTTCAAAATTTAGAGCTTCTTGTGGTTAGCTGGATATTATGTTCAATTCATAAAGGATTTTTGGAAGTCATCTTCTCCAATGACTGATTTCACTCAAAAGGGAGTGATGTTTAATTGGGATGATAAATGTCAAAGTTATTTTGTTTAGGTGGAATATCTTTTAAATACTACTCTAGTGTTGACTCTTAGAGAGGCTAAGTACTACTATGTGGTCTTTTGTGATGAATCAAGTTCTGGTTTGGGCTATTTTTTTATATAGGGTGATCATGTCCTTGTTGATGGATCATATAAGCTTAGGCCACATGAGAAGAATTAACTAAATATTGACCATAAACATACAATACTGATGTATGCAATTAAGAGTTGGTGATATTACCTTTTTAGAGAATGGTTTTCTAGGTATTCCAACCTCAAGATCTTGATTTATATCTTTCCTCAAAAAGATTTAAATCTATGTTAGAGGTGTTGGAAAGTGCACCTATAGTCTATTGAATTTGAAATTGACTACACCCTTGGGAAAGGGAATATTTTAGCTAATGATTTGAGAAGGAAAATTATGACCCAAGTCATGAATGAATCATAAGAAGAGTAGAACTTTATGACACTTTTTTCAAAGTTTCATATAGATGATTGGGAATCAGGGGTTGAGGTTTTTTGACAAGTGTTTATTTGACCTCATCTATTCTCAATATGATTCTTCAGGAGAAATATATTGATGATGAGTTACTTAATATTAGATAATCTATTTATGTTGGGGAGTCCGTTACTGACTCTAAATTATCCCCATAGGGTATTCTATGTTTTCGAAATATTTTTGTTTCACTATTAGCTATAAGAAAATCTAATATGTGAGATTTATAAAATTCCTAGTGGGTAGTGAACCCAAGAACCAAGAAGATGTTCTAATATACGTGACAATGATTCTAGTGTCTAGGTATGAGATTATACATTGCTGATTTTCTCTCTCATTATTATACTTTATAACAAGTCATGGTCGAGCACCTAAGTCCTTCATGTTTTTTTTCATCCAATTCTAGTTCAAACATGGATGCAGGATAATATTTATATAGACCTTTTGGTTGGGTTTATACAACCCCAGAGAAAGAATAATTCAATATGGTTTGTGATCGATAGGATAACAATATTGGCTCACTTTATACCCATTCATGATACAACCAAAGTTTAAGAGTTGGGAAATCTCTATGTGAGATAGATTGTTCATTTTCATAGAGTTACGTCTACTATAGTCTCTGAAAAAGATCTCCATTTTACTTATTTCTTTTAAAGGGGACTTTAAGAGGAACTGGGATATCATGATCATTTGAGTACAACATACCATCCATAAACGAAAGGGAAAAAATAGAGATCTATATAGATTTTGAGGATATACCTTGTGCCTAGGTTCTCAACTTTGGTGGAGCATGGGATGACCATTTAATATTGGTTGAGTTTTCATATTATAATAATTACTATTCTATGATCATAATGGATCCTTTTGAGGCCTTCTACAAATGGCCTTGTAAATCTCCATTATATTGGTATGAGATTGGTGAAAGATCATTGGTTAGAAAAATCATAGTTCAAGAGATGAATATAAATATTCAGTTGATTCATTAAATAATTTTTATGGCATAAATATGGTATAAGTATTATGCTTATCATTTCTGTAGGTTGTTAAAATTTTCAGTTCTTGATCATGTGTTCTTGAAAGTTTCACCTCATTTGGGTCATCGATGTCTTTGGAGGAAAGGGAAGATTTCTCCTCATTTTTTGGTACCATTTGAGGTTGTTGAGTAGGTGGGAAATGTGTCTTATCACTTAACACTTAAACCATAGTTAACATTGATAAATGACATGTTATATGTATCGGTGCTAGGAAAATATCATTTTGATCCTTCTCATGTTTTAAGTTGGAGTGATTTTGATGTTGAGACCAATTTATCTATGACTGAGAATCCAATAAGCTTAGTTGACTCTAAAACCAATGTACTTCATCAGAGTATGATACCTTTGGTTCATGTGGTATGACAGCACAATTATGATACTTATAATATGTGGGAGGGAGAGGCACTGATGAGAGAGAAATGGACCCATCTTTTGATATGGAAGCTTCTTGATAATATTTTTAGGGAAATAATTTTTCTATAGTGGGAAGTTTGTAACATCAAGTTACTATTTTTCAGGTACTCCATGAACTTATTTTTTATTATGATGTGACTGGGGTTTTTCACAGGTTGTTTTGGGTGAAAAAATGAAAATTTTAGGAAATTATGGGTTGTGCATGGTTTTCCCAAATTGTGTGGACACCCATGTTAAACTATGAAAAAATAGTGGGGTTTTTCATAGATATCACATGGTTTGGGAAACTGTACACCCACCTAGTATATACCTTTCACCCCATCAAAGGGGTTCACAATTTGGGAATACAGTTTGAAAAACTATATGGACTTTCCCAGCTAAACGTGATCGTGAGAGTTTTTTATTTCTGAAAATTTATTAAAAATTAATAGAAATTCCATATAACATATTTCTCAACCATAACTCAGGGTATTATGGTATCCAAGGTATTGGTAGCTCTCAAGAACCCCTTTTAGATCCTCTATACCTATTCTGAAGTGGATCAATGCTTGGGGAAGCTTGTTCAATCCCAATCTAGTAAGATATATTATCCTACTCCTTCTCTCCCACTCTCTATCTATCCTCCTTAGAGTTTATTAGATCGTCTTTTTTTGATAGATCTATGATCATTTTTTAATCTTGATTCTAGATTCGTTTTTGATATCTCTATTTTTGTCATTCATTGTTGGAAAAACCTTTTGCAAGTGTTGTGTTACATGATCTCTATGATTAAAGGAAGGCGGTTCCATTGAGATTTTCCATTTAATAAACCCTTTATTTTTATTATTTATTTAAATTCATTTCAATTGAAATATAAAAATCAAATTTGATTAGAATTTGGATTGAAATTAATTTGGGATGGAATTTTGGGGAACCCCCCCCCCCCCAATTCAAATGGAATTGGAACTTGGGGTGTGATTTGAAAATGATGGAATTAGGAAATTGACTTGTGAATTGATTTTTGAGAAAAATGGAGTAAATTGATTTGATAAGAACCTATGATTTGTCTTATATTGAGAAAAATCATGAATTGATAAAAAAACCCATGTTTTGGTTTTTAAATTGAAATTGGCATATTGAAATTGGAAATAGGGTGATTGTATTTTAAAATATTTTGAAATAATTTTCCCCTATAGATTGATTGATTGAGAACATGAAAACCTGGGTAGTTAGTTGGTTATTTAGGAAAACTCATGTTAGAATTGTAACGACCTAGAAATGGATCTATGCTTTACAACAATAAGATAAATCTAGTTTGGTGGATCTTATCCCTAGTGAGATTTTGATGGGTCCTATTCAGCCCGAGCCTAAGGGACATGTGTGTACATTTCCACGATCACATAAATGAGTGTGTGAGAATCCTATAACATGGAACTATCATGCCACACGGTAGATGACCATGTTTATTTTTCTGATTAATTTTATGTATATTCCATTGATTGTGAAATTTCTTTACTCATGCCTAGTAATTTATATAATCTCTTTATATAAAATGTTCAGTTAATACCTTTTTTGAAATGTTTCTATCAATTATAATGAAAATAATGTTATGTTTTTAACATGAAATTATACTGACATGACTTTTTTATTTAAAATTAAAATTATTATTTGCTTTATTTATTATGGAATATTATTAAGGAACCCTTGTAGAGACCATACTGATTTTTTTGCTCAAACCCAACCTTTTCCTTTAGGATTTTATAGATTTCATTCTATTAGGTTCAAGAAAGGGGAAATCAGTACTGGTAGGAGGTGGTTGTTGTTGATTCTTGGGCTTGGAGTGCTATTTACATTGGGAATTGGGGTGTTTATATTTTTCTTCTAGTACTTTAGGTGATGAAAAATTTGGGTTCTGTTTTACCTATTTGATTTATGATACTATCTCCTTTGGGAGTTTTCCTTGATCATACTGAATTGTTTCTTTATCTTCCACTTTTTATTTGGAAAACCATTCCCACTTTTATCTTGAATGATGTTAGGTGATAGATGCCAAACCATGGGGATCGAGAAATCACTTTTGGATATTTTAGAACAATCTTGGGTATAACAGGGTATCCAAGATGGTTCATGACAATGTTTTATCAAAGGGGCTGGTTTTGCATCCTACCTTGTTGTCAATATGTATTTGAAATATCATGTTTGGTCATAGGAGTTAGTTACAAGTGAGTTCCTAGGAAAATCTCACCATAATGATCCTAATTCACTAGGAACGGTTTGGGGAAGATGTCTTGAATTTTTTTTCTGGTATATTCCATAATTTATTTTTGGATATGTAGACATCCAAATATTGATTTATCTATCTGATGTGATTAATCTCCCAGTTTCTCTTATTGAGTTGTTGATCTGATAAATATTATGATGTCTTCAATGTTTTCTTATAATGTTTTGTAGCATCTTTCCTTTGATAAGATATGAAAATAAGACCTATGAGGATGCTGCTGATGAACCATATCAAGAAAATTCTCTCATTGACTAGAATCTGGTTGTGGTTATTGTGAATGAAGTACAAGCTCTGGGATAGTCACCTACACCCATTCCCATTTAGTCTACAACTATGGAACCTTAGAGGGTTGAAATCTAGAGTTATTATTAGTAGTTCCTTTACCATAATCCACCAGTGTTGCAAGGATCTAATAATCCCCAAGAGGCTAAGTATTTTTTGAGAAGAATTGAGCTTCATTTTGAGTTCTTGGAAACACCTGATGCGATAAAGGTGAAATGTTCCACCTTCAAGATCGAAAAACCATGCAGGAGATGGTGGGACATGATGAAAATGATAATGTATCATGAGGTTTTATAGTGGAATTACTTAAAAGTTCTTTTCAATGACTAGTACTATCTAGATTATATGTTTCTAGCTAAATATATGGATTTTTTGAAACAGGAATAGGCTAACTGGACCATGATAATATATGTAAACTAATTTGCTGAGCTTGTGGAGTTTGCACATGAGATTATATCATATAAGGCGATGTAGACTCTATGGTTTGATATGGGATTTGGATTTGATATTCATTCTTAGGTTTTCTTGATAAATATCACCTATTATGCTGATGTTCTGGATAGAGGATCTATGGTTGATCTAGACCTGGTTGGTAAGTAAAGTTTGACTAGTGTTCCATTTTCTATTAGAAGCTATTTTGGGATTTTATTTAAAGGAAAAAAGGAAACAGAATGAGTCTTATTTAGATTATCTACAGAAGGGTTCTTCTATACCTCCTATAGTTCTGGGTAGAGGCCCTTTGATTTTCTACCAGTGTTTCGTGCCTTGAAACTCGAAACGAGTTTTCATTGAAGCACCTAAGATATGTGTTTCTGAAAAACACTTAGGTCACTTGTAGTAGTTCTATTATATAGGTACCCTATAATTTTACACATATTATTACATGATTTCAATCATAACCATCCATCAAATACTACCAAGGATCAAAAATTCTAGTGCTTTGGATGATTATATACTTAATTAGAAAGATTGAATCCAAAATAAAAACATATTTTTAAATCTTTATAATGATATCCTAACTTCAATTGACCGATTACATATACATAGGACAAACTATGGAATACGTGAACAAAGGTATGAGATAAAAATCTTAATAAGGGGATAAGTATACGAATAAAGCATATCACATGGGTTAAAATTCATAACATGATGCCATAAAAATTCATGGAACATAAATAAACATATAAAAGAATAAAATCTAGAACATGGGATAATGTAATCATGGAATCATTGATTTGTGAAAAAACATACAACTTGACATAATCACGAGTCAAGGATATCCACCAAGACCATTCCACATAGAGGATCTTGAGTGAAGGCTAACCACCAAGACCAATGCACATGGAGGATCATGAGTCAAGGCTGACCACCAAGACCATTGCACATGACATATCATGAGACTAAACATTACCAAATGCATTGGTGGGATATCTTGGTGCACCCATCATAAAATTTTCATGCATATGTTTTCTACATGAAGAATTAAACAAAAGGTATAACCATACGAGTTACCCATGTGATGAAATGGGTATTAAAACCATATCATAAATCATAAAAAATGAGTGTATCATAATGGTACCAATTAGAGAATGGATTTAAATAATAAATAGAAATTAATAAGGGAAAATAGGCATATATCATGATAAATTATATCCAAATTAATTGAAAACATATAAAAATATTGTGTAAGAAACTTTAGAAATGAGAAATTTAGTGCAGTTTAAGGGAGAATATTAATGATTCTTTAAAATGGGAAAAGAATAATTATTGATATAAAACCAAAAATAAACCAATATAGTTTTTCATGATAAAATTAGTGATTTTATATATATAATTTTTTATTAATATATATTATGGATGGTACTTGAAAATGGGTATGAATTTGGGAAGTTCGCATTGATCAGGCTTGCTTATCAGAAAAAATTGAGAGTGAATCCTTTTAAAAAAATATATTTACCCATAAAAGAAAGAATAATTGAGCTAGGTAAATATATTTAGAACATAAAAATATATTTTTTTAAGAGTTTATAAGAATAATTAATAATTAAATTTGGGTATATATAGAGAGAGCGTAACCCAAAGGAAAAAATAGAGGTTTGGAAATACTCCCATACCTTTTGTCCGAAAGTGTTATGAAATTGAAATTAATGTCCTGGATATTGAAATTAGATTCATTAATAATTTAATATAGAAAATTTTCATATTTTACATGATTTATTATAATTTTATGAAGTTCATTTATGGTATATTTGATTAGTTATTATATTGAATTTTATCGTTACGGGAGCATTCGTTTCCTTGGGTTTCATGTTCCATTTACTTCTATACATGTTTGGAAAATATTTTAAGATGAGAATAGTTGCCCAGAATTGAAATTATATGTTATTAATGAACATAATTAATATTAAATGATCTTATATATAATTGTTTTCTATAATAAAGGATGATTCATTGGATAAAATGTTAATGATAACCTTTTAGATTATTTTGGCAATTTTCTATCATTATAAACTTTTTTAGTTTTATTAATTAATATTACGTATATATACTAGTTATAGAACATTATTTAAGATTTAATACATATATTATAATATGGGTTAACCATAAAATTTTTTTACGACCAGTCTTGAAGGAGGTAATGTAAATTGAAAACTCATAGTCCTTGAATGCGGTAAATCAACATATCATGGATGATGTTTTGATTTTTTGAAAAAAGGGGAGGGGAAGAGAAATTATGATGGGTTATTACATTAACATATGAAAATTATAGTATATACATATATGATATTTTAGTTATCATTAAAATTGAATAATGTGAGGTGATGAGAGAATAATAAAAGAAAAGAAATTGAAAAGAAAAAAAGAAAGTGGTTTTACCTTTTGAATTCTTCTCATTGAGAACCTCCTTAGGGGAATTGAAATAGGTCATTGGTTGAGAAAAAAGGTTCCTAGATGTTTTGGAGAGACTTGGGAAGAGTATTGGAAAGAAATTGGACAAGATTCAAGGCTTTTTAGATTTGGGCAGAAGAGGTGGTGAGGGGTGGTATTTGTATAGGAGGAGAGGGGTGTTTTTTTATTATTTTATTCATTTGTTTATTATTTTTGCACAAGACTATCAATAGTATTGATTATCATGACTAAATATAGTAATTAGTTCATGTGAGTTCTAACCAATGATTATTACATCATCTATACATCAACTATGACTCAACAATTCATGTATTCATCTTATACTGTAAATTACTGTTTTCACTATTCGCAAAAAAATTAACTATTTTAGAAAAATTCCAAAAATTCACCCTAAAAATTTTCAAAATTCATAATTAAAAAACGAAATAAATTTAATGAAAATAATTTTCTATATATGATAAATTTAATTTTTAATTAAAAATTTAATTTAACAAAAAAGACCCATTTTAATATTATAACTAGTATTATTAGAATTTGAAAAATTATTTAAGGTATCATAAAATTATCTTATAATCATAAGAGAAAAAAATATTAATTTATGAATCTATTTTATAAAAATAATTTTTCTTTTAAATCCTTATATTAAATATAAAATTGTAAAAAAATTGTTTCCCAAAAATACAAATACTTAATTTATCTATTTAACATTTATTTACTTATTCACTGTTATAGAGATATCATATTTTCATTTATAAGATGCCTAATTTTTTTATACTTTCATAGGTGATGTTACTATTCAATTAGCCAGCTTACTATTCATAATTACCACATTAATATTATAAGGGTCATGTTACTATTCCATTGGTTTAGGATCCATAATTTATATAAATACATAATATTTCATTCATTAATAATTTATAAAGTTGGTATTGCGTTTTCTAAGTGATTTAATGTGATTTATACTATATGAAATAATTATAATATGGTAAATTTCATTGATATAATTATGGGTTGTAACATTCTCCCCCCCCCCCGTATGAAATTTCACCCTCAGAATTTTGTTTCAAAAACTAAGGGGAAAATAGGTAAGGGTACTTCTCCTTCATTGATTCCTCCAGTTCCATTACTGCCTCTTCGTACTTAGGGTTCTGCCATAATAACTTGACTAGGTGGGTGGTATTTTTGCATAGATCTTTGTCTCTATGATCCAAGGTATTCACCAGATACTCCTTATAAGAGAGATGATTTCAACTGTAGCACCTATGAATTCAGTACATGTGATGGATCTGGTATGTACTTCTTAAATAGGGATATGTGGATTACATCATGAACTTAAGACATAGTTGGTGAAAGATAAAGTCGATAAGCCACAACTATGACAAGATAAAGAATATATAAGGGGATAATGTACATGTTATTTATATTTCCTTTAATCCCAGATCTCTTGATCCTATTCCATGGAGATATGCAGAGGAATACCATGTCTCTAACTATAAAATCCAGGTCTCATTGATGATTTTCTTTATATATCTTCTACAGAATTTGGGATTCTTGGATATACTGCTAAATGTTTTTCACATTTTATATTATTTCTTCAACCTTTTCAGGTCCTAGTAGATCATGTTCACTAACTTAATCACAACTTGACATATTTATTCATATTTTACCATAAAGGGTTTCATATGGAGCCATTTGGATACTCGAGTGGAAAATGTTGTTGTAGGTAACCCAAACATAGGTAGGTGTTGGTCCCATATTTCCTTTCAGTCCATAGAACAAACTCTCAACATTTATTATTGTTTTTAGATAATCATCTCATATGGGCCATTAGTTTGTGTATGATAGGTCGTACAGAAGTTCAACTCAGTTTTTAGATCATGTTGGAGACTTTTCCATAACTTGGAGGTAAATGTCAGATGTTGATTAGATACAATTGATAGTGGTACTCCATGCATCCTCACAACTTCTCTGATTTATATCCATGCATGTTTATTAAGTTATTAGGCTTCCCAAATTACGATAAATTGAGCTTTCTTTGTATGAAAATCCATAATAACCGATATAGAATTATATTTCATGGATGTATTTGGAAGTCTTCTGAAAAAGTCCATGGTGAGGTTTTCCAATTTCCATATTTTTATGGGTAATGGTTTCATCATCCCTTTATAATTTTTTATTTCATCCATCACATGAGGAGATACCAAGCACTTTTATGTATATTTAGTGATCCATTTCATCATATTTTCCCACAAATAGTGCACTTTAAGATCTCGATACAACTTTGTGCATCCTGGATGTGTCATTCAGAAGTTCTTTATTTATCTTTGTGTTGGATGGTTCACATAATCATGACCCAAATCTTATTAATCCTTTTCATAAATTTTGAACTATAATGATTTCCACTTTCTAATAACTTCCACCTTTTTTGAATTTCCTCATCATTTGTTTCAACATCCTTTATTTTACCTATAAGGGATGGTTAAGTAATAATTTGAGAAAGTACTTATGATTTTCCTTCCTTAATGATTCCCATATCCATACTTTTTAGGTATAATAAGATAGGATCCTTTTCAATTAGCATCATTTCTTAAGTTGCAGGATTATTTTGGCTTAGAGAATCTGCCACCTAATTTTCTTTACTATGGTGGTAGCAGATTGAGGAGTCATAATCCATGATGAGAAATAACCATCTTTTCTAAATCATATTATGCTATTTCTCTATGAATATATATTTGAGACTCTTTTGATTAGTATATATCTCACACTTTTCCCCATAGAGATAATGCTGCTAGATTTTTAACACAAAGATCACAACTACAAACTCTAGATCATGTGTGGGATAGTTTTTATCATGAATTTTCAACTAACTTAAGGTGTAGGTTATAAATTTATCATTTTTCATCATTACGCAAGATAATACCTCATTTAAATTATTATTGTACACCATAAAGAGTTCCCCACTTGTCTGTAGTGTGAGAAATGGTATAGTGATAAGCCTCTTTTTCAACTCTTTAAAGTAGTATTCACATTCATTCGTCCAGAAAAACATCACTATATTATGAGTTAGCTTGGTTATTAGTTTGAAAATAATGATAATTTCTTCAAAAATCATTATTAATACCCATCTAGACCTAGGAATCTATTGATCTCCATTACATATGTTTTCCTGGGCCACTCCTCAATTATCATTGTCTTAGAAGGTTAAATAGATATTCCTTTGTCGGTGATGAAAATTACCAAGAATGACACTTCCTCCATCCAGAACTCAAATTTACTATTTTTTTTATTTTATCTCTTTTTAGGGTATTTAGTAATGTTTACAAAAGAACATCGTGTTCATCCTTACTGTTGGATTATATCATAATATCATCAATAAAGACGACCACAATTTTTTTGAGGTAATATCTAAAGACATTATTCATTAAATCAATGAAAATTTCTAGAGCATTAGTGAGTCTGAAGTGAATCACTATGAACTCATAGTGTCCAAATCTCATTCTAATGGAATTATTTGGAATATATTCTGTTCTCACCTTTAATTGTTGATATCCCAACCAAAGGTTAACCTTATAAAAATACTTATCCCCACTCAGTTGATCAAAAAAATCATATATCTGTCGCACAAGATACTTGTTCTTTATCGTGGTTTTATTGATCTCACAATAATCAATTTAGAGGCACACTGATTGTCCTATATTTTTTATAAATAGGATTGGTACACCCTATAGTAAAGGACTCAGGCATATAAAATCCTTGTATAGATTCTTCTTTAACTAATTCTTCATTTCTTTCAACTCAATGGTTTCCATTCTATATGGTGTCTTTGATATAGGTAGAGATCCAGGTGTAAGTTCAATTGAGAACTGAACCTCTTGATTAGGAGTAAGACCATGAAATTCTTTAGGGAACAGATTAGTGTAGTCCCTCACAATGAGAGTTTCTTATATAATAATCCTAACCATTGTCTCAATAATCTCGGTTAGATAAACTTTATCATAAGGAAATAGTATCCACAATTGAGATGATGATTCTAAAGGAGATTCATCCTCCTCCTTACACTTATATAGAATTGGAGGATTATTTAGGATGTGAAGAGTGATATCCCATTCCTGATAGTTGATGTTGTATTTTTATAAATATAACCAATCCATGCCCAATATAGAATCAAACTACACCGAAAGAAGTAATAAATATTTTTCTAGGATGTTTTGTCCACAAAAATTTATTACGGAGGATTTATATACTTTGGATGCAAAAATTTCCCCATTTTTTGCTCTCAAAGATAACTTAACCTGCATATTTTGAGGTGGAATTGAATAGATATACTAAACATGAAATATATGAAGGAATTCATGGAACCATTGATGATAATCCTACCTTTCACAATTTTCTTCTTGTTGTAATCATGTTTTCCATCCAAAAATTGACTTTGGGATAGGAATTTTTAAACTTTTAAACACATAAAAGGGAATCCAATAACATTATAGAGTTAACTTATAAGTGAAAAGTACATCCAAAATTGTGATTCCTTGAATTTCAATATAGGTTATCCACGGTGATAGAATTATCCCTAGGGTTCTTCATAATGTGATCTAGTCCTAATATCCAAATATAACTATAAAATTTTTTGATACCAACTATAGAACCCCTAACCTTTTTCTCATACTATTACTTGATTTTATGAATAATTAACCAACAATTACATACCAAGGATCATAAATTCTATTGTCTTTAGAAGATTAGACAAATAATTAGAATTTGTGAAACCAAAATAAAAAAATATTTTATTTAATATTTATAATGATCTCCTTAATTCATTTGAGCCCTTACATATTCCTAGAATAACCTTGGGAATACATGAATAAAGGGATGAGATAAAAATCCTAGAAAGTTAATAATAATATGAATAAAGCATAACACATGGGTCAGAAGGCATAACATAATTACATAAAAAGGCATGGAATATGAATAAACATATGGAAGCATAACATATAGAGCATGGGATCATGTAATGATGGAATCATAAAATTGTGGTAAAAACATGCAACATTACACAATCATGAGTCAAGGCTATCCACCAAGACCATTGCACATGGAGGAGCATGAGTTTAGGATAACCACCAAAACCATTGCACATGGAGGAGCATGAGTTAAGGATAACCACCAAGAACACTACACATGATATCTCATGAGACTAAACATTAAACAATGCATTAGAGTGATATCTAGATGCACACATCATAAAATGTTCATGCATATGTTTTCTACATGAAGAATCAAACATAAGGTATAAACATATGAGTTACCTATAGAAAGAAATGAGTATCATAACCATGTCATAAAACATAAACAAAGAGTGTATCATAAATGTGTCCTTTAAAGAATTGATTTAAATAATAAATCATCATTAATAAGAGAAAATATACATATATCATGATAAATTATTTTCAACTGAATCAAAAACATGTAAAAATATTCATTAAGAAAGTTTATAAATAAACAATTTTGTGTGGTTTAAGGGAAAATTTTAATGATTATTTAAAACGGAAAAGAAATAATTATTTGTATAAAACTAGAAATGAACCAAGATATTTTTTCATGATAAAATGATTTATTTTATAAATATAATGGTTGATAAAAAAAATTATGTATGGTACTTGAAAATGGGTAATAATTTCAGAAGTTCCATTTTATTGGGCTTTCTTATCGGGACGAATTTAGAAGGAAACATTTTTAAAACATGCATTTACACATAAAATAAAGAATAATTAAGCTTGGTAAATATTTTCAGAACATGAAAATATAATTTATGATAATTAAAAAATAAGAATTAGTAATTACATTGGGGTAAATAGGTAGAAAGCATAACCTGATAGAAAAATTGTGGTTTGGAAAGAATCCCATACCTAATGTCCGATAATGTCCAGAATAATCAAATTAGATTTATTATTAATTTAATTCATGACTTCTTAATAATTTGATTTATTTATTATAATTTTATTAGGTTTATTTATGGTATTTTTTATGAGATATGAAATTCAATTTCATCGTTCCGAGATCATTCGTTTCCTTGGTTTTAATGTTCAGTTTACTTGTATACATGTATGGAAAATCATTTGAAATGGGAATAACAATGTAGAATCAAAATAATATGTTATCATTGAACTTACAGAATTTAAAAATTTCTTATATGTAATTTTTTTCTAGATGTGAGTATGATTCAATAGATAAAATGTTAATTATAATTTTTTAGATTATTTTGGCATTTTTCGATCATCACAAACTAAAGTAGTTTTATTAATTAATATTATGTATATATTCTGGTTATATAACATTAAATAAGATTTAATACATATATTATAATCTATTTTAACAATAAAAATTGTTTTATGACCTTCCATGAAGGAGATAATGGAAATTAAAAACTCATCGTCCTTGATTGCGATAAATCAACACGTCATAGATGATGTTATCATTTTTAGGAAAAATGGGAAGGGGAAGAGAAATGATGATGTATTATTCCATTATAAAAAACAAATTCAATAATATAAATGATTCTTGATTTATCATTCCACTTGGATAATGCAAGGTAGGGAGATAATAAGTAATGAAATGAAATCGAAAAGAAACAAATAAAGAGGTTTTTAACTCTTGAATTCTTCTCTTTGATGAAATCTTTTGGGGAATTGGTTTCTGTGTTTTATTGAGGAAAATGGATCTTGGGTAGGGGATAGATAATTGGGAAGAGGATTGGTAAAAATTTAGACACGCTTTATGGCTTTTCATGTGAGGAAAAGAGGTGGTGATGGGTGATGATTATAGTGGAAGAGAGGGGTGTTTTTTGATAATTATATCTATGTTTTTATTATTTTGGATCAAGACTATGAATAGTGTTGATTATTGTGACTAAATAGAGTAAATTGTTCATGTGGGTTTAAACCAATGGTTCTTACATCATCTATACACCAACCATGACTCAATAATTCTTGTATTTAGCTTATACCATAAATTATAGTATTTAACTATTCACAAAAATTCATCTATTTTAGAAAAATACCAAAAAACAATCAATACATTTCATGATGTGTAGAATTAAAAAAACTAAATTTTATGAAAATAGTTTCCCAAAAATGAGAAATTAAAATTTTAAATTAAAACATCATTTATTAAAAAAAATAGATACTAAATTTATAATTGATTTTTACACGCTTTAATAAATTAATTAAGGTCTCATAAAATTATCTTCTAATCATAATATAATAAAATATTAATTTATGAATCAATTTATTAAAAAAAATTCATTTAAGTCATTATATTAATTATAAAATTTTAAATACATATTTATGTTTAACAAAAATACTAATACTTAATTTATCATTTTTAAAACATTTATTTACTTATTCCATGATATAAATATATCATATTTTAATTTATAAGATGACTAAATTTTATTTATAATTTCAAAGGCGAGGATTCTATTCTAATATCCATGTTACTATTATTAATGGTCACATTACTCTCTCAAAGTTCATGTGGCTATTCCAATGGTTTAAGTTTCTTAATTTCTATAAATACTTATTATTTAATTTATTCTTCATTTATAAAGTTTGCATTGTGTTATCTAAGTTATTTTATGCGATTTATACTATATTAAATAATTATAAGAAGGGGAATTTCATTGATATAATTCTGGGTCATTACATGTCATGTCTATTGTGCTCCACATAGTGGCTGATGGTCATCATCACCTAAAAGTACTATGGTGAAATCAAATGTTATATGTACTAAGGGGTTATAACCACATAAATCCATAATTAAGATTCTTCACACAGTGTAAGGGTCACCATAGGATATAGATATGGGTCTAGAAACTATGAGTGGTAGCATTAGTATTTCTTCATCTTTAGGGATTTATTTATTTGATACTGGTACATCTCATTCATTCATTTCAACTCATGCTTGGAAGCTGTTAAATTTTTCTATGAATATTTTATCTTATGTTATGGATGTTACAAAACCCCTTTTATTGAATAGAGAACATGGTATTTTTTTCCAGGTTGGGTTTTATTTTAATCAAATATCAATCTTACATGGGATTTTCTAGTTCTTAACATGAATCCTTATGATTTCATATTCAGGATGGATCAAATCATTGATAATAAATATAGAATTTATTGATATCTTTAACATGTCTTATATACTACACCTAATGGGGTGTGACAAATAGTTTGTGGAGAATGGGACCCACAGTTGATTAGATTCAAACCTTCTTATCTTGATTGGGGGAAATTAATATTTGTGTTCTCTTTTGACATGGAGTAAAAATCCTTGAGAGATGACGTCCCTACTATTGTCATCGTGTTTCCGGAATTTTTTCCTTCTAGATTCTATAGTTTTCCACTGGTAAGAGAGGTGGAGTTATATATTGATGTAGTTCATGGAAGTCAACCAATATCTATTCCTTCTTACAACATGAAACCAATAGAAATTAAAGACTTTAATACTTCGTTGGATGATCTTTTATAGAGTGGTTTCATATTCCTGAGTGTATCACCATGGTAAGAACCTGTTATCTTTTCTAAAAATTCCAATGGCGCACTATAACTTTTTTTATTTCCTAAAAATCAATCTAGTTATGGTAAAGAAAAAGTGTCCATTTCCATATATTGATGATTTTTTTGACTAGTTGAAATGGGTGAAGTGGTTTTCGAAGATATATCATCTATTTGGTTATCACTAGTTGAAAATAATATAGTCCAACATTTAGAAACCCACCTCTCTGAGGAAGAATGGACATTATAAGTACATTGTCATTCCATTTGGTCTAACCAATTCTCCTATAGTCCTTATGGATTTTATGAATATGATATTCCATGACTATCTTGATATATTTGTGGTGGTCTTTATGGATGAAATTCTTGTTTACGCTAATTATGAGGAGGATCTAGGGAAACATTTGAGATAGTTCTATAATTATTGATAAATCAACGAATTTATAATAAGATATCAAAATGTGATTTCTAGATTCAAGAAGTGAGGTTCTTGGGATATGTGGTGTTGAAACATGGTTTTTTATTTGACCATGAAAAGTTCAAAGTCATTATGACGTGGGAGAAAACAGCAAACATTTTGAAAATTTATAGCTTCATGGGTTTATCTAGATATTATCTCTATTTTTAAATTATTACTTGAATTTGGAATCTCCAATGACCCTCTCACTCAGAAAGAGTGATATTTTCTTAGGATGATAAATTTCAGTGTTCTTTTGTTGAATTGAAATGTCTTTTGACATCTATAATGATGTTGACTCTTCTAGATGTCTGCCATGGCAATGTGTTCTTCTGTGATGTATCAGGTTTAGGTTTAGGTTTTGTTATTATAAAGGGTGATCACTTAATTTCCAATGGCTATAAATATCTTAGGCCAAACAAAAAGAATTATATAACCCATGACATTGAACTTTCAACTATGATGAATGAACTTAAGAGTTTACAATCTTAAATTTTCAGAGAAAGGGTTACTGAGTATCATGAAAAAATATATTGAGTTAATATTCTCTAAAAAATATTATAATCTCTATTAGAGGTGTTGGGTGGAGTACCTATAGTATTCTAAATTTTACATTGACTATAGTTTGGGGAAAGGGAATGTCATTGCTGATGATTTGAGCAGGAAAATATTGACCCAGGCTGTGAAAGAATCATAAGAATAGTGGAACTTGATCTATCTTTTTTCATAGTTTCATATAGAAATTCATGAATTAGGGGATGATATTTTTTTGACCTATGTTTAGCTGACCTATTATCTTCTTGAGATTATTCTTTAGGAACAAAAACTTGATGATGAATTCCTTAACATTATAGACTCTCTTTATGGTAGGGAGATCATTGATGGATGGTCGTTCTCCACAAAGGGTATTCTTTGTTTTTGGAAATTTTCAATTGTGATATTATCTATGAGAAATACTTTGATGAGAAATTTCCATAATTACCAATGGGAAGCGCACCTAGGAACCATTAAGATGTTATATGACTTTGGCATTGATTCTAGTGGCTAGGTATGAGATGAGGCATTGATGGTTTTTTCTCTCATTTTTATACTTTCCAACATGTCATGGCCGAGTAGTAGAGACATTTTGGTTTTCTTCATCCACTTCAAGTGAAAAACTAGAAGTGGAATGATCTTTCTATAAACATTTTGGTTGGGTTTCCGTGTACCCATTAAAAGAATAATGTGATCTGGGTTGTGATAAGCATGATAACCAAATTATCTCATTTTAGGCCCATTTTTGATACAACCAAAGTTGAGGAGATGGGAAATCTATATGTGATAGAGATCATTCATTTTAAAAGAGTTACATGTGTTATAGTCTTTGATAGGGACCCCTATTTTACTTATTTATTTTTGAGAGGCATTTGAGAAGCACTGAGATCCAATGTTTGTTTGAGTACAACATACCATCTGCCAATGGAAATACAGACCGAGGGAGGTATTTAGATTCATGAGGATACTCTTCAGGCCAATGTTCTCAAATTTAGTGGAGCTTGGGATGAACATTTAAGACTGTTTGAGTTTTCCTATAACAATAGTTACCAATGTATGATTTGAACGGATCCTTTTGAGGCCTTTCACGGCTATCCTTATAAATATCAATTGTGTTGGTCAGAGTTTGGTGAAATTTCCTTGGTTGGACTGATCTTGGTTCATGAGATTACATCAATAATTTAATTTATTCATCAATTAATGATGACAAGATAGTGCATCTATAAGTCTTATTCTAATAGAATTTTCAATTAGTGATCAGGTTTTCTTGAATGTTTCACCTTCTTTGGGTCATCGATGGCTTGGGAGGTGAGTTAATCTTTATACTCATTTTTTCAGATCTTTTTTTGATTTTTTAGTATGTTTGGAATTTTTTTATCACTTATAACTTCTTCTATAGTTGAGTTCAATACATAACATGTTCCATGTATCTCAGATACATAAATATCTTTCTGATCCATATCATATCCTGAGGTAGAGTGATCTTGATGTTGAGCCTGATTTATATATGAATGAGTATCCAATAAAGATAGTTGATTCTAAAACTAATCTTCTTAATTGGAGGATGATAACTTTGGTCTAAGTTATATGATATAATAGTTTTGATACTCATGAGAGGTGGGAGAGAGAGACACTGATGAGAGAGTATTGGCCTCATCTTTTTGATATGGATGCTTTTTCATAGGATTTTTGAGGAAATAAAGTTTCAATAGGAGGGAGGTTATAAAATAATGTAACTATTGTTTTGGTACTCCTTGAAACCCATTTTTTAAATGTTTTTAATGGGGGTTTTTCATGGGTTATTTTGGGTGAAAACTTATAATTTCATAAAATTATGGGTTGTGCATTCTTGGCATACAATTTTCTCAAACCATGTACCCACCCAGGGTATACCATGAAAAAATAGTTTCTATTTTAAATTTTGGGGAATGTTTTGAAAAACCTTGCTCCCACATATTATAAACCATGTCCCACATCATAGGGGTTTATGGTTTGAAAAACCATAGGACTCTACCCAACTAACCATGTGCACAAGCCTATTAATTTCCATTTTTTTAATTACCAAAACCCATGTATAACCTCCCAATAAACCATAAATCAGGGTATTATGATTTCCTATGTATTTGGAGCTTTCAAGATGCCATTTTGGATCCTATAAAAATATTAATATGTGAATTAAATCTTGGATAAACTCGTTCGATCCCTCTCATGTAAGATATCTTCTCCTGTTCCTTCTCTCCCACTCACCCTATCTCTACTCCATAAAGTTTGTCATTTTATCATGTTGGTGATGGATCTGAAATGATTTTTTTGAATTTTGATTCTATATTTAAATTTTAAATTTCTATTTCCATTTTTCTTCATTAGAAAAATGGTTGCAGGTGTTGTTTTACGTGATCTATGTGATTAATTGTAGGTTGTTCTGTTGAGATTATCCATTTAAAAAACCCTTTATTTAATTGGTATATTTAAATTTATTTCAATTGAAATACGAAAACACAATTTTATTTGAAATTTGATTGAAATTGATTTGAGATGTAATTTTGGGAAAAACCCCCAATTTCAATGGAATTGGGATTTTGGTTGTGATTTGAAATTGATGTAATTATGAAATTTAATTGGGAACTGATCTTGGGAAAAGTGGAGTAAATTGATTTTATAAGAACTTGTAATTGGTTTTATCTTGTAAAGGTCATTAATTGATTATAAAATATTTTTTTGGTTTTTAAATTGAATTTGACATATATAAATTAGAAATGAGTTGATTCTATTTTAAACTATTTTGAAATAATTTTCCCATTATTGATTGATTGGTTAAGACCATGAAATCTGAGCTAGTAAGTGGGTTATTTGGGAAAACATGATATAATGGTAATTCCCAAGAAATATATTGATTCTTTATATCCCAAAAATAAACCTAGTTTGGAAGATTTTATCCTAAGTGGGATGTTGATGGGTCATATTCAGACGGAGATCTATGTTTGTGTGTGTACATTACCATAACCACTGAAATGAGTTTTTGAGGATCCTATAACATTGAATTATCACACCGTAGGGAAGATGAATATGTCTATTATTTTTATTACTTTGATGTATATTCCATTAATTCAGAAAATTATTTACTCATTCTTAATGATTTATATTAACTTCTTTATATAAAATGTTTACTTAAGCAATTTTTTGAAATGTATCAATAAATTAAAATGAAAATCTTGTTTTAATTTAAATATGAAATTTTACTACAATGAATATTTTTGTTCAAAATTGAAAACATGATTTGGTTTATTTATTATGGAATCTTATTATGGAACATTTGGTGAGACCCTAATGAGATTTTTATCCCAAACTCTACCTTTTCTTTTATGCGTTTGTATATTTACTTCTGCAAAGTTTGACCATGGGGAAAGTGACACCTAGAGGTGGTAGTTATTGTTAATTATTGGGCTTGGAGTACTGTTTCCATTTGGACATGGGGTATTTATCTTGTTCATTAGGTACTTCATGTGATGTTCTATTTGGGTTATTTTTACTTTTTTGGTTTTTGGTACTATCTCATTTGGGATTTTTTCCTTGAGAACACTGACTTGTTACATTTTCTTCCACTTTTTATGTGGAAAAATTATTCCTTATTTTATCTTGAATATTGCTAGGTTCTTGTCTTCAACCCACGGGGATAGATAACACCCTTAGATCTATGTTAGTTCTAGACCATGCATTATAGTACCTGGATATTTGATTCAATTCCTCACAAGTGGTACCAAGGGTAAAGTTGTGCATCTTTCCTTCTGGCCATTATATGGCTATGAAATGTTTTCAAGAATTTGTAGGTTGTTTCGAGTGAATTCCTAGAAATTTGTCACCATAATGATGCTTAAGTCTCCAAGGGTGTATTGGGAGTGACATCACGAGGATTAGTTCTAGCCTTTTCCCTACATTAGATTTGTATAGGTAGAAATCCAAATCTTGTTTTATCTATATTATGAGATTAATCTATCTTTTTATCTTGTTGAGTTATTAATATTATAAATATTCTAATTTCTTCAATGTAGTCTATTGATGTTTTGTAGCATCATTCCTTCTATAGGATATGAAAATATGATGATAAGAGGAAGTTGTTGATGAATGATAGTGAGGAAATCCTCTTATGTACCAAAATCTAGTGAAGGCTATTGTTAGTACTGTCCAAGCTACGGGATAGGCAATTGCACCCATTCCCTTTTAGGCTCTAACTGTGGAACCTTAGAGGGATGAATTCTTGTGTCATTCTCAAGAGTTCCTTCACTAGAATCCACCAACGTTTCAATAATTTAATAATCCTCAAGAGGCTGGGGATTGGTTGAAAAAAAATTTAGTTTATTTTTGAGTTATTAGAAACTCTAAATGCGATCAAGGGAAAATGTCACACCTTTAAGATGGAAGGACCTAATAGGATATAGGGGTACAAAATTGAAATGAATAAGAATAAAGAGTGTTTAGAGTGGAATGAATTCAATGCTCTGGTCATGGATCCACTCTATCTAGAGTCTATAGTGATGGATAAAGCTATGGTGTTTTTCCACATCGTGTAGGATAATAATACCATTACACAATATGAAAACCAATTCAATAATCCTGCTCAGTTTTCACCTAAGATTATATAAAATGAGAAGATAAATACTCAAAGTTTTGATATGCGGATTTGATATGATATTCATTCTCATGTTTTCTTACTAAAGTTCTCCTCTTATGCTGATGTGTTTGATAGAGAATTGATGGTTGAGCTAGACCTGGCTGTTTAGTCAGAGTTGATGGGAGTTCCTTTTTTCACATAGTGGCAATTATATGAGTTCATTCAACTAAAAAAGGAAGCATGATTAATCTTGGGGTGTTTCTTGATATCAGGGTTCTTCAAGTCCTCCTGATGTTCCATTAAAAGGCCCTTTAATTTTCTATTAGTATAGAAAGGTTGGGCACTCGAAATGGGTTTGAAATGAGTCACCAAAGATATGTTGTTCCTTCAGACGCTCAGGTCACTTTCAAAACATCTTTCATGTCTATTATACCCCACATAGTGGAAATGAATAAAATAATTAAATAATCCCTAAAAATCACATTCCCCTATAATCAAATCACCTAAAAGAAATGGGACTACTCAATCATGATGAGAGAAAGCATCATGGGTAACTAAAGAAGATAAGAGACAAAGGTGGGATCCATATCATCACTCATTCATCCGTTGGTGTCGCCTTTCCTTCTGCTCATCCCCGAGTTCTTTGGAAATGCTGACGAAGGACTCATTTTATAGCCAAAATCCACAGCATGGCCTAAATCATCGATTTTAATTTTCATAAATTTTCATCATCATGACGTGTACCTGAGGTACACATCAGGTACTTCCGATCTGATTTCTCCTCTGCAGCGTGTAATCTATGAAAACTTCATATGGTGGTTTTGACTTTGGTCATGTCATGTACCTGAGGTTCATGTAATGTACTTGTCTTTCATGCTGTGTATGCTCCTCATGACTTGTACAACCCATATCTTTTTCACTTCAAATTTTCAGGACATGTACTTGTGTTACACGATGTGTAATAGTTTTTTTCTGGTTTCCTAGTTCGCTCCATCTCCAAAAATTTGTTTTCATTCCACGAGAAAAGTGAAGCAGCACAAAGCTTCATTTGGATCATATTCTCTATAATTTTCATTCCTTTTAGAAAAATTCATTATTTCCTCCTGCAAAACATAAAACAAGTAAATTCATTCCAAAATTAGAAAAATTTATCATTGAAATACACAAATCACCACATTAAAATACCATAAAATATATACATAAAATAGACGTATCAGAGAAACCATGGATTATTCTCAAAATTTAGAGCTTATTGGGTTTAGATAGATATTATCTTCATTTTATAATGTATTTCTAAAAGTTGGATTCTATGATGACCAGTCTAACTCGAAATGGAGTCATGTTTTCTTGGTATGAGAAATTTTAGAGTTCTTTTGTTGAACTAAAATTTCTTTTGGCTAAGGAATCAGCATTGAATCTTCTGGAGGCCATGCATGACTATGTGGTCTTCTATAATGCATTAGGTTTAGGTTTGAGTTGTTTTATTATGTCGGGTGATCACATCATATACTTTTTTTCTTGAAACCATAGGTAACCTGAGAAGAATTACCCAACCCATGAATTTGAACTTGAGATGATTTTTCCAGAATAGTAGCTTGAAAATGAATTATGTTACATTAGAGGCTTTATTTATTGTGGGGATACCATCGCGGACTGATCATTCTCTATAGAGGGTATTTTATGTCTTAGTAATTGTTCTGTTGTTCCATTATCTATGAGAAATGTTTTTATTGTGTATTTTCATAATTCCCATTGTGAATGCACCCAAGTATGAAGAATATGTTCTATGACATGTAGTGATGATTCTGGTGGCTAGATATGAGATGAGATATTGCTGATTTTTTGTATCACAGTTATACATTCCAATAGGTTAAGGCCAAGAACCATAGACATTTAGACGTTCTTCATACACTTATAGTGCTAACTTGGAAGTGGGATGATATTTCTATGGAATTTTTGGTTTGTTTTCATGTACCCATAGAAAGAATAAATCAATATGGGTTACGATTAATAGGATGACCAAATTGGCTCACCTTATACCCATTCATGATATAACAAAAGTCGAGAAGTATGGAAATATCTATGTGGGATATATTGTTTATTTTCATTGATTCCCATATTCTAAAGTCTATTTTTGGGATCTTTGTTTTACTTATTTATTTTGGAGAGGCCTTTAGGAATCACTAGGATCTCAATTTTTTTTAGTATGGAATACCATCAATAGACAAAAGGATAGACAGAGAGAGAAATATAGATTCTTGAGTATATGCTTCATGACTCAATTATCATCCTTGGTTGATATTGGGATGAACATTTAGGATTGTATGAGTTTTCCAATATCATTGGTTTCCAGTCTGTAATCAAAATAGATCTTTTTGAAGAAATGTATGTTCATCCATGTAAATATCTATTGTGTTGGTCGGAGATTGGTGAAAGTTCCATGGTTAGACAGAGAATGGTTAAGGAGATAAAAATTATGATTCATTTGATTCATTAGAGAATTTTGATGGAACATATATTGTATAAGTCTTATTATGATCATTTCCACAGACCATTGTGATTTTGAGCTGGTGATCAGGTGTTCTTGAAAGTTTCACCTCATTTGGGTCATTGATGTATTGGGAGGAAAGGAAAGCTTACTACTCATTTTTGGGACTGTCCAAGGTTGTTGAGAAGGTTTGGAAAGTGTATTATTTCTTAGAAATTATTCCATATTTATTGTTGATACATATCATGTTCCATGTATGTTAGTTATAAAAATATCTTTTTGATCCATATTATGTTATGAGCTGGAGTGATATTGATATTGAGCTTGATTTTTCTCTGACTAAGCATCCAATAAGGATAACTGATTTTGAAACTATGGTAATTTGAGTAAGGGCAATACCTTTGATCTGGTTGATATGGTAGCATGGTTCTGATACTCATGAAATGTGGGAGAGAGAGGCACTGATGATAGATAAGTGACCTCATGTTGTTTTATATGGAAGCTTATTCGATGGATTTTTACAGAAAGAAGATTTCTATAGTGGGGAAGTTGTAAAATCATGTTACTTTTCTTCAGGTACTCCTCAACCCTCTTTTTGATCATGCTTTGACCAAGGGTTTTAATTTGTTTTTTTGGGTGAAAAATTGAAAATTTTGGAAAATTATGGGTTGTGCAAGGTTGGAACGTGATTTTTCCCAAATCGAGCGCCCACCCATGGTAAATTATAAAAACACAAATTGCTAAGGTTTTCATGGTTGGTGCATGTTTTGAAAAACTATGTACCCGCCTAGTAAAAAAATTTCACCACATCAAAGAGGTTCATTGTTAGGGAGTACAGTTTGACAAACAATGTGATCCTGCCCAACTAATCATGCACACATGACTTTTTATTTCCAAATATTTTTTTTAAAATTTATTAAACTACCATATAACCTCCCTCTCAACCGCAAATCTGGGTATTACAATTTAATAGTTATTGGTACATCTTAAGAACCCCTTTTAACTCTTCCAAACCTATTTATATGAAAATAAAATCTTTGAGAAACTCGTTTGATCCCTCCCTGGTAAGGGATATTCTCTTGTAACTTATCTCCCAATCTCTTTATCTCCCCTCCATAGATTTTTTAGATAATATTTTTATTGACGGATATAAAATCCTTTCCATTGAATTTTTATTATTTATTTGTTCGCGAGATCTCCATTACCTTCATTCGTCATTGGAAAATCCCATTGTAGTCATTGCATTACATGATCTCCATGATTAAAGGTATGTGGTTTTGTTGATATTTGACCTTTAGTAAAACCTGTATTTTTTTGATTGATTTAAATTGAATTAAATTGAAATATGAAAATCCAATTAAATTTGAATTGGGATTGAAATTTATTTGGGATTGAATTTTGGGAAAAATCCCAAATTCCAATGGAATTAGAATTTGGGGTGAGATTTGAAATTGATGGAATTGTGAAATTGATTTGTGAACTGATTTGGAGAAAAATGGATTAGAATAATTTGGTAAGAAACTTTAATTGTTTTTATCTTGTAAAGAAATGAATTTATTAAAATCTTTTGTTTTGGTTTTTAAAATGAAATTGTTATATTAAAATTTGAAATGAGGGGATTTAATTTTAAACAGTTTTGATATATTTTACCATTATTGATTGATATCTTGAGAACATGTGATCCTGGGTTGTTAGTGGGTTATTTGGGACAAAAACGCTATGATTTTAATGACCTAGAAATTCATTCATGTCTTAAAACCCTATCATAAACCTAGCTCGACAGATATTATCCTCAGTGGTATATTGATGTGTCCAATTTGTTCTGAGCATGAGGGATGTGTGTTCACATTACCACGATCATAGAAATGAGTGTGTGAGGATCCTATGAGTTGGAACTATTGTACCCTAGGGAAAATGAACTTGTTGCTTATAATAATTACATTGATTAATATTACATTCATTTTGAAACTACATTACTCATGTGTAGTGATTTATATAAACTATTTATATAAAATGTATACTTAAAACATTGTTTGAAATGTATACATCTAGTAAAATGAAAAGAATGTTTTGTATTAAATATGAAACTGTAATTACATGAATTTTTTTTATTTGAAATTGAATTCTTGATTTGTTTTATTTATTATGGAATCTTTTTATGGAACACTTAGTGAGACCCTAATGGTTTTGTATCTCACACCTTACCTTTTCCTTTAGGGGTTTATATATTTTCTTCTTCCAAGTTTGAGTAAGGGGAAAGCACCAATTAGAGGTGGTTGTTGTTGTTGATTCATGGGATTGGAGTGATATGTCCATTGGGACTTTGGTTTTTATCTTTTCATTTGGTACTTTGGATAATGTACTATTTGTATTTGGTTTTACCTATATGGTTTATGGTAATGTCTCCTTTGGGAGTTTACCAGAAGCATATTGAATTCTTTCTTTATCTTCCACTATTTATGCCACAAAACCATTTCCTATTTTATCATGAATTACTCCAAGTTGTAGTTTCCAACCTATAGGGATCGAGAACACCCTTCAGTCTATGTTGGTTCCTTCTCAGGTGTCAGAGTACCTGGGTATCTAGGGTAGTTCGTGACAACACACATGAACGCCATTTTAATTATTCTATAAGGTAGAAAAGAAATAAATTAGATAATATTTTATATTTAAATAATAAAAAATATGTTGTAAAATTGATATTTATTCATTATTTCCATCCTTATGACCATCCATGTGAGGTGGGAATGAAAAATGAATCACATCACTTTGTATAGGCGACAATCCACACACACACGAACAATGTTATAAATTTGCAACGGATGGAAATGGTAAGAAGGTATATATTATATCACTTTATAGAATAATAATTATGTAATAAGTATCATATATATATATATATATTCATTTGATCCATCATATTAACCTCTCATATAATCTGGTGATGAAAAAAACATCACTTTGTGGAGGTGGTAGTCCACACATATGATTAAACAGTGCTTTCATTAACCACAGGATAAAAAATGTGATGAGTAAGGGTTGTACCATAATAATAATAACATTTTATATATGTAATATTCTTATGTTTTTATTTAATCATGGTTAAATAATATTTTAATGAGTTAGAAGAATATATTATATGAAAACTTCCAATTTGGAGTTTTACCTATTATTTGGAAAAACACCATTAGATTACACATTATGATTTATAGGTTGGTTTATTGACGAGACAAAACCCTATTTGTAGTGGGGATAAAGGTTGTGAATGGATTTTTTTAGGTATTGGTTGAGCTAATTAGATTAAGTAGTGTGAATAACAAAGGGAACGTAGTGCCCTTTTATAAATGAGCGGACTGAAACTCTTGTAATTATTTGATGTTTTAAAATATAAAATGGCGTTATTCATGGTAAAGTGGTCAAAAGTCACAAAATATTATTAGATATTATGTTATAGTGTCTAAAAATAATCAACCAATCACATATATACATGTTTTTGAGACATTTTAATCCTTATCTCTTAGTTAAAATCCTTTAATCCCAATTTGACCTTAACCATGATAACTTAAATTTTTACCACGATTACTTATTTAGGTAACAAAAAATAAAATGAAAATTATAACAAAATCTTGAAATATATATTACAAATATGTAATCCAATTTATAAAATTAATATTTTATATGTGTCATAAATTTCAGTTAATTGAGGAAAAAAACACATGAAAAGTAGTTTTTAGGAAAATACCCGATTTAGGAGAAAAAATCATTTTACATTGAAATATAGTAAAGTGTGTACTTACACGATTTTTTGGTTATTGTATAAAAAATTAATATTTTTTTGAATTTGGATTAATCCAAACTTTAATGGAACCATGTAACTATACAATTAAATGCTAAGACACACACATATTTTTTAATTTGAATAAAATGTAACTTATGTTCACAAAAGTCCAGCATTGGTTATCTAATTCAAAATAATGTTTTAAAATGATTTATTTGACTACTTAAAAACTTAATTGTTGTTAAAATGTTTTAAAATGAGTTTATCCATGCTTAAATAATAACATTTTCATGAAAAAGATTATATTTTGAAAAATTGGTATTTCCACTATTCACCAAAAAATCAACAGTTTTAGAAAATTATGAAAATGTATTATTAAGAAATTTTTTTTATGATGGTATAAAAAATTAACAACATTTTATAAGATTAAATTTGTAAAATTTATAAATTTATATTTTAAATAAAACCAGATATTTAATTGAACAAAATGTATCCCTTTTTCAACAGAATTTCTTTATAATATTATGCTAATAATGAAAACATAAAATGAATACATGTAAATCATAAAATTGATTTATTTATAGAATTACATAGGTTTAACCATTACCCCCCTTAATAAATTTAATCATTTCAATTTTATTCAATACATATACAAATGAGGGTATTTTTCCCTCAAAGAATTTCCCTATTCCCATGTTGATTCCTCAATCATGCGAATCTTATATAAATCATTTACCTAGAGAATCACTTTATTTTTCATTAACTTGTCTCTGTGATCCAAAATATGAACCATATTTTCTTTATAGTAAATATTTTATTCCCATTGTACTACCATTGGGATCAAAACACGATATGCATCAGGCACATACCTCCTTATAAAAGAAACATAAAACACATTATATACCTAAGATAAACATATAGGTAAAGATAATTTATAAGAAACTAATCCAAACTATTATATAATTTTATAGGGTCCAATAACACATAGATATATCTTTACCATTTTACTAAAATGAAAAAAAAAATTACAAGCATATACTTTAATAAAAACCAAATCACCCACCTCAAAAAGGTATTTCCTCCTATAATCTGCATATCACTTTTGCCTACTATGAGTTATCCTCATGTGATTTTAAAACATATTTAATTTCTATACAAATTTCCACTACATATTATGATCCCAACAACTTACATTCACTAACTTTGTCACAACATGATGGAGTTCGACAACAATTTCTGTATAATTCCTCAAAAGGTTCCATCTATATACTGGAATTAAAACTGTTGTCATTTGAAAATAATTCAAAAAAAAAGATGTCGATACCAAATTCTTTGATAATATAATGAGAAATCATGAAGAATATCTTACAAATTATGAAATGTTCATTCTTACAGTCCATCAGATTAGGGTTGAAATGTTGTACTAAAATTTAATTTAGTACACAACAATTTTTTAGGTCCCTTAAAAAATTGAGTTTAATCTATGATCATGATCAAATAAAATAGAGAGAAGGACCCCATTTAATCTTATAATATCTTTAAGATAAAGTCTAGCTATTTGATCCAAAGACATGACATCTTTAAAAGAAATAAAATTAACCGAATAATTTAATATATCAACGATAACCAAAATCAAATTATTGTCTTATGTTGTCCTAGTTAATCCCACCACCAAATACATGGATATATTATACTATTTCCATTCAGGAACTAGAAAATGCAGATTCATCCCCTAAAATAGTTCTTTATCAGATTTATATTTTTTAAAAGTTAACTATTTCATAGAAAAATTAGAAATATATTTCTTCCTACCTTCCCACCAATAATATTACCAAATATCTCTAAACATATTAGTACTACCAAGATGAATAGAAAATGGATAGCTATGAGATTCAATTAAAAATTCCTTTATCAACTAGGAATCACTGAATATGCATATCATCTTTCTAAATATGATAACACATTATCTATCAATATTAAACTCAAGAAACTTACCTTTCTTGACTGATCCAACCTTTTCATACAAACCATGATATTCTTTTCAAGACTTCTTATTGTTTTCTGAAAAATGTGACTTCCCTGAAACCTAAACTAAATAGAAGAAGTTTATGGATGATAGTGAATTGTAAAATCATAAAGATTAATCAGTTGTAGCCATATTTTTTCTTCTTGTTCAACACTTTTTTATTAAATACATAATTTACACTTTTATGATCATTATATATTTTACATTTATATCCATGTAGTTTAAACCTCCATATTTTTGAAGAAAAAATAGCTATAGCTAGCTAAAGGTCATGTGTAGGATAATTTTCCTCATGGGGTTTCAATTGATGAGAGACATATACAATAACACAATCTTTTTTCATCAAGACACTACCATGTTCCTTCAATGAAACATCACTATAAATAAAAAATTTACAATTCCTTTTTTGAAAGGATAATACTGGATAATTGACCAATATTCGTTTCAATTCATGGAAGAAATCATCATATTCCATTATCCAGACGAAGTTTACTCCTTTTTTAGTTAACATAGTTAGTTGGCCAGATAATCAAAAAACATTTCTATAAACCATCAGTATTAATGAGGTAATCCATGAAAACATTGAATCTCAATGAGATTTATATGTCTTGGACACTATTACACCACTTCAATTTTAACATGATCAAAAGTTATGAAATATTTACAGAAAACATGCCCATGTAAAGAAATTTTCTATAATGAAAATTTATATATTCTGAATATTCCATAAAAAATTATTTTCTTTTAAATTATGAAAAAAATAATTAGGTGCTTCTCATGGTCCTTATAAAATTTTGAATAAACAATAATATCATTGATAAACAGAACCATAAATTTATCCAAATAATCATGAAACACTTAATTCATTAGATCAATAAAAACAATAGATCTGTTTTTAGCCCAAAAGGAAGAAAAACAACTAATAATGACCATACCTAGTATGAAAACATATCTTTATAATTTCATCCTCTTTCACCTTCAGCCGATGATAACTTAGCTTAAGATCATCCTTTTAAAATAAAAATCTCTTTTGATCTGATCAAAAAAATCATCATTATGAGGTAACAAATATGTATTCTCAATAGTGATGTTATTTTGTTCTCTGTATTCAAGGAAATGTCTCATGAACTCATTTTTATTTTTGAAAAAAATATGGTCACACCAAGGTGAAGTGCTTGAGTGGATGAAAACCGTATCAAGAAACTCTTATAATTTTTTAGATTCTAGAAACTCAAATGAGGCCATTTTTTAAAGGTATTTTAAAAATTACTTGACATAAAGCACCAATTAAATAGTGAATTAAACCTATATATTTTGAATAAAACTAGAAAAATCATTTGTAAATACATCTATATATTCATTTACCACTAACTTATCACTAATTTTAATAGTTCTTTTCTTTTCAATAAAATATTTAAGATAACTTTCACTTCCATATTTTATCAGTTCCTCAACTTCTTGATATATTATTAAAATTATGAACTCATTAATATATATGAATTGAAACTCACTCTAAAAAATTTAATATGAATTTTTTTCCTTGATAATATATCTTATCATGATAAAATGTTATCTAATTCCTACCCAAAATAACAAAAAACATTTAATTGTTATGGAAATAAGGTTTGTAGGAAAAAAATATAACATCTAATCATACAAATTTATGTAATTATTGATCCCTTGTCTTTGATCACCTTTAATTTGGGTTTTGTTTTGGGTATTTTATAGTTATTGACTCCATTTATGAGAAATTTTATTGTTTGAAGACGCTAGTTGTGGTGTGGAAAAACTAGCTATGAAGTACATCATTTTGATAGCTATTACAATTATGGAATGGTTGTAACTTAGGGTGTTGGTTGTTGTATGGATACATGGGATGGATTCATTTATTACTTTACCAGTTTAGGAACTAATATGGTACGGATGATCTGCTATATCATATATAGTTTTGGGGGCTCTTCAAATTTTAGAAAGGCTATGATGTGGGGGAGAGATGTGGCTTAGGAGGCCTTAGGTGTCCCTCTACCATTTTTAGGGTAGCTACATAATGGTGTGTGGGATGAGTCATAACCTTAACCCAAATATATAGAATCTTGTTAAGGTCTGTGATGTGGATTTTGGAGGATAGTTGACTGAGGGTGACAAGAACATGATCTCTTACACTATGCCATCATTTTCCACTTTTTCAGTATTTCTATGTTGTGGCTTTGTGTGCTACAATGCGGGGTTTTTTACATACTTAAAAATAAAAACCATGTTTTATATTCCATACTCATTACACTCAATTTTATTTTACTCCTTTGGATTTTGGAGGCTCTAAAGAGAGGGTTTTTACCCCTTCAACCCCTTTCCTCTCAGATCAGAGTGCTGATGGATGCGACTGATCTCCCATTGGTAAGTGCATCTCTCATGGTTGTGGAATCATCTTCTACACACTTCTATTAATCTTTGAGTGTGATTAATACCCATGTTTTTTATATATTAGATCCTTCTTTTGATGGATTATGATTCAAGGGATTTATCCTTGATCTCCATCACCTTTTAATTTGTAATGTCCCGACCTAGGTTCCACATAATGGTGCCCTGATCCAGTCTTCTACGTGAACTCAATCACACCTCCTCATACCCTAGAGTCTATCGACTACTAGTGATGGTTAATATTAATCATGAGGAGACTATAAACTCTATATAAAAGTACCACAATAGTGTCAATAAATATTAACAAAAATTGATATACCAACAACCAACCAAAATTAAATCACATGATAACAGAAAAAAGAACACAATATCGAAAACTAAATAGTAGATGTGCTAAGAAAATACATATCAAGATTCAAAAGAGAAAACCCAAAATAAATAAATTGTTAATTCCTATGTGGGTCCTAAACCCAATTTCGGTTCCATCATTCATGATTCATCCATACAAAGTCATCTAATAATCACTACTGACCTTATCATGTCCTGCAACCTTGAAATCTATTCAGGTATCGATCAAGCAGCCCGTATAGGGTGTGAGTACAACTCTCTAGGCCACCACCAATTGTGTCTATAACAATATCTAGTCAAAATATTTTAGGAAGTTTTATAAAGAATAAATACCATCTATAATGTAAATAATTTAAATTTATTCAATTACTCTATTTAACTACATAAACCCCCTGGTTCCCAAGGACACACGAACTCTCAATACCTTCTTCATCCCGTGCCAAATTCTAAACTATCCCCAAGGGATACCATATACCTAAATTCCATTATTACCATTCATCATATCAATTCATATCTAAATTACATTATTACTATTCATTATCTCAATTCACATATGAATTCCATTGTTACCATTCAGTGTCTCAATTCACATATGAATTCCATTGTTAGAATTTATCATCTGAATTCACGTTTGAATACCATTTTTATCCTTCTGTGTCTCAGTTTGACATATAAATTCCATTGTTACTATTCTCGATTCACATTTTCATACCATTGTTACTATTCATTGTCTCAATTCACATTAGAATTTCATTTTTACCAATAATCATATCAATTCAAAATATATCACAATAATAAAATATCACATATATCACAATTTCACAATATCAAATATATCACAATGCCACATATAACACAATTACACCATTAATTAACTCACCAATTAATTAATAAAACTTGACAATTTCATATTCATATCATTCCATTAAATAATTAAAAAATTAATTAATCACATCAAGACCATTAATTAACCCAAAATTAATTAATCATTTCAATTCTATTAATTAATTCAACAATTAATCAATTAAATCAGTTACATTAATCAATTAAAAAATTTGTTAATGAAATAAATTCCATTAATTAATTCAATAATTAATTATCCAAATTCCATAATCTGAATATCCCTAGAACTAATTAAATAATTAATTATTCCAATTCAACGATCTCAATATCCCCAAATTTCACAGTCCCTAAATTAATTTGTTTAACTAATTAATTAATTCCCTTTAAGAAACTAAATTGATAATAATCCAATATCAATTCTACAATTACATACACGTATTTGAAATCTAGACATCAGGTTTTAAATAATAGACCACCTACCTCAATTCATTGATGATCGAACACACACAAAAAATACCATTTTGAAATGGAATAACGATGAAGAATGAGATCTAGAATAGATTACTAAAATAAAAGATAAAAAATCAATATCCAACAATCCTAGAACTAGATACAACAAACCCAAATCTAGATCCAAAAAAATAGAGGATAAATTTCTTCTGAATGATTAGGTAGAGATGAGAGATAACTAGAAAACCACATGGGATAAGATTCTCTTACTGGGAGGGATGCATATCTTCAATCTAGTCTTAAAATAATGAAGAACAGAGGTTGGGAGCCCTAGGAATTCAACTACGAACCTCCAAAAATGAGAGTAATTGAATATTCCAGAGTTAGGGTCAATTATTAGTTAAGATGGGGTTTTTGGGAATTTTAAATATAAATTTTGATTTATATAAAAATACACCAATATTTTCATGGGTTGGGGCGCACTGTTTTCCAAACCCTGCACCTTAACTATGTGCCTATTAGGGGGGGGGTACACTGTTATACCTAAGAGGGAACACTATATAAAAAACCATGCACCAACTATGAAATCACTCTATGTTTAGGTTTTCTATTTCTTTCTGGCCCAGGGTGCACTATTTGAGAAAACTCTTCACCAACTGTGCACTTAACCTCTTCCTTCCAAATTTCAAAATTTTCATCCAAACTCACCCCAAGGTATAACCCAAAAAATAGTAATCAAAAATAGAAAAAATAGTAGTTATAAATAGGTCTGATACATATCTATAAAAGGCTAGGATATTGCAATCTTCCCACCTTATAATATATTTTACTCAATATAGAGTCCCAAGAATCTCTAATATTCCATGTCAAAAAGACAGGGCATTGAGCCCACACAAATTTTTCTCTTTCGTATGTTTTCCCCTACAGATGTCCATGATACCAAAATACATAAACTAATGGTACAATCATTCACCAAAACACTTTATGACCATGATCCAACACATGTATCAGATTCTTTCCAAAGGGCACATCAACGTCAAGATCCACATCAACTGTATTGAACATAAGAGAAGGGCTGTGTTGTTACTGTTGAAGTTGTGACTCATTAAAGACTTCATGCATAACATTGTTCCTCTATAGTAGATACAATTAGTGTTCCACCAAACCGATTCTCTCCACAACCTAAAATGATCCAATAAACCTAGGAACAAACTTTCCCTATCTCTATATCCTATGCGGACCCAATCTAGGAAACACCAAAAGGAATCTACAATCACCCTATTCAAACTATCGGGGTCATCAACGTCTATCGGTATACTACTTATTTATACTCTAAGATATATACATGAACTTAGGAATAAACTAAACCTACTCTAATGTCTCATGTATATGTCTCATTCCCAATATTTGTGACTCACCTACCTACATCCAACTTAAAGGTGATATGTATGTCCAACCATAAATTGGCTCATATGGTGTCATCTAAATTGTTTCGTAATATGTTTTTATATAGGAAGACTCTAACAATTCTAGGTGCTTCACCCAAGTTCTCCAAAAGTCAAGGACACATGCTCATAGCATGTCATCAAGCACCTGAATAGAACACTCCGAATACCCATCAGTCTATGGGTGGGATGGAATACTCAAAAAAACCTATATACCAAGAAAATTCTATTATCCTTGTTAGAATCATAATGTAAATCTTGAGTTACATTATGAAGCTACAGTATGTGGAGCACCGTGAAGATGAACTATCTCCCAAACATACAAATATCACGACCACTCCATTGAGAAAGTATATCGTATATATAAGAAATGCACTGCCTTTTTCAAATGGTACACAATCACCCAAATAACATCATTCTTATGAAGCATCCTCAGGAGTCCCATAAACAAATCCATGGTAATGTCATCCCACTATCAGTCCAAAATGGGAAAGGATTTTGGTAAACCACGAGGTGACTAATGATAATCCTTCACCTATTTATAGGTATAGAATCGTGTCACGAACCCTGGTATCTCCTTCTTCATTCTTATTCACCAAAACTATTTCCTTTGGTTATGATGAATTCTGGTCACACATGGATGAACCACCCACTTAGTGGCATGAAATTTACGTATCAGCTCCTCCCACATACTCATAGTCACAACGATCCAATTCCAGAAATATATGATCTCATCCGCAATTATTCTCTAATATGAATGTGACACCCCACCTTCATGACTTTCCCTCAAGGAAAAACATTCCAGATCCTCATACTACCAATATCTGATCCATCTCAAAATTATAGTCTCCACTGAAACTGATATGAGAGTCTTCTAATCCTAACTCTCCAAAACCACAAAAATAATCTCCACTATTAAATTCATCATCTTCCACTCATAACTATACTATTAAACTGCCTATGTTTAATTTTTTTTCATAAAGAATCCACAAAAATATTCCACCTATCAGTTGTATATTATATCTCAAAATCAAATTACTACATGTACTAAACCCATATCCACTAACAGAGATTCAAATACTACTTACAAAGGATATAATTCAAGATCATGTGATATGTATATACAATAATATTCTCTCTGAATAGATAATACCACCAACAAATCAAATCATAAACCACTGTAGATAACTTGAGTTCATGCATTGGGTATCTCCATTAATGTGGCCTTCAATACTGAGACCCGTATGTCACGACCCTGACCCCAGAAGTCTAGAAATGGTGCCTCAAACATGGTGTGCAATTTTCATCATAAAAATAGGTATAAAAAAATTGAAAATATTTTTCCAATATAGAGGATCGTTTCAGTTTAGGTTCTTTTAAAATCTGATGTTTTAGAAACACTTCTTCCAAAAACACGACAGGGTTAAACCAAAAATTGATGGCATCACAAAGAGCACTCAAAGCATGGGAAAAACTGCTAAAATCCTATAAAACATAAATTAAAACTTAGGGTGGGCATACAAATTCCCATTAAGGGGTTTTAAAACATTTAGAGAAAATCCCTTATAAACAACCACCTTATAAATAATCATAAAACATTTTTTAAGAGGAAGACATTACTTTTCGAGGCACATCATCAATATTTTCAGAGGTAAAATTCCATTCTCATGAAAGATAATTTCACTTACTTAAAAAATTCTAACAAAATATGAATCAATGTGAGAATGTGTAAGAAAAGAGATGTACATAAATCATAACTTGGCTAATCCAACTCCAAAAGCATAGTTGTGATTATAAGCATTCATATCATGATTCATTAGAACATAAAAAGAAATTCATATTGATTTTACATTAGATACTTCTTCCGTGTATAACATTCCATTTTAATATTTGGTTATGCCTTATGATTTCACTTCCATTATCATAGAAAATTATTACCTAAGGATCAACAATCCCTTGGTTGATCATTTACCATTACATCATGAGGAAAGGTATAATTCCGGACTTTGTCAAGACCTTGCACCAAGACTGTATGGGTAAAAACACAACATTATTGGGATTAACTACCTTACATAGTTATGAACAATGATATCATCACGTTCACACATCATTTCACTTAACTCATGAGACTTCATCACTTTACCCAATGCATTGGATCATTGTATAATTCCGGGTGCACCCGTCACATCATTTTACGTCCAATACATTCCTTATATTTCTTAGCATGGTGTCATCTTTATAGTGTTCATACTACATAGAAAACATACATTCTTAATCCATAACCATTTAAATACATTAAATTACTTTAATTGAACTATGAATTGAGTGCAAAAGAACTAGATTTGTTAGTTCCAGATTTAACAATGACGTGCAGGAACTAAAACAGTATACCCTTACACATGTAGTAAGAATTAGTTCACATAAAATGATGGGTTATCACATGAAATAACAACACTTTCATTAAACTCTTAAGAACATTACCTTTTTCTAAAACCATGTTTACATGATTTGACATTGGGATACTCATTTAATCCAAGAAAAGTGTAAATGTTAAATCATACATTATATATAATCCAAAGCATTTCTTGTGACAATTGGGAAAATACTAAGTGTGAATTATTTCTTAGAGAAATGTTCATGCATAAAAGAAATAATTAAACATGTGTACTCATGCATGGGTGTATATTTATACATGACCATGGAATCTATCATACCATTTTCTGAAGAAATAAAGTTTGAAATAAAAGTGTGTATTTAATGTGGATTTCAAACTCAAGGAAAAATCTTATATATATACATATATATGTACACAAGGTGAATGCTTGAAATATTGCGTAACCCAAACAAGAATAAATAGATTCATGCAACCGTTATATTCCTCATAATCATGTTTTAGACAAATAAGGATTGGTTTTATGGAATCTTAGATGTTACCAAACTACACATACATGAATTATATTTAAGGGTACACAAAAAACGTGATAGATTAGAACCCTTGCGTGTTGTTTCATGTATTGAAAAGAAAACAATTATTGAAAACAAAACATCACTCGTCAAAGTTCATACACCCAAAAAAGTTGGTATGAAGAACCCATATAGTATTTCGAAATTTCAAAATAGGTTAGGACAAACTTATATAATCTGTGAAACATTGAAATGGACAGGAATGATTTTTTATGTTTGAATCATAAACTCCTTTCATGCGTAATATACTCAAAATATATTTTTATAATCCATGTGAATTAAGGTTTAGAATAAACTGAATATATATATATATATATATATATATGTGGATAGATCCATATATATGTAAGAATATATGTGTTTTACAAAAATAAAACATAGAAAAAATTTATCCCTTACATGATTTCAGGAGTGCAACAAGGCAGAGTCGTGGACGTTTTCACATCAAGGGGATGAAAACAGGTATTTAAAAGTACCAAATATATGTTTTATATAGGTGGTATACACATATTATATATATAATGTTTAACTAATAAGAATATAAACAAAGACTTAACATTTGACCGAGACAAAACAATCCAACGTGTTTCTTAAAGTGAGAACTCAAAAAAAATTAGTGATTAAAATATATATGTATATATATATATATATATGTATATATATATAGTTTGTGGAAAACATGAATGGAATAAATTGGGTTTGTAAAAATAAAATAAAAATAGAAAGGATAAGGGTAGAATTCAAGGTCGTTCCAAGGGGAAAGGTGGGGGATCTCGAGGAAGAAGAAAATAAGAAGAAGAAAAAGAAGCAGAAGATGAAGATGAAGGCAGAGAAGAAACCATGGGCGACCAACTGGTTAGCGTGAGGTAGAAGAAGAAAAAGTGAAGAAGAAATACAGAGATGAAATTAATGGTCCAGATCGATTGATCTTTGACTGGACGGTTCGGGGTTTACGTGGTTTTTTAAAACTCTCGGACAGTCAAGATTAGATCTAATGTTGATCGAACGGTCCATAAAAACATGGTGGTGTTCCAAGGTTGTTGAGGGTCGAACGTGGAATCAGAATCGATGGCCTAGATCGTGCGCGACATGATCCAATGGCCCATATATGATCCTAGATGATTTTTAGCCGTCCCACATCAAAACGGTGAGGGGTTTTGCGGTTCTTTATAAGCCTGAGGCTCCGAACAAAGGATAAAAAAACACACAACACACACTTAGGGAGCCTTATACATGGGCTCTCACCCCCACATGCCTCGACCTACCTCTGCCTTTCCATGACCTTGTGCCCACGGTGGCATGCCCATGCGCTTCTGCTCCCATGCGCCCTTCGGGGATCCTATGCCCATGCTCGGGCCGGCCTTGGCTTGGGCTGAGGGCTAGGCTCAGTCAGCTAGCATGAGATACCTCCCCCGGCCTAGCTATAAATGGCTGTCCCTAGTGGGTCTATTTTTTATAAAATCCCATATTTCAATGTTATAAAGTCTCAAAGAAAAATAATCACTATATAGAAATTATCTTTTCAAACATGACTTATTTTAAACATTAGAAGGTTAATGAATAAAAATTAGAGTTTTTATTAGTTAAAAGTATTTCTAAAATTATTTATAAACACTAAACCTTTAAAATACAGTGTTGTAAATTGAAAACTAGAAATTATAATACTAGTATTATAGATGTCAAAACTTATTTTAATCAATAACATAGTTTAATTAAAAGAAATTAAGCATAGTTTAAAATACTTTTTAAGAAATGAAAATCTTTAAAATGTATTTGAAATATTTGTAAAGTGTTTTGAATTCCTTTATACATTTCAAAATAACTTAACAATAATTCAAAATGTTTCACCATAATCAGAAGTTATCTTATAATTTCAAATTCATAAATTTTAGAAAACTAAGTTGTACTTAAATACTTTTAGTTAATTATCTACAAGGCCAATGACTATAATTATAGCCTTTCGTATTAAACAGTCACCCAAGTAAATGGTCGGGTTGTTTCCTTATAAAAATGCATTAGAGTATTCCAACATCAAACACTGAGACATAGAAGATGACACTCTTTATCCCTCTAATGCGCAGTATGATTGTTGTGGTTCTAGTTATATTGTTCTTAGTCATGGTGGATCTGAAGGAAATCCATTTTTTTCTTGGAATGTACATGGGGATTTGGGGTCTTCTGCTGGTCGTTATGGGCCTACTTCTAGAAATTTTTGGTTAGTCACAGTTCTTAGGCCTTGTTTTCATGTATCTTTTTCCAGTGTTTTAAATGAATAAAAAGTGTTGTGTTTATTTTGCGGGCATCATTTAGATAAAAAAAATACTAAGACTAGTGTAATAATTAGAACAATTATTACTTCACAAATTATGTTCGGGGTGTCACACTGTACAGCAAAACTTGATATCCATATATAAACAAAACTCTATGTCCTATTACAAAAGCGTCCCAAAACACCATATACTCCTCATCATGCTTAGGTAGGATCAAGATTGGTCCTGATCTCATGTTCTTCTTAAAATCCAGGAAAGCCTTCTCACATGATTCTGACCATTCATACATTATCCACTTCTTGGTCAAGCTCAAATGTTATGCTTCAAAATGGTAAAAGTCTTGGATGAACCTCTAGTTATATCCGGCTAATCCCATTAATCTATGGACATCAAAAATTTTCTTAGGCTTCTCCCAAGATACAACTTCTTGCACCTTCTCTAGGTTCATTGACACAGATTCCTCCAAGATGATGTGACCAATGATGTATACCTAATTAATTCCAAACTGACACATAGATTGTTTGACATATAATTGATTCTCTCTCAGTGTACTCAAGATGATGTCTAGATGTTTGCATTATCATAATGAGTCTTGGAATATAATAAGAGGTCATACACAAGAACTAACAAAATATGATCTAGTTACGGATGGAAGATTATGTTCATCAATTCCATAAACACTATAGGAGCATTCATCAACCCAATATACCTACTTCTAAATGAATATTTTGTTATATCAGAAGGTCAGACACTCAATTGATGATACACTGATCTTAATTCAATCTTTGAGAAGATACAAGATCCCATAAACTATTCAAAGAGATCATCAATATACAAAAGAGGATACCAGTTCTTCACTATTGTCTGGTTCAAATTCTGAGAATCTACACATAAGTTGATGTACTCAACAAAATAAACGCCTTATACATCCAATGTTCTAGATTATTCTTGATCTCTTGAAGCTTAGTTGGTGGAATTCTATACGGTGGAATAGAAATTGTCTCATCCCCTAACATGAGCTCAGTGGTAAATTCCACATCTCTCTCAGGTGTCAGTCTTGGGAATTCTTCTAGAAACTCATCTTGAAACCTATCCACCATAGGTGGAAACAAATCATGATTTACACCTTAGTCATCCAACAAAAAACTAGACACATGGTTAGTGATCACCCTCAGTTGTTGCAGAAAAGGACTTGCACAGATTTTATGGATATCCCACTCTCCTCGGTGGATATATTTGTCACCCAAAGGAGATGTAAAAGTCCCTCTCATAGGGTAACAATTAATTTGGGAATAGTATGATACTAATAATTAGATACCCAAAAATTGGTGGAATCCTGACATTTCAAGGATATAAATACCCTGTAGAAAATGATTCTACCCAACCTCAAGATAACACCCCTTTCTCAAACATATGTCCCTTGACTGCACCCCCAAAGGTGTTTATATCATCATCACCCTACTCATGAACTCCACCAATGGGATCGAACCATTTATAATTCGTGTAGATATAAATGAATTAGAAGAACCATTATCAAATGAGGCACTAAATAATGTACAATATTAATGAATATTACCTCTCACTATCTATGGTAAAAACTATTTATCCACTAGTATAGGATAAACTAGATGTAACTATCCATCCCCTCTTCCCTATGATGTAGTTTTTGATCCCTGAGTTTCACCACTCTAATGATATGAGAGATCTTTTTCATTAGTACCTTGTCCACTTCCTCTACCTCCATGACTAGCAGAACTTCAGCAAGTAGACTTATAATGTGCAGAAGATCCCCTTCCCACACTTTGGTTTTTCCTAGATCCTCCATCATTACCTGTATTTTGCAGGTTCCTGTAGAACATATATAGATTTCCCATTATACTACAATATATGCTCTCTACCGGTGGCCGGGGACAATGCATATGATAGTGGACCAACCTACCACACTAGTGGTAGAAAATATAGGTAAGATCATCAGTAACTGATCCTTCCCCCTAGCAACTCTTCCTACAATACCCCTGCCAACACTCTCATAGAGATGATTCCTACTCTCATAATTCATACCTATTGATAGTCAAATAGAAATCATCTACCCTCTAATAGAAGCCTCCATCAGGTTCCCCTCAGTAATAAGAGCCTGATCCACCACCTCAAAAAACATCTTTAACAGAAAGAGGTTAACTTGGGACTTAATCACACATTTATGCCCTTCTCGGAAACATATTTCCATATATGTATCATCCCCTGAAATCCCTAGAACAAAGTGTTGCAAGTCTATTAAGTGACCCACATTGTTCATCATAGACATACTCTATTGAATCAACAGCATGAAATTAGCTGCTTTCTCCTACCTTAGTGTCTCTGGATAAAATTTATCTAGGAAATTCTCCAAAAAGTCCTTCCAAGAAACCTCGTTCATCTACCTTATCTGGGCATAAACATCCCACATGTGCTTCACTAATCCCTGTATCATATAAGATGAAAACTTTAACCTCTTCTCAGTAGGAGTCTCTAAATGATCAAGTTTAGTCTAGATGGACTTAATTCAGAACTCTACTACCTCTGGTCCACCCTTTCTAGTTAAAGTCATAGGGTGATATAACTGAAACTATTATGTAATATTAGACATGATTTTCACAACCCACCCTAGGTATATTTCTATGAATTACATAAGTTGAAAAAATTTCTCTTGAAACTACAACTTCCTCACCTATTACTATCATTACCTTAAGTTCCACTACTAGAGGAGCATCTCCTGCCATGTCCTCTAATTATCCTCTCAATAAGAATCATAGTGGAGGAATATATCTACAATGTTAACCTACATCTTATGAAACATAATATAAATTTAACACATTTTCATATGAGTAAAATCACAATAAGGACAAGCATTTTTTCCCCAAAACCTCACAACATGGTCAAAATCAAGGCGCTACCACTACCCTTAACTATCCTACATATAGGTCAAGGTTAAAAAGATAACAACATTATCAATTTCAATTTTATAATTATACGCCCATTTATTTCGATTTTGTATCATTTCAAAATTCTCAATTTAACATTAGGAACTATTTTCTGTTCAAATACACAAGAAAATAAAAAAAATATCAAGTCCAACAACTTACCCTAAACCCATTTTACCGTGTGTTCCTAAAAATTTTTATTCCAAAAAATATTTTTTAGCTCCTAGAATGATTAATTCTTACTCAAAACTCATGCCATTCTGAGCCATGAGTCAAATCTCATAAAATCTAAGAATCAATTATCCTATTAATCAACAGGTGCATCACTTGAGGTGAAATATTATAAACTGTAATAGCACACATTAATAAAAACAATCCAACTATGGGTTCTTGTATTTTACCCTTGTACATGGGTTAACTTATCCCATGAATGAGATATCAACCAAGACCTGAATCATCCTATTACCTTATCTACCTTTCCCAAATAGTATGTCAAAAGAAAAATAAAATAAACCACTCTAATACCACTTTTTAACATTCCGACCTGGGTGCCACACACTGGTTCCTTGAGCGGGTTTTCTACATGACCTCATGTGAACCTCCCCATAAACCATAGGCTACCAACTTGAAGTTTGGGTCAATATCATTCAAGGGGAGACTATACCCTCTTTATCAAAGTTTCACAATTGTGGAAATAAATAATAATAACCATTGATATAACAAATAACCAACCAAAACAGAAACAATTTATAACCAAAATAGGAATAAAATATCCAAAACTAGGTATTATATATGTCATAGAAATATTTTTCAAGTGTAAATATGAAAAAACCAAAAAAAATAAATACAATGATAACTCCCAAGTGGGTATTGACACTACGTGTAGTTCTCTCATCCATGATCCATCCCAACTCAGTCATCTAACAAAGGCTCTTTCCCTTATCATTTCTTTCAAACATGAAATCTATTTGTATTCTAATCAGGTAGCCTGATTATGGTGTGAGTACAAATCATTAGGCCACCACCAACTATCTCTATAACAATATCCAGTAAAATAGTGTATGTAGTTGTATAAAGAATAAATATCATCCATAAGGTAAATATTTTACAATTATTCAATTACTCTTTATTTAAATACATAAACCACCAGGTTCTCGAGGACACCTGAACTCTCAATACCTTCATTGGCCCATGTTGGAGTTTGAACTATCCCTAAGGAATACCATATATCTGAATTCCACTACTATCATTCCTTATCATAATTAATATCTGAATGCCATTATTATCATTCATTATCTCAAGTCAAATCTGAATTCCATTACTACCATTTAGTATCTCACTTCACATATGAATTCCATTGTTGCCATTTGTAATCTCAATTCACATCTGAATTCTACTCATACCATTCATCATCTTACTTCATATTTTAATTCCATTGTTACCATTCATTATATCAATTCAAATCTAAATTCCATTATTACCATTCAGTGTTTAATTTAACATATGAATTCCATTATTATCATTAATCATCTCAATTCAAAATATATCACAATATTACAATATCACATATATCACAATATCACAATGTCACATAAATCACAACATCCATATTAATTAATTCACCAATAAATTAATCCAACTCAAAAATTTCATAATCATATAATTCTATTAATTTATTAAATAATTAATTTATCACATTATCTCCATTAATTTATCCAACAATAAACTAATCATTTCAATTCCATTAATTAATTAAATAATTAATTAATTAAATCAATTCCATTAATTAATTAAATAATTAATTAATCACATCAATTCATTAATTAGTTCATTAATTAATTAGTCAAATTACAAAATACCAATATCCTAATAATTAATTCAACAACTACTAATTCCAATTCAATGATATCAATATCCCAAACATTTAGAATCCCTAAATTATTTAGTTTTCCAAATTAATTAATTAAATTTAAGAAACTAAATTGAAAATCACCCAATTGAAATTCAACAATTACATACACATAATTGAAATAAATACTTTTAGATTTCAATAATATACCACCTACCCCAATTTGTTGATGAGTGGTCACCCAATGGAAAATCCCAATTTTAAATGGAACAACGGTGAAGAACGAGATCTAGAATGGAAACCTAAAATCCAAGATCAAAAAATCAAGATCCATAAATACAAGATCTTGATCCAAAAATACCAGATCAAGATACTACAAAATAATGGATAATGTCCCTCTAAATGATGAGGGAGAGACAACAGAAAAGAAAAAAAACCACACTAGATAAGATCCTCTTACTGGGAAGGGTGAAAATCATCAATTAGATCTTTGAATTGTGATAAATAGAGGTTGGGATCCCTAGTAATTTTTCTGGGAGATAAAAAATGAGAAGAATCAAATATATCCATGTTAGGGTCCATTTTGGGTTAAAATGTGGGTTTTAGGAATTTAAATATAATTTTCGAGTCAACTAAAAATCCCCACATTGTTTCTGAGGCAGGGGTGCACTGTTCTCCAAAGTGTACACCTTAACTATGGATCTCTTCTGGGAGAGGGTTACTCCTAAGAGGTAACACAATTTGTAAAACCATGTGCCAAACTTGAAATATATCTCTATTTGGGGTTTCATGGTTTTCTTTCCCATGACACACTATTTGGGAAAACTATTCGCCAACCGTGCACTTCCTTTTCCTTCGAAATTTGTCAATTTTCATCCAAACTCATCCCAAGGTACAAAACAAACAAAAATTACTCACAAATAGAAGAATATTACTTCTAACCATTTTCAAGAAATATCTAGAAAATATCGAGATCTTATAGAATCTCCATTGGCTGTTCGCAATATGGGTGATTGATTGATCATGTGATTAATGGTTAGAGGTTCCATAAGGATTTTTCTAATAATAAAATACTTGATTTCTTTGTTGAATTGATATTTATTTTTAGATTTTTTTTCTAAACATTGAATTGTGATGATTTTACGATTTATTTCCAAGGAGTGATACTTGCAAAATAATACCTATTTTTAAAGGAATTAAAAATATGAAATTATTTTAGAAGATATGTTTTGAAATTATTTTATGTTGATTCTTGAGAAAAATGGATTTAAATAAAGGATTATTTTGAAATGTTTGAACTCGATGAAAACCTATGTTTTGGTACTTAAATTGAAATTTCATGTTAAACATGAAATTGGGAAGTTGAATTACAAAAAATTAATAGATTTGAAATGCATGATTTTCCGAAGATTGATTAATAGAAAGAACATGTGATCCCATGTATTTAATGGGTGACCAGGACAAGAATGAGGGGACTCTATCTCCCTAGAAATGTATTGATGATGGAAACTATAACTAAACCAATTCTAACATGATTTTCTATGGATATGGTTTTGATTGATTTTTCCACTATGGTTTGAGACTTAGCTATATGTGCACACACATTGAGTAGTGATGTTTGAATAAGTATTTGAAGTACCATATAGCTAGGAACTAACAAACCTCATGTTTTAGGGCCATGTTTCTTTTTTATTATTTGATTATTACTTTCCTGTGATTGTATGGAAATTTTATTGATGTACTTTTTTTATGAAAACTTTTCATTTAATACTATTTTGATATACTTGAAATATTCTTGACATGAAATAATATTTTGAGTAAAAATGTAAAAATTGAGTTCAATGCTTTATTTATTTAAAATTTAAGACGAAAATTGTTTATTTTTATTAGAGATACATATCGAACATTTGGTGAAATCATACTGGGATATTTTACTCATGCCCTACCTTTTCCTTCAGATGTTTGTAGATCTTATTACACCTCGTATGGGAAAAGGGAAAGTACTACTTGGGGGTGGAATTTGTTCTTGATTCACGAGACATTTGGGTGATAATTGTAATCAAAGGGGATATGATCCACTCATATAATGGAGTTAGGAGATCCTTTCTTGATAATTCGATGATGTTATTTTGGTTGATGTTTTCTTTGGCATATGCCTCTATTTATGGTAATTTCTCCTCGAGGAGTGTTTGTAATACCAAATATTTATTGATTTATCTTCTGCAATTATATATTTATTCCTTATAATTATGTACAAATCATTCCATTTGACTTATTGTTGATTCATGGTGTTATATTCAATCCCAAGGGGATTGGTAACACCCTCTGTGTCATGTCAGGATAGGATCAAGTATCAATGTTCTAGTGTATTTAGGATGGGTTGTGATAAAATTGTATTAAAGGGTAGGTTGTACATCATTCCATGATTTTAGTATGGAGTATGGGATATCCGGGTAGAAAAGAGGTAGGATTATCAGGATGTAAGGGGTAGTTATGTGTGATTTTCTAGCCATCTATCATTATAGCGAGGCTAAGTCACCATTGGTGTTTGGGAAAAGTGTCCTTGAAGAATAAATTGATCTGATTCTATTATTTTTACCAACTTTATCGGTGTTTTTTAAAATTCTAGAAAATAGAATCCTATTGATGGAATCGATATTCCTATATCTATTGAATGAGTTGATGATCTGAGTATCCTTGTTGATGATTTAATATTTTCAGTTGATTTTGTATAGTACCATGACCCCAATAATATTTTCAAACAAACATTTGGATGTATATATTAATGAAACATGGAACGTCAACCCTCCAGTTGAGCATAACCTCATTGAGACAGTGTTGTGTAGTGTCCATGATCTGAGAAATGTTGTTTCACTCATTCGTGTTCAGGATCATGTTGTGGAAATTTAAATGGATGAATCTAGAGATATTTCTTAGGATATTATTCACTATAATCCACCAAAATTACAACATTTTAATGTTTCTAAAAAGGTATAGGATTGGATGAAAAATATTGAGCAACATTTTGAGTAATTGGAAACACCAAACTCAATTATGGTAAAATGAGTTACCTTCATGCTTTAAGGACCTAGCAGTAGGTGGTGGGATTCAATGGTTATAGTGAAGAAACATAGCGACCTAGAGTTAAAAGACTATACATCTATTTTCATAGTGAAAATATATATAGAATCAATGGTTTTATAAAAGTTCATGGATTTTATTAGCCTCAATCAAGATGATAGAATTTTGAATCAATATGAAAACTGATTTGATAAACTTGTTTAGTTTTCTCATAAGGTAGTTAAAATTAAGAATATTAAGGCCCTAATTTTCACGATGGATCTTTAATTTGATAGTCAATATTAGGTTTTCATTTTGAGGATCATTTCATATCTTGAAAAGTTATATAGATAATGGATGGGTAAGCTTGATCTAGCTAACAAGTATGTTCTTTTGGGAATTTCTCTTACTACAAATGGTATTTATATTAGTGATTTTAAAGGATGGAGATATAATGAAAAGCCTCATGGTGGATATCAATAGTAAAAATCATCCAAATATTATTTAGTTCTTGGTATCATCATTTTTACATGCTCATATTGTGGAAATGTTGGGCATTCCAAGTGAGCTTGTGCTGATACAGTGAACATTTGTAGTTCACTTGGTCACTATGGCCACCTATCAAAAACAATTCCTATATTGTTTCCCCATATAGTGTAAAATGATCCTTATCACCTAAAGGTAATGTGTTTTAGTTATATTCTTCAATAACTAAGGGGTTCTATCCACATAAATCTAGAATGAATCTTCATCATGTAGTGGAAGAGTATCCTTTAAAAGCCGATGTAGGTCCAATGATAGTGAGAGGTACCATAAATATAGTTTCACCTTAAGTGACCACTTTATTTAATACTTTTCCATCCCATTTGTTTCTATCAACTCTGGTTGTATATTTTCTAAACCTTAATTTAGTGATTATGTACTATGTGATGGATATTACTATTCCCCTTAGAATGAAGAGAGACCAGGGTCTCTGATTCCCTTCTTGTACATTCTCTTTCATAGATATTGATATAATATGATATTTTCTACTTTTTAACATGAAATCTCTTACCATCATTCTCACGATGGATTGGATTTTTAACCATAAATCCAAGATTGAATCCTATCTTTGATGGGCCTCCATTACTTCCCCTGAGGGGATGCGCCATGTTCTCCAGAGAGAATGAGGCCCAAGATCAAGTAGAGTCGTACCTCCACTTCCAAAGTTGGGTAGAGTGATATATGTGTTTTCTTTTGACAAAGATTTATAATTTTTGAGTGGTGATAGTCCTCTATTGGTAATCTAGTTTCCTTATGTGTTTCCATATGACATTTATATTTTTTATTGATTAGGGAAATAGAATTCTCTATTGATTTGGTATCATACACCCAACCCTTCTCTATTACTTCTTACCATATAGATCCTAATTAACTGAAAGATTTGAAAACACACCAAGATGATTTTTTATATAATGGATTTATATGTCCTAGTGTGTCGCCTTGGGCGGTTCTAGTTATTTTTTAAATAAATTTTATTGGAAACATCCCCATTGTGTTGATTATCAAAAACTAAATTGAGTCATTGAAAAGAAAAAATATTTTTCTCCTCATATAGAAAATTTATTTGACTAGTTGAAAGGAAAAAAGTGGTTCCCAAAGATCAATCATTGATCTTGTTATCACAAGTTGAGAATCAAAGAATATGGTGTCCCAAAAACTACCTTCAAGAGTCTGCATGGTCATTACGAGTACCTTGTTATGACATTTTTGATAACCAATGATCCAACAATTTTTATGCTGATGATGAAAAGTATATTCCATGAGTATTTTTATTAATTTATGGTGGTATTTATAGAATCTAACTTGGTTTAATTTAATATATATTAGGATCATATGAATAATTTGTGATATGTTCTATAATTTTTTAGGGATCAATAACTTTATAACAACCTATCAAAATGTAATTTATGGATTTAGGAAGGGAATATCTTGGGACTTGTGGTCTTAGAACATGGTACTTCAATAGACATTTAGACGTTGAAGCCTGTTATGACATGGTAAAAAACACAAAATGTTTTTGAGATTTAGAGATTCTTGGGATTAGTGGGGGCATTACCACCTGTTTGTTAAAGATTTCTCAAATTTGACTTCTTCAATGAATTCTCCCACTCTGAAAATAGCAATGTTCTTATGGGAATCTAAATGTTATATTTATTTTGAAGAGTTGAAATTTATTCTATCTTATGAACTAGTTTTGACTATTATAGAGGATGGGAAGAGATATATAGTATTTAGTGATGCATCGGGTTCAAGTTTAGGATGTGACCTCATGAAGGGTGGTCATGTGGTGGCACACAGTTCCCAAAAGTATAGACCACATGAGAATAAATATCCTTCCCATGATCTCAAACTCATAGAATTAATGGATACATTTAAGAGTTTGTGTCATTACCTTATTAGATAATGTTTTACTGTTTATTTCCATAAAAATACAAAGTTATATCTTCTCTTAATATTATTTTAATCTATGATAGATGTGTTAGGTAGAGTGCTTAAAATATTTTTATTTCGATATTATGTACACCCCTTGAAAAAGTAATTCCATTTATGATGCCATGATCATGAATTATATGATCTATGTCATGAATGAATAATCAAAAGAGTTGAATTTGTTGGCTCTCATTGCTTTCATGCACTTGGAAGATCAGGTTGATGAGACTACGGTTTTGTTGAAGTGTTTAATTGACCACCTCTATTTTTGAGATGATTCTACCAAAGAAGAAGCTTGATGGTGGATTTCTAGCCCTTATGGACTATCTTTATAGTGGATAGACATTCAGTGGGTGGTTGTTCTATTTGTAGGATATTCTATGATTCTATAACTAGTACATCATACAATTTACCATGATAATAGAATTGATGGTGGATTTATATAATTCATAGGGGTGGTACACCCTATAACCATGAATATGTTCTAGGATATGTGATAGTGATTTTGGTGGCCAGGTATGAGATAGGACATCGTTGAATTTTTCACTCATTGTTATAATTTCCAATAGTTTATGGTTAATCACCAGAAACCTTCAGGTTTACTTCATCCATTTACAATGACGACATGGAAGTGAGATGATATTTATATGGATTTTTTGGTCAAGTTACCTCATACCTCTTAAGGTAAGAATATGATATGGCTAGTGATCTATTGACTAAAAAATATATCAATGTTTTCCCATTCATGATATAACCAAGGTCAAGGACTTGGGGAGTTTGTGTGTTGAAGAGATTTTCAGATTGCATGAAGTAACATAAATTATATATTTCTATAGGGGCACATAGTTCTCTTATTATATTTGTATAAGACTCTATGTGGGGATAGGATTCAAGTTTGTTTTTTGACAGGGACCTATGGTTCACTTCTCCCCTCTTTTACATGCTCCCCTGACCCTATTCATATACTATTTCTTATCTTATTCTCCAAATATAGGCTCCAAACCGTTCCCGTACCTTAAAATATAATTGATTATTCTCTCCATGGACTACACAAATACCTGTAATGTTACATCTTCAAGAATATTTTTCCACCATTCCAATGAACCTCCATCCAAGAGTCCATCACATGATCCTCCACCGTCACCCATATATCCTTCCCCTTCATCAACCACAACAGGTTCATCTACTCCTAAGACCATAAGTCATTCCCAATATTCTTCCATCTTGTCCCAGAGAACTTCCCAACACCTTCACCCACATCGATGCTTACAATTTTCTGAGACTAACCATCTAGTTTTCCTGGTCCGCCTTCAGGCTAAGCCCATGAGGACCAACGAGACCCCAAACCTATCCCTTCAAAGCTCATCTGACAGACAAATATATATATCCTTATCAAGGTCCATCAAGAGATATACTAGTATATTTTCATAGAGCACCTAAACATTTTGGAGCTTTATATTGGTCACATAACCATTCCTCTCAGTGGTTAGGCATGGGAGAACATGTTGGGATACTTTGGTGTTGGTATGGGTATTTGAACATCAGAATTCATTTCTTCTCCATATTATGCTACCTTGAGGATCAATCCAAACAAGGAAGAAACTCCACAAATATAGGAAAATATCACTCATGACCCCTAGAGAATTCATGACTCATGTACAATGAAGAACACCCAGCTGTAGGGTGATTTCCTGTGGATAGTACTTCGGGATTTCACCCATTCTTGGATGGAAAAAGTAGAAGATCAGGGTAGAATCATCCAAATAGAGGTTATTATTTGAGCCTCTACCATGGGAGACTATTCTTTCAACATGTAATGATAGTTTAGACTATAAAATAAGGTAATTACATAGAGAAATCATGGTACTTTTATGGGTGGAATCTCCATTACACATCTCACACAACATCTGGTAATTTTCAATAGTGATCATCCTCTTTCCAATCATAGGAATATGGGGTCTATTGATATCCTATTTCTGCATAATATGGGTATTCTATGTAAGATATGTTGTTCTAAAATTTTTCCCTTGATTATATTATGGTGAATAATGAGGATCCATCTCTTCAGGATACAACTCTTGAGGCCATTGAACCAGCTTCCACCCATGCTATGCCATCCACTAATCTTACTAAAACTCCCCCAGATACAACCCCTACATTATCTCTTCCCATTATAAACCTACCCCACTATTGTCCTTATACATATGGGATTTTATATAGTCTATTCTAGATAATTATAAAATGATTTTTTGAAATTTTAGCATCCCCTATTAAGTGCCTTCCATGTTTAGCACCACTGCACCACCCCCAACCATTGCATCTACCCACCCACATCTTTCTTCCACATACCCAGGTTTGACTTCCCTTACCAACCAATCCTACACCAATGTTTACCTTCATTTAGATCATTTAGACCCTGCTTCCTAGAAAGATTTTTTGAAGGAGTAGTCTTGATGAGGAAAAGTCTACACCTTTCCACATTCATCTAGGGTTCCATTCATATATCCAGCGACCAAAAATTGATAACAAGTATGGATTGACACCTCCCATACAGATATAACAATAATTCCAGCTTCCAACACTACAAAACCATCTATGGTTGTTGATACACCTTCTTCTACCTCTATTTCATCCATTAAAATGGAAGGGAAGATCTAGGTACCCACTATATGAGAGGGTACCCCTAATTCTGATAGCATAGAGTCGACCAACATTGTTTCGTTTTTTCCCCTATATACCCTCCCCCATTGTACTCTATTTTGGGTGTGTATTTTTTCAGTTTCTAAATTCCTTATACTGATTGTATTTTCCATTTTATATAATGGAAGTGATATGTTTTCTAATATATATAGATTTCTATTATTATCATTCTTATTAATGCATTCATTTTGCTCTGTCTTGATCTACTACATCTATAATGGTTATTGATGGGTATGTTAAACATTCATATCGCCTCCACCATGAGGTATTTTCTCATTTCAATAACAAATCATGACTGATTTAGGAGATCCATCTATGACTTATACCTGAATCAATTCCAAGACCTAGAGAAACGCTCTAGCGGCCACCTGATATTTTTGGATAAACTATTCCTAAGGTATTATACGCCACCACATCCCCCCATACAATTGAGGATATAGCTACCATTTCCTATATGAGGAAAATGATAGATGATATGATAAACTCCTCCAATCGATTGTTGTCCATCCATCTAGCTAACCACATCCTATTAGTGCTTTATGGAAGACAACCCATATTTTTGATTTTTGAGTTTTCTCTATTATTGGTCAGAGTGGCTACTCAAGAGGGGTGTGAATTGAGTTCCAATTAGATTTTCTTCTAATAAAATTATAATATAAATCCCCCAATTAAAACTATCCCAGTCAATTAACGCTGTAGAGATATAAATGATTAATTTCTCTATAAGTTTCTCTAAGGTTGATAAGTCTTTAGTTGAATCAATGTAATCACAAATTCATCTTTTGAAACAGGTTTACTAAATTAAGCATAAATACACACTAACCAAAAATAACTATTAGAGTTAAAATAAAAACAGTTTTCTGTCTTTAAAAAGATATAAGAAAAAGATAAAACAAAACAAAGTAAAAGAAGATCGGCACAAAAATGTAAACAAGAGGTTTAGTCTCAAGTAGAGACTTAATCCTCTCGACTTGGTGATCACCTTCCACCAAGTTATTTATATAAATAAACTTTTGATCTACACCCTGGATCAGGGTTTACAAATGCACACTTAGCTGTCCAGGTCACACTTGACCTCTACCAGAGTTATTCATGGGAAACAAATGTAATAAGAGATTGAATATGAGGATAGTTTTATATCCTCTAGTTATGATTAGGAGACAATGTGTGTAAAAAAAATATACACACTGCTCAAATATTGAATATAAAACATAACAGAGTTAATAAAGAGAATATAGTTAACAGTTCTCTGTGTGTTGTGAAGTAAGACTCTTGACTCAATGAATGTTGAGAAAATGGTATTTGAGTCTTCTTCTGGAAGTTGTCTTCAGAACATAGTATTGCAGTTTCTAGAGTCCAACATTGAGGAATGAAAAAGGTTCATCTCTTTAATGTCTCGATGTATACTGAGCCCTTTTGGAGAAGGTATCTTGTTACAGTCTTCTTATAATCGCAAGCACATAGTTCTTCTCTTTTAGTATTGGCATAGTCTATATCTCTACGTGTACTACTAATACTATATTTTTAATGTGAAAGATGAGGTCCTTTTATACTCCAGGATCCTCTAGGAATAAGGATCTTCACACATTCATGTACCTGGTAATTTTCTATGAAATGTCCTTCAGACAACATTAAATAATGTCAGAAATATTAATTTGTCTAAATATGAACATTAGAAATAAATTTGAATTAATAAATGGAAACAGTTATTTATGACTATTGGTGAGTCATATTCGGTCTATTGTCTTCAGTTTGATAACATCAGTTTGTTATCATCGGTGTGTCATCTTCGGTGTGTTGACTTTGGTCTTTCGAACTTCGGTGTTTCGAACATCAGCTTGTCGACTTCAATCTGTCGAACTTCAGTGTGTCAAACTTCGGCGTGTCCAATTCGGTCTGTCAAACTTTGGTGTGTCAAACTTAAGTGTGTAAAATTCGGTCTATCGAACTTCGGTGTGTCAAACTTTGGTGTTTTTACTTCGGTGTGTCGAAGCTCGGTGTGTCATACTTTGGTGTGTCATTCTTCGGTTTCGGTGTGTTGGCTTCAGTTTTTCAAACATCGGTGTTAGGGAATCAAAAAATGTTATGCAGATTCTGTCTTGCATATAACATTACAAGAAGAAATGTTAATCAAAAGTACATGCAAAACTACACATGTAAGAATATTTATTCATGAATATTGGTTGTAGACTTATTTTAGTATATATTGCTGTATGAAAAAATTTATTCACATAGAGATATTAAAATTTCATGAAAGAATAGAGTATGTATTTTGAAATAATTTGTGATTATGAAAATTAGAATATCATGGATATTCCAACAATATCCTCCTTTTTGATAATCACAAATTATGGAATTCATGCAAATATATAGAATAAATATATCTTTGAAATATAATTTATTTAAAACAAATCGCCCCCTCACTAAATGGATTAAAGAGATTATATGCCACCCTTATTTTCTCATATATACCGTCCTTATTTTCTCCCCCTTTTAGGATTAACAAAAAGAGAAAAATAGTAAGGGGAATGAATAGAAAAAGAAATATACCATAACAATTTCCATTAATAAAACACAAGAGTACAAGACAAACAAACAAGATTAAATCCCTATCAAAAAGAAACAATCATCACTAAGGTTTTGGATGAATAGGAGCGTTGCATTTGTCTGAAGGATCCAATGGAGAATGAGAAGGTTTGGTAGTGGCAGAGGATAGAGGTGCTCAGATTACAACATCAGGCAGGGCAACACCTGTAGGAAAAATAGCTACAAGGGTATGCCTTCTCTCTTACAACACACGATTTGGATACTACTCAGTAATGATAGGTCGAATCTGGGTAAGAGCTTGAGAGACAGTCATTAGATCTGGAGGCCAGTAGGTAGTACCAATTGAAGCAGCTGGAGGAATGACAATATCCTCGGCCTAAACTTGTAGATACAGTTTGATCAGGTTGATGAAGTCATTAATGATTTCTCGCCCATATTGCATTGCCTTCTCAAATTCATCCTTATTCTCCATAAATTTACTCAACAAAGGTGTAAAATCATTAAATTGGAGAACCTAATTTTTGAATGCTTCTGTGACCAGAGGAATTATAAGATTTTCTTCCAGAAACTCAAAACTATTGATGAGGTTAGGCTTAGTATATATCTTAGTGAAATAATTATCCACTTTTTCTCTAATTTCTTTCTGAGCTGCAGAGGCTTCATTTGTACATTGCCCCACTGTATTGTATAGAAGATCTGTATTTTGATGTACTTTTTCAAGAGTTTCTTTGTCTGAAGCAAGCTAGAGTTTTTGAATTTCCACTCTAATCACAGCCTTGAGAGACACCATATCAACAACAACGCTTCTTCCACTCCAGGAACTGGATGGGCCAGTTAACATTTTTCCCAGCTTTTCATTCAACCTTTTCAAATATACACTGAGTATATGAGTTATCAAGTTCCTAATAACATCCAAAACACCACTAAATGAGGTCTTGAATTCATAGGTTAAGTAATTCCCCTCATTTCTCATATTTCATACTTTTTCACTCAGCAAAGTGTTGTGTCTAATAATATTTTATGTTGTAGTAATAAAATTCAGTTGAATCTCCTGAATCACAATTCTTGCAATTTTTGTTGCATCAACATCTCAGATAATTATTGAGGTGGAGGATTCAATTATGGATCCCATTGAAGCTAACATAGACTTACATATCTCATTATTAATCATTTTCAAATCAACCTTAGTGACATAGTCACTGGGCACTGACTGAGCTATAGGTCTTTGAGGTAGTGGTTCAGCTAGAGGAACTGATGAAACAGGTTCAAGATCAGCATGGACTTTAGGAACATGAGGAGGAGGTTCACTTTCCTCATCTGAGTCATAATCTAAACTGAAAATAATGTATCCTGGATAACTATTACATTCTCTAGAACATGTGAAATCTCTTGTCTCAATAGTATCAATTATTACCCTTCTTCCCTAAGGCTCAAGAATAAGATCAATATCATCAATTTATTCATCCTGTTCTCTGAACATAACAACTTGTCTGGGGATAGGAACCAATAGAACCTCAGGTTCTTCCTGAGCTCCAGTTATTTCAACTTCACCAGGTACTTCCCCAATTTGAGGCACTAGAACTGCATATTCTTCATCTTGTCCAGAAACCATAACATCATTCAATTATATAATGAGATCTTGGATTTAAGAATTTGGATGGAGTATTATATCCTCATTTACAGCATCTCTATGATCATCATCAAGTTGATCAGCAGGCTCAATTCCATCACCAGCTCCATGAACAGATTCCTCACTGGATCTATCAACCAGTTGTTGTCCCACTTCTAGAGAATCACTAACATGATCAACACTTCCTCCATTATCACCATTATCACCACCACCACCATTATCATTATTATCATCATAATCATCAGATTACCCATCTAATTTGATAACATAACCTTCAGCTCCAGTAACATCAGTTTCTTCCTCTTCTTCATTACCTAGAATAGTTTCTCTTGAAGGTAGTTCCATAGGTGGACTAGCAGGTCCATAAGTCGTATTCATGGGTGTTTCAGCGATATCAGGATCACTCCTATCATCAAAATGAGATCCCACTTCACTAGACACTTCATCTTCAGCTTCCTAATTATAATAAAGAGGAACTTATCCTGGTTTGAGACCTGGATCAACTTGATCCTTCGGTCTAGAAGGATGGTCAACTAGATTGAACTCCTCATACAGTCTTTCTTCATCTCCTACCCTACATCTATTCCATGGGTTCCAAAAGATTTTCATTCTTTTACAAATGTCTCTCTGAAGACAAAAACCACTGCAATCACTGATCACATCATCTCCATCTTCAACATAGTCTAATTTTTTCAACAGGGAATAAATCATCCTTGGATAGTATAAACAGGTTTCCTTCTTAGACGGCTTAATAAAATCAGAAATATGTTCCATGATATATCTGCACAGATTCACCTTTATTCCATGTTTCAACAAAAATATCAAGAAGACATCCTGATATTTCACCATAGATAAATATCCCTTCCTTGGGAATATTTTATACTGTATGAACTTAAAAAAGCAATCTCACTTCTCCTTCAAATTCATTTGCAACAGTCCTCCTGGGTTCTTCATTTCTAGTTATCTCATTCAGATCATCTTCATATGAAAACAGATTTAAAGAAGGTGTAATATTACAGGATAGTCCGCATAGACACCTTCATGAGGTACCTATAAGCATTCAACCCATTCCTTTGAAGAGAAAACCACTTTTTCCCCTTTAATATATATATCATCTTTGATTCCTCGGCTTCATCCCGTGATATACTCAAATTATGGTAGAATTTATACACAGGCTGGGGATAATAGGGTCTTTCACTGTTGGAAAACCAAGTGATCTACCCGTGAGATTCTATTACCATTAACGGAAATTATTTTCTTGACAGAAGCCACTCATCAGACACTTCCTTTTTAGCTGTAACTACTCAGCATTCTTAGCACGGTTTCCCAGTCCCATTGGACTAACCATTTTGACGTTTAGAAGGAATATATTTGTGAGGTTCTACCATTACAGGCTTAGTCCTATCCTTGATGAAGATTCAGATTCTAACTGTGTTGAGAGGCCAAGAATCGAGAGAGAGTGGCTAAATGTAGAAGGCTTTACGGCTATGGAGAAGGTGAAGGGTCAGGATGGATTGGACTTAATATATCATTTAGTAATTGTAAATCGTAAAACATAAAATTTAAATGCGGAAAGTCGAAAGAAATAAAACTACGTCGTTTCACCTAAAGTAGATTGAATTTATAAAAAAATCCTTAAATGTATTGGTGTCAAAGAATCCATTTCCAGAAGATCAGTTTCACAAAAATTGGTTTCACAAAAATCAGTTTCACAAAAATTGGTTTAACAAAAATTGGTTTCACAAATATCAGTTCAAAAAGATTGGTTTTACAAATATCGGTTTTATAAAGATCGGTTTTTGAAAGATCGTTTTTACAAAGTTCGATTTTATAAAGATCGATTTTACAAAGATCGATGTAATAAAGATCGATTTTACATAGATCAGTTTTATAAAGATTGGTTTTACAAAGATCGGATTTATAAAGACCGGTTTTACAAATATTGGGTTTATAAATTTATCATTCCTAATTAATGTCCGATGTAATTCATTCTCTCAGTATTTAAGGGTTTAGTGAATATATCAGTAAGCTGATGTTCAGTCCCAATAAACTCAAGATTTATATCACCTTTTTGATAATGATATCTCTAAAAGTGATTTCTTATATCAATATGATTTGTTCTATAATGAGATATTGGATTTATAGAAATGTTAATAGCGCTTGTGTTGTCACAGTTAATGGAGACATGTTTGAATTGATATCCATAGTCTAGAAAAGTGTGTTCAATCCACAAAATTTGTGCACAACAACTACTAGCAACAATGTATTCTTCTTCGGCAGTAGACCACACAACAAAATTCTGTTTTTTACTGCACCATAATACTAGTGATTTTTCAAACATGTGACATGTCCTAGAGGTTCTTTTTCTATCTAGCTTACAACCAACAAATTCAGTATCTGAATAGCTTATTAAATCAAATGGTTGTCCTCTAGGATAAAATAGTCCTAAGTTGGGAGTATATTTGAGATATTTGAAAATCCTTTTAACATCATTTAAATGATATTCTTTGGGATTATCTTGAAAGTGAGCACACATGCATACACTGAACATAATATCAAGTCTGCTAGCACTAAGGTAGAGCAGACTCCCTATCATACCTCTATAGTTGGTTTGATCCCCCGGTTCTCCAGCTTTATCACCATCCAACATACCAATAGTACTCATAGGTGTATCAATACCTTTACTAACTTCCAATCCAAAAAGTTTCAAAATATCTTTAGTATATTTAAATTGATTTAAAATAATACCATCTTTGTTTTGAAATATCTGAAATCCAAGGAAAAATTTTAGTTCTCCCATTAAATTCATTTCAAAATAATTTTGCATTATTTTTGAAAAATCATTACATAAATAATTTTTAGAAGATCCAAAAATTATATCATCTAAATAAATTTGTAATATCAAAACATCTTTGGAAATCCTTTTAAAAAACTAAGTAGTATCTTCTATTCCTTTAGTAAAACCTTTTGAAATAAGAAAGGAACTAAGTCTATCATACCAAGCTCTTGGATCTTGCTTTAAACCATATAAAGCTTTATAATGATTAAACACATGGTTTGAAAAATGGGGATTTGTAAATCCAGGGGGTTGTTCAAAAAAAAAATCCTAAACTATATACCCATTTAGAGAAGAACTTTTCACATCCATTTGATGAAGTTTGAAATTCAGATGATTTTCATAAGAAAGTAGTATCCTAATGGCTTCTAGTCTAGCTATAGGAGCAAAGGTTTCCTCATAGTCTATTCCTTCCTCTTGACTATAACCTTGTGCAACTAACCTAGCTTTGTTTCTAACTATATTACCCGAATCATCAACTTTGTTTCTAAAAACCCATTTAGTGTCAATTGTCAAAGTGTCCTTAGGTCTTTCAACTAGTTCCCTAGACTTTGTTTCATTCAAATTGATTTAATTCTTCTTGCATAACCATCACCCAAAATTCATCATTGATAGCATCATTAATATTTTTGGGTTCAAGCTGTGAAAGAAAAGATTGATGTTCAACCTGGTTTCTCAAAGAAGCACTAGTTTGTGTTCCTCTATTTAAATCACCTACTACAACATCTAAAGGATGATTCTTGAGAGTTCAAATACATCTAGAAAGAGTTGAACTAGACTCCTCATGATTGTCTATTGGTCCAGACTCAACACGTGAAGATTCTGGAAGATTCCCAGAATTGGTTACTTTTGTAGGGGATTCAATATCAATATCATTAAGGTTCATAATTGACATAACTTCCTCAAGACATTCAAGAGAGGTTTTGGGTTCATGTGGATCAGTCTCATCAACTTTTTCATGAACTGACTCTTCCACACATTTGGTTTTCTTATTGAATACTCTCTAGGCTTTAGTGGTTGTATAGTAACCTAGGAAAATTCCTTCATCACTCTCGGAAGAAATTTTTTAATATTATCTTTAGTGTTAAGGATAAAGACTTTGCAACCAAAAACTCTGAATTAGTTAACCTTAGGCTTCCTATTATTACAAAGTTCATAAGGGGTCTTCTTAAGAACAGGTCTAATCAAGACTCTATTAATGGTATAACAAGCTATATTTACAGCTTCAACCCAAAATTAAATAGGTAAATTATACTCACTGGGCATAGTGCTAGCAATTTCGTGAAGGGTCATATTTATTCTTTCCATGACCCCATTTTTTTGAGGTGTTTTAGGAGCAAGGAAATTCTTACTATAGCCACTGTGCGAGCAATAGGATTCAAACTCCTGATTTTCAAACTCCTGGCCATGATCATTTCTCAAGGTGTTAATTCTAAGTCCACTAATTTTTTTCGCAGACATGGAGTATTTGATAAAATAAGAACAAGCTTCACTTTGTAAGATAGAAAGTATACCCAAGTATATCTAGAAAAGTCATCTACTAGAACATATACATTGTGCTTCCAATTTAAACATGAAACTCTTGATGTTCCAAACAAATCCATGTGAACCAACACAAGCGGTTGAGAAGTAGAAACTTATTTCTTTGGATTGAAAGAAAAATTGTGTTGCTTTCCCTTTTGACAGGGATTGCACATTTTGTTAAGTGGGAATTCCTATAATGACCCATACTTTACATACATGGTTATTACTTAAAAATTGAAGCATACTTATTAAAACATATAACAAAACCATGAAAGGACCGTATAGGTATAGTGTCTTTAGAAACTGGGAAACATAAACAACTGGTTCATAAAGCATCTACATTGTCTCCCATTTATTTCATCATATCTAGAGTCCCTTTTTGGAATATCCTACTTAATAACCTTCTTCCTAACCTGGGGAAAGAAAACGTACAAAAGGGTGAGCTCAAATGCTCTGTAACGGTAAACAAAAGAAAAACCAATCACATCATATTCATAAGAACATAACATTTTGGAAATCTTAACCGGAAAAAGAGATCATAATTTCATAACATGGGATAAATCATAGTAGTGAAATGTAATCCCAATAATCATAACATAAAACATGAAACTTTTTTACATACACACATAATCATAGATAATCATTTCTTAGTAGTCAAGACTCATAGCCAAGACTATCTTAGCGAACAAAGTCCATTTCTGAATCAAGTTCACTCCTCGTTTCAGTCCTGTTTCACTGAACCGGTTTAACCTGCCATTCCAGCCATGTCTATCTCATGAGATATAAATCTTTATACAATGAATTGGAGGGAGATATAGGTCCCACCCATCTCATAATTATACCATTCTTATGTGTTCCACAAAATCATAAATCATACATCATTGCATAACCCATGTAATACAAATGGGATTCTTAAACATCGTGACATCATAAAAAAATTCATATAAGATAAAGGAATTCATAAAAATAATTACATCACAACATAATCAAATCAATGTAATAATATGGATAGAAATAGAACCCTATATTATCTTAGATGGACAATAATTTTGATAAAACACTTGAACTCCATTCTTGAGGAAAATATCCTTTCTACTTTAAAAACATTTTTCCTTTCTTAACATGTCATACAATTTTAAACTAAATGAAGCTGATGAAAAATAAACTTGAAAACTTGTAAAGGAATATTCTTGGAAACAATGTTTTAAAAAATCCATTCATGCCGTATAAGTTAGAAAAACATTCTTCTCGTACTTATGACGGAAAAGTCAAAAAGTACCTCATACGAAAAATGACAAAATATTCCTTTCATATCTTTTACTAAAAACTAATCGAAGGGTAAAATTGGATTTAAACAATTGTATATGGATATAAATATTACATATTGAGGAAACATGGATGTGTATGATAAATATTCCCCAGTAAATTATGAAGTTTAAACAATCTCGGATAAAAATGAGATTGCGATATTTTCCCTTACCTTAGGTCTGATTTTCATTGTAAGTGTCCGAACATCCTGTATAATGATTTAAATAATTTTATTGACTTATTCCAGAATCATACATATTTTTATGATATCATATATAGTTATATTATTATCTTCTTATTAGTAATATTTCATTACTACTTATTATTCGGGTGTTTATTACTTTTTGTTCTTATGCGCGTTTTGTCGAATAAATTCTTATTATTCTTTTTAGGTTATAGATACCTCATTTCCAGAATGTTATTAGTGTAATATATCATATTCATTCATTAAATTCATTTATATAATCATTATGCAATGAAAATTATGTAGAACGAGTCGCATCACATCGTGGAGACGGTATTCCGTACGTACGAACGAGCGATGATATCGTTGCCATGATCGTGGAATTGTATTGGAGTGTATGTATACTATTTCAGAATAAATATCACTTTAAAATAATCATATATAGTAATTATTTACACCATTATACCCATCCAAGTAAGGTGGTGGTGTAAAATACATTACACCACGGCGTGGAGACGGTATTCCGTACGTACGCACGCGTGGTGATTTCATTTTCCGTAGGATGGAAATATGGTGAAATAGGGTTGTTTCATACATATAATAAAATATCAGTATATGAGTGATACTTATGTTATTACTTCATAATGAAACAATTAAAGAAGAAGAAGTGGAAGAAGAAATAAAGTTGAAAGAATCGGTAACGGACATTACCTCTTCTTTGAAGCGCCTCTTTGAGACCTCCTCTTAGGGTACTAAAATTGGTCTTTGAAGAAAACCAGGACCTCTAGTATGTTTCTAGGGAAGTGGAGAAGATAATTTTTCAGGGTTTGGCCGAGCATGAAGGCTCAAAGTGCTGTGAGGAAGAGAGGGAGGAGGTTCCCTTTTATAAGGGAGGAGAGGGACACCTTTGGAAAAAGTAAAAATATTATTTTATTATAAAGTCATATTCAGTTTTAAATAGCTCCAAATTTATTTATTTAGAAGCTAAGGTGGGTAGGGGTCGAAAGAAGCTCATCCAATAGATTTTAGACAAGTTTAGGTTTCTATTTTAACCTTATAATTTAGATTTAACTTTAAGTTAGATAATTTAACTTTTACCGCGTCTTCTTGTTTTCTTACACTATAAGGTTAATAAACATACTATAACAAGCCAAAAGAACCCCAAGTTTTTTATAATTAATATATAAAACCTTATCTAAGTCATTTGGAAGAACCTTAGATTTTTATGAATAAAATAACAATTAATAATATAATATTTGTTTTAGAAACTATTTTATGTCAATTTTGACACTATTTGGTAAGTGATTTTTGTGAAAATCATAACAGAATGATTAGTTAGAAAAAAGTTAATTAAATCAAATACCAACATGTCATATTAACATATAAAATAATTGGAAGTCATAAAAAGTCTCAAATTACATTTATTTGGGTATTTATAACATCAATTATGTCAATATTTCATTAATAAGATAATTACTTCATCATCATTGTGTCATAAATAAATTAAATTATATTAAGTCTAAAAATTACAAATAAAATACCATTATGTAGGAAATATTTTTATATTTCTAATGAATATTTATAGTTGAATTTATCTTATGTATAACCCAATATTAAAAATGATTTACTTATTGAACTATGATTTTAACTATTTTAACCCTTCTTTAAATAAATTAATATTAAATATCCTAATCTAATCCAAGTGAGCCTAAATGGTCATATTTTATTCCTAAGGTTGTTTTTTTGTCGAATTAAACTTATCAAATAGAATTAGAACATGTGTTAGTGTAATAATAATAACATTTTTACCCTTAATTACCCTATTTACTTTTAACCGTGGTAAAAAAAGTAAAAAGTAACTATTCACCAAAAATTATTTTCACCTCATTGAACCACGTTTTAGTCCTTGATATTAACCTTGTCTCCTGGATTTTTGAAATTCCACTCACAGAAGCGGTTAAATTAAGATTTATGTGAATTTCCAAATTCTCCTAGGAGGTGGGTAAAAGACAGTGAAAAGTTCAATAAAATTTTTATATATCTAAAATTTTTATAAAATGACTCCAATGAATTGCATTGAACATATATAGGTAATATGTATCAATTTTTACCTAAAATAAATTTAAATAGAATAAATAATTATTTAAATAAAAAGTTGGTTTTTAAATAGTAACCTAGTGTTTTCACTATTCATCAAAAATTGAAAGTTTTCAGAAAAATACAAAAATTTCACCCTAGGCTAATTTTGATATTATGAATCCAAAAATGAAGTCTATTTTGAAGGATAATATTTATAAAATTTCAAAAAGTGGGTATTACAATTCATAACGGCTAGTCTTAATAATATTTTAATAGCATATCATTGTTTAGTGAAACTCGGTATTGTGTACAACACAACCTATCGAGGAAGGCCGCAGTTGCGTGTAAAGCAAGACAAGCTAGTGTTGTGTGCAGTGAATGATTTCTTTGATGATTTATATAACAAAATATTTTTCATAAAAGTCTCGGGTGTTACAATTCCTTTTTAGGTAAGTCTCTAACTAAAAATTTCATAGAAAGTTTCCTAAGTGAGTTCACATTGTGGTGTCCTAGTATTCTGTGCCACAACCAGAATTCCTTATGAAAAGAATTTAAGCAAAATCATTTTTCTTAGCTAAATAATATAAGTCAACAACATACACATTCTCATTCTTGAGAGAAGTAAATATTAAATCATTTTTGGAATTAAAAACATTACATGCATCATTTTCAAACTTAACATTAAAACCATCATCACAGAAATGAGAGATGCTAAGTAAATTGTACATTAATCCATCAACAAAAAGTACTTTGGAAATTAATACTGTATTAGGGTTACCGATCTGGCCTAAGCTGACTATTTTTCCCTTTGCATTGTCACCAAAAGTTACATGTCCACCATGAAGATTCATTAGGCTCCTGAAGCATGAGTATTCTCCTGTCACATGTCTTGAACATCCACTATCCAAGTACCATAGAGTCTTATAGAAACTCTTTAAGAAACATCCTTGCAAAATATATTAGACATGGGGTAAATTTGGAACCTATATTTTCTTGGGTCTTGAGAGGTTTGCAAGTAAAATCTTGGAAACCGATACTTGTCTTACAGATTTCCTATAATCAGCAGATATATTTTGAGACATAAAAACTCATTTTGGTCCTTTAGAGAATTATTTTTCAAGGAATGGTCCCGAACTTGAACTAGCAGTGAATTGTCTAGATTTTAGAATAAATTTAGTTTTAATGATCCTTCTCTGTCCTCGTTGATATCCTAGAGCAGTTATATATTTTGGGGAAATTTGTTTTCCTAGAAATTGAGTCAAGGTATATCTACATGCAGTAAACTTTTCAAGATCTCTTCTTAATTGCTCATTGGATAATTTAAGTTCAGTGTTTTCATTTAACAACTAGGAGAGTTTTTATTTCAATTTCCAGACTTGTCTTATAATTTTCATTTGAAGCATGATGTCTCTTTAATGATTTATACTTTTAATTGAGATCATTAAAGGTATCCTCAATCATTTCACAATATTCAAATAGTTCATCATTAGACATATCTTCATCATTTTGTGACTCAGTCTTATTCTCAATATAATAGGCATTATGTATAGGAGAGTAAAGTGTTACATCAAATGTTTCTGTCATGAAACATATGTTGGCATGATTGTTCTGTTCACTATCAGAAGTGTAACGACTCTAAATTTTGAATAAATCTTGTTTCCTAATTTTGTGTGTTATTTTATTTTTATACTCAAAAAAACTGTTTCATTTGATAACACGAGTATAATTAAAATGAGACTGTTGGGTTTCGACTGTTATATGACCATTAGAAACCAAATGTTGCGATTATTGTCTCTAAATACAAGCGATCTTGGTTAATTAATATAGAAAGAAGATTCGATGGCCTCATCTATTAGTCTCGGGCCAATCGAAGCCCATATAACAGAACTTGGGAAGGAGGTAGAACCACTGTGATTTGCTCTGGACCAAACCCAATCCGAACTTTATCTTGTGATGATAGAATGGATTCTCCTTCGCGAGAAGTTCAAACTGATAGAAATTACTACTCATGCACTGTTGTCCAATTCGCCCTCAGATTATTTCACCTTAGCACACCTTACACTTAGGTCCTATGCTGGGGTTATAAGAGGCTATGTAAGGAGTCCGTAACTTCATTGTGTAATCCTTTGAGATAAATAAAATTGTGTTTTCTTCTTATGGTGAAGTTTGTAAATTTTCAAATGTCCGAATAAATGTAGGATGTATATTATTGATGAATTAAAAAAAGGATATTTTAAAATATTTTTGTAAACCTTAAATAATTAATGATGTGCAATTATTTTCCAAAAATGGTCTTCTGAAAATGTGTTCAGTAAGAAATTTGGAGTCTAATAAGATCAACCTAATTTTTGGTGAATAATAATTTATGAATAGTGATTTTACGATTTGGATTAGTAATGTGACCAAATGGATTAGTAATCTCACTTAAAAAAGTATTAATATAATATAGGCACCTTGATTAAGTATTGTGATTCAATAAAATAGATAAATAACTGTTTCAGAAATTATTAGTCAAGTATTAGTTTTTTGGGTGAATAGTGTTTTTTAATTAAAAATAAAATTAAAAATATATAGAAAATTATTTTTATAAAATGGACTTTATTTTTGAATTCAGAACATCGATATTATGATAAGGTAATTTTTGGGGTTTTTTTTGAAAAAAATGAATTTTCGGTGAATAGTGTCTTTATTTAAAAATTAAATTAAAAATATTTAGAAAATTATTTTTTTAAAATGGAGTTTATTTTTGAATTTAGAGCATTGATATTATGTTAAGATAAATTTTTGGGATTTTTCTGAAAAAGTTGAATTTTCAGGGAATAGTAGAAATACAGTTTCAGGGTTTCGGTATGTTTTATTATAGCATAACTACTTCAAGATTATTTCATGAGATATTTTAAGGGATGGTCGACTAAAGGGGATTAATTATGGTATGAGGGGTTCCATGTGGCCTATCACCTTGGGAAATACCACGTGCAAGCCCATGGTTTTGCCAATACCACCAATGAAGTGTCCCTTGGCCATTAAAGCCTTGTCCCCTCACTTCCCCTAAACATAAAAAGCCATTCTCTCATCCTTTTGATTCCAAAATCATCCTCAATGAAGTTCTGGTCTACTTAACTCCCAAGGAGTCCTCCCAAGGATCCCCCAAGCCCTCAAGGTCCCAACCTTTGAGTTTTAAGAGTTTTGTTTTAAGGTAAAGGATCCTACCACTCCCTTTCTTTCCATGTACTCTCTTTTATGTCATTTATTTTATGCTCCATGTTATTACATTGGGGATGTTCTTTTATATTCATCCTACTGTTCTTTTCATGTTCATATGATGAGATACCCCCTTTTTCTCTCATCATTACATTTTATGAATGTTTAAGTGGCATCGTTAGGCTGCCAAACTTTGAAGGGATTCTTTCACCCTTCTCATTTTTCCAAGTTCTACTTTCAGGTCAAGTCTTTAAAGTTCTTTTTTATTATGTTGGGGTATGATCTATATATCTCTCATACTGTTATTTTATGTTCATATGATGAGAGACCCTATTTGATCTCGTCAATTCATTTTTTTATGTTTTAAGTGACGTCGTTATGCTGCCGAATTTTCATAAGAGAAATCTTCTTTTTGTCTTCCTTTCAAGATTTTTATTTCATATGGTATGTATTTAAAATTTCATAACCATGTTATTATATCCATTATATTCTATCCCTATACTGTTTTATGGATCATTTATTATTGGGTGACCCATGTCCCCTCTCTTTTCAATGTTTTCTAAAACCCTGTAACATAGTCGTTATGCTGCAGAATTTTCATCTCAAAATGTCTCTCTCTTTTTCTCAAATTATTTTATTTTATTAAGTGAATAATCAAATATATTTATACTAAAGTGATATTCACATATATATCAAAATTTTCTATTTTAATTCTGGTACTTACATATATAAAACCCGCTTTCCATTTCTGTGGGTTTCAAATGACATAAAGACCGTGTCTTAAAAGCAGTTTTTATAACTTTATGATTATGAAATGAAACCCATTTATTTTAAGATATATGGGTTATTTATGAAATGTTTGATGATTATATATGTGTATCACATGATAATAAAGACAAATTTAAGGGTGCACCCTGATAGCGCTCCAATGTATTGGGTACTGATGTAACCACAAGAGATTACAATTTTAACGATACCTTGGTGCATAACCTTGGTAATTTCAAATGACACCTTGGGGATGGACCTTTGTGATATGTTCATGATTTTATAAGTTAAATTTTTTAATGAGATCTTCATGTTATGAAGTACATTATTTTTATTATGATATGCCTCATGATTTCTTTCTCATGTCTTAAAGTTCTTTTTCACGACTTTATTGATGTATCTCAAGTTCACATGTTAAATGTTTCCCCTTGTTTCCCTTACTGGTCCTTCTGCTCACCCTTTCTTTTGATGTATGTTCCCAGGTTATGAGATGTTTTAATGAAATTAGGATGAAAAAAATGAAGAATCCATTCAGGTGTTTAAGAATAATGTTTTATGTTGTCATGTATTAAGCTCCTGGTTTCCAAGACACTAACCCTTAAAGATCCTCGGTTTGGTATAATGTAATGAAAGTTTATGTGATAAAAGGTGGGATGTCATAGTTGGTATCAAAGTATGGGTTATTTATTTGTGGAAATTAGGATATTAAAACTTTAGGAATAACCCTATAGAGAAGTTTAAATATAGGAAATCTTCCTGGTATTTTGGTGAGTATTGAGTAAGTGAGTTCCATAAAAATAAATCCATGTCTGGATACGAACAAGTAGAGGTGGCTCTAGCACATATGTTCCTAGGAGTGAAAACTCTGATAAGGTGTTTTGGGATTGACCCAGGGTAACCTGGTGCATGACAATGGGCCTTTCTTCACTCTTGGTTTGACACTCCTGGGGGATATTCTTTGGTAAATTCATAAGCTTTGTATAAACCATTATTAAAGGTACAAAGATAAAATAAAATAAAGATTCACATAAGAATATATTATCATGGATAACCTAGATTGGAACCTAGGGGATCACAAGTTAGGGTATACTTTTCTTCTTCAAGTTTATCCCCCTATGCTTTATGTTTCCTTTTCATGATTATTGGATAAGTATTTAAGCCCCGTAATTATACTTTCTTTTCTTAGTTAATGGAAGGAAATGGAATAACATGTCCTAACAACCAATGTGATAGGAAATGCGATGACTGCCCTATTAATATGACAGAGATGACGAGATATCAAGTTGAAAATATTGTGATTATAAAAAACCAGCTATCAAAAATCTCAATTAATAATTGGAACTTAGATTAATTCCCAAATTCATAATGGAAGAAGAAGACGAAGTCTCAAGGATGTTCATCTGATAAAGTTGATAAGGGAAAGAAGACCCAATTTCGTTTATGAATTTTTTTTGGAAAAGGGCACCAAGGATAATGTCACAAAGGAACCAGAAGATGTTTTAAGTGTGGGGTGATAGGGCATAATGTAGCCAATTGCTTTGAAAAATGTATAATGTGAATAATAGAGAAAATTTCGATCTAATGTACCTTATACTTTTCAATGTCGTAAATATGGAGAGGTTGGAAATTATCCAAGGAAATGATCTCTTGGAAGGGATGAGAAGCATGACGAGCATTATCAATATTCAAGGAAAAGGGAATAATGCAAGTCCTATGCTGAGATGGATCATGATGACTAAAGTACATGTAACTTCTTCTTAATAATTGTCTATGTCATGTTGTATTTTAGTTCGTGCTCTATGAGCATATCTTTAATGTTTTCTAAGAACATCGAGTCACTACCTAAGATGGTTTTATATCATTAAGGAAAACATCTATTATTATGTACCACATGTAGATGTTGTGAAGCTGTTCTTCTTAAAAAAATATGATTAGGGGATTAAAAGATGATTATTATTTTGGAAGACGTTCACTATTTTGGGAACCCTATATGATCATGGAAAATAGATTACTACGGTATTTTCTTTGAGGAGTAAAGGATGACTTATATTTTGAATAATCAATGAATTTAAGTTGAGCTTATAGTAATTTAGGTTACTTATGGAAATGATTAACCTATATGGGGTAAAATATGTCTAGGTTAGTTACTTTTGTTATAAGATGTTAGGAGTGGTTGATGTTTTTTGGAGATGAACAATAAAATTTATCTTGGAAGACTATGTTATCAAATCCTTCTTGTATTTGGGTTTTAATCTTAGTTTGATTTATTTTGAGGAATTTTAAGGATAGTAATTTATGGAATGGTCTATGATGAACTTTGGGTAGTACCGTGGAATTTTGAAGATTTAAAAGTAGTTTCCCTTCCTATGGGGTTCTTTAATTTTGAAGAGTTGTTTTATCTTACCCTTTTTGTTTTTGGGATAATGTTTAAAGATAGAATAAATATATAGTTAATATTTTTTGGATTATGTGATTCTCTAGAAGATGATTCTTGTACTTTTTATGAGACCAAGTGTTTTTGAATGCTCATCGTTTGGAGGAAAGATTAGTTTTGGTAGAAACTTATTAAAGGATGAAACTCTACTTGAAGGTAAGTATATTTCCTTGTGTTCTTATTCTATGTAGTAAATGAATTACTCAAAATTATTAAAAGTAAAGTAAAACAAAAATGTTCTTGGTTTAAGATTCCAACCGGGTAATCAAAGACAGTTTACACACATCATAAGTTAGTGATTTTATTGTGGTTAACTTTCTCCTAATCATGTTTTCTATCACTCTCCATCAGAACATGACCCTTTGTTTTCTCTTCCATATCCATGTTTCCCTACATGGAATCCTATTATGGGTTCACTCGGGTGAACTTTGTACTTCCCTTTCTTTTAATGTAATAGTTTTACTGACTCATTTTCCAATGTGGGACTTTCAATGAAATTTCCAAACCCAATTTTAAAAATTACGAGGACGCAATTTCTTAAGGGGGGAAGAATGTAACGACCTGAAATTTTGAATAAATCTTGTTTCCTAATTTTGTGTGTTATTTTATTTTTATACTCAACAATTGTTTTTCATTTGATAACATGAGTATAATTAAAATGAGACTGTTGGGTTTAGACTATTATATGACCATTGGAAACCAAATGTTGTGATTATTGTCTCTAAATACAAGTTATATTGGTTAATTAATATAGAATGAAGATTCGATGGCCTCATCCAGTAGTCTCGGGCCAATCGAATCCCATCTAACAGAACTTGGGAAGGAGGTAGCACCACTGGGCTTTGCTCTGGACCAAACCCAAGCCGAACTTCATTGTGTGAAGCTAGAACAGAATATCCTTCGCGAGAAGTTCAAACTGATAGAAATTACTACTCGTGCAATATTGGCCGAGCCACCCCCAGATTCTCTCACCTTAGCACACCTTACACTTAGGTCCTATGCTGGGGTTATAAGAGGCTATGTAAGGAGACCGTAACTGCTTTATGTAATCCTTTGAGATAAATAAAATTGTGTTTTCATCTTATGGTGAAGTTTGTAAATTTTCAAATGTCTCGATAAATGTAGGATGTATATTATTGATGAATTTGAAAAAAAGGAAATTTTAAAATATTTTTATAAGCCTTAAATAATCAATGATGTGAAATGATTTTCAAAAAATGGTCTTGTGCAAATGTGTTCAGTAAGAAATTTAGAGTCTAATAAGATCAATATATTTTTCGGTGAATGGTAATTTATGAACAATTATTTTACGCTTAGGATTAGTAATGTGACCAAATGGATTAGTAATCTCGCTTAAAGAAAGTATTAATATAATATACGCTTCTTTATTATGTAATGTGATATAATAAAATAGGTAAATAACTTTTTCAGAAATTATTAGTCAAGTATTAGTTTGTTTTGGGTGAATAGTGTTTTTTAATTAAAAATTAAATTAAAAATATTTATAAAAAAATATTTTTATAAAATGGACTTTATTTTTGAATTCAGAACATCGATAGTATGTTAAGGTAATTCTTGGGGTTTTTTCTGAAAGAAATGAATTTTCGGTGATTAGTGTTTTTATTTAAAAATTAAATTAAAAATATTCAGAAAATTATTTTTATAAAATGGAGTTCATTACTGAATTCAGAGCATTGATATTATGTTAAGATAAATTTTTTGCTGTTTTCTAAAAAAGTTAAATTTTCAGTGAATAGTAAAAATACAGTTTTAGGGTTTCGGTATGTTTAGTGACATCATAACTGTGTCATGATGATGTAATGAGATATTTTAAGGGATGGTCGACTAAAGGGGATGAATTATTGTATGAGGGGTCCCATGTGGCCTAACACCTTGGGAAATACCATGGGCAAGCCCATGGGTTTTCCAATTCCACCAATGAGGTGTCCCTTGGCCATTAATGCCTTGTCCCATCACTTCCCTATAAATACCAAGCCATTCTCTCATCATTTAAATTCCAAAATCATCTTCAACGAAGTTATGGTATTATTACCTCTCAAAGAGTCCTCCTAAGTTTCCCTCAAGCCCTCAAGGTCCCAACCTTTGAGTTTTAAGAGTTACATTTTAAGGTAAGGGATCCTACCACTCCCTTTCTTTCCAAGTACTATCTTTTATGTAATTTATTTTATTCTCCATGTTATTATGTTGGGAATGTTCTTTTATATTCATCCTACTATACTTTTCATGTTCATATGATAATATCCCCCCTCTTTCTCTCATCATTTCATTTTACGAATGTTTAAGTGGCGCCGTTAGGCTGCCGAATTTTTAAGGAATTCTTTCACCCTTCTCATTTTTCAAAGTTCTACTTTCATGTTAAGTATTTCAAGTTAATTTTTATTATGGTGGTGTATTATATCTATATCTATAATAATTATCTTTTATGTTCATATTATGAGACACCCTATTTGATCTCATCAATTCATTTTTTGAAGTTTTAAGTGATGCCGTTAGGCTGCTGAATTTTCATAAGAGAAATCTTCTTTTTGTCTTCCGTTCAAGATTTTCATTTCATATAGTATGTCTTTAAAATTTCATTGCCATGTTCTTATATCCATTATATTCTATCCCTCTTCTGTTTTATGGATCATTTATGAGTGAGTGACCCATGTCCCCTCTCTTTTCAATGTTTTCTAAAACCCTGTAACATAGTCATTATGCTGCAAAATTTTCATCTCAAAATGTCTCTCTCTTTTTCTAAAATTATTTTATTTTATTAAGTTGAATACTCAAAGATCTTTCTACTAAAGGGGTATTCACATATATATAAAATTTTCTATTTTAATTCTTTAACTTACATACATGATACCCGCTTTCCATTTCCGTGGGTTTAAAATGACATAAAGATCCTGTCTTAAAAGAAGTTTTTAAAACGTTATGATTATGAAATGAAACCCATTTATTTTAAGCTATATGGGTTATTTATGAAATGTTTGATGATTATATATGTGGCTCACATGATAATAAATACAAATTTAAGGGTGCGACCTGATAGCGCTCCAATGCATTTGGTAATGATGTAACCACTAGATATTACAAATTTAACGATACCTTGGTGAATAACCTTGGTAATTTCAAATTAAACCTTTGGGGATGGACCATGGTGATATGTTCATGATTGTATAAGTTAAATGTTGTAGTCACATCTTCAAGTTATGAAATAAGTTATTTTTATTATGATATGCCTCATGATTTCTTTCTCATTCCTTAAAGTTCTTTTTCATGACTTTATTGATGTATCTAAAGTTCACATGTTAAATGTTTCCCCTTGTTTCCCTTGCTGGGCCTTCTCCTCACCCTTTCTTTTGATGTATGTCCCTAGGTTATGAGATTCTATAATGAACTTAGGATGAAAAAATGAAGAATACTTTCAATTTTTTAAGAAGAATGTTTTATGTTGTCATTATTAAGCTCCCGGTTTCCAAGACACTAAACCATAAAGATCCCCGGTTTTGTATAATGTAATGAAAGTTTATGTGGTAAAAAGGTGGGATGTCATAAGAAGCATCAGATCCACTAGATCTGTCTTCTAAAGCACTCCAGGTAGCATTCATATCGTTTTTATAACCTTTTCCCTTCTTTTCATATTTCTTCTACAATTTCATCTTGGGACAGTCTGCCTTCATATAACCTTTTCGTTTGCACTCATATTAGATTATTTCAATTGATTTATCATTCCATTTTCTATACTTCTTCCATTTTCCTTTACTATCATAATTTCCCTTGTAATTTTACTTCCTAAAGAATTTCTTCTTTCGATATAAATTTTTGAACCTTCTAGCAAGATGAGCCATTTCCTCATCACAGTTTGAATCTGACTCTTCAATAGTGGAGCTGTCTGCAGGAACTGGTGATTTTTCTTTGTTTTTTTCTCTTTGAGGCAGTACTCTTGAATGATTCTAATTTCTTCCTTGGTTCCTCATCTCCTTCTTGATTCACCTTAAGTTCTTCCTTGTACATCATAAGTTTTCCAATTAGCTCTTTCACTGGTAGCTTACTTATGTCATAAGATTCTCAGATGGAAACAGAAGTTCCCCTCTATCTGTCAGGTAGGAATCGAAGCAGTCTCATGATTTGGTCCTCTTTGTCCACTGGTTTTCCAAGAAAACTCATATTGTTCACTATTTCGTTGAAACTGAGATACATTTCAAAGATAGGTTCATCATGCTTCCTTTTAAAATTGTCATATTTAATAGTGTCTGTATTTAGTCTCATTTGTTTAACATTAGCTGTTCCCTCATGGGAAACAGATAAAGTATCCCAAATTTCATATATAATTTTACAAGCAGATATTCTATTGAATTCATCATCACCTAGAGAACAGTACAAGACATTCATTGCTTTATAGTTTTTATTATATGTATCTTTAGTCAACTGAGACCATGTGTCCCTAGTAGTAGCAGGTAGTACATGTTGCTCTTCAATTGTATCCTAGATTTCAGGTCCCATACCCTCTATATACATTTTAATTTTTAATTTCCACTGAGCATAGTTATTACCATTAAATAATGTTGGCCTGTTAGTAGCAACACCCTTAGCTCTATCTTCATAGTTACATAGAATTTAATGAAATGAAAATTTAGATATGACAGAAATTTTAAGATCATTAAGATACAACTAAAATCACAGTTGAAAATAATTTAATAATCTTGAAAATAAATAATCCTCTAATACTAAATGTTGGTTGGAGTGGATACTCGAGAGAGGAGTGAATTGAGTTCCAATTAAAATTTCTTCTAAAAACATTATAATAAAAATCCCCCAATTCAAAATAGCATAGTCAATTAATGGAGTAGAGATAAAATTGTTTAATTTCTCAACAATTTTCTCTAAGGTTGATTAGTCCTCAGTTGAATCAATGTAATCACTAATTCATCTTTTGAAATAGGTTTACTGAATTAAGAATAAATACACACAATCCAAAACTAACTATCATATTTAAATTAAAAATAGTTTTCTGTCATTGAAAAGATATAAGAAGCGGTTAAAACAAAATAGAGTAATAGAAGATTTGGATCAACAATGTAAATAAGAGGTTCAGTCTCAAGTAGAGACGTAATCCCCTCCACTTGGTGATCACCTTCCACCAAGATGTTTTTATAAATAAAATTTTGATCCACCCACTGGATCAGGGTTTAGAACAGCACACTTGGATGTCCAGGTCACAGATGACCTCTACCACAGTTATTCATGGGAAACAAATGTAATAAGGGATTGATTATGAGGATAGTTTGATATCCTCCAGTTATACACATGAGACAGTGTGTGTAAAACAAATATAAACACTGCTCAAATATTTAATATAAAATATAATAGAGTTATGAAAGAGAATAGAGGTAGGAATTACTTGTGTGTTGTGATGTAAGACTCTTGACTCAATGAATGTTGAGAAAATGGTATTTTAGTCTTCTTTTGAAATTTTTCTTCAGAACAGAGTTTCTATTTTCTGTAATCCAAATTCAATGAATGAATATGGTTAAGATATTTAATGTATCGATGTATAATGATCCCTTTGGGAGATGGTAGCTTGTTACAGTCTTCTTGTAATCTTAAGCACTTAGTTCTTCTATTTTAGTATTGGCACAGTCTCTATCTCTGTGTACTACTACTACCATATTTTTAATGTGATAGATGAGGTCCTTTTATACTCCAGGATCCTATAGGAATAAGGATCTTCGCACATGCATAAACCTCATACTTGTCTAAAGATTTTCCTAAATACAACATTAAATAATTTCAGAAATATTAATTTGTCTAAATATTACTGTTAGAAATAAATTTTAATTAATAAATGGAAACAATTATTTATGACTATCGGTGAGTCATCTTTGGTCTATCGTCTTCGGTTTGATAACATCGGTCTGTTATCTTCGTTGTGTCATCTTCTGCATGTCATCTTCGGTCTATCGAACTTCAGTGTGTTGATCTTTGGTGTGTCAACTTCGGTCTATTGAACTTTGGTTTGTCATACTTTGGTGTGTTGTCTTTGGTCTGTCAAACTTTGGTGTGTCAAAATTCGGTGTGTCGACTTCGGTCTGTTGAACTTGGTGTGTCAAAATTCAATGTGTCGACTTCGGTCTGTCAAACATCGGTGTGTCAAACTTTGGTGTGTCATACTTCAGTGTGTCATACATCAGTTTTGGTGCATTGGATTTGGTTTTTCAAACTTTGGTGTCAAGGAATCCAAAAAGGTTATGAAGTGGATATCTTTCATATACCATTACGAGACGAAGTGTTAATAAAAAGTACATGAAAATCTACACTTTTAAGAATATTTATTCATGAATATAGGTTATAGACAAATTTGAGTATATGTTGTTGTATGTCAAAATTGATTCACATAGAGATATTAAAACTACTTGACATAATAGAGTCTGTATTTTGAAATAATTTCTGATTATGAAAACTACAATATCATGGAGAGTCCAATATCTATGTTTCTTAGGATCTTTTAATTTTATTTCTCTTTATATTTTTATTGATAGTTTTATAAACAATTAATTATGTCATGATCTATGAATTTATCTAATTAGCTTTGTAATAGTAATTACTATATGCACTTGCCCATTTTTTTGCCTCCATATTTCTTATCTTTTGACTAATGATGGATTATCTTGTGCATATTTTTTTAATAGTCTTTGTAAGAAAATAGTTTCAAATCACCATCTAGTATTTTACCCATTGAATGGCCTTCGATACAGGGAGATCTTGATTACCTAATTTAAATTCATAATTTTCATTACTTGTATCTGTATGATATATTTCTTTTTCTCCCACCCTGCTATCCAAAATAGTGTGGAAAAAATTCCATTTTAAGAGTGGGCGTGGCATTATTGAGATTTATTGTGTTTATGCCTAGATTATTTCTATTTTTTGATTCATTCAAGAGATATTTTTCATTTACATAATGTTATAAACTGAAATCTAATTACACCCACCTAAATAAAAAATGGGGTTTTTTTGGAAAATATTAAAATATATTTTAATTACTACTTAGAATTTTTGAATTATTGTTTAGTTGAGTAATTCAATTTTTATTATAATTCCTTGAAATTAATTTTTTTTGAATTATTACTGGTTGTTATGCCCTGAGTTAATTCCCTATTTTCTATATTCCCATTCCTGAGAGTATTATAGACCTATATTTTCATATTCATTTCTAAGCATATTTCTTGACGGATACACAAGGCATGTAAACCTATCATAAATTCCATTAGAATATTTCTGAGTCTATTACTGAAAAAATACTCTATTAAAATGATCAATTCAATCTTTATTGATCTATTTATACTATAACCATCTTGTAATTTTATCATTCTTAATCCAACAAAATTTATGAATAACCTTGTTAAGAATGAGCCATGTTACAATCCCATTTTATCCCTTCCCACCATAATAATGAATAAAATTTCATGATTTCCACTTGAATTAGTGTGGGGGAGAGGGTAATTATTGATGTACATAGGATTCTTACTAAAAAGGAGATATAGATTGAATTTCTCAAATGATCTGTAGGAAGTATTCCATGGTTCTTCTAATTTACCATTCATGATTATTAGATTTTAAAGAATATATATATATATATGTAACAGGATTTGTGTATTAGTAAGATAAAAAATGAAAATTACCAAACTAAGGAATCATATGATGGATCATATGTTGTTAGGTGATGAATGTGAGATCTAGCCAGGACATGACATAAAAAAAGAAACATGATACATTCATTTCAATTTTATAACACATCCATGAACCCACCTTGATCTTTTGAGACTATATAGATACTACTTTGTAGAGGAGGTTTTTCATTAAATGATTCCTAATGATCATTTATTATACTAGTGAGTTTAACCTTGTTTTGTAGACTTATTTTTATTATTTAACAGCCTAACCTCAACCATAGAGTCTTTTGAACCTTATTGTTGAAGCCCTCATGATTAATTGTGTATTTTTATTTATGGAGTGGCGATGTTAAAAACAATTCAAGACAATGGTTAGGAACATGTAAAAAATGTTTGAGCATAACTCCAATTTCATTTACCTAGACTGATTGTAGAAAATTCAATGTGAGGTATATTGCAATATGGGTATTGTGTTTAAGGAACATTAGATAGATTGCAATTAAAGGAATATAGGACCTTAATAAAGAACTTAACCATTATTCATGATTATTTTCAATATATGAGTGATTTTTTAGGACTAGTTTTTTTTGTTAACACTCAATTTTATTTGATTGGTTGTAATTCATGTTTTTTGTTTGTTTCATCTGAAATCCTTATTGAGATGATTTTTTCTTAAGGAAAAGAAATTGTTCAATTATTGGGGAATTTGATAATATGAATTCATATATATATATATATATATTGGAAAAATTTATTTAAGATCCATTCATGCTTTATTTGATAACTAATTGGGGGTTGGATAATTTTTTAGGAAATAGGAAATAAATTCTCAAAAGAGTTGCTACTGTAATATAAGTAATTTCAGATATTACACGTTGTGAAACCTATTAAAAATGTGAAACCCTCAATCATAAGACACCAAAAGACTAAATCCCAACCCATGACACCATTAAAAGGTATGAATCTTATAGGACAAGAAAATACACAACTGGAATCCATTACATGAAACTTGAGTTTTGAATTCTAAAACCACTGAAAGGTACAATCTATGAAATTGGGGAGACGCATGATTTATTAAGATTTTTTTGTGCATATGATTATAGAATATGAATTTTCATTTCATTTTATGAAATTTCCTAGTAATATATCATTTAATATAGTGTGAAGACATTAAACTTCTACATTTCACGAGAGAGAAAATCATTTTATATCCGGTGCTCAGTTTAGATAGAAGAAGGATGAAGTTTCTTTGTTTATTTTATGATGTATTCCTATTCCCTTTATAGAACATGTTTTATTACTTTTTATTTATTTATTTTCCATTATTTTTCTACTACCCAACATTCTAAATGCTTTTAGATTGCTTGATCTTATTCCAACTATTGTTTCAATTCCAATTTCCTCTTTCAACCGTAATTGGAGTGTTTCTGTTCTTTTTTACTTGAATAATGTAAGTGTGTTGATTAATTTTAAAATGGTTTAATCATGGATTTATTTAATATTAATTTTTGATGAAAATTCTAATCATTATTCTTAATTCTCTTCCATCTAATACTATTGTTATTATGTGAGGCTAATCTGTTTGGTTTAGGGTTCGATAGTAGGGGTGGCTTAAATATAATGAATCCTTAAAATAAAGCTTGGGTAACCCTTTGGATAATAATTAGGTTAATAATTATTTTTAATCGTGTTATATTTACCAACCATGATATGAGGAATTATAATAGAAATACCCCGATGTAATTCATGTTGAGCAGGTTAGGACCAAGAGTTTGCAACCATTTCTAACTTGGACGTCAATCCTTATGTACCAAGGTTGATGAGTACCTCTAGACCAAAAAGTAGTTTTCATCATAGGTAGATCGAATTGGTTTGACCAAAACCAATTGGTGACCACTTTACTACTTTTTAACATAATCCATGGTACTATCCCAAGAATGATATTGGAATACATTTTACATAATCCTTGAAATTTACCTAGATCCATTCTCTTTTATCTGAAGTAAAACAAAAATACATTAGCCTTAGAAAAAACCCTATGAGAGTAATGTGAGGAATCCATCTATCAGGTTTTGATTGATAAGTTACCATATATTTCATAATTTCCATGCGGGTTTGACCACACAAAACTACTATACTATTCCTTTATAGATAGTGTAGTTTGGGATTTATAAAATTCTAATCTGATCAATATCCATGTGGAATCAACGTTGCTGAGTGGGCTAGTTAGTGATGGTGGTAACAGGTGGAGTTTTGATCCACTAGTTGAATAGAATATTGAGATATTATCTTGATGATGATATGATGTTTTACTGGAATATTTTTTCTTTGGGATATTCATTTGTTTATAGTACTTTCTTATTGAGGAGTATTTGGAATACTGAAATTTTATTGATTTATATTTCACTATTCTATATTATAATTCAAACTTGTGTAGAAATCTTTCCATTTGACTTTATTTTGTTGCTTGGTTCTAGTATCCAACCCATGGGGATTAGGAATTACCTTTGTGTCATGTGAGGACCGGCATAAGTATTGATGTTAAAAGGTATTCAGGCTAGTTTGTGACAAAAAAATATCCCATTGATGACAATGGGAATGTTTTTAGAAAATATCCTCCCTTTATACTACCCACATGAGTTTTTACCAAAAAGTATAATAGCAAATTGAACATAATGTTTCCATCAAAAATCATATTAACCATATTGAGGACCTTCCTGAAGAGGTTATATCCATTATCAATGACTATGATTTTATTAGTCAAGAGGACATGCTACTATGGAAGGGCTCTTCGAATGGTATGCTGGATTCAAAATCATTTTATGAGAATCTAATTCTGGGAGAGGAAAAATGGTTTGGTGATTTGAACAAAACATGGTTGTGTCTATCTAGATTTACGATGCTTTGGAGGATTTTTCATAGCATAATTACAGTGGATGAAGGTTTCCAAAGGAAGGGGGTTTATCTTTGTTCGAGATGTGATTTCTGCCATCAGCATCGCGAGGATGTTGATAATTTATTTTTTTCCTATAATACGGCTTCTTCACATTGGAATGTTTTACTCAACACATTCAAGCTTCATCCTCCCAGCGCTTCCTCAGTTCTCGATTTCTTGCAGATGTTGTTTAATGTAAAGCAATCAAAGAATCTCAAAACTCTTCTTCGGGTCACTTGCACTAAAGTGATTCATTCGATTTGTAAAGATCGCAACAACATTGTGCATCAAAGGGCGAAATTCCATGAAGCCTCAGTGCTGGCATATATTTCAACAGAAATCAGAATGGCCAGTGAGCGGGTCAGTGACCATTGCTGCAATTCGGTGAGGGACCTCATAATTATAAGAATATTGAAGGTTTTAGGGTCTTTCCCTAAGACAAGGGGAACAGTGGAGGTTGCTTGGTCCCCTCCATTTCAGGGATGGATCAAATTCAATACAGATGGGGCGTCCAGGGGGAATCCAGGACCCTCATGTTTTGGGATTATTTTCAGGGACTATCAGGGGGACGCAGTGGAGTGTTGTTATGGCCCATATGGACATGCCCGTACATTGGACGCTGAAATGATGACGCTAATTAGAGCGGTTTATATGGTCCATCAAAATCATTGGAACAATATTTTGTTTGAGTGTGATTTAGCAGTGCTTGTTCAAGTGATTTGGATGAATCAACATCAACACTCATGGAAATTAACCGTTAAATAGGTCTACTGCCTGAAAAAACTTGCCAATATAAACTACATTGTCACACACGCATTTAGGGAAGAGAAATATCTTGCAGATGGCCTTGCAAATAAGGGTATCTTGGAAGAACAATGCATGCAACTGCCCACGGTGCCTAGGGACTTGATGCATTTTCTGATTCGCGATAAATGTAAAATACCTTCATTTTGAATTGTGTAAATCCTTGATTTTTCAATTTTAGAGCCTCTGTGCTCATCTTTCTAAAAAAAACCAAAATTTATAACATCATTTCTTGGGATGTTATTTCTATTATACTTTTAAATTTCCTAGAAATAAAATAATGCATGGATCTTGTATTAAAATTAACATTCTCATAAAATCAATTAATAAGTAATTAACCTGGAATAAATTTATTTAATGGTCTAGGATCTGTTATAGTAGTATGAAAATACTTTTCCCTAACTTTTTTCTTATTTTTTTTGATGATTTCCAACTTAGGTAACTAAATTCAAGAATTAAATAGCTTAAGAAACTAACTCATTATAACGAAAACAAATGACTACTTTCAGACTAACTATTTTCCAATTTATAGTATGATTATAACTATTTTCCTTATAGACATGAGTCAAATTATTGATCTTACCACACTAGTAGCACTTTCATGTTCCTAAAAATCATTATTTAAAATATCCTTTACCATATATGGAACATTTTGGGGGATTAGTACTAGATTTACAGGTTGAATTGTTCTCCACAACTTACCACCATGGTCGTTTCTTACTCTTATCATCTCAAAGTACATATGTTTTGATAAACTCCATCTAAAATTTATATACATTGAAAAAAATATCATAACATTCAAATTCACAATAGTCCAATTATCTTCGTAATATTGGGTTTATACATGTGTTAAATCATTCAATTTTACTATAACGATCTAGAACAAAATTCAATGTATACCTGGCCAGTTCGGAAATTTTTTTCTCATGATCAGCCATTGAGACTTATTTCTTTTTATTAAACTATTGAAATTTACTTTATATTCTATACTAAAGAACATTAGGTAAATACTTGTCAAGAAAAATTTATTTAAAGTCTATCCACTCCATGTAATCAATCTCTCTTTTTTCATTATATTTTTAATCAAAGGCAACCATTGATTAACTTCACCGTTAAAATGATAAATAAAAAGTGTTACATTTTGATTTTTTTTATATCGCCAAATTTTGGGCATCTTCTTCAATTCAATTTTCCATACTTCATTTTCACTAGGTCTAATGATCCACCAAATATAGGATGGTGTTGTTTAATGAAATTATCCTATATATACATGTTTCTTTATGGAAAATTCTGTCAATATATTTAATGTGTGCAATCTTTAATATCATACTTTAGCTGGGTTAAAACTTCCAAAAACAGCTTTATTCAAACGATTCTATGTTGTTGATTTAGATGGTTACTATCTTCTTGATGAATTTCTACTCTAACAAACTTTTTTACTCTATGTAAAACCATTCTGAAGAGGTGTGGATTAGATGAAGTAATAAGTAAATATTAAAAATATATCTCATGATAATATAACCATGATTTATAGCCTCTTTAATGTTAATTTTATATTCTCAAATCCTCTAAAGGTATCTAAAAATTTATCTGATACCAAGTACAACAACATATGACATTAAAAACGCATAAATATGAGTTTCATAATAATGATTTCAAAATTTCACATTTCCATTAAATTTTAAGTTTTGTGTTTTAGATAATTTGTAAAAAAAATTACATTAAAAAGTGGAAACATCCACACAATGTAAATTTTTTCCAAAAAATAATGAATTAAGTTTACACCCCTATTTATTTCAAGATAATTTAACTTTTTTTAAGATGATTCACCACGCCAAAATCTTGAGCTTGCTAAAATTTAAAATCCACCCCATATACTTTGAAATACATTTGAATTCATGGGATGATCTAAAACAATCTATATAAGGGATATAAAAAATATATAAATCCTATTATTCTAGTGGGAAACATGAAACAACATTATGAAATTTATCTTTTTTATAATAAACCTTTATGAACATAAATAAAATATTTCCACATGTGAAAATAAATACTTTCCCAAAGAAAACATTTAAAACCCATTACTAAGCATAGTAAAAACCATGAAGGTATCCCGAGACATCTGGGAACTCATGAAAACATCACTTAAAAAAACCATTCATCATTAAACATTCCTTACCTTATAAAATAATAAATATTTCCATAAAACCATTTTCCTTGTGAGAATAATATATATATATATATCTGAGATATTTATATTAAAAACATGTATTCACTCATGTTTAATGTATTTAAAAATAACTAATGAAAATTTAATTACATAGGAGTACCCTACTTGGATATCTCCCTCGTTTTTACCTTTGAAGCCTAAATCATTACCTAATACATTGGAGAAGTATCTCAGGCTCATCCATCATCATGATCTATATTGGGAACAACAATCATATGTAATCATAAATTACCATATAATTATTTTCTTAAGATTACAATTATTTGTCATAAAACCCTCAAAAAATCATTTAAAAACTTAAGCAAAACACTTTCACTTCTCTCACAAATAATGGAAAAAGTATCCATTTAGTTTGAAAAAAAATTATAACTAAAAATTAAAAGAATATCGATAAAAATATTTTATTTTAAAATAACATTGTAAACATTTAAATTATCCCTGATAATGAATAAAAATAAGGATACTGGTAAAAAGAAGTCAACCTCTATATGCTTAAAAACATTATTTATTCGCTTTTGTAAAAAAACATCAAAATGTCCCATTCTGTAAATGTTTAAAAGATTAGTATTTGAAATATTAAATATGGATTCAAAAGTAGTTTAAAATTAATTTTAAAAATCCTTGGAGTATAAATAATATCAATCTTGATACATTTGATGAACTTTTATATAAATGAAAACAATTCAAAAGGAATACATTAAAATAAGGATTCAAATAAAAATACATTACCTCATATCCCGTTTAGATTCATATGTTCTCTAAATGCCAAATAATAAAATTATATTAGTTTTATACTTAATTGGGAAACTTTTTCATTATATTTAAAGATATTTATGGTTTTTATTTTAGTTACTACCATGTTTTATTTAGTTATTAAAATGGTTAAGTTCATATTTGATGTATTTTTCATTGAGTTTATAAGATCAAAATAACATGAATGCATTGTTCGTTGTCAAAGGGAATTATAGTTAACATAACTCACAAATATTAATAATTTTATATTTATCATATTTAAAAATTATATAAACTTTTAAAACCAACCACGTATAGAGGTAATGAAAAATGAACCCTGTCATTTTATGGAGAATGTACAAATGAATGAAAAATTCATTTTTCTATAGGGTATAAAATAATTAAATAAAACAATATTTTTCTTTTAAAGAGTCATAAATATGTAATAAAATTCATATTTATTCATTTTTTCAATTCTTAGGAGCATCATGTGAGGTGGAAATTAAAAATGAATCACATCACGTCATGGAGGTGGTAATCCACACGTACACCCGACCAACACTATAAATTTCAAATAGATAGAAATCTTAAGAATTTAAGTAATATATTATCCTAAGTGAATCATAATTATTTCTTAAATATCATATATTTATATATATACATTTTAGAAATAATTTTAACAATCTATATAATCTGATTGTGGAAAACAAAACACATCCCTTCGTGGAGGCGGTAGTCCACACATATGCACGAACGATGTTTTCATTGACCCTTGGATAAAAAATGAGTTGAATAAGAGTTGTACTAAAATATTAATAACATTTTCTATATTTAAGGCAACTATTTTATTATTACATCATGGTTAAAGAATATTTCAAGAAGTTAGAAGAATAAATAAAATGAAAACCCTCAGTTAAGAGTTATACCTATTCTTTGAAAACCATCCTTGGCTTACACCTTATGCCTTATAGGATGGTATTTTGATGATAATGGAGACTATAATTCATGGGTAGGATGGTTGAGAAGGTATTTGGGTAGGCATTGGTCAAGATGATTAGTTCAATATGTGTGATGAAGAAAGAATAAGTTGTGCCCTTTTATAATTAAATGGAGTCACACTCTTTTAATTATTCATTGTTTTAAAATATTTAATGTCATTATTCATTATCATTTAGACCCAATGTATCAATTATTCCTAGATTAGATGTGATATATTAAATAAACTGAAAAATAACATTTAGACAATTTTCAGAGAAATTTTAATCCTTATCCCCTAGTTAAACCCCTTTAAACCCAACTTAACCATAATCGTGATAACATAACTTTTTTACCATGAAAACATATTTTGGTAACCAAAAATAAAAGTGGAATTATAATTTTTTGGAAATTTTGATTAAAATATGGAATCCATTTTATCATATTATGATTATATAGGTGTAGGAAAATACTTTTGATATAAGAACACATAATTCCTGAAAAATAATTTTTAGGAAAATACCTGATTTAGGGGTAAATATCAGTTTACATTGAAATCAATAAAAAAGTTTCATTACAAGATTTTTTTGGTAATTGAATCAAAAGGAAAGATTTTAGAAATTTAAATTAAAAAAATATAACATAATCTTCCAAACATACCATTAAATTAAAAGACACAAAAATATTTTTTAATTTCAATAAAATATAACTTATGTTTACAAAATTCAATCATGTGTTCCGAAATTAAAAATAATATTTTAAAATGAGATTTTAAGTCGTTAAAGACATATTTTTTCAATACCATGGTTTTAAAATTTATTAGCTAATTTTATATCTTAATAATTCTATAAAAGTGGTAGTATTATGGAAAATCAATATTTACACTATTAACCAAAAAATAAATTGTTTTAGAAAAATCTAAAAAATTCACATTAATTAGAAGTTGATATAATTGTATAAAACTTGAATTCCATTTTATCAAATGAAATTTTTAAAATTTCCATATATATAAATGGAAGTAATTTATAGAAAATAATAAAACTATTACTTTTTCAATTGAAAATTTTATAAAGATATTTTTAAACTACGAAGATAATAAAACAAAAATATCAATTCATATAAATCATAAGATTGATTTATTTCAAGAATTACTTGGGTTCTCATGACTAGTGTCTTCTAACAAGTGAAGAGAGTCCTTAAACATTATGGAGAGACTACACAATCAATATCACAACATACTATAATATATAAATAATAGGATCATTATATAACATCATAGTAGACATAGGGAATTATAACTATGAGATTATCAAAAATAGTGTCTAATATCAATATGTGGCATAAAAATGGTACATATAATGATAATACATTGATATATTATAATTATGACCCACTAGTATGTGTTGGATCAAAATAGTGTATGTAGATGCTCAATTACAAGAGGGGGAGAAGTGTAAGTTTAAAAACATTCATTTTTAACCTTTAGGAAAATAATATTTAACAATGTTAAACAATATAGATTCACAAAGCCTCATTAATTTCTTAATAAAGAAAAAAAAATTCTTAGGTTATGGAAATATGGTTTTAGAAAGGAAACATAATAAAAGTTTACTTATAGAAAGATTCTACCTTAAAGCATATAGAATCTAATTTATCAGAGTAAATAAAAGTACAAGAAAGTAAATGAAATTTATATTTTCTTCCATTATCAAAATAGATTGGAAATAAAACTTGAATCAAAACAAGTAAAAAGTAGTAAATCCTTTAATTCAATGATTAGGGTATCCAACAACCTTGGATAAAGGTCCCTTGATTTACACTTTCAAGAAATTCTATCTTACCCACACCAGGGTTAGAATTTGATAGGAATATCAGAATATGTCTTGATATCCCCTACAAGCCCTCGATCTTTAAGGTAGTCAGCACATCTCTCTTCCTATCCGTATAAGTCCTTAAACTTTAAGGTAATCAGTAATTCTTTCTTCCTATCCCTATAAGCCCTCGATTGTACTTAGAAACAATCGCAGCTTCATGAAGCAAGATGAAAAAGTTGTTCACGGCTGAACAAGATGTTCATGAAAACACACTAGCCTTGAGAGTATCTCTCTCTAGAAATCACATCATCACATCACATCATGTAATCTCTAGATCGATTGATCCTTTCATAGATTGATTGATAACAAGATTGTTTAAATGAGCACCTATTTATTGGAAAAACTTCAATGGTCAGGTTCCTCCTCCAATGATCATATTATTCCTTGAATTTCAAAGGGACCTGTACATGTGTAACTCAACCAACAATTAGTTAGAAACAAATTGTATGAAATCATTTTATTGTTACAAAAGAATGTGTAAGGAAAAAGAATTAGATTAAGAAAATTTTAATATCCATTGTTTAAGGGAAAATAGAATTCAGAGTCTAATCATATAAACAAACAAATTCTACGAAACATGGATATTCAGATTCTATTTTATAGAGAATCTAGAGTCTGAATTGTGAGGAATTCAGAGTCTAAATTATGGGGAATTTGTTGTCATATTTTCTAGGAATTTGGAGTCCGAATTATGAGGAATTTGGTGTCTCAATTCTATGTAATTTGGAGGAAGAATTATGAGGAATTTGAAGTCTGAATTTTAGAGACATCAGAGTTTGAATTTTAGAGAATTCCATGTCTAAATTTCAGAGAATTCAAAGTCTGAATTTCAGAGAATTCGGAGTCTGAATTTCGAAGAATTTGAAGTCTGAATTTTAGAGAATTTAGAATTTTAATATTAAAGAATTTAGAGTCTAAAAGCTGAAGACTCTATATCCAAGTAACTATATGATTTTTAGGTTTTAGATAAGAATCAAAATTTTTAACTTAGTATTAAAATGGTTTTGTTTTGAGAGATTATAAAATGAGGCCATGAAAACCAATGCAATGATAAAAATTTCCTTATAGAAGTGAAATTTTACTTAAGAAAATAATCCTTAGAGAAATATAATTTGACTTAAGGTAGATATTTTGTGATTTTAAAAACATAGAGGAATGAAAAAGTAATAAGGAAACCTTATTAACTCAATAATATCACCCTTTATGGAAAGAAAAAACAACCTTTTGAAAAAGAATATAAGGAATAAGAATTTTCTTTATGAACTTAAAAAAAAACTTATCTCCATTTACTTATGAATCACGATAAATATTACTAACTCCCACATAGGTTTTTAAATCCATAAGGATCGCATTCTTGACATCCTTAGAGATATTTTACTTTTTCTTTCATAAGAAATTATTCATTATGTAAACTTTATCTTACATAAGTCATTATCTTCTTTTATAATTAGTATTCTTTTTATCATTATTTTCTCCCCCATTTTTATTTTCAAAAAGAAATAGAGATAATGAAACAAATGGTACCTAAAATGTTAGAACTATACAAAAAAATAATGAATATAAAATTTTTCATTTTGATTGAAAAAATTGGCAGAGGAAAAAATTACAACTAAAGATTTGTATTGAAAGGAAAAATTATTCAACCTTCTTTTCTTTAAGAATGATCATTCTTAAGGTAGCTTTCAACTTCTTGGGCTCCTTATGATCTTCCTCATTCCTCTTGAGCAGCTATTTCTGATTCTGATTTTTCTTTTTCAGAGCATTGATTTTTTCATCCTGAGACTTAAGAATATCTACCTGAGACTTCAGTATCTCTTCTGGATGATTTAATTTTTCTTGAAACTCTTCCCTGAGTTTCCTTTCTCTCTTCAAATTAAAGGAAACTAAATTTAACTTTTCATTCGGATCTTTATCTTCATTCTTCTGATCTATTTTTTCAATGTTCAGCTTCTCTGTAAAACTCGTCGAAAGATTTTTTATTCAATCATCTGATCTATCAAAAGAATCTTTTACTGAGTCCTAGAAGTCATTATGAATTCTAAATTATTCAATTTTTAGACCAATTTGTCATTTCCATACATGATCTCCTAGGATCATCATATCCGATAAGGAATGTTTATAAATTTTCATCATTCTAAATGAATTTTTCCATGAGCATGCCTATGGAATCTGACTTCTGATTGAAATAGTGTTTGAGCAACTAACATCTTGAATCAATACTTGGAAACAAGAGTATTTTGTTCGCTAACTTCTTCAAAGACTGAACAATAATATCCTAACCCATGGAAGATGATTTGGAATATTATTCCCTTGTAAGAGAGGATTCTTTTTCTTGCCCTTCAACTTTTCTCTTGGATGAACCACCAATATCCTTCTTAACCACCACATCCTTCTTAGGTGTATCATCAATCCCCAATTTTCCTTTTTCTACTTTGAGAATAGTCTCTACAGCATTCAAAGATTCATGCTCACTATCTAAAAGTTGGAAAAGTTTATCTTCATCAACATTTTCTTTCTTTGAATCTCCCTTAAGATCATCATGTTGGATAAAGTTGTGATTTCTACTTTCATTATTAGAAGATTTTTTAACATCTTCCTATCCATCATCCACTTTTCCCTAAGAAACAATTCTTTTTGACTGGACCTGGGAAGTCCGGATCGACATCTTGTCAGAAGTACTTTCCTTCTCATGGTATTCTTCTAATTTATTTACTACATCATCACTGTCATATTCTTCTTCCTCTTTTTCTTCTTTTACTTCTTCATCCCGATCTATCTCTTTTTCCACTTCAGGTTCCAGAATTTACATATTTTTTTCTGGAGTCTCTACTGCTACAAATTCTTGGAGAAAAGATTCTGGTACTTGAATATGTTCAGAGGCTTTCTCAGTATCATTGAGAAGTTCTTGAATGATATCAGCTTCAGACATTTTATTCTTTTACATTTTCTGTTTTTCTTGCCTTTCATACTCTTCAATAGATTGAATTTTCAATGAATTTTCTTTTGAAGGATGTAGGCCAAAACTAGGATCTCATTCATTCTTATTCTTCTTATGTTCCCTCCATTTCTCTACCACTTCATCAGGGAAAGTATTTTCTGTTTTCATTTTTGGTGGAGCTGACTGAGTTTTCATAACTGTAGGCTTCTCTTTGGTTTCCAGTTATTTCTCCATTATTTTCTTCTGAGATTTCTTGGAAGTCTCTCCTACTTCCACTTTCTTATATGAAGCTTCCATCTCACTTTCAGATAGATCATAAAATTATCCAGACTAGGTATTAAAACCGACATTCATTCTTCTCAAGGTGTCATCACTTAGCAACAAGATCTTGAAATTTCTTGGCATAGAGCTGTAGGGAATTTTGAATGATTCTAAGAATAGCTCTGTGATCTTAGACAAAATTTCTAGATACATGACGATCTGGGATTCGGGAGTTCCATTCATGATGTTAGTTTTTGTCAGAAGGATATACTTCACCAGATTTATCTTCCTTGGGTTAACCAAAAAATCCAAAATAAAGATGTCACTTTTGTTTAAGGAGTCATTGTCTCCTTTTCTCAGAATAATAATCTCTTGTACCCACAAGGCTAAAATCCTTTGTTTTGTTGATAGATGGTTGATCTTTGGTGATTTTACTTCTTTCAGTCCACGGCACTCAATTTCCCTTTCCTTCTCAAAACTTCCTAACTGATCTAGATACTTGTGAGAGTAGGAAATCTCATCTCCTTCATATGGAACTCCAAGAATATTTATTTGCATATTAAAAGATAGGTAATAGGTTTTCCTATATTCATTGAATGAAAATTTTTCTCTTCCACATTATTTATAAGAACTTACTATATCATAGAATTCTATAAAAAATTCTAGGTACTCTAGATCCTAACTTTTTGGCTTGACAATACAAAAACTCTCCCATCCATTGAGTTTAATGTGTTTCATAATCAAGGAATCATAACTAGAAAAGAATGTCGGGTCAACCAACCTTTCCCTAGATATTTTCAAATCCTTGCCTTATTTAGTTGAAGACTATTCTCTTCTGGGTAGGCTTCCAATGGCATCGAGAGTATGAGAAAACATGGAAAAGTGGAACGAGTTTTTTTAATAGAGGCATAGCTTTGCTATAGAACACTTGAAAAACGATGTGGGATGAGGAATATAAAGGCCTTTATATAGGGGTCTAAGTGATGGTTCTAATTCACAATTTTATCTAATGGTTAAAACAACCATGATCTGATCTGATAGTTGAGATGAATTCTGAAGAAGGATTTTGTATGTTCCAAAATTTTGAGGTTTTAAGGAAAATTCAGATTTAAGGAAAGTAAATCTGATAAAATTTTCATAAATACCAACAATAGAAAATTAGATTCCAAAAATTTATGTAAGGAAACAAATATTCTAGATTGTTATGAAAATTGTTAATAATGAAGAATATTCTCCTAGAAGAACTTTAGTTTTTGGAGATTTTTATTAAGTAATGAAAAATTTAGGTTCTGGAATTTTGAGATCTGAAAAATTTTGGTTTCGAAAAAGAATTTGATCAAGGGAAAAAAAATTCGTTACGAAAAAAATTTGATTAAAATAAATTTGTTTAACAAGAAAATATACCCCCCTATGAGAATGAGTTACTTAATGTAAGGACATAGTTTTAAAAAAATTTTATATCAAATATGAACTTATGATAATCATTCCTACCTTTTTTTATTGTATTCAAATCTGTAGAAGGGTAATGATTTTGTAAAAATATCAGAAAGTTGATCATGAATTCCAATAAATTGAAGAATGGTATCTCCTTTAAGTGTTTGATCCCTAAGAAAGTGATGCTTAATATCTATGTGTTTTTAATGGGAGTGATGTGAATGGTTTTTTTAGGGAAATGTAACTAGTGTTATCACATAATATATGTGTTTTGGTAATACTCATTCCATAGTTTGGGAGTTTGTGTTGCATGTAAGACACTTGAGAACAAAAAATTCTAGATGCTACATATTCGGCTTCAGCAGTGGAATGTACCACTGAGTGTTGATTCATTCATGACCGAGAAACTAACTAATATCTTAAGAAATGACATGTTCCGGATGTAATTTTTCTATCCATTCTACATCCACCAAATTTCGCATCCAAAAATCTTTTTTGAAAAATTCATTTCCAGAAGTATAGAAATGTCCTAAATCCATGGTTCCCTTCAAATCGTGAAAATTTATTTTCACTGATTTTAATTGAGATTCCATTGGATTAGATTGATATTTTTCACATAAGCATACTGAAAACATTATGTATAGATGACTGGATGTCAATTATAGTAAACTTCCTGTCATACCTCTAAATGATGTTTGATCTACAAGTTTCCCAGCTTTATCAAGATCAAGAGAATTTGAGGTAACGATTGGAGTGCTTATACTTCTAGTGTAGTCATATCCATAATTTTTTATAAAGATCTTTAATATACTTATGTTGTGATATATAAGTTCCTTCTAGATTTTGAGAAATTTGAAAACCTAGGAAAAATGTTAACTCAAACATTATACTCATTTCAAACTCATCTTTCATTAGATTCACAAAAAATCAGTTAAATATTGCTGAGTTAAACCAAATATAATGTCATCAACATATATTTGAATAATCAAAACAATTTTCTTATCATTTTTTATAAAAATTGTTGGATCGGCAGTTCCCTTAACTTAATTGTTTTTAAAAAAAATCATATAAGTCTATCATACCAGGCTCTAGGGGATTGTTTAAGTCCATATAAAGCTTTGGTAAGTTTGAAAACATGTTTAGGGTGTTTTGTGTCTTGAAAACTAGGAGGTTGTTGAATATAAACTTCAACATGAAAATATACGCTAAGGAAATCACACTTTACATCTATTTGAAAAATTTTGAAATTAAAGAATGCTAAAAAGGCAAGTAAATTGCGAATAGATTAAAGTCTAGCTACTGGAGCATATGTTTATTTATAGATTATTCCTTCATGTATATTATATCTTTTAGCAACTAATCTAGCATTATTTATGTTGAGCCCTCTGGAAGATTGTTGAATTCTTCCTATGATTGCTGTTTTAATAATCACAAATCATTATTACTTAATCCGGTTGGATTTCTCTTATACATAATCACACTCTCTTAGTGAATCTATTTTTATTGGTTGGATCATGCTTTTATCTGTGCTTACTGTTGATTTACAAGTATTCTGGATGTCTTCTGGATCAAACAGACACTTTGTGCCATATCAAAAGACAACGGTCACACCGATCCATATCAAAGGACAACGGTCGCACCGATCCATATCAAAAGACAACAGTTGCACCGATCCATATCAAAGGACAACGGTCACACCGATCCATATCAAAGGACAACGGTCGCACCGATCCATATCAAAGGAAAATGGTCGCACCTATCCATATCAAAAGAAAACGGTTGCACCGATCCATATCAAAAGACAACGGTCGCACCGATCCATATCAAAAGACAACGGTCGCACCGATCCATATCAAAGGACAACAGTCACACCGATCCATATCAAATGAGTCACCAATCATGACACACTGATGCTGATCAAATGAGTCACTGATCATGTGTCACCGATGCTGATCAAATGAGTCATCGATCATGACACACCGATGATGATCATCTGAGTCACCGAAGATGTCTCACCGATGCTGATCAAATGAGTCACCTATCATGACACACCGATGCTGATCATCTGAGTCACCGAAGATGTCTCACCGATGCTGATCAAATGATTCACCGATCATGACACACCGAGGCTGATCAAATGAGTCACCGATCATGACACGCCGATGCTGATCATCTGAGTCACCGAAGATGTCTAGCCACCGATGATGATACTGATGACCTACCGATCACTTGACGCACCGATAGTCATAAACAACTGTTTGAATTTCTTTATCATTATTTAATCTACCCAATGGACATATTATGTATATTTTAATGCTCTGAAATTTATTTAATGATGGTTTTTGGATTTCAGGGAACCGTACCTCATACCTGTAAAGTGAAATCATTTCTTTTGCTGGAGCTCGTGCCATAAATACAAGAAGTCCATGTTGGTGAAAACACACCCATGTGACAAAAACAAGACTTATATGAGTGCAAAAAGTGGTGGATGATATAACTGTGGAAGACAAGAGAAGACCTGACAAGAAGAAGACACATAATCTCATACAAACTCAACCTTACTCAAGAAGAGTTCTGTACATTCACGAGGACATTAATGAACTTCATCGACTAAATTTCTTCACTATCTATGAACCTGGATGCCAAGCAGATGACACTCTGTTTTTCAGAAAAAAACCAGAAGAGGACTCAGAATCATTTCTGATCAAACTCAAGGAGTCCAAAGCTTCACTGCAATCACAAGATCCATTTCTAAACTCTATATCTCTGCTCTATGATTCATTATTTTACATTTCAAGCAGTGTGTGTTATCTACTGTATTTAACACACACACTGTCTCCTGTACTTTAACTGGAGGATCTTTAAATCCTTACTCAATCTCTTACATCTTGTATTTCCCACTGGGATAGTGGTAGAGGTCGTGTGTGACCTGGACAACTGGTTGCTGTTGTTTTGTTTCCCACGAATAACAGTGGTAGAGGTCTTGGACCTGGACAGTTGTAAACTATTGTGAACCCCGATCCAGGGTGTGGATCAAATTTATATAAATTGTTGAGAGGGATATGTCTCGGCTTGAGACTGAATCTCTTGGTTATATCTGTTGTGCTATATCATTCAAAGTTATTCTTTTATTCTGCTGCTAATTACTTTAAAACCAAAACTGTTTTAAAGTCACTTTGATAATTAAAATCGCAAGTGTTTATATCAGTTGTAAATTAGTAAGTTAGTTTCAAAAGTTAATCAACTCTTCTGTTTTGATTAACTGGGAAATAATCAATCCCTTGAGAACCCAACAGAACCTTTACTTTGATATAAATTCACTACAGTTTAATTCAGTATTGTATTTGGGGGATTTTAAGACAAAGTTTTTAAACCAGAAATTTTAATTGGAACTCAATTCACCCCCCTCTTGAGTATCCACTCTGACCAACAATTGGTATCAGAGGTTGTTTAAATATTTTCTAAGGGACTCTGTTTTTCAACTGTGATTTTAGTTGTATTTTAAATTTCTTAAAATTTATGTTATTTCTAAATTTTTATCTCTTTAAAATCTTTGATTTAAGTAATCTATCATGGATAATAGATTTGAAGGTGTTTCTACCAATATACCACCATTTTTAAATTGCACTAACTATGCTCAGTGGAAAATCAAGATGAAAATTCATTTAGAAAGCACTGGTTTTGATATTTGGACTGCTATAGAATCAGAATATAAAATTCCTAATATAGTTAGAACTACTTGGAATGAAGCTACTAAGGCTCCCTACAATAATAATTGCAAATCTATGAATGCCTTGTACTGTGCTTTAGGAGATGAGGAATTTAATAGAATATCTGCCTGTAAAACTGCTTATGAAATTTGGGATACCTTAGCTGTTTCTCATTAAGGAAAAAATAATGTTAAGGAAATGAGACTGAATACATATACTATTAAGAATGATAATTTTAAGATGAAGCCTGATGAACCCATTTCTGACATGTATCTCAGGTTTAATGAAATTGTCAACACAATGACTTCTTTGGGAAAGGATGTTCCATCAAAGGAACAAATTATGAGAATTCTAATATGTCTACCTGAAAGATGGAGAGGAACTTCTGTCTCAATTAGAGAATCATGTGATATTAGTGAACAGCCAGTCAAGGAACTAATTGGCAAGTTGATGATGTATTAAGAGGAACTCAAGGTTAACAGAGAATAAGAAGATGAACCTAGAAGGAAGTCAGTTGCTTTCAAGACTTCAAATTCAAAGAACATGGATAAAGAAAAGCTTCAAGCTATAAATGAGAGTTCAAGCTGTGAAGAAAGTGAAAGTGCTTCTGATAGTGATGCTGAGATGGCTCACATTTCCAGAAGGTTTAAGAAGTTTTATAGGAAGAAGTTTTCCAGAAAATCAAATTATAAAGGTAAGTATGACAACAAGGGACATTGGAAAAAGGATTGGAAGAAATCTTACAAATTAGATGAAGTTGTCTGCTATGAGTGCAAAAGAAAGGGACACATAAAAACAGACAGTCCAAAGTTGAAGTACAAGAAGAGGTTTGAATACAAGGACAATAAGTTTAAGAAAGCCATGAAGGCTACTTGGAGTGCTTCTGAGGATAGATCCACTGAATCTGAAGTTTCGGAAACTGAACACAGAAATAAGGAAAACATGTGTTTTATGACAAACACCTCTGAGGTAACATCTGAAACTCCTGCTTTAAATTCATATTATTCTGAAGATGATTCTGACTCAGAAAACATGTCAAAATATGAACTGTTTGAATACTATTATATGTTAGAAGAAACCTGTAATGAGGTGAAAGACAAATACAAAGGTTTAATGAAACAGTATGCTTTAACTGTTAAACCTAAATCTACTCTTGATATTGAAATGGAAAATAATGCTCATTTACTTAAAGAAAACACTGAACTGAAATTATCTAATGAGAAACTCGAGAAAGACTTTGAAAAATTTACCAATGGTAAAGATACTCTTACTCAGATTCTAGGTAAGCAAATATCACCTAGATACACTACTGGTATATGATACCAACCTGGACAAAGGAAAATTACCAAAACTAAATTTATTCCTAAATCTGGATAGAATGTAGCTAGTTCTAAAAATTCATATGCTTCAACTAGTTATATTCATAGTTATGGATCTAATAAGGTTTATCTTTCAAAATCTTTTAACTATAGAAATCTTATGAGACCCATTAGACAAATATGAGTACCTAAAGTTTTATTGGCTAACCTGTCTGGACCCAAGAAGATCTGGGTACCAAAATCATTTCCTATCTAAATCTATTTTGTAGGGAACCTGCTTAAAGAGATCCTGTAGAAAGACTTGGTACTTGGACAATGGATGTTCAAGACATATGTCAGGAGACTTCTCATTCTTTAAAAGCTTAGTCAGAGTTGATGGAGGATTTGTCACTTTTGGTGATAATTCAAAAGGAAAAATCATTGTCTTATGCCAAATTGGTAACACTGAATCAGTATTGATTTCTAAAGTTTTATTTGTTGATGGACTTAAATATAATTTGTTAAGTATTTCTCAGTTATGTGATGATGGTTTTTATGTTAAATTTGAAAATGATTCTTGAAATGTTTTTAATTATAAAAATGTTTTAGTATTTTCTGCCTTAAGAAATGAAAATGTTTATGCTGTTGATTTACATTCATTAGCTAAGAAAAATATTACTTGTTTAAATGATTTTCATAAATAGTCTTGGCTTTGGCACAGAAGATTAGGACACTGCAATGTACACTTACTTAGAAAAATTGCTAGGAAGAACTTAGTTAGAGACCTACCCAAACCTGAATTTACAGCAGACAAAGTTTGTAATCCATGTCAAAAGGGAAAGCAACATAAAGCTTCTTTCAAATCAAAGAAATAATTTTCAAATTCTCAACCTATCGAGTTGGTTCACATGGATTTATTTGGACCTTCTATAGTTTCTATTTTAAATGGGAAGCACTATGTCTATGTTCTTGTAGATGACTTTTCTAGATATACTTGGGTATATTTTCTAGCTCACAAAAGTGAATCTTGTTCTTGCTTTGTTAAATATTCCAAGTCTGTAGAGAACCTTAGTGGACTTAAAATTAAAACCCTGAGAAGTGATCATGGCCGTGAGTTTGAAAATAATGAGTTTGAATCTTATTGCTCACACAGTGGCTATAGTCACAATTTCTCTGCCCCTAGGACACCCCAACAGAATGGTATAGTAGAAAGGAGGAATAGAACCCTGAAAGAAATTGCAGGGACTATGCATAATGAGTATGACCTACCTGTTTATTTTTGGGCTGAAGCTATCAATACAACTTGCTATATTATCAATAGAGTCTTGATCAGACCTGTTCTTAAGAGGACCTCTTTTGAGTTGTGGAACCATAGGAAACCTAAGGTTAATTACTTCAGAGTTTTTGGCTGCAAAGTATTTATTATTAATACTAAAGACAGTCTCGAAAAATTTGCATCCAAGAGTGATGAAGGAATTTTTCTAGGTTACTCTATTTCTAGTAAAGCCGATAGAGTTTTCAATAAAAGAACCAAATGTGTGGAAGAATCTGTTCACATCAAATTTGATGAAACTGATCCACATGAACCTAAGACCTCTCTTGAAAATCTTGAAGATGATCTCTCTATTTTGAACGTTAATGATAAAGACAGTGGACCTGTAGTTAAAACATCCAGTTCTGGAAATTTTTTAGAACCTACTTCTGTTGACCCTCAACCTGTAGATGAATCTGAAATCTCTAGCCCTACATTTTCTAGACCAACTAGGACTCTAAAGAACCATCCTTTAGATGCTGTTGTAGGAAATTTAGATAGAGGACCACAGACTATAGCTTCTCTATGAAATAAGGTTGAACATCAAGCTTTTCTTTCACAGTTAGAACCTAAAAATATCAATGATTCTATCAATGATGAATTTTGGGTAATAGCTATTCAAGAATAACTAAATCAATTTGAAAGAATCAAAGTCTGGATATTAGTAGAAACACTACTAAAAATAAGACTATTAGCGACCGCCATTGGCGGTCGCTAAAGGTCTTTAGTGGCCGCTCAGCGACCGCCATTGGCGGTCGCTGTTGCCTCGTCGCTAGAGGCCTTGAGCGACCGCCTGGCGGTCGCTGAAGGCCCCCTGTCGGGCAACCTATAGCGACCGCCATTGGCGGTCGCTATAGTGGGCAGGCATGGAACCCTATAGCGACCGCCTCTGGCGGTCGCTATTCAAAAAAAAAAAAATTTAAAATTTTTTTTATTGAATTCAATATAAATATATATATATATTTATGTAAAAATATTCATATATATACTATTAAATACAATATTTTAAATATATATATATATATATATAATATTTTAAATGTTTTAATATATATTTAATACATATATAATATCAAATCATTGTGTTATAATAATTTAAAAACTTCGATTCAAGAAATAATCTCATTTCAGGTCGTTCGGAGCACGTTTGCTCCGAATTGGACCGCCGCACGCCGTTTTGGTGTTTAATGGCGCCGGAAACGCGTTTCCGGCCGCCGCGGTCACACGGCACCTCTGAATGAGGTGCCGTCTGGCCGAACATTTCACAATTCACGCCCCGGATGTTGTCGTACGGTTTCGTGGCATTCGGAGGTTGTTCGTGTGGTTTTGACCCCCCAACGCGCCATTTCAGCGCGCGCCGCGCTGCTGAAAACGGCACAATCGGACGTGCCGCATGCACCGCACGTCCGATGGACGTGCGGCATCCTCCTGCATCTCAGGAATAATATTTCTATCGTTCCCGTGCGGTTTCAGGTCGTTCGGAGCACGTTTGCTCCGAATTGGACTGCCGCACGTCGTTTTGGTGTTTTATGGCGCCGGAAACGCGTTTCCGGCCGCCGCGGTCACACGGTACCTCCGAATGAGGTTCCGTCTAGCCGAACATTTCACAATTCACGCCCCGGATGTTGTCGTACGGTTTCGTGGCATTCGGAAGTCGTTCGTGTGGTTTTGACCCCCCAACGCGCCATTTCAGCGCGCGCCGCGCTGCTGAAAACGGCACAATCGGACGTGTCGCGCGCACCGCACGTCCGATGGACGTGCGGCCTCCTCCTGCATCTCAGGAATAATATTTCTATCGTTCCCGTGCTGTTTCAGGTCGTTCGGAGCACGTTTGCTCCGAATTGGACCGCCGCACGCCGTTTTGGTGTTTTATGGCGCCGGAAACACGTTTCTGGCCGCCGCGGTCACACGGCCCCTCCGAATGAGGTGCCGTCTGGCCGACCATTTCCCAATTCACGCCCCGGATGTTTTCGTACGGTTTCGTGGCATTTGGAGGTCGTTCGTGTGGTTTTGACCCCCCAACGCGCCATTTCAGCGCGCGCCGCGCTGCTGAAAACGGCACAATCGGACGTGTCGCGCGCACCGCACGTCCGATGGACGTGCGGCCTCCTCTTGCATCTCAGGAATAATATTTCTATCGTTCCCGTGCGGTTTCAGGTCGTTTGGATCACGTTTGCTCCGAATTGGACCGCCGCACGCCGTTTTGGTGTTTAATGGCGCCGGAAACGCGTTTCCGGCCGCCGCGGTCACACGGCACATCCGAATGAGGTGCCGTCTGGCCGACCATTTCACAATTCACTCCCCGGATGTTGTCGTACGGTTTCGTGGCATTCGGAGGTCGTTCGTGTGGTTTTGACCCCCCAACGCGCCATTTCAGCGCGCGCCGCGCTGCTGAAAACGGCACAATCGGACGTGCCGCGCGCACCGCACGTCCGATGGACGTGCGGCCTCCTCCTGCATCTCAGGAATAATATTTCTATCGTTCCCATGCGGTTTCAGGTCGTTCGGAGCACGTTTGCTCCGAATTGGACCGCCGCACGCCGTTTTGGTGTTTTATGGCGCCGGAAACGCGTTTCCGGCCGCCGCGGTCACACGGCACCTCCGAATGAGGTGTCGTCTGGCCGACCATTTCAAAATTCACGCCCCGGATGTTGTCGTACGGTTTCGTGGCATTCAGAGGTCGTTCGTGTGGTTTTGACCCCCCAACGCGCCATTTCAGCGCGCGCCGCGCTGTTGAAAACGGCACAATCGGACGTGCCGCGCGCACCGCACGTCCGATGGACATGCAGCCTCCTCCTGCATCTCAGGAATAATATTTCTATCGTTCCCGTGCGGTTTCAGGTCGTTCGGAGCACGTTTGCTCCGAATTGGACCGTCGCACGCCGTTTTGGTGTTTTGTGGCGCCGGAAACGCGTTTCCGGCCGCCGCGATCACACGGCACATCCGAATGAGGTGCTGTCTGGCCGACCATTTCACAATTCACGCCCTGGATGTTGTCGTACGGTTTCGTGGCATTCGGAGGTCGTTCGTGTGGTTTTGACCCCCCAACGCGCCATTTCAGCGCGCGCCGCGCTGCTGAAAACGACACAATCGGACGTGTCGCGCGCACCGCACGTCCGATGGACGTGCGGCCTCCTCCTGCATCTCAGGAATAATATTTCTATCGTTCCCGTGCGGTTTCAGGTCGTTCGGAGCACGTTTGCTCCGAATTGGACCGCCGCACGCCGTTTTGGTGTTTAATGGCGCCGGAAACGCGTTTCCGGCCGCCGCGATCACACGGCACATCCGAATGAGGTGACGTCTGGCCGACCATTTCACAATTCAAGCCCCGGATGTTGTCGTACGGTTTCGTGGCATTCGGAGGTCGTTCGGGTGGTTTTGACCCCCCAACGCGCCATTTCAGCACGCGTCGCGCTGCTGAAAACGACACAATCGGACGTGCCGCGCGCACCGCACGTCCGATGGACGTGCGGCCTCCTCCTGCATCTCAGGAATAATATTTCTATCGTTCCCGTTTGGTTTCAGGTCGTTCGGAGCACGTTTGCTCCGAATTGGACCGCCGCACGCCGTTTTGGTGTTTTATGGCGCCGGAAACGCGTTTCCGGCCGCCGCGGTCACACGGCACCTCCGAATGAGGTGCCGTCTGGCCGACCATTTCACAATTCATGCCCCGGATGTTGTCGTACGGTTTCGTGGCATTCGGAGGTCGTTCGTGTGGTTTTGACCCCCCAACGCGCCATTTCAGCGCGCGCCGCGCTGCTGAAAACGGCACAATCGGACGTGCCGCGCGCACCGCACGTCCGATGGACGTGCGGCCTCCTCCTGCATCTCAGGAATAATATTTCTATCGTTCCCGTGCGGTTTCAGGTCGTTCGGAGCACGTTTTCTCCGAATTGGACCGCTGCACGCCGTTTTGGTGTTTTATGGCGCCAGAAACGCGTTTCCGGCCGCCGCGGTCACACGGCACCTCCGAATGATGTGCCGTCTGGCCGACCATTTCACAATTCACGCCCCGGATGTTGTCGAACGGTTTCGTGGCATTCGGAGGTCGTTCGTGTGGTTTTGACCCCCCAACGCGCCATTTCAGCGCGCGCCGCGCTGCTGAAAACGGCACAATCGGACGTGCCGCGCGCACCGCACGTCCGATGGACGTGCGGCCTCCTCCTGCATCTCAGGAATAATATTTCTATCATTCCCGTGCGGTTTCAGGTCGTTCGGAGCACGTTTGCTCCGAATTGGACCGCCGCACGCCGTTTTGGTGTTTTATGGCGCCGGAAACGCGTTTCCGGCCGCCGCGGTCACACGGCACCTCCGAATGAGGTGCCGTCTAGCCGACCATTTCACAATTCACGCCCCGGATGTTGTCGTACGGTTTCGTGGCATTCGGAGGTCGTTCGTGTGGTTTTGACCCCCCAACGCGCCATTTCAGCGCGCGCCGCGCTGCTGAATACGGCACAATCGGACGTGTCGTGCGCACCGCACGTCCGATGGACGTGCGGCCTCCTCCTGCATCTCAGGAATAATATTTCTATCGTTCCCGTGCGGTTTCAGGTCGTTCGGAGCACGTTTGCTCTGAATTGGACCGCCGCACGCCGTTTTGGTGTTTTATGGCGCCGGAAACGCGTTTCCGGCCGCCGCGGTCACACGGCACATCCGAATGAGGTTCCGTCTAGCCGAACATTTCACAATTCAAGCCCCGGATGTTTTCGTACGGTTTCGTGGCATTCAGAGGTCGTTCGGGTGGTTTTGACCCCCCAACGCGCCATTTCAGCGCGCGCCGCGCTGCTGAAAACTGCACAATCGGACGTGCCGCGCGCACCGCACGTCCGATGGACGTGCGGCCTCCTCCTGCATCTCAGGAATAATATTTCTATCGTTTCCGTGCGGTTTCAGGTCGTTCGGAGCACGTTTGCTCCGAATTGGACCGCCACACGCCGTTTTGGTGTTTAATGGCGCCGGAAACGTGTTTCCGGCCGCCGCGGTCACACGGCACCTCCGAATGAGGTGCCGTCTGGCCGACCATTTCACAATTCACGCCCCGGATGTTTTCGTACGGTTTCGTGGCATTCGGAGGTCGTTCGGGTGGTTTTGACCCCCCAACGCGCCATTTTAGCGCGCGCCGCGCTGCTGAAAACGGCACAATCGGACGTGCCGCGCGCACCGCACGTCCGATGGACGTGCGGCCTCCTCCTGCATCTCAGGAATAATATTTCTATCGTTCCCGTGCGGTTTCAGGTCGTTCGGAGCACGTTTTCTCCGAATTGGACCGCCGCACGCCGTTTTGGTGTTTAATGGCGCCGGAAACGCGTTTCCGGCCGCCGCGGTCACACGGCAACTCCGAATGAGGTGCCGTCTGGCCGACCATTTCACAATTCACGCCCCGGATGTTGTCGTACGGTTTCGTGGCATTCGGAGGTCGTTCGGGTGGTTTTGACCCCCCAACGCGCCATTTCAGCGCGCGCCGCGCTGCTGAAAACGGCACAATCGGGGGGCTATACGGGGGTGACGGGGGGCTGTACGGGGGTGGCGGGGGGCTGTACGGGGGTGCGGGGGGGCTGTACGGGGGTGGCGGGGGGCTGTACGGGGGCGCGGGGGGGGGGGGGGGGGGGGGGGGGGGGCTGTACGGGGGTGCGGGGGGCTCTACGGGGGTGACGGGGGGCTGTACGGGGGTGGCGGGGGGCTGTACGGGGGTGCGGGGGGCTGTACGGGGGTGCGGGGGGGGGGGGGGGGGGCTGTACGGGGGTGCGGGGGGCTGTACGGGGTGCGGGGGCCTGTACGGGGGTGGCGGGGGCTACGGGGGTGCGGGGGGCTGTACGGGGGTGGCGGGGGGCTGTACGGGGGTGGCGGGGGGCTGTACGGGGGTGGCGGGGGGCTGTACGGGGGTGGCGGGGGGCTGTACGGGGGTGCGGGGGGCTGTACGGGGGTGGCGGGGGGCTGTACGGGGGTGCGGGGGGGGGGGGGGGGGCTGTACGGGGGGTGCGGGGGCTGTACGGGGGTGGCGGGGGCCTGTACGGGGGTGGCGGGGGGCAGTACGGGGGTGGCGGGGGGCAGTACGGGGGTGCGGGGGGCTGTACGGGGGTGCGGGGGGCTGTACGGGGGGGGCGGGGGGCTGTACGGGGGTGGCGGGGGGCTGTACGGGGGTGGCGGGGGGCTGTACGGGGGTGGCGGGGGGCTGTACGGGGGTGGCGGGGGGCTGTACGGGGGTGGCGGGGGGCTGTACGGGGGTGCGGGGGGCTGTACGGGGGTGCGGGGGGCTGTACGGGGGTGCGGGGGGCTGTACGGGGGGTGGCGGGGGGGGCTGTACGGGGGTGGCGGGGGGCTGTACGGGGGTGGCGGGGTGCTGTACGGGGGTGCGGGGGGTTCTCCGGGGGAAAAGTGAAAAATAAAAATGATAACATCTAATTAATACATATTTCTTTTATCGATACCATACAGAAATTTATAAAAAATATATTAATAATACATAATCTATAATATCAGATTTATTGATCTGTTGGAATTAGTTCGACTTTTTCAAATGTAGAATCATTCAAGATTATCTGATCAAAAACTCAATGTGTATAAAATATTTAAAAGACCACCATGGATGGTAATAATGCATTAATTAAATGAATAAATACAGTACATCAATGTCAACCCTACCACTAAAAACAAAAAACATATCTCGTGAATATATGGTGCGTCACGCGTTGCCATCACTGCTACCTCCTTCTGGTGGGCCAGGTGCCTACAACAAATAAACATTATAAATATTTTAATAACAAAAATAATTTAAATTAAATAAATAAATACAGTATATACCTGCGTCGTATGATCCCCTGTACCATCAGCTCGACGCACATATTCCCGCAGTGCTCTAACCTCAGCTGTCAATTGCGCATTTGTCTCCTCGGAAGCGCGCAGCCGTGCCTCAAAATCTGACATCTGCTGTGTCATATGAGCAACAGCAGGACCGACAACCGCAGCGCGTGACACTACAGAACGAGGAATCCCTGCTCCATAGGTCAAACTATAGCCATGCCCGTCCCGACCAATAATGCGATGAAAGATCTCATCCCGTCGCATGGGAAGCTGTCGCTGGTCCTCTGGCAGATGTTCTAACTCAGCTTCAAATTGATCCTGTGAAATATTTAAATATATATATGTTAATATATAGATTTATGTAATTATTGGTAAGTACAGACACTTACTATCAATGCTGCAACCTCTGGATCATTGCGATCACGAGTCCTTATCCACACCGACATTTTATCAGTTGCTGCACCTTGCCCTCGCAACTGTATATTAAAAGAATATAAACACAAAACCATATTAATTAATAAATTAAAAAATGAATGATATATACCTCATGTCGGATCTGAGACACGTGACGAGTCCCGAGCCTGTGAGCTGGTCCCTGCAACGCTCGATTCTCCGAATGGCGTGTTGACACCTCCTATATTCAATTCATTCAAATTTCAAACAAATCACATATTCTTGAAAATATATATACAGCAAAATAATTAATATACTAACCGCAACACCCTTAGTAGACCAATATGCAACCAAGTCACGCCACTGAGCTGGGAGGACACCTCTCGGGACCTTTTCCAAAATGTCAAGGGCACCCACATTTGGTATCCAGTGGTCCCTCTTCACTTTGCCTTTATAATCTTTCCACAGCTTACGGCATTTGCTCATACACACCGGCCGAAACTCTTCAGGGCATACTTTCAAATTTTGCTATAATGAAAATAATCAAACATATTAGTATTATTTATAAATAGAAAATAAAGTAAAATTATTTTCTTACCTGAACCTCCCTCCATAGACGATCTAATGTGTCCTGAGGGATAGAAGCCCAATCACGCGTGGTCAATGGAAATCGATGTGGGTCACGTATGATATGACCCAGCTGACGAATAAATGCCGGGGCATTCGGTCCCACGGGATGAAATACCTCATCAAATGAAACATCTATCGTCGTGTCGGAATTCCATGATAATATGCCACGACCAGGGCCTCTCCTGCGAGAGGAAGAAGCAGCCGAGTCTGATCCTGTTGAAAACAATTTTATATATAAATTGACAAATGTTATATATATATATATATATGTCAATTACATAAAAAATATAGACAATGACATTCAAACATACCTCGACCCTGAGACGTAGATGCCTCAGATGGATGATGTGGATTTTCTGCCTCTTCCCCTGACATGTCTGCAGTCATACAAAATATCAGTAATGAGTCCAAAGTGTTTAAAAGATAAATTGGATTGTTCTTAATAAATCAAACTTGTACAACTGTTAATCAAACAAAAAATGGATTGAATAATTAGTTGTGAATGAATTTTAAAAAATCAGAAAGTTAATCAACCTAAATATTTATGACTGAATTAACTTACAAAAGTGAGGATTAAAACTTATAAGGATTTATAAAATGATTAGATAATTTATGATATCCTAGGACATTCTACTGAATAGCGGGAAAACAATTATACCTTTCATTAAGCATGCAAATCGACCGTTTCTCCTTCAACAGCCGCTCTGACCCAATAAATATCTTCTTCACGTTGAACTACGGTATGTTGATCAAGTTGGACATTCTACTGAATAGCGGGAAAACAATTATACCTTTCATTAAGCATGCAAATCGACCGTTTCTCCTTCAACAGCCGCTCTGACCCAATAAATATCTTCTTCACGTTGAACTACGGTATGTTGATCAAGTTGTTGGTAAACAAACGGAACAGTCTCGGTTTTATCTTCTTCAAATAAAAACACTCCTCGCCGAGACATTTTGACAACAACTTGCCAACTTGGATCCGAAGGCAAAGTAACGAAGAATACTTGTTCCGCTTGTGATGTCAAAATGAAAGGTTCATTCTCAACTCGTTCATTATTTCTGTATAACATATAGTTAAAATTCACCAATGAAAACTGATATTGATTGACTTTACATCCACGCACTGGATCAACCCAATTACACTTTAACAATATGTACTTCAAACCGTGTGTATATACAACTTCAATGATGTCTATCAATTGACCATAGTAATAACCAGAATCGACAAAGGGACAACCGATGCCACTGTTTTGTGTTGCTCGTTTGTCGTCAACATCTTTAATGCGAAATTGAAAACCATTAGCATCAATAGCTTTATAACGACGAGCCGTTATAGATGGACCCTCAGCCAGTTGGATAAATACTTCAGGTAGCGTGGGGTCCCCTAACTCCCTCATCTTACGAACCTACACAATTTATAAAAATCAATACTGATATATGCAGAAAGAATTAGTTTAATACTTCACTCATAATGAAAATCAATTTATACATACATAATCCTTGAACCAATCATGAAATGTCGCATAATGAGATTGTTGAATTTGCAACTCAGTCGCACGATGCATCTCTTCTTTTATCTCATTAATGTGTTTCCTGCAAATGATTACGCGATGTTTAAAAGATCAAATTATGCAAAGAAAACATGTAAAAGTTATACAAGCACATTGATAAGATACTTACTGCATTAATGGTGCAACTGATGGAGTATTGAACAAGATATATCGATGTGCTTGTATCCACTCGATGTTGTCCATATCAAATGTGGTTCCTTCTCCAACAGGACCATCATGAATCCGAGAGGGCTTATCTAATTTTGTTTCAACATCCGTAAGATATTCTGCACAAAAGTTAGTACACTCATCCATCAAATAACCATTGGCTATTGATGCCTCTGGACGAGCTCTGTTGCGTACAAATCTTTTCAATGTACTCAAATACCGTTCAATAGGATACATCCACCTGAATTGCACTGGACCAGCAGCCATTACTTCATCAGTTAGGTGCACTGTCAAGTGGACCATAACATCGAAAAATGAGGGGGGGAAAAGTTTCTCAAAGTGACAAAGCGTAAGTACAATTCGGTCCTGCAAACTTTTTAAATCACTCATTCGTTGATTTCTTAAACAAAGCTGTCTAAAAAAATTACTCATCTCAATCAAGGGCTGAACAACATTGGGGGATAAACAATCACAAATTGTGATTGGAATCAACTGCTGAAGTAATATGTGATTGTCATGACTTTTCAACCCTTGCAATGTCTTGCTCGTCAGATTCACACACTTTGAAATATTAGAAGAGTAACCATCAGGCACCTTGACCATCTTCAAAATGGAAAGAAATGTCTTTTTCTCCTCTGTAGTCATCGAATACTGTGCAGCAGGCATATATGCCTTGTTTCCCTCAGCTAACTGTAAATGCAACTGTTTCCTTAAACCCATTTCTTCCAAATCACAGCGTGCATTAACATGGTCCTTTGACTTTCCACTGACACCTAAAATGGTCCACAATATGTTATCACAAACATTTTTTTCAATGTGCATGACATCCAAATTATGCCTCAACATGTTAGTTTTCCAATACGGAAGACTATAAAAAATACTTTTCTTTTTCCAATTGTGACTGCGCTGCCTACCCGCAACACGAATATTACGTACTGGAGGAGCCACCAAATCCTGAATTTCATATACCATGCGAATGTTTTCTTCCTCAATCTGCGATAACATTTCGACTCCTGTCATGATCTTTGGTGCTGGGCTGAACTCTCTAGAACCATCAAATGCCACTCTGTCCTTTCTGAACCTGTGCTGGGGAGGGAGAGAACGCCTGTGACCCATGTATGACCATTTTTTGGAATGTTTAAGCCATACAGATTTTTTACTTTTATTGCAACAAGGGAAAGCAAATTCCCCTTTCGTACTCCAGCCTGATAAATTTGCATAAGCTGGGAAGTCATTGATTGTCCACAATAAAGCTGCATGCAGTTTGAACATTTCATTCGTTTCGCAGTCATAAGTCATCACACCATCGCCCCAAAATTCATTCAAATCATCAATCAATGGATGAAGGTAAACATCAATCTTATCCCCCAGACTTTTAGGTCCATCAATAAGAGTGGAAAGTAATATAAATTGTTGCTTCATACAAAGCCACGGAGGAAGATTATATGGAACCAACACCACGGGCCATGTGCTATGAGTTGCACCAACCATAGACTTGAATGGATTGAAACCATCTGCTGCCAATCCCAATCGGACATTACGAACATCTTTAGCAATGTCGGGATGTCTCTTATCAAAATCCTTCCATGCATGAGAGTCTGCCGGGTGGGTTAACATGTCACTTTCATGAACTCTTTCTGCATGCCATCTCATTAAATTAGAAACTTTAGATGACATAAAAAATCTTTTCAACCTCGGTTTAAGGGGAAAGTAACGCATTTGCTTTACGGCAATCGGTTTCCCCTGTATCGCAATCTGACTTTGATGAGTCTTATTTCCCCTGTTCTCTTTCCACCTGGAAGCGCCACAAACCGTACAAATATCCAAATGAGCAGTTTCATTTCTAAACAACATACAGTTGTTTGCACATGCATCTATAGTCTCATATGTAAAACCTAAGTTCTCTGTCAACTTACGAGCATAGTAATACGACTCAGGAATCTTAGCGTCGACAGGAAGAACTTTTTTCAATAAAACCAAAAGCATGTCGAATGATGTGTCTGACCAATTATTCAAAGTCTTCAAATGCAACAACTCCACGATAAACGACAGTTTATTGTAAGAAGTACATCCAGGATATAATTCTGTTTTCGCATCATCAAGTACTTCATAAAACCTCCTCGAATCACGATCTGCACCAGAGCGAAGATTTATCTCACCGGTCTCAAGATTCTGGATGTCAATGCCTTCAGGATCAAACCCACGTACCATTTCAGTAAGCATTTCATGCATTGGATCAGTCATCCTTGCATCAACATCCATCTGAGCTACATCTGTATTTTGACAACGAACATATTCTTCTCTATGACGAGTCCAACTCTTATAATTTTTCAGAAATCCATTAAAGAAAAGGTGCTCCCTCACAGTATCTCGTGTGAATTGATATCTGTTAGCACATTTTCTACATGGACAACTAATATAGTCACTTTCAAATCCTCTCGTGAACTCAATAAACTGCATAATGACATTGAAATATTCTCTAGACGTTCGATTTGGAAGATCAATCCAACTCTTATCCATAATAATATCTGTATAACAAACATTTACACAATACTTATTACATTTACATTTTTCAAATCAACTATATTCAAAATAAATATTAACCATTTGTTTATGAACCATTGATAAAATAATAATGTAACTGAAAGCTCATGTTACCTGATTGAGCTACAAACCTGAAAGGGAGGGGAGCCGAAGGCTGTGCTGCGAGGGAGAGGAGGCAGCGAAGGGGAGCCGGAGCCAAAGGCGGTGCGGCAAGGGAGGGGACAGGCGGTGGCGGCGGCGGGGAGCTGGAGGAGAGGAGGCGGTGAGGGGACGGGGGACGGGCAGCGAGGGGGGGGGGGGGTGTCCGAGGTCGGGGGAGGCTGTCCGAGGTGCGGGGAGGGGTGTCTGGGGTGTCGGGGGCCTGTCAGGGGTGCGGGCAGGGGTGTTCGGGGTGCGGGGGTGTCCGGGGTGCGGGGGAGGGGGGGGCTGTCTGGGGTGCAGGGGGGCTGTCGGGGGTGCGGGGTGGGGTGTCCGGGGTGCGGGGGGGCTGTCCGGGGTGCGGGGGGGCTGTCCGGGTTCGGAGGGGGGTGTCCGAGTGCCGGGGGGGGGGGGGGGGGATGTTCGGGGTGCGGGGAGGCGTCCGGGGTGCAGGGGGCGGTCCGGAGTGCGCGGGGGGGTGCTGTCCGGGGTGCGGGGAGGCGTCCGGGGTGCGGGGGGCGGTCCGGAGTGCGCGGGGGGGGGGGGGGGGGGGGGTGCTGTCCGGGGTGCGGGGAGGCGTCCGGGGTGCGGGGGGCGGTCCGGAGTGCGCGCCGGGGGCTGTCCGGGGTGCGGGTGCCGTCCGGGGTGGGGGGGGGAGAGCCGAGAGGCCGGAGGGCGGCGGCCGGAGGCCGGAGGGCGGCGGCCGAAGGCCCGAAGGCGGAGGGCGGCGGCCGGAGGCCTGAAGGCGGGCGGCGGGGGAGGCCGGGCGGCGGGGGAGGCCGGGCGGCGGGGGAGGCCGGGCGGCGGGGGAGGGGAGGGCGGCGCGAGGGAGGGCGGCGAGGGGTTAGGGCGAGATCGAGGGCGCGGGGGGGGGGGGGGGGGGGGGGCGCAGAAACCCCCCGAATATTTTTAGGCAGGTTAGCGACCGCCATTGTCAGTCGCTAATGGTGGGCTATAGCGACCGCCAATGGCGGTCGCCCGAGTCAAGGGGGCTCCACTGCCCCCTTTTCTAGTAGTGAAATATCTAAGGACACTATAACCATAGGCACAAAATGGGTGTTTAGAAACAAAGTTGATGAATCTGGAAACATCATTAGAAACAAAGCTAGTCTAGTTGCACAAGCTTACAATTAAGAAGAAGGAATTGACTATGAGGAAACCTTTGCACCTGTAGCTAGATTAGAGGCTATTAGGATCTTACTTGCCTATGCATCACATCTGAATTTCATGTTATATCAAATGGATGTGAAAAGATCTTTTTTAAATGGTTTTATAGTTGAAGATGTTTTTGTAGAAAAACCACCTGGTTTCTCAAATCCTCCTTTTCAAAATCACGTTTTTAAACTTTCTAAAGCTTTATATGGTTTGAAACAAGTTCCAAGAGCTTGGTATGAAAGACTTTCAAACTTTCTTATTTCAAAAGGATTTACAAAAGGAATATCTGATCCCACTCTTTTTATAAAAAGGATTTCAAAAGATGTGTTAATAGTACAAATCTATGTTGATGATATTATTTTTGTATCTTCTAAAAATTCTTTATGTACTGATTTTTCAAAGGTTATGCAAAATGAGTTTGAAATGAGCTTAATGGAAGAGCTTAAGTATTTTCTTGGATTTCAAATCATTCAAACTAAAGATGGTATTATTCTAAATAAAAGAAAATATACTAAGGATTTATTAAAGCATTTTGGTTTGGATAGTATTATGGAAAGTGATATACCTATGAGTACTAACTGTAAATTGGATGTTGATGAAACTAGAAAACTAGTTGATCAGACCAATTACAGAGGTATGATTGGGAGTTTACTTTATCTTACTACTAGTCGACCAGATATTATATTTAGTGTGTGTATGTGTTCTAGATTTCAATATAATCCTAAAGAATCACACTTACTGGCTATTAAAAGGATTTTTAAATATCTTAAGTATACTGCGAATTTAGGTTTGTTTTATCGAAAAGGAAAATCATTTGACCTAACTAGTTATTCAGATACTGACTTTGTAGGATGTAAGTTATATAGGAAGATCACATCTAGAACATGTCATTTACTTGGAAAGTCCCTAGTATCATGGTGTAGTAATAAACAGATCTCAGTTGCATTGTCTACTGCTGAAGTAGAATATATTGCTGCTGGTAGTTTCTGTGCACAGAGTCTGTGGATGAAACACACTTTATTGGACTATGGATTTTATTTTAAACATGTTTCAATTAACTGTGACAACACTAGTGCGATCAAAAAATCGAAGAACCCTGTGTCTTACTCTAGGACTATGCACATTGATGTCAGACATCACTTTCTAAGAGATCATTATCAGAAAGGTGATATCTATCTAGACTTTATTAGTTCTGAACATCAATTAGCTGATATTTTTACAAAGCCTTTATGTTCTGAAATAATGAATTTTATTAAACAATAATTGTGTATGATAGATCTGTGAAACCGATCTGTGAAACTGATCAATGAAACCGATCTGTGAAACCGATCTGTGAAACTGATCTATGAAACTGATCTGTGAAACCGATCTGTGAAATCGATCTGTGAAACTGATCTGTGAAACTGATTTGTGAAACTGATCTATGAAACTGATCTGTGAAACCGATCTGTGAAAATGATCTGTGAAACTGATCTGTGAAACCGATCTGTGAAACTGATATGTCAAACTGATCTTTCTTTCTATTACTTTTTATTATGTTGTAATTTATTAATTAGTTTTATCTTTATTATGGAAACCCTAAATGATGAAATAAATGATATGTGGATATTTCTATTCCCCAAACCGTCGACCTTTTATTTCCCGCCAAACCTTATATCCTATCTTCTTGTAGAGACCCGAAGCTTGACGTACATGAACATTACATTACTTTTTCGGAATACTTAGTACATAAAAAAAACACACACAAGGACCGTAATAGTTTAGTGTCTTTGGAAACTCGGAATATAATCTTCTAATCATGGTGAAAGATCTTCAACATCTCCCACAAAGATCTTCTTTTTCTTAAACCTAAATCCTTTCTTTATATCTTGGGGAAAAGAAAACATAAAAGGGTGAGCTCAAATTCTCAGTAAGGGTAAACAAAATAAATATCAATCACATCATATTCATAAGAACATATCTTTTGGAAATATTAACCTGCAAAAGAGATCATAATTTCATAACATGGGATAAACCATAGTAGTGAAATGTAATCCCAATAATCATAACTTAAAACATGAAACTTTTTGGCATACACAAATAATAATAGATAATCATTTATTATTAGTCAATACACATTGCCAAGACTATCTTAGTGGACAAAGTCCCTTTCTGAACCGAGTTCACTCCTCGTTTCAGTCTTGTTTCACTGAACCGGTATAACCTACCATTCCATCCATGTCTATCTCATGAGATATAAAATCTTTACCCAATGCATTGGAGGGAGATATAGGTCCCACCCATCTCATAATGATACCATTCTTATGTGTTCCACAAAATCAGAAACCATACATCATAGCATAACCCATGTAATAAAAATGGGAATCTTAAACATCGTGACATCATAAAACAATTCAAATAAGATAAAGGAATTCATAAAAATATAATTCCATCACAACATAATCAAATCAATGTAATAATAGGGATATAAACATAACCCTTTAATATCTTATATGGAAAAATAATTTTGATAAAACACTTGAACTCCATTCTTGAGGAAAATATCCTTTCTTCTTCAAAAACAATTTTCCTTTCTTAAAATGTCGTACAATTCTAAACTAAAAGAACTTGATTAAAAATAAACTTGAAAACTTTTAATGGAAGCTTCTTGGAAATAATTTTTTAAAAACCCATTCATGCCGTATAAGTTAAAAAAACATTCTTCTCGTAATTTTGTCGGAAAAGTCAAAAAGTACCTCCTAAGAAAAACGACAAAAGATTCCTTTCATATCTTTTACTAAAAACTCACCAAAGGGTAAAATTGGATTTAAAAAATTGTAGGCGGATGGAAATAATATTGCATATTGAGGAAACATGGATGTGGATGATAAAATACACCCCAGTAAATACCAAAGTATAAACAATCTCGGATAAAAATGAGATTCTGATATTTCCCTTACCTTAGGTCCGATTTGCTTCGTATGTGTCCGAAACTCCTATATAATGATTTAAATAATGTAATTGACTTATTCCTGAATCATACTCATTGTTATGATATCATATATGGTTAACTTATGGCTTTATATTACCCGTTCTTTTGTAAATTCCATGTTAAAGAGCGTTTTGGGTAAAATCGTTTCATTTGTCATCTGTGTTTTGACTTGTAATTATTCATATTATTACTTAGATCATTATTACTTAATTCCAGAATATAAAAAATTATTTATATATAATATATATTCATAATATACATATATATAATAAATCAGTAAATGGAAATAAATACACCATTCATGGAGACGGTAGACCGTACGTACGCATGAACGCTGTTTTCTTTTCCTTATTGAGTTGAATGGAATTAAGTAGATGGCATACATATATATACACATAAATCAAGAATAATTATTATGTAATATATTTCATTATTAATTATTATATATACTTTATAATAATTCATGAATGGTTAACGTGGAGAATGAATCTGATCGCGTCGTGGAGACGGTAGTCCGTACGTACGCATGAGCGATGATATCGTTCTCATGATCGTGGAATTGTATTGGAGTGTATGTATACTATTTCAGAATCAATATCACTTTAAAATAATCATATATAGTTATTATGTACACCATTATACCCATCCAAGTAAGGTGGTGGTGGAAAATAGATTACACCACAGCGTGGAGACGGTATTCCGTACGTACGCACGCGCGGTGATTTCGTTTTCCGTAGGATGAATAGATGGTGAAATAAGGTTTTTTCATAATTATAATAACATATCAGTATATAATTGATAATGATGTTATTACTTCATAATGAAACAACCTAAGAAGAAGAAGTGGAAGAAGAAATAAAGATGAAAGAATCGGTAACGGACATTACCTCTTCTTTGAAGCGCCTCTTTGAGATCTCCTTTTAGGGCACAAATATTGGTCTTTTAGGAAGACCAAAACCTCTAGGATGTTTCTAGGGAAGTGGATAAGGGAATTTTTCAGGGGTTGGCCGAGCTTGAAGGATCAAAGTGGTGTGAGGAAGAGAGGGAGGAGGTGCCCTTTTATAAGGGAGGAGAGGGGCACCTTTGGAATAAGTAAACATCTTATTTTATTATAAAGTCAAATTCGGTTTTTAATAGCTCAAAATTGATATATTTCTAAGATAAGGTGGGTAGGGGTCTAAATAATCCCATAAAATATAATTTAGACAAGTTTAGGTATCAATTTTATCCTTATCATTTAGATTTAACTTTAAGTTAGATAATTTAACTTTTACCGTGTCTTCTTGTTTTCTTACACTATTTGGTTTATAAACTTACCATATCATGCCAAACGAACCCCAAGTTGTTTATTATTAATATATATAGCATTATCTAAGACATTGTGCCGAACATTAGATTTTTAGGAATAAAATAACAATTAATAATATAATATTTGTTTTAAAAACAATTTTATGTCAATTTTGACACTATTTAGTAATTGATTTTTTTGAAAATCATAACAGAATTATTAGTTCTAACCAAGTTACTTAAATCAATACTAACATGTCATATTAACTTATAAAATTATTTTAATTCATAAAAAGTCTCAAATTACATTTATTTGGGTATTTATAACATCAATTATGTCAATATTTCATTAATAAGATATTTACGGCATCATCATTGTGTCATAAATAAATTGAATTATTTAAAGTCTAAAAATTAAAAATAAAATATAATTATGTAGGAAATATTTTTATATTTATAATGAATATTTATAGTCGAATTTATCTTATGTATAACCCTATATTAAAAATGATTTACTTATTAATGTTTGATTTTAACTATTTTAACCCTTCTTTAAATAAATTAATAATAAATGTCCTAATCTAATCCAAGTGGGCTTAAATGATCATATTTTATTCCTATGGTTGTTTTTGGTCTAATTAAACTTATACAATAGAATTAGGACATGTGTTAGGGTATTAATAATATCATTTTTACCCTTAATTACCCTATTTACTTTTAACAGTGGTAAAAAAAGTAAAAATTTACTATTCACCAAAAATTATTTTCATCTCATTGAACCACATTTTAGTCCTTGATATTAACCGTGTCTCTCGGATTTTTGAAATTCCACTCACAGAAGCGGTAAAATTATGTTTCATGAAAAATTCAGTTTTTTAACTACCACTTAGTGGTTTCACTATTCATTAAAAAATGAATGTTTCCAGAAAAATACCAAAAATTAGGCCTAAGCTATATTTGATATTATGAATTCAGAAATGATGTCTATTTTATAAAATTCAAAACATATCAGTTACATTAACTAATTTAAAAATTAATTCCCGTCGTCAAAACAAATAGCGTGTTTTTAAAAGATAATAACTATCAAAAGATTGACACTTGTTTATGACTAGTTTAAATGTGAAATTACATCCAATGAACAACATTGTATTAAATTGTAAAAATATATTTTAAATATGCTTTAAAACCACAGAAATTAATAATTTATCACTATTAATTATTTCGATTAAAAAAGTTGTTTTTAATTAAAATTTAGTAATTTTCACTATTCATCAGAATATGAAAGTTATCCGAAAAGTACCAAAATTTCACCCTAAGCTAATTTCGATATTCAGAATCCAAAAATTAAGTCCATTTTGGAAATAAAATTTACAAAATTTCAAAAAGTGGTTATTACTATTCATAACGGCTAGTTTTAATAATATTTTAATAGCATATCGTTGTTTAGTGAAACTCAGTATTGCGTACTACACATGCTATTGAGGAAGGTCGCGATTGTGTGTAATGCAAGTCAAGTCAAGGATGCATGTTGTGAAATCTTCTTTTGGTGTAGCGTACAACACAATACATTAATGAAATCAAAAAGAATATTTTTCATAAAATCTCGGGGTGTTACATTCTACCCCCCTTAAAATGAATTTCACCGTCGAAATTTGTCGGGGTTATAAATGGTTTACTACTCAAAAGTTTGTTTAATAGAAACCCACATCATAAAAAGGAATACCAAAACATGGGTTTAAAAACTAAAGTATGAAATGTAACGGTTACCCAAATTAACTCATCACTGGGTTTCCACGTAGGAGGACATAGGTGAAAATATGGATATGGAAGAAAAATCTAACCATCAAGTTCTGATGGAGAGTGGTAGAGAACATGGCTATGGAAAAGCCAGCAATCAAAAAGCCATAAATTTGTGATGATCTAGGGTACCATCTGATTCATTGGATATAAGGGCACTAGGACAACATTTTTCTGGTTTTCAAGATCATTTCCCTAAAGTTGATGATTTTGAATTAGAATAAATACTTACTTTATTTTGGTACAATATCACTGTTGTTCGTGCTTTGGACAATTTCCACTTCATCTCTTAAAGAAATGAAGTTGAATTTGTTATTCAGGAAGTTTTAATAGATCATGTGATAGAATGATGGGTCATTCCATCTGTTTCAAACAAAAGGTTAGAAAAGTTATCAAAAATACATAAGCCCATCTATAGTGAGATTAATCACATATGGTTCCTAAAATGGACTTATACTTCATATATCATACTGCTTAATATAATAAAACTAGTTTCTACTAAATAGGGACTTCCTGTAGGCCAGTGGTAGGAGATAAAGGCAAGTCGCACTTCGGTTGTGGGTTCGATTCCCACAGCCTTGTCCGACGCGATGGGCTGTCTCCCGTCCTGCAGGTTGTCCTTTTTCTAAATCTATATTACTATAACATCCAATCAACAATATCAAAAAAGTTTTATCCTTAAACAATACTAACTTATGTCCAACAGAATCCCTTCCATTCTTTAGGCTTATCTAAAATACTTCGGTCCAAGCTCATAGTATAAAGAAAATGATCACGTGAATGCCATCATTTATCCCCCATATATCATAAGATATATCTTGTTGGTCAAATTACAAACATGTGAATACCTTAATCATGTATTATCTTAAAGAATGAATACCCATTGAATCTTAGTGAAAACATGAGTGCTGTCAAATGTTAACTCTTTTCACATACCAAAACCTCAAACCATGATATAACTATTTCCTTATATCAGTCATGAGCTCATGAATACTGTCAAACTTTTAATTTTCTCCTTATCCCTTCATTATGCACATACCAACTTTTTTTCAAAAATATCTCAATCACTTTCCATGGTTACCTGTACCATAAAATTATTGAAAACCACAATATACCAATAAATAAATATTCTAATATTCCACGATACTATATACAACATTATTTTGTAATCCCATTACAAAAACACTTAATCATTCCACCAAATCGTTTTCATATTCAACATCGCCAATAGTAATCACATGTGACTTCCCTTTGTCCTTTGACTTAAGTGGTTTCTCATGTCGATCATCACTAACCCTTGGATTAGGGAATTTATTAGCATAATGCCCCATTTCCTTGCACTTGAAGCATTGAAGTGTTGGTGGTGTGTTCTCTGCAGTCTTTTCTTTATTCATATCATTAGAAACCCTTTTTCCATTACTTTGACACTCAGTTGCTCGATGACCTTCTTTTCCACACTTAAAAAATTTTCTAGTCCCTTTAAGACAATCTCCACCATGCTTCTTTCCACACTTTGAGCATAAGGAAACATTCATCTTCTTTTCACCATTATTCTGAGATTTCTCCTTGAACTCCATCTTTCTTTTCTTGTCAAAACTATTAGATGGATAAGTAACACCAACTTCCATTTCTACCTTGATTTCACAACGCACAATTTATTCATAGCTACTGAAGTCTCTTATAGCTAATGCCCTTCGAAGATTTTGTTTTAAGCCACTGAAGAATCGATCAACTTTACTTTTCAGGTTTGATGATAAAGCCAGATGCATACCTTGCAAGCCTTTTAAAATTTGCTTCGTATACACCAACAGATTCATCATCCTTTTGCTGTAGTTCGAGAAACTCCTTCTCCATCTTTGTTCAAAGAATACGAGGGAAGTACTTATTGAAAAATAATTTCTTCAACTCGTCCCATTCCATGGACTCAATTTCATCTCTTGGCCTCGTATTCTTGATAAGATTCCACCATTGATCAGCTTCACCTTCCAAATGATATACTGATAAGATGACTTTATCATGTTCTGAACATTGAAGAACTGAAAATATCTTTTCAGTGGTACTGATCCATTGTTCAGCAACAAGTGGATCAGAAGACCCACTGAAAGAAGGTGGACGTTGCCTCATAAAGGACTCAATAGAATATTGTTCCCTTCTATGCTCATTTGGAAGTCCAGAATGATTCATAGCTTGTGTAAGTATAGCAATAAGATTTTCCACTCCATCTCCCATAACATTTGTTTGTTCAGGAGGACAATCATTTCATTGTCCATTTCATTGATCAACACGGTTCCTTTGGGTTCCAGCCATCGTCTAAAACCCAAAAAGAATAGTGTGAGAGGAAAAAATCATGCTAGGGAAAACAACACAATAAAGGAGGAGTACCTTCAATATCTAACATCTTGGGTTACCGTAATTTTAGTACAATAACCTATACTTATACTTAACCTTAGGGACATCCCTAGACATACCTTAGAAATATCTCTAGGGTTCTCACTAAAGTTCTCACATCCAAGTTTCCAAAGGTTGACTAAACCTCCCTCTGATACCAACTGTAGAGACCCGAATCTGGACGTACATGAACATTACATTACTTTTGCAGAATACTTAGTATATAACAAAAACACACACACAAGGACCGTAATTGTTTAATGTCTTTGGAAACTCGGAATATAATCTTCTAATTGTGGTGAAAGATCTTCAACATATCCCACAAAGATCTTCTTTTTTTTAAACCTAAATCCTTTATTTATATCCTGGGGAAAAGAAAACATAAAAGGGTGAGCTCAAATGCTCAGTAAGGGTAAACAAAAGAAATATCAATCACATCATATTCATAAGAACATATCTTTTGGAAATCTTAACTTGAAAAAGAGATCATAATTTCATAACATGGGATAAATCATAGTAGTGAAATGTAATCCCAATAATCATAACGTAAAACATAAAAATTTGTGGCATACACACATAATCATAGAGAATCATTTCTTATTAGTCAAGACTCATTTCCAAAACTATCTTAGTGGACAAAGTCCCTTTCTGAACCGAGTTCACTCCTCGTTTCAGTCTTGTTTCACTGAACTGGTATAACCTACCATTCCAGCCATGTCTATCTCATGAGATATAAAATCATTACCCAATGCATTGGAGGGAGATATAGGTCCCACCCATCTCATAATGATACCATTCTTATGTGTGCCACACAATCAGAAACCATACATCATAGCATAACCCATGTAATAAAAATGGGAATCTTAAACATCGTGACATCATAAAACAATTCATATAAGATAAAGGAATTCATAAAAATATAATTCCATCACAACATAATCAAATTAATATAATAATAGGGATATAAACATAACCCTTTATTACCTTATATGGAAAAATAATTTTTATAAAACACTTGAACCCCATTCTTGAGGAAAATATCCTTTCTGCTTCAAAAACACTTTTCCTTTCTTAACATGTCGTACAATTATAAACTAAAAGAAGTTGATTAAAAATAAACTTGAAAACTTGTAAAGGAAGCTTCTTGGAAATAATGTTTTAAAAATCCATTCATGTCGTATAATTTATAAAAACATTCTTCTCGTACTTTTGTCGGAAAAGTCAAAAAGTACCTCGTACGAAAAATGACAAAAGATTCCTTTCATATCTTTTTCTAAAAACTCACCAAAGGGTAAAATTGGATTTAAAAAATTGTAGGTGGATGGAAATAATATTACATATTGAGGAAACATGGATGTGGATGATAAAATACACCCTAGTAAATACCAAAGTATAAACAATCTCGGATAAAAATGAGATTGTGATATTTCCCTTACCTTAGGACCGATTTGCTTCGTATGTGTCCGAACCTCCTGTATAATGATTTAAATAATGTCATTGACTTATTCCAAAATCATAATCATTGTTATGATATCATATATGGTTCACTTATGGATTTATATTACCCGTTCTTTTGTAAATTCCATGTTAGAGAGCGTTTTGGGTAAAATCGTTTCATTTGTCATCCGTGTTTTGAATTGTAATTATTCATATGATTACTTAGATCATGATTACTTATTTAAAGAATATAAAACATGATTTATATATAATATATATAAATAATATACATATATATAATAAATCAGTAAATGGAATGAAATACACCATTCATGGAGACGGTAGACCGTACGTACGCATGAACACTGTTTTCTTTTCCTTATTGAGTTGAATGGAATTAAGTAGATGACATACATATATATACACATAAATACAGAATAATTATTATGTCATATATTCCATTATTAATTATTATATATACTTTATAATCATTCATGAATGGTTAACGTGGAGAATGAATCTCATCGCGTCGTGGAGACGGTAGTCTGTACGTACGCACGAGCGATGATATCGTTCTCATGATCGTGGAATTGTATTGGAGTGTATGTATACTATTTCAGAATCAATATCACTTTACAATAATCATATATAGTTATTATTTACACCATTATACCCATCCAAGTAAGGTGGTGGTGGAAAATAGATGACACCACGACGTGGAGACGGTATTCCGTACGTACGCATGCGCGATGATTTCATTTTCCGTTGGATGGATAGATGGTGAAATAAGGTTGTTTCATAATTATAATAAAATATCAGTATATAATTGATACTGATGTTATTACTTCATAATGAAACAACCTAATAAGAAGAAGTGAAAGAAGAAATAAAGATGAAAGAATCGGTAACGGACATTACCTCTTCTTTGAAGCGCCTCTTTGAGATCTCCTTTTAGGGCACTAAAATTGGTCTTTGAGGAAGACCAGAACCTCTAGGATGTTTCTAGGGAAGTGGAGAAGAGAATTTGGCAGGGTTGTTCTGAGCATGAAGGCTCAAAGTGGTGTGAGGAAGAGAGGGAGGAGGTGCCCTTTTATAAGGGAGGAGAGGGGAACCTTTGGAATAACTAAAAATATTATTTTATTATAAAGTCAAATTCGGTTTTTAATAGCTCCAAATTGATATATTTAGAATATAAGGTGGGTAGGGGTAGCAATCCTCTCATACAATATAATTTAGACAAGTTTAGGTATCAATTTTAACCTTATCATTTAGATTTAACTTTAAGTTAGATAATTTAACTTTTACCGTGTCTTCTTGTTTTCTTACACTAAAAGGTAAATAAACTTACCATATCAAGCCAAAAGAACCCCAAGTTGTTTATTATTAATATATATAGCCTTATATAAGTCATTTGGCCGAACCTTAGATTTTTATGAATAAAATAACAATTAATAATATATTATTTGTTTTAAAAACTATTTTATGTCAATTTTGACACTATTTAGTAATTGATTTTTGTGAAAATCATAACAGAATGATGAGTTCGAAAAAAGTTACTTAACTCAATACTATCATGTCATATTAACCTATAAAATTAGTTTAATTCATAAAAAGTCTCAAATTACGTTTATTTGGGTATTTATAACATCAATTATGTCAATATTTCAGTAATAAGATATTTACTCCATCATCATTGTGTCATAAATAAATTAAATTATTTAAAGTCTAAAAATTACAAATAAAATAAAATTATGTAGGAAATCTTTTTATCTTTTTAATGAATATTTATAGTCAAATTTATCTTATGTATAACCCTATATTAAAAATTATTTACTTATTAAACTTTGATTTTAACTATTTTAACCCTTCTTTAAATAAATTAATAATAAATGTCCTAATCTAATCCAAGTGGGCTTAAATGGTAATATTTTATTCCTAAGGTTGTTTTTGGTCGAATTAAACTTATCCAATAGAATTAGGACATATGTTAGGGTATTAATAATATCATTTTTACCCTTAATTTCCCTATTTACTTTTAACCGTGGTAAAAAAAAGTAAAAAGTTACTATTCACCAAAAATTATTTTCATCTTATTGAACCACATTTTAGTCCTTGATATTCACCATGTCTCTCGGATTTTCTAAATTCCACTCACAGAAGCGGTAAAATTATGTTTCATGAAAAATTCAGTTTTTTAACTACCACTTAGTGGTTTCACTATTCATCAAAAAATGAAAGTTTGCAGAAAAATACCAAAAATTAGGCCTAAGATATATTTGATATTATGAATTCAAAAATTATGTCTATTTTATCAAATTCAAAACATATCAGTTACATTAACTAATTTAAAAATTAATTCCCGTTGTCAAAACAAATAGTGTGTTTTTAAAAGATAATAACTATCAAAAGATTGACACTTGTTTATGTCTGGTTTAAATATGAAATTACATCCAATGAAAAACATTGTATTAAATTGTAAAAATATATTTTATATATACTTTAAAACCACAGAAATAAATAATTTATCACTATTAATTATTTCTATTAAAAAAGATGTTTTTAATTAAAATTTAGTAATTTTCACTATTCATCAGAATATGAAAGTTATCCGAAAAGTACCAAAATTTCACCCTAAGATAATTTCGATATTCCGAATCCAAAAATGAAGTCCATTTTGAAAATAAAATTTACAAAATTTCAAAAAGTGGTTATTACTATTCATAACGGATAGTTTTAATAATATTTTAATAGCATATCGTTATTTAGTGAAACTCGGTATTGCGTACTACACATGCTACTGAGGAAGGTCGTGATTGCGTGCAATGATAGGAAAGTCAAGGATGCATGTTGTGCAAGCTTCTTTTGGTGTAGCGTACAACACAATACATTAATGAAATCAAAAAGAATATTTTTCAGAAAATCTCGGGGTGTTACACTTCTCCTCTACTTCGAACCTTCAAACTTCTGCTTTCCCCAGAATCTTCAAATGGATATGAAAAAGAGACCAAGAAACGGATCAGGAAGTCTTGTACCTTCAAAGCATGCTCGAGGCAAGTCAAGTAGTACCACTCAAAGATCAGTAAATCTGAACCTGGAAACTCAGATTTTTGCTGTAGAAAAAGAAGTCAGTTCCGCCTGGCTTTTGACAAGTAAGTCGCTGTTGTTACAAGTTTTAGAATTGCAAGGATGGAAATCTTGGTTCTCAGATAACACTAGTGTATACTACCCAAAGTTAGTTCATGAGTTTTATATAAATATGAAAGTTACTTTAGATGGTGTAGAGGCTGCCAGAATGTCTTCTGTAGTGAAAGGAAATAAAATATCATTTTCATCTAAACAATGGGCTGAATGTTTAAATGTACCCCATGAGGGTCGGTATGAGGATTATGATGGAAACATTCCTCTAACCACTGAATAATTATCTTATGAGTTAGCTTTAGAGCTTTTTACTGGAAACGGAGAGTCAAAGAGAATCACAGCCTCAGAGTTATATTGTGAATGTAGACTTCTCTTTAGGTTTATTCAGCACCAAATTTGCCCCAGGAAAGGAGATTTTGCTGCTGTAAGATGCCAGGATGTTTTTCTATTGTTTTTACTAAAGACCCATGAGAAGATAAATTTGTGTAGATATCTAATGGTTCACATAGCTGGAATGGTGAAACCATCTAAGAAATCCACTGCCCTATTCTATTCCAAAGTGATCTCTGTTATGTTAAAGAATCTGGAATGTGTTGATGAAGCTGATGAGATAGCTGAATCTAATGGTACTTTGTGTGTTAACAAAGAAATTTGTAAAAGGATGAAAATAAATTGGAACCCATGGAAGAAATTCTGGGTTGCTGATGAGGACAAGTTGTATGAATCCTATAATCCCACTGATCATGGAAAGAGGCCGAAGGGTTTGAGAGACCCTGGTTTGAAATTAGATGAGGAGCCAATTTATTCTGACGATGAGGAAGAAGTAGATGTTGAATGGAATAAGGACACCGAAGAGTCTGGTAAACAAGGGATGGAAGAAGCTGAAACTCAAGAAGGAATTTTTTCACCTCCCGATGATAGGAGTAATCCTGATACTGTGAACCCTAAGAGAAGAATAGACTTTCGACCTGCCAGTCCACCTTTACCCTTACCTGAATCCGAACCAGTTCTTGGTGATGAAGAAGCTAGTGAAACTGAAGTATCTAATAGTGAGGTTTCTGTGAAGAATGGAGATGATGATGATGATGATGATAATGATGATGATGGTGATAACCGACCAGTGGATGGTCTTGCTGTACCTCCAACAGAAACACATCAAACTGTACCAGAAAAAATGCCAATGGAAAGAGAGATTCTCTAGAAATCAGTGGAAAAGGAAGTTATTATAAACAGAAATACAGTCTGTGTGCTTCTGTCTGGGATGATTACCCTGGTTTTGCTATTTTGGGTTTAGAGTATTCCGAAGAAGAAGAGGAAGAATCAGAATCTGCTGCGGTTATGAAGGAAAGCCAACCAGTTGAGGCAAGGTTTGCTCATGCCGTTGATGCTGCAGATGCTCATCTACCTAGTTCTACTATCTCTCAGTCTGATTTTGATAAGTTCAAAAGTGATTTGCTTACTGCTGTGAGAGACACAGTCAGAGAAGAGATTTCAAAAGCTATTAGACCAGACCTGGCCAATAATGGTGAGTTTATTGGCAGGCACATAGCCTCTCTAAATCAGATTCTAAAGGATCTACAATCTGACTTAGTTTCTTTATCAAACAAATTTATATCAACCATGTCTATTATGATGGAAGTGCTGAGGAATCTGATTGAACATCTTAAGAAGTCTGATCTAAGAAAGTTGAAAGCTGAGATAACTCAGATAGTTTCTCAAGCCAGTATAGCCAAAGTAACCAAGATCACTACTCGTGATCTAGAGGCTCTAAGGCAGATTGTGCATGATGAATTGGCCGCCATTAGAAAAGTTCTTTATTTGGACTCTTTGAGGAAGATGAAGGAGAACAATGATCACATTCATAAGATGGTAACAGTATATTCAGCAGATGCCCCTAAATCTCAGAGAGAGATCAAGGAAAAGGTTGACCATTACTTTTCAAAGATGTATACAAAGCATGAGATGGCCGCGAATTTCAATGTGTTGTATGATAATCTGAAGTTTCCTCTAGTCACTTAAGCTTTCAAGACTCAAGTTCTTCAGTTGAAAGATTTTACTCTTACCTTGGAACGGTTCATGGAGAATAAGGATGATTTTGAGAAGGCTATGCAGTATGGTGCATACGTTATTCAGAATTTCATAAATCTTTTGAAGCCTTATCTGACTGCACAAACCACCGCCATTGTGCTTCCTACTGCTGACCCTCTCAGTGCCTATGATGTTGCTCCAAATCAGATCTCTGTTTCTCAAGATCTATCTCAACTGCGACCAGTTCCTCAGAAAGCTTCTCAACCAGCTACTACTTCTCAACAACAAATCCCCGTGGCATCTACTCCTCCACCTTCCCGAGTCATCTTACCACCTTTTCAAATTCGCCTATTTCAAATTGTCTCCAAGCCCTCCAACTTGCCAACCATTGATCCTTATGACAAAGGAAAATCTCCGTTACATTCCAAGAAATAGTTGTGCGTTGTTGTTGATAGGGTGAACCCTGTTGTGCTTGTACTGTGATGTATTATAAACTTTATTCTCTTTTCTTTTTATTCTCTCTGATGCCTTCTTTTAATCTATTCCTTATCTGTTTTTCCTCCTTTTTGATTATCCGAAAGGGGAAGAAATGTGTATATATATGGGGGAGATGCATATTTAAAGGGGGAGATTTTTTTTATCTATGGGGGAGAACCTTTCTATGGCAATGCTTCCATAAATATTTAACGGCATAAATTCAGGGGGAGATTTATATCTCATTGTGTTTTTATTCTTATTATGCCTTGTAACTAGTATTCATGCTATATTATTTTTATTTATGAATAAGATTTGTGATTATCGGAAAGGGGGAGATTGTTGAGCCCTCTAGAAGATTGTTGAATTCATCCTATGATTGTTGTTTTAATAATCACAAATCATTGTTACTTAATCCGGTTGGATTTCTCAAATACATAATCACACCCTCTTAGTGAATCTGTTTTTATTGGTTGGATCATGCTTTTATCTGTGCTTACTATTGATTTACAAGTATTCTGGAAGTCTTCTGGATCAAACAAACACTTTGTGCCATATCAAAATACAACGGTTGCACCTGTCCATACCAAAGGACAATGGTCGCAACGATCCATATCAAAAGACAACGGTCGCACTGATCCATATCAAAGGACAACGGTCACACCGATCCATATCAAAGGACAACGGTCGCACCAATCCATATCAAAGGACAATGGTCGCACCGATCCATATCAAAAGACAACGGTCCCACCGATCCATATCAAAAGACAATGGTCGCACCGATCCTTATCAAAAGACAACGGTCGCACCGATCCATATCAAAGGACAACGATCACACCGATCCATATCAAATGAGTCACCGATCATGACACACCGATGCTGATCAAATGAGTCACCGATCATGTCTCACCGATGCTGATCAAATGAGTCACCGATCATGACACACCGATGCTGATCATCTGAGTCACCGAAGATGTCTCACCGATGCTGATCAAATGATTCACCGATCATGACACACTGATGCTGATCATATGAGTCACCGAAGATGTCTCACCGATGCTGATCAAATGAGTCACCTATGATGACACACCGATGCTGATCAAATGAGTCACCGATCATGACACACCGATGCTGATCATCTGAGTCACCGAAGATGTCAAGCCACCGATGCTGATACTGATGACCTACCAATCAATTGACTCACCGATAGTCATAAATAGGTGTTTGAATTTCTTTATATTTATTTAATCTACCCAACGGTCATATTAGGTATATTTTAATGCTCTGAAATTTATTTAATGAAGGTTGTTGGATGTCAGGGAACTGTACCTCGTACCTGCAAAAAGAAATCATTTCTTTTGCTGGAGCTCGTGCCATAAATACAAGAAGTCCCTGTTGGTGAAAAAATACCCATGTGACAACAACAAGAATTATATGAGTGAAAAAAGTGGTGGATGATATAACTGTGGAAGACAAGAGAAGACCTAAAAATAAGAAGATATAGAAGCTCATAAACACTCAATCTTACTCAAGAAGTGTTCTGTACATTCACGAGGACATTAAAGAACTTCATCGACTACATTTCTTCACTATCTCTGAACCTGGATGCCAAGCAGATGACACTCTGTTTTTCAGAAAAAACCATAAGAGGACTCAGAATCATTTCTGATCAAACTCAAGGAGTCCAAAGCTTCACTGTAATCACTAGAGCCATTTCTAAACTCTACATCTCTGCTCTGTGATTCATTATTTTACATTTTGAGTAGTGTGTGTTATCTGATGTATTTAACACACACACTGTCTCCTGTACTTTAACTAGAGGATCTGTAAATCCTCACTCAATCTCTTACATCTTGTATTTCCCACTGGGATAGTGGTAGAGGTCGTGTGTGACCTGGACAGCTGGTTGCTGTTGTTTTGTTTCCCACGAATAACAGTGGTAGAGGTCTTGGACCTGAACAGTTGTAAACTGTTGTGAACCTCGATCCAGGGTGTGGATCAAATTTATATAAATTGTTGAGAGTACTAAGTCTCGGCTTGATACTGAACCTCTTGGTTATATCTATTGTGCTATATCTTTCAAAGTTATTCTTTTATCCCGCTGCTAATTACTTTAAAACCAAAACTGTATTAAAGTCACTTTGATAATTAAACTCCCAAGTGTTTATATCATTTGTAAATCAGTAAGTTAGTTTCAAAAGTTAATCAACTCTTCTGTTTTGATTAACTGGGAAATAATCAATCCCATGAGAACCCAACATAACCTTTACTTTTGATATAAATTCACTACAGTTTAATTCAGTATTGTATTAGGGGGATTTTAAGACAAAGTTTTTGAAACAGAAATTTTAATTGGAACTCAATTCACCCCCTCCTGAGTATCCACTCCGACCAAAAATTTCATACTACGATTCTATTTTCATCATACTTATTTATAAAGACCTGTTTTACTCTAATTACAGAATTTTCCTTAGGTCTTTCAACCAAGGTCTAGACTTTATTCCTTTTGAATTAATTTATCTCATCTTGCATGGATTTAATACAATAATAATCACCTAAAGAATCATTAATTACTTTTTATTTCTAATTGTGAAAGGAATGTTAGATGTTCTACTTCATTTCATAGAAAAATTTTAGTCCTTACAGGTTGATTTACATCACTAATTAACCTATCATTGGGATGATTCTTAAGAAACAACTGATTTGGGTTTTGTAAAACATGTTCATCAACATATGGTAGAAAATCGTCTAGAGTAAATGGTTAAGAAAGGTTTTCTTGAAAAATTTACTTATTAGAAGAATTTTCAATCAAGGATTGATAATCGATTTTTGAAAATACATTTGAAGTTGTAGGTTGGGGTTGTTTAAAAACAAAAGGATTGGTTTCATTGAATTAGACATGAACTATTTATTCAACAGTACAATTATTTTTATTAAAAACATTATAATCCCTAGAAGTAGTGGAGTATCAAAGGAAAATTACCTCATTATATTTGGGTGAAAATTTAAATAAGTTATCTTTAATATTTAGGATGAATACTTTGCAACCAAATACTTTGAAGTAAGAAAGTCTAGGTTTTTTACCAGTCCATAATTCATAAGGTGTTTTTTAAGAAAAGGTCTGATTAAATCTTAATTTATAGTATGACAAGAAGTACTTACAGCTTCAGCCTAAATTTTTTTAGCAATAGAATATTCACTCAATGTGGTTTTAGTTATCTCGTAAAGAATTCGATTTCTTCATTCAATAACACTATTCTTATGAGGAGTTCTTCGAGTTGAGAAGTTATGAGTAATGCCTTTATTACTATAAAAAGTTTCAAAATATGAATTTTGAAATTCTCCTCCATGATCACTATGAATAGTTATCAATTGATGGATTTCCTCATTTTTAACTTGGGATATGAAAATTTTGAAATAAGAAAAAAAATTCAGATTTCTTTTCTAGAAAATAGACCCATGTAAATCTAGTGTAATCATCAACTAAAAAAATAAAAATCTTTTCTTCGAATACTTCCAGTTTGTGTTTGTCCAAAAAGATCTATATGCACTAACTATAATGCATCAGAAGTTGAGAATTCTCTGATTGATTTAAAAAAGGATTTATGTTGCTTTCCATATTGACAATGATCACAATCTTTTGAAGAATAAAATCAAATCACTGGTAGATCCTTAACAATTATTTTCTTTGAGAGTTTGCATATGTTTATAAGGTTACAATGTTCTAGCCTTCTATTCCATAACCAATATTGATCTTCCATTTCACTAAGGCAAGGTAGATCTTGTCTCATAAGGACTTCTACGTTTAGTGTGTATACATTCTCATCACTATGGGAAGAAAGAATAAACTCTACCTTGGAATTGTGTACTGAGAATTTATCATTTTTAAAATTCAGAAGGTGAACTTTTTCAAATAATTGACTTACGCTAATGAGGTTGTTCTTAAGACTTTTAGAAAATAAAACATCTGAAATTGACATTTTTCCAAGAAGAAAAAAGTTACCTATACCAACAATTTATCCCTCATCATTATCTCTGAATGTTATTTTTCCTCCTTTCATCTTGATAATCTTTTCAAATAAGTTTTTGTTACCAGTCATATACTGGAAACATCCAAAATCCATGTACCATGTATTGTTGTTGTTACTTTCATTATTTTCCTGAAAATAAAATAGGTAAACTTTAAAAATCCAAACATTCATGGATGTATAAATTTTAGAAAGTAAAATATTAGGAATCTACATTTTATTATAAAATTAAGCCTTATGAAAACCAAAATATTGGGTTTTATTTAAAGAAAAATTTCTTTCCCAATGTCTACCACATTGGCATTTAGTACAAAATGGATCACTTTGGGGAACAAAATAGTTGTTAGTAAAAACTAGTTTTGAGTGAGTATAACCAATTCCTGATCTATTCCTTTGAGGATAAATTTGATAATACATTTTATCAAATTATTTTCTTCCTGAAGTAAAATTTGACAAAGGATTCTTTGAGGAAAAAAATTGGATTTTAGTCTGATGACTAAATTCTTATCCTCAAATTTATTAGTTTTAGAACGTGAGTTAGCCTCTAAAGTATTTTTCTTAGAAATTACATTTTCAAGATCCTTATAATGTTTATCCTTCTCAGAAATACTTTCCTTAAGGGTTTTAGAAACACATCTAAAATCGAAATATTTCTGATCAAGATCTTTAGATGGATCTGATACTTCTATAGTTAAAATAGAAATTCTTGATTTTTCTTTCTCTAACTTCTTTTTTATCTTACAATTTTCATTTTCAAGTAGTTTAGAAAACCTATAAACATATTCAAATGAAGGTAATGTATTATCTTCTGATGAAAAAGATTTATCATTTGAATATTCATAATATTATTCATTAGAAAATTGTTCATTTAATGACATATTGGTTAAGGATTTAGAGTTGTGTACTTTAGCTAAAAGACAATTATTTTCAATAGGTACTCTAGCTATAAGACCAATATTCTTCTAACTAGAAGATTAATATTCTTAAGATTCATCTGAAGAATCACCACCACCGACACTCTAGGTGTCATTTTATTTCAAAATTTTCATAGCCTTACACTTTTAATACTTCCATCTATTTCTATTCAAATGATTTTCTATTCTGTGTTTTCTTTTAAGAATTGGACAATCAGGTCTGATATGTCCAGCCCTTTTATATTCATAACTGGTTAGTTCAGAATCATTCTTTTCCTTTCTATCTTTCTTTTGATACCTACACTGAAAATAATTCTTTCCCACAATCTTGTTCATCCTTCGAGTAATATTGGCCAACTCATTATCTTAATAATCACTATAACTAGATTCAGATATTACAGCAGCTTTATTAGCTTTAGATCAAGTTACCCTTTCTGGGGTCTTATCTTTAGATGTACTAGTGAAAGCTACACTTCCGTTACCATTCTTCTATTCTTTTGAAACCAGCATATCTCTCCATTCTAGTTTGATGTTGAAGAAGATTTCCAAATAACCCATCAAGAGTAATATTAGATACTTTTCTATTCTCATCAATAGCTATCCTTTTTTATTCCCACTCATTGGGAATAATGTCAATTATTTTATCCACTATAACTTCATCATCAAGACCTTTCTCTCAAATATATTTAATATTATTGACAATGGTCATAAATCCTATTTGTACTTTGCAAACAAGTTCTCAATAAGGAAACAAAAATCCATGATATTCAGCTCTCAACAAAGCTCTTCTAGTTTCTTTCACTTTAGAAGTCCCAAAATTTCTAACTTCAAGTTTCTTCCAGATGTAGTTGGCATCTTCATAAGAAGATATTTTACTATACATGTTCCTAGTCATAGAATATATGAAAGTAGTGCGTAACTTGTAATGTAGTTGATATTATAATTTTTCTTGGTTGGTGAAGGTTCTAACTTCCTTGCCCAGAATTTTGTAGTCTCTTGTGAGCATTACTAAATTTGCAACTCCATTGTTAATAATAAAAGTCTTCATTCTATCTCCCCAGTACTAATAATCATTACCATAAAAAATTAGTGGTCTAATAGGGTTTAGATTTTCAATGGAACCAACAGTTATTCCTGCCATTCTATAAGAAAATAATTTTCCACAAAAATTGTTAAACAAAGATAAAAATCATTAGGCAATACTTGAATAAGAAAAGTTAAGCAAGAATAATTTAGAATAAAAAAAATTGAGAAATAAAACACATATGTAAGTATAAGTATTTAAGAGACCTACTCTAATACCAATTATAGGATAGAAATAGTGTATGTAGATGCTTAATTACAAGATGGTGGGGGTGAATTGTAAGTTTAAGAACATTTGTTTTTATCCTTAAGAAATACAATGTTTAACAATGTTAAAATAGTTAGATTCACAAATCCTATTTAAGTTTTTAACAAAGAAAAAAAATTTCTTAGGTCTCAAAAATATGGTTTTGGAAAAGAAACATAAGAAATTTTTACTTAGGGAAAGATTCTAGCTTAAAGAGTATATAATCTTCTTTATCAGAGTAAATAAAAGTACAAGAAATTATAAGAATGTTATACTTTATTCCTTTATCAAAATAAAGTGGAAATAAAACTTGAAACAAAATAAGTAACAAGTATAAAATATTTTAACCCAAAGATTAGGGTATCCAACAACCTTAGATAAAGGTCCCTTTATTTATACTTTCATGAAAGTCTATGTTACCCACACTAGGGTAAGACCTCGATAGGAATATTGGAATCTATCTTATTATCCTGGAAAGCCCTTCAACTTTAAGGTAGTCGGCACCTCTGTCTTCCTATTGTCAGAAGTCCTCAAACATTAAGGTAGTCACCACCACTTTCTTCCTATCCTCAGAAGCCATCAATTTTACTAAGCAACAATCAGAGTCGCACGAAGAAAGCTGAACAAGTTGTTCATGTATGAACAAGATATTCACAGAAACACACAAGTTATGAGATCTCTCTCTATAAATCACTTCATATCATCACAAACTATAATATCTATATTGATGTATTGGTAAATAGATTGATTGTTAATGAGCTCTTTCAAATGAGATTTTATTTTTAGGAAAAACTCCAACAGTTGGATCTCTCCTTCAACGGTCATATTTTTCCTTGAATTTTAGAGGGACCTGTACACATATCACTCAACCACTGGGTAGTTAGAGACAAATTTTACAAAATTGTTTTATTGTTACAAAATAATGTGTAAGGAAAATGGATTAGCTTAACTAAATATGAATATCCGAAGTTTAATGAAAAATATAATTCGGTGTCTAATCATATAAAAAATTAGATTCTATAAAACATGGATATTTATATTTTGTTTCTAAAAATAATTCTGAGTCTAAATTTTAGAGAATTCAGAGTCTGAATTTCAGAGAAATCAGAGTTTGAATTTCGGAGACTTCAGAGTCTGAATTTCAGAGAATTCAAAGTCTGAATTTCAGAGAATTCCAAATTTGAATTTCAGATAATTCAGAATCTAAAAATAGAAGACTCATTATCCGGGGAACTATAATATTATGAGGTTTTAGATAAGAATCCTAATTTTTGACTTAGTAATAAAATGAGTTTGGGTTTGAGAGATTATAAAATGAGTCAATGAAAACCATTGTAAGGATAAAAAAATTTAGAGAAGGGAAAATTTTCTTAAGAAAATAATTTTTAGGGAAAGATAATTTGAATTAAGATAGAGTGTTTGTGATTTTCAAAGCATATAGTAATGGAACGTTCATAAGGAAACCTTATTGAATCAATAGTATGACCAAAAATTGAATTTAAGAAAGAATATATACCATTAGTGTTATAACTACAAAAATATGAGTCCCTATTTGAACCAATATCTCAATATCCATCCAAATACTCCAAAAAATAGTTTTTTACAATAAGTTTATTGAAATAATACATAGAGGTCTTCATGAACACTATGGTGTCCATGTAGGGTGTGATAAAAAACTTTTTGGGGAACTAGGATAACCAATATAATAAAGATACATATTTTTCATGGATTTTTTTATACTATTGACACATTGTGGGAAATTTCAAATGATTTCTGAATATAGAAACCAAGTTAACTCGAAAGATATTAAATTTTATATATAAAAACTAATGCAAATAAAATTTCATGTATCTCAAGATAATGTTTTCACTACACTTGTACTCGCACCACCTTGTAATGGAGAGGGTCTTGTGATATATGGTGATGCATCAAAGATGATATTGGGATTTTTCTCCTAGAAAATGAATACGCGGTAGCTCATGCCTTACGTCAATTAATAGTTCCTGAGAAATATTACCCCACAAATTATTTTTATTTAGTTATATTAAAATTTTCATTATCTATATAGAGACATTATTTTCAAAATACCTTACCACTATAGGATGGAAAACAAGGTTAATGATGCTCTATATAGAATGTTTTATGCTACGTTACCCATGATTGGGAAGAAGGTTACCCAGTACTCATGGATTTTTAATTGATGGAGATGGGGATCACAATGGAAGGGGAAAATATTATCTTTCCCAAATTACTTCTCAATCATCCATCCATATGAAGATCAATGATGTACAAAAAGAGGATATGAAGCTTCAAAATAAGGTATGTAATATTACATAGTTTATCCTTGATTTTCATGGAATTATAATATTCAAGAAATGAATATGTATCATTTAAATACTAGAATTAAATTAGGAGATATTTTATGATTGTCATAGGTCATCATTATATATCCATCTCGGAATAATTGATATGTATAGATATATGAAGAATCATTTTTGGAAGGACAACATGAATATTTATTATAGAGTACATATATCCATGCTTGGTTTTTAGATAAGTTAAGGATGAAGATAATAATACTAAGGGTATGATTAAACAATTACCTATACCTATACGGAAATTGGAAAAGATCACCAAGGATTTATTTATAAGAATTCCCCAGAATTCTAAAGAACATAATATTATTTGGGTTGTAGTTAAACACCCCATGAAATCGGTACATTTTGTTACTATTTCATAACATTTCTAACTCGATCAACTTTCTAAGATAAACATAAAGAAAGTGGTATGGTGAGTACCACAATTAATTGCATCTATTTAATATCTGAGGTTTACCTTGATGTTTTGGAGAATTCTTCAATAATAATTGAATTCCAATCAATTATTTCTCAATACTTATCATTCTAAAATTGATGGTAGATAATAATAGACCATTAAACCCCTAGAAAATATGATGACATCCCACTCGATTGATTTCAATGGTGGTAGGGATCAAAAAAATCCCCCGGTAGAGTTCCATATAACAATAGTCTACATTTTATGTTTCAAATGGAATAATATGATGATTTTTATGGGAAGAGGTGTATAACTCCATCATGTTTCGATGAAGATAGAGAGTGTAATCTTATCGGATCAAGACCCATTCAAGAATTGTTTAAGAATATTTAATCCATTAAACAACACATTAAAACTGAATAAAGTCAATAAAAGATATTTTCATGATAAGAATCAATGATATTTGGAATTAAAAGTTGTATATAATGTATTCCATTTAATATAACCATGGAAGAGGGTTATGAGATTTAGGAAGAAGAGAAATACCATCCCAAAAACATTACCCCCTTTGAAATTCTCAACAATGTGATAGTGGTAGATTATTATCCTTCACATTCATCGAACAACTCCCAAGTGCATGTTGTGTTATATGAATCACTTTTGAGAAAGTATATACCCAATCCATCAAATGTACTGAAATCAGAGATAATACAAATTTTACATGATCTATCTTACAAGGAACAATAAATATAAATCATAGATTATAGGGATAAATTACTATGAAACATGACCACTCACCTGGTTAATGTTATCTAGAGGAATCATAAGATTGAAGAAGCAGTGTGGTAACCAGAATATGTAATGTTGTAGAAGTATCAGAATTTATTTTCTATAGAGAAATGAAATTTCATGGGTGTAATTGTTTTGGGGTAGAATATAACACCCCCTAATTTTAGTATGTATCTCACCTTAAATTAAAATTATGTGTTTGATATCTGATGGTCACACAACACCAAAATAATGTAAACAATGATTTATTAGGGTATAATATAACAATTAAAAATAAAATACATTACATGAAAACAAAATGAAATATAACTAGTAAAATTACTAAAGGAATGAAACCAAAAGTTAATAAAACTACAACAAGTTTAAAATTATCATCATCACGATCTTACATGAACATCATAATACCAGTGATAACTATATATATAATAAAACATTTTATAAATATGATAAACACCATGAAAAATAAATTAGGGAAATGATGAATGATTTTAGAGATGTATCTATGGCTATATATAGGAATGTAATATGAACATGATATATATGGTCATTGGAAATATTGTTATTAGATATATAAAATTTGAATATATGGTCATTGGATATGAATATATCCAACAGGTAAATTGATGTTTTTAATTGTTAATAAAAAATAAAAAATAATATAATGTACATATAATAAGTAATTCTATAATTGAGTAAAAACATAATAATTAATTAATATGGTTTGACATAAAACATATAGTTTTATTCATTATATATTATTATTATTATTATGATTATTATTGATCTACCACTGATGGCTAGGAGTTTTGGGTTGGGGGTGTTATTGAGGGGAAGGATGTTCAGCTAGATACTTGGGAGATTGTTTTTTTTGTAATTTCTTTCCTTGTATTTCGTTCTGCAGTGGCGGATGTAATCGACCTTATATTGTTTATTTTTAAATAATGATTCGATGTTTTTATAATATTAAAATAAATATTATAATAATGATAGATTAATAAAATTAAATATTTAAAAGATAATTAATTTTAATGGGAAATGATTAAATCATTTAATGTTAAAATGGATATTTTTAGAAGAATTTATTCTTTATGTGTTGTGTATTTATAATATCAATAAATTAATTAGACCACTTTTAACATATGATTATAATAAATATAAATGATTCTATTTATAAAAAATATATAAACACTCCTTTAATTAGTAACATTTATTAAATAATATTAAGAATAATTAATCTTAAAAAGTCATTTTTGTATAAAAATAGTTTTTCTATATATTTTCTATTTGGTTAAAAGGTAAAATTTTCATATTTAGAAATAAAATTATATTAAATGGAGTAAAAATATGGAATCATCACATCAAATTTTTTTAATATGGTAAATTAAATTTTTAATGATAAAAAATTTTCCATGGTAAAAGTTATTCACCATGGTTAAGGTAAAATAATATAAAAGGGCTAAATTAAGGGGAAATGTCATAAAGTATTAAAAAATATCTATAAATAAGTGGATAAGGAAATGATCAACCACCAATCATCCCATGTAAACTGTGTTTCCACTTTGGATCTAATTTCCTGGTAAAAATACATTTCCTACATATTAAATAATGAATCAAATAAAAAAATGGGCTACATCTATAAACCATTCACATGGCTATAGCCATAAGATACATGGATATAGTATATAACTATGGTCATGGAGCTTTTTGATATGAAGTCCATGGATATATCCCATGGAAATAGCTGATCTAACATGGAATCTGGTACAAAAAAGACACTTATATCCATATGCAACATGATCATGGATAAAAAATTCCCAATATGGTAAACTTATTACCATATTCCTTTTTAACTATGGATATAGGGTTAATTTTGAAAATAACCATATACTGGGATTCCAACATAGTTTGATCGCCTATAATTCTAAATACTCAACAACTATGTTTCAATTTTTTTTTCAAATACAAAGACACACACAAACAAACAAACACATATATAATTTATTAATTATATTTTATAATTATTTTTAATTGATTTATAATTTCTACCCCACTGTAATATGATATATAAATGGGTTATTTTTCTAATGGCTACATTCCACCTATAGCCATAGTCCTATATGACCATGGATATAGGATCTTTGTGGAAGGAATATAACCACAGTTGTATATAAAAGATCTTATAGAACTATAGCTACAATTTCCTTATACAAAGGCATATAGCCACAATCATATAAGATTTTGGATGTATGGTGAGGGTGCATACACCTAAATCCATGGTCTAATATAACTATTCCAAGATTGTTCAGGTGATATGGATTATATCCATAGTTCTATAAGACTATGGATGCATTGTATGAGTGTAATTATTGTATTAATGGTCCTATAGGACCAAGAATATAGAGTTTGGGAGGGAACACCTATATCCATATTCATATAGAAACTCCCTTCTCTTAGGGAAAAACCTACCCCTCATTTTTCATGTGAATAATGTGGGATATAGCCATGAGAATATTCACCCATAGATAAAACCTACTTATAGCCATTAGAAACCCATTCTAATTTATATAGGTAGGATGTATCCACGGTCATCCCACCGGTTGCAATATCCCAGTGGTTATAGCTATGTTTCGTAGTGGTGTGAGTATTCATGAAAATTCCACTCTATCTGACCTATAAAAGGACTCCCCCTCTACCCACTTCAACCTTAAACAACCCTTAGGCTTCCTCTTGAATAAATTATAAAATTGACTCCCTAAAAATCTTCTTCCTTGTTAGGGAACCTTTGATCACAATAAAAAGTCTCAAATCCCACATTTCCATGAGTCTCTCTAAAATTAGATTTAAATATTCATTATTAGTGTTATCCATTACATAATCATACTTATTTATATTCTTCATAAAAATACTATTAAATATAATTTATCTCTTAATTAATAATTTTTTATTCATTAATATATTTAAAAAGTGATATTATTACTATATAATAACATATTATTACTGATTTAGTCATTATAACATGTTCTTATTTGGGTACGTTTTACCACATACATGAAATATGTTGTATCATTTACATCATGAATGACTAATAAAACATAAATAAAGATAATATACAGTAATAATGAATAATTTAATATATTTTCACAATTCTTCAAATAAATTCAACTCTTTGATTAATTCACAAGTCACCCAGAAGTATATTTTTAAGAATTCCATGAGAACTGTCACCATATGTTACATGAAATGAAAAAGGGACTTAAAAAATAAAAAACATATATCACATGTTCATTAATATTTTTTAGGATATTAAAACATTATCAATGAGTAAGGATCATAACTACAAAACCATAACATGCATTAAAAACAAAATATTTTGCATTTGATTTTAAATTTTAAGTATAATAATTTAATATATAGTTAATGATAAATTATAAATTAATTTGATTAATTAATATAAATATGAATAAGGTTCTTATATATATAAATAATAAACCTAAATTTATTATACAAGGAGTTATATCATACCAAACTAAGGAGAAATTTATGGCAATGGTTTATTTTCCAATCTCACATTGAAATCGAGATTGTTTATGTTTAAATTCCTAATTTTTGAAATTTTATGTTATTTATAAATAAAATGCCATAAATTATGTTTTTATTTGTTTATTTACGGGGTTACAATTTCTTCTCAAAATTTAACCTCCCTTTCGTTAGCAATTCAACTGAAAGGATACTTGCAAGTGGGGATGACATTATCTCTTATTTTTGGCTGGTTTAATTTATCTTCCATGTTTATGTTTTTTATATTATTCTATGGATGTACTTAAATTTACATCTATGTTTTTAAGTTTATTTTATATATAATTTTACTTTAATTACTAAATTTATGAAGGGATCTTTTTTTAACATTTTTTCAGGCATGATTTCAGTCACTGTTTTCTTTATTTTTCTTTCCAAATCTTCTATTTGGAATTTTCAAAATTACTTAATCTAATTTTTATTTATTTTTTTATTTTTTTCTAAATATTATTTTTATAAATTATTTCCTTTTAATATATAATTTATCAAAAAGTAAAGGATATTTCTTCTTATTTTTCAGGGAAATTTTCTAAATATATCATAAAGTGTTTCTCATAAATGTCATTATCCTTTAATGTTTCTTATGAATCACTTGGAATATTCTATAATAATATAATACCCCTACTTTATCTAGATGGATAATGATCATGACTTATGGAAATGATTACAAAACACATTTCTTTAACACAAGTTATGTATGCTGCCATTGATTTATGAATGTGATCATATTGATGTGGCACACATATGTATGGTTTTTCATTGAGTGGTTTATGGGACTAGGATTTTATATCCCTATAACACATTGGGTAAATATTTATATCTCACATGATAACATTTAAAAAAACTGAGAGTGAAAGAAATCCATTATGGGACTCCTTCCACAATGTTTATGGGATTAGAATGTGATCCTAATTCACTATGGGACTCTATCCAATATGTTTATGTGTATGGGAAGTGAACCCAATATACTATGGAACTCTATCCACTAGGTTTTTGGTAATGGGGAGTGAACCCAATCCACTCTGGGAATATATAAACTATGTGATGATGGTCTTCACAGCAATCATTTACATATGAAATTATTTTCATCACTTATTTATGTTCCCAATTATTATGCAACATTTATATGTTATGTTTTCATATACTATGATAATTGTGTCATTATTCCACATTTATAATCCCCATTTCACATGATATTTTGAATTACTTATTTCATGATTCATTATTTTTTATCCATGATTTATTTGGTATGATTTTATTATGTTATGTCCATGTACCTTGATTATGTTCTCATACCAGCATGTCCATATTATACTCAAATATGAGATTCAAATGCTATATCTTATGGTTACCTTTATCGAGAGTCTAAGATCACAACTATTTTTTGTTTCCATTCCCCATGATATAAAGAGGAGTATTATATGTAATTCTTCTATAAGGGTATCATGTGTGAAGATTATTTATGAGATATGTTAAATAATGTTTGTAAAATAAGTTGGTCATATATATTGTCTCTAATGAAACTAAACCAATATGTTATGGGGTGTAACTTTTTGAGTGATGTGATAAATATTTATCTAATATGTTGTAATATTTATGTATGATACAGTTGGGTAATCTCAATTTGTGGGTCAATAAACCCTAATACACATTCGGATCCCGAAGTGATTGCATGTAAATCATTTTTAAAATTATTTAAATCCTTAATCATTATTTTATAAGTACTCTCACTTCATGAGTAATTATTATAATTCAATGCTGAAAATAATGTATTGTACATTATAAATGTAAAAAAATTGGTCTTAGGTTTTTTTGACACCAAACATTCCCAAATAAAATAAATCAAATAAAAAAACATCCCTCATGATTACATAGAAGTTATTTAGAAGAATTTGTACAAAGTAAAGAATATTCCTTAATAATTTGGATGAATATTTTTCATAAAAAAATCTATGAATAGATCCCTCAATAAAAACCTAAGATCTTGTTCCTCTAAAGGTACCCATCGTATGTAAGAATGTTCCAACACATTGGGTGGATCTTTTAATTCTCTATAATATGCAGTATCTTAAGTTAATGTAGAAATAATAAGTGGAGTCCCAACCTTTGAAGTTTAGAAACACCACTAATCACAATAAATTTGTCTAAGTTTGATCTTATTTACATAAAAAAATGAATTCTCTATGGATCAAGTAAAAGATAGATAATTTAACAAAAAAATTTATATGACACAATACTTGTGACAAATCTATTAACTTGATACAAACAACGACTATTTAACCTTTAAACTGTCATTATAACTCTTTTATAATAACATCATCGGAGGTGTAATAATCAAATGTTACGAACTACTATGTAATATATAGATTTCCAATGATATGTTCTATAAAATATCTCATGATGTGACATATCATATCACAATCTCAGCAAGTATATCACTCCAAGTGATATAATCATATCATATAAAACATTATTATTTCATGGATCAATATATATTATATCACAACATGAAATATATAATTCAAGCCATAAATAAAGAAATATTATAGTTTCACTAACCCTCACATACTTTATTCACATTTCACATAATGTCACATCATATGTAAAAATTGTGATACAAAACTCTAAAAGTTTTTTTTTGGATAAGATATAAAGTATGCTAACTTAGTTTTGTGAAGAAACATTATAATAATATAAATTATCATCTAAAAAAAATTTTATAATGCCATGGACCTTTTTGGAATTGAAATTTATTATAAATTCCCAATTCATAAAATAATAGAAGAAAAACTTCTAGGATGGTGTCAAAATTAATCAAGCTACAAAAGTATCTAAATTTATCTCCATCAATCATATGTATCTTTATATAAATATCAATTAGATGTATTTTACATCACTCATAAAAATAAAACCCCTTTTTAGGATACGTATTATAACCAAAAGTCATGGAACATAGTAATATCATATATTTTAACTCATTAATTATTTATTCTCAAAGAAAATACCCACGAATACTAATGAATAAAAAACATGTTATTGACCCAAGAAAATACATAACTTTTGGTTTATCTAAATAGATGAGTGCATCACATTTTACTTAACTATGTATCATTATATACTTGATTATAATTTAATATAGAAGTCCCATATGTAAAATGGTTCATATAGGAGTATAAATCCCTTATTTATTAAGAACAACCCACCACATAATGAATGACACACATGATCACACCTTGATTAGCTTGGATTTAGGGTTGGAATAAAAATGTGTCGAAGTGTGAATCCTTACATACAAGATAACTTATCAACCTTTGGAAATGGGTGTTACAAATAAACATATACTTCATGTATTATAATGATTCTATGTATTACATTTCACGTGGGGTACACAAGTGAGTAAATATCAAAAATAATTTACACTTTTGTCTCATGATTGAACACCTTATCTCTATACAAATATATACTCATGCCAATAAAAAAATATCACCACAACCTATGTATTTATATAAATATCACCATCTAGGGATAACTTATATATTTATCTGTATTGATTTATTTACCATTCCACTCTCATGTTATAAATACATCCCACCTAAATATAATATATTTTAGAAATTCCTTTGAATCAAACTAGGATTTTCAAATAATATAGGTTTCTAGAATAAATGTGTGTTATATTATATTGTACAATATTATAGACTTACGACACTGAGAAAAACTAACAACACTTTATTTCATTAATTCATATAATTACATTAGTCATCAATTAAACCCGTTAAAATGAAAAATATTATAATGGGAAAAAATATTTAATAGGAAAAGTAGAATTGGAAAACATGGATCATTCTAATTTAATAGAATTTTCTTCCCCAATACAACACTATAGATATGAAAAAATATCAGTAAACTAATAAAAATCATAGAAAAGTAAAATATATAACTTTTAGAGGAATTTTAGTGAATTTTTAATTTAATAATGAAGAGGTATATATAGAAGGTAATGTGACCATTGGAATAGTAATGTGACCATTATAATACTAACCTGACCATTGAAAGTAGTAACATAATCATTAGAATAGTAATTTCAAATAAAAATATTAAAAATTAATGTAAATAATATTTATCATCATTAATTTATGAAAATATAAATATTATAATTCCATAAAATAAATATCATTATTAAATACTCAAAGAAAATATATGCATATTTTCAATAAAAAATATCTTAATACATTTCATAAATATAATATAGTTTATATTAATATTAAAAATTACATATGTTCAAAAATTATTTTGATAAAATGAATTTAATTTTTATAATCATTATATAAAAATTAACCAAGGTATTATTTTTCAAATTTTCTAAAATAATTTAATTTTTGTATGAATAGTAAAAAAAGAAATTTTCAAATACCGCATGTTTAATGACATAATTATGACAAATTAAATGGTTTAATAAATGATAAATTTTTTATTTTAGCCCAAAATTAATTTAATAATATAAATGGTTAATTTAAAAAAAATAAACATAATTTTGAGACATAAAAAGTATTTTCTATAATCTAAAGTCAAAAGTGTTCCATTAAAATATTTTTTTATCATTTTTTCTACATTTATTCTTAATAAACTATGGAATTCAATTTATAAAGTGGATTACAGTCCTAAATAAATTTTATTTTATTAATATATGATTTAAAATTTCAAAAATATCATTATTTAAAGGTTTGTCTTAGATATAATAATTTACTCAATATTTTATCCATAAAATACCCCACTCCCTAAGTATAAAAACCCCCTCAACCCTACCTTATAAAACCACTCATCCATCACAAACAAAATCAAAATATGTACCATAAAAACATCTCTTAATACCCATATAATACCTATGTATGTTCTTTATTAATCCAAATCTTTGAATAAAATGAGTTTAGTTTTGTAGAAATGAAGAATTTCCAAAACAATGAGTATGTTTTCATCAACTCTTCTCTCATTATCCTCTTCTCTCCCTCCATTACCTGATTAGTTTCAAACACAAAAATAATGTGATTAATTAAGAACAATGTTAACATAATATTAGTGATGTTAACCTAATGTAATAATTATATTTATGTTGTATTTATATTTCACACTTCTCTTTCTTCTTGGGACAATGTCCCATTAATGATTAGTTAACCGCCAACGCAGATATTTCAAATTATTTTACTATCACCACTATTAAATATTATTATAATAAATTATTTTTAATATATAAATGTTTAAATATAAGTATTTATATGATTATAGAGTTAATCATAAAAATTAATAAAGAAATATCTTTAAATCGAAGTAAGGTGGTATATTTACAAAAATATATGATATTTTAATATTTCACCTTTGACAAAGGGAATTAAGGAACATAATATAATTATTATAATTGATCACATTTAAAAAAATGAACACAATTCATTTATATTTAAATGTATTAATAATCCTATATTTATTATTTAGGAGGCATAAAAGCATCTAAATAAATCTGGATTTAAGGTGAGGTGAATCTTACACCCAACTCCTTCTTTTTGGGTTATATCATCTTTTACATTTTTTCTATATATATTCTTATAATTAATTTAAAAGGACTTTAAACAATCCTTTAACTTTTATTTTTTGGGTATATACATTTTTATACCCTTTACAATGTTTTTCTAAGACATTTACAATGTTTTTTAGAAAATATATTAATTTACAAAACATCACATTGGATTATCTTTAGTTGATTCTTATCCACTCAGGAATATTGATGTTTTATGACAAAATATGATTTCCCATATTCATCAGGGAACACCATTGGTTATTTATAAAGGTATTATTTACAAAACCTTTATGAAACCAATTCCTTTCACTAGGTTTATTTCTTGATTATGACTGTTTTTCATTCTATGCAGCATGATAGATTACGATAATTTTATATTGTAATGGGTGGGACTAATATTTTATATCCCCACAATTCATTGGTTAATGTGATAAATCTCATGAGATTATGTGTATTATGTGTGAACATGATTTAAGCTTCGTTAACAATTATTATGTTATGATTTATGTATATATGTTATGCACGAACATGAAGCTATCTTAGTTCACAACTATGTGTGGAATTTTATCTCATTGTTATGATCTTTAATTATTATTCATATAACAGATTCCAGGCCTTTAAAAATTGTTTTTGTCCTAATTATTATGATGATCATATGTTTATGATATGATAATGATGATTGTGATCACCCATGTAATATTGATTATTATATCTTATTCCTTTTATGTTATCCCTCACCTTATTAGGTTTTAGCTCACCCATTTCATTGATGTATAAACTCAGGTGAGTATATGTAATAAGGAAAATTTGAGAGATTTTAGTTGGAAACATATTATGGATTTAAATAATTTTTATGTTTTATTATGTATAAGTGATATATGAGCCTAATTTTCTAAAGATACTAATCCTTTGTACACTAGATTGTTCCGCAATTATGTTACTTTTCCTAAAAATTATGTAATTGTAATTAAAGAATTATTTGGGTCACTATAGTTTGTATTATAGTTCATTTTAGTTAATTTATGTATTAGGATTATAAAAAATTAGTAAAAACCATAAGGATAAGTATAATTATAGGTAAAAATATTAAATTTTGTAAAGTATAAGAGTGCAGGGTTTTTGAGAAATGAAATCCATATTTGGATAGTTTGATTGGATGTGGATCTAGAAAATATGTACCTAGGGGTAATATACCTAAAAGGGTGGATTAGATATTAACTTGATCGTCAACTGGTGTAAGACAAAGATTCCTTTCTACAAACTTAGTTTGACACTCTCGAGGTATCTACTTTGATTAATCACAAGATCTATACTAAAAATTATAAAGGATATATAGCTAAAGTAATTATTTCTTTTAAAAAATAAAAAATATTAAAGTATATTACTCTAGAAGAATCATTTGAGAAAAGGATAAATATAGGGATCCCATAATATATGAATTTAGGATTAATTTACATATTATAATTGATTATTTATTAATTATTTTTTATCTTATGTTTATTAAAACCTTTTTATTTTAGAAATTGGTGGGAACTTGGAGAAAATAGACCAAAACCCCATGTGATGTACAATGCATTGATGGTATGAACAATATCCCCAATTCTATGAGAGGTGGAGTTCAAAACATCATGGAGATTCTTGTGTAGCTATCTCAGGATATGAATAATAAATTTTACCGTGTTGAATGTCCCCCTTTACTTAAGAAAGTGAAACTAGACATTGAGTCCTTTATGCAGAAATGGACACGGAAATTTAGTGGATCTTTCGATCCACTTTTCATGGAATAGTGGGTCAACTAAATAAAGATGATATTTTTTATTCTCTACTATTATGAGAAGAAAAAAGTAACCTTGAATGTTTATTGTTTAGATGTAGAGGATTATCAAGGGTGTGTGTTGATATTTAATACCAATAAGAAGGATTAAACAGAAGAAATAGATTTGTAAGACTTTGAGAAGTCATTTCTTAGAAAACATTTCTTCAAACTATTTGGACAAAGACAGAGAGAGAATTAATAGAACTTCAGAAAAATGATGGTGAATATTTCATGTCTAACAAGGTAAATTTTTCAAGGATTTCTAGATAAATCTTTTGTTTTTTTATCAAAAATAATATCAAAATAGACAGATTCATGGGTTGTTTAAAACCAAACCTCCAAAAGGCTGTAGGCATCCAAGACTTTTGGAGGAATGAAAGAGTAGTTAGAATTTCTCTTAAAGTAGTGAGATAGAGTTTGGATAATGGACCCATGTTTATGAAAATAAGAAACAAAAGATGGTGTTTTATGTTTAGGGATCAAATAATGAAGCAGGAAATAATATCCAACCAACCACAAGTCAATAATTTGGGAAAAATAATCATGGTAATTACTTAGAAGGGACAAGGGAATTATTTAAGTGTGGGATTAAAGGCCACTGAACTCATTAGTATCAAAGAGACATAAATAATCCAACTAGCATGATATAGTAAATAAAGAAACCTCCAAATTTACCACCCATGATTAAATTATTCAACTATAGGGAAGAAGGGATCCATTCAAGACTGTGCACTAAACCACAAGTCATCAAGGGTAATCAACATAAAAAACCAACAAAACTGAAGGATAAAGTGAATGATTATTCCCTGACTATTTCATAAGTGTAAAATTAAAACAACATTGTACAATATACAATTCATAATCACTCAATAATGGAAAAATTCTTCTTTGATTCTAGTTCTATGAATTCCTTTATATCCTACATGTTTTCTAAAACTTCATAATAAAAATAATGATACCTTGAAGTATATATCTCAATAAAAACACATAGTGGTATTTTTAATGTAATCTAAGTATGGTACTCTTCTACTATTATAATTTTTGGGATGATTCTTCTTGATAATCTCAAAATCCTTCCCTTTGTTGAATTTTATACTATACTTATCATTGATTTGTTCTTTTTATATAGATATCACAATATTGGTTGAGAAAAGAAATCCTCTTTCTTTATTCCTAACCATCCCATGCTCCTATAAAATTGAAAGGATGATCATAATTCTCCTTTGTAAAAAACCTCAATGGTGTGATTATTGATACCGATTGAAGAACCATACCTTAACTAAACATTTATTTCAAGGAATGTATCAACCATAAGGAAATGACCATTGTGAGGTAATAAATAGATTTATTTCCCAAAGAGTGTCTTCCCTTAGACCATGAGGTAGAGTTATCGACATAGTTTATACTTGGAGCCACTCCATTCTTCAAATCCCCCTATAGGATGGCCCCAATTGAACTCGAGTAGTTAAAGAAGCAGCTACAAGAGAATTTGGGAAAATGTTTCATACAACCTAGTACTTCTCATGGGTGTGAGATAGTGCTCTTTTTCATAAAAAATGATGGATCAATAAAATTTTATAAAAATTATCATGATCTAAATAAGATAAACATAAAGAAGAAGTATCCCCTTCAAAGTATTGATGACTTATTCGATCAACTAATAAGAGATCAGTTTTTCTCAGAGGTGGATCTTAATTATAGATATTATCAACTAATGTTAAATAAGGAAGAAATTTAGAATATTTCCTTGAATACAAGGTATGGACACTATGACTTCATAGTTATGCCAGCAGAACTTACTAATTCCTCTAACATATTCCTGGATTTGATTAATAGAGTCTTTGGAGATCACCTCGAAATTTTTTTGTAGTACTTATTGAAATATTATAATTTACTCCAAGATTGTGGAGAAACATGAATAGATTATATGTATTGTGATGTACAAATTAAGAAAGGAGGAAATATTTTCTATTTTTACAAAGAGTGACTTTTGGATGAAACAAGTCAGATTTATATGGAACAAGATCATAAGAGATGAAATTTCTATGGACACTTCCATGAAAAAATAAATTGAGGAATAGAAAAAAACCCCCAAAGTGTCCCAGAAATCCATTGTTTTTATAGCTTAGCAAGGTACTAACAATGTTTTTCAATAAATTTCTCACAGTTTTCAATCCTACTAAGTAAGTTAACATGGGAAGGGGAAAATTATGTATGGACTGAAAAATGTTAGTAAACATTTAACATGCTCAAGAAAAGGATAAGATCTATGCCTATACTCACACTATCATAAAGTTTAGAAGTATTTTTGAAATAAAGTGATTTAAAGGGTTGGGTTGTGTAATCGTGCATAATGATAAATGGATAACATATGCCTAGCGGTAGTTAAAGATTCATCTGCATAACTTCCCGACATATGTTATGAAGTTAGAAGCTATTAACATCACCTTGATGATTTGGTGGAACTACCTATATAATGATAGGTGTAATATATATAAATATCCTAATAGTATAAAGTATATATTTATGCAGGAATAGATTATCATACATCACTGAATATGGTTTTAGTATATCAAAGATATTATTTCTCAATTCAATACCATCCTAGAAATACGAACAATGTAGCTGATGCTCTTAGAAGAAAATAATCAACCACTCTATCCATGATAGAGATTTAGTGAGACCCTATCTTAATATATATTTAAAGGATGTATTTTTAAATTATAATGGAAAATAATATATCATACTTTTTCTAGATGATTACAAACCATATATCCAAGAGAAGATTAATGAAGAATAGAAGGATGATTTGGAGATTCAAAAGATGGTGGAAAAATTAAATTAGGGGAATCATCATGAATAACACATTTATGAATATGGATTCATTAAGTTTTGAAATTGAACTTGTGTTCCTATATCCCCTAAGATAAAAAAGTGATATTGGATAATGCACATATCTCATTTTTCTCCATCCATCATGGAAGTACCAAGATGCACTGTGATCTTTGAGAGAACTTTTGGTGGGACAACATGAAGAATTATATCAGTGTGTAAACCTCAAAGTGATTGGTATTTCAAAAATTAAAATATCAGTTAAAAAAGATAAGGGAAATTTGAAATCATTACCCATACCAATATGGAAATGGGAAAAAATTTCCATGGAATTTGTCACTAGTTTCCTAAATACATCTGGAGGAAGAAATGCGATAAGGTTTGCAGTGGATCGAGTCACTAATACTTCCCACTTTATCACAATTAGGAAGATTTTTCACGTGAAAAACTTGCTAAGATATACATATAGGAAGTGGTGTGGTTTCATGGGGAACCACTTTCAAAAATCTATGATCACGATCCATGGTTGTCTTTTAAATTATAGATAATTATTCAATATGATTTGAATATTGAAGTGAATTTTAGTATGACTTATAACCCCCAAAATGATGGAAATATAAAAGGACCATTCATAATCATAACTACATGCTAAGATATTAATTAATATAATTTAATGGTGGATGAGATGAACACCTCCCATTATTTGAGTTCTCATGCAAAATCAACTTCCACTCAAGTATTCATATGGCTCCATATGAAGCTATGTATGAGAAGAAATATAAAAAATCATAATTGCTGGGATTATGATAGTGAATCAATGCTGCTTTGACATGATCTTGTACAAGATATGACAAAAAAGTTCAAGCCATACAATAACATATAAAATATTATTAGACTTTATAGAAGTGTTATGCGTGAAACTAATTAAGGCATATGGAGTTTCATGTTCAATAGAAATATTTCCTTCAAATATCACCACATAAGAGATTCATTTGGCTTTTAAATAAATAGAATATTATCCCTAGGTACATTAGACAAATTTAGATCCTTTATTTAATTGGATAAGTGACCTATTGCCTATAAATTCCACTAAACAAAGTTCATGTTATTAATGTTTTCCACATATATCTCATAAGAAAGTACATACTCAATATCTTATGTGTACTGAATCCAGAGGTGGTGTAACTAGAGAATAACCGATCTTATGAGGATCAACCAGTGGATATCTTGGACTATCAAGACAAAGTTCCATGAAACAAGACTACTCTTCTTGTCAATGAGTTTAAGGAAAACCTTAAATATAAATAGGTGATGTGGGAACCATATGAAACAATGAATGAAAATTAAATTCATATATTTTGAACTAAGAATATGAGATTAAATTTCTGAGATGTAATTTCTAAAGGGGGAAGAATGTAATGATGTAGAATTTATAAGTAATTTAAATTTCATGAATAAATGTTTACTATTTTATATTTTATAGTATTAAACACTTAAAAAAACTGAGAAACTAATAACAATTTATTTAAATATTATAGATCATTACATTATTCATAAACAAAACCCATGAAAATTACAAATATTTGAAATGTTTTATGACATAATTTTAATGAAACTATTTCTTAAAAATGATAAATTGGTTATCCCAGCACAAAATTAACATAATAATATTAATGATTCATTTAAAAACAATAATCTTAATTTACAAAAGTAAAAATTGTTTTCTGATGTCTAAAGTCAAAAAAATCAATTAAAAAATAATTTTTCATTTTTTCTACTTTCCTTTTTAATAAACTAGTGAATTCTGATTATAAAGGGGTTCAAATTCATAAATAAATTTTATTTTTTTAAAAAATTTAATTGATAATGTCAAAAAATCAAAATTTAAAAATTTACCTTGGATATAATAATTTATTCAATATTTTATCCGGATAATACCCCTCTCCTCAAGTATATATAACCTCTCACACTTCCATTGGAAACCCACCCTTTTATTAGTTACCAATTCAAAATATCTAACTTAATTACCTTCTTTAATCCACTTATAATCATTATGTATGTTATATTCTAAAACTACTCCAAGCATCAAGGAATTTTATTGCTGTAAAAAATAAGCAACATCGGGAAAAGAGTATGTTTTCCTCAACTATTCTCTCATTTCTTCTTCTCTTTCTATTTTTTCCAATTCATTTCATACTAAAATATTAAAAGATTAATTAATAATTAATTTAACATTATATTACTGATTTTAACCAACTGTAATAATTATATTAATGATGTATTTATATTTCATACTTATCTTTCTTCTTTGGACAATGTCCCATTTATTATTAGTTAACCACCGACAATGATGTTTCCAGTTCATTTATTATCACCACTCATATGGGTAATTATAATTGATTATTTATAATATATATATATATATATATCTAATTAATTCTAATCATCTAGATATAGTTGGAATAACGTTTAATGTAACTTCATCAAATAAAATCATGCCGAGATATTTTAAATAAAATATGATATCAAAATGTTTCACCATTAATAATGGAAATTAAATAATAGAAAAAATTATTATAAATGATAACGTGTGAAAAAATTAACTTAATTCACTTATGATTCCATTTTTTAATCCATAGGTCTTATTTCTATTGAACTAGAATACTTTTATAACAATTTTGGGAGTCTCCAATAAATTATAATAGATTCATTAGAAGGTTGATCATTGTTTTTGTTTTCTTGCATCTATCTAGGTGAGTAAGGCTTTATGCTTCATCATTGATCTGATCATGGTAGTTCCATTAATTTTTGTTATCAGATCAATTGATATATGGTTATGTTTCTTCTTGTTTACTTCTAGATCCATTGTGTGATATTATTCTAGGGGTCGTTCCTTTATTGGTTATGGTATGTAGGGTGTTTGTTCTTGAGTTATGTGTTTATTCCTCTTCTCTACATATCTCTTTCATTAATTGAATAAATTCTAAATGTGTATATTACTTCTAGGGCCTCCTTTATCATTTCTGAATCGTTTCTTGTGGTGGATTCCATTGAGGGTGTGTGAAACTCATGTTTTGAGGTAGGTGGTTCTATCATTTGACTATGTTGGTGAATTTCATTGATATTTTTTTGATAACTTTTTTTATCAAATTAAATGTAATGATTGATCGATTTGTTTTTTGTGTGGAACTGGGTTTTTATAAATATTATTTTCCCTTACTTTTGGTAAATTAAAAGGGGTTTCGTTGAATTGTGAAATGGTTTTGTGAAATGTTTTTCCATGAATTAAATGATGAAATGTTTTGATGAAATGATTTTGACAATATTGTACATGGGAATCCTTGGTTACTTATGTGGATGGTATAGTAATAGGTCTCATCCATTGTTGGAGGGGTTTTCTCATGGGGATTTCCACTGCTCGTTAGGCCCATTATTCTAGGGACTTGTTAGACTTCTTGGTAGGTTCACTTGTTGGAGTGTTCAAATACTCTCTAGAATCAATGAAGATGTCTAGTGTCCTATTGTGTATTCTATTTTATATATTAGGTACTATTTTTTATCCATCATATCCTAGTGTGATACCAAGCATTATGTTACCTATGCTTCTGCTTTTGTTTTGGACTATTTTATTTTACTACCACAGATTTGATATGATATGGGATGAATTATTTATTTTAACAAGATATATCTGATGTGATATAAGGATATGAAATGATTTTAAATTGATTTACCTTACTTACATGGAAATGAGGAAAAAGGTGAAATTAATTTGCTTTTCTGATGATTTTTACATAAAAACTATTAAACCGTTATCATGCATTTTTTTCTTTTAAAGTTGGACATTTGTATATTATTACATAGAGAGATGATATGGAACACTGGGGAGAGACTCTAATGAGCCTATTATCTCACACCCTACATACCTCTTCAGCAGTGCGTAGACCTAGTTATGTATTTTGATGTAGGTAAATGCAAGGAACTAGAGTGAGGTGGTTTTTTTTCAGTTGGTTGAGATGGTTTGTTGGTGGTAAGATGGTGGGAGTGTTCCCACACTATCTCATGGTGAAAATGTGTCTTTCCTAGTTTAGCAGTCCTTTGTGGTTGGACATGTATATAGATATTTTTTCTTATCATGGTTTTTTGGTTTCCACTATTTTTTCTCAATTATGGATTATATTTATATTTTAAAATGTTTCCTCTATAATATATATGTTCCATATAGTTGCTTTAGGTTGGGTGAAATCATTCCACATGTTTGTTGTTTGATTTCTGGGTTCTAGTTTCTAGCCAGTAGGGATCGAGAATGCCCTTTGAGTCTGAAGAATATTGGATCAGGTGTTATTTTAAGAGGTTATTCGAATTCATTGATTATAGTTTGGTATCAAAGGTGGTATTTACTCAATAGTCCCTTTCTTGGGACATTTGGTAGAATTAAGATAGGATTTTTGAGACTTGAGAGGTATATTATAGTGAGTGTCTTGCTAGCTCTTATTATGAGGGATATCAATTTACCATGGGAAGTTTGAATTAGTGTCTCCTATTTTATGTTCTTAATGATAATATTAGTTTTTTCTTATGGTTTTTATGGTTTTAAATAATATTTTTCTATTTTTTGATTGTTTATTTTGTTTCGGGGTGCAATAGTATGCCTCTAAGACATGTTTTGTGAGTTCTCCATGAAGGTGCAGCTGATGCTCTTCAAGGGAATCCTTTTATGGTTTAGAACCTTATCGAGTCTATTGCATGAGAATTATGTATTGTTGAATAGAGTATACCACAATCTAGGAATACAGTTGTTGAGATACATCAGGGAGCTGTAGGAGAAAGAGATCAATCACAAGAGTTGTTGCATGAGAAACTATAATCCTATATAGGTAAAAATAAACCTCAAGTGGTATAGGAATGTATTGAAAATATTCATTAGATCATTTACTTCCTGGATACTCTTGAGAGTATCAAGGTAGAGTGTGAAGCATTTAGATTCGAGGGTCCCAACATTAATTGGTGGGATTCCATAGTATAGGAGGATATGAATGTGGTCTTAGACTAGAAGGGATTGAAGACTCTCTTCTTCCAGAATTTTTTTATAGAGTCATTGATGATAGATAATCCCTAACAATCCTCTATTTTTAGTAGGGATATCATTCAATGTTGGTGTACAACAATCGGTTTGTTGAGCTGGTTCATTTTTCACCAGTGGTTGTATCGAATGACCAGCTAAAATATCACAAATACCTGTAGGGTTTGGAAAGAGATATAGGATTATAGGTATTTATGATGAATATTTATACCCATTAATAGATAGTTTATTGGGCTATTATGGAAGAAATGATTATGGAAGGAAAGGTTGTATATTATGCCCCTTCTCCTCCACATAGTGGTAGCTTTAGCGGTGTGTCAAGAAAAAAGAGAAAGTGAAAGAATCGATATAGGAGTGGTGGAGGTGGTTCTTGGTAGTTGTACTATTTGGAACATTTATTTTTAGTTAGTGGTGATCCTATAAATTTATATCAGTTTGAAAATGTTTAACACACATGATGATCTTTTCCGTCACAAGGAAATATGTGCAATTATTCTTGACGTTATGGTCATCTTCAATGTTTTTATCAAGCTGTGTCCACTCCTCGATATGTCTAGGGATTGTTGTCTCCAAAGAATAATGAGGTATATTCATATCTACAAAGACTACAAGGATCCATCCACATTCCTTAGAAGTGATATATATTCATGCAATAGAAGTGCTTCCTATGGAGGTAAATGCAAGTCTAGTAATAATTAGAGGTACCATCTTTATTGTACCATTTTTAGTGATTTATTTATTTTAAATTATTGATTCCCACTAATTTATATCTATATATTTTTATTTTATATGATTAAACATTCAATGGAACTCATGATATTTTTTTTAATTAGAGGAAACTATTTGGAATAGGAAAGATTTGGTGTTTTGGTGTCCTTTCACATTATCGATAGAGGATGCAGTGTTAGTCTGGGATTTTTTGGTTCTTGATTTGGATCTATATGAATCCATCATTAGGATGGATTTTCTTGTTAATCATCATGCTGATGTTTATTGTTATCATTGGTGTGTTATGTTTCTTATGGACGATGGGAGATAATGGGTTTTTTAGGGAGATTAGGATCCAAGGTATGTCCATGCGGAACATTCTCGCCCAAAGATCAGATGTTTTTTGTCTGCTGTTGCAGCTAAGTCCGATGAAGTTTGATATTCTATTGGTATTCCCTCAATTGTTCCAGATTTTCTTGATGTTTTCCTACAAGATTCATCTATCCTTACTTCCAATAGGGATGTAGAGTTTATGAATGACATGGTACTTGGGAGGCATCTAATATTGATACCTTATGGCTCTAGTGGAGCTGAAAGAACTCATGATTCAGTTGTAAAATTTGGAAGAAAAGGGCTATGTTATCCCTAGATTCTTTGGAACCCTGATGATCTTTTACTTGATGGACGATGGGTCACTTCGATTGTGTTTGGAATATCAGAAGTTAGAAAGGGTATCAGTTAAGAATAAGTATCCTTTGCCTGATGTGGATGATGTTTTTGATCTGTTGAAGGGGGAAAAGTGGTTCTCAAATATTTATCTTAGTTCAGGTTATCATCAACTAAGATTTTGGGAGTGCGATATATGAAATATGAATTTTAGGAGATGGTAAGGACATTATGAATATCTTATATTACTATTTGGCATGAATAACATTCTAGAATTTTTTATGACATTGATGAATTTGATCCAACATTAGTATCTCGACACTTTTGAAGTAGTTTCTACAGAAGATATTTGGTTTTATTCAAGACATGAGTGTGAGAACAAGCACTATCTGTGTTTGGTTTTGGAAATCTTGATGAGTAACCATTTTTATGGAAATCATTCAAAATTAAACTTCTATATTCAGGAAGTGAAATCCTTACTGCATGTGATTTCTTAGGATGGATTATTAGTTAGTTTGGAGAGGGTAAAGAGTTTTTAGTGGAGGGTTCACAGAATGTATTTGATATTTGGAGCTTCCTTGGTATTATTTGATACTACCAATGATTCAATAATGATTTCATAAATTGGAAACCACCTTTGACTACTCTTACCAAGAAAGGGGTGAAATTCACAAGGGAAGGAAAATGTCATTATACTTTCAATGACTTGATAGGGATTCTGAAATCCACTCATATTTGTATCTTACCTAATCCTGATAAAGGATATGTGGTTTTTTTGTTATTTTTTAGGATCTCATTTGGGTTTTTTGTTCATCCAGGATAACAATGTGGCAGCATATGGGTCTTATTATCTTCATCCCAATGTGAATAATTAACCCACTCATGATTTATAGATTTCGACAGTTATGCATTGAAAAAAGTGTTGGTGGCATTATATTTTTGGGGAAGGGTTCATAGTATTTTCTGGGCAGAAGAGTTTGAGATATATTTTTTCTTTCAGAAACACTAAAATCATGGGAAAATGTGGTGGATGGAATAACTTTAGATGTTTGAATTTAATAATTACTACACCCCAAGGAAGAGTAAAGTCATTGTAGACACTCTTAAAAACAAAGTACCATCACAAGATATTCAGGAATTGAAGGAAGAGTGGAACCTTATGGGGAATTTTTATTAGTTTCATCAAGATACTTAGAAGGTTGTTTCAAGAATGGTTATGAATAGTGTTCAATTATCATCATCTCTCCTTGAGTATTTTCTACACAATAAGATGTAGGATTCTAAGTTCATAAGAATTTGAGAAACCCTATATGTTCGGGATACAATTTATGGATGGTCTCTCTCTTCAAATGGTATTCTCAGTTTTGAGGATATGTTTTTCATCCCATCATATGTGAGGGACTCAGTTTTGTTTGATTTTTATGGGAATTCATGGGAAATTCATCCAATAACTATAAAAATATATTATGACATGAGACTATGGTTCTGGTGGTCAGGTATGAAGCATGACATAGTCAATTATGTGTCCCGCTATTACAACTTCCAACATATTAAGGCATATCATTTGTATAACAACCCCCCTCTTTATTACACACTTAAAAATTATTTATTACATAAACTTCACTTGATACCAAATAGAATATTGAGAGGTCTAGTGTCATTGGATCGTAGGATCATTAAATAACAACTTAAAACATGAAATACAACATCTTTATTGAAAACATCATTTACATGACCCCTACATTCCCTTGTACTTAACATTGCATATGATAACCGGAGGACATGCATAATAAAAGGGTGAGCTATAAATCTCATTAAGGGAATAAACATGAAATAATGTGATGAATACAATACATGTTAGACTATAGGCATCCCAATGGAGCTCAAGAGAAACATAAAGGCATGATAAAGTATGATAATCATAACATGTAGATGAGGCAACAACATTTAACATGTTTTTAACACGAGCCAAGGCTCATTGAACATGGATAATGAGTAAAACATCATTTCACATGAATTATAAGGAGTAAAACCTCATTTAACTTGATTTATCATGATATTAATCTTTACCCAATGCAATGGAGCGCTATTCGGGCGCACCCTTCTTAAACATTTCATTTCATGCGTATGTGTGCCACATGGATCATAAAACATGGAATCAATAATAAGCATTTATTACATGATAAAGGGATGTGGAATAAATACATGAATATTTATAATCAATAAGTAAATGTTCATAAAGATTAATACCCTTGATAGAGAAATGGGAATGGTATTCACTACATCGTGACATTGGCTTGGAAAATTGTAGTGCAATTTCGACAGCATAATGACGTGATATAAGAACTCATAAAAAAGGTTTGTTGAGATAGAAAGGGGTATCTCATCATATTTTCAAGAAATTGAAAGTAATGGATTCATATAGATACATGTACCAACAAACTAAATGGAATTTAGATGCAAAATATAAAATAATTACTTGGATGTAAAATAGGAGAGAAAAATCCCTCACGGAATTTCGGCATGGTAATAGGTGTACATGAGAGGAATTAATGAGAGATAATGGGGTATCCCATAATCCCAAAATAAAGAGGGAAGTATTGGGATGTTCTAAATAATACCCCAACATTTATAACTGAAATCAAAAGGGCATAACAAGTTAAATAAAATTGGACAAAATGAGAAAGGAATAAATCCCTTACTTGGAAGTGCGATCCCAAAATCTTGGGAGAACCCTGAGAGAGGCTTATTGGGAGATTGGGGTACCTTGGGAGGATTATAGAGGGGATTTCAGGGGTTGGTCGAAATAAAAAGGTTTTAGTGAAGATGAAGTGGGATCTTGGGAGGGTTTATATAGGAAATGAGAGGGATTTCATTATTATTTAGGTTTGGGACACCTCACATTAAACTAATCAAAAACACAAACCATACCATGGTTTTTACCTTTTTTTTTATAAAGGTGAGTGGAAAAAAAATATTTTTTAAGGCCAATGGACTAACAAATTAAAATAATAGTGTATATTTTGTGGAGGTGAGTCACACTCTCAAGGAAAACAATTTGAAAAGGCCAAATGTTTTATAAGCCTCGAAGGGTCCACTAAAGCTATGTAAAATAAATAAAAATAACCCAAAATCACATTATTTTAATGTTAAAACATATATTGGCCTAATATAATGTTTATAGTATTTTATTAAATCTCTATTGGGTCATTATAATGTCCTAAAACACATTATATATTTACACGATATTTAAATTTTTACCCAAAAATTTGACTATCTCAGAAAATTATAAAAAAATCACCGTTGGATAATTTTGACATCCTGATTTCAAAAATAATATTTATTTTATCTAAATTATTTTCTAAATATTTTAATTTTCTCTTTTAAAATAAAAACCAATATTTATCAAAAATTCATGAGTTTTGACAAAAACATATTTCAAACCTTAATAAAAATTAAAATTACATTCATAAAATTATAAGATAATTTATATTTAATAAAAATTAATTTAATAATAATAATAATAATTTATTAAAATATTATTTAATTCAAAAATCTATTAATTCCTCAAAATATATTTTTTAGTTGAATATTAACTAAAAATACTATTTTCGCTTTAAAAACTATTTAAAAGTAACAATAATAAAATGAATGTATATTCATTATTATGTAAAAAAATAATGCACATATTTATATAGATATAGTCTTGTTACATTACCCCTTATAACACCCATATAAGACTAAAGGGTAAGGTGTACGGTGGTGAAAGACTCTTGGGGTGTCTCAGATAACATCGCTCGTGTGGTAATATCTATTAACGTCCAATTCTCCCATAGGAGGTTCTGTTCAAGCTTAACATGTTGAAGCATGTCTTGGGCTCAGTCAAGAGTGAAGCCTAATGACACCACCTCCTTTACATGCTCTGACAAATGGGCTTCATATGGGGAAAGTCTATTGGATGAGGCCATCACTTCCTTTGGTTTGAGTAAATTGGATTTTTTAAAGCCCTATATATATACTAATCATGCGATCACTGTTCAATGACTATATTAGAAAAAATCACAATTCATAACATTATTCTAAAATCCAAAACATAAAATGAAATAATTTTATACATTTTACATATTCGTAAGAATACATTTAAATAGACCAATATAAATTTCCATTAATGAATTTTTGGGTCGTTACAATATTCTCCCCTTAAGAAATTTCATCCTCAAAATTTCATCTTCCCATACTAAAACAGATGTGGGTAACTTTTCTTCATCACATCCTTTTATTTCAACATCGTTCTTCAAACTTTTGGTTTCGCCACAACACCTTCACGAGGGGCATTATCTTATTTCTTATGACTTTTTCTCTATGATCTAAGATCTTCGCTGGTTGCTCCTCATAAGAAAGATCATCCTCTAGCTATACTATCTCTAAAGAGAGTACATGTGAAGGGTTTGGTATGTACTTCCTTAAGAGGGAAAAATGAAAAACATCATGTACTTTGGCCAGGGTAGGTGGAAGTGCTAGTCGATAGACCATAAACCTGACACGATCAAGAATGTCGATGGGGCCGATGTACCTAGGACTTAACTTCCCATTATTTCCAAAACTCATGACCTTATTCTAGGGTGATATGCATAGAAATACCAAGTCTCCAACTTTAAACACAAGGTCTCATTGATGGTTATCTGCATGATTCTTCTGTTGACCTTGGGCTCCCTTGATATGCTACTGAATGGTTTTCACCTTCTCCAACATTTCTTCGACCATTTCAAATCCTAGAAGCTTATGCTCACTGAGTTCATCCAAACATGTCAGTGTCCTACACCTCTTCCCATACAGGGCTTCATAAGGTTCCATTCAAATGCTCGAGTGGAAACTATTATTAAAAGAGAACTCAACTAGAGGAAGATGTTGATCCCATCCTCCTCTAAAGTTCATTGAACATGATATTAACATATCTTTTAGTGTTTGAATAGTTTTCTCAGATTGGCCATCAGTTTGAGGATGATAGGCCATACTAAAGTTCAGTTCAGTATCCAGAGCATGTTGAATATTCTTCCAAAACTTATAGGTGAATCTTGGATCTCGATCGGATACAATAGACAGTGGTACTACATGCCGCCTTACCACTTCACTGATATATATCTGTTCCAGTTGATCCAATGAGAAATCCTATCGAATTAAAATGATGTGTGCAGACTCTGTAAGACGATCCACAACAACCCATATTGCATTGTTTCCTTTGGATGTCATTGGAAGTCCGGTGACAATGTACATAGTGATGTTCACCCATTTCCATGATGGTATGGGAAATGGTTGCATCATACCCTTAGACTTCTGCCTCTCTACCTTCACTTTCTATCACACGAGGCACATTAATGTATTCTCAGTGATCTCCTTCTTCATATTATCCCACCAATAATGTTCTCAGAGAACTCGAAACATGATTGTTTTTCTTGGGTGAATAGAGAAATTTGAACTGTGTGCATCATCCAAAAGTTCCTTATTCAGCTCAGGACTTAATGTAACACATAGTCTATTCTCAATTCTCACAATTTCTTCTTCACTAACATTGAACTTTAAGGATTTCACTTTTTTGATAGCTTCCACTTTCTTCTGAATTCCCACATCATCCTTTTGAGCATCGTTTGACCTTTCCAAAAGATACAGTTGAGCAATCATTTTTGAAAGGATTGATGATATTCCCTTCTTTATGATTCCCATGTCCATCTTCAGCATATATAAGAAGATTGGATACTTCTCAATTCTCATAAATTATATAATTGGTGGGTCCTTTCAACATAGAACATCCTCCACCTTGTTCGATTTCCTAGGGTGGTAATGAATTGAGGAGTCACAGTCTTTGATCAGCTCTAACCATCTTCACTGGCGCATGTGCAACTCCTTACGTGGGAATATAAATATGGATTTTGCGGTCCGTATATATTTCACACTTCTCACCAAAGAGATGATTACACAAAATTTTTAAATCGAAGATCACCATAGCCAACTCCAAATCATGTGTTGGATAATTCTTCTCATGAAATTTCTATTTCCTTGAAGCATAGGCAATGGATTTGTCATTTTCCATCAACACACAGGCCATGCCCTTCTTCAAAGCATCACTGAATACCACAAAAAGTTCTGCACTTGTGGCTAATGTGAGCATTGGCATAGTGATAAGCCTCCTATTCAAATCCTTGAAGCATTTTTCACATTCATCACTCCAAAAAAACATTACTCCCTTCCAAGTTAACTTTGAAAGAGGGTTGTACAATCGTGAAAAATTTCCCAAAAATCATCGATAATATCAAGCTAACCCCAAGAAGCTACGGATAACTATTACCAATGTTGGCCTCGGACATCCCTCTATTAGAGCTGTCTTTGAGGGATCCACAAATATCCCATTACTTTTGATGATATGACCAAATAATGAGATCTCCTTCAACTATAACTCACACTTTCTATACTTTACAAAGAGCTTCTCATTTCTAATGGTCTCTAGTACAGTTCTTAGATGCTCTTTATAATCCTCCGTGGTTTTGGAGAATATTAGAATATCATCTATAAAGACTACCAAAAATTTGTCGTGGTAATATCTAAAGAATTTATTCATCTTGTTCGTGAAAATTTTTGGAGCATTGGTGAGTTCGAAAGGAATTACTATGAATTCATAGTGCCTGTATCTTGTATGAAAAGTTGTCTTGGGGAAATCTTATTTATTCACCCTTACTTGATAATATCCCAACCAAAAATCTACCATAGAGAAATATTTTTTACCATGAAACTGATCGAACAATTCATCAATTTGTGGGAGAGGATACTTGTTCTTTATCATGATTTTTTAAGATCACGATAATCGATGCAAATGCAGATTGACCCATCCTTCTTCTTGACGAAGAGGATCGGTGCACCCCATGGTGAAGGACTTGGGCGTATAAACCATTTATCCAGATTCTCCTTAATTTTTTTCTTTAACTTCTCAAGAACCACAATATATATTCAATACGGAATCTATGATATTGGAAACGCCCCCAGTATAAGATCAATTGATAATTCAACATCTCTTCTAAGAGGAAGACCAGGAAATTCCTCAGGAAACACTTCTGCGAATTCCTTCACAATAGGCATGTCTTCAAGGATGGTTTTCTCCTTAGACTCAATCATCTGAGCCAAATATGTGTGCTCATAAGGTTTTAATATCATTTCTTGAGAGGATGAAGGTAAATATGATTCATCTTCCTCCTTGCACTTGTACCGAATCGGGGGGTGATTCTCCACATGGAGATTGATTTCCCTCTCACAGAAATTTATGTGAGATCTATAAAAGGAATTCCAATCCAGGCCAATAATTGCATCAAATTCCACTAGAGGGAGTATGATGAGGATTACTGGGAAGTTCAATCCACTGATTATGACAGGGGAGGTCTTATATTCATGGAATGCAATGATTTCCCCATTTTCTGTACTCACTGACATCATTACTTCCATAATTTGGGGTGGCGTTGGGATTGTTCTACTAAACTTTCAGGATATAAAAGAATGCATAGAATGTGAATCGAAAATTATGTTCTCTGTTCTTGAATGAATAACTAGTGTACCTATCACCACTTCATTGTTGGGGTTCACATTGGTAGCAGTGATGGAAAAATCTCGGCCTTGTTTCCTTGGAGGTTGTTGGTTGCGTCCTAAAACCCTTGGCTTGGGGAACTGATTTTAAAAATTCCCTGGTTATTTTCTGTTGAAGCAATGAACAACGTGTTGAGAGTCAAATGGAGCATTCCTCTCCTCTTTCACAGCCACAGGTTTTTCTGGTCAGTAGTAAATGGCTAGCTGCGCTTCTCTTCTACACCTAAAGCATTTCCTCGTCCCCTTCAGGCAATTTCCAGGGTTCTTCATTCCACACCTTTAGTAATTGGGGTGCTGGATTTTCATAGCACTGTTGGATTTATCCATCGGACTGCTAGAATTGAATTTCACCGTACGGTTCTCATCCCCATAATACCCCTAAGGTTTTTTTTCTCTATTTCAAACTTGAGGGAACATCCAAAATTTTCCCCATAGCTGTTGAAGTCATGGATTTTCAGGGCATTCCACAGGCTAGGTTTCAGCCGACCAAAGAAGTGGTCAACCTTGTAGTCTAGGGTAACGACAAATATGGAAGCATATTGTGCATGTCTTGTGAATTTTTCCTCTTAATCTTTGACAGATTCATTACCTTTTTGCTTGAGGGAAAGGAAGTACCTTTATATCTTAAGCCGGAGTGTGCGTGGAAAATATTTATCAAAAAACATTTTCTATAAATCCTTCCACTCCAACACCTCGATCCCCTCCTCAGGCTTCGTATTATTAATCAATGTCCACCATTGATCGGCCTCACCCTCCATACGATAAGAAGCCAGAAGAACCTTCTCTTTTCTGGAAAATTGAAGGATGGAGAAGATATTTTCAATGGAGTTGATCCATTGTTTGGTGATTGAGGGATCAGATGATCTAATAAAAGTAGGAGACCTTTTTCTCATGAAGCTCTCGATAGCGACTTCTTATTTCATAGGGGTTTTGAACCTTATTCTTGACTATTGTTTCTATTCAATTCTTTATTTAACTGAGAGAGTATCTTGAAAAAGTTTGTGATTCCCACTCCCATCAGATTGGGTATCTCAGTAGAATAGTCATCACATTGGTCTTCACATTGGTTGTTAGCATGAGTCCTCCTATTACCGTCCATTGGCTGGAATAAATGGAATGTCAGGGATAACACATAAAGGGTAATCTAAGTACAAAAGAGATGACTAATAAATAGATTTTATTTCTTTAACTCAGGAATCTATAGGCTTCAATATATGTTATCATTGATCTACTTTCTAACATATATTCTTAGGGAATTTATTTTATTCCCTTAATAATGGTTCATACTAAGCTTGTGAATTTACCAATGAATATGCCTTGGGAGTGTTGTAACCAGAGTGCAGTAAGGCCCGTTTTCATGTACCAGGATACCCCGGGTAAAGCCCGAAACTCCATGTTGGGGTTTTCACCCCTAGGTACATATGTGCCAGAGCCGCCACTACCTGCTCGTATCCAGAAAGGGATGTATTTTCTTGATAAACCACTTACTCAATACTCACTAAAACTTAGGGATGTTTTTATTATACTTAGTTTTATCCCTAAGGATTTCACTTGGGTTTTCTAATCCTAATTCCAAAAATAACTAAACCTATCGTCTGATACCAACTATAACAACCATGCTCTTTATTACACACTTAAACATGATTAATTACATAATATTCATTTTATACAACATAGAATATTGAGAGGACTAGTGTCTTTGGGGATTAGAACCATTACAAAACAACATAAAACATTGAATACAACATCTTTATTAAAAACATCCATTAAATGATCCCCACATTCCCTCATACTTAGCATTGTATAGGATAACCTAAGGAAATTAATCAGAAAATGGTGACCTATAAATCCCATTAAGGGAAGAAAAATGGAATAAAGAGAGGAAAACAATACATGTTAGACAATATGCATATCAATGGTGCACAAGAGAAAAATAAAGGCATGATAAATCACGATAATCATAACATCGAGATGTGGCAACAACATTTAACATGATTTTAGCATGATCCAAGGATCATTGAACATGGATAATGAGTGAAACCCCATTTCACTTTAATTATCATGAGTAAACCCTCATTTCATCTGACGTATCATGATACTGATCTTTACCCAATTCATTGGAGTGCTATCAGGGTGCACCCATCTTAAACAATTAATCTCATGCATAAGTATGCCACATGGATCATACAACACGTAATCAATCACCATAATTTATTCCAAGATAAAGGAATGTGGAATAAATACATGAATATTTATAATAAATAAGTAAATGTTCATAAAGGTGAATATTATTGATAGAGAAATGGGTGTGGTATTCACTACACAGTGACATCAGCTGGGAAAATCGTAGTGCAATTTTAGCAGCATAACGGCGTGAAATAAGAACTAATAAAAAATGGTTGATGAGATAGAAAGGGGTGTATCATCATATTTACATGAAATGGAGCTTAAGGGTTCATATAGATAAATGTCCCAAAAATATTAATGGAATTCAATTTTATAATACAAAATAATTACTTGGATGTAAAAGAGGAGAGAAAAATCTCGCACGGAATTTCGGATTGCTAACAAATGTACATGGGAGGCATTAATGGGAGAGAAAGGGGTATCCCATCATCCCAAAATAAATAGGGCAGTATGATGGAGCTGAAAAATCACACCAAAATATTTTTAATTGAAAAAAATGGCATAACAGCTTAATGAAAATTGGACAAAAATGAGAATGGAAGAAATCCCTTACATGGAAGTGAAATCCCAAAAGCTTGGGAGAGGCTTGATAGAGGCTTCTTGGGAGATTAGGGAACCTTGGGAGGATTATAGATAGATTAGTGCAGTGTTTGGTCAGAATACAATGGCTTTGAGTGAAGAGGAAGTGTGATATTGTGTGGGTTTATATAGGAAAGAAGAGGGAGTTCTTTATTATTTAGGTTTGGGACACCTCAAATTAAACTAATCAAAAACACAAACCAGACCATGGTTTTTTCCCATAGTTTTTGCGAAAGGGGAGTTTAAAACAATATTTTATAATGCCAATGGATGGAATTTTTAAAATAATAGGGGTTTTTATGTGGAGGTCAGTCACACTCTCAAGGAAAATAATTTAAAAAGACAAAATGTTTTATAAGCCTTGAAGGGTCCACTAAAGCTTTGTAAAATAAATCCCACACACCCAAAAACATATTATTATAATTTTAAAACATATATTGGCCTAAAATAATGATTATAGTATTTTATGACATCACTATTGGGTCATTATGATTTCCTAAAACACATTATATATTTAAACAGTATTTAATTTTTTCCCCAAAAAGTCGACTATCTCAGAAAATTATGAAAAATTCACTGTTGGATAATTTCGACATAATGATTCCAAAATTAATATTCATTTTATCCAAAAAATTATCTATATATGTGAATTTTCAATTTTAACATAGAAACTGACATTTATTGAAAATTCAGGGGTTTTGAAAAAAAAAGCTTTCAAACCTTAATAAAAATTAAAATTGCATTCATAAAATTATAAGATCATTTCTATTTCATAAAAATTAATCAAAAAATAATAATAATAATTTATTAAAATATTATTTAATTCAAAAATCCATTAATTCATCAAAATATATTTTTAGTCGAATATTAAATAAAAATACTATTTGCGCTTTAAAAACTATTTACAGAGTAACAAAAATAAAATTAACGTATTTTCATTATTATATAAAAAAATAATTGACATATTCATAGTTATAAGGTATTGTTACCTAAACCCTTATAACAACCACATAAGACCGAAGGGTAAGGTGTGCGATGGGGATAGACTCTTAGGGTGGCTCGAATGACATCACTCTGGTTGTAATCTTTATTAACTTCCACTTCTCCCATAGGCGGTTCTTTTCAAGCTTAACATGTTGAATCTTGGTTTGAGATTGGTCAAGAGCTAAGCCCAATGATTCCACCTACTTTCCAAGATCTGAAAAAATGGGCTTCAAACGGGGCAAGTCTACTAGATGAGGCCATCGCTCCCTTTTGTCTGAGTAAATTGGATTTATTAAAGCCATATATTTATACTAATCATGTGTTCACTGTGCAACAAATATATTAACAAGAGTCAAAATTATTAATTTTATTTTAAATTCTAAAACATAAAATCAAATAAGTGAATACATTTTACATAACCATAAGAAGACATTTAAATAGACGAAGAGAAATTCGCATTAATGATTTTTTGGCTCGTTAAAATCTTCCCCCCTTAATAAATTTCGAACTCAAAATTTCTTTTTCCCACAGTAAAATAGAGGTGGGTAACTTTTCTTCATCACTTCCTTCAATTCCCACATCGCTTCTTCAAACTTTTTGTTTCGTCACAACACCTTCACGAGTGGCATTGTCTTATTTCATTGGAATTTTTCCCTACGATCTAAGATCTTCACTGGTTGATCCTCGTAAGAAATTTAATCCTCTATTTGTACTACCTATAAAGATAGTACATGAGAAGGGTCTGGTATGTACATTATTAAGAGGGAAAAATGAAAAAAATCATGTACTTCAGCCATGGTATGTGGAAGTGATAGTCGATAGGCCACAACCATGACACAATCAAGAATCTCGAAGGTGATGATTTAACTAGGATGTAACTTCCCATTCTTTCCAAACCTCATGACCTTCATCCACCATTATATGCATAGAAATAACATGTCTATAACATTACATTTAAGGTCTCATTGATGGTTATCTACATAATTATTCTGTCAACTCTAGGCTGCCTTGATATGCTGCTGATTGGTTTTCACCTTCTCCACAATTTTTTCGACCATTTCAGGTCCTAGAAGCTTACGATCACTGACTTCATCCCGAAATTCTAGTGTTCTACACCTATTCCCATACAGGGCTTCATGTGGTGCCATTCAGATGCTCGAGTGAAAAATTTTATTATAAGATAACTCGACTAGAAAAAGATGTTGATCCCATCCTCCTTTAAAGTCCATTGAACATGATAACAGATCTTCCAGTTTCTAAATATTTTTCTCATATTGGCTATATATTTAAGGATGATAGGCCGTAATAAAGTTCAGTTCAGTATCCATAGAATGTTGAGGAATCTTACAAAACTTAGAGGTGAATATTGGATCTTGATCGGATACAATAGATAATTGTACTCCATCCATCCTTACCAATTCCCTGATATATATCCGTTCTAGTTGATCCAATGAGAAATCCTCCCGAATTGAAATGATGTGTGAAGGATTTTTAAGACGATCCACAACAACCAAGATTGAATTGTTGCCTTTGGATGTCTTCGGAAGTCTAGTGACAAAGTCCATGGTGATGTTCTCCCACTTCTATACTGTAATGGGAAATGATTGCATCATCCCTTTAGACTTCAGCCTCTCTGCCTTCACTTGCTGACAGACCAGGCACTTTGATGTGTAATCAGTGATCTCTTTATTCATATTATCCAACCAATAATGCTTTTTGAGATCTCTATACATCTTTGTAAATCCAGGTTGAATAGAGAAATTCAAACAATATGCATCATCCATAAGTTCCTTCTTCAGCTCCAGACTTGATAGAACATATAGTCTTTTTCCAAATCTCACAATTTATTCTTAATTAACATTTAACACTAAGGATTTCCCTTTTTTTAATAGCTTACCCTTTCTTCTAAATTCCCACACCATCCTTTTGAGAATCCTTTATTCATTCCAAAATAGATGGTTTAGAAATCATTTGTGAATGGATTGACGATGTTCCCTTATTTATGATTCCCATGTTCATCTTCATCAAATTTATAAAGATTGGATCCTTCTAAATTCTCATCCTTGATAGAATTGTTGGTTCATTTCTAATTAGTGCATCTAACACCTTGTTCGCCTTTCCAGGGTGGTAATGGATTGAGCAGTCATAGTCTTTGATCATCTCTAACTGTCTTCATTGGCGCATGTTCAACACTTTCTGTGTGAATATATACTTGAGGATTTTGTGGCCCATATATATTTCACACTTCTCCCAAAAGAGATAATGCCACCATATTTTTAAATATAATATCACCTCATCCAACTCCAAATCATGTGTTTCATAATTCTTCTCATGAACATTCAATTTTCTTGAAGCATAGGAAATGAATTTGTCATTTTGCATCAACACACAGCCCATGACCTTCTTCAAAGCATCACTAAATACAACAAAAAGTTCTCCACTTGTGGTTAACGTGAGAATGAGTGCAGTGATAAGCCTCCTTTTCAACTCCTTGAATAATTCTTCACATTCATCACTCCAAGTAAACATTACTCCCTTCCATTTTTGATTGGTAAGTGGGTTGGACAATTGTGAAAAATTCCTCACAAATTGTCGATAATATCCAGCTAACCCCAAGAAGCTATGGATATCAGTTACTAATGTTGGCCTCAACCATCCCTCTATTTTATCTCTCTTCTAGGGATCCATAGATATCCCATTTATTGTGATGATATGACCCAAGAATGAGACCTCCTTCAACTAGAACTCACACTTGCTATAATTTTCATAGAGCTTCTCCTTTCACAAGGTTTCTAGTTAATTTCTTAGATGCTCCTCATAATCCTCCTTGGTTTTGGAGTATACTATTAAATAATCTATAAATTCTACCACAAATTTGTCAATGTAATATCTAAATACTCTATTCATAAAGTTCATGATCATTGTTTGATAATTGGTGATTCTGAAATGAATTACTATGAATTCATAGTGCCTGTATCTTGTACGAAAAACAGTCTTGGGGATATCTTATTTTTTCACCCTTACTTGATAATATCCTGACTGAAAATATACCTTGGAGAAGTATTGTGATCTACGTAGCTGATCGAACAAGTCATAAATTTGTGGTAGAGGATACCTTTTCTTTATCGTGTTTTTTTATGCTCACGATATTCTATGCAAAGGCACATTAACCCATCCTTCTTCTTGATGAAGAGGACTAGGGAACCACATGGTGAAGCACTTGGGCGTATAAACCCATTATCCCGATTCTCCTATAGTTGTCTCTTTAGCTCCTCAAGCTCCACAACATCCACTATATATGGAGTCTTGTATATTGGTAACTCCCCATGTATATGATCAATTGAGAATTCAACATCTCTTCTAGGAGGAAGACCTTGAAATTCATCAGGAAACACTTCCACAAATTCCATCACAATAGGCATGTCTTCAATGATGGTTTCCTCCATATACTCAATCATATGAGCCAGATACGAGTGATCATAGGGTAGTAATATCCACGCTTGAGATGATGGAGAAAAAGAAGAATCACCTTCCTCCTTGCATTTGTTCCGAAGCAAGGGTCGATTCTCCACTAGGAGAGTGATATCACTATCATAGAAATTTATGTTAGACCTATATAAGGAAATATAATCCATTCCAAGAATTGTATCAAATTCCACTAGAGAGAGTATGATGAGGTTCTCCGGGAAGTTCAATCCACCGATTATAACAGGTGAGGACTTATATTCTTGGGATACAATGATTTCCCCATTTTCCGTAGTCACCAGCATCATTACTTCCATGATTTGGGGTGGGGTTGGGATTGTTCTACTAATATTTTGGGATATAAAAAATGTGTAGAACCTGAATCAAAATGAACATTTTTTATTCTTGAATGAATAACTAGCATTCCTGTCACCACATCATTTTTGGGTTCACTTCGGCAGTAGTGATTGAAAAAGCTCGCCCTTTTTTCCTTAGAGGTTATTGGTTGCCTCTGAAAACCCTTGGCTTTGGGCACTGATTTGCAATATTCCATAGTTCTTTTTAGTTGATGTAATGAACAACGTGTTGAGAGTCGATGGAGAATTTATATCCTCTATCGTAGCCACGATTTTTCTTGTCGGTAGTTAATGGCTAGGTTCCCTTCTATTACATTCCTAAAGCATTTCTTCGTCCCCTTCAGGAAATTTCCAGGGTACTTCTTTCTACACCTTTGGCAAGTGGGGTACTGGATTTTCATAGAACTATTGGATTTATCCATTAGACCGCTGGAATTGAATTCCACTATATTATTATCATCCCCATGATACCCCTGAGGTTCGTTAATCTTCATTTCAACCTTGAGGGAACATCAGACAATTTCCTCATAGATATCAAAGTTTTAGATCACCAGGGCTTTTCACAGGATAGGTTTCAGCCCACCAAAGATGTAGCCAACCTTCCATTCAGGGTTAACGACAAATCCAGAAGCATATCATGTAGGTCTAGTGAAGTTTTCCTTGTACACTCAAACAGATTCTTCATCTTTTTATTTGAGGGAAAGGAAGTCCCTTTCCATCTTAAGCTGGAGGGTGTGCAGAAAATAAATACCAAAAAACATATACTAGAAATCCTTCGATTCCAACACCTCGATCCCCTCCTTAGGATTTATATTTTTTGATTAATGTCCACCATTGATCAGCTTTAACCACCATTCGATAAGAATCTAGATGAACCTTCTCTTGTTCGTAACATTGAAGGATGGAGAAGATATTTTTAATATAGTTGATCTATTGTTCATAAATTGAGGGATCATATGATCCATTAAAATTAGGAGGCCTTTGTCTCATGAAGCTCTCGATAGAGACTTGTTATTTCTCAGGGGGGGGGGGGATGAACGTTCCTCTTGACCGATGTTTCAATTCAATTATTGAGTTAACTGAGAGATTATAACGAAAAAGTTCATGATTCTCGCTCCCATTGGATTGATCATCTCATTAGAATAGTCATCACATTGGTCTTCACAATGATTGTTAGTCCAAGTCCTCCTATTACCATCCATTGGATGGAATAAAAGGAAAGTTAGGGGTAACACATAAAGGGTAATCAAAGGACAAAATAGATGACTTATAAATAGCTTGTATTTCTTTAAATCATGATTCCATTGTCTTCAATCTATGTTATCCCTGATCTACTTTCTAACATATATTATTAGGGGAATTTTTTTATTCCCTTAATAATGGTTCATACTATGCTTGTGAATTTACCAATGAATATCCCCCAGGAGTTTCATAACCAAGGGTGCAACAAGTCCCGTTGTCGTGTACCAGGATACCCCGGGTCAAGCCCAAAACTCAATGTCTGGGTTTTCACCCCTAGGTACATATGTGCCAGAGCTGCCTCTACGTACTCGTATCCAGAAAGGGATGTATTTTATTAATAAAAAACACTTACTCAGTACTCACTAAAACATAGGGATGTTTTTATAATACTTATTCTTATCCCTAAATATTTCATTAGGGTTTTCTAATCATAATCACAAAAATAACTAAACCTATCCTCTGATACCAACTATAACAACCCTACTCTTTATTACACTATTAAACATGATTTATTACATAAACTAAGCTTTATACAACATAGAAGATCGAGAGGTCTAGTCTCTATGGGGCTTAGGACCATTACATAACAACTTAAAACATGAAATGCAACATCTTTATTGAAAAATTCCTTTACATGACCCCTACAATCCCTCGTACTTAGAATTTCAAAGGATAACCTGAGGACATGTATAAGAAAAGGGTGAGCTATAAATCCCATTAAGGGAATACACATGGAATAACATGAGGAATATAGTACATGATAGAAAATAGGTATATCAATGGAGTGCAAGAGAAACATAAAGGCATAATAAATCATGATAATCATAACATGGAGATGTGGCAACAACATTTAACATGATTTTAGAATGAGACAAGGCCCATGGAACATGGATCATGAGTAAACCTCATTGCACTTGACTTATCACTATACTAATATTTACCCAATGCATTGGAGCGCTATTAGTGTGCACCCTTCATAAAAATTTCATTTCATACATAAGTGTGCCACATGGATCATAAAACAAGGAATCAATCATCATCATTTATTCCACGATAAAGGGATTTTGAATAAATACATGAATCTTTATAATCAATAAGTATATGTGCCTAAAGGTGAATACCCTTGATAGAGGAATGGGCATGGTATTCACTACACAATGACGTTGACTCGGAATATCATAGTGCAATTTCGGCAGCATAACGACGTGAAATAAGAACTCATAAATAATGGTTTATAAGATAGAAAGGATTGTCTCATCATATTTACATGAAATGGACAATAAGGGGGTCATATAGACACATTTACCAACAAATGTAATTGAATTTAGATGAATAATACAAAATAATTAATTAGATGTAAAAAAGGAGAGAGAAATCCCTCACCGAATTTCGGCATGGTAACAGATGTACATGGGAGAAATTAATGACAGAGAAAGGGGTATCCCATCATCCAAACATAAATAGGGAAGTATTGGGGAGGTAAAAAATCATACCCCAACATTTTTAATTGAATCCTAAATGGGATAACAACTTAAAGAAAATTGGACAAAAATGAGAAAGGAAGAAATCTCTTACATGGAAGTGCAGTCCGAAAAGATTGGGAGAGGCTTGAGAGAGGCTTCTTGGGAGCTTGCGGCACCTTTTGAGGATTATAGATAGATGATTTTAGGTGTTGGTCAAATTCCAAAGGCTTTGAGTGAAGATGAAGTTGGAGCTTGGCTGGGATTATATTGGAAAGGAGAGGGAATTCTTTATTATTTAGGTTTGGGACACCTCACATTAAACTAATCAAAACCACAAACCAACCCATGATTTTTTACCATGGTTTTTTACAAAGGGGATTAGAAAACAATATTTTATAATTCTATTGACCTAAATTCTTAAAATAATAGGGTTTCTTATGTGGAGGTGAGTCACACTCTAAAAGAAAACGATTTAAAAAGACAAAATTTTGTATATGCCTTGAAGGGTCCACTAAAGCTTTGTAAAATAAATCAATCAAACCCAAAATAAAATTATTTTAATTGTAAAACTTATTTTGGCATAAAATAATGTTTATAGTATTTTATTACATCACTATTGGGTCATTATGATGTCATAAAATAACTTATATATTTAAATGATATTTATTTTTTTACGAATAAACTCAAATGTCTCAAAAAATTATGAAAAATTCATGATTGGATAATTTTTATGACCTGATGACAAAAATATTATTCATTTTATCCAAATAAATTTCTAAATATATTAATTTTCACTTTTAAAATAAAAACTGACATATATCGAAAATTCATGGGTTTTGACAAAAACAACATTCAAATCTTGATAAAAATTAAAATTGCATTCATAAAATTATAAGATCATTTATATTTAATAAAACTTAATTTAATAATAATAATAATATATTATTAAAATATTATTTAATTCAAAAATCGATTAATTTATCAAAATTGATTTCTTAGTTGAATATTAACTAAAAATACTATTTGCGCTTTAAAAAATATTTACAAAGTGATAGTAATGAAATGAATGTATTTTAATTAATATATACAAAAATAATTCAAATATTAATAGTGTTATGGTCTTGTAACATAACACCTCATAACACCCACATAAGACCGAAGGGTAAGGTGTGTGATGGTGACAGACTCTTGGGGTGGCTCGGAAAACATTTCTTGGGAGGTAATATCTATTAACTTCCACTTCTCCCAAAGGCGGTTCCGTTCGATCTTAACATGCCGAATCATGGAATGGGTTTATTAAAGAGAGAATCCCAATGACGCCACCTCCTTTTTGAGGGCTAAAAAATGCGCTTCATATGGGGCAAGTCTACTGGATGAGTCTATCGCTTCCTTTTTTCCGAGTAAATTGGATTTGTTAAAGCCCTATATTTATAATAATCATGTGATCACTGTTAAATTTCTATATTAGAAATGGTAAAAATTCATATGGCTATTTTAAAATCCAAAACATAAAACCAAATAAGTGAATACATTTTACATAACCATAAGAATACATAAATAGACGAAGAGAAATTTCCATTAATGAATTTTTGGGTCATTACAATTTGATACATTCTGGTTTTCTTCATCCTCTTCTAGTGTCAGTTTTGAAATGGGATGATGTATCCATAGAAATTGTTTCTAAATTTCCATGGACTACCCAGGGGATAAATGAAATATGGGTGGTGATTGATCAGGTGACAAAGTTAGCTCATTTTATTCCAATCAAGGACACCAAAAATGATGAAGATATGGGCAAGATACATGTGTATGAAATTATAAGGTTTTATAGAGTCCCTTCTGACATTGTTTCACATAGATATCATATTTTTACTTACAAGATACTAGAAAACTCTCTAGGATAAGATGAGAAATTCATGATGTTTGGAAAAATATAGAAATTTTTATCTATGATATGTGATACCATTTGAGGTCACTGAGCTACTTGGGAAGGTTTGTTATAATTTTGAATTGCTGATTCGGTTGATAGAAATTCCTGATATTTTCCACATATCACTATTCAGAAAGTATCACCCAGATCCCTATCTTGTTCTGAGTTGGGATGATGTTGAGTTAGATCCAAATGTTTCCACTATTGAGAATCTAGTTGAGATCACTGACTCTCAAGTGAATGTCTTTCATGGGAAGATGATTCCACTGGTCAAGGTGTTATGGAGACAAAAATCAGATTCTCATGAGACTTGGTAGTGTGAGTAATTGATGAGGGTGTAATGGCATGTACTCTTTAACGAACTTTATTATTCCATATGAATTCATGGGGGTAGAAAGAATTATGGTGGGGAGTTTGTATCATCTTATTACCACTTTTAGGTGTTCTTCATCCTCCTTACTTGTTTTCCTCTTGAATTGGGTGAACCTTGGGACTCTCAAATATTTATAACCTTGGATGGGAAAAATGTCCTAAATTTCTTGGATGTATGTTTGTTTCAATTAGTGGAGTCTAGGTATGAACGTGTTAAAGGTTTTTCAGGGTCCTTCCTGACTTCGAAGGATGACCGATGTGTTTTTAATTTTTATATAAGAATCTATATATTTTTTAGTCTATAGGATAAATAAATACCATATAACGGGAGTACACAACATGTAACATCGGTAGGAAAGATACCATGAATATAATACACAATGTGATTTTAGTACACATCGTGTAAATATTTCCTGTCAAGTAATACTAAATGACCTGTTTTTAATTAAAATGTCAATGTGTTTTTTGGTGTATCTTATCCCTAGTGATTACACATTGTGTAAATGTGTTACACAACATGGAAATTTCCTTTAGGGGGCTGTATATGTGATATGTTATTTCATTCATCTACAGGTCTTCTGATCTGGACTTTGAAGGCTTCTCTTGTGATTTTGGGAGTCTCCTTTTGATCATGATTAATTTTTTGGTGATTTATCACTGTTGAAGTTGGTTTTCATCTCTCCAGGTTGGTGATAATTTCTTCTTCATAGTTTCATTGATCTTGGTATCTCCTTTTCATTGTATTATCATATTAGTTGACCCATGGTGATGTTTCCTCTCGTTTCCTTCTAGATCCATTATGCGATCTTGTTATAGGGGACGTTCCCTTGTTGGTTATGGTGTGAAAAGTGGTCATTTTTGATTTATGTGTTGATTCATCTTCTCTGCTGATCCATTTTGTAAATTGAATCAATTTTAATATATATATTGGTTCTATGGCATATATTGGTGTTTTTTATTCTATTATTGTGGAAGGTTCCATTATGGACTTGTGTACCCCATGTTTTGAGGTAGGAGGTTCTGTATATTGCATGTGTTGGTCAAATGAATTGATACTATTTTTGATAAATTGATTTATTAAATTAAATGCCATGACTGATTGATTTTTTTTGCGTTTGCAACTAAGTTTTTATAAAAGACTGTTTTGCACTATTTTTTTCTAAATGAAAACAGTTTTCAAATAATTGTGAAATAGTTTTGAAAAATAGTTTTAAATGCACGAAATGATTAAAAGTTTTGATGAAATTATTTGGAAAATAAATAACATGGGAATCCTTTGGTACTTAGGTGGAAGGTATTGTAATATGCCTCTTTCACTTTTAGGGGGTTTGATCATGGGGATTTCCAATAATCCTTAGGCCCGTTATTTTAGGGACATGTAAGACCTATTGGGATGTTCAATTATAGGGGTGTTCCTATTCTATTTAGACTCTAGCATATTTTTAGTTGCTTGATGGGTACAAAAAAATTTAGGTTATATTTCTGTGTCCCATCCATTCTGATCTAGTGTGATCCTTGGAGTGATGTTTCCTGTGCTCTTGCTTTTGGTTTGTATTATTTTTTGTACTACCATGGATTTGATATGATATGTGATGCATTATTTGTTTTCACATGATATATCTTCTATGATATATGGATATGAAATTTTATGAAAATTATTTACCTGCTTTACATGGAAATTTGGAAAAAGGGAAAGTTAAACTATTTTTTATTCTTTTGATATAAAAACTGTTAAACTATTATCATGCCGTATTTTACTTAAAGTTGAGATACTTGGTTTATTGTTCATAGAGTTGATATTGAAAACCTGGATGATACCCTACTAATCCTATTACATTACACTCTTCATACCCATTCAGTTTTTCATATACCTCTTCATGAATTTCAATGCAAGGAATGGAAAGGCATCGCATTGAGGTGGTAATGTTTTTTTCAGATGAGATGTGTACCTGCTGGTGAGATGGTTTGAGTTTTCCCACACCATCACATTGAGTAGATGTTTTGTTTTTCTATTCTACTTGTCCTTTGTGGTTTGACATGTAATTGGATATTGTTTCTTCTCTTGGGGTGTTCAGTTTCCACTATTTAAATCTAGTTATGACATAAATTTATCTTGTTTTTCTATTCTATCTATTCTAAATACGTTTCATGTAATTCAATATAGTTGGTAAAAATTGTTCCCTCAATTTTTTTATTTGATTCCCATGTTCTAGTCACAATACTGTGGTGATCAGGATTTCCCTTTGAGTATGTGTCATATTAGGTCAGGTAACAGTTGAGAGGGTACTCCGGTTTGTTCGTTATAACTTATATTAAATTATTCTATCATAAATCAACATTATCTATAATATTTATTTGACTGTTTAAATTTAAAATTCTCCAAGATAAATATTTACTCCCACGAGTCTCTTAAAAAATATTTTCTCAAATATATATTACTTGAAGACAAACACATTATGAGTTAAATAAAATAAATCTTATCTTTCATAATGGGATTTTAAATAATGAATATTAAAAAATCATACCTCATAAGAAATAATTATATATTATTTATTTTATATCTAGAACAACAATTTCAAAGGAAAATTTAAAATATGAATAATTTTAATAAATATGAAGATAAATTAATTTTTTATGATCTTATTAAAAATTATTAATACTTTCATCCACATCTTATTTTTAATAAAATGTTAAAGAGTATATTAAATAATGAACCCTTTGTATCAAACAAATTATTATTTAATTCACCACAGAAACAACTTATATATATTTTTACATAATGAACATAATGTGTCTTTTTTAATTAAAAAATATATTACACATCCCATGGTATCTTAATTCATAATCTTCATAGTTGAAGTCATTTATATATTTCCTTTCTACAATGTTGAAAAATTTGTCTCATTGTTCAAATAAGAGATTGAAGTCATCTTTATCAATTCCTCTTTACTTTTAAGTCTTATTACATATGCACATTAATGTAATGTATAACATGGTTCATATAACCATAAATTAAAAATAGAGTAACATATTTCTATATTATAAATAACTGAAGTAGAGTTTACACAAATTTTGTTAATTTTTTTAAATGCTCTACATAATTATATTTCTTACGTATAAGGTCACCAAAATGGAAACATTTTCCCTTTTTAGTGACACCAAATTTTGATTTTAAAGAAGTGGATGAATTTTTGGACTCTTCAAACACTTTATTATTCAACTTATAGTTAATACTTTTACCTTTATTATTCTAAACTAGTAAAAGGGATATTGGTTCATAACATTTTATTCCCTACCCATTAACCCTCAATATATTTTGATGTCCATGTAAAATTTTATTACTTATTCATGTTATAATTAACAAATAATTGATGAAAGCTATCCCAGAATGATTTCATGATGAAGTTTGTAGTTATATTGTGCATGATCAGTGATGTTAATATTTTTGGATCATTTATATACCTATTCATATTGATAAAATTAGAAGAAAGGGAATCCAATTCAGTCATATTATACAAAAAAACACATTTGAAACCTTATGATTCCCATTATTTATTATTACTGAAATTTATTTTTTATCTATAATCCTATAAGAATCAATGTTTTCATATTTATTTCACAACCTTAATTCCATAAAAAAACCAATGTCTAGAGATACCTAGAGAATATTTATTATGTTTACTATAAGAATATTTCTTCACTTTATTAGATTCATTAATGAGTGAAATTTCTATATGTGGTTTCTTTAATCCATAAAAAGTTTCCTCTAACTTTAGAGTAGTTATCACGTTGTGATACAAATTGTGAAAATTACTACTATATAGTCTTTCTAATTATAGTACTGATCTTGATGATAACTTTAATATTTTATCTATTTCCATTTTAAAATATAATATAATCATTTCTCAAATGAGTATATTGTTTTAAAAATATTTAATAAGAAATTTAATTGAATATAATACCACAAAAAATGTCTCAATTTATATTATATTTATCATTAGTCTACGATAAAAATTCCACTAATCTATGAGTTAGTTTTAACTATTCTTTCATCACTTATATATTTACTAAGACAATCCTGCAAGTTATATCATATATTACTATTGTATAGTTGAGTGAAAAAAACATTTCCCAATCCATGTTACAGATATTATAAATACCATTCCTATAGGAACATAATAATATGTGTTCCAAAAATCAAAGTATATCTCAATGATTACTATCATATATTTTATTATAATTAGAGTCCTTTTTGGAATTCCTCCCAAATAATAACTAATTTTCTCAATGAATCATATGAAATATAATCTATGGGTAATTAACATTGGTTTTAACCACACATACTAGCTTGTAGGGGTCTCAATAAATGATCACCTGGAATGAATCTAACACTTGATATTTTTAGTAGTTTTAAAATGATCTCACTATTAATTTATATATAAATTTCCTATCTTTCACTCCCTATATATCTGAATTTTTTATTTGATTTAATTTTGATATATTATTTCAATGAACAAAAGTATCATGGGATAATCATGTTAAAATATGAAAATTTATACAATCAATGATATGTCTAATTAATGCATAGTAATATTTAATTGTAATATTTATTATAAATGTAAACACATCACATAAAAATAGTACATGAAAATCATTCATTTAAAAGAATAATATCATGAGAACTCATATCCTACTCTAGAGATCATATGTTGTGGTGCAACAGGATATCCATTCCTAGAGGTAAGAAACATTTGTTTTTCAATTAAAATTCCTTTATTTTATATTGTTAAACATGTACTATGGACTAAGGAAGGTTCTATGAACATCTGGGGATACTTTGGGGCATGGAGTTTTGAGAACTGAGAAAAAAGGGTAGGCCGCATGGTTACCACATAGTTAGCACTCACTGTAGAGGGTAACAGTGAATGGAACCTTTGAAGCTGAAGGGGCAACATGGTATGACTATAACCATTCAGCCCGAGATGAACAATCTTGTGAGATTTCATTCATCCTATATAGAAGGTTTTTTCATCGTTTGAGCACAGTTAGTGAAACCGTACACCATAACCATGTGTGGCTCCTCCTTTAATAATGAGGGGAGCATGATTTTCCCAGAGTTTGGTCAAGCCATGTGGCCAAAACATGTACCACTATTTTTAGGAGGAAAGTTTATAAAATACTCTTAATGAACCTAAAAGATAAATCTTCTCTTCCCCTAATCATTTCCAGTGTAGAAGAACCCATTTTTCTCTTTTGATGGATTTTTCGCCTCCTCTCTTAAGTATTTTGATATATTTCTAATATAAATTCCAAATAAAATTTCATCAGTCTCTTTGGATCCACATAGATATGAACTTGAATAATATTCCTTCTTTACTATGTTTTTATTCCTATCTGTTGCACTATTTTTTTACTACGTCATTTTCAATATTTTTAGGTTGTTGGACCGTTCTTCTATTTTCTTCCCAATTGCTTCAAATTTAAAGCCAATATTGGATGAGGAGTCATCTTTGACCCAAAGGTAGGTGGTATTGATTTTTTTCTTTAAAATAGGGTTGCTTCCATAGCCGTTTCATTGTGCCGCATATTGAACTTTATTATGTGTTGACTATAAATGATTCATTTGATTCCAAATAAATGTTTTACGCATTTTTACACTCGTGAGGATCATTGTTCAGTAGTTCAAGGATACTGACCTAGATAATAGACACCCCTTGGGTGTGTTTTCTTTAATTCCCCCTCCATATTTAATTTATTAAATGAGCTAATCTCCTCCAAATTATTTGTTTTGAATCAAAAATGACTCTATACTTGTAGGTATTTTCCAAATTCATAATAGAACCATCAAAGTTCTTCATCAAACCATGAAGTTTAACTACCGAGTTTTGATTCATTAAATAACTTGTATTAAATTAAATGGCTCACTTCATAATGGTTAGATTACATAAATGAATTAAATGGTTTAAATGAAATGGATTATAATGGATGGAAAGGCCACAATGATCATTTTACACTTCATTAAATTATTTATATCAAATGTGATGCATTGGTTATATTGGTATTACTGATTATGATTCTTATGAGGTGATGACTCCAGTTACGTATATAATTATTATGACATTGATATTTGCCATGGAATGATGGTTAAGGTACTTATTGGGAATGATGTTTCACTCTCCCACATATTGAGTATTGAGAATGGTGTCTCATTCCATTGACATTGTTTGGACGGTGTGCATGACGCACCACATCCCATGCTTTAGGTGTTGATGTGATGAATCACCCACCATCTCAAGTGATGAGCATGAAATATAATATTCATCAGGAGATGTATTTCTTGTACCCTTTCATGAGTTTAAAGGCTGGTTTAGTCTGGTTATGGATGACCGAGTTATGCCCTGGTCCTTGCAACACCTAGTATTCTATGTATATGTAAACTTACATCCACACACATATAGAACATATAGGTGGATGTAGTATATAAATTTACTATATATGTATATATTGTTATTATATATAGAGTTACTGATCCGACTATCATTCCATCATGAGCCGAAGTAGGTTGAGCTATCAGGTGTCCAATTAGAACCTGAGCAAACATGTGATTATTTATCCAGAATTGTTTATTATTCTTTTACCTATAGACTATTTAGTTATGTACACTTCTTTGATTACTTGTTTATAATGTTGGTGGGGGCATACTAGGATTTTATATCACACCCTACTCGGGCTTTGATGGTTCTTGAGTAGATTACATGTCTACATGTGTTGATAAGGGAATGATCCATGTTATTTATTTTTGATATTCTTTACTTATAGTAAGATCATGGGAGTACAGGAAATAGAATATGGTTGAGATTCTAGTAGAGTATGTTTTTTCTTTTTTTTTCTTTTTGTATAGTACCTTGTAAATTCCTGCTCCATGTTCCCGTTATTTAGATTAGCTTTTCATGACAATGTCATATATGTGACGCTGCCCTGTGGGTTTTGATATTAATATTCAATTGCTTAGTAATTTATGTTTCTGTAGTTTATTATTATAGAAGTTGTATATTCTTTTTCTACGGCGGGTTACTTGGGAAATGTGATAGTGTCTTTTTATATTATGCTTCTATTATATTTTATTTATCATATCCACTGCACCAATCTACTATGAGGGTATAGTCTCCATACTATACAACCTTTACGCCCTCACTTCTAGTCAGCAACCTTTGTCATACAGGGTGACACTCTTAAGGACATGCGACCCACCGATTCGGGGAATTGGTTAAGTGGACCCCAAGTCGGAATGTCACAAAGTGGTATCAGGGGTAATTATTTTTTTCCCATACTATTTGAGCATTAGATAGGAGTCTATGTGTTAAATAGATTCTATAATGATCTTTTTTCTAGGCATTTATAACCAAAATATAGGTGGAACCCAAATTACCTAGGATGTATATTTAGAGTTATTTATTTTGGATGTTCTGTTTTATACGACATAACTATTGGGTGACACACATTCTTTGTCAAGATACTATAATTTTAATTATTGAAATGAAATTTCTTTTATTTAGGATACATGGACCCTTCTTTTTCTTACATTATAATTACATCATTTTAATGATACAAAATATAATAGTGTTTGAAAACCAGGATCCAATGTTTTAGTGTCCTAATAAAATTATGACCATTCATATCATTTACATGATAATACATAAGAATTATTTAACTCCATCTATCCTAGATTCTTAGTTTCCCACATTTTATCCTTAGTATATGTAATCACTCAAGGATATATACCAACGAATGGGGTGAGATAAAATCTTGGTAAGAGAATAGATAAGAACATCAATCAATATAGAATGGGGTGATCATAATGATCATCTTGATAACATAATCATAGGATCGTCATCATAATAATGAGTGGAGGCATTAGATAAAGGAATGGAGTGTGGAGATGCATAAAAAGGAAACATCATTCTTAGTGGTATAACACCACACTTAGTTGTGAACAAAGCCAACATCATGTTTACACATAAAATATGTGCATTATTATAAAATCATCATTGTGACCAAATATAACATCATGTTCATAAATAGTTATCATTATCTAGTTATATATATCACATTAACTAATGAATTTGGGTGTTATATAATTCCGGGTTCACCCTTCACATCATAACATTTACACAATCATGCATGCCACATGGACCATATAACAATATTTGTTATAAAATAACCAATGGAATTGAAATGGGTTTAAGAGAATTAAATAATGGATAATTTCATTAATAATAAATTATGTTCCTAAAATAAAAATGGAATAACATACTTTGTATAAGAATCATCAATCTTGCGTGAAGAGGAAACAGTCTCAAGAGATGTTAAAGTTGTGTTTTTATAAAAAAGAGTTCCTTTGGAAAATTTTTTTTATTTGTTAAAAAATCCGAAAGGAAGCATGTATATCATAGAAAATAAAATCGAGGAACAAAGAAATTATATTATAGAAATATAAAAATAATATCCAAAGTGGAACTTCGCATAGAGGAAGAATACCCCAAATAATGGAAATTGGGTTTGACAATCCCATTACCTTATATCAGAATGCTTTATTCAATTTAGTATTATGGAAAATATGATTAGATTCATTAATAAATAATTAAACAACCTCTTATACATGTATATGATTAATTTTAATTTTATTAACTTTGTTTATGGACATTTAAATGAGTTATAGGGTTCAATTTCATCGTTCTAAAAGTGTTCATTTTCTTGGTTTTCATGATCGGTCTGCAAGTATAAATTTATAAAAGTTCGTGTAAATGCAGATAATTATCCAAAATCAAGATTATAAGTTATTAATTAAATTCAAAAATATTAAAATATGTTATATATAATTTGGTTATATGGTATGAGGATGAATCATTTTATAAATAGTTAATGAAAATGATTTTATTTATTTGACGGATTTTACAATCATTACAAATTCATATCATTTAATTTAATATAATGTATATAAATTTCTTCCAAAACAATAGATAAACTATAAAATATATTAAAATATATTATTTATCCATAATAATGGTTTTATGACCATCCTTGGAGGTGGTAAAAGAAAATTAAAATGAATCATTCATGATGGTAGTAAATCGACACATCACCGACAATGTTCTCATTTTTAGAAAATAAAAGAGAGAGTATAAGAGGGTTTATGATGGATTAATCCATTAACATAATAAAATTAAAATATATTTAAGATACTGGAGTTATCATGAAACTTGTATAAGGGGATATTGGGAGAGAATAAGAAAATAAAATAAATTGGAATGAAATTAAATGAAAAGGAAATATGGATTTACCTCTTGAATTCTCCTCTTTGAGAACCACCTTAGGGAAATTGGTTTGAGATTTTTTTGAGACCAATGTCTATTGTAATTGGGGGAGGGAATTGGAAATAACGTTGGGAAGAAATTTGACAAGCTTTAGGTCCTGGATGGTGTGAGGACAAGAGGTGGTGAGGGGTGGTATTTATAGGGGACGAGAGGGGTGTTTTTTGATTATTTTATTCATTAGTTTAATTTTTCCAAAGAATATGAATATTTTGAAACATATAACGAAATAAATTAAAATAATTTTGGATTTTTAGAAATTTTGGTTTTATATTAGGTATACATCATCTACGACTCAATACATTTTGAATTTGTAAAATACCATAATTTATCATGTTTCAATATTTAGATAAAATTCAACTATTTTAGAAAAATCTCAAAAAAATTCAAACTAACAATTTTTTGACTTCTAGAACTATAAAAATTACACCATTTTAATAAATAATTTTCTAAATAATATAAATTTTATTTTTATTTTAAATCATCTTTTACTTGGAAAATACAAATTTTAAAATTATAACTGAATTTTTAATACTTTGAAGACTTAAATATGGTCTTATAAAATTTTCTTATAAGAATATGAAAATAAAAAATTAAATTATAAATAATTTTTGTGAAAATAAATTTTCTTTTAAATCATTATATTATTTATTAAATTTAATTAAATATTTATAACTTACAAAAACACAAACAATTAATTTTTCATTTTTAAAAAGTTTAATAACTTATACCCTAAAAAATATATCATATATTAATTCATAAGATACCTAAATTGTATTTATAATTTCATAGGTGAGGTTACTATTCTATTGTCTAGATTACTATTCATAATGGTCATATCACCATTCCAAAAGTTAAGATACCATTCTATTGGTATAAGATCATTGACTTCTTGGATTTAACTCTTATTTCATTCATTTTTATTTTATAATGTTTTTATTGTGTTATCTGTGTGATTTTATGTGACTTATAATATATGTCACAATCATCAAAATGGATTTTCCATTGATAAAATTTTGGGTATTTACATTCTTCCCCCCTTATGAAATTTCACCCTCAAAATTTATTTTTACAAAAACAGTTGAGGGTATTTTTCCTTCATCACATCCTCCAGTTCCATTTCTTCCTCATCATACATATGGTTCCACAATTTTACATTGACCATGTTAGTAGTCTTGTTGTGTAGAACTTTATCTGCACAATCCAAGATCCTCATCAGCTAATCCTCACAAGAGAGATCATTTTCCAATTGTACCACCTTTTGGATTCATTACATGTGAAGGATCTGGTATGTACATCCTCAAGAGGGATACATGGAATACATTGTGTACATGAGACATGGTTGTTGGAAGAGTTAGTCAATAAGAAACATCTTTGAAATGACCAAGAATCTCGAAGGGGATGATGTACCTTGGACTTAGCTTTCCTTCCAAAATATCCTGATCCTATTCCATGAAGATATGCGGAGGAATACCATGTCTCCAAAATTTACAATCTAGGTCTCATAGATGATTGTCTACATAGCTCTTTTGTTGACTTTGGGATTACATGATGTGATGCTGCATGGTTTTCACCTTCTCTACCATTACATCAACCATTTTAGGGCCTATAATATTATTTTCATTGACTTCATCCCATAATGAAAGTGTAATGAATCATTTCCCATAAAGGGATTAATATGGATATATTTAGATTCTTGAGTGGAAACTGTCATTATAAGATAACTCATACAAAGTTAGATATTAATCCCATCATCTATCAAAGACCACAGAATATTCTCCTAACATGTATTAAAATGTATGAATATTTTTTTCATATTTTCAATTAGTTTGAGGATGATAGGCCCTGCTGAATCTTAGCTCTATTTTTAGATAATGTTGGAGACTTTTCCCGATCATAAACGTGAATCTCAAATCTCAATCAGATACAACTGAGGGTGATACTCCATGAAACCTTACAACTTCATTAATGTGTATATATGGAAGTTGATCTAGTTAGAGTTCCTCTAAAATTGTGATAAAGTGAGTTACCTTTGTAAGATGATCCATAACAACCAATATAACGTTGTATTCTCTAGATGTATTTGTATGTATGGGGATAAAGAAAATAGTGATGTTTTCCCATTTACATGTTGGTATGGGTAATGGTTGCAACATTATATTATAATTTCTCCTTTAAACATTCACATGATGACATAATAGGCACAGTAATGTATATTCAGCAATCTCCTTCTTCCCATTGTCCCACCAATATTTCTCTAGGAGACCTGGATACATCATTGTGATACCTAGATGAATAGAGAAGTTTGAGATTTGTGCGACATTCAAAATCTCTTTTAATATCTCTAGATTAGTTGGTACACATAGTCATTACCAAAATCTTAGGAATCCTTTCTAATCAATCTTTAATAATGTGTATTTCCCATTTCTGATAGATTCTAATTTTTTTTTGAATTTCTATATTATTTCATTGAGCATCCATTATTTTCTCCATGAGGTATGGTTGAGAAATAATTTGGGAAAGGATATATGTTGTTACTTACTTAATGATTCCCATGTCCATCCTTTGTAAGTTTAAGAAGATTGGATCCCTCCCAATACTCATCATTGATAAAGATGTCAAATACATTCTATATAGAGCATCTGCCACATTATTTACTTTACCAGGATGGTAGAGGATTGAGTAGTCATAATACATGATAAGATATAACCATATTCACTAGCACATAATAATCTTATTTTGTGTGAATATAAATTTGAGGATATTATGATCAATATATATCCCAAAATTCTCCCCCTATATACAATTCCTCTATATTTGCAATGTGAAAATCACAACCACTAACTATAGATCTGTCATAGTATAGTTTTTCTCATGATTTTTTACCTTCCTTGAGGCATATGATATCAATTTATCATTTCCTATCACTACACATCCTAATCCCTAATTTAAAGCATTGATGTACACCAAAAAGTGTTCCCCGCTTGTCTTAAGTGTGAGTACCGGTGTACTGTTAAGACACTTTTCTAACTATTTGAAGAATTCATCAAATTCACTAGTCTAGAAAAACCATTCTCTCGTCTAAGTAATCTTGGTTAGTGTTTTTAAAAATCATGAGATGTTTTTTCACAAATCATCAGTAATACCCAGCTAGAATAAGGAAACTATAGGTCTCTATTACAGATGTTGTCATGGGCCATTCTTTGATTTCATTTTTCCTTGAAGGGTCCATAGATATTCCTTTATTGGTTGTAGAATTCCCCAATAAAGATACTTCCTCCATCCAAAACTCACATTTATTATACTTTTCATAATGTTTCTCTCTTTAAAAAGTCTTTAGAATAATATTCAAATGCTCCGCATGTTCCCCCTTTCACATGGAGTATATTAGAATATTATTAATAAATACTACTATATATTTATCAAGGTGATATCTAAAAACTCTATTCATTATGTCCATGAATATCTTTTTAGAATTAGTGATTCCTAAAGGAATAACTATGAACTCCTATGTTCTATACCTCGTTTCAAGGGTAGTCTTGGGAATATCTTCCTTCCTCACCTTTAATTGGTGATATCTCGACTGAAGGTCCACCGTAGAGAAATACTTGGCCCCAAATAGTTGATAAAACAAGTCATATATCCATGTTAGGGGCAATTTTACTATATCATATTTTTTTGAGAACACTATAATCAATAAAATAGTGCATAGATCCATAATTATTCTTGATGAAGAGGACTGGTGCGCCCCATGGTGAGGCAATCTGACATCTAAAACATTATCATGATTTTCTTGTAACTAATTCTTCAGTTCTTTCAACTCATTGGTGGATATTATATATAGAGTATTCGATATCGGAAGAGATCCAAGAATAAGTTCAATTGATAATTAAACCTATTGGTTTGGACAAATACCAGACAATTCTTCAAGGAACACATTACTGTATTCCATTAAAATGGGAATGTCTTCGATCACGAATCTCTCGATTATCTCAATAATTTGAGGTAGATATTCTGTCTTATAAGTTAATTATATTCACACTACAGACGGTTATTCTAAGGGAAATTCATCCTCATGCTTACACTTATATATAATTGGAGGATTCTATGGGATGTTAAGTGGTATCCCCATTTCTTGATAGTTAATGCTGGCTTTGTAGAAAGATAACCAATCCAAACCCAATATAGCTTAAAACTCCACCAAAAGAAGCAAGAAAAGAGTTTTTAGGAGGTTTAGTCTATAAAAATTGATTGAGGAGGAGTTATATAATTTAAATGATATAATTTACTCATTTTATATTATAAAAGATAACTCAACCTGCATATTTTGATGTGGTGTTGGAATTTCTCTACTTAAATTGGAAGATATGAAAGAATGCATAGAACCAAACTCAAATAATATGTTTTCTATTCTATAATGAATAAACAACATACATGTCAACACATCATTGTTAGGATCTACCTCCACAGTAGGGATGTAATAAGCTTTAACTTTATCCTTTGGCTTTAGTGGATATTTATGCTTATTATCATTGAGGACACGAGGTTTAGTTCATTGGATTTCATAGTTTCTTTTCTCCCAATGGTAGAAGTATTGAACCAAATGTGGTTATATCCTTTCCTCTACTACATTGTACAACCTTCTTATGTCTATTTGGTATTCTTGAGCTTGGTAGCCTTCTCTACAACACTTGAAGCATTTCCCCACCCATTTGAGGCAATTAACATGATTCTTCTTCCCACATTTTTGACATGTGTGTGGTTGAGTTGTCATTCCACCTTTTTCATTAGATCCCCAAGCTTAAAACCCCATATTTCATTTATTATCTCCCTAACCACGGGTCCATTCTCCAAACTCCATGTCCACTTTGAGAGAACATCAAACATCTTCTTCATAACACCTAATGTCTATAATTTCTATATCCTTTAGAAGGTTTGGTTTTAAACCACTAAATAATCTATCCATTTTTCTATAATTATTGATAACAAAGCCCATGGAATTACTTGAAATCCTTGTCAAATTTTATTTGTAATCTTTGAAATGTTCACCTTCCATTTTCTTCAGCTCTATAAATTCTCTCTCTATATTCTTACGAATATTTCGAGGAAAATACTAGTTAAGAAATATTTTATTAATGTATTCTCACTCTATCTCTTCAATTTATTCCTTCATCTTGGTTTTCATAATCAAATCCCATTGTGGATCAGTCTCTCCATATAAATGATAAATTCCCATAGTCACCTTCTCCATAACAGAACAATGAAATATAGAAGATATCTTCTCTATTGAGTTAACACACTGTTCCCTGACTAGTGAATCATAAGATCCAAAAAATTTAGAGGTCGTATCAGTATAAAAGACTCAAAAAACAATTTATCCTATATAGGTGAATGAGGAAATTCCACATTATTCAGGTTATTGTCCATATCCTGAGACATCTGGTTAATATTTTCCATGAAAATTTGAACTCCATCTCCCAAGGAATTGGTGATGTCATTTGGGCAATCACTGCATTGTCCCTCACATGGATTGTTGGCATGGTTTCTCTTAGTTCCCACTATTTTATAAAATATAAAATGTTTTAACAAAACAAAAATCAATAATTCATGAATATATGATTTATTCCATTATGTAATTAACACTAAAGGAATATCATTTTGGATGCCTATGTATATAAGTTTTTTTTAAAAAGCTTCTTGGATGATTATATATAATTAGTCTCATACTAAGGGATTTTCAATATTGTTATTCTATACTAATTCCCAAATTAATAAAACCTTGCACTGATACCAACATTGTGACCCTTATTTTTCTTACATTACTTTTATTTTATTTGAAAGATAAATAATATAATATATTTACAAAACTAGGATCCAATGGTTTAGTGTCTAAGGGAAATTAGGATCATTCATAACTTTTACATAATAAAAAATTCATATTATTTAATTCGTTATTCTCTATATTCTTAGTGGCCCTCATTTTCTCCTTAGTATAAGTAATTACATGAGAATATATATCAAATAAAAGAGTGGGCATGAATCCTTGTAAGAGGATATATAACAACATGAATCAATATAAAATGGGGGGAGCATAATAATAATCATCACATCATAATCATAGGATCATCATCGTAATGATGAGTGGAATAATTAGATTATGACATGGAATTTGGAAATGCATCAAAATGAAACATATTGTCTTAGTGGTCAAATACCACACATAGTTATGAACAAAGATAGCATCAACTTCACACATAAAATTTGTGAACAATTATAACATCACCATTTTGAAAAAATATAGCATCATGTTAATGCATATTTCACATTATATAATGATATAAATCACATTACCCAATGAATTTGAGTTCTATATATTTTTGGGCGCACCAGTCACGTCATAACATTTATATATTTATTCATTCCACATAGAATGTATAACAATATTAGTCATAAAATAACCCAACGAAAGGAAATTGGTTTCATGAGAATTTCACAAATAATACATTCAGGAATAAAAATTGGTGTTCCAAAAATAAAAATGGAAAAAAATAATTGGTATAAGAATCATAAATCTTGAGTGAAGAAGAAACGATCTCAAGAGAAGTATAAGATGTGTTTTTAGAATGAATAGTTCTTTAGAAAAAAATATTTTCATTTGTCACAAAATAATATAGAAAGGATGTATATCCTAGAAAATAAAATTTAAAAACAATGAAATTATATTTTAGGAATATTAAAAGAACATACACAATGAAATTTTTCATGAAAGACGAATAAGCCAAAGAAAGAAAATTGGGTTTGAGAATCCACTTACCTTATGTATGAATAATTTAATCACTTTAATATCCAAGATAATAATATTAGATTAATCAATAAATAAATGCATAACCTATTCAATATTTATTTTATTCATTTTCATTTTATGATGTTCTTTTATGTCTATTTTTATGAGTTATATCGCTCAACTACATTGTTCCTAGAGTGTTAATTTTATTAGTTTTCCTAATCTGTTCGCATGTATACATGTATGGAAGTTCAGGTAAAATGGGGATAACTTTTTATAATTGAGATTATAAGTTATTAATAAAATTAAATAATATTAACTTATCTTATATATCACTTTTTTATATGTTATGAGGATGAATCATTAGATAAATATTTAATGAAAATGATTTAATTTATTTGACAGATTTTACGACCATCCCAATCTCATATAATTTAATTTAAAGTATTGTCTATATATTGATTTTAGGAAATTAACTAAGTTAAAATATGTCTAATAAAATATTATTTAACCATAATAATTGGTTTATTACCAGACTTGAATTTGGTAAAAGAAAATAAAAATGCATCATCCACGATGGTGGTAAATCGACATATCACAGATGACATTCTCATTTTTAGAATAAAAGGGAGAGTAGAATAGGGTTGATGACGAATTATTACATTATCATAATAAAATTAATGTATAATTAATATACTATATTTATCTTCTATCTTGGATAAGTGGAGAAGTGGGGATAATATGAAAATAAAATCAATTGAAAAGAAATTAAAAGAAAATGAAAAGTGTTTTACCACTTAAATTCTTCTCCATGAGAACATCCTTAGGGAAATAGGTTTCGGTAATTTTTTGAGACCAAAGGATCCTAGATGCGGGAAAGGTGATTATGAAGAATATTGGACAGAAATTGGACAAGCTTCAAGGCTTGTATGGTGTGAGGAGAATACATGGTGAGGGGTGGTATTTATAGGGGAGGAGATGTGTTTTTTATTATTATTTTATTGATTAGTTTATTATTATTGGCCCAAGACTATGAATAGTTTGATCCTTATCGCTAAATATATTAAAATAATTATTTATATTTCGAGATTTTGGTCTTACATCATCCATACATAACTTATGTCTCAATACTTTTTGAAATTGATAAATATCGTAAATTAAGATATTTCACTATTAAAAAACCAACTATTTTAGAAAAATACCAAAAAATGACCCTAACCATTTTCAACATGTAGAATTTCAAAATGAACTCCATTTTATGAAAATAATTTTCTATATATATGAGATCTTTAATATTTAATTAAAACCATCAATTACTTGGAAAATACCAATTTAAAAATTATAACTGATTTTATAATTTATTAAAAAACTAATTAAGGTCTTATAAAATTATCTTATTATCACAATACAAAAAATAGTAATTTTAGAATACATTTAATGAAAATAAAATTTCTTCTATGTCATTATATTAACTATAGAATTGTAATTAATGATTTATAACTTATAAAAAATACAAACACTTAATTTTTCATTTCTAAAATGGTAATTTATTTATAACATGAAATAAATATATCATATTTTAATCCATAAGATACCTAAATTTTATTTATACTTTTGTATATGAGGTTAATATTCAATTTTCCACATTACTTTTCTTAATGGTCACATCACCAAGTTACTATTCTATTGGCATAAGTTCCTTAAATTCTAGAAATACCATCTTATTTCACTGATTCATAATTTTTATAGTTTTTATTGTTTTATAAATGTTATTTTATGTAATTTATAATATATTTAATAATTAGAAGAAGAGAATTAGCATTGATAAAATTCTATTTTATTACATTGGATCAATAAAATGAGGTCGTTTCATTACATACATCATTAGAGGCACAATAAGACTCGTATGCCATGTATTTTCCATGACACATATGATTTAAAAGTAAATTTATCTATTTAATATTATTGGTTACTTTATTATTAAATTTAAATTTGATGAAATTCCCTATATTTTTGAAAAACACAACTGATGCTTAAGGTTCCTATATTAACCTAAAAGTGTTTCCCTACATATGATAAACTAGACACCTTGAGCAGTTAGTTGTGGCACATTGAGTCACAGACCCTGAGTCACATGGGATGGAATGGATTAAGTGGACACAAAATTTCAATTTATAAGTATTATAGGCCCTTATAAATTGGAAATGGATATCCATCAAATTCAACCATTAGAATAGATTTAGAAACACAAATTATTAAAAAGTAAAAAGAATGACTTTTATAGTGAAATGCTTATCTTTTCCACAGGACACGAGAACCATAGCCGACCCTAGTTTTGGGTAGTTGGGGTGTCTATTATGGTTATATTTTTCCTATAATGACATCTATCCATATCCTAGACCTATATTTAGGATAATACAGAGCTCTGTGATCCATTCATCTGAAGGATATGCACCTATCCTAGATATATATCATTAATTATTTCAATTGTTAAGATCTCTTATGAGGTGTGTATTTGGAAATATAGAATCTTGCCTCCATGATCTACTCCATTCATACGCCATGAAGTGATGACCATGCACCTAATATTTTGGGACTTTAGCCACCAGTTATCACTTGTGAAGTGCCAGCAATGGAACTTATTTCTAATCCAGATATGGACAATGACACCCAGCTCCTAGAGGGATTTATATGTATGTTTTTGTATGTGAAAGGTGTTTCAAAACCTACCCTGAGTATGGAAGATTTAACTTAGGATTTATTGTAGTAGCATCCGACCACCTTTTGAGGGATAGTGGACCTCATGCAACTAAGTTTTGGTTATAATATATTTTTTATATGTTTAAGTATCTAGAGATACCTCTAGAGAAGAGGGTAATCACCACTCTCTATATCTGATATGATTCTTATAAGCGATGGTGGGATGTTATTACCCAGGTAGATCAACTCAATGATATGGGCTGGGAAGATTTCGAGATGAATTTATATGAAAATTTGTTTCCAAAAAATATGAGGGGCCACTAAGATAGAGAGTTTATGAACCTATAGAAGGGGGGCATGTTTTTTATGGAATAATCTTCTAGTTTTACTTGTTATATCATTTCACTCCTACTCTATTGGGTAATGATATAATGAACACCAAGAGATTTTAGGATTTTCTAGTATACATCATCTAGTTGTAGGTCAATATTTTTAGGATGAACACTATTTCATAGAGAGTCAACCATAACATCATTAGAGGGAAACATTTGGAGGAAGACTATGGTGTAAATTATGGTTGTTCAACACCTAGATATAGTAGTGTTTCTTCTAGTGGTCAAAAGAATTGTTTTGAGGCTACACACAGAGGCAACATTTGTATGGTTCCCTGCCCTGATAGTTTCTTGATATGTCACTAGTGTGGGAATTCAGGACATACAAATCCTAAATATTTATCAGATCCAGTGGAATGTAGTGGATGTTATAGGATAAAGTATATCTATCACTTAAACATGAGTTTTCTATCTATGATTAGAGTAATGATATTTTCACCCAATCAACATTTTTGAGTGAGTATTGTAGTATCTCATCTAGAGCGTAGCTGGAATACCATCGACCATCTAGGATAAGTTGGTGGTCAATCTAGAGGTTGCCAGACTCATTATTTTCGGTGTGAGTAGAGAAAGATTTATCATGAAAGTTGGGATATGACTCTAGGTTTTGGTACAAACCAATTTCATGCAGTATGACTTACGCTAGTGGAATATAGAGCGAGACCTTCTATAATTCAAGGGAAATTCTAGTATCCTCTACATTATTTTATTCTATATTTGACATAGGCACATCCCACTATTTTAGATATGAAGCAATCATGGAGTGTCTGGACCTCAAGATAGAACATTTATGTGGTGTAATGACGCTCGAACCCCTATTAGAATCTGATCTGAGAGTGTATGTTGTTGGAAATAGTTCACCTTGGAGATAGGTGTATTTATTCTCAAATTGATCCTTTTCAAACATTATAATAAGTGATTTGATTTAATCATTAGGATGAACTGGTTAGTTCTCTATAGATCCCATATTTCCTTCCATTATTGGAGGGTGTCATTCATATCACTTGAGGCTGGTAGAAATGTGCATAAGGGATAATGAGATGTTATTTCATCTAGATTTGGACCTGATAAGAAGAGGTTGGGTGGTGTGATAACTTATATTTCCAATATTTTCTTGGATGACCAGGGGTAACAACCTACTATTTCCCTTCTATAATAGAGAATTTCAAGGATGTCTTATGTAAAAACTTTCTTAGGATGCCTACATTGAATAATGTAGAATTTTCTATTTATCTAGTTCCAATAGAAACACCAATTTCCATTGCCCCTTATAGGATTCATCATATGGATCTTCTCGAGATCAAGAAATAGTTGAAGGATCTTTAAGAAAACGGATTTATCCACCCCAACACTTCTCCTTGGGATTAACCAATCCATTTTTCTATGAATTTGGAGGGTACCCTTATGATCATCATGGATTACCATCGATTGAATCATATTATGGTCAAGAACCAGTATCCACTACCTATGATATAACACATCTTCAATTAGGTGTAAAGGGAATGGTTTTTTCTAAATTTATGTTTGTGTTCGGGAAACCATTAAGTGAATGTAAGGATATCAGACATACCATGAAAAGATTATATGAGAATATATGATCTATATGAGTATTTTTCCACGCTGATTGGTCTAAGGAATGCACCTTCTTTTTTCATGGCTCTAATAAATCATGATTTCCACCCATACTTGGATTCATTTTTGGTGGTCTATGGGGATGAAATCTTAGTGTATTTATGTTGTAGACACAACCATGCCCATCATCTTGAGATTGGTATAAATACACTAATGGAGAATATTATTTATTAAATGATTATAAAATTCAACTTTTGGATTGATAATGTCCACTTTATAGGTCATATCATCTTGGAGTCTGGATTTTCATTAGACCTAGAGAATATGAGAGCTGTAGTTTCTTAGGAACAACCCATGAATTTTTTTGACATACAATGTTTCTTGGGTCTATATAGATATTAGAGACGCTTCATCCAGGATTTCTAATTCTATGATGTGCTGCTTGTGGGACTGAATAAAAATGGTGTGAAATTCAAATAGTCATAATCTCATTAATCATCCTGTAAATAGTTAAAGGGAATACTGACTTCAGTGCCAATGCTAATTATTCCAAATCCAGGAAGGAGTATTACTATTTGCGGTGATGCATCACGTATCAGGTGTTACTCTATTCTAAAGCTGGATGAGTGATCCATCATGCACGAGTCCCGTCATTTGAGGCCTCATGATCATAATTACACAAAAGACAACATTGACCTAGATATTTTAGTTCATGACTTATTCTTTGGGAGACACTACTTACTTGGAGATCATTTTGTGGTTTACATTGATCATAAAAGCCTCAAGTACGTCCTTACACTGTGATATCTCTATCTCAGGTGGTGTATATGTGTTGAGTACACGAATTTGTTTCATTTAGAGATTGTCTACATGCCTAGAAAAGGTACTACTGTAGCTGCTAATCTGATCTAGATGACTCAAACATAGGTGGTTCCGGAGGCTAGTGGAGAGTGGGAACTTATGGGCTTGTTTTTGAGATTCATGTTGAGGTTCAAAATTATCATTGGGAACCTACCCTCTAATCCTTAGTGGAGACCTCTAAACTTCTAAAATGGGTGAGTTTGAGACAACTATATGATCCCAAAGGCATAGTCCTAAAGGAATGTGGCTCAGATAATGATTATTCTTCTAATTGGACCATAAATGGGGATGATACATTACACTTTCATGGGCGTGCATGGGTTCTAATAGACATCAGAGATGAGATGATGTGGGAATTTCATACCTTATCTAGGGTAGTTCATCTCTCTGTACCAAAGATAAATTGTGATTTACAATTCTAGTATTGATGGCCTGGTATGAATGGGATATTTCCAGCTTTATCACTTGGTGTTCCACCTATGAGCATGTGTAGGAAAAACATCAGCAACATGTAAGGATTTTACCACCATTTTTCATTCCTGAGTGGAAATAGGATGGTTTTTCTATTGATTTCATGGCTAGTTTACCTATATCAACTTATTATAATGATATAGTTTGGGTTTTTGATTATCATTTGATGAAGGTCACACAATTTTTACGCTTATGAAATACCTTCTATGTAGATGAGCTTGGAATGGTATATGTTAGGGAGGCCATATATTTTCATGTATATCATTGTTCAATATTTTTTGATAGAGATCCTATATTTATGTCATGATTCATGTTGGGGTTGGAGAAGACCATGGGTTCATAGGTGCTTCATAGAATGACCTATCACACTTAGACTGATGGATAGACATAGCATAAGATTTAGGTGTTAGAGGAAATTCTCTCTCCATGCATCCTTGATTTATGGGGTCCTATGAGAAACAAATACCCCTAATTGATATTGTTTATAATAATAAATTTAATTCAACCATTGGGATAGATCTTTATGAATCCTTATATTTTAGCCCTTTTTGTTCACCTCGATCGTGGATAGAGGTAGGGGAGACAACTTTTCATGGACAACGTCTCATCTAGGAGACTACATATAAGGTCTAGTTAATTAGAAAGTTTATGATAACATCTTATTCCAAATAGGATTCATATGATAACTGAAACTGAAAACCTTTTTTGAGGTTGGATATATGGTTTTCTTTCATGTTTTCCCAGTTTAGACCTTCAACTTATTCAGAAGTATGGTTACCTCTTACATACATTAATATGAAATTTTTAGTTTATGAAATGGGTTGGGAGAGTGGATTACCAGATAAAACTTCTTTAGGGATATCAGTCTATGCATGATGTTTTTTATATATCCAATTTTCGCCATTATTATCCAAAAACATCACATTTTTTTCATCATGATTAGGTTGGGTTGGATGTAGATGAATTTTTTGTGGAGTATCCAGTATTTATCATGGATTAGAGCCCAAAGAAACTGCATGGAAAGTCAGTTTATTTGGTATAGGTGATATGATATCATAAAAAAGTACAGTATAAGACCTGGGTGCATGAATCTGATATACAAGCTTAGCGGCCAGATTACTTTTCTTATCATATATATTTACCCTCAGAAGCCAAATCAAGGATGAGTTTCCTTAAGGTGGGGAGGTTTTAGTGATCCAACCTATCATGAGTGCATGGATAATTTTTTTTCAATTAAAATTCCTTTGATTAATCTTGTTAAATGTGAACTATGGCCTATAGAAAGTCCCATGAGAATTTGGGGATTTTTCAGAGCCCGAAGATCTAAGAATAAGGGAAAAAGGGTACGCCGCATGGTTCTCGCATGGTTGGTACTAACCATATGGGGTTACCGTGTATGGGACTTTTGAAGTTTTAGGGACCAAAAAGATTTTATACAACTATACGAATTGAAGTGCATGACCTTGAGATATTTCAGACATATTTTCTATAGATATTTTCACAGTTTCTGCATGGTTAGGGAAACAATGCACCTTAACCATGGTGGGTTCCTCCTTGGACAGTGATGAGAGGATATTTTGTGCATGGTTTGGTCAAATCATATGACCAAACCTTTCAACCCTATTTTTTATGGTGAAAATTCTAAAATTACCTTAATAAACCTAAAAAATAAATCCTCTTTTACCCATTTATATTTCTAGTGGAGGAGCACCACTTTCTCTCTCCTGAAGGCTATTCTCCCTTCTCACCTTGGTATTTTGATATATTCCCTATTAAAACTCAAAATCAAATGTTTTCTATAACGACACACACTTTAAAAACATTGTAATTACTTTAGAATTTAAGCATTCTTATTAAAACATATAACAAAACCATGATAGGACGGTATAGGTATAGTGTCTTTAGAAACTGGAAAGCATAAAGAACTGGTTCATAAATCAACTTCATTGTCTCCCGTTTATTTCATTGTATCTAGAGTCCCTTTTTGGAATATCCTACATAATACACTTCTTCCTAACCTGGGGAAAAGAAAACATACAAAGGGTGAGATGAAATGCTCAGTAAGGGAAAACAAAGTAAATATCAAACATATCATATTCATAATAACATAACATTTTGAAATATTTTCCTACAAAAGAGATCATAATATCATGACATGGGATAAATCATAGTAGTGCAATGAAATCCCAATATTCATAGCATAATACATGATAACTTGTGTAATACACACATTATCATAAAAAATCATTTCATATTATTCAAGAATCATCGCCAAGACCATCATAGTGGATAAATTCCGTTACTGAACCGAGTTCACTCCTCGTTCCAGTGTTGTATCACTGAACCATATTAACTTGCTGTTCCAGCCATGTCTATCTCAAGAGATATAAATATTTACCTAATGCATTAGAGGGAGATATAAGTCCCACCCATCTCATAATGAAACCATTCTTATGTGTTCCATAAAATCATAAATCATACATTATAGCATAACCCATGTAATAAAAATGGGATTCTTGAACATCAGGTCATCATAACATAATCCATATAAGATAAAGGACTTCATAAAAATAATTCCATCATAACATCATCAAATCAATGTAATAATAAGGATAGAAACAAATCATTATATAATATTATATGTAAAATAATTTTGATAAAACACTTGAATTCTGTTCTTGAGGAAAATATCCTTTCTTTTTCAAAATCATTTTCTTTTCTCAAAATGAAATACAATTTTAAAGAAATGAATTTTAGTTGAAAATAATCATGAAATATTGTATAGGAATATTCATGAAAATATGGTATTATGAAACAGTAAAAATCCATTCATTCCATATAAGTTAAAAAAACATTCTTTTTGTACTTTTACCGAAAAAGTCAAAAAGTACCTTATATGGTAAACAAAAGAATTATTCCTTCAATGAAATGTGGTTAAATTCAACAAAGGGTAAAAATGACTTTAAAAATACATGGAAGAATATTAAGCATTTTACGAAAACATTTTTAGAAAACATGGACATGGATGATAAATATGCCCCATTAAATTCTGAAGTATAAACAATCTCAGATAAAAATGAGATTAAGAAATTTTCCCTTACCTTATGTCTGATATGCTTTGTACGTATTCGAACCTCCTCTTCTTTGACATGCCTATTCTAAACCACCTCTTAGGGAACTAAAGTTGTTCTTTGAAGAAGACCAAGACCTCTAGTATGTTTATAGGGAAGTGGAGAATAGAAATTGGCAGGGGTTGGCTGAGCTTGAAGGCTCAAAGTGGTGTGAGGAGGAGAGGGAGGAGGTGCCCTTTTATAAGGTTGGAGAGGGGCACTATTGGAAACATAAGAAAAATTAATTTATAATAAATTAAAACCCCACTTAAATACCTCAAAAATGACTTAATTTGATGATGAGATGAGATAAGGTTGTAATCTCATCATCCAATAAAATTTAGACATGTTGGGAATTTATTTTAAACCTTATCAAATTGATTTATCCATATTAAATCTATTTAATTTTATTTGCAGTAATAATATTCTAAATTATAAATTGTTATAAAAAATTACTTATGTGTTTTTAATTGATCATAATTGGATAATTTATGACATTGTAAACCATATAAATTTCAATTTATAATTTTTAAATATTTTTGTGATTTATAAAAAAAAATTATAATATGTTATTTTTATAAAATAACATTTGTGTCAATTTTGACACTATTCATTTATTGGAATTAAATAACATCAAAACAGAGGATATATTCAAAAAAAATATTTAATAGACTCCTAAAATGCTGTATTAGCCTTGAAAATTCGTGGATCACATTAGATAGTTCATATAATATTTATTTTAATATTTTTAAAACCATTTATTTGATATTTCAATCAATAAAATAATTTCAACATCCCTATTGTGTCATCATTAATGATAATTATTTAGTCCCTAAAATTTTTAAATAAATTCAAATGATGAAGATACTTTTATAATATTTTTGTAGATTAATAATTTTCTATGTTTTATGATTTTTATCACTAAATTAAAATTATTATAGTCATAAGATATAAGAGAGTGACATGTTGTCACTTTCTTTGGTTTTAATTATAATTATATCATTTCCATGGTCAATAGTCCATGAAACGAATCAATTCTGACCCTTAGGTGATATGGGTTGACTTTTATTCATCCAATAGAATTTTGGCATGTGGTAGGGTAATTTTATAATCTTATTTTTACCCTTAATTAACCGATTTACCTTTAACTATAGTAAATAAAAATTACCGTACTTACTATTCATAATTAAAAAAATAAAAGTAACCTATTATCATAATTTGGACCCAGTGAATCCAAATATGGAATCCATTTTTCAGAATTCAAGACACAGAAGTTTCAGTAATTAATTTAAAAATAATCCCATTGTTAAGGAAACGGGTTTTAAAAGTTAAAACAGTGTCAATGATTTAAATGTTTTTACCTATGAATTCAATGTAAAATTAATGGAAATGATATAAATTATATTAAATGGTAAAAATATATTCTATTTATACTTTAGAACCATTAAATTTTATCAATTAACCATATAAATTATCTTGATGAAAAAAAAGTTATTTTTAAGAAAAATTAGCGTATTTTTACTATTCATCAAAATATGAAAGTCATCAAAATATGAAATTCATCAGAAAAGTATCAAAAAATTTTCCAATGTAAATTTTTATATACTGATTCAGAATAATAAGTTTATTTTATAAAATTAAACTTATAAACTTGTCAAAAATTATATTTAAAATGGGTGTGCCATCAAAAGGCGGTAAAACTGCATTTTTTGAAAAATACTTCTTTTATCTGAAAAATTGATTTGGTTTTCATATCTCATTATAGAAAATGTGTAAGATGAATTATAATGATATAAAATTAAAAATTATGTTAATACTATTCATAATGTCTAGTTCATAATATTATAAAAATATATCATTGTTTAGTGAAACTCGGTATTGCGTACAAAATAAGCTATCGATAAGGTTGCTCTTGCCTGTAACGCAAGCCAAGATAGTGTTGTGTGTAGTGAAAGATTACTTTGGTGTTGCGTATAACATAAGAAATTAAAAAAAAACTATTTCTCATAAAATCCCAGTGTGTTACATTCTACCACCCTTAAAATGAATTTCGCCCTCGAAATTCGTCGCTTCGTAACAAACAGATGAGGATACCTCTCCCTTATCATATCCTCAAGTTACCATGTAGCTTTTTCTAATTGGTGGTTACTACATAAAACTTTAACCAAGTGAGTGGTCTTGTTTCGTAGAAATTTTTTGCTACGATCCTGAATCTCTATCGGCTGTTCTTCATAAGAAAGATCTTTCTCCAGCGGCACAACTTCTGAGCTTAGTACATATGAAGGATCAGGTATGTACTTCCTCAGTAGAGATACATGGAACACATCATGAACTTGAGAGAGATTTGGTGGAAGTTCCAATTGGTAATTTACCTTCCAAACACGATCCAGTATTTCGAAAGGACCGATATACCTAGGGATTAGCTTTCCCTTCTTTTTAAATCTAATTACTCTCTTCCAAGGAGATATTCGTAAGAACACTTTATCACCCACTTCAAACTCTAGGTCTTTTCATTAATTGTCATCATAACTTTTTTGTCGACTCTAAGTTGCTCTTATGTATTAATGATTAGGTCTAACCTTTTCTGCTATCTCATCAACAAGATCAGGTCCTAATAGCTTTCTTTCCCCAACTTCATCCCAGAAAGTTGGAGTTCTGTATTTCTTTCCATAGAGAGCTTCATAAGGAGCCATCTGAATACTAGATTGAAATCTATTATTATAAGAAAATTCCACCAATGGAAGGTGTTGATCCCAACCACCTTTGAAATCCATAGGTAAAGCTCTCAATATGTCTTCCAGAGTTTTAATTGTCCTCTCAGAATGACCGTCTATCTGTGGATGGTAAGCCGTGCTGAAACTCAACTATGTATCTAGAGTATGATGAAGAATTTTCCAAAACATCAAGGTAAAACTCAGATCCCGATGAGATATAATGGAAAGTGGTACTCCATACAATCTTACCACTTCCTTTACATATATCTTGGAAATCTGATCAAGATAGAAATACTCTCTAATAGAAATGAAGTGTGATGACTTGGTAAGATGATCAACAATAACCCATATATAATTATTACCTTTGGATGTTTTAGGAAGTCCAGTGACAAAGTCCATAGTGATGTTTTCCCATTTCCATTCTGGTATGGGTAATGGTTGTAACATCCCCTTAGAATTTTCTCTCTCAGCTTTAACTTTATGACAAATCAAGCATCGAGAGACATATTCAACAACATCTATTTTCATGCCATCCCACCAGAAGTACTCTTTCAGGTCCCTATACATCTTCGTGATTCCAGGGTGAATAGAAAATGATGAACTATAAGATTCATCTAAAATTTACTTCTTTAATTTTGGGATGGGAGGAACACAAACCTGATTCCTGAACCTTATTATTTCATCACAATCAATGTAGAATTCAGGAACATTTCTCACCTTCTTTTGTAACTCTACATCTTCTTTCTGTGCCTCTTTAATCTACAAATGTATAGATTTTTGAACATTCATTTGAGAAAGATAAGATTTTTCCACTTACATTATAATTCCAAGATACATCCTTTATAAATCCATAAATATTCAATCTTTTGTGACCCTCATCATGGATAAGCTAGCATGGTCTTGTCGACTTAATGCATCAGCCACCTTCTTTTGTAACTCTATATCTTCTTTCTATGCCTCTTTAATCTACACATGTATAGATGTTTGAAAATTCATTTGAGAAAGATAAGATTTTTCCACTTCCATTATAATTTTATGATACATCCTTTGTAAATCCATAAATATTGGATCTTTTGTGACCCTCATCATGGATAAGCTAGCATGGTCTTGTCGACTTAATGCGTCTACCACCTTATTTGCTTTCCCAGGGTGGTAATTTATGGAGTAGTCGTAATCCTTAATCAAATACAACCATCTTCTTTGGCGCATATTCAACTCCTTTTGTGTGGAAATATACTTTAAAATTTTATGATCAGTATAAATATCACATTTTCACCATAAAGATAATGACTCCAAATATTTAAAGCAAAGATTTCCACAGCTAACTCCAAATAATGAGTTGGTTAATTTTGCTCATGGATTTTCAACTATCGTGAGGCATAAGCTATCACTATATCATTTTTCCTGAGAACACACCCCAATCCCTTCATGGATGCATCACTATAGTTCACAAACCTTTCTCCACTACAAGGCTATGTGAGCATAGGTGCACTGGATAACCTTCTTTTTAACTCCTTGAAATTCTATTCACAATCCTCTGTCCAAACAAACTTAACTCCTTTTCAATTCAACCTGGTGAGTGGATTAGATATTCATGAAAAATATATCACAAAACTTCGATAATATACAGCCAAACCAAGAAAACATTGGATATTAGTTACTGTTGTTGGTTCCGACCATCTTTTGAAAACCTTTATTTTTACTGGATCCACAGATATCCCCTCTTTTGAGATTATGTGACCCAAAATTCACACTTTGTAAATTTGGCATAAATATTATCCTTTCATAGGGTCTTTAATACAATTCACAAGTGATCTTCATGTTCTTCCTTTCTCTTTGAATAGAAAATAATATCATATATAAAGACTACCACAAAATGATCAAGATAGTCTCTAAAGACTCTATTCATTAGATCCATGAAGATATCAGGGGCATTAGTAAGCCCAAATGGCATCACTATAAATTCATTGTGTCTATACATTGTACGAAAATCCATCTTTGGTATATCCTCCCTTTTGACCCTTAATTGATGATACACTGAGCGAAGATAAATCTTGGAAAAGTATTGAGCTCCGCATAGTTGGACAAATAAGTCATCAATGTGTGGGAGAGGATATTTCTTCTTGATAGTGATCTTGTTAAGTTCTCGATAATCAATGCAGAGTCTCATTGATCCATCATTCTTCTTAACAAACAGAATAGGTGCTCCACAAGGTGATGCACTAGGGCATATGAATCCCTTATCAAGATTCTCTTGGAGTTGCTTCTTCAATTCCTGCAACTCAATTGGGTCCATTCTATAAGGTGTCTTTGAAATGGGCATAGCACCCGGTATGAGTTCTATTGAAAACTCAACACCACTATTTGGTGGAAGACCTTGAAATTCCTCTAGAAATTCATCATCAAACTCTCGTATAATGGGAATAATCTTAATCATGAGTTTCTCTACAACCATTTGAGATAAGTAACCTTCATTTATTAGAATCAAGACCCATAAGATGGAAGAAATATCCATCTAAAGGTTATGTTCATCCTTGCATCGATAAATGATCATTGATTGATAAAGAATATGAAACGTGACTTCCCTTATTTGGAAATTGATATGAGCTCCATATAAAGAAAGCTAGTCCGTGCCAAGAATCACATCAAATTACACTATAGGAAGGATCACAAGATTTTCAGGAAGCACTTTCCCACAAACTTCAATCGGAGAATAATTGTAATCTTTTGATGCGACTGTTGTGCCATTAGGAGTTGTCATAGCTAGCTCAACATCTAATCATTGGGGTAGTACGGCGATACCCTTAAAAAATTCTTCAAAAATAAAAGAGTGGGTGGATCCAGAGCCAAATAAAACATTTTCTACTTTAGAGTGGATGGTAAGTGTACCTTTTTCCACTTTGTTATCGTACTCCACATTGCCGATAGAAATTTCATGTGACTTTCCATTGTCCTTGGCCTTAAGAGTTTTTTGTCATCGATCATCATAAAAAACCCTTGGATTAGGGAATTTCTTTTCATAATGCCTCATTTCCTTGCACTTGTAACATTGATGTGTAGGGGGTGCATTCTATGTAGCATTTTCTTTGTTCGCATCATTAGACATCTTTTTCCCATCACTGAAGAATTAAATTGCTCGATGACCTTCTTATCCACACATAAAACATTTACTTGTCCCTTTAAGACAATTCCCTTCATGTTTCTTTCCACACTTTGAGCATAAGGGAAGACTCATCTTCATTTCAATGTGGTCTTTAGATTTTCCCTTGAATTCAATTTTCCTCTTCTTATCAAACCCATATGTCTATTGGGTTACTCCAATCTCCATATCAACCCTGAGAGAACATCGAACAATTTCCTCATAGCTATTGAAGTCCCTTATAGCTAATGCCCTTCAGAGACTTGGTTTTAAGACACTAATGAATCGATCGATGTTACTCTCAGGTTGGATAATAATCCTAGAAGTGTACCTCGAAAGTCTTGGAAAATTTGATTCATAGGTACCAACATATTCATCATCCTTTTGCTTCAGTTCAAGAAACTTCTTCTCCATCTTTGTTCGAATAATACGAGGGATGTACTTATTGAAAAATAAGTTCTTGAACTCATCCCATTCCATGGACTCAATTTCATCCCTTTTCCATGTATTCTTGACAAGATTCCACCATTGGTCAACTTCACCTTCCAAACGATATACTACTAAGATGACTTTATCATGTTGAGAACATAAAAGGACTGAAAATATCTTTTCAGTGGTATTGATCTATTTTTCATCTCCTAATGGATCAGAAGAACTGCTGAATGAAGGTGGACACTGCCTCATGAAGGATTCTACAGAATGTTGCTCCCTCCTTTTCTCGTTTGGAATTCTTGCATGATTTATATCTTGAGAATGTTGTGTGAGCATGGCTACAAATTTTTCATTCATGCTCCCATAACATTTGGTTGCTCAAGGGGACAATCATTGCATTTCCTATCGCATTCCTCATTAACACGGTTCCTTCGGGTTCCGGCCATTGACTAAAACCAAGAAGCATAGTGTGAGAAACACTAATCATAATAATAAAACCACAGAGTCATGAATAAAATTTTACACCTTAGGTCTTATCATAGGTTATTCATGGACATTTCTAAAACACTGATATTTTGTTATATTCCGAGACATATCCTTAGGGTTCTTACTAAGGCTTTCACATCCTAGTTTCCAATGGTTGACTATACCTTTCCTCTGATACCAATTATAACGACCCATACTTTACATAAATTGTAATTACTTCATAATCGAAGCATTCTTATTATAACATAAAATAAAACCATGATAGTACCGTACAGTTATATAGTCTTTAGAAACTGGGAAGCATAAAAAACTGGTTCATAAATCAACTTCATGGTCTCTCATTTATTTCATCATATCTAGAGTCCCTTTTTGGAATATCCTACTTAATACCCTTCTTCATGACATGGGGAAAAGAAAACATACAAATAGTGACCTCAAATTCTCAGTAAGGACAAAAAAAGGAAATATCAAACCTATCATATTCATAATAACATAACATTTTGAAAATCTTATCCTGTAAAAGAGATCATAATATCATGACATGGGATAAATCATATTAGTGAAATGAAATCCCAATATTCATAACATAAGACATGATACTTTGTGGAATACACACATAATCATAGAAAATAATTTCATATTAGTCAAAACTTATCGGCAAGACCATCATAGTGGATAATGTCCATTACTGAACCGAGTTCACTCCTCATTCCAGTCATGTATCACTGAACCAGATTAACTTGTCAAATCCAACCATGTCTATCTCATGAGATATAAATCTTTACCCAATGCATTGGAGGGATATATAGGTCCCACCCATCTCATAATGAACCATTCTTATGTGTTCCACAAAATCATAAATCATATATCATAGCATAACCCATGTAATAAAAATGGGATTCATAACCATCATGTTATCATAACATAATCCATATAAGATAAAGGACTTCAAAAAAATAATTCCATCATAACACAATCAAATCAATGTAATAATAGGGATAAAACCCAATCCCCATATCAACTTAGATGGAAAATAATTTTGATAAAATACCTGAATTCAGTTTTTGAGGAAAGTATCCTTTCTTCTTCAAAATCATTTTCTTTTCTCAAAATGAAATAAAATTTTAAAGAAATTATTTTTTGTTGAAAATAATCATGAAATATTTCATAGGAAGCTTCATGGAAATAATGCATTATTAAACCATAAAAATCTGTTCATTCTATATAAGTTAAAAAAACAGTCTTGATGTACTTTTTCTGGAAAAGTCAAAAAGTACCTCGTATGGTATACAAAAGAAATATTCCTTCAATACAATGTGGTAAAAGTCAACAAAGGGTAAAAATGACTTTAAACATACATGGAAGAATAGTAAACTTTTTAGAAAAACATTTTTAGAAAACACGGACATGGATGATAAATATTCCCCATTAAATTCTAAAGTACAAACAATCTCGGATAATAATGAGATTGTGAGATTTTCCCTTACCATAGGTCTGATATGCTTTGTACGTATCCAAACCTCCTCTTCTTCGACATGCCTCTTCTAAACCTTCTCTTCAAGAATGAAATTTGGTATTTGAAGAATACCGACACCTCTAGTATGTTTCTAGTGAAGTGGAGAAGAGAAATTGGCAGGGGTTGGCCGAGAATGATGGCTCAAAGTGGTGTGAGGAGGAGAGGGAGGAGGTTCCCTTTTATAAAGGAGGAGAGGGGCACCTTTGGAAACATAATAAATATTAATTTATAATAAATTAAAACCCCACATAAAAACCTCCAAAAATGACTCAATTCAGATATGAGATGAGATATGGTTTTAATGTCATCATACAATAAAATTTATACATGTTGGGAATTTATTTTAAACATTATCATAAATATTTATCCTTATTTAATCTATTTAATTTTATTTGCGGTAATAATATTCTAAATCTTAAATTTTAATAAGTAATTACTTGTGTGTTTTTAATTTTCCATAATTGGATAATTTATGACATTTTAAACCATATAAATTTCAATTTAAAATTTTTAAATATTTTTGTGATTTTTAAACAATTTTATAATATGCTATTTTTATAAAATAACAGTAGTTTCAATTTTGACACTATACATTTATTTGAATTTAAATAAAATCCACAGAGAGGATATATTCGAACCAAAATATTTAATAGACTCCTAACATGTTATATTCATCTATAAAATTCGTGTATCACATTAAATAGTTCATATAATATTTATTTTAATTTTTTTAAAACCATTTATTTGATATTTCAATCAATAAAATAATTTAAAAATCCCTATTTTTTCATCATTAATGATAATTATTTAGTCCCTAAAAATTCTAAATAAATTCACATGATGTATATAATTTTATATTATTTTGGGATACTATTCATGTTCTAAGTTTTATGAAGTTTATCAATAAATTAAAATTATTACACTCATAAGATATAAGAGAGTGGCATGTTGTCACTTTCTTTGGTTTTAATTATTATTATATCATTTTCATAGTAAATAGTCCATGAAACAAATCTATTCGTACCCTTAGGTGATATGGGTCATCTTTTATTCATCCAATACAATTATGGAAGGTGGTAGGGTAATTTTATAATCTTATTTTTACCCTTAATTACCTAATTTACCTTTAACTATAGTAAATAAAAATTACCGTCGTTACTATTCATAATGTAAAAAAAATAAAAGTAACCCATTATCATAATTTGGACCCACTGAATCCAAATATGGAATCCATTTTTCAAAATTCAAAACACAGAAGTTTCAGTAATTAATTTAAAATTAATCCCTTTGTTAAGGAAACATGCATTAAAAGTTAAAACACTCTAAAAGATTGAAATGTTTTTACCTATGAATTCAATGTAAAATTAATGGAAATTATATAAATTATATTAAATGGTAAAAATATATTCTATTTATACCTTATAACCATTAAATTTTATCATTTAACAATACAAATTATCTTGATGAAAAAAAGTTGTTTTTAAGAAAAATTAGCATATTTTTACTATTCGTCAAAATATTAAAGTCATCAGAAAAGTATCAAAAAGTTATCCAATGTAAATTTTTATATCCTAATTCAAAATAATAATTTTATTTTGTAAATTTTATCTTATAAAATTATCAAAGATAATATTTAAAATGGGTGTGCCATCAAAAGGCTGTAAAACTACATTTTTTGAAAAATACTTCTTTTATCCGAAAAAATGATTTTGTTTTAATATCTCATTATAGAAAATGTGTAAGATGAATTATAATGTTATAAAATTCAAAATTCATTTAATACTATTCATAGAGGATATTTCATAATATTATAATAATATATCATTGTTTTGTGAAACTCGGTATTGCGTATAACGCAAGCTATCGAGGAAGGTTGCTCTTGCGTGTAACGCAAGCCAAGCCAGTGTTGTGTGTAGTGAAAGATTTCTTTGGTGTTAAGTATAACATATAAAATTAAAAAAAAATATTTCTCATAAAATCTTAGGGTGTTACATTTTCAGTTATGTTGGATCATTATCGGTAATCACTTGAATCCCCTTCCATATTTTCTAAGTTTGTATTCTAGTCTATTGTGCTACTTGGTTGCAAGCTCATTCACCCTATTTTTAGAGATTTTGTTCGTTATTTAGTTTTCTTCCAAATTATTTGTAATATAAATCTGGAACTGGATGGGGAGTCATATACCGTCCTAATGTAGTTTTTCTAGTTTTTTTCCATAAAAAGAAGTTTTTTTTCTATAGCTGCTCTATTGTGACCCAAACCAGTCTTTAATTTTCATTTTCTATAAATGATTTCTTCTATTCCAAATAAATGTTTCACACATTGATATACTACCGAGGATCATATTTTATTAGTTAGATAATGTTGAACTCTATCACATCCACCCCTTGGGTGAGACAACTTGAATTCCCCATCCATATTTAATTGATTAAATGACCAAATAACCTCCTAAGTACTTGGCTTGACTCATAAAAAAATTTTCCCTTCTAGGTAGTTGCCTAATTGATAATGGAAACTCATAAGTTCCTCATTAAACCATGAAATTGAATTCCTTGGTTTTTATTCATTGAAATGATTGTTTTAAATTGAACGGTTCACTTCATGAAGGTTAAATTTCTTAAAATAATTGAATGGTTTATTTGAAATCGATCATAAACGTTGGAAAGGACACACTGATCACTGCATGATTTTTAGATGCTTTATATCAAATGTGATACCTTGGTTTTATCAGGATCACTGATTAGGATTCTTATGAGGTGATGACTCATGTTACATATATAATTATGATTACACCATTGATATTAGCCATGTAGCGATGGTTATGGGACTTGTTGGTCTTGGAATTTTACTCTCCCTTACATCAGGTGTTGAGCATGATGTTTCACACCAATGCTACTATTTAGAGAGTGGGCCTGAGGAACCATGTACCATGCATCAATTTCTAACATGTTGACTCAGCCACCATCTTAAGTGACAATAATGACATCTATAATTCATCATGAGATGTAGGGATTGTACCCTTTCATGATATTCTAGTCTCTTTTAGACTAATAATAGATGATTTAGTTACATCCTGGTATAACCAACACCTAGTATATTTAGTATACAGTTACTTACATCTGCATGTACATAGTGCATATATGTGAATGCAATATATAACTATAGTATATATGTTGTTATTATATATATAGTTACTGATGTGACTATCATTCCATCCTGAGCTAAATATGGTAGACCAGCTAGGTGTCCTATTGGAACCTGAGAAGACTGGTGATTATTTATTCAACATTGTTTGTTATTCCATTACCTATAAATTGTTTATCTACGTACACTACTTGGATTACTTCTATATACCATTGGTGACAGCATACTGAGATTTCATATCACACCCAATTTGGGCCTCCTTTGGTACCCACTCCGATTACATGTATGAAAGTATGGATAAGGTTAGGCACCCTTATATGGATGCTTGAAATTTTCTAGTTATAGTTAGATCATTTGATAAGAGGATCGAGCATATGGTCTAGATTCTAGTGGAGTGGTATTTTTATTTTTTTTGAATTTTTGTAAAAAATGTTGTATATGCCATCCCCATGTTATAAGTTTTAATATAAGCATGTCAAGAGATCATCAATTATTTGACACAGAATATTGGTTCTTGATATTATTATTCAGTTGTTCAGTTATTTATGATTGTATATTTTATTAATATATCTGTTGTATGTTCTTTCACTATGGAATGTTACTAGTCCAGTATGATAGTGTCTATTTATATTATGCTTCTCCAATTGTCTGTAATTTATCATGTCCACTCTGCCACTCTGATATGAGGGTATAGTCTCCCCACTATACCACATTTACACCCTTGCTGCTAGTCATTAGCCTATGGCGTACAAGGTTGCACGGTGTAGGCCAAGTGACCCACCGGCTTGGAGCATGGTTTAAGTGGACCCTAGGCCGGGATGTTACCTCTAGGTTTTAGACAACCCTAACATTCTGGACAGTCTTATATCCCACAGGTATATAAGAAGTCTCACCTTAAGTCTAAATATCTATAGTTCTTTAATTAAGAGTTATTTAAAGTCCCAACATATTTTTTCTCTAAATATGATTGAATAATTAAAATAAAATAATTACATTGTAATAATAACCAACAAATCACTAACCTTAGTTGAACTAAATCAAATCATATATTATACCAAGAATGGGAATCCTTATGTTCTTGATATAAAATATATAAATGAAATTTAAACAATATAAATTTAGGATAAAAACATTTATATCTGAAAAAAATCATATATTAAGAATATATAATAATATAGATTAAAAATAAAATTGAAAAAGAATCCTAAATTTAATCATGTTAATTATGAAAACTTCATAGTTTAAGCATTATCACTTCATAAATCATGAATATAAAAAATTTATAATTCATTGAAATAGAATATGTATTTTCTATAATGTATAAATATAAATAATTTTAATTTATATATAAAATATAAACACTTCCTATTTGATATTTATATGATAAAGACATGAACATGTTTATATTTGAAATATATGATTCTTAAAAACAAGTATTATTCACAATGTTAAATCCATATAATCAATTAATATTAATAATTTTAATAATTTACATTATATAAATTTCTTACATTTTATTTTTAGTTAATAATTGATATCACCCAAAAAAAATAAATTTGGTATGGTTCAAAAATAGTTCCATGTAAAATAACTATAAACTTAGATCTAATCTTCCATGAAATTTTTTCAGTCTAATGTTTTTAAAATTAGACATTAATATGAATATTTCATATTTATTTAAATATTTGAAAAATATTATATTATGAAAATTTCATAAATAAAATGGTAATCATGAAACTTTAGTAAATTTAATAACTTATTTTAAATTGAATTATTTCTATAATTTATATATAGTTTATAAAAAACCAATTTTTAAATGATAATATTTTATTTGGATTTTTAAAATCTTATACCATGGACAATGATATACTAGTTTTTCAAGTGATTTTAGAAAACTCATATCTCCATGGCATAACACTCAGTGATATATTATATCATTTTCATAGCTGTGATTCATATCATAGATAAAAATATCACATGTTTCTTAGTGAAATATTATTAGTGTAATGGCCTCAAAATCCATGGATTACTTTTTAAAAAATTAAATGGTATTTTTATGAGACTATAATTTGTGACAAAACGTAATTCTGAGGGCTATGTTGTCTAGAATAATATTTTAAACTTTTTTTAAGTTTATCAATAAAATGTGTTAGCATATTTTTCTATCTTTTCAACCAGTTCCCAGATTGAAAATCCAAGGGAACTGTTGAACTCAGAACATTGAGATTTTCCATGTAAGGGCCTAACGTTGGCCAGAAAAGGCCAAAAGTGGATGTTAGTTTTTGGTAGTAAATAAAATAATTTAGTAACAATTATTTTATTTTAAAATCCATATAAATCCTATACAGTAACTCGGATTGGAAATATGAGAGTCTCGTTGAGCTCGTCAGGGATTGTTTCCCTTAGGTGGAGCTTAACATCGACATGTGCATGTTGAGGGTGAAAGTTTCTTTTATTGGTTTTTAAGAGAATTAAAATGGTGCATGTGCACAATTTTAGTAACTTCTAAAAAGGTTCTTGGATTCAAAATCTGAGGGAACAATTGCATTTAGAATGGAAACATTACCTAATAATGAACTTTACATCAACCATTGTGGGTCGACCGGAAAGTATAATTTTTTACTTTTTAAGAAAAAGTTAAAATAAAATAAATTGGATGTTTTATTTTATTTTTGAACATTTGAAACTGTTTCCTCGAAATAGAAAGTAACGCAATGAAGAAAAAATGTTTTTTCAATAACGAAAAAATGTAACGAATTTGTAATGTAGTGTAACAAAAAATGTAGAATCATGATTCGCCACTTAATGGATTTGTAAGGACCCAAGGTCGGGAGGGGGAGACACGAAATTTTGTTGAGAACACTTGAAAATTCATTGAAAAATGGCCAAAAATAGCAGAATCAATGAGCCGGATCAAACCACACGTCAGAATTTTGCGACCGATGAACACTGGTGGAACGAGGATCGACATGGCGACACAACTTCAATATATTCCTTTAAGTGATCCAATATCTAGGTAGGGGTTGTGTTTTAAGTTTGTTCTTCCCCATTCATAAATTTAACAATGAACACTGATCAACACATGAACTAGTTGACCCATAGATCATTATTCTTGTGGGAGGGTTTTTAGAGGGTTTATTCCTAGGAAATTAATGTCTCATATATTCCATGTTTTTATTTTATTCATTTTAAAACTTCTAATAGGTGATAAATAACACCGTGAAGAATGAAAATGAAGGTTTTTTTACTATTTTTTATGTTTGGATTTTCTCCATCCTTCTTCTCACGTTCATCATGTTCTTTGTGGGAACATGAATGTAGAATCATTGCGCACTTGTTCCTTGGCGTGACAAATCGAAAACAGAGATTTGACATTGTGACAACCCAACTGAGGTGCGGTGAAGATGGTGGAAGAAGAATTGACATAGCTCAGGGAAGGGATCAAAATGGTGTCTTGAACCCAAGGAAGTGAAGAGGGAGAACCGAGGGATTCTGAGCACCCTCCAGATTGAAGAACAGACCACCAGAGCATATCTGGTGGTCGACTAAAAACATTGTCGGGCCACTAGGGGCATGCCAGATGGGAGGGAGGCATGTCATGGTGGAGATGGAAGTGGTGACCGCTCGACTACTGCGTGAATGAGGTTATCGCCTGCAGCTGCGACATGAGTTGTACCCAGGGTGCAGGTCTATCCAGGAGACCTGGTCAGCTACACGGACAAGTTGGTGGCCCCGCCTGGTGGTGAGCTAACACGGCCATGCCGCATTCGGTCTGGGGGAGCCATCTCACTAATTATGCTAGGAATGTGGGGGGGGGGGGGTCGGGCGAGTGAGGGCTAGCCATGCCCAACCATTGGGTCAGGCAAGACCCCTGGCCCAACCGGTTCGAGTCATGCCCATTGGGTCAGTGGACCCGGGTCGGGTCGAACTGGACCTGGACCCAACCAGCCCCTGTTTCACAAAAATGCCCGTAACAATCAAACTGAGCATTTTTTTGATGAGATGTCTGTGGAATAGGGACCCTTACAACAACATGTTCCTTTGAGATACTCTAATAAGGTTTTTGAGTAATATGGAGGATGACTTATTCATTTGAAGAGTTTTTCCTCCCTGTATAAGTAGAATTTAGTCATAATCGGGCTGGTTCTTGTGATGGAATGTTAGGACGGTTACTCCCTCGAAGACTCAAGGTGAAGGTACTTCTTATCCCTATGCTTATTTATAGATAGGAATCCCCACATCATTTGTTTGGGTTTGTTTCCTTTCCTTAGTTTCCTCTGGGGGTGTTACTCCCCTAAAGGACTAGGGTGCGGGTTCTCAGAGATTTTTGTGAAGGAAGAGTTTGTAATCCCCTGTGGGACCAGGGAGGGGGTCCTCTGACCTTGGATTAGGTACTCCCCTAAAATAATAAGGCACGAGTCCTAAAAATATCACACTTATAGAGTCAGTACTCCCCTATTGGGTAGGAAGGGATTCCTCTATATTAGGATTCAGTACACCCCTTCCATTCTAGGGTGCATGTCCTCCATACACAGTGCTACAAAAGAGTCGGTACTCCCCTACTGTGCTAGGGAGCGGGTCCTCTAGCATGGATTCAGTGCTCCGCTGACTTAATTCGGTGTGGGTACCCAATAGAGAATAATATGATAGATTATTTACTTTCCTATATTACCAGGGTGTGGGTCCTCTAACCACTGAGTAGTACTCCTCTACCAGGTAGAGTGTGGGTCCTTGATATATGAAGTTGTACTCCCATACCAATTCAGGGTGTGGGTCCTTCATGATTATTACACCCCTATTGGAACTAGGGTGCAAGTCACCACTTACAGAGTCTTACTCCCCCATCTTTGAGTAGCGATGGGGAGTTGGTCCTCCATAAGAGTTGGAGCTCTCTATACTATAGGGAACATTTGCGTGGAGTGGCCCCTCCACATGATGAAAATTATTCCTAGATAGGATCTAGTGGTCCCTTGATAGATTGAGGTGTGGCCACTTCTAAAAAGGGTGACAGAGGTTTTTTGATATTGTTAGGAGTAGAGATACATTTTTCATGTACAATGGTGAGGGCGAGCCTCTCCACTTGGGTTTCCGTAGTCTTGCATTGGGTGAAAGATGATGAAGACAAAACCTCTAGTTCTGGGGACTGGAGCTGGAACCAGTATGATTTTCCTGATGGAGAACGTTCTCTCGTACGTACCATTAGTAATGGTAGAGTTGTTCCTAATGGAGTTTACATCTCAGAAGGGTGTCATCAGGGATGGAAAAGCTCATGGGGCATGCACTTCTGGTTTACCTGTTACACTTCGAGCCTTATATGGGAATCTTTGTACGGGTTGTGTGGTTGGGACCACATGTTTTATTAGTGGCTGAGACGATTATATCTGGATGTTCTTTGTATATGTATGGGTTTATACTTGTGTATTGATGACTGTGAATTTCTTTGTGGGTTCCCTCTTATGATTTACCTTTGTGGTTTCAGGTCCCCTATTACGTATTGTTATAATCACCCCTGAATGAGCTTTTCTCGTTCATGTCATGTCTTGTGAAGATGACCAATGCTCTGACAGAGTCTATGTAACGACCCAATCTTTTTGAGTAGTATATTAACTTACTCTTATTGATTTAATAAGATGTTAATGGTTAATGCAGAAAGAGGAGTCGATGGCTTCATCTAGTAGACTCAACCCTTATGAAGCCCACTTATCAGAGCTTGGGAAGGAGGTAGCATCTGTGGGCTTTGCTTTGGACCAAGCCCAAGCCGAACTCCAGCGTGTCAATCTTGAACGGAAACGCCTACGGGAGAAGTTCAAGTCAGTAGAGATTACTACTAGGGCAATGTTATCTGAGCCTCCCTCAGATTCTCTCACCATAGCACACCTTACACTTCGGTCGTATGCCGGTGTTATAAGGGGCTATGTGACGAGACCCTAGCTTCCTTGTGTAATCCTTTCGGGTGAATAAATTGAGATTTCTTCCTTTAGTGATGTTTTTGAAATTTCAAATGTCTAGATAATTTTAGAATGTATTTTATTGATGAATTTTTGAAAAAGGGATATTTTAAAACATTTATGTAAACCCTAAATAACTAATGATGTGTAATGATTTTCAAAAAATGGTCTTCTACAAAAGTGATCAGTAAGGAATTTGGAGTTTAATAAGATCAACTTAATTTTTGATGAATAGTAAATTATGAATAGTGATTTTACGCTTAGGATTAGTAATGTGACCAAATGGATTAGTAATTTCACTCAAAGAAAGTTTTAATATAATTTAGACACCTAGATTAAGTAATGTGATTCAATAAAATTGGTAAATAACGGTTTCATAAATTATTAATCAAGTATTAGTTTTTTCGGATGAATAGTGTTTTTAATTAAAAATTTAATTAAAAATAATTAGAAAATTATTTTTATAAAAAGGACTTTATTTTTGAACTCAGAGCATCGATATTATGTTAAGGTAATTTTTGGGGATTTTTCTGAAAAAAATGAATTTTCGATGAATAGTGCTTTTATTTAAAAATTAAATTAAAAATATTTAGAAAATTATTTATATAAAATGGAGTTCATAAATGTACTAAGAGAATCGATATTTGGTTAAGGTGAAATTTTGGGATTATTCTGAGAAAGTTGAATTTTCAGTGAATAGTAAAATTACAGTTTTAGGGTTTCAGTATGTTTAATGACATCATAACGGTGTCATGATGATGTCATGAGATCTTTTGAGGGTTGTCCGGCCAAGGGTGATGAATTATTGTTTTGGGGGCCCCATGTGGCCTAACTCCATGATAAATGCCAAGGGAGAGCACATGGGTTTGAGAAAAGCACATGTGAGGTGTCCCTTGGCCATTAATGCCTTGTCCCCTCACTTTCCCTATAAATATCCACCCTTTCTTCCTTTAGTTTTCACTCCCAACACTCCCCCAACGAAGTTCTGGTCTTCTTACCTTCCAAGGAGTCCTCCCATGGTGCCCCAAATCCCTCAAGGTCCAATCCTTTGAGTTTCAAGAATCACGTTTTAAGGTAAGGGATCCGACCCCTCTCTTTCCTTTCATGTAATCTCTTTTATGTCATTCCTTTTATGATCCGTGTTATTATGTGAGAGTATGTTCTTTTATATTCCTCTTACTGCCCCTTTCATTTTTATATGATGAGAGATCCCCTCTTACTCTCATCATTTCGTTTTATGAAAGTTTAAGTGACGCCGTTAGGCTGCCGAATGTTTAAGTGATTCTTTCACCCTTCTCATTTTTCAAAGTTCGATTTTCATGTCCAATCTTTCAAGTTCCTTTTTATTATGTTGGGGTATGATCTCTATATCTATCATACTTATCCATTATGATTATATGATGAGAGACCCTATTTGATTTGTTCAATTCATTTTTGTTGAAGTTTAAGTGAAGCCGTTAGGCTACCGAATTCTCATAAGAGGAATCAAATTTTTGTCTTCCTCCCATGTTTTTCATTTCAAATGGTATTTCATTGAAATTGAATCACCATGTTCATATATCGTTCTTATTTTGTCCCTCTACTGTTTTATGGGTCAATTATGATTGTTCAACCCATGTTCCCTCTCTTTTCAATGTTTTCTAAAACCTTTTAACATAGCCGTTATGCTGCAGAATTTTCGTCTCAAAATGCCTCTCTTTTCTCAAAAATATTTTTATGTTATAAATTGAATACTCAAAGCTCTTATTTCTATAGGGGTATTCACATATATATCAAAATGTTCTATTTTCAATTCTGGGATTTACATACATGAAACCCTATTTCCCTTTCCGTGGGTTTAAAGTGACGTAAAGATCATGTTTTTAAAGAAGTTTTTAATATGTTATGATTATGAAATGAAACCCATTTATTTTATGCTATATGGGTTATTTATGAAATGTTTGATGATGATATATGTGGCTCACATGATAATAAAGGAAAATTTAAGGGTGTTCCCTGATAGCGCTCCAATGCATTGGGTAAAGACTTAATCTCTAGAGATGACCATTTTAACGACGCCTTGGTGAATAACCTTGGTAATTTTTAACAACACCTTGGGGATGGACCTTGGTGAAACGAAACGATTGTCAATATTAAATGTTGCAGCCACATCTTCAAGTTATGAAAAATGTTATTTTTATTATGATGTATCTCATGATTTATTTCTCATGCCTTAAAGTTCTTTTCATGTCCTTGGTGAAGTATCTCAAGTTCACATATAAAATGTTTCTCTTGTTTCCCTTACTAGGCCTTCTGCTCACCCTTTCTTTTGATGTATGTCCCCAGGTTATGAGATTCATAATGAACATAGGATGAACTAAAGGAGAAGCCTTTAAAGTGTTTAAGAAGAATGTTTTATGTTTTTTTTATGTATTATGATCCTTGTTTCCAAGACACTAAACCTTAACGATCCTCAGTTTTGTGTAATGTAATGAAAGTTTATGTTATAAAAAGACGGGATGCTATAGTTGGTATCAAAGGATGGTTTAGTTATTTGTGGAAATTAGGATATAAAAACTTTAGGAAGAACCCTATAGAAAAGTTTAAATATAGGAAAACTTCCTTGTATTTTGGTAAGTATTGTGTAAGTGGTTTATCAAACAAATACATCTATGTCTGGATACGAGCAGGTAGAGGCGGCTCTGGCACAGATGTACATAGGGGTAAAACCCGAAAACACCGCTTTGAGATAGACTCGAACGGGAACTGGTGCACGATAACGGGCCTTACTGCACTCTTGGTTACGACACTCCCGGGGGATATGTTTGGTTAATCACAAGCTTTTTATGAATCATTATGAAGGAATTATAGAAAAGTGTAATTGTCTAAGCATGAAGTCTTAGTTAAAAGATCCATAAATGAAATAAGTTTCTCACTAAGGTTTTATTCTTTTAGAAGATGGCGGGCAATAGGAGGAATCGTGCCGATGGTGACTGCAATGCACCATGTGCTGACGGCCCTCCGATGGAAGCCGGAATGGAAACATTCATGCGAATGATGAACCAACTGACTCAAGTTATGAGTAATAACTTGAATCAAGCTGAGAGGCTGACCTCACCACGAAGGGAACAACACTATGTTGAGTCCTTCATGCGTCAACGACCGCCAACATTCAGTGGATCTACTGACCCATTGGTTGCGGAACAATGGATAAGCTCCATTGAAAAGATCTTTTCTGTACTTCATTGTTCGGAACAAGAAAAAGTCACCCTTGCTGTTTACCGCCTAGAGGGAGAAGCTGATCAGTGGTGGTCACTGATCAAAAACACGAAGCCACGAGGAGAGAAAGAAGCTATGGAGTGGGAAGAATTTCGGGGAATTTTCCTTAACAAGTATTTCCCTCGTTCCATGAGAACGAGAATGGAGAAAGAGTTCCTCGAGCTGAAGCAGAAGGAGAACGAATCTGTCGGAAGCTCTGAGATGAACTTCACAAGGCTTTCCCGTTATACCTCAAGCTTTGTCTTGGACCCTAATGGGAAGGTTGATAGATTCTTTGGTGGACTACGACCTCATCTACGGAAGAATCTAGCCAACAGGGACTACGATAGCTATGAAGAAATAGTTCGTAGTGCTATGAAAGTCGAGCTGGAGTTTGGTGAGACACAGTGGTCTCATAAACCAAATGAAAAGAAGAGATCGTTGGAGCCCAGTTTAGGGAAGTCTTTTGATCAGGGAAGAGGTGGAAAGCAAATGCAACTTACCACATGCAATAAATGTGGGAAGAATCATCTGGGGAACTACTTGAACGGAAGTGGCAAGTGCTACAAGTGGGGAAGAGGAGGCCATATTGCTCGGAATTGTCATAGTGAGGTGAAGCCTCAGCTTCCCAACACTAACGACAGAGGGAAGATGGTTCTGGCCCTACCCAAAGTCACATGCTTCAAGTGTGGACAGCTTGGGCACTTTGCTAACCAATGTCCCAATCCGAGGGCAGTGGAGGGGAATCACCACCAACCTCAGCAGAGGCCAAGAGAGCAAGGTCGTGCTTTCGCTATCACAACAGCTGAAGTTGAAGTCCCGAACGATGTGGTAGCAGGTACTCTTGTTGTCCTCTCAAAACTAGCAAGTACTTTATTTGATTCTGGTTCTACGCATTCCTTTATTTCCTCCAAGTTTGCAAGGAATATAGAATCAATCCCCTAACTGCTAGAGGTAGTGTTGTCTGTCAAGACTCCAAGTGGGATTATCCTTGCATCAACAGTATTTAGAGACTCTAGTGTTTACTTTGGTGAGCACAATCTTATCGAAAATCTAGTAGTCATTCCCATGATGGAATTCGACATTATACTAGGGATGGACTGGCTCTCAAAGTATAATGCTAAGATCAAATGCCGGAGTAAGGAAATCTCAGTAGTCTTGGATGAACGACCTACAGTTATCTTCCAAGGAGAGATATCCCGAACTGATCCCTATCTGGAAGCACCTCCAATAGCATTCTTTATGGAGTTAATTGGTGATGATGAAGAAGGAAAAGGGAGCATACAAATAGAAGATGTTCCGATTGTTCAGGAATACATGGATGTATTTCCTAAGGAGTTACCTGGACCTCCCCCAGAAAGAGAGGTAGAGTTCTCCATTGAACTCGTACCTGGGTCCCAACCGATATCAAAGACTCCGTATAGAATGGAAAATGTGGAGCTAGAAGAGTTAAAGAAACAACTCCTAGACTTGTTGTAGAAGGGTTTTATCCGACCGAGTGTGTCTCCTTGGGGAGCACCAGTTCTCTTTGTGAAGAAGAAGGATGGATCAATGTGACTATGCATCGATTATAGAGAACTGAACGGGATCACAGTGAAGAACAGATATCCTCTTCCAAGAATTGATGATTTATTTGACCAACTTTGTTGGGCTTAATTCTTCTCTAAGATTGACCTTCGATCTGGTTATCATCAACTGAGGGTGAAGAAGGAAGATATTCCAAAGACTGCCTTCCGATCAAGATATGGGCATTATGAGTTTACTGTTATGCCCTTCGGCTTGACTAATGCTCCTGCTATTTTCATGGATTTGATGAATAGAGTCTTTAAGGACTACCTTGATAACATTGTGGTAGTTTTTATTGATGATATTTTGATATATTCAAAAAGTCGTGAGGAGCATGAAGATCATCTAAGGGTTATAATGAAAACTCTGTGGAAGGAGAGGCTATTTGGGAAGTTCAGCAAGTGTGAGTTTTGGTTACAACAGGTGGCTTTCTTGGGGCACATCGTAACCAATGAAGGAATCTCGGTTGACCCTGCAAAGACAATGGTTGTGGAGGAGTGGCCTCAACCAACAACAGTAACTGAGATTCGTAGTTTCCTTGGTTTAGCAAGATATTATAGGAGGTTTGTGAAAAACTTTTCACGGCTTTCTAATCCACTAACCAAGTTGACTCGAAAAGGGGTTAAGTTCATCTGGACAAAGGAATGCAAGGAAAGTTTCCAAGAGCTGAAGAAGAGATTGGTTACTGCACCGGTGTTAACACTACCCTCTATCGGAGAAGGATTCGTTATTTTTAGCGATGCATCTCTGAAAGGGCTTGGGTGCGTCCTCATGCAAAATGACAAGGTAATTGCTTATGCATCCCGACAGTTGAAGATTCATGAGCAGAATTATCCTACGCATGATCTAGAGCTGGCGGCAGTTGTTTTTGCTCTAAAGATATGGAGGCACTATATTTATGGGGAGAAATGTGATATATACACTGACCACCAAAGTCTAAAGTATATTTTCACACAGAAAGAATTGAACATGAGACAAAGGAGATGGTTGGAGCTTATTAAAGACTATGATTGTTCAATTCATTATCACCCGGGAAGAGCAAACAAAGTCGCAGATGCATTAAGCAGGAAAGATCCTGTTGTTTTGGAAACAATGAGGATCTTAGGAGATCCCTTGATTAAAGATCTAGTAAAACTGGACATGGGAATTATAAGGAAAGGGACATCATCAACCCTATTCCAAATTATTTCTCAACCTTCATTACTAGAGAGGATCAAGAAGGCTCAAAAAGAAGATCCTTTGCTGCAGGAGAAGTTTGAGGCTGTAAAGGATGGGAAGATCCCTGATTTCAATATTGATCAAGAAGGTGTATTGAAATTTCGTACAAGACTATGTGTTCCATCTATTCTGGAGATAAAGAAATAACTGATGGATGAAACTTATAGCTCTACATTCTCTATACACCCGGGAAGCACTAAGATGTATAGAGACCTTCGTGATCATTATTGGTGGGATAACATGAAGAGGGAGATTGCTGATTACACTACAAGGTGCCTGGTGTGTCAGCAAGTAAAGGCAGAAAGACAAATTCCTAAGGGGGTATTACAACCACTACCCATACCAGTATGGAAGTGGGATAATATAACTATGGACTTTGTAACTGGTCTCCCAAAAACATCCAAAGGAAACAATGCAATATGGGTTATTGTGGACCGTCTCACCAAGACAGCCCATTTTATATCTATTCGGGAAGATTTCTCTCTGGATCAGCTTGCCAAGATATACGTGAAGGAAGTGGTAAGGCTGCATGGGGTACCGCTATCCATCGTATCTGATCGTGACCCAAGATTCACATCAAAATTCTGGAGAAGTCTTCAGCATGCTCTGAATACTGAATTGAATTTTAGTACGGCCTATCATCCTCAAACTGATGGCCAATCTGAAAGGACTATTCAGACACTCGAAGACATGTTGAGATTATGCTTAATGGAATTTAAAGGTGGATGAGATCAACACCTCCCATTAGTTGAGTTCTCCTATAACAACAGCTTCCATTCGAGTATTCAGATGGCACCCTATGAAGCTCTATATGGAAAGCGGTGTAGAACTCCTACTTGTTGGGATGAAACTGGTGAGGGGAAGTTTCTTGGGCCTGATATCGTGCAAGAGATGACGGAATAGGTTCATGCCATCCAACAACACATAAAGGCTGCTCAGAGTCGGCAGAAGAGCTATGCTGACAATCGTCGAAGGGACTTGGAGTTTGGTGTTGGTGACAAAGTCTACCTTAGAATTTCTCCATGGAAGAGAGTCATGCGGTTTGGGAAGAAAGGGAAGCTCAGCCCTAGGTACATTGGCCCCTATGAAATCCTTGATCGCATAAGAGCAGTGGCATATCGTCTAGCACTTCCACCAAACCTTGCTCAAGTTCATGATGTCTTCCATGTATCTCTCTTGAGGAAGTACATACCTGACCCTTCGCATGTACTGAACCCAGAGGTGGTACAACTGGAACATGACCTCTCGTATGAGGAGAAGCCAGTGGAGATCTTGGACTGTAGAGAAAAGGTCCTACGAAACAAGACTACCCACCTTGTGAAAGTGTTGCGGAGGAATCATAAATATGAAGAAGCGACTTGGGAGCCTGAGGAAACAATGAAGCAAAAGTACCCTCACCTTTTCGACTAGGCCTCAAGTGTAAATTTCAGGGACAAAATTTCTTAAGGGGGGAAGAATGTAACGACCCAATCTTTTTGAGTAGTATATTAACTTACTCTTATTGATTTAATAAGATGTTAATGGTTAATGCAGAAAGAGGAGTCGATGGCTTCATCCAGTAGACTCAACCCTTATGAAGCCCACTTATCAGAGCTTGGGAAGGAGGTAGCATCTGTGGGCTTCGCTTTGGACCAAGCCCAAGCCGAACTCCAGCGTGTCAAGCTTGAACGGAAATGCCTACGGGAGAAGTTCAAGTTAGTAGAGATTACTACTAGGGCAATGTTATCTAAGCCTCCCTCAGATTCTCTCACCATCGCACACCTTACACTTCGGTCATATGCCGGTGTTATAAGGGGCTATGTGACGAGATCCTAGCTTCCTTGTGTAATCCTTTCGGGTGAATAAATTGAGATTTCTTCCTTTAGTGATGTTTGTGAAATTTCAAATGTCTAGATAATTTTAGAATGTATTTTATTGATGAATTTTTGAAAAAGGGATATTTTAAAACATTTATGTAAACCCTAAATAACTAATGATGTGTAATGATTTTCAAAAAATGGTCTTCTACAAAAGTGTTCAGTAAGGAATTTGGAGTCTAATAAGATCAACTTAATTTTTGATGAATAGTAAATTATGAATAGTGAATTTACGCTTAGGATTTGTAATGTGACCAAATGGATTAGTAATTTCACTCAAAGAAAGTTTTAATATAATTTAGACACCTAGATTAAGTAATGTGATTCAATAAAATGGGTAAACAACGGTTTCATAAATTATTAATCAAGTATTAGTTTTTTCGCATGAATATTGTTTTTTAATTAAAAATTTAATTAAAAATAATTAGAAAATTATTTTTATAAAAAGGACTTTATTTTTGAACTCAGAGCATCGATATTATGTTAAGGTAATTTTTGGGGATTTTTCTGAAAAAAATGAATTTTCGATGAATAGTGCTTTTATTTAAAAATTAAATTAAAAATATTTAGAAAATTATTTCTATAAAATGGAGTTCATAAATGTACTAAGAGCATCGATATTTGGTTAAGGTGAAATTTTGGGATTATTCTGAGAAAGTTGAATTTTCAGTGAATAGTAAAATTACAGCTTTAGGGTTTCAGTATGTTTAATGACATCATAACGGTGTCATGATGATGTCATGAGATCTTTTGAGGGTTGGCCGGCCAAGGGTGATGAATTATTGTTTTGGGGGCCCCATGTGGCCTAACTCCATGGTAAATGCCAAGGGAGAGCACATGGGTTTGAGAAAAGCACATGTGAGGTGTCCCTTGGCCATTAATGCCTTGTCCCCTCACTTTCCCTATAAATACCCACCCTTTCCTCCTTTAGTTTTCACTCCCAACTCTCCCCCAACGAAGTTCTGGTCTTCTTACCTTCCAAGGAGTCCTCCCAGGGTTCCCCCAAGCCCTCAAGGTCCAATCCTTTTAGTTTCAAGAGTCACGTTTTAAGGTAAGGGATCCGACCCCTCTCTTTCCTTTCATGTAATCTCTTTTATGTCATTCCTTTTATGATCCGTGTTATTATGTGAGAGGATGTTCTTTTATATTCCTCTTAATGCCCCATTCATGTTTATATGATTAGAGATCCCCTCTTACTCTCATCATTTCTTTTTATGAAAGTTTAAGTGACGTCGTTAGGCTGCCGAATGTTTAAGTGATTCTTTCACCCTTCTCATTTTTCAAAGATCGATTTTCATGTCAAATATTTCAAGTTCCTTTTTATTATGTTGGGGTATGATCTCTATATCTATCATACTGATCTCTTATGATCATATGATGAGAGACCCTATTTGATTTGTTCAATTCATTTTTGTTGAAGTTTAAGTGACGCCGTTAGGCTGCCGAATTTTCATAAAAGGAATCAAATTTTTGTCTTCCTCCCATGTTTTTCATTTCAAATGATATTTCCTTGAAATTGCATCACCATGTCCATATATCCTTCTTATTCTGTACCTCTACTGTTTTATGGGTCAATTATGATTGTTCAACCCATGTTCCCTCTCTTTTCAAAGTTTTCTAAAACCTTGTAACATAGCCGTTATGCTGCAGAATTTTCGTCTCAAAATGCCTCTCTTTTCTCAAAATTATTTTTATGTTACAAAGTGAATACTCAAAGCTCTTATTTCTACATGGGTATTCACATATATATCAAAATGTTCTATTTTAAATTCTGGGATTTACATACATGAAACCCTCTTTCCCTTTCCGTGGGTTTAAAGTGACGTAAAGATCATGTCTTTAAAGCAGTTTTTAAAACGTTATGATTATGAAATGAAACCCATTTATTTTATGCTATATGGGTTATTTATGAAATTTTTGATGATGATATATGTGGATCACATGATAATAAAGGCAAATTTAAGGGTGCTCCCTGATATCACTCCAATGCATTGGGTAAAGACTTAATCTCTAGAGATGACCATTTTAACGACGCCTTGGTGAATAACCTTGGTAAATTTTAACGACACCTTGGGGATGGACCTTGGTGAAACGAAACGATTTTCAATATTAAATGTTGCAGCCACATCTTCAAGTTATGAAAAATGTTATTTTTATTATGATGTATCTCATGATTTATTTCTCATGCCTTAAAGTTCTTTTCATGTCCTTGGTGAAGTATCTCAAGTTCACATATAAAATGTTTCTCTTGTTTCCCTTACTGGTCCTTCTGCTCACCCTTTCTTTTGATGTATGTCCCCAGGTTATGAGATGCATAATGAACATAGGATGAACTAAAGGGGAAGCCTTTCAAGTGTTTAAGAAGAATGTTTTATGTTTTTTTATGTATTATGATCCTTGTTTCCAAGACACTAAACCTTAACGATCCTCAGTTTTGTGTAATGTAATGAAAGTTTATGTTATAAAAAGACGGGATGCTATAGTCTAGGGGGGGGGGCAGGACAAGGTTTTTTTTAGTGAGAGTGGAAAGATGAGGTGTACTCCTATGACTTCAGACAGCTACCCTCCACCTACCATTCTGGTAGGGTTCTCAACCGACAAGTTTGAAAGACCTTGGGTTGTAGCTGTATTGTAATTTTCCTTTGGTGGGCTTGTATACTGGCTTGGTTTACCCCATTTCACTTTGCTTGTTTTTGTACTCTGGTTGTGGGTTGCTAAGTGGATTCATGCAGTGTTTGACTTTTCATCTTATTGGAAGGGTTTATGAGTGTTCATGTGTACTGGTTCTCGGAAAATACCTCCCACTTGTAGGATGATGCCTTTAGTGCTAGTCACCAGCCCCTAGCCTTTAGGAGGAGGGCTTGGGGTATTCGTGGCATGAGACCTGGGGGATGGGTCATGGAAAGTTGTTAACAATGGTGGTCAGTTCTACTTCAAAAACCAAGGGTCTATTGTTTTTTGTTTCAAGCAATATTTTTAAGTGTTTCGAGTTCGGCTATCAGGATAGGGACACCATTGTTGGTGTGGAGGACGATGTATCCATACACTAGGACTATGAACACATACTTTCCAAATTAGTACATGGAAACACTAGTTTCAACAAAATAAAGGGTACATGCATATTATAGGAATGGTTGTGCTTTCCATGTACTTATTGAATCAGCTCTCCGGAAATACTCTTTTAACAGTGGTTCATCTTGATTCATTCTAGGATTCCTCCATGATGACAAACAGATAGGATTATATAGTGTGATCACGATGATGACTATCCCCATGATGAGGATATAGTGCAGGGCACTGGTTACTGGGAGTTTCCCCCAAGTGGTTTGCCGACAGAGCCACCACCCACAGAGCAACACATTTTACCGGTAGTTCTGGCCGAGGATGTGCATAGGCTGAGTGCACTGCATGAGTTCTAGAGGCAGAGACCTCCCAGGTTCCATGTCCAGAAAGAATATCAGGTAGTTGAGGATTGTCTTGAGACAGTTACATCAGTGTTTCACTTAGTGAGGACACCACCTGACCAGATAGAAGTCCTATCTGTGAGCCTTTTACATGGCTCAACGAGATGATGGTTGAGCTTGCTGATCCAGATGCATGAGGAGGTGACCCTCACGTGGATAGAAATTGAATGCCTCTTTAGGAAGGAGTTATTTCTAGTGACTTTATGCTATGTGCGTATTCATGGGATGCTGCACCAATGACATGGAAACATGTCGGTAGCAGAGTACTCAGCGAGATTCAAAGATCATTCTCGCTACACTACGGATATGGTGTGGGACACTTACATCAGGCCCCAGAGCTTCGAGTAGGGGATACACTTGGATATCAGAGCATTGGTGATACCCCTTAGCATTCCGACATATATTGGGGTGCTAAATCGATCCTTGGTGGTTGAGAGCTTCCTGGAGGAGGAACAGATGGATGTGACCTACAAAATAGATCATGAGGCAGAGGCATCTGATCGCACCAGCAGAAGTCTATCTACAGGATAGTGGCATAGGAGGTATACACATGCTCGAAAAAAGACATGTGGTTCTATGGCATAGGAGTAGGGCCAAGGATCTGATCAACAACATGAGATGAAGTGCCGTGCATGCAACTGTCAGGGAAATCCCACAAGGGATTTCCCAACTTACAATTCCACTATGAGGGAGCTAGTAGAAGAGACTCATTGGCCAAGAAAACACTAGGAGAATGGAGTTCCAAAAGTTTACAGACAAGGCAGAGTAGTTGGAAGAGCATTAGAAGGTGGTCCGCACCCGATTCAGGGAGCTAGAGGGACAGGTCGAGGAAAGCTACACGCGGTCATGGATTATGACCAAAAAGCTCTAGGAGTGATTTGTGGTAGGATCTGGGTCTTTTCTTTGGGATACCTTTTTAAATAGACATATGTGTAAGTCGTCTCCCTTTTTTGCGAGTTATGTTTGAGACTTCAAGGCGCCAGTTGGACCATGTACTTGACCCTCATTCTTAGAGACTCTTGCTAGAGGAGAACCATTGATCACACACTGGTGCTATTATTGTGACCTGACTCTCAGAGGTGAGAGTTGCATCTGGGATCTCTTAGTCGTGGCATCGAGGTATTACGACATCATTCTAGGTATAGACTACTACCATTTATACATGGATTGACAATTTTAGGAAAAGGATGTGGTGTGTCCGCGATGGTAAATAAGGGTTCTCCTTTATGGTGAAAGGGAAACTCCGGCAGCATAGAGAGGACTCTCATAAGGAGTAATTCTTTGGATCATTCCATTATGGTAGAGTTAGGGACACATGATGTTTTTTGTAGTATAGAATGGTTTCATACCATCCATGCTTAGCTGGCATACCACTAGGGGGTGAGACAATGTTCTTGTTTCGCCAAGTTGTGTGGCTGCTGGAGGATATAGACAGAGGGCTTAGTAATACCCAACATTCGCTCTTGGATAACCTTGTATTATTTGTAAATACCCCTATGTATATAGCATCAACCCAAAATGTGAAACCCTTTTGGAGGCTTTAGCACAGTTCATCCAAGGGTGGATGTGAACTTTGGGGTTTTTCATGTAACTATGATAGGTTAGCACAGAGGGGCGCTTCTAGACCCCATGATTGATGATGGATCATAGTGCTTGGTTATTTTTCCCACTTGTTGAAGCTAAAGAAACATGTTCCTATCATTGCACGATATTGACCTTTCAAGAGCTATACATGATTGTGGTCGACCTCAAAGGTTCCTCGAGGTGCGTGATTATATGTAGTGAAGGGACCCTTGATGAACACAGTTTTCTTCCCTTGAGAATAGGACATTTCTTTTTAGGGATGAAAATCCATATGGTTGGGGTAATATAATGGCCTATAATTCCATGGAATTTTTTAACAAAAAATTAAATGGTATTTTTACGAGACTAGGCTCTGAGACAGAAAATAATTCTGAGGCTTGGAGTGGCTGAAATGGAACATTGAACTTTTTTAAGTATATTAATTAAACATGTGAGCAGGTTATTCTATATTTTGAACCTATACCCAGATTGAAAATATGAGGGCACTCATTAACTCAGAACATCAGTATTCACCTCGAAATGGCCTAATGTTGGCCGACATGGGCCAACATTGGATGTTAGTTTTTGGCCATAAATAAAATAATTAAGTAGGAATTATTTTATTTTCAAATCCTTATAACTCTTAAATGGTAACCCAGATTATAAATATGATTGTACCATTGATCTCATCATGGTGTGTTTCCCTTAGGCAGAGCATAACCTCGACCAGCACGGGTCGATGATGATTGTTATTTTTTGAGGTTTTTAAGCGAATTAAATTCGCACGTGTGCCCGGTTTTGTAAAATTTTAAACAGGTGCCCAAATTAAAAATATAAGGGTACCATTGCATCCTAAATGGATATGTTACCTAATAATGGAGTTTTCATCGACTTGTGCGGGTAGACCAGAAAATATAGTTTTTTGAAATTTAAGAAAAAGTTAAATTAAAATAAAGTGGATGTTTTATTTTACTTTTGAACTTTTAACACAGTTGTATAGAAATGGTGTGTAATGCAAGGAAACCGAAACACTATTTTATTAATGATATAGCGTAATGACTTTGTAATACATCATAATAGAAAATGTTGAATCATGATTCGCCACTTAATGGCTTAGTAAGGACCCAATGTCGGGGGAGGGGGAGGGGGGAAGACCCTAGATTTTGATGAGAAAATGTGATGAACTCATTTGTGAATGACCAAGGACTGTAGGATCAATAAATGAGATCGAACCATATATTTCCAGTTGACGATCGATGAACGGTTGTGGAATGAAGATCGATGTGGAGACACAGCTTCAATCTACACCTTTAAGAAATCCAAGATCAATGTAGGGGTTGGGTTTTATGTTTCTTCTTCCCCATTCAGATACTTAATGATGAATGAAGATCAACTCAAAAATTGGTTGACCTGTAGATCTTTATTCTTATGGGTGGGTTTTTATCAGGTTCATTTTTAGGGAATTAATATTCTATTTTTCAATGTTTTTAGTTTGTTCTGTTTAATCCTTCAAACATGGGAGGAATAACGTTGTTATGAATGAAGGGGTTGGTTTTTTCATCTCTTTTATGTTTGGATTTTCTTCTTCCTTCTTCCCACATCCTTTTTTTTCTTCATGGGAACATGAGCACATAATCATTGTGTAGCCATTCCTTGGCACAACAAATTGAAAACGAAGATTCAACATCCTAATGACCCATCAGTGGTGTAGAGAAGATGGTAGTGGATGAATCAACTCAGCTAAATGAAGGGATAAAAAGGATTTTTGAACCCCATAAGTGAAGAGGATGACTTGAGGGCTTTGGAGCACCCTTCATATTGAATAACGAACCACCAGAGCGCATCCGGTGGTCCGTGGAAAACTCTGCCTTGCCACCGGTGGTAGTACCGACCGTTTGTCGAATGGTAGGGGGTGCTCCATGGTAAAGCTGGCGGTAGAAGCCACGTCCTTCAAACACTACAGGAGATGGACCCATGGTGCGGGTCTAGTAGGGAGACTCGGTCCACTATGCAGTCTGGTTGGAGGAAGTGGCAGTGCCAGCTGGTGCCGGTTGGCGGAAAGCGGACAAGGGTATGCCGCATCCAGACTGGGGAAGCCGACCTACTAAGGTGGGATGGGAAAGTGTGGGTTGGTTTCACCTAGCTAGCAGGCTGGGATAGTCGCATGTCCCAGCCAGTCCAGGTCGGGGCCATTGGGTTTGTGAATCCGGGTCGGGTCAGACCGTACCAAGACCCAACCGACCCTCATTTCACAAAAATTCATGTAATAGTCAAACATAGCATCCATTTTACAAGCTTTCTACAACATTAGGACCCTTAGAATGATATGGTACGTTTCAGATACTATAAGTGATTTTTTGAAGATGTTGGAGGAAGACCTGTTCATTTGAAGAGTTGGCCCTCCCGGTACAAGTAGTCTTTGGGCAGAACCCGGGTGGTTCTTATGATGGAATGTTAGGATGATTATACCATTGACGACTCATGGCATTGGTACTCTTTATCCATATACTTATGTATAGATGGGACTCCCCACTTCAAGGTTGTAGGTTCATTTCCTTTTCTTATCTTCCTCCGGGGGTGTTACTCCCCTCAAGGACTAAGGCGCGAGTTATTGGAGATGTTCACAAAGTAAGAGTCAGTACTCCCCTATGGGATCAGGGAGCAGGTCCTCTAACCGTAGAGTCGGTACTCCCCAGATGGACTAGGGAACATGTTCTACGTATCTAATGCTTATAGGGTCAGTACTCCACTACTAGGCATGGAGAGGGTCCTTTATTATAGGAGTCAGTATTCCCATAGAGTTTCAGGGTGTGGGTCCTCCTTACGTAGTGCTACGGTAGAGTCGGTACTCCCCTGCGGTGCGAGGGAGAAGGCCCTATAGTCTTAGGTCGGTACTCCACTAACATACTATGGTGAGTGTCCCCTATAGCATACAAACTGGCCTAGTTAGTGCTCCCCAATTTTACCAGGGTGTGAGTACTCTTGTCACTAAGTATTACTCCCCTACTGAGTTGGGTGCAGGTCCTTGATAAAGGAAGTTGTACTCCCCTGCCAATTTAGGGAGGGGGTTCTTCATGGGTAATACTTCCCTGTTGGAACCATGGTGTGGTTCTGACTTACAAAGTCATACTCCCCAATATTCGAGTAGTTACGGGAAGCAGGTCATCCATAATATTTTGAGATCCTTTGACTATAGGACACAAATGTGAGGAGTGGCCCCTCCACATGATGAAAATGATACCTAGATAGGCGCTAGTGCTACCATGATGAACTAAGGTGTGGGCCACTCTTTATAAGAGCGATAGAGGTTTTTCACAATGTTTAGGATTAGGACTCCCTTTTTCATGTACAATAGTGTGGGCGGGCAACTCCACCTAGGTTTCCTTAGTAATGCATAGGGTGAAAGAGAACGTTGACTAAACCATTGGTGCTAGTAATTGGAGCTGGACCTATTAGGATGTTCCTGATGGAGAATTTTCTCTCAGATGTACCCTTAGGAATGGTAGAGTTGTTCCAGATGGAGTTTACCTCTTGGATGGGTGCCATCATGGATGGGTAAGCTCGTGGAGCGTGTACTCCTGGTTTACATATTACCCTTTGAGCCTTTTGTGAGAATCTTTGTATGAACTGTGTGGTTGGGACCACATGTTTTCTTAGTGGATAAGACAAGTTTATCTAGGTTTTCTGGGTATATGTATGGGAATATACCTTTGTAGAGAAGACTGGGCATTTCTTTGTGGTTTCACTATTGTTCTTTACCATTGTGGTTTTGAGGTCACCTACTCAGTATTATTTTACTCACCCCTACAAGGGCTTTTCCCACACTTGTCGCGTCTTGTGAATACGACCGATGCTCTGACGAAGTTTGGGGTGGACAAAGACTAGGTAGTGTTCAGTGATAGTGGAAAGACGAGGCGTACTCCTATGACATCAGGCAGCTACCCTCCACCTACCCTCCTAGTCGGGTTCTCAGAAGACGAGTTTCAGAGACCTTGGGTTGTACTTGTGTTATTTTTTTCCTTTGGTGGGCTTGTATACTGGACCCATTTACCCCTTCTACTTTACATGCTATTTTACTCTAGTTGTGGTTTGCTTGGTGGATGCATGCATTGCTTTAATTTTCATCTTGTGGGTGGGGGTAGTGAGTGTGTGTGTGTACATGTTCATGGAAAATGCCTCCCACTTGTAGGATGATGCCTTTGACGTATGTCGCTAGCCCCAGGCCTTTGCGAGGCGGGCTTGGGGTAGTTGTGACACGGCCCCCGGGGGATGGGTCGTGATACTGATTTGTAAGTATTCCATTAATATTTCAGATATGATATGATGATATCATCATAAATATCCTATAATTAATCAATAAACTATATTTTAATAGTAACATGGTCTGTGATATCCACTTGTCATTTTATCTTGTACAATACTCAAATCTCATAAAAATATAGGATTGTCATGGGGTGTGACAAGTCATATTATTCTCCATGATATCATGATCAACATGATGCACTTTTACATGCTAAACAAATGCAAAACACTACCAATTATATATATATATATATATCTTCAAATAAGATATACATGTTCCTCAAAATTTCAAAGTTTTTCTCAAAAATTAAAATCCCTCTAGACATTATGGTTTAAAATTTGATACCTCATTGGTAATGTATAAATCAAACTTTCTTAATTAGATGAAATAAATAATAAAACCCATTTCATGAGACAAACCATGTAAGGTATATAATTAATTATACCAAAATTAATAATGTAACCTAAATGTTAGGAAAAATATTATTCTTCAACAAATTCATAATAAAGATACTCTAATGACAACCTAAGAACAAATATATGAAAAGGTATCCATTAAATGTATGAATATTAAATCACCTTGGAAGGATCTCTTAATTATCTAAGATATATTGGTATCATTGGTTAATGGTTAAATATAAAATGAGTGTCTTTAAATTTTTAGTTTATACGCACTAGTAATCACATAACATTTTAATCAGGTTGATACTCTTTATAAAAACACACATGGATTCACCTAGAATTAATTAAAATCCAAAATATTCAACAAACATTCCATATATTACACCACCCATAGTATATCTATTATTTAAATTAAAGCACTTCATTGATTTTTAACATTTAAACAATTGTTATAACCTATTTACATAAACATTATCGATTGGTGTAATGGATAAACATTAATACCTTAAATAAAAGACATGAATTGTTAGTGGTAGTTGATATAAAATATTTCAAGATGTGATATATCACATCACATACCCAAAAATTATACTACTCCATGAAATATAATCATAATTTATAATACATTCTTATCACATAGGGAAATATGTTTTATTCGACGCTATATGAAATAGTTTTTAAGGAATACCTCTATTAATTGGGACTTAAGTTCCTATTAAATTAATATTACAATGGGTTATCAACATTTTATCTTATTTGATAAAAAGATACAATGGAATAAATGATGTTTATTATTTTTACATTGATAATTCACTTTTGGTTTATACTAAGACAAGAATAAGAAATAATAGGTGTTCAAATTATAAGTTTATCCAACACACCAATTTTTTTCATACAGTTATAGAGTACTTTAACTAACCATTTTAATTTAGTATATGATCCAAATCCATTACAATAAAGGGTTTCTTTAATTTATTTTATTTATATGCATCAATTTTATCTCCCCATTATATAATGAAATATCTAAATGAATTCACACATCAAGAACAATATTGATTGAAAGATGAAGTAAGTATAATTTTTGACAATGCATCTGAACATACACAAATATAAAAAACACACCAAATCTAATGAAGATCATGTCACACATACAAATCAAGGAGAAGATAGGGGAAACTCTACTAGGAATATAATTCAAGGATCAATTTGAAAAAATTTATAATAACTATTTCAAGGAATTAGAGGGCCAATAGTTCGAGATATGACCAAGAAAATAAAGAAGGGGTTTTATAACTTATTAATTAAATTCTAAGAGGATTCCAAAAAATTTACTTAGATAATACTTATCTTATATTTACATTAATTTGGGACAAAATATTCTCTTAAAACCCAACCCACAAGGTTCTATTAAATTCATCTATAAATTAACTAAATAATTTTAAAGTTATGCCTTGTCCGAAAATGTCATGTCTGGTGGGATGTTTGTCTAAAGAATAATTAGTAGGTGCATGGATTTCAAATGAGGTGGGAAGTTGTATCCTATGGTCATGGACAAATAATTTTTTTTAAAAAATAATTTTAATGATTTTTTTACTTATACTAACAATGTTTTAGATATTTATATCACCATTTGGATAAAAATATCCACTCTCTTTATAAGTAATGGACTCATAAATGAATTTATTTTTACTCTTTTATGTTTATCCTAAAACCTTGATTTTTCATTGAATCTTGAATTATCATAGGATTGGTTCTATTTTGGGGAATATTATTGCTATAGTTCTTAGTGATATGTTCTCTTTGGGTTATACCATGACTATCCTTCCCATTCACATTATTTACGCCTTTAATAAGTCATTCAATTTTTTTCACAAGTAGATCCATGAATTTTACACATGATCACTACATAAGGATCATAGAGAATTTCCTCACAGGTCTTGAGTCACACATCATTTGTTATAAGAGTATAAAATAATAAATTATGTTTTATCTTTCATATAATGTATTTTAGTTTCATTTATCATTGAATTAATCCAATATCAATTCCTATATATTTTATTTATCATCAATAAACCTCATTTCATGGTCATTTTTATAGTTTTGAAGATAATATTTCCTCTTCTTTTGAAATAGCCAAAATTTATGTTAAATTTTTTGAGATTTATTAGATTCAATTATTGTAACAATGTATGTATTTTTAAAATCAATATATCTTGCATTATGATTTTAATTTTAATTTTTAACTTTTTCTTCACTTATATCTATATACTAAATATTAGATTATTTTTACTAAAACTGTTAAAAAATTGATCAAAAGTTCTGAAATGGATAAAAAATCTTGAATCTTACATTCCATAACCATAATCTTAACTAATTTTTCATTATTATTTATCTTACTGTCCTATTTAATCCATTATGAATTATTTCTTTGAAATATAGTTTAAGATTACCAAAATCAGTCAATTTATATACTATTTAGAATTTAGGAAGAATAACATAAGTGTAAAGTAAAGTGGAAACAAGTAACAACTTTAAATTTTATTAATAATATTCAGAAATTATGTAAATCATGAGTGAACTTACTTTTTTAGTGAACTTGGGAAAAATGTGTGATGAAGACTTTTTATTCACATTACATTTTATTTTAGGAAACCATTATGTAGGAAAGAGGTTAAATAAAAGAAATATATATTAACATGTTCATGAGGGTAATTTGAGAAAAAATATAAAGGTTTAATGCAAGGATGGATGATTTACAATCTCTTTACACATTAATGGAACCTCTAAATATGATGCTAATTGAATTAGAGGACGAAATTTTAATTTTATAAGAGTAATAGATTATAAGAAATCAACCAATAAAAAGGATAAATAAGGATCACGGTGACATAATGTTTATGATTACATTATTTTATAGTAATAATGACTACATGACAACTTATAGTGAGAGATAAAGGAATAAGATGTGGTTGGATGTCATAATTTCATAGAATTAAACATGTTCATTTTTAATGTGGTGAAATTCCCAAATTAAGTGAGCATATAGTGGGATCAACTATAATAAAATTAAAGGATAATTTGAGAAAGAACCATATACACTTTTGAGGAGATTAAAGTTGAAATAAAAAAAATGTTTATTTCCATCCACTAATATCATGTTTTTTTAAACTTGTAGGGATTAGAACAAGTATATATGAGTGTGGAAGAGTTCTAAAAAGTTATAGAGATCATTATGATTCATTTCAATATAAAATTGATACAAAGACATCCATAAAAATGTTTATGAATGTCATCAACCATGATATTCAATGTATAGTGAACGCCCACCACTATTTGGTAATAAATGAACTCCGTAACATGGGTTCAAAATCCAAATGGTAAGTTAAATCAATAAAGATACATTACACATCTTATGGTATGAATTTTAGAATATATTTTATGTTGAAAGATTCGATACCATACAATCATGGGATGGGATACAAAATAGAATCAACTAATGTACCAAATCCCAAACCATTATCTTTCTAACTTATAGGTATAAATGTGGAAACGTTTTAATCTAAATAACCTAACATTAAATGTTTTAAATGTTAAGGATTTGGACACATTTCTTCAAAATTAAAAAAATTAAAAAAATGATTATTTTTTAAAATGGATATATTCTTAGTGCCATGTCATGTGAATATGAAATTACAGAATTTGAGGAGTGTTCAACAGTAGAAGTAGAGAGCCTCATACATAAAGAAATGCTTATGATACAGAATTATTTGAATTCATAAATAAAAAAGAGAACTTGATCAAGATAAAATGAATAAAAATTTTCATATTAGGTTCCACATTAAGGATTATATATACATTATGATTATAGAAGGTTGTAGTTTAATAAATATATTAAGTGGTTTGAATATTGATAAACTATGATTATCTATATCTAAGAACTTTTGGACATATAGGTTACAATAGTCCAATAATATTGGGGTTGTTATGGTGAATAATCCATTAAAAGTAATATTTTTCCTTTTAGAAGTATTAAAAATACCATCATATAATGCTATTACCATTTATTATACTAATATTTTGTTATCAAGGGAATGGAAATTTGATAGAAGGGCCAACATAAAGGATATACTAATAATTATTATTTTGAATATAATAGGGGGAATATTATCCTTAAAACCATTCAGTATTTTCATGATTATAAATATCAATTAAGGATTGAGATAGATTATAAAAAGGGAGGAAAATGAAAGAGTGAAATATATAGATAACTAAATTAATGTGAAAATAGTAGTGAAAAAAGAGTGATGAGTAACATCAAATGAGATGGGGGAAATAAAATAATTGAAAAATAGATTTCTAAGCTAAAAATGCATTTTTTATAGAAAAGAGAGATAGAGAAAGATTTATTAAGGAAAAAACTATCAAGATTCTATTAATGTGAGTATTATTTACCACTATCACTATTAATTCATCAATTCCATTATTTGTTTCCTCACTTTTATAGGAATTTAATGATGTATTTCCGAAGGATGTACTTGATGAATAACCTACCATGGAAAGTATTGAGATCCATATTGATTTCTTAAATAATGAAATTCTTCCTAATCTATTGATAACATATTTGGGAGACTAACATGTTTTAATGATAAGTAGAGGATCAATTAAGAAAATTGTTTTTACGATAAATTTTGAGTCATTGTATTGTATCAATAATACTTCTTCCAGAAAAATAAAGTATTTTGAAAATGTAATTTGTTTGTTGAGAAATATATTAAATAATGGTAGAGTTTCCTTATACCATTTCACACTTGGATGATACTATTTATGAACTCCATGGTTCATAAATAGTTTCTAAAATTGGTTTTATGGAGTGGATAACACAAAATATGGACGAAATACAGGATGAATATAAAACAACATTAAATTTTATTTTTATAGGAATGGATAGTTATTCTTATTAGGCTAATATATTCCCTAGTATATTCATGAACCCGATGAATAGATTTTTACATCCATTAACTGAGATATTTTTGGTATTTTAATTTGAGGAAATTATACTATATTCTAAAATCCAAGATGAATATATTAAACATATAAATATTTTTTTTGAAAGTATTTGAAAAAAATCACAATGTAAAAAATTTGAAAAAACACATTTTATTAAATTACATTATTTTCATTATTTTTATAGGGGTAAATTGAAAATAGGTCAATTAAGAGAAAGTAAAAATAATACAAGAATACTTAACACCAAAATAGGTAGACTTAATGTGGGGGAAATCTCAAGAATAATCCATTTCTACACTCAAAGATATGCTAAAATATTGTCATCTATTGATTTTATAATCTTTTACATGATATTTTTGGTTGAATGTAAAGGATTATTGAATATGAATTGGGGATTTTATAATAAAAGACTCTATGAATATAAATTATTTTAGTGAGAATCCACACATAGATATATTAAGCTAACCTAGGAATGAAAAGAAATAATATACCCTAAAAAAGAATTTAGAAAATTATAAACACTATTTATGACCAAGGTAATTCATGATCCGTTCTGATTATGATGGTATAAACAAAGAAAATAAATTAGGAAGTATACTAGATGCATTGATGTTACTAAAACATATCCTTAAATCATAAATCATAAATAAGAAAAATAAAATGTCATGGTTTTTTATTTTTATGATATATTTTCATATAAAAAATATACACAATAATTTTTTTTAAATAATAAAAATCATCTTTGGGAATGATGATGATTTTGGTGAAATATATAAATTATTTAAAGGAAATTGGAAAACATATTTTTTATATATGTGATGGGTTTCTTTTTCCTAAAAACAAATATCATATTCCATCTCATTCCATGAATTAATTTATAATTATAGACACTCATGGTTGCGGACTAATGATAAACTTTTATGTTTTCAAATTTTTTGCTTTATTATATGGACATTTTTAGGTTTCCCACATGCATAGTGATATCAATATTATTTTTAGAACATTAATTATATTTCTAATTTCAAATTATAAAATTTTTATAAATGGATTATATATTTATTTACCTACTAAATATCATCCTTTTATTTATATTTTAATGGATTTTGTGCTTAGATTTACATAACCACAATCAAACAAGGATACCATCTTTATAGTGGTGATACATATTAGTAAAATTACATGTTTTAATAAATTTTGTAGAACCAATAATTATACTCATATCAAGGATATATTTTTTGAGAAATAACTAGGTTTTATGGTTTACCTAAGATTATTATGAGTGATAGGGATGCTAAATTTATTATACACTTCTGGAAAAAAATTTGGGAATAATTATCTATAATTTTTCGACCACCATATATCCACAAATCGATGGTCAAAATGAGGTGGTCAATAAAACACTTTCTATATTGTTTCAATCCATATTTTGTTTTTTTTGAAATAATAGGAAAGATGATTTCCTCACATTTAATTTTCTTTTAATTAGTTAGTCAATTCCATTATTAGGGTTCTGAGGAATAAGAGGTTCCTTGAGTAAATGGAATCAAAACTCCATCAAATAGAAGATAATATTTTATATGTTTTAATGAATATTGATAATAATGAGTAAAAGATAGAATTACCTGGTATGAATGTTAATGAAAGTTTTGTATTTAATGTTGTATATCTTTATCCCTTTGAATTTTCAGATATGAGGGTATGTCTTTTTGAGGAGGGATGGGATGATGAGGATCCTGATGTTCATATACAATAAAGACATTTTAAAATACCTAAATTAACTACCCAAACTATACCAATTTGTTGGAACTATTTTATATCCTTTGAACCTACCCAAAAGTTAGATACAATAGACTATCAGGGATGGTTTGATAATCCACCCATGTTGATAATATCCCCTAGTGTATTCATGATGACAACTAGAAAATAACTAAACATATAGAAATAGATAACACGAGAGTGAAAAATATGGGGTTTTAGTGGATGGATAAACATATCAACAATATAAACATGTGATTAAATTTTGTATGAATACAAATCCTACGATCATACATAAAGATAATATCACCAATTAGCTGATCATTAATGAACATAAAAAACTATTAATAAATAGTGGATACCCACCTTTTCTTTAGCCTTACCCAATATATGTCTCTACAGCCTCATCAAGTTCCACTGGTTCATCCATCCATGCTAGGACCATTACTTAATCTATACGAAAACCATGATATTTGTACACGCACAAATGTACCTATAATTGCTGTGAGTATAAAACCTAATAGAACACCACCAATGACGTCTTTAATAAAAAATATCATATATGCACATGCATTTAGGGGAAAAAATAATTCCATAATATTACCTATAAAACCTAGTTTCTTTCTTGGGTATGCATGGAGACACCCTACCACCTAACAACTGCCTACTTTGACTCCTAATGAAAAATAGGTGGGACGGGGTGGGCCAAGACCATGCGGGTTTGATCCAGCATGATTTTTTCTACAAAAGACCATATACAAGGAGAACAAAAAATTTAAATCCCTCAATACCTGCATAATCCCTTGGGTTTCCCTTGTTTATTCTATAATACTCCCTCATTTTTAAAATAATAATAAATTACATTCATTTAAATATTTTATTTTTTCTCATTCCCATTGGTAGTTTTGAGAAGAAGTGTGGATTGACCAGATCTTTTATTTTAAGGATAGTGGTAGTATTTTCTTCATCAAGCTAATGGCGGCATGAGGGGATGAGGATGTGGTGAAAAACTATGGTGATATAGATTAGGTGATAAATCGATAATGTGAAAATAGAAAATATTGGTGGTGTGGTAGTGTACTTGGCCATACCTATGAACGAACAAAGACGCACTAGGTTGTGACCAATTTTAAATGAGGTGGCCAGAGTTTCCTTGAGTAATATTTTCCTTTCTAATTTTTTAACAATAATGTAATATAATATAATAACAAAAATTAATTGGTACAAAAGTATTATGAAATAATAGCTATTGTAGAGTTTAAACATTGTGCATGAGAGATGAGTCCTATTTTTAGAGAGGTGGGATGACAAGCCATGTGAATGTGGTTATTAATTAATATAATTAAAACTATATATAAAGACCTATTTGAAATTCACATGAAAATAGATAGAGAATTAGTAAAAACTCTATGGTAAAAAATCAGAATACATGTTTTAATCATGACTCTATCTATTAAGAATACTAATATTTTAAAGAATCATAAATTATATTTTTTAAATCAGGCCCACAGTTAAGAATTTACCCAAGAGGGCTCAAATTTCCTTGGATCACACTACTAGTGGTAAAATGTTATAGTAACAACCCTCCCTGTATCCTCACCATATTCATAATCCTATGGGTCATGGGCCCATTTTTCATTAATTTGTTTTACTAGTATCCAATTCGGATAATACTTTCATTGTTTGAGGAAAATACATGCTTGAATGATCTGTGACCACTAATATCATCATTAAAAGTGATTATACCACTACCAAATAAAAAAGAATCACCATTACACTGGTCTAGGTGATTTATATACCAACAATCCAAATCTATGGTGAATTATGTATCACTATACTAAAAAATAAACATAGGTGATTCACCATTAGGTGAAAGATATATCAACACGCTGAAAAATTGGGAAATTGATATATCTCATGATGAATTTTTCATTAAAAAATAATAGTTAATGATGTATCACCATGTGAAAGAGATATCACCTTGTAAACATAAGTGAATGATTTATATTTGGGTGAGTGAGACAACACCATGCCAATAACATGCGAATGATGTATCACTTGGTTAATGATATATCATAATATCAGAAATTCCTGCTGGATGGTCTACTACTGTATTAATAACTACCGTGAATTATCCATCACTAAGAACAATTTTAGGTGGACAATATACAACTTCACAATTACCAATATGAATTATAAATCATTTAGTATTGGATAATTACAATTCAATAATGTAAAAACTTTTGTCATTATGGGTTGTAAAATTTATGGGAAATTTGAGTTTTTTGTCCCAGAGCAAGGGAATTTTCCACAACAAACATTCATAATGGAATTTATAATGTTATAAATCTTAAAAATATGATTATAAAAATTTTATAAATCCAAAATATATTTTGAGTGCTTGAGTTAATGTCTATGTAGTGTCAGGGTGGCCTTACCATTGGATTTATCTATAGGTGGCTCACTGCGAAGTTGCTGGTGAGGGATATTCTATGGAGATTTTCTATGGGGAAGGAACATCATATAAGGGATACCATGAATGTGGTTCCACACAATGAATGTGGGAAACATAACTGGGTGATGATGGTGCTCAGTTGTTCTCGTAGTGGGAAATGGGGAGGAAGAAACCCTTATTTTGGGGGTCATGTCATGGTGGAAATGGTGAGGGGAATTCCTCCATTCCATATATCTAGTCCCTAGAACATAAAATATGGGTATAGTGTCATAACATGGAATGGGAAGGATACACCATGGAGGAAAAAGACTCAAATATTTGATACTTTTTATGGAGAGTTGTTCCATGGCATGACCAGGGGACCACACCATAGAGGGAATATCACAAAGGGTACTAGACCATGCAACCTATGGTCCATGATGTTGTGAGGACATTTCCATTTTTCATTAAAAAATATGGGTATAAATATATTTTATGGTATAATATCCATTTTTCTGTAAAACGTTGCATTGATTGAGACCAATTTGGATAGATCCTCCCCCATACTTCCCCTATTTGACTCTCCCTTAGCAAGGGATGTTCTTGATGGAAGTCCACAAATATTTTAAGTGATTCTCTTCCATCTTTATGTTTGTTCATATCCCATTAATAAATTATGAATTGTGATGATTTGGGATATATTTTGGGAGATAAATCCACCTTACCATGGTGGAATCATCTTTAATTGATAGGCTTTTTAATGTAATGGATAAATGTGATCCATGGATGATGAACACATTCCATTGTTTACTATTTCATTATAGTTATTTTGATGCCCTTATTTATTTAGTTTTTATATACAGTTTTATTTAATAGATCATTAATTTTTGAAAATAAATTCGATATTTTATATATTTTATGATAGTGTGTGTTTCAAGAGTGAACCACAATAATGTTCTCATGGTTTAATTAATGTTATGTCACATTGTTAGATTTATGTAAATTATTCCCCATTGAATTAACATGAACAATTAATTATAAATTATGATTATTAAATAGAAAGTAATTATATCTTGAGATAAGAGCTCAGTTTCAATATAGGACTGGATGAGTCTTGAATCATATTAACTAAGGGTGGCTGATATTTCTTAAAGGTAATGACTCTTTTTGTGAGGACGGTGTTCCCTGGACATTTCCTTAAGTTTCATGAATTAAATGTACATGCATTTGAAATGTGGTCCCACCACATATGTATGGTCAAACATAAATTAAAAATGAATTGTTCCATTTCAAAATATATATGGATGGAACATAGGTATCATGAGACGTGATGGAACCTTGAGCACTATCTTTATGCCATGGCTACCGATGGCTGGTGGATTGACCATATATGTGTGATTTGAGATATAAACACATTAGAGGGGTATGAAACTAAAAAAATAAAATGAAGTGGACCTCAAAACTTGTTTCTTTAGACCCATTCGATCAGGGTAAAATGATAGATTTAGAATTTTTTCCCTAATGATAGTTCATATGGACCCCTTAGATACCTTATAAACATGGGTTTAGTTGACTAGATAATGGGGAGAGTGTTCATGCCCCACATGCATGCGAGTACCTGGGTGGGTATACCCTAGGTAGTAGGTTTTGATAAACCTGGTAATATTAATATTAAATTAATTTCATTAATTTTTAATAATCATGAAAATATTTTATGGATTCATTTTCACTATAATAATGTAGTGTAATTTTATAATCGAGAAAGAAAGAGTTTTATTATAACCAAATTGTTTTCAATGTATTTATTATTTTATATAAACTTTTAAATGATAAATTTTTAATTATAATTTCATTAAATTTACTTAATTTTTGATGTTATAATTTAAAAATTATCTTACGGTGATTTTTTTGGGATATTTAAAAAAGAGTATTTTTTTGGGTGAATAGTGAAAAAAATTGATTTGTCAAGTCTTGTCTACATTATGGAATAATAATTATATAAGAATTTATTTTAATTAAATGAAACCCTTTTATAGAATAAATATATAATAAGTAATATATTTTACTTAAAATTATAATTTTGAACTTATAAATCTATGTTTGAAATTTTGGAAATCTAAGTAATTTTTTCATTCTAATAAAAATGAATTTTAGATATTCTCTAATTTCCATGTATTCAAAAGGTTAATTTATTTTTTTGGTTTAGTTTAAAATAACAAAACACACTTTTAGTTAACCTAATAAAATTTATTTCATGTGAATCAAAATTATAATTTATTTTGGTGTAAACTCGTTTTTATTCTAAAAAGATCATTTTTATTCTAAAAATGGATTTCATAACTTTTTAGAAACCTATATAGGAAGTAATTTTTACCACATATTGAAATTGAAACTTGGAAGACGAATTAAATATTTTTAGTCATTTTGATAAATTTTTTTAACGAGTTAATTTTCATTTTTACTCATAATGAATAGTTACCATGGTAAAAGTTTGTCACCACAGTTAAGGTTAAAATAGTTAACAAGGGGGTTACCCTAAGAGATAAGGGTTAAAATCTCCCTAAAATTTGTTTAAATTTTATTTATCATGTGTAATTATATATTTAACTATCATATATATTAAATTTTACTAAATTGGATCCACCTTCCATTGGAATCACATTTATTATATTTTAAAGGTTGTAATATTCATAAGGGTTCAACTTCCCTCATTTATAAAGCAGAACCTCTTATCCTCACATCTATACACACTTTGAGAACTCTATATCAGCCATTATCTTAAAAAAATTCCCCCCCAAATATAATCCCAATTTTATAGAGTTCATAGTGTTACCAAATTACAAATCCTTGAATGCATACGGTGTAAGACAAAAGAATATATCCAAGGGGGAGGTATAAGTCTTAACAAAATTCATCAAGTTATATTATTCTTCTACCTCCTTAAAATATATTATAAACATAATAATATAAATATATAATTACATTTAATAAACATAAATTCAATTTTTGTGTAAAAATCATTTTATACCTAGTTTTTATCATATGGGAAAAGAAAACATCGCTCAAGCATATATGCATAATACCACCTCCACAAAGTGGTGTGTTTTTTTTATCACCACCTCACTTGAATGGTTATAAAGATTAATTTCAATAATATATATTTTATTTATTAAACAATTATTATTTTTCAAAAGTTAATATATTATCTACCTTATTAGTCTCACATCCGTTGGAAACTGATAATGTTGCTCATATGTATGTATGGACTACCACCTCCATGAAAAGATGTAATTCATTTTTCTTTTCTGATTAACAGGTTGGTGATAAATATGTATTTAACTAACAAATATTTTATTTATATTATTATTATGATTCAATGATGTAATTTTTCTCTATTTTTTTTCTTTATGATCCATTAGAAAATGGAAACGTCTCTCATGTGTACATGAGAACTACCGCCTCCATGAAACAATAGATTTTATTTTTCATGAACTCCTTACATGGATTATTTTAAAATATATTGAATTTATAAAAATGATAATTATAACTTTTTTATGAATTTTTAGATTATGTGAAAATGAATTTTTTACCATGTTCACCACACAAATGTGTTTTTGGACTAAATGACCTCAAAACATATGATGTAAAATTAAACAAAAAAAATAAATAAATGTAACATCACAGAAAATGAAAAAAAGGAATAAAAATATGTGAATGAACTTGAATATGGTTATTATGAATGTAAATAATTAATATTACATTATTATCTATGAGGATAAAATGTGTAAATTAATAGTTAGGTCATGAGGTAAGGGATATTTCGTTAGAACACCATTTTGTATGTTTTAAACTCTTTATATTTCATTTACATGTTCTTTAAAAAATTTCAATAATGATGTGGTTTATAATTAAAATATTAATAATTTTAATTTTTGAATACTTTTTAATTTCATTATAACGGTTTAACAATAAATATTTTCAAATTTTACCAAATAGATTATTTTTTAAATTCTTTATAAAATTTGATAAGAGAGTATTTTTTAATGTTTACCACATCACTACCTTTTCCCACCATTATAGATATTATTAATTATCAAGATTAATTTATAATATTCTATAGGTTTTCAAAGAATATATTCTTACAATTTTTCTAGGATTTTATAATTTTAAAATTTATTTTAAAGAAAAGGATATTTTTCTCATTTAATGAGATAACTGAAAGTGGGATTTTTGTAACAATGGAAATTCAAATTTTGTTGGTTCTATGATGGAAATGAATGATTTTAGGGGTTTTATTCATGTTATGGTTTTGTAATTTTTTATTATGACGGGAGGTCCAATACAGCCTCCAATTCACTATATAATGATATGTTCTTATGAAGAGACATGTGGAATTAACTGTGAAGTTTGTTCCAATATAAGGCTTCTTGTTATGGTTCACGCAACGGTCATTATAAGGATACTGTCCCAAGATTTCTATATGGTTTTAAAATTATTTATATGATATTTTATTGAAAATATTTTTATTTCATGATGTATTTAAATGGGTTTATGAATGTTTTTACCTTCTATAGGTGAATGCATTTTTTTCACGGAAATGGTTTTCAAGAGTACGTATGTTTTCTCAATAAAATATAATGTATATGATTTTGTATTTATAGTTTATTAAAATTCTTTATAAATAACTATGGGTAATAAAGTTTATTTTTATGTGTAGGTAAATTATTATTTGAGATAGATTATATTATGAAAAAAAAACCTTCTTCTAGGTTTTCTATAATTTAAAAATACACATACATATTTATTTTATTTTCATATCCCATTATAAGATTTGTTTATTATTCCATGTTCCCAAATGTTTTTCATAGTTTCTATGGATGTGTAGGAAATTTATCATTGACTATAGCGACACATATAAATGAAATAAATAGTTTCATGAATGAAATGGGAGTGTAAACATAAGGACCTATTTTTATGAAAAAATTGTACATTGTGTGGAAATTTACACGTTATTAGGCAATGGATTTCAAAATTCTATTAAACTCTAAACCTAAAATATTTTTTAAATGTAATAAAGTTCATCACTTATTATAAATCAGGTAATTATTGGTTAATTATGATACTAGTTGTTATAATATGTATTAGAGAAAAGGTTTAGATAACTTTATAGGTTATGATGATTTTAAAAGATAAATTTAAGATATTATAAATTATGTTTATATTATAATGAGATATATTATAATGATTTCCTTGTTGCCTCATATAATACATGTATATTCCAAAAAAATTCCCCTGAGGAAATAAGGTGGATGAGGTCTGAAGGAATTAAGAGAATTAAAAACCCCAAATGGATAGAGTCAGGGTTGATTATTTTGTGGCAGTGTTTACTAAATTGACACAAGATTTTAATGGTGTATCTAAATAAAGATAGAAACTATATTAATTTCATAGGGGAATGTCTATAGAGGAACATTTCCTGAAATAACACCTTTTAGTTTTTGGTGGATATTTAGACCCAATTTTAGTTGAAGAACAGATCAATTCGTTATAGAAGATATTAAAAGTTTTTGGATGGTTAGAGAATTAGATGGTAACTCATTCCATTTACCATTTTAATTGTGAAGATGACCATTGGTGATTATTCGTTAAGAATACAGAGGAGAAATATTAGATTGATACAACAGATTTGACAAAATTTAAGTGTGTTTTCCATGATAAATATTATTCTAATGTTATTTGAATTATAATGGAATTGAAATTACTAGATTTGAAGAAAAAGGTGGATTATTCAACTTCCACCAATGAAGAAATTTTTTAGGTAATATATGTATGAATAGAATTTTATTCTCGACCGTGATTTTAAAATTGATGGATTTACTTTTGGATTAAAACCAGGTTTGGATGGTCTTCTGTAACTTGTGAGTTTGGAATTTATAAGGACAATTTATAATGTATTGAAAAATTTAGGATGATGCTTTCTTATTATTATATAAAAAAAGATAATAATATTTCTAGGTGGAAATAAATGGGGATGTATTCATAAAATTAATATAGAGGTATGAAGAGTTAATTACCTTGTTGTGATAAGTGTGGAAATATTAATTTTTGTGAATGTTTTATGTGATATGAAATGTTTTAGAAATTTTTTATTATGGGACATCTAGATCATGAATATAAAGAGAAGTGAAATGGTAATGGAAAAACCAATTATGAGAATATGATAGTAATGTAATTTTATTGTAATGAGATATACATATACAAGTGCATGTTTGAAGATAAGTACAAAGGGTGAATATCCTCAAGGGAAAAAGTAGAAGGGTGTGGAAAGATCATTTTATACTACCTAGAATAATTTCAGAGCATAAAATGTAGTTGTTTCAAGTACATTTTTTTTCAATTACGTTAATACAATTTCTTATTTGATTTTTGGTATATACATTCTTTAATTTCTTGGAATATTTTAGAAAAAAAGAAATGTCACCTTAGGAAATGATGACAAAAATTTTAGTAAAAACTCATGGTTTATGTATTTAAGAAACATATATTTATAAGAAACTCTATGTTATCATATTTAGAATGGGGTTTCTTATATATCACATTATCTTACCCTTAGTGTAGTTTGATAATATTATGAGTGTGGATTTCCTATAAGTATATCATAAAAAGATGGAATCAAACACTAAAGAAGTCACATTAAATTCAATGGGTGAATTTAAATTAATATATAAGAATGATATCATAACTGGGATAATATATCAATAATTTTAGTAATTGATTAAAATGTGGTTGAATATTATCTATCATATTTCATTGAAAAGAAGATAATTATTCAGATTTGTGACAAGCCTATAACAAATGAATATTCATAAGTATTTTTTTGATATTTTCTTAGTTTTATTCCCATTTGGGAGATTAAAATCACTATTGACTTAGATCCTTTAGGTAAGAAAATATAAAAATATCCTAATAGAATGGAACCGATGGAGTTGAATGGATTAAAAAATTATCAATAAGAATTAATTAATATGAATTTTATACTCCCTATAAATTCACCTTAGGGTGATCCTGTTATGTTTGTTAAAAATAAGGATGCTACTATGATACTTTAAATTGATTATAAATAACTAAGTAACATTATTATTAAGAAAAAATATCCATTGTAACATATTAATGACTTTCTTGATCAACTCCAGGGTGATCAGTAATTTTAAAATATTATCCTCAGATTTGGATACAATTAGTTAAAAGTAGTATCATGTAATATCATATTTGGATAAAATCACAAAACCACTTTTAAGGGGATAGTGGAAACCTTCACATTGTCCAAGAAATCATACATTTAAGTGGAAATAAATACCAAATTTAGTAAAAATATAAAATTCCAAGCATATCCCACAAATCACATGATAAGGCTAAACAACCCTACAATAATGAAGGAAACATCTAGTCTATTGAACCATCCATGCTTTCACCACCATCATCACATTACCATATTCATCATCTTGTAACCACCATACAAAAAATTTCCAAAATTTCCATAATATGTTGATGAATTATCCATCCCCATTGTAACAGATTGACTGAAAATACCCAAAAAACTACATTTACAACATCGTTGAGAATCAACGTGATTTTTATCAACACTATTCCATTTTCAATGATAAAACAAACCATAAAACATTGAAAAATCACCAATCCAATCAAAAACACTAAATATGGAACTGAATTTATATTCAAAGAAGAATCACCCAAGCGAAATAGATGAAGAAACAAAAAATATTAGAAGAACCTCAATTCTAACAAAACCCAGAAGGAAGGCCTGAAGTGTACTATGATCATGCCTCCTTGTACACCATTGAAGGATGAACCAACATATCCCAAAACCTCATAGTAATCTACTACACCACACCAACTAGAGTAGCAGTAGAACACATGGTAAGAGTAGAGATTGAAGTAGGAAATGATCTCAATAGTGATCCAAGAACTTTGAAATGAAAAAACACCTCACATCAAATCAGACCCCACGAAAAAATGGTACCATTGATCAAAATCATGCCATCAGGGGTCAAGCCTCCCCACCATCCCAATATTCCAGAAGAACCCCTACACTGCCCCATATATGGTGTCTAGCATAAAGCGATGGAAAAAAGATTAGAGGAGATGTGCAAAGATAGTGAATTTGAAGAAAGATATTCAAAAGGGGAAAATGAATAAGGGACCAAAACCAAAGTGGGATAAATGAGTGGAGATGATGCTAAAGGTCTAGAAAAGGCAATAAGAAAGAAGAGAAAGAGAGGGGGATGTGATTCTAGAGGTCTACACTATGGCCTCCTCCACTCCAAGATGAAATCAAGGAGGAACACTAGCGTAAGATACAAAGAGGAGAGATGCCACTCAGAGTCTCTTGAAGATTACACTTTTGTTAAAAATATTCTTCATATCTTAATGTATGAAAATTATGCGTTTTTGGTTATGTGTGCCATTTTGATGAATTCAGCCATTGTATTTATGGATATTTTGAATATAGTTTTCTATGATTATTAAGATAATTTTCTGGTGGTATAAATTGTTGAGAATATGGTATTTTTTAAAAGCTACATGGATCATCAGAAACAACTAAGTATTTTTTTAGATCTTAATAAAAATGAAGTTATATGGAAAATTTAACAAATGTGAATTTTGGTAACAATATATTTCATTCCTTGGGAATATTGTTTCTAAATATGAAATAACTATTGACCATACTAAAACTAATGCTTGGGAAGAGTGACCGAGACTAAGAAATGTCACTGTGATTTAATGATTTCAAATATTATTGGGTTACTATGCACAATTTGTTGAAAACATTGATTGGTTATCATTTCCACTAATCATGTTAACTCAAAATGGAGTTAAATTCATCATGATAGTCTAATGTGTTTTTTGTTTTTATTATTTTAAAATAATATTGGTTAATGTTCTACAAATAGAACTACCATAAAGAAATGGTGATTTTTTTACTTATAATAATTCTTCATTGATGGGATTTGGTTCTATTTTGATGCAATATGATTAGGTAATTTCATATGCATACCTCCAATTGAAACTCAATGGGAATTATTATCCAATGCGGGATCTTGATCTTGAACCAATATTTTTTTCTTTAGAAATTCGGAGGCATATTCTATATGGTGTTAAATATGAAATATATAGAAATAAAAAAAAATTTAAGTATATATTTATCCAAAAATAGTTTCTCTTGAGGCAAGGAAGGTGAGTTGATTTGATAAAGGATTTTTATTATATCATTCACCACCATACAGGTAAACCTAAAAAGCTATTTTATGCCTTATGTCAAAAAGATAATGAGTCAATAACCATGTTGTGTTTTGAATATGATCCATTAGCTAATGATAAATTGAATATTTTATTGGATTTTTTATATTTAGAAACTCATTCTCTTTTGGACAAGGTATCAATAAAATCATCTTTTTTAGAAACAATTTAGAATTCTGAGAAGGAATATTGTGGCCAGAAATGAAATAAAAAATTGGTTAAGAAAGGTAAATTTTCTCGGTTTATTATTGAAAAAGAATGTATTATTAGATTTTGTAAGAGGCTATGTGTTTTGAGTGATTTTTAGATAAATAAATAAATAATGATTGATTTTCTTTATTCTTTGTTCTGGTTTCATTCTAGAAATATTAATATATAAAGATACATCCAAGAATATAATTGGTGGGATGAAATGAAGAAATATATTGATGATTTTAACAAGACATGTTTAACTTGTCAATAGGTAATGGATGAATGAAAAATACTGAAGGGGATTCTTTATCTGCTATTAGTTCACATATTTAAATGAGTAAATTTATCCTTGTATTTCATTGTGAGATTTCCATAGAAATATCAAGGTAATAAAATGGTTTTGACTATTATTTATTTTTTTACTATAGCTTACCATTATCTTTTAACTTAAGATAATGTGAATTTGGATCTGCTTACTAGGCTCTATATTAAGGAGACAATAAGGTTACATGGAGTTCCCCACTTTATTATATTATCTCATGATCCAATATTTACATAATTTTTTTGGAAAAATACTTAAAAATTCGTTGGATACTAAGTTATGTTTCAATACAACATTTAACAGTCAACATGATGAAGAAATTGAGTATAAAATTAAAACATTTGAGGATATTCTTTGGTAATGGTTACTATATTACTAAGAAAGTCTATATCAATATCTTTATTTTGTATAATTTTCTTATAATAACAATTTTAATTGTAGTATATTGAAGAAACCATTTGAGGAATTATATGGAAAGTAGTGTTGAACTCTAGCATGTGGGATATAGTCATAGAAATAGACTTATTGGGACTAGATTTGATAAAATAGATGGTTGACAAGATAAATATGATTCAAAACGATATGTGGATATCTTAGATTAGTAAGAATAGTTATGCAAAGAAAATGTGTAAAAATACTTCATTTGAGGTAGAAGATCATGTTTTTTTACGATATATCCTTATAATTGTTTTATTCATTTTGGAAGTAATGGAAAATTAATTCCATGGTTTATTTGTTGATATTAAATTTTGGATACTTTGGGATAAATTTCTTACCAAGTTTCCTTACCATTGATTTTATCTTAAGTATAAATGTGTTTCACGTTTTCTTATTATGGAAATATGTAATCAGTGTATCTTTTGTTTTGAGCTCTAAAGCAGTATAGTTTCAATAAAATATTTATCATGAGGAAAATATAGTTTAGATTATAGATATTAGATATAATTTTTTATTGAATAAGGTAACTCACTAGGTTAAATTTATATGGAAGAAACGTAACATGAAGAAGTATAATGAGTTATAAAAAGGCTATAAGAGAAAAATATCCAAACATGTTTAAGTAATGATTAAAATAGAAAAGAAGAAAATTCATTAAGGGATGGTGGTGAAGATTGTAAAAACATAGGAAATGTTAAAAATAAATCAATTTCATGTCTTATTATTATTAATTCATATATTTTATGGATTCATATTCACCATAATAATTGTATATAAATTTTAAATAGAAAAAGAAATAGTTTTATTCTAACCAAATTGTTTTTCATGTTTCATTTGGTTTTATTTAAAAATTAAAATTATAATTTTAATAATTATAATTTTACTTAATGAAATTAATTTTTTATATCATAATTTAAAAATACGTTTGGGATTTTTTTGGGATCTTTTGTAAATTTTTTATTTTATGGTGAATAATGAAAAATACAAATTTTACAAACACTATCACTTTTACAGAATTATCAAAAAATAAGAATGTATTTAAAGTTTATGATAACTGTTTATAGACCAAATAAACATTTAAAATGAAATAAAATTCATTTAAAATCATAACATTGAACATCAAAATCTATGTTTGAAATTTTGGAAATCAACTTAATGTTTTTATTATAATAAAAAAAATTATTGGATCTTTTATTTTAATCAAGTATTCATACTCTTCATTTAATTTTTTATGGTTTAATGTAAAAAAAGTATCATTTTGTTTGACATAATATAATTAAATTCATGGGAATCAATATTATACTTTATTTTAGTGTAGAATCATTTTTATGCTTAAAAAGAACATTTTTTTGAAAATGGGTTTTCATTGCATTTTGATAACATATATTAAAAGTAATTTTAACCAATTTTTTAAATTTAATCCTATAAAATTAATTCAATATTTTTAATCATTTTGTTTTAATTTCTTTATGCGTTATTTCCCATTTTTATTAATAGTGATGTGTTACAATGGTAAGATTTTTTCATCATGGTATAAGTTAAAATGTTTAACTGGGGGGAGGGGGAGTAACTGATATATATGGCACCAAATATCACAATTTTTTATTATGAATTTTATTAATTGAATAGATTTATACCTTACCCTATATTATATTCTAAATCAGATTAAGTTGGAGCAACTTCACATCAGAAAATCATTTATTATATTTTGAAGTTCTTAATATTTACAAGAGTGTCACTTCTCTCAGTTATAAAAGTGAACGACCTATCCCTAGTTATCCTGAATCATTAAGCAGTCCATATTGAATAAAATCTACCCAAATACCTCCTAATATCACTACACCATATCTTAGAGGAAATGGTCTCACAAAAATACAAATCCTAGAAGGATTAAGGCATAAGCTAAATTAAGATATCCAAGAAGGAGGTATCAGTCTTTAATAAATTCTTTAAAGTTTATTTTTTATTAAACCTCTAAATATATTATTAAAATTATAACATAATGACATAGGTATCTTTAATATTATTATATTTTATTATGTTTATGGAAAAAATATTTTCTACAAATTTTTCATCAAATGAGAAACAAAAACTTTTCTCGGATGTATGTGCGGAGTACCTCCTCCACAAAGCGATGTGTTTTATTTTTCATCACCAAATTACACTAATGGTTATAAATATGGAGTTAATGAATATATGTGATATGTATAAAATAATTATGTTTCCATAAATAATATATTTTACACATTATTAAACTCCCATTAGTTGGAAAAAGATAACATCACTCATGCGTACATGTGGACAAGAAACTCCACGAAGAGAAGCAATTCATTTTTAATTTCTAAATCACAGGGTTGGTTATAAGGATGGATTTATTGAATAAGTATGAAATTTATAATATTATTTTGATTATATTATCGTAAAATTTATCTATTCTTTACTTTTCATCCATTATAATAATGGAAACACCACACCTATGTATGTGCAGACAACTACCTCCATGAAATTATGCATTTTATTTTTCATCACCATCTTACATGGGTGAGTTTGAAAATATATTTAATGTAAAAAATGGTAACTAAAGAATGTTAAATATTTTTTAGATGATGTAACTATGACTCATTTGGTCAGGGTTAACACATAAATATATTTTTTGAACCGAAAGACCTCAAAACTTTCGATGTAAAATTAATCGATTTAATTACTCAATTAAACATGGTAATTAATTAATAAAAATGAATAATAATGGTGGAATAAAAAAGATAAATATTCTTATGCAAGTAAAAAAATTAATATAATTTCATTAATCTATAATATATAATATGTATATGATGATTCAAGACAGGAGGGAATGAATTTTTCTTTACAATTTTGTTTTAAATGTTTTAATGTATGTCCCTTCCATATCAACATTCTTTAAAAAGTTTCAATAGTTTTTTTATACATAGAAGATTGTTAAACTTAATTTTAAACTTCTTGTTAGTTTCTTTACATTGGTTTAAAATATAATCTTTTAAAGGTTTACTATATATATTATTATTTTAATTCATTACAAAAGTGAAAAGGGAATGTTTTGAATGCGGAATACATGAATACCTTTTACAACATTCATAGTTATTTTTAATTATTATGATTTATCTATTTGTTTATATATTTTTTCATAGAATATCCATTTCCCATTTTCTTGATAATTTTTAGTATTTAACTATTATCAAAAGAAAAATATATTTTTTCTCATTTTATGATATAACTGAATATGGTTTTTCTTATTGGATGAAATTTCAATTTTATGGGTTTTATGATGGAAATGAATTATATTATGTGATTTATTCATGATATGGTTCTTGGAAGTTGTTTATGATGGCACGAGGAGGGGATATATCCTTTTAATTCATTAGGTAACTATACGTTATTGAGAAGATACATATGGAGTTAACCATAGAGGTTATTAATTTATAAGTTTTCATGTAAGGTCTCATCTAAGAGTGATTATAAGGATAATTTTCAAAGATAACTGTTTAATTTTTCAATTATTTATAATATAATTAATAGAAATAATTTGGCTTTATGAGGTATGTAAATGGTTTTATGAATGTTCTTGACCTTCTAAAGGTGAAAGGATTGTTTTTAAATTAAAATATTATCATGAGCACTCATGTTTTATCAAGAAAATATCATGTTTAGTATTTTTCATCTATGTTTAATGAAAATAATTTTTATGAAAAACATTGGGAAGTAATGTTCTTTATGTGTAAGTAAATTATTATTTGATGTTAATGTTAGTTAAAAAATATGACAACCTTCTTATGAGTTTTCAAGTTTTTTAAATGGATCAATGAGTTTATTTTATTTTTTTCGCTTATTGACCTTTCTTTGTAATATAAAATATTTTCAAACGTTTTAAGTAGGTCCTAAGAATATTTCCGAATTTTAGAATGTCCAATGGTGATTTATATTTAATAATGAAAAGGTGTTAAGAATGACATCAGTATGTAAACATAGAACCTATTTTTATTGAAAAAATGTGAAAAGTGTGAAAATGTACCGTTTTTTATATAATGGTTTTAATAATTCCTAAACTATAAACCTAAAAGATTTTGTAAATGAATGAATCTTTAACATTGGTTATAAATCATGTAATTATGAGTTGATTACAATTTAGGGTGTTATATTGGGTGCAGGAAAGCTGACCTAGAATACTTGGTGTTGAGATAATAATTATAAAATCTATCTAGTATGATTAATTTATTGTATTTACTATGAGGAATATAATTAAATGATGTGATCATATTGAATTTTAGGGACCTTATGCCTTTATTTTGAATTGTTTTGACCCTAGAGTTGATGAATGAGATAGAGAAAACCATAAAGGTTTTTACATATCAAGGAGTAATTTAAGGTTCCATGGTGGGTTCCCACATCTTCTATTGGCCCCTAGAGAGGGCTGTGAAGATAGATTAGTATAGTGATATCCTTGCATAAATTTAATGACGAGGATGGGTTTTTCACATGGGATTCTAACCTATGTAATGTGTGATGGGTTTGGGTAAGGGGAAGACTTGTTCATGGATGATGTGTGAGGTTGCAGGGTGGGATGTATCCCCCCCCCCAATTTTATGTTATATATGATATCTATGGTAATAGTGATAGATGATTCCCCCAATTGTATGTGACATTAGGTGATGGGGTGGGATGCTACCCCTAGGTAATGATGAACGAGTAACTATTCCAAGCCGAATGGAACACCTGCATTGTATGCTATATAAGGATCCATGTTCAAATTCCCCCTTAGGTTGTTTAATATATGAGTTTCTAGGGAGGGATTTATCCCCTAGGTTGTATGTGATTTGTGGTTTAAAAATGATGATTCATCTATGTGTATTTTATATGAGGTTCTCTGGAGGAAATTCTCTCATGTGTGTGTTATATGAGGTTTTGAGGAGGATAAGGCCATTATTTGTATGATATATGAGGTTCTAGGTTGGGACTACCTTTAGGTTGAAACTAGATATGAGGTTTTGGGGAGGAATATTCCCCGAGGTTTGTATAATATGAGGTTACATGGAAGAAAATGCCCCTAGGTGTATGATATTTTATCATAGGTTATAGGGTGGTATGTAAAACCACATGTGTATGATGTTATAAATAGGTTTTGAGGTAGGACATAGTCCCTATAGGTTATATTATAAATAAATTCAAGGGAAAGATGTGGTTTCCTATGGGTGATGATGTGACTAGCTCAGAGACATATGACACCAGCAAAGGCATGTATAGTCGGCCATAGGTATCACATTAGAAACTATGGATTGATAATTATTTTTTTAAATCCACATTTTATGTATTATTCTGATTAAATAATGTCATACATGCATTATTTTTTCTTGTTATAATAGGGACACTTTTGGTGGTGGTCTATTGAGTTATAATCACACCCTACACATAGATCCCAAAAATTTTAAAACCCAAGAAGACCTCATGATCACAGATGTAGGTAGGGAAGATGCCTAGTGTTGAATGGTTAATCTATATAGCTTGTAAAGAGCCATAGGTTGAGCCTTAGTGATGGTAGAAGAACCTCCTAATGAAATGTTTTTTATTTATTATATATTTTTTTATCATACTAATGGGTGATCAGTTGGGATGCATGACTATATTCTAACATAATCATTTTTTATTGAATATTTTTTATTGATTATGTGTTCTATGATTATTTTCTATCAATATTTTATGATATTTATATTTTTTTTAAACTTATATGAGTTTTTAGTGTCCCAAATTCATATATTCTAGTGACACTATGAAAAATACACGGATGAGTAGTCTCAAGATTAGGATGACACAAAATCATATCAAAACATTATTCTTTCATACCACTCTTTAGGATATGGTAGATATGGAATAGGAATGTGTTAGTGCTTGTGATAGACCATAAAATTGTGATTCATTTATACCTTTCCAATGGAAAGTCCATGTTATTAGGGTTATGGGATTTATGTTCACAATTTTCACTATTAAAATTGATATTTTAATTCAAGTATAATGTGTGTAAGACCCCACATCCTTATACATAAAAAATTACCAAATTAATTTGGGATTTAAGTTTGTTAATGGGATTTAATTTGATCTAGGGTACAGAAGATAATTATAGTGATTGAAACACCTCAAACACATGTTTTTTACATGTGGAAAGATTCTTAGATGGTGGGTAGAGGCAACATAAAATATAATAGGAGGGTCATATGGATATGTGTATAGTATGTATCCACTATCCCTCTAGTGTCTTTTCAGTTTTTGTAAGATCTTCTGGGTGTATAAAATAGTAGGTGGCTCTACATTTCCTAGTTTGTGGACGTTAGTAGGGGTAAAAACACACTTTTCCCCCCTTCTTTTTTTAGGGGGAGACATCTCCCTTCAACTTCATTTCATCCGCATGTCTAGTGGGCCTTCTTCTCATCTTCTCCTCTTCAAATACCTTCAAGGGGGTGCTTCAAAGGGATTTTTTCACCAATATACAATATTTATATGAATACATTTGATTTATTTTCTCTTATATTCCTATCATTTTAATTTTCTTTTTCTGGGCCATGATTTTAGTTCTGATTCCCCCAGATCAAGGTCTAATAATAAAATTATCTAGAATTTTTTTTCTTAATGTGTAGGGGATTTCCTGAGATAATTTGTGGGTGTTAAAATTAGTAAAATCCTGATAGGTATTTAATTACACCTAATTAATTAATAGTTTTCTTTAAAATTAATTTGAATTGGTTATAGAATTGGCGGTGTAGGTTGGGGATTTGTCATGGTTTGGATTTGAAGGTATATTAATTGTGAATGATACACCATTACTCAAATAATTAGAAATCATTGGATTCATAGTGATATTTTAGTGTTTATACCACCTTATAATAATTTTTATAATTTATTATATTTTAATATAATTATATTATTGTGTTTCTTTGGCATGAGATAGTTTCCTAGAGTATGGGTAGTGATTTCTCAAGCCAAGACAAGCTTGTATGAGGCTAGGAAGCAAGTTTTTGGGATGTGGAAAATGGTAGGGTTTGAGATGAGGTAGTCGGTCCTCATTAATTTCCAGATAGAATAATGATTGTTATTTTGGGTACATGTGATGCATCATCAGGACAAGAGGGTGTTGGTCCACTTTATTAATTATATGAACTACCAAATTAAATTTAAATGTTTAATTAAAATGAAACACCATGTGATAAAAGGAACAAGGTTTCAAGCGAATTTGGGTTTGTGCATTTCATTATCACCTCATCCATTGATGTTTTAGGTTATGAGATTCTAGGAATAACCTATGACGATCAGACTATTGGGGGTGTGACCGATGTGAGTGTGACTTAGTGTCCTTGTGTAGTAAAATTTATCCACCTCCATTTATATGGGTAGCTTGACTTAATTTAACCACCCTAGAATGAACTTATAAATTGAGGTGTGATATACACCATCTCTAGTGTGTGCCCACTAAGGATTATCAATGTAAGAAAAGAGGTCATGATATGCATAAGACTGGTATATGGATATGCATTACCAATGTGTTGTGTTTGACCCTTTATGTGAGCTAAACAAAAAAGGGTACCCTAAGCCAGGTGATGATACCTTGTATTCTATCAAAAGAACCCAAGTAAGGATCCTCCTTCTTGACATGACCTAGGGGCCTAAGTAGGTACCCCAATGATAGACCAAACCGGAGTGGACATATATGGGTATGGGTATATAGAGAAGTGAGTATCTGTAACACAACAAGCTTCCATGGTATGTTTCCCTTTGAATAATGCAATGGCGTGCATTGTACGCAACTTTGAGATTCTAACACAACATAACCAATCAAACTCGCCGTTATGAATATTAATACCAACTTTTTGAAATTTTATAAATTTTATCATTCTAAATGGACTACATTTTTTGGATTCGTAATATCTAAATTAGCTTAGGGTGAAATTTTGGTACTTTTCGGATAACTTTCATATTTTGATGAATAGTGAAAATTACTAAATTTTAATTAAAAACAACTTTTGTAATCGAAATAATTAATAGTGATTAATTATTAATTTGAGTGGTTTTAAAGTATATTTAGAATATATTTTTACCATTTAATACATTTTTGGTAATTGGATGTAATTTCACATTTAAACCAGACATAAACAAGTGTCAATATTTTGATAGTTATTACCTCTTAAAAACATGCTATTTGTTTTGACGACGGAAATTAATTTTTAAATTAATTAATGAAACTGATATGTTTTGAATTTTGTAAAATAGACATCATTTTTGAATTAATAATATCAAATATAGCATAGGCCTAATTTTTGGTATTTTTCTGGAAACATTCATTTTTTGATGAATAGTAAAACCACTAAGTGGTAGTTAAAAAACTGATTTTTTTCGTAAAACATAATTTTACCGTTTCTGTGAGTGGAATTTCAAAAATCCGAGAGGCACGGTTAATATCAAGGGGTAAAATGTGGTTCAATGAGATGAAAATAATTTTTGGTGAATAGTAACTTTTTACTTTTATTTACCACGGTTAAAAGTAAATATGGTAATTAAGGGTAAAAATGATATTAATATTACCCTAACACATGTACTAATTCTATTGGACAAGTGTATCTCGACCAAGAACAACCTTAGGAGTAAAATATTATCATTTAGGTCTACTTCTATTAGATTATGACATTTATTATTATTTAATTCAAAGAAGTGTTAAAAGAGTTAAAATCAAAGTTTATTTACTAAAACATTTTTAATATAGTTTTATAGATAAGATAAATTAGATTTTAAATATTAGTTAGAAAGATAAAAATATTTCCTACATAATCGTATTTTATTTATAATTTTTAGAGAATAAATAATTTAATTTATTTATGACACAATGGTGATGTAGTAATTAACTATTTATTGAATATTAAAATAATTGATATTATAAATATCAAAATAAATGTATTTTGAGACTTTTTATGAACTCCACTAATTTATTAGGTTAATATGACATATTAGTATTTATTATATAAATTTTGATCGAAGTAATAATGCTGTTAGGAATTTATCAAAAACAAAATACCCAATAGTGTCAAAATTGAAATAAAGGAGTTTTTGAAACAAATATTATATTATTAATTTATATTCAAATCCTAAAAATCTAATTTTAGGCCAAGAGACTTATTTCATGATAGGTGTATCGTTAGTGGACCACTTGGGGGTCTCTTGGATGTATATAGTATGTTTATTAACCATATAATATAAACATACAAAGAGACATTGTAAAAGTCAACCTAATTAACTAAGAGTTAATACTTAAAGATAAGGTTAATATAATGGCCAAAACCTATCTAAATTATATTGGTTGAGTGGTTTTAGACCCATCCCCACCTTAAACTTTAAATAATCTACTTTTTAGACATTAGAAACCGAATATGAATTTATTATAAAATTATTTTTTGAGCTTTTCCAAAGGTGCCCCTCACCCCTCTTATAAAAGGGCACTCCCCATTCTCACTAATTCACACATTCAAACATTTTGTCTCTGCCAAACCCTACCCAAATACTCTCTAAACTTCCATAACTACAACCTAGAGGCCTTAGTTTGATCAGAAAGCCAACCTAAGGAACCCTTTTGATCAAATAAAAAGGAAGAACCTGAAGAAGAGGTAATGTTTTCACCACCCTCTTTCAAGTTCCTTTCTTCTTCAACTTCTTATTTCTTTGTTATTTCTATTCTAAAATAATAACTCCAGTATATTATATATACTGTGATGTTATTATAAATATGTTACAACTATATTCAGTATTCTATCCATCTTTTTAATGGCATGTCACCATACGTGCGTACGTACGGCTTACCGTCTCCACGTCGTGGTGTAATTGTGATTCAATAAATTAATATTTGGATGGGTATAATAATGATATTTAATTCATGTAATTAATACATATAACATGATAATTATTCTGTTTATATGATATACTATCCAATTATATATTATTTTAACATCAAAAGAATGATATTGTCGCTCGTACGTACGTACGGACTACCGTCTCCACGAACGCGATGAGATTCATTCTCCATCGTCTCCATTCAAGTATAATTCTCATTTGATGATTAAAAATAATTTTTAAGGACTTGATATAATTCTAGACATGAATAAGATACAACATATCCATATCAAACACGGCTTACGTAACAAAGAATATAAATGAAAATGATTAAGTTAACACCCGAAATGACGATAATACTAAGATATTATTAACAAATCAATGTTAAAAGATCATATATGATATCATATTAATGTAAATGGTTCTTGTATAATTCAATAACAATTATTTACCATTATATATGAGGTCAACCTACCGTCGACCATGGAAAAAGTACAAAGTAAGGGGTTTCTTATCTCACTTTTAATTCCGTGAGAATTTCATTGTTCACCACTTATTTATTACATGTGGTGTGTGTACTGTCCATGTTTATATTCATTGTGTAATATACTTCAATTAATTTATATTTACACCATCATTGTATGATCCTTCTTTCATGGGTGTATGTTTTTTATGGTACCAAATCAATAAGGGAATTTGAAATTTCAATTTCCACTCATTCGTCTTTACGTACACTTCATTGATTATTTTACTCCAAGATTATGTGTAGAATCACTATTCATTTGATTATGTCATAATTTCCACTCAGATTTCTGTGGATATAATTTTTATACACATAATCACTCCATTGATAAATTCTCAAGTCATTAGTATGAACATGATAAGAGTAATTTTTACTCAATCTCTATTTGTTGAGATAAACATCCAATTCATTGGTGTTATTTTTACAAGAATATGTGTGAATGTCCTTTGATTGTTTTACACTGAATATCCAATCATATTTAGTGTATTTATATTTTTCACACATAATTATGTCATTTATTTATCCTTAACCTATGGATACGACCTTTATGAGAGATCTCATCTCAATTTACATTCCATTGATACTTCTTTGTTGTTATACACCAAATCACTTTTATGTGGTGTATATAATGTACTTTGACCTAGTATATCATGAATCCATTTATTCTCATTATATTAAAAAGTTTTTATTACCTTAATTATTTGTATTCAAGTGTCTCTCTTTTTGTTATAAACTCTAACTAAAATACCATTTTTAAATGTTTTAAAGAATTATTCTTCTAAATCTTGCTCATTAATGAGCATGTTTTAAAAATGGTTTTAAGGATATATTTATATGGACATTAAAGTTTTAAAATTAAAAATCCTTTTAAATGTTTCAATGTGGTATGGAAAACATTGATTCAAAAATATATTTTAAATGGCTTCTTGACAAATTGTGTGACTTTTAAACGATTTCAAGAAAAAGGGTGATATTTCTCTCAAATAGTTTTGATGATTATTTCCATCTATGTCAATATCCTTCATTATTCTCGATTGAGGTTAATCTATTACAATAAAATCTTCCATATTGTATGGAATGAGTTATTATTGACTGTGGATGTACTATTTTTATACCATTCATGGGTTGTGGGTAAAGTATTGACATTTCGTACGATAGTTTTAATACGAATGTTTATGTTATGTTTCAACTTTTCATATGATGAATGCATTGGACTTAGTAAGTGACGGGTGGATCCCGCTATAGCTCCTCAATGAATCGGTAGGTCTCATGAGGAAAACAAGTGTTATGGCATGAGGCCTTGACAAAATCGTATTTGTAGTCTTGGCACGAGGCCTTGGCTACGTGGTTATGATAGTCTGGCATTATGCATTCTATCATTATGTAAGTGGTTATTAATATTTTCATGTGATTATTCGACAAGTAGAATATCCATGTGAATAAGTAAATGTCATTATTTCATTTTATCCTTGCCATATTATGCTGAAGTTCATGTTTAAAAGGCTTTTGTTTTAGTTATACATTGCCTTACATTTTTTATTTATTTATGAATGTTTCTGATATATTGTTATCCTTACTGATCATCTGAGCTCACCCCTTTAAAGGTTTTATTTTTCCTAGGATGTGAAGAAGTATTTTATGAATGACCTTAAGGGATAGTATGAGGGGATATGAAGACAATATGTTGTTTTTGTTTTCATTTTATGATGTAATGAAAACATTATTAATGAATCTAGTGTTTCCAAGGCTACTAAACTAATCGGTCTTTCGAGACTTGATCTTTCCTGTGATCATGCCAATGTTATGTAATAATGCACCAACTATGGGTATCTAGGGTCCGGGCATTACAGTTGGTATTAGAGGAAGTTTAGTACAAACCTTGGAAGCTAGATTTAGATAAACTCTGATTAGATCACATAGACATAAGATGAACTTTGAGGATTAGTATAGAAGAACTTCCTATAATTTTGGTATTGTAGAGATTTTGTGAGTTTTCCGAGCAATACATCCCTGTATGGATACGAGCAGGTAGAGGCGGCTCTGGCACAGATGTACCTAGGGGTAAAACCTGAAAACACCGCTTTGATCTAGACTTGAACGGGAACTGGTGCACGACAACGGGTCTTGCTGCACTCTTGGTTACGACATTCCTGGGTTATATTATTAGGATAATTTACTTTTTATTTACAAACCGATTTGAAGTATTATATATATAAGATGAGAGTAAATGACCTTGGTTAATACTAATGTGTTCAAATTGAGAATATGGTTACATGTTAATATCTAAATGATTTTATGACTACTGTTACTCACATAATGCTTTCTGGTTTTAGTCAATGGCTGGATTCCAAGGAAGTCATAGTGACTTTGAGAATGATGTACAAGGTGGGAACAGTGGTGAAAATGAGCTACAAAATGGAATTTTGATAGGCGTAAATGATATCGTCTTTATGCCAAATCAATTTTCCAAAAATATGATCAACAATATATATATTAACCAATTCCTGGACTCTACAAAGAAGAGAAAGGTGATGAATGATAAGAGCTCCAGTAGTGGAGACCATGGAGAGAGGAATCCTCAATTTCCATCATCCAGGAAATGTGGAAGGAGACACCCAGGAAAGGGTCTCAATGGGACAAAGAAATTCTTTACGTGCGGGAAGGAGGAACATAAAGTGAAGAATTGCCGTAGAAAAATGTGGAGTACTATGGAAGAAGATAAAAATGGTCCCATGAATCCATTTACAGTCATTTGTCATAAATATAGGGGACCTGGCCATTACCCGAGTGAATGCCCTATTCTATAGGATATTTTATTGGTCAAAGAAGAAGTTATGTAGAAATAAATGGTTTGAGAAATGTTTAAAAAGTATTAGTGCTCCGTGTTGATGGGTTTATTTTGGAATAATTTTCTCTTGTATTCTTAACCCTGCAGTTTTCCATGTGAGAATGATATTTAAGGAAGAATTATCTTTTCTCTTGTGGATATAGTTATAAATAACCATTTGGTTTTATATGATCATTGGGTTTGAAGAAATTATAAGTTATTATAATTTGGGATGAAAATTCAAGGTATGAGATATGATTTGTGGTTAAATTATGTTATGGTTATTTTGAGGAATTTATCTCATTTAGGTAATGTTATAAAAGATAGTTTTTGAAAAAGGACAACACGCAGACCGTGTGACAACCCGTCGCGTCGGACAAAGCTGTGGGAGTCGAACCCACAACCAAAGTGCGATTGGGATTTATCGCCTACCACTGGACTACGTGAAGTCCCTGGTTAGTGTGACTATTATTTTTAGTTAAATGATTTTATTGATCAATAATAATTTTATTTGGGATCTTATGTCTTATCAAATGAATACCCTTAGTAAAGGAAAATGATTTGGTGATTAAGTGATAAATGTTATTTTGGATGTTGTTCTCTTTGTTGTGAACACTATATGACCAAGGAAAATAGAATAGTATGGGACTTCATTTGAGGAGTAATGGTGGATTTTTATCTATGTTTTTATTATGGATTTATAGTGATTTGGGTTATTTATGTAAATGATTAGGTTAATTACTTTTAAGTATGTGACTTTAAGAGTAATTAATGTCATTTGGAGATACAATTTAACATGGAAGACTACATTCTTATAAGTTTTGGGTTTAAATATTAGTTTGAATTATATTGAAGGATTTTAAGGACAATTGATTATTGAATGGTATTTATTTAACTTTGGGGTATTGATGGTTTAATTTTAGAAATTAAGATTAGTGTTTTTTTTCTCTAATAGAATATCCATTTGGGAGATCATCAAATATTATACTAACCAATTTGGTTTTGATTAATCTCTAAAGACAAGGTAAATATATAGTTTATCCTACGAGGATCATTTATTTCTATAGAAGTTTATTCTAGATCTTCCTTTGTGACCAAGTCTTCTTGAGTACTCATTGTTCAAAAAAATGAGTTAGTGGTAAACATTTATTAAAGAATGAAACTATACTTAAAAAGTAAGTATATCTCTTTATGTTCTTAGTCAATATCATAAATGAATTCCTCTTCCTTATGTAATGTAACTTAAAAAAAATGTTGTCCGTTTACTTTTCCTACTGGGAGACTAATGATTGTTTGTCCCAACACAAGTTTGTGATTTTATTATTGTTAACTTTCTCCTGATCATGTTTTCTATCCCTCTCGATCAGAACATAACACTTATTTTATCATCTATATCCATGTTTTCCTATATGGAATCCTAGTATGGGTTACCTTGGGTGACCTTTATACCTCTCTTCCTTTATTTTAATGTGATAGTTTTATTGACTCATTTTCCAATGTGGGACTTTCCATTATATTCTCAATCCCAATTTTAAAAAAAATTGTGAGGATGCAATTTATTGAAGGAGGGGATAATGTAACACCCCAAGCTTCCATGTTACGTTTCCCTTTGAATAATGCAATGGCGTGCATTGTATGCATCTTCGAGATTCTAACACACCATAACCAATCAAACTAGCCATTATGAGTAGTAATACCAACTTTTTGAAATTTTATAAATTTTATTTTTCGAAATGGAATTCATTTTTTGGATTCGTAATATCGAAATTAGCTTATGGTGAAATTTTGGTACTTTTCGGATAACTTTCATATTTTTATGAATAGTGAAAATTACTAAATTTTAATTAAAAAAACATTTGTAATCGAAATAATTAATAGTGATAAATTATTAATTTGAGTGTTTTTAAAGTATATTTAGAATATATTTTTACCATTTAGTATATTTTTGGTCATTGGATGTAATTTCACAATTAAACTAGACATAAACAAGTGTCAATCTTTTGATAGTTATTACCTCTTAAAAACACGCTATTTGTTTTGACGACAGGAATTAATTTTTAAATTAATTAATGAAACTGATATGTTTGTAATTTGGTAAAATAGACATCATTTTTTAATTCATAATATCAAATATATCTTATGCATAATTTTTGGTATTTTTCTGGAAACTTTAATTTTTTGATGAATAGTAAAACCATTAAGTGGTAGTTAAAAAACTGAATTTTTCATAAAGAGTAATTTTACCACTTCTGTGGGAGGAATTTCGAAAATCCGAGAGACACAGTTAATATCAAGGAGTAAAATGTGGTTCAATGAGATGAAAATAATTTTTGGTGAATAGTAACTTTTTACTTTTATTTACCACGGTTAAAAGTAAATATGGTAATTAAGGGTAAAAATGATATTAATATTACCCTAACACATGTAATAATTCTATTGGACAAGTTTATCTCGACCAAAAACAACCTTAGGAGTGAAATATTTTCATTTAGGTCAACTTGTATTAGATTAGGACATTTATTATTATTTAATTCAACGAAAAGTTAAAAGAGTTAAAATCAAAGTTTATTTACTAAAACATTTTTAATATAGGGTTATACATAAGATAAATTAGATTGTAAATATTCATTAGAAACCTAAAACTATTTCCTACATAATGGTATTTTATTTATAATTTTTATACATTAAATAATTTAATTTATTTATCACACAATGGTGATGCAGTAATTACCTAATTAATGAAATATTAAAATAATTGATATTATAAATATAGCAATAAATGTAATTTGAGGCTTTTTATGAACTCAAATAATTTTATAGGTTAATATGACATATTAGGATTGATTATATAAATTTTTATCGAAGTAATAATGTTTTTATAAATTTATCAAAAACAAAATACCCAATAGTGTCAAAATTGACATAACGGAGTTTTTAAAACAAATATTATATTATTAATTTATATTAAATTCCTAAAAATCTAAGGTTTGGCCAAGAGACTTATATCATGATATTTTTATCATTAATGGACCACTTCAGGGTCTCTTGGATGTACATACTAATTTTATTAACCATATAATATAAAAATAAAAAGGGACATTGTAAAAGTGAAACTAATTAACTAAGAGTTAATACTTAACGATAAGGTTAATATAATGACCCAAACCTATCTAAATTCTATTGGTTGAGTGGTTTTAGACCCATCCCCACATTAAACTTTAAATAATCCAATTTGAAGATATTATAAACCGAATATGAATTTATTATAAAATAATATGTTTAGCTTTTCCAAAGGTGCCCCTCCCCCCTCTTATAAAAGGGCACTACCCATTCTAACTAATTCACACTTTGAAAGCATTTTGCCTCAGCCAAAACCTGCCCAAATACTCTCTAAACGTCCCTCAATACAACCTAGAGGCCTTAGTTTGATCAGAAAGCCAACCTAAGAACCCTTTTAATCAAATCAAAAGGAAGAACCCGAAGAAGATGTAATGTTTTCACCACCCTCTTTCAAGTTCCTTTCTTCTTCAAATTCTTCTTTATTTGTTATTTCTATTCTAAAATAATAACTCCAGTATATTCTATATACTGTGATGTTATTATAAATACGGTACAACCGTATTCAGTATTCTATCCATCCTTTGAATGACATGTCACCATACGTGCGTACGTACGGCTTACCGTCTCCACGTCGTGGTGTAATTGTCATTCAATAAATTATTATTTGGATGGGTATAAAAATGATATTTAATTCATGTAAATAATAAATATAACATGATAATTATTCTCTATATATGATATACCATCCAATTATATATTATTTTAACATCAAAAGAATGATATTGTCGCTCGTACGTACGTACAGACTACCGTCTCCACGAACGCGATGAGATTCATTCTCCATCGTATCCATTCAAGTATAATTCTCATTTGATGATAAATAATAATGTTTAAGGACTTGATATAATTATGGATATGAATAATATACAACCTATCCATAACAAACACGGCTTACCTAACAAAGAATATAAAGGAAAACGAGTAAGTTAACACCGGAAATGACGATAATACTAAGATATTATTAACAAATCAATGTTAAAAGATCATATAAGATATCATATTAATGTAAATGATTCTTTAATAATTCAATAACAATTATTTCACCATTACACAGGAGTTTAAACTACCGTCGACCAAGGAAAAAGTACAAAGTAAGGGGTTTCTTATCCCACTTTTAATTCCGTGAGAATTCCATTGTTCACCACTTATTTATTACATGTGGTGTGTGTACTGACCATGTTTGTATTCATTGTGTAATATACATTAATTCATTTATATTTAGATCATCATTTTATGATCCTTATTTCATGGGTGTATGTTTTTTATGTTACCAAATCAATAAGGGAATTTGAAATTTCAATTTCCACTCATTCGGCTTTACACATACTTCATTGATTATTTTACTCCAAGATTATGTGTAGAATCACTATTAATTTGATTATTTCATAATTTACACTTATCTTTATGTGGATATACTTTTTATGCACATAATAAATCCATTGATAAATTCTCAAGTCATCGGTATGAACTTGAAAGGAGTAATTTTTACCCAATCTCGATTTGTTGAGATAAACATCCAATTCATTGGTGTTGTTTTTACAAGAATATGTGTGAATGTCCTTTGATTGTTTTACACTGAATATCCAATAATATTTAGTGTATTTATATTTTTCACACATAATTATTTTGTTGATTTATCCTTAACCTAAGGATACGGCCTTTATGAGAGATCTCATCTCAATTTACATTCCATTGAGACTTCTTTGTTGTTATACACCAAATCACTTTTATGTGGTGTATATAATTTACTTTTAAATAGTATATCATGAATCCCATTATTCTCATGATATTAAAAAGTTTTTATTACCTCAATTATTTGTATTCAAGTGTCTCTCTTTTGGTTAGAAACTCTAACTAAAATACCATTTTTAAATGTTTTAAAGACTTATTCTTCTAAATCTTGCTCATTAATGTCCATGTTTTAAAAATGGTTTTAAGGATTTATTTATATGGACATTAAAGTTTTAAAATTAAAACTCCTTTTACAAGTTTCAAAGTGGTATGGGGCACTTTGATTCAAAAATCTATTTTAAATGTCTTCTTGATAAATAGTGTGACTTTTTAAATGATTTCAGGAAAAAGGGTGATATTTCTCTCAAATAGTTTTGATGATTATTTTCATCTATGTCAATATCCTTCATTATTATCGATTGAGGTTAATATATTAAAATACAATATTCCATATTGTATTGAATGAGTTATGGTTGACCGTGGATGTACTATTTTTATACCATTCATGGTTTGTGGGTAAAGTGTTGACAATTTGTATGCTAGTTTTAATACGAATGTTTATGTTATGTTTCAACTTTTCATATGAGGAATGCATTGGACTTAGTAAGTGATGGGTGGAGCCCGCTATAGATCCCCGATGCATCGGTAGGTCTCATGAGGCAAACTAGTGTCTTGGCACGAGGCCTTGACAAAATCTTATTTGTAGTATTGGCACGTGGCCTTGGATATGTGGTTATGATAGTCTGACATTATGCATTTTGTCATTATCAAAGTGGTTATTAATATTTTCATGTGATTATTTGACTAGTATAATATCCATGTGAATAAGTAAATGGAATTATTTCATTTTATCCTTTCTATATTATGCTGAAGTTCAAGTTTAAAAGGCTTTTGTTTTAGTTATACATTGCCTTAAATTTTTATTTTTATTTATGAATGTTTCCGCTATATTGTTATCCTTACTGAGAATCTGAGCTCACCCCTTTCAATGTATTATTTTTCCTAGGATGTGAATAATTATTTTTTTAATGACCTACAGGGATAGTAAGAGGGGATATTCAAACAATATGTTGTTGTAGTTTTCATTTTATAATGTAATTCAACCTTTATTAATGTATCTAGTGATTCCAAGGCTACTAAACTAATAGGTCTTTCGAGACTTGATCTTTCTTGTGATCAATCCAATGTTATCAAATAATGCACCGACTCTGGGTATCTAGGGTCGGGGCGTTACAGTCTCAACTAAGAACTTACATCAAATATGAAATCCATTGGGGATATGAAAAATGACTATGGGTTTATGCATTCAAACAGTCTAATCATTTTGTTAGGATTTATTTATTTATTTTCCTATAAAGTGGATTCCCATAAAAACTTCCTTGTATTTGAATTATGGGCCTTATATGAGATAATGGTGATGTGGTGGGTGCCTAGATGTTCCTCATGGGACCTAGATTTTGAGACTCTTGAGAATCTAGAGTGATAAAACATGGTCATGATGAAATTTTCATGGATACTTAGTGTGTATCCTCATATTTTTCAATTGAATCGTGTAAAAAATTCCCAGGAATTTTCGAATTGACATAATGTCTATATGGGATTAGCTAGACCCCATGGGTCCCCAGGATTCAATGATTTTCTAGGAATCTTCCATTCCGGATTGGGGGTTTTGATCACTATCATTATCATTGTGATATTACTAGGTTACCCCTATTATCCATCCAGTTAAGAATCATGACATTAGATAATGATTGGGATGTCTGAGTTTCCTAGGGTATAGCCATTTAGGATGGTTAAAAGGAGATATTTTTAATTCAGTGATTTCCTAGAATTCTAAGAATATGATTTGAGATAGTTTTTATACCTGATGATTGGAAAGATTAACTTGATATATTGGATTTGGACATGGATCCATTCATGAATAATTGTTTTCCTTTTATCATGATTATTATGGATGATTATGTCACAAAGTATAATTAAATATTTATATGGAGGCATAGTCACCATGTCAAGCTTAATGACACTCCAACACGGGCTAAAGAAGGTATGGTTGATTGAGGTCCCAGACCCAAGGATTAATACTAGTTTATTATTTATTTATTTCTATCAGTTATTTATCGTTTTTCAATTTCGAATGACACATGAACATATCACTTCATTGCTTGTGTAGTATGAGACCATGTGGGTAGTTCCCTACTGAGTGATGTACTTAAACCCTGATCAGGTGGACTTGACAACTGCTTATCCAAGAAGTGGTATAGGTTTTATTGAAGCCTGATATTGATCATGTGGGCCAACATAATGAGAACTTGGAGCTTGGGATGATGTGTGTCATGGAATTGGGAGTAATGCTGCATTGGTATTTTATTCATTTTTTAATTCTATGAAAGTGATTGTCCCAATGGGTGATCAATTCTATATAATTATATGAATGTTTAGACCTCATGTTATTATCATATGGATGTTCTATTTATCTTCTTACTCTAATGGTTATTTGTTTTTTATTATAATAAATGATTTTTTATAAGATTACACACTCTGATATAGGGGGTATAGTCTCCTCTTGATACCTCTATAGGCCTATGCAATTAGTTTCATCCTCTGGAGTATGAGGATGTGTGCCTGTGGTCATATATTATACCAGGATAGAGAACCAGTTGGGTGGAATTTGGATTGGGCATTATAAAATATTATCTGAAGCATTTAATTTTTTTCACTATTTTGGATATGGTAGACATGTGATAAAAGAATGTGTCAAAACCTGTGATGGATATTGGGATAGTGCATCATGAAAATCTATTCCAATAGAAAGTATATGTTTTGATGGATGGGATTAATGCTTTATATTTTTAATGATACATTTGATATGATTTTCCCCTCATGTGATGCACATGGTGTTTGAGGTCGATGATTTTATAATTGTTTTTTTGACTCTTGGGGAAATGGGAAGAGACCAGTTCTAAATTTAGCTCTTGGACTGTAGTGGTAAGAGTCATATCATGTATCATTCTAGGATTATAGGATTCACATAACATGTATTCTAGTATATGTGATATTTTTATCACTAAACATAGGATCAACTATTTGTAGTGTAAGAAACTACTCATATGGTGTTTTCCTATATATGTACTTTATGGAACTCTACTCAACCGGGCTGACAAATGTTTGTATTTCCTTATGATTTAAGGTCATGCAGATTTATGGTCAGATACTATTGACATTGATGACATAGTCCCTCGGTGTATAAAACTTGGAGTGACCCTAGTAGGGAACTAAAAGGGTCTAATTCATTTCTTAAGAACCCCCTATGGGTTGTTAGTTTGCATGACTAGTTATATAAAGTGTCAGTAACAACCTATATGGTGTTTTATCATAGAGCATGGAATGAAATTCTACCCCACTTAACCTCAGGATTATGTTTCCCATTATATGTTTCATCTAAGATGAAATAATTATATGTATAGTTACTTACTAATTAGATCTTTATTATCGAGTGGAAGTCTTGTATATGGATACATAGTTATAATTAGAACAAAAGTAGGATGATGACATGAAACAAGGTTCCTAATTGATGAGTATATAGGACCCCAATGTGGGCATTGGAATGATGATTATGATGTTTGTTTGAGATAGGTATAGTGAGTAATATCCCATGAGTTATGAACCTTTATGAGACCTAATTTGTGGGTATAAGAGGGGCACCCTAATGACCCTTGAGATATGACTTAGTCTTTAGTGATTCCATGAATGGAGTGATTGGGGGTGATTTATGGGATGGTTTTTACCAAGTTGATGGTTTCCTTGGAGATAATAGTGGAGGTTGGTGATTTGGGTTATGAATAGTGCTTGTGAGGTCTGACCAGATATGATTGAGGCATACAAATATCTTGTGGGTGATTGTATGTGTGGGGTAGGCTCGGGTGAGGTGTTTTTCATCGGGCACAAGTATGCCTAGTGTGTGATAATTCCCATCATTAGGGATTGAGTGATGTAATGAAATGTTCCATATGATTTTGTAATGTGAATCACAGATGATGCTTTTGGTGTTGAGGGTAGGACCGACTAGCTGCCTAACCCTAATAAATTTGGATACACATTAGCATCATGGTGAGAGTGTGGGTAGATAATTTAGTATTTAGTATGGTGGTGGGTGTTAGATAAGCATGTGTTCAAGCTTTGAATGATTAAAGTTCTAGAATTTAATGTGTGGTTCCTAAGTAATTCTTATTAGAGGAAATTGATATGTTGTGGAGAATGGTTATCCTGGTTTGATGATGTGAAACTCACATGAACATGAGATAGGTTTCAGTGATCTGGTTGTATGGGAATATACACCCATTATGGTTTAAAGATATTTATATTATACCCACAACATATGTGTGGAAACTATTTAATTTTAAAATCGGTGATGACCATGAGAGGGCCATGGACTAATTGGTATAATGAGGTGGTTGTGGGCCTCATAGTATAGTAATTTAATGAGATTGGATCAAGATGAGTGAGACATATTTAATTATGATTGATCATATTGAGGTGACACTTGAGGAACATTAAAATTAAATCCACATAGTGGGGAGTACCCTAGTGGACGATTAGGGTTTATGAACCTCATCGTGGAAACATTTTTGTGGATTTTGTGGATGATGTTTTGGAAATATAAGAATGCGTAATAAAAAATGTTATATGATAATGCTTGGGAAGGAGTGATGTGACCATGTCTGATGGTTAGTTTTACTGACATAAAAGATATATGCATAGATGATCTAATGTTTGGTTCAATGGTGTGATGAAAAATAAACTCCTAAGGTGGGGTGTGGGATTTCAGTTGTAATTTTTGTGACCCTCATGCAGGGATGGTCGTGGGTGTGTGGAATCAGTTATTGGATGATGGTTATATAATTTGGATACCGTTGGATAAAAAATACAAATAAAACAAGATTCCTAAGGTATTCCACATATAAAATGAGGTGTATTATCAGATGGGTTCTAAGAATTAACTTCAGGCATAGTACGAACTAATATTATTGAAACATGATTGGATTTAAGGAATGTCGATGCTCATGATATGGTAATGCACAATGACTATTTTAGTTGGTTGAGAACCCAACTGATGAAATTCACCAATAGTTTGTTCAGACTTCAATTATAATGTAGAAATGATAATGGGGTGACCTTGGGGTGATGTCATCATGATCAAGTTCCTCATGCTATGCTTCAGTAAGTGGAGATGATCGCTTATGGGGATGGTTGTCTAGAGGAGGTCCAAATGGCGATTTTTTCATGAAATTGGATGAGACGAGCTAGAAACTACATCATGTGTGTTGTTTTGGATATGATAGGTATATTTTTGGCATTGAGAATGTTTTTTGAGGAAAATATTACTTCTTCATAGTGTTCTTGGATGGGGGATGTTGATGATCCTACTTCATGTTTATTTTTATTTATTTTCAATACATTAATATGTGATGAATCACATGATCTCAATATGAATATAAGAATAATAATAACATGGATGTTTGTTGAGGTATTCATATTCATATATGGTAATGTTTTTGAATTAGTTAAATTTTTAAATAATTTCCCTCAACAAGAAGTTCAGTGATCATATGTTATATTTTGGATGAAGCGATTTATGTATCACAATTGAAGAATTTGTCTGCATTATTAAAGAACATGTGTTAGTGGGAAGAACATTTTCTACAACAATTAAGATGAAAAATTTAGATCTACCCTTTTTTTGAATACTTATTTATATTTTTTTGAAGAATAATAAAATAATTCCAAGAAATATTTCATTATTTTATGAGGACCATGTAAAATTTTTAAGACCCTGAAAATATTCATTTCCATGAAAAAATTCAAACTCTTTTTGTGGAATAATTGATTTTAAGGACCTGAAAATTTAATTTTATCTTTATTTAAATATTTACAGATGAAAATTTGAAAAAATGGATAAATTTCATGGAAAAAATATTTACGTAGAATTTTTCTAAGTTTTATTTTTGGTGGGCCTTTACTAACAAAAATTGGGCAATCCACAACCACCAAAGGAGGGCCATCTCAACCAAATATGGGGGAAAGGCTCAACCACATGGGAGAAAACACACAATGGGATATAAATGGTAGCATTTATGTGTATGAGGATCTATAGTTCCCAATGGGAGTGAATGGGGTGCATAAAATACGAAAAAGGCTCACCAGAAGGTAGAGAAGTGGCCACAATGTGGGTTGGTGTGACAGTGAGGCATGGTGTAGGAGTAGACCCAGTTTCTCGTATACGGCCTACTATCCACATGAAATTTTTTATTATGTATATAAAAAATAATTAGAGATTTACATGGGATATAATGAACACATATAAGACTTCACATGATAAAAACATAAGAAAATAACATGATCTACCAAATCAATTTAATCTCATTCATCTAATAAAGCCTCAATGCCATCTTTAACCTTGGTGTGTCATGGATTCATGCCAAAATATAAAAAAATATATCAAGAATGTGATTTATTTCTATTCTTAATAGACCATCATCTCCGTTGATCCTGAAATAGTTAATAAAAGAAAAAAAACAATGAGATCTCTTTCATGCAATCTCTACCATTCATGAATGAAACTATTAAAAAGAGAGGGATTTTGCCCAGATGAAACATGATTTTGGAGAGATTTTAACATGAATTAAAAGTAATGGTAGTGTTCATAATACATTGAGATGTTATATGTGATTATTAATACTAATCAAGTGAGCTGTCTCCATGAAGGAAGAAGACAAGTTCCTAAAAAAGACGATTCCACTTTTCTCGACATCATAAGATTTTATCATTTCTATGATCATTGAGATCTTTAAAATATTTTTTGAATCAAAAAATTTAATTTACATGAAAAATTTTATGAATTAGAAAATTTAGTTAGCCATTTATATAATTACCATGCTACCAATACCGAGATATACTATTGAAACCTTAAGAGCTCTCATTTTTATCTAAAAAACAAAGAATGTGGAGGAGAATTCACGTGTCCTCCAATGCATATAATAAGTATCATGAGCTTCCTGGTCTTGTGAAGGAAAAATATACGAACCATTATTTAGTTTTCATGGAAAAAACCATGTACTTACTATTGTGTATGTGAATAAGGATAATGTATCCATGGGGAAACCTAGTCACCCAATGAAAAATTAGGTGATCCCGCAAAGCACTTATCGTATTTATGAAGTCAGTAAGGATATGAAAAGAACTTATCATGTGATTCTTAATTCATGATGAAACCAAAACCACATATACACCCAATTATTTAAAGGAAATAAGAACATCACTTACACTGTCACATGAGGTTTTCATTCATGTTAATAAGAACATGATAGTGCATGCATGAATAGAGATGTGATAAATCTTGAACAAAACTATATTGAAAAAAGGGAGGAATATTGTTAAAATAGTTTTTGGATGATAATACTATACATAATTAAAATAAATTAAAGATATTATGTTATATTTCCATGAAAATAACATTCATAATGACATCATTCTTGAATTGTAATACAAATCAGTGTAGTGTAATTATTGTTTACAAAAAATCAATTTCACTAATATGAGACCAATATTAAATTCACTATTGACATGGTGTATTGAATATTGAGAATCCATCACTGTAATTGGATATCTCATATTTCACATTGAATAAAAAAATAATAATAAGGATCAATGACCTAGAATTTATTTTAGGATTAAAATTTGGGTTCAAAAAGAGATCTTTAGAATACCAGTCTCTAACATCTAGATATAATTGTGATCGAAGAAGGAGAGGAAACCTACTAGATGACTATATTTCCCAGAAAAAACTTTTTTAATAAATTGAATAAATGTATTTATTTCATTTCTACCTTCATATAAAGTGTATTAGAATCATTTCTATCTATTATAGACGAATGTTTATACGCTTTTGATCACTTTGGAAGGGACATGCAGATGTCCGATATTTTTGTTCATCAAATATTTAGCATGAATTTTATATAGTCAGTGATATGAGAGTGTGTTTAAGTAAATTATACTTCTCATGATTTATTTGATTATTATAAGGAAGCAATGTTTGTGTAGAATAATAACAACTTTACACCATGGATGTAGTCAATTTTACTGGATGTGAACCCCATTAAAATTTTCGGTGTTCTTTATGTTTTATTATTATTTTTGCATTATTTCTAAATATAGGTGAATAAGACAATATAATAATTCATTGAATAAGTGAAAGAGGTATTAAAAGGGACAATTTTTTTAAAATTTATATGAAATCACCCAACACATATTCACCCGCACCACAATTTGTTCATCCCAAAGTGATCCTGACAATTAGTATCAGAAGGAAAAATCACACCACTATTTTGATTCTCTAATTTGGACATCATTGAATATTTTTTTATTACTAAATTTATAATGGAGCTCAATCATGGAGTATTTTCATCTATATCATATCATAATTCTATCATAGTTAAGTATTTGAAGAAATAAATAAGGAGAGATTTGAGAAATACGAATAAGACGTCCATCTTGTCCAAAGAGGATGATGAATCAGTTTCACATTGCATTATTTATAAGAATGAAAAGTCATGCATGAATGTAAAATATCTGGTAGAATAGTTTACTACCAAGGATATTAAAGAATATTCTACCCCATATGTTGATGAAGGGGTATCAAATATGGTATATGATGATTTTACCACAAAAAACTCGATCACAAGTGGTGAAGATAATTCCATATACAGTGAAAATTATTTATTTTAAAGGAAGACCATGAAAGAAGTGATCATCAATCTAGAAGAAGAATCAAATAAAAGAGACAATGCATTAGAAAAAAGGTTGATGAATGTTTTGATATCATGTAATAAGGATATTCCAAAAGTGATAATGTTCATGATCATGAAGAAGACTTAAGAGAACTGGAAGAAAGACTTAGAAGAAATAATTGTATCCAATAACAAGCACTCTATGAAAATTAGAGTGAAGGAAGAAGAGATTTTTTAAATTTTAAAGACACTAATTTTGATGATTAGTGGCTGAGGATATTTTTTGGATGAAGAAGATTCCACTAATAAATTTGAAAATAACTACAATAAATTATAATAAAAATAGATTTCCATCATATATTTCAAGAATAATCAACTTGATATATACCCTAATAAGATCATGGATCTAAAACTATTACTATTAGAGAAGTATCAAATGCATGATAAAGAAGTTATAAATAACACTAAATAATGTGTAGATAGTTTGATGTTAACAGAGTATGTGAAACTCAACCTAAATTTAAATTTTTATTAACATGGATTCATAATAAAAAATATTGAGAATGATCAAGCTATTTCTTTATTAAAAGTGAACGAAAATTTGTTACTATAAGAGTTAAAACCACACAAATTTATATGTAGTAATATTATCCAAAAATGCATCAATCTATTGGAAACAATAGATTGAAACCATATAATGATCAATCTAATGAACTCTCGAAGTAAAACGTTCCTTCTATCTATGATAATAAGTTTTGTGTTAATTTAGGTTATATGCATAGTGAATTTTCAAAACAAAAACCTATGAAAAAGTGGATGAATAAATGTGATGATGTTTTTAACACAACATCTATAGTGAATATATATAATAGTAGAAAGAAATATTCCCCTAAAAAATGCCATCAGAATAATGTAAATGAATAGAAACAATAAACATGTCAATCAAGCCACACTATTACTCAAAAAATAAAATATTACGATTTATTAGAAACTATTGGTAATGTGAATGATTCATGAACATGGAATATGATTTTTAGTATAATATTATTGTATTTAAAAAGTAAAGTATGCCTGTATTAAGGGGGATCAATGTAGTGATGAAGGAAAGACCACAAATGAAATGGAAGAGTCAATATATTACAAACTGATTTTCATTTTTGAAGAATATTTATAGTATTATTAATAAAAATAGTCATAATGAAGAGGTATATAATTATAAATCAGTCGAGAATTCAACTAAAATTTTTTTTAAGAGAATAATATATAATTTAAATTCTAGAGATAAAACTACCTTGGGAATGAATTTGGTTGAAATCATTATAAATAAAATTCCAAATAATTTTAAAAAGAAGTTCAAAAGGAATTCAACCCTAAAAGGAATAAGTATAAGGACCCAGCCTTATTAGATTACATAGTATTGAATTTATTCAAGAAAAAACTTCCTTTTACATGGAGGATATTTTATAGTTTAGAGATTTAGAGAATTGGGACATAATACATTCATAACATTACACATTGTTACAGAGTGGATACCATAAAAACAGGTTCAATTTTTTTCATGATTAAAAACATTAAAACATAAAACATGATTCCTTGAAAATTATTCAACATTTAACATGGATTACTTCTTGGTCTTACACATCCTTATAACCAGTGAAAATAATTTAATACTTGGGAGTATAAAAAAACTCAGTAAGGGATATAAAAAGAAGGGAAGAACACATTAGTCCATGAATACTTTTAATGTATGAAATCATTTTCAAAAGACATACTTATTACCTGTATATATATATATACTTATGTTTTGAAACATGATATTTCCAAAACACATAAGAAAATAAGTAGAACCATAAATTTATCTTGGGGAATTACATAAATAATATTGTAACCCTTACAGCTACCTTATAATTTGTAACCCTCACAGCTACCTTACCATTTGTGTAACCATCACAGTTACACATTGAGTAACCATTCGAAAGACCTCCAAAATACACATACCCAATTAATTGGAGGGAAATATAGGTCCCACCATTCATCATAAACAATTCACAAGATCCAAAACAAAATCATACAACATGAATATTTTCAAAAGAAACATTGATTTTTAATTTTGTAAAACAAATTTTTAAAAGAGGATTTTAAAAGAAAAGTCCCTTATTAATATCAAATAATTGAAGTGAGTCTTAATATAGTGGATGGAATATGTATTTAATATGTAAATATATATAATTAAACATATTATAATCATAACTCATCACACAAATCATTTAAATACCACATAAATAATGAATAATAAGGTTATCCCAAAAGATGGAAATCGGGTTAAGAATTCCCTTATCTTAGGATTTTCTTACTTAAAACTTGTTTAAACATCTTGTATAATGGTTAAAAGTGTGTTATTAGTATTTTAAAGAAACATTTTCATGATTATAATATCTTATATGATCATTTCATAACATAATTTTACACTTTAATTGTTCGTATTTTTCTTTTTGCACTATTTTTGGGTGAGTTCTCTACATGATTTTCACGATTGGTTCATGATGGATGTTCTTGTTGATTGGAAGTGAAACTCAAAAAATGGAATGGAGTAGTATCTAAATATTTATAGTACCATAAATTATACCATTTATCATTTTGAATTATTACATTAGGATGATTCATAAGTTAAAACATTAATGATGTTCGTTTATATTATTTTAGTGGTACTTTGATAATAATGACCTCATTTTGTTTTATAAATTTAAACCATGTGCAAAAAAGAATTCCAGAACCCTATATGAGTCATAATACATATATTATAACCTTTTTCAACCATACAAATGGTTTCATGAATAGAAATGAAGTATTTAAATAAAAATTAAATCACATCATCCACGATGTCGGTAATTCGACATATACTGGACAATGTTTTTAATTCCTTGGATATGTGGGAGAGGAGAAGAATAGTGATGATTAATTTTACATGAACTTGAGAAAATCCAGAATATAAAATATTTTGGAGCTTTAATGCCTCTTGGTTATGAGGAGGTGAGGAAATAAGAAGAAAAGAAAGGAATCTTGAAATAAAAGAAAACGTGAGAAATTTATCAGGACAATTCGGCAGCCTAATGACGTCTATTAAAATTTCATAAAAATAGTTTGATGTGAGAAAGGGGATATCTCATCACTCTTATATAATATGGACAGTACTGGGGCATATGTAATGGAGTATCCCAACATAATCCAAATGGAAAGGAAGATAATAACATAAAATGAAAGAAAAGAAAGAAAATAAAAGAGGATATTTACCTCTGGATCTCTTCTTTTTGAGATCCTTCTTAAGGGCTTTGGTTCTGGTCTTTTGGTGATACAAGAAGCTCTAGGACGTGGGGAATAGCCTTTGGGGGAGTATTTGGCATAACTTAGGCATGGATCAAGGCTTCATAGGTGTAAAAAGAAGAGAGGAGTGAGGGTGGTATTTATAGTGGAGGAGAGGGGGTATTTTCAATATTTTAATAATTATTATAATATTTTTGACAATGATTATGAATATTATTACTTCATGTAACCTAAAATAGTATTAATGGAATTTTAGTTTGAACCAAGTGGCCTTACATCACTTATGATGTCATAAATAGTTTATTTTACTGATAATTTGATTATACGATATTTCATCGTATTTCACTATACATTTAAAATTCACGAATTTCATAAAAATCCAAAAAACATATCCCATCCAATTTTAAATGTGTAGAATTCACAAATGAAGTCCATTTTTTTAAAATAATTTTCTAAATATTATTATTTTAATTTTTAATTAAAATCATACTTAATTCAGAAATTAACAATTCTAATTTTGTAACTACTTATATATCACAATGAAAAATTAACCAAGATGTTATTATCTTAAATACATAAGAAAATAATATAATAATAAAATTTACTAATAATTAGGGTCATATTACTATTCGTATTACTATTCAAAAGGTATGTTACTATTCACAAAAAAAAAACAAGTTGGTTTAATGAGACTCTAAATAACTTACTGATCACAATTATAGATGACAGTTACTTGAAATTGAAAACATAGAAGTTGAAAAATTATGTTTAATGGATAGTTATAAATATATACTTAAAACAAAGTTCCATGCATTTCTATTTATTTTTTGAAAAACATGGGGTGTCACATTATCCCCAACTTCTAAAAATTGTGTCCTCACAATTTTATTTACTTTTTAATCAACTCTGGGTACTTTTCAATCATATCATTTTCAGAATCCCATGTTCCTTATTTAACCATGTGGTTTCTCCACAAAACCTTTACCTAATGGATTACCTTATTCCACAATACATGTTCCCTTTGATCAAGAATCTGAACGGGTTTCTCTTCATCAGAAAGGTTCTCTTCCAGCTGAAATGCTTCTGGGCTCAAGACATGTGATGAATTTGGGTCATACTTTCTCAACATCAAAACATGAAAAACATTGTGTACCTAATACAAAATTGGAGGCAAAGATACTTGGTATACAACTGGTCCAACTTTATCTAGGATTTTAAAAGGACCGATGAATCGTAGACTTAGCTTTCCTTTCTTACAAAAACACATCAATCTTTTCCACAGAGAGATTTTAATGAAAACATGGTCACCAACCTCGAAATAGATGTCTTTCCTTCTGTTATCTACATAACTTTTCTGCCTGCTCTGAGCTATCCTCATGTTCGTCTGGATCATCTTTACTTTCTCAGCCACTTCCTCTACTAATTCTATCCCAATCAACATTCTTTCACCGACATCATCCCAAAATTCTAGAGTCAGACACCACATCCCATACATAGACTCATAAGGTGCCATCTGTATACTGGAATTAATAATATTATTATAAGAAAACTCAACTAAAGAAAGATGTTGATCCCAACTTTCCTTATAGTCCATGGAACAAGCTCAAAGCATATCCTTCAATGTATGAATCATTCGTTCTGATTTGCAATCTGATTGAGGATGAAAAGCTGTACTAAAATTTAATTCTGTGCTCAATGACTTTTGAAGTCCCATACAAAAGATAGAAGTGAACTCGGGATCTCAGTAAGATACAATGGAAAGATGAACTCCATGTAACCAGAAAATCTCCTTGAGGTACAATTGAGAATGTTGATCCAAAGACATTATATCTCGAATAGAATGAAAATGTGCAGAATTTTTCAACTGCTCAACAACAACCCAAATCACATTGTTACCTTGAAAAGTCTTTGGTAGTCCCACCACAATGTCCATGGATACATTCTCCCATTTCCGCTCTGGCACTGGAAATAGTTGAAGCATCCCCTTCGGTAACTGACGCTCTACTTCAACCTGTTGACATGTTTAGAATTTCAGAATAAAATCAGAAATATCTCTTTTCATTCCATCCAACCAACAATACTCCCAAATGTCTCTATACATCTTTGTACTACCAGGATCAACTGAGAATAGGGAACTATGAGCTTGACACAACAAATCGTTCTCCAACTGAGAATCACTAGGCATGCACAACCTTTTTCCAAATCTTAAAACACAATCTTTATCATGGATAAATTCTGGAAACTTACCCATTTAAACAAATTTGACCTTTTTTGTAGCTCACAGTCTTCCTTCTGTGATATCTTATTTCTATCTGACAATGATGAATGCACCGATACCGGAAAAAAACAAAGGTATTTCCTACACCAAAAACTTCTAAGCCAAATTTTATCAAATCATTAATCAATGGATCATGTTCCAAACATAACATGGTTAATGATGCATGATGTTTTCGATTCAAGGCTTACACCACTTTGTTTGCTTTTATAGGATAGTAATTGATTATGAAATCATAATCCTTTATCAGTTCAAGCCATCTTCTCCGCCTCATGTTTAATTCTTCCTAAGTGAATATATACTTTAGACTCTTATGGTCAGTATATATTTGACATTTGGTTCCGTATAATTGTTGCCTCCAAATTTTCAAACCAAAAACCACAGATTACAATTCCAAATCATGTGTGGGATAATTGAAATCACAAGGATTTAGTTGTCTTTAAGCATAAGCAATTACCTGATCATTCTGCATCAAAACACAATCGAGTCCCTTCAACGAAGCATCACTGTAGACGACGAAATCACCATTTCGAGAAGGTGAGGCCAAAACTAGAGCATTCACCAATCTCTTCTCCAGTTCCTTAAAACAAACATTACATTCTTCTATCCAAACAAATTTAACACCTTTCTGTGTTAACATAGTTATTGGGCTAGATAACTGAGCAAAGTTCTTAACAAAACATCGGTAACAACCAAATAATCAAATAAAACTATGAATCTCTATAACATTTTTGGGTCTTGTCCATTCATCAACCACTTTTGATTTAGCAGGATCAACTGTTATTCCATCCTAATTTACAATGTGCCCAAGAAAACAAATCTGTTGAAACAAAAAATCACACTTGCTGAATTTTCTATACAATTTATTTTGTTTTAAGGTTTGTAAAATAACCCTTAGATGTTTTTCGTTCTCCTCTTTATTTTTAGAAAATACCATAATGTTATCAATAAACAGAACCACAAACTTATCCAAGAACTAATGAAATACTCTATTCATTAGATTCATGAATACAACAGGTGCATTAGTTAATCCAAATGGAATAACAACAAATTCATAATGTCCATATCTAGTATGAAAGGTTGTTTTCAGGATGTCATCCTCCTTCACCTTTAGCTAATGGTATCTGGGTCTCAATTCAATATTTGAAAAGTACTGATCTCACTGGAGTTGATCAAACAAGTCATTGATATGAGGAAAAATATACGTTTTTTTAATAGTGATGTTATTCAATGCTTTGTAATCAATGCAAAGTCTCATAGAACCATCTTTCTATTTTACAAACAAAACAGATGCACCCCATGGTCATGTGATAGGATGAATGAGGCCTTTTTCAAGAAAATCCCGCAACTAATTTTTCAATTCAAGAAGATATATTTGAGTCATATGATATGGGGGTTTTGAAATTGTATTACCATTAAGAACTAAGTCAATTATTAATTTGACTTCTCGATCAGGTTTGACACCAGGTAACTCATCATGAAAAACATAAAGGTATTCATTTACCACTGGAACGTCATTAATCTGAATTGTTTTGTTGTTTTCAACAATATAAACAATATAACAATAATTTCCATCTTTCAATAGTTTCTCAACTTCCTGATTTGTTATCAATTGTATGGGTTCTTTCTTATATACAAACCAAATCTCTTTCTAAAAAACAATTTCTTTAGCTCTAACATCAATATTAACATGATGAATAGAAAGCTAATCCATTCCCAGAATCACATCAAACTCGACTACAGTAAAAACCACATGGTTCACAGGTAATGTCTTCCCACATACCACAATAGAAAGATTCTTATAATTCCTATTTGATATAACATTTCCCTGGTGTTTTAATAAAAAGTTCTGGTTTCATTAGTTGAGGTGATATTTACATTTTACATGAAACTTTCTCAGAGATGATGGAATGTGTAGACCCTCAATCAAACAAATCTTTAGATAAATCTGAGTGAACAAACAAAGATCCCGACACCTCTTCATTGGATGGCCCGACATCTATTCACATAGTCAAAAAAAAATCATACTATGCCTTTCTGCTTATATTCTGGATTCTAAGAATCATTAGGATCTCTCTTTGGGTAGGCATTTTCATAATGAACCATCTCACCACATTTAAAACACATTATAGTTTTATTATAATGATGAGACTTTGGATCATTTTCATTACAATCTTGGTCCATATATCCAAAGTTACCACATTTAAAACACTTCCCAGTTTTGCTAAGACATTCCCCAGGGTGTTTTTTCCACACATCTCACAAACTGGAAACCATATTTTCTGGCCATCAGATTTCTTTGGTTAATTCTTACCCATTTCTTTCCATCTGGACCTCTTCTTCTCCTTATTTCCAAAATGCAAGTGATCGTAAAATCTCTATGTCTACCCTCTCAGCACATTGGGCAAGTTTCTCATAATTTTTGAATTCACAGGTGGCCAACACCCTTTGATACCTTGGCTTTAGTGCTGAGTAAAAGTGGTTGATTTTGCTACCTGTAACATCCCGGTTCCAGAAGCCACCCAGAGGTGCACCGTACCAGGTTGGACACATGGCCTCAAGCACATTTACCTGAATTCCAAAGGTTACTGACTATCAGTGAGGGTCTTGGGTGTGATAGTGGGGAAACTATACCCTCATTAGAAGATTAACACAATGGAAGTAAATCAATAGAAATAGCGGAAGTAGAAAAAGTACCCTAACAAACGTAAACAACAGAAGACTAGAAGTAATAACAATTGGAGCTCATATATAAGATGATGCATGATACATGTGTCTAGGGAAATAGCCAAACAATTCACAATGCTAAATATAGTACTAATAAAAAGTACAAAAGGAAAACTAGTAAGAAACTCCTTAGCATCACAAGTCATAGCTTGGTCTCATGCTCTCTAGCTCCAAAGCAGTCAAGTACCTGAAGTAGAAGGGAACTTTCCCTTATCTATACATGAATCAATATAATCTATTTGGGCACAAAAGCATGAACCAACCATGGTGTGAGAATAAATCCCAGTAGGAACCCACCATAAGATCTGTGCCTAACAGTTAGTGAATATATGATAGGTAATCAGTAAATAAATAAGTAAATAAGGAAGTACTCAGCAGTAAACAATCCATAGTTTCAATGCATTGAGTTTCAGATATCAAGCAACAACTAATCAAAGTAGGTATCCCTCAGGGTAGTACTCATAGCCTAACCCATCTGGTTCAACCAAACAAGTTCACGAAAGTAGCTAAACACAAATGGTAACCCTATGGGAAGTACTCACAACCTAACCCCTCTGGTTCAACCAATCAAGACAAGAAACCCTCTGGGAAGTACACTCAGTATAAACCCCCTGGTTTAGCTTAATCATAGACTCTTTGAGGATGCAATGACCATCAATTCCTCCTATAGTCTCCTATTAGTAACTAAAGGTGCTCTGGGGAAGCACTTATGTCACATTCCCCCTATGGATCACATCGAGCAGCTACAGACACTCTAAGGAAGAACTTACATCAATTCCCCCTACGGTCTCGCATCGTAACAGTAAATAGACACTCTTGAGAAGCCCTTAAGACAATTCACCCTATGGTCTACTACACCAGGTTCTCATGGCCCTGTGTAAGTCAAGCAAGTATAGAAACGTTTATCAGCCAACATAACCCTCATGAACTACTTGGCTAGCAGTCTGTAACATATATGCATGTCAGATAAACAAAACACTCTATTATACAATACTAAGCATGGTATGTAAACAAGGTAGCCTAACAGGCCAAGAAAGACGAAACAGTCATAAAAAACATGCATGGGAAAACACCCCCAAATCATAGCAATTAACCCTATTCTCATTTAATAAACCTCTATTCAATAATACAAGCATAACAGGAAATTAATAGGGCCAAAATAGTAAACTTGCAATACTCCTTTCAAGGGTATTGGTAAAATTGCATATATAACACAAAGAATTTCAACAGAAAGGCACAAAACACCTACCACAGTGTTGTAGGATTGATATACATTAACCTTAATCCTTGAATCTACCAATATCACCGTAGATCTACAAAAATGTTAAAAACACTTAACTAAAGATAACTTGAGAAAAATGAGGAATCAGGAAACGAAGATCTATCAGAAGGAAGAGCTTATTGAGGTGATTTCAATGCAATAAATGATGGTATATTTTAATAACAAATGCTTGATCATGATCTTATAGGAAGATCGGAACGATTCTGTTGCTCTTGGATGAACCAAACCTAAAAGGAGGTGGTTTTGTCTGTCAGACGCGACCCCAATGCGTTTAATGAAAAAAAAGTACATGGTGTGTACTTTTTAAGTACACGGTGTGTACATGACTTCACCGGCCACTGCATTATGTGGTCTCCAGGTCACCACACATGGCCGTGTGCATGACCGCTACATGGCCAGCACCCGACTACCCATGGTAACCGAGTACACTCTGTGTACTCATAAAGTACATAGAGTGTACTTAAGAAATTTCTAAAACTCCTCTTTTTCATTAAAAACACTAGAAAAAGGAAACATATATGAAAAGATGTTCTGGATTCTTACAAACTTCCCCCCATAATGAAATTTTACCTTGAATTTACCTAGCAAGGCGGCAAAGAAGAAGAGTCCTCAAATAGCTTCGGCCACTATGATCTTACATCGGTCTCCCTCTCCCATGTCTCGTCTTGTACTCACCCCTACTACCATAGTACTCATACCATAGGAATAGACCATCCATGGAGAACCTTCATACTTCGATCAACAATCTATATAGGATGCTTCTCAAACGAGGTTTACACCTATAACTCAACCTCCTCGAGTTGAAGAACATGAGACATGTCTGAGAAGTAACGTCAATACTGAGAAATGTGGAAAATGTCATGCATAGCCTGGTACCTCTGAGGTAATAGAAACTAATAGGCAACCATCCCAACTATCCCCAACAACTCAAACGACCCGACATACCACAATGAATGCTTATACTACCTCTTAATCCTCTGGTGTCCCAACCTCGGTGTGACATGCAGGAAAACCTGATCCCCAGCCTCGAACTCTAGAGGTCATATCCACTGATCAACACAAGACTTCTATTAAGATTGTGCAACATCCATCCTCTTCTGAATCAACTCTAATGCTCTGTGGTCTCCTAGACAAGACGATTTCCCAGTATAGCTGCCTCTCCTACCTCCATCCAACATAAGGGTGATCAGTATGGCCTACCGTAAAAAGCCACATAAGGTTCCATCTGAATAGTTTGTTGAAAACTATTATTTAAGGAAAACTCTATAAAAGGTATCTTCTTCTCCCAAGAACCTCCAAAATCAAGGATGCATGCTATCAACATGTCCTCAAGCACTTGAATCGTACGCTCGGGCTGGATAGCTTTCAGGGGATGATAAGTTATACTCAAAATTACTTGTTTTCCCAAGGCCTCCTAAAGCCCCTCCATGACCCGAGAAGTAAAACAAGCATCCCTGTCAGAGACAATGGAGTGTGGAACCCCATGTAAACATACAATATCTTGGATGTACAACCCTCCCAGATCTTCAACACTAGAGTTTTGTTTGATCAGTAAGAAGTGAGCAACCTTTTTGAGTCTGTCGATGACAACCTAAACAACACCATTTCCCCGAGGAGACCTTGGCAGACCTGTCACAAAATCCATCGCGACATCATTTCACTTCCCCTCAGGAATGGGTAACTCCTATAAAATCCTTGCGGGTCGCTGATGCTCTACCTTCACCTACTGACAGGTGGAACACCTCATGACGAACCCAGCAACATCTCTCTTCATACCTAGCCACCAATACTGAAGATGTAGATCACGATACATCTTGGTGACACCACGAAGAACTTCCCAGACATAGGAATGAAAGTCTAATATCAACTCCTCATGTATGTTTACTAGAAATCATATGTGCCAATGAAAATTCAAGATCACATCCTCACATATGGTCTATCCTAGAATAAGGTCCTCTCCTGACACACTTTCTCGTAGGAAAGGGCCTTTAGAAACTGATAGCTGCATCATTCGAACTTGATCAAAAAGATTAGAGGTAATAGCTACAGAAGAAAGAAATGTTTTCCCCTACCTATCATGAACCTCCAAATGCATATCAGAGAAAAGATCCATAAGATTCCACTCACTGTTAGCCTCTTGAACTTCCTTAATTTCAGTCCTCCTGCTCAGCACATTAGCCACTATGTTGCCTTTAACATGCATATAGGCAAGCTCAATGTCAAAATATTGAAGGTACTAAACCCACCTTCACTATATCAAACTCAAGTAACGCCGAGTGAATACATACTTTAGACTTTTGTGGTCATTGAAAACCACAAAATTCTCTCCCAGAAGATAATGTCTCCAACAGAGTAAGGCATGAACCACTGCATCCAACTCAATATCATGTGTCAGGTAATTACTCTCATGTGGCATCAACTGTCGAGACCCGTACCCAATGACTACATCCAGCTGCATAAGCACTGCTCCAATCCCGATACCTGATTCATCACAGTATAGAGTTTATCCTTTTCTCGGATATGGTAATACTAGTATTGGGGCTGAAGTCATCCTCCCTTTCAGATCTTGAAAGGATGACTCACAAGAATCTGACCATAAGAACTTTGCACCCTTCTTAGTCAGACTCGTCAGTGGCACTACTAATCATGAAAAGTCTTGTATGAAACGTTTGTAGTATCCGACCAGCCTAAGAAATCTCTGTACCTCAAATACATTCTTTGGATTCCCCTAGGAAACTACTGCACTCACTTTATCTGGGTCTACAGATACTCCTGTATCTGAGATAACATAACCCAAGAAGTGAATCTAGTCCATCCAAAAGTGGTATTTTGAGAGATTATCATATAACTGATGCTCTCTCAATGTACTCAAAATGATCTCAAGATGGGTATCATGGTTGTGTCGAGTGTGAGAGTACACCAAGATATAATCCACTAAAACAACCATGAAAGAATCCAAGTATGGATGGAACACTTGATTCATTAGTTCCAGGAAAACAGGAGGTGCCTTCGTGAGACCAAATGGCATAACCATATACTCGTATAGACCATACCTGCTCTGGAAGGCTATAAGAGGTGCATCTGATGGTCTAACGTGTAACTGATGGTAACCACACCACAAGTCAATCTTCAAGAACACTCGATCTTCTCGAAGCTGATCAAAGAGATCATCAATCCTTTGAAAGGGATATCGGTTCTTGACTGTCAACTGGTTCAACTTCCAATAAACCATAGAAATTCTGAGTGTACCATCTTACTTCTTCACAAACAGGACTCACGAACCCCTAGGAGAAGTACTGGGTTGGATGAAACCATTTTCCTGTAACTCCTCCAAATGCTTCTTGAGCTCCTGAAACTCAGGTGTAGCCATCCTATAAGGAAGAATGGACACCGATTCCGCTCTTGGAACAAGATCGATCGAAAGGTCAACCTCTCACTCTGAAGGAAAAGAGGAAAAATCCTCTAGAAAGACATCCCTTACACGATCCACCACTAGAGGAAAGTCCATCTATGAAGTCCCCTGGTCATCCATATATAGACATGAAATCTGGGATGTAACTCATCCTAACCCATAATGCTAGAGTCCTTCTCTACTCGTATGGACATGTCATTCACCCTTATAAAGAAACGTTCCGCCCTCTAGTGATGTGAAACTGACCCTACGACGATAGCAATATATAATAGCCTTAAAATGAACTAACCAGTACGTTTCAATAATGAAATCATAGTTCGTCATCTCCAAGACATAGAGGTCCCATGAGAAGAGACACCCACCAACCTCAAGGGGGCATTGCTTGCATTGATATACACTAGTCGCTCTTGTCCCCAACAGTGTGTCCAACGTCAAGACATCAGCAGAAGAAAAGATACAGAGAAGAAAAGATCTATACAACAACAACAAATATAAATATATGGGAATCCCCTATATCAAAAAGAGCAGAATCTAAAACTGAGGCAACTAAGATCGTACCTCAAACTGTAGAGGGTCCGAGATCTTGCTCCTGCTGGATCTGCTCTATAGAAAATATCTGACCTGCACCGCGGCCCTGTGACCCTGCCTGACCACTCTTAGCTGGTCCACCCTACTGTCACTAAAAGCCTGGTGACTGACTACCATGGCCACGACCTCCACCTCATCCCGAACAGCCGAAAGAACTCCAGTTCCCAAACTTATGAGAAATTGGTGATGCTTTTCCAGAATTAGGAGTCATAGAAGAACCCTTATCACCAGCTACTGGGGAGAAGATCTGGCAGAAAAGCTTAATTTGACCCATCTTTTCACAAGATCGAAACTCCATTGGGTCTCTTGGGAAACGTGGCCTTATATTCCCTCTCTTTCCACACTGGTAGCACACCACCTAGCTACCAGAAGATATCTCCCACCTCCACAGATCTCCGCATGTAGACTCTCTATGACACTTCCTACCATCCACAGGAGAGATATTAACTCTAGATGCCAAGCCTCCCAGGATCACAACTACAGAATCCCTAAAATTGCACTCTGTGATCAGCTCCTGGTTGACTATAGAAGTGATGGAAGTCAACCTGAAGATGTAAACCTGAGATTAGATGTCGTGCCACAGACCATCCTCAAACATACTTTCCAGGAATAACTCATCACATCGTGGAATGGGTGTGAAGCGCTGCAGATCAGTGAAGCGAGAAGAATACTCCATGAATGAGAGAGTACCCTACCCCATACTCATGAAATCTCAGGCTTGATCGACCCTCAAAGTCTCTAGATAGAGGTAATCATAGATGGCACGCTGAAACTCATCTCGTGCTATTACCGACTGGCTTCCCGCCTGTGAGATCACAGCCCACCATATCTTGGTAGAATCCTAAAGAATATAAGTAGAGAGTTTGAACCTTCTCTCTAGAGGAGTCTCCTGATGCTTGAATATAGAAATCATGGATTCTAACCATGAATCTGTAGCCTAAGGTCCTCCTTCCCTGGTGAAACTGGGAGGATGCTGCTGCTAGAAAACCTGCGTCAAATCTACCATAGACGGGGTAGGATGCAGTACTCCATGGAAGGTCTACATAAACTGCATGAAGCCCTCTCAGAACTGTGCATTAGCACCTATGTCCGGAATAATGGTTGGTTCCAAGACATGCACTACAAGAGGATCTACTGGAAGTCCTTGATCATCCTTGTTCGGTGTTTGATTATTTCCCTGTAAATGGTGTACAACCAGAGGACGTCTCGGTAGCATGTTTCTTCCAGGTCAAATGCACACCTTAGATCAAATTATCATGAACCGAAAAATATAAGGGGAAGGAGGAAACATGAGAAATAAAGCATTCAATTTTAACAAAACAAGGATACACAGTGTGTATATTTGATTACATGGCAAGTTCCTTTATGACTTTCACATGGGCATGTACTTCTGCCAAAACTGGCCATGTAACACCCCATACATGGTGTGTTTTCCTTACAAACAGAGTGTACTTGAATCCTCTTTCCCTGCCTGAATTCCCTTTCATGGCTAAGCTACATGGCTCTCTTAGAACATGACTACACAACGTGCTAGTGCCAGACATGACGTGTACCTAACGAGATTCACCGACCCATGTTGTTAGTGACATGGCTGGATATATAGCTCACACTACACATCGTGTTCAAGACTAACACAACGTGCATTAGAGAAGACTCTACCGACCCATGTTGTTAGTGACACGGTTGGATACACGGTCCTACATCACGGCGTGTACATCCGATACATGGCATGTTCTACCAAAGACTTCAAACCCCGTGTCTCTGCCCACACAGCCTGAGACACAGTTAGAGAATACACGACATGTAAATATGGTACACGTCATGTACTTAAGAAAAATATTTTCTTCCCAAATATAAGAACACATGGTGTGTATTCACCATTACACGCCATGTATTATGGGTTTTTTCAGACAGTAAGCCTCAGAAACTACTTTGGAACCCATAAAAACATTGAAATGAACTATTATGTGCAAAATTCCAATTCGTGAGGGCCCATACTCTCCATGAATCAAATATTAGCATCTTACATATGTCATAAACAAGCATTACAAGGAAATGATCCACCAAATTCTGGTCCATAAGGGCCCATAACACCTCAAGAACCAAAGTTTGGTGTTTATTCAAACAAATCCTTACACCAACAATACACTATCATAAAGCATGTATTTTTATCAATGAATCTATAAAAAAATAATGCATATCTAGCACAAAACCTATCACAACAACCTGAAATCACTAATGTACCCTATATGTCATGGCAAGAATGCATGACATGTAATCCCTAGCAAGTTCCTACATGATGCATGCTATGGAATACCCTCATATTATCGGGTTGTAAAATAAATAGAACCTCAATAACATTAACAATAATATCACAAAACATGTGAATCCCTCAAAGTGAAATCAAATCAACTGTAATAATTGAAAAACCAGAAAAATTGCAATAAACGAGGTAGATTGCATTTTTTCCTGTACACGGGTTAGCAACACCTAGGCACAACCTATTACCAAATACCTATTCCTTCATATCCCTATCTATAGGCTCCAAATAGTAATTCAAGGAAAAATAATCTCTCATATACCACGTTGTAATGTCCCGAATCTAGAAGCCACCCAGAGGTGCCCCATACCTGATTGGTCAAATGGCCTCAAGCCCATTTCCCCGAATGCCAGTGGCTACCAACTAGCATTAAGTTCCTTGGGTGTGATAGTCGGGAAAATATTCCCTCATTGGTAGAGTAACACATTAGAATTAAATCAATAGAAATAGAGGAAGCAGAAAAAGTACCATAACAAAAGTAAACAATGGAAGACTAGAAGTAATAACAACTGGAGCACATATATAAGATGATGCATGACATAGGTTTCTAGGAAAATAGCAAAACAAGTAACAATGTTGTATATAGTACTAATACAAACTATAAAAGGAAAAAAAGTAAACAAGCCATCAGAATTGCAAGCCATAGCTTAGTTCCATGCTCTCCAGATCCAAAGCAGTCAAGTACCTGGTGTAGAAGGGCGCTTTCCCTTATCTATACAAGCAACAAAATAATCGGTTTGGGCACAAAAGCCAGACCCAAACACGGTGTGAGACTAAATCCCATTAGGAAACCACCACGAGATCTGTGCCAAATAGTAGGGGATTATATGGTAGGTAATCAGTAAAGAAAGTAGTAAATAAAGAAGTAATCAGTAGAAAACAAGATACAGTTTCAATGCATTCAGTTTCATATATCAAGAAACAAGAAATCAAAACAGGTATCCCTCAGGGTAGGACTCATAGACTAACCCCTCTAGTTCAACCAAACAATTACAAGCAAGCTTCTAAACACAAATGGTAACCCTATGTGAATTACTCACAACTTAACCCCACTGGTTCAACCAAATAAGACTAGAAACCCTCTGGGAAGTACACTAAGTCTAAACCCTATGGTTCAACTTAAGCATAGAATCTTTGAGGAATAAATCACCGTCAATTCCTCCAATAGTCTCATGTTGGTAACTAAAGGTGCTCTATAGAAGAACTTATGTCACATTACCCCTATGGCTCACGTCGAGGAACTACATACACTCTGAGGAAGCACTTACATCAATTCCTCCTATGGTCTCACATCGTAAGAGTGAAAAAACACTCTGGAGAAGCCATTATGTCCATTCTCCCTAAGGTCTACTACACTAGGTTCTCACGACCCTGTATAAGTCAAGCAATCATAGAAACACGTATCAACTAATGTAACCCTCAAGAACTTATTTCCTAGTAGTCTACAACATATCAGCATGTTATATAAACAAAACACTCCATCCTACAATACTAGGCTTGGTAAGTAAACAAGGCATCCAAACATGCCTAGCTAGACCAAATGGTCAGAATCAAACATTCATTGGAAAACACCACCAAATCATAGAAATTTACCCTCTTCTCGTTCAATTAACCTCTATTTAATCATACAAGAATAGCATGAAATTAACTGGGCCAAAAAAGTAAACATGCAATACCCCATTCAAGGGTATTGGTCAAACTGAACATATAACTCAAATAATTTCAACAGAAAGGCACAAATCACCTGCCTCAGATTTGTAGGATTGATATAGGTGAACCTCAAGCCTTGAATCACCGAAGAACACCATAGATCTAAAAAAAATCTAAAAATGCTCAGCGGAGGATAACTTGAGAAAGAGGAAGAATCAAGAAACGAAGCTCTAGAAGAAGGAAGATCATATTGAGGTGATTCCAATGCAATAGATGATGGTTGATTCAGATAACAGACGCTCGATCAGGATCTCAGAGGAAGATCAGTGCCATTCATTCACTCTCGAACGAACCAAACCAAGAAATATGCGGTTCTGTCCATCAGACAAGACCCCGATGCGTTTAATGAAAAAAAAATAAAGTACACAACGTGTAATTTATAAGTACACGAGTGTAATTTACTTCACTGGCCTCTATATTAAGCGGTTTCCAGGTCACCAGACATAGCCGTGTGCATGGCCGCTACATGGCCAGCACCCGGATACCCGTGGTAATCGAGTACACGACGTTTACTCACAAAGTACATGACGTGTACTTAAGAAATTTCCAGAAACTCCTATTTTTCCTCAAAAACACCAGAAAAAGGAAACATACCTGAAAAGAAGATATGGGATCTTACACTACCAAGATCTAGAATAAGATTTAGAGCATACATCTCTAGTCGAGTGAAGTTCGCTTCATACATGGCCACTGAATCTTCCTCCTTCTATTTTAATTCAAGTAATTTCTTCTCCATCCTATGTTACACCACCTTAGGAAAATATTCTTCAAGGAAAAGGATTTTAAATTCATCCAACCATAAGGTACCAAAATTTTATCTATCCCTGATATTATTTACCATTGAACACCACTAATCAATTTCACCTTCAAAATGATAAATGGCAAGACATACCTTTTGATTTCCTAAACATCCCATAACATTGAATATCTTTTCAAGGGCTTTAATCCATCCTCCAGCCGCTACTGTCCCAAAATATCCATTCAAAGTAGGAGTGTGTTGTCTCATAAAATGTTCTACTACTATCATGTTTTGTTGTGGTGCCTCTATTTGTTCTCTTTCATCAACGCCACCACCATTTATTGCCTATGTTAGCTGATCCATTACTGTGAAAAACCACCCAGTTCCAATCCCTACCATTCCGGGCTCTAGATCCGGGAGGATTTCCTTCTGTCAATGCCTCTCCTATTCAGCATCCCCATTTCTTCTGCAGACAAAAATTCTGAACAAACATACCTTAGATGATGAAACATGGTGATCATTAAATTCTATAACATTTCAAATTAATCATTGAGTGAAAATAATTTATGGTATTCTATTAACATCACCCTAACCCCTAATATTATCTAAACCATCCTTTGATTCCAACTATAATGACCTGGACTTATTACATTAAATTGTCTTGAATTTAGTCAAGAAAACACGTCCTTTTACATTTAGGATCATTTCATGTTTATATAGTTAGATAATCGGGACATAATACTTTCATATAATTACACATTGTTACAGAGTGTATACCATAAAATAAGTTCCCATTTTTGTTAGGATTTAAAAAATTAAAACATAAAACATGATTCCTTTACAATTCTTAAAAATTTAACATAACTTCTTTTTTTATCTTACACATCCTTATAACCTATGAAAATCATTTCAAACGTGGTATGTGCACAAAAAAACTCAGTAAGGGGTATAAAAATAAGGTAATAACACATTAGTCCATGAATACTTGTAACGTATGAAATCATTTTCAAAAGATATACTTATAACCTATATATATATATATACTTTGGGAAACATGAGATTTAAACAATATATAAGAACATAATTAGAACCATAATGGTATTTTTTGCCATTACTTACATAATATTATAACCCTCACAGCTACCTTATAATTTGTAACCCTCACACCTACCTTACAATTTGTGTAACCATTGCAGTTACACATGGAGTAACCATACAACCAACCTCGAACCTACACATAACCAATACATTGGACAGAAATATAGGTCCCACCCTTCATCATAAACAACTCCCAATATCCAACACATAATCATACAACCTAAATATTTTCATAAAAACATTTCTTTTGAATTTTGTAAAACATAATTTTAAATGAGGATTTTAAAAGAAAAGTCCCTTATAAATATCATATAATTGAAGTGATACTTAATAGAGTGGTTTAAATATTTATATAATCTATAAATATACATAATTAAAAATATTATAATCATAATTCAGCACACAAACAATTTAAATACTTCATAAATAATGAAGAATAATGTTAACCCAAAGGATGGAAACCGGGTTAAGAATTCCCTTACCTCAGGCTTTCCTTAATTTAAACTTGTTTGAACTTATATTATAATGGTTAAAAGAGTGTTATTAGTACTTTAATGAAACATTTTAATGATTATAACATCTTAAATGATAATTTCATAATATAATTTCACCCTTTATTTGTTAGTATTTTGCTCCTTGCACAGTTTTTGGGTGAGTTCTTTACATGATTTCCATGATTGGTTCATGATGGATGTTCTTGTGGATTGGAAGTGAAACTCCAGAATTGGAAAGGATTAGTATTTACATATTTCCAATACCATAAATTATACCATTTATCATTTTTAATTCTTACACTATGATGATTCATAAGTGAAATCATTAATGATGTTCGTTTAGATCATTTTAGTGGTTCTTTGATAATAACAACCTCATTTTGTTTTATAAATTAAAGCCATTTTTACAAATGAATTACTGAACCATGGATGAGAAATAATAGATATATTATAACCTAGTTCAAATATAAAAATTTGTTCATGACCACACTTGACGGATTTAATGAAAAATGAAATCACATCGTCCACGATGTATGTAATTCGACAGATCATGGACAATGTTTTTAATTCCGTGAATAAGTGGGAGAGGAGAAGAATAGTGATGATGAATTTTCCACGAAAATGATAAAATCCATAATATTCATGATTCTAGAGCTTTCATGACTCTTGGTTAAGAGGAGGTTAGGAAATAAGAAGAAAATAAAGGAATCTTGAAATAAAATAAAACTTGAGAAATTTATGAGGAAAATTCGGCAGCGTAACGACATCTCTTAAAATTTCAAAAAAAAAGTATTTGGAGAGAAAGGGGATATATCATCACTATTACATAATATTTATAGTAAGGGGGTATATGAAATGAAATATCCCAACATAAGACAAATGGAATGGAATATAATAACATTAAAAGAAAGAAAAGAGAGAAAATAAAAGAGGTTGTTTACCTCTTGATCTCTTCTCCTTGAGATCCTTCTTAAGGGCTTTCGTTTGGGTCTTTTGGTGAGAACAGAAGCTCTACGACGTGGGTAAGAGACTTAGGAGGAGTATTGGGAAGCAATTAGGCACGGATCAAGTCATGAGAGGTGTGGGAATAAGAGGGGAGTGAGGGTGGTATTTATAGTGGAGGAGAGGGGGTATTTTTATTATTTTAATCATTATTATAATATTTCTATGAAAGATTATGAATAGTGTTAGTTCATGTGACCTCAAATAGTAATAATGGCATGTGAGTTCGAAAATAGTGGCCTTCCATCACTTATGATGTCATAAATAGTTTATTTTACAGATAATTTGAGTATACAATATTTTATCATATCTAACTATTCATCAAAAATTGAAGAATTTTAGAAAAATCCCAAAAAATTACCCTAACCATTTTTCGACGTCTAGAATTCGAAAATGTATTCCATTATTTGCAAATAATTTTCTAAATATTATTTATTTTATTTTTAAATAAAATCATACTTAATTCAAAAATTAACAATTCTAATTCTATAACTACTTCTATATCATGATGAAAAATTAACCAAGATGTTATTATCTTAAATCCTTAAAAAACAATAATTCAATTTAATATTCATTAGGGTAATATTACTATTCATAAGTGTATGTTACTATTCCCAAAAAACAAGTTGGTTTCATTAGACTCCAAATAACTTGCTAAACACAATTGTAGATGACAGTTTATTGAAATTCATAACATAGAAATGGAAAATTTGAGTTTAAAGGCTAGTGTTAAATATCTACTTAAAAAAAATCCCATGGATTTCTATTTATTTTTATAAAAACTTTGGGTGTAACAATAAGATTCTAATTCTACAGAAGAATATATCACACCATGGATCATTGTATGTAATCCATGTATATCACAATAAATGAAATAAATGTTTGGTAATAATGGGGAAGTCCAATCTAAGAACAAAATAAATGGGATGAAGTTGAAAAGGGAACACCATAAGATCCACGTAGAACCCCCAATAATAATGTTCTTATTCAAAATGATATAATAGTAATTTGGAAATCTAATTTGGAAGGAGAAATAAAAGTAGAAGAAGCATAGATGAAGGTAGAGGATGAATGATAACAAAAGATTCAAAATGATGAAATAAAACTTATGGAGTGGTTATCAATAAATAATGACTATAAAATCATAGAATTACTATGTGAAAGGTGAAAAATGGATGTAAATATCATATATTTTTTAATTAATAACTCCATCTCAAGAAGAGACACCAAATAAGAATAAAAAAGCATCAAATGATCAATATTTATTAATGTATAGTTTTAATAAGAATAGTCCACAAAAAGTTACTAATGAAGAATTTAAATACTACATTCTTCCCAAAACTACCATTACCCGCATGATAGTTAATAGAGAGGGTTCATCTTCAAAATTATCTTAAAATTAAATGGTTTTATGGATAATATGTCATTCTAATCCTTATTTATCTCACAGAGAAACAAAAGAGATCCTCTTTAATACTATCCACATAGTGTTTGTTTATTATATATTGGGAAATAAAGAGGAAGCATATATTTAGGGGGATAACTGAAATGAAGATTATATTTTTCTATCATCCAGATGGAATATTCATTCCATGATAAATAGTATACATCATCATGGTTTGAACTATCCAGTGTAATCTTTAAAATTGTTTGATGAAAATGATCAAGGTTCAACCTTGATGAAAATGATCAAGTTATTATAACTAGTCAATAATATTTAAGTCACAATAATGGATGAGATCACAATAATGGACATTCAAAATCATTGGTATTTAGAAGATAAAATAATGAAAAAATAAATCATGATGAAGTGAAGCTGGATATTATACATTGTGGGGGGGTATCTAAATAAGTTCTCATAGCCTTATATTTCATCCAAATCTATAATCTATATAAGTTAAATATTCATGAACTCATTGATGTGGTAAGGGTACATACTTTCCTATCCTTATTCACAAAAAATAAATTGAGTTCCAGTCATAAGGGGGAGAATGTTAGTTAATCAATGAACTGAAAAAAGAATCTGGATGAAAATCCAGGAAAGATTTCCTAAAAATTATATACCCAACGTAATTTTTTGTTTTAATCTCTAAGTTGATATGATTCAAAAAATTTCATGTTTTATTTATCATGAGATGGTTTTCTTTACAAGTTCCATCAATCAATTTCCACTTGTATTTTATCAATTAGTATCGACTAATTACTATCAACCTAGAAATAGTTGAATAGTATTTGAGGAGAGAGACAAGTTTTTCTTTATCATTTGGTGTCATATTATGAATTGTGAATGGATACCATTTTTCTATAAATTACACCATCTTATTCTCAACATCATTTATGGATCATGTATCCTTAGAGTGGAATAATTAATGGAAGATTTCTCAAGAAATAAATGATGCCAAACTCTCTTAGGTAATTTTCAATTGTTATTAATAAGCGGGAGACAATAAAATGAAAAGGGAGAACAAATAAATGGATCATTTTGAAATCCCATTTTCTACATTGGTATTGAAAACATGTACAAAGGAGGATATTGATAACCCTACTTTATGTTTCAATTTTTTATTCTTAATATGTTAGTTAGTGGTGAATCACTTGATGTCTATGTGAATTAAATAAAAATACTAGCTTCGAAGCCTCTCATGGTATTCACAATAAAGGATGGAAATTCAGATGAAGTAGTTGAATTTATAAATAAGATATATCCACAAGAAGTATCAATGTAAGATGTTATATTTTGGATGGAGTGAATTAAGTATGATGTTTTATGAACTAGTCTATTTGATTAAAAATCCTATGCTTGTGGGTAGAATATTTTCTACACCAATGAATATGATTGGATAAGATCATTCCATTGGTGTTTTTAAGATTTACATATAATTTGATGAAGTGGAATTAAATAAGTCCATGAAATATTTCATTATTTCATGAGGACCGTGTAAAATATTGAAAACTATTTAAATATTTATTTACATAAAGAAATTTAAATTGTTTGTGGAATAATTAATTTCAAGCCCATGAAAAAAACATTATATTTTCTATAAATATTTATTGATTGAAATTAAAAAAATGGATAAATTTCTCTGTATTAAATTATATACATAGATTTATTTTATGTTTTTTTTATGGACCATTATTAAAATAAATGGACCATTGTGGCCACAAAAGGGGGCGGGGAACTCAAACAAATATGGGAGTAAGGCTCTACAAATTGGAATTGAGATCACACATGTTCATCCATGATAGTAAGTGAGGTAATGGGTATTCCTAATTCCTACATAGAGTTCACAAGTTTTGTAACATGTGTACATGGTCCCTGAGAAGTCAGAGTTGGAACCTCCACATAGGCCGTTGTGATGATGATGCAAGGTGTTCGAGAGTGGACCTTGTTACTTGATACTAGTCCATTATCAATATGTATTTTCTTATTAATTATATAAAATGGAATCAAATATTGATGTTGGATAGAAAACAAGGTAAGTATTGTTCATGTGTTAAAAATATATAGAAATAACATGAGTTGCCAGATCAATTTGATCTCTACCATCCTATCAATCCTCTGCATCTTCTTCATCCTTGGTGTGCCAAGGATTCATTCCATGATAAAAAACTAGATTTATGATGTGAGATATCTATAGGTTGAAATTACCACTATCACTTGTGATTATGAAATAACAGAAACAAATCAAAAAACGAGATCCCATGCTTGTAGTCTTAATATATTGTGCAATAAAATGTTTGACATATGGGGATTATCACATGATGAAACATATAGTTTCATAGAGTTTATCATGAAATCAAATGAATTTTTATTTTCATATTTCTTTGAGACAAAACATGTGAAGATTACAAATGATCAGGTGAGCTGTTTCCAAGAAAGAATAATACAAGTTCATGAAAAAGAATACCCCACTTTTCTATGTGTTGGATGGTCTTCGATATCCATGATCCTTGAGATATTTAAAATATATGTTAAGTCACCAGTTTTATCAAACATTGAACATTTTTTAGATGATAAATGGTTATGAACCTCATTTATGAATGATGATGTACTAACACCGGGATGGGCTGCTGAAACCTTTTGAGATCTTATTTTATTTATGAAAAATAAAACTGATGGTTGAGGCTTTATGCATCCTCCTATGAAAATAAGAAGTCTTATGAGATTTCTTGTATCATGAAAGAAAATATCCATGATTTTTCTGAGTTTTAGAAGATAAAACCACAAAATTACTATTGTGTATGTGAAGAAAGAGAAGGTATCCACTTGAAACACTAGCCTATTGAAGGAAAAATAGGCGATCCCACAGATCACTTATAGATTTTCAAACATAGTAAGGATTCAAAAATAATTTTATTGAATGATTCATATTTCATGATTGAACCAATACCCAACATACTACCTTATATGGAAGTAAAGAAGAACATAACTTACATTATCTCAAGAGGTTTTCATGCATGTTATTATGATCATGATAATGAATGCATAAAGATATGATTGTTAATCCATGAAAAAAATATATAGATAACGAAAGGGAAGAATAATTTTCATTTATAGTTTTTATGATAATTCAAATCATTATTCAAATAAAAGTATGAGATTCTATGGGATGTCCATGAAAATCACACATTTAATGAAATAATTATTGAATAATAAGAAAAATTAGGGTAGTGTAATCATTGTTTAAAAATAAAATATTTCACTAAGAAGAGACCCATAATATATTCGTTATTGACATTGTCTATCAAAGAGTAAGAGTTAAACAATATAATTTGATATCTCATATATTCTATCAAAGAAAAAATGTAGAAGAAGAATCAGTGGCCTAGATATTATTTAATTATTATAATTTGGGTCATAAAAGAGAGGTTGAGGATACTAATCAACAACATATTGATATTATTACAACCAAAGAAGAAGAAGACAAATCCTACTATATTGATTCATTTACGGGACATCCATTTTTATTATTGTAAAATAGATGTATCCAATTGATTACTACATTAAAATTAAGTGGATCAGAATTATTTATTTATATTAAAGTGGACTTGTTATATATTATTTATCACTATAGAAGGGAAAGACTGACATCCTGAATTATTATTCTTTCAAGATAAAGCTTTCATTGTACCTACTCAGTTCTAGGATAGTGGGTTCAAAGCCATTCCATTTCCCATTCATTCATTTAAAATAAGAAGGAAATAGTTTATTGTGGGATAATAACCACTTACATTGCGGTCATAGTCATCCACACAGGAGGCGAACCTCATTAAAAATATGTTTTCTATTTATAGTGTACCTATCCTTTTACACATATTATTATATGATTTTATGCATAATTAACCATTAAATATAAACCATGGATCATAACGTCTAGTTTATTTTGAACATCAGGTACATAAAAATGAAATAATGGAACAACAATAAAACATCACATTATTAATCTTCCCTAATGAGCTTCTAACTTCCTTTGAGTTCCAATATCAGCATACGATAACCTAGGGAATAAGTAGACAAAAGGTATTATCCAAAAATCTCAGTAAGGGAATAAACATGGGAATAAAGTGTAACAAATGAGATAGATGTCATAAGAAGGTAACTTAAATGGGATTTAACATGAATAAAAATATGAAAAAAAGCGCATATAATGAGGAATCATGTGATCATGGGAACACATGAATGTGGCATCAATATACAACATGACATAAACATTAGTTAATGCTAATCATGAAGACTATATCACTTGGTGGTCAAAGTACCATAATGGATTTGGTTTACTCCCTAATCTCATACATGATGTCTCATGAGATATGAAATTAACCAATGCATTGGAGCGCTATCTAGACACACCCATCATAAAATGTTAAGGCATATGTTATCCACATGAAGAATTAAACATAAGGGATAAAGAAAGGTTACCCATGGAAATAAATGGGTATCATAGTCATGTAATAAAGAATAACCAAGGGTTTATAACAATGTTATTGATAAAATAATGGATTTAAATAATTCATGGACATTTATAATGTAACATTAAAAGTAGATCAAGAATAATAATTTAAAATTGATGTGAAATCAAGAAAAAAATTGGACGGATAAGACTTAAAATGTGTCACTAGGAAAAGAATAAAGAGTATTTAAAGAGTAAGAAATCATAATTGTTTTCATAGAAACAAAAAATGAAATAATATATTCGTTCATTATTAAATGTTTAATTTTATTAAAACAATGGTTACTTAAAAAAGATTATGGTGTGTACTTGAAAATGGGTAATAAATTGAGAGGTTCCCTCTAATTTTCATTGCTTATCTGGATGAATTGAAAAAGGAACCTTATAAAATATGAATTTACCCATCAAATATTGATGAATAGATTTGAATAAATAATCATGGAACATATAAATAGAATGAAACAAAATTATATATGAGTATTTAAGAAACACATTGGTGTAAAGAAAGAGAAAGTGTAACCCAAATGTAATTTGGAGGTTCTGAGAGATCCCTTACCTTATATTTGAATGTGTTATGTACTCGCACTTAATATCCATGATAATAAAATAAGATACATTAATTACTTAATTCATTACATTATACACATATATTTAATTTATTATAACTTTATTAATTTTTTTATTTCAATTTCAATGAGTTATAAAGTTTAATTTGTTTTTGTTCTAGGAGTGTTAGTTTCATGGATTTCGTGGTTGGTTTGATTCTATATAATTATAGAAGTTACTGTGAGATGGATGAAAAACTCTAGAAGTGGAATGAAATGGTATTAATATACTTCCTTAACATTAAATGGCCCCATGTTTCATTTTTTAGATATGAGAATGATTAATTAGATAAAAGTTAATGAGAAATGTGAAGTTTATATTTTCATTTTTTACGACTATCACAAATTAGTGTCATTTTATTAAATATTTTGTTTATATATTAGTCAAAAAATGAAATAAGTTAATATATACCTATTATAATATTATTTAACCATAAAAAATGGTTTTATGACCATCCGTGATAGCGGTAATGAAAATCCAAAACTCGTCATCCATGAAGGCGGTGAATCGACAAATCATGGATGGTGATTTCATTTTTAGAGTAAAAGGGGAATAGAAGATATTTGAATATGGATATTATAATAACATAATGAAATTATAGTATATTTATGTTAATGTAATTATCAGGATATTTTTTTAAGGGGATGTGAGGGGAGGATATGAAAAGAAAACAAATTAATAGAGAAAGAAGGAGGATTTTACCTCTTGTTTATCTGCTCCTTGAGAACCACCTTAAGGAAATTAGAATTGGAATTATAGTGAGACTAGAAAGAAAAATACATGGGGAAGAGTCTTGGTAGAATAATTGAGAATTATATTCACAAGCTTCAAATATTAGAAGGTATGAGGTAAAGGGGTGGTGATTGGTGTTTTTTGATTATTTTATTAATTTGTTTATTATTTTGGATCAAGACTATCAATAATGTTGATTATTATGACTATGTATAGTAAATAAATAATGTGATTTTAAAATAATTATTTCTTATAACATTCAGGACTACAAAATTTATGTATTTGGCATATAATGTAAAATATAAAAAATTACCATATTTCACTATTCACCAAAAATTAAAATATTTTTAAAAAATACCCAAATATCACCCCAACTATCTTTCAATGCATAGATATAAAATATAAACTCAATCTTATAAAAATAATTTTCTAAATATGGGAAATTTAATTTTTATTTAAAAGCTTCATTTTTTAAAAAAATAACGATTTTAGTATTATAACTTATTTTATGACACTTTTAAGAATTAATTAAGGTTATATAAAATTATCTTGTAATTATAATAGAAAAAAATATTTATAAATGAATTTATTTTAAGAAAAATATTCTTATTTTAAATCATAATATAAATGACTTGATTGTAAATAAAAATTTACTTTTCAAAAAAATACCAACTCTTAATTTAACATTTTTAAAAAATTTATTCACTTATTCCATGGTATAATTATATCATATTTTCCTTTATAAAATACCTAAATTATATTTATACTTTCAAAGATGTAGTTATTATTATGACAACGATATTACTATTCTTAATAATCATATTAATATTCTAACTATTATGTTACTATTCCAACGATTAGATTTCTAACGCTCATAAGAGTTTGTTACTTCATAGAAATACATATTCTTCAATTCATTGACCACTTCTATTTTATTCCAATGTTATATATATTTTGATCTTTTAAATACATATTTTATTATTAATATTATTTTCTATTTCTATAACTTCTTTCTTGAGTGCTTTCATTCTAGTGGATCGAGCATATCCCAATTTTCCAATTATTTTTCTCTAGTTTTCTATTTGTTTCCCCGCTCTAATATTTGGAATTATTATTGGATTGTTTTATAAATAAATTAACATACTTTATTTATGATAATAAAGTTTTTATTGGGTTTTCTATGTGATTTATGTGATTTATGTGCTTTATACCACTAGATATAATTATAAAAAGGGAAATTTCATTAATAAAATTATGGGTCATTACATTATTTACCCCTTATGAAATTTCACCCAAGAAATTTCATTTATCCTATTGATGTGAAAAAATGTGAGGGTAATTATCCTTCATCACTTCCAACAGTTCCCACATTTCCTTTTTTTAAATATGTTTTTTCCATAATACTTTGACATGGTGAGTTGTCGGGTTGCATAGAACATTATCTCTACAATCCAAGATCTTCCCTGGGTTATCCTTAGAATAGAGATTGTTTCAAGCTATATCACCAATAAATTTAGTACATATAAGGGATATAATATGTACTTAATCAGGTGGGATACAATGGTTACATCATGTACTAGGGACATGGTAGGTGGAATTGCTAGTCGATACCCCACAACTTTAATGCAATCAAGAATCTCAAAGGGGCCAATGTACGAAGGATATAACTTTACTTTCTTCCCAAATCACATGAATATCTTCCATGGAGATATGTATAATAACACCTTATAACCAACCATAAAACTCTATGTCCCATCATCAATTATTTTCATATCTCTTCTATCGAATTTGGGAAGCCTTGATGTGTTGTTGAATGGTTTTTAGATTTTCTACCAATTATTCAACCATTTTAGGTCCCAATAACTTAATTTCATTGACCATATCCAAGATTGCTGATTTTTACATCTTTTACATTAAATGGATTCATGTATATCCATTTTAATATTTGAGAAGAAATTATTTTTTTAAGAGAACTCGAATAGAGGAATATGTTAGTCCCATCCTACTTTGAAGTCCATAGAACAGACTCTCAACATGTCATACTATTTTTAAATAGTCCTATCAAATTGGCCAACAATATGAGTATGATAATCAATACTGAATTTCAGATCAGTGTTTAAAACATGTTGAATAATTTTCCAGAACATGGAGGTTAATCTCATATCACGATTATATATAATTGATAATGGTACAATATGAAACCTCACCACATCTCTGATGTATATACGTGCTTTTCTATTAGGTGATAAGTCCTCTCAAATTTAGATAAAGTGATATATATATTTTTTAGAAGATCAACAACAACCCATATAACATTATTTCCTCTATATTTCTTTGGAATTCCAGTGAAAATATCCATGGTGATATCTTCCCATTTCCATGTTGGTATGGGTAATGGATACATTATCCCATTATACATTTCATTTCATCCTTAACTTGTTTACATACAAGGAATATTGATGTATATTCATTGATATCCTTCTTCGTATTGTCCCACCAATATTTATCATAGAGATCTCAATACATATTTGTACTCCATAGGTGGATGGAGATATTTGAGAAATGCATGATATTCAATATCTCCTTATTTGTATCTAGATTTTATGGTTCCAATAGTCATGACCAGAATCTTAAGACTCGTTCCTTTTTAATTTTTAACTCTGAGGATTTCCCTTTTATGATAGCTTATACCTTATTTTGAATTTCCACATCATTTATTATAGCATCTTTTATTTTCTCCATAAGTGATGGTTGAGAAATAATATTTGAAAGGAATGATGATTTTCCATTCGTAATTATTTCCAGGTCTATATTATGAAAGTACAAGGTAAGAGGATCCTTCTCAATTCTCATAATTGATAATTTTTCAGGATCCTTTATACATGGAGAATCTGTCTCATTATTTTCATTACAAAGATGGTAGTGGATTGAGTAGTTGTAATCCATGATGGGCTCTAACCATCTGTGATGGTGAATATTGATATTTTTTATTTGAATATATATTTGAGGATATTAGGGGTAGTATATATCTTACTCTTCTCCCCATAGTGATAATGTCACCAAATTTTCATTGGGAATATCATAGCTTCTAACTCTATATCATGAATGGGATAGTTTTTCTCCTACAAATTGCGCTACATTGAGGTGTATGCTATATCATAATCATTTTTCATAAGGAAGGAGCATAAAACCTTCATGAATCATGATTTCATACCACATATAGTTCACTAATTATTGGTAGTGTAAGTACTGCTAGTGTAATAACCCCATTTATCAAATATATTATAGATGCATTAACATTCACAACTCCAAACAAACTTTACTACCTTCTAAGTTAGAAATTTTTGTGGGTTTTTCAATTGAAATATGTCCTTAAAAAATCATTGGTAATACCCCGATCAACCAAGGAAACTACATATCTCAATTACAACAGTTTTCTATGACTATACCTCAATCTCCCTTATTTTATAAGGGTTAGGACATTTCCATCTTCTAGTGATAACATTCCCCAATACGGCTACTTCGTCCATCCATAATTCACATTTAGAGTACTTGGTATATGTTTTCTCCCTTTTAAAATTATTTATAAAAATATTAAAATGATTTTCTTATTCATCCTTTCTTTAGGAGTATATTAGAATATCATCAATAAAGAATACCAAAAAATTTATGCGGTAATATATAAAGATTGTAAACATTAATTCCATTAATATTTCTAGATAATTAGAGAGTCCAATGGGGATAAATATGAACTCATAGTGTTCAGAACTATTTTGAAATGAAATCTTGAGAATATGTTCCTTCCTGACCTTTAATTGATGATATCCCGACCGAAGTTCCAGCATAAAAAAATACATTTCCCCACTAGTTAATCAAACTATTCCTTTATGAATGGTAGGTGATACTAATTATTTATCATGATTTTGTTGAGATCACAATAATGAATGAAGAGGTGCATTTATCTAACATTCTTCTTGATGAAGTGGACGTACATACCCTGTGGTAAAGCACTTGAGCATATGAAACCCTCTCCCAGATTCTCTTGTAACAGCTTTCTTAGTTCTTCCATGTCAATGGTGGCTATTCTATATGGTTTCTTTGATATGTATAGTACTCCAAGAATAATATAAATTGATTACTAAACCTCTCATTCAAGAGAAATACCAAAAAAATCATCAAGGAACACATTAATGTCGTTTTCCATAATGGGAATTTATTTGAGCACAATGCCCTCCTTTGTTACAATAATTGGAGCTAGATATTCTTATCTATAAGGAAATAATATCAATTATTGAGATAATAATTCTGAAGAAGACTCATAATCCTCCTTATACTTATACATAATTGGAGGATTCCTCAAGATGTAAAGAGTGATATCCCTTTCTTGAAAGCTGATGTTATATGTATAAAAATATTTCTCATCCATGACCTATATATTATCAAACTCCACACAAGGATGTAATTTAATTTTTACTGTGTGGTTTGGTCCCCAAATATTGACTAGGGGGAAATATATACTTTGGATAAAATAATTTCCCTATTCAATGTTCTCACAGATAACTAAACCAACATATTTTGAGGTGGTGTTTCAATAGCTCTGCTAAGCTTCCATGTTATGAAAAAATGTTAAGAACCAAAATAAAAAATTTTGTTCTCTATTTCAGAATGAATAACTAGAATACCTATCACCACATCATTTTTGGGATCCTCCATAGTATTAGTGATAGAATATTTCATTCCTTGATTCCTTATATGTTGTTGTTGTTGATTGACTTAGACAACCTTTGGATTAGTTAATTGGATAGCATAATTCCCACTATTATTATTGTTAAAAAAATATTATTGGTTGAGTGTTAGTCTTAAACTTATAATATTTTTCCAAATTAGTGGGATTATTTAAATCCCATTTGAAAAAATGATCCCAAGGACCATCTCTTACATATTTTAAGCTTCTCCTTGTTCCCTTTAGATAGTTTATGAGATTCTTTTTTGCCACACTATTGACATGTTGGATGTTGGGTTTTCTTTCTTTTATGGAATTTATCTGTTGATCCTCCCATAATAGACACCATTTTCCTTTTTTATCTACAATACCACGAGACCCCTAAGATTCTCTAATCTCTATTTCAACCATAAGGTTAAAATTTAAATTTCCTCATAGATATCAAAGTGTCAAATCAACAAGGGTTTTGGCGGGCTTGTCTTGAGTCCACTAAAAATGAAATCAACTTTACTTTCAGTGTTCATGAAAAATTTGGTGGTGTAATGTGAATGTTTTTGATGTTTTCTTCATATGACTAGATGGAATCATCTCTTTTATGATCCAGTCTTAGGAACTCCCCTTCCATATTACGATAGAGAGTTTATGGAAAGTAATGCAGAAAAATATTTTATTCAATGATTACAATTCTATGGAATAAATTTCGTGCAAATGTTTTTTTTTCATTAGAGTCCACCACTGATTATCTTCTCCATAAAAATGATACTCCTCTAGTGTGAATTTATCTACTTCTGAACAATTAAGTATAGAGAATATCTTATTAGTGGAGTTAAAAAATTGTTCCACGACAAGGAGATCAAAATATCCAATAAAGATATGAGGCCTTTGTCACACAAAGGATTAAACCACAACTTGATATTTTATGGAGGATGGAATTCCAAGTGACTCAAGTTATTATTAATAACTTATTCTTATTGAACCAGTGATGTCATGATGTTCTGGGCTCCCATTCCCATAAGATTAGTCATCTCATTAGGGAACATTTCACATCTCCTACTACATTGGTTATTGGTATGGGTTCTACTATTTCTAGCCATTAACTATGAAAAGGAAAATATTGGTATGGGGGATTGAATAATTATCTAATAACAATATAAAAACGGAAAATATAACAAAGAAGGATACTCATATAAATTAAAACACTATCCTAAATTTTTATTCCCTAAGATTCAATCTAGGTTATCCCTATAAATGTAATTATCCATAGGGTTATCACTATGGTTGTCTAGTTATAATCCTAAAAAATAACTAGACCATTATTTGATACAAACTATATTGAACCTATCCCTTTACATAAATTATTACAATGTGTTAAGAAAAATTAACCATCAAATAAAATACAAGGATTTTAATGTTTAGTGTGTTTAGAAGATTAGGTATATAAAACTAAAATCATGGTACTAGAATAAAACATCTATTTATTAATCTTACATAATGATATTCTAAAATATTTTGAGAACCTATATCTGCATAGGATAACCTAGGGAATACATAGACAAAATAGATGATCTAAAAAGCCATATAAGGGAATAAACATGGTAACAATGTAAAAAACTAGAGTTAGAAGGAATCACATGATAACATAAAAGGCACAGAACAAGAATAAATGTATAGAAGAATATCACATAGAACATGGAAAAATATAATCATGGAACATAGGGATGTGGTAGGAACATACATCATGACATAACAACGAGTCATGGATATCTACCCAGACTATAGCACATGGTATAAAAAGAACCATAATGGATTAGGTTTACTCACTAATACTATACATGATGTCTCATGACACTAAAATAACCAAATTCATTAAAGAGATATATAGGTTCACCCACCATAACAGGTTCATGTATGTGTGTTCCACGTGAACAATCAAACATAAGGGATAACAATAATGGATACCCATGGAATGAAATGGGTATTGTAGTCATGTCATAAAGAATAACCATGGGTGTATAACAATGGTATCCAAAAAGTAAGGGATTTAAATCATAACTGTAAATACATAAAGAAAAATTACAAGTAGATCAGGAATAATTAAGTATAATTTAGTTGAAATCATGACAAGAGTCAATGTTTATGATTAAAAATGCGTCACTTTAGTACAATTTTAGGAAATTAATAAAGGGAATTTAAATTGGATGAATTAATAATGGTTTGAATAAAACTAGAAATGAACTAAGATAGATTTTAATGATAAAATGAGTAATTTTATAAAAATAATGGCGTCTTAAACCCAATTTTGTATTGTAATTAAAAATGGTCATGGAATTGAGAAGTTTCCTTTAACCGGGCTTGCTTATCAGGATGAATTGAAAAGGGAACCTTATAAAATCTATATTTTCCCATCAAATAAGGATGGATTGTTATAGATAAATACTATTGGAACATATACATAGAATGTATAAGAATTATATAAAATAATTAATAAATAATATTGTTTACATAAATAGGTAGTGTAACCAAAAGTTAATTAGGAGGTTTAGAGAGATCCCTTACCTTATGTCTGAATGTGTTATGAACATTCACTTAATGTCCAAGATAATAAATTTATATCAATTAATTACTTAATTATGAACATTATCATAATATATTTTTTATCCTAATTTTATTAAGTTAATTTATGGTCATTTAAATGAGTTAAAATGTTTAATTCTTTCATTCTGTGAGCATTAGTTTCATGGATTTAATGGTTAGTTTATTTTTGTCTAATTATGGAAGTTCTTATGAAATGGAAGAAAAAAAATATATAAGTGGTATGAAATGGTATTAATATACTTTCATAACTTTTGAATGGTACCATATATAATGTTTTTCAGATATGAAGATAAATATTTAGTTAAAATTTTAATAAAAAAATGATTAATTTAATTTGGCAGTTTTTACAACCTCACAAACCAGTTTCATTTTATTTAGTATTATGCTTATATATTAGTTTTAGAATAATAAATAAGTTATATTAAACATATCATATTATTATTTACTAATAAAAAAAGGTTTTATGACCATTATTAATTGTGTTAATGAAAAACACAAACTCATCATCCATGAAGGCGGTGAATCAATATATCACAGATAATGTTTCAATTTTTCGATTAAAAGGAGAAGATAAGGGATTTGATAATGTATATTCCACTAAAATAATAAAATTATAGTATATATATTATACATGAGTTATAATTTTGTTTTTGATAGGGGAGGTGATGGGAGGATAATTAATAAAAAAATTAAAAGAGAATGAAGGAGGATTTTACCTCTTGAATATCGCCTCCTTGATAACCTCCTTAAGGCTCTTAGAATTGGTCTTTTGGTGAGACTAGAAATACCATGATGTGGGGATGAGGTTTGGCAGAGTAATTTAGTAGATTATTAGCAATATAAAAATCATATAAGGTGTGAGGAGAAGGGGAAGTGAGGGGTTTCACTTATAGGGGAGGTGGGGGTGTTTTTTTGGATTATTTTAATCATTTGTTTATTATTTTATCTCACGACTATAAATAGTGTTGATTGGTTTGAATATGTATATTAAAAATTTTATTTGAGTTCAAATGAATGGTTTCTTACAACATTCCTATCTCAATAAATCATGTATTTAGATTTTAATGTTAAATAACGTAATTTATAGTATTTCACTATTCCCCATAAATTCAACTATTTTAGAAAAATATCAAAAATTTACCCCAAACATTTTAGGATGTTTATTTTTTAAAAACGAATCTCATTTTATAAAAACAATTTTCTAAATATGATAAATTTATTTTTTATTTCAAATCATCATTTATTAAAAAAATATTGATTTTAGTATTATAACCCATTTTATGAAACTGTATGAAAGTAATTAACATCTTATAAATTTGTCTTATAATTATACTAAATAATAATATTATTTTATGAATATATTTTATTAAAATGAATTTTATTTTAAATTTTTATATTAATTATTGAATTGTGAATATATATTTACATTTCACAAAAACAAAAACACTTAATTTTTCATTTTTAAAACATTTACTCACTTATTCCATGGTATAAATATATCATATTTCCATTTTTAAAATGAATAAATTTTATTTAAACTTTACTCTATGAGGTTACTATTCAAACATTCAAATTATTATTCTTAATGGGCCTATTACTATTCCAACCATTTGGTTACTATTCTGATGGTCATATTTTTAACATTCATAAGGGTTTATTACATACAATGAATACATCATTTTCTGTTTATCAATCACTTATATTTTCTCTAAATGTAATAAATATATTTATTTTTACTTGAATATTTTAGTTCTAACATTATTTTTTATTTCTATATCTTTTTTTCATGGGTAAAATCATTGCAGTGGATCAAGCAGATTCAAATTTTCCTATTCTCATTATATTATTTTCTATTTACTGTCCCATTCTAATTTATCAAATTCTTATTTTTTTTTCTGAATAATGTATCATTATTAATTTATGAAAAAAATTATTTTATTGGGATCTATATGTGATGTATGTTCTTTATACTATCTGAAATAATTATAAGAAGGAGAATTTCATTCATAAAATTCATTGTTGTAACGTTCTTCCCCGCTTATAGAATTTCACACTAGAAATTTCTTTTTTAGTATTAAGTTCAAAATAGGTGAGTTTACTTCTCCTTCATAACTTCCTCCAGTTTCCATGTCACATCTTGATACTTATAGTCCTTCTATATTACATTGACAAGGTGAGAAGTATTATTTCATAGAACATTATCTCTACGGTCTAAGTTCTTCAGCGACTTCTCCTCATAAGAGAGTTCATTATCCAATTATATCACCTATGAATTTAGTAAATTTAAGAGATCGGGTATGTAGTGCCTCTAGAGGGATACATGGAATACATCATGTACTTGAGACATGGTTGGTGGATGTGCTAGTCGACACGCCACAACTTCGATGCAATCAAGAATCTCAAAGGGGTCGTTGTACCTAGGACTTAGCTTTTCTTTCACCCAAAATATAATGAATATATTCTATTGTGATATGAAGAGGAATAAATTTTGTAAAATCACAAACACTAAGTCCCATCAATGATTATATTCATTGCTCTTATATCATATTTGGGATTCCATGATGTGTCAAAAATTGGTTTTCACCTTTTCTACAATTTCTTTGACCATTTCAGGTCCCAATAGATTATATTCACTGATTTCATCCTAGAATGCCAATGTTCTACATATATTCCCATAAATGGATTCATATGGATCCATTTGGATGATTGAGTGGAAACTATTATTATAAGATAACTCGACTATTGGTTGACGTTGGTCCCATCCCCTTTGAAGTCCATAGACCATGATCTGAAAATGTTTTCTAGTGTATGAATAGTCTGCTTAGATTGGCCATCAGTTAGTGGATGATAAGATATACTAATGTTTAGATTAGTGTTTAGGGAATGTAGGAGAATTTTCTAGAAAATAGAGGTAAATATCGAATCATGATAGGATATAATCAATAATGGTACTCCATAGTGCCTCATCACATATTTGATGTATATCCACGCAAGTTGATCAAGTGAGAATTCCAATCAAATTTTAATAAGGTGATATATCTTTATTATATGATCCAAAAAAACCAATATAGCATTATTTCCTCTATATGTATTTGGATTTCAAGTGACAAAGTCTGTGGGGATGTCTTCCTATATCTATGCTGGTATGGGTAATGGTTGATTCATCCCCTTAGAAATTTTCCTTAAAAATTTCAGTTGCTGAAATACCAGGAACATTGATTTATATTTTGTAATCTATTTATTCATATTTTCCCACCAAATGTTCTCTTAGATATCTTGATATATCTTTGTGCTCCCAACGTGTATGTATATGGTCAAGCTATGTGCATCATTTAATATATCCCTCTTTATCACCAGATTTGGTGATACAAATAATCACGACCTGAATCATATGACTCTTTCCTTATCAATCTTGAACTCCATGGATTTCCCATATTTTATAGCATCCAACTTCTTTTTAATTTCCACATAATTTATTTGATTATCCTATATTTTCTCCCTAAGGTATGGTAGAGTAATCATTTGTGAATGGAATTATTATTTTCCTTCAGTAATGATTCACATGTCCATGCATTATTAGTCTAAGAAGATTGGGTCCTTCCTAATTCTCATTGTTGATAATGTTGAGAGATCCTCTATACTTAGATCATCTTACATGTTATTTTTTTAAGGGGGATAATGGATTAAGCATTCCTAATCCTTTATGATCTCTTACCATCTTCACTGAAAAACATTAATCCTCTTCTATGTGAATATATATATTTGAGGCTCTTATGACTAATATATATCTCACACTTCTCCCCATAGAGATAATACTACCAGATTTTAAATGTTAAGATCACATCCACAAAATCTAGATAAAGTGTGGGATAGTTTTACTCATGATCATTAAGCTTCCTTGAGGTGTAGGCTATCACTTTATCACTTTTCACCATCAAAAATTTTAATCCATTCTTTAAAGAATTGAAGTATACCACAATGATTTACCCATGTGTCAATAGTTTATGTATTTGTGCAGTGATAAACATCCCATTCAACTATTTAATGTATTATTAATATTCACTAGTCCTGAAAAATATTACTCCCTTCCGAGTTAGCTTGATTAGTGTGTTTGAAAATCACAAGAAGATCCTCACAAATCATTCGTAATTCCCATATAAGCAATGAAAACTATAGGTATCTGTTATAGATTTTTTCATCGGCCACTACTCAATTATATTTGGTTTAGAATTGTCTATAGACATCCCTTTGTAGGTGATAACATTCTCCTATAGCGATTCATTCTCCATCCAGAAATCACATTTACTATAATTTTTCATAATGTTTCTGCCCTCACAAATTCTTTAACACAGTATTCAAATGCTCATCTTGTTCCTCCTTTCTCTTTCAGTATATCATAATATCATCGATAAAGACTACAAAAAATTTTATAAGGTAATCTATAATGAATATATTCATTAATTCCATGAATATTTTTAGATCATTTGGGAGCCTAAAGAGAATCACTATGAACTCATAGGGTCCATACCTTATTCAAAAGGTAATATTAGGGAAGTCATCCATTTCCAAATTTTATTGATTATATCTCAATGGAAGGTCCATATTAGAGAAATACTTGGACCCACATAGTAGATAGAAGAATTAATCTGTCCTGACTGAAAATTAAATTTTTATTATTTCAAACACTTTTAAGGGAAAATTGAGAAACCAAACAATCAACCACAAAAGGAGATGATAGAACCATTAAAGGAAAATTTAAGTCTAACAGAGTAAATCTCTCTAAAAAAATTCCAGGATATATAGGATACATGAGTGTTTGTTTCATCCATTGTCGGATCTTCAAAATCATATGTGAGATTATCCCAGGACTCAATATACTTCACAAGGATAATATTCCCCTTGTTCAATCCCCAGATGAGAATCATATCTTGTTTTTCTATCCTGGTGTATTTCTCCTCATTGAGCATCACCCGTGGTGACCTCCCCATAATTTGACAGCTTCCTCCTCATAGGCATTTAGTAGAAGAACCTATTCAACCACTTATTCTTCTGAATTCAATATAATGTCCAAATATTGTTTACCCACACCACCTAACATACACTATAAAATGAACTCACTATCTATCTTCTTGGAAATTAGCTTCTTGGTTGATCACATCTCCATTGGAGGTGGTAAATAGAAGTAATCCTCCCCTTTGAAAATCTACCTCCGGTTACCCCTCAGGCTGAAAGGTTCATCTTTAGAAAAATTGTTTCCATCTTTGCTGGGATCCATATCACATACTACAACATTTTACTAGAATAGGTATGGGTGATCTATATTTATTCCATCCACTTCAATCACTTCAAAAACGTTGCTCAGTTGAACCAGTGTTTGTGTCACTTAGATAACACCCCTTGTTTTCCCAGTTTAGGTTTGTTAAGTCTTGTCCAGGATAGACCCATGCAATCCCTCCTTAGAAACAACATCACTACTCAATAATAATACCTTAGTGAATGTAGATGTATTGGCTGGGAAAGAGTGACCAATCATTCCTATCACCCCCTTTCAAGTATAATTCTCATCATTTCTTACCACCCGAGTCACAACAACATTAATCACATTAAAATAAACCTCTCTCAAAGTTTTATTGTTCTAAACATGTCCAATATCAGCCTTGTTCTATGTATTATCATTTGAAGGACCAGCTAGATCATTCCTTAGTCTGTTAAAAATAGCGGAAACCTTCGGATTAGAAGATGGTACCCCTCCTATATCTTTCCCATTGTAGCATTCGATTTACTCATACTCACATCCCTTCCATCCTTGCGAATTGAACCTCCACCATCCTCACCTCAAATATTGAAATCCACATTTGGTGTCTTACCAACATGGGGGTCAGCCGAGCACCGAGTCACTAGACATCCAGCACCCAAAAACTTCTACCCCCTATGCCTGTAATCCTCCACACTATGACCCAATCTTATGAAAAATGAAAAAAACTGAAATTAGGACTCAATCAAAACCACATGACTATACCAGAACTACTCACCCAAAAAAAATAAAAAATGATCAACAAGAGGATTAACAACATCAACTTTGACACAAATTCACAGTGAAATTGGATGGAAAACCTCCTTAGTCCTACTAACTGAACATAGGTATCATCCAATTAAATTATCAATCATTTGAAAGATCAAAGGGTTTTGAAAAGGGAGAGGGAGCTCTAGAAATATTACCCATACTACAATTTTTTAAGAATCCCTCTTCATAATAAAATCATAGGACCACTTGAACTGGAAAAATAGAGCTCCTCCATAGGCATGAGGCCCACTCGACTAGGAGAGAATCAAATCATCCTCAGATGCAAACCGGATCATAAAGCACTCAAGTGTATGAAATCCTTGTCCAGATTCTCTTGTAACAACTTATTCAGTTCTTCAAACTCAATAGTAGATATTCTATAAGGTTTATTTAATTTAGAAAAATATCCATGTATAATATCAATTGAAAACCCATCCTCTTGGTCAGGAGGAAGTTGGATCCATTCTTCATGGAACACATCAGTGTAGTCCCTCACAATGGTCATGTCATCGATCATGATCCTATATTTTTTCAAAATCATTTGAATTAGATATTTTTTATCATAAGGAAATAAAATCCTAAATTAGGATGATAATTATAATGTTGATTCATCATCATCCTTAAACTTGTATAGAATTATAGGATGCCTCGAGATGCGAATAGTGAACTACATTTCCCAAAATATTATGTTGTATTTATATAAATATAAACAATCCATGCCCAATATATAATCGAACTTCTCCAAAAAAAGTAAGGTAATATTTTCTAGGTGGTTCAGTCCATAAAAATTGACTGAGGAGGAATTAAATAATTTGGATGAAATAATTTCCCTATTATTTGTTACAATAGTTAACCAAACCTTCTGAAAAACTATCAATCCGAACATATGAAGACGAATCATAAAATAATGTTACTCAAGGAAAAGAAGAAAAAGGTCAGGAAGAAGTGAATAAGATATCTAAAGAAGAATGTAGAAACCATGACTTCATTCAGTTAGAGGATTTTGAGACAGGTGCCGGGAAAGAAAACCTTCAGTAAGATAAGATTGTTCAGTTTTCAGATAGTGAGCATAAATCACCCAATGAAAAAGAGGTCATTCTGAGGGATGGTAAGGGAAAACAATGGTTGGTCAATACACCCAGTAAATATTTGGTGAAAAATAACGATGTTGGTTCTTCATTGAAGAGGAAAACTGAAGAGATAAAAACAAAATCCTCACCAACCATACCCTCTGATTCAGAATCCTCCTCCCTTGGACATGATTATGTGGTGAAAAATTTAAAGAAGTTGTTTGATACAATTCTTTTATTCTCAAGTATAGACTCATGGTTCTAGATGCTTCAACACTTGATTAATGAGAAAGAATATATAGTCACCATGATTATGGATAAGTTTGTAAAGCATGAAACAGATTTCAAAGCCTTCTTCATTGAATATGAAGCTCATAAAAGAACTTGCAAGAAGATTACAATTTGGTCAAGGAAGACAATCGAAGATCTGAGAGCCTTTTATGAATTTCAAGATAATGTGGAATATGCTTTTAACACTGAAGATTGGATGTTTAATGATCTTACTAAGAGTTTTGAGGAAAAGATGACTCTCGAATAGAAAACCCAGAAGCAAGAAGTCGAGGAATTTAATGGGAAGCATAATTCCATTTCTATGAATTGGAAGAGAGAAAGGGAGCTCATAATTCAGTTTGACGAAAATATTGTTAATCAAGAATATGTTTTAAAGGCTTGGGAAAATATTCTTAAGGCTCAGGAAGAAAATATTATAGCCTTAGAGAAAAAATGAAGATCAATATCAACTGCTCAAGTGTGTAGAAGAAGACTACAAGGAAATAAAGAAACTGAAAACCATTTTCATGAAACTATGTTAGAAGGAGAAAGAAAGATAATTCGACCCCATTCTAATTTTTTGTTGTGTTTTCTTCTTTGTACAAATTCTTTCAATCATAAGGGAATTTTGGATGTTCATCATATATTTGGCTGTTTAATACTAATTTTTTAGGTACCATATTTTTTCCAATATATTTATTCCTTTTTGAAAATCACAATGGGGGAGAAAGAAATGATAAAAACAAGACTAAGTTAAGAAGAGATTTCCCTATGTAAGGTGGAGTTCATCTAAGGGGAAGTTCTTATCAATGAAGATTTTCATATGCATGAAAATGTAAAATCTCATTCAAGAAATCAAAAATATGATCCTTAGGGATTTCAAAACCTAAGGGGGAGTTAGTCGTATTCACCATGATTCATAAGTAATTTGATATATGTTTTTTTGATCCCAAAATGAAAATTTATATGTCCTTGTATTATTTTTTATAAGGATGTTTGTTCTTTACAAAAAGGGGGAGATTATTGAGTCAATAAGGTTTACTTATGAGTTTTACATTAATCTATGTTTTGAAAAATCCCAAACATCCTATCTTAAGGTAAATCATATTTTCCCTAATGTTTATCTAAATATGGAAAATTTTCCTTCCCCAAGGTAATTTATCCGTACCTATGTTTTTTTGTTCTTTTTATCGCAACTCTAAATCTAACTCATTTTTATTCCTAAAGGTTAAAATTTTGTTTCATATCTAAATCCTATTAATCCTATAATTCCAAGGTTATAGAGAATCTTATTTTCAGACATCGAATTCTCTTAAAATTAGACTCCAAATTTTTTGGAAATCTAACTCCGAATTCTCTGAAAACCATACTCCTAATTCACTAAAATTCATATTATAAAATATATGTTAATCAGACACCGAATTCTATGAAAATCATACTCCAAATAGTTTGAAAATTAGACTCTAAATTCTTTAAAAATCAGACTCTTAATTCTCTGAAAATCAGACTCTGAATTCTCTAAAAATTAGACTCTGAATTCTCTGAAAATCAGACTCTGAATTCTCTAAAATTAAGAATTCGAATTCCCTAAAAACCAGAATCCGAATTCCTCAGAATTTGGACTCTGAATTCCTTAGAAATCAGACTCCAAATTCCTTAGAATTTAGACTCTGAATTCATTAGAATTTAGATTCCAAAATCTATATAATTTAGGTTTCGAATTATTTGAAAAACAAAATCTGAATATTCATGACTTATAGTCTCCAAATTATTCTTTTATTAGACTCCAAACTTTTATTTTTCCATAGACTCCAAAAAAATAGATTTGATAAAGAAATATTATTTTACTTACACTTTCTATAGTTATGAAACGATTTTGTACATTCTATTTCAAATTAAACTTTGTTTGAGTGACTCCTATACATGTCCCTCCAAAATTCAAGGAAATATATGACCATTGGAGGAGGGAGCTAAACATTGGAGAAGTTCCTATAAATTAGAGCTCATTTGAACGAGATCACTACTAAGAAACATTATTGATCACTCTAGAGATTACATGTTACTAAAGTGATTTCTTGAGAGAGAGACTCTCAAAACTTGTGTGTACTGAACGTCTTGTTCAGAATTCCTTATGCAACTCCGATTGTTGCTGTTTACAATCGAGGTCTTTCGGGGATAGGAAGACAGAGGTGACAACTACCTTAATGTTTGAGGACTTCTGTGGATAGGAAGATAGAGTTTCTGACTACCATAAATTTCAAGGTCTTGAGAGGATAATAAGAGATATTCTGATATTCCTATCGAGGGTTTACCCTAGTGTGGTTATGATAGACATTGTTGAATGTATAAATCAAGGAACTATTATCCAAGGTTGTTGGATACCCTAATCTTTGGGTTAAAATATTTCATACATGTTACTTGTTTTGTTTCATGTTTATTTCCACTTCTTTTTTATAAAGGAAGAAATTTATCCTTCTTATACTTTCTTGTTCTTTTGTTTAATCTGATAAGTAAGATTCTTTACACTTTTCGGTAGAATATTTTCCTTTTAAAAATTTCTTAAGATTCATTTCTGGAACCATATTTCTAGAACCTAGAATGTTTTTATAAGAAAAATTGGTCCTGTAAATTTATCTTGTTTAACATTCTTAAACATAGTTCCCCTTAAGGTTAAAAACGAGAGTTTTTAAACGTACAATTCATCCCCCTCTTTTAATTGAGCATCTACATTCACATTTTGATCCTATAATTGGTATTAGAGCAGGTCTCTGAAATACTTATATTCACACAAATGTTTTCTTTCTCAAGTTTGCATTGTTCTAAATATTTTCCTTAGGTTTTTTATCATTGTTTACACACTTTTACTATTAACAAGTTTTTGTGGAAAGATATTCTCATTTAGATGGCAGGAATGAATGTTGGTTTGATTATCAATCCAAATACTACTCGACCACCTATATTTGATGGGAATTATTATGAATATTGGGGAGATCGTATGAATAATTTTGTTATTAATACTGGAGTGGAAAACATTGATATGCTTACTGGAGATTACCAAACTTATGAAAAGAATTCAGAACTTTTACTAATCAAGAAAAGTCAGAATATAAACTAATATACAAAGGTACACAGTACAATGTTGTGTTCCTTGACCAAGAATATATGTAGTCTGATTTCTTCTCGTGATGATGCTAACTATATCTGGATGAATTTGGTGGTTACCCATTTTGTTACATCAAATGTTATATAAACTAGAAGAGCTATGATTAGAGAAGAATATCATGGATTTCTATTTCCTTATGAAGAACCAGTGTGAAAGGTACAACAAAAGTTTAATACTATTGTTAATAGTTTATAATAAATGGGTGAAATTGTTTTAGATTATGAGGAACTTGTGGACAAGATCATATATAGCATTCCTAATGAGTGGGAATCTAAGAGAATAGTTATTGATGAGAATCTGAAATTATCTCAAATTACTCTTGATGAGATTTTTGGAACTCTTCTTCAATATGAGATAATAATGAAAAGAGATGAAAATATGAAAAATTAGAAGAATGGAAATGGGTGTGTAGCCCTTACTACTACTAAAGAAAAGACTCTTGAAAGGATTACAAGATCCAAGTCAAATGATGTCACTATTTTATTAGAATATAGTGAAGGTGATCATTCTTAGAATGATCTAGATAATCTTGCTTGAGAGATGAACAAGATATTTGGGAAGCAATACTTTCAATATAGATTTAATAAGAAAGAAAGAAAGGAAAATAAAGAAATGGAAGTCACTTTATATGAATGTAAAAGAGTAGGGCATATAAGGCCATATTTTCATATGCTTATGAAAAAGGATAGAAAGGAAAAGAATTCTGAGAGAAATAGAAATAAGTTCTACAAGTCTAAAGATAAGAATGTTTTGAAATATAATGACACTTAGAGTGCTAGTGGTGGAGATACTTCTAATGAGTCCTTAGAGTATGAATGTTCAGGTCAAAATAATATTGGTCTACTAGCCATGTTACCTATTGAAAATCATTATCTAATGGCCAAGGTATGCATTGCTGAATCCATAACTAATGTATCCTTAAATACAAAATATAGTGATAATAAGTATTATGAATCTTAGGATAATGAATCTTCTTATAAATAAGACAATAAATTACCTACTTATGTAGAAGTTTCTTGGTTTTCTAATCTTCTAGAAAATAAAAATTCTAATTTCAAGAAAAAAATTGATAAGGAAAATTATATAATTTCTATTCTTACTAGAGAATTATAATATCTTTCTAAAGAACATAATAAGAAAATTTATGACTTTGAATGCATTTCCCAAAACCTTGAGGAAGTTAATTCTAAGAACGATAATCTTTCCATGGATATTGAAAATGTAATTTCTAAGAAAAATATTTTAGAGACTAACTCTAGTGCTAAAAGTAATGTTTTAAGGATACAAAATGGTTTATTAAATTGAAGTTAGAAAAATTTTCTTTGAGGAAGTATTTGTCAAACAATACCTCTGGTAATGATAATTTTGATAAAATGTATTCCCAAATTCATCCTCTTAGGAATCGTTCAAGGTTTTTTCATACTCATTATTAACCTATTTTTAGTAATAACTATTTTTTCCCCAAATTGATCAATTATGCACTAAATGTCCCTATTTTGGGAATTGGGAATAAAATTGTTCTTAAAAAAACTCATTCTTTAGGTTTTCATAAGGCTTATTTTTCTAAGAAAATATGGTTACTTAAAATTTTGCTTTCTGAAATTTCTTGATCCAAGAAATTTTGGGTTCCGAAAGTCTAACTATATTATTTTCAAGAAAATAAAGATAGTACCAACAGTAATACATTGTACATGGATAGGGGATATTCCCAGCACATGACTGGTAAAAAACATATTTGAAAAGATTATCAAGACGAAAGTAAGAAAAGTATATTTCAGAGATAATGCTAAGGGATAAATTATTGGTATTTGTAAAATTGTTCTTATTGGAAAAACATTGATTTAAAATGTTTTAATTGTTAAAGGTATTAAACACAACCTCATTAGAATAAGTCAATTATATAATGATTGTTTCCTTGTGGATTTTAGGAATGATAAATTCTTTATACCCAATTCCAAGGAAGAGTTTATTATTTCTTCACATGTCCAAGAGAATGTATACATTCTAAACATAGAAGACCTTAGGAGTCAAGATCTACCTTGTCTTAGTGCAATAGAAGATCAATCCTGGTTATTTCATAGAAGGTTACGACACTGTACCCTTAGGAACTTATGTAAAATCTCTAATAAAATACTTGCTAAGGATCCACCAGAGCTTAGATATATTTCTTCAAAAAATTTTGATCCTTGTTGATATTAAAAAAATATAAATCAAGCTTTAAATCAATTGGTGAAGTCTCAACTTCAAATGTATTACTATTGGTGCATGTGGATCTTTTCGTTCCAACACAAACTAGAACTATTGGAGGAAAATATTATGTATTTTTCCTAGTTGATGATTACACTATATTTTCATGGGACAATTTTCTAGAAAATAAATATGAAGCATTTTATTATTTCAAAGTTTTTAGATCCTGGGTTAAAAATGAGAAAAACCTTCTATTGATTACTATTCATAGTGATCATGGAGGAGAATTTCAAAATTCTGATTTTGAAAATTTTTGTAGTAGAAAAGGCATTTCTTATAACTTATCAGCACCAATAACCCCTCAACAAAATGGTGTTTATGAAAGAATAAATCAAATTATTCCAAGAGATAACAAGAACCATGTTTAGTGAATATTCAGTAGCCAATTATTTTTTGGTTGAAGCTGTATGTACTGCTTGTTATATAATAATGTGAGTTTTGATTAGTTCTTTCCTTAATAAAACCCCCTATGAGTTATAGAATGGTAGAGAACCCAGACATTCCTACTTCAAGGTGTTTGGATGCAAAGTATTCATTCTGAATACTAAAGATAATTTAAATATATTCTAACCAAAATCTGATGAAGGAATTTTCCTAGGATACTCCAAAACTTCTATAGCTTATAGAGTTTTCAATTAAAATTCTTATACTATTGAAGAAATAGTACATGGTAAGTTTGATGAAACTGATCCTTTTGTTTTTAAAAAACCTCAACCTACATCATTGAATGTGTTTCGATAAACTGATTATCAACCATTGATATAAGGTCCTTCTGATAAAGAAAATTTTCAAGAAAATGGTTCTGAGACATTTACCCCAAAATATTTCCTACCATATGTTGATGAGATGGTTTTAGAAAAACCCCAATATGTTGTTTCATTAGAATAATCCCATAGATTGTATCATTGGTGATGTAAATCAACCTGTAAGGACATTAAGTTCCTTAAGAAATGAAGTAGAATATCTAGAATTCCTTTCTCATTTAGAACCAAAAAGCACTGATAAATCTTTAGGTGAAGATGATTGGGTAAAATCCATAGAAGATATTCTAAATGAATTCTAAAGGAATAAAGTCTGGACCTTGGTTTAAAGACCTAATGAAACATTGTTTATTGGATTAAAATTGGTCTTTAGAAATAAGTGTGATAAAAATGGAATCAGGGTAAGAAATAAGGATTGATTAGTTGCTAATGGATATAATCAACAATAATGAATAGACTATGAAGATACCTATGCTTCAGTAGCTAGGCATGAATCTACCAGTATTGTACTTGCCTTTGAAAAATTATTTAACTTTAAACTTTTTCAAATGGATGTAAAATGTTCTTTCCATAATGGATATGTTAAAGAGGGAGTTTTTTTGAACAACCTATAGGTTTTGAAGATAGAAAACATCCTAAACATGTTTTCAGACTTACCATAGCTTTTATGGACTTAAAAAATCCCTTAGAGCCTGGTATGATAGACTTAAATGATATTTGTTACAAAACAATTAAATTAAGGGAAATGATGATCGAATCATTTTTATAAAGAAAGATAATAAAAATGTTTTAATTGTTTAAATCTATGTTGATGACATTATGTTTGGTTCAACTCAACAATATTTAACCAATTCGTTTGAAAATCTAATGAAATCTGAGTTCGAAATGAGTATGATGGGGGAGTTAACATCTTTCCTAGATTTTCAAATTTCATAAAAACCAGATGGAACATATATATCCAAACATAATTATATTAATAATCTTCTTAAAAATTACGGAAATGAAAAAACTAAGAGCACTAGTACTCCCATTGGTACCTCAAATTCACTTGATCTTGATGAAGATGGGAAACCAGTAGATCAAATATCATTTAGAGGTATGATAGGAAGTTTACTATACTTGACAGCTAGTTATCCAAAATTAATGTTTTTGGTATGCTTATGTACAAGATATTAGTCCAAGCCTATCGAATCTCATTTAAAGGCAGTGAAAATAATTTTTTGCTACTTAAAGGGTACCATAAATTTTCGACTCTTTTATACATCTAGAAATCATTTTCTTTTAAGAAGATTTTCAGATTCTGGATTTGGTGGAAGTAAAATGGATAGGAAAAGTACATCTGGAACATGTCATTTCATAGGAGATTCATTAATTTCTTGGTCATGAAAAAAGAGACACTCAGTAGCACTTTCCACTACTGAAGCTGAATATATAGCAGCTGGAAGTTGTTGTGCTCAAGTGTTGTGGATACAACACACACTCACAAACTATGGTATGAGTTTTACAAAAACACAAATATTGTGTGTAAATACTAGTGCCATTTCCCTATGTAAAAACATTGCACATCACTCTAATGCAAAACACATAGATATTAGTCATCAATTTCTTAGGGATCACACACAATAAGGAGAAATCATTCTTCAATTTATCAGATGGCAAGATCAACTTGCTGATATTTTCAAAAAATCATTACCCTCCAGTAGATTTGAATAAATTAAAGAAAAGTTAGGAATGATAACAGTAATGTAATCTTCCATATAAAATTTTTGTTGAAACCTATCTCCTTACAGTAAGAAACTATATTTCATAGGGGGAGTACATTGTCCTATTAATCAAAATTTTTGTAATCAAAATTTTCATAATCAAAATTTTCGTAATCAATGTTTTCATAATCAAAATAATTGTAATTAAAAATTTCAAAATAAAAACATTCATAATAAAATTTTTGTAACCATTTTTTTGGAATCAACGTTTTTTTTTCAAATATTCCAGAATCTAATGTTCTTCTAGAAGAATCTTCCCCATTACAAATAATTTTTCTGTCAATATTGGAGGTATGTTTTTGTTCTTAAATTTTCGTAATCATCATTTTATATGATAGTATTTTTTTCTAGTTTATGAAACTTTTTTGGATTCACTTTTTCATAAATCTGAATGTTTATCTTAAAAAAAATCAAAAGATCGGAACCTACCAAATCAGTTTTTTGGCTATCATCTCAACTGTCAGATATGATCATGAGTTTTTCAACCATTGGATCAATCATGGAATTTGAACCGTCATTTCAAATGCCTATATAAGTACCCCTGTTCGTTGTCCCACATCGATCATCAAAGCCTTCATTTGATGAAATTCTACCCTCCCTACTTAAGTTCGTTCCAGATCATTAGGTTTTCTTTAATTCCAAATGTTTGTGCAAGCTTCCCCTCAGAACGAAATGTTGTCTGTGATGGAAATTTCATAATGGAAAATATACAGAGAGAGGTTAGTTGATACGAAATTGTTTCCTAATTATGATTCTATCATTTCAAATAATATCAAGCTAAATGGATGGGAGAGCCTATCTGTTTCAAAACTGAAGGTGTAGGATCCAGTTTATCTGGAGTTGTTATTTGAATTCTATGAGATAATATGTTTCATCAACAAAGAAGATAGAGACAAGTTTTCCTTAAAGTGTTATGGAAAGTCCTACTCCCTTTCCTATACTAAGGCTGCAAGTCTTATTGGAATTCTATATGAAGGTGAAGCTGAATTTTTGACCCATAAATTATCATATGTATGAAGATCAGTTAAGAAGGTAAAGGATTTACAGTGCCATGGCTTGAAAGAAGTGAATAATTCAAATATTTTTCATCTACTTACAAACTTATGGATTCTTGAATTATGATTTCAAGGTTTTATCATTCCGTGAAAAGAGGATAAGGATTCCCTGAAGAAAAGTGACATTTATATTCAAGATTTCATGGTGAACCTCAGGAAGATAAACTTGGTCAAGTATATCTTGGTCACAATTAAGAATATCAATAATGGAAATTTGATGTCACAAATCATCATGCATCTGAATATTCTCTCCAATATTATTGTTCTTTGACTTAATTCTTTCAAAATTCCTTGTAGTTCTAAGAAAAGGAATTTCAAAGTGATTTTGTTGAGTGATGATACGCTCAAAAGAATGAAGGTTGGATTCAATAGTAAATCCAATGATTTCTATGATCTGTCTGAATCAGAAATTGAAGCTCTTTCAAAGAAATTGGAAGTGGCTAAAACATACAAGAAGGGAGGAAGGAAGATGACAATGAAGGACCTGAAGAAAAAGAGAAAATACATATGGATTAGGAAACTCAATCACCACCCCAAAACCAAAGAAGCAAAAGATTTACCCAAATAAAGTGGTGGCCAAGTGGAGAGAAGAAAAAAAGAATACGAAGGAAGGGTAGCCTACTTTTGGCTTGGACCCTGTTGAGGAGAAATCCTTAAAGTTGAAGGTTCCTAAAGATCTTGAGAAGCAAGAGATAAAAAATAAGCGTAGGAAGAAAATGTCAGAAGCTAAGATAGTTCAATCCCTTCTTAAGGATGCTGAAAAAGCCCCTGAAAAACACCAGGTTCCAGAATCATTTTTTCAAGAATCAGTTACTGTGACTCTAGGAAAGAAGATGGTGATTCTGGAACCACTAAAAGAGGAACAAGTAGAAGAAGAATAAGAAGAAGGAAGTGGTGATACTGAAGAGTTGATAAGGAAAGTAGAGGATTATCATGACAAGAAGAGTCCTTCTGAAAAACTATCAATTCTAATATTCGAAGCTGAATCTTCCAAACTTGATACTCCATGAAAAGAAGAAAAATGTTAGGAATAAGTGAATAAGCTATGTGAAGAAGAATGTAGAAACCATGACTTCATTCAGCCATTGGATTTTGTGGTAGGTGTTGAGAAGGAAAACCTTGAGGAATATAATATTGTTCAGTTATCTGATAGTGAGCATGAATCACCCAATGAAAAAGAGGTAATTTCAAGGGATGATAAGGAAAAACATGTGATGACCGATACACCTAGTAAATCTTAGGTGAAAAAGTAAGTAGTTGGTGCTTCATCGAAGAGGAAAGCTAATGAGATAAAACATGAATCCTCACCAACCACACAGTCTGATTCAGAATCATCCTCCCATGGACATGATTCAATGGTACAATCATTGAATAAGTATGTTGATACAATTCCATTATACCCGATTATAGACTCGCGACGTCTGATGCTTCAGCACTTGTTTAATCAGAATGTAGATTCCATCACCATGTTTATGGATACGTTTGTATAGATTGAGACAGATTTAAAAACCTTCTACATTTAATGTGAAACAAATAAAAGATCATGCAAGAAGATTACAAATTGTTCAAGGAATCCAACAGAAGATTTGAGACCCTTTGATAAATTTCAACATAATGTAAAAGATGCTTCTGACACCGATGATTGTAAGTTTAATGATCATACTAAGATTTTTGAGGATAAGATGAATCTCGAATAGAAACCCCAAAAGCAAGAAGTCAGGGACTTGAATGGGTAGCTTAATTCAGTGTCTATGAGTTGGAAGAGAGAAAGGGATTTCAGAATAGAGTTTGAAGAAAAGATTTTTGAGTAAGAAGATGTTTTGAAGGCTCTGGAAGATATTTTTAAAGCTCAGTAAGAAAAGATAATTGCTTTAGAGAAGTAAAATGAAGATCAATATTAGCTACTCAAGCGTGTAGAATAATATCACAATGAGATAAAGAAGTTGAAAAACATTTTCAATAATTTAATTCCCAAGGAGAAAGAAGGATAATTCTACCCTATTCCGATATATTTTTTTGTATTTTATTCTTTGTACAAATTATTTCAATCATAATGGAATTTTGGTTGTCCTTCATATATTTGGTTGTATAGTACTATGTTTTCAGGGGAAATATTTTTTTTCCATTCACTTTATTCATTTTTGAAAATCACAAAGGGGGAGAAAGTAATGATAAAAAGAATACAAAGTAAAGAAAAGATTTCTCTAAGTTCGGAGGAGTTCATCTATGGGGAACTTCTTATCAAATATGTTTTTTGTATGAAAGAAATTGTAAAATCTCAATCAGGAAATCAAGAATACAATCTTTAGGGATTTCAACACCTAAGGGGGAGTTAGTCTTATTCACCATGATTCATAAGTAAAGGGAGATAAGTTTTTTTCAAGTATTTAAAGAAAATTTCTATGTCCTTATATTCTTTTTCATAATGATGTTTTTGATTTCCAAAAGGGGGAGATTGTTGAGTAAATAAGGTTTCTTTATGAATTTTCCATTCCTCTATGTTTTGAAAATCACAAACACTCTATCTTAAGAAAAATCATATTTTCCATAAGATTTATCTTAATAAGGAAGATTTTCCTCCACCAAAGAAATTTATCCTTACCTATGTTTTCTTTGAACTTTTTATAGTATCTCTAAATCTAACTCATTTTTATTCAGAAAGTTTAAAATACGATTTAAAATATAAAACCTCATAATCCTATAAATACTTGGTTATAGAGTTTCCTATTTTTAGACTCTGAATTCTATGAAAATAAGACTTCAAATTCTATGAAAATCAGACTCCTAATTCTATGAAAATCAGACTCCTAATTCTATGAGAACCAGACTCCAAATTCATTGAAAATCCGACTCCCAATTCTCAGAAAATCAGACTACAAATTCTCTAAAAACCAGACTCTAAATTCTCAAAAAATCAGACTCCAAATTATATGAAATCCAGAATCTGAAATCTCTAAAATTCAGACTCCGAATTCCTCAGAATTCATAAACTATATCATCCAAATTCAGAATCTGAATTCCACATAATTCAAACTTGGAATTATTTAGAATTTAGAATCTGAATTCCTAATAATTTAGACACCGAATTCATTAGAATCTAGATTTTATAAATATTGAGAATCCATGCTTTGAATTATTTGAAAAACCGAATCTGAATATCCGGGATTTATGGTCTCCAAATTATTATTTTTTTAGAATCCAAACTTTTATTTTTCCATAGACTCCGAAAAAACCGTTTTGTTTAAGCATCCTTATTTTACTTATAGTTCTAATAGTTATGAAACGATGTCGTACATTCTGTTTCTAATTATCTATTATTTGAGTGACATGTGTATAGGTCCCTCTGAAATTCACGGAAAAATATGAACGTTGGAGGAGGGAGTCGAATGTTGGGGAAGTTCCTATAAATAAGATCTCATTTGAATGAGCTCACAATTGAGAAACACTATTGATAACTCTAGAGATTACATGCTGCTAAAGTGATTTATAAAGAGAAAGACTATCATGCATGGTGCATACTGAACGTCTTGTTTAGCTTGCTTCATGCAACTCTGATTGTTTCTATGTACAATCATGGACTTCTGGGGATAAGAAGATAGAGGTGCGGAATACCTTAATGTTCAAGGGAATTCAGGGATAGGAAGACAAAGGTTCCGACAACCATAAAGTTCGAGGGCTTGCAGGGATATCAAGATAGATTCCGATATTGCTATCGTGGGCTTACCTTGGTGTGAGTAAGACATACATTCTTGAATGTATAAATCAAGGGCCATTATCCAGGGTTTTTAGATACCCTACTCTTTGGGTTAAAATATTTCATACTTTTTACTTAATTTTTTTCATGTTTATTTTCATTGCATTTTGTTAAAGGAATAAAGTATAACCTTATTATACATTCTTGTTCTTTTCTTTAACTCTAATAAGTAAGATTCTATATTATTTAAGGTAGAATATTTTCCTTGTAATCTTTTTATAAGAATCATTTTCGAAACCATATTTATGGAACCTAGCAAGTTTGTATAACTAAAAAAGGTCTTAAAATTTTTTCTTGTTTAACCTTGTAAAACATAGTTTTCATTAAGGTTAAAAAAGAATGTTTTTAATCTTAAAATTCACCCCATCTTGTAATTCAACATCTACATTCATATTTTGATCCTAAAAAAGGAATCTTTGAACATAGAAGGATAAACTTATAATTGAAAATTATAACATAACTTATGGTTCCATTGGTTTGAATCTTGGTTATCGATGGGGATATAATTATCCTTATGGTTCTCAATAAGGTTTTCCACTCCTAATCACCAAAAATAACTAGATCATGATATGATACCAACTATAGTCACTGTAGCCTTTTACACATATGATTACAAGATTTTATGCATTATTAACCATCAAATACAAACAAGGATCTTAATAACTAGTGTCTTTGGAAGATTAGGTACATAAAACTAAAATCATAGGACTAGAATAAAAAAATCTTTATTAATCGTCCATAATGAGCTTCTAACTTCCTTTGATCTCCTATATCTTCATCAGACAACCTGTGGAATACGTAGATAAAAGGAATGAGCTAAAAATCCCAACAAGAGAATAAACATAGACTGAAAATCAACTTTTTAGTAAAAATGAGAAACCTTATAGAAAGAAAGAATACAACATAGAACATGAAATAAAATGATCATATAATCATATTTATTTGGTAGCAACCTAAAAATGTTATAAACATGAGTTAGTGCTAATTTCCAAGACTATATCACATGGTGGAAAATGTCCCACAATGGATTAGGTATAATCCCTAATCCCATAAATGACATCTCATGAGGTTAAACATCACCCAATTCATTGAAGAGATATCTAAGCACACCCATCATAACATGTCCATGCATATTTGTTCCACAAGAAGAATCAAAAATATCATATAAACATAATGGTTACCCATGGAATGAAATGGATATCATAGTCACATCATAAAGCATATCCAAGGGTGTATAACAATGGAATCCATAAAATAAGGGATTTAAATCATTCTTGGGAATCAATAATGGAAATTTAAGTGCAGATCAAGAAAAATGATTTACAAATGAAGTGAAATTATGAAAATTTTTGGTTGGATAAGTTTAGAAATGTGTCACTTAAGTGTGGTTTTAGGAAAAGAATAAATATTCTTTAAAGAGGATGAAGTTATAATTCTTTTCATAGAACTAGAAATGATCTAAGACAAATTTCCCTAATAAAAGGAGTAATTGAATTTTTTTTGATTAAAATAGTGTATGGAGTGTACATGAAAATGGGTTAGAAATTGAGAAGTTACCTTTAATTGGGTTTTCTTATCAGAATGAATTAAAAAGAGAACCTTATAAAAAATGTATTTCCCCATTAAAGAATGATTAATTAAGTTTGATACATAATCATGGAACATATACACACAATGTAGAATATGTATATAAGATTAATAAAGAAATATATTTATGTAAATAATGTCAAATCATAACGCAACAGAATTTTGGAGGTTCTGATAGATTCCTTACATTATGTATGAATTTGTTCTGCACTTGCTCTTAATTTCCTATATAATAAAATTTTATCGATTAATTATATAACATAGAACCTCTTAAACATATATATTATTTATTATAAATTTATTAAGTGTATTTATCTCGATTTTGATGAGTTAAAATGTTTAATTTTGTCATTTTGGGAGTGTACATTTCATGGATTTCATGGACGGTTTAATTGTCAATAATTATGGATGTTATTTTAAAATGGAATAAAAAATACAGAAGTGGAATGAAATTGTATTAATATACTTCTAGAATCATAAATTTTCCAATATATTGTTTGATTCATATATGCGAATGATTAATTAGATAAAACATTAATTTCAAATGATTAGTTTATTTTAAAAAATTTAATGACCATCATGAAATGGTATTTTTTTATTTAATATTATGTTTATATATTAGTTATAGAACATGAAATAAGTTATAATATAAATAATGAAATCTTATTTAACTATAATAATAGGTTAATTACTATCCATGAGGGTAGTAATGAAAAACTAAAACTCATCATCCATGGAGGCAGTGAATCTATACATCACAAATGATGTTTTCATTTTTAGAATAAATGGAAAAAAGAAGAGATTTGATGATGAAAATTACATTAAATAATAAAATTACAGTATATATATGATACTGGGGTAATAAACCTTGAATTTTCACATATTATATAATGTATTTCAATGTTCTAATACCCACCATAGTGTTAGTTTATGGTAAATTGTCACATTTTTATGTTTTAGTAGTATTTTGAGCTCAAATGAAAAAATGGATTTATTTTGGAGTTTAAATGTTTTATTTGTCTTCTGTATTTTGGCTATATTATTTCCCCCACTAAACAAAATTTTGAAATTACTTTTTTATAGGTTTCATTACATCATGGGTCGAATTTAATTCTCGTGGATGCCCAACTCAATCAATCATTTGGAGGCCCAAAATCAGCTCACAATTCGGACTCGTAAACTATGTGATGATTTGGAATTTTTTAAAGATGAACTTGTATCTAGAAGTATACTGGTCTTTTGGAGCTGAAATTAAACAAGGATCTATAATAGGAATAAAGTAACATCTTACATTAAGGAGTCCATGTATTAATCTGCTTATTACAAGGTGTTAATGGCATTGGAAGTTGGAATTGTGGAAGACAAAGAGTCACCTGGACAGATTAAATGTGCCGCACCAAAACAAACATAACTCCATAATAAGAGGACCAATTAACTTTAAATTTTGGTGATGGTCGAGGAAGACTATTTGGAACAACTTTCTAGAAATAACCATTTCCCAATTCTGGAATTTATTGGGTGTAAAAGTCGGTGCAATCCAGAGGTCATAATTTGAGCGAGATTTCTTCACTCATTTTCCCTATAATTTTGTACCTCTTCTCCCTTTTACAAAGATAGAAATTTAAAGGGGGTTGGATCAAGGGAGTGAGATTTTATGGAGGAGATATGATGGGGAATTGGAGTTCAATTTATGATAATCAAGACATGAAGGGCTAAACTCCAAGTGGTGGTGGGTAGTGAAGATCCAAAGATTCTTCCCTTTTGAGTTTGGTACATCAATGTATTCTAATTATATTTTTCTGGAATTGGATTTCATGAATGATGGAATTCAATTTTATTTCATGAATTCACTTTCTTCTATTTTTTTCTAGACTTTTTATCAACTTATGAATGTAATATAATTGTCCTATTGTTTAAACTTCTTTGAGCTAGGTCTCCCCATTGAGCACAACAAGTTTAATTATTTTTGATTGCTCGAAGGTATTTGGGTAATTGAATCACTTTAAAAAGAGGATAAACACCCATATTTGAGGACTCAATATGGTTTCTATTAAATATGGGTGTCTACATGGAGTTAGTTGAGTGAACATTGAAAAAAATAATATGATAATTCAATTAAATAAGGATAGAGGGAGTATCTGAGGATCGATGTTTGTCCACCACTACCTTCTTTTGGTTATTTTCTTCAGTCTACATTCCTTCTGATTTCCAATAACTAACGTATATTTATAATTGAAATCTGATTTTATATTATTTAACATTGCTTATATAATTTCAAATCCCCATTTCTAATTCTTAAATTATCAAAAACAAATTAACAAAGTGATAGTTTGATAACTTATCCTGAAACCTCCTCGTGAGACAACCCCGTGGTCACCACTGTGCTACATTTTTTAGGGGAAATTATTTACTAGAGTTTCATGAAAAAAACCCCAGAATCAATTTGGCGCCGTTTCTGGGGAGGTTTCCTATGTTTTTTTATGATTTGTTTGTAAATTTTCTAGGCTTTTTAACAACTAATTTTGTGTTTTTAAAAAAACCAAAAAAATGGATTTTCATAGTGACTACTCATATGTTTGGCCTTATTATCAACAATATAATTAGCCTGGTCATGATGTGTTTTTAAAATTTCAACAAGATACTCTTGAAATGCTACAAAATAATTTGGTGATTCAACAAAATATTCAAGAAGTATTCAGACAAATGATAATTCTTTCCAATAAATTAAAGGAATTGAAAGAACTAAAAGCTCAAACAGATACTCATAAAATGGAAAATGAAATCCAACTAATTTTTAATGTTGATGAACCATGTGTAGATGTGTTGAAAATTGATTTTGAATCATCATTTTTACATCTTAAGGATGAAGTTTTTAGTGATTCACCAACAGATGTGTCATTTGGAAATCAAAGCTCTTTTAAAAACAATTGGGATAAACATTTTGAAAACTAAATTTCATTTGAAGCCACTATTTTTGATGTTGATAATTTAGAAGCATTTTATAAATCATTGGATAAAATGGAAGAGAAACTTGAGCCATTCCTTTTTGAAGAGCATATGGAAGAACAATAGTTACTTCCCACTTTCAATGCCACTATTCTTAACTCACAGAAAAAGATGGAACCTGAGAATCCACAGTGAGATGTCTCAAATTCTGATCCTTAATTTCTTGATAATTTTGATAATTATTCTCTATGTGCTTCTCCCTATGCAGATTTAGTTCATGTTTCTTTTGAGTGGACTGATTTTTTTATATGATAATTATTTCAAGGCTGAAATTGAGGAAATGATGGTGTGCCCGTTTCAATAACCAGTGGAGGCCTTTTATGAGGATAATGTCTTGGGAGGTTTATGTCACATTATGTTCCCGCTTTCACTATATCATCAAAACATAAAAGTCATGGAGAGGAAGCTGAGGAAATCTTTTTTTGGGAGCTTATACATGAATTTTGAGGTGAAGAAGATTAGAGATATTTCATTTTGGTGGTTCATGAGGAAAAAACACCATCCACCATTGGATTAGGGTTAAACTACTGCAACTACTAGACTATGGGAAGTAAAAACCTAACACCCACTGGGGGGTCAAACCAAGAATTATCCTCTTTCGCTTACCTTCCTCTTTATTTGTATATATTTTTCTCATATATTCTTTATTTAATGTCTTTTAGGTCAATTGGTTGTAGCTAGGAGCTTAACTCAAGGATTCCACTATAAAATAAAGTCATGTTGTGTCTTTACTTCCCTTTATTTTTCTTCCCTTAATATTCTTTTGTTCAGCTGCAAAGAAGGGTACTGAAATCTCGGTGTGGGGGGGGGGGTGTCAACCTACTTAGATGTTTTTTTTGTGCTATCTGTTTATTATTTATTTTCATCATTTTAGGATTATTGAGCTTTAATGAATACTCTGATCATTTTTCACACATCAATTGATTTTGAGATGATTGAAATGATTTTTGAAGAAAAGGATTTTAAATGATTGTTGATGTGATAGTTTTTCCTTGAATTGGATTTTCAAGCATTTTTATGAGTGTGACCATTTTTTTAAATCCTTTCCCATGAAACACTGACTCGAATATTCTTCCTTTCCTGTGAGGTATTCTGAACCACTTTTAAATATTCTTTCTAATACCCACACTTTCTTGAGAGAATCTTGGATTTTGTGTGAGAACCAAAACTTGTGATTTCTCTCTTTCGAAGTATTGGATTTCATGGAATGTTTTAGTTAGGTTTGAGGCATTTTTTTGGATAGCCATATTTTATCTTAAGACCTACCTTAACATCTATACTTTGTCAGCTCTTAGATTCCATGAATTTCCTTATAGGTTTAAGCCACATTTCAAGCTGATTTTTCCTAACCTACCCGCACTCTTAATATAATTGCGTGTATATTTAAAGTTTGAGTGTGGGGGAATGGCCTTTCGTGTGCATTCATTGGGATGTGTTTCATTTCTCGGGGATGTGATGTTTGTGTCAACATTTTGGGCAGTGGATGATAAAGATCAAATTGGGCATGGTTAATCCTTTCATTGTGCTTTATTTGGTTCATCTGGTTCTCCTTCAAAAAAAAGAAAAAAATAGAAAATAATGGATATGAGCTTTAATTTATCATTGAAATTGTTTTTTTGATTCATGTCCCCATATAAATTCATGGTCATGATGTTAATTCTTTCATTGTATTCAAATTTCAACTCATTATCAATGAAATAATATCAAAAAAACAAGATGTACCATTCTGGAGCATTACAAACAAAAATAAAAAAAATAAAAAAAGGGAGAACTTGGATGCAATCATTATTTGGAATTATTTTTTTCCTCATGTCCCATGTCATAAAAAAGGTTGTTCGCTGTTGTGTTTCACATTGTTAAGGGGATTTAGTGAGGTCCATCCAGTGTTTTCACTTGAATGTTCATGCATTGTACAAAAGAGTCTAACCTCATCTTTCTTGCCTTGAATTTCTCAATCATTTTCCCACTAACCCTAATCCATAGAATTCACCTGGAAAAAGTCCTCATGATTGAATTCATTTTCATGTTTCGCGCTATAGAGAGATGAGAATTGTCAAAATCCTATGGTGATAAATGCACATTCCAAGTATGAGCATAACCCCATATTTAATTTCTCTTGAGTGAAGAGTGACACAAATTTCAAGGTGAGGTAGGTTGTGACTGGGCCATGGATGGATTTACGAGGTTGAAAAAAATTAAATGTGAGGAATGAAAATTATTGGGAATTGTTTTTCATAGAGGATACATGATGGAATTTCATTTTGGAAGAGATCATTGTTGTTTTCTCTTTTTTTATTTTTGTGTGAATTTTGATTTGAATATATGATGATTGACCAGGAGTGCAATTATTAAGTGTGGGGGAGTGATTAATCTTGAATTTTCACATATTATATACTGTATTTAAATGTTCTAATACCCACCGTAGTGTTAGTTTATGGGAAATTCTCACATTTTTATGTTTTAGTGGTATTTTGAGCTCAAATGCAAAAATGGCATTATTTTGGTGTTTACCTGTTTTATTTATCTTCTGTATTTCAGATATATTATTTCCCCCACTAAACAAATTTTGAAATTCCTTTTTTATAGGTTTCATTGCATCATGGGCCTAATTTAATCCTTGTGGAGGCGCAACTCAATCAATCATTTGGAGTCCCAAAAACAGCTCACAATCCGGACCTCTTAAACTGTGTGCAGATTTGGAATGTTTTAAAGCTGAGCTTGTATCACGACGTATACCGGTCCTTTGGAGCGTAAATTCAACAATTATCTATAAGAGGAATAAATTAAAATCTTAAATTAAGGATTCCACATCTTAATCGTATGATTACAAGGTCTTAATGGCATTGGACGTTGGAATTGTGGAAGAGGAAGAGTCACCTGGACAGATTAAATGTGCCGTACCAAAACAGACATAACGCCTTCATACGTAACCCAATTAACATGAACTTTTGTGGAGGGTCGATTAAGATTATTTGGAACAACTTACAATAAGGAACCATTCCCAAATTCGGGCATTTAATGGGTCTAAAAGTCGTCTCAATCCGGAGGGCAGAATTTGAGCGAGATTTATTCACTCATTTTCCCTATAAATTTGTACCTCTTCTCTCTTTTACAAGGATATCCATTTCAAGTGGGTTGTACCAAGGGAGTGAGATTTTATGGAGGTTTTATGATGGAGAATTGGAGTTCAATTTATTATAATCAAGACATTAATGGATAAAATCCAAGTGGTGGTGGGCAGCGAAGATCCAAAGATTCTTCCCTTTTGAGTTTGGTACTTCAATGTATTCTAATTATATTTCTCTGGAATTGGATTTCATGAATGATGGAGGTCTCTTTTAATTCATGAATTCACTTTAATCTATTTTTTTCTAGACTGTTTATCAACTTATGAATTTAAAATAATTCTCTTTTCGTTTAAACTTCTTTGGGCGAGGTCTCCCCATTGAGCACAAGAAGTTTAATTAGTTTTGATTTCTCAAAGGTCTTTGGGTAATTGAATCAATTTCATAAGAGGATAAACACCCATATTTGAGGTATCAATATGGTATATAGTAAATATAGGTGTTAAATTGGAGTTATTTTAGTGATCATTGGGAAAAATAATCTGATAATTCAATTAAAGAAGGATAGAGGGAGTATCTGAGGATCGATGTTTGTCCACAACTACCTTCTTTTGTTTGTTTTCTTCAGTCCAGTTTCCTTCTGATTTCCAATCACTAACTTATATTTATAGTTGAAATCTGATTTTATATTATTTTACATTATTTATATAATTTCAAATCCCAATTTCTAAATCTTACATTATCAAAAACAAATTAACAAAGTGACAGTTTGATAACTTAGCCTGCAACCTCCTCGTGAGACAACCCCGTGGTCACTACTATGATACATATTTAAGGGGAAATTATTGACTGTAGTTTCACGACAAAAACCCCAGTGTCATGGTGTTATCATTCTATTTTATATAGGGGATGGGAGGGGTGGATAAGAAAATAAAAGGAATTAAAAGATAAATAGGGGGAATTTTACATCTTGAATGTAGTCTCCTGGAGATCCTCATTTAGGAATTTGGAATTGGTGTTTTGGTGATACTAGAAAGACTAGTAAGTGGAAAGTGGTCTAGAAGTGGAATTGGGTATAATATTAGTATGACCAGAACCTTATAAGGTGTGAGGAGAAAGGTTGGTGGTGGTATTTATAGGGGGAGAGGTGTGTATATTTGATTATTTTGTCAATTTGTTTGTTATTTTTCCTCAATACTATGAATATTGTTGAATATAGTGACAAAGTATAGTAAATAGTTCATGTGATTTTGAAATAATAGATTCTTACATCATTTATGAATCAATAATTCATGTATTTATTTTATAATGTCAAATATCATAAATTATTATATTTCACCATATACAAAAAATATCAACTATTTTAGAAAAATACCAAAAATTCACCCAAACCATTTTTTATGTGTATATTTAAAATATTAAATCAATTTTATGCTTTTTTATTTCTAAATATGAATATTTTAATTTTTAATTAAAATCATCATTTATTTGAAAAATTCACATTTTAGTATTAAAACAGATTTCATGACACGTAGAAAAATAAATTAAGGACTCATAAAATTATATAATAATAAAAACAAAAAAAATTATTAATTTATAAATAAATTTTTTGAAATTTTTTTAATTCATTATTTTAATTATAAAACTGAAAATAAACATTTACGTTTTAATAAAATACGAACACTTAATTTTTCATTTATAAAACTTATATTCTCATATAACATGGTATAAATATATCTTATTTTCAATTTTAAAATTCTAAAATTTTAATTATACTTTGATTGGTGATTTTACTATTCTAATGGAGAGATTTCTATTCCAAAAATCATATTACTATTCCTACATTCATATTACAATTCTAATGATAATATTTCTAACCGTCCTAATGGTTTACTACTTATTATAAATACCTCTTATTCCATTCCTCAGTCACTTCTATTTTCTCCCAAGGTGGTATATATTTTCATCATTTAATTGAATATTTTATAATTAACATTATGTTTTAGTTATACATTTTTGTTCAAGAGTGCAGTCCTTCTAGTTTACCGAGAAAATGACATTTTTCCTATTATAATTATATTATTTTCTATATATTATCATGCTATAATATTTTTAATTAACATTGATTTGTTTTCTAAATAATGTATCATTTTTCATTTATAAGAATATTTTTTTCATTGGGTTCTCTATTTGATGTATGAGATTTATACAACATGATACAATTATAAGAAGGGAATTTTTATTGAAAAGATTATTGGTATTTAAATGATTCTTTATTTAATGTTCATGATTCCTAAACAAATGGGAATAAGGCAACAAAATCATTAATTGAATAAGTAAAAAAATTATTAAAAAGGATAAAAGTTTTAAAGTGATAAAAAGTCATCCCCCCTAATTCACCTCCCCCCACAGTGTGGTCATCCCAAAGTGACTTGAAATTTAAATATGAGAATGGGTACCAATTTTTAGAGAGTTTTGTCAATAATTTTTGGGAGTGGTAAGTTGGGACTTGGGCTGAGAGGGTCAGTGGACCACTAATAGCTTGTTTCAATAGGCAATTCTAGCAGCAAGGATCACCGAGATTTAGAATTTTCCTCTTGAGAAAAGTGTTATGGAAAGGTGTACTATAGGTTTGGTAATCAAATTAATGATGACATGAGAGTGTATCAGGAGTTATTATATTAGGTAAGACCTATCTTTGTGTTTTAATGTGTCATCCTAGACTCAAATGCCACTAATGGCGCCCTAAGCTCGGTAGGCCACATGGCCTCAAGCGTATCTCCCCAAACACTAGAGGATGTTGATTAGTAGTGGGGGACCAGGGCGCGTCCATGGGACGACTATATACTAATTACGAGAGTTTGTCGTAGTGGGTAAATAAGATAACAGGTAAATAGTGGAATCAATATAAGTATACATATGGAACAAGAAATGAAAACATAAGTAACAAATAATTGAAAAAATTGATAATCATATACAAAAGCTGATGCTGAAATGGAATGTTACTATAATGTGGGAAAACATGGATTCAAAGTATAGGACAATCATGCTAAAAGAGAGTTGCAAAAAGGAATCCAAAACTTTGAACATCATCCCAAGATCCATCTCAACTATCTAATACTAGCTCCATCATAAACAAGAATGCAATCAAGTGTTCGAAGCAGTGTACTTTCCTTTATCAACACCTATATATATTTAATATTCATGTGTGCCAATGAAAACCTAGAGTGGGTGCAAGATAAATCTCAGTAAGCCACCACCAATGATGTCTATAACATCCTGTCCATGTAATAGATACTGAAAGAGTGTGCAATAATGCATATATAAAAGTAACTAGTAAAATAATGTAAATACCCAAGTACCTACTTTAAGCCTTGGCTGGTCTCTAAACATGTAAACAATTTATTAATTAGTTATTTTTCAGTTTATATAAATAAGTTATGTTAGTTAAAAACAAGCACTAACATCCTAACATGGTAATTTTAGTGAAGGATATAATAAATAACAAGGCATCCTATAATGATAATAATATTGAAGATGTTTCAAGGTAATAACCAAAGAAACCATGACCACAGGGGTAACCAAATTAGCAGTAACTGCAACTTGGATAAGTGGTATGAGTGTAATCCAAAATCCTCATCCAAGGCATTCCACAATAATGGATCTAACCAAGTCAAAGGAAAACATCCAAGGTAAAATATGATAAGTAATGGCTAGTCCCAATGCTGTAACCAAGGCACCTTAGGTTCATAGAAACCATGTTGGATCCATGGAGTGTATCTAGAGAATCATGTAATTGTTATTAAGGGATCCTATAGTGTCATACCAGGCATGCATTGATAGATGGGGATCAGGTTCCAAGGTGGGTCTCATCCTTGCAAAACTGGCATCCATGAATCGGAATGGTGTCCACGAGTACTCATGGAATTCCATCTAGAATCCAAAAGATATATTGAGTCTTACCACTCCTATAATGATATCAATTTCCTTATAAATTTAGGCACATTATAATTAATTCATTTGATTAATTTGGCCATGTAGTGGTCATACCATTTAACAAGTTCATTTGGTTCAAGCCATAACTTTCATTAGTGTGACAAGTCACTAAACAGAAACATTACATTATAGGGAGTTATTTAGGGGGGTTATGCACATCACCCTCTAAATTCATTTTCAGTAACATTAGAGGGGGTTCTGCAGAACCCCCTCCAATCATTTAATTTAGAGGGGGTTATGAACCCCCTCTAACCTCATTTTCTATTAAAATTATATAGGTATTATGTACAACCCTCGCCAATCATCGAATTTTGAGGGGGTTATGGAACCCCTTAATTTCTTAAATTAGAGGATGTTTTGAACCACCTCCAAAAATTTTAACATTATTTTTTTAATATCTAGTTGGGTTTTAGAGGGGGTTCGAAACCCCATCTAATATCATAAATTATAGGGGATGAAAACCCCCTCAAATGTCTTAAATTAGAGGGCATTCAAAACCCCCTCTAATTTAAGAGATTGAAGGGGTTGTAAACCCCCACTGTTTAAAAAAAGAAACTTCCATAATATATATATATATATATATAAAAGTAAAACACAATATATAAATGTATTTAAATATATTATATGAACATATTATATAAAATATTAATATGATTGTACTTAATTTTATTTTTATGTATACGTAAATATAATTTTATAATATTATGTAAATTAATATATATTTATTTGTATAAATTGTATTATTTATAATATTAATTATTTATAATATAAAAGCATAAAAATATTATATAAATATATATGTAAATACATTTTATACAAAAAAATATCATATAAAAACCCAAACTTATAGTTATTATGAATTATATTATAATTATAATAAATATATTTTTATATAATAGGTTTTTTCATTTATATTATATATAAATAATATTATATGGAATAGAATTTATAGAAATAAATTTATTTTAATGTATATTTATTGAAATAATAATATATATTAATGTACATAATATTAAATATTTTTATTTAAATACATTATATAAATATTTAAATAAATTGTATTTCATATAAGATTAATTGTATATAATATAAAATTTCATTTCATATAATATTTCTTATATATAATATATATTAATTATATATGATATAATATTAATTATATATAATATAATATTAATTAAATATAATATAATATAAATTATGTATAATTTAATATTAATTATATATAATTTAATATTAATTATATAAAATGTAATATTAATTATATATAATTTAATATTAATTATATATAATATAATAATAATTACATATAATATTAATATTTTTATAAACTGTATTTCATATAATAATAATAATATAATAATTTTATATAATATTATACAGTTTATATAAATAAATATATGTATTAATATATATAATAATAAATATATGTATTGAAAGATATTATATAAATATATTTTTAAAGACCATATATAAATATTTTAGTCAAATACGTATATATATATTCTTTTAATAAAAAACTATATATATATATATAATATAATATAAATATGTATCTAAATATACAAATAATTTACATAAATATATAATAAAAATATATTCAATATAATATATATTTCATATAAATCATAAAATAAATGTATAGAATTTAAAAAACCAACATATAATTTTGATAGATTAAAAAATAGATGTAATAAGAATAATAATAATTAATAATATTATTGTTATCACACACACACACAAACACACACATATAAGTCAATATATACAGATATAGTTTTGTAATATTTTTATGTGATATATAAATATATAATATATAATATATATAATTGCATATACAAATAAATAAAGTAAATAATTTATATATTATAATATAATTTTGTGTAAATATATCACGCAAATAATGTTTACTATAATAAAAAGTCAACTATATATAAATATAATAATGTTTAATTTATATATCAAAAATCATTTTCCTTAGTGGTACACTGGTGGAGTTCCGGAGGTTGGGGGTTCGAGCAGTGCTGGTTCGAATCACGGGCCCCGCTTTTTTCTGTAGGTGTGGGAATTAGAGGTTGTGGTGTTTGGGAAGTGGGAGGTGGATGTGTAATGGGGGCAAGGGGTGGGGAGTTGGGAATGGGAGGGGCTGGGGGCTTGGAGTTGGAAGGGGATGGAGGGAGGTGGAGGCGTTGGGGGATTCGGGTGGTAATAGGAGGGAGGGAACCGAAGGTACTGGGGCTTGGGGTGGGAACGGGAGGGGGAGGTAACTGGGGGTGGGGAGGCGGGAACCGGAGGGGCTGGGGGCATGGATTGGGAATGAGATGGAGGGAGGTGGAGGCATTGGGGGATTCGTGTGGGAATAAGAGGGGGGAACAGGAGGTGATGGGGCTTGGGGTGGGAATGGGAGGGTGGGAACAAGAGGTGCTCGGGCTTGAGGGGGGGGGCATGGAGAGTTGGAATAGGAGGTTCTGGGGCTAGGGGTGGGAACTTTAGGGGGATGTAACTAGGGAGGGCTTTGGGAAATGGTAGAGGGAGGATAACTAGAGGGATGGTCTGGTCATAAAAAAATTGAAACTCTTTAGGGGCATTTGTGGAAAACTCACAAAAAGTAACCCCTTATTAGGGGGGTTCAAACCAACCCTAAATCCATCCAACTATTGGTGATTCTAGCAGCATATGTCATCATTAGAGGGGTTTAAACCCCCTATAATTTATCCCCCAGAAAAGTAATCATGACTTTAGCAGTTCTTACTCCAAACCACCTCTAAAGGAAGTAGGCGGCCACATTAGCGGTAGTTCCTCACAACCGCCGCTAATGTCTTTAGATGAGGTTATAACCCCTTTTAATGTAAAAAATAACCCTTTATAAGGTTTCCATTTTTTAGTGAGTCCATGGGGCATACGAATGATATTTAATTCATATGAGTCGTATTCAATTAATGAGTTTCACTTTACTACCTTCCTAAAACATGGAAAGGTGTTCTATAGAAGTGAAACTAAGTTAATCAATTACATTTATTTAGGAAAATTCATATATATAAAATATTTAAAAATTCCATTTAAAATCGATTAATCAAGTTGAAGCACACATCGTAGGTAGGTCACGTGTTAAGCATACATGTTCTAGAAACTACCAATACATTGTAATAATTAAACACTTACCTTTATCTAGAACATGTCAATGAACATAAAATTGGTGGCTCAAAATAGGATCAACAAGACACTAAAAGAATATCTATTGAAAACACCTAAAATGGGGTGGTCGATGTTGTGGATGTAACCACCAACGATGGACAACACATTTTGCATGGGTCCTAGACCTATCTCCAATGACTATAAGCATGGAATATAAATTAAACAGGTGATTCCTGATGAAATCAGAACACACTCACAACATTTTATAATCCAATGAACCTTGAGGTATGTGTTATGTACTACCAACCACTTTGTAACGTCCCAGTTCCAGAAGCCACCCAGAGGTGCCCCGTACCCGGTTGGTCACATGGCCTCGTGCACATTTCCCGAAATTCTAGAGGCTACCGACTAGAAGCGAGGACCTTGGGTGTGATAGTGGGGTAACTATGCCCTCATTTGTAGAGTACACAACGTAAGTACACAAATACATAAAATAGTAGAAGCAGTGAACATCCATACAAGAGAAAACAGTAGAAGACTAAAAGAAAAAAAACAATTGGAGGACATATATAAAAGATGCAAGATACATATGTCTAGGAAAGCAGCCAAACAATTCATAATGTTGGAATAAAATAGTAATAAACCAAAGTAAAAAATAAAATATATACATCTCCTCAGCATCACAAGCATAAGCTTGGTCCCATGCTCTCCAGCTCCACAGCAAGTCACGTACCTGAATTAGAAGGGCACTTTCCTTTATCTATATCTGCAACAATATAATCTGTTTTGGCCCAAAAGCATGACCCAAATAGGGTGTGAGATTAAATCCCAAGAGGCCAGCACCAAAAGATCTATGCCTAATAGTCAGTGAATATATGACAGGTAAAAGTATAGAAAACAGTAAACAGGTAAGTACTAAACTGCAAACCATCCACAGTTTCAAATCAAGCAACAGTGAAACAAACAGCTTAACCTCAAACATGTAACCCTCTGGGAAGTCCTCACATCCATCCCCTCTGGTCCTACATAAGAAGTACAGACAACCCTTTGGGTAGTACACTCAGCCTAAATACTCTGTTTCAATCTTAAGAATATAATAAGACTCTCTGAGGAAGCGCTCACAGTCCATTCCCCTTATGGTTAAAGGTAAAGCCAGACTCTCTGAGGAAGCTCACACAGTCCATTCCCCACATAGTCTAGAGTAGTCAAGGACTCTCTTAGGAATCTCAAAAGGTCAATTCTCCTTTTATGCCCAAGGTCTAGGACTCTCTAAGGAAGCTCACTCAGTCAATTCCCCTTATATCCTAGGTTGTGCAATTCAAACAAAGACTCTTTGAGGAAGCTCACCCGATCAATCCACTTATAGTCTAATGCACACAATCACTTTTTGAGGAATCTCGCTCTGTCAATTCCCCTTATATCACAAAGTGGTTCTAGGCTCTCTGAGGATGCTCACTCGGTTAATCCCCCTTGTAGCCTAAGTGCTCAAAGACTCTCTAAGGAAGCTCACTCGGTCAATTCCTCTTATAGTCTACTACACCAGGTTCTCACAGCCTTCTGTAGGTCAATGAGCATAGAAGTGTAATATGGCCAAATTAAACCTACAGAAATAATTGGATAATATTCTATAGCATATCAATCATGTCAGAATACAAACTCTCCATCCTACAACAACAGGCATAGAAACATGCTAGGTAACCAAACTGGCTAAACAAGACCAAATGGTCGCAAATAGAACATGCAATCTCAAAACATCCAAATCATAGAAATCATCCATATTCCTATCCAAATTACCTCTACAAAGGCATAAAATCATGACATACAATCATCAGGGGTAAACGGTAAACACGGAATACCTCGTTCAAGGGTATTAGTGGAATTTGCACATAATACTCAAATAATTTGAATGGAAAGGAACAAACCACCTAACACAGGCTTTGGAGATCGCTATATGTGAACTTCGAAGCTTCAATCTCTTTAGAACGTCATAGATCTAAAAAAACGTCTAAAACCTTCAACCCATGATAACATAGAAAAGAAGAGAAATCATGAAATGAGGTTCCCGCAGAAGAGAGAACTCACCAATGTGATTCCAACGCAGCTGATGGTGTTTTATTCGGAGGACAGAAGGAGGCTTAGGGGTTCATCAAAGATCCGTGGTTGCTTAGCACTCTCGGATGAACTAGGTTGAGAAGGAGATAGTTCTGTTTGTCAGACACGGCCCCTGTGCATTTAATAAAAAAACAAAATACATATCATGTACTTTTGAAGTACAGAGCATGTAATCTCCATTTCCGTACTCCAATTTAGGCAGCCTCCAGGTCATCACACATGGCCGTGTGCAAGGTCGCTACATGACATGCACATGGCTACCCGCAGTAACTGAGTTCACGACGTGTACTCATAAAGTACACGACGTGTACATCAAAAATTTCTAGAAACTCTTATTTTCTCAAAAAATCTAGGAAAAAGAAAATCATACCAAAAAAAGATCCAGGTTCTTACAACCCCCCCCCCCCCCCTTAAAGAAATTCGTCCCCGAATATCCCTGTCATGGAGTAGAAGAAGAAACCCCGAACAGTTCTGGCCACTATGCTCATACATCGGACTCCCTCTCCTAGGTCTGATCCTACACCTACCCGTGCTGCCATAGCACTCATACCAGAGGAACAGACTAGCCACAGAGAATCGTTGTACTGCGATCCACAATTAGGATAAGATGCTCTTCAAATGACACATCCACTTCGAGCTCAACTCCATGGGTTGAAATACATGAGATGGGTCTGATAGGTAATGTCGAAGCTGAGAAACATAGAATACATCTTGCATAACTCGGTACCTATGAGGTAACTGCAAACAGGAGGCAACTAGACCAAATCTCTCCAACACCTCAGACATCCTGACATACCTCAGTGAAAGATTACAATGTCTCCTAATCCTCTTCTGTCATAACCTGGGCGTGACATGTAGAAAAACCTGATCCCCAATCTCGAATTCCAGAAGTCATCTCCACTGATCAGCATGAGTCTTCTGTCGAGACTGTGTAGTAGCCATCCTCTTTCAAATCATCTCTACCTACTCTATGGTCTCTTGAATAAGATGAGGTCCCAGTAAAGCTGCCTCCCCAGCCTCCAGTCGACATAAGGATGATCAGAATGGCCTACCGTACAAAGCCTCATAAGGTAAAATCTGAATAGTTTCTTGAAAACTATTGTTGTAGGAAAACTCCCCAAGAGGTATATGCTTCTCCCAAGAACCAAAAAAATCCATAATGCATGCCCGAAGAATGTCTTCAAGCACCTGAATCATATGCTGGGACTGGCCATCTATCTGGGGGTGGTGAGCTGTACTCAAATGTACTTGTATACCCAAAGCCTTCTGAAGCCCCTGCCAGACTCGAGAAGTAAAATGTGCATCCCTATCTGAAACAATGGAGTGTGGAACACCATGTAGACGTACAATCTCATAGATGCACAATAGTCCTAGAACATCAACACTGAAGGTCTCCTTGATCGTAAAGATGTGAGAAACCTTCATAAGTCTGTCAATGACAACCCAAACTGTGTCATTCCCTTGAGGCGACCTCAGCAAACTGGTCATGAAGTCCATCAAAACAACATTCCACTTCCACTCAGGAATGGGTAACTACTGTGAAATCCATGTCGGTCGCTGATTCTTCGTCTTCACCTTCTGAAAAGTAGAATACCTCAAGAAGAAACCAGCAACATACCTCTCCATACCTGGACACCAGTACTGATGGTGTAAGTCATGATACATATTGGTGATGCCAGGATGAACTGCCCAAACTGAGGAATGAAAATCCCACATCATCTCCTCGCGTATGTCTGTTGGCACCCATACGCACCTCTGGAAATGGAAGATCTCATCCTCACCTACGGTCCATCCAAGAATAGGGTCCTCTCCTAACATAGTATCTCTTAGGACAAGGCCTTCATAATCTGATAGCTTCCTCATTCGAACTCGATCCAGAAGAGTAGAGGTAACAACTACAGAAGAAAGAAACATCCACCCCTGACTGTCATGAACCTCCAAATGCATATCAGAGAATCGATCCATAAGCTGCCACTCACTATTGGCCTTATGAACTTCCTGTATCTGAGTCCTCCTGCTCAACACATCAGCCACTGCATTGCATTTCCCAGGCGTATAGGAAAGCTCAAAGTCAAAGGAATGTAGGTACTCCACCCACCTACGCTGTCTCAAATTCAGATCACGCAGAGTGAAGATGTACTTGAGAATTTTGTGGTCAGTGAAAACCACAAAATTCTGACCCAAAAGATAATGTCACCAATAGTGTAGGGCATGAACAACAGCTTCCAACTCCAGATCATGCATCATTAATTCCTCTAATGTGGCCTCAACTGCTGAGACCCATACGCAACGACTACATCACCCTGCATAAGCACAAATCCTAGCCTGATACCTGATGCATCACAGTAAATAGTATTGTTCTTGCCTGGATCTAGAAAGACTAGTATCCGTGCTGTATTCAACCTCTCTTCCAGCTCCTGAAAGGCTAACTCAGAAGAATTTGACCACATGAACTTCACCCCCTTCTTGGTCAGATCTGTAAGTGGTGCTGATAATAATGAAAAGTCTTGTATAAAACGTTTTTAGTATCCATCCAGCCCTAGAAAACTCCGCACCTCAAATACATTCTTCGAATGCTCCCAGGAAACTAGAGCCATCACTTTCACCGGGTCTACTGATACTCCTGCCTATGAGATAACATGACCCATGAAGTGAATCTGATCCATCCAAAAGTGGCACTTTGAGAGCTTAGCATATAACTGATGCTCCCTTAGTGTACTTAAAACGATCTCAAGATTGGTAGTATGGTCATGTCGAGTATGTGAGTACACCAAGATATCATCCACAAAGACCACCATGAAAGAATATATGCTTGGATGGAACACTCGGTTAATTAGTGCCATGAAAACTGCAGGCGTGTTCATGAGACCGAATAACATAACCACATACTCATATAGACCATACCTACTCCGGAAAGCTGTGAGAGGTATATCAGATGTTCTAACTCACAAATAATGATAACCGAACCTCAAGTCAATCTTAAAGAACACCAGGTCTCCTCGAAGATGATCAATAGATCATCAATATTAGTCAAGGTGTATCAGTTCCTGACCATCAACTGGTCCAGCTTATAATAATCCGCATAAATCCTAAGGGTACCATCTTCCATCTTCACAAATAGGATAGGAAAACCACAAGGAGAAGTACTAAGTTGGATGAAACCATTGTCCCACAACTCCTCCAACTATTTATTGAGATCTTGCAACTCTGGTGTAGCCATCATATAAGGAGGAATGTACACTGGTGCCGCTCCTGGCACAAGATCAATAGAAAATTGTACCTCACGCTCTGGAGGCAAACTTGAAATGTCCTCTGGAAATACATCTCTAAAATGATCCACCACTAGAGGGAAGTCTAACTGTGAAGTCCCCTGGTCATCCAAATAAAGACTAGCAATATGGGCTATAACTCCTCCCAACCCATGATGCTCTGGACCCAGTCTGCTCGCATGGACATCCCATTCACCCATATGAAGAAATGATCCACACTATTGTGATATGAAACTCTCCTTGCGGTGATAATAGTCGATGAATGCCTAGAATGGAACAAACTAGTACATCTCGAAAATGAAATCATAGCCTATAATCTCTAGGAAAAAGAGGTTCCATAGAAAGTGACATCCACCAACCTATAGAGGGAACTCTCTGCACTGACGTACAATAGCCGTTCTAGTCCCCAACATAGTTTCTAGCATCAAGATATTAGTAGACGAAAATATATAGAGCCCAAGCCTCTCCATGACAGAAAAAAATATAAATCAATGGGAATCCCTTATATCAAATAGAGAAGAATCTAAAAATGAGGATACTATGATTGTACGTCGAATGATAGAAGGTCTGGGGTGCTGCTCCTGCTGGGTCCTACTCCACTTCAAAAGTCTAGACTTTACTGCGGCCCTGTGACCCTACCTCACCAATCTGAGCTGATCCACATGGATGTCGCTGAAAACAGGGTGACTGGCTACCATGACCATCACCTCCACCTTGGCCCAAACGGCTGGAAGAACTGCAGTTCCCAAAATGGTGAGAAACTGATGTTGCTGCACCTGAATGAGGAGTCATAGAAGAACTACTGTCACCAGCTTTTGGTGAGAAGAACTGACAAAAGCACTAAAGGTGACTCATCTTGTCGTAAGATAGGAACTCCTATGGGTATCTCGGGAATCATGGACTCATATGACCACTTCTCCTACACTGGTAGCACACCACCTGGATACCAGAAGACGCATCCCCCGGCTCTGATCACCTCGTGAAGCCTCTCTACAATGCTTCCTACTATCAGCTGGAAGAGCACTAACTCTAGATGCCAAACCGCCCTGGCTCATAGCTCCAGAATCCCTCAGATTGTGCTCTGTGATCTGCACCTGGTTGACGATAGAGAATATCAAAGTGAACCTGAATATGTTCACCTATGACCGGATGTCGTGACTCAGACCATCCTTAAACTTCCATGTAAGGAAAATCTCAAAACCTCCTAGAATTAGTGTGAAACACTGCACCTCTGTGAAGTGATATGAATACTCCATAACAGTAAGAGTACCCTACTCTAGACTCATGAACTCTCAGGATTGATCAGCCCTCAAAGACTTCAGATATAAGTAATCGTAGAATATGCGTCGAAACTCATCCCAAGACATATTATGCTAGAATCTTACCTGTGAGATCACATCCCACCACCTCTTGGTGGAGTCTTAGTGCATGTAGGTAACGAGCTTCACCATCTTCTCTAAAGGTATCTCCCGATGATTGAAAATCATCAGCATGGATTCTAGAAATGACTCTGCAGCCTGAGGTCCTCCATCCACTGAGAAAGTGGGAGGATGCTGCTGTTGAAAGACCCGCGTCAAATCAGCCATCGGCAGGGTAGGAGGTGGCACTCCTGGAAAGGTCTGAATCATCCTCAGAAATCCCTCCCTGAACTGTCCATCAACAATAATGTCAGGTACAATGACTGGTGCCAAAGCTGGAACAACAGGAGGATCTGCAGGTTGTCCCTGATCGGCCATGTCTGGTGTTTGATCACCTTCTGGAAACTGGTGCACAACCGGAGGATGTCTCGGTGGCATGACTCTGCAAAGTCAAGCGCACACCTTAGATCAAGATTATCAAGGATAGAAAACAAGGAGTCTAAGAAGGTATCATGAGAAATAATTCACTCATGTTTTACAAAACATGACTACACGACGTGTAAATCTACTACATGACGTGTTCCCTGAAGTCATTTACATGGGCGTGTACTCCTGCCTAAACTAGTCGTGTAACACCCAAAACATATGGCGTGTTGTCTTAACACACAGTGAGTACTTGAATACTCTTTCCTTTCCTGATTCCTTATACACAGTTAAGCCACACGTCTCTCCTAAGGCAAGACTACACAACAAGTACAATTTCTACACGGCGTGTACTAGACAAGCTTCACTTGGCGTGTGTTTTTAGTGACTGACCTAACACAAGACTCAAAATACACGACATGTTCCATACATACATGCCGTTTATGAGAAGGGAAAACACCGACCTATGTTGTTCATGACACGTCCGGGTACCTGGGTTAGACTACACATCGTTTTTAGAAGGCACACAACATGTATTAGACATGAATCAGCCTACATGTGCTGTTAGTGAAATGGGTGAGCATGGGGTCGACACTACACGGTGTGTATATATGATACACATCATATTCACTCCAGGTTTTTCCCCATCCTGTGTCTCTTCCCACAAGGCCTACGACGCAGTCAGAGACTACACGGTGTGTACATAAAGTACACAGAGATTACTTGTAAAAAACAATTTCTTCCCAAACAGAAGAACAAAGGGTATGTACATAACATTACACGGCGTGTATTCTGGGGTTTTCTAGACAGTAAGCCTCAAAAACTACCCCGGAACCCAGAAAACACTGAAACGATCATTTAAAGTGCCAAATTTCGATCTGTAATGTCCCATACTCTCCACAAATCAATGTTTGGCATCTTATACACATTACAACATGGAAAAAAAGGAAATGATCCACCAAATTCTAGTCCATGAGGGCCTATAACACCTCACGAACAATTTTTTGGTGTTCATACATGAAAATATCTACACAAAACAATACCCTATCAAATAGCAGATATTTTTATCAGGGAAAATATCACAACAACATGCATATTTTACACATAATTTATCACAACAACATGAAATCACTAATGTATCCTAGATGGCATGGAAAAAATGCATGACATGTGATTTCGAGCAAGTTCCTATATGATGAATGAGATGGAATACCCTCATCTCATCAGGTGGAAATAGATATAGAACCTCAATAACATCAACAATAATAGCACAAATCATGTGAATCACTCAAGGTGAAATCAAATCAACTGTAATAATTGCAAAAACAGAAGAAATTGCAATAAATGAGGTAGATTGAATTTTCTATGTACACGGGTTAGCTACTCCCAGGAACAACATATTACCAAGTACCTATTCTATAATATCCCTTGCTAAAGGCTCCAAACCATAAATCAAGAGAATATAAATCCTCTGATACCTCTTTGTAACGTCCTGATTCTGGAAGCCACCTAGAGGTGCCCCGTACCCGGTTGGTCACAAGTCCTCAAGCACATTTCCCCAAATGACAGAGGCTACCGACTAGCAGAGAGGGTCTTGGGTGAGACAGTGGGGAAACTATGCCCCCATTGGCAGAGTACATAGTGGAAGAAAATCAAAAGAAATATTGGAAGCAATAATCATCCATACAAGAGAAAACAACGAAATACTGAAAGTAAAAAAATAAAACTAGAGCACATATATAAATGATTCAAGATACATATGTCTAGGAAAGCAGCCAAACAAGTCACAATGTAGGAATACAAATAGTACTAAACCAAAGTACAAAAAAAAGATAAACAGCTCCTCAACATCACACGCATAAGCTTGGTCCCATGCTCTCCAGATCCACCGAATGTCAAGTACCTAAAGTATAAGGGTGCTTTCACTTCTCTATACTGGCAACAATATAATCTTTTTGCGCCCAAATGCATGACCCAAACCAGGTGTGAGACTAAATCCCAGTAGTCAACCACTCTATGATCTATGCCTAAGAGTCAGTGAATATATGGAAGGTAAAAGTATAGAAAGCTGTAAACAGGGATGTACTAATTGTTAAACCATCCACAGGTTCAAATCAAGGAATAGTGAAACGACCAGCTAAACCTCAAACAGGTAACCCTCTGGGAAGTACTCACAGTCATCCCCTGTGGTCCAACCTAATAAGTAAAAACAAACCTCTAGATAGTAAACTTAGCCTAACCCCTCTGTTTCAGTCATATGAATATAATAAGACTCTCTGAGGAAGCACTCACAGTCCATTCCCCATATAGTCAAAGGTAAAGCAAGACTCTATGAGGAATATCACAAAATCCATTCCCCGCATATTCTAGGGTAGTCAAGGACTCTCAATTCCCCTTATATCCCCAAGGTCTAGGACGCTCTGAGGAATATCACTCAGTCAATTCCCTTTATATCCCAGGCCATACAATTCAAACAAAGACTCTATGAGGAAGCTCATGCGGTCGATCCACTTATAGTCTAAAGCAAACAAGGACTCTCTGAAGAAGCTCAGTCGATCAATTTCACTTATAGACCCAAGTGGTTATAGGCTCTCTGAGGATGCGCACTCTATCAATACCCATATAGCCTATGTGCTCAAAGACTCTCAGAGGAAGCTCACTCAGTCAATTCCCCATATAGTCTAGTACACCAGGTTCTCATGAACCTATGTAGGTCAACGAGCATAGTAGTGTAATATGGCCAAATTAAAACTATATAAATACTTGTCTAACAGTCTATAGCATATCAATCATGTCAGAATACAAACTCTCCATCCTACAGCAACAGGCATGGAAATAGGTAAGGCAGCCAAACTCGCTAAACCAGACCAAACAGTTGCAAACGGATCATGCAATGGGAAAACATCCAAAGAATAGAAATCATCCCTATTCCTATCCAAATTACCTCTAAATATGCATACAAGCATGGAAGACAATCATCATGGGTAAAATGGTAAACATGCAATACCCCATTCAAGGGTATTGGTAGAATTTTCACATAATACTCAAAGACTTCGAACAAAAAGGCCCAAACCACCTACCTCAAGGTTATGAGATTTCTATATGTGAACCTCGAAGCTTGAATCTCCTTAGAACGTCGTTGATCTAAGAAAACATCAAAAACGTTCAACCCACGATAACATGGAAAAGAAGATAAATCATGAAACGAGGTTCCAGCAGAAGAGATAACTCACCGATGCGATTCCAACGCAACCAACGGTGTCCGATTCAAAGGACAGAGGGATGCTCGGGGGCTCGTTGAAGATCAGCAACTGCACGTCGCTCTTGGATGAACTAGGTTGGGGAGGAGACGGTTATTTCCATCAGAAGCGAACCTGGTGCGTTTAATGAAGAAACAAAATACAAAGTGTGTACTTTTGATGTACACAAACTGTACTCTCCATTTCTATACTCCACTTTAGGTGGCCTCTAGGTTATCACATGTGGCCCTGTGCAAGGCCGCTACATGTCCAGCACACAGCTACCTGCGGTAACTGAGTACATGGCATGTACTCATAAAGTACATTTCATGTACTTCAAAAATTTTCAAAAACTCCTCTTTTCTCAAAAACTCCAAGAAAAAGTAAAAAATTCCTAAAAATAATATCTAGGTTCTTACACTCATACTCATATGTCTCTCTGCATCCCGTATTAGCCACTAATTTGGTCTGGAATGAAAGAGTTTAAAATAATGAATTAATTCTTTGAAATTTGGTCTTATGATATTCCATCTAAATAGTTTCGTTGATAGGAAGAAGAAATATGAAAGATTAAAAAATAATTTAGATCATAGCATCACAGATCCAATGATATGCATGATTATTTAATTTGACACTATATGGACTAATGGGATCAATTCATAGCTTAGACTTGAAAAGGGATCAAAAAAGAAGAGAATAGTGTGTTATCTCCACTACAATGAGAAAGGTGGAAGGATATTTGTTTTATACATTTCAATTAAGGGGAACACATAAATTCACCCAAAAAATTTGGTCACATGGTATTTCTAAACATTTGGGCAAACTGTGCAATAAACGTGAACATTCTACTGTAGGGAGGGGCAATTCACATGGTTAGAGAAACCATGCACCAAATATGTATGAAACAATTACAATTTTGTATGCTATTTTCTCAGATCTGTGTGGCCCCTGTACGATGGTTTGGGAAAATAGTGTGCCTTAGTCCAACCTAACATAGAGCCTCAAATGGTCAAAAAAACCATGCAAACTGCCCCACATGGTTTCGTCCAACTGTTTGATAGGCCAATTTCTCCCAAAATCATTGTTCTAGACTCTGAACAAGCCCCAAACATCCTTGAGACCTTCATGAACTCGTTATGCATCCATTTTAGGTTCATAAAAGAGAATTAGAAAAAAAATTGAAGTATTCATAACTATGTCAAAAATTTGGTTCTTACCGTCTTACACTACTAAATAACTCATCCTATAGTTCACCTTCCAAGGGTGGTGAAACACTATATAAGAACAACTCTGGCCACTGGGCATGTACGTCTGACTCCCTCTCCCAAGTATTATTTTGTATTCTATAATGCTTCCAAAGTGCCCGTACTAAGGGGAAAACTATCCTCAGAGAGCCTTTGTGATCTGGTCAACGTTTTGTGTATGATATTCCTCAAAATAATCATCAATATCTATGTCACAGCCCATCCCCCAGGGTTCGTGTCGTGACTACCCCATGCCCGCCTTCAATAGGCCAGGGGTTGGTGATCTTTCACTAGAAAGGTGAAACCCAAAAAGGGAAGCCATTTCCCTTAAACATGTACACACATAGACTAGGTATAAAACAAAAGAAAACAACAAAGTAGAACTGCTGATATTATAAGTAAGTACTGAAAGTAAAGGTGCCAGTATACAAGCCCAACTGAAAAGAAAGCACAACAAAAACGTAAAAACGTGCTCCAAATGTCATCCACCAAGGATCCTACATTATGGGTAGGTACAAATCGTCGACTATCACCAATACCACTCACCACGTTTGTCAATATCCTCCAAGCACCATCTTACCCTGGCTCCGCTAGTCTTAATCAAGATGTCTGTCGTCTGCAACAAACACATCAAGGTATGGGAGAAGCCCATGTTTGGGTGAGTATAACAATATTCTACAGGGATTCCGAGACCCAAGAAGTCCTCTCAAAATTCCACAAAAGAAAAACCCCCAAATTATGATCTCAAAAACATTGAAAAAAGTAAAACATGTAAGAACCCGAACATTATTTTCAGGTATGTTTTTCCTTTTCTGGTCGTTTTTTAGGAAAAAGGAAATTCTTGAAATTTTCTAAGTACATGTCATGTACATTATGAGCACACTCCATGTACTACCTTGCCAAAGGAGTCCATGAGCTGGCTGTGTAGTATCCACACACAAGGTCATGTGGGAGTGACTTGGAGGACGCTTAAATCGGAGTATGGAAAATGAGAGTACACACCATGTACATCAAAAGTACTTTTTGTGTACTTTCTTTTTTTTATTAAACACACTGGGGTGGTGTTTAATCACCCGAATGATCTTCTATTTGGCCCCGTGCAACTGAGATCTCTGTATGGCCAAGAATCTTTGACGAACCCCCAAGAGTGCATTTGTCCTCTGATTCAAACACCGTCAGTTGTGTTGGAATCGCATCGGTGAGTTCTCTCTTCTTCTAGAGCATCATCTTCTGATTTCTTCTATCTCTTGAGATATCATGTGTTGAATGTTTTAGACATTTTTTTAGATCTTCGACATTCTAAGGAGATTAAAGATTTGAGGTTCAAGTATATTGATCTTCTAACACCATGGTAGGTGGTTTGTTCCTTTCCGTTCAATGTATTTGAGTATTATTTGCAAATTCCACCAATACCCTTGAAAGGGGTATAGTGTGTTTACCCTTTTACCCCTATTTATTGTCTGCCTTGATTTTATGCTTGTTTAGAGGAAATTTTGATTTGAATAGGGTTCTTTGTATGGATTGGATGTATTGCCCATGCATTTATGTTTATGACCGTTTGGTCCTGTTTAGCCAGTTTGGCTGCCTTGCATGTTTTCCATGCCTATTGCTATAGGATGGAGAGTTTATATTATTACATTCTTAATATGTTGTAGACTAGTTAGCCAAGTAGTTCTGTAGGTTTACTTTGGCTATATTGCACTGCTATGTTCGTTGACCTACATAGGGCCGTGAGAACCTGATGTAGTAGACTATAAGGGTAATTGACCGAGTGAGCTTCCTCAGAGAGTCGTTGAGAACTTTAGGCTATATTGGGGATTGATCGAGTAAGATTACTTATATATCCTAGAACCACATGGGTATATAAGGTTAATTGACCAAGTTATTTTTCTCAGAGAGTCCTTGATTGCTTTACACTATAAGGGGAATTGACCATGTGAGATTCCTCAAAGAGTCTTTGTTTTACTTTTAATTACCTTGATTACATTAGACTATAAGGGGAATTAACGGTGAGGGTTTCCTAAAAGAGTCTTTGAATGACCTGAAATATAAGGGGAATTGACTGAGTGAGCTTCCTGAGAGAGTCTTTGACCTTGGGGATATAAGAGGAATTGACCGTGTGAGCTTCCTCAGAGAGTTCCTGACTACCGTAGACTGTAAGAGGAATTGACTATAAGTGCTTCCTCAGAGAGTCTTTATATACTGAACCAGAGGGGTTTGGCCGAGAGTACTACCCAGAGGGTTACCTTTTTTTGTTTAGTTGTTTGATTAGTTGTTGCTTGATGTTGAAACTGTTGAATGTTTACTAATGTGTACTTTTTTATTTACTGTTTTCTTTACTTTTACCTACCATATATTTACTAACTATTAGGTACAGATCTTCAAGTGGTTGCCTACTGGGATTTAGTCTCCCACCCTGTTTGGGTCATGCTTTTGGGCCCAAACATATTATACTGTTGTAGGTATAGACAAGGGAAAGTGACCTTCTAATTTAGGTACCTGACTTGATATAGATCTGGAGAGCATGGGACCAAGCTTATGATTGCGATGCTGAGGAGCTGTTTTTCGTTTGGTTTCTACTTTGGTTTAGTACTGTTTGTACTCCAGCATTGTAACTTTTTTAGCTGCTTTCCTAGACATATGTATCATGTATCATTTATATATGTGCTCTAGTTGTTTTTTTACATTTAGTCTTCTGCTGTTTACTCTTGTATGGATGTTTACTACTTCTGCTATTGCTTTTGTATTTCTTCCGCTGTGTACTCTGCAAATGAGGGCATAGTTCCTCCACTATCACACCCAAGGCCCTCTTTGCTAGTCGGAAGCCTCTGGCATTTGGGGAAATGATCTTGAGGCCATGTGACCAATGTAACACCCCGAGATTTTATGAAAAATATTATTTTAATTTCATTAATGTATTATGTTGTATTCTACACCAAGATTACCTTGCACTATACGCAACACCATATTAGCTTGCAGTATACGCAACACCATTCTTGGACCGTGTTACACACAATTTTGATAATAGTTATTCTACGCAACATTGAGTATATATATATATATATTAAATGTATAAATGAAATATGGTTGGATTATGTTATACGAAACAACGAAGGATTCTTTCACAACACACAACCCTGACTTGGCTTGCATTACACGCAATCACGACCTTCCTCGATAGCGTGTGTTGTACGCAATACCAGGTTTTAATAAACAACGTTATATTATTATAATATTGTCATGAACTAGCCGTTATGAATAGTATTAACTAAATTTTGAATTTTATAAAATTATTATTCATCTTACACATTTCTAGAACATGGTATAAGAACAAAATAAATTTTTCGGGTAAAATAAGTATTTTTCAAAAAATGCAGTTTTGCCGCCTTTTGATGGCGCACCCACTTTAAATATGGTTTTTGACATGTTTATAAGTTCAATTTGACAAAATAAAATTCTTCTTTGGAATCAAGAAATAAAAATTTACTTTCGATAAATTTTTCATATTATTCTGGTAACTTTCACATTTTAATGAATAGTAAAAACACGCTATATTTTAATTAAAAACAACTTTTTTCATCGTAATATCTTATGTGGTTAAATTATAATATTGAATGGTTTTAAAGTAATAATAGGATATATTTTTACCATTTAATATAATGTATGTCATTAGCATTGATTTTACCTTGAATTCATAGGTTAAATCAATTCAATCTTTTGTAATGTTTTAAACAAAAACTCGTTTTTATTCGACAACGGGATTAATTTTAATTTAATTTCTGCATCTTGTGTGTTTTGAATTTTAAAAATGGATTCCATATTTGGAATCAGTGGGTCGAAATTATGTTAATATGATACTTTTTATTTTTGGGAATTATGAATAGTAACTACGGTAAATTTTATTTACCATAGTTAAAGGTAAATCGGGTAATTAAGGGTTAATATAATATTTTAAAATTACCCTAACAAATGTCAAAATCCTATTGGATGACTAAAAAACGACCCATATCACCTAAGGGACGGATTATATTAATTTAATTAAATTTTTTCAATCAAAATAATTTAATTATTATTAAAACCAAAGAATGTGACAACATGTCACTTTCTTAAATCTTATGAGTATAATAATTTTAATCTAGTGATAAACTTCATGAAACTTCGAACATGAATAGTCTCCAGAAATATAATACAATTATCTACATCATAGAAATTTATTTAGAATTTTTAGGGATTAAATAATTATCATTTATTATGACACAAAGATGATGCAGTAATTGTCTTATTAATGAAATATTGACATAATTGATGTTATAAATGCCCAAATAAATGTAATTTGAGACTTTTTATGACTTAAACTACTTTTATAGGTTAATATCACATGTTATTGTTAATTTAAATAACTTGGTTCGAACTTATCATTCTGTTATGACTTTCAAAAAAATCATATATCAAATAGTGTCAAAATTGACAGAAAATAGTATTTAAATCAAATATTATATTATTAATTGTTATTTTATTCTTAAAAATATAAGATTCGGCCAAATGACTTAGATAAGGATATATTTATTAATAATATACAATTTGGGGTTCGTTTGGCATGTTATAGTAAGTGTATTAACCATATAGTGAAAGAAAACAAAAATACACGGTAAAAGTTAAATTAATTAACTTAGAGTTAAATCTAATTGATAAGGGTAAAATAATACCCTAAACTTGTCTAAATCCTATTGGATGATAGGATTTAGACCCATCCCCACTTTAGCTTCTAAATAAGACCCTTTGGAACCATTATAAACCGATTTTGACTTTAATATAAAATAATATTTTGAGATATTCCTATGGTGCCCCTCTCCTCCCTTATAAAAGGGCACCTCCTCCCCCTTCTCCTCACACCAATTTGAGCACTCAAGCTCGGCCAAACTCTGCCAAAATCCCTTCTCCACTTCCCTAGAATAATCCTAGAGGTCCTGGTCTTCTTCAAAGACCAATCTTAGTTCCCTAAGTGGAGGATTCAAAGAGGCGTTTCAAAGAAGAGGTAATATCCATTACCGATCTTTTCAATTTTTTTCTTCTTCAACTTCTTCTTCTTTAGTTGTTTCATGATAAAGTAATAACATCAGTATTACTTACATACATATATGTTATTATAAATATGAAACAACTCTAATTATCCTTTTATCCATCCTATGGAGAAAGGAAATCACCGTGTGTGCGTACGTACGGAATACCGTCTCCACGCCGTGGTGTAATTTATTTTCCGTCACCACCTTAATTGGATGGGTATAATGATGTAATGAGTAACTATACATGATTATTATAAAGTTATATTGATACTGAAATAGTATACATACACTTCAACACAATTCCACGACCATGGGAACGATATCATCGCTCGTGTTTACGTACGGACTACCGTCTCCACGACGCGATGAGATTCATTCTCCATGTTAACCATTTAAGAATGATTAAAAAGTATATATAAGAAATAATAATGAAATATATGACATTATAAAGCTACTGGATTTATGTATATATGTATATGTATGTCATCTACTTACTTCCATTCAAGACAATAAGGAAAGGAAAACAGCGTTCATGCGTACGTACGGACTACCGTCTCTATGAACGGTGTTTTTCATTTCATTTATCTATCTATTATATATATATATATACTGAATATATATGATATATAAATCATATTTTATATTCTGGAAGTAAGTAAATCATGATATAAGTAATAATAATGTCAAGAACAACAAGTCAAAACACCTACGATAAATGAAACGATTTTACCCAAAACGCTTCTTTAACATGGAATTTACAAAAGAACGGGTAATATAAAGTTATAAGTGAACCATATATGATATCATAACAATGAATATGATTCTTTATTAAGTCAATGACATTATTTAAATCATTATACAGGAGGTTCGGACACATACGAAGCAAATCAGACCTAAGGTAAGGGAAATATCACAATCTCATTTTTATCCGAGATTGTTTATTCGTAAGTATTTACTGGGGTGTATTTTATTATCCACATCCATGTTTCATCAATATGTGATATTATTTACATCCACCTACAATTGTTTAAATCCATTTTTACCCTTCGGTGAGTTTTCAGTAATATGTATGAAAGGAATCTTTTGTCGTTTTTCGTACGAGGTACTTTTTGACTTTTCCGACAAAAGAACGAAGAATGTTTTTTTTAACTTATACGGCATGAATGGATTTTTAAAACATTATTTCCAAGAAGCTTCCTTTACAAGTTTTCAAGTTTATTTTTAATCAACTTCTTTTATTTTAAAGTCGTATGACATGTTATGAAAGGAAAAATGTTTTTGAAGTAGAAAGGATATTTTCCTCAAGAATGGAGTTCAAGTATTTTATCAAAATTATTTTCCATATAAGACAATAAAAGGGTTCTGTTTTTATCCCTATTATTACATGGATTTTATTATGTTGTGATGGGAACATTTTTATGAATTCCTTTATCTTATATGAATTGTTTTATGATGTCATGTTGTTTAAGAATCCCATTTTTATTACGTGGATTACGCTATGATGTATGGTTTATGATTATGTGGCACACATAAGAAATGATTCATTATAAGATGGGTGGGACCTATATCTCCCTCCAATGCATTGGGTAAAGATTTTATATCTCATGAGATAGACATGGCTGGAATGGTAGGTTATACCGGTTCAGTGAAACAGGACTGAAAGGAGGGTTACCTGATTCAGAAAAGGACTTTGTCCACTAAGATAGTCTTGGCAATGAGTCTTGACTAACAAGAAATGATTCTCTATGATTATGTGTGAATGCCACAAAGTTTCATGTTTTATGTTATGATTATTGTGATTACATTTCACTGCCATGATTTATCCCATGTTATGAAATTATGATCTCTTTTGCAGGTTAAGATTTCCAAAAGATATGTGCTTGTGTATACGATGTGATTCATATTTCTTTTGTTTTCCCTTACTGAGCATTTGAGCTCACCATTTTATGTTTCCTTTCCCTAGGATATAAAGAAATGTTTTAGGTAAAAAAAAGGGAAGATCTTTATGGGAGATATTGAAGATCTTTCACCACGATTATAAGATTATGTTCCGAGTTTCCAAAGACACTAAACTATTACGATCCTTGTGTGTGTATTTTTTTGTTATGTACTAAGTATTCCGCAAAAGTAATGTAATGTTCATGTACGTCAAGCTTCAGGTCTCTACAGTTGGTATCAGAGGAAAGGTTTAGTCAACCTTTGGAAACTAGGATGCGAAAACTTTAGTGAGATCCCTAGAGATATTTATAAGGTTTGTCTAGGGATGTCCCTAAGGATAAGTATACGTATAGGATACAGTCCTATAACTACAGTAACGATCTTAGAATTTAACCTAAGAAGTTAGATATTGAGGATAATCCCCCTTTATAATGTTGTTTTCCCTAGCATGATTTTTTCCTCTCACACTATTCTTTTTGGGTTTTAGAAAATGGCTGGAAACAAGGTGATTCACGATAATGGAGGTTATGATGGACAATGGAATGATATTCTTCATGAGCAACCAAATGAAATGGGATTTGGAAGTCCAAACATCATTATTATGCCGAATCAACAATCTCATAATATGATCAATAAAGTAAAATTTGGTAAGTTTCCTGACTCGGCTAGTAAGAGAAAGATGGAGTTTCATGATGATCATAGAGGAAAGAAAGTTCAATTTACCCTATGTAAATCATGTGGGAAGAGGCATCAAGGAGAATGTTTCAAAGGAACTGGAAGATGCTTTGGGTGTGGAAAAGAAGGACACAAATCCAGTAAGTGCAAAGGAAAAGGTTCAGTTAACACCAGGGATGAGGATAATGGTATTGCTACGACATCAACAATGGTTAAATGTTTTAAATGTGGAATGTACGGGCATTATGCAAACCAACGCCCTAAGGGAAAGTCTCATGAAGAGAATCAGTATGGTCGTATGGGTAGTATTTATGTTGATGATGATGATGAGACTAAAAATGATATGTGAGATGAAAGAATTGTTGAAGCTCGGTCAATGGTTTAAGAATGTAGTGGAATGATTACATGTTTATCAAGTATAATGTTGTATAAGTAATCTCATGGTACTATGGGATAAAGAGACATCTAAGGATTGTTACATTGTTGCCTTTCCTTAAGTTTTGAAAGTATGTGATGAATGGTACCAGTATTTTTGGAATGTAGATGATATGCGCATAATGAAGGGATAAGACGATAATGAGATGTTTTATTGTATGCATGAGCTCATGATTGATATAAGGACTAAGTGATATCATGGTTTGAGTATAGAGAATTTTTGGATTTTGGTATGTGGAAAGAGTTAACTTTTAACTGCATTCATGTTTTCACTAAGGTTCAATGGGTATTCAAGAGAATACATGATTAAGGCCTTTGAATGTTTGGAATGTGACCAACAAGACATATCTTATGATATATGGGGATTAACGACAGTATTAAATCTCTGGTAATCGTTTTCACTATATTATGAGAGTGGACTGTAGTATTATGGATAAGCCTAAAGATTAGAATGGATTATGTTGGACATAAGTTAGTTTAAGGACAGAATATTTTCGATATTATTGATGGGATGTTATAGTAATATAGTTTTAGAAAAAGGACAACCTGTAGGACGGGCGACATCCCATCGCGTCGGACAATGCTGTGGAAATTGAACCCACAATCGAAGTGCGACTGGCCTTTATCGCCTACCACTGGCCTACAGGAAGTCCCTGTTTAGTAGAAACTAGTTTTATTATATTAGGCTGTATGACATATGATGTATAAGTCCATTTTAGGAACCATATATGATTAATCTCACTATAGATCGACTTATGTATATAATTTTTTCTAACCTTTTGTTTGAGACAGATGGAATGACCCGTCATTCTATCACATGATCTGCTAACACTTCACGAATAAAAAATTCAACTTCATTTATTTAAGAGATGAAGTGGAAATTGTTCAAGGCACGAACAATAGTGCGACTGTACCGAAATAAAGTAAGTATTTATTCTAATTCAAATTCTTCAACTTTAGGGAAACGATCTTGAAAACCAAAAAAATGTTGTCCTAGTGATCTTATATCTGATTAATCAGATTGTACCTTAGATCGTCACAAATTTATGGATTTTTGATTATTGGCTTTTCCATAGCCATGTTCTCTACCACTCTCCATCAGAACATGATGGTTAGATTTTTTATTCCATATCCATATTTTCACCTATGTGGAAACCCAATGATTAGTTTATTTGGGTAACCGTTAAGTTTCATACTTTTGTTTTTAAATATTGGTTTTGGTATTCCTTTTTACGATGTGGGTTTCTATTAAAGAAACATTCAAATAGTAAACCATTATAACCCCGACGAATTTCGAGGGCGAAATTCATTTTAAGGGGGGTAGAATGTAACACCCCGAGATTTTATGAAAAATATTATTTTAATTTCATTAATGTCTTATGTTGTATTCTACACCAAGATTACCTTGCGCTATACGCAACACCGTATTAGCTTGCAGTATACGCAACACTATTCTTGGACCGTGTTACACAAAATTTGGATAATAGTTATTCTACGCAACATTGGGTATATATATATATATATATTAAATGTATAAATGAAATATGGTTGGATTCTGTTATACGAAACAACTAAGGATTCTTTCACAACACGCAACCCTGACTTGGCTTGCATTACACGCAATCGCGACCTTCCTCGATAGTGTGTGTTGTACGCAATACCGGGTTTTAATAAACAATGTTATACTATTATAATATTTTCATGAACTAGCTGTTATGAATAGTATTAACTAAATTTTGAATTTTATAACATTATTATTCATCTTACACATTTCTAGAACATGGTATAAGAACAAAATAAATTTTTCGGGTAAAATAAGTATTTTTCAAAAAATGCAGTTTTGCCGCCTTTTGATGGCGCACCCACTTTAAATATGGTTTTTGACATGTTTATAAGTTCAATTTGACAAAATAAAATTCTTCTTTTGAATCAAGAAATAAAAATTTACTTTGGATAAATTTTTCATATTATTCTGGTAACTTTCACATTTTAATGAATAGTAAAAACACGCTATATTTTAATTAAAAACAACTTTTTTCATCGTAATATATTATGTGGTTAAATTATAATATTGAATGGTTTTAAAGTATAAATAGAATATATTTTTACCATTTAATATAATGTATGTCATTAGCATTGATTTTACCTTGAATTCGTAGGTTAAATCAATTCGATCTTTTGCAATGTTTTAAACAAAAACCCGTTTTTATTCGACAACGTGATTAATTTTAATTTAATTTCTGCAACTTCTGTGTTTTGAATTTTAAAAATGGATTCCTTATTTGGAATCAGTGGGTCCAAATTATGTTAATATGATACTTTTTATTTTTGGGAATTATGAATAGTAACTACGGTAAATTTTATTTACCATAGTTAAAGGTAAATCGGGTAATTAAGGGTAAATATAATATTTTAAAATTACCCTAACAAATGTAAAAATCCTATTGGATGACTAAAAAACGACCCATATCACCTAAGGGATGGATTATATTAATTTAATTAAATTTTTTCAATGAAAATAATTTAATTATTATTAAAACCAAAGAATGTGACAACATGTCACTTTCTTAAATCTTATGAGTATAATAATTTTAATCTAGTGATAAACTTCATGAAACTTCGAACATGAATAGTATCCAGAAATCTAATACGATTATCTACATCATAGAATTTTATTTAGAATTTTTAGGGATTAAATAATTATCATTTATTATGACACAAAGATGATGCAGTAATTGTCTTATTAATGAAATATTGACATAATTGATGTTATAAATGCCCAAATAAATGTAATTTGAGACTTTTTATGACTTAAACTAATTTTATAGGTTAATATAACATGTTATTGTTAATTTAAATAACTTGGTTAGAACTTATCATTCTGTAATGACTTTCAAAAAAATCATATATCAAATAGTGTCAAAATTGACACAAAATAGTTTTTAAATCAAATATTATTTTATTAATTGTTATTTTATTCCTAAAAATCTAATATTTGGCCAAATGACTTAGATAAGGATATATGTATTAATAATATACAATTTGGGGTTCGTTTGGCATGTTATAGTAAGTGTATTAACCATATAGTGAAAGAAAACAAAAATACACGGTAAAAGTTAAATTATTTAACTTAGAGTTAAATCTAATTAATAAGGTTAAAATAATACCCTAAACTTGTCTAAATCCTATTGGATGATAGTATTTAGACCCATCCCCACTTTATCTTCGAAATAAGACCCTTTGGAACCATTATAAACCGATTTTGACTTTAATATAAAATAATATTTTGAGATATTCCTAAGGTGCCCCTCTCCTCCCTTATAAAAGGGCACCTCCTCCCCCTTCTCCTCACACCAATTTGAGCACTCAAGCTCGGCCAACCTCTGCCAAAATCCCTTCTCCACTTCCCTAGAATAATCCTAGAGGTCTTGATATTCTTCAAAGACCAATCTTAGTTCCCTAAGTGGAGGATTCAAAGAGGCGTTTCAAAAAAGAGGTAATATCCATTACCGATCTTTTCAATTTTTTTCTTCTTCAACTTCTTCTTCTTTAGTTGTTTCATGATAAAGTAATAACATTAGTATTAATTACATACTTATATGTTATTATAAATATTAATAAACTCTAATTAACCTTTTATCCATCCTACGGAGAAAGGAAATCACCGCGCGTGCGTACGTACGGAATACCGTCTCCACGCCGTGGTGTAATTTATTTTCCGTCACCACCTTAATTGGATGGGTATAATGATGTAATGAGTAACTATACATGATTATTATAAAGTTATATTGATACTGAAATAGTATACATACACTTCAACACAATTCCACGACCATGGGAACGATATCATCGCTCGTGCGTACGTACGGACTACCGTCTCCACGACGCGATGAGAATCATTCTCCATGTTAACCATTTAAGAATGATTAAAAAGTATATATAAGAAATAATAATGAAATATATGACATTATAAAGCTACTGGATTTATGTATATATGTATATGTATGTCATCTACTTACTTCCATTCAAGACAATAAGGAAAGGAAAACAGCGTTCATGCGTACGTACGGACTACCGTTTCCATGAACGGTGTTTTTCATTTCATTTATCTATCTATTATATATATATATATACTGAATATATATGATATATAAATCATATTTTATATTCTGGAAGTAAGTAAATCATGATATAAGTAATAATAATGTCAAGAACAACAAGTCAAAACACCTACGATAAATGAAACGATTTTACCCAAAACGCTTCTTTAACATGGAATTTACAAAAGAACGGGTAATATAAAGTCATAAGTGAACCCTATATGACATCATAACAATGAATATGATTCTGTATTAAGTCAATGACATTATTTAAATCATTATACAGGAGGTTCGGACACATATGAAGCAAATCGGACCTAAGGTAAGGGAAATATCACAATCTCATTTTTATCCGAGATTGTTTATTCGTAAGTATTTATTGGGGTGTATTTTATTATCCACATCCATTTTTCATCAATATGTGATATTATTTACATCCACCTAAAATTGTTTAAATCCATTTTTACCCTTTGGTGAGTTTTTAGTAATATGTATGAAAGGAATCTTTTGTCGTTTTTCGTACGAGGTACTTTTTGACTTTTCCGACAAAAGAACGAAAAATGTTTTTTTAACTTATACGGCATGAATAGATTTTTAAAACATTATTTCCAAGAAGCTTCCTTTACAAGTTTTCAAGTTTATTTTTAATCAACTTCTTTTATTTTAAAGTCGTATGACATGTTATGAAAGGAAAAATGTTTTTGAAGTAGAAAGGATATTTTCCTCAAGAATAGAGTTCAAGTATTTTATCAAAATTATTTTCCATATAAGACAATAAAAGGGTTCTTTTTTTATCCCTATTATTACATGGATTTTATTATGTTGTGATGGAAACATTTTTATGAATTCCTTTATCTTATATGAATTGTTTTATGATGTCATGTTGTTTAAGAATCCCATTTTTATTACGTGGATTACGCTATGATGTATGGTTTATGATTATGTGGCACACATAAGAAAGGATTCATTATAAGATGGGTGGGACCTATATCTCCCTCCAATGCATTGGGTAAAGATTTTATATCTCATGAGATAGACATGGCTAGAATGGTAGGTTATACCGGTTCAGTGAAACAGGACTGAAACGAGGGTCACTCGATTCAGAAAGGGACTTTGTCCACTAAGATAGTCTTGGCAATGAGTCTTGACTAACAAGAAATGATTCTCTATGATTATGTGTGAATGCCACAAAGTTTCATGTTTTAAGTTATTATTATTGTGATTACATTTCACTGCCATGATTTATCCCATGTTATGAAATTATGATCTCTTTTGCAGGTTAAGATTTCCAAAAGATATGTGCTTGTGTATACGATGTGATTCATATTTCTTTTGTTTTCCCTTACTGAGCATTTGAGCTCACCCTTTTATGTTTTCTTTTCCCCAAGATATAAAGAAAGGTTTTAGGAAAAAAAAGGGAAGATCTTTATGGGAGATATTGAAGATCTTTCACCACGATTAGAAGATTATGTTCCGAGTTTCCAAAGACACTAAACTATTACGATCCTTGTGTGTGTATTTTTTTGTTATGTACTAAGTATTCCGCAAAAGTAATGTAATGTTCATGTACGTCAAGCTTCGGGTCTCTACAACCAACAAGGTACATGGAACCTCTTGGAGGCTTTTGGAACTGGGACGTTACAAAAGACAACTCATACTAGGTATTCAACTTAAAAAACAGGAATAATGATGATTAGTCATAAAGCTAAAATCATCTTATTCCGTAGAAAATCTCTGCTTCCGATCCACACAGTGTCACACTACTACTGATCCACATTGGGTCACACTACTGCTGATCCACATAGGGTCACACTACTGCTGATCCACATAGGGTTTCACTACCGCTGATCAACATAGGGTCGCTCTATGGTCGATCCACACCGGGTCTCTCTATTGCCGATCCACATAGGGTCGCACTTCCACTGATCCACACAAGGTCACTCTACTACTGCTCCATAGAGTTTCACTAACACAGATCCACATAGGGTCACTATGATGCTAATCCAAAGAGGGTCATACTACCGCTTATCCACACATGGTCTCTCTTCTACCAATCTACACAAGGTCGCACTATGGCTGATCCACACAAGGTCTCTTTGCCACCGATCCACACTTGGGCACATTCCCACCAATGCATACAGTGTCACACTACAAGAATTCATGTTCCGAATTCTTTTGAAGACAGAATTTGAATACCCATATATTATAGACACCGAACGTGTTTTTGGTTAGACTCCAAACTTTTATTTTTTCCTTACACTCTGAAAAATGGATTTGTTTAAGCAACCATATTTTTTTCATACTCTTGTTATACTTATAAAATGATGTCATTTTTTCAGTTTCTAACCAACTATTGTTTGAGTGAAACATGTAAAAGACCCTTCAAAATTCAAGGAAAATATGACCATTGGAGGATGGAGTCGATCATTGAATATGTGACTATAAATAGGAGCTCATTTGAATGAGCTCATTAACTATTCTACAACCCTAGAGATTACATGCTGTTAAAGTGATTTATAGAGAGAGACTTTCATGCTTTGTGCATACTGAACATCTTGTTCAGAATTGCTTCATGCGACTCCAAATTTTTCTGAGTACCTTCGAGGGATTTTGGGGATAGGAAGATAGAGGTGCTGACTACATTGAAGTTTGAGGGTTTGTGGGGGTAGCAAGACAGAATCTGATATTCGTATCGAGGAATTAAGCTCGTGTGGGTATGAAAGACATTCTTGAAAGTATAAATCAAGTCACCACTATCCAGGGTTGTTGGATACCCTTCTCTTTGGGTTAAAATATTTACCAATTTTTACTTGTATTATTTCAAGTTTTCCGTTGCATTTTTATTGTTAGGGAATGAATAACTATCTTATACTTTCTTATACTTGTACTCTGAGTATTATGATTCTATACTCTTTAAGGTTTAATCTTATCTTTGTAAACTTTTCTTAAGTTTCATTTCTGGAAACACATTTCATGAATCGAGGATGTTTGTAGAACTAATAGGTTTTGTGAAATTACAATGTTTAACTTTGTTAAACATTACCATCTTCAAAAGTTCCTAAAGAAATTTTTAAAGTATACAATTCACCCCCTCTTGTATATTGAGAATCTACACTCATCATTTCGATCCTATAATTTGTATCAGAGTAGGTCTCTGAAATACTTATATTCATATATATGTTTTCTTGCTAAAGATTTTCATTTTTCTATATTTTCCTAGTTTATGATATTTTTATCATTTTTTACATACTTTTATTACTAACAAGTTAGTGTGGAAATATTTTTTTTCTTTCAGATGATAGGAATTAATGTTTGTTCAATTGAAAATATTAATCCTACTAGACCACCTATTTTTGATTGGAATGATTATGAATATTAGAGAGATTGTATGATGAATTTTGTCATTAATACTGGAGTATACAACTTTGTTATGCATACTGGATATTACAAGATTCTTTATAAAGAATTAATTACTTTTACTAATAAAGAGAAGTCAGAATATCAACTAAACTACAAGGTACACAATACTTTGTTGTGTTCCATGACCTGGAATATATATATCCATATTTTTTCTTATGAAGCAACAAATTGTGTTTGGAAGAAGCTTGAAGTTACAAATTTTGGTACTTCCAAAGTTATTTAAACTAGAAGAGTTGTGCTCAGAGATGAGTACTATGGTTTTTCCTTTCCATATGGAGAACCTATATGTAAGGTACAATAGAGATTTATACTATTATCAACATCTTGCAATCCATGGGTGAAAATGATTTGGATGATGAGGAACTTGTAGACAAGATTATTGACATCATGCATAATTAGTGGGAATCCAAGAGAACAAATATATATTAGAATAGGAAAGTCTCACAGATTACTCTTGATGAAATTTTGGGAACTCTTCTTCATCATGAGACTAGAATGAAGAGTGATACTGAAAATGTTAAGAATAATAATGGAAGTAGAATTGTTGCTTTTACAACTACTTCAAATCATATAAAATCCAAGACTCCTAAGAGAATTACAAGATCTAAGTCTTAGAATGTTAATGTTTTATCTCAATCAAGGGAACGTGAAAATTTTGAGAACGAACTAGCTAATATTGCTCAAAGGATGAAAAAGATAGTAGGGAAGAAAGACTTTTAGTATAGAAAAAAGAAGAAAGAAAGAAAGGATAAGAAAGACTATGATGTCACTTTTTATGAATGCAAAAGAGCTGGACATATAAGGCCAAATTGTCCTATACTTAAGAGAAAAGATAGAAAGGAAAATAATTCTGAGGGGAATTAAAAGAAGTTCTACAAAGCTAAATCTAAGAATATTTTAAAAGCTAATGAAACTTGGAGTTCTAGTGGTGGAGACTCTTCTGATGAATCCTTAGAGTATGAATCTTCTGGACAGAAGAATCATGGTTTACTAGACAAGTTACCTATTGAAAATCGTTGTTTAATGGATAAGGTACACAATGCTGAATCCATCACCGATGTATACTTGAATGATAATTATAGTGATAGTAAATATGATGAATCCTCGGATGAAGAATCTTCTTCTAATAAAGATAATACTTTACCTACCTATGATGAAGTTTCTAGGTTTTCTAAGATTATTGAGAATGAAAATTCTAATGTTAAGAAAAATGTTGATAAGAAAAATTCTAGAATTTCTATTCTTACTAAGGAAATATTAGATATTTCTTATGATCATGATAAGAAAACCATGGATTTTAAATGTATTTCAAAAAACCTTGAGGATGTTAATTCAGAGAAGGATAAACATTCAAAGGATCTATAAAAATTAATTTATAAGAAAAATGTTTTCGACCCTAACTATAGTGCTAAAACTAATGTTTTTGAGTATAAGAACATAGTTATTAGACTAAAGTTAGAAATATTTTCTTTGAGGAAGTGTTTGACAAACATTACCTCAGGGAAGAAAAACATTGATAAGATGTATTCCCAAATTTGAACGCTATGGAATAATTCTTGTTTTGGTTATACAAGTTCAAAACCGATTTTTAGTGACAATTATTTTGTTCGTCAAAGTGCTCCTTTCTGTACTAAGTGTCAGAATGGTGGGCATTGGGAAAAAATTGTTCCTTAAACAAAACTCATCCTTTAGGTTTTCATAAATCTTATTTTTCAAAGAAAATATGGATTCCTAAAATTTTTCTTTTTGATGTTTCTGGATCTGAGAATTATTGGGTTCCAAAAGTCTAATACTCTTATTCTCAAGAAAATAAAGAATGTACCAATAGCATTACTTGGTACATGTATAGTGGTTTTTCCAAGCATATGAATGGAAACGATAACTTCTTTGTAAATATTATCATGACAAAATAGGATAATTAGCTTTCGGAGATAATGCTAAGGGATAAATTATTGTTATAGGTAACATTTTTCTTCTTGGAAAAACATTTATTTCAAATATTTTAATGTTAAGGGTCTTAAGAACAACCTCATTAGCATTAGTCAATTATGTAATGAAGGTTATCCAGTGAATTTCCCGAATGATAAGTGCTTAGTACACAATTCCAAGGAAGAGTTTATTATTTTTTCCCATAGGCAAGATAACGTGTACACACTAAACATAGAAGACCTTATGAGCCAAGATCTACCATGCCTTAGTGCAATGGAATATCATTACGGGTTGTGGAATAGAAGGTTAGGGCACTATATCCTTAGGAACCTATGAAAACTCTCTAAGAAAACACTAATTAAGGATCTAACGGAGCTTAGATTTGATTATTCAAAAGTTTGTGATCCTGGCCAATTTGGAAAGAAACATAAATCATGTTTTAAATCAGTCAGTGAAGTCTCAACCACTAACGTATTATAGTTATTACATATGGATCTTTTTGGTCCATCACAAACTGGAAGCATTTGAGGCAAATATTATGTATTTGTCTTATTTGTTTATTACACTAGATTTTTGTGGGTCTATTTTCTAGTAAAAAAATCTGAATCTTTTATCTATTTCCAATGTTTTAGAGCCCAATTTAAAAATGAGAAAAACCTTCCATTGATAACTATTCATAGGGATCATATGAGAAGAATTTAAAAATTCTGATTTTGAAACTTTTTGTAGTATAAAATGCATTACTCATAACTTTTCACCACCCAAAACACCTCAACAAAATGTTGTTGTTGAAAGAATAAATAGTATTCTTCAATAGATAACATGAACCATGTTGAGTGAATATTCAGTAGCTAAACATTTTTGGTCTAAAGCTATAAGTACTGCTTGTTATACAATAAATCGTGTTTTATTTTTTCCTTTTCATAATAAAACTCCTTATGAGTTATGGAGTGGTAGAAAAGCTAAACTTTTCTACATCAAGGTTTTTGGTTGTAAGGTATTCATTCCAAATACTAAATATAATCTACACAAATTCACACCAAAATTTTCTGAAGCAATTTTCTTAGGATACACAACAACTTCTAAGGCTTATAGAGTTTTCAGTAAAAATGCTTGTACTGTTGAAGAAACAGTACATGTCAAATTTGATGAAACTGATCCCTTTGTTTTTAAAAAACCTCAACCTATATCTTCAGACGTGATTTAAAAAATTGATTATCAACCTTTGTTAGAAGATCCTTCGGATAAGGAAAATGTTCAAGAGAATATTTCTAAAGCATTTACCCCAGAAGACTTCCTACACTATGTTCATGAACATTTTTTACAAAACCCAAATCAGTTGTTTCTAAAGAATCATCCCAGTGATAGTATCATTGGTGATGTAAATCATCCTATAAGTACTAAAAGTTCCTTAAGAAATTAAGTTGAATATCTAGAATTCCTTTCACAAATAAGAACCAAAAAGCACTGATGAAGCCTTAGTTGATGATGATTGGATTAAAGCTATGAAAGATGAGCTAAATGAATTCAAAAGGGATAATGTCTGGACCTTGGTTGAAAGACCTAAGGAAAATTCTATTATTGTAGTAAAATACATCTTTAGAAATAAATGTGATGAAAATGGAATCATAGTAATATATAAACCTATATTGGTTTCTAAATACTATAATCAAGAAGAAGTAATAGACTATGAAGAAACCTATGCTCCAGTAGTTAGACTTGAATCTATTCATATTCTACTTTCCCTTGCAGCATTCTTCAATTTCAAACTTTTCCAAATGGATGTTAAATGTGCTTTCCAAAATGGTTTTGTTCGAGTGGATGTTTTCTTCAAACAACCTCCAGGTTTTGAATATTCAAAACATCCTAAACATGTTTACAAACATTCAAAATATTTGTATGGAGTTAAGTAATCCCCTTGAGCTTGGTATGATAGACTTACATGATTTTTGCTTCAAAATAATTATGTTAAGAGAAATGCTGATACAACCCTTTTTATAATGAATGATAAGAAAAAAGTTTTGATTGTTCAAATTTATTTTGATGACATTATATTTGGTTTAACCCAGCAATATTTAACTAATTACTTTGTAGATGTAATGAAATCTGAGTTTGAAATGAGTATTATGGGTGATTTAACACTTTTCATAGGTTTTCAAATTTTTCAAAAACCATAAGTAATCTATATATCCCAACATAATTATATTAAATATCTTCATAAAAAGTATGGATATGACCACACTAAGAGTATAAGTACCCCCATTGGTACCTCAAAGTCTTTTGATCTTGATGAAGCAGGGAAACCAGTAGATCAAACATCTTTTAGAGGTATGATAGGAAGTATAAATTATATGACAACTAGTCATCCATACATAATGTTTTTAGTATGCTTATGTGAAAGATATCAATCCAATCCTAAGGAATCTCATTTAAATGAAGTGAAAAATATTTTTTGCTACTTAAAGGGAACCATGGATCTAGGACTCTTTTACACTTCTAGAAATGATTTTGTTTTAATTTTTTTTAGATGCTAACTTTGGTCGATGTTGAATGGATAGGAGAAGTACATCTAGAACACATCATTTCTTAGGAGATTCATTAGTTTCTTGTTAATGAAAAAAGAAACACTCAGTAGCACTTTCCACTGCTGAAGATGAATATGTAGTAGCTGGAAGTTGTTGTGCTCAAGTGTTGTGGATATAACACACACTCAAAAATTATGGTATGAGTTTTAACAAAACACAGATTTTTTGTGATAATACTAGTTCCATTTTCTTAAGTAAAAACCATTCAAATCACTCTCATGAAAAACCCAAATATATTATGAATAAATTTCTTAGGGATCACACACTAATAAGAGATATCATTCATCAATTTATCGGAACACAAGATCAATGTGCCGATATATTCACAAAATATTTACCTTTAGATAGATTTTAATACATTAAACAAAATTTAGGAATGATAATAGTAAGGTAATATTCCATGTTAACTTCTTTTTGAAATCAATTTCCTTATAGTAAGGAACTCCTTTTCATATTGGGAGTACATTTGTTTGTTAGATTTTTAAAACAAATTTGTAGTCTAAATTTTTTTTGTAGTCTAAATTTTTTCGTAGTCTAAAAATTTTCGTAGTATAAATTTTTTTCATAAGTCTAAAATTTTTTGTAGTCAAAAAATTTCTTCATAGTCAAGTTTTTCTATATTCAATATTTTTATAATGAAGATTTTCATAATTAAATTTTTTGTAATGGAGATTTTTGTACATAAAATTTTCTTAATAAATATTTCTATACTTAAAATTTTGGAAATGAAGATTTTCTTACTTAAAATTTTCATTATGATGATTTTTGTACTTAAAATTTTTGTAATGATGATTTTGGTACAAAAAATTATGGTAATGGAGATTTTCATATTGAAAATTTTCATAATCAAAATTTTCGGAATCTAATGTTCTTCAAGAAGAATTTTCCTCATTAAGAATAAACATTCCAGCAATCTAAATTGTATGTTTCCTTTCATAAATTTTCATAATCATCTTTTCCTTGATTGTATTTTCATCTGTTTTAAAATTTTCATATTCTTTTTTCCTTGAATCCGAATGTTTTTATTAAAAAACCTCAAAAGATTAGAATCCATCAATACTCTTCTTCGGTCTTTTTTAAGCTGTCAGATCTGATCAGAAGGTTTTTCAACTATTGTATTGAGTATGGATGCCAAACCATCACCTCAAAAGCCTATGTAAAGGACCACTAATGGTTGTCCCATATCAAAACTCAAGAATTTGCATGCTGAAGCTCTGACCCTCCTTTATAAGCTCGTTCCAGATCTTCAAGGTTTCCTCAGCTTCGAATGACTGTTGAAGCTTCGTCTCAAAAAGATACGTTGTCTATAAAGGAAATCTCTAAATGGATGGTTTACAAAGAATGGTTGTTTCATCCTAATTTCTTCACTATGTAGGATTTCATTATCTCTAAGAAAATAATGGTAAATTGGTGGGATAGTGTTTTCATTTTGAAACCGAAAGAACAGGATTCGGTGTATCTGGAGTTGCTGATTGAATTCTACGAGACAAAAACTTTCTTCAAGGAAGAAGGCAGGAGCACATTTTCTTTCAAGTGTTATAGGAAGACATATTCACTTTCCTACACCAAGTCTGGAAGCTTGGTTGGTATTCATTATGAAGGAGAAGTAGATTTCTTCTCACATAATTTCCCTGATGTTCAAGGAAGTTTTATAGAAGAAAAATCCATGGATTGTCTTGGTCTTTCAGAGGTAAATACTTCTAAGATTCTTCAATTGTATAAAAATTTTCGGATTCTTGAATTCTGGGTTCAAGAATTCATTATTCCGTGAAAAGGTGATAAGGATACATTAAAGAAGTGTGACATCTACATTATTTATTTTTTGGAAAACTTAAGAAAGATAAACTTGTTTAATCATATCTTGGTTACGATTGAGAACATAAAGAATGGAAATCTAAAGGGTCAAATTATTATGTATCCAGCCATTATGTCAGAGATGATTTTTTGGTGTTTATAATCCTTTAAAATTCCTTGAAAATCTATATCAAGAAATTGCAAAGTCATGTTTCTATGTGTTGACACCTTGAGAAGGATGAAAGATGGTATTTCGAAAGAATCCGAAGAATTGTATGATTTTCATGAAGAGTAAGTTGACTCACATTCAAAGAAACAAGAGTTGGATAAAACCACTTAAAAGGGTGGAAGGAAGAGGAAGGTAAAGGATGTGGAAGACATGAAAAAAACCCTAATCGCAAAATAAAATCAATCTTCACCACCAAAGACAAAGAAACAAAAAGACTATCCTAATGATGTTGTGGCTAAGTAGAGGGAAGACATGGAAAATCAGAAAGATGGAGATCCTATGTTTGTCTTGGACCCTGCTGAGGAAAAATCTTTAAAGGAAAAGTCAGTTGAAGAGTATGGGAAGCAAGAGAAAGAGAAGAATTAGAAGAACATTTTTTCTAAGGCAGAGATAGTCCAATTAACTTCTCAAGACTGCTGAGAAAGCATCCGAGAATATTCCGGTACTAGAATACTTTATGATAGAACCATTACCAAAGACTCCAGGAAAGAAATTTTGTGACTCTGGAAAAAGTCCTATAAAATGAAGTAGAAGAAATAGATTTAGTAGAAGAAAAAGAAGAAGGTAGTGTTGATACTGAAGAACTGATAAAGCAAGTCGAAGATTTTCATGAGAAGGAAATCCCATTTGAAAAATTATCATTCCGAAACAATGAAGATGAGTCATCAAAACGTTCTACCCCAGGTAAAGATGAGAATATTGGAGAGGAAGTGGAAAAAGTGTCTGAAGAAGAAATCTCCAACCATGATTTCATTTAGCCAAAGGATGCTGAGGCAGGAGCTTATAAGGAAGATGTAGATGAAGATAAAATTATACAAATATCTGATAGTGAACACGAATCACCCAATCAAGAATTAGTAATTCCAAAATCTGATAAGGGAAAACTGGTGGTTGTTAAAACACCTAATAAAGCAGTGGTGAAGAAGAATGAAGTGGGTGCTTCATCGAAGAGGAATGATTCTGATATAGAAAAAGCATACCCGCCATGAAAAATCTCTGATTCAGAATCATCCTCTCTTGGACAAGATTTTTTAGTCCAGTCTTTGAAAAATCTTGTAGGAACTATCCTTATATTTCCAAGAATAGACTCTAGATGCCAGATTCTTCAGCATTCCTTAAATCGGAAATTAGATTCAGCTTCCATGGTGATGGATAAGTGCATCAATCCTGAGGCTGATTTCAAAACATTTTTAATAAACTATGAAGCCCCAAAAATATCATGCAAGAAGATGACTAGCTGGTAAAATTATACTATAGAATACATGATAATTCATGATGAATTCCAAGAATGTGTCACGGATGCATTTGACACTAAAGATGTTATGATCAAGGATCTAAAAAATAGTTTTCAGGAAAAGCTAACTCTGGAACAGAATTATCAGATGCAAGAAGTGAAAGATCTGAATGGTAAATTATATTCAGTTTCTCAAAGTTGGAAGAGGAAAATAGATCTTAGAATCAAACATGCGGAAAAAAATTCTATGCAAGAAGAAGTTCTTAAGGGACAAGTAGAATCTCATAATGCTCATGAAGAAAAAATCAAAGCCATAGAGAAGAAAACAGAAGATCAGGATCAGCTTCTCAAACGTGCAGAGGAGGATCACAAGGAACTCATGAAACTCAAAACCATAGTGAAGAAGTTGATGCCGAAGGAGAAGGAAGGATAATCTTGTTCAATACCAATATTTTGTTATATTTCTTCCTAGTATAAGATTTTACAATCCTAATGAAATTTTAGGTTTCTCGTCTTTTGGTTTTTTAGTACTAATATTTATGGTACCGTATTTCCATTTTCATTTCCTTTAATCCTTTTTGAAAATCACTATGTGGGAGAAAGGAATGATAAAAAAGAATAAAAAATAAAATAAGAAATTTCCCTATGTAAGGGGGAGTTCATCATTGGGGATGTTCTTTTCCAAGAATATTTTAGTATGCAATAAAAATATATGTCTCAATCCAGAAATAAAAAATACGATCCTTAGTGTTTCTAAAGACTAAAGGGGAGTTAGTTGTATTCATCATTGCCCATGTGTTAAGGGAGATGTGTTTTATTTTTTATGTCCTTATATTAGTTTTTTTGTATGGATATTTGTGCTTTCCAAAAAGGGTGATATTGTTGAGTCAATAATTTTTCCTTATGACTTTTCCATTCCTTCACTTTTTGAAAATCACAAACACTCTATCTTATGAAAAAAAAATTCTCCCTATGTTTTATCCTTATCATGTTTTCATTGTTCATATAAAATTTTTTATAAACATAACTCATTTTCTTTCTAAGTATAATATTCAGTTTCTTATCTAAAACCTCAGAATCTTAGAAATAATTAGACATAGATAATTCTATTTTTAGGATAAAAATTCAGGTTCTGAATTCATAGAATTCAGACTCCGAACTTTCTGAGTTCAGACTCCAAATTCTTTGAATTCAATCATCGAACATTTTATGTTCAAACTCCGAATTATCTAAATTTAGACTCCGAACATTCTGAGTTCAGACTCTAAATTCTATGAGTTCAAACTCCAAAAATTATGAGATTAGACTCTGAATTATCCGAATTCAGACTCAGAACTTTCTGAATTCAGACTCTGGAATTCTGTAGTATTCAGGTTCTGAATTCTTTTGAAGGAAAAATCCGAAAACCCATGTCTTATAGACACTGAATGTGTTTTTGGTTAGACTCCGAATTTTTATTTTTTCCTTACACTTCGAAAAATGGATTTGGTTAAGAAACCATATTTTATGATTACTCTTATTATTGTTATAAAATGATGTCTCGTTTTCTGTTTCTAACCAACCTTTGTTTGAGTGAAACATGTACTGGTCTCTCCAAAATTCAAGGAAAAATATGACTGTTGGAGGATGGATCTGACCATTGATGATGTTCCTATAAAAAGGATATCATTTGAATGTGCTCAATAACTGTTCTACCACTCTAGAGATTACATGACACTGAAGTGATTTTTATAGATAGACTTTCATGCTTTGCACATAATGAACATCTTGTTTAGAGTTTCTTCATGAGACACTGAATGTTTCTGAGTACATTTGAGGGCTTCGAGGGATAGGAAGACACATGTGCCGACTTCTTTGATTTTAGAGGGCTTGCAGGAATAGAAAGAAAGACTCCAATATTTATATTGAGGGATTACCCTAGTGTGGGTACGATATACTTTCTTTAAAGTATAAATCAAGGGACCATTATCCAAGGTTTTTGGATACCCTTCTCTTTGGGTTAAAAGATTTACTACTTGTTACTTGTATTGTTTCAATTTTTCCATTGCATTTTGATTGATAAGGAAAGTATAATTATCTTATACATTATCATACTTGTAATCTGAGTAGTAAGATTCGATAGGCTTTAAGGAAGAATCATATCTTTGGAAACTTTTCGTAAGATTCATTTCTGGATCCAAATTTCCAAAATCAAGCATGTTTTTAGAACATAGTGGTTTTGTGAATTTACCTTGTTTAACATTGTTAAACATTACCATCAGTAAAATGTCCAAAAGAAAATTTTAATGTATTTAATCCACCCACTATTGTTTATTGAGAATCTACACTCATCATTTCAATCATATAAGGTGAATAGAGAAATTCAAACCTTTTTCATCATCCAAATGTTCTTTCTTTAACTCCGAACTGGATAAAACATATATCATTTTTCAAAAGATCACAATAACTTCTTCATTGACATTTAACTCCACGGATTTCCTTTTTCTAATAGTTTCCACTTTCTTCTGAATTCCAACATCATCCTTTTTAGAATCCTTTAACCTTTCCAAAAGATATGGTTGAACAATCATTTTTGAAAGGATTGATGATGTTCCCTTATTTATGATTCCCATGTCCATCTTCATAAAATCTAAGAAGATTAGATCTTTTTCAACTCCCATAAATTATATATTCACAGTTTCCTTTCTACTTAGAGCATTTTCCACCTTTTTCACTTTCCTAGGGTGGTACGTAATGGATTGAGAAGTCATAGTCTTTGATCATCTCTAACCATTTTCATTGGCGCATATTCAGCTCTTTCTATGTGAATATGTACTTGAGGCTTTAGTGATCTGTATATATTTCACACTTCTCCCCAATGAGGTAATTTCTCCAAATATTTAAATTTAAGATCACCGCAGCCAAATCCGAATTATGTGTTGGATTGTTCTGCTCGTGAAAATTTAATTTCCATGAAGCATAGCCATTGACATTGTCATTTTTCATCAACAAATATCCCAGGCCCTTCTTCGAAGCATCACTAAATACCAAAAACAATTCTCCACTTGGGGTTAATGTGAGTACGAATGCAGTGATAAGCCTCCCTTTAAACTCCTTTTATGATCTCTTCACACTCGTCACTCTAATAAAACATGACTCCCTTCTGAGTTAGCTTGGTAAGAGGGCTGGACAATCATGAGAAATTTCTCACAAATCAGCGATAATATCCAGCTAACCCCAAGAAGATACAGATATCCATAAAAAATGTTGGCCTCAACTATCCCACTATTACAACTATATTGGAGCGATCCCTACATATCCCATTGCTTGTGATGATAAGACCTAGGAATGAGACCACATTCAACCCGAACTCACACTTTATGTACTTTTCATAGAGATTCTCCTTTCTCACGGTCTCTAGTACAATGCTTAGAATATTCTCATACTACTCCTTGGTTTTGGAGAATATTATTTTAAGGTCTATAAAGACTAACACAAATTTTTAGAGGAAATATCTAAAGTCTCTATTCATCAAGTCCATGAATATTTCTGGAGAATTAGTGAGTCTGAAAGGCACTACTAAGAATTCATAATGCCTGTAGCTTGTACAAACAATAGTATTTGGGATATCATCCTTCTTCAACATTACTTGATAATATCTCAATCACAGATCTACCTTGAAGAAGTATTGTTCTCCACGTAGCTGATTTAACAAGTCATTAATTCATGGTAGAGGATACATTTTCTTTATCATGATTTTGTTGAGATCACGACAATCAATGCGAACGTGCATTGACACATCCTTCTTCTTGATGAAGTGGACTGGTGCACCCCATGATGAACCACTTGGGGGAATAAAACCTTTATCTAGATTCTTATATGGTTGTTTTTCATCTCCTCAAGCACCAAAACAACCATTCTATATGGAGTCTTGGATATTGAAAATACCCTAGGTATAAGATCAATTGAGAATTCAACATCTATTATAAGAGGAAGACTAAGAAATTCCCAAGGAAACCCATCAGCAAATTCCCTCAAAATAGGCATGTCTTAATGGATGGTTGCTTCCTTGGACTCAATCATCTGAGCTAGATACATGTTCTCATAGGGAAGTAATATCCATGCTTGAGATGATGGTATTGAGAAATATTCATCCTCCTCCCTGCACTTGTACAGAATCGGGTGTCGATTCTCCATATAGAGAGTTATTTCCCTCTCGCTAAAATTTATGTTGGATATATATAAGGAAAGAGGATACATGCTGATAATTGCATAAAATTCCACAAAATGGAGTATGACAAGGTTTTATAGGAAGTTCAATCCACAAATTATGACAGGGGAGGTGTCATATTCATTAGATGCAATTATTGCCCCATTTTCCATTCTCATAGACATCTTCACTTCCATGGTTTGTGGTGGTGTAGGGATTGTTCTACCAAATTTTGGGGATATAAAAGAATGTGTACAACCAGAATAAAAAATTACCTTAGCTACTCTTGAATTAATAACTAGTGTACTTGACACCACTTCATTGTCGGAGTTCAGTTCGGCAGTAGTGATGGAAAAATCTTGCCCTCGCTACCTTAGAGGATGTTAGTTTCCTCCAAAAACCCATGTCTTGGGGAACTAGTTTGAAAAGTGCCATGGTCTTTTGAAGTTGAAGCAATGAAAAATGAGTTGAGGTTCGAATAGAGTATTCCTCTCCTCAATCATAGGTGCAGTTTTCTCTTATCAACAGTTAATATCTAGGTCCCCTTATCTTCCACACCAAAAGCATTTCCTCATCCCATTCAGGAAATATTTTTGGTTCTTTTTTCTGCACCATTAGCAAGTGGGGTGCTTGATTTTCTTGGCACCATTGGATTTATCTATCGACTACTAGAATTTAAGTCCATCTTACGCTTTTTATCCATATGATACACCTAAGATTCTCTGATCTACATTCAAACTTTGAGGGCATATTGGACAATTTCCTCATAGATTTCAATGTCATGGATCATTAGGGAATTCCGTAGGCTAGGTTTTATCCAAACAAAAAACCTTTTAAACTTGCATTATGGGGTAAAGAAAAAGCCAAAGGCATATCGGGAAAGCCTTGTGATGTTTTCCTCATATGCTTCGAAGGATTCGTCAACATTTTTCTTGGGGGAAACAAATTCCCTATTCATCTTAAGTTGGAGGGTGTGAGGAAAATATTTTTCGAAAAACATTTTTTGGAAATCCTTCCATTACAATGTCCTGATATCGTCCTCAGGCTTCATATTTTTTTATCAATGTCCGCCACTGATCAGCTTCACCCTCTATATGATAAGCAGCCAGAAGCACCATCTCTTGTTCATAACATTGAATGATGGATAAGATCTTCCCAATGGAGTTGATCCACTGTTCAAAGATTTAAGGATCATATGATCCATTAAAAGTAGAAGGACTTTGTCTCATGAAGATCTTGATTAAAAATTGTTCTTTCTTAGGGGGTTTTGAACATTCCTCTTGACCCATTTTTCTGTTAAATACATGATTTAACTGAGTGTGTATCATGACACAGATCGTGACTCCCCCACCCATCAGATTGGGAATATAATTAGAGCAATCATCACATTGATCTTCGTATCGGTTGTTAGATTGATTCCTACTATTACCAGCCATTGGATGGAATAAAAATAATTTTTGGGGTAACTCATAAAGGCTAATCCAGACAAAAAAATGGATGACTTATAAGTTACTTTAATTTCCTTAACTTATGAATTTATAGGCTTCAATCTATGTTATCCATGATCTACTTCCCAACATATATTCTTAGGGGATTTTTTTATTCCCTTAATAATGGTTCATACTATGATTATGATTTTACCAAACCATATCCCCTAGGATTATCATAACCAAAGGTGCAACAAGGCCCGTTGTCGAGTACTCGCATACCTCAAGTCAATCCCGAAACTCCTGGTTAGAGTTTTTACTCCTAGGTACATCTGTGCTAGAGCCGCCTCTACATGTTTGTATATAGAATAGGATGTATTTTCTTGATAAACCATTAAACCAATACACACAAAAACTTAGGGATGTTTTTATTATACTTAGTCTTATACCAAATTCTTTAACAAGGATTTTCTAATCCTAATCCCAAAATGACTAAACCTATCCTCTGATACCAACTATAATAACCCCAGCCATTATTACACACATAAACATGATTTATTAAATAATAATGCCCCTAAAAAAACTTTAAGGATCAATATTACTAGTGTATTTGGGTATTAAGAACATTACATAACAACATAAAACATAAAACACAACATCTTTATTGAAATCGTCCTTGACATGACCACTACATTTCCCTGTACATAGCATTGCATGGGATAAACCGAGGACATGCATAAGAATAAGGTGATCTATAAAGATTAATAAGGGATTAAAAAAGGAATATGAAGAATATAATACATTTTATCCAAGAGTCATATCAATGGATAAAAATAGAAGAATGATCATAATGTCATTATAAAGAATGACTATCAAAACATGGAAATTGGGCAACAACATTTAACATGATATTTTCAAGAGCCAAGGCTCCTTGCTCATGGATAATGAGTAAAAACTCATTGCACATGAATTATCATGAGTAAAACCTCACTTCACTTTATGTATCAAGATACAAACCTTTACCCAATGCATTGGAGCGATATCGGGGCACACCCTTCTTAATCATTTCATTACATGCATAAGTGTTCCACATGGATCATATAACATGGATTCATTAAAAATAATCATTTATTCCACAATAATGGATTGTGTAATTAATAAATGAAACTACATAATCAATAATTAAATGTGAATAAAGTTGAATACCCTTTATAGATAAATGAGCATGGTATTCACTACACAATGACATTGGCTTGGAAAATAATAGTCCAATTTTGGCAGCATAACGACATGACATAAGAATTCATAAAAATGGTTGATGAGAGAGAAAGGAGAGTATCATAATATTTAAATGAAATGTACAGTAAGGGGGTTATATATATACATGTTCCAACATTGGTAATTGAACTTAGTTTCATAATACAAAAAAATTGCTCAAATGTGAATGAGGAGTGAGATATTCCTTAAGGAATTTCGGCATGGTAACAGGTGTACATGGGAGGCATTTATTAGAGATAAAGTGGTCTCCCATAATTAAAAAATAATGAGGAAAGTATGTGTGAGGGGAAAAATAATACCCAAACATTTATAATTGAAAATTAAAGGGAATAACAATATTAATAAACTTGAATAAAATGAGGAAGGAAGGAATCCCTTACATGGATGTATGATCCCAAAGGCTTGAGAGAGGCTTCAGAGAGAATTATAAAAATAATGAGGAACCTTGGGAGGATTTTTGAGAGAATAGGGTAGGGTTTGGTCGAGCTCCAAAAATTTTATGTGAATAGGAAGCATGATCTTGTGTGGGTTTATATATGGAAAGTGAGGGAATTCTTTATTATTTATGTTTTGGACCCTACACATTAAACTAACAAAAACAACAAACAATCCCTTGATTTTTGACCATGTTTATTTCAAAGAGGAGTGCAAAACAATATTTTATAAGTCCAATGACCAAACTTTTTCAAATAATTGGGTTTCTTATATGGACGCGAGTCACACTCTCGAGGAAATCAATTTAAATAGCTAAAATGTATTATAAGCCTTGGAGGGTCCACTAAGGATTAGTAAAATTAATCAAAAAAATCTAAAATCATATTATTTTAATGGTAAATCATATATTAGACGAAAATAATGTTTATATTATTTTATTACATCTATATTGGGTCATTATTATGTCATGAAACACATTATATAATTAAACGGTACTTAATTTTTACCCAAAAACTTGACTATCTCCAAAAATTATGATAAATTCACCATCGGATAATTTCGACATCTGGATTTGAAAAATAATATTCATTTTATCTAAATAATTTTATAAATATTTGAATTTTTATTTTTAAAATAAAAACCTGCATTTATCCAAAATTCATGGGTTTTTGACAAAAACTTATTTCAAACCATAATAAAAATCACAATTTCATTTATAAAAATTATATGACCATTTATATTTAACATAAAAATAATTTAGGGATAATGAGATTTTATTAAAATATTATTTATTTTAAAAAATTTATTAATTAATCAAAATTGATTTCAAAATTTAATACTAACTAAAAATACTATTTGTGATTGATAAACTATTTACAAAATAACAATAATAAAAAAATGAATGTCTATTCTCTATTCTATACAAACATAATTAACATAATCATGGTGCAAGGTATTTGTCACATAACCCCATAAAAATCCACATTGGACCTAAATGTATGGTGTGCGATGGTCACAAACTCTTTGGGTGGCTCAGATAACATTACACATGTGCTAATCTCTATCATCTTCCACTTCTCCTATAGAGGGTTCTGTTTGAGCTTAACATGTTGAATCTCGGCTTGGTCATTGTCAAGATCAAATCCAAATGATGCCACCTCCTTTCCAAGCTCTGAAAAATGGGATTCGTATGGAGAAATTCTACTAGATGAGGCCACCGCTTCCTTTGTCTGGGTAAATTGGATTCGTTAATGCCCTATATTTATACTAATCATGTGATCATTGTTCACTGGATATATTAGCAATGTTCATAATTCTTAACAGTATTTTGAAATAAAAATACCAAGGGAGTTCATATTTATATAACCATTTTACATATTAAGACATTTAATCAGATCAATATGAATTATCATTGATGATAGTTTGGGTCGTTACATCTCATCTGGCCTCCCTCCTAGAGTAAGTCCCAGTATCCCTATCGTTGGGCCATTGGCCATGTGTAAGCCCAATGGTATCTCTTGTGGATGCACTTTTTTTATACAATCCAAGTCTATTACCGCCACTTGTTTCTCACTCCAAGCATGACTCACATTGGATTAAAGTGAGCATTAACCCTGAAATACTCTATTGGTTGCCTTGGTGTGTAATCCCCATACCCCTCTCAGCCTAACAATGTGGACATTGATCTTTTCCCTTTCCAAGAAAGGTATGTAGGAAGCCTATCTAAGGTTCAAGCCAATTATCCCTCTGTCCTGGCCATTTCATGTCGATTCAGTTCTCATCCCGCATTATGATAAATTGTATTCCCCACTCATCCGACATGATATTAAACTATATCTCTAAACCACATGTGTTTTGATCCATGTCTCTTTAGACAGGGTATCTAAAATCCTCCCTAAGGTGCCACCCCAAACACAGGTAAACATCGGTGTCCCCTTTGTTGGGACCGACATCCTTCATTTACCTCTTAGTGTCATCAAACTAGTTCTCGGGAAGCAAACCGTGTTTAAGCCCCACACTCAATCCATTCTCCTCCAACTAAGAGTGTCCCCCTTACGAAGGGCTGCTAACCACACGTAAGACATGGAATATCATCTGGTTAAAGTCCGTTCTGTATACCCATTTCATATGCCCCCATATCTAAACTACCTAAACTTTGATCATTTCTTCTTTTGAGCATTGTACATAGGAAGCCTCTTTAAGGATCAAGACAATCACTCTTGTCCCATCTTGGTCTCTCCATTCAGCATTCGTGTTTCTGGAAGGTCATGCCCCAACCCGGAGGTTCTACTTCCTTAATGTCCCATCCATGCGCCCATTATCATGAGTCACCTCCTCATGTGACCCATCTCCCCACCGAATTATGTGGATTTGATTCCATGCCACGAGGATACATACGAAACCTCTTTAAGGTTGAAGAATTATATTGTCACCTCTATAATAGTTTTTGATTCCATTCGTATTGTTTCCATTCATTGATACATCAACCATATCCATCCTGACTTTACACAGGCTACTACATTCATGTGAAATCATGCCATCCATCTAGGTAGCTAACCATGTGTATGACCCATTCATCTCATTGCTCTTTGTCTGGGAAACTAAACACACATAAGCCCCATTATGACCTTGGTTTTTCCCAATTTCATACATTTAAATCCCAAGATTCTCCCTCTAGAACTACGTGTGTTTTTATCCATGTCTTCACTATAGGGTACATAGGAGGCCTCCACGAGTTACAATCCCAACCAATGGTAATCCTTGGTTTCCCGTTATCGAGACCCAATCATCCTCTTATATACCCTTTGAGGTGTGCATATCCGCCTACAAGGTGTGATATCTTACCTCTACAGGAAACACCACCTTCGATCCATCCTCATTGGGAATCTTGATCCACCCATTTGGTAAAACTTTCAAGTCCTCCTTCTAAGGGATTTACCCATCATATCTTCCCTCATCAATGTTCTAATCGGTCAGATATGTCTCTTCTAGATGTTAAACTCGCCGAATACCTCGTGTTAAACATTGGATGCCAGTGAAAACCAAAGATAAATGCCTATGGAATACAATTCCCCACACTTGATGTGGGATGCCTCGGGCTTCCGCACCCTCAAAAGGCATATCAATAGGGGATAATCTAGGTGTACCAGTGTTCTAGAACCCAGACACACCATCGATGCCCAATGTCACTACTCCCATGACTGAACTCTACTTCCAAGACTTGACCCCATGGAATTTCCTAACATAAGTAGTGTAATTAATCATCGTCCACAAAGATATGGCTCTAGGGAGAGTTTCACGTACAATGTCATAATCATTAAGGGAGACCTGTGCTAGGGGAAATTTCCAAGGAGGAATTCATGGAATAAGAAACCAACATCGCATCATCCTGTTTTGATCAAGGTTCAAACATCTCTGAATATGTGACAAATGTCACCTGCCTTAGGAATGTGGGAATACAGGGCAACGATTAGGGTGTCTTGAATAGAAAGATGTGGGCGCCCCAACGAAAGTGTCCAAAAGACTACAATAGAATAATATTAATGTAATAAATATGTTATATATGAAAAAATATATATTTTTATTCATCTAATATATTTTATTGGAATTATATATGAACAAAATGAATACCACACAAAAACCCATTATTTATATAAATTTATTTTTTCCACCTTATAATGGCTACCCTATTGTATATACAATTTCTAAACCAAATATATAATTTATTTGAAAAAAAACTCTTCTATTTAAATCGGGAAACTAAAATTTACTTTGTAGATTTTTTTATATTTTTTAGAAAAGCTTCATGTTTTGATGATTTGTGAAAATATTAAATTTTAATAAAAAAAAATTTTCACCAAATTAATTTATAGTGTTAAATTGTATTGTGGAATGGTTTTGAAGTAAAAATAGAATATTTTTTATCATTTAATCCAATTTATTTCATTTTAATAAATTATACCTTGAATCGAGATAAAAAAATTCTTTCATGCTTTTTCATGTTTAAACATTATTAACCTTTTTTCTCAACTCGTCAACAAGATTAATTTTTAATTAATTAATATAAATTCCGTGTTTTGAATTTTGAAAATTATATTTGATATTTGGAACCGGTGGATCAAAATTATCTGGATAGGTTTCTTTTTTTTGGCATATTAATAGTAAAATTTAGTAATATTTTATTTACCACTGTTATGGGTAAATAAGGTAATTAAAGGTGAAAATAATATTATAATACTATAACATTACCCTTAAAGTAGTATTAATTTTATTGGATGAGGTTTTCTATACCAAAAGGATCTGTTGTCCTAAATTCTAACCCTTTTTATGCCACATGTGTGAGAATATGAAATTTATAATATTTTATTTAAAGATACGTTACACATGTTATACTCATATTTTTAAAAAATTGTTACATTTTTAAAAAATTGTTATATAGAAGATAAATTCAACCTAAAAATAGTCATTTTAAATAAATTAAATTTACATTAATCATTTCAATTTATTTTTAAATATTTTGATGCGAAATAATTTAATTAAAGGCTTTAATATTAATGATGTCGTAATTTTTTAATCAATGGAAACATCAAATATATTTACTTATGAAAATTAAAATAAATATTATATCACATAATTAATAAAATCAACGAATTAAATTAATAACGTAGAAATATTAGTGATAAAATTGATATTTTTTCAATGTTATCGTGTTTTTAAGGTATTTTTTAAAATGCATATTTTGAATAGTGCCAAAATTGACATAAATTATTCATCAAAATGATTTATATTTTATTATATTATATAAAATTAATAATAATATATAATTCAACCAAAAAAATATATTAAGTTAAAATATGTCATCAATGATCCATTTGGGGTTATTTTGGCATTTTATTGTAACTATATTTACCGTAAAGAGTTAAAACCCTTGTTTTCACTGTAAGAGTTAATTGGTTTACCTAAGGGTAAAATCCAAATTATAAGATAAATATTGTGACCTAAACATGTCTAAAATTCATTAGATGATGTGATTTAGACCCATACTCATCTTATATCAACAATAAATTACTTTTGAATCATTTTTAATTAAATATTAATTTACAATGATTTAATATTATGAGAGTTTCCTAAATTACCTCTCACCTCAATTATAAATAGAAAAATCCACCCTCACATCTATTCATTACATTTATACATATATATATATAAAATTCCATTTTACATACTAAAATTACCTAGAAAAATTCTAGAGGATATGGTATTATCAAAAGTCCAACCCAAGTGCCCTAATAGGGGATCCATGGGAGGATCAATAAAGAATATGTAATCATCTTTACCGACCCATTCTAGTTAATTTTTTTTTATAATTCCACTTGTTGTTTTTTTTACTTTATAATTTAATAAATATAGTATTAATTATATTATTATATTTCATTTTGTAAATGTAACATCAATATCCATCATTTTATCTACCATACAAAAACCAAATCAACACATGTGTGTACGTATAGTTTATTGTATCCACACAGTGGTGTAATTTTTTGTTCATACCTAATTTATTTTTATAGGTATAATGAAGGATATAATGTTTTTCAATAATAAATATGACATGATATTGATACTTTATTATTAATATAACATTTATTTCTTTAACCTTTTACCATTATTGGGATGATATCGCCGCTTGTGTGTATGGACGACCTACTGTCTCCAAGATATGATGAGATTAATCTTCTACATTAACCATTCAAGAATGACTATAAAAATGTATAAAATTAATAAATATAAAATATAATAAATAATAATTCTATTTTATTCATATATAGGTATATTTGATTTACATTCTTCCGTTCTGTAGGATATGGAAACCAAAACAGCATCTACATGTACGTAGGAGTACCGTTAACATGAATGGTGTATTCTATTTAAAATATATATATTTTATAAATATTTATATATTAAATATATATGATATATTAATCACTTTTTAGATTCTATAAGTAAATAAATTAGGATCTTCTTAATAGTATCAAAAATAACAAGTCAAAAAATTTATGATGAACAATGCTGTTATTACCAAAAACACTGCTTTTAAAATGGAATTGCTGATAAATAGGTAATATAAAGTCATAAATGAATCATATATGATATAATAAAGAATATTATTATTCATTTATATGTTAATAATATGTTTAAAACCACTATACTATAGTTTTGGAAACATATATATGGAATCATAGATAAGGTAAGGGTTAATTTCAAAATTGCATTATAATTCAGGATTATTTATACATTAGTGTCTAATAGGGAATATTTATCATCAATGACCATGTTTCTTAAAAATATTTTCAATTTTTATTATTATTGTCCTACCTATTTGTTAAATCCTTAACCCATATTAAAAATTTTATAAAATGGTTTGAAAGTAATCTTTTTGTTATTTTCAAAATGTGGAACACTTTGAATTTACAAAAAAAATATAGAAATAATGTTTTTTAACTTATATGGAATATGAATATTTTAGTATCATCATAACACCTTGATGTTTTTAAGATTAATTAATAATTTAAAAATGTTATTTTAAAATAAAATTTTTATTTTCACAAATTCGAGACTTTATAATAACTTATTTCAATGTAAAAAAGGTTTTTTCTCTGAAGAAAATTTTAATAAATTTTAAGAGTATTTTCATCAATGTCAACATAGTTTTTTAGATATTATATTGGACTGAGTTTTATATCCTATGATATCATTTATAATATTTCATGTTTTTTATTTAGTTTCATTAGGGATGTTCTATTTTTTTACATTCATGGTTTAAGGCTTAAGTATTAAAATATCATATGCTAGTTTTAATACGAATGTTTATACTGATTGTGTTTCACTACCCATTTCAAATTAGGAATGTGTTATACTAAGTAAGTGATTGACATGGACCGTTATCGCCCCTTGATACATCAGAATGTGTCATTATGAAAACTAGTGTGTGTATTAGCTTTTGCCTTAATCGATTATGTATGGTGTATTTTACGAAGCATTGATGGTATTATTATGATGTTTGACATTGTGAATTACCTCATTATGAGATTATTTATTGATATTCGATGTGATTATTTGACTAGTAGAATATCCACTGTAATGTTTTTTGATGAAGTAATTATTTTATATGGTATTATTAATTCATTCCATATTATTCTCATGAAAATGTATAAATGGCTTGTGATTCACCTATTCACCATGCCATAATTATTATGCTTATTTATGATTAACTTTTATTGTTCTCATACCCATAATATGAATCTAAGCTCGCCCCTTTCTTATGTTTTATTTTCTGAGGATACCAATATGTGTATTTTGAATGATATGTATGGTTAATCATGGAGACTAATGGTATTCTATAAGGATTGTCAATGTTTTATATTATGTTTTTAATTTTCCTATAAGGTTTAGGAATATAATTTATTTTCTAAAACCGCTAAACTAGTCGGTCTTGCTGGATTTGATTCCTTGTAATCATACCATTGTATTAAAATAATGCATTGACTCCGAACATCTGTGGTTAGGGTGTTACAGAAATGGAAATTTTACAATTGGTTATGTGATAATCCAATGAAGAATAGATCCATGATAAAATATGGACAAGTGGTTTCATTATTACCTCCAATGCACTAGGTATGGAAGTTGATCATATTCCTATTCAATTTATAAGAGTTGCAAGTATGGAAGTCGACCACATTTTTTCCATTTGAGTATAATATTTTCCCAATTTACCAACTTATCTTTTATATTATTTCTTATGATATTTTATGAAAATATTTTTATTTTTTAAAAGTATGATAATGAATTTTTTGAATGATTCCCTTTTAAGGGTAAAAATGAATTTTGTAAGGAACTGTTTTATGGTTTATCACTGGACTAATTTTTTCTTTTCTTGTATATTCCTTACAGATATTTTTTTCTCATACAATGTTTTCAACTATTTTCATACGTTTTGAGGATTTTTTGTTATATGATTGAGGTGATGATGAAAATTATGAAAATAATTCATGATAAGAAACAGTGTCTTTTAATGGGGTTCTTTTGGTGGTATAAAATGTGTACTAAGTACAAGTTTCCACATGTAATTTATTTGTATACTATATAAGAGTTTTTAATAATTCTATAAAACTATACACCTAAAACTTATTTGGGAATGAAGGAAAATAATTTATACTCAAAAGTCACTAGAATAATTTATGTGTAAGGATGAGTAGATATGGCTAGGTTTAGAGTAGGGTTTAAACAAATTTTGAGATTAGGATGTTTTTTAAGAGTTGAGGATATCATCATGAGTTTTTCATTTTATGTTAGATCATATTTTTAATTTATTAAAAAACTCATTCTTATTCGTTATGTTATCAAATTTTTAGTTGTATAACGTTACATTAAGAGACATTCGTTTTTAATTTAATTATGGGTTATTAATTTTTGGGATGAAAAAATTAAAGGTATGAGATAAAATTTGACTTAAAAACATATTATGATTATTTTTTTTGACCTTAAAATATTTTTTTAATTTTATAAGAATTATATTATCAGATAAAAAATACAACCTGTTGGATGGGTTACAAACCACCGCATCTGGAAAGGTTGTGGGAATTTAACCCACAAATAATGAGAAACAAGGGCCCATCTCTTACCACTAGCCTAGGTGAATTCCCAATTAGAATGAATTATTATTTTTGGTTAAATGAGTTTATTTATTAATAATATGTTAATTATGGTAACATATGTTTTATTGAATAGATAACTATTGGATTGGGAAATGATTTGGTGACTATATGATTAGTGTTGTCGAAAAAGATGTTCACTATTTTGGGATTCCTATAAGATAAATCTAAATATTATACACTGGGATTTAAAAAGAGAGGTAATATAGGAAATATATTTTAGATAGATCTAACATTTTATAGTTGACTTATAGTTATTTGGGTTATTAATGGAAATAATTATAATATCTTGGAGATTATGTAATTTGGGAAATTGCATTTTTGTTATTGAAAATTAAGGGTGATTAACATTTTTTGGACATAAATGTTAAAAAATTCACAGAAGACTATGTTATAATATCTTTATGAATTATGTATTTTAATATTTGTTTAGTTTAGTTTTAATAATTTTATGGATAATTATTTGATTAATGGTTTATGTTTCATTTACGGTATTACTATTAAAATTTGTAGATTAAATGATGTTTTTCATCATATAATTGTTTCTTCGATTTCAACATTTTTTTAATTTTATCCCAGCCATTTTGTTTATCATTAATGTAAAAAACAATGGAGTAATAGATATTTAATATTTTTTTATTATTTTATTCTCTATAATTTGATTTTATAACTTTATTATTTGTAAATTTCATCAAAAATACTCATCCTTTGGAGAAAAATATATGGTTTGGGATGAAATATATTAATGGATGAAAAAAACATTTGAAGTAAATATATTTTTTTCTATTCTTATCTATGATGTAAATGAATTTCTGAACTCTATAAAAAGGTTCTTAAAAAAATATTATTTATTTTAATTTTTGAAATATATTAATGGATAAAACTCTATATATGAATTATGTATATTTATTTTTGTTCATATCTTGGATGTAAATTATTTTATCAACTCTATGAAAATGATCTTAAAAAATAGTTGGTTCCTTTTCATACAAAGAATTCAATAAACTTATAACTCATCATAGATTTATGGTTTTATGATTGATACCATTATAATGACAATGTTAGCTATCACACTCAAAAAGAATATGATATTTTCTTTTCACTTCGATGTTCACGATTTCATAGATGGAACCCTTGTTTGTATTATCTCAGGTGAACATCATACTTCCTTTTCTTTCTTTTAAAATTGATGTTTTATTAATACTTTTTATTATGTGGGATTTCAATAGGGCTATTTATACTAGTGAAACCTTAGTTACTAAGAATGAATTCAAAATTTTGAGGATGTAATTTCAAAAAAGTCATGGGGATAATGTAACATACTGAGAATTAAAATAAATACTATGTTCGAGAGCATACATGATAGTCCATGTCAAGATTAAAAAAATTAATAAATAATCTTATTTAAAATTTACCATTGTAACCAAGATGTTAGAATAGAGGGACTAAATACTATTAAAAATATTATAAAAATATGGTTTGAAAATATATATACAATGAATGCTTTGACCAATTAAGTATACATGAATGTAAAACACTTTTTAAAATTAAAGGAAATGTTTTTATAAAAAACTATTTTAATGTGAACTAGTGTGTTTTATACCAATAAATAAAATAATCAGTCATATTGGATTCTATTAATAGAATATATTTATAATATATTAAATCTAATTTTTAAAATTTATATTATGTCTTTCATAGATTTGGTATAAGAACATATTTAATTTCTTCTATAAAAGAATTAACTTTTAGAAGAGGATGTTTTCTTTCTTTTTGATGGAGAACCAATTTAAAATCTAGTTTTTGAAACATTAATAAATTATTATTGAAAAAAAAATTATTATTTTAAATAGAAGAAATTTTTTTTTATTTGGTATAATTTTTTATAAATTTCGGATAAGATTAATTTTTTGATGAATAGTAAAAACATATTGCAGATAAGATGGAAACTAATTCTCTATCAAATTTATTTATAGTGTTAAATAATATATTTTAATGGTATTATAAAATTTATTTATCCCTTAATCCAATTTTTGTTATTTTAATCAATTTCACATTAAATTTGGATATAAAAACATTTCAATCTTTTTGACATTTTTTCTTTAAAAACTTGTTTTCTCAATACTGCAAATGGAATAATTTTTAATTAATTTATATAATTTATGTTTCTACGCAATTTAAAAATAGATTCCATATTTTTTATTAGAAGTTAAAAATTCATTAAATTAGTCCCTTTTATTTTTTACATTATTAATATTAACTTTATTAATGTATTGATTACCACGTTTAAGGATAAATTAGGTAATTAAATGTAAATAATAATAATATAAATATTATTAAATTACCATTCCACATATCATAATTCCATTTTATGAGTTTTTAGACCAAAATAATCCTTGGTCCGATGTTATAAACTTTTTATTCCACTTAGATAAGGGTATGTTGTTTAAAATATTATATTTAATGAAATGTTAATTATGTCACACTCTTGTTTTTTACAAGTAATATTTTTAATATTGGGTTATACATTTGATATGTTGGAAAATAATATTATTTGAATATATAAAATGTTTATCTATATAATTTTAATTTATTTTTAATTTTTAGTGATTATATAATTACCATAAATATTGACATGATGATGATGTAATAATTATTTAATTAATTGGAGAATCAAGTAAATGACTTTAAAAATCTAAAAATAAAAATTATTTGATAAAATTAATGTAACACAATAATTTTATGGAATAATTCGACTTATTAGGGATTTAATAAAAGTTGTTTTTTCAATTTGTCATGTTTATTTGATAATTATAAAAAGTAGAGTGAGGAATAGTGTCAAAATTGACATTATTGATATTTTAAAATGAATAATGGTTTATTAAATGATATATAACTTCTAAAAATCTATATTTCAACCAACTAATTCAGATAAGACCCAAAATTTCCTCAATGAATCATTTAACAGTAATCTGAGATTTTATTTAAATTATATTAACCCTCAATGTTTAAATTACATGATTTAATGGTAAGAAATAAAGGTTAAATAATTATTAATGAAAAAACGTATGGATTACAAAAATAGTTAAAACATATATAATTTTTATTATATGAATTTATTTATACATAAAATAAAAACAAATTCTTAATAACCATTTTTAGAGCCATTTGGATTATAAAATATATTTTAAATAATTTAATATTTGGAAAATTTTAAAGAATGCCCCTCCCCTCTCCTATTAGAGGGAACCCATACCTCTCTATTATCAACATTTAAAACCCTATTTTTTCACCAACATATATCAAAATACGTTCCTATAATCCATATTCAAATTCACATGATATTATATTTTGAATAACACACTACTTGAAAGTGTTAAGGTGTTAATCAAAAAGTGAACATCCGATGAAGTCGTATCGTTTTTTAATTAAATGTTCATGTTTTATTCCTTCTTCCACATCCTTAAAAAGATATTCATTAAAGGTTAAATAAAAAATAATGTATCATAAATATAATTATATGCTATAATGTAAAAATCATCACCTAAATCTATCTCCAATTTCTTCAAATAGAAATGAATTAATCGTTCCTGCGTACGGAAGAATACCACATCGTGAACCGGTATAATTCATTTTCCATCAATGCCTCTCAAGTATGAATATAAAGATGGAATGATTTTTATATATGATATTAATGAATTTTTTATCATTATTTAATAATAATATATCAGTTCTTTTCATACCTTTACTTACACATTAAAATGATTATTTTGGCCATGTGTAAATGTGAACTATCGACTCCACGAAGCGACGCGATTTTCTTTTCATCACCAAATCACGTAAATAATATTTATAAGTATATTTTTAGTTATTTATAAGAAATTAACTATATTATTATTATTTTTGAAAGATAAAATATTAGTTACCTTCATTCCATATTGATCTTTGAAAAATGAAAATGTTACTCATGCATACGTACATCATACTATTTCCATGATTGTAACATAGTTCATTATACATACCCATATTAAATAAATGGATATAAATTTATTAATTATAAATAAATATTATTATTTCTTGAATGTTTTTATTGGAAAAACATACACATGTTTTTAGGATTAAGAGATCTCTTGTAATATAGCCTGGGTTGTCGAATCCTTAGAGACCTAAGAATTAACCAACAGTCATGTATATTCTATGGATCTTTTTGGCTATGAAGTGGCCATCTTGGGTTGATTTTATATGGGTTTATGAGAACTCTAATAGAATTAAGTGAATTCAATTTAAAAGAATGAGTTGATCCTAGGTTATCACTTGTGGTGGATTAGATGCATTTTCCTTTATCAATAATTTCAATTTATTATATTTGAGAAGGGTTCATTTAAGAAGATAAAAAACATAATAAAATACTAGTTTAATACCTACACACTTTTATACTAATCACCTATACACTTCAAGGATCAATATTTTGAGCACTTCACGTTAAAGGCTCGTATTAGAACTTGAAGTGTGGGGCCTTAAATTCAATAAGGACAAAGGAGTTTGAAGATCTTCAAAAAATCTCAATTAAAAGAAATGAGGCAAATTAATGGAGTGAGAAATAACATCAAATACCACCCCTAGTTACATCCTCAGATCATCCCATAAGTTGGTTATCCCTCCATTGATTCTATGGTTTCAATGGAAGTGGAATGTAAATTAATGAGGGGGGAATTGAAGAAGTAAAAAAAAGACAATGAAATAATGATCACTCCACCATTGTGTGATAATTTCACAGGTTCGGTGTTTAAAAATTCACACCTTGAACAAAAAAAATAAATATGATATTAATAAGAGAAAAATAAGAGTATGATAAGAAATTTTATTAGGAAACTAAGGTGAATTGAACAATATACATATGAAAGACAAACATGAGACCACAAAATCGCAGCATTACATTACAATGGAAGAAAGATCAAAAGTTCCCACAATAATCAAAAACCACTACCTTAAATAGGTATTTTGAGATTCATTGGTCGATCCCCCATCTGTCCATGTCTCCTCAATTAATGGTGGTAGGCCTAGGGTGGTGGAATGTAAGGGATAAGAGACTTTTCCACCCTTGACCTGTAGTTGCATCTAGCTTTCATACACTGAATAGTGGTGCCTAGATGGCCTTTGAGATGCCCGAATTGGAGTGGGAAATACAGAACATAAATGGTTCTCTTGATGTTCCCTAACTGTATGTAATGTTTCAGCCCAAAATATTTTATGTATTTCGAGATATGTTTAAATTGGTGGGCTATTTTTCTGGCCGCAGAATCTGGTTGAGAAATTTATCTTCACCTTGGTCCTCCTGGAACCCCATTAAAACATTAGAGTTATCTTTGGAAACTATTGAATTAAATGTTCCTCATGATTTCCTATATCTTCAGGTATATTTTGAGAAACATTTTTCTTGTATCTTGGTCCCTACAGTCTCATTATTGGGTTGTTGTATTGTTTTTGTTTCCCAGAATCTATTGGGATGAAAACCCATTTTGGTGGACTTCCAATGTAAATCTTCATATACATAAAAAGTATGAATTGTTAATTTTAGCATGAGAGACCTCAAAAAAAACATGAAAAATAAAATCAAGGCCATTTTGTGTACATTAAATTATGTTAAAAAAATGTTCCATGTAATAGTTCATTTTTAGATGTAATTACAATTATAATATGAAATAATGTTCAAAGTGTAAAATTCACTAAAATGGAGATTCTGATTAATAAAGAATATGAATATTATATATTTTAACAATTAATATTAGCCTCATTCAGTGTCTAATCGCACCCCCAACCTGAGTTTTCCTAGTCTTGAGGAAAAATGTATCTCAAAAATATGAAATTCGAATTCCGTTTTCCAAAAACGTTTTAATACACAATGATCACCAAAAACACGTATACCAAACTACTATAAAACCAATCAAAATATTTTAATATAACATATTTTCAGATGTAGATCACAATCCCATGCCCATTCCATTGATCAAATTCATCGCCATATTTCATCCAATATCAATTAAGTATAAGGATGAGTTGTGTATCATGATAGACATAGAGGTTCATCATTATTCAAGGGGGAAATGACAGAAGTTCTAGGTGGAATCACATTTCAATATTAAGATGATTGTTCAATTTTTTTCAATATTTCCCTAGAAAATGAATTTTCACTCAAAAGAGTCAACCCATGTAGTGAGACATTGCCGAATGACTCCCATGCTCAAAGATCTTAGGGCACCAAGTGAAGCCTAGATACTCGTGCATCATCTCAAGTTAACTTAGTAAAAAACAATGTCAAATTACCACAAATAGTGATAAAATTACAAACTATGGTCCATAAAACTATGGATTCATGATCCCAAAGTGCCAAAAGCCACACATTAGGTCATTTCATTACTCTACACGCAAATTTATTGTTTTTTACTTTTTTGAATACTTATATTAAAACTAAAATGGTCACCAAAACTATTCTATTTATTTAGGAGACCCCATGAACTCAAAATAAAACCCCACTATCCCATGGATGGGTGTTGTGATCTGTTTGTTTCTATTTGGATGAAAATATAAACGATTAAATTTCATATTAGACAGCCGCACTTTCCCAAATTAGTGCTCATTAAATTATACATGGATTAAAATTTTAATTATGGAATGCTATATTATTTATTTTTCAGTTTCAAAGTGTTCAATGTGTATTATCATGTTCAAATTTAATGGAATTTTTCTTTACATTTACACTTTTTTTTTCAAATCATTTTTTTCACACAAATGCAATTTTTTTTACACAAAATCAAAATGTTTATTTCATCTCTCCTCCCCAACATAAAATAAAATTGTGACCAGTGATTGAATAAGAGAGAATTTAAATGTGGGTAGAGGAAGATAAGGGGAGTTAAAAAAGGAAAAAAATGAGGATCATGGAATAAAGTCACCTGGTGGTTGAAGTTGATGTTTGTGATACTCCAATTTAGTTCTTTGATATCCAAGTCAGTCTCAGTGTTCCCTAGTGGAAAAAAGAAAAAAAACAAAACAAAAAAACACAATATATATATATATATAATAATAAAATTAAAATATAATTATCTATACAAAAATTATAGGAAATGGAAGCACTATAACCCATTTTTTAGTGGTAGGTGCACTCCCTTGTCTCCCTTCGGTCCTAGGTTCATGTCCCCATGGCTTCGCCAGTTGTGATGTGGTTTACCCTTTGACCTACTACATGTCATTATATATATATATAATTATTGTTATATATATATTTTATATTTTTATTTTAACCTACAAATAGTTAACAATAAACTGATGATGCAATGTCTTCTTTTTAAATTTCTGGGTAAGGTATTACTCAAGGATCACACCACGTGACATAGATGAATATGGAACTCCCCTTTCATACCCATCCATATTCATAATAGAAGAACATTTCAATAGTCTATGGTACTATCATATGTGTAGTAAAGTATTTTTTCAATATAAAATTGACTTATTATTCCTATTTAAAAAAACATGATTCAAAAAGTTGAAAACCACGAGTTGCCTCCCATGAAGCGCTTTGGTTTAATGTCACTAGCATGACATAGAAACTTAATTATTTATGTATTATACTCATCTATGGTTGGTTCACATAAATTTTCATCAAATTTTTTTTAATGGTTCAATGAATGGTTTTACTCTATGACCATTAACTTTCAAGGCTTGACCACTGGTGGAATCTTGAATTTCTACAGCCCCATGGGGGTACACCTTATGAACTATGTATGGACCTGACCATCAAAACATCTAAATTCATGGTTGTAAATGAATTTTATAATTACACAAAATAATACGTTTACCCCGTACAATGTATTTGGTTTTATGATTTTGAGATTGGTAGGCTTGTACTTTAGCATTAATGATCCTTGAATTTTCATAAGCCTCCTTCCTAAGTTCCTCAAGTTCATTAAGATCTAATTTCCTTTTTGTTTCGGCCAATGAGAGGTCATAATTCATTTTCCTAATTCCCCAAAAGGCCTTATGTTCATTCTCTACTGGAAAATGGCATGCTTTACAATAAACTAACGAATATGGGGACATTCCTCAAATTGTTTTATATATAGTTCGATATACCCGAAGAGCATCTAAGAGTTTTCTCGGCCAATATTTCCTAGATTAATTAAGAGTTTTCTCAATAATTTCTATGATTTCTCGATTGGCTAACTCAGCTTGACCATTGGTCGGTGGGTGGTAAGAAGCGGACACTTTTTGAGAAATTCTATATTTTTCCATGAGTGCTACGAATGGGTGATTGAAAAAATGAGTTCCACAATCACTAATGATAGCCCTATAAATTCCAAATCTAGAGTGGATGTTTTCCTTGAGAGATCTAATCATATTTTGACGATGATTTGATTTTTTAGGAATGGCCTCATCCCATTTCGAGACATAATTGACAGCTAAAATGATGTACACATATCCCCTATAGTTTGGTAAGGGACCCATGAAATCGATTCCCTAGCAATAAAATATTTCATCCACTGAGATGGGAGTGAGTTTCATTTGATTCCTTTTTGTGATGGACCCTACTTGTTGACACATAGGAAAACTTTGAAAAATTGTGTAGGATTCCCTGGAGAGGGTGGTCCAGAAGAGACCACACTAAAAAATCTTAGTAGATGTGTTCTTAGAGGAAATGTGGCCCCCACATGCCTCACTATGATAGAATTTAAGGATAGAATCTTGTTCAGATTCTGGGACAGACCTCCTAATGACTAGGTCAAGATAGAACTTATAGATGTATGGATCATGAAACACATAGTGCATGAAATCAAAAAGGAATTTCCTTTGAGCATGAGTCCCTAAGAATTTTTTGAATTACTCATGTTATTAAGAAGGTTTCTATGTCAGCATACCATGGGAAATCACTCACTGAATAGAGGTGCTCATTAAGAAATGAATTGGACACCAAAAGTTGATTTGAGTGGTCTTTGAATTCCTTGCAAGAGAGATGATCAGCTAAAATATTATAAACACCCTTTATATCCGTGATTGTGAGGCCAAATTCTTATATTATAAGGACCAAAATAATCTATCTAGCCTTGGAATCATGTTTTAGGAAGAGGTATTTTAGAGGAGAATGGTCAGTGAACATAGTTATGGTGGATCCTAAGAGGTAGGACCTAAACTTCTCTAAGGAAAACACAACAGCATGTAACTCCTTATTAGTGGAGGTGTAGTTGATTTGTGCATCATTTAAAGATTTTCTTGCATAAGCAATGACATATGGATTTTTCTCACACCGTTGTACTAAGAATGATCCTACCAGGAAGTCACTCGTATCACACATGAGCTCAAAAAGATGTTTCCAATTTGGTGACTGCATGACAGGTGGAGAGATAAGAGCTGATTTGAGTGTGGAGACTGATTCCTATCCCTAAAAATGGAGCATCATTTACCAAAAGTGCACAAAGTGGTCGGGAAATATAGCTGAAATTCCTAATGAACATTCTATATAGACCTAAATGTCCTAAGAACGAACTCACTTCTTTTATAGTTATGGGTGATGGAAGGTGAAAAATGATGTCAAACATGGCATTATCAACTTAAATCTGTCTACTAGAGACTATATGGCCAAGGAATAGTCCCTCTTTAACCATGAAATGACATTTTTCCTAGTTAAGGAATAAGTACTTGTGTTCACATATTGACACGACTCTCTCCACATTCCTCATACATCCCTCATATTTATCCCCAAAAAAAGAGAAGTCATCCATGAAGACCTCTAGAAAATCCTCTACCGTGTCTGAGAATATTCCCATCATGCACCGATGGAAGGTCTCAAGGCCATTACATAACCCTAAGGGAATGAGTCTGAATGAAAAGGTGACCAATGGTCATGTGAATGTGTTCTTCCTTTGAACCTATAGGGATACCTCAATTTGATTATACCTCGAGTACCCATCTAGGAAACAATAGAAGGCATGATCTACGAATCACTCAAGGACATGGTCAATGAATGGTAAGGGGAAAGAGTCCTTCTTGGTAAATGATTTTAGATTCCTATAGACGATACAGAATATCCAACTACCACTCACCCTTGTGGGAAGTAATTATCCATCCTTATTAGATATCATTGTGATTCCGTCTTTTTTTGGAACCACTTGGATTGGGCTGAACCACTCACTCTCATCAATGGGATATATGATACTGGCTTTTAACAATTTTAGAAGTTCTTTTCTCACTACTTTCTTGAGATTAGGACTGAGTCACCATTGAGTTTGATGACATGGAATTAAATCAGATTCTAGAACAATCCTATGAGTCCCGATAAGTGGCATAATCCCAAGAATATCATACAGGGTCCATCAAATGGATTTCTGGTGTTTCCCAATGACATATAGATTAATACACTCATGATTGGATTGAAGAGAAGAAGAAATGACAATAGGATTTGTTCCATTTTCTCTTAGGAAGGCATACTTATGTGAAGAAGGAAGTTATTTCAATTCAAGATCCATTTGGTTCAAAATTTCTGAAGAATATTGGGACATTGGCTCAAGATCAATTTCTTTTTTAGAGTTTCACATAGGATTGATTACCCATGTGTAGATGTCTCGACAACTAGATTGTATTGATCAGATTTAGGGAAGGATGTTAGAGTGGTCTACATGAATGGGGTTTCCTGAAAGATTTCATGGATTTTTGGTCTTATGATTTCATCGTAGGAGCAATCTAAAAGCGATTCTTGCTAAGGAGATAAAATTCTTTCATGCGAATAAAGGAAATTAATCTCATCCCGACTTAAACATTCCACCAATATTCCTTGATGTTCTATGGATTCATTATCAATGCTTCCTACCATGTTTACTTCATGAATTTCGTCATCATCCCCTATTTGTGAGCTTTCATTATAGATGTTCAAGTCTAGACACATGTTTCCAAATGTGATGGTCATGTTCCCATTTCAGACTGAAATAACAGAGTTGATTATTGAAAGGATGGGATGACAAAGGATGATTGGATTTGTTCCTTATTTTCTAATTCAGGATTTTTTTTCAAGGACAATGAAGTTAGCATGGTAGATGAAGTATTCTACTTTTACCATAACATCCTTTAAAATCCCCTTTGGAAACCTAATGCTACGATCATAAAGTTGAAGTGTGAAAGATGTGGTTTAGAGGTCTTTCAGGCCTAAATAGTAGTACACAATGAGATTAACACTAGAACCTAGGCCACACAAGGATTTAAAAACTTTGTTCTCTCCTAGTTCAACATTGATTTAAGGACATCCTGGCTCATTCATCTAGGGTGGAAGAGTTCCTTGGATTGTTATTCTAACTTCTATTGCTAGATGGACTTGGTTCTTTTGTGAGAATTTAATTTTAAATGTGCAGATGTACTTAATATATTTTCAGTAGGCAGGAATGGTTTGGATTGCATCAAGAAGTGTAATTTTCAACTTAACATGAGAGAAGATTCCCCTCAATGTTTCATTTAGTTATGATTTAGTTTTTCATCACATGTGTTGAGGAAAGGGTGCATGTTTTTTCATTTTTTAGTGAGGTTGTAGTTCCATAACATTTTCATTGAAGTTTTAAGAATCTATAGGTGTTTCTTCATCATTTTTATGCATTTTTGAACCTTTTAATGGTTCTATAATGGCTTGTTCAGGTTTCTTAATGGATTTACCACTTCTTAAAATAGTTACTACATGGAGTTGTTCATGAGTGGTTTTTGTGTAACTAGATTCTCCCCTTAAAGATGAGGATGGTACCGCCTGATTAGGCATGGGTGACTTCCCAGTTTTTATGGTTTGAAGATCTTGTTTAAGGGATGAGAATTTTGAGTTCATTTTGTCCACTTTTTTAAACAACTTTTCAATGATTGGAAGAGGGATAGATTGAGTAGGGGCTTGTGCTGGTTGGTTTAACCAAGGAGGATACTTTGGTTATTGGAGGTTTTTTTGGTATTGGATAAAAGGATGTGGGTATTGGACTGTTTGTGGTTGTAATTGGTTATGGTTTTGGAAATTCTGTGTAGGGTAGGGTTTTGGTCCTTTTGGTTGGTTAGGTTGTTGGTTATCTTTCCAGCGGAAGCCTTTGTGATCATTATACCTTAGGTTGAATGTGTTTTTGTATTAGGGATTTTGTATGTTTAGAGAATTGACCTTCATTGGTGGTCCTCCAAGAAGAGAATCTTTAATGGTAGGGATGGTTGGGCAGTTTTCAGTCTTGTGGTCATGTTCGCCACAAATTGTGCACACAAGGTCAAAAGTTTGAATTTGACATACCTACCAAATATCAATCTCCTCGACCTTCCTAGTGAGCGCAAAAAGTTTCTCACTAAGTCTTTCCTACTCCCTAAGTGTGTGAATTCTACTAGATTTTGGTGGCTTCTCATAGTAAGGTGATGTTCGACATGTTTGATTTTGTTCAGTAAGGCTTTCTAGATACTCATAAGCGTCATTTGGGTCTTTTTATGAAATTTATATTTTACATCATGTCAATGAATTGTTTGTTCCCCAGACCCAACCCTTCATAGAAAATTCCCACTTGTTCAAGAATAGAAAAACCATGGAGTGGAACAATTTTTAGAGGGACTTTGAACCTCTGCCATGTTTCTTAGAATGACCCTCCCTCTTTTTCAAAAAAGTGTTGGATGCTATAGGGACCCGAAGCTTGACGTACATTAACATTGCATTACATTTTCGTAATACTTAGTACATAAAAAAAACACACACACAAGGACCGTAATAGTTTAGTGTCTTTGGAAACTCGGAGTATAATCTTCTAATCCTGGTGAAAGATCTTCAACATCTCCCATAAAGTTCTTCCCTTTTTTTAATACCTAAAACCTTTCTTTATATCCTGGTGAAAAGTAAACATAAAAGGTGAGCTCAAATGCTCAGTAAGGGTAAACAAAAGAAATATCAATCACATCATATTCATAAGAACATAACATTTTGGAAATCTTAACCTGCAAAAGAGAGCATAATTTCATAACATGGGATAAATCATAGTAGTGAAATGAAATCCCAATAATCATAACTTAAAACATGAAACATTGTGTCATACACACATAATCATAAAGAATCATTTCTTGTTAGTCAAGACTCATTGCCAAGACTATCTTAGTAGACAAAGTCCCTTTCGGAACCGAGTCACCCTCGTTTCAGTCCTGTTTCACTGAACCGGTATAACCTACCATTCCAGCCATGTCTATCTCATGAGATATAAAATCTTTACCCAATGCATTGGAGGGAGATATAGGTCCCACCCATCTCATAATGATACCATTCTTATGTGTGCCACAAAAATCATAAATCATACATCATTGCATAACCCATGTAATAAAAATGGGAATCTTAAACATCGTGACATCATAAAACAATTCATATAAGATAAAGTAATTCATAAAAATATAATTCCATCACAAAATAATCAAATCAATGTAATAATAGGGATAAAAACATAACCCTTTATTATCTTAGATGGAAAATAATTTTGATAAAACACTTGAACTCCATTCTTGAGGAAAATATCCTTTCTTCTTCAAAAACATTTTTTCCTTTCTTAACATGTCATAAAACTTTAAACTAAAAGAAGTTGATTAAAAATAAACTTGAAAACTTGTAAAGGATGCTTCTTAGAAATAATGTTTTAAAAATCCATTCATGTCGTATAAGTTAAAAAAAATATTCTTCATACTTTTGTCGGAAAAGTCAAAAAGTACCTCGTACGAAAAACGACAAAAAAATTCCATTCATATCATTTACTAAAAACTCACCGAAGGGTAAAATTGGATTTAAACCATTGTACGTGGATGGAAATAATATTACATATTGAGGAAACATGGATGTGTATGATAAAATACACCCCAGTAAATACCAAAGTATAAACAATCTCGGATAAAATGAGATTGTGATATATTCCCTTACCTTAGGTCTGATTTGCTTCGTAAGTGTCCGAAACTCCTGTATAATGATTTAAATAATGTCATTTACTTATTACAGAATCATATTCATTGTTATGATATCATATATGGTTCACTTATGACTTTATATTACCCGTTCTTTTGTAAATTCCATGTTAAAGAGTGTTTTGGGTAAAATTGTTTCATTTATCATAGGTGTTTGGACTTGTTGTTCTTGACATTATTATTACTTATATCATGATTTACATACTTCCAGAATATAAAATATGATTTATATATCATATATATTCAGTATATATATATATATATAATAGATAGATAAATGAAAAGAAACACACCTCTCATGGAGACGGTAGTCTGTACGTACGCATGAACGCTATTTTCCTTTCCTTATTGTCTTGAATGGAAGTAAGTAGATGACATATATATATATACATAAATCTAGTAGATTTACCATGTCATATATTTCATGATTACTTATTATATATACTTTATAATCATTCATGAATGGTTAAAGTGGAGAATGAATCTCATCGCGTCGTGGAGACGGTAGTCCGTACGTACGCACGAGCGATGATATCGTTCTCGTGATCGTGGGACTGTATTGGAGTGTATGTATACTATTTAAGAATCAATATCACTTTATAATATTCATATATAGTCCTTATTTACACCATTATACCCATCCAAGTAAGGTAGTGGTGGAAAATAGATTACACCACGGCGTGGAGACGGTATTCCGTACGTACGCACGCGCGGTGATTTCTTTTTCCGTGGGATGGATAGATGGTGAAATAGGGTTGTTTCATACTTATAATAACATATCAGTATATGAGTGATACTTATGTTATTACTTCATAATGAAACAACTAAAGAAGGAGAAGTGGAAGAAGAAATAAAGATGAAAGAATCGGTAACGGACATTACCTCTTCTTTGAAGTGCTTCTTTGAGACCTTCTTTTAGGGCACTAAAATTGGTCTTTGTGGAAGACCAGAACCTCTAGGATGTTTCTAGGGAAGTGGAGAAGAGAATTTGGCAGGGGTTGTCCGAGCTTGAAGGCTCAAAGTTGTGTGAGGAAGAGAGGGAGGAGGTTCCCTTTTATAAGGGAGGAGAGGGGAACCTTTGGAATAACTAAAAACATTATTTTATTATAAAGTCAAGTTCGGTTTTAAATAGCTCCAAATTGATTTATTTCGAGGATAAGGTGGGGATGGGTCTAAATCCTCTCATCCAATATAATTTAGACAAGTTTAGGTTCCTATTTTAACATTATCATTTAGATTTAACATTAAGTTAAATAATTTTACTTTTACCGTGTCTTCTTGTGTTCTAACACTATAAGGTTAATAAACTTACTATAAGAAGCCAAACGAACCCCAAATTGTTTATATATAACCTTATCTAAGTCATTTGGCCGAACCTTATATTTTTAGGAATAAAATATCAATTAATAATATAATATTTGTTTTAAAAACTATTTTATGTCAATTTTGACACTATTTAGTAATTGATTTTTGTGAAAATCATAACAGAATGATAAGTTAAAAAAAGTTAATTAAATCAATACTAACATGTCATATTAACCTATTCATAAAAAGTCTCAAATTATATTTATTTGGGTATTTATAACATCAATTATGTCAATATTTCATTAATAAGATAATTACTGCATCATCGTTGTGTCATAAATAAATTAAATTATTTAATGTCTAAAAATTACAAATAAAATACCATTATGTAGGAAATCGTTTTACATTTCTATTTAATATTTACAATCAAATTTATCTTGTGTATAACCCTATATTAAAAATGATTTAGTAAATAAACATTGATTTTAACTCTTTTAACTCTTCTTTGAATTAAATAATAATAAATGTCCTAATCTAATCCAAGTGGGCCTAAATGGTCATATTTTATTCCTAATATTGTTTTTGGTCGAATTACACTTATCCAATAGAATATGGACATGTGTTAGGGTAATAATAATATCATTTTTACCCTTAATTACCCTATTTACTTTTAACCGTGGTAAATAAAAGTAAAAAGTTACTATTCATCAAAAATTATTTTCATCTCATTGAACCACATTTTACATACTGACATCAACCATGTCTCTCAGATTTTTGAAATTCCACTCACAGAAGCGGTAAAATTAAGTTTTATGAACAATTTAGTATTTTTAACTACCACTTAGTGGTTTCACTATTCATCAAAAATTGAAAGTTTTCAGAAAAATACCAAAAATTAGGCCTAAGATATATTTGATATTATGAACTCAAAAATGATTTCTATTTTACCAAATTCAAAACATATCAATTGCATTAATTAATTTAAAAATTAATTCCCGTCGTCAAAACAAAAGGCGTGTTTTTAAGAGATAATAACTATCAAAAGATTGACACTTGTTTATAACTGGTTTAAATGTGAAATTACATAAAATAACCAACATTGTATTAAATTGTAAAAATATATTCTAAATATACTTTAAAACCACTCAAATTAATAATTTATCACTATTAATTATTTCGATTGAAAAAGTTGTTTTTAATTAAAATTTAGTAATTTTCACTATTCATCAAAATATGAAAGTTATCCGAAAATCACCAAAATTTCACCCTAAGCTAATTTCGATATTCCGAATCCATAAATGAAGTCCATTTTGAAAAATAAAATTTACAAAATTTCAAAAAGTGGTTATTACTATTAATAACGGCTAGTTTTAATAATATCTTAATAGCATATCGTTGTTTAGCGAAACTCGGTATTGCGTACAACACACGCTATCGTGGAAGGTCGCGATTTCGTGTAATTCAAGCCAGGTCAGAGATGTGTGTTGTGAAAGCTCCTTTTGGTGTAGCGTATAACACAAGACATTAATGAAATTAAAAAGAATATTTTTCATAAAATCCCGGGGTGTTACAATCTACCCCCCTTAAAATGAATTTCGCCCTCGAAATTCGTCGGGGTTATAAATGGTTTACTATTCGAAAGTTTCTTTAATAGAAACCCACATCGTAAAAAGAAATACCAAAACCAATCTTTAAAAACAAAAGTATGAAACGTAACGGTTACCCAAATAAACTAATCACTCGGTTTCCACATAGGTGAAAATATGGATATGGAAGAAAAATCTAACCATCATGTTCTGATGGAGAGTGGTAGAGAACATGGCTATGGAAAATCCAACAATCAAAAATCCATAAATTTGTGACGATCTAAGGTACGATCTGATTAATCAGATATAAGAGCACTAGGACAACATTTTTGGTTTTCAAGATCGTTTCCCTAAAGTTAAAGAATTTGAATTAGAATAAATACATACTTTATTTTGGTACAATCTCACTGTTGTTCGTGCCTTGAACAATTTCCACTTCATCTCTTAAATAAATGAAGTTGAATTTGTTATTCATGAAGTGTTAATATGACACATCATTCCATCTGTCTCAAACAAAAGGTTAGCAAAAGTTATTAAATATACATAAGTCATTCTTTAGTGAGATTAATCATATATGGTTCCTAAAATGGAATTACACTTCATATATCATACCGCTTAATAAAATAAAACTAGTTTATACTAAACAGGGACTTCCTGTAGGCCAGTGGTAGGCGATAAAGGCCAGTCGCACTTCGTTTGTGGGTTCGATTCCCACGGCCTTGTCTGACGTGATGGGTTGTCGCCCGTCCTGCAGGTTGTCCTTTTTCTAAAACTATATTACTATAACATCCCATCAATAATATCAAAAAACTTCTATCCTTAAATAATACTATCTTATGTCCAACATAATCCATTCCAATCTTCAGGCTTATCCATAATACTGAAGTCCACTCTCATAATATAGTGAAAACAATTACCAGGGATTTAATACCATCGTTGATCCCCATATATCATAAGATATGTCTTGTTGGTCACATTCCAATCATGTGAATACCTTAATCATGTATTCTCTTGAAAAATGAATACCAATTAAACCTTAGTGAAAACATGAATGCTGTCAAAAGTTAACTCTTTACACATACCAAAATCCAAAAATTCTATATACTCAAACCATGATATCACTTAGTCCTTATATCAATCATGAGCCCATGAATACTGTCAAACATTTCATTTTCTGTTTATCACTTCATTATGCGCATATCATCTACTTTCCAAAAAATATCTGAATAACCTTTCATTGTTACTCATACCATTCATCATAAACATTCAAAACTTAAGGAAATACAACAGTGTAACAATCCTTAGATGTCTTTTTATTCTATATTACAACATTACACATGATAAACATGTAATCATTCCACTACTTTCTTAAACCATTGACCGAGCTTCAACAATTCTTTCATCTCACATATCATTTGTAGTCTCTTCATCATCATCAACAAAAAATACTACCCATACGACCATATCGATTCTCTTCAAGAGACATTCCCTTAGGGCATTGGTTTGTATAATGCCCGTACATTCCACATTTAAAAAATTTAACCATTTTTGATGTCGTAGCAACACCATTAACCTCATACATGGTGTTAACTGAAACTTTTCAATTGCACTTACTGGCTTTGTGTCCTTCTTTTCCACACCCAATGCATCTTCCAGTTCCTTTGAAACATTCTCCTTGATGCCTCTTCCCACATTATTTACATAGGGGAAATTGAACTTTCTTTCCTCTATGATCATCATGAAAATCCATCTTTCTCTTATTAGCTGAGTCAGGAAACTTACCAAATTTTACTTTATTGATCATATTACGAGATTGCTGATTCGACATAATAATGATGTTTGGACTTCCAAATCCCATTTCATTTGATTTATTATGAAGAATATCATTCCATTGTCCATCATATCCTCCATTATCTTGAATCATCTTATTTCCAGCCATTTTCTAAAACCCAAAAAAGAATAGTGTGAGATGCAAAAATCATAATAAAGGGAGAGTAACTTCAATATCTAACATCTTAGGTTAAATTCTAAGATCGTTACCGTAGTTCTAGGACTATATCCTATATGTAAACCTATCCTTAGGGACATCCCTAGACATGCCGTAGAAATATCTCTAGGGATCTCACTAACGTTTTCGCGTCCTAGTTTCCAAAGGTTGACTAAACCTTTCCTCTGATACCAACTGTAGAGACCCGAAGCTTGACGTACATTGAAATTAAATTACATTTACGGAATACTTAGTACATAACAAAAACACACACACAAGGACCGTAATAGTTTAGTGTCTTTGGAAACTCAGAGTATAATCTTCTAATCCTGGTGAAAGATATTCAACATCTCCCATAAAGATCTTCCCATTTTTTTATACCTAAAACCATTCTTTATATCCTGGGGAAAAGTAAACATAAAAGGGTGAGCTCAAATGCTCAGTAAGGGTAAACAAAAGAAATATCAATCACATCATATTCATAAGAACATAACATTTTTGAAATCTTAACCTGCAAAAGAGAGCATAATTTCATAACATGGGATAAATCATAGTAGTGAAATGAAATCCCAATAATAATAACTTAATACATGAAACATTGTGTCATACACACATAATCATAGAGAATCATTTCTTGTTAGTCAAGACTCATTTCCAAGACTATCTTAGTGGACAAAGTCCCTTTCTGAACAGAGTCACCCTCGTTTCAGTCCTGTTTCACTGAACCGGTATAACCTACCTTTCCAGCCATGTCTATCTCATGAGATATAAAATATTTACCCAATGAATTTGAGGGAGATATAGGTCCCACCCATCTCATAATGATACCATTCTCATGTGTGCCAAAAAAAATCATAAATCATACATCATTGCATAACCCATGTAATAAAAATGGGAATCTTAAACATCGTGACATCATAAAACAATTCATATAAGATAAAGGAATTCATAAAAATATAATTCCATCAAAACATAATCAAATCAATGTAACAATAGGGATAAAAACATAACCCTTCATTATCTTAGATGGAAAATAATTTTGATAAAACACTTGAACTCCATTCTTGAGGAAAATATCCTTTCTTCTTCAAAAACTTTTTTCCTTTCTTAACATGTAATAAAACTTTAAACTAAAAGAAGTTGATTAAAAATAAACTTGAAAACATTTAAAGGATGCTTCTTAGAAATAATTTTTTGAAAATCCATTCATGCCGTATAAGTTAAAAAAACATTCTTCGTACTTTTTTCGGAAAAGTCAAAAAGTACCTCGTACGAAAAACGACAAAAGATTCCTTTCATATCTTTTACTAAAAACTCACCGAAGGGTAAAATTGTATTTAAACAATTGTACGTGGATGGAAATAATATTACATATTGAGGAAACATGGATGTGGATGATAAAATACACCCCAGTAAATACCAATGTATAAACAATCTCGGATAAAATGAGATTGTGATATATTCCCTTACCTTAGGTCCAATTTGCTTCGTAAGTGTCCGAACCTCCTGTATAATGATTTAAATAATGTCATTTACTTATTACGGAATCATATTCATTGTTATGATATCATATATGGTTCACTTATGACTTTATATTACCCGTTCTTTTGTAAATTCCATGTTAAAAAGTGTTTTGGGTAAAATTGTTTCATTTATCGTAGGTGTTTGGACTTGTTGTTCTTGACATTATTATTACTTATATCATGATTTACTTACTTCCAGAATATAAAATATGATTTATATATCATATGTATTCAGTATATATATATATATAATAGATAGATAAATGAAATGAAACACACCGTTCATGGAGACGGTAGTCCGTACGTACGCATGAACGCTGTTTTCCTTTCCTTATTGTCTTGAATGGAAGTAAGTAGATGACATATATATACATAAATCCAGTAGATTTACCATGTCATATATTTCATTATTACTTATTATATATACTTTATAATCATTCATGAATGGTTAAAGTGGAGAATGAATCTCATCGCGTCGTGGAGACGGTAGTCCATACGTATGCACGAGCGATGATATCGTTCTCATGATCGTGGGACTATATTGGGGTGTATGTATACTATTTCAGAATCAATATCACTTTATAATAGGAATATATAGTCATTATTTACACCATTATACCCATCCAAGTAAGGTAGTGGTGGAAAATATATTACACCACGGCGTGGAGATGGTATTCCGTACGTACGCACGCGTGGTGATTTCTTTTTCCGTAGGATGGATAGATGGTGAAATAGGGTTGTTTCATACTTATAATAACATATCAGTATATGAGTGATACTGATGTTATTACTTCATAATGAAACAAGTAAAGAAGGAGAAGTGGAAGAAGAAATAAAGATGAAAGAATCGGTAACGGACATTACCTCTTCTTTGAAGTGCTTCTTTGAGACCTTCTTTTAGGGCACTAAAATTGGTCTTTGAGGAAGAACAGAACCTCTAAGATGTTTCTAAGGAATTGGAGAAGAGAATTTGGCAGGGGTTGGCCGAGCTTTAAGGCTCAAAGTTGTGTGAGGAAGAGAGGGAGGAGGTGCCCTTTTATAAGGGAGGAGAGGGGCACCTTTGGAATAACTAAAAACATTATTATATTATAAAGTCAAGTTCGGTTTTAAATAGCTCCAAATTGATTTATTTCTAGGCTAAGGTGGGGATGGGTCGAAATCCTCTCATCCAATAGAATTTAGACAAGTTTAGGTTCATATTTTAACCTTATCATTTAGATTTAACATTAAGTTAAATAATTTTACTTTTACCGTGTCTTCTTGTGTTATTACACTATAAGGTTAATAAACTTACTATAAGAATCCAAACGAACACAAAATTGTTTATATATAACCTTATCTAAGTCATTTGGCCGAGCCTTAGATTTTTAGGAATAAAATATCAATTAATAATATAATATTTGTTTTAAAAACTATTTTATGTCAATTTTGACACTATTTAGTAATTGATTTTTGTGAAAATGATAACAGAATGATAAGTTCTAAAAAAGTTAATTAAATCAATACTAACATGTCATATTGACATATAAAATTAGTGGAATTCATAAAAAGTCTCAAATTATATTTATTTGGGTATTTATAACATCAATTATGTCAATATTTCATTAATAAGATAATTACTGCATCATCATTGTGTCATAAATAAATTAAATTATTTAATGTCTAAAAATTAAAAATAAAATACCATTATGTAGAAAATATTTTTAGATTTCTAATTAATATTTACAATCGAATTTATCTTGTGTATAACCCTATATTAAAAATGTTTTAGTAAATAAACATTGATTTTAACTCTTTTAACTCTTCTTTGAATTAAATAATAATAAATGTCCTAATCTAATCCAAGTGGACCTAAATGGTCATATTTTATTCCTAATCTTGTTTTTGGTCGAATTACACTTATCAAATAGAATTTGGACATGTGTTAGGGTAATAATAATATCATTTTTACCCTTAATTACCCTATTTACTTTTAACCGTGGTAAATAAATGTAAAAAGTTACTATTCACCAAAAATTATTTTCATCTCATTGAACAACATTTTACATACTGACATCAACCGTGTCTCTCGGATTTTTGAAATTCCACTCACAGAAGCGGTAAAATTAAGTTTTATGAACAATTCAGTTTTTTTAACTACCACTTAGTGGTTTCACTATTCATCAAAAATTGAAAGTTTTCAGAAAAATACCAAAAATTAGGCCTAAGCTATATTTGATATTATGAACTCAAAAATGATTTCTATTTTACCAAATTCAAAACATATCAGTTTCATTAATTAATTTAGAAATTAATTCCCGTCGTCAAAACAAAAGGCGTGTTTTTAAGAGATAATAACTATCAAAAGATTGACACTTGTTTATAACTGGTTTAAATGTGAAATTACATACAATAACCAACATTGTATTAAATTGTAAAAATATATTCTAAATATACTTTAAAACCACTAAAATAAATAACTTATCACTATTAATTATTTCGATTGAAAAATTTGTTTTTAATTAAAATTTAGTAATTTTCACTATTCATCAAAATATGAAAGTTATCCGAAAATCACCAAAATTTCACCCTAAGCTAATTTCGATATTCCGAATCCATAAATGAAGTCCATTTTGAAAAATAAAATTTACAAAATTTCAAAAAGTGGTTATTACTATTCATGATGGCTAGTTTTAATAATATCTTAATAGCATATCGTTGTTTAGCGAAACTCGGTGTTGCGTACAACACACGCTATCGTGGAAGATCGCGATTGCGTGTAATTCAAGCCAGGTCAGAGATGTGTGTTGTGAAAGCTCCTTTTGGTGTAGCGTATAACACAAGACATTAATGAAATTAAAAAGAATATTTTTCATAAAATCTCGGGGTGTTACAGATGCTCTTTTTAAGTGAAGATGTTTTGTGGTGGGGAATGTATTTTTTATAGAATTATCATTTTAGTTGGTCCCAAGATTTTATGTATGATGGTATCAAATTGTTTAAGAAATTTTTAGCTTGATCATTTAAATAAAAAGGAAATAGCCTCAACTTAGATGATTTTAGTTGATGTGTGGGACACATGGTTTCTACAATGTCATCAAACTCCTCAACGTGAAGGTAGTGCATCTCGGACTCCATTCCATTGAATGTGGGAAGGTGGTTTATGACACGTGGTTTAAATATGTTGATGGAATATCCTATGTAATTACGTCTAATTCATGAGGGTGCATTAGTACAAGAAGGTGTGAAGAATTCATTTATGGTTTGATCGACTGCATTCCCCATGTGTGGGGATGCCTCATTTGGATTTCCATTTTGGTTCCCACCTAGGTTTATGAGTTGGATTATTTGATGAACATCTATTAAAATTGGATCAATTTTTTATAATGGAGTATTAGGAAGATTTTTATCGGAGGGAATGAGTTCCCTGGGTGTACTTGACTCCCCAGCCCTAGGACTATCACCCTAACTAGACCGTTTGATTGGTCATGAGTGGAGGCAGACATGCGCCAAAAGGAAAAAAATGAGAAAGGGAAAAGATAATAGAATTAGGATGAGTATAGAATAAATGTGGGAGAATATAATTTCTATTTAAGATTAATTACATTTATCCCTAGAAACAGTGACAAAATTTGGTCATGCCCAAATTTACCCAAATTTTAGGGTAAAGCGGTCTCTTGTAGTTTATCTTGGGTTATTGAATCCTCAGAGACCTAAGAAGTATCCTACAGACCCATACACTCTATGGATTGTTTTTGGATATGAATTGGCCAAAATGGATTGATTTTAGATGGGTTTATTTGAATGATAAGAGTCTTAAGTGAATTCAATATAAAAGAATTATTTGATCCTATGTTATCACTTGGGGTGGATTAGAAGGATTCCTTTATCAACTATTTAAATTTCTTATATTTGAGATGGGTTCATTTTAGAAGATCAAACAACATCATCACATACTGGTTTAATACCTACACATTTAAATACTAATCACCTATACAATTTAAGGATCAATGTTTTGAGCACTTAAAGGTAAAGTTTCATATTAACACTTGAAGTGTGTGGCCTTAAATTCAATAATGACGAAGGAGTTTTAAGATCTTCAAACAAAATCCCCAATTAAATGAAATGATAAAAATTAATGGATTGAGAAATAACATCCTATCCAGACCCTTTATAATCCATTTTATCAACCCAAAAGTGGGTTATCCCTCCATTTATTATATGGTTTCAATGGAAGCGGAAAGTAAACTCATGGGGGAGGAATTGGAGAAGTAAAAAAAGACAATGAAATAACGATCACATTATCGCTGTGTGATAATTTCACAAGTTTTGGTGTGAATAAATTCACACCCTAAACCTAATTTATCAACTTTACATAAATAATAATGATAAAAGAGAATATGAAGAAATTTTATTAATAAACTAAGGTGAATCGATCAACTTACCTGTGAAAGACAAACTTGAGACAACAAAATCGCAGCATATCATTACAATGAAATAAATCTCAAAATATCCCTCAATATTCCAAAAAAACGCCTTAATTAGTTATTATAAGAGCCTTGGGTCAAGTCCCATCCTTAAAAGTCTCCTCAATTAATGGTGATAGTACTAGGGTGTTGGAAATTAAGGGAGAGGAGACTTTTCAACCTTTGACCCAAAGTTGCAGCCAGCTTTCTTTTACTGAATTGAAGCACCCAGATGGCGTTCTAGATGGCCAAATTGGAGTGAGACATAGAAGAAAAACATGTATCTATAGATCTCCCCTTATCATAAGTAATATTTCATAACAAAATAGATCATGGATTACACGATATGTGTAAAATGGTGGGCTATTTTTCGGGGCCGCAAAATCTGTCCTAAAATTTATCTTCAATTTGGGACATCTGGAACTCCATTCAAAAAACCGAATTTTGACTGTAAACTGTTAAATTAAAAGTTCCCCTAGATGTTTTCTATCTTCAGGTATACTTTTATAATCATTGGGATTGGATCCTGGTCGCTACAGTCTCATTATTGGGCTGCTGTCCAGTTTACTTTTCTGAGAATGAGTTGCCATGAAAGCCCATTTTGGTGGTCTTCCAATGTGAATCTTCTGATACATAAACAGTATTAATTGTTCCTTTTAACATGAGAGACTTTAAAATAAAACATAAAAAAAAATCAAGGCCATTTTGGGTACTTTAAATGAAGTTTAATAAATGTTCCATGTAATAGTTCATTTTAAGAAGGAATTACAATTATAATATGAAATAATGTTCAATGTTTAAAATGCACTAAAATGGTGTTTATTAATAATAAAGCACATGAATATTATATATATTAATAATTAATATTAGCCTAATTTAGTGGAAAATAAAATGTTATTCTGGATATGATGTAATAATGAAATAATCGACCCAATTCGACATACTAACATTATTTTGGACTCATGTACCGAATATCATCAAAACATCTAATGTGACTTTAAATACTTATGTAATTATTATATCACTGTAATAAGTGATATAAAATGAATCATAAACGTTAAAATAATGTTATGAATCAATATTAAATTAACCTAAGTTTATTATTTTTGAATATAAATAAGGTACATGATGTTTTAGATTGATGATAATAGACTCATTATCTAATGCATCATTTTAAATGTTGTTAAATTTTAAGCTTTAAAATAATTCAATTTCATTCCAAGTTTTAAAAAAATTTGATGGATATATTCATTGAGACATTAATTTTTAAATTTTTAAATTTTTATTTACTTTAAAATGTTTCACGGTGGTATGGGACACTTTGATTTAATAATCTTTTTTAGATGTTTTAAATGGTTTTTGAAAATGGATTGATTATTTATATATCATGAAATGTTTTCTTATGAGTGAAAATGAAATTATATTAGTGATATATTGAAATTTCAAAGAATTTATATTTTATATAATGTTACCTGGACATTTAAGTGTGGTTACGTGATAAACCATTGATGGGTGGTTCTGAGATAAATCAAGGACATGTGGTTATGTTATAACCACCAATTCATTGGGTATATAAGTCACCCATATGGATATTCCATTTCTAAGAGGGAAATATATGGATGTAAACTTAATGTTTATCCTATTTGAGTAAAATTATTTCCCAATTTACATATCTATCATTTATATATAAATTATTTTGATATTTCAGGAAAATAGATTGATTTTCAAAAGGTAATATAATGAGTTTTTTTGAAATATTGATTCCTTTTTCAGGGTACATAAGGTATGATTTTAGGAAATAATTTATAGGTTTTCACTGGGATAATGTTTTCATTTCTTATGAAATTGGAGATAAGACTTCTTCCTCAACCAATGTTTTTAAATGTTTTTAAAAGGGCTTAAGGAAGAGTAGGGACATGATTGTTGTAATGAAGAATATTGTGAAGATGCATCATGCATGAAAACCATGATTTTTTAAAGGGTTATCTTTAGGGGAAAATGTATATTGAGTAAAAGTGTCCAATTGTAATGTGTTTGTTTACTGTGTAATATTTTTTTACTAATTCTCTAAATCTCTAGAACTAAAATGTCTTTCAGAATGGAATTAAATAAATTATAGTAAAAAGTTTGTAGAATAAGTTATTTTTAAGGCTAGGTCTTTATTTTTATGTTTAATGTTTAATATATAAAAAAACAACCTTAAATGTGAAATAATATGTTTTTTATACAATATCCATTGTAAAAATTAATTAAAATAACAATTCAAACATTTTTTTATAATAAATGACATTAAAAATTATTTTTTATGTCTGTTGAAAAAATATTACTTAAAACCTAATCTTAAAATAAGAAAAAGTAATCTGATGGATAAAACCTTTTTTAACTAGTTTATATTTCTATATATCCATTAAATAATGTATATATTTCATCCATATAATATATTTTATACCTGAAATGTGTTCTAACTTCTAGAGACATATCTATGGATTCTAGTATAATAACAGGTGTAAAGGTATCTTCAAAATTATGTGTACTAACATATGAATATCCCATTATACAAGTGTTAAATTATTCCTTGAGACTTATCCATTATCAACAATCTTAGTTATAAATACCCACTTCAACCCAAACAAAATTTCTATTACGGTCTAGGAATATGATCCCAAGTGTTATTATTCACAATTTTATATATCTAATCATTCATATAATTAACCCATTCATTATTTTTAATTTCCTGAAAAACTACATGTTTCTTATTTTATGAGATACAAGTACTTTTTTTATCAATCCTCAAATATTTTCTTAATATTTCCAGTAAAAACTGATATCCCATTATAATATATACATTCAAATGAAATTATAGTTTCTAATACATTTTTCCAACATTAGTACCCACTTTTCCATTAATTTTAGGATCATAGTAAATATAAACAACATTTTGTTCATTTTTAGAATGTCCATCACTGTTTTCCTTAATAACCCACCCACTATATTTATTAAAATCTTCAAAAAATTATTCATTTGTGACATTAATGTTGGATTCATTTTTAATGATTTTCACTTGATAATAGTTTAAATCTGTGTAAATACCCTTTTCACAACTCTGTTATACTTTTTTTATTGGATATATATCCTAAAAATATGACTTACATGGTATTATTCTCAAGCATTCATATTTACTTGTTCTTTATATTTTTTAATCTTTGATTTCCTAAATAAACTTGAAACACTAGAACATGTAAAACTGATATCATCATAAATAACTTTCATTTCACACAACTCCCAATGTAAATGCACCAATACATATCACAACATTATTATTAATAAATCTATAAAAAACAATAATAAGGTAATTAATTAAATGATATAACATTTTAAAGATAAATAATTAGTATGAGTCAATATTGAAAATGTTATTTGTAATATAATATGTTTTATTTATATTATGTATTTTATACTAAATATTAAATTTAATACTAAGGCATGGTACGTAGGAACCCTCCACGATGTTCAAGCCCACCACACGGTTGTTCCGACCCCTTCGCGTCGGTTCACCAACTCCTTGGGCCGCCTCAGAGTGTAAGCCCCAAATTCCGTCCTACATGATGTCAAATTGTATGCCCCCATCCCGCATGACGTTAAACTGTATACGATCCCGCATGATGTTAAACTGTATTCCGACCCGCATGAAGTTAAACTGTATGCCGTCCATCACGACGTTAAACTGTCTTCCTCGTACCACATGAGGTTAAATTGCACCACCCGAACTATGTGGACTCTGATCCGTGCTAAGGCATGGTATGTAGGAAGCCTTCATGAGGTTCAAGCCCACCACTCAGTTGTTCCGACCCCTTCACGTCAGTTCTCTAACTCTATGGGTCACCTCAGAGCGTAAGCACCATATCCATCATTGTGGGATGCCGCAGAGTGTAAGCCCCATATCTATCCACCTTGGGCCGCCATAGAGAAGAAGCCCCATATCCATCCATTTTGGGCTGCCTCAGAGCGTAAGCCCCAAATTCCCCCATCCCGTATGACGTTAAACTGTATACCCGAACTACGGGGACTTTGATCCATGTCAAGGCATGGTACGTATGAAGATTTCACGAGGTTCAAGCCGCTTCACTTCATCACCCATCATGATTTTTACCCGGGCCGCCACATCCCAGTGGGATCATGCCACCTCATTCCACTCCACAGTATCTGGGAAGCCGCCCACATGCTGGCCCCAACATCGGAGTTCCATTGAGGGGGTCGTTTTATCTGATCCACTCTCAGGGTTCCGATTAGTCTGATCTATCTCCACTGGACATTAATCTTGGGGCATAACTCACGTTAAACACGGGAAGTTGAGGAAAACCTCAGATACAAGCCTATGGCGTACAGTTCCCCACATTCGATGTGGGATTCCTCGGGCTTCCGCGCCCTCGAGAATCCATATAATAAGGGAAAGAAGATAGACATGCCAATCCCCCAGCGTCAATACACGCCAATGATGCCTCAGCGTGACCACTCTCCTCACCGAAGGTTTCTGCCCCGACCAAACCCCTTGAAGCGTCTCGACAGAAGCAGTGTAATTAACCAGTGTCCATGAAGATATGGCACCGTGAACGAGATTCACGAATACGTCTTAAATCTATGAAGGAGACCTGGACTAGGTGATGAGTTCCGAGGAGGAATCCATGGAAGGAAGAAGAGACATCCCATTATCCCAGTTTCGATCAAGGAGCAGACATCCCTGAACAAGGAACGGATGTCGCTCGCCTTTGGAAAGGGGGAATGCGGGGCCACAAAACGCACGTCCTCGCCCGAGTGACAGATGCACGGGCACCCCTGTGAAAGCATCGAAAACAATCTTATAATGATTTTTTTTGGAATGATAAAATTTAAACAACTTAGTGAGTGTTGATACTAAAGACATTAATTTTTTATGAAACCAACGACCAAAGTCTCCAAAACCAGATTTTGAAAATAAGCTACAAATATTTAATATATTACAAATATTTGGATATAAATTAATTATTAATGGTAATATTTATAGGCAGTGGTTTTATAAAACTTATTAATATATTTATCTTGATTACACTTGAGTATATAGTACGGTCCTATATGAGGGAAAACAATGTATGTAGTTTTCATATCAAATTCCCTTCTTTGAGAAATGTTTTGTGTTATGCACCTAATTTATTTTATGTGGTGTATAAACCACCTAATCGTGATTTATTTCATGAAATAACCTTTATTCATGGATTTTGATGTTTTATTTAATTCTATCCAACTCCACTAAGAGGTTTTGAGATAAATTCCCTTCCTGTTGTATGGGGTTCATTGTCTGAAATTTGAATTCCTTGAGATATGTTTATGCTATACACTGTGTATTATTTTTCCTAGTGAATATAAAAACCCAAAAACATTTTGAATCATGATTCCATTGCCTTTTATGATATTTTCATTTATCATTCATGGGATAATGTATCCTTATATTGAAATCTTCCAAATAATATTATTACCATACCTAAAATAATAGCATTATAAAGACCCCATCACTTATTTGGGTCTTTGTTTTAGGTCCATATTTTCTTTTCGATCAATTAACCATTATTTTTTAAAAATATAATATGGATTGTCTTCTATGAATAATTTCTTTTATTTTAACCTTTTAAAATGGAAAATATTGTACTTTTTTATGATGGTTTTCTGAAAAATTTATTTCAAAATATCTTTCACCAAAATTTTATTTTGATAATATTTATGAATTTACAAAAAAATAATTTAATCTTATTTATTTGTCTATGTTAATTTATTTTGTAGTTTTCACATCATATTTGTAAAATTATCTTCTGAATGTTACCCATTTACTTTTTTAATAATATGATAAAAGTTCTATATTTTATCATTTTTCCATGAGAACACATCTTTGTGCCACATTGGGCACTTTATTTTAATCTCTCTCTATGTATTCATGGGGTTTGAAAGAAAAATTATTCATCTACTAGATTTATAAAATATACTTTTAAAAATTACTTTCAACAAATCTGGATATTTATTATTTCAAATGTTATTTTTTAACTACGTAAAATTATTTTTAATCTATGTCATTTTTTTATGAAATATCATTTTCTTGGTCGAGGATGATTTTCACATGTAACAATATAAAATATTTATAAGGATGTATTATATAATGGCCTCATATTTGTGGTAAATGATCTATTATTTAATTTTTCATACCTAGTAATTTTCATTATATAACCATAATTATTCTTCCAATTCCTTTATTATGCGAATACACTATTATGGAATCATTTGATTGAAGGTTGTTCACATGGATTCATTTTTTTAATAAATTTAGTTATTAACATAACTATACATGATTTATAAATATATTTTAAATACCATAACTATTATTATCTTGATTAAATGGGATTTACCATGAAATTTTGAAAATAAATTTTTACCTGATTGTTTTCAACAGGAAAATCATGTTAAAATTATTATTGGAATTATGAACTATTCCTTATATAATTAATATTTAAATGGATAAGAAATACATTTTAATTATAGGATTTATTTATTATAGTTTGAATTATTTTACTTTTTTATCCATCATATATGTGAATGATAGTAGGTGGGGACCTTTATTTCCCTCTAATGCACTCGTTAAGGTTTTATGTCCCATGAGGTGATGAAATTATTTGTGAATGAGATACGAGAATATTTGTTCACTTGTTATTAGATTTAATTATATATGGGAATAAAATTTCATATGTTTTTGGTAGGAGTGATATGTGATAATGTTTTGTAAATGTGTTTTGTGTGAATATGATATAGAATGATTTTTTCACAAGTATTTTGTGTGAATGAGACGTGGGTAGATTATTTCAAAAGATTATGGTGAATGAGAGTGGGAAGATTTTTTTTCAAAATACTGTAGTGTGAATGTGATGATGAAAATAATTTCATATTTTTTGCCTTATCATGATATGAGATGCTCTATTCAAAATATTTTTTATGCTTATGTATTTTCATAATTTTTTGTTGTATTTTGACTCACTGAACATAGATATTTATATTTTAATATGATATAACCATTGATGGCATGTTGATAAGTTTTACCTTGAAGAGAATTTTAGATCTCCCATTTTATACTTTTTTTCCCTTGGTTATAATTTTTATAATATCCTTGGATATTTAAATATGTGGATATAGTGTCTATTAGAATGTAGAGAAATGTTTGAATTTATCATAAATGATGTTTCTTAGTAGTTGATCCACAAATTTACTAATCATTAAATTCTTAGTATTTTTATATTTTATATGAGTTGTAATTCACATCATATGGTAATGTAGTAAAATAAGTATAGGTTCATCTAACTTCTTATCGTATCTAGTGTTTAAAATTATTGTTTTCCCCCAAACCATGGGGTGAATGTCTAGAGACTTATAGTTTATATCAAAGAAATGTTTATTTCTTTTTGATAAATAGTGTCATAATTTTTGGGGGATATAATAAGATAACCTTAGTAAAAAAACCACACACACACACACAGAACTATATATATATATATATATACACATGAGTCAATGTATAGGATGAATTCTAGAAATATTAGTAAAATATAGATTATATTGTTTATTTAAAATTTAAGTCCCAATATTGACTCTACAACTAGATGGAGTCTCTGACATTGATGTACATAAGGGTATCAAACCTAAAAAAGGGATTTTGAGTGTTAAATCAATCTTCACAGCTTGGAAAAAAGGTGAATAATTTCGCACTATATTTGACAAACTCAGGGGATATGATTTGGTCAATCCCATTATATTTATTGATATATAATGAAGGAATTTAGTATGATGTTGACTAATTATTTTGGATAACCACATGGAAAAAAGTCATAGATAACCAATGATTGAACATATAGGGTCATATTTTAAATGGGTAATATCATATGTTAAATCCAAAGGTCCCCTGGGGAATTACATCATCAATTTCATATTCATATTTTTAATATTATCATTACCATTTTGGTTTTAGTATTTAGTTGACACATGATATAGGAAATGAGGTTGGGAAAAGTATTCATCTAGAAAACCATTCTGTATTTTAGAAAAATAATGGGGATTCATAAATGGTTTAGAATTATTATAGATGTTTGTTCCATTGGAAATTAAAATATTCCTTGTATTTCCAATTCTAGTGATGTTAATAAATTAATAGAAACTAATTTTCGATACCCATAGATGTTTTTGGTAATTTGTGATATTTATCAATGATATTATAGTATGTATTAGAAGTTATTAGGATTATTCAAATCATCAAAAGATTATTATTTTGTAGATTATCTATAATGGTTTGGAAACATATATTAAATGATAAAAATAACATTGAATAGTCATTTTATGATGTGGTTATATTTTTTGGGGAATATATTAAAGAATATAAGATTGTTTTATGGATAACTCTTTGGTTTAATACATACATGATTTTGAGATAATAATGGGTTTTTTATTTATAGAAAATTTTGTTATACATTATTGGTAACCTTGTGATTGATAATTGATTCATGATATTTTTTTTTGAAGATCAACACATTTTTGGATTATAGTATATATTAAATAGTGTGTGATTTTATACCAATTTAGGGTTAAAGATGATGTTAATTTCTAGAATAATATATGGTTTTTCTATGGATTAACTTCTTGGAGTATCAAATTGTTTGGAAAACATATATTATGGAGAATATATGTCTATGGAACATATATACATGGATATATGATTTTATGAGTAAATAATGGTTTTTGAAGAACGAATAGAAACACGATATAGCCAAATAGATTAAGGGAGATGAAATAGTAGTATTTACAAAAAGAATAATGAAAATGATTCAAATAACCTTGCCTACTTTGTTCAATGATTATTAAATAAAATTTTCAATATTACTTTTATTTAAAGAGGGAGAATGTAATGACTCGAAGTTCTAGACCAATTAAAATAGATGTTATGTTTGATAACTTGTGTTACATGCTACACCAAATGTTAACTAACTAAAAAATATTGAAATAAAATTATAAGAAATTCTAAATTAAACTATATAATGGTAAACCTTAAAATATATTACATATTAATGAAAAATAACTAATATTAGTTAATATTGAAAATGATATATCTCAATAATTTTTTTCACTATATTATGTGTTTTCATTCAGAATTTAAATATAAAAACTATTGAATTTAAATTTGTTGAAATAAAATTAATTTTTGAATTCCTCACATTAAAATTTACATAGTATTTATTTTTTATTTTTTTCTAATTATTTGGATTTTTAGTTAAAGAATATGATTTTTGTGAAGGATATAATTTTTAGGATTTATACATTATTTTATCATATCCTATAATATTATAAAAAAATTTAACTAATAAAATATATATACATGGAATAATATTATTCATTTTTAAATATTCATTATTCTTATCAATCCAATGTCAAAAATTTTTAGAACGAAATTAAAATGATACTTTAATTAAAACTGGTTTTTATCTTTTCATATAATTAATATTTTTTTGGTGAAATATTGTATTTTATTAATCTAAATTATAAAAAACTTTTATTTATTTTATAAAAAAATAATTTATTTAATGATAATAATTATCTATGATAATATTAACTTATAGATAATATTAATTCATAAAATGAAGAACTTCCAGAAAATTATTTGACGTGTTAGGTGACTAGATTTTAAAATTATCATTTCAGACAATAAAAAAATATTTTTTCAAATGATTTTAAAATTTGAATTCATAAGGATCGAATTTGGAAAAAGATTCAATTTTTATTTTTACGAATAATATTACTCACTTATTTATAAAATAATTAACTGGGTAAATGTAAATTAGGATAAACATTAAAATGATAAAAGAAAATTCCTAAAAAAACACTCTAAGTTGTCTCCCAAATGATTTGATTGGGAGAATATTTACCAAAACACACATCACCTCCACTTTTTATTCATTTTGGTCTCATAGGAATTATAATATTATGATTACATTTTTGAAAATGTAATGATTACATCCAAAACTACATATCTATTCACTTCTGAAAATCTAACACTTACAAAACCTCAATATTCAACTATCCTTCGAATTTACCCTTTAAAAAAAATTATTGCTTCCTAGAATCCTATACCATTTCAATATTCTTTAGGTCTCCTTTTTTCATAAGACCTTATTTTTAGAGGATATTTCAATGTGAAAACTCAACATCACTACATGTGTATTACATTCACTTACACATTTATTTTACTCTAATCTTTCATAAATCATCAATAACCATATAAATATAATTAAATAAGTATCTTTAATATACGTAAATATCATTATATATTTTTAAACAATTATATAATATTTTTCATCCACTAATAAAAGAAAATAATTTGGATCCTTTATACATGTAGACATTCACCTCCTAGAAGAGGTTTGTTCATTTTTCCTCACCACACATCAAGGATGGTATCAAGGTTGTAACATCCAAACATAGAATCCACTGAAATCTCCCCCCAATATAGTTTACCAAATATCATCAAGCATGTTATTCCAGATGTGGCTGACTATATGTGAGTGTCTAATTGTTTTATAGAGGGGAGACAATACCCTCATGATTAGAGTTATATAACGGTATAGACAATAAAAGAAAAGTGTAAGACTGTGAATACAATTTAGGTTGGAGAAAATAAATAAAAAAATAATACTTAATTATGCATAAACATGAAACAATTTATTAGAGGATGACATACAACAGGTTATCAAATAATTAGAGTTAGATTGAAAATGTAAATAAATAAATAAATCACACAGCATATGTCTCTAATAGAATCACAAGTACCATCTTAGTTCTCTACCCTCATAATATATCTATTCGTGGATGGATAAAGACATGAATTTACAATCTATGATCCTAAACCTACAACCATGAGCACTATCTAAGTACCAACATGAGGCCCAAATATGGTGTGAGATATAATCAATCAATCACCACCAATGATTCCTAATTCAATCTAGTTTCTGAATAAAAAATAAAGTATTGAGTCTCTATAACAATAGGATAATAAATAAATAAATAATAATAAGTCAAACATGGGTTCCCTAAGGGACATTTAGCAGACACAACCTTCTTTGGGAAAAGATGTAATATTAATGATGATAAATCATGATATATATTAGTATATAATTTTTAGTTATTTCTATAAAAAATATACGTAGTGAAATTTATATCTATATTTCTAGACAGGTACTACTAGCTTAGAATTGGGGCAAAATTCAATCATCTTTTCTTTATCATAAGAGTCTCATAGATAAAAAAGTGATACGTTTATACCCTAAATAATGTAGGACTATATGATGAGTATTATTAATTATGTAGGATTCCATGCAAATTATCATAAATAACAAAGAGATCAAGGTCATGAAAAATATCCTAACATATGGGGAATTAAAAATCATTCCCAGAAACCCGTGTTATTTGAATCACTATTTCTAACATCCTAGACAATGGGGGTTTCACATGAAATGTACAAAAACCTAACCGAGATCCCACTATAATATTCCAGTATATGGTATTTCCCCTTACCCTAGGATCCCTTACCCTATCCATTTTGTAAAGGGGTGCCCAAATTATCTCAAAGTGTAGTGGAACTTCATTAATACATTATATTTAATATAATAACAACATTCCATGAGATCATAAATTCAAAAATATAAATAAATAATAGTGTTTAAAATTCAAATTATTATCCATTAAAGAAAATATTTGGGAATTTTCAATTTATATTTACAAATAAAACAATTCATTTATATCATATAAAATGATTTTGGATGAACCCATGCCTCAACACCGTTAATAATGATACAATTCATTAAATAATATCCATAATTTATAGTTTTATCATTTACATCTTAACTGAAAATCCAACCCCACCATGTGTGGATATTTGGTGGAATATTAATTAATAATATTCCTAGAGAATTTAAAGAAAAACATTCATGGTGTGGTTTAATATCAAGGATGACCGTATATTTATGTAAATCCATCAAAAACACCTAAATACGGGGTTTAGTTGGAGAGTTTAATTCTATTCAAATAAGGGGGGGGGAGGGGAATACAATCATGTTCATGGAATAAGGTTTTAATTTAAGGTAATTTAAATTTTATAAGAAATGAATGAAATTTTACAACATTTAGAATAATAGTAATAATTTATAAGAGGTGAATCATTAAGGAAAAAGAAACTAAACCACTGTCCTCATGGTTAGGGAACATCACTCATCCATTTTCGAGCATTTATTTTAGCTACAATGATTGAAAAAAATATGAATCATCAAACACCCTTAAAATAGGGAAGAATAGATCATATGAAGATAACATTAAATAATGAGAGAAAATATAAATGGAATAAAGTGGAGTTTTAGAATTATAATTAGGCATCCAATGCATCAGAAAACATTTTATTAAGATATAAAATATTAAGAAAACACCATGGGAGGAGGAGGAGGTATAGTAAATTAATTGAAGGCCTCCTGGTTGAATGGGGGAGTGAAAATGGGTAAAAATTGTTAAAGGAGGAAATAGAAAATCATTAATTTTTCTATTTTTATGATTTTAATGGTTTGGAAGAATGGTTTTTCTAATTTTTTGTCAACCATGTAGTGATAATATCCAATGGGACACCCTCTCACATGGAAAGGAACAAAATTTGACAAATCATGTGCAAGTCATGTGCCCTTATCAACAATTGTTTTGTATAAAATATGAATGACCATGTGACCATGGATTCATTGTTTATCCAGTCATTCCCCATAATTATGATTTTCATGGACAATCCACACATTTACTACTAACCATGTGGAAACCAGGCACCTCAGGTTGCTCCTTAAAAAAGTTTATAAGTCTAAGAGTTGTCAAAATCAAGGGAAAAATGATACACATGTCATCCCTTAAAAACCTTCTAAAACATCACATTTATGTTATTTAAATCTTGGATTAACATTGTAAGGAACATCATAAGACTCATATTTCCCACCAAATGAAATTATAAAATTCTCATGGATTTTGTGACCTGATAAAAAAAATAAGGCCTTAAAATCTCCCCAACATAGAAATTTTACTTCTATAAAATCCTTGGGGAATAGTTAAAACCACACATAACTGACACAGGTCATGAAGTTTCTTTTAAACAATCGTGTTTTATTTCCCATTACCAACACACCTATAATCTCTACATTTAACATGTTTTTCCGAAAACTCTAAATTTATTTCAATGCTTAGAATCAAAACTTAAACATGAAGATAATTCATACCTGATCTTATGTAATCCATCTCATTAACCCATCATATTCTCTATTATATACCCGGCTATTGAACTCCCCACCATTGGTTTTAGTTTCTTCATGGCCATTTTAGAGTCATGCAGTATTAAACATCTAAATTTCTTATTCATGAACAACCTTAGTATCATAGTGAATGTCCACGCTTTTTAATTAGTTAAATACTATTGTTGAATTCCAATCGACCAAAAATATCCATGTCAATTGGTATTTTTCATGAAAACTATATTCCTAAATTTTATGCTTCACCCATAACATATTAACAATGTTCATGTACTATTCCTCACAAATTTCATCCATATATTCGATAGAGAAATGGTTGAATTACCTCTAGTAAACTATTCAGAAAACAGTCAGCTCCTATGGATGAATTGTAACCCAAAACATGATTATAAAGCATTATCCAAATACATACCAATATTATTCAATGCATTATCATCGATTATGTTATCAATCCTCTGGTGACAACTCATAGAAGAAACATATCCCAAGAAATACCAATATCATGATCTATCATTGGCACCAACACTATCCTGATCCAATATCCAAGGATCGTCATAAAGAGCTCCATGCCCAATCCCTACACTCATACTTCACTGTGATGGTTCTGGAACTACACCTGGTATTCACTGATTAAACAATCCATAAGTTGGTCCATTATTTTTAATGGAATACGAGTGAAAAAACTAACATCCAATGATATTCATCGAGATTCCATGAACCTTATCAGTTGAAGATCTTCATTTTACATCTGACGTCTCGCTCCCCACCTTATTTAATCCTCATCATTGTAATAATGAAATTATTTTTCATTTTTGGAGCCCATAACTCAAAAAAAAACTGTCATGGATAAGGATACACATACTTAATAGCACAGAAATAAACATCAGTAATCACATGTTTATATATTATTATAATGGATTAAATGGAGATCTCTATATTAAAATAATGCTGAGGGTCACCACCATTAAAGAACGATTGGTTTACTCCTAACCCTGTGGATCATTTTAAACACACTCCATGAGAAAAAAATCCTAATAATTAACATAATTATATGAGAAGCTATAGATTTAAGGATAGACATATAGCTAACCCCCACTTACCATACTCTAGAAGATTTCATGATTTTTAGAGTTCTCAACCCAATGATGAGTGTACACTGTGATGTTATTAATAGGTGTGTATAGATCCCCTGATCAATAATCACTTCATATAAGCAATATTTTACTAAACTAACCACTGGATCCATGTCACACTACCACAAATTTCATTCTTTCAACATGGGTCAACTACCTCATATTACTAGGTAAAATTTATCGACTAACCCGTATCCCCAACACATCCTTTATTATTTACACATTTCTGTGGGACACGAAAAACCCAAGGAAGGTATTTGATAATATTGATTGTCAAACCCTTTTCACTGACTCATTGATGTTAAATTATAAGAAGGGGTTTTCACACAAAATTCATTGGTTAAGAATTCCATACACATTGGGTGTACATCATGTTCCACCTAGTTAAAACACAACAGACACTATCAAAAGACATATACAAACAAGTTCAATATGATCATTCTACACGACACATAATTTCTCATTAAGCAGCATGTTACCGAAGAAAAACTTCTTCAAAATCCTGAATCCTATATGTTCCATGATTTTTCAAAATAACACCCATATCATGGTTTTGTATCTAATAAGGTATTTCTAACCATGCACACACTTGTCACTTGGGCTAGGAACCTTAATGGTCTTACACATTGAAGAAAATTTATATATCCCGAAAACAAGGTGGTTCCATGAAAACTAATGAATCACCATTTATATAACCAAAAACCTGAGAATATAATATTGATCTGTCCCATGAAGAATTTAAATCGATGATCGTCACTTTAAAGAAAAACGTTGACCCATTCCATCAATCCTCATAGGTTCCCTTTATCAAATAATAAAACATGGTCACATGTTTTTTTCACTCATCCCTAAGCTCACTCACATGAGATACATTAACTAGTCAAGGTCATCAGGTTCACTAAGTCTAACTCATGTAATAATTCTCTTTTACAGAAAAAAAGGAATCAGGATGAATGTATCATCGAATATCAAGGGTTACTACATCAATGAAAAGAGATATAGAAATGATAGATTCCATGTTTCTGTATATGAAAATACCCTCATCAGGGTTCAATTAACCAGAACAAACCTAAATACCAAGGGGGTTCACACTAACATCCCTAAGAGTCCTACATAAATTTAACAAATCAAACTGATATCACTTACCATGCATAAAAACTGAATCAAAAGTCCTTCAACATTCTATCTCCAAGGGAATTACTGTAACATGTAACCACTCAATATTTACGTAGGGGGTCATAATTTTAAAATATGTAGCATTCATAAATGTTTATGGAGATCTATTAGGTATCCATCATATTCAAGAAAACGTATAAAACAATCCAACTGGGATTTATTTGCAATACTTACGATCCAATTCATGGAAAGTCAAATGAAATTTAGATCTAACCATTATGAATGGATTTATAGTATAAAAAACTATATGAGTTTTTTATAGAATTTAAATTATGTTCATTTATTCCATCATTTAAAAAATCACCCAAAAATGATGGATCACATGTACCACTTGTCAAGGAAATCTGTATTTTTCACCTTACTCGGGTGATTCCATGAAGAATAATGTAATTTATTTTATAATATATTTTTATACATTTAATTAGTGTTTATTGAAAAATTAAATTATCAAAATTAGATTATTTAAAAAAAAATCAATTCAATGTTGTTGATGAAAATACCCATTATGATGAAATCATAATTTAAACTAATGGAAGCTTTAGAATGATCAGTTCAAAATAAGATAAAAGGTATTCTGTCAATTAAATTGTATTGGTCATGTAAGATTCCACCATATGGTTATATGTAATTTGATATATGTGGATAAAATATTTAAAATTTCCATTCCATTAGGATAAACATTCACCCCCAAGGATAATACCTATTCATCTAAAGAGGTATTTTCCACCTAATATGTTACCATCAAGTCAATTTGTGTTCAATTATATTTAAATCCATTCCCAATTTATTGAATCTAAATTCTCTAAATTACAATTGGGATCCCAATTATGTGAATCCCATAATAGTCTTTTTATTTAAGACTTAATAGGCCATTAATATTATTATCTCATAAAAACATTCCCCAACTGGACTATTGAGGTATAGATTCGAATTTAATGATTTATTCATATGGGTCATCATGTCGAAATTATAGAGGTTCAGTAAATATAAGTTCGAATTTGAATATACATTTAACTTTTGTATTTTCTTATATGACTTTAAATTCCTCATTTATCATGGTTCAGTTATATAGACCAAAATTCTAACAAATAAAACGTATGTTCCTTTATAAGTTATAATTTTAATTCATGAAACTTCAACTTGGTTTATAGATTTGGGTACAAAATGTAACAAGTTTATATATAATGCATTAATTATATGGGTTACCCTTCCAAATCTATAAAGACCCATAAACATTATAAATTTTTATTTGCATCCATTTAATCACAAATATAGATATTTATTACAGTGAAACCAGTAGCCCTTATCTGAAACAAATCAAAATTTCCTAATTATGGTTACACCATCATGTTATACTAGAAAACACAATTTAGTTTGATGTAGGCACATTAAGAACCAACCATATATCAAAATTATAATAAGTAAGGTTATCAATTTGACAAAGAATACTGGTATGCATTCTTAATTTCAACACCATCATGGTATATATATGATAACTAATATTATCAACAAATCACATTATACACATAATGATAATTATAATTCAGACAAGGCACATCTATCTTGTATCAGGTATTCTTGCAATGAACCCTAAAAAACACATCATGTGAATCTCTATGTTCCTATAATGATTCTTGAACAAAATTCATTTCATTCCATATTTGTACAATAAGAAAATTTCACTAATCCATAAATCAATAAGCAACAATATTACAATATTCACACAAGGTGAAATAATAATCTATTATAATATATACAGAATAAATATTATTTTCCCTATAAAATTGATCTTTCTCTCCAGTGTGTGTTTGTTGGACTCAGAATTGATCAATTTACCATGTGTTGAAACTTTCCTAGCCTCATGTATATCATCAAAAAATATCAATAAAAAACAAAAATAAAAGTCCTCTGATACCACATTATAATGTACTTACTCGGAATCCACTAAAATGGTTTCCCGAGCCGGTTCTCTACATGGACACAAGTGTCCCGCCCCATACACTAGATATAAATGACTTGGAGTGACGGTCTATTGGAGGTATCATGGGGGTATTATACCCTCGTGATTGGAGTGTAACTTTATTATATACAAAAACACCATAAGAAAATTTATAACAGATTGGATGAATATAATCAATAATTAATAAATAAATAATCTTGCATGAACATGATACGGTGTACAAGAAGAAGACATACATTAGGAAATACATTAGACATAGACAAATAGATAAATGATATAATGAAATAATAGTCTCAATTGTTATCTCAAATATCATCAAGATCATTGTATTGGTCCTATACTCTTATACTTCTTCCTATCCGAGAAGGATAATGAAATGAAGTCACTATCAAATATCATAAAACAACAACAATAAGGTCAATTTGGGTACCAATTGGTGGCCTGAATAGGGTGTCAAATATTCATAATAGGAAACCACCAACTGCGTTTAATGAAATTTTTTCCATTAATATAAAATTCAGAAGTGTGCATTAACACTTATAATGTAGTTAATAAAAAATAATAACAACTCAAACTCGAGTTCCAAAAGGGACACTCATCCGACTATACATGATTCTGCCTAAGCTAGAATATCTTTAAGGAAGCGTGACCATATATATATATATAAGTATTTATATATGTTTATATATATATATTAACTATATATTTTGTAACATTTATATCCATATATATCCATACATAGTGTCATCCCAGTCCCGAGGTGTAACTCAAGTGTCCATGTAAAGTCATAAGAGTCTCCTAGTGTAATAATAATATAATTGATTTTGTATTCTAAAAAACATGGGAAAAAATTTTGTGCATCTTGAATAATGTTTTATTCCATGATGCGTATCATAAATAATAGAGAGATGAGGTTTATGCCCAAAATCTTAATGCAGGGGTGATGGAAATCATTCACAGAAAAACCAAGTGAGGTGGAATGCCGTGTCCAATATCTTCATCCAAGGGTTCATGAAATGCCACATCCCAAAAAAAATTAGAGGTCCATTTAATATAATCTAGTATAATTTAATTCCACATACCCTATGAGACAATATCCTAGATGTTTTGTATGGAGATACCCAACAACTTAAAATGTGCAACAGACGTTTTTAATAAATTAAATTTAGTATTATAACAACAGACCATGTGATAATAAATTCGATTAAATAATTTAGGATAAAGGTGTAAAATCTATATAATTATCAATTAGACAATGAAATTTTAAAATTTCAATTTATGTATATAATTAAAATAATAATAATTTATAACATGCCAAATGACAATGGGATGAATCCACGACACAAAACCATTCATAATGATAGAATTCGTCAATAAATTACCATAAAGTCAAGATTAATCATTGACTTCTCAATTGATAAGTTATACCCACCTTAGTAGGTGGTTTAGTCAAATAAAAAATTTTAATTATGCTAAGGGATTTATGATAATACATTCAAGGTGTGGTATAACCCCAAGGAAGAACATAATTTTATAAAAAACAAATAAATTCGATTACTGGGGTGGTTGAGGTGGAAGTGTCCACCAATCCAAGTCATGGGGGATACATAACATCAAGGTCATTGTCTAAAAATTTAATTTATGGTATTTTACATTTTATAAGTTGTTCCTGGAATAGTTTGGTGGGTCATAAAATAGAAATAATTAATTAATGATTAATATTTTAGGTAATAGAAAATATATAACCTTCTTGGTTATTAGGATCCTTCTCTTATCCATTATTAGAATTTTTTATCTATAGTAAGAGAAAACAGGCGATTCATCAAACACCTTAATCATAGGAAAAAAGATCTTATGTGAACATAACATTCAATAGGGAAAGATAAACTAGAATGGGAAGAATGTGGTATTGTAGAATCACAATGAGGCTTCTAATTCATCTGAGGACATTTTATTCACATGAAGAAGTGTGAATAAACAACCATGGGAAGAAAATGGGGAAGGGTTCATGGATGGGAATTCTACTAGGTTAACGAGGGATGAAAAGAGATAAAAATCCTTAAATTATGATGGGAATATATTATCATTTTACCCATTTTATGAGCCACATAGCCTGGCTACATACTTTGGATAACCGTGAACCTACTGTGTCATACAACTTTCCAATGGGATCCCCGCTCACACAGATAGGAACACAGTTTTAAGAAAAATGTGTAGCCCTTGTTCCAATGTCAACATTTTTTCCAAAACATCTTCATGGTCATGAGCTCAATGTTTCTAGATTATCCCATCATGCTTCTCTATTTTATTGATACTTGGTTTAAATGTACAATTACTCTTAATCATGTGCCAACGTTTCACCTCAACCCACTCTTTCCATAAACAATTATTTCATTTCTAGATGATTTTAAAACTCATGAAAACACCCAAGACACCTCTCGTGACACAAACCCCATTTAAATCATCTCATTTATGTAATCAAACTCTCATATTTACATTCTATGGCTCGACTTAGGATTCAACCCATCCACAAAAAGAAACGTTGAAATTCATCTGTAAATTTAAAACTAGTCCAAAAAACAGGTGATACAAAGTATATATTTGAAAAATAAATATTTTTTATATAAAAAAAATACAATTCATTGATGATCATTTTATATATTTCATTACTCCTTCAATTAATTGAGAAATTAGATTGTTAATCATGTATAATTATTACTATCGCCTCCACAAATGATGAATTTCTATTTTCATTAACACCAATAATTTATGGTTACTATAACGGATTTAATGAGGTAATAATATGTTTATGAGATGATTAATATTCTTTATAGTCCACATTATCTATATCTAAATACACCCCCTTAATCATTAAATCATTATTACATATTACCATTATAGTCGATTTAACAGACTATATAAAAAAATTTACAATTATTACATAATAAATGATTATGGGAAGTAAGATAATGCTAATATAATGTAATAATTATTAAATTTTGTTTTTAGTGATTTTGGAACTATATTTCTAATTTTCACATTTAGATCATCAGACATGTTGGAAACTTGTTCAGTAAGATTTCAATTTCAAATTCCATTATAAAGACTTCCACCTAATGAGATTTAGACTCATTTAATCAATTATAAAGTTATAATTATATCTTTAATGATATATGAATGATAAAATTAAAACCAATTAGTGAGAATTGATCCATTATTCATGGATTTTTTGAGCAATAAACACCTAAGTGTTCTAACACTCGATAACGAAAAAACTATAATAAGTTATTATATTCATAATATATGGTTATATAATAATTAAAAAAGGGTATTATTTTATAATATTTTTCCTCAGATAAGATATTGAGATATTTATGATCAATTTAATTGGTGTTGAAGCTATGTCAATTAAGAGGTAAAACAAGGTAAGGGTTTCTCATCTCAAATTCCTCTATTTAGGTCATGTTTTGAATTATACACCTAATATATTTTAAATTGTATATATACAACCTTATTTAGATTTACATCAAGTGTAACACCTCGAGCTTCCACGGTACGATTCTCTTTGAATAATACAGTAGCGTGTGTTGTACGCAACTTCGAGTTCTAACACACACCACAACCAATCAAACTAGCCGTTATGAATAGTAATACCTACTTTTTGAAATTATATATATTTTATATTTCAAAATGGACTTCATTTTTGGATTCGGAATATCGAATTTATCCTAGGGTGTAATTTTTGAACTTTTCAGATAACACTTATATTTTGATGAATAGTGAAAATTACTAAATTTTAATTAAAAACAACATTTTTAATCGAAATAATTTATATTGATAAATTATTAATTTGAGTGGTTTTAAAGAATATTTAGAATATTTTTTTACAATTTAATATAATTTTGGTCATTATACATAATTTTAAAATTAAACCATACATAAACAAGTGTCAATCTTTTGATAGTTATTATCTTTTAAAAACACGCTTTTTGTTTTAACAACGTGAATTAATTTTAAATTAATTTCTGCCACTTCTTTGTTTTGAATTTGGAAAAATGGATTCCATATTTGGAATCAGGATGTTCATATTATGTAAATAGGTAACTTTTATTTTTAGACATTTTGAATAATTACTGTGGTAAATATTTTGTTTACCATGGTTAAGGGTAAAGCCGGTAAATAAGGGTTAAAAAATAATATTATAATAATACTAAATTACCCTAAAATGTGTCCTAAACTTATTGGTGGATACATGTCCGACCATGGGCATATTTGGGTCGATTTTGGGACCGCATGGAGCCACTTGTAGGTGATAGGGACACTTTGTTTTAATTAAGTTAAAATAAGTACAAAAATGACAAAATCATATATCTTTTAGAAAAACAATTTTTACATAGTGTTATATATGTTGGATTTTCGACTATAAATATTAATTATAAAGATAACAAGATTCCCTACATATGGATATTTTATTTATAATTTTTAGACATTAAATAATTTAGTTTATTGATGACACAATGATGATGCAGTAATTACCATAATAGTGAAAAATTAAAATAATTGATATTATAAATACCCAAATAAATATAATTTGAGACTTTTATTGAATTAAAATAATTTTATAGGTTAATAGGACATATTAGGAGTGTTTTAATTGACTTTTTTATAAGTAATCATTCTGTTATGAGTTTCACAAAAATCAATTGTTGAATAGTGTCAAAATTGACATAAAAGAGTTTTTAAAACAAATATTATATTATTAATTGATATTAAATTCCTAAACATATAAGGCTCAGCCAAGAGACTTATATCATGATAGGTGTATCATTACTGGACCACTTGGGGGTCTCTTGGATGTATATAGTATGTTTATTAACCATATAATATAAAAATACAAAGAGACATTGTAAAAGTGAAACTAATTAACTTAGAGTTAATACTTAAAGATAAGGTTAATATAGTAACCCAAACCTGTATAAATTATATTGATTGAATGGTTTTCGACCCATACCCACCTTAACATTTATATAATCAACTTTAAAGCCATTAGAAACCGAATATGAATTTATTATAAATTAATATTTTTAGCTTTTCCAAAGGTGCCCCCACCCCTCTTATAAAAGGGCACTCCCCCTTCTCATTAATTGACACCTTCAAAGCCATTTTGTTCGGACAACCCCTGCCCCAATACTCTCTCAACTTCCCTCACTACAACATAGAGGTCTTATTTTGATCAGAAATCCAACCTAAGGAGACCTTTTCATCAAATCAAAAGGAAGAACCCGAAGAAGAGGTAATGATTTCACCACCCTTTTTCAAGTTCCTTTCTTCTTCCACTTCCTCTTCCTTTATTGTTACCATTATAAAATAATAACTCCAGTATAATATATATACTGTGATTTTATTATAAATATGGTACAACCGTATTCATTATTCTATCCATCCTTTGAATAACATGTCACCATACGTGCATACGTACGGCTTACCGTCTCCACGTCGTGGTGTAATTGATATTCAATAAATTATTATTTGGATGGGTATAATAATGATGTGTAAATCATGTAAATAATAAATATAACATGATAATGATTCTGTATATATGATATAACATCCAATTATATATTATTTTAATATCAAAATAATGATATTTTCGCTCGTGCGTACGTACGGATTACCGTCTCCACGACGCGATGAGATTCATTTCCAAGTTCACCATTCATGGACGATTATAAAAATATATATTACTAATAAGTATGTAATATATGACATATTAATGCAACTGGATATATATATATATATATAAGGATTTATGTACTTACATATATCTTATTCACTTACTTCCATTCAATACTATATGAAAACAGAAACAGCGTTTATGCGTACGTACAGACTACCGTCTCCATAAACGGTGTTTTCCATTTCATATATATGTCTATTATACATATTTATATTCTAAATATATATGATATATTTATCATGTTTTATATTCTGGAAGTATTTAAATCATGATCTAAGTGATATAACCAAGAGTGACAAGTTAAAACACGTACGATAAAGAACGTGATTATTACCCGAAATGTTAACTTAACATGGAAATTATTATTAAATGGGTAATATAAAGTCATAAATGTATCATTTCTGATATCGTAAATATAAATATGGTTATGGTATAATTTAATAACATACTACGATCATCATACAGGAGGTTAAACGTACCATCGACTAAAGGAAAGTGCAATGTAAGGGGTTTTCATCTCACTCCTTATTCCCATGAGATTCATGCCATATTGCCATCATTACCTTTTGTGTGGTGTATGTACTGCCCATAATTATATTCTTTGTGTAATACACTTTAATTTATGTGTATTTACATATTCATTGTATGATACCTCATTCATGGGTTGTATGTTCCGTAAGTTACCAAATTGGTAAGGGTTTATTTCGCAATCTCTTCATTATCCGAGGTTGTTTATACGTAATAATCTAATGGGATTCCATTATCATCCACATCCATGTTTCTTAAAAATGTATTTAATTTTTTTTTACTATTTACTAAAATATGGGTTAAAGTCATTTATACCCTTGTTGACTTTTATAAGTGGTTTATAAAGGAATATTTTCGTCGTTTTCCGAACAAGGTCCTTTTTAACATTTTTGAAAAAATTAAGGTAAGAATGTTTTTTTAACTTATACGGCGGGTGCGGTTATTCTATGTCGTTATTAAACCTTTGAAACTTCCTTCACAAGCTTATAAATATATTTTCAAAATAATGGTTTTCTCTATAATTATGCGACTTTTAAAATGATTAAAAAAAAGAGATATTTCTCTCAAATATTATTGATTTCATCTATGTCAACATCCTTTGATAAATTTTAAACTTGTTTCAAGTTGATTTATAATGATACAAATCATCCATATTGTATTTAAGGTTTTGTGATATTTTTGACTATGGATGAGTTATTTTTATGCCATTAAAGGTTTATGATTAAAGTTTTGACATTTTTTATGTTAGTTTTAATACAAAATTTTATCTTATATTTCATCCTATTCTTAAGATGAATGTGTTGGACTAGTATGTTCCGGGTTGGGGACCGGTAAAAGTAAGCCCTCCGGGTTGGTGTCCGATTATTAGAGGCACTCCTGGTTGGTGTCCGGTTATTAGAGGCACTCCGGGTTGGTGTCCGGTTATTAGAGGCACTCCGGGTTGGTGTCCGGTTATTAGAGGCACTCCGGGATGGAGTCCGATTATAGAGGCTCTCCAGGTTGGGTTCTGGTTACAGTTATCCCTGAGGTCTTGGCATGAGGCCTCAACACAGAAATTAAAGTTCGGCGTCATGCATTCCATCATTATGAAAGTGGTTAGTGATATTGCTTGTAATTATTCGATTAGTAGAATATCCATGTGAATAAGTAAATGGGATTATTTAATTTTATTTCTTCCATATTATGCTGAAGTTCAATTTTAAAAGTCTTTTATTTTAGTTTTATACATTTCCTTAAATGTTTATGCTTATTTATGAAAGTTACCGCTGTATTGCTTACCCTTACTGAGCATTTGAGCTCACCCCTTTCTATGTTTTATTTTTCCCAGGATTCCAAGAAGTGTAATGTGATTAATATACAGGGTTAATCCAAGGGAATAATGGCATTCATAAAGATTATTTATGTTGTTTTGTACGTCATAAAGTGAAAATGTAACATTCATGTATGCGATCTATTTTTCCAAGACTGCTAAACTAATCGGTCCTTCGGGAATTTATTTCTTGTAATCATGCGAATGTATTAAAATAACGCACCAACTCTGGGTAACTGGGGTCAGGGCTTTACAGTTGGTATCATAGGAATTTTAGCAATAACCTTGGAAACTAGATTTAGATAAACTCTGATTAGAGCACATAGCCCTAAGATAGACTTTGAGGATTAGTATAGAAGAACTTCCTAGAATTTTGGTACTGTAGAGATTTTGTGAGTTTTCCAAAAAATACATCCCCGTCTGGATACGAGCAGGTAGAGGCGGCTCTGGCATAGATGTACCTAGGGGTAAAACACGAAAACACCGCTTTGAGCTAGACTCGAATGGGAACTGGTGCACGACAACGGGCCATGCTGCACTCTTGGTTACGACACTCCCGGGGGATATGCTTCGGATAAATTCTCATTTTCTTTACAAACAATTATTAAGGGCATATGAGTATATACTTACTCAAAGAAAACATTTTTATGATTATTTATTATATCCATAAACTATTCAATTTTTGTTAGGTATTTTACATGTTTGGTAATTATTCATTACAATTCATAAACAGAACTAGTTTATGCTATTGTATAGAAATGGCACCCAGTAGAAGGAATGCGAACTCCCGTAATACGTATGATCCAAAGAGTAAGAAGGATCATATATTTCATGGTCCTATTCCAGAATTTAGAAGGGAAATAGTTTCCCACGTATTATCATCATATGAAGAAATAGTATCATGTGTTGATAAGATGAGTAAAGAATTCTTGGAGTCCTATGTCTTTGAAGGGAAGTAAAAGAAGAAAATGATGGAAGAGAGAAATATGGGTAAAGGGAAGAAGGAAAAGAAGAATTTTCCCATATGTGATAACTGTGGGAAGAAATACCCTGGAACTTACCTGAAAGGAATGGGAGTTTGTTATAAGTGTGGAGGAAAAGAGCACAAAGTACGTGACTGCAAGGGTAAGAAAATGGTTTCAAATGTACAATTCTTCATTTTCAAGGAGTTTGGACACGATGCGAACCAATGTCCCAGTCATTAGACTATGCCACAAATGATGCTATTGGATAATAATATAGTTATGATACTACCACAGATGAAGAGGAATGACTAGTGTTCTTATGTTTTCATTTTAGAATTATTTTATTTAAGTGTTGTATCAATGATGATCTGGAAATTAATAAGGAATGTACTGCAGTACTATTTAATTAAGGATTTTAGATTTTATGGTACTAAGAAAAGTGACTCCACAGTGAGTTAAATTTTTTTTAGAAATTACATGGTTGAAGGAAAGATAAACCTTAATATGGTCCTAATATTGAGGCAGTGATTTTGGAATAAGAGATGGTTGATTTTGGTAATTCAGGATGTTGCGGTGTTTTAAAAGAATATATGAGGAAGGCGTTCACATGTTATTACCTGGAAAAATAAGATCCTCATTATGTTTAACTTCCTTGTAAATTTTGGACTGTGAGTTTGGATAATATTATTTTGGATAAGTCTAATGGTTGTAATTGATTATATTTGAAAGGTTAGTTTTTTTTGATTTTTATAAAAGGACAACACACAAACCGTGTGACGGCCCGTCGTGTTAGACAAACCTTTGGGAATCGAATCCACAACCATAGTGCAATTGGGATTTATCACATACCATTGTGCTACATGATGTTCCTGGATGGTATAATGTAGTTTCTTTACATAAAGGGTCTGATATGTGAAATATAAATTCATTATATTTGGAACCCTATACAATTAGGATAAATAGAGTATTTTTGAGTTTTATTATGTTTTGGGGTGAAGGATTAGTTTTTTGTAGAAATTTATTAATGGATAAAACTCTATTTATAAAGTAAGTATATCTCTTTATGATATTATCCAATCTCATAAATAAATTCCTCAAAATTAAGAAAAGGAACTTAGAACAAAAATGTAGTCCTAGATGGTACCTTAGATCATCACTAATTTATGGATTTGGGATTTTTGGCCTTTTCATTGCCATGTTCTCTACCACTATCCATCAGATAATTGATTGTTAGATTTCTCTTCCATATCCATATTTACCTACATGGAACCCTAGTATGTGTTATTTCTGGTAATCTTCATAACTTACCCTCTTTATTTTAAATAGAGGCTTCATTAATACATTTTTTGATGTGGGATTTCAACTAAGATATTTTGAAACTTCAAAAATGTGTTATCCTAATACCTTATGTTTTGTTGAACCAATGGTATTTTAAATCATCATAGATTGACAAATTTAAGGACCTCAATTTTAAACTTGTTTGTGATTGATGACCTCAATAACTACCTATAAATATTTACGTTTTTCCTCCAGTTATATGTCTATAATTTCCACCAATGTCCTCCTAATCGAGATCATAACTTTGTGGTGACCCTTTCATTTCTCTTTTCATCTTGTTACGATTAAAATTTTATTAACCAAATTTCCGATGTGGGTTTTTTCCACAAAGATATTTTCTATTTTCAACCATTATTTTCAAAGAACAATATCAAATTGTGAGGACGCAATTTGTTGAAAGAGGGGAGAATTTAACACCACGAGCTTCCACAGTGCGCTTCTCTTTGAATAATACAGTAGCATGTGTTGTACGCAACTTCGAGTTCTAACACACACCACAACCAATCAAACTAGCCGTTATGAATAGTAATACCTAATTTTTGAAATTATATATATTTTATATTTCAAAATGGACTTCATTTTTGGATTCTAAATATTTAATTTATCCTAGTGTGAAATTTTGGAACTTTTCGGATAACACTTATATTTTGATGAATAGTGAAAATTAATAAATTTTAATTAAAAACAACTTTTTTAATCGAAATAATTTATATTGATAAATTATGGATTTGAGTGGTTTTAAAGTATATTTAGAATATATTTTTACCATTTAATATAACTTTGGTCATTGTACATAATTTTACAATTAAACCGGACATAAACAAGTGTCAATCTTTTGATAGTTATTATCTCTTAGAAACACGCTTTTCGTTTTAACAACGGGAATTAATTTGAAATTAATTTCTTCCACTTTTGTGTTTTAAATTTAGAAAAATGGATTCCATATTTGGAATCATGATATTCATATTGTGTAAATAGGCAACTTTTATTTTTAGATATTTTGAATAATTATTGTGGTAAATATTTTATTTACCATGGTTAAGGGTAAATCCGATAAATAAGGGTTAACAATTAATATTATAATAATACTAAATTACCCTAAAACATGTCCTAACCTGATTGGTGGATACATGTTCGAACATGGGCATCTTTGGGTCGATTTTGGGACCCCATGGAGCCACTTGTAGGAGATAGGGACACTTTATTTTAATTAAGTTAAAATAAGTACAAAAATGACACAAGCATATATCTTTTAGAAAAACAATTTTCATGTAGGGTTATATATGTTGGATTTTCGACTATAAATATTCATTAGAAAGATAAAACTATTTCCTACATAAGGGTATTTTATCTTTAATTTTTAGAAATTAAATAAGTTAGTTTATTTATGACACAATGATGATGCATTAATTACCATAATAGTAAAAATTAAAATAATTGATATTGTAAATACCCAAATAAATATAATTTTAGACTTTTATTGAATTAAAATAATTTTCTAGGTTAATATTACATATTAGTATTGATTTAATTGACTTTTTTAGAAGTAATCATTATGTTATAAGTTTCACAAAAATCAATTATTGAATAGTGTCAAAATTGACATAAAAGAGTTTTTAAAACAAATATTATATTATTAATTGATATTAAATTCCTAAAAATCAAAGGTTCGGCCAAGAGACTTATATCAGGATATGTTTATCATTAATGGACAACAATGGGGTCTCTTGGATGTATATAGTAAGTTTATTAACCATATAATATAAAAATACAAAGAGACATTGTAAAAGTGAAACTAATTAACTTAGAGTTAATACTTAAAGATAATGTTAATATAGTAACCCAAACCAGTCTAAATTCTATTGGTTGAATGATTTTAGACCCATACCCATTTACGAATTTTAATAATCAACTTTGGAGCCATTAGAAACCGAATATTAATTTATTATAAATTAATATTTTTAGCTTTTCCAAAGGTGCCTCTCACCCCTCTTATAAAAGGGCACTCCCCATTCTCATTACTTCACACCCTCAAAGCCTTTTGGTTCGGCCAAAACCTTCCCAAATACTCTATAAACTTCCCTCAATACAACCTGCAGGTTTTTGTTTGATCAGAAATCCAACCTAATGAGACCTTTTGATCAAAATCAAAAAAAAGAACCCGAAGAAGATGTAATGATTTCACCACCCTTTTTCAAGTTCCTTTCTTCTTCCACTTCCTTTTCCTTTGTTGTTTCAATTTTAAAATAATAACTCCAGTATAATATATATACTGTGATGTTATTATAAATATGGTAAAACCATATTCAGTATTCTATCCATCCTTTGAATAACATGTCACCATACGTGCGTACGTACGGCTTACCGTCTCCACGTCGTGGTGTAATTGTTATTCAATAAATTATTATTTGGATTGGTATAATAATGATGTGTAAATCATGTAAATAATAAATATAACATGATAATGATTCTTTATATATGATATACCATCCAATTATATATTATTTTAATATAAAAATAATGATATTTTCGCTCGTGCGTACGTAAGGATTACCGTCTCCACGACGCGATGAGATTCATTTCCAAGTTCACCATTCATGGACGATTATAAAAATATATATTACTAATAAGTATGTAATATATGACATATTAATGCAACTGGATATATATATATATATATAAGAATTTATGTACTTACATATATCTTATTCACTTACTTCCATTCAATACTATATGAAAACAGAAACAGCGTTTATGCGTACGTACAGACTACCGTCTCCATAAACGGTGTTTTCCATTTCATATATATGTCTATTATACATATTTATATTCTAAATATATATGATATATTTATCATGTTTTATATTCTGGAAGTATTTAAATCATGATCTAAGTGATATAACCAAGAGTGACAAGTTAAAACACGTACGATAAAGAACGTGATTATTACCCGAAATGCTAACTTAACATGGAAATTATCATTAAATGGGTAATATAAAGTCATAAATGTATCATTTATGATATCGTAAATATAAATATGGTTATGGTATAATTTAATAACATACTACGATCATCATACAGGAGGTTAAACGTACCATCGACTAAAGGAAAGTGTAATGTAAGGGGTTTTCATCTCACTCCTTATTCCCATGAGATTCATTCCATATTGCCATCATTACCTTTTGTGTGGTGTATGTACTGCCCATAATTATATTCTTTGTGTAATACACTTTAATTTATGTGTATTTACATATTCATTGTATGATACCTCATTCATGGGTTGTATGTTTCGTAAGTTACCAAATTGGAAAGGGTTTATTTCGCAATCTCTTCATTATCCGAGGTTGTTTATACGTAATAATCTACTGGGATTTCATTATCATCCACATCCATGTTTCTTAAAAATGTATTTCAATTTTTTTTACTATTTACTAAAATATGGGTTAAAGTCATTTATACCCTTGTTGAATTTTATAAGTGGTTTATAAAGGAATATTTCCGTCGTTTTCCGAACATGGTCCTTTTTATCATTTTTGACAAAATTAAGGTAAGAATGTTTTTTTAACTTATACGGCGAGTGCGGTTATTCTATGCCGTTATTACACCTTTGAAGCTTCCTTCACAAGCTTATAAATATATTTTCAAAATAATGGTTTTCTCTATAATTATTCTACTTTTAAAATGATTAAAAAAAAGATATTTCTCTCAAATATTATTGATTTCATCTATGTCAACATCCTTTGATAAATTTTAAACTTGTTTCAAGTTGATTTATAATGATACAAATCATCCATATTGTATTTAAGGTTTTGTGATATTTTTGACTATGGATGAGTTATTTTTATGCCATTAAAGGTTTATGATTAAAGTTTTGACATTTTTTATGTTAGTTTTAATACAAAAGTTTATCTTATATTTCATCCTATTCTTAAGATGAATGTGTTGGAATAGTATGTTCCGGGTTGGGGACCGGTAAAAGTAAGCCCTCCAGGTTGGTGTCCGATTATTAGAGGCACTCTTGGTTGTTGTCCGGTTATTAGAGGCACTCCGGGTTGGTGTCCGGTTATTAGAGGCACTCTGGGTTGGTGTCCGGTTATTAGAGGCACTTCGGGATGGAGTCCGGTTACAGAGGCTCTCCAAGTTTGGTTCTGGTTACAGTTATCCCTGAGGTCTTGGCATGAGGCCTCAACACAGAAATTAAAGTTCGGCGTCATGCATTCCATCATTATGAAAGTGGTTAGTGATATTGCATGTAATTATTCGATTAGTAGAATATCCATGTGAATAAGTAAATGGGATTATTTCATTTTATTTCTTCCATATTATGCTGAAGTTCAATTTTAAAAGTCTTTTGTTTTAGTTTTATACATTTCCTTAAATGTTTATGCTTATTTATGAAAGTTACCGCTATATTGCTTACCCTTACTGAGCATTTGAGCTCACCCCTTTCTATGTTTTATTTTTCCCAGGATTCCAAGAAGTGTAATGTGATTAATATACAGGGTTAAGCCAAGGGAATAATGGAATTCATAAAGATTATTTATGTTGTTTTGTAAGTCATAAAGTGAAAATGTAACATTCATGTATGCGATCTATTTTTCCAAGACTGCTAAACTAATCGGTCCTTCGGGACTTGATTTCTTATAATCATGCGAATGTATTAAAATAATGCACCGACTCTGGGTAACTGGGGTCGGGGCTTTACAGTTGGTATCATAGGTATTTTAGCAATAACCTTGGAAACTAGATTTAGATAAACTCTTATTAGAGCACATAGCCCTAAGATAGACTTTGAGGATTAGTATAGAAGAACTTCATAGAATTTTGGTATTGTAGAGATTTTGTGAGTTTTCCAAAAAATGCATCCCCGTATGGATACGAGCAGGTAGAGGTGGATCTGGCATAGATGTACCTAGGGGTAAAACATGAAAACACCGCTTTGAGCTAGACTCGAATGGGAACTGATGCACGACAACGGGCCTTGCTGCACTCTTGGTTACGACACTCCCGGGGGATATGCTTCGGATAAATTCTCATTTTCTTTACAAACCATTATTAAGGGCATATGAGTATATACTTACTCAAAGAAAACATTTTTATGATTATTGATTATATCCATAAACTATTCAATTTGTGTTAGGTATTTTACAAGTTTGGTAATTATTCATTACAATTCATAAACTGAACTAGTTTATGCTATTGTATAGAAATGGCGCCCAGTAGAAGGAATGTGAACTCCCGTAATACGTATGATCCAAAGAGTAAGAAGGATCATATATTTCATGGTCCTATGCCAGAATTTAGAAGGGAAATAGTTTCCCACGTATTATCATCATATGAAGAAATAGTATCATGTGTTGATAAGATGAGTAAAGAATTCTTGGAGTCCTATGTCTTTGAAGGGAAGTAAAAGAAGAAAATGATGGAAGAGAGAAATATGGGTACAGGGAAGAAGGAAAAGAAGAATTTTCCCATATTTGATAACTTTGGGAAGAAACACCATGGAACTTGCCTGAAAGGAATGGGAGTTTGTTATAAGTGTGGAGGAAAAGAGCACAAAGTACGTGACTGCAAGGGTAAGAAAATGGTTTCAAATGTACAATTCTTCATTTTCAAGGAGTTTGGACACGACGCGAACCAATGTCCCAGTCATTAGACTATGCCACAAATAATGCTATTGGATAATAATATAGTTATGATACTACTACAGATGAAGAGGAATGACTAGTGTTCTTATGTTTTCATTTTAGAATTATTTTATTTAAGTGTTGTATCAATGATGATCTGGAAATTAATAAGGATTGTACTGCAGTACTATTTAATTAAGGATTTTAGATTTTATGGTACTAAGAAAAGTGACTCCACAGTGAGTTAAATTTTTTTAGAAATTACATGGTTGAAGGAAAGATAAACCTTAATATGGTCCTAATATTGAGGCAGTGATTTTGGAATAAGAGATGGTTGATTTTGGTAATTCAGGATGTTGCGGTGTTTTAAAAGAATATATGAGGAAGGCGTTCACATGTTATTACCTGGAAAAAAAGGATCCTCATTATGTTTAACTTCCTTCTAAATTTTGGACTGTGAGTTTGGATAATATTATTTTGGATAAGTCTAATGGTTGTAATTGATTATGTTTGAAAGGTTAGTTTTTTTGGAATTTTATAAAAGGACAACACGCAAACCGTGTGACGGCCCGTCGTGTTAGACAAACCTATGGGAATCGAATCCACAACCATAGTGCAATTGGGATTTATCACATACCATTGTGCTACATGATGTTCCGGGATGGTATAATGTAGTTTCTTTACATAAAGGGTCTGATATGTGAAATATAAATTCATTATATTTGGAACCCTATACAATTAGGATAAATAGAGTATTTTTGAGTTTTATTATGTTTTGGGGTGAAGGATTAGTTTTTTGTAGAAATTTATTAATGGATAAAACTCTATTTATAAAGTAAGTATATCTCTTTATGATATTATCCAATCTCATAAATAAATTCCTCAACATTAAGAAAAGGAACTTAGAACAAAAATGTAGTCCTAGATGGTACCTTAGATCATCACTAATTTATGGCTTTGGGATTTTTGGCCTTTTCATAGCCATGTTCTCTACCACTATCCATCAGATAATTGATGGTTAGATTTCTCTTCCATATCCATATTTACCTACATGGAACCCTAGTATGTGTTATTTCTGGTAATCTTCATAACTTACCCTCTTTATTTTAAATAGAGGCTTCATTAATACATTTTTTCATGTGGGATTTCAACTAAGATATTTTGAAACTTCAAAAATGTGTTATCCTAATACCTTATGTTTTGTTGAACCAATGGTATTTTGAATCATCATAGATTGACGAATTTAAGGACCTCAATTTTAAACTTGTTTGTGATTGATGACCTCAATAACTACCTATAAATATTTACGTTTTTCCTCCAGTTATATGTCTATAATTTCCACCAATGTCCTCCTAATCGAGATCATAACTTTGTGGTGACCCTTTCATTTCTCTTTTCATCTTGTTACGATTAAAATTTTATTAACCAAATTTCCGATGTGGGTTTTTTCCACAAAGATATTTTCTATTTTCAACCATTATTTTCAAAGAACAATATCAAATTGTGAGGATGCAATTTGTTGAAAGAGGGGAGAATTTAACACCACGAGCTTCCACAGTGCGCTTCTCTTTGAATAATACAGTAGCGTGTGTTGTACGCAGCTTTGAGTTCTAACACACACCACAACCAATCAAACTAGCCGTTATGAATAGTAATACCTAATTTTTGAAATTATATATATTTTATATTTCAAAATGGACTTCATTTTTGGATTCTAAATATTTAATTTATCCTAGTGTGAAATTTTGGAACTTTTCGGATAACACTTATATTTTGATGAATAGTGAAAATTAATAAATTTTAATTAAAAACAACTTTTTTAATCGAAATAATTTATATTGATAAATTATGGATTTGAGTGGTTTTAAAGTATATTTAGAATATAGTTTTATCATTTAATATAACTTTGGTCATTGTACATAATTTTACAATTAAACCGGACATAAACAAGTGTCAATCTTTTGATAGTTATTATCTCTTAGAAACACGCTTTTCGTTTTAACAACGAGAATTAATTTGAAATTAATTTCTTCCACTTTTGTGTTTTAAATTTAGAAAAATGGATTCCATATTTGGAATCATGATGTTCATATTGTGTAAATAGGTAACTTTTATTTTAAGATATTTTGAATAATTATTGTGGTAAATATTTTATTTACCATGGTTAAGGGTAAATCCGATAAATAAGGGTTAAAAAATAATATTATAATAATACTAAATTACCCTAAAACATGTCCTAACCTGATTGGTGGATACATGTCCGAACATTGGCATCTTTGGGTCGATTTTGGGACCCCATGGAGCCACTTGTAGGTGATAGGGACACTTTATTTTAATTAAGTTAAAATAAGTACAAAAATGACACAAGCATATATCTTTTAGAAAAAACAATTTTTATGTAGGGTTATATATGTTGGATTTTTGACTATAAATATTCATTAGAAAGATAAAAATATTTCCTACATAAGGGTATTTTATCTTTAATTTTTAGAAATTAAATAATTTAGTTTATTTACGACATAATGATGATGCATTAATTACCATAATAGTAAAAATTAAAATAATTGATATTGTAAATACCCAAATAAATATAATTTTAGACTTTTATTGAATTAAAATAATTTTCTAGGTTAATATTACATATTAGTATTGATTTAAATGACTTTTTTAGAAGTAATCATTCTGTTATAAGTTTCACAAAAATCAATTATTGAATAGTGTCAAAATTGACATAAAAGAGTTTTTAAAACAAATATTATATTATTAATTGATATTAAATTCCTAAAAATCAAAGGTTCGGCCAAGAGACTTATATCAAGATATTTTTATCATTAATGGACAACATTGGGGTCTATTGGATGTATATAGTAAGTTTATTAACCATATAATATAAAAATACAAAGAGACATTGTAAAAGTGAAACTAATTAACTTAGAGTTAATACATAAAGATAATGTTAATATAGTAACCCAAACCAGTCTAAATTATATTGGTTGAATGGTTTTAGACCCATACCCATTTCAGAATTTAAATAATCAACTTTGGAGCCATTAGAAACCGAATATTAATTTATTATAAATTAATATTTTTAGCTTTTCCAAAGGTGCCTCTCACCCCTCTTATAAAAGGGCACTCCCCATTCTCATTACTTCACACCTTCAAAGCCTTTTGGTTCGGCCAAAACCTTCCAAAATACTCTATAAACGTCCCTCAATACAACCTGCAGGTCTTTGTTTGATCAGAAATCCAACCTAAGGAGACCTTTTGATCAAATCAAAAGAAAGAACCCGAAGAAGATGTAATGATTTCACCACCCTTTTTCAAGTTCCTTTCTTCTTCCACTTCCTTTTCCTTTGTTGTTTCAATTTTAAAATAATAACTCTAGTATAATATATATACTGTGATGTTATTATAAATATGGTAAAACCATATTCAGTATTCTGTCCATCCTTTGAATAACATGTCACCATACGTGCGTACGTACGGCTTACCGTCTCCACGTCGTGGTGTAATTGTTATTCAATAAATTATTATTTGTATGGGTATAATAATGATGTGTAAATCATGTAAATAATAAATATAACATGATAATGATTCTGTATATATGATATACCATCCAATTATATATTATTTTAATATCAAAATAATGATATTTTCGCTCAAGCGTACATACGGATTACCGTCTCCACGACGCGATGAGATTCATTTCCAAGTTCACTATTCATGGACGATTATAAAAATATATATTACTAATAAGTATGTAATATATGACATAATAATGTTACTGTATATATATATATATAAGTATTTATGTACTTATATATATCTTATTCACTTACTTCCATTCAATACTATATGAAAACAGAAACAGCGTTTATGCGTATGTACGGACTACCGTCTCCATAAACGGTGTTTTCAATTTCATATACATGACTATTATAAATATATATATTCTAAATATATATGATATATTTATCATGATTTATATTCTGGAATTATTTAAATCATGATCTAAGTGATACAACCAAGAGTGACAAGTTAAAACACATACGATAAAGAACGTGATTATTACCCGAAATGTTAACTTAACATGGAAATTATTATTAAATGGGTAATATAAAGTCATAAATGAATCATTTATGATATCATAAATATTAATATGGTTATGGTATAATTTAATAACATACTACGATCTTCATACAGGAGGTTAAACGTACCCTCGACTAAAGGAAAGTGCAATGTAAGGGGTTTTCATCTCACTCCTTATTCCCGTGAGATTCATGCCATATTGCCACCATTACCTTTTGTGTGGTGTATGTACTGCCCATAATTATATTCTTTGTGTAATATAATTTAATTTATGTGTATTTACATATTCATTGTATGATACCTCAATCATGGGTTGTATGTTTCGTAAGTTACCAAATTGGTAAGGGTTTATTTCACAATCTCTTCATTATCTGAGGTTGTTTATACGTAATAATATACTGGGATTTCATTATCATCCACATCCATGTTTCTTAAAAATGTATTTCAAAACATTTTTACTATTTACTAGAATATGGGTTAAAGTCATTTATACCCTTGTTGACTTTTATAAGTGGTTTATAAAGGAATCTTTCCATCGTTTTCCGAACAAGGTCCTTTTTATCATTTTTGACAAAATTAAGGTAAGAATGTTTTTTTAACTTATACGGTGGGTGCGGTTATTCTATGCCGTTATTAAACCTTTGAAGCTTCCTTCACAATCTTATAAATATATTTTCAAAATAATGGTTTTCTCTATAATTATGCGACTTTTAAAATGATTAAAAAAAGATATATTTCTCTCAAATAGTATTGATTTCATCTATGTCAACATCCTTTGATAAATTTTAAACATGTTTCAAGTTGATTTATTATGATACAAATCATCCATATTGTATTTATATTTTTGTGATATTTTTGACAATGGATGAGTTATTTTTATGCCATTAATGGTTTATGAATAATGTTTTGATATTTTGTATGTTAGTTTTAATACAAATTTTTATGTTATATTTCATCCTATTATTAAGATGAATGTGTTGGACTAGTATGTTCCGGGTTGGGGACCGGTAAAAGTAAGCCCTCCGGGTTGGTGTCTGATTATTAGAGGCACTCCGGGTTGGTGTCCGGTTATTAGAGGCACTCCGGGTTGGTGTTCGGTTATTAGAGGCACTCCGGGTTGGTGTCCGGTTATTAGAGGCACTCCGGGTTGGTGTCCGGTTATTAGAGGCACTCCAGGATGGAGTCCGGTTACAGAGGCTCTCCGGGTTGGGTTCTAGTTACAGTTATCCCTTTGGTCTTGGCACGAGGCCTCAACACAGAAATTAAAGTTCGGCATCATGCATTCCATGATTATGAAAGTGGTTAGTGATATTGCATGTGATTATTCGATTAGTAGAATATCCATGTGAATAAGTAAATGGAATTATTTCGTTTTATTTCTGCCATATTATGCTGAAGTTCAATTTTAAGAGGCTTTTGTTTTAGTTTTATACATTGCCTTAAATGTTTATGCTTATTTATGAAAGTTACTGCTGTATTTCTTACCCTTACTGAGCATTTGAGCTCACCCCTTTCTATGTTTTATTTTTCCCAGGATTCCAAGAAGTGTAATGTGATTGATATGAAGGGTTCAGACAAGGGAATAATGGAGTTCATAAAGATTATTAATGTTGTTTTGTACGTCATAAAGTGAAAATGTAACATTCATGTATGCGATCTATTTTTCCAAGACTGCTAAACTGATCGGTCCTTCGGGACTTGATTCCTTGTAATCATGCCAATGTATTAAAATAATGCACCGACTCTGGGTAACTGGGGTCGGGACGTTACATCATGAATTACCCATTATTCATGGAAATTTATGTTATATTTATATCTAACTCTACAACAATTTTTTTGAGTACTATGCTTCTCAGGTTGTATGAATTTTATTTCTATAATATTGAATTCCTTGTGACATGTTTAAGTTATACACCAAGATTTCTATTATTTATTGAAAATAAAACCAAATTTTAATTTTATAACATTATTCCATTACGCATAATGATTATATCTTTTATCATTCTATAGATATTGTCACTTTTAATTCTGGGAATCATACTTGACTATTCTTTCACCAAAAATAAAATCATTGTCATGAATGAACCCCATCCCATAATTTTCTATTTTTTTGAGGTCTATAACATCCCTCTAATAAATTTTATACTATATTATTGGTAAATATAATAAGTAAATTTATATAATGCTAATAATATTACTTATCCATTTTAAAAAGGAAAAACTAATACTCCTTTTAAGATATGGATTTCCAAACCAAGTTATATGAAAATATATTCCAGCAAATATTTATTCTGATAATATTTATTTTTTTTAACAAATAATTTATTGAGGTTTCTTTCTAAATGTTTTTTAAAAAAATTCACATCACCTTTTTTAATATAACTTCTAAAAGTTAACCACATCATCATAATTTTAAAAATAATTTTAAAGTGATCTCACATAACATCTTACACGGGAACAATGTTTTATGTCACATTTGAAATTTTATTTAAAATTTTATCTATAAATTTTAATGGTTTATAAATAGATTATTTTATCCATGATTGTAAAAATTATATCATATAAAATTATTTCAAATTATCAAGGATATTTATTATTTCCAAATTGATTTATACACAAATTCTTAAACGTAATTTTCATTTAGTATATTGTACTTTGAAATGTTTTATTCTTGATAAAGGATATTTTTAAAATGTTACCACACACCATATTTCAATTGATGAATTATGTAATGTAATCCTATTCTGGAGAAATGATCTATCAATTCCCATACCTTTCAAAATTATCTTTATTTTATAGTTGTAATTATTATTCCATTACCTTTCCTCTATGAATGCCAACTTTTTTATTATTCTCTTTAACTATGTTTACTTAGATGTCAATCATAAATTTAGAGGGTAAATTAATATCTTAACCATGTTCTTGTTATCTATATGTTGTAAATACCATAAAATATTTTATTTCGATTAAATGATATTCACCTAAAATGTTTCAAAATATATTTTGATAGCAATTTATGTTTAAAGGAATTTCATGTAATTAATATTGGTTAATTTATGAATATTTTCATTATATTTTTCAATTAGAATGAAATATAAACCCTATTTTATTTTTATGGGTTATTTATTCTTAGATGAATGATTTACTTTTATGTGTAACTCATATCAATGGATGATGGAGGGTGGGGTACCATATCACCCTCGAATGATTTGTTTAAGGTCTCACGTCACATGGGATGATGCATTGTTTTGTTAATGAAATGTGGAAAGCTGTATATTTGGGGGTTTAATAGTGAACAAAATACATTTGGAGGTGAATTATAGTGTAAAAAACTAAATTAATTTATCCTCATAATTTATTAATATAAATATATTTTCATATTTCTAATGAAATTAGATAATAAATCATTTTTTAATTACCCATGAAATCAATTGTCATAGTAAATAAAATTAGTATTATATTTAAATATAGTTTGTAAAAAAAAGATAAATATTTTAAATTAACAATGAATTAGTTAAATATTTGGAACATAGATTATATATATCACAAAAAATAAAATTAATATTAATAGAAACTATATATTTATAAAATAAAAAATATTTTTTTATTAAATCAAATACTCCAATAAATAATATTTCATAAAAACCACACATTAAACCATTGTAAAATGTAGATCGATAAACATGATATGAGGTATCTATGATTTTCAAACTATCATAAGGTATCTATGACTTTATACATATCATATGGTGTCTCTACCAATACCTATAATCCCTTAACAATATATATTTGTAGTATCTCACAACAAAACTTTCAAGAATCTAATTTTTATGAGCAGTTTCTTACTAACCTTGAAATCCCTCAAATGATATTCATCTTTCCTCTATCTTCTTAACAATGGAATCCCTCGATCAAATAGTATTAGAATATATAATGATTAAAATAGAAAAAAATAATATATTTACAAGGATATCCTCACATAATGGAAGATCGTATAATAGAAACTCAAAAAGAATTATACTGATTAGAAGTTCACTGGAAAAGAAGAAATTGAAAAGTATTAAAATGAAAAAAACATTCACAATGAACGATATGTTGAATGTTTTCTATTATAATTATTTCGGTGTGAATCTATTTATATTAATTAATTTAACAAAATCCAGTGGTCATATCTTTGAAAAAATCCGTATCAGTTGAAATGAAATCATTGACCACTAATTTAGATGGACTTATCCAATCACATAATCATATAATGGGTTGGTTTAGAAGAACAATAGTACCTCAAAATATGATGTTTTTCATATAACATTATAATATCAAATCATAATATTTTCATAAATTATTTTATGTTTTTATATTTCATAAATTATCTACTAAAATTTCTTTATGAAAAAACATAACAAATTAAATATAATCATACTTAGAATATTTTCATATAAAGTGTATTATGATTTTTTAAATAAATAATTAATTGAGTTATTTCATAAACAATCCCCCAAAAACATTATTCCCAATTTTTTGGTGTGAATGAGATTCATGAATATTTTTTCATAATATTGTGTTGTGAATGAAATAAAAGTATGTTTTTTCTAAAATACTGATGTGAGAATGAGATTCTAGAAGCTTTGTCTGGATGTTTCATGTTTAAATGTGATGTAGTAAAAAACATTTAGAAGCTTTTTCGATAAATGAGAAGGATGAGGATTTCAGTCAGGTATTTTTGGATGATATTTATGATTTTTTATTTAATTTTTTTTGAATTATTTTTATGATGAAATTTATTCAAATGAAAATATATGTTTATTTTTGGGACATAAATTTTTGTTATACTAAAATTCATTATCATTCCATATTTCATTATGATTTTTACATAACCCATGAAGACATGGTGACATGTTTTACTTGTTGAAAAATTTATATGGATCCATTCTTATTCTATTATTCCTGAGGTTATAAAATGAGTATAACCTAATAGATATTCAAGATGTTGATCTAGAGCATATTAGATTATGGAGGCATGTTAAAAGAATCATAAAGAATGTTTCATATGTAGATGGTTGATGAAGAAAATAAAACTCTCATGCATTAGGTCATGATATGTTTTATGATTTTTAATTGTTATTTTATGGTATGGTTGTAAAATAAGTATAGTTTCGTCTCACTTTTATTCAAATATAGATTTTAATAGTACTGTTTTTTGAACAAGACCTAGGAGAGAATATCAGAGGATTTATAATACTATCATCTCTAATGTAGTCAATAGTTGTGTTCTAATACCACATCTCATAGGATGCCATATTAAAACATTTTAATGGTAGATAACTATTTTGGATATTCAAAACTATGCATGAATCCTCTCTCTAAATGAACATTTTGGTGTTATTCTTATCCATCATGGTTATCCTCATCTCTACTGAGGTTCTATAATTTCTAAATTTTACTCCACTTTGTTGGGGTGTAAAAGATACATTATACTGATGATTAAATCATTATTATTCGTGGTTGGACAAAAATTATTATCATGTAAACTCCCAACCATTATTAGATATAATAATATTAATTCACATACCTAGTTCCATATCAAATATTCTTCTGATAAATTTAATCATATACACTACATCTGATGAATGATTATAGAACTTATAAATAATTATTTTGGACTGAAAATTAGTGAATTTGATGAAGTAATGATATACCTGAATGGATTTGTGTCTCATTAGCCTGCACATGTTATTACATATCAACTCAACCTGTCTGATGAACATGACATCCATCCTATGTAACATAAGTGATTCACCATTCCTTTTGGGATGATTTAAAAATATTTGTTCTTGTTCCCTCATATGATAAGAAATGTACCATAACCCATATCATTTTGTATTCAATCATAAAATTAATTCATATAGGCATCCCAATCTTCTATGTGAAAAATTTTATCAACTTTTGAGTTCAAATAACATGATTTATTTGACTATATAATTTGAAAAAAATCCACTTGTTCATTAAACTCTCGTTATAACATTTCAATAATTTTTCATCCTGATGTGCAATGTTTTAAAGAAAATTTTATTTTCATCATCACAGTGCAAACACACACTCAATAAATTGTTTTTAATTCCATAAATAAATATGACATAATCTGACATCATTTTCTAGGATTCTATTTGAGCTACGCTATTTCTTTTTATATATATTGAGAACTAATTCCCAATTGTAAACTTCACACTGTAATATTCTTAAATATTAATCAATATCATTATTTCTCTAGTTATATCTGATTATCATCCATTGTCGATAATCCATGGTTTTCATATAGTTCTAGCATTAAGAACCACTTAAAAATAAATGGTTTTCTTTTATTAATTATTAGAATCTCATTTCCTTTAATATATTATTTACATTTTACTATAATAATGGTAATAAATTTATTTAAATAGTGTCATTACTTTTCAAAAACCCCACACATATCCATTAAATATTATAATCAATTTTGGATCAATAAATTTCATAATTTTCATCTCACAATTAGTCACTTCTCAAACTCGATTCCCATATTTTCTTAATATATAGCAATTGATTCATCACAAATCCTACTCCATGATAAAATATTATTATACAGAAATTCATAATCATTATTCCCAAATAAATTATAGAACACAAAATATGCTTTGAAATTTGTTGTTCCTTGAATATATTGAGTCTATCTATATTTTAAAACTGGAAATCATTGAATATTTTTAGCCTCCACCAAATTTGGTTGAGATGGATCATTCCTTATCAGGCTAGAATTATTATTATTGTATGTAGTGATTGTTTGTTTAGACTATTTCTCATTCCAATATTTCCATTATTTTTTTGAACCAACACTACTAGATAAAACTATTTTAACATTTATGCGCGTCACATGTGTGGTTTATAACTATGTTTACTCATAGTACATCTTAGTAGTCTCATATATTTAACCATATTTATATCATTATAAAAGGAAATTCTCTTTTTCTTAGTGTCTTATTCTATTTAATACACCTATACAATTATATGTTAAACTCTTCTTATTTTTTAATATATTTCTTTTGAAATTTCATCCACATGATCCCTTGTTTAACAACCCACACTCAAATAAATAAATTTTTCTTAACATAATCATTTTCTTTGTTAATAATTACATCACTATAATTCCATTTATTCACAACCAATTTCTTCTGGGATTTTTCCTCATTTTTTTCTTTATCTCAAGGGTCACATAAGTTCTTAGATTTATCCCCTTTTATCATATGTCATTTCATAATTGTGAATTATATTACCCCCTTGGATTTATTATTCAATACATTATCCTTTCTCATTACATATTTCAGAAGTCTGTCATGAAACTATTCTTTAGAAATGTCATCCTCTAATCAAGGGATGAGATCATTGCATCTTACATATTTGTGGTATTTATTATAGTCTTATTAACCATGGTTGAAACATCCAATGAATCACTAAAACCCATTATATGTTTGACAATTTAACTCACCTTGCTGAATTATTCATCAACCATCTCATCTTCAGCTACACTGATGTCTTCAAACCTATCTCTCCAAATTCTCAATTTATATTATTTTATTTTTACATTCCTTTCATACATGTTCTTGATATTTCCCCACATCTCCTTGACTATATTGAGTACCATTATTTTTTATATACATTATCAGATAAGAATGATATAATTTAATATTTGGAATTTATATCTACTTTAATATTCCAATTTTATATGAATATCATTGGAACATCTATCCAAAGTGGTGTAAATTAAACTGTAAAATCATTTAATCTTCATATATGTGAAAAAAGATAGAGTATAAAACCGTTCATCCATCCATGGAAGTTCATTCCATAGATTATTAGAAACCCCTATAGGTGATATAATTCATGTTCTCTATTATCATCACTAATATAATATGATATTATAGTGAACATGGTTAGTTATAATACCACTTTATATGGTCAAGTGAGTTAATATACCCCAGAGGGGGGATACTGGTACAATTTTTACAATCAATTTTTGAAATAAAATCCTATAGACCTATATGGTCTAGATACACTCACTTAATGAACCTATTAATATAGTATTAAATAGTAGTATAAAAATGATAACATGTATGGATTTTTTCAAGGTATTTTCCCTTTGTGGTTACATAATTTTTTCTCAGCTCAATTCGTGTTCTGATACTTATATCATCCCTATAATTTTATTAGGATCACCTGAGATGGGATGTGTTATTCATTTAACCATGCAAGGATTTACAGGATAATATATGATAAGGTAATAATACATTAGTCATTATTTCAAGAGTGACATGAATGATTGAGAATTATTTATAATGGCTCCACTAGACCCCAAAGAATCTCATATTCTCTCCTCATAAACATGAACAATAATAAAATTTAGAATGTATATTTATAATACTCCACTCATCATATGGGATATCAAACGTATTATTTCATAGAAAACACCATGATTTCTATTTTAAATATTGACCTAGGGTTTCAATGAGTCACAAGGGTGTTTAAGAAAAGTAAGAGGAGGTCTGGGAATAAAGTCAAAGAAATAATTTTCCACCATCAAGCTGGTACCAGTCTACAAACTAACTAATGGGCTATATGTAGGATGAAAAGCTAGTAAAATCCCCATCAGTTAGTTGGGGAGATGAAATGACTAAAAAGTGGGTTATGGTTTTATTTATAATGGTAAAATATTCTTTTACCCCTTTACCCCTATTTATTTTTAACATGCTTTTCACTCCCATTTGGGCAGTAGAAGCAATGTATGATGTTTATCATCATACTCATCTGTTCATAGGGGTATTTATTCATCCCAACTCTATTTTAGTTTCTTTTATCTTGTGGGTTAGTTTATGTTAATAATAACATTCCACTACATTCTAATAACACTATTTTATTCTATCTAAATTTATTACTCCTTTTTAAAAATAATTACCCAAATTTATAGGATTTTTTTATCATTTCCCCATTTCTTCTGTTTTATCTCAAATCAAAGGTAAATACTAAATATGAGGAACTAATATTTCTTAAGAATGATTGTTTAATTTATTTACCTCAAAGTATCATTGTAGTATTGCATCATTATGATGTTCCATAATGTTGAAAATTCATATTATTGTCCTAAATTAATATAAATTATTTAAAGGTATTTTTTATTTCATATAAGATCATTTTGATTTAGAAGAGTTTGTTGGGTTGATTAGAATCTTCTATGATATATTAAATTTGTGGGTTATGCCATGTGTCATGGTTTCAGGTGAATAATGAGGGTACTTTATGGATTAACTAGTGACATAGATATTAAATCTGAAATGATAAAATAAAACTTTTATTTGATGTTAAATGGGGAGATTGAATTGAGTAATAGAGTTGTTTAATTTCTAAATTATTAAATAATGAATTTTTGGACATTTTTAGATGTGGATATTATTATTAAATTCATTTTTGGACCACTTGGTTTTAATTATGATTGATCTTTCCATGGAATTCAATGGATGATCCCATGATTCCATTTTGTCATGGGATTTCCTGAATGTGCCTATGGATTCTACACAGATTCATTATTATGAATTCCTGGGGAGACACCCACTTGGTTTGGGGTAATTTATATTCTTGTGGAATGAAAAAATTAATATTATTGATTCTTGAGGTCTATCATTGATTTATTATTATGGATTACCTACCCATATTCGTATTTATTTACATTTGTATGGAATGCCTCAAGTGTGAGCCTTGGATTCTAATCGAGATGTTCCCCTAAATGTTTAGGGTTGTCCAATGAGTTTAAATATGAATATTGTACATTTTTATTTTGGATTATAGGAATAAAATTCACAGAAGTTTCATGTGGATTTCTACTAGATTATATGATCATGATTTCCTTGGTGACACTCCTTAAAAAATGATTAATGTGTGAAACCTCCTCCATGTTCAAAAGTGATTCATTTTATACTAAATTAATGTATTTATGTATAGTAGTTAACTTATATTTTTTAAACTCAAACTTTTTTACATCATACTAAATTTTTATTAAACCTCATTGGTGGTGGACTACTAAGTTATACTGACACCCTATTCAGGCCACTGGATGGTATTGAGAAACTTTTTTGGATGCAGGTTGAAATAAGGGAAAGTTCTATTTAGATAATGCATGAATATATTCCTATGTTTTGTTTTTTGAGTAAGGATACTGGATATAGATCAATACTTTTGGGTATATATTATTTTTTTGTATTCCCATGATTTTCTACTTTTTTCTATGTTGTTTTAAAAGTTATGAATATTATGTATAACTAACTTCTTGTATGTGGAATCGATTTATTTTTATAATGATTATGAATTTTTACATAGAACCTATTTATTATATCAAGATGTGATGTATATTATATATCAATTATTTTTTATTGATTATTTTACTCTGATAATCGATAATATTATATATCATATACCGAATTAGAATCATGATTCTAGTTGGCATACTCTAGTGTACATAGAGGTGCACTTGTGGAAATGTAGAGCACATTATTGTGGAAACTATTTAGTGGATTCTAGGTCAAAAAATTATAAAATGGTATTAATTCTTATATTATTTAATTATTTGGGACTAATATATTGAAGTTAGGTTGTGTTGGGACTTAGTGATGAGTTTGTGTATGGGAACACCTGACCCACAAATTAGTGAAAATCAATCTTGTTGGGTGACTGATTTGATGTACATAGAATTAACTTTTATTATTGATCTATAATTATCTTTATTGATTCATTTGTTTTATGAGGTAATATTTTATTTTATTTTTACTTTTAGTCCGGTAGGGTATGATTTATGTACCATTCATCATATTAGGCTAGTAGGTATTTATATTACATCACATTGATTTTATGATTTATATACATTATTATTTGTTTACAGGTACATTATTATGACCTGGGTTCGATAAAAAAATTAATATACTATCCTAAAATGTGTTTTCCTATAATGAGTAATTGTTTCATTTTATCAAAAAAATCCTTACCTGATTAATGGGTAGAAATTATGACCAATGTCATGGAATTTTAATTGGAGTTAGGTAAATCGGGTTCCAAGAATAACTCAAAGAGTGTTTTACTCTATAAATTTGGTAAAATTATAATAACCACAACAGGATTATGGGATATGAATATTAATGGAATTAAAAAATGATAAGGACTTTCTCATGGGTCCTAAGGCATCTGGGTATATTTGACTTGACATAGAGTTGTTATTATGGGATACTGAGAGAACATAATTTTTGATATTTGGACCCCATGATTGTTATTGATTTCCCTGTATATGATATAATTTACTATTAATGTAATGTATTTATGATGATCGATAGGCATTTATTAAAAATTTATAAATTAAAAATAAACTGATCTCCAGGAGAAAAATAGTGAGCATGCCACTAAGGTGTTGAAGCATTTCCCACCAGTAGTATAGGACTAGGGAATGGACACTCAACATAAGGAGAGTATGCTTCACATGATATAATATTTGGAGTGAGACATACCTTGAGTTTCTTATATGATGTTTGAGTTTAATTGAGTGTTTTAACTGTAGAATCTACCAAATTTTATTGTAAGTGTGTCCCCTAGGAGGCTAATAATTATATAAAGTCTCTAGAAACTGTCTATGAGAATCAAGAGGCACCACCTAAGTTGAAGGTGAATCTTGTTTCCAATATGACTTGAGAAGAGGAAAGAATAATATGAGATATTATTACATAGTATGATAATCTTTTATGTATTTTCTGGTTTGGTTTGACAACTAAATTCTTCATACATTTCTTGCTCAAGACTCTATGGTCTAATTTGATTATGGTGTTATTTCACATAGAATTGGGTAGAATATCTATTATATACTTTCCTTCATTGTTTATTAAGTTTTATAGGTTCACATGTTCATGAGATATAGAATAGGATGGTGGGAAGGCAAGTTACTATGACATAATTTTATGGGAGATAAAGGTACTGATGAACATATTTTGTCTTACTATAGTATCTATTATAGTGAATTAGGAAATTTGGTAGGAATCTAAGAGAGGATCATGGCCTTTGGAAGGAAACACTAGTTGGTATTGGAATTTTTGGTTATTGGAGGAACCATTTTCTTGGTTCACAGTAGAGATGTGGGGTAAAACCAATATGAGAGGTAGCATGATCTTATTTCATTATTGAAGTACTGTCAGGACCTGTCCCCTGGGGCATGTGGTGTGACTACCCCAAACCCACCTTCCATTGGCCAGGGGCTAGAGACTAGTGCCGGAGAGGCATATCCCTTAAACCGGGAAGGCATTTCCTCTAAAACTATAAACTCAACCAAACCAAGCACACAATAAGAAATAAGCACAAGGTAAACTATAAAGTAAACATGGTGTGTACAGTATGTAAAGGGGCTAGAATACAAGACAAACTGGAAAGAACAAGTAAAAATGAAAAAGAATAGCTCCTATGAACACCCGCCAAGGACCCTACCTAAAGGGTAGGTACAACTCTCCAACGGTCATCCCTTCGGTTCATTTATCCTAATATCCACCTCCGATCAGCCTCCAGTCTAGTACCCTCATCCTTGATCAACGCTATCTATCGTCTTCAAAAGGCACAAAATGGTATGGGTGTAGACAATGCAGGGGTGAGTATAAAGATACTTAGTAGGGACCCCGAGACCCTCATAGGCCTCCTAGAGTTCCACAATGGAACAAATCACAAAGCACGAAGTAATAGTCATCCACACTACATAGGTATATGGTCATACATATCCCTAAGTTATTAATCTATGCAAAGGTAACGCCACTAAGGTAGAAGTACCAAACTGGTAACACCTATAAGATATAAGTACCACACATGTACACCACAAAGATATAAGTACCACACAAGTACACCACGAAGATATAAGTACCACACAGGTATACCACGATGATATAAGTAACACACTGGTACACTACAAAGATATAAGTACCACATAGGTACACCACAATGATGAATTCCATGAAGGTAAGGACTCTGATCACACAGGTATAAGTGAAGTATAGAAGTACAAATTATCAGTCGCGAAGATAGATTATCTTATTCTGTAAAGAGGCACTACTGCGGATTATACAGATTCTTCCCACATAGAATCGATAGTTACTAACCCCTGCAATGACCCACATAGGGTCTGAACAACACAGGATCCGTACATGTTAACCAACACAGGATCGATGAGCACTGACCGACATAGGATCTGACCCACACTGGATCGGCAAGCACTGACCCAAATAGGATCTAACCCACATAGGATCGGTTTTGACCCACACATGATCGCACAGTACTAACCTCCGTATGATCTGTCTCCAAGTTTCACCTCACTACCATCCACTGGATTCTCACTAATAGCACGTTTTGGAGAACATCTCTTCAATACATTGGTCATACCTCAAAATCCATGAAGTTTCATATAGTTGTATCCAAAAGGTCTGACACGTCATAAGGGACACAACACAACAGACTACCCCTCAATTGAACACCTGGTCTGTAAATAATTAGCATTTTTTCTCTGAGGGCCCATTTGGAAGAAGGTTCGATCCAACCCCACTGTACTCCATATTTATCCAAAAATAATGTGGATTATTCAAAAAATGTCTGTCTCGATCCAAGGATCCCAACGCTATAGACGGTTCATTAAAAAAACGCCTGGTTGTCAAGTTACGACCAGAAAGGTGAAACTGGGTCCAAATGGGCTCGAGTCTGCTGTGACCTGACCCGACCCGGTTTAGGTCCAGCCCAGTCGGCCTAGGCCGCGACTGGTCCTAGCAGCTGGGCCAGGGTCCGGCCCAGCCCACTGGGTGCGGCTCGTGGTGAAACTCAGGGTCGGAGGGCCTGCCGTGGAAGGTTCCACCCAAGCCGACATCCGGGGCGGAGGCCCCCCCCCCACAAACTACCCAAATGGTCCAGCGAACCATTTGATCACCCTACTAGCACGCATGACCGCTTGGAGGTCCCGATCAGTGTGTGTGGTTGGCCGATTCTACTCCCAGTATCATGGAGGAGCACCGCTGCTCCATCGCGACTGGTCATATGTTGGTCACCCTCCACCCTCTACCGCATCCATGCGGTTGTAGTCTCTAGCTATGGTGGCACAGTCACATGTTTTCACCTCACCATGTGGCTAACCGGATTCTGGATACCACCCCTCTCTACCGTAACTGATGGTTCATGGCCTCCTGCTCAACCGACATCTAGGGTGTGCGTCACCCAACCTCCTCACGGCCGGCCGACATGCTATCCATTGTCTTCTAATCGTCATGACTGACGAGTCGCGATCTCCTTTGGTAGTGTGGTTGCGATGCAACTGTCATTGCGGCCCTCCAAGAGCACGTCGAACAAGAAGGATTTCGTAGGTATTGGGCCATGTTTGTTTGGAAATCACCCTACACGTTAACCGAAAGTAGGTGGTTCAAGTGAATGAAGAAAACGTGAAATCCACGATGAAAATTATAAACAAATCCCTACCTTGATGTTCATTGTAGGTGTCGTGATGAAGGAGATGAAGTCGATGAATTGGACACCGGCATTCATCGCTCTCATAACTCGCTTCTGAACCATGCTTTAACATCAACGTTCTTGATCTGAAGGGGTGTTATTTGTTGGATAATATTTCTCCAACGGTTCTCTCATGCTCTCCTTTTCCAACGATTCCCTTTTAATAAGTGAGGAGAAAACATTAATTGAGTTAAGATTATTAATTCAATTAAAGTTGGCACATTAATGTTGGCACAATAAATAAAATAATTTGGCTCATTAAATTGGGATAATTAAAAAGGTTTCCTCACAATAAATGGGAGGTCGGGTGGTCCCCCAACCGAGTTTCAAAATGGAGGATTCAAGAAAATAAAATAAACGCTATTGTTTTATTATATTTTTATTATTTTAACTCTCCCACGAAAAAGTGAAAAACCAACATCCACCCTCGACCTACTACAGTCGAGGTGACGGTCTTGTTATGTGAATATTGGCTCTTCATGTTCTACAGTGTCAACATATTTCAATTCCAAGAACCAGTTCAAAAGTTACAAAATGCTGCTCATGTGTTTATTCAACGTACCTGAAAAAAAGTTTAGAAATTATTTCTAGGTAAACCAGCCCTCGGAATCACATGTCTTAAATTTTCACGGACTCATAATATTCTTATATAATTAAATAAAATTACATGAAAATATATTGGTCTTTACATTCTCTACACCTGAGGTCTCTGTGTCCTCGAAAACCAAAACACAAACTGGGGAAACAAGTATGGTTACAAAGCACAAATATGAGCCTCCCACTCCCATGTGCTCTCCTAGAGGATCATGTGCTTCCAAGGAATGTGCACTAGAGGTATCGACCGCCCATAAAGTACTCGCTCCTATCGATCCTCATTCTCTAATGGAACCTCTGAAAACATCATCGTATTGACAATGTCCAGCTCTCCCAAGTCAATGATGTGCGAAGGATCATTCGTATATCTCCTCAACTGGGATACGTGAAAAACATCGTGTACCCGGTGCAACTGAGGTGGAAGACCTAGGTGGTAAACCACCTTTCCAACTCTGTTGAGGACCTGAAAGTGTCCGATTAACATCGAAGATAACATTCCACCCCGACCAAATCTATGCAAACCTCGCCTTGGTGAGACCTTTTTAAAGACATTGTCACAATCCTCAAACTCTAGAGGTCTCCATCTCATGTCAGTATAAGACTTATGTCAAATCTATGCAGTATTCATCTATTCCTGGATGATTTTCACCTTCTCTGTGGTAGCCTGTACCATCTCTTGTCCCATGAGTGCTGACTCCCCTGGGTCATTCCAGCACAGATGTCATCAACAAGGTCGACTGTACAATGCCTCAAATAGTGACATTCCAATAATGGAGTGATAGCTATTATTGTACGCAAACTCCACCAAAGGCAAGTGATCCTCCCAACTATGGTTGAAATCTAGGACGCAAGCACACAACTTGTCCTCAAGGGTCTTAATGGTCCGCTCTGTCTCACCATCCATCTGAGGATGGAAGGTGGTGCTCAACCAAAGCTGTGTCTCAAATTGTTCCTGAAACCCCTTCCAAAGCTGGAAAGCGAAACATGCATCATGATCAAGGAAAATCGTAGATGGCACCGCATGAAGTTGTTTAATCTCCTACACGTAGAGGCATCCCATGTCCTCTACTCATCCCTACTCTCTAATAGGTAGGATGTGGGCCAACATGGTGAGTCGTTCAATGATCACCCAAATAGAATAATGTCCATTGGACGTGTGTGGATGTCCTATCATGATGTCCATGGAAATTCCATCCCACTTCCACTCTGGCACCTCTAGTGATTGAACTAATCCTGCAAGAACCTGATGCTCTGCCTTCACTTAATGACAAGTGAGGCATAGTGAGACAAACTCTGCTACACCATTCTTCATTCCCAGCCACTAGTGCTAACACCGAAGGTCATAGTACATCTTCTCCACTCCTAGATGTAGTGCTATAGGGGATTTATGTAACTCCCTTAACACTTCCACCCTAAGTACCACCGGTACCATAGTACACCCTCTAAATAGGATGGCATGCTCCCCTCCTTCAGAAAATACATCAAGAGCCTATCCTATTGATATCTGAGCACGTCGATCCTCGCATTCAGTGTCCCCAAGCTGCACCTCCCTGAATCACTTGAGGAGTGGGGGAGTGACTCTCAAAGATTCAAGTTAAGATGATCCATCTCGATCCACGTAGGATATCTACAAAGTGGCTAGCTGCTCCATTGCCACACTCATAAATAGTATACTTGATCTCCTGCTGAGTGTATCTTCAACTACCTTCCCCTTCCCAAGAGTATAAACTATCCCGAAGTCATAGTCCTGTAACAACTCAAGCCAACGATGTTGTCTCATATTCAGGTCCTTCTGAGAGAAGCTATAATTGAGACTCCTCTAATAAGGGTAGACTGTAAAACGTTCTACCATCAAGTAATGTCACCACATATTCAAGGAGAAGACAACTTCTTCCAAATCTAGTCCATGGGTAGTGTAGTTTTTCTCATGATGTATTAGTAGTGAAGAACCATATGTGATCACTCCTCGCACCTACATCAGGACACATCCATGTCCAATCCATGATACGTTATAGTAGATGACATACCCAACGCCATCCTCTAGTAGCCTCAAGAAGGGGTAACCCGTTAGTCTCTACCTCAGCTCCTGGAAACTCCACTAGCATCTCTCCGACCACATGAAGGGTTCCCATTCATTGTCAAAACTGATAAGGGTTCTACAACTCTGGAAAAGTACGGCACAAACCTACGGTTGTAACTAACCAAACCCAGGAAACTACGCACTTTCGTCACACTCTTGGGTGGATCCCAAGCATGTACAGGTTCAATCATCACTGGATCCACTGCAACTCTAGCCTCTAAGATGATGTGTCCCAATAAGTTAACCTCTCGGATCAAAAATAGGCACTTAGAGAACTTACTATAAAGCTGGTTCTCTCATAGTGTGTCCAAAACTATCTGCAGATGATAGGAATTCTCCTCCTCTGTCGCTGAGTATATCAAGATATCATCGATGAAGAATACCACCAAGCGATCGAGTTATGGATGGAAGATCCTATTCATGAGTCCCATGAACACTTCTATGGCATGGTTCATGCTGAATGGAATAAACAAGAACTCATAATGGCCATACCAACATCTAAAGGTCATCGTCTGCACATCCTGATCTCATACCCTGAGCTGGTGATAGCCTGATCTGAGGTCTACCTTCAAAAACCATTGTGCTCCCTTCAGCTGGTCAAAGAGATCATCAATCCTCGGGAGTGGGAACTTGTTCTTCATGATCACCTAGTTTAGGTGCTAATAGTCCACATAGTGTCTCAAACTCCCATCAGAATTTTTGGGGAATATAATCAGGGATACCTAAAGAGAAAAATTGGTCCTAAAAACCCTTTGCTCTGCAAGTCCTACAGTTGTACTCGCAACTCTTGTATCCCTACGAGAGCCATCTAATATGATGGTATATATATTAGTGTCGTCCTGGGGTACAAGTCGATGTAGAAGTCCACCTCTCTATGAGGAGGTGAACCTGGAACATCATTAGGAAAAACATCATCATACTGGTCCACCACTACAAGATAGATCAGACTCTCAACATCAACTACTCTATGGGTAAGGGCAGCCAACTGATTTGTGATTAGATGCACCCTCCATTGGGTAAGTCCATCATGTGCTGTAAAGGTTCCCTTCTCACTATTTATGGAAAACCTAGTCCCATATTTGTGGACACACCACACATTGCACCTAAAATAGTTGATCTGAGCATGGAATTTAGATAACTAGTCTATACCCAATATGACATCGTAAGGCCTCGACGCCGCTACTAGATGTTCCCAGCCGATGCTCTCAACTCCTAGAGTAAGCTCACATAGCTGACAGCAGTGCGTAATCTCCAAACAATTTATGTAGGAGTCTCTAGCCATAAGGATCGAGCCAATGACTCCACTAGAATCACCAATCTATGAATGAGGTCCATAGAAATAAATTAGTTAATGGAACCTGTGTAAATAAGAACTGCATCTAGTGTGGAGTAGACACATATTGTACCTCGTATCATCTCTGGAGTTTCGTGGTCATATGCCTTAGTTTCCTGGAGCTGTGATCATCCTTGTCCACCTACTCCTTGTGGATGGGGTGGACCACCTGGTGGTGGTGGCAGTAGAACATAGTATTGTCTCCCACCACCAACTACTCTGCTAGCTCCCCTGCCATGTTTTTCTCTTACGTACAAACCTCATCGGTCAAATCTTATCCTCTTCCCAAGCAGTTCAAAGACCGTCTTCCAGTCATCCGTATGGCGGGTCGGGCAGTCGCGAGCCATGTGACCCTGCCCGCCACATGAGTAACAATGCATGTCCCTTTCCTATCTTACTCTACCTTGAGATCCCCACACCACTGGACGTATATCCTATAGTTGTCCACCTATAGTTCTGGTCCTCTTGGACATCTACATCATTTGTCTACTACTAGTTGTCGATGACTCTACTACATATCGTCCGGTGGTGGGTCTCATTGCGGGTGACTATTCAGCAAAGAAGCTATCCACTAAGAGTGCTCCCTCTAACACCTCTTCTTGTGTCAGGATACTAAGAGAAACCATCGAAGCTCTATTCTCCCATCTGTGCCCTTGATTGAAAGTCCAAACCCTAAAGAATGGGTCATGACCCTTGTCAGTGGAGTTTCATGAGAAGTCGGTGAACCTCACTGAATATTGAGCCACAATCATACTACCCTGATGCAAGGGGAGAAGCTCCTATATATGCACTTAGCGTAGGGTCGCTGATATGAAATCTTCCCAAAAAATTCCCTCGAAGTCCACCTAGACGAAAGTCACCTCATCGTGAACCTAGAGTATCAAGCTGGACCATATTCCCAATGCCGCCTGAAGAAGACCGGTGTCAAGGATCACCATGAGACCGGATGGTGTCCCTACTAGTCGAAAACACAAACCACGACTTCTATCCAGTCCTTAGCCACATGTGGATTTGTATCGCCCTGGAACCTTGGAGGCCCCGGGAACTGGAACTAATGCAATATGATCAAGTGGCATGAACCCTCTACAGCTAGGGCTGGTGGCATCGACTTCCCAACAGATAGTGGTGCAGCTGGTACACCACCCAATGGTACAACTGCTATAATGGGGCCCTCCACCTATGCCTCATCACTTGGTGGGATTTCATCACGTAATCTACCTAAAACCCTGGTTGGATATCTATGTGGACGCATCCTAAAATGAATCAGGATTTCCATGGTCAATAAGTTATACCTAGTGAGCTGACTGAAAGAGATCACAAAGAATAATTTTCAAAAACACACACACAATAAGTGTTTTCATGAACTGAGTTGGAAATCAGATGTCAGGGTATTTGTGTATATATACGTCAGCCATTGTACCAATACTAGATTCCACAAACCAAAAACCACACTAATCACACTTAACACGATCACCACACAGAAAAGATCAGAGTCCAAGTTCTTCAGTAGATCCAAACATCTCTGATACCAATTAGTCACGACCCATCCCCCAGGGATCGTGTCATGACTACCCCAAGGCTGCCTTCCCTAGGATAAGAGCTGGATACCTACTCCGGAGAGGCATATCCCTAGAAATGGGAATGTATTGCTGCTAAAAAATGTAAACTCACCCAATCCATGACACAATAAGATACAAGCACAAGGTAAACTATAAATTAAATAGGGTGTGTACAGTAAGTAAAGGGGCCAGAATATAAGCCCAACTGGAACATACTTGTTAAACTGAAAAAGAACATCTATTGTGAACACCCGCCAAGGACCCTACCTGATGGTTAGGTGCAGCTCTCAAACAATCGTACCTATGGTTTGTCTCGCCTAATGTCCACCTCTGATCAGCCTCCAGTGTGGTACCGTTGAACTTGATCATCACTTTCTGTCATCTGCACTAGACACAACAAGGTGAGGGTGTATCCCATGAAAGGGTGAGTATAACGATACTCAGTAGGGACCCCGTGACCCTCGTAGATCTCCTATAATTCCACAAAGGAAAAACCACAAATAACGAACCAATATTCATCAAAACTACTTAGGTATATGCCCATAAATAAACCTAAGTTATCAAAATATACAAAGGTAACACCACTAAGGTAGAAGTACCACACAGGTAACACCTCAAAGATATAAGTAAAACACATATACACTATGAAGATATAAGTACCGCATATGTACACCACAAAGAAATAAGTACAATAGAGATACACAACAATGATGAATACAATGATGTCGAGGACACATCTCACATAGGTATAAGTGATGTATAGAAGTAAAGATGATCAGTCTCGAAGCTAGATCATATTATTCTGTCAAGAGACATTGCTGCTGATTATACAGAGTCTGATAGACACAAGATCATTATGTACTAACCCCCGCAATGACCCACAAAAGATCTGACCCACAAAGGATTGGTACGGGCTAACCCAAACATGATCATTGAGCGCTGACCCACAAAAAATCTGACCCACATAGGATTGGTATGAACTGACCCACATAGGACCACTAAGCGCTGACCCACACATGATCTCACCCACACAGGATTGGTGCTGACCCACACAGGATCTCTCGGTAGTAACCTCCGTATGATATTTCTCCAACCTCCGCCTCACAGCCTGACAATATATTCTCACAAATAGCATGTTTGTGAGAACCTCTAATCAAGCCATCGTCCATACATCAACTGCCATGAAAGTTTATGAAAATGTATCCCAAAGGCTCTTCATGTAATAAGTGAACTAACACAAGAGATGACACGTCAATCAGACGCCCGGTCTGTAAGTTATTAGCCTTTCCGCTCTGAGGGTCCGGTTGGATTCATGTTCGATCCAACCTGGATGAACTCCAACATTATCCAAAACTCAAGTAGAGTATACCAAATGGTCGGTATCGATCCATGGATCCCAAATACATAGATTTTTCATCAAACGGATTCCTGGTTCTCACGTTACAACCAAAAAGGTGAAACTCGGTCAAGATGGGCCCTGATCCTATCTTACCCGGTCGGATCATCCCGACCCGACTTGGAATGGGCCGACCTGACCCAGTTCTTGTTCAGCCCTATTGGTCTGGGTCGTGACTGGCCAGGCTCGCTGGGCTATTATCTGTCCCAACCCGCGAAGGGGGAGGCCCGACCCAGCTTACTAGGTGGGGCCCATTGGCACGACTCGCTGGGGGCGACCCGTGTTGCAGCCCACAGTCGGGTGGCCTTCTATAGCGGGTTTTTCCCTAGCCGACACCAAGCGGGGAGTTTCCCCCTAGTTTACCCAAAAGGTCAAACAGACTGTTTGGTCACCCTACTGGAATGCAATAACACTTGGCGGTCCCGCTCAGAGTGTCGCAACCGGCTAGAATAGCCAGTTGGTTATCCTCATAGCGGCATGGATGCGCACCGCTGCTTCATCGTGGCTGGTTGGACACATGCCACCCTCTGACCTCTGCCACGCCCATGTGGTCACGGTCTCCAGCTCCAGTGGTGAGGTTGCATGCCACCGCCTCACTATGCAGTCAGCTGGATGTAGGCCGCCTCCTTGCTCCACCGCAGCCGATGGGCCATTACCTCTTGCTCAACCAGCGGCGCAGACGTGTGCCCCCCCACCTTGTGGCCAGTTGGCATGCCGACCTCTGTCTTCTCACCACCGTGGCCGACAAGTCGCTGTCTCGTTTGGCAGTACTGTTGTGATTCCACCATCATCACAGTCTACAAAGAACACATCAAACAATAAGGATTGTTGAGGGATTGGGCCGTGTTTGTTTTTTCGGCATCCTCCACGTTAACCGATAGCAGGCGGTTATGAGGATGGAAAAAATGTAAAAACCATGATGAAAATTACAAATAAATCCCTACTTTGATGTTCGTTGGATGTTTCTTGAGGAAGGAGATAAAGCCGATGAAGGGGACACCGACGTTCATCACTCCCACAACTCGCTTCCGAACCATGCTCTAATGTCAACCTTCTTGATCCGAAGGGTTGTTCTTCATTGGAGAATATTTCTCTAATGTTTCTCCCAATATTTCCTTTGCTAATGATTACCAAAAAATAAGTGAGGAGCCAACACTAATTGAGTTAAGATTATTAATTAAATTAAATTTGGCACATTAATGTTCACACAATAAATAAAATAAGGTGGATCATTAAATTGTGAGAATTCCAAAGGTTTCCTCACATTAAAAGGGAGTTAAGGTGGTCCCCACAACCATGTTTTGAAATGTAGGTTTCACGAAAATAAAATAAAATTTGTTTTATTTTATTTTTATTCATTTAACTCTCCCATGAAAACCCAAAAAACTAACTTCCACCCTCTATCTAGTGCGATCTAGGTGAATGTCTCCTTAAGTGAATTTTGATGATGTAAGTTCAACATGTCCTTAGATTTCAATTCTGAGCACCGGTCAAAAGTTACAAAACTCCACTCGCGTGTTTATTGAACGTACCTGAAATAATGTTCATAAATTCATTCCGAGCACACCAGATCTTGGAATAGCGCCCCATCAATTTTTGCGAACTCATAATATTCTTATATAATTAAAAAAATACCTGAAAACATTTGGGTCTTTATTTGTATGGTGGGTCACTACCATTATAATTATGATAGAACACTGATTGAGTTCTAATACAATGAGATTGTGGGTCATCAAAAGAGGAATATCTAAATACCATCATAGACACCTAGTTACAGATCCATCGGTCTAGTTCATGGATTCTATACTACACCCATAATCTTTTAGTTGGCATTAAGTGGCTTTGGACTTCTCATTCCATCTGAGGAAGTGTTAGGGATGCACAGAATAAGATTCCATCTTTCAAGAAGGGTAGCACAACACCATGTACCCAGGATAGAATACATTATCATGGTTCATGGTAGGTATATTCATTACGTACTACTACTTTGAATCAAATCAATTTTAATTATACTATTATTGGTTTTATTGTAGTGTATTTGAATTTAAATTGTACTGTATTAGATCTAGGGGATTCACACTCATTCATGTCAGCTCAGATCTGGAATTGAATGGGTTTTTATATTGATTATTCATTGGGGGTCATATTAATTGAAAACCCCACTAGAAGCCTAATCAGATAGATTTTACACTCTAGAGAGTTTTTGATTAGGATCATAGGTTACTTATTCTTGTGGGACCTTTCCATGATCTATATTTTTTGGTTCAACCTAATTATTGGAGTGGGATGAATGGTTCCCTTTCGAGCTCTTATAGAAAGTTACCATTGATGGGTAACAATCTTGTCACCCAAAGGAATCAATTATGTTCCAATAAGATAGTGGGAATGTTTGAAAAGTTGAGAAGGTTTTCATCAACATAATCATGGTGGGGTTTCAAGTCAGATTTTATCTCTATAATAGACTATGAATGGTAGTGTCCAATAGTTTATCCTCCTATGGTAAACATATTTATAGACGTTTTCCCTAGTTAATTATCATAATTTCCACCATAGGGGGAGGTGTAGTTCACCATTGTGCTCATGTATTGTAGTGATTCTATTTCTATTCTACCATATCACATGTAATATATATCACTCTATGTGTTGAATAACTAACAATAGGAATAATATTACTAGTTTTTATCCACCCAATTACATACTCTTAGGGATCTCTTGTACTATTTTAAATGAATGATTATTTCACCTTATATCTATGATTTCATTATCAATGTTTGAATTAGATATTTATTAATCACCAATATCCTCATTCATGAATCAATGATAACTTTTAATAGTTTAGGGGTGATCAAATTTTTTCCAAGATCAACTAGAGGACACGATATCACAAGATGAGTGAAAGAAAATCTAAAATACCACAATAAAAATTTCAATGTAGGTATGACCTTCTTGAATATTTTATGATTATGTTTATCTTAACGAAGGCACTAGTAGCGATTGTAGTCATGTTGGAAAATGTATTCCTTACAAACCTAGATTATTTCATGGTTTTTTGTGGATGATGTCCTTATATATTCATAGATGATGGACAAGAATTCCCAACACCTGAATATCATTTTCGTAACACTATGGGAGTATGGGCTATAATATATGCTCTCAAAGTGTTGTTTTTTGATCAACCGGGTACACATATCTGGGAATATCTTATAAGATGAGGGAATCTCTATCAAACCGTAGAATGTGGGAGCTATGATCTATTGAGTATATTCCATTAATTTTTTTTATGTTCGAGAGTTTCTAGTCTTGGCAAGATAATAACGAAATTTTATATAGTACTATTACCATTTAGTGGTGTCTCTTACTGGGATTACCAAAAGGGGTAATGTTTGTATAGTATGAAGATTGTGAGAATTCCTTCAATGAGTTGATGGGTTGGTTATCCTAAAAACCATTTAATAATTTTCTAAATCCATGAATTTAGTATATTTTATTATGTGACAGGTCAAGTATCAGGTTAGGAGCAGTTCTAATATGTGGATGTTGAGTTGTGGGATATGGGTCTTCTATACTAAGGCCTCATGAATGGAATTGATCTATTCACTATCTAGATATAATTGATGTAGTATAAACCTTATAGTGTTGGAGGAATGATATATTTGTAGAAAGGATCATGTTCTATATGGAACTGATGATTTGGAGGTGTATTTTAAATCAGTAGGACCTCAAGCTTTGATAGTGATGGTGTATATAGTACCTCCAGTATTTTTATTTCTAGATGGATTATACAAAAGGAAATGAAAATATAGTTTTCAACACTATAATCTAGAATATGTAGCCACATGTTTTCATGGATTCATGTAGAAATGGGTCATTGATGGCAGTTTTAATGGAAATACATATGGATGTTCAATATGAATTGGATTGAATTGTATTGGAATTGTTATTCATGGTTACATTTCACCATTATTAGATAATGAGAATGAATTTTTAAGATACAATGTTTTATTACCATAGGTGAAACATTACTTGTGGGGATCTGCCACTAACTTCTACACTATATGATAGTCCATCTTCACAAGCTTGTCATTGTTCCCAATGACATGTGAGTGCAGTTTATGTGGGAGTCTCATAATTAAATGTTGAAAATAAATTCATGATCAATGATGTTGTATCATGATCACCTTCATCAGTTATGGGGGATGAGAATGAAGAATTAGATAACATAGTAAGGTACATTGTGATTAACCTATCTTTAGGTGAAAGCCAATCATAAACAACCCAATGGAATCTTTTAGATATTACATATTATATAATGAAAATGGAATGAATTCATTAAGGAATTAATTATATATTTACAAAATATTCCAATGGGGTGGTATGAAGTATAGGTCATCTTGGATCAACTGAAAAAGTTCTAAAATTTCTTAAAAACTAGATAAATCTATGGTGGATGGGATAAGAGGGTTGTATGTTTAAGATATCATAAAAATATATAGAATCAATAATATTACCATATCTAAGAAGAAAAACTAGTGTACATCATGATTATGGTGTGGGTTTCTGGAATAATTGGAATTCAAGTGATTTTGATTATAGTATACCACCCACAAACTGATAGTCAATATGAATGCACAATTCTCTTTCTGTAGTGAATATTGAAGGAATGTTTCCCATGTTTTCATTGTTCATGGGAGAAACATATGGTGGTAGTAAAATTTTCACATAGAAATATAAATTAGGTGATGGTTCAAATGGAACCTTATAAGGATTTATATAGGAGTCCATATCATTCACCTTTGTACTGGCCTGAGGCATGAAAAGTGGTTCTAGTTGTGTTGAGCCTCATTCAAGGGATGATAGTGATTTTTTAATTGATTAATAAGTGTGTGGATTATATATATACTAAGACTAAATCATATACTAACTAGTGTTGTCGAACATTGTTGTTCTTGGTTGGTGGTTTAGTTTTTTGTATTTTTCATCTATATTGGGACCCTATCATATATAGTGGTAGGGAAAGTTGGCACTCAAGTGTGTGGGGATATTCAAGGTTAGGGAGATGGTTGGATAAGTTTATTAAAATCAATAACTTCATAATATATTCTACACCATTCTTAATATATTTTTTATATCTTAGTTTCAATGTAATTTTTCAAATCTATATCAAGTTCTCTATGTAGATGATATCAACCATGAGACAAATGAATCATTTTAGGAGAATCCAGTTTCTAAGGTAGATTTTACTAAGATAATGATTCTTGGAAAATATTATCATTTGGTTCTTTTTATGATAAACATTGATGTGTCAAGCATGATACATGATATTTTGATGTGGTCATGTAGACCTAGTGGTATGGACTTTTCTTCTATGAGGATGAGAAAAGGTAATGGTAATAACTCATGGGTTTTCCTAAGGCATGGAGTTTTAAATATACCAATATTATTTTAATATATGAACCCTTTAATTTTAAAGAAACTAATTTTTTTATATATTAATAGTTTACCAAGAGTTTTTAGGGTGTCACTATGTATTTTTGGAATAGATGATGAGGGAAATATGTGTAGCGTAAACCCTGCAGTGCCATAAGCTAGCCAGTAGGCTTCATGCCAGTAGGAAAACCACTAGAATCCTCACATGAATGCTAGTGGGTTCTGGATGGATTTAAAAAAAATGAAATTTTTTACCACATAATTTCTATTAATTTTTATTATGGTTTTCACATTAATTTGGGTAGTATAAGCTGAGAAAAAAGGCTCTCATCCCCATCTTTTTTTATTTGGTGGATCTCTATCAACCCACCTTCAAATACATTTATATCATTCATTTTGTAATACTAATGGTAAGGCTATACCAATGATAATTTCTAATCTCACTATTTTGTTCATTTGAATATGTTCTTCTTTCTTTAATGTTAATAGACTATTTTTTAGTCTTTTGTTTGGTTTCTCAATTTATTCCATTTTATCTTACATTATATGCCAATATAATATTAGTGGAACCCATCTTAATAGAGGTATGTGGTATCATGTTTAACCCCAAGTTATCACCACAATATTTCATCCTTGGCATATGTGGTCAGAAAAACCCTTCCAAAACATGTCATAAGCTTCATAAAAAAATTTAAATTTCTTTATATGTCTTATAAGCTCCTCTTCATTTAGATGAGTGGGTTGGGTTGAGTATACCCATATCAAATTTATTGAAGTTGGTTTTTATGCCTTGTATCTCGATTCTAGGTGAAGAAAGAGGTTATTATAGCTATTACATAGATAAATACTGACTTAATGTAATATTTTTAAATTGAAATGTTATTTGAAATTAAATTGTTACCCTTTATATTGTTACTGATTTATTTAATTTTTTAAATGTTATGTAATGACTTCCTTGAAAGTATTGGATATGGATATTTATACGGAATGAAATAGTTGAGCACCCTAGATTTTTTATGATTGATATTTCAATGGAATTCCATTTAAAATACTAAAACTCCATTGGTTATGGAATATTGTAATCAAGCTACTGTATTCTACAGAGCTTCAATAATGGGAATTTTATGGTGTGTCTCTCCCTTGGATTAGGGTAACGTCTATAATTATTTAATACTATCGATTCATTATATAAATTATGGAGTGATATATTATATTATTTTCATGGTATTAACTCCTCTTATAAAACATGAGTGATATTGTCATGGAATGCCTAAAGTGTGAGAATTGGATTCCAATTGACCAGTTCCTCAGAAGATCTAGTGCGATCCCTTGAGTTCAACCTAACCGGTGGTTTTTTTCATCGGTATTATTGGAAATGAATTACTTTATAATCCATGTGGATTTAAAATGGGTTATATATCCATGGTTTCCTCAGTAACCCACCATCAAAATAGATTTTTACATGAAAGATCCATTGTGTTAATAGACCAGTGTTGGCTAATATAGGTGGGATCATCCTAGGTTTTATCCTGAAGACCCAATTATCGACATGATTCCTTTTATTTTTATCTTTATTTTTTGTACAGACTAATTCATTTATATATTACACACCTTAATCTTTACAAGTCATAACATATTTCCATTACACACCATTGGTGGTGGCCAAATGAGCTGTACACAATAATTTTTTAGGTCGTAGTTTATACCCGGAAAGAAATTGTAGATTCATGTTAGGATAAGGGAAATTTCCCTATAGATGATGTGTAAGGATATTCCTAGGTTTGGTTTTTTATTTGGTATATATGAAGGTTCTCAAGACTTTTTGTTTTTACTTATCATTTTCCCCCCTTTTTTACTTTTGGGACATGATTCTCTAGACCTGACACTTAGGTATACCGGCCTATTGGTATGTGATAGTATTATGTAATTACAATGTTTGTGATTTAATTTCGAACACCATTCATTATCTCGATGTGATTTTTATAATGTTTCCCTTTTTTATAGATTCTTTTACTGTGATGAAGAAACTAGTATCCCCCGTATACCACATTGGTATGAAGATACATATCGATTGACTATTTTATATGGGTAGATATTCCTGAGGCCATGTGGTGTACGAGACAAGGATCTGGTTCAAGGGATTTTGGGTAGTTGCGGTATAATTTTTATATTACAACATGATCTTATTCCTCATCAATGGTTATTGACTTTTAGAATATTTTTAATAGTGTAGCATGCAAGTTTTATTACCATATCAATATTTAAAAATAATAGATTTGTGCATTATATAATAACATCACATAACTATCTTCATGATCCTCAAAATAAAGGCAATGGATTATCAAAATCAATAATGCTTCCTAAAATTTTATTATCAAAATCTTGATGTAAACCAATTAATTAATTTTTCCATTAATTTCATCTATACATCAGTTCTCTATATTCACAGAACATCAGTCCCTCAATTCATGAAAAAAATCTATTTTTTTTATATTTATAGAATTATATGAATAATATTTTCATAATTACATAGAGTAAATATCCCTTGATTCTAAGAGATAATATTATTGAAAATAAATTTATCATGGAAAAATCAATCCTTGATCAAGATAATGAATATCATCCAAATTCATGGTCAATATTTTTATTCATTTCACAATGAGATTTAGACTATTTCCCTTTATAAATGATTAAAAAATACATTAGTACAATAAATTATTTCCATGATAGCATGTATATATCTTCCAAAAAAGAAAATATTCATTATTTCATAAACGCCTCTCACTTCACTAAATTGTCTTATGTTTGATTATTCATTATTAGATTAAAAAAAAAATCGTATGAAATAATTTAATGATAAAAATACGATCAAATCAATTATCCACAGTCTGGTTTAATATGATATTGTGTATAATGATGTGAAGATATAATATTAAATGACCACCTTATGCTCCGATGATCAAAAAAATTTCATAAAGTAAATGAACATTATGTTCTATCTCATGATCCCCATAGTAATCATAGTGATCCTTACAAAGTTAAAAACGAACCATATTAAATTTATCATGATTCCAATTTCAGATATTTATGAACATAATAAACCTTACAAAGTTTACTATTACCTATACAAAGTTTCATTTCAAAATTATATAGTCTATATTCAACTTCATAGTCTTTAGAGAAACCATTACGAAGCCATAAATGAAACATATTATGTTTATCCCTTATCAATTTTCTCAAAGTTATGAATTGAATAAACCCTAAAATGATCAATGATAAGGTTACAATTTTTTTCAACTATTAAATGTCCATAATGAACCCTATGATCTACATGGTGAACCTTATGATGTTCAAATAGAGTAAGGGCATCATTATATTCAATAAAACCCATATATTCGAAAAAATTTCTCAATCAACTCAAATCATCTATAAACCTTTTCCATCACATTAAATTAACTCACATTCATTTTAAATTACATTATATTGATTCCCACATGTATGGTTGAGAAAAAAATCCTTAATAATTCAATTGGGTGCATTATAAACCTACATTATAAGATATCCTAATCATTTTTCTATCTCTGAGAACCATCATGATTATTGCAGTTCCTTAAATAGGTAATTAATCCTAGAATAAAGAAAATAAATGTTCACTAACTCTTATCTCAACAACTAATAATGACCGAAAAACCACAATCTATAAAAAGAATTATTTATAAAAAACAGTAGAGATCCCCAATGAGAAATGGTTGGTTTAAGGAAACACATTTATAATATATTATCAATATTAATCAATTTTACCTATAACTCTAATGTCACCATTTTATAAGAATACATATAAGTATGTGAAAAATTTGGCTTCCACACTATCTCAAACAATATTTCACATCCAAGGGATAATATTATAACTTATTTAAGAGAAACATTGAATAATTCATCCAAACTAGTGATAACTCCATTAATTGTACATCCACAAAATCTAAAAAATCAACATAACCTGGAAACTATGGGATCCAACCACATATATTATATTTGATGATATCTTTATTCTATAGTTGTCATCATCCCAACTTCCTCATTAGATAAAAAAACTCATCTAAAATAATAGTCAATAATGTCATAGTCAGAATATAATGAATACAACAAAAGGATAATATTACATAGTTCTGTCCATAATAACAATAATAATAACTCTGTAGTGGAGAGATACATTACTATGTGGTCTTGGTCAAGACACCCGTACTAGTAGGGTTGGGTTAGAATCCTCATCCCATTTAATTCCCAAAAATTTGAGGGGGTACCCACACAAGTGTTGAAATTTCATACATGTAGGTTATGTGTGTGTGGTAAAAAACACCCTGCAGAAAGCTATATATTCTACAACACATGGGGTCAATTTAGAGATAATGGATAAGTATGAATATGTAGAATTTTGTGGGATGGGTGTAGCTTTTTTAAGACATTATGATATGATACCTTTTGAAATAAATGTATTCTACTTTGGTAAATAAATGTATGGGACTTTTGGCTATAAATTGATAGTATTTTGAGCCATGTAAGTGTCCCCTTCAACCAAAAATGGGTGTTATTATCAAAAATGTTAATAATATTGAATTAGATTAGGTGAACATTCCAATCAACCAAAACCATTACATTATGAGCCAAATTCCTTGAACCACATCAATTAATATTAACCAACATGCAACTTGTGTATCTGAAAACAATCGTATCATATTTCTATCCAACCTATTTAACATTTCAATGAAATAAAATGTAAACTAATGGATTACATGGATATCATGTCAATCATTTCATAAGATAATGTAGAATATATATATGTATATATGGTTATATGTATGTTCTTTGTTCCTTATAGCTTGTCAAAATATACTATTTGTGGTTGAATACATCTACCTTCTCCAAATAGTTGTCCAACCTCCCTACCTATATTCAAATTTTAATTATACCTTACCCTAGAGGGTGAGTATTAATTCTAGGTTGACCTATACAACCACCACCATATATTAATTTTCTATTGGTTAGCTAATGAAACCGCTAATTAATCCATCTAGGTGTATACTGTTGTTGATGGGTTGAATCATCAACCATCATGTTGGTCGTAGTGGACACTCAAGAGGGGGGTGAATTGAGTTCCAATTAAAATTTCTGCTAAAAACGATTTCTATTAAAATCCCCCAAATTTCAAAAACAAATTAAACTGTAGTGAATTTATACAGATTATAAAGGTTCAATTAGTTTCTCAAAGATTGATTAGTTCTCAGTTAACTTAATCTGATGATTAAATTAACTTTTGAAACTAAATTACTGATTTATAAAAAATATAAACACTTGCGAGTTTAACCATCAAAGTAGCTTTGAAGATAAATTATATTTCAAAGTAATAGCAGCGTAATATGAAATAGATATGTATTGTATGGATATAAACTTGAACTAAAAACACAGAGGAGTTAACCAAGAGGTTTAGTCTCAAGCCGAGACTTAGTCCTCTCAAAAGCTTATATAAGGATGATCCACACCCTGGATCGGGGTTCAACAGTTTACAACTGTCCAGGTTCAAGACCTCTACCACTGTTATCCGTGGGAAACAAAACAACAGCAACCAGCTGTCCAGGTCACACACGACCTCTACCACTGTCCACAGTGGGAAAAAGAATGAAAAGATAGTGAGTGAGGATTTACAAATCCTCCAGTTAAGGTTCAGGAGACAGTGTGTTTGTAAGATACAACAGATAACACACACTGCTCGTAATGTAAAAAGTAAATCACGGAGATAGGGATTTAGAGATTAGAAATGGCTCTAGTGATCTTCGTGCAGCTCTTGACTCCTTTTGTTGATTAGAATTCCTTCTGAGTCTTCTTCTGGTTTTCGTCTGGAAAACAGAGTACCATATGCTTCCAGTTGTTCTTGGCACGTTTTTAGCTTGATCGCCAGTATGTTATGTGTGCTTGATCTCTTTTTGGTCTTGTGTCACCTTTCTTTGATACATACACGATGTCCTTTTTATGGCACTCCTTTTTTGTTTTTTTGAGGAGGAATGATTATACTTTTTGATCGTACATGGTACGGTTTCTTGAAATGGCAACACAAATCCTTTAATAACATTAACTGCATCAAAAGTAACAAATGTAACCGTTAGTATAATAAACAAATAGTGTCAAGGATATAGGATTTGACACCACAATTCATTATAGGTAGCCGTTTGTTTGTAGACGTGTACAGTTGACTCGGTGTCGGGATCTTCCATCTGTAGCTCTTCAAACTCTTATCGGTGGCTCTTATCGGTAGCTCTTATCGGTAGCTCTCTGTGCATCGGTAGCTCTGTGTGCATCGGTAGCTCTGTGTGCATCAGTAGCTCTGTGTGCATCGATAGCTCTGTGTGCATCGGTAGCTCTGTGTGCATCGGTAGCTCTGTGTGCATCGGTAGCTCTGGCTATCGGTAGCTCTGGCTATCGGTAGCTCTGGCTATCGGTAGCTCTGGCTATCGGTAGCACTGGCTATCGGTAGCTCTGGCTATCGGTAGCTCTGGCTATCGGTAGCTCTGGCTATCGGTAGCTCTGGCTATCGGTAGCTCTGGCTATCGGTAGCTCTGGCTATTGGTAGCTCTTATGCAAACCACATCTAATTGACTTAGAATTGTTTCAAAGCTAAACAGGGATAATCGAGATTAACATAAATCAGAGATTATATAAACATTATTATTAACTTGATCAACGATTTGAAAGAATTAAAATGTAGATCATCAGTAATTGAGAGTAGCATAATATATGAACACATAATTGGGATTATCAAAACATATAAATGCACTATTGGGATTATCAAACCAGGTGAGGTCAACAATCTCCCCCTTTTTGATAATCACTACTTAAGATATGACATAAAACAAAATGAGAATATAGTATAAGAGAATATAGCATTTATATTCGAATTTATCAAAGAAAGCAGTATCAGAGAAAATAGAGGAAATAGTAATAGATCAAATATTATCATAGTTAGTATGAAATACAATAGTATCAGAGATGAGCTTTGAATGAATTGGTACCAAGGAAGGAAATATAAGAAATATGATCAAAATCTCAAATTTCTCCCCCTCCTTATATGTTCTCCCCCTTTATATGTATTTTTCTCCCCCTTTGTGATAATGAAAAAGTGGGAAAGCAGACAAAGAAAACTGATAAACAGAGATAGTGTAAAGAAAAGTAGTCGTATTAAAGTAGACAAAAATTACATAAACAGAATGACAAAAAAAATGATTCCTATCAAACAGCCTGGCCACTTCAGCAATCCAGATCTTCAACATGAGATTTTCCCTTTGGATCAGAAGAGGAGGTAGGTGGTGAGGATGTTAGTAAGGGCTTTAGAATTCCAGAAATGATCACAGGAGGCTGAGCCACTGATATAGTGTCTGGCCTATATTGGGAGGTTTGTTGAGTGATCATAGGTGTGAGGCTTCGGATGGCCTGAGCAGGAGACATCTGGACTGGAGACTCAGTAGAGGCAGAGGCAGGCAAGGCAGGAGGGACAATAACAGGTCTGGCATCAACATGCAAGAAGGGCAGCAACAGATTTCTAAAATCCATAATGATTCCTCCTCCTCTTTCCATAGTAGATATAAAATCATCTTTGTTCTCCATAAATTTTTCTAAGGCAGGAGTCAGCTCTCTTAGCTTGCTCACTTGTTCTCGGAAGGCATGAGTTACAGGGGGTAACATCATGTTTTCCAACATCAGCTTGAAATGATGTGTGAGTTGTTGCTTGGTAAAAATCCTTTGGAAATAATAATCCACCTTGTTCTTGATTTCCTCCTGAGAGGCAGAGGCCTCTTTCATAGTGTCGGAGACGATTTTCATTATTTCCCTTACTGAATCTCTTGTAGAGAGCACTACCCGAATTAGATCTGATGAGTCCACAGAGCCACTGGTTGAAATAGAACCAAGCTCCTCCTTCATCATAGCTCGAAATTGATTCAGATCAAATGCAGGTTTTGAAGCTAGAGGACCAACCGAGAAGGATACAGTTTCTTTGAAACTTTTGGTCAAGCCACTAATCAGAGTTTGCAGTTGAGAGTCCTGATTTTTAACATGATCCTTTATAGAAGATTTGAAATCTTCAAATACTGAGACCATTTGGCATACAACACTTTTCACATAGGCTAAATCCTTATCATCTTGAGGCTTTGAGCTCATGTAAGAATCTAAAGCAGTAACAGACTTCTGTAAGGATTCAAGATCTGCTTCTATTCTAGAAGATTGGGTCTGGCACTCTTTAATTGCTTCCATCAGCTCACCCATAAATGTTGACAGGTTGAAACCAAGAGAAAGCTCAAGAGATTGTTCCAACAACTTCATTTCTTCACGAAAACAGTGCTTCATCTCAGTAACTGAGGCAGTGAAGGATTCCTTCAGATCATGCTTCAGGGATTCAAGATCAGACTTTGTAACAAAATCAGTAGGTGCAACTGTAGTAGATACTCGTGCAGAAGCTAAGCTGACTACTGAATCATTCATGACTGATTGAATCGAGGAGACTAAAAAGGATTCCATTGTCTTTACTTCCTCTACAAAACTGACTTTGAGATTTTCTTTCAGCACATCTAAATCATGTACTCGAACCACATCATCAGGCAAAAACACAGAATTGATGTCATAGCTGATCTTTGGTCTATTCAAGGATACTTCATTATCCGAATCAGGATAATCCAAACCACAGACTATAAAACCCGGGTCTTCTGCCCAGTCTTCAATCTCAACAGCCACTGTAACATTTCCAAGATTGGAATGATGCTCCCCCTCAATGAGTGCATTCCTATGTACAACAACTACATTTTCTACTGGTCTTTCTTCATCAGAGTCTTCCACAATAGCTTCCATCTCAGTATCATTAAGGAGATTTTCTGAAACAGGTACAACTTCTTCTCTTTCTTTTTCTACTTCATCAGTAGGCACAACTAAGTTTTCAATCAATGGACTCAGACTCAACCTACCAGAATCAGATGATTCAGATACATTCTCTTTTCCTCCTTCTTGCTGAGGAACTGGCTGGTCTTCCTCATGAGTAGATAACACTCCCTCTACTTTTCCTTTTCTTGAGTATACAAACTCAGTAACAGGACTTGGCGGCAAGTCTGGATCTCCTCCAACATCCATAGGAGTTTTTTCCTCTTCTTCTTCTTCTTCTTCTTCTTCTGACTCATCACTATACTCGGGTTCCTCTTCATCAGATCCTAAACCTGGATCTCTCTTATCCTTTGGCCTTGAAGGATAATCCACAGGATTAAACTTATCATACACCCTTTGGTCATCACTGACCCATTCTCCTTTCCATGGGTTCCAATTGATTTTCATGTACTTAAAAACTGTAGTTGTGATACAGAAGTTATTCTTAACTACAACTGTCTCATCCTGAGACTCAGCTATCCCTTTCACTTTTATCATCACAGAGATCATTTTGGCAAAGAATAAAGCATTAGTCTTTGATTTTGGCCTAATCATGTCTTCCATTTGATTCAACAGCAGTCTGCATAGATTAACTTTCACACCATGTCTTAACATATGTAGAAGATAAATATCTTGATATCTCATATTAGAAAAGTCTCCTCTCCTCGGTATCAAAACATGTTGAACAAATTTGAAAAGTAGTCTGTTCTCTCCATCCAATTCAGTAGCAACCACTTGCCTTTGACTTCCATTACCCGTTAGCTCTTTTAAAGCGGTCTCATAGTCAAAGATGTTACTGGTAGGTGGAATTTATCTTGAGACATACCCGGATACACCTTCATGTGGGACTTTGAGACATTCGTCCCACTCTACTGAAGAAAACGACATTTCTCTTCCATTTAAAAAAGAACTTACTCGATTCTCATTTTCAGACTTCTCGAAGCCTACGAACTCGTAGAACTGTTTCACTAACTTCGGGTAGTATGGACCATTGTTGTTTGAAAAACAATCTACCCATCTCTGATCTTCCAGAATTGCAAGCACCAACGACTTGCTTGGTAGCAACCAATCTACGCATAGCTCTTTTTCAATCACAATATCTCTATTCTGCAAATGAGGGTTTACTAGTCGCTTTCCCGACCTAGTTCTGACATTACTTCCACGAGCTTCTTGCTGCACTTTCTGCTTCTTTGTTTTAGGCTCTACAATTTCATCTCTACTGGCAGGAATCTTGGTTTTTGCCATCGCGGATTTAGGGTTCTCAGTCGATTAGGGATCTAGGATTCAATGGTGAAAGGTTTTGGGTCCGGTGGAGTGAGAAGCGGTTTAGGCTTAGTTCTATCATGTAGGAATCATAAATAAACGAATAAAGTAAAATAACAAAAAAACGATTCATATTCTTGGCGGCATACAGAAGTTTTTTTAAAAAATATCGGTGAGAATTTCATATCGGTGAGAATTTCATATCGGTGAGAATTTCAACATCGGTGAGAATTGATCATTCCCAGCTCGTGCCTAATGTAACTTAACCTATCAGAACTTAAAGGTTTAGTGAAAATATCGGCCAATTGATTTTCAGTGCCAATAAATTCAAGAGTAATATCACCTTTTTGATAATGATCTCTCAGAAAATGATGTCTTACATCTATGTGCTTGGTTCTAGAGTGAGATACAGGGTTCTTAGATATGTTTATTTCACTAGTGTTGTCACAGTTATTTGAAACATGTTTAAACTCAAATCCATAGTCCAATAATGTGTGTTTCATCCACAGAATTTGTGCACAGCAACTACCAGCAGCTATATACTCTACTTCGGCAGTAGACAATGCAACTGAGTTCTGTTTCTTACTACACCATGACACTAGGGATTTACCAAGTAAATGACATGTTCCAGATGTGCTCTTCCTTTCTAACTTACATCCAGCAAAGTCAGCATCTGAATAGCTAGTTAGGTCAAATGATTGTCCTTTTGGATAAAATAAACCTAAGTTTACAGTATGCTTAAGATATTTAAAAATCCTTTTAACAGCCAGTAAGTGTGATTCTTTAGGATTAGCTTGAAATCTAGCACACATAAATACACTGAACATAATGTCTGGTCGACTAGCAGTAAGATAAAGTAAACTACCAATCATACCTCTGTAATTTTTTTGATCCACTGGTTTCCCAGTTTCATCTGTATCCAATTTACAGATTGTACTCATAGGAGTTTCACTTTCCTTAATACTGTCCAAACCAAAACGTTTTAAAAGATCTTTGGTATATTTACTTTGATTTAAGATAATTCCATCTTTAGTTTGAAAAATTTGAAAACCAAGAAAATACTTAAGCTCTCCCATTAAGCTCATTTCAAATTCATTTTGCATACTTTTTGAAAAATCAGTACAGAGAGAGTGTTTAGAAGATCCAAATATAATATCATCAACATAGATTTGTACAAATAAAACATCTTTAGAAATTATTTTAATAAAAAGAGTTGGATCAGCGATCCCATTAGTAAAACCTTTTGAAATAAGAAAATTACTGAGTCTATCATACCAATCTCTTGGAGCTTGTTTTAAACCATATAAAGCTTTAGAAAGTTTAAAAACTTGATTTGGAAAATGAGGGTTTGTAAATCCAGGTGGTTGTTCCACAAAAACATCTTCAATTATAAAACCATTTAGAAATGCACTTTTGACATCCATTTGATAAAACTTGAAATTCAGATGTGATGCATATGCAAGTAAGATCCTAATAGCTTCCAGTCGAGCTACAGGTGCAAAATTTTCTCCATAGTCTATGCCCTCTTCTTGACTATATCCCTGTGCAACTAGTCTAGCTTTGTTTCTGACTATGTTTCCTGATTCATCAACTTTATTTCTAAAAACCCATTTTGTGCCTATTGTCAAGGTGTCCTTGTGTCTGTCAACTAATTTCCAGACTCTGTTTCTTTCAAATTGATTCAACTCTTCTTGCATGGCTATTACCCAGAATTCATCATTGATAGCATCATTGATATTTTTGGGTTCTAGTTGTGACAGAAAAGCTTGATGTTCAACCTGGTTCCTTAGAGAATCTCTAGTTTGTGTTCCTCTATCAAGATTACCAACAACAGCATCTAAAGGATGATTCTTTAGAATCTTAGTCGATTTGGTAAAGGTTGGACTAGAAACTTCAGGATCATCTATAGGTTCGGCTTCAACAGAAGCAGATTCTGGAGAAAATCCAGAACTGGATGTTTTTATAACAGGTTCTTTAGATTTATCATTAAGGTCCAGAATAGACAAATCTTCTTCAAGATTTCCAAGAGAGGTTTTAGGCTCATGTGGATCAGTTTCATCGAATTTGATGTGAACAGATTATTCCACACATTTGGTTCTCTTATTGAAAACTCTATAAGCTTTACTTGAAATAGAGTAACCCAGAAAAATTCCTTCATCACTCTTGGATGCAAATTTGTCAAGATTGTCTCTAGTATTGAGAATGAAGACTTTGCAGCCAAAAACTTTGAAGTAGTTAACCTTATGTTTCCTATGGTTCCACAACTCATAAGGGGTCCTCTTAAGAACTGGTCTGATCAAGACTCTATTAATGACATAACAAGCTGTATTTACAGCTTCAGCCCAAAAGTAAATAGGCAGTTCATATTCATTGAGCATGGTTCTAGCTATTTCTTGAAGGGTTCGGTTTCTCCATTCTACTACACCATTTTGTTGGGGTGTCCTAGGGGCAGAAAAATTGTGATTATAGCCATTGTGTGAGCAGTAAGATTCAAACTCATGATTTTCAAACTCACGACCATGATCACTTCTTAGGGTTTTAATCTTAAGTCCACTAAGGTTCTCTACAGACATGGAATATTTAATAAAGTAAGAACAAGCTTCACTTTTGTGAGCTAGAAAGTACACCCAAGTATATCTAGAAAAGTCATCTACAAGAACATAGACATAATGCTTCCCATTTAAACTAGAAACTCTTGATGGTCCAAACAAATCCATGTGAACCAACTCAAGTGGTTGAGAAGTTGAGACTTCTTTCTTTGATTTAAAAGAAACTTTGTGTTGTTTTCCCTTTTGACAGGGATTACACACTTTATCATTTGGGAATTCTAATTTAGGTAAGTCTCTAACTAGGTTTTTCCTATCCAGTTTTCTAAGTGAGTGAATGTTGCAGTGTCCTAATCTTCTATGCCATAGCCAAGATTCTTTATGAAAAGAATTCAAACAAGAAATATTTTGCTTGGCTAAAGAATTTAAATCAACAGCATAAACATTTTCATTCCTTAGATTAGAAAATACTAAAGAGTTTTTGGAATTAAAAACATCACATGAGTCATTTTCAAACTTGACATTAAAACCATCGTCACATAATTGAGATATACTAAGCAAGTTATACTTAAGTCCATCAACGAATAAAACTTTAGAAATTAATACTGAGTCAGTGTTACCAATCTGGCCTAGGCCGATGATTTTTCCTTTAGAGTTGTCACCAAAAGTGACATGACCTCCATCATCCTTTATTAAGCTCTTGAACCAAGAATAATCTCCAGTCATGTGTCTTGAGCACCCACAGTCTAAATACCATATCTTCTTATGACAGCTCTTCAAGCAGGTCTCCTATAAAACAGATTTAAACAGGAAATGACTTTGGTACCCAGATTTTCTTGGGTCCAGATAGGTTAGCAATCAGGGCCTTAGGTACCCAAATTTGTTTTATGGGTCCCATACAATTAATAGAAACAACAGATTTTGAAAGATAAACTTTATTTGATCTATAACCATGTGAACAACCTGTTGAAGCATATGAATTTCCAAAACTGGAACTAGCAGAATTGTTTTCAGACTTAGGAATAAATCGGGTTCTAGTGAACTGTCTCTTTCCAGGTTAGTATCCCAAACCAGTAGCATATCTAGGTGCAACTTGCTTTCCTAGCATTTGAGTTAACACATCCTTTCCATTTGTGAATTTTTCTAAGTCCTTTCTAAGTTGCTCATTTGACAGTTTTAGTTCTGTATTTTCCTTTAGTAGTTGGGAATTCTTTTCCTTTTCTATATCAATATTAGATTTATGCTTAGCACTTAAGGCATACTATTTCTTTAGACCTTTGTATTTGTCTTTAAGCTCATTACAGGTTTCTTCCAACATATCACAGTACTCAAATAGTTCAGATTTTGACATGTTTTCTGGATCAGAATCATCTCCAGAATAATATGAATTTAAAACAGGAGTGTCAGATGTTACCTCATAAGTATTTGTCATGAAACACATGTTGGCTCGATTTCTTTCAGAGTTCGAAGATTCTGCTTCACTAGTGCTGTCTTCTGAAGCACTCCAGGTATCCTTCATGGCTTTCTTGTAATTCTTGTCTTTGTAGTCATATTTCTTTTTGAATTTTAACTTTGGACAGTCTGCTTTGATATGTCCTTTTCGCATGCATTCATAGCAGACAACTTCATCAGTCCTGTCAGCCTTCTTCCAATCCTTTTTCCATTTGCCTTGTTGATCATAATTTCCCTTGTAATCTGGTTTCCTAAAGAATTTATTTTTCCTATAAAACCTTTTGAATCTCCTGGCTATTTGAGCCATCTCGGCATCACTGTCAGATTCTGAAGTTTCACTCATTGAACTCTCAGTCTCCATTTGTAGTTTATCCTTGTCTTTACTCTTGAAGGTAGTAGTTTTAAACGCTACAGATTTTCTTTTGGGTTCCTCATCTTCTTCTTTATTTACTTTAAGCTCTTCTTCATACATCATCAGCTTACCAATTAACTCCTTGACTGGCAGTGTTCCAATGTCACATGATTCTCTAATTGAGACGGATGTACCTCTCCATCTATCTGGAAAACATCTCAGTATTCTCATAATTTGTTCTTTTGCAGGAACAATCTTTCCGAGTGAGCTCATTGTGTTCACTATCTCATTGAACCTGAGATACTTGTCAGAAATAGGTTCATCATCCTTCATTTTGAAATTATCATATTTAATAGTATAAGTGTTTAATCTCATTTCTTTAACATTAGTTGTTCCTTCGTGAGAAACAGCCAAGGTATCCCAAATTTTAAAAGCAGTTTTACATGCAGAAATTCTATTAAATTCTTCATCTCCTAGAGCACAGTACAGAGCATTCATAGCTTTACAATTATTATTGTAAGCAGTCTTTGTAGGTTCATCCCAAGTAGATCTATCAGTAGTGGGAACTTTATATTCCGATTCAATAGCAGTCCAAATATCAAAACTCATGCTTTCTAGATGAATTTTCATTTTAAGTTTCCACTGAGCATAGTTATTTCCATTAAAGAAAGGTGGTCGGTTAGTAGCATCACCCTCAATTCTATTATCCATTATAAACAAAATTTAAAGAGATAAAAATTTAGAAATAACAGAAATTTTAAGAACTTTAAAATACAACTAAAATCACAGTTGAAAACAGAGTAAGTTAGAAGGTATTAATAAACCCTTTGATACCAAATGTTGGTCAAAGTGGACACTCAAGAGGGGGGTGAATTGAGTTCCAATTAAAATTTCTGCTAAAAACGATTTCTATTAAAATCCCCCAAATTTCAAAAACGGATTAAACTGTAGTGAATTTATACAGATTATAAAGGTTCAATTAGTTTCTCAAAGATTGATTAGTTCTCAGTTATCTTAATCTGATGATTAAATTAACTTTTGAAACTAACTTACTGATTTATAATAAATATAAACACTTGCGAGTTTAACCATCAAAGTAGCTTTGAAGATAAATTATATTTCCAAGTAATAGCAGCGGAATACGAAATAGATATGTATTGTATGGATATAAACGTGAACTAAAAACACAGAGGAGTTAACCAAGAGGTTCAGTCTCAAGCCGAGACTTAGTCCTCTCAAAAGCTTATATAAGGATGATCCACACCCTGGATCGGGGTTCAACAGTTTACAACTGTCCAAGTTCAAGACCTCTACCACTGTTATCCGTGGGAAACAAAACAACAGCAACCAGCTGTCCAGGTCACACACGACCTCTACCACTATCCACAGTGGGAAAAAGAATGAAAAGATAGTGAGTGAGGATTTACAAATCCTCCAGTTAAGGTTCAGGAGATAGTGTGTTTGTAAGATACAACAGATAACCCACACTACTCGTAATGTAAAAAGTAAATCACAGAGATAAGGATTTAGAGATTAGAAATGGCTCTAGTGATCTTCGTGTAGCTCTTGACTCCTTTTGTTGATTAGAATTCCTTCTGAGTCTTCTTCTGGTTCTCGTCTGGAAAACAGAGTACCATCTGCTTCCAGTTGTTCTTGGCACGTTTTTAGCTTGATTTCCAGTATGTTCTGTGTGCTTGATATCTTTTTGGTCTTGTGTCACCTTTCTTTGATACATACACGATGTCCTTTTTATGCCACTCCTTTTTTGTTTTTCTGAGGAGGAACGATTATACTTTTTGATCGTACCTGGTACGGTTTCCTGAAATGGAAACACAAATCATTTAATAACATTAACTGCATCAAAAGTAACAAATGTAACCGTTAGTATAATAAACAAATAGTGTCGAGGATATAGGATTTGACTCCACAGTTCATTATAGGTAGCCGTTTGTTTGTAGACGTGTACAGTTGACTCGGTGTCGGGATCTTCCATCGGTAGCTCTTCAAACTCTTATCGGTGGCTCTTATCGGTAGCTCTTATCGGTAGCCCTCTGTGCATCGGTAGCTCTGTGTGCATTTCTAGCTCTGTGTGCATCGGTAGCTCTGTGTGCATCGCTAGCTCTATGTGCATCGGTAGCTCTGTGTGCATCGGTAGCTCTGGCTATCGGTAGCTCTGGCTATCGGTAGCTCTGGCTATCCGTAGCTCTGGCTATCGGTAGCTCTGGCTATCGGTAGCTCTTATGAAAACCACATCTAATTGACTTAGAATTGTTTCAAAGCTAAACAGGGATAATCTAGATTAACATAAATCAGAGATTATTTAAACATTATTATTAACTTGATCAACGATTTGAAAGAATTAAAATGTTGATCATCAGTAATTGAGAGGAGCATAATATATGAACACATAATTGGGATTATCAAAACATATAAATGCACTATTGGGATTATCAAACCAGGTGAGGTCAACACATCACACTAAACATTTTCGCAGAACAACCTCCTTTTTCAAATTAACAATTGAATTATTGATTCACACTTTATCCACACTGAAAAATAATCATTACACCACCCATACCCAAGGTATAAGAATTTCTAGATCTTAATTATCAGGAATTGGGGGTCCAATACAATTTTCTTAGATTCCATGAGTTCTATAGAAAACTTTTTTAACTCTAATATATACTAAAACCTATATCATACTATTAAAAACACATGATTAGTCCCTGAAAAAGTCTTCTTTGTGACATATTCTATCTTATGAACCATGTTGTACATCTACATTGTAAACAGACTAACCTTCTACTAAATTGTTAGTCGTAGTCCACTATAAGAGTGTTAAGATATCCATATATCATCCTGATTGAAGTTATGGGAATGTCAAAATAAGCACATAATATTCACTATATAGTCACTAATAAAAGAAATACCCCTTTGGTATAAACGATAAATCCTGATACCATCCCAATTGAAGAGTTTCAATCTTGAAATCTCTATAAAACTAATTTATGAATTTATCACACACAACCATAGATATTTCATGATCACTCATGTAGAAAATCCCCCATTTTTATTTTTATCTATGAAATAATATCAGTTTTAGTTTAATTTAATTCTCTCATCACAGAAGAGTATGCAGAATATATATATCAACTATCAAACAACCACTACCACATTTACATTTATGGATGAGATACCTCATTATTTAGCAAGTCCTTTAATTATAACTCACATAATAAAAATTTCCATTCCTCTCCCAAAGCTTATTCCACCATCTAATGGTCAAGCATGGGTTCTTCTGCCAACCCCACTCCCTATACCATGTGACTTTGATTCACATGAGGAATAACTAGGAGTAAATAAATATATTTTCCCATGGAATATAAGGATATTTACTAATCATACCATCTCACAATTAACATCAAAAAAATTCACGGAATAACATAAGAAATTATCATTCTCCATTCCTATATGATTCATCAATCAATACAAAAATAATTACCGTAACCAAAATATAAAATTGCTAGGAAATTATTATTTGATAATCAGAGTCTATAAGAAGAAATAATAGGGGCCATATGCACCGAGATCCGACATCAAGGGTCTATCTTAGATACTATGTTTTGGTAATTTGAAAGCCTTACCAACAAATTGAATTCTCACTAGTGCCTAATATAAAGTAATTCTCAGAAAAGTCACTCGGATACAACTCTATCAGGTCCCAACACATTTTCTATATAATTTATGGTCCCAAAAATATATAATTACCCCAATAGAAATACATTATACCACTTAAAATGATTCATAAATAATTATTCTATACTAAAAATACATAGTTCCCTTATGCACACTAATTTGGTAACCCTAGTATACGTGACATACTATATTTAGGGAACATGATATCCTTACCATTCCATACAATTATAAATAGTTTCTAATCTATTATATATTTGAGAAGACTCAATTTCATTCAATATAGTAATCATTCAATGACTCCAAAAATCCTCTTAATCAATCAATGTGATCGAGAGTAATCCCAGAATCCTGCCTCAAATAGGTCAAAGTGTAGAGACACGTACAATGGTTATAAAACATGGATTATGTTTGGTATTGCATTTTTTGAATAAAACCAAAACCCAAATTATTAAAACCATTAATATGAAAACCAACTCCCAGATAAATGAGTAAACCCATGTATGAGTGTGTTTATATGGAATGAAAATCCAATACACTATATATCAACCAAAAAAAGGACATCAACTTATGAATCCACCAGCTCTGAATAACATCAACTCATTCCCAAAATAATTTCTCATTTATGAAACATTAATATGATTTAATATTCCAAAAAAACATTGAAATAATATTTTTAGCATTTCTATATACTTAATAAGATCTTCCCCTAATATCTATCTTCTCAAGTGAATACACATAATAAATCCTATGTTATTTCCATATATAATTATCAATAATTTTAGTACAAACAATGAAAATAATAATAGAAGTGTCCCCCACTATATTTCATCCATTTACACAACACTACAGCTATATTCCACCAAAAAACACAAATACAAACATCCCCATGTAACCCACATCCCTAAAAATAGTATCTATAACTATAATGATTTATCATCTAATGTAATAAGGATAATACATACAAAAATATAAAAACAATATGGATATTCATATATGATAATAATCACTTCATCTATTGTGGGATATGACATAACTTGATGGATGTCAACATTAATGAATTTCATATCCCTCAAATAGTCACATTATAAAAATTGAGACATTATTTGGAAAATAACATAATAGAATATTGGAATCATATAAAGTAAAATATATAAAAAATTAGTATTAAAATTAAATAGACAACCTCTATAAACCATAAAAAAAAATTTACAACACAACAACAATGTCAGCTCCCCCTAACAATAGCTTTTACACCCCATGACTCTATAAAATTATTCATATTCCATTAGATGACTACCAAAAAATATATCTAATAAAATATGCATCCCAATGAAATTTCTAGTATAAAATTATCACTTAAAAACCATTAAAATTATAATTAATAAAAATCATCAGCAATCATCATGGTTTTTGATAATATAAAATCAATATTAGAATCAATACTTTTTATAGCATCACCTAAGTGTACATTAAAAAGTTTCCATGTCATTAATAATCTCACATAATAAAAAATCATTCCATCATCTAAATTTATTATATCGTTTGATGTTAATATCCCTACTATAGTAATAAAAATTACCATTATCATGTTATTTCACAATTCTATGCATGTTAAATCCACACTCCCATATTCGATTTATTGATTTAATTTAAATGTAATATTGTTTCCATGTAATTAAAAATAATTTCCCATCACCTGATTATATAAACCATTAAAATACAATCACCACATATAAAAATGATGTTAGAATACCTTAACTTTTTACAAATTTTTATTCACTATGCTTTCAAATAATTTATCACAATCCTCAAATTATTTCATTTTCCATGGAGAATACTACATGAAATATATAACTAATAATGACTTGTCAATTTCCTATCATCCAGTATTATTAATTATGAAGAAATAAAAGGATATGAATTAGGATGAAAATTCAAGGAATGATTTCCTTAATCTATAAGGAGTTGAACTATTCAGGGAAGGAAAATCATAATTGTTGAAAGAATAACTCAATGGAATCATGATAACATCAATGGTCACAAAATTTTTAAAAAAAGAAGAATTAAAATATACAAGGATGAGAAACCAATCAGTATTATTTAAAAAAAATGAATTTTCAAAAAATATAGTGGAATTGTATTAATTATCATACAATGATGATCAGTCAATAAGGACTCCAAATATCATAATAAAAACACTATTCATATATCCTAAAAATCCAAGTATTTTAATATTCAAATTCTATAATATCAAAGGATATTATGGTATAATATAACCAAATACAGTATAATATTACAATCATATGAATTTCAATGTTTAATCGACTCTATCTATAAAGGTAAAAATTAACATTCATTTTTAAATACAAAAACATCTTCAAATATTCACAGTAAAATGAGGGGACATTATGCTATGATTTTTCCAAAACTAATATTTTTTGTTTTACTTCTTAAAAATCAACTATAAGATAAATCATTTATTCCTAACAACCCAAAACTCCTAAAAATTCAAACATAAATATATTGGACTTTAAAAATTATATTTTAATAAATAAAAAATTTTAAATAGTTTTCCCAATGATAAGTAGTGGGACCACAATAATAGAATGGGTCACATTATTCAGGAATATTCATTCGATTGTGAAAAATATTTTATTGTATATGGAGTCATATATGTATTTCAGTAATGTTGACATTATTCTCCATATTCTCTTGATTTTCATAATTTTTATCAAAAAAATATTATACAAATAAACTTTTTAGAAATTAAAATATATTTTCAATATTCAAGCAATTTATTTATCATCATCACAAAATTTATTAAGTCAATGGGGATTTATTTATTTTATCTTCCATTGATAATTTTATATAAATAAATATTAATTTGAAGGAGTTTTTAATATACCTCATGTTTTTTGAGATGTTGTTCAAACAACCATATTTAATATTATTTTATAAAATATTGAATTAACTTGTTTTTTTAATAATGATAACTATATATTCATTTATAAGCATTTACCTAAGAATAAAAATTCAACATATAGAATTTTCATTGATAAAATGATACATTATATTAATTTTTTCAAATATCGAATGTAAAAAAATGTTATTTTATAAATTTATTTCATTTTTTTATCATAATAAATCTATAACAGTGAAATTTTTTCACATTTCAATATTATTGTTTCTATATTAATTATAAAATTTATTTTTTAGCCCATGTAGTTGAATAATGATTATATTTTAATATTTTATGTGTTATATAATTTTTCTTATTAATGTACCAAATCATAATTTTTTAGTCATAATGAATTTTTTACAATATGTTATTTTTCTATATTCAGTATTACATGCCCAATAAATATCCTTATAGGAAGAAATTCCTTATAATCATGAATTTTATAAACTATTTAATAATTTTATGTTTAGATGATATATATCAGGGTTCTTATAGAAAAAAATTGGTTAATTATTTTGTATTTTTTTTAGATATTTCAAATAATATTTACGTATAAGTGATAACCAATATTGATGTTATTAATTATTTCATAGTAATATCCTGCATTATATATTTCCACAAATTGGAATTGGTGGCAAAAAATATCCTTACTCAATTTGAAACAGGTTAATGTAGGCCAATATATATTTGTGGATAATTTATTAGAAACATTTCATAATAAATACATAAAATATTTCTATCAATAATGAAAATTATATCTTTCATCTCACACAACTTAAAATCCCAAAAATAATTCTACCATAAAAATAATAGAAATATCCTATTTTTTCATTCATTCTATAAAATCCATATGGATATATTATTTGGTTATTATAATAAAATATCATCCAGAAACAAAAAAATTATCTTGACTATGTTAATCTATTTCACAATGGTGTATATATCTAATTTTTATTTACAAAAAAAATTCTATATAATTTTTCCAACCATAAAATTCAATGACTTTTAAAAAATTTTAATCCATAAATGGGATTTTTATTAGTCACAGACTTATTATATCATCATTTAAATGAAAACCATCAGTTCATTCAAAATAAAATTTTCCCACTTCTCAGCATTTATGAATGGATTTTCAATTCTATTTTGGAATATGTTTCTATTTCATTTATAATATATTACCTAAAATATTATTTTAACCTCAAATATCAAAATAACCAAAAATTGATTCCTCTAAATTAATTATCTATACATATTAATAAAATTAATATATAAATATGAATTTATTATTACTAGAATAACATTTGTTGATTAATTTATTTCCGAACAACCACTTTGTTCCAGCGGTATTATTAACCAGTTGTTTAGAAAAATATTACAGAGTATACATTTATTTAATATAATAAATTTAATGACTAAATATATTTATCCATTATTATTTCTAGAATAGACTTATCAACCACTCATTTCTAAATTTTGGAAAACAATGTATTTTGGATTGGGGGTTTAAACTGATTCATACTTTTAACTTCCATATACTATTTTTTGAATAATAGTTTTATAACAAAAATATTCATCTTTTTAACATTGAAAGTTAATATATATTTAAAACAATCATATCATCAGTTTCTAATTATAATATATTATTATATTTATACATGGAATTAGTATAAAAATAATCATCAATTTTTCTATTCCCTTCATTTTTAGGGAATAATATATAAATAAGTACAAATAATGGAATAAATAATTTTTGTATTATTTATTTCTATCATTAATATCGTATTTCATTACAAACATACCGATTTAAAATTCCATATTAATACATTCTATCAAATTTCTCCAAAGTTTTAATATTGAATTTATATAATAAATGACATCCAATGATTCTAAAATACATAACTGAATAATTTTTATTGTACACATTAATTATTTTGTCACAATTATATCCATTTATGGATATATTGTGGATATATGTAAAAATTGGAAAATATTTCTTCAATGAAGCATAGATATTTTTCATTCAGCCTAAAATATTAATCCTATTTCAAATAGAATATTTTTCATTCCCTCTACTACTCCATTTTTATGAGTTATAACGTGAACTATATTCATTTTTAGTATAATGTTTCTCATGGAAAAAGTTCAATATCAATGATAATATGTATTCCATTTCATGATCAAAAGTAATTTTTTTTATATAAAAAATAAATCCACAAAATATGCTAATCTGATTAATTCATAATCACATAGAGAAAATTTAATCCTCGTTTTACCTTGATGTTCAGTATAAATAAATTATAGTTTTCTTTGGATTAAATATTAGTTTTTTTGTGACATGATGAAAACATATTTCCTTTTTATTGGTTATATGGACAATGTATACTTTCATTTTCCTAGTATGGTGTCTTGAAACCTTTTCCATTTACATTTATCTCTTACGTCTTCAGACAAGGAGATAATGACTTCCTGGAAAGAATATTTTTTAAATAATTTGTTCTAAATTAAAAATAATTCTATAAATTTTCTATTTGAAGATGATTTCCAATTTCTATCTCTATATATAAATGGAATTTATATATGTTTCATCTTTATTTTCAAATTGATGCATCAAAGTTGTATCATTTATTTTATAATCCTAATAACTATTTGAGTTACAATCATAAAAAGGATCTTCATTCCATGATTATCTTCTTTTTAATATTTTATTCAAAATGGAAAAATTATTATTCCGTCTATATTTTATATTCTTGCCACAATTTCTTGTTCATTTATTATTGATTTCTTAATATTCATTTATATATTCATTAACATTTTTAGGATGTTGTTCTAAAAAGTGTTGTATCCTTACAGAACTAAGCCATTTAGAAGTGAGTTTATCATTTCAATACAGGTTACCTCTTTGTAAAATATTTTATATGAGTGAAATTATATATTTAGGACCACACCATTATTATTTTCATATGAATTATTGGAATGATCAAATTTAGTTTATTCAAAGAATTTAAATTTCATTTTTATGTATGTGACATTACCTTATTTTATATTCAATCATAATAAAATATTTTTCCTCCTGTGATAAGTAATTAACATACTATATAGATCAACCATACATAAATCTATAATATAATTTTATTCATGGATATATATAATGACCTAAAATATTTTAATCAACAATCTCATTATTATTTTAAAATACGTAAGTCATCTTGAATTTCTCTATGTCCCATGATTTTTCTATCAATCTTAATTAAAATTATGAAGACTTAATCCAAATTTCCCTTAGTGTGTATCTTGACATATTCCAATAATTTAATATAATATTTTTAATTTCAACCTTTACATTATATTTTATTTTATATATATTCTTGAGATTTTCCTACTATTCATTATAATTTTTCTATCCCCATACAATTAAAAACATCTTTTTAGATAAATATGATACAAATAATTCCAAGATTTTCCATAATATTTAAGATGTTATATTTCAATAACAATCAATACATCAGCATAATCAAAATTAGTGATTATAATATTTAAGGTATAAAGTATATTTACAGATAGCGACATAAAATAATGATATATATATATATATATATATTATTTAAAAAATTGAAAAAAATAAAACAATTTAGATTATCCATGATTAAATGATAATATCATCAGTTAATTTTTTACTTGATCACAAATGACCCTACCTCTGTGAACCTAGAATTTCTTACACCATGTTCCTCGTAATGATATGAACCAAAGGCCAAGGAGGGGTGTGGTTGAATAAATATTGATCACATTTTACAATTGTTACAAATTAACAAAACTTTACATGTGAGAGTACATAAATCCATCATGTTTTTTGGAAAAAACATTCACCTGTATAAAACATTGTGAATAAAAAATAAAACACAAACATAATTTTTGAGTTTTTCCCTCAATGTGGATGATTATATACTTTTAATGATTAGGACAATTTTGACCTCATAATAATCCATGAATGTGATAAAGAAAATTTAAATAATTTATATGAAGGAATCATAATTAACACATGAAATGATATATCAATATTTTTAATAACAATTATTATATTTTATTAAAAAATAAGCATAGTACATGAATGACCATTTTTGAAAAAACATTATCTTATTTTTCTGTAATTTTATCATTCATTAATTTGTACTTATAATCTTATAATTCCTTAAAATTTGTTTTTAGTATATCGAAATATTATTTATCATGATAAAAACATAATTTATGACCATCTCATCACATTATTCCTCATATTTTTATTAATATATAATTTCTTACTACATATTTTGTATCTATAATCATTTAATAAACTATTTAAGCACCATAGTTATGGAGAAATATATTATTTCCTTAGTATGATTTTTTCTAGTATATAAGTACAATAAATCAAAATAATTATATTAAAATTATACCATAAAATATTATATATTAAAAAAGTTCCACTATATTATATAAAACTTTTTGAAAAATCTACAAGTCCCATATTTTTTAATTCACCTGCCAAAATATTAAATCCAATTTAATATTTCATGCTAAATTTTTTTATTGAGTTGGAACATCATATCTATTAAGATTAATTATGTAAGAATTAATTAAATATTTCATATATGGAATAATCATAAATATATTTATGTTTAATTTAGTAGAAATATCAGTCCATGTTGTGTAAGTCATTCAATATTTTATAACACATTTAATTTTATTTGATTTACATTATAGTATTAGTTGATGCCTCTTCCAAAATGATTTCATCGATAAATTACTTTACTAATTTTCAATATCTATAGTGAGTAAAAAATTGAATCTACAACATAAAAATTAATAAATTAATTTACTTGAAATTATACATTCCAAAGATAATTCTATTAGCGTTCTACTTTTTAAATATAACGTGAGCATTTAAATAATTGAATTCACAATTCTATATATGAACTCAAAAACACAATCAATAAACGTCAATGATTAGAAAATAAATTTACATTCATATTTTTTCATTTAATAAGATATGGAAGGGATTAATATATATATATTTGTGTTATAATACATTCATAAAGAATAACACACCTATATATAGTAAAAATAAATAAAAAAATAATAAAACCTAATTCACACATTTTCTTGGATTAATTCATCTCGTAATCAATGTTGTGTATCTCAAAATGTAAAATCTGGTGCTACTCCTATATTATAAATAAAAAATTTAACATGTGAGGTTTTAATACTTGTCACTGTATCCATACTTTTTAAACCTCAATATTATTAAATTAAATAATATATTTTTTTGGGTTCTTTAATCTTTCCCTGTAGATAATAACTTATAAACTCCATTAATTAATCAAATAAGGGGTCGATGTTGGTAGCACTAACCTCCCCATTTTTGATATCTAAATCACATAAAAATGGTATCTATCCTATTGTTATGTTATATTTTAGCCTCTATAATGTATTCTATTTTATCCTCATACTTAATTTGTTTGTATATGAGAACATAGTTATTAAGAGGAGTAGAATTAAATGTACAATGGGTCCAAAATAGACCTTCCAATATATTTTCAAATTAAAATTATTCCCCCAAAAACTCTATAGGGGTGTTAGATGATGAAAAATCTAATTTTTTAAAAAAACCTAAATAATTCTTATGAAATATCACTATAAGTAAATATAAAATTAAATAAAATAATAAGGTAGAATTTACATTATTTCCATTTTTAGAATTTTCATAAATTTGGATCAACTAATAATTATTGAATTTTAGTCACCATCATTATAATCTAATAATTATAACTAACAACTACATAGTGGGATTATAATCAAATCCAAATGATGCTAGTGACTCTAATAAATAAGGATGGGATTGACAATAATGAAATGGAATAAAATCACTCATAAAAATAAAATTATATAACAACTATATGAATCACCTTTCATTCTCAAAATTAAATGAATTACCCTATAACTCCTCATTCTATTTTAGTTAAAATTAAATCCTTTATATAATTCAATAATAAACAATATGGTCACCACCATAGTTTACTCTAAAGTATATAAATTGAATAATTACCTAACCTAAGGGGTTCCTCCGCATTTGGTAGAGGATTTTGACTATTATAGAATCTCTAAGATGAGATAGTGGGTACATAATACTCTAATATAATAGTTAAAATAACAATTAAAATAATCCAAATATTATCAAATGTAATAATAATTAATAGTGTATACAAAATACTTAAATAGATACCATAAAAATGGATTTATTCATATAGACAACCAAATCAGTAGGCCTCCGACTAGGTTGATCAAATGTATACAATATAAAATAAATAAATAAAATAAACTTAGTATCTACTATATCCAAGAGAATCATGTCATCCTAGTCTCTGGTATTGAATTATATATCAAGAATAATGATCCATTCATGGGCCACTTTCCAACATAAACCAACAAATAGTGATCGATTAAAGGGTACCCAATTATAATGTACACATGAGCATTGTGTGAGTAAATAATTCAACATGGAACAACCAACATGGTACCACAAAAACTATTAAATGTATTGATAAATTCATTGGACACACTAAATTATGTAATTAAATATTTCAACAATCGTAGCAGAAATAAATACCACTTCCAATCCAGAAATTCAACCACAACACCAAAGATTAACCATAAACACTTTTTCTAATGTTTGATTTCCCTATATTTAGTTCCATAATCACGTATAAAAATATATGTTCACACCAAATCTAATTAATAAATACCAATTTCCACTAATCATATATATAAAAAATTAGAACACCCCATACATTGAACTACATCTATAGTCCCCCAACTATATAAAATATTGGGAACACTATATCTAAGAAACTACATCCAATGTAACCAAAAAAATAAAATGAATAATATTCACATTCACAAAATTTCATTAAATATTATTTCAATCATTAACTCATATGTTGGATCATAGGTTAATTCCTACAAATCATCAAAAAAATAAATTAATCACTTACTAAAACATTTCCTCCTAACAACACTTACCACATTGGTTAATACATCCCTCAGTCTGAATCCAACCAAAATTAGTTATTATATCCTTTTAAATCTCATTTGTTACAATAAATTGGTATAAGGTGACACTAAGGTTGTCTATAATGAGTATGGAATCAATTATAAGCTAAGAAAGATTCTACAGATTTCTATACTTGTCCAATATTCTCACTCAACCCATTCCCATCACATATAACCCAAAGGTTCAAAGGCATATTAGAATTATTTAAGGATAACTGGCCCAGTTATCCAAATTCATACTCACTCACACTTAAGGGATCTAAGATCACATATTCGGGATACTTTGTTCATGTAATCATCTATTTAAAACCCATAATAGAGTTTATATAAGACATCGTACATGATTAAAATTACAATCCCACCCATCTATGGTCACGAGGTGTAGTCAGTTCTTGAGGGCCCATAAAGGTCCCTATCTCCTTACTCATAATATTCGTAGATATATTTCATTTAATTTAAAATAAATAATTTAAAACATAATTAGATAGTTCAACCCATTAATGAAATCCAATCACTGTTGTGAAAAAACCCATATAAAATATCATATCAAATTCATAAATATATATAAACTAAAGTACAATGAATATGGACCACCAACCTTATAATTTAGGGTCATGTTTACCACAAAACAAATTACAAAATATTAAATTATGACAATGTTTTAGGTTATTATCTCTATAATTAAAATAAAATACCCAATTTAAACAACTAATCCAATGGTCAACTTCACCCAATATTGTCAATATGGAAACATACCACAATAAATATAGTCTGAAGAATCTTGAAATTATCCTCCCCAGTCACCCCTATACAATAAAGAAAACAATAACCATAGTTATCAAATGATTTCACAATTCTCTAGTAAAATTTTCAATAAATCTCTATCCATATTTGAAGGGAAATCTACAGAAAATGAAAAGAAATAATAATAATTAATAAATAATAAATGATTATACCATGAAATCACAATGAATTATCCATTAGAATCACCCAAAATCATGGGGAACTAGGGGAGGAAGGGGATAGTGAGGATTTGGATTAATAGATATCCTCAAAGTTTCCATGCATACTAAACCCCATGGGGTTTGCTAGATAAATGACCAAAAACGCCTCTCTAAAAAAATGCAGCATTCCCCACTCATTGGATAGTGATCTTAAGAAATATAATAGGATATTTTACTTACTTATAAAACTAAGTGGTGGGATACCTTCTAACTAGTAGGATAAAAAATATCACATTTACATTGTCCATTATTTTTTCACTATATCAAATATCCTCAACACCCGTTAAGCATTATGTCATGACTAAAAAAAATTTAAAAAGGTTCTAACCAATGAAACCCCCTTATAAAAAATCAATATTAAAAAATTAAACAACCTCAAAATCAATCACGTTTTGGATTTTCATTACCCATTAATTCTTAAGATAATACTATCTCCCCACTATAACATTTATCTTCCCCAAAAAGTATCATCAATCATTCAGTTTTTGATTTTGACCTATGTCAATCTGAAAATTGAATCCATCTATTTTCATAAATATTGAATTGAAAAATAATATTCAATTTCACTTCCCTAATTACATGGTAAAAATGTTATCAAGTTACAGGCGTCCACATTTCACTATCACTTGAAACACTATGATAGAACTTACCTTCGTTTGTCTATCCTTGGAATCCTTGGTGTCTTATAATAATTCATCCACAAACCCTTGGTGCCCCCCAAAATAGGCCTTTTCTCATATTACTAATTCCAATCCAAAAAACTCATCACTAATATATTCAAAAATAATAATGAATATCTGATAGTTTAAGTAATCCCTTAATGAAGTTTCAATCTCAGCATACCCAGATCCTCATGAAAAACAGTGGTAACTCATAAAGATATCCATTCTCAAAAACACTCAATTTAACTAGATTATACACTATCGAATAACCCAATCATGATTCAATATATCTCCAAGAAATAATACGATCCACAAATCATTCACATGAATATATAGTCCAATATTTAAGGGTAATTCCATGATTGGATCCCTAATCTATCAAATCCATCATCGTGCCACCGATCCTAAGAACCCTTCTATCTTGTCTGATTCATCTCGAGTCTAATGAAAATTCCTTAATGCCATATAATCTAATATTTGAATTGAAAAAATTGTATTAAAAGAGAACATGATAAATAAATTTCACATACTCATCGAAATCAAAATGTGAACCGAAATTTCCACTGAATGTTCTCACTGCATAAAAAAAATCTCCCCACATGAGGATCTTATATATATAGATCATGCATCATCTTTCATCAAAAATAATTTCAAGACTTGTCCTACTAAACCATACTCATGAATAAATAAAATGAAACTCCCATTATCTATTCTTAGTTCACTTAAGGTTGTCATCTGAACCCATCCAAATCACATTCATATACAACCAATATTTGAATCCCCACTATATGAATTCACTTATAAAAATAATGAAGTGAAACCATAACTTGTTCATTCATTAAAGGAATTCCACTCTTCCTGATCCACACTTATCCATTATTAACTCCTGACACCACACCATTCACAATGTCAATATCCATTATATAAGTAACACCACCCATTTTACCCCACTCTATGTGTTTACATCACAGACCATGTTTCATTGAGTGATCTATTGTAGGCCGAAAGAAGTTCAATTACAATGGAATTATTCTCACAAGAATCTCACTAAATCCACTAATCCTCAATCTGTAAACATCCCTCTCTAAAACCACAATTTAGAAGTGACAAACCTAATCAGTTCACCCATTCTTTTTTTGCACCATTTTTTTATTCACTAAACTACTTATCATAAAATTGAATCAACAATGTGTTTTATAATATTATCTCATTTTAGAACTTAAATCACTACCATGATTCACCAGCCACTGCACAATGGATCACATTAGTAATCCCCAAAATATTCACTACAATAATATAATTCTAATTAAGATAGATATTTCAATGAAAATAAACTTGAAAATTTGGTTTTATTACCTATTATGTGTTCTAATACAAGATCATCCATCTATACATGATTTTTTTTTGAAAATTAATTTTCTAAAACTATACATTCACCTTGTTACAAATTTTATCATGACTATACAGATCCATGTATCCTACTGATCCATACCTTAATTCCACTATTTGATTCTAAAAGTAGTAGGTCTCAGAGTCCTTATCATCATGAAATTTTCCTTATTGTCACTATGTGTATATTATATAACTTGTAGAACATCTTGTGCACCATTCCCATAACATCAATCACTTAACCATGTTTCCCATACCTGTAGAACTCACATTATCAGGATAATCATTCCTTCCAGATACCATCATATTTCGTGTGTTATAAATAATTAGGACACAAATTCCCTTCCTAATTATGTTTTTTGAATCCCTAATGTCCTAATACTAGTCTGAAGGATATAGTTTCACCTATCTAACCCCTATATCACACCTCTTGTAGAGTATAACTCATGAGTAACATCACTATTTTTACAAACTATAGGCACACATTTAACATTAATTTGACACACATCACATTCCAAATAATCATCTTAATAAATACATTCACTCTCACGTAGAATTCATATATAGGACTTCCCCTCATGAATAATCATCTTATTAAGGAAAAATGTATATATAATGATATTTCCGATCCAAAATCTATATTAATAGAATATATATTTAAAAAATTTATTAAAGTAAAATTCCACCATAAACTATATAAATAAAAGTATAAAACTATTATCCTTTAGCATCATATTTACTAGGGATCTATGTTATTACCATTTTGGATCATCCCTCAATTGAAACTACATGATGTGTCTTCTGAAGAAAATATTAGTGATAAAAATCACAATTAATCATGTGTCATTTGATTCATACATTCCAACATGATTCACATTGATTCACCTTGCCAAAATATACCAATAGAAAATTTTTATAATAATTGATACACATCAAATATCATATGCATCACATGAGGTTAAATTAATCATCCAAAATTAAGAGGGTCAAGAATGAAAATCCAAAGAACATGGTGACCTAGAATTATTTTTTGATTTAGTGTTCATAATGAACCAGTTTGATGTCAATAAGAAGCTCTATCATAATCTATATATCATATATCAAAAGATTTCCAAAGTTGTATGATAAAGAAGAAATACTCGATTTTCTCTCTATACACTAGAGGTTGTTGAAGAGCAGTGAGGGTCTAAGATGTAACATTGGGGAGACTATACACTCGTATTAAAATTGTAATAATAAAAATATAATAAACCATTTGTCAACAATAAAAATAATAATTAAAAATGTATCTATAAAAAATAAAAATACATTATCATCAATATAAGGATGTAGTTGTATAAATAAAAAATAAACTAGTCTCCAAATAGCTCGAACAAATCTACACAAGAAAAAGGTTGAAATAAAATAGAATAAGGCTATAATAAATCCCAAATCCTAACCTAACCATGCTATCTTGAAGAATGATCCAATCCCATACCTCTTCTCAAGCAAAACTCGTGAACAGTTAATGCATCTCGGGTACCCAAGTGGAATGGCTACCGAAGCAGGGTGTGTGTATATAACTAAGTAGGGTACTACTAATAAAATAATTCAAATAACTATTATATCCATTGGGATCCAAAATAATATAATTATCCTATTAAATATGATTCTATTTGTAGTTTTATAATCATGTATATAAATATTTTCAAATAGTTAGTCCATGAAATTATGTCCATGGGCACCCTATCATATATATAATTTATGGGAAAATCAGATCCAGGGAAGTAAAACCACATTCCCATAACTATATATAATAATGGGAAAAATTATATGAGGAATTACTTAAATGGTCCCATAAAAATATAATAAATAATGGGAACATTAAATCAATTTCATTAATTATGAGTTTAATATATTACTCATGTCATAGTTCTTAAGATATGTGATAAGAAAACTCATAAAATAAATTTTCTACTAGAAAATTCATTTCCATGGGAAATATCTATCCACTAAAGGGTAATACATACATTATTATCAATCCAACTCATCTTATCCACTATATCCTTCCATATCTCACCTTGTCCAGTACATGGGTGTATTGTGACACCAAGTATTCCCATAAGTATTATTTCATCACTGACAACCAACTGAAAATTAAAATGAAATCTATCAAGATCATATCTACTCAATAAACCCATGTGTATACTATCTGTGCATAAGGCTCTAAGACAACTCACAATTATGTAAGGAAAACTAGATTTAATTATCCAAACTCATACTTACTCTAACTCAATGGGTTGGGTGAAAACAATCAATTCCACTTCATTCATGAAATCATTCATTTAGAACATCTAATCAGTTTCATGTAACACATGGTTCATGGTTAAAATTTTATTCTAAACCATCGTTTCCCAAAATATCTATGGAGTTATAAAGGTCAAATAAACATCTCTATAATCATACTCATAATATCCATATTCATATCATTTTAAATTAATAAAAAATTTCATAATATTTATTTAAGTAGTTTATTTAATTAAATAATTTCAATCTCTATCATGGTAAGACCACATTACACATTTCTTATAAAAATATTAAATTAAATTTCATTAACCAAAGGTAAATTCATAATTACCACACACATTATATTAGATCATTTCTTTTAACACATATCCATGTAGCTCGACCTTGGACCAACCCTATCTGGTTATGTTCAATTGCACAATAATCGTTTTCAGTGATTCCTTTTATAATAACCAAATTTCAAAATGTTTAATTATAAAAAAATAATTAATTAAATACTCTAATTAAAATAATTTTTATTATTATAACTCACTGATAAGAATTTGCATGGAATAACAATGAAAAAACAATGTCTAAAAATTCTATAATGTATCATTGATATCATTCGAGAAAGAAATCCCAAACTCATAGAACCTATTTAATCAAAAATTTCATATCATTTTATAAAAAACCTTAAATAAAATTGAGGCAGTGTCTTACCACACCCAAAATGATGATGAAAATTATTTAGACATTGTGTGTGTCCTACTCTACAAAAAAGAAGAAATAACTTAAATTTACATAACTGATCAAATGATTAATTTCTCCGAATTACCTCAATATATCCAAGAAAATCACATTGAATCACACCATAATCAAAAAAGTTTAATTATACCATAAATAAAACTCTTATGAAACCCTCTATTTTGGTTGATCAAAATCCCCATCATTCATGGATTACATCACCATATTATAGGGAAATCATCATCAAATCCAAATATGAATTTGATTGATAATAAATTTCCAATCAAAAGAAGAAAGAATATATGGATAATCAATGTTTGTACCACAAAATCATACTAGAATATCGATCATATTAACACCAGATCATGTGGAACTATGGGAGGTAGGATATAAATAGGTGTCGGATGAATAAACCTTAATAAATTGTCCCTTACAATGTAATATTGCAGGTATCAATATTAAATTGATTAATAAATGCATTCTAAAAATGCTTAGAAGGCCCCACTAGATAGATGGTAAGTCAAGAATGCTATTTGAAATACTTACCAACCCTCCTGGGAGCCATTGGTGGGCCACCTATGGGATAGTTACTACTTCAATAGCCCAACCACACTGACCTATTCTTCCTCGCTCTCCCAAGAATTCTTGGACATCATTGAGCATGATACCATGTCTAAAAATAATATGTTTAGAAGGATATAAAATCAAGATGATATGGTTATTGTAACACCACTAGATTTTGTGAATTTTGTTATGAATTAATTGATTCTTTTCAATATTCTTCACATCAGGAAACAGTAAATATATCTTTTTTAATCTATAAATAATATGTTTGGAATGCGTTATATGAAAAACTCAGTTAATATTGGACTATATTAAACACATTTATTATATTGTGGTAAACACAACACTATTTTTGTACTGTGTTACACCCTATTCTGATCCCCTTCGATAACTTGTGTAACACGCAATACAAAGTATTACAAAAAATAAATATTTTATAATTATTATTATTAAATTATTTTATCTATTTATCACATACACATTAGAATAGAAAATAAGAATGAAATTGAATAAATTATGAATAAATATATTTAAAATGTATATAAAATTAATTAATTATTTATCAATTAGTTAGAAACTAGTGTAAGAACTATCTGACAATAATGACTTTCCATTTCCAAGAAAACAATTTATCTATACACAAACACAATTTTCTCATTATAAAATTAAAAAAAATTATTTTTATTTTTTAATAAAATGATTATATTATATATTAAAAAAATATTTTTAGTACTCATCTATTATATTTGATAGGCATAATATAATAATATAACCAATTATTATAATAAAAAGTGGTATTCTTCAAAAAGGTAATTATACCACCATTTAATAGTGAATCTATTTTAAATATAATTTTTGAAAACATATAAATTTTCATTAGAAAATAAAAACATAATTTTTTAAAGAATAATATAAAAATATAATTTGAGTTAAATTTTGATATTTTTCTATGAATTTTTATTGGTTGATCTATTGTTAAAAACAATAAATTTTATTTCAAAACAACATTTTCATGTAATTTAAATTTATAATAAAATTAGATTGAATTTTATAAAATTTTTACTACTTAAACAGTAAATAAATTAATAAATTTTATATCATTGGATCCAATTTCACATTGAAATTTAATATTAAAATATTTCGTACTTTTACACTTTTTCAATTTACAAGTCATCATCATATCCAATATGTGGGATTAGTTTTAATTTAATTTCATCCACTTTAATTTTAATAATATGGAAAATTGGATTCCATATTTGTAATCAGGATAATTTAAAATTTCTTATATTTTGAATTAATTATGGACAATAAATATTAGTGAGGTAATGAAATATAATTGGAGTGATAAGGTGAAAACTATATTAATAAATGAAGAAACCTAGAATGTATGGTGTAAAAATGACCCTAAAATAGTGTAAAAATTATTTTTTGGACATTGACCACCCAATTAACCTCTACAGATACAAAATTATCAATTTTCATCCCAATTTGGACACTTAAAACGTGTTTAATAGACAATTCATTTCAAGAGTACCCAATATTTCTTTTCCCCCTCTTATAAAAGGCCTCCCCCTCTCAGTACACAAGTAGTGACTTTTTTGTTCAAGAAATACCTCCCAAAAATCCTCCCAAGTTATATCCATTCATCAAACCCCCCTCCCACCTCCATGGGATGAAATCCACCCATGTAATCCTTTTGATGTAAACAAATCGGAGTTACCAAAAGAAGGTGTATCATCTTTCAACAATCCATTTTGTTGGATTTTCATTATCCACTCACAAGAATATTATTATTAAATTATTATATAATTAAAATAGTAAAAAAAATATACTAATATGTTTTTATTATAATTTTTATACCCACACCTATACACACTTCCATCAAATGGGTAACAAACATACCGTTTTTTGTATGGAGAACTACCACCTTAGGAAAAGATGTTGTCCATTTTTCAATTACCACCTCTCATGGTTGAGAATTATGAAATAATAAATTTTTTTTATATGATATATATGATATTTTTTATTTATTTATTGTTTTAATTATTATATAACACATACTTTCATTCTTTTGAGTTGTTTTAAATATGATATCTTCGTGTGTGGACATGGGTACTACTGCCTCTTCAATGCGATGTGATTCATTCACACTCCACATGGAATGTATTAATGTTGGGTTTATTAAAATTATGTGATATATATGAAATTATAATTCTACTATAATTATATTTTCTATAAAATTATTTCCTTTTCTTTAATTTCATTCAATACACCTCGAAATTAGAAGCATCGTTCATACATATGTACGACACACCGTCTCCATGAAGGATACATTTTATATTATATTAATATAATTTAAATATTATTATAAATAAATATATAATTCATATACATGATATTTATATCATGGATATGATTCTTGATATTATATAATCACAATATAATTATGTTATCCCAAAATATAAAAAATCAAGACACATGCAAAAAAACAAAGTAGATATTACATGAAATTAAAAAATAACATGGATTTTTTAACAAATGGATAATATTAAGTCATAATAAAATAATATATGTTATTATATATAAGAATATGGTTTCATGTTATATATGAAGAAATTATATTTATTATAAATGAGTTTTGAATGAGTACAATGACAGTTAAGATAAAAGGCAAGGGGATTTTTAGTCTCACTATTATTTCTGTGAGTTTTATCCATTAATCACCATGTGATTATATTGTTTAGTGTATATATAAAACAAAAATATGTCCTAAAATTATTATAAACAAATTTATAGCAATTTACATATCAATTTGATGATTGTTGCATGTTTTTTATGGTTCAAAATTTACCAAATCAGGAATGTAATTTTTTCTCAATATTCCATATTTGGGACAAAATCCATATTTTTCTCATATATTCTTCTAATGTGTGTATATAAATCCATTTAAAATGTAATATACTTAATTTAACTATATAATTTTTTTTTCAAAATGATTTTATTGTTATTATTTTTATATGATTATGATTCAATGTTACCAAAGTCGTAACAGTTTATTTCTATAATCTCATATTTTATTGATATTTTTTGTAATTAGGAATCCATTGATTGAATAGAATGATAAATCTCTCAAAAAAACTCAATAATTTTATTATCATCTATTTTTTCATTATATATTAATGTTTTATTATCATTTTCCACTTCTTGGTACATAAGATAATTAAGAAAACATTTTTATGATAATCCGGCATTATTTCTTATTTAAGTAGTGAATATATGTTCTTTCAAAAAGGTTTTTTCTAAAAATATTTTTCAAAAATATTTTACAATGATTCTATGATGTTTAAAGTACATTTTCTCCCATTTTTTTTTACATTTTACAAAATATTTTTAAAATTTAGCTAATTTTCATTACAAATCTGGGCACCTTTTTAAACATTTTTTGGTGTAATCGAATGTTTTTAATGTATATACTTATATGTCGTCATGAATATAAATTCCATAAAGAATCCTTTTTTAGTTTATATAGTTATGTTTAAATAAAAACTTCCTTTAATATTCTAGAAACATGTGGTTTTTTAATGTGTCTTTAAAATAAAATGTTCTTTTTAAATGATTTATATTTTAAAAGTGATTTAAATGATTTTAAAATACTATGTTATATGTTTTAAAAATGTAATTTTCCAAGAAAATGATTTCAAAAATTTAAATATTTCATTATTTTTTTAAAATCCATTTTACAAATAAGTGTTAATAAATTTATTTCATGAATTATTTATGTTTTTAATTTTTTTAATGTAAATGGTTTTAAAAATATTTTCAATCCTTCATTATGAGTATTCAATGTGATTTCAATGAATATGGTTTTCAAAATATTTTCAATCTTCCATTGTATGATTTGAAATAAGAAAAATAAAATTATTTTAAAAGGATTTATGTTTCAATTTTTTTTTTCCAAAGTATAATTTTTTTTTCCAAAATAAATGTTTTAAATGAAATTATATTGTTTAATTTTTATGAAAAGTATTTTTGAAACGGTTTTATGAAAAAATACTCAAGTAAATGATATTTTCTTTAGTAAATAGACCATTTGATCAATAAAAATACTCCCCCACCTAAAATTTCACAATTAATTATATTTTCTGCTTTTTTGGGATATGATTCAGTAATATTATTCATATTATTTCTTGAATGGCTTATGGATTGATGGAATTATGTTTAAGAAAACCATTTTTATTCCTCAGTTTATATGATTTTGAAACTCGCTTCTTTTCCTGGGGCTGGATTTTATGAAATTATTATCGGACCTATCTATTTTAAATAGGAAACGATATTATGAAATGATAATGATACACATTTCATGAAACTCATCTATTATTATAGGTCATGATTTTATTAAAATTTTATTATTTTTTGGAACATGTATGAATGATTTTATCATGTGATGGGGGGGGGCTATATCTCCATCCTATGGATTTTTTATGGATTTATATCTCATTAGATATGGATGGGAGTTATATAGATAGTGTTGATACACTATGGATGATGGGGAAACCTACTCCACTAAGGGAATATGGGAAAACCTGATCCATTATGGGATGTTGGGGAAACCTGATCCTCTATGGATAAATGGGGAACATCAATCCACTATGAGAATGTGGGGAAACCTAGTCCCTTATAATTAAAGGACTTTGACTAAGGATGGCAGTGTATCCTTCCTAGTAGGTGTATTCTATATTATGTTACCATATATGTTTTTTAAATGATCCTTGACTTATTGGGAATGATTTTATATGCTTATTTGTATCCCAGAATCCCATGTCTTATGAAAATTTCTTGTCATCATGACTAATGGTAATTTATTTTCTTATGATTCATGTATTACGAACCAGTAATATTTATTCCAGGACTCATTATTATGTACATTGATATGAAGGCTATGATATTCTATTGTTATGATCATATTTTAATACCCTTATGATTATGTTATACTTACATATCTCTCTTGATTACCCTTATTGAGCATCTGATCCCCCCCATTTCTTATGTTTCCTTTCTCCAAGTTATGAAGATGTTTTTCATATAGTGTTAGTGAAGAATAATATATTTAATGTATATAATTGGATCATTAAAAAAATTTAGATGATTTTGATTCCAAGATTCCCATGTCACTAAACTATTGTGGTCCTCGGGGAAATATTTATTAATGTGCGGAATATTGATCTAAAATAATGTAATATCCATGTATGTTAAAATTGGGTCATTATATTTTGTATCCAAGGGAAGGTATTTTCAAAATGTAGAAACCTAGATGAGAAATATTTATTGATATTATTATAGATATTTATAAATATATTTTTAGTGATGTCACTAAATATAAGCTTACAATGTCTTATATTTAACTAATGGTGTATGAATATAGGAAAAAAAATAAGTGATTTCTCATGATTATGTGACATTAAACAATGATACATTTTTTTTCAAAATTTTAATTCTACTTTTATTCAATGTTGGGAACCATAAATAATAGGGTTATGGTTGAATCTGATGGACAATATATTGTGTAGTAAAATGGGATTGTTACTAGGGTGAAAGATGTTTTGATCAAGACCTGTTAGTTTTCATGGAACGTGAATAAAAATGTGCATCTTAACTAACTCTCAGACTCTCCAATGAATATATTGAAGTATTTCTCATATATTTTAGGTAATTGAGAGCATGTAGAGAAGACTATTTTGATTCCTTTGAGTGAAAAAAATAGAATGAATCACTCAAGTGAATGTCTTATTGGAAGAATAAGAATTTTGGATATGGAAAAGAAGTACATAATGAATTTAACATAAAATAAAAAAAATGATTTGGTTAACATAATGGATGTGAATATTGGCCTCCCTAATACAAAATTGATTTTTAAATTCATTAACTATGGAATAAATGGTCATTATGCAAATCGATGTCGCAAGTTGAATGATCACGAAGACAATCTGCAAATTGGTATATGTGATGTTTATATTACTACTAATGTTGAGGATGTAGGTGAAACATGAATAGAAATATGTATTAAGTAATTGTATGAGGTATCCTTGGTAATAGATTAAGGATTAAGTGTAATGATTAAATTTCTTATGTATTTGGATACAAGAATTATGTTAGTGAATGGTGGAATATATAAGTATTATTCAGTTAAGTATTTTTAATAAGGAATAAAAATTATATGACGAATGGATCTGATAAACTAGAAATGTGATTCCATGGAATGGTTATGATCATGATAAAATAATTGAATATGGGAAACATTACCCTTAACATGTTCCTTATGTTATAATATTAATGTTTTGATAATGATATCATGGATATGAATGATTGAATTGGATTTTACATATTACCTCAGAACTAATTAAGGATTTGTTTATTAGCCATTTATAATATCATTTATTATGTTTAGATAATTTTTAAATTAGTTAATATATCCAATAAACATTGTAATAAGTAAGAATGCATGTTTTCAATAAGTATTTTTGGTAATTAGTGTTATTATCATGTTTAAAGAGAATATAAAATTAATATATTTACATATTTTGTATGTGAAGACATATAGATAATTTTGACATATGGATGGTCTATATTAAATTGATTTTCATAAATTTAGTTACATTATTTCTAAATATTTGTATTTTCAACATTACAAAGGGATACAAGATTGACCATTTATGGAAATGTTTATATTAAACTTTTTATGTGGTTTTAAAGATTAATGTTTGAATTCACCATATGTATATTAATCCATATTGGATAACTACTGTTTAATTTTAACTAGTGATAGGTGTAATGACTATTATGGATCTTTTGATCCATTGAATATTTATGAATACCGAATTCAACTTCATTTATTATAATAAGAGACACAATTGAAATTGATAAAGGCCCAACAAAAGGATAAGAACGTGATTATGAAATGTAATGAAGTCAAATTAATAATTTCATCTGATTAAAATTATTCAACTCTATAGAAATGATCATGAAACAAGAAATTTTATCTGAATACATTCTTTTCGGATGATTCTAATGGTCCCTCGTATCATTTTAGATTTATGTATTTTTTAATGTCACATTTATCCTAACCATGTTCTATGTCCCCTCCCTCAAAATGTGACAGTAAAATTTCTCTTCAATTTCCATGTTTTCGCTTTAAACCTATGTTATCCTATGTGGAAACCTTGTTATGTGTTATATTGGGTAACTTTTATGTTTCTAGAATTCCCTATAGAAAGGATGTTTTATTATTTTTTTCAATTTTGGTTTATAAGAATTGAAATATCAAGTATTTAACCACTGATAAAAGAGATGAATTTTGTTTGAAATTTTCATTTTAACAGGGTTAGAGTGTAGTACCTTGAGTTTTTTTTGAAATATTTTTTTAATAAATATAACCTTTTTAATATTCTTCATTTTACACAACTATAAATATATATTTTTTATATGAAAACAATATATTTCATTTGGTTATATGAAACAAAAAGATAATATTTCACTACCAAAACAATAAAAATATATTTTGGTCCATGAATCACCATTATTATCTTATGTTACACACAATACAGAGCCCAATCGATAGCTCGTGTTTCATGCAATACAAGGTATTACCGAACTAAATTGTACTATTAATAATGTTGTTAAAATATAATTATAATTATCAACTAGATATTAGTAAAGAAGATATGAATTATATTTACTAAATTATTTAACTATTATTTATACATTTATATAAATGTATGAATTTTTTTATCAATTAGTTATAAATGATATAAAGATCTCATTGGAATAAAGAAATTTTTTTTCTATGAAATCCATTTTTATATGTACAAACACTATTTTATCATAAAAAAAAAATATATAATGAATTATCTCAAAAATATTAATACATTTTATATTCAATTAATATTTTATACTCATCCATTATATTTTATATTCCTACAATACGAATCTACCCAATTATATGAATAAAAAGAATTAATTTTCTAAAAGTTAATTACACTGTATTTTAATGAAGATCCTATTTTTAATAAATATATTTAAACATTTATAATTTAAGATGAAATATATACATCATTTTTTAACGTGTAAAATCAAAATTTACTTTTGGTGAGTTTTTGGTATTTTTCTGACAATTTTCATTTTTTGATGAATAGTGAAAACGGTGAATTTTACTTCAAATATTTGTTTTAATATAACTTTTTAATATGATTAAAATATATTTTAATTTTGTTTCAATTTATAATTTTACCAATTATAAATCAATTAATACAATTTAGGTCATTTTTACCAATTTCAAAATGAAATTGAACATAAAAACATTTCTAATCTTTAGCCTTTACTAGTTTGAAAACTCGTCTTGTCTTCAAATATGTAAGATAAATTTTAATTTTATTTCATCCACTTAATTTTTTAGAATTAAAAAAAATGTATTAAATATTTTGATTCAAAATAATTTAAAATTTCAAAATATTTCACCATAAATTTTGTCAAAAAAAATTAGTGAAGTTAATTAAAATTGATGATAGTGATTAAGGTAAAACGAGATTAATTATAGACTAAACATAGAAAATAAGGATAAAAAATGAAACTAAATTTGTCTAAAATTTAATTTCGGGAAAATTTTATATCATTACTAATCTAAGGATGCATAATTTATTATTTTTATCCCATGGGGGACAAGTAATACATGGGGAAGACACAATTCATTTCATGAATAACCAATGAGTCATTTTCCCCTCTTAAAAAGGGCCTCCTCTACTCCCCCTCTCTTTACACATGTAAATCCATTTTGGCTCGACAAAAATATGGATAATTATCATCTGAACATCAATAACGTCATCCTATAATGCATCCTTGGAGTATAAATCCATCCCGGTAATCCCTTTGGTGAAAACCAAAAGTACTTACCCAAAAAAGAGGTAACATTCTTCCAAAATCCTGTTATATTCATTATCCCCCCCAATAGTTATTAATATTACATTAGTATATAATAATATATCTATCCTAAATATAATGATATTTTATTATTGTAATTACTTTACCTACACCTACACATGCATCCTTCTTATGGGTTAAGAACATACAGTTATTGTGTATGGTAAACTACCACCTCATGAAACTATTTGTACTTTTTCCATTACCACCACTACTGGATGGGAATTATGATATAAACTATATTTATGTAAGTTATATTATATATATATAAATTATTTATGCATATGGAATTATTATAAAACACATACCTTCATGATTTCCATTTTGGGTAACTATGAGAACATCGTTTGTGGATGTGTGGACTATCGGCGCCTCAAAGAAATATGATTCGTTCACACTCTAAAAGGAATGTATTAAGGCTGGGTTTAGTAATATTATATGATATATATAAAATTATAAAATTATTTTAATTGTATTTATATATATATCATTAACTTCCACTTCATTCAATGCTCCATGAAAATGAATTCAATGTTCTTAGGTATGTACGGCCTACTGTCTCCATGAATGATGTATTTTATTTTCTATTTATATCATATATATATATATATATTTAAATACAAATATACCTAATATATGATATCTATATTAATTAAATATATTTATTTATTATAGAAATATTAATAATTTAATTAAACCAAAACTATAACAAATAATGATGCATGTGGAAAACAAATCAGATAATATCCAAAATGTAACATTAGCACAGAGTTGTTAACAATTAGGTAATTATATTGTTTTAATAAAATAATATGTTTTATTAGATATAATAATATTGATATATGGTATATTTATAATAAAAATTATTTATTATACATGATGTTTGAATGAGTACATTCAGATTCAAAACATAAGGTATGTATATTTCTGGTCTCACATTAATTTTTGTTAGATTTATGACATTGTCACCACTCGTATTATTTGTGTGTTGTATATACTGCATGTGAATACATTATACTTTTATTATCCTTAAATTTAAAGGTATTTAAATATCTATTATAAGATCTTTTTTGGTGGATATTATGTTTTATAAGATACAAAATCGGTAAAGTAATTTTGTCTCAATTTTATTTCTTTAAGACAAATTTCATGTTGTGAAAATATATTCCTCAAAAAGATTTATATACATACATTTTACATGTTTTATCAGGATTATAGTACATTTAATAATATTATAATATTCATTTTACATTATTATTTCCATAATATTATGATTCAATGGTACTAAAGTGGTAACAGTTTATTGTTACAATCTAATTGTTTATCGATATTTTTTTTGATTATACAAACATTTACAAAATATGATGATCCATATATAAAAAAAACACATTATTGTTATTCATGTAACATAATTGGGAGTCATCATAATTTATATGATAACCCTTTAATCATATCAACATTCTAGATAAACTGGTTAGAGAATAGCGAAGATGGGTGAGACCAAATTCTCCCAAAGGGTAAAAATTTTAATTAAAAACTAAATGTCATTAGTGATCATAAAAATAGAGTTAGGTTATGATTAAATAATGAAATTGAATGAGAGTATCATAATAAAAATCTTACAAATAAATCAGTAATAAGAAAACATGTGATGTGACCAATAGCTTTAAAAAATGAATGATTCATGACAATATATAATCATGAGCCACATGATTTCAATCTCAGTCAAAATAATCATTAAAATACCATAGATTTAATAATGAAAATTCTTTAGTACCTTCGGATAAAAAAATCAAAAAACCATTACTAAACCATTATAATTTGAATAACCATATTACTGAATTCAAATATAATTAAATGGATTACATAATGAGAACTGAATTTTTTAGAGAGCTATAATGGGGATGAGCCACTAACATAATCTATATAAGGGTTTCCTATTATATATAATGTTGATCGACCCTTTATATTTTCTATACTGATCTTAAATGTGAGCTATAATTGGAATCAACTATTCATATAAGCTGTATTAGGAACACTTGTGAGGTATAATGGGACTCAACCCTTCTATATGCTATTTCGGGATGTATTGTGAGCTATAATGGAGATCAACCCATTATATAATCTATATTGGTATCACCAATTATTTATAATGTTATTCAAAATATTGTATCATGAACTATAATGGGTATTAACCCATCTCATTTGATGTGTTGGGATCACCCATTAATTTTAATGGGGCTCAACCATTCATAAATAATAACCCTGAATCATTACATAAATAAAAGTCTATGATAAAATCATTATTACTTTAATAATTTCATTGACCCATGGTAAATAATTGGTTCCATTAAACTCTCTTTGAAAATCATTATCCATCCAAATAAGGATAATGATGATATCATTTCAACATATCCAAGTGGATCATAAGTAAGCATCATGGTTTTTTGAGGTTTATAAATGGAAATACCATTAAAATATGACCAAAAAAATTCTTGATAAAAATAACCTTTTAACATTATATAACTTCAATGCATGTTATCATATACATAAAATCATTTTGAAAGATCACTCAAAACATTTAATTAGGAATATACACATTCATTTTAAAAAAAATTAAAATATAAATATATATAAATCATTAATGGAAAAGAATTATTGGAAAATAACCATTATAAAATACAAAAGAATAATTTAAACATTGCATGATCATGACTAGGGGAAATTCCATTCAATTATAATAATTTAAAATAAATATTACATTAAATTTTTTAGTAAATGTAAAAAAATGAATTTTTGGAAAAATAAATGTAGTTTCATTTTAAAAAAACTTTTTAAGAAGAAAAATTTTGGGAAAAACTGAAATTAAACATTCATATCAATACATTTTTTAAATCATTTTTATAAATCACGAATTTGAATGAAAAAGGATTCTAGACTAAAGAGAAACATGAAATATTTTTTGTAGAAAAATCATAAATCCTTTTAACCACTAAAGAGAGGAAAATTTTATTATTACATCAAAAAATCATGAGTAATAAAAGAATAGTATGAAATTGTTTTATTATTATGTGATCAATAAATTTATTCATGGAAATTTCAATCATAAATAATATTTATTAAAATAGATATTGTAAGATAGATCCTTAACCTCCTTGGTAATTATTCATTTGTAATCCCTATAAAAAAATATCAACTAAAACATTAATATTCATGAAAATAAATAGAATCTTGATATTACATAAAAATGGTATTATATACACCATATAAAATAAAAAATGTGTATGAAATTACAATTTTACTCAATGAATGAAAATTGAGATGAAGTCCCTTACCTTGAGTCCATCTCATCACAAAGGTTATTTATCTTCCTAAATAATAAAAATATGTTAATCATTTAAAAAATTAAAATTTTCAGGTTTATTAATCTATTTATTTCATGGTTTATAATATTGTATACAATTTTTTCATTAATCAAATTTAGGCCAGATATATAGAAGATAATAGGTGTATGTGTCCAAAATGACATTTGTAGGTTGAATATGGTAAAGAAAGTGATTTTTCATCCTACAAAAATTATAATAATGAAATAATTATCATTTTTATACATATATTATACATTTAAAACAAATAAAGAAAGCTGGTAATGAAAAATTAAATATGTTATGACATAGGAGAGTGGAGGTCGTATGCACACATAGGTAACATTTCCAATTTTCATCGACCATTATGGAAAGAAGACAAGTAATAATATTTTTTATTAAATAATAATAATATCCTAAATTACATATTATTTCTTTAAAATTAATTATATATATCATCCATGTGATTTAGAGATGAAAATAAGAGTCACACTACTTCGTGGAGGTGGTAGCCTACACGTAGACGCAACTGACATTGACATATTTAATTTTAATGAATAAAATTATTTATTACATTTTAAAGAGAGAAATTAGTAATTAATACCATTATTATATCATCTATATCACCAATATTCATTAAAATTATTATTATTATTTTCAGTGTGAAGAGTTAGTGAAAAAAGAATCACGTCATTTCGTGAGGTGGTAATCCACCATACAAACGACTAATGATCTCATATCCCCTACACAATGGAAGGAACGCTGGTATATTTTATATAATAACTACATAAATATAATTATGTTATAAATATTATATATATACTTTAAATCCATCATTATACTAATAATTTATATTGGATAATGGAAAATCGAGGACATTGGATCATGAGATAGTAATCCATTGTACATAAGAATGATGATTTCATATCCAATTTGAAGGGGGATGAAATTGATTTTGGATATTAAATTAAAATAATAACATATCAGAATATTAGATAAATTTATTTTATTATATAATCACAATTTTAGACTATTTTAAATAAGTGGGATAAGAAATAAAATATAAATTCATGATTAAGTACGATAACTCTTCCTCAAACAACCTCTTTAACTATGAAAAAATTATGAGGATGGATTTTAAATCAATATTATTTATCAATGTAATGTAAATTTAATTAAGGAATATATTTTGGTAGTTATTAGCTATGAAAATGGCTTCGTAAGAGTGAATAGGAGATTGGAGGGGAATCTATTTTTAGTGAGGTGTGTGGTACAGTTGTATTTTTTAAAAGAAAAAGTTAGAACCACATTTTTCACAAGACAAAAAGATCCACAATTCCCCATTATCGAGACTTATACATTATATGTTCAAAATCGGGAATATATATATATTATAAAATTTTCAATGTCTTTTTAGCAGTTATCTTTTCAATTTAACCGCAGTTAAATCTATTTTACCTTAGCCATGGTAATTAATTTTTAATATTTTCACTATTCATTATAGTAAATAATTTAGTATACATGATATGATTTTATAATTAATAATATTTCCAAAAATGGAATACATTTTACCACATTAATTTCATTGAATTGGAACATTTTAATTTAAAATTAATCAAATAGATGAAATAAAAAAGCTGGTGATCATTAAGTGTATTTCTAAATAAAAATTTTATTTTACATTAACCCTTTAGCGAGTCATAATAATTATATGATTCAAATTAATATTTAAATAAATAAAAATAAAAAATTAAATTTAAATGAATAAAAAGTAGTTTTTTTAATTAATTAAAATGGGGAAAAATTATGCTTTTTAAAATAGTTTTCAGAAAATTATAATTTCTTTTCCCATAACTAAAGATTTAATAAAATAAAAATTGTAAAATCCAAAGTAAATTAAGAATAAGAAATTTTCATATTTATTAATATTTGTGAATTAAATATTATTTTTACTTTAAAAGGGTTTCTATGTTCGATAGCGTACCTGATACGCAACAACGAATTTCTTTGAAATCAAACATTGCTCACTAATAACATAATATTATTATTTTAAATGGAAGTTAACTCCTAGATGTTGTATTGGAGGGAAAGAACAAACCTAACTACACTATGATTATACATGTTTGTTAAATGTATTTACATTTTTCCAGTAGATGTTAGTGGCTTAAAATGTGAATAAATCTAATTTTAAGCATAATTTACATTTAAAGGTCAATTTACCGCCATTTAATGGAAAACCCTCATTAAATATAGTTTTTGTCACTTTAATACATTATTTTGGACAAAATAAAATCCTTCTTTAGAATGGGGACATCCAAATTTACTTTGTGTAAATTTTTGGAATTTTTCCAATAAAGTTCATTTTTTAATGAACAGTGTAAATATTGTATTTTAATTCAAAACAATGTTTTAATCTAATTTATTTATATTGGTAGATTATCTTTTTAATTGGTTTTAAAGTATAATTAGAATATATTTTTACCATTTAATCCAATTTTTGTCATTGGAATTAATTTCACTTTGAAATTGGACACAAACAAGTGTCAATCTTTTGATAGTTATTGTTTCTTAAAAACACACTATTTTTTAACAATGGGAAATAATATTAAAATTAATTAAGTCTAATTTTATGTTTTTAATTTGGAAAAATAAACATCATTTTTGAATTCCGAATATCAAATATATCTTAGACTTATTTTTTTTATTTTTCTGAAAACATCAATTTTTTTATGAATAGTGAAACCACTTAGTAGTAGTTAAAAAACTAAAATTTTAATTTAAATGAAATTTTACCACTTCTGTGAATTGAATTTAAAAAATCTGACATAAATTTTTGTTATTATTTAGTAAAATGTGGTTCAATAAGATGAAAATAATTTTTGGTGAATAGTATCTTTTGACTTTTTTTACTGTGGATAAAGGTAATTAGGCTAATTCAAGGTAAAAATAATATTATAATAATTAAAATTACCTTAACACATATCCAAACTATATTAGATGAGTAATGGCTGACCATGGGAATCTTTGAGTCTATTTTGGGACCCCATGGAGCCACTTATGAATGATAATGACACATTAGATTAATTAATTTAATGTAAAGGCAAAAATGAAAAATACAAAAGTCTTTTAGTAAATTAATTCATATATGGTGTTATATAAGGAATATTTTTTTACTATAAATATTATTTAGAAAGAAAAAAATATTTCTTACATCATGGTATTTTTTTATTAGTTTTACACATCAAATGAATTAAATTATTTATGACACAATAATGATGTAGTATTACCTGATTAACAAATGATTTAAGGAAATTAGATTAAAATGATTAAAATATTTTCCAAAACCTGTCCAATTCCTATTAGATGATTTTATTTCGACCATGAGTCATATTATCTTCTACTTTAATGGTTTTTGGACCTTTAGAAACAGAATAACATTTATTATAAAATAATATTTTCACACTTTACTAAAGAGCCCCTCCTCTCCCTTATAAAAGGAGACAAGTTATAACCAATTACTCACACCTCTCAATCCATTTGAATCATCCAAACTCTGCCCAATTATTCTCCCTACATCCCTATCATCCACCTATAATCCTTAACTTATGAAGAAGGAACTTCATGAAGTCCTTTTTGGTTCAATCCAAAGGAAGTTACCCAAATTAAAGGTAATAGTTTCTCTTAACTTCATTTCTTTTAATTTTACTTCTCCAACCCCTAAAAACTATTTATTCCTTTATTTTATAGAAACACCAGTATCCTCAATATACTAGGATGTTTTTATGAGAAGGATTCGAAATAAACATACACACACCTCCATCTAATTTTTGAATAACATAATGTTTCTGTGGATGGAAAAGTAACGCCTCGCGAAACGATGATTGTTCAATTACCTCTTAACACCTCTCATGGTGGCCATTATGATGGAAATATATTTATATATGATATATATTATGTTTATGTTTTCTTTATTCTTCTGTATTTTCTCAATATATCACGCCTTCATGGTTTCCATAGTGGGTAAATACGATAATCTCATTTAAGAAAGTGCGGACTACCGCCTCCTCAAAGTGTTGTGACTCGTTAATGCCTTATGTGGGACGTATAAAGGATAGAGTTAATGATATTATATATGATATTATACTGTAATTATAAGATACCTATGTATCATTATGTTTTAATTACATTAAAATAAGAAATATAAATGAAAGTAGTGTTCATGCGTACGTACAGCTTACCGTCTCCATGAACGGTTCATTTCATTTCATACCTCCAAATGTTATGTACTATTATAAATACATGTATATACTGGATATATATGATATCTAAATAATTAATTTCATTCTGGATATAATGAACTATTGACCACATGGATAACTTGTAAATATAAGGTGTTCATTTTTGACTCAAGTACCAAATACTGACAAAATGGACGTTATTAACTTAAATGATTACATAATATTTATAAAATAGTAATAATTAATATAAAAGGAGTGATAAACATGAAACAATTTCTTAAGAAAGTATAAATTACCTTTAGTTTATTATTCAGGAGATTAAATAATGATCGATTCAAGTCTGACAAGAGGTAAGGGACTTCATCTCAATCTCATTTCATTGAGGCATATTTTGTTTTAATACATGACTTTCTTTTATACGCTGTATAAACACCCTTGATATTTCAAAGGGAATATTTTTCTACGAAGAATTTTACTAAATGACAAAAAGGAATGTTCCTTTTAACATAAGCGGTGACAACGAACTTTTCCACCATCGAAAATATTATTTGATATTTGGATTCCTCAACAAGCCGTAATGTTTTTTAAAAGAAAATAAATACCATATAATCTTTTATGTATTTTTCTATTGAAAATGGTTTTGATAATGGATTTTTTATGAAAATATATTTATGTGATATATTGTGATTGAAATTTGGAAATGTTTTATTTCCTTTATATTTGTTTTATGTCTTATGATTTTATAATGGAACTTGGACATTTGACAGGTGGATACGTGATAAACCAAATGACGGGTGGTGCCGTGAATACCAGGATGGGTGGTTAATTTATAACCTCTAATTCATTGGGTATGGATGTCGTCCATATGGCTTTTCCATTTACTGATATGTATGGAAGTCGATCGTATGGTTATTCCATTTAAGTATGTTTATGTCCCAAGTTACCTTTATATGTTACATGCTCTTTATATGGGTTTTATAGTAATATTTTGGTTACAAAAGGGTAAGTAAAGATCTTTTATTTAGTGAAGAGTATTTACTACTTCATAAAGGTGAAAATTATTACTTATGATTAATTATTCATGGTTTACCGGTTGTTTTGAAAAAAAAACAAACAGTTTTTCTTCTTTATGTATCCCTTAATGAGATTCTCATGCTCATACCTAGTTTTTGAAATGTTTTTCACAGAAACAAAAGTGGAATAGGGTCAAGGATGGGATCAAGGAAAAGACATGTTGTCTTAAACATGGAACTAGACATGACTCTTTTTTTCAAGAGTTCATGTTTTGTAAAAAATGGAAACTGTGTAGAAGTGTCTACTTTGTAATCATTTGATATGTAATAGTTATGTCCTAATTATCTAAAACATTAAACCTGAAAAGATCCTCAATGTGAATTATTAACTTAATTCAAGATTATGTAAGGATTAAGGCTGGGTCCTTATAAAAATAAAGTTGAATAAACATATAAATTGATTTAACATAAATAAGTAATTCTTATTTTAAATTAAATTTTAATAAAAAAATAATGGGACATTTATATTACTTATTTCATTGAAATTGAATGAAATTCTTTGAGAAATCAATATTTTTCACTATTTATCTAAAAATCAATATTTTCTAAGAAATAAAAAAAATTGAACATAATGTCACTTTCAATATGATAATTTCAAAAGTATTGTTATTTTTTAAATAAATTTTCTAAATCATCACAAAATTAATTATAATATTTTCTTATGAAAACAATAAGTTTTTTTTGAAAAAAACAAATTAATGAAGAATAACAATACATTAATAAAAATTTATTGACTATTTACAAAGAATTTATAATTAAATTTTTATTAAGTTAGAAATTAATATATATATATATATATATCATTATGTGGTTATTTATTTTTATACCTTCCAATCTAATGGCTATGTTATAACTATATTATATAGAATAATATTATTTCATGGTTCATTAAAGATTGATGTCGTATTTCTTTTATGCTGTTAAGAAAATATACCTTTTTTAAAACTTGTGTGGTGTTATATCCTCCCCCTTAAATAAATTTAATCAACTCTATTTTAAATTTATCTCTGTAAAGAAAATCAGTATTTTTTAATAAGCCTTTTTTTAAACCAACATCATAAAATGTGCTATTATAAAATTCTCTTAAAAATAGGGAATAAGAAATATGAAGGTCATCACATATCTTGGATTACACATATCATAAAAATGGTGTAAATTGAATATATGGACATAGATAAGAAGAAGTAATAATTATGGAGAGTTATATATATCATTAGTTTTAAGAAAGTAATGGTTCAATAGAAAGTTTACAACATCAATACAATAAAACCATGATAATGAAAATTACCATTGATTAATTTGATAAGAATTTAATATGATTTATTTCAAGGATCATTTTACTAGATTTGAGGAATTCATTTATAGTATAGACTGAACAAATGAAGAAATATACATACCTGATAATTATAATTTTATCCTTTATGTAGTAACCACAACAATATCATATTTTTAACAAATGATGAGTAATCAAGATGGTTTTTTTCTTGGAATCATTGCTAATCAACTTTTGAAGGATAAAATAAAATTGTAGGGATAAAAATATATTAATCCATTATTTATACTTTAATAAATATAGGAATTGTAATCACATGGTATTTTAATTCCGAAAATGATTAAAAAATTATATGATGAAATCATACATTAATCTCCAAAATTCATTCATAATATCTAAAGTTCAAACTAAATCATTCCTAAAAAACATCAAATTTTAAATGTTTTTTAAAATAAAATTATATATCAATCCATTTATCATTCAATCCCAATAGTATGGAAATCTTTTTTTATATGACATTAATCATTTAGTAACCAAATAAAATTTCAATACAATGGTTATAAATATGATAAATATTATTTTCCCATAATTACATCAATATGGAAGATCATATATATCATAATGGATATTAAAACAACAATTTTATTTTTCCAAAAACCAAAAAATCATACTTCAAATTAATCTAAATCATTACATCTACTTAACCCTAATATTAAATCTTCTAAGTCTTTATAAATTACTTTCAGATATCATCACCTAAAACCTAAAAGGGTTATCTAAGATATTAAACACAAGATCACCAATAATATTTTTGACATATGATGGTATCCATAACATTTAATATAAACTCACTTGAAAATATCATAATCATCAATGTTATATATTCCCTATAATGATACCAACTATAATAGCCTTGAACACACACTGTTGGATCCAGTTCTGAAATCATAAACATTATATTTTTGGAATTAATACTGATTAATTTGACACAATTTTTTCATCCAAACCATACAATATAAAATTAATTATTCAATCAATTACATACCCAAATAAAATTTAGGTTTTTATTTCATATCATTAAAAAAATTCATATATTAACAACACTCATTACTTCAAGAGAGTGATCTTTCACTGTACCAAGATTTTGGTATTCCGTATTAGGACAAATTCAGCATCAACATGAAACCCTTCTAAACATAAATCATTTAACATCCCTAATGATAACCTATGGAAAATAATATACAAGAATGGTGAGTTTATATGATTAGTATTTGTACACATAAATATAAACAATTGAAATTCGACAGTGATTATAAAAAGAGCATAATTTTGTAATGAAATAAACAATGTGCATGAGTATAACACAAGAGAACCCATACCCATCAAACATGGATAAATAACCTCGTGGAATGGAATAAATATTTTAAAAAGGAATGATTATTCAAAATCAATATTCATATGCCATGTGGTTTCAGTCATCGTAAAAGGATTCATTAAAAACACATATCAAGAATAAAGAAAATGTGTCGGTACCGTGGAATTTTATCATCATATAACCCTTAAAATTGGAATAACCATACAGTTGACTTCCAATATAACTATCTAGTGAAAAAAATCCTTACCAAATTCACTAGATGGCTATAATGAGGTTAAAACCTATATATAAGATATATCATGCTCACCCATGAGCAATAATGGGGATAAACCATCAATATTAGCAATATAAAGATCACCCTTGAGCTATAATGGGGTTTAACACATAGCATAAACTATGTTGGGCTAATCCATGCACTAAATTGTGGTTCAAAATTTCATATAAGCTATATTGGTCTAACCTATGAGTTGTAATGGGGTTCAAGCCACTAGATATTATTTATTTTTCACATCTGGGAGCTATATTAGGGATTAACACTTCATTTTAATTGATATTATGGGGATAAACCCATCATTTAAGCCTTGTTAGCTTCACTCATAACCTATAATGGGGATCAATATGCTGTAAGGAATGTACAAAAACTAAAACATGAAATAAAAACAATTTGAAATAGTCATTATTTACTGATAACATCATTGAATAGTGGAAAATAGTTTTGTTCCCTGATAACCTCTGGAAAAAATTATTATCCATCCAAAGAAGGCTAAATATGGTATTATTTCAACATATCCCAGTGGATCATCATTAATCGTCAAGTGTTGTTGATTTTGATGAATTTAAAAACAATTAAAATAATTTTAAAAACATTTTTTATGAAAATAACATTTCACCTTATTTATTGTCAAAATATTTCATCTTATATGGAAAATGATTTTGAAATATCACTTGGAACATTTCTTGAGGAAAATATCCTTTCCATTTTTGGAAAACATATTTAGAATATAAGTCATTCTCAAACATTAAATAAATAATTTTATATGAAAATTAAATTTGGAACATAAAAATGAATATTTAAAATATTGATTGTTCATGGGGGATGTAAATTATAATTATATCGAAAACATTAAAATAAATATTCCTTTTTCATTTTGGATAAAAGTCAAAACTTATCTAGTTCTGAAAATTATAGGTATATTCTTTTAAATTTTTTTAAAACCACCAATGGGTAAAAATAAATTTAAACAATCATATTAAAATAATATTCAAACAATTTTTTTGAAAACATAGATTTATAATAAAAATGATTTTATACCGAAGAGATAAATGAAGTCATATTTTCAAGATAAAATTTTATAAAATCATTTAAGAAATAAAGAGAGGAAAATGGTACTATTAAATTAAATCATAATGAATAACCAATGGATAATATCATTAAATGGTTTTATTATACAATGATCAAATAATGTCATTTAATATAAATTTGATCATAAATAATCATGATTAAAAATATATTGTAACATAAACCCTTTTTCAACATGTGTAACTCTCCAATCATATCCCACGTGAAAGAATAAAATAAAATGGAACATATTGTAATGTCCTAAATTGGAAGCTACCCAGACACACCTCATGCCTTGTTGGTCACATGGCCTCAAGTGCATTTCCCCAAATACAAAGGTTTCCGACTAGTAGTGATGGAATTGGGTATGATAGTGGGGAAACTATGCCCTCATTGGTAGAGTAACACAACAAAAGTAAATGAATATACAACAGCCAAAGCAGTAATAATACCAAACATTAGTAAATAGTGGAAGGCTAAAAGAATAAACTAGAGAACATATATATAATAATGATGCATGATACATGTGTCTAGGAAATCATCCAAACAAATCACAATGCTGGAATACATAAATAACCAAAGTATAAAAGAAATAGATAAACTCCAACAACATCGCTAGCCTTATCTTGGTCCCATGCTCTCCAACTCCTCAACAATCAAGTACCTTATGTAGAAGGGTGCTTTCCCTTATCTATACCTGAAGAAATATAATCAGTTTGGGCCCAAAATCATGGCCCAAGAAGGGTGTGAGACAAAATCCCAGTTGGTAACCACCCAAAGATCTGTACCAAATAGTCTGTGAATATATATATGGATGGAAATAATCATGATAGAGTTGTAAACAAGGAATTACTCAAAAGTAAAAATCATACAGTTCAAATTAATTCAATTTCATATACCAATAAATAGCTAAACAAAGCATGTATCCATCTGGGAGTACTCAGAGGTTAACCACTCTGGTTCAACCAAACATGAAAAAGCAACCCTCTAGGATGTACAAACAGTCTAACCCCTTCGGTAATCTTAAGTATAGACTCTCTGAGGAAGAACTCACCATCAAATCCCACATCTAGTATTATATTGGTAACTAAATGGAGCTCTGGGGAAGCACTTATCGTCTTATTCCCCCTACGGCCCGCATCGAGGAACTACAGGCACTCTAAGAAAGAACATACATCAATTCCCCCTGTGGTCTTGCATCATAACAGTAAAAACAAACCCTCTGGAGAAGCCCTCACATCCATTCTCCCAATGGTCTACTACACCAGGTTCTCACGGCCCTGTGTAAGTAAAACAAGCACAACAACACATAGCAGCCAAAGTAAACCTCATGAACTACCTTTCATAACAAACTACAACATAACAACATGTTATATAGAACACTCCATTCTAAACAATACTAGTTATGAAAATCACAGCATCCTAAAATGTTAAGCAACACCAAACAGTCATAAACATAACATTCATGGGAAAACACTTCTGAAGCATTGAAATTAACCATATTCACATTAAATTAACCTCTACTCAAGCATACATGAATAATAGACAATTAACAGGGCTAAAACCATAAACACGCAATACCCTGATCAAAGGTATTGGGAAATTTTTCATATATAACTCAAATAATAACTACGAAAATGCAAAATCCACCTACATTTATGCTATAAGATCACTATACGTGAACCTCAAGCCTTGAATCTCCCAATAACACCGTAGATATACAAAAATGCTAACAATGTTCAACCTAGAACAACTCTTGAAAGAAGAGGAATTAGGAAATGAATCTCTAGATGAAGGAAGAGATTACCATGGCAATCTCAACCCAATTTAAGATGGTCGGATTGGAGAAGGGATGCTCGATTGAGGGCTCAAGGATTGACTAGCACCATAAAGACACTATCGGTTAAAGAAGGCGAATAATAAGGCTATTCTTCCAATTAGACGTGGCCCCAGTCCCTTTAATGAAAAAGTATAGGTGTTTAATTTAGAATTACAATGTGTGTACATGCCCTTACCATCTCCGGCATTAGGTGATCTCTAGGTCACCACACACTTCCATGTGCACGGCTAGAACACAGCTACCCATGTTAACCAAGTACACGACGTGCACTTAAAAAGTACATGGCATGTACTTAAATTTTTTCTAAGAAATCCTGTTTTCTAAAAAACACCAGAAAAAAGAAAACATACCCAATAAGAAGATCCGGGTTCTTACAAACTTCCCCCTTAAATAAATTCATCCCCGAATTTGCTTAGTAAGGTGGAAAAGAAGAAGAATCCTCAAAATACTCCGGCCACTACGATCGTACATTGGCCTCCCTCTCCCAGGTCTCATCCTCTACTCGCCCGTGCTTCCATTTCACTAATACCATATGAACACACTGGTCATTGAGAACCCTCACACTTCAATCAAAAATATGGATATGATGCTTCAAAAAATGGCCTCCACCTCTAATCTAGCCTCCTCATATTGAAAACATGTGACAGATCTGAGATATAATTCCAAAGATGAGAAACATGGAGGACGTAGTGCATATCCTGGTACCTCTGAGGTAACTGCAACTAATAGGTAACCAGCCTAACTCTCTCCAAAACCTCAAACGGCCTGATGTACCTTGGGGAAATCATAACATGCCTTTTAATCCTCCTATTTCCCAACCTCAGTGAGACACACATGAAAACCTAATCTCCCAACTCAAACTCCATAGGTTATCTCCATCGACTGGCATATGACTTCTATAGAGACTGTTCAGTAGCCATCCACTTATAAATCAACTCTATCTGATTTGTGGTCTCTTGGACAAGGCAAGGTCCCAACAATGCTTCCATTCTATCCTCCAGCAAACATAAGGGTGATCGGCATCGCCTACCATACAAATCCTCATAAGGGTCCATCTAAATAGTCGCTAGAAAACAATAATTGTAGGAAAACTCCAGAAGAGGTATGTGCTACTCCCATGAACCTCCAAAACTCAGGATGCATGCTCGAAGCATGTCCTCAAGAACCTGAATCGTAAGCTCAGACTGGCCATCTGTCTGGGGATGGTAGGTTGTACTCAAAATTAGCTATGTACCCAAATCCCTTTGAAGTCCTTACTAGACATGAGAAGTAAAACAAGAATCCCTTTCTGAAACAATGGAGTGCAGAACTCCATATAAACGTAGATTTTCTCAAATGTACAATCTTCCTTGATCATCAACACTGAAGGTCTCCTTGATCGTAATGAAATGAGATTCCTTAGTGAGTTTTTCAACAACAACCCATACTGCATCATTTCCCCAAGGAGACCTCGGAAAACCTGTCACGAAGTCCATCACGACATCATTCCACTTCCACTCGAAAATGGGAATCTTATGCAAAATCACCACTGGTCGCTGATGCTCTGCCTTCACCTACTGACAGGTGGAACACCTCATGAAAAAATAGAAACATCACTCATCGTACCTGGCCACCACTACTGATGGTGTAGATCACGATACATCTTGGTGACACCGACATGAACTTCTGAAACCAAGGAATTAAATTCTCACATCAGCTCCTTGCGTACATCTACTGACACCCATACGCGCCAATGAAAATGAAAGACCTCATCCTCACGTACTGTCTATCTAGGAATAGGGTTTTCTCCTGACACACACTCTCATAGGAATAAGATACAAGAATCTGATAGTTCCCTCATTCGCACTCAATCTAGAAGAGTAGTGGTAACAACAACAGATGAAAGAGAAGTCTTCCCTTCTCTATCGTGTACCTCCAAATGCATTTCAGAGAACAGAGTCATAAATTTCCACTCACTACTGGCCTCCTGAACTACATGTTTCTGAGTTCTTTTTCTCAACACATCACCAACTACATTTCATTTCCCAGGTGTGTAAGAAATATCAATGTCAAAGGATTGAATGAACTCAACCCACATTCGCTATCCCAAATTTAGGTCACACTGAGTGAAGATATACTTGAGACTCTTTTGGTCGGTGAAAACCACAAAATTATCTCCCAAAAGATAATATCTCCATCAACGTAAGGGGTGAACAACTATAACCAGTTCGATATCCTGTATCGGGTAGTTCCTCTCATGTGGCCTCAAATACCAAGAACCGTATGAAACAACTCCTTCTCCCTGCATATGCACTGATCCTAGCAAGATACCTGATGCCTCATAGTATACAATATTGATTTTCCTAACTCTGGAAATAATACTATCAGTGTTGAAGAAAACCTCCCTTTCAGCTCCTGAAAGGCTAACTCACAAGAATCTTACCACAAGTACTTCGCTCCCTTCTTGGTCAGCCCCATGAGTGGAACTGCTAATCATGAAAAGTCCTATAAAAAATATCTGTAGTAACCATCCAGCCCTATAAAACTCTGTACCTCAAAGAAAATATTTGGATGCCCCCAGGAAACTACTGCACTCACTTTCTCTAGTTATATTGATTCTCTTATCTCTAAGATAACATGACCCAAGAACTGAATTTGGTTTATCCTAAAGTGGCATTTTGAGAGATTAGAATATAACTAACGCTCTATTAGTATACAAAAAATGATCTCAAGAGGGGTAGCATGGTGATGTGGAGTGCGAGAGTACACCAATATAACATCCAAAAAGACTACCATGGATGAATCCAAGTATGGATGGAACACTCGATTCATCAGTGCCATGAAGACTGCAGGTGTGTTCGTGAGACTCAAAAGCACAACTGCATACTCATATTGACCATACCTCTTCCTGAAAGATGTAAGGGGTATATCAGATGGTCTAACACATGACTGATGGTAACCAGACCTCAATTCAATCTTTAAGAACACCCAAACTCCTCGAAATTGATTAAAGAGATCACAAATCCTAGGAAGGGGATATTAGTTCTTGACCGTCAACTGGTTCAAATTTTGATAATCCATAGAATGTATGAGGTTTCTGTCCGCCTACATTGAAAACAGGACTGGATAACCCCAAGGAGATGTACTTGGTCAGATGAATCCTTTTTCCTGCAACTCCTGCAACTGATTATTGAGCTCCGATAACTCAGGTTTAGCCATCTTATAAGGATGTATAGACACCAGTGTCGCTCTTGGAACAAACTAAATATAAAATTCCACCTCTCTATCTAGTGGAAAACATGAAAATTTCTCTGGAATGGCGTCCCTAAAATGATCCACCAATGGAGGAAATTTCATATGTGAATTCAATTGATCATCCAAATATAGAATAGAAATCTGGGCTATAACTCCTCCCAACACATGATACTAGGGTCCCACTGTGGTCGTATGGACATCCCATTATCTCTTTTAAAGGTACGATCCACCCTTTGGTGATGTGAAATTCACCCTACTAAAATTGCAATCGACAACTGCCGGGAAGGTAACTAACCAGTGCATTCCGAGAATGACATCATAGCCTGTCATATCTTAGATATAGAGTTCCCATAAGAAGTGACACCCACCAAACTATAGTGGGAAATACTTGTACTGCTGTACACTAGCCGTTCATGTCCCCAAAGGTGTGTCTAGAATCAAGACATGAGTAGAAGAAAAGATACATAGCCCAAGGCTCTCCCCAACAAGAATAGTTATAAAGATATGGGAAGCCCCTGTATCAAAAAGAGGAGAAGCTAAAACTGAGGCAACTAGGATTGTATCCTAAACTGTAGAGGGCCCAGGATCCTGATCCTTCTGGGTCTCCTCCACTGCAAATGTCTGACCTGCACTGCATCCTAGTAACCCTGCCTGACTAGTCTAAGCTGATCCAACCTATTGTTGGTGAAAGCCTGACGATTGGGCAACATAGCCACAACCTCCACCTAATCCTGAACATCCAAAACAACTCTAATTCCCAAACTGGTGAGAAACTGGTGGTGCTTCTCCTAAATGAGGATTCATATAAGAACCCATATTTCCAGCTTCCGGTGAGAAAAACTGATAGAAACACTGATGATGGCCCATCTTTTTGCATGATCCACACTCCACTGGGTCTCTCAGGAAATGTGTCGTCATATGCCCGCTCCTTCTGCACTGGTAGCTCCCCACTTGGCTACCAGAAGAAGTGTCCTGCCTCCTTGTATATATGTGAATAGACTCCCTGTGGCACTTTCTATTGTCAGTAGGATGGATACCCACCCTGGATGTTGAGCCTCCCTGACTCACAACTCCAGAATCCCCAATATTGCACTCTTTTATCATCACCTGGTTGACGATAGAAGTGATGGAAGTCGACCTGAAGATGTTCACCTGGGATCAGATGTCGTGCCTGAGACCATCCTTAAACTTATTTTCCAAGAATTACTCATCACCTCCTATAATGGGAATGAAGCGTTGCATCTTTCTGAAGCGAGAAGAATACTCCATAATAGAAAGAGTACCCTACTCTAGACTCATAATCTCTCGGGAACGATCATCCCTCAATGTCTCCAGGTAGAAGTAGTCGTAGAAGGGACACTGAAACTCATCCCATGCAATATCCTACTAGATTCCCGCATGTGGGATCACATCCCACCATATCCTGGCAGAATCCCGAAGAATGTAAGTAGAGAGATTCACCCTCCTCAGTAGAGGTGTCTCCAGATGCTCAAGGATAGAATGAATAGATTCTAACCCGGACTCTATAGCTTGATGTTGTCCTTCCCCTGTAATGGTGGGAGGATGTTGTTGCTGGAAAACCCACGTCAACTCTGCCGTAGAAGGGGTAGGATGTGGTACTCATCGGAAGATCTGTATAAACATTATAAAGCCCTCTGGGAACTGTGCATTTGCACCTATGTCTGGAATGATGGATGGTGCCAAGACTGGCTCAACTGGAGGATCTACTGGTAGTCCCTAATCAGTAATGTCTGGCATCTGGTCACTGCCCTATAATTGGCGTACAACCGGGGGACGTATCGGTGGCATGACTTCGCAAGGTCAAGTGCGTACCTTAGACCAAGATTGTCAAGTACTGAAAACTAGGAGTTTAATAAAGGAACAAGATAAAGAAAGCATTCAAGTTTTTCAAAACATGGATACACTACCTTTATAATGCCTACACAGTGTGTTCTCTTATGCCTTCACATGGGCATGTACTTTTTCCAACCAAGGTCATGTAACACCCCATACACTTGGCGTGTTGTCCTAACACACGATGTGCACTTGAATCCTCTTTCCATGCCCGAGTTCTTCTATACAACTAACCGAAAAAGATCTCCTAAAACAAAACTACACGACATGTTCTTTCCAGACACGTCATGTACTAGATGAGTTTTAATGACCCCTGTTGTTAGTTCCATGACCAGTTACACAGCTGACTCTACATGGAGTGTTTGTGCTAGACATTACATGTACTAGGATATTTCACCGTCCCGTGTTTTTCATGGCATGAACAGATACATGGTTTACACTACACGACGTGTTCTAAATAGAAAAAGTGTGTATTAGAAAAGAATCAACCAACCCATGTTGTTAGTCATACGGCCTGTTATACGGCTCTACAACACGACATGTACATTCGGTACACGACGTGTCCTACCAGAGGTTTCCCACTCCCGTGTCTTTGCCCACACTTTCTATGACACAGTTATAAACAACACGGTGTGTACATACAATACAGGTTGTGTGCTTAAGAAAAACAGTTTCTTTACGAACAGAAGAACCCATTGCATGTATTCATCATTACACGACATGTAATCTGGGTTTTTCCAGACTGTAAGCCTCAGAAACTTCTCTAGAACCCATAAAAACACTAAAACGAAGATTAAAGTTCCAAATTACGATCCGTGAGGACCCATACTCCCTACAAATCTATTCTTGGCATCTTATGCATGTCACATACAAGGAAAAACAAAGCAATGAACCACCAAATTTTGGTCCATGAGGGCCTATAAAACCCCAAGAACCAATGATTGGTGTTTATTCAAGGAAATCCTTACACAAATCAATACCCTATGAAAGGAAGGTATTCTAAAAAGGCATCTATCTCAATATCATGCATATCTAGCACTACATCTATCACAACAACATACAATCGCTAATGCACCCTAAATTTCATGGCAAGGATGCATTACATGTGATTTCTACAAAGTGCATATATGATAAATGAGATGGAATATCCTTATCTCATCGGTTTGTAGCAGAAATAAAACCTCAATAACATCATCAATAATAACAGAATACATGTGATTCACTCAATAGTGAAAATCAAATCAAATATAAAATTGAAAAACCAAAAAAATTGCAATAAACGAGGTAAATTGTATTTTCCCTATACACAGGTTAGCTACATCCGAGCAAAGCATATTACCAAGTAACAATTATTTCATATCCATTACTATCATCTCGAAAAAATAACTCAAGAATAAATGAACCCTATGACACTACTTTGTAACATTCCTGTTCTGGAAGCTGCTCGGAGGCACCCCATACCCGGTTGGTCACATGGCCTCAAGCGCATTTCCCCGAATGCTAGAGTCTTTTGACTTGCAGTGAGGGCCTTGGGTGTGATATTAGGGAAACTATGCCTTCATTTCCATAGTAACACAGCGAAAGCAAAGGAATATATGATAGTGGAAGTAGTAATAATTCCATACATCAGTAAACAACAAAATACTAAAAGAATAAATTGGGGCACTCATATATAATGATGATGCATGATACACATGTGTAAGAATGTTTCCAAACAAATCAAAATGTAGGAATACAGAAATAACCAAATTATAAATGTAATAGACAAACTCCAACAACATTTCAAGCCTCAGCTGGGTCCCATGCTCTCCAACTCCTCAGCAATCATGTACCTGATGTAGATGGGCACATTCCCTTATTTATACGTGCATAAATATAATCAGTTTGGACCTAAAAGCATGGACCAAATAGGTTGTGAGACTAAATAAAAGTAGGCAACCACCCAATTATCTGTGCCTAATAGTTAGTGAATATATATGGCATGAAACAATTAATATGGAGTAGTAAACAAGGAAGTACTCAAAAGTAAACAATCTTACAGCTAAAATGAATTCAATTTTATATATCAATAAGAAGCTAAACAAAGTAGGTAACCCTCTAGGAGTACTCACAGCCTAACCCTTCTGGTTCAACCAAACATGATCATGCATACCTCTGGGAAGTACACACAGTGTAACACCTCTGATTCAGCTTAAATATAGACTCTTTGAGGAAGCTCTCACCGTCAATTCCCCCTATAGTATCGTATTGGTAATTAAAAGGAACTTTGGGCAAGAACTCATCATCCAATTCCCCCTGTGGCCTATATTGAGGAACTACAGACACTCCGAGGAAGAACTTACGTCAATTACCCATATGGTGTCGCATCCTAAATTTAAAAACAAACCCTCTATAGAATCCCTCGCATCCATTCTCCCTATGGTCTATTACACCAGGTTCTCATGGACCTGTGTAAGTTAAACGAGTACAAAAATACGTGGAAGCCAAAGTAATACTCAAGAACTACTTTTCTAAATAAACTACAACATAACATCATGTCATATAAAACACTCTCTCCTAACAATACTAAGCAAGGAAGGCACAACATCTTAATAGGATAAGCGAGACCAAATGGACATAAACAAAACATGCATGGGAAAACACTTACAAAGCATATCAATTAACCCTATTCACATTAAATTAACCTCTACTCAAGAATACATGCACATTAGATAATTAACTTGGATAAAAATTTGAACTCACAATACCCCGATCAAGGGTATTGAGCACTTTTTCACATATAACTCAAAAACTATCTATGAAAAGGCACAAACCACCAACCTCAGAGTTGTAGAATCGAAATACGTGAACCTCAATAATTTAATTGACAAAGAACACCGTAGATCTACAAAATTTCAAAAAAGTTCAACCAAGGATAACTCTTGAAAGAAGAGGAATATGGAAGGGGAGCTCTAGAAGAATGAATAGCTTACCCTGGCGATCCCAACACAATCGACGAGAGTCAAATCAGAGAAGAGATACTCAATTGGGGGATTGGGGAAATATCATCTTTGTATGGATGATCTCAGTCAAAGAAGGTGAAGAAGAAGATGCTTCAGCCAATTAGACACAACCCTGGTCCATTTAATGAAAAAAACAAAGTACACGACGTGTACTTTAGAAGTTAACAGTGTGTACTTGCCCTTACCTCCCCCCACATTATGTGGTATCCAGGTAACCACACACGGCCATGTGCACATACATTAAATGGCCAGAACACAGCCACCCATCGTAATCGAGTACAAGGTGTGTACTTATAAAGTACCCGACGTGTACTTAAGAAATTTCCAGAAACCCTTATTTTCTAAAAAACACCATAAAAAGGAAAACATAACTGATAAGAAGATCTGGGGTCTTATACATATGTTTCAGGAACAAAAATATGTTCATGATATAACTTTAATAAGTGGCATTATATATAACACAATAAGTAAATTAGTTTTATAACATTACTATATGCCATAATGGAGGAAAATTTAGATGAACTCCATTACATTGAGTCTGAATATTCATTTACATTATTCATCATCCATAATAATAAATTTAAGTAAAATATTTATATTCATAATAAAAATCTTCATTTTTATTATTTTTTAATCTAAAATTTACCTTGTAATATTCAATTTATTACTCAATAATGTTTACACCAGATCATTTGATGATATTCAGATAATGTGTCCAATGTGACCTTGATTGGTTGAATATGATTAATTTTCTCATTTTTAAACTTAGAAATAATAAATATCCACAAAAAAATATAATTTTTATACATTTATTATACTTTTAAAATGATTAAGAAAATATGGTTATGAAAAATGAACAACATTACAATCATGGAGATGATATATCATATGTACGCATGAGTAACATTTTTATTTTTCAAAAATATTCCTGGAATGAAGGTAAATAATATTTTATATTCAAATAATTATAATCAAATCATAAATTTCATTTATTTAAATAATTATACATATATATATATATATATATATATATCATATTTGGTATTTTGGGATGAAAAAATTGTCACATCGCTTCGTGGATTTGGTAGTTGACAGGTACACGCAAAAAATGTTATAATATTTCATCTTAATAAGATAAATGATATCTTATATTTTATTATTGATAAATATGTAATTAATATAATACTTATCTCATTTATATAAAATAAATTAGTCAAAATTATCCTTATTACCTTCTATTTAATGTGTTAGTGAATAACAAATCACATCGCTTTGTGGGGTGTTTCTACACCTTACACATGAGAGACATTGTCTTACCACCAATTAAATTGGATGTAAGAAGGTATATGTGATATCATAACCTAATAATTATTAATATATTAAATATATAATAAATATTAATTAAATATCTCATTATAAAAATCCATGATATGCAGTAAAAAAAATTAAATCGGTTAGCGAGTTGGTAGTCTGACATAAACACAAATGATGATTTGGTATCCCATTTGATGGAATAAGAGATTTTCATTGGTTATTAAATTTTGATAAAAAAATATCAGTATATGGGATACATTTTGTTTATTATATAATCATAATTGAATAATATTTTAATGTTGTAAAAGAAGAAATAAATTCAACATTCTTGGTTATGAAGGACACATATTATTTAGAAAACATCCTCAAGAAAGAAACAAAAGCCTTTTTAATATGGATTATGATAAAAATAAGGGCTATATATAAAAACCCTTCTATTATTTTCATATTTAATCTTGATTTATTACATAAACATGCACATAATACAATTAAGAAGATTGAGAGGTATCGTTTGTTTGGGGATTTAGGGATTTGGAACAATACATAACAACTTAAAACATAAAATACACATATTTATTGATTTTTTTAACATGACCACAACATTCCATCATACTTTTTAATGCATGGGATAAGCTGAGGATATACATAAGCAAAGTGTGAGATATAAAGCCTAATAAGGGGATAAATATGGAATAACATGTGTAAGACAGTACATGTTAGTCAATAGACATATCAATGGAGTAAAAAATAAATATTAACATAAATTAATGATATATCATGATATTCATAAGATGGAAATATGGAAAAAACATACAACATGATATTAGCATCAGTCAAGGCTCATTGAACATGGATATGAATGAGTAAACACTCGTTGTACATTAATTAGCATTAGAAAACCCACATTATGCATGAATTATCATGTGTAAACCCTCATTTTACATGGTGAACAATGATACTAAACATTAAAAAATGAATTGATATTCTATTAGGGAGAACTATTCATAATAATTTCATTTTCATGTATAACAGTGCCACATAGATCATAAAACATGGATCCATTAATAATCTTAATGTACTCCTAAAAAAGGAATATGGAATAAATAAATTCTAGTCCACATTAAACATGAACATGAGCATAAAGGTGGATACCCTTGATAGAGAAATAGGTATGGTATTCACTACATGATGATTCTGGCATGGAAAATGATATTAAAATTTAGGTATCATAACAACATCACATATAAATTCATAAAATGGATTGATTATAGTGAAAGGGGACTCTCATAATTTATACATGAAATGGTCAATATATCCCAACATTTGAAATGGAATTTAGATTCATAATATAAAATATATTCTTGAATGGAAATGAGAAGAGAGAAATCCCTTAAGGAATTTTGGCATTGTGACGACCTATGTAAGGTAACAAATGGGGGAGGATAAATGATACGACATTGAAATAAAATAAATTAGATAGTAATTTAATGATTACAAAATAATTTCAATTCTAGAAATTGAAATTAAAATAACCACTCTCAAATAAGGTTCTTTAATTCAAAGAGGATGAGAGGAAACCCTTACATGGATGTATAATCACAATGGTTTGGATTAGGCTTCTTGGGGGCTCTAGGGTACCTTTTTAGGAGCCTAGGGAGTAGGGGGGTAAAGGTTTTTCGATATTCAAATAGCTTTCATGAAGAGAAATGGGTGATTGGGTGGTTTTATCTGGGAAGGGTGGGGGAATTATTTATTATTTTGGATTTGGACACTACAAACTAAAATATTCAAATCCAAAAACCATACCATGGAAATTTCCCATGGTTTATGGTGAAGGGGTGTCATATAAAAAAAATTATAGGGCTAAGGTCCTATGATATTAATATATCTCCCTTTATTATGATGAGGTGAGTCACACTTTCATGGGCATTGTTATAAAATTTTAAAATATTTTATATATCATGGAGGATTCACTAAGGATTTATAAACTAAATCAAATAAACCTATAATTGCATTATTTTAATTGAAAAAAGTATTTGGCCTAATATTCCTTTTATATTATATTATTACATAACTATTGGTTCCTTATGATTTCATAAAACACATTATATATTTATACGGTATATAATTTTACCCAAAAATTGAAGTGTCTTCGAAAATTATAAAAATTTTAGCACTGGATAATTTAAACATTCAGATTCCAAAAATAATATTCGTTATATATAAATAATTTTATAAATATTTTAATTTTCAATTTTAAAATATTAATTGACTCTTATTAAAAATTGACTTGTTATAGAAAAAATAGTTTTCAAACCATAATAAAAACTATATTTGACTTCAAGAAATTTATATGATAATTTATATTTAATAAAGTGAATTTAACTATATATTTTATTAAAATATTATTTAATTCGATATTCCATTTATTCATTAAAATATATTTCTTAATTGAATTTGAATATTAACCAAAAACTCTATTTGTGCTTTAAAATTCAATTAAGATTTAAAAATAATAAAATGAACGTATATTAATTATTATATACAAAACTAATACACATATTCATAACGCTATGGTCTTTTTACATATCCATTTATTACATCGGCATATGCCTTAAGAGTAAGGTGTGCAATGGATGTGCTTTCATGGGGTCATTCTTGAACATGGTTTGTGTCGTAATATCAATGAGATTGAAATTATCCCATAAATGGTTCTGATCATGCTTAAGTTGTTGGATCTAAGAATGGGATAACTGTACGAAAAATACCAGAAATGCAATCTCCTTTATAAGCTCTGAAAAAATGGGCCTCATAGGGTACAATCCAACTAGTTGAGGCCATCACTTCCTTCTTCTATGCCTAATGGATTTGTAAAAACCCATTATTTATATTAGTCAAGTGACCACTATTAAATAGCTACATTTTTAACAGTAATGATAATTAGTGGTATTTTAAATCCAATTGGATATAATAAAACAAAATGAGTACATGTGTTTTCTATATCCAGAATTCATTTAATTAAAATAAATTGAATTTTATTCATAAATGTTTTAGTCATTAAAACCTTACCCATTATGAAATTTCACCCTCAAAATATCCTTCTCCCATAACAAAACAGATGATGATAACTCTACCTCATCACAGCCTCTATTTCCCACATTTCTTCATCAAACATGTGGTTTCTCCACAACACCTTGAAAAGGGACATCATTTCATTTCCTAGAATGTTTTCTCTATGATCTAATATCTTTACTAGATTATCATCATATGAGAGGTCATTATCTAATAGAACCCCCTCTAGATTGAGTACACGTGATGGTTCTGGTATGTACTTCCTTAAGAGTGATACATGGAATACATCATGGACATTAGATAGGTTGTGTGGGAGTTCTCTTCGATAGGCCACTACTTAGAAGTGATAAAGGATCTCAAAAGGTAAGATAGACATTGGAAATATCTTTCCCTTATTCAAAAATATCATAAATATCTTACATGGAGATATATGGAGCAATACCATATCTCAAACATCAAACTCTAGGAATCATTGATGATTGTCATCAATGATCATTAGCCAGTACTGAGTAGCTTTGATGTGATACTAGATGGTCATAACCTTCTCTACCATTTCATCGACCATTTATGGACCTATAAGTTTTTGTTCCCCAACATCATCCCAACATGCTTGTATTCTATACCTCTTCCAATAAAGGGCTTCATAAGGAGCCATTTTGATGCTTTAGTGGAAACTATTGTTGTAAGAGAACTCCACCAAAGGATGATGTCGGTCTCATCCACCTTTGATGTCCATTCAGCAACCTCTCAACATATCCTAAAGTGTCTGTATAATCCCTATATATTGGACATCAGTTTTAGGGTGATAGGTCGTCCTAATTTTCAACTGAGTGTTCATAGAATATTGGAGACTCTACCCGAACATAGAGGAAAATATTGGATCTCAATCAGAAATAATATATTGTGGTACTCCATACAGCCTTACCACTTCTTTGATTTATATATGTGAAAATTCATCCAGTGAGAAATCCTATTAAATTCCAATGTAGTGTGTCATATTTAAAAGATGATCTACAACAACCTAAATATAATTGTTTGTTTTGGATGTCTTTAGATGACCATTGAAAAAGTACATGGTTATGTTTTCCCATTTCAATTTTGGTATGGGTAATGGTTTCATCACCCTCTTATAGTTTTTCATCTCATCCTTCAATTTCTAAAATACTCGAAAAATTGATGTATATTTAACGATCCCCTTCTTCATGTTATCACACAAATAGTGCTCTTGAATATCTTGATACATATTCATGTTTCTTGGGTTAATAGAGAAATTTGAACTATGTGAGTCATCAAAATGTTCTTTCATTAACTCTAGATTTTATGTAACACATTGTCTTGACATAAATCTCACAATTCCTTCTTCCAAAACATTTAATTCTAATAATTTTTCTTTTCTGATAGTTTCCACTTTCATCTGAATTATCGAATGATTTTTTAGCATCCTTTATCCTTTACAAGAGAGATGGTGGAGAAATAATTTGTGAATGTATTAATTATGTTACCTTATTTATTATTCTTGTGTCCATCTTCATAAAATCAAAGAAGATTGGATCCTTTTCTATTCACATCAATGATATAATTGATGGGACCTTTATACACAGAGAATCTGCCACCTTTTTGCAATCCCATGGTGGTAATGGATTGAGAATTCGTAATCTTTAATGAGATATAACCATCTTTATTGGCGCATATTCAGTTCTTTCTGTGTGAATACATATTTGAGACTTTTGTGATCTGTATATATTTCACACTTCACCCCCTAAGAGATAATGTCACCCAATTTTCAACTCAATGATCATAATATAAAACTCCAGATCATGTGTTGGATAGTTTTTTCTCAAGAATATTCAACTGCAATGTGGAATATGCAATGACATTTTCATTCTACATCAACACATATCCCATGTCCTTATTTGATACATTTCCAAATATTATTAAATGCTCCACACTTGTGGGTAGAGTGATAAAATGGGTAGTGATATGCCATGTCTTCAACTCTAGGAACCATTCTTCCCAATCGTCATTCCATGAAAACATGAATACATTCTAAGTAATATTGGTAAGAATATTTGAAAGTCGTGATAAATTTCTCACAAATCAACGATAATATCTAGATAATCTCAAGAAGCTATGGATATCTGTCACTGATGTCATTCTCAACCATCCTTTGATTGCATTTTTTTGGTAGGAACCATATATATCCCTTTGATTGTGATGATATTCCCTAAGAATGAGACTTCCCTCCAATAGAAATCACACTTTATGTAATTTGAATTGAACTTATCTCTTTTCAAGGTCTCTAGAATAATGCTTATATTCTCCTCTTTCTCTTCCTTGGTTTTGGAGTATATTAGAATATTATCTATAAATACTACCACCATTTTGTCTAGGTAATATCAAAAGATATTATTCATCAATTGCATGAAGATTTTGAGAGATTTACCAAGTCTAAATGGAATTACTATGAATTCATAGTGCACGTACCTTGTATGAAAAGTAGTCTTGGGGATATACTCAATCTTCACCTTAACATGGTAATATCACAACCACCATCACACATTGGAGAAGAATTTTTCTCTGCATCGTTTTTCAAAAAAGTAATCAATTCATGAAAAAATGATACTTGTTCTTTATCATTATTTTTTTGAGCTCACAATAATCAATGCAATGGTGCATTGACCAATCCTTCTTTTGGATGAAGAGGACTGGTGCTCCATATCAGGAAGCACATATGAATATAAACCCATTATCCAAATTCTCCATTAGTTGTTACTTTAGCTCCACAAACTCTACAACAACCATTCTATATAGAGTCTTGGATGTTGGAAAAAATTCAAGTGTAAGATTAATCAAGAATTCAGCATCTCCTCTAGGAGGAAGACCATGATGTTTCTCGGGAAACACATCAGCAAATTCCATCACAATATTCATGTCATTGATTATGGTTCATTCCTTTGACTCAATCATCTAGGAAAGATATTCCTGATCATAGGGCATTGACATCCATTCTTGAGATGATGGTTCCAAAGAAGATTCATCCTCATCCATGAACCGGTATAGAATTGGGGGTTGATTCACCATATAGAGGTTCATTTCCCTCTCACAGCAATTTAAGTTGGCTCTATATAGGTAAATCCAATCCATGCCATGAATTGCCTCAACATCCACTATAGGGTGTATGGTGTGGTTCACTGATAAGATCAATCCACAAATTAGGACTGGGGAGGAGTTATAAACTTATGATTGAATAAGTTTTCCATTTTTCATTTTCACTGACATATCTACTTCCATTATTTGTGGGGGTTTTGGATTATTCCACTAAAAATTAGAGATATAATAGAATTCATAAAACCATAATCAAAAAGTAAATTCATTATTATTGAATGAATAACAAGAATACGTGTCACCAATTTATTTTCAGGACTCACATCGGGGGTGGTGATGGAAAAATCTCGCACTTTATACCTTGGAGGTTGTTTGTTACCTCCAATTACCATTGTCTTAGCGCAGTTGTTCACAATGTTCCATGGTTCCATGCAATTATAGCAATGAACAACATGTTGAGGGTTGACCTAAGCATTCCTTTCATCTGTCACATTGGGGGGGTTTCTCTTGTTGGAAATTATTATCCATGTGCCCTTCCCTTCAATACATATTTCATTTTGATGATCCCTTTAAGAAATTTACGGGGTTCTTCTTTCCTCACATTTAACAAGAGGGGTTTTGTAATTTCATAGCCCCATTGGATTTATCAATCGTACCGCTAGAATTATACTCCAATTTTTGATTCATATCCCCATGATACCCCTGAGATTCTCCGATCTCTATATCGACTATGAGGTAACATTAAAAAATTTTCTCATAGCTATCAATGTCACAGATTTCCATGTATTTTCGTACACCAGGCTTTATCATTCAAACTAAGAAGTGAAATTTTCATTTGAGAGGGATGAAAAAACCAGAGGCGTATCACGAATGTCTGGTGATGTTTTCCTTGTACACCCTAATAGATTCTTCATCATTTTTCTTGAGTGCAAGAAAATATCTTTCCATTTTAAGATGAGGGTGTAGGGAAAATATTGGTCAAAAAACATTTTCTAGAAATTATTCCATCCCATCGACTCAATTTCCCCCTCAATTTTTGTATTTTTGATCAATATCCACCATTGATCAGGTTCACCCTCCATATGACTAGCATCTAGAAGATCCTTCTATTGTTAGGAACATTGATGAATGGAGAATATATTCTCAATGGAGTTGATCCATTGTTTGGAGATTGAGGGATCAGATGATCCATTGAAAGAAGGAGGCCTTTGTCTAATGAATCACTCATTGCTACTTGTTATCTCTTAGGGGGTTTGGACATTCCTCTTGATCCATGTTTCTATTGAAAACCTGAGTTAACTAAGAGATTATCATGTCATAATTTTCGATTCCTGATCCCATATTATTGGGAATCTCATTAGGGCAGTCATCATATTGATCTTCGTATCAGTTTTTAGCCTGATTGATTAATTAATGGCCATTATATTGAATAAAAAAATATGAATAAATATTTTAAACTATTAAACACATAAAGGGGAATCCAATGAAAAAATAGTTAACTTATAACTTACATTTATCTCTATATATTAGTAATTTCTATTCTTCGATCTATGTTTTCCATGATCTACTTCCTATCATATATTCTTAGAGGAATATTTTTACCTTAATAATGGTTTTTACAAAGCTTATGAATTTACCAAAGAATATCCCCAAGGAGTGTCTAACCCAGAGTGAAGCAAGGCCCGTTTTTTGTGCACCAGTTCTCATTGGAGTCTATCTCAAATAGGTGTGTTCGGGTTTTACCCCTAGATACATCCATACAAGAGCCACCTCTATTTGTGTATATCCAGACAGGGAATCATTTTATAGATAAACCACATACTTAATACTCACCAAATTTTAGGGATTATTTTCTTATACTTATTCTTATCCCTAATTCTATCACTATGGTTTCCTAATCCTAATCCCAAATTAACTAAACACATCCTTTCATACCAACAATAACAACCCTGATCTTTATTTAATATTTAAACATGATTTATTTCATAATCATGCACTTAATACAACTCAAAAAAAATGATAGATCTTGTGTCATTGGGGATCATGAACATTACATAAAAACATAAAACATGAAATAATCATATTTATTGAAAGCTTCTTTTACATGACCACAACAGCCCTTCATACTTAGCAATGCATGGGATAACTTGGGGATATATATAAGAAAAGGGTGAGGTATAAATCCGGGTTAGGGAATAAACATGGAACAGCATGAGAAAGAAAATACATGTTAGTTAATAGACATATCAATGGAGGTAAAAATAAAATTGAACTTAAAGGAATGATATAGCATGATATTCTTAACATGTAAATGTGGCAACAATATACAACAAGATATTTGCATGAGCTAGGGCTCTTTGGACATGGATTAACATGAGTAAAACCTCATTAAACCTGAATTAGTAAGAGTAAACCCTTGTTTAACATGAATTATAATTAATAATCCTTCATTTCACAAGGGGTATCATGATATTAAATAATACCCAATGCATTGGAGCGCTATTCGGATGCACCCATCATAATCATTTCGTTTTCATGTATTAGTGTGCCACATAGATCAAACAAAATGGATTCAATAAACATAAAAATTTAATCTAAAAACCCAAAATGTGGAATACATACATGTATTTTCCTAATCAATATTTACATGAAAAATAATTGTGAATACCCATGATAGAGAAAGGGATATTGTATTCTCTACACGATTGTTTTTCATGGAAAATCGTGGTGTAATTTCATCAGCATAACGGCGAAAAATAGAAATTTGTAAAATGGGTTGAGGAGAGGGAAAGGATTATATAATAATTTATACATGAAATGGATATAATATCCCAATATATAAAATGGAATATAGATGCATAATAGAAAATAAATTCTTGAATGGAAATGAGAAGACAGAAATGCCTTACGGAATTTTGGTATAGTAACGACTTAGGTAAGGGTCCAAATAGAGGAAGATAAACAATACCACACTAAAATAACATCAATTGGTTATTATAATAATTATTACAAACTATTTTCAATGAAATCAATTAAAATTAAATGAACTATTCTCAATGATGGTGCTTGAATTTAAAGAGGATTAGAGGAAACCATTACTTTGATGTGTGATCCTAAAGGATAGGGGTAGGATTCATGGTAGCTCTAGGGTTCCTTGGGAGGAGTCTAGGGAGTAGGGGGCAGAGGTTGGTCGATATTAGAAGAGTCTCAGTGAAGAGAAATGGTTTCATGGGTGGTTTTATGTAGGAATGTTGGGGGGATTCATTATTATTTTGGTTTTGGACACTACACACTAAAATATTCAAAACCAAAAACTATGCAGTGGTTTTCCGATGGTTTCTAGAAAAAGGGACTGTTATTTATTAGTTTATAAGGCTAAGGCCTGACGATATTTAAATATATTCCTTTATAATTTATAGGTGAGACACACTTTCATGGAAATGATTCTAAAATCAAAAAATATTTTATATGCATGGATGATTCAATTAGGATTTATAAAATAAATCAAATAAACCCAAAATTAAATTATTTTAAAAGAAAAAACAAATAGGTTTCTAAAGATACATTTTATAGTATTTTATCACATTACTATTGGGTCATTATGATGTTATGAACACATTATATATTAATACTTAAATTAATTTTTTTTTTCAAAAATTTGACTATCTCAAAAAATTATGAAATATTCACCATAGGAAAATTTCAACATCCTTATTACAAAAACTATTTTTAATTTAATCTAAATAATATTTTAAATATTTTAATAATTAATTTTAAAATAAAAAACTGACATTTATTGAAAATCAACGGGTTTTGGAAAATATTGTTTTCAAACCATAATAAAAACTACATTTAATTTTATAAAAATTATATTATCATTTAAAATTAATAAATGTAATTCAAAAATAATATTTTATTAAAATAATATTTAATTAAAAAATCAATTATTTCAACAAAATATATTTCTTAATTAAATTTTAATATTATCCAAAATTATTATTTATGATTTAAAAATCATTTACAAAGTAACAATAAAAAATGAAAGTATATTCATTATTCTATACTAAAATAATGAACATAATCATAATTAAATGGTCTTGTTACATATCCTTTTTTAAACCAACATATTCCCTAAGAGTATGTCTTGCGAAGGTGGGAATTTCATGGGGCTGTTCTGTGAACATAGTTTGGGTCGTGACCTCGAAGAGCTTGAACTTCTTCTGTAAACGATTTTTCTCATTCATAAATTATTGGATATCAGCTTGTCTTGGTCGAGGGAAATGCCCCAAAATGATATCTCTATCAGTAGCTTTGATAAATGGGATTCATAGGGTATGATCCTACTGGCTGAGGCCATCACTTCCTTTGTCTCTACAAAAAGGATTTGCTAAAACCCTATATTTATACAAGTCTTGTGATAGCTACATTATCAACGGTAATGATACATAATAGTGATTTCAATCTATTTGAATATAATAAAACAAATGGAGGGAATGTGTTTTCTATTTCCATAATACAATTAATTAAAATAAAGGAAATTTTATTCATAGATGTTCTGGTCATTAAAATCTAGGTCATGGGGATGGAATTAAGAAAGATATTAGGATATGTATTGTCCTAGAAAATGACATTTTAATGTGTGAATTGGAGAGGAACGTGGGTGGATTAATATAGTATAGGTTAGTGGAACACATGTAATTTTTGAAATGAAAAAGGTGTACCTACGTTGTAAAAATTACAAAAGGACATAAAATCCACCATTATCAATACATATAAATTATAAAATTTATATATTCCCATAAAATATATTTTACACAAGTTATTTTGTTACTTTAACACATAACATTTTAATTTAACCCCCGCCCCCATTAATATGTTCTTAACTTAACCAATGTAAATAATTTTTAATGTTTTAAATTTTCATTATTTTTAAAATATAAGATTTTTTTGAAAATAAATATTATGATTATAAATAATATATAATCTATTTTACTAAATTCAATTCATATTGGTTGAACATTATAATTTAATGTTAACCATGTAGTTGTTATGAAAGAGTGGGGTTTCAGGAAGTGTTTTTTTCATGAAACAATGAATTTATATTAACTATATGACTAGTAATAATCATTATATGAATTTTTATTACATTATATAGATATATTATATATAGATTTCATTTAAATAATTTTTAATTATGGGGTTTTAATTAATTAAAATAGAAAAACATTTTGAACATCAAAAAAAATTTCATAAAAAACCTATTTTATAACAAGAATATAAACTTCTACTAATATACAATATAAATTTGATTCAAATTAATTAATTGGGTTAAATAATACTAAAAACAATTATCTTATTACATGAAATCATTCCCCATAAATAATGTTACTTTTACATTAACTAATTTTTTGAAATGAAATTACATTTTTTGAAATATAAGTATTTTCACCCTTCACTGAAAAAACAATATTTTCTAGAAAATACCAATATTATACCATATGATAATTTTTATATGATTATTTCCAAAATATATTTCATTTTTTATATAATTTATATAAAATATTAAGAAAATAATTATAATATTTTCTCATATAAATTAAATAAAAAACATATCTGTAGAAAATATGTTTTTCAAGAATAATATTAATTTACTAAAAATTATTTAATTAATTAAAAATATTTTTCAAATAAATTTATTTTTAGTAAATAATATATATATATAATAAAGTTTTTATTACTATTTATACTTTCCAATTTTATAGATTGGTTATAATGGTCATATTTAAATTAATATTATTTATATGTCCATTAAGATAAGTGTTGTGCGTTTTATATGCAATTGAGAATTGAGAATTTATTTTAAAAACAATAAAGGAGTGTTACAATAATTATCTCAATGCGACTTATAGAGTCTGGATAGTCCTATTTTATTGGAAATTAGTTTGTGGTTGTAAAGTCATTGAAAATTTCAATCTAATTTTTATAGAAATTTGTATACATATTCATAATGTATAGGTAAATATTATATCCCAATCATATAAAATTGAAAATGGTGTTCCATGAAGCCTCTCCCCTTCTATGATTAATATCTTCGAATGTTTATCAAGAGAGAATTCCTCTTGAATTCCAATAATGTGAGTCATATTTTTATATTGATTCACCAAAACCCATATATAATTATTTCTTCCAGATTTTATATTAATATAAATGAAAATTTCCCTTCTGGTATTTTCCTATTTTCATGTTGGTATGGGTAATGGTTTCATCATCCACTAGGATTTTTTCATTTTAGGATTCACATACTAACATACCCAGAATAGGGATATATATTATGTGTTCTCCTTCTTAATATTTTCCCACCAATAGTTCATTAGGAGATCTCTATACATCTTTGTACACCCTAGGTGGATAGAGAAGGTCATTCTATGTGAATCATCCCACAAGGACTTATTTATAGTAGGGGTTGATAGTGTACATAGTCATTAATAATATCATTCAAATCCTTCTTCATAAATTTTTAACTCTAAGGATGTACCATTTATTATGGATTCATCCTTATTGTTAACTTAATCACCATCTGTAACATCCAATTACACACTTTTAGATAATTCCCATATCTTTACATTTTTCCTCTTTATTTGGGAGTGTATTTGTACTCTTGTGGATAGATTTAATTTTTAAGAGGAAATGAATTAATTCTCTGGAATTTATTTTTCATTATATTAATGGAATTAGTTTTTAAACATGATAGTGGATTTGTGGGGTTCTTCCCATGTTAGAAGAAGGCATGATCTATTTTTAATTTTCTTTGTAAAAATATGGAACTTTTTTGTTATTTATCACATGATGTGTAATTGGTTTCTTGAAATATGTCATAATAAAATCAAAATGATAAATTACTACATAATGTGTTATGGTTATATGGCATGTAATGCCAAAATATATGTTTCAATTAAAAAAGAGAATGGTTTTTAGCATACATAATCATTGTCGATTACACGATGTGTATATGAGTTCCAAGTTATGTAACTATGGGAGGTGGAATATTAGGGTTCCATTCAGAAAAAAAAATTATTAAATTATCCTCTATATCATCTGTGTGTCAACCTATAACCCTTATCTGGTGATTTTAGAGTCTCGTTTCAATCACATTTGATCCATTCGGTGACCGATCATCTTATTGGTTGGATTTAATCTCTCTGGTTATGTGATCCTTTATTCTTATTTGTTATTTTGATTTCATTTACTTCATGGTATTTATTTATTACATTAGTTGATCCATAATGAATTTTCTTCTTTCATTCATCTATATTAATGCTACAATCTAGTTTCATAGACCTTTTCATTTATTGGATATGGTTATATAGAGGTGTTTTCTTGAGTTATGTGTCATTTCCTCTTCTCAACCAACCTTTTTTGCTAAAATAGAAAAATTATATGATGTAAAGTTTTATTATAGGGCCTCCATTTTCATTGTTTTATTCTCTTTGTAGTGGATCCTTTGTGGGCATGTGTGACCCTATGTTTTGAGGTAGGTAGTTCTGTCTCAAGCTAAGGTTTTTGAACTTTATTTCTCATGATCATTTTTTGAGTTTATTAATTAATAAATTGTGATTATTTTTTTCTATATAACCTAATTTTGAATAAAATTTTATATTTCCTTAGTTTTTGGTAAATTGAAAAAAGAGTATTTTCGATGCCTAAAAATGATTTGTGAAATGCTGCACAATGGTTGCCTTGGGTACATAATTGGAATGTTTAGCATAAGACCATAATCTTTGTTACCATTTGATGATTTTTTAAAATGAATTTCCACTGCTCCCTAGTCCTGTTAATATAGGGACATGTTTGAAATTATTTGGTGGTTCAAACATGAGGTGTTTATCAGATCCATAGGCATGTGTTGTAGTTACCTTTTGCACCAGTCATTATTTGGGGTACGAATTGTCTACTATCTAGTCCAGTTGAGTTCAGTGGTGCAATCTACTTATGGTTGTCTTTATATTGTTTTAGATATGATATTAATTTATTTAGGTTTTTCTAAATTATAAATTTAATGTTTTTCTTTAAATTGATATACCAACCTTTTATTATAATTTTTATTAAAATAGAAACATTTTCCATGTTTTTTATAAAACTACATTACTATTTACCAATCCATATTTCTTAAAAATGAGAAAAGTAATATGATTGTATAGAGAAATTTTATGAAACACCTGTGTGGGATCTTATAATGATTTATACTTTCCACTTGGTGTAGTTCTTTGGTGGTGCATAGTCCATTGTACATATTTTGATGAAGGGAAAGGAAATGAATCACACAATGGTGGAATGGTATCTATCTAATGGGTTTGGGTATCTAGATACTGAGAGAGTTTAGGTTTTCCAATACTATGATATTTATATGTTTTTTTGAAAATTTTGGTTTTCCATTATGGATGGACATTCACTGGGATTTTTAGCTTCTTTTAGTTCCTTAGTTTTTACTCTTTGTTTCAGTAGTGGAATATATACTTCATCTACAGTTTTATAATTTATCCATATATGTGGGAATTTATTATGTCAGGTTGGGAGAAATCATTCCCTCTTGTTGTTGTTTGATGCATGGGTCATAGTATTTATCCCATGGGGATTGGTAACACCCTTCAGGTATGTGATGGTTCTAGTTGGGTTCCACTTTGAGAGGGTATTCTAGTCAGTTTTTTATAGTTTGGTATCGTAGGTGGTTTTTCCTCATGGTTCCTTGTCTATGGATGATTGTCAGACTATATATAAGATTTTCAAGACTTAAGTGTTATATTATAATGATATCTGTTCCGAATAATACCATGGTGATACTCAAGTTAACATGGGATGTTTGGAGATGACTACCATGTTTTGAGTTCATTGATTTAACCTCCATTTTTATGGGTCTTCTAGTTTGAATTAAGATTTTTCCTATTTTCTGATTGTTCCTTTTGTTTTAGTGTGCAATAGTAAGACTCTAAGACATGTTCTGAGATTTCCTCAAGAGGGTGCAGTAGATTATCCTATTGGGATACCTCCAGTAGTTTAGAATATTATCGACGATATCATGAAGGAGGTGTGTATTGTCAACTAGAATGAACCATAATTTTACAATGTAGTTGTTAAGGTACAACATGGATATGGTGGAGATAGGTATCAATCATTGGAGTTTTATGCAAAAATGAACCATTCATTCAAGGAAAAAATGAACCTCATGAGGTGTAGATTGGCATGAAATGATTGATAATATCTTCAAATACCATGAAACCCCTAATAATTTCATGTTTATTTTTGTGGAATTCTAACTTGAGGGTAATAGATAGCTTTGGTGGGATTCAATTATATTGGTAGATATCCATGTGGGCTTGTTCTAGAAATCCACCAAGGTTCAATTATTAAAGTATTTTTTCTATAGTTGTTGTAGATGTTGAAATCTCTTGAGTTACTTTATTTTCATATGGGAGAGAATGTGGTGTAAGCATAAATGAATCACTTTGCTGAGAATGTTTTTTTGTGCGTGAAGTTTTAAGGAAAGACCTACTAAAGGCACATAAGTACCTATAGGGTTTGTGAAAATATATTCGATGACATTTATTTATGTTAAATATTTTTTCCTATGTGGATATTTTATATAGGCCTATTATGGAAGATATGAATATCGGATACAAGGTTGGTTATTCCTCCCCTTATCTACCACCTTGTGGTTGCTTTTGTGGTGTACCAGGGAAAAAGATGAATTGGAAGGATCATCACATGAATAATGGAGGTAGTTATCATTAAAAGGGATCGTTCACCTCAAATTGAATCTGTTTTTGTGATTATAACCTTATATCAATGTGTCAAGGTCAGAAATACGATGAGTTCTTGTCATGTTCCAACAAAGATGAGAATGATATACCCGCATTACGGTCATCTGAAGCATTTCTTTTAGGATATTTCTACACCTCAACAAGGTCAAGGGAAATCATTTCCAAAGGCTACTATAGTGTAATCATGTTATTCAAATAATGAAATTCTCTTTCCACAGTCCCCTAGAGTGAATCACCTTGATGTAGTAGATGAGTTTCTAGTAGAGGAAGATTTGGGTCAAGTGATAGTGAGAGCTACCATCTTTATTTCAAACTTTGTAGAAATTTATTTATTTGGTATTGATGCTTCCTAATCATTTATTTCTGGAAATTTTATAGATTTCATTAACCATATAATGAAATTAAATTCTCATATTAGGTATTTAGTGACTCATCATAGGAAGAGGAAAGTGAAAAGGTTTTATTGGCCATCTTATGCGCTGTCGATAGATGGTATGGTTCTAGATTGGAATTTTAAAGATCTCCTTCTATCTGAAATCATCATTAGGATGGAAAATAATGTTGCTCACCGAAATGAAGTTGATTGTTATCATAAATTGGTCATTATTATTGTTAATGATGGGTGCTCAATGTTTTCTTTGGGATACTGGAATCCAAGTTATTGTCATGTATGACCTTACGGCCTAGAGATATGTAGCTTTTTTGTGTGATTTTTTGTTGATCTTGATGGTCTTTCATCAATTGTGTACTTTTCCACAATTGTAAGCATATTCCTAATGTTTTCCAAAAACCATTCATCCAAAAAATTATAAAGAAGTAGGATGAGTTTACAAGTAAATATTATCTTTGAATATAGTCAATATTGATAAATTCCAATAATATAGAACCAGTGGAGCTAAAAAGGTTCAATATTCCATTGAAAAAATGGGTGAAAATGGTTTTTATACACCCTAGAATTTCTCCATAGGTTGAAATAGTGCACTTGTTGTAAGACTTTAGATAAGGGAGTCCTGGCCATTAAAAATATTCATCTTTTTAATGATGCCCTTTAGGATAGACTCACCTGGAGGTTTCTTCACAATAACTCTGACTCCACTACATTTATCCAAAAAAGTTTCATCTCGAATCTTAAGAATGAGAATTTGAATTATATCTCTTCTTTTATCTGGTCATATATTAGACAATCCTTTACCAAAATTATGAGAAACTCTAGATGGATGGTTAGTTCTAATTCTTCCTTGAATTTTTGTCTTGATAACTGGACTGGTGCACCATTAATTGACATGTTAACTACCACTGAGCATCCTATTAACTCAAAATCCTCTATAAGGGATGTGCTTAACTCTCACAACATTTACCTCCCTGATAACATAAGTAATATCATTGACAACTATCCCTATTCCAACTCTGATGATTTCCTCATATTGGAGCCTTCTCATAATGGTGTTCTTGATTCCATGTTTTTTTACAATCATAAATTCCTTGCCTCTGATTCGAGTTATAGTTGGTTGAAATCTTATAGAAATCCATGGATTAAGACCTTGAGACTAACTCTTATTTGGCTTCTTATGCATAATAGAGACCCCACTGATTTTTGTCTATAATATTTGGGAATCCAACTCTGCTAAAAATGTCACCTTTGCAACCAACATAGAGAAGATACTAATCATTTTTTTATTTATTATGCTATAGATTCATCTCTATGGAATTATGCGGTTGACATATTTGGTTGTAGATGGATACTTCTTGAATCAATTAGCTCACAACTGCAGTGTTGTGTTGACTTTGAAGCTTCTCAACAAATTAAGAATCCTTTTTTGTCCATTATGGCTGAGCTTCTCCACATGATCTGGTATGATAGAAAGAATATTATGAATAATACTTTCCCATCTATGATTAATACAGGTCGTTCAAAAGTTTTCATTTCCATTCGTGATGGAGCCGCGACTCAGAAATCATTCTGTGACAAATCTGTTGGAGATTTTGAGATCCTACACCGTCTTCAGATTTCTGGGCTCTATAGGCCATTATAGGTTCTTTTTAGGTATTCTTGAATTCCCCACTTCCGGGATGGATCAATGTGAATGTCGATGGAACTTGAAAAGGCAAACTGGGATTGACAGGTTATGATGCTATCTTCAAAGACTTTCGTAGTCATTTCCATGGCTGTTTCATTGGAGGTTATGGTACATCCTCATCACTGGAAGCATATATTCTGGGTGTGATCCATGCAGTTGACATTACCAAACAAAAAGGATGGAACAATATTTGGATTGAAATTCATTCAACAACTATTGTCTAGGATATTTGGAAAGGGGTGGTGAACCTTGCATGGACTCTCACTACCCGTTGGATGATCAGTCTTGCATCTCTCATGGAAATCGACTACATCATCATCCATGACTTCTGTGAAGAAAATATGATTGCTGATGCTCTTAAAAATAGGGTAGTCAACCAGGATAATACTCGAAAGGGAGATCTGCCTGGAGATCTGCTTCCTTTTTATGAGAACGACTTTAATAAAGTACAATCTTCAAACTAATGTAGCATTTTTTCAATAAATTTTGCCTTTTCTCTGACTGAGGAAATTCCTTCATATAAAAAAATGAACTGGTAATGGTTAATAAAAAATCCATTTCATTTTTTGTATGATTTGATTCATCTGTTAAATGGGATTAAGTGGGTTTTTAATATTGATTTTTCGCTAGCATATCATCAGATCAGAGTTTAGGAGTCCGAAATAATGAATATTAATTTCATGAGTAGGTGTGTAAATTATGAATATATTTTTGATTCTATTTTATATGATTAATTATCTTATAGGTTTTATAGATTTTATAAAATGGATATTCCATCAATACAATGAACTGTTTTTTACTATTTAGGGGTTAAATTTTTGTTTATTCGTGATCTTATTCTGAGTTGAGAAACATCAGTGTATTTTTTTGGAAATCTTGATATTTCACCACTTTTATAGAAATAAATGAAAATGAAAATATTGGATTCAATAAGAGAAATTGTAGGGGAATATGATTTCTGATCACGAATTGTCCGTTGATCCTGAGAAATTAAGGGACGTTTTTAATGGGAAGATCCATATAAGATCATTGATATTTGAAGCATCCATGGTTTTTTGGATACTATCATCAAATTTCCAATGATTTATAAAATATAACTTCAAATTCAGATTCTATTACTACAGAATGGGTAAAATTTACATCAGATGAAAAATGTCAATTATCTTTTGGGGATATGAAAAAACATTGAGAATCAGATCCTATTTCGGTCTTACCAGGTCTCATTAAGTCAAATGTTATTTTTTGTTATACTTAGGGGATAGGTTGTGTTTCCATATAACAACAGTCATCAATCATCAATGAAAATGGATCACTTTGAGGCCTTTTGGGGTCACATGTGTAGTTACACATTTTTTTGGTAGAGGTGGGGAAATATACTTTGGTGGGGATGTGTTTGTTTTAGGACGTATCGACAAAAATTCTGGATATAAGATTGAATTTTTTTAAAGTGTGTAGTTTTAATAGATGTTATACAGGTCAATGGTTTCATAATATAGATTTATCATTAGGTGACCAATTTTTCGTGAATGTTTATCCTCAGTAGGTTCACCATGCAAAAGTAAAATAGAGAATATTGGGCCTAATATATGTTGGGCCAATTAATGAAATTGATTTTCATGGGATGTTTTCTTGTTGTCTAGAATTGATTTCCCTATTCACATGTATTCATAATGTTTTTCACAAACTATATCTCAGTAAGTATCGTACTTATCACTATCACGATCTTTGATTGGAAGAGATTGAGTTAGAGCCTGATGTTTCTATTGTGGAGAATCTATTATATATTACGGACTCTCACATGAAATTATTCCATGGGATGTAGATTCCATGAATATGAGTGTTATGGATTAATGAATTATATTCCCATGAGGAATGGTAGCAAGAATAATTAGTGAGGGAGTACTGGCCTTACCACTTTACCAGAAATAATTCTTTTTTCTGACATTCCATTGATGTAAAGCCTTATGGTGGTGAGTCTATAACATCTTATTACCCACATTTAAGAAATTCCCATTTGTTTAATAGTTTTTCCTATTTAATTGGGTTTGTCATGGGACTCCCTCAGATATTGGGAATTTTTGGAAGAAATGAATTAATCTTAGGAAATGTATGTTTGTTTTAATTAAGGGATTCTTGGTATACATGTGATAATTTATTTTTAGGGTTCTTCTAGTGTTCTAAGAACACCATTGGACATTTTGAGTATCTGTGTATGAATCCAGAGTTTATATATAGTACATTGGATGAATACATGAAATGTATGTGTGTTACATGGTGAAATCATGCACTCCAAACACAATTCATGAAATCTTTTCTCAGAATGAATGGATTACACTACATGTATTAGTTAGACGATGTGTAAAGTTAAAATATCGGTTTTAATTAAAAATCAGACATGTTTGTTTGATGTATATAATAATAATGGATTACACAACATGTAAATGAGTTTCAAATCATATAACTCATAGAAGGTCAGATTTTAGGGTGCCTCTTAGAAAACAATTTAGTTCATTCTCCCACATCTCCTTTTTCCCTTTACCTAAAACCCTTGTAAAGAGATTTTGGGAGTCTTTTTCATTATAGATTTTTCCATTTTGTGATTAATAAATGTTGATGTTGGTTTTTAACTCTCCAGGTAAGTTATTATTTTTTATTCATCATTGTATTAAATTAATAAATTCCGTGGGATTGAATTATCAGATACATTGATCTATTGTTATGTTCCTCTTTTCTTTCTACTAGATTCAGGGTTTAGTCTTGTTCCAGAGTCATTTCCTCTATTGGATGTGGTTTTGAGGGTGTTATTTCTTGAGTTATATCTCATTTTCTATTCTCCTCAAATAATTTAACATAAATTGGATCAATTGAAATGTGATTACATTGATTCTTGGGCCTCCCCTTTTGTTGTTGCATTATATTTTTGGTGGATCCTTTGTGGGAGTGTGTGACCCCAAGTTTTGAGGATGGTGTTTTTGTATTTATACTATATTGATGAATAATATTTATCATATTATTTTTATAAATACAATTATAATTAAATTGGATTATTTTTGTGTTTTTATAATTTAATATGAGAAAAATTGCGGGTTTTCACAATTTTTTAGTAAATTTAAAATATAGTAGATCAAAAACATAAAAATGATTTAAGAAATACAACACGTTGGAATCCTTAGATACATTGGTGGACGGTTTATCTTGGGGACAAAATCCATGTTACTGTTAGGGTATTTTATTATGATAATTTTCTCTTCTCCTTACACATTTTATTGAAGTGTCATGTTTTGAAATTTTTGTGAGGTTTAATTATGGGATGTTTCTATTCACATTAGGCTTCTTTACAAGGGACTTGTTGTGCACAATTAGTTTATTGTGGTATGATTAGTCAACTAACCAAACCTGCTAAGGTCACTGGAATGATTTCCATGTTCTTTTTTTTATTATATTTTAGATATGATATAAAGATTTTGATTATCAAAATTGTAAAATGGAAAGATATTCATGAAATATACATAACCCCCTTTTTGAATGTATTTTAATAAAACAAATACTTACCATTATTTTGATAAAAATTTTATGTTTCTTATCATTCTATATTTTACTTTAAATTAGAATACATGGATTGTTTTATATAGATTTTTATGAAAAATCTAGGAGGTATCCTACTAGTCCTGATAACTCACACCCAATTCACTGGTTCAATGGATCATATACCTTTACAGGTCTTTCACTATAGTGTAAAGGCCAGACACCGATGTGCGGGAGAGGATTTTCTTGGTCAGCCAGGTTTTGGTTGTTGGATGGTTAGATAGGGTGTGCTTTCAAACACTATAACATGAGGAATTTGGTTTTATTGTTTTCGATATCATTTGTTGTTGAACATGATCATGGAGTTTTGTAGCTACATTGAGTACATTATTTTTCACTATTTTTTGTAGTTGTGGAATATAAGTCCTCGACTATTTTCCCAATTATGTATATATGTTCCTTTTTGTAGCATCATGTTGGTTGAAATCATTAACTATGGTAGTTTTTTGATTCTCATGTGTCAGTCCCCATCACAAGGGGATCAAGAACACCCTTCTGTTATTTTATGGGTTGGGTCGAGTACCAGTTTGAGAGAATATTCTAGATTATTCCTTACATAATCTCATGGAGGATTATTAATATTCTTTGGATGGTATATTCATATAATAATTTGGGAATGAATTCTTGATTACTCATCCTTTATAAACCCATTTTCATCCTTTATAACTGTATGAAGATTGGATCCTTCCAAATTCTCTCATTTATAAGGATCCTAGATCCTTTCTACATAGTAAATATGTCATTTTATTTTATTTCCCATGATGGATGTGGATTTAAACGCTTTATTCATTGATACGCCCTAACCATCATGGTAGGACCATATTATGCTCCTCCTATGTGAAAATATATTTTATGCTCTTATTTTATGTATATATTTCGTCCATATTTCTATGTAGATATTGTCTCCATGTTTTCAATGAAAATATTACTAGAAAATACTCCAAATTATTATTTTTGGATAGTTGTGATCACAAAATTTAAACTATCATATGGAATAGGATATCAAATTATCATTCAACATTATTACACAACATGGTCCCTTTATTAAATCATTTCAATATACCATGAATTCTTCCCCAGATTTGGGTTGTGTGATGACTGGTATAGTGGAAAGCCTCTTTTTAAATTCAACAATTCCTTCTTCAAATTCATCATTCCATAAAAATTAAACTACATTATGAGTTTTCTTGGTTAGAGGTTTTCAAATTTTTGATATGTTTATGAAAATCATCAATGAAAAAAAAATTAAAGAAATTTTTGGATATCCATTAATTATTTGGTTTTAGAATACTCTATAATTTAATTAATCTTATTTGGGCCCACAAACATATCATCACATGTGATAATGTTCCTCCAGAATGATTCTTTCTCCTTGTCGAACACACATTTACTATAGTTTTAATATATATTCATATTTCACAAAGGATTTAGCATAGAATTAAAATACTCATCATGCTCGACCTTTAGATTAGATTATATTATAATGTAATATATAATGACTGAAAAAACTCTAAGTAATCAGTAAATGATATATTCATTATGTCAATAATAATATCTTGAGAATTATAGAGTTTGAAGGGAATCAGTGTGACATCATATAATATGTACCTAATTTAAAATTTATTCATTGAAATGTAATCCTTATTTACCTTTACTTAGTGATATATCGAATGAATGTCCACATTAAAAAATTTAATGGGTACCACTTATTTGATTAAACAAGTATTTTTTCAATGTTTAGGAATACATGAAATTTATAATGGATTTTTTTTCCATAATAATAAATTCATAGATGAATTGAGACATAATTATTTTTAATGAAATAGATATGTGCACAACATGGTTAAACATTCAATCATATAAAACAATTTTTTATATTCTCTTCTGATAGAATTATTAGTTCTTCCAACCTAATGTTGGTTATTTTGTAGGGATTCTTTATATGTGCAGAGATCCAATAAGAAGTTTGATAGATAAATCATCCCCTCAGTTTGGGGTTAGTCCAAAGTATTCTTAAGGTAATTAATTTGAATAATTCTACACAACCATCATGTCCTCTAGTGTGATTGTATTCTCTACCTAAATCATTTTAGAATTACATTATTTATCATATAAAATTAATATCAATGATTAAGAATAATATTCAAAAGGTGATTAACTTTCCCCCTTATACATATATGGAATTAGATTATTAATAAAGATATTTTGAATGATCTACCCCTCTCAAAATCTGAGTTCTAAATTTTATAAGGAAAACCAATCCATTCCTAATATAAAATCAAAATCCATTAAAGTAATTTGAAAAATATTATCTAGGAATTAAATAAAAAATTATATTGAGGATGAGTTAAATACACTGGTTGAAATAATTACATCATTTTATATTTTCACATATAACACAACCATAATGTTTTGAGGTTTTTTTTGAATGGTTCTACCAAAAAATAAAGATATGAAATAATTTTTTGAAAATTCATAAAATATGTTTGATTCTCATAAATGGATAATTTTCATATAAATTATTGTATTTTGGTAAAATTATTTACTATATGAAAAATAAACACAGGGATAAGAATACATAAAATAATAAACATATATAAATGAAACCAAGAGTTTAGATGATAATACTTCTAATTGAAATATAAATCAAATAATATGAGTCTCTAGGATTTGATCTTTGTTATCAATTGTAATTTCCATATTAATGTTTCAAACATAACAATATATTCCATTTCTTCCCAATGATTTGTAAAGAGTTTGAGAATTATTCAAATAATATCCCTTGAAATTTTTATACCATGGGTCATGTTAGCCCTCCTTTGTCATGCATTAAGTGATTATAATATTAATACCCAATGTGACATTTTTTGGAATATTTCCCATAGGTACTACTATTATAGACACACATCCACTTGTATAATCTCAATAGGGATTCATTTTCTTCGAAACCACTAACTCTATACGTCAAAAAGAATATTTTTCTATACATATATGTATCCCTAGGGTTCCCTCAAATGTACAATATTCATAATACTTAAATATAAATATACAATTCTTGATACCAATTATAGTGAGCATAGCCTATTACACATATTATTATATGATATTTATGATAAACATCCATTTAACAAAACCCATAGATCATGATTCTCGTTTCTTGGGAGAATAGGTTCATAATAAATGAAAAAGACAGAAATAGTTACTTTATTTTAATCAACACATTGAGTTATTAACTCCATTTGAGTTCCTAAATCTATATGGGATAACATAAGGAATACATGAATAAAAGGATTGAGATAAAAATACTATTAAGGGAATCAACATGATAAAGAAGAATAAAATTTGAGTCAAAATGCAAAACATGCTATCATAAATGAAATTATTCCTAATTGATCAATTGTTATTATAATATAAAAAACATGGATTCAAAATATTATCATAGAAACGAAAAAAACATAATCAAAAGTAATAGATAAATACCATGAAAACATCTCATTATAGAGAAATCCCATAATGGATTAGGTATACTCAATAATCCCATTCAAAACATATCAATTGAAATAAATATTACCCAATATGTTGGATAATTATCTAGGTTCACCAGGCATAACATTTAAATGAATACGTATGTCATATAAGTGAATTAAACACATGGAATAAATATAATTATTACCAAGGGAATGAAATGGGCTTCACAAACTTTTCATAAAGCATAACCAAATTGAAAATCCTAAAGAAATATGGGTATAAAGGAATTTGAGAAATATTGTAAGTTCATATGAGTAGTTACAATGAAATTATATCCATGTTAAATGAATACTTGAAAATAATTAGAGAAATCCCATTGAAAAAGTATTTCTTTAGTGGGTATTTAGAAAAAATGGTAACATACCATTAAAGAGGGTAAGAGTATAACAAAAAAAATATAAAACCATAAATGGAATAAAATGGGTTTCTAGAATAAAATAATCACGTTTAGAAAGCAAGGGGGGTTGAAAATATTTTATGGATTGGTACTAGTAATTGTGTAAGAAACAAAGAAGTTCCATTTTGTTAGGTTTTCTTAATGAGAGAAACTTAGAAAGGAAACATTTAAAACAAGTTTTTCTCCATCATGGAAATATTAATTAATATTGGTATATTTTTTTAAGAAATAAATATACAATATATAATTATTAATTATTAATATTTTAGGGATAATGCTTTGTAAAAAAGATAATGAATAACCCAAATGAAAATAGGGTTTTTTGGAGGGATCCCATAGATTATGATCCCAAATTTATTTATACATGAACTCGATAAACAAAATAATAAAATTAAATTCATTAATAACCTAATTAATAAAAATTTCCATATATATTTCATTTAATAAATTTTTATATTTTTTATTTATAGTAATTCCAATGAGATATAATGTTAAAATTATCTTTTCTATGGATGTCTATTTCATGGTTCTGTGTTCCGATCACTTGAGTATAATTACAAAAGTTATTTTCCAATGGTAATACAAATACAAAAGTGAAATGAAATTATATTAATGGACCTATATAAATTTAAGGGTTCTTAGATGTTTTTATATTATAATTTGGTATGATTCACTAAATAAAGATGTTAACGTTATATGGTCAGTTCATTTGGGTAGTTTTACTGACTATCACAAAATAGTTAAGATTTATTAAATATTATGTCTATATACTCATTACAGAATATGAAATAAATTATAATATACTTATTATCATATTATTTAACCATCATAATATTTTTATTACCATCCCTGAAGGATGTAATGGAAGACAACAACTCATCATATAAGGTCACATCGAACCAACACAATATGGAAAATTGTATCATTTGTAGAATAAGGGGAGAATGGAATTGTAAGTATGACTAATATTAAATTATAAATATAAAATTAAATTATATATATGTTATTGAATTTATTATTACATTTTGGATGTGGTATTTGAAAATAAGGTAGATGAATAAAATAACTTAAAATAGGTAGTTTGAGAATATGACCTCTTGAATATCGTCTCCTTGAAAAAATATTTATGGAATTTGGAATTGGGATTTTGGGGAGAAAAAACAGTATGTCCTAAGGGTAGGATTAGGAATATTATTTTTTCTAATTTTTAAAAGCATCAATTCTATGAAATAGTGAGGATAAATAATGGGAGGTATGGTATTTATAAGGTTAATAAAGGGGTGTTTTGTATATAATATTCATTAGATTATTATTTTTATTAAATACATAAAATAGAGCCAATATTTTTCTTATAAAGTATAAATGGTACATTTTATATTTTAATAATGGGTTTGTACAGAATCCATGTCTTATAAATTCATGTGTATATTTTATAATGTGAAATATCATATTACTTCATTATTCACTAATCACCAAGAATTCAAAAAATTTAGAAAAAATACCAGAAATAAAACCTAACTATTTTTCCAAGTGTAGATTTCAAAAAATAAATAACTTTGAATAATTTTTTTAGACATATGAGAAATCTAATTTTTAAACAAAATCCCTGTTTATTTGAAAAATTCCAATTTTAATATTATAACAGATTTTATGACCCTTTGATAATTTAATTATGTTCTCATAAAAATATATTATAAATATTAAGAATGATAATATTTTTTAATAAAATAATTTTATGAAAATAATAAATCTATTAATTCAATTTATTGCTTATAAATATTAATATAAGATTTATATTATATAATAAAACATGAACAATTATATTATCAATATTAAAACATTTACGTACTTCTATCATGGTTCAAATATTCCATATTATCATTTTAAAAGATACCTAAATATTATTTTACTATTCTATATGTTATGATACTATTATAAAGGCCATTCTACTATTAATGAATGTCATATTACTATTCCAATTGTCATCTTACTATTCCAACTTATAGATTACTATTCCAACTGAAAAAATTCTAATTTTCATACGGGATCTATAAATTTTATAAATGTTAGAGCCGTGAAAGCAACCTCCTAGATCAAGGGATAAAATACAGAAAATTACAAATCAAAATTTTATACTGATGAAGGTGATGAAATTTTGACTATCCATAACATACGAAATTGAATGGAATTATTAGATCACTTAAGTATGGAAGGACCATTTTGGTATAGATTTTTAGAGACTTAGTAAAAACTAATACATAAAAAAATTTGGATTTTAAGGTAGTATTATTTTCTGTATACCCATAGTGTCATATTCCATTTTTTGTCTTAAAAAATTTCTTCAAACTACCTCACAAAATAATACTTTCAAAAAAATTATTTTATCATCATTATACATAAACTGGGGAAATGGAATCATAATAAGTGTGATATAAAATGATAATTTTGGGTAAACATAATAATTAACAATTTGGTATCATTATAGATTATAATATGTAAATAATTTTATTTTAAATAATCATGGTGATTGAGAATAACATATCAAATGGGAAATAGATACACCTAATAAATGATTAAATGTGTATAACCTAACATATGTCCAAAAGAAGATAATTTTAGGCAAGAAAACCTTACAATGATCTTAACATTTAAGTGATAATTAATCAATGAATCGATTATGTGTATCAAATGATTATCCACAAAAGAAAAGTATAAATAAATAATACTATATTTATAATTCAATACAAATATCACCATATAATTTAAAATAAAATTACTAATTAATATTACCATGTGAAAATAACTGAGTTATCAAATTCATTACCACTTGGTAACATTTAAGTGAAATTAAATTAGATAAAAATAATTATAATTGAAACATAAAATAAAATTATATATGATTTATTTGTGATTTTACTTAAAAAGGGTAGTATATAAAACATGTAAAAGAAAGTAGGTTCATAATAATAAAAAATTTCATAACGTTGAAAAGTTATCATGAAGTCGCATACTACTTTGGTAATATCAAGATCAAAACCTTAGGAATGGGAGAAAAACTTATTTATTATTGATTAATGATAATTTTCATTAATAGAATCATAAAATTAATTAATTTGATATATATAAACCACATAAAATAAAATAATTGGTGAATATAGAATATTCCTCACAATGGATAGATCGAGAAGAGAAACCCTTACAATAGGTCAAGAATTTCCTACAGTGTCATTAAACTTCTATATAATAAGATTATATTTACTAGTTTATTTCTTAATAAAAATTTTCATGTTTAATACATTATACATAAATCAATTCTTTTAATATTGAAATTCTTAATCTTTCATGTAGACATCTTGTATCTGGGCTTGTTGGATTCATTGCATCAAAAATGAATTTGGTGTGTTCACTGAGGTAAAATGAGTCATTATTATATCATATCAAAATTAATAATCATGAAATATTTATCATATTTTTACCTAAAATATAATTTTTAAAACAATAATTAAATTTGGTTATGAGAAATTAAGTATGTTATAATAATTGAGATGATATGTCGTATGTACGCATGAGTAACAGTTTTGATTTTTAATGATCAATATAAAAAGAATATATGAATTATTTTATACATAAATAATGATTATAGTACTATTAATGAAATATTATTTCTTTATATATATATATATTATTCATCCATTGGATTTGGTAATAAAAAAATATTAACATTTCATCATAGAGGTGGCCGTCCACACATACGTATGGATGCCATTATCATTTTCATTTAGTTGAAATGTTGGAAATAAAATGATATATTATCTTATAAGAATTATATCTATTTCATTAATATCATAAATATTTCATATATATCGAATATATTCATTGAAATTATACTTATTTCCTTATATGTGAAAAATTAGTAAAAATGAATCACATTGCTTCGTGAGGCACTACTACGCCAAACACATTAGTGATGTTATTGCGTCCTCCATGAAATTGAAATTAAGAAGTTATATGTGATGAAATAATTCTAGAAGTAGAATTATTATAAAAATATCATATATAATCATTACATAAATCATTATAGCTAGTATTGAGAGGTGATGATGAAAAATGAATTACATCGGTTCGTAAGGCAGAAGTCTTTTATACACATGAAAGTTGGTTTATTTTATCATATGATGGATGATGATATGGATTTAGGATATAAAATAATCATAATAAAGTATCAATATTTGGGAGATAAGGGTGTTTTTATATCAGAAAAATTAATGAATAATTAAGAGTTTTTGAAGCTGAAATGTGATAAAATGTATAGTTAACCACATTACCTTATTTCAGATAATATTCACACGTTAGTTCCAAATTCCTTATTAAGAAAACTTTATGATCAAACCATTTAAAATCCTATTTTTTGAATTACTATATTCCTATAACCCACATTTTTATCATTATTTTGTTGGGGTGTATCGCATATTATTTCAAGTAGAGAGAAAATATTTTTGGGAAAATATGGGTCGTGAAAGGTTGGTACATGGTTTACCCAACCCATTTTCCCACCCAATAAAATCTAGACAAATCAGGAGAGTGTTCTTTTGTATTATAAGAGAATAATTTGTAAAATCATGAAATATCATTGATTAAATATTACACCCAAGTATAGGGTCAGACATATAGGTTTTTTAGTTTGTCTAACCATGAAGCTCATCCTAGGAAACCATGTATATAATGTTTTTTAATTATGAGAAGTGTTACTAAAAACCCACTCAAACTACTCATAAAACCTTACCCTAGTTATCTTTAATTTAATTGTTTTTATATATCTTGATAACAAATATTTCCACCTCCAAACCTATTCCTAGTCAGGTTGAAGAGTGGAAGATCTTGTTTGGTCCCTCTCCAGTATGTGATTATTCACCTGATCTTTCCCTCCTTCTCTCCCTTTAATTCTGAATAGGGTCCATAAGATCATCATTTTATATATGGATCTGAAATCCATTGATTCAGATCTTTATTTTAGTTTTTAGATCTTTTTTCTATAGTTCTTCATTGGAAAATCCCATTGTGGGTGTTGACTATCGACACTATAATTAAAGTTATGTGGTTTTGTTTTAGTTTATCCATATATTTAAACATTAATTTTCCTAAATGGATGTATATTTCATTCAATTGAATTATGAAAACCAAATTTTCTACGAATTGGAATTGTAAAATTAATTGGTATGAATTTTGGGAAAATCCCCAATTACATTACAATCAGAAACTCATTTTTAAATTGAAATTTTTGGAATTTTTTAATTGATGTGTGAAATGATTTTGGGGAAAAATATCTGAAATTGATTTGTTAAAAACAAATGATTGGTTTTATTTTAGAATGCATGACTTGATGAGAACCATGTATTATGTATTTTAATTTTATTGTCATTTTTAAAAGGAAATGTGGGAAAATGAACTGTGAATTAGGAATTGTTGTAAATGAAATGATTTCCCCTTTTTCAATTGATTGATTGACTAAGAACATTCTACCCTGGGTACCTAGTAGATTTTTTGGAAGAAGGATTCTAGAATTGTAATTCTATAAAAATATATTGGAAATGTAAACAATATCAAAAATATAGGTATGCATATTAGAATACATATTGAATGTTGATGATTACAATTTTTATGATCTCGAGGGATGTCTGTACACGTATTTCATGATCACTAATATTAGTGTGTGAGGATCCTATAACATTGAACTACTGTATGACATGGTAGATAAATATGGTTCTTATAGTGACTATTTTGATATTAAATTCCTATTTTTTTGAAACTAAATTACTCATTCCTAGTGATTTATATGAATTTTTTTAATATTTTTACTTAATCCATTTTATAAGAGTTTTTCCATCATTTTGATATTATGAATGTTTTATTTTAAATATGAAAATGTGCTTAAATAACTATTTTTTAATAAAATTTGTGATTTTGATTATTAATATGTAATTTTATTATGAAAAACATAGTGATACCCTACCAGGATTTTTTTCACACAACCTACCTTTTCCTTTTAGAATCTTTAGATATTATTCTTCCAAGTCTGAGAAAAGGGAATGAACCACATGGAGGAGTTATATCTTCATGATCACTTGGTATATTGTGTGATGAATTCATTGGGACATTGATATTTTTATTTCCAAATTTTGAGTACTTTGGTGTTTTACTATTTGGTTTTTTATCTACCAGTTTGGTTTTCATTACTATTTCATTGATTTTTTTAGCATACTAATTTGTTTATTTATATTATATGGTTTTGGTTGAAAACAATTCACAATTTTTTCATATATTTTGAATTGTTCTTATGGAAACCCCATTGGGATCAAGAGTACACTTTTGGTTATGTATGTATTGGATCAGGTATCAATGTACCAGGGTCCATAGGATGGATCATGAAAAACATATATAAGTATTGTAAGTTTTACATCATTCCATGATGTCAATATGTAGTTTTTGATATTTTCTTAGAAAATGAGGTAGTTCCACGGGATTTATTGGCCCGATCTCATCGTAATGCATTATAAGTGACCATGAGTCATTTTGGAAATGATTCATGAGTATTAGTTTTTTAATTTTCAATATATTTTATTTATATTATATAAAAATCTAAATATTGATATCTACATAATGGGATTAATTTCCTTATTTATATTGTTTGATTATTGATCTGAGAAATATTCTGATGAATTTTAGGTTATGTGTTGAAATTTTGTAGAATCCTTCATTTGAGAAGATGTGTGAAAAGGATCAAGGAGTAATATATATAAGAATAACATATAGATAATCCTATCATGGACCAGAATTAGGTTGAGGTTATTGTGTGTGTTTTTCATGCTTTGGGAATGCAGATGCACCCATTCTTGTTGAGGATCTAGTTGTGGAACCTCATAAGGATACATTCAGGTCTAAATTTTTGGAGTTACTTCACTAAAATCCACCAATATATCATGGTTATAATAAACCTAAATAGTTCGAGGACTAGATGATAAATAGATAACATCTTTTTAGTTCATAGAAACTCATGAGTTAATGATGGTGAAATGTTCATCCTTTAAGCTGAAAGGACCTATTATGATATATTGGGACTTTATGGTTATAGTGATGATGTATGATATTTTTGAGTTAAAGGAAATCTATTTATTCTTTATTGACTACTTCTATCAAGATATTATGTTTCTTACTAAGGCTATTGAGTTTTTCATTCTGGATTAGGAAGACCAGACTGTGATAGAATATGAAAACAGATTCATCGAGCTTATTATTTTTTCACCTGAGATTGTACTAGATGAGAATATGATTTATAGACTGTTATATTTAGAGATTTGATCTAATATTTATTCTCATGTATTCATGTTGAACTCTTCTTCTCGGGATTATGATTTTTTTAGTGTTTATTATAGAGATGATACTTTTTTACATTAATATTACATCTTTTTAATGGTTAACAACATAATAGAGTTACAAAACATGGATATAATGGTCCAGTGTCTAGTAAAACATGTTAACATAGGAAAATATTAAATAATAAAAAAATAAATATTTTTTTACTCTTTTTCCTCATGAATCTTAATGGTCTGCATGTTAACCTTAGTAAAAGTAATCACATGAGGATATATATCAATGGAATGGGTCTGATAAAAGGCCTATAAGAGGATTTAGAAAGACATTAATAAATATAACATGCGGTGAGAAAATTTATCATCATGAAAAAATAATCATGGTATCATAATAATAATCATGATTTTAATCATTAGATAAAGTTATGTAATGTGGAAATGCATAGAAGTGGAAAATCATGTCTTAGAGGTCAAATACCACACATAGTTGTGAATAAATCTAGCATTATGTTCGCTCAAAACATATGTGTATAAAAATAATATCATTATTGGGAATACATATAGAAACCTTTTCACACATATTTCAAATTATCTTATTAGATACATCACATTAACCAATGAAATAGAGTGCTATATAATTCTAGTTGCACCTATCACATTAGAATATTTACGTAATCATTATTTCTAAATAGGATGTATATCAATCTATTATATAAAACAACCCATGGAAAGAAAAATGGATTTAATGAGAATTAATTAAAGTGCACATTAATTAATAAAAAATTTGGTTACCAAAATTAAATTGAAATTACATACATTATATAAGAATCATTACTCTTTAGTGAAGAGGAAACACTCTCAATATATATAAAACATGTGTTTATATGATGTTGAGTTCTTTTGTAAAAATGTTTTCAGTGAAAATAAATCATATTGGGAACATGTTTATACCATAGAAAAAAGGTAAGAGTAAAGAAATTATATATTTGTAATATTAACATAACATCAACACTGAAATTCATTATGAAAGATGAATAACCCCGTGAAAGGAAATTGGGTTTGAGGATCCCCTTACCTAATGTTTAAATAAATTATGCACATTAATATCTAGGATATTAAAATTAGATTGACAAATTAATAAATATTAATCCTCTTATACAAGTATTTTAATTATTTTAATTTTATTATATTCGTTTATATCCATTATGATGTGTTATAGAGTTTATTTTCATTGTTCATGTGTTTCCATTATCTTGACTTTCATGATTGGTTCACTTGTATACATGTACAGACGATCATGTAGAATTTGGTTAACTATCCAGAATTAAAATTATATGTTTTAATTTATTTATATTTATTTAATTTCTCTTATATGTTATTATTTTTTCTTGATATTAGTATGATTAATTTGATAAAATTTTAATTATAATCATTTAAATTAGTTTTTTCAGTTTTCAATCACAACAAACTCGTTTTTTTATTAAATAATATTATATATATGTTATTTACATGACACAAATAATGTAAAAAATAAATTATACAATATTTTTCAACCATTATAATGGTTTTATGACCATTCATGAAGGCGATAAAGGAAAATTAAAACTTGTCTTCCCTAACAGTGATAAGTCATCACCTCACTTAGGAAATTTTCATTTATAGAATAAATTGAATAGAAGAGGAGGTTTGATGATGGATTATTTGATTGAAATAATAAAATTACATATATAAGATACTAGTTTTATCATTCTACTTCTATGAGGGTAAGTTAGGAGGGAATACCAAAAGAAATTAATTTGAAATGAAATTAAAAGAAAACAGATGAGGATTTTACTTCTTTATCTTTTTCAAATTGAAAACCTCTTTAGGGAAATCATATTTTCTAAATTGTTGTTAAAAACATCTCTTGTACTTGGGGAAGGTGTTTGGGAAGTGTAGTGGGTTGAAATTTGAAAATATTCAAGGATTTGGATGCATGAGGTTAAGAGTTGGTGAGGTGTGGTATTTATAGTGGGAGGGGAGGAGTGTTTTTTATTATTGTATACATTAGTTTAGTATATTGGCTCTAGAAAATGAGTAGTTATAATTACCAAGACTAAATATAATAATGGGAGAGTTATCGTTCGATATTATGAGCTTAAATCCTCCATACATTTTCTATGAACTAATAATTAATGTTTTTGTTAAATTACATACAATTATTATATTTCACTTTCCACAATGAATTATTCAATTTTATAGAAATATAAAAAATTCACCCCAAATTTTTTTTTACAAGGATCACTCAAAAATGAACTACATTTTATGAAAATAATTTTCACAATATGATATATTAAATTTTTCATTAATATCATCTTTTACATGGAAAATATTGATTTTAAAATTATTACTGGATTTAAAACACTTTGAAAAACTAATTAAGGGATCATAAAATTTATATTATAATTATAAGACAATAAAAATATAAATTTATGAATATTGTTTTAAATTAAAATTTCACGAAAATCAATCTTTTGATTATAAAATTATAAATAAACATTTTTGTTTTATAAAAATTACAACACTTAATTTTCCATTATTAAAACATTTATTTACTTATAATATCATATAATTATATAATATTATTATTTATAAGTTTTATAAATTTCATTTATACTTTCATAGATGAGGTCACAATTCTATTGTATGAATTATTGTTCCTAATAGTCATGTTACAATTCCAAGGGTCAAGTTACTATTCCATAGGGATATGTTCTATAATTTCATTAAATATTACTTATTTTATTCATCAATTTTAGGGATTTTATTTTTATTGGGATCTCTATTTTATATATGTGTTTTATACTATGAAACATAATTATAAGAAGATAATCAATTCCAATGATTAAATTTTGGGTCATTCCATTATTCATCCCATTTGAAAAATATCACTAAAAATTTATTATTATATAAACATGTATGAGAGCTTATCCATCATCACATCCTCTCATTTCCATGATTCCTTCCCATACTTAAGGTGTTGCTGTAGTGCTTTGACCAGGTGAGTAGCCTTATTGCATAGAATTTTATCTCTATGGTCCAGGATCTTCATTGCCAACTCCTTGTACGAGAGATCATTTTCTAGCTATGCCACTCCCGAATTTAGTACATATGAGGGATATGGTATGTACTTATTCAAGAGGGATACAAGGAATAAATTGGGTACTTGATACATTGTTGGTGGATGTTATAGTTGATGGGTGACAACTTCTACATGATCAATAATCTAGAATGTTCCTATGTACCTAGGACATAGCTTTCCCTTCTTCCCAAATATCATTATTCTCTTCCATGTAGATATGTGGAGGAATGCCATGTCTCTAACTGTAAACATTAGGCATCATCGAAGATTTTATGTATAGTTCTTCTATCATCATGGGGATTCATTAATGTGATATAGAATGGTTTTCACCTTATCTACCATTTTTCGACTATTTCATATCCTCATAGCATATTTTCACTGGCTTCATCCCAGAATATAAATGTTTAGCATCATTTACCATAAAGGGCCTCATATGGAGCCATTTGGTTTCTCTAGTGGAATATATTATTATAGGATAACTCAATCATAGGTAGATATTAGTATCATACTCCTTTAAAATAATTAGAACATGTCTTCCAGTGTGTAAATAATCTAATAATATTGGCCCCCATTTTGAGGATGATAAGACTTAATGATGTTCATCTATATGTTTAGAGATTGTTGGAAACACTTCTAGAACATAGAGGTTAATATTAGATCATGATCTGATAAAACCGATAGTGGAATTCCATTCAATCTTACCATATATCTGATTTATATTTATATTTCTATATCCATTGATAAGTCCTGTTGAATTATAATAATGTCTGTTGTCTTTGTAATATGATACAAAAAACACATATAGAATTATTTTAATATCGATGACATCATAATACCGGTGAAAATTTCCATTCTTAGGTTTTCTAATTTCCATGTTGGTTTTGTAGTGGATGATTCATCCCCTTAGATGTTTTCATTTTAGCCTTCACTTGTTAACATACCAGTCACATTGATGTATATTTAGTGATCTCATACTTCATATTTTCTCACCTATAGTTCAATTGAACATCTGGATACATATTTGTGATTCATAGTTAAATAGAGAAATTTGGGTAATGAGTATCACTTAGAAGATCTTGTTTTATATTTGGATGGACTGTACACATAGTCATGACCCAAATATTTCAACTCACTCCACATAAATTTTTAACTCTGATGATTTCCCTTTTCACATGCCTTCCATCACCTTATGAATTTCAACACTATTTCAATGAGCATCATTTATTTTCTCCATGAGGTATGGTTGAGAAATAATTTGATAATGGAATGATGATGTTCCATCCTCAATGATTCCCATGTAATTCCTTTTAAAATATAAGAGGATTGGATCCTTCTCAATTATCATCATTGATAATGTTTCATGAGCCTTTATACATAAAGAATCCACTATATTCATCACAATTAAAATATGTTAGTGGATTGAGCAATCAAAAACCTTGATGAGCTCTAACCATATCCACTAGTTCATATTAGTATCCTTCAATGACAATATATGATTAAGGATATTATGATTAGTATATATTTCACACTTTATCCCATAGAGATAATGCCTCTATATTTTCAACATGATGATCAGAGATGGAAACACCAGATCATTAATGGGTTAGTTTTTCTCATGAATTTTTATTATCCTTGAGGCATATGCTATAACATTATTATTTTTCACAACTACATAGCATAAGACATTATTTGAAGAATTTTTTTACCACATTTTGTTCACCCTTATCATTAGATTGAGTATAGGCATAGTGATATGCCTCCTTTATAACTCTTTGAAGTAGTCCTAACATTCACTATTCCATAAAAACATTTCTCCCTTCCATGTCTTCTTGGTTACTGGGTTTTTCATTAATGAGTTTGTCTTTAAAAAATTCTTGTAATACCCATCTAGACTAAGGAAACTATGGATATCAAATATAGATGTTGTCATGTGCCACTCTTTGGTTTCCTTTATCTTCAAAGTGTCCACATATATTCAATTACAGGTGATGAAATTCCGTCAAACTGATTCATCTTCCATCAATAACTCATATTTATAGTAATTTTCATAATTTGTATCCTTCCCAAAGCCTTTAAAAAATTATTCAAATGACCCTCCATCTTCCCCTTTGTCTTACATTATATCAGAATACCATCGATAAAGGAAAAAAATATTTACTGGGTTAATATGTAAATATTATATTCATTAACACCCTGAATATTGATAGAGAATTAGTTAACCTGAAAGTAATCACTATGAACTCAATGTTTCCATACATCATTCGAAAGGATTTATTTATATTATCTTCTTTACCCGCATTTAAATGTTGATATACCAAACAAAGATCTACCATAGATAAATACTCGGCCCCACACATTTGATTGAATAGGTCATATATATGGGGAATGGGATACATGTTCTTTATCATTATGTTGTTGACCTCACAATAATCAATGTAGTGGTCCATTGATCCATCCTTCTACTGAATGAAGATGACCAGCGCACCCCATGGTTAATCACCCAGGCATATGAAACCATTTTCTTGATTCTCTGGTAACTACTTATCCAGTTCTACCAAATCAATTGTAGACTATCTTTATGGTTTGCCAAAAATTGGTATAGATCCAATAATATGTTCAATTGATAACTTAACCTCTCGGTCAATAGGAACACAACACAATTCAATATGGAACGCGTTATTGTAGTCCCTCATAATGGGCATGTCCTCAATCATGATTCTCTCATTTTTCATAATAATTTGATCTATATATAATTTATCATAAGTTAATAATATCCACATTTGAGATGATGGTTCTAAATGAGATTCATCCTCATCCTTACAATAGAATAAAATTATATGCCTCATGATGTGAAGAATGATATCCCATTCCAAGTAGTTGATGATGAATTTTTATTAAGATAGCCTATATATGCACAATATATCGTCAAACTCCACCAGTGAATGTAATATAATATTTCCTGGAGTTTTGATCCAGAAACAATAACTGGGTAGGAGTATTATACATTAGATTCAATAATTTCTACATTATATATTCTTATTGATATCTAAAGCTCTATATAATGAGGTTGAGATTGAATTGTTCTACTAAACATTCAATATATGAATGAATGTGTAAAACCATAATACTATAATGTCATTTCTATTCATTATTGAATAACCATCGTACCTATCAGCAAATAATTTTCTGGATCCCCCTCAAAAGTATTGATTTCATAATTTTTCCCTTTCTCTTTTGGTTTTAGTGGATGCTAACGCTGATTACCATCAAGGAGTCGATGTTTAGTGAATTGGATAATATAATGATATTTCCCCCTATAGTTGTATAATTGAACCATGGGGGTGTTCTTCTTTTATACACAATATTTTATAGCTTCTTCATTTATCATCGACATTCATGAGCTTGGTGTCCTTCTCTCCCACACATGAAACATTTCCTAGTCCCTTTTAGAGAATTCACATGATGCATCTTCCCAAATTTTTGACAAGTGAGTGGTTGAGTTTTCTTTCCTCCTTTTTCATTACATCCCTCAGCTTGGATCTTTGTTATTTCCTTCCTAACTCCATAAATATGGTACCATTCTATAAACTCCATCTCCACTTTGAGAGCACATAGAAAACCATCTTCATAACTCCCAGACTCTCTAATTGTTTTAGCCTTTTGATGTTGTGGGTTTATTAAACAAAATAATATCTATTTTTCTATCATTTTTGATAAAAAATCCTAAGGAATTCCTTTTAATCCTCATGAATATTGGTTCTTAATCCATGATATATTAACATTACTTTTTCATCACCTCTATGAATTATATCTCTATATCTTTCCAAAGATTTTGAGGGAAATAAATAATAACAAATATTTACTTAATGTCTTATAACTACATCTCTTCAATATGAACTATTGTGTTGGTTTTCTTAATAATCACCCACCAATAGTTGACCTCTCTAACTAATTGATAATTAATAAGAGTAACCTTATCTATATCAGACAAATAAATCATAGAAAATAATTTTTGTTTTCAGTTGACAAACTGTTCTGTGACTAATGGATCAGAAGATCCACTAAACGTCAGTGGTTGTTGCAATATAAATAACCGATAGCCATTTTCTCCCTCTTAGGGGGGAGGTGGATGTTCCAAATTATTTATGTTATTTTTCGTAGCCTAAACATCTAGTAAATAATCTCTGTTAAATTTTCAACTCCACCTCCCAAGGAATTGGGGAAGTCATTAGTGATATCATTTCATTGTCCCTTGGATGAGTTGTTGTCATGGATTCTTCTAGTTCCCACCATTTTCAAAAATAGAAAAGGTATGAACAGATCATAAGTAAGACAGTAAAGAAAAAATAATTTTTCCATTTTAAAATTAACTCTATGAAATATGTTATATGATCCCTATGTTATTCATTTTACCAATACTAAGATTCATGGGTTCTTACATATACATACTCTCATACATATGGATTTTCAATAATTTTTTCTAACACTAATTCCGAAATTATCGAAACTATGCTCTAATACAAACTATATAGACCCTACATTTCTTACTTTATATTAAATCATTTTAATGGTAAAAATAATAATAATGTTATAAAAATGGATTAAAATGTTTATTCTCTTATGGAATTATATAAAAAAATATTACGTAATAAATAATAAATATAATTTAATTCCTTAATATAATGATTCTTAGTGTCTTGTGTGTTCTCTTTAGTAGTAGCAATCACCTAAAGATATACATCAATGAAATGGGTGAGCTAAAATCCTAGTAAGAGGATAGAGAAAAAAAAGAGAAAATATGACATGGAGAGAGAAAAATAAAAATAATAATAACATAATCATGGGATTATCATCATAATCATTCGTGGAATAATTAGTTAATGGAATGGGTTGTTAAAATGCCTAAAAATTAAATAAAATGTCATTGTTGTTAAATATCATACAATGTTTTGAACAAAGTTAGCATCATGATCATGCATAACATATGTGTATAACCATATCATAATCATTATGAAAAAATATAACATCATGTTAACACATATCTCACATTATAAAAGGAGATACATTGCATTACTCAATTCATTGGAGCTTTATATAATTTCAGGAACACATGTTACATCACAATGTCTATATAAATTTGAATTCCACATGGAATGTATGATAATATTTGAAATAAAATAACCCAAGGAATTTAAATTCATTTAATGGATGTTTATAATGTACAAATTCATGAATAAACAATGGGTTTACCAACATAACCATAGAATTTAAAAAATGCTATAAGAATCATTAATCCTAAGTGAAGAAGAAACAATCTCAAGAGAAGTAAAATAAGATTTTATAGAAAGAAGATTGATTACGGAATAAACAATGCATTTAAAAAAAGATTGGAAAAATGTAAATATTCGAAATAAAAGGTAATATCAAATAACTTATATTTGATAAATATTAACAGAACATCCACACTGATTTTTTGCATGACATAGGAATTACCCAATGAAATGATATTGGGTTCATGGATCCCCTTATATTATGTATGAATGATTTATTCACTATAATATCCAATATTTTCAAATTAGTTTGATTAATTAATAAATATATAACCTATTATACATTTATTTTATTGAATACTATTTAATTAAAATCTTTTATGGCCACTACGATGACTTATAGAGTTTAATCTCATCATTTGGGATTGTTTGTATTCTTTGTTTTCATGATCGGTTCACTTGTATACATTTATAGAAGATCATGTAAATCTGAGTAATTATCATGAATTGAAATTTTATGTTACTATTTATCCCCAATAGGTTTAATTGGTCTTATATTTCTTTCAGATATGAGGAAGACTCGTTAGATAAAATGTTAATGATAATCATCTAGATATGTTTTGTTAGTTTTCAATAAAAATGTATAAGTTTTATTTTATTATTTAATATTTTTATATATGTTAGTTCCAAATCATAAAAAAAAAATATAACATTTATTTTAAAATATATTTCAATCATTATAATTTTTTTGTGACCAGATTTGAGGTAGTAATGGAAAACTAAAACATTTCATCATTGAATGCGATAAATAATCACCTTAGTGATGATGTTTTTATTTTTATAATAAATGGGACAATATAAAGGGTTTCATGATTAATTTTTTCATTAACAAAATAAAGTTATATTATATATATTATAATAGAGATATCATGCCATATGGATGAGGTTAGGTGAAAAAATAATAATAATAGAGAAGAACATGAAAATAAGATAAAATAAAACATAAGATAATTTTACCTCGTGAACTTCCTATTATTGAGAAAATCCTTAGGGAAATTTTATTAGTATTTTTTTGAGAAAAAAGTCCCATGGACATGGGTAAGGGTATTAGGAAGAGGATTTGAAGAATTTTTACTTTATTCAAGGTTTTGGAGCTGTGAGGATAATAGGTGGTGAAGGTGGTATTTATAGTTGGAGGAGAGGAGTGTATTTGATTATTTCATACAATAGTTTATTATTTTTGTTCATGACTATGAATAATTTTCATTAACCTAAATAAATTAAATAAAGGGGTATGAACTATCTATGATTATGTTCTTACATCATCCATACATGAACTATGACACAATAATTCATTTCACTGTTAAATATTTTAAATTACCTTATTTCACAATTCACAAAAATTATACTATATTAAAAAAATACATAAAACTCACCATAACCATTGATAAACATGTATAATTTAAAAATGAACTCAATATTATAAAATAATTTTTTAATTGTGCAAAAATTTATTTTTAATTAAAAGAAGAATTTACATGGAAAATATTGATTTGGAAATATAACTTATTTTATAACAGTTTGAAAAATTAATTAAAGTCTCATAAAATTTATATTATAATTTTAATAAAATTAAATTATAAATATATTTTATGAAAATAAATTTTATTTTAAATAATTATATTAATTATAATATTATAAGTAATCATTTATGTTATATAAAAATACCAACACTTAATTTATAATTTCTTAAAAAACTTATTTTCTGATACTGTGATATAATTATACCATATTAACATTTAAAATATGCATTTATTTTATTTATACATTCATATACTAGTTTAATATTCTATTGGATGAATTACTACTCCTAATGGTGATGTTAATACTCAAAAGGGAATGTTACTATTCCATCATGATAGGTTCCTTAATTTCCTTAAATATTACATAATTCAATATCCATTTTAAGAATGAAGTTTTTATTATGATAACCATGATATCTGTGTGTTTTTTAATATCTATCATATTTATAATGAGTAAAAAATTCAATTGATAATGATTTGGGTTTCTAAATTTATGCTTGAACTGGATCTAGCTGCTATGTAAGGTTTCATAGGAGTTTTTTGCACTCCCAATGTTAGTTCTATGAGTTCTTATAAAAGGATGAAAAATAGTGATGAGTCTCATAGAGGATTATGGAAGAATGGTTCCCCTATACCATCCTCAATTATTGGTAGAGTCCATATGGATCATTTCCATTATGGAAATCATGGTCATTAAAAATGGGTTTTCACTAAGGCACCCAAGATTTGAAGCACCTATGGATGTTTAGAAAACCTGAAAAAGTTATACTATATCTTTTAATTCCCAAATATTGGAATGTTCACATCATCACCAATGATTACTATATTTCAATCATATGATGAATTATATAAGGTGTTACCACCATAGTCATATGGAAATAATCTTCTTCATGTTTTGGATTAATGTACAGAGGAAGGATAAATGATCCCAGTTACAAAGAGATGTACCAATAATATAGTTTTATATTTAGTGACATTATTAAATGATTATAGTGAATCACATTAATTCATTTGGTCTTTTATTATGATCTTATTTTATCTTAAAATGGATATTTTATCTTATATGATGCATATTACTACACCCCTTTGAATAAAGAGGGAGATGGGTATCTGGTGTCCTTCTTGTGAGTTCTCTATAACTGATATTGACATTCCTTGGGATTCTCTATTACTCAACATAAAAACTATTGATTTCATTTTTGGTATTCATTGGATCATTTTTAATAAATCTATAATTTATTATTATCTTCGACATGTCTCCTTTATAGCACCTGATGGGGTGTGTCATTTCTTTTAGGGAGTTTGTGACATGAGGTTGTGTATATCTGAACCCTCTTATATAGATTTTGGAAATATAATATCAGTGATCACTTTTTATTTGGATTGGTAATAATTGAGTGATGATCACCCTCCATTTTTCGTTGATTTTACCAGCATTTTTCCTTTTTACTACTCTAGACATCAAATGGTGTGGAAGGTAAATTTTTTATGTTCACATATAACCTACAACTGAACCATTGTCCATACCATCATATAGTATAGAACCAAAATATGTGAACGAGTTCAAGAATCAATTGGATTTATTTTTAGAGAAATGATTTATATTACATAGTTTTTAACCTCTAGTGGCACATATTATCTTTATTATTAAATATTATGTAACAATTAAGCATTTCATTAAATAAACGAAACATAATCGATTTATATTAAAGAAAAAGTATTAATTTCCCCCAGATTTATGATTTGATTAACTAGTGGAATAGGAAGATGTGGTTTTAGAATATTGATCACAAATCTGATTATCACCTGTTGATAATAATGGAATCTTAAATTTATAAATCCAAATTCAGGAGAAGTTATGGTCAAGATGAGTATATTTTCAGTGCATTTGGTTAAACCAATGCTCCTCCAGTATTTATAGATTTTATAAACATGATCATCCTTGAGTACCACAACACATTTGTGGTGGTGTCTATAAGGTATTCCTTGGTTTAATATAAGTTTGAGGAGGAACACATGCATAATTGGATATTAGTTCTGTAATTATTGAGAAATTAAGAACAATTTTCTAAGATATTAAAATTTGATTTTTGGATTTTTGAAGTGATCCTTTTGGGGCATGTGGTCTCAGAATGTTGTTATTACGTTAATCATGTAAAGGTGAAATCAATTATGAAATTAGAGAAAATGTGAAATGATTTTATGATTCAGATCATCTTTGAATTAGCTAGGTGTTATAGTTGGTTTGTAAAGGATTTTTCAAACTTAGATTCTCTAATAACTACTCTCACTCATAAAGGGGTCAGTATTTCATTGGATTATAAATGTCAGAATTTTTTTATTGAACTGAACTGTATTCATACTTCTACACCAGTGCAGACTCTTCTATTGGATATGTAGTCTTTTTAGATGTGTCAGGTTCATGTTCTAGATATTTTCCTTTTTAGGGTGATCATGTCATTGCATAGGGCTCTCAACATCAAAGGTAACATGAGAATAATTCCATGACTTATTTCCATTGACATTGATTTTTTATTCATGTTCATAAGAGTTGTAGGCACTAAATTTTTTTATAATGGTTCATTATGTATTCCAACCACAAGAGAATGGGATATATCTCCTCTAAAAAATATTTGAATATCTACCAGAGGTGATACGTGGAGTACCTGAAATCCAGTGATTTTCACATCACCTATACCCAGGGGAAAGAGAATGTTATTGTCAAATCATTGAGTGTGAATCTTCCAACACATGTTTTGAAAGAATCATCAAAATAATTGAATATAAATTCCCTTTTTATAGTCTTATCTAGGATTTCTAGAAATAGGGGATGAGGTAGTTTGGGATAGTGCTTATTTAATCACTACAACTCTTGTGATGATTCTTCAGGAAAAAAAACACGATAAAGAGTTCCATAGCCTTAGAGAAACTATTTATGGAGGGCTGAACGTTTTCAAGTGGTCTTTTCCAAGGAGGGATTCTATTTTTTCATTATAATAATATTATTCCATTACCTATGAAGAAAATTTTATTGTGGAATTTACATGATTCCTAGTTGGGTTTTCACACAGGAACTAAAAATATGTTTAATGATATGTGGTGTTTTTTATGGTGGATATGTATTAGACATGGCATTGTGGATATTAACTATCATTGTAACATAATAAAATAGGATAGAAATGTGTATCATATGAATTTGTGATTTCTTTAGACACCGCCAGTATAGCATCCCCATCCTATTAACATATTATTAAACAATTATAAAAATAATTATCCAAAAAATACAAATAAAGGATCATAATTTCTAGAGTATTTGGATGACTAAGTACAAAATTGTAAAACATGAAATCAAAATGAAAAAATAATTTATTTAATCTCTATAATGATCTGATAACATCCTTTTAGGTCTTATATTTTTTTAGGATAACATGATAAATACATGAACAAAGGGATGAGCTAAAAATCATATAAGGTAATAAAAATGGGAATAAAGTGTAACACACTATTTAGAAGGAATAACATGATAAATCAAGAGTCATGGAACATGAATAATCTTATGTAATTATATAACATAGATTGTGGAATAATATTATCATTGAAACATATGAATGTCACATAAACATATAACATGATGTAAAAAGGAGACAAGGTTGACTACCAAGACAATATCACATGGTGGAAAAAATCCCATAAAGGAATTAGGTTTACTCCATATCCCAACATGACGTCTCATAAGACTAAACAATTACCAATGAATTAGATAAATATCTATGAGGACCCATCATAACATACAAATGAATTTTTTTTCACGTGAATAATAAATCAAAAGTAATAAACATAAGGGTTACCCATGGATGTAAATCGGTATCATAATCAAGTCACATGGAATAACCAAATAAAACACTATGATAGTGTATAATATAGAATGGAATTAAATCATACATGTGAATTAATAATGGGAAAAGAAATAGACCACGATAAATGTTTTCTAAATGAAGTGAAATCTTATAAAAAATGTGCTTACGAAACATTAGAAATGTCCAACTTCAGCGTGGTTTAATGAAAAATATTAAAGTTCCTTTAAAGAGGAAAATGAATAATTGTTTGTACAAAGCCATAAGTGAACTATGATTTTTCCATGATTGAATGTTGTATTTTAGAATAATAATGGTTGATTAACATAGATTATGGAGTTTAATTAATAATGAGTATGAAATGGGAAATTTCCCATTAATTAGGGTTTCTTATCAGAAACATTGAGAATAGAACCTTAAAAAATATATATTTCCCTATACAATAAGGATAAAATTATTTGGATGGAAAATTTTATGCCTCATAAATAGATTTTATAATATTCAATTAAGAATAATGATAAAATAAATGAGTTTAAATAGAGGGAAATTGTAACCTGATTGTAATTTGGGGGTTCAAAGAGATCCCTAACCATATGTGAGAACGTGTTATTAACATTCACTTAATTTGCAACATAATAAAATTTTATTCATTAATAATTTAATTCATAAATAATTGAAAATATATTTCATTTTTTTTGAAATTTTATTTTTTTAGTTTATGAGTATTCTGATGGGTTATATTGTTTATTTGTTTTTATTTCAGGTGTGTTCAGTTCATGATTTTATCATCGACGAACTTGAGTTTAATTCTGGGAGTTCTGGTAAAATAAAAGAATATCTATATAAGTTGAATTATGTTAAATTTATTCACATCCATAATTTTAAATGTCTAATATATGACTTTTCTTTCTAGTATGAGGTTGATACATTAGATAGAACATTAATGAAATTTTTTTTGTTTGTTTTGGTGGTTTTTCAAACATCACTAACTAGTTTTGTTTTATTAATTAATAAGATAAGTATATATTAGTTATAGAACATGAAAAAAGTTATACAATTAATTTTAAAATATTTTTTAACAATATTATGGTTTTATCAACAATAAGGGATGCATCAATGGAAAACAAAAACTCATCCTCTATAAAAGTTCTGAATTTCCACATCATGGTTGATGTTTTCATTTTTAGAAAAAAATTATATGACAAGAAACTTAATGATGGATTTTACACAATAATAATAACATTATAGTATATAAATTAAACAATAATTTTTATCATATCTTGAATATGTGTGGTGATTGGTGGATAAGAAATAAAAATAATCTAAAAGAAAAAGAATGAGGATTTTTCCTCTTGAATGTCATGTCCTTGTGAACATCCTTAAGGAACATTTTTTCTTACTCTTGGTGAAAATATAAATAATATGACATGAGGAAGATGTTTGGGAGAGGAATTTGTTAAAATATAAGTAACCTCTATTTCTAAGAAGGTGTGAGGAGAAGAGGTGGTGAGGGGTGGTATTTATAGTGGGAGGAGATCGATGTTTTTTATTATTTTATTCATTAAATTATTATTATGGTTCAACACTATAAATTGGATTAGATATTGTGAGAAATTATAGTAAAAATTTCATTTTTTCTCGAACAAAATTGTTATTCCATCACCCATGATTGAAAATATTATGTATTTGGCATTAAATGTTAAATTCTATAAATTATTGTATTTCAATATTCACAAAAAAAAACTCTTTTTGAGAAATCCATAAAAGTTTACCCAACCATTTTTTTACATGTAGATTTAAAAATTGGACTCCCTATTGGGACATATTTTTCTATATATGAAAAAATTAATATTCAATTTTAATTTTAATTTTTTCAAATAATAAAAATTCTAATATTATAACAAAATTTGTGACACTTTGAAAGATAAACTAAGGTATCATAAAATAATCATATAATCATAAGAATGTAAAATATTAATTTATGAATATATTTAAAAAATTAACAGTTCTACAAAATATTTATATTATATATAAAATTATAAATAATAATTTTCATTTTACAAAATTACTAACACTTAACTTATATTTTTTTAAACATTTATTTTATTATTACAATATATAAATATATCATATTTTAATTTAAAATATTCCTATATTTTATTTATACATTAATAGGTGTGGTTACAATTTTATTTCCTGAGTTACTATTCTTAATGGGCATATTACTATTCCAACAGTCAGGTTATTATTCCATCATTATAGGTTACATAATTTCTATAAATTTGACTTATATCATTATTCATTTATGATAATGGTTTTTAGTGGGTTTTATATGTTATTTTTCTTTATTATAGTATATATAACAAAATTATACAATGGGATATTCCAATGATAATATTTTTTGTTATTACATCCTTCCCACTAATTTAAATTTCACCCTAGAAATTTCATTTTATATACTATGGAAAAAAGGGATTTAATTTCTCCTCCATCATCTCCTCTGGTTGCAATGTCACCTATTCAAACTAACGATTCCTCGAAAACAAATTAAATGTTATGTCATATTTTCATAGGTATTTGTCTCTACAGTTCATGATCTTCATAGGTAGCATAACATTTAAGTGGTCATTCTCTAATTTGTACCACCTCTGATTATGTACATGTGGGGGGTTAGGTATGTACTTCCATAGGAGAGGTACGTGGAACACCTCTTGAACATGAGCGATATTTGGTATATGTGATGGCCAATAGAAAAATAATCCTATGTGAGAAATGATCTGAAATGGTCTAATGTACCTTGGGATAACATTACAAGTATTTATAAACTAAAAGAAAATATTCTATAGTTGTATTTAATGAAAGACCTTGTCTCCAAATTCAAACTCCATGCCCCATATATAGATCTTAGCAAAGCTCTAGTCCTGGCTGTTAGAATCATTGAAATGTTGTTTGATATTTTAATCCTTATTTGTAATCTCTTTCACAAGATCATGTCCAAGTATCTTTATAATTATAACTTCATCCCAAATAGTTAGAGTTCTACATTGCATACTTTATAGAGCTTTATATGAAGCCATCTGAATACTCAAGTGGATGATATTGTTTTCTAATAACTCAATCAGTGGTAGATGTTGATCCCATTGTCCTTTTAATTCCATTGATTAGGCTTTTATCATGTCCTCAAGACTCTGAATATCCCTTTTAAATTGGAAATCATTTTGGGTGTGATAGGCCATGCTGAAATACATTTAAATACTCAAATCATGTTGAATAATTCTCTATAATTAAGATGTCAAATTGGATCACGATCCGAGATGATCAAATATGTGCAGCGTCACCAAATACCTTACATAAAACATGGTTAGTTTTTAAATCATGAGATCTTCTCAAAAAGCGATAAAGTTGGATTTCTTGGTGGGTAGAATGACCATAACCCATATCTAAATATTTCCAATAGATTTGTTTTGGACTAAAGTGAAAAAATCCAAAGTAACATTCTCCCAATTCAATATATGTGTTAGAAATTGTTATATCATACCTTTCGACATGTATTTCTGGGGTTTAACATGATGACATACAAGAAACCTTAAGATATAATATGCATTCTCCTTATTCATATTTCCCCACTAGTTTTTCTCTGAATGATCAAGTTACATCTTGGTAATTCTAGTATTGATGCAGAATGAAGAGTTATGTGAATTATCAATTAACTCTATCTTTATCTCAGGTGATGAAGTTACACAAATTCATGTTCCCAACTAAATCGCATCATTAAAATTGATACATATCTCTTGTAACTTCCCTTACTTTACCACTTTTACCTTTTTTATTGGTCCATATCATCCCTTTCTAATTATTTGATCGTCTATTACATAGATGGATGTGAAATCATTATGGAATCATTGGATAAAATCTATGAATTTATAATTTCATAATCTATCCTTTGAATATCCATGGAGATGGGGTCTTTCACAATCATCATCATGTATAATGTTACATGTTAATTTATACTAAAATCATTTTCTACCTTATTTTCCATTCATGAATGGTAGTTAATAGAGGAATCACAGTCCTTGTTTTTCTAAAATTTTCTTCTTGGATGCATGGTGAGTTCCTTCTATGTGATAATATATATTAAACATTTTATATTAGTATATATGTCACACTTGTCACAATATATGTAGTTCTGGTAGATTTTCATGGAAAAAATCTTATCTTATATCTCCAGATCATGTGTTGGGAAGTTCTGATCATGGATAGTCAATTTTTGTGAGGCATACTCCACAAATCTACAATTCTTCATGATTACATTATTATAATAATCAGTTCCATAGACCAAAAAATGAAGTAATTTTATTACCATATCATGTATATAGTGAGTTATGAATCATGTATTCTTACCATTATAGTATAGACTTTTCTGTATCCATTATTTAATGGTAATTTCTATATATTAATTATCATATCAAGAGGTTATAAAAGATCCCATGTAATAATGAGAACCTCGAGTGACTATGACATTATTCTTAAAAAAATTTCATATGGTCTAGCTACATCTTATTAACTGGGAATAATATATGTATGATTATCTTGTACTAGGGGATCATAAGAATTAAGAATTTATCACATGATATTCTCACATAGTGATATCCAGAGTTAAAGAGTATAAACCCACCAATAGGAAAACCACATGTTATGGTGTAACTGGGTAAGTTAATGGTTTCATGACATTAGTTGAGTGATAAAGAAATGATTTTTCTCATTCAGGTTAATGAAGTAATATATCTAATGCCTCGTTGATCAGGATATTAATACCTCCAAAAGACCATAGCCATACATGTGGATGGTAAATTATACATTTATATCAAAAAATAATAAATCAAGAAAAAGGTGATTAAATGGTTGTGCGTCCTCCTTTATGATATATTATTGACAAAGATATTATAATACATAGTGTGTTTTCATAGGTTTATTTTCATTTCGATAACAATCCATATCTTTATAGGGGTCATTATGGGTTTCTGTATCCCACTCTTAGGGTGTTAATAGTATTCACTATCATTGAATTTTTCATTGCCTTTCATTTTATTCTCTATAATAACAAATAATTACGATATATTTTATGTTATTATTTACTTAGAGAACCATACCTAAAATTAATGAAGCGATTACTCCATTCATCTCATATTACCTCCTATAATGAAACTGGGGTAATTATGTGAAATTTTTATGAGAAAGGAATCCATTGAAAGATAATGATATATCTTTGAATTTACACATACCGGTGTAACCATCTGCTTATTCATATCATGAATCACTTTCTATTTGAAAACATCTAGGAGATGAGACATCAGGTTATATTTCCCATGTACTGATGTAGTGATGAAAACAAACATCAGACGTTGATGGTAGAATATTGAAATAAGCATCATATTCTACATAAAAGAGTATCGTATAATAATATTTCTCAAGTGTGGATTAATTTGTATAGGGAGACCATCACATTGAATTTCCTATATCACTGTATTTTGTGCAAGTTCCTCTAATATTCATGTAAATTCATACGAGTGTGGACATTCACATTTTTCATTATTTAACATAGTATTTCCTATGTTATTAATTTTAATTTTCTGAAAAAATAAAATTCTACATGATTATCACTTTTATCATTCTAATCGATTTAGCAATTTTGATTAATTAATTAAAACATTAAATGTTTCCCACTTTTTTAATAAATTATAAGAACCCTATGTACTAGAATCAGAATACAATGTCGTTAGATTATTCAAGTGGAATGTGTCATTGAACATCCCCTCATAGTCTACAAGAAAATGCTATGACACTTTTTGGAGGGTTCTATGTAGTAATATAACTGTTCAACCGCATTAACTAACAATTACTCAATCTATTGACTGAAGTCCCATATTATAAAATCATTTATTTAATTACTCAATTATTTCCTCTAAAATTATATCAGGTTAGAAATTGATAACTCATATTACCACATTAGTTATTTCTACCTATCAATCTCATTAAAACTCTAGGCCAGTAAGGGGCACCCTCAACAGTGGCAGGACGAGCACCCTGAACACCCACTTTTTTCAAAATTGAAATGATGGAAGAGGGTTATGACTTAATATTTAATTAAGGTATTTTATAATTAATTGTGATGAATGAAACAATTGTCAATTTTTTAATAATGTTCTATGTGATCACACTCACAACATACCATGAAATAGAAAATATACATCGTGTGACAAGTTCATTTTATTTGTGCATGATTTTTTATTATTCTATATGATAACATGTAAACAACACATACACATAATAATAAACCATGATGATGTATAATTATGATACAACTATGATAAAATAAAAATTGTTGATCTATTGAGAGAATAATAGATCATCCTAGACCATAGGGGATAATCCATGAGTCACTTCACTTGCAACTCGAATTGAAGCATCTGCCTATTTAATGGGTAAATGTCTTATCTGGTGTATCATCATAGCTCAATGTGAAGTTATTATTTTATCTTCTCATCATTATGCAATATTACTCATTCACAGGTGAAGGGGTCTTTGTATTATAAAATAAAACTGATAAATTGACACACATTATCTTACACAAAAAATTATACATAAGACTCATAGATCACAATTTATTAAACTAATTATTACAAATAACCATTAAAATAATTTAATAAATAGACAAAAAGTCTCTAGACTTGCATTGGATAGTCTATGGATTATGATCTTTTCAGTACACATTTAACTGAGATATTATAATAAATGAAAAAAACTAAACATTAAATAAAACATCCCAAGTGAGTTTTTATTGACATAAAATTCACTCTTAGAATAATTCAATATTTAATCCATACAATCTATTTAGATAATTTAATTTTAAAAAATAAAATTAATTAATTAATATAAATTAATTCCAAATTAAAATTAATTTATCCTACTGTACTAATTTTAATACAAAAAATTAACATTTCATTAATTTAAATAAAATCCAAAATTAAATGAATTACTTAATATAATTTATGATTAAAAATTAGTATGGTCCCAAAAAATCAATGGGTCATCATCTGAGAATGTGTTTTCCTGGTGGGAGGTTCCTCGGCCAACGTCTTAGATGCCACAAAGGGGATGTCATGGGATCATCTAGTGGAATTGGTGGAGCGTCCAGGCGAGCGGTGAGAAGACAAGCCAAGGGGAGGTCCGTGGGTTAGGATCTTTTCTAGTCCAGGAAGAGGAATGTGGCAATGTAGTTGTGTTGTTCTGAGTAGGGAGGGGACCGGTGGGCCTCTTGAATGGTGGGTTGGCCTGTGTTGGTCTTGAGGAGAGCTTACGTGCAGAGGAGAATAGGGTGGGTCCATGTTAGGATTTATGGGAGAAAAAATCTTCAAAAGGAGATTCATTTTTTTATTAACTCCAAAATTGATTTTTATAATTAAAATTTACCCACCGAAAAACTCACCCACCATTTATTTTTAATATGAATTAAAAAAATCAAAATAACAACGATTGGATTATTCTTCTTTTTCCTTATCACTAGAAATCTAGCTGATGATCCATTTTTCTCGTTATAGAGTTTATGTTAGAAAAACATATATATAGAAAATTCAAAAAGCCAAAAAACATTTAAATCGTATTTTTAATTTTAATATGAATTCAAAATATCAGATGGGCACATAATGACCATTTTGTGTGATTAAAAAATTTTCTACATCATTGTGACAAAAATGATGGCCTCTATTAATTTTAATGAATTTATAATTTTTTTCATTGATTAAAAACACTACTCATCACACTGATACCAAATGAAGGTACTGGGAACATAGTAGTAGCCCCAAACGATGGTATTTTAAAAAAAATCTATCAATTATTGATAATATTTTTTAGTCTTTGGTGAATAATTTCACAGTTTAAGCTAAGGATCCCACATGAATAATTTTTTTCACAAAATTATGAACATATATAAAGATATTAGATTCAAATCCATACTCAAAATATACTAAACATGAAAGATCAATGGATAAATATTGTAAATAAAAAATACAATATATCACACACAAAAAAGTTACGATATTTTGGGAGCACCAATCATCCAAATTTGGGTGCTAGTGGGGAGATCTGATGATGCCTTCGAAAATACGACGATCACGCATCATCATACTTCTGATGCATGAAAGATATAATGACATGGATCCATAAATTATCACTCTGGGATGTGAGAGTGAGATGAAGAGAGGTAATATCTCAATATGGAAAAATGAATTGTTGATTTCTTGTGCATTACTCTTCTCTTTATATTGAATGAATCAGTATCCAAAATATACTATTGAAACCAAAATATGTAATAATCACAAAATAAAAAACATATTATGAATTTTGAATGAATCATTAATATTAGTATATCTTTATTTTAATATAAAAAATATATTACATCCTAATAATTTATTAACTCACTCAAATATCAATTCCCAGAAATATTAAATGAGCAATGAATATTTTTAACAATTATTCATTCAATTAATATTTTCCATTTATATACTTTAAAACATAATTTTTATAAATAAAATCAATGCCAAATATTCTTAACTTGAATATTATTAATTTAATTTTTATATTGGTGATTTCACCTCCTTAGAAAAATAAAGGACCCTCGTGGTGGGGCCCACCATGCCCAATATAGATATGCAGATGAATATGGCAGATTTTAGAATATAATATTTGGTGCGACCTTCTAGTCCCTTATCTCTATAGTATTGAATACAATCCACTGACCATGAATGGGATATAACAACTCGTCATGTCCCCTAAAGAGATAGATATAGTCATTTAAATGACCACCATCCTACGAACACACACTGTGTAATATAATCTATTGGTCTATAAAGTCTAATAAAGAAATACACACACCTGTGTCATCATCATTTCTATGCATTATTATTTTTTGATCTAACTAAATGGATTTAACCTCAACTATAATAGTCATGGTCTTAGAATGGTACTACCATCATGATCAATGAGTCCCAAGATAGGAACAACAAATGAAACCTCAAAAAATTTTGTAGATTTGAATATCCAATGACACCTCAAACATGTGGTGTTCATATTGGCGTGTTATCCTCCTGATCTCACTATCAGAGATCACCATGTGAGAACTTCAGAAGGAGAAGCCTCAATGCATATGAGACCCCCACATCTGATAGTCAATCATCTATTATTCCCAATCAATAAGTTGTATCCAACCCTTTAGACATATTTTTAAAAATAACATCACTGTATGTTGTGGTTCTCATAATAGAACAGGATCAACTATAACAATTTGATATGAGAAATAATATATGGACATTAACATTAAATAGTGTATATTGAAAATTCCACACTGTAATGGGAAGAATACATCATGAATAAGTATCTGTATACATGATTCAGTAATAAAAATTAGTGTATATTTGGGTCTTGGGAACCAACTATTACAAGTCTCCAACTTGCACTGGAGCTAACTTATTAACCATTATTATTAGCTCTCACATGATTGAAATCATGTTTCTATAGAGTCATGGAAATTTCTTGTTGCACCTATTATGATTCCACATGTGGTATTTTTTCTATAGAGACCTCAACACATTGAGTAAAACATTTCATGATATTGTATCCCCTAGTATATACCTTTATTCCACTTTTTATAACTAACATATTTTCTAGTAAGAATATCATAATTTACAATATGGCGATGCTTTACTTACTAGGAGTGATTCCCAGAACTGGAACCAATAATTGGGTATAACTACTTCGTTATTTCCTTATAAGCTACAACATACTCAGAATTTGTTGGTATGGATACTAATGGATTTTATGATATTTTCTCATTCAACAACTTATCCTATCTACGATGTGATAAAAAATTTATCTACGGAATACTAGTTCAAGTACTGATAAAAAAATATCATTTCTTCTCCCCTTATCAAGTACTAATCATTTATACATGACAAAGTACAATTAAATATATTTTTCTACTTCACTTGTAGTTCTCTTGGATATTGTTGATATTTTCCTACAATAATGTATATTCATGAAATATCAGGTTTTATACATATTATGGAGTACATGAATGATCTAGCACCTAATCATATGTATTTAAATTCACCATATTAATCTCTTCCTATGTATCCATCATGTCAACCTAGAGTGATATATTCCATATGACATTGGTACTAATTCTCCATTGAATTGTTCCAAAATGTATTTTTCAATAAAATATCACTATATGATTGATTTAATAAGTCCATGAAATCGATAGATATTCCTCAATAGTTCTTGTTCCATAGAAATTAGGAGTCAACTTTAAATAAATCACATGAATAATGTATTTTATTTTTTTCCATAACTAAATATTAGATCAATATCTGTTTTACATATGTTTCTGAATAAATTTCACTCAGAAAACAAGGTTTCATCCATTAACCTCTAGAAGACACATGTTAATGAATATTTTAGTATACTATTTCTTTATTCAATAATAAATAAGATTTCATTAAATTTCAACCTTTATTGGTATTTTGTGATTTTACCTCCCCTTTATGGTTTTGTTATGTTGATAGCTTCCCTGATTGGTGGTCATGACGTCCAATTATAAAAAAATGATCATATAATTTTCTATGACATGTGAAATTATAATTGATTTACGAAGAACATCTTGGTATAACTATTCGATCCATGTCTGTACTAAGATTTTACCATCAATGTATAATCATATTTGAATACAAAATAAAATATTCAACATATTAAGCTCATTTTCACTATGATACATGGATTCCATTATTGAATATTAATTGGTCTTTCCAATAATATATTATTTTCTTATACTACTACTTACTTGCAGGCCTTAATATTCTTACTAAATAATGTATCACTGACCATGGTGAATAAAAAAATATAAATATTGTTTTTACCTTCCTACACAGTACATGTCTCTAGAAAATAACTTTTCCACATACTCTTGATGAAGTTTTTCCTATTATAACTACATGTGTATCTTTAGCATTGACTAAACACAAGTCAATATTTATCCCTCTATATATAATAAGGATGTTCACCCTAATATTGACATGTAGTCTATCACTAGACTAACACTTTTCTATCTAAGGTAATTATGTAATATATTATTATACCATTATGATAATTACAAATGATTTACAATGTGTTTATCTTGATTCATGATTGTTTAGATCCTAAAAAATACTTTTCATATAAACACATTTCCTATGTCATAATAGATTTCGATTATACTATGAATCATATTATATTACTTTTTTATTTTTGATGGATTATGGATATGGGATGTCACCATTATTTTTTAAACATGTCCGGAAATATAATGAATGTTTCTTTAAGATGAAACATTGATTTTACTTACATCATAATGCTAATGTAAAAAATGTGCCTTTTGGAATTTCCCCACGCTACATTTTTTTTATCAATGTTGACTTATTAGACTTCATCATTAATATTTCAAATTAACATATATTCAATTATTTAGATAGGGAAATGTGTGTTTAGTAATTAATTCAAATCACATTATATTGATCAATAATTGCATGGTCATTATATTCCGTGGCAATATAGGAAAAAAAAATTCATATCATCTGACAATGTAATATAATACGTCACATTAGGATTAAATAATCACTTAAATTAATTTAATGAAGTATTTTTACCACAATCTTTCCCTCAGAATAGTTCACGCTCACTTTTTGTACTAATAAAAAAATCATTATGGATTAAATTATTTATAAAGGTTCCTTGGTCCAAAACTATGTAAATGCATCGAAAATTATTTTCATATTTAGATCGACTATGTCAAAAAACCATACTGGGAAAATAATGGATGATTAAATTTTGTTTTATTGAAAAAGGATTTATAAATTGAATGTACAAGGGATGCCATGGAAGCCCTGAAAGATGAGAGTTTTAAAGAAATTTCACCAACGACTTACATGACCTCATCATCATCGGAGAAGTGTTGGTTGGTTCAAGTTGGGGATCCCACGTGAACAATTTTATGAAGATAATTAAAACCATAAAATAACTTGTTTGAATTAAAGCTACACGAAAAATTTTCTTGTCATCAGGGATCGCTACTCGATGAATCTGAATCTAGATTCCTCTATATCATCCAAACATTATTAATGAATCTCTGGGAGCACTGATCATTGAAATCAGGTACTAGGGTGGATATAATATGGCACCTTCATTATTTTTAATATCATCTAATCATTGTTATTATGATGTATGAGAGTGATCTTGATCCGATAACAAAGATCTAGAGATTCCCTTTCTCGGATTCAGAAGCGAGAAGAAGAAAGGTAAGCTCTCAGATTGGAGAAATGAATGATTGATGTCATGTGATTCCTGTTTTATATTTATATTGAATTAATAAATATCTAAAATATACTCTTCTAAATATATATTTATTTCAAACAAAAATAATGACTTATTTGGCTACTAAACTGAGTCATAAATATTATTATCACCTTATTGTAAAATAATAAATATGTTACATTAAAATAATTGAGTCACTTACTCAACTTTCCTTTCCTGCAAATATGAAATGACCCATGAAAATTATAAACTTTTATTCGTTCATATAATATTTTCAATTTATTTATTTTAAAACATGTACTTTTATTAAATAAATTAATTCAATGATAATTATTCTTAACCTTGATAATATGGATTTATTTATTGCTTTGGTGATATAATCTCCTTGGAAAAATATCAGAGCATAGTGGTGAGGCCCACCAGGTCCAATATATATATTCTGCTTAATAAGAATTATTTTTGAATAACTTATTTGATGTGACATTGTAGGCTCTTATATTGATAATATTGATTATTATTCACATACCAATAGCAGGATATAGCAGCACATCATGGACCCTATAGAGATAAGGATGGTCTTATAAATGATAAGAAACCTACAAACACAAATTGTGTAATATAATCACTTTGTATTTAATAAATCATAAAGTATGATGCACACCCATTTATCACCCTTTTCTTGATTTATTATGTATTGATATAACTGAATGTATTTACGCTCAACTGCCCTGGCCATGGTCTTATAAAGGTACAACCATCTTGATCAACGAGGCCCAAGATATAATAATTCCAAGAACTAGAAGTGAAATATAATATCCTTGTCCTCAAACCAATTTCATACCACCAATGGTACACCAAACAGAAGATAAATGTCCATGATATCATAATAATTGTTTTTTCCATACATCAAATTACACAATTACATTTCATACATTTGAAATGATCTCAAGTCGAGAGACAATTACACATGTACATAGATATGAACTTCAAATGACATCTGCAGAATGTGGTGTCCTATTGGAATGTATGTCCTTATTATCTCAATAATAGAGATCACTAAGTGAGAACATCATTAGAAGAAGTATCAATTCTTATGAGCCAGCAGCACCTGATAGTCAAATATCTAATAGGCCCAGTTAGTAAGATGTATAAAGACCATATGACCTTCGTTTTATTTTATTGTCATTGTATCTCAAGGTTATCCTTATATTCTAGGATCTTATATAACCTTATCATATGAAAATTAATATATGGAAATTACCATTAAATGGAAGAAAAAATACATTATACACTATAATGATAAGAATACATCATGAATAACTAACTGTATACATGATATCAGAGATATTTACATATTTTACATTAAATATTTTTTCCTTGTATACTCTTTGATTTCCATTATCATATAAGGCTTCATATATATTCCATTACTAGTGATAACATACCCAATGAATGATACATCCTCCATCTAAAAATCACATTTTCTCTAATATTCATATTGATTCTACCATAAAAGAGTCATTATCACAATAGTTAAATTCACATAATATTCATACTTTCACTTGGATTATATGTTAATTTCATCAAAAAATACAACCACTAATTTTTCAAGATAATTTCTTATGACTCAATTTATTAGGTATAAGAAAAATTCTGGAGTACGAGTGAGTCTGAAGGGAATTATTATGAAATCGTAGTGTTGTTAACTCATTCTAAAGACAATCTTTAAAATATATTCCATCCTCTAATTTAATCAAAGATATCATGATTGATGTTCCATATTACAGAAATAATTGTCCCCATGTAACATATCTAAAAATTTATCTATCTGTGGTAGGGGATACTTGTTCATTATCCTGATTTTTTGAGATCATGATAATCATTGTTAAGGCATATTGATCCATACTAAATTATGATGAAGAGTACTCGATAACCCCCTGCTGAACCACTCAGGCATATAAAAAACTTGTCTAGACACTCTTGTAAATACATATTTAGTTATTACAACTCAGTGGTGGTCATTAGGCAAGAATTCATTGATATGAGAGGAGATCTCAGAATTAGTTCAATTGATATATAAACTTATCAGTCATGAGGATGACCAAGAAAATCATATATAGAAAAATTAGTGCAGTCTTTTACCTGGGAATGTCATTGATAATTTTTCTCTCATTCATATCATTAATTTGATTTTGATATGCTTTCTCTAAAGGCAATCACATCCATAGTGGAGATGATGATTCTGAAATTGATTCATCCCCATCCTTACACATATATATAATTGGAGGAATCCTTGGTATTTGATGAGTGATCTTGTATTTGCAACAGTTGATGAAATATTTTTATAATGATTTCCAAATAATTCCCAAGATAGCATCCAACTCCACCAAATAATGTATAAAAATACATACTGGATGTTTCAACCTAAAAAAATAACCAAGTAGGGGTTTTATGCATTGGATAAAATAATTTCCCTATTTTATCTTCTCACATATAACTAAACCACTATTTTTTGAGGTGGTGTTTGAATAGTTGTACTAACCATAATTAAAATGAAAGGATATGAAGAACAAGAATCAAATAGTAGGTTCATTATTCTTGAATTAATATCCTCTACACCTGTCACCAAATCATTTTCGAGATCCACATCAGAATTAATGATATGATATTCCCTTCTTTGAAGTATAGTAGTTTGTTTTTGTTGATATACTTTGATAAAACTTGTCTTGGATCATTGGTGCTCACAATTCCCACGTATCATTGATTATAAAAACTACACCTATAGATGAAATTTTATCTAAACCTTCCTTTATTAGGTCACATGTTTTATATTATTCATATCACTTCAATAATAATTAGTCATATTCCCTTATCTTCCACATTTGAAGCATCTCCATGTTCCCCTTAGATAGTTCCAATGATTCTTCATAAAAAAAATTGACAAGTGAGATGTTGGGTTTTCTTTCCATCATGGTATTTATCTGTTGATCCTCCTATATTAAATACCATATTCCATATTTTATCTTTGATCCCACCATACAATTTAAAATATACAGTCTCCATCTCATCCTTAAGGGAACAATGGAAAATATCCTCATAGAATTCAATGTATCATATCACTAACAATTTTCATAGACTCACCTTTAGGAAAATAATGATGTGATAAACCTTTCATTCAATGTTCAGGAAAAATCTAGAGTCATATCGTGAAAGCCTTGTAATATTTTCCTAGCATGCCCCATTTGACTCATTTTCCATTTTCATTAGTTAAAGGAACTCCTTTACCATCTTAATACAATGTGTTCATGGATAACATTTATTGTTAAATATTATCTTGAATAGTTACCAATACATGGAATCAGTTTCCTATTTGGAATTTGTGTTTTTGATCTGTTTATACCACTGATAAACTTCCCCCTCAAAATGATTGACCTCTTTCACAACTTTACATTCTTCTGAGCACTCGATAACAAAGAATTTCTTTTTAATCGATTTAATCCATTTTTCTATAATGAGTGTATCATAAAATCCACTAATGAAAGAGGGATTTTTTATGCTATAGGAATCAACTAGAACTTTATATTTCTTTGGAGAAGGAGGTAATTTGCGACAAATCACTTATTATTAATAACTTCATTTAGTTTTTTCTTATATAACCATTAATCATTGAGATCTTGTTCTAATTAAATTTGGGATTTCATTATGGAAATCATCACTTTTACTATCACACTAATTTTTTGAATGAGTTATTCTATTTCCATACAATAACAAAAAAAATGAATATACAATTAGGGGGTTTTAATACATATATAGTAATCACATAAAAATGTAAAATTTAACATTAAAGGATAAACATGTAAATGAAAACTATATCCTAACATACGCATCTATAATTTTTTATATATGTTAACTATGGTGATAGAATTATCCATAGGGTTCATACTAAATTTTTGTAGTCCCAATTCCCAAAAATAACTACGTCATGATCTAATTCTATTTATATTAGTCTATAATTATATTCAATGGACTATAAATCATTTATATCAAAGAACTTCATGGGTTACTACACCACCTGGGTGAGGCACACCACCATCCTCAATGGAATATCATTCCTTATATAGTCCTTTGGCGGAGAGCCATACATCATCTAGAACTCACATATGTGAGTTCCCAAGGATTTGATTCCATCTATTTCTCTGATACCAACAAAATAAGTTCTATCATTTTAAAAATATTATTACCTGAGTATAAGAATAATTATCAAAAAATGAAAACCACAGATCATTAAGAATTTAATTTTTTTTGCTCAAGGTACTTAATTATAATGAATTAAACTAATTGAAAAACATATTTTATTTAATCTACATAATGAGATCTAAATAATCGTTGAGGTCTTATCTCATCATATGATAACATGTGGGAATATATGAACAAAGTTATAAGATAAAAAATATTGTAAGGTAATAAACATGGGAACTAAAGCATAACACATCAGTTAGGAGGCATAACATGATAACATAAAAGGCATGGAATGTGAATAATTATATGAAATCATAGAACATATTATATGTAATAATATAATAAAAGAAATATAGGAATGTGGTATAGACATATATCATGACATAAACATGACTCAAGGCTAATTTCCAAGACCATATCACATGGTGGGTAATTTCTCCAAAAGTAAATAGGTTTGCACCTTATCCAAGCATGATGTATCATGAGGCTAAGAATTGAAAAATTAATTGACTATTGTCTGAGAACACCCACTATAAAATGATCATGCACATTTTTCCACATGATTAATTTGACATAATGGATGAAAATAAGGGGTTCCCATAGAATCAAATAGGTATCATAATCATTTCATTTGGAATATCCAAAGAGCGTATCGTAATGGTTTACAAGGGAGAATGGGATTAAATCATACATGGACATTCATTGGAGAAAATAGGCCTACATCATGATAAATTATTTCTTAATCATGTTAAAAACATCTATAATGAGTGTTTATGAAGCATTATAAATGGGCGACTTTAGTGCGTTTTAAGGTAAAATATTAAAGAGGATTTAAAGTGGAAATTGCATAATTGTTTAAATATAAAATGAAATTAACAAACATATTTTTTCATGATAAAATTATATAATTTATAAATATAATGTTTTCATAAAAAGGATTATAGTTTTCAATTGAAAATGAGTAAGAAATAGAGAAGTTCCCTTTAATTGGGCTTTCTTATCAGAAGGAATTGAGAAGGAAAACTTTTAAAATATATATTTCACCATCAAAGAATGATTAATTGATCAGTATACATATGTATGAAACCTAGAAACATAATTTTTAAGATGATCATAATAATAATGAAGAAATACATTTGTGTAAAGATTGATAAATCACAACCTTAATGTAATTTGGAGGTTTAGATAGATCCCTTCCCATGTGTTCCAATGTGTTGTTCACATGAAAATAATATCTTGTATAATCAAATTATATTGATTAATAATTTAAATTATAAAATATTAAACAAATATTTTATTTATTGAAATTTAATTATTTTTATTTTTGACCATTTTGATGGGTTATAATACTTAATTTTTTTGTTCTGTATTCATTTGTTTCATCATTTTATGTGTGGTTCACTTTAGTTTAATTGATAGAGTTATTTGAAATTTTATGTAAAACACCATAAGTGGAATTATATTATATTTATGCAGCTCCATAATTTATAATTTTCCAATATATCATTTTTCTGTTAAATTGCAAGGATAATTCATTAATTATAATGATAATGATAAAGGTGTAGTTTGTTTTTTTGGGTTTTCAATAAACACAAACTAGTATTATTTTATTAATTACTATTATAAATATTTATAGTTCATGAACAATAAAAAAATTATAATATAATTTTTATAATCATATTTTTCCATTTTAATGTTTTTATGAATAATCAAGAATGCATTAATGAAAAATGAAAACTAGTCGTCCATGAAGGTGGTGAATTGAAACATCACGAACGATGTTTTCATTTTTAGAATATAATGATATTAAAAGAGATATGATCATTTATATTCCATCAACACTATAAAATTATAGTATATATATTATTCTAAATTTATTATTATTTTTTTGATAGGGTATGTGATGGGAGGATGTGAAATAATAAGAAATTAAAAGAGAAAGAAGGAGGATTTTACCTCTTTAATGTCCTCTCTTTTTGTACGTCCTCCAAGCACATGGGTTTCAAATTTTTGTGGAAAAATAAATAAAAGTATGAAGGGGAGAGTTTTGGGATAGGAATTGGGTAGAATATTACCATGGTCAAAGACATAGAATGTGTGAGGAGAAGATGTGGTGAGGGGTGGTGTGTATAGTTGGATGAGATTGGTGTTGTTTATTATTTTATATCATTATTTATTATTTTGGCTCAAGAATATGAATAATTGTGAATATTTATACTAATTATAGTAACAATTTCATTTTAGATTTAAATAATGGGTTCCTATATTATCCATTACTAAAAAATTGTTTGAAAAAAATTATAAATACCCTAAATAAATGTATTTCACTATATAACAAAATTTACACTATTTTTGAAAAAATAAAAATTATAACCCCAACCAATTTTCAACTTGATTATTTAAAAAATGTAATAAATTTTATGAAAATAATTTTCTACATTTTTTACCTTTAATTTTTAATTAAAATTATCATTTATTGAGAAAATGTATATTTGAATATTATAACTGGTTTTATGAATAATTAAAACATTAATTTTGATCACCTAAAATTAACATAAAATCATAAGAGGAAAAATATTAATTACTAAATCCTATTATGAAAATATCTTTTATTTTAAATCGTTTACTAATTATAAAATTTTAAATAAACATTTAAATTTGAATAAAATACCGACACTTAATTTATCATCATTGAAACATTTTTCAACTTATGGAATGATATAAATATGTCATATTTTCATTTATAAGTTTATGATATTATATTTATACTATCATAGGTTTGGTTTTTATTTAATTGGGGTATTTCCAATTATTAATGATAATTTTACTGTCTCCATGGTCATATTATTGTTCCATCGGTATAGATTTTTTAATTTTGGTAAATACAACATACTTCATTATTCATTTGTGATAATAATATCTTTTTGGGTTATCTAAGTGATTAATATGTTTTATACTATATAACATAATTTTAAAAATATAAATTCCATTGATAAAATATTGGTTTCTAACATTTATTGCTAACATGGAAGTGGTATTTGATCTCTATGAACATTTTTCTGGGTTTCTATATACCCAGTCAAATAATAATGTGATATCTGTTTTGATTGATATGATAACAAAATTGATTGACATAATTCCCATTCATGATATAAAAAATTGGGGTCTTGTAAATCCCTATGTGAAAGATATTTTTCATTTCTATGGAGTTTCATCTACAATATTATCTGGTACAGATACTCATTTTACATCTCATATTTTGAGAGGCCTCCAGGAGGCATTTGTATATCATGTTCATTTGAGTATAGCATCTTATCCATAGGAAGATGTCTAGATATAGAGAACTATATAGATTCTTGAGTATTTTCTTTTTTCTTATGTCCTCAATTTTAGTGAATCTTGAGAGGACCATTCGGTAATGGTTTAATTTTCTTATAAATTTTTTTACCGGCATGCTGTGAGAATAGATCATTGTATGTCCTTGTATGGATGAACATGAAAATATCTATTATGTTGGTCAATGGTCAGGGAATATTCCTTGGATGAAAAAATATTTGTTCAAGGAAAAATAGAAAAAATTTATTTTATTTGTTAAAGGATGTTGATTGCAATAAACCGACATAAATATTATGTTGATCGATGTTGTATACTGTTGGAGTTTTCAGTTGATTACAACGAGTTCTTAAGAGTTTCACCTCATCTAGTTCATCAACTTATTGAAAGACAAATGATGTATTCATCTTGTTTCATTGTAACTTATTAGGTTGTTGATTTAGTGGGGCTAGTTTCTTACCATTTATCACATCTACCAAATTTGAAGTAGAAAAAAAATTTGTTCCATGTATCACAGTTATGAATGCATCATTCTAATAAATCTCAAATTTTTAGATAGAGTATTTCTGATATTGAGCCAAATTTATCCATGAATAGGTATCCATTCATGATATTTGATTCAGAGAAATAGTTATTTAATGGTATGATGATACCTTTTGTATACATAATATGGTAGCATTGTCCTGATTCGCATGTGACATGGAATATATAGGCCCTTATGAGAGAGATGGGGTCTCATCTTTTTGTTAGGGAGTCATCTTATGTCATTTCGTTTGATATGATGTTTCTATTGTAGGGAGGTTGTAACATTATGTTACATATTTTCTAGTAATCCTATACCCCATTTTTTATCATGTTTGGGTTGGGGTTTGTATATGGTTATTTTGGGTGGAAATTTGAATTTTTATGGAATTTCGAGGCTGTCTACAGTCTGTGAATTAATTTCTAAAACTATATACCCGCCAAGTGAAATTCATGAAACACTAGACTATGTGTGATTTCATGATTGGTTCATGGATTAAAAACATGATCCGACCCAGTAGAAGTTATAAATGCTAAAAGAAGGGTGCATGGTTAGGGATCATGGCTTGTCTAACTGTGAGGTTATACACAACTAGCCATGTAAACAATGATTTTTAAATATAAAAAATTATTTCAAAAAAAATAAAAATTAATTTGGAATCACCCGAAATCTTAACATGATGTATATTGAATTATTAATAGTTGGGTGCTCATGGTAGGATATATGGTTCCACACCCTTATGGTCCTCTTGTTTCATCCCTTCACTAGGATTTATACATTTTTTTAATCTTGGTATCAGATCATACTCATGATATTCTATCATCAATTCTCTCCATCTCCAATAGGTTTTCATTTGGTTCTCTTCATTTTTCCTCCTAGGTCGTCTTATATATTTTCTTCTTCATGTTACCTGTCCCACTTCATGTTAATTTTGGTTTAGTCATCAAGATACATTATGATTCTTATGGTGCATAGATTAATGGGGTCTGATGTTTTGTGTTTTATGTTCTTGTTTTCATCAGAAAAATAATAGATGATATAAAGATTTAAACAGTGGTATAACAAGTTATTATGAATGGAAAAGTTTCATTGTACATATTACATCTTCACAAGGTGAGGTTTTGATTGAAGGAGGTAATGGTCCGGAAATAGGTCATGTCATGGTGGTGAGGCTACGTATATTTTGATATGTTCTCTTACATCAAGTTCCTTAGCTCTTATCCTAGTAATTGTGGTCAATTTTTTTTAAAATGATTTGGTATGTTATTCTTGTGGGGGAGTCGGTATTTTGGGGATCACATATTGAGGTTTTTAAATTTGATATTTTAATTATATTTTTTCGAATTTTGAATTTGTGTTGACGATGATTTTTAATTCGGTGATTTTTTATGGTTTGAAAATTCAAATTTTAAAAGTGTTTTATAAATAATAAATCAAAAATAATATTTTGGTATTTATTTCTCACAATAACTCATTTCATCCCCTCTAAACATATTCCATAGAGGATAGAAGTATTGAAGATCTCTTTCGATCTCTCAATAGTAAATGATTCTTCTCTCTTTCCTTTTTCTAGCTATCCATTTCATAAATTCATTTGTTTTTTTAGAGCATCACGTGGTTGATGTATATAAACTCGTTGATTTTTATCTTGATTCTAGGTTTTATTTTGAGTTCACTATTTCTATAATTCATTAACGGAAAAATTTTTTGTGGGTGTTGATTGTTGACACTGCGATTAATGTTAGTTTCTTCTGTTTGAGCTTCTTTTTATAATTAATCATTGGTTTCAATGAATTTATTTATATTTATTTCAATTCATTTATGAAAAAACCATAACATGTGAATATAAATTGGAAATTGAACAATTATGGATTTTCAGAAAAAACCCAATTCTAATGCATTTATCAATATTTGTGTATTTTTAATTTAAGATAATTTGAGAATTTATATGACTGTTGATTTTGATAAAATTGGTTTAGATTGTATTATTAAAATTGATGGTTTTTTAAATTTGAAAATTCATGAATTGGTGAAAATTAATTAATTTTTTTAAAGTGAATAATAATTTTGAAAGGGAAAAGAGAGAAATTGAACTATGAATGATGAATGATTTCAAATGAAATGATTTTCCCATTTTCAACTAAGTAATAAATTGATCACTTGTTATCGTAGATAGTTATTGGGTTTTTTGATATAGTAAATATTGGTTTCTAATTACCTAGAAATAGATTTATTATTAAAACTATAAAAAGTCTAATAAAAAATATCACATTCTTGATGAGATGTTGATGATTCATTTTCTGCATTAGCCAGATGTATGTGTGTGCACATATTTAATTATCACTGATATGATATATTGATGATCCTATAAATGAATATTATTGAACCATAAGAGAAAACACATAGTTATTATTTTAATTGTTTTGATTATAAATTATAATGGTTGTTAAACTCACTTACTTATACATTGATATTAATATAAACTGCTTGATATTAAGATTCAATTTATCCTTGATTGAAATATTTTTCCATCATTTTGAAATGGATACTTTTTTAATAATAAAATTAAATTTATTGAATATTTTATCTAAAATCGGAATAATGATATAGTTTATAATTATTCCATCATATTGTGGAATAATTGGAGGGTTCCAACTAGAATTTTTAACTCACACCCTTCATTTTCTATCTGGAATATATATATATTTCTTTACTATAGATATGAGAAAATGTAATTCTCATATCCTATTATGTAAATGTTATTGATCCCTTGGGGAATTTAATGACTAGTCCTTTGGGATATTGATTTTTTATTGGCCGAATTTGAGTATATTGATATTGTTTTTTATGTTTTTCATTACCAGTTGGGTTTAGGTTTCTATATACAAGTGGTTTTTTAGAATATTGATATGGATATTTATCCTCCATTATTTATGTGTTAAATTAAATATCATTTTTTTATTGTATGATTCCAGGTGCTAGTCACCAACCTGTGGGGATCGAGAATTCCCTTTGAGATATGGTACAATCAGATCATGTATCAGTATACCAGGGTATCCAGGATGGTTCATGAAAAGTAATGGGATATAGGTCATGGTTATGGATTTATGGATGGTTTTTGAGTTGATATTTAATAATCCACGTATCTTTAATGATGTGAATATTTATGGAGAGGGGGGCCCTATATAAAGAAGATGAGTGACACACTTGTAATTTTTATAAATGAAATGAGAACACACAGTTTTTCACATTAAAAAGGACCCAAAATGGACTATTTTGGAGACATAAAATTGATAATGATGAAATATTTCTAGAAAATAGATTTTGAAGAACTTATAGGTCATTTTAAGCCTTATTTTATTAGATTAACCCATGGTAAACCCGTTTTCACCTTAATTATGTTAAAAGATTTTTATAATTATCAATATTAATTGTGAATCAAATTAAGCTGATCATGTTAGATTATATAAATTATTATTATTCCAGATATGAAATCCATTTTCCATAATTCAATTCACATAATTGGTATAATTTAACTTAAAAATAAAACCTGGAGACCGGAACAATGTGACTTTCATGAACTGTATTTTAAAAGCATGAGATGATTTAATATTAAATATATGAATACTAAAAATAATTTTATTAATTAAAATTAATAATTATTTATCTATAAAAAAATTTATTTATTTACTTTCACATTATGGAGTTTTTAATTAGATCAAATAGAGAATCATTATTCATTTTAAAAATGTTTTAATAAAAAATCCATTTTGGAACAAAAAATAAACATATTCTAAAAAATAATATGTGAATAAAATATAAAAATGTGTATTAAATATTAAAAATTAATTTTTATTTTAAAATAAATCATAATTAAAACATAACGGGACATTAAAATTACATAATTTATTTAAAATATGTGACATTTTTAAAAAAATTTGAATTTTCCATTATTCCTTGAAAAGTCAATATTTTTTGAAGGACCCATAATTTTCACTCTAAGTTTTTTTGGATTTGAGGATTTTAGAAATTATGTTCATTTAAAAAAATTTATTTTTAAATATATAGAAATAAATTAATAAATATACATAAAAACATATAAAATCATTTAGAAAGTAAAAATATTTTTGATAAATAAAATTACTTCACCAAAAATTGATTGATTATTTAATAAGTATATATCAATAATTTTATATTTTGTAGGAAATATAAATATAAATATATATATATATATATATATTTCATAAAATTTTAAACACTATACATACAGAACATTTTATTGGAAACGTTGTAACAACCATATGTATCATGGGTCATTTAAGCTGGGTGTTGTGTATCATATACACTATCAAATATAATCTTCTTATTTTAAAATATCAAGGTGTTAGAAAAAATCATTCACATTTAATTTATTATTTAGTCACTTATTTTATATGTCAAATTTATATGTTATAATTTTTAAAATTCATATTTTATTACTAATATTCTACTTCATTTCTATAGTGTTATTCACAAGTTTCATTACATTGTGAGATTTAAAAGATCCAAGCATTCCAATTATTTTTATCACATTTTCTAAACATTGGATAACTATAATAATTTCAATTATCGTGGAAATTTTTATTTTCTTAATTTAATGATTAAATTACAATTAAATGTATCTAGTCTTATCATGTGGAGCATGTGCATTATATAATATTATAATATTATATATTATGAATGATTTTTTTTGTTAAAAATAGAAGTCATTTTAAAAAATTGGTTTGGTTCATTCACTTTTTAAAAATAGAAGGTCATGCAGTATTTACAATAATCTATTAACTATATTTTGATAAAGGTAATAGGGATAGTTCTGATGTTAATGGGGTTTATTTTTTCAAGATCTAATGAGATTGTATATAATTATTTTTTTCAGTTTAGGTAGTGGATCGTTACAATAAAATGTTAATAGGAATGATTTAAGGATATATTAAAATGATAACATGATAAAATCATTTGATGAAGTGGAATGATGGGTGGGTTTTATTTCAAAAACACAAATTATTTGAATCTATCTATAGATTCATTTTTTAAAATTTTTAAATGGAATTGAATTAAGGAATTTTAGAATGAAAAATTATTAGGCAGTTAACCAATTATCTAAATTTTATAACTCTAAAAAATTATTTAGTATATCAAAGGTGATATAAAATATTATTTCCCAATATAAAATAACTATTACTTTTGTAAACATTCATTATTAAGATGATATATAGTAGAGTAAATCAAAGGATCTATGAAATAAAGGAAACCTAATTTTTTTATTTTTAACATCAAATCTATTATGAAATGATAGATCTTATGTAATAATCCCCAAATATTCCTTAGAAATAATGTAATTAATTCAAGATAAATGAGATAGAATATAAATCATACCTTGTTTAATTCTAGAAACCACTACATTTTTTTCTTTAATTTGATGTCATGTAAATAATATGAACCCTTCATTTTAAATGTTTCTATCTGCAAGTCCTATGAAGGACCCCACTATATGTGTCCACACATTCACTATGAATCTTTCAAAACAACATTTTCCAAACTCCATGTTCTAGAATGGATAAATGAATCACCAAAAACATGCCTTGATCAAATTAAGAATATTATCCCAATCTATGGGAGGTGGTAGGAAAAGGATCTATGATGCATGAGTTATTAATAAAATGTCAATTGTTAATGAAAATGAAATAACTCGTGTATTTATAATTTGGTTAAAATTAAAACAAATTATTAAATCCCATTCATTTTATCTAACTACAACAAATACTAGTTATCATGAATTTTGAACAATAATAAAAAACATTATTTATATTTATAAAATATTATGCATAATTCCGTTAAATAAATAAATGAATATTCAATTATTTTAATGATATTATTTCAATAACTGAATAAAAAATCATGATAAATTTCCTACACTAAGTAATAACTGAACCATAAATAACTAACATTCATTTGGTAAAATAAATATTACATTAATGTGAATTGTGAATAATAAAGTTTTAACTAATATTATCATTAATAATGGAAATATCTAGTATTACTATTTTTTTAAAACTTATTTATTTGTATGCATCACGATACACATAATGTGGGAAATGTTATGTTGGTTTCTTAGTGGTATCAGGTATTACCCATAGACATAGAGTGGTATCTAGTAAAGGTTCCCATAGATAAAAAGTATTAATTCAATGAGAAAAAATGATAACCATACCATGAAAAATCAATGGGAAGTATAATCACTTTATCAATATATATCTCGTCATGTATGGTGCATACATATTTCATCATCCTTATTATGTTATCTATCATTCATTGATATACTTAAACAATCTACTCTATAAAGTACTATGATGATGGATCTACACCAAAAACATCCATTTCAATAAAATGGAAAAATATTAATTCTTCCAGAAGATGTTAGGTAAAAATACAATATTTATCGCTAAATTAATGTATTACCAGCCATAAATAAACTGACATAAGTTTCATCGACAAATGAAAATAGACCAGTGTTTTTATAATGAATAAAATTATGTGAGTCATGGAACTTAAAAATAATGATCACAATTCCATGGATCAATATTCACTCTTTTAATTATGATTCACAAGGGAAACATATGATATTTGGTGTTCTTATTGGAGGGACTATCTACATAACCTCACTTTTTAGAGATCACCAACAGAAAAATTCATTAGAATAAGCCTCAATGGTTATGATGGACAACAATTTATTGCCCAACATTAACCATGTTCCATAATTATGATTTATCTAGTATATATGAAATATCATTAAGAATATTGTCATTGATGTTCAAGGTTAAATTCACATGTATATGTCAGTTGATTGTGGTTTTATTTTTTTAAAATAAGTTTTATGGATTAAAAGTCCATGTATGCTTAACTTCTCATTGATTATTATTTAATCATTGAATGTGAAAAATGGTATGTTTTTAATAGATATTGAATATGGATTGTGATGATGCTTAAAAAATTATTATATATCTATTTGATCTCATTTACTAAGACAATTGACTGATTTGGATCCATTCAATCATGTTTACTAAGAAAATTCTCCATGTTTTATGTGAGGATTCTTAATGAATTCTGATATAGTCCATAGATATCATTTACTATGAAAATAGAATGTTTATGGATTACCTGGATTTCAACTACATCGAATTTTATCCATGTTTTATATAATGGTCCTCAGATAATTTCTTTGGACTCATTGTATATTATTTTGTAATAAAATTTTCCACAATTGGTGATGATTCAGGGAGAATTGTTATGGTTTCATTTAATGAAATTGGATTTCATGTGTTAAAAATTCTACATGTAAATTGTGGAAATTGTTTATGCTGATATTACATGTCAACAACATGTTCATAGGATAGAAAATTTTATAAAAAAGGTGTAAGACCATGAAAATGATTATATTACTGATGTGAAAAAGATGAATTTAATTCTAGTACACGGAAAAATATAATCATATATTATTTAATGATGTTGTTTTAATAAATAATCAATTTTGTCCAGGAAAAAGATAATTATATTGATAAATTCATGAAACCCCCATTAATAATTAGAATATTAATAAGTACAACATAAGTAAAACAATGTCCCAACTTAGAGGCCATATTGAGAAAATCAACCTTCAAATATTAGAGTAGAACCATTACCATTTGGGGTTATTAGTCTATCCAGAACATTGTATGTGGGAGAGGATATAGGGGGTCATTTATATTATCCACATGAGTGCTTACCTAGAGGAATTAATTGGTTATTAGTGAGATCATAGTGCACTCCTGAAGAGACAGGCCAGTCAGCCCTATCCCATATATGGTGTGTGAAGTTTATACATGTTCTAATCCCCCACAACTAGCTTAGTCATCTTATATAGGTTCTAGTTTGATAATGGAGTACAAATAATGCCAGGTGGTTGATGTGGAATTCTAATATGTGGGTACTATTCCCACATAATTAAAAGTATATAGACATATCAAGTCCATCTGATATGAGGCGATCCAATGTTCTTGCGACCTATATAGTTTAACTGTAAAACATCATTCGTATGCTAATACTATGGCCTCCATAACATCACTCTCTGAATGCCACAAAAAAATCCCAAAATATGACTATCTCCATTGATGAAAATGATTTATGGTGATCAAACCATATTGACCATCATGAATAATATAACATGATCTAATGAATGTGAATATTTTTTTTTTAGAATTGAATCATCAATTTTGAAAATTATATAGATATTTATGAGAATTTCCATTCAGTTATAATGACTTACTGAGTTCAAGCACTAAAATGACTTTCTTCCAATAATATCCCATGTGCATGAGAAAAAAATTCGTGAAATTTCAAATTTTGATGGGACATCATTCTCAACATTGACAAATGGTGTCCACCCATTCACGATAATATTTGAGAATCCAAGATTTGTGGTATTTAGAGAATTGTTGGTGAGGAATAAATATTTTCAGTACTATTGAATGCCACTTGATGAAGTATTGTTATCATATAAAAGGAAGTTATCATTTATTATAATCAGAAGAAACTGTACCTAATGAAAATGATGATATATTAATATATTGATATAAGTTCATTAGTTTTTAAAACCAGAACAACATCATAAATGAAATGAGGATCTTCATGAACCACTCATGCATTGTAGAAGAAGAATTACTTGCACTCTAATATAGTCTTATAAAGGTAGAAAGCTTGAGTGAACCTTTTCATGTGAAGGATATTTTGAATAAATACTATGTTTATGTGAATAAAAAATTAAATACTCCATATAATATCTTTTATCCCATGAATAAATCCACATTCATCCTTCCTTGAAACACCTAGAAAAATATATATTCGTTTACTTTGATTACATAATGTAAATAAAAGGAACCCATGAAAAAAACTGGTTATGTGAACACAAAGGAGGAGTTCCCAAAAATAAAATTGTACAAATAAAATATAAGACACACTTATTTTAATTTCATTACTAATAAATCATATTGTACATGAAAATATGATAGTTCATGTTCACTAGAATGACAAACATGTACAAACTTGATCATGCACACATGTATAATCCCATAAGGACATAACTTGGGAAGTGAAATATAGAACATAAAATCAAAATAAAAATATGTGTATTAGGGTTTATGTTATATAATTCAAGAATTTTGTATCGAATATATTTATGGATTGATAAAGGATGATGATAAATTTATATTGTGCGAAAGAATATTTAGTTGAAAATTCAGATATAAAACAATTAGTTGATGTATATGTTTCATATTACACTAATTAAGTAGAAGTGTGACATAATGTATAACATATTTTTTATATAGTATGAGTCGAACACATATAGTTGGTGAATAAGTTAATTCAGTGGATGAAATGTTATACAGTCCAGTAAAGAAATATATTTAACAAGTTATGTTTAATGTTCTTTAAAGAAAACATTGTACTAGTAAAAACAATACAATTATATAATGGTGGAACAATTAAAAATAACACCAATTAATTTAGAAGTCTCAAAATTCCCTATCTGATTATTGTACACAAATTATAGTAATTTTAATCACTAAAAAGTTATAGTGTTAATATAATACCTGAATCAACCATAGTTTGATCATTGCATGAGTAGGAATTTTTACCGAACCATGTAAAATTATTTTATGTGATGTTTTGTCATTATTATATGTCTTTCATGTGTATATAGTATGTGAGGGATAAATTAATACTCATTTATCTTAAATGGAGAATAGGATTTAGAGAAAGATTGGATAAATTAGAAGAATGTAAAAACACTATAAAATTTGGCTACACTAATTGACCCCCTCTCACTATCCCTACACGATCTATCAGGTCATTATAGGTGGTATCATTGTGTAGGTTTTATCTGATTGGATCAATGTCTTTATGAAGTTCATATTAAGTAAATATTTATTTTTTATTCTAAATTACCTCACATGGAAGACATAGACTCCACTCATGTTAATAAATTCCTGAATGTATCTTCAAAGGAATTTAAAAATTAGAACAATTTGGAATCAAAGAAATTGAGTAAAATCTAAAAAAATAACGAAATGAATAAATTCTATCATATAAAATCAATTGAAAATGATTCTTATAAATAAAGTTGATCAATTTTTGGAGAGTATAAGGATGATGAATCTTTAAAATTGAACACTTGTACTATTAATTTTAAATATATATGAAAATTGTTCTTGAAGAATTTATTTCATATATACTTTTTTATATCAATGATATTTTTGATGATATACCACAACATTGAGAAATAATTTTGAAATTTGTTGATGTGATTTGTATTAAATTAAAAAGGTGCAATTTTTTCACAAATCAAATTGAATAAACGGATGAATATATGATTCTTTTAAATTAAAAGATTACAATAAATGAATAATAATTTAAATAGGACTATTATATGTGAAATATGAGTAAAAAAGTTTTTTATGTAATTGATGAACATAAAATTTATAGTCAATGTTTCCGTGAATGTTATGTATTCTCATCATGAAGAAAGAATATGTACCTTCAAAGGGATCTAATTGATTGTGTATGAAAATAATAGGGATCTAGAAGAGTATATTATGAACATCCATGCTCTTTAATAATCACATCATGCCACATTAAGTGTTATTGAACCACAACTAGAAGTGAAATCCATAAGAATCAAAGACCTTGATAACTCTCCGATTGAACGTTGTAAGAAACAAAATGATCAAATTAAAATAATGATATTTTATTGAAAAGGCATCTTGAAATTTGTTTTATATGAGTTATTTTACCTCATCCATAAAATTCATGAACAAGATGTTAAATTTTGAAATTCGGTAAAGACACATGTATGAACATCCCATGTTACTAAAAGGAAGAACACTTCCATTTAAATATATGAAGAGAGTCATCCAAGAAGAGAGGATGTTACTATAAAAACTATTGATAAGTGTCATTTATCAAGAGACTCATATTGGTGGTAAGAAAATATCATGATTAATTCATATCCATCATTCTACAAACTCATAGAAGAAGGTAACCCATAAATCTATTATTTCTATTTATACAAATGGATTGTCATCTAAAAGTGCTGGTTCAATTCCAAAATCTGGGAGAATTTGGGTAGATAAAAATATTGACACATTAATCATAATGGAATTATTGGACACTAGAATGATAATGAAAAATTTCCCCCAATATTATTCACCAAAAAGGGATAGAAATATCTAGAAATTCCAATGCTCTAAATCTATTCATATTGATACTCAAAGCAAAAAAATGAGATTCTTTCCCTACTATTTGCGTTGTTACAAATTTTTACCTCGATCCATTGATAGTAGGAATAATATTTTATCATATAAAAACTAAAGAAGGAGATATTTTTGTTTTAGAAAATTATATGAGAAGAGATATCCTAAAAAACTTGAAAATAATTCACAGATGAATAAGAATTTGTCTGTGATCATATTTGGGTGTCACAAATAAAATTTGAATAATTAAAATATATGTGGTAAGAATTATTATGGGAGAAGGTGTATACAAACCATACATTATTGATATATAGATGAGAAGAAAATACCCCTAAAATTTTAGAATCAAACAAATAAAAGATGAAAATTCATTCTTGGGGAATTTACGGAAGAAGCTAGTCAAGTTATATGTGAGTCAAGATACACCCAAGAAGTGTGATAAGTTGTATGCCAAGAATATCATGTCAGAAAATAAAATAATATTCAACTACGAAAAGAGAGTTCATATTATGGACCCCTTAAAACTGGCCATGGAAATGAATACGATCATGTTGAAATCAATATGATGAAATAAATAGGAGAGAGACTAAATGGTAGTTATGGTTGAAGACATTCATATAGAAAATTTTGATATGTTACCAAATAAATGAATCATAAAAACCTTGAAGAATCCATAAAGAGGTTCAAATCTATAATATTTTATGTAGGAATGATTAAAAAAATTTCATAATCAATTGAAATATTCTAGATAAATTCAAAAACATAAATAATAAGAACTAGGTAGTGAAAAGGAAATTGGAAAACATATTATTTCACATGAAGAAGAAATCAAATTTCATGAGATATTATCAAAAAATGACTACTCTGATGTCTCACAAAATATTTTTTTTAAGGTGCTATCATACAGGAAATAATTCACTAAATTGAAGGAATTTTATACATTTGGAAAAGGTAAATCTAGAGATAGGAAAACTAGCATCATGGGAAGGTATTTCACTATTGTCAGAAGTGAAGATAAATAATCCACACAATATGATTTTTAATGATAGAAAGGAGTCCATGTAGTTGAAGAAATATTATAATGTGAAATTTATTGTAGATAAGTTTACAGTATAAGGATAAGAGTCTCTATTTTGAGATAATATTATAACCCCATTAGAATTATTATGAAGCACACAGGTGTTCTACGAAGTTCCCTTAGATCTTTTGTTGTATTTGTGTGTTTACATTTCAGGTAATTGAAGGTTAAATTCATTCTCAAAATGAAAATTGAGTTAAAAACGTGGAAGAAAACATGTTAGAAAGATCATTATTTATTTGATAAAAACATGAAATATTCCACATTGGTGGACCATCAATATGAACTTCTTAAAGACCATCTGATGAAATTATACTCCATGTAAAATAAATAGAGTTCATCCCTTGAGTGGGAGAAAACATAAATAAGATTATATGAAGGCATATTACGTGAATATCTAGAAGATCATATAACATATGCAGATTATGAAAATGGAGGTAACCAAACTACACTTATTTCACCTGTAAGGATTATAAAAAAATATGAGCATCATGGGGGAGTGTTGGTTGATAAGTAAACACATAGAAAGGAGTAGTAAAATATTATTACACATTAACATTATGATATTTTTTATGATGTGTTCAGGAGAATATAATTCATGACTAATATATTTTATATCTTCCCATATTTGAGATATAAGTAATTGAGGATCATGATATCACATACATGGTTTACAATGGATAGCATACACAACCTTGGTTGTATCTCTATTTTCTTCCACCTCGAGCTATCCCACGTAAACATTGATAAGAAAAACTCAATCTGTATTCCTAATCAGAACCATATGGTACTATATTGATATCATAAAAATAAATAATTTTCAATTTTCATGAATTTCAAAATAAAAACCCCTACATTAATAATATTTATCTAATATCATTAAGTTGGATAAGATACATTGACCTGATCTTTTTAAATTTAGTTGAAAACAATGACAATGTGAGGATGTAAAATACTTGTGGAGGATAGGTTGGTATTGTTATATTTTGTTTCAATATAAAAGATGGAATCAAAGATCATTTATGATTAATTCCGGTATGATTAGTAATTAATCAATGAAGAATAAATATGGGAATAGTTTAAGAATTATTTATAATGTCTAGTGATGATTCGTGGAGATTTTTTATGGATTCCATGGTTCTTATTCACTTATACAATTTATTTGTTGCAGAATCCTTGGATATTAGTTACTATGAAAAATTTCCATGTCTATAGTAATGATTATTAAAGAATTTTAATAGATTATCAGAACATCATATAACAAGAAAATTGTATTGTATTGTATTACATGGATCTCATTTTCTGATAAAATTCCACATATTTAATGAGCTGATGCAAGGAGAATTGTTATGGACACATTATTTGTATGTTGGTAGGATTGTTCTCCATGTTTTTTTATTATTCTTGGAGAATATTTATTTGTTCATTAAATGATATTTAATTTCATTCATGTATAATTATCCATGTCAACTGTATCAATTTATTATGCTGAAATAAAATATCATAGGATATATTAATTTTATCTAAGGGAATGGTATTAGAAACAAATTGAAATGGGGATATTGAAAATCCCCTATGGATGGATGATCGTTATGGATATATTTGTTTTAAATGTATATGGAATCAATTTTAATGTATTATGATTTCCTCTATTATTATAAATAAATCATGGAAGGATAAACATTTGAATAGTTTATGAACTATTGATGATGTCTGGTGATGATTCTTGGAGAATTTCTATGGAATACTTGGATATCATTTAGTAAAATAACTAAATTGTTATGGTTTCCTTGGATCACATTTTCTAATAAATTTCTCCATGGTTAATGTGATTATTCATTTAGAATTATTATGGATTTCTATTATCTCATTTATATTGATAATTATACTATTATGGATTCCATATAGCTCATTTACTAATAAAATTATCCATATTTGATGTTATGATACATTGAGAATTATTATGGACTCATTGGTTTCTAGTTTGCGTGAAAATTATCCTTGAATGGTTATGATTATTATATAATTGTTGTGGATTTATTTAATGAAATCATATATCAGTCATATAGAAATTATAATTTCTATTGAGATGATTGTTTGATTTGATATTAATAATCAAAGGCATGTTCTTGGGAGATAAAATTTCTTACAAAAAGAGGATGATCATGAAAATAATTATTTTCATGAAGTGAATAATATGAATTATATTAAGGCCATGATAAAATATAATTGTATTATTTTTTTCATTATGGTGTTTTCATATAGAATAGATATTGTCCTACATAAGGACAATTACATTGAGGATGTCTTGAAATTATAAATGGTACATAGAATATTTATTTATAGTTATCATATATAAATATCCCACCATGGAGGCCACATTGACTATATAAACAATAGACATATATGTGAAGCACCTCAACAATAAAGGGGAATTAGCCCATACCACATGAAACATTGAGGTAGAGGATATTAGGGGAATGTATAAGGCCCTCGTGATAACACACCTAGAGGAATGCATGGGATTTAAGTTGGATCATAGTGAACAAATATACGGACATGTGGGTCATTCAAATCAATTTATAGTGTGTGAAGTGTGTTCATGTGTGTATCACTATTATCTAGCTCAAGAATGTGGTGGTGGAGGTTTTTTAGTAAATGAGTACACAAACTATCTCATTTCCCATGAGGGATGTTGAGAATTATGTGTTGTTTCCATGTCACTAAAATCTCACATGCATATCATATTGTAAAATTTGATGTGATCCAATGATCCTACTACCTCCATGTTTTCATCATCAACCTTCATTTATGTGATGCACCTATGGACTTCTCATCTTTAACCTCTCTTTACAGTAAGAACCTCATTTTCTCTGACCATATCCAACAATAAAACTATGTGAATGTGATCCTATAATTATATTCCTCTTTAATTATTGAATTTTATCTAATGATAATGAAAGAATGTATTCCTGAATAAAATCAATACATTCGAGATGATACTGAAATATAAGAGGATGTTGGCAAATCCTTAATGCACAAGAGAGGTGATATTTGAAATAATTATCAATTGTATCTATTTTGGATCTGTCTTGAAATGCCCAACGGTTCCGTATCCGATGACACATGAACCTGCTTTCCAAAGGCAGGTGTTCGACGGATGGTCTGCCCAGCGACGCTTAGGAACTCACATTGGTCGAGAGGATGGGAATTCGGGATCATCTCACCCTTTTGGGGGGAATTATTTCCTGTTCCGGGACTCTCTTATAGATTTAAGACGTATTCACATCTTTCTGAATCTTTCGTTTATACCCAAGCATAGTATCCATGGATTTAACCTGGTTGGCAATGGTCAGCTGAACGCAGGGGTTGAAAATCATTTATGCCTGAGGATTTCCATCCCTCGTTGGATTAATGACCCAAGGAGTCGAAACTCCTTGAGGCGACACTAGGGGTGGCGTGGTGAACTGATGTGAAGATAATCAGATCGACCGGTTGTTGGGCTTGAACCTCATGGAGGCTTCCTACATACCCTGCTTAGGGGATAGGGATCAAATTCCACGTAGTTCTAACGGGAGCATCGAAAAACCGACATGAAGGTGGACCCAGGGGGTCTGCTGGTGATCGGGCTTAAACCTCATGGAGGCTACCTACATATCCCTATGGAAGGGAATCAAAGTCCTCATAGTTCGCATTGGCTTGGGACTTATGCTCTGAGGTGGCCTAGAGTGATGGATTGGGGCTTACACTCTGAGGAGGCCCATAAGATGATATCATGGTCAATACTTATACTAAGACCATGTGAGTCATGCTCGGTGTGAGAAACAAGAGGTAGCAGGGACCAGAGGATCACGTCATGAATGGTGCGTCCGTGATAAGTGGAGTTGGGCTTATGCATGGAGCGGCCCATAATGATATATTGGGGCTTACACTCTAAGGAGGCCCAGGGGTGACAAAGAGCAGCGGGAGAGGGAAAGGGGGTGCTCTTGTGCCCATCTCCTCTCTTGCAGTGCATGAGGGCTTCCTTCTGATGGGTATTTTACTATCCTTGAGAAGCCATTAACAAGTAGAGGGGAAGAAAGGGGGCTCCTGAGCTCAGAACCCACATTACCGTGGGAATGTGAACCCAGTAATGCTTCGGGAATCTACTCAAGGGTCGGGGAAACCCCTTCGCCTCTACTTACCATGGGTATGTAAACTCAAAACGGCGCGATGATGCACCTGAGGTTTACACCACACGGATTTGGTGGCTCTGGTGGAGGCCTCGGCTAGGGGCCGATGAGTAGTCCAATGAGGAGGTTGCGGAGGATCGGGCCGGATTGGATGGATTTTATCTGGCTCAGGGAATGGGAACTCCGAAGGTTTTGGAAGACCACACAGGGGTATGGGTGGTGGCGCCCTTCGTGTAGGGAAGTGCTACGTGGCTGGGGAGGTCGTTCGCAAACTAGGGTGGCCTGCGGACTGAGATTCCACCCGTGAACCAGGAGGGTCTGCGGACTGAGAGGCCATCCGCGAACCAGGAGGGTCCGCGGACTGATTGGAATCCCGCGAACCAGGAGGGTTCGCGGCTTTGGGTTCAACCCGCATACAAGGGTGATACGTGGAGGGTTCCACTCGAGCAGCAGCAGGGAAGGTTGGCGGCGATCGAGGGTTCATCGATTGAGGATTCGCCTGCGTAGGAGGGTGCTACGCGGTGCGGTGGATCAGAAAAGAGGCATAAACACCCTGGTCCGTGGGGAGTGCATCCACGGAGGGGCTATGGTTCACGGTCTTCTCTTTTTATGTTATTTTAAGTTCACGGTTCACCAAATTATTATGAATTTTTGGTTCCTTATTATTTTTTTCCCAGGTTTATACCTCCTTTGGTTCACGAACTGGAACTTCACTGTTTGTGAAATCCTAATCCTTCCTTCAAAATCCTTCCACTTGAGTCTGATTGATCTCCCCTGAATCCTCTTCCTTCGAATCTGAATCCCCTTTTTCTTTCCCCCTATGTCACCTTTTATAGTGTGAGGAAAGAGATTTATCTATGGTTACGTGGAACCTTTTGCGGAGGCCCATGACTGAAAAACCGATTTACGACTGACTTGGTCAATCCGTGACTTGTGGTGGGAACTTAGTACATCTCCCCTGCGAACCGAACGATCTTGGGGAATTCTTCGCGGTCGCATAGGGTTCTACCTCCATTTCGGGAATGACAGTGGAGGTAGTTCGGGCCGGCTGACACAGCTCGTGGCTGGGGAGGTTCATGACGGTGAACCGGATTGACGCCCACCCTGCTTCGTGCCTGAGGAGGATCTCTGCCTCCATTCCGCGAACGACAACAGTCCACGGAAGGGGGACGCTTCGCAGAACCGGTCATACGTCATTAACATTAGACCGGTCCGCGGACCGGTTCCTCCTTCACCATCCTTGTGTATTTTCCACATTTTCCCATCCCTTTGAGGAGAAATTGGGTAGAATATCCCTTGAGTTAAAGGTGGTCATCGTTCTCCTATGCGGATTTTTCAGGACCCTAAATATTCCCCCCATCGGAATGGGGTCTGATCGGAATGAAGAGGAGACTATTCCGATGTAGAGTGGTCCTGAAACTCGGATGGGTTTTGGTAGGGAACTGGACCCAGTAGGGGACCAAGCCTATAAATACAGAGGGCCCCTTTAATTTGTCCTTTACCATATTCTTCGTGAAACCAGATATTTTTGTCTTGCGCGTGATTGTTCCTTCATGGAGCGCTTCGTCCACGAACCAGCTGCTACTTCCGTGAACCATTCCTCATTCACGCTATTCTTCATCCACAGATCAACAACCCAGCTGCGAACTAACACTTTTAATTAATTAAAATGTAAGTCACGACAGACCGCGTAGGAATTCACATCATGGATTGGTGCTCCGAGGTTTGATGCTCCACAGTTTCAATGCTCTTCGGACTAAAATATTCTGAACTTTAAATGTTTCTACGTCTTCCGAAATTAACCACTTAAATCCAGGATTGAAATTCCGCAGAGTAACCTGGTCTGCGGTCTCCTGGACAATGCTCCACGGGCCAGGGTTTCTCCGACTACTTTCGCGAAGGGCTGATTCGTGGGATGTTGTCGTCGTGAACCATCCTTCGAGGCCTCCTCACGTAATTTTCTATGAAGGCTCCTCAACTGATCCTCAGCCATCTATTTGGTAATTTTGTCAAAAAAAAAATTTATTCCGGACTAACCGCTTGTTGGATCTCATCATGCTGGGATAAAATATGGTTCCCCCTCATTCTGCACCGAGGCCTACTGCAGAGCCTCTCCCAATTGGTGACCAATGCCTAAAGGACATGGCAAGCTCTGTTCAGGATGGAATCCACCACTCCCCACCGCCTTCCATTCTTACCGGACGACTCTCCATGTCACAGCAAGAGTACCCCGTTTTTAATAGCCTTCCTGCCTATGGTTTCGATTTCCTGTCTGATACCCCGATTCTGGTACCATCCTATGACAACAATCCTGAAGCATGGATATTCACTACCACTATCCCTCGGTTCGTGATAACTATCAATGGGTGGCTGGCCCCGAGGGACACAGCTGTCAGATCTATGTTGAATCACCTTCCAGTATATATGACAAGAGAACAATGTCAATAGGAAGGAGCAATCCACTGATATCGAAGAATTTCCTGCAATGCCATGGTAGGCGACCAGCATGGCTGGTCAGCGAATCAAGATCTCCGACCGGGATGAGAATTTATGCCCTTGGATTGGGGGTGGCCCTTCTAGGTCCGCTAGAGATGTACGGAGTTCGAGGAAGAATTGAAAGCTGTAGGTTTGTATGAAGATGCCTGGGTGTCCCATACCTATACCTACCGACCCCAATCCCTCACCAGGAAACTTATGAGACATTGTAGCTCGGACTCCAACACCTTTCATCTCGTCCACAGGGAGGTGCGAATTAGTCTTTGGGACGTATTTTATATTTCAGGGGTCCCCATTGTTGGGGGTATGTACGACGAATATCTGCCTCCCCCTTATATGTGGGACGACGAAGGGAGAACCCCTCCCTTGGTGAAGCAACTCATTGATCTGTCCCAAGAACATTCGAAGGATACATCTACGAAAAAACATGTCCCTGACCATGAAGAGAATCCGAAAGATACGTATTTGAGAAAGCTTATCCCGTATCGCAACTGGATCAAGGATTTTTCCAGAGAGATCCAGTCTATAGATCTTCCGCGTAGGCCCACGACCTACCCTATAATGGAGTCCCTAAAGCATAGGATCAACTATTGGATGAACCTGGATCAAGGTCAGTTCAATGACTGGGGCTAGGAGCTTGTCCTAGATGTCGATCGGCTGCTTCGTCCGGCAGCATTTCTGGCCCTATTTTTGAGCGGCTGGATAATGCCTGTACGTGATTCTAATGGCGTACTGGTCTCTACCTTTGTCATGGAGGCACAATTGGCTACTGTCAACTTTATCAACCTAGTTATCCCAGTGCTGGACAAGATTTATTGGTTTCTTGGTAATATTACCGATGAGAGCCAGAAAAACCGAGTGGCCAGCACTTTTCAGATTCTCTGGGGATGGATAGGCATTTATATAAAGAACTGCTACACCTTCATCAACCCTATTCAGATTCCGGGCACCACATTCTGGCCATACTTTCAACTAACTAGAGGGGTTATGCCTGAAGAGTGGGCGACCCAAGAGAAGGATAATCAACAGACAGTTCAGAACATGCATCTGTTATCGTGTTGAATCTCGTGTTATGATCATTTCAATTTCCATCTGTCCTCTTCCCCAACTAGTGAAATCACGAACACCATAACAGAGGAGTTTAGCAAGTGGGGATACCTCTTTTCCCTTCAAGAGGGTATTCTGATAGCTCTCATTGGCGAGGAACTAATCTGGGAGGGGTATGCGCCTTGCCAATTCGGGTTCCAGTTTGGCTGCATCCAGGCACTGTGTCCTCCCGGACTTAATGGTGCCGGCAAGAATTTTCATTTAATGGTGTCCAGGAAACTGTGGTTAATATTTACCTGGGAAGATATCAGCTGCGAGGTTATGACCCCCACGCTTGTAGACTCTACGCCCTTCTTATCCAAGAATTACGCTGACTCCATGGTACAAAATACCCAAATGCCCAGCTAGGGACGTTGGTGCCTACCATCTCAATTTCCAAGACATCAAAGGGCAAGAGGAAGTGCAAGGGGGATGGTGCTTCAACTAGGCTCGGAAAATTCCTTTGCCACCCTGCTGGTCCCATGCTTCTGGGGAAAATCTTTACAGACATAGGTGTATCATCTCATGCCCTTGAGGCTGCCCGAAGGGGGTGGTTATTCTTGAAGATGCTGCTTTTCTGATGGCCTGGGGTCAATGGGACGAATTCAAAGGATGATCATACTTTTGTGGTCAGTACCCCCATTCTCTGTGGTAGTATCTTCAGGAATCAGAAGTTGATTTTGACGGGCTGGGCTACATATCCGCCCACGTTGACATCCTTTATGATGTGGACCCAGAGCGGGTCAATTGGTATCTCTAGGAGATCAAAGCCTATATTTACGCATGATAGGGTTACCCTGTATTAACTCACTGAGTCCAGGTCATGATGCACCCAGTGAATGATGAGGAGGGGGAAGGAATTGAACACTCTTCAGGGGGTGATGATTTTGATGATCTCCCCATCATGGATGAATAAAGGGAATTCCCCTCCCTACTTGTGAGGTCCCATCCACAGGTATCCCCAGAGAGTTCTAGGGCGTTGGTGAGATCTGGAACACAAATACGGACATTAGCGCCCCTACCAGCCCCTACTGATTCCTGTCCCTCTCAGGTTGATCCTTCCCGACAAACCGTTCTTATTACGACCGCTTTCTGAGATGCATAGAGGATCTGGGATGACCTGAGGGCCAAGGGCTCAGATGAAGAGGTTTGGGAATCACTCTAAATAATACCTCTCAAGCCCCCAGGTATTGGGGTTATCTTTGCTCCGCCATACCTTCAGTTGGAAGATGACTTGGGTGACATAGTCTCTTCATTGAAGGAGATGGACGCATATGTGCGCTCACTCTGAAACCGGCTCTATGGGGCCACCCGGGTGTTCATGATGATTATACATCCTGAATTGTCCGACCCTGAAGAAGAGGTTGCTCTTCCGCCCATTATTAATTTCTTCCCCCTTTATTATGGAGGTTCTAAGTTTTCTCCCCCCCTTCTTTTTTATGCATGGTGCCGAGGAATCCCATGGAGCAATTCTCTCCCCAGAGTATACTCCCCATGGGACCGCTGCAGGTGAACACGCGTTCCTGGCCATGGGGATCACCGAGGAGGTATCTTTTGGCACGGATGAGCTTATGGAGGTGACTATTGTGGACCCAGCTAGGGTCTTCCCTCCTCCATCTCCTCCCAGAATTCTGGACAAACTGTCCCCTGGGCAGATCCAGAGACGGCAATAGGCGTTCCATTTATCGGAATGGCTCAGACAAGGGACGTCGAGTAATCATGACTTCCCATTTTCTTAATTTCCATCCAACATATTCTGACTCTGCCAGTCATTACCTATTTTGAAGTATGGTGGAAAGCCACTTATGGATATATCTGTGGCTACCGAAGCAGTCATACCTTCAACCTCCTTTTCATCTGTGGAATCTCTTGTAGCCACGACTGGGCGCGACAACATGGAGGGCCCTGATGGAGGGGCCAGTGATATGGACGCTTTACTCCTACCTTCATTAGTCATAGATACATCATAGGAGGAATTGCTGGTATTCGAGACTCCTACTGATCAAACAACCCTTTCTATTGCGGAGGAAAATGGGGCACCCGTGATCACTAAGGGGCCTCCAAATTCGACGGGGCAAGCAACCTCAGACCCAATGGATCTCGTGGTAATGGTGGAAGAGCCTGCCATTAGTCTAGTTGTTGGAAACCCGGAGCGAGCCATTGTCTTGTTTACCAGGGGAGTGATTTCCTCGAGCATGGTCTCCTTAGGCGACTGCTTGGTGATGGCATTGGAAGCTTCTAGCCTCGGCCAAGGATTTAGGTCCTGGACCCCTCTGGGGGCTCCCCAGACTCCCTTGACTTTTGAGGATATAGGGTCTTCCTCGAGTGATTTTCGCGGAAGTTCAGAGCTTGAGGATGCTGATGCCTTGACGATCAGGAGTAAGTTTCCCAATCTCTTGCCACTAATTCCTTTTCCTTCCATTTTCTAATTAGGGGTACTAATATATATTATTGACTCTCGGGCTTCAGAACCACGACCTTTGGTGATGGTGATTGTGTCGTCAGACCCAACCGTTCCTATGACCACAACTGTCGGGGGCGAAGTTGCTGCAGTTCTAGAGTTTGTGGGTGAAGCCGCATCAGGTCCCTCCTTGGTGACGTTCATCCCCGAGTATGTTTCCTCATCAGGGAGTGATTCTGAGCCCAATCAACAACTGTTTTCTAGTCTTCGGCCTGGTTTCCAAAGGTCTTGGGAGAAAATTTGGAGATTGATTTCTCAGATTCCCCTAGCTGAGATGTTGGCCAGATTACTGAAGCTTTTCAATCTATTTATGCTTCTAGGATTTGACGGCTTTTACTATCATGGTGTTTTTGACATATTCAATATGGTGGTTACTTATCTGGAAAGACATGGTGGTTTCGAATCTCACCTTTTTTCTGCCCAATCAAAAGCCTACCTTTCCGCAACCCGACAACTATGCCTAACAGAGGCTCATGATCACACCGGGGTAGTTGTGAGGCTCCAGGGAGATGTTATTGAGTAGCGTTATCACTTGGAGGTTCTGAGGAATGAGATACAGCGGCTACAATAGGAAGAGGCCAACGTTGCCCCCATAATTGAAGAAGGGGAGTGGCAGATGGAGGAGGAAATCAGGGTGAGCACAAAGGTGGCCCAGGAGGCGGAAGAGTTGTGGGCTGGTGTAGAAGCTAAAATGGACTTACTGGAGAATCTCTCTAAAAAAATTGAGTATTCTCAACAGTGCCTGATACAACTTTTTGAATCCGTCGAAAACCTCATGTAATAACCTTTCACGCTAGAGGAGGCTCCAGATTATGGATTCCCTTTTGACCAACTTTGTTATGAAACAATGAAATATTTCTCCTCAGTGCTCTTGTCGTCTTCTCTTATTATAGAAATTATTTATCATGATCGATGCATATGTTAATTCCCCGAACATAGAATAATCAGATTCCAGGACCATTGATAAAAATAAAAGGAGCTCTAACTTTTTCCTCGACCATGGGATCCAGCAAGCATAGTATGACTATTTATAGGGTTTTGTTGAAAATCCCCACAAAATTTTTGTCTTTTCTTGTTAATGCCCTAATTTTTCATGGGCCCATCAGGTGTGGACCCAGCGGGTATGGTCCGACTTTTTCTTAGGTTTCCCTTTTCGGGTTTTTGGCCTAATAGGCTTTGTGACACATTTCTTGGGCAGTTTAAAGTCCTACCGTCAAGACTATCATTACTGATGTTATTAGGTCAAATATCTTTGACCAAATATGGTGGGTAAAGGGTCCCAATGGGGTTTTTCTGATTAAAAGATGTCTCAATACTCATCAGGCGCACGTGGGGGGAACACGTTTAAGTTTTAACGACATGCTGGACATGTATCATGGCATGGGAGTCGCGTCGACGTGCATAGGTGGGAGGAGCATTGCCTAATGAAATCTTGCCTTTGGTAGATAGGCCTGGGGAGATCAATATGTCGAGCCGCTGAGGGCATGGTATGCATTGTCATGTAATGGTTTCCTTATGTCCATGACTCTCCATTTCTGATGGCCATAGGATTTCATGAAAGTATGGCTTATGGAAACCACCATGGGTGGCTTGGAGAATTATGAAAACCATCGGGGGTGGATCAGAAAGGGTATGTGACATCTGAAAGGTTTTGAGAACATCTGTATCAATCAAGAGTGTGGAAGCAAGGTTCTTTTCCAACGCATTTATCTACCATAAAGGACGGTCGGGTCTTGGCGCAGTTTAAAGTCATGTAGCTGGGACATCATCTGGAATGGAAGGACATCTCCTGGTCCTCAATAATCTTATCAGAGACATTCCACCATATTCAGGAAGGGTTTTGAAAGTGGATGGTAAACTGTAACTCAGAGGTTTCCAAATCCCAGGATAGACATGGAGATTAAGGGCCAAGAGGCGTATGAAGAGAAGCATCGCCTAAGGAAATCCTACCTTCGGTAGATGGTCCAGTGGTGACCAATATGCAGATCCACTGAGGGCATGGTATGAATATTCATGCAAAGGTGTCCTTAGTTCAATGATTGTATTCCACCAATAGCCAAGAAATTTCAGGGAAGTTTAAGATTCGAGACCACCATGGGTGGCTTTAGGAGAGTTTAGATTTTTTTGAGTGCAGAGTATGGTTTATAAGGAGAGGGTTCCTGGATATAGGAGGAAACATCTAGACAGAACTTCTCTAGAATGGGCGAAGTAATCCCTTCTCACGCGGGTGTGAGACCGTGGCTTGTGCTAGTCTGACCCGTGCACTAAATTCCAGATAAAAGCCATCGTTATTTACTGAACCCTTGATGGGTTTGACCGTGCAATTTAGTGCCATTCAGTAAAGAATGAGAGAATTATTAAAGGGTGTTTTGCAGTTTAGCGTCATGTAGCGAGGGCGGGGGGAATTTTTCTTTCCTTTTCCAATGCTGTGCAGTTTAGCGTCATGCAGCAAGGAATATGAGAATTATTAAACCAGTGAAAAATGATTTTTCTTGGATTAATTCCCCTGGATGGTTGATTCTTGGCCTTTGCAGCCTTACGCCAAGTGGGCAAGATGTGATCCGTGCCGTTTGACGTCATGCAGCAAGGGAATAGTTAAAAAGGCCACTCTTGATTAAAATGTAACTGGGACCAAGTATCCTGGCATGTCCAAGAAGTGGAGGGGGTTGATGGTGTAAATCATGGTTCTATGGCTTCTTGGATCAGGAGAGATGTCATAGAGGCTCTGAGGCCAGTAAGCGTATGGAGCTAGGAAGAGTATCGCCTGTGAAAATATTTCCATTGGTAGACGGGCCGTGGGCTATCAATATGCAGAGCCGGTAAGGGAATGGTATGCATAGTCATGAAAAGGTGTCTTTAGGTCAATGAATTTCCACTTCCGATGGCCATGAATGGTTATGAAGATCTACAATTGTTCGGGCCACAAATTCTGTCATCGGGGAAGGAAATTTCTGGGCATGTCGGGGATATTCGGCCCTGGTTGCTGTTAAAGCTTAGAGATCTCCCTGCGCTGATTTATTTTGCGTGCGGGGGTGTACCTTTACTCCATGTAGTTTAACATCATGTGGTAAGGACGAGGTAATCCTAGTTTAGTGGTCATAGAGCTCGAACCATTGGGTTTATATTGATGCGGTCACTCGAAGGATAACTGGGTCAACATGTTCTGATATACTTAAAACAAGGTGGGGGATGAAGGTTGTAAACTGCAACTTTGAGTTTTCCGGATCAGGAGGTGTGGTGTGGTGGATCTGAGGCCGGTAATCGTACGGAGCTAGTAAGAGTAACACCCAAGGAAATATTGCCTTTGGTAGATGGGCCAAGGGATATCAATATGCAGAGCCGCTGAGGGCATGGTATCCATAGTCCTGAAAAAGTGCCCCCGAGTCGATAACTTTCCACTTTTGATGGCCATGAATGATTATGAAAATCTGAGTTTGTTCACAGTGCAGAGTTCGGCACGTGGGGATAATGGTGTCCGAGTATACAAGAAACATCTTCACAACAATTGTCTGTTGAGTCAAAGTATCCTAGTCCTGGATTGATGTGCGTTGACGCAGGTCGCTATGTGAACCACCGGCGGACACATAGGCTAGACAGGTAGGGGAACCCTGGAAAAATTTGAATGTGAACAGGGGAATGAACCTGTAAACCACTGCTCCATAAATTTTTGGATCTGGAGATGTGATACAGGGGCTCTGAGGCCAGTAGACGTACGGATCTAGGAAGAGTGTTGCCCGAGGAAATATTTCCTTTGGTAGACGGGACAGGGGCTATCAATATGCAGAGCTGTTGAGGGCATGGTATTCATAGTCATGCAATGGTGTCCACGGGTCGATGACTTTCCACTTCTAATGGCCATGAGTGGTTATGAAGATCTATAATTAACTGGGTCGTGGAGTCTGATGTATGGAGAGGATGCATCCAAATGTGTAAGGAGTATCTTCATCTCATTTCGCCATGCGTCTCGGGTGGGTTGCGACGAAGTCCATGCAGTCTAACATCATGCAGTGAGGACTAAGTCCGTCCAGTTTAATGTCATGCGGTGAGGATGAAGTCCATGTAATTTAACGTCATGTGGTGAAGATGAAGTATACACACCGTGGAGGTCTCGTCTGTACACGGGGGAAGGGGGAATTTTTAACATTATTTTCCATGCAGTTTAACGTCGTGTGGCAAGGACGAATAAAATACACCCAGTGCAGGTCTATCCCATATACGGGGAAAAGGGAGCATTTTTTTAAATCTTTTTATCCTTGTAATTTTACGTCATGCAGTAAGGACGAGGAGTACACCCTGTGCCGGTTTGGTCCGTACACAGGGGAAAGGGCATTTTTATCTTTTATCCATGGGGCTGGGCCAGGACGAGGAACTCTGGCATCACTATATATCCTATGAGGGTAGGAATCAAGCCACACATAGTTCTTTGGAAGAAGTACACCCCGTGTAGGGCTGGTCCGTACACGGGGGAAGGGGACATAGTCTAACATTTATTTTATTTCATTTGGATATGGCTGGGCCCAAACGGGGAACCCTGGCATCACTACATATCCTGTGAGGGCCGGAATCAAGCCATACATAGTTCTCTGAAAGAATTACACCCCGTGCAGGTATTTTCTATACACGAGGGGAGAGGGGCATTGCTAAAACTTCGTGTCTGTGCAGTTTAACGTCGTGCGGTGAGGATGAGGGATACACCCCGTGCGGGTCTGGTCCGTACACGGGGGGGGGGGAAGAAGTAATTTTTTACTTTTATTTAGGAGTGTCTAGGCCAGGATAAGGGATCCTGGCGTCACTACATATCCTGCAAGGGCAGGAATCAAGCCATACGTAGTTCTTTGAAATCCGTGCAGTTTAAGGTCATTCGGTGAGGACGAGGGATACACCTCGTGCACGTCTGGTCCGTACATGGGGGGAAGAAGGCATTATTAACTTTTATTTGGGAGTGGTTGGGCCAGGATAGGGGATCCCGATGTCACTACATATCCTGTGAGGGTAGGAATCAAGACGTACGTAGTTCTCTGAAATCCGTGTCGTTTAATGTCATGCGGTGAGGATGAGGAATACACCTCATGCAGGTCTGGTCCATACACGGGGGCCAAAGGAATTTTTAACTTTTATTATCCATTCAGTTTAACGTCATGTAGTAAGGATGAAATCCATACAGTTTAAAGTCATGTGGATTGGACGAGGGGTATTATTAGATTCCGTGCAGTTTAACATCGTGCGGTAAGGACGAACTCAGTGTATTTTATAGTCATGCGGTGAGGATGAACTCCATGTAGTTTAACGTCATGGGGTGAGGACGTAATACTCTTAGTTTAAGGTCATAGAGTTTGGACCATTGGGTGCTTGGTAGTTTAATGTCATTCTGATCGGATGTGGAAAACACGTTTAGTTATCATGCGAAATACTTCTTCAGGAATCTCACATTTGTAGGAGCCGTGGTGAATTACTCGTCCATGGAGATTAGGGTATATGCTCCATTGGAGTATACCTTGTGTACATCGTATGGTCCCTCCCACATGGGCTCCGGCTTTGGAGGATTCTTTCCGGGTATTATTGGGGTCCGGAGGACCAACACTAATACTCCTTCCAAGAAAGACCGAAGACGATCCTTTTTGTTGAAGGCTTGTGCGATCCGGTTCTGGTATACCTCCAAATGGTGAAAAGTGTGCAACCGCTTCTCATCTAGATATTCCAATTCACCTAGACACTTTTCTGGCTACTCATCATCGGATAACTGATTACAGAGGGCAACACGGAGCGAGGGAAGTTGGAGTTCAATGGGCAGGACCGCCTCTGTTTCGTACAACGATGAGTACGGGGTTGCCCGAGTAACAGTGTGGATTGTGGTTCAATAATCCCACAACGCATGGAGGATTTTATCCGGACATGAATTCTTTTCTTTGTCCACCATTTTCTGGAGAATGTCAGACAAGGTCTTGTTGAAATCCTCTATCTATCCGTTGGCCGCTTCATGCTAGCAGGATGAGTGGTTAGCCTTGATACCATACTCGCGGTATAGTTTCTCCAAATCCGCAGAGCAGAAGATGGTGTCGTTTTCCATCAGTATGGTATGAGGGACACCAAATCTCATGATGATATTGGTCTTCAGAAAGTTAGAAATACTTCTTTTCCAAACTTACTTGAGCGGTATAGCTTCTGCCCATTTGGAAAAGAAGTCGATTGTCGTGAGGATATACTTCAGCTGTTTGGCCGTGGAGGGAGGATATGGTCCCACGACGTCCATCCCCCATACAGAAAATAGCCAGGAGTACATGGCTTGATGAAGTAACTTTGGGGGTTGGTGTATGAAGTTGTTATGAATTTGGAATGAGTAGCACTTTGCGGTAAAATTATCGCAGTCTCGTGCCACTGTAGGCCAGTAGTACCAAAGCCTTTGAACCTGATGAGGAAGCTTGGTCCCCAGTTGATGTGCTCCACATGCTCCGGCATGTACTTCATTCATTACGGAAGCTGTTTCATCTCCGTAAATGCATCTGAGGAGCACTCCATCGAGGCCTCATTTGTAGAGGACCTCTTTCTGACCCGCGCCTCCATATAGGACAAAGTTGATTTCCCTTCTCCGTATTTTCTCTCGTTCAACCCTGTCTGATGGAAGTTCTCCTCATTTAAGGTAGTTTGAAATGGGGGTCATCCAGCCAATGGAAGGAGCATATGTCTTGGGGATAAGACTGACTTCGTGGATTTATTCCATCTTGGTCTGAACAAATGGCAGTACCATTCGATGGTGAGAAATACTGATAACCATTCCATCCCAGCCTAGGTCATCTTGGGCTATGTCCACGTTGGCTAATGCATCAGCCTCAGATTTCTTAGATCGGGGAATATAGGTCAATGTTGGTCCTGTGTAGATCACATCCATTAACCCTCAAACATGGTCAAAAAGGGGGATCATCTCCTCCTTTTTAATATCATATTCACTATTGACTTGCTTCATGACCAGTTCTGAGTCACCTTTTACCTTATGGTGTTGTACTTTTGCCTGGAGTGCAAGTTTCTGGCCTACAATGAGAGCTTAATATTCCGCTTCGTTGTTCATACCTCCTTTGGATAGGAGGAAGGAATATGGCAAGATTGCCTTTTTTGGGGACACGAGTATTATTCCCAAACCCACTTTGTTGAATCTGGGATCCTCCATCCTCTTTCTGGTTGGTCTTCGGGATGCGCTGTCGATGTACATTTCCCATGCTGGGAACTCCTCCCGAACCAAGAAGATGTCTTCATCAGGTAGCTCGGCGTCCGGTGCAGTGGTCCCTGTCAAAGGGCGCTCTGCCAGAAAATTTGCTAATGCCTAACCCTTGATGGATTTCTGAGGCACAAACCGGATGTCAAACTGTTGCAGGATGACCGTCCATCGGGATAGACATCCAGTTAGTATCGGGCGGATGAGGATGTACTTGAGCGGGTTAATCCACCAGATCAAATGGACTTCATGATGCTGCAGATAATGTCGCAACTTTTGAACTACAAAGACCAAGCCCAAACACCTCTTCTCGATATTTGAGTATCGAGTCTCAGCATCAATCATGGTTTGACTGAGGTAATAGATACCGTTTTCGCTGCCGGAGTCATTCTTTTGTGTGAGGAAGGATCCCAGTGACTGCTCTAAGGCTGTCACATAAAAGATGAGAGGTCTTCCTTCAACCGGGGGCATGAGAACCAGTGGGCTTAAGAGGTACTTCTTCAATTTGTCGAACACCTCTTGGTAGTCATTTGTCCATTGGTACGTGACCCCCTTTTTCATTAACCCGGTGAAGGGAAAGCATTTGCCTTCCAGATTGGATATGAACCACCTAATATAGTCTAGGTGTCATTGGAATCCCCTAAACTTGGTGAGATTTCGGGGAGGTGGTAATCCAAGGATAGCCTTTGTCTTCTTAGGGGCGACTTCGATGCCACGATGGCATACGACGAAGCCAAGGAATTTCTCTAAGGTAACCCCAAAGGCACATTTCAAGGGGTTAATCTTCAAGCAATGCTGTCAGAGTTTGTTGAAGACAGTCTCAAGGTCTGATAGGTGATCTGAGCGCTGTTTGGACTTGAACACCAGGTCATCCACGTAACATTCAACGAATTTCCCCAGGAACAGTTTAAAGATCCAATGCATGGCATGCTGATATGTGGCACCATCTTTCTTCAGACCAAAGGGCATGAACCTGTAACCAAATACCCTTTGAGGTGCCCTAAAGGAAGTGGCTTCTTCGTCTTCTCAAGCCATCCTGGTTTGGTTGTAGTCGGAATATCCGTCCATGAAGGACAGAGCCTCATACTCCACTATTGCATCGATCAACAGCTCAGTGATTGGAACCGGGAAGTCATCTTTCTGGAAATCCCGATTGAGATCTCTGAAATCAATGCAGACGTGGATTTTCCCGTTCTTTTTCTTGACAGGGATGATGTTGTCCAAAAAAATGGGGTATTGGACCTCTCGAATGAAGCCTACTTTAATGAGCTTATCGACTTAAGCCTATATTTTGGCAGTATGTGATGGATGCGTCCTTCTGGCGGCCTGTTTGTAGCCCCAGTGGTCTTATGGAAAACCCAGGTGATGTGTCACCACATTGGGATCGAGTCCCGGAATTTCTGTGTAATTCTAGGAAAAAACATCATGATATTGCCACAGGAACGAGTTATATACCTCGTGATCCTCGGGGTACATGGCTGCACTAATGAGAGTAGGCCTCAGATCTTCCTCGGTACCTAGGTTTATTTCCCTGAGCTCGTCCACCGTTGTGGAGATACCCTCGTTGTAACACCCCGAAATTTTATGAAAAATATTTTTTTTAATTTCATTAATGTCTTGTGTTGTACGCTACACCAAAAGAATCTTTCACAACATGAATCCTTGACTTTCCTTCTATTACACGCAATCGCGACCTTCCTCAATAGCGTGTGTAGTACGCAATAACGAGTTCCACTAAACAGCAATATGCTATTAAAATATTATTAAAACTAGCCGTTATGAATAGTAATAACCACTTTTTGAAATTTGGTAAATTTTATTTTATCAAAATGGACTTTATTTTTGGATTCGTAATATCGAAATTAGCTTAGGGTGAAATTTTGGTACTTTTCGGATAACTTTTATTTTCTGATGAATAGTGAAAATTACTAAATTTTATTTAAAAACAACTTTTTTAATCGAAATAATTAATAGTGATAAATTATTAATTTGAGTGGTTTTAAAGTATATTTAGAATATATTTTTTCAATTCAATTCAATGTTGGTCATTGGATGTAATTTCACATTTACACCAGACATAAACAAATGTTAATCTTTTGATAGTTATTATCTCATAAAAACACGCTATTTGTTGTGACAGCGGAAATTAATTATAAAATTAATTAATGCAACTTATATGATGGGAATTTTGTAAAATAGAAATCATTTTTGAATTCGGAATATCAATTATAGCTTAGGATGAAATTTTGGCATTTTTCTGAAAAACTTCAATTTTTGATGAATTGTGAAACTACTAAGTGGTAGTTAAAAAAATTAATTTTTTCATAAATCTTAATTTTACCAATTCTTTGAATGGAATTTCAAAAATCCGAGAGACACGGTTGATGTCAGTAAGTAAAATGTGGTTCAATGAGATGAAAATAATTTTTGGTGAATAGTTACTTTTTACTTTTATTTACCACAGTTAAAAGTAAATAGGGTAATTAAGGGTAAAAATGATATTAATATTACCCTAACACATGTCCTAATCCTATTGGACAAGTTTATCTTGACCAAAAAGAACCTTAAGTGAAAAATATTATCATTTAGGCCCACTTGGATTAGATTAGGACATTTATTATTATTTAATTCAAAGAAGAGTTAAAAGAGTTAAAATCAAAGTTTATTTACTAAAACATTTTTAATATAGGGTTATACATATTATAATTTCGACTATAAATATTCATTAGAAATCTAAAAATATTTCCTACATAATGGTATTTTATTTGTAATTTTTATACTTTAAATAATTTAATTTATTTATGACACAACGATGATACAGTAATTACCTTTTTAATAAAATATTAACATAATTGACGTTGTAAATGCCCAAATAAATGTAATTTGAGACTTTTTATGACTTAAACTAATTTTCTAGGTTAATATGAAATGTTATTGTTGATTTAAGTAACTTTTTTCGAACTTATTATTCTGTTATAAATTTCATAAAAATCATGTACCAAATAGTGTCAAAATTGACATAAAATAGTTTTTAAAACAAATATTATATTATTAATTGTTATTTTATTCCTAAAAATATAAGGTTCGGCCAAATGACTTAGATAAAATTATATAAATTAATAATAAACAACTTGGGGTTCGTTTGGCTTGATATAGTAAGTTTATTAACCATATAGTGTAAGAAAACAAAAAGACACGGTAAAAGTTAAATTATTTAACTTAGAGTTAAATCTAATTGATAAGGTTAAAATAATAACCTAAACTTGAATAAATCCTATTGGATGAGAGGATTTCTACCCATCCCCACCTTAGCCTCTAAATAAATAAATTTGGATCTATTTAAAACCGAACTTGACTTTATAATAAAATAATATTTTTAGTTATTCCAAAGGTGCCCCTCTCCTCCCTTATAAAAGGGCACCTCCTCCCCCTCTTCCTCACACAACTTTGAGCCTTCAAGATCGGAAAAACCCTGCAAAATTATCTTCTACACTTCCCTAGAAACATCCTAGAGGTTCTGTTCTTCCTCAAATACCAATTTTAGTTCCCTAAGAGGAGGTCTCAAAGAGGCGCTTCAAAGAAGAGGCAATTTCCGTTACCGATTCTTTCACTTTTATTTCTTCTTCCACTTCTTCTTCTTAGGTTGTTTCATTATGAAGTAATAACATCAGTATCACTCATATACTGATATGTCATTATAAGTATGAAACAATCCTATTTCACCGTCTATCCATCCTACGGAAAATGAAATCACCGCACGTGCGTACGTACGGAATACCGTCTCCACGCCGTGGTGAAATCTATTTTCCACAACCACCTCACTTGGATGGGTATAATGGTGTAAATAATAACTATATATTCTTATTTTAAAGTGATATTTATTCTGAAATAGTATACATACACTCCAATATAGTCCCATGATCATGAGAACGATATCATCGCTCGTGCGTACGTATGGACTACCGTCTCCACGATGTGATGAGATTCATTTTCCACTTTAACCATTCATGAATAATTATAAAGTATATATAATAAGTAATCATGAAATATATTACATAATAATGATACTGGATTTATGTGTATATTTATAAATGTCATCTACTTAATTCCGTTCAACTCAATAAGGAAACGAAAACAGCGTTCATGCGTACGTACGGCCTACCGTCTCCATGAATGGTGTATTTATTTCCATTTACTTATTTATTATATATATGTATATTATGAATATATATATATATATAAATCATGTTTTATGTTATGGAATTAAGTAATCATGATCCATGTAATCATATGAATAATTAAAAGTCAAAACACGGACGACAAATGAAACAATTTTACCCAAAACGCTCTTTAACATGGAATTTACAAAATAACGGGTAATATAAAGTCATAAGTGAACCATATATGATATCATAACAATGAATATGATTCTGTAATAAGTCAATGACATTATTTAAATCATTATACAGGAGGTTCGGACACTTACGAAGCAAATCAGACCTAAGGTAAGGGAAATATCACAATCTCATTTTTATCCGAGATTGTTTATACTTTGGAATTCACTGGGGTGAATTTTATCATCCACATCCATGTTTCCTAAATATGTAATATTATTTCCATCCACGTACAATTTTTTAAATCCAATTTTACCCTTCGGTGAGTTTTTAGTAAAATATATGAAAGGAATCTTTTGTCATTTTTCATACGAGGTACTTTTTGACTTTTCTGACAAAAGTACGAAGAATGTTTTTTTAAATATATACGGCATGAATGGATTTTTAAAACATTATTTCCAAGAAGCTTCCTTTACAAGTTTTCAAGTTTATTTTTAATCAACTTCTTTTAGTTATAATTTTATGACATGTTAAGAAATGAAAAGTGTTTTTGAAGTAGAAAGGATATTTTCCTCAAGAATGGAGTTCAAGTGTTTTATCAAAATTATTTTCCATCTAAGATAATAAAGGGTTCTGTTTCTATCCCTATTATTACATGGATTTGATTATGTTGTGATGGAAATATTTTTTATGAATTCCTTTATCTTATATGAATTGTTTTATGATGTCATGATGTTTAAGAATCCCATTTTTATTACATGGGTTATGCTATGATGTATGGTTTATGATTTTGTGGCACACATAATAATGGTATAATTATGAGATGGGTGGGACCTATATCTCCCTCCAATGCATTGGGTAAAGATTTTATATCTCATGAGATAGACATGGCTGGAACGGTAGGTTATACCGGTTCAGTGAAACAGGACTGAAACGAGGGTGACTCAGTTAAGAAAGGGACTTTGTCCACTAAGATAGTCTTGGAAATGAGTCTTGACTAACAAGAAATGATTCTCTATGATTATGTGTGAATGCCACAAAGTTTCATGTTTTATGTTATGATTATTGTTATTACATTTCACTATCATGATTTACCCCATGTTATGAAATTATGATCTCTTTTGCAGGTTCAGATTTCCAAAAGTTGTGTGCTTATGTGTATGATGTGATTGATATTTCTTTTGTTTACCCTTACTGGGCATTTGAGCTCACCCTTTTATGTTTTCTTTTCCCTAGGATATAAAGAAAGGTTTTAGGTAAAAAAATGAAAGATCTTTATGGGAGATGTTGAAGATCTTTCACCACGATTAGAAGATTATATTCCGAGTTTCCAAATACACTAAACTATTACGATACTTGTTTGTGTGTTTTTGTTATGTACTAAGTATTCCGCAAAAGTAATGTAATGTCCATGTACGTCAAGCTTCGGGTCTCTACACTCCTCAAATGAAGGAGGTCCATCCCTGAGATCTTCCCCCTATTATTCTCCCAATTTCATCATCTTCTTGAACCAACGAGGAGAGAGCTCCTTACACGGGCTCTTGGGAGTCCGGAGGCGAGGTGTCATGGGCGTCCTTACTCGAGTATTCATCCACAGATCGAGGGTTGGCCGAAGTTCCTACATTTTCGTGCTTGGCCATCGTGGATGAAGTCATGAGGGCATCTCAGTGCGTGTCCGTACATGAACTCCTACTCTCAGCATGGTTGATGGGTAGGACATAATATCTTCCAACCTGCCTGAGGGGGTCATCAGGAACCATTTATAGGACATTTGGAGTGGGGATCTAGTCGACACCATCGACCAAAGGCTTTTTTTTCTTCTTCTCATAGAACCCGGAATCAATTTAATGTGACTCGGAGAGCTCGAAAGGGGCCTTTTCAGTGTGCAATGTTCCACTTTTTCCGTTGATGCAGTACATGATACCCCGGTTGTAGGATGAAGGAACAACCATGTGCTTATAGAGCCACGAACTTCTCAGCAAGGAATTGAATTCTGTGCTCTACTGGACCACCAGGAATTCCGTATAGGATACCAAGTCAGCAAAATGGGTCTTTAGCTTAATTTTTCTCATTGGTTTCTGCTCACTCTTGTCATAACCCAACAGATTCATGGCTGAGGGAATTAGGTCGTCCTCACTATAGCCCAACTTAAGGAGTTTCCATAGGGGAAGGAGGTTAACTCCAGATCCATTGTCTATAAATACTTTCCGTATCTCAATACCATTCAATGTTCCAGACACATATAGTGTTCTGATGTGTCCTTACATGATGGAATCTTCATCCTAATCGGTGAAGGAAATCACCGCATTGCATTCAACCGGGTCAGTCTCTGTCTGGTAAGTTTCAGAGGTAGCTACCTCAGCTTGAAACTCCTGGGGGCTGATCAAAGCTTCTATTAGCACCTCCATGAGGTCTGCTGAAAGACATAGGGCATCGAGGATTGACAGCGTGGCAGGTACCGATGTCAACTGCTTCAGGATATTGTATTTCTTCTCTAGCGGCTGATGCTTCTCCTTTGGTGGGAGAGTCTTAGTGGGTGATTTAGGGGATGCAGCATTTGACGAGGAGGGACCGGCCGCAGGGTCGAATATCGATGGAGTTCCCACGTTTTGAGGACTTGGCCTAGCCGGTCTATTTTTGCACACTAGGCGGACAGAACCTTGTTCATCCTTTGGTGGGTATCGCAGAACAATGGGGCCAGAGTGGCTACTTGTGCAGGTGGAGGGGTATTCTTTCTCGTACTGAGTCCATTGAAGGGCTCTCTCACGGGTTTCTGTGATACTAACGTTTTGGGCCGGGGTCCAACCATAGGGTTGGTTTTGGCCACGACTGTGCCGCCCCTGGTATCCCCTTCCTCTATGATTCCTCCTATCGGCTCCTCGTGTAGGGAACTTGGGTTCGTAACTATACCCTTCATCAGGGACTGATTCCAAAATATGGATGACTTTAATAGAACCAAATATTGTCCCTTCATCCTCTAACAGGTCAACCTGTTCGGTTGTCCCTGATGGTGTCGTTTGGTGGGTCGGTGCCCATGGTACCAAATTCGAGGGCATATAACCTGCTAGGGCCGGGACTAACTTTTTCCCCGTCACGGACTGATCCTCTTGCGATTGTTTCCACCTTAGATTATGCCAGGATGACCGGCTCGTGGAGGACCTTGAGGCCGATGCTGTCGGCTATGCGAATTTAGGGGCTGTTGGCGGCAACACTGGCTACCGTAGCTGAGCTCGTAGTATGCCCTGGGCTCGGTTGATAGTCTTCCGAGTCATCCAGTTGTTAAATTTCTTCCCTTGCTTGCTGGTGACCTTCTACCACCCATCCTCTTTGTCAGAGTTGGTGGTAGAGATACATGCCACAAGTGCTAGGGGTGGTCCTAGCTCGACCTGTCCGGAGACTACCATCCTATGCAAGAGGTCTTTTAAGACGAAGCATTCCAGGATATTGTGCCCCAACATTCGATGGTAGGGTCAGTAATCTGGCATGTCATCGTAGCTTACCTCTTCAGGTTTCCTCGGCTCTGGGAGGTGGAGCAAGTTGCAGTTCATGGTGGCAATGAAGTAGTGACAAACTTGATCGTCTCGGAACAAGTATAATTTTTGTCTTCGTTCCTCAAACTGGTTCCACTTTGGTCCTCTCTGATCGTGCCGTTTAGGAGGAGGTGGCCGCTGATGTGCAGGAGGCCCTTGACGATTTGGTGGAGGCTTGAGCGGTGGAGCGGGCATAGGGGTCTGCTTGAGTGTGACAGCGGACGCTTCATCTCTAGGGGTTCTTTTCGCAGGAGCCTACGAGGCTATTCAATACTTCGAATTGGTCCGCTGAAGGGAGTCCTCAATTATCTGGGAAATGGCCATGAGATGACGGAATCCAGTTGTGCACTCAACTGTTATGAGCGGTGTTCGTAGATCATCTTGAAGATTATCGATTCATATGGCTAGCATCTCATCTTGAGGCATTGTCTTGTTCAGGGAATAGGTCAGACCTTTCCATCTGGCGATGAAATCTGAGATCCTCTCTTTCTCCCTCTACTTGCAGTTCATGAGATCGTTGACCATTGTTTTAGGCAACGTTGAGTTGAAGTGGAACAGGAACTGCTGCCAAAGGTCTTCCCATCTCTTTATTGACTGGGATGGCAGACTCGTATAATAGATGAAGGCAGATCCTTGCAAGGTCCATACGAAGAATCTAAGTTGTACTGATTCTTGTTGCTCTGGAGTTCCTTTCATAGGGTCACAATAAGATGCGTAGTGCATCAAATGTTGTTTTGGATCACCTGACCCGTTGAAAATAGGGAATACATGGCTCCCAAAATTGGGTGGAGGCGGTGTGTTGCTCACCCAATCTGGGTAGGGTTCCCACTCTGGCTGTCTCGGAGCGTCGACCTTCCATTGCTTCCAATCGAGATGTTAGTGCCTCGATGGTGTTGGTGAGACCCTGGTTTACATCATGTTGGGCCCGGTCCTGGGCAGGCGTAGCCCGAGGCATTGCCTGAGAATCCGGATTGGCCGGCACCAAGGGTGCATATTCCATTCGGGGCACCGTCGGAGGGTTCTGGCGTACTTGCTCTGGTTTCCTCCTAATTGGAGGGAAATCTTGGAATTCATCATTCACATTTAGGTAGTTGGACAGACCAGGCGCGTCATTGGTTAGGAGCCCTGATCGTGCTTCGATTACTGGGGCAAGCCTTGTCCCTTGAGGTGCACTTGCTGGGAGTGCATGATGTGGTTCCTCCTGGGATGCACTTTCAATAAGGTGGTTCCTCTGGAGTAGCTCGAAGATAAGCCGTCACAATTCTTTCATCTCCTCTTCCCATCGAGCGAATCTCTCTTCGAGCGTGAGTGGCTCATTTTGTTGAGAGAATGAGGCGGGTTAATGGTAACCAGTCCCTTATTCATATCCTTATTGGAAGATTGATGGGTAGGCAGAGGAGGGTTGGCTGGAAAGACGACCATATTTATGGCGGCCCTCTGATTCTAGGTGTGCACACCTGGTGGTTCATTGTGAGTCATCGCCTGACCAGAACTGTCGTCTCCCGATCCATCCATATTTTCATTTTCCCCAGTGTCGCCCATGGGGTTAGCCTCTATGGAATTGATTAATTCATATCGAAGGGTGGAGGGGATGTCATCTTCCAAATGGGAAGAGGATCTCCGGCATCTTCTGTCGGCCTTCCCTTTCATGACCTGGGATTGCCTTCAGACTTCTTGATGAAGGGTGACGTGGAGAGTTATTTGATGCGACCTTAAAGTGCTACTTCCTCTCGTATGTGATGATGATTCAAATGACGGGATAGGATGAGAACCTCCTCTTTTGATTGTCCTCCATACACGAGAGAATAATGACTATCGTGGGGGAGGTTGTTGTTGAGGGGGTAATAATGCCCCCAGCCCTGAGGGCTGGGGTTGGCTTTGTTCCTTGGACATCGAGTCTCTTCCCGGTTTTATTGGTCTTATAGGGGAATTTGTTGTTAAAAATTCCCCCAGCCCTGCAGGATGGGGTTGACCCTGGATTGCGGCAGTGGCTACAGCTATCGCTACCTGCCAGATCTTGTGTGCCCCCATTCGAGGGTGAACTGGGTTTGGTGATGAGTTCTTATGTGAATAAATCCCTTCCGGTGAGGCAGGAAAAGATCGCTGATTGGCCTCTCTTAGGCCAGAGGCCTATTGTATTCTCTTGGTGAACTGATTCAGGAGTTCTTGAATGGATTGTTCCCATCATGCCTGATGCTTCTGGGACTTACTCAAGGCCTGACTCTGCTGGGTGTGTTGCCTTTCCTGAATAGAGAGACCACTTGATTGTCACCTTGACGTGATGATGTTGCAAGACACCACGCTGAACGGGTTCTTCTGGGCGGGGAGGAGAGTGAAATACATAGCTCCATGTTCTCCCCATCCCCTTTTATGGACTCCCGTCGGAGCGTCACCGATGAGGCGGAACAGTTGGTGCAGCGCACAGAGGTAGGCTATCTCCATGTTTCCTTTACGCCTCTTGGGTCGTTGTTGTCGTGTTGAAGGAAGAGATTCCAGGTCGATGTGACAAAAGTGGTACCCTATTGTGTTGATGTGGTCCACATACCCTTCATAGGGCAAGAAACACGATATTAGTCGGCGGAGGGTTGTCCATATATTATGGCGGATTCCGTGCACACATTCTTCCGAAAAATCTCTGGGTATGTCAAACTGAGATGTGGTCATGGGCCAAAACATAACTGGTATATCATCCCTTGCTAGTAATTTCCTCATGTGCAGCATATCGGCATACTCCTCCACTAGTGATTCCTATACCTGGTCTGCCCAACTGAGACGCTCAATATCAATGTGGTCGGAGGCAGTGGGACTAGTAGGTGCGGAATCATTATGTGGGCGATTCCGAGGTGGTTCAGAGGATGAAAGCGGCCCTGGACCGTCTCTTAATTGTAGAAGGATGTCTTCGGAAACTAACTGGGAATATGACATGCTTGAGCTCGTCCTTCTGAGTGCCTCGGCATACGAGGGCATTTCTGTGCTTGATTCGGCAGGAGGACCTTCCTGTCGATATGATATTCCATCATGGGGAGGAACTCCACAATGGCGGCCGTAATGGTGATGAATACCATTACTGCTCGATTCTTCACTGCATAGAGGACTTTTTGCAGTGCACACCTTGGGGAGGACCTTCAAGGCGTGTTGCAGCGAGGGGAGGACCTTCTAGTTACGTAGAATCGTTATAGGGGGGCTCACAACAACTTCCATCATGGTGAGGATGACCATCATGGCTTGACGTTCGACGTGCATCCTAGGGAGGACCATCAGGAAACACTGCGATAAGGGGAGGACCTTCTAGCTACGTAGCGTCGTTACAGGGAGGGCATTCGCAACGGCGGCCGTGGTGGCGAGGACTAACATCACAGCTGCGGCAATGGCAAGGACTACCATTACTACTGCGGCAGGGAGAATATCTGCGGAATACATCCGGGGGAGGGCCTCCAGAATGTACTGCAATGAGGGGAGGGCCTTCTCGTTTCTAGACGTCTCTACGGGGAGGACCTCTGTTATCAGGGTGGAGAGGACTACCACCATGATCTGATGTCTGGATGCATGGACCTCCGTTGCAGCGTAACCCCTGGGGAGGACCTTCAGGGTAGGCTACGACAAGGGGAGGACCTTCTTGTCGCGATGAGACATCACTGCGGGGAGGGCCTCCGCAGTTACGACTATGATAGCGAGGACAAATATCATAATCTTTGGTCCCACGGCATGGAGAGTGATTGCAGTGTATACCCCGGGGAGGACCTTCAGGGTGGACAACATCAAGTGGAGGACCTTCTTACTGCTCGATCTTCTGGTCACGTGGAGGGTTTCCGTGACTCACATCAAAAGAGGAGTTCTTGTGATCGATCGGTATATGCCCGTAGGGGAAGCACCCACGGGTGCTCTGGGGAGGACCTTCAGAGCTGCTAGTAGAGACACTGTGGGGAGGACCTTTGCAACTTCTACTGACACTCCCATAATATGTTAATGGGTGGGTAGGGTTCTGATCCTGCGATGTGTGCATAGCGGCATTGGGAACCCTAGCTTCCAGAAGAGCAGAGTCATGAACTCCCCCTTTATTTTTCGACTGCCATTGGCGCGTTCGGGGCGCTTTCTCGTGGGTATACGGGACCGTCTGCTGTTGATAATGGCCTTCAAAATTGGGTCCCTGTCTAATTGAGTCCCTTGATGTTTTCAGGATACGTGAGAGAACATCTTGACTTTTAGCAGGGATATATGCCTACTCTAGAGAATCCACCGTGATGGACGGGTGTCCCCCAGTTGGAATGAGTGATGCTACTCAATCCGGTTGCCCTTGAATGGTGTAATATGGCCGGTGACCATCCTGGGAAGAAGCAGGGATGCAGATATGCACCGAGGAGGTTATCTCGTCTCATAGATGAGTCGCCTCAATTGGTGAGACAGGCTCATGAGCCCGAGTCCTTGTTGTTGCCGCTGATGCAATCACATTCTGGCAAGTCTGCAAGATATGATCTGGGATCGATACCTGCTCCTCCATCATATCCAGGATATGTAGATAGACATCTTTGGATGGAACGGGTATGAAGGCCCTTTCCGGTATCGGAGTAGGAATATCCTACTCCGGTCCTCCAGTGGTCAATGGGTACTGACAATTCATCTCTGTTAGGGAAGGTGAACGAATCTGCCCCTGTACTGGGATACGCAGGTTTATCTCTACATTGGCCGCCACATCGGGATGGAGGACTTTACTTGCATCCGCAGGGAGATGGACCTGCATATATTTGTTTCCCAAATTATCGAGTCGGTGGACTTTGTTGGCAGGGAGACGAGCCCGCCTATGAGTTGCCGCCCCATCTGGGTGGCCGGCTTTGTTGATCGCCACCATGCCAGGATGGAGGGCATCAGAAGCATCTTCTAGGAGCTAGTTTTGCAGATGTTGGGTCGCCACCATGTCAAGCCGGTGGGCTTCAAAACCCTGGGTTGGGAGAGGTGCCTACTTGGTAAGTGCCATCTTGCATGAGCGACGGGCTTGATGGAGCTCGGCAGGGATGTGCGCCGGCTCGTATGAGGCCGCCATGTATGGATGGAGGGCTCGAGAGGAGCAAAATGGTGTAGGTTTCTGTTCATGGTACGTCTCCGTGGCTGGGTAGTGGAGCTCCTCCTCAGGAACCGGGGTGATGACTGGTCCCTGATTGTACGTCTGCCACCCTCGTCGGGCGGTATGAGGGCCAGGAGGTCGGGGAACGTGGGCCTGAATCCTCGGGGAGACATCCTCCTCGGCATGACGATGCCGAGTCGCGGCATGACCGCGATGACGACTTCCGGCGGGGGCCTTAGAGTGGAACCCCCATTTGGTAGGTATGAAGTCCTCAGCGTCGACCTCATTCACCTCCCTAAGATAAGGTAGGTACACATTGTCCCATTCTGGGGATAGACTAACGAAATGGTTGGAGACAGCAACAGGGGTTGTCTGGATTTTCCGTTGTGACTGCTGCTGGGCAGGCGACCGATGAGTCCTGGTGGATTGGAGGGCATGCATGGCCATCTCCACTATTGGGAGAGTACCGTTCATGTGGTACTCTTAGATCAATGCATCTAAGTCCCAGCGTTAAAGATGCTGGGTAGGTGACGGGGTCCTCTGTAGGTGAGGAAGTCTCATCCTTTCATTGTTAGAAGCATGCACTTGTGATTTCCTTTGCAATTCCATTGGATTGAAGGGAGTTTTCAAGGTACCTGTAAAATATTTTAGCAAATACAAGCAGCAAACCCGTCAAAGAAGAAACTCATGATCTCATGCGTAATTAATGACCTTGCATGGCCCTCCATGTGAGTAAAAGGGGGAATGTGGTGGGATTAAGTTAAATCCGTCATGTTTGGTTAAAGATTCACGTTGGGTTCACCATTTTTTTTCGGGTCTATCTCGAAATGCCCAATGTTCCGTATCCGATGACACGTGGACCTGTATTCCAAAGGCAGGCATTCACCGGATGGTCTGGCCAGCGACGCTTAAGAACTCACATTGGTCGAGAGGATGGGAATTTGGGCTCATTTCACCCTTTTCGGGGAAATTATTTCCTATTCCAGGAATCTCTTATAGATTTAAGATTTATTCATATGTTCACGAATCTTTGGTTTATACCCAAGCATAGTTTCCACAAATTTAATATGGTTGGAAATGGTCAGCTGAACGCAGGGGTTCGGAATCATTTATGACCGATGTTTACCATCCCTCGTTGGATTAATGACCCCGAGGAGTCCGAACTCCTTGAGGCGGCACTAGGAGTGGCGCGGTGAACCGATGTGAAGATAATCGGATCGACCGGTTGTTGGGCTTGAACCTCATGGAGGCTTCCTACATACCCTGCCTAGGGGATAGGGATCAAAGTCCATGTAGTTCGAATGGGAGCGTCAGAAAACCGATGTGAAGGTGGACCCAGTGGGTCTGCTAGTGATCGGTATTGAACCTCATGGAGGCTACCTACGTATCCCTATAGTAGGGAATCAAAGTCCTCATAGTTCGTATTGGCTTGCGACTTACACTCTGAGGTGTCCTAGAGTGATGGATTGGGGTTTACACTCTGAGGAGGCCCATAAGAGGATGTCATGGTCAATGCTTACTCTAAGCCCACGCGAGTCATGCTCGGGGTGAGAAACAAGATGCAGCAGGGACCAGAGGATCACATCGCAAAAGGTGCATCTGTGAGAAGTGGAGTGGGGATTACACATGGAGCGACCCATAATGATAGATTGGGACTTACACTCTGAGGAGTCCCATGGGCGACAAATCATAGCAAGAGAGGTAAAGGGGGTGATCCTCTGCCCATCCCCTCTCTTGCAGTGCAAGAGGGCTTCCTTCTGATGGGTATTTTACAATCCCCGAGAAGCCCTTAACAAGTGGAGGGGTAGAGAGGGGGCTCCCGAGCTCAGAATCCACATTACCGTGGGAATGTGAACCCAGGAATGCTTTTGGAATCTTCTCATGGGTCAGGGAAACCCCTTCGCCTATACATACTGTGGGTATGTGAACTCAAAACGGCATGCTGATACGCCAGAGGGTTACACCACACGGATCCAGTGGCTCTGGTGGAGGCCTCGGCTCGGGGCCAATGAGTAGGCTAATGAGGAGATTGCGGAGGATCGGGCCAGATTGGAAGGATTTTATCTGGCTCGGGGAATGGGAACTCCGAAGGTTTTGGAAGACCACACAGGGGTATGGGTGGTGGCGCCCTTCACATAGGGAAGTGATACGCGGCTGGAGAGGCCTTCAGTGAACCATGGTGGTCCACGGACTGAGAGGCCATCCACAAACAAGGAGGGTCCGCGGACTGAGAGGCCGTCCGCAAACCAAGAGGGTTCGCAGACTGAGAGGTCGTCCGCGAACTAGGAGGGTATGCAGAATGATTGTCATCCCGCGAACCAGGAGGGTTCGCAACATTGGGTTTAGCCTGCGTACAAGGTCGGTACGTGGAGGGTTCCACATGAGCAGCGGTGTCTAAGGTTGGCGCCGACTGGGGGTTCGTCGGTCGAGGCTTTGCCCGCATGTGAGGGTGATACGCGGTGCAGCGGATCGGAAAAGAGGCATAAACACCCTGGTCCACGGGGACTGTGTAGAGGCCCGAAAGCCTGACATACATGGACATTACATTACTTTTGCGGAATACTTAATACATAACAAAAACAGACACATAAGGACTGTAATAGTTTAGTGTCTTTCGAAACTTGGAATATAATCTTCTAATCATGGTGAAAGATCTTTAACATCTCCCATAATGATCTCCCCCTTTTGTTTTCTTACCTAAAACCATTCTTTAAATCCAGGGGAAATGAAAACATATAAACTATGAGCTCAAATGCTCATTAAGGGTAATCATAGGGAACATAAAACAATCCAAAATCATTTGAATGCAAAATCTTGATCATAAAATCTAAACATCAAAATCTTGAGCAAAGACATAACTCTTGGACGTTTGTAAGGAATACATAATAAAGGAACATCAATATTAATAAAATAGCATGGGAATAAATCATGTAATTGTGGCAACTCTTCAGCACTTTTTATGATTTCCATAGTAGCCAAGGCATTGCATCCAAGACCATCTTAGTGGACAAAGTCCCTTTCTGAATCGAGTTCACTCCTCGTTCTAGTCCTGTATCACTGATCTGGATTAACTTACCGTTCCAGCCATGTCTATGTCATGAGATATAAATATTTACCCAATGCATTTGAGGGAGATATAGGTCCCACCCATTTCATAATGAAATCATTCTTTCTTGTGCCACAAAAATCATAAATCATACATCATATCATAACTCATGTAATAGAATGAGATTCATAAACATCATGCCATCATAACATAATCCATATACAAAAATGGATATCATTTCATCATAAAAAGAATCAAAACATGTAAATAATGGAGACATTATACTTGAAACATAAACATATTAAATATTGTCATTTTAGATGGAAATTGTTTTTGATAAAACACTTGAAATGAATTCTTGAGGAAAATATCCTTTCTTCTTCAAAATCAATTTCTTTTCACAAAATATCATTCAATTTTAAAAGAAAATTATTTTGTTTAAAATAGTCGTGAAATGTTTTGGATGAAGCTTCATGAAAATAAGGCTTTATAAAACCATAAAAATCATGTCATGCCCTATAAGATAAAAAAAAATCCTTCCCGTACTTTTGTTGGAAAAGTCAAAAAGTACCTCGTATGGTAAACAAAAGAAAGATTCCATTCATAACATGTGGTAAAATCCAAAATGGGAAAAAAGGAATTTAAACATACATAAAAACAATTTTAGAAAACATTGACATGAATGATAACAATAACCCCAGTAAATACTTACGAATAATCAATCTCGGATTAGAACGAGATTGTAATAATTATCCCTTACCTTAGGTCCGATATGCTTCGTACGTATCCAAAACTCCTGTATAATGATTTAAATAATTTCATTGACTTATTATAGATTAATATTCATTGTTATGATATCATATATGGTTCACTCATGACATTATATTACCAGTTCTTTTGTAAGTTCCATGTTAATGTAGCGTTTTGGGTAAAATCGTTTTATTTATCGTACATGTTTGGACTTTTTGTTCTTGAAATTATTACTTATAACCTGATTTACATAATTCCAGAATGTAAAAAATGATTTTTATGTCATATATATTCAGCATATACATATATATATATATATATGATAGATCGATAAATGGATTGAAATACACCGCTAATGGAGACGGTAGGCCGTACATACGCATGAATGCTATTTTCGTTTCCTTATTGAATTGAATGGAATTAATTAGATGACATACATATATATATATACATAAATCCAGTATCATTATTATTTCATATATTTCATGATTACTTATTATATATAATTTATAATCATTAATGAATGTTTAACATGGAGAAGGAATCTCATCGCGTCGTGGAGACGGTAGTCCGTACGTACGCACGAGCGATGATATCATTCCCATGATCGTGGAATTGTATTGAAGTATATGTATAATATTTTAGAATCAATATAACTTTAAAATAATCATATATAGTTATATATTTACACCATTATACCCATCCACGTAAGGTGGTGGTTGAAAACAGATTACACCACGACGTGTAGACGGTATTTCGTACGTACGCATGCGCGGTGATTTCGTTTTCTGTAAGATGGATAGATGGTGAAATAGGGTTGTTTCATACTTATAATTAAATATCAGTATATTAGTGACACTAATGTTATTACTTCATAATGAAACAACTAAATAAGAAGAATTTGAAGAAGGAATAAAGTTGAGAGAATCGGTAACAGACATTACCTCTTCTTTGAAGCACCACTTCTTAACCTCCTATTATGGCACTAAATATGATCTTTTCAGAAGACGAGAAACTCTAAGATGTTTATATGGAAGTGGAGAAGAGAAAATGGCATGGTTTTTCCGAGCATGAAGGCTCAAATTGGTGTGAGGAGGAGAGGGAGGAGGTGCCCTTTTATAAGGGAGGAGAGGGGCACCTTTGGAAATATAAGAAATATTAGTTTATATTAAATCCCACCCCACATAAAAACATTAAAAATCAATCATATCCAATTTTTAGATGATATAGGCTTGTAATATCATCAACCAATAAAATTTAGACATGTTAGGAATTTATTTTAAACATTATCAACTTGATTTATCCTTATTTATCAATTTAATTTTATTTGTTGTAATAATATTCTATATTTTTAATTATTATAAATAATTACGTATGTGTTGTGAAATATCCATAATTTTACAATTTATGACATTGGCGACCATATAAATTTAAATTTATAATTTTTAAATATTTTTGTGATTTTTAAACAATTTTATAATATGTTATTTTTATAAAATAACAATAGTGTCAATTTTGACACTATTCATTTATTTGAATTTAAATAAACAATATACAGAAGATATGTTCGGACTAAAAGATTTAATAGATTCATAACATGTCATATTTATCTAGAAAATTAGTGGAGAACATTAAATAGTATATATAATATTTATTTTAATATTGTTAAAACCATTTATTTGATATTTATCTTAATAAAATAATTTCAATCATCACTATTATGTCACCTTTAATGATAATTATTTAATCCCTAAAAATTATAAATAAATTCATATTATGTATATAATTTTATTATATTTTTGGAAACTATTTATATCATAAGTTTCATGAAGTTTATCACTAAAATAAAATTATTATACTTATAAGATTTAAGAAAGTGACATGGTGTCACTTTCTTTGGTTTTAATAACAATTAAATTATTTTCATGGAAAAAAGTCCATTAAATGAATATATTCCGACCCTTAGGTGATATGGGTCGACTTTTAGTCATCCAATTGGATTTTGGCCGATGTTAGGGAAATTTTATAATCTTATATATACCCTTAATTACAAGATTTACCTTTAACTATGGTAAATAAAATTTACCGTAGTTACTATTCCTAATGCCCAAAAAAATAAAAACTAGCTTATTAACATAATTTGGAACCACTTATTACAAATATGGAATCAATTTTTTCAAATTCAATATAAAAAAGTTTCAGAAATTAAATTAAAATTAATCTCATTGTCGAAAGAAAATGGGTTTTTGTTTAAAATATTACAAAAGATTGAATTGATTTAACCTACGAATTCAAGGTAAAATCAATGCTAATGACATAAATTATATTAAATGGTAAAAATATATTCTATTTATTCTTTTTAACAATTAAATATTATAATTTAACCAAATCAATTATTACGATGAAAAAAGTTGTTTTTAATTAAAATATAGCGTGTTTTTACTATTCATTAAAATATGAAAGTTATTAGAAAAATATCAAAACATTATCCAATGTAAATTTTTATATCCTGATTCAAAAGAAGAAATTTATTTTGTAAAATTTAACTTATAAACATGTCAAAAACTAGATTTAATGTGGGTGCGCCATTAAAAGGTGGCAAAACTACATTTTTGAAAAATACTTATTTTACCTGAAAAATTTATTTTGTTCACATACCATGTTCTAGAAAATGTGTAAGATGAAATAATAATGTTATAAAATTCAAAATTTAGTTCATAATATTCATAACAGCTAGTTCATAATATTATTATAACCATATATCATTGTTTAGTGAAACCTGATATTGAGTACAACACACGCTATCGAGGAAAGTCGCGATTGCGTATAATGCAAGCCAAGTCAGGGTTGCATGTTGTGCAAGAATCCTTCGTTGTTTCTTATAACAGAATCCAACCATATTTCATTTATACATTGAATATATATATATATACACTCAATGTTGTATAGAATGACTATTATAAAATGAATTTGAAATTGTGTGTCACACGATCCAAGAATAGCGTTGCGTATACTGCAAGCTAATATGATGTTCCGTATATTACAAGATAATCTTAGTGTGTTGTATAATAGATGACATCAATGAAATTAAAATAATATTTTTCATAAAATCTTGGGGTGTTACATTCTACCCCCCTTAAAATGAATTTCTCCCTCGAAATTCGTCTGGGTTATAAATGTTTTACTACATGAAAGTTTCATTAATCGAAACCCTCGTCGTAAAAAGGAATAAAAAAACTTGACTTTAAAAAATAAAGTATGAAACGTAACTGTTACCCAAATTAACTAATCACTGGGTTTCCACATAGGAGAACATAGGTGAAAATATGGATATGGAAGAGAAATCTGACCATCATGTTCTGATGGAGAGTGGTAGAGAACATGGCTATGAAAAAGACAAAAATCACAAAGCCATATTTTTTTGATGATCTAAGGTACCATCTGATTCATCGGATATAAGGGCACTAGGACAACATTTTTGGTTTTCAACATCATTTCCCTAATGTTCATGAATTAAAATAAATACTTACATGATTTGGGTACAATCTCACTGTTATTCGTGAATTGAACAATTTCCACTTCATCTCTTAAAGAAATGAAGTTGAATTTGTTATTTGTGAAGAGTTAGCAGATCATGTGATAGAATTATGGGTCATTCCATCTAGTTCAAACAAAAGGTTAGAAAAATTTATAAGTCTATCTTATGGTGAGATTAATCGTATATGGTTCCAAAAAATGGACTTATACTTTATTTATCATACCGCTTAATAATATAAAACTACATTCCACTATCCAGGGACTTCCTGTAGGCCAGTGGTAGGCGATAAAGGTATGTCACACTTCGGTTGTGGGTTCGATTTCCACAGCCTTGTCCGACGTGATGGGATGTCGCCCGTCCTGCAGGTTGTCCTTTTTGTTTCCAAAAATGCATTATTATAACTATCCATCAATAATATCAAAAAAGTTCTATCCTTAAACAATACTAACTTATGTCCAACATAATCCATTCCAATCTTTAAGGTTATCCAAAATACTGCTGTCCAATCTCATATTATAGTGAAAACGATTACCAAAGAGTTCATATGACAAGCATGATAATACAATTGTTGATCCCCATATATCATAAAATATGTCTTGTTGGTCACATTCCATCATTCGAAGGCCTTAATCATGTATTCTCTTGAAAAAAATGAATACCCATTGAACCTTAGTGAAAACATGAATGCAATTAAAAGTTAACACTTTCCACATACCAAAATACTCAAAATTCTATACACTCAAACCATGATATCACTTAGTCCTTATATCAATCATGAGCTCATGAATACTATCAAACATTTCATTTTCTCCTTATCCCATAATTATGCACATATCATCTACTTTCCAAAATATTTGAATCACTTTTCATGGTTACTGGTACCATAAAATTATTGAAAACCACAATAGACTAATAAAAAAATATTCTAATACACCATAAAATTACCTCAACAACATTACTTATGAATTCCAATACATAAACACTTTAATCCATCCTATTCAATGATTGTCCTGGAATAAGTCCTTCCTTGATATAGAAGTAACTTTTTAGGTCAGGGCATTGAGTTGGGTAATTCCCATGTTCTCCACAAATAAGACATTGAACTCTATAACAGTCTGTTACTATATGACCCTTTTCTCCACATAGATAACATATGTCCCTCCATTTGAGGTATTCCTCAAGGTTCTTCTTCCCTCCTTTAGAAATCTCAATCTTCCTTTCTTTAGGCTCCTTAACATGCGAACATGCATAAAAGTCTATCTTCCTCTTATTTGATGAATTAGGCATACCACTAAATTTCACCTTGTTAATCATATATCGCGATGACTTATTCGGCATAATCACAATATCTTTCTCTCTAGGCATTACGAAATTTTTTTCTCATAGTCACCAATTTGTCCATTGGATTCAATGTTAACCGAATTCCTTCTGGTTCCCTCCATTGACTAAAACACAAAAATAATTCTATGAGAGGAAAAAATCATGCAAGGAAAATAACATAATAAAGGGGGAGTACCTTCGACATCTAACATCTTAGGTTTAATTCTAATATCGTTACTGTAATTCTAGGACTATAACCTATACTTATACTTAACCTTAGGGCCATACCTATAAATACCATAGAAATATCTCTAGGGATCTCACTAAAGTTTTCACATCCTAGTTTCCAAAGGTTGACTAAACCTTTCCTCTGATACCAACTGTAGAGTCCCGAAAGCTTGACGTACATGGACATTACATTACTTTTGCAGAATACTTCATACATAACAAAAACAGACACATAAGAACCGTAATAGTTTAGTGTCTTTGGAAACTCATAATATAATTCTCTAATCGTGGTGAAATATCTTAAACATCTCCCATAAAGATATTCCCCTTTTTTTCTTACCTGAAACCTTTATTTAAATCCTGGTGGAAGGAAAACATATAAAGGGTGAGCTCAAATTCTCAGTAAGGGTAATCATAGGGAACATAAAACAATCCATAATCATTTGAATGCAAAAGCTTGAACATAAATTCTAAACATCAAAATCATGAGCAAAGACATAAATATTGGAAGTACGTAAGGCATATATCATAAAGGATCATCTGTCTTGATAAAATAGCATGGAAATAAATCATGTAAGTGTGGAAACCATTCAGCACTTGTTATGATTTCCATAGTAGCCAAGGCATTGCTGCCAAGACCATCCTAGTGGACAAAGTCCCTTTCTGAATCGAGTTCACTCCTTGTTCCAGTCCTGTATCACTGAACTAGATTAATTTACCATTCCAGCCATGTCTATATCATGAGATATAAATCTTTACCCAATTCATTGGAGGGAGATATAGGTCCCACACATCTCATAATTAAATCATTCATTATTTTTTCCACAAAAATCATAAATCATACATCATATCATAACCTATGTAATAGAATGAGATTCTTAAACATCATGACATCATAACATAACCCATATACAAAAATGGATATCATTTAATCATAAGATGAATCAAACAATGTAAATAATTGAGACATTATACTTGAAACATAAACATATTAAATAATGTCATTTTCGATGGAAATTTTTTTTTGATAAAACACATGAAATGAATTCTTGAGGAAAATATCCTTTCTTCTTCAAAATCAATTTATTTTCACAAAACGTCATGAAATTTTAAAAGAAAAATATTCTGTTTAAATTAGTTAGGAAATATTTTGGAGGAATCTTCATGAAAATAAGGCTTTATAAAACCGTAAAAATCCTTTCATGTCGTATAAGTTAAAAAAACATTCTTCTCATACTTTTTCCGGAAAAGTCAAAAAGTACCTCGTATGGTAAACAAAAGAAAGATTCCTTTCATAACATGTGGAAAAAGAAAAATGGGAAAAAGGGCTTTAAACATACATAAAAACAATTTTAGAAAACATGGATATGGATGATAATAATAACCCCAATAAATACTTACGAATAAACAATCTCGGATAAGAACGAGATTGGAATAATTATCCCTTACCTTAGGTCTGATTTACCTCATACGTATCCGAACCTCCTGTATAATGATTTAAATAATGTCATTGACTTATTACATAATCATATTAATTGTTATGATATCATATATGGTTCACTTATGACTTTATATTATCCGTTCTTTTTTATGTTCCATGTTAAAGTAGTGTTTTGGGTAAAATCGTTTTATTTATCGTACATGTTTGGACTTGTTGTTCTTGATATTATTACTTATAACATGATTTACTTAATTCCAAAATGTAAAACATGAATTATATGTAATATATATTCATTTTATACATATATATATATATGATATATCGATAAATGGAATGAAATAAACCGTTCATAGAGACGGTAGGCCGTACGTACGCATGAACGCTGTTTTCATTTCATTATTGAATTGAATGGAATTAAGTAGATGACATACATATATATATATATACATAAATCCAGTATCATTATTATGTCATATAATTCATGATTACTTATAATATATACTTTTTAATCATTAATGAATGGTCAACATGGAGAATGAATCTCATCGCGTCGTGGAGACGGTAGTCTGTACGTATGCACGAGCGATGATATCATTCCCATGATCGTGGAATTGAATTTAAGTGTATGAATAATATTTCAGAATCAATATCAATTTACAATAATCATATATAGTTATCTATTTACACCGTTATACCCATCCAATTAAGGTGGTGGTCGAAAACAGATTACACCACGGCGTGGAGACGGTATTCCGTACGTACGCACGCGCAGTGATTTTGTTTTCCGTAGGATGGATAGATGGTGAAATAGGGTTGTTTCATACTTATAATAACATATCAGTATATGAGTTAAACTGATGTTATTGCTTCATAATGAAAAAACTAAAGAAGAATAAGGAGAATAAGGAATAATGTTGAAATAATCGGTAATGGATATTACCTCTTCTTTGAAGCGCCTCTTCTTAACCTCCTCTTAGGGTACTAAAGATGGTCTTTTAAGAAGACCAGAACCTCTAGGATATTTCTATAGAAGTTGAGAATAGAAATTGGCAGGGTTTGGCCGAGAATGAAGGCTCAAATTGGTGTGAGGAGGAGAGGGAGGAGGTGCCCTTTTATAAGGGAGAAGAGGGGCACCTTTGGAAATATACGAAATATTAGTTTATATTAATTCCCAACCCCACATAAAAACTTCCAAAATGACTCATATACGATTATTAGAAGATATAGGGTTGTAATATAATCAACCAATAAAATTTAGACATGTTAGGAATTTATTTTAAACATTATCAACTTGATTTATCCTTATTTACCAATTTAAGTTTTTTTGTGGTAATAAAATTCTAAATTTTAAATTATTATAAATAATTACATATGTGTTGTGAACTTTCAATGATTTGACACTTTATGAAATTTTAGACCATATAAATTTAAATTTATAATTTTTAAATATTTTTGTGATTTTTAAACAATTTTATAATATATTAGTTTTATAAAATAACAAGAGTGTCAATTTTGACACTATTCATTTATTTGAATTTAAATAAACAATATACAGAAGATATGTTCGAAATAAAAGATTTAATAGGTTAATAAAATGTCATATTTATTTATACAATTAGTGTAGGACATTATATAGTTCATATAATACTTATTTTAATATTTTTAAAACCATTTATTTGATATTTTTCTTAATAAAATAATTTCAATCATCACTATTATGTCACCTTTAATGATAATTATTTAATCCCTAAAAATTATAAATAAATTCATATGATGTAGATAATTTTATTGGATTTCTTAATACTATTTATATCCTAAGTTTCATGATGTTTATCACTAAATTAAAATTATTATACTTATAAGATTTAATAAAGTGACATGTTGTCACTTTCATTGGTTTTAATAATAATTAAATTATTTTCATGGAAAAAAGTCCATTAAATTAATCTAATCCGACCCTTAGGTGATATGGGTCGACTTTTAGTCATAAAATAGGATTTTGGCAGGTGTTAGGGTAATTCTATAATCTTATATTTACCCTTAATTACCTGATTTACCTTTAACTATGGTAAATAAAAATTACCGTAGTTAGTATTCATAATGCCCAAAAGAAATAAAAAGTGGCTTATTAACATAATTTGTACCCACTGATTCCAAATTTGGAATAAAGTTTTCCAAATTCAATACACAAAAGTTTCAGAAATTAAATTAAAACTAATTCCGTTGTCGAAAGAAAACATGTTTTTGTTTAAAACATAGCAAAAGATTGAATTGATTTAACCAACGAATTCAAGTTAAAATCAATGCTAATGACATACAATATATTAAATGGTAAAAATATGTTATATTTATACATTAAAACCGTTAAATATTATAATTTAACCATATAAATTATTACGATGAAAAATTGTTTTAATTAAAATATAGCGTGTTTTTACTATTCATTAAAATAAGAAAGTTATCAAAAAAATATCAAAACGCCATCCAATGTAAATTTTTATATCCTAATTCAATAGAATAAGTTTATTTTGTAAAATTGAACTTATAAACATGTCAAAAACTAGAATTCATGGGGATGCACCATTAAAAGGTGGCAAAACTGCATTTTTTTAAAAATACTTATTTTACCTGAGAATTTTTTTTTGTTCACATACCATGTTCTAGAAAATGTGTAAGATGAAATAATAATGTTATAACAATCAAAATTTAGTTAATACTATTAATAACGGCTAGTTCATAATAATATTATAACCATATATCATTGTTTAGTGAAACCTGATATTGCGTACACCACACGCTATCGAGGAAAGTCGCGATTGCGTGTAATGAAAGCCAAGTTAGGGTTGCGTGTTGTGCAAGAGTCCTTCGTTGTTTCATATAACAGAATCCAACCATATTTCATTTATTAATTGAATATATATATATATATACACTGAATGTTGTGTAGAATGACTATTATAAAACAAACTTGAAATTGTGTGTAACACGAGCCAAGAATAGTGTTGCGCTAATACAGTGTTGCGTATAGTACAAGCTAAACTTAGTGTGGTGTATAATAGAACAAATCAATGAAATTAAAAGAATATTTTTCATAAAATCTCGTGGTGTTACCGAGTGCATCCGCAGAGGGGATATGGTTCGCGGTCTTCCATTTTTATGTTATTTTAAGTTCGTGGTTCACCAAATTATTATGAATTTTCAGTTCCTTATTAGTTCTTTCCTAGGATTATACCTGCACTGATTCACGAACTGTAACTTCGCTTTTGCGAAATCCTAAGCCTTCTCTCAAAATCCTTCCACCTGAGTCTGATCGATCTCCCCTGAATCCTCTTCCTCCGAATCTGAATCCCTTTTTCCTTTACCCCTCGGTCTCCTTTTATAGAGTGGGGAAAGAGATGTATCTGTAGTCACGCGGTACCTTTTCCGGAGGCCCATGACCAAAAACCTGGTTTACGACTGACTTGTTCAATCCGTGACTCATGGTGGGCACTGAGCGCATCTGCCCCACAAACCAAACGATCTCGGGGAATGTCTCACGTCAGCGTAGGGTTCCGTCTCCATTTCACGACTGATAGCGGAGGCGGTTCGGGCCTTCTGACATGGCTCGCGGCTTGGGCAGTTCATGACGGTGAACCAGATTGGTGCCCGCCCTGATTCACTCCCGTGGAGGATCTCCGGCTCTTTTCCGCGAGTGAAAATGGTCCGCGGAGGGGGGACGCTTCGCAGAACTGGCCGAGTGTCGTTAACATTAGATCGGTCCACGGACAGGTTCCTGCTTCGCTATCCTTGAGTATTGTCCACATTTTCCCATCCCTTTTAGGGGAAATTGGGTAGAATCTCCCATGAGTTATAAGGGGTCATCATTCTCCTTTGCGGATTTTTGACGACCCTACAGTATCCCATTCTCATGATAATAGAAAACCTGATCTCATTTATGTTATGTTTCTTTAACTCTCGACATAGGTTTAAGGTGGTAACCCATGCTAAATAGTATTAATTTTTTTGTGATCATTGAGTTTTAAAGATTAATATGATGGTGCATGAATATTTAATGTGATTCAATGGACCCTTTATGTTGAATTAAAATCAAATCAACGGTAGTTATCCTTGACTATAAAAGGGGGATTTCTTAAATAGAGAAAATAATGATATATTTAGAGATCGAGAGATAGAGCTCTTGTGTCAGAAAAATAGAGCATTTGTAGAAAGGCAGTGAGGACCCACTTCAACTATTCATGTGATGTAAAAGAGGGAGAACCAGAAGACTACTCTATTCTCAAAAAGGAAATAAGATTGTGTGAACCTCTTTATGTGAAGGATGTTCTTTTAAACCATGCTGATTACATAATGAAAATGATCCGACATGTGTGGATATATCATATCCAATAAAGGAACCCACACACAACCTTCATTATGAGGTGAATCATAAGAGAGTTTCACATACATGTCTATGTGAAGGAAAGAAAATGAACCTGAAAATAATCCTAGATACATAAAGTTGAAGGATGATAATCGACAAATAAATTTTCATATAAAAAATAAAATCATCAAGATTTTTATTTCATGATCAAATACACCTCATATGTGTGAAATGAAGATACTGCATGTGCACATGGATGACACACATGCATATACATTATCAATCACACTTGAAGAACAAATTAAGGTTATAACTCAAATAGTGAAAGAAATCCCATAAAATCATAAAAACATCTATGGTTAAATATTGATAAGTCATTCATTGTGCATCATTTTTATGTGCGGATTTATATAGGAAGAAGATTAAATAGAAATGAATAAAGGAATCTTCATTTGATCATTATGATATTAACTAGAGATTTAAAGTGGAATTTATATATTCAACTTATTTAAGATAACTAGGATAGAGAGAATAAAATATATATTTTAATAGTATAAGTCAAAGACCTATAGTTAGGGATGAAAGTTATTTAGTGGATTCAATGACATCCGGTTCAATACATAAATCATGTTCATAAGTTTTTTTGAATATTATTCAATGAAATTGTGGTGTTGGTACAAAGAACTCCATTAGATAATGGGGATACCAATATAAAGAAAACCATTGAACCATGAAAACTTATAATTTCCAGTACGAATATATTTTCTCCAATTATTGGAATTTGTAATCATAAAATGTTATAGTGAAAATAGAATCATTGAAACAAACATAGGATGATCTTGAAAATGAGTAGGTCGTTATACAAAACCTTATAAAAATATTTTAGTGGTGATTTTTATTTTACTATATTCATTTCATATTTATATAGTTATTTTGGTAGGACAACTGATCCATTCCACTTAATCAGCGAATATGTTAGACTGTAAGAGAGTCTAATTGAAATGAAATTAAAACTCAATAATAGTTGGGTACACTAATTCACCTCCCCCTCTATGTGACCCTGGAGAATCCATCTGGGCTCTACAATAGGTTCTCAAAATTACAAGGATTTGTTATAACACATTGAGATATTGAATAATCAATGGGAATTATCATATAATGGAATATGGATTTAGAATCTCATATGTGATAAATTATATATAAAAAATACCTTGTTTTGTAATTTAATATGGACATATTAGATGGTTTGGGGGAATAAACATTAATATATTCCATATTTTACTACAGCAAACTGATAATAATTTTGACATGTTTCCCCTCACATGATGTTCTTTTATTTTCTAAGGTTTGTATTTGGTCAATGGGAATGATTAATTTTGTTTTTCCACAAATTTTCTCTATAATACAACACATATTTTAGTAAAATTATTAAAGAGATGATAACCACATGTATATTCATTATTTTCATATTTCATAAAATTGACTTATTTTCCAATACCTCAACCAAAATATTATTACAATTTATTTTAAATAAATATATTATTAACAAATACAATTATGATCACTAAAATAAATTGTTTTGTATTAGTAATATTTCATTATTTACATTAGAAAAAATTTCATACTCAATATCAATAGATATTTCCACCATTGACATTATTGAGATTCTATTTCTCATTTTCGTAGTCCAAAAATAATACCAGATCAAAATTATCTATATGAAGGCATGTTTTGTGTCCCCTAAATTACAAATGTTACTTTTTCTCTATATCCCATTAACTTATCCAATTTACATTCTCAAGTTCTATTTGATTGATATTACTTCAAATTTATTAATTTCTCCTAGATTTATTTGTTATTTTATCACCTTAAATTACGCATTAGTAATATAAAATATAAATACATATCATGAAAAATGTAATAGATCCCATAAGTTATGTGAATGATATATTACATAGCTTTACAATCTCTTTATGTTTCATAAACATATCATCTTATAGAGATATTCTCCATGTGGCTTTAGGAAACAATTATGGATGACCTATTTTAAGGGAAAATGGGATATTTAATTTGTTTTGATTATAATGTTATAGTAAATGTATATTGATTCACATATATATCTTATATAACATTAATAGTTTCAAAAGTATGTTATAGTTGAAAATTTGAGAACATAATTTATTTTATGGGGTGAAATAATGTAACACCATGATATTATGAATATTTTTTTAAATAAACACACTGTTTATTATCTTTCATTACACCCAAAAATGATCCAAAACATGGCATAAAATATTAAATTCACATTATTAAGAAATAATTAGGCCTAAAACCCCTATATTAAATAAAAATATTGGAATAAATTAAATTATCTAATGTTTGGAGGATACATTTTTTATATAATTTAATAATTTCTTAAAATATTTTTCTTTCTCAAATAATAGTTCAAAGTGATAAAAAATTAAATTGTCCATTTTTCAATATATTATTATGATAATATTTGAGAATAAAATATTTCTACAAATATATTTTCATTCATTAAATTATAAATGTATATGAAATAATATAAAGAATAGTTTTCGATTAAAAACATTTTTTATCAGTAAATTATTTTTAATTTATATTTTGAATTTTAATTTCTAAGGTAAATGTATAATTTCATTAATTTTAATTTTAAAAAATTAACATCATTTTTTAATTCCATGTTTCTAAATTATCCTATTTTTAAATTTTTAGGATTTTTAGAAATATTTTATTTTCCTAGGAATATTGAAAGATACTATTTTTATAAAAAACGTAGCATTTATGACTATATCCTAAAGTATGGGCACCTAATAAAATTAGAATTGTTTTTAAATGATCGAATATTCGCTAAGGATTATATATATACATTTCTATTTACTGTTATGAATTTATAAAACCTATGTTTAACAACATAACAATATTTTTCCAATAAAATAAATTGTTTTGTGTATTTTTTAATATATATATATATATATATATATTTGAAATTATGTTTTTTATTGTTTTTAAATTGAAATAAATTTATAATAAAGTAATCTATATGATGGAAATGTATTATATTGATTATTTAATCTTGTGGACAAATTTTAAGACTAAAAAACTAGTTTTTCCAAAAATGGATTTCAAGCATCAAATGGGCTAATCTGTAGATTATTTTTTATTACACGTATAAATTTTATCTGATAAAATGTATTTAATATTTGGTATATTTATTTCCAAATTATGTAATAATGGAAATTTTATTTTCTCACCATAAAATGAAATTACTTTGGTCAAAATTATATAACACAGTAAAACCAATAATTGTAAAAATGAACATTTTACGAGTAAATGAATCATTTTTTTTAAACGTGTGTAAAAATAAATTATTGATTATTTTGTGAAATTATATCATCCCCATCTCTATTTTTATAAAAATTGGAGTCATATTTACTTGTGAAACATGTACGATCTTTATATTAAGTTGAAATATTTATAAACAATTCAATTTTAGCCACTAATAAAAGGGTCCTCTTAAAAACCCTTAATGACCATCCATAAATTTTGGTTACCAAGTGAAAAAATTATCAATTATATCCTCCTAGAATCCTATTCCTTTACCTTGTTTCTATAGTCACAATATATTTTCATATACCACCACTCACATGGAGTCTTCTGAGGGAAATCCAATGTCCTCAATGTTAGTACTTTTTCTGAAATTTTGTTATTTTCTTTCTTCAATTCCAAATATAATTTTATATTTACATTATATATAAATCATTATTTCTTAATAGTTAATTTCATTATGTTATGGTAAATAATATTAACCAAATACCCCCTTTTCTATCAAGAAAAATGAATCCACATTTCATTCATTTTACAGACTACCACCATAATGTAGTGATGAGATCAGCTTTTTTACTACAACCTCTATTTACTTATTAAAAGTGTAAAATTTAAGAATTAATTTAAAATATTTAATATAATTATTATTAGAAATAGAATATTATAATACACCTTTTTCCCACCCATTCTTCAATAAATGAAATTGTTAACCATGTGTTGGGCGGACAACCATCTCCGCAAAGTAACATACCTTATTTTTTTATCAAGTTTCATCATTATTGATTTAAATATTTTTAAATATGGTTCAATACATTTAAATTATCTAAATAATATCATTAATTATATGTAAAATTTATATTTTTCTAAAATAATCACCTTTCATAATCATAATCATCCCATAATTATGTTATGTTCAGGCTTGGGTATGTTTAATGACCTACATGGACAATGATATAAAATAATATCATGTATATATATTAAAACTAAATTATTGATGGTATATGATATAAATAAGTGAAAAAGGATTTTATTTTGTTTTCTGTTGGTAATATTAATATTAAAATCATTAATTAAGATTCCATTTTTTGTCTGTTAATGATCACTAAAACATGATTGTCGTTAATTCCATCAATAAGAACCATGATTAATGCATTCATAGAATGAAATTATAACATTATTAAATATCATAAAATGTAAATTAATTTACCTTTAAATATATATAAATGATTAAATTTGTGATAAGAATGTGTTAAAAATTATATTAACTTATATTATATAAAAGGGATATAAATATGAAGAAGGTTCTAAAATAGATGATTAAGAAAGTTATTTTGTTATACCAGTTATTAATATTCTTAAATAGAATTAATAAAATAATCTAATGGTTTCCTTATATCATTTTGAAATCAATGTTTCATGCTTGATATTTGTCCCATTAATTCCTTTTATATGGTGTATTCATTTATCTATTTCCATCAAGTATAATGAATATCATTCATTTACTAATATTTGAATATCAATTCCATCACATCCCTCTTATGTTTTGTGATTATAATGTAACCATTACCATAATAATTTTTAGTATAAATAACACGCTTCGTTGAGTAATAGTGTTTTATTGATGTTTTTTAAATTATGAGTTACTTACATCAAACTATTTTATTGCGTGGAACATTCACTTCCTCTAGAGTGATAATGAAACGTAGAATTAAAATCATCTACTTCAAAAAATTTATTCTCAATAATTTATTTCATTGGAAAGGATAATTCCTATTATATTTAATAATTAATTATCTTCCTTTTATATATTTTAATTCCCTGAAAATTTTAACCAATATGATTGTAAACATAATAATGCATTATCTCATGTAGTCTTCATAATTCCATTAACATCCTTTCAAAAGTATGTTTTGTTTCTCTTTTTTATGATATGGGTCTTGAATAAATATTTTTTAAAATATTAAAATAGAGGTTCCATCATGTAAAAATGTATTATTTTATATTCCACTATAATTTATTTTCATAATAATTATGTCATTTCAGGGACCTATTATTAGTGTTCCTTTTTCAAAAGCAAGTGTCTTAAATGATTTCACTTCACATTTTTATTCATATAAGATTTTTTCAAGGCTCATTTATTTATTTTTTTATGTAAAAATTTTAAATGTGTTTTTGCTCCACCTTTTTGAAATCATGTCTTATTTTCCATGTCTAAATTATTAAAATTTATTTTTTTAATATAATTTCAAATGTTCCTATTTCATCGATTCATAAAAGTCTTTTCAGAACAATAATAAATTTTTCTTCTATACCAATAATAAAATCAATTTATAAAAACTAGTTTACATTTTCACCACCATTTTACTATTTCAATAAAGGAATTATTTCTACAAAAATATTTTTCAATAATCATATTCTAATTGTGATTAATAAATACTCATTTAGGGTGATCGAGTATTTTGTATCAACCATTTTCATTTATAAGATCAATTTTAGTGATTGCATCTAGAAAAGTTATCGAACATATTTTTTTCCATGTTTTATATAGGATGTGATTAATTGTTTTCTTAGGTGGCGTACATGGATGATTGATGGGTGGGGTCTTATATAGCCCTCTAAGGCATTGTAATCATATTTATATCTTATGAGATAATTATTTTAACAAGATAGTGTACCATTAACTAATATATTTACAGGAATTAGGTAGGGAATCATGCTCTATTTTATTTAAGCAGATCATGTAGTGATTAATAAATTACCATGTTATGGGAAATGAGTTAATATTACCACTACACCTTATAATGAATTATATTAAAATATTAGTTATACTGTTTACTGTATGATTCACTACCATAACACTCCATATAATTATTTCTAGGATTACTCTTCATGGATCATTTGTATTGCCACATGTTTCCACACATTTACACAATTTTATTTTTTTACTCACTTGAGATTACACATCTTTTTTATCATCTCTTAGAGAAAACTCTTACTATTCCATATAATTTTCAAAAATAATTTTATCCCATACCAATGTTTTATCAAATTTAATTTATCTAATCCTTGAGTCTATATTGGTATGTTTTCCCATTCCAATCATTTGATCTAACACCTTTCTTATGTTTCCGTTCAATGGGAAATGATGATTTGTATGAATTGTGTGAATACAATAAGGGGTAAATTATGATTTCTATTATTGAGAAATTTTCACATGCACTGTAAAATAAATTATTTATATAGTAAATCATCAAATACAGTAATCCAAATAGTTCTCCATGTTCTATGTGATTATTATAACGTGTCATTTAAATGTGGAATTTGTGAATGTTTAGATTTCATTATCTCACACCATTCCAAATTTAATTATTAATTGTATGTTTTTTTAAAACCATACCTTGGATTTTAATATTGGGGAAATTATGTTGGTAAAAATGTAATGTTTTTTAGGATTAGTGTAGTTATTTTTGGGATTAGTTTAGTGGTCATTGGAGAAAACTAAAGGGATATGTTTATTATACAAAATTTTGTTATTCTGGTTATTTTTTCATTTCCTGGTAATAAAATCCATTTATAGTTACTATAAGTGAATGTATGATCCATTATAGATATAAATAGGGTTAGTAACCTATAATGGAAAATATTTGGTATTAACTCAATCATCAGGAGATACATAATAACAAGGCATTTCTATGCAGCTGGTTTGACACTCCCATGTTATATGATTCTGTTAATGACATTATACTTATACACTATAATTCAACAGTTATTATGAAATGGGATTAGGTTAAGGGTAATGTGAGAACCCTATAGAAATAAAAATAGATTGAACTGAGCATAATTTAGGTTGAACTAAAATATATTGAAATAATTTAAAGTAGTAATATATTTAGAGTTTCTATAATTCATGAGATTATAATTCCCTTATAAAGTTAATATTGATTAGGTATTTTTAACACTTCTAGATTTAGTAATGATTGAAGATAGGTGGAATTAACTTATTAATGGTTGTGATAGAGAATGGAATGATTTTCAAAATGAGGAACTAAATGAGGTAGATGTTAGTGTTCAAAATCACATTGTTATTGTTACACAACTATCATAAATTGTGATTACAAATATGAGTCTTTCCAGACATTTGAACATACCAAAGTAGATAAGGATAGAGTTTCATAGAATATATAGTGATGAATAAGGTTAAGGGGAGAATATTAAACTTCTTATATATTATAAAATATATCAATAAGAACCCAAGGAATCTTATTAGTAGACCCCAAATTATTTTCCAGTGTTGAACAATTTGTCATGGAGATAATTATTTTCGAGATTGGGTGTTTAATCATATCTATAACAACCTCGCTATTTATTTCATATTTAAAAATGATTTATTAAATAATCATAAACTTAATAAAACATAGAATATAGATAGGTCTAGTGTATTTGGGGATTAGGAACATTACATACCAACTTAAAACATGAAATACATGTCATTATTTAAATCTTCATTTATATGACCACAATATTCCTTCTTACATAAAAATGAATGGGATAACATGAGGACATACCTATGAAAAGTGTGAGATATAAACCCTAGTAATGGAATAAAAATGGCATAAAATGAGGAATAAAATACATGTTAGTAAACAATCTTACTAATGGAGTGAGAAAGAAACATGAATATAATGGCATGATGTAGCATGATATTCATAACACAGAAATCTGAAAACCACATACATAATAATATTATCATGATACAAGGCTCATTGAACATGGATTGTCATGATTAAACCATCATTTCAAATTAATTTCCACAAATAAAACCTCATTTCACATGGCGTATCATTATACTAAACCTTATGCAATGCAATGGAGTGCTATTAGGGTGCACCATTCATAATCATTTCATTTTAATGTATTAGTGTGTCATATATATCATACACCATGGATTCATTAAACATTATAATTTATTCAATGAATAAGAAATGTGGAAATCATAAATGTTATCCTTAAATCATTATGTACATGAGCATAAAGGTGAATACTTTTGATATTGAAATGGGTATGGTATTCACTATACAATGATTTTGGCCTGGAAATTCATAGTATAATTTTGGCTGCATAACAATGTAAAATAGATGTTCATAAAATTTGTTGATGAGAGAGATTGTATTATATCATAATTTATAAATTTAATTGAATTTAAGGGGATCATTTAATATAATATCCCAAAATATTCAATAGAATTCCGATGCATAATATAAAAGAAATGGGTGACTATAAATGAGAAAAGATAAATCGCTTACGGAATTTTAGCATAGTAACAGCTTATGAAAAGGTCCAAATGGGGGAGGATAAATGATACCTAACTGAAATAAAATCTATTTTATAGTATTTTAATTATTAATAATGATTTTAAATACAAGAAATCGATATTAAAAAAACTACTCTCAGTGAAGGCGCTTGAATTAAAATTAAAGGAGAAGAATCCCTTACGTGGATGTATGATCTCAAAGGCATGGGGGAGGATTCTTGGGATCTTTGGGGAACAATGGTAGGACACTAGGGAGTATGGGTAAGATGTTGGTTTAGATTAAAAGAGCTTTAGTGAAGATAAATGGGTGCTTCACTGGGTTTATATAGGAAAGGTGGAGGAATTCCTTATTATTATTTTTTGGACACGAAACACTAAAATATTAAACCCCAAAAACCATCCCATGGGGGTTTCAATTGAATTAGTGAAAAGTGTAGTGTTATAAATTATTTTATAGGGATAAGGGACAAAGATATTAAAATCATTCCCTTTCTTATGTGGAGGGGAGTCACAGTTTTAAGGAAATGATTTTAAATTCTTAGAATATTTTATATGTCTTGGAGAACTCACTTAGTCTTTATAAAACAAATAAAATTAACCAAAAATTACATTATATTAATGGAAAAAGATTTATTTTTTCTATTATACCTTTTATAATATTTTATTACATCACTATTGGGTTATTATGTAGTAATAAAATACATTACATTTTTATACAATATTTAATTTTCACCCAAAAATTCGACTATTTCAGAGAATTATGAAAAATTCACCATTTTTTAATTTCGACATCATGAATCCAAAAATTATATTAATTTTATCTAAATAATTTTATAATTATTTAAATTTTCAATTTTAAAATAAAAACCCACATTTATTGAAAATTTTACGGGTTTAAAAAAATACAGTTTTCAAACATTATTAAAAATTAAAAATGACATCATAAAACTTATTCTATCATATATAATTAATAAAATCAATTTTATAATAATATTTTAATAAAATAATATTTAATTAAAATTTCCATTTATTTATTAAAATATATTTCTTAATATAAATTGAATATAATCCAAAAATTCTATTTGTCCTTTTAAAATCATTTACAACATAACAATAGTATAATGAAAGTGTATTCAATATTATATACCAAAATAATTCACATTATCATAATGATATGGTATTGTTACATATCCCTTTATTACACCATCATTCCCTCTTTGAATAAGGTGTGCGATGGTGGGGCTTTAATGGGGTCGTTTCCTTGACATGGTTTGGGTCGTATCTTGATGTGCTTGAACATCTCCCATAAATAGTTTCATTCATTCTTAAGCTATTGGATCTCAGCTTGAGATTGGTCTATGGAAAATCCTAGAAATTCTATATCCCTCATATGTGAAAATAAATGGGATTCATAGGGTATGAACCTACTGGTTGAAGTCATCGCTTCCTTTGTCTATGTCAAAAGGATTTATTAAAACATTATATATATAGTAGGCATGTGATCACTATTCAATGGCTACATTATAAATGGTAAGGATAATTAAAGGTAATTTAAATAAAACTAGATATAATAAAATAAAAAGGAGTTCATGTTTTTCTATATCCAAGAGACATTTAATTAAACAAAAGGAAATATTATTCACAAATGTTCAGTTCATTAAAACATTACCCCCGTAATAAATTTCTCCCTCAAATTTTCTATTTCACACATTAAAATAGATGATGGCAACTCTTCTTCATAATATCCTTTTGTTCCCCTATTACTTCTTCAAACTTGTGGTTTTTCTGCAACACCTTGACAAGGGGTGTCATCTTATTTTGTATAACATTTTCTTAATGATCTATGATCATCACCAGTTTCTTGTCATAGGAGAGGTCATTCTCCAATTGTACCACCTCTGGATTGAGGACATGTGATGGGTCTATTATGTACTTCTATAAGAGAGCTACATGGAATACATCATGGGATTGAGATAGGTTTGGTGTGAGTTCTAGTCAATAGGCCAGTGCTCCGATGTGATCAAGGATCTCAAAAGGGATAATGTACTTTGGAATAAGCTTTCCCTTCTTCACAAATCTAATAACACTCTTATATGGAGATAGGCAAAGTAATACCATGTCTCTAGCATCAAACACTAGGTCTTGTTGATTATTTTCAGCATAACTCTTTTTTCGACTTTGAGAAAATTTGATGTGATTCAGGATAGTTGTATCCTTCTCCTCCATTTCTTTGACCATTTCCATACCTAGATGTTTTTTCCCAAACATCATCCAAACATGTTGTTGTTCTTTGCATCTTCAAATAAAGGGCTTCATAAAAAGGGATTTGGATGCATGAGTGGCGACCGTTGTTGCAAGATAACTCCACCAATGGATGATATTTCTCTCATCTTCCTTTGAAATCCATTGATCAATGTCTCGACATATCCTCAAGTTTCTAGATAGCCCATTGATATTTTCAATTATTTTGAGGGCGATAGGCCGTGTAGAAGTTAAACTCAGTTTTCAAAGCGTAATGGTGACTCCTCCAGAATATATAGGTGAATCATGGATCGTGATTGGACACAATCAATAGTTCTAATCCATATAGCCTTAAAAATTATCTGATGTATATTTGTGATAGATGATCCAGTGATAAATCCTCTGGAACTATAATGAATTGTGTAGTCTTTATAAGATGATCCACAACAAACCAGATATCATTATTTCCTTTTGATGTATTTGGAAGTCTGATGACAAAGTCTAGGGTGATTTTTCCCATTTCCATGTTTGTATGGGTAATTATTGCATCATCCCCTTAGACTTTTTCCTCTCATTCTTCACTTTCTGACATACCAGGAACTTTTATGTTTATTCTATGATCTCATTATTCATGTTATCTCACCAATAGTTCTCATAGATATCTCGATACATCTTCATGTTTCCTAGGTTAATGGAGATATTAGAACTATGTGAATCATAAAAAATTTCATTCATTAACTCTGGATTTTATGGAAAACATTGTCTTGACCCAAATATCACAATACTTCATCATTAACATTGATCTAAGAGGATTTACCTTTTTTGAAAGTTTCCACTATCTTCTGAATTCCCACATCATCTTTTTGAGAATCCTTTAAACATTACAAAAAATACGGTTGAGAAATAATTTGTGTAATGATTAATGATTTTCCATTATTTCTGACTCCCAAGCCAATCTTTATCAAATCTAAGAAGATTTGATCATTTTAAATTAGTATCAATAACATAATTATTGGGTTATTTCTACTCAGATCATCTTCCACCTTGTCTACTTTTCTATGTTGTTAGTGGACATAGCAGTCATAATCCTTGATGATCTCTAACCATCTTCATTGGCGTATATTGATCTCTTTCTGTGTGAATATAAATTTGAGAATTTTGTAATCTGTATATATTTCACACTTCTACCCAACGAGATAATTCAGCCTGATTTTGATCACAATGATCACATATTCCAATCCATATCATGTTTGGTGTAGTTTTTATCAAGAATTTTCAATTTCAATGAGGCATCTGCAATGAAATTATCATTCTACATCAACACATAGCCCATGCCCTTTTTTATGCATCAATGAAGATTTTGAAAAGCCTACCCCTTGTGGGTAATGTGAGCATATGGGTAGTGGCAATCCACTTCTTCAACTCCATGAAGATTTATTCACATTTAACTTTTGCAAAAAAAAACTTGACTCCCTTTCAGGTTAGATTGGTAAGATGGGTTTAAAATCATGGGAGATTTCTCAAAATTAGTTGATAACATCTAGCTAGCCCCCAAAAGCTATGGATATCCTCCATAGATGTCGGCCTAAACCATCACTCAATTTATTTTTTTTGGAAGGATACAAAGATATCCCATTACATGTGATGACATTCCATAATAATGATACTTCCTTCAACCAGAACTCACACTGTTTGTACTTTTCATAGAGCTTCTCTTTTCACAAGGTCTCTAGCCCAGTTCTTAGATTATCCTCATTCTCCTCCTTGGTTTTAGAGTATATTAGAATATCATTTATGAATACTACCATAATATTGTTCATGAAATCTCTAATGACTCTATTCACCAATTCCCTAATGATTTCTAGTGAATTAGCGATTCCGAATGGAATTCCTATGAATTCATAGTGAACATACCTTATATGAAATGAAGTTTTGGGGATAGTCTCCTTTACATTAAAATGGTAATATACCAACTACAGATCAACCTTAGAGAATTATTGTGATCCACTTATTTGATAGAAAACTTAATCAATTTATAGAAAAACATACATGATATTTATTGTGATTTTCTTGAGATCATGATAGTCAATCAAATGGAGCCTTAGGCCACCCTTTTTCTTGAAAAAGCGGACTGGTGCACCCCCTAGTGAAGAACTTGGGCATATGAACCATTTATTTAGATTCTTCTGTAATTGTTTATTTAGCTCCTCAATCTCCACAATAACCATTCTATATGGATTATTGGATATTGGAAATGCCCAAGGTATATTATTAGTCAATTTTTCAACATCTCTACTAGGAGGAAGACTAGGAAATTCCAAGGGAAACACATTAGTGAATACCCTCACAATTGGAATGCCTTTTGAGGATGGTTCTTTCCTTAAACTCAGTCATTTATGAAATATACATGTGCTCATAGGGTAGAAATATCCATGCTGGAGATGATGGTTCTAAATAAGAATCATCGTCATCCTTTCACTTATATTGAATATTTGGTTTATTCACTATATGGAGAGTAATTTCCATATCGTGGCAATCTATGTTGGATCTATATAAGGAAATCCAATCAATTCCCAGAATTGAATCAAATTCCACCAAAGGGAGTATGATGAGTTGTTTTGGGAAGTTCAATATATAAATTGTGATAGGTGAGTAGTTATATACATAGGATGAAATAATTTCCCCATTTTCAATTTTTATCGACATCTCTAAATACATGCTTTGTGATGGTGTCTGGATTATTGTAATAACCATTCGAGATATAAGAGAACTCGTAGAACCAAAATCAAAAATTATGTTCACTATTATTGAATAAATAAACATCGTACCTATCACCACTTCATTTTCAGGATTCACTTTAGTGGTAGTGATGGAGAAATATCTCCCTTGCTTCCTTGAAGGTTTTTAGTTACATCCAATTACCCTATTCATAGGGAATTAGTTCATAAAGTTCATGGTTCCTTGTAGTTGTAACAATGAAAAATGTGAAGAGGGTTGGCAAGAACATTCCTTTCCTCTATCACGTTGAGGGGTTTCTCTAGTTGGTAATTATTATCCAGGTTCCCTTCTATTTCACACATGTATCATTTCCCTGATCCTCTTATGAAATTTCTGCGGTGCTTATTTCCACACATTTTATAATCATGATGCAGTAATTTCTTAGCCTCCTTGGATTTAACCATCAGACCACCATAATTAACGTCCAATTATACTTCTTGTCCCCATGATACCCCTGATATTATCTGATCCCATTAAGAATTTAAGGACATGTCAGACAATTTCATCATAGTTATCAAAGTCATGTATTGAAAGCTCTGTTCATAGACTATGCATTATCCCGGTAAAGAAGTAGTCAACATTGCATTCGAGGGTGATGACAGTGCCAAAGGTGTATCATGAATGTCTGGTGACATTTTCATCACACGCACCAATAGATTTCTCATCCTTTTTCTTGAGTGCAAGAAAATATATTTCAATCTAAAGATGAAGGGTGTATGGAAAATATTTTTTAAAAAAACATTTTATGGTAATCCTTAAATCCCATCACATCAATTTCTTCTTCAGGCATCATATTTTTTATCATTTTCCACCATTGATCAGAAACACCCTCAATACGATAAGAATATAGAAGAATATTATTTTGTTCATTTCATTGATGGATGGAGAATATCTCCTCAATGGAGTTGATCCATTGTTCATCAATTGAGGGATTAGATGATCCATTAAATGTAGGAGGCATTGGCCTCATAAAGGTCTCGATTGTGACATGTTATTACATAGGGGGTTGGATGTTCCTCTTGACCCACGTTATTATTACAAACATGAGTCGACTAAGAGAGTATCATAAAAAATTTTCTTATTCCCACTCCCATTGTATTGTGATTCTCATTAGGGTAGTCATCACATTGATCTTCTCATGGGTTGTTAGCCCAATTCCTCCTATTACAGGCCATTGGCTAGAATAAATGAAAAATTTTGGGTGAGTATCTTAAAAAAGTAATCACATAAAGGGGAATAAAATTAAATTAAATGGATATCTTATAAATTTCATTTATCTCCTTAACTTATGAATTTGTTAGATTTGATCTAAGTAATCCATGATCTACTTCATGAATTATATTCTTATGGGATTTTTTTGTTCCCTTAATAATGGTTCTTACTAAGCATATGACTTTTCTGAATCATAATCCCTAATAGTGTCAAAACTAGAGTGAATAAACGAAAATTTTCATGAACCAATTCATGTTCATGTCTAGCTCAAATTGTTATTTTCGGGTTTTACCCATAGATAAATTTGTGTCATAGCCACCTTTACGAGTTCGTATCCAAACAGGGATGTATTTTTTCGTATATAATTATTTATATAAGACAATATTATCAATGTTATTGATTTTAATGTAATAAATTGTTTAAAAATAAATAAAATTAAAGTTATGAATCATTCAAATAAATATAATACTGAATCTATTCTTGAAATTACTTCATTCAAAGGGAATAATGAAAACAATTTTTTATAAACTACCATTTTTATATAGTTCAAAAAATGTTTCAAATAGTATTTATATGCTAATGAATATATTAACATTCATAATATTATTCCTTAAATAATTTTTTTTACTTAATTAGTTTTAAAACATCTTGGATATTCTTACATGACGATAAAAGAAAGAAAAATTAATTTTCACAAAAACTGTATTTTCGAATAATAATAAATCATTTCTGAAAAAATTACAAAATTCAGACTAAGTAAAATTTCATTAGAGGAGTTCAAAAAATAATTATATTTTTTTCAAATTAAACTTTTTTAGTTTTAAATTGATTATTTAAAACTATTTTAAAAATAATGAAAATATATTTTATTGTAACAGTTTTCAATAATAACTCATATTAATTTTTTATTCACCAAAGTTAATAACTATTAATGTTCTAAAATATTATTTTTTACAATAGAGTTATTTATAATGTATTATAAATGTGTTGTAGATTATTTCACATGAATTATCATTTCACAAAAGATATATAACATAGTATGAGTAAAAACCCAAGATTCTAATAGAATAAGATTATGTTGAGTATAATATACGACCCACAATATTGAGCTTATCTGATTAGCAAAACATCTTTCCATTATAACCTAGCCGTTAAATTGGAGGTTATGAATAGTAATAATTTTTTTTGGATATATATATATATATTATAATCAATGTAATTTTATTGATATATTATATGTAAATAATCAATCAATTTTTTGTATATTAAGCATATTCTTTAAAAATGTTTTTCATTAAAAAAATGTTCTTATTAATGTTCATGAAAGAATATTATAAATATTTTATAGAACATTTTTTAAAAAATACTTTATAAAATGAAAATAATGTTTTAATTCCCCATAACAAAGTTAACCTATCATTAAATTTTCATATTTTTCAAAAATATTGATTTTTCATTGAATAATGAAAAAGACGATTTTTTATAAAACAATAATTTCATATTAATAAATTAAGTAATTTAAAATTTTCATTATCTTTTTAATGTTATGTAATGAACCATAAGTATTATTTAGATAAATGTTATCCACATAAATAAATTTTAATCATATTTATAATAGATTTTTTGTATGATTATTTTTGGGTTTAAAAACATGGTTGTTTCTAAAAGCTGTTTTAAAGTGAATAATGTTTTGGAATTTTAATTATTTAAAATAAAAATTAATTATGAATGATTTAAAATAAATTTATTGATTATATATCAATATATATTAATTTATATTCATACTTTTATCATTAAAAGTAATATATAAATATAAAACAATCTTATTCTTGAAAAATACTGTAACATCCCAATTAAGTAATGAATAATAGATATTTTTATCTATGTCTATTAATGAATTATATAGTGTTTTAGAGGCTTAAAAGGAAAATAAATCCAATCTTAAGCATGGAATACACTAATATTTTTAAAAGATTGCTTTACTGCCTTTTAATGGAAAACCATTTTTAAAGCTATCTTTTGACAATTTTATAAACTATGTTTGTCAAAATAAACTTATTCTTTATGACTGGGACATCAAAATTTACTTTGTGTGAAGTTTTGGTATTTTTCTGACAATGTTCATTTTTAATGAATAGTGAGAAATACTGCATTTTACATCAAAACTGTTTCTTAATGTAATTTATTTATATGATTAGATTATCTTTTTAATTGGTTTTGAAGTGAAATTAGAATATATTTTTACCATTAAATCCAATGGTGGTCATTGGAATCAATTTCACTTTGAAATTAGACTTAAACTGGTGTCAATCTTTTGATACTTATTGGTTTATAAAAACACGCTATTTGCTCTGACAGCGGGAATTAATTATTAAATTAATTAATGTGACTTATATGTTTTGAATTTTGTAAAATAGACTTCATTTTTGAATTCCTAATAACAAATATAGCTTAGGGTTAATTTTTGGTAATTTTCTGAAAAACTTCAATTTTTGATGAATAGTGAAACCACTAAGTGGTACTTATAAAAACTGATTTTCCGTTTAAAAGAAATTTTGCCATCATTGTGTTTTGAATTTCAAAAATCCAACATACATGTTTGTCATTATGAAGTAAAATTTGGTTCAATGAGATTAAAATAATTTTTTGGTGAATAGTAACATATTAAGTTTTTAATCGCGATTAGTGGTAATTAGTGTAGTTTAAGGTAAAAATAATGCTTTAATGAAATGAGATAAGATTGAAACATGTCCTACCCTCATTGGTTGTGTCATGGCCGACCAAGAAAACCCATGGGTCGATTTAGGGGACCCCACGGAGCCACTTGGGTGAGATAATGACTTTAATGCCTTTATTTTTAAATAAAGGTGAAAATGACACTAACATAAATTGTTTTACTAAAACAATTTTTAGAAGGGGTTATACTAATCATATTTTTGACTATAAATATTAATTAGAAATCTAAAAAGATTTCCTAAATCATAGTAGTTTTGTTATAATTTTAAGACATTAAATAAATTAATTTAATCATGACATCATGATGATGCAACGATGACCTCATTAATGAACAGTTTAAATAAAATGAAACAATAATATAAAATATAAGACCTACACTTGTCCAAAATCTATTGGATGGAAATATTTCGAAGCCTTATCATCTTATATTCCAAATATATCAATGTGGGACCTTATAAATTCGAAACACTTTTTAAAATAAAATAATAGTTTCATGATTTCCAAGAGTGCCCCTCCTCTCCTCTTATAAAAGGCCCCCACCTCTACCTCATTTCACACACTCCTCAAGCCTTTTTCTCGGCCATCCCCTGCCAATTTACTCTCTCCACATCCCTCTCCTCATCCTATAGGATTCCCTTTGGGTAGAATCTTTTCAAAGGAAGCCTTTAGGCTCAAATCAAAAGGAGTTACACTTTTAAAGGTGATTCATTCTCTCATGTTCATTTGTTTTATTTTTCTTCTCCAACCCCCTAAACTCTTTTTAATTACTTCTTTTGTAAAAACACCAGTATCTTCAATATACTAGGATGTTGTTATAAGATTTATTCGAGCTACACTCTCACACAACTACATCAAATGGTTAAAGAACATACGGTTTCTGTGGATGGAGAAATTTTGCCTCCCGAAACGATGATTGTTCAATACTCCTTTAACACCTTCAAAGGTGGCCATTATGATGTCACTATTTTTATATATGATATATAATATGTTTATTCTTTCCTTAAGCTTCTATATTTTTCATTTATGGCATACCATTATTGTTTCCATTATGGGTAAACACGATATCTTCATTTTAGGAAGTGCGGACTACCGCCCCCTGAAAGTGATTTGATTCGTTAATAGCATATGTGGGATGTGTAAAGGATAAAGTTAATGATATTATATATGTTATTATACTGGAATTATAATATACTCTTATATAATTATGATTCCACTCCAGAAAATACGAAATAGAAATGGAAGTAGCGTTCATGCGTACGTATGACTTACCGTCTCCATGAACGGTGCATTTCATTTCTTACCTCTAAATGATTATGTGATATTATAAATTCAGGCATGTACTGGATGTATATGACTTATATAATATCTACATCATGAATACCATTATGGATATAATGGATACATGAACAACTTGTAATTATAAAGGGCTTATTTTTTACTCAAGTACCAATGATCATTAAAATGACCGTTATTAACTTAAATAATTACATAGTGTTCATGACATGGCAATAAGTGATATAAAAGGAATAATGAACTTGAAAAAGGTTCTTAAACAAGTAGAAATTAACTCAAGATTATTATTCAGGAGATTAAAGAACGGTCGTGTCAAGTCGGATACGAGGTATGGGACTTCGTCTCAATCTCCTTTCATTGAGGCATATTTTGTTTTATACACAACCTTCTTTTATACGGTGTATAAACCCCTTTGACTTTTACATTTATTCAAAAGGAATCTTTTTTATACGAAGCGTATATTAAATGACAAAAGGGAATGTTTTTGTCGTACCTATGCGGCGACAACGACTTCTCCGTCGTCGTGACCATTATTTGAGTTTCGGCTTCCTCTACAAGTCATACCTTCATTTTAAAAGAAAAATAAATACCATGTTTTACTTTTCTTTTATTTTGGTATTGAAAATGGTTTTCATGATGTTTTTATATCAATTTTTTGTATTGATATCTTGTGATTGTAATGTGGAATTGTTATGTTTCCTTTATGCATGTTTTATGTGTTACGATTATGTTGAGGTTCTTGGGAATTATTATGAAGACGGGTGGTTCCGTGATAAACTAAGGGAGGGTGAGCCCGATATAGCTCTCCAATGCATTGGGTAACGCGAACGAGTGAAACGTTAAGGTTTCTCTAAAGAGATTTAGGGAATATACTGTGATGGGTATTCCAAACGTAACCAAGAGGGTTACTCCCTGCGTAAGAATGTTATGAATGCCTCAAGTTACCTTTATGTCTTATGATTTCTATGATTTATTCATGATTTTATGTGTTATGTTAATGTTCCTATGTTTTATGGGTAAAGTATGATTTCATTCTTATGTATATATGAAATCATGTTTCCTTTCCTTGTTTTTTTATATAACCCATACTGAGCTTTTTATGCTCATCCCAAGTTTTTTGAAATGTTATTCACAGGTCACAGGAAAGGTACATGATAAGATGATAGTGTCAAGGAAGTGTCAAGAAAGAATCCATGTTTTATTTTCAATATGTTTCCATTGATGGGAATGAAGAATACTATCTTTATGTAACCACTTTGTTTATATGTAGAATGTAATGCAAGTTTTATGATCTAATTCTCTAAAACTCTAAACCCGAAAAGATCCTCAATGTGTAATCTTGTAATAACTCAAGATTAAGTAAGGTTTAAGGCTGGGGCCCTATAGTTGGTATCATTGGTCGGTTTAGATAACTTTAGGAGTTAGAATTATATTAAATGATTATCCAAAAATATTTTTTTTATGGTCAAATTGAAGTGATATAGCATTTGAAGATTACCATGTTGCTTCATCTAAGACATGTTTGTTCAGAATGGTTTTCCGTAGAGGAAACAGGGAAGCAGTGCTAAGAAGGCATACAGAAGGAAATAACCTTCCGAATTAGCATCCCGAGATGGTCGAAATTGGAACTGAACAGTTTGTTGCAGTGATGGCACAGTTGACTCAACGATAAATGGCGGTGGTATCCATGCACGAGATTAGCCAGACCAACCGCAGAGGAACATGTCAGTGGTGGAACATTTCATGAGGCAACATCCCCCATCATTCAGAGGATCATCTGACCCTGTGCTAGCTGAAGGGTGTATTAAAGCACTGGAGAATATTTTCGATGTCATGGGGTGTTCAGACAATCAAAATGTTAGTCTTGCTATTTACCGTTTGGAGGGTGAGGCAGATCAGCGGTGGTCTATGGTTAAAAATAGCAGGGACGCTGATGAGATTGATGCTCTCGACTGGGATGAATTCAAAGGTATGTTTCTTGAGAAGTATTTTCCTAAGGCTTTTCGACTTAGGATGGAAAAGAAATTCCTGGAATTAAGGCAAGAGGAAGACTCAGTGGCTACCTATGAAGAAAGGTTCACTCGATTGGCAAGGTATGCTCCAAATTTTATCCGAGACCTTGATAGTAAAATCCATTGTTTTTACTCAGGATTAAAGACAATATATCGAAGGGAATTAGCTTCTTGTGAGTTTAAAAGTTATGAAAATCTTGTTCGATGTGCTGAGAAGGTGGAAATGGAGTTTTCCGATGACCAAGTGTTCTAAAAAACCAGTAGAGGAAGAGACCTAGGTGGTAGGAGAAAGGTAAGAATTCTTCAAAAAAGTCTGATGGTAAGGAAACTAAGTTTCCAGTTTGTGATAAATGTGGAAAAATGCATGCTGGGGAATGTCTTCTGAATTCAGGAACGTGCTACCAATGTGGTAAGATGGGACATAAGGCTCGTGATTGCACTGAAAAGGATCAAGTTGAAGGTAAGACCAAATTTGATTTACAGTTAGTGAAATGTTTTAAGTGCAATGAGATGGGTCACTATGCAAATGAGTGTCTGAAAAAGAGCTTGAGTGATGGGAAGCAGTTAGACTACAAGCAGAAAGCGGTGGTGAAATCTTTTGCAACTACTTCAGTAGATTTTGGGCCGTCGAATGAAGTTGTATCAGCTCCAGGGAGCTCAGTGTTTTTCAAAGATTGACTTGAGGTCGGGGTACCATCAGTTGAAAGTAAAAGAAGCAGACGTTCCGAAGACCGTGTTCCGTACGAGATATGGCCATTATGAATTTGTAGTAATGCCTTTTGGGATAACCAATGCACCTGTTGTATTCATGGACTTAATGAATAGAATTTTCCATGAATTATTGGATAAGTTTGTGGTGGTTTTCATTGATGATATTTTGGTGTTTTCTAAAAGTAAAGAGGAGCATGAAAGTCATTTAAGGGTTCTTTTGCAAACCTTAATAGAAAAGAAACTATATGTAAAATTCAGCAAGTGTGAGTTTTGGTTGCAACAAATTTCTTTCCTTGGTCACATTGTTTCTAAAGATGGGATAACCATTGATCCTGCAAAAACAAAGGTTGTTGAAGAATGGCCAAGACCCACAAATGTAACCGAGATTCGTAGTTTTCTTGGTTTGGCAGGCTATTACCGAAGGTTTGTTAGAAATTTTTCACAATTATCTAGTCCAATGACTAAGCTAACTCGGAAGGGTGTTAAGTTTATCTAGAAAAAGTAATGTGATGATTGTTTTCAGGAATTGAAAAGAAGATTGGTGAATGCTCCAGTTTTGGAACAACCTTCCAGGATTGGTGAGTTTGTTATATACAGTGATTCTTCATTGAAAAGACTTGGTTGTGTCCTTATTCAGAATGATCAGGTAATTGCTTATGCTTCATGACAGTTGAAGACTCATGAGGTAAATTACCCTACACATGATCTGGAACTAGCTGCTGTTGTTTTTGCTTTAAAAATTTGGAGGCATCATTTGTATGGAGTAAAGTGTGAAATATATACCGATCACAAAAGTTTAAAGTATATATTCACTTAGAAAGAATTGAACATGAGACAAAGGAGATGGCTAGAATTAATCAAGTATTATGATTGTACAATTCATTACCATCCGGGAAAAGCAAATAAAGTGGCTGATTCTTTGAGTCGAAAAAGTAATGCTTCATTAACAATGTTGCATTTGGAACGTGATCCTTTGGTTAATGATTTGATGAACTTTGGCATAGAAGTTGTTGGTGCAGGAAGTTCTTCTGTTTTGTTTCAGGTATCAGTGAGATCATCTCTATCAGATAGAATCAAGCAAGCACAGAAGCAAGACAGTGAGTTGCAGAAAAAGGTAGAGTTGGTTCAGAAAGGTAAGTTTCCTGAATTCAACATTGATAATGATTGAGTTTTGAGATTTGGGAAGAGATTGTGTGTGCCTTGTGATTCACAGTTGAAGAGAGAGTTGTTATGTGAAGCTCATAGTTCTCCATTTTCAGTTCATCCTGCCAGTACTAAGATGTATAGAGATCTGCGGGAGTATTACTGGTGGGATGGAATGAAAAGAGATATTGCTGATTTTACTGTGAAGTGTTTGACATGTCAATAGGTTAAAGTAGAGCGGCAGTTACCGAAAGGGATGCTTCAGCCTTTACCAGTGCCAGAGTGGAAATGAGAGAATATATCCATGGACTTTGTTGTGGGATTACCGAAGACATCTCGAGGTAATAATGCAATCTGGGTTATTGTTGATCGCTTGACTAAATCTGCTCATTTCCATGCTATACGAGATACTTTCTCTCTTGATCAACTTTCCTGTTTGTATCTTAAACAGATAGTCAGGTTACATGGAGTTCCCCTCTCCATTGTATCTGATCGTGATCCCAGGTTCACTTCTAACTTTTGGAAAGGCCTTCAGAAGTCGTTGGGTACTGAATTAAATTTTAGTACAGCATTTCATCCTCAATCAGATGGGCAGTCAGAACGAACAATTCAGACCTTGGAGGATATGCTACGAGCTTGTTCTATGGATTATCAGGGAAGTTGGGACCAACATCTTTCTTTGGTTGAATTTTCGTATAATAATAGTTTTCATTCCAGTATACAGATTGCACCATTTCAGGCATTATATGGGAAGCGGTGTCGAACTCCAGCTTTCTGGGATGAAGTGGGTGAAAGGATGTTGATGGGACTAGAATTGGTAGAAGAGATGGCAGAACAAGTTCAGTTGATTCAGAGACACATGAGAATACCTCAGAGCAGGCAGAAGAGTTATGCGGATAACCAGAGGAAGGATCTACCTTTCGAGGTAGGTGATCATGTTTTTCTCAAGGTTTCTCCTTGGAAAAGTTTGATGTGATTTGGTATGAAAGGAAAGCTGAGTCCAAGGTTTATTGGACCATATGAAATTCTAGATAGAGTAGGATCAATTGCTTACCGAGTGGATTTACCTCCGAGTTTATCTCAGGTACACAATGTTTTTCACGTTTCGATGTTGAGAAAGTACATGCCAGATCCATCTCATGTTTTGAGTCCAGAGGTAGTTCAGCAGGAGGAGAACCTATCTTATGAGGAACAACTGGTCCATATTCTTGACCACAGGGAGAAAGTGTTACGAAATAAGGTGATTCACCAGGTAAAGGTTTTGTGGAAAAACCTCATGATTGAAGTGGCAACATGGAAATCTGAAAATGCAATGAGGGATAAATACCCCCATTTATTCGATAAGTAAATAAATTGTGGGGACGCAATTTTCTAAAGGGGGGAAGGATGTAACATCCCAAGTAAGTAATGAATAATAGATATTTTTATCTATGTCTATTAATAAATTAGATAGTGTTTTAGAGGCTTAAAATGAAAATAAATCCAATCTTAAGCATGGAATACTCTAATATTTTTAAAAGATTGTTTTACTGCCTTTTAATGGAAAACCATTTTTAAAGCTATCTTTTGACAATTTTATAAACTATGTTTGTCGAAATAAACTAATTCTTTATGATTGGGACATCAAAATTTACTTTGTGTGAATTTTTGGTATTTTTCTGACAATGTTCATTTTTTAATGAATAGTGAAAAATACTGCATTTTACATCAAAACTGCTTCTTAATCTAATTTATTTATATGATGGGATTATCTTTTAAATTGGTTTTGAAGTGAAATTAGAATATCTTTTTACCATTTAATCCAATGGTGTTCATTGGAATCAATTTCACTTTTAAATTGGACTTAAACTGGTGTCAATCTTTTTATACTTATTGTTTTATAAAAACATGCTATTTGCTCTGATAACGGCAATTAATTATTAAATTAATTAATTTTACTTATATGTTCTGAATTTTGTAAAATAGACTTAATTTTTGAATTCGGAATATCAAATATAGCTTAGGGTTAATTTTTGGTAATTTTCTGAAAAACTTCAATTTTTGATGAATAGTGAAACCACTAAGTGGTACTTATAAAAACTGATTTTCCGTTTAAATGAAATTTTTCCATCATTGTGTTTTGAATTTCAAAAATCCGACATACATGGTTGTCATTAAGAAGTAAAATGTGGTTCAATGAGATTAAAATAATTTTTTGGTGAATAGTAACTTATTAAGTTTTTAATCGCGATTAGTGGTAATTAGTGTAGTTTAAGGTAAAAATAATGCTTTAATAAAATGAGATAAGATTGACACATGTCCTACCCTCATTGGTTGTGTCATGGCCGACCAAGACAACCCATGGGTCGATTCAGGGGACCCCATGGAGCCACTAGGGTGAGAATGACTTTAATGCCTTTTTTTAAATAAAGGTGAAAATGACACTACTATAAATTGTTTTACTAAAACAATTTTTATAAGGGGTTATACTAATCATAATTTTGACTATAAATATTCATTATAAATCTAAAAAGATTTCCTACATCATAGTATTTTTGTTTTAATTTTTAGACATTAAATAAATTAATTTAATCATGACATCATGATGATGCAACGATGACCTCATTAATGAACAGTTTAAATAAAATGAAACGATAATATAAAATATAAGATCTACACTTGTCCAAAAACTATTGTATGGGAATATTTCTAAGCCTTATCATCTTATATTCGAAATATATCAATGTGGGACCTTATAAATTCGAAACACTTTTGAAAATAAAATAATAGTTTCATGATTTCCAAGAGTGCCCCTCCTCTCCTCTTATAAAAGGCCCCCACCTCTACCTCATTTCAAACACTCCTCAAGCCTTTGGCTCGGCCATCCTCTACCCATTTACTCTCTCCACATCCCTCTCCTCATCCTAGAGGATTCCCTTTGGGAAGAATCCTTTCAAAGGAAGCCTTTAGGATCAAATCAAAAGGAGTTACACTTTTAAAGGTGATTCATTCTCTCATGTTCATTTGTTTTATTTTTCTTCTCCAACCCCCTAAACTCTTTTTATTTACATCTTTTGTAACAACACCAGTATCTTCAATATACTAGGATGTTGTTATAATATTTATTCGAGCTACACTCTCACACAACTACATAAAATGGTTAAAGATCATACGGTTTCTGTGGATGGCGAAATTTTGCCTCCCGAAACGATGATTGTTCAATACTCATTTAACACCTTCAAAGGTGCCCATTATGATGTCAATATTTTTATATATGATATATAATATTTTTATTCTTTCCTTATGCTTTTTTATTTTTCATTTATGGCATACCATTATTGTTTCCATTATGGGTAAACACGATATCTTCATTTTAGGAAGTGCGGACTACCGCCCCCTGAAAGTGATTTGATTCGTTAATACCATATGTGGGATGTGTAAAGGATAAATTTAATGATATTATATATGTTATTATACTGGAATTATAATATACTCTTATATCATTATGATTCCTCTCCAGAAAATACGAAATATAAATGGATGTAGCGTTCATGCGTACGTACGACTTACCGTCTCGATGAACGGTGCATTTCATTTCTTACCTCTAAATGATTATGTAATATTATAAATGAATGCATGTTCTGGATATATATGACTTATATAATATCTACATCATGAATACCATTCTGGATATAATGGATACCTGAACAACTTGTAATTATAAAGGGCTTATTTTTGACTCAAGTACCAATGATCGTTAAAACGACCGTTATTAACGTAAATAATTACATAGTGTTCATGACATGGAAATAAGTGGTATAAAAGGAATAATGAACTTGAAAAAGGTTCGTAAACAAGTAGAAATTAACTCAAGTTTATTATTCAGGAGATTAAAGAATGGTCGGGTCAAGTCGGATACGAGGTATGGGACTTCGTCTCAATCTCCTTTCATTGAGGCATATTTTGTTTTATACACAACCTTCTTTTATACGATGTATAAACCCCTTTGACTTTTACATTTACTCAAAAGGAATCTTTTTTATACGAAGCGTTTACTAAATGAAAAAAGGGAATGTTTTTGTCGTACGTATGCGGCGACAACGACTTCTCTGCCGTCGTGACCATTATTTGAGTTTCGACTTCCTCTACAATCTATACATTCTTTTTAAAAGAAAAATAAATACCATGTTTTACTTTTCTTTTATTTTGGTATTGATAATGGTTTTCATGATGTTTTTATATCAATGTGTTGTATTGATATCTTGTGATTGTAATGTGGAATTGTTATGTTTCCTTTATGCATGTTTTATGTGATACGATTATGTTGAGGTTCTTGGGCATTATTATGAAGACGGGTGGTTCCGTGATAAACTAAGGGCGGGTGAGACCGATATAGCTCTCCAATGCATTGGGTAACGCGAAGGAGTGAAACGTTAAGGTTTCTCCGAAGAGATTTAGGGAATATATTGTGATGGGTATTCCAAACGTAACCAAGAGGGTTACTCCCTACGTAAGAATGTTATGAATGCCTCAAGTTACCTTTATGTCTTATGATTTCTATGATTTGATCATGATTTTATGAGGTATGTTAAAGTGCCTATGTTTTATGGGTAAAGTATGAATTCATTCTTATGTATATATGAACTCATGTTTCCTTTCCTTGTTTTTTTATATAACCCATACTGAGCTTTTTATGCTCATCCAAAGTTTTTTGAAATGTTTTTCACAGGTCACGGGAAAGGTACATGATAAGATGATAGTGTCAAGGAAGTGTCAAGAAAGAATCCATGTTTTATTTTCAATATGTTTCCGTTGATGGGAATGAAGAATACTATCTTTATGTAACCACTTTGTTTATATGTGGAATGTAATGCATGTTTTATGATCTAATTCTCTAAAACTATAAACCCGAAAATATCCTCAATGTTTAATCTTGTAATAACTCAATATTAAGTAAGGTTTAAGGCTAGGGCCTTATAAATACATTTAGGAAAAACCTGTTTTTCCAAAGTATATGACTTTTATTATTTAATTAAATTCATTCAACTATGATTATTGAATTCGGTAAGATGGATTTAATATTTAAAATAATTATAATATCATATATTATATAACAATTATATCTTACTTTTTTCATAATTATTTTGGAAAGCTGTAAATATTTATTACTGTGGTTAATATAAAAAATTGTTTTACCAAAAATTAAACTAAAAAGATAATGGTTAACATTACTTAATAACATTTAAAAATTATTTTTCATTCAAAATTTTGACAATAAAATGTGTAATCCTTGATAATGCTCCATTTTTTATCCTTGTAGAATTTGACAAACCAAGGAACAACCATTTTTTTTAAAAAAAATTACATTTGTTCTATCCAATTAACTTTTAAAATTCCACAGCTCCCCCATGTCCTCAAACTATAAATAAATTTTTCTGTATCAATACCTACCAAGATAACATAATTACACCCCCCATTACCAAAGTCCAATTTTTTTATAACAAATCCATCCTCTGAAGGATTTTAGTGTTAATCGAAGAGGTTGTCTGAAGGAGATGTATCATATTAACGAAGATGTCTTATATTATTTATTCTTCTACATACATCCATTATTATTAAAATAATATAATATATTAAAACCATAAACTCAAATACACCATGATTTTTATTATTTAATAACTTATATCATTCACCTCTCCCATAAAATGATAAACAAAACTATCGTTCTTGTGTATAACACACCACTAACTCACGAATAAATTTATTTCTTTTTATCATCTCCAATCACATATTATTACAATAAAGTATATAATTAATATACCTCATATATGTAATATAATTATAATTTTTAAAATATTATATCTCATATTCTTATTTAATATTCATTGTGTGTGTGATACAATAATGTTGCTCGTGTGTTTAGAGGACTACCTCCTACAAAGTAATGTGATTTCATTTAAAAAAAGTGTTTCATAGAAATAAATAAAAATAATCTAAATTAATAGATGTTGTATATATGAAATTTATATTATATTGATAACCTACTTAGAATTGTAGGATCATAATATATAATTTTTTTCATACCATTCGACTCACTAAAAACTGATAATATTATTCATGCATGCATTTGGACTACCACCTCTACGAAGCAATGTGATTCTCTGTTTAATCAAAAAAAACATGGATGACATGTATAAGTAAATATAAAAAATAATATAGAATTAATGATATTATTATAATTTTTCAATGATAATATAATACTTAACATCCTTCTATAATGACTGTGGATAAATAAAAACGTTACTTATGCGTATGTACAACCAACCATCTACATCATTGTATTTTATTTCATTTTTCATAACAATATATAATTATTGGAATTAAAATTATTAATTATGTTTGAATATGATAAATATTAAAATATTATTATTCTTTAAAATTATTAACAATGAACCCTTTGACCTCGATTAACACACCAAAGTGTTTTTTCGAAATAATAAACTTAACATCCTCAAACCACATGACGTGCAGTTAACTGATTACTTATTTAACAATGTAATTAAAATAAATAAAATAAATGGTTTGACAGTAATTTTTTAATACTTTAAATATTTTCTATATAAAAATAATGGATACCATCTCAATATACATCAGTTAAATTAAACTCATGGAATTTCTAGACATGATGTAAGGTTTTCTCACTTTCAAGTGGTTTTGTTCAAAGGATTACCCAAGAATTAAGGGACTTCGTCTCAATTTTCCTTTATTTTGGTATATTTTAATTTTAGAATTTTGGGGCTTTCTGGAGTTGTAGAAGCTCCCTGTAATCCAACATCAGACTGAGGTTCACATCCTGGTGTGTGAAAATTTCTGTCGGCTTGTGGTGATATAGGCATGATGCAGACATGCAGTGACGTATGCATGATACAGGTAGGTTATGTAGACATGATGCATGAAAATGTTGATGCAGGCATGATGCGGGCATGACCTTACACTGGGCCTTTAAGACAGTTTGTGGGCCTTTAGTCCAAATATGAGGTTTCATTACCATTGGAACTTTGGGTCATGTATTGAAAAAATAAGACATGGTGGGTGATGTGTACGTGTGGGGGGGGGGGGGTATGGCCTACCATTCTAGTCCATGTGTGTGGTGTGTGTGTTTAATGTAATTGTATCCCTAATAACCTAATTTATATTTTTTTATTTTATAAATAAAATTTCACCTATATGGGATATATACTATCCATTTTAAATGTAATATCATGAATAACACATACTTCAGGTTATTTTATTTTTCAATTAAAATTATTTCATCGAAATGGATTTGACGTGATATTTACCAAGTGGTATAGAATTTAATAACATAATTTCTATTCAATGGATTATGTTACATCACAATTTTCATCAATATTCTAAGATTATATGTCTAATTAATTTTTATTATATTATTATGTATTTGAACATGTTTTATTTTTATTTTCATTTTATATGCATAATCAATTAATTGATAAATTATTACATCAATGATATTAGCATTTTATGTGTTTCTCATCTCAAATTTTCTTCTTTGGGGCATAATTAAGGATATATACCTATATTATTTTAATAGGTGTATCTACTACCCCATGGATATTTTATATCAGAAATATCCTTTGGTTTATTATACTTAATTTAAATCTAATGTTATTCTTTCAGAAGAATTATGATTGAGTATTTAATAAATATGAAAAGGATTTATGATATAATCTCAATTCCTTTTCGGATTGTTTATGTCAAAGTTACTTTGGGAAAAATATTATGACATTATATTATTAAGCCATATATCTTTTAATATCCACCATTTATTTGTTAAATTATCATTTAAAATTACCATTTTCCTTCCTTTAGTCCTTAAATTTTTTGATAATTTTTTTAATTAAATCTGGATTCATTTCACTCTTTGGTCAAATGTAATTTTTATACCATATCAATTTTTTAAAAAAATGTATTCAAATTTTTTTGTTTGATTATTTAAATTTATTATTACACACAATTGTGTTTTTGTAAAAATTTTAAAATGTAATCATTCTATCATTTTCTTAAAAATATAATTTTTAACATTTTCAAAAAACATGAAAGGATTATTTTTTTAATTTATCTTGCATGAAAAAATATTTCTATCATAATGTTAACTCATTGATTTAAAGTTTCATTTCTATGATTCAAATGTTACATAAAATAAATATTTATCCTTTTAATTTTGGGAAATGTTTTATATTTTAATTAATTTTTTTCAAAATTTATTTTATATATTCCTTAATAAATGTTCCAAGATGTCTTTTAAAGTTTTTTTCAATCTATAATAACATCCTCTGACATTTATCTATTTGGTGACTTTATTTTCCTCATAAATATTTTCAAATATATATTAATTGTATTTAAATTCATCAACATCAAAAAAACATTGATGTTATATACACTCCAGAAGGGTTATATTTTATTGATTTTGTCCTTATTCACTCTTTGGATGGATTATGTGGTTGTCATGGGACATGTTTCTTTTATACTAGTTAATTAAGCTATTAATGAACATAGATTATTATTATGATTTGAAAGTGAAAGAATCATAATTTTTTAATACTGAATGGTACAATGAAATTATTAATGATGAATGAGGGAGCATGATAAATACTAAACAAATAATTATCCCCATTAAACTCATATGTGGTACCTATATATCTTATATTATGGGGTCAACTAGATAGCGTTAGGAGAGCCTAAAGTAGATTATCTTTTGGGTGTTCCTAGATAGAACTCTAATTCATTAAATAACATTACATGTGTTTTAATTAAAGAAGATGGGAGTTACTAGAAGGTTTATCCAATGTATTTAACTAGTATCCAATAATTTCGAACAATTGTTTAAAATGAATCATGAAGAATATGACCAAAGATACCATAACATTTTATTTATGACTTATATGGTTTTTAATGATTACATTGATAAATATATAATCACATGTATCATAATTGACGATACATTTGACTTCCTCCATTGAGAATTGTTTATTCTATATTTCATGTATGATGATCCAAGTATTGATGGGTATTCATATTCGTATGTTATGATCTTTCTCATTTATTATTTCATCATTCCTCTATGCTATTATTTTTTTCGGATTACATTCAATTGTTAATTATTATGATTACCCTTACTGACCATTAGATATTAGTCTTCATATTATTCAACTTCCACAGGTTTGGAAGAATGATGATTAAATGATTTGTGTCTAGAAAGGTTTATAATGTGATTAGGTTTGTGGGATATGTTGAAAGCCTTATATGGAATATGAAAATATGGGTATATATGGAAAAATTTACCCTGTAATTCATGGGTATTATTTATGTAAGTGTTTTTTTATAATTATCTAAAACTCTAAACCTGTAGGGTTATTGGGTATGTAAGTGATCCAATATTTCATTTTCATGTTTTATGTTTTAGATGGTTAAAATTGGGCCACCTTCATCCTTATCAATGCACAAAATGTATGTTTTATGATTTGAGAATATGATCTAGGTATGTAGATATGGGGATATTATTTTTGGTATACGATTAGTGTTTAGATAAATTTAGATATTATAATATTTTCACGTTATTTTTTTGAAGAGTTACGGATTCCAACAAGGTTTTAAATAATTATGTTTATCAAAAAATTCAATGTCTTAGACACCCTTTTTAGGTTTTATGTTATCTAAGTATAATAAGTTTAAGAATATTTTGGGTGATGTTTTTTTGGGTTAAGGAATATGTAACCCTTATGTTAAACATGATGTATTATTTGAGGAAGAACACCAAAAATTTATTTGTCAAACTTTTAATGGTATTAGGGACCTTTAGAGTTTATAATTTATTTTTTATTGAGGTAATTATGGGTTTTTACATTTTTCGAACATTATATGACTGAAGGAAAAAAATTGGAATGAAAATTTAAAATTGATTGGTAGAATTTGGATATAAATTTAAAATAACCATCTTGAGAATATTTAATCAATAATTTATACTCATATGGTTTTAATCATAGTTATTCATATTTTGATTAATTTTATGGAGATTTATTTTTGGAATGATTTATTTTGATCATTTTTTATTACTGTTGAATGTTGGAGATTAGATTTATGAGGGTTTACTAGTTTTGGTAATTACCTTACCTTTTGATGACCATTTTGATATTGTTTACTTTATATAGATAATAGGAAAATATTGTTATAATTTTTGATTTATCTGGTTCATAAGGGTTTGATTTTAGTAATACAGGTATGAATACTTCTTATGGAATAATCATCATTTGGTCTAAAAGATGAGATCATAGTGGAAAATGATAAAAGGAAAAAATTATACATTAAAATTAATTATATTCTATTTATGTTATTAATATATATTCGATAAAATTTATTAAATCTAGGATTATTGTCATGAAAATTAAAATCTTATCATATTTCCTTCGTTTCTGATGAGGTAATCATCTTTTTTGTTTGTGGGTTTTTGGTTCTATAATTTATCATGATAATTAAATTTATTAAAATCAGTAATCTCTATCACTATCTATAATTAAAGGGGAATTCAATTCAACTGGATGCTCTCCAAGAATGCACCTCCACTGTGTTCCCTGGTCTCCACATGCATCTGAGAAAAGAGACCCCTCAAAGTCCACTTGTCACTGGACTTCCTCAAAGCCTACCCTGGAACTATTTTACTAAAAGAATCACCCACCATGTTACCCTTTCCTAGGGTATAGACAATGTCAAAGTCAAACCCTTTCAAGTAATAGATCCAACGACGTTGCCTCAAGTTGAGGTCCTTCTGTGAGAAGATATATTCCAAGATTTTGGGATCAGAGTAGACCACAAACTTATCCCCAAAGAGGTAGTGACACCATTTATGCAAAGCATGCATAACCACTTCTAACTCCAAGTCTTGTATCACATAGTTCTTTTTGTGTGGTCAGAGTTGGAAAGACTGATACGCCTCCATGTGATCATCCTGCATAAAAACAAAACCAAGACCCATAACTAAAGCATCACAATAGACCACATATCCCTTTCTAGCCTCTGGAAAAATCATAATGGGGGCGGTAGTCAACCGCCTCTTCATCTCCTCGAATGATGCATGACATTCTGGAACCCATAAAAACATCACCCCTTTCCGGGTGAGCACTGTCATCAGTGAAGAAAGAAAAGACAAATCCTAAACAAATCACCTGTAATAACGAGCCAAACCATGGAAAATCATGATCTCGATCACATTCTTCGGCTGATCCAACGAATTAACTGCACTAATCTTCTCGGGGTCCACTGAAACACCTTGGTCAGAGATCAGAAGCCCCATAAATCTCACTTCACTAATCTTGAAAGTGAAATTTAAAAACATTTCATAGAGGAGGTGATCCCACATACTTCCCAAGACTATCCTTAAGTGATGTTTGTGTTCCTCCTCAGAGCCAGAGTATACTATAATGTCACCCACAAATACCACAACGAAGAAATCAAGATACTGATGGAACAACCTATTCATGAGTGCCATAATGATTGCTCGATCATTGGTCAATCTGAAGGGAATGAATAAATACTCAAAGTGGCCATACCTGTTTCGGAAGGCTTTCATAGGGATATATGACTCCTTCAACCTAAGTTTGTGATAGCCCAAACGAAAGTCTATTTTTGAGAACCACTTCCCCCCCTTAAATTGATTGAAAAAATCATCTATTCTAGGCAAAGGGTATTTGTTATTAATTTTTACCTTATTCAACTTATAGTAGTCAATGCACATCCAGAGGCATTTTTCTTCCTTTTTGGTGAACAACACAGGAGTGGCCCAAGGAGAGACGCTCGGGCAAATGAATCCTTTAGATTATATGTCGTCTAGCTATATCTTCAATTCCCTCATCTCAGTGGGGGCCATATGATAAGAGGGAAAAGATATCTGATGTGTTACCATTGCCAAATCAATAGAAAACCCCACATCCCGCTCTGGGAGAAAACCTGAGATATACTCCCAGTTGTTATTGTTTACATATTACCTTGTTAAGGGAGTTTGAATTATGATTGCAGGGAGACTTGGTAGGATTTATAGTATCACATGAAATGTATCACCTTAAATTCACTAATTTTATAACCATGATATACTGCACACTGACTTTATAATCTCCCCACAAACACACCACAAAACCTCTCTATCAGTCATCATCCTACGGTGTTTCAGGAGGCATTCTCAAGGCCATGTGATTCACCTTTTTGGGGAACCATTTAGTATAAATGTGAGATGGGACGTTACAATAAATGAACCACATCGCATCACGGATGTTATAGTCCACATATACACAAAATTGTTGTTTTCCTCACACACATTGGATTAAACTAAATGAAATATTTGTTGTTCAATTAATATAACAAAATTTAATTATAAATATGATAATTTTTTCATTATATTAATATGTTTATAGGTGATTTATTAAGGATTAGTTTAAATGAAATGATTAATTGGATTTAATACTCACATTATAATCTTGAGGTCTCTCTTAAGAAACTCCTAGGAAATGATGGCCTTCACAAAACTAAAGGTGACTGTATGATTATTGAAATGTGATATGGTTATATATATGGATTAAATCGGAATATTTAAAAAACTAAATTCAATGGTTAGGTGAGTCATGAAGTGTTGGAAGTGTTTGTTTTTTATATGATAAGAGAATGGTTATATTGGAAGTAACCATTTCATTTTCAATAATGTAATTTTAATATTCAAAGATCAATTGATGTAAAATAGAAAAAGTGGATGACAGAGTGAGTTTGGTTTGAAAATCACCTTGAAATAATTATTTCAAAGAATGCATTGATTTTTTTTAGGATTTTTTATATTTTTTTAACTTTTACATAATTTAAGTTGACCTGAGTAATTATTTTTGATCCATAGTAATTTATTTTAATAAATAAAATATATACAAACCATTGTACATAGTTTTAACATTAAAATATCCTTTTTTGAAATTGATTTATTAAATAAAATTTCTATGGGTTTGAAATTTTAATTTTTATATCAGCACATATAGCATATATGTGACATTATTTTTAAAATATGTTCGTTTTTAAGATTAAAATTTAAATGAAATCCATAATTATTTAAATTTTACATTACCATGAAATTTATTGGTTTATTTTATAAAATAAATGTTATGAGACATTATTTTAAATCCAACATTAAATCTCACATTGAAAATACATTATTTATAGAAAATATTGAAAACAATTTTTATTTAATTAACATTATAATTTTTTTAAAAATAAGTATTTGGGATTTACAAGTTAAAATAATATTTTAAAATGAATAATTTTATTACATAAATAATCATTTCATTTCAATAAGGGTTTGTCAACTTATTGGATACATTTATATAGTTATAAAATAGGAAAAAATTAATATTTTCAAAATAAGTAAATTTTGGTTGGAAGTCAAACATTATATAAAAAACCCCAAAATATTATATTCATCTAATATATTAATTTTTTATAAAAAAATGAATATCATCTTGTAAAATTAAAATTATGAAATTAGTTAAATAATTTTTCGAATAAAATCATAAAATATAGGGAAAACCCGTTCTTTTTAAATGACATTTTTAGTTTTTATCTTTTTTTATTCATATTTATAATAATTTACCAACTAAATTTGAATTAATATGCTATTAATATAAAAAATAAATTATCATTATTAATATTATTTTTCAAGAAATAAAGATTTATTTGAAATAAAAATTCAATTTCTATAAAAATATTCTCTAAATAATAAATGATCATATTGGATATTTTGGTAAATTAATTTAATTTCATTAATATTAAAAGTATAATTTATTTTATTTATACACATATTCCATAAATTACATACTCTTATTCATTACAACTAATTAAATGTCTATGTTTTGATATATATACATAAATATTTATATTTTATCTAAATATAGAATGGTTTTATTGAAGTTTATAGTTGCGTATAAAATTGGATAATGAACACATTGAATTATTTAAATTTAAAAATATAATAAAAACACGTAGGGAAACATTATCCCCCCTAAATAAATTTCATCCTAAAAAATTTAATTACAACTCACTAATGAAAGTAGGTGAGTGCATTATTGACATATTCATCATTTGGGATGTATCCATTAATATGACATCTAACTTATTCTCTTAGGTTATATCCGGTAACTCATCTTTCTGAAAACAATATTAATCATTATTACAACTACATACATGAGTATGTATATACACTAATCATATATTCTTAATAAAATTCATTTCCTAAAACCATTTGACTATATAAGACATTATACCTTAATGAGATCATATATTCCTTTAAAAATTAATTCTTGTATTCAAATACAAGTTCATTATGTCCCACATGAGTCAATTTATATAATTATGTACAGAATTTAACAAAAATATAAAAAAATAACTTATCAATAATAAATTACATGGATTGTAGTACAATCTAACTCACACTACACAAAATCATTCTACTCTTTATTACCTCAACATCAGGAATATATTAACCCTTATAGTTTTCTATATCTCAGACATTTTTTCACTAATAGTTATCCCTAAAAATTTATCGATTTCATAAAATCTCTTTTAAGGGATATTGATACCATTTAAGATATTATTGTAAACCATTAATGTAGAACTACTGAATAATAATCCATATATATTTAAAATTATCCTAAATACATTTAAAATACACTAGAATATCATTAATAAATTACTATCACTAATGAAAATTTCTAAGGGTATTTAGATTCAATTTATTGTTACATATTAATAACACTAAATTAGGTAATATAATAAAAATATCATTTTCCATAATAAAAGTCATATAATTAAATTATAAATCATATAATATGTCTCCCATATTCAGTTATATGAAAAAGTGGTTTATAGATACATTCCATTCATAGAATTTTTTTGTGATCCTTTTTCAACCAATTACTAAATAAATGGTTATGATAGTATTGAATATAAGAATATAAAAACATCAATCAAAATATTTCTTCCCATTTGATACCTATTTTTAATCATATGATACATTCATATGAAACTATGATTATTTTTTATCAATCCTTAATTCGGTGTGGTAATTTTTCTGTTAGTTTATTTAACCTAATATGTTAACATAATTTATAAATCCTGCATAATGATTCATAAAAAAAGAATGAAATTGACCAAATTATATGTCTTGGGAGTTTAAATCTATTTTTATATTGGGAAACATTGTCATGCACCTGATAAAGATAAATTTAATGCCCAATGCTTCCTTTGTAGAGTTATTTCCCAACTTACATCTGTGATGTCGCATAAGTCAACATATAATATACATTCTGGGAAGTAATTTTTATGGAAACCACATTATCATGAATTTATCAAAACATTTTCATGTCTACCTAAATGTATAATTATTCCTTGGATTTCACTGATGTTCACTAATTATAATCCAAAGAATATTAAATAATACCTCAATGAACATAATGGGCTATCTACAACATTGAAATTATTACCAACCTTAACTATTAAACCAATAAATTATCCCAGAAAACATCATAATCTCAAAATTAATCAAAATAATTCTTTGATACTAATTTTGATGCCCTAAACAGACACTCTAAAATCTGGTTCAGTAAACACATAATTTACAAACTAGATTCTATACCATTTATAGATTCTTATAAATAATTATATTATAATTTCAAGAAGAAAATAAAATATTTCATTAATTATATTTCTAATACCTTTTATGTTTAATTATTAGAATAATTATGACAAAACAAAAACTGGAAAAACCCATGAATTTATCAATTGATTGGTTTTTTTTACTATATTATAAAATACATTATTCATAGTAACTCGTAAATACCTCCCAAAATTTCTCGACATATGCTATCATTTTAGACATATATTGTGTAATAAATTTATTCATAACCTAGGGAAATGAATTAAAAAATGGTTGAGATGAAATTATCAAGAGGTGATAACATACTGTTGGGACAATCTTGATAGAAACCAGTCATAAATATTATGCATGGATTAAATAATAAAAATAATAATTCCATCCTTGAATGAAACTGAAGTATTGATGTTTCCATGTATAATAATTAATAGTTCCTTTTATATGGAATTATTTGTTTTCGATAGCTAATTATAGACAATTAGCTAAGATATCATGATCGTAGATATCATGATCAGACCATTAAATAAATATCATTTTCTGGGCATGCATGAAAAAATAAAGAATCTCATTTGACTCATCAGACTTATTGATGCATCAAGGAGATATATAATTCTAGGCTATGACCATAACTTATGTACATCTAATGGATTCATCATATAAGCAAATAAATAACCAATTCATAGTCAACATTTCCAATAATAATATTTATTGGAATAACAATATATAGAACACCAATACATCTCCAAATGTCAAAAAATGAATAACATGAACATAACCTATCTAGGGAAAGAATTTTTTTGGTCAATTATTACAAAGTCAACATTTTAATAATCTTCCATATCAGAATAAGAACATAGATAATTCTAATACTTTTACCTATTTCCATAAATAATACATCATGGTTATAACCCATCTAAAGAAATAAGGTGGGTGGTTAAACAACAGAAAGGTATTGATGTATCACTTTTTGGATAAAAATTAAAATTTATTATTCCATATAGATAAATAACATATATCTGTAAAAATAAACATATCATATTTAATGACGGAAACATAAAAGGATGTTGACATAAATGAAAATCACCCCCTCATGAAGAATGATGTGAACAATATCACAAGAGAAGGGATTATGATTCAAATCACATGATACTATTAGTTTATTACCCTAAATGATATATATATATATATTTATATTAAAAAAATTATGAAACAAAACTCCCTTTAGGGTAAATCCTTTTTAAAATGATAATGAAAATGCAAAAAAATATTTAATATTTTATATAAAACATTTTTAACATTAACTTATAACAAAAATTTACTTCCTAGGAAAAATTTATCTTTCCATGAAGTGAAATGAGTGATTATGAATAAATTTACTTTTAAAAGTAATATACATTAATGGAGACTGGAAAATACATAATTTTTATCTCTAATAAATATTGGGATTATGATAAAACAAATAAATGTTAAAGGGAAATTTTTTTAATTATTTTCAAATTTCTATTATTGAAAACTAAAATAATAAGATTTGTAGAATACATTAATTTTTTTCAAAATATATTCTTTCCACCTATAGATATAGAAATTAAAATATAATAAAATATTATGATAGAATAACCCAATCATGGATGATGGAATTTCAAGATGAAAGGATATAACTCAAGGGAGGCAGACATGACTTATCTGTATCCCATATCAGAAACTGACTCCTTGAAGAAAGGAATATTTCATGATGGGGTTTTATTTGGAAAAAATCTTAATAATAAAAATACCACGTAATATAATCAAATTTTAGTATGTACCCTACTTATTGGAAATAAGTACTATTCAAACGATCAAAAGTCAATGAATGAAAATTGAGTTACAAAAATGACTTATAGCAACATTTTTAACTGTTTAAAAATAAATATGTTTAAAAATAACTAATTTGAGAAATTATTTCCCCTTAATAAGAAAATATATTATAATTATTCGTTTTTGGGTAGCCAATAAAGCATTTAAAGGAAAACATGATGCATAATATAAACATGTCTCAATGGATTTATGTTTGAGACAAAGAACACACACCAAAGTGTAACATTTTAATCAAAACCCTTGAATGGTAATTATAATAATTTATCATAAAATAACGTGATTAAAGTAAAATTTCTTATATGATATCATAAATAGTCATATAAATAAAATAACATGTATAATACAAAATATGTATGAGAGAGAGGGAAATTTGAGATGAAAACCTGTTCCTTGTATACCTACATACTCAACCATGCTCCAATATCCAACATAGTGAACATAACTATCTTTATCAATTATCTCATAACATTAATTTCAAAATAATTCAATTTTTTATATTATTTTAAAATATTATATTATAAATATATTAACTGATTTTTTTCATTGTTGAATTTTATAACATTCACCTTCTTATTTCGACCGAATTTAATGATTACTGGGTCGAATTCATGTTATTCATTTATTTAAAATTCAATAATTAAAAATAATTTATTAATGATTACTTAATTCCAATTTTAATTATCTGAAAGCAATAATAATGGTTGTGACAATTCATTCCATGATGAACATGCTTTCCATATGTTTTATGATCAAAAGATTATAAATAAATAAATACATAAATATTAAAAACACCTTTTTATAAATAAGTAAATATATTAAATACATAACCAATATATTATATTACCATTATAATACATCAATAATCATTAATTATATAATCATTAAAACATCATTTCATAAGATTTTAAATAGTTTAAAATGGTAACATGTTATAATGATTTTATAACTAAGGGGTTGTATAGATAATGATAATATTACTTATAAAAAATCATAAACATGTAATAAAAAATAATACATCATCAACAGTTCCATTATATAAACCTTTAATGATGTGTGGTGATGAAAAATGAATTTTTTTGTTCATAGGGGTGGTATCCCACACATATACAAGATTAATGTTTCTATTTATTTATAAATTTAGGGAGTGAAGGTCTAAGATAAATAATATTTCCATAATTTTATTTATTAAATATAAAACATATTTACTACTAAAATTTATTGGTGACTCCATCCTTGAGATAAAGTGATGAAAAATGAACCACATCACATTGTAGAGGCGTTAATCCACATGTACAATTGATCAATTTTTTGGTATCTCATAGTTGATGTAAACTAATGAAATAAATGATATTAAATTAGTATAAAGAAAATTAATTATAAAAATTAAACTAATTTAAATATATTTTAATGTTTATAAATGATTTATGAAGGAGTCGAGTAATATAAAAGATTAAGTTAATGTAATACTCATAGTGGAAGCTTGGGATTTCCCTTGAAAAACTCCTTAGAAATAATGGATTTAAGAAAAATAAATTTGAATATAATCCTAGGAAATTGTTATTGGTTAATAAAATTACAAATAATTTTTTTTTTTTAAGTATTCCAAAGAATTGGTGAGCCTTGATTTGGTGGAAGTGTTACCTTTTTTATATTATGTGAATGGAATCTTTAGAAGTAACCATTACATTTTCAATAATATAATGTTATTATTCCCATGGTAATGGATCCAAAATGTAAAGAATTAGAGGGGAATGTGATTTAGAGTAAAAACTAATCACATACACTGTTTTTTTAAATAAAATGATTATTTTAGGGGGGTTTCTTCTAGTTTTTTATCTTTTACAATTATTTAATTTTCTAATTGAAATTAATTTTTTACCTTAGATATTAATTGTAATGAATGAAATGAATATCAACTGCTATAAATTATTTGAAACATATGATTTAAAATTTTGAAATTATTTTATCATATAAAATTTATAAGGATTTTAAAATATAATTTTAATACTACGATATATAATATGTAAAATGAGTTTTTTTAGAAAAAGTGAATTTTTTATTATATAATTTATGTTTATGAAATTGATATTAAAATTATAAATTCCTAGGAAATTTATTGGTTTATTAATAAAATAAAATTAATGACGATTTCATGGAATGCCATAATTGAATATCACCATGAAAATACATGATTTAAATATCAGACCAAAAAATGATTTTATTTTGCTAACATTTTATTTTATTTCAATAAATTTTAGTCATAGGAATTAAAATATATAATAAAATATTAATTTTAAAAAATTTACTCATTAAATAAAAATTTTATTACTTAAAGTATTTTATAATTTTCTAGGATATACTAATATAATTATAAAATCATAAAAATTTTAATTTTACCAAAAAGTATTTTAAACTAAAAGGAATTATTTTTTAGAAAAAACATATATTTTATCTGAATATTATATTTTTATTCAGAATTATATTTTATTTTTCACATTTTCAAAATAAATATTATTAATATACAATTTAGATTTTTGAATTAAATAATAATATATAATTATAACCCTTATATTAAATGGTATTTTCCGATATCAACAAATATTATTATTTCATATCATTTACCAAAAAAAATTATTGGTACATAATTATAAATATAAAATATAATTTAACATCATTAATCAAAAATTTCATGAAATAAAAATTCTTATCACATAAAAAGGAAATTTTTGGAAAAAATAATTTTATAAATAATAAATGAACATATTTGTAATTTTAGGTAAACTAAATGAATGTTATTCATATTAAATGGTTTCTTAGTTTTATTTATAAAAATATTTTATCAAGTTGTTAATCCAATTAATTCCAAATCATTCAACTTCTAGGGTTTAAAGGACTTACATAAATATTCATATTTTTTTTGAATATATCAATATTGTGTTTATGTTTAGTGTACTGTATAGATTAAGTTATTGAACACAATAAATTATTGAAATGTAAAAATAAATTAAAATCTAAGGGTGTTGTAGTTATATTTTTGTATAATTAAAGAGTTATCAGTTGAATGTTATTTGGTATTTTTAAAAAAAATGAATATTAATATTTTTCCCCAATTTTATTTCAAACTAGAATGAAATGGGTTCACTTATATGTGTGGTGCATGCGGTGTTGAGAGGATACATAATGGGATTGTTTTACACATTTTAGTCATACTAAAATTTTATATAGTTTAACATGGATGTTATAATTTTTCAACATATTCTTGGTTTAGTATTGATGGAAGGGGAAATTGGATATGTTATATTTTCTTATAGAGATCGGGAGATATGTGTTTTCCCTATTATATACTTTCATATTGTTGTTTTTTCAACCACTTATGACTCTTAAATTTTTATGATATATATTTTTTATTTTTTTATGTTATGATTATGATTAAGATTTATTTTTATTTACATTTATGAAGTTCATTTTCCATTATACATTATTGGATTTATGATTTAGTATGAACCAAATGATTAAATCAGTGTAACTACTATAAGGAATGGGAGGGTTTGGATGAACTTATGGGTGGGTGTTTTTTTTATTTATTTCTCTGGTGAAATCATTCCCATGGAGTTTGTTTGAAATCAAAGAATTATTTTTCAGCCCATGGGGATTCATAATGCCCTTCAGGCCATGTTAGAGGCTGACTCGTCTAACCATGTCAGGGGTATCTTATAGACACACTTTGTGGTTGTGTTTTATTTTTTTCCACTAAATGATGAAATATACATGATTTCAATATGATATAATGTGGGATACCATAGATGGAATTTATAGTACCCAATAACTTTCAGAAGAATAATGGAGTTCCCAAATCAAGGTATATCTATCTGTTGATCTATTAATAGGAGATATAGATTGGAGATATAAAACATGGATTAATTATATGTTGTTGTCATATTTATTTTCAAATCTAAGTACATATATTGAGGTATCTAAAAAAATCCATAATAGAAAAATATAATAAAAACATTGATTATTTTTATTTCATATATATATCTAGTTTATGTAGATTTATATAAAAAATGTCTCTATCATGATTAAAAAACATGGATGAACTCTCAAGAACATTGAAGAACACCTGAGGCATTTTATGTAAGTAATATATTCATTTTAATAATTTTTGATTCTAAAATGAAGTGAACTAGAACATGAAATGTTTAATTCATGAAGTTACCCTATCTTTTATATGAATTAAAATTGATTTTCATATGACAATGTACAAATAATATGAATTTACTCTATATTTTATTTGAATTCTAGAAAACATATGACTTAATAGGTTTTAAAACATTAATTTAATATAGAAATGATGAAGTTTATTTTTTCAGCATGATCAATTTTTTGTTCATGTTGTCATTCTAAAGGTTATCAATGTGTTCAATCAACTGAATGTCGCTTCATTTAGTCAATCCATGAAATCAACATATAAATTCCCATAGACACTTCACGATTTATTGAGTTTTTTTATATTTTAAATCACGATTTTTCATGTTGTTTTTTTTAATGTTGTTTATGTTATCGAACCATTTGGTGTAGTCACTTTCCATGATCGGTAAATAGGATTGATGGGGTCTTCATGTGGTTGAATCGTCATGTTCGATTGGATAAAACTCATGATTGATCCATGATTTAGAAAATTTAATGAATAATATGGTCAAGAATATTATATAACATTCTACATGAGAGTAAGTATTTGATTAAACATATGTATTTATATAAGTAGAATCTTTTGAGATTTTTATTTCATTTCTTTAATGTACCTATTTAATCAAATGACTAATAGTGTATGTGTCTCATTCAGGAGTAATTTTTGAATACTAGAAATTTTAAAATTCATATGATGGATGAGAGATTTTCATCAAGGATATAACATCATAATAATATATATATATATATATCACAATTGATGTAGAGATAAATGAATAACCATATGAAGAATTATAACCTATGGATGATATTTTTTTTTCACATTGATGAATGTGGAGACATTTCATAATTGCATACATTTATCCTTATGTAGAAATGTTAATATAATTAAATGGTAAAGATTTATTAGTGGCATTGAATAAGGAAAAAAAATATAATATTTCAAATATCACATGAAGTAAATAAGTTGTACCTTCACTAATAATTTTATGAATAATTTGATTGATACTTTTACAAAACGATTTTTTGAAAGGTATGTTGTGATTTAAAGGAATAAGATGATAAGGAAGACCTAATACATGTATCACTATTCATTAAATATATAAATTTATTTTTATGTTTATTATGAATATATAATTCTTGAATGTGTAAACCAGATAATAATCTATGATTTAAAACAAATAAATTAAATTTTTATACAACAATGATAATAAAATAAGATTATTGTATTTAAGAAATAAAAAGACAAAGGCATTGTAGTACAGAAATCAATTGTGTACCAATAAAGAGATAGGAATGATTCCATACTAAGTACAACATAATATTCAATAATTTTATGATATATAAAGAGAATAATATATATAATAAATTATGGAATATCATGTGTATTGAATATAAGAATATGGTTTCCATTTATACTTCTCTGTATTGAAGTATACGAATTTAAAATAATATATTATAGGGCGTAAAAAATAGTTTATCCCACACAATGTGGATTAAAATTATATTCGTCAAACATCATCTTGTTTTAGTTGAATAATGAATATTAATTACACCGTATTACTATTGTAAGTGATGGAATATGATCATTCCTTCAACCTAACAGGGGCTCAAAACACTATATAAAATTTTTCTTCAAGGAATTGAATGACCAATCTCATATATAAGGGGTTAATAAATTCCCATTTAATTTGTACATGGATGATACTTTGATAAGTTGTTTGTGGTCATACCCTTGAATAGTATTCTTTTTATAATAAGAATGAAGTTATGTATATCGTATAATAATCCCATCTTACTTGGGACCTAGTCACCAATAGGTAGGTGAAACTTAATAATAACCCTGGTATTCTAATATGTTTCATTCATGTTCTCTAACTCCTTTTCGACTAAATTAGATATAGAGAGATAGAGAGATATAGATTAATAGATTAAATCCCATGGTATGTGAAGAGTTAAAATGGGATTAAGGTTAAAATTGTTTAAATTTATACCAATTCTGATACACCTCATCTTAGTGTTGAATATTTTCATATATGGTCTAAACAATTGGTATCAGAGCTTGTCACGTGTTTTTTAGATACTATTGTTTGATATTTTATATAAATATTTGAGTTACTCTTTTTAAAGATGAGATGTTGTATATATTTAATTAGACATTTAAATTATATAGAAATGAAATCATGTATGATATGATCTTTATAACACTACAGAGATGAAATAAAAGGAAAATAATTAAATGAATAAAAGCCTCATTAATGAAAGTGGACTCCCCAATATTTGTAGCTAATAAAAGTCTGATTATTTCTATTAAAAATGAAATACAGTTATCTTTAAAAAATTATTTTTATGAAGACCAAAAATATAATCCAAATGGGATGAAAAATTATTTTTCAATATAGAAATATTAATAGGAAAAAATCATTCAGGGAATTTAATGTTCTGCTGGTCAAATACGCATAGAATGAAATTGAAAATTGATGGGTGCAAGTAGTTTATCATCCCTACGTAAATAATGGATAAAGAAATATTTTTTCAATATTTTCATACTGAAGATCCATGTAATAATTGGGATGATCATAATTCTGAGTATTCAAAAAATGATTCAATTGTCTCTAGAAAATATTTCTATTTAAATTTCCATAAATAAATGGTCCTATATATTTTTGATATTTTTAGAAGTATATATGTGGAGACCACCCACCATGATTGTCGGAATAAATGAATGTAGAACTTTTTTGATTAATTTTTACACATCAACGGTATAATTTCCATACAAGTTATAGTTAGATGAGTAATTATTAGAGAGATTGAGGAATGTTTTTCTATATTTGAGATGAATGTCTCAATAAAATCATAGAGTGTGGAATTAAAGAAAACTAATATAGAAATAATTCATGAATATGAAAAATTTAATGCTGTTAAAAATTTTGAAAATGATTTCATGGTTAATAGTATTATATAAACCATCCATATGATTATATAAAAAATATATTTGTAGTATAGTGAAAAAGTGACAAATTAATTTTACAAAAAATTGAAATCATTATAGAATGAAAAATGAATCCATAATATGAAATTATTGTTGCATTATATTAAATTAAATATTATTAAAAACAACATAATTATCATCAAAAAAAGATAAAAAAATGTTATTTATAAAAAAAATATGGAGGGGAATCTTATGATGAATGACCCATATATAGTTTCAAGAACATTTTTAGATTATTCAATGATAAATATAATGTAGCTATTGAAGTAAAATAATTGTACACATCACAAAACCTTAATTTTTTAGATTATATTTCTATATATATTTTAGACATAAACTAAAGATATATAAAATTATGGATGAAGAAAAATAATTATAATACAATTAATAATTAAAGGATGGATGTATGTGTAAAAATGAGAGTTGATTCCTTTAATGAACCCCAAAATGCAGTTGTAAATGATAAATAATAGTAGTCCACTAGTTGTTGCAATTTTTTAATACTTTTAGTTCAAAGAATGAAACCAAATTTTTTTTTATTATTATTATTATAATTACTTTAAAATATATATGAAGAGAAAATTATTTTTCTTGTGTAATATATCAATTCTAAAGGAAAAAAGGGTTCACATTTTTAGGTGGATAAAGTCTCATTAAAATCAACATCCATGTACTATGAAAGATATTTTTCAAAAATATACTTATATGAAATTATTGAAAAATGAGGTGATGGTGTCAATGTGAGTGTCCATATTTAATAATAATTAAATTATAAATCATCCAAGAATGAAAATAAAATAATTGAAAATAAGAGACCATAAAATTTAAAGATTTTATATAATCCATCCATGTGAAATAATCAAAATAAATATTCTAGAAAAACATTACCAATAAGTCTATAAATAATGATTGTGAGTTATCATTTGGAAACAAGAAGATGAAAAATAGTGATGTTCATAACAATTTGGAGAATGAAAATATTTATGTTGCAGTAAAAGGGATAATATATTTCTTTTTATAAAAATTATTACATAATATAGACACTTGTAAAAAATCCATAAATATGATATTTCAAAGTAATATGTTGGAACATTATAGGATAATAAACCAAGGATGAAATATAATTAATTAATAATAAAAATATTATAAAATCATTGGTTTAAAACCAAAAATTGAGATTATAATGCTAAAATATATCAGGAAGTCAAGCAATATTACATATTGAATGATATAGAATTAGAATCCAAAGAGAAGGAAAGAGACAATTGGAATGATAATAATATATATTAAGGGAAAATAAAAATAATGATAATATGTCAAATAGAGATAACCGAAGATCTCATGAAGAGCTCTGTTCAAGGTGAAATCTGATGGAACTAAATTTCAAGGATTGTATACCATTTATTCCACCTTAAGTAGAAATCATGAAAATTTTAAAATATTAACCATGGGATGAATGCTTCATGATTTATATTGTTAAAAACTAGATTCCACACAAGTAGAGAATAAAATTACACATGATTACTAAAGACAACACGTATATGAAGAACATTTTGGCAAGTATGATGAGTTTATCTGGACATTGAGCTAAAATAAAAATGGAAAATTTGTTGAGAAAAAATTCTCAATCCAATATCTCACATTTATGCACTAGGGTAACCTTATCCAATAAATAATTTTTGTTATATTTTTATACTATATTCATAGGGAATTTTTTGTGATCATGGTTCTCAAATTGATAACTTATTAAATAAATTAAAATAAAATTATGATTTTGAATTTTAAGAAGTCACAATCTTAGTATATTTTTTAAAATGGTATTCTAAAGAACATTTCCATATAATAACAACAGTGATTACAGTGAATAGGTTTTCAAAAATAAAAAATTAAATAATAAAAATACTTGAACTAGTAGTAATGAAATATAGTATATCTTAAAGTGTATATTAATAAGTGAATCACCCCTGGTGAATAAATAATGAAAGCTTACATCCTGGTGTTATCACATCAACTAGATTAAAAATATTATTTGATAATGAGACCACTCTTGATGTCATAATGGTGGAGTTTTACCATTATTGGGGGCATTATTTGAGAAGAAACCAGGATCATTCAAATAATAAAAAACTAAATATTCTAGAATTTATTAGACAAAACTTCATTCAAAAGGAATGAATAGATATTATAACATTGTTGTTTTTTAAATAATTGGTTTTGAGATTAAGGGGTCAAAATTTATTTTCCTTAATGAACATATAATAATGAAACCTGAAGTGTCCAATTCAATTTGAATAAAACCTTCTTGTTTCAAAAGAATATTATTAATTTTTTTCTTCAGTGAGTGCCTAAAAATCTGGTTTAAAATGATTGAAAATATTTTCAACAATTTAATACAAGAAGTATAATCATCTTGAATACATGTGATCATCCCCTATGGAATATAATTGACAAAAAAAATTTCAGTATCATATTATATTAATTATGGATATTATTGATCTAAAAATCAAACCACTTATTTTCTACACCTAGAAGGGGTAATATTGACTTAGAGTGAAATGATTTATGGAACACTTATTATGAAGTCATTCTAATCTATCATATACATATTAATAATTGTTAATATAGTATAAAAAGATAAAAATGTAATAATTTTGTAATGAAAATACATCTAATAAAATTGATTTAATTCACATACTGACGTACAATTTAATAAAATTAGAATTGAAAATAATTACAAAGGGGGATATTGATGAATATATATTCTATTTGAGGTTTATATATTATCACTAAATGAGGAAACACGCCTATTGTAAATAAGTGATAAAGTAGGAAATCCTTAAAAGAATTTTGATGCCTATGAATGTTGATAAGGTTCATGGATATCCCTTGTCTAGATACATGTGTGTGTTGAACTGTGACATATTGATTTGGATTTGAGACGTATAATTTATAGGTATTTTAAGGTGTTGTAAAATTTAAATGACAATGGGAGTGTTGTAATTAAATAATTGTTATAAAAATTTCACATGATAGATAAAATGGTCTAAAAATGACGTTGTTATATATTTAACATGTTAATCTAGTTTAAGAATATATAGTGAAAAGAAGAGTTCCATCATTATAGAATACACTGATTGACATGTTGAGAAGTTGGATAAATACCAAATGAAATATTTGGAAACTTTTTATACAATTTGTGAAATATATATATTGAAATATTGACATATGGAAGTAGAAATTATTCTCTCCTGATGTTTCTTTGTGTTAATTAAAACCTTGGATTGATTTTCTCATGATTGAGGAAAAATCAAATTACATCATTCCATTTTTTGTATAAATTAAGAAAAATACATGACACGAAATTTATATTTGTGTGATTTAAAATTAATTTCAATATAAGGACATAGATTTCACTGGAATGGATTATTATTTATTCATGTTTTCAATCTGATGGTTGGTCAGGCAGTTGGTTAAGTGATCAAAACTTCATATAGTAAATCGATGATATAGACACATACCATCAGTTAGTTTCTTCATATTTTATATTGTATTTACATATAGTCGCTCCATATTTTTTATGTGGTTGATATGATGGTTGTTTATAAGCTTGATCCAGATAGTTCTATTAATTTAAATCGTCAATCTGTATAGTTGACTTGTTGTCCATGATGTAAATGAATCATAACCATCTAGATCTACGCATGTAGTTAAATGGCATGGTCGATCCAAGAGTATGATAATTTCATGTAGAAGATGAAAAATAATATTTATTGACTTGATTCCTATGAAAATTCATTGAATAATCATACTTATTCTTCCACATACAAGTATTTTATGTAACACACCAAAATTATAATGTAAGAACCTTATATTTGATAGTGTGTATGACACACGACACCATGTACGATCAAGAATTTAATATCCACATAATATATATAATATTTATTATTTAAAATATATTCTATATATTTCAACGGATGTGACACCGTATTAGAATTCTTTATACACAAGGTAGACCTTCATCGATGGATTGCATTATACCTAAGACCCTGTTTATCATACAATAATATATTATTAAAATGTAATTATTTAGTAAAATATTTTATTTCCCAGTTGTTATTATAGTAGTTATAAATAGTATTAAATAACATATTAAAATTTATGGTTTATATAGTCATAAATTTAATACAATCTTTACCAATTAATGAGAATCGATAATAAGACCCAATTTGATTTAAACAAGAAATATTGTTATATTTGTGATTCCTAAAGATTTTTGTATTAATGAATATAATTATTTACAATTATTAAGTTATTTTAATTAAATATATATGTTTAATATTTAATAACATATTTTTTGTATTAACACATCAGGTAGGAAAGGTATAGGATAAAAACAAACCCTATTTTACACATAAAAACATAAATTTTTATACAGGAAATTTTATGACCTTTTATTAGGGAACCCATTTTAGATGAAAATCTTGACACATTACTTGATTTATTATTTCTAAATAATCCTCATATTTTAAATAGAAATATAATAATTTTTTTATGTTGAATTTTTGATATTTTTCTAAAACATTTTCCTTTTAATAAATAGTTAAAAATACGGAATTTTAGTTCAAAGCTACTTTTCATATAATTTACTTATATGGATTAATTATAAATTTATCTCATTTTAAATTTGAATTATATAATATTTTCCTCAATTAATACAATTTATATGATTGAAATTAATTTCATTTTGATATTTATTATAAAATCATAGCAAACATTCAAAGTTTTTTACACTGAAAACTTGTATTGTTATCCCGCCAGAAGGATGAATTTTAAATTAATTTCTGCCACATATATGATTGTAAGGCTGAAATATAGATCCCTTATTTGTAATAAAAATAATCTATCATTTCAAATAAGTATTTTTTTTAAAATATTAGTGAATATAATTAAAATTAATTACAATAATTATGGTAAAATTAATCTTACTAAAGACAAAAACCATTAACTTAAGGGCACAAATGATCTATAAAATTTTACAACACTGATTTAAAGGACTAAAATAGTACATGAACCTTTAATTATTGAGTTTCTTTTGGTTTTTTAAGAATATTGTTAGGTATAAACAAGGGTACACCTAATTTCATTTCAAAAATTAAATGTGATTCTATTTCCTCCCTTATAAAAGGCCACCACCTCACCCTATTATTCACACGTATAAAACCACATTGATTCAGCCAATATCTACCCATATAGTTTCCCAAAATCCAACACCTAGTTTTCAAAGCCTTTCTTTGGGAAGAAATTCATTCAAGAAAGCCTTTTTTTATAAACCAAAATCAGTTTCCCAATTAAGTGGTAACATCTTCTCTCAATATTTTTATTTTTATTTCCATTCTACACTCCCTTAACTCTCATTATTTCAAGCTCATATAACAAAAAGATTATTCTCAATATAAAAGGTTGTTTTTATGATATGGGTTTTACCCAGACATACACACACTCCAATCTAATTGGTAATGAACATATTGTTTCTGTCTATGATGAACTTGTAATGTCCTAGAAATTACATGAATTATTTTAATTAAATATTATTATTTCAAGGCCACACATTGAGAGGGTACGTAATTATGAGGCAGGAAGTGTCCGGAATGGATTTTCTAATATTTATTAATGTTTATTAAATATTTTTTTGAATAGGTTTTCCAATATTTTAAACATTTTCCCAGATCGAAAGTATGAGGGTGCCATTGAACATAGAGTCTCTGGATTCGCATAGAAAGGGCCTAATGTTGGCTAGTGCGGGCCAATAGAAGAAGTTAGTTTTTGGAGGTAAATAAAATAACCAAGTAAAAATTATTTTATTTTCAATTCCTTATAACTCTCAAATGGTAACTCGGATTGGAAATCTGAGGGTACCATTGATCTCGTCATAGAGTTTTTCCCTTATACCAAACATAATCTTGACCGGTAATGGTCGAGGGTGAAACATATTTTGTGATCATTTTTATGAAAATTAAAATGGCACACATGTCCGGTTTTGGAAACATCTAAATGGATTCGTGGATTGAAAATATGAGGAAACCATTGCTTCAAGAATGTTTAAGTCACCTAAAATAGACCTAACCTCGACTGGCGTGGGTCAACATAAAATTTTATTTTCGATCCGTTTTAAGAAAAATAAAATAAACATAAAAATTTTATTGTATTCAATAAAATTATGTGATGAAATGCAATGATGAGATGACTTTTTCAATCCATAAATTAAATAATTCAATGACTCATTAATTTAATTATAATTGATTTGTTGTTTCATGAATGAAATAGCATAATGGAATTATGATGAGCGTAACAAAAATGATGCGATGTGTTTCTCTTTTAATGAGATAATGGGTTATAGAATCATAGCTAGAATTTCATTGATATAGGGTGAATAAAATCTCTCTAATGAAGAATGTTGATGAATCACTTCAGATAAAAATGCACCTCGAAGAATGGGACAAGAGAGTGCTGAACATCAACGGATTTGAACAGAACTGGGATTCCCACAGACGGATCTCTTCAGCGAAGAACCTATCCCAGGTAGGAATTTATATATATTTTTTACTTTCCCCATTCTTCCTTCAAAAAAACAAATGTGGATCAACCCTTGAACATGTTGATCCATGGATCACTTGTTCTTTCTAGAAGGTTCTCATTCTTAGGGGGTTTTTAATTGGGGAAAATTGTTGATAAAAAGAAATTATTTTTCACCATTATTATAAACACTAACAGAGAGGGTGTGGGCCAACACAAACAAGGCCTAGAACACTCTGTCAGGGGAATTCGGGTGTGTTCTTTGTGGTTGAACCTTTTAATTGAATATGAAGCATTTCTAAAGTTGTAGTATGGAAGATGACACCCCATGGAGGCCAGAGGCACCGACAGTCCAATGAACAGACCACCAGAAAGGACCCATTGGTCATAAAGACAATCCCATCGGTAGTGGGTATTGTGTGCGGGTGGTGGTATTCCCCGATGGTGCATCGAGGAGGATGTCATGGACGGATCAGGGTGCAACAGTGTGGGAAGATCGACCGGTAGTGGGCCGGTGGCTTGCAGATAGGGAAATGGCCACCCATCCACTTCGGTGGAGTGGGGTAGCAGCGCGGTGTGCCAGCATGTGGTGCTCCGACATGTGGTGTAGTGGGTACCCCATGCAGGAATCATGGGGTGGACAGATTAGCCAACTGCAGGGCGCATGAACCGGACACCCTCCTGGCATCCAGGATGGAGGAGACTGGTCCACTATGCTGGCTGAGCTTGGGGGTGAACGCCGAGACACTAAGTGGCCTAGGCTAGAGTAATCTGGCCCACTGGGCGGCCCTGGCATGGAGTGAAAACAATCCTGTTAGTGTGGGATGGGCTTGATAAATCCGGGTCGCTGGGTGACTCGATGGGAAGGACCCGCGGTCGAACCAGGCTGGGTCCAGCAAGGCCCAATGGGTCTATCCTAGTATCCTGGTGAAACTGCTTTGACCCTAACAAAACCAGATCGGGTCGGGTGGGCTGAACTGGGTCAGGTCATGTGGGGCCCCTAGGACAGGTTTGTTGGGTCGGTCTGACGGGGTCAGACTGGGCCCGGACCCAACCAACCCTATTTAATAAAATGCTCATATCATTCAAATGGAGTGTTCGTTTGATGAGTCGTCTAGATAATTGTAACCCATCGGACGAGACAACCCTTTTGATATACTCTAATGTTTGTTTTTTAAAATGTTGGAGGATAAAGTATTGGTTTGAATTGTAGGCTATCCTGGTAAAACTAGACGTTGGATAGAATCAGGGTGGTTCTTATAAAGAAATTATATAAGGGTTACTAATAGAAAGAGTCAAGGGGTAGGTACTCCTTATCCCTCTTCCTAGATAGGGATGGCACTTCCCACATCATAAGTGCAAGATTGTTTTCCTTCGAGTGGTTTCCTCTAAGGGTGTTAGTCCCCTGTAGGATTAGGGAGTGGGTTCTTGAAGATGTTAGTGAAGGAAGAGTAGGTACTCCATTGTGGGACCTCGGAGTCTGTTTTCTATACTTGGAGTCAGTAATATCCTACAGGAATTGGGTACAGGTCCTCTATATCTTGCGCGTATAGAGTTGGAAACTCCCCTACCGAGTAGGGTGCATGTCCTTTATTTTAGGATTCGGTACTTCCCCACTATTTCATGGTGTAGTTCTACCTTATGCACTATTCTTGGAGAGTTGGTACACCCCTATCGTGTTAGGGAGTGGGTCCTCTAGCCTGGGGTCGGTACTCTACAAGCGTACTATGGTGCGGGTCCCCTATAGAAAATAAACTAACAGAGTTAGTACTCCCCTATACTACAAGGGTATGGGTCCTCTAGTCACTAAGTTGTACTCCCAGACCGGGTAGGGTGAGGGTCCTCGATATACGAAGTAGTATACCCATATCGTAATAGGGTGATGGTCCTTTAGGATTAGTACACACATATTAAAACTAGGGAATCAGTCCTCACTTACAAAGTTGTACTCCCCCGTCCCCGGGTAGCAGTGGGTAGCGGGTCCTCCATTGGAGTTGAAGCTCCCTCAATAGTAGGATACAACTATGTAGAGTGGGCCTCTCAACTTAAAGATATCAATGCCTAAGTAGGATAATGTTCTCCCTCGATGGACTGATGAACAAGACACTCCCTATAGGAGCGACTGAGGTATCACATGTTAGTCTGGAATAGTGCTCCCTCAATCGAGCATAGTGGTGAGGAGCAGGCCTCTTCACTTTGGTTTCATTAGTCTTTCATTGGGAGAAATACTGTGATGACTAGACCTCAAGTTTCGGGCACTATAGTTTCACCTAGTAGAATATTCCTGAATGAGTGTATCTCTCAGATGGGTTCCACCAGATATGGCTATGCTCTTGGAGTGTGATATCCTATTTATTATGTTACGACATGATCCTTCGATGAGAATCTTGAAGAAGGATATGAAGTTGGGGCCTCGTGTTTATTAGTGTCTAAGATAAGTATATATAGCTGTTCATGGAATATGTATGGGCATATAACTGCATAGTGCTCACTACGCATTCCATCGCATTTTTTATTTTGTTATTTTTCTTTGTGGTTTCAGGTTCCTCTACTGGGTATTGTTTTACTCACTCCTACACATCTTTTCCCACACATGTCATGTCCTGTGAAAATGAATGATGTTTTGATAGAGTCCATGGTGGACTAGGGATAGGTGGTGTTCAGTTAGAGAAGACAGACGAGACATACTCCTAAAGATTCAGGCTACTACCCTCCCTCTACCCTTTAGGTGGGGTCTTCTACAGACATCATACATAGTGCTTTTGTACATTCTTGTTTTTAGATTTTATTTTTTGGGTTTTTATTCTAACCCAATTGACTTATATCTTGTATATTTTCTTATTGGTTGTTTAGTGGCATGCATTTTTTCCATTCTAGCTACTTGGGACATGGATGTGTGTTTGTGTGTGTGTGATGGTACTCCAGAAAACTCCTCCCACTATTGGGATAATTCCTTCAGTGCGAGACACAAGCCCGTGGTCTTAGGGAGGCTGGCTTGGGGTAGTCATAGAATGGCCCCTGGGGGATAGGTTGTGAAAAATTGTTATCAAATGGCAGGTTGGTTCTACCACAAAGACCAGGAGACTTTGGTTTTGTTTTGGGGAAATAGTGCAAAGTGTTTGGAGTTCGGATTTCAGGCCAGGGACTCCATTGTTGGGGTGGCGGATGACAAATCCATACACATCAACTCTGGACACCAACATTCTGACATGGTACATGGAAACATTGGTTTTGGTAAATAAAGGGTACATGAATCATATAGGAATGGTTTGGGAATTACATGTACTTCTTGATTCATCTCTCCAAATATACTATTTTAATTGTGGTTCATCGTGATTCTTGTCAGGATTCCTCTATGATGAAAGCCTGATAAGATGCTACATAGTGATTGTAATGAAGTTCCACCAGTAGTATAGGATTCAATTCAGGGAACTGATTCTGAGGCCTTACCTCTATGAGATGAATCAGTGATACCACCACTTATTGAGCAGTAGTTGCTACCCGCACTACCAGTAGAATATGCACGCTGGCTGAGGATGCTTCACATCTTCCAAAGGAAAAGACCTCCTTGGTTCAATGGTGAGGCTGACCCCTAAGTTGAAGAGGATCAGATTTAGTAAGTCATGTAAGTCTCCTACCTAGTGAGGATCCTTCTATACTAGAGGGTTATCTTAGCCTCGAGCCTTCATTAGGGCTTGGCGGGGAGATGGTGGATCTTGATGATCCAAACGCATGATGAGGCGACCCTCACCTAGTTAGACATTGAGCACCTATTTTGTGAGGAGTTCGTTCCATTGAATTTATGCTCTGTGCGTATATAGGGGCTTCTACACCAACAACAGGGCATCATGACAGTCAACGAGATTCACAGATCTTTCTCACTTATCTATGAATATGTTGTGTCAACCTTACTTCATGGATGAAACCTTAGATCAAATAATACGATGGGATATTAGGGAATATATGATACCCATTATCATTCATTCAAATGTTGGGGTGCTAGAGAAAACCCTGGTGGTTTAGAGATTCTTGGTGGAGGTGTTGGTGGATGTGACCTACAACAGAGGTGATGAGGTAAAGGCATCTACTGGGGCTAGCAGACGATTGGTGACATGATCTTCACATAGGTGGCATACCCATGCCCAAAAATAGATTCGTGGGTATGTGGTGAAAGAGTAACACCAAGGAGAAAATCAGCCGGTAGAGAGGCGATGTTATGCTTGCAACGGTTGGGGACATCTCACTAGGGATTGTTTGACCTACCATTCTACTACGAGGGATTCGGATGATGAACCACCATAGAAGAGACAACGCTTGGAGAAGGAAGCTCTGCAAAATGGTGGGTGAGGTGGAGGAGTTGGATGAGCATCATGATGAGGTAAGAACGTTGCATCTCTTCCACCCCCATCCCTAGGTGGTTCGTGCCCGGATCAGGGAGTGGAAAGATGTGGATGGGGACAACTGCATAGGGTCATGGATTATGACCAGGAAGCTACAAGAGAGATTCTAGGTACGATCTTTGTTTTTCTTTTGGATTCCATTTTAAATTTATAAAGGTGCTGGCTGTTGTAATTTTCTATGAGTTATGTTTAAGACATCGAGGTTCCAGTTGGACCATGGACTCAAGCCTCATGCTGAGAGAAATTTTCTGTAGGAGAACCTTAGATCAGACACTGGTGCTAATAGTGTGACCTGACTCTTAGAGGCAAGAGATGTGGTTGAGATTTGTTATTCATGGCGTCGAAGCCTTAAGGCATCACTATTGGTATGGACTATAACCATTCATACCCATTTTGATTGTATTAGGCAATGGATGTGGTGTTTTTGTGATGGAGAAAAAGGGTTTTCATTTATGGTGAAAGGGATTCCCGGGCAACACAAAGTACACTCTCACAAAGATTCGTTCTTGGGATCACTTTGTAGTGGAAGATACAGACCCCATGATGTTTCTGTAGTATTAAATGGTTTCTTACCATCCATAATCGTCTAGGATTCCACTTATGAGTGTGGTAGTGTTCCTATTTCGACAAGTTGTGTGGCCTCTAGAGGATGTAAATAGAGGGATTAGTAAGACCCAACACTCACTTTTGGGAAGCCCTGTTTCGCTCATAAATACCCCGGTGTGTTTAGCATCAACCCTAAATGCATTACTCATGAGGATTATTTAGCATAGTTCATCGAAGGGTGGATGTGAACTGTGGGATTCTATCTGTATTTGCAATTGATTAGCCTCGAGGTGAGCTGCTAGACCCCATGACTGAAGATGGATCATAGTGTGTGGTGCTTCCCACTTTTGTTTGCTAAAGAAACATATTCCAATTATTGCATGATGTTGGCATAGCAGAAGTTGTACATGATAGTGGTCGATATCGGTGGTTCCTCGAGGTACATGACTGTAAGCAGCGTAAGGACCCTTGGTGAACTCAGTTTTCCTCCTTTGAGAGTAGGCTTTTATTTTTGAGGATAAAATGTCTAAAGGTGGGGAGAATGTAATGTACCCTAAATATCATGACTTTTTTTTTAAAAAAAGGGATTATATCAAGACTAGGCACTAAGACAACAAGTAATTCTGAGTCCTAGTGTGGCTGGAATGGATTTTATATCTTTTATTAAAGTCTATTAAATAATAATTTTAATGGGTTTTTCTATATTTTAAACTGGTGTTTGCATCCAAAGTATGAGGGTACTGTTGAACTCAGAGCGTCGGGATTCACCTACAAAGGGCCTAACAATTGCTCGTGCAGGCCAATAGTGGAATATAATTTTTTGTTGTATATAAAATAATTAAAAATTATTTTATTTTGAAATCCTTATAGCTAATAATTTGTAACTCAAATGGGAAATCCAAAAGTATCGTTGAGCTTATGAGGGCGTGTTTCCCTTAGGCGAAGCTTAACCTCATTCAGCGCGGGTCGAGGGTGAATGATTGTTTTTGAGATGTTTTAAACAAATTAAAATGTTGCACCTGCATGGTTTTGGAAACATCAAAATGGGTGCCAAGATTAAAAATTAGAGGACATCGTTGCATCTGGAATGACGACCTAACCTATGAATGGAACTAACCTCGACCGACACGGCTCTAGGGAAAAATTTAATTTTTTCCATTTAAGGAAAATAAATTAAACTTAGAAAGTCTATTTTATTAAAAAAATGGATGAAACATTGTGATGATCTCACTGTTTCATTCCATAATGTAAATAGCACAATGAATCATTAATTAAAGAGCAATATATATTCTATTTCATGAATGAAACAACGTGGCGAAGTGACTATGTAGCGTAACAGAAATACTTCAATACATTTCTCTTTTAATGAGATAAGGAGTTGGAGAATCCAATATAGACTTTTTTTGATGGGGGGTGATGAAATTATCTCCAATGTAGAATGCCAACAAATCACTAATGGCAACAACACACCTCAAAGAACAGGAACGAAGAGTGACGAACACCATTGATTTTGAATGGAACATGAATTACCACAGACATATCGCTTCAGCAACGATCCTATCCAAGGTAGGTGTTGAATTTTTGTGTTTTGAAATTCCCTATTCTTCCTTATAAAACAACGAATGCATATCAACCCCTGAACAGTTTGACATGTGGGTCAATTGTACTTGCGGGAGGCTGGTCATTATCAGTGTTTAGCAATAGGGTTAAATTTTTTATAGAACCAAAATCTTTTTCCCCTATGTTTTAAACTCTTACCTGGAGGGTGTGGGTCGACATGAACAAGGCTCAGGCCCCTCCTCCATGGTAGTTCTTGTGCGTTCATCATGGACAAACCTCCGTGTTGACGGAGAAGAATTTCTAAGGCTGTAGTAGGGAAGACAAAACCCCAATGGAGGCTAGAGGCCTAGACGGTCTGAAGAACAGACCATCAAAACAGAAACGGTGGTCCGCAGAAAATCATATCGGTGCATTGGTGCTGGTGGCACGCCACGATGGTTCTCATAGTAGGATGTCGTGGTAGAATCAGGTCGTGGTAGTGTGGCAGGAGTCACCGGCAGTGGGCCAGTGGCTGGCGGATTGGGACGTGGCCAGCATGCCGCACTGGTCAAGCGTGATGCAGCGTGGTGCACCAGCACACGGTCCAGTGGGGGCATCATGTGGGAATCAAAGTGGGGCCAGATTTTTCAGCAACGGGGTGCACTAACCGGACCACCTCCTGGTGTTCGAGCTAGAGGAGACTAGTCGGATGGGTGGGCCAGGAAGGGTGGTGTGAATCGGACCACTAAGAGTCCTGGGATAGAGTAAGTCGGCCTGTTGTTGTTGGTTTTTCCTGTGGGATAAAGTTGGGCCGCTAGGAGTCCTGGGCTTGGAATGAAAACCATTTTGTCAGTGCGGGTTGTGGCTGATAAATCTAAGTCATTGGGTGACCTAGTGGGCTAGAAAATCAGCTGAACCAGGATGGGTCCAGCATGACCCAATGCACCTAGCCTAGTTGTCAGGAAGGACTGGGCTAACCGAGCCAACTAGGTTGGGTCAGGTCAACCAAACCAGGTCAGGTCATGTGCCCCCCCCCCCCGACCGGGTTGGTCAGGTTAGTCTGACTAGGTCAAACTGGGCCTAGACCCAACTGAACCCTGTTTAATAAAAACCATATATTTCAAATAGAGTGTCCATTATACAAGACGTCTCTGGCGTTTGGAACCTTGGGGTGAGGGTATCCTTTTGAGATACTCAAAGTTATTTTTTAGAAATTTTGACCATGGACTATTGGATTGAAGAGTAGAATCTCCCAGTACAATAAAACGTTGGTCAGAATCATGGTGGTTCTTAAAAAGAACTGTTAGAACAGTTTCTTCCTTAACGTCTCAGGGCACGTGTACAATTTATACGTCTTCTTAGGTTGGGATGGGAATCCCCACCTCATGGGTGTGGTTTTTATTCATATGAGTGTTTTCCTCTGGGGGTGTTCCTCCCCAATAGGATTAGGGCGTGGGTTCTCTATGATTTTCATGAAGGAAGAGTAGGTCCTCCCCGATGGGACCAGTGAGCACATTCTCTATCATTGGAGTCAGTACACCCATGAAATATTAGGGCATGTGTGCTCCATACCTTGCGTGCATAGAGTTAGTAACTCTCCTAAAGGGTTGGGTTTGCATCCTCTATTCTAGGAGTCTGTACTCCCCTACCATTTAAGAGGATGGTTCCTCCTTACGCACAATTCTGGAAGAGTCAGTACACCCCTATCATGTCAGGGAGAGGGTCCTCCAGCTTGGGGTCGGTACTCCCCTAATGTAATTGGGTGCGTGTCCCCCACAATGAATAAATGTTCAGAGTTAGTACTCCACTATATTACCAGGGTGCAGGTCCTCTAGTCACTAAGTGGTACACCCCTATCGGGTTGGGTGTGGGTCCTTGACATACGAAGCAGTACTCCCCTGTAATAATAGGGTGTGGGTCCTTTAAAAGTAGAACTCCCCTATAGAAATGAGGGAGTGAGTCCTCACTTACAGAGTTGTACGCCCCCCCCCCTTCCCCAGGTAGTAGCGGGGATGAGGTCCTTTATAGGAGTTGGATATACCTTAACAGAAGGACACATCGATGAGGAGAGGACCCCACCACTTGAAGAGATCGATACCTAAGTAGGATCAAGTTCTCCCTAACCGGATTGAGGAACAAGACACTCCATACAAGATCGGCTGAGGTATTATAGGTTAGTCTGAAGTAGTGCTCCAACAACTGAGTGTATTGGGGAGGAGGAGGCCTCTTCACATGGGATTCCTTAGTCTTTTATTGGGATTAGACTATGATGAAAAGAACTGTAGTGTCATGTATAATATGTGGACCTAGTAGAATGTTCCTAATGGATTGTATCTCTTGGATGGGATCCAACTGTGATGGCTGAGATCTTGGAGTATGATCTTCTGGTTTGTGTGTTACGAATGAGCCTTCGGTGAGAATCCTTATGATGGATATGGTGATGGGACCTAGAGTTTCTTAGTGGATGAGATGCGCATATATGAATGTTCGTGGTGTATGTATGGGAATATACCAGATTAGAGCTGACTGCGCATTCTTTTGTGGTTTTTCTCTTGTGATTTGTCATTGTGGTTTTGGGGTCCCCTACTGAGTATTGTTTTACTCACACCTACACAGGATTTACCCACACAAGTCATGTCTTTTGTATATGACTGATGCGTTGATGGAGTCCAGGGAGGACCAGGACTTGGTGGTTTTCAGTGAGAGCAAACATGTGAGAAGTAATCCTATGACTTCAGGAAGCTATCATGAACGTACCCTTCATGTGGGGTCTTCTGTGGATGTCTTATAGAGATATTTTGTAAATTACTATATTCAGTTCATCTTTTGATGGGTTTTTATTCTTTCCCATTTTACTTACAGCATGTACCTTTACTTAATAGTTTTTTTGTGGCATGCATATTTTCCTTTTGAGCTATTTGGGAAGTGTTTGTGTGTGTATGTGTGCATGTAGGTACCAAAGAAAATGCCTCTCAGTCATGGGATAATCACTTAGGTTCTATTTTCCAGCCCCTAGTCTTTGTGAGGTGGTCTTGGGGTTGTCACATTCTAGGCCCCAAGGGATGTTTCATGATACAACTACTACCTCATGAAATGATGATTTTTTTTCCATTACCACCTTTCCTAGTGGCCAATATGATAGAACTTATGTTTATATATGATATATATGATATATATGATATTTATTAGTTATATATAATTTTTCAATCATTTTATTATAAATACCTCTAATAAATTCAATTTTACATTAATACGATAACATTTTGAGGAACTGTGGACTACCAACCCCTCAAAGATATGTTATTCTTTCACATTATACATCGAATGTATAATTTTTTTAATTAATAATTTTTGAATCAAAAACCTGGATATGATAATAATGAAATAATTAGCTTTATTTAAATATAATAATATATATATATATATCATTTTCTTTATTACCCTTTGACACACTTAAAAATTGATAAAGTCGTTTTTAGATGTGTGGACTACCACTTCCTCAACCCGGTATAATTCACTAAACATCAGAATAATTATATATATAAGTATATATGATTAAATAACATTATATTTATGATATAATGATAATTATATAATGATATGGTATCACTTACCATCTTTCTATAATGACCATTTAAAAATGGGAATGTTACTAATGTATGTATGTGTCCTACCATATCTGTGATCTCATCATTGAATCATTTTTTTCATAAACATATTTAATGATTTATTTTAAAAGTATAATTAATGTATAAATATGATAATTATGTATTGATTATTAATCTATAGAAGTTATATAATTAACCCTTTTACAATAGTTTCTCTACCAAAGTCGTTTTGACACATAAATTAAATTTGGTCAAAACACCCAATATATTATTGTTGAAGTTATTTTATAAAATATTGTAGAAAGTGAAATTAAAATAATGATTAACATGAAAGTGGTTTTAAATCAAGTAGAAAATTAACATAAAATTATTACAAATGATGATAAATTAAATTCCCTCGAAAGGAAATGCAAGGTAAGGGATTCGTGTCCCCCTTTTTACATCCGTGAGAAAAATTTCATATTCCCTACAAACATATTTTACATAGTGTATATACAACCCCTTTTTATATATTATATAAATAATAATTTTATCTTCATGGTATTTTATTCATTTATTTAATTTTATTCCTCCATTTTATTATGATTTAAAATGTTTCATAGTGCTATGGGGCACTTTAAAATGTTTAATGATTATTTTCTTTAAAAATAACATTAATGATCATTCCATTATATTTCCATTGAATTAAATTATATGATAATTTTTAAATAAATACATTCATTTTCTTACCAATGGTTATTCATGACAATTTTTAATTATTAGTACCATTTTTCTTCTCCTTGGGGCTGAAAATATTTTTCTAAAAATACAACATTGTATCTCTCATTAGTTAGATAACCAATTTTCAATATAAAACTATTTTTATTTAATTTTATTTATAAATTTTTTTAAAATGATTAGGAAACAACATTTATAAACATTTTTTTTCTTTTAGTAGTGTTTTTAAGATAATACTATTGTCTCTTTCCAAACATGTCACTTTTCAAACATTATTATCATGAAAAATGAATCTTGCATTACCTCACATGGAAAGTACAGGTGTGCTCTCTATCATTTCTTGAATTATCCTTTTCATGTATAATATGTTAATTTTTTTAAAAATGTTTTCCAAAGTTGCATTAAATGAAATATTTATTTCAAAAATTTTGTTTAAACAAAAATATTTTTCCACAAGAATGTTTTTTTGATCTTTTTATATTATTTCCATTCATCAAGGACTATAAAACATTATTTTACACCACATTGGATTTTCTTTATTGATACCATCCTTATTATTCTACTAGATTCCTAATTATTTATTTTCCCAATGATAGTATTCACATTCACTTCCTTGATTCATTTCATAGTCCCCTTAAAATATTCAATATCCTATTATCATTAAACATTTATTTTTACTATAAATATCCATATCATTTATCATGGACATATATATTGACTAAACCATATACCACTTTTAATACAGTGATTACATTGTAATTTATTTTATTGTTTGGTGAAATTTTTATAGATCATATAATTTATTCTATACGTAAATTTTATAAGGAATATTATTTATTCTATATAAGGAATGATTTAGAAAGGTAATACATGGGATGGGAACGATTTATGGAATTCCCTATGGGTTAGGGATAGGTTAATAAAATTCCCTTGATTCATTGGATATATTATGAGATGAAATAGATGGCTATATGAATTAGTTGGAATTTTACTCAATATCTAAACTTTATTTTGAATGGTCTTTACGATACATGTTCCATATACCTTAGAAACATGATGTCAAATTATAATGGACATTCCCTATTTGGTTTTAGTTATTATTGATCCATGAAATTTTTTGTTGACATATTAATGCAAGATTTTCATTTTATGATCATTAATTAAATATAATATGTTTAGGATTATTACTGTTCCATATTTATTCAGAATTATCTATTTATTTCAATGGAATGAGTTTCTTATTATTATCATTCCATATTTTTTATGCGCCTATATTTATCCTATTGATTATTTGGCACGTCTATTCAGTTATTTACTATTCCATGTTTATTCATTCCTAGAGATTCATCATTTCTTCTCCTATAATTTACTGTTAATGAGTATTTTATCTCACCCTTATTATATTTCATTCCCCATGAATCCAGGAAAAATACTATGATAGTTATAAAGGGAATTATTATATGGATTAGTGACATCATCAATTTTATTTATTTAGAATGAGGGAAAAAATTATGTTGTAATTAATATATTCATTATTAATAAAATAATATTTTATGTATCTGTATTACCATTACTACTAAGCTAATCCATCCTTTGGGGATTGATTTCTTGTAATCTGGCCAATTTAATTAGTAGCATACACCTGTTATGGGCTCTCTGGGGTTGGGTCACAATATTTTGTTTTAGAGGAAATTTATTATCATCATTGGGAACTATATTTAGGAAAACATAGTTTGGAGAACCTATTAATAAGGTAAAATTTGAGGATATTTATTGAAAAAAAATCCAAAAATATTGGTGAGGTAGAGATTAAGTGGGTCTTCTTAGAAATTCATCCATGTATAGATACTACAAGTGGATTTGGTTTGTGGATAGATGTACCTAGGAGTACAAATATTGGAATGGTGTTTTGGGACTGACCCAAGGAAACTAGGTACCTGATAATGGGCCTTACTACGCACCTGGTTTGACAATCATGGGGGATATACTTAGGATAAATACAATTTTCTTTACAATCCACTATTAAGGACATTAAAAATGAATAAACTATTTCAAACCTATGTTGTTTAGAATGAATAAAAGATTTGATTGTTTATAAATACTATGAATGATATTATAGAAAATCTAAGGACTATGAAAGGAACCACGTGGAAATAAATGGATAAAGTACTTATGTATTTAGGTTTCACTAAAAACCTTTGTTAAAAGGCTATGTATTTATTAAAATTATTTCGTGGATTTCACCAATATTTATTTTGGAAATTATGTAAATATGGATATAGAAAATGGAGACATAAAATCTAGGTGAAAACCAATAAAACCTGAAAAGGCATCATGTCTTGAACACTTGACCAAAAATGATAATGGCTTCACTTCAACCACTAACTTACAGAATGTCATGGTTAAATTTTCATTGTTTTTAGTTAAAATATTTGACAAAAAAATGATAATGATGAACCAGTATTATCATTTTAAAGGATTATAGATAAATATATTTACCATATTACCTTTTGAATATAGTTATATAGAAATAGTTAGACCTATCACTCTTTTATAGACCTTATGATATTTAAAAAGATTAATTTACTACTTCGGGCATAAAAACCATCATTGATTATTAATTTATAGAAGTAAAGGGATGAACTAGAATTTGATCATGGACCAACTAAATGTTAGGATTGTTAATATGAAATCAAGACATATCATGAAATAATATTTCATTATATTCTAGGCTTGTAAAAGAATTACCCATCATTAGGAAGACAGATTAGAAATAAAATGTAGTCCAAATACCTTAATTTCTATTGAACTGATAGCCTCCAAAATCATCACATATTTATGGATTTGAAGAAATTAATATTATATTGATCATTCAATTGATTATTTATTTATTACCTCAATCACTCTAAATAGAAACTGAAGATTTTTATCAAATTTATTATCTCAACTTTCTACTAATATTATCCTACTTAGAGACAGTGTGGCATGTTATTCCATGTGACCCTTGTACTTCCCATTCTATCATTTACAAAGGATGTATTATGAACCCTTCACACTATGTAGGATTTATGCATCGGAAATATCAATAAATCTATCACCATGATCAATTTTAAATTCTTGGTATGCAATTTAATTATTGTGGGGAAAACGTGACTCTTGAAAATTCAAAAGTAATAACCTTATATTCGATAGAGTGTTTGAAACATGACCCCAAACATTTATGGGAATATAATATTGGAATAATTTGAAATATATTTAATATTTAAAATATATTATATATATTTCAATTCATGAAATACTGATTTAGTGTGTGTTACACACAAGATCTACCTCCTTTGATGTCTTGTGTCGCACACAATACTGAGTTTTACAGAATAATAATTTATTATTAGAATATAATTATTTAATATACTATGTCATAAACACTCTATTATTTTAGAATTTATAAATATTATTAACTAAATTATAAATTTTTTTGGTTTTTTAAAATATAAAATTAGTACATTGGTTACTAATTAATGACAAATGAAAATAAGATCCAATTGTATATAAAAATAAATATTATTATGCTTCAACATCTAAAAGAGTTTTCTTTTAATAAAAATAATTAATTAAAATTATTTAATGATTTTAATTAAATATATATGTTATATATTCAATAAAATATTTTTTATATTCATATACTAGGTTTGATAGGCATACGATAAGAACAAACTCTATTTTTCACATAAAACCAATATTTTTATAAAGGCAATTATTCATCCATTTAATGGTGAATCAATATTAAATAATAACATTGAAATTTTAATAGATTTAATATATCAATATAAAATTAATATTTGTGATGGAAACAAAATAATTAGGTTAGGGTGAATTATTGATATTTTCCTGAAGCATTTCATTTATTAATTATTAGTTAAAAATATATAATTGTAGTTCAAAACTTCTTTTTTTTTCAAATTTATGTTTTAGGATAAATTATAGATTGAATTAATTTTAAAGTTAATTTGATAATATTATTGTCTATTAATAAAAATTTTGTTATTAGATCCAATTTCACATTGATATTGATTTTAAAAACCCAAAAAACATTTGGACGTTTTAACATTAGAACCTGCATTTATCTTCCCACCTATGGGATGAATTTTAAATTAATTTCATCCACTTCAATAATTGGAATTTTTAATAATGGATTCCATATTTGTAATCACTATAATGTATAATGTCTAATATGAAAAAAATCCAAAAAACATCATTGAAAATAATTAAAATAAATTACCAATATTAAGGTAAAATTAAGCTTAATAAAGTACTAAAAATTTAACATAAGGGTCCAAATAACATAGAAACTTGCCCATGACCCATTGGATTGAAATACGTCATCCAAGAACATTCTATTATTGAGTTTTTTTGTTTTTATGCATAATGAAAATGGAATTTTGTATAACTTTTTTTAATTATATGGGATTTTTATGAGACTGTGAATTTCAATGGTATGTGATTTTGAGGCTCAGAGAGCCCAAAATAGAATTTTGAACATTTTTTACATAACATTCAATAAAAGTACGAGAAGGTTTTTTATATTTTTGAATCATTGATCAGATTGAAATTTTGAGGGAACTGTTTAATTTGCATCATTCGGATTCTCTTAGGTGAATCTTAACTTCGGTTGGCAATGGTCAGATGGAAAAGTTAAATTTAGTACATTTCAAAAAATAAAAAAAATAATGATTTGAGTTATTTTATACTTTTCTTAACTATTGAGCGGCGATCGGTGGAACCTGAGTGTAACGTATGTCATTAAATGAGATCCATTTAAATGACCCATTACTTATGTTGTGAAACTGCCTCACTCTCTTAATGAATAGTTCATTAATTAAGGTTCATTAATAAACCATATTAATGAACAAAACATGGAATAGTTAAATTTTGTTTAATTAATCCATTGGAAATGGGTTTGGAAATCTTGATAAAACTCTGACGAACCGTCGACGACATCAACCTCCAACGAATAATGGGGAACAATCATAGATCATTGGAGGAATCGATCCGGAGATCGACAAGCGGTGAAGAATGTCGAATGACAACAAACACGTAGTTCTTTCCTTCTTCTATAGTGGATTCGACCGAATCCGGGTAGGGTATTTATGTGTTCAATGATTCCTCATATCCCATTATTGGAAAATAAATAGAACATGGATCAACCAACAAACGGGTTGATCTGTGACTCTTTTGTTCTTTTGGGTGGTTGTTGTGGGGTCTTTATTTGGTAATTTAGTTATTCAATATGAATATTGTTAGCACCCCTTGATAAAACGTTAATGCGGAGGGCGCGGGCTAATCCGAACAAGGCTCTAACCCCCTACCACTCTTGGTCATTGAATTTTCTTCATGGTTTCTCATGTAGTGTGGAAGAAAGGTGATTCCACGGGATTTGCAGTGAAGGCAGTGACCGAAGAGTCCCATAGAAGGAGATAGGAAGGAAAATGGAGCAAAAGAGCATCTCTGGTGGCCCGCGGAAGGATCTTCCAGCGTGGCACCATCGGCGCAGTGGCAGTCAGCCTATACAGGCTACGAGGAGAAAATAGTGCCTACAAGTGCCACGGTGGGTGGAGAATGTGGCCGCTCAGGCCACTCGGCTGGAAAACAATGGTTGTCTCTTGTTAATCGTTTCCGGAGATAGGGCATCACCTTGCTGGCACCACCAGCTAGGGAAATCAGATGTCTCACATCCAGTTCATCTCAACCGGCCCACACTTTATGGGATGGGTTCTCTATGGGAGATAAAACCACCGACCAGGCCGGGTTCACAAGCCGGGCCAGACCCACAGGCCCAACAAGTTGGCCGGGCTAGACCCCTCTTGAACCCGGACCTGGCCAAACCTGCTTCACTAATACCGGTGTATATCGCAAAACTAGAATCCAATTTACATGTCATCTACGTAATAAGGATCCTTAAGATTAGTAAGTCCTTTTGAGATAATCCAATTGAGTTATGTTAGATGTTGGAGTGCAGCTGGGTTGGATACAGATACTTGAGGACATGCTTCGTGCTTGTGTCCTTGATTTAGCCCATAGTTCGGAGAACCACCTTCCACTGGTGGAGTTCACATATGATAACAGTTATCACACCACCATCAGCATGACAATATTAGAGGCCTTGTATTGGTGACCATGCAGATCACCTCTATGCTGGATAGACCCAGGGGATTCAACACTTATGGTGAAGAGTTGGTACAATCTACCTCTCAGAAGATTCCGATCATCCAGGAGTGGATGAACACTGCACAGAGCAGGAAGAAGTCTTATGCCGATAAGAAATGGATACCCTTGGTATTCATGGAGGAAGACCATGTATTCTTACGGGTCTCACCCTAAAGAGGATTTCAGAGATTTTATGAGGTGACAAGCTTTCTATGAGGCTCATTAAACCATTCCAGATTCTCAGTAGAATTGGTGAGGTGGCCTACCGCCAAGCTCTACCCCCACATATGAATCAGTTGCATTATGATTTAAACGTGTTATACCTGAAGAGATATATACATGACCCATCACACATCATCGACTGGGGGAATCTTGAAATTGACCAGGAGGTGATGTTCGTAGATTTCCTAGTGGGGATAGAGGATTGACAGGATTGGGTCCTACGGGGGTGGTCAATTCCTCTGGTGCATGTTTGGTGGTAGCACATGAATCTCAATGAAGGAACATGGGAGCAGGAGGATCAGATTCATGATCAATACCCCTATTTGTTTTCTTACCTTTTGCGGTGGCTTTAAAGGACGTAAAGTCCTATGGTGGGGAGATTGTATAGACCCGGAAATTCCCTATATTTTTTTAATTATATTGGATATTTACGAGACTGAAAAATACAATGGCCTGTGATTCCAAGGAACAGAGATCCCAAAATGGTGTTTTGAAATTTTTTAAGGTATGTTCAGTAAATGTATGAGAGAGTTTTTTTATCGTTTGTACTGGTGCTCATATTGAAAATATGAGGACACCGTTGATTTCGGAGCGTCGTGATTCACTTAGGCGAAGTTTAACATCGGCTAGCATGGGTCGGGTGGAAGAGTTAAATTTTTGACTTTGTAGGAAATAATAATAAAATAACTAAATGAGTTATTTTATTTATTCATCAACTATTGAGCAGTGATTGACGAAACTGCAGTGTAAGGATGGTAATTAAATGAGAGTCATTTAAATGACCTATTACATTTGGTGTGAAATTAATACACTCACTCAAAAAGTGATGCATTAATAAAGGTCCTTTAATAATCCATATTAATTAACACAATGTGGAGTTGTTTCTTTTTATTTAATCAGTCCATTGGCAAATGACTGTCAATCGCGGGAATCCTCGGATGAAGCACCGACGACGTCACCCTCCAATAATGAACGGTGAACGAATGACGATCATTGGAGGAATCAATCCAGAGATCTAAAAGTAGGGAATAATGTTGAACAACAATGAAAGAAGAGTTCTTTCATTCATCTGCAATAGATTCCACCATATTTAGGTAGGTGATTTATGTGATTAATGATTCCTCAAATCATGTTCTTGAAAAATACAACGAAAGTGAATCAACTGACTAATGTGTTGATCCACGACTCATTCATTCTTGTGGATGGTTTTTGTGGGGTCTTTATTAGGGGATTTACATATTCTATATGAATATTGTTATAACCCATTAATAAAATTCCATCGCATAGGGAATGGGTCAATCCGAACAAGGCCTAGACCCCCTCCACCTATGGTAATTGTGCATTCTTCATGGGTGAATGAACAGCTTGGCGGTAAGGATATTTTATGGCCTTCGCAGTGAATGTGGTGACCCGAGAGGCACATAGGCATCGATGGGAAGGAAAATAGACCACCGGAGAATCTATGGTAGCCCAAAGAAGGAGCCGCTACCACGACACCACCGGCGCAACGGTGTCGGTGACCGGCTGAGGCGGTCGGTCCATGCCGGCTGCCGCAGGTGGAGAACGCGGTGCCGACACGCCACTTGGAGTTGGAGTGGCCTGCTTGGGCCGCTTGGATGCCACACAATGGTTGGATCTTTCCAGCCATTTTGGGATATGGGGCGGCGCCCCGCTGGTGCCGGCAGCTGGAGATAGTAGATGCCTCACATCTGGTCCTGCTCAACCAGCTCGCACCATGCGGTCCAGGTTCTCCAGGCGGGTAGGAATCTCCGAATGGCCCGGGTTCACCAACCAGGCCAGGAACACCAGCTAGGCCGGACCCACCTGCCTAACCAAACCTGCTAGCTAGGCCAGACCCCTACCAGACTCGGACCCGACCAGCCCTGTTTCACTAAAACTGGCGTAGCTCACAGACTGGGCGTCTGATTGATGCATCGTCTACGGCGTGAGGAACCATAGAACAAGGATGTCCTTTTGGGAAACTCCAATTGAGTTTTGGAATAAGTTAGAGTGATGACTGGTTAGATCAGACTTGAATCCAACTGGGCCCAATTTACCCTTTTTCATATATCTTGCAGACTGAGAATTCGATTGGCATGTCGTCTATCGCATTGAAACCCTTACAACAAGACGTCCCTTCAGGTTACTTATTCATGGAACTTCGTAGAAGTTAAGGTTTGAAGAATGGTATGAGGAGCATGTTCTCTAGAACTCAAGCGCACCATGTGAGGGAATCATGTGGCTGATTTTCAAGTGAAGATAGACCCACCATGGATCAGCATGAGAGGAACCCTTCGTCGATCAGTAGTAGCGCAACCCGATGTGGATCAGCCGTAGACGGACCTGTAGTGGATCAGCTAGTGAGTGACCCTTTGTGGATTAGCAGTAGAGAAATCTTTCATGGATCAGTAGCTAAGAAAAACTTTGTGGATTAGCAGGAAACCGAACCTTCATGGATCGGTATCAAAGCGACCCTTTATGGATTAGTGGTACAACGACCCTTCATGGATCAGCAACATAACCTCACCACAGAATAAGATGATCTAGCTTTACGACTATTCATCCTTACTTCTATACATTATGTTATACATGGTTTGATATGGATTTTACTTTGTTCTTTGTGATTGAGATCATGCTTTGTGTTGTTTCCTTTGTGGAATTATAAGATACCTTTAGGTGTTTTGGGGTCCTTAATAAGTATTGTTATACTCACCCATGAACTAGATTTTCCCATACCTTGTTGTCTCTTGTGCAGATGATAAACAGCTTGACTGAGACATTGGATAGCCAGGTCTAGACAGTACACATAGTTTACTGGTTGATGTGGTGAGGTGCATTGATGAGTTGTACATACCCCTCAGGTTGGATACTTGGAGGATGATCTCTAGAGATTATTTTTCTATTTTGTTGTACTACTCTTTTTGTTGGACTTGTATACTGGCCCCATTACTTTCAGTACTTACTTTTACACCCATTTTGGTTTTTTGTGGTGGTTTTTCTACTTCTTTTTCGTCATTTTTACATGTATGCATTGTGCCCTGTCTGTGTGTATACAGGTTTAAAGGCAATGCCTTCCCTTTTTGGGATTTTCTTTCTGCTACTTGTCACTAGCCCATGGCCTTTCGAATGTGGGATTGGGGTAGTCACGACACGGGATCTATAGGACGGGTCATGACATTATGACTTTTATTAGGTAAAAACGTGGGTACACATAACTTCTTTTAAAAATACCTAGTGTTTCATTTTCCTCCCTTATAAATGGCCATCACTTCACCTCATTCGTCACACATCTCAAACCACTATGGTTCGGCCTATATCTACACATAATATTTCCAAAAATACCTCCCCTAACCATTAAATTTTCCCTATTCATAGAAATCATTTTGAGGAAGTATTTTGGTTCAAATCAAAATTAGTTACCTGATTAAGAGGTAATGTATTCTCTCAAGCTTTTTAATTTTAATTCCATTATCCACTCCATAAACTCTACTTATTTCATGCCTATATAGCAGCACAAGAATAATAAATATATTTGGATTATTTTCTACAAAGTGTTAGTCCTATACTTACAAATACCTCCATCCAATGGGTAATGAACATAATTTTTCTATGTATGGTGATCTACTACATCACAAAATGTTAATTGTTCGTTTTTCCTTTCCCACCTCTCATAGTGGCCATTAATGATGGAAAATAAGTTTATATATTTTATATATTGAATTTATTATTTAATTATACTTTTTTAATCCTTTTATTACACATAACTTCAATAATTTCCATTTTACATTAATACGATAACATCACTTGAGGATATGTGGACTACCGCCCCCTCAAAGCGATGTTATTCGTTCACACTATACATGGAATGTATAATGGAGGGTATCAATAAAATTTATATGACATGAAAACCTCTATATTATATTCATTACTTATGTAACTTTCTATAATTATACTATATATATATATCACTTAAATTATTACCCTATAACACACTTAAAAATCGATAATGTCATTTATAGACATGTGGATTAATGCCTCCTCAACACGATGTGATTAGTTTTACATAACAATAATTACATATATAATTAAAAATTATTAAATAAAATGTGATTTATGAAATAACGATCATTCTAGAATGATATTGTGTTACTTTCCTTCTTTCCATAACCACCACTAAAAAATTAGATTGTTACTAATGCATACGTATGACATACCGTCTGCATTATTGCAAAGTTGATTCATTTTTCATAACGATATATAAATCTTTATTTTAAAAGTATAATTAATGTATAAATATAATAATTATTTAATTATTATTATTCTGTAGATGTAATATAATGACCCCTTTGACCATAGTTGACCTACCAAATTTGTTTTTTGGCACATAAACTGAATTTTTCTATAACACATAATGTAAAGGAAATTTTTTAAGAAGTTTTATAAAAAAAATAAAAATTGAAATAAATGTGGATATAAACATTAAAAAGGTTCTCAAGAAAGTATAAAATTAAAATTATATTTATATAGTATGTTAAAGGACATTCTCTCAAAAGAAAATGTAGGGTATGGGATTTTCATCTCACTTTTTACATCCATGACATAAATGTCATATTCATGACCTAAATATTTTGTTTGGTGTATCTAATGCCCCCTTTTTATATTATATCATTAACCCATTTATCATAATCATATTTTTAAACATTAATTTTATGTTATTACTCCATTAGTATTATTATTTAAATTGTTTCAATATGGAATGAGATATATTGGAATCTTTTAATACTATTTTCCTCAATAATAACTTTAATGATTATTGAATAATATTTATAATTGGGGAAATTATATGACCATTTTTCAATAAAATCATTCATTTTACCTCCTCTGGTTTATCATGACAAATTCAACATATGACTAACATTCTCCCACTCATTGGTACTCAAGTTTTATTAGAAATGGATTTTCAGAAAAACCGATATTGTATATCCCTTTAGTCAAAGAACCAGTTTTCTTCTAAAAATCATGTTTAATTAAATTATTTTTTAAAAAAATTAAAAATTTTTGTTAAAAAATTACAAAAATTTGTATTTTAGCAATGTTTTCAAAGGAATTATCGGTTCTCTTTCCCAATAAAGGCAATTTTCATACCATTTTACCATGAAAAAGGAATGTTCTTTTACTTCTTACGATAAGTATGGATGTACTCACCATTATTTCATTAAGTCTTCCTTTTCATTTCTAAAAGTATATTTTTTGAATAATTTTTTCTAGAAACTGATTTTAAAATTAAAGGGATTTAAATATTTTTTTAAAATCAAAAAGGTATTTTCCTTAAAACTATTTTTAGGATTTTTTATAATATTTTCATTTGGCGATGAGAACAACCATTTATTTTACTACACATGGTATTTTTGTATTTATACTATACTTATTCTTCCACTGGATGGTAAATTATTTATTTAGCTAAGGATTGTATTTACCTTAACTTCCATGATTAATTTTTTAGTTCCCTTGAACTATTCAATCTCATATGATCATTGTAAAATGTATTTTCCTCTAAATATCCATATCATTTATCAAAGTCATCATAATTTAAAAAACAATATCCCATTTGTCATATGGTGTTTATGTTGAATGTTATTTTATTTTTTTGGGGATGTATTGATAGATTCATATACGTTATTAAATACAGATTTTTGATAAGGTATATTATTTGTTCTATATGAGGAATGATTTGGATAGAAAATCCATGGGTTATGGACTATTTATGGTAATCCCTATGTGTGGTGGAATGGGTGATGGAATCCCATGATGCAACGGTAGTCTCATGAGATGAAATAGTTCTCCAGACACCTTCGATGGATTTTTACCTGATAGTTAAACTGTCTTGTGAATGGTCTTGACGGTACTTCTTCCATATACCATGGAAACATGGAATCCAATAATAAAGCACATCCCTAATATAGTTTCATTTGTTATTAATCCATGAAATTTTGTGATGATATATCTATGGATACATTTCATTTTCAGTTCATTGATTAAATTGAGTGTGATTTATTTTCTTACCATTCCCTATTTATTCTTCCTTATCTAGTTATTTAAATAGAATATGTTTTTATTTATTACCATTCGTTATTTTATACGCACTTCTAGCCAGCATATTGATTATTTGGCATGTTTTTTTAGTTATTTACCTTACCATGTTAATTTTATACTACTTATTCATTATTTCTTCTATTATACATTACCCTTACTGAGAATTTGTGCCCATAATTATTATATTCCTTTCCCCAGTAATATAAAAAGTGTAAAAAAAATATTCATGGATATAAAATATATATTAGAGTTATCCTCGATGTTTTTTATTTAGAATGAATAATTATATTATGTTGTAATTAATTTAATCATTGGTTAAAAAATATTGATTTATGTAATTGGTTTACAAAGATGACTAAATAGATACGTCAATCAGGAGTTGTTTCATTTTAATTATTCTATTTTAATAAGTAGTAGAAAACGGCTCCTAGATTTCTGGGGTCGGGCCTCTATATTTTATATTATAATTATTAGTTTTTTACTCAGTAAATTTTACATATGACTCTAGGAATCATTCATCATTTTGTGTGTCTTTTAACAAGACAGAGGATATCCAAAATAATATGATTGATGTGATATGTTCTTCATTGATAAAACATAATTATCATTCTTGTATCATGATTCAAGTATAGATAAAGGACGAACAAACCAAGGAAGAAAAAGGTAATAATGTTATGAGTTACACATCATAGAATGAGGTGAAATGTTATAGTTTCAAGAATCTATCCTTATGTGTCAATATCTAGATTATAGAATATGTCTTCTTTTGTAGAGGTTGTGAATAAATTTGATGACCATATTAATTCAAATATCATATGAAGGAATCAAGTGGGGTCTTAATCTATAATTTCAAAAATAACAATGTTGATACTTTTACATGATGATTCATTGAATTGATGGTCATGATTTAAGGGAGATTAAAGATAAGGAATACCTAATACCACTATAACTATTCTATAGATATATAAATACAGTCACATAATGGGAAAAAATATATGAATCATGATTCAATGAAGCCATCAATATAATACGATTCAAAATAAAAATAAGTAATTATTGACATTGTAATGAAAAAAGAAATAAGATCTATGTAATAAACGAAGATATTGATGATGGAATTCAAGTGTTATAATCATTATTAGATTAAAGAAGAATAATATGTGATTACAATCTATGTGGTTCTAAATATTCTATATTTATAATAGTGATAAGGTGATGAATGGAAAAAAACTGATTATAGATCTTCTATATAGAATAATATAATAAGGTTCCACAGTGTTATTCTTATTAGATGAAGGTTAAGATAAAATAAGATTATATTCCAAGTGGAATACATAATTAATCATACACAGATCAATGTTCTGAGATGGATGAAAAATAATATTTTAATATATATTTATGTTGAATATTGTGGACAGTGTTTTACTATTTTGAGTATGGAAAGAAGATCATTCATACAATATAGGAGGGACTTGAGCCACCACAAATGATATTTTTTCAAGGGATTGAATGTCCATTCTCCTATAGATAAGGATATTGATACCATGTTGTCATTGTACTTGGTTAGTTCTAGGATTAAAAGATCAGGGTCACACACTTGACTAATCTTCTTTTGATAATAATATGGTTGCTATGTATGATCGATAATGAAAAAAAATACACCAGAGACCTATTCATACTTAGGGAGGTAAGAATTTTTAACAAACACAAGAATTCTCCTATGTTTTATTCATATTATATATCTATATATAGGCCAAATGATAGACAAAGGCATATATAACTTTTCACTGAATAATTGAAGAGGTAAAAATTTATTATATGAAAAATTGTTTTATGTATAGAATCATTTATTCACCCCCAGTCAGTGTTGGGTACATCCATATGACATCTTAATAATAGCCTATGTTGTTTTGTGACACCCACTATCTATTTTAGAGGTATGATACATCTATAGATATTTTATTTTTTCTCTTGGATCATTTAATAATACAATACATGTCAACTTTTGAATGATTTTTTTATTAAATATCATTTACAATCTATTTCCATTTATAAACAAGTATATGTGACAGATCAGATATAATTCCATATAATAACATAAATGAGATATTTTTAAATTCTATAATTGGGAATCAAGGTTATGTTTTAATGTCATTATTTTTATTTTTATATAGAAAAATGATAATTTTAAAATTCCAAGACAAAATATTATTGATGTTTTAAATAAAAAATTCTCCCCATCATTTTGATTAGAGTTACATTATATAATTTCCAAGATCATTATCTAATTTACATTCAATTTCCTCGCATTCATATGGAATAGTATTTATGCCACGTGTACTGTATATTTTTATATATACTAATGAAATTATTGAAATTAATGTAGTATTGGAATCCATTCAACTGAGTCTTATGATTTTATTTAAAAATTTATTTCCAACATAAGATTTAACTATTCGTGTTTATATTTAAACCATTATTTAAATGTTCGTTTCCATAATATAATATATTCTTTTATATATGAAACACAAAATAAATCCAATCATGTCTAAAATTGAATAAAATAATGTATTGGTTATGAAAAACATGATAATATTTTTTGATAATTATTCCATTTTAAAATAATATTTTTCAATCTAACATAATTAATGTAGGTGGCCTTCCTCTATTAATAGCATGAGTAACAACTTTACATCATGAAACCTTTCATAATATACTTGTTTATTATATATATGATAAAATTTTAAATTTTATTACAAATATTTTGTTACCAAATATTGGATTTATATTGATTTAATTTTAATTATTGATATACATAAGGAATCCCATTTCTTCTTAACTTCATTGAAATTTCTATCCATTGACCTTAATTTCAACGTACAAAATTACCTTTTTCATTCTTGTTTCTCTCCCTTTGAATTTTTTATTCTAAAATGGATTTTGATAAGGAATAAAATAATTTATAAATTTTCTTATTCATAACACATTTTCCATTATACCATTCACTATAAGTATTATTGAACGAAATTCACATATATCCTAAGAAAGTTGAAAAAACATTGTCAAAATATTCATCAAAGACTTCACCATACTATTAATTTTTTTATTTTCAATAAAAGTTGAGATTCTAGTGGTATGGATAAAAGAATGAAATTAATAGGTATAACTTTATACATATTGAAACGTAAAATTTCAAATTTATTAATTTAACTAGTCATCTTAAGTATATGAATACTAAAAATGCATCCATCTTTTAGTTTATATATATAAAGTATTAAAATAATTACATTTATAATATTTCAAACTCTATCAATATAAATTTATTTGAGATAAGTAAAAATATTGTATCCATCCATGTTCAAATATGATATATTCAAATCACAAGAAATAACTGTTAACATGATGCATTAATGACCAGATTCATCCTTCATTATCCACAAATAGGAAACCATTTCACCTTGAATCTATCCATGATGTGGTCTATATGTTATATGGAATAACAAAACATAAAACTTTTGTTCATATAGTAGTATTATATGGTAGTTTCTAGGAATATCTTGGGAATTTATGTCGGCAAGGAAAATACCATTGTCCATGATTTAGCATAATGATATAGAATTTGTGGAATTTTTTCCATTATCTACAAAAAATAAACTAAAAAAATTCATAGTTTATATCTATTCAAATTTATAAAAAAATTAATGATTTAATTATATTACCAACTATTTTAAAAAATTCTAATGGTGCACAGAATTGGATTCATAATGTCTAGTCATGAAGTTATTCTAGAAGAAAACATCCATATCTCCCTTCTCATAATCCATAATATTGCCTCTCAAATTAATTCAACTGTATTTAGGTAGCCATTATTATTTAGAACTAGATTAACCCACCCATCCTTAATCTATTTAGTGTATTCCCAAATCCATAAATCCAATACTTTTATTACGTAAACACTTGGACCTAAATTATATTAAACAATTTATTGTCATGGATCACAATACCAAAATAGTTTACATAATAAATAGACATCTTAAGAATCCCTGATAATTAGATGTTCCCTCGATTATGCAAATACTGAACCATTAAACTATATTTATAACACCAAAATATTTTTTTAATATATTTTTTCAATTAATTTATACTTTTTGATATTTTACATTTCATGCAACAATGAATATAGATTATGTTATATGAATGAACTATGTTTGGTTTGATTTAAATGAAACAGAATGTGATGTTGGAACTACATAGAACACATATATTAGATTTTAGTACAAAAAACATTATTTGTGTCTTCTTTTACAATAAATTTTTCGTTTCATTGATAGAATTCATTACATGTAGGTAGTAGTTTTACCAATCTTTAAAATAATAAAATATTTTTTTAAAATATTTTTTATAGTTATCACCTAACCATTAGATTAGTGGTTATTAATTGTATTAATTAAACTATTATAATATGATATACACATGTTTGTATGAATAAATAATTGGGGAATAATAAAATATAAATGAAAATAAAACTCTTTTGAAAATATAGGAATTCTTTTGCTGGAAAAATAAGTATATTTAATTAAACACCTTTTAAATCAAAAAATTAATTACAAATATGTTTAGAAATTATGTAATGACTCAAACACACACACACACTCACAAACACACACATATATATATATACTATTTTATTCATTCAACAATTTATCATTAATCGTATTTTTTATACAATAGATAACAACAAATCTAATTTTACGTATAAATATACATTTTCTCAAAAAGTTATTTAAACAAACTTTTAATGGAACACCTATTTAATATCTAATTTTTGAAACATTGACAAATTTTATTTGAAAAAATAAACATAATTTTTTAAATAAGAATATTATAATATAAATAAGATAACTTTTTTAATTTTTATAAAAGGATTTATTTTTTGAGAAATAGTGAAAAACAGTGTTTTTCATTGAAAAATGCATTTTCATTTAATATATATTAACATTGAAATTATTTTAAATTGGTTTTAAATTATATTTATTTCAATTATATACATTTTAATACAATTTTTCTCATTTGAATAAATTTTACAATGAAATTTGATATAAAAACATTTCAATCTTTTGAACATTTTCACATTAAAACCTTGTTGTCTCATCTCCTCTTCCGGATTAATTGTAAATTAATTTTGGGTGCATATTTTTATATAATTTGTAATAATTTATTGCATATGTATAATATTGATAATTTATAATAAATATTTACTTCAACAATGATTTTCAAAAAAATTATTGTTGAAAGTAATCAAAATTAATTTTAACTATTAATGTAAAAACGAGTTTCCATAGTGCTTAAACTATAACATAATGGGAAAATAATCTAGAAACAATCCCAAAAGACAATTAATGGACTTTTTTACCTTATATTTCATTTTATTAAATCTTAATAATTATTGGATGCACATTATCTATGGTGGACATATAAATATTGTTTACCATTTTATATTTAAGAGAATTCCACTCCTCCACAACTATGAAAGTTCACTCACCCCCTCAATTATTCACACCTATAAAGCCCATTTTTTTCATCTAAAACCTTCCCAAAAAGGATCCCAACTTACCTCATCTTAACCTAGATGCTTCAATTTTCATATAAAGAATACAATGTTAGTCCTTCGGTGAAAACCTAATGAATTTACCTAAATAAGAGGTAAAATCCTTCAACAATCACTTTTTTTATTTCTTTCTCCAAAAAAATAAATTATAATTATTCCATTAGTATATAATAACATAATTATCTGAAATATAATTATATTTTTCTATTATAAACTTTCATCCTACACCTATACACACATCCATCAAATGGGATATGCAATCATATTCTACTTTTATCGTCGGCTACCACATTGCGAACCAATATTGTTTGTTCATCCATAAATAACATAGAAGGTTTGGAAAAATGATGAAATTTATATTTTTATATGATATATATATAATTTATAATTAATCTATTTTTATATAATTATTATATAAAACATACAATCTTGGTTTCAATATATTTGGAATAGGATAACATAGTTTGTGGGCATGTGGACTACCGCATCCTGAAAGCAATGTGATTCCCTTACACTTTACGTAGAATATATTAAGGATTATTTTAGTAAAATAATATTATGTATATGAAATAAGTACAATATTATAATTATAATATATATATATATATGTATATAATATTTCAATTACTTAATTTTATTTATGGTTATAAGAAAATGGAAATAGCATTCATGCATACGTATGACCTACCATCTCCATGAAATGTGTATTAAATTTCATACTTATATCATTTATATATTACTATAAATAAATAAATAAATAATATATATGATATTTAAAACATTTTTTACATTCTTTAAAAAATTAAATCATGATAAAACTCGGAGGATCAATAACAACATTCCAAAACACATATTAATAACAAAGTGATTATTACACAAAACATATCATTATCATGAAAATGTTAATATATAGATAATATAACATTATAATGAAATAATAGATTGTATGATAAATAGTAATATGGAATATTTGTATATTTATAATAAAAATATTTTAATTATACATGATTTTAGAATGCATATGATGAATATCAGGACATAAGGTAATGGTTTTATCATCCCACACCAATTTTTGTGAGATACATGCTATACTAAACATTAATTCTTATTGTGTGGTGTATATACTTCCCAAGGAAATATTATATATAGAATTTCTTTTATATCATGATATTAAATTTTTCAATTTATTTTTTCCCACAACATATCTCATGATTCAAAAGATATCAAGTATTAATGGGAATTCTAGTCTCACTTTTACTTATGTGAGACTTAGGCCATATTTAACAATTTTGTATTTTGTTGGTGTATGTAAATTCCATGAAAGTATTCTATTATTATAATAAATAAAATTATGGGTATTTACATATTATTTTTATAAACTCTCTTCAAGGGGTTTTTGGTCCAAATATAAAAAATCGGTATAGAAATTTTATCTCAATTTTCATTCTAGGAGAGACATTCCATATTTTGATCTTATATTCTTATACATGGGGTATAAAAATCAATTGAAATGTTATATCATTAATATAATTATTTTACTGATATTATATGCTTATTTTAATATATCTATCTCATGGGAATTATGATTCAATGATACTAAAGTGGTAAGGTTTGTTGTTACAAAATCTTCATTAGTGCATTTGATTAAAATTATGCATCCATTTATAAAATCATGTGATCCATATATTGATAACTCTCATGAAATTTCTATTACTATTATTAATTAATTATATCATCATTCATTGGTACCATTTTCAACTCTTTGGTACTTATGATACATTATAAAATGGTTTTTAAAAAATCTAAAATTATTTCTCACTTCGGCTGAAAATATGTGTATATTAAAATATTTTTTTTCTGAAAATGATTTTAATAACATTTCTTTCTAATGTTAATAGAATAGTATTTTTAAAATATTTATGTTTTAAAAATTTATTTAGATGTTTTCAAAGCTTCCATTATATGTTTTTAATGTTATTTTAGAACGAAATGGGGTTGAATATGTTTTATTTTTAAAAAATAATTTTCCAAATTAGAAAGTATATTTTAATAAAGAAATGTTTTTAATAATTTTTAATTCCACCTTTATATTTTTTAAATGTTTTTTTCAAATAAAATATTTATCAAAATGTCATATATTTTAAAAATGATTTTTTTATGAAAGATAATGTTCTATGTTGTATTTCAACATCCTTCTCTATCTATGATGATGTCTGTCGGTATAATTTTTGTTTTACAAGGGATTTCAATGAAGAATCAAATTAAAATTATTTATTTGAATGGTTTATGTTTTTTTTTGAAATGATTATTATGGAACCCATTTGTCTTCCATGATTCAATAATGAATCAAGTAGATTGGTATGAAACCCATTTAATTTCAATGGGTTGATCACATTTTTAGAACATTAATATGAATCCCATTTTTTCATGGGTTAATCATGTTATGAAATAATATTTTTTGGCATTTATTATAATATGAAAACTCTTGTTTACATTTTTAATGTTATGGTCTATCGATATAGATCATAAGAAGGGGTGGCCCATATAGACTTGGGTAAGAATATTACAGCTTATATGATAGGCTATCCTAGATAGCATCAGCTAATCCTATTACAGATTATATGATGGGGTGGCCCAGATAACACCCGATAAACTTGTTACAAAATATATGATGGGTCATCCTATAGATCACCAGTTTATCCCATTATATATCTGTAATTCATGATGTAAAAATTTATATATCACAAGATAATGACGGTAACTAGTCAACATGCTTGATTCACTATAAAAATACGTTATTACCTTATCCAATACAGAGAATGTGCTGAAACTAGAGATTTATGTGTGTCTATTCATAATGGTGTATCCCCCATAAGGATCCTTGATATGTTTTTTCAATGATCCATGACATGTTTGGAATTATTTTATATGATTATTCGTATTCTACAAATTCCATGTCACATTTCCATGTTCGGTTTTAATGTATTATGCTCTTGACTATCTTATTATTAATATCTAATATTTATTCCATGTTTCATTTTTATGATCTATGATATGAGGGGTAGAATCTTCTAATGATACGATATTTTTTTCATACCCTTATTCTCTTGTTATACATATATATATCCCTTGTTTTCCTTTAATGGGAATATGATCTCACCCCTTTATTCTGTTTCATTTCTCAGTGCTATAACAAAATTTTTTAAGTATGAGTACTAAAGAGGATGATTGTTGAGGTTAATTTTTAACATCATTCCTCGATATAGAATATTAGGTTTCCATGATTTCTAAGACACTAAACATTTACGGTACCCAGTCATGTATTATTCTAATGTTATGAATATTAAACTAAAATGATGTGATATACATGTATGTTAAGCCTAGGTAGTAATAGTAGGATAAAGGAAATAACCAGTCAACCTATGGAAACTGGGATGATAAATCATTAGTGGGTTCTCTAGGGATTTTTCTAACCTTATGTCAATGGATTATACAACTTATGAGTTTAATGGTGAGTTATTGTATTGGAAAAGTTCATGGGATATTGGTAAAGTATAGATCAGGTGGTTTCCCAGAAATACGTCCATATCTAGATACTATAAGTTGATGTCTCTCTCACAAATATGTACATAGGATAAACAACCCAAAAACACCATATTTATCTAGACTCATTTAAGAACTAGTGCATGACAATGGGACTTGTTGAAAACCATGTTTTTCAAACCTGGAAGATATCCTTTGGTAAGTCACAAACTCATTACAAAACAATATGAAGGATTTAGATAGATAATGACTTTGAATAACCTAGTATGAACCTAACGTGTCATGTATTAAAGGATTAGATGTTATTATATAGGAATAATATACGTCATTTTTCTTGATTATATAATTTTCCTATATGATAATTGACACTCATGGAATAATTTCTTGTTTAAGTTGACAGATAGAACTCAAAGTAACCATTTTAATTATGAATGAAATTGAAAATGAGATGATTTTTCTCTATATAGAAAAATTTATTTTTCAATTGGATTGAAAATTATTGTTGATATAATCCAACAAAATTCCCAATATGTGAATAATGTTTAACTTCCAAGTGAGTAACATATGAAACAATGTCTTGTCGAGTCCTTCATGAGGAAACAACCACCTTCTTTTAGTGGTCCCACTGCTCAACTAGTCACTAAATAATGGATTAGTATCCTTGATATGATATTTTCTTTTATTTAGTTCTCAGACCATGAAAAAGGCATATTGACTGCTTACCATATGGAAAGTGAATCAGATAAGGGGAAAATATTAGGAAGAAGATTACTGAATAATAAAAAATTTAATCTATTGAAGGGGAACACATAAAGGGGATATTTTTTATTACGAACAACCTTTGTATTATATGAAAAAATTGAAAAATAATTCATTGAGCTAATGAAAATGTATTATGACTCTTTTGTATCTAGGAATATAATATTAAAAGACATTAAATCAATCCAAAATGAAAAATTAATTGATTATTTGGGGGACAGAAACCAAGTCTTATTAAAGACATGTATATAAGATACTTTAGTAGTTATAAATATGTCGTATGATTTTCAATAATGGTATAAAAATAAATTTTACATTCCCACCATTCCTCTAGTTTTTATATGAAAAGGAAGATCAAGTCTCTTAACAACTCAAATGGTCCAATGAAATTCTAGGAAAATGTGTGCAAAAAAATTAGGATGATACATCAATAGAATTATTTGAATGAATCATAGAGGTTCTTTACATGTGGAATGGAAGGTCCTAATGTCCAAAAATTTTCAAATATGATTAATAGGATGGTTTTTTGAAATTGGGGAGAAGAGAATCCCAACCAATGGACTGCCTACAATACAGTGATTCATGTTTATGGAGTTTTGGAAGTATGCATATAAATTTTTCAATCCATGTGATGATTTTAATGATGATCCACAACTACCTATAAGGACAAAGGGAAATTAGAATGATTATTCAATCATAATGGATGAAGTGAATCATGGTAATTGGGGACACATATTCTCCCCGAATATGTTAGTGAATTCAATGAATGATTTTTTATGAACAAGACATTTGAAAATTATATTGCTTAACCTTTAGTGGAGTTTCAATTTATTATATATCTCTTAATGGAATCTTATGTAATAAAATTCCAATTTGATATTCTATTAGTATACTGATGGACCAATGTTTCCAATTGAAAATATTTTGATATAATAGAAGATCTATTTAAGGAATAATTGGTCTATTGAATACTAGAATGGTTATAAGGTTAAAGATATATGGAATAGTTTCTGATAAAATTTGGATATTGTTTTAGAGAGTAATGTATTGCCTTACCATATCAGGACTTATGAATATTTTTTAACTTGTTCTAACAATTTTTTTGTTGTAAACATATATGGAATGACATTTAATTCAACTTATTGGCATGATGATATGCCAATTTTTCACTAGTGAAAAATTCCCCATCATTTCATTGAATAGGATATTATGTAAAAATCAATCAAGGAACATCAAAGGATGAGATTGTGCTAAAATCAAGTATGTATATACACTACTAGAAAAACAGGTATTTGCGACGGGCTATTTGCGACGGGAGCCCGTCGCAAATAGCCCGTTGCTGAAAACGCCGTCGCAACTACACTTATTTGCGACGAGCCCGTCGCTAAAGCCTTTTTTTTGCGACGGACATTCTCCCCGTCGCAAATAGTATTCCGTATTTTTGTAAAAAACCTTTAAAATAGTTTTTGCGACGGGACCCGTCGCAAATACCTTTTGCGACGGGACCCGTTGCAATCGCTTTTGCGACGGTTCCGTCGCAAAAACTATTTTTTAAAAAAATAAAAAAATTAATAATACTAGTATTTGCGACGGGAGTAGTATCCCGTCGCAAATACTATTTTAAAAAAAAATAAAAAACTATTAATAATACTAGTATTTGCGACGGGCATAGTATCCCGTCACAAATACTATAAAAAAAATAAAAAAAATAAATTATTAATAAATTATTTTAATTAATATAATAATAGAATTATAATTTAGAAATGAAAATAATAAATTATTTTAATTACTATAATAATATTAGAATTATAATTCAAAAATAAAAAATAATAGAATATTAAAAAATGATTTAATTAATATAATAATATTACAATTATAATTTATAAATAAAAAAAATATTAATAAGTTATTTTAATTAATATAAAAATAATAGAATTATTTTACATTCAAATATTAAAATAATTCAAGTATTACAAAAAAAATAAATAAATTTTAATATTATAAAATTTTAATATATATATAAAATTTTAATATATATATATAATTTAATATTATAAAATATAAATAATATTATTATTCATATTAATATTGTTATTTAAAAATATAATATTATTAATATTTTATAATGAGACAGAAACTACGAATAGAAAAAAAAATATTTTGATTTCACAAATTTCATAACAGAAATACAAACTCTAATCTGAAGGAGGGGGGGAGGGGGGAGGTGGGGGATCTGCAGATGGTGGTGGAGGAAACTCCATCCCTAAAGCATGAGTGAGTCGGCGCATGTACTCCATCTGCTCCTGATGCTGCTGTTGCCACCGACTCGCCTGCTCCTCGTACAGCTGCTGCTGGCGTCGACGCTCCTCCTCATGCTGCTGACGCATCTGCTCCTGCTCCTGTCGGAGACTCTCTATCTGTGCAGTCTGAGATCGCAACTGATCCTCATACTGTGTAGAAGAAGATGCACGAGCTCCTCTCAAGCAGCACGCCGACATCGCAGCACTGCCATAATAATCTCCGGGAGTCAGTCGAGAGCCGATACCAACTACCCGGCCCTTCTCGAAGGCATACTGGGTGGCCTGCATCCATGCCGCCTCATCAAACTGACGGGCAGTGGTCTGATCTGATGACTCGGCCTTACTCTCAGGCCGAGCCTGTGCCGCTGCGGCCTCATATGACTCCTATAGTTGCAATTTAAAATTAAAATTGTGAATATATTATATGCAGTTAATTTTTAAACTTGAAAACAAATAATACTGACCACGATGTGATGCTGACGATCACCTCTGAGCTCCCCAGTAGCAGGATCACTATACATCCTCCGATATACGTCGTACTCTGTAATATCGGGGTGCTCGACAGCCTATAAGAATAAAAAATAAACTGTTAATATTTATAGTTATATAAAATATTTATAAATAATGTACGCACCAGATGCTGTCTATGAGTACTGAAAGAACGACTCCCAGCTCGATGAGTCACCTCCTGTCTCCCCCGATTCTGCCTCCCCACCGATGATCTCCTCTGAAAGGCACCACTCAACCAGTGCGCACATAATCCATCCCATACATGGGATTAAATATACTCTGGTCGGTGTGCTCTACATGACTCCTCAAAATCTGACACTCCTGCTTTCTTCATCGCATCTTTTCTTAAATTGTGCAAAAACTGACAAAGACGATCACGCATGGCCACCTCCCATGCCTCGTGGATGGCGTCACGCATGGTATCCTCGATCGGATACCATAAAACCTACAAATAAATCAAAATATCAAGTTAGAAATGAAATAATTTTCAAAATAAAAATTATTTATTTACGTACGTACCAACCAATGGCCGAACATAGCCTGCTTCACATCAATGGGAATCTGCTCCCATGTGGTCCACGACTGAGAGAAATAGTTGCGCAAAATAGCGATGCCCTGTCCGACTGCTATATGCGGAAAACTGAAAAAATAATAAACATTTATTATGTGAATAGATTAAGGAAATCTTTGTCAAATCCACATGTTATCACAAAGGTTATCACACCTCCGTGTGCGTGGATCAAACCCAAGACGTGGACGTCGCTCGGGGACGGGGTCAGGAATCATCAATCGTGCAAGACCGCGCCCCCTCCGCGTACTCCCTGGAGCGCCTGCAGGCTGAGGGTCATCTGTCAGCAACTCATCCGCATCAAAAGTCATGTCATCATCCGCCAATGCACGAAATGTGGCATCGTCCATCTGAAACAGAAAATTTTAATGTTAGAAAATAATTGATAATTACTATTATATATACATATATACATATTATGATTGTATATAAATACCATGAAATGCTATCTGTGTTCATCTTCATCATCATCTTCATATATGTCAATGTCATCTTCATATTCCTCCTCAACATCATCGATATTCATTCGAGTTACAGTTGCTTCATCTCTTACCGTTTCAAATTCATATGTGACATCATTAACATCATCGTCATCACCGACTCTTAAATGTGGGGTGTCGTCATCGATACTCATGTCTCTTTGTAAAAAAGATTGATTTTGAGTACTCTCTTGAAAAACTTCAATTCTTTGCACATCAGTGAAAGCACATTCACTTTGACTAAACTGATTGTCTCGAATTTTGATTTTTATTACACTCCACCAATCAGTCAAGTCTCTTGATGTTGCACAGTACTTTGCATAATAAACTTGATATGCCTGTTGAGCCAATAAGAATGGTTCATTTACTGCGAGAACACTTTTACATTTAATATCGATGATTCCATGAGTCATATGAACACGCACGCCTCTCTCTGTATCCAACCACCGACATTTGAACATGGTTATGTAATGTTGTCCAAGATAACAGAGTTCAATGATTTCATCAAGTATGCCATAAAAGTCAACTTCATTTTCTCGATGATGAGATCCTCTCAAGCTAACTCCACTGTTCATTTTTTTTCGATTCCCCATATGCATGTGTGTGGAATCGAAATCCATTCACCACATATGCATTATAAGTTTTAACAAGTTTGGAAGGTGGGTTACTCAATACACACAACTGTTTGTCAATTTTATCAGCATGTCGAGACACCTGAAAATTTGTGAAATAATTATCAATATAGTAAACTATACATTGAATGAGTTGCTAGAAGATAAAGAATTTATGTTACCAGTTTTTGAAACCACTGAGAGAAATTTTTCAGTCGACATTCTTCGAGAGCAGCTGCTGTAATTTGTGGAATTTGTTTCTTGATATGATTATCATACAACCTATAAATGCCAAATTTATTTACTGTAACATAAATGAGAGAATTAGTGATATAAACACTTACAGTACAACTGATGTCATCTCTTCACAGTTGAGCAGAACATACGTATGAGCTCTATGATGTTCATCATCTGAAATCCAGCGTTCAGAAACTCCACCAAAACCAAGCTCTGACTGGTTAGAAACAGATAATTGATTGTCGATTTCATCAATATTCCTCTCATTCCGTCCCATTCGGTTGTGTTTTGAAGGATACTCAGATTCAAAATAATGGGAGAAGAAAAAAGATATTTCCTCTTGCAAATAAGCTTCTGCAATAGATCCTTCAACAGATGCTTTGTTGCGTACTTTTCTTTTCAATTTTTGCATGCATCTTTCAAATGGGTACATCCATCGAAACTGTACCGGACCTCCACATTTGGCTTCATATGGAAAATGTAACATCAAATGTTCCATTGAGTCGAAGAAAGACGGCGGAAGTATTTTTTCCAGTTTACATATAATTACAACAACATCTTTTTCAAGTTTGCCTAGAGCATCATAATCTGCCGTAGCCGCACAAATTTCCTGAAAAAAATGAGACATGTCTGTTATGGAATCCCAAATCACATAATTCAAGAGACCTCTTAATCCAATGGGTAGAAGTCTCTCCATTATAACATGACAATCATGACTTTTTAATCCAGTAATATGACCATTCTTCACACATCTACCCAAATTGGAAGCACAGCCATCAGGAAGTCTCAAATCTGCAATCCACTGACAAAATAATAAACGGTTTTCTTTAGACAGTGTATAAGCTGCTTTTGGTTTCAGTAACCTTTCTGTTCTGACATTCTCAAATAGTTCCAATTCTGGACGCCTTCAAATTTGGGCAAGATCTAAACGTGCATTTACATTGTCTTTGCTCTTTCATGGCATATCCAAAACTGTATGAAACAAATTATCAAAATAGTTCTTCTCAATATGCATGACATCTAACATGTGTCGGACCAACAAATCAGACCAATATGGCAAATCCCAAAATATGCTACGTTTAATCCAATTGTGTTCTTTCCCAAAACCATAAATTTTCTGTTGATTTATTGTGGGACCAAAAGTGATGGGAGGTAATGAAAATACAACTGATTTTAACTCCGAACCTGATAGCATTTTTGGAGGTCCATCCCTTTAAACTGTTCCTTTTCTGAAATGAGATATTTTTCTGCGAAAAGGATGATCAGCTGGAAGAAATCTGCGATGACAGACAAAATAACAAGGTTTCTTTCCATAAATGAGCATAAATGCTTTGTTCTCTCCCATACAGTAAGGACATGATTTCTGACCATGTGTACTCCAGCCAGATAACATCCCATAAGCCGGGAAGTCACTTATTGTCCACATCAATGCTGCTCTCAGTATGAAATTCTGTTTCGTAGCAACATCATATGTACTGACACCAGTACCCCACAATAAATTTAATTCATCAATCAATGGCTTCAAATAAACATCAATATTTTTCTTCGGATGTCCTGGAATTAGTAAAGTCAAAAAGATATATGGCTCCTTCATCAACATCCATGGAGGTAAATTGTACGGAGTTAAAAAAACAGGCCAACATGAATATTGACTACCATAAGATCCAAACGGACAGAAACCATCAGTGGAAAGGCCCAGTCGAACATTTCTAGCTTCTAAAGAAAATGATGGATGCACTCTATCAAAATGTTTCCATGAATCACCATCGGCTGGATGATTCAAGCTTTTATCGGTTGAAATATTCTCTTTATGCCATGACATCATTGTCGTTGTATTCTTAGACATGAATAAACGCTGAAGTCTGGATGTAAGCGGAAAATATCTCAACAGTTTTACAGGAATCAAACCAGACTTCCCGTGTTGTCCTTCTTTATATCTCAGTTGCCCACATGTAGGACAACTATCCAACGACTCATTTTCCCCAGAATATAAAATGAAGTCATTTGAACATGCATGAATCCTCTGACAAGTAAGTCCCAAATTTCGAACCAGCCTCTTACTCTCATAGTAATTTGCAGGTAAAACATTTCCTTCGGGTAACAGTGTTTTCAGCAAAGAAAATATCTGGTCAAAACAGGTGTTTGACATTCCGTTATATGATTTGAAAGCCATAAATTTTGCAACTGCTTCTAATTTGCTCATCTTGCAGCCAGGATATAATGCATCCTCAGCAGATTTCAACAACTCATAAAATTCAGACGGTGCCAACTCAGGATTTGAAGCTATATCAGCCGGAGTTTCTGTATGTTGAACAGATGAACCTGCAACATCATGTACTAAATCTTGAAACCGGGATGGATCCGGAATCAAGTTGGTATCACCTGCTCTGGAACCGCGTTCACCGTGTTGATACCAAAAAACATAATCTGGTTGAAAACCAAAACACAAGAGATGTTCTCCCACTTTGTCAAACGTGTCAAACGTTCTCAATGCACATTTTCTGCAAGGTTATTTTATTTTTCCTTCTGAAACAAATTCTGAATTTGATTCCACAAATGATAAAAAAGTATCCACACCCTCAACATATACTGGATTTAAACCAGAACCGTTTGGATTTCTACGTTGATTTATCCATATGCGGTCACCTAATAATGATTGTTGATGACCTCGTTGTTCCATATTTCTCTATAAAATATAAAATCATTACTGGTTTTGAATAATTTGTTAGAAAAAACACTCAAGTAAAGATTGAATATATTGAGAATAAAGCAAAACATGTTACAAATATTGATAATTTTAATATTATATTGATTTTTTTATTATTTTAATAATACTAATAATTTATTAGATTATTTTATTATTAATATTAAAATAACATAATTTTTTATATTATATACAATTTTCTTTTCATCTGTGTGTTTAACATTCTGTCTCCACATGTAATATTCGCATTCACTTTCACCTCTCCATTGGCGAGTAGGTTGATAATTTTGAAAAAGAATGCGAATATTACATGTGGAGACAGAAAACACACAGATCAAAAGAGAATTGTATATAATATAGAAAATTATATTATTTTAATATTAATAATAAAATATACAAATAATGTACTAATTATTGGTAATTATTACTAATTATTACTAATTATTGGTAATTATTACTAATTATTACTAATTAGTGGTAATTATTACTAATTATTACTAATTATTGGTAATTATTACTAATTATTGGTATTTATTACTAATTATTGGTAGTTATTACTAATTATTACTAATTATTACTAATTACTGGTAATTATTACTAATTACTGGTAATTATTCTTAATTATTACCAATTGTTACTAATTATTACTCTTTACCGGTAATTATTTCTAATTATTGGTAATTATTACTAATTATTGGTAATTATTACTAATTATTACTAATTATTACTAATTATTGGTAATTATTGGTAATTATTACTAATTGTTACTATTTATTACTAATTATTACTATTTATTACTATTTACCGGTAATTATTCCTAATTATTGGTAATTATTACTAATTATTGGTAATTATTACTAATTATTGGTAATTATTACTAATTATTGGTAATTATTACTAATTATTGGTAATTATTACTAATTATTGGTAATTAATACTAATTATTGGTAATTATTGATAATTATTGTTAATTATTGGTAATTATTACTAATTATTGGTAATTATTGCTAATTATTTCTAATTATTACTAATTATTGGAAATTATTACTAATTATTGGTAATTATTACTAATTATTGGTAATTAATACTAATTATTGGTAATTAATACTAATTATTGGTTATTAATACTAATTATTACTAATTATTGTTAATTATTACTAATTATTACTAATTATTGGTAATTATTGTTAATTATCCCTAATTATTGGTAATTATCCCTAATTATTTGTAATTATTACGAATTATTGGTAATTATTACTAATTATTACTAATTATTACTAATTATTACGAATTATTGGTAATTATTACTAATTATTGGTAATTATTCCTAATTATTGGTAATTATTCCTAATTATTGGTAATTATTACTAATTATTCCAAATTATTGGTAATTATTAATAATTATTGGTAATTATTAATAATTATTGGTAATTATTACTAATTATTACTAATTATTGGTAATTATTACTATTTATTGCTAATTAATACTAATTATTGCTAATTAATACTAATTATTGGTAATTAATACTAATTATTGGTAATTAATACTAATTATTGGTAATTAATACCAATTATTAGTAATTAATACTAATTATTGGTAATTAATACTAATTATTACTAATTATTGGTAATTACTGGTAATTATTACTAATTACTGGTAATTATTACTAATTACTGGTAATTATTACTAATTACTGGTAATTATTACTAATTATTGGTAATTATTACTAATTATTAATAATTATTACTAATTACTGGTAATTATTACTAATTACTGGTAATTATTCCTAATTATTACTAATTATTACTATTTATTACTAACTATTACTATTTATTACTACTTACCGGTAATTATTACTAATTATTACTATTTATTACTAATTATTGGTAATTATTACTAATTATTGGTAATTATTACTAATTATTGGTAATTATTACTAATTGTTGGTAATTATTACTAATTATTGGTAATTAATACTAATTATTGGTAATTAATACTAATTATTGGTAATTAATACTAATTATTGGTAATTAATACTAATTGTTACTAATTATTGGTAATTATTACTGATTATTGGTAATTATTACTAATTATTGGTAATTATTACTAATTATTGGTAATTATTACTAATTGTTACTATTTATTACTAATTATTACTATTTATTACTATTTATCGGTAATTATTCCTAATTATTGGTAATTATTACTAATTATTGGTAATTATTACTAATTATTGGTAATTAATACTAATTATTGGTAATTAATACTAATTATTGGTAATTAATACTAATTATTGGTAATTAATACTAATTATTACTAATTATTGGTAATTACTGGTAATTATTACTAATTACTGGTAATTAGTGGTAATTACTGGTAATTATTACTAATTACTGGTAATTATTACTAATTACTGGCAATTATTACTAATTACTGGTAATTATTACTAATTATTGGTAATTATTACTAATTATTGGTAATTATTACTATTTATTGGTAATTATTACTATTTATTGGTAATTATTACTAATTATGGGTAATTATTACTAATTATTGGTAATTATTACTAATTATTCCTAATTATTGATAATTATTGGTAATTGTTCCTAATTATTAGTAATTAAATGAATAATTACTAATAATTAGGAAGAATTACCAATAATTACAAATAATAACATTATTAGTATATTTTATTATTAATATTAAAATAATATAATCTTCTAATTTATATACAGTTCTCCTTTCATCTGTGCGTTTTCTATCTCCACATAAAAATAATACATGTGAAGACAACAAACACACAGATGAAAAGAGAACTGTATATATATAAAAAATTATATTATTTTAATATTAATAATAAAATAGACTAATAATGTAATAATGTTATTATCCCTAATTATTGATATTTATTACTAATTATTAATATTTATTCTTAATTATTAAAAATTATTACTAATTATTCCTAATTACCATTAACTATGAACAATACTAATAATTTAAATTTATTAAGTAATAAAACAATATAAACATAATTAAATTACAACTAATTAAGAATAATTGAAACTAATAAAAAATTAAAAATAAATATTAAATTAAATTGAACATAAATACCTTGAAAATTGATCTGCTCTGATTGTTCTTCAAAACTTTAATATCAGCTCCGAAAAAAAATTAAAACTGAAGAAAAACTCAACTTTAGAAACACAAGTTTGAGAGCATGAGAAGATAAAGAATGAGAATGATTTGAAAAAAAACAGATGGGGGTATTTATAGGTTAGATTATTTGTGACGGGTCCATTTGCGACGGGATTCCCGTCGCAAATACCTTAGCCAACATTTATTACGGTCAACGGTTAAATAGTTATTTGCGACGGGTCCCGTCGCAAATAACCACCTGCCGACATACTATTTGCGACGGGGGAATATTCCCGTCGCAAATACCTTTTACCGCCGCCGGTTATTTGCGACGGGGAAAGCAATCCCTTCGCAAAAGCCTAATTATTTGCGACGGGTAAATACCCCCGTCGCAAATAAGTTTTTAACGGGACTATTTGCGACGGGATTTATTCCCGTCGCAAATAACCCGTCGCAAATACGCATTTTTTCCGTAGTGGTATACTTGTGAAATTTCTCCAACATTAGAAAAAGGGTATTGAAATAAAATGTTGTCTCATTATTATCAATTTCTATTATATCAATGGAATTATTCTAGCCTCTTTAGGTTATGTATTTTTTATCGATAACATTCTCCACTCTATTTTCTATATAAATCTCCATAAAAACCTAATAGTAAGATTTTTCTTCCATTGCCACGACCCATACCCCATGGATCGTGCTACGAATACCCCAATCTCACCTTCCATAGGCTAAGCGATGGTGACTAGCATTGAGTAGAAATCTACCTAAAAGGGAAGGAATTTTCTTTTAAACCTGTACAAACGCACAAAGTTCAAACTGAGGAATGTAAACACAACGTAAACTATAACTTTTATTGAGAAAAATAGTGAGAGTACAATAAAAACTAAATGTACAAAGGGGCCAGAACAAAAACCCAAAATCAAAAAGAAAATACTAATGTTGCGGTATATCGCCTCGACAAACTACATGAAGGGTAGGTGAAACATAGTTGCCTGTAGCCTTCGATGTACGACCATCCATCCCATCTCCCTGCGGACAACCTATTTCCAAACTACCAAGGTCTACATCGAAGCATCGATCACCTATATGAGGCACGACATGTGCGGGAAAATCCCATGCATGGGTGAGTAACACTATACCCACTAGGGACCCCAACCCACAAAGGAAAAACCACAAATCCAGGCCATAAAGCAAGACCAAAAACATATACTAAAAATAAAAGATAGCTTAGACAAGGTATAACTCATGGTATATAATTTAAGATTATCTGTCAAAATACTGAATCATCGTGTACTATCGAGGGACTCATCCTTGATGAGTGACTATGGTTTTCTCGGCTATTGGACCAGTTAGGTCCACTCAGATACTAGACCACTGAGGTTTGATTGGATACTAGACCACTGAGGTTTTCTCTAATACTGGACCACTGAGTTCTACTAAGCCACTAGACCAATCAGGTCAGCTCGACTACGGGACCACTAAGGTACTCTTAGCAACTACACCACTGAGGTACACCCGGCTACTGGACCACTGAGGCCCGTTTGGCTAATGGACCACTGAGGTCTGCTCGACTACTAGATCACTGATGTCCACTCTAGTACTAGGCCACTGGGGTCCCTCTAATCATATCCATTCTGTCACATCTTGGCGTAGGATTTCCTCTCTCTATTGTGCTTGATTCTTGGGGGAATCTACTCATCAAGCCATCAGTAATATCTCAACTACCACAAAAACTCACTTAGAGTATACCCAGAGGAATATTTGGATGAAAGGGTCCCAATGCTGTAGACGAGTTGTCAATATGATGGTCAATTTGAATGATAGTTGAATTTTAGCAACCATGGGCCAGTTGCATCTAGGCCTGATCTGACTTGGTTAGAATTACCCAACCAACTCATCCTGGGGGTCCGACATGACCCGGCCAGTTTCGGCCAACCCGACCCGACCCAGTTTGGTTTGGCCTGACCCAGTCTCGCCTGACCCATTTGGCCTTACTAGACCCTGCCTGGTTCAGTCATGGGTTTAGCCCACTGGGTCACCCACTGACCTGGTTCTCATTGGGTGCAGTCTGAATTAGTCAGACCGGTTTTTACCAGCCTCACTAGCCAGTGGCCCGGTTTCCAATCCAGTCCTATCTGCATTGGTGTTCCATCTTATGTCCATCCCATACACTGAAAAAGCATCTAGTTCACACATCCACGCGACCAGATGATATTGGTTTCCTCCCTCCCCAATAGTTCCAGTGTGGACAGTGTTCTGGCACATGCTGCGGCCTGCCCCACGGGCTGCTCCCCTTGACCTTTTGCCAGAACGGTGCCAACCCCCATCCCCGTCGCAGCCCAAACTAGCCACAGACTCCACCATATCAGCGCAACGTAGGGTCACACCACGTCAGCGCCAAAGCACTGGTGGTTCCTTCAGCGGGCCACCAAACATGCTTTAGTGGTCCGTTTTCTGACCGCCGAGGGACTACAAGATGACAGGATTGTTACCGTCACTACTATGAGTTCAATGTTGCCTCACCATTGATCCGGGGGTTCTGTCTTAAAGAACAAAAGAACACCCACAACAGAGGGATCCAGGCCTTGTTCGTGTCAGCATGATCCCTCCACATTAGAATTCATAAACATGTTTTAAGGAGGTTTATGAATCTATCATGGATCGAATTTCCCATCGCTACCTACATGTGAAACCCATTCCTTTAATGAAATGACCCGTGGATCAACCTGTTAGTGGGTTGGTCTGCATTCGTTGTTCTAGAAAGAAGGAAGATGAAATAAAATCACAGTAAATAAACCACTACATGGAGAATTGGTTTTATCTAAGGAAGGCTTTGTCACTAAATGTGATCTATCTGTGAAACACCTCCAACCGTCGTTGAGAAAAAGATATCTCGAAGAGGAGGGGGAGTGGTCAATGTTGATGGTGATTGTCATTTATCATTCATCAACAGTGATCCCCCACAGATTCAGTGTGATTTTTATGACCTAGCTCTAATCTCCAAATCATGTTATCCCATTAGATGGAGAAAACATGTGGCAACATTTCTGTTACGTTGAGTCACTACTGTTACACTGTTCCATTTAGGAAACAACATTTTTGTTATTTTGGGTTGCATCGTCATCATACTTCTTTATTTTTGGAATGAAACAATCGGTTCATCATTGTGTTGCAGTGAAATTTTTTTGAATAAATTAAAATTTTAATGTTTATTTTATTTTTTCTTTAAAATGTACAATAATTAACCTTTTCCCTCGACCCATGCCAATCGACCTTAGGACCTTTCTAGGCGAATCCTGTCACTCTGAGTTCAACGACACCTTTAGATTTTTGATCCGGACACTAGATTAAGTGATAGAAAAACCTTCTCCCATGATAATTTACTGAACATTAAAAAAATAGTTTCAAAATATTTTTTTTCCACTCTCAACCTATGAATCTCGTTTCATCTTAGAACTTTGTCTCAAATTAATCCCATTTAATTTTAAAAAAAATATTACATGGAATTCCAGGGTATTAAATCAGTGTCCATGATTTCACTTTGCATCTATGTTCTCATTTATTTGAACCATGTTATGATTTAATTTAGTTAACTATTATATTCCCAATATTAATTTTAATATAATTTTTAGTATTCTTATTTATGATTTCAGTTTCTATGAAAGGTACATTCATGCCTAAAACCATTAATAACCCATATGAATTTTGAGTTTGAAGTTCAATTTAATGGGAGTGCAATGTAAAAACACGAGATATTTTAAATATATTTTTTCATATTAATTTAATAATTTCTATATTTTTCATTTCATGAAACACTGAATATAACATTTCTTCTATGAAATCACGAATATTGGTTTTCAGTACACACAAAAACAAGTTATTCACCCACTAAACACAACAGATAGATTAGACTACAATACATAAAACACTATGTTTGCATTTTGTTACAGACAATGTTGAGTTCCTTTGATATCTTCTGTCACTAGCAAGACTTGTTTTTACCATATTATAATGTAATAATAATATTTTTTTAAAATATTATTATAGCTATCACTGATCCATTGGAACAAATATTATCAATAAGATTAATTATATGATGAATATAATGTTTACAAAAGCATATAATTAGAATTATTTGGTGACCAATTAACAATATATTAAAATAAAATCCTTTTTAAAATATAGGAAATCTTGTGTTGGAAAAAAATATTTATGAAATCAAACATGTTTTACATTAATAAATTAACTGATTTTTTTTGATGAATTATTTTAATGAAATATATATATATATTATTTATTAAAGTTCCTATTATTCAATATATGTATTTTATAAACATTATTTAAGAATAAAAACGTTTTATGTAGTAATATAATTTCATTCTAAAAGGTTATTATACCACTTTTTAATGGTTCAAAATTTTTATATATAATTTTTGAAACAATTATAATTTTTTTGAAAAAAAAACCATTTTTGATGTTATAATATCAATATTTACATTAGGTAATTTTCTATTTTTTTGAGATGATTAATTTTTTGATTAATTGTGAAAAACACTAAATATTAAATGAAAACTGCATTTTTTCTAATTTAATTATATAGTTAATGTAGTTTATAAATTTTTTAAAATTACATTTAAATAAATTATAATTATATTAATGAAATATAGTCCATTGGAATCAATTTCAAATTAACATTGGATATAAAAACATTCCAATCTTTTGATCATTTTCACTTAAAAACCCTTTATGTAATCCCATCCGTGAGATTAAATTCCTACAAATTTCTGCCAGTTATGTTTTTATAGCATGTAAAAATGGATTCAATATTTGGAAACATAATAATTTATTAGTTTTATAAAAAAAATTAGTTTTTGAAAAAAATTATTGGCCAAGGTAATTAAAATTAATTACTACATCTATGAGAAAAGCGAGTTTACATAGTGGTTAAACATTAACTTAAGGGTCAAAATAACATAAAAACATTTAAAAAAGCCATTTTAATCTCACATAATGACCATATAATACATATTATTTAATTATTTCCTTTATTGGTGGTGCATGATGAAAATGAGACCCCTCAATATGGATTTCATTTTTATGTTTACAAGAATGTCAATCATCCTCCACTATAAAATGGCACTCACCCCGTCACTTATTAAAGCTTCTAAATCCCTTTAAATCATCAAAATCCTATCCAAATAAGCTACCCAAATCCATGATATCATCATATAAGCATTAATTTTTGAATAATTAAAACCATGTTTTTCGATTGGTAAAAAAAATGGAATTAGCAAAATAAGAGGTAACATCCTTCAATAAGAATTGTTGTTTTATTTTATTATACAGACCATCAATTATTATTATTAAATTATTATATGAAAAAATCTATATCCTAAACATACTGAGATGTTTTTATCATATTTGTTCTATCTAAACCTACACAACCATCCATAAAATGGTATACACAATCATAATTTGTGTGTATGGTGGACTACCACATAGCAAACCGATATGGTTAGTTCTTCCATTACCACATTTAAAGGTTGGGAATAATGATAGAAATTCTTGTTTTTATGATATATATTATATTTAGGATTTATTTTTTCTTCAATAATCATTATATAACACATAACATCGTTGCATTGTTTTTTCAGAATATGATATCTTCGTTTTGGACGTGTGGACTATCATCTTCTCAAAGAAATGTGATTCTTACACACATTACATGCAATGTATTAAGGATGGGTTTAGTAAAAATATATAATATATGTGACATTATAATGTTATTATAATGATAATATATATATACATATATTTCATTTACTTTCATTTTTTCAATATGATATGAAAATGGAAATAGTTTTCATCTATATCTACGACCAAAAATCTCCATGAAGAGTGGACATGTCATATTCATTTCATTTAAAGATAATTGTAAATACACATATAATGAATATATATTATATTTATATCATTTTTTAATTATTTAAATTATTAAATCATGATTTGTGTAAGTGTATCATGAACAAAATGTTACGACATATACGAAAAACAAAGAGGTTATTACGCAAAAAGTTACTTAAACATGAAATTGTTAATAAATAGGTAATATAATGTCATAATAAAATTATATATATAATGATATATAATAATATGGTTCTTCAGTTGAGTAATAATAAACATATATATTTATACAATTTGTTTGAACTTTTATGATGAAAGTGAAAACTTAAGGTAAGGGTTTTCTCGTCTCACTTTTATTTCTTTAACATATATGAAACATTCACCAATTATTCTTGTTGGGTGTTGTATATATTAAAATATGGAATTTTATATCATAATTAAATTTATTAAATTATGTTAAATGTTTCAATTTATGTTATTATTTCCTAGATCTAAATATTAATAATATACTCAAGTAGTAAGGGGATTTCCACTCCTGTTTTTATTTTGGATAGGAATATGCCTTATTCACAACTTGTTTCTTTTGAGAGAAATATATACAAACCATGAATGTAATATATGATTTTTATCAATAAATTTTTGTTTATTTACATATAAAATTTATTATCTATATTTCTTGTGGATAACATGACAATGTCATTTACCATAGAATTTTTAAAACATTTTTGGTATTGTTTTGGATTTGATCCTTACTCATTCACTTGTAAAAGTTCAAGAAGATACCCTACTCCCCTATGAGGATTATAATTAAACATTTGGAATATAATAAATTATATTTAACAAGTGAATGTTATAAAGGTAGTATATATTTGATGTTTTGATGGAATAAGTTAATGTTTTTCCTCTTAAAGAAGTTCTCTTTTATTTCATTTACAATAGGGGGATATATAGGAATATATCACATTGAATGGGAAGAAATTATAATTTATGGATGAATAGGTGTATCTAAAATTTATGAATGAGTATTATAATTCCAAAGTGTTGACAAAGTGAGATTTTTCCATTATAAGGATTAAGGGATAATACTTAAATGTATAATTAATGAGATTTTAAATTTCTCTAATGAAATACCATTTTAGTATCATAAGACTAATTAGTATTAAATTTTTATTACATGAAACATTAATTAAGGTAGTGTTTAAAGGTGAAGTAATGTTATAATGATATACTAATGTTTGTGGGAAATAATGTGTTTCTTTGATTGAACATTTCATTTTACAATTGTTTATAATAATTTGAATGTTGTCCTAGAGTGGATAATAACTTAATTATTTATTTAATTAGTATGATTATATTGATGGTGGATGAAATATGGTTTCTGATTTGGTTTATTATAGTGTTTTCCAAAAATATAAATTAGGATATTGTTATAAAAAATTCATTTTTGTATTTTTGTGTTGTTTTTATGGTTCATAATCTTCTAATAGGGATTGGTAACCACAAAAAATTCATTTCATGAAGTTATATGGTGTTTTTAGGATAATTGAGAATTTAGTTATATGAATCAATAATTACATTTTAATTATTGGCACATCACCCCATAATATTTTTATATAGTTTAGGGTTTTCAAGTTTAATAGTTATGTCGTAATAAACATGGTCCAAAACATTATTTTTATATAATAGTATATTTCAAGAAGTTTTGAAACATAGGAAAGAGTTCATAGAGAAATTTTTGGCACTACAAAATTAGAGTAAAAATTTTATCATCAAGTGTAGGACATAGAATTATTGCATGTAACTTGAATTTTTTATTATTCCATGAATTAAATCATAGTAATGACATATAGATTTATGGGAAATTGTTTTTTAAGAATAAATTGATTTTATTATTGGTTGATGGATTTATTTTTTATAATTTAAACAAGAAAATGTTTTTCTGAGAGTTTGAATTTCCTAAAAAAACATTTTTTGGATGGGGTTTGAGGTTTGACAGACAGCCCAAAGGTTCAAGAAACTGTCGTAGGAAGCATGAAGTGGGTAGGTTGTATTAGGGATTTGATATATGACATTCACATGATGATGCTAGGATTCACAGCATTAAAACCCAAGAAATAGGGATGGGGATCCTGACTATGGTGGTTCATGATGTGAACCTTCAGGTCACAACCTGAAAGGAATGATATTTTTCTAAAATAAATGGTGGGGGTTTAGAAACCCCACTTTTTAGTCAATGAAGAGTGTGATAGAGGGATTAATGGATAGGTCCTCCTATCTTCATTGTTCCCTTGATCTGAGGCGACCCTTAATGGATTATAGTGGAAATCCTAGAATTATCATCCAATCATTTTTGGTTTCCTTTAGAGAATGAATATTTAGATGATTTAGATTAGGGTTTCATTGTGAATTCCTCCAAAACATGGTGGAATAGATCAACAAATTTGGGGATTTTTCTTAGATTATATAAATGAGGACCTGATATACTATATTGATGATATTGAAAGAAATTTTGGAAAAGGTACATCTACCAATTATTTTTCATAGTTTTTTTGGTTATTTTGTTTATAATACTCTGTTGGAACATATGTTAAATTTTTTGGGAACCTAGGTTTGGGGGTGAATCAAGTGTATAATACACCCTGTTTCTCAAGGATTTATCTTGTGGATGATTTCCAATGACTTTTTAGCTGGTAATTCTAATTTACATTAAATTGGTTAATTGACTAAAAAATGTTTACAATTAACTGTTGGTGATGCCTCGAATGATCTTGGTGCATGCTAGCATATAAGAGGCTCGATGGTCTTGGATGATTCTTAATAGAGCTCGATTAGTGATTAAATGTGGTATCAAGGTTGGTGGTCCCTATGATACAATTTAACTACCATTTCTATTTATGATAGTCCTTTCTAGTATAATTTCATGTGTTTAGAAATAGTTTATATGGACCATTAATGTTATATCCCACCCCTCCATATTGATTTGATATGGCAGTATGAGGATACATTTCCTTAACTAACATCTTCAATATGCCAATGGATGAAAATAAATTCCAAGGGCTTCGTTTAAAACTGGGGGATGAATTTCCCTTTGAAAGAAAAACAACCTACCGGACATTCCATTACCAAATAAACCAATGCATGATGCATGATAACAATGAAATTCAACTGAAACATTCCATTTTATTTAAACCAATATAAATTTTACCATATATAAAGAATAAAAAACAACCATGTACATAGCGGGAGACAACAAAACATATAATACTGAAAGAAAAATATTATCCAAATGCTATAACCATCTCCATTCTCCAAAAAACAGCCCAAGTAGCAGAAAGCATCACTAGATAAGTGTGATACTTTACCTTTTCCAATGTCCCAAAAAGAATTACAAAGGAACCATATTTCCAATGAAGTTGTTGTTAATGGAACTCAGTAGGCTTTCACCGAATGAGTTCCCAACACACACCACTAGGATAGAACAAGTAATAAAATTTATATAAAAAATTAATATACTACATTTAAAAGAATTTATATCAAAACCACAACTATTTCTAGGAAAAATGTTTTTGTAAAATAAAAATATTTTCCAGGAAAATAAACCATGCATGATTTCCCAAACACCTTGAAAAATATTTAGAATATCTCATTAAAAACTACACATTTACCCTCCACACATGCATGCTTCATTATGAAAGATCCATACCCATGAGAAGTTTCTCATCGATCTACCAAGTCATCAAAAGTTAATTAAATACCATATTAAATTACTCAATTAAAACCACACTTCAAGTATGTAACACCCCAATCATCCATGGTATGCTTCCCTTTGAATAATACAGTAGCATGTGTTGTACGCAACTCCGAGTTCGAACACACCACAACCAATCAAACCTGCCTTTATGAATAGTAATACCCACTTTTTGAAATTTTATACATTTTATCTGTCAAAATGGACTTCATTTTTGGATTCGGAATATCGAAATTAGCTTAGGGTGAATTTTTGGTACTTCTCTAATAATATTCATATTTTTATGAATAGTGAAAATTACAAAATTTTAATTAAAAGAAACTTTTTTAATAAAAATAATTAATTGTGATAAATTATGAATTTGAGTGATTTTAAAGTATAATTAGATTATATTTTTTTAATTTAATTTAATTTGGGTCATTGGACATAATTTCAAATTTAAACTGGACATAAGCAACTATCAATCTTTTGATAGTTATTATTTCAAAAAAAATGTTTTTTTGTTTTGACAATGGGAATTAATTTTAAATTAATTTCTTCAACTTATGTGTTTTGAATTTATAAAAATTTATTCCATATTTATAATCAGGATGTCCAAATTTTGTAAATAGGTAACTTTTATTTTTAGATATTTTGAATAATTACTTCAGTAAATATTTTATTTACTATGGTTAAAGGGTAAATCTGGTAAATAAGGGTAACAAAATAAAATTATAATAATATTAAATTACCCTAAAACATGTACTAACCCTATTGGTTGATACATGTCCGACCATGGGTATATTGGGGTCTATTTTGGGACCTTACGAAGCCACAGGTAAGTGATAAGGACACTTTATATTAATTAAATTAAAGTAAATACAAAAATGAGATAAGCATATATTTTTTAGAAAAATAATTTTTACATAGGATTATATATGTTATATTTTCGACTATAAATATTCATTTGAAAGATAAAAATATTTCATACATAATGGTATTTAATTTATAATTTTTATACATTTACTAATTAAATATATTTATGACACAATAATGATGCAGTATTTTTCTTATTAATGAAAAATCAAATAATTGGTATTATAAATGTTAAAATAAATATAATTTGAAAGTATTGATGACATCCACGAATTTTATTGGTTAATATGAATTTTTAGGATTGATAAAATGAATTTGTTTTGAATTAATAAATTTTTTAAGACTTTTAAACAAATGAATTATTAAATAGTTTCAAATTTGACATAAATGAGTTTTTAAAACGAATATTATATTATTAATTGATATTCTTTTCCTAAAAATCTATGGTTCGACCATGGGAGTTAAATAATAATATTACTATCATTAATGAACCACTTGGGGGTCTATTGGAAGTATATAATAAGTTTATTAAGTATATAATATAAAAATACAAAGATACATGGTAAATGTCAAACTAATTAACTAAGAGTTAAAACTAAAATATAAGGTTAATAAAGTGACAAAAACATGTATAAAACCTATTTTTTGGGTTTTTTTGAAACTATTCCCACATTAACCTTTATATATTCCATTTTGGAGCCATAATAATCTGAATATGAATTTATTATAATATAATTTTTCTAGCTTTTCCTAAGGTTCCCCCACCCCTCTTATAAATGGGAACTCCCCCTTCTCACGAATTCACACCTTCAAATCAATTTGTCTCGGCCAACGTCGGCCTAATTATTCTCTCAACTTCCCTCACTTCATCTTATAAGCCTTAGTTTGATCAGAAATCCAACTTAAGGAGCCCTTTTGATCAAATCAAAAGGAAGAACCCGAAGAAAAGGTAAAGATTTCACCACCCACTTTCAAGTTCCTTTCTTCTTCCACTTATTATTCCTTTTTTATATTCATTCTAAAATAATAACTCCAGTATATTCTATATACTGTGTTGTAATTAACAATATGGTACAACCATATTCATTATTCTATCCATCCTTTGAATGACTAGTCACCATAATGCGTACGTACGACCTACCGTCTCCACGTCGTGGTGTAATTGTTATTCAATACATTATTATTTGGATGGGTATGATAATGATGTGTAATTGATATAATGAATAAATATAACATGATAATGATTCTTTAAATATGATATATCATCCAATTATATATTAATTTAATATCAAAAGAATGATATTGTCGCTCGTGCGTACGTACGGACTTCCCTCTCCATGAACACGATGAGATTCATTCCCCCTCATATCCATTCAAGAATAATTTTCATTTGATGGTTAAAAATAATGTTTGACGACTTATTATCATTTTGGATATGAATAAGATACAACTTATTCATAGTAAACACAACTTATGTAATAAAACATATAAAAGAAAATGAGTAAGTTAATACCCAAAATGACGATAATACTAAGATATTATTAACAAAGAAATGTTAAAAGATCATATATGATATCATATTAATGTATATGGTTCTTTTATAATTTAACAACAATTATTTCACCATTATATAGGAGGTTAACCTGCCCACGACCATGGAAAAGTAAAAGGTAAGGGTTAATTTCACAATCTCATTATTATATGAGGCTGTTTTTACATAAGTATCTACTAGGAAATATTTATTATTCATGTTCATGTTTCATGATAGAGTTTTCTAAGGGATTATTTTAAGGTAATTATTTTACTAAAACATCATTTCAAATGTTTTAAATATTTATTCTTCTAAATCTTTCTCATTAATGTCCATGTCTTCAAAATGGGTTTTATAGATTTATTTATATAGACATGAATGTTTTTAAAATGTTAATTCATTTCAAAAGTTTAAAAGTGGTATGGGACACTTTGATTCAAAAAAATGTCTTCAAATTTCATCCTTTCTAAATTGTGTGACTTTTAAAATTTTTCATGAAAAAGGGATATTTCTCTAAATGATTTTTAAAAATAATTTTCATCAATGTAAATATCCTTTGATGGATCTTAAACTTGTTTGAAGATGATTTATTATGATACAAATCTTCCATATTGTATTGATGGTTTGGTCATATGTTTGACTGTGGATGTGTTATTTTTATACCATTCATGGTTTAGGGATAAATTATTGACATTTCATGTGATAGTTTTAATATGAATGTTTATGTTATGTTTAAACCTTTTCATATGAGGAATGAATTGGACTTAGTAAGTGACAGGTGGAGCCCTCTATAGATCCTCGATGCATCAGTAGGTCTCATGAGACAAACTAGTTTTTTGGCACAAGGCCTTGAAAAAATCTTTTTTGTAGTCTTGGAACAAGGCCTTGACTATGTGGTTATGATAGTCTGGAATTATACATTCTATAATTTTATTTTTTTCCTTATTATGCTAAATTTTATGTTTAAAAACACATTTTTTTAGTTATACATTTCCTTAAATGATTATGCTTATTTATGAATGTTTCCGCTATATTGTTATCCTTACTGAGCATCTGAGCTCACCCATTTCTATGTTTTTTTTCCCAGGATGTGAAGAAGTATTTTATGAATGACCTACAGGGATAGTATGAGGGGATTTTAGTGTGGTCTATAGAGACAATATGTTGTTGTAGATATTCACTTTATTATGTAATGTAAACTTTATGAATGTATCTAGTGATTCCAAGGATACTTAACTAATCAGTCATTTGAGACTTGATATTTTTTTATCATAAAAATTTTATGTAATAATGCGCTAACTCTGGGTAACTGGGGTTGGGGCGTTACAATTGGTATCAGAGGAAATTTAGTACAAACCTTGGGAGCTAGATTTATAAAAACACTGATTAGAGCACATAGACCTAAGATGGACTTTGAGGATTAGTATAGAGGAACTTCCTAGAGTTTTGGTATTGTAGAAATTTTGTGAGTTTTCCGAGAAATACATCCCTGTCTGGATATGAGCAAGTAGAGGCAGCTCTGACACAGATGTACCTAGGGGTAAAACCTGAAAACAATGCATTGAGTTAGACTCGAACGAGAACTGGTGCACGACAACGGACCTTGCTGCACTCTTGGTTACGACACTCCCGGGGGATATGCTTAGGATGATTCTAATTTTCTTTAAAAACCATTATGATGTGTTTATGAGTATATACTTCCTCAAAGAAAATATTTTTTTATGATTATGGATTATATCCATAAACTGTTCAATTCATGTTACGTGTTTTACAAGTTTGGATTTATGTATTGCGATTCATAAAATAATCTAGTGTATTCCATTGTTTAGAAATGGTTCCTAATGGAAAAAACTGAAACCTTATCAATTCACACACTCAATGTAGGGATTCCCCTCCTCCTCAGGATAATTATAGTGGAGATGATGATGCAAATGGTGCTGATCAGCTAATCACCATACTGGGACAACTCACTTAGGTTATGAATAATAACCTTACCGGTATGGAGCACCCTGATCCGCAGCGTGGAGGATCAATGTTAGATCACTTCATGAGGAAACAACCACCAACATTCAATGGGAGTACAAATCCCTTATTAGCTGAGCAATGGATAAAATCCTTGGAAAAAATATTCCATGGCTTGAGGAGTAGTGAAAGAGAAAATTTTATCATGGCAGTTTACCACCTCACTCGAGATGCTGACCAATGGTGGTCATTGATTAAAAACACAAAGGAAGATGATGAAGTATCAAATATGGAATGTGGGGAGTTCAAAGATCTATTCTTATAAAAATAATTTCCTCTTGACCATCGAGCAGATCTGGAAAGGAAATTTCTGAGTATGAGACCAAAGGAGGATGAGAATGTCGCAAAGTATGAGGCTAACTTTACAAGGTTATCAAGGTATGATACAGATTATATACGTAACCCAAGAAGTAATATTTATCATTTATTTGTTGGGTTAAAACCATTTATTCATCGTGAATTAGTCTCACAATCCTTCTCGTCATACGAAGATATTGTCTCTTGCGCTATCAAAACATAAAACGAATTCTCTAAGTCTTACCACTTTAAAGCAAAGAAAGAGAAGAAGAGATCTGTTGATCACTCTGGAAATGGAAATAAAGGGAATAAGGGAAAATTTTATTATCCATAATACAGTAAATGTGGGAAGAAACACCCCCGTACTTGCTTGAATGGAATGGGAGTCTGTTACAAGTGTTGTGAAAAAGGCCACCAATCTCGTGATTGCGAGGGGAAGAAAGAAGCTACTGATGTTCAATGCTACAACTTCAGGGAGATGGGACATTATGCAAGTGAATGTCCTAAGCATCATGTGAACTTACCACAGAAAAGGCCAAGGGATTAAGGCCAAGCTTATGTTATCACTACAGCTAAGGTTGAAGCTCCAAAAGACGTGGTGGTAGGTAATTTAATGGTTTCCTCAAGTTTAGAAAATGCATTATTTGATTATGGATCATCGCATTGTTTCATATCTTCCCAGTTTTCTAAGAAAATTAGATATTTCCAATTTGATTTAACAAGGAATTTTTCAGTCAAAAATCTTAAGGGAAGTATCATTACAACAATGTTTTTTGAATCAGTCCCCATTAGAGCACATAAATGTCCTTTATCTGCTGATCTCAACACCATACCCATGATTTAATTTGATATAATCCTCAGTATGTATTGGATTTCAGACCACGATGTGAGGATTTATTATAGGAAGAAGGAGGTTACAATTTTTGATGATGATGATAAATAACAACTTATCTTTATATCTGAATCGTCACCACCTATTTCTTTTCTAGATCCACCCCCAGTAGCTCAACTATATTTAATTATTGGGGAGGAAGAGAATGAAATAACTATGGGTGCGGAATGGAATGATAAAATAGAGGATATACCTATTGTGAAAGAATAATTTGATGTTTTTCCATAGGATTTACCTGGACATCCCCCAGAATGAGAAATTGAGTTTTTTATTTATTTAATTCCTGGATCAAGGCCCATATCAAAGACCTCTTTTGGAATGGCCACTGTGGAGTTAGTGGAACTAAAGAAACAACTATATGAATTGAGTAATAAGGGATTTATTCACCCTAGTGTTTCTCCATGGGGATCCCCTATTCTTTTTGTTTCGAAGAAAGATGGATATATCAGGTTGTGCATTGACTACAGGGAGATCAATGTTATAACAATAAAGAACATGTATCCACTACCTTTCATTGATGATTTATTTGACCAACTGCATGGAGCTCAATAATTTTAAAATATTGAACTTCGATCTAGATACCATCATTTTTTTGTGAAGAAGGAAGACATTCCGAAGACAGCATTTCAAACTAGGTATAGGGATTATGAGTTTACAGTAATTCCTTTTGGATTGACTAATGCACCCTCTGTAATCATGGATATAATGTATATTGTTTTCAAGGAATATCTCGATGATTTTGTGGTGGTATTTATTGATGATATCTTGGTATACTCCAAAATATAAAAAGATCATGAAAATCACTTACGCCTTATCCTGAAGAATCTTAGAAGTAATGAATTATATGGGATGTTTAGCAAGTGTGAATTTTGGCTTCAAGAGATTTCTTTTCATGGCCATATTTTCTCCAAAGATGGAATCTCTGTTGATCCTTCTAAGACAAGAGAAATCCAAGAATGGATTGCATCGATGAGTATAACTGAGGTATGCAGTTTTATTGGTTTAGCAGGTTATTATCGTCAATTTTCCCATAACTTTTCCCGATTGGCTAACCCATTAATAAAGCTCACGCATAAAGGGGTTAAATTTGTTTGGACAAAAGAGTGTGAAGAATGTTTTGAATAAATGAAGATAATATTAGTCAATGATCCTATATTGACTCTACCATCGGGGAATGATGGATTCATTATTTATAATGATGCATAAGAGAAAGAACTTGGTTGTGTCCTTATGCAGAATGATAGAGTTATTACATATGCATCACGACAACTGAAAATTCATGAGAAAGACTATCCTACTCATGATCTTGAGTTAGTTGCTATAATATTTTCTTTAAACATATGGAGACATTATCTATATGGTGAAAAATGTGAGATATATACTGATAACAAGATTTTGAAGTATATTTTCTCACAGAATGAACACAACATGAATAAAAAGTGATGGCTTGAACTACTCAACGATTATTATTTCACTATACACTACCACCCGGGGAAGGCAAATAAGGTGGCAGATGCTTTGAGTAGAAAGGATCATGGAGTTTTTAACAAGATGAGAGTTGAAAGGGATACTATTTTCATGGATCTAGTAAATATGGATATGGGAATCACTATGGAAGGAGAAACATCAATACTTTTTCAAATGGTTGCCAAACCATCTTTACTAGAAAGGATAAAGAGTTCTTAGACCGATGATGAAGAGTTTCAAAATAAGATTAAAGCTATGAATGATGGGAGATTGAGTGACTTTGTGTATGAAGATGGAATTTTTTAAATTTGGGAAGAGAGTTTGTGTTCCCGATATACCTAATCTAACCAGGGAATTATTAGATGATTCTCATAGTTTTAATTTCTCTATACACCCTGGTAGCACTAAGATGTATAGAGATTTGAAGGAACATTTTCGGGGGGACAACATGAAGAGGGAGATTGATAATTTTGTGTTAAGATGTATGATTTTTCAATAAGTGAAAGCTGGAAGGAAACATCCTAGAGGAGTCATGAAACCTCTTCCCATGCCTGTGTGTAAATGGGATAATATTACGATGGAATTTGTCATGGAACAACCAAAGACTCCTAGAAAGAACGATGCAATATAGGTCATTGTTGATCGTCTTACCAATTCTTCACATTTTCTTGCTATAAGGGAGGATTTTCCACTTGAATGTCTAGAAAGACTATATATTAATATAGTTATGAGACTTCATGGAGTACCCATATCGATTGTTTCTAATCGTGATCCACGTTTTACATAAAGATTCTGGAAAAGTCTTCAGAAGGCCTTCTATACTGAAATTCGTTTGAGCACTTCCTACCACCCCCAAACTGATGAACAATCAGAATGGACTATTAAAACCATAGAAGACATGTTGAGATCATTCTCACTTGAATTTAAAGGTATATGGGATCAATATTTACCTCTGGTATAATTTTCCTATAACAATAGCTCCCTTTCAAGTATTCAGATGGCACCGTATGAATCATTATACGGAAATAGATGTCTCACACCAACCAATTGGGATGATGTGGGTGAAAGAAAACTCGTAGGCCCGGAACTTGGGGAGGAAATGATGGAAAGGGTGAAGGTAATACAAAACCACATCAAAGCTGCTCAAAGTAGGAATAAGAGATATGTTGACAACTGAAGGTAGGATTTGGAATTTCAGTTACAAGATCTTGTTTTCAAGAAGGTATCTCCATGGAAGGGAGTTATACGTTTCGGTAAGAAAGGTAAATTGATTCCGAGGTACATAGGACCTTTCTAAATTATAGAACAAATTGGGGTTGTAGCTCACCATTTGGAAATGCCACCAAGTCCCTCCAACGTTCACGATGTGTTCCTCGTATCACTGTTGATATAATACATGCCTAACCCAACGCATGTAATCACTTATGAGGAATTAGAACGGGAACCCGATCTGTCTTTTTACGAAGAGTTTGTAAAGATTCATGATACGAAATAACAAGTGCTAAGAAAATGGGCGACTCGTCTGGTAAAAGTTCTATGGAGAAACCATAAGATGGAAGAGGCAACGTGGGAACCCGAGGAACTTATGATGAAAAACCACCGAGTCTTTTCATGCGGTAGTATTTTAAAAGTTTTGAGGAAAAAATTATTTTAAGTAGGGGAGAATGTAAAACCCCATGCTTCCACGGTACGCTTCCCTTTGAATAATATAGTAGCGTGTCTTGTACACAACTCCGAGTCCTAACACACGACAACCAATCAAACTAGCCGTTACGAATAATGATACCCAAATTTTAAAATTTTATACATTTTATCATTCAAAATGGACTTCATTTTTGGATTCGTAATATCAAAATTAGATTAGGGTGAATTTTTGGTACTTCTCTAATAACTTTCATATTTTGATGAATAGTGAAAATTATAAATTTTAATTAAAAACAACTTTTTAATCGAAATAATTAATAGAGATAAATTATAAATTTGAGTGATTTTAATGTATAATGATATTATATTTTTTCTATTTAATCCAATGTTGGTCATTGGACATAATTTCAAATTTAAACTGGACATAAGTAAGTATCAATCTTTTGATAGTTATTATTTCATAAAAACACACTTTTTGTTTTCACAACATGAATTAATTTTAAATTAATTTCTACCACTTCTGTGTTTTGAATTTAGAAAAGTGGATTCCATATTTAGAATCAAGAGGTTCAAATTGTGTAAATAGTTAACTTTTATATTTAGAAATTTTGAATAATTACTTTGGAAAATATTTTATTCACCATGGTTAAAGGGTAAATCCAGTAAATAAGGGTAACAAAATAATATTCTAATAATAGTAAATTACCCTAAAACGTGTCCTAACCCTATTGGTGGATACATGTCCAACCATGGGAATCTTAGGGTCGATTTTGGGACCCCATGTAGCCACTTGTTAGTGATAAAGATACATTATATTAATTTAATTAAAGCAAATAAAAAATTACATAAGCATATATCTTTTAGCAAACAAAATTTTACATAGGGTTATATATGTTATATTTTCGACTATAAATATTAATTAGAAATATAAAAATATTTCCTAAAAAATATTATTTTATTTATAGTTTTTAGACATTGAATAATTAAATATATTTATGACACAATAATGATGCAGTATTTTCTTTATTAAGGAAAATATCAAATAATTGGTATTATAAATGTTAAAATAAATATAATTTGAAAGTTTTGATGACATCCACGAATTTTATTAGTTAATATGACTTTTTATGATTTCTTAAATGAATTTTTTTTGAATTAATAATGTTTTTATGACTTTAGAAAAAGTCAATTATTAAATATTGTCAAAATTGACATAAATGAGTTTTTAAAAAAAATATTATATTATTAATTGATATTCTGTTCCTAAAAATCTATGGATCATAAAAAGGACTTATATAATGATAGGTGTATCATTAATGGACCACTTGGGGGTCTCTTTTAAGTATATAGTAAGTTTATTAACTATATAATATAAAAATATAGAGAGACATGGTAAATTTCAAACTAATTAAATAAGAGTAAAAACTAAAATATAAGGTTAATAAAGTGACCCAAACCTATCTAAAACCTATTGGTTGAGGTTTTTTCGACATATCCCCGCCTTAAAATTTAAATAATCCACTTTTGAGCCATTAGAAACCAAATATGTATTTATTATAAAATAATATTTCAAGCTTATCCTAAGGTGCCCCTCTCCCCTCTTATAAAAGGGCACACCACCTTCTCACTAATTCCCACCATCAAATCCATTTGGTTTGGCCAAACTCTGACCAATTATTCCCAAAAAATCCCTCAATTTATCCTATAGGCATTAGTTTGATCAGAAATCCATCCTAAGGAGCCCTTTTGATCAAATCAAAAGGAAGAACCAGAAGAAAAGGTTATGATTTCCCCACCCACTTTCAAGTTCCTTTCTTCTTCCACTTCTTCTTCCTTTGTTATTTTCATTCTAAAATAATAACTCTAGTATCTTCTATATACTGTGATGTTATTAAAAATATGATACAACCATATTCAGTATTCTATCCATCCATTGAATGACATTTCACCATACGTGTGTACGTACGGCCTACCGTGTCCACGTCATGGTGTAACTGTTATTAAATACATTATTATTTGGAAAGGTATGATAATGAAGTTTAATTGATGTAAATAATAAATATAACATGATAATTATTTTGTATATATGATATATCATCCAATTAAATATTATTTTAATATCAAAAGAATGATATTTTCACTCGTGCGTACGTACAGAATACCTTCTCTACGAACGCGATGAGATTTAATCCCCATCATATCCATTCAAGAATAATTTTAATTTTATGGTTAAAAATAAGGTTTAATAACTTAATATCATTCAGGATATGAATAAGTTTCAACATATCAATAACAAACATGACTTATGTAATAAAACATATAAAATAAAACGACTAAGTTAACAACTGAAACAACAATAATACTAAGATATTATAAACAAAGTAATGTTAAAAGATCATATATGATATCATATTAATGTATATGGTTCTTGTATAATTTAATAACAATTATTTCAAAATTATACAGGAGGTTAACCTACCTTCGACCAAGGAAAAGTACAAGGTAAGGGTTAATTTCACAATCTCTTTATTATCCACGGTTATTTTTACGTAAGTATCTACTGGGACATCTTTATTATCCATGTCCATCTTTCATGAAAGAGTTTTCAAAGGGATTATTTTATGGTAGTTTTTTACTAAAACATCATTTCAAATGTTTTAAATATTTATTCTTCTAAATCATTTTCATTAATTTCCATGTCTTAAAAATGGTTTTTAAGGATTTATTTATATGGACATGAATGTTTTTAAAATGTTAATTCATTTAAAAAGTTTAAAAGTGGTATGGGACACTTTGATTAAAAAAATTTCTTTAAATGTCTTCCTTTCTAAATTGTGTGACTATTAAATGTTTTCATGAAAAATGGATATTTCTATCAAAGTTTTTTAGAAATCATTTTCATCTATGTCAACATCCTTTGATGGATCTTAAACTTGTTTGAAGATGATTTATTATGATACAAATATTCCATATTGTATTGAAGGTTTTGTGATATGTTTGACTGTGGATATGTTATTTTTATACCATTAATGTTTTAGGGATAACGTATTGACATTTCATATGCTAGTTTTAATAAGATTTTTTATGTTATGTTTAAACCTTTTCATATGAGGAATGCATTGGACTTAGTAAGTGACGGGTGGAGCCTGATATAGCTCCTTGATGCATCAGTAGGTCTCATGAGACAAACTAGTGTCTTAGCACCAGGCCTTGACAAATCTTATTTGTAGTCTTGGCACAAGTCCTTGACTATGTGGTTATGATAGTCTGGAATTATGCATTCCATCATTATGAAAGTGGTTATTGATATTTCATGTGATTATTCAACTAGTATAATATCCATGTCAGTATGTAAATGAAATTATTTCATTTTTGTGCCATATTATGCTGATGTTTATGTTTAAAATGGATTTTGTTTTAGTTATACATTGACTTAAATGTTTATGGTTATTTATGAAAGTTTCCGCTATATTGTTATCCTTAATGAGCATATGAGATCACCCCTTTCTATGATTTATTTTTGCTAGGATGTGAAGAAGTATTTTATGAATGACCTGTAGGGATAGTATGAGTGGATATGAGTGTCGTCTATGGAGACAATATTTTGTTGTATATTTTTACTTTATGATGTAATGTAAGCTTTAAGAATGTATCTAGTGATTCTAACACCACTAATCTAATTGGTGTTTCGAGACTTGATCATTTGTGATCATGACAATGTTATATAATAATGCACTGACTCTGGGTAACTGGGGTCGGGTGTTACAAAGTCATATTTCAATTAAGCCTAATAAATTTAATATGAGCACACGTGAACCCATTAATCCAAATAATTCAAAAAATCATACTTAAAGCCTTTCAATAAAACAACTTTTCAATGAAAACTATTCCAAAAAATCAATTCAATGAATCCAACTTTTCATTTAATATCATTATAATAAACCATTTCAATTAAACCTTTATTTTTTTGAAAATAATTTTCCATGCATCAAAAAAGAAAATATTTTAAAATAATCCTATTAAAATAAATTGTCAAATCATTTTTGAACAATAATTCCACAATTCCCCCAAAATCCACCAACAAACACTGAACAGGTTTCTACCCTACATTTCACAATAATTTCACAATAAATATCAATCTAAACTATTAATTTGAATCAAATCCTTTTTGTTATATATATATTACTCGAGAGTGAAAAACCTACCTCAAAAAATGGTCAATATGGAAAATGGTAGGAAAAACATCCATGTAAATGGGTTAAAACTCCAAAGAAACATCCATAGATATCTTCCCATAAAATAAAAAAACCAATAATAATAATATTTAGTCTCAAATAAATTTGATATATCCACAAAAGAAATATATTTAAGAAACTAAGAGAAAGGGAGAAGTAGATCTAAGGAAAACTATCATGAACAACCATGAACAATGACATACCCTTAAATTCGGGATTAAACACAATATAAAATGCCCATTATTTATTCCAAATTGATGAAATAAGCCTTCCTATACTTTGAGTGGATGATGTCCCATGTTAGGGTTGATGTGGGAAAATAAATAGGGGTTAAACAAAAAAATGACCAAGATTCACATTTTGTGGACCTTGTTTTTAAATTATGCATGGTTAGTTGCACAGTTAGACAAACTGTGCGCTAATGATGTTCCAGATATATCCTCTATAGGGACACTTGCATGGTTGCATCACAAGGTATAAAAAATTGACTCTATCCATGAAAAATAACACAATGTAATGTTTCATGGTTTCTCATAGGTGGCCTCACGGGTTGTATAAAACATTCACCTAACAATGCCCCTTCTCCTTAACCCCAGTCTCATTGTGCACGGTTTTCTATAGGTCTTTCACAGGATACCCAAGCCATGCACCACACATTAACCCATACAAAATATCCAAAATCATTTCAAATTTTTACCCAAAAACTCTTAAACTTAGGCCATATCATTTATAAACATAAAAATAATAATGAAAGGGTTACTAACCAGAAACTGGGGGTGCAATAATTAGTGTCCAAAACCGAAAGAAAAATGTTGATTCGACCCTCCTAGGATGAGACTAAGGGATATTTAACACTTCTGTATGTTGTGATCACTTGATTAATATATCAATATTGGGAGATAAGTTTTGTTGATATTATAAGAGAACATTAGGAGGTGTTAGGATGTTATATGATATTTGAGAAACATTGGATGGGTTCTATGGGCCGGTGGATAGATATGTGATTCTTATGGATGATTGATGATGGGAGAGATGATTTAACATATCGTACATGATATCTAATTTATTCATAAGATTTCATGAATTCCATAACATGTTCTTGGAGTGAGAGGAGTCCTTTAAGACATATTGTGGGTTGATATGGATGGTTTCCAATAGGTTTCATGATATGAGATTTCCTAGGGGAGTTATGACATGAGACACAAGTCAGGGATAGTGAAGTAGACTATGTAAAAGAATTAGAATTATAAGGGTGTTCATGGTTGGAAATTGAAACCCACCATTTAAGGTAGAGTCCACTAGAATGTGTTGTGTTGGGATGAATTGTGTGTAGTGGGACCATAATAGATTAGGGGTTTTGATGAGGTTGTATAAGAACATGACTTCTGAGCCTATGTGACACATTTTGTAGTGATGTCACAGGTGGGTGATGGTCTTGATATGATACTAGAGAGTTGAAACTATGATGGGTAAAGAGGACCATGTAGGTACCTTTGTGGGTGAATTGAGATATGATGTGATTTGATGAGGGGGTATGTAATGAGATACTAGTATCCTCATATGACATATTGATTTAACTGAAGGGTTGATGATCTATACGCTACATGTGACATCCCATGAGTGTGTGGAGATGTGTTCATGTCATAGGTGACATTAACTAAGAGTATTGGGTTGGTGAGATTAATTTTAATTGTTCGTTTTGGAATTAGTTTAAGGAAATTTCCATGACCAACATGGGTCAATTTCATACCCATAACATATTTCTTCTTGTATTTGTTTGAGGACCATTCTATAAGTGGCCTGGGTCAGGGTGATTGAATTGGACCATTCCTTAGGAATTGATCTGTTGAGGACCACCATGGCGGTTTGGATAGTGTATGATTTTAGCTAATAGTGATGGAGCCTCCCAAGAGTGATAAGGTAATTGGCCAATATATGGGTGTATTAACATGATCATTGTACATGGGTAGTTGGTCAAGGATTGGACATCACCCTTCCCTAAGTATTTGGGTATCAAATGGGAAATAGTAAGAGGAAACTTGGTGAGACATTGGGTATAATTATAACATGGCCTCAAAGAATTCACAATAGAGATCTATTGTGGCTTGGATAACACAATGTGACTAGACCAATGGGGGGTCACTGTATTTTGCCTAAGACATGACATCCAAGGTTCTTGAGTGAAATTTTTCTTTTCCATGTGTATAAAAACACATGAAAATATAAATTAGGGATCCATGGTGATAACCCGAATGGCCAGAAGGCCTTATTTTTTATTTATTTCTGAAAACCCCCCTTTCAAGGGATAATGGGGAACCCTTACAAGGCCAGTAGGATCAGAGATGACATGACCCATAGGTAATAGGAAATATTTAGACTATAACTACATGGAACTGCTCATCCCCAGCTTCTTCATCATGATATTTTCTCTCCACCTTCACATGGCTTCTTCAGATATGATTCTCATGCATATGCAGGATGGTCCTGATGGTAATGTCATACCCTCTCATTATGACAAATCTGCTTTAGATTCTTCTCTAGTGAATGTTCCTTCTCAGAATCCCCATCTGGTGTCTACTCCTTATAGAGTATGTCTGGTTATTAAGAACAATTTTAGGTGGCCCTAAGGCCTTGAGATGACCCTAAGGCCTTGAGAAGGCCTAAAGGCCTTGAAGTGGCCTCAAGTATGTACTGGCCTGTAGGCCTTGGGTGGCCCGAAGTCCTTAAAGGACCCAGGTCCCAAACCGGTGGCCTGAAAGCCCAAATGAATGAATATTTTCGGCAACAATAGTACTAAACAATACCTGATACAGTACATACTATAATATATCAACATTGCTACTGAGGTCCCACTATAGTAGCTTAGAAATTATGTCTCTACCTAGTTTTGAACTAGTGTCTCTTAGAGGCACCTACCGAGTCTGAACCAACTGGGATGAGGCTCATGTGCGAATTCATAGTGATACACTATTTGGTTATATTCCCACAACCTTCATTGGAATCTCCTAGAATGTGATGACCATATGTCTTCTATCATTCTAGATCACATTTTATAGGGTGGATATGCGTAGTGCTGCTCGAGTTCATTGAAGACAAGTTGTGTAATGCTTTGGGATAATAGTAAGGCTAGTGTGTGTTAGTTTTAGAATTAGTACATTTTTCATATGTGATCATCCTTCTAGGATATCCATGTGTTTCTATATGGAAATAACATGTATGTTATTGGATGTGTTTATTGATTATGTGTACTCAGATTTTATCTGTACGATATTTGGATGTTTCTTCCATACTGTATTACTTTAATTCGAGGGAATAGTAACCCCATAATATGGATTTTCTCCTCACACTTAGTAATAAGACATTGGCATATGGCATGGCATGCCTGAGGCCATATGGAAACCTTGGCCTTGAAACTATTGAGTGTCCCTAGGTCTGGGTGTTACAATCCTTGTGACATAATATGGTAATCATATATATTTTATACGAGTAGACATTAATGGAATTTTAGATAGTAATCAATTAATTCTATGATTATCAAAACATTTGAGGCATTCCATCCCGATTCATAGTGTTACCTCATAATTTGTTCAAGATAAAAATATTTTATAGATTTAATAATCTTATCTATTTTATGATATTTTGAGATTTAAATGGGAAGTGTTTGACTTAGATTAATAGGTCATTGATAAATGGATTTTCCTAATATATTCAAGAAACATAAAGGATTTATCCATATGAAACATTTTTATTTTCACAGGGGATGAAAGAAACATATTCTCATATAAATATTTCTAGATATAGGGGATTTAGATAATTATATATGATATATTACTATAAAACAAATAGTACTCCAAAACTTCATCCTTTCTGTAATTTTATTAGGGATCATGGTTTTCTTGATGAAATAGATGATTACTACACTAATCATAGTGTAATGTTTTTATTTTTTTAATTAAGACTGAATTGTTCATATAGAAGAGCCATCAGTTCTTCTTGATAAAGTGACGAAGTGAATTATAATTTTTGAATATTTTTTTAATACTATATGGATAGTTATTTTTATCTAAAATTACAAAATAATTATTATTATTTGTGTATCCCTAGAAAATCAATAAGTGTATAAACTTTGGATGTAGACTAATAAATTTCTACCAAGTGAAAATGTTTTCTGTCCCATTGTGTTTTATTTTTAACCATTCCCAATTGGAGGTAATGTTATGTTTCAACTAGTCACTAAAAAAGATCATTGAGAGGGGATATTTCAATATTTTATAACCTAATTCACCCCTATCATGGTATATTTCTTTATATAGAACCAATATTCTTTAACCACTTATTGGATATTGTTATTCATTATTCCAAATAGGTGAATATAATAATGTGGGTGGCATGGGTAAGAGTGCATGTATCATTTTATAAATGATAAGATTTCATCAGAATCAATTTGGTTTTGATAACTATTTTACAAGAAGAAATATATTTCCAATTATTAAAGAGACATTAAATAAAATGTTTATATAGAAAATAAATTTTATAGGAATCATTGATTTCTTTTTTAGGAAATGAATATGATTGGATAACTAATGGAAATTTGGGAATCCACCTATAAAAAGTTAATAATGGGTTGATTATATAGTTATTTAATTAATTATTTGATGTAATTATATTAGTTTTGTATAGAGAACTATATGATTCAATGAACATTTTGTAAAAGTGATTCATGTTTACGGAATCCTAGATTATTAATTGTGAAGGAAAACATGCATAAGATACCATTTGGGTTGTACAATAGTATATTTTTTAGATATATTCTATAAAAACCAATAATTATAACCATATATTTTAGAAAATAATTCTCTTGGTTGATTTTTTATTTTTATATTATTTTGTGTTATGGATAATTTTTAATTAAAATAGAAAATATGATGTCCAAAATAAAATTCCCTATAAAGTATTTATATTAGATATGAAATAGCATAAAAAATAATGATATTATTAACTCACAATTTATAAACACACTGACATATTTATTCTACATAATAAGAAATGGTGTAAATCAAACTCAACCCCAAGAGATAGATGAAAATTAGAGTTTTAAAGGAACAATTATCTTATGTTCAAGGTAGATACTCGGGTTTTATTGGATAGGTATTGGTTGAAATAATATTATTCATCTTCATGTTATTTTAAAACATAAATAATTTTATGTTAGACTTTGTTTCATACATATTATAAGTACCAAAATATTGGTGGTGGGATATAGACAATGTGGTGGTGTTGAATGACTATATCACTAGGGTGATATTCCAAAATCTATTCAAACAGAATTTATTTCTTGAGATGTTATAAACAATAAAGATCATTAATTACATTATATAAAACAATGATGCATAAAAATACTAAATAGTGAAGATCATTTCATTATGTTGATTGAATTTATAATATATCTTACCACCAAATATAATCTGAATTCTATATGTCTTGATATATGAATTCAATATGATATCAAGTAACTATTAATCTTGTAAAACATATATTCATATGTGAAGGTAGTGAATCAAAAAAATAATGGTGTAGCCTTATACTATATATGCTCATAATGTGATAAATTATATTCCCTGATAAAAAAAAGAGTATACTTATTCTTAATGAATGGAATAAAAATTATTTAATTCAAACATGTGGTAAACATAACAAATAATCATTTTATTTTAATTCATAGGGAATATGTTTATAAGAATTAAGTCAGTGTATAAATAGAACCAAATTTTAGTGATATTACTTTTTATGAGCTTAAAATATTTCATTATTATTGAAAACATGTTCATTTGAAAACATATTCACATTCCATAATTGAGGATCTCATACTTGGGGTTATAGAATAATGCAACGATGGATTATTACCATTTGGAAGCCTTGAAATTCTAGTTCTTTGTTATAGGAATACCTATGGGGTGAAACTCAATAATATCTACCTAAAAAGAAGTTAAGTAGGATTTTTTGTGGAGTTGAAAATAGAGTAGTCAAAATTATGACCATCGTTGATATAGGGTAATATTATCATCACATCCTCTCTAATATTATATTTTTTTAAATAGGAGAATCAAATTTTCCCATATTTATATGGATAGTAGATCAGGATTGTTTTCATGTGGAATTAACCTCTTTTAAGATAATGATAGATAATACCTTTGGAGAATTTATAGAATGTGATTTCATGTGGATATATTTTTCTATTATTCTTGGCAATGTGTAAATATTATGGAACTTCATGGTTCTAGAGATAAACATATACAATATATTATTCGAAAAATGATGGCTAGAAATTTTTAGGTATCATATTAATTGATAAGGTTATCAAGCCACTTTTATTTTTCTACACATTGGAATATAAACTTTCCTAGTATAGTGGGGTTTTAAAAACAACTGGAAGAAATGATTTATTTGAGACATTGGAGTTCAATCCTGTTATTATGTATGAATAATTGATGGTTCTATTGAGATAAAGGATCAAACCCAATTCTCTACTTTGGTGTATAAATACCATGATAATATTCCCAAATAAATTTTGAGAAATAAATTAGGTAAAGATGAATATTTAAATATAATATTTTAAAAAAATTATAAATAATTTGATATTATATGAAAAACTAATGATAAAATTGATCACTTCTTCTATATTGATATTTCAGGATTCGAGTAAGGTATATTATATATATTATGATGGATCCAGATTGTGATTAGGATTTTTATAAATATAATATTACAATGTGATGGTGTATGTATTGAGGATATTATATGATCTTAAAAAATTTATACAATCCACAATTTAGAGGGATGTGTTTTTATTCATTATTTGAAGAGTTAAAAACATGTCTTATTTCATCGTATTTTATTGTAAATTTTAACCAGATGAATTTAATGCATTTAATCGTTAATAAAATTATAATTTTTTAAATAATATATCAGTGGAATATCTATATTAATTTGATTTTTGAATTATCTTGTACACCGACTAAATCTGATGTGGTTGTAGAAGCTCTGATTAAAAATCATCAAGCTCGTATTATAAAGCAATATATAGAGAAATAAAATGTAGTGATCATGCTATTGGATTTTCCTCCTGACGTTATCGAGGCTGGAGACAATGTGGTTTGGTTCTTGAATGATCTTAACTATATTACTACAGATTATGTACTCGATGAACAATTGTTATATTTTTAATTCTAGTGACTTTATGACTCATTTTATAGTGAATCATCCATTAATTAATTGAACCAAAAGACCATTAAAACTATTAATTTAATAGGTGACATGGTTTTTTCCTCAAGATTAGAGGAATTAGGGATACGTGTCTTTTAATGTCTAACACGATCGATCACCCTAAATCAATTAATACATATAGTGATATAAAATTACAGTTTTGGTGGCCTTAGATGAAGAAATATTTATCATATTTATTTATCTGGAATTTTGTCTTATTAAAAAGTGAAGGAAGAGAATTGAAAACATATGAAGTTAGAGAAATGATTACATATTCAAACTAGTAAGTGAGAGAATATTAAAATAAATTTTATGATTTGTTTACTATAATATTCCATGTTTTTATGATATTTTTAAAACTCATATTTTTTATAGTTAAATTGTTTCCTTAATTATTAATGTATATTATCATATGCACAGTCAAAAAAATCACAATTTTATTTTATGACATAAAATTAAAAAAATTAATGATGTAATCCCATAATATCAATATAGGAATAATTAAAAAATTTACAAAATAATATTATATAATTACAAATTTGAAATATAACAGGCCATAGTCTCAAATAAATACCATATTATTGAATACAATAGTTAATAATACTTTCATTAGAAATACTATATATTTTTTTAGAGGAATGGGGGAAAAATAATTGAATGAAGAATGAAATAATAAATTAATATATATAATAATCAGAAATAGTTTATGAATATAATAAATGGGTAAAGTAGTTTTTGGAAATTTGTTTTTTACCATAGTAAGCTAACTTTCATGTTAGTAAAATTAACATCATATTGTAAAATGATTATTAAGATATCTGATAATGTGGAAATTTGTTTAATTTTTTACATAAATTAAATATTTAAATGTTAAAATCAAAATAAAATTAAAAAATTGTCGAATTTGATTAACATGACATAAGTGTATCTATATATTTTAAAAATTAAACATCAAAATATTTAGTAAAAACATTAACCATTAAAAAAAATTAAATAATTGAATAAAATAAATTACAATTTACATTGTTAAAATGGATATAATTTTTAGAATTAGGGCATCCAAATTTTACAAGAGTTTTTTTCTTTTTATTTGTAAAATATGAATTTTGTTGGGAATAATTGAAATAATATTTCTTGCATTTAATGTAATTTATAAGAATTATTTATGATTCCAAAATGACTCAATAATTTATTAATTTATCACCATGGTTTAAAATTTATTTAATGAGCCAAATAATCTGTTTAAAATAATAAATTAAATTTCATAATGTATAAATCAATTTCCAAATTCTAAATTATATTTTATTTTAATATAAATTTAAATTTGATTCTTCTCATTGAATTCAATATTCCAATGATATCTATCAGTTTTGGAAGGGACTTAATGGAAAGAAAAAATATATTTTGTTTAATTAAATTATATTATTATTCATGATATTCTATATAATTCCTAGTCTTGAGTAAAGAATTATAAATTTGGAAAATATTTTATTCAAAATACCCACCTCTTATAAATATAATTACCACTCTCCTCCACCAATTTCTAATCAAATTTAAAAAATATTAATCTTCCAAATACATAGACAATTGATTCATTAATCCATTTTAACCATCTTGGAGAATCCCCTATCTCACCAAGAGACCATCCTCTGAAGGATTTAATGTTATTATAAAGAATTTATTTCTAAGATAATGGAATGAATTCCAAATCCTACATTTCTTCTCTTTAATTATCCTATGAATATATATATAATAATATTATAAAAATATTAACCTTAAATCCATTGTTTTTTTAATTAATCATAATTCTCAAATCAAGAATTTAATCATGTTCCTTATTTTTAATCTTCATTGAATATATCCTTCCATATATGTTGGTTTATAGTTCATATGAATATGATAATGCTCAACATAGACTTCCACCTTTCAAATATATTTTGAAAGATAATTTAAATGTATTTATCTTATGGGAACAATAAAAAATTTTAAGTGATAAATTTTAGTGAGATAAAAAACATATGAGATTAATTATTTTAAAAACAAATAGTATTATTCACATTGATCACATAATAAAATATTACATAAATATTTCTACTAATTTGCAACTATTTTAGTGTATATTTTGAATTATAATTTTTTTACTAATATAATAGAATTAATTTATTCCTTTTCACCTCCAGATATTATCAATAAATTTGATAAATTCCATCATCCATTACCATTATACCAATGAGGAATTGGAACTACAAATAGAACAACCTCTAAAATTTAACATGAAAAAAATAAATGTTATACATGGATAATAAATAAAAATGTGTCTCACTAGTATATTTTTTCGGTTTCCAAAATTTCATATTGTAATGAGATTATAATTGGGACAATTTTGATTTTGTGAATACAGAATAAACATTTTATCATATAAGAGATTTTTAAATTATTATACAGAAATTTATGTTTTTGATGTTTGGGTAGAAAAGACTCAAAGTGTGTAATAAGGTGTTGCTAAATATAGTGGTTGATATAAGTATCAATAACAAGACGTTTGGTAACCAACCTAAGACCATAGGGTCCCCAATAGAGAGATGATGTGTGGTTACCCTAGGTTGGGGCATCAGGTGGCTTATAACCTTACACCAGGTACATGGAGGGACAAAGGGTGGCTGGTGTTAATGAATTGTGTTATTTGAACCACCTATATCAACACAATTCTATGGGGTTAAATTGTTTAAATTTTCATTAAAATTTTAAAACACCCCACTCAACTGTATTCCCTTCAATTCATGTAGATAGAGGGGGACCGACTCTCCCTCTTGCTCCTTACCCTCTCCTTTTCCTCTTTTTCTTCAAGAGGTTTTTGTCTTATTCTATATGGTGATTAATGGGTTTTAATCATATATATTCCTCATTTCATCTTACTCCCTCATTTACCCAATGTTAGTGGGATACAATTAGATATTTTATCAAGATTCCATCAGATATTGGTGAAAATATGATGAGGATTTAGGGTTTTCATTTTTAGACGTTTGAGGAGGATATAGCAAGACGAACAGGTTTGTTCATTCATTTTTTAATTAGTCTTATGTTAATTTATTTATTTTTCAATGAATTTTCATGACTTTTTTCAAAATTTATGGATTATGTTGTTAATGGAATTGATGACTTTTCATGTGACTGATCTTAAGACATATCCGTGATTGTTCACACCTAGTTTCTTATGCTTTGGGAATTTTTATTTCAAGAAATGAGTTTTTGTAGATATTCTAGTTGGGTTTAATTATATAACTATTTTTTGATTAATTTATATGAGTTCACAATTAATAGAGGGACTTGAAATGATCTATGGTTGCCAATATGGGAATAGGGGAGCTTCAATAATAATGGTAAAGAATCAATTAAGGTGATAACTCTAATCTATGGTATGTGGTCCATAATACAACCACTCTTTTATATAATTGTCATTTATTAGGTGGATTTCATTATGGGATAAACGATTTTTTTAGACAATGCATTATACATGGGGGATAATGTAGTTATGATTGTCTTGATTTTACATAGTAGGGAAATAACAGTGATCACGCACATATTCCCATGGATATTTGGCTTGTTCTGTGACATCATTGGGTGGTGATCTTGGAGTTTTATATCAATTTAGACATTGATAGGTATCCAACCTTATGAAATTTTTTAGTTGGCCTATTGAGGTCTCGTATGAGTTGAGATTATGCACCATTGAATGTAATGGAATATGGGGGATTCATATACATGGATTCTTGTGTAACATTATTGAAATGGTTTGTCCATCATTGAAAAATAATGACATTAATTATACTTATGAGGAATGTCTATATATTCCTAAATGAAGTGTAGAAGGTAATTCCAATGATTTTGGAATAGTTAACTAACCTCCAGGGACCATTTGACTATGGAGTTAGTACGTGAGATGAGGCTTTTTGAGGATTTCGGTTAAGCCACCATATATTAATTGATTAAATAGTCTACAAATGATATATTCTATAATTAATTGGGTCAATTTACATACATAAGGTCATATTATATTGAGATCATTGATGCTAGGTCTACATGGTTATCCTTTGTTTGATTGTGAGTGATGGTATGAGAACATTGATAATGAGTATATCTTAACGGGATTAATTACTCATCATTGATAAAGAGGTAAGACATAAAGATTCTCAATTTCACTCACCAATTTTATTGAAATTATATATTCAGGATATGATGATTTTTCAACATAGGACTAAAAAATTTTATATTTCTTAAGATGAAAGTTTTTCAAACTTAGATATGGATATTTTACATTAGAAGGTTTCCTACAATCCATGATATATCCTTTTAAATAGAATCAGATTATATTTAAGTTCATTCTTATATGGATTCATGAAAATGGGAAACAATGCAAATCCACATTAGAAATGGAAGCATGGTGTGATTCTATGTTAACCCATTACTTTTCAATGTCATGGTCATAAGCACTATGAAAATTCAATTCATTCATAGAAGTGGGTGGTATTCTATAACCATTTATTATTTGAATATTAAATGGAAATATTTTTTATCCTATTTAATTATTTTTTGTAGGTATTTTAATTTGATTACCATTGACAAGGAAGTGGGGTTGGATGATATGTAGAGGGATTCATTATCAGATTCATAGTGTTGGACACTATTAAAATCCTCTTATATAAGGTTGAGATTAGGGACTCTATCAATATACATTCCTTCCCATGGTTATGGGATAAGAAACTATACCTATACAATATGTAAATTTTTATGGAATGGGATGGTATACATTTCCATTTTTGAATTTGGTAATGGGTAAGATGCCATGACAACTAGGTATATAAGAATATATGGTTATGTGATATTGGTTGAAATTCATACAAATTTACAATTTTATAATTATGGAAATTGATGAAGGTGATGTTAGAATACATATTCATTTTAATTAATGATGCTAATATGGATGGATTTTATAGAGATTTAAAATAATTAGGATATTATGTAAAATTTTATTACCGATACTAGCTACAATTTGTATATTCAACGATCATATTTTATTTTTTATCAACCCATATACTGATTGGTGTTATGATTTTTTTAATATATTACTTTTGTTATATTAATTGAATGCATGAAAATATATATTAGTTTATGTTACACGCACAATTTGTGGTGAACTACTGAGTTATATGCTCGCACTCTATACATTCACCCTAGTTGATGTGTTAACTTTTATTGGAATATAGGTCAGGGTATTTGACATAGTAAAGATGAGTGGGATAGTACATAACATCAAGGATTTTGAGATAGATCTGAGTTGATGTAAAAAATAATGCAGTGTGTTTCCTTGTGTTCTATTTGAATTCTATATGTCCAATATATATGATTATCTTATAAAGAGAATATTAATTCATGTATTACACTATAACTAGATGTATTACATTTTTAATGTCACAGTTGTTTTTATTTAAAATGGTATATCATTTTCAATAAATACAATTATTTTATATATAAATTATTTCTTTTAAAATTGATTTTTTATTGGTTATTCCTATCCATGAAGACAATGGAGGAATAGTTTCTCCACTGGTTTTTTTTCAAACCTCACCAATAGTCAGAAGGTTCTGTCCTATGAAGAATAATGAATAAGAAAATAAAGTGATATAAATTTACACTAATCAGGTAGACGAAGCTGGTAATTATATAGTAGTATTAGATCCATTTGTTTTATTATATCATACTTTAGTATATGATATATGGAGAGAGGATTTTATGGATCATTAGTTGAATGATGTATTTTATCATGGAAAACAAGGGTATAGATAGATATCTATGTTAACATAAAGTTTACTTAACTATTCTTATATATTGTTTTCATTTTTTAGTAGATATTTCTATCTGATAAGTTCTAGTTGATTGATTTATTCTTTACTATTGTTTGTGGATGGTAGGATGTGTGTGTTCCTACATCATCTTTAGTATGTAAGATCACATTAAATTTGAATTCTATCATGGGATTATAAAATGTTTTTCAAATATTAGTTTCAATTATTGGATGATTTATTAATAATTAAATCAATATTTCACTAATAAACTTATTGGTATTGTTTTACTGAACCAAAAAAAACTGTGTTGATTCCCTAGATATTATTCATTATCGAGTGATATGATGGTATTCACATACGTGTGAATAATTTTACTCTATAATAGGTTTTATCGATATTGGGATAAATGATATTGATTGGAATCCTAAGATGGATTTTTTTGAATATGATACCAGAGATTACATTTTATTGTAGAATGAATGAACTCTTCATGGGATGCAACCTTAAGGGGATATAATTTTTAGATTATTAAGGAGAGACTAGTGATGATGAGAAATGACACAAAATATTTATTGTTAGTTTATATTTATTATATATACTGAATACTTATCTGTTACTATTTATTATGTTACGGGGGTATCCAAAGAGATGGGTTGGTATGACACATGGATTCCTTTATGGACACATATAATTTTCAAAGCATCGAGGGAGATGGATGAAATAGAAATAATGCATAGTCTTTTTCTGTGATGGAATGTGGTTGACATAGGTATTTATGTGTACAAGATAGTGAGAAGTAATTTTATTAGGATATGTTTGACATTAATATATGGAATAATTATCTATATATTATGTAAATAATCATTGGATTTTCAATGGATGACCAGTTGTTGAATGAGTAGTTTTTTATCAGAGTGCATATTTTTGGGTTATCCCATAATTTCATATGATATTTGGTTGAACACGATGATAATTTTGAACCATTGTGTGAGATATTCATCAATTTTTCTATTAACTTGGACATGTGAGAGAGTTGGAATTAGATGCCCTACATATTTTGTGGGTTTTCTTAACACAACATTGTCCTTTATAAACCTATATCAGTGATTAAATGTGCATGATTACCCTTGAAATGATTTTGGATCATTATTTTTTTTGGATGATGACGAGGGATCTCATGGGAGATTACATCATGTTATATTTGAATAATATTAGTTATCCCCAACTATGAGGAGTGAGTTTATCTGAATTTATTCAACTTCAATGAAATGATCACACTCGAGGTGCAATTATTTATGTCATGATAGTGGATATTTTTAGGAACCTTAATATGTGATTGAAAATTGGTTTATGAAATTTACCTTATGTATGTAAAATGATTATTTTATTAATAAGGAGATACATGGGGAGTTTATATATATTGAATGACCAATAAACCCAATATATTGGGATATGTTCATTATAGGATGTGATGTAGTATTATGGGGAAATGAGTGATGAATTATGATGGATGTGGAATGAACAAGATATTCATATTTTAGGAGTATGAACATTGATTTTTTTCTGATGATGAGATACAATTAGATTACATCTAATTTTGACGAAATTTCATGGTGAAGAGTTGCTCATCAAAGATGTTTACCAGAATGGTGGGTTCCATAACCATTTATAGTTAGGAATTATTAAAATATATCGCTATTTGTGTATCCTTGTAGTTTCTATAATAAGATGAATTGTAAGATTTTATAATCAATGATAGAGGTTTCTAAAAATGGGTTATATTTATCATAAAGTGGATGTTTTGGTGAATAATCATTGAGTTAATTTGATAGTGATAGTGTGAAGCTCCATTATATTTGTAGAATTTAGATATAGGTAAGTAGGATGGGTCTATCATGTTATAAATATTGCTTCTCATGAGTATAAATTTATAATTGATAGTAGAATATTTGTAATTCAATTCTTATTTATCAATGATGAAGGAAATTATTTGGTTTGGAGAACACCATTGGATTATTTTGGGAAGTAACCTAATATTTTGTGTCATTTTAGGGGAATACACAATTAGTATGATTAGAGGATCTAAAATGGACGAGTTTGAGGTTTTTTATTAAATCATGGATGCATGGGGTCAAATTCTTTCTACTGAGTGTAGAATAGCTATATTTGGGTATTGGTGTACAATGATTATATGGATTCAGTGTGTTTCTAAACTGGTAAGTATTAAATTAAATAATCACATTATATCATTTATAGATAATCTTTATGCTCATAAAACATCATGAAGGTCAATTTAAATAAGATATTCTTAGTCTAATTAATTGATTACTTGGTGTGGGACATCTAATTTTAAATGAAGATGACTGAGTGATGCTCAAGTGAATGCCTTACTAGATTTCGGTCTAAAATAATCTAATTTCATAAATGGTGTTATTTTTACATCATTGATGGATATGAATATAAATGTGACTAAAAATATGATTTTCACATTCAGTAAACAAATTTAATCATTACCATGATTAACAAGCCATTTGGATTGTGGATATATTCTATATAATGGGGGTTTGACATACACATTTCTTTGGTAGTTATATATATTGTGATGTGAAATTTATTTATGTATTTTTCTCATGGAATGATTCATGCATATGAAGAATGGGATGTTTTTTATCCATTGTTTTTAAAAGGTAAATGGTTATGTTGTGGTGAGAGATTGACCAAAACTAGAAGGATATTAGGAATTGGAGAATGGATAATATTTTTGTAACCTTTATAGTCCATAGATGATATATAATGAGAATTATTGAGAATGAGAGGAGTTATGGGGGAGTTTTTCATGAAAAACACTATTATGTGTTGGTGGATTTTGTAAAAAGTCGAGTAACAATGATAATAGAACACGAGATGCCATGAACCAAGCCAGTTCGCAATCTGACCTTCTGTTCGACCCAGTCTTTCGCATGGCCCGAAGGGAGTTCATGATCGCCACAAGCTGGAAACTAGTGTCGAGCATCAAAACATACACTTGTTAATGATTTATGATTAAAATAAACAACAAGGACCAAATGAATAAACAAAGAAACCGAAGACACAACAAAACAAAACAAATAATCCACGATAAATAAACTACTAGATCAGTTACAAAATACAACTTAATATACTAAAAATGATAACAAGAAAACTAATAAACTACCACGCAATCTCCATGTGACCTCTTGGTCACCTACAACCAAAAGACCAAACATTCTGCACAATAGTCACCTACTAGATGACTTGAAAAAATGGAGAAACTACATATAGAAAAAAAAATATTGGCGTGAGCACCAAAATGCTCAGTAAAGATGCCAAAGATAAACCACGTAATCCAAGTGTTCCCTTTCCCAAAATATTCCAATAAAACTAGTTTGAAATAATTTAAAAAAAATACTGTTATCCACATTTTACAAAACAATACACACCACATCTCATTTCCAATACTAAAGGCCATTTTTAATAAAAGAGTATCAAAACAAAGAAAACTAGGGATGTGCAAAAAAGAAACAGGTGCAGAATGCAGGAATAGAAACTAGTGAAATAGGAAGTAAACAAGAAATATAAATAAAAACCATGGATGACCCTAAAAAACCCTATACAACCCCTGGATGTACTCTGTTTGGAACCACCTGTCAGCATACGGTGAAGCCCTTATGTCCATAACCAACTTGCTACTTTATCCTAGCCTCAAAAGTGGAACAACCTTCCGGGAATATCTACAACTACAAAGGGTACCATCCCATCATAAAGGGGCTGGTAAGGGTCCATCACATGATCATGTAAATTTTTCTCTGGAACCCATGGCGGTAATAATAATATTATGTAAGTAGGAGCCCATCACACACATGACTCATCATAAATGATGCCACAGCACTTTCCTACCAAAAACATGGATACCAATATATGAAAACCCATGATGGGAAATAAGTCCCCTAATGGTTCCTCATATACATATAGGACATTTCACATCACACAATGTTCTAACTGGGCCTCCATAAATTATAAGCATTATAACCATTTTATAAAAACACTTTAGGTTGCGAACTAGGAACACACATTTTCCAAACACAATTATTTTTAAAAGATAACACAAAATTCATCTTAGAGTTGGATGATCCAAGATAGCCATTAGCTCACCATAACTAAAAGCATAACCAAAACATAATTCCAACCCCACTTATATATTTACCATACCAAATGGGCCCCTAAATTCCTAAATCACACCCAAACACATCATGATTACAAAATAGGGATTTAATCTTTTCAAACACGCACAAAATCATCATTCAAGGACAAATGGGAAAAACCATTGGGAACTCATTTAATATCAGGTTTTCCAAAAACCTTATAAAAATACATTACCATTCGAAAGGAAATGTGACATTTTCGAGAAAAAGGAATGATAAGAATAACCGTTTAAGAAACCAAGGGTTATAGAGAAAACCAAATCAAAGCACTATCTTCATTTGAGGGAGCATCCATACGTGCACCTAGTGCATCCATCGATGTGAAAACATCCCATGGAATCCCAGAATTAAATAAAAAACTTGAAAACAATTTCTGAAAAGTCATCACATTCCTCGATTCAAGAAAACCCACTTACATTGTTTAAAAGAAAAAAACCATATCCTTTAATCTATAAAACCTATACCATAAATTTAAACACATTTATCAAATAAAATAACACCAAATCACAAACGCCAAATCAAACATTCTTCCAAAAAATTATCATCACCACATCACTAAATCTATACATTTCATAAAACCCCCCAATTTCACTTTAGAAGAACGTTAGCATTTAAAATAAACACCCTAGGTTCCATAACCCCATACATTACACATAAATATATTTGAAAACCTATTTTTAGTATATCAGAACAACAAAAAATCACCATTTCCATCAAGTTGTTGTTATATTATTGGTGAGAGTGACATTAAAAAACTAATTGAAATAGACAAGTGCTCATAGAGATTTCTAGAAAATAAAATTTGGAAATGCCTAATTCAAACATTTTCATATGAAATAAAACATCATGTAGATGAAGAACTGATCCCTATGGATGATCCGTACACCCTAGACACTAAAAACACCCCAAAATTAGCCAACCATGACTATAGGGTTTGTCCAAGAATAAATACCCTAATGAAAAATCATACAATAAATGAATGAAATAGAATGCAGGAATAAAATGGAAAAAAAAATAAAGAAACGCTACCTTAGAACCATTAGAGACCTTTCATAGAGGATGGAGTGAAATGGAGAGGGGGTGGGAGGACCCTATGGTGCACCTAGTTCGGAAAAGGCAGGATGTGCCTAGAATGGGCTAAAAAGTGGAGAGAGGGAAAGAGATATCCAACTTTTGAATGGCATAGAACAAGTGCACGGTTTGGCTGTACAGTTTGAGAAAATGAACGATAACAAAGCAGGGATCTCTACCTACAGTGGGACTAGTACATAGTTACCTATGATCTACCAAATGTCCATGTGCTTGTTGTGCAATAGGTTCTATCTGAAACTAGACTAGTTTCATGATCGAGATGCATGATTACTAGTAATAATTAAATTATCGTGCTCCACCTAGAAAAACACTGAAAAACTCCAAAAACAAAAAAGATTAATTGGGAATCAAACCCAAACCTCAACAAAGGTACCCAAGACTACTGAAAAGGATAAAATAAAGGAGTATCTATGGTTAGGCTGTGAAATTCCCCCCCCCATAGACACTTTCTTCCCCTAGAAAGTCCCCAAGCTAACATTTAACAAAAACCTGCTTCCATGCCCAGACAAAACCAAGGGCAAATGAGAAACCCAGGATAACAATACACTCCACAAGTCACACCGAAGGGTTCAAAGTGAAACCTCAACAAAAAATGGGAGAACTTGAGAGCCTTCTCCCCACCACAATAACTCAATTGGTTAGAATCCAGAAAATCCCAACACACCACCCTCAGTGGGGGGAAACATGGGAACTCCTAATCCGAACGAACCTAACATCTTCACAATGACCAAAAAATAACCTTACTACATCCAAAAACTATGGAATGGTCATGCCAAGCTAAATCAAATCCCTTAGCTTGGTAAAAAATTTCCAACCACAAGAAATCAAACAGAAAACATTTTACAAAGCATCTCGGCATACCGGGAAACCAAAATGAGGAAACTTTCAAGAAGAACCAACAACCCCCCAAAGAAGGGAGAATGAATCTGCCCTGAAATTAGAAATACTCCACACCAGCCAAAACACGCAACACTAGAGAAACCCCTTGAGAACATCTCAAACCAAACCAAATAGTGGAACAAAACCAATACCAAGACCCAAATTAACCTATTTGTCAAAAAATTAAATGTCCCTCAAGGACACCAAAAAATTCCCAAAATCCACATCCAAATGAATTGAATTGTTTACATCACAAAAGAACATGTCTTCCACACCTTTTCAGTGAAATAAAATCCTATTATTTCTGAGAAATAAGATAAAGGATACATCATTCATTTCCATAACCACACAATAGCATGAACCGTGAGGAGGTTCCACACACCCTTAGCAACCCATGACTATGCGCCAGCTTCACCCCTAGACCGATGTTTTGGGATATGATGTTCATAGCATCATATGCCTCACAGTTAGGCACTATAATTCCTCGATCAGAACTCCTACTTTGATTGGAACTTCCAATAGAACTTCCCCTGGTAACCCGAATAGCCACAATGATGACAAAACCCCAGAGGGATGTGATAGGATGGCTTGGAATGCCCAAACCGGCCATTCTGGTGGTACGATAGAATGTGTTCGGATAAACTAGATGCTAGAACCCAAGAAGATAGATTATTACAGATATGTTCCTCTACCATGTGCTTTCCATCAGATGGAGAACCCCCACCGATGTCGACCACCACCAACTATGTCCCAAATTCCAACAATGATGAGATGTCGAACCTCCACTGATCCAAAACTAGACCCTCAAAAAACCAAAAAGGTATGACCATTAACAACCTTGAGAGTTACCAACTACCCGAAGACAAGATCTACACCCTTCAAACAACATCACTACCTCTAACAGTCCTCTATCACTTCAAAGAATAAGTGACACCCAAAATAAATCAGAAACTAGGCATGACTCATTGGAAGAATTAAGGACCTTTCATGGTGGAATACTATGAAAAATATGATGAACCTAAGAAAAAATTGATATAAAAAACACAAACTAAATAAACACCCTGATCTGAGATAACTACCAAGGAATCCAAACAAACATAAACACAACCAAAATTGTCTTTTAAAAAATCTCCATGTTCCTTTAAATCGAAAAACTACTTTCTTCCAAGATCAATTCCCTAATACTAAAAACCCACATTTTAGGAAAAAACCAATTTCAAAATTATTTTCCATTTCAAATTCACATTGTAAAAAGAAGTCCAAGACTTTAATTTCAAACACCACCAATGGCATCTTGTGAACTATCACATGTGTATCCATTCAATTATGATTACATTATCCATGATCAAGTGCCCCATTAAACATTCTGCACATACCCACACACATGTGAAATTCTTTAAAGACCACCAAGGTTCAAACATTTTGGTTTCTTATCAAATCAAACATATACCAATTTTTTAAACCATAAAAATTTCCATTAAATCCAAATTTATAAATAAAAACCATCTGAATGGATTTTTTTCCCATTTTAAAACACATTTTCATTTGAAAACCCCAATTTTTATTTTTAAAAACACCCTCACACAAACCAAAACCAAAATAAAATACAATTTCTAATAGGACACTAGAATAATGAACTAGAATTGATGTTTAACCCAATGACATGGTAGTGATCCATGCCACAAGTAAGCATAAATAACTAGGAGGAACTCAAACCATGTACTTGTAATCCACATGCATCCCTAGTCCATGTGAAATCACCACATTACACCATATTTCACCCATTGTCATCCCTAAATCCATAACAACACAGAAGAAAGGACTCAAAACCCAAACTACCCCAAGTGACTCGAGGCTCAGTGGGTGCATGAGTTTGAGAAACTCTTCCCTCACATACCTCCCGAGTCTTGAAAGTCATAATCTCAATCTACCAGACTCCCAAAATATCAAGAACCTGTTTTGATACCATTTTTTAAGTAACCTAGCTAGGTCTCTATCCGACCTGGCACCCGACCCTATCTGCAGCATGGCCCAAACGGAGTTCCCTATCCCCACGGGCTGGAAACTATTGCGGGAATAAAAAAATACCCTTGGGAATGATTTAAGTATGATTGAGAAAACCATGACCATATGAGTAAATGGAACAAAATGAACGGGCTTAGAAACTAAATAATTGAATCACAGTAAATAAACAACTAGCTCAGTTACAAAATACAACTAAACATACTGAAAACTAAAACTAAAAAACTAAACCACTACCACACAATGGGCAGGTGACCTCTTGGTAACCTCCAACCACATGATCAATCCTTCTCTACAATGAGAACCCACTAGGAATCATGATCTAAAGGTGAATCTACATCTGAAAAAGAATAGGATAGGCATGAGCACCAAAATGCTCAGTAAGGATGTGAAATATGAACCAAAGAATCCATGTGTTCCCTTTATCAAAATAGTCCAATGACACTAGTTTGAAATACAGTTAAAAAATAGTATTTCCCACATTTTACAAAATTACAGACAACACATCTCATTTCTAATACCAAAACAGGTTTTATAAAGAAATTCATAATCCAGTAAAACTAGGGAAGTGATAAAAATAAATAGGCGTGGAATGAAGGCCTGTAAAATATTGCAATAATAAGTAAAAAATAAATAGAAATAATAACCATGGGTTATACTAAACATCCCTAAATGAACTATTTACGTACTCAGCTTGGAACCACCATCTGATATATTTTGAAACATCTATGTCCATAACCAAATAGCTACTATATCTCTAGCCTCACCAGTGGAACAACCCTCATGGATTATCTACAACTCTAGAGGATACCAACTAGTCTAATCGAGGATGATAAGCAATTATCACTCGATCATCTGAAATATTACCAGAAACCCATGGTAGTAATAATAATATTGTGTAAGTAGGAGGCCAACACACACATGAATCATCTTATATGCTGTCACAGTACCTGCCTACCCCAAACATGGACACCAATATACAATAACTGAGGAAGTGAAATCCCACCGATAAAGGTTACCCAAATACATATATGTACATTTTACATCACATATGGTTCCAACCAGGCTACCATACCTTATAAACATTGAAACCATTTTATAATAACACATTAGGTTTCCCACTAGGAAAACCGTTTTTCCAAACACAATTCTTTCTCAAAGTTAACAGAAACATCATCTTTTATTTGGAAGAGACAAATGGGATTTTATCTCAACATCAATAAAATTATTCAAAAAAATCACACCAATGTCATTTTTATATTGACAACACCAAACAGGACCCTAAATTCCAAACACACACCCAATAACTTTAAGATTACCAAATGGGAATCTACTCAATTCAAACCCACACCAAATCACATTTCAAGGCCAAACATGAAAAATAATAAGAAACACATTTAAAATCATTTTTTTCCAAAAACCAGGTAGCAATACTTTACCAGTTGAAAGGAAATGGGACCATTTCATGAATAAGTAATAAGAAGAGGAATCATTTAGGAATAGAAGTTTTAGAGGGGACACCAACTCAAAGTACCATCTTCATTTGAGGGAACATCCATGTGTTATCCAAGTGAACCCATGGATATTCGAACATTCAATGGAACACTAAAATCCAAGAAGAAAATTTGAAACCATATTCTCAAAGTCATCATTTTCCATGGAACCAAAACCAACCACATAAATTTTTTAAAAGAATAAAACCATATCCTTTAATCCATAAAACACTTATCTATACATTTCAACACATTTATCAAACAATCATTATCAAATCATACCACCACATAAAACTAAGTAATGAAAAATTATCTCATAATGTCATTAAATCTATAAAATTCATAAACCCCCAAATTTACCTTTAGAAAAACATTAGAATTTTAAATAAACACCATGTAATCCAAAACCTTTGGGATTGCATGTAAATATCCTTGAAATCCTATTTTTAGTAAATTATAACAACAACAAAAATCACCATTTTTATCAATCCATAATTATATTATAGGTTTAAATGACATTTAAAAACAAATTGAAAACATACATGTTCTCATGGAGTGTTCCTGAAAGGGAATGTTGGAAACCCTTGCCTCAAACATGTGTGGATGGAATAAAACTACAAGGAGATGAACAACCAATCCCTACAGACAATCAACACACCATAGCTATAGGAAAATCCCAGAAATTATCCAACAATTATCCTAGGTTTCGAACAAGAATAAATCACCCAAAGGAAAACCATAGAATCCAAGATGGGAGGAGAAAGAGGGCTGAAAATGGGAAAAAAATAAAAAAACCTAAACTTGGAACCATAAAATTCTTTCCATATAGGATGAAGAGAAAGGGAGAGGGGTGTGGGAGGAGCCCATTTTGTGCTTAGGTCAGAAGAGGGAGGAGGTGACATCAAATGGTACAAAAATAGTAGACTGGGAATGAGAGATCCAACTTTTTAATGACCTGGCATGAGCGCACGATTTGGACGCACAACTTTCCAAACTATGCAGTAATCGTGTGGAGCTCTCAGCCTATGGAGGGTCCAACACATAGTTAAATGGTATTTACTGCATGAACACGCACTAGAAATGTGTTTTCATCTGTCCACAATTTCACTAGCCACACAACCGGACCGTACGGTGACTAGTAACCATGCGGTAACTGTTCTCCCAATGGAGAACCACCAGAATACTCCAAAAACCAAAAATTTTGATTGGGACTCAAACCTAAACCTTAACCAAGGGAACAAATACAAATAAAAGGATAAAATAAAATATTATCCACGTTCATGGTGTGACATGAGATATATACAATATATGTACATTAAAAAGTAATTATAACTTATGTGTGTGTTTTAAATGATTAAAAATATTGTTGTGAGGATTGAGATTTTTCAGAAAAGAAAAGAAAAAAAACATAGTGGTTTTTGGTGAGTAAAAAATTTATGGTTTTTGGTTTTATCTAGAAACTACATACCTTAACTGAGGAAACCTAGAACCCAATAAAGATATATGAGTTTGTTTCCCCTGGATGGGTCCCCCAGTAGGCCATTACGGGTACACTTGGTACACAATACCTCCCAAATCCATTATTTTTGTTATTTTATGGGAAATATATAATTAGGAAATAAAAATGACAAACAGACTACATGTATATATTTCCTACATTTTAACTAGATGGAGGGGGGACTGACACTTCCACCCAATCCTTCCACCTCTCCCATTCTAAATTGATACATAATTTTTTAGGGTTTTTCTTAATGGATATTAAGATTCATTCATCTTCCATATTCATAATTTAAACTTAATCTATCATTTATTGAAATTTTACAGGATGTAAATAGGTATTTCATCATTATTACACGAAATAATTGTGGAATCAGGATGATGTTATCTGTATTACATGATTTTTTTTAGTAAGAGGGCAATAAAATATTAAAATTCAAAGTTTCATGTGGTTTCATCATTGGTGAGTCACTAATTTTATTTTTCATTGAATTCTGTAATTTTAGATGAAAAAGATAGATTATTATTACTGATAAAATAGTAATTTTCGTGGGAATGGTTTGATTTCATGTCTTTGGTGGTTCAAAAATAGTTTTTATGGTTTTGGAATTATTTTTTTACCTACTCACTATTAAGAATTATACAGTTTAGGTTTAAATATGAAATTATTTTTCAAATTTATTTTAATTAGTCTATAATTATTTAATGTTAGTAATTTAAAGATATAATGGGTTGTGTTTTTTGGATGGGGTCCAATAAATGTTTAAGATTTCATTGACAATGGTGGATGTGTGTCACATAATGTGTAAATCTTAATTGAGGTAGATGATCCAGAATAAAAACACTCTTATATATAATAATCATGTATCATATCGAATGAATTTAGGGTTAAGTGAGTGTGTTTTCTTGATCATTTTTAGGGAAATATATTGTTATTTGGGGGATATGATAGATTTGGTCGGGATATGGTGGTGTCACCACATGAATTCCCATATATATTTTTTGTTTCTCTAAAACATCATTGAGAAATAATATATGGGTTTATAGAGAGGGAAACCTGGAGGGGTGGCTATCCTAGGGAAGCTATTTTATTGGCCTAATAACTTATCATATAAGGTTTCATGATACACCATTGAATGTAAAAGTATTTGGGTTATCGAAATTTACTTTCTCTTGTATAACATTATGAGAATGTGTTATCTAAGTAGGATAACCAATAGAAATGATAATGATTATTATAAATGGCCAAAAAAGACATATTGAAATGTAAAGGGAGTTTTATGATGGATGGACTAATGATTTGTCCATCATAAACAAATTTTCATCATAGTTAGTGAATGGGATGTGTTATTGTGTGTCATTTTTCTATGTCACCACTTAATGGGATACATAGTATATGGGATTGGATTAAACATTTATACTACAAGTGATCTATAATTAATGGGATGCATTGACCAACCAAAGGTCATAAAATATTGAGGTTGGTGATTATGGTTCTTCTTGGGAATCCTAGGCCATGAAATTACTATTTATGGCTAGAGGGCCTTGATAATAGGTTTCTCTAAAATCGTGTACTAAATTGTTTTGATAAATAGGACTGAGATGTTATATTATGTGTCTCACAATGATTTTATTATGATTATGAAACTAATATTGAATAGTTAACCCAATTAGGATATGGAAAAATGATATTTTTCTTAATTTATTTTAGGATTATTGGGATATAGATCTTGAATATTGGTTAAACACTATTATAGTAGTGATATTGTCTTATAAATGGAATTAAAAACTGTATAAACTCTTGATTGGATTTTGGTAAGAGAGTGGAAGTTTGAGGTACTCAACAATGGACTATGATGTGGGGTGGAAAATATGATAACCTATCCCTTTCTATATTTATGGGGTTAGATTCTATACTAATACACATTAGGCAAGGACTCAACGTGAGATTCTGTGAACACTAATTATTTTTAATTTTAATTTATTTGGACACTATTCAAATTCATTTCTAGAGGTTCAGAGGAGATTGGGATACTATTCCACTATACCTTTGAATTATATTAAGGGTGGGATGATATGTAATCCCATTCCATGTTATGGTCATATGATTTTAATCTATGTTAATACACTTGGACTTGGATGTCGAGTAAGATGTTATGACCAGATATATACCATGGATATAATTTATATCCATTAATGAATTTGGATAGGGTTTGGGGATTTTTTTCTATTAATTACTCACTTTTGTGTTTGTATAGACATTATGACAACCGATTATATGTAAACAAAATGTTATTTGATGATAAATGAAATTTTAACAAAATAATAATCTAGATGGTTATATAAATTACCAAACATGATGGTAACCTATATTTTTGTGAATATTGATGACAAAAATATGATATGACACTATGATGATATAATAGATTTCGAATGTTATGTTATTACTTGATAACAACAGAAGATGACAAATCTATGGGTTTACCATCATGTTGCGTTTTTGTATATCCAATGGTCTAACTATTTTATTCATGTCATTATCAAAATAATTTAAATTCATTCACTATATAAATTTTAAAATATTTTTTTTTGGGATCCATTTTTTGTTTCTTACATTGTTATATTCTCACACCTTGTATTTGATTTTTTAGTGGATATTAAAACATTATTTTTGCACAAATGTAAAGATATGGGGCACAGTATATGTGGGATGGATGGAAGTGCCATTATCAGATTTGACGATAGATCCATGTATATTTCAAATTCAATATAATGGGACACAATGTTTTCCATTTAAAATTTACATCCTAAACTATATACCATTGTCTCCTCTAGTGAAATTTGCATTGATATATTAATTTTTTACATACATGAGTATATTTTCTATATCCTGGTGGTTATTAATTTCTATGGTATATAATTCACTATAAATCCTATTTTTATAAAATGATATTACTCTTGTAAGGGATTTTTATGTTATTCGTTATTCTTTACCATGATAATAAAGGTGTTATAGTCTCCTCATGTGGTTTTCTTCTACCATAAAAACAAGTCAATGGCATTTGGCATACATCGAGGTGTTCTTGAGGTCACATGTGACCCAACATAGCATTGTTCAGGAATAACATGCTAGTGAACATTATAGATAAAAATAACAAGATAATAACAATCTAAATATAATAATCATCAGGTTCTACGATTTTTTATTAATGTATATAATTAATTTATTCTTATGGTTATAGGACCATCTAATGAAATTCAAATCATATGTTTTTGGTAATCTCCTACTCTTTTAATTTCTTATTATTATAGACTCTCTTCACATCACACTTCCCATTTTTATTAATCATATACCTTATTTTTATTTATTTTTATTTATATATATATTCCCATTTATTTATTTGGGACATTCATTTAATTCTTGTTACATTCCAATAATGTATTTTATATAAAAATATATAATACGTGTAATGAGAAACAATAAAAATACATTTCCTACATGTATCTATTCACTCAAACATAATTTATATTCATTATTCCCCTTTATTTTTTGAAAAATAATATATCTATTAACCTCTAGGTTTAATTTATTCAAATGTATTTATTTTTATTTATATGGATCCTTATCTAATTATAATGATTTTGTTAGTGGATTATTTATGAAACAACTTTTCAATTAGTCTTATGATATTTCCTTTACCTATTTTGTTCTCCACATTTCCTATAAAATTTATTATTGTATTTATCATAACCTTTTAATAGCCAATATAATTTAATCAATTCATATTATGGGGAACAAAATGATTCATCATTTAATTATTCTTTTTACATTATTATATAACCCATTTTCTTCATGAATTAATTTCATTTTAATGATTGATTATTTTATTATTCACTATGTGGTACACATATGAATGATTTATTATAATGTGTATGGGGGAAATTAATTATATTTCACTTAAATCAATTGGGTAATTTTTAAGTATCGTGATATACTATATATGATGTATATTTAGTTCGCATGGTACATTATGTTATGATATAATATCATTGAACCTAACTTATATTTTTGGTTATTTTTTAAAATGTTACACATTCATATGATTCTCATAATTTCCATGTTCACATTATATAATTCATCTTATGATTATTTTCCATGAAATTATTTTTTTCCATGAAATTATTTTTAATCATCCTCTTTTTTTATCCCATTTTATTCTCATTAACACATATGAAGTCTCATCATCATGTTTATTTAAAATATCACATTTCTAAGTCTATTAACATACCCTTTATTTTATATCCAAAATTTATATCATGTATTAATAAGAGTAATATTATATATGTGATATTATTATAATGATGGATATATATCATTATATGAATCAATTTTAAATGTTGTATTATATAGCTAATATCCTAAACAAATTACTTATATATATTCTTGGTATATTTTATTATAAATTTTCTTCTCTGGAAAATCTTGTAATTATTAGTAAATAATTTATGGCTCACTATAGATACCCTTATCATCATGGATGCATGAAGATATTTTTGTGCTGGAACATCAACTAACAATTTTAACTTATTTTCTACACATTTATAAGAAATTAATTATATAGGATATTGGGAAAATGAATGAGAAATAAGTGATCTAGATTAATTGTGTTTGCTCATACATTATATCATATCCAGATCCTTAATTTACACCATTATTTTATAAGAATAATTAGAATTATATAGGTTCTTAGTAGAATATGAGTACAATGTACCATCTATCAATGGTTAAGAAATTAAATTAAACTGTACATATCCTGGAGTATATGAATAAATTACATGCACTAGATTATGGGTGATCATAGGAGGAGAATATTTTCTGTTGGAATTATTTTATTAAAAAAGGTAATGATGAATTGATTTAGATGGATCCATTAAAATAAATACATAAGAACATTTTATGTTCACTATCACATTAGAAAAATCAAAAAGAATGTACACACATTAGTTTTGAACTTGTACATGAGGAGTTTCATTATATATTGATTTTTAAAAATAATATGTTTACTATAGTGTTTCTTTATAAATCATATGAGAATAATCATCGATTACCAGTAGGTTTCATAGTGAGATATAATTTACTTTTAATAGTGTCACCCTATTAAGGTCACCTATAACATTGGAAATAAGGAAGGAATGAACGTTGACATATGAGACCTTTCAATTTAATCCTCAACATTAGGTATAGAACATAAATTTTTTTCATTGGAACCTATGTATATTTTCATTAAATATATATATATTTCACTATCTATGAATTTAACAAGTAGAACATCTTATGTTATTTAGTGGGAAATGATAGATTTATTACACTAAATGATCGTTATTTAATATAATATCCAAATTCTTTGTTGATGAGAAAAGATCTTGATAGGATTGATAATTTCATTAGTCAACATGTTATGGAAATTTAAATGTGTTAAAGAGGATATGTGTGAGAGAGAGTTCCACATATGACAATAGTAGAAAAACTTTTTATCAAGATATGAATATCAAATAATTTTTAACGGTTGAAATTCATATAGAGGGGTGAGTTGAGACACCCCAAAATGAGTATTTACTTATTTTTTTGAGTTTTGATGAATCTCATACTAAAATTATAGGTTCTGAGGATTTTTTTTGTTGAAGAATTTTTAGTATAATAGTTTAATAACCTTTCAGGATTCGTTTTCAGGTAATAGTTATTGCAATAATTAGTGAAAAATTAGGTAAATATGTAGTCAAACATTGCAAGATGGGTTTTATTAAAAAGTAAGACACATATGGTTATATTTGTTGTTATATAACCATGTGATATAATCAAGGATAATAATACGTCACAAATGATTTCATTTCAAATTTCTAATAACACATATTATTTCCCCATTATGATCATTAGAAAAACTGATCCATTTTAGGGAATCCATATGGATATTTTATTGTCTAATCACCAGATATTGATAAGATATTGAACCTTGAAGGATTTTATTTTCCCATATTTGAGGTGGGAAATCTCGATATATTTTTCATTTTTTTCATTCTGATATATCTCCTATTATTCTTATTTTCTTATTGGATTTAATGTATTTGATCTAAAATATTAAAAAAAATGTATTGAATGTATTAATTCATATTGATTATAATTAAAGGTCTTGAGGATTAACAGTCAATTATATGAGATTTTCGTTCATGACCCATCCATAATGAAACCCTCCTGATCTAGTAGTGAAGAAAAGAGGTACCCCCTAAGCCCAACTCTAATAAGACATTGGTTGGAAACTAAAACAAAGTGTATAAAGAGTTTAATAAGGGAGGTATTAACCTATATTATTACTGGGAAAATAATATCTTCCACCAATAATCACCAACTACATTAAAATATAACTACCCATAATCCCAAAAATAATTAACTGAATATTCATGCAATGTTATAAAAAAAATGAATAACATATTATTCCATAGTACCACAATAATTTCTCTCAAATAAGAAACTCTATGAATTCTACCCAAATATAGAAGAACATACGAAATCCTTTATAAATTAATAGTTAAATAATATCATTCCCCATCCCATGTCGACTATATTCTATCGTACTGAATTATTACTCAACAAATTGACATACATGTTTAATATAATAAACATTGATATATATATATTATGGGTTTTACCCTTTACCCACATCCTCAATTATTTATCAACCCTTATCTCCCAAGGGCATATGTCTTATATATCCCATATCTTTCTATAACCATATAAAATAACTATATATAAGATCTTCATACCACACCATAATATATAACCATATACGAGAACAATAATTTGCAATGGTAAACCACCACCATGTCAAAAACACATCACATACACTACCATATCCATTTCCATATAACCACTCTATGTATGGAAGGAAGAGTGTAAGAGGGAGAATAGTTATGTATCCATATCATCCACATCCATGATGTTGGGGGTTCACTCGGTACCCAAAACCATATAAGGGAATGTATTTGGATACACGACTTGGGTGTTGGATTATAGGAAATAACCAAATATAAGATAACACACACACACAAACACACTTATAAATATATACATAAATAAAAATAACATATTATGGTTCTCAATAGATTTAAACACCTTTATAACTATTATATATCATCACATTGTCACCTTTGTATAGTAAAAATTATCTTCTCCAATATGAAATAGAAAATCAACCACCACTGCTAACATATAATGATCTCACAACATCCCAAAAACATCTTCAATTTTAATATTTCCTTTCCAATTTCAATATTTTAACTAACTAAAATATAATATTCTTTAGTCGAATTAGTTTTATCACATCGCAATTTACTTTAGAAACTAATCACTATAAAGAAAATTCATCAACATTATTCATTTAACTATTATAAATTATACTACTCTAGTTAATGCCATTTAACACTCTATTAATTAATCATAACATATCCACATTCTATATTTCAATTATATCATTTGTTCAATGAGATTCCAAATCCATTGGGAACCATGATTCCCAAACCATGACAACCATATCAATCCATCTTATCAATTAATGACACTAACTCCTCTTCCATTACAATATCAGTAAACAATGGAAAAGTCCATTTAGGCACCTCAAAAAATTACTTAATATTGCTTTCATACAACAACAATCAAACCATTTCATTATTAATTTCTTTATTTTCAATTTATCATTAGATAATCATTATAGTACATCTAAAACAAAAAAATATATATACTTTTTCATTTCATTACTATATTTTAATTTATCCAACCAATAAAAATATTGTTCCATATATTCACCAATCACCATTAGTCATTATATAATAAATAACACAAAAATCATGGAATAACAAAAATAGTAATAAGTTAAATAATTTAAAGCATTATAAGCTATGTCCATATAACTTTAATTAAATTATTAAAATTCATTAAATTAAATTTTATCACATAACCAAAGTGAAACTAAATCATGTTTAATCTATGCCACCAATTATTTTAAAGAAAATTTTATCTGAATCACCTACATTAAATGAACCTCAGAATGAAATTCCATCATAATAATGAAACTATGCTCCCAGACTATCATGATATCTAAAAATTTCACAAAAAATCATATAAAACATCAACCCCCCATCAATACATCATAATGTATCCATTAATAACACTCTCCATCTACTACCATAATCCTCTTAGAATAATGAAAATGAGAAAAGATGAATTAGGGGGAACAAGAGAACCAAAGAACTAGAATAATTGATCTCATAATGAAAATAACACTAGGATCCACCAAGGTGGCCCAAAAAAATACAAATGATTATATAAGTCACTTATGGTTTCAGGAATACCATCAGAACAAAATGAGGATACAGTTAACCAAAAATTTATGTTGATAATTTATGGGACTGAACCATGAAATATTGAGACTGAAATAATGAAATTGTCTATAATCATAAAAAAATTGAAAATCAATATATCCTTCAAATGATATTCTATAAAATTTCTCAAATTCACTTCCTTTTGAAAATTGTGTCTTTGACCAAAAAATGACATGATAAAATAAATCCATGAATTGGTATACCCAAATACTCTTTTAAAAGACGAGACCAATATTACACAATGATCCATATCTATACCATTTTGGTAACACCTTGAAAACATATATTAAAATATTAATAAGCTCAAGAGATTTCGTAATATGAAAAACTGGGTGTCATGCAAATTATGATATACTATAAATATGTAATTAATTAAATATGAATATTATAACCATGTCACTGAATTGGTGGTATTAAAAGGAAAACCCAAATTATGAAATATATTTATAAAGTATTTATATAATGAAAATTTATTCATTAATGTATAAAAAAGTTGTACTCAATATTTAGAAAACTAATTTCATGCCTCAAATATATTCTATCTTCAAATATGATTTTCCTTTATTTTTTAGAATGAAAATTAAATATTATTTATACCATATTTAGAAATGGTATTTGAAGAAATTAATATCATTTTTGAAATTATAATGTATAAATTATATTAGTGGTAATTTATAGTATTTTTCTAAATAGTTTTATTTTCCATTGAATAGTGAAAATTACATATTTCTACAAAACGTTCATTTATTCTTATTATATCAAGTAATTAAAAAATACAATTATTTTTTAAATTTAATATTATAGTAAAAAAAGTTTTATTTAAACACATAGTCTAATTATTTCTATATGAATCATCAATGCACTTGATTCGGGTAAAAGTTCTTTTTCTAATTAAAACAAATTATTATAAATACTATTAATTATTTAATTTTATACCTTTAAATTAAATATTATTTTTAAAAAATATATTTTTTAATTTTAAAAATTATTTCATATTTTGAATCATGTGGTCTAAATATTGTAAATTTATCAGGTTTATTTTTGGTCACTATGAATTGTAACTGTGGAATATATTTGTCACCATGATAAGGGTAAATCAGGAAATTAAGGGTAAAAATAATGCGATAATATGTTATAAAATAAATATTACACACCTTATTACTATTTGATGTTTTTATATTAACTAAATATATGCAACACTCTATGATATGGAATCGTGGTACATTTATTATTTAAAAAATTCATTTATAATATTTTAAGTAAAGTAAATTTCAAAACATCCATCTTTTTTAGTGACTCTAATTTTTTTTTGAAAGATATAATGAAATTTTATATTAAATTATAAATTTTTATTTTGAATATCAATTACTATTTATCATGGTAATTAATTTTTTATACATGTAATAATTAAAATATTTGATTACACAACACCATCACAATACTTTTACAGGTATAAGGAAGAAAAGGAATAAATAATTTTAAAAATAAAAAATGTAATACAATTAGGATGAATTGTTATGTTGTGCAAATATTTTAGTTAAATATAAAATATTTTTTATTTTTTAAGATTTATTATTCAAATTCCATTTTTATTGTGATTTATATATTGTAAAACTATATAAGTAGTCCTAAAATTATCTTTAGCGGTATCTAACATTAAATAATAATTTATTAAATTTTTTAACATTAGGAAAAAATTTATCATTGGATAAGTGAATGTGATTTGGGAAATAATGTAATCCAATTTCCATGAATTTTTAATTTTCTTTTTATATAACTTTTTTCCCTAATGTGTATAAAACAATACTATTGTGGTAATCATTAGGATTGTTAATGGGGGATTAAAAAAGAGAGAAGGGATAAAAACTTAACTAATCATGTATAAATTTTATTTTATGGGAATATTTATGAACATAAAAATATTATATTTTAAATATATACATTTTCCAACAGAATATGAAAATTTAGTTATATTTATTTAATACAACAACTAATAATAATAGTGTCCCTCTCATCACCTATATAATTATACTTTATCTTATCCATTATTCACAAATTTTATTCCTTATATATCATCTTAACCTACCCTTATACCATAATATATTCTTTTCCAACATAATATGACTTCTTTTAATTCCAAAATACAATCCATTCAATTCATAAGGTGTAATCAAAATGAGATATTTCCAGGAAGAGGTATAACTCTTAACCAAGTAATTCCAAAATTATTTCTTCTTATACATCCACCAAATTTTTGGAATCATATAAATTAATTATTTTAGTATATTATATGAACATAATTTTTATTATGATGATTGAACAAACATTATATACCTTTGTTAAATTTTATGGGAATAGGAAACGTAGCTCATGCAAAAGTATGTACTACCACCTCCATGAAGTGATTCATTATGTTTTCTATCACCACTTAAATTTTATAGTTATAATTTTAGATTTAATAAATATATATTATATATATGAAAATATTTTATTTCATAAAAGGTGAATTATTATTTAATTTTCTATCATTAAATCCATCAAAAAGTGTACACATCACTCATGCGTATGTATAGACAATCATCTCCACAGAGTGATGTAATTAATTTCTCATCACCACTTTATATGATATGTTATAAAACAATATATAATGATTAATTGTGACAAAAAATACATGGTTAATGTTTTTGATATTATGAAAACATGCTTAAATTCTAAGGACAAATACATCTTAACCAAAACATGCAATAAAATTGAAGTCGTTATGAACAAAAACATTGTTTTTTATAAAGTAATTTATAACAATCAAGTAAAAAATGATATTAGTAAATATTATATGTTATTATATATATGATTATGATTCTAGAATTTATTTATAAAAAATATATTATTATTATATAGGAGGTTCCAATAAGTAAAAATAATGATGAGACTTCAGATAAGGGTTTCTCACCTCATTTCTATTTCATTTATACATATTATATATTCAACAATTTTACCTATTTATTTGGGTAAATAATGTAAATGAATTTATTTTATGATTATTTTATTTTAAAAAAATTATTGAAAAAAATATTATTTTCTCTCTTTCAAGATGATTTGATTCAAATATTGTCAATGTTGAATGGGTTCTTCATCTCAATATTTTTCTATCGAGACATGTTTGATGTCATGATACTTTTTATTTTTATGAGGTGTATAAAGTACCCACTTCAAAATTTTATTTCATAAATATACATATTATCATGAAATATATAGTTTCATCTTTTGTTATTATTTTAAATAGATAATGATTAAATGTATTCCAAATTATTACGGGTTAATTATTTGATCGCACTTTTAATTAGGGTTTTTTATATTTAGATTTTATATTGCTGAATTTTATGATTAAATATTTCAAAATTACAATATAAATACTTATACTATTGTTAATTAATATTTTCTAATCATTTCCCCTATTTTAATCCCTTTGGTACACAAAATGAACTATAATAATTCTTTATGAATAGTTGTCTTTATTTCCACTTTAGTTAGGAATGTTTTCTCCATGTCTATATATTATAATATGTTATAAAGTATGTTATTTTCTAGGATCTAATCATTTTACAGTGTCATTTATTTTTTTATATTTTAAAATGGATTAAAATTGAATATTCTTGTCATTTTATATATGTGGAACTTTTTCAAAATATATCCATTTGTGAAAATAATGTTTTTTAACGTAAAAGAAATGATAGAATTTACCATATTCATGAAATGAAATTACTTTCAAGATTAAATTTGAAGTGTAAAATATTATTTTTATTGAAATCCATTTCTCAATATTTTTGGAATTTTTCATTTTAATAATATCGATTAAAAATAATATTTTCCATGTTTTCAATGCAATTTTTTAAAATTTATTTAAAACACATTTTTCATCTAATAAATTATCATTTGATGTTATATATGATCTATTAGGGATATGTTATTAAAATTACATCTACATTATTTCTATAGAGGGATTATGATGATGTTTCAATTGGAATGAAACAAGTTTTCATTCAAAGGGTTGATTAATGTTTAATGAAATTTATTATGATTATGATGATATTATTTTTCAGAAAAAAATTTATTTTCCAGATGTTATAAACTGATGATGTGATGAAAAATTTATGATCTTGTTGAATAATTATATGTGGATTATTATTATATGATTGTCATTATTTATGTTTTATATATGACCAATTCATTGGTTACAACAATATTGATATCCCATTAAAAGATGATGATAATTATGATTACAAATAGATATATTCACATTTTTATGTATGAGTATGATTATGCCTAGTTATTCTCACAAGATTGTGCATGTAAATTATTCCTATGGATATGTTCAAATTTTATATGTGATTATGATTTCCTTTAGATATTCTCGAAATATTACATGTAGAAATGATTGCGAATAAAAATCTATACATTTTAATCTGTGAGTTTGAATACTTATTTCTATGCTCAAAAGATTATGTGTGGAATTGATTGTAGTAATATATTTTCACTAGAATGAAATTTCAAAGTATTATGATGCCAAAAAATTATTCTGTGACTCTTGCAATATGATTAATTCTTTGACACACTTTTTAGTCTTGATTTTGGATATTACTTTATATTTTGGGTTTAAGATCTATGATTTTTTGTGAATGAATGTTTTTTTTCAGAACAAGAACTATATGATGTAATCACACACTTGTGATAATATTTTGACATCTTATGATTGATATCTTCCATGTTAACCATTAAAAAAAATCTTAGATGACCCATTGTTATATTTTCCTTCCATAGGTTTTGATAGAAGGTTTTAAGCATAATATGTAAATAAGTTGACTAAAATGATGATATTTTTATGATATATTGAAGATAATTTATGAAATATGTCTTTTATGTAGTATCCAAACCCATGAAACCATGGTAGCCCTAGAATTTGAATATTTTTTTTACATAAATTGAATATTTATCTAAAATTATGTAATATTTATTCTTTTTTCACAGCTCACCTGAGTTTGTGTCATATCATGGTTTATTTACTTATCAATATTATGTATAAAAATCATTTGTGAAACCCATTACGATATGTTGGTCGGAGTGGAATCTCAAGAGGGGATCAATTGACTTCCTCTATAAAATTTCTGTTAAAAAAACTTTTTTATAAAGATCCCCAAAATTCTGAAAACGGCCCAGTTAACTAAGGAAGTAGAGATATAAATGAATAATTGGTCAACAAGTTTCTTAAATGGGTGATTAATCCTCAGTTGATTTACTTTATATCACTTCTTCATCTTTTGAAACAATTTTAATGAATTAAACACACACACACATACCTATACTAACTATCAATGTGAAAGAAAAACATATTTATGATTTAGAAATAAGTAGCAGATAGAGGTTAAAATATAGAAAAAAAAATATAGAACTCATAAAAAAATATGATTTAATATAATGGAAATTTAGAGAAAATCCCTTATGAAGATCATAATAATTAAGTGAGAATCAATCAATGAATTGGTTCTCTATAAAAATGTAAATCCAAAAAAGAAATTTGAAAATACTACATAATACATTAATAGGTCATTATATACAAATTCATTGTGTATCATTGTCAATGAAGTTGAAGTATAACCCCATGAATAGAAATTGAGTTAAAAAACCCCTTACATGAGGATCAAATGTTTTCATATGTGATTTTAACCACCTGTATAATTAATTTTTATTCAGTAAAAATATTTAAAATAATATTAAAATTTTCTATTTTATCATATATAGTCCCTTTATATCATATTGTTCTCCATTAGTTAATAGTATTTTATTATTCTCATTGTTTTTGGTGTTAGCTTCTTCGTATTTCAGGCTTGTTTTGATTCAGTTGTTATAGAATTTGTTTCCTGATCAAGGTTATATTATATCTAGAATATTATTAACTATATAAAAATCTTAAAAATTAATTCAATACATATTTAAAATCATATATGAGTAAAGGACATAAAATATGAATCATATCGTCTCACGGAGATGATAGGTCTTATGTACGCCTGAACAACATTCTTGTTTTTTAATATTTTGATGGATAAGGAATTATGTGATATATTATAATTAAAAAAATTAATTTTTCCATATTTATCATATATATTATTTAGTTTCATCACTATTGAAAACCCATTTAAGGTAGTAATGGAATGAAAATCACATCGGTTTGTGAGGTTGTAGTCCACTATACACACGAATGAGGGTTTTATTTTCCATTTAATATATAATTATATGGATACATAATATTCTATCAAAAAATTAATATCTCGATATATGGGATATAAATTCTTTATTATGTTGTAATTATTAGGTCACAATTGGAGGTGGTAAAAGAAGAAGTTAAATGATTATTTTGAAAGAAGATGATTACCTCTTCATTGAAAGATATACTTTAGATCTCATCTTAAGGAACCTAGTGTTTGACTTTTGGGACATAAGGATCCTATATAAGATAGATATGGATTCAATGTGTATTTTGGGAAGGTTTTGGTTGACCTACTAGCTCTAGGTTTTGTGTAAAAGGGAATATAAGTGGTGGTTTTTATAGTGACTGGAAGGAAACACATGGAATTAAAAAAGAATAAAATATTTCAAAGTCATTTTTAGGTTAAATTTGAAACATTTAACCCTAAATTAGAATTTAAGATATTATATGGTCGAAATTCCATAAACCAATAAAATTTGGATACGTTTATGTGGTATTATAAACCTTATCTTTTTGTTTATCCATGTAATTAAAAAAAATTTTCCATACCTGTAGTAATGAATTTTTCAATCTTAAATGGTTATAATTTTACTTATAATGTATAAAATTATCAAAAATTTAAAATGGATTAAGTATTTAAAAATATATGATCCCATATGTCCATTTTTTTAGAATTTTTGGATTTATAAATAATATAGTAAATTTTTATTTTTCATAAAATATCATTAATATAATTTTTTAATCTTTTCGATTAATTTTACATTAAATATGTATAGATGAAGATGTAATTTTAATATAATCCTTCTAATAATAAATAACAAATTATTGTTAACTATTAAAGATTATTTCAACCGTAATTCTTCACAAAAAAGATTAGTTTTAATGTCCAAATATTTTAGGAGCCTTATGAAGGTATGTTCCTAACAAATTAAATAGTAAATAAAAAATGTTGAAGTGCATGGGGCCTTAAAACGATGAGAATTAAATACACAATTAGACTCAAAATAAACCAAATGAGAATGAAAATCCTAAGTAACAAAGGACCATCACAAGGATTCCTCCAGAATTTCTCTTTTAGACATCCAATATGGAACCTCATTGGCCTCCCAATAAGAATCGATGACATCCAGATGAAGATGCTTAAAAAGACGAAGGCTTTCAATCAATGGTTGAATCATTTACCATGGAACAATCTTGGATCATGAAATAAAGATATTCACTTCCTTAGTAGAGGCATATTCAACCTATAGATTTACAAATCCACACTAGAGAACATAAATGATAGCATTTATCATTACCCACAGTTCATCTTCAATATATGAAACAATTCAAATATAGTTAGAAAAACATCATTTAACAAAGTCTCAATGGGTATGGAAGACACCAATAAATACCAAAGGTCATGGTTTAATTGAACATGCACCATCTAGCTTCAGTTTAAGCCAGAGTGTGATTACTGTAATCCTTCTAATGGATATGAGCATAAGAAATTTTTATATCCTTCCATTAATATAAAATGATTTTAAATTTATTATAACAGAAAGATCACTACTCATTGAAATTGTTTGAAGTGTACTGGCTATATAAAAATATTTATTAATATTATTCATCCAATAATACTGATAGACCAAGTGATTCTCAAAAAAAAAATCTCATTCCTTTCAAATGTAGGAAATGGAACTATACACTATAGTTACCAAAATTGTTTTCACTTGATCACTCACACCACTATTGTAAATAGAATCCATGAATTAAAAAAACTATTCATATTTAAATAAATACCAAAAACTAAATCAAATTTAGTCTGTAACATGTAAGATAAATATAGGAAATTAACATGTTCATGATAGATTCACAATCATGTAGAAAAATATGGAATGATGGAGAAAGATGGATTCTAGTATTCCATAGTAGATCGTCCATGTGCAACCTTCCATTACAAAATATCTAGTGTATAAATAAATGAGAATGGAAAATTAATGGTTTCTTGAGAATTTTTAATAACAGTGGGATAATGATATCCTTATCACTTAGATTCCAATAATAATTCCAAGTGAAGAATTTTCCAGTGGAACTATGAGTCCTGATCAATGAATGACATTTAATATAACAGTTTCCCCATAATTCCATATTATGGGAGATGAAAGGTGACCCAATAATGTAGTGTTGTTCTAAGAATAAGCAATGGAATGGTTTTTCATGAGAGGTAGAATCACAATTCATTCAATGAGAGGCATGTCCAAAATTTTGGGTTCTGGAAATTAAGGTTGCCTTCATGAAGGACCAACCACCATGATCTTTTCATGATCACATGATAATATTATTTAAGATCATTCCAAATAGCAGAAAAGACATACATAGAATACCTATTATCTATCTTTTATAGTAATTTATAAGAGAGAGAATCCAAATATATGTCATTGGAAGATAGAAAATTCAAAATGAATTTACTAAAAGGTGTTTCATTGAAATTTTCAATATCATAAATCCCCCCCCAATATCATAATGTTGAGTACTATAATTCCAAGACAATGTGTTGAGTTTCATATCATGAATGACCCATGTCCAAAAAAAGTTCCTTATCAAGACTTAATACTCCTTTTTGACAATTCCACTACATCTGTTAATATAGAAGGCATATAAAAACATTGTGGTGATAAATGAATTTAGAAGACAAACTCTCCCGGCTTGAGACATGGTATCCCCTTCCATGTGGCCATATTAGAAATTATTCTAGTGTACATAATTTCAATGTATAATATTTTAACATTACTCCATAATAGTGGAACCCCATGATTATTGAAGGGGAGGGCCCTTATATTCACTATTTGTTATCTTGAAATCATGTTCTTCTTGGATATAATAATCTCATTTCCTAACATCATAAAGGATTTATTCAAACTTCTATCAGGAAAAAATAGATCATCATAATGTGAAAAAATTAATTGAATGAAATTGTTCCCTTATCTACTTGACCAAATTACTGAATGTCATTAACAATTAAAAAGTGGGGGGGTGAAACGGGATCCCTAAAAACATTAATATTGATATATAAACCCATTTTAACTATATCATTAAAGCATTAATGTGGGCAATCCTTATACATAGAAAAGAGAAGACCTGAAATAAGATCCTCTATCTAACCACCATGAAGCACTAAGAGTCTCCTCTTGGTGACCCATTAATAAAAACAGAGAGTCTAACACAACTGGGGAATGTGTTGACTATGTTGATGAAGTAATTAAAAATTACATTCATTCTAAGAATATAAAAAATAAATCCTTATTTTATAGAATAAATTGATTTAGAAATATTATGTTTGATCAAAAATCTCACATCATTGAACTTCTTGTTGGTGATATTAGTAGATTTTGAGGTAGTTAGAATAAAACTATGAATACCCCTTCTAGGGGAAAATCCAAATTGATTATAATTAATAAATCTTCTATTAATATTCACTAACCATGAGGAAATAGTTTTTTGGATTATTTTTGCGACTATGTTCCCAATGTAAACTTGCCTAAAATACATAATATCTAATTATTGTTCTTTCTTTATGATCAAGGAAATAAAATTGAAATTTATACCATAGTAAATAGAAGCATGGATGAATAACTCTCTTGTAGAATTAAAAATATCATGAAGTACAATGTCCCAGCTTAACATAAATATTTTATTGGTAAATACTTTCTTCCCTGCAAAAATATCAATGTTCAATGAAATGATGGAAACCTTAATTTCCCTATCCATTGGATCTTGAACTAGAATTTTTTTTTCTATGCTTCCACAATATATTCAATATTATCATTAATTCTTTGAATGTAACTCTCCCCATCCTCTAAATACAAACCTTCAATGTATTGAACCACAAAATTGGATGTCAAAATCTATGAATGTAACATTGACCCATTAATTTCAAAAGCAATAATACATCTTTAGATAATTATCTCCATATGTATATAATGGTTGAATTTTGATTTTCTATCCTGCTTTTGAAACCATTTCATATATATTTGTTCATGGACAATATTTCTTAATGGAAAAACATATCATCAAGATGGTTAAGATCCTATATCTCATCTCTAGATGGGATATACTGATTATGGATTGTATTTTTTCGTTGAGGGATAATCTGTTCTAAAAACACAATGTCATTATCCATAATAGATAAGGATTCCATTCCCTATTCCTAATACATTTTTTGACAATTTTTTTCTAGTTGGACATGATTGTAAGAGGGATTCCAATATAATCAATATTCTAAAATTTTGATATAACATTATGAAATCAATTCACAACAAGCCTTGCATTATTGAACATAAATGGAAGATGAGATGAACCATTTTTTCATGTCAAAATGACCACTAATATAGGATTATAATCAAAATGACACATAGGATGAATAAGAATAGACACATTGAGGGCATCATTTCATTCATCACATTGAACATGACATCAGTAATGTTAACTAGCTTGATTTCATTTGGGACTGTACCTACTCCATGTGTAATCTCCTCCCACAAATGGGTCTACATCCATGTTTGAATTTATCAATGCAAGAAGAATAATTAAAGGTTTTTAATCTTCTAAAATGAGTACCAGTTTTTTCAAAGGATTTGGGGACAATGTTGAAGTCTCCAATGGTCAACTGGTTATGAGATACGTAACTAGAAATAATTAACAGATCAATCCATTGGCCTCATAATTTGATATAGAAATAAGATGAATAAAAAAGGATATGGATTTAATATCTACTTGAATGAAATAATCAACTGATACAACCTACTTAGTATTGATGAAGGAGTGAATAAAAAACTATCATGATCGAGTTACCAAATTTTCTCAACCACAATATTACTATTATTTTTTATAACAAATGAATAAAAAATAGAATCCCATTTTAGGGAAATATATTTTTTAAACATCATTTATTTCACCAGTAATTCAATCATCATTGGTTTATTGGTCACAAATAAATCTAATAGGGTTGTGACTACTGTAGAACGCTAAATACATTTAAAATTTCAAAAGATAAAATTCATTTATTAAGAGATTATCTACCTCTAGTTTGAGGCCCTAATTTATTTGAAAATTCCAATATGGTACTCTTTCGAATTTCTATATCATTTCCTATTCCAATACTACCTTACAAATTCTCTTTCATTAGGGGATCATAAGGGTCATAGGATATGGAAGTGTATCACTTTCCTCATCCCATAGTCTACCACTAGTAGGGATGAATCTGTTTAGAGAGATAATAATTCGATCATAAGAATCCTAAAGGATGTTTCACTTGGATGTTTTTTTCATGGGAACATTACAAAAGGGTTCTTTGATATCCTACTAATGAGATATCTTATCACATTGACAGCCAATAAATGTATCATCTGGAATTGGAGGACACCGCTATAAATCTACCAAAGAATCATACACAGATTATTTTTGATTCATAATGGTAGAATCATCATCAGATGATACTATATACATATTCATGGGACCCTTGAGAGTAGGAGAGGTCTGATGGGGTTTTATCTTCTTAGTCTCATCAGTCTTCCTAGTCATTTCAATACTTCCAATTTGAAGATCCACCTGCTCAAAATTTTCATTGTAAGAAGGGATCATCATAGATATTCTAATTCTGAGGAAATAATTAATAGTATTAGAATGAGAGGGAGCCTTATTAAATTTCACATGAGCCTATTTTCCATTAATTAAATTACTATTTGTAAGATCAACATGATCATCAGATGAGACAACCTGCTGGACAGTCTCATGACATTTAAATGAGGCATGATAATAGAAATAAGAGGGTGTTCATTTTAATGGTTACCATGAAGATGAAAATTATATTGATTCATATAGTCATATAACACCTATGAAATAGGAAAAACGTGTTTTCCGGTAAACAACCATAATCCAAATTATATTCCCTACCATAAACTGGATCCCCAAATGAATGTGTGTGATGGACAAAGACAACCCCACCTTAAAGTAGGATACATCCACATCAACCAACACCAAATGGGTCTAGTCAACAAAATATACAAATCCTTGGAAAAGTTATCCAACACAAAAATTATAATAAGAGAAGCCACTTCATAATAAAATATTGGAGCCTCATTAGTAGGGAATGCGTCAAAATTTCTAATGGCTTGTGGAAGTTGGGGAACATCATATGTGTTAAAAAAATATATGGATCCTTCACAAAGGAGGTCCAAATGGTGTCATCAATATTGAAATGATTTTTTGATTTCCCCATCTCATTGTCAGTGACCCATCTTCAGGGGGACTCAAAATTCCCTTTGACATTTCATAGAGTAAAAATTTTCAACGTTTTTCATTTAGAATATAGGTTTCCAAACAATAAAAAATCTTTCCCATATATTGGATTCCTCTCAGAAAGAATTTCCAAATTAATACTCTAATCACATATGGTTAGGGTCACCTCATTCTATAATGTTTTAGCCTTATAAAAATCCCTAAAGACTCAAGAAAACAATTCAAATCCAGGATTATCATTTTTTCAATCAACATGAATTTGATTTCCAACCTAATAGTCAATACCCCACAAAATAAGTGGATGCCAATATTTCTAGTTGAGCTAGTAGATGCCAATCAATACTCACCTATGAGTATTACTTGCATTACGATGATCCAAATTTCTATCTCATTCATGAATCCATAAAATTATAGGTCTCAATGGAATGGAATCTAACCTCCACACAAGCCTCTTCATCTCAATATAAGGAAAAAAGTAGGGAACACCCACTTCAAATGTCAGTGATTACATAATTATTTTGATAAGTCATTTTTCATATAAATAAAAAATTCATATCAATCTATAAATACCATCCATAATATTTTATGTATATTTTAAGAAAAATATATCACGTAAATATTCCTTATAAAATATTATATTTAGGATTCCAAATTTTACTTTTTCCTATTTCACACAACCACTATGCTGTCGTTGAATATCATTTCAATATTTATCATGAAATAAACTATAAATTACATTTTTTGATTTATTTTTTTTAAGATAGTTGCAGCATATAATATTAAATTATTCATTACATATGTTTAATAAATTTTTATTTCATTTATATTTCATAGAAATATCATAAAATATAATATATTTCATAATAATTGAAGTTTTTTCCCTTTTGACCAAAATTTTATATTCTTTGAAAATCTCAAAATTTCATCCTATGAAAAAATTTACCTGATGAAACCAATAATGAATTCTATTTCATAATTTTAAATTATTATAATATTAAATTCATTTAATTTAATGCTATTACTTTTAATATGAATGCATAAAAATTAATTAAAAATAATTATTAAATTTTTTTTTATGATACAAAATGAACTAAAACCAAAATAAAGTATAAAGATGATTCATATGTTATTAATTTGATTATTTATAACTCAAGGAGGCTTGTAATAATTAAATATCAAATTTAAAGCATAGACCATATTTTTAAAGAAATAGAATTATAGTTTTATAAAAATCAATAATTTTTTCTATTCGATGAAAAAATAATATATTATGAAAAATCCCAAATTTAAACACTATGATAATTTTGATATTATTATTTAAAAATTGATATAACTATCACATATTAATTTTTATAGAGTTTTTTTGGTATATTTGATCTCTGTGTTTCATGTAATTAAATTCATCAATTAAGTTGGATTTATTTATCAATATATATAAATATCATAAAATATATTTGTATTGCATTATACCCCACTTATAATAATTTATCCCATAAAATTCCATAAATCTGATATCAAGTACTACAAATATTGTTACCACATCACAACATCATGTTTCCACATAGCTTACTATAATTTATGGTTTTATCAAAAAAAAATTACAAGATTTATAGTCATGTTTCGTAGCACTTTCTCACTATGCTCCAAAATCACCACGGGTTATTCCATAGAAGATTGATATTTTTCAATAGGTATACCCTATTAGATTAGTATATGATAGGAATTAGGGTTGTTCATCCTCAAGGGAGATACATGGAAAAAATCATAAAATATAAATATATTCATGGAAGTGCTTAGTGATAAGCAAACTCAATTATACAATCTAGAATTTCAATGGGAATGATATATCTAGTGATCATATTAAACGTGTTTTAAAATTTTATAAAATTATTACATATGGATAATAATTTTAATTCTTTTTCAATAATATCATACTTAAAATCCCACGAATTATTTTTAGAATAACATTTTTTTTACACTGATCCACATTTATGTGATATCGAATATATCTAACCTTTTTAACCAATTTCTCATATAGATGAGGGCCCAATTGATTTATTTTTCAAAATTTATCACTATTAGTTTGCGATTTTCACTTCATTCCAAATAGGGATTCATAAGGATCCATCTAAATTCAAGAGAAAACTAAAATATTGGGATAAAATTCTGCCAATTTTTTATTTTGATCCGAACCATATTTGGAATACATAATGAGACCTCGGAATACAATGTTTATAGATTTAATAGTCCCCACTCACTAAATACCTTAATGGAGATAATATGAGGTACTAAGACTCATCATTATATCTAAATCCTACTGAAGTATTCTCTATAACATCATATTAAAACTCAAATCCCAATCAGATATGTTAGGGAGAAGTTCTTCCTACAATCTAATAACTTTCATAATGTATAATAAAAAATGTGATTAAGAGATAAATATTTTTTAATGTCAATTAAATGTGTTGATTTCATATGGTAATAAACTATAATCCAAATATAATTTTTCCAATTAGATATTTTTTGAATTCTGATGATGAAATACATGTTATTGTTTTTCCATTTCCATTCTCGTACGGATGTAACATCCCCTTATACAACTTTCACACATACGTAATTTGCTGACCCACAAGGCATTGGGATGCATAATCTGTAATATATATTATGATGTTATCCCACTATAAATACACTTTCAAATCACTATACATATTTCACATATTGGATGAATAGAGAATTTCGAGTTATGGTATTTTTCTAATAGATCATTCTTCTAGTCTTATATTTATAGAACACATACTAGGTTTCTAAACCTTTTCATTTTAGCATGATTATGGATGAACTCAAGAACAATCCACATATTCTCCTATAATTCAACATACTCATTTTTTTCATTCTTAATCCTATCATGGATGGTTTCTTGAACCTTCATCAAATAAATATATTATTTGTCCCCTTTCCCCAAGATTTTAATATCCAAATTTAAAATGTCTATAAATATTGGATCTCATTAAAACCACATCATGGAAAAGTTGGAATGTTCTTATAGAATCAGATCATTATCCACCTTATTCACCATCCTAGGGTGGTAATTTATTCAACGTTTATATTATTTTATCAACTCAAACAATATTTTCAAGCTAATATTCAAGTATTTTATGTAATTATTTAATTCATTATTTTATGATCATAATATATATATATATATTTGAATGTATGTATATATATATAACACCATTCACCTTATAGGTAATTCCTTAATACAATTCAGGTAAAAAATTACAACAACCATCTCCAAAGAATTATTTAGGTAATTTTAGATTTCTTTTCCATTTAGTGAGTGGTATAATGTATTAAAATACCCTTCTGAATGAGGATCCATCCAGGTTTATTCATTAATTCATCACTATATATTTGAAACCCTTATCAACAATAGGAAAGTGTAATAACATGTGTGCTGACCAAACATCTATTTAGTTCTTCTAATTTATGATCACATTCAACTTTACAATAAAACATAACCACCTTACGAGTCAAATGGGTTAGTGTACTAGATATTCATGATATATCTTTCACAAATCATCAGTAGTATCTATCCAACCAATGAAAAAATACATATCTCTATTACCAGTTTTATTAACAGATATTAATCAATAACTTCAATAATTTAATTATCCATTTATATAAAGTCACATAAAATCTTATGACAACAGAATACGCCTTTTTGAATAATGAATTGACACTTGATATATTTGAAATATAGTTCCACCTTCCATATATTCATCAACACAATAATCAAATGTTCATTATACTCTCAATGCACTTTAAATATATATTAATATCATCTATAATGATTACCATAAACTAATAAATGTAATATTTAATGACTCTATTCAGTAAATCCATGAGTATAAAAGGCGAATTGGTAAGTCTTGATGTCATTGATATAAAATTTTAATGTCTATTCCTCATACTAATTTTCGTTCATGGTTATATCCTCTTAATGACCCTTATCTGATGATATATAAATCCGAGATCAATCATTGAAAAAACATTACCTCATCATAATTGATGAAAATGGTCTTCAATATGAGGTATATTATTTTTTTTCATATTACTAATTTTTTTAACTTCATGATAATCAAGGAGAAGATTCATTGTGCTGTATTTTTTCTTAAAAAGAAGAAGAGGTGAATCACATGGTGAAACACTAGTCCAAATGAATCCATCATCTAGATTATATTTTTATTACTTCTACAATTACTAAATCTCTATTATGACCACTCTATATGGAGTCATTGAAATATTTGTAACACTATATATGAGTTCTGTTGAAAAACTAACTTAAAAATTTGGGGATATACTGAAAAATCTACATGAATGAAATTGAAAACTTCCATTAAATAGGAATATCATCAATTTTTAGTTTCTCTCCAACCATCTGAGAAAAATAACCCTCATGAATTGGTAGAAAAGCTAATATGTAAAGAGAAATTTACATTGGGAGTTCTAGTTCATCCACACCATCTTGGACTGTTTTAGATTTATTTGAAATATAAAATACGAATTCCCAATGAAAATAATATATTTAAATGGGACATAATACATTTCACAGCTATAAATAGATTAGTATTCAAACTAAATGATTTTGGATTCTCACACATGAAGTGATCTGACATTGGAACATCATTTCATAGAATAATAAGTTTATCCTTATATATAATCATGTTCATCATAAATTGAATATCATACACAAATGTGGACATGATCATCCTGATTCCAACACTAGTGATATTGGATTTCATAGAAGTGAAATCCCTAAAATGTCTTCTAGTATTGATTCCCATTCTTAATTTTGGATTTATCACTAAAAATTCATACACTGAGTTGGATCATTACGATCATTAATATTGTCCCATAAAAATATAAATATATCTAATGGTAAAATTTATTAAACATTATATAGGATTATCATAAATGTTATTTTTTCTTTTTTTATTTAAAATATAGTTCCCAAGGATTCTACTAAATGTTCCCTTATACCTATTATTGAAACCAAATCTCTTGAATCCTAGATCCAATGTCTATTTAAATACATTTACAAAAGATAATATGTATCACATCACAAATTATTTATTAGTTTATTATTCCCTATGAAATAGATACATACTTTATTCCAACATTATATTTGAAACATAACAAAACCTAGTATAAGATACATTCTTGCGTTGAGGGAATTATTCATAATATCCTTCGTCATATACATGGGAGAGTAAAAAAATAAAGTGTGATACAATTTTCATAGTAAGGGTTAAAAATTACATTTGGTGTCATTAATATATAATTCACAATAAATATGGATTGGTGAATAACTGAAACCACACATCATTTAATTAATAACATGAGTAAGAAAATCCATCCCTGGATAATATCGGCACTGTATTCACATGGATAATAACAATTGAATTAACAATGATGGAAAATCATAATGTTGTAATTAAATATATCAAAATCATGATATCTTTTCTTCCATGGAATTATGCTAAGACAATTTAAACGAGGAGTAGGTATACACCAAATAACATTTATTATATTTGGAAAATAGGATTGTCTCAGGAGACCAGTCAATGCATCAAGGGCTTTTATATAGCTATTCCCCAACCATCACTACATGTATAATTCATTCCACATATACTCAATGATCAATTGAAATAATAAACAATACCCCCTATCAACAAATATCCATATTGAGTAAAGAATATTTAATATTCATATTCCCACTAATAATTAAATAACGTTTATAATAGAAATATTTGTAGAAATATTATACGGTTTATGAAAAAACTTATATCCATGAAACAATGGAAATGATTTTTTTAGAGATATGTAATATCCAATGATAAATTAAAATAATTAAGTGAATGTTTCAAGATAATTTTAATGAAAAAAATTAGTGAGGGAAAAAATATGACTACCAATTCATGAGAAATATATGATTTATAATGTAATCATTCAATTTGAGGAAATAAATAAAACATCAGATAAACATTAAAATAAAAAATCATTAATGATATATCTTTATAAAAACATTTAAAACATATATATGATGCTAAATAGTGTAAAATTGTAATAGAAGTTTTAAAATCCATTAACAATGTAAAAGTTGAAACAAAGTAATGACCCGAACATTTATGAATAAAATTCCTTTTTTTAATTACATGTATTTTGGATATAGAAAACACATTCCCTCATTTTTTTATTATATATAATTTTATTTAAATGTCCATTAATTATCCTTATATTTGAAAATATAGTCGTCTAATAGTGATCACTTGACTAGTATAACTATAGGGTTTGAACAAATCATTTTGACACAATCTAAAGAAGTGATGGCATCAAAAAGTAGGATCGTACCCCATGAATCCAATTTATTAGAGTTTCCAAGGGAGATATAATTTCTAGGAATTTCCAAATATCAATACCAAGCCTATATCCAACAATATTAGAGTGAGAAAAAAATTTAACGGGAGAATTTCAAGGGGATCAAAATCACGAGTCGGACCCTGTTCACCGAACGACCCCAAAAAATACCCACCATTGAACAACTTACTTTTATAGAATATGTTGTTGTAAGAAAGGGATATGTATAAAGACCAATTATTATTATTATTATTGTATATAATAAGTAATATACTTTCATTCTGTTATTGTTACTTTGTAAATGATATTCTAAAGAACAAATTTTATTTTTGGTTAATGTTTGAATTCAATTAAGGAATATATTTTTATGAATTATTTGTTTTTGGAATAAGTAATATTTAAAAAAATAGTATTAAATTAAATTTATTAATTACTAATAATCGTATAATTTTTTTGATGTCAAAAATAACTTTAATTAACGTTTGAAAACTATTTTTTCCAAAACCCATCTATTTTCAATAAATGTCTGTTTTTATTTTTAAAGTAAAAATTAACATATTTAGAAACCTATTTTGATAAAATGAATATTATATAAGGAATTAGAAAATAAGAATTATCCAATGGTAAATTTTACACAATTTTCTGAGACATCTGAATTTTTTGGTAAAGATTAAATAATGTATAAATATATAATGTGTTTTAGGACATCATTATTACCCAAAAGTGATGTAATAAAATACTATAAAAGGTATCTTCAGAAAAATATATTTTTTTAAAATAAAATAACATAGTTTTAGTTTTATTTTATTTATTTTATAAAGCCTTAGTGAATCCTCCCTAACCTATAAAATATTTTAATATTTTAAAATCATTTCCTTGAAAGTGTGGCTCACCTCCACATAAGAAAGGGAAATATTTTAATACCATCAACCCTTAGACCAATAAAATAATTTATACCTCTCCCCTTTTCAAGAAACCATGAGAAAAACAATGGAATGTTTTTTGGCTTTGAATATTTTAGTGTGTAGTGTCCCAAACCAAAATAATAATTAATTCCCCCCACCTTTCCTATATAAACCCACCCAATAACCCATTTTTCATAAATAATGCTCTTTGAATCTCGACCAACCTCTTCCCCCTACTCCCAAGAGTCATCCTAAAGCACCAAAATGTTCCCAATAAGCCTCCCCCAAGCCTTTGGGATCACATATCCAATTAATTTATTCCCCTCCTCATCTTTGAATTCAATCACCATATTTGAGAGTAGTTCTTTTACATTAAATTTAATGAATTGAAATTTGTTTTTAATTATTACCTTACAGTAAAATAGATTTTATTTCAATGATTTATAATTTATACTCCCCTATTTTTTCCCTTACCTTAGTCATTACAGTTCTGAAATAAAATAAGGGATTTATCTCTTTTCATTTTCATTCATGATTTTATTTTATATTATGGTTATAAATTCCATTTCAAATGTTGGGATATTATGTCCAATTCATGTATATTTTTTTATAGACCCCATTAAATATCATAAAACTATTTTATTAATTTATATTTGATATCGTTATGCTGTTGAAATTGAACAATGATTTTCCATGCCAAAATCATCACATAGTGAATACCATTCCCATTTCTCTATCAAGGGTAATCACCCATATGATCATGTAATTATTGACTGGGGACGTACATGCCTATATTACATTTTTTTGTGGATTTAATTGTGATATTTAATGAATCCATGTTTCATGATCTTTTTGGAACACTTATACATGAAAATAAAATGATTTTGAAGGGTGCACCCTGATAGTGCTCTAATGCATTGGGTAATGTTTAGTATCATGGTACACCATGTGTAATGAGGGTTTACTCAGGATAATTCATGTGCAATGAGGGTTTAATTATTCTAATTTAGCTTTAATGATGGTTTTCTAATTCTAATCCATATTCTATGATCATTGGTACATTCTAATATCATGTTGTATGTTGGTGACACATTTCCATGTTATGAATATCATGCTATACCATGAAATTATGTTCATATTTATTTTGTGATCCATTGATATGCCTATTGACTAACATGTATTGTCCTCCTAATGTTATGACATGTTTATTCCTTTACTGGGCTTTATATCCAACCCCTTTCTTATATCTTTCCTCAGGATATCCCATGAAGTATTAAGTACGAATGAATGTTGACGTCATGTAAAAGAAGTTTTCAATAAAGATGTTGTATTTCATATTTTATGTTGTTATGTAATGTTCTGAATCCCTAGAGACACTAGACCTCTCAAAATTTTCTGTTGTATAGAGTGAAATGTTATGTAATAAATCATATTCAAATATGAAATAAAGAGAAGGGTTGTTATAGTTGGTATTATATTATATGTTTTGTAATTTTTTGGGATTAGGATTAGAAAACACTAGTGAAAGCCTTAAGGATAAGTTTAAGTATATGAAAAGAAACCATAAATCTCGGTGAGTATAGATAAAATTTTTTATCAAGAAAATAAATCCCTGTCTAGATATAATCATGTAGAGATACCTCTAGTACAAATGTTTCTATGGTTAAAACACAAAAACACCGTTTTAATCTAGAATCAAACGGGAACCGGTGGTTGAAAACTGGCCTTTCTACACTCCCAGGGGATATTCATTCATAAATTCATAATCTTAGTATGAACCATTACAAATGAAAAAAATTCTTCCAAGAATATATTTTAGGAAGTAGATCATCGATATCATAGATCGAAGATTAAAAATTCAGAAGTTAAAGAGATAAATTTAATTTATAAGTTTTCACATTTTTCATTGGATACTCCTTTATCTGTTTAATAGTTTAAAATAACTTCCCCTAATTTTTTATTTTATTCTATCCAATAGACTGTAATATGAGAAATTATGATATTAACCAATGAGAAGATCAATGTGATGACTTCTCATATGAGATTCCCAATCAAATGGGAGCGGGAATCGAAAACATTTTCATGATACTATCGTAGTTAAATAGTGTTTTTAATAGAAACATGGATCAAGAGGAACATATAACCCCCCCCCCCCCAATTACATAAAAACATTTAATCAAGATATTCCTAAGACAAAGGCCTCGTACATTCAATAGATCATATGATCCCTCAATCTCCAAACAATGGATCAACTCTATTGAGAAGATCTTCTCCATTATACAATGTTTCAAATAAGATATGGTTCCTTTGGCTTCTTCTCATATGGAGGGTGAAGTTTTTCAATGGTGGTCATTGATCAAAAATATTAATCCTAAAGAAGAAATCGAGGTTATGGGATGTATGTATTTTTATAAAATGGGTTTTGATAAATATTCCCCCTACACTCTCTGTCTTATGATGGAAAGAGATTTAATTAGACTCAAGAAAATGTATGACAAATCTATTGGGGAGTACAAGTAAAACATCACCACACTTTCAAAATATTCCTTTGGTTCTATCCTCACCCTTGAATTCAAAGTTGACCACTTCTTTGGGGGGCTGAAGCCTAGTATATTAAAATCCTAATAAATATGTGACTTTGTTAGCTTTGAATAAATTGTTTGGTGTGCCCTCAATGTTGTGATGGAGATTGGATAATCTCAAGGATATTGTGGGGATAAGAAGTATAAATTGGACATTAATTCTAGTGGTCTGATGGATAAATCCATCGGTGATTTAAAATTATAGCACCACGTTTGTCATAATTGCAGAAAGAAGCAACCTGAAAATTGCCTAAGGGGATCAAGGAAATGCTATAGGTGTGGAATAGAATGGATCCTAGGTAATATTTACCAATAGGATAAACCCCTTAATGTGATAGAGGAAAGAAATACTCTTGTCAACCCCCAGAGCATTGTTCCTTAATGAAACTATAAGGAACCATGTCACTTTATGAACTAGTGCCCTAATCAAAGGGTAATTAGTGGTAACCAACAAACTCTAAGGCATGAAGGCGGAGATTTTTACATCACTACCACCGAAGTGAATAACGAAAATGAAGTGGTGATAGGTACACTGGTTATTCAATAATGAAGAGTGAATATAATTTTTTATTCATGTTATATGCATTATTTTATATCCTAAATGTTTAGTAGAATACACCAAACACCACCTCAAATAATGGAATTAGATATGTTGGTGAAAACCAAAAATGGGGAAATTAATTCATCCTATGTATACAACTCCTCCCCTATCAGAATTTGCGGATTGAACATCCCAGAAAACCTCATCATACTCCCTCTGGTGAAATTGGATGCATTTCCTAGAATTAATTGTATTTCATAATATAGAGACATTATAAATTTCCATGAGAGGTAAATCACTCTCCATATGGTGAATCGACCCTCGGTTCTATATAAGTGCAAGGAGGAGGATGAATCTTCTTAACACCATCATCTCAATCATGGATATTACTTCCCTATGAGCATGTGTATCTCTCTCAGATGATTGATTCATTGGAAAGAATAGTCCTCGAAGACATGAATATTGTAAGGGAAATTGTTAATGTGTTTCCCAAGGAATTCCCTAATATTCCTCCTAGAAGAGATGTGGAATTTTTTATTGAACTTACAAATGGGGCGTTGACAATATCCAAGACTCCATATAGAATGGATTTTTTGGAGCATGAGGAGTTAATGAAACCACACAAAAAGAATCTAGATAAAGGGTTTATACGCCCAAGTGCTTCACCATGGGGTGAAGTAGTCATCTTCATCGAGAAGATGTATGGGTCAATACTCTATTTCATTGATTATCATGAGCTCATCAAAATAATGATTAAGAACAAGTATCATTTTCAACAAATTCATGAAATATTCATTCAACTATATGGAGCACAATACTTCACCAAGGTGGATATGTGGTTAGGATATTACCATATTAATTTGAATAAAGAGGATATCACCAAGGATACATTTCGTACATGGAATGTGCACTATAAATTCATAGTAATGCCTTTTGACCTCAATAATTCTCCATAAATCATCATGGACATGATTAATAGAGTCTTTAGAGATTAACTCAATAAATATATGGTAGTATTTATAGAAAGTATTCTAATATTCTCCAAAACCATGTAGGTGCATGAGGACCATCTAAGAACTACACTAGAGACCATGTCACGAACAAACTCGGGTCAACCCTGAATCGGTCACCCGAGCCAGTCCGCGACATGTCCCGAGGGGTGTTCTCGATCCCCATGAGCTGAAAAACATTGTTGGTCATCAAAATTTAATCACTAGGAATTATTTTTCCCCTAAAAGATAAATAAATAAGAAATAATAATCAAATCAATAAATCATAACTCTAGTAGTGGAAATGAAATTAAATAGAATAGCTCAATATACCACCACGTGACCTTCTAGGTCACCTCCCAACGGAAGGTCAACCTTGCTCCAATAATGGGAAACTCATCCAATAAAACCTCAAAAATAGAAAACATATAACTGAAATGATAAAAATAGGAGTGAGCAATAAAAATGCTAAGTACGGTTCCTTGATAAACCAAATAATCCAACGTCGCCTTTTTCGAAACAATCCATTAACGCAAGTTTGAAATACAAATATATATGTAATGTTATCTCATTTAATAATGAGCAACATGCTTCTCTCATTTTTTAATCCAACACATGCTACAGTTCATTTCAAAAATAGTTATACATTTTACAAGAAAAACTCATGACAATAAATACCAAATCTGTGTTAAAACAAAATAGGTAAACATAAAAAGCTAAAAATAAACTAGTGCGACAGAAAATAAACGTGAAATATTAATAATTAAGTAACCATGTGTGATCCTAAACATACCTAGAAGACCCATGTATGTACTCTTTTCGGAACCACCTGATGGTGTATGGTAAAGCTCCTATGTCTACAACCAACTAGCCACCCTCACGGAAACAAAAACTAGTGCCACCCCCCCATCTGGAATCTATACCTACCAGTGGTTACCAACCCATCTAATCGGGGCTGATAAGAAAACATCACTCAATCAACTAAAAGGCTCCCAGGAAACCATGGTGGTTACAATAATACTATGTATGTAGAAGGCCCTCACATACGCGACTCATCTCACCGCAGATGCCTACCCCCAACACGGACGCTTCCTATGCATTCACCCATAAAGGGTTACCCTAGATAAGAGTTCCTGATTAGTGACTAAGAGTGGCTAATATTCATTATTATGTTCTTAATAATAATGTGGTTAAAATTTTATAAAAATCAATTTTAATCCAATTCAAAAATTGAACTTCATTTCCCATCATTGTGCAATTCATGCTTAAAGTGTCAATTTGGGCCCACTCAATAATTTTCTTTTGAAAATTACAATATTCATAATTTTAATTTTATATTTTTTTATATGATTCATCATTTTATTTGGAACATTTTTTCTTTTAAGTCTGATTGATTAATCATAAGGGAAGATGGAGATTTTTTCACCTGAATGCAAAAACATGCTGGAAAAAGCATAATTGGCCTAAGGCCCATCAAACAAATGTGGGGCCCAAAAACCAATCCCTATTAAGCTAGAATTTATATAGTAGAAATATAAATATATGAGGATAATTTTATTAAACTGTGGCCGGAGCTAATTCTGAATTTTTCATGATGATAAATGGATCATAAATTGAGATTTAAATGGTGGACCCGACATTAATGCACATAAATCCATCCCACCATTTAGACCATAACATACAAACGACTAAGCCAAAGTTCCTGAAATATTTAAATCTCATAGAGGACAGATCTAAGAAGATATTTTTCTTCTACTACCCATCTAGATTCATCTTTCTTAAATTACTAATTCACAGGTCAAAACGGTGGATGAATCTAGCTGGTTTTGTGGTCAACATTGTAACGTCAATTTCCTTTTGATTCTTCACCCTTCTTTTTACTCTCTTAATTGTTGGGGGTGAATTAATTGTTGTTGGGTGTACCTAAGGCTCCTAATATTCCTATATAAGGAGCTGGTGGTGAAGGTAATAGGAGCTCATATTTTTCATATCATCTTTTGTTGCTTGTTTCATTGTAAGGTCATTCTGCAAAAGATCCTTTGTAATTTTTTCAATTTCGATGTAAGTTTTTATTGTTCTTAATCAAAATATTTCTCTTCTATATTTTTTATTCATTTATTAAAAATAAATTTTCACAAATCACAGTGATATCTCTGCGTTGTGGTGAATTAGTTCACACATAGGTGTGAATTTCATTCACACACACGGATGAGTGCTCGTTATTTCTGCGGTTTTAATTTCTTCAATCCAATTATTGTAAGCTATATTCTGCCCACCATTGAGAGTATACCATAAATGGAGGGAAAACCCTTTAATGGGATGATCTTAGGAGGATGCAAAGTCTGGATTGAATGTTATTTTATGAACGAAATGTTGTTAATTTGATAATTAATTTAACACATCCATTCTTCAGTTATTTCTACACTTCATCATTACTATGTTTGAGAAACTAAATTCAATTAATAAATGACCATATACCTTGGATAGATCATTAATTTGGTTCTCTATGTGTATAATGGATTAGTAATTTTGTTTAGTAAGCACCAAACCAGAAAATGATGAAGGTGGTGTTATTTTTGAATAATGGATTCATCAAGAATTAATAAAACCAAAATTGTCTAAAGAAGTAAAATTCATTCAATGCACCCCGAGAATAATTGTAAGATCAAACCATTTTCTTTGAATTGAATTCACTTAGGTTTCTTAGTTTTCTTTAAAACCATCTAAAATCAAAACCAAAGTTGGCTACTTTATAGCCAATCCTTCACCAAATCATAGCGTCTCAAGGTTACTTCTTCGGTCCATGTGGACTCGACCCCTACATGTACTACATCGACCGCTTTTTACCAGTTGGGTAAATTTGGGCGCAACCAAAATTTGGTGCCGTTTCCGGGGACCAAGTAAGTTCCTTACACCAAAAACCTTCTTTTCTTACTCCCATTATTCTATTCTCTTCCCAATTCTCTTATCTTTTCCCTTTCTCGGTTTTTTTCTTTTGGAACATGTCCGCCTACACCCGCGATAACTCGAATATATTAGTTTGGGTGGATACTCCTAGGGCTGGGGAGTCAAGAAATCATAGTGGTCATTTTCCATTAGATCCAAATATTCCCAATACTCCAGATTCAGAAGTTGAGTTTGATATAATGGAGAATCTCCCACAAAACCAAATCATTAACTAGGGAGGGAACCGAAATAATGAGCAAGACCCTAACTTGGGAATTGTTGCAGACCCGAACATGAATGAATACCTCACACCAACCTGGACCAATACACCCTCATGCATTAGGCATGATAACATAGGATATTCCCAATATGTTTTCTAACCTCATGTCCTGAACCACCTTCCAACCTTTTATGGGATGGAGTCTGAGATGCCTTACCTTCATGTTAAATAATTTAATGACATTGTCGAAACCATGTTCCCACCAAATCAAATTGAATCTGCTAAAATGATACTTTTCCTTTTTCTCTTAAGATCCGAGCAAAGAATTGGTTAAACAATTTGAGACCATCATCCATTCACTATGGAGACCAACTTCAACGATAATTTTATAAAAAATACTTCCCCCATAATAAAAAAATTGCACTTAAAAATATCATTCAATACATTTTTTAATGAGAGGGAGAAACATCCTATGAAACATGGGAATGATTTAAGGACACATTAAACATGGTACGACACCATGGTTTCTTAATCCCAGAACAATTGAGAATGTTATATAAAGGGTTGGGTCCCGGAAATAAACAATTCATTGATATGATGTGTAATGGACTTTCAAAAACAAAGACCCAAATGATGCTTACGAGTATCTAGAAAATCTTGCTTAATAGAACCGAACATGGGGAACATCACCATACTATGAGAAGCTACCCATATCTTGTGGAATGTACAACATTGGAGAACAAGAAAACCTTAGAGAAAAACTTTTTGCACTCACAAGGAAAGTTTAGGAGATTGATCTTAGGAAGGTCCACAAAACCCAAACTATTGAGCTTGTTTGTACAATTTGTGACAAACATGACCACAAGACTGATAATTTCCCAACCATTCCATATATCAAGGATGTTCTTTTAGGAGGACCACTAGAAGAAGTTAATGCAATGAAATTTCAAAAGCCAAAATTCACAAACACCTTAAATGCAAGGTATAATGACCATCCCGACTTTCATTGGAAGAACAATCAACAACCAACACAACAACAATGTATTAACCCATACCCTCAACAAAAATTTCAAGCTCATAATTAGTTCCAACCACAACCGGTCCAATTTCAACATCCTCTTGTCAAATATCAACAACCTATCCAACAACCCATTCAACAACCTATCCAACAACCAAATTATCCTCCTTTAATAAACCAACAGGCTCAAGAACCAACCCAAATTGTTCCACAAAGCCTACTAGAACAAATGTGCAAAAAAGTGTTCAAAATGAACTCATAATTCTCATCCATTAAACAAGATCATCAAAAATAGAAAGGTACCCATGCCCACACAGGCCATTCCAAAACAAACATCAAGGGGAGAGACAAGTTTCACTCAAACAACTCATGAAAAACTAAAGTCTGTGACAGTATTAAGAAGTGGGAAATCAATTGAAAAACCTAAACAAATAAGTCAGAAACCATGTGAAGCTTAAAACTCTAATGAAAATTAAAATGAACCACAATATCAAACTAGAGAAACTGATAATAATGTGAAAGAAAAAACACTTCAACAAACAACTCCGCAATCTGCACCATTTCCTCAACGCATGAGGGGGAAAACCAAGCCTGAATTGAGTGAAACATTGAGGGAAATATTCTCACAAGTCAAGTTGAACATTCCCCTTCTCGATGCCATACAAAAAATACCTTCCTACTCAAAGTACCTTAAGGACTCGTGCACTTTTAAAAGAAAATTTTCACATAAAAACCAAGTCCTTTTGGCTACTAATGTGAGTACCACCATTCAAGAGACCATTCTTCTTAAGTTGAAAGACCCAGGAAGCCCTTACATAAATATTGAACTAGGAGAGAACAAAGTTTTCAAAGCCTTGTGTGATCTAGGTGCCAGTGTGAACCTCATTACTTATGCCATGTATTGTCATTTAGGACTTGAAGAACTCCAACCCACATATGTCACTCTTCAACTTGTTGATCGTAGTGTTCGAGTTCCAAAGGGGATCTTAAAAGATGTTTTGGTGAAAGTTGAAAATTTCATTTACCTAGATGATTTCATTGATCTGGAAAATCACCCAAGCTTAGTTCCTAGGGAGAAAACCCCAATCATCCTTGGTCGTCCCATCCATGCAACAATCAACTCTGTTATCCGAGTCTGAAATGGGAACATGACCACCACCTTTGGAAACATGAGTCTAGACTTCAACATCTACAATGAAAATTCTCAAATTGGGGATGATTAAGAGATCCATGAGGTTAATTGGATTGGTAGTGTTGATAGGGAACTCAATGAACATCAAGTAATTACCGAAGGATGGTAAAGTCAAGAAGAGATTGATTTTATTTGTTCACAATAGGGAAATTTGTCTACTTGGATTGAATATCTTCCAGATATCTCTATTGATGAATTTCTAGAATCATCAATCAATGATACCATGGTTGAAATTAATAACATTGAGTCCATATCCATTCATGAAACTACTCTAGAAAATTTAGTGGATGAAAATTCTGTTCACAAGGAACCAATTTTGTCAAGAAATCTGAACAAAGAAACTAAGTTCAATACAAAGTCTCATCCTTTCTTGGAAAGTCATGACCAATATGATCTTGAATTTAATGTCTTACCTTCATCATTAATGTATGCGTTATTATGGGACTATCAATCCTTTCATGTTTTTATTTCTTCCTCTCTTGAAGCCGATCATGAGGGGTTGCTTCTAGATGTCCTTAGGAGACACAAGAAAGCCATTGGATGGACCCTATATGATATTCCTGGGATTAGCCCACTTATCAGGACTCATAGAATTATTCTTGAATCCTAGTCAAATCCATGTCTTCAACCTCATAGGAGACTCAATCCTAATCTCATGGAAGTAGTGAGAAAATAACTTTTGAAATTGTTAAAAGCTGGTATCATCTATCATATAGCTGAGAGTGAGTGGGTTAGCCCAATCCACGTGGTTCCAAAGAAGACTGGAATCACAGTAATAACCAACAAGGATGGATAGATGCTTCTAAAAAGGGTCAGTAGTGGATGGAGAGTTTGTATTGACTATATGAAGCTCAACTATTGTACCAAGAAAGACCATTTCCCCTTACCCTCTATTGATCAAGTCCTCGAGCGAGTGGCGGGTCATCAATTATATTGCTTCCTAGATGGATTCTTAGGGTTTAATCAAATTGATGCCTCCTTAGAGGATCAAAGAAAATCAACCTTCACTTGTTCATTCAGCACTTTTTCCTTCAAGTGTATGCCCTTTGGGTTATGTAATTCCCCTGGTTCCTTCCAGCGGTGCATGATGGGAATATTCTCAGATATGGTGGGGATTTTTTTAGAGGTCTTCATGGATGAATTCTACATCTTTGGGTATACTTTTGAGGGATTCCTTATAAATGTTGAAAAGGTTTTTTCAAGGTGCAAGGATAAGAATATCATACTAAATTGGGAACACTTCCATTTCATGGTAAGGGAAGGACTTGTTCTAGGTCATCTACTATCTGCTAGAGGGATTGAAGTTGATAAAGCTAAGGTTGAAATCATTCATCGCCTTCCCTATCCTAAAACTATTAAGGAAGTGAGGTCCTTCATAGGAAATGCTGGTTTTTATAGAATGTTCATTAGGAATTTCAGCTCTATTTCTCGACCACTTTGCGCTCTATTGGTAAAAGATGCTCCAATTTTATGGACAGAAAGCTGTGAGGAATCATTCTCTACACTCAAGTCAACTCTTAAATTTCCACCTATCATGAAATCTACAAATTGGAAACATCCTTTCGAGCCCATGTGTGATCCAAGTGACATCGTTGTAGGAAAAGTCTTAGGACAACAGTGTGAGAAAACTCCATGTGTCATTGATTATACAAGAAAATCTTTAAATGATGCACAAATAAACTACACCACCACTGAGAAATAGTTGCTTGTTGTTGTCTTTTCCTTAGAGAAATTCAGGTATTATCTCTTAGGATCACCATCATTGTCTTCACAAACCATTCAGCCATAAAATACCTTTTCCAAAAACAAGATGCCAAGGCTAGATTGATTAGGTGGGTACTTATTCTTAAAGAGTTCGATTTAACCATTAAGGATAAAAATGGTGTTGAAAATATTGTAGATGATCACCTCGCGAGGATGGAATTCAATGAAAACTCACACCACCTCTCTGTGTCTGATTCATTTCCTGATGAGCACCTCTATTCAGTGAGTGATTGCCCTTGGTATGCTAACATAGCAAACCATTTGGTGACGGGTGACATTCCAAAATTCCCGGGGACCCAATCTAAGAGGAAATTACTTTCTTATGTCAAAAATGATGTGTTTGATGATCCTTACCTCTTTAAGTTATGTCCTCATCAAATCAGCAAGAGATGTATTACCGAGTCTGATTAAGAGTCCATTCTAAAATTTTATCATGTAGAGGCATGTGGAGGCCACTTTTCTACAAAGAAAACCACACCAAAGGTTATCCAAAGTGGTTTCTACTGGCCGAACCTCACTAAGTATTCCTTCCAATTCTGAAAAAGTTGTCCTCAATGTCAGAAATTAGGATCCATTACAAAAAGGAATAAAATTCCCCTCACTCCCATTCTGGTTGTTGAAATCTTTGATTGTTGGGGAATTGATTTCATGTGACACTTTCCGAACTCTAAGGGATACCTCTACATCCTCTTAGATATTTATTATGTCTCAAAATGTGTTTAATCTATTCCCACAAAGTCTAGTGACCACCATGTCGTGATCTGATTTCTGAAAGAGCATATATTTTCTCGATTTGGAATTCCAAGGGCTATAATCAATGATCGTGGAACCCATTTCTACAGCCACCCATTCTCTTCACTCATGTCTAATATTGGTATTACTCATAATTTTTCCACTGCACACCATCCCCAAACCAACGATCAAGATGAGTTGGAAAATAGAGAAATTAAGCAAATTCTTGAAAAAACTGTCAATCCCTCTAGGAAATATTGGTCTGAGAAACTCTTAGATACCCTTTGGGTATATCTAACTTCTTCCAAAACTATCCTAGGCTTGTCACCGTATAGATTGGTTTATGGAAAATCATGTCATTTACCTGTTGAAATTGACCAAAGGCCTTTTGGGAAATAAAAAAAATGAACTTTGACATTTCATTGGCTGAAAAATAGGAAATTAGATCTTAATGAATTTTAGGAACTTAGGATGGAGGCTTACGAAAATTAGAGGATCAATAAATCTAAAGTTCAAGCCTACCAATCTAGGAATCTCATTGTCAAACACTTTAAACTGGGAAAATTTGTGCTCTTGTATAGTTCAAAACATCATCTACACCCAGGAAAGCTAAGGTCCAGATGGTCTGGTCCATACCTAGTGCATCATGTGTACCCTCATGGGGAAATAGATATTCAGGATCCCACAAGTGGTCATGTCTTCAAAGTCAATGGTCATAGGTTAAAACCATTCATTAAATCATTCAATAAATAAGAAACCAAGGAGGAGTTAACTGATCCAACATATAAACCAGAGAAAAAATTGTTAGATTTATGGTACAAGTTGAGCTAATGATGTTAAACAAAAGCACTACATGGGAGGCAACCCATGGTTTTCATGTTTCCAATCATTTTGAATCATTTTCTTTTTTCACATAATAAAATTACCATAGACCGTTGACCTGTTCTTCTTTTATGAGTAAGGATGGGTATGAAAGGGGAGAACCATATTCATCCGTGTCACGGGGTGTGATCCCTGAGTAATACCTTACCCAGAAATTTAAAAGAAGACAATGTATCATGAGTTTCTTTTATTTATGTTTTTGTAGGTTAAAAAATATTAGACTCTTGACCAGTTCTTATTTTATGAGTATGGATGGGTATGAAAGGGGAGCACGGTATTCATTTGTGTCACGCGGTGTGATCCCTGAGTAATACCTTACCCAGAAATTTAAAAGAAGAAAATGTATCATTATTTTGATTTAAAAAAACATGGAAACCCCTAAAAATGATGATACTTGGATTTAAATAAATCATTGTGTTGTTTGTTTTGTGTTCTTTTTTCTTCTATTGATGGTTCATGAACTATTTTGGGTGATACATGTTCAATCAAGTAGGTTCTTACATCCCCCAAGAGATCAAAAGAGTAATATAGTGCATCGTGAACTTCAAATTCAAAAACCATGTGAATTTGTTCCATTTTTATCAATTTTAATTTCTTCTTTGAACTCCTCTCCTACCCCCTTCTAACTTTTCTTTTCTTTAAACATTGGGGACATTGTTATTCTATGTTGGGGGGAGATAAAAAATATTTGTGAATAAAAACATTCATGAAATGAAAAATTCCATTAACCTTGAACATGATAACACACACTGCAAACTGTGAAATTGGATATCAAATAATTATGCATGCCTTGTTTTTGATTTTGATGCAATTTTAAGTACATGAGTATAGATTTTGGAAAGTACGGTTATCTGATGTGAGTTTTCAAAGTTTACATTTTCATCCTCTTAATAAAAATGCCACAATGCACTTCTACTGGATCGTGGGTGTAAATTTGAGTTCTTGGGTCCCTTTCATTATAGCATAGGGTTCTGGGGTCACTTTTAGTTTAAGTTGAGTTTCCAAAAGAAATATTGAAAAACATAATGACCACATAGAGCAATGTTTTGTCCAAATGTGTGGCGTCCGACACTTGGGGATCATGACTCCATATTTTTCTCGCCCAGAGTTAGGATTTATATTTCTATTGTAGAGCATGGAATTGACAATATGTGGGGTGTCCGACACTTAGGGTTCATGAATCCATATTTTTGTTTCCCAGAGTTAGTCTTTTCATATATATTGTGGTTAAAAAAACTAAAAAATAAAAAAAATCAAAAAAATGGATTCTCATCCTAAGTTTTAATGTGATTTGCACCTAGCGCTTCCATTTTTTCCCCTTGAACAATAAAATGGGCCACATATCTTTTGTGATGCACAACACTTTATCATGCTTAATTGAAATTGGATGAAATGTGGAGATGAATTTGAACAAAAGAATGGGCTTGGGATTGTGATATGCTTATGGAACTATCTTGTTTTAAATGATTTTTAGGGGTTCCATAATTTTTTTGGTATGAGGTCTTTGGGTGAGCAATGTTTATTAATTTTTTTTTGGGAAACGGGATTTGAATTTCATATTTGTAATAAATTTTTCTCGGGACTAGAAAAACTCAAGTTGGGGGTGTGATTATTCACTAAAAGTGGCTAATATTCAATTTTAAGATCTTAATATTAATGTGTTTAAAAGTTCATAAACATTAATTTTAGTCCAATTCAGAAATTGAACTTCATTTCCCATCATTGTTCAATTCATTCTTAAAGTGTCAATTTGGGCCCACTCAATAATTTGTTTGTGAAAATTACAATATTATTAATTTTAATTTGATATTTTGTTATATTATTCATCACTCTATTTGGAACATTTTTTCTTTTTTTCTGATGGATTCATCATAATGGAAGATAGAGATTTTTTTCACCTGAATGCAGAAACATGCTGGAAAAAGCATAATGGGCCAAAGGCCCATCAAACCAATGTGGGGCCCACAAATCAATCCCAATGACGCTAAAATTTATAAAATAGAAATATAAAAATATGAGGATCATTTTATTAAACTATGGCCGGAGCTAATTCTGAAGATTTCATGATTATATAGGGATTTGAATTTGAGATTTAAATGGTGGACCCGACATTAATGCACAAAAAGTAGTCCCACCATTTCGACCATAACATACAAAATGATGAGCCAAAGTTCTTGAAATGTTTACAGATCATAGAGGATATACGGGAGAAGATATTTCTCTTCTACTACCCCTCTGTATTCGGCTTTCTTAAATTACTAATTCACACGTCAAAACGGTGGATAAATCTGGCTGGTTTTGTGGTCAACTTTGTAACGTCAATTTCCTTTTGATTATTCACCCTTCTTTTGACTCTCTTAATTGTTGGGGGGTGAATTAATTGTTGGGGGTGGAACTAAGGCTCCTAATATTCCTATATAAGGATCTGGTGGTTAAGGTAATAGGATTTCATATTTTTCTTATCATCTTTTGTTGCTTGTTTCAGTGTAAGGTTATGCTGCAAAAGTTCATTTGTAATGTTTTCAATTTCCATGTAAGTTTCTTTTCTTAATCAACATATTTCTCTTATATATTTTTCATTCATTTATTAAAACTAAATTTTTACAAAGCACAGTGATATCTCTGTGTTGTGGTGAATTAGTTCACACATAGGTGTGAATTTCATTCACACACACGGAGGAGTGCTCGTTATTTCCGCGGTTTTAATTTCTTCAATCCAATTCTTGTAAGCCATATTCCACCAACCATTGAGACTATACCATCATTGGAGGGATAACCCTTTAATGGGTTGATCTTATGAGGATGAAAAGTCTGGATGGAATGTTATTTTATGAATGAATTGTTGTTAATTGGATAATTAATTTAATACATCCATTCTTCAATTATTTCTACTCTTCATCTTTACTGTGTTTGAGAAAACTAAATTCAATTACTAAATGAACATATACCTTGGAGAGATCATGAATTTGGTTATATAAGTGTATAAAGGATTATTAATTGTGTTTAGTAAGCACAAAACCAGAAAATGATGAAGGTAGTGTTATTTTTGAAGAATGGATTCATCAAAAATTAATAATACCAAAATTGTCTAAAGAAGTAAAATTCATTCAATCAACCCTGAGCATAATCTTAAGATCAACCCATTTTCTTTGAATTGAATTCACTTAGGTTTCTTAGTGTTCTTTAAAACCATCCAAAATCAAAACCAAAGTTGGCTACTTCATAGCCCATCCTTCACCAAATCATAGCATCTCAAGGTTACTTATTCGGTCCCTGTGGACTCGACCCCTACATGTACTACATCGACTGCTTTTTACCAGTAGGGTAAATTTGGGCGCAACCAGTTCCCCATATACATATTAAGTCAGTTAATATCAAACTAAGGTGCTAACCAATCCACCATACCATTTAATTTTTAAACCATTTCATGAAATGTTCAATGTATCCAACCATGAATTCAAACTATTTAGAAAACTGACTTTCAATTGTACCACTCCAAACACCACTATTGTGCTTAAAATGACAAACATGCCAACAATTTTGAAGACCAAAACATTTATAAACCATTTCCAATACAAATATAAATTAAATTTTCATATATTCAATACCAAATTGTCCCTCATGTTCCAAAGAAACACCCAAAAAATTCACAACAAAACAACAGGCCTTAGCCCCTTTTTAACATCACCCCGAAACATGTTTCAAAGGGAAATGGGTCAAACCTAGTGAAACACATTTAAACCCATTACTAGAAATTTCACAAAGGGACCTAATGAGATTTATAAAATAAGAACTATTTTCCCATAGTTAACATTCATTTTCTAACCAAACTCTAACCAACACTAAAATACCTTGCACCCATGACTCAAATTTCAAACAACATTTAATAAATCATTTACTCAAGTGAAAAAAAATCAAAAGAACACAACAGAGTCTTAAATCACGATTTCTGCAATTTAACATGAAAAATCTATTTTTAAAACCAATTGCATAATCAAACACTTCAAAATTACTTTCAAACCTTTCAAAACATAATCCACACCACTTACACATCCAAAAGAACAATTTTTATAATTTAGGAAAACTAACATATAGCTCAACACAGGTTTTCAACAAAACACAATTCATGTCATAAAAGCATAATATCATAAATTAAAAGAATAAAAGTTAAATTTTCTTAAAAACTAGGTTTTCACCAACTAATTTTATTAAATAATATGTTATGTTAATTAGATATGAAAAATAATTTATCAGGTCACAGTTTTCACCAAACTACCTAAAAAAATGAGATAATTCTTCCAAAAACTATTTTTAACAATTTTAAAAATTACAAAAAAACACTAAAATGAGTTAACTACAATAATCATAATGGTGTGATCGACATAAAATAATAATTTTGAATCATACAAGTTCCATGAATTATGCTGGAAAGGAAAAATTCGGAAACTTCATACCTCAAAGGTGCGTGAAGACAACGTCGCTTTAGAAAAAGGAATAACAACGCCCTGAAGACTAATTGTACACCTAAAACAAAGAGAAAAAAACACAAATTATCAACCTTGGAACTAGGGATTGGTTAAACCAATGGAAAAATGAATTTAATGGGGAGACGCACCGAGATGAAGGAATCTGCATGTTAGGGAGGAGGCGGAGACACTATAAATGGGGTTCAGGGTCGCCAGCAGAGGTCACTGCAAGAATAAGTGGGAGAGGATGTTAGGATGGTTGGAGCCCAAAGAACATGGGGGTGCGGCTTCAGTTTGCTGTAGTGCAACAAGTCGATGGGCGGTGTAGGTTTGCAATGCGCATGAGAAGGGGAATTGGGGGGGTGTTCTCTCATAGCGGTAACCTGTAAGGACGGTCGCACTGTATCTTGAATGCTGGAAAAAAGAGGAGTGGGAGGGGGCGAGGCCAAACTGGAGACAGAAAGAAGTAAGGGGCGAGGATGGCTATATAGAGAGGGAAAACAAGAAAGAAGGGTGGCAGTTGGGAGCCAAGGGTGAAGGGCCAGATCGCAGAGGGGCTAGAGGCAGCTAGGGGTGAGCACGGTGGAGGTACGTGAGTGGGGAGTGTCGCACGCCACGGGGAGAAGGAGAAGGGCTGGAGGTGGGGACACGGATGGTGGAGGGCGGGCACTGAAGGACATGGAGGCTTGCACAACATACAAGGGGAAGGGGGAGATGTGATTTTGGCGTAGGGTTCCCTTGTTTTGTTTTCATTTAGTTGTTATAATAATAATAATAAAAAATAAAAAAATAATGATAATAAAAAAATAATATGGATAATAAAAAAATTAATAACAATAAAAATAATAATTATAACAATAATAATAGTATAATAAAAAAATCAATACCATTAACATAATAATAATAATAATAATAATTATTATTAATTATTTTTCATAAAAACAATAACAACAACAATAATAATATCATTAATAATATTAATATTCTTAATGACCATCATAATAATAATAAAAATAACAATGTAATGTTATTATTATTATCGAACATTATTTTTAAGTTTGTAATCAATTTATTTATCTTAATCTCAAAACTAGGAAACTACACGCTCATCGCATAGCTTAATAAACCACGTGCAAGTTGCGCACCATAACCCAGACCACTTGGGCACCCACACAAGGACGTGGGGCAACTTCATGGTTATCTCTAATCATGTGGTGCTCGTGCACCTATCTGAAACCAAGTAAAATTATTAAACATCAAAAAAAAAAATTTGACCTACGCTCAACACGCACCCTAATGAGGTCAACCAAAGCCAAGAAATAATAAAAAAAAATTTAAAAGTTGGGGTGTGAAAATTCTCCCCACCACAGACACTTTCTTCCCCCATAATGTCTCTCAGCACAACAATACACAAAATAAGAATCCATGCCCAATCAAAACTAGAAGAAACCATAATACAAGAGAATGGGAGAACATGATAGGGTTTTCCCCACCACAAGAAGTCAACCAGTGTGTAAATTTAACATCTAAACACACCACCATGGGAAGGGTTGGGGTGATGCGGGAAGTCCCAAATAATCCAAACTAACATTTATATTACAAGGGAAACAACACCTTCTCTGAAAATTGGAACTCCCAACCTAGATCAAAAACCCCCAACACTAGAGAAAATCTTCTAAGAAGAACTTTACCTAGGTAGTGATCCCGAGCATAAAAACAAAAATTGATTCTTCCACAGGCACTTACTTCTCCAAACGAACACCGCCAAATTAATATTAACCCATACAATGGGAAAACACATTTTTAAGAAAAAAAATTATTCAGAAAACCAAAATCAGACAAAAGAAACTATTTAGATTATAATAGAATAAGTACATCATCAGTTCAGGAAAAAACAATGAAGTTACAACCACTTAAAAACATTAACAACAGAAAAAAAAGAATGAAAAGACTTTAAATGTTCCACTACCAACATGAAACACAAAACTCAAACCTAGACTTCACACCCCCGACAACTCCTGACTGTGTGTAAGCTTCGCCCTAAGACCTGTGGCAGGGGATTTGATTGATGAAGCATCTCCTAACTCATAGTGTAGCACTGGAATTACCTAGTCACAATTTCTTATTCAGGAAACTCATTCAGCAAAACTTTTCCATGTTAATTAGATAGCCATAGTGATGACACGTCTTCGGAGGGATGCGACATGATGGCTTCACATGCCAAAACGGCCGCACTGGTGGCACACCACATAACATGCTGATGAACTAGAAGCCAGAACCATTGTAGAGGAATCATAAGAAACTGGTCCCTTAGGCACACCCTACTCTCCAGATGTGGGACTTTCATGAGCAACTGGATATGTAGGATTTCCATCCATCTGCGCTCTGGGGACCAACTCAGCTAGGAACGCCTCATCTACGAGCTTATTGAAACATTGTTCATTGGAATGGAGGACTCGCTCCATGATCCATGGATGAAGACCCCTGATGAAGAGAGAAGTATTTATCAAATCCTATGGCACTGCATCCAGAGAAATGATACAAGCTATTTGAAATGTCCAACATATGCTCTCAGCGTATGTTGGCCATGTAGAATATGCATGAGCTCTTCCCTTTTCTTAGTATTCACATATTCAAGTATAAAACTTCGGAAGAAGAAAGTTATAAAGACATCCCACATCATCCTAACTTGAAATGATGGTGCGGAAAACAAATCCCATTCATTGAGATCTAGACCTTCGAACAGACTCCAAATGGCAAGAAATCTGATTGCTTTAGGAGTTCCCAATACCCTGAGGATGCGCTCGACCTCTTCAAGCCACTCTATATCCTTTAATAGACCCTGATCACCGTGAAGTATAGGAAATATCTGAGAAAAACCAAAAATTTCAAATGCATTATCAGAAACCATGAGGATAATTCGGGGTGGAATTTTCTAAACAACATATAAAACACAAAGCCTAAACTGATATCAAATCAAAGTATAATTAAAAGTAAAATTTTGAGCCAAAAAGACCAACTCAAAAACCAAACAAATAATAATACAACCCAAAATTGCCTTCTTCATATTATATTTCAAAACTAACTTCTTTCAAGGAAACTTTTCAAATATCGTACCCACTTTTTATACTAAATTTAATTTCCAAAAAAATCATTTTCACTTTTAAAATCACTTTAGAAAAACAAGTTCATTCCTCTAATTCCAAATATGAACACTAGAAATCCCATTAACCATTGCACATATCTTCATCCCCTTTCATCCATATGCACCAACACACACTTCCCAATCATCGCCTAACATGTGAAAACGATCATTAAGAGTACTTGAGGTTGCACCCAAACCATTTCTGTACCATCTCCAAGAAAACACCATATTTTTAATACCCAAAACCATTCGGTTTTTAAAACCATTTAATGAATTTAAATCCATTTAAAATAAATCATTCTCATTTCAAAACCCATTTTTGTTTTCAAAAGCACACTTACACCAACCAGAAGCAAGATGACACTAAACTAGCATCAAACTACTAGAGGGAGGGACTAATCATGATTTACCTGGAGACATGGTAGTGGACCATGCACAAAGTAAGGGTCAACAACTAGGACGAACTTAAATCATGTACTCAGACTCCACATGGGTAACTACTCTATGTGAAATCATGATGTAACATTGGATTTCCTTATTTGTCATCCTTGAATATAAAACCAACCATAATGAAACAATGACTAAATTCTCAGACTACCCCTGGTGAATCGAGGTTTGGAACTAGCAAGGGATCATGAAATCCTTCCCGTACCTTCCTCTTGAGTCCCGCCTTTCCTAATATCCATCTACCGGACACCCCAAATAACAAGGTCCTCCTTTAATACCAATTTTTCACTAACCAAATCAGGTCGACCCTAAACCAGAAAACTGAACAGGCCCACAACATGTCCTTAGCGGCGTTCCCGATCCCCATGGGCTGGAAACCAGTGTTGGACATCAAAATTTAATCTCTAGGAATAATTTGACCCATAAAAGATAAATAAATGAACATGATTAAACAAAAAAATAAATATGAACTCTAGCAGTAGAAAATAAATAATAAGAATAGCTCAACGTACCTCCATGTGATCTTCTAGGTCACCTCCCAACCAAAGGGAAACCTTGCTCCAATAATGAGCAACTCATCCAAGAAAACATTATAAATGGAATCCTACAACTGAAATGATAAAAATAGGCATGATCACTAAAAATGATTTGTATGGTTCCCATGATAAACCACGGAATCCAACATCACCATTCCCGAAACAATCAATTAACAAAAGTTTCAAATACAAGTATTGAAGTAAGATTTTCTCATTTTAAATTGAGCAAAATGTTTCTCTCATTTAAATATCTAACACACATTACACATCATTTCCAAAACCATTTGACATTTTATAAGCAACACTCATGACAAGAGATACTAAAACTATGTTAAAATAAAACAGGTAAATAGAGAAAGCAAAAAATAAACTAATGAGATGGAAAATAAATAAGAAATGTAAATAATTATGTAACTATGGATGATACTAAACATCCCTAGCAGACCCCTAGACGTACTCGGTTCGGATCCACATGACGACATATGTTTAAGCTCCTATGTCTATAATTAACTAGCCTCCCTCGCGGCAAAAGAAACTAGGGGCACTCCCCATATAAAATCTATACCTACTAGTGGGTACTAACCCGTCTAATCAGGGCTGATAAGAATCCATCACTCGATCATCTAAAAGACACCCAGGAACCCTGGTGGTTATAATCATTCTATGTATGTAGGAGGCCCTCGCACACATGACTCATCTCACCATATATTCCTACCCCAAACACAGATGCATTCTATGCATTCACCCATAAAGGGATACCCTACACAGGAGCACCCATATACATATTCAATCAGTTCATATCACACGAAGGTGACAACCAGGCCACCATACCATTTAACATTCAAACCATTTCATAAAATACTCAAAGTTTCCAACTAGGCATTCAAACTATTTAGAAAACTGACTCTCTTTGGTACCACACCAAACACCACTTTTATGCTTAAAATGCCAAACATGCTGATGGTTTCCAAGACCAAAAACATTTATGAACCATTTCCATAACAACATGAAATACCATTTTCATATTTTTAATACCAAATGGGCCTACATGTTCCAAACACACACCCAAACAATTCACAACAAAATAACGGGCCTTAGCCCCTTTTTAATGTCACGCCAAAACATGTTTCAAAGGAAAACGGGTCAAACCAAGTGAAACACTGTTAAAAACATTCCTATAAATTGGAAAAAGCGACCCAAAACCTTTTTAAAATAAGAACCATTTTTATAATGTTAACATTCACTTTCTAACGAAACTCAAAAACTCTTTGAAATACCTTTCACCCACAACTCTCATTTCAAAAAACATTTAATAAATCATATACTCAACAGAAAAAAATCATTTCAAAAGAACACAACAATGTTTTACATCATGATTTCACCAATTTCACATGTGATTTTTATTACTATAACCAGTCACATACTCAAACACTTCAAAATTAATTTAAAACTTTTCAAAACATAATATGCACCACTTGCACAACAAGAATAACTATTTTCACACTATGAAAACTAACATTTGTCTCAAAAAAGGTTTTCTCCAAAACAAACTTCAAGCCATACAAGCATGCTATAAAAAATTAAATGAACACATGTCAAATTATCTTAATAAATATGTTCACACCAACCAATATAATTAAAGAACATTCTATGTTAATTAAATATGAAAAATAATTTATTAAGTCCTTATTTTCCCAAAACTACCAAAAAAATAAAATAATTCTTCCTAAAACTATTTTTAACAATTTTAAGTAAAAAAACACTAAAATGAGATAACTACAATAATCATAAAGTTGTGATAGATGTAAAATAGTAATTTTTAAACATACAAGTTCCATGAATTTTTTAGTAAAGGAAAATTTAAAAAATTTCCTACCTCAGAGGCCAGCGAACGCAATTCTGCTTCAATGGAAGGAAGAACGATGCCATGCAGACTAACAGAACACCTAAAAAAATGAGAAAAAAATGTAAATTACCTACTGCGACACTACTGTTTGGATAAACTGATGGAAAATAGGAATTCAAAGTGGAGACACACTGAGATGGAGGAATCTGCACACCAAAGGGGAGGTGGAGGTGCTGTAAATGGAGTTTAGGTTTTCCATAGGAGGCCGCTGCCGGCTAGAGTAGAAGATAATGATAGGATGGCTGGAGTGTGGAGATCAAGGGGGTGTGGTTTTGGTTTTCCATTACTCTACAGGTAAACAGGTGGGGATGGTGTGTAATGCGCATGAGATGGGGAAGGGGGGATCTGGTCACATAGGGGTAACCGGGAAGGGGGGGTCACGTAGTAGCTTGATGGTCGGTGCAGAGTGGAGTTGGGGAGGGATAGGCTAGCACTAGAGAGGGAGGGAAGAAAGGGGTGAGGTTAGGTACATGGAGGTGGAATATAGGAAAGTAGGGTGGTTGTTGGGAGCTAGGTAAAAAGGGACAGATTAATGAGGGGACGGAGGCGGTTGGGGTGAGCGCAGAGGAGGTTTGCGATTCGGGAGTGCAGTGTGCCACGGGGAGAAGGATAAGGGCTGGAGGTGGGGTCCAAGTTGGTAGAGGGCAAGCACAGAGGGACCTAGAATCTCTCACAATTGACATGTGGAAGGGGGAGACAAGATTTTGGCGTAGGGTTCCCTTGTTTTTTTCACTTAAATGTTATAATAATAAATATAATAATAATAACAAAAATAAAAATAATGGTAATAAAAATAATAATAATAAGGGTAATAATAAAAAAAATAATAACTACAAAAATAATAATAGTACAATAATAATAATATTACCATTAACATAATAATAAAAAATTAAATAATAAATATTAATTATTTTTCGTAAAAACAACAACAATAATAATAATAATAATATCATTAGTAATATTAACATTTTTAATGACAATAATAATAATAATAATAATAATAATAAAATAGTATTATTATTATTATTGAACATTCTTTTTAGATTTTTAATCCATTTATTTATCTTATTCTAAAAACCAGGTAACTGCACGCTCATCACATAGCTTATTAAACCGCGCACAAGTTGCATGCCTCATCCCAGTCAACTTGGTCACCCACACAAGGACCTAAGGAGACCACCCAGTTCTCACTAACCATGTGGTGCCTGTGAATCGGTCTGAAACCCACTAAAATTAATAAATATCAATTTTTTTGACCTTCACCAAACCCGTACCTCGATGATTTCATCCAAAGCCAAGAAATAATTCAATAAAAATACATTAAAAATTTGGGGTGTGACAAAAATTTCCCAAGGATAAGATCTTTGAAAACTACTGAAATTCTGAGTTCTGGTTTAAGGAAGTCTCATTGATGGGGAATATCATCCAAGAAATGTGATATCTCTAGACCCTTCCCAAAAAAATCATCTGAGGGATGGATGTGGCCGACCTCTCTGATAGATATCTATAGATTCTTTGGGTTAGCAGGATATTATCGCAAATGTGAGAAATTTTAACATGATTGTAAAACCCTCTAACCAAGCTGACATGAAAGGGAGACTAGTTTTCTTGGAATGATGAATGTGAATAAGGATTCATGGAGTTGAAGAAGAGGATTTTCACTGCCCTTATGCTCACACTATGCCCAAGTGGTGAGCATTTCATAATCATGATAAGTGCTTTGATGAAGGGAATGGGCTATGAGTTGATGCAGAATGACAATGTCATTTACTATGCCATAACGCAGTTGAAAATTAATGAGTAAAATATCCCACTCATGATCTTGAGTTTGAAGCTGGGATCATTCATTGAAAATTTGGTGTCATTAACACTTTGGGGAGAAGTGTGAAATATTTGCAGATCAAAAAAGTATCATATATATATTCACACAGAAAGAGATGAATATGTGCCAATGAAGATGGTTAGAGCTAATCAAGGATTACGACTGCCCAATCCATTCCCACCCTAGCAAAGTGAACAAGGTAGAAGATTCACTTTGTAGAAAGGACCCAAAATTCGTTTATTTTTTAGAATTGAAAATTATCCAATATTCTTAGATTTGATGAATATAGACATGAGAATAATAAAAAAGGGAACCTAATCCATCCATTCAAAAATGATTGCTCAGCCATATCTTTTGGGACACTTAAAGGATTCTAAAAAGGATGATGTGGGAATTCAAAAGAAAGTCAAAACTCTAAAAAATGGAAATCCTTGGGGTTCAATGTTAATGAAGAATGAATTGTAAGATTTGGTTCCAGATTATGTCTTCCATCAAACCAAGTGTTAATAAAAGAGCTTTTGTATAATGCATGTAGTTTTAATTTCTTCATACACCCCAGAAACACAATTATGTATTGAGATCTCCAAGGAGAAATATTGGTGGGATAAAATTAATAAGGGGATCTCAAAAATATACATCAATGTGCTTAGTATGTTAGAAAGTGAAGGCTGAGAGGTATAAGATTGAGGGGATTATGGAACCATTACCCATACCAACATTGAAATGAGAAAACATCACTATGGACTTTGTGACCAGACATCCGAAGAGATCCTATGGAAACAATTATATATGGTTTATTTTGGATCATCTTATAATGACTACCCACTTCATTGAAATTTGAGAGGATTTCTCGTTCGATCAACTGGAATAGATATAAATAAGGGATGTTGTTATTATTAATAGAATAACACAATCTATTTTTTCTGATCGAGATCCAAGAATCACCTTTATGTTCTAGAAGAGACTCCAATACGCTCTAAACACTGAGTTGAACATCATCACAACCTATCACGCTCAAACTAATGGTCATCCTGAGAAGACTATTGAGAAACTTGAGGACTTGTTGAGAGATTTCTCAATGGACTTAAAATGTTTATGGGACAAATATATTCCTTTAATGGTGTTTTATTACAACAACAAATTCCACTCAAGAATCCAAATGGGGCTATATAAATCCATTTATGGGAAGAGGTGTCGAACATCGACATGTTGTGATGAAGTTGGGGAACAAAAATATCTATGTTCAAAAATGTTCAAAGGAATGATGGAGAATGTTAAGACTATCCAGCAACACATCAAAGTAGCTCAGAGTCGACAAAAGAGCTATATTTAAAACCCTCAATGAGACCTAGAGATTGATGTTGAAGATGTGGTGTTACACTATATATATCCATGGATTATGTTTATGAGATTTGAGAAGAAGGGAAATCTTATTCCAAGGTACATTGGCCCTTTTGTGATCCATGATCGCATCGGGGAAGTTGCATATTGACCAACACTCCCACCGAACAAGTCTCAAGTACATGATGTGTTTCATATATCACTCTTAAGGAAGTACATAGAAGACCCATCACACATTATCAGTATGGAGGTGGTACCATTGGAGAGTGACCTATCCTACGAAGAGAAGCAGGTGAAGATCTTAGATCATAGAGGAAAATTTATAAGAAATAAGACAATTACACTCATCAAAGTGTTGTGAAGAAAATACAAGTTTGAATATGCAATATGGGAACTGATAGAAGTGATGAGGAAGAGATACCCTCATCTATTTTTGTGTGGGAAAAGGAAATTTTGAGTGTGAAAATTCATAAGGGAGAAGGCTGTAATGACCCAAACATTTATGAATATAATACAATTTATTTTAAATTGATGTTTTATGAATATAGGAAACACATGTTGTCCTTTTATTTTATTATATATAGTGGGATTTAAATGACCATTAAATATCCTTACTGTGGGTAATATAGTTGTTGAACAGTGATCACATGACGAGTATAAATATAGGGTTTTGACAAATCCTTTTGACACATACAAAATATGTGATGTCCCAGACTAGTAGGATCATACCCTATAAATCCCATTATTGAAGCTTTCAAGGGAGATATTATTTTTAGGCCTTAACATAGACCATTAAAAATCCTATATCCAACAACATAAGCATGAGAGAAACCGTTTACTAGAGAAGTTCAAGCTCAACAAGATCACGACCTAAACTATGTTCCCTGAACAGCCCCAAGAAAGCCCCACCATCACAAACCTTTATCATAAGGAGTATGATGGTGTAATAATGTGATATATATAAAGACTCTGTCATTATAATTATTTTTGTATACCAAAATAAAAATACTTTCATTATATTATTATTATTTTAATTTTTTTTTAAATAGTATTTTTGGTTAATGTTTGAATTCAATTAAGGAATCTATTTTCATGAAATAATGTATTTTTTAAATAAGTTAGATTTTAGCAATACATTATTATTAAATTTTATTTTTTATATAATAATGATCATAGAAATTTCATGATGTCAAAAGTAACTTTTAATATGGTTTGAAAACTATTTTTTCCAAAACCCGTCCATTTTTGAATAAATGATAGTTCTTATTTTAAAAGTAAAAATTCAAATTTTTTGAAAAATATTTAGCTAAAATTATTATTATTTTTGGAAAAAAAATTATGAATTTATCAAATAGTAAAAATTTCATATGTTTTTGAGACAATCAATTTTTTGGGTAAAAATTAAATTTCGTAAAAATATATAACGTGTTTTATGACATCATAATGACCTGATAGTGATGTAATAAAATACTATAAAATGTATCTTTTGCAAGATATTTCTTTCTAATATAATTTAATTATAGTTTTATTTGATTCATTTTATAAAGCCTTAGTGAATCATCCAAGACATATAAAATATTTTATGATTTTAAAATCATTTCCTTGAATGTTTGACTCACATCCACATAAGCGAGGGAAATTTTTTAATATATTCGGCCTTTATCCCTATAAAATTATTTATATCACTACATTTTCTAGAAACCAAGGGAAAACCCAGGGGATGGTTTTTGGTTTTGAATATTTTAGTGTGTAGTTTCAAAAACAGAAATAATAAAGAATTATCTCACATTTCCTATATGAACACACACAAGAACCCATTTATCTTCACTCATACTCTTTCAATATCAATCATCCTCTTCCCCCAACTAACTAGAGTCCTCCAAAGGTTATCTCAAACTCCCAATAAGACTCCCCCAAGCCTTTGGAATCACACACCGAAGTTAGGGATTCCTCACCTCCTCATCAAATTCAGGCACCTTTTTTGAGAGTAGATCATTTAATTTCAATTTCATGCATTGAAATTAGTTTTTAATCATTACCATACTATCCAATAGATGTTTTTTAAATTAGGGATCATTTATAATCCCCCATTTGGATGCTTACCTAAGCTGTTAGTATGCCCAAATTCTGTAAGGTATTTCTGTCTTTTAATTTCAATTCAAGAATTTATTTTATATTGTGCATATAAATTCCATTTCATATGTTCTGATATAATGTCCGTTTCAGGTATAAATTATGAGATACCCATTTCACTATCATCAACCCATTTTAAAAATTTCTATTTGACATTATTATGCTGCTAAAATTTCACTAGGAGTTTCCATTCCAAAATCATCGTGTAGTGAATACCATACCCATTTGTCTATCAAAGGTATTCAACTTTATTTTCATGTACATATTGATTGGGGACATACATGTATGTATTACAAATTCATTATTTTGGGATGAAATTTTTATTTTTAATGAATCCATGTTATATGATCTACAGTCACACAAAAATAAGAAAATGAAATGATTATGAATGGTGAGTCCTGATAGCGCTTCAATGCATTGGTTAATGATTAGTATCATGAAATTACACGTGAGATGAGGGTTTAATCGTGATAATTCATGTTAAATTAGAGTTTTTTATGGTAATTCATGTGAACTGAGGGTTTACTCATGGTAATCCATGTGCAATGATCCTTGACTCATGCAAATCTCATGTTGTATGTTGTGGCCACATTTCCACGTTATGAATTGCATGATATATCATGCCTTTATATTCATGTTTATTTTTCTATCCATTGATATAATTATTGACTAACATTTACTGTCCTGATGTTATTCCTTGTTTATTCCCTTACTCGGCTTTATAGATCACCCCTTTCATATGTCTTTCCTCAAGATATCACATGCATTGTTAAGTGTGAAGGAATTTTGTGGTCACATAAAAAAAGTATTCAATAGAGATATTGTATTTTATGTTTTTTGTAGTTACGTAATGGCCCTAAGCCCCAAAGAAACTATAATAATCGATTATATGGGATGTATTCAGTGTACTTTCATGTAATAAATCATGTATTAATATCAAATATATAGCATGGTTGTTATAAATGAAACATTTCATTTGTCTTTTTTAAATAATGTCTATAATAACCCTTTAAAATTAATTAAAATAATCATTTAAAATTGTTTAAATTTAATGGATGACATAAAAATTTCTAAATAAATCATTCTCATAAATAAAATGTAACTACCATTGACAATTCTGAAAAAAATTGACATGGAACAAAAATAATCCCTATCAAATAGAGATATAAGATCATCTATTCTTAAAAAAATAGATTAATTCAAGTCCCAAAGAGTGGAAAAGATGGAATAAAATGTAGAAAATATTTAAATATTCATTGTTTAATAAACTATTGGGAGTTTATGTAGGGTATATTGTAACATTACTTTAATGAAAATTTTAGAAACCCAAAAAAATTGAGATTTTAAAATAAATTATTACCTCGTTGATAGAATATAATTTGTATCCCATTGATAGAGTAAAATTAAATTGAAACATAAATCATCATGAATAAATATATATTCATTTTAAATATATAATAATGGAAATATATACACCACATCAAAATAAATACGTGTATAGTACCAAATATTTTTCAATTGAGTGAAAATTAAGACAAAATTAATTATGAATAACATAAAATTTAACTGAGAATCAATCATTAATGTGATTATATTTAACAAATTGAAATCGAAAAATATCATGTGGAAATAAACCTTTAAATAAACAGAGTTAATTCCACACATAATAATAGCATAACATAGTTGATGAATTAGATTTATAACCCAATAAATGGAAATTGAGATAAGAACCCCCTTACATCAAGTTTGATTTGTCTAATAAGATATTTTACCACCATGTAAAATAAATTTAGATTTATTACACATAATTACTAGTATTTTAATATATCACACCTCCAAATTGGATTAAGGAGTGATGAAAGATATATTATATATTAGTTGACATACACAATATTGAAATGGAACTAAATAAAAGAAAAGGGCCTCAAGAACATTTTGGTGATGATTTTCCCTTTTAATGATAAAACCTCCAAATCAAATAAAAGTAAACAAAAGAACATTTATATGATTCATGAGTAAAAAATATTACTCCTAACATAACGAAACCAAAAGGCCATATCATATTACAAGCTAAAACAAAAAAGGCATACTTATGATGGAAAAAATGAAAAAAACTCAAAACCCCAAAGTGATAATAACTAGGGTCACACCACAAGATATATGATCCCACTAAACATTCCAATCCAAAGAATCAAAAAAAATCACCAATGATGTTAGGTACCATTAATTTAACTATGTATTGATAGATGAAATCAAAAATCAATCAAAAGTACCTATGTAGGGGTGGTTTTAAATTTAGAAGGATTTCCCTAATGACTTCCTAACTCATTCCACATGAGAAAAACATGTTATAAATTTTAATAAAATAGTTTTAAAGAATTTTACACAATATATATCAAAATTATAAAAACATTTCCAATTAAATATTCATTAAATCCTTTAAAACGTTTCTCTTTTGATTTTAAATATTGTATTCCATGTCCACAAACACATGCACAGAAAAACACACACTCCAACGTGGTGTCACTATTAATGGTGGAACTTCACGTCCAAACTCTTTCAATTTTATGGTGGTAATTAATGACCACTATTTATCCCATTAACCTCTCACACAACCATTTATATGATTTTCAAGACAATTCATTTAGATCAAGAAATTAATTATTTAAGGAATTTAAACTAATAATTTAAATTCACCAGAAAACTACTAAATTGAAAATCAAAATTTGAAATTAATAAGTAATAGGATTTTATAAAACCTATATTAATTAAAAAAAATTATAATCCATTTCAAATAAAATTTTTCCAATAAGATTCATACAACGATTTCAGAACCATTATATAATAAAAAGTTAATTTAATCTGAGGCATCATGTTTTAAATCATGTAGTGTCGATAGAGAAAACATATAACCCACACGAATTGGTGAAAACAAATAAAAACGCAACTGAATCAAAAAAATATGATGATAAATCATGTTCCACTAACATGGACCAACATTGTATCTTCATTAAAACATTCCAAACACATTGATCTATCCATAATGGGAGAAATATATTATTTTAAGTTAGAGAATAACCTTGTATCTATGAACTACAAGGATGAAAATGCACATTTCAAGGAGTTGAAGTCACTAACAAACATTGATTATTGTAAGATTCAGTCCCAGATTTAAAGATATTTTCCCTCAAAATATGGGACCAAAATGAATTAAGGTTATGTTTAGATTAGTAGAAAACTGAGTTTTGAGAGTGTTAATTCATTTTAGATTAACTTTTTAGGGATGGATAATAGTAAGTTTCTTTGTTAGGTCGAATATTTTGGAAATTAATGTGCTAAAAATGTGGTGATTCTATATTTAGGCCTTACCTCATATGGTTTGCATGCATGGTCTGATAAAACCTATGCTAACTATTCATTTACCATTATTTCATGATTCATGGTTTCTCTTATCTATCCTCGTTGATTGAAAATAAATTTATTCGAACCATGTGCCTACTCAATAACCATATTCTCCCCTTAAACAATTTCCTTGTGATGTTTCATGGTTTTTGTATCTATTCAAAAACCATAAACATTCAGAAACACCTAAAAACATGTCCAAAGCCCTTATTACATCTTGAAAATAACGTAAACACTATATAAACTCACAACACATGAATAAATATTCATTACCTGAAATTATGGGTGATACATTCTCCACACCATTGGCCTTTATATCCTCGGAATGTAGAAATCCCATGTTGTCCTATATGTGTTTAGGCCATTGGTCCACAATTTCCCTCTCACGCTACCATCTTTAATCATGAATTTGAACATTTCTCCCTTAAACCTACAAAATTAAAATGATTATCCCATGAATGATGCCCTATTTAATCCCTACAATCTATTCCAACACATGAATCAACATAGAATTTTGTCCTAGGTTAATGTTATCCTATCGAATCGCATGGTCAGGATCATTTTGGTAAATTATTAACTGAGATAAATGGAACAAATTCAGCACTAAAAAACAATTTTGGAAATTACCACCAATATTACACCTAAAAAACTCAATCAACTATCTTAATATGGAGTATTTGTTATGTATACTACATTCCCTACTTACTAAAACTATGAATCTCAAGCCTTTGTGAGATACACATGATCAATAACCTAAAACAACCACAGTCATAGATTATGATCTATATATTATTTCTGATGACATTGATCCATATCCATCCTCTTTATAATCATCTATATATTCTCTATTTCCTCTTGCGTAATGATGTGTCTAATTAGTGAATTCTCAAATGTTTCCACCCAACAATGTTGAGAATGAAAGGGATTCCCATGCAATGCATCAAAAGGATCCTTATGTATTAGGACATAAAATTGTTATTTTAGGAGAATGACACTAATTTTTAATTCTCATCACATGACCCACCAAAATCAATTTTACAAACCCTAATCATTTCTTCCATCGTTTTGAAGGTCCGTTCAGACCATCTATCTAATGGGGATAGTAAGGCTAACTCATAGTCAAATGTGGTTAAATGGATTTCATTACATAAGTCTAAATGAAGAAGTAATCCTAGAGTATTTGTTTGATATATATGAGATTGTAATTCCATGAATATTTATAATTTTCAAAATACATATTTTTTATATGTATTTCAAAATATTAGATTCATGAATAGGGATGAAATGAGTTGAATTTGTGAGTAAATCCACTATCACTCCTATAAATCATGTATTCTATCCATACATGTTAGACCTATTATAAAATACATATATCTTGTCCCCTATTCACACAATATCGGTAAATACTACAACATACATCCTAGTCTTTGATTATCCACCTTTACCAGCTAATGGGTGAGGTATCTCGAGACATACTTTTCTACAAATCTTCTCATTCCAACCCACCAAAACCATGATCTAATTTTTTTATAAATTCATGAATACTAGGATGAAACTACCACATCAAATTATTTAATGTAGTAAGAAGCTATTCTATACAAGATAAAGGTACTACTATGTGATCACCAAAACACAACAATGAATTCTCATCTGACTTCCATCCCTCAATGGTCACCCCACCATTGAGTTTTGACCTCTTAGTAACACATTTTGTATTGGGTGTATGGGAAACTCTATCCTACCCATCCACATCATGAAAAAACATAACTAGTTGGAAAACTTCAACACTACATTGGTTAGATCATTCTAGATGGATATCCACTTTAAATTTCATTATTTGTGACTTTTCTAAATAATCATTAGACAAATCAGTATATGAATTACTACTCACTGCATTCATCAAAAATTTCCCTTTACCCTATGTATACATATGAAAAAGGCAAACATATATAGATACTCTATCCATATGTTATATATTAAATTAAAATATCTCTATGATAAAAGGTGTTTCAAACTCTTATAATCTGAAAATAATAGAAATTTACTAAAAAAGAGGAAATGACACCACGTATTCAAAGCATGGACCATAAAATATAATTCCAAATAATTTTATGCGTAGTTATTATAATCAAAACTCAAATTATAATGAACTATAAGAAACCACATAATCTCTACAAATGAAAAAACATCCCAAAATCAGTATCAATGAATCACTATAGACTACATATCATTATCCATACTCTATATACAAGAGGGTTGTTGCTGATGTAACTTTAACTAAATTTCTCAAATGTGTTTCTGACATTTGATGTATCTTTAGAAATTAATTCCTTTCCTTATACAATATTTTATCAATAAGTCCAAATGTAAAAAAATCACATACAAAATTTTGATTGTATTCTTCTAAGACGTGGAAACTACGTATCTCAATTATAGTCATTGATTGTTTCCAAAAGATAACAGCGTCTATATTTTTCAAATCTATAAAAAACACATTTTTATAAGTTTAATGGTTATAGAAATATACCCAATATATCTAGAAATATCACATTAATAACTTGGAATATATACAATATTGATACAAGTAATCTAATATTAGCAATATGTGTTCCTCAAGATTTTTTTTTTCCCTATAAAACATAAGTATATCAACATGAAACCCCATAATAAATGAATATAGAGACATTTATAATATTAAATTCAATAATTACATATAAAAAATAGATCAATTTTAAGAATAAAAGTCAATAAAAAATTCTTATGATGGCAATATCTTCTTCTAAATACATTCTTCAGATTAACCACCTTCTGATGATGCAATTGGTGACATCCTAAATTTATGTAAATTATCAAGAACAATTGGGATCCCACCAATTTAAAAAATATATCATCAATATGTGGGAGTGGATACCGATTATTATTTGTAACTTGGTTAAGCTAACCATATTACAAACAATTTATAGGAGTTCTATCCACATTCTTCACAAGCGGGAATGATTCTTCCCACAATGGAATACTTGGTTGAATGAATCCTTTACATCCAACTCCTACAACTAAAATTTGAATTCCCTCAATAACTTTTGTGTCATATAATAAGATAGGTGTGAGATATATCTTTTTCCTGGTAAGAGATGAATCATAAACCACACTTTTCGTTTGGGTGGAATCCAAAATAAATTATCTGGGCAAACATCAGGAATATGGTCAATAATATTTTGAAATGTTCAATTCCCAATATCATCAAAAATTAATAGTATATAATTCCAATTTATTTGATATGGTTTCAAAAACTGCTTCCAAATATCTAGATATACTTTCATTTGCATCCCAATATCCTTTAAATAGATTCTCTACATCATGAAATAATGTAAAAATAACCTTTCATGAATACTAGTTGATCTTGGACATGAATTATATCAATCAATCCATAACTAAAATAAATTCATATAAATACTTCTCATGCATAAATAAATCATAAATAAACTTGTCCCCATCAATATTTATAGAAAAAGAATTAAACATGTAGGAATGACATACATTTTTCTTAAGTGGTGTTTGATGTTTGATAAATAGAATCATCTCAACATTTAACAACATAGGATAAAAAATTTGAGAAGTAATAAATAACAGAGATATACCCATATCATCCAAAAATTTCATAAGTTTGTAATTAAAAAGAATCATACCAATCACCATCTAAAGAATAGATTTATTATCCATTACCATTTCTATAACTCCATATAATTTCTTACTCACTACACTTTTCTCTTTATTAACATATTGAAATTTCACTGGTTAAGGATTGATTGTGTTCCAAGAATAACCTTGGATCGCTCTATTTTGATGATGGGAATTGTTTTGTTTCACTCTTGATTTGGATGAATAATTTTTCATAGATACATGATATATGTCCCCAGAACCTAACCATGGAGAAATATTAGAATATAATAGAATATGTCCCATATTGTTGTAGTTTTGAAATGCTAGAGGAGGTACCATAAAATATACCTTGATGTTATCTAATAAACAACACTAAAACCATCACAACATTATTTTTGGATGAGGATAATGATTTACTGATCACATGCTTTGATTTTGAGGGGTCCCACCACCCTGGATATATGCGTATATCGTACAGTTATTCTTAGAATTAGATTTCACAGTTGTTCTTGAATAAATAATCACTCTACCTATAGTCATATTTATCAAGATATTCATTTATACTATCTTATATATATTAACCATCTTTGTATTATCTTTTATACAAAGCTTGAAAATATTTGAGAATATATATTGTAATAGTATAAAACCCAAAATCCAGGATCTGGTGCTAATATCATAAACATTACATTATTGGATTTAATACCAATAAACATAACCAATATCAAACATCCAAAACATAAAAAATCAACTTAAATATTCAATTACTTTAATGAAAAATGACCTTATAGTTTTAGGGTATTAGATTATTTGGAAAAGTTATACATATTAGATGTAAATAATGAAATGGATTATAAAAATCAATATAATCACATAAAATTTATTCATGCCTAGCATCATTCATATATATTCCATAATTAAAACCATTATTTTTTATCATAGGAAATAGAAACATCAGAAAATGATCCTCTATGATTCTTAGTAAGGGTGGATAAGGGAGATCTCAATGATTACATAATAATAACATGAGAATAAGGGCATAATAACATGAACATAATATATAAAAATTTACCCTACATATAATAGATTACAATATTGATTCACGTAATAAAGATTTTTAGTTCATTATACATGAATCATAAACAAAATATATATGATAGAATAAAATCTACGTATGAAATAGAATATATTGTGTACACATAAGCATGGAAAATATTTTCTATAGTAGTCAATATTCATTTAAAAAAGATATCCTAGTATACTAGGTTCACTCCCAAAACTATTATATTAGTAATGGCTCACTCTCAATATTATCATAGTGGACAATTTCCCTTATTGAACTGGGGTCAATCCCTATTCCAGTAGTATTTATCTCAAGAGATATCAATATTTTTACAATAAATTGGATGTAGATATAGGTTCCACCCATCAAATATGGAAAATCATAATTTTTTTTCACATGATGATAACTCATTGATCATATCCATTTCCATGAAAAAATGGGGTTCAGAAACATTTTACCACGGCATAACCAATGAAAAAGAAATGGGTTTTAATTTTTTTTATCTTTTTACCCTAAATATAAACCATACAGAAAAATAATTAGTATATAATCATTAGTTCATATTCCAAGTATATATTACATAACATCAATAGATTTTAACTAATATAGAAGATGATTTTTAATCATAAGTTGGAAAAATTTTGAGGAAAATAAACTTTTCCATTTTAATATCACATATCTTCTTAAAAAAGATAAGCAATTACAAATTAAAACATATTCATTGAAAACAAAATTTATATCATTTAAATGAACCATCATAAAAATTAGGAATCATGATGGCTAGAAAATTCACTCATTTAATTTATGTTAAAAAAAATCCATCTGTGTATCATTCAAAAATTTCACAATGTACATCATTTGGCAAATGAAAAAAAAATCATGTTAAAAATATTTTTTAAATAGTTAAAAATGAGTAAACATAATTTTAAAACATTATCAGGTAAAAATTAGAAATATTCCTATAAAATAAAGGAAATGATAAAAAATTTCCCCTACATATACTTAAACATAAACAATCGAGAAAAATGATGAGATTGTGAAATAAACCCTCAGCACTTCGGTAATTTTTTTATTGTAGCCCCATTATATAAATAAAATAAAATGGAAAATTAAATAAAATGATGAAAAATATATTTATGATATAATATAACTAAGGGGTAGTATATATACAAAAAAAATAAATTATGTGGTGAATATTTAATATGTCTCTCAGAAGTGAATGTGAGATGAGAAACCCTTACCTTAAGTCAAAATCATAACTTACACCATTTATCCTTCTAGATAATAATAAATTGTTTATTATTAACTATATTAATAATAATATTCAGATTAATAAAAAATATCATAAATTCAGGAGAAGGACTTTTAATTTTTGGGGGAAAATACTTTTTTGGATTAAATTAAAAATATCATAAATAGAGGATTATTGATATATAAACATAATCACTTGGTTTTATTTATGATTTTTAGAAATTTTATAGCATTTAATAACATAATAATTACTATAAAATATCAATAATGTAAATTTTTAGAACTATTCATGATATTGAATATAATAATATCCAGACAACTTATTAAATCCGAAATAATATTTTATTATATATATATTGGGTATTTTTAATATATAAAATAATTTTTGCACCATATTTTCCTCTAATTATTTTAATTTAATCATTTTTAATATTATTTATTTTAATTCTCTATTACATGAAAGATTATTGCATTAACATCGTTAAATAATTTAATATAATTATATCAAATCTAAAAATTAAAAATAAATTACCATAATGAATATAATTACTTTATATTTCAAAATACTATTTATTGTTGAATATATAATTATTATTACACCATAATAAAAATATTACACATATTCGAAACAAGAGTGTCAAATGTTTGGCATTTCATTAAATATAATACTATAAAGGTAATAATCATATCCATGTTGGCCCAAAAGTAAAATATTTAATCCTTGAGTGATTATGTTTTAGATATAATCATCACAGAATATATTTTTGTGTCATTTAATTATTCTTATCATTTTATTTATGACCAAAATTACATAACATTCCCTATATCATGGTAAGATAAATTTCTTATTTTACTATTCATATCTTTAAAAAAATGAGAACTATTTATTAAATATAGACCTTATTATTTGAAATACTGATGATATTTTTTAAAATTCAAAACATAATAATTAATGAATTTTATTTAAAATTAAAACAGTAACCCCACAAATTTTTTTTATAGATTCTCCTTTACAATATAAAATATATTTTATACTAATTTAAAGAATAAAACACATTTAAAAAATAACAATTATATTATTTTAAAGAATACATAATTAAAATTATTTATTTTTCCAAAAACTAATATTAACTTGTAAATACATTATTGTAAAATACAGTTTTAAACAAAAATATAATTTTTCACTATTCACCAAAAATGAATCCCTTTAGAAAATTCTAAAAAACATCTGAATTTACTTCTTACATGATGAAGTAAATAATGAAAATCATTTTCTAAAATACATTTTCTATAACTTCTATAAATACTAATATACACTCATAAAAATAATAAAAACTCATTTTTTGAAATGTAAAATGACTTTGATAAAAATCCAGGTTCTTATTTAAAAGGAATAAATTAATACATTAGAAATTAGTAAAAACATTATATATCTCATAATTCCAATAATATTATTCAATCCTACATATTAAATTTCTAGGTTATAACCATAAAAAATAAATAAAAATATTTCATTGTTTTTCTAAACTTGGTGTAGTGTTTCTTCAATGCAATAATCAATATTTTTTAAAATAATGTGATATTACCTTATCCCCCAATGTAATTAATTTTTTTTATAATTGGAACAAAGTATTTTTAACCAAGGGGTTGAATTTTTTTAATACCTTTGTTGAAATCTAGAGTTAAAAAAATGGTTTATGATGATTCCCATTAAAAAGGTATAAATAAAAGAAAAAATGTCACCTGAGATAACACATACTAGGTTTCTGAATATGGGAATATTAATGGGAAGTGAAAATATGAATATGGAAGAAAAATATAAGACCCAAGGAATAATAGAGTGTGATAGAGAACATGGTCATGAGAAATTTAACCATAAAAATTTCATAAATCCTTGATGGGTTAAAATTCCATTGATTTCTCTGTAATAAAAGTAAAAATATAAAATTCCTATCTAAAATTCTTTATCAAAAACATGATGAATTATTTTTGAAACCAATACTATTAATATAAGAAAATAAACTTATATGAAATGTATATTTTCATAATATTATAAATTCCCACTAAATATTCATATTTTTCACTAAATAATTATCATTTAAGATGAATTTTTCTAGCTCAAAGCTCTGAAATGAACATTAATGGATCAAAAAATATAGAAATTAATATCCACATATTTCTCCTCTCTTTAGAAATTCATCAAAACAAAAATTTCTAGGATAATATTTTTTAATTCACCAAAACTAAAAAACCTATATATTATTAAAAACTACATTAATTTTGAAATTTCAAAAGTAATACGTAAAGTCCAACATAGATAATTCAACAAATAACTATCCTTAAAATTAATCACAAATATTGTAGAATATGATTGGAACCCAAATATCCTAAATTTTTGATAAAATATTATTCCATGATTATTTTTACCCCTAAATAACATCAATCACCAATAATGTCTCATTCTAAAAATTTAATGGTCAAATTCAAATAATCTTCAGGATATGTTAATCACTTCCATAAATAACCTAAATCACTATGAATGAAAAATAATATCATATATGGTTCCAAAATATGAATCAAATGTTATTCCTCAAATAATGTCTTATAGAATTATATTTATCTTAATCATATTGGGTTCCCAAAACAGTGAATGACTTGAAAAAACATTAATCAAGTATCACTAAATATATTTCAAATCTCATGGTTATCTATTTCATAAACAATATTTTCCCAAAATATTCTTAATATTTATCCATAAAATAGTATAAAAAATGGAATTGAAGGTCATACAAACCATGACATCATGTAGTCCATTTATTGGTATTGCACAATTGTCGCCCTTCAATTGTGGGTTCAACACTCATTACCATTCCATATGAGATGAGTTTTCACCTATCCAGTGAGTTGTACATTTAATAAAAAGACAATATTTATAAAAGTAATATAAAATTGAGAAACATCATATAGAATATTAATAACACATAACAATCTCAAAAATAATAGAACATAAAATCCTTAATGGTAAACCAAACCTATAAACATATGTCCATAAAAAATTAAAGGAATTTATGTAAGAATAACATTTTCTATAAAACCAATACTAATCCTAAGGGGTTTATTACCCTAAATGTCTCCATAAATTCCCTTAATTATCTTAGTCATCCAAAAATTATAATAAGTAAATGGGTGTCTAAAACATTGAAATTATGGTCAAATAAAAAATTTTAAACCTATAATGGTATTCTTAACTTTTTAGATTACCACACCCGAAAACATCCTAATATATAATGATATCTAAACTGACCTTTGATACCAACTATAAAAATACAAAAAACACACACTCTTTAATCTAATGATAAAGACATAAACATGCCATTTTAATATTTCATCCTGATAAAAATTTCCCAATTTGAAACATCAAAACATAAGAAATCAACAGAAATATTGGTTCACTTTTATACTAAAGAATATTATATGATAATAGTTTTATAGAATTAGGATATAATATAAAATATTGTGGTAAAATAGAAAACTGGTTAATAAAAATGTATATCATCTCCAAAAATTCCACCACAACTTTCTCCTTTCATAGACATCCTCTACATATAACCATTCATCGTTACCTAGGGAGATAAAATAGGAACAATTAGTGAGATGGGGTTCTTATTAAGTGTAGAAATGGAAGATATAAGTTATTAAATTAGAATAACATGATAATGAGGGTATATTAACATTTAATTTACATATCAAAATTATACCCTTCATATCATATATCATAATCTTGATTAATAGACTGAATCATTGAATTTCATAAGAAAAGAATCATAATGGAACTTGATCCATTGAAGAATATCATTGGCATAAGACAATGAATAATGCATACTAATATGTATAGAAAATAATTTACTTATTATTAAAATTCTACTTTTTTGATACTATCATAGTGGAATGAGTTGACACACAAAACCATCATAATAGTCCGAGTTTTCTCCAATGAATATCATTGTGTAAATTTTATCTTTCTAAACAAGGTTCATTCCCCAATCTAGTTCATTTAATATTAGGATATAAAAATCATTACCCAATGAATAGATTTGATATTTATTCCTCACCAATCACACAATTAAAAAGACATGTGTGTGTTCCAGTGGCTCATAAATCACTCATAATATCAGAACACAAGAAATGAAATTGGATTAACAAACAATTCATCACAGAATGACCCATGGGATAAAATTGGTTTCATAAACATTTTATCATTTCACCCTAATCATAAACCATCATGAAAAATAATAAAGATGGTATCCTTAGTTAATATTCCGTTTAAATATTATTTTACATTCAATGATGTCATCTTAAATGGATAATAATTTTTGTATGCCACTTGGAATAATTTATGTGGAAATTAATATTTTACATTTTAAAATATGATATCACTTAAAACAATATGTGTAACTATAAATTTAGAAATATTCTTTGAATATTATACTTTTATCATGAAAAAGAGTCAAAAAATAGTTTTAGATCACTGATATTGGGAAAAATTCTAATTTTGTACAAATTTAAAAAACATTCCTTACATATTTCTATATGAAAATCCATGAAGTACCTCATTTCGAAATTGAAAAAATGATTCTTTTAAAAACATTTTATAAAAGATAAAAAAATGTGTATAAATTATTTCAAACAAATATATGAGAAGGATAATAACTATTTTGAATTTTTTAAAAATAATTTTCATGGAAGAGAATTATTTTCCAATATAGTCTTAAAGATAAACAACTGTGAATACTGATGATAATGTGAAATAAACCATTACGAAATTCATATCATTTGAATCATATGTAACATCACAAGTAAATAAAGAATAATAAATTTTCATATTTATTAATATTTATGAATTAAACATTAATTTTACTTTAAAAGAGATGTGATGTTTGATGGTATACCCGATATGTAACAACGAGTTTCTTTGAAATCTTACACTGCACACAACGTTGAGTTATACTGAAAAATAATAATATAATATTATTAATTTAAATAGTAGTTAATGTCAAACAATTTTATTGGCAGGAATAAACATAACTAACTAAAATATGATTACACATTTATTTAAATGTTTTTACATTAATATAATAAAATTTAGATGCTTAAAATGAAAATGAATCCAATTTTAATCATAAATATACAAATATTCATTAAATGGTCAATTTACCACCTTTTGGTGGCGATCCTTTTTTAAATCTTTTTTATATTCACTTTCATGTGTTATATTTGACAAAATAAAATTTTTTATTAGAATCCGGACATCAAAATTTATATTGAATGAAATTTTGGTATTTTTCTGATAATGTTCATTTTTTAATGAATAGTGAAAAATACTGTATTTTAATTCGAAACTTCATTTTAATTTATTTGTGTGGCTATATTATCTTTTCAATTATTTTTAATGTGTAATTATATTATGTTTGTATCGTTTAATCCATTTAAGGTCATTGAAATTAATTTCCCTTTGAAATTGGACATAACAAGTGCAAGTCTTTTGATAGTTATTATTTTATAAAAACACACTCTTTGTTTTTATAATGGGAATTAATTTTAAATTAATTTCTACCACATATATGTTTTTAATTTGGAAAATGGATTCCATATTTGGAATCTGGAGGTTCAAATATATTATCTATACTAAATTAGGCTTCTTCTTACCCTACGTGTCACCTTACACTTCTTCCAGGTACCCTACCCTTCTAATTCCCTCCACTTTCCCATCCTCCCACGACACCATCGGCCTCCCCCGGTGCGCTCTCCCGTAATCCCTCTGAATTATGGTTCACTTCTTTTAGCTTCCTTCGACATTTTTTGCTTCTTTTGACATTCCTCCACTCTACATTAACTGCTCCAGTGATGCCATCCGGTGTTCCCACCTGCACGCTCTTCCCTTTACTAATTTGTTTTAGGGTTTCGAGCTACCGGACTGTTTTGACAAAAATAATCGATACAGTCTTCCAATTTTCAGTCACACCTTCCGCAACTCCATTCGGTTCCTGGCGCGCTGTCTACTATTACCTCCATATAACAGTTTCGTCCTACCAGCTGGATTCGACGAAGGTCAACCAAACAACCCTCATCCTCTTCACTAAGCAGTCAGTATTGAATCGTCTAGGTTTGGTTTCTCTCGATGCGAGCTCCCACCATTGAATAGATGTACATATTCCTCCATTCTACCATATGATGTTCGAATGAAATCTTAGTATTTTTTTCACATCTATTTTGTCTCATTTTTCACATCAGTATGCAACTACAATCCATGTATGGGTACATTTTACTACACTAGTTGACATTCAAATTGTATATTTTCATTGTAATTTATATATGTTTCTTTGATGTTTCTATATCTGTGGTTCATTTCAATCACAATACCGTGCTTCGTCAGGTTTAAAGAATATTTTGTCCGGATCTTGCATCTGTCTAATTTATATATGTTTCTTTGATGTTGCTATTTCATTGATGTTTCTATAACTTTGGTATAAGTGCCGTTTAGTGAAATAACTATACACTGCTTAACTATGGGTACCTTTTACTAAATTATGTGACATTCAAATTGAAGATTTGAATTTATACTTTCTATGTATTCTATATATTTTTTGTTGATGTTGGTATAACTATGGTTCATTGTAATCACAGTACTGTGGTTATTCTGGATTACATAAAATTTAGTCACGATTCCATCTGGATTTACTATATATATATTCGTCAATATCCATTGAAGGTATTCATTCAAACTGATTTGAAGATGTATTATCATACTAAATTGTTTTTAATTGGATATGCTATTTTCAAAAGATTCATTTCTGTATAATATATAAATTCTTCTTTCATGTTGGTATAACTTTCGTTTAGTAAAATCAGAGTACACTACTTATCTATGGGTTCCATTTACTGGATTATGTGACATTCAATTAGGATATTTAACTTTATATTTTCTTTGTAATGTATATATGTTTCGTTGATGTTCGTATAACTATGGTTCATTGCAATCACAGTACAGTGCTTATTCAGGTTTACAGAATACTTAGTCGCCATTCCATCCATATTCACTACATAAATATTCCCTAATATCCATCCAAGGTATTCATTCAATCTATTTTGCATATGTGTTCTTGTGCTGCATTATTTTTAATTTAATATGCTATTTTCAAATATATCATTTCTGTATAACATATATATGATTTTTTCATGTGGGTGTAAGTGTCATTCAGTAAAGTCACAGTACACTGCCTATTTATGTTTACAAGATATATCATATAGAATTCAAACATGCATTCTCCGTCAATTGTATTATTAGTATATTTTAAATTGAATCTACATACCAATAAACATATTTTGGTTTCATTCTAAAACATGACAATTAATCATAAAGACAACAAAACAAATATGCAGACACTTTCATGATCGAGATATGCAAGGTTGAAAAGGAGACTTTATATGAGAGAACGACAAATATGTACAGCAGTATTGTATTTCCTTGAAAACATTCCATAAACATACATACTGAATTAGAGGTTCGTAACTTCACAGGAAAATCACCCATGGACTACCATCAACATTGTTCTACTGCAACATTTGATTCAGTGAAACTGAATTCCAACTTGATCAGAGGAGCACACATACCACTTTCACCTATACCTACCAATAGTTATTAATTTTTCATTTTAACAAAATTTTCAGATACAGTCAATCTATTAATTGTAAATAATGTAATCTACATTACTCATTCTACATTTAAATTGAAAATGGCTCTAGATTTGGGATCTTGTTCACCAATTAGTGTAAGAACAAGCATTTGAAAAGGTGGTAGTAACACTATTAACTGTACTTCAAGTACATATCTGAGCATTTCAATCTTAAATTACATATAATCATTACGGTTTTTTTCATGTACTATGTATTCACCAAAGGAGGATCATTCATATCATTGTCACCTTTATCTTTGAATGGTGATTTATATTACACCTTCAAAGAACAATGATTATATATATTTATTTTACTATGTCATAACATTGTATAGTTTTTCAACTATTAAATTTGATTGACAGCTCATCATGGTTGTGCATCTTCATCAACAAGATCTACGCTCGGTAGCAAGAGAAAGAATATATCAGCATATAATGAAGAAAATTATGAACCCTCTAGTAACTACTCTGTCAACATATTTTTTTGAACAAAATAACATTTTGTCTCATATGTTTTGAACATTTAAACTAAATTTTCCTTACTTTTTATAGGTGTAAAGACTGAGGGAAACATTCCCACTTACCCTTCGAATGACTCATTATCAGAGTAATCACAGATCATGCCTTCATATTCTTTTCAATTATCACATAGTGTAATTTTTTGCATACTATGTTTAAAAGAGATACCATTTTACTACTTCAACTAGTTGTAACAAATCTTATATTCCCGACACAGGTGTGATGTATATTCTAATCATGTTGTATTCTTCTTTTGTATCTATAGATATATATCTCCATTCCTTCGGTAGTTCAAAGTAATTTGAATTCATAATTTACACTTGAAAAATATGTGTCATCTAAATTGAGTCATGATATTTCATAAAGAGATATAACGACTGGTGAAATCAATGGTTGAATTACTCATCGAAGATACTATTCAGGTTTGACCGACAACATAATAACTTGTTACTTTTTAGATATTTTATATGCATTTTATTACTAACTAAATGAAAATACTAATGTAGAAAGAATGAAACTACTTCACCTTGCAAAAAATGCAGGTCACTGTATTATTTTTACCTTTTACTATAATGTTATTCAAGTCATCACATTTTTATGAAATTTATAATTCCATGTTTATTTACACCATTCATTTAACCATTATTCACCAGTAGAATATTTGAATAGTGGAGATCCCTCTAATGTTTTCCAATACTGTGGTTCTATGTTTTGGTTTGATGAGAGAAATACAAAATGTAGCACCAAAGAAAACCCATGATTTGGTATATGTTACGCACTTGGTAAAGTCTCATTGCAATTACTACAGTCCTGTCCTCCATACATTCGAATGCTATACTTTAATCAAAACACTATTGAGGAAAGTGAATTCCAGGAATATATGCATATTTACAATTATATGTTTACATTCATGTCATTGGGCAGTAAGGTTGATAGATCATTCAATAATGGAAGTGCTCCAATTATATTTAGATTGAATAGAAAAAACTACCATCGCATAGGTAGTTTGTGTCAGCATGAGGTACAACCACCTAGGTTTTCCTAGCTATATGTTTATGGTTCTGCGAACGAGTCTCAAAATAGGATTCTGAACATCAGGTAATATTTAACATGTAGGTTAACACATTTACATGACTATCATATTTTCACTTCATTCTTAATTTAATTCACTTTCTAGTTATGACGGAGAAAATTCAAACACATTGGTCAATTATAATATTGTTGTCAACTTACAAAATATGCATCATGAAACAAATGTTTTAGCTCGTAATTTCAGAAGTGCAAAGGATGTTCTTGATTTTCATGAACATGCGAACATAAATTTGCGCCTTCTTAAGAGAAGAAAAATAGATGCAACGACATAAAACTTTCCAACTACTTCTGAGATTGTGACGCTTATTGTCAGTGACATTGAATATCTCAACTATGAAAGAGATATTATCATTCAAAGAAGAAGTGGTGATTTGAAGCGGATTGATGAGTATCATCCCTTGTACCTTCCCTTACAATATCCACTTATTTTCACAAATGGTCAAGATGGATATGTTGAAAACATTTTGCATCAATCTACATCTATGAATACATGGAGAAAGGTTCAGAAAGTAACAATGTGTGAATACTTCTCCTTTCACTTACAGTGTCGTTCAAGTGATATGTCAATATTACAACATTCAAGAAGACTGTTGCAACAATTTATTGTTGATTCTTATACACCGATAGAGTCTTCCAGACTATCCTTCATTTGCTTCAACAAAAAACGCTTCAGGGTTGAGTTTTACAATGGGTCGCAAGAAGATTTTCATCGAGGTGACCATGATGGGTAAGCATGCGGGAAGGTAATAATTTTAGCATCTACATTTACTGGTGGTCCCATATTTATGATTCAAAATTACCAAGATGCTATGTCAATATTCAATTGGGCAGGATATCCAGATTTGTTTTTAACGTTTACATGAAAGCCACTATGGCCTAAAATCACTATATTTGTATCACGTAACAATATTCTCCCTTTAGACTATCTGCAGATTGAATCCAGAATTTTCAATATTAAGTTTTACTAGTTAATGAATGATTTTCAAGATAGATGTTTCTTTGGAATGTCACGAGCATGTACCTACTTTAATACAAATTATTTTATGAGACATGCATTATCTTATTTAATAAATCTTGTGTTGAACTGTGTCATTTATATCATTACTTTATGTGCATTTGTTTGTACAGTGGAATTTCAGAAACATTGAATGCCTCATATACACATTTTACTATTTTTATGTAGAGAGAGAAAAATAGTACTCCTTCCTGCACTGACAAATTTGTTTCTGTTGATGTCCCAAAAAAATTTGATTTCCCAAAACTTCATGAAGCTCTAAAGAAGTTTATGATGCATGGACCTTCTGGTGATGCAAATCATATATCACTTTTCATGAAAAATGGAAAATGTACTAAATTGTTTCCATTTTTTTTTTGAAAGTACAACAGTTGATGATAATGGGTATGTTCTATACCAACAAAGAAATGATGGTAACATGATCGTGAAAAATGGTGTCCCATTGGATAATCGGTTTTTTGTACCATATAATATTACCTTGCTAATGAAGTATCAGGTTTATCTGAATATTGAATTTTTCAATCAATCTACTTCCATAAAATATATGTTTAAGTATATTTTCAAAGGAAATAATCGTGTAACAACATATTTGTATGAAACCAACAATACAGAACTTTCAGTCAATAATGTTGATGAGATTAAGATGTATTATGATTTCCGATACATCTCTCCTTGCGATGCCTCTTGGGGGATATTTTCCTACGATATCCACTATAGATATCCTCTGGTAGAAAGATTACATTTTCATTTAACAATCCAAAATAGTGTTACGTACACTGAAACTGATCATATTGAAGATGTATTGAGTAAGGCTAATATTTATAAATCAATGCTTAAAACATGGTTTCAAGCAAATATTTCTTACCAAGAAGGAATATGTCTCACATTTGCAGAATTTCCAACTAGATTTGTATTCCACCAATGTGAAAAAATATGGTGTCCAAGAAAGTAGGAGTATAGTGTTGGTAGACTATATTATGTGCCACCAAAAACTGGAGAGATATATTACCTGTGATTAATTCTCACAAAGATCAAAGGTGCAACTTCTTTTGACAGTATTAAAACTGTGAACAACATTATTCATGGTAATTTTCTTGAAGCATGTTCTACATTGGGACTTCTTACATATGATAGAGAATTTATTGAAGCAATAAAGGAGGTGTCAACTTGGGCTATGGGATGGTCTATGTGCAGACTTTTTTCCAGCATTTTGTTCTCAGACAATATGTCTCACCCAAACATTGGCTGGCATGAAACATGGGAGCTCCTCAGTGAAGACATTCTCTATACGCAACAAAATAGGCTACAAATTCCAGGTATATGTTGTAAAATGGGTCAATCTATATAATGTGAACTATGTAGTTATTAATTCGGTAACATTTACTTCTTTATTAAGACATTTTATGAATTAAATAACAATATTTCATGATTCCATTTAGATTTGACACTCACGGATCATCAAAAATAAATTTATTATTTTTTTGAAATAGAGAACCTACTACAGAGGAATGGTAGATCTCTACATTATTTTCCACCAATGATGGTTCCAGATTTTTACATTGTCTCTCAACTAAATCAATTGGTAGCTGATGAACTAAATCATAACAGAGACAGTTTTATGAATGAGTATCATACTTTGAAAAGTAATCTTACTGATGAACAGAATGACGTGATGACTACCATTATGTCTTCATTAACTGCATCCGCAAGAGGTTTCTTTTTATTACATGGTCATGGAGGCACAAGTAAAACTTATATTTGGAATGTATTGACATCTATACTATAGTCATAAGGTAATATTGTTCTAGGAGTTGCATCCAATGGAATTGCATCATTACTGCTACCATGTGGGAGGACAACACATTCCAATTTTCGAGTTCTAATATCTATTTATGAAAACTCTATTTTCAATATTCAATAGGACAGTGATGTCACAGATCATCTACAGTTAATAAAGCTTATTATTTGGTATGAGGCAACAATGATTCATTAGCATTGTTTTGAAGCTCTTGACCATACTTTAAAAGATATAATGTCGATAAAAAATGAAAATTCATCAAACTTTCCATTCAGTGGAATATCTGTTGTGTTGGGTGGGGATTTCAGGAAAATACTTAATGTCATACCAGGTGGAAACAGAAATGAAATAGTTTCCTCAAGTATAGCTTCTTCATACATGTGTCAACATTGTCGTGTTCTAAAACTGATAAGGAACATGAGTTTTCTTTCCAATTCTTCTAGAATTTTAGATGAGGTTCTTGAATTTTCCAAATGGACTTAAGATATTGGTGAAGGTTGTATTGCAGAACCAAATGCTAGTGAAACTAAAATTCCAATTCCATCCACATATCTTCTTACATGGACTAAAGATCCTATTTCTAAAGTTGTTGAACATACTTATCCCAACTTCATGTGTAACCATGATGATATTAATTATCTTAATGGCTATTCCATCTTAGATCTAACTCAGGTTATTTTTGAAGAAGTAAATGCAAACATGATGTCCCTAATGTGTTCTAATTGCAAAGATTATTTCAGATCAGATTCCATTTGTGATGCATGTTTTTATATAGATAAGCCGAAAAACATTTACACATATGATATGTTAAAGGGGATTAATGTTTCAGGGATGGTTGTCCATAAAATTACACTCAAAATTGGGGTTCATGTCATGTTTCTTTGAAATGTAGATCAGTCTGTGGAATTTTGTAATGGGACTCACTTGATTGTTACCCACTTGGGTGATCATTTCATCGGAGCAAGAATTCCATGTGACTATAATTCTGGATATCTTTCTTTCCTTCAAATATTAAATATGACACACTCCTATTGTCAATGGCCTTTAATACTAAAAAGAAGAAAATATCCTTTGACTGTTTCTTATGCTATGATTATTAAAAAAAGTCATGGACAATCACTATCTTCTGTTTAGTTGTATCTTCAAAAACCTGTGTTTTGTCATGGTCAATTATATGTTTCTCAATCTAGAGTCACATCACCAGTTGGTTTGAAATTGTAGTTGGTGATAATAATCCCACAACTCATGAATCAACGAAAAATATTATCTACAAAGAAATATTTCATAGATTGTGTTAGGTATATGTTAAATTATATGTTAGATTGTCAATGTTTAGTTATGCTCAACTTATTTATGTCTGATTTTATGAATCTCAAAGTTTCTGATTATGATCTCTTTGTACAAAAATTAAAACAACACATTTTTTTTCAAAATGTCATGATCAATTACCCTTCGGAATGATATCACACCTAATACCGATTAGACATTGAAGATAAAAATGTGTATTTTGAATTTGTGGTGCAACAAGTCATCCAGGTACTCTAATGATGTTATTGTGATTGATATGATTCTTAGAAATTTACAGGTGAATTCAGAATAAAAATAGACTTCATATTATCTTTCTTCTATTTCATTTCTCTTCTCATTTCAAGTATACCACATATTTTTCAAGTTGATTTATATGTCTTTAAATTTTTGACATTTATAGAAATTTATTTCTACAGAAATTGATGATACACTATACTATTACTAGGCATTAAATTCTATCAAAGTTCAAAAATATATTTTGTGAAGGGATGTGATATTTCATACAGAAGTTGCAGATAGATGCAAATCAAGGTACCTACTTAGGAACTAGACATGCATGTCGATTACTATTCACATCAATAACACATGTCAGTCCATGTGATACACCGCTACCAATTTTTTTTTGATTTTACTTCCTTCAAAGAAAAAATTCAGAGAAGGGTTCAAGAGAAAAAGTTAATAGGTAAACGTTTATTGATATTTCTTTAACATTTTATTAATGTTTCTAAAGTTTCTATATTGATCAATACATAATTTTATGGATTAGTTTCAACTATTTTTAGCTTACAGTACATAACCTTTTCTTCTTTCTTATATGGTTTAGAAATTATTGGATATTTACGTAACTCACATCCTCTTGATGCATTGGGTAATTCCAATTTCAAGATGAAAATTTTCTTATAAGATGAAAGGTTAGTCATTATAGCCTTTTAGGATCTCTGACCTGCTGTTTATATTTAACATTATGTGGTACATATTTTTATGCAGTGGGTTACAACTTAAATGCAGTTTATGGGTTGACTATGCTAACCAGATGTCATCTTACATGGATGAAAATATCGTTTCATCAAATGTTTTAATATTGTAACTTTTCAGAGTTAAGAAAATGAATAGTATTCTCTCTAATAACAGAATTCCTTATTTCCCTTTTGTTTATTCAATTCTTTTAAATGTATTAAACCAGTATTCCAACTGAATTCATTTTAAAACTACTTTCATACTCTCTTATACTTACAACTTCCATTAATGTGATGAAAATACTTTTCAATCTTGATATTGAAGATGTTTAATTATTCAAAAAATGGTGCTCTGGATACTTGATTTAATTGTGATTTTTGTATATGTTGTCTAATGTTTACTATATGATATACGGACATATTATGTTTAACATTTGAGTTGAATTTTTCAATATTCAGATGTAAATTTATAATGGAATCATAGAATCGATGTCCATCACCAACAAACCCATATTTTTCCTCTACACCATTTCTATATTGGGAAAATAAAAAATGCATTTTGGAAGTCAAGAATTGAGATCAGGTATGTAGTATATGACAAATTTAAAATTTTAATTATGCACTTTAATAATCTGGATGTACCAGTATAGTACTATAAAATTTCATTATCTACACTATTCTCAATGTTGTACATCCTACAAATTTCTTGATTTCCATCACCATAAAAAAATCAGACAACTCAAAATTGGTTCTATGATTCATGCAATTCTTGCATGGAAAAAAGTGCATAATGTTGATGGAAAAATTGGGTGCAACAACTGCAAGATATTTGTAACGTGAACCATTCGTGTGTTTTTATTTGTTCTTCTTCTTAACAGTTTATTAGTTATTTTTTATATCAATAGTAGTTAATTTTACATATCCTAAATCCCTTTGTAATCATATATATAAATCAACAGATTTAGTGTGCAGCTGCTTGTGACTGATTCCACAGACTCCTTATCAGTTGTCCTATTTGATAAATAAGTAATGCAATTTGGGACTAAAACTGATTCAGATCTATGAGATTATTTGATTTATGTACTACTAGATAATAAACTACCATGATGAAAAAATATGTTCAATTTATTTAAACTAACATTTACTTTTTTTCTTAAATAAGGCTGACAATGAGTACGATTTTCCTACTAAAATGACTATTCTCAAATCAAAAAAGGTTCTCCTGTCAATTGAAGTTTCAGATTATAATATTCAAAATCATCACCATTCAGTAGAATAAATCTCATACAAGGTAATATTCATTGCTGACAATGAAAACTGCACCACCAATTTCAATGATAGCTTCACAGAATTTCAGGTAGATTCTATTACATATTCATATTATTATTAAAAGGGACAGACTAAAAGTAGTAATTTGTGTTATTATTTTTATAAAAAATCATCAGATCAGTGGCTATAAAAATGTAAATAGTATGCATGAACATAGTCAGGTACAATATAATCCACTATCATCATTTTTACTTCCCTGTGTGTAAAGAACATGCAACTGGATTAATGATTTATTGTTCTATCATAGGATCATCAGAATGTTGAATCATTTCGACTTAGTTCAAAGGTCGACTCTATATTTGAAACATCATCTATGGTAACATAAATTTTTCGGGTATATTTATATTTTCTCCCTTAGAATTTTCTTTGCAAGCCTTTATTTTAATCCTACATTATAATTGCTCCTAGAACTGATGCTTCTTTTAACTATATTCTATATACAGAAAAACCTATTTACTGAATTTCTTAATGAAGATGTTATTGAGCAATATCACTATATCCCACCTGAAAGAGTCAGTAAAACAATTCAGGGAAAAAATATGGCAATACGAATGAATGATAAATTAAAATACAAAACAGAAAATAATGACTGATATGTTTTACATATATGAAAGGTAATACGATATCTGGTGATTGTATATTCTAATTTATTTTCATTCATGTGAATTTTTTTATTCATTATGTATTTCACATCAACTTTCACTTTCTTAATGAAGATGTTATTGACAAACATCACCATATCCCACCTGAAAGAGTCGGTAGAAAAATTCATGGAAAAAATATGGCAATCCGAATTAATGATAAATAAAAATACAAAAAAGAAAAGAATGACTGATATGTTCTACAGATATGAAAGGTAATACGATATCTAGGGATTGTATATTCTAATTTCTTTTCATTCATGTGAATTTTTTTATTCATTATGTATTTCACATCAACTATCACTTGATGTATTTCAGTGCTGGTGGGAGAAGGGGCAGGGAAGGGAGGGGGGCCTAGTGGGGGCTGGTGGGAAAGGGGATGGGCATGAAGGAGGGGCCTAGTGGGGTTGGTGCTGGGTAGGAGGGAGGGTGAGTTGGAAGGGGGATGTGCTGGAATGGGGTGGTAGTAAAGGCTTCTAAGGGGGGAAGGGAAGAGGATGGGCAGGGGGAGTGGGCAGGGGAGGGAGGACAAGTAGAGGAGTGGGGAGGGGAGGGGTAGAGTTGGGCATGGGGGTAGGAGGAGGAGGTGATAAGCTGGGCAGGGGGAGGGGAGGGGATGGGCAGTGGGGGAGGGGAGGGGTTGGGCAGGGGGAGGGGAGAAGAGGGTCTAGTCCGGGGGGAGAGGAGGGGAGATGGAGAGGTGAGGGCTACAATGTATGAGGGGCATGATGGAGGGGGTAGACTTAACGGTGGAAGGCAGGGGAGGGGCAGGGCAATGACGAGGGGCTAAGCGGGGGAGAGGTAATTTCCTAGGCACCAGGGATGTATTTATGTTTGTATCCACTTAAATAGTTTTTATTTTTTCAAATATATTATTGTTCATAGTGGATACTCAAGAGGGGGGGGGGGGTTGAATTGAGTTCCAATTAAAAATTTCGGTTTAAAAGATTTCTATTAAAATCCCCCAATTCAAAATAACAAGATAAACTGTAGTGAATTTTCAATACTGTAATGGTTCAGTTAGGTTCTCAAGAGATTGATTAGATCTCAGTTAATCTAATCTGATGATTATAATAGATTTTGAATCTAACCAACTGGTTTATAATAAATATAAACTCTTGCAAGTTTAACAATCATAGTAACTTTAAAATAGATTTATATTTAAAGTACTTAGCAGCAGAATATTCAAAAAAAGTTTTATCTAATATAAAAATGCAAACCATAATTAAACAAGAGGTTAAGTACTAAGAAGAGACTTATTCCTATCAAATAGTTTTATATGAACTATGATCCACACCCTGGATCCGGGTTTTACAATAGTGCTCAGACTATCCCGGTCACACTTGACCTTGACCATAGTTCTTCGTGGGAAAATTGAACAACAACACACATGCTGTCCAGGTCATACTTAACCTATACCACTATCCATAGTGGAAATCAAATGATTTAGAAATATTGAGTGGGGATATTAGATATCCTCTAGTAATGCTCATGAGTTTGTGTGTGTCTAAGAAGAATAGAAGCACACATACTACTCGAAATGTAAATAAACAATTCACAATAGAGCTAATAAAATATTGACGATATTAGAAGGATCTATGTGATGGAAATACATCTATGGACTCCTTTTAGATTGAGTAGATGTTATTTGAGTCCTTCTCTGAAATGTTTCTGAGAAACAGAGTATCATAGTTCTGTTCCTTGACTTCCTCATATTGGTTTTTTTGCTCGAGATTATAGCAATCTTTGTAGCACAGCAATGTCCCTTGGGTTCTCAGAAAAAAAATTCCTGTGTTTTAGCTCTCGTGCGAATCACCTTTCTACCAGCACTGTGTCACCAATTTTTTGCACATCCTTTTTTATGCGCTACTTTTTTCTTCCCTTTTATAGCTCATGCGGTCCGAAATAATGTATTATTACTTCTACAGGTGCGAGGTACGGTTTCCTGACATTAAACAGACAATAATTAATTAATAGAAGTTGCATTAAAATCACCTAATATGACCATTGTTAATAAAAAAATATAAGTAGGGTTTAGAGATATAGTGACTGGTTTCCATCGGTAGCTCTTAGTATCAATGAGCTTGTATCGGTGGACTTGAGTTAGTAGGTCTGTATCGGTAGCTATTACTCTTTATAATGGTAGACTATGTATCAATGATAGTGACTCTGTATAAGCAGCTCCTCTTATCTGTATCTCTTCTGTATAGGTAGCATTCTTGTATCGGTGGCTCTCTCCATCGGTAACTCGCCTATATCAGCAGTTGCTTGTATCGATGGATCTCTCTGTATAGGTAGACTTCATATCAGTAGTTTTCTGTTTGTATCGGTAGACTTGTATCAGTAGGTCTGTCTGTATCGATAGCTCTTGATATAATAGTAGACTCTGTCTATAGCTGATCTTTTCTTATCGGTAGACAATGTCTGTATCGGTGACTATGTATCGGTAGGTCTGTCTGTCTGTATCGGTAGCTCCTGATAGAATAGTAGATCTATCTATCGGTGATCATTGCTTATCGGTAGACTATGTATGTATCAGTGACTATGTATTGGTAGTTCTGTATCAGTGACTCAAAAACTTAATACTTATCTGTTCTATGAAAATCATATCCAGATTGAGATAGTATTATTTCAAAACATGTATAAACTAAGATAAACATTGATTAACATATTCCAATGATTATTTTTATATATTTGTCAACATAATTTATAATATATATATAGTATTATCAAGACATATTAAAATATAATTGATATTATCAAAACAGGTGAGGTCAACAATCCCCCCCTTTTTGATAATCAAAAATTATGGTATTATAATCCAAAACAATCTTGAATATATCAGTATAAAATACATTGGGTCTCACTTATCAGTGTTAGTAATGACATTTTCAAATGTATCAGAGAATAGAGTATTACATGAAAATGTATTAGAGGTATGAAACAACTATATCAGAGGTAAAATTATAAAACAAATGTACCAAAGGTAGAATATATTATACTCATATTTCTCCCCCTTTGTAATTAGTAAAAAGTAGTAAACAATGGATGAGAGAAGTAACATAAGGTAAAAGAGAATAAGATCATATATATTTCATGGGGAAAAAAATACAGATAAATACAATATTGAGGGAAAAATAGTACAAGTGATTCCTATAAAATGACCTAGCCACTATTCAATACACCTCCTCAGCATGTGATTTGGATTTTCCCTTGGAATTAGATGTAGATCAGGCTAGGTATATGCAGGTAGAGGCTTGGGAACACCAGTGATAATCAGACGAGGCTGAGCTACTGATATAGTGCCTGGCCTATAATGTGGAGCTCTCGGGGTGATCATAGGAGAGAAACTTCTGATTGCTTAAGATAGTGTCATCTGAGGAATGGAGGTAAACTGAGCAGAGGCAAGTAGAGCTGGAGGTACAATGATAGGGTTACTGTCTACATGAAAAAATGGCAGCAATAGATTCCTAAAGTCGATAATGATTCCTCATCCTCTTTCCATGGTAGAGATAAAGACATCCTTGTTCTCCATAAACTTGTCTAGAGCAGGAGTCAACTCCCTAAGCTTTCTTACTTGTTCTCTGAAAGCTTGAGTGACTGGAGGTAGTTTCATGTTCTCTAACAGAAGCTTGAAATGGGTGTTGAGATGATTATTGGTATAAACTTTTTGAATGTTGGGATCAATATTATCTTTGATTTCTTTTTGGGCAGCAGTTTCATCCCTCATATGCTCCTGAACAAATTTTTGGATATCTCTTGAGGTATACATCACCTGAGAATCAGCTGAGCTACTGGTACTAGCCTTACCGAGATCCTCTTTCATCACATTTCTAAACTGATCAATATTTATTAAATCAGTTTATGAACCAAGAGGTTTGACAGTGAATTCAATAGTTTCCTTAAAAGATTTTGTCAAATTATTTATCATCTTCTGGACAACCAAATATGGTGTACTAACATGATCATTGACAATCTTCTTAAAGGCTTCAAACACATCCAAAACCTTCTTTAATACACTCCTGGTATAATTTATGTCAGAAAAAACTTGGGTTTGGGATCTAAACAAGGTATGGAATGATTCAACAGATTATTTCAAATAAATAACAGCTTCTGCCCAAGTTTCAATCTGAGTATGACACACTTTGACTTCATTCACCATCTCTGCCACAGTTCTTGACACAATACATCAAAGAGAGAGTTAAAATGATCTTTCCATTTTTCCCAGCTCTTCAACAAAACTACTCTTTAAGTTTGCAACAGATGCAGTCCAAGTCTCCTTTAACTCAGGCTTTAAAGACTCAAGATTATCCTTAGTAACCAGATTTTCAGGCACAACTACAGGTGCTCTTTCATACAAAGTATCAATATTTCTTTGGGGTTGGTCATCGTCAAATCATGTTTAATCAAGTCCAAGAACCAAAAATCCTGGATCTTCAGACCAATCCTTTATCTCGTGATGAACTAATAAAGATCCAAGAATAACAGGTTTCTCCCCCTCAAATGGAGCTTCCTCTTATTCACCAAGAACTGCAACTATCTCCTCCTCAGAAGAATCATCAACAACTCTATCCACATCAGGTGTCCTAACTTGAGATAACTGAGGACTAGATGCAGGTCTGTCTACATCACCAGTTTTCTCAGTAGGCATTGAGGAGTACCCAATCAGTAGATTGAGACTCAAGTAGGTAGAAATATATGCTTCATTTTCAGATTCTTGTTCTTCCTCCTTCTCTGGAGCAGGCTGGTCTTCCTCATCAATAAGGGCCTTTTCATTTCTTACTCCCAACACAGTTTCTTTTCCAGAAGATACAACTTCAGAAACTGGACTTGGAGGTAATTCTGGATCCCCTCCAACATCTATAGAGGTATCCTCTTCATCAGTATCATCACGATAGTGAGGATCCTCTTCATCAGTTCCTAGACCTGGATCTCTTCTGTCTCTTTTCTTATTGGGATGGTCAACAGGGTTGATCTTATCATACACTTTATCATTATCAACAACCCATTGCCTTCTACTTGGATTCCATCCAATCATCATATACTTACAGATTGTGCTTTTGATGCAAAAATTGTTCCTCACAACTACGGTCTCATCTTGAGAATCAGCTACTCCTTTCACCTTGATCATTACTGAAATCAACATTGCAAAGAATAAATCATTTGATTTTGACTTAGTCTAGGTCATATACTCAATTTGGATCACCAACATCCTACAAAAATTTACCTTGACATCATGCCTTAGTAAATGAAATAAATAAATATCTTGGTATCTCAGATTTGCAAAGTCCCCTCTTCTTGGACTTAGCACATGTTGGATGAATTTGAACAACAGCTGGTTTTCTCCATCCATCTCAGCATCCAGTACCTTTCATTGTTTTCCACTACCGATGAGCTCTTACAAAGCAACCTTATAGTCAAAAATTTCACTGGTAGGAGGTATTGTCTTTGAGGTATACCCAAATACACACTCATGCGGTACATTCCGACATTCAGCCCATTCAATAGAAGAAAAAGAAATTTTCCTTCCATTCACTAATGAAACCATTCTGTTTTCTTCTTCAGACTACACAAAATGAACAAAAGAAAAAAAATACTTAATCAACATAAAATAATGAGGTCCATTATTGTTTTCAAAACATTTGATCCATCCCTATTCCTCCAATACTCTTAGAACCAATGACTTTCTAGGAGAGAGACATTCATCACTGAGTTCCTTTTCTATTACTTTTTCTCTATTATGCAATTGTGGGTTCACTGCACGCTTCCCCGAACTTGTTATACTTTCACTGACACTACCTTCAGGTCCTATTTTCTTCTTCTTCTCACTTGGCACATCACTATCATCTCTAACTATTGTGAGTTTTGTTCATTCCATATCTAATCGAAGAACATAGGGTTATGCATAATGTGGGGGTTCGAGATGTTAGGATTGAAGAGAGGAGAGTTTGCGGTTGATTTAAATGTGACTAAGGCTTAGTTTTTATCATTTATGAATCAAAATGTAATAAAAAGAATTATAATGAAAACAATAAGAGTTTTGGCTAAATAAAATGAAAATCAGACAGCACGTGACATATCAGTGACAATTACGGGTGAGAACCTTGATGGTGAGGTTTATCTATCAGTGAGGTCTCTAGAGATGAGGTGTCTCTTGCGGTGAGGTTTCTCTAGTGGTGAGGTGTCTCTAGTGGTGAGTTTTTCTAGCGGTGAGGTTTTCTAGCAGTGAATTTTTCTACCGGTGAGGTTTTCTAATGGTGAGGTTTTCTAGAGGTGAGGTTTTCTAGCAGTGAGGTTTTCCTTACAGTGAGGATTTGGGTAAAGGTGAGGATTTTCTTAACAGTGAGGATTTGGCTAACGATGAGTATTTGATTAAGAGTGAGTATTTGGCTAATGGTGAGGATTTTATTAAGAGTGAGGATTTGGCTAACGGTGGGGATTTTCTTAACACTAAGGATTTGGCTAACAGTGAGGATTTTCTTCTACATGATCTATCATTCCTAACTCAAGTCTAATTTAACATAACCTATCTAAACTTAAATTCTTGGTGAATATGTCTGATAATTGATGTTTGGTGCCTATAAATTCAAGATTAATATCACCCTTTTGGTAATGATCTATCAAAAAGTGGTTCCTTACATAAATATGTTTCGTCCTAGAGTGAGATATAGGATTCTTAGAGATATGTATCGCACTAGTGTTACCAAAATTTATAGATATATGTCTAAAATGATATCCATAGTCCAATAATGTCTCCTTCATCCACATAATTTGTGCACAACAACTACCAGCAGTAATATATTCTACTTCAGTAGTAGAAAATTCCATAGAGTTCTGCTTTTTTACTACACTAAGATATCAGGGACTTACCTAGAATATGAAATGTTTTAGAAGTTCTCTTTCTATCTAACTTGAAACCAGAAAAGTCAACATCTGAATAACTTATTAAATCAAATGATTGCCTTTTTGGATAAAATAATCCTAAGTTAGCAGTATGTTTATTATATTTGAAAATTCTTTTAACAACAAGAAAGTGCGACTCTATTGGATTTGTTTGAAATCTTTCACACATACACACACTAAACATAATATTTGGTCGACTAGTACTAAGATAGAGCATAATCCCTATCATACATCTATAGTTGGTTTGATCCACTGTTTTTCCATTTTCATCAGCATCCAACTTACAAGTGATACTCATGGGTGTGTCATTACCCTTACTACTATCCAGACAAAAATGTTTTAAAAGATCTTTTGTATATTTACCTTGATTTAAGATAATACAATTTTCATTTTGAAAAACATAAAATCCAAGAAAATATTTGGGTTCTCCCATTAAACTCATTTCAAATTCATGTTTCATACACTTCGAAAAATCAATATACAAAGCATTTTTAGAAGATCCAAAAACAATATCATCAACATATATTTGTACTATCAAAACATCTTTGGAAATTCTTTTAATAAAGAGAGTTGGATCAGCAATCCCTTTAGAAAAACCTTTTAAAATAAAAAACTACTAAGTCTATCATACCAAGATCATGGGGCTTGTTTTAAACCATATAAAGCTTTATAAATCATAAAAACTCTATTTGGAAAATGAGGATTAGTAAATCCAAGTGGTTGTTCAACAAAAACATCTTCAATTACAAAACCATTTAGAAAATAACTTTTAACATCCATTTGATATAACATCAAATTCAAATGAGCATCATAGGCAAGTAGAATTCTAATAGCTTCTAATCTATCTACAGGCACAAAGGTTTCCTCATATTCTATTCCTTTCTCTTGACTATATCCTTGGGCAACTAGTCTTTCCTTGTTGCTAATGATATTTCATGATTCATCAACTTCATTTCTAAAAACCCATTTAGCGCCAATGGTCAAAGTGTCCTTAGGTCTGTAAAATAATTCCCAGAATTTGTTTCTTTCAAATTGATTTAATCCTTCTTGCATAGCCAATACCCAAAATTCATCATTGATTGCATCATTGATATTTTTATGTTCTAACTGTGAAAGAAAGGCTTGATGTTCAACCTGATTTATTAGAGAAGCTCTAGTTTGGGTTACTCTATCTAAATCTCCCACAACAATATCTAAAGGATCGTTCATTTGAATCCTAGTTGGTCTGGTCAAGGTAGCACTAGAGAATTTAGGTTCTTATGTTGGTTTGGTTCCAACAGAATTGGGTTCTGGAAAATTTAAAGAATTACTTGTTTTTACAGCAGGTTCACTGCTTTTACCATTAAGGTCCAGAACAAACAAATCTTATTCAAGATTTTGAAGAGAGGGTTTGGATTCATGTGAATTAGTTTCATCAAATTTAATGTGAACAAATTCTTCCATACATTTGGTTCTTTTTTTAAAAAACTCTATAGGATTTTCTAGTTAATGAATAACCAAGAAAAATTCCATCATCACTTTTAGATGAAATTTTTTCCAGATTATCTTTAGTGTTGAGAATAAAGACTTTGTATCCAAAAACTCTAATGTAACTAACTTTAGGCTTCCTATTATTCCACAGTTCATAAGGTGTCTTTTTAAGAATAGGCCTAATCAAGACTCAATTTATAATATAAAAAGTTGTATTTACGACTTCTTCTCAAAAGTAAATAGGTAGGTCATACTCATTAATCATAGTTATTGCAATTTCTTGAAGGGTTCTATTACTTCTTTCAACTACACCATTCTGTTGAGGTGTCCTAGGGGAAGAGAAATTGTGATTATAGCCATTTTGTGAGCAGCAAGATTCAAATTCATTATTTCCAAACTCATGACCATTGTCACTTCTCAAGGTTTTAATCATAATACTACTAACGTTTTCAACAGACTTGGAGTATTTAATATAGTAAGAGAAAGCTTAACTTTTGTGAGCTATAAAATATACCCAAGTATATCTAGAAAAGTTATCTACTAAGACACAAACATAGTGCTTCACATTCAGAGTAGAAATTCTAGAAGGTCCAAACAAATCCATGTGAACCAACTCGAGAGGTTGAGAAGTTGAAACCTATTTCTTTAATTTGAATGAAACATTATGTTTCTTTCCCTTTTGATAGGGAGTAAAAACTTTGTCTGATGAGAATTTTAGTTTAGGTAGGTCTGTAACTAAATTTTTCTTACTCAGTTTTATAATTGAATAAACATTTCAGTGTCCTAATATTCTGTTCCATAGCCAAGAATCTTTATGAAAATCATTTAAACAAATAACCAGTTGTTTGGATAAAGAATTTAAATTTACAGTATATACATTTTCATTTCTCAAGGCAGTAAATAACAAAGCATTTTTAGAATCAAATACATTGAAAGCATCAGTTTCAAATTTAACATTGAAACCATAATCACACAATTGATAAATTCATAATAGGTTGTATTTTAATCCATCAACGAATAATAATTTAGAAATTAAAATTGAATCAGTGTTACCAATTTGGCCTAAGATGATGATTTTTCCTTTTGAATTATCACCAAAGGTGACATGTCCTCCATAAAATTTGATTAAAATTTTGAAACATGAGTAATATCCAGTCATATTCCATGAACATCCACTATCCAAGTACCATATCTTCTTATAGGAACTCTTCAAGAAAGTCTCTTACAAAACAGGTTTAAATAGAAAATGATTTTGTAACATAGATTTTCTTGGGTCCAGATTGGTTAGCAAGAAAAAAATTTGGAACCCAGATTTGTCTAATGGGTTTCATATAATCAATAGACTCAAAAGATTTTTAAATATAAACATTGTTTGATCTATTACTATGTGAATATATGGTTGAGACATAATAATTTCCGAAACTAGAACTAGTAGCATACTATCCAGATTTAGGAATAAATCTATTCTTTGTAATCTGTCTATGTCTAGGCTGATAGCCTAAACCAGTAATATATATTGGCACTACTTGTTTTCTTAGCATTTGTGTAAGAGTTTTCTTTAAATTAGTGAATTTTTCTAGATCTTTCTTGAGTTTCTCAATTGAAAATTTGAGATCAGTATTTTCATTGAGTACCTAAGAATTATTTTCCATTTATACTTCTAGTGCAGATTTGACAGTGCTAGTTAAAGCATACTATTTCTTTAATGTTTTATACTTCTATTTCAACTCATTGCAGGTATCCTCTCGCATGTTATAGTATTCAAATAAATCTTCAGTAGACATGTTTTTAGAATCAGAATCATCTCCAGAATAATAATAATTTAAAGGAGTATCCAATGTTACCTCAGATGTGTTTGTCATGAAACACATATTATGTTTCTAAGATTTTTCATCCTGAGTGGAATTAGAATAACTTGAACTGTCTTCTGAAGCAGTCCATGTTGCTTTCATACCTTTCTTATATTTTTTTGTCATTGTACTCATATTTTTTCTTGTATTTTAACTTTGGACAGTTAGCTTTCACATGTCCTTCTGTCTTGCATTCTTAGTAGACTATGTCATCATTTTTAGAAGCCCTTTTCCAATCCTTCTTCCAATAGTCATACTATCCCTTGTAATTGGATTTTCTGAAAAACCTATTCTTTCTATAAAACCTGTTAAATCGTCTGGCTATCTGATCCATTTCAGAAAAGCTGTCTGATGCACTTTCATCACAGCTTGAGCTATCACTTTCACTTTGAATTTTCCCTTTTTCCTTATGTTTTGAAGTAGAAGTCTTGAAAGCTACAGACTTCTTCCTCGGTTCATCATCTTCTTCCTTGTTTACTTTCATTTCTTCTTCATACATCATTAACTTACCAATGAGTTCCTTGATGGGAAAAGTACCAATATCACAATATTCTATAATTGAAACTGATGTGCCTCTCTATCTTTCTGGAAGACATCTGAGTATTCTCACGATTTTCTCCTTTTTTGGAACAACTTTTCCATTGAGCACATACTATTAAAAATCTCAATGAACCTGAGATACATGTTAGAAATAGGTTCATCAGGCCTCATTTTTAAATTTTCATATTTAATAGTGTAAGTGTTTAATCACATTTCTTTCACATTGGTTGTTCCTTCATGAGAAACAACCAAAGTATCCCAGATTTCATGTGCTGTTTTACAATCAGAAATTCTGTTAAACAAATTATCTCCTAGAGATAAGTAAAGGGAATTCATGGCTTTACCATTATTGTGGTAATCAGATTTCGTAGCATCATCCGAAGTATCTCTATAAGTCTTTGGAATCTCTTAATCAGATTCTATAGTAGTCCAAATATTAAATCCTAGACTTTCTAAATTAATTTTCATTTTGATTTTCCATTGGGCATAATTAACACCATTAAAGAAAGGTGGAACGTGGGAAGCAACACCTTCTAATCTATTATCCATAATTAGATTCTAGAAAATATATTTAAAGAGATAAAATTTATAACTAACAGAAATTTATGATCTTTATGATAAAAATAAAATCAATGTTGAAAAAAGAGTGTTTGGAAATACTTTATTAATAAAAATCCAATGATACCAAATGTTGGTCGGAGTGGATACTGAAGAGGGGGTGAATTGAGTTCCAATTCAAAATTTCAATTTAAAATATTTTTATTTAAATCCCCCAATTTAAAATAACAAGCTAAAATGTAGTGAATTTGAAATACAGTAAAGGTTAAGTTAGGATCTCAAGAGATTGATTAGTTCTCAGTTAATCTAATGTATATCTTAGACTAGCTTTTGAAACTAACCTACTGGTTTGTAATAAATACAAACACTTTCTACTTTAACTATTAGGGTAACTTTAAAATAGATTTATATTTAAAGTACTTAGCAGTAGAATATTCAAAAAAATATTTATCTAAAATAAAAATGCACAACATAATTAAACAAGAGGTTCAGTCTCAATCAGAGACTTAGTCCTCTCAAACAGTTTTATATAAACTATGATCCACACCCTGGAACAGGTTTTTACAATAATTCATAGACTATCCAGGTCAAACTTGAACTCTACCACAGTTCTTCATGGGAAAACTGAACAACAACACATAGGCTGTCCAGGTCTCACTTGACCTCTACCACTATCCAGAGTGGGAATCAAAAGATTTAGAAAGATTGAGTGAGGATATTAGATATCCTCCAGTTATGCTCAGTAGTTAGTGTGTGTCTAATAAGAATAGAAGCACACACACTACTCGAAATGTAAATAAACAATTCACAATAGAGATAATAAAATTGAGATGAGATTAGAAGGCTCTATGTGATGGAAATATAGCTATGGACTCTTTTTGTATGGAGTAGATTTTGTTTGAGTCCTTATCCAAAAAATTTGTGAGAAACAGAGTATCACAGTTCTATTCCTTGACTTCCCCGTATTGGGGTTTGTACCCGAGATTGCAGTAATCTTTCTACCATAGTAATGTCCCACAACTTCTTAGCAAAATTTATTCTGTTTTTTAGCTCTCATGCGTATCACCTTTCTGCCAGCACTGTGTCACCACCTTTTGCACATCCTCTTTTTATGCGCTGATTTTTTCATCCCATTTATAGCTCATGTGGTCCGACAAAAAGTAGGATTACTTCTGCAGTTATGAGGTACGGTTTCCTGACATTCAAAAGACATTAATTAATTAATAGCAGTTATATTAAAATCACCAAGTATGACCGTTGTTAATAAACAAATATAAGTAGGGTTTAGAGATATAGTGACTGGTTTCTATCGGTAGCTCTTAGTATCAATGAGCTTGTATCAGTGGAATTGAGTCAGTAGGTCTGTATCGGTAGCTGTTACTCTTTATAACAATAGAAAATGTATTAGTGACGGTGACTCTGTATCAGTAGCTCCTCTTATCGGTATCTTTTCTATATAGGTAGAATTATTGTATCATTGTCTCTCTCTATCAGTAACTCGCCTATATCGGTAGATTCTTGTATCGGTGGCTCTCTCTATATTGGTAGACTTTATATCAGTAGTTGTCTATTTGTATTGGTAGACTTGTATCTCTAGGTTTGTCTATATTAGTAGCTCTTGATATAACAATAGACTCTGTCTATCAGTGAGATTTTCTTACCAGAAGACAATGTCTGTATCGGTGACTATGTATCAGTAGGTCTGTCTGTCTGTATCAGTAGCTCTTGATATAACAGTAGACTCTGTCTATCGGTGAACTTTTCTTATCGGTAGACTATGTCTGTATCGGTGATTATGTATCGGTAAGACTTCATCAGTGACTCAAAATCTTAATACTTATATGTTCTATGGAAATCATATCCATATTGAGTTAGTATTATTTGAAAACATGTATAAACTTAGATAAACATTGATTAACATATACCAATGACTATTTTGATATTTTTTTCAACATAATTTGTAATATAGATAGGATTATCAAGACATATTAAAACATAATTGAGATTATTAAAACAGGTGAGGTCAACATATGTCATGTTTTTTCCCTAATAAAGCATACCCAGTTACTCTTTTCTATTATTTATTTAAATTAGTAGTGATTTTTAATTTTCATGTTAACAGTTGTTTTCATTGAATTTTTATGAAGCTTTTTTTCATAGATGAATTCTATAAACAACTAAGCCATTTGATAATGAAATATATTTTTTCACTTCACTAGATTAACCAGTTCTTTTTTCATAGTAAAATGTCTCATTTACTGACATTCATGTCTAATTATATATTATAGGGATCAATATAACTATCAAAAAACCTGACAAACTGCTACTCTACATCACTGATACAGGGTATTACTAGGAGGCTGTTGACTACACATTTTGATGACATGAATTGTAGTCTGGTCTGCACACCCACTGTTGTTGAAACTCATGGTTCCTGTTAATGTTGTCAAACATATATCTACTACTAAAACTATATTTATATTTTCTTATCATGGTTAAATAACATTGCACAGTTCTATTTACAATGTGATATAAAAATGAAAATTAATGTCTATTTCCAATGTCAAGTTATCTTACCATGATTCTGTTTCAATGTTTACCTATTTCATGTATCTAGAAATTATATTTCCACAATTTGTTTCTATGAATAGATTTATAATTTCAATATTTTATTTATTAATTTTCATTGATCAATTATAATATTTCTAATGCATCATGTAGTTCAGATTTCATTTATGACACCTTGTGTATTCGCGGGAGTTGTACTAGTTGTGTAAATAGGTAACTTTTATTTTTAGACATTATGAATATTTACTTCAGTAATTTTTTTTACCATGGTAAAATGGTAAATCTGGAAAATAACGGTAAACCGATAATATTATAATAACATTTATTACCCTAACATGTGTCCTTATCCTATTGGTTGATTCATTTACGGCCATTGGCATCCTTGGGTCGATTTTGGGACCCCATGGTTCCACCTAACAGTGATAATGACACTTTATATTAATTAATATAAAGTAAGGACAAAAATGAATTAAACATATATCTTTTTTTTAAATCAATTTTTACATGGGGTTATATAAGATATCTCTTTGACTATAAATATTAATTTTAAATATATAATTATTTCCTACATCATTATATTTTTTTATTTAATTTTTTGATATCAAATAAATAAAAGTATTTATTAAACAATAATGGCGTAGTGTTTACCTCATTAATGAATGATTTAAAAAATTAGAATATAAAAATTTAACAAAATATAAAATAAAGTCCAATTATTATTGAATTATTTTATTTAGAACATGATTCATTTAATCTTATAATTTAATTATTTTTAGAGCTTTTGAAACTGATGATAGTTTATAATAAAATAACAGTTTAAAATTTTCCAAAAAAGCCCACCTCCCCCTTATAAAAATCCATCACCACTAACCTACTACACACACCTCTCAATATCCATGGAGCATCCAGCCACTACTCCAATAATCACCCTACATACCTCTATTCCCCCTTGAATCCTTACCTTAGGCATAAGGCACTTAAAGAAATCCTTTTTGTTCAAACCAAAGGGAGTTTCCCGATTTGAAAGGTAACATCTTCTCTTAAGTTCTTTTGATTTATTTTACTTCTCCAACCCACTAAATGCTATTTATAACATTATTTAATAACAAAACCCATGTCATCAATATTCTAGTTTGTTTTTATGAGAAGTATTCAATCAAAACTTACACACACCTCTATCTAATTGGTACAAACATTCGGTTTCTGTGGACGGTGAACTACTGCGTCACGAAACGATGATGGTTCAATCTTCTCCTACCACCTCTTATGGTGGAAATTATAATGGAACAATAATTATATATGATATTTATTTAATTTATTTTATCTCCATGCTTCTATAATTCTTATTTAGAACATACTTTTATACTTTTCATGTTGTATAAATACGATAATTTAATTTGAGGAAGTGTGGACTACCGCCCCCTCAAAGTGATATGAGACATTCATACGATTAAAGTAACATATAAAGGATTGGATGAATGAGAAAATATAATATATATAATTTTTATATTATATTTTACTCATAATATACCTATATATCATTTATTTTTAATTTCATTAAAAATTAAAATGAAATGAATGTAGTGTTCATGTGTACGTAGGGTTTACGGTCTCCAAGAACAGTTCATTTCATTTCTTATATCCAAATGTTATGGACTATTATAAATAACTATATACTGTATATATATGATATATATGTTATCTAAATCCTTAATATAATTCTATAGATAATGTATTTTTGACTACATGGACAATTTATTTTTATATCATGTTCATTTTGTAGTCAAGTTCCAAACATCAACAAAATATATGATAAGAAATCAAATAATTAACTAATTGTTATAGAAATGTAATAAGTGAAATAAAAGAAATAATAAAATTGAAAAAGGTTCTTAATCAAGTAGAAAATTAACTTAAGTTTATTATTCAGGATGAACAAGTAACAAACGAGTCATGTCAGGCACAAAGTTAGGGGTTTTTATCTCGCTTTTTATTCCTGTGAGATTCATTCTATATTTGAAACTATTTCCTTTTGTTTGGTGTATGTAATATCCATGATTGTATTATTTGTGTAATATACTTTAATATATATGTATTTACATCTTTATTTTAGGATTCTTATTTCATGGGTGTATGTTTCGTTAGTTACCAAATCGGTAAGGGAACTTCTTAACCCAATTTATATTTTTTGGGTTGATCTTGTACTACTTGTTTATGTCATTAAATGATTATTTGAGATATGAATTTTTATATCATATATTGTATTTATATATTAATTTTATGTAATTGTAGTGAATACACATAATTGATATATTTAATTTACAATATGATATTTTTAAGGGTCATCGTCTCACTCTCCTTTCATTGAGGCATATTTCGATAATAAATACCTAATTTTATACAATGTAAAGTAAACCCCTTTGTATTTTATTTTCATTTAAAGGGAATATTCTATCTACAAATCATTTTACTAAGTGAAAAAAAGAAATGTTTTTAATGTTTTTGGTGACAAAGACCTCTTTACCCCCATAATCATTATTTGGATTCCTCTATAAGCCTTATTATTTTCTAAAATGAAAAAGACACCCCTTATTTCCTTTTTTGGTGTTTTTGTAATGAAAATGGGGTTTTTGAAATGGATTAAGAATTTCAATATCTTGAAATGATATCTTATGATTGAAAATTAAATGTTATTACCAAAATGTTGATATTTGGAATATTTTATGTATTATGATTTTATAGTGGTACTGGGACATTTGACAGGTTGTAACGTGATAATCCAAATGATGGTTGGTTCTCTGATAAACCATGGATGGGTGGTTATGTCATAACCAAGGATGGGTTGTTACGTTATAACTTCAAAAGCATTGTGTATAGAAGTTTTTCGTATGACTATTCCATTTATTGATTTCTATGGAAGTTGAATGTATGGTTATTACATTTAATTATGTTTATATACCACGTTACCTTTATATATTATGTGTGATTACTGTCAGTTTTTTGGTAATATTTTGGTTACAAAAAAGGGTATGCAATGAGTTTTTATTTAGTGAAGAGTTTTTACAACTTCATAATGTTAAAAAGTATTACATATGATAAATTAATTATGGTTTACTTATTGTTTTGAAAAACAAACAGGTTTCCTTCTTTTTTGCATCCCTTACTAATCTTTTTATGCTCATCCCATGTTTTTGAAATGTTTTTCAATGGTCTTAAAGTGGAATAGGGTCAAGGATGAGATCATGTAAAAGACATGATGTCTAAAACATGAAACTAGACATAACTCTTTTTTTGAAGAGTTTTTAATTTAAAAAATAAGTATACTAGGTAGAAGTGTCTACTTTTAATATTAAATTTGTTATGTGTTTGTTATGACCTAATTTTCTAAAGCTCTAAACCTGAAATGATTCTCAAGGTGAATTGTTAACTTAATTCAAGATTATGTAATGTTTATGGCTGAGTTCTTATAGTTGGTATCAATGGTCTGTTTATGCAACTTTAGGAGTTAGAATATTGTCAAATAAATGTCTATAAATTAAATTATGGTACAATTGAAATGATATAGATTTTACAAATTAACATGTTGCTTTTTCAAAGATATTTCTGTGTTAAGAATGGTTTTCTGTAGGAGAAACATGACAACTATGTTGGGAATGCATACAGAAGAGAACAACCTTAAAAATCAGTATCCTGAGATGGTTGGAATAAAAACTGAATAGTTCGTTACAGTGATGGCACAATTGACACATGCTATATAAAGTGGGGGTATCCATGAATGAGATCAGTGAGATCATCCATAGAGGAAAATTTTAGTAGTGGAGCATTTCATGAGGCAACGTCCCCCATCATTCAGAGGATCATCTGACCCTGTTCAAGATGAAGGGTGGATCAAAGCACTGGAATAAATTTTCAATGTCATCGGTTGTATAGATAATCAGAAGGTTAGATTTTCTGTTTACCATTTTGAAGGAGAATCTTTTCACTGATCGTTGATGGTGAAAAAAATCAGGGATAGAGAATAGATTGATGCTCTTGGTTGGGATGAATTCAAAGGTATGTTTCTTGAGAAATATTTTCTTAAGGTGGTTAGACATTTAATGGAAAAAAAATTCATGGAATTTAGGTAAGAGGATGACTTAGTGGCTTCTTATGAAGAAATGTTCACTCCACTGACAAGGTATGTTCAGAATTTAATCTGAGATATTGATAGTATGATAAATCGATTTTACTCAGGACTGAAATCATGATATCGAAAAACATTAGCCTCTCATGAATTCAAAAGCTATTAAAAACATGTCAGATGATCTGAGAAGGTATAAATGGAGTTTTCTAATTATCAGGTGTGCAAAGAGAGTAAACAAAAGAAGGGGTCCAGTTGGAAGGCAAAGTGAATGAATTCATCAATGAATCCTGGAGGAAAGAAAATTTAATATCCATCATGTGAGAAGTGTTGTAAAAATCATCCTAAGAATGTTTGTCAATGTATGGAAATTGCTTCTAGTGTGGTGATTCTGGTCATATTGCTCATAACTATAATACATATGGTCATGAAGGTAATGAAAATCTAAAAGTAAGATGTTTTAGGTGTAATGAAATGGGTTATTATGCAAATGAGTGTCCAAAAAAGAACCCAACTGAGGGAAAATAGTCTTAATATATGTAGAAAAGGGTGGTGCAATCCTTTGAAACAACTTTAGTAGATGTTGGACCATTGAATGAAGTAGTATCAGGTATACTGTTTGTTTGTTCAGATTTTTTCAATGTGTTGTTTGATTTTGGGTATACACATCAGTTCATTTCTGAGAATTTCTCTAGTAAATTGGTAATTCTATATCAATATATGAATCTTGACCTTATGGTAAAAACCCCTGGAAGAAATTTTGAGATAAAAAGAAATCATAAGATCCTTTCTATACTTGTGTGTAAAAAAATCTACCTGAAAACCTTGTTTTTTTTCACTCTATTAGAGTTTGATTTCATTTTTGGTATGGATTGGGATTTTGTTTATCTTGCTAAGATTGACTGCAGATCTAAAGATGTTTCTTTTTATAAATATTTTCAGTTTGTGTACAAGAATGAACCCTTAATTTTGATAATATATCAGGAAAATGATAAACTAGTAAAATATAGAAAAAATGTTATCTTGGACATATTGTTGAATACAATGGAACTGTTCAGATTAATGATGTGCCAGTAGTAAATGACTACCTTGAGGTTTTTCCTGATGTGTTTCCTCATATTATACCTAATCAAGAAGTTGATTTTACTGTTGACTTAGTTCTTAATGTTAATCCAATTTCAAAACCCCATATCAAATGGATGAAATTGAACTTTTAGAGTTAAAGAAGAAATTACAGGAGTTATTAGATAAAGGTTTTATTCAACCTAGCACATCACTGTGCAGTAATCCTATCTTTTTTTGTTAAAGATAAATATGGTTCAATGAGACTTTTCATTGATTATATAGCATTTCATAACATCACTGTTAAGAACAAGCATCCTTTTCCTCATATCGATGATTTGTTTGATCTACTCCATGGAGATCAGTATTTTTCGAAGATTAACTTAAAGTCGAGGTACCATCAGTTGAAAGTAAAGGACGAATACTTTCAAAATACCATGTTTAATACTAGATATAGCCATTATGAATTTTTAGTTATGCCTTTTGGGTTAACCAATGCACCTACTATATTCATGGATCTTATGAATACAATTTTCTGTGATTTCTTGTATAAGTTTGTGGTTGTGTTCATTAATGATATTTTGGTTTATTCTAAAAGTAAAGAGGAATATGAAAGTAATTTAGGGGTTATCTTTCAAACCTTAAACAAAAATATACTATATGGGAAATGCAGAAAGTGTGAGTTTTGGTTACAACAAATTTCTTTTCTTAGTCACATTGTTTCAAAATAAGGCATAACTATTTATCCTACTTAAACAAGATTTGTAGAAGAATGGCCAAGACACACAAATATATCTGAGATTCTTAGTTTTATTGGATTTTTGGGTTATTAACAAAGGTTTGTTTAACAATTTTCATAGTTATCTATCCCATTGACTAAATTAACTCAAAAAGGTGTTATGTTCATTTGTACAATAGAATGTGATGATTGTTTTAAGGAATTGAAAATAATATTAGAGAATGCTCTAGTTTTTGGCACTGGATTCCAGAGATGGGGAATTTATTATCAATAGTGATGCATAATTGAATGGACATGGTTATTTCCTAATGAGAAATGATCAGGTAATTGCTTATGATTTACATTAGTTGAAACCTCGTGAGTTAAATTACCCTACACATGAATTGGAATTAGCTGTTGTTTTTTTTTGATTTAAATATTTAGAGGCATCATTTTTATAGAGTGAAGATTTAAATATATACTAAACACAAGATTTTGAAGTATATATTCACTCATAAATAATTATACATGAGATAGAGGATTTGGTTTAATTAATAATGTATTATGACTACGTGATCCATTACCATTCGGGGAAAGGAAAATAAAGTGGATGAAGCTTTGTGTCGAAAGAGTAATGTTACCTTAACCATGCTATGTTTGAAATGATATCGTTTGGTTTTTTGATTGATGAATTTTGGATTAGAAGTTGTTAGTGAAAGAAATTCCTTTGTTTTTTTTAGCTGTCGGTGAAATAATCTCTATGATATAGGATTAAGAATGTTCATAAAGAAGATAGTGAGTTGCAAAAAAAGGTAGAATTGGTTCAGAATGGTAAGTTGACTAATTTTAACATTGATAATGAATGTATTTTGAGATTTATAAATAGATTATGTGTGCCTTGTGATTTTCAGTTGAACAATAAATTATTATGTGAAGAACACAGTTCTCCTTTTTCAGTTCATCCTGGTAGTACTAAGATGTACAGATATCTTCGGGAGTATTATTGGTGGGATGGAATGAAAAAAGATATTTCTGACTTTACTATGAAGTGTCTGACTTGTCAACATGTTAATGTAGAGCGATAGTTACCAAAAGGGATTCTTCTTCCTTTTCTGATGCCATAGTTGATGTGGGAAAATATATCCATGGACTTCATTGAGGGATTACAAAAGACATCTCTAGGTAACAATGGAATCATGGTTATTGTTGATCAATTGACTAAATCTTCTCATTTTATTCCTATTCAAGATACTCTATCTCTATATCAACTTTCCTATTTTTATGTTAAATAGATAGTCAGGTGTAAGGGAGTTCCCCTCTCTATTGTATTTGACCGTGATATAAAGTTTACTTATAAGTTTTGTAAATCCCTATAAAATTCCTTAGGTACTGAATTAAATTTTTGTACAGCTTTTCATCCTCAACCAGATTGGTAGTCAGAACAAACTATACAAACATTAGAAGATATACTACGTGCTTCTTCAATGGATTACCTGGGAAGTTGGGACCACCATATTTCATTGGTTTAATTTTCTTACAATAATAGTTTTCATTCCAGTATATAGATGGAAAAATTTGAGGCATTATATGGAAAGCTTTGATGAAATACAACTTTTGGGATGAAGTAGGTTAAAGGAAGCTGATGGGACCAGAATTAGTAAAAGAGATGGAAGAAAAAGTTCAGTTGATTTAGAAGAACATGAGAATAGCTCAGAGCAGGCAGAAATGTTATGCAGATAATCGGATGAAGGATCTTTTATTCGAGGTTGGAGATCATGTCTTTCTCAATGTTTTTCCATGGAAAAGTGTGATGTGTTTTGGTAAGAAGGGAATGTTGTGTCCAAAGTTCATTGGACCCAATGAAATCCTAGAGAAAGATGGATCAGTTGTGTACATAGTGGCTTTACCTCCATGTTTATCTCAGGTACACAGTGTTTTTCATGTTTTAATGTTAAGAAAGTATACGCCAAATCCATCTCATGTTTTTAGTCCCATGGTAATTCAGTTGGAAAAAAAATATCTCTTATAAAGAACAACCAGTCTAGATTCTTGATCGAAGAGAGAAAGTGTTGAAGAACAAGGTAATTCATCTAGTAAAGGTTTTGTGGAAAAACAATATGGCTGAAGAGGCAATGTGGGAATCCGAATATTCTATGAGGGATAAATACTCCCACTTATTTTAAAAGTGAATAAAAATTGTGAGGATGCAATTTCCAAATGGGGGGAAGGATGTAACATCCCTGGTAAAAAATGAATAAGAAATTTTCATATTTATTAATATTTTTGAATTAAATATTAATTTAACATTAAAGGGTCTGATATCTTGAATGGCGTACCTGATACACAACAATGAGTTTCTTTGAAAGATTACATTGCACACAACATTGAGTTATACTGAAAAATAATAATATAAAATTATTATATTAAATGGTAGTTAACACATAGAATTTTTATTGGAGGTAATGAACATAACTAACTAAAATATTATTAAATTTTTTTTTAATTTTTTTAACATTTATCCAATAAAAGTTAGTGGCTTAAAATGCGAATGAATTATATTTTGAGCATAAATATTCAAATATTCATTAAAAGGCTGATTTATTTCCTTTTAAGGGAGAAACATTTTTAAATCTATATTTTGTCACTTAAATATGTTCTATTTGAAAAAATGAAATTCCTATTTGAAATCTGGACATCAAAATTTACTTTGGATGAAATTTGGGTATTTTCGGATAATGATTATTTTTTTAATGGATGGTGGAAAATACTGTATTTTAATTCAAAACTTCATTTCAATTTATTTATATGGCTAGATTATCTTTTCAATTAGTTTTAATGTGTAATTAGATTATGTTTTTATCATTTAATCCAATTTTGGTCATTGGAAGTAATTTCACTTTGAAATTTGACACAAACATATATCAATATTTTGATAGTTATTATTTCATAAAAACACACTTTTTTGTTTGATAACAGGAATTAATTTTAAATTAATTTCTTACACTTCTATGTTTTAAATTTGGACAAATGGATTCTATATTTGGAATCTAGAGGTCCAATTTGTGTTAATAGCTAACTTTTTGTAGAAATTATGAATATTTACTTTAGGAAATATTTTATATGCCTTGTTAAAAGTTTAAATCTGGAAAATAAGGGTAATTTTTTTTATTATAGTAATATTAAATTACCCTAAAATGTGTCCTATTCCAAGAATAATACATTTTCGACCATTGTCATCCTTGGGTTGATTTGGGGACCCCATAGATCCTCATCAGAGTTATAATGACACTTTATATTAATTAATTTAATGTAAATATGAAAATGACTTAAACATATATCTTTTAGTAAATTTATTTTTACATTGGGTTATATAATATATATCTTTGACTATAAATATTAATTTTCAAGATAAAAATATTTCCTACATCCTAGTATTTGTTTTATAATTTTTAGAAATCATATAAATAAACGTATTTCTGACACAATAATGGTGCAGTGTTTACCTCATTAATGAATGATTTAAATAAATTATATTATAAAAATTATAAAAAGTTATCACAAACCTATCCAATTTTTAATGGATTATTCTATATCGAACATCAGTATTTTTATCTTTTAATTTAATGAGTTTTGGACCTTTTGAAACAGATGATATGTTTATAATAAAATAATATTTTTAAATTTTCCTAAAGAGCCCCTCCTACCCCTTATAAAAATCCACCACCTATAATCCATTAATCACAGCTCTCAATCCCCTTGTCTTGTCCAAAGTCACCTCTAATAAGATCCATATATCCCTATCATCCACCGAAAAGCCTTGACATAGGCATAAGAAACATCAAGAAATCCTTTTGGTTCAAACCAATGAGACATACCCAATTAAAAGGTAACATTCTTTAAGTTCTTTTGTTTTATTTTACTTCTCCAACCCAATAAACACAATTTATTCCATTATTTTATAAAAAACCATTATCCTCAATATACTAGTTTTTTTATGAGATTTTTTCTAACTAAACTTACACACACCTCCATCTAATGGGTACTAACATACTGTTTATGTGGACAACGAACTACTGCCTCAGAAAATGGTGATTGTTCAATCTTCTCCTACCACCTCTAATGGTTGAAATTATGATGATAATATAATTATATATGATATTTATGATATTTATTTTATCCCCATTATTCTTTAATTCTCATTTATAACATACCTTTATGCTTTTCATGTTGTATAAATATGATAATTTCATTGAGGAAGTATGGACTACCACCCCCTCAAAGTGATATGACTCGTTCATGCTATACCTAGAACATATAAAATATGGAATGAATGAACTTATGAAACAAATATAACATGTATATTACAATTTAATTATAATATACAAATGAATCATTTAGTTTTTGTTCCTTGAAAAATTAAAAAAAATGAATGTAGCATTCATGTGTACGTACGACTTATCATCTCCATGGACGATGCATTCCATTTCTTATATCCAAATGTTATTGACTATTATAATAACATAAATACTGGATATATATGATATATATGATATCTAAATCATGAATATCATTCTGGAGATCACAAGGACAATTTATATTTATAACAAGTTCATTTTTTACTCAAGTTCTGAACATCAACAAAATGTCCGATATGGACTCAAATAATTAACTAACTGTTATAGCAATGTAATAAGTGATATAAAAGGAATAAGAAAAACGAAAAATGTTCTTAATCAAGTATAAATTTACATAGGATTATTATTCATCAAGAATAAGGAACTAATAAGTCATGTCAGACACGAGGTAAGGGGTTTTTATCTAACTTTTAATTCCAGTGAGATTCATGCTATATTTGAAACTATTTATTTTTGTACGGTGTATGTAAAACCCTTGATTTTATTAAATTATTAATATAATTTAATATATAGGTATTGAAATCTTCATTTTATGATTCTTCTTTCATGGGGTGTATGTTTCGTAAGTTAACAAATCGGTAAGGGAACTTATTAACCCAATTTCTATTCATTGGGTTGATCTTATACTCCTTGTTTATGTCGTGCAATAATTAATTGAGAACTGAATTTTAATATATTATATTGTATTTATACATTAATTTGGTTTAATTATAGTGAATACACATAATCGATCTATTTTATTTGTAGAATTATCTTTGTAAATCACTTTGTCTCAATCTCCTTTAATTGACACATATTTTGATAATATATACCTCCTTTTATATGATGAATATTAAACCCCTTTGACTTTTATTTTCATTTAATGTGAATATTCTATCTATTAATCATTTTACTAAATGACAAAAAGAAATTTTTTTAATTTTTTCGGTGACAATGACCTCTTCGCCGACATAATCATTCTTTGGCTTCCTCTATAAGACTTAATGATATCTAAAATGAAAGAGAAACCCATTATTTCCTTTTTATTTATTTTCGTATTGAAAATTATTTTTTTAATGGATTTATTATTTCAATATCTTGAAATGATATCTTGTGATAGAAATTTAAATATTATTAATTAAATGTTAATATTTGCAATATTTTCTATATTATAATTCTATAATTGTACTTGGACATTTGACGGGTGGTTACGTGATAAACCATATGATGGCTGGTTCTGTGATGAAATAAGGATGGGTGGTTAGGTTATATCCAAGGATGGGTGGTTATGTTATAACCTCCAATGCATTGGGTTTGGAATTCGGTTGTATAGCTATTCCATTTAGTGATATGTGTAGAAGTCGACCATATGGTTATTCCATTTAAGTATGTTTATGTCCCATGTTACCTTTATATTTTATGTGTGATTACTATGGGTTTTATGGTAATATATTTCTTACAAAAAGGGTAAGAAATGAGTTTTTATTCAGTGAAGAGCATTTACGACTTTATAAAGGTATAAAGTATTACTTATGATAATGTATTTATGCTTTACCTATTGTATTGAAAAACAAACAGTTTTCCTGCTTTGTGTGTCCCTTAATAAGATTTTTATACTCATCCCAAGTTTTAGAAATGATTTTATCATTAAATAAAGTGGAATAGGGTTCATAATGGGATCACAGAAAATTCATGCTTTCTAAAACATGGAACAAGACATGAGTCTTTTTTTCAAGGTTTTTTTTAAAAAAAATGGATACTGAGTAGAAATATCTAATTTTAATATTAAAATTTTTATGTGTATGTTAGGACCTAAAATTATAATTCTATAAACCTAAAAAGATCCTCAAGGTGAATTATTAACATAATCCAATATTATATATTGTTTATGGTCGGGTACTTATACATAAGCCTGATGAAATAAATAAATTAAAATGATACATTAAATCCAATGAATGAAATGTTACTAAGGATATAATTTATCAATGTGGTAGTATATATATCCCCAAAAAGAAATAATTTATGAATATGATATATATCTCACAGAAATAAAATTGAGATGAGAAACCCTTAACATGGGAAAGACTTATCATGTATATTCTTTATCGTTCTAAAAAATAAATGTTGATTAATTATTTAATTTATTAAGAATACTTTTCTTGTTTTTTATATATTTTTTATCTTTTATTACTGTTTTAATAAAATTATATAATCATTTATGTTCAAATCATATGTTTCAGTGATATTTACTGCATAAACTCAAACTAACATTGATAGCTTGACTATGGTCAAAGTGGTAATTATTCTATCATCTACAAAATAATCATCATGGAATAATTATCATTTCTATACATCATTTTTACTTATAAATCCTAAAATTAAATATGGATGTCAAAAATGAAAAACATTATAGTCTTGTGGATGGTAGGTTATACACATGCCTGAGAAAGGTTTCCATTTTTGAATTATCATTATGGAAGAAGGTATGTATTATTTTCTCCCTATAGAATTTTCATAATTATATATATATATATATAATATTAATTTTTTATGTATATGTATATATATATATATATATTTTATCAAAGTGGTGTGGTGGTGAAAAAATCACATTGTTTTATGGAGGTGGTATTCTATACATACATATGATTGACATTATCCATTTTCTATACATACAAATGTAATAATGTAATTATTATATTTTAATAATTATAAATATATATTGAATAAAATATATACATATTATTTCCATATTTACAAATTGTATTGAGAGACGGTGATGGAAAGTGAATTACATCGATTTTTGAGATGGTAGTCCTTAGTACACACAAATGATGATTTTGCATCCCATTTTATGGAAAAAGAGAGGTACATATGTTGTACCATTAACATGAAAACACATAATTAAATTTAATATACTACTGTATTTATATAATCAAGTTTATATAAGGCTTTAGGGATGTGTAAGAAGACACAAACATAAAACATGAAGATTAAAACTCTACACATTCTTTGGATAACTTTTTTCCTCAATGCCTAATGGCCTCTAATAATGATATTATGCCTAATAAATATCTCTAGAATGAGATGATGGATTATTTTATGGTATATGGGATATTATTGGATGAATTAAATGGGTTTTCAGGTGTGAATTATTGAGAAGAAGATGTGCCCTTTTATAAGAGAGGGGCTGGGAACACTTGGAATTTCAAAAAGTATTAAATTAATATAAATTAATTTTCAAATAAAATTTCGCCAAAGTGAGTTATTTCAAAGATAATATGATTTTGGTTGGATGTAAAAATAATAAAATAAAATTTAGACATGTTTGGACTATATTTATACCCATATCTTATGGTTTTAACCCATATATTTTTCTTTGATCTCTTAGTGTGAGAACATTGATTTTTACTCATTGAGGGTAAATATATTTAAAATAAAATGATGAACTACAGATAACTATACCATGGTTTATATTTGAAAAATTATCCTTATATGTTTTCCTAATTTTATAATTTGATGAATTTTAAAAGATCTAATAAATTTCTATTTTTTAAAATATATATATATATTATGGATTTTAAGAACTATTCAAAACATTTACTTTAACAATATAAAAAATTTAAATACCTCTAAAAAATTATTATATCCATAAAAATTCATGGTGATCTAAAAATATTATTTTATCACTTTTTTATTACAAATTTTATTTATTACAATATTTATAATATCAATTGTTTTGATATTTAAATTAATTAACTAATTACATCATCAGTATTGAGCTAGTATTTATATTAATTACTTCCTCAGTAAATATCAGATAAAACAACCATGATGAATATAAATTTTTTATATTTAAAATTACTATTTATAGTCAATAATATATTATAAAAATCCCCATATTAAAAATATTACGAAAATTAAAATCAAGAGTGTGACATGTTTGACATTACATTAAAAAACACTATAATAATCAAAATATCTTCCCAGTGGCCAAAAATGTTCATATATTAGACCCCTGTACGATTATGATTAGTATATACTCCTAAAATAATGGTTATTTATGCCTCTAGGTCATATAATAGTTCATAAAATTTTATATTTAATCTAAATTACATTAGTAATCTATACAATGAAAATAAAAATTACTAAGGTTAATATTCATATTGTTTGAAAATAAAATTGACATATTTACTAAATTTGGACCCATAGATTTCAATAATGGAAACTATTTTTAAGAAAATTTAAAACATAGATGTTTCATAATTTAATTTAAAATTAAATCGATAAAACAGAATGAAATAAATTTATGTGGGAAAAATTGCATTTCAAAATATAAATTTTTTTACACTAAATTTATGTATTAAATGTTTTCATATATAATTCAATAATAAAATCATTTTAATAAACCAAAATTGGATTATTTTTATATCATAATGATATAAATAAAATTTTCAATTAATTCAAAAAATAATTTCACCTTGTAAATTCATTAAAATTAGATACATTTTTCAATAAAATTCTATATTTTCACTATCCATTAAAAAGTAATTCATTCTTGAAAATCACCAAAAATTAATTCTAATAATATTTTAATATTACTAATTATAAAATTTAATTTAATTTACAAATAAATTTCCTATAACAACTAATAATTATAATATTGACTCTTAAAAATAAGAAGAACTAATTTTTTGAAGAATTTTTTTAAGAATATTATGAATTTAAAAAAATGTTCTTATTTAAAAAGAATTTATTACTAAATTAGAAAAGAGTATGAACAATAACTATTTCATAATTTCAATAGTACTCATCTTTCCATCGTATATCTTGTCTAGGTTATAACATTCACATTTAAATTAATTAGAAATGAGTATCATACTGAGGGGGTTTTACTTGAACACCAAGTAAGGTCTGGGGAGGATATTGAAAAATATTCTGAGTAGTCTAAACATGGTGAGCTAGAGTGGGAATTTTTACAGGTGCATAATTCTACAATTTCTAGGAAGATTATATCACTAGGAAGGTCTAATAAACCTGGAAAATCTTTGAATAATTTCACACCTCTGAGTGTTTCATTTTAGTTTGATGTTGATGATATAGACTAAATACTTGAGAAAAATGTTTTTCTCTCAAATGAAGATAATGATGAGGAAAACATAGGCTCTGGGGATGAACCTTTAATGAAAATTAAGTCAAATTTGAATAATAAAAGGTGAAAATGTAAAAAAGTTAAAGGAAAAATTAACATGGAACTGCAGAAAGGCCCCTAAACAAGGGGAATGACCCTTAAAAATGAGGTATTCTACTTGAACTATCAAGGGTTAGGTAACTCCCTAATGAAAAAATTCCTTCAAACCTTCTTCATGGACCACTAAATTATGCTTATTGTAATTGAATAACTGATGTTATCTTTAATAGTATGATGGTTTCATGTGGTAATCACTTGGATAAAGATTCATTTCTCAGAACTCTCATGAATCTTGAATTGATCACCTCTGAGTGCTACAAAATGAATCCATTCTTATCAATTTATAAAACAAGAATCCTCATAGTATTACATCATCTCGAAACATTTTAGGATATTTTTTATCGATCTCATTTATATATAAATACGCATCCTATATCAATTGAAGAGATTTGTGTAAGGATATTACATTAATCTATAAAAATATGGATACAAAATAGATTCTTCTTAGGGATTAATTAATTTCTTTGAAACTTAAAGGAAATTTGTATATAAATTTAGTCATATTAACTCTATGTAATTTTCTTCTTATATTGACCATTGAAACCTTGTTGAGGTCCCTATTGAAAGTGGTGATTTTACAGGGAGTAGATTCACTATGTGTGGAATAAAAGTAAGTATGATTGATATATAATTCATTAAAATGGATTGTAGGGGTGCTAAATATGCGGTCATAGGCTTCACACTTCAGAAGAACCTCTCTAATCACAATCCAATAATTATGGATGTTTCTAAACAAATGTGAAGGTCAACAACTCTTCCATTTCGATATAAAAAGGGATTTCATAAGTTTCCTAGATGTAGGGAGAATTTGTTAGAAGACTGTAAATGTGAACTTATTGGTATACAAATTAAAAATCATGTGGGAAAATGTTATCATGCCAGTGTAATTATAAAATAATAGAGTAAAAAAATAATTTTACAAGATGGAATTGGACATTTTAAATGTGGAGGATCACCTTTCTCAATTTCATGTTAGGAATTCGCACTAGATAGCACCATCTCAAGATAATATTTTAGTTGACAATAGGCTATATGATCATCTAACTTTCAAGGAAATGATGGAATAAAATAAAATGAATTTCAAATGGATAAAAAAGGAGGATTGGAAGACTATGATCCTTCATAGATTACAGAAATATAAGAGGGACATAGGTTGAAATAATGTAATGAGGATTAATGGTATCACCTACACCTCTAAAAGTGAGATCGCCTAGGCAACTGTGGAACACTTTAAGGGGATTTACTCTAACAATGGGAATTACATTACACAAATAATGGTTTATAATATCACTCACTGCATTGATTACCATAATAATCGGACTCACATAATGGCCCTATCCAAGGAAAAAGTTATGGTGGTTTTTCTTCCTTTACATGGACAATCCTCCTAGCCATGATAGACTCACTAAATAATTTATTATCTTTTACTAGGATATATTAGAGGATGAGGTTACTCAGAAAATTAATAATTTTATCACACACTCCTCAATCCATAATGGGGAAAATGAAATTATCATTTCCTTGATACCTATAAAGAATAACAAACATGATATAAAAGATTTTCAGCCAGTTTATCTTTGGAACATTGTTAGTAAAATCACCAGTAAAATTATTTTCAATAGGATGGGGGTCATGTAAAAAAATATTTTTGAATTAATTCAGAATTTTCCATAGTATGAATATTCATTATTTTTTATTCCCCACTTCAGAAGTTGTTAGTTTTATGAAGAGAAAACCTAAGGATGGTGATATTTCTCTCAAAGTTGACATTTCCACTGCCTTAGAATTTTTGAAATGGAGTTTCCTAAATGATGTTCTCAAAATTTATGGTTTTTTAAATTATCACATTATGTTGGTCAGTTACATTCTCAACTCTTCTAGGATTTACACTCTTATTAATGGTGCACCCATAGGCAAAATTCAATGAAGTAGAGGTTTGAGAAAAGGTGATCCTATTTTAGGGATTATTTTTTATATTTCTAATGTCTATTTGAGTAAATGTATTATTGAATTGTCTCATCAGGGCATTTACAAAAAAATAAGTCTTGGTAGAGATGGTCTTTTTACATCACATCTTATGTATGTGTATAATATTCTTTTTCATGGTTAGTCTTTGAAAAGAACGATATATACAATTAATGTCTTATTTTCATATTATGAGGATTTTGATTTCCAGAAATCAGTTAGGAAATCTATTTCATTTTTTATGGTGATGGATTCCTAATTTCTATGAAAAATAAAATAATTAAGCACCTTGGAGTTAATAGATGATCCATCCCTTTTAATTATCATAGTTTTCATTTATTTTGGGTAAAGGCGATGAAGAAATATCATGAGGAAATTCAATTGGGAATTGTCAGTCAAATGTCCCAATGGAAAGGGAAATCCATGTCTCAAGCTACATGGTTGCGCCTTGCCAACTATGTTATCGTATCTAAATTTTCTTATTTATACTCTCTTTATTGATGGACCAGAAGCCTCCTAAAGGAACTTCAAGGGGTGATTATAAAAATCATATGGACTACTTCAGTCCTTGAAATAAATCATGTCATTAATTTATGGAAGGCGTGTACCAAACCACTTGAATTGGGAGACCTTAGAATTAATGATCTTATGATCTTTAATAATCTAATAATTAGGATATTCTATTGGATTCTTATTTCATCAAAGATATATTTGGATTTATTACCAAATAGGAAAAAAGGGAATATTTTATATGCTTTAAGACACTATATTTCATCCTCTATTTGGGAATCTATCAAACAATCCTTTAAAAAATAATTTCTGTTACAAAATGGATTGTTAGTTGGGATTCCATAGTAAAATGTTGGACATCCAATTGGATTGGCAGTACATTATAAGACATGATCAATATTCCCTTTGAGGAAGCTCATATGTGGGTTGATAACCTTCTATCTCAAATCTAAAGCTTTACAGGCATCTTTTTTTCATAGATAATCCTATAAATTTAGAGCTAAAAATTCAAGGATTGTGACACTATAATATGGAAGCACAATCAGCATGGGAATTCCAACTCTATGGATTTTTTTATACTGGAATGTGGTGTTGTTAACTGTACACTAACATGGTTAATGGTATTCAACAAATTCTATATTTATCCCTATTGGATTATCTGATTGTTGAGGATTATGAAACACTAAATACCCACTTAGGATCGAATTCAAATGTATTAACATCTCTATGCCTCTACATATTTTCTCTAATTCCATGATGTCGAGGACATAAACCATCTATTTCTTCATTGTGAAAATTTCTCTTCCTTATTGTACTACATTGATCTGTTGTTTGGCATAGACCTAGAAAAATAGATGAACCTTGAGGTTCTCCTGGAGACAATCTATTCAACTGATTTCAGGGACCAAATGCTAAATCTTCATCTAATAGCGATTGACTCTGTCATCCCATCCATACAGAGTGATCAAAAAAATAAAAAATATTGATGGAAAACCCCCCTATTTACATAGTAATTATGGATCATAACATTATGGTTCTTGTGGCATCAATAATACAAATAGAAGGTATGTTTAAATAGGTTCATGACTTGAATATTCTTAGGTTATTTTGTGTAGCTGGTCATCCAAAGAAGCCTAAAATGATTAAATTTATTTGGTGGATTCCTCCAATCACTCTATCAATCAAAGTTAATGTAGTTGGAGTGGATTCTGGAATTCTTCTTCCTTTAGGTTTTAGAGGTTTCTTCCACACATATCATGGATTTTTTAAAGGGTTATTGTATATCCTTATTCAAATTGGATTGGTAATTGCAGCTGAGTAACTTTTTATGGTGTTTGAAATTGGGTATGTAGAAAAATATAATTGTACATCACTTTGGATGGAATCATATTCTGAAACTGCTATTATATCTATGAAAACAAGAAAAAAGGATGTGCCTTAGAGAATTTTACCCCTTGTGATTGAATGTGTCAACAAGGAAACCCGTCCCAATTTGATGATATCCCATGCATATAGGGTGGAAAATAATGTGGTGGATGTGTTTTCAAAGAAGGTGGTTATGGAAATGGGTATGATGTGGTCTTTTATGAACCATGCCTATTGTGATCCAATGGTGGTTTTTGATATTCATGGTGTGGTTCATTCATGCTTATGTAATAGTCTCTTAAAGCCCAGGACACTGCACACCTCTTTTTTATAAATAAACTTGTTAGGACTGGCTTTGACTAGATCCTGAAATTTTTTGGTATAGAAAACCATTTTAAATTCTTGAGATATTACATATCTATTTATAACTGAAACACAAAAATGTTTTCCCTAACGGAATCAAAAATAAAATCATTTGGGTAAAAGAGAACTAAATTCATAAATATAGAATCATAATCTGTCACCAAGATATTTTCATTCATAAAAATAATTATTTTCATTCATATTTAATTCTAAAAGTTGTGTGGATATAATTTCATGTAAAAGAATTCTCGAATACCTCCCATGCAATGATGTGGTCCAATTTATCTTGGACAAATAATTCCCACCATTTTCATGGAAAGTCATCAAGAATACACAATTCCAACTTCACTACCAACTCAACTAGTGTCCCAATGAAATTTAATATTTGATTCATCCAATTCAATCAGGAATCTAATTTTCTCAAATCAGAATCCCCTTAAAAGATGTATGTATTCTATTTTTTTGAACTGAGCTAAATAGTCCACTTTCAATGGTTCATAATTCCTATTAACCTTATATAGGGCATGGAACTCATGGAAAATATTTTTAACAAGGTGTTGTTTATCCCATGGATTATGTGCATCAACCTTTTGAGTAGCCTCATTTGGTTGGTTTCTATGATTCGTAACCAGCTTATTATCTATAACCGAAAACCCTATTTATCCTTAATCACTAGAAACCAATTTTTTATAAATTAAAATTTACCACTCCATCACATATAATTACATAGAATTTAAAAATTCCACCATTATAAATATTTCATCCATTTTTTAAACAGTTCTACCATACTTTTTGAAATCAACCAATTTCCAAATTTTTAGAAATAATAAAATTTTCCATTTGATAAACAATAGAACTAAAAATGAAAAATGTTTTAATATTGTTATGTCATACTATCAATGAAATTCATCAAAATAAATTTATCTAAACCCCTGATGTTATAGTGAAAACTTGTCAGGAAGTGTCTAAAAACACACATGTACCCAAACACTGTCAAGTGGATGTTAAACATAAATATGTTATGTATTCCTTTTAATTATTTATATGTCATGTTTCTAATATCCTAATAATTACTACCATCCATAATACATTCACAGATTCTATTTACCACTCTATGATTAGAAAAAAGATACACTATTTTTTATGTATGGTATCAAATAATGGTGATACAATTCTTCAAAAAAAGATACATAGACCAACCATGGTTAATACTATTTTTTCTCAAAAATATATTTCGAATAATTAATAATGATACCATTTTTAACATCCTTCCATTGTATATAGGTTTCAGGGGTGATGGGGTACTACTAGGCATTTGGAGACATCACCAAGACACTATTGTATGGATATATATCCTAAGGGTCTCAATAAAATTGGTGGGATGGTTTTCCCTTTGAAATATAAAAAATCCAAACTATAAAAAAGATAATAATACAGGACACAATATGATGAATGGATATAAAGTTAATCTCAAAACGTAACTAAACCAATTTTCCATATCATAGTAAATGTATACGCCAAAGTACACGTTCAAGGGGACCAAAAAGCCAACAAAAAATAAAACCCTAAATTTTCTTAAACCAGAAATACCCCCCACAAACTCCATGATCTAAATCTAATTAATAATCCATGGTATCAAGAAGAATCACTAAAGAACCATGAAACCATGTCTTTGCCTGTTTCTTGAATGATGAAATCTATAAATACACAATAGTTCCCAATCATGGGGTAATTCTAGAAACAATATTATTTCCTCAATTTCATCCCAACCCATGCAAATATGATTACATTTTTTTCACATATAATAAAATATTATAAAATTTGTTTAAAAAATTTATATCAAAATTATAAAATAATTTTTAAGGTAAATCATCAATTAAGCCTTTATACAATTCCTCAATTGATTTTTTATATTCTCTTCCATGTCCACACACACTACCACAGATATAAAATCTCATTATTAGGGGGACCATTGAATATGGAACTTCACATCCACAATATTTCCCATTAATGTCATTATATCATGACCATTATATATCTTTTTTTATGGTGGTACATCATGAAAAATATCCATCACATTAAAATCATACCCATCCATTTATTCCAACATCATAAAAAGTTATTTAACTACATTCATTTAATAATTTATTTAATATTTAAAACTTATTTTCAAGTGCTATTAAAAAAAATTAAAAATAAATATTTAAAAATTATAATCAAAGGGGTTTTACTAAATCATTCTTCATTCCATAATTTCAAATCCAATTCCAAAACCATAATTTAATCAAGATTCATAGCATGATTTCATGTTAACAACATGAAAATATATTAATTTAATCAAAAATGTCATGGTCAAAATCATGTTTAGTCAACATTGAAGCCAAAAAACCACATAAAATTAGAAAAAATGAATAACTAAACAAGAAAAAATACATGATCTTATCACAAATCATTTTCTATTGACAATATCAAACAATATATCATAATAAACCCATTAATAAGAAATAGATTCATCTATAAAAGGATAGATCTATGGTTACGAGATATTTATTGAAGAACATTGGATATATAATGAATGAGGAAGATAATTCACTTATTGAAGAATCTAGGCTTCCAATTCACATTAATAACCCTACTAATCACTCAATGATCAAAGCAGAACATCTCTCACCCCATAGATGAGAAATTATTTTCATTTAAGGTGTGAGTAGTGAAAAAATAACGGCATAAGTGGTTAATTTTTTTAGATCCCCTTTTTAAGGAGTTAAAAATAAAAGCCAAATGGTTTTCACACACGATTTGGAAAAATATACACCAATCATGTGGTGATACTTTCTTTTTCCCACACCTCACATGGTTGGCATTCATGTCCAGAAAAAACTTGCACCAACATTGCATTTCCATCTATTTGAAGATTCATGATTTCAACCAGGAATCCAAACATTGTAGCTAAAATATCTACCAAAAATGTACCTTTATAGTACACATTTTCATCCCTTTTTCGGCTTCCTAGAGATGTTGTATGGATTCCACTAATCAGCTAATAATCATGCACCACCATAGAAACCTTCCAAACATGTTATAACACCTCAGTAAATCCTGAAACCTAACCCTAAAATTATATAGATTTAAAATAAACGAAGAAAGAGTCTTGTAGCTAAATAATGGTGTGATAAAAGTACCATATACATATATATAATATCATATATGAACCATTTATAACATCTTATTTCCTGTGTTTTAATAATATTTTATTATTTTCATTTTTTATGGTGTTAACTAATTAATTTTTTCGTATGTTTATATTAAATAGTTATTTTTATATTAATAATAGTTATCCCATACATATTGAGGTAATAATAAATAATAATCATACATATTCATCATATACATATTTGATATTATATGTGAAAAATTGGCATGAATCATGCATAACATCGCTTCATGGAGAGGGTATGTCAAATGTATGCACCAATAACATTATAATTTTGTTAGTAAAAGGATTATTAAGCCTCTAGAATATATATTATACTTATAGAATCATATTATGTAATAACTATCATATATATTCTTTAATTCCATCATTATTACAATCCATGTGAAGTGGTAATGGAAAATAATTGTCATCTATTTGTGAAGTGGAAGTCCATCGTACAACCATGTGATGGTATCATTATTCATTTTATAGTGATTCAGATTGAAAAACATTATTTCAAAATATAATAAAATATATATTTATGCAATATATTGGAATATTTATATTATAATTTTTAGGATAATATTAAATGTGGTAAATGAAGAAAAAAATTAAAAGTACCTGATGAAGATGATTATCTATTCTATGATTGAGCTCACTTATATATCCTTTTAAGAGACTGAGGGTTTGAATTTTGTGGTGAAAACAAAATTTATATCTTGGGGAAGGATTATAAAGATAGTTTTCTCAGGTTTTGGTCAAGATAACTATATGTAGGAGGTGAATATACGATTGGAGTGGTAGTTCCTTTTTATAATAGATGAAATAATTCACATTAATTAATAAAAATATTTAAATAAAATTAATTATTTTTCATTTTAATGTGGAACCATGTTTCCATAATTTTTATAATCATATAGGATGTGATTTAAATCCATTAAAAATAATATTTTGAGGGGTTAATGTGGTATTTTAAAACTTAACTTTTTTAACGCCATCATTTAAAAATTGTAATCGTGACAATTGTAATGAATTTTTTGATCTTATTGGGTTATAATTTTATATATAATGTTAAAAAAATTTCATAAAGGGCCATTGAAATAATGTTTATACCATTTCAGATCCTACTTATCTTTTTTTATTGTTATAAATTTTTAAAAAATTTATAGCATATTATTTTTTATAACATAATATTAATTTCATTTTTGACACTATTATTTTAATTTGAATTTAATGAAATTGAGAAAAAAATCTATTATATGATTCTTTTTTCTATCAATAATAAATTTTTAATACCTTTAAAATTATATTATAACTATAATTAATTACAAAAAGAACAATTTTATTGTTTTTAAAATTATTTACTTTTATTTTTCCTGTATTTTTACAAGAAATGTGTCAACGTTTTGTATGAATTGAAGATAATTATTTCATCACTAAAAATTTAAAATTATTTTTTTAATAAAAATATAATTAACTTCAAAATAAACTATTTTTTTTAATTCAATTTTCATATTTATTCACATCTATGTCCTAAAAACATATTTATTATTTTATTTTTACTTTTCATGCATTAAGAATGAATTTCACAATCATTAAGGATAGTCACTTTTAATATATTTAAAAATATTTTATCATCCAAAAATAACCACAAATAATACTTAAAATAAATTAAAAATATTAATGAATGGCTTTTTACTCATAAAATGTTATCTTTTATTCCCAAATATTATTTTTATTCTGTCATACATATACGTGTGAACGCTGAAAATGATTTACATATTTATCATGTAAGAAACTATATATTATATTTTTTGAATTATATTTATATTATATTAATAGTATATTATAATAAATTATTTATAAAATATTTATTATAATTTATAATATCATATTTATGCCTTGAAGATATCTTAAAAGATTTCATATTTCATAAAATGATATAGTTTTTTACTATGCATAAAAAAGTAAATTCTTAAAAAAACTCTCCAAAAAAAATCCAGGAATAAATTTTAATTTTTGAAAATAAAAATTAATTCCATTTAATCAAATTAAATTACTATAATTTATATAAATTACATTTATTAATAATTCATAAACCACATTGAAAACATCCCAATGAAAAATTGTATTTTTAATATTAAGAATGAACTTATACCGAAATCATGTATAAAATTGATTAATATGTATGTAATTATATAATTTATAAATAAATAGGACATATATTAATTTAATATAAAGTTAAATTAATAAGATTACTTTTAAATAAAATGAAATCACACTTTTACAAAAATCAATCTGTTTAACTATTAACTAAAAAATCAATATTTTCAAAAAAATCCAAAAAAAATCACACTAAAGAAATTTTTTAAATGTTGGTTTAAAGAATTGATTTAAAATAAAAATAATAATGTTTAAATATTTTATCATGGTTGATAAAAACTTTTGATGTCATGTAAAATAACATAGCAAAGAATTTAGATTTTCTAAATGAGAAATATTCCTTATAAAATCACAGTGTGTCTTAGTTTTACATAACAATGAACAACCATGGACACTCTAATCATACATATTTATGATAAAGATTCATATAAATAATAATACCCTAATCGATGACATAAAAAATAAGGATTTCATATGAACCATGACCTGGTTTAAACCATTTTATTATACTACCCCATAAATGTCGTGTTATTACTCAATCTCCCCATCTCTAGAAGAACTTACATTACACCAATGTTGTATCTAAAACTATAAGGTACTCATAAAACTACGATATAGGGATTATCTAACCACTTTTTGTTAATTATAACTAAATAATTTCATTATTAATTATTTTTAAATAATTTTATAGATTGTGAAGATGATCATAGTGTTAATTGGAAAAAATTCCATTGGGTGACCAACATGCTCCCAATGGTGATATGATCGAAAGTGGTGAATGTTTCATCCAGGGAATACATGGTTATGGATTCGTAATATTAAAAAGAATGGATTTTTTATATTAGAATGAATGTAAAATATTAAATGCGGAAGTGTTTATGCCATCACAATTATTAAAATAAGTCACAAAAAAATCATAAATCATGATATAATAACAGGGTAAGCCAAATGAAAATTTTGGGAAATGGAACAGTTTTGAATAGTAGTCATTGATATGTATTTGATTTTTATTTGGAAGAGTTTATATTTCATATGTAACAGCCCAAGATTTTATAAAAAAATATTGTTTTAATTTTATTAATGTCTTGTGTTGTACGCTACACCAAAAGGAGCTTGTACAACACACATCCTTGACTTGACTTGCATTACACGCAATCGCGACCTTCCTCGATAGCGTGTGTAGTACGCAATACCGAGTTTCACTAAACAACGATATGCTATAAAAATATTATTAAAACTAGCCGTTATGAATAGTAATAACCACTTTTTGAAATCCAGTAAATTTTATTTTTCAAAATGAACTTTATTTTTGGATTCGGAGTATCGAATTTAGCCTAAGGTGAAATTTTGGTACTTTTCGGATAACTTTCATATTCTGATGAATAGTGAAAATTACTAAATTATAATTAAAAACAACTTTTTTAATCGAAATAATTAATAGTAATAAATCATTAATTTGAGTGGTTTTAAAGTATATTTAGAATATATTTTTACAATTTAATACAATGTTGGTCATTGGATGTAATTTCACATTTAAACTAGACATAAACAAGTGTCAATCTTTTGATAGATATTGTTTCTTAAAAACACGCTATTTGTTTTAACAGCGGGATTTAATTATAAAATTAATTAATGCAACTTTTATGTTATGAATTTGGTAAAATAGACTTCATTTTTGAATTCGGAATATGAAATATAGCTTGGGATGAAATTTTGGCATTGTTCTGAAAAACATCAATTTTTGATGAATAGTGAAACCACTAAGTGGTAGGTTAAAAACTGAATTTTGCATAAAACTTAATTTTACCGCTTCTGTGAATGGAATTTCGAAAATCCGAGAGACATGGTTAATATCAAGGACTAAAATGTGGTTCAATGAGATGAAAATAATTTTTGGTGAATAGTAACTTTTTACTTTTTTTTACCGCGGTTAATAGTAAATAGGGTAACTAAGGGTAAATATGATATTAATATTACCCTAACACATGTCCTAATTCTATTGGACAAGTGTAATTCGACCAAAAACAAACTTAGGAATAAAATATGACCATTTAGGCCCACTTGGATTAGATTAGGACATTTATTATTAATTTATTTAAAGAAGGGTTAAAATAGTTAAAATCAAATTTTAATAAGTAAATCATTTTTAATATGGGGTTATACATAAGATAAATTAGACTATAAATATTCATTAGAAAGCTAAAAAGATTTTCTACATGATGGTATTTTATTTGTAATTTTTAGACATAAAATAATATAATTTATATATGACACAAAGATGATGCAGTAATTATCTTATTAATGAAATATTGACATAATTGATAATATAAATACCAAAATAAATGTAATTTAAGACTTTTTATGAATTACACTAATTTTCTAGGTTACTATGATATATTAGTGATGATTTAATCAACTTGGTTCGAACATATAATTCTGTTATGACTTTCACAAAAAATCATATATCAAATAGTGTCAAAATTGACACAAAATAGTTTTTAAATCAAATATTATATTACTAATTGTTATTTTATTCCTAAAAATCTAAGGTTCGGCCAAATGACTTAGATAAGGATATATGTATTAATAATATACAATTTGGGGTTCGTTTGGCATGTTATAGTAAGATTATTAACCATATAGTGAAAGAAAACAAAAAGACACGGTAAAAGTTAAATTATTTAACTTAGAGTTAAATCTAATTGATAAGGTTAAAATAATATCCTAAACTTGTCTAAATTCTATTGGTTGATAGGATTTCGACCCATCCCCACTTTAGCTTCGAAATAATACCCTTTGGAACCATTATAAACCGATTTTGACTTTAATATAAAATAATATTTTGAGGTATTCCTAAGATGCCCCTCTCCTCCCCTATAAAAGGACACCTCCTCCCCCTCCTCCTCACACCAATTTGAGCACTCAAGCTCGGCCAAACCCTGCAAATTTCTCCTCTCCACTTCCCTAGCAACATCCTAGAGGTTCTGGTCTTCTTCAAAGACCAATTTTAGTGCCCTAAGAGGAGGTCTCAAAGAGGCACTTCAAAGAAGAGGTAATTACCATTACCAATTCTTTCATCTTTATTTCTTCTTCCACTTCTTCTTCTTAGGTTGTTTCATTATGAAGTAATAACATCAGTATCACTCATATACTGATATGTTATTATAAGTATGAAACAACCCTATTTCACCATCTATCCATCCTACGGAAAAAGAAATCACCGCGCGTGCGTACGTACGGAATACCGTCTCCACGCCGTGGTGTAATCTATTTTCCACCACCACCTTACATGGATGGGTATAATGGTGTAAATAATAACTATACATAGTTATTACAACATCATATTGATTCTGATATATTGTATAATCCACTTCAACTCAGTTCAATATTTATGGAAATGATATCATCGCTCGTGCGTACGTACGGACTACCGTCTCCACGACGCGATGAGATTCATTCTCCATGTTAACCATTTAAGAATGATTATAATGTATATATAAGAAATAATAATGAAATATATGACATTATAAAGCTACTGGATTTATGTATATATACATATGTATGTCATCTACTTACTTCCATTTCAAGACAATAAGGAAAGTAAAACAGCGTTCATGCGTACATACGGACTACCGTCTCCATGAACGGTGTTTTTCATTTTACTTATCTATCTATTATATATATATATATACTGAATATATATGATATATAAATCATATTTTATATTCTGGAAGTAAGTAAATCATGATATAAGTAATAATGATGTCATGAACAACAAGTCAAAACACCTAAGATAAATGAAACGATTTTACCCAAAACGCTTCTTTAACATGGAATTTACAAAAGAACGGGTAATATAATGTTATAAGTGAACCAAATATGATATCATAACAATGAATATGATTCTGGAATAAGTCAATAACATGATTTAAATCATTATACAGGAGGTTCGGACACTTACAAAGCAAGTCGGACCTAAGGTAAGGGAAATATCACAATCTCATTTTTATCCGAGATTGTTTATTCATAAGTATTTACTGGGGTGTATTTTATCATCCACATCCATGTTCCATAAATATGTAATATTGTTTCCATCCACTTACAATAGTTTAAATCTAATTTTATCCTTCGGTATGTTTTTATTAAAAGATATGAAAGGAATCTTTTGTCGTTTTTCATACGAGGTACTTTTTGACTTTTCCGACAAAAGTACGAAGAATGTTTTTTTTAACTTATACGACACGAACGGATTTTTACGGTTTTATAAAGCCTTATTTTCATGAAGCTTCCTCCAAAAGATTTCATGACTATTTTCTATAAAATCTCTTTCTTTTGAAATTGCATGATGTGTTGTGAAAAGAAATTGATTTTGAAGAAGAAAGGATATTTTCCTCAAGAATTCAATTCAAGTGTTTTATTAAAAATTATTTTCCATCTAAGATAATAAAGGGTTCTGTTTCTATCCATATTTTTACATTGATTTGACTATGTTGTGATGGAAGTATGTTTATGAATTCCTTTATCTTATATGAATGGTTTTATGATGTCATGTTGTTTAAGAATCCCATTTTTATTACATGGGTTATGCAATGATGTATGATTTATGATTTTGTGGCACACATAAGAATGGTATCATTATGAGATGGGTGGGACCTATATCTCCCTCCAATGCATTGGGTAAAGATTTTATATCTCATGAGATAGACATGGCTGGAATGGTAGGTTATACCGGTTCAGTGAAACAGGACTGAAACGAGGATTACTCGATTCAGAAAGGGACTTTGTCCACTAAGATAGTCTTGGCAATGAGTCTTGACTAACAAGAAATGATTCTCTATGATTATGTGTGTATGCCACAATGAGTAATGTTTTAAGTTATGGTTTCATTTTCACTACTATGATTTATCCCATGTTATGAAATTATGCTCTCTTTTGCAGGTTAAGATTTCCAAAAATGTTATGTTATTATGAAAATTATGTGATTGATATTTCTTTTGTTTACCCTTACTGAGCATTTGAGCTCACCCTTTTATGTTTTCTTTTCCCCAGGATATAAAGAAAGGTTTTAGGTAAAAAAAGGAAGATCTTTGTGGGAGATTTTGAAGATCTTTCACCAGGATTAGAAGATTACGTTCCGAGTTTCCAAAGACACTAAACTATTACGGTCCTTGTGTGTGTGTTTTTGTAATGTACTAAGTATTCCGCAAAAGTAATGTAAAGTCCATGTACGTCAGGCTACGGGTCTCTACAGTTGTTATCAGAGGGAGGTTTAGTCAACCTTTGGAAACTAGGACGCGAAAACGTTAGTAAGATCCCTAGAGATATTTCTAAGGTATGTCTAGGGATGCCCCTATGGATAAGTATACGTATAGGATATAGTTCTAGAACTATGGTAACGATATTAGATTAAACCAAAGATGATAGATATTTAAGTTACTCCCCCTTTATTACGATTTTTGCATCTAACACTATTCTGTTTGGGTTTTAGAAAATGGCTGGAAACAAGATGATTCACAATAATGGAGGATATGATGGACAATGGAATGATATTCTTCATGAGCAACCAAATGAAATGGGATTTGGATGTCCAAACATCATTATTATGCCGAATCAGCAATCTCACAACATGATCAATAAAGTAAAATTTGGTAAGTTTCCTGACTCGACTAATAAGAGAAAGATGGAGTTCCATGTGATCATAGAGGAAAGAAAGTTCAATTTCCCCTATGTAAATCATGTGGGAAGCGGCATCAAGGAGAATGTTTCAAGGGAACTGGAAGATGCTTTGGGTGTGGAAAAGAAGGACACAAAGCAAGTAAGTGCAAAGGAAAAGGGTCGGTTAACACCATGGATGAGGATAATGGTATTGCTACGACATCAAAAATGGTTAAGTGTTTTAAATGTGGAATGTATGGGCATTATGCAAACAAATGCCCTAAGGGAAAGACTCATGAAGAGAATCAGTATGGTCATATGGGTAGTATTTATGTGGATGATGATGAAGAGACTACAAATGATATGTGAGATGAAAGAATTGTTGAAGCTCGGTCAATGGTTTAAGAATGTTGTGGAATGATTACATGTTTATCATCTGTAATGTTGTATAAGAAATCTCATGGTACTATGGAATAAAGAAACATCTGAGGATTGTTACACTGTTGTCTTTCCTTGAGTTATGAAAGTGTATGATTAATGGTACCACTATCCATGAAAGGTTATTCAGATATTTTTGGAATGTAGATGATATGCGCATAATGAAGGGATAAGGAGAAAATTAAATGTTTGATAGTATTCATGAGCTCATGATTAATATAAGGACTAAGTGATATCATGGTTTGAGTATATAGAATTTTGAGGATTTTGGTATGTGGAAAGTGTTAACTTTTAACTGCACTCATGTTTTCACTAAGGTATTCAAGAGAATACACGATTAAGGACTTTGAATGTTTGGAATGTGACCAACAAGACATATCTTATGATATGTGGGGATCAACGACAGTATTAAATCTCTAGTAATTGTCGTCACTATATTATGAAAGTGGACTGCAGTATTATGTATAAGCCTAAAGATTAGACTGGATTATGTTGGACATAAGTTAGGATAGAAGATTTTTGATATTATTGATGGGATGTTATAGTAACGTAGTTTTAGAAAAAGGGACAACCTACAGGACGGGCGACAGCCCATCGCTTCGGACAAGGCTGTAGGAATAGAACCCACAACCGAAGTGCGACTGGCCTTTATCGCCTACCACTGACCTACAGGAAGTCCCTGTTTAGTAGAAACTAGTTTTATTATATTAAGCAGTATGATATATGAAGTATAAGTCCATTTTAGGTACTATATATGATTAATCTCACTATAGAATGACTTATGTATATTTAATAACTTTTGCTTACCTTTCGTTTGAGACAGATGGAATGACCCGTCATTCTATCACATGATCTGCTAACACTTCACGAATAACAAATTCAACTTCATTTATTTAAGAGATGAAGTAGAAATTGTTCAAGGCACGAACAAAAGTGAGATTGTACCAAAATAAAGTAAGTATTTATTCTAAGCAAATTTTCAACTTTAGGGAAATGATCTTGAAAACCAAAAATGTTGTCCTAGTGATCTTATACCTGATGAATCAGATGGTACCTTATATCATCACAAATCTATGGATTTGTGATTACTGGCTTTTCCATAGCCATGTTCTCTACCACTCTCCATCAGAACATGATGGTTAGATTTCTCTTCCATATCCATATTTTCACCTATGTGGAAACCCAGTGATTAGTTTATTTGGATAATCGTTACATTTCATACTTTAGTTTTTAAAGCCAAGTTTTGGTATTCCCTTTTACGATGTGGGTTTCTATTAAAGAAACTTTCAAATAGTAAACCATTTATAACCCCGACGAATTTCGAGGGCGAAATTCATTTTAAGGGGGGTAGAATGTAACAACCCAAGATTTTATAAAAAAATATTCTTTTAATTTTATTAATGTCTTGTGTTGTACGCTACACCAAAAGGAGCTTGTACAACACACATCCTTGACTTGACTTGCATTACACGCAATCGCGACCTTCCTCGATAGCGTGTGTAGTACGCAATACCGAGTTTCACTAAACAACGATATGCTATAAAAATATTATTAAAACTAGCCGTTATGAATAGTAATAACCACTTTTTGAAATCCAGTAAATTTTATTTTTCAAAATGAACTTTATTTTTGGATTCGGAGTATCGAATTTAGCCTAAGGTGAAATTTTTGTACTTTTCGGATAACTTTCATATTCTGATGAATAGTGAAAATTACTAAATTATAATTAAAAACAACTTTTTTAATCGAAATAATTAATAGTAATAAATCATTAATTTGAGTGGTTTTAAAGTATATTTAGAATATATTTTTACAATTTAATACAATGTTGGTCATTGGATGTAATTTCACATTTAAACTAGACATAAACAAGTGTCAATCTTTTGATAGATATTGTTTCTTAAAAACACGCTATTTGTTTTAACAGCGGGATTTAATTATAAAATTAATTAATGCGACTTTTATGTTATGAATTTGGTAAAATAGACTTCATTTTTGAATTCGGAATATGAAATATAGCTTGGGATGAAATTTTGGCATTGTTCTGAAAAACATCAATTTTTGATGAATAGTGAAACCACTAAGTGGTAGGTTAAAAACTGAATTTTGCATAAAACTAAATTTTACCGCTTCTGTGAATGGAATTTCGAAAACCCGAGAGACATGGTTAATATCAAGGACTAAAATGTGGTTCAATGAGATGAAAATAATTTTTGGTGAATAGTAACTTTTTACTTTTTTTTACCGCGGTTAATAGTAAATAGGGTAACTAAGGGTAAATATGATATTAATATTACCCTAACACATGTCCTAATTCTATTGGACAAGTGTAATTCGACCAAAAACAAACTTAGGAATAAAATATGACCATTTAGGCCCACTTGGATTAGATTAGGACATTTATTATTAATTTATTTAAAGAAGGGTTAAAATAGTTAAAATCAAAGTTTAATAAGTAAATCATTTTTAATATGGGGTTATACATAAGATAAATTAGACTATAAATATTCATTAGAAAGCTAAAAAGATTTCCTACATGATGGTATTTTATTTGTAATTTTTAGACATAAAATAATATAATTTATTTATGACACAAAGATGATGCAGTAATTATCTTATTAATGAAATATTGACATAATTGATAATATAAATACCAAAATAAATGTAATTTAAGACTTTTTATGAATTACACTAATTTTCTAGGTTACTATGATATATTAGTGATGATTTAATCAACTTGGTTTGAACATATAATTCTGTTATGACTTTCACAAAAAAATCATATATCAAATAGTGTCAAAATTGACACAAAATAGTTTTTAAATCAAATATTATATTACTAATTGTTATTTTATTCCTAAAAATCTACGGTTAGGCCAAATGACTTAGATAAGGATATATGTATTAATAATATACAATTTGGGGTTCGTTTGGCATGTTATAGTAAGTTTATTAACCATATAGTGAAAGAAAACAAAAAGACACGGTAAAAGTTAAATTATTTAACTTAGAGTTAAATCTAATTGATAAGGTTAAAATAATATCCTAAACTTGTCTATATTCTATTGGTTGATAGGATTTAGACCCATCCCCACTTTATCTTCGAAATAATACCCTTTGGAACCATTATAAACCGATTTTGACTTTAATATAAAATAATATTTTGAGGTATTCCTAAGATGCCCCTCTCCTCCCCTATAAAAGGACACCTCCTCCCCCTCCTCCTCACACCAATTTGAGCACTCAAGCTCGGCCAACCCCTGCAAATTTCTCCTCTCCACTTCCCTAGAAACATCCTAGAGGTTCTGGTCTTCTTCAAAGACCAATTTTAGTGCCCTAAGAGGAGGTCTCAAAGAGGCACTTCAAAGAAGAGGTAATTACCGTTACCAATTCTTTCATCTTTATTTCTTCTTCCACTTCTTATTCTTAGGTTGTTTCATTATGAAGTAATAACATCAGTATCACTCATATACTTATATGTTATTATAAGTATGAAACAACCCTATTTCACCATCTATCCATCCTACGGAAAAAGAAATCACCGCGCGTGCGTACGTACGGAATACCGTCTCCACGCCGTGGTGTAATCTATTTTCCACCACCACCTTACATGGATGGGTATAATGGTATAAATAATAACTATACATAGTTATTACAACATCATATTGATTCTGATATATTGTATAATCCACTTCAACTCAGTTCAATATTTATGGAAATGATATCATCGCTCGTGCGTACGTACGGACTACCGTCTCCACGACGCGATGAGATTCATTCTCCATGTTAACCATTTAAGAATGATTATAATGTATATATAAGAAATAATAATGAAATATATGACATTATAAAGCTACTGGATTTATGTATATATACATATGTATGTCATCTACTTACTTCCATTTCAAGACAATAAGGAAAGTAAAACAGCGTTCATGCGTACGTACGGACTACCGTCTCCATGAACGGTGTTTTTCATTTTACTTATCTATCTATTATATATATATATATATATACTGAATATATATGATATATAAATCATATTTTATATTCTGGAAGTAAGTAAATCATGATATAAGTAATAATGATGTCAAGAACAACAAGTCAAAACACCTAAGATAAATGAAACGATTTTACCCAAAACGCTTCTTTAACATGGAATTTACAAAAGAACGGGTAATATAATGTTATAAGTGAACCAAATATGATATCATAACAATGAATATGATTCTGGAATAAGTCAATAACATGATTTAAATCATTATACAGGAGGTTCGGACACTTACAAAGCAAGTCGGACCTAAGGTAAGGGAAATATCACAATCTCATTTTTATCCGAGATTGTTTATTCGTAAGTATTTACTGGGGTGTATTTTATCATCCACATCCATGTTCCATAAATATGTAATATTGTTTCCATCCACTTACAATAGTTTAAATCTAATTTTATCCTTCGGTATGTTTTTATTAAAAGATATGAAAGGAATCTTTTGTCGTTTTTCATACGAGGTACTTTTTGACTTTTCCGACAAAAGTACGAAGAATGTTTTTTTTAACTTATACGACACGAACGGATTTTTACGGTTTTATAAAGCCTTATTTTCATGAAGCTTCCTCCAAAAGATTTCATGACTATTTTCTATAAAATCTCTTTCTTTTGAAATTGCATGATGTGTTGTGAAAAGAAATTGATTTTGAATAAGAAAGGATATTTTCCTCAAGAATTCAATTCAAGTGTTTTATTAAAAATTATTTTCCATCTAAGATAATAAAGGGTTCTGTTTCTATCCATATTTTTACATTGATTTGACTATGTTGTGATGGAAGTATGTTTATGAATTCCTTTATCTTATATGAATGGTTTTATGATGTCATGTTGTTTAAGAATCCCATTTTTATTACATGGGTTATGCAATGATGTATGATTTATGATTTTGTGGCACACATAAGAATGGTATCATTATGAGATGGGTGGGACCTATATCTCCCTCCAATGCATTGGGTAAAGATTTTATATCTCATGAGATAGACATGGCTGGAATGGTAGGTTATACCGGTTCAGTGAAACAGGACTGAAACGAGGATTACTCGATTCAGAAAGGGACTTTGTCCACTAAGATAGTCTTGGCAATGAGTCTTGACTAACAAGAAATGATTCTCTATGATTATGTGTGTATGCCACAATGAGTAATGTTTTAAGTTATGGTTTCATTTTCACTACTATGATTTATCCCATGTTATGAAATTATGCACTCTTTTGCAGGTTAAGATTTCCAAAAATGTTATGTTCTTATGAAAATTATGTGATTGATATTTCTTTTGTTTACCCTTACTGAGCATTTGAGCTCACCCTTTTATGTTTTCTTTTCCCCAGGATATAAAGAAAGGTTTTAGGTAAAAAAGGAAGATCTTTGTGGGAGATTTTGAAGATCTTTCACCAGGATTAGAAGATTACGTTCCGAGTTTCCAAAGACACTAAACTATTACGGTCCTTGTGTGTGTGTTTTTGTAATGTACTAAGTATTCCGCAAAAGTAATGTAAAGTCCATGTACGTCAGGCTACGGGTCTCTACATCATACATTGGATTTTTTTATCACTAAATGGAATATGGGCATTAATATAGTTTTCTAAAATATTTTAGGCAAAGGATTACATAACCATACTCATGATTGAACTAAATATCTGATGGTGATGCCAACCAAAATGCGAAGTATGAGTTTCTTTCCATTTTGGATGTCACTATCATCTAAATACTGTCATGAAGACTGTGAAATGACAATTTACATCATGTAATATATTACAGTAAATTGAAAAATGGGAAGATTCATTTATGGATGGTTCACTATTGTTATGGTAGAATATGAAGAAATAAAGAGATCACAATGGTCACAGTCACTGATTGTGATGTAATGTAAAATGAGAAAGTAATCAAGACTATATGGTTTAATGTGAAATGGGGATATTTGTTTATTCATTAGATATTATATGTAATATTCCATTTTAATTTAGTACATTAAGGTATCTGGAATACTAATTATGGTGAAGATCATATAGGATGATGTGGTTTAAATGATGAACACGAAGCATGATACTCAGGTTCTCTATGACATAAAATAATCATGTTGACATTAAATTTAATTATGTTTCGTGTGATATCCCATAACATATACTTATAATGTTATGGATGTCTATATGTTTGATTAACCAAAATGAGGATCAATGAGTTGTCTATAATATATACTATTCTATAGAGACTATTACATCTTTTGTATTGAACTAAAAATGTGTCGTTATCCATCGAAGATGAAATATTCTAAAATGTTTCATTATAGATAGTATACATCATGGGATGGAGGTGTCTATGTTATATTGGTCTGAAATTTATTACACTATGAAATTAAACATGGCTGAGTTTATAAATATATGGAGTAAAGAATGAAATTATATTTAGAGATCATGATTCATATGGTCATCACTATTCTATTGCCTGGTGATCTCTATGACCTTATGGGTATTGTTTTAGAGAAAAATAAAATATTCAGTTTAATTTCAAATCCAAAGGATATAGATTGATTTATATACGATTAATTCATCCATAACAGAACTATTTGACCAAATTAGATCAATTGGTTCACTTAGAATGATCGTCGATCTTAAAGTAATTATGGATTTATCAAAATAATTTTTTAAAGGGATGGAGATAAGAAGCCCTTATTAAAAATACTAAAATAGTAATATAAGAATATGAGAAGTCGATAACACTTCCATATCTATTTATAAGATATAAAATAGAGGGGATATATAGATATAGATTTCCAATAATTAAATAAGTTGTATTGGGATATAAGGATCATAGATTTCATGTTATTTAGATATATCTAGTTATTCGTGAAGAAGATAAAGAAAAATAAACATAATTAAAATGTATATATTTTTCACTTGGTTTTTCTAAATATATTTTTAGGATTATGTGAAGAATAAAATATTGATTCTCTAAATAATTATATTTTCTCATCTTGAGATAGTGGAAAAGATTTATCTGAATTTTATTTAAATGAGTTATCAATGTAACGACCAAAAATTTTGAAAAAATATTGTTTCCTAATTTTGTGTGTTATTTTATTTTTGATACTCAATAAAACTGTTTCATTTGATAACATGAGTATAATTAAAATGAGACCGTTGGGTTTTGACTGTTATATGACCATTGGTCAATATGACCACTGGAAACTAAACGTTTTGATTATTGCCTCTAAATACAAGTAATCTTGGTTAATTAATATAGAGAGAAGATTCGATGGCCTCACCCAGTAGTCTTGGACCGATCGAAGCCCATCTAACAGAAATTGGGAAGGAGGTAGCACCACTGGGATTTTCTCTGGACCAAACCCCAGCCGAACTTAATCGTGTGAAGCTAGAATGGAATCTCCTTTGCGATAAGTTCAAACTGATAGAAATTACTACTCGTGTGATGTTGGCCGAGCCTCCCTTGGATTCTCTCACCTTAGCACACCTTACACATAAGTCCTATGCTGGAGTGATAAGGGGTTATGTAAGGAGACTGTAACTTCCTTGTGTAATCCTTTGTTTTAAATAAAAATTGGGATTTCTTCTTATGATGAAGTTTACGAATTTTCAAATGTCCGGATAAATATAGTATGCATATTTTTGATGAATTTTAGAGAAAGGATATTTTAAAAATGTTTATGTCAACCTTAAATAAATAAAATGTTTAATGATTTTCAAAAAATGGTCTTCTACAATTATGTTCAGTACGAAATTTAGAGTCTAATAGGATCAACTTAATTTTTGATGAATAGTAAATTATGAATACTGATTTTATGATTAGGATTAGTAATGTGTCCAAATGGATTAGTAATCTCACTTAAATAAAGTGTTAACATAATCTAGGAAACTTGATTAAGTAATGTGATTCAATAAAATGGTTAAATAACGGTGTCATAAATTATTATTCAAGTATTAGTTTTTTCGGGTGAATAGTGTTTTTTTAATAAAAAATTAAATTAAAAATAATTATAAAATTATTTTTATAAAATGGATTTCATTTTTGAACTCAGAGCATCGATATTATGTTAAGGTAATTTTTGGGGTTTTTTCTGAAAAAAATGAATTTTCTGTGAATAGTGTATTTATTTAAAAATTAAATTAAAAATATTTATAAATTTTTTTTTATAAAATGGGGTTCATTTTTGAAATCAGAGCTTTGATATTTGGTTAATGTGAAATTTTTGGATTTTTCTGAAAAAGTTGAATTTTCCGTGAATAATAAAAATACAGTTTTAGGGTTTCGGTATGTTTAATGACATCATAACTATGTCATGAGATATTTTAAGGGTTGGCCAACCAAATGTGATGAATTATTGTATGGGGGCCCCATGTGGCCTAACTTCATGCGAAATATCATGGGAGAGCACATGGTTTTGAGAAACCCACTTATGAGGTGTCCCTTGGCCATTAATGCCTTGTCCCCTCACTTTCCCTATAAATACCAAGCCATTCTCTCATCCTTTGGACACAAAAATCATTCTCAACGAATTTCTGGTCTCCTTACCTCCCAAGGAGTCCTCCCAAGGTGCCTCCAAGACCTTCAAGGTCCAAACCTTTGAGTTTTAAGTGTTACGTTTTAAGGTAAGGGATCTGACCCCTCTCTTTCTTTTCAAGTGATCTCTTTTAAGTCATTTCTTTTATGCTCCATGTTATTATGTTGGAGTATGTTCTTTTATATTCCTCTTACTGCCCTTTTTATTTTCATATAATGAGAGATCCCCTCTTACTCTCCTTATTTCGTTTTATGAATGTTTAAGTGGTGCTGTTAGGCTGCCGAAAGTTTTGTAACAGATTCTTTCTCCCATCTCATTTTTCAAGATCTATTTTCATGTAAAGTCCTTCAAGTTCCCTTTTATTATGTTGGGGTATGATCTCTATATCTATAATACTGATCTTTTATGATCATATGATGAGATACCCCATTTGATCTCTTCAATTTAGTATTTTGATGTTTTAAGTGACGTAGTTAGGCTGATGAATTTTTAAGTGGTTCTTTCACCCTCCTCGTTTTCAAGTTCTAAATTCAAGTTCCTTTTTATTATGTTGGGTTATGATCTCTATATCTATCATAATGATCTTTTATGATCATATGATGAGAGACCCAATTTGATCTCTTCAATTCAGTATTTTGATGTTTTAAGTGGTGCGGTTAGGCTACCGAATTTTTAAGTGGTTCTTTCACCTTTCTCCTTTTTCAAAGATCTAATTCCATGTCAAGTTTTGGAAGTCCCGTTTTATTATGTTAGGGTATGACCTCTATATCTAAAATAATGATCTTTTATGTTCATATGATTAGAGACCCGATTTGATCTCATCAATTCATTTTTGGTTGAAGTTTATGTGACGTCGTTAGGCTGCTGAGTTTTCATAAGAGAAATCTTATTTTTGTATTCTTTCATGTTCTTCATTTCATATGGTATATTTTCAAATTTCATAACCATGTTCTTAAATCCTTTATATTCTGTCCCTATACTGTTTTATGGGTCATTTATGAATGTTTGACCCATGTCCCCTCTCTTTTCAGAGTTTTCTAAAACCCTTTAACGCAGTCATTGTGCTGTAGAATTTTCGTCTCAAAATGCCTCTCTCTTTTTCTCAACATTATTTTATATTATTAAGTTAATACTCAAAGCTCTTATTTATACAGGGTTATTCACATATATATCAAAATTTTCTATTTTAAATTCTGGGATTTACATACATGAAACCCGCTTTCCCCTTCCATGGGTTTAAAGTGACATTAAGATCATGTCTTTCATGCAGTTTTTAAAACGTTATGATTATGAAATGAAACCCATTTCTTTTATGCTATATGGGTTTTTTATGAAATGATTAATGATGATATATGTGTCTCACATGATAATAAAGACATGTCAATGGTGCTCCCAGATAGCGCTCCAATGCATTGGGTAAAGATTTAATCTCTAGAGATGACCTTTTAGACTGATACCTTGGTGAATAACCTTGGTAATTTTTAATGAAACCTTGGGGATGGACCTTGGTTAAACGAAATGATTGTCAATATTAAATGTTGTAGCCACTTATTAAAGTTATGAAAAATTTTATTTTTATTATGATATGCCACATGATTTATTTCTCATGCCTTAAAGTTCTTTTTCATGACATAGGTGATTTATCTCAAGTTCACATGTTAAATGTTTCTCTTGTTCCCTTACTGGGCCTTCTTCTCACCCTTTCTTTTGATGTATGTCCCCATGTTATGAGATTCAGTAATGAACCTAGGATGAACTTAAGGAGAGGTATTTCAAGTGTTTAAGAAGAATGTTTTATGTTGTTTTCATGTATTATGTTTATGGTTTCCAAGACACTAAACCTTAAAGATCTTCAGTTTTGTGTAATGTAATGAAAGTTTATGCTATAAAAAGGTGGGATGTTATAGTTGGTATCAAATGATGGTTTAGTTATTTGTGGAAATTAGGATATGAAAACTTTAGGAAGAAGCCTATATAAAAGTTTATATATAGGGAATCTTCCTGGTATTTTGGTGAATATTGAGTAATGGGTTGCCAAACAAATACATCCCTGTCTGGATACGAGCAGGTAGGGGTGGCTCTGGCACAGATGTACATAGGGGTAAAACACGAAAACACCGCTTTGTGCTAGACTCAAATGGGAACTGGTACACGACAATGGGCCTTGCTGCACTCTTGGTTACGACACTTTCAGGGGATATTCTTTGGTAAATTCATAAGCTTAGTATGAACCATTGTTAAAGGAACAAAGATAAAATAAAATAAAGATTCACATAAGAATATATGATCATGGATAACCTAGATGGGAACCTAGGGTATCAAAAGTTAGGGTATAATTTTCTTCTACAAGTTATCCTTATATGCTTTAAGTTCCTTTTCATGATTATTGGATAAGTATTTAAGCCCCTAATTATACTTTCTCTTCTTTGTTAATGGTGGGAAATGGAAAAACATGTCCCAAAAACCAATGTGATAGGAAATGTGACGATTGTCGTATTAATATGACAGATATGATTAGGGTATTAAAAGATGATTATTATTTTGGAAGACGTTCACTATTTTTGGGACCCTATATGATCGAGATAAATAGATTACTATGATATTTTCATTGAGGAGTAAGGTTGACTTATATTTTGAAGAATAAATGAAATTTAAGGTGGACTTATAGTAATTTAGGTTACTTATGGAAATGATTAACCTATATTGGGTAAAATATGTTTAGGTTAGCTACTTTTGTTATAAGATGTTAGGAGTGGTTGATGTTGTTTGGATATGAACAATGAAGTTTATTTTGGAAGACAATGTCATCAAGTCCTTATTGTATTTGGGTTTCAATCTTAGTTTGGTTTATTTTGAGTAATTTTAAGGACTGTTATTTATGGAATGGTCTATGATGAACTTTGGGTAGTACCATGGAACTTTGAAGATTTAAAATTAGTTTCCATTCCTATGGGATTATTTCTTTTTGAAGAGTTTTTTTACCTTAACCTTTCTATTTTTTGGGATAATGTTTAAATATAGATAGTTTTTCTTTTGTGGAATACGTGATTCTCTAGAAGATTATTCTTGTGCTTTTGATGAGACCGAGTGTTTTTGAATTCTCATCGTTTGGAGAAAAGATTAGTTTTGGTAGAGACTTATTAAAGGATGAAACTCTACTAGAAGGTAGGTATATTTCCTTATGTTTCTATTCTATGTAGTAAATGAATTCCTCAAAATTATGAAAAGGAACGTAAAACAAAAACGTTTTTGGTTTACGTTTCCTACTAGGTAATCAAAGACCATTTACACACATCGTATGTTTGGGATATTCTTATGGGTAACTTTCTCCTAATAATGTTTTCTATCACTCTCCCCCAGAACTTGACCCTTTGTTTTTTCTTCCATATCCATGTTTTCCTCCATGGAATCCTAGTATGGGTTAACTCAGGTGACCTTTGTACTTCCCTTTCTTTCTTTTAAAGTAATAGTTTTTCTAACTATTTTTCCGATGTGGGACTTTAAATGAAATTTCAAAACCAAATTTTAAAAAATTGTAAGGATGCAATTTCCTAAGGGGGGAAGATTGTAACAACCCGAAATTTTTAATAAATCTTGTTTCCTAATTTTTTGTGTTATTTTATTTTTGATACTCAACAAAACTGTTTCATTTGATAACATGATTATAATTAAAATGAGACCGTTGGGTTTTGACTGTTATATGACCATTGGTAAATATGACCACTAGAAACTAAACGTTTTGATTATTGACTCTAAATACAAGTAATCTTGGTTAATTAATATAGAGAGAATATTCGATGGCCTCACCCAGTAGTCTTGGACTGATCGAAGCCCATATAATAGAACTTGGGAAGGAGGTAGCACCACTAGGCTTTGCTCTGGACCAAACCCAAGCTGAAGTTCATCGTGTGAAGCTAGAACCGAATCGCCTTTGCGAGAAGTTCAAACTGATATAAATTACTACTCGTGCGATGTTGGTCGAGCCTCCCTCGGATTCTCTCACCTTAGCACACCATACACTTAGGTCCTATGCTGGTGTGATAAGGGGTTATTTAAGGAGACCGTAACTGCCTTGCGTAATCCTTTGTTTTAAATAAAAATTGGGATTTCTTCTTATGATGAAGTTTATGAATTTTCAAATGTCTGGATAAATATAGTATGAATATTTTTGATGAATTTTAGAGAAAGGATATTTTAAAAATGTTTATGTTAACCTTAAATAAATAAAATCTGTAATGATTGACAAAAAATGGTCTTCTACAATTATGTTCAGTAAGAAATTTAGAGTCTAATAAGATCAACTTAATTTTTGATGAATAGTAATTTATCAATAGTGATTTTATGATTAGGATTAGTAATGTGTCCAAATGGATTAGTAATCTCACTTAAAGAAGGTATTAATATAATCTAGGAACCTTGATTAAGTAATGTGATTCAATAAAATGGTTAAATAATGGTTTCATAAATTATTATTCAAGTATTAGTTTTTTTAAGGTGAATAGTGTTTTTTTAATTAAAAATTAAATTAAAAATATTTCGAAAATTATATTTATAAAATGGATTTCATTTTTGATCTCAGAGCATCGATATTATGTTAAGGTAATTTTTGGGGTTTTTTTCTGAAAAAAATGAATTTTCGGTGAATAGTGTATTTATTTAAAAATTAAAATAAAATTATTTATAAAATTATTTTTATAAATTGGAGTTCATTTTTTAAATCAGAGCATTGATATTTGGTTAATGTGAAATTTTGGGATTTTTCTGAGAGAGTTGAATTTTCAGTGAATAATAAAAAAATTGTTTTGGGTTTCGGTATGTTTAATGACATCATAACTATGTCATGATGATGTCATGAGATATTTTAAGGGTTGGCCGACCAAAGGTGATGAATTACTGTATGGGGGGCCCCATGTGTCCTAAATTCATGGGAAATATCATGGGAGAGCACATGGTTTTGAGAAACCCACTTATGAGGTGTCCATTGGCCATTAATGCCTTGTCCCCTCACTTTCACTATAAATACCAAGCCATTCTCTCATACTTTGGACTCCAAAATAATTCTCAATGAAGTTCTTCTCTCCTTACCTCCCAAGGAGTCCTCCCAAGGTTCCCTCAATCCCCTCAAGGTCCAAACCATTGAGTTTTAAGAGTTACGTTTTAAGGTAAGGGATCAGACCCCTCTCTTTCTTTTCAAGTGATCTCTTTTAAGTCATTTCTTTTATAATCAAGGTTCTTATGTTGGTGGATGTTCTTTTATATTACTCTTACTGCCCTTTTTATGTTCATATAATTAGAGATCCCCTCTTACTCTCATTATTTTATTTTATTAATGTTTAAGTGGTGCCGTTAGGCTGCCGAAATTTTTGTAACAGATTCTTTCTCCCTTCTCATTTTTCAAGATCTATTTTCATGTAAAGTCCTTAAAGTTCATTTTTATTATGTTGGGGTATGATCTATATATCTATCATACTGATCTTTTATGATCATATGATCAGATACCCCATTTGATCTCTTTAATTCAGTATTTTGATGTTTTAAGTGGCGCAGTTAGGCTGCCGAATTTTAAGTGGTTCTTTCACCCTCCTCGTTTTCAAGTTCTACTTTCAAGTTCCTTTTTATTATGTTGTCTTATGATCTATATATCTATCATACTGATATTTTATGATAATATGATGAGAGACCCCATTTTATCTCTTCAATTCAGTATTTTGAAGTTTTAAGTGGCGCACTTAGGCTGCCGAATTTTTATGTGGTTCTTTCACCTTTCTCCTTTTTCAAAGTTCTAATTCCAGGTCAAGTCTTGAAAGTCCTTTTTTATTATGTTAGGGTATTATTTATATATCTATCATACTGATATTTTATTTTCATAAGATGAGAGACCCTATTTTATCTCATCAATTCATTTTTGGTTGAAGTTTATGTGACGCTGTTAGGCTGCTGAGTTTTCATAAGAGAAATCTTATTTTTGTCTTCTTTCATGTTCTTAATTTCATATGGTATATTTTCAAATTTCATTACCATGTTATTAAATCCCTTATATTCTGTACCTAAAATGTTTTATGGGTCATTTATGAATGTTTTACCCATCTCCCCTCTCTTTTCAGCGTTTTCTAAAACCCTGTAACGCATCCATTGTGCTGCAGAATTTTCATCTCAAAATGCCTCTCTCTTTTTCTCAAAATTATTTTATGTTATTAAGTGAATACTCAAAGATCTTATTTCTACAGGTTTATTCACATATATATCAAAATTTTATATTTTAAATTCTTGTATTTACATACATGAAACCTGCTTTCCCTTTCCATGGGTTTAAAGTGACCTAATGATCATGCCTTTCATGCAGTTTATAAAATGTTATGATTATGAAATGAAACCCATTTATTTTATGCTATATGGGTTGTTTATGAAATTATTGATGATGATATATGTGGCTCACATGATAATGAAGAAATTTCAAGGGTGCGCCTAGATAGCGCTCCAATACATTGGGTAAAGATTTAATCTCTAGATATGACCTTTTAGACTGATACCTTGGTGGATAACCTTGGTAATTTTTAATGACCCCTTGGGGATGAACCTTGGTGAAACGAAATGATTGTCAATATTAAATGTTGTGGCCACATCTTAAAGTTATGAAAAATGTTGTTTTTATTATGATATTCCACATGATTTCTTTCCCATGCCTTAATGTTCTTTTTCATGACATAGTTGATGTATCTCAAGTTCACATGTTAAATGTTTCTCTTGTTCCCTTACTGGGTCTTCTGATCACCCTTTCTTTTGATGTATGTCCCCAGGTTATGAGATGCAGTAATGAACCTAGGATGAACTTAAGGAGAAGTCTTTCAAGTGATTAAGAAGAATGTTTTATGTTGTTTTCATGTATTATGTTCATTGATTCCAAGACACTAAACCTTAAAGATCCTCAGTTTTGTGTAATGAAATGAAAGTTTATGTTATAAAAAGGCGGGATGTTATAATCAAATATGGTGTGACACCCCAAGCCTCCATCAATCAAAAGTCACCGAACTGTGTTGGACACATGTCATCAATCACGCCTCTCATTACACAAGAGGATACCAACTATTATTTGGGGCTTATGGTGTCATTTTTTGGAGACTATACCCTCTTTATACGAGTATCACAATGATGAATAAAAATAATGTAGTAGAAATATTGACAAGTAAATACAATTTAAATCATTAATATACATATAATATACATAACAACAATAAGGACCTATATTAGTGATGATTTCATGAGTAAAACATTAGAAATAGTCAAACATGGGAACATACATGAAATACAATATCATAATGTCTAAAAGATAAAAAAATTAAAATATACAAATATCCATGATGATCCTTAGCACATTCTTAGACATCTGCTCCTATAAAACCTTCCTAAAATAAATAAATCATATATAGTCAGGTGTTTCCATTTTTTTCAGGCAACCATAATGTTTTTTCATGTACCAAATGATACCCCATAAAGGATGGTAAAAAAAATCAGTAGTCTACAACCTATGGATTCTAATTAAAATATATTATGTGAATATAAATTATATCATTGTGGATATATGATAAATGTAATGCAGTAATGTAAATAAAAAACATGATGTTGCAACACTCTCATGGGGTACCTATAAACCCCAATATAATTTATCCTAAGTTGAATGTCTCCAAAAAATGTATTCTAATTGTCATGGAACCATGGAACATAGCCAATTCATCCATGTATTGAAATCAAGAGGGATCCATGGGTAAACCATGGGATCTATGAACTTATGATGTCAATCTCACTCACAATAATCAATCGAGATATTAGGATTTTGGTTTGAGTCTATTCTATGTGATTAACCCGTGGAATTCTATATTAAATCTTCCAAACCATGCCCAAGGACTTATCTATGGTAATCCTTAGATAGAATTTATTTGATCCTGATTAGATAATCGATGGTGGTCCAAGTTTGACGGAACAAGTTGAATCTAGGGACATGATCTATGAAATTCTAATTTCCCTAAAATGAAGGAGAATCATAAGTTAAAAAAAAGTAACTCACAACCTAAGACACTGATTGAGCCCATGTTTGGTTTATAACATGGCTATCACATCAATGAATTATTTTGAATCCTATGAGTTCTCCCAGGTCATTCCAGGTCAGTAACCTATGAAATACTTAGATAAATCCATTCCTTTAATATTTATCAAGGAATAGTATTTAAATTAATCATAATATATACCAACTAATCAATGGGCTACCTGATGTAACCAATCCCTTTTTCAATTCAATTTGTCCCATTTGGTTTATTAATTTATTAATTACCAAGAGGTATAAAGGAAGTATTCATGCCATGTTACCGTTAAATTATAATTTTAGATAATTCATTATGACCATTTTATTTAAAAGGGTCAGGAAAACACAACTAATTAGTGCTTTGGGAAAAATTAATAAATTTTTAAAAATAAAATTTATTTGAAACATCATAAAGGATCAATTTCACATTGTGTATTATAAGCAAATGAAGTAGGTGAATATGAAACTAAGATTTAAGGGAAGGTGGGAAAATGGAAATTCCCATATTTTTAAATGGTAACATGTATTGCACACATGGTTTTACAAACCCCGTACCAATAGTGCACACCTACTATCAAGGTGCACACCCCTCTCGTGGATCTAGAACATGGTTTGGAAAACAATAGTCAAACCAAATTTTTAGAAACAAACTTAAATCCCAAACCCTACATGGTTTATGTGCATGGTTAGAAATATCATTTGAAAAGCATTCATGTTTTTATTTCAATAAATTTTAGGTTTTTCATGGTCTTACTGACCATATTTTATGATTTTTAAAGCCACGATTCTCCCTTTCTAGGACACATGGTTCAGGGTAATCGATAGTGCTAACCATTACCTAACCATTCCAAAACCTACCTCACTAAAAATATAAAATCTAAACCCCAATGAAATCATGAATCACCATGAATATATACCTAGATGGAAAAATAGTATCATACAACCTCCACTATTTTTTAAAAAATCATCACTGAGTTTCCCTTGAAATTATTTTTTAGATGAATCTAAGAATAACACTAAACATTGATCACATATTTCAAAAACATGTTCCTAGGACTTGTTATATACATCTTTTTTCTAACATATCTCACCAACTAAATGAACATTGCTTCAATGAATAGCCTTATTTTAAAGAATGATGATACGAAATATATACTCCTCAAGTAAGCACCATCCTATAACTCAACATTGTTGTGATCAAAAGAATGAGGCATGTTGGAGTGATAATAGTACAGTTGAGAAACATGGAAGATAACATGAATACAATTTTCTACTATAACACCCCAAGCTTCCACGGTACATTTCCCTTTCAATAATGCAATGGTGTGTATTGTATGCAACTTCAAGATTCTAACACACCACAACCAATCAAACTAGCCGTTATGAATAGTAATACAAACTTTTTGAAATTTTATAAATTTTATCTTTCAAAAGGGACTTAATTTTTTTGATTCGTAATATCAAAATTAGCTTAGGGTGAAATTTTGGTACTTTTCGGATAACTTTCATATTTTGATGAATAGTGAAAATTATAAAATTTTAATTAAAAATAACTCTTGTAATCGAAATAATTAATAGTGATAAATTATTAATTTGAGTGGTTTTAAAGTATATTTAGAATATATTTTTACCATTTAATGCAATTTTGGTCATTGGATGTAATTTCACATTTAAACCAGACAAAAACAAGTGTCAATCTTTTGATAGTTATTACCTCTTAAAAACACGCTATTTGTTTTGATGACGAGAATTAATTTTTAAATTCATTAATGCAAATGATATGTTTTGAATTTGGTAAAATAGACATAATTTTTGAATTCATAATATCAAATATATCTTATGCCTTATTTTTGGTATTTTTCTGGAAACATTCATTTTTTTGATGAATAGTAAAACCACTAAGTGGTAGTTAAAAAACTTAATTTTTCATAAAATTAATTTACCCACTTCTGTGAGTGGAATTTTGAAAATCCTAGAGACACGGTTAATATCAAGGAGTAAAATGTAGTTCAATGAGATGAAAATAATTTTTGGTGAATAGTAACTTTTTAGTTTTATTTACCACGGTTAAAAGTAAATATGGTAAGTAAGGATAAAAATGATATTAATATTACCCTAACACATGTACTAATTCTATTGGAAAAGTGTATCGCGACCAAAAACAACCTTAGGAGTAAAATATTATCATTTAGGTCCACTTGTATTAGATTAGGAAATTTATTATTATTTAATTCAAAGAAGAGTTAAAAGATTTAAAATCAAAGTTTATTTACTAAAACATTTCTAATATAGGGTTATACATAAGATAAATTAGATTGTAAACATTAATTAGAAAGATAAAAACATATCCTACATAATGGTATTTTATTTATAATTTTTAGACATTAAATATTTTAATTTATTTATGACACAATGTTGATGTAGTAACTACCTAATTAATGAAATATTAAAATAATTGATATTATAAATATCAAAATAAATGTAATTTGAGACATTTAATGAACTCCACTAATTTTCTAGGTTAATATGACATATTAGGATTGATTATATAAATTTTTATCGATGTAATAATGCTGTTATGAATTTATCAAAAACAAAATACCCAATAGTTTCAAAATTGACATAAAGGAGTTTTTAAAACAAATATTATATTATTAATTTATATTCAATTCCTAAAAATCTGAGGTTCAGAAAAGATACTTATATCAAGATAGGTGTATCATTAATGGACCACTTGGGGGTCTCTTGGATGTATATAGTATGTTTATTAACCATATAATATAATAATACAAAGAGACATTGTAAAAGTGAAACTAATTAACTAAGAGTTAATACTTAAAGATAAGGTTAATATAATGACCCAAACCTGACTAAATTATATCGGTTGAGTGGTTTTCGATCCATCCCCACCTTAACCTTTAAATAATCCACTTTGGAGTCATTATTAACCGAATATGAATTTATTATAAAATAATATGTTTAGCTTTTCCAAAGGTGCCCCTCACCCCTCTTATAAAAGGGCACTCCCCCTTCTCACAAATTCACACATTCAAAGCATTTTGGATCATCCAAAACATGCCCAAATACTCTATAAACTTCCCTAACTACATACTAGAGGCCTTAGTTTGATCAGAAAGCCATCCTAAGGAACCCTTTTGATCAAATAAAAAGGAAGAACCCGAAGAAGTGGTAATGTTTTCACCACCCTCTTTCAAGTTCCTTTCTTCTTCAACTTCTTCTTTATTTGTTATTTCTATTCAAAAATAATAACTCCAGTATCTTCTATATACTGTGATTTTATTATAAATATGGTACAGCCATATTCAGTATTCTATCCATCCTTTGAATGGCATGTCACCATACGTGCGTACGTATGACTTACCGTCTCCACGTCGTGGTGTAATTGTCATTAAATAAATTATTATTTAGATGGGTATAATAATGATATGTAATTCATTTAAATAATAAATATAACATTATATTTATTCTGTCTATATGATATACCATCCAATTATATATTATTTTAACATCAAAAGAATGATATTGTCGCTCGTACGTGCGTACGGACTACCGTCTCCACGAACGCGGTGAGATTCATTCTCCATCGTATCCATTCAAGTATAATTCTCATTTGATGATTAAAAATAATGTTTAAGGACTTGATATAATTTTGGATATGAATAATATACAACCTACCCATAACAAACACATCTTATGTAACAAATAATATAAAGGAAAACAAGTATGTTAACACCCGAAATGACGATAATACTAAGATATTATTAACAAATCAATGTTAAAAGATCATATATGATATCATATTAATGTAAATTATTCTTTTATAATTAAATAAAAATTATTTCACCATTATACAGGAGGTTAACCTACCATCTACCAAAGAAAAAGTACAAAGTAAGGGGTTTCTTATCTCACTTTTAATTCCGTGAGAATTCTATTGTTCACCACTTATTTATTACATGTGGTGTGTGTACATCCCATGTTTGTATTAATTATTTAATATAATTTAATTCATGTATATTTACATCATCATTGTATGATCCTTCTTTCATGGGTGTATGTTTTTTATGTTACCAAATCAATAAGAGAATTTGAAATTTCAATTTCCACTCATTCATATTTACGCATACTTCATTGATTATTTTACTCCAAGATTATGTGTTGAATCACTATTCATTTGATTATGTCATAATTTCCACTCCCCATTCTGTGGATATAATTTTTATACACATAATCACTCCATTGAAAAATTCTCAAGTCATCGGTATGAACTTGATAAGAGTAATTTTTACTCAATCTCGATTTGTTGAGATAAACATCCAATTCATTGGTGTTGTTTTTACAAGAATATGTGTGAATGTCCTTTGATTGTTTTACACAGAATATCCAATCATATTTACTGTATTTATATTTTTCACAAATAATTATGTCGTTGATTTATCCTTAACCTAAGGATACTGCCTTTATGAGAGATCTCATCTCAATTTACATTCCATTGATACTTCTTTGTTGTTATACACCAAATCACTTTTAAGTGGTGTATATAATGTACTTTGACATAGTATATCATGAATCCCTTTATTCTCATGATATTAAAAAAAATTTATTACCTCAATTATTTGTATTCACGTGTCTCTCTTTTGGTTAGAAACTGTAACGAAAATACCATTTTAAATGTTTTAAAGACTTATTCTTCGAAATATTGCTCATTAATGTCCATGTTTTAAAAATGGTTTTAAGGATTTATTTATATTGACATTAAAGTTTTAAAATTAAAACTCCTTTTAAAAGTTTCAAAGTGGTATGGGAAACTTTAATTCAAAAATCTATTTTAAATGGCTTCTTGACAAATAGTGTGACTTTTAAATGATTTCAAGAAAAAGGGTGATATTTCTCTCAAATAGTTTTGATGATTATTTTAATCTATGTCAATATCCTTCATTATTCTCGATTGAGGTTAATCTATTACAATAAAATCTTCTATATTGTATTGAATGAGTTATGGTTGACTGTGGATATACTATTTTTATACCATTCATGGTTTGTGGGTAAAGTATTGACATTTCGTATGCTAGTTTTAATACGAATGTTTATGTTATGTCTAAAATTTTCATATGAGGAATGCATTGGACTTAGTAAGTGACGGGTGGAGCCCGTTATAGCTCATCGATGCATCGGTAGTTCTCGTGAGGCAAACTAGTGTCTTTGCATGAGGCCTTGACAAAATCTTATTTTTAGTCTTGGCACGAGGCCTTGGCTTTGTGGTTATGATAGTCCGACATTATGCATTACTTCATTATGAAAGTGGTTATTAATATTTTCATGTGATTATTCGACTAGTAGAATATCCATGTGAATAATTAAATGGAATTATTTCATTTTATCCTTGCCATATTATTCTGATGTTCAAGTTTAAAAGGCTTTTGTTTTAGTTATACACTGCCTTAAATTTTTATTTTTATTTATGAACGTTTCCGCTATGTTGTTATCCTTACCAGAAATGCTCAGCCAGAGGCAAGCCTCTGACCATTTATTAATAAAAGAAAAGCAAAGTAGTTACAAGAGGTCCATAACAAATACATATCATCGAAGTCATACTCGTCACCACCACCTATGAAGATTAAGTACTCTGATTTATCTGTCTCCCACTCTGAGCTTTCATAGTGCTTAAGAACCTATGCATATTTCCTTCTAAGATTCAACTTCTCCAAGGCAAGAAATTCCTTTGAAGACTGCATAGCCCAACTGTCCCTCCCGGTAGAAGATCTAGTGGACACTGGCCTTGGAAGATAATAATAGTACTTCTTCATTCTTCTCCGTGGTGGGGCGGTCATAGCACCGTCATCCTCTTGCTCTTTCATCCTTGCTCCCTGAACAACATTACTGTAAGAAGGTCGGACCACACCACTAGCCTCTTCCCTGTCACTCTCCGAGATATCACCCCATGCTCTGAGTATTTTCACATCTTGAAAGCCAGCTTCCAAACCACAATCCTTCCTTCCCTAACTGTTGGAAGATATAGAAAGACATTGTGGCCGATCCACCACATCCATCACACCTCCCCCATTTTCAACCTCCAGGGAATCAACCGTAGTCTGCAAGAGGCCAGTTTCCTGCCCCACATCAGATTCCTTATCATGCAGTAGATCCTCATTTTCCAATTCCGTAAAACTATTACCAGTGGAGATCATGATCTCCACTCCCCCCTTATCCCCAACCGGCCTTTCTGGAATACAAACCTCCAAAGTCCCCGAAACATGGGCATCCGGACCCAAAACAGAACCAAACACCAACTCTGGCTGCACTGAGTTGCAAGACACATTCTGTAAATGGGTCCCTTGCAAAGCGCCTGGTTCATGCTGCTCCTCCACCACAACAAGACCAGTATTCCCCTCCTGAATGTCCAGAAATTCCACATAAGATCATTTATTTACCTCAGTAGAACCCTTCTCCAAAACCTCCTCCTCAGCACCTGCAAAACAACACAAAACACTCTCTTATAAATGACAAGAACTCCCCTCAGTTGTTGGCTGAGACTCCACTACAAGATCATGTTTCAACCTGTCAAACACTTGCAACACCGATGGGTTCAAGGTTGTCTGAGTTTCCTTCACACCACATGCCAGTTTTGGTGCAGCGACAACTAGGAAATCCTCACTGCATAGGGAATCCCTCTGGCCACCCTGTCCAGAACCACCTTCGGCCCTGAAGCACACCTCAGGTGCAACATCGGCACTCATGACAACATCTGCAAATCCATTCCTCACTGCCTCTTGAGCCGGCCGCAATGCACTACGGACAACACATCCTTCTTCACACAGCCCTTTCATCACCCGCGGTCCTCCACTCCTCCCACCATTACGACAAAGAGATACTGTATGCCCAAACCTCTGGCAGTGCACAAAGAACTTCATCCAAGACTCAAAAGCAACCTCTTGTATCCAACGAAACTCATGCTCATCAAAAATCCACACACAACGCACTGGAGGCCTCGCGACATCAACTTCGACACAAATCCTCGGGCAAATTGGATGAGACACAGATTCCGTTCGTTGATCGGAACAATGAAATCGGCCAACCATGATACCAATTGCACAGAGAATTGAGGGATTTTGAAAAGAAAGAGGAAGGCCGGGGAGGCTTACCCATGTCACGATCAAGGAAGTGTCGCACTGCATATGAAACTCAAAGATCTAATGGAAGAAATAAAAGAAAGAAGCACAAAACCTTCTTAAAGAGCTTGACCAGGCAACTATCATGTCATCCTCCGAGCTAAATCGTACCATGAGTTGCCGCTTATCAAGCAACCCAACGACCACATTCTCACGAAACACCCAATATTTGGAGGCGAACTGTGCAAACGCTTCCACTGAGGGCCTTTGGGGATGAAAGCAGGCCACCAAAGTGAACTTACATAGATCTGTAGCGCTATTAACCTACAATATAAGAAGAGATAGTTAGGGCGCCTCCCGGAATAGACTTGGCACTTTCGGGGCAAGTGAAATCTTAGGGAAAGGCATTGAAGGGCTAACATCCTCCCTTGCAGGCAGCAACATGCACGAAACTACCCCCTCTGATACGGAGGGGGGAGCAGATCTCAGCAGCATGAAGCTAGGGCATCATGATGGCGAAGCTCTCAACAGCGACATCCTCTCCAAGTCTTAATTATCATGTTGTTATCCTTACTGATCATGTGAGCTCACCCCTTTCAATGTTTTATTTTTCCTAGGATGTGAAGAAGTATTTTATGAATGACCTACAGGGATAGTATGAGGGGATATGAACACAGTATATTGTTGTAGTTTTAATTTTATGATGTAATGCAAACTTTATTAATGTATCTTGTGTTTCAAAGGCTATGAAACTAATCGGTCTTTTGGGACTTGATCTTTCTTGTGATCATGCCAATGTTATGTAATAATGCACCGAATCTGGGTATCTAGGGTCGGGGCGTTACAGTTGGTATCAGAGGAAGTTTAGTACAATCCTTGGAAGCTAGATTTAGATAAAATCTGATTATAGCACGTTGACCTAAGATGAAAATTGAGGATTAATACAGAAGAACATCCTAGAATATTGGTATTGTAGAGATTTTGTGAGTTTTCCGAGAAATACATCCCTTTCTCGATACGAGCAGGTAGAGGCGGCTCTGGCATAGATGTACCTAGGGATAAAACTAGAAAACACCACTTTGAACTAGACTCGAACAGGAACTGGTGCACAAAAATGGGCCTTGCTGCACTCTTGGTTACGACACTCTCGGTGGATATGCTTAGGATAATTTACATTTTCTTTACAAATCGATTTGAAGTATTATATATGTAATATGAGAGTAAATGACCTTGGTTAATCCCAATGTGTTTCAAATTAAGAATATGGTGACATGTTAATCTCTAAATGATTTTATGACTACTGTTACTCACACAATGATTTCTGGTTTTAGTCAATGGATGGATTCCAAGGAAGTTATAGTGACTTTGAGAATGATGTACAAGGTGGGAATGATGGTGGAAATGAGCTAAAAAATGGAATGTTGATAGGCGTAAAAAATATCTTCTTTATGCCAAATCAATTTTCCAAAATTATGATCAACAGTATATATATTAACCAATTCCCGGACTCAACAAAGAAGAGAAAGGTGATGAATGATAAGAGATCTAGTGGTGGAGACCATGGAGAAAGGAATCCTCACTTTCCATCAAGAAGGAAATGTGGAAGGAGACACCCAAGAAAGTATCTCAATGGGACAAAGAAATTCATTACGTGCGGGAAGGAAGGACATAAAGTGATGAATAGCCATAGAAAAATGAAGAGTATTACGGAAGAAGATTAAAATTTCCCCAAGAATCCATTTACATTCATTTGATGTAAATGTAGGGGACCTGGCCATTATCCGATTAAATGACCTATTCTATAGGATATTTTCTTGGTCAAAGAAGAAGCTATGTGGAAATAAATGGTTGGAGATATTTCTAAAAATTATTAGTGCTCCTTATTGATGGGTTTATTTTGGAATAATTTTCTCTTGTCTTTTTAACCCCACAGCTTTCCATGTGAGTATGATATTTGAGGAGGAATTATCTTTTCTCTTGTGGATATATTTTTAAATAACCATTTGGTTTTATATGATTGTTGGGTTTGAGGAAATTATAAGTTATTATAATTTGGGATGAAAATGCAAGGTATGAGATAAGATTTGTGGTTAAATTATGTTATGGTTATTTTGAGGAATTTATCTCAATTTGGTAATGTTATAAAATATAGTTTTTGAAAAAAGACAACACGTAGACCGTGTGACAACCTGTCGTGTTGGACAAGGCTATAGGAATCAAACCCACAACCAAAGTGCGATTGAGATTTATCGCCTACCTCTGGACTACGTGAAGTCCCTGGTTAGTGTGACTATTATTTTTAGTTAAATGACTTTATTGATCAATAATAATTTGATTTGGGATCTTATGTGTTATCAAATGAATACCCTTAGTATAGGAAAATTATTTAGTGATTAAGTGATAAATGTTATTTTGGATGTTGTTCTCTTTGTTGTTAACACTATATGCCCATGGAAAATAGAATATTATGGGATTTCATTTGAGGAGTAATGGTGTATTTTTATCTATGTTTTTATTGTCTATTTATAGTGATTTGGGTTATTTATGTAAATGATTAGGTTAATTACTTTTAAGTATGTGACTTTAAGAGTAATTAATTTCATTTGGAGATACAATTGAACGTGGAAGACTACATTCTTATAAGTTTTGGGTTTCAATATTAGTTTGGATTATATTGAAGGATTTTAAGGACAATTGATTATTGAATGGTATTTATTTAACTTTGGCCTATTGATGGTTTGATTTTAAAAATTAAGATTACTGTTTTTTTCTCTAATGGAATATCCATTTGGGGGATCATCAGATATTATACTAACCATTTTTGGTTTTGATTAATCTATAAAGGCAAGGTAAATATATAGTTTATCCTATGGCGATCATGTATTTCTATAGAAGTTTATTCTAGCTCTTCCATTGTGACCAAGTCTTCTTGAATTATCATTGTTCAAAAAAAATGAGTTAGTGGTAAAAATTTAACAAAGAATGAAATTCTACTTAAAAAGTAAGAATATCTCTTTATGTTCTTAGTCAATATCATAAATTAATTCCTCGTACTTATGAAATGTAACTTAAAACAAAAAATTTTGTCCGTTTACTTTTCCTACTGGGAGACTAATGACCGTTTTTTCCAACACAAGTTTGTGATTTTCTTATTGTTAAATTTCTCCCGATCATGTTTTCTATCCCTCTCCATCAGAACTTAACACTTAGTTTATCGTCCATATCCATGTTTTCCAACATGGAATCCTAGTATGGGTTATCTTGGGTGACCTTTATACCTCTCTTCCTTTCTTTTAAAGTGATAGTTTTATTGACTCTTTTTCCAATGTTGGGCTTTCCATTATATTCTCAAGCCCAATATTAAAAAAAAATTTGAGGACGCAATTTATTGAAGGAGAGGAGAAAATAACACCCCAAGCTTCCATGATACGTTTCCCTTTGAATAATGCAATGGCGTGCATTGTACGCAACTTCGAGATTCTAACACACCACAACCAATCAAACTAGCCGGTATGAATAGTAATACCTACTCTTTGAAATTTTATAAATTTTATCTTTCTAAATGGAATTCATTTTTTGGATTCATAATATCGAAATTAGCTTAGGGTGAAATTTTGGTAGTTTTCGGATAACTTTCATATTTTGATGAATAGTGAAAATTATAAAATTTTAATTAAAAACAAATTTTGTAATCGAAATAATTAATAGTGATAAATTATTAATTTGAGTGGTTTTAAAGTATATTTAGAATATATTTTTACCATTTAATACAATTTTAGACATTGTATTTAATTTAACATTTAAACCAGACATAAACAATTGTCAATCTTTTGATAGTTATTACCTCTTAAAAACACGCTATTTGTTTTGACGACGGGAATTAATTTTTAAATTAATTAATGCAACTGATATGTTTTGAATTTGGTAAAATAGACATCATTTTTGAATTCATAATATCAAATATAGCTTAGGCCTAATTTTTTGTTTTTTGTGGAAACTTTCATTTTTTGATGAATAGTAAATCCACTAAGTGGTAGTTAAAAAACTGAATTTTTCATAAAACATAATTTTATCGCTTCTGTGAGTGGAATTTCGAAAATCCGTGAGACACGGTTAATATCAAGGAGTAAAATGTGGTTCAATGAGATGAAAATAATTTTTTGTGAATAGTAACTTTTAACTTTTATTTACCACAGTTAAAAGTAAATATGGTAATTAAGGGTAAAAATGATATTAATATTACCCTAACACATGTACTAATTCAATTGGACAAGTGTATATTGGCCAAAGAAAACCTTAAGAGTTAAATATTATCATTTAGGTCCACTTGTATTAGATTAGGACATTTATTATTATTTAATTCAAAGAAGAGTTAAAAGAGTTAAAATCAAAGTGTATTTACTAAAACATTTTTAATATAGGGTTATATATAAGATAAATTTTATTGTAAATATTCATTAGAAATATAAAACCATTTCCTACATAGGGTATTTTATTTATAATTTTTAGACATTATATAATTTAATTTAATTATGACACAATGGTGATGCAGTAAATACCTAATTAATGAAATATTAAAATAATTGATATTATAAATATCAAAAAAAATGTAATATGAGACTTTTTATGAACTCCCCTAATTTTCTAGGTTAATATGACATATTAGGATTGATTATATAAATTTTTATCGAAATAATAATGTTGTTATGAATTTATCAAAAACAAAATACCCAATAGTGTCAAAATTGACATAAATGAGTTTTTAAAAAAATATTATATTATTAATTTATATTCAATTTATAAAAATATAATGGTCAGACAAGAGACTTATATCATGATAGGTATATCATTAATGGACCACTTGGGGGTCTCTTTGATGTATATAGTATGTTTATTAACCATATAATATAAAAATACAAAGAGACATTGTAAAAGTGAAACTAATTAACTAAGAGTTAATACTTAAAGATAAGGTTAATATAATGACCCAAACCTGTATAAATTATATTTGTTGAGTGGTATTAGACTCATACCCACCTTAACCTTTAAATAATCCACTTTGGAGACATTAGAAACCGAATATGAATTTATTATAAAATAATATGTTTAGCTTTTCCAAAGGTGCCCCTCACCCCTCTTATAAAAGGGCACTCCCCCTTCTCACTAATTCACACATTCAAAGCCTTTTGGCTCAGCCAAAACCTGCCCAAATACTCTCTAAGCGTCCCTCACTACAACCTATAGGTCTTAGTTTGATCAGAAAACCAACCTAAGGAACCCTTTTGATCAAATAAAAAGGAAGAACCTGAAGAAGAGATAATGTGTTCACCACCCCCTTTCTAGTTCCCTTCTTCTTCAACTTCTTATTTCTTTGTTATTTCTATTATAAAATAATAACTCCAGTATATTCTATATACTTTGATGTTATTATTAATATGGTAAAACCATATTCAGTATTCTATCCATCCTTTTAATGGCATGTCACCATAGGTGCGTACGAACGTCTTACCGTCTCCACGTCGTGGTGTAATTGTCATTCAATAAATTATTATTTGGATGGGTATAATAATGATGTTTAATTCATGTAAATAATTAATATAAAATGATAATTATTCTTTCTATATGATATTCCATCCAATTATATATTATTTTAACATCAAAAGAATGATATGTTCGCTCGTACGTACGTACGTACTACCGTCTCCACGAACGCGATGAGATTCATTATCCATCGTATCCAGTCAAGTATAATTCTCATTTGATGATTAAAAATAATGTTTAAGGACTTGATATAATTCTGGATATGAATAAGATAAAACCTATCCATAACAAACATGTCTTATGTAACAAAGAATATAAAGGAAAACGAGTAAGTTAACACCCGAAATGACGATAATACTAAGATATTATTAACAAATCAATGTTAAAAGATCATATATGATATAATATTAATGTAAATGATTATTTTATAATTAAATAACAATTATTAAACCATTATATAGGTGGTTAAACTACCATCGACCAAGGAAAAAGTACAAAGTAAGGGGTTTCTTATCTCACTTATAATTCCGTGAGAATTCCATTGTTCACCACTTATTTATTACATGTGGTGTGTGTACTGCCCATGTTTGTATTCATTGTGTAATATACATTAATTCATGTATATTTACATCATCATTGTATGATCCTACTTTCATGGTTGTATGTTTTGTATGTTACTAAATCGATAAGGGAATTTGAAATTTTAATTTCCACTCATTCGGCTTAACGCATACTTCATTGATTATTTTACTCCAAGATTATGTTTAGAATCACTATTCATTTGATTATGTCATAATTTCTACTCCCCTTTCTGTGGATATACTTTTTATACACATAATCACTCCATTGATAAATTCTCAAGTCATCGGTATGAACTTGATAAGAGTAATTTTTACTCAATCTCGATTTGTTGAGATAAACATCCAATTCATTGGTGTTGTTTTTACAAGAATATGTGTGAATTTACTTTTATTATTTTACATAGAATATCCAATCATATTTAGTGTATTTATATTTTTCACACATAATTATGTCGTTGATTTATCCTTAACCTAAGTATATGGCCTCTATGAGAGATCTCATCTCAATTTACATTCCATTGAGACTTCTTTGTTGTTATACACCAAATCACTTTTATTTGGTGTATATAATGTACTTTGACATAGTATATCATAAATCCATTTATTCTCATGATATTACAATGTTTTTATTACCTCAATTATTTGTATTCGTGTGTCACTCTTTTGGTTAGAAACTCTAACTAAAATACCATTTTTAAATGTTTTAAAGACTTATTCTTCTAAATCATGCTCATTAATGTCCATGTTTTTAAAATTGTTTTGAGGATTTATTTATATGGACATTAATGTTTTAAAATTAAAACTCCTTTTAAAAGTTTCAAATTGGTATGGGACACTTTTATTCAAAAATCAATTTTAAATGGCTTCTTGACAAATACTGTGACTTTTAAATGATTTCAAGGAAAAGGGTGATATTTCTCTCAAATAGTTTTGATGATTATTTTAATCTATGTCAATATCCTTCATTATTCTCGATTGAGGTTAATATATTACAATAAAATATTCCATATTGTATTAAATGATTTATGGTTGACTGTGGATGTACTATTTTTATACCATTCATGGTTTGTGGGTAATGTATTGACATTTCGTATGCTAGTTTTAATACGAATGTTTATGTTATGTTTCAACTTTTCATATGAGGAATGCATTAGACTTAGTAAGTGACAGGTGGAGCCCGCTATAGCTCCTCGATGCATCGGTAGGTCTCATGAGGCAAACTAGTGTCTTGGCACGAGGCCTTGACAAAATCTTATTTATAGTCTTGGCACGAGGCCTTGGCTACATGGTTATGATAGTCTGGCACTATGCATTCTGTCATTATGAAAGTTGTTATTAATATTTTCATGTGATTATTCGACTATTAAATTATCCATTTGAATAAGTAAATGGAATTATTTCATTTTATCCTTGGAATATTATGCAGATGTTCAAGTTTAAAAGGCTTTTTTTAGTTTTACGTTGCCTTAAATTTTTATTTTTATTTATGAATGTTTCCGCTATATTGTTATCCTTACTGAGCATCTGAGATCACCCCTTCCAATGTTTTATATTTTCTAGGATGGGAAGAATTATTTTATGAATGACCTGCAGGGATAGTATGAGGGGATATGAAGACAATATGTTGTTGTAGTTTTCATTTTATGATGTAATGCAAACTTTATTAATGAATCTAGTGTTTCCAAGGCTACTACACTAATCGGTCTTTCGAGACTTGATCTTTCTTGTGATCATGCCAATGTTATGTAATGATGCACCAACCCTGGGTATCTAGGGTCGGGGAATTATAGTTGGTATCAGAGGAAGTTTAGTACAAACCTTGGATGCTAGATTTAGATAAACTCTGATTAGAGCACGTAGACCTAAGATGAAGTTAGAGGATTAGTATAGAAGAACTTCCTAGAATTTTGGTATTGTAGAGATTTTGTGAGTTTTCTGAGAAATACATCGTTGTCTAGATACAAATAGGTAGAGGCGGCTCTGGAATAGATGTACCTAGGGGTAAAACCCGAAAACACCGCTTTGAGTTAGACTCGAACGGGAACTGGTGCACGACAACGGGCCTTGCTGCACTCTTGGTTACGACACTCCCGGGGGATATGCTTTGGATAATTTAAATTTTCTTTACAAACCAATTTGATGTATTATATATATAATATGAGAGTAAATTACCTTGGTTAATCCTAAGGTTTTTCAAATTGATAATATGGTGACATGTTAATCTATAAATGATTTTATGACTACTGTTACTCACACAATGCTTTCTGGTTTTAGTCAGTGGTTGGATTCCAATGAAGTCACATTGACTTTGAGAATGATGTACAAGGTGGGAACAGTGGTGGAAATAAGCTACAAAATGGAATGTTGATAGGTGTAAAAGATATCATCTTTATTCCAAATCAATTTTACAAAAATATTATCAACAATATATATATTAACCAATTCCTAGACTCAACAAAGAAGAGAAAGGTGAGAATGATAAGAGCTCCAGTAGTGGAGACCATAGAGAATGGAATCCTTAATTCCCATCATTTAGGAAATGTGGAAGGAGACACCCAGGAAATTTTCTCAATGGGACAAAGAAATGCTTTACGTGCAGGAAGAAAGGACATAAAATGATAAATTGTCGTAGAAGAATGAAGAGTACTATAGAAGAAGATAAAAATGGTCCCAAGAATCCATTTACAGTCATTTTCCATAAATGTAGGGGACCTGGCCATTACCCGAGTGAATTCCCTATTCTATAGGATATTTTCTTGGTCAAAGAAGAATCTATGTGGAAATAAATGGTTGGAGATATTTTTAAAAAGTATTAGTGCTCCTTGTTGATGGGTTTATTTTGGAATAATTTTCTCTTGTATTTTTAACCCTACAGTTTTCCATGTGAGAATGATATTTGACAAAAAATTATCTTTTCTCTCGTGGATATAGTTATAAATAACCATTTGGTTTTATATGAACGTTGGGTTTGAGGAAATTATAAGTTATTATAATTTGGGATGAAAATGCAAGGTATGAGATAATATTTGTGGTTAAAATATTTTATGGTTATTTTGAGGAATTTATCTCATTTTGGTAATGTTATAAAATATAGTTTTTGAAAAAGGACAACACACAGACCATGTGACATCCGGTCGTGTCAGACAAAGCTGTGGGAATCGAACCCACAACCAAAGTGTGATTGGGATTTATCGCCTACCACTAGACTACGTGAAGTCCCTGGTTAGTGTGACTATTATTTTTAGTTAAATTATTTTATTGATCAATAATAATTTTATTTTGGATCTTATGTCTTATCAAATGAATACCCTTAGTATAGGAAAATGATTTGGTGATTAAGTGATAAATGTTATTTTAGAAGTTGTTATCTTTGTTGTGAACACTATATGCCCAAGGAAAATAGAATATTATGGGATTTCATTTGAGGAGTAATGGTGGATTTTTATCTCTGTTTTTAGTGTAGATTTATAGTGATTTGGGTTATTTATGGAAATGATTAGGTTAATTACTTTTAGGTATGTGTCTTTAAGAGTAATTAATGTCATTTGGAGATACAATTTATCATGGAAGAATACATTCTTATATGTTTTGGGTTTAAATATTAGTTTGGATTATATTGAAGTATTTTAAGGACAATTGATTATTGAATGGTATTTATTTTACTTTGGCGTATTGATGGTTTAATTTTAGAAATTAAGATTATTGTTTTTTTCCCTAATGGAATATCCATTTGGGGGATCATCATATATTATACTAACCATTTTGGTTTTGATTAATCTCTAAAGACAAGGTAAATATATAGTTTATCCTACGGGGATCATGTATTTCTATAGAAGTTTATTCTAGCTCTTCCATTGTGACCAAGTCTTCTTGAATACTCATTGTTCAAAAAAAATGATTTAGTGGTAAAAATTTATTAAAGAATGAAACTCTACTTAAAAATTAATTATATCTCTTTGTGTTCTTATTCAATATCATAAATGAATTCCTCTTCCTTTTGTAATGTAACTTAAAACAAAAAATGTTGTCCATTTACTTTTCCTACTGGGAGACTAATGACTGTTTGTCCCAACACAAGTTTGTGATTTTCTTATTGTTAACTTTCTCCTGATCATGTTTTCTATCCCTCTCCATCAGAAATTAACACTTATTTTATCGTCCATATCCATGTTTTCCTACATGGAATCCTAGTATGGGTTATCTTGGGTAACCCTTATACCTCTCTTCTTTTCTTTTAAAGTGATAGTTTTATTGACTCTTTTTCCAATGTGGGACTTTCCATTATATTATCAAGCCCAATTTTAAAAAAAATTGCGAGGACTCAATTTATTGAAGGAGGGGAGAATGTAACACCCCAATCTTCCATGGTACATTTCCCTTTGAATAATGCAATGGCGTGCATTGTACGCAACTTCGAGATTCTAACACACCACGACCAATCAAACTAGTAGTTATGAATAGTAATACATACTTTTTGAAATTTTATAAATTTTAACCTTCGAAATGGACTTCATTTTTTAGATTCATAATATCGAAATTAGCTTAGGGTGAAATTTTGGTACTTTTCGGATAACTTTCATATTTTGATGAATAGTGAAAATTACTAAATTTTAATTAAAAACAAATTTTGTAATCAAAATAATTAATAGTGATAAATTATTAATTTGAGTGGTTTTAACGTATATTTAGAATTTATTTTTACCATTTAATACAATGTTGGTCATTGGATTTAATTTCACATTTAAACCAGACCTAAACAAGTGTCAATCTTTAGATAGTTATTACCTCTTAAAAACATGCTATTTGTTTTGAAGACGGGAATTAATTTTTAAATTAATTAATGCAACTAATATGTTTTGAATTTGTTAAAATAGACATTATTTTTCAATTCATAATATCAAATATACCTTAGGCCTAATTTTTGGTATTTTTCTGGAAACATTCATTTTTTGATAAATAGTAAAACCACTAAGTGGTAGTTAAAAAACTGAATTTTTCGTAAAACTTAATTTTACCGCATCTGTTTGAAGAATTTCGAAAATCTGAGAGACACGGTTAATATCAAGGAGTAAAATGTGGTTCAATGTGATGAAAATAATTTTTGGTGAATAGTTACTTTTTACTTTTATTTACCACGGTTAAAAGTAAATATTGTAATTAAGGGTAAAAATAATATTAATATTATCCTAAAACATGTAATAATTCTATTGGACAAGTGTATATTGACCAAAAAAAACCTTAGGAGTAAATTATTATCATTTAGGTCCACCTGTATTAGATTAGGACATTTATTATTATTTAATTCAAAGAAGAGTCAAAAGAGTTAAAATCAATGTTTATTTAATAAAAACATTTTTAATATAGTGTTATACATAAGATAAATTAGATTTTAAATATTCATTAGAAATATAAAATGATTTCCTACATAAGGGTATTTTATTTATAATTTTTAGAAATTAAATAATTTAATTTATTTATGACACAATGGTGATGCAGTAATTACCTAATTAATGAAATATTAAAATAATTGATATTATAAATATAAAAATAAATGTAATTTGAGAATTTTTATGAACTCCACTAATTTTCTAGGTTAATATGACATATTAGGATTGATTATATAAATTTTTATTGATGTAATAATGCCGTTATGAATTTATCAAAAACAAAATACCCAATAGTGTCAAAATTGACATAAAGGAGTTATTAAAACTAATATTATATTATTAGTTTATATTCAATTCCCAAAAATCTATGGTTTGGCCAAGAGACTTATATAATGATAGGTGTATCATTAATGGACCACTTGGGGGTCTCTTGGATGTATATAGTATGTTTATTAACAATATAATATAAAAATACAAAGAGACATTGTAAAAGTGAAACTAATTAACTAAGAGTTAATACTTAAAGATAAGGTTAATATAATGACCCAAACCTGTCTAAATTCTATTTTTTGAGTGGTTTTCGACCCATACCCACCTTAAACTTTAAATAATACACTTTTTAAACATTATAAACCGAATATGAATTTGTTATAAAACCATATTTTTAGCTTTTCCAGAGGTGCCACTCACCCCTCTTATACAAGGGCACTCCCCCTTCTCACTATTTCACACATTCAAAGCATTTTGGATCAGCCAAACCCTGCCCAAATAATCTCTAAACTTCCCTCTCTACAACCTAGAGGCCTTATTTTGATCATAAAGCCAACCTAAGGAACCCTTTTGATCAAATCAAAAGGAAGAACCCGAAAAAGATGTATTGTTTTCAACACCCTCTTTCAAGTTCCATTCTTCTACAACTTTTTTTTTCTTTATTATTTCTATTATAAAATAATAACTCCAGTATCTTCTATATACTGTGATGTTATTATAAATATGGTACAACCATATTCAGTATTCTATCCATCCTTTGAATGGCATGTCACCATACGTGCGTACGTACGGCTTACCGTCTCCACATCGTGGTGTAATTGTCATTCAATAAATTATTATTTGGATGGGTATAATAATGATATTTAATTCATGTAAATAATAAATATAACATGATAATTATTATTTCTATATGATATATCATCCAATTATATATTATTTTAACATCAAAAGAATGATATTGTCGCTCGTACGTACGTAAAAACTACCGTCACCACGAACGCGATGAGATTCATTTTCCATTGTATCCATTCAAGTATAATTCTCATTTGATGATTAAAAATAATTTTTAAGGACTTGATATAATTATGTATATGAATAAGATAAAACCTATCTGTAACAAACACAGCTTACATAACAAAGTATATAAAGGAAAACGAGTAAGTTAACACCCGAAATGACAATAATACTAAAATATTATTAACAAATCAATGTTAAAAGATCGTATATGATATCATATTAATGTAAATGAACCTTGTATAATTCAATAACAATTATTTCACCATTATAGAGGAGTTTAACCTACCGTCGACCAAGGAAAAATTACAAAGTAAGGGGTTTCTTATCTCACTTTTAATTCCGTGAGAATTCCATTTTTCACCACTTATTTATTACATGTGGTGTGTGTACTGACATGTTTGTATTCATTGTGTAATATACTGTAATTCATTTATATTTACATCATCATTTTATGATCCTTCAATCATGGGTGTATGTTTTGTATGTTACCAAATCAATAAGGGAATTTGAAATATCAATTTCCACTCATTCGGCTTTACGCATACTTCATTGATTATTTTACTCCAAGATTATGTGTAGAATCACTATTCATTTGATTATGTCATAATTTCCACTCCCCTTTCTATGGATATAATTTTTATAAAAATAATCAATCCATTGATAAATTCTCAAGTCATCGGTATGAACTTGATAAGAGTATTTTTTACTCAATCTCGATTTGTTGAGATAAACATCCAATTCATTGGAGTTGTTTTTACAAGAATATGTGTGAATGTCATTTGATTGTTTTACACTGAATATCCAATCATATTTAGTGTATTTATATTTGTCACACATAATTATGCCGTTGATTTATCCTTAACCTATGTATACAGCCTTTATGAGAGATCTCATCTCAATTTAAATTCCATTGAGACTTCTTTGTTGTTATACACCAAATCACTTTTATGTGGTGTATATAATGTACTTTGACATAGTATATCATGAATCCCTTTATTCTCATGATATTAAAAAGTTTTTATTACCTAAATTATTTTTATTCATGTGTCTCTCTTTTGGTTACAAACTCTAACTAAAATACCATTTTTAAATGTTTTAAAGACTTATTCTTCTAAATCTTGCTCATTAATGTCCATGTTTTAAAAATGGTTTTAAGGATTTATTTACATGGAAATTAATGTTTTCAAATTAAAACACCTTTTAAAAGTTTCAAACTAGTATTGTAAACTTTGATTCAAAAATCTATTTTAAATGGCTTCTTTACAAATAGTGTGACTTTTAAATGATTTCAAGAAAAAGGGTGATATTTCTCTCAAATAGTTTTGATGATTATTTTCATCTATGTCAATATCCTTCATTATTCTCGATTGAGGTTAATCTATTACAATAAAATCTTCCATATTGTATTGAATGAGTTATGGTTGACTATGGATGTACTATTTTTATACCATTCATGGTTTGTGGGTAAAGTATTGACATTTCATATGCTAGTTTTAATACGAATGTTTATGTTATGTTTCAACTTTTCATATGAGGAATGCATTGGAATTAGTAACTGATGGGTGGAGCCCGCTAAAGCTCCTAGATCCATCGGTAGGTCTCATGAGGCAAACTAGTGTCTTGGCATGAGGCCTTGACAAAATCTTATTTATAGTCTTGGCACGAGGCCTTGGCTACGTGGTTATGATAGTCTGGAATTATGCATTCCATCATTATGAAAGTGGTTATTAATATTTTTATGTGATTATTCGACTAGTAGAATATCCATGTGAATAAGTAACTGGAATTATTTCATTTTATCCTTTCCATATTATTCTGAAGTTCAAGTTTAAAATTCTTTTGTTTTAGTTATACATTGCCTTAATTTTTTATTTTTATTTATGAAAGTTTCCGCTATATTGTTATCCTTACTGAGCATCTGAGCTCACCCCTTTTAATGTTTTATTTTTCCTAGGATGTGAAGAAGTATTTTATGAATGACCTACAGGGATAGTATGAGGGGATATGAAGACAATATGTTGTTGTGGTTTTCATTTTATGATGTAATACAAACTTTATTAATGTTTCTGGTGTTTCCAAGGCTACTAAACTAATCAGTCGTTCGAGACTTGATCATTCTTGTGATCATGCCGATATTATGTAATAATGAATCGACTCTGGGTATCTAGGGTCAGGGCATTACATCTACTAAGTGAAATTATATAAGAAACCATCCCAAATATATACACGATCTTGAATAGACCAAATATTATATGTTAAAAATAACATTTCCTCTGAATTAAATGATGAAAAAGTCTACGTGAGACTCCAAAGAAAACCTAATATCACCCATAAGACTCCATAGGTCTGTTTTGATAGTTATTATAAGAATTCTTCATTGACTAAGACATATCCAAACATTACCTGATCAAATGTACTTTGTCTAATTATTTTTGAATGATTTGCAGTCCTAGAATCACTACATCCCCAGCCACTAAAATTTAGAGGGGTGGATGACATGTCCTAATATAGAGTTCCTCAAAAGGATCCTTTTCGATAGTTTATTGGTAATTTTTATTATAAGTGACCACAGAAAGAGGTTATTTTTGTCAACAATAACCTATGAAATCATGAAATCATGAACATGGGATGTCCTCAACTAACTGTATAGTATGCTCAAGCTGACCATCAGTATAATTATGGTATGCTATACTTAGATGATCTTAGGGAAAATGATTCCTCTCCAACCCTTTCTAGTCCTGTGTAGTGAAAAAATAATTTCGGTCAGAAATTATTTAATGTGGAACCCCATTAAGGCTGATGGTCTCTTATATGTAAATCTCTTTTTCATCTTCCAAGGATAGGTTTCTCATATTGGTAATAAGTGGGAGATCATTATCGACCTACAGAAAATTACCCAAAAATTATTGAAGGATCAATGTGACTTTGGTAATTCTATCAAAAAATAAATGGTGAAATAATACTAATTCCACTCCAAATGGGTAATGGTTTTAATATACCTTTAGGTCACTAGGGTTCCACCTTATCCTATTGAAAGGTGGAATACTGAGTAACTAGTCTTGCAATCTACTTTTTCATCAAATGTCACTAATACTAGGAATTTAAGACATTATATATCATAGTGATTTTGGTATTTACTATTCATTTATATGGTTGATATTATTTAATTAACTCATTGCACATGTATTCAAGTACAAAGACATTCCCATGGATATTCAAGAACTCATCCTCACAAAAAAACCCTACCAGGTGGCATTTCCTCAACTAAAACCACTTTTTCTCACTACTAAAACTTCAATACATGGAGGTTCCCTCCTCTTTACCATACCATGGAGTGATGGAGTCACCAGTAAAGCTATTATAAAGGGTTTTTTTGGGACTCCTGAACATTCATATTCAATTTTTAAAGAATATCTATCAAATTACTATAATTAATGGCTACCTAAATGACTTTTTTCTAAGTCATAAAAAAGTGTCAGACACTATATTTCCTATACATTTCATTTTTGAATGATCTATATTAATGGATTAATGGTTTTCTATCCATATTTAATATCATAGTTTGAATTCATGCTGATTGATTATTTACTTGAGTCTTTTATAGGTCTTGTATTCCATAAATTGTTCCCCCAATAGATATTGTCTCCAACAACACAATTAATGAATAAATGATTAAAAATAATGGTAATGCATCTGGAAGTAATTCTTATGTGGTATCAATTTATGATACCCATATACCACAAATAATTCCCCTTTCATTAATAGTATTCCCATCATGACCCCTGGTGAATCAAAATAAAATCTATATCCCCTTTAAGGGTGGGATAAAATCAAGATTGGTGATCATTTTACACTTCCTTTTACCACCTCAAAGGCCATTCCAAAAGATTTAGAACATGTAATCATTTCAGCTATCATGGCCTAAACTTTTAGAAGTTCAATTTGATTTGAAAATTTATAAGATAATCATCAATAATAACTGGATAACCTCAAGAAACTAAGTGTATCAATGAAATTATATGGATTCTCCTAGGAAATAGTGGATCTCAGATTACGTGGATCCCTCGATAACCCTACTTCTGATATACCGTTTACTAGGATGAGAAAAATATTGGATCTAAGGATTTTATTTTCTAGAAATGGAGTATGGATAATTTTTTTGGTCAATCCTCACATGGAAAATTTGGGAGTTTGCAAGGATATAGATCTGACAATTCCAATATAAATTATATTTGAAGGTGGTGTTATTTCTTAGTGTTTGCCAATTTTTTGGGGTCTAAAATTTTGAGGATCACATATATCATGAAAATTTTTTTTCCCTTAATTCCTTAGAGAAATATGGGAAATTCCTGAGTTTCATAAAGTTGGGATTTGCAAATTGTGTTTCATTAAGGATCAAAAAAATATGATAGTGACCTACATGGAAATGGTGAGAATCGTGAACAAATAAGAATTGTAGCATTGAGGATGGTGACGGTGATCTACACAATTATGCGAATTGGAACTTCACAATGGCACAAAAGTTTTGGCAGAGAGCGTCACATCTATGTAAAATTATAGTGGAGCATTGAGAAGGTAGGTACACCCCAAAGAAAATTTTTAAAGGTATAGAAAAATTGGAAAACAGGTTGTGGAGATTGGTGAATATATGATCCTATAAATATGAGGCTACACCTCTTCTCTTCAAATCAGTTTTACAAGGAATATCCATAAATTCCCTAATTTCATGAAGCCAATGGAGCTTCATGAATCTGGATTTCTATGCGAGCTTGAGCATCGCGAAAAGACTATTTATATTAAATGATGACCATGATTTTGATTAAATGGAGATTCATGATGATGTTTTATTACACATTGACATCATGAGCTTCATGAAGGAAGTTTTTTCTGCAAAGGTATGGGTGCTTCACAAAGGTAGTTTGTACCATGAAGGAAAGGGATCATAGGGATGGGATCTTTATAAAGGGGGATTAGAGAAGGAGATTCACGAATGATTTGTTTGAAAAAAAAATTATTTCAATAGTGCTTTCAGAGTGAACGAACTTAGGTCTATGTTTCTAGTAGAGTCTCACACTATGTCAGGGACAAATACTTTAATGACAAACCATTAGAATAACATCAATCATTACATAGAGTTATACTTTTCTCAATGCATTGAGCTAGGGGGTGTAAACCAAAGTGTTTGGAGGGATGTGGTGTACTATACCTAAAACCATGTAAAGGTAGTTCTTCTGGCACAAAATGGATGTGTTAAAACATTTTTATTACACATCTTGTGAAGATTAGTGTATTTAGGTATGATTGAAAAAAATTTAGCGTATACTCCTTGTAAAATCCATTAGTGTTGAACCAAGTAATATTTTCAATGTTTTCATACTCCGTGTGAATGTTTTAATTGCTTCACATTATCGTCAGACATGTTTAATTGGTTCCTACCAATGTGAAAAACTGATCCATAAAAGTTATAATGAAAAAAGTTGATACCCTGATTCACCCCTCCCCTATCAGGGTGTTCCGGGGTCCTTCAGGTGGTATAATAGGGTAATTTTTTCTCGTGTTAAATTTTTCCTTGTTTTCTACCGTGGATAATTTTGGTAATGTTATAGGAGTCCCCCTTATTGATATAAGAAATGGTTAAATATTGAAGAACATTACCGTGGATAATTTTGGTAATGTTATAGGAGTCCCCCTTTTTGATATAAGAAATGGTTAAATATTGAAGAACATTATGATATCTTATATAAGATATCTTGTAATATAAGTACTCTTGTCCATTACACAAGGAATATAGTTCACCAATCCAATTGGGCTTTCAATGACTGATATAGATATTAAAATTCTTGATGCAGATGATAAATCATAGAAAATCCCTCACTATAGCTATTTATAATCAAATCTATCTAATGGTGAAGAGTTTTACTTAAGTAATGTCTATGTGGGATAAACTAGAGAATATTTATGATGCTGAAAAAAAAGTGAAGGAGATAAAACTTCATGTCCTGCACAATAGGCTTTATGACCAAAAAATGCATTCTGATTGAAATAAATATACTTTTTTAATTGAATTAATTTTTTTTGATCTATACATGTAAATGGTAAAAAATCAAAGTCATTATCATTCTGAATAAAATATTTTTAAGGCTTCTACCTCTCTTCAATTAAAAGGCGCCATCCATTGAGGAAAGATATCTATCTAAAAATTCACTCACTGATCTTCTAAGAAGTCAGGTGTCATCTAAAATGAGAGTAAAATCTAATGATGCAATGAGTCGAGTAATCAAGAAAATTAATTTCAAATACATGGAGATTCTTGATGGGTCTTGAGGTATAGTTGATGAAGATATTGAGGAAGATGAAATTATTTATCTTCTTGTAATGAAATTCAAAAGTGGAAAATAGAGATTTTTAGGGAAGCTTCTAATAACCTATTTTAATTTTGGTTGAGTTGGGAACATTACCTATTGGTGATCATGAAAGCTAGATGATGATGAAGGTGAATTGAGAAATTCAAAGATGCCTCATAAAATGTTTTATGAAAAGGGGGACATAATATCAAGATTGAAATTATAGAGGAAGAGTTTTTAATTTATAGAATATGATAATGTGAATGAATTTTTTGAGGAATAAGAACCAGAGATTAAATCTAGAAACCACATGTCTATGACGTCTATAGTTGAAAAGTCAGAATCATAAAAAGAAAAATTAAGATATAACGAGTTGATTGCTGATGTTAATATCATTTTTCAACTTATAGAAGCTCTTAGAAATCATGGGAATCAATGTAAAAGGAATGATAGGTAATTATCTCATGAATGTTTTCATAACATTTGGGAGCATATATCATGTTCATAGTAAAGTGAACATTTGTTACAAGAAATTTGATAAAGGGAATAACTTGTGGAATCAGAGGTTGTGTCACGTCAATAAAAAAGTCATGGATAAGATATCTAAATTGAATATTATCATAGATATCCTCCATTTAAATCTTGAATGATAGATGACATGTGATTCTTCTATATGTGGAAAGATGGTCTGTAGTTCATGTTACCCAAAGAAGAAAAAGTGTATCAAATCACCTTGAACTCATCCATATAGACATGTGTGTTCTAATAAATGTTGTGGGATCATATGGGGAAAGTTAATTTTTCTTTTTTATTGGTTATTATAGTATAATGTTTTATGTAATGGTTATACACATGAAATGACATGTGCTTGATTTAATGAAGACTTATCTTCAAATAATAGAGAATGATATCGGTCATATTATCAAGGTTCTACAATAGGAAAATGGAGGGAAATACAAATTAAATGAATTTGAAAATTATGCGGGGAAACACAAAATTCCACCCGAGGTGGATGCTGTGAGAAATCCAAAGCAAAATAGATTTCTTTGAGAATAAGAATCTACAAGTGAATAATTTAGACATATTTTTGTAGATTGAGAGTTATATCTCTTGACATTAATTGAAAGAGGATGTTCCAGCTATAGTGTATACTCAAAATCACTCTTGGCTTTATATGAATGAAATTAAGACACCGTATGAGTTGTGGCATTGAAAGAATCCATATTTTAAGAACATTCATGTTTTTTGAAGTTATTGTTTCATCCGAAAAAGAAAGAAATCAAGTGATGTAAGGTGATGTTGTAGATATAAGGTTATTCCTTATATATTAAATGAAGGGATAATCCCAAAAATGTTTCAATTGTCAACTTGGAATTTTTTTGAAATGTAGTGTTGTGATGATCATTTATGATAATAAAAAAAATTCCTCATGGAATTATTGTGTATATATGATTGATTATAAGAAATACTATGGACATGGAATAGATCCAAATAAATAAGTAGAGGAATACATTAAAAAAATAAGTGGTCACTACAAAATGTTGATTCAGAAGTCAAATCAGAAGTGGAAATAATGGATGAAAAAAATTCTTCTGAACCTCATATGAGAAATCCAAGAGGGAAGATTGATCAATCTGACATCATTGGGGATTATACAACACACAAAGAGAAAAGTATATTGAGGAATAATTCCCAATCTTCCAACCTATCTGTTTTGGAACCATACTCATTTGAAGACGATGAAAAGGATGAATCATGGGTTAAATCCATGAATGATGTGTTAGATCAGATTGACATGAATCTGACATGGTAACTTTATATGAGACCTAAATAACATAGTGTGATTTGTACAAAGTGGATCATTGAGAATAAATTCAATGAGAAAGGTAATGTAACTAAAAATAAGGTGTGACTATTTTTTAAAGGGTATTCGCATATAGTAGGTGTTAATGTTGAAGAAACATTTTTTCCATCAGAAAGACAGGAGTCAAGTAGGCTTTTTCTTTACTTTTAAATTAAATGTGGATATAAATTGTAACAAATGGATGTCATACCATATTTCATGAATATTATTATTCAAGAAGAAGTGTATCTTGAAAAACCAGTGGATTTTCTACTCATTAATGAAGAAATGAAGTATTTTATATTGAGGAAGGAATTTTATGGTATGAAATATGCACCATGGGAATGGTACTCTTAGCTTGACTTGTATTTAATGAAGCCCTAATTTAAAAGAGGAGGAGTGGATCAATATCTATATGTGAAAAAATATGAGAAATTTCTAATCATTATACTGGTTTACGTGGATGATATTATATTTGGGGAATATAGGATGGGATTAGTAGATGAATTTTCAAATCAGATGAAATTAGAATTTGAAATGTCTATAATTGGTGAACTCACATACTTCATGGGGTTTTATGTGATTCAGAGTAGAGATACAATTTAATTTATCAAAAAAAGATAGAATGAGAGTTTTTAAAGAAATTCAATATTCATGATTTCATACCAATGTAAGCTCTGAATGTAGTTGGGACAAAACTAGGTAAGCATTAATATGGGCATCTATAGATCCCACAATGTATAGTAGAATCATTGGAATCTCATTGTAATGGACTACGACATGACCATATATTATCCTTGTAACATTCTTAGCAGCCCGATTTCAATGTAATCCAAATGAATAACAAATGAAAGAAATGAAAAGAATCATGAGGTATATTCAAGGAACTCACTATTATGGTTTATACTTTGTTACAGGAAGATATAGTGAACTTTCACTATTTTCTAGTGATGATTGGGTTGGAGATATTATTGATAGAAAGTCCACAAATGGTGGTGAAATCATTATTGGTGAGAAATGTGTGGGATGACTGAGTAAGAAATGGGAATGTACATCTCTTAGTACATTAGAATCTAAGTATATCTCCACTATAATGGCTTACACTCAGGTACTGTGGATAAAGAAACAAATGACAGATATGTGTGATGATGTGAAACATCCAATTGTGATTCACTATGATAACAAGAGTGCAACTGATCTTACAAAGAAACTTGTTTTGCATTCTATGACGGAACACATTGAAATCAGAAATCACATCATCAAGGAAAATGTTAAACATGGATTGATTTAAATGGATCATGTTGGAATATATGATCAAGTGACTGATATATTAACTAAGCCATTATCATCACATGTGTTTGGGAAGCATCAGTTGAACTTTGGGGTTCAACCACCTCTCAGTGCCTGAAGAGGTATTGAGGGATCCTTTGTCCCCATTTGTGTTAATTGTTTAAATCTTATTGTGGATGTGTTTCAGGTTTATGGGGGTGATATGAACAAGGGGGAGTGTGCTATGGGATTATTATCAAGGGGGATGCATAATTTCAATAGTACAATAAGGGATAATTAAAAGTATTAATAGTTATAGGAAGATGGATAATAGAGAAAGTCAAAAATGTTACAGTGGGGGAGATTGATGAGTTACAAAGGGGGGAATGTGAGAATGTATAAAATGAGATTAGAGAAAATAATTTACTATTATGAAATAGTCAGAGCTGATCTTGGACATATTTAAGAATTCAAAAAACACAAGATGCATTCAAAAACACGAGAACCCAATTCATGATTCCCCTGTTGTTTTCTACACCAAAAATTGCTCACATAAACATAGAGTGTTGGATAGTTTTTTTCTTACGTAGCATATTTTGATTATGGTTGGTGATCGATTGAATTTATCTTCAGATTTCCAACAAACCCAATGGAGGAGATTATCGGAACCACGAATATTCCTCATAGGAAATGTAATATGGTTTGTGTTTTTTGGAAATCTTCCCATGGAATATCAGGGAGTTTGTATGGAATGTGATCTTACAGTTCCAAGAGACCATTGATGTGATGGTGGTGTTGTTTCCTAGTGTTTTCCAAATTTTTGGGGTCTAAACTTCTGAGGATTGATTTCAATGAAAAGTGGTTTTTCTTGAAGGCCTTATGAAAATATTTCAATTGTATGAGTTTTGTGGTGATGGGAATCATTAATTGCGTTTAATTAATGATCAAATAAATATGACGTTGATCTACATGACAGTGATGAGCAACACAAACAATAATGAATTATAGCATTACAAATTGTGACGGTGATCTCCAAAATTACGATAATTGGAGATTTGCAACGACAGAATGCTTTTGAAGGTGAGATCCATGTCTACATAAAATTTCATTGGTGATTCATTAAGGGATCATCACTGCAAATACATTTTGGAATGATCCAAAAAAATATTCAAAGAGGTGATGGGGTTTTCTGAATAATTGATACTATAAATATGATGCAACCATCTTCTCATCCATTGAGTTTTTTCTAGGAAAATATGGAAATGCTCTCTCTTCATAAAGAAAAGGGTTCATTGTGATTCATGATTCTTATTCAATCTTGAGTATCATGAAAAGTGATTATGTATTAACTGATGCCCATGATTTTGACTAAAGGGAGCTTTGTGGTGATGGAGTATTCTGCATTGACTTTGGGAGGTTTGTGAAGGATGTTCATTCCATGAAGGCAAGGTTACTTCAAAATTATTGTTTGTACCATGAAGAAATGGTATATTCACAATAGAGGATTCGTAAAGGGGAATTTGTGAAAGAGCTTCATGAAAGGTGGTTTTCATCATTCGGTTTTATGTGAACAGTGTTTTTAAAGTGAACCAACATCGGTCTATGGTGCATGAAAAGTATCATGTTATGTTAGGGGCGAAGACATTAATGTCAAACCATTAAACTGACCTTCAATACCTTAAAATGATTTATAATTCTCTAAAATTAGTGATATAGGAGGAATTAATTGATGTGTTCGGAGGGACAGAGTATGATATCCCAAAAAACCATATAAATGAAGTGCTCCAGGCATAAAGAGATTTTTTCCAAACATTTGTTTTCCATATCTAGTAAATATTAGTGGATATTGGTAGGCTAGAAAATTTGTTATCATTTGATCCATGGAATATACCTTAGGTGGTTAACCATTTAATAACTTTTTTGTTGTCTTGTTTTGTTTGAATGATTTAATTACTAAACAATACCATCAGACTGTCTTAACAAGTTTTTACCAATGTGGGAACAAGATCCATCACATTACTAAGAAAAATTTGACACCCTTATTCACCCCTTCCCTCTGAGTGTGCTTCGGGGCCCTTCAAGGAATATTAATAAAAAAGCTGAATTTTCTGATTATATCATATATCTACTACTATAATATATAACTTAATATGATTATAATATGTTTTTTCTGATATTTTGGGGATTGATAGTACACTAAGATATCATCCCCAAAAATGTCCATAAATAGTTCCAGATACATGTGGAAAACACAATTCATCAAGGCTATAAATAAATATGGTTCATTAGTTAGACTAATTGGCACAACCAAATACGCTTTAATGTCATATATTCTTTATAATATTTTACATTTTTTATCTAAGGGTCTGACTCACACCAGATGGTAGCATGGTCTCAAATCAATCTTTTAGAAGACACTAGCTCATTAGAGATGATCAAATATATTGTATATAATAGAATGTTGGTACTAGTTCATTTTTATAAATTTATTTAATCACTAGTAATTGACACCCAACCTATACGTAAAAACCAACATCATATAGTAAAACACAACTGAACCACATTGTGAATTATTAGAGAATATAAAGCCTTTTGTATATAGGTCCTCTAACATCTTCTTAAGTTCATGAATCTTAATAGAAGATATCATGTGTGAAGGAATGGATAATTGTTACACTCCTAGAACAATATCAATAGTGAGCTTCGATGTTATAAAAAGGTTTTCAATGAATTATTGGTCCTACACTATTCATCACATTTTCTTTGTTGCTGGAATAGATCTATTTGGGTTGCATGGGATCCCCTTTTTCTGATTTTTGGGTGAGGGACATCCTTTGCAGGCTTTGGGGGATGGCGGAAATATAACCTTGGTTGGTGTAATATCATTTAATGGAATTGGGGTGGATGATCCAGGGACCAAAGAGGTAAGAAAACCTCCTACCATCCATTAAGTGGGGAAATATATATTGTCCAAGCCTAAAAGTACAGATTTGTTTGAGGACTTAACACATGATTCAGGGGATAAGAAAATGGAAATGAAAGGGATTGGAGTTATCCACAAGAATCTATGTTCCCAAACATTTTCTAAGGTCCATTCCATCAAATATGATGCGAAGTACGGTGACCAAACCAATGTAATGATGAATCATTTGGATGCTACAATTTTTCATAAAATCCTTATTAAAGAAAGGGTACGTAAAGAGAAATTTTACACTCCTTATAAGAATAAAGTTCTATCTCAGTACCAATAGATGGCCAAACAAAATGAATCATCAAAGTCATTAAAAATTGACTTGTAATATATTGTTATTGGAAATGAAGAATATCAATTTAAGCAGTAGAATGAAGTTCCAAAAGTATGAAAAAACATATATTTGAAGATGGAGGAAGAAACAGGTCGGATAAAGTTCCTTGGTAGATAATGATACTGGTGACAAGGAAGTGAATTCCCAACCAACGACCGATTGTGATCAAGAATATCAAGGGGAATGAATGGTTGGGTCTTGGTCGAGGATGGGGGAGGGGAAGAAAGGTAAGATCCTTTTGGGAATTTCCAGATCCACAAGGTTAGAATAAAACAGGACCTTACAATGAATACATGAAAATTCTAAAAATAGTGGTAACTCAATCTTCATGTAATGTAAAAAATTACAGTACATAAGCAAATCTAGGGGAATAATCTACATTTGAAAGGGTTAAACAGGTCTCCAATAATATTGAAAAGTTTCCACCAATCATGGGATAAAAGGTTCCATATGGTTAAATCAAGGTGACCGAATAGGTCAGTGTGAAAGAAGCTAAAGGAGAACTCTCCAGATAAATCATGGTGTTGAATCAAGGATATTTTTTTAATGGATAACAAAATGGAATGGTAGGATAAATGATAGTTGAAGAAGGGGAGTCTCTAGAACTTATTATTCACAGAGAGGAATAAATTATTAATAGTGTTTTTGACTCAATTATCTTATAGAGGAGGTTGATATAATTTATGAAAGATCCCTTCAAGTAGATATTAATGAATAGAAAGAAACTTGGATTTAGAAACCAGACTAAATTTTGGCTTGAGGATTCAATGATCAGAATATCAACTCACAGAAATTCATATAGACCTGAGATAGAATGGCCAACCATTTTGAAGGGCTTGTCAACAATGAACCATATATTCAGGTAACTCCTTCAACTTATAATTAAATATGGTGTCCAATTCACCAAATCTTATAAATGTTTTTAATAATTGTTAGAGGTCTTTTAGTATATTATGAATTTGTATTATCTTTCATTTTTTCATTCTTCTCCCTTAAAAAAATTGAAATAAAATTTTATTTGGTGGTTAAATTCCACCTATATATTTGGAGGTATCCATAGAAATCCAATAAATAAAAATTATCTAAATAGGTCCACCCATTGATGTAAGGTAGCCTTTCTACTCCTAAATCTTAAATAAACAGACTAGATATAAGGACTAACTATCTATCTAGCTTAGGATTCATTGGTCCATATCGATAATCATGGACATACTATTATCCATTATGAATAACCACACGAAAGATATGATAAATACATTTTCTAGTGATAACAATCAACATGGGTTTGAAAAGGAACCAACTAGTCCATCCTGCGAATTATATCAAAGCATGTCTTCTTAAGAATGAAAGGATTCTAAAAGAAATGGTAATAGTATATCTCAAGGATACATTTTGTGTATCAACAAATAATGACCATACTCCCAAAGATGTATCAAGACACATTATCCCAATAAATTAATCATCAATTATCCAAATACATTATTAATGTCACATATAATAATGAGTGTTAATAGATTGTTTTATAAAAGATGATACTAGGGCGGAGGATACTAAGATGGTACCAAATATTATAGATGGCCGAGAATAATTCACCTTTGTTGTAATCTTATTTATATGAGAATATCCACATACATGACCATGAGTTATAACCTAACCTCACTGATATAGTCTTTTTTATTGGAACATCACATTATTAGTTTGTCTTCTTCGACCACATCCTTCTCCATGAGATGAAAAAACCAGCAGTAAAGATGATGCTCAAATATCAAAAGAATTGCTTCTATCCATTATTCATAATCTTGGGGAACTACGTCCCTTGAAAACATGGGTGAGTTATATTTTTTAAACTAACTCGTGAACACAAACATATTCAGTTGATGTTTTTGATCATGCTCTATAGACTATACTAATCGTGGGAAACACTCCTAGAGCTATGCATTAGTGCATAGTCCTGATACAACTAGTTGTTTGGTGGGATGTTCCATATGGGGAACTACTGGCGTGTTAGGCCCAAATACCTCTGGAGCATGGTCATCACTACCCTCCTAGATCTCAAATCATGTCCCTAATCGTGTAATATATCGAAAATTTTATTAAAATTCATTAGAAAAGATTCAACCTGAAAGGAGTACTAATAGAAAACACAGATAGACTCATGTCCTAACTAAAAAAGGTAAATTGGCCAACACCCCATTTTTTGGGCCACAGATCAAGGAAAAAATTAATGTTCTAATCATATGGTTCATTTAAAGAGGAAATCAATTCCAAATTATTCAGTAAAATTATCATTATGTTTTAATTGAAACCCCATTTAATGATAATAATGTTTTGTAGAGGTTATAATTTAAATATATATATATATATAATGTTTCAGGTAGAAATATTTTTCCTTACCAAGTTATAAATACGTTATACTTGTGGTTATAACTGGTATTTCATGTAACCACCACTAAATAAAAATTTTATCCCATGAAACAAATTTTCCTGGGATCAAACATGTTATAATTGGTTAGTTATATTATCACCACCATTCTAAGTGGGAAAACACTATTTAGGTTAATGAAAAAACCTTATATATCCAATTATTTCCTCTTCATTCCTATAATAATAAATAAAAAATTTAAATTATTGAAATTATGGAACGTTTATTAAGAAATATGTAATTAGGAAATGTAATTTTCTAGGCATGGAATATGAATGGAATATAAATCCCAACATTCCTATAATGAAACATGAGGCAATGATATTTTTCTATACTGGCCCAATGGTGAGAAAACTCATGATAGAACATCATAAAAAATTTGAGTTAGACAGTGGGATAAATAGAGTAACTGTAATAGATATAATCCAAAACAATAAGTCTCATCCTAGGTAATTAGGATTTCCCCAAAAAATGTGGGTACTTATTCCTAAGAATAGCTTTTTAAGAACAACATAGTTTCATGAATACCAACCCAAAATTGTATGTTAAATTTTAAGAGTCTTTGATACCACTTTATGACATCCCAATCTTCTTTGACTCATAAGCCACCAATATCGGTTGGGAACATGGCCTCTAGAATACCTCATCACATGCCAAAGCATACCGACTAGTAGTTAGGGTATACAGTTGTATAATGGATAGACAACAACCTATTTATCAATTTGGTGTATTAGTAAATAAAAATAAAAATAAGTAAATATTTATATGGAATGGAAAAATAAAAAATAAAATAATATTAAAATACACAATAACAACAAGGTCATATACAAGTCATGATTTCTTTATTTCAAAATTGAAAAAATCATACAATGAAAGAAGATTTCAATATAATAATATTATATACATAATAAAAAAGATAAAAAATTGAAATATCTATGAGATACTTGATAAAATTATCAGTTATCATCTATCATGATCCAATCCAAAAAGAATTCAATAATATAGATCTAGTTATTTCAATTTATCCTTACCCTTATATATGGTGTCTACTTGGGTAAAAAAATAGTGGCCTAAATATGGCGGCATTAATAATAAGTAATACACTCTCAAATGTATCTAATGAAAATTTGTTCTATGAATATAAAATTTAACAGTATGAAAATGTGATAAAGGTAAATAATTAATGTAAATACTAACAGTGTTGACTAAGGCTCCTCTTGGTAAACCTACCCAACTCTCCCCACTTCAGCATAAGCCAGATGTCTAAGACCATGTGACCATAATTGGTTAAGGAATCAAGTAACATGATTGAGGAATCCAAGTGCAGTTATCATGTTGGATTCACCATAAAATCATGTAAACCATGACCTTGGGATGTCTACACAACTCATAGTAATAAACATAGAAGTTATCATTGAGTTATGAGTGTAATATGAGGTATGAAACCCTGGTATTCCACCAAAAAACAATCTAAAAGATACTAATGAAATTCCCATGGAAATATAGGGATATAGTGATTAGATTCGATGGATATAATATCTGGTATTCCATTTATATAGAAATCAAGTTAAATATATGGATATGATATAAGGAATTATAATTTATAAAAATTGAAAGAGATTCATTAGTGTCATATTGAGGCATTCAAAAGCTAAAATATTGACATAACCCATGTTTTGTGTCTCACATTGTGGGAACATAAATACATTTATTGGAATCCTATGAGTTTTCACATGGAATTATATGTTGGGAAACAAATTATTACTCATGTATGTAAATTCCTTTCACTATAATCCAGGTGTAATATAGAAAGTAATCATAATATATAACATGTGTTAAATGGTACATGAGATGCGACCAATCCATTTATCAATCAAATTTATCTCATTCAGTTTATTTCATTTATAGGTGATCAAGATGTTTAAGGGAAATACCCATTCCATGTTACTGTTTAATTATTATTTTATTTAATTCAGTATATCCATTCACCATTCTTGGGTTATTATAAACACACATGAGAGGTGTTTTGGCTTAAAAAAATAAATGTTTACATTGAAATATAATTAACACATTCAATGGTGTGATTCAATTTGATGTCTTCGACATCCAATTATGTCAGGGGTCTCATAACACTTCCAGAACTAGGGTTAGGAATCAATTAAAATGAATATTAAATTGTTGTGAAATGCATGGAATGTCTAGTTGGGTGAAAAATGGAGAAACTTTATAAAACTTGTGAAATTGTTGGAAACCCAATTGATCACAAACCATAGACATGTGGTATAGTATTTATCCAATTCCAGCCTCAAATTTTGAATGGAATTAAAGAAAACTGAAAACCAAAAAAACCGTGAAAATAAGGTATATAAATTCACATGAAAAAAACAATATATACTTGTTGTGAAATAGGGGAATGAAATAAGAGGTGTTCTAGAAATTCCCAATGGTATCCAATTTGATGAATTATGATGAATATGGTTTCCAAATAAAATAGATAACTAAATGAATAGAAAGAGGGAAAGGGAGACCTCTCACATAGGTGATTCTATTCTAATGTGGGAGGAGAAGATGGAAATATTATTTAAGGGAAGTATAAAAAAATTAAATTTTAATAATTTTTAATGATACACATGGTTTTCATGTACTATTGGAAAACCCAAATGTAGAATTATAATACCCACTATCTTTTTGAACACTTCTCACATGATTCATGTAAATGATTCGTGAAATAATATGTTCAACATTGTCTTGAATCCCACAACAAAATGGTATTGGATTGTGGTTAAAAAAAATTCTTCAAACTATGCATGATGCTCAAGTAATAAATTATAGGTTTTCAGGAATGCATAGACCATATTTCATAGTTTTATAAACATTTCCTACCATTTATTTGTCACATTACTAAGCTTCATGTCTAGTGATTATAGTTCACCTCACACTTCCATTCTAAATACTAAAACTATAGGGCTCAAACTAAGTTTGAATGATCCTGATCCCTCCATGACCCTGTTACATACTTTTGTTATGATAAAACTAATATTTAGAATAGAATTAATGTATATCATTTATTTAAATCTAGGACCATACATATATATATTATGAATTAAGATGAATTGGTTGTATACACTAATCATGATGAGAAATACATGTCTATAAAATAATGTATATAATCAAATCAGTGTAAAGGGAATGAAACAAATGGGGTGTCCTTTGGGAATGAAATGAGCCTTAATTGGGAGTTACCATGATAGAAATATTTTATCCAATAAATATAGTGAGTTGATTATGGATTTTGGAACACTAGCACACCATCCTTCTATTCTCCATGGACCTATACTAGTAATGGGTAGCCAAATTAAAATCCATTTATTCTTATTAATTATAATTCGTAATTCATGATGGGTATTAAATGATATTGAAATTGAGGTTGAATAATATATTGATAGTTTTTATTCTTATGACGGGATAAAATATAATTATGGTTCATGGGTAAAGATAATAAATGATTAATTTATATAGAACCCAAAATTTTCCCACTCTTAGGCTTTATATATACTTACAACATAACACATGAGATCCAAAAAAGTCATGTCATAATATAAAAGGTTTAATTTGGAGATAAATCTTATATATCAGTTTTTTATTTTTTCAACACATGTAATCTTTCAAGTGGAATCCTATTTTTTATATTACTAAATTTGATGGCTAGAAATCAAATATGTTTTTTTATTGATTAGATTTCATGGTTCATTTTGTGGAGTATATATATTGTTATGTAGATTTGATAATTCACAATAAAATAGCTACATATGTGAAGTTACAAAATATCTTGTTTAGATCAATGGATAATGAGGTATATAATAAAAACATATCATTCTTCTATTTCATTATAAATATGAAGAAACCTAGAGTAAATATATTGAAGAATCATGGAATCAAAGGATGAAGACATATTATCATAAATACCTAATTGAAAATAGATTATTGTTTAGCTATCTAAAAATGAAACTTGTATAATTTTCTTGATATTAAAAGAATAAAAAAATATCCCTGAATATGAAAAATAACAAGAATATAGAACCACCCATAAATTTATGTATGATTGGTTTTTATAATAAATCAATTAATAATTCAATTATGGAATCTAATTTCATATTTGACGATGTATATTCCTCCATGGAGTTGGAATGTATAGATGATTCGAATGATTAATTGGGAATAATGTTTAGTAATATATCAAAATAATATTCTTATAGTGATCATGATGAGATAAAATAAAAGAATTATGATGAGGATTAAGTATAGATTTTTCATGAAATGTTTTATTTGGTCCTAGAATATTTGGTTATAGAGAAAATGTGGTTAATGAAAGAATATTTATCCCTTAATTAATCTATAACAGGTTAAATGTTAAATGATCAATGAAATATTATTAGACATGATGAACATGAGTTGGAATAAAAAACTAATAGATAAAAAGAGTCTAAAATAAATATAAACCATCTTAAATCACATATTAAGGACAAGATAATATTATAAAGGTAAGTATTTTCAAGTAAAGAGAACATGGTTTCATATTTATGGAGAAGGATATGGAGACTATGGATCTAGAAATAGGGATGAAATTGTCAAATGTAATATTGAAAATTTCTATCTTGGTAACCTCTATAAGTTGACTATATGATGTTGTAAACAAGTAATTATTTATTATGAAGTATATTCGTGTTGAAACTATTAGTAAATGTTCTTAATGAAACATTGGATTATTATTATACTCCAAAGGATTTTTGGTAAACACCAAGGATGGGTGTGTATAATCAAAGGAACTCATTGGTGGATGAAAATAATTTACATCATATTAACTGAGGCATGAATAAAAAAGGTATAGTTTTATTGAGGGTTTTTTTATTTTTACTAACCATAGACATATAGTAATGTACTTTATTGGGAGAACTAGTGGTGGGTCTAAATGAAAAAACCATATTCTCATATTATGGAGGAGGTATAAAAATGGAGAAAGAATATTATATGTTAAAAAAAAGTCATCCAGTTGAGGGAAAGTGATTATAGAACAAAATGGATGGTGAATCAATAACCCATGGTGTCCAACTCATAGAATCTATCATAAATGGTATGATTAAAATGTGGATGATAAAGAAGAAATATACCTCTATTACACATAATTGAGATGAACATGTTAAAAACAATTCAACCAGGAGAAATATATTTTGAGTGATTCAAATAGATATTTCGGAGTAAATTAAACAATCAATACTAATTTGATGTATAGAAAATACCACGAATCAATCATAAAAGACTAATGGAATAACCCTTACAAGTCGGGTGAATCATGAAGATAGATGTAGTGATGATTCATTAAAAGGGAAAACATGTGCATGTAGGTTTAGTCTGATAATTGAGATGAATAAAAAGAAAAATATATATATATAATTCAAACAAAAATACCCAAAAATATGTTTTTATATGAGAGTGGAGTCAATTCAATCCACTATTAAGTATTAGAAATATATTGGAATAAAATATTTGTTTCATCTTTAAAAATCGCATTATTTTACATGGGTGTGTTTTGGAAGTAACCCTCCCCCATGAATTTAATTTTTATAACAATTGTTAGAGAGATGCAGGATTGATGGTGAGATATGTTCTATGGGGTTTATATGTTGTATATGGATAAACAAATAGAGAACATATGAGTAAATTACATGTATATTAATATATAAAGTTGTTTAAATGAAATAACTATCGGTATCTAGGAATAATCTCAAATTACATATTAATTTAGAGTAATTCTAATCAATATCGAAGTATAATAGAGAAAATTCAAAGGGTTTCTAGATAAATCTATAATTGTAGGTTGTGATGAAAAAATTAAATTTGTATTGTTCCTAATATTACATTATAGTGGTTTCAAAGCCTCATTTATAATTACCAAGTGACACCATGTTAAATATGTTGATTAAAATGTAGTATTAGGAATACACATAATAGTTTCAATCCTAAATTAAAAAATCGGATAGTTTGATGTATATGCTAAAACATTTAATGTGGAGTTATTGTTTTACTTTTTGTTGATCTAATAAATTTGTATCATCCTATTGTTTTCAGGACATATAAACTTCATAAAGGATAATTTCATGATGTAAAATAGTTTTATAAGTGTTAACTAAACAAAATAGATCATGAAAATATAATTTTCAATGATCAATTTTGATTTTCCATATTGAGTGGAAGATAAGCGCTCTGTGAAGGAAGAAATATCATGGACTAATTTTTTTAACAAAAGTATATTAATAAATGTAATATAGATTGGTTTATGATGTTTCTTGAGTCATATACTCTATGATTTTTTTATTATTAAATGATAGTCATGTGAATGTGTGAATGAGATCACATGGGGATATTTTAAGGACGAAAAAACATAAGATTCATGAATTAATAAAATTATGTTTAATGGATAACATAAAAGTTGTTAAAATATACTATGGAACCCCATAATGAGTTTAAAATCAATATGGATATATGATTTATTGATAAAACATTTAGAAGTGTTAGTATCACTCAGTACTAATATATTTGGATTCAGATTTATTTGCAAGAGTTTTGTGCTTGAAAGAAAAATATGGAATTAATCTAAAAAAGTCATGTTAGATCCATTTGTATCAAAATTTGTGGGGTCATAAAAAAAATTGAAGATACAATAAAGTGGTGATCAAGGGGAAAATTATGAAGTGTGGTCTATGGAATTTCTAATTTGGAATTAATGGAAATGATGGGTTTTATATATATTAAATAACATAAATATTTTGAGGAAAAAATGTATCAATCGTATAAAATAAAAAAAATATTCTATATTGGGGATCCTCAATGGTGAATCCAAAGATTGAGCGATTAAAGTTAAAAATTTTTTGCAATAATTATAAGGAAAAATACACAGAAGACCTAATAAATATATACATATGTACTATAGTGAAATGGAGGAGAATATAGATGATATAAATGATAAAGGTAGGATTTTTATTTTATTATAAATTGGAGAGATAATAATGTTCTAAAAATACATACAATGGAATATTTGGAATTACATTAAAATTAATAATTTATAAATGAATTGAAAATTAAATCAAAAGGGGAATAATATTGGAAAAAAAATAATGTGTGTTTTATTTTTTTTCCATTAATGTTATAAAATGTATATATAATCACAATTATTTCTAGAACAAAGTCCAAATGAGGAGACTAAATACAAAAAAAATGTGTTTTGATTAAATAGAGAGAATATTATTGTCATGTAATGGAATATCATAATGTTTCTTGACACTGATAAAAATGATTTAGAGTCTGTAGATGAAAATGTAAGATCATAAACAGACTAATTAATATTACTAGAGTGAATACATGTAGTGATATAAAATGAAAAGTGATGACAGCAATATTGGTACTAATAATAACGATATGAGGAAATGAATCTTGATTGAAGAGTGATTATTGATATATATTTTTTAGATGTTTTGATATGGAAATATTGTATAATCTAGATTTTTATATCATTGGAATGAGTGTGATCATTAAAGGATTCACATGGATTTTCCATGATGATATTTTGTGATAGAGGACATCACCACACCCACAATTTAATAGACTATCTTGTGGTGATGATAACCATGAAAAGAGATGGGAGTTTCTAGCCATTGGGGATGTTTTTATCATATGAATAATATATTATTGATATTGAAGTGATAGTTAATGTTGTGGAGGGGTTCATTGTGAAGAGAAAAAATAGGAGTTAGCTATTTTAATTTTGAATCCGGGCCATGGTGGAAGAAGAAGAAATGAAGATATCAAATCAAACATAGTCATTGTTTAGAGAGAAAACTGAAATAGGTGAGTGATAATGGATAGTTTGGTCAAATTTAAATGGGTACATAAACTTCACTATACTATAATGTATGTCTGGGTTCATGTGTGAATAATGAGAGATCAATAAAGAATATTATAGCCAAGGTGCAGACCATAGATTATGTTCTTTTATAAAATATGAATGGGAAATAGGATTCTTAGGATCTGTGCACCACATAACAAATCATGCGGATTTTAAAATTCCATTGTGTTCTATTCGGAGGTCTATAATTGGGTTTTTAAAGAAATGGTGGTTTTTTCATATGGGTAAATGAAATAGGGGGATAAGGGTTAACCATTCAATGGAGGAATCTATAGTGTTGTCCTCATGAGCTAGAAATGGGGTGTATGGTGAGTAAGAAGTCATAGAACAAAATTTCAGACCTAAATATTATCTGTATGCTAGTATATATATATATCCCTCTCATTGAGGTTCATTATTCGATAAACATAGAAACTCAAAATGTCCATTTTATCATAATGTGGAGTTATGGATTCTAATGTCATCATAGGATCTTGATTATCTTGAAATCAATACATAATGGTGAATCAGGTCTAAACTATGGATAATAATTTATTTAAAAAATTTATTTAAATATAAAACTATGATTATGTGGTTTCATTACTAGAGGGTAAATTAATCTTGAAAGGATCTGTTTGACCACATTATATTATTTGGTATACTAGTAATGATCAAGGAAGTTAAAGGAAATAGGAATTTTTTGAATGATTTATCGAAGGGTTAGAGTTTAGAAAATAATTTAAAAAATATAGTAGATGAATTATAAGAAATATTAATTAATGATAATAGAAAAATATCCAATTCTATGAGGGAAAGATGATATGACATCTAAAGATTATGTTATATTGAATAAACATAATTTTTGGATGGAAAATTTCTATGTGATGATGTTCAATTGATTTATCTAGATGTTCATGATGAAGAAAAAGAGAAATTAGGTAAATTAAAATGATTTTTATTTATCTATTTGGATGTTTAATTGGGTTTTCTATAAATTCGATGAAGAATAATAGATTGAAAATACAATTTAATATTATTTATCGTATGGGATAGTTATGAAGAGATACACCAAAGGTATTTCAACATATCATCAAATTTATCCTTCTGTATATCGAACAAAATTGTTTAATAAATTAATTTAGATGATACCTACAATTATATAAACTGACTGATATCCTCAATGTAGTTTATAAGGGGAGGAAAAATGTGAGTGGTCCTTAGATGATTAGTGAGAAGGACCTAAATAAAATAATGTTAGTGAGGTGTGGAGTTCACATTCCTTGAATAAAACATTTTATCCATCGAAGAAAGTGATTTCACTGTGTATTATAGTAAAAAAACATTAGTAGGTGTATTATTCTTTGAAATATCCTAGTGTGGATGAACCAATGAAGAAATCATCTGTTCCTGTAATTTATATTTAATCTTTTGTTATATAAATTTTATGATGGTAAAAATGAACAATAATGATAGATTAAACAATTTCCATCTATCATGGGAAAAATATCCCTCAACTAGTGAAGGTGAATGTGAAAAATTATTTAATTCACACAATAGACTAATTCACCACATAATGGGTTCCTTGAGACTTATAACCTAACCCAGTAATATCAATAGTATGTTTTTTAAGGAACCCCAAAATCACCTCATCATTCATAATCCCCTTGAGAAACTCACATTATACACCTCCAACAGCAACAAAACACAATGTAGTGGACCAAAAAAATCATATAGTCTATATTAGATACCTCTCAAATTATACCCTTCCTAAAAAACTAAAAAAATAACTGGATAAATACACAATAAGATCAAAAATTAAAAAACCCATGAGATACCTATCAAATAAGAATATCATCAATATTAATCTCAAATAGAGAATAGAAAAAACTACTTTAATTATTTAATAAGAAAAAATATAAACATTAATATAAGAATAAAAAATATGAAGAAATCTTTGTAATAAGATGGTTTCTAGGACTATCTCTCTTATTTTCATTCTTATTAGACACTATGCCCACATAAAACATAAAATAAAGGAATGAGATTTCATCATATAACCTTATCCTATTGATTCTAAACCTCAAAATGTGACCCTATGATTGTTTCAGAATACCAAATATCTAAATCACCCAATTAAATGACACAGGAGTCATCAAGAAGATACCATCAATGTTATGACATATATAACACCTCATGAATATAATCAAGCTATGTTAGAAGAAACAATTAGTATTATACATCACCAAATTTATCAAATACATTTAATAATTTAGTTAACTATATATAATTCTCACCACCACTATAGAACACTATCTATTCATGATATGGAGGAGCCTTATAAACTATATGTTCTCCTACCTCAAACTCTAAATGTATCCTTAAATGTATTTTATAAGTCATTTTTCAGTCCAGATATACCTTTTTTCTCCCATGAATCACTTTCACTTTAATAATTTTACATTTAACTAAATACATTAAATTGATCACCAAATCACTAACCTCGTGTATACACAATAGTGATATGTATAGATGTCCATAAAATGGCTCGAAATCATACATTCCAATAGATGATTAGAAAAAATTACTATATGAAATATCATCATATGAAATGTTTTTCCCTTGTGAAAGTATTTAATATATTCACAAAATATATCCTCTAGTATCTAAATCATACACTCATTATTTCCATTCACCTGAGTGGTAAAAATGATGATCCTATATATAAATTGTCATATATAAAATGATTGGAAACTTCAGGACCTATTCCACATTCCCACTCACCAACACATTATTAATGATCATCTTATTGATATACATGAACTGAGCATATTTTCACCATAAATCCAAAATAGAACAAATGGATTTATATCTTCTAGATAATTATGAAATAATAATGAAAAATCCATCAAAATCTCCTATAATTTCGACTGTGGGACATCCCTGGGATGAAATCGGCTAATTGGAACTCTATTCACAACTTAAACACATTAGTAAAATAACTTTTAACAAATGAAATTAATGAAAGAAAACTCCTAATACCAATCCAATATAACTAGTTTGTCAAAGCATGATATAGCTTAGAGACACTATGATGAACTACTAGAGGTGATATATGAGACTTATGAAACACCTCCTCTAATATATACCATGGAACAAATATCTTACCATATAAGAACACCTAATTATTTATAACCTCAAATCACTTATAAAGATATTATCTATTAATGATGTCATCTCTCCAACCACCAACATTGGGTCTCCCTACCAATACTCCTGAACCTATTAAAACAAAAGGGAGTATGTTATCTTTTTAAATTGTAAAGATTCACTATTAACATCATATATATCAAAAATTAAACGTAATGAGTTCCCTTATCATTATCCAAAGACCTCCAACATCATGAACTACATCACCTCAATTTTTTATACTCATTCCTTTAACCACGACATTATCTTTATCTGATCTTTACAAGATCTAAATGTTATAGTCCTATAAGAACCCATTCTAACATTAAATATAAAAGTTTATATCTCATTGAGATGAGTTATATCATTTTTTTGTGATAAGTTAATATGATAGAGGACACTATAAAAAGTTAACGAAATCATAGTATCATTGAATTCCCTCATTTCACCCATATCAAGATAATGAAAAACATAATTATGTTCATGTGGATATAACTTATGAAACCATTATGTTATCACCAATCTCTCTTGTATCAAACTCATCCAAAATAAAGATGATATGCATTGAAAAGGACACCAACTATATGTCATTTCATTGTAATGAGAAGGATATGATCACTGATATGCTTCTAACTGTGATAGTAAAATGATTCACGACAATGATCCTTCTCTTTCATCATAAATTATTACAAATATTTCATAATCCAATAAAATTAAATAAAAAATAACATGAAGTGTCCTACCAGAAGGGGAAACTATTGACCTCCACAACATTCCTGGGCACTTCCAAAGAGAAAACTACTTCATTAATCAATGAAACAACCGACATAACCAATTGACCCAATACTTTACCAAGTAAATTTACTTCAATTGTCGATAACATATAATTTTTAAAAAATTAATATAATATATGTCATCAAAAAAAATTTAAAATTGTTCCCATATGCCTTAAATGTTCATAAAAAATCTTCAAATAAATTTGGTTATCAATGATGAATACATTAATGAACTGGTCTAGAAACTCATGGAAAAATGTGTTCATCAATCCAATTAAAATGCTGATGAACTCTATATTCTAGAAGTAATCATCAAAAAATTATAGGTTTCAATAACAACAAATAAAGGTGATCTTTAGTTCATCTTATCCTTCCACCCTCATCTAATGATACCCAAAATGTAAATCTATATTTAAAAACTGAATAGATCTCATAAACTGATCAATAATTTCATCATTCATGGGAGGTGATAAAATATATTCCTCATCCCCTGATTCAGACATAGATATCCTATATGCAATCGTGTTTTAATATTTCACTTTATTGAACATAATAAAATAAAACACCATGGATAAATATTGGGTTTAATGAAACCCATATGGAATATTTCATTAACTAGAATCCAAAATCCCGATAGCTTTAAAGGAACTATACTATATTTAGACTTGTAAATAATAGTGTTATCATGTTATAAATCTCTTCTAAATTCGATAAAATATAAATGGTGTGGTTCAATGACCTATTTGAGAATAATATCTAAAAAACACTCCATGAACCCTGAAAAACCCCTTTCAATCACCTTTATTAAACTCAAAATAATCTCAACTAGTGGTGATTAAATAGGCTTCAAAAATATATAATCCATATAATAATCATTTTTACAAATTAATTTCACAAGATCATTTTCCATGATAAATAATAAAACACCCCTTAGATAGAAATAGATAATATAAAATGTAGTGTAAAACCAATATATTCCAAGGTTGAAATCATAAGAATATATATTTAATTATAATAATTTATTGATTAATTAATGATACCCTATCACCAGCTCAAAACCCCGTCACCCCTCTAGTATATTATACTGGCCATCGAATAGTGTAGTAAAAACCAAAGGCACATGCTTTCTATTCACCCCAAACCGAACCACATAGACTTTGGATTGTTATATAGAGGAGTAAAAATACCATATATTAATAAAACCATAAAATATGGTAGAATATAGGCTTATGGTACCTTAAATTATATAAAGACCTCCATGAACTAAATAATCCATGGCATGTCAATGTTTTCTTTTAAAACCCCACAATGATTCCCGGATGATGTCCAACATTTAATCTAAACTCCTCATTAGGTACTTAAGGATAATAAATATATGTAATCTATCCTCGACCTAGTCCACCACCTCTATGTAGTTTCAAATCCCATGTACCTAGATATTTATCTTATGTTTTAGGATGTTACTATTTCTAAAACTATCGTGGTCCATCCACTGTCACTAAATTGGCTTCCAACCGACTATTGATAATGTTCTTATTAATAAACTATAAATTACCAGGACTCACATAAAAATAACAGTGCTATTTTGATTTAAAAATTTAATTAAAAGAAATAATATCTATAAATAAATATGACATAGAAGGGTAAGGGTGCCTCATCACCATTCAAGACCCTAACTACCCTGAATTGTGAGAACCTTTGTCCACAACTCCACTCTTCAATATGTTCTGATGAATTCCCTCACTGGGAAAATATTTCCATAGAAACATATTATAAATTATCTCAAACTTCCCCAACACATCAATATAAATCAATAATTTTAATTTGGTCTCTATACACTAGATATCTAGGAAAAAATACAGCATAAAATATCACTCCCTTCCCTAATTGTTTGGAATAGTACCATGGGCATAGAATAAGAGTTTCATAAACCTCACTCGTAACTCTTACAGAGCTAATATCCAAGGATAGATTGTGATAAACACTTATTATTAAGAAACCATTCATATAAAAATAAAACTCAATCAAAAACTAACTCTTAATCTCCTGTAATGTCACCTTTAAAACCTCACACTCACTAATATAGAGAGTCCACAACTCAAAAGATAAACAACACAATCAGATAAATGAAAATGGAAATGAATTCTCAACCCATTCTGAAATATTCTAAAACATAATATAAATATTCCCCAACCAACACTATATATAATAATTTAATATAGTCCCACCATTAATCAAAAAAATCTATTAGTAAATCTCATGCAGGTTTATCCTCCATGATTTACCCTCTTCAGGTTTAACTCACTTATGAATTTCAGAAACATCTCGTTATACATCACAAACTAGAACAACAAGAATTTTTCATCAAGTATACATTTATATAAAAATTAACAGGAATCCAATTCTATGGTTATATAATTTATTAAAATATTTTTAGTTATACAATTTTAATTAAAAATAAATTTACCATCACAAATATAGCAATCGAAAACAATATTCATGTATTAGACCAAGGTATTAATATAGATTAAAATTAGTATAATCATTATAAGAATTTTTAGTCGAATATCAAGCCCCATGAATTGTATCATTGAGGCCCTTATACATCTAGTCGAGTCTACAAATCCAATATCATAATGAAAGATCAAATTAAGTTTTTTACAAAGAAAACCATTTCACACATCAGTAGTGCCTAACTCCCTAACCTAATATATCTCTATATCAATGGTCTGATACAACTATATCATGAACCTTATCATTGGATCCCTACTTGTCCAGTATTGAAGAAAATAGTGAACAAGAAATCCCACCTCTAATATGACAAGGGTTGGAGAGAAGCACTGCGGGTTTAAAATTAAAAATATAGGAGGCATTTATCTATTTTATCCGTTGGAAAACAATAATGTTCACCAATCATCATGAAATCCATAAAAATATAATGAACCACTATACACAAAATATTAAATTGAATACACATAAAATTCCATATAGAACAACATAAAAACATATCTATATAAAATAAAAAATAAATATATCTTAAGTTAGAAACTCTTTAAACTTCAACTAAACACCATTCCATGATAAATTAATACCTAATCCGGTCATCATATTCTTCCAAAAAATGTTTGAAAATATTATATAATATTTTTGGTGAGAAAATAAGAATACACTATGGGTTCCTCCCCTAAAACTATTCTCATAATGTGAAAGAAGAACACTACATCCTTGGTGAATAAATAGAAAAATGACTCCTTCACTAACCTAAGTCAACTACATCCCATGGCACCAAAGTCTCACTTAATAAATTTGTATACAATATGAATATAGTAAAGATGAAAACATATATATACAAATATATATTAATTTATGTACATGACAATAAATTCCCTGCTAATTGATTCTCTCTCACATCCTAATGAAACATATTTTAGTTCTCCCATCCCTTCCAATAACCTTGTATAAAAACCATAGTCTATTTTCCTATACCATACCCATAATCTATAAAAGTGCACCACATCTTCACATGATTTACATGATCCAATATTGAAGAATAGAACTAAATATACAAAACCGATAATATATTTTCAATTCCAACCACACAAAACCTCACTATGTACTAAATGAATAGTTTATACGAGAAAGTAATCATCTAACAACATTACCTGCATCATTGATTTTGGGGGATCACTTGATAACCAAACCCTCATATAAGAATTGATCACATTATCAAATCATGTTTTAGTGTGAAATAAATAACAATATTTATGATTATATGTATATATATATATATATATCATACTAATGTTATCTCCATATATAATCAAATATGTAACGATAATTCATTATTACGCCATTACCACTACAATGAAAAAATGACATTTTCTACCTATTATAAACACGTAACGGTCTAATGAAACAACAAAATAACATCTTCAAATTTAATATTCCATTAATATTTATATATTAAAAATTTATAACCACAATTATTTTATTAGTCACATTAGTTTCAATATTTCTTATTTCACAAAAATTATAAATCAATTCTTAAACGATCCATCAATATTATTCATTTTCTACTTAATAATTACATAACTTTAATTCATGTTATTTTTAAATATATTAATTCAACCTAAGCCAAACCCATTTCATATTTCAACCATTTCATTTGATCAATTTGACTCAACATTTCTGATAAACTACAAAACTCAAACCACATCCACAATCTCAATACATCATGTTAACGAATCAGACCAATACATATTCCACTAAAACATCAACAAACCACATTATAAAATATTCTACCACCAATAAAACATTACAAAATATAATTATAATTAGAATAATAAAACTATTCTTTCAATAATTATATTTTTATCAATTTATCTTTTCATTTTCAACACAATAGAAGTAAATCATTCAATTTTAATAACTTCATCATTTCATTAACATAAAACAATTTCTACAAAGAATTAAAATATATTGAAACACATTAAATAATAACCATTAATAATAATATTATTAATAAAATAACTATTTTGATCTAACATAAATAATAAGAAATTAAATCATCTGAATCATGACATCCCACACTCCCCTGAATTTGATTCAATTATTTATCATTATTAAGTCTAACTCATTATCATTCCCAACGAGAAACTAAAGAATTTGTAAATCACACCAATTATTATTATTATTATTATAGAGGATTAGAATCACCCAAAATAAAATAATATTGAACTGATAATACAAAAAAATGATAAATCATTACTCCCAAACTCCAATTATACCTCAATGGTTAACTAAAAAAATATTTTTTCAATCACTGGTTAATAATTCATTAAATCAGCATAAAACTAAAACCCATATATTTCTATAAGCCTAGAAGAATATTTGGTATGTTAAAAAAGAATAATATTTAAAAATAATACCATAGATCATAAAGAATCAATCTCATGAATCTATGGACCAATGGATTAACCATGGATTCCCAAAAAGTTGAAACTTTTCCTATCATTCACCTGATTTTTACAAAAGAATATGGGATGAATATAAAAGAATATCGAGCCATTATATTTTAAAATATGGATCAGGGAGGATATCAATACATGTTGAGGACTATACTATGATGTTCATTAGCTTGATAAACACATAACTAAAAACCATAGTTTGTTAAAATGTTGAGTATTGAAATATTCAAAAACTGTTAACATTTATAAAATGTGTATTTTAATAGAACATGTAATGGTTCAAAAAAATAATGAGGTCTTCCCAAATAATAATTCAAAATACCATACCACCATGTAATATTATTATATAAGCATAATTTTTTCCACCCTCATAAATAAACATGGGTATTTTATGCAATTCATTTTAGATAGAGATTACCCCAAGAAATAAAACACTAATCTATGACATGAAAAATTAACACTTTACATAGAACATGTCTTGGTTTAAAATATGAGTTATTTTTAGCAGAAAAAATCATCCACTACTATATGTCCCTATATCATGAAGAATGAAAAATAGAGTACACATAGATTTATAAAAACAAAAAAGAACTCACACAAAAATGATGACAACCAATTCATGGTTAGTTTAAATGAAAAAAAATCAAAACCCACATACTTACCCAAAATCCACATCAAAAATCACATAAACCCCCTCTAAAACATGAATTTGACAACCGAATATTTCATAGTACCTCATCTCATTAATGTAAATCAATAGCTTGCGCTACACGCGACACTGAGTTCGAGCACACCACAACTTATCAAACTAGCCATTCAAAAAGTGGTTATGAATAGTATTTACTGAATTTTGAATCTTATATACTCTATATAATTTTAACATCCATATTATGTGTTTCCTAGATGTAATGTAATAACAGATTCATTTTTTCAGATATACGAAGTATTTTTCAAAAAATGCAATTTTACCGACTTTTAATGGAGAACCCTTTTTTAAATATATATTTGACACTTTTATATATTCAATTTAATGAAATTAAATTCTTCTTTAGAATCGGGACATAAAAATTTAGTTTGGATAAATTTTTGGTACTTTTCTGATAACATTCTTATTTTGATGAATAGTGAAAAATACAATGTTTTAATTGAGAACTAATTTTTTAATAAAAATAATTTATAGTGTTAAATTTTTCATTTTAATGGTTTTGAAGTATAATTAGATTATATTTTTATCATTTAATACAATTTAGGTCATTATGAGTAATTTTACATTTAAATTTGACATAAACACATATCAATATTTTGATAGTTTTTACTTTTTAAAAAACCCACTTTTCTTTTACAATAGGAACTAATTTTATATTAATTAATTCAACTTATTTGTTTTAAATTGGTAAAATAGAATTAATTTTTGAATTTATAATATCAAAATTATCATATGGTTAATTTTTGGTATTTGTTTGCAAACATTCAATTTTTGATGAATAGTGAAAACATTGCGTTATTATTTAAAACAAAATTTTTATTTAAATAGTTATTTATTTTATTTAAATTTATTTTAAGTAAAACTATATATATAAGACCTATATAAGTTAAATGTAATTCATTGAAGTCATTATATAATAAAAATAGATGTATAAATTTTTATTGAACTTTTTACCGTCTTTTACCCACCTTCTAGGAGCATTTGAAAATTTGCATAAAACATAATTTTACCGCTTCTGTGAGTTGAATTTCGAAAATCCGAGAGACATGGTTTACATCAGTAAGTAATATGTTGTTCAATGAGATGAAAATAGTTTTTTTGAATAGTATCTTTTGAATTTTATTTACACGGTTAAATGTAAATAAAGTAATTAAAGGTAAAATGATATTATAAATACCCTAACACATGTCCCAATTCTATTGGATAACTATAATTTGACCAAAAACAACCATATAAATAAAATATAATCTTGTTTGGTCCAGTTTGATTATATTAGGATATGTATTATTATTTTATTTAAAGAAGAGTTAAATGTGTCAAATTCAAAGATTATTAACGAAACCATTTTTAATATGGGGTTATACAACTGATATATTAGACTATAAATTATCATTAGAAAACTAAAAATGTTTCCTATATAATGGTATGTTATCTATAATTTTTATACATGAAATAATTTAATTTATTTATGATACAATGATGATGTAGTAATTACCTTCATAATGAAATATTAGGAAAGTTTATATTATAAATATTAAAATAAATAGAATTTAAAAGTTTTATGACATTCATGAATTTTATAGGTTAATATTACTTTTAAGGGTTGATTATATAAATTTTACACTATGCGATAAGGTTGTTATGACTTTCACAAAAATAATATACCAAGTGGTTTTAAAATTGACACAAATTAATTTTTAAAACAAATACTATATTATTGATTGATATAATATTCAAAAAAATATGTGGATCAACCAAAGGTCTTAAATAATTGTATATATGTCATTAATTAACCACTTGAGGTTCTCTTATAAGTTTAGATTAAGTTTAATAACAATATAGATTAAGAATACATGTAGACACGGTAAAAGTTAAACTATTTAACTAAGAGTTAAATCTAAAAGATAAGGTTAAAATGGTAACATAAAATTTTCTAAAACCTATGTTTTGAAGAAATTTATACCCATAACCACATAAGGCTCGAAATAAATTCATTTGGAGCCATTAAAAACCAAATATGACTGTATAATAAATTAATATTTTCATCTTTTCCTAAAGTGACACTCACTCCTCTTATAAAAGGGAACATCCCCTTCTCTGAAAATCACTTCTCCAAAGCCATTTCACTCAGCCAAACCCGAACCAAATATCCTACCAACTTCACTAACATCATCCTAGTGTCCTATCTTTGATCATAAAGCCACCCTATGGATCCCTTTTGGTCAACTGAAAAGGAAACTCCTAAAGAAGAGATAATAATTTCACCACCCTCTTTCATGTTCTTTTATTCTTATACTTCCTCATTCTTTGTTGTTTCCATACCAAAATAATAACTCCAGTACCACCAACATACTATGATGTTTTTATAAATATGTTACAACCATATTTTTTATTCTATCCATCCTATAAATGACAATGTCACCATACGTGCCTATGTATGGCTTATCATCTCCACGTCGTGGTGTATTTTTTTATTCAAACATTTCATTATTTGGATGGGTATAATAATGAGTATAACTGATATAAATAATAAATAAAACATTTTAATTATTATTTATATATTATATACCATGAAATTACATACTATTTCACCATCAATATAATGATATTGTCGCTCGTGCGTACGTACGGATTACCGTCTGCACGACGTGATGAGAATCATTCCCATGTTCACTATTTAACGATGATTATAAAAATATATATTATTAATAATTATGTAATATATGACATAATAATTATACTGGAGATATATATATATATATGTATGTACATACATATATCATATTCACTTACTTTCGTTCAATACAATATGAAAACGTAAACAACGTTTATGCGTATGTACGGTCTACCGTCTCCATAAACGGTATTTTCCATTTCATATATCTATCTATTATACATATTTATATTATATATATATATGCTATCTAAATCTTTTTTTATAATCTGGAATTATGTAAATAATGATATAAATGATATGATCAAGACTAACATGTTAAAAATGTACGATAAAGAAAGTGATTATTACCTGAATTGTAAATTTAACATGGAAATCATTATTAAATGGGTAGTATAAAGTCATAAATGAAACATGTATGATATAATAAATATGAATATGGTTATGTTATAATTTAATAACATATTTTTTTCATTATACAGAGGATTAAACGTACCCTTGACCAATGGAAAGTCCAAGGTAATGGTTAATTCTAGTGTCACTTCATTATCCGATATTGTTTTTACATGAGTATCTACTGGGAACTCTCTATCATCCACATCTGTGTTTTATAATTTTTTTTCAAAGGTAATATTTTAAGGTTTTATATACGAAAAACTTTAAATAGATCATCATTTTAAATTGTTTAAATATTTTGTCTTCTAAATAATTCTCAATAATGTCCATTTTTTCAATATGGTTTTTAAGGATTTAGTTATATGGACATGAATGTGTTCAAAATCTTAATTACTTTCAAAAGTTTCAAACATGAATGAGACACTTTGATTCAAAAATGTCTTTAAATTTCTTCCTTTCTAAATTGTCTGACTTTTAAATGTTTTCATGAAAAAAGGGATATTTCTCGCATAGTGTTTTACAAATCATTTTCATTTATGTCAACATCCTTTGATGGATTTTAAACTTTATTGAAGTTGATTTTTTATGATCCCAATATTCCATATTGTATTGAAGAATTTGTGATATGATTTATTGTGGATGTGTTATTTTTTTACCATTCATTATTTATGGATAAATTATTGACATTTAATATGCTCTTTTTAATATGATTGTTTATGTTATGTTTAATCCTTTTCATATGAGGAATAAATTGGACTTAGTAAGTGATGGGTGGAGCCCAATGTTGCTCCTCAATGCATCTGTAGGTCTTATGAGACAAACTAGTGTCTTTTCATAAGGCCTTGAAAAAATATTATTTGTAGTCTCAGCACAAGGCCATGATTATGTGGTTATGATGTCTGGCATTATGCATTCCATCATTATGAAATTGGCTATTGATATTAAATGTGATTATTATAATAGTAAAATATCCATGTGAATAAGTAAATGGAATTATATGATTTCTATTTTCCATATTATGATGAAGTTTATGTTTAAAAGGCTAGTGTTTTAGTCTTACACATTTCCTTAAATGTTTATGCTCATTTATGAAAATTTCCGCTGTATTGCATACCCTTACTGAGCATTTGAGCTCACCCCTTTCTTATGTTTTATTTTACCAGGATTCCAAGAAGTGTATTATGATTGATAAGTAGGGTTGATCTAGGATATTAATGGTAATATCAAAGGTTCATTTATTTTTTGTTCTATTTTCTAAGGTGTAATGTAACGTTCATTTATGTAATCTATTTTCCAAAACAACTAAACTAATCAGTCTTTCGGGACATGATTCCATGTAATTATACCACCATATTAAAATAATGCACCTTCTATTGGTAAATGGGGTCGGGGTGTTACAATTGGTATCAGAGAACATTTAGAAAAAACCTTAGAAATAGATTTAGATAAACTCTGATTTTTATATGTTTTCACATGTTAATGTTACGTTATGGGTATTATAAAATTTATATTTGTATATGTTTTCACGTGTTATTCATAACCCTCTTACAGAAAACATGATTAAATTATAAAAATAATATAAGAAATGATAAAATTATAATATATATTAATTATATATTTATTTATAATAATCTCTAAAATTTAAAAATAAGAAATGAATACACTATTCACAGAGAAAGTAGGTCGTACATATGCATTAATGTTTTTTACATTTTATTATCATATTGAATGAAGTAATGTAAATGAAATATATGTATATATATTTAATATAATTTCAATATAATTATTAGTTGATATATATAATATATTTTCACTAAACCAAACCTTAATAAATTCCATGTAGAGAGTAAATGAATCAAATAACATTGAAGAGGTTGAAGTCCACACTTTGCAAAAACGAAATTATCATATTTATAGAAAATTAAAAGCATGATGGTCTATGTTATATAATACATCTAGAAGAATAAAAATATATCAAAATTATTATATATCATATTAAAATATAATTTCCATCATATTTCTCAACCATGTGATTTAGTAAAGGAGAAAAGAACAAAATCGATTCATGAGCCGATATTTATCCATACATAAGAACGGTAAATTCATTACCCATTAGATTGATGTGTGTGTAAAATTATGTATAATAAATTGAATAAAAAATTAGGTATATTTAATATTATAATATTATTATAAAATCATTTAGTATGAATAGATTAGGGGTTGATATTGAAAATAAAACAAAGTAGCATGACGAAGGGTGTTACCTCTTCTTTGGATAACTCCTCTTGGTTTGCACCAAAGAGCTTACTTGGATGGATTTATTCCTAGTGGGAGGATATTAGGATGAAGTTATGGATTTTGGGAACTTGTTATATGTATGTTTTTTTATACAAATGTATTTATATGTGTGAATAATTGGTAGGGGTGAATTCATTTTTATAGGGGGAGGAGTGACATTTTTGTATATTTTTTATAAGGGTATTAAACCCACGTTTTTTCTATGAAATGTGTTTCAAATAATAATTCCAATTTGACAAAAGGTATTATATGCTCTAAATATGGATATAAAAGTTATCTTATACTTGTTTTTAGGTCTTTTCCCCCTTAATTGTAAGGATTAGTCCCTCGATAACTATTATTCTTCTTAATTGTTGTAAATAATTTTAAATAATTTTACTACTATTTTTTTCAAAAATAATTATTCCTTATAATAAATTATAAAATATCATGATTCTATATATTATAACCATTTTTATACATCCAAATCAATAAATGGTAGAAATTAATTTAAATGTAATTATATCGAATGGAGGACAAAGTGGGTTTCTAATGTAAAAACTATTAAATATTTTATATGTTTTTATATTCAATTTCATAGAGATATTTATAGTAATGAAATAAATTATATTAAAAGATTTATAATTTGTATAATGTGACATTAAAATAGATTTAAAGTAAATTTTAACATTATAAATAAATCAAAAAAACAATTCGCATTAGAATTCAGTATTTTTATCTATTTATCGAAATATGAATCTTCAATGAAAAATACTAAAAATAAAACCAAAGTAAATTATTTTAAATTTCTATTTAAAAAAATAAAGTTTATTTATTAAAATTATAATTATTAAATTTCCAAAAATTATATTTAAAATGGGTTCCCATTTAAATAGTGGTAGAATTATCTTTTAGAAAAATACCACTTTTTTTATATAATTTTATTTACTCGTATCATATGCCTATCAAGTCTATTGGATAAGTGTCAACCGATTTAAATATATAAAATATATAATTTACTAAAAACATTCATAAATATTATTTTTTGATTAATTGATATAAAATGGTGTTTCTAAACAGTATTCATAAAATTGGAATAACAATATTTTTAAACAGTTCTTACATTCATTTCTACCTAATTGTAAACCAATGGAATTAATTTTACTTATGTATAAAATCATAATTTATTTAGTCTCATTGATATATTCCATTCTAATTTCTATGTGATAACTATAATATTTTAACAATAATATTATATTTTACTTTAGTAAAACTCAGTCTTGCATGTAATAGATGCTATCTAGGGAACATAGCATTATGTCTAACAGAAGACAATCATAGTGTTTTTTATACCAAAAGCTAATCTAAGTGTTGCTTTTGGTGTATGATAAACATGTAAATGCATATAATTTAATCCATAATTGGTTCTATTATAAAAAACCATATTATGTTTTTCATGTAAATATAAATATCAAAAATATTAAATTAATTTGAAAAAAATATTTCACAAAATATCAATGTGTTACACCCCCCCCCTAAAAATTAATTTCTTTGTAAAAATTAATATGGGTTATTAAAGTTGTAATGCCTCAATTATCCTTTCACAGAAATCCACATCATAAAAATTAATACTAAACTTTCCATTAAATGGGTATGTTGGAAACATAACTGTTAACCAAGGTAAAACATAACTAGGATTCCACATAATAGAACATAAAAGGAATGTCAAAATTTAAAATTGGAGGAAAAGGTTAAATATTTATTGTGAATGATTGAGGACATAAATCAATAAAAAATTAATAATAAATGTAATTTCAGGGGAATAAATGTTATAATTCATTGATTTAAAAGGCCATCAGTTCAAAAAAACAATATTAGGACAATATTTCATTTGTAGATTGTTTTTTAAAATTTGATGATTTTTTTAGAAAATTTATACATTCATGATTTTAGGAAAACGTCACATTTTTTCCTTAATCAATTTTAACTTCATCTCTTATTTTATTAAATAATGGTTAATACTTTATTCCATATGCATTAGAAGATCATGCGATCCAAAAATAGAATTATAGGTCATTCCATTTATCACAATAAAATTGTCATCACATGTTATCCAATATGCATAAATCCACATATAGAGAGGTAATACATTAATATATAAAACCTCGTCCAATGTTTAATATAAACCATTCCATAAATGGATAACCGTATGACATTTCCAGAAGATGAAAATAAAAACCTTAGAAATAAGGCTAATAAATTCGATTTTAATTGATTCCCATATATAAAAAAGGATCTCATGGTTGTAAAATTCTCAAAAATTGAATAAATGCATTGTATTTTCTCTTGAAACATGGTAATAACCACAATTACAAAAAAATCTTTTTTTGAAAACATGCATGTTTCCTTAGTCAGATTATTGGATATATACCATAAGTCCATGAAGTGTTAAATTTCATCCATGATTCCATATACCAGTTTTTCAACAAATCATTAACTAATTCTAGGGTAATCAATACTATCCATTGAAATTTATCTATATCAATAATCTCTTTATCCAAGATAAACCCAATTTTCTCAACATAATTAACACACTAAGGGTTTCTTCCCTTATTTAAAAATATCCATTTTTTATATCTTCATCACCATTAAAAAAATCCTTTTTAATTCTTCATGAAAAACTAATAGAAAAATTAATAATATATTTCATGATTCCTATAACATAATCATTGATTTGAATAATGTATACACATCAATCATCCAACATTATTCAGAATCCATTACTCAGGGTTCATTATCTTAATCTTAAATATCTCTTTCCCCATAATATTAAATGTGAATTATGTATTACAGTTACCCAACCTCAATCTAATCATGATTATTTTTTTAATGTAGAAAATACTATTAGAATGTTATATACCTTTTATGTCATTTTCTATCAATTTATCATTAGAAGTATAACCAATACCCATACCACTAATTCACTTTATTTGATCTCCATTAATGAAACCAATTTGAATAATTCCCCTATATTCCACATTTCAAACATGAAAAGTTAACCTAGTCCTCTCTACTTCCTAATATTGAATAACACTATAATACAACATTTGGGAAACACATATCACAACAGAAAAATACATAATCATGAAAAAAATTTACTTATACTATGTCTAAATCCTGACACAAACTTCTTTAATATATAACACATTTGGTTTATCATAGTTTATTCATAGTCATATTATATTTAAATCCTTCATAATGGTTTATAAATAGTTTTTCAAATGCCAAAGAATATCACCTTTCAGTGTCAATCTAGTTTTCCATCATTTACCATTATCGATTACCATGTTACACTTGAGTCTCGCATGAAGCACCTTTTCAGAGTTAAAACCCCTTGATACATCTATTTCAGAACCACATCCTCTTATAGTATTCATACAATGATGTTTTACCTGGAACCCACTCACTTTACCCTTTAACAAAATTACATGAATTTTTTTATACAATTCTTTATCCTTGCACATATCCTTAGACATGTCCTTATGGTTCTCTCTATGGTTTTTGTATCTAAGATTAATAAGGGTGACTAAACATTTCCTATGATACCAACTATATAGACATGGGGTTACAAACATTGACATTAACATAATTTTAGATAAATATAATGCACATTACAAAAGTATACACTTGAGGACCATAATAGATTAGTTTCCTTGGAAACTCATAATGGATTTTTCTAATTTTCTGAATGATCTTCCTCATATACCTTAAATATCTTCCCATTTATTAATCCTTTATTAAACCTTTATTCATGACTTTGGGGATAGAAAAATAAGGAATTGGTGAGCTTGAATGATTAGTATGGTTAAATTGTGAAAATATATTGGCATAACATGAACATAAGGGTTTGAAAACATGAACGTAACATTTTCTGATAAAATATTTTATACCAAAGATCACATACAAGATAAATGACATAAATATTGGCAGATCAGAAGACTTGAAACATTATATAATCAATAACATGAACCATGTGATCATATCGTAGGAATAAGGCAGAAAAATTGCGATAAACACATAATCATAGAAAATATTATGTCAAGGGTAACTATCAATAGATTTATAAAATCCTAGGCTTGGGATAATCACCAATATACCTCCTTCAATAATGGGCTACAAACTGGGTACCTCTATATTTTTAATCTTGGATTATAACCCGTGTACCCCCTAACTTTCTATATTGGTATACAAATAGTGTAAATAATTAATTTTAGGAATTCACTACAACCTTTGTACCATATTATATTCACGATTGGGATATAACTTGTGTAATATTTGAACTCAAATACCATTTATCAGTAAAAAATGCATTATATGAAGATATATGTCTCACCCTTCATATAATAAAATCATGTATACATGTTCCACAAGATAATAAAACTTTCATCATATCATGACACATAATAAGATATGGGTTTTATAAACATTTAATCACAACCCTTTAAATCAATTTAATATCATAAACATTTCATCATATAATTACCATCAAAAATGAGATAGGTCACATAATCATTACATCAAAGCAGAACTCGTGAAAATATGCGTGTTTCAATAGAATATGACCAATGAGAGGGAAACAAGTGTAATAAACATCATTAAATATAAATATAAACCATAAAAGAAATAATATGAATGGTTTTATTAGATAACATCCATAGTAAGGCATAATCTATAAAAAAATTATTTCATATTAGATGGAGAAGGATTTTAAATGATCACATGAATCTACTATTAAAGAAAATTTAATTTCATTTAAATTAATTTTAATAAAACCATTTCAAAATCGATTTCATAAGAATAATTCTTTCATATTTAATTTAAAAAATTTCATAAAGAAATTATATTTTATGTTTTTTAAACATAAAACATATTGAAATTTATTTTTCATTAAAATAACATTGAAAATTTAAAAAGAAGATTAAAAACATTTTTAAAATAATTTTCAAATAAAACTTATAAAATATTATGGAAAATATTTTAAAATACTAATTAATTGAAAAATATTTGAAATGATATAGTGTAAGACTAAAATAGTTGAAATTATATTCATCAAAAATAATCGTTTGAATACATATAAATTAATATTTGAAATTCATTTTAATCATTTTGAACATAAAAATATTCTTTGAAAACATTTTTCCTTGAATACCACTTTAACTTAAAAAAAATTAAAACTTTTGAAAAAATTTCTTTAATAATATTCTTGTAAAATTATAGTGGATGATTCAAGGAAATTATGGTCATGGAAGTGGGTAGTTCTGTATATACCAATCATTCCTTTTTCACCATAAAATTTTACAAATATTCTTTGACCAGAAGATGAAAATAAGATTTATTTTTAAAACCATTTTCTAAAAATTTAAAACATGTGTAAAAATATCATTTAATATAATATTGTAATAGTAAAAAATTTTGGAAAAACATTAAAAAATGGTTTTGTATGGGTGCCGACATATGATTAAAATGAGAAATAATTTTTTATTTTCATAAAAAAATTATTATTCATACTAAGTACCAATGAGTGATAAATTGGAACTAATAAATTAATATATCCTCGATTAATAGATTAGAAAAAAATTTATGAGTTTTATTTATATATGGTTCAGAATATTTCATTAATGGAAGCATAATCATAAATAATCCTCATAATGATGAGATTGAATCAATAAACTATTACCATTTTGGTATCCTTGAATCATAACGCCCATGAAAAAATAATATTTAAATAAATTTAAAATATCATGAAAAGAAGTATATTCTTGATATAAAATGTCAATCAACCACATATAGACCCTGTAGACAAATATAGGTACATAACATGGAGTGTTCTAAATGAATGAAAATTGATTGAAAATTACATTATTGATATAGTAGATTTAGAACCATAAACCCCATGAAATAAATTTCATAAAATGGATATATAAATACCCATAAATTTATTATTGGAACAATATAATATATTAAAATTAAGTATATATTCCACATATAAGAAATAAATGGTGAAAATGGATTCAGTCTCCTGGAAAATATAACTTAGATGAGAAAGTTATTACTACATGGGTAACATTTCAATTCTGATCCCTATGAAATAATAACATTAATTAAATATTTTAATATCTTTAAATAAATGATATTAAGGAAATAAATTTTTTTAGGGACATATATAAAAAACAAAAAAGAATCAAGTGGTGAATATCTCATGTATCTCATGTAAAAAAAGTGAGATTAAATTCCCTTACATTAAGTCTATAATTTCTTCTTACACATTAAAAAATAAAGCATAATAAATATTAGTTTATTATAAATATACCACATTACCATACTATTATATATAATACTATATTTTTTTATTACTTTATATTACCTTTTAATTATAAACTATATTTCAATGTTACATTTTGGGAAATATATACTTTCTTGGTCAATATTTTTTTACATGTTATTCTTGATCCTCTAACATAGATCATGATTTAATTAGTTAAAAATGTAAAACATGATATAAATATCATATATATTCGTTATAAATTTATTTATGATATCTTAGAAAATATATAAATATGAAATGGAATACACCATTCACAGAGACGGTAGGTCGTATGTACACATGAATGTTGTTCCATTATATTATCACATTTAAAGAGATAATGTTAATGAAATACATGGATATATATATACATATATATATATATAATGTTATTAGAATTATTAGATCATATATATCATATAATTTTACTAAACCCATCCTTAATACATTCCCTATAGAGTTTGAACGAATCACATCGCATTGAGGAGGTAGTAGTCCACGCTTACGTATACAAATTTATTGTATTTTCAGAAAATTGAAAGCATCAAGGTATGTGTTATATAAAAAATAAAACAGAATTAAAATAACTTTTATATATATATATAATATATAAATATACTTTCCATCATTATTATCAACCAATAGAGGTGGTAATGGACTAAAGAACAACATATTTTTCTGAGGTGGTAGTTCACCTTACACATGAACGGTAAGTTTGTTACACATTTGAAGTCAATTTTTTTATGTTTAGTTCAAAAAAATATTATTAGAATATATAAGAATATTGAGGATACATAGGTTATTATATAATCATGTAATAATAATTTTTTATGGTGTGGATAATGAAAATAAACAATGGATCTTGAGGAATAATGTTAAATCGTCTTTGGGTAATTCCTCTTGGTTTACACCAAATAGAATTCTCGAATGAATTTATGCCAAATGGGAGTATAAATTGATGAAGAAAATTATTTCTGGATATTAATTTATATGATTGCAGGTTATCCAAGGGGATAGATATGTGTGAAATGTTAGGGGGGTGAGTTCATTTCTATTATGGGGGAGGAGTACCATTCTTGTAAAATTTTTAAAAGGTAATTTCACTAACATGTTTTTGACAAGTGGATCCAATAATGAACCAAATTTTTAAAAAGGGATGATATATTATTAATATTTCCATAATATGGATTTTGGATAATTCTATTTATCATTGTAATCCTTATGTATATTATTTTGTCCATTTTTTAGATAATTTTCCTCTTAGTTATTGTAATTAATTTCAATTACATTTATTAGCATTTTTTATCAAAAAAAATATTTTAACAATATTAGACATTATATATTTTTCTGATTCCAAATATAGAATCTATTTTCCAAATACTACTCATAGAATATTCTGAAACCATTTTAAATTTAATATCATTGATGGGATGACAATGAGGGTTTTTAAAGTAAAAACATTCAAATGTTTTGTATGTTTTATATGAAATTTCATGGTGGAATTGATTCCAATGAACTAAAGTGGATTAATTGATTTATAATTTATCTTCTATGACTTTAAATCAAATTTATAATATAATTTATCATTATAAATAAATCAGACTAAAATAATGTTTTGAATTAAAATTTAATATTTTTGACTATTCATAGAAAAATGAAACATCACCTAAAAATACTTAAATCTTAGCCAAAGAATATTTTAATATTTAAATATCCAAAATTAAGTTAATCTTGTAAAATAAAAAATATTAAAGTGTCAAAAATTATATTTATAATTGTTTATAAATTATAAGGCAAGATAATTATGTTTTCGAAAATTACATCTTTTCATTAATATAGTTGGAATTTTTCTTTTTTTATGACGTTCTTGTTTAATGTATAAGTGTAATAATATTTGTTTTAAAATGTAAGATATAAATTTGATTAAAAAAATTCATCAAAAAAATAATTTATTTAAATAAAATGGTGTTTTTACATTGTTTTCTTAAAAAATGAATTTCATAATTTTCAAATTGTTATTACATTAATTTATTACAAAATGATAACAATGTTATTAATTTTATATGCATCTATATACAAGAGTTTTATAATATTTTAACTCATTCATATATTTAATTCGAATTTCAAATTCAAAATGAAGATATTTTATTGATAATAGTATATTGTTGTTTGGTAAAACATTATCTTGCGTGTAGTGAATGCAATTTATTGAACTTGACATTGTGTGTATCACAATACAAATGTAGTGTTCTGTATATTGAAAGATAATCTATGTTTATCCCATGGAATAAGATTAAGTTGTTGTTTTATATAACACAATCTAAATATGGTGCTTTTATATATAAAAATCAATTATTCAATATTGCATGAAATGAAAATTTTCAAAAACATTAAATTAATATGAAAAAATATTTTGCAAACTATTGGGGATTTAATATTGACATATGTATATAAGAATGTATGTACTACCATTACATTTTCATAAATACATATTTATGTGATATAAAATATGTTATTAACATGTATTTTATTGTTATTTTATATGTTTTTCTTGATAAAGAATATTTTTAAAAGTAAGTGGACGTCTTGGTGAAATACAGTTAATGAGGTATTGTGAAGTTTGATGAACACGAGAATAAACTCATGGAAGTTTTGTATTCATTTGAAGAAGTCTACATTGAATAAAAAAGTGAACATGAGATATAAATTTCTAATTCCTTCAGTCACATTTTCTTTTATATGAATAAATATTTATTTTAAATGACAATGTAAAAATGGTATGACTTCACTCCAATATTTATAGGATTTATAGACAATTTATGACATAAATGATTTTTTTCATATATTTAATGTCATTTGGAAATGAGGAAATTGATTTTATTAGATTGATCAATTTTTTATTCATGTGGTCGATCCGAAGGTTATTCATGTGGTCGATCACCTAAGAGTCACATAATAGATTCAATCCATGAAATATATCAACAAATTAAATAGGTTTTCTCATGGTTGATTGAGTTTCTACATATAGTTGATCGAGATTTTTCATGGTGTTGTTTGGAAGGTTTTTCTTGTGCGGAATCAAAATGGTGGGGTCACTTGAGATGATCAATCTTCATGATTCATATGTTATTCATGTTCTAAATTCATCAAAGTAAATTAGTTGATATTCAGGATTGATCCATAATTTAAATGAATGATTGATGAATGAGGAGGGTATGATCATATAACCAACTATAAGAGTGTATGTCTTTATTTAATCATATTTCATTTTCCATGTAAAATCCTTTGTGGGTTTCTTATCATGTCATGTATGAACTTCATTAATCATAGGAATTTGATTGTAATGGTTTAGTTCATAAGTATTTTTTAAATCAAAAAAATATCGAAAATCATATAATGGAGGTTTTATGTTCTCTATTGATGAAACATTATGATCATATATGGATCATGATTTATCTAAAGGTAAATTGAGAACCATTTGAGGGGGAAGAAAAAGAAGATTATATCTGTTCCACAATTCAGAATGAGGTGCCTTTATATAATTTTATGAATCCATTCCTATGTTTAAATACATATATAATTATGTTAAAATAATTTTTTGGATGTTTTTAATGAAGAGGATGACCAGATTAATTCAAATATCGTGTGACATGAACAAAATATGGCTTCATCAAGATGCTCAAGAAAAATTCGAATGATACTATTTCATGATGCTTTTGTGAATTTAAAGCAATGATTTGAGGGAGTGATCATATAAGGATGATCTAATTATACAAAAACTATTCTATATATATATATCTGTGTGTGTGTGTGTGTATTTTCTAGTTAAAGATGATGATGTGATTCTTAAACATGTGAACCATTGAATATTTTTTGGATTAATCCCAAAAAATAAAGATTTTATAAAACAATGATACGGAAATATGATTTATGTATCTAAGAAAGAGGATGTTGAAGGAATTATAGTAAAGAAATAAATTGATAACTGAAGAATAAAATGTCATGATTCTTGACTGTATGTTGTCTCATATTCTATAAGTATATGAGAGGGATGTAGAAGAATTTATTGAATAAACTCTTGTAGATATTTTGTATTGAATCAAAGAAGTTGGTGACTCAGTTATACTCATATGTACTAAACATGAATAATAAAGTGGTATATATTATCTGTGGTATACGTCAATTGATCATAAATAGTATAAAGTACTAATAAATCTAGCCCAAAACATCCTTCTCTAGAGGTACGATGAATATTGTGGGAACCATATAACTACTTTGAGTGGGGGAACATGAACATTTATATAATATAAGAATGAATTGATCTTTCACAGATAATATTCCTTTATGGAAGTGAATCCCCATTCTCTTGTACAAATGGACAATAAGTCGCCATTAACATTGAAACTAGTTGATGCTAGGATAAGAGGTTCAAGGTCATTCCCTTGAATGAACACCATTTTTCAATTATAATGGAGCTATGTATATGGGATAAGAACAACAATACCCTATAGACCCATCAATAATTTAGGAGGAGAACCTCACTAAAAACCATGACATTCACCTATGTTTCTTTCAGATTCTATATCCTCTTAAAGACCAAATGATAGATAGAGTAGTAAAGAGAAATAGAGCAAGAAATATTATCTCCCATAGTATATAAAGAGGAAAAAGTGTATTATGGTTAAATTGGTTAAATTTATATTAATACTGATCCACCCACTATTATTGGTGGACACATCTATATCTGATCTTACCAATTCGTATCAGAGCTAGTGACACAATTATTGGATACTCTTGTAGATGTTTTGTTGAAATAATAATGTTTATTTTTTACATTGTCTAGATGATGTGTATATTTAATAAAACCAATTAAATATATATGAATCATATCATGTAATAAATTAATGTCACAAAACTATAGATATTGATGAAAATTCAATGAAATAAGTTGAGCAAATCCACATCAAATAAATAGGACTCCCCAATATTTGAGGGTAATCAAAGTGAGATTATTTCTACAAAAATATATAATGAGTATATTTTAAATATTTTAGTTATATGAAAGGAAAAATATTTTCCAAATAGGAATAAGAATCAGGTTCAACATATATATGTCCTTATAGGTAAAATTCATTGATAGAAGATGAATATTTTGTGGTAATATAATCCCCCAAGTAATTAGACATTAGTCTTTTCCATGTAGTTGTTATTATCTATATCAAGAAGTAGTATAAAAATCACTTTTTAAAATTTTATTACATATAGACAATATATCTGTGGGGATGATCATAATTATATGGATTCACATAAATATTCAATCATTTCTGTTATATATTTCCTATATAACTACTCTAAATTAATTTTCCCACATATTTTTTTAATTTTTAGAAGTATAAAGGACGAGGTTAACTAGATTAAATATAAGAACTAATGAATAGAAAAATATTGGAATTAAAGGTTACACATCTATGTTATGATTTTCAAACAAGTAGGAGTAACAAGTGCAATTAATATAGTTCATGAGGAATGATTCCCTATATTTGAAAATAAATGTCACAACATAATCAAGTAGAGAGAGGAATTTATGAAAAACCATTAAGAAAGAATCCATGAATCTAAATAATTAATTTCTTATAAAGTTTATCAACTTGAGGTCAATACAAAGTGTATTAATGATCCCAATAATTTTAATAAATAAATTTAAAAAATCATTAGTATTATCATAAAAAATAGGAAAAATGTTAAGAAAAACTAAAATCATTGTATGATGATAAAGGATTCTATTAAATAATTGTTTGGTTCAAGAAATTAAATTAATTTTTATTGAAGTACTAGAATAATCATATTCACAAAACGTTGAAACAAATATCATTTCCACACAAAATATGATGGGGGACACTATTCTAAAAGACCTCTATCTATTTTCAGGAACACTGAGATATTATCCAAAGATAAATATAAAGTATCAAATGAATCGAGTTATGACCTCATGGACTATTTAATACTTTTGAAATATTTCTAGAGATGGATGATGAGTCATCACGGGAATCTGGGGCCCAGGGAGCCTACGTACAATGATATTAAAAATTCGAAATATATTTTATTATTCTTGTGTAGTTTGGATTTAAACATAAATAAATATCATTATAAGTTTTAGATTGTATTTTAGAGAACCCAGTGGAGTCATAAACTTTGTGTTTACCCTAGGAGAGACCAATGGTCATTTGTACTGGGATTTTGGATCTCAGTTTGTTTTGGTGACAGGGCATCTTGAGGTGGATTAAATTAATTAATTGAATAATTATTTAAACATATAATGTAACCTCTCCCATAACCGCATTTGCTTCACAGGACACAAATTTGAGGAAATCAACCTCCCCTATCCTTTTTTGGTGAATAATGAATATAGATAAGAATCCATGCAATGAAGTTCCATTAATCTCTATTTCTGATGCAGAACGTCATCTGATCGAGAACCAAAATGACATGGGAATCATTATTGAGCCAATGCTTTAGTGTTTCACCAATCAAGTATTAATATTTGAGTTTTGGTTATGATCCTATTGCTCATCCATTGTTTGAAGGTTATAGATCCCAATTAAAATTTCTAGAGATTCCTTCTAGGTAGACATATAGGTTTCTTGGTAAATTGGGGTGAACGAGAGGGTTTTTCAGGTGATTTATTACATGAATCACTACATGCATGGTGTATAGTTTATTGACAAAATTTTGTACCTCTTCTTGTTTGGGGAAGATGAAAATATGGTACTACGCTCTGTGTACAGGTGTTACACACGGGGTAGTATCCTAAATCATGTGACAATGGGACATGGCTTGGTATACTAGTGTGAAAACACTTGGATGTGCACTGACACACGGACAATATACACAAACATAGGGTCCTGTACATGGATGTAGGAAAACTACTTAGGAAGGTATCCATATTTTCAAACACGTCATGCAGTATGGGATATAGAGAGTGCAACAGACAAAGGTGGTTGGTCTATATAGAAGGGGAACATGGCCTGGGGATGAGTGACGAGGGACACAACATGTGATTACTTTACACACTATGTACCCATTCATGGGTTGCTAAACCTTGTAAACAGGAGACATGGACTGGAGTTGTGTGGGGATCACACACCATGTGTGTAACACCCTAGAATGATAAAGGGTTAAATGATTAAATGATATGAATCATGATAACAAGGTGTACCTTCCTTTTTGAGAGCCTACATAATTAGAACTCCATAGTTAATTGTTCTTGTCCTGGAGTCGTGATCAGGATAGGTGACCTTCTGGGATGTTTTCTAGGTTGTGTGTGAATGAAGATAAAGCGCACTAGAAAAGACATGTGTTGGCCTGTGGGGAAAATCATTAGTCAGATTACCCTTTCAGGCACGGGGGAGGGCCCCTAGGTGGGGACTATGTGTCTGTGAGAAAACAGGTCGTACATGGAGATCCAAGACCTGACGACCATTTTATGGCGGGGTGGTTGTGCTATCACCGAGACCCAGTTGTCACAATGTGTCCCTCGGTGCATGTTGTTTACTCCTAGGATATCATTATGAGATATTTCACCTTCCATATATCCTTCTCTTAGATCAGGATTCATGTTTTTGAGTAGTCTATCTTGAGTGGTTGTCCTCCTAGGATGCGGTGGTGTCCACTGTTACAACATACAAGATATGAGGTGTTGTAAATTAATCAGGATGCTTATGAAGTTGTATTGAGTCGATGTTAGATATTAGTGTGGTTTTTGTAGAGGGATGCCATGAATGGTACTCCCCTGGTGGAATAGGTTGCAGGTTTACCTTCCCTATCTTCATATGTTTGGATAGAACTCCACACATTTTTGGAAAGTGTTCGTTAACTTTGGGTACTTTCCTCTTGGGGTGATACTCTCCTGATGGACTAGGGTGCAGGTTTCCCTATGAGATTTTTGAAGATATTGTAGGTACTCCCCTACTGAGATAGGGATCAGGTGCTTTATCCATGGAGTTATAACTCCCCTATTATACCAGAGTAGGGGTCCTCAATATATGGTGTGTAGATATATTTAGTACTCCACTTCTGGGTTAGGTGCGGCTCCTCAATTGTCGTAGTTGGTACTCCTCTATTGTTATAGGGTGTGGGTCATCGATAGATGTTGTTACGATAGAGTTGGTACTCCAATATTGTGTCACATAGTAAGTTCTCATGATTGGGGTCAGTACTCCCCTTTCGTTCAATGCTACTTGTCACCCACAGTGAACGAGTTTGCAGAGATGGAACTCCCCTATTGTTCTATTGAGTGAGTCCTATAGTCACTATGTGGTAATCACCTATCGGGTTAGGGTGTGATTCCTAGACCTAGGAATTGTCTCTCTCTTATCATATCAGGGTGTGGGTCCTTCTTCAGTAGTAATCCCCAATTGTATTAGGGCATGGGAAATCACTTATAGTGTAGTAATCCCCCATATCCTAGTAGCAATGGGGTGCATGTCCTCCATTAGAGTTTGATTTCCCTCGACTGTGGGATATATCTACAAGGAGTGGTCCCATAAAATAGATGTAAACATTACCTAGATATGGGTTATCTCACCCTTGATGGTCTAAGGTGTAGGACACTCTTTATTGGAGAGATATAGGTTTCTTGGGTCAATTAGGGTTTGTACTCCCTTGATTGTGGGGTTGTTGCGAGGTGTGAGTCCCTACATTATCGGTTGTTATAGGTGATTCACATGGTTTATTTTTCGGAGTAGTGCACCTTCAACTGTGTGCATTGGTTAGGGACAATACTCCTTAATTGGGTTTCATTAGTTTGCACATGGAGAAAGGTAACAGTGATATGGCCTCTAATGTAAGGCTCTAGAGTTTGACCTAGTCAGATGTTCTTGATGCACTACATCTATCATACGGGTGTCATCTGGGATGTCTAGACTTATGGACTATATTCTCCTTATATTATGTTATGGTTAGAGTCTATGAAGAGAATCATGTTTCTATGTATGAGGTTTTAACCTCATGTGATATGGTGTCTGAGACGAGTATATGTAGGTGATTTCTAGGATTCCTTAAGGCATTTTCACATGTTGGGGTTGACAGACTGGGTAAATCAAGCTGACATGTCTTCTTCATTCGAGGATGGTTCAACATAGAGTTTCCCTATCGATTGTGTTTCTCCCTTTCTAGGTTGAGTGGAAAATTACCATTCATTTTCTCCCTTTTTCTTGTGGGGTTTTTTGGGTTCCTATTGAGTATTTTTATACTCACCCCTGCAAGGACTTCACACAAACATGATTGGTGCCCTCATCATACCACATACATTTCGAAGGAGTCCATAGAGAACCTAGGGAAGGTAGAGTATAGGGATCTTGATAGTCTATGGTGTTTACCAGAGCTTGGATGAGGAGCTTTCTGGAAATTGACATTGACATTGATCCCCTCCATCTGAGGAGTTAGATGTTTTTATAGTTTTACTTGGTGGGCATTGATTTTCCCTTATTTATCTTTCATTACTTCTATTGTACTTTGGTTGTGAGATATATATGTAATAATCCATTAGTTTCTTTTGGTTTTTAAATCTTTTCTTCTTTTTGTGTGTTTAGAGATGTGTTCATATGTACTGGTATATCGGATATTCCTCCCTTTTGAGTGATATACCTACTCAACCCTAGTAATTATCCCCTTTAATATTGGAGGTGGTCTTGAGGAGTTGTGACTCGGGCCCCTTCAGGTTTGGTCATGATAGGGTGGTATCAGAGTTGGTCTGTTCCACATTAGGAATGGAGTATTGTGGCCTTGGATTGGGTTTCATAGAAAATTATTTAGGATGTTTGAATTTTATATTTAAGGATAGTGGTTCTAGTGTTGGTGTGGTGGAAAACATATCTAGACACTAGGAATTTGATAACCTACTTTTTGACTCGGTACATTAAGATGATGGTCTTTAGGAAATAAATTGCACATGAATCATATAAGAATGGGTTTCATTTTTTTCCTATACTTCTTGAGTCATCACCATAGATATACTCTTTGAATGTGGTACATATGGAATCTATTTCAAGATACCTCGTGAAGACATTTATATAGGATTATACGATTTGATTGTTATAAAAATTCCCCCATGTTGTGGATTCAGTGAAGCGAACTAATTCTGGGGTGTTACCTATGGGTGGTCTGCCAGTAGTGCCACAACCTATTGATCAGTAGGTTTTTTTGGAAGTTCAGGTTGATGATGTGCATAGGTTGAGTGTGATATACGTGTTCTAGAGCCAGTGGCCTCTGAGGTATTGGGGTGATCTTGTCCCCTAGGAAGCTGGTTAATGGAACGAGGCTGTCACACGAGTTTTCTGCTTAGTGAGGACACCTCTCGATAAAATTGTGGTCCTAGAGGATATCCTTCTACAAGGTTTGGCCAGATAATGGTGGATTCTGGTGATATTGTTTCATAACGATGAGACACTCTCTTGGGAGGAGTTTGATAAGCTCTTCAGGGAATTATTTACCTATCCACATTGAGATTTTTACGTATCCATGAGCTTTTGTACCTCTTGTAGGGTAGCATGACAGTGGTTTAGGTTACAGTGAGGTTCACAAAATAATAACAGTACTATGTGGATATGGTTTTTTTATCCATTCATTAGAGAATAGACCTTCGAGAAGGGGTTGCGTTAGAAGATCAGGCTGTATTTTATTCTGATGTGCATTCCCACCTACGCTGGAGTGATGGAGTGATCTCTTGTGGTGGATAATTTCTTTGTTGAGGAACATGTGGATTTGACCCACAACAGCGTTCATGAGGTTGAGGGGTCTGCAGAAGATAGAAAATGACATGTGATAGGATCATAATATAGCGGGCATACACATGCCCTACATAGATGCACTATACTATATCACAAGGTCAATGCAAAGGATTAGATCATCCATATGAGTGGTGGTATTATGCATGTGATTAATGAGGGTATGTTAGTAAAGATATTATGACATGCCATGCTGTTGAGAGGGAGCGGGATGACGAGATTCCTTGCAAATGATAGAACATGGAGCATGGAGTTTTCTAATGTGGCTTACAAGGAAGAATATCTAGAAGGTTGTCTGGAGGTTGAGGTTTATTCAGGGTGTTTCCACCACAACCCCATGGGGTCCGCACCATGCTCAGGGAGTTGGAGGTTGTCAGTGAGGATAGAAACATGCCATAGAGTCCTCTGACCCAAATGCTCCATGAATATATATAGGTTCAGCTTGTGTTCTTTCTACTTGCAACATTTTTAATTATTATACACTATAATGAGGTAATCTTTTCTTTCCTCTAAAGCTCGTGGTTTACCCAAGGTGAAATGGGGAGTCAGTAGAACCCCATGTTGGTAGTTACAACATAGGACCTGATAAGACCCAGTTAGTTTCATGTATCACATTTTCTCGTGAGTTCCCTTGTGTATTTGGAGTCAGCTTTGCATGTGACCCGCTCAAGGAGGATGTGTTGATGTTTGAGGTAACTTTTAACTCTTGAGCAATGGGGACGCTTTTCCCACGAGATGTTTTTTTTGTGATGTGATTAAAACCATCTTCGTGATTCAGTGCTACCCAAATCAGAAAATATCAAGGTGTGTAGTAAGAGTTACATTGAATTGTGTGTTTAGGGGAGAGGTTATGTGATAAAGTGTCAGACTAAGTCCTGATATTACTAGCAGAGTTTTCTTGATTGACCCCATTAGCTTGGAATTACTCAGAGAGGGAGAGACATTTTTAGAATTTCTCTATATAGACATAGTTAGAACCTACGATGTTTCCACAGATTGGAATGGTTGCCTACCATCCTTACTCAGCAGGGATGCCACAATTGTTGTGGATGCTTTTTGTTTTAGAGAGTTGTGTCGCTGATGGAGGTTTATAGATGAATGAACTAGTTAGACTAAGTGTTTACTCTTGAGAGTCCTTATACCGTTCTTAAATACCCTCATGTGTTCATCATCAAACCTGAAAAAAAAATTATTCAGGAGGATATTGTACAGTCTATATAAAGGTGGATATGATCTCTGGGGTTCTATCTGTATATGCAGCAGGTTTGCGAGGTGGTGTACCGCCAGACCCCATGACATTAAATAGACAGTGGTGCTTGGTGTTTTCCCACTTTTTTCAGCTAAGGAGATGTGTGACTATTGTTTAACAATGTATTCCATGTAAAATATGGACATAAATGTGATTTTATATTGGTGATTCCTATCTGCGTGGTCATGTAAGCATCACAAGAACACTAGGTGTGCTCATTGTCATGGGTGTCCAGTGGGGAGCACAGTTTCTTATCTTGTGTTTAAGAATTAACTTTTTGTGTAACAAATTACCTAAGGTGGGGAGAATGTAACGGCTTGGGTTTTGACCTAAATAACGTTTAAATATTTCAAAAAATTATTCCAAAGTCAGACGCTAAGTCAGCGTGGTAAACTAGGACATGGTGAGCCTCAGTGCAGCGATATAAAAAATATTAAATATATTTTTTCATGACTGATCAGTTTCACAAGAAACATAAATATATCTTACATGGATTCTTAGATTGGATTTATAATACCACGGTTGAGTCTGGAACATTGTTTTTACCCTAGGCACGACCTAAGGTTGTCTACATTGGGAGTTTTTATTAGGGTTCGTTTCGTGATGGGGGCATCATGTGGTGCATTGAATTTATCAATTGAATAATTTTTTATAAAACTAACCTAACCTCCTCCTCCACTCATTTGTTTCACACAACACAAAGAGGAGTACATCCTCCTATCCTCTCCTCCCATTGGAGATGGATGAAAATTAAGTTGAATCCATGAAATGAGGTTAATTTGATCTAGGTTTCTAAAGAATATATCCATCAGATCAAGAACCAGAATGTTCTAGGAATCATTCATGATCCATGTCTTTTGAGTTTCCCCAATTAAGTGGGTGTATTTTATTTTTGGTCCAAATCCCCTTTCTTATGCATTTTTTTATGGTTCTAGAGCCCAATTAAAATTTCTCGATATCCCTTCTAGTTAGATCTGTAGGTTTTAGGGTAAATTTGGGTCAATTAGAGGGTTTTGTAACTGATTCATGACTGTAATCACTATTTACATGACATGTAGTTTAGTGAATCATGTTGTGTATCTCTATATGTTTGGGGAAGATGAACATTTGGTGCTACATGCCATGTATATGGGTTACATGCCTTATAGTTCCCTAAACTAAGTGACCATGGGACATGGCATGAGATAGACATGTGAAAACACATGATCATGTACTAACATAGTGCCATGATACATCGAAATAGGGTCCAGAACTTTTAGATGGGAAAACTACATGGGCATGTAGACATTTATCCAAATACACCATGTAGTATGGGATACACGGTGTGCAAGGGAAACAATTGGCTTGTCTGTGTAGAATGAGAACACAACTAAGGGACTAGTGATGAGGGACACATATTGTGAATAATTTACACTCCTTGTACCAATACATGGGTTGGTAACCCATATAGTCAAGATACATGTCCAGGTTCTAGGGAAGTCTCACATGACTTCTGTTCCCCAGTGCTTGTCTTATACTCTTAGAATATACTTTTGAGATCTTTCTCTTTTCGTATATCCTTCTATGGGACTCAGATTTAGGATTGCGAGAAGTATTTGAAGAGTGGTTTTATATTAATGGTGTGATGGTGGCTGCTTTTATGGCTTACAAGATTTGAGGTTGTGTATATCGATCAAGGCGCTTGTGAAGATGTATTAAGCCTATATTTGATATCTGTGTGGTTCGTGTAGAGAGACGATGGGACTAGTACTCCCTTGATAAACTAGGGTGTAGGTTTCCTATACTTCTCTTAGTTGGTATATATGGGACTCTCCACATCGTGGGTGTTCATTTTTTACCATTAGTTAGCTTCTTCTAGGGTTGTTATTCCTATTAGCGACTAGGGTTAGTGTTTACCTGTGACGTTCATGAAAGTAGAGTAGGTACTCCCCTATTGGACGAGGGAGAAAGTCCTCTTTCTATGGAGTCTTTACTCCACTGTATGACTATGGCATGGGTCCCTCTATATGACATGTAGATAGAGTTGCTAATCCCCTATCAGGTGTGAGAACCTGAATCTTCATTTCAGGTATTGATCTTTTTTTGGGTTGTTTTATAGGTAAGGTAAGAAATTGGAATATTTTCAAAGTACGCATCATGTACTCTTGAGTAAATTCTGTGTACATGGGTACCACATACAACCATGTACTGGATGTGTAACAACTGAGTACATGGTCGTGTAGGTGACTTTGCAGACTGCCTAAATCATGGGCTGGTTGAGGCTAGTACACAACGTGTACATTAAAATAAAACACTATGTACTTTTCTTTTCTTTTTAATAAATCAGTGCAAGGTCACAAATTACATCTAGAAAACCCTTAATCTCTTCATGTTTTGTACAAGAGAGTGACATAATGCTAAAGAACATCGAGCTCCTACCAGTTCTCCGTCTAATCCCTGATTGAGACGTCGATGGGTGTATTGGATTCCCACCATCTAGTTCTCTCTTTCCCAAGGATATCACTTCCTAATTCCTCATCTCTTGTGAGCATTTCAAGGATGATCATTTTGACCATTTTTTAGATCTACATCAGTATAGGCTGTTTCAAGAACTAACGTTCATGATTTTTCATCATACAACATCAAGGTGGGTGGTTTATGCATTTAGTTGATTGTCTTTAGATTATATATGCTAAATGTGAGGAATAACCCTGTTTAGGTAATTGAGTATTATATAATTTGACACTATTTAATACCATCTATGGTTTTTGGATTGATAAATGTTGATTGCTTATGCGTAAGGTTTTATACCTTGTTACAGGACACCCCATCGGTGTATTCTTATTATTGACTATTTATTGTAGATCGGCCTAGGATTCTTAGGAGTTTTACTTTGTTTCCATGCCTTTAATTGTTTATGATGGAGTGTGATTGGTTATACGAATTTCATTTGTTATTCATGAGAATTCAAGCCATGTAGAAGTTATAGATTACATTTTATTCCATTTTATAATATGCGTGCTATTTTTCCAATGGACCCTGAGAGTTATAGACCAGAAAAACTGTGGGGGTTCCCATGTTTATTTACACAAGATTGTGAGAGCCTTGGTGTAGAATTTGACCCATGGGTGTTGACTGTGAGAGCTACCCATGAGGTCTTTTATGATTATTTGTGATATTTTGACCCATGTGGTATTGACCATGAGTACTACCCAGAGGTTGTTTAAAATTTATTAATTCAATGATTACCAAGGATTAATGATCATGTGAGCTTCCAAAGTAGTATTTTTTAATTGATTTGTGATATGTTAACCCAATGGGGTTATACCGTGAGATTTTTTTGAGAGGGTTGTTGTGAATAGTTCAATGATCATGGATAGTCGCCAAGCCAAATCACAAGCTTCAATTTAGTCTTACATGATTTTTTAGATGGAATTATAATACATATATTATTATAATTACATGGAGGGTTATAGAGATTAGGTTATATATCTAGATTCATTACTCAACGGTTTAAATAATTACTAAATGTAAATGATTGTAATTGGAAACTGTAGGATTGTTTACTTTTGAGTTTTTCCTATTTTATTGCTCCATTTATGCATATAACTTTCAGTATATATTCAATGATAGTTAGGCACAAATATTTTGGTGGTTTCATACCAGGATTCATCTCAAACCTAGTTTGGGTCCTGATTTTGGTCCCAAAAATATTATATGGTTGCAGGTATAGATAAGGGAAAGCGCTCTTCTTCATCAGGTACATGATCGATGTTGGTTCTAGAGAGCATGGGACTATGATGAGGCTTTCTATTCTATTAGAGCTTACTATTTTTCTTTTCTTTGGTTTTATTATTGTATTTCTAGCATTGTGAATTGTTTGACTGCTTTCCTAGAAACATGTGACGTGCATCATTTAAATATATGCTCCAGATTTTATATTACTATTAGTTTTCCACTATTTTCTTTGGATGTATGGTATTAATGATTTTTCTTTTGTTTTCTATTTTGATTCCTCTATTTTACTCTAAAAATTAGGAAATTGTTTCCCCACTATTATACCATGGCACTCTTTGCTACTCAGTGGCCTATGGCGTTTGGGGAAATGTGAAAGAGGTCAAATGACCAACTGGGTATGAGGCATTGTTGGGCGGCACTCGGAACTGGAACGTTACAAAGTGGTATGAGATGAGCTTCTTTTTTTCTTTGTATTACTATTTGGAGCCTATAGATCGGTATAGGATGGAATATGTAGTGGGTAATAAGCTCTTCCTAGGAGTAGGTAACCTGTATATAGGGAAAATCTATGTTACCTCGAATATTGCATTTTTTTTGGTTTTGTAATTGTTACAGTGTATTTGATTTCACCATTGGGTGACACACTTGTTTTGTTTTATTAATATTTAAATCATTTTGTTTCTATTTCTATTTCTACCCAACAAGATGAGGGTATGCCATCTCATGCATCATATAAGAACTTAGTATAGATCAAATGTCATGCATTTTTGTCATGCCAATTAGGGAGATTTACTGATTGCATACTATTGTGATAGATTTTGTGCTAGATATTCATGTTGTTGTGATAAAATACCTACGATTTTGATAGGGTATTGGAATATATAATGTTTCATTTGGATAGATGCCAAACATTGGTCCCTGAGGTATTATGGGCCCTCTTGGGTCAGAATTTGGTGGATCATGTTTTAAATTTAATAGAATTTTGTCAAGTTATGATATGAATAAAGAATAAAAACATTGATTCATGGGAGTATGGGCCTTAAAAGGTCAGAATTATTCATGCATTGGATAAAATTTTATGTTTTTAAGGGTTCTGGAGAAGTTTCAAAGGCCTAGAGTCTGCAAACCCAGAAAACACAACATGTGGTGTTATGAACACACTCCATGTGTTCTTTTGTTCTGGAGGAACTTATTTTTCATATGCACACTCCGTGAACTGGGCGTACACGTAGTGTAGTGCACGACCATGTGACTGACTGTGTGAGTAGGGACATGGGTTTGGAAATAATTTGGTAGAACATGCCGTGTACTATAAGTACCAGTTGTGTTGTAAAAACCCTGTATTCGGCTGTGTGACCAACGACACAGGTGGACGAAACCTAGGTTTTACACGCAGTGTCATGATTTTACACGCTATGTAGTTATCAACCATCTATCCATCCATGTGACCAATGACACGGGTGGATGAATATTAGGTTGTATATGTAGTGTCTCATTTATGCATGTCATGTAGGGTTGATTGTGTATCTGATCATGTGACTAATGACATGGGTGGTTAGAACATGAGTAGTACAAACCATGTATATGTTGAACCCATCATGTATTGTTAACAAGAGAGAACTGTGTTGTTCGATCCATGTATATGTACTTGGGCAGGGGGAAAATTAATGTACATGCCATGTATCAGGAATAACACACCATTTGTAAGGGGTGTAACACAATCAGGTTGGTAGAGGTACAAAACCATGTTAAAATATTAACAGAACACTCAGTGTTGTGGTTCTACATGTCCTATAACGATATTTTGTGAAACTTGAATGATTTCTTCTCATGTTCTTTTCTTTCACTTCTTAGTTTCTATCCTTAATAATCGTGAACTGAGGTGTGTAATTGACCTTGAAGATTCATGCCACCGTGATTTCCTCTGGTTGTGTTCCATGTACAATGTGATTATCAGACACACAAAAGAGTAGATTAGGGACTACCAGTAGATCTTACCATCTTTACCATCTTGGTACCTAGTGTTATACTGAAATAAGTGCTGATGTACAGTTCCATTAACGCTTTATGCAGATGATTCAGACTTTTTAGGGACCACTGCATCCTTCCCCAACTATGGAAGAGTTGACGTCGGTGTTCCAGTTGCAGCATCCACCAATTTTTTTAGGGTATGGGGGAACACAAGCATTAGAGTAATGGTTTGAACACATGATTTCTATCTTTGAGAATCTCGAGACTCCTCCTGATAGGAGGGTGAAAATCACAATGTATATGCTACATGATTCCACTAAGAGATGGTGGGATGTTATCTCATAAGATGGACTTCATTGGTATATGTCTTGGGAAGAGTTTCAGTGGACCTTCTATGACTACTTCTACCCCATGTTGTTAAGGGCCGATCGAGCCTGAGTGTTCTTGCACATGGAGAAGGGCGCTCTTTTAGTGATGGATTACTCTTCTCATTTTACAGAGATTTAGTGCATCGCACCAGTTTTTGTAGGTGATGAGTTCTCATTAACTAGGTGATTTGAGGATGGTCTTAGGTTCAACATCTGATCATAGGTGAATGTTTTCAAGATGACTCTAGTGATGGCTACAGTGAACAAGGTGATGATTACCGAGAATAATATGAGGTAGTTGGGAGCTATGAGTTAGGGTGGTTCAACATACCATGCTAGTACTCCTTCATTTGATAGATGGAATCGTTGTAGGGAGACTTTGTGTGGTGATTCCCATAGCAGGGATGTATCTACACGTATCCCAGTGAGGGTATATGAGACTGTATTGACCGAGAGACCCATTTGAGTGCCAATATTGTAGCATGATGGGTAATAATCAACGTTTTTTCAAGGTTTTCTCAACTGTAGATAGTGGAGTGGATCAATTATGACTCCACATTCAGGATATGGACCACTGGTTTATCCTCAGTCAAGGTACTTGATTTCATCGGGCCATTGGAGCTGAGGGGGTGTTCATAGATGTGGTAGTCAGGAAACAGGTTTAAGTGATAGGTGGGTAGACCAGCTTAGGGTAGTCAGGTAGGGACGCAGGGCCGCGGTACAAGTCAAAATTTTAAGGTGGATCAGACCTAGTAAGAGAAAGATCCCTGATCCTCTATGGTTAGAGGTACAATTCTAGTTGCCTCACTTTTAGCTTCTGCTCCTTTGGATATAGGGGCTTCCCATATTTTCATATCTATTGCCACTGTGGAGAGCCTTGGAATCTTCATCATTAATTATGATGTGGTTATGATTCTTGAAACTCTATAGGGGATTAATATAGCTAGTGTATGTTAGTGAAAGGAGTGTCCGCTTGAGGTTGGTGTTTATCACTTCTTATGGGATCTCTATGTATTAGAGATTATATTATTTTATGTCATTCTTGGAATAGACTGGTTGGTCACCTTCCATGCCTTTATTGATTGTTGTCACTATAGGTTGAGTTTCACTTCACCATAGGGTGGGTATTTTCTAAACAAGTGAGAATGGGATGTCTAGGTGAGCAAAGATGGACCCGAGCATCTTGGGTTGGGAGGAATTACAACCAAGATAGATAGTTTATATATAGTTTACTAGGGGACTTCCCAGATAGACTTTCTTCTAGTCATGGATCTTTTAAGAGATGTATTTATAGATGACTGTTTATGTTTACCTCTGGAGTGAGAGGTAGATTTATTTATTGAGCTTGTTCCAGGAGTGGCAGCAGTGTCCATTCCTTCATATAGTATGGCTAATCTGAGTTACAGGAGCTAAAGAGCAGTTAGAGGAGTTGTAGGAAAAGGGTTTCATCTGACCCAGTACTTCTCCTTTGGGTTCACCTGTTTTGTTTTCAAAGAAGGAAGATGATTCCCTCAGACTTTTTGTGGATTATCAGATGCTAAACTAGTTGACAACCAAGAACCGGTATCCCCTCGCAAGAATTGATGATATTTTTGTTCAGCTTCAACATTCCAGAGTGTTCTGGAAGATTGAATTGAGATCCAGTTATCATCATTTTTGTGTTCTCCCATCAGATATACCTCTTATATCCTTTCAGAGCAGGTATGGTCTATAAATGTATTGGTTATGTCGTTCGGTATCACGAACGGGCTGTCAGTTTTCATGGAATTAATGAACTGAGTATTCCATCCTTAATTGGATTCTTTGGTTGTAGTCTTCATGGATTATATCATGGTGTACTCTTACACTAAACACAACTGTGATGTCCATCTTGAGATCATATTGAGTACACTGAGAGAGAATTAGTTATACGGTAAACTCTCAAAATTCCGATTTGGGATGGACCAAATTCACTTCGTGGGTCATTTTATCTCAGAGACAGAAGTAATAATAGACCTGGAGAATGTGATATTAAGAAATTCTTGTTTGAGTTTGAAGAACCTATTTGAGGTATGGACTTTTATGGGTTGGTATGGTTACTATATATGCATAATTCAAGACTTTTTATGCTTATCAATGAAACTGATGAGCTTGACTAAGAAGGGTGAAATATACTTGTGTACATATTACAATGATTCATCCTTTCAGGAACTAAAAAATAAATTGAATTTAGCACTAATATTGATTTTTCCGTAGCCAGGAAAGAGTTACATAATTTACCGTGAGGCATCTGGTATCGAGTTAGTAGAAGTTCTTATGTAGGGGGAAGGAGTCATTACGTGAGTATCTCATTAGTTGAGGCCACTTGAGAGGAATTACCTAACGCATTCCCTCGAGTTTTCTGCATTAGAACATGCTTTTCACTATTGGGGACATTTTCTTTTTTAGATCATTTTGTGGTATACACTGACCAATAATGTCTCGAGTATATCTTTACTCAGCATGATCATAATTCGATTCCATGAAGGTGGGTTGAGTACCTTTAGTGTTTTAACATTGAGCTTGTATCGATGCCTAGGAAAAGTAACACAGTAGCAGATGTGTTGACCAGGATGACTCAGATACAAGTAGTTGAAAAGGAAAAAATTGAGTGGATGCTTATGGATTTGTTCTATGAGATTCATTTGAAGGTGCATGATAGATAGGGGTACACGTTTCTTTCTAATATAGCTGTTACCACTACTCTACTGGATCGAGTGAGAATGAGGTAGCTATCATATTTCAAAGGCCTAGTCATATGTCAGAGTGTGTCAAGTGAGGACACTACTCCTGGATGGAATGTAGGCGACACTGAGGTCTTTCTTTTTCATTGACGCATATGGGTGTCAGTAGACATACATGAGGAGGTAATGAAAATTTTTTATTCCACTATTTGGGTAGTTAATCCTGGTGTCACAAAGATGTATCGAGATCTACACTGTCAATATTGGTGGCAAGGAATGATGAGGTATGTAGCTAGTTTTATTATGAGATGTTCCACATGTCAGTAGGTGAAGGCGGAGCATCAACAATTGTTAGGGATTTTACATAAGTTACCCATTCTTATGAGGAAGTGTAATGATGTCACAATGGATAATGTGATGGGTTCACCATGGTCTCCTCGGGGGAATAATATAGCTTGGGTTATTGTTGATAGGTTCATGAAGGTTTCAAATTTCTTACTGATTATTGAAACCATCAGTGTGAATGATCTTGTAAGGTTTTTCATCTAAGAGAGTATACATTTTCATGGGGTTCCACACTCTATTATTTCATATTGGGACGCCTGATTTTACGTCCCGGGTCTGGCAGGGACTATAGAGGGCTTTGGGTACATAGGAACTTCTGAGTACGACTTACCATCCCCAGATAGATGGCTAGTCCGAGCATATTATTTAGGTTTTTGAGGACATGATTTGAGCATGAGTCCGGTATTTTTGAGGTTCTTTGAGGAGAAACAAACCCCTAGTGGAGTATTCATACAATAACAGTTTTAGGCAATGATTTACATGGAACCTTATGAGGATTTGAATGGTAGTCTGTTCCAATCACATCTATGTTGGATGGATGTTGGAGAGGTAGCTATGCTGGGACCTCATCTTATCCATGAGACTATTGAGTAGGTGGAGTTGAATCAGAAGAGGATGGATAATACACAATCTCAAAAGAAATATTATGTTAATCGACGTAGATGGCCTCTGGAGTTCAAAGTCAGAGATCATGTTTTCTTACGTGTCACACCGAGGTTGGGACATAGAAGGATTAGTAGATAATGAAAGGTTTCACTAAGATACGTCAGGCCATTTTAGTTTTTGGGGAGATTCAGGTTGGTTTACTATTGGTTTCAATTACCTCAGAGGTATTGGGATATGCACTACATATTTCATGTTTCCCATCTACGACGTTATGTCTCAGACCTATCTCACATTTCTCAACTTGAGGTGCTTGAGTTTGAGATGGATGCATCCTTCAAGGAGAACCCTATTTAGATTATGGATCATATTACAAAGGATATTCATGACCGGTCTCTTCCTCTGGTATGTGTGACATGGCAGAACGTGAGATTACATGACATGACATGGGAGCGGAAGGCCGATGTACAATGATAATGGCCATAGTTTTTTGAAGCTTCATCTTAACCACCCTTGGAAGGGCAATTTGGGGACAAATTTCTCTAAGGGGGATGATTATTAGAACATGTATCTTCATTTCAGGTATGGATCTTTATTTCAGGTTATTTTTGAGGAAAAGGATGAAATGTGAGTTTTTTCTATGTACACGTTGTGTAATCTTGAGTACACGCCATGTACTAGGGTACCACATAAAACCCTGTACTGGCCATGTAATGGTCAAGTACATGGCCATGTAGGTGACTTGGCAGACCGCCTATGGTGGGGGCCGGTTGAGGCTAGTACATAGTGTGTGCATTAAATGAACACGTCGTTTACATCTCTTTTTTTAATAAATTAGTACAGGGTTTTGTCTTATGTCTAGAACACCCTTCTTCTCCCCATGTTTCGTACAGAAGAGTGAAATAACGGTGAAGAACTTAAAGCTCTTCCATTTTCTACATCTGAGCTCCGATCGAGACGTCGCTAGGGGAGTTGGATTCCTACTGGTGAGTTCTCTCTTTCCCTAGAGTCTCCCTTCTTAATTTCGCCTCTATCATGAGTATTTCAAGGAAGATCATTTTTTAACCTTTTTGTAGATCTATGTCATTCTAGGCTGATTTATGGGATTATGTTCAAGATATTTCTTTGTAAAACATCAAGGTAGGTGGTTTGTGCCTTTCGATGATTGTATTGGGATTATATATGCTTAAAGTGCCAAATACCAATATTTATGGAATTGCGTATTTTGGAAGTTGACCCTCTTTAATACCTACTATGGTTTGTTTGATTAAGAAAGTGTGATTGTGTATACACAAGGTTTTATACCTTATTACGGGACACACCATCTGTGTGTTCCCTAGATAGAGTATTTATGGCAGTTTGGCCAATGTTTCGTATGATGTGTACCTTGTTTCCATGCCTCAAATTATTTAGGATGGAGTGTGAATGATTATATTAATTTCATGTGTTATTATATAGAATGTTATCAATGTAGTATTTATTGATTACATGGGCTACCTAGTTATGATATGCGCACTATTTTTTCAATGGACCGTGAAAGATATGGACTAGGAAAACTTTGGGGGTTTCCTTGATTATTTACATAGGACTATGAGAGACTTATTGTAGAATTTTACCCAGGGGTGTTGACCATGATAGCTACCCAGGAGGTCATTTATGATTATCTGTGCTATGTTGACCTAGGGGGTATTGACCATGATAGCTACACAATGGTCATTTATAATTTATTGATGCCATGTTGACCCAGGGGTATTGACCGTGAGATCTTCCTAGGTGGTTTCTTTATAATTTATTAGTTCTATGTTACTGAAAAGGGGTTAGACCATGAGATATTTCCCAGAGGGTTTTTGTGAATAATTGAATGATCATGGTGAGTCACCAAGATAAATCAAAAGCTAGGACTCGATCATACCTAATTGTTTATATGGTCTTTTCAGACATCCATTGTTACTATTACATGTTGGGATACAGATCTTAGGCTAGATCTTGGGATTCATTATTTAACGGTTTGAATAATTACTAAATTTAAATGAATGTAATTGAAAACTATAGGATTGTTTACTTTTGAATACTTCCTAGTTTATTTCATCGCTTTTTCCTATTACATACTATATATATATATTCACTGATAGTTATCCACATATATTTTGGTGTTTGCCAACATGGATTTTTCTCACAACCTATTTGGGTTATTATTTTGTACCCAAACATATTATATGGTTATAGGTATACATAAGGGAAAGCACCCTTCATCATCATGTACATGATTACTATTGGTGCCGGAGATCATGAGACCAAGACGAGGCTTGCGATGATATTGGAGTTTAATGCTTTTATTTTCTTTGGTTTTAGTATTTTATTTCTAGTATTATGATTTTTTTTCTATTTTCATAGACACATGTGAAATGTATCATTTATATATGTTCTAGTTGTACTATTACTATTCGTCTTCCACTATTTTCTTTTATTATATGCTATTACTTCTTCCATTTTTGGTTTATATTAAGATTATACTATGTTAGGATTCCAATGAGGGAATTGATTCCCCACAATTAGACATTGGCCCTCACTGCCAGTCATTAGAATCTAGTCTTTGTGGAAATTCACTTGAGGTCATGTGACCAACTGCGTGTGGGGCACCCTTGGGCAGCACTCAGAACAATGACATTACAAAGTGGTGTCAAAAGTGTTTATTTTCTGATTTTTCTTAATATTTGGTGCCTATATATAGGTATAGGAAGTAATAGGTAGTTTGTAATAAGTTTTTCCTGAGAGTAGCTAACACATGTGCAAGGAAAAACCAAGTTGCCTTGAATATTTCAATTTTTATGGTTAGGAAAATTGTTACTGTTGATTTGATTTCGTCATTGGGTGACACACTTGTTTTGTGCTATTATGATTTATATCATTGTGGTTCTATTTATATTTCAACCCATTTATATGAGGTTATTCCATCTCATGCTTCATATTGTCACTTGCTAGAGATCACATGTCATGGATTATTGTCATTACATTTAGGGTGTATTAATGATTGTATGCTATTGTGATGGATGTTGTTCTAGATATTCATGTTGTTGTCATATAATACATGCTATTTTGATAGGGGTATTAAATTATGTAAAGTATCATTTAGATGGATGCCAAACATTGGTCCCTGAGTTGTTTTGGTCCCTCTTGGATCGAAATTTGGTGGATCGTGTTTGATCATTAATTGAATTTTGTCAAGGTGCGATATGAATGAGGATTCAAAACTTTGACTTGCACAAGTATGAGCTATCACAAGATTGAATTTTTCTTACCTTGGACAAAATTTTATGTTTTTAAGGGTTTTGGAGAAGTTTTAGTGGCCTACTATCTGAAAAACTACACAACACGGTGTGCGGTGTGATGAAAACACACCATGTGGTCTTATGTTCTAGAAGAACTATCTTTTCTTATATACACAATGTATACTGGGAGTATACACCGTGTAGTGCATGACTATGTGACTTGTAGTTTGAGCAGAGACATGGGGTTTGGAAACATTCGGAAAAACAAGTTGTGCACTATAAGTACACGCTATGTTGTAAAGAACCTTGTATCCAGACGTGTGACCAATGACATGGGTGGAAGAAACCTAGATTTTACATGTCATGTCTAGCTTGTACATGTCGTGTAGTTATCAACCATGTATTTGGCTATGTGACCAATGACATATGTTGATGAAACGTAGGTTGTACACACCATGCCTCATTTATGCACAACGTGTAGACTTGAACGTGTATCTCACCATGTGAATAACAAGATGGGAAATTATAACATAAGTAGTACATGTTGTGTCTTGGGTGAACAGTCCATTTATTGTTACCATTGGACAGCTATGTGGTTCGATCCATGTATAAGTATTTGGTCATGAAGAAAAATTCAAGTACATTCCACGTCTCAGGAGGAACATGCCATGTATAAGAAGTTTTACACGACTAGGTCGGTAGAGGAACACACCCATATTTAAAGATTAAGGGAACACTGCGATTAGTGGTTCTACATGCCATGTAACTATATTTTGTGAATCTTGGATGATTTATTCTACTATTATTTTTTTCACTTATATGATATTTTCCTTGATAATATTGAACCGAGGTTTGTGCTTGACCATTTAGAGTCATGCCACCGAGGTGTCCTTAGATTGTACACCAAGTACATGATAATGACCAGGCACCAAAAAGAGTAGATCAGGGACTACGAGTAGATCCTCCCATTGTTCCCATCTTGGACCTAACTAGTATACCAGACACAGGTGCTGATGAACAGTTCTGTGAAGGCATTATGAGGATGATGTATCCTTTTTAGGGATATGTGCATCCTACCCCGACTATGGAAGAGTTGATGCGGGTCTTCCAATAGAAGAATCCTCCCTCTTTTTCATGAGATGGGGGACCACATTCTATAGAGTCATGGTTATATTCCATGATTTCTTTCTTTCACCATCTGGAGACATCACCGGAGAGGAGGGTGAAACTCACAATATATATGCTATGTGATTTTTCCAATAGATTGTGGGATGTTATCTCACAGGCAAGACATCATCGGGATATGGCCTAGAATAGTTTCAAAGGACCTTATATGACTACTTCTACCCCATTAGGTTGAGGTCTGATAAAGCCCAAGACTTTATGCACTTGGAGCAGGGCATTCTTTCAGTGACGGATTACTCATCTCATTTTACCTGGCATTATCCCTTCATACTTATTTTGGGAGGTGACGAGTTCTTGTGATCTAGGAAATTTGAGGATGGTCTTAGGTATGACATCTGATTCTAGTTGATTTGTTTTAGGATGGCATCGGTGAAAACTATAGTGATCCATGTGTAGATTACCGAGCCCAATCTGAGGGAGTTGGTAGCTATGAGCTAGGGTGGTTTGGCATCCAATTCTAGTACTCCTTCATTTGACAGTAGGACGCCGCATGGACCCTTCATGTGGTGATTCTAGTAGCATATATATATATATAGGTAGTCAGGTGAGGTAATACTTGTAAGAACCTAGATCATCCTTTCAAGTATGTTATTCACTTTTCTGGTTTTTTTGGGAAAAATAAGAGTTTCTAGAAAATGTTGAAGTACTCGTCATGTACTTATATGTACACATCGTGTGACTCTTTTTTCACACGTAGCTATGTGCTGGCCATGTAAAAGATGAGAACATAGCCGATTGCGGTGACCTAGAGGTCACCTAATGCGAGGGTAGGTAAGGGAAAGTACACGCCATGTACTTCTAATTTACACTTCGTATATTTCTAAAGTACATGTCGTGTACTTTATTTTTTTCATTAAACGGACCGAGGTAGTGTCTAATTGGCAGAAGTGTCTTCTTCTTAACCATCATTGTCCAAGAGAATCTGTATGGCGTCGATCTTTCCCTGATCCCCCGACCGAGCATCTGTTCTCTGAATCGTACTCCCTCGGTTGTGTTGTAATCAAATTGGTGAGTTCTCTCTTCTTCTTGAACCTCGTTTCCTAATTTTTCTTCTCTCATGGGTTATCCTCAGTTGAAATTTTATGATGTGTTTGTAGATATACCACATTCTAGGTCGATCCAAGGGTTGATGCTGGAGTATATCAATCAAATGATGCTACGATAGGTGTTTTGTGCCTTTCCATAGAGATTCTTTCAGTTATATGTGAAAAAGTCCCCAATACCCTTGATCGGGGTATTGCGTGTTTACGGTTATAACCCTGTTATTTGCGGCAATGTTTTATATTCTTGAGTGGAGGTTAATTGAATGTGAATAGGGTTTATTACGATGCTATGTATTTGTTTCCCATGCTTGTATAATTTATGAACATTTGATATTTCCTATCCATTTAGGTTTCCTATTTTACAATCCAAGTGCTGATGGATAGAGTAATATTATTTATATCACATTATGTTATGTTTTAGACTATTTTTCCAAGTAGTTCTTGAGGTATAATTTGGAAATTATATATCATTGTGCTTGATTGACTTACACAGGGCCGTGAAAACCTGGTGTAGTAGACCATAGAGAGAATGGATGTTAAGGGCTTCTCCAGAGTGTCTGTTTACTATTACGATGCAAGACTATAGGGGGAATGGACGTTAGTGCTTACTCAGAGTGTATAAAGTTCCTCGATGCAGGCCATAGGGGGAATTGGACGTTGATTTCTTCCTTTGAGTGCCTTTTAGTTACATATACTGGACTATAGGGGGAATTGATGGTGAGTTCTTCCTCAGAGAGTTTGTGAAAAAGTTGAACCAGAGGGGTTAGACTGTGTGTACTTCCCAGAGGGTCTCTTGTGTTTTTTTGGTTGGACCAGTGGGGTTAAGATATGAGTACTTCCTGAGGTATCCTTGCTTATGATTAGATACTTTATTGATATCTGATAATTGAATGCATTTGAAACTATAGGATTGTTTACTTTTGAGTACTTCGTTGTTCACTACTTCATTTTTTATAGCTTGCCATATATATTCACTGACTGTTAGACACAGATCGTTGGGATGCTGCCTACTAGGATTTAGTCTTACACCCTATTCAGATCATGATTTTGGGCCCAAACAAATTATTTTACTACAGGTATAGATAAGTACAAGCACCACTCTACTTCAGGTACTTGATTTCTGCGGAGCTGGGGGGCATGGGACCAAGCTGAGGCTTGAGATTTTGTGGGTTTTTTTTTCTATTTTTTGTTGAACATTAGTTTATTATTGTATTCCAGCATTGTGAATTGTTTGGATTCTTTCATAGAAATATGTATCTTGCATCATATATATATATCTCTGTGTGTGTGTTCTCTGGTTGTTTATTACTTTCACTATTTTCCTATTTCATGTTTTACTACTTCCATTATTTCTAACTGTTTTACTTATGTTGTGTTACTCTACCAATAAGGGAATAATTTCCCCACTATCACACCCATGGCCCTTGCTGCTTGTCGTCAGCCTCTGGTGTTCAGGGAAATCTGCTTTAGGCCATGTGACCAACCAGGTATGGGGTACCTCTGGGTGGCATCCCGAATCAGGCCATTACAATGTGGTACTAGAGGGATTCTTTTATTCATGACTTACTGTTTGGAGCCTATAGCCTAGGATATGATAGAATAGGTACTTGGTAATAAGCTGTGCTCAGGATTAGATAACCCGTTTACAGGGAAAATCCAATTTACCTCACTATTTCAATTTTTTTGTTTTCAATTATGTAGTTGATTTTATTTCACCATTCGGCGATTCACATGTTTCTTGCTGTTATTATTGATAATATTAAGGTTCTATTTCTGTTGCAACCAAATGAGATGAGGTTATACCATCTCATGCATCATATAGGCACTTGTTAGATATCACAGGTCATGAATTATTTCCATTCCATTTAGGGTGAATTTGTGATTTCATGTTGCTTTGATTGGTGGTGTGCTAGATATGCTTGATGTTGTGATAAATGATTTAATAAGAATACTGGTTGTTTGATAGGGTATTAAATTATAAAATATTTTGTTTAAATGAACACCAAACTTCGGATCATGAGATGTTATGGGCCCACATGGATAATAATTTGTGGATCATTGCCTTTTTCCCTTGTATATGACAATTATAAGATGCCAAGATTTGATTCGTGGGGAGTATGGGCCCTCAAAAATTGGAATTTAGTATTTAAGTATTTTATCAGTTTTTTTTGGGCTTCGAAGTAGTTTCTAAGGCTTACTATCCTGAAAAAACCAGAATACACGGTATGTAATGATGAATACATGCCCTGTGTCCTTCGGTTCGGGAATGAACTGTTTTTATTAAGTACACACTTTGTACTGTATGAGCACACCATGTAGTCTATAACCATGTCACTGCCTTTGTGGGAAAAAACATGGGGTTGGTAAATCTTGGTGGGACATGCCGTGTACAGGATGTACACGTCGTGTGGTGTATACCATGTGTCCACCCGTGTGACTAACGACACGGATGGATAAATTTTATTTATACATTTCATGTCATGTTTGAACACGTCGGGTAGTGTAACCCATGTGTCCGACCATGTAGGGAACAACATGGGTTGGAGAAACCTTTCCAGTACACGTCATGTCTATAAAAAAACATTGTGTAGAGTGAGTCGTGTAAATGACCATGTCACTAACAACATGGGTTGGTGAAGTTCGTCTAGTACACGTCGTGTCTAGCTCTAACACGCCGTGTAGTCTTGTTCTAGGAGAACCGTGTGGCTTAGTCATTGTAATGTCTCAGTTCTGGAAGCCACCCAAACGTACCCCGTACCCAGTTGGTCACATGGCCTCAAGCACATTTCTCCGAACACCAGAGGATGTCGACTAACAGCGAAGGCCTTGGGTGTGATAGTGGGGAAACTATGCCCTCATTGGAAGAGTACATAGAAGATGTAAAAATACATACAGTAGCGGAAGCAGTAAATATCCAACAAAAGTAAACAGTGGAAGACTAGAATAATAAACAACTAGAGCACACACACACACACTTATATATATGAAATGATGCATGTTACAAAATTCTAAGAAAGTATCTAAACAATCACAATGCTGGAAATACAATAGTTCGAAACCAAAGTACAAAAACAAGGTAAACAGATAAACTCCTCATCATTGCAAGCCATCGCTTGGTCCAATTCTCTCCAGCTCCACAGAAAGTCAAGTACCTCAGGTAGAAGGGCGCTTTCCCTTATCTATATCTGAAATAATATAATCTGTTTGGGACCAAAAGCATGACCCAAATAGGGTGTGAGACTAAATCACAATAGGCAACCACCCAAAGATCCGTTCCTAATAGTCAGTGAGTATATGGCAGGTAAAAGTATAGTAAATATTAAACAGTAAACATGAGAGTACTCAATAGTAAACAATCCACAAATCAATCAAGAAATAGTGAAGCAAACATCTAACCACAATAGGTAAACCTATGGGAAGTACTCACATCGATCCCCTCTAGTCTTACCGAAGAATCACCAACAACCCTCTGGGAAGTACACTCAGCCTAACCCCTCTGGTTTGGTCATATGAAAATTATAAGACTCTCTGAGGAAGCTCCCTCGGTTAATTCTCCTTATAGTATAAGGTAGTCAGGGTCCCTCTGAGTAAGATCACATGGCCAATTCCCCTTATAGACCCAAGGTCAAGAGACTCTATGAGGAAGCTCACTCGGTCAATTCCTCTTACTGCCTCAGGTCGTACACATGCTATGTGAGGAAGCTCACCTGGTTAATTCCTCTTATAGACTGGAGTGGTTCAAAGTAATTCAAGTAAAAACAAGACTCTATGAGGAATATCACTCAGTCTATCCCCTTATAGTATATAATGCTCAAAGACTCTCTAAGGAAGCTCACTCGGTCTATCCTCCTATATTCTGTAATGTCCAATGACTCTCTGAGGAAGCTCAGTCGGTCTATCCTCTTATAGTCTATAATTCCAGGTTCTCACGGCCCTGTGTACATCAATGCATAATAATTCTATATGGACAATGTAAACCTACAAAACAACTAGGATAACCAGTCTACAGCATCTCAAGCATGTCAGGAAACAATACCCCATCTTACGATCACAAGGTATGGAAAACAGGTAAATGACCAATAGGATAAACATGACCAAATAGTGATAAATAGTAAAAAGCCTGATCATAACATCCAAGGTATATAAATCAGCCAAAAAAATGTCTAATTTACCTCTACACGGTGATACTAGCATGGTAGGAAAACAATAAGGTTAAAATGGTAAACACGCAATACCCTGTTCAAGGGTATTGGTGAAATTTGCACATAATACTTAAATACTTTAAACAGAAAGGTACAAACAACCTACCATGGGGTTAGTAGATCAATATACTTGAACCATGAGGCATTAATCTCCTTAGAACTTCGTAGATCTAAAAAAACGCACAAAACTTTCAACCCACAAAAACGTGGAAAAGTGGAGGAATTGGAAAACGATGCTCTAGAAAAAGGAAGATCTTACCGTTGTGGTTCCAACGCAATTGACGGCGGTCAATTTGGAGAACAGATGGATGCTTGGGGGCTCGGAGAAGACCCACGGCTGTACAGTTTCTCCTGGATGAACAGAACCTAAAAGAAGGTGGTTCTGTCCATCATACACGACCCCAGTGCATTTAATGAAAAAAAAGAGCGTACATGGCATGTAATTTTAGAGTACACGATGTGTACTCACCTTTTCCATACTCCGCTTTAAGCGGCCTCCACATCACCCCACACGACCATGTGTGTGTCCATGACACGGCCATCACACGGCCTTCTGTGGCAACAAACTACACGGCATGTACATCAAAAATTTCCAGAACTCATATTTTTTGAAAAACTCCAGAAAATGATAAAACATACCTGAACATGAGGTCTGGGTTCTTAGAAAATTCCCCCCTTATAGAAATTCATCCCGAAATTTCCCTAGAAAGGCATAAAAGAAGAAACCCCGAATAGGTCCGGCCACTGCGATCGAACATCGGCCTCCATGTCCCAAGTCTCGCCCTGTACTCGCTCGTGCTGCCATAGCACTCGTACCAGAGGAATAGACCGACCACGGAGAACTTTTGTACTCTGATCAACTATCCAGATAGGATTATCCTCAAAAGATGCATCTTCTTCGTGATCAACCTCCTCAGGTTGAAAGACATGAGATGGGTCTAGAACGTAACATCAGAGCTGAGAAACGTGGAAGACGTCGTGCATATCCTGGTACCTCTGAGGTAACTTCAACCGATAGGAAACTGGCCCAACTCTCTCTAACACCTCAAATGGCCTAAAGTACCTCGGTGAAACCTTACCCTATCTCCGAATCCTCATGTGTCCCAATCTCGATGCGGCACACAGGAAAACATGATCCCCGACCTCGAACTTCAGAGGTCATCTTCGCTGATCAGCATAGGACTTATGACAAGACTGTGCAGTTTCCATCCACTTCCAAATCAATTATATCTGCTCTGGGGTCTCCTAGACAAGACGAGGTCCTAGAAAAGCTGCCTCTCCTGCCTCCAGCCAGCATAATGGTGATCGGCATGGCCTATCGTACAAAGCCTCATAAGGTGTCGTCTGAATAGTTGCCTGAAAACTGTTGTTGTAGGAAACTCCACAAGAGGTAAATGCTTCTCCCAAGAACCTCCAAAATCCAAGATGCATGCTCGGAGAATGTCCTCAAGCACCTGAATTGTGCACTTGGACTGGCCATCTGTATGGGGATTGTATGTTGTACTCAAAAGTACCGTATACCCATGGCCTTATGAAGCCCCTTCCAGACCCGAGAAGTAAAATGTGCATCCCTGTATAAAACAATGGAGTGCGGAACTCCATGCAGATTTACAATCTCTTGGATGTAAAAATGTCCCAACTCATCAACACCGAATGTCTCCTTGATTAGAAAGAAGTGAGAAACCTTCTTGAGTTTGTCAATGACAACCAAAACTGTGTCATCCCCTTGAGGCGACCTCAGGAAACTGGTCACGAAGTCCATCAGGACATCATTCCACTTCCACTCGAGAATGAGTAACTGCTACAGAAGCCCTGCTGGTCATTGATGTGCCGCCTTCACCTGCTGAAAAGTGGAACACCTCATGAAGAAACCAAAAATGTCCCTCTTCATACCTAGCCACCAATACTGATGGTGTAGATCACGATACATCTTGGTGATGCCAGGATGAAATGCCCAAACTGAGGAATGAAAGTCCCGCATCATCTCCTTGCATATATCTGCTGGCACCCATACGCGCCCTTGGAAACACAAGATCTCATCCTCACCTATGGTTCACCCAGGAATAGGGTCCTCTCCTAACACACTCTCCCATAGGACTAGGCCTTCAAAATCTGATAGCTGCCTCATTCGTACTTGATCAAGAAGGGTAGAGGTAACAGCTACTGAAGATAGAAATGTCTACCCCTGTCTATTGTGCACCTCTAAATGCATCTCAGAGAATAGAGCCATAAGTTGCCAATCACTTTTGGCCTCCTGAACTGCCTGTATATGAGTCCTCCTACTTAGTGAATCAGCCACAACATTGCCTTTCCTAGGCCTGTAGGCAAGTTCAATGTCAAAAGACTGAAGTTACTCAATCCACCTGCGTTGTCTCAAATTCAAGTCATGCTGAGTGAAGATATACTTGAGACTCTTGTTGTCTGTGAACAACACAAAGTTCTCTCCCAAAAGATAATGACTCCAAAAGTGTAGGGCATGAACAGCAGCTGCAAACTTCAGATCATGCATCGGGTAATTCCTTTCACGTGGCCTTAACCGTCGAGACCCATAAGCAACAAATACATCTCTCTGCATTGGCACAACTCTCAGCCTAATACCTGATGCATCATAGTAAACAGTATAGCTCTTTCTCGACTCTAGAAATTCTAGTATTGGTGCTGAATTCCAACCACTTTCAGCTCCTAAAAGGCTGACTCACAAGAATCTGACCATAAGAACATCACCCCTTTCTTGGTCAGACCTATCAATGGTGCTACTAGGCATGAAAAGTCTAGTATGGAATGTATGTAGTATCGATCCAGCCCTAGAAAACTCCGCACCTCAAAGACGTTTTTCAGCTTCTCCCAATAAACTACTACTCTCAATTTCTCTGGGTCTACTGACACTCCTATCACTGAGAAAACATGTCACATGAATTGAATCTGGTCCATCCAAAAGTGGAATTTTGAGATCTTAGCATTAAAACTAATCCTCCCTCAGCATACTCAAAATGATATCATAATGGGTAGCATGGTCATGTCGAGTGTGATAATATACCAAGATATTATCCACAAAACCCACCACAAAGGAATCCAAGTATGGATGGAACACTCGGTTTATCAGTGCCATGAAAAATGCAGGCGCGTTCGTGAGACTGAATGGAATAACCATATACTCGTATAGACCATACCTGCTCCGAAAGGCTGTGAGAGGTATATCAGATTGTCAAATGTGTGTTTCTGATGATTTTATTTTGACAAAACTCTCAAATAATCAATAATATGGAAACATGGCGCTTTTTTTCCTTTATAATGACCTTTATAATATATTCTGTAAGTGAGAATTCTTGAATCTCACTCTATTTAAGTTCATAAATCTAATATTTAATAATAGGGATAAATAATGTTTATGTTATGTTATGAACGGTTATATTAAAGAATAATTAATGGGTTTTTTCATGGTAATTAAATTCTTATGATGAAATAATTACATTAAATTCCTATGCAATGCTGACGTAGTTCTTTTTCATATAATAGAAAAAATAAAATAAATATTTATAAAAATAAGAAAATTAACAAAATTTTGAATAATTATTATATTGACATAATTTTTAGACAAATATAATAGATTATGTTTTAGAAAAAGTTAAAATTTGAATTCATTTTCTGTCATAATGACTTTAAAGTCATACTATGATAGTAGTCCTAGAACTGAATTTAATTGTATCTTATGTTAAATAAAAATTTATTAAGTGATTTAATATTCATAAATTTTTTAAATTTGGTTAATTTAATGTTATATAGTCTATAATATCACTCATTTTTAACCCATGGGTTACTTATCATTTTATAATAGCGTCCATAGCCACAAAAGAGTAAATAACATTGATGTCGTTGTAATCGCCAAAAGTATTAATGGGGGTTTGAAACAATTATATAATGGGAAACATAAAATAAAAAAATATTGATTTTATTACATGAATATTTATATAATAATAATTTTCAAATATTTAAATTATATCATTTTTCTTCAACATTATCATTATAATTTATGTGTATTAATTTAATTATTTAGTTAATTCCAAGGGTGCCCCTCCCCTCACATATAAATGGTCACCTACTGATCTCCATTTTTTAAAATGTTTTTAAAACTCAATATTTTTCAATAAATACCATAATACCCTCCTATCTTCTTTTCCCACATCATATAACATCTGTTATTTCTAAAATACCATCATATCAAGGCTTCAGTTGAAAGCCATAAGAGGTTTCTCTATGAAGATGTACAACTCTTAACTGAGTACTTTCTATTTAATTTCTTATTTCATATCCCCTAAATATATATTATACATTATAAAGAATGAATCTATTATATTCAATAGAATAAGTTTTTATTATGATGATGTAAAAACCATATTCTACCTCTATTCTATCATATGGGTAAAGAAAACATCACTCATTCATATTTGTGGACTTTCACTTCAAAGAAGACATGTGTATCATTTTTCAAAACCTATTCACATTGATGGTTATAATAATGTATTTAATTTTTATATATTATATTTTTTATAATATTATATCTATTTAATCATTATTTATTAATTATTATTCTTTCTTTCAATCCATTGAAATATGGACAAATTAGTCATGTATATATAGACACTATAATCTCCATGAAGTGATGAAATTCATATTTCAGAGCCACATTATATTAATAGAAAAAAAATATTTATATGATGAATATATATTTTACTAATTATATGGTATACATTCTGGATATGATGGAACATTGAAAAAACCACAAGGACCATGACTGTTAAACCTAAACGGGCAAGAGAAACGAAACATGTATCACCCTAAATAGTGATTTTATAAATGAATTTTTAATATATGAGTGCTAAGAGGTTATAAGTAAATAATATAGACGATGATATATATAATTAAAACTCTAGAATAGATTTATGAAAAATATATATTTTCTATACAAGAGGTTTGAATCCTTACAATGAAATACACGACATAAGGCATGGGCTTCTTTTCTCATTTTTATTTTTGTGAGTCATATTTCATATTCTACAATTGTTAACATTTTAGGTTGAATATACATTCCATGAATATATTTTATGATTATTTTAATGAAATTTATGGTGACATAAAAATACATTCAAGGTTCCCTCTTTCATGTGTTTTTGAATCTCATATTACCAAAACCATAAGTTTTCTTCGTCTCAAAGTAATTATATATATATTTTTTGATTATTCAATTACATTTTTATATTGTAATTTTTAGTGATTAATTTTTTCTAAAAAATTATGAATTTTCTATTTTATATATATTGAAATAAAATTATTTTCCCATGTTTTCAATGAGATGTTTTAGAATTTATTTAAAAGTAATTTCTCATTTAAGTCAACATACATTGATATTTATTTTCCACTACTGGGGGTACATATTTATTGTACCTTATATATTATTTATATGGATGTTTTATGATGATATGATAACTTTAATGAAAACTATTCTAATTCCATAGATTGTTTAATCCTTAATGAATTCTTTTATGATTATGACATTATGATATTTATGAGACCTGTATTGTTTCAACAATAAATTCTATGAGGATATGATGAATTTTTTATGATTGTGAGACAAAATTATAAATGGATTAAAATTATGTGATGCATGGGAATGAAATTATATATACGTATAATTTATTTGGTATTGTGATAATGATATCTTGTGAGAGGATGACTACCCAAAAGTCCAGGATCCTTTCAAATATAGCCCTAAAAAAGTTTATTAAAAATTCATAGAGAAGTTAAGCTTACAAGGGACTATTACAGAAATGAGAATACATGACACCACGCATGTCTGTCTCCTCCATTTCAGCACAGTAGCTTATGGCTGTGTAGGACCACATCGTATTCTTCTCTATGATTTCTTTCTTTTCTAGAGCATCTCCAGCTTGGTTAGCTTCTCTATAGGCTTGTGAGATTACCAGATTGAGTTGAGTGGCTGTGTTAGGGCACTCAATCCAATGAGGTAGAACTCTCTATGGAACATCTCGTTTTCTTGTTTTCAAGGCATGCACCACAATTTTTTGAATCTGATTCAATCCATAACCAGTTCCATTTAAATTGAACATCATACCAGACTACATAAACCATATCCCATATTTCAGCTTTATAGGCCACCCCAACACCAATGTAATGATAAAAGCATCCATTCACAGAACCATGATAAGTGTGAGTGAAACCGACACATCCGGAAGGCCCTAGCACGCCAGAAGAATCCCCATAAACATTGAAATTATGCCATGATCCTATCGGAGGTATCCATCAGATGTATTTGAGAGTGTTGGGTCTCCAGGGGTGACCGGACACAGCTAACATTCTGAGGATCTATGAATCAAGTAAACTGTTATTAATCCCACTAGTTTTCACCATAGCAACTGTATACACATCCCTGTTTAAGTAAACCATTCGGGTATGTACAATAATCTTCTAATTCTCAAACAAGATGGCATTTCAGGAATTCCATATAGCCGCAAGAATTGCAGCACCAGCTACCAGAATGAGGTTTTGTATTTTCTCACTTTGTCGAGCATTGGACATCGATAATATAATATCATGAACCTGTATGCTTGAGAACAAATCTAGCCCAAATAGGGAACCTAAAAAAATACCAAATCTTCGATGAATACCTGCACTCCATGAACATATGATGTGCATTTTCCTCTGTGCACATACACAGGTAACTAGCTGAAACAGTATGATGTCCAGCCCACATTAGCTAATCCTGGGTAGGTTGTTTGTTTTTCAATATTCTCCAGATTAGGATAAATCTAGATGGATGAATGAAGGATACTCGAAAAGCCTTAGTCCAAGGCAGAAGGTGAGAGGAGCCTCCACATTCCATCTTATAGAACACCATAAAATTAAAACAACCATGCCTGTCAGTTTCAATATCAGATTGTCATAATCCATGAATGTGTGAGTGTTTATTTCAATCCCAATATAAGAGGAGACTATACTATAAAATATTTTCTATTATGATCTAAAATCAACAAAGGATAGATTTATTATTTCAGAGTGAGCGTTCATGCTGTCCTGCAGAGGCCTATCAAGACATGTGATATTCCGACAATTGAGGTTGGAGTTCTCACCCACCATCCACCTCGTATCATGCATGATTTTATTGAAGGAATGTTTTATATATGCCCAAACATATGAACCAAGATAGTTATTATATCCATTTCGCATCCTCCCTTTGAATCTTTTGGTCAAAAAAGGCATCTGAGGCATTAGTGGAAATCAGACTCCATGTGAATTTCCCAATGATAGCATCATTAACGATCATTAAATCATTTATCCCAAGGCCTCCAAAATCAAATTGCTTCATACACTCTTTCTAGTAAAAATTTACCAACATCCATTCATGGACATAACCAGTCCATATAAGGTTTCTTACCATGATTTGAAGCTCCTTGATAAGACCTCTACGCAATCTATACAATGAGAAAGAATAAACAAACTTCTATGTAATCATTAATTTAACAAGACACACCCTCCCAGACGGATACATGGCCTTTCCCTTCCATCTAGCATGTTGATTAATAATTCCAGAGTAAATACCTTCCAGATAATTCTTTTTAACTTTTCCCTAGAATAGAGGATCACCAATATATTATAAATGAAGAGTCCCTTTCTCACTCCAAGACTTCGAATGATCCTCTTTTTCTTTCCAACCATTATGCCAGTACCGAATAAAATAGAGGATTTATTCCAACTAATTTCTTGTCCATCCACCTCTTCATAAATTTCAAATAATGACTTGATAAAGGAAAATGATTTCTTAGAAGCTCCTCCAAACAATAGGATGTTATCAGCGTAGAGTAAGTGTAAAGGAGAAAAGTAATTCCTTTCAGCACTAATTTTCTTATAAAAGCCAAACTAAACAAGGTCATTGATTAAACTTCTCCGATAATCTTCAGCAATAGAAAATAACAATTCTAAAAGCAGATCCCCTCCCCTCACACCTCTAGTGAACTGGATGAAGCCTCTAGGTGCCACATTAATGAGAATAGAAAACCTTAATGAGATGAGAATGATACTAATCAACTAGATTAAATCATTATAGAACCCATAGCTTTTGAGGATATCAAAAAGGAATCCCCATATTAATGAATCAAATTCCATAGAGATGAAAATTTTGAGTGCAAAGTTCACATCTCTTACTTTCCTCCTCATTAAGTTAAAAATATATGTGGCTTTAAAGAGAAATTTTTGAATGTTTCTTCCAGGAACAAATCCAAATGGATTTTGAGTATTCGTGCCACTAACCAACGGTCCCATACTATTCGTAATGATCATACTAATTACCGTAGAAATTATGTTCCCGAGTGAAACCAACCTGAAATCATTAATATCAATTTCATTTTCCTTCTTTGGTATCAGTGTAATAAATCATGAATTTATATCATAGGGAATATAAGAAGAAGTGAAGAATTCCCCAATTTCCTATGTGATGTCATTCTAAAAGACATCCTAATGAAACATGAAACATTTTTTAGTGAACACATCTAGACAAGGAGCACTCTCCATATTCAGAGTGAACAAGGTTGCATTAATTTCCTCCTTGAGGGGAGGAGTGATAAGAGCTTGATTAATCTAATGCTCAATACAAAGACTGGTGTTGTCAACCATTTTTTGTGTGTTAACCTGCATATCATTGGAATATAACCCCCTGATGTAATCCATAATTGCCTGAGAAATCTCATTTTCAGAAGTGTTAATTTGACCATTAATTTTGATTTCCTTACTTCCTACTTTAGTCAACATCTCTTTGTGTTTCCAGTGAAAGAATATTATGCTTTGATCTCCCTCTTTTAGCCATTTAACAGTCATATTATTTTTTTCAAGCCTCTCTTTGTCCATTAAAAGATCATCCGACTGGTTATGTGTAACACGCCAAAATGATAAAGGGTTAAATGACTAAATGATATGACTCATGTCAACAAAGTGCACCTTCCTTTTCGGGAGCCTGTCTGATTAGAACTCCATAGTTAAGCGTGCTTGGCCTGGAGTAATGATCAGGATGGGTGACCTCCTGGGAAGTTTCTCAGGGTGTGTGTGAGTGAGGACAAAGCACACTGGAAAGGACATGTGTTGGCCTATGGGGACTATCATTAGTCAGATAACCCGTTCAGGCATGTGGGTGGACCCTGGGGTGGGCCCCACGTGTCTGTGGGGCAACTGGGGGTACCGGGTGGTCCAGGACCCGACGGCCATGTTAAGGCGGGGTGCCTGTGCTGTCACTGGGACCCTGTTGTCACATTTGGTATCAGAGGTGGTACCCAGCCTTAAGTGCGGTGCACTGCCTGGGTTGAGATGTAGGGCCCACAACGAGGGCGTTGTGCTCTAAAGGGGGGTGATTGTAACACCCCAAAATGATAAAGGGTTAAATGACTAAATGATATGACTCATGTCAACAAGGTGCACCTTCCTTTTCGGGAGCCTGTCTGATTAGAACTCCACAGTTAATCGTGCTTGGCCTGGAGTAGTGATCAAGATGGGTGACCTCCTGGGAAGTTCCTCAGGGTGTGTGTGAGTGAGGACAAAGCACACTGGAAAGGACATGTGTTGGCCTGTGGGGACTATCATTAGTCAGATAACCCGTTCAGGCATGTGGGTGGACCCTGGGTTGGGCCCCACATGTCTGTGGGGAAACTGGGGGTACCGGGTGGGCCAGGACCCGACGACCATGTTAAGGTGGGGTGCCTGTGCTGTCACCGGGACCCGGTTGTCACATTATGAGCCTGTATTTCCCCCTAGATGGATTATTTAGATGCTGATTCCAGATCTAAAAATATGCAAGATCCTCCTCATCAGCCTTAATGTCCAGATCCAGCATTGCAAATTATTTTTTGCTCCATTCCTTGAGAAGGGCCTTGGTGTGTTTTAATTTCCTAGCCAACCACTATAATGGTCTTCTAATCAACTCAATTTTCCAAGCTTCCAGCATGGTTTCCCTACACCCAAAAATTACAATCCATCTATTGTTAAACCAAAAAGGTATTGGAACCAACCTTCTCAATTGTGTGTTAATTTACACAATAATCAGGTTGTGATAAGAGTGATTCTTGGGAAGTGGGACCCCTAAAATTCCAGGAGTAGCACATTGAGCATCCATTTTAACCAAACATATGTAAATATTTCTTTCTTTATTCCCCTTCCAGGTGTATCTACTCAATGTAAAATCATCTCCAACCATTGGGACCTCAACAAAATTATATTGATCAATGCTCAAAAAAATTACAAAAATGAATTATGATGAAAATTATCTCAAGTTTTTTTCTAAGGCTCCAATACAGTGTTAAAGATGCTAAGGATCACCCATTTTTCATCAATACATTCAGATATTACCTTCAGCTCATCCAATAATTCCCTTCTCGAAATATATGAATTAGAAGAATACACAAACGAGATAGAAATCTCATAATTGTAAATGCTGCAAAAGATTAAAATGATCTGAGACTACCCACTATATGGGATAATTCTAGAAGTCTCATGCCTTTTAACCCACAAATGATCCATATTAGATTCATTAGAGTTTTTTGAGACAAATTTATATCCCATGGAGCCCCACATGAATCTCGTCCAATTATTAAAAAGAAACTTGGTTTCAGCAATGCCAACAAGCATGGGTTTTTAGGTGAGAGAATGATTATAAGAGTACACAAACGAGATAGAAATCTCATAATTGTAAAGGCGGGGTGCCTGTGCTGTCACCGGGACCCGGTTGTCACATTATGAGCCTGTATTTCCCCCTAGATGGATTATTTAGATGTTGATTCTAGATCTAAAAATATGCAAGAGCCTCCTCATCAGCCTTAATGTCCAGATCCAGCATTGCAAATTATTTTTTGCTCCATTCCTTGAGAAGGGACTTGGTGTGTTTTAATTTCCCAGCTAACCACTATAATGGTCTTCTAATCAACACAATTTTCCAAGCTTCCAGCATGGTTTACCTGCACCCAAAAATTACAATCCATCTATTGTTAAACCAAAAAGGTATTGGAACCAACCTTCTCAATTGTGTGTTAATTTACACAATAATCTGGTTGTGATAAGAGTGATTCTTGGGAAGTGGGAACCCTAAAATTCCAGGAGTAGCACGTTGAGCATCCATTTTAACCAAACATATGTAAATATTGATTTCTTTATTCCCCTTCTAGGTGTATCTACTCAATGTAAAATCATCTCCAACCATTGGGACCTCAACAAAATTATATTGATCAATGCTCAAAAAAATTACAAAAATGAATTATGATGAAAATTATCTCAAGTTTTTTTCTAAGGCTCCAATAAAGTGTTAAAGATGCTAAGGATAACCCATTTTTCATCAATACATTCAGATATTACCTTCATCTCATCCAATAATTCCCTTCTCGAAATATATGAATTAGAAGAATACACAAACGAGATAGAAATCTCATAATTGTAAATGTTGCAAAAGATTAAAATGATCTGAGACTACCCACTATATGGGATAATTCTAGAAGTCTCATGCCTTTGAACCCACAAATGATCCATATTATATTCATTAGTGTTTTTTGAGACAAATTTATATCCCATGGAGCCCCACATGAATCTCGTCCAATTATTAAAAAGAAACTTGGTTTCAGCAATGCCAACAAGCATGGGTTTTTAGGTGAGAGAATGATTATAAGAGTGGAAAATATTATGAATTTATATGTTCAAATTTTGATTCAAGAGTATGATATCCTTTTTAATTTCTCAAAATATTATACATGGACATGATTAAGAATGTTAATGGCCAAATATTGAATCATGATTTTGATTACTTCTACCAATACTCCCAAGATTATTGGAAGATATTGGGGTTTTCATGAGGTATAGATCTTTCCTTTTGGGTTAAATATTTTTTACCTTCCTTTTTGTCTTTGAACCTATTCTAGGTTGTGGGATAGTTGGGTTTTTTTTGGGAAAGAAGGGAAAAAATAGGTTAAAGACTTGTTGTATGCTTGGTACAAAAGGTGTACTTTCCATATACATCGTGTACTTACACGTATTGTACTTTAGGAAAACTTCGTTTACTTGCCTAGTTGGTTTTTCTTTATAAAAGTGGCAGTAGCCACATATTTTTATGGACAAAACCATTTTCTTTAGTTTTTGAGAGCCAACGCATCACTATTGTAGTTTTTATGATTTACAAGCAGTCTGAACTCTGATTCGAGCACAATATGTCTTGTTGGAACCACATTAGTAACTAATCTATTACATTTTGGTCATTATTGATTCTTCAAAACAATGATTGGGAAATTTGGATTTTGTCTTATATGCCCTAATTTCTCATTATCTATCTATTATATGGATATCTTCCAAACCAGGATGAATCTAGACTTGATACTGGATGAGCTATCTACTACTGAGGTGAGGAAGGTGGTCTATACTTTATTTCAGCTTTTCATGTACTTTTTGATCATTCAGATGATATAAAATCCATCATACTTTCTGGTGTGACATTTTTTTTCAGTGAGTTTCTTATTGTAGGTATAGCCGAACTTAGTGTGGATGCCCATATGTTTTTTTTAAGAGCATTGGAACCTTTTACATGATTCAAGGAAACCCAAGGGGTGTTCCATAATTAAGTAATCTATTTATATCGATTTGAACCACCCAAGGGGGGGGTGTGCTTGTTATTGGATAGTTAGAGGATTCTCGTTAATTTCTAGATAGCTTGAATAGATTTCTTAGGAGATTTACTACTTCATTTCCTATTTATATATGGTTGGTTCACGCCCAAATTTACCCAAGAGAAGAAGGGTAGAACGGTCCTTGTAGTGTAGCTTGGGTTGTCGATTCCACAGAGACCAAAGAAGATACCTAAGATACACAACCTAAGGGATGGATTTTTGGCTATGAAGTGGCCAACATGGATTGATTTTGGATGGGTTTTAAAGATATCTAAAAGATTTAAGTGGATTCAATTTAAAATAATGAGTTGATCCTAGGTTATCACTCGGGGTGGATTGGATGTATTTTCTTTTTAATGATTTCAATTTCTTAAATTTGAGATGGATTCATTTAAGGAGATAAAACAACATCATAACTTACTGGTTTAATGCCTACACCCTCTAATACTAATCACCTATACACTTGAAGGATCAAAGTTTTGAGCACTTCAAGGTAAAGGATCGTATTAGTACTTGAAGTGTGTGGCCTTAAATTCAACAAGGACGATGGAGTTTAAAAATCATCAAATAAAAATCCCAATTAAAGAAGTGATTATACATTAATTAGGTGATAAATAACATCCAATCTAGCCCCTTGATACTCCCTTGGATCAACCCATAAGTGGGTTAGCCCTCCATTGATCCCATGGTTTCAATGGAAGCGGAAAGTAGACTCATAAGGGAGGAATGGAGAAGTAAAGAAAACAACAAAAATAAAATGATCACTCCACCGTTGTGTGAATAATTTCACAAGGGTTGGTGTGAATAAATTCACACCTTGATCCAAAGGTATCAAAGTGATATTAAGAACAACAGAATAAGAGTATAAGAAGAACTTTTATTAAGAAACTAAAGTGAATTGAACAACTTACATGTGAAAGACAAAATTGAGGCAACAAAAATGCAGCATAACATTACAAGTAAACAAAGCATCCAAGATCCTAAAATTCTTCACCACCACTACCTTAAATAGGCATTTTGGGAGCCTTGGGTCGATCCACAAACAGTACAAATCATCTTAATTAATTTTGGTAGGCTATAGGTGGTGGAAATCTTGTGGAATTTGGACTTTTCCACGTTTGACCCGAGGTGGCAGCCAGTTTTCATCCACCGAACAGACGCGTCTGGAAGACCTTCTAGATGGCCGAATCAGGGTGGGACATAAAATAAGAAAATGTAGCTCCGGATGTCTGCTAACCGCCTGTAAATTTGGGCCCATTTGGAGTTGTGTATTCCGAGATATGATCAAAATGGTGGATTGTTTTTCTGGGCCGCAGAATCTGGCCCAGAATTTTATCTCTAACTTGGGCCGCCTAAATGACCAACATGGAAGCCGAATTAGCATTAACTCCTGAAGAGTGATTTGTTACTGTACATGTCTTCTATCATCCCACGAAAGTTGGGATTAATTGGGCCTGTATTTTGGGCCCCACAGTCTCATCAGTGGGCTGGTGTCCAATCTGCCTTCTTCAGAATTGCTTCCTTTCATTGCCAAATATCTCCATCATCCTCCATTAATTCTCCATTGATCCCTGAATCAAACATGTTCATATTTAAGTGTAGATCAATTTCCAAAAATATAAAATTAAAATATGTAAAATTAAATTCCTTAAAATCAGATGAATCATTGGGTACTTTAAATGATGTTCAAAAATGTACCACATAATAGTGCATTTTAAGAAGGTATTACAATAATAATGTGAAATGGTGTTCAAAGTGTAAAATGCACTAAAATGGTGTTTATGAATAACAAAGAAAATGAAAATTAAGTATATTAACAATGAATATTAGCCTCATTTAGTGGCTAATCACACCCCCCAACTTGAGTTTTGCTAGTCCCGAGCAAAATATATCTCATCAAAAATGAAATTCGAATTCCCTTTTCCAAAAACATTTTAATACAAAATGACCACCAAAAAAACTTATACCAAACAATCATGAAACCCATCAAAATATTTTAATACGAGATAGTTTCATAAGCAGATCCCAATCCCAAGCCCATTCCTTTGATCAAATCCATCATCATACTTCATCCAACTCAATTAGGTGTAATGATGTGTTGTGAATCACAATAGATATGGGGTTCATTTTCATTCAAGGGGGAAATCATGGAAGCGCTAGGTGGAATCACATTTAATCCTAATATGAGCATTCTACATCCCTATTTTTTTTTTTTGCAATATTGCTATAGTAATTGAGATTGCAATTAATCAAATTAACCCATGTAGCAAGACTTTGCCGATGACTCCCAGACTCAAAGGCCTTAGGGCACCAAGTGAAGCCCACATACTCGGGCATCGTCTCGAGTTAACTTAATCAAAAAACAAAGTCATATTACCATAAATAGAGATAGATTGAAAAACTCAGGGCTAGACAACTCTGGAGTCACGATCCCCAAGTGCCGAAAGCCTCGCATTTTATCAATCCATTGCTCTACACGCAAATTTTTATTTTTATTTTTTATTTTTTATTTTTTTTAATAATATTTTTTTAATATTTTTTTTAAGTACTCATATTATTCATAAAAATAAAACCATCCTATGCTATTTATTATGGGACCCCAAAAATTCAAATTAGTACCCCACAGTCTAGAGGACGTGCATTGTGGCATTTTTTTATTTGGATGAAAATATAAATGATGACATATCACATTGGACAGCCACACTTTCCAAAATCTATGCTCATGAAATTATACAAGGATTAAAATCAGAATCAGGGCATGCTAAATTATTTGATATTCAGTTTCAAAGTGTACAATGTGTATTACCATGTTCGAAGTTAAAGGAATTTTTCCTTCCATTTACTTTTTTTTTTCAAATCATTCAATATTTGTTTTTGACACAAAAGCATTTTTTTTTATCTCCCCCCCAACTTAAAACAACATTGTCCCCAGTGTTTAAAGAAAAGAAAATTTAGAAGGGGGTAGAGGTAGATAATTAAAGTTCAAAAAATGAAATTGAAAATGAGGGTTATGGAATGAAGTCACCTGGTGGTTGAAGTTGGAAGTTCTTGTAGCTTGAATTTGTTCCTTTGATATCCATGTCGCTTGCAAAGTTCCCTAGTGGAAAAAGGAAAAAAAACAAAACAAACAAAACAAACAATATATATATATATTTATATAATAAAGGAAGTAAAATATAAGAATATATATAAAAATTATAGAATAAGGTAGCACAAGAAGCCGCAGGTCAGTGGTAAGCGCGCGCCCCTGTCTCCCTTCGGTCCCGGGTTCGAGTCCCCGCGGCTTCGCCGGTTGTGACGGGGTTTGCCCCACGGCCTATGGCGTGGACTTTTTTTTTTGTATTATTATATATTTTTTTTAACCCATTGAATAATAAAAACAAAATAAACTGATGATACATTGTCTTCTTTTTAAATTTCTGGGTAAGGTATTACTCAAGGATCACACCACGTGACACGGATGAATATGGTGCTCCTCTTTCGTACCCATCCATACTCATAATAGAAGAACAGGTCAAAAGTCTATTTTTTTAAATATAAAATGATTAAGTAATCTTATTTGAAAAATAAAGATGATTCAGAAATATTAGAAACATAAAAACCACGGGTTGCCTCCCGTGCAACGCTTTGTTTAACGTCGTTAGCTCGACTTAAACCCCTTATTGATTAATTGTTGTTTTTCTTTTCATCAAAGGTAGGTTCACTCAGGTCTTCATCAACTTCATGTTTTTGGAATGGTTCTATGAATGGTTTGACTCTATGACCATTAACTTTAAATATTTGACCATTGGTGGGATCTTGAATTTCAACAGCCCCATGGGGGTACACCTTATGCACTATGTATGGACCGGACCATCTAGACCTCAACTTTCCCGGGTGAAAATGAAGTTTAGAACTATACAAAAGCACAGGTTTCCCTGGTTCAATGTGTTTAGTTTTAAGATTCCTAGACTGGTAGGCTTGAACTCTAGCTTTATTGATCCTTGAATTTTCATAAGCCTCCATCCTAAGTTCCTCAAGCTCGTTTAGATCCAATTTCTTCTTTATTCCGGCCAAAGAAATGTAAAAGTTCATTTTTTTGATTGCCCAAAAGGCCTTATTCTCAATCTCTACTGGCAAATGGCATGCTTTACCATAAACCAACCTATATGGGGACATTCCTAGGATAGTTTTAAATGCTGTTCGATATGCCCAAAGAGCATCTAAGAGTTTGCTCGACCAATCTTTCCTAGATGGATTAACAGTTTTCTCAAGAATTTGTTTGATTTCTCGATTGGCTAACTCAGCTTGACCATTGGTTTGTGGGTGGTAAGCGGTGGACACTTTGTGAGAAATTCCATACTTCTCCATGAGCGATGAGAATGGGCGATTGCAGAAATGAGTTCCACGATCACTAATGATAGCCCTAGGAATCCCAAATCTAGAGAAGATGTTTTCTTTAAGGAATCTAATCACAGTTTGATGGTCATTGGATTTTGTAGGAATGGCATCAACCCATTTTGAGACATAATCGACAGCCAAGAGAATGTAAATATATCCCCTAGAGTTTGGGAAGGGACCCATGAAATCAATTCCCCAACAGTCAAAGATTTCAACCACTAATATTGGAGTGAGAGGAATTTGATTCCTTTTTGTGATGGACCCTACTTGTTGACACCTAGGACAGCTTTGACAAAATGTGTAGGAGTCCCTTGAGAGGGTGGGCCAAAAGAGACCACATTGAAGAACCTTGGCAGAAGTTTTCTTAGAGGAAAAGTGACCTCCACAAGCCTCACTATGACAGAACATTAGGATGGACTCTTGTTCGGATTCTGGCACACACCTCCTAATAACTTGGTCAGGACAGAACTTATATAGGTATGGATCATCAAACACATAATGCTTGACATCAGAAAGAAATTTTTTTCTAGCTTGGGTCCCTAAGAATTTTGGAATGACCCCTAAAACTAAGAAGTTGGCTATGTCAGCATACCAAGGGCAATCACTCACAGAATAGAGGTTCTCATCAGGAAATGAATCAGACACAGAAAGGTGATGTGATTTGTCCTTGAATTCCAACCTAGAGAGGTGATCATCTACAACATTCTCGACACCTTTTTTATCCTTAATGGTTAAATCGAACTCTTGAAGAAGAAGGACCCACCTAATCAATCTAGCCTTTGCATCTTGTTTTTGGAAGAGATATTTTAGAGCTGAATGGTCGGTGAATACAATGATGGGTGATCCGAAGAGGTAGGACCTGAATTTCTCTAAGGCAAACACAACAGCAAGTAACTCCTTTTCAGTGGTGGTGTAATTGATTTGGGCATCATTTAAGGATTTGCTTGCATAAGAAATGACATATGGAGTTTTATCACACCGTTGTCCTAACACAGCTCCTACAGCAAAGTCACTGGCATCACACATGAGTTCGAAAGGAAGGTCCCAGTTTGGAGATTTCATAATGGGAGGAGAGGTGAGAGCGGATTTAAGGGTTGAAAATGAACCCTCACAGCTTTCTGTCCAAACAAATGGAGTATCCTTTACTAGGAGAGCACAAAGAGGGCGAGAGATTGAACTAAAGTCCTTAATGAATCTTCTATAGAAACCAGCGTGTCCTAAGAAGGACCTCACTTCCTTAACAGTTCTGGGTGATGGAAGGTGACGAATGATGTCAACCTTTGCTTTATCAACTTCAATTCCCCTACCCGAGACTATATGGCCAAGGACTAATCCCTCTTTTACCATGAAATGGCATTTTTCCCAGTTTAGGACCAGATTCTTTTCTTCACATCTTGACAAAACTATCTCCACATTCCTAAGACATCCCTCAAATGTATCCCCAAAGACAGAGATGTCATCCATGAAGACCTCTAGAAAATCCCCTACCATATCTGAGAAGATTCCCATCATGCACCGCTGGAAGGTTCCAGGGGCATTGCATAACCCGAACGGCATGCGTTTGAAGGCAAAGGTGCCGAATGGACAGGTGAAGGTTGTCTTCCCTTGATCCTCCAAGGAGACCTCGATTTGATTGTAACCTGAGTACCCATCTAGGAAGCAATAGAATTGATGACCCGCCACTCGCTCGAGGACTTGATCAATAAAGGGCAAGGGAAAATGGTCCTTCTTGGTACAAGAGTTGAGCTTCCTATAGTCAATACAGACTCTCCAGCCACTACTCACCCTAGTTGGAAGAATTTCCCCATCCTTATTAGTGATCACAGTGATTCCAGCTTTCTTTGGGACAACTTGAATTGGGCTTACCCACTCACTCTCAGCTATGGGGTAGATGATACCAGCTTTCAACAACTTAAGAAGTTCTTTCCTTACCACATCCATAAGATTTGGATTGAGTCTCCTCTGAGGTTGACGACAAGGTTTGGATTCAGATTCAAGAGTAATCCTATGAGTTCCAATAAGTGGGCTAATCCCAGGAATATCAGACAGGGTCCAACCAATGGCTTTCTTGTGTTTCCTAAGGACATCTAGAAGCATCCCCTCCTGATTGGCTTCAAGAGAAGAAGATATGACTATAGGATGTGTTTGATTTTCCCCTAGGAAGGCATACTTGAGGGAAGTAGGAAGTTCCTTCAATTCAAGATCTGGTTGGTTCAGAATTTCAGCAGAATATTGGGGCATTGGATCAAGATCAAATTTGTTTCCTAGATTTTCAGATTGAATTGATTCCCCATGTGTAGAAGTTTCAGCCACAATATTGTATTGACCTGGGTTAGGGAAGGGAGTTTGATTTGTCTCCATGAATGTGTTTTCCTGAAAGGTTTCACTGATTGTTGGTCCTAAGACATCATTATAGGAGCAATTTGAAAATGATTCGAGCCAAGGAGATAAACTTCCTTCATGTGAACAAAGGAAATCAATCTCATTCTGACTTAAACATTCATCAACTATTCCTTGATGTTCCATGGATTCATTATCAATGCTTCCTATCATGTTTACTTCATGAATATCCTCGTCATCCCCTATTTGTGAGATGGCATTGTAGATGTTCAAGTCTAGACTCATGTTCCCAAAGGTGATGGTCATGTTCCCATTTCGGACTCGGATAACAGAGTTGATTGTTGCAAGGAAAGGACGGCCAAGAATGATTGGAGTTTGCTCCCTAGGACCTAAGCTTGGATGATTGTCAAGGACAATGAAGTCAGCAGGGTAGATGAAGTTTTCAACCTTTACCAGAACATCCTTTAAAATCCCCTTTGGAACCCTAATGCTACGATCAGCAAGTTGAAGTGTGATAGATGTGGGTTGGAGTTCTTCTAGGCCTAACTGGCAGTACACAGCATATGGGATGAGATTGACACTAGCACCTAGGTCACACAAGGCTTTGACAACTTTGCTTTCTCCTAGTTCAACATTGATGTAAGGGCAACCTGGGTCTTTCAACTTAGGAGGAATTGTACCTTGAATGGTGGTACTCACATTAGCAGCCAAAAGGACTTGGTTTTTATGTGAAAAGTTTCTTTTAAAAGTGAACAAGTCCTTAAGGTACTTTGAGTAGGCAGGTATAGTTTGGATGGCATCGAGAAGGGGTATGTTCAACTTGACTTGTGAAAATATTTCCCTCAACGTTTCACTCAATTCAGGTTTGGTTTTCCCCCTCATGCGTTGAGGAAATGGTGTAGGTTGTGGGGTTGTTTGTTGAAGAGTTGTTTCTTTCACATTGTTATCCGTTTCTTCAGTTTGATCTTGTGGTTCATTTAAATTTTCATCCAAGTTTGAATCTTCAGGTGGGTTCTGAATTAGTTGTTCAGGTTTCTCAATTGATTTCCCACTTCTTAAAACAGTCACAGCCTTTAGTTGTTCATGAGTTGTTTGAGCACAACTTGACTCTCCCCTTGAAGTTGTGGATGGCACCGCCTGAGTAGGCATGGGTGCCTTTCCTGTTTTGATGGTTTGAAGTTCTTGTTTTAGGGAAGATACCTCCGAGTTCATCCTCTCCATTTGTTTGCACAGTTGTTCTAGTAGGCTTTGTGGAACAGTTTGGGTTGGTGCTTGAGTAGGTTGGTTTATCCCAGGGGGATATTTTGGAGGTGGGATGGTTTGTTGAAAATGGACCGGTGGTTGTTGGTATTGGATAGGTTGGGTTTGAAACTGGTTATGGTTTTGGTAGTTCTGATGGGGGTAAGGATTTTGTCCCTGTGGTTGGCTAGGTTGTTGGTTATCTTTCCAGCGGAAGCCTGGGTGGTCATTGTACCTTGGATTGAAGGTGTTTTGGTATTGGGGCTTTTGAAAGTTTAGGGCATTGACTTTCGCTGGGGGTCCTCCTAGAAGAACATCCTTGATGGATGGAATGGTTGGGCAGTTGTCTGTTTTATGGTCATGTTTGTCACAAATTGTGCAAACAAGGTCTACATTTTGGATTTCATGGACTTTCCTAAGGTCTATCTCTTCAACCTTTCTAGAGAGTGCTGCGAGTTTAGCCCTAAGGCTTTCCTCTTCTCTAAGTGTATGAATTCCAGTGGTTCTTTGTGGCTTTTCAGAATAAGGTGAAGTTCCCCAAGTTTGGTTTTGTTCAGCCAGACATTCCAGATACTCGTAAGCATCATTTGGGGCTTTGTTTTTAAAAGTTCCATTACACATCATGTCAATGAATTGTTTATTACCCGGACCCAACCCTTCATAGAAAATTCTCACTTGTTCAGGTATGGAAAACCCATGGTGTGGAACCATGTTTAGGGTGTCTTTGAACCTCTCCCATGTTTCATAGAATGACTCTCCCTCTTTTTCAAAAAAGTTTTGGATGCTCTTTTTAAGTGCAATTTTTTTGTGATGAGGGAAGTATTTTTTGTAGAATTCTCTTTGTAGTTGGTCCCAAGAGTGGATTGATGCAGGTCTCAAGTTGTTTAGCCAATTTTTAGCTCGATCCTTTAATGAAAAAGGAAATAGCCTCATCTTAGCGGATTCTAGTTGATGTGGGGGACACATGGTTTCAACAATGTCGTTGAACTCTTTGACATGAAGGTATGGCATTTCTGACTCCATCCCATGAAAGGTTGGAAGGTGGTTTAGGACATGGGGTTTGAATATGTAGTTGGTGTCTCCTATGGAATTGTGTCTAATGCATGAGGGGGCATTGGTCCAAGCTGGAGTGAGGTAGTCGTTCATGGTTTGATCAACTACATTCCCTAAGTTTGGAGCTTCTTGGTTTTGGTTTCCCATTTGATTCCCCCCAGGGTTTACAATTTGATTTTATGGATGACCCTCCATTGGACTTGTTTCAAGTTCTGACTTTGGGGTTTCAAGAATATTTGAATCTGATTTAAACAATCCCTTAGGTGCACTTGACTCCCCTATCCTAGGACTTTCCACCCTAACTAGTCTGTTTGAGAAATCGCGGGTGTAGGCGGACATGCGCCAAAAAAAAAGCGAGAAAGGGACAAGATAAGAGATCTTGGGTGAGAGTAGAAGAATGGAGGTGAGGAAAGAAGGTTTTTTTGGATCTAAGGTACTTACTTGGTCCCCGGCAACGGCGCCAAAATTTGGTTCACGCCCAAATTTACCCAAGAGAAGAAGGGTAGAACGGTCCTTGTAGTGTAGCTTGGGTTGTCGATTCCACAGAGACCAAAGAAGATACCTAAGATACACAACCTAAGGGATGGATTTTTGGATATGAAGTGGCCAACTTGGATTGATTTTGGATGGGTTTTAAAGATATCTAAAAGATTTAAGTGGATTCAATTTAAAAGAATGAGTTGATCCTATGTTATCACTCGGGATGGATTGGATGTATTTTCTTTTTAATGATTTCAATTTCTTAAATTTGAGATGGATTCATTTAAGGAGATAAAACAACATCATCACTTACTGGTTTAATGCCTACACCCTCTAATACTAATCACCTATACACTTGAAGGATCAAAGTTTTGAGCACTTCAAGGTAAAGGATCGTATTAGTACTTGAAGTGTGTGGCCTTAAATTCAACAAGGACGATGGAGTTTAAAAATCATCAAATAAAAATCCCAATTAAAGAAGTGATTATACATTAATTAGGTGATAAATAACATCCAATCCAGCCCCTTGCTACTGCCTTGGATCAACCCATAAGTGGGTTAGCCCTCCATTGATCCCATGGTTTCAATGGAAGCGGAAAGTAGACTCATAAGGGAGGAATGGAGAAGTAAAGAAAACAACAAAAATAAAATGATCACTCCACCGTTGTGTGAATAATTTCACAAGGGTTGGTGTGAATAAATTCACACCTTGATCCAACGGTATCAAAGTGATATTAAGAACAACAGAATAAGAGTAGAAGAAGAACTTTTATTAAGAAACTAAAGTGAATTGAACAACTTACATGTGAAAGACAAAATTGAGGCAACAAAAATGCAGCATATCATTACAAGTAAACAAAGCATCCAAGATCCTAAAATTCTTCACCACCACTGCCTTAAATAGGCATTTTGGGAGCCTTGGGTTGAGCCACCAACAGTACAAAGCATCTTAATTAATTTTGGTAGGCTATAGGTGGTGGAAATCTTGTGGAATTTGGACTTTTCCACGTTTGACCCGAGGTGGCAGCCAGTTTTCATCCACCGAACAGACGCGTCTCGAAGACCTTCGAGATGGCCGAATCAGGGTGGGACATAGAAGAAGAAAATGGAGCTCCGGATGTCTGCTAACCGGCTGTAAAATTTGGGCCCATTTGGAGTTGTGTATTCCGACATATGATCAAAATGGTGGACTGTTTTTCTGGGCCGCAGAATCTGGCCCAGAATTTTATCTCTAACTTGGGCCGCCTAAATGACCAACATGGAGGGCGAATTAGCATTAACTCCTGAAGAGTGATTTGTTACTGTACATGTCTTCTATCATCCCACGAAATTTGGGATTAATTGGGCCTGTATGTTGGGCCCCACAGTCTCATCAGTGGGCTGGTGTCCAATCTGCCTTCTCCAGAATTGCTTCCTTTCATTGCCAAATATCTCCATCATCCTCCATGAATTCTCCATTGATCCCTGAATCAAACATGTTCATATTTAAGTTTAGATCAATTTCCAAAAATATCAAATTAAAATATGTAAAATTAAATTCATTAAAATCAGATGAATCATTGGGTACTTTAAATGATGTTCAAAAATGTACCACATAATAGTGCATTTTAAGAAGGTATTACAATCATAATGTGAAATGGTGTTCAAAGTGTAAAATGCACTAAAATGGTGTTTATGAATAACAAATAACATGAAAATTAAGTATATTAACAATGAATATTAGCCTCATTTAGTGGCTAATCAATGGTTATTCCATGATTTTTTAAATTTAACTAGGATTGTTGAATTGATGATATGGGTGGTTATAAAGATATAAAATATTAATGGAATGTTAAATGGTTTATATGGTATGGTAGGCCCATATTCTTAAAGTTGATAAATGGATTTCATGACTGGCTATACTCATGGATAGAGAAGGTCGATGTGAGAGGATATAATCACATGGAATGAATGTTTAAATTGGATGCTTTGAATGAATGGTTTCATAGATTCCTTGGACTACTATCCATGGATCTGGAATGCAGTAGTGGATGCATTTGGTTAACTCTACCCACTATGTCATCATTCCATGGGATGCATTAGGCCTTTCTACCCCGTGGATCCGGCTTTTTTGGGATAACATAGGAATCTCTATTGCCTTGCTCTTAGGACCCCAACCAGTGCCCAACTGAGATTCCACCAGGGATTCCCATGGGACTCAATGGTATTAATTAAAAAATATTGATGTTATCAATATTTTCATGTCTTATTATATACTCCCTTTACTTATTTTATATGAAATGTGCATAATTTGTGTGAAATATTAATGTTTTAATACTATGTATAATTTTATAGCATTTTTAGAAGTAGTCCAATTGAGTCAGTTTATTATTTTATTTATAAATGTCACCCTATGTATAAAAATTTTGTGTTTATTAATTTTTAGGATTCATAACTCAATATAAAACATTTCATCAGAATGGATAATGGGCCAATTCATCCATTTGAAGGCCCATATGGACCACAAAAAATGACCCAAATAATTTGTGAAGAAACTGGACCATCCATGATGATTGAGTTATTGGTCTCACTCCCTAAGCCCATATTTTATGAAACATAACTATGTGTTATTGATTATCCAAAATAATCATGGATAGAAATTTCACGGCCCAACTCCAAGATCTATATGGCTCAAATAATGCCTTGAAGTTCATCCCACCATTTTGGTGGGGAATTAAAATCCAGACACTATTCATGACATATATCATGATGTAATCATCAAATCTTTCTGAAATGTTTTAGTGTAAAAGATAATATATTGGAAGACTAATTTTTGAATAAATAATTCATCTTTGAATGCATCTTCTTATTCAAAAATCTTTTCACATTTTGGACTTCAAAAAGATTGGATTGAAATGGACAGATTAAAATTGTTTAACCAACCAATCATAACTTTGGCTCCTTAAGTCCAAATGACTCCAAATTTTGAGATTGGTTGTCCAACATTATTATATAAAACATTGAACAAGGAGATGTCTCGATATTTGGCTGTTTGGATGTCTAAATCGTCGAGCCCAGTGGAGGGATAGATTGGGAATGCCAACAGTCCACTTTCTTGGGCTATAGATATGTCCCCCTCCTCTCCTTCAAAGGAGTTGTCATTTCAGAAGAGTGGAGCATCAATTGGAACGACCAAATCCTTTAAAAAGGCATGGATGGACCTTCCATATTCATGTTTTTAATAGATATATCTTTCCTCCTCTCTTTGTTTCCTTTTACTTTTGTGTTCTTCATTATTGTAATCTTGTAAGTCTTTTTTTTGTAATTCTGTTTTAAAGAAAGTTTCTTCTTCAATATCTCTTATTCTCATCAAAATTCAATAGTTTAATATTAATGTTCTTAAAATAGTTTAAATATATTTTAATCCCCTTCCCTTATTTTTCTTCATCATTCAATCAAAAGTCCATTTTTAATTCTCATCATTGTTCGTGTGTGTGTGTTCGACGCACCACTCTTTTCATATCCCTTACTTTTTCTTCTATTATTAAATTATCATCATAATAATTATAAACATATTATTAAACACCCAAATGTTTGAGTAAATCTCTCATTGGGGTGAGTTATAATTTAGGTATGTTAAGTGATTGAGAGATTTTGCTCGATGAATATTCTTTGAATTAACATTGTGTATGTTGGACTTAACATGTCATGGATTAATGACTTGTTTTGTTTTACATGTGGTTTCCATGGATTATTGGAACCATAAATACACCACCATCAACAATATATGATTGAGATTAGATCCTTAAGTTATGTTAAGTCTTGGATTAAATCCTTAACACTTATGAATTACAATCAATGTCAACTTGTGACATGGGTGTTAATTTAATGCAATATAAAGCAAAGCTCAAAGATATCACAAGCTTAAATACCTAAGGATGAACTCAACCAAATATTTATCAATTTGTTAAATCAAATATCATCTGTAAATTATTTCATAAGCTCTATAAAAAATCCCCCCAATCATAATACAATCAACTAAAAACAAATGACTATTAAAAAGTATCATCGTTGAGGATTCGACCCGAGTGCTGCTATACACAATAGCAGAGCATTAGAACATTGATCAGTCAATAGGTGACAATAGATCTTGCATTTTAAATGGTTCCCTTTCCGGGGATGGTGCTTTAAGTAGTCTTTAGTTTCTAGTTATTGTAAAAAAACAAAAAAGAAATTAAAAAATTTAAAAAAAACACAAAGTAAAACCATGCTTCCTCAAAAAAATCATAAACGGAAAACACAAAGAAAAAAATGTCTTCATTTTTCTTCCAAATCTCTCTAAATTCCTCGTAGCCTCCCAAAAAATCCCTTGTATTTTTTTTTGACCCTAAAATTGAGTGAAATATTCTCTGAATTAGGAGGAAGTTAAGAGATAATAAACTCATTCAAGAACCAGTCCTTGTCCAACCAGTTGAATTAGATATGGATAATCCTAGGGAACAAACACTTAAAGAACTTACTGCCCCTGATATGAATTACCAACCTCTTGGTATTCAATATCCAAAAATAGAGGTTGAATTTGAACTCAAATCGGGTTTGATTCATCTTCTTCCTCATTTCCATGAGTTAGCCAGTGAGGATCTGCATCTCCACCTTAAAGAGTTCCAAGTGGTGTGCCCTACCATGAAACCTCAAGGGGTTTTTTATGAAAAAATCAAACTCTGATCATTACCTTTATCCCTAGCAGAAACTGCTAATTCATGGCTCTACTACCTTCCTCCTAGTTCCATAACCACATGGAATGACATGAAGCAGCTATTTTTAGAGAAATTGTTTCCTGGTTCTCGTACTGCTTCTATCCAAAAGGAAATAAGTGGTATCTATTAGTTCAAAGAGAATCACTCCAGGAGTACTGGGAGAGGTTTAAAAAGCATGTTGCAACCTACCCACATCACCAAATTCCTGACCAAATCTTGATCCAATACTTCTATGAGGGGTTATTGTATATAGAAAGAACTCTCATTAATGCCACAATTGGCGGTGCTCTTGTTGGTAAAACTCCCACAGCTTCAAGAGATCTCATAAGTAACATGGCTACAAATACACAACAATTCCATACTCGAGCACATGCTCAAGTCAAACAAGCCCAAGATAATCAATCAATTGAGACTAACAAGATGATCGAGTGGATGAGTGAACTTATAGGTCTTCTGTGAAAACTAGATGTGGCTACCAAATCCCCAACCTCATCTTCTCCTCAATCAATGTTTCATAGACCTTTAAAAAACTGTGGAATCTGCAACTCTTCATCTCAACCAACTGACACATTTCCACAACTTCAAGAGGATCAATCTGATTCATCATGACCAATGGAGCTCAATGTAGCATATTCTCAACGGAACACCAAACCTCAACTATCAGGTCAGTTTGTTAGAATCTTCAACCAACCTCACTCTGAGCCCCTCTCTTCTTCATATAACCAAGTCCTTAGGTATGGTAATCCCATATCTCATCCCCCTCAATTCCCTCCTCAAAACCCAAACCAGTTTCAATACGGTCAAGCTGTTGGTAACTTCCAACAACCTTATCCTTTTATTCCTCAACCTCAAAGGAACAATACTCCTCCTGGATTCCATTATCCTAGTGAGCCATCCCAATTCCAAAACCAATACAATCGGTTTCCCAAGATAAAAAATCTAGGTAATCCCAATCTGGGACAGGCCGCTTTTTTCAAGAAATCATGGGAAAGTGTAGTGGAAGATCTTGCCTCCTTCCCCCGTTCTAGCCTCAAGAACATTGAAACCCAAATTGACCAACTTGCATCCCACCTTAGTCAGCAAAAACCATCCAATTCTTCCCAAATCCCAGCTCAACCATTACCCAACCCTAAGGGTAATATATGTGAAATTTCACTTAGATTGGGGAAGAAAATTTATATCCCTCAAGTTAAGTCCTACAAATCCCTTTTAAAATTTGACCTAGAAAATGAAAAGTAAAAGAAACTTGAACAGGAATCTAAAACCATTCTCTCACTACCATCTATTCCACTTTGGAATCCAATTCCATTTCCTCAAGCCATTTTTAAGCCAAAGAAGTCTTTTGAACCTGATCCAGAAATGCCCGACATGTTTAGACGTCTTGAAGTCATCATTCCCCTCTTATATACCATAAATCAAATTCCTAAGTATGCCAAGTTTCTCAAGGAGTTGTGTACCCAAAAGAGGCAACTTAGGGCCTTTGAAAATTTTTCCACCAAAGAGTCCATACCCATTAAGTGCAAAGATCCAGGGACCTTTACGGTTCCATGCCAAATTGGAACTTCCAACATTACTGATGCACTTATAGACCGAGGAGCCTCAATTAATGTCATGCCCAAATCCATATTCTCCATCCTTGGTCTAGGTCCCTTACATCCAATGGGTGTTGTCATTCAATTGGACAATAGAAGCACAACCAGTCCTCAGGGAATAATTGAAAATTTCCTTGTTCATGTCAATGATATTATCTTCCCAGCTGATTTCTATGTCCTTGACATGGAAAGTGAGATGAACTCTTCTTTGTCTTCGTTAATTCATAGAAGACCATTCTTAATGATATAGAGAACCAAGATTGATTTCTATTTAGGCATCTTAACCATGGAATTTGGTGACCAACTGGTGAAATTCAACATTTTCCAAGCCATGCGATACCCATTTGAGGATCAATCAGCATTCTCAATCCATGCTTCTGAGGACACTTCTAAGAGTCAATCGAACCCCATTCCATCATGTTCATCATGTTCTAATGAGAAAGGATCTTGTGAAATATGCACCATGATTAACCAAGTTATAAATGGTGGAGTTTATGTAGACCCCTCATTCATAGACTCCATCAATATAGAGGAACATGAAAACTCTCTTGAATCCCACATCAACTGTGATCTCTACTGCTCCACCTTGGAGAATATTAAGAAGAATGAATCTTAGGAAACCGAAGTCCCTTACTCCATTCCTATGTTTTCTAACTCACAAACGAAAGATGATACTGATCTGAAACCTCTACATGAACACCTAAAATATACATTCTTTTTCCATGACCACTCTTATCCTGTCATTATCTCTTCTTCACTTACTGAAACTAAGGATTCAAAACTTGTTCTAGTGTTAGAGGAAAACAAAAAGGCCCTAGTTTGGACCCTATATGACATGCCAGAGATCACCCTTGCTCTTTTCATGCATCACATCCATCTTGAGGAATCATACAAACCAATTAGACAACCACAAATAAGACACAGTCCACTCATACTTGAGGTAGTTAGGGAAGAGATCACCAAGCTTATTCAAGCTGGTATTATCTACCCAATTTCTGATAGTGAATGTGTTAGTCCAATTCAAGTTGAACCTAAAAAGGGTGGGAAAAGTGTTATAACAAATGAAAATGGAGAGGTAGTCACAACTCGAGTGAAGAACAAATGGCGTGTGTGCATCGACTATAGGAAATTGAATGTTGAAACAAGAATAGTTCACTACCCTATTCCATTCCTTGATCAAATTCTGGAACGATTAGCTAGAAAGTCACACTATTGCTTTTTTGATGGATACACTGGCTACTTCCAAATCCCAATCACACCTCAGGACCAAGAAAAGTCTACTTTCAGTTTCCCCTTCGGAACATGTGTATAGAGGAGAATGCCTTTTGGCCTTTTCAATGATTCTGAAACATTCCAAAGGTGTATGATGGGTATCTTTTCAAAATTCATTAAACACTACAGGGATGTCTTCATGGATGACTTTACCATTTATGGTGAGTAATTTGAATCTTTCTTGAATTCACTCTCTCTAGTCCTTAAAAAGTGTGTCAAGTGTAACCTTATGTTAAATTTTGAAAAATGTCACTTCATGGTGTCAAATGGTATTGTTCTAGAGCACATAGTTTCAAAAGATGGTATTGAAGTTGATCCTACTAAAATTGAAGTGATACAATCACTTCCTGAACCCACATATGTTCGAGACATCCATTCATTCCTCAGTCATTCATTTTTCTATCGGAGATTCATCCATAACTTCAGTAGGATTTATCTCCCACTCACTCAGTTGATTCGAAATTTGGTCACATTCTATTTTGATGAGGTTTGCAAGAAAGCCTTCATTGAACTCAAAACTGCTCTAACATCTGCACCAATAATCCTACCCCTAGATTGGTCCTTACCCTTTGAGTTGATGTGTGATTCTTCTAATAGATCCCTTGGGGATGTCCTTGGTCAAAGATGAGAAAAAAATCCTCATGTCATTTATTATGCCTCAAAAACGTTGGATGAAACTAAATCTCACTACACTGTCACTGAAAAAGAACATCTAGAAGTTGTTTTTTTCATAGATAAATTCCAACCCTATCCCTTAGGTTCCAAAATCATCATCTTCATAGACCATTATGCTATAAAGTTCTTACTCAAGAAATGTGATTCCAAACCGTGGTTAATAATATGGATCTCAATGGTCCAAAAGTTTGACCTTGAAATAAAAGATAGACCAGGAAAAGAAAACCCTATGAATGATCACCTGAGTAGACTTTATAATTTTTCTCATTAAAAAATCATTGATCCTAAATTCCCCACTGGGCACCTTTCATCTCTCACTCTAAAAATACCATGGTATTCCCAAATTTTAAATTACATGGTTTCTGGTGTTTTTCCTGAAATTTTTTCAAAATAACAAAAAATGAAGTTAAAAAGTGATTCAAAATACTATTTTTGGGAGGAAAATAATCTTTGGAAAACTGGGGCAGACATGGTAATTAAGAGATGTGTTGATGAAGATAAAAATTCCTCCATATTAGAATTTTTTCACTCACTTCCTAGAGGTGGCCACTTTAGACCACAAAGGACCTCCCAAAAGGTCCTAGACTCTTGATTCTTCTGTCCTTCACTCTTCAAGGACTCACATGAGTTCTGTAAATCATGCCCCACTTTCTAAAAGTTTGGCACAATTTAATAGAGAAATGAAATGTCCCAAAAACCATTAACTTTCTGTAGGATCTTCGATGTTTGGGGCCTCAATTCCATGGTACCATTTCTCCCTTCCTATGGATTCTTATACAACCTTCTTGTGGTTGATTATATTTCTAGGTGGGTCGAGGCCAAACACAATATAAAGGATGATTCCCAAACTATTAGTGAGTTCCTAAAGACACACATCTTCCCACAATTTGGGACACAATGTGCCTTGATATGTGACATAGGAAACCATTTTTGTAATAGAACCATGGAATCTGTTTTGAAAAAGAATGGGGTTGTACATAAAATGTCAATTGCATATCACCCCCAAACAAATGGAATGGATGAACATTCTAATAGAGAAGTGAATGGAGTTCTTGAGAGAATTGTAAAACCCACTAGAAATGACTGGCCAGAGAGACTTGGTGAAGCTCTTTGGGATTATCGAACTGCCTATAAAACACCAATTGGGATATTCCTTTTAGGATAGTTTTTGATAAAGCATGTCATATACCAGTTGAAATACAACATAAGACTTTTTGGGAAATGAAAAATTGTAATTTTGATTGTGAAAAATATGGTGAAGAAATATTGTTGAAATTGGCTGAACTAGAGGATATTCGACTTGAATCCAATGAGAATTGTAATCTGTACACAGAAAAGGCTAAGCTAATCCATGACAAACACATCCTAGGAAAGGTATTCAATGAAGGTGAAAAGGTATTTCTCTTCAATTATCGATTTTGGCTTCACCAAGGTATGATTAATTCTCATTGGGAATATCCTTTTATTGTTTCTCATGTTTACCCATTTGGTGCAGTGCAAGTCCAAGACCCCTCTTCCGAAAGTACATTCATGGTTAATGGACATCAGTTAAAGGATCACCATGAGAGGACGCACAATCCAGGATCAACATCGACTTCCAATAGATCCTCATCTTCTATAGTCAACCCACCACTAGATGTATATAGAAACCCACCAAATCCAGACCAATGGGTAACTTTTTCCCTTTAACTCATCGTCTCTCTCTCTCTCTCTCTTTCTTCTTCTTCCTCCCTCATTCTCATTTTTTACCACTTTCTTTATCAAACCATTTCTTTTTCTCTTCTCTTTTGTGTGAGTGTGTCTTTATTAAAAACTAAAAAACAAAAAAAAATTCATCATAACAAAAAAAATACAAAAAAATAAAGAGTCGTTCTTACTCACCTTACAATTTTAAAATTTTGGCCAACCATTTTGGGGAGTCAAAAAACATTATTTCATCTCAATCAATTTCTGGTTTCTTCATATATTTGGATAAAGAATATTGTGTCAAAACCAAAAAAAAATAATGCTTAATTTTTGATTTGGAAAATAATTTTTCTCACCCTTGACGAACAACATTTTCTTTCATGCTAAGGCCACCTATGCCCATCTTTTCAAAAGTTCTGTTTTTCACCACCATTTGTGAGTATTGATTTTTTAGACCTTTGTGCTGAATTTTTTTCTTTAGTGTGAATTAATATGATAGAGGAATTTTTTGAACCACATGATAATCACAATAGATAAATAACCTCTCATTTCCCTTACATTAATCCTCCTTTTGAAAGCCCCTTAGAGCCTATGAAAACATTTTCTTTGATAGCCACATTACAATCCCAATACCTTTTCCCACCCAATATCAACATGGATTTTCATTGCATATTTTTTTTGAAATTTAAGTGTGGGGGGGGAATGGATTTCATTTTGGGTACCCATTATTTATTTCCCCTTATTATCATATAGTTTAGGGAAAGAATCCATTTCAGTGTGGGGGAGAGGTTGTAATTCAGTGAGTTTTGGGGAATGTAATGTACTTTCATTTATGTAATTTTGTAAATTTTATTGACAACTGTTCAAAAAATCAAAAAAAATCAAAAAATCAAAAACAATGCAAATAGAATAGGTTGTGTCTTGGGTGGGTCAAAAATCACTCTTCCTCAACTTTTTATCTTGTTAAAACTATTATAATTACTATCGTGAGAAGATCAATCATGGGTTGGGAGATGAGTGTGAGATCTATTTCAAGTTTAACTTTGGAAAAATGCAAATAAAACAAAAAAAACAAAATTTATGAACACTTATGTCATCGCGATATGTTTTGTGTTTTGTAAATATTCCACCTTTTCATTCCCTTAAAATTTTCTTCCACTTTTGTGTCTTCATTCAGAAAATCGTTCCCCGGTAAATATGTGTTTCAATTTCATTCCATGTCTCATTTCAAAAATAAATGTGCATTGCTTTCTCCATTTTAGTGTTTTACCCCTTTTTCCTATCTTTTGGATATCATCTTCCTACCGTCCCATAACCACAGAAAAACCCCTAAAAAGACCATGTGATTCTTGTGTACTTTGGAAGCGGAGTGGATGTTGAGATATCTTTCAAACTCTGTGATTTTTACTTTTGGTTGGTCAATGAGTGAAGCTCCATAAATTAATTATATCATCTCGAGAGGATTAAGTATTTTGTTCCACCATTTTAAATTTCTAAATTTAAGAATGAAAAAATGAATTGTTTTTGGAACATTGTTTCTGTAACAACTTGTGGTGGAATTCAATATTTATGAGTGAAGTTTTCTAAGCCTCTCATTATTGGGGAAAACAAAATTTTAATATTTGTTGGTGAGTGAAAATGATTATTTCATGTTTTTATATATGTTTCACATGAGAGAATGCACAAGAATAAGTGTGGGGGAATTGATGTTATAAATATTTTAAAATCCTATTATATACTCTCTTTACTGATTTTATATGAAATGTGCATAATTTGTGTGAAATATTAATTTTTTAATGCTAAGTATGATTTTTGAGCATTTTTAGAAGTAGTCCAATTGAGTCAGTTAACTATTGTTTCTATAACTATCACCCTACTAATCCGAATTATGTGGTTCTTATTTTTTAGGATTCCTAACTCAATATAGAACATTTCATTAGAAGGGATAATGGTCCAATTCTTCCATTTGAAGGCCCATATTGACCACACAAGATGACAAAAATAATTTGTGAAGAAACTGGACCAGCAATGATGATTGAGTTACTGGTCTCACTCCCGAAGCCCATATTTTATGAAACTCCACCATGTGTTCTTGATTATCCAAAATAATCATGGATAAAATTTCCAGGGCCCAATGCCAAGAAAAAATATCCCAAATAATGCCTTGAAGTCTAGCCCACCATTCTGGACGAGAATTAAAGTCCAGACACAATTCATGACATATCTAATGTTGTAATCATCAAATCAAGATGATATTTTCAAGGTAAAAGAGGAGATATATGTATCCTACTTTTTTGAAGAAATAATTTGGATTTTAAGGAATATTACTATCCGAATATCCTTTCAAATTTTGTACTTTAAAAATATTAGATTGAAATGGGCAGATTTAAATTATTTAATCAACCAGCCATAACATTGTCTCCTTAAGTCTAAATGACTCTAAATTTTTATATTGGTCAGAAAACATTATTATCTAAAACTTTTTAGTAGGAGATGTCTCAAGATCCAACACTCTTGATGTCTAAATCGTCAAACCTAGTGGAGGAATAGATTAGAAATACCAACAGTCCACTTCCGTGGGCAATAAATACATCCCCCTCCTCTCCTTCAAAAGAGATGGCATTATAAAAGAGAGGAGAATCAATTGGCATGACCAAATCCTTGAAAAAGGCTTGGTATGACCTTACATACTCAATTTTTTACTTGGGATACCTTTCATCCTCTCTTTATTTCCTTTTACTTTTGTGTTCTTCATTATTGTAATCTTGTAAGTATTTTTTTTATTCTATTTTAATGAAAGTTTATTCTTCAATATCTCTTATTTTCATTCAAATTCTCTTTCTTAATATTAATTTTCATAAAATAGTTTAAATGCAGTTGAATCCCCTTCTCTTATTTTTCTTCCTCATTCAATCGAAAGTCTATTTTTAATTCTCATCATTGTTCATGTGTGTGTGTTCGACGCACCACTCTTTTCTTATCCCTTTCTTTTTTTATTCTATTCGTAAATTATCATCATAATAATTATATCCAGATTATTAAACACCAAAATGGATGAGTAAATATCTCATTGGGGTGAGTTATAATTTAGGTATGTTATTTGATCGAGAGCTTTTTCTCGATGAATATTCTTTGAATTAATAATGTTTTTGTTGGACTTAACATGTCATGGATTAATGACTTGTTTTGTTTAACATGTGGTTTCCATGGATTATTGGAACCATAAATACACCACCATCAACAAGATCTGATTGAGATTAGAACCTTATGTTAAGTTAATGCTTGGATTAAATACTTAACACTTAGGAATTCCAATCAACATTAACTTGTGACATCAGTGTTAATTTAGTGCAATATAAATCAATGCTCAAGGATATCACAATCTTAACTACATAATGATGAACTCAACCCAATATTTATTAATTTTTTAAATCAAAAATCATCCATAAATTTTTTCATAAGCTCTGCAAAAATACCCAATTAGAATACCATCAACTAAAAACAAACGACTATTACAAAGTATCATCGTCAAGGATTCGACCCGAGTGCTACTATACACATTAATAGAGAATCGGAACTTTGACTGGTTGATAAGTGACAAAAGGCCATGCATTTCATTGATCCGTGGATATGGGCCTCCATGGTCAATATATATTACATGGATGTCATGGTACATGACACTTTGGATATAGCCCTTGTGGTCTACACATCACTATACGACGTGGTCGTGGGATATTTTACTTCTTTATACATAGTTATTGTGGGTTGCATAATACAGACAGATTTATGAAGTGTCCATGTGGCATGCTTACCTTTCTTTTAGTTTTCCTATTAGGAGATGACTCATTTTCTAGTATCCTTGAGGGCTGATTGATTTTACATACTACTATAGACTTATTCAAGGTACATATGCACTTACATTACAGGTTGTTTACGCTTTCTAGAACTTTTGTATATTACTGTTAGAACTGTATAGACCTGGGGTGGTTGCCATCTGGGATGTTTATCTCATGTCCTATTTGGGCTGCCTTAGGGACCCAAATTGATTTTTTGGTTATATGTGACGATATCGGCAAGAGCCTTGGTATAGGTTGTTGACTGTTGCTTTAGAGTAGGGGATCATAGGACCAAGGTAAGGCTTGCAATGTTGGGATACCTTTTTGGTCGTTTGTTATTTTTGGGACTTGTATTTTATTATAATACCATGTTCTATTCTGAATACATTCTAGATACTTGTACCATCCATATCATTTTGAATATGAGACATTTTTTGTTATTGATATGCATTCTTGTATTTATTGCCTTACTTTCAGTTGAATACTATTTATTTCACATCTGTTATTTACTATATGTTTTGAATTCATCTCATATACTATGGTAATGAGGGAGCAGTCTCCCCAATGACTCACTAAGGACCTCGGTGCTAGTCGGAATCTTCTGGCATTTGGGGAGATGCGCTTGACGCCTTGTGACCAATTGGGATCGAGGAACCATTTCGAGTGGCATTCAGGTCCAAGACATTATAATGTGGAATCTAATGAGTTTTTTATTCATTGATGTACATTTTGGTGACATTAAAAAGGGATAAAAAGTAAATTTATTTTGGTAATAAACTTTTCTCAGGGGTATCCACCCCACGTATAGGGAAAATCCATATTTCATCAAATTTAGTTCTGATTTTCTAGATTTTGACTATTATAGTTGTTTCGATTTCACTGTTGGGTGATGTACTTGATTTATTCTATTACTATAGATGTAATTTATGGTTTTATTTTAGTTATAACCCGATGATATGAGGGTGTTCCATATAATACATCATATAGACACTTGTTAGAATCACATGCCATGCATTATGTCATGTCGTCTAGGATGCATTAGATATTTCATGCTATTGTGACAGTTGATGTGATAGTTGTGCTTGATATTGTGTTAGTTGGGTGCAGTATATAAAGGTGTGTTGTCATATTCTATTTCATAAGGAGTATGGGCCCTTATGAATTGGGAAATGACACATTGATGGAATGTCAAATGTTAAATGAGCTTGTTTCATGTATGGTTTGTATATTGGTGTTAAAAAATGTATAAACATGGTTGGTTGCTTAATGGGATGTTTATCTCACACCATGTCTAGGCCTACTTGGGGACCAAAATAGAATATATGGGTTTTAGTGATAATTTTGGAATGTTCCTTAATATAGGATGTTAACTGTGGATTTGGAGCATGGGAGTATAAGATTAAGCTGAGGTTTGTGATGCTGGGATACATTTTCTATCTTTTTTCATTTTGGGACTTGTATTGTATTATATATCCATGTTCTGTTCTGGATGATTTATATATATTTGTTCCATAAAAAACATATTTTATATGAGACATTTCAGGTTATTGATATGTATTTTTTTCATTCATGCCTTACTTTCAGTTGACTGCTGTTTTTTTCACTTTCGCTATTTACTACATCTCTTGGCTTCTTCTGTGATACTCTGGTAACGAGGTAATAGTCTTCCCGATGACTTTCCAAGGCCCTTGCTTCTAGTCAGCAGCCTTTGGAATTTGGGGAGATATGCTTGAGGCCTTGTGACCAACTAGGATTGTGGCACCATTTTGGGTGGCATCTGAGTCTGGGATGTTATAATTATACTTTCACATGATTGTGAATTGTAATATTAACATTTTAATGAATGAGTACGATAGATTAAACCTATGATCGCAATATTATGCATCAAAATGATGATTATTAGTGATTTTAAAAAGAATATTATTTCTTATTCTTATGATCCCACATTCCTAGGATAAAACTATTAAGTGATTATTACTATATTAACACGGATATTGATCAGCTTCTGGATATGACTTGATTTTGGAGTTTGTGATCTATATTTTATACATATGAATTTTTTTTCAGAATATTAAAATTATAAAGTTTTCATACTATTATGATCATATTATACTCTCTTGTGATTGATATCTCCCATGTATACCCTTACTAAGAATCTGAGGTCAGCCTTCCCTCGTTTCCCTCCCTGGGTTTTGATGGATGTATTTAAGAGTGATATGTCTATGAGTGTAATAAAATGAATATATTTGTTTGAGATGTTTAATATAATTTAATAAATATTTTTATAATGTATTTAGAATATAAAGTCATAAAAACATTATGATCCTTGGGTGTGTATATCCATTAGGTATTTTGAATATTTAATTTAAATGAAGTCATATTTATTCTTATTTTACCTGAGTCACCATAGTTATTGTAGAAACACAAACTCTAGAAACCCATAACTAGTGTCTAATTAATTACACTCTCATAAGATATAAGGGATCACATATCCAATGATTTATTAATTAACTAGTCTTTAAGAACCATATAAACACATGATTCCCATATTATATTGGAAATTTAAAAAAAAAATAAAAAACTCTTGAACATCCTTAATATAATTCATAATATCCTTGATAATATATAGGGGAAAGGAAAATGGGTAAGGGTGAGTGTAGGAAATCAGTAAGGGTGACATAGAGAATAATATAACATGATTAACTTTGGATTAATCATTATATCATGGTAAATAACTGAAAATACATGCCATGTAATCAACAACATGGTTAAAAAATGCATCCATGGATAATATCAATGAATTAATCTGATGGTTAGGTATAAAAAATTTTAATACCTCTAAATAAAAAGAAAATATAGCATAAAATATTCATAGTTCATTACACACATATTCATCCCATATATTAGTCAATGAAGTAGATGTACGACCCCTTGAATGCAAGTCAAGTAAAGAAACCCCTTACTTAAAGTTAGACTTATGTTAGAAGCTCTTTTAACCACTTGTAAAATAAATTTATATTTATTTTAGTTATTTTAAAAAACCATATATTTTTATATAATATCATATATGATATATTTATTTCATTTTATGGACTTTTTGTTAACGATCATTTATTATCATCATTCTTTCACATATTAACAAAATCATTTTTCATGCTAGTTTTGATTCAGTAATCAAGGTATTTATATATATAAAGGTTATATCATATCTAGAAAAATAAAAATTATATAAAAATCATAAATATTCATTATTTATATATTAAATACTATCTATGAGTAATGGACATGAAAAATGAATCACATTGCATCACAGAGATGATAAGTCCTACGTATGCACGTGCAGTGTTATATTTTTTAATATGTGGAAGGGTAAAGAATTATATGATATATTATACATAATTTTTTTATTTCATAATTATCTTATATATTAATTTTTTCCATATATATGATAATCTATTTAAGGCAGTAATGGAAAACAAAATACATCGGTTCACGAGGCGGTAGTTCATCATACAGACAAGTGATGGTTTTATTTTCCATTTTGATGGAGAATGAGATGGATTCATATTTTACCATCAAAATAATAACATCTAGGTATATGGGATATACTAGTGTTATTATATTGGAATCGTAATGACATAATTAGTTGTTACAGAAGAAGATTAAAAAAGAGTGTTCTTAATGAAGAGGATTACCTATTCTTTGAAATAAACCATTTAGATCTCCTTTGAAGGGAACTAGGGCTGGTATTCTGGGAATAAAAAATATATATATAACTTAGATAAATATTATGAGAAGATTTTTTAGTTGGTTATTATTCATATATGTTTCTCTATGTTATGTATAAAAGATAACATAGGTTTTTATTTTTATAGTGAATGAAAGGACACACATGGAATGAATTAAAATATTTTAATATATTGAATTTATTTTTAGGTGAATGAGGAACAATGTGACCAGAATATTTAGGATAATATATTATGTTTTTTAAATTAAACAAATAAATAAAATTTGGTTAGTTTTATGTTGTATTTTAATACATATGTTTTTCTTTAACCTCTTCATTAATGTTTTTTATCTAAATCTGTAGTAATATGGGTTCCAATCATAATGTGTAATAATTTTACATATATGGTATAAATTTACTAATAAGTGAAAAACATATAAAATTATTGACAATTTATGATCCTACTTATCGTTTTTAAATATTTTTATGATTTTTAAATTATTTTATTAAATTTTATTTGTCATAAAATAACATTAATGTAAATTTTTGAACAATTAATTTAATATTACATTGAAGACATATAGAGAATGAAGGTATATTAAAATAATAATTTTAACTATATAAAAAAACAATAAACTCTTATTTTTTTGAACTGTATTTCATCTCAAAACCATTTGTTTTAATGTATTTAAAATTACTTATTTTCATTTTTCCATTACCTTCACAAACACTGTGTTAGTATTGCGTAAGCATTTAAGGTAATAATCACACAATTAGAAATAATATATAAATTAACATAAAGGATATATTTATATATTATGTTCTATATATTTTTTTATTCATTCACAATTATTATTTACCAAAATCAATGTTATCGAAACTTATTTAATTTGTTATTCTAACCTTTTCTATCCTTGTGTAGGCATTACACAATAGTATTCAGAAGTCACATGTTCTATAACTCTGAAATTCATATATATCAATAAAATGCATAAATAATAATTTTTATACATAAATAATTTAAATCAAATACTTCTTCTTTATAACATATTATCTTTTGGGCATAAAACATGGCTTTTCTCAAGCCGCTCAAGCACTGCGTCAACGTTGAAACTGATTTCCATATTAATCTTGGAATAAATTATAATGTATATGTTTTGAATTATTTTTGTTTAATGAATATATTATCTTATCTTATATGAAAAATTCCATATGAATAATAAATTTTTATATCATATTTTTTTCATGGTGATATTAATAAAGATAATGAATTTCATAAAAACATTATTTTCTATTATTCAAAAAAATTGAATTTGTTAGAAAAATATAAAAAATATCATATGATTAATTTTAATTGATAAATATAAAAATAAATACCATTTCATCACATTTAATTCCTATAAGTGATATATATTACCTTTAATATGAATGCATAAAAAGCAAAAAAAAAACAGATTTTATAAAAATAACATTTTTACAATCCAAAATGATCTTATACCAAAATAAAGTATAAAGAAAATTCATATATTATTAATTACATTATTTAATTATAAAGGATACATGTCATAAATTAAGATCATATTTATATCATTATGTGGATATTTAATTAAATGAAATGATAGTTTTATAAAAAAACCACTATTTTTCACTATTCATGGGAATATAAATTTTTTCAGAAAAATCATAAATTATCACCCAAATATAATTTTAAAATTCCAATGTAAATATTGGTAATAATGGGACATAATAATTTTTCAATAGATTATTATGGTTCTATTATATTATGGTTTCATGTAAATCATGATGTCAAACAAGTTATATTTTTTATAGAGGAATATATATCATAAAATCTCTTAGTGATTCATTCTAACCCCTTATATGAATTTCTCCTAAGAAATTCCATCAGCATTATAGAATCAAATAAGGATACTTCTACCACATCCCATCTTTACATTCCCACATACTTCTTAAAATTTATGGTTTCTAACACAAAAAATTGTAACACCTTGAGGATTTACAAATACATTCAATGAAATGAATGAAACACTATGTCTCTGTAAAAAACATTGTTTTAATTAGATATTTATAACCATGCTGTTAAACTAATTTTTTTCCACTTCTGTGTTTTGAATTTTGAAAATATGACAAACACGGTTGCATTCAGGTTGTTTCTTAGTGTCTGATAGAAGAAATATAATTTTTAGTGAATAGTAACCTACTCTTATGGATAGTAACAATCCATTATGAATAGTAAATATTCCAAAATAATATTAACCTCACCCTTTAATGTATTAATATAATTTAGGCATCTTATAAGTGATAATATGATCATCGTAAAAATATTTCTTTTTTTCAATATCATAAATAATTAATTTAAATTAATAAATTAATTTAAATGAAAATGTATTTTTCTATAAGGTGTTCATAAATTATTAATTGTATTTCTTATGGTTTTATGAAAATTTTAAAAGACCTTATCTAATTTTAGAAAGCATTATAAAATCAGTTATAGTTTTAAAATCTGTAATTTTCAAGTAAATTGGGATTAAAATTAAAAATTAAATTAATCATACTTATAAAATTATTTTTTAAAAATGGAACTAATATTTGGATTCTACACATTGATAAATGGTTGGGGTGAATTTTTTGGATTTTTCTAAAATTCAGGAATTCTTGGTTAATAGTAAAATACAATAATTTACCGTATAAATACATTAATATTTAAATCCACTATTAATGACATCATAAGTGATGTAAGAACCCAAATCTCGTCCCCAAATGAACATATTACTAGTTTTGGTCTTATAATCAACATTATTTCTGGTCATCAAGGAAATTAATAAATGAAGGAATTAAATTTTATGAAAACCCTCCTCTCCTCCACTGTAAATACCACCCCTCCTTACATGTTCTCTTCACTCCTCTCAAGCCTTGTGCCTTCCCTAAATTTTGACCAAATATCTCCCCATGCTCCCCCTAAACATCCTACATACATTGGTTATTTAAAAAGACCAAATCATTTCCCCTTAATAGGCTCTTATGGAAGGTTGATTCAAGAGGTAAAAATCCTCTTTTATTTTATTTCATTTTTAAGTTCTTTTCATCTCTTTTATTTCCTAAACTATAATCATACAAATGGTATTAAAAATAATGTAACATAGATGTAAAATAATTTTTTATTATAATGGGATAATTCATTATCATCTCTCATTTCCCAACCATTAATTTGAATGAAATGAAATCACCATTTGAGATGTGTTAATTTACCACATTCAAGGATGATGGGTTATCAATTTCTATTACTACCTTAAATTCTATTCATGAAACCTTTTTTATGGTTGAAACATACTATTAAAATTTATTTTATATTATGTGATGTTCTAGAATCCTTTTTTTCTCACATGAGGTAATATAATAATACACAATAAGTTAATTGTGAGCAAAATCACAAAAAATAATTCAAGCATTTATCATTAATGTTTTGTATAATGATTAACCTTCAATAAGAATAAAAAAATGAATTTTATAACCACGTAATATAATAGATGTTCAATAATGTCATATAAAATCAATTTTTTACATCCACTTTCACCTTACATATTTATCCATTCATGGAAATAAGTAAACTGATCATAAAAACCAAGAAAAAAACTGACCCGAACAATGAAATTGAACCACTTAACTCATCAAGAACGTCATGAATGATCATAAAAAGGATAATATAAATATTTTTCATATATAATAGGTTCTTTAATTATTAATCAATGAAACTAATTTTATTATTCATGTCATTAATATCAAGTGGAGAACTCCATTGTCCATAAGGTAAGGGATCCTCTCTATTTCACTTTTATTCAAGATTATCCTCTTTGTTATTCCCTTTTATGTGCAATTTATAGTGATGGTTTATGATTACACACCACCCAAAAAATTTCCTCACGATTTTTAAATTATTATTAACCCCTTTTCTCCCATTAATCCCTCTTAAGTACACATGATACCTTGCCGATATTCTGTAAGTGATTCAACCTGAAACTCTTTTATTCCTTCAGGTTTATTTATCATTATTTTTACCTAAATAAGGTTATCTATTCATATTATTTCTCTCTTATACATGATATTTGAATGTTACAAAAATAATGAAATTTTTTCTATTCTTCATTATCTTTCATGGATATAAATGTTTTTAAGTGATTCCCACCTCAATACTTCCTGATTAGAAAACTTGTTTTAAGGGAACTTCCAGAATTCTTACCCTATTTCATGTGCACCATATTATCTATTTTAAGACACAATTTTCTTTATATAGTAATAAATTTTATTTTAAAATTCATACTAATTCACTTCTGATTTTTTATAAATGATTTTTCCCTTTCCTATTTTAAATTTTCTATAGTATTTTCCTTAAAACCGCTCAAAAATACTTTTGTGCTAAACGTTTTTGAATAATTTTCTTACATGTGGCCACTTATACTTGAAATCACTTACAATAATACATTCCTATTTTCACTTATTAAGTTACTTGTATATTTTATATCATTTCTTTCATGGAAAGCTTTATTATACAACCAATTTTTATGATTTATAACATGATTGTGGCACACAATTCATTACATGGGTAACCCTTATGTTTATGTAAGATTGATTATGTTTGATTATTTATGTGGAAAAAATATTCATGAAACTTTAAGATGGGTGCTCCCAGATAATTCTCCAATGCATTGGGTAATGTTAAGTCTCATGATATGTTATGTATGATCGTCTTGGCGGTTAGCTTTGGCTTGTGCTACTATGTGAAACGATCTTAGCAATTTTCCTTGACTCATACAGAATTAATGTTTTATGATTCTTCCACATTTCTATGACTGCATGTTTATATGATTCCATGTTTATATGATAAGGTTCCATATGTTACATTCTTTTTTACATAATCATGTTATTCCTTCTATTCCTTGTGCTAATGCTTTATTTTTATGGTTATTCCCTTACTGGGATATTTAGCTCTTCCCTTTGTTTATGTGTTCCCCAGTGTACCCTATATAGATTATTGAGCACAATGGAAGTTAGGATATGAATTTTAAGATTAAATAAAGAAGTTTTTTTTAGACTCATGGTTTTGGCTTTATGTACCTATTGTTCAAAGACAAAAGACTTACCATTCCATGGTTTGTGTCTGATGTATATATATTCTTAAAATCATGTAATGTTATGTGAAAAGGCTAGGGTTGCAAAAGTTGGTATCAGAGGATGGTTTAGTTATATTTGGAGATTAGTAATGGAGAACTTTATTAAGAACCATATAAATGAGATGAAGTATAAAAAACATCCATAACTTTTGGTAATTATAGAGTAATTTGTTTATCAAGAAAATATATACCTTTCTAGATACACAAAATGTAAAGGTGGATTTGGAAGTGATTTAACTAGGATTGAAAAGTACAACAAGGAGTTTCGGGCCTGACCCAGGGTATCCTAGTAAATGAAAATGGGTCTTGATGCAATCTTGGTTTGACACTCATAGGGGATATGTTTTGGTAAATTCATGATATTAGTATGAAACATTATTAATGAAACAAAAAAATCCCATAAGAATATATGTTAGGAACAAAATCTAGGATAACCTAGATTGGAACCTATGGAATGATAAAATAAGTTGTACATTTCCATTATAAGTTTATACTTTTATGTTTAAATTTTCCTTATTTATTCTTATTAACTAAGTATTCAAACCATCACTTGTTTCCACCTAAGTATGTAAAACCAAATTTCAATAGATAAATTTCATAAGGGGGGAAGAATTTAACACCCTGAGGATTTAAAAATAAATATAATGAAATGCATGGAACAATGTGTAACTTTAAAAGAATACTTTTTTAAGGAAATATTTATAACCTTGCTGTTAAACTAAACTTTTCCAAAATTGTATTTTGAATTTCGAAAATCTGATATACATAGCTGCGTTAAAGATATTTTTTGGGGTCTGATGGATCAAACATAATTTGTATGAATATTATTCTACCCTTATGAATAGTGACATACCCTTATGAATAGAATTATGACCCTTACTTATATTGAATCGTCATAAAGAATAGTAACCTCACCCTTGAATTTATAAATAAAATTTTGGAATCTTATAAGTAATAATATCATCATAGTAAAAGTATTTATATTTTTTTAAGTCATAAATAACCAATTAAAATTAATTAATTAATTTAAAATAAAATTTATTTTCATAAAATGTGTTCATAAATTATCAATTTTTAATTTTCTGGTTTTAAGATAATTTTAAAATACATTATGTTATTTTTGAATGCATTATAAAATCATTTATTATTTTAAAATCTGTATTTTTCATATAAATTATGATTTTAAATAAAAAATAAATTAATAACATTTATAAAATTATTTTTGAAAAAAGGAGTTTGTTTATTAATTCTACATGCCAAAAAAGTTTTAGGGGGAATTTTTTAGATTTTTTTAAATACATGAATTTGTGGTGAATAGTAAAACAAATTAATTTACCGTATAAATACATTATAATTTAAATCCACTATTCCTGATATCATAAGTGATGTAAGCACCCAAATCACGAACTCACATTCCAATATTACTATTTTTGGTCATCGAATCATCTATATTTCTGGTCTTGGGGGAAATTAATAAACTATGGAATTAAATATTTTGCAAAACTTCCTATCCTCCACTATAAATACTACCCCTCCATACCTCTTCTCTTCACTTATATAAAGCCTTTTGCCTTCCATAAATTCTTCTCTATTCTCTCCACCAACTCCATCCCCACTTATAACAGCCCTTTGTCTCCAAAAAACACCAAATCATTTCCCCTTAAGAGACTCTCAAGAATGGTTGATTCAAGATATAAATTTTATCTAATCTTTTATTTAATTTTTATGTTCTTTTGTTCTCTTTTCTTTCCTAACTTATACTAATACAAATGGTATGAAAACCCTAGTAACATACATGTAATATAATTTTTTTATAATAGAATAATTCATTATCATCTCCCCTTTCCCCACATTATATTTTAATGAAATGAATACATCATTTGAGATGTGTTGATTTAACACATTTAAGGTCGATGGGTTTTCAATTTTTATTACAATCATCAATTATTGTAATGAAATAATTATTATGATTAAAATAATCTATTAAACATTTATTTTATCTTATTTGATGTTCTGTAATATTTTTTCTCCCATGATGTAAAATAATAATAAAAATAAGTTAATTGAAAAAAATCGCGAAAATTAATTCAAGAGTTTAACATTAATATTTTATATAATTATTCTCCTTCAAAAAAAAAATAAAAAAAATGAATTTAATAATATTTTAATCTCCTTTGTGTTCACTGACTTAATATAACATTTATTCTACACAACTACTTTCAGGTTACGTGTTTCTCTGTTCATGAAAATAAGTAAACAAATCTTTAAAACCCCAAAAACAGACAGACCTTAACAATGAAATTAAACAAATTAACTCATCAAAAAGGACATTAATGAACATAAAAAGTTAATAATAAAGATTTTACATATATAATAGGTTTTTTAATTATTAATTAATGAATGTAATTTGATTATTTAGGTCAATAGTATCTACTGGAGAACTCCATCAGACTTATGGTAAGGGATCCTCTCTATTTTACTTATATTCAAGATTATTCTCTTTGTTATGCTCTTTTATATATAATTACTAGTGATGGGGTATGATTAATAACCTCATTCATATTATCTTCAGGAAGTTTAAATGATTACAACCCCCTTTTCTCTCATTAGACACTCTTTAGTACACATGATACCATGCTGATATTTCGTAAGGGATTCAACCCAAACCACCTTTATTCATTCAGGTAAACTTATCATTCTTTTTACCTAAATGAGGTTATATATTCTTCTTATTTTTATCATAAAAATGATATTTGAATTTTACAAACTCATATATCAAGTTCCATTCATCATTCTCTTTTGGGGACATACATGTTTTAAAGTGATTCCCTCCTCAATACTTCCCATTAAGAAAACTAGTTTTGTGGGAACTTCCCAAATTCGTACCCGATTTCAAGTGCACTCTATCTTCTATTTTTAGCCACCACAGTATTTATAAAATAATTATTTTTTAAGACCTTCCTGGTTTACTTTTTATTTTTTATAATGGATTGTTCCCTTTTCGATTTTAAAATCTCTATAGTATTTTCCTTAAAACTGGTCAAATGTATTTTTATGATAAAATATCTTGAATACTTTTATTATATGTGGTCAATTATACTTGAAATCACTTTCCATGATACATGAATATTTCCCATTATGAATGCCCTTTTATATTTTTGTTCCTTTCTTTTATGGACTCTTTTACAATATGACCATTTGTTATGCTTTATGACATGATTGAGGAGCCCAATTCATTCCATGGTTAACCCTTAAGTTTATGTAAGATTGATTATGTGTGATTAATTATATTGAAAAAATATTCATGAAAAGTTAATATGGGAGCACCCAAATAGCACTCCATTGACTTGGGTAATGTTAATTCCCATGAGATGTTATGCACGACGTTCTTGGTGGTTAGCCTTGGCTTGTGCTACTATGCGAAATGATCTTGGTGGTTATCCTTGACTCATACTAAAGTCATGTTTTATGTTACATCTACATTTATATGACTCCATGTTTATATGATTCTAGTTTTATATTTTAAGGATTCATATTTTACATTCCTTTTTATATCATCATTTCATTCATTCTATTCTTTTGGATAATGCTTTGTTCTTATGGGTTTTCCCTTACTGGTCTATTTTTCTCATCCCTTTGTTCATGTGTTCCCCAGGGTACCCTATGCAGATGTTTGAGTGCAATGGAAGTTAGGAGATCAATTTTAAGATTAAATAAAGAATAGTTATTTAGCTCCATGTTTTATGTTTTATGTACCTATTCTTCAATGTCAGTAGACTTCCCGATAATTTAATTTGACTACGATTTATAATAATTCATCAAATCAAGTAATTTTATATGAAAAGACTAAGGTATCTATAAAATTTACCAGATGTGTGGACATGTTTTGTAGAACATTCATTTTATGATCCAATATCACCATTGATTGTTCCTCATTTGATAGATCTTGTGCTAGCAGTATGACTTCATATTTATGTTCATGTAAGGAATCAAGATTGTACTTCCTGAATAAAGAATAATGGAACACATAATAAACTTGAGAGATATTTGGTGAAAGCACCCAGTAATAAGCTACCTCCCCAATATGATTAAGAATTTTCAAGCTAATGATATATATATGAATCAAATTGACCTTACTTAAAAATTCCATAACCTTATTTCAAGTAGATATTCATTGTAATTCAGTGTCACAAACATTGAAATCGTGATATCACTAATTATTTTCCACATAAATTTTTTCTTCAGTATAACATTCATTTATGTGTTATTGAATGGATCTAATATTTTCTATAAATTTAACTAGTAGATCAGGTCCCATTATCTTTGTTTCTACAACTTCACCTCAATATGATGGATTTATTCACTTCCTTACATAGAGAGATTTATAAAGAGGTAGATGAATACATGATTAAAAAAAACTATTTTATGAAAATTATACCATATAATAGTGTTGATCCTAACCACACATGAAATACATAGATAAGGCTGTTTACATTTATTCTAGAGTTTGAATGGTCCCCTCATATTGTATATCAATCTAGGGGTGATATTGTAAAGACACAAAAATTCCAGGGAAATTTTTTCTTAAATTCATGGGAATTTTAAGAGTCTGTAGTTTTTTACGGCGCTTGATTCCGAGGCCCGGTGTGCCCGAAATCAATTTCTTAAATTTTGTTTAGGTACATTCAGTAAACATATGAGTGTGATTTTATATCTTTTCAACCAGTGTTCAGAACTGAAATCTGAGGGCACCATTGAACTTGTAGCGTCAGTGATTGCTTAGTTAGACATTCACCGTAGTTGCGTTCTAACGAGAATGGGAGCTAGTTTTGGGGTTTTAAATTAAATTGAATAAAAATAAAGTGTTAACTTTATTTTTTATTTGGAGTGGTTAAAACCACCAAGAGGAGGTTAGGGGTGGGGCCACCACACCATAACCTCCCGTGAGAGGTTATGGTGGTGGACCCACCCGCACATAACCTCCCTTTGGAGGATATTATTTAATGGGGCCCACCCAATATTCTTAACCCCTTTTACCTCCCCATTAATTAATTGGAACTCCTCCCCTCCCCTAATTTTGAATTTTAACCTTTCCATTCCATTAATTAAATGATTTTTCTCATTTAATTAACATATTTATTTGTGTTGTTGTGACATAAAAATAATTGATAAATTCCTCAATTATTTTTGGCTTGGAATTATTTTGTTGGAACCTTTGGGAGAGGAGGAAGAACATGAAAGAACATGGCGGAACAAATTATCCCAGTGAAGAACGTCTCTTCCGCCAACAAAGAATGACAGACATCTCTCCCTCTTCAACCGGGGAAAGAAGTGGAAGCACTACCACCCACAAAGTATGCCAACGACATCATCTTCGACTCGTCTTCTCCAAACTATTCCTCTTCTGACGTTGAAGAAATGCTGATGTCTTCCCATGGTTACGAGGTCGGCACCATTATCTGGCCATTTCAGAAGACAGGGGTTAACCACAGCCCCCCCCCCCCCACCATGCGTGGACAGCTAGCCACACAGGCCCACCAGCCACCCTCAGCCGGGCCACCCTCGGCAGGGCCGTGCTCCGCGAGGCCACCATCGGTTGGGCCGCCTTCAGACAGGCAGCCCTCAGCCGGGAAACCCTCAGGTCGGGACGTCCCTTCGAGTCGGGCCACCAGTCGGGACCGGCCACCCCCTCAGACCAAGTTGGACCTGCGGACCGGGTCGGACCCCGGTCCATACCCGAATCGGGTCCGGTCAGTCCAGTTGGGTTGGACCGAACCCGGACCCGCTATGGCCAGTTGACACCATTTTGATCATATCTTGGGATATGTGTGTATGATAGACAAACTATTTGTAGTGAAGGAAAGCTTAGATCAAGGCGGTTCTTTTGGAATACCCCACTTGACGCTTGGAAACAGTCGGGATACAGTTGGGTTGGTTTGAACCTAAAAACCAACCGCGACCCTGGAACGACAATGCCAATAACTCACAGATTGGGCTTCTGATTGACACACATTTTGTCGCGTTGGAACCCTTAAGACATGGAGATACTTTGTGTTACACCTTTTTGGAGTTTAGTGGTAGTTGAGGTATGACCGACATCTCGAGGGAAGTTTCTACGGAACCCAAACTCACCGGGTGAAAGTAATTCAGTGGATGATAGTGAGGCGGAGGTTGAAGACATATCATACAGAGGTCAGCGCTCAGTGATTCTGTGTGGTTTAGTGCATACCGATCTTGTGTGGGTCAGCACTCAGTTATCCTGTTTGGGTCAGCGCGTACCGATCCTATGTGGGTCAGATCCGGTGTGGGTCATTGCGGGGGTTAGTGCCTATCGATCCTGTGTGGGTCACACTCCGTATGGTCAGAAGCAGTACCTCTTGACAGAATAACATGATCTAGCTTCACGAATAATCATCTGTACTTCTATACTTCACTAAAAAATCCTGGTTTTGAGTTGAGTCAATGACTTTTTTTGGTTTCCTCATGATTGAGATAGGTTACTAAATAACATAGGTATATGTATGGGCATGTATCTAAGTAATGCTTATTCGTTGTTTCCATACTTTTTGGTTATCCTTGTTGGATTTTGGGAGACCTTGAGGATCTCATGGTCCCTACTGAGTGTCGTTATACTCAATCCTACACGGCCTATGACCGCACCTCGATGTATTGGTTGTAAAGGATGGACAACACTGATCGGGGCAGAGAGTAGCAGAACAGGACAATACCTAGAGGTTGACCACTCGGAGAGATGTACACGGAGCGGACGGACAGACTTGGGGTGCTGAGGAGGCCATCTGTACCCACCATTTAGGTGGGAATCCCAAAGGATGACTCAGTAGTTTCTGTTTTACATTACTTCAGTTGTACTAGATTTGCAGTTGTATTGTACTTTATTGTTGGGCCTGTATTTCCGGCCCCATTACTTTCAACACCCTTTTTTGTATACAGTTTTTCATATTGTTTTACTTCTAGTTGCGTACTCTGTTATGTTTGTTTATTGTTATAAAGGAAATTCATTCCCAATTAATGGATTTACGCCTTTGGTGCTAGTTTCCAGCCCCTGGCCTATGGAATATGGGCTTGGGGTAGTAACGATACGGGCCCCAGGGTACGGTTCGTGACAAATTGGTATCAGAGGAGTTGGTTCTACCACAGAACTGAGGACTCTGATCATTATTTTCTGTGAAAAAATAGTTTTATGAGTACTAAGTGTGGTTTTCAGTTCAGGGAATCCAGTGTTGGTGTGGCGACCGACGTATCCACACACTAGGACCCTGACTACTGATTTCTAACATAGTGTACGAAAACACAGATTGCGTGCATGTATTTAAAATTTTTTTTAAATCATCTCAACAAGGTCAACTCACAAGGTATAAATCATTTGATCGTGTCACATATATTTCTTTTAGGATGCCTCCTCACAGATTATGAGTTAGATCCCCGAGAGTTGTATGTACTGACTGCCAACCGAGCGAAGAGGCCTCGGTGCAGGGTCCTCTTCCGGTTGAGGCACCCGCGGGGCACTAGCTGTACCACTTCTCATTGGGCCACTGATGCCACCATCCCCAACAGCAAATGATGCATTCCACTTGAGTGTGTTGCATGAGTTCCAGCACCAGAGGCCACCCAGGTTTAGGGGAGAGATGGACCCATATGCAGTTGAGGATTGGATGGAGGCAGTGGTGAGAGTCTTTAGGCTGGTAGGGACACCATCAGACCTCATGGAGATCCTTTCTGTGAGTCTCCTTTAGGCAGCAGCAGGCATATGGTTGAGCCTGATGCTCCAGGTCCACAACGAGGTGACACTACTCTAGACAGACATCGACAGCATGTTCTAGGAAGAGTCTATTCCAGTGACCCTTCAAGTAGTGCAGATACAGGAGCTACTTCATCTATAGCAGGGCAGAATTACAGTAGCATAGTACTCGGTGAGGTTCAGAGACCCCTCTCACTACTCCATAGATATGGTACGAGACCCATTCATCAGGGCCCAGACTATCGAGCAGGGTCTTAGGTGGGAGATCGGGGCCTCGATGATCTCCCTCAACATCCTAGCATAGGCGGGGGTGTTAGAGAGAGCCCTCCTAGTGGAGAGTTTCCTTGCTGAGTAGTCACCAGCAGCGGGACCCACTACTAGTCGACATGCAGTGGAGTCTTCTACAGCTTGAAGTAGACAGATGATGCAGAGGTCGAAGAGGACTATACCCACAGGTGGTCGACCGTATGACTCAGGATCGGTTGTGCGGGGCACACATAGCAGAGACTTACCCTCCATGAGTATGAAATGTTACTCATGCGGTGGGCTGGGTCACAAGGCAAGTGACTATCACACCTTCCATACAGACGGTCATCAGTCAGTTGAGAGTCCTCCTAGTCTGAGGAAGAGATTCGATTGAGGTAGTCCACAGGGCACAGGCAGACATGGTAGAGGAGCTGGTCGAGCAGCTGGCACTGGACGATGTTTCGAGGTGTTTCCACCTCCACCACCAGGAGGTCCACCCCGATCGCAAGGAGAAGGTTGATAGGGGAGAGCTCAACTTCATGCAGCTGAGTCATATGACCACGGTGCTCCGAAGATGATGCGAGGTACGATCTGTGTCTACTCTACCTTAGCTGCAGTTCTTATAGACATGGGTTCCAGTCACTCTTTCATAGACACTGCCCTTATTCAGAGCTCAGAGATTCCGATGGAACCGTTGGCTCAATCCTTACGGCTAGAGACTTCTACAGGAGCAGACTCGATAGTTAAACACTGGTGTCGGTAGTGTGAGATTACTCTATGAGGTGATAGCTTCGGCTTGGATCTCCTCGTAGCGGTGTCGAGGCCTTATGATGTCATCTTGGGTATGGACTGGTTATCTATAGTCCATGCTCAGATTGGATGTATTAGGCACAAAGTGCGGTGTGTCCCCATGGATGGGACTAGGTTTACCTTCCCCGGTGAGAAGGGAACCTTTTCAACACATGATGGGCTTACTCAGAGGAGGGTGCAGCCGATCACTCATCAGTTGGCCTGTCTTACCCTAGGAGTAGTTGACCTAGAGAGTCTGAGTTATCCTGTTGTGGTGGATCAGTATGCGGATGTTTTCCCTAAAAATGTTCCAGGACTACCTCCTTACAGAGAGGTGGACTTCTACATATTCTTGTACCCAGGGATGACACTGATATCTACTCTAGCATATCGGATGTCTCCCGGTGAGCTTCGTGAGCTGCGGATACAACTGGAGGACTTGTAGGGGAAGGGATTCCTCCATCCCAGTGTTTCTCCCAGGGAATACCTGATTCTATTTTCCAAGAATTTGAATGGGAACATGAGGCATTTTCTTGAATACTGTTGCCTAAACTAGTTAAATGTGAAGAAAAAGTACCCACTCCTGAGGATTGACGACCTCTTTGATCAGCTCAAGGGATCACGATGGTTCTTGAAGATATATCTAAGATCAGGCTATCACTAGATCAGAGTTCAAGATGAGGATGTGTAGAATATGACCTTCAGATGTTGGTACGACCACTATGAGTTCTTGGTTATGCCCTTCGGTGTATCCAACACTCCAATAGTGTTCATGTGTCTCATGAATAGGATCTTCCAACCATACCTCGATTCGTTTGTCTTAGTCTTCATCGATGACATTATGATCCATTCAACTACTAGGGAGGAGCATGCCTACCATCTGCAGGTAGTACTAGACTCACTCTGAGAGCACCATCTTTATGGTATGCTCTCGAAGTTCCAGATTTGGATTCAAAAGGTTCACTTCTTGGGATATGTCATCTCAGAGGCTGGAGTGGCATTAGATCCAGAAAATATTGACATGGTACTTTATTGGGAGCCACCCGGGAGTGTGGCGGAGGTATGAAGCATCTTGGCCTTGGCTGGAAACTATCGGAGGTTCGTTCCAGACTTCTCCAGAGTTGCAGCACCACTATCAGCCTCGACGAAGAAGGGGAATCCCTTCGTGTGGTCATAGAGATGCCACCAAATATTTCAAAAGCTGATGCCGAGGCTGACATGTTCCCCCATTTTGAGGCTTCCTGAGGAAGGGGTAGGGTACATAGTCTACTGGGACGCATTAGGGACCAGACTCTGGTGTGTCCTGATGCAGTAGCAAGCTGTTATCGCGTATGGTTCTCGTCATCTGAGATAGAATGAGAAAAACTACACTACCCATGTCTTGTAGTTAGTAGTAGTGGTTTTCTCCTTGAAGATGTGGTGCCACTATCTGATGGGTGAGCATTTCACAGTCTACTCTGATCACAAGAGTCTCAGGTATATCTTCTCTCAGAAGGACTGAAACCTAATATAGAGGCAATGGATTGAGTTCCTCCAGGACTAGGACTTCGATATAGTCTATACTCATGGGGAGGGAAATGTTGTTATAGATGCACTCAGAAGGAGATCTAGAATACTGCTGCTAGGATAGGTGACAAATCATCTTGTAGCCTTACAGATATCCTTTATGTATAGAGATGGAGCAGTCTTTCTTCAGTATCTTACATTCATTCCTTCAATTCTTCAGCGAGTTAGGGAGGCGCAGTGTGGGGTTATTGACTGTGAGACATGACATGCTCAGATATCCATAGGGTAGGAACCTGATGGAATTTCTTGAAGGTGGGGAGCACGTCATTCTCTTTAGAGGATGTACCATGGTACCAGTTTCACTTCAGGAGGATGTATTTACGGAGTTCCACATGTCCCCCCTAGAAATGCATCTAGGAGTGGTGGAGATGTACCTGGACCTCTGATGACAACACTGGTGGCCAGGTATGAAGAAGGCTGTATCATAGTTTGTCTCACAATGCCTCACTTGTCTGCAAGTGAAGGTGGAGAACCAGGTACCACCAGGCTTGGTTCAGCCTTTAGAGGTCCTAGAGTGGAAGTGGGATGGGATATACATGGACTTCGTGACAGTTCTTCCACGTACATCTAGGAGCCACGATTCGATATGGGTGATCATTAACCGACTCACCAAGTCGGCCCACTTCCTACTGATCAGAGAGCAGGGCTCAGTAGAGAGCTTGGGACACCTCTATGTGCAGGATATTGAGAGTTTTCATGGAGTAACTTCTTCTATTTTCTTCGAACATGACGCAAAGTTTACTTCCCCACTATGGAAGGGGTTGCAGGAGGCCTTCGGGACGAAGCTACATCTGAGCACCGCCTTCCATCGTCAGACAGATGGCCAGACTAAGAAGACCATTCAGACTCTCGGGGACATGCTTCGTGCTTGTGTCCTCGACTTCAGTCGCAGTTGGGAGGATAAATTACCTTTGGTGGAGTTTTCCTACAGCAACAGCTATCACTCCACCATCGGTATGGCACCTTTTGAGACCTTGAATAGTCGACCTTGAAGATAACCACTCTGCTAGACAGACCCAGGAGAGTTAGCACAAGTGGGACCATAGATGGTACACGCTACCAAGAAGAAGGTGCAAATCATCTAGGAGAAGATGAAGAATACATAGAGAAAGCAGAAGTCATTTGCTGACAGGATACGGAGACCTATGGAGTTCGAGAATGGTGACCACGTCTTCCTACGAGTCTCTCCTCAAAGCGGTTTACAAAGATTTGGATGAGGTGGCAAGTTGTTTCCACAATTAATCGAACCTTTTTAGGTCCTTAGTATAGTAGGTGAGGTGGATTACTGCCTGGATATTTCACCTCAGTTGCATCGGGTACATGACGTCTTCGACATATCTCAGTTGAGGATGTATGTGCAAGACCATTCCCACATCATCGACCATGGAGATATGGACATCGGTGATGGAGAGACTTTCATAGAGGTTCCAGTGGAGATTGAGGATTGACAGGAGCTGGTCCTACATGGATGGTTGATACCTCTGGTGCACGTTCGCTGGTAGCACGAGAACCTCTAGGAGAGCACATGGGAGTGGGATGCTCAGATGTGTGCTAAGTACCCCCATTTGTTTCCTTAGTTCGATTTATAGCTTATGGGGATGTAAATCCATGAGGTGAGGAGAATGTAAAGACCAGAAAATTCCATGGTATTTTTTTTCATAAATTCATTGGAATTTTAAGAGTCCTCGTTTTTTGACGGTGCATGATTCTGAGGCTCTATGTACTTGGAATCTATTTCTCAAGTTTTTTTCAGGTACGTTCAGTAAACGTATAGGTGGGATTTTATATCTTTTGAACCAGTCCTCGAAACTGAAATCTGAGGGCACAATTGAACTCGTGACGTTGGTGATTTCTTAGTGAGACATTCACCGCAGTTTCGTTCTAATGAGAATGGGAGTTATTTTTTGTGGTTTTAAATTAAATTGAATAAAAATAAAATGTTACCTTTATTTTTTATTTCGGGTGGTCAAAACCACCAAGAGGAGGTTAGTGGTGGGATCCACCACACCATAACCTCCCATGAGAGGTTATGGTGGTGGGTCCCACCCACACATAACCTACCTTGGGAAGATATTATTCAGTGGGGCCCACCCGAGCTTCTTAACCCCTTTTAAATCCCCATTAACTATTTGGAACTCCTCGCCTACCCTAGTTTTGAATTTGAACCTTTCCATTCCATTAATTAAATGAGTTGTCTCATTTAATTAAACACAATTATTTGTGTTGTTGTGACATAAAAAAATAGATAACTTCCTCAATTATTTTTGGCTTGGCATTTTTTCGGTGGAAGCATTGGGAGAGGAGGAAGAACTTGGAAGAACATGGAGGAACAAATTCTCCCAATGGAGAACGTCTCTTCTGCCAATAAAAAATGACAAACATCTCTCCCTCTTCAATAGGGGCATGAAGTGGAAGCACCGCCACCCACAAAGAATGTCGACGACATTATCTTCGACTCATCTTCTCCGAACTCTTCCTCTTCCAACATTGACGAAACGATGACATCTTCTCATGGTTACTAGGAAGGCACCATGTGCCGGCCGTTTCAGAAGGCAGGAGGTGTAAACCCCCCATGCGTGGCCATCCGGCCATGCAAGCCAGCCACCACCCTCAACTGGGCTTCCCTTGGTCGGGCCGCGCTCTGCTGGACTGCCCTTGTCTGAGCCGTCTTCGAACGGGCAGCCCTCGACTGGGCCGCCCTCAGGCCAGGACGTCCCTTCGGGCCGAACCACTCGGGCCGGGCCACCACTCAGGCTGGGACGCCCCCTCTGATTAGGTCAGACCTGCGGACCGGGTCAAACCCCATTCAATACCCAAATCTGGTGGGGTCAGTCCAACTGGGTTGGATTGGACCCGGACCCGCTATGGCTAGTTTACACCTTTTTGCTCATATCTTGGGCTACATGTGCCAAATCGACGAACCATTTTCAGAGAAGGAACGCATAGAGAGAGATGGTTCTTTCAGAATACCCCAATTGATGTTTAGACAATATTTGGATATGGTCGGGTTGGTTTGAACCTAAAAACGATCTGGGCCCCAAGAACGGAAATGTCAATAACTCACAGACCGGGCATTCGATTGATGCACTGTTTGTCGTGTTGGAATCCTTACAACATGGCGATCCTTTGGGTTACTCCTTTATGAAGTTTAGTGGTGGTCGAGGTACGACCGATATCTCGAGGGTAGATTCTAAGGAACCCAAACACACCATGTGTGAGAAATCTAGTGGTTGATAGTGAGGCGGAGGTTGGAGACAGATCATACGGAGGTCAGCACTCAGCGATCCTGTGTGGGTCAGTTCATACCGATCCTATGTAGGTCAGATCCTGTGTGGGTCAGCGCTCAACGATCCTGTGTGGGTCAGGGAATACCTATCCTATGTGGTTCAGCGCTCAGCGATCCTGTTTGGGTTAGTGCATACCGATCTTGTGTGGGTCAGATCCTATGTGGGTAATTGCGGGGGTTAGTACCTATCGATCATGTGTGGGTCAGACTTCGTATGGTCAGAAATAGTATGACAACCCTACTTTTATTACAAACTTAAACATGATTTATTACATAAAACTTCACTTGATACAATAAGGATGATCGAGAGGTTTATTTTCTTTGGGGATTAGGACCATTACATAAAAACTTAAAACATGAAATACTACATCTTTATTGAAAACTTCCTTTACATGACCACTACATTCTCTCGTACTTAGCATTGCATGGGATAACCTGAGGACATGCATAAGAAAAGGGTGAGCTATATAGCCCAGTAAGGGAGTACACATGGAATAACATGAGGAGTACAATACATGTTGGACAATAGGAATATCAATAGATCATTTAAGAAACATGAACATAAAGGCATGATAGAGCATGATAATCATAACATGGAAATGTGGCAACAACACTTAACATGGAATTAGCATGAGCCAAGGCTCATTGCACTTGGAGCATGAGTAAATCCTCAGTGCACAAAAAGCACGAGTAAACCCTATTGCACTTGAATTAGCATGAGTCAACACTCATTGCACATGACGTATCATGATACTATACTTTACCCAATGCATTGGAGCGCTATAAGGGCACACCCTTCTTAAACATTTCATTTCATGCATAAGTGTGGCACATGGATCATAAAACATGGATTAATAATACATAATAATTTATTCCATGAAAAAGGAATGTGGAATTAATACATGAAACATTATAATCAATAAGTAAATGTGCATAAAGGTGAATACCCTTGATGGAGAAATGGTCATGGTATTCACTACACAATGGCATTGGCTTAAAAAATCGGTGCGATTTCGGCAGCGTAACGACGTGACATAAGAATTCATTAAAACAGTTGATGAGAGATAAAGGGGTTCCTCATCATATTTACATGTAATGGACAGTAAGTAGGTCATATAGATACATTTCCCAACAATTTTAATGGAATTTAGATTCATGATACAAAATTATTGCTTGAATGTAAAAGAGGAGAGAGAAGTTCCTTTCGGAATTTCGGAATAGTAATGGGTATACATGGGAGTCATTTAATGAGAGAGAAAGGATTCTCCCATCATTCAAACATAAAGATGGAAGTATGAGGGAGGTGAGAAACCATACCTAAACATTCATAACTGAAATTAAAATGGAAAAACAACTTAAAGAAAATTGGACAAAATTGAGAAAGGAAGAAAAAAAACCTTACTTGGATGTGTGCTTCCAAAGGCTAGAGAGAGGCTAGTGAGAGGCTTCTTGGGAGGTTGGGGCACCTTGGGAGGATTCTAGAGAGAGTAGGCTAGAGGTTGGACGAACTCCAAAGGCTTTTAGTGAGGAGGAAGTGGGATCTTGGGTGGGTTTATAAAGGAAAGGTGAGGGAATTCTTTATTATTTAAGTTTAGGACCCCTTATATTAAATTAATCCAAACCACAATCCATCACATGGTTTTTACCCATGGTTTTTGGAAAAGGGAAGAGGGAAAAAAAAATTATAAGTCCAAAGTCTGAACTTCTTAAAATATTATGGTGCTTATGTGGAGGTGAGTCACACTCCCATGGAAATTAATTTAAAAAGGCAAGGTGTTGAATAAGTCTTGAGGGGTCCATTAATGCTTTGAAAAGTAAGTTAAACACACCCAAAATCACATTATTTTAGTTTTAAAACATATATTGGCCGAAAATAATGATTATAGTATTTTATTACATCACTATTGGGTCATTATGATGTCATAAAACACATTATATATTTAAACGGTATTTAATTTTTACTCAAACATTTGACTATCTCAGAAAATTATGAAAAATTAACCATTGGATAATTTCAATGTCCTGATTCCAAAAATAACATTTATTTTATCTAAATAATTTTCTAAATATGTTAATTTTCACTTTTAAAACAAAACCCGACATCTATCGAAAATTCACAGGTTTTGACAGAAATGGATTTCAAACCTTAATAAAAATTTTAATTGCATTCCTAAAATTATAAGATCATTTATATTTTAAAAAAATGATTTAATAATATTATTATAAAATTTTTAAAATATTATTTAATTCAAAAATCCCTTAATTTAATAAAATAGATTTCTTAATTAAATAATAACTAAAAACACCATTTGTACTTTAAAAACTATTTACAATGTATCAAAAATGTCTAGAAATTATACTCATTATTATATACAAAAATAATTTACACAAACATAGTACAACTTATGTGTTACATAACCCCTTAAAATAGACGCATAAGACCTAAGGGTAAGATGTGTGATGGTGACAGACTCTTGGGGTGGCTCGGATAACATCGCTCGAGTGTTAATCTCTATCAACTTCCACTTTTCCCGTAGACGGTCCCGTTTGAGCTTGACATGGTGAAACTCAGCTTGGGCTTGGTCAAGGGAGAATCCTGAGGATGCCACCTCTTTCCAAGCTCCAAAAAATGGGCTTCGTATGGGGCAATTCTACTGGATGAGTCCATCTCTTCTTTTGTCTGAGTAAATTTTATTTGTTAAGGTCCTATATTTATACTAATCATGTGATCACTATTCAACGACTATATTAACAACGGTCAAAATTATTAACATAAAACCAATGAAGTTGACATTTTATATAAAAATAAAGTGACATTTAATTAGATCAAGAGGGATTTCCATTAATGAAACTTTGGGTCGTTACAATATTCCCCACTTAAGAAATTTCGCACTCGAAATTTTCCTTTTCCCACACTAAAACAAATGTGGGTAACTCAGCTTCATCATATCCTATGATTCCCAAGTCACTTTTTCAAACTTTTGGTTTCTCCACAACACCTTGACAAGGGGAATTGTCTTATTTCGTAGAACTTTTTCTCTACGATATAATATCTTCACTGTTTGCTCCTCATAATAAAGATCATCTTCCAATTGTACCACCTCAGAAGAGAGTACATGTGAAGGGTCCGGTATGTACTTCCTTAAGAGGGATACATGAAATACATCATGTACTTTGGCCATAGTAGGTGGAAGTGCTAGTCGATAGGCCAAAACCCCGACACGATCAAGAATCTCGAAGGGGACGATGTACCTTGGACTTAACTTCCCTTTCTTTCCAATCCTCACGACCTTCTTCCATGGAGATATGCGTAGAAAAACCATGATTCCAACTTTAAACTCAAGGTCTCATCAATGGTTATCTGCATAACTCTTCTGTCGACTCTGAGCTACCTTGATATGCTGCTGAATGGTTTTCACCTTCTCCACCATTTCCTTGACCATTTCTGGTCTAAGCAGCTTACGTTCACCGACCTCATCCTAACATGCCGGTGTTCTGCACCTTTTCCCATACAGGGCTTCATATGGTTCCATTTGGATGCTCGAGTGGAAACTGTTATTATAATAGAACTCAACAAGAGGAATATGTTGATCCCATCCTCCTTTAAAGTCCATTGAGCAGGCTCTCAACATATCCTTAAGTGTTTGGATAGTCTTCTTGGATTGGCCATTAGTTTGGGGATGATAGGTCGTACTGAAGTTCAGTTCAGTATTCAAAGCATGTTGAAGACTCTTCCAAAACATAGAGGTGAATCGTGGATCTCGGTAAGACACAATAGATATTGGTACTCCATGAAAACTTACCACTTCCATGATATATATCCATGCCAGTTGATCCAATGAGAAATACTCCTGAATAGCAATGAAGTGTGTAGTCTTTGTAAGACGATCCACAACAACCCATATTGCATTGTTGCCTTTGGATGTCCCTGGAAGTCTGGTGACAAAGTCCATGGTGATGTTCTCTCATTTCCATTCTGGTATGGGAAATGGTTGCATCATCCCCTTAGACTTCTTCCTCTCTGCCTTCACTTGCTGACACACCAGGCACTTTGATGTATATTCAGCGATCTCCTTCTTCATATTATCCCACAAAAAGTTTTCTCGGAGATCTCGATACATCTTTGTTCTCCCTGGGTGAATAGAGACATTTAAACTATGTGCATCATCCAAAAGTTCCTTCTTCAGCTCCGGACTTGATGGAACACATAGTATTTTCCCAAACCACACAATTCCTTCGTCATTAACATTAAACTTTGAGGATTTCCCCATTTTGATAGCTTCCACTTTTTCCTGAATTCCCAGATCATCCTTTTGAGCATCCTTTAACCTTTCCAAAAGATATGGTTGATCAATCATTTGTGAAAGGATTGATGATGTTCCCTTCTCTATGATTCCCATGTCTAGCTTCATCAAGTCTAAGAATATTGGATCCTTCTCAATTTTCATCATTGATAGAATCATTGGATCCTTTCTACTTAGGGCATCTGCCACCTTGTTCGCTTTCCCAGGGTGGTAATGTATTGAACAGTCATAATCCTTGATGAGCTCTATCCATCTTCTCTAGAGAATATTAAGCTCTTTCTGCATGAATATATATTTAAGACTCTTGTGGTCAGTATATATCTCACATTTCTCTCCATAGAGATTATGCCGCCAGATTTTCAAAGAAAATATCACAGCCGCCAACTCTAGATCATGTGTTGGATAGTTTCGCTCATGGATTTTCAACTTCCTTGAGGCATAGGATATCACTTTATCATTCTGCATCAGCACACAGCCTAAGACCTTCTTTGAAGCATCACTGAATACCACAAAAAGTTCCCCACCTGTGGGTAAAGTGAGCACGGGCGCAGTGATAAGCCTCCTTTTCAACTCCATGAAGCATTATTCGCATTAATCACTCCAAGAAAACTTTACTACCTTCTAAGTTAGCTTGGTAAGAGGGTTGGACAATCGTGAGAAATTTCTCACAAATCATTGATAATATTCAGCTAACCCCAAGAAGCTACGGATATCTGTTACCAATATTGGCCTCGGCCATCCCTCAATTGCATCTGTTTTGGATGGATCCACGGATATCCCATTTCTTGTGATGATATGGACCAAGAATAAGACTTCCTTCAACCAGAACTCTCACTTGCTATACTTTTAATAGAGATTCTCCTTACGCAAAGTCTCCAATACAGTTCTTAAATGCTCCTCATGATCCTCCTTGGTTTTGGAGTATATTAGAATATCATCTATAAATACTACCACCAATTTGTCTAGGTAATATCTAAAGAATCTATTCATTAAGTCCATGGAGATTTCTAGAGCATTGGTGAGTCCGAAAGGCATTAATATGAATTCATACTGCCCATATCTTGTGCGAAAAGCAGTCTTGGGGACATCTTCCTTCTTCACCCTTACTTGATAATATCCTGACCGCAAATCCACCTTGGAGAAGTATTGTGCTCCATTCAGATGATCAAACAAGTAATCGATTCTTGGGAGAGGATACTTGTTCTTTATCATGTTTTTGTTAAATTCACGATAATCGATGCAAAGCCGCATTGACCCATCCTTCTTCTTGACGAAGAGGACTGGTGCACCCCATGGTGAAGCACTTGGGCGTATAAACCCTTTATCCAGATTCTCATGTAGTTGTTTCTTCATCTCTTCATTCTCTACAACAACCATTCTATATGGAGTCTTGGATATTTGTAGCGCCCTAGGTATAACTTCAATTGAGAACTCAACATCTCTTCTTGGGGGAAGAACAGGTAGTTCCTTGGGAAACACTTCAACGAATTCCCTCATAATAGGCATTTCATCAAGGATGGTTTCTTCCTTGGACTCAATCATCTGAGCCAGATACGCGTGCTCATAAGGCAGTAATATCCATGCTTGAGATGATGGAGCTAAAAGAGATTCATCTTCCTCATGACACTTGTAAATAATTGGGGGTCGATTCTCCATATGGAGTGTGATTTACCTCTACCGACAATTTGTGTTGGCTCTATATAAGGAAAGCCAATCCATGCCAAGAATTACATCAAATTCCACCAAAGGGAGTATGAAGAGGTTCTCCAGGAAATTCAATCCACAGATTATAACAGGGGAGGACTTATACTCATGGGATGCAATGATTGCCCCATTTTTTGTACTCACTGACATCTTTACTTCCAAGATTTGTGGTGGTGCTCGGATTGTTCTACTAAACTTTTGAGATATTAAAGAATGCGTAGAACCTGAATCAAAATGTACGTTCACTATTCTTGAATGAATAACTAGCGTATTTGTCACCACTTCATTGGTAGGGTTCACTTCGGGATAAGTGATGGCAAAAGATCTTCCTTGCTGTCTTGGAGGTTGTTGGTCACCTCTAAAAACCCTTGGATTAGGGCACTGATTTGCAAAATGACCATGTTCTTTGCATTTGTAGCATTGAACAACGCGTAGAGGTTCGAACGGAGCATTCCTCTCCTCTGTCGCAACCGTGGGTCTTTCTTGCCGACAGTTAACAGCTAGGTGCCCTTCTCTTCCACACCTGAATCATTTTCTCGCCCCCGTAAGGTAATTTCTAGGGTGCATCTTTCTGCACTTTTGGCAAGTGGGGTGCTGGATCTTCTTATCACCGTTGGATTTATCCATCGGACCACCAACATTGAATTCCAACTTACGCTTCTTGTCCCCATGATACCCATGTGATTCCCCGATCTCCATTTCGACCATGAGGGCACATCAGACAATTTCCTCATAGCTGTTGAAGTCACGGATCGCTAATTCTTTCCGCAAGTTAGGCTTCAGCCCACCAAAGAAGCGGTCAACCTTGCATTCGGGGGTAACGACAAAGCCAGAATTGTATCCTGCAAGCCTTGTGAAGTTTTCCTCATACGCTCCAACAGATTCTTCATCTTTTTGCATGAGGGAAATGAAGTCCCTTTCCATCTTAAGCCGGAGGGTGCGTGGGAAATATTTATCGAAAAAATCTTCAGGAAATCCTTCCATTCCAACGCCTTGATCTCCTCCTCAGGCTTCATATTTTTGATCAACTTCCACCATTGATCAGCTTCACCCTCCATACGATAAGCTTCCAGGAGAACATTCTCTTGTTCAGAACATTGGAGGATGGAGAATATCTTTTCAATGGAGTTGATCCATTGTTCAGCGATCGTGGGATCAGATGATCCACTAAAAGTAGGATGCCTTTGTCTCATGAAGCTCTAGATAGCGACTTGTTCTTTATTCGGGGGGGGGGTTGAACGTTCCTCTTGACCCGTGTTTCTATTCAATGCTTGAGTTATCTGAGAGAGAAGCGTGACAAAGTTCATGATTCCCGATCCCATTGGATTGGGAATCTCATTAGTATAGTCATCACACTGATCCTCACAACGATTGTTAGCTCGAGTCCTCCTATTACCGGCCATTGGCTGGAATAAAAGGAATGTTAGGGGTAACACATAAAGAGTAATCCAAAGACAAAATTTGATGACTTATAAATTAACTTTCATTTCCTTAACTCATGAGTCTATAGGCATCAATATAGGCTTTTCATGATCTACTTTCTAACATATATTCATAGAGTCATTTTTTCCCTTAATAAGGGTTCATACCATGATTGTGAATTTATCAAAACATATCCCCTGGGAGTGTCATAACCAAGAGTGTAGTAAGGCCCGTTTTCGTGCACCAGTTCCTATTCGAGTCTAGCTAAAAGCGGTGTTTTCGGGTTTTACCCCTAGGATACATCTGTGCCAGAGCCGCCTCTACCTGCTCGTATCCAGACAGGGATGTATTTGTCTGATAAACCACTTACTCAGTACTTACCAAAACTTAGGGATGTTTTTATTATACTTAGTCTTGTCTCTAAGGCTTTACTAGGGTTTCATAATCCCAAAAATAACTAAACCTATCCTCTGATACAAACTTTGACAACCCTGCTTTTATTACAAACTTAAACATGATTTATTACATAAAACATCACTTGCTACAACAAGGAAGATCGAGAGGATTAGTGTCTTTGGGTCTTAGGACCATTAAATAAAAACTTAAAACATGAAATACAACATCTTTATTGAAAACTTCCTTTACATGACCACTACATTCCCTCATACTTAGCATTGCATGGGATATCCTGAGGACATGCATAAGAAAAGGGTGATCTATAAAGCCCAGTAAGGGAGTACACATGGAATAACATGAGGAGTAAAATATAGGTTACACAATAGGCATATCAATAGAGCATAAAAGAAACATGAACATAATGGCATGATAAAGCATGATAATCATAACATGGAAATGTGGCAACAACACTTAACATGGAATTGGCATGAGCCAAGGCTCATTGCACATGGAGAATAAGTAAATCCTCATTGCACATAAAGGATGAGTAAACCCTCATTGAATTTGAATTATCATGAGTCAACACTCATTTCAAATTACGTATCATGATACTATACTTTACCCAATGCATTGGAGCACTATAAGGGTGCACCCTTCTTAAACATTTCATTTCATGCATAAGTGTGCCACATGGATCATAAAACATGGATTCATAATACATAATCATTTATTCCACGATAAAGGAATGTGGAATTCATAAATGAAACATTATAATCAATAAGTAAATGTGCATAAAGGTTAATACCCTTGATGGAGAAATGGGCATGGTATTCACTACACAATGGCATTGGATTAGAAAATCAGTGCGATTTCGGCAGCGTAACGACGTGACAAAAGAATTCATAAAAACAGTTGATGATAGAGAAAGGGGTTACTCATCATATTTACATGTAATTGAAATTAAGGAGGTCATATAAATACATGTCCCAAAAATTGTAATGGAATTTAGATTCATGATACAAAAGTATTGCTTGAATGTAAAAGAGGAGAGAGAAGTTCCTTTCGAAATTTCGGCATAGTAACGGGTGTACATGGGAGGCATTTAATGAGAGAGAAAGGGGTCTCCCATTATTAAAACATAAAGAGGGAATTATGAGGGAGGTGAGAAACTATACCTCAACATTCAGAACTGAAATTAAAAGTGCAAAACAACTTAAAGAAAATTGGACAAAATTGAGAAAGGAAGAAAAAACCCTTACTTGGAAGTGTGCATTCAAAGGCTAGAGGGAGGCTTTTGAGAGGCTTCTTGGGAGCTTGGGGCACATTGGGAGGATTCTAGAGAGATTAGGGAAGAGGTTGGACGAACTCTAAAGGATTTGAGTGAGGAGGAAGTGGGATCTTGGGTGGGTTTATATAGGAAAGGTGAGGGAATTCTTTATTATTTAGGTTTGGGACCCCTTATATTAAATTAATCCAAACCACAAACCATAGCATGGTTTTTTCCCATGGTTTTTGGAAAAGGGAAGAGTAAAAAAATATTTTATAAGTCCAAGTTCCGAACTTCTTAAAATATTAGGGTGCATATGTGGTGGTGAGTCACACTACCATGGAAATTAATTTAAAAAGGAAAGTTGTTGAATAAGTCTTGAGGGGTCCATTAATGCTTTAAAAAGTAAGTTAAACAAACCCAAAATAACATTATTTTAATTTTAAAACCCATATTTTCTGAACATAAAGATTATAGTATTTTATTACATCCCTATTGGGTCATTATGATGTCATAAAACACATTATATATTTAGACGGTATTTAATTTTTACTCAAAAATTTGACTGTCTCAGAAAATTATGAAAAATTCACCGTTGGATAATTTCGACGTCCTGATTCCAAAAATAACATTTATTTTATCTAAATAATTTCTTAAATATGTTAATTTTCACTTTTAAAATAAAAACCGACATTTTTCGAAAATTCACAGGTTTGGACAGAAATGGCTTTCAAAACATAAAAAAAAATTATTTGCATTCATAAAATTATAAGATCATTTATATTTAAGAAAAAATGATTTAATAATATTATTATTATTTTATTAAAATATTACTTAATTCAAAAATCCCTTAATTTAATAAAATATATTTCTTAATTATATAATAACTAAAAACACCATTTGTACTTTAAAAACTATTTACAATGTATCAAAAATGACTTGAAATTATATTCATTATTATATACAAAAATAATGTACATGAACATAGTACTACTTATTTGTTACATAACCCCTTAAAACAGCCGCATAAGACCTAAGGGTAAGGTGTGCGATGGTGAAAGACTCTTGGGGTGGCTCGGATAACATCGCTCGAGTGGTAATCTCTATCAACTTCCTCTTTTCCCGTAGACGGTCCCATTCGATCTTGTCATGGTGAAGCTCATCATGGGCTTGGTCAAGGGAGAAGCCCAAGTATGCCACCACTTTTCCGAGCTCCGACAAATGGGCTTCGTATGAAGAAATTCTACTGGATGAGTCCATCACTTCTTTTGTCTGAGTAAATTGGATTTGTTAAGGTCCTATATTTATACTAATCATGTGATCATTGTTCAAAGACTATATTAACAACGGTAAAAATTCTTAACATAAAACCAATGAAGTTGACATTTTATATAATCATAAAGAGACATTTAATTAGACCAAGAGGGATTTCCATTAATGATACTTTGGGTCATTACAAGTAGTGCCTCTTGACAGAATAAGATGATATAGCTTTGTGACTAATCATCTGTACTTCTATACTTCACTGAAAAAACCTTTTTTGAGTTGAGTCAATGACTTTTGTGTTTTCCTCATGATTGAAATGGGCTACTAAATAACTTAGGTATATGTATGGGCATATAACAAAGTAATTTTTATCCATTGCTTCCATAATTTGTGGTTATCCTTGTTAGATTTTGTAAGACCTTGAGGGTCTTGGGGTCCCTACTGAGTATCGTTATACTCACCCCTTCACGGGCTATGATCGCACCTCGTTGTATTGGTTGCAGACGACAGACAACACTGATCGGGGCAGAGAGTAGCAGAACAGGATGGTACCCAGAGGTGGACCACTCAGAGAGATGTACACGGAGCAGACGTATGGACTTGGAGTGCTGAGGAGACCATCTGTACCCACCCTTCAGGTTGGAATCCCAGAGGACGACTCAGTAGTTGTTGTTTTACTTTACTTCAGTTGTACTATATTTTTAGTTGTATTGTACTTTACTGTTGGGCTTGTATTTTCGGACCCTTTACTTTCAGAACCCTCTTTTGTATACAGTTTTACTTATTATTTTACTTCCATTTGCATACTCTGCTTTGTTTGTTTACTGTTATAAAGGCAATGCCTTCCCAGTTTAGGGATTTATGCCTTTGGTGCTAGTCTCCAGCCCCTGGCCTATGGAAGCCGGGCTTGGGGTAGTCACGATACGGTCCTTTGGGGACGGGTCGTGACAGATATGAAGTACTAAAACTCACCTTTGTATCAATATCCTACTGAGGGATTCTCCAAAATATCATAGTAATCCTATAATACCAATCAGATATGATTTTTAGTAATACATTAAGAAATATCATAACATTATTAATGTATATTCAAGATATCTAATAATGGGGGAAATATAATCTATAATGGATTAATTGTTCCAATATCATTAGTAAATTGACTAAAATCCAATTAGAATTGTTTCCTTTTAATTGTTGGGTGAGTATGATAACGAAATTCAAGGAAATTTCATTCCATTTCCATACGAGTATGGTTGTAACATATTATTATAACTTTTTCACTCAGACATAACTTGATGACATGCCAGTCATCAGGATACATACTCTGTAATATATATTTTCATGTTACCCAACCTAAAATATACTCTTATATCACTATAAATCTTTTAATTATAGTTTTTAAATTATGAGCTTCATCCAAGAGATCATTCTTGATCTTTGGGGCTGACAAAAGACATACCCAGTTTCTAAAACATATCATTCTAGAATAATCATGGTTGAACTAAGGGACATTCCTCAACTTCTTTTATAATTCCACATATTCCTTTTTCACCATCTTAATCCACTGATGTATGGTTTGTTGAACATTCATTTGAGGAGATATGAAATTTCCCCCTTCATCTTCATTTTAATATCATGCTTTGGAAATCCAAAAATATTGGATATCCATAAAAACTCATCATGAAGAAACTAGCTTATTTTTTCTAAATTAGATAATTATCCACCTTTTTAACTTTTATTGGGTGGTAATTTATTGGTCAATCATAATCATTGATCAACTCCACCCATATTTTCTACTATATATTCCAACACATATTGTGAAAATATATACTTCTTGATTTTATGATATATATATATATATATATATATTACATCTTTCACCATTTAGATAATGCATCCATATATTTAATGAAAAAAATTACCACATCTAGCTCTAAATTAGGATTCGGTTAATTGTAAAGTTAATTTCCAATTACTGGGAGGTTTAAGTTATTACGATATAATTCCTCATGAGTAATCATCCTAATCCATTATTTAATGAATCAATATATACTGGAAACCATTTTATACTATTGGTAAGTGTATGAATACGTCTTTTTAAAATGATTTATTCTATTTTTGAAATAGTAATCATATTAAACCATCCATAAGAACATAACCCACTTGTGAGTAAAATTGGTGAGTGGATTCTATAGTCATGATAAATCTCTCATAAAGAATTGGTAGTATCTATCCATCCCACAAAAACTACAGATCTCAGTTACCATCATTTTTCTACAATATTTCTCAATATTATATTTCATTGAAATATCTATTGATATAGTGTTACTTTCAATTATATGACTCAATAATGAGATATTTATAATACAAAATTAACACTTGATAATTTTGGTATATAGTTTATACTTCCATGAAGTCATCAACTAAATCTTCATGTGTTTTTCATTATCATCCTTTGTGTTTGAATATATAAGATTATTTTCTAAAAATAATTCCATAAATTGGTCAAGGTAATCTATAAACACTATATTAATTAAATCAATGAGGATAGAATGAGAATTGGTAAGTCTAAATAAAATTAATGTAAATTCATAATGATAATCCATTATAAAGAATTCTTTATTTGGTATATCCCCTATTAAACATCACATATTGACATCCAAATCACTAATAAATATTGGAAAAAATATTGAGATCCCCCTAATTGATCAGTTGGATCATCAATACCTGTTACATGATACATTTTATTTGTAGTTAATTTTTATGTTATTGATAAACAAAGATAATATGAATTGAACCATATTTTTTTCTAAATAAACATTACATGTGTATTCCACGAAAAATAACTAAGTCAAATTAATCCCTTTTCTATTTTCTCATGTAATTAATTCTTCAATTCCTACATCTCATTTATATTCATTATATATGGAGTCTTTTATATAGAAGTAGCACCATATATGTATTCTATTGAAAAATCAACATCACCATTTGAGGGAGTACTATAAAACTATTCAAGAATGAAATGAAACAATCCTCATACAAGATCCATATCATCGATTTTGAGTTTCTCCCATTCGATATGAGATAAATATCTTACATGAATAGAAATTAAAACCCACATAACAAGTGTAATTTCCATTAGGAGTTCCTGTTCATCCTCGTAGTGGTGGACTATTATAGATTGATCAAAAATATTAAATATAACACCACAAAACAATTAATATAATATCAATAGACATAACTCATTTCCCACCTTCCAAGGGATAAGTAGTTACATTAATAGATAGAGTCTTATATTACATGAAGCAATTTAAAATTGGTGCATCATGCAGTGAAACAATAGGTTTCTGCAAATAGGCAAGGATATTCATCATAACTTGTATATGCTAACCAAATAAGTACATGATATACTTAGTTATAAAACTAACATTATTTTACTTATCAGTAGGGTAATACATAAATTACATATGGGTTTTTATTCACCAACGTATCTTAGTATTCGTCAAGAAACAATTTAATACACAGATTTATCTCATAACCATCATGAATATTGTTCAATAAAAATTTAAATACCTATTTTGGTAAAATATACAAAATAATATAAGCGATTATAATAAAATTTATTTAATCTATATTCATATAAAATCTAGTTCCCATGGCATCTACTTATCATACTCAAATACATACTGTAGAAACTCGAACTATGGATGCCTAGAGATAGTGTCTTTTTTATTACATTTACATAATAGGAAAGGGTTAATATGACCAAGGATTGCCCAGTCTATTAGTATTTATGAACTATATAAATACATGATTCCCATATACATTTATAAACCTAAAAAAATCATAATAATCATTCTTGTATCACTGATATTATTCGTAATACCCTTCTTCATATCATTGGGAAATGAAAAAAAGTAAAGGGAGATTGTAGATTATCATTAAGGGTTTTATATAATAGATTCAATCATGAATAAATATGTGATAATCAATATGTAGAGGTAAATAACTGAAAGCATAAGACATTTAGTCAATAAATTTTGGTTGAAATGAATCCACGTATTATGTCAATGTCGTATTCCAATGGATAATAATAACTGAATTCTCATTGAATTGGATTCTTATTGTTGTACTCCATGATCTCATACATCTTTATATCGTTACCATATTTTCCTTATGCTAAAACAATTCAATTGATGTGTTTGTATACACTTAAAACAGTTTTATAAGTTTTTCCAACCCATCTATCTTATGAGACCAGTCGATGAATTGATGGGTTTTCAATAATTAGGCCCCACCCATCACTGCATGTCCATTTCTTTCCTCATATATTGAATGATAAATTTAATTCATAAACAATATTACATAGAATCAATTACCTATATTGAGTAAAGAATACAAAAAATTAATATTTCACCAATCAATAATATAACATCCATAATAAATACTATATATTGAAATGGTATGTGGTTTAGGAAATAATCATAACTGTTATAAAAAGAATTATGAAGATTTTAAAAAATAATATTCACTGAAATATAATCATATAAAAGTGAATATTTCAAGTGAATGTATCTTACCAATATATTAATAAGGTTAAAAAACATAACAATAAATTCATTTGAAATAAACGTTTTTGTAAAAAAAATAATTTTCATTTGGGAAATATATAAAATTGATGATAGAAAAATAAAATATAAATTTATTGAAGTGGTTTCTTTATAAATACATTAAAATCTTATAGAAGAATCTAAATAGTGTAAATTAGATAAGGTAGTGAGAAAATCCATTAACATCGTATATGTAAAAAAGAATTCTTACCTTTGATTTTTGTAATGAATATTTAGAATGATACTTTTAGAAATCATTAAATATATTCCAACCCAACATTTGAAATGTAATGGATAACATAAAATTTATTTAAAATTATTTCATAAATTAAAATAGAATTCTATGATACAATTCTGAAAAATATGGACATGGAAGAAAAATATACCCGATCAAAGAGAGAAATAAAAAAAAATTAATATATTAAATTTTTCATATACTATTTCAAGTTCTAAAGAGAGGAAAATATCAAATAAAACATGGAAAATCCTTAAATATCTAGTAGATAAAAAATAGGGATTTTATAATGGATATATTATAACATAAATTGAATGAAAATAAAATAATCCCATAAAAATGATATTGTGAAATTAATTCTCACCACATTAGTAACATTAAAAATATAACCACTTGAAAGAGTAAAAATTAATAGAATCATTAATAATAATGAATAAATTTATATTCCTGTTACATATATCAAGGGGAAATATATACACCCCATAAAAATAAAGAGGTTTGTAATACAAAATATATCTCAATGGACTGTATATTTAGATGAAATCTATTGTGAAGATAATTACATTTCGATGAGAATCATTCAATGATGTGATACGTGTAATAAATTTAAATAGAAATAAATTAGTTTTAAATAAAATATAAAATAAAAATAGGCCATTTCCCACATATTTTCTTCATAACATAGTAAATATAGTAGAATTAAAACCTAATGAATTGAAATTTATTTATGAAACCCATAACACAGTTTTTAATTGTTTGATTAGTGATTTTAAATTTATGTATAATATATTTTGATTATTACACTTACAAATAAGTATTATAACATCGTTCCCCTTCAGATTGGCATGAGGAGTGATGAGGGAGCTACTATGCACTAGGTGACATCCCCAAGACCCCAAATTTTGGAAATAAATTCTAAGGGCCTCAAGAACATTTGGGTAATGAAATTAAATTTTAATGATAAAAATTACAATAAAAAAATTCCAAACAAATTAATTATTATATGAAGAGTGAGTATGAAATTTGACTCAAAACATAACCCAAACAACAACCTATGTGATGGTAGAAAGTAAACCAAAATAAATACTCATGAGGAAAAAAGGACAAAAAACACCAAACTAAAAAGTGACAATAACCAAAAACACCCCACCCAATCCTAGGTCTAACTAGACATTCCAAGACATGATATAAATTAACATCACAAAATAATTGGGATATCTTGCATTTATATTTAAATCGATAGATGAGATATTAAAATTCCCAAGATTTTCCATGAAGGGGGTGAGTCAAAACCTAGAATGAATTCCCCAATAAAATGTCAACCGAAACCACTATGAAAAAAAATATATCATTTAATATAATAGTTTAAATGTAGTTATCATAATTTCTATCAAATCAGAAAATGGGGTTTCTAAGAAATGTTGTAGTTAATCCTTTAAATCATTTCCCATTTGATTTGGCACATTCGTTTCCATTTTCAGAAAAAACACTCATGATTGTTATTACCATTGATGGTGGAACATAAAATCCCTAAATCACCCCATTAATAGTGGTACTTTACAACCATTATACATACCATTTTATGGAGGTACTTCAAGACCATTATCCATCCCATTAAACTCAATCCCAATAGTTTATCCCATCACCATAATATGTCATTTTTGCCAAAAATTTCATTATTTAAATAATTTCAAGATAAAATGTACGTATAGCTATCCAGACGTAGATTTAAATTCAAAATTTTACATTTATAAATATTTTAATTTTCAAGAACCAATATTATTTACAAAATATCCATGCCAATTCCAATACATGATTGCCATCATTATTGAAACTGTGATTTCAAAACAATTATAAGATAAAAATTTAATTTACACCAAGACTTCATGTTCTAAATCATATTTAGTCATGATAGAATACATGTAGCACATAATCATTAGCAAAAAATAAAAATAACACAATAATAAAATCGATATCTAATCATAATTCATGTTCCATTCCCCTCATCTCACAAGATTTCATCATATTAACCTTAATTACACATTGATTACTCCATAAAAAACATGATATATGGTTCTCAGAGATACATAATAACCTTGGATATAAGATGAATGAGGAATAATGGAAGCATTGTATTTGATCCTATAACATACATTAACACTCATAAGGATCGCTCCTAGATTTAAAGAGATCATCTCACACAACATGGGACCAGAATGGAATATAAGTTATGGAATGATTATGGAAAAACTGAGTGAATAAGGGGTTAATTAAAATTACATAAATTTTCTAAGAGGAAATATAGTAATCTACATGGTTATCATGAATTATTTAGAAAACTATATTCCAATCATGTGGTTCATCAATATTTAGGCGAAACCTATCACGTTTGGCTCAAATGTTCATAAAAACTATGCCCCAACTGTGTATTTCCATCTATTTAAATATTCATGGTTTCTATTGGGAATTCGTATGGTTATTCTAAAATAGTTGAAAATTTTGTTCCTAACCAATTCCAATTTTCATCCCCTTCATGGTTTCTCGTAGATGCTACACATTTTCTTCTATCTATTCATAAACTATATACCTCTATAAAATCCTCCAAAACATGTCTAAACTCCTCAAAACCTCCTAAAATTAACCAAAAATGGTATATCGAACCAAATTAAGTGAATAATGGGTTATGTACCTGAAGTTGTGGTGTCCTAAATTCTCACCACCATTGGAAGTTTCATCCTTATAATGTTGAAAATCCATGTTTTCCTAGAAGAGTTCTGGCCATTAGTGTACAAGATCCCTCTCACGCTTCTATGTTTCATCCTGAATTTTACCATGTTTCTATAAAACTCATACTATTAAAATTGTTTTACAGAAAATTGTCTTCTATTTACTACAAATAATCTATACCATAAAATCAATGAAAATATAATTCATGCCTAATCCAATTTTATCCCATCAAATAACTTTTCTAGGATCTGGGTGACTTTTCATTAGCTATGATACATAAAGAAAAGTGTTAAACGAGATAATCCTTGGTAGAAATTAAAAATAATATTCCACTTCAAAAAACTCATTAAATTTTATTAAAATGGGACTAGGTATCGATGAGGTGAATTTTCCTTCCTACCAAAATAATGATTCTTATGCCTTAGAGAGATTCTACAAACCCATGATCACTTGATTCAAATAGAAATTGTTATCGAATATGATCCACATATGAAATCTAATTATTCATAATAATCTACTTCATATTTTTGTTGAAATGAATCTTATTTATTTTCTCTTTCACAATGATTGGTTTAATTGGTGTAGTCTCACCTATTTCAACCAAACAAATTAGATTCCAATAAAGATTCTCATACAATTTTGAAAAATTATACATGTGTATCATGTCTGGATAACTATTATTCTTGGGTAACTACACTAATCTTACATTATCCTCCCTTGAACCACAAAAATCCGTTACACAATCCCTAATAATGTATTATAATGTTTTTATTATCTATTCAGTTTATCCATACTTTTGTGGATAATTATCCATACCCATAATCAATATTGTTCTAAGGGATTACAATAAGGATTTATAAAAAATATAAGTAATCTTGGGGTCTTAGTTTGAAATAATCAAAACTGTAAAACAATGATTCATTATAATTTATAGAATGTATATTTTTGGCATGCCTCACACAAAATTATTTTCATGGATTGTGATTAAATTATCCAACATTGTGTGAAAATCCAGAAAAAACCCATATGGATTCTTGTATCATAACCATAAATCGTGGACCTACTACAAAATCCATTGGTATATACTCACATTTCAAAATATGAATCAATAAAGATAGAAACATTCCTTAGAGTCCAAAATCCTCCACCTTTACATGTTGATAGTTGATGTATCTCGACACATACTATGATATAACTTTTTTCATTCCATCCCATAAAAACTATGATTTAAATGTTTTATATATTTTATAAATTCCTTGGTGAGCATCCCATCTCAAATTGTGATAATAAATAATAATTTATTTGTTATATGCCAAAGGTTCTAGGATATGCTCGCTAAACTACAACATTGAATCAACATTTAGCTTGTCTCCCTCAATGGTATACCTGCCATTCATTTTTAACCTAGTAGAACCACAATCTATATCAAATTTATATGAAACTAAACCCTACTCAACCACATTAGCAATTGAAAAAAAATAGAAGAAAACTACAACACTATAATGTTCCAGGCATTATAGATTCATAGCTGCTATAACTTTCATTTGATTCCACTAGCCCAAATCATCTTTATCCAACTGATTATATGACATCCCACTAATTAAATTTTGTAAAAATATTCCTATACCTAGTGTATACATCAATTTTTTCTGAATCATCTATAGATACTCTATCCATCTGTGTTATCTTATATTCAAAACCCATGGTTAGAAAATGTGTTTCAAACTATTATGAGTTGTAATAACTGTGGATTTATCACAAAAGAGGAAATAAGGAAATGTAAAAAATTATTAGACCCTGAAAACTAATTCAAAATCATGTTTTGTTTCATTCAACCAATGAAATTATAACTATCATAAACCGTAACAAGCAAAATGATCTCCCTATATGTGAGAAGATCCCAATCTCGATCCTCTAGAATCAAAGTAGTATATTTATCCAATTCCAGGCACTAGATATTTTAGGATTTGTGTTTATTTAGGTCTACCATTAAGTAAATCAAAATATTTCTAAATTTTTTCCTTTAATATGAAAGGAATTACATTCCTTGTCAATTTTGACATCGGTGATGCTAAAAATGACAAATTAAAAATATAAACGTCTTTAATATCCGATTATAACAAGGAAACTACATATCTCAGACATTATTTGATGGTTTACAAGTGATAACATCTTATATATTTTCCATATCTATAGAAACTAGTTTTATATAAATACAAAACCTATGAAACATTCCACATTTATCAAGAAATCGCACAGTCATAACTTTACATATTGATGATTTTACATCAAGATACAGAAGACTATTAACAAGTGTTTCTCATGATCTAGGTTTCTCCTAGAATACACCAGTATATCATAAAAAACACCACCATATTAAAAAATATATACATTTCAAACATTCAATTAATCAATACCATAAAGAAATATAGTGTGTTCATAAGACCAAAAGTCATAATGATACAACTAGAGTGGACACATCTTTTTCTGAAATATTTCTTATAAATATCCCCCTTCTAAAAAAAATATTTTATTAATCCTGAATGTTATTAAATTTTATTGAATTGTAATCCCTACATATTCTAAGCATAGTTTTCTTTAAATTAGTATATATTGAATGTTTCCTTATAAATTAATTTATAATTTAATATAGTATTACATATTTATTAAATTTATATTTATAAATATTGCTAAAATATTACCTTTATATATAAATATATTTACTCTTTTATAGTGTTTTCAATTGAAATATACTATGAAATGTTCTTAAAATTATGTTATTTCCTTTAACAAACATAAGATTTAATCGATAATTAATGAAATAGTATTTTATTTTCTCAGATGAAATAAAATTCAATTAGTATATATATCTCCTTAATGTATGTTATATTATAATATTCATTTATGTTTTATTATAAAATTGATTACATTTTCAATTTGAATCAATTTTTTCTTTAAATATATGCCCATTTTGAACATCAGATATGTTTTTTATAATTTATAATTAATAAATAATATTAATTAATTTAATTATTGAATTTGAGTCACATATCATTTTTCATATTACAATATCCTTTAGATCTAGTTTATTTGAGGCATTTTTATTTGAGTAATAATATATAATTATAAAAATAATTACTGCAAAACATTATTCAACTATTGTTTTGGTAACTATTCTTAAGAAGTAATGAAATTTAAATTATAAAACAATATTGCATTAAATTAACAAAAAAATAATGATAATAATAATTTATATCATGAAATAAGAATATGTAAGAGATGTCAAAAATTATATTACAATTCATTAACTTATAACTAGTGTGTGATATATATATATATATATAAATGAATTACAAAAATAATCAATTATTTCAATAATAATTATGAGAAATTGTTTATAAAATAATATGTGATAAAAAAAATACATGTTAAATTATTATTATGAACATACATAAAGTGTATATGAATATATATAAATGAATCATTAAAAAATGGTAAGATTTATATATTAATGAATTTTAAACACCCACACACACAGACACACACACACACAGATAAATATATATATATATATATATGAATATATATACAAAATAGAAATAAAAAATTATAATCTTATAAAAAAAATAAATAAATAATTGGGATGTGTCCTCTTCCCTGAGCCACTGCTCAACCATTGACACCAAGCCCTACCTACCACCTCTAACCACCCCACGACCACCATTGACCACTGTCCTCACCTCAACAAAAGGAGAATCCTTAGGAGACTGCACTACCTTATTTTAACAAGGGATAACACCTTTATTTTTCATATACACCCTCACTATTCATCGATCTGGCCAAATCCATCCCTCCATTATTCATTAGTCTAACCTACAAGCCATTCTGAATCTGAAAAACACCACCCAAGAATTCTTCTCAAGCCTCCATCTGAATCATAGCATCAACAATACAGAACCAGTGTCCATGTTTTCTTCTAGTGTAAGCCTAAACACGGACATATGACACTTCTAGCTTCCCACATAAGCTAATACCACTTATTTCTAACCATATTAATAATGGTATTTATATACATATGAACATCACCAGGGGAATTCCACTCAACCGCTAGAATATTCCAGGCCCAATCCAAAACTGCTTGCCTCTTTCTTTATCCATCTTGTTCATGTTCCATCATTATGGAATAAACTCTCTACCCTCACCTAGTTTGATCATCCTTTGGTAGAAGAGTTGTTTTATTGGATTCTCCATTTTTAGGTTAGAGGACATTATTTAATTAAAATTAATATGCAGAGACAATTTTCAATTTTAAGATCCTACTCTTCATTATGTGTTTGTACATTCATGTTTATGTATTAAAACACTTTTTAGATATTATGATTACAAAGGGAAGTGTTTTAAATTTATATCATGGGATCATTCATCTTTTTTAATAATAAATAATTTCAAATTCCATGTTTTAAATACGTGATTTCCATATATATTAAAAGAATTATTTAATGGAAATGGATATTGTAAAATCGCTATTATGTACAAAATTATTTTCTGTTCTTATTTTCTACGTGACAAGGATAGTAGTCTCAATATTACAAGCATTTCATAATTTTTATGTGTATATATATATACACACAATTAATTATCATTTATTTATTTGAAATAAGTAACAAATCTTATGCATGGGAATTCCCCTTGATTCTTGGGAACTATATTTTTCAATTGGATATTATATAAATTATATAGTAATTAAATGTTTTATTTAAAAAAAATTCTTATTATAATTTCATCTATGATATAAAATTATCCATATGATTAATCTATGAATCAAAACTTTGATATATATTATTTTATGTGAATTAAAATTTATAATTATTATTATTTTATGGGAAAATTTTACATATTTACCCCATATTTTATGTGTGAAAGAATACAATTTTGATATATGAAAATTGTTTATTCAAGGATTAGCTCAAAATGATTAGTGTTATCACGTTATATAAATTTTATATCATGAATTGATGAATGAATGTTTGAATACATAGATGTTAATTATTATTAATATTCAATATAAAGGCTAAATGACATGAGTGCTGCTTCTACAAAATCTCGCAAGTTATTTCCAATTAAGAATCATATTTATATATTAATATATAAATGAAAGTGGTTAAGTTTATTTAATTAATTTTTTATAGAAAAACTCCTCCGAAAAATGTATATATATCTCTCTATGTGTGTGTGTGTGTGTATGGGAAGATCCAAATGTTCTTATAATAGAAATGGAACCATTATATTGTAAACATGGAACTGGAGAGGGGGAGAACCCATTCCAAATGACAGTGGTTATACTAGATAGTATTCAATTGTTAATTTAACCCTGTATATTTGTTTTCAGAGGCTATCTTAATGTTCTCTAAAAAGTCACTTGATTACTTTAATGCTTTTTCAAATCATATGTATTATTAAATAAATTATAATATTTTTCAAAAAATAAATATTTTGAATGGTTTTATAGAATTTTTAAAATAATAAGTAATTTTAAAAAATAATTATTAATTCTTTAAAATGCACATTTATTATTAAATTTCTTTTTTATTATTTTGTTAGGATTTTCAAAAAAATAAAAAGTAAAGTATATTTTGTTTTTTGTATAATGTTTTTTGTTCAAAATTATTTTTAATTTCAATGGTAATTAAAAAAGTATATAAAATTTTTTTTCTATATTATATTGAAAATTATATTTCAAAATTACATTCGAAAATTATTTACAAAAATTGGTTTTCCCTGGATTTTTCTAAAACCCCTTAATGGGAATTTTTTCTCACCATAATTTTTTTATGAAATATTTTTAGGTTTAGTTAGTGGTTTCAGGGGGTTTATAATCAATATTGATCTAACGTGAGAAAACTCTATCCACTTCCATTTTAATTATTTTTTAATGTTGGAAAATATTTAAAAATGTTCCTTTTCCTCTAAATATTAAAATAAAAGTGATCCTTAGATATAAATTCCTATATCAATTTCATTTGCTTTTTATAAAAATAGTATTACAGATCCAATGTTCCCCCATAAATTGATATAAAAAATCATAAATTTGTGTAGGTGGATATTAATTCGTTATCAAAATAGGGGTCAGCATATGATAATACACAGAAATTTGGAGAGATCAATCTACCTTCTTCACAAAAAAATTGTTGCTACCCACAATGATGTACTTGGTTGAATAAATTGATCACTTTCCAAATCTTTAGTCAATACATTAATTTCCCATAGTTATATTGGTTCTATCAAATAATATTTAATTGATATTGGACATGTCCCTAATATGAGATTAATCATAATATCCTATTCTCTTTTATATATAATCCCTGAGAAATTATCTAGGAAGAAATCATGAAAATGATCAACAATATCTGAAAAATATCCCTTCCTAATATCATTTATAGATTCTATGGTATGAATAGTCAACATGTAAGATATAATTTCCACCCCAAATGGAAAACTTATTTCGTTAAGAACATTACACTATAATATCCTCTAAATAGATATTCGATGATATCCAAAGTTGTGACACTAACCTTTTATGCATAAGAGTCTATGTGGGCCTTAAACAATGTCAACCAATAGATAACCAGATTAGGTCATAGAAGTCCATCTCAAGAATAGATTAATCCCAATTAAACATATCCCCATCAATAGTTATAGAAATACCTATACACATAATGGATTAACACCCACATTGAACAATATGATTTTGAAGTATGAAAATAGATGAAATCGTCTCAACAGAAAAACCCATATGATCAGCAACAAGAGAATTAATAAATTATTGGGACAAACAGGTATCAAATAAATTATTGTGATCCAACATTTTCATGTATAAATGAAAATTCTCCCTACTTCCATATTTAATAATATATCAATTTCTACAATAGTATATTTATTTACTATCTCTATATGAAACATTATAGAAAGAAAAAAATATTTTAAAGAATATCATTTAATTCCATGAAATCCCCACTCCGTAAACTCATTCTAAAAACATAAACATTACATTTTTTGGATTTTATACCATGAAAAATATACCAAAATAAATCATAAAAAACATAAAAAATCAAAGTCAATTTTATATTATTTCGATACTAAATAAATATTTTGGTTTTGGGTTTTATGGAATTATTGAAAACTATTACATAACATTGTAAAATGAAAAAATTTGTTCAAAAAAATAAATATCATCCCCAAACATTTGATTTTTCCAATAATCCTTCTTATACATGCTCTAAATAAAACTGTTCTTCATAACCTAGTTATAGGAAACAAAATAAACAAGTGAGCTTATATTAATAGTCTGTGTAAATGAGGGGAATATCCTTGATTACTAAATTGAAACAAGATAATAACGTCTTATTAACATAAACATATATAATAAAACACACATCTTTAATATCCTAGATCACAATCCTGAGTCATTTAATTAATAATTTCTATTTATATGACATGAATCATAAAGAATCATGATCCATGTGAGGATAAAATTGGTATAATAAATGGAATTATGGAATGTACATAAGCACATAAAATCATTTCTATAGTTGTCATGAATATTTACCAAAACTATAAATGTGGATTGGGTTCACTACCCAAACTATCATAGTATTCATGGTTTAATCCACATACAATCATAGTGGAAAATTTCCCATACTTGACTAGGTTCACACCATATTCTGGTACAATTTATATCAACAGATATAAATCTTTTCCAAATTCATTGAATATAGATATATGTATCACTCATCACCTAGTTAATAACATACAAATTTTTTCTATATAACTAATAATAATTCTTCATATAAGAACTCATGAAAATATATTATTTTCATAAACATTTCATAATTTAAAAATCCATTGAAAATAAATGTATTTCCTAAAAATTTCACCTTTTTACACGAAATAAAACCAAATAGAAAAATATTAAGGTAGGAATAATTAGTTCATATTCTAATTAAATTATATGTAATATAAAAGGATGTCATCATATATGGAAAATAATTTTCCAAGATCACTTGGAATAATTCTAGTGGAAAATAATCACTTGATTTTTAAATTCATTTATCTTTAAAAAACATCATCAAAATTTTAAAAGGAAAACAATTCACTAAAATAAAACTTTAATGATTTAAAATTAACCATTAAATAAATTAGTAATAATAATGGTAGGAAAATAAAATAATTACATTTATGAAATAAATTCTTATTTATTTCTCTTGAAAAAATAACAAAGTTTGTCATTTGGAAAATAACAAGAAGATTACCTTTGAACTATTTAAAAAATTTTCAAACAAGGTTAGAAATTATATAAAATATTATTAAGATAATAGTAAAAAAACTTTTTAAAATTTTTATAAAAATTGGGAAATTTTTATAAAAATTGGGAAATTTTTTCAAAATACTTCCTTATAGATATTTAAACATTAAAAATCCAAAATAATGATGAGATTATGAAATAAGTTTAGACAACTTTGGTAAAATTTGAATCATATGCCGCATGGAATAAAAAAAATAAAGAGTAGTTACAATGTATAAAAAGATATAAATGATATAATATATCGGTGGGGATGTACATATACCGCAAAAAACCAAATCATTGTTTAATATGACATATGCCTCACATATGTAAAACTGAGAACAGAAACCCATACCTTGAGTTCAACTAATCACATAAAATCAAAATATTGATAAATAATAATCATGGGTTAATTATTCAATTATTTAAAGTGTTATTTAATTCTTATAATTTTTTCCACACTTATTACCATGTTTTAACAATTAATCAATCAATTCTATTAATGGAGATTGTTTTAGGGATATTTGGTACATAAGTCCAAAATAACATTTGTTGGTTAATAATGGACACTATTGTAATTATTAAATCAAATGTAAATAATAATAATGAAATAAATAAATATTTTATACATAAATTTTACTTATAAATCCTACCATTAAACATGGTTTTGAAAAAAATGAACTATGTTACAATCATGCAGATTATAGGTCGTATGTATCCATGAGAAATATTTCAATTTTTCAATGATCATTATAAGAAAAAGGTAAGTATTTTTTTATATTTAAATAATTATTTTAATACCACTTATATAATATTAAATATATAAATATACTTATAATATCTCCAATGAATTTTGGTGATGAAAGACAAATTTCACCGCTTCGTAGAGGTGATATCCCCAAGTATGCACAAACAATGTTATCATTTTTATATGAATGGAAAGTAAAAAAAGATAAATATTATATTATAAAAATTTTAAATATGTCATCAATATAATCTATAAACATTAATTCCCTAATTTTAACAACTCTTTATAGATGGTGTTGGAAAATGAATTACATCATTTCGCAAGGCGTTAATCCACCGTACACTTGAATGGTGATTTAATTTCCCTTTTCATAGAAGATAAGAAATATATATGTTGTGAAATTAACATAGAAACACCTTAATATATTTAATATAATTTCCTTATTATATAATCATGTTTGATAATTTTCTATGTGATTTGGAATAAGAAGAAAAACTAAATGATGCAAACAAAAACTATCCATCTTCCTCAGAAAACTTCCATTACATAACACCTTCTGAACACTAATATAAGTATTCTACCTAAAAAATTACCTCTTCAATTATATTATTGATTATATTAAGGTATTGTGTATGGTATTTAACAAGGATAAAGTTTATTGAGTTGTGTAAAATTGAGAAGCATATGTTCCCTTTACAAGAGATGGGAGGGAACTCTTGGCATTTCTGAAAATATTAAAACTAATATAAATTAATTTTCCATTCCAAGTGGTAAAATAGATATTTATTTAGAATATAAAAGTATTATAGGTTGAAATCAATTATCCAACAAAAATTATACTCTTTTTAAATATATTTCTACAATTATCATTTAGGTTTAACCGTAAGTTAATTTTTTTAACTCTTACCGTGACCACAATGTTTTTTACACTTTGAGGTTTAATCCGGTTTATATAAAATTAAAAAGTCCCCTAAATTGAAAATTGTTTATATTTTATACATTATCATAATAAATTGTATGGATATAAAATTTCTACGAATTTTGTATCATTTAATAAAATTTTGTATACTTTAAAGTATCCATAATGTCAATTTTTAGAACTATTCATTTCATTGACGTTAATAATATCAAGAAAAAGACTACATATTGAAGTAAATATTTTAGTATATATATTATATGTCATCTTCGTATATAAAATTCATCGATCACATTTATTTTCTCAAATGAGATTTCTGTTAATATTTTTAGTATCATTTATTTTATTTTTTCTATTAGTTAAAAATTATTGCATCCGCATTGCGTAATAATTTAAGATACATATTTCCTCTCTAAAAAATGAAAATAAATTTCAATGATGTATTCAAATAATTTTTATTTCAAAATACTATTTATATTCAATGATATCCTCTATATAATTCCATATGATAAATATTACACTAATTAAAAACAAGATAGTGGCATGTTTGACATTTCATTAAATATAATACTATAAAATTCATAATATCATCCAATTGGACCAAAAGATAAAAAATTAGACAATATTATTATTATGTTCTAGATCTAATCATCCATTATGGTTTATTTAATTGTTTGGGACATTTAATATTTCATACCATTTTATTTTATCCTAAATTACCAGATTTACACTATACCTTGGAAAACAAAATTACTATGGTTACTAGTAAAATTTTACAAAATTAAATGGGATATATTTCTTATAATTTCACCCCATTATTGAAAATTTAGTATAAATTTTTCGGAATTCATAATATAGAATTTGTATAATTTAATTTAAATTTAATCATGAAAAAAAATAAAAATTATGTAAAATAACCAATTAAAATATAAAATGTTTATATATTAAAATCATTTATATAATACATATAAAAAACATACTTATATTAATTTAACAAAAAAATAACATTTTAAAAATAATCCAAAAATTTTTACCATGTCAATAGTTAGCAATAAAATATTTTTTTCTAATAAAAATCAATATTTTTCACAAGACATTGAAAATCAATCTCTTCCGGAAAATCTCAAAAATTCATCGTATGATAATTTTGAAAGTAGAAATTAAAAATTGAAATTATTTACTTCATATATTATTTCTAAAATTTTTATAAATTATAATATTAACACATAGAAGAATTAGTAAACGTTGTATTGAAGAAAAATTATTTTTTGAAGAATAAAATGTCTTTTCTAGAAATTTAAGGGATTATTTAAAAATAATTAATTTATAAACTAATAATTAGTATTATCATTATATATAGCATAATTACATTAATAATATTCATTCCATCCTATTTACAACTACATAATTATGGTCACATTTAAATAATGATATTTTGTTGTTTGTTTATGCTCAGTGTTTTGTATCTTGGGTGATATAGACTTTCTTTAATAAACACTAATAATAATAAATTCTCTACCACTTTAAATTTTTTTATCCTTGAAATTTAATGTAATTATTTATAAATAGGGGTTTTATATTCCATAACACCATTTTCAAAATCCCACATTATGAAAAGTATTAAAAAATATTATTTCGTGAAAGGATACAGATGAATGTATAAATACCAACTAAGATAACACATAACTTGTTTCTGAATAATAAAACATTATTATGAAGTGAAATCATAGACATTTATTGAAAAATTAAGTCCAAAGGATAGATATTGAGTGACATAGAGCATATTAATGAGAATGCTAACCATCATAAATTAATAAACCTCTAATGGGTCAACTGGCCATTGATTTCTCAGTAGGAAAGTAAATTGATAACATTTTTTCGAATAAAATTTTCATAAACATAAGGAATTATTTTACTATGTAGACTAGGACTATAAGTTAATATACATATATGAAGTTTAGAATTGTATAGATTAATCATTTTTCACCAGAAGCTCATCTTTTTTTTTTCTAAATGATGAATCTTCAAGATGAATTGTTCATTCCTAAAATACTAGAGTAAACATCTACAGATCACAAAATATAGAATATAATAACTATATATTCCTCTTGTATTAATTAATTTCACTAAAAATGGTAATGAGAAGATTAGTTAATTCCCCTAAAATAACAAACCCATATATGATAAAAAACTACAATTATATCCAAAATTCAATAGTAATAAACAATGATAAACATAGATAATTCAACAAATATGTATCAATAAAATTTCAAACAAAATATTCTAGAATAATACTAAAATCCAAAAATCTGAAATATTTGATTACATAGACTTCCATGTCATGGACCGCCCCTCGAGGGCCATATTTTGACTACCCCATTCTCACCTCCCATAGGTCAGGGGCTGGTGACTAGCACTGAGTATGCATTTCCCATGAAGGGGAGGCAGTTTCCTATAAACCTACACACATGCACCCATCCCCAAAAATAGTATTAAAATTGATGACACTGAGTAAATATATTTTTAACTAACTAAGAAAATAACTAAGAGTAAAAGTAAAAACTGAAAAGTAAATAGGCCAGAATACAAGCCCAACTGAAATAGAAAAGTACAGCCTCCTGGATCTAATCCAATAAAAACCCTAAGTAATGGGAAGGTATAATTTGCTGTTAGAATGTTTTTGCTTCATAATATGTCCTTCGATCATCATGAATTATCCATGTCTCCAGCCCACCAAGGACTCCATCAAAGATACTGATCATCTGCACAAGACACAACACGTGTGGTTGAAAGTCGTGCTGGGGTGAGTAAAAAAATACTCAGTAGGGACCCCACACCACAAAGTAATTACACTCAGTAAACAAAAAAGGAATCACATAATGTATCTCACAAATAATATGACTATGAAATACACCATGTATACAACCAATGAGGAACACGATGTGTGGCCTATAAAAGGTATAGTCAAGAGAGTCACTAGTGTCAGCTCACACAAAGTATAGGTTTTTCATACATAAATAAGATTGCCAGAAAAATTGATACTACCATCAAGTAGTAACATGAAGATCCTTGGTAACGCATAGATTATAGGTAAAACACTTAGTTTTGGTATCACACGGGGTGTAGGTAACACATAGAGTGTAGACAATACACAGAGTGTTGGTCACACATGGAGTGTAGGTAAAACAGGGAGGGTCATTAAATACTAGAGGACTAGCACCCTGATGGGATAGGGGAGTACTTACTTAGTATTGATGGATACATATTCTAGATAAGAGTAATAGCCTACGTAAGAAAAGTAGTCTAGGTAATCACATAGCTTCTAGGTCGTAGCCAGCCACAGGATTCAATCCATAACATGCTTTTTCCAGGAGAACCTCCTACTTGAGCCAAAACGTTGTACTCCAACTTCCTTGGGAACCCACTTTGAGTATAACAAGAGGACCACCTCATCACATGGGTCCCAATAATTCAAAAATACCTTCAAACAGAAACATGGTGTGAGAGTTATGGGATTTAATGTAAAATAGGGTCAGTTGGGTCTGGGTCCTACCTAACCCGACCTGTTTGGTCTGACCTGACCCATTAGGTCGACCAGGCCTAGTGGGTTAGGCCCGATCCATCTAGGCCCAACCTTACGGCTTTATCTTGGCCCTCTTGAATGTGGTCCGGTATGTTCCGCCTGGACGGGGTGGCTGCCATGTCTGCTCTTGCTCCACGCGGCCCGAAGACCGCATCTCCCCAGGTCAACGTGGTAGGTCCACTTGACCATCTTTAACTCGTGGTTCTACTATGGGTCCCCCATCTAACATGGCTTATGGCGTAGAATACTCCCACTTCCATGGAATGATTCTAGAGCTTGTCATTGTCGGCCATCGAGCCAGTTGCCATCTGCCTCCTGGTGGTCTCAATTCTACAAGCCACCGCCTGTAGCATCTCTCTACAAAGGCACTAGCTCTCATTTTTTGGGTCGTCGTTCGAACTATGGTGCTCCATTTTTTCAAAACGAAATTACACCTGTTCCCCCTGAGTCTCTTTCTTCATTTCTATGGTATCAAAATTATATTTGTATTACTCCTGGGGTCTGATCACTTTCGAAACCGTCCAGAAAATCTCGATGCAACCACTTGTGTCCGTTAGTGAGGAATGCAAGAATGAGGGAGACAAAGAGAATAAGAACAACATTAGAAAGGACCATGGCCTTCTTCATGTCATCCTTGGTCCGTTGATGTCAGAAAAAAATATGAAATAGTAACAAGAGAATATTTAATAAGATTTATGCCCATTAATACCTCATTTTTAACCATCTGGAAAGAATGATCGAATCAATGATCTACCTATCTATGGATTGGTCTGATTTCCTCTTTAGAAATTTGAACAGGGAATGGAACCATGAAGAAAAATATAAACTCCCTAAATGGAGTTTGTATTAATCGAATTATAGGATTCTTAGTTTATGATGACCTATCCACGAGCAATATCAATAGTTCATTTCCATCGTTCACCAATGGGAAGGTTCCACCTCTATTTATATGGAAAAGTCCAAGGTAATGAAAATAACCATGGATTCCCTAACAAGGATAAATTAAAAATAAAATCAATGCTACATGACCACATTTTGTCAAATAAAATATTTTTATTCAATATTTTAAAGACGTTTACATCCAGAAATTTACTTTCACACTCCACCCGTGCCAGTTGAGGTTAGGCTCTAACAAAGGAAAATACCTTGTTACTAACTCGAATTTGGTCATAGATATCCACTATGAGTTTCAATTTTTGATTTTTTAATAATTTAAAATAATTTTTTTTATTGTTTCATCCTTTTTAGGATTTATCACTGGAGACCCACGTTGAGAAATGTTATGTAGCACCTAAGGTATACCCGCCATCCTGAACACAATAGTACCCATTGATTTATGATCTAGGCACCCATTTAGAAGTTACTAAAACCATTAAATTGTGATATTCTTAATAAATATAAAAAAAATTACTACATTTATTCTAGGCACCCCATGCATTGGATTCATGTGCCATCTGAGTTCTAAGTCTCAAATTAATCCCATAAAGTTTTTAAAAATTTTACATTGAAAATCTGGGACATTACATTTCAAGCATAATTTTTTCTGCTAGTAATATTAATCACTCGTAATGCCTCATAACAAAAATATAATTTCCCAAATCAAATAATATAAAATATGTGCTAACCATTTCCATAGATACCCAAAATAAAAACAAATCCAAAATTATATCATATATTCTTCCTAAATATAATCCCACCATTATTCAGAAAATACAATATTATTATATTTACTTTCATCATATTGGTCTCCCAATATAGTGAACATATTCTGAAATAACAATAATCATATAAAACCAATTCAATTTCCAATACCACTGTAATATGTTTGATAAAATATATGTACCCAAAATGTGATTAAACATTATCCATTAGGTAGTTAAAAAAATTATTACAATGTTATTCTAACCATGACATCACATATTCCATTCGTAGGCATTTCACCATTTTCTCCCTTCTTTTCTGTGTTCAATCCTCAAGGGCTTATTATATACGATAGGATTTCACATATCTAGTTTTTTTTTCCTATTACTAAAATGGTAATTTATATAACATTCCATGAATTGTGGAAAACATCATAAATATTTAATTACCCATAATTATATAAAAATTTAAGATCATATCCCTTGTTATCCATACTTGTAAACATATTTCAACCAAAATTAATGGAAATACTCCCCAAATAACATTATCAATAAAACCTTTACTAAACATAGGGGATTTTATACCATTAATATCTCCAAAATTACTCCTAATCATAATATTCATCGACCACATCCAACATGAAATGGTCTGATTAATAAATTCAAATTAAGATCAACTATAGACATATAAACCCATTATGGTATTCATAACTCTTCAGATTACCACACCTGAAAACATCTAATCGAAAATATTATCTAAACCGAACAATGATACCAACTATAAAAAAATGAATCCAACACTCCTGGATCTGATGCTAAAAATGATAATGTTACACATCTGTGTTTTATGCTGATAAATGTAATCTAATTTCAATAATAAAATACTTATAAAATAAAAGAAAACATGTTATCACTATCACACTGATGGAACTTTTATGTTTAGTGTTTTATAGATTTTTGTAATTCTCTAAAATATCTTGGTAAAATAAACAAATGGTTCATAAAATCCTAAATCATCTCACAAAATTTCATCATATATAGAACCCCTAGTAGACATCCCCAACCGAAAAAATTTATTCATGACCTGGGGAAAGGAAAAATTAAAAAAATTGATGATTAATGAATCTATAAAAGGGACATATCAGTGATTACATAACCATAACATGAGAATAAATTCATAAGAAGAAGAACATGACATATGATAATATGACCCATCATATCATAGATCATAATCTGGATTTGTGGAAAACTATTTTCATTTCATATGACAGGAATCATAATGGAACATGTTCTATGGGAGAATATTTTTTGCATTAGACATGGAATTTTGGCATACACATATGAATAGAATAAAATTTACTTAGTAGTCAATAATATTTACAAATACCATAATATTGTAATGCATTCACTAAATAAATCTTTATAGTTTTAAATGTTCATTCTCAAGAAAAATCATTGTAAGCAATGTCCCTTATTGAATTGGGTTCACTCCACATTCAAGTCCTTTTTAACTAATGATATATAAATATTAAGCCAATTAATTAGTGGGAGATATAGGTCCCACCATTACATAATAAAAATAATAAGTATGCATACCATGTGATTATAAATCATTTTCTATATCATATACCATGAAAATAAATGGGGTTCATAAATATTTTAACATTGCATAACCCATGGAAAATAATAAGGTTTCATAAACATTTTATGTTTTTCCCTTAACATAAATAATCCAGAAAAAATAATAAGGATTTTATCCAAATATTATGTCACTAGTAATTATTATGTAAGTTCAAAATATTTCATTTTATTTAAAAATTATTTTTAAAGATTACTTGGAATAATTCATGATAAAAATACCCTTTTTAATTGTAAAATCACTTATAAATTTAAAATAATATGTACACTTATAAATGTAGAAATATTATATGAAAATAAATATGTAAACTTTTAGAGGAACCTTAAATGAATTGTGGTATGTGAAAATCTGAAAACATTCTGATTCTATGTAAGTCAAAAAAAACCATTCCTTGAATATTTTTTAGAATAGTCACAATGTAGCTCATTTTAAAAATGGGAAAAATAATCCATTTAAATTATTTTATTAATATTATAACATATTTTAAAATATTTTTTTAAAATTATAGGAGAGTATTAAAATCAATTTTGTAATAAATTTTATAAAACATGGACATTAAAGATAAATATTCCTTAATGGAGTCATAAACATAAATAATCCCGAATAATGATGAGATTGTAAAATAAACCATAATGAAACTGGAAACATTTGAATAATAATACCAATAATATAAATAATGTAAAATAAATATTTGAAAAATATGAATAAAAATATATTAATAAAACATCAAAGGGGTATTATATACACTCCTCAAAATAAATAACTAGTGTGTATGGAATATATCTAACTAGAATAAAAGTGAGATGAGAAACCCTTACCTTGAGTCTTCTATTTAACATATATTCTTTATCATACTGAATAATAATAATAGGTTAATTATTTACATTGTTAAGATATTTTATCATGTTAATTATTATTTCTTATCTCACTTATTACAATGTTATTTCAATTAAATAATCATTTATGCTCATGATAGTTGTTTCAGTGATAATTGGTACATAAGTCCAAAATAACATCAGAAGGATGAATGTGGTCAAATAGGTAATTATTCCATAATATCTAGAATAATAATAATTAAATTATTATAATTTTTATACATCATTTTTAATTCATCCTCTAAAGATGGTTATTAAAAATAAATTATGCTTCTATAAAGTAGATGGTAGGTCATATGTACTCATGAGTAATAATTCCATTTTCAATGATCATTATGGAATTAATGTAAGTATTATTTTATAATTGAAAAATTGTCATAATATCATATATATCACATAAATTCTTTAAATATACTTATATATATCATCCATGTGATGTAGTTATGGAAAATATCTCATTACTTTTTGGAGGTTGTAGTCCACGCATTAGCATGAATGAGGTTAAAATATCTCTATTAATATAACGGTAATAATGTAATATATATATTTTTATAACGATAAATATTTCCTAGATATCATATATTAAAAATTATTCCATAATTATAACATTTCTTGAGATATGGTGATTGAAAAAAATCACATCGGTTCTTGAGGTGGATGTCCTCCATACAAGTGAGTGATGATTTCAGTTCCCATTTGATGGAAGAGGATATATATAAAGGTTGTTCCGTTGAAATATAAAAACATTTGTATATATATCTTAATGGTTTAATTATACAATCATTATTGAATAAGGTTTGAATTATGTGGAAGATGAAACAGAACTAAAACATGCAGATAATAACTATGACTATTTTTTTAGAAAACCAACATTATTTATTTCGTTCTGACCACTACTATGGGTTTTATTCCAAAAAAATACATAATAAATGAGATTATGTATTATTTTTAGGTATTTTAAATGTTATTGGATGAAAAAATGGGTTTTAAGGTGAAGTATTGAGATGAAGAAGATCCCTTTATAAGAGATGGAAGGGGAACTCTCGGCATTTAACAAAATATTTAATTAATATATTTAATTTATCAATTAAAATTGATCCAATGTTTATCATTTAGAATATTATATGATTATGGTTCGAAATCACCTAATCTAATAAAAACTAGACATTTATTTTTATTTTTTATACCACTATCATTTGGGTTTAACCCCTATTAAATTCCATTAACTCTTACCTTGAAGACATTGTTTTATACTCTATGAGTGTAAATATAATTACTACAAAATGAAAAAATACAGATAAATGTAACTTGTTTTTTATTTTAAAACATATCCTATGTTCTTTTCTGAATTTAATATTTTATGAAATTTATAACTTTCAATTTATTTTTGTTTACCATAAATTATCCATTTTGTCAATTTTTTGAACTATTAATCACGTTGAATTTAATAATATGAATAAAACATATAAAAATAGAAACAATATAATATAACTATCATGGAATTATCATTTTAAATTTTTTTTAAAATTATTTATCAAAAATTATATTTATTTTAATAATTTTAATATCATATATTCAATTATACCATTAATTAAATAATTTTGCATCAGGTTCATATAAGAATTTAAGGTAATGATTTCTTTACTAAAAACTAAAAATAATTTACCACGATAAAGAGAAATGTTTTTTATCTATGATTACCATTTATAGCCAAACATATCCTCTATATAACACCATGTTGAAAATATAATACTGTTTAAAAACAAAAGTTTGACATATTAAATATTTCAATAAATAAAATACTACAGAGGTCATAATATCTTCCATGTGGCCTAGAAAAGACATATATTATACCCTTGGATGATTTTTTATTTAAATATACTCCACAAATAATATTTAAGAATGTGTTTTTGTTATTTAATTATTCATAAATTTTTATTTTTAACACAAATTACCTGATTTAATCTATATTGTGGTAATAAAAATTATTGATTTTATTGTTCATATTGTAAAAAAATAAATAGGGCCTATTTAATAATTTTTAAATAGATATTAAAAATATTTATTCCATTTTAGAATATTTAAAAAATTAATTTTAGAAATTTTATTTAAAATTAAATCAGAAAAACATATATAAAAATATTATATTCGAAATATGCCCTTTTAAAATATAAAACTTTTATACTAGATTAACTTACAAAATTAATATCAAACAAACATAAATAGATTATTTAAAATAAATATAACTTATATATGTTTTAAATTAATTAAAAATATAGTTTCACAACTTAAATACTTAAAAATAAAATGCAATTTTAAATAGAAATCATTATTTTTAAATATTTATTGACAAATAAATTATTTCGGAAGAATTAAAAAAATTAATAGAGTGATACTTTTAGCATGATTATTTATAAAATTAATTAAATTTATTTTAAGAAAAAGACTTTAACAATTGGAAAATTATATTATTCACCTTTAGAATGAATGAAAATTCATTTTTTGATGAAAATGAATTTTTTGAAAAACAAAATAACTCTACTTATAATTTGAGATCTTATTTAAAAGTTATAAATTAATTTTTTATAAATGAGCATGACGATTATATATTTATTAATTACATTACTTATATTCAATCATACCTATTTAATGGGTAGGATTTAATAGTCACATTTACATTATAGTATTTCATTATTAATTTAATCTCAATGGTGTGTATTGTTTACACTATAGAATTTCGTATTTAAATATCAGGATATTACATATCTTGTTTTAATACTGCCTAAAAAATTTATTCCATAAATGATAAACTTGAATAAATGATAGGGTAAAAGAATATTATATTCATAAATTTATCCCCATACTATTCCCCCGATATATTCTCATGCTTCAAATTGAAGAAGTTAGTTGTTCTACAAATCTGAATGGTGTGAGGATATAATTTCTTGTTAAAAAATTATTCAAAATCATGTCATTCCATAACTTGGAAAAATATAGAATGAACTTTTATTTTTCAAAATTTGAGTGAAAATCCTCCGACATATACGTTTCCAACTTCACTAATAGCTTTAATGGTGTCCCATGCGAATTGAAGATTTTATTCTTCGTATTCAACAATGAAAAAAAAATTATCTTGGAATCCACGAAAATATGATGGGATTATACTTTTGGAACTCATCTTAATGATCCACATTTAATAGTTCATCATTCTTAATATCCATATCCGTAACCGAGAAATCTTGGAAAATTATTTGAAGCATCTTTTGTTTCACCTATGGCTCGGGGGAAAAAATATTTTTTGTAGCCTCTTTCGATTGGTTTCTATAACACATACCAGGTTCAATTCTCTATAATAATAAAACACAATTTAGACTTAATAACTATCCATAGAAGGATTAGTAATTCAAATATAAAACATTAAATAATATTACAATATATAATTTTATAAATCCACCATTTTCAAAATTTCAACCATTTTTTAAAATATTTTGACCCTGCATTTCAAAATCAACAATTTTCACTATTTTCCCAAAAAATATTTTTTTCACATTTGATATAAAATAAAAGTCAAAATGAACAATTTTATACTATTGTAAACTCATACTATCAATTCATTCCAAGAAACTATCATTGTTAAAATCCATGATGATGAGATTAAAACTCACCTAAAAGTGTCTAAAAACATTGATGCACCGAAATACCCATGAAACATAAAGTTCAACATAAATTATTTAGATTTTATTTTTTATTTTAAATATTTCATGTTATGTAAATCCTAATCCTTACCACCATCCCTTTGAGATTGATTAGTATTATTTATCACTCCACAAGCAGTCAACATTGACATAATTTCATATATCATGTATCAAATAATTGTGATACCATTTTTCCCAAAAAGATAGATAGACAGACCAAGACTGATATTGTCTATCAATAAAATATATTTAGACAAATGAATAATGATAACATTGGTTATATCCTTCCCATAATCATTATTGTGGGTAGTGAAGAGGGAAATACTAGTCCTTAGGTGGCTTCTATAAGACAACAATTGATAGAAAACAATTTGAATGACCACAAGAACATTTGGAGGATTATTTTCCATTTAAAACATAAAACATCAAAAAATCAGTAAAATTTACCATAAAATAATATATATGAGGCATTTGTATAAAATAAAACTCAAAACATAACCAAACCAATAAATTATATCATAGTACATGTAGAAACCAAAATACCATCTCAAGTGGACAAAAAAGGCTATATAATTCAAAATTCAAAGTGACAACAACTAGAAACACCTTGCCCACTCCATTCTCCAAAAATACATTATAATATATGGTATGAAGAAGGCTCAATAAATAACTAAGATACCTTTCCCTTAGTTGTGTCTCAATATATGACATCTATAAATGCACAATTATTCCCAATTATGGGGTTAGTATATACTCAGTAGGATTTACAAAATCACATCTCAATTCACATCACTAGTATTGAAATTTTTATTACATTTAATAAAAATTTAAAAAGTATTTTAAAAAATTTATATAAAAATATTAAGATGATTTTCCATGGAATGAATCCACTAATAACTTACACTGTTTCTCGAAAGATTTGGAATATTCATTTCCATGTCAACACACAAAACCAAAAACATAGAAAATAGGAAATCATTGGTTAACCATTGTTGATAGAACTTCACATGTATTCCCTATCCCTTTAATGGTGGTATATAACGTTCATTATCCATCCCTTTTGATGGTGTAATTTCAAGACCATTTTCCATCCTATTCAAATCAGGGCCAACCATATAGGGCAACACAATTCCATGTAATTTCAATCAATAAAATTATATTATTTATTGAATTTAAACAACTTAATTACATAAAAAAAATTAATTTAAAAACAACCATTTTAAAATTATAAAAAATGAGTTTTCTAAAAGAAATATTATTTCCATAATTTCCCCTAAAATTACAAAAATAGAATTTCCATAAAAATTGATAGTTGTATTTCACAATAATTTCAACAAAATAATTTAATTGAAACCAATACATCATGTTCCTAGTCATATGGATTTGTGATAGAATCCACCTACCTAATAAGGAATGGTGAATATGAAAAACTATGCCACAAAAAAATCAATATCTGATTAAAACTCATATTCACATCACTTAATCAGATAATATTTCTTCATGAAACCATTCATAACACACACATATATATATTTATAATATACTGGATCTATGGTTCTAAGAGAGATACATATAGAAATTTTAAATAAGTTTATTGTGGATTAACATGCACTTATAAATGAATCTAGTCCTCTAATTCACATTAATTCACCTACAGATCACTAATGGATCTATGGGGATCATCTCTCACACCATTAGAGATAATGGAATCGTAGTTATTGGAGGAGTAGAGGAAGACCATGAGATGAATGGGTTAATTCACATTTGATTGATTTTTTAGGAGGGAAAATTGTACGTCACATCATTAGGCTAAATAGATTGAAAAAACATGCACTAATCGTGTGGGGATAGTCTCATAAGGCTATACCTCACATAGTTGGATCTCATTGTTTGAAAAAAATATATACCAATCATTCATTTCCCTCTGTTTTGAGATGTATTGTTTATCATCATCATCCAAAAAATTTATCCTGAAAATGTGAAAATTATTTTACCACATAGTTCCAAATATCATCCCTTTTAGGATTTCTTAGAGATTCTTCTCAATTTCTACTAGTCGTTTATATTATGTTAACCACCATAAAATCTATTAAAACAATCAAAACCCCTTGAAACATCCTAAACATTACCTATACATTTAATTGACTCAAAATAATTTAACAAATGGTCATATATGTGAAACTAGAGGTGATAGAAGTACCATATATAGTTATATTTCTATAATATCATGTATGATACATTTATAAAATCTTATCACCCATTTTTATCAATCTTTTATTATTTTCATTATTTATATGGTTACATGAGTCTTTTTCATTTATGTTTTGATAAAAAAATCATAGTCCTTGTTTATTGATAATTATTATATAATATCCAGATCATTAAAAATGATAAAAAATAATAAATACTAATTTTATTGAGATTTAAAATAATCCATGAGAAATATCCATAAAAATGAATCACATCATTTCATATAGATGGTATGTCGTTTGTATGCACAAGTGACATTATATTTTTTAAATGGTTTAAACGGTATGCATATAGAGTAAAAAATTATAATTCTTGAAACATAATTATATAATAATTATAATATATATAATTAATTATTTCATTATTACATACTATTTTTTGTGGAAATAGGAAACAAATTCCTATATTTTGGTAAGCAGTGGCCCATCATACACTCAAGTGGTTGTTTTATTTTCCATTTGATAGTGATGTTGTTTGAAAAATATTATGACCACAATATAATGACATCCAAATGTATTTAATTTATTATTTTTATTACATATAAATGTTTTGGACAAAATTAAATGTGGTAAATGAACACGAAAAATGAAACTTGTCAATGAATATGATTGCATATTCTTTTAAAGTGCTCATTTATATCTCCTCTCAACAGAACTAGGGTTGGTATTTTTAGAAGTCTATAATGTATATAACATAAATAAGGATTCAATTAATAGTTTTAGGATGTTTTTGGATGAGCAAGTATCTCTTGGTGGTGAATGTAATATAGGACTGGTGGATCATTTTATCGTGAATTATTGGAAACCCAAGGAATTAATAAAAATCATTAAATATAATAAATTGATTTTCATATGAAAGTGGCATCATGCGGTATATATTAGATGATAATATAGCATATGGTTGAAATCCATTAAATAAATATAATTATGATATTTTCAAGTGGTATTTTCATAATTATTTTTTGGTTTAACACCTTCGTTAAATAATTTAAAACTTAATAGTACTATTGTTTTCTGATCTTAAAGTGTTATAATTTTATTTATACGGTATTAATGTGTTCATAAATGTATAAGGTGAAAAAAATTATAATGTTTAATAACCTAGTTGTAATTTTTAATGAATTTAACAATTTTGTACTAATATAGTCAATATATTTTTTCATTAAATAACATTAATTTCATTTTTGACACAATTCAATTAATTTGAGTTCTAATAAATTATGAAAAGGATAAAATTAGATTATAATCCTTATTAATTATAAAAATGATTTATAATTAACATTTAAATTCTTTTAGAACCATAATTTATAAAAGATGAGTACCATTAATATTTTTAAAATAATTTACCCTGATTTCCCCACTACTTGCACAAGCATCATGTCGTCATTGCATAAGAATTTAAGGTAATTAATTCATCACTAATAATTAAAAATTAGTTAACATCATAAAAAAATAATTATTTTTATGATTAAATTTTATTTTCATTCAACATTTTTATTTATTCACATCTATGTAATGAAAAAATATTTAAAATATTATTTTCACTTTTCTAGCCTTGTACAATCATTTCACAAGTATTAAGATACCTAACATTTTATAAAACTCAAAAACTAGTATATATCTATAAAAATCATAAATTTACTTAAAATAATTTAAAACTTAAATAAAAGGCTTTGACATTCTTAAATTTTATCCTTAGTATATCTAATTTGACTTTTCTAGCATTGTGAAATCACACATCAACATAGAAAATGATTTTTATTTTTTCTTGGAATAAATTAATATTTCCAAATATTGAATTATTTTTTATGATATTGGATTATATTTTCATACATTATTTTTCAATATATTTTTTTAAAATAATTCTATATTATTTATTTCATGATTATATCTTAAAAGATATCATATTTCATTAAAGCCTTATTTTTTTATTATTCACTGAAATTTCAATTTCATTAGAAAAATATAAAACATTTAACCTTGGATAAATATTAGTTTATGAATATAAAAATTATTTACATTTCATTAAAAAAATTATATAAGTAATATAAATTACGGTCAATATAAATGCATAAAATTTCGTGAAAACAACTCATAGGAAAATTTATTTTTAAATTTTAAAAATGACCATATGCCAAAATCAGGTATAAGGTTGATTTATATATATATATATATATAATTATATTATATATTAATAGTATATATTTATCATCATTTAATTTTAAATTCAATTGAATAATGGGTATTATAAATTAATTGAAATGGTACCTTTACAAAAAAACAATATTTTTCACTATTAATGGGAAAATATATACTTTCGAAAAAATATAAAAATTTAACCTTAAGATAATATTGAAATGATGGTTTAAATAATTATATAAAAATAAAATAATTATATTTCAATGTCTTTTTATGGTTAATTTTAACATGGTTATTTATGTAGAATAATCTATCAAAGAAGTTATATTTATTTAAAGAGAAATATTAATAATAAAATCACAGGGTTTTATAGTTTTCCACCATAGTGAGAAATGGGCACATTAATCTAATATATTTATGAAAATTATTCATATAAATAAGAAAACCCTAAAACATGACATAAAAATAACGAGTTCATATGAACCATGTCATGCTTTAAACCCTAATATGGTTCAACCCCATTATTGTATTGTTCTTTCTCCAACTCCACATCTCAATATGAACATTTAATCCACCACAGATGTGGCTATAATAACGAGGAAATCATAAAATAATGATATAGTGTGTTCCTAACCTTTGTGTATCTATTGTATCTAAATATTTTGAGTTTAATTTATTTTTATCTTCTGTTTGAGAATGATAAGATGATTATGGTGATAATTTGAGAAAATTCAGGGGGTGAACCAACTTCTCCCCATTAGTGGTATGAACAAAATTTGATAATGTTTGTATCAAGGGATAAATGGTGAAGAATTCATGGCATTAAAAAATGTATTTTCTACGTTAGTATTAACATAAAATATTAAAAGTGTAAGTTCTGATGTCGCCGCATTGATTACTTTGAATTTCATAAAATGAAAAGTTAATATGAACAAGAATCGTATAACTAATGAAAATTTTAATAGATGGATCATTTTTTTATTAGTAGTGATTGACCAGTATTTGATGGTTGTTTCGATGAGGGGATATTTCATACTACGAATGTAATGTCATTTCTAATAGTATGGGCATGCAAGGATTCGTATGAAGTATTCTAAAAGATGTTTGGTGAAGGAGTTCTTCATCACACTCCAAATTGAATATAATATCTAATGGTGATGCTAAACAAAATGGGAGCCAATATTTTTTATTCATTTTGTAATTAATAGTCATATAACTAATTTTTTATGGAACATTATACAGGAATTTATTTCATGGAATATAATTTTGTTAAAATAAAAAATGAAGACCCAGATATTTTGATTGTTAAATATGGTTATGGCAGTCTATAATGAATTGAGAATAACAAAAATGTTAGGGTACATGATTTTGATGTTACATAAAATGGGAATGTTGTCAAGACTAGTTGTCCTAATTTAAAATGGGGAGATATGTTTCAACATTACATAGTATATGTTGTTGTGATTCGATAATTAAATAGAGTCAGAAATGTGACATGGTATTTATAAGGAAGATCATACAGGATGTTGTGGTCTAAAACATGAACATGAAACATGATACTGAGGTTAACCAGGATAACAAAATCCATAGATATTTAAAAATTAATTATGTTCCTTGAGGAAGGCCATAACATATGTGTCTAAATTCATGGAGGTCCATACGTATGATTAACCATAACATGGATCTTGGATTAATTGATATAATATTTGATCTAAAGGACCCTAAACTACAACATAATAGTGATTATTCTATATGAATGGAAAATCTTGTAATCTCTACCATATGGTCCTTTCAAAAAATAAAGACACTCTAGAAAATCCCATCGATCTCGATATTGGAAAGTGTACTCTCCCTCTGAGAAAAATATTCTACCTATTTTTCCTCATGAAAAAAAGATAATCTCAAGGTAACTAGAATAGGTAAATCAATGAGGAACCTCATTATTGTTGGGAATCCATGAGAACATCTTGAGAAGAATCTTTTGTAATTCAAATATTCAGATCCATAAATTTAGTTTTATTTTTTATAATTAAAAGGATGATCATCACTGGTGATTCATATAACATTGAATTAGTTAAATGTTATGCACATATTGAATCAATGAACAACTAAAAAACATTAAAGGTTCAGAAAATCCACTAATTGGTAGCATGTAAAAGGATGAATCTCTATATTTCAGAGTCTCTCCATGAAGCTCATAAAAAATATAGTGCATATCAATGATCAAACTATAATAAGAATCGATCAGCTGAGATATCCAATTTGGAATGAGACTAGTGAGAAAAGTCAATTGCACACTTAATTTCTTCTTTTACTCTATCTTCTGATTCTTCCCCAAGATAGAGAGTCTTGATTAACTAGTCATATCCCCAAATATCATTTGAGCAATTTACAAGGATGTTGATTATTCTAAAGAGGACAAACCTCATGTTATCTATGATTCCCAATATCTCTATATATGTATGGTCTTGGAATCTATCTGGGCTTGAAAACTAGATTTAAACTGGTTTCTTTACTCCAGTGCCTCTAATATCTCCTTCAACTATTCTATAAAGGGTGCCTCATATTCATGAACATCAAATTTCCTCTCATTTGTGGTAATATAATTCCAATTTAGGATAATTTGTCTCAATATTTCTACAATGGTTGGTGAACTAAACCATCTTCCACAAAGTCATTAAATAGTTGATTAATTTGTTCCCCATGGTCATGAAATGTTTACAAAGGAGTCTCAATAACCAAAGAATGAATCTAGTACAAAATTACCATGTGTTGTTTTTGAGATTCTGGGACTGATTGGATGGGAATTCCAAAAAGAGGAATAACCAAACAAGCTATCAAGGAAATAGGGGATCGAGATCCACATATTCTACACTCAATAGTGACATCACTAGTTTCTTGGTAAATAGGGATGATTTCCTTGATTGATTCTTTCCAGTTATCGGGGTGGTCATCTCCATGATGAGATAAAAACCTTGAAACCTCTCCCATGTCTTCAATCAAGTCCATTGATGCTATGAAAAAGGGGTTGGTGAGGAAATGCCTTGTCCATATGAAGAAAGAGCTTTCTTAGCACACCACCTAGGTAGGATACTACCCAAGCCTGAGGATAATCCTATGTAAGAAGGGAAGAAGTACTATTATATGGAATAATTATCTTATCACCATTATCTTAATGCTACAACATCATAAAAAACTTTTAGATGATCGTGGGGTGTCTCTCTCTTCACATGCTAGACAAAGGGATCAGGGATAATCCTTGGGTGTAGCTAAACTAATTATCAAACTGATAAGGTGTATAGGGATCATAAATGATCATTTCATTCATCATGCCTACAAGAACCCCATCCTAAAGGGATATCATTGATGACCTTTAATAGAGAGAGTAACTGCCATTATCAATTATTTTCACTGTCAGTGAATGATAAGGGGGGAAATCAAATATATCCCATCAACTAAACACATCAGTAACCTCTTCAAATCGTAGTGACATTTCCCAAACCATAGATTTTTTCTGCAACCTTGGATGAGATATGGAATCGGGGATCATTTTGGCAATATAGTATTCATATAAATGAGAATTATCCCATGTATATACAAGAAATTGTAAAGGACCATTGTTCCCATAAGGGACACTGTATTATTTAATGTGAACTAAGAATTAGTAAAGGTGTGAAAGGGTCGACATCTCTATATTATGGTTTTGTCGCTCCACTTTCCATGATTCTATCATTAGCGTGCTATCCTAGATTTCTGAACTCATGTCCCCAGCTGGAAAAATCCACTTGTTCAATAACATTTCCATGAAGCCCACCAACCCATGTTTTAGATGGATCCCTAGCTTCACATGATATAATCATAAAGTATGATACAAAAACTACTTAAAATTGGTTCTTTAACAATGCTAGTAAAAGGGTTATATGATTGCTATCGAAGTACTACTAATGTAAGAAATGTTAAAGGTTTATCATTAATAGTGATTATAAAAAACACTGATAATGGACCCTCTTATAAAGGGGACAATTTTTTTATTCACACCCCCCAATCAGTGCTTCCCCACAGCTTTATCAATGCTTTAGATAATCCCACCCTCCCACGTGCGCCCCTACCTCTAGCGAGTTTCCAACCCGAGACATACATCTTATACACCATTGTTGTTTCCACTCCCCTATATTGTTTTGATATACATTTTATGATATATCTATTATTTATATTTATTTAATTATATTTTTTATCTATATATTTATATATATGTATATATATATATATTTTTTGAATACATATGTAAAATGGGTTTTGTTTGTGTGTTAGTGTTTATAAATATATTCAAACATATATATAACATTTATATATTTATATATATTCATATATAAATATAATTATTCATGTTTATATTAATTTACGTATATTTTATATTATTATTTATATACATATATTAGATTATATAGATAAATATATATTGGTTTATTAGTACATAGACACAAATATAGATATATATATATACATTATATATATATATATATTATTTGTATGTATATATAATTATTCATACATATTTTTTTTAATAAAATGCATATTTATTTTTGTTTAGATACGGTATATATATTGAGAAATAAATTTTATAATTAATTATGTTTATTTTTTTATTAATAGAATTATATTTTTATGTGTGAATACATATAAAATATCTATATATTTTTATATTTTTGTTTCTAAATTATAGTAAATTGTGATAAATGATAAAATTTAAAATCCATAATAAAAATATGGTTGTAATCCGTTGAAATAATTTTATTCCTCACTAAAAATGGGAAAATTACCCCCTTAAAATTATGAAAATCCATTGAATGTTAAAACAATTGCACCCTAACTTTAAACTCATTTTTAGAGGGCTTATGGGCCTTTTATATCATAGAATAAATAGTTATAGTGGCTTCCCCAGGTCCTCATGGTGTAGTGATCATCAAAGCATTTGATTTAATATGTTGCAGAACCCAAACAGACAGCCAGATCTAATGTTCTGGTAATTTGAAACTAGGGTTACGTTTTTTTACTTATTTTAGATCTTTTATTAGTTTTTTGATTTTTTTATCTTCAAATTTTTATTAAATAAATATTAGTAAATAATAAATAAAATTTTATTAAAAAAACTATTTTTTAAATTATTTTTTTAAAAAAAGTACTAAATATCTTATATATTATATATAAATTCCTATTTATCCTTATATAAAAAAATTTAAAAAATTTGTATTATATGTATATCAATATAAATATATTTATATGGTAATATAATATTTTTAATGAGATATAATTTTTTTTAAAATACCCTTTATCATTGTTAGTAACGAATAACTGATAAAGGGGGTCTTTATATGCTCTTACAAAAAAGAGTTGATAAAGACCCCTTATCATCTATTTTTATGTGTGATGATAATTGACCCCCTTTAGAAACACTTTTTTTACAAATGCTGATAATGGAAACCCTTTAACAATGTTTTTTTAGAAGCACTATTAATGGGAACATTTTTATTAGTTCTTTCGTACTAATAGTTATAAGGGAGGATTTATCCATTTTTATAATCGATGATAAAGTGAACCCTTTAGCCATGATTTTTTAAAACTATCAATCACCCCCATTAATAACTCAAAAAATGTGATGTTAAATACCCCTTTTAAAGGAATATTTTATAGAGATAACAAATGGGGTTTTAATTTTGTGTTTATCAAGCTCTACTAAAACCCTGGAACTGGGTAAACCAAGTTTTGTTGTACTACTGGCTTCCAAAATGGATCAATATGAGCTATACTATCACACACATAATATGATTAGAACCAATGGGGTTGTATACCTATCGACCAAACACCATAGCGACATAATAAAATAATGACCCAATCATTGAATGAGATAAGAGAGAACATAGTCAGTTCATTTCTTAACTTTTCCATCACAATTATGAATGTGTCCCTCACCAAGACTGTAGTTTGAAAAGGATCATCCCACACATCTGTGGTAGGATGGAACTCACCAAGCATCTTCTAGAGAGGGGGTATCCCACCCAGTTAAAATATATCCCATATATTGATTCTCACTTCACCATGGGATAAATGAAATGATTCGGTTCTAGGCAACCAACAACTAACCAATTCGTAAAGATGATCAGGATGGTGATAGACAATTAATTTTGAATTACATACCACATCATAAAGATGAAAAAAAATATAATTTTTTAGAGATATCTAACCATCTTTCTCTAACCCTGAATTGTTTTTCCCATTAATCAGAAGAGTGAGCACCAAGGAGGAGGTCCCATTTTGATCCCCATCTATTAACTGGGTTATTTAGATAAGAGAGAAATTTACTCAAGTATCTCTATGTGTTTGGATGATAAGAGAAATAATAGTTTCTCAATCCCAAGGGAGTGTTTTTAAACATATAAAAAACCCCTAGGTTCGAGCTATGACAAGTCATCCATCATAAGAAATTATCATCTGAATAAATTCAAGACAAGTTGTCACCCAAAAAGGTGGAATATTTAATTATGAAGGAAAAATAACAGTATAGTACATCATGTTGAAACCTTATAGAGGAATACGTTGTGATAAAGGATAATTTTGATCCCTAAATGGAAAAAGACATTTTATAATATTTTTACTATAATTTAGACGATATTTATGGATAAAATTGTGGTTTCTTGAAATCATGGACCTTTGATTAGTAGCAACATAGAGATTATGATGAGATTTGGAATCCATCTAGAAAAAATTATGTTGTGTATGTCTGATATATAACATAAAATGTTGTCAAGGGAAATGTATAAAATTGGTAGCATCATGCATATCGTATGAATCATAAAATTGATTTAAAAATTGCATAAATTTAACATGAATCACCTGACATATGAATATTTTTTAGATCATTTAAAAACACACAGAATCACACAAATTTATGATCCGATAGAATAATCATGGTTGTGTGACCTTTAAATGGTCATGTGATCAGCATAACATTCAAGGGATCATGCAGTCAATCCATTAGATCCTGCAAAACCCACAAGCTGATCATGAATCCCCAAGCCAAAAGTTTGAAAAATTACCCAAGATATGTCCATGAATTTATTTGATGGGGCACCATGGAAAAGGAATTTTTCAAAGAAATTATCATAAAATGGACTCATGGTGAGGTCTCATGTTGGGTTCTTACGAGAAGGGCTTGCGATGAGGTTACATAAAGGTATTACTGTGAAAGAGCTATAAAAATTGAGTAGTAGATGAATGATTATCTATTTTCTCCATTATTTATAGGTTACTTCATGGAATAAAAATGTCTCCTAGAATCTTAAAAGTCACCAATGGCTCTGATTTGAGATAATGTTAAAGACTTTGGTAGGAATCTAGATTCCTTACAACCAAGACCTTGTCCCCACAGACATCGCTCTTGGGGGGATTCATTTGTTTACTCCCATCAAACAAGCATCTGAAAATTCACAATGAATGAAATATTAGAATATTGGTATTATTTTCCTCATAAAACCTTTGAAGATGAAAGTGTCCATGATCACATGGATTGCTTGAACCTCTAAGATACAAGAGATTGTGGAACCTATGGAAGTTCATATAGATGGTCACACATAGAATATATCCTACATAAATTCTTTTCGATCCCATTCGATAAGTCCAATTACACTTTCAAAGGGTTCCCCTAACATTCTGTGACCTTACGGAATCTTCCAAATGAGCAGCACCATGTCAAGAGAATTTTCTTGTGGAGGGATACTGAGAAACCATAAAAAATGGAAATTATGAGGAAATTATCCTAATGGTAAAAACCTCTTACAATCGTAAATATCACATGATACCTCATTTATTGGTAGAGTAACTTTATTCGAAAACACTCATACAACCTCTTGAGATCCCCACCCATTGTAAAATAATCAATGAAAACAAAAGGGGAAATGTGAGAGCTTCTTGTGGTTATAAAACTCAGGGGATACACCCCTGCAGCCCGTGAGACACCATAGAGGCCCTAGTGACATGTCATCCATGTTGTTCAAGAGACTACTAGATTCCACCCCCTCCACATCATGTGAAAGGATTTGAACATGTTTATGAAGTATATCTCTCCCCCTTTTACTCCAAAAATATGTATAAGGGTTTATCAATGAAGTGATCATGCATCACCCAAAGATCTTTTTTGGGTCATGTGGTGTATCACTGAAGGGGAATGTGATTTTATTTTAAAACACTCATTAATTCTCACAAAATCAAAAATCATTTGAAAAATAAAAGAAGGAATTAGATTAGAAAAAAGGGGATAATCTTGAAGTGTTAAATATTATACTAAGTTCTCATGTGCTCCACATGACATTGCAAAATATCCTTGACATGATTGCTTGATATCTTGAAAGAACCCTCAAAAACAATCCTTGTCTTGTGAAAGTTCCTAAACATGTTGTCATAGATCGCACAAAATTCATTCAGTATGATTCCTGATCTCGCAAATTTCCTCATACATGTGTGCCTGAAGATATGAGTCCCTTAGAATATTCTCATGATTAAACAAGAACCCAGTAGTTTCCTATAGTCAAATAAATGGGGTGTTTATGGGATGGAATCATTGTCACTAAAAAATCATGTTATTCCCCCAGAATGAATTATGGAATGACCTCAAAAAATGAAATCAATGAATTTCGCTGACTCTGGTGCGGATTTGTTCAGTAAGTTCCATGAAAAGCGGCACCTGACCAATATGGCATGGCCTATAAATCCCCCCACCACAACAGGATAATTGACTTTTCCATGGAACCTCACACCGATGCACCATCAAATCACAGTGTATTTATTGAAGTGATTAATCTCATGACCAAATAGGTTCTTCATTAAGTAAAATTCGAGAAACAACTGTTGGAATCATGATGTATTCATACACACTTCACATGATTACTCATAGATCATTCACATAAATTCAAGAGGGTTATGAGATGGACAACCAACCTATTTTCTAAAAAAATATTAGAAATAAAACAAGCTAACATAGATAATATCTAAGTATTATGAAATAAAACGTGGGAACAATGACTAAATTATGGGAGAATTATGTGAAGAACATATATGTTGATCCTTATGCATATCACATAAACCACTCATGTCACCAGATACCACTAAGACATGTCTCCTAGGTCATGAAATGTTCCTTTGGTATACTATTTGGATCATGTGAATTCCCATAGATATGTCATATCAAGTCACATGGTTCCCCATAGGCATGCTATCCAAGTCATTTGAAACTGCCTAGGATTGTCCTTAAGGACTCATAATGGCCTATAGACATGTCACCTATATCATATGAAGACATTATTACATGTTAGCTGAAGTCCCTTTATATCACCAAGGTATGTAAGCTCGATCATGAGATTCCCCTTGGACATGTTATTCGAATTTTACGATGATATCTGGACAAGTCATACATGACATAAGACACCCTCTGAGATATTTCATCCTAACTCTTATGACACCAGGCATGTGTGTCAACCAATATTCACAATGACACCAGGTAATTTCATCTCCGGCATGTGATTTCCTATATTCATATCATCTAGGGTAATGTGATGGATCCCAGGAAAAGCCAATTGAGTCTTGTGATGTCCTACTAATAATTCATCCTTAGACATGACACAACCATTAGACAAGTCATCTTGATTGTGTAATTTCCCAAAAAAAAAGTCAACTAGATCATCTGATTGTCTATAGACATATAATTAATTCATCCTCCAATATGTCAAGTAGAAAATGATGGAATGTTGAGAAGACATTAATTTCATGTTAGGAATACAGGCATGCCAGGTGATTTTGGCATCCCAAATCTTGAAAAAAATTTCTAGACTCCATAAAGTGAAACATCAGTGTGTATGACCCGACCAAATAAACTATAAGAACTCAGACTCCTTCTATAACCAAGATACTAAGGATTCCTTATTATGGCTCAATCTCTATAATAAAAATCGAAAGGGTGGTCCCAAAACATAATTACAATATTCATAATTATTGAGACTAATTATTTTCCATCCCCTACATTCTATACAAAGAACATATCACATAGTCTTAGGGAGTTAAAATATTCATATCATTCATAAAGGGAAAATAGTGTGTCTAAGCCCTGATCAGACACATAATATGATATGCCCCCAATATAAGGGTAAACATAGTGTGTAGGAAACAATACCCTAAACTATGAGAACTCTGAATGATTGAATAACCAAGACACATAGGATGCATTCCTAATCCCCGAGATCAAATGGGATTCTACTTGGTGTATGTCCCTCGATGTCTCCAACACATCAACGATTAGGACCCAATCATTCACATGTAATGATCATACTACCACATCCATCATCATACTAAGAAACTAAATGAATTATGAGAACTCAGATTAATATAATAAAAAGGTTATATAGGATACATTTCTTTATACTAAGATAAAAAGGGAATAGACTTCATTGTAAATCCGCTAATTTCTATGAAATTTCTATTATTAGGACCCAATAATTACCATGAGTTAATCATTCTACCTCATCAATCTAGGGATGGATAAGCGAAATAAACTTTTAGAACTCTGATTCCTAAAATAACTAGGATATGCAGGACTCGTTATTAAGGTCTAATATCTATAATAACAATCCCAAGTGTTGTCCAACTTCATATTTACCACAACTATATATATTGTGACTTCTTACATATTATTCCTTGTTTCTCACACTAAGCATGGAACACCTAGACTTAAGTAATTTTAATGGTCAGATCATTATCATCACGAATCTCCACAAAACATGGAAACCTTAGTGGGTAAGCCCCAATAAGGGGAATGACAAGACTACCTCCATATAAGATCATCTACCTTGGGGCCAATCCATAGGGTGTGAACAAACTATAATAACTCTGATTTCTTCCCTAATAAATATTGATATGATTTCTTCATGTGACTTGATATTGAATACCTAGTGCCTAAGGTCCAAAACATATGTCCTTTCTGAATGATGTTAATATGCATGATAATTTATGAAGTATGAGGGTTTTTATTACTATAGTAAATAGGATACATAGGAGGCCTCATAATGGTTCAATCCCAACCTTGGATTATTAAGTTCCCCCATTCATGGTAACAAATAATAAATTGACTTGTTATATGGGATCATCATATAAGCAACTACTCAGCATTGAGGAATGGATGAAGAACCTCAGATACATACAGATGGTTTTACTAATTAGATCTTATTCTTCTATACGTAAAATAGGTTAACGTATGATCATTATATTAGGGTAACTAATCATATATCTAGATTAGTAAATGATTCATTAACATATCATAAATGTATAATAGTGGACCATATTAGAAAAAATATCCCCCAAAAATGGTGTGATGATCCCAACCTCACATCCTATCATAAAATGGGAGTTTCTAAGATTTTCTGGGTCTATAACCCAAATGGATCACCTAACTTTGGAAAGTCGGTCTGTACCCAGTTATGGATGTGAGAACCATTGGGAGTTTCTTTTAAAAACATAAATTATGACCCTACATCAATGATTGAGCAATAAATCGAACCCTCACAATCAATCGTTGGGAAAAATTTAATTTTACTAAGTCATCTCATTTTCTATTAAATAAAAAATTTGGAACCTGACATGAAACAATCCATCTCTTTCACAACATAAAATGGATAGACTACCCAGTTCTCATCGAACCTTTTTTTCACAGAATAAATGTGTCATGTTTTCTATTTTCCATTTAAATAGCTATGTTTTTATGTAATTATTTTTTATAATCCTCTTTTATGATCTCATTTTATTCTAATTAATAATTATGATATCTCATCCTTAGGATTATTCATGATATACCCTAAACAAGACTTTTATCTCACCCATTATTTTATTTATCTACTGTATCACATGTAGTGATTGGATTAAAATTTGATGTGGGGGATTATTATGAAGATTAAAATATATAATTATGAGTTTTAATTTAAAATTTTGTATTATGTACCTAATCTCCCAAACACATTAGTTCATTTGATTCTGTGTGTATTTTATTTTATGGATTCTTATAGGAAAATTTTATTAGAAATTTTTTGTGAGTTATGGTTCATTATAGTTACCACAATCATTGTGGAACAATGAATGTACTTAGCTAATGGAAAACCAACAAACAAATTTATCTTATTTTCTCCACATTTAGGAGACATATATTATATAGGATCTTGGGAAATTGATTCTGAAATAATTGTTATAGTTTCACGGATTCCTTTCATTCATTGAATCAAATAAATATCCTTAATGTAGAGTAATATTATTTAACTCTATATAGAATTATATGGGTTATTAGATTATGATGAGTAAATTTATCATCCTTGGATAATAAATAAATTAGAAATAACCATACAGATCATGGAGTATGGTATTAAATAGAACTCTCTATATTATGGGATATCTTGGGAGGATGATATTGTTTTGGTGGAATTCTCTTACAAATATACTTATCATGAATCAATTTATATGTATAATTTCATAAAAATAAATAATAAACCATTACACTGACCGTTGCTTTTGGAAAATACCAAAGAGTGAGTATTCATAGGTTATGAGCTTCTACAAGTGGAATTTTATTACATGAAGATATTAAACAAGAGGACATTAACTATAATTTCATTAGAAATATTATTATAATCATCATATATTACCACTATATTTCATATTATGATATAATGTATTCTTATTAGTTTCACCCTAGTAAGGAAACCCAAAACATTGGAAAAAAGAACAAATGAACCTTGACATATGCACCCATTCATGGTCGCCATGAAAATTGGGTTTATATAATGTTATTTGAAATTTCAACCAATTTATATTGTCATTCATAATATGTTTCATTTTCCCCAACTACAGAAGTTCCTACTAGACCGTATTATATTATTTAGTGGAATATGATGTATTCAGTATTGTAAATGAGGTTCATTGACTCGAAGATCCCAATAATTAGCAGACGAGATAATACCTTGAGTGGATGGATGACTTCGTTCATCTTAGTGTTATGGAAATAATTTTTTTAAGAGGATATGTTTGAGAGGGAGTTTCACATATAAAATAATGGTAAAATTTATTAATAAGATATAGATAACATATAGTTTTTTTCGGGTGGAAATTCATATGAATTGGTGAATTGAGACACCCTTTGAAAGTGTTTTTAAATATTTATTTTAGTTTTAATGAATTTAAAAACAAAATTATTGGTTTTGAGGAATTTTGTAGTCTATAAATTATTAGGATGATAGTTTAGAAACCATGGATGTTGAGTTTTGAGGTAATATATTCTATATGATTAGTTGAACTATTATGTACCTTTGTAGTCTAACCATGAAAGATGGGGTTTATGATAAAATAATACTCATATGATTATATTAATTTTTAACTGACCATGTGACATAATAATGAAAACAAGAAATCACCAATGATATAATTTTTAAATACCTATAATCCATTTTCATCCACCATTAAGATTATTATAGAACATTAATCAATTTTAGGGATTTCTTATGGAGATTTTTAATGTTTATTCACTACATATTGATATGATATTTCACCTAGATGGATTAGATTTATACATATTTAATGTTGGAAAGTCTTACTAATTTGAAAATCATATGAAAGAGAAAACATTGTTAATATTGATGTTGGATTTTGAATCTTCTAGAAAAGTGTCTAACACGCTGCTTTTATCTTTGATTCTCTCAACTGTGGATCCGTTCGGGATTGCAGATCTAGTATTTCCCTCTACTTAATATCCTTGAGAGCCTCATGGGACCAGGCATATGTTCTCCCTAACATTCAATGATTTTATTTTTCGGAACTCTTTAAATCAAGGATTTGAATGTTTTAAATATACATCTCAGGGTTCCTACAAACGTGATATTTTTTATAGATATATATATTACATTTATATTGAGATCACCTGATTCACAAATGGATAATTGGGTAGAATATATGTCTTAAAGGGAGATTGATCTTTTATTTTTTGAAACCGATAAGATTAGTGATAATAGCATGATTTTATATACGGCCATATAGTGGCCATTATAATCATTTTCATTCTCGAAAGATAAATTTTTATTGTGCTTCTGTTTATAGACATTTAGCTCAGACTATATATTGATGTAGTTTAGGTTCCTTTTTCTCAAACCTTCTATCACTATAGTTTAAGGTCATTTAGGTTTAACCTTATGATGCTGTAGTTTAGGGTCTTTTAGCTCAAACCATCTATCGATGTAGTTTGAGATATTTTAGATCATACCTTATATCACTGTAGTTTGAGATCTTTTCAATCGAACTTTCTATCACTATAGTTTAGGGTATTTTTTCTGAAACCTTCTACCATTATAGTTTAGGGTCTTTTAGATCAGACCATATATCTTGATAATTTAGGGTCATTTTATGGAGAATATCGAATACCATGAAATTTCATGTCTTACTTCTAGGACATGATTGATGATCATGTAATATTGTGCATACTTCCTAGAATGACCCAAAACATACTAAGAAAATGATTTCATCTATGGTGTTTCCTAGGCTCATAAGGATCAAATCTCTATTCCTATAAGGAGGAGGATCCTATGGTTGATAGTTCAAATCCCTCACACATAGAAATAATTGTCAATGAGAGTTTATTCCACTATTTTTCAAGGATTATGAATGGTTTATGGGGGTACTGTCTATTAAAGGTGAAATTCTATGAAAGATAGAACCACTTGTATTTTTTGAGTTTTTGAAATAAGTTATAACCCAAAAGATTGAGCCCATGAAAATGAGATGGGAAAACCATGTAGGGGATAACCCATAATACAATGAGGTTTCAGGTTCCCCCATTGTGTTTCCAGGGTTCACACGGATTGAATATTGTTTCCTACAAGGAGGAGATTCCTTTAGTTAGTAGGTAAAATCCATTATGCATCTATATCATGGTAAATCTATGATGATCTCCACTAATTTATGAGGGCCAGAAAATATTTATAAAGACTTAAAAAACAAAAATGATGAGTTTGGGTATGGAAATATGCTATATGGGAAGGGTTATGAGACCCTAGGGTAGTTTAAATCTTGATTTTGAATCTCAAGACCTATTCATAATGATTTAGAATCATGAGGTGTGGGACATAAAGGGTTCATAAATGGAGTGTCTCATTTCAGGCATGAGAAAGGGTACAAAAAACAGTGACATAACATCTAGGATATCAAATCATCTGAATAATCTGGTACAGAGATTGTAAATCACGGTCAAAATTTCATGAGTAAGGAGAATGATATGGGAAAATCATTCAGGGAATGACTGAAAATACTTTTAGTTTCTATATTATAATATAGTGAGTCCAAGGTATATAAGGATCATAAATCCCACTTTGATGAGTGGCACATTTTATTGATGATGATATGCGCATATGCAGGCGACATAGGTATACAAGCATAGAAAGAAAAGGGTCTCTTGAAGCCGACTATCCTTTCCAAGGGAAATGGTAGATTATGATGATACGAGGAACTCAAATCATGAAGTGGAATTTGTTGAATGTGTAATATCTAGGAAGGGTTCGATCACCCTAAAAGATGGTTTATTAACTAGTGAACATATTCTAATGGTGAGTGTATATGAAAAATCATTACTCTAACCTTTTTCTGGACTATGGGGTCCTATAAGCATAACATGGATTTTACTAGGGCTATGTAGTTGGCACTATGATCTTCAGGACATGTTTACTTTAACCATAACTTTTCCCTAAACTAATGAGGTGAGAATTTTAGTGAGGGGAGACATGAATTTTTCTCATACTTCCCTTTATGTGTTTTCAACCTGACATGTTTTTTGTCTCTTTCCCTAGTTGATTAAGTTATTTCAATTTTTACTATTTTAGGGTAGAGTTTCATGTCGTACATCATTGACCAATAGTATATGATATTTATGGTCATGAAGCGCATGGACCTAATATGGAGGATTATACACTAGAGCCTAATTAGGATACCTAAAGTCAATAGTGTCTCATCATCCTCCGGAGTGGGTGATGAAAATGTTTGTAAATCATTGGTCAAGGTTCTCAGGTGGTGAGTGATGATATGAAAAAACAGGCTGGTGATGGAATAGAACCCACTAATGTGATGATATCCTTCATGTTGAACTCAAGGATTAAATAGATCAAAATTCTCTTTTGTAGAGTGACACATTTGGTTGATTTCCATAAGATCATATACATGGTCCATAGGTATACATACATAGTCAAAAAATGAGTCCCTTAAAGCTCGGAATCATTTCCAAGGTAAATGGAAGGTTTTTTTTGATTCCTAAGGAAATAAATATATGATGTTTGGTTTATGGATTGCGGTTATTTAAAAGGTGGTGGAATCGCCCCGTAAAATTGATGACTAGGGTAAGGATACTTTGGTCCTTAGAGAATGGAGCAAATATCAGTGATGGTCTGAAATTTTTTTCATCATGTAGTGGGGATGAATTTATCTTCATGAATTTTAATATCATACTGTGAAGACATTTTAAATTTCATTTATCACTGTATGGTAAGGGTGTTACTAATTTGATTTTTAATATCATGCAATGAAGAAGTTTTCATTCTAGTTTAATATCATGCGGTAAAGATGTGGGAACCAAAGGTAAAAATTTATGCCTGATATATTGTGTGAACAATCAAGATGTATGTAGATCTAGCTTATGCATAGGAAAAAAGATGATAGGAACCAAGAAACATGTAGTTCGTAGATGGAGGTGTGGTAGGAAAGTAACAACAACAATGTTGATCCTATCAAGTGAGTTCCATAAGAATGTATTCTTGTGTATTGTTATAGGGACATAAACTGTGCAGTTTTACCATCATGATGTGAGGAGTCATGGTTTTCCTTTTATGGTATTTCATTTAGGACCATGTCGTGAATATCACAAACATTTATGATTTTTTTGTGCGAGAAATCCCATAAAAAATTCCTATTCTTGTGTGAGCGATGCTTGGTGTGATAAAAATGTAATGGAAAGGGTTCCTCTCACCATGTATAGGTGGTTAAGGATAGGACATGTGAATTTTGAAATTTGAAGTGGCTAGACAAAGATATAGGATTTTGGTGTCCCTGCGTATCAAATTGAAATTGAGAATTGATTCATATGTAGTTCTTGGAACCCTATGAATATTATCATAATATGGAATGGACATTATCTTTGTAGTTTAACATCTTCCAGTAAGGATATGGATCCCTGACATGGAGGAAAAGGAAGGTTTTGGTTGGGACCAAAACCAAATGTTCTGATGTCACTATGTATCCTACGATGGATGGAATAAATCCACACATAGTTTAGGGGTGAATAGATTTCCTATGTGGTGATACCTCCCACACAGGGACATGGGAATCTGATCCTGCCTTCATACAGAACTCGCTCATGTGTGATGAGTCTTTAGTGAGATGATGCTTCTCGTACAGTTTAACATCATTTGATGAGGAAGTGCACCATACTGTTTTGTGTCATGTGGTTAGTATTGGATGATATTCAGTTTGAAATCATGCTTCCAGGACTAAAGACACTGTGTAGTTGAAAATATTATTTCCAGGAAGACCTTTGTACAGTTTATACATCTTTTGGTTTGTACATTCTCCATATAGTTTAACGCCATGTGTTTAAGATGAACATCGTGCAGTTTAACATCATGTGGTTAAAATTTGTTATATTGTGCATATTAAAGTCTTGTTGTTATAAATTCATTGAATAGTTTATCATCATTTAACCTAGATGAAAGGTCATTAATGATATCTATAAAAGCTATTTCTTGATAAATATCACATTGGTGGGTGGTGGGACATTTTCCCCATCCATTATGGCCAATGAGTATGCTCCATTATGATAGACCATGTTTATTATGTAATGAACTTCCCATTTGGGTTCTAGAATTATAAGATTTTCCTTTGGTATCATTGGGTTTATGAGTTTCAATACTAGTTCTCCATGGTGGAATGAATGGAGGAGAACCTTTTCATTAAAGGATCATGCAATCGGATTCTGATGGACATTGTGGTTGTTCAATGTACGTAATCTACCTTCATCTTGCATTTCCAATTCATCCATCCACCATTATGATTTTTCATCATCTGAGAGTTGTTGATAATGGATATTTAGAGTTAAGGTATCTATAATTCTATAGTTATCATTGCGTCAATCCCATAAACTAATGAGTATGGTGTTGCATGTATAGAAGTATGTGTGGTGGTATGGTTGGCCCATAATGTCTAAAGATGCTTGTATAGATAGAAATTACCATCCTTGCTCACCATATTATAGATTATATTTTAAATATTCTTATTAAATTCCTCTATCAATCTATTTTTTTCTGCATTATAGTGACATTGGTGATTGGACTCGATATTGTACACCTGGTACAACTTCTTTAACTCTGTAAAACAAAAGTTTGTTTCATTGTCTATCAATATTGTGGTAGGGACCTTGAATATGGTTATAATATAGGAAATTATGAATTTTATGTTATTCTTATTCCCAACAACCTTAAATGATATTTCATCATCCAATTTGGAAAATATGTTAGTAGAAGTATGGATGTACTTGAATTGCTTATATATGGATGAGTTATATATCCCCATGAAATCCCTTCCCCAAATGGAAAATGGAAATGAATAATTAGCTATATGTATAAATTTTAGGGTTTTATGGATGAGGTTTTAATAGATCTCATAATCATAAAATTTCTTGGGGAATTCCACATATTCAGGTATTATGATTTTTTTAGTAATAAAAATTCCTTTTGATTTGGTGAGAGGACATGGTTCTAGAATTATGAGAATCATAGGAGCCATTATGGACTTCTTCAATGGAAGTGGAAATAAATCTTTATCTAATTAATCTGAGGAGGATTACATCAAAGCCTCTCCTATAGTGTGATTCTTTTTCATTTGGACCATCATTCAGGGTAATGTCTGATGCATGATGTGAAATATTTTCCTTTCCATCTTGTTTTGTTAGAAGAGTCACATTATAGAGATAACCTATTATGGGATCCATCCATCCAAGGGTGTATATCAGTTTTCAAACTCTAGATATGTGTTGAAATGATTTATTTCTTACATTCCTAATATGAAAACTGATGAGACCACTCTTTAGTGTGTGATACTGATGATTGCTTCCTCCTGATCTTGGTTAGCCAAAACTGTGGTAACATTAGCCAATGCATCAGTATGAGCAATCTGTGATCAAGGAACATGATGCAATGTGGACTGAAAAGGTAACTCTTCCATTAGTCCCCTGACATAGCCAGTGAGGAGGATAATTATTTTTTATGGAATATTCACCATTGATCCACTATATCACTTTATCTAAATCCTTTGTGATATATTGGTTGGCTATATGCATCTTTAGGGCTAGTTAAATCCATCCATGAGAGCTTGGCATTTGACCTCATTATTATTATAGCTATCAGATAATGTAAAAGTGTATGTCAAGACTTCATTGTCTGGGAAGAAAAATATACTCCCTAGAACAACCCAATTGAGATTCTGGTTTTCCATACATTTTATGATAGGACTACAGGAGGTACCATAAAAATAAATTTCCAAATAATAGGGGTATTATGGGAAAAAAATATCCCATAATTTGGAATATCTGTGTCCACCAGTGTGTTTACCAGGGTAGGATGTGTTGTGAGGAAATCTGCAGGGGTTTTCCCTTTCATAGATTAATGCGAAAAAAAACTTAGTTTCATTATTTGTAGAATGGCCTCCCATTGGGCCAAGCGACCGGTCAAAATAGGTCTCCTAGGGATTAATATAATAAAATTGATACGAGAGAATAGATGGACTTCATGGTTCTTCAAGGAATGCCTCATCTTTTCCATTATAAAGTTAGTGAAAGTCTGTTAATATTAATATCAGAGTATCTCCTATCATAACCTAGAAGCATCTGACTGAGGTAATAGAGACTATTTTCACCCCTCAAAAAAATTCTATGAAAATAGGATTCCCAATGAACATTTCATGGAGGTCACATAAAAGATGACTAGCCTCACTTCCATTGGAGGCATCAAAACCCCTGGGTGTAGTAAATACTTATTGAGACATCTGAATACATCTTGATAATCATCATCCCATTCAAAGGTTCGTCCCTTCTTCATTATCTTGGTGAAGGGGAGATCTTTGCTGGTGAAGATGGATATGAAACTCGGAATATAGGTGAGGTTAACTTGGATCACCATTAATTATTTGATATTTCATCGGGGTGAAATTTATAGATATCACTAGTATTCTCTTGGTCAAACTTGATTCCATGGTGGCATACAAAAAACTTAATGAATTTCTTTGATGTTACCCTGAAAGAAAATTTTGGTTGAATCATATTTAGACTATGTTGTCACATCATGTCTTAATTTTGTTGATGATCCGTGAAGTGACCACATCACCATCTGGTCCTGAAAACAATGTCATCGACATAAAATTAGACTATATTTCCCAATAATGGACTGATGATATGATGCACAGTGCACTGATATGTGTAATTAGTAATATTTAGTCCAACGTTCATGACCTTGTAGAAAAAAAGAACACTTGAGGAACTCTGAAGTATAATTATTATTCATCTTCAGGGTCTATCCTTATTTCAATGTACCATGAATATCAATCCATGGGTGAAAGGTATTGTAAGCCATCATTTTCATTTCTCAACAGTTCTGTGATCGATAATCGAAAATTTTCTTTTTGGGAAATGCCGATTACGGTCTCTAAAATCAATGAAAACCCTAGTATTCCCCTTATTTTACATAACAGGGACAATATTGGAATTCCATACTAGGTATTTACCTTCCTAGAAAAATTTGGCTTTATAAATTTTTTAACTTACACATCTACATTGGTGGAATGAGAGGGGTTCATCCCACTGGATGCTTGCTTGAAACTTTGATGCTCATTAGGTAAGATGAGGTGGTGTGTTGCCACATCTAGATTTAGTTTGGGAATTTCCATATAGTTCCAAGAGAACACATATTGATTTTTCTAGAGAAAAATTATGTATATCTCTTTCTAATTGAGGGTCTTAGTGGTCCTAATCAATTTAGGTTGTGCGGATTATTTTTTTTTCATATTTATCTATCTCATATCCACTATAGTGGTGGAGATGCCTTCATTGATTACAGAAGGAGCATTCCTAAGGTCATCCTCATATTCTTCAACTTATGATCCTATGGAGATAGTTTCATACAATGTTGTCATTTTTTTGATTCTCTATCACTATCAAGATAGTAGAGTCCTTGAGAAGAGACATTATCATCCCCTATATTCCAATTCATTGTAAGGAGATGTTGGAGCTGATTACCTTTTCCACTATCACTGGGGATAGAAGGATCATAGATATTTGGGAGTATTCCAATACCCACAAATATATTTATGTGGAAAACATAGTCACTTCCAAGCATATTCTATGTATATGCAGGGGTAGTCCTCATGCCATTGGTAGATTCAACCAATATATCATTATCCACCATATGTTATTTACCTTCCCTTTAATAGAAACTCTCTGATCATATGTTTCTATGAAAGTATCAAAGTGGTCATTTTCACCATGTATTATGCCACCTATTCTATTGATGTGTTATTTAATACATTGATGTAATATTTAAGGTACCTACATGTGTTTGTTAAGTCAGGGCCTTCTGAATAGGACATTGAATATAGTGTCTTATTGGATGGCCATAAAATCAACATCAGATGTGAGATCCCCCAAATAATTTTTGAGTTTGATCTTTTTGAGAGGTATTTTATCTCCCTTATCATACATTTTAATGGTTAGATTTATGGAATATATACCCCCTTTACAGTATCCCAAGGGTTAGAGTGTTCAAATCTGATTGATATATATCATGGATCCCTCTTCAATCAGATCCCTTAAAATGTCGATGTTATCTTATCTTCCCAAAACATATAGAGATCTGATGTTTCCTTAGATTACCTCTTCTTGATCATGTTCTATAAACAAGATAGGTAATTCAAATTTTTCTAACATTTTCTTCAATCGATAGACCTTGGATGTAGTGAATTTTGTCTCAAATTCAAGTGGGAATTCGAGGTCTTCAACATGTGACTATCTTAGATCTTTTTAAGTATGGATTAAATTGAAAACTGAGAGATTTTTTGGGATAACTGCCATATTCTTCATAATTTATTAAATCTGTGCTAGAGGTCAGTTCTTCCAATGGTGGAATTTCTCATAAATATGTGGCCTGAGAATTGCGGAATTTGTTGTAAATAGTTCTGGTTCTTATGTAGAGTTTGTGGTAATATTTTCTTTTAGGAGAGTGGGTTGTGCTGCCCTTAACTATTTCATGGGTTGATTAGATAAATGTACACCCACTTGGTGGTCATGTAAGATAAAATGATACGGAAGAAATTTGTAAGGATCTGAGGCATCACCATGTATTTGTTAGGATCATTGGAGTACATGTCCATGGGTCTCAGATGCATATATTTCCTTTGTGGGGATTTGACCAAAATATTGGGTCTAACACCACCTATGATGTCACATATATCCTCGGTTCCTACGCATGTGACCTTATGTTCCCCATTTTTGTGTATGAATCTCATAATTGGGAACATATTCATTATCAGAGAAGGGGTTTTCCAAGTGTATCAGGTTGACCGAACCAAATATGGATTATTCATCCAATGAGGGTTCTATTTTTTTGGGATGGTTCTGCTGCTTCAGATGATCTAGGGAAGAAATCATCAAGAGTCATAGCCTCCCTTGTAGTATAATTTGACTCATCCTCTTCTATATATTCCTATATTTAGTGATCTATCCTAGCATTGATAGGTATATATGATGTTACATGTTTGGGTGTTGGAGCTATTGTGGGTCTCGATAGCTATTATCTCATGGAGGTATGACCATGTTCAACTATTTATTGAGTCATCTATTTTTCAATGTTCTTCTCAGACATGGTTGGAAAATTTTTCCAACCACCCACTTCTTCTATCATAGATATGGTTATGCAGGACACTTGCTCAGAGGATTTATATAACAATAGATGTCTAGAATAGTCCATTCCCTGAAGGCTGTATTTTAGTATTAAACAGTTCTTGATATTAGGACCCATCCTTCTTTGGAAAGGGATGTAGTCTGGATGGTCAGTGAGGATGACCTCATCAGGATTCCTCAGCTACAAAAACTTGAGGAGGTTGTTTTTCATGGATACCAAGAAATAATATAGTACTTATTCATTTCAAAAGAAGTATTTTTTATTCATTAATTCCTAAAATCCTGGGTGACCCTAATTTATCTATCCTTCTATCTGAGGGAGATTTTGTGGTTGTCTCCAGTCAATGGTAGGTGATGGGTGGTTTGGGACCAACGTAGGTCCTTGGATGGGTATTGTTGCTGGCATGAGAGTGAAAGATACAACTTCTTATATTCCTAGCCTTTTCCCTATGATAAGGTAATTATTTGTGACATGAATCAGGTTATTTGAATGAACTCTTCCAAACATTGTTTCTTTTTTATGAACTAAGTGAATACCTCTAGATACTTCATTAGGATTATTGATGTCAATATCTTATCCATGTGTTTTTTATTATAGAGTTACAATAGCTACTCCTATGAGAGAGGGATGCTAATTGAATATATTAAACCTTTCCACCATGCAATGAAGTAAGGTACCCACTTATTTTGACATTTATTTAAATTTGTTGTATTGAAAATTTTAATTTACCTCAGTGTGAAGATGAAATGATAAAGGAACTAATGAATAATTTCTTCCCATCCTATAAGGGATCATACCAGTAGAATACTATACAAAATAAAGGTCATCCCTATCAAAATATATAGAAAACAACTCATATTTTATGCCTCTTATTTTCCTCGGGGGCCCATCATTGGCCTACATCAGGATACTAATTGTGTGATATTTTGTTTGGGGTCAACTACACCATTAATGGTAGAGATGGCAGGATTAATAAAATTGGGTGGAGGTAATGTTTTGTCCACCTACTTAGGATATGACTTCCTCTCGATGTGTATAGTTGCTCATATCCATTCCATGGATTCCATTTGCGTAGCAAGAGACTCAATGGCATTGTCAATCTCTTTGTAACCGGTGTCCGAGCCACCTCCAATTTATAGTAATATAATGGGGTTGATGGGGTGGCCTCGACATTGTCTCCCACTGATTCTAGATTTTTCCTAAAATTGAAGGACCTCCCTAGAATAGAATAGGATGCCACCACAATTGAGTGAAATGATGATAATTTTTTCCACATTTTTTTGTAGACCATCTACCAGGATATGGATCCATTTTAACACTCAGATGCACTTATACTGGTGGATTATTTTTTTCTAGATGTGCAAGAGGAGGGATATTCACCTCATTCTGAAAGTGATATCCATCCTAGATATTTACCAAAAGTAGTTTCTCATTTAGTTGTTTGAGGTTTTGTATTTAATTCTAATATTGAGACAAATGATCCTCCATGGAAGGAAATTTGATTCTTTTCAGCGGTGATTGGGATGTTTCCACAAATTTCCCATTTTTTTCAGTGGTCTATCAAAGTGGTGGAAACATAACATTTTAGAGTTCTAGGTTTTAGAGCCTCCTCTAGTTATAGGTTATTCAAACCTTGGTTGGTGCCTCCAAACCACCCTCCTATCATGGTAGGTTTTCTGTGATGTGGACCTTACTAGTTTTTTCTTGATCCATAATGTATATAAGGTTGTTAGTGAGGACATTCATAGAGACATATTATGTAATTTTTATTTCCCCAGTAGTCAAAATGAAACAAGATTATGTGGAAATACAATCATCATGGTTTTTCTTCAACCCCTTTTCCATATTGGGTCATTTTGGATTGCGACCTCGGTGAAGTATGATCACATTTTTCATACATTTCTCTTAGACTCTCATGTGACTGATAACCATGAGGACATTTCTAAACATGATTATTAAACATGACCTGAATAGTAGAGTATTTTATTCTAATGGGAGAAATAGGTTGGATTCCAAACAACGATATTTACGTCCTAACCTAGAGAATACATATTCAATTTATTGTGACGATGATGAAAATGCCCCCATCCCTATGGACAAGGGGTTATTCATGGACATAATTGTCATTACATGATCCTATTTATAAGGATCCAATTTTTTTAGTCAAGGATTTGATGATTTTGGGGATGGGTATTGAGATAAAAATTCCCCTATCCATGTGGGATGTAATTTTTTCACAAATACTGTCGATATGTCATGAATCCTCTTGGGAATTGACAATCTAAGGGTTTGAGGAAGTGGTAGATATTCTATTGGAATGGTCGTATGGGTTTTTTTCATGATGGTTCTTATGATAGCTTCTAATATATCCTTTTTTATGTGGCATAGCTATGTTCACATAGGATTTGGGTCAAATGGAAGCCTGTGATGGTAATCATTCATCATGGGAAGTTGTTTGGTTAATCACAACTTCAGATTTTTCAATTGAAATTAATTCACATTACTTTGATGGGCAGAGTACAAAGACTTATTTTTTATCCTCTCCCTCTACTCTTAATGTCTTAACATCATTTATGTTGGTGAAATATAGTGTAGTGACCAAATGGTTTTTTCATTACCCAGTCCTCTGATTTCTTGGGAGGCTATAACATTATAGGATGTTGTATTTGAAGGGTTATACTATTCCGATGCCTTGGTGAATTTTAATTCTCCACATATCCCCATCCTTGGATACATATGACTAGTGATTCTCAGAAAATTAGTCAGCAGAGGGTTATTGTGATGCTGTGAAAAAAACTATATAGGTATTTGTCAGACACTTCCACTCTTGGGTTCATGTCTATGGAAAATGAGGTCATATCAAACTGACAGACAATTATATTGAGGAGATGATGTAGATAGTAAATTCGTGAATATGGGATATTTCTATCATTTAGTCAGTGATGAGAAGTAGAAATATTTTAGCAGAGACAAAGAATGCACGTCTTTTATATGTCATCTTAGACTGTATAGTCAGAAGCACCGATGGGGCAGAACAAGATGTGTAGGTTTTTTCTGGAAAACTCTCTCCATATGTAAGTTTCAGCCTCCACTTCATCCTAATGACATGCCTCCATCTGATCAAACCATAAAAGATTATTCTGAGGGTCTCTTGTAGACAAGAAAGAATGTTTTCTCTAATTTGATGGGTAACCATATGTATTTGACCACAATGTTTCAAGAACCTCTATATATGAAGGCATATGATTTTTGAACACCTCTCTATATGAAGGTTTCATAAAAAGTGGAGGATTTCCTTGTCATGGGAGATATCAGCAGGGAGATTTTGACTGTGGTGGATATAAAGGGTAAAGTACCTACAATCCATCTCCACACTACCATGAGAAGTACTATCATGATAATGATTCTATTCTTCTTCATTTGAAGAGTTACTGAACCCTTGGGGTGTCGATAAGGAGGCTCAAACCACCTAAAGGTGATTTAAATTGATAATATTAGGAATATTGGTATTTTTATTCATCGTGGATGGAATATTATGACTATAATTTTGGAATTGTTTAGGGATATGAACCTATAATATACCAGTCACTGGAACTTGTTGATGATCTTCTGGTGCTATAAGTGTATGATCCATCTCCAAAGAAATTTCTGGAATATACCAATTAAATTCCTCATTATTGATAGGAATTAGAGCCTATCCAATGGAATGTTCCTTTATCATATTTTTAGACTCAGTCATTATAGAGTATGAGACCAATCCAGAGACTTTGGAATATGTTGATGGTATTTTATGGTAGGAATATGAGCCAACCCTGATGCATTTTTCACACTCACCTGGTGAGCCCCAGTTGGAATAGAAATATGAGCATGATATGAATATGAATTCCTTGCCAGAGTATTCTAACAAACCTTTAGAATGGGAGAACAGACTTGATCTTCCTTGGGTGTTAACTCAAAGTGATGTTGGTGTAGTCATTCATTGCGAGAATTAGGTATATGAACCAACCTTTTGTGATCTGTGGAAATATGTTAGGATGATTCACGGATAGTAATATGATCTTGTCCTGAGGAATATTCCATTCTCAATTGGTGATCAACAGCCATAATGGGAATATAATCTTGATCCAAGTCATTTGGAGTGTGTCGCTTATCCTCTTAGACTGGAATATGACCATGTCCAGAGCCATGTTCCCATCATACATGGTGAGCCATGGACAAAATGGGTATATGTTCCAGATCATAGGACTTTATAATATTCCTAGGGATTTTTTTGAAAGGCATGTCCCCCTATCGTGATGAATCTATGGCTCTCACGTATTTAGAAATGGTTGGAATGAGAAAATGGACTCGGTCTGGTGCATCTCCCTTTACCAGAATATGTTGATAATACTCTTATATATGAGCATGAATGTGAGTTTCATTTAGAGAAACCATGTGTTCATAATGATCATAGTGTTGAGATAACATGGATTTTTGGATATTAATTTGAGCATGTCCCTATACTTTTCCAGTGTCAGAATATTCTAGAGGATTTATTCAACTGTTTCTAAGATGTATTGGAATTTTACCAATGTCTGTGCATCGATATAAGCATTTACATTTTCTACCTCCACTACATACTGGTAGATATATTCGATTGATTTGGGGGTATAAGACTGCTTCATTCATCATTGTTCGGTCAGAATATTCCGATCAGATTCCTGCATGGGGGTAGGATTATATGCCTCCCCCATGCATGTTGTGGGAATTTTTCCCACAAAATTATTTTGAGTGTGAAGTGATATGAGCCTCCCCACTTGTTTCCACTATAATATTTATAACAACCCAAAAGTTTTATCATATGTTTATCTTCAATACTATCAATTAATTAGATAGATTATATTTCATGAAGCATGGAGTCTCATTGAATGAAAACTGGGTTATTTATATGAGATAATCATAACCTATCCATTAAACATAAATTTTCCACTTCTGTGATTTTAATTTCAAAAAATGGACATACACAGTTGTGATCAGTATGATATTTAGTGTCTGATAGGACAAACATAATTTATGATGAATAGTAACATACCCTTATGATTACTAACCTACACTTATGAAAATTAAGATGAACCTTATTAATATTAAATCGTCCAAATGAATAGTAACATCATCCATGAGTGTATGAATAAAATTTAGGAACCTTATAAATGAAGGCGAATATTTTTAAATAAGTGTTGGAATTTTTGTGAGTAATAAATATTTAATTATAGTTTTATAATTACTAACATGATTTAAAAGATAATTAATTTTGATAAAATGTATTCATGAATCAATATTTTGTTTTCCTATGGTTATAAGATAATTTTATGAGACCCTTGTTATTTTTTTCAAAGTGTCGTAAAATCGATTACAGTATTAAAATTAGTATTTTTCAAGTAAATGATGATTTTAGTTAAAAAATAAAAATATCATATTTAGAAAATATTTTTTATAAAATGGAGTTCATTTTTTGATTCTACACATTGAAAAATTGTTCAGGTAAATTTTCCAGAATTCTCTGATATACATGAATTTTTGGTGAATAGTAAAATACGGTAATTACGGTATAAATACATTATGAGATAAATACACTATTACATGCATCATGGATGATTTAATCAACCATTATTTAAATATAACATGCACTCATTACTATTCTTGGTCACAATATTCAATACTATTTCTTATCTTGACCTAAATAATTAAATAATGAATAAAATATTGAGAAATCACTCCTCTCCTCCACTATATAAACCACCTCTCACCCCCTCTCCCTCTCACACCACTAATGCTTTGATACTTGGATATGTTCATCAAATTAAACTTCCCAAACCCTAACACTACTTCAAATACCATCTGGTCTCACCAGAAGGCCAAAAAACGAAGGCCTTAAAGAGATTCTCAAGGAGTACTCATGAGGTGAACCTCTCTTCCTTTTTATTTCAACTTCTTTAGCAAGTTCCATTCTATTGTTTCTCTCTCCTCACCTCCCCTCATCCATATACTATGATAATTATAGTAACATACATGAACTATAGTTTTATTATTATAATAGAGCATTTCATTATCATATCTATTTACCCCTCCCTCCTCTTATACTACAAATGAAATCACTATCCGAGATGTATTAATTTATCACATTCAGCGAAGATGGGTTTTCAATTTATATTATCAACAACAATTTTTTTCATGAAACCATTATTATGGTGGAAACAGATAATTAAATACCTAATATATACTATTTATTGTTCTGGAATCATTTTGTACTCATGGTATTTAATTATAAAAACAAAATGAGTTTGTTGTGATGAAAAAACCATCAAAATAATCCAAGTGTTTGTCATAAATTTTTTATAATGATTCATCCTATAAAAAAATAACCAAAATATTAATATAATAATTTTAAATTAAATATTATCATTAATAAATCATAACTACAATTCCATATTTCAAATTCCATTTTACACGAACTTTCATTCTCATATACAGGAAACCCGATCCTTAAAACTATGAAAAAGTGTACTCCCAAATGATGAAATTGAATCTCCTAACCAATATAAAAAGAAAAAAATTAACTTAATGAAGATAGAATAAGTCAATTACACATTTATAAGGTTATTTATTTCATAATTAATGAATTTAATTGGACTATCTTGGACATTAAGATCATTGAAGGAACACATTCAGGCATAAGGAAAGGGGTTTTTAATCTCAATTTTATTTCTGTGAGATTTACATTAATCAACACTTATTTCATGTATGTGGGGTATTTTTACTACCATTTGATAAATAATATCATGATTATATTTATATTCTTGTTATTTATTGGTTCACTTGATAATTATTAACTCGATTGATTACAATTTTGTAAGGGACTTTGTTTCAATTTCCATTCCATGGTGATTTACTTGGTATTATGCACCTAATCATGCTTATGAGGTGTTACTACTACCCATTTGAGATCATTTTTCATTTTATATCTTAATTAAATTATATATTAATATACATGTTACATGTATATGATTATTTTCTTAGCCGTATACCATTTTACATATAGTTTTTATGTGGAATGTTGCTTTAACTGTGGAAAATATTGATGAAGATGTATCCTCTACTCAATATGGATATTAAAAAGGTAAATTGTTATTTTATTAAATCATTTTATAAAAAATTCTTTGGACAAGAAGTTATGGGTTTGTCCCACTATATCCCCTTGATGCATTGATAAGTCTCAGTAGACAAATATGTTGGTGATAAACCCTTCGAGATTCTTTCCAAAAATCATACGGATTTCTACCTAAAGACATAAAACATTTCAACAATATATTGGTTCATGTTCCAGATAAATGATGTTCAAATAATAAGAATTATATTTATTCAGTATTTAGTTACTTTTTTCCATGATTTTTTCTCTATAACAAAATCTATGGATGCATCTTTATTCTCAGCCTATTGATGGAATGTGTTTTCATTTATTCACCATGCCTTATTAATTATGTATAATTTATTAAGTCACACTTATTATTGATTCATGATTAAACAATGTATAACCATTACTGAGAATTTGATATCACCCTTATTATGTTTCCTTTCCTTGGGTTATGAAGAAGATAACCTTGAATAAGCATTCAATGAGGTAGTTTATTTTAGTTTATTATGTCTCATGTTGTTTTCTATAATTCCAAAAGAACTAAGAGTATCATGTATGTAATATAGACTTCCAAAAATACTAAACTAATATTTACTTTAGTACTATTTTCTTATAATCATGCAAATATAATGAAATAATGGACTGGCTCTGGGATTCAGGGTTTGAGGCATTGTAGTTGGTACCAGAGAATGTTTAGCAACAACCTTGAAAACTGGATTTAGGAAATGTAGTTTAGAGGATATAACCATAATATAGACTTTGAGGATAATAATAGAGTAACATCTTAGAATTTTGATAAGGTATATACTTTTTGGATCTTCATAGAAAACACATCTCTAACTAGATACTGAAAATTGATGTGGTTATGGCACAAATATACCAAGGAGTAACAACACCAACAAGGTGTTTCGGGCCTGAACTGGGTTATCCTAGTACATGACAATGAGCCTTACGACACACCAAGTTTGAAACTCCTGGGGAATATGCATAAGATAAATTAAATTTTATTTACCCAACATTATGAAGGATTTAAAAGTAGGTAAAACCATGTTTATGATTATGAAATTAAATTTTCATAAATTTTCATATTATGTTAAGTGTTTGTTCATAAATTATGCATTATGGACAAATTTAGTGTACGCCATTGTTTAGAGACGGTGCTAAATGGAAGATAGGAAATCAATACCCGTGGACATGTAGGGATTTCCACACTGAGCAATTCAACATAGTCAGTATTGGAGAAGATCAGATCATGACCATAAGGGGATAAATTACTTAGGATATGATGAATAACCATGAAAAAACTCTATGGGATCGTTTCATGCGGCAGAATCCCCCATCATTTAGTGGGACTACTAATCTGACGGTAGCAGAGTAGTGGATCAAGTCCCTTTAAAATATATATCTATCCTTGAGATTCAATGAAAATTAAATGGTTGTACTGGCAGTATACTGCCTCAATGGTGATATTGATCAATGGTGGTCCTTGATCTAAAAAACCATGGAGGAAGAATAAATAGAATCTATAGAATGAAAATATTTTATGGAAATATTATTCGATAAATATTTCCCTCATGACCAACAAACTAAAATGATTAGGAAATCCTTTATCCTAAAGAAAAGGGAAGAAGAGAGTGCTGCATATTATGAATCCACCTTCACAAGACTATCCTGGTATGCAATAGAGTATGTATGTGATTCAAAAGATAAGATTTCTCATTTCATTGAAGGTAATAATCCAAGTCTTTGAAGGGAAATGGATTTTAAAAACATTTTTATCATATGATGACATTTTATTTTGTTCCATCAAAATAGAGATGGAATTTTCTAGATCAAATTTATTCAAGTGAATCCAAGATGAGAAGAAGTATTCTAATAACCATGAAAAAGGTGACATCCTAAAGAAGGTAAAGGGAATGAATCAATTCCCATTATGTGAGAACTATGGAAGGAATCATCCTGGGAAATGCTTCAAAGGAATGGGAGTTCTCTATAAGAATAGAGAAAGGGGTCATAGATCTAAGGAATGCAAGGGTAAGAAACTAGTTAATGACGTTCAATGCTACTATTGTAGAGATATGGGACACTATGAAAATGAGTTTCCTAAGCACTAAGGAAACATTACTTAGAATATGCCACCATAGCAAGGGAAAGCTTATGTTATTACAACCATAGAGGTTAAAGATACTAATGATGTGATGACATGTACTTTAATTATTTAGTTAAACTTAGCCAATGCTTTATTTTATTCTGGATCATCACATTCCTTTATATCTTCTCCATTTTCCAATAAAATTAGGAATTTCTAATTTGATTTAATAAAGGATCTCTTAGTCAAAACTCTTAAGGGAAGTATCATTTAAAAAAATAATTTTCAGTCAGTCCCCTTTGTGACACACAAATGTACTTTAGTTGTTGACCTTATCATCATACCTATGATTTACTTTTACATAATTATTAGAATTAATTAGATTTCAAGTTATGATGAGAGGAATATTTCATGAAGAAGGAAGTTAAAATTTTTCAGAATGATGTTGAATCCCTTATCTTTAGAGTCGAAGAATCATCATGTTGATCTTATCTAGATCCAACTTCATTAACACTTCTATATGAAATTCATGGGGAGGAAGAGAAAAAATCATCTATGGATATTCAAATTTAAGATGTACCTATTGGGAAATAATACATTGATCCTTTTATAGAGTATTTACCTAGAAATTTTCTAGAGTGGGATGTTGAGTTCTCTATTTATTTAATTCCTGGTGAAAGACCTATATCAAAGATTCCTTATAGAATGGCCACTATGAAATTAGTAGAACTCAAGAAAAAACTTGAGGAATTAAATGATAAATGATTTATCCAGCATAGAGTTTCTCTATAGGGAGCCCATGTTCTCTTTGTCAAGAATAAATAAGGATAGATGGGGTTGTGCATTCACTACATGGAGATCAATGCTATTATGATAAAGAACAAGTATCTACTTCCTCACATTGATTATTTATTTTATCAACTTCATGGAGACAATATTTTTTTAATAATTAACTTCAATCTAGATATCATAAGCTGTATGTGATGAAGGAATATATTCCTAAGACAAAATTTCGAACTAGGAATGGTCATTTCATGTTTACAGTAATGCCTTTTGGGTTAACTAGTGCAGCCTTGGTTTTCATTGATCTAAGGAATAACGTTTTCATGGAATATCATCATAACATTTTTGTGGTATTTATCAACGATATCCGGGTATACTCCAAAATTTACAAAGACCATGGGAATCACTTGATGATTGTTCTAAAAACTCTTATAATAAATGAATTATATGGGATGTTTAGCATGTGTGAATTTTGGCTTCAATCAGTTTATTTTCTTGGCCACCTTGTCTCTATGTATGGAATCATAGTTGATCCTATGAAGTAAAAGTCAATCCATGAATGGCCCAAGCCAACGAACATAATCGAGGTACGTAGTTTTATTGGCTTAGCTGGTTACTATCGGTGTTTCCTTCATAATTTTTCTCGATTGGCTATCACACTAACCAAGCTCCCACATAAAGGGGTTATGTTTGTATGGACAAAACAATATAAATAATTTTTTTAATAATTGAAAAGAAGATTGATCAATAATCTAATTTTCACAATTCCATCTGGAAATGATGGATTTGTGATATACATTGATGCATTAGAGAATGGATTGGGTTTTGTCCCTATGAAAAATGATAAAGTTATTTATTATGCATCAAGGTAGTTGAATACTCATGAGAAAAATTATCCAACTCATGATCTTGAGTTAGCAGCTATAATATTTTCGCTAAGAATATGGAGACACTATCTCTATTGTAAAATATTTCAGATATATATGAATCAAAAGAGTTTGAAATACATTTTTACATATAAAGAACCCAACATGAGGAAAAGGAGACGAATAGAGTTACTCAAAGATTATGACTGTTCAATACACTACCACCCAGGAAAGGAGAATACGGTCGCGTATTCATTAATAATGAACGATCATGGACTTCTGACCTAAATGAGGATTTATATAGATCCTATATTCATGGATATGCTAAAGATGCATATGTGAATTTTTAAGGAAGGGGAAACTTCTTTCCTCTTTCCAATTATTGTTAAAACGTCTTTACTAGCGAAGATAAAAATCTCTCAATCTTATGATGAGAATCTAAAAAAGATTATTAAAGCTGTTATGGATGGTAGATTGGAAAAAATCGGGTATGAGGATAGAGTTCTGAAATTTGGGAAGAGGTTATGTGTTCCATCTGTACCTGAGCTAAAAAGGGATCTATTAGATGTTGCTCATAGCTCAAATTTCTATATACATCCTGGTAGCATAATGATGTATAGATATCTAAAGGAACATTTTTGGTGGGATAACATGTAGCAAAAAATTTCTAACTATGTTCCATGGTGTCTAGATTGGAAATTAGTGAAGTCTGAGATACAACATCCTAGAGTGATCAGGAAACCTCTACCTATTCCTATGTGGAAGTGGGATGAAATTATGAAGGAATTTTTCACAGGAATACTAAGGACCCCTAGAGGGAATGTTGCAATATGGGTAATTGTTGATCGTCTGACAAGATTAGCACATTTAATTTCTATAGGAGATGATTTACCACTTGGTTCCTGGTAAGACTTTATATTAACGAATTTTTAAGACTTAATGGTGCACCTATATCGATTGGGTCCGATAAAGATCCCCAATTTACATCAAAATTCTAGAAGAGTCTCTAGAAGGATCTGGATACTGAGCATCATACGAGTACTGCTTATCACCCCCAAACCAATGGACAGTGTAAATAGACTATTCAAACACTAGAAGACATGTTGAGATCATGATCTCTTGAATTTATAGGTGTGTTTGATCAATACATTCCATTTGTGTAATTTTCTTACAATAATAGGTTCCATTCTAGCATTAAAATGGTGCAATATGAATCATTTTACGGAAAGAGGTGTTGAACTCCAACCTTTTGGGATAAAGTTGGCAAGAGGAAACTTATAGGCCCAAAACATATTGAAGAGACAACTACAAAGGTAATGAAAATTCAATCCCATATTAAATAAGACTAAAGTAGAGAAAATAGTTATGCTAACAACCAGAAAAAGGATTTGGAATTTCAAGAAAGAGTTCATGTCTTTCTAAAAGTATCTCCATGGATGGGTGTCATGAGGTTTGGTAAGAAAGGAAAACAGATCCCCAGGTACATCAGGCCATTCAATGTTTTAGAAATAATTAGAGCTATAACTTTCTGTTTAGCAATTACACCAATTCACTCCAAAGTTCATAATGTGTTCCACATATCATTGTTAAAGAAATACATGCTAAACACAATGCATGTACACACCTATGAAGAAATTGAGCTCTAACCTGATTTTTCATACTGTGAAGAGCCTATTGAGATTCCTGACACAAGGGAGAAGGTAATGACAAATTGGATAACTTGACTAGTAAAGGATCTTTTAAGAAACCATAAAATGGAGGAAGTAACATGGGAACCTGAAGATGTTAGGAAGAAGAACTGCCCAAATCTTTTTAAATTGTTTTATACATTAAAAATTTTGAGGATGAAATTTACTATAGTGACCCAATCCTTTTACATATAACATTTCATTATTTCAAGCATAATTAATCATCAGAGTACAAGCCAATGATCGTTAAGTCCTGTGTTTTGGAAGACTAGGTACATATAACATAAAACATGGGACTAAAGAAACTACTTTATTTAATCTCCATAAAGAGCTTCTAACTTCCTTTCAGCTCTTACATTTGCATAGGGTACCCTGGGGAACACATGGACAAATGGATGAGCTAAAAATGCACAGTAAGGGAATGAACATAAGGATACATCTCAAGAACATGAGTTAGGAGGCATGACATAAAGATATTCAAAGCATGAAACTAATAAAATCATTTAATATAATCATGGGATCACATAAACATGGAATCATATAAATGTGGCAGAATCATAAATCATATCTTTAGTACGGGTCAAGGCTAACCACCAATCCTGTTTCCCATTTCAGTACGGGTCAAGGCTAACCACAAATCTCGTTTCACATCACATCTCATGAGACTTAACCTTACCCAATGAATTGGAGTGCTATCTAGGTGTAACCATATAAAAATATTCATGAATATTCTTTCCACATAAATAATCTTTCCAAATAAATAATCATACATAATCAACCATACATGAATATAAGGGTACCCATGGAAAAAATTGGGTACCACAATCATTACATAAAACATATCCAATGGGCGTATCACGAAAGTGACCATGAAAGGAAGGTATTAGAACATAAAAGGGAATTAATAGGGTTAAACTGGCATATAACATGGTAAGTGGTGTGAAATATAAGTGACAACATATAAAAATGTATTTTAGAAACATTACCATTAAAACATTTTAGTGTGTTTTTAAGGAAAACACTCTAGAGCTTTTCAAATATAAAAGAGGAAATTCATTTATATAAAAACATAATTGAACCAAGAAGGTTTTCAAACTAAAAATACTGATTTTATAAATACAATGGTTTTTTAAAACATAGGATAGATTGCACTTGAAATTTGGGTAAAAATTTGGGAAGTCCCCTTAAAACAGGTTTGCTTATCAGAAAGTTCAAAGGAGGGAATCTTTCAAAATCATGTATATCCCTGATAGAATGTGATGGAAGGGTATTGATATAAGAATATTGTAAAACTAAACAGAAGTCATAATACTCACATAGATAGATAAGATAACACCATTTTGAAAGAAATATAAGGCAACCCGAAAGAACAAATAAGGTTCGGATAAAATTCGTTACAATTTTATCGGCATGGTGTCGGGTGTGACCAAGAGGGATTGATGAGAGATAAATGGGGTGTCTAATCACTTATAAATCCCTAAGGAAGTATGGAGTAGGTTCTTAATCATACCACATAATTTTCTAGTACACATATAAATTCATAGGATAGAGGACAATCTTGATTAAGAGAGAAAAGGAGAGGATCCCTTACCTTAAATCTGGTGGTGTTCCCAACTTGTTATTAATGACCTGAATAAAAAAATTAGTATTATTAATTAATAATTATAGAACATGTTCTATATTAAATTTATTTATTATTACCCTTTTTAGTTCATTCAAATCATTTTTTATTAGTTATAAGGTTCAATTTCATTGTTCGGCTCATTTGTTTACTTGGCTTTAAAAGACCAGTTCACTTATATTCATGTTTGGATTATATGCAAGATTAAAGTGGTTCTCCAGAATTGAAGTTATATTCGTTATTTCATATCTAGTAGATTACATGGTTTTAATTTTAATCAGGTTACTTAGAGTGATGTCGAATTATTATATATATAACCATAGTGGTAACCGTTTTTGTTAATCGGTGGATTTGATTTCAAAGAAAGTGTTTTTCCTTATAACTTAACTCCATTTGTACCAAAAGATTACAGAACCAAAAATAGGATATATTACATATATAATAATCTGGTTCAACCATAACACAAATGGTTTCATGACCAGAATTAATGATAATAATACAAATTGTTAAACTGTTGTCCTTGAATGTGCTAAATTAGCACATCTCAAACGGTGGTTTCATTTCCCTCAAATAAAAAGGGTGGGTAAATGGGAGAAGATAATGAAATATACAACTAGCATGAATTCATTCTAGTACATGTATGTTACTAGATTTATCATACTATTATGGTGAAGGTAGGTGAGGAATGTAATAAAAAGAAAAGAACTTAAAAGAAAAGAAGAAATTTGGGAAGTGGAATTTACCTCTTGAGACTTCCTCCTTTGAGAACCTCTTAAGGGGAAAGGAGTTGGTATTTTGTGGAGGCTGAGAGCTTTCAGACATGGGGGAGGACCTTGGTAAGATATTTGGGTAGAAATTAGGGAAGTCTTGGAGCTTGAGAGGAGTGGAGAGAAGAGGGAGTGAGGGGGGGTTTAATAGTGGAGGAGAGGAGGGATTTCATGATATAATATTCATTAATTTATTATTTCTTCACAAGACAAAGAATAGTAAGTATTCCATGACCAATAATTTTAAACGGGTCTTGTGAATTCGAACCAAGTGGGATTACATCATCACAAAATCATCAATTACTCAATTAATCCATTATTTAGCATTTATTGTGAATTATCGGATTCTACTATTCATCAAAAATTCAAGTATTTCAGAGAAATCCCAAAAGTTCACCCTAACCATTTTTCAACACGTAGAATCCAAAAATGTAGTCCATTTTTCAAAAATAATTTTCTAAATATGATTATTTTAATATTCAATTAAAATAATAATTTATTATCAAAAATCCAGATTTAAAACATGCATTAACTCATTCTAAAACATAGGTATACTGTACTACAAACTTGAATATTATTTTTATACTATCATAGGTGAGGTTACTATTCATTAGGGTATATCACTATCCAAAAGTGTGTGTTACTATTCATTAGGGTAGGATACTATTCACCAAAAATTATTTTCGTTTTATTAGACTCCAAAAAACATCTTGAACACAACTGTGTATGCCGGATTTTTGAAATTCCAAACACATAAGTGACAAACTTATGTTTAAAGGTCACTTATTACATAGTAGTTCACTATGTTGTGTTTTCATGTGATTTTATGACATAAATATAAGAAGGGAATTTCCATTGAAAAACTTTGTGTCGTTACATTCTTCCCCCCTTATGAAATTTCTCCCTCAAAATTTCGTTTTACATACTAATCCAAAAACAGGTGTGGGTAATTTTCCTTCATTGCTTCCTCAAATTCCCATGTTGCTTCCTCAAAATTATGGTTCCTCCACAACACATTAACAAGATGGGTTGTCTTGTTGTGTATAACCTTATCTCTCGGATCCAGAATCTTTACTGGTTTCTCCTCATTGGAGATATCATCTTACAGCTGCACCACCTCTTAGTTTAGTACATGTGAGGGATCAGGTATGTAATTCCTCAAGAGTGATATGTGGAAAACATCATGAAATCAATACATATTTGGTGGAATTGAAAGCCGATATTCCATGGCTCCTATGCGGTCAAGGATCTCAAATGGACCAATATACCTTGGTCCTAGCTTCCCTTTTTCCCCGAATCGCGTGAATCTCTTCCATGGAGATATTCGAAGGAAGAATTCATCTCCAACATCGAACTCCAAGTCCCTTCGATGGTTGTCAGCATAGCTCTTTTTCCGACTTTGAGCAGCTTTGATGTGTTTCTGGATGACTTGAACCTTCTCTGTCATCTCTTGAACAAGATCGGTTCCAAGTAGCTTTCATTCTCCAACTTCATCCTAACAGGTTGGAGTTCTACATCGCTTTACATACAGAGCTTCATATCAAGCCATCTGAATACTCGAGTGGAAGCTATTTTTTAATGAGAACTCAACCAATGGAAGATGTTGATCCCATCCACCTTTTAATTCTAGAGAGTAGGATCTAAGCATACCTTCAAGCATCTGAATAGTTCTTTCAGAATGCCCATCAGTTTGGGGGTGATAGGTCGTGTTAAAATTAAATTCAGTACTCAAATAATGTTGAAGGCTCCTCCAGAATTTAGATGTGAACCTTGGATCACGGTCAGAGACAACTGAGAGTGGAACACCATGTAGTCTCACCACTTCCTTCACATATAACTTTGCAAGTTTTTCAAGCGAGAGATCTTCAGAATAGGGATGAAATGGGATATCTTGGTGAGTCGGTCAACCACAACCCATATCGCATTATTTCCCTTTGACGTCTTCGGGAGACCAGTGACAATGTCCATAGTAATAGTTTCCCATTTCCACATGTGTATAGGCAATGGCTACATCATACCTTTGGACTTCTGTTGCTCAGCTTTAACTTGTTGACATACCAAGCATCTTCATATATATTTCGCAATCTCCTTCTTCATGTTATCCCACCAGAAGTGTTCTCGGAGATCACGGTACATTTTGGTACTCCCAAGATGGATAGAGAAGGTCGAGTTATGTGCATCATTCAATATCTCCTTCTTTATTTTTGGATCAGATGGTACACATAATCATGTACCAAATCTTACCACTCCTTCCTCATCAATTTTGAAATCATAGGATTTCCCATTTTTAACAGCTTCCACCCATTTAAGAATTTCCACATCCTTTCTTTGAGCAACCTTTATTTTCTCCATGAGGTATGGTTGAGCAATCATTTGAGAAAGGATTGATGATTTTACTCCCTTAATGATTCCCATGTCCATCCTTTTAAAATCCAATAAGATTAGATCCTCTTCAATTCTCATCATTGATAAAGATGTGGGATCCTTTCTACTTAGAGCATATGCCACCTTGTTTGCCTTACCGGGATGGTAGTGGATTGAGCAGTCATAATCCTTGATGAGCTCTATCCATCTTTGATGGAGAATATTAAGCTCTTTTTGTGTGAATAAATATTTTAAACTCTTGTGGTCAGTATATATATCACATTTTTCCCATAGAGATAATGCTGCCAGATTTTCAAAGAAAAGATCAGAGCCGCTAACTCCAGATCTTGTGTGGGATAGTTTTTCTCGTGGATATTCAGCTGCCTTGAGGCATAAGCTATCACTTTATCATTTTTCATTAGCACACAGCCAAAACCTTTCTTGGAAGCATCCCTATACACCACAAATAGATCTCTACTTTAAGGGAGTGTGAGTACCAGCATTGTGATAAGCCTCTTTTTCAACTCCTTGAAATTGTCTTCACATTCCTGTGTCTAGAAAAACTTTACTCCCTTTCGTGTCAGCTTGTTCATTGGGTTTGAAAATTGTGAAATGTTCTTTACGAATCTTCGATAATACCCAACTAGACCTAAAAATCTATGGATCTCTATTACAGAAGTTGGCCTCAGCCACTCTTCAATTTCCTTCATCTTGTAAGGGTCCACATATATCACTTTCCTGGTGAAAACATGCCCCAATAATGATACTTCCTCTATCTAGAACTCACATTTACTGTACTTTGCATACAACTTCTCCCCTCATAACGTTTTTAACACAGTTTCCAAATTCTCCTCATGTTCCACCTTGCTCTTGGAGTATATCAGAATATCATCACTAAAGACCACCACAAATTTGTCGAGGTAATCTCTAAATACTCTATTCATTAAATCCATGAAAATTGTTGGAGCATTTGTGAGTCTGAAGGGAATCACTATGAACTCATAGTGTCCATACCTCGTTTGAAAAGCAGTCTTGGGAATATCTTCCTTCCTCACCTTTAGTTGGTGATATCCTGACCGAAGGTCCACCTTAGAGAAATAACTGGCCCCACGAAGCTGATCGAACAATTCATCTATCCGTGGAAGGGGATACTTGTTATTTACATTGATTTTATTGAGCTCACGATAATCAATGCAGAGATTCATTGATCCATCCTTCTTCTTGACGAAGAGGATTGGATCACCCCACTGTGAAGCACTCAGTCATATAAAACCCTTCTCCATATTCTCTTGTAACTACTTCTTCAGCTCTTCCAGCTCTACGGTGGCCATTCTGTAAGGTGTCTTAGAGATTGGCAGAGATACAGGGATAAGTTCAATTGAGAACTCAACCTCTCGTTCAGGAGGAAGACCAGGAAACTCTTCGGGGAATACATCAGTGCAATCCCTCATGATGGGCATGTCTTCAAGCATGATTCTCTCCTTTGTCTCAATCATTGGAGCCAGATATGCATGCTCATAAGGAAGAAATATCCAAACCTGAGACGAATATTCTAAAGGAGACTCATCTTCCTCTTTTCACTTGTAAATAATCGTACGATGCTTCGGGATATGAAGAGTAATCTCCCTTTCCCGACAGTTGATGTTGGCCTTGTACAAAGATAGCCAATCCATGCCCAAGATAGAGTCAAACACCACTAAAGGAAGTATGAGAAGATTTTCTGGGAGGTTCAGTACACAAACATTAACCAGAGAGGAGTTATAAACCATGGATGAAATAATTTCCCCATTCACTGTTCTCACAGATAACTTTTCCTCCAAATTTTGAGGCAGTGTTTGAATAGTTCTACTAAACATGCAAGATATGAAAGAATGCGTAGAACCAGAATCAAATAGTACATTTGCTATTCTTGAATGAATAACAAGCGTACCTATCACCACATCATATTCCGGATCCACCTCAGCAGTAGTGATAGCATAAGCCATTCCTTGTTGCCTTGGAGGTTGTTGTTGATTTCCTCCGTCAATCCTCGGCTTAGGGAAATTGTTCGCATAATGCCCAAGCTCTTTGTAGTTAAAACACTGCACTGTAGGCTGAGTGTTGATCTGAACCTTCCATTCTTCTTCAACATTAGTAGGATTTATCATATCCCTTCGGCTGTTCTTGGCCTGATGACCAAACATTCTGCATTCGAAGCAATTCCGGGTTCCCTTGAGACAGTCACCAAGATGCTTCTTCCCACAATTCTTGCAAGGGGGAAAGTGAGGATTCTTTCCATCATGGGATTTGTTTGATGAAACACCCATGTTGTTCTCTATTTTCTTCTTCTTTTCACTAGGCCCATGAGACCACAGAGAGTCTCCAATATCCATTTCAACCTTGAGGGCACAACAGACAATCTCCTTATAGATGTCGATGTCTCGAATCGCCAAAACTTTTCATAGACTGGGCTTTAGTCCTCAAAAGAAGCGATCCACCTTGCTTTCAGTGTTTATGAAAAATCCAGAGGCATACCTTGAAAGCCTTGTAAATTTCTCTTCATATGCCCTGATGGACTCATCTTCCTTCTTCTTGAGTCCAAGGAACTCTCTTTCCATATTGAGACGGAGGGTTCGAGGAAAATATTTGTTGAAAAACATCCTCTTAAATTCCTCCCAATCTATAGAATCAATTTTCTCTTGGGACTTCGTATTCTTGATCAGTGTCAACCACTGATCAGCTTCCCCATCAAAACGATGGACTTCCAGTACAACTTTCTCTTCTTCTGAGCACTGGAGGGAAGAGAATTTTTTTCAGTGGAGTTAATCCATTGTTCTATGAGGAGGGGATCAGAAGACCCACTAAACATGGGAGGCCTTTGCTGCATGAAGGATTCTACGGAAACTTGCTCTTTCCTTGGAGGAGGGGTATGTTCCACTTGATTCAAGTTATTATTCATTACTCAAGCCAGCTGAACAGGTACTACAATGAAGTTTTGAGCACCCGCTTCCCTCACATCAGCCATGTCATTAGGAAAATGATCGCATTGCCTATCACATTGGTTGTTGGAACGTGTTCTTCTATTTCCCTCCATTAACTAAGAAAAAGAACGTATAGTTAGAGGTCTTGAATACTTAGCTATTGATCATAAAAAGAAAACATTGAACATTAAAGGATAAACTTATAAAGAAGAAGTACATCCAAACTTTTGATTCCTTAGGTTTATATCTAGGTTATCCTCGATCTATGTCTTATGTTTTATTCTTATGGGCCTTTTTTCCCTTAATAATGGTTTGTACTAAGCTCGTGAATCTATCGAAGCATATCCCCTGGGAGTGTCATAACCAAGATTGCAGTAAGTCCCATTGTCTTGAACCAGTTCCTATTCGAGTCTAGCTCAAAGTAGTGTTTTTGGGGTTTACCCCTAGATACATCTATGCAAGAGCCGCCTCTATCTGCTCATATCCAGACAGGGATGTATTTTCTTGATAAACCACTTACTTTATACTCACCAAAATTTAAGACTGTTTTCTTATAGTTAGTATCATCCTTAAGGTTCTCACTAAGGTGATCTATTCCTAATCTCCAAAAATAACTAGACCATTCTCTGTTACCAACTATAGTGACCCACGCCTTTTACATATAACATTTCATTATTTTAAGCATAAGTAATCATCAGAGTACAATCCAAGTATCGTTAAGTCTAGTGTTTTGGAATACTAGGTACATATAACATAAAATATGGGACTAAAAAAACTTCTTTATTTAATCTCCATAAATAGATTCTAAATTCATTTGAGCTCTTACATCTTCATAGGGTACCCTGGGGAACACATAAACAAAGGGATGAGCTAAAAATTCTTAGTAAGGGAATGAACAAAAGGACACATCCCAAGCACATGAGTTAGGAGGCATGACATAAAGATATCCAAATAATGAAACTTAAAAAATCATTTAATATAAGCATGGGATCACATAAACATGGAATCATCTAAATGTGGAAGAATCATAAATCATATCTTTAGTACAGTTCAAGGCTAACCGCCAATCCCGTTTCCAATTTCAGTACAAGTCAAGGCTAACCACCAATCCCGTTTCACATCACATCTCATGAGACTTAACCTTACCCAATGCATTAGAGCACTATCTGGGCGCACCCATATCAATGTATTCATGAATATTTTTTCCATATAAATAATGTTTCCACATAAATAATCATAGATAATAAACCATACATGAACATAAGGGTACCATGGAAAGATTTGGGTACCACAATCCTGACATAAAACATATCCAATGGGCGTATCACGAAAGTGTCCATGAAAGGAAGGGATTAGAATATAAATTTACATTAATAGGGTAAAATAGGAATATAAAATGATAATTGGTTTCAAATATAAGTGACAACATATAAAAAATGTATTTTAGAAACACTAGCATTAAAACGTTTTTGTGATGTTTTAAAGAAAACACTCTAGAGCTTTTCAAATAGGAAAGCAGACATTATTTTATATTAAACCAGAATTGAACCAAGAATGTTTTCATACTAAAAATACTTATTTTATAAATAAAATGGTGTTTTAAAACATAGGATAGAGTGAACTTGAAATTTGGGTGAAAATTTGGAATGTCCCCTTAAAACAGGTTTGCTTATCAGAAAGTTCTAAGGAGGGAATCTTTCAAAATCATGTATATCCCCGAAAGAATGTGATGGAAGGGTATTGATATAAGAATATTGTAGAACTAACCAGAAGTCATAAGACACGCATAGATAGATAATATAACACCTTTTTGAAAGAAAGATTAGGCAACCCGAAAGAACAAAGAAGGTTCGGGTAGAATTCTTTACGATTTTAAAGGCATGGTGTCAGGTGTGACCAAGAAGAATTTATGAGAGAGAAATTGGGTTTATCATCACATATAAATCCAGAATGAATTATTGGGGAGTTTCTTAAGCATACCCCATCATTTTATAGTATGCATATAAAGGCATAGCATAGAGGAAAATCTTTATTAAGAGAGAAAATGAGATGATCCCTTACCTTAAATCTGGTGGTGTTCTCCACTTGTTATTAATGACCCGAATAAACAAATTAGTCTTATTAATTAATAAGTCTAGAAACTATTCTATATGTAATTTGTTTATTATGACCCTTTTTAGTTCATTAAAATGCTTTTTGATTAGTTATAAGGATCAATTTCATTGTTCGGCTCATTTGTTTACTTGGCTTTAAAAGATTGGTTCACTTATATTCAAGTTTGGAATATATGCAAGATGAAAGTGGTTGTCCAGAATTAAAGTTATATTATTTATTTAATATCCAGGATATTACATGGTTTTAATTTTAATTAGGTTACTTAAAGTTATGTTGAATTATTATATATATAACCTTAGTGATAATCATTTTTGTTAATCGGTGGATTTGATTACCAAGAATGTGTTTTTCATTATAACATAATTCCATTTGTACCAAAAGATTACAGAAAAATAAATAGGATATATTACATATATAATCATCTGGTTCAACCATAACACAAATGTTTTCATGACCATAATTGAAGATAATAATAGAAATTGAAAAACCGTTGTCCTTGAATGTGCTAAATTAGCACATCTAAAACAGTGGTTTCATTTCTCTCAAATAAAAAGGGTGGGGAAAGGGGGGAAGATAATGAAATATACCACTAGAATGAAGAAAATCTAGTATAAGTATGTTACTAGATTTATCATTCTATTATGGTGAGGTTAGGTTAGGAATTAAATAAAAAGAAAAAAACCTAAAAGAAAAGAAGAAATTTGGGAAGAGGAATTTACCTCTTGAGACTTCCTCCTCTGAGAACTTCTTAAGGGGAGAGGTGTTGGTATTTTGAGGAGGCTGAGCAATTTTTTACGTGGGGGAGGACCTTGGGGAGATATTTGGGCAGATATTAGGGAAGTCTTGGAGCTTGAGAGGAGTGGAGATAAGAGGGAGTGAAGGGGTGTTTTATAGTGGAGGACAGGAGGGATTTCATGCTATTATATTCGTTAATTTATTATATCTTCACAAGACAAAGAATAGTAAGTATTCCATGACCAAGAATAGTAAATGGGTCATGTTAATTCGAAACAAGTGGGCTTACATCTGTAGAACATCATCGATGACTCAATTAATCCATTATTTAGCATTTACTGTGAATAATCGGACTCTACTATTCATAAAAAATTCATGTATTTCAGAGAAATACCAAAAATTCACCCTAACCATTTTTCGATGCATAGAATCCAAAAAAAGAATTCCATTTTTCAAAAATAATTTTCTAAATATGATTGTTTTAATATTTAATTAAAATCATAATTTGTTATCAAAAACTATATTTAAAACATGCATTAACTCATTCTAAAACATAGGTATATTGTACTTACAACTTGAATATTATTTTTATACTATCATAGGTTAGATTACTATTCATTAGGGTATATCACTATTCATAATTGTATGTTAATATTAATTAGGGTAGGTTAATATTTGCCAAAAATTATTTTTGTTTTATAAGACTCCAAAAAACATCTTGAACACAACCGTGTATGCTGGATTTTCAAAATTCCAAACACATAAGTGACAAACTTATGTTTAAAGGTCACTTATCACATAGTAGTTCATTATTTTGTGTTTTCATGTGATTTTATTACATAAATATAAGAAGAGAATTTCCATTGAAAAACTTTGGGTCGTTACATTTACAAAGGTCGGAAGAATAATGTACCCAAAACATTTTATGGAATGTTTCTCTTAAATACATTCAATTCATTAGATAGCCTATATTTCATGAAACACTGATTCTACATGAAAAAACAATTAGTTATTTATAAGATACCATCAAAAACTATCCATTAAACTAAATTTTTCCACTTCAGTGATTTGAATTTCAAAAAAAAAAGACATACACGGTTGCGATCAGTATGATATTTAGTGTCTGATAGGATCAACATAATTTTTGGTGAATAGTAACATAACCTTATGAATAGAAACCTTCTCTTATGAATAGAAATATGACCCTTATGAATAGTAAATAGGATAAATGAATTTTAAACTCACCCATTAGTGTATAAATAAAATTTAGTTACCTAATAAATGAAGGTGAACATTTTTAATTAAGTGTTGGCATTTTTATCAGTAATAAATATTTAATTACAATTTTATAATTAATAAAATAATCTAAAAGATAATTAATTTTCATAAAATTCATTCATGAATTATTATTTTGTTTTTGTTTGGTTTTTATATATTTTTAAGATACCCTATATATTTTTTCAATGTGTCATAAAATCGGTAATAATATTGAAATTGGTATTTTTTGAGAAAATGGTGATTTAAATTAAAAATTAAATTTCCCATATTTAGAAAATTATTTTCATAAAATGGAGTCCATTTTTTGATACTAAATGTTGAAAAAAATTTAGGGTGAATTTTTTGGAATTTTATGAAATACTTGAATTTGTGGTGAATAGTAAAATATAGTAATTACAATATAAATACATTATGAGATAAATACACTATTCTTTACATTATGGTTGATGTAATAAAACATTAGTTCTAAATAAAATGCACATATTACTGTTCTTGGTAACATGAATCAATACTATTTCTTTTCATGAGTAAACTAATAAAATAATTAATAAAATATTGAGAAATCACTCATTGCCTCCACTATATAAACCACCCTCACCCCCTCTTCCTCTCAAACCAATAATGTTATGAGACTTTCCTATGTTCCTCAAAATAAGGTTCACAATAACTCCCCCCACTTCCAAGACCTGATTCTCTCATCAAAATTCCAAAAACAAAAACTTTAAAGAGATTCTCAAGGGGGTACTCCAGAGGTGATCCTCTCTTCCTTTTTCATTCAACTTCTTTGGCAAGTTCCACTCGTTTGTTCCTTTCTAATAACCTCCCCTCATCCAAATGTTATGATAATTCTAGTACATTACATGAAATTTAATTTTATTATTCTAATAGAATATTTAATCATCATCTCTCCCATCCTCTTATACAAAAAATGAAAAGACTGTTTGATATGCGTTGATTTATCACATTCAAGGACGAAAAGTTTTCAATTTCCATTAGCATGTTCAATTGTGTTCATGAAACCATTTTTATGGTTAAAAAAATCATTATATATTTAATAAATCCTATTTATTTTTCTAGAATCATTTTTTTCACATTGTATTTAATTATAAAACAAAATGAGTTCATGGTGATAAAAAAACATCAAAATAATCCAAGAATTTATCATTAAAATTTTTTATAATGAGTCATCCTCTCTTAAAAAAAAAATTATATGAACATTTTAAATTTTTTATGATCATTAATAATTGATAACTTCAATTCTGGATTTCAATTTTCATTTTACAAGAACTTTCATACTCTTATACAAGCAAACTGATCATAAAAACTAAGAAAACATGTACTCCCAAATGATGAAATTGAATCTATTGACCCATATAAAAAGCCATAAATGTACTTAATGAAGAAATTATTAGTCAATTAAATATAGATATGGTTATGGAATTTTCAATTAATGAATCTAATATGACTATATAGGACATTATGATCAAAGGAAGAACACATTCAGTCATAAAGTAAGGGATTTCTTATCTCACTTTTATTTCCTTGATATTTCCATTGTTTGCCACTTATTTCATGTATATTGTGTATTTTTAATTCCATTTTATATATAATATCACGATTCTATATATATTCAATTTATTTTTTGGTTCACTTGATGATTATTAACTTGATTTATTACAATGTTGTAAGGGGCTTTGTTTCAATTTCCATTTCAAGGTGATTTACTTCGTATTGTGAACATAATCATGCTTGTGTGGTGTAACTAAATCCCCTTTGAGATCATGATTCATTTAAAATTGATATAAAATTTTATATTCCTATACTTGTTACATGGATATTGTTATTTTATTATTTGTATACCATTTTACATACGGTGCTTATGTGGAATGTTTCTTTAACTATTGAAAAATTAATGAATTCATATCCTCTAATCAATATGAATATTGAAAAGGCATATTATTATTATATTAAATTTTTGTGAAATAAATTATTTGGACTGGAAGTGATCGGAATGGCCCGTTATAGCCTCTCGATGTACTGACATGTCTCATGAGAAAAATCAGTTGGCGACAAACCCTTCGAGTTTTTCCCCAAAAATCAGACAAGTTTCTACCCACCAAATTAAACCACTTAAATGGTATAATGGTTCATGTGACAGATACATTATGTCAAAATAATAAGCATCCTCTTCATTCATTATTGATTTATTTATTTCTATGATGTTTTCACTATGAAAAAAATCAATGGACGCATTTTTATTCTCAGCTTATTGATGGCATGTGTTTTCATTTATTCACCATGCCATATTAGTTGTTTCTAATTGATTATGTTTCAATTATTATTGATTCATGATTCCACTATTTCTAACCTTTACTAAGGATTTGATTTCACCCTTATTATGTTTCCTTTCCACATGTTATGAAGAATAGAACCTTGATTAAGCTTTCAAAGAGGTAGTTTATTTCAAATTATTATGTATCGTATTGTTTTCTATCTTTACAAATGTATTATGGGTATCACGTATGTAATATAGTCTTCCAAAACATCTAAAATAATTGTCCCTTCAAGAATTATTTCTTATAATCATGCCAATATAATGAAATAATGTACCGGCTCCGGGATTCAGGGTTCATTGCATTACAATATTCTTGTAAAATTCGCCAGTGGGAGTTGGGATATGAGCTCACACATAGTAATCCAGAGCCTTCCTCACCTGATGTGCCTTACTTTTCTCCTGTTAATGTGTATAAGAGGTGGTAGTATGTGGGGTGGTTCCCTTAGAAGGAGACTTATGGGAAATATTTGGATGGTTTTGGAGATTTCGGTTTAAATTTTCCCTCCACAGTGACCCCTAAATTGAAAGGTAATTGTATTTTTCTCCATAGTCTACCTTCATCAACGACTAAAGGTGTTGGTTTTTTCACTCCATGTATAATAACCCAAATAGGTTGTCTCTGGTGATGAGGGACACTATTTTAGTTTCCTCTTTCCCTAGATGATGCAGACATTATGGTTCCCATACATAGATATATTCAATAGTAGCATCAAGGTCCAGTATCGGACCACATCATTGTTATTCCTAGACAGTTGTGTTCTCCATCTGAAGCTAAATATTTCAGGCATTTGATAAAATTTTGTGACCTGTGGGGGTTTAAGATGTAGGTGGTTTACTATAATGGTCACTGGATGAAGAAATTTTCATAGATAAGGATGATATTGGAGAGATAAGTATCTCTTATAATGAAAAAACTTGTAATAAGTTCACCTATTATTGAAATGTTTTAGTCATTATGTTTCATCAATCATATATTCATGGTTAACACAATTGTTTTTTAATTTCTGATTTGCCCAGTCTACTCATATGGACTCATCAATGTGAGGATATAATTATTTTATGGAAACCCTGGTAATAGAGGATCAACTGTAATATATATTTCAATATTATCATCTTTTTTTGATATTCCAACAAAGTGGCCTGACACATGGTTATCAATTCATCCTACTATTTGAGGGTTTTATGTTGGGATCATTACTTGTGTAGAGTACGAAAATAAAAAAAATTTCCTAACACGTGATTAACTGATTATTTTTATGATTTATAGATTCATTTTAGGTATACAATTTTTTTATCATAGATTCATGTGTATTGGAATCCCTCTTCTGACCAATGAAATGTCTTGGCATGAACCGGGATGTTTTCCCTTTTTGTACTGTGAAGTATATTCCATTATTAAATATTGGCCCAATGGTTTGATATTGGGTAGTTCAATTCCTTTTTCAACTTATCACAATAGTTTTTAAAAAATTATACTTCCCTATAAACTCTCTATGGTACCCACATAAAGAACTAGGTACAGAACTTCTATCCAAAGGCATGTGCTCAGTCTGGGTTTCAAAACCGAAGACGCTTAAGTACGCACATTAGTCAAGATGATGGATGTCAGGCTCATCACACCCATTTAGGGAGAATATTTTCATACTATATGACTCTATTATTGATTTAATATATGTGTGTGAACCTAAACCTAATCCATATATAAGACTAGTTACCCTAAAAGAATTATCATAGTTTAAACCAATTATGATCAGAAGACGGGGGTCTAATTAGTTTATCAATATGTATGTATCTAAGGTGCATCATCCCTTTCCCAGTAATACAAGGAAAATTTTGTTCTATATCTATATAACCAGGTGCTTTGTATTTTTCTACCATGTATGGAGGTAGTTAATATTACAAGGTGGGTATTGAGCCATTATGAGGATACATATGTATCCTAGTTATTATAGGATTCAAAACCCATGTAGTTCATTGAACCCAAGAAATTTAATTTCATTTATAATGTACCTGTGTGTGGGAACATAGGCACCTAGTATTCAATATCGAGTCTCCAGGAGATGCCCTATGTATCCAAATTATGGAAGGAATCAAAGTTGTTGTAGTTCATTTGGTTTCTCAGTCCACTGACAGATGTGGTATAATGATTAGTCCATTGTAATGATTGGGTCCCAATTAATGAAATGAGAGATACATGTGGGGACATACACTGAAGTGGATTCTTTTTTGATCTTAGGACTTAAGAAGGTGTCCTATGTATCTGGGTCATTACAAGAATCAGAGTTCTCATAGTTCATCCATGCCCTTGGGATAGGCCCCATGGTGGATGACCTTATATGTAGGAAAATATATCATGCCAGTCATTAGGGATTATAAAATAAGGATTCCTTTTATAGTGGGGATTCATGATTTATATTATATGAGAATTGAAAGTCCCCATGCTCACATGAGCCATGCTTGGTGTGAGAAAAAAGGGACAACAAGTATCCATTTTCAGAAGATATGGATGCGGGGCATATGTGCCGGGACATCCCTTGGGATGATCAATATGGAGCATGTGCCTTAGGAATTCATCCTATATATCATGTTTAGAGTATGAATCAGAGTCATCACAATACAGTTGTTTTCTCAGTCCATTTAGGGATGAGGTACATTGATCATCCCATGGGAATGTTTGGGTCCTGATGATCAAAATTTCGGAGACATGGAGGAACCGAAACTAAGGTGGATTCCCATTGTAGTTAGGTCTTGGGCCTTATGAAGGACTCCAATGTATCTTGGTAACGAAAGGAATCATATTATGCATAGTTATGTGGGATTCTTAGTCCACTTATTGATGGGGTATAATGATCAGCCCATGGAAATTATTGGGTGTCGGTGGATGAAATGTCAGAGACAGGATGGTACATACATCAAAGTTGATGCATATTTGTGCCCGAGACATAGAACGAAATCCTATGTATCTTGGTTATTTCTTGAATCAGAGTAATCATAGTTTATTAGGTCAAGTCTTACACACTGATGTTTCCCTTTCATTTGTAATGGTTGTTGGAACCATGGTTGTTCTATGCAGGAATTGGATTTTGGTTGGTGTTTGTTGTCAATCATCAGTAGAAGTTCCGAATGTGTTCCAGAAAAGTGATCATACAGTTCAAGAAGACAACAGTATTGAAGGTGGTGAAGTTTCCCAATGTTTGCCAAATTTTTGGGCCTCAAAATCAGAAAATGAATACATGGATTGTCTGTAAAAGGATGTGCGCACAAAGAAAAAGTGGTGCGCGGAAAATAAAGGTTGTGCGTGAAATACTTGATATGGGCGTGAAAAACAGCGTGGTGCACAAAATAGTGGAGCGAAGTTTTTTGCGCAAATAGTGTTTTGGTATCAAAACGTCGAAAAATGGCAAAGGCATGGGCTACGCGAAATATCTGGAGAGGTGCGCGGAAAACAATACCTACGCGAAACATTACGCGCCAGGTGATAGGTTTTTGCACAGAAGGGGTTATTGCGCGTGGGGGTCTCAGACACCTATAAATATGAGGTTACCCCCTTCATTACGCATAGTTGAAGACTTAGAGAAGATCTGATGTCTGATGTGCAAAAAGGGTCTCATAAAAAGGTTTGCACAAAATATTCAGTATTGCACGGAAAATTTCAGGATGCGCGAAAAATGAATAGTTGCGCGTAAAAAATGGGTTCGTACATAAAAGATTTAGTTGTGCCAAAAAGTGGGTTTTTTGCGTGAAATATTTTTCCGTGCGAAAAGTAATGTTTGCGCGCAATAGGAAGGTTTTGCGCGCAAAGGGTTGGTGTTGCGCGCAATTGTCAGTAAAGTTTGTCTCCACATTCTGGTTATCTGGTTCAGTGGTTCTGTGCATTCTAGTGCATCAATTCCGGTCTTTGATGCAAGAAAAGTCTCGTGCTAATAGGAGACAAAGACTTCAATGTAAATCTATTGAAGACACCTTCACATCTATAAACTTAGTGTGACTACACCAGGGGTAGTGAGCCAGGGGGAGTCATCGGGAGTGACCCAAGGGACGCAGTGAGCTATCTCTGAACATTTGTAAAGGCAGTGAGCCTGGGATAGAGTGACTGTGCCCGAACCATTGTAATCCCCATCTAGTGAAGATTAGTGGAATTAGGTACGACCGAAAACTTGTTGGCGTATGCTCTTTGGACGTATCCCTTAGTGGTGAACCAAGTAAAATTTTTTGTGTCACCTCTTTTGCATGTGAATGTTTGATTACTGATCATATCCATCATACAGGTTCAACTAGTTCCTACCAACATGGGAACAAGATCCTTTAATTTAAAAGAAAAATTTGACACCCCCATTCACCCCTCCCCTCTCAGGGTGTCTCAGGGTCCTACAAGTGGTATCAGAGGTGAGGTTGCTGGCGTTGAATCTGTCCTTTGTCGCCATGGAGAATGCAGTCAATGTTAGGGGAGTCCCTCTCTTCAATGGAAGTAATTTTCAGATCTAGAAGAACATGATGAGATCTCATCTAAGATCTCTTGGAATGGAAGTTATTTTTTCCACTGTGCAAGGAATACAAGTCACTGATCCAACATGTCTGGCTATGACAAACACAGACAAGAAAATTCTTCATGCAGATACTAAAGCACAAAATGCACTCACCGCAGCGCTTTCTGATCAGATCTATCTAAAGATGATGAGTTTCACCTCAGAAAAATCCATGTGGGATAAACTCAAAAATATTTATGAAGGAGATAACAAAGTGAAGGAGGAAAAATTACAAGTCCTGTACAATCGTTTTGATGATCTGAAGATGCACCCAGACGAGAATGCAGACTCATTCTTCAATCGAATTACTGAAGTGGTTGGAGAAATTCGGAGTCTAGGTGAAGAAATCAAAGACATTGATATTGTAAAGAAAATATAAAGAAGACTTCCACCCCTGTACAATGCAAAGGTGTCAGCCCTTGGGGAAAGAGATCTTTCTAAAATTTCTCTGGATGATCTACTGAGCAACATGGTAGCATACGAAGTGAGAGTCAAACCAAAAGATGTTATGACTCGTGTGAGCAAGGAAATGGCGTTCAAGGATGTGGATAAACTGAAAATATCAAATGATAGTAGCAGTGAAGATGAAGAAGAAAAATAGATTCTTTCTTTCATTGCAAATACGTTTCAGAAGGGAAAAGGTAAATTCAAAGGGAAGTTACCTCTCGCATGTTTTCTTTGTGGAAAAGTTGGGCACATTGCCTCTCAATGTTTAAGAATAATCAATGATGAAGATAGTGAAGATGAGAACATCGAGATGCCTCGAAAAAGATTTTTCAAAAAGAAAGACTTCAAATCTGGAAAATAAATACAGAGGAAGAGTCTTGTCTGTGAAGAGGAGGATGAGGATACTGATTTTTATGAAGAAAAAGAACCTGAATTTAAAATGGGAAAGCATGCTTCCATGATGGATACAGTTGAAAAGTCAGAACCCTTGATCAATAAAGACAGAGATAATCAGATTATTTCTAATGGTGATTCAAGGACTCAAATTAAGGATGAATTTTCCAAGCTTCAGAATAAATGTAAGAGATGTAATAAGTGGAAGGAAATGGTGGAAGAATCATCAGAATATGTTGATGAGATTGAAGCATAGATTGAACGACATGAAGAACTAGTGAGAGTTTAGTCTTCAATCCTTGAAAGCTCAGATGATGTAGTGGAACTAAAGCTTAAAATTGAAGAAAAAGAAAAGGTCATAAATGACCTTTCATCCAGACTAGAAGAGAAGTCCAAGACTGTTGAGGGACTTGAGGAAGAAGTTGTTACTCTTAGAAGTAAAATTGAATGTCAATCATCGAAAAATGATAGAAAAAAGAAAATTCATTTCAGAAGATTATCTGATGCAGAATTACTACCAAGAGCCACGTTTGGTTCAGATGGGGTTAGAAAAATCTAAAGTGATCAAAGACCCACTTACATGGGAAAGAGTGGAATACGCTGTGAAGCTGAGATATCAACTCTTGGATGTAAAGAGAGCCAAAAGAATGACAATATGAAAGCTGGATATGCTGAAACATTACCTGAAATGATGAAAAAGGAACCCTCAATCCAAACTAAAAGAAGAACTGAAAATTATCCTCAAACTTTCTGAAATGATAGGTAGTTCAATTATTCTCCCAAGGAAGAAGGAATGAGGAGAAATTCAAGTGAAAAGACATTTCCTCTCATGAAGTGTCAGTTCTGTGGTTATCTCAGTCATACCTTGTCATACTGCGAAGAGGCAAAGAGCTACTTGAATGGGGAAGATCTGGGAAGTCAAAAAAGGAGACCGATTTCATATCCTCTATCTTATAGAAGAAATAGCTTCTATGGTTACTATTTTAATTGTTCTAACTTTTTCCATAAAGCTATGTATTTCAGGTAGTGGTACGACAGGAGAAATTCAAACAACACTCAAAGATGTGCCAGTTTTCATCCTCCTGATGATGTTTCCCTCACAAATAGTTTTTTCCCTCTGGAAGAAGATTATGGGTATGACGACTCAGATTATGTGGAAGAAAGTATTAAAAGGCCATCAGTATCCTATGCTCAATCCAATATCTCATTTAAAGACAAGAAGGAGATCGAGAAATCCAATCTTGCAGAAGTAGCCCTCAAAGCTACAAAGAGCAGCAGCACCTGGATCCTTGATAGTGGATGCTCTTCCCATATGATTGGAAATGCTGACCTGTTTAAGAACATTGAAAAGAAGGTTGATGGAACAGTACAGTTTGGTAATGATGGTTCTTTGAAGATTAAAGGCAGTGGGAATACTGCTCTCGCCAACAGGGAGATGAAGAAGACTGAAGTTCTTTATGTGGATGGTCTATGCCACAATCTCCTCAGTGTAAGTCAACTCTGTGACTCAGGGATCATAGTAACCATCAATCAAAAAGGCTTCACTATAAAAGGAAAAATAGGGAATTCTCTTATAAAAGGCTATAGAACAGATGGAAACTTATATCAGGTTGACAACAAAGTGAACTCCTGCTATTTTTCTGTTTAAGAAGAAAACAATTTGTGGCATCAAAGGCTGTGGCACATTAACCAACAAGACATGGAAATGATATATAATCTAAATATAGTCATGGATATTCCCATTCTAAAATGTGAATGGGAAATGTATTGTGATTCTTGTATTCGTGGGAAGCTGGTTTGTAGTTCATATCGGCCAAAGAAGAAAAGGGCATCGCATCTTCTTGATCTCATTCATACAGACGTATGTGGCCTGATAAATGTTGATGGAACCCATGGAGAAAGGTACTTCGTCCTTTTCATTGATCATTATAGCATAATGTCTTGTGTAATAGTGATTCAAAAGAAGCTACAACTACCTGATTGCATGAAAACTTATCACCGGATTCCCGAGAATGATACTGGAAGGACAATAAAAGTGCTGCGATCTGACAATGGAGGGGAATAAATGTCCATTGTGTTTGAAAATTACCTAGAAAAACATGGAATACAGTATGAGGTAGCTGCTATGTTAACTCCACAACAAAATGGAGTTTTTGAGCATCGAAATCGACAGGTCAACAATATGGCCAGGACTATATTGATTGAGAGTGGTATCTCACGCCATTACTAGAAGGAGGCTGTTGAAGCTGCAGTGCACATTCAGAATCGAATAGGGCTTTATATGGGAGAAACGAAGACACCATACGAATTATGGCATGGAAGGAAGCCTTCTTTGAAATACTTTCATGTTTTCGGAAGAAAATGTTTCATCTGGTATAATGAAGGAAACCAAGGAATGTTTGGTGACAATGCTGATGAAGGAATTTTTCTTGGGTATCCAATGAACAACAAAGCTTATAAGTGTTTCAATAAACTCTTGGGGAGGATTGTGGAAAGAAACGACATTAAAATCATTGAAGGAATAACCCCAAATGCTTCAAATAGTACCTATGCTGATGAGATAGAAGATGAGAATGAATGTGAACATGGAATAAATACAAATACAGAAATAGAGGAAGGTGTACAAAACACTCCGGGGTCACATCATGATGTTGACTCAGACGAAGAATCTGAAGAGGAAATCAGGGATGGTGAGAATGTGACTGAACCTGAAAAGAGAAATCAAAGAGAAGATATTGATCCATCTAACATAATTGGAGACAGGAATGCACCCACACAGACAAGGAGGATGAGGAATAACACACCTTCTACATTTCTATCAGTTTTGGAGCCATCCTCATTTGATGAAGCTACAAAAGATGTATCCTGGGTGAAAGCCATCAATGATGAGTTAGATCATATTGAAAAGAATCAAACATGGGATTTGGTCCAGAGACCCAAAGGTCCCAATGTGATTGGAACAAAATGGATATTCAAGAACAAGTTTGATGAGCATGGAAGTGTTATCAGAAACAAATCTCGACTAGTATGTAAAGGGTATTCTCAGATTGAAGGTGTTGATGTTGAAGAAACCTTTGCTCCAGTGGCTAGACTGGAGTCAATCAGGATATTCCTTTACATGGCTCTCCAAAGAGGATATAAAGTATATCAAATGGATGTCAAGACAGCATTATTAAATAGTGTTCTCAAGGAAGAAGTCTACATTAAACAACCAGTGGGTTTTCTTCTTGGTGATGATGAATCAAAGGTCTGAAAGATGAAGAAAATAATTTATGGCTTGAAACAGGCACCACAGGCATGGTACTCCAGACTAGATTCTTATCTCAAGAAGCTGGAATTCAAAAGAGGAGGAGTAGATCACAATCTCTATGTGAAGAATTCTCCGAATGATCAGTTCATGGTTCTTGTTTACGTCGTCGACATTATATTTGGGGTAGCAGACAGAAATAAGTGGATGAATTTTCCAAGCATATGAAATCAGAATTTAAAATGTCAATGATTGGGGAGCTCACATATTTCTTGGGACTACAGGTGACTCAAAGGAAAGACTACACTTTTATCTCTCAAGAAAAGTATGCAAGAGAGCTGCTGAAGAAGTTTAATATGAAAGACTCCAAACCAATGTCAACTCCGATTGCAGTTGGAACCAAACTTGGGAATCATGAGGATGGGAAATCTGTAGATACCAACATGTACAGGAGTATTATTGGGAGCCTACTGTACCTGACAGCGAAACAACCAGATATTGTCTTTGCCACATGTCTTGCAGCCTGATTTCAGTTTAATCCAAATGAGGAACATATGGAAGCAGTAAAAAGAATCATGAGGTATATTAAGGTACTCACAATTGTGGATTATACTTTGCTGTAGGAAGGGACAGTGAATTATCAGCATTTTCTGCTGCTGACTGGGATGGCGATGTTGTGGACAGAAAGTCCACCAGTGGTGGAGCATTCTTTATTGGGAATAACTATGTTGGCTAGTTGAGCAAGAAACATGAAAGTAATTCTCTTAGTACTGCTAAAGTTGAGTATATATCTTCCACAAAGGCATGCACTCAACTGCTATGGATGAAGCAACAATTAACCGATATTGGTGATGTGGTAAAGAAACCAATGGTGATTTAATGTGATAACAAGAGTGCAATAGATCTTACAAAAAATCATGTTCAGAATTCTCATACAAAACATATTGAAATCAGGTATCACTTTATCAAAGAAAAAGTTGAGCAAGGGGTGATTTGAATGGATCACGTGGGAACTGATGAGCAAGTAGTTGATATCCTGACGAAGCCGCTATCAGCAGCTGTGTTTGAAAATCATCGGTTGAACCTCGGTGTTCAACCACCTCCTACTACATAAGGAGGTTCCGACATTCCCCTCTCCACGATTATGGTAACTATTTATATCTGTTTATGGTTGTGATTGAGGTTTATGGGGGAGGTACTATCCAGGGGGAGTATGGTTTGAGCTGAACATTAAATAAATTTCTGGCCTTTGGGTTTATTTCCAATGGGGGAGGAAGGAATAAATTCAGGCATGTTCAGTCATATAATGAATTCAGTGTCAGTGATAGGATGAGATGGATGAGAAGGAATTCTTTGGACATATAATGCTTCTGTGACACTGTAAGAAAATTTCATGGAAGTTATTGATAATCCCAAAACACGGGAACCCAATTCAAGCTTCCTCTCTTGTTTTATACACCGAGCATTGCTCACGTAGACTTAGAGTGTTGGCTGAGTTGATCCTTGCAATTTTTGATTGCATGGGGATGGTGATCTTTTTGAATTTATTTGGTGATTGCCAACAAACCCAAAGGGGGATATTGTTGGAACCATGTCTGTTCTATGAAGGAATTGGAGTTTGGTTTGTGTTTGTTGTCAATCCTTAGTGGAAGTTCTGAATGTGTGCCAGCAAAGTGATCATACAGTTCAAGCAGACAACAGAATTGAAGGTGGCGATGTTTCCCAGTGTTTGCCAATTTTTTGGGCCTCAAAATTGGAAAATGAAGACATGGATTGTCTGAAAAAGGATGTGCGCACAAAGAAAAAGTGGTGCGCGGAAAATAAGGGTTGTGCGCGAAATACTTGAGCTGGGCGCGAAAAACAGTGTGGTGCGCGAAATAGCAGAGCGATGTTTTTCGCGCAAATAGTGTTTTGGTATCAAAACGTCGAAAAATGGAAAAGGCATGGGCTGTGTGAAATATCTGGAGAGGTGCATGGAAAACGATACCTGTACGAATCATTACGCTCCAGATGAGAGGTGTTCACGCCGAAGGGGTTTTTGCACGTGGGGGTCTCAGACGCCTATAAATATGATGTGACCCCCTTCATTACGCACAGTTGAAGACTTAGAGAAGATCTGAGGTCTGATGCGCGAAAAGGGTCACGTAAAGGGGTTTGCGTGAAATATTCATTATTGCGTGGAAAATTTCGGGATTTGCGAAAAATGAATAGTTTCACGTACAATATGGGTTCGTATATAAAAGATTCAGTTGCGCGAAAAAGTGGGTTTTTTGCGCGAAATATTTTTCCGCGCGAAAAGTAATGTTTGCACGCTATAGGAAGGTTTTGCGCGCAAAGGGTTGGTGTTGCGCACAATTGTCATTGATGTTTGTCTGCGTGTTCTGGTTATCCGGTTCAGTGGTTCTATGCATTCTAGTGCATCAATTCCGGTCTTTGATGCAAGCAGAGTCTCGTGCTAAGAGGAGACAAAGACTTCAATGAAAATCTATTGAAGAGACCTTCACGTCTATAAACTGAGTGTGACTACACCAGGGGCAGTGAGCTAGGGGGAGTCATCGGGAGTGACCAAAGGGACGTAGTGAGCTATCCCTGAACATTTGTAAAGGTAGTGAGGCTAGGACAGAGTGATTTTACCCGAACCATTGTAATCCACATATAGTGAAGATTAGTGGAATTAGGTACAACCGAAAACTTGTCGGCATATGGTCCTTGGATGTAGCCCTTAGTGGTGAACCAAGTAAAATTTGTTGTGTCACCTCTTTTGCATGTGAATGTTTGATTACTGATCATATCCATCATACAGGTTCAACTAGTTCCTACCAATGTGGGAACAAGATCCTTTAATTTAATAGAAAAATTTGACACCCTGATTCACCCCTCCCCTCTCAGGGTGTCCTGGGGTCCGACAAAGGTTTATCTTGAAAATGATATAACCATTACAACTCCCTAAGAACACATGATATATAATTGGTGTGAGAAAAAAGAGATATAAAATGACTAGTGTCACTAAATATGGGTGTCGTAATTATGTGTTAGGATAACCCTTGGGTTTCTTAATATGGATTTCAGGCCTTATGAAGGAATCCAATGCGTTCTAGTTAAATAATGAATCAGAGTCATCATAGTTTAGTTGATCCTAGATTAAACACTAAATTTTATCTTATATTCAAGGATTACACATTGAGGATGGAAAAGGTTATCAAATATAAGGATTCCCTATTATCATGATCTTTTTTCTTTCATGATATGCACTGATCATTCACTAGGTATGCCTTGATTATCTGTGTGACATGTTGGATGGTATATGGATGATATGTCCAAAGGTAGTTACTTGATCTAATCGACTTGTTTAAGGTTCTTATCAAAACATGGGTGGAATGTACCAATATTGTAACATGATCAAGGATGACTTGTCTAGGTTACATCAAAATACATCCCCCATTGATCATGGAATCCATCATATAATCCAGGACAACATTCTTTAGGAGAATCAAATGATCAGGATGACATTCCATATAGTGATTTCATAAGCCATATGAAATTCTTGGAGGGTTTCATGAGATTCAATTTGATGTATCTTGGAGGTTTCTCCATGTCCTGGATTCCATTTCTGGTGGAAAATGTGAAATCTAGATAAAATGTATGAGCACTACTAGAAAAGGGATCTTTCCCCACACATCTATCCCCACGGTTTAGAAAACCATGTGGATATATCTTTTTTTATTATCTATTCCCTCGGTTTTAATAAAACTATTGGAAACTAATAACCAATTAACTGAATGCATCGCGCTCCTCCTCCCTCTTCCATCAGGTTCCTCCACTCTTCCATCGTGATCCTCCTTACCATTGCTTCCATCGCCCCCTTTCATCTTGTTCTTCCACGACTCCCAGCCCTCTCCTCCCCTCTCTGACCACTGCCTCCCATCCATCCCACATCCGCCTCTCGACCCTCTCCTCCCCTCATCGACCTCTGCATCCCAGCCATCTGACCTCCATATCTCGGCCCTCTCCTCCCCTCCCCAGCCTTCGCCTCCACTCTCGACCTCCCTCCCAACCTTTGCCTCAACCTCAACATCCTAACATCCACCTCCATGCCCTAGATCCAGCGATTTCCCCCCTCTCAACTCCCTCTACTCTTTGCCTTGGCCTCTGCCTCAACTTCCCCAAGCTCCAGCAACATCCCATCCTGTCATCCGCCTCCCTGCCCCTAACTCTAGAATCTATGTATGAAATTTCATATCCTTGTTTTTCTGGTGGTTGAGATCTCATCCGTTGAGTTGATATTTTGAGATATCATCTCTCAAACTTATCATGATTTAAATTTGAAGCTTATGAAAGACTTCAACATATGTTTTTGATCAACAAGTGAACCTAGAGTGAGGTTTGAAGTAAAAAGGTGATGCTAGGGAGCATTATTCCCCACTCTTTTTATATTAGATGAGTGGACGAAGAGGAATTTGGGGTTGTTTTGTATCATATCTTTCAGGCATTTCAGCCTCTATATTATTTTCTGATGTGTTGGAATCTGGTGATTCATGCATTGAAATATATTCATTTGTAATTTTCATTATTTTGATCCCTAGAATTCAGCTCTATTCCAATAATTTCAGAGTTCTTAAGCATTTTGGTGATGCATTCTGGGTGTTCTTATTGGCTGATTAGTTGGAAATGACAATGAATCAACCCATTCAGGATAGATTATGTATTTAACCAAGACTATATCAAACTCTCAGATATTTCATTTAGTTTATTTTTGATTATGGTACTAGTCTTATCTCTAAGATTATTTATGAAGGTAATACTATGTATTTTCATTACTTTTACCTTGTGGGGTTCTCTTTCACTTTTTGTCTCATGTATGTTATATTTATTTTTCAGTTGATCATTTATGTATATCTTACTAGAGTTTTAAAGATATGTTTCTATTACAGGTTTTATAGAATATGGAGTCCCATATTATGATATATTCATAATCAGTTACAATAACATTCCCCTCACCTATTAGAATCAGGCATGAGGTGAAACTCCAGAATTACTAATTTATTGGGTAGTTCCTTGATGGTTCATGTCATGTCAGGAGGCCTCGATCGTAGGAAAAAATCATAAGGATTGTATTATTACAATTTGTATAATGATAAGGAATAATAGAAAGTGGTAGAATATAGAAAGAAGAAGAAAAATTAATGGGTAGAAGGCTCAGTTCTTGATCATGTTTGGGTGGGGAAGCAAGATATTAAAGGATTTCCTTCCCACGAGGCTCACTTAGGTGATGAAAACACTACATTTATGTTGTTTTATTATGAAGAAGAAATGTAATTTGAATAAAAAACAATAAAATGATAAAAAAAATTATAAATAAGGGAAACATTTATGGAGGTGTAAGGATTATTATCTTTTCCAAAACCTATAGAAATAATATCAATGGGAACATTTACTAGAATTAAGGGGATGGAGAAATAATCCCTTGAGCCTAGACACCCTATTCTAAGTGACGTTACTAAGGAATATTTTATGGCCTTAGAAGATAAAATAAAAACTGAGAATTAAGGGAGAATATGTAGGTAGGATAATATATAAGTTTACATAACTCCAATTGTCTAATACAATAACATACAAAGAACATAAACTAGAAATATTCTCTAAGGGGAATCATTCTACTACAGTAAACACATCTAAGGGTCTTTAGTTGGAACACAGATAAAGATATGTAATTGATCCAAAATATAATTTGGATCTTATTATATACTCTAAGGAATATATAGAGGCATTGACCATCAATAATTCACCAGATTATATTGATTGAATATAAAATAAAATCATAGAATTTGATAAATATGAGGAATAAAAATAGTGGATCAAGAAAAAATATCAATTTTTTCCTTGATTATTTAATGAAGGGAATATTAACATGCAAGATTTTATTAATAGGACAAGATTGACTATTTCTTTTAGGACTTCATTAAAGATTATCCAAAAAAATAGGGTATGTTATATTACATATAGATTATATAGGGTGCAAGACTCAAATATTTTAATTTTTTAGATAGGTCTAATTATTCCCTATATAATTTAATTTCATGTATGGATTTATCTTTTTATGTGGGTTAACACCAAACCCATAAATTTGTTCATCCTAAAAATAAAAATAATATATTTAATTGATGGTTGAATAAAGGGTAATAATATGAAAAATAAATATTATAGAATTAAGAAATTATTTTATTAATATTGTTTTGTTTTTTGAAATTATTATAAAAATGAGAATTTGAGATTTCAAAGAAGTTTATAAGCTATTATTATTTTATTTAAGATATTAATTATTTATTAAATTAAATTAGTTGATTTACCATGTAAATATTTAACTATAATTAATTGGTAAATATTAATTAAATTAAAATGATGAAAAAGGATATATGATTTTGAATTATGACTTGTTAATTATTTGATTTACTTTAAAAAAGTTATGTGAAGGGTAAATATAGAATTATCTCTCAATAAAACTCATAGGTGATCCTTCCCATTCTTATAGTCTAAACTCAAGGAACCATCCTTGACATTTAGAAGAATGGTAATATTATAACCCATAGCTTACGATGGAGGTATTTTAACCAAATAGATCAAGTCTAATCCAGTTAACAAATCATTCAAAATTAAATGAGGGTATGCCATGAGAATCCAAAATAGTAATCGATGACATTTGATACATAAGACATTACTTAAATCCCAAGGGAGAGTACCCTAGTCATTTCACTTCAATTTCCCTCATTATCATTTCTTATGAGAATTCTAATCACAGTGTGTGTAAAATTTAGTGTTCAATGTTAATCTAATAACCTATATTTGATTTTTCAATTGATTTTAAGTTCATTTATTTTACCAAAATGACCGTTTTCTTTTTAAGAGTCTTGTTGTGAATTGTTCCACTTTGTATGTAGTAGGTTTTTATAGGTAATTATTTTATTAAAAAAATTCATGAAGTGATTTAGTTTGTTAAATTCATCTTCTAGTATTTTTATAACAATATATTATAACCATTATTGTTTTATATAAATTATCTAAATTATATTCATTAATTCTTATATATGAAGTGGTTTTCTCTAAAAAAATTCCTCTTTTAATTATAATTTCACCCATGGAAAATATTAAATTACATGGATATGGGGCTCGTTTAAAATATTTATGATGACGGATGATTTTTTTATCTCTCCCTTTATTTTTAAATGAAATAACCCATTTTTAAGGTTGTGTTTTAATGTTAAAAATGATTTTTTTATGTTACACCTAAGGGAGGACAACCATTTTTATCTCTCCCTTAGTTCGACTATAATGACACATACCACTCTATCATAGACATGAAAAATTTCTTGGCCCATTATGTTTTACCTTTCTGATCATCCCTTTATAGGATAGAGGTATGAATTTTATCTCTGATATTGAAAGGGTTGAAATTGGTTATAAAAATAAAGGCACCTGCAATACAAATGTGAATTAACTATTAAATTTTTATGTTATAATAGTTTTATTTTCTATAGTACATATCAATTTTTAAATTATGGTTTATATTGCTGATTGGAAGATAACTTTTATTTTTCCTGTTATAGAGTAGATAGAAGCTGGATGTATCATACCGACGGGATTTCAACTACAATTCAAAATAATTTGGAGAATTTTTTAGATTTTTCATTTGACAATGCTTCAGATTGAGGTTATATACAGTGTACATGCTATAAATATGTTGTAAATGAACGTGTATGCAAAATAAACTCTACAACCAGATTAAACTATGGAAATGAATTATTCATACTGTTTAAACACCTTTCAATTTGTATTTGAATCATATTAATTATATTTTGTACATGTGAAGGGAAACAAGAAGACAAGGGTGTGCTTATATCAACCTATATGACTATGTCATGTAAAAGTTTCTTAGAAAAGGAAAATAAGACCATTAATTTAATTTCCATAGAATGATGACTAAAAGTGGCTTTACCCTAGGTAGTATTACTTGTAATAATATTATAAAATGTCTCAAAAAACTGCATCAAATTGTAGTGATGTTAGAGTTCCTTCTGATGCTTCTATCTGTGGGATTAAAAACCAAATTTTATTTCGTTTACTCCATTGATTTCTATTTAATACAATGAAGGATGGTTGGATGAGGATCTCATGTATTAATTATCCTTGAATTCATTTCTATAAGATAATATTTTCAATCCTGCAATTTCAACTAAGCCATCCCACACTTGTGCTAAAAACATCAGTGTTTCTTCTGATAAAAAAATGAAGCCGAACAGTAGCTCCGATTCGTCAAGCTCTTTTGAAAGTGATTCTGAAGGAGTGAGTATTTATTAACAATTAATAGGAGTGGTCTATGGTTCTCATTTTTTGGTATTCTTCTAACCAAAAAATAAAAATATGCATTTTTTTTGTTTCATTCTTTTTTAATGATTATTAAACTATGTTCTATTTTAGGAGCCTCCTTCTAAAGCTTCACCTACTTTGAATGGGCAGTGTACTCTCTAAAAAAATACATTTTTTATGCTGCCAAGGTTTCTGAGAGTGGTTCCTCTATTTCATCTAAAGTGATTATGATGTATATGGTAGGGTTCTTATTAATGCTCACACATTATATAAATAGTGAAAGTGGTTTTTAGTTTGATATATTTTATATAATCTTTGAAATTATGGTCACTAATTGTGCATTTGATGTTTTTTTGTATGAAAAATTACCTAATAAATCACTTATAAATATGATAAAAAGTAAACCATCAAGTCTTCTTGAAACAAAATAGGAGTCCAGTGATGAAGAAGATAAAGATAGCTTTGATGTTGAAGCTTATAAGCTAGTGGGTACGAATGATTTTATCTTTATCTCTACTAATATTTCATTTAAAGAAATCATTTTCATAATTATTTTTCTTGTATGACATGGATGTTTAAGGTGAATTTTTTTTGAGACCATAAACATTAGGTAGTTATTACCCCTATATTATTTAATATTTGAATTTCTATTACACAAAACATCTAATAATTTTCCCTACCCAATTATGTAGGTTCTGTTATTTTTAGTAGCAACATTAAACACAAGGAAATTGATGATCAATCCCAATATTCCAATATTACAATATTTGACACCATCAAAAACAGGATCGAATACATATTTGCATTATTATCACTAGAATAAGACTATTAGTGGTTAAGTAGAATTGCTTACATTAGTACAACTTCTACTATAACCTTTATATTTGGAGTGCTTACACTAGCAGCCCATACTAACAACAATGTTTACACCAGATAAGTTTACATATTTACACATTTTTATTCATTAGTAGCAACATTACACTCGCATTTCTTATAGGGGTAGTATTCACACTAGAAATGTTTATACTAACATCATTACAGTAGCAATGCTTACATTATTAGTGCTTAGACTAGCAATGATTACACTGGAACTGTTCATAGCAACATTACCTATACAAACACCTTTTCATAATGCATATGTCTGGAAAATAAAAGGGTGACAAATTTGGGAAACAAGGGAAGAATCCCGCTGAAGCTCTGTCTGCAATGACTTGAGCAACCCACTCATTGGTGTTGGGGAAGAGGAGAGAGGTATGTTGTATCTGAGTTTTTATTTTATTTTCCTTATCACATCGGCCACCTATTCCTTTTAGCGCATTCTACAGATGGAGGGTAATTATATTCTACAAAGGGGGATAGAAGGGCACTGGAGGTGGCTACGTGGTTTTATTTGTAGGGGAGGGTGATCGGGGTAGTTGAGGGATTGATAATGTGTTTCATTTTTGTATGTTTTCACTGTGTTGCTTCGGTTTATTTTCTTTTCCTTTGACATGGATGTCCGACTTATGGATGGTTCATGCAGAAATTTTATTTATTTTCTACTGTTGTTTTAATTAATTGTTTGTGGGGGTGATTAATCCCTTGTTCAAGACACCAAAAACATATCAATAGTATACTTGGCATCATCTACTGTATTGTGCACCAGACTTCAACTTTCGCAGGTCAAGGTGGGTGGGGACAATCCAAGGGGGGTGGGGGTGTTCCGATGGGTGGGGGGTCCAGGGGGTTGGGGGAGCTGTCCAAGGGGGTTGGGGGCTGTCCAAGTGGGTGGGGGTTGTCCAGGGGGGTATGGGGGCTATCTATGGGGGTGTGGGTGTCCAGGGGTGGGGTGCTCAGGGGGTGGGGGGTCTATCCCCCGCTACTTGTATAGTCACCCATGGCAGTAATTATGCATGTATGGGGCTAGGTGTTCCCATGTATATATATATATATATATATATATATATATGAAAACGCGGGTGAGTAGAGACTGGTATATGCATATAAGCATATGTGCAAGGATCCCCTTGCACATGTTCATGGCCATGAAGGTGTGTGCATAGGGTCTAGGTGTCCTTGAATGTGTGTGAATGTGTGTATACCCTGTGGGAGAGCAGTAGCTTTTAATTAAAAAGCTCCAAGAGCCGAAGTGGGTGTCTTGGTTCCACCTTGAGGTAGGGTCCCTCTCCTAGACTCTTTAATTCAAGAATGATTTAAATTAAATTTAGCTTCTTTCTTAAGTCTGCTTAATTATATTGAATTGAAAATATTGAATAATTGTTCTTTAATATAATTGTTTAATTTGATAAATATAGTCATTTTTTATAATAAAACCCCTCCAATGGAGGTGCACTGTCTACAAAAACTCACAGTGATAGTTATGTTGATCTAGTTGTGTATCTTATTGCATTTGATTTGTGTTGAATGAGTTTTAAAATAAATGTAAAATATAATTAAATGAATTTTGTGGTAAAGAAATGCCATGATTTTATAATAAATCCCCTCCATCAGAGGTGCACTGTCTTATAAACCAAATAATAGTGATAATCCACTCTATGATAGTATTCCATGAGTCTTGTGATCAATGTTGAGACTAACTAATCAAAATTTATTCCAAAGGAGAGATGGCTAAAATGTTTCCTCGCCTCCTCCCACTCCCTTCAATCCTGGCCAGAAAATGTTGCCCAGTGGATGTTGCTGGACTGGGCCAACACACCGCGGTCAAGCTTCAGTCAAGCTCTGGTCACGCTGCAGTCACGCCGCAGTAATGCTGTGATGTGGCCCTGCTCCAGGACGACACCATGCAGTGGTTCACAGTCCTATTAGAATTTGATTTATGATACCTAGATAGAGATTTAAATACATTACCCACCCATAGTTAATGGGGATGCAGGCCCTTAGGTTGGAAATCTCTTGATTGAGTCTCTTAGGAAAATATTTAGTCACCTGTAGACAACATTAGAGATGAGGGTGAATCTTGCTACTTGTATTCTACAAGGACCATCTAAGTGCTCGAGGGACATCATAGTAAATTTTGGACAATAACAATACTTGAGAATACTTTTACAATGATATTTGTATATTAAAAAGTTTCCTTTAGAGTTTGACATTTTTATGATCCCGATGATCTGATGAGTATTTTGACCCTTTTAGAGAAAATGCTTCTACATTATCTTTTTTTATGTGTCAGAACAGTAAACAACACACACCTCATATAGTGTAGTTGGATCATTCTACAACAATGGGGAATTTTATGGATGATCATCTCTATGATAGTATTCCTGGATTCTTGTGATCAATGTTGAGACTGACTAATCAAAATTTCTACCGACGGGGAGACGAATGGAATATTACCCCGCCTCATCCCGCTCCCTTGGCTCCTGGCTGAAAGATGAATCCCCATGGATGTTGTTGGACCGGGCCAACTGACTGCGGTCACGCTGGGGTCATGCCACAGTCATGCCATGGTCACGCCGTGGTCACACCGTAGTCACGCTATGGCCACGCCGCATTCACGCCGCGGTCACGGCATAGTAATGTCGTGATTTGGCCCTACTTTAGGATGACACCCCATGACGATTTTAAGTCCTATTGGAATTGGATGTATGATACCTAGATAATGTTTTAGATAAATTACCCACCAATAGTTAATGGGGTGGTAGGCCCTCAGGTAGCAAATCTCTTGATTGAGTCTCTCATGAAAATATTTGGTCACCTATAGACAACATTGGAGATGAGGGTGAATCTTGCTACTTGTATTCTACAAGGACCATCTATGTGCTCAAGGGACATCATAGTAAATGTTGGACAATATGAATACTTAAGAATACATTGTAATGATATTTGTATTTTGAAACGTGTCCTTTAGAGTTTGATATTTTTACAATCCCGATGAATGGATTAATGTTTTGACCCTTTTAGAAAAAATGTTTATACATAATCATTGTTTTTCTGTGTGAGAACAGCAAACAACACACACCTCATATAGTGTAGTTCGATCTTTCTACAACAATGGGGAATCTGATGGATGTTAAGCTCTATGATAGTATTCCATTAGTCTTGTGATCAATATTGAGACTAACTAATCACAATTTCTATCGGCGGGGTGATGGACTGAATGTTTCCTCACCTCTTCTCGCTCCCTTTGCTCCTGGCCAGAAGATGCTACCCCGCGGTTGTCACCGGACTAGGAAAACATGTCGCGGTCATGCCTTGGTCACTCTGTGGTCATTCTTTGGTCACACAGCGGTCACGCCGCGGTCACGCCACGTTCACACTGTGGTCACGCCGTGGTCACCTGCAATCCATCCAACACCAGCCTCCTCACCAGCCCCCACCCCCAGCCTCCTGCAAAACACTCATTCCAGCCCTTTGCCCCTGCAAAACATCCCCAGTCCCCAGTTCCATCCTGCACCAGACCCTGCCATCCCCCTACCGCCTGCCTTCCTGCCTGCACCAGCCACTCCAGCCCGCACCATCCACCGCACCAGCCACCACACCAGCCACCGCACCAGCCCCCAGAACAACTTTTTATCCTTCATTGGAAGAATTAATCTGGATAATTTCATCCTTATCTCTATTACGAATAATGTTTTATCAGTCCCAATGGCTTTGAATGTGTTTTTGGGGAATATTGAAAAGATAATGAATTATTTCATAATATATTCTTATGGGGAGGGAAGATTTTCGTAGGGCTATGTGGATGTGGATGGCAAGACTAGTGGTAGATGGTGGTATCAACTTATGTAGTGTCTAAGGATCATTGAACATTCTATAAGTTAATCTTTCTTGGGAGGTTCTTGAAGGTCATTTTCTATTGGGCAATTTCATATCTATAAAATTATTGATCTAACCATGAGAATCCATGGGGAAAGTATCATGGATGTGGAAGGAGTTGAATAGGAATATTCTAGTTCTCAAGAATCAATCTCGGTGGATTGTGGAATGAGGAAACATAAACATATGGTTCAACAACTAGGCAGGTTCCCCTCTTGGATTTCCAGGCTGTCCAACTGCCAACATTTTGTTTACCAAGCAATGTTTTTACCCCTATTTTACACAGGTTGTTCTTAACCACCATCAATGTGAATGTTTTGATAAAATTCTTATATCTTCTTAAATGGAATGCTTAGTCTTCAGGAAGTCTCCAATGGGGGTTTTCCTGGTCAAGATTTACAGTTCAATACATAAAATTCCAAATGGTATCACTGGTGGTGAAAATTTGTACTGGTGTAAAGAAATCTCGATTAAATGTAACATGTTGGTTTGGAGGATTAATAACCATTGTATCCCAATGAATGAAACTATATAGAGTAGGAGGGAGTGTGAAGGTGGGTGTCTAGGAGGGTCTTTCCATTGGTGTCCAAGGGCTGTCCGGGTGGGTTTGGGGGTCTACCGGGCAGGGGGCAGGGTGCAGGTGGGGTGTCTAGGGGGGCTGTCCATGGGGTGTCCATGGGCGGTCTGGAGGGGTTTTCAGGGCAGGGGGAGGGTGCATGTGGGGTGTCTATTAGGGGGTGTCTAGGTTCTTTCAATGGGGGGGGTGTCCAGGGGGGCTGTCCAAGAGGGGTGTCTAGGGGGTGTTTAAGGGGGAGGGGGTGTCCAGTGGGGTGAAAGGGGGATCTTTATGGGGTGCAAGCGGGTTGTCCATGGGGGCATGGGGGTGTTCAAGGGGGCTGTAAATGGGTGTAATGGGGTGTAGTGGGGGTTTCCATACCTTCTGAGCATTTCAAAAATAAAACACCACTTTATTGTATCAAATTCCTTTGAGATATCAAGATTTAAAGAAAATTTCCCATGTTTAACCTTTCATTTCATGATGTTAACACATTCAGAGGCTATTCTAAATATTCATACTGGGGATAAAGAAAAACTGCTTTGAAGAGATAAACCCAAGAGTAATGGGACCTATCCTCTTAACAATAATTTTGCTAATGATTTTTGGAAAGGTATTCCCAACAACAATAGGTATGAAATCCTTCACATCCACATCATTTTCATTATTTGGGATCATGGAAATAAAATTGGAGTTTATTCCATAGGGAATTGATGAATTTTTAAATAACTCTCTTATAGCGTGAAGGATATCATCAAGAAATATGTCCCAGTAGAAATTAAATTCATGTTACTGTAGTATCCCAGTGCAACGAGGTTGTCTAGGGGGAAGGGAGGGGCTGCAGGGGGAAGGGAGGGGCTGCAGGGGGAGTGGGGGTGTCCTAGGGGGTCTATAGAAGGGGGACGGGAGGGGCTTCAGGGCGAGTGGGGGTGTCCAGGGGGAGTCCAGGTGGTGTCAAGGGGGTGTCTAGAGGGTGTCCAAGGTGGGTGTCCAAGGTGGGAAGCTGCTGTTTCTGGGGGGTGCAAGGGGGTTCTGTCCAGAGATAGAGTGGGGGTGTGCAAGGGGGATGGGGGTTTGTCCAGGGGGAGGGAGGGGCTATAGGGGGAGTGGGGAGGGGTGTCTAGGGGATGTCATGGGGCTGTCCAGGGGGTGTCCAAGGGGGGTCCAATGTAACTAGACATTCTTTTCAAGATGATCTAAACCTTGAAATAATGATCAACTACCTAACTATAAGATTTCACCTTGAAAAAAATACATGAGAAAAAATTTCTATCCATAGTACCATCTAAAACATCTGAGATTTCATCTACTAATTTGAAATGATCTAGGGTGTGTACTGCACTAGTTCTGGAAAATGATTGGTATACTCCCTCATTGATCAGCCACCTTTGGAATGATAAATATAATCCATGTATCTAGAATAACCTAGGACCTCAGGACACTTATTCTCTTTTAAAATAATCTTGAAATATTTCAACATATCTCTGCGGTCATCCTAGTTTGAACCACTAAGTCCCAACGTCTTCAATTAGGACCCTCTAACAATAATGAAACATATTTTACTCTGACAGCCTCAGGATTGTCATCAAATTCCAACATTATCACTACCTTCTCAAGACATGCATCTTCTTCATTGGGTTCATCATTACCTCAGAAGGTGTGAGGGATTTTTTAGGGAAACTCCAAAGCATTGTCCTTTACAAGAACTGGTTCCGCTTCCTTAACCATACCAGGACTGAAACCTTCTCCCTATCCAAAATCTTGAATAGACCAAAATAGAACATGCACTATCTCTGATCAATTTTTGAGGTAGAACACTCTCTATCATATTCCCACAGTTTCACAAGAAGTCTCATGGGTTTTAGGGGGAGGGGGTTTTCTAGGAGGGGGGGTCCAGTGGGGGTGTCCAGGGTCCAAGGGTGGTCCAATGGGGGGGTCTTGGGGGTCCAGGGGGAGGGGTATGTCCAAGAGTGGGTGAAGGGGCTGTCCAGGTGGGGGTGTCCAGGGAGTCCAATGGGGGGGGGGTCCAGTGGGGGTGTCCAGGGTACAGGGGGTGTTTGGGGGGGGGGGGTCCAGTGGGGTTGTCTAGGGTCCAGGGGGTCTAGTGGGGGGGTCAAAGGGGAGGGGGATACAGGTCATGGGGGGGTCGGTCCAGGGGGAAGAGAGGGGCTGGGGCTGCAGGTCCATTGGGGGGGGGGGGTTCTGTCCAGGGAGATGCAGGTCCAATGGGGGGCTGAAGCGGGGGGTCTTTCCAGGGGGGTGCTGCATGTCCGGGGGGGGGGGGGGCTGCAGGGGGGTCTGTCTAGGGGGAAGGGGGTTGCATGTCTAGGGGAGGGGTTGTAGGTCAGTGGGGGGGTTACAGGGGGAGGGGAAATAGGTTCAGGGGGGTCTATCCAGGGGGGAGGTGCTTCATGTCTAGTGGGGGGCTGCAGGGATGGGGGTCTTTCTAGTGGGGTTGTGGGTCTAGCGGGGGTTGTAAGGGGGGGGGGGGTCTGTTCAGGAGGGTCTACAGGTCCAGCGGGGTCATTCTAGGGGGAAGGGAGGGGATTCTGGTCCAGTGGGGGGGGGGCTATAGGGGGCATGTCCAGGGGGAAGGAGGGGCTGCAGGTCTAGTGTTGGGTTGTAGGGGGGAAGGCAGGTGTTGTAGGTGGGCTGCAGGGGTGTCTATCCCGGGGGGAAGGGTGGGGATGCAGGTCCCGGGGGGTTTTACCTAGTGGGGAAAGGAGGGGCTGCAGGTCTAGTGGGGGCTTCAAGTTCATTGTTTCATAGTGGTTAATGTGGGAAGCTTCTTTTTCTAGGAAAACTATCTATACCCACAGTTCAACAAACCGTGGGTATATATCCTACTGTGAAAGTATCTCTACCCACGGTTTGTTGAACCGTGAGTATGTTTTCTATGGAAAAAACTATATATACCCATGGTTTACTTAACTATGGGTATATAATTTTGGTTGTAAAAATTTATACCCATGGTTCTATAAACCGTAGGTATATATGTATACCTGTAGTTTACCAGAACAGTGGGTAATATGGGATTTCAGTGGGATATACCCACAGTTTCTATAGAACTAGGGGTATAGGGATCTCCCAATGCATTGGGATCCCACGGTTCATGAAACTGTGGGTATAGCCTATACCCATGGTTTCATGGGCTATACCCATGGTTTGAAACTGTGGGTATAGGGAAATTTTCATGTAGTGGAGGGACGTCGCAAGAGTAAACTGACACACTCGACTACTTCCACAAGACTTTTCTATCATGAAATGGTTCCCCCATATGTGGTGGGAAATACATTTAATAGACACCAAATGAACAATATGGAGAGCTCATAGTGTTTTATGAGACCTGGGTGTCATTCCCAAGGGGCTCCATGTGAATTTCTTTTGACATTACTAGAGAAATTTCCATGATAAAAATAGTATTCCAAAGGAGCATCTCATGATCTAGGCGACATGTCTCAGTGTTATCACATGATATGGATTCTTTATTCAAAGATCATGAGGATCATTTTTATGTTATTCACATAAGCCTCTCATTATTTTTGGTCTTTGTTCTCTGTATTACATTGAATATTCCTTTGTTTTGTTCAGTGTTATAATGTTTTAAGTCACACGTTCTTTAGCACATACATGGTATTTCCATCACATAGCTCACCAGAAGTACTTTTCATGATATATGATTGATCATGATAAGTGATTAAGCATACTTCATTATCACTCTTGTTGTTCCCAAGATCTTACATGATGGGATTCATTTATGGATAGGACATCAGCTACTCTGAGAAATCTTCCCTACTGCTTGTGTGTGTTAGTGAATCTGGATGAAAAAAGGATAAAACCTTATTTGATGCTGGGGTGGGGGATTTATAGGCCTATAAAATTTCTTTTTTATCACTATGTGTGGTTTATATTAACTAAATCCATGATGGAGTTGCAGGAGGGCTTGATAAACATGCATATTTGAGAGGTCATAACTCTAGTTACTCTAGGGGTCTTGTCAAATCTTTAGTGACTGTGAGATGACCATATCAACTCCTTCATTATTGTATTATTTACAATTATTTGTTTCTTGTTGAATCATTTGGATGTACCAAAGAATATCCAAATTGTTAGACCAAAAATTTTGAGGGCCTTCGTGATATCAAGATGCCTACTGGGATGCCTTCTGGTGATCTTAGGAGACATATATTGGAATTTTCATGAGATAATGATGACCTACCATGGTTTCTTCTTAAATTCAAAACAACCTGTCAATAGTTATTGTGAGACCATGTCATGGAGATCGTATACATGTCACATGACTTTTATGACCATGAGATACTCCTATCATTTCCCATTTTATTTCCTTATTTATTTTACAGGTATTGGGGATTTCATGAGGTTGTATGACTATTGTCCAAGAAAATTACTCTACCGCTTAGTGATGTATCGTGTGACCAACCAAGGGACTTGTGGATATGCATGATAACCTCTTGGAAAACTCTATATATTTTTTCCTTTTAGAGTCAAATGGAGAGTATGAGGTTTCCTTGACGTGTTTGAGGCTCTTCATGAGATGAGGATGACATGTCATTTGGATTTTGTAAGATGTGACAGACATCCCCTTTGGTTGTTGTGGAATCCTGTAAATCACATGGGAGGCATCATATATCATTTAACACTGGAGAGGCCCATTCATTCTCATTTATTTATTTCCTTTTGTTTATTTTACAATGGTTTTTGGTTTTCTTAGTTTTCTTGTATTTTGTTGAAGAAAATCATTCTTCCCCCCAATTATGTGTCACATGTGTTTTATCACTATGAGTGACTCCCTCCATTTGGATATTCTCCAACTATTTTTGAAGGATTTTTGGAAATCATTTTAAGTGTCTCCCAGTTTACATTTTGAGTGTCATGGGGTGATTTCCTGCTATCTACTACATGATTTATTATTGTCTTTTGTGCCTTAGTGAGAGCCGAAGGACTTATAGATAGTAGATTCATAGGATCTTCTGTATGTTATTCATTGTACATGACAGTCCATATGACCTTCTGTTGGTCATGAGATCAAGTGTCTCTAGGGGGTTCACGCGATCTTCATGATCATGGCCACATTCCTCTTCCTTCTCTTTTTATGTGAAAATAATATTCATATTTAGGTATTTCTTCATTTTTAACGTTTATGATGCCCATTTCATGGGATTCTACAACAAAATATAAAAATTAATTTCTTACTTATAACATTCTTAAGTTATAGTGATGGAAAATTAATTACCTCAGTTCACGATTTGGTAGTCCACTATACCCATAAATGATGAATTGTTTTTCCATTTGATGGAAGAGGATATAGATATAGGTTTTTACATTGACATAAAACACCTTCATATATAGAGTATATTTTTTTATTATATAAGAATGGTTTAAGAAGGTTTGAAGTATGTGGAAGAGAAACAAAACAAAAAAAACAGATAAAAACCATACATCTTCATAGGAAAACAACCATTAATTAACATATTATGCTCTCTAATAAAGGTAGTATTCATAAAAACTACCACTAGAAAGATATTCTGGATAATAAAAATGTTTTTTTGTGGGTATTTTATACAAGATTTGGGATTTTTCATATGGTATTTTTTTTATTATGTTTTATTAGATATCCATTATTTTGGTCTAATATGTGTTACAAAGTTCATGTTAAGGTTTTGGGTGTTCCGGGGGTTTAGTGAATGAAATATGAGGAAAAGGGGTCCTTTGGGAATGTTGCACAGTTTTTTCACAGTTAGGGAAAATCATAAGAATCAACCCAGGTAACCATGTAGCCTTGGACAGAGGATTGCACATGATTGTCACATGGTTAAGAAAACCTGGCAGAATTCCCAAGAAACTATGAAAAAGGGGGGATTTTGGGATAGTGGCTCTCAAACGGTTTGTGCATGGTTTGGAAAATAGTGCGAGAAAACCATGCAGCCCAGTAAAGTTGAGCAATTTACAAAATTACCACTCTGCGATTTTTAACCCTAACTTAGGATTCTCCTCCATTTCCCCTCTATGGGCCCTTGTGATGAGCTTGGATGACCCAATCTTTCCAAGGTCCTTTCGCCTTCGATTCTTGACTATTTGGAGTGCTATTAGTTGTGGATCAAAGCTTCTGGTATGTCTAATTCCCATCTTGCTTCTCTTTTCTAGATTATGGTTTGTGGTTTCTCTCATCTTCTTATGAATCCCTAAAAACCTCTTTTTTCCAAGTATTCTAGTTTGGGGAATCAAGGGGTGTTTGAATCCTAATATAAGCCTATGATTTGGAGTATTCTCATCATCAGATTTGAGGTAGGTGATCTACACATGATATCCCATAGTTTTCAAGTGGATTTGGGTATATGAGTATGTGTTATTTATTCTCTCAAGTAATGAACTAATTCCATTGGTGAGTTTTGATAAAATTAACATCTCAATAGTTATTTTAATCCCTGATGATAATCGAGGATATGTCAAGGATGAGTTGACCAATTTGGGGTAACCCATGTGCTGTTCATGCATTCCTGAACCCAGGAATTGACAATGTCAACTATGGAATTAATTTTTATTAACATACCACCCTTGTCGGACACGTTAATATGGTTTTATGGGTAGATGATGTAATATTTAGAGTTTTTATGAGGTCTGATAATGAAATAAGGTGTTATTTTACACGGCTTAGTAATGGGTTAGTCAGGCTAAATGATATTGGGTTGAAGAGGCTATAAATTATGCATGGATTCCCAAAGGAATAAGTATATATGAGATTATTAGCATGTTAAATTTGAAATGGATTGTGAATTGAATACATGTAAAAAATAGTTTGCAAATTGGAATTGATTATTATGATGAATGGGTAGATAAATGGGAATTATGGGGTATACCTAATTGGTTGAATGTAATAATGTGGTTGTGCTATATGACATAAGAATTTTACAAGAAAATCATATGGTGGAAAAATTCTAGTGAAATAATAAATGGGATAAATTGGATAATGTATGGTAATTGGTGATCATTGACTAATATGTGAGAATGGTAAATAGACTTAATTGGTTGAAGCATAAGAAAAGAGAATTGAGCTAAAAAGTTATGTAATTTAAATGGTAAATATATTAATGGATTATGGAATAATGTTAATTACCATGTTTATGGTTATGGAATGTGATTTCATTTTGGGATTGGTTGTGATATGGTAATGTGTGAAGAATCATTTTGGGAGGTTGGATTGATTCTCCACTCCGCGATGCACCATGGTTTTTGGGGAAAGGACTAACACTCCTGAACCCAAGGGTTTGGAAAATGAGTTCCATATCAAGGTTGGGATGGTTGAACATGGCATTCCAAATCCCGGTTGGATTCATGGACCGATACTTCATGTTTTATGAATAATGACCTAGTGATTGGGATGGCTGGACATGGCATACCAAATCCCGGTTTGACAGTAGGATTGAGGCTCTTTGTGTGTCGACCAATGAACATTGTGAATTATAGTTAAGATGCCAGATTGATGTTTTATTCCCCAATGGTTTCATTTGATGAAACTACCTATACTGAAGCTTCATGGTATGTGAGATATATTTATTGTGAAATGATATTCCTCAGTGAGATAGGTAACATGATATATTCCCTTATGAATAGTGGTTTATCTTCCTAGAATGTAATGACCCACTTATACTTATTGTCTTGAGAATAAAACAAGTCATTACTTGGCTTTAAGCGGAATCCCCAAGGCGCCAAAGGCTGGAAATAAAGGTTGAAGGGTTTCAAAACAAGTGGGGGATGATTTACCCTTTTTGAACATACCACAGAGCCAACAACCATAACCAGAAAAATCAACTAAATGATTCATGATAAAATCTAAGTCAACTCAACCATTTATTTTATCATAAAACAACCAAGAGTACTACAGCAAAAACCAACTATAAATCAGAGTAAACAGCAGAAAGACAAACTAAAAGACTATAGGACGACAACCCAACTCCATGCTCCACAAGCTCCAAGCTCCAAAATCATGAACTAGCCCAAGTATCATGAATCAGTGATATAAACATGTGAAACTTTACCTTTTCCAACATCCTGGTATATGACATCGGTAAAAGCACCAATGTTCCAAAGAAGGGGGTGAGTAATGAAACTCAATAGGTTTTCCCCGATGACTTCCCAACCCATGCCTCTAGGATAAAACATGTTACCACATTTTTATAAAACAATTTATATAAAAAAAATCCAAAACAATTCACAATATAAAAAGTTCCATGTCAAAACCATTTCCCAACAAAAACCTTCTTTCTCAAGAAAAGTAAACAAGAAAAGTTTCCAATCAAATTAACATTTCCATTTTATCACATTCATTCCATTTCACAAATCCACAAAACCAACCATGCATGCAACCTAGAACTCCCTATACTTGTGAGTGGTGAGTTATCCTTCAAATAAGTCGTCACTTAGTGGACTACCTTGATGGGGGTGCTTCATGCCCTTATCCATCACAACCTTTTGATGGGGTTACTTGTTGGCCTTATCCATCCCAACCTTTTTATGGGGGTATTTCTCACCCTTATCCATGCCAATGCATATGAACACACACCACAACCCATGAAAATACATTCCAAAACCAAGTGTGTTCAAAACCATTCAATAAAGCATCAAACTTTTTATTGAAAACCATTTCTTTCAAGTAGAAAAACCATAACCAGTTTAAATCACTATTTTAAATTCAATTTAACAAACACTTTCCAAAAACACACAATTTTCGTCACCCGTTACTTAAAACGGGTTTCAAACATTCTTTCACAGCAGATAAACAAACCATTTCAATCAAGGAAAACAATTAGAAACTATGCCTTCAAGTTCTAAGAAAGAGGAATTGGGAGTGAAGCCACCTACCTCAAATCTTTTGAAGAAAACCCTAACACATGGAGAACACATAAGAAAACCCGGTTGAAAAACCAGGGATCCTCCATAGATCTCTTCTCCTAACACAACCAAGAACAAGTATCCAAATTTTTGTCATCCACACACTTAGATCTACCCATAACGGGCATACATCTAAGAAACCGAGAGAAGAGGAGAAGTATATCTAAGTGGATCTGAGAAACCAAACAAAAACGATCACATACCTCAAGAATCCGGCATCGATTCACAAAGAGAAGCATTCAGATCGCCTCCAGAATGATTGGAGAACCCTATTTGACTTTAGGAGAACCAAAATCCATAGTTAGGGCCACTTATGAGAATAAAAAAGCCACTTAGAGGAAAAAACATGTGAGATACACTTTTATAGGATCTCATTTAAGTGGTTGCACGGTTAGTTCGCACGGTTTGACAAACTATGCGCTAACCGTGTGTTAGATACTACCTCATCCACCCTTCTTGCATGGTTTGGCCACATGGTTAGACAATCCATGTCCCAAACATGCAGAATCTGCTGCCTCCAAGACCTACTACGCACGGTTTGGCTGCACAGTTTATAAAAATCATGCGCCACCCGTGCGACTTCCCCTTTGCCTCAAACCTTCATTCCAAGTTCTCCCGACTCTCTCATTCATCACCATTAACTTTAAACCCATGAAAAGCATCAAGAAAGGGTTACATTCCAAAAACTGGGGGTACTACATTCTCCCCACCATTGGTCTTTCTTTCCTCGAAAAGTAGAAATCCTTCACCCAACTGAAAGAGTTCCGGCCACTACTCTTTCATTTCCTTTTCACGTTCCCAAGTCTCTTCATAAATCTAACCATGATTCCATAAAACCCGCACTAGACCAATGCTTTTTCCTTGCAAGAATTTCTATTTCCTATCCACAATCTATACCAGGATATGTATCAACGAAGCATACGGCTCTAGGTCAACGTGATCCCATCTGATCACATGGTCAGATTACGCTGATACTATTTCAACTGAGATACATGGAACACAATATGCATCAAACTAAACAGTGGGGGTAATTCCAAAAAATATTCCACCTCTCCAACCCATTCCAGTATCTCAAAATGGACAATGTATCTAGTGGATAACTTGCCCTGCTTCCCGAAATGATTATGTCCAAGCCTTGGTGAGATCCTCAAGAAGACATGATCACTCACAACAAACGACAATGGTCTCCGAAAGTTATCTTCATAAGATTTATGACAGATCTGGGCCATCTCCATCCTATTTCTAATCAACTGGATCTTCTATTTTGTCTCTTGGGAATGGATTGGCCCAACTAGTGAAGTCTCACCCATTTCCACCCAGCATAGTGGAGAACGACAAAGACGCTGATACAATTCTTCAAACAGATCCATGCGTATCGAGGCTTGATAGAAGTTATTGTATGAGAACTTTACTACGGGTATATGATACTCCCAGGAGCCACCAAAATCCATTACAAAAGACCACAACATGTCTTCCAACATTTGTATCATCTGCTCGGATTTCCCATCTGTCTGAGGATGATATGCCATGCTCATAGTCAACAGAGTCCCAAGGGATTGCTATAAGGATTTCTAGAAATGATATATGAACCTTGGGTCTCTATCTGATACTATAGACACTGGTACACCATTCCTTTTTACAACATCTCATATATTGATTTTTGATAGATCTTCCACTATATGCGTTTCATGAATAGGGATGAAATGGGATGACTTGGTTAGACAATCCACTATCACCCAAATGGAATCATGTTTCCAGACTGTTCTTGGAAGACCTATAACCAAATCCATTGCAATCTGATCCCATTTCCACACTGGGATAGGTAAAGATTGTAACATACCAGCTGGTCTCTGATGATCTTCTTTAACCTGCTGACAATTTAAGCACCGCGAGACGAACTCGACCACTTTCCATTTCATGCCGCTCCACCAAAACTGCGCCTTCAACGCCTTATAAATCTTCTGTGTACTTGGGTGTACAACCCATCTTGAATGGTGATAATCATGAAGAGTTTTTCTTGACAAACTATAGGTAAAACCATCCGATCTTTGAAACACAAAACTGATCCCCCATAAAGTTTCCAGCCATCAATGGTCTCCCCACCATTGAGTTTTGAACTTAAAACCGACATTTTGCATTAGATGTTTGTGCTTCTTTGAACGTCTTTACCAAATCAGGAACAAGTGTAGATGAAAAGAAATCTGTAACATCACCTCAGATTTTACATTCCACATGCATGTCGACTAATACCGACATCAACTGCTATTCATATGAATCTACTTTCACTAACGGAGCGTATGAATTCCTACTCAATGCATCCGCCAACGAATTCCCATTTCCTGGTGTGTACATCAAGTCAAAGTCAGACATCTGGAGATACTCCATCCACCTCCTTTGCCTGATATTCAAATCTCTCTATGAGAAAATGTGTTTCGAGCTTTTGTGATCCATAAACACAGTAAATTTCTCACCAAAGAGATAATTTCTCAATGTTTTTAAAGCTTGGACGACTGTAGCTAACTCCATATCTTCTGTTGGGTAATTTTATCTCATTCACCCTCCACTGCCTTTAGCCATAAGCAACCACATGGTCTCCTTGAATGAGATCACAGCCCAGCCCTGTTCACTAAGCATCACAATACACCACATACCCATTTCCTGATTCAGGCGAGATCAAGATGGGTGTCGATGTAAGACGAACCTTCAGTTCCTGGAAGGACTTCTGACATTCTCATGTCCATTGAAATGGATCATTCTTCTTTGTTAGAGTTATCATTTGTGACGATAGTCATGATAAATCACGCACAAAGTGTCGGTAGTAACCGGCTAGACTATGAAAACTGTGTATCTTGAACACATTCTTCAGTGGTTTCCAAGAGATAATAGCTTCTATCTTTTCATGATCAACTGAAACACCTATCTTGGAAATGACATGGCCAAGGAAATGTACATTTCATATCCAAAAATCAAACTTTTATAATTTGGAATAAAAATGATGATCTCTCAAGATTTGTAACACTATTTCCAGGTGCTCCTCATGATTAGCCCTTGTCTTTAAATACACCAAGATATCATCCAAAAACACCACAATAAAAGAGTCCAGATATTGTTTAACTATCTGATTCATCAAATCCATGAAGACCTCTGGTTCATTCGTTAGACCAAAAGGCATGAATACATATTCGTAGTGGCCATATCTACTTCTAAAAGTTGTCTTTGGAAAATCCTCCTTCCGAACTTGCAACTGGTCATATACTAACCACAAGTCAATCTTAGAGAACCACTAAACTCCCCTTAATTAATCAAATATGTTATCAATGCATGTAAGTGGAAATGTATTCTTTATCATAACTTGGTTAAGTTTACAATAATCCACACATACCCTCAAAGTTCCATCTGCTTTATTTACAAAACAAAACTAGTGCTGCCCATAGAGACACGCTTGGCCGAATAAAACCCTTGTTTTCCAGTTCTTCCAACTACACATTCAATTCATTTAACTCCGTTGGTTCCATCCTATAAAATGGTAGTGAGATAGGACTGGTCCCCAGAAGGACATCAATAGTAAACTCCACTTCTCTTATAGGTGGTAACCCTGAGATGTTTTCAGGAAAAACATCAGGAAATTTGATCCACAACTAATGGAAAACTGTTATTCACAATCTTTTCCATCGACTCCAAGTTTAATGCAGCCAAATGGAAATATATCGTTTCCACTACTAGTGCAAACAAGCCCGTTGCACCAGAATTCACCCCTCTTTCTTCTCTGAAGAGATGCTCGACGCCATCCTCAGTCGTGAAACTGACTGTTCTTCTATAACAGTCTATGTGAGCCCTAAACTCTATCAACCAATCCATACCCAAGATTATATCATAGACATCCATCTATAGCACAACGAAATCCCATTTCAGCTCAGCTCCATCAACAGTTATAGAACATTCTCTACACGCGAAGGCTCTACACTTTCTTTCACCGGGAGTAGTTTGAAGTTTTATCATAGAAGGCATCATTTAAGCTTTTAAGTTGAGAAAATCAGCAATACGAGAAGCAAGAAAAGAATGTAATGCATCAGTATCGAAAAACACTTTCATGAGGGTAGAATTAAAAAGATTCATACCTCTCACCATAGATGGTCTATACTCGTCATCCACAGTCACCTATTTCGCTCCATACAATTGCTTTGTTGCTGCACATTTCTCCGTATTTACTTGTTGAGATTTCCCTACCTGAGGAGTCATTGTATTCCTGGAATCACCATAGCTAGCTTTGTTCTGCTGGAAAGACTAATTTTTCCATTCTCTCCCTGTCGAAGCATAAGATGCTTGCGACACCTGAGAAGTGTCATGAACACCCGACCATGGAGCACTGCGACAATATCGCTGAAGATTCGCCATCTTGTTGAAATTGTGGCATGCTATCAATGGTTCTATACATTTTTATTTCATTTGATCAATTGAGCCACATTGAAAACACTCGGCTTTCATAATGGGTCGTGGAGGAAGATTCACCGATCCAGCCATCTGATTCTGATTCGCACTCCCACCTTGAAAGTAGGTGTCCCTCTTCCGCTTGTTCCCAGCATTAGAGTTCCCACCCATTCTCATGGGTATCATCATACTTCCTCCTCCCAAAACTCCTGAGATTTCTCTTTCAGCTATTTTTCTCTTTTTACCATCTCTGTATAATCCGTAATAAAGACCACAACTATCTTCGAGCGAATCTCCTGTCGTAACCCTGATTCAAAGATATTTGCCTTCAGCGATGCACTTGCAGCAACTTCCGGTGGAAAGTGCACTAAATTCAGGAATTTAGCTGCATACTTCATGACAGAGAGATTTTCCTGCTTCAGGCTGAAAAAGTTTGTCGTCCTCTATATCTTGAACGTGTGAGTATATAATTGTTTATTGAACAATTCCTCAAATTCCCTTCAGTCTACGCCTTGATCCACCTTAGCCTACACCACTAGCTCCCACCACTGTCATTCAAGATCCTCTAGCATATACGTTGCCAACTATACTTTCAGTTCTGCTGGTGTGTCGACGAAATCGAATATATGATTCATCCTACTCAGCCACACCTCTACCCTTTCTGTTTCAGAATCACCCCGAAAGATGGGTGGATTCTTCTTCTGGAACGGGATGGAATGGTCTACATGCCTTGACTCATCCCTCTGATTCCCCATGTCCATAGCCTGAAATGCTTGAACTATACTTTGGACTAGCTGTTGGTTCACTTGTGGCTCAGGTGAGACCACATTCTCCACAGCCTCTTCCGTTTGGTTTCTACGACGCATAACAGGTCCCATTTTCTATAAAACAATGCACTCCGTTAGTCTCACTTCCTAGAAACTAAGGGCTTATCATTTCAATTTCTATCACATCACTCTCACAAAATTGATTTCCAACCATCAAGCTTTTCCACATTTACCCATTTCTAAAAAAACTTTTCTTTCTTTTGAAAATCAATCTATTTTCAAAATACATGAACTATTCCCTTTTCAAAATCTTTCAATTGAAAAAAAGTTTAAAATTTTCATAAATCACGCTTTTGCATCAAATTGTAATCCATTTCTCAAAATGATATATGCACTCCTAGTGGGAAGTCACTCCTCTAATGCATGTCATGCTCATCTCATTGGCTAAACCCATGACAATGAGATTTTTTATCCTATAAGTGTCTCCAAAACACTGATGTACCCAACTCCCTAGTAACTTGAATATCATCATAAAAAGGGTAGCTACGACTTTTTATTCTCTACATTCCAAGTTCTGACAATCCTACTCCTTCCTAAGATGAACACCCAAGGAATAGACACGTAATAATTCAACGCCAAGACCAACAAAAACTGATGACTACTTGTTCCAGAAAGAAAGGAACAAGCTGATTGAATTTATACCCCAAGGACCGAACAAACTAATACCATTTGTAATGACCCGCTTATCCTTATTGGCTTGAGAATAAAACAAGTCATTACTTGGCCTTAAGTGACATCCCCAATGCGCCAAAGGCTGGAAATAAATGTCGAAGGGTTTCAAAACAAGTGGGGGATGATTTACCCTTTTTGAAAAAACCATAGAACCAACAACCATAACCAAACAAATCAACTAAATGATGCGTGATAAAAGCTAAGACAACTCAACCATTTATTTTATCATAAACCAACCAAGAGTATCACAGCGGAAACCAACACTAAATCAGAGTAAACAGAGGAAAGACAAACTAAAAGACTACATGATGACACCCCAACTCCATGCTTCACATGCTCCAAGCTCCAACATCACGAACCAGCCCAAGTATCACAAAGTAGTGCTATAAACATGTGCCACATTACCTTTTCCAACATCTCATTATATGAAATCTAAAAAAGCACCATTGTGCCAATGAAGGGGGTGAGTAATGAAACTCAGTAGGTTTTCCTCGATGACATCCCAACCCATGCCTCTAGGATAAAACATGTTAGCACATTTATATAAATCAATTTATATAAAACAATTCTAAAATAGTTCACAATACAAAAAGTTCCATGTCAAAACTATTTTTCAAAAGAAACCATCGTTCTCAAGAAAAGTAACCAAGTAAAGTTTCCAATAAAATTCCAATTTCCATTTTGGCACATTCAATCCATTTCAGAAATCCACACAACCAACCATGAATGCAACCTGAACCTCCCTATACTCGTGAGTGGTGAGTTATCCATCCACTAAGCCATCAATTAGTGGACTACCTTGACAGGGGTACTTCACGCCCTTATCTGTCCCAACATTTTGATGGGGGTGCTTCTTGCCCTTATCCATCCCAACCTTTTTATGGGGGTACTTCTCGCCCTTATCCATCCCAATGCATATGAACACACACAACAACCCATGAAAATTCATTCCAAAACCAAGTGTGTTCAAAATCTTTCAATAAATCATCAAACCTTTTATTGAAAACCATTTATTTCAAGAAGAAAAACCATAACCAATTTTAAATCACAATTTTAAATTCACTTCAATAATCACTTTCCAAAAACACTCAATTTCTATCACCTCTTACTTAAAAGGGGTTTCAACCATTATTTCACAGTAGATAAACAAACCATTTCAATCATGGAAAACAATTTGAAACTAACCCTCCATGTTCTAATAAAGAGGAATCAGTAGTGAAGCCACCTACCTCAATGGTTTTGACAAAAACCCTATCAAACGGAGAATGCACAAGAAAACTCGGCCGAAACACCAAGGATACTCCTTATATCTCTTCTCCTAAGACAACCATGACCAAATCTCAACATGTTTGGCATCCACAAACATAGATCTACCCATAACAGGAATAGGTCTAAGAAACCAAGAGATGAGGAGAAGTAGATCTAAGTAGATCTGAGAAACCAAACTAAAACAATCACATACCTCAAGAATCTGGCTTCAATTCTCTAAGAAAAGCCTTCGGATCGCCTCCAAAATGATGGGAGAACACTCTATGACCTTAGGAGAACCAAAATCCCGAGTTAGGGACACTTAGGAGTTAAAAAGTTTCAAGTAGAGAGAAAAACGTGTGAGATCCACTTTTATAGGATCTCATTTAAGTGGTCGCACTGTTAGTTCGCACGGTTTGAAAAAACGTGCACTAATCGTGCATTAGATACTGCCTTGTCCTCCCTTCTCACACGGTTTGGCCACATATTTAGACAAACTGTGCACCGACCATGTGGAAGCTACTACCTCCAAGACCTACTATGCACAGTTTTTCCACACAGTTTATACAAATAGTGCGCCACCCGTGTGACTTCCCCCTTGACTCAAAACATCATTCCAAGTTCTCCCGACTCTCTCATTCATCATCGTTAACTTTAAAACCATGAAAATAATCAAGAAAAAGGTTACATACCAGAAATTGGGGGTACTACATAGACCCATGTGCAGAATATTCGTGTACTGAAACCAAGGAACACATGATAAAAAGAGATTTGTTAATGAAGATATTATGAATGGGAAAAATGGTAATCAAGATAGAAATGGTGTAACTGTATTTTGGTTATCTAATAGAAACCAAGTTTTCATTTTGTTTATCATACATTATTCTCCATATTTTCATGCATTATCTACAAGACTATAAATTTTTTAGACACTATTGGTGGTGTACTATTGAGTTCTTCTCACACCCTTCTCAGGTCGTTGTTGGGTACCCTAGTATATTTCATTATTACAGGGTTAGATATGCATAAGGACTGGTGCTATGGAGTTGAGTCAACCTCGGGATGTTCATAGATGAGGTTCTGAGAATGGATTCTAGGCTCTTTGGGGATTTCCATTGTTTTGTTTATTTTTGGTTCCCTATACTTGTGGCACAACTAGTTTCGCATGGCATGGTTATATTTGATTTGTTGTTATTGTACCCTATTTGTGGGATGCATGGTTATGGATTTTAATTATTTGTTTCATATTTTTTCAACTATTTATATTGGGTTTTGTTGTTGAATACTCTAGTAAAGAGGGTATAGTATGCCCATGACACTCATTAGACCTTCACTACTAGTCAGCATCCTCTGAAATATGGGAAGGCACACTTGATATCATGTGACGACCCAGCTCGGGGAACCGGTTTAGTGTCTCCAAGGTCGGGGACGTTACAATGTGGTATTAGAGGATTTATTTTATCTTTCATACTATTTGGGGATGGTAGAAAATTGATTAGGATAATGTCGAGCCATGGCAATGAAAATGTTCTTGGGAGGAGCTAACCCATGTATGGGGGGAAACCCAAGTCACCCAGAGCGGGAATTATTGTTCTTGTTATGTGTTGTTACATTTGATAAAATTTCACCATTGGGTGATGCACAAGTGGTGTGATGTGAAAAAATTTATTATATTTCTCTCGTGGATAGAATGGAATGAGGTTTCTCATTCATGCGTCATTTGAGGCACCTATGTATATAAGTTACATGCATCATAATATCCACACATGATATGGGTGTGAGAGGTATAGAGAGTAGAATTCATTTTATTTCCTTCAAAATTTAAAGAAAATTGAGTCTAATAATGGTGATGAATGTTGGTAAAATAATGGAATATAAATAAATAGTAAGGAATAGTTTGTATAAATAAGTGGTATTCCTAGGTTAAAATTTGAGGTGGTGATAAATTGTAAAGATTGAATGGTGTCTAAGAGAAAAGGATTTCCAGATTAATGGTAAAATGATTAATGAATTCTGGATTATGAAAGGTCTAAATGTGTAAAAATTATGTGTTGGACCATAATAGACTGTTATCCACTATCTATGACTATAATGGTTTTAATTATCACAAATAATATCATATATTATCATATTTTTTACGTCATTAAAGATCCTACATTTTGTAAAATCATATCTTTCATATTATAAAATTTCAATCATATAACTAATTATGTTTTTTTAAGTCTAAACATGCTTATAAATGATTATCTATGTGTAATTATTTGTATTAACCCATTATAACTTTTATGTACTATAAGACAAATAAAACATCTAAAATTATCAAGTATCAGTCACTGAATCTGGCAGAAAAACTGAGACATAGATAGAAAAATGACTCAATGATGCATATGAATCACCGAAAAACAGATAACATACCAAGCCATATGACTCAATAATGTAGAATACCTACTGATGAAATCAACCTACCTTTAATCCAAGTGACCTACCGATGCAAGGAATTATCGACAGTTAAAACATGACATTGATGTAATGAGTCACCGACGTATGAGAAGACTGATAGAATGACATACTGATGGGTTGAGTCACCAACGGAAGGAGATACTGACAAATGAGTCACCGACTGATGTCTCACCAATAAGAATACTCACTGACAGACTGACTCACCAACTGAGGACTCATCAATAGACTATTTAATATTGCATTTGTTAATATTATTTCTAACGGCCATTTTTGAATCATTTAATGATACTGAAAATTTTAAAAAAAATTGTAGTTCTTTTAGTAGATAGTATGATGTACGATGATCCTTTAATTGTGAAAATAAAATGAACATTTCGGCCCTCAAATATAAAATCATTTTGATTAATGACGAAAATATAGAAGAGAAGAGAATAGAGAGAATAGAAGTGTGGTGTGCCCCTGTGTAAGACAGACACAAGAACATCTGTGACTCTCATCCACCCATTGTGAACTCAAGAACAAAAAGAAGAACACACTAGGAAATCTCAATCAAGATGTACATTGAATCAACAAACCTCTTCATCATATCAAATAAGGATAAGGATCTACCTGTAGAACCATAATTTTAACTGGAATCCTGAAAACAACACTCTTTTTATGTGTCAAAATCAAGAAGAGGACTCAAACCTATTCTCAGATACATCTGAAGAGTCTAATGCTACATCTCAAGACACACTGGGCCTTCTAAATCCATTCTCGTATTTATTTTCTATGCTGTGTGCATTTTTACATACTTTTGATCAGTATGTGTGTCTTTCTGCTAAGAACACACTGTCTCCTTTATAAAACGATAGGATACAATATATCCTACCCCTCATATCTTCTAACATCTGTTTACTCCCATGGATAAGTGTGGAAGAGGACCTTGTGTGACCTGGTAGTTTTTATCCATGAAGAACTATGGTAGAGGTCTTGTGACATGGAAAACTTGTGTGCTATAGTGAACCCAAATCCTGGATGTGGATCAATCTATTTATTAATTAAAACTACTTGGTGTAATGTGATGACCAAGTGGAGAGGATTAGGTCTCTACTTGAGAATAAACCTCTTGTTTAATTTATAATGTGTTTTTACTTTTAGTTTTACTCTGTTTTACCACATATTTCATAAAACTAAATAGAACTATGATAGTTAGTCTTACAAATTTTTTATAACTGTATTGACTTATTAGGTTAGTTTCAAATGTTTTATTAATTATCAAATTGATTCAACTGAGAACTAACAACTCTTTTGAGAAATTAATCGAATAGTCAAACTCTTATAAATTTACTAATGGCAAACTAGGAAATTGAATTTTAAATTTAGGTGAACATTAAATAATACCTTTTAAAAGAAATTTTTATAGGAAGTCAATTCACCCCCACTTCAGTGTCCTACTGTGACCAACATTTGGTATCAAAGGATATTTGAAATTTTTAGTTTTCAATGTTTTTTCAAACTTTTTAACTATTATTTCAGTTTTATTTCAATGAGCATAGAATTATTGTTAATGCAAAATTGTTATCTCTTTAATATATTTTTTTAAAATTTTGTTATGGAAAATACGATTTAAGGTGTTACTACCAACAAACCTCTATTCTTTAATGGAACCAATTATGGACAATGGAAAATTAAAATGAAAATGCACTTAAAATCTATGGGTTTTGAAATTTGTTATTCAAATGTAGATGAATATAATATTACTACTACTGATAGAACTAATGAGGATAACCCAACTAATACTACTTATAAAAATAATTATAATGCCATGAATGTCTTATACCCGTCTTTTGAAGATGAGGTGTTTTACAGAATTTCTGCATGTAAAACAGCCCATGAAATCTAGGATACTTTGTCTGTTTCACATAAAGGAACTTCTAGTTTTATGGAAATGATACTTAATACATATACCATTAAATATGATAACTTTATAATGAAGCTTGGTGACCCTATTTCAGACATGTATATCAGGTTTAATCAAATAGTTAACACTATTATCTCTTTGGGAAGAGATGTTACTACCAAGGAACATATTTTGAGGATTCTCATATTCTTACTAGATAGATAGAGAGGAACATATATCTTCATTAGAGAATCATGTGAAATCAACAAACAACATGTCAATGTACTCATTTGAAAACCAATTATATACGAGGAAGAGATGAATGTAAACAGGGAAGAAGATGGACCTAAGAGAAAATCTGTAGCTTTCAAGACTACTACCTACTTGAACAAGGAAGAATATATGGTTCTAGCCTCTATTGAAAGATCCAATAATGATGAATCAACATCAGAGAGTGATGGAGATATGGCTCAGCTAGACATAAGATTTATGAAATTCTATATAAAGAATAAGTTTTTCGAGAAACCCAATTATAAAGAAAGATATGATAACAAGGGAAACTGTAAGAGGACTGGAAATGAGATGAAAAATCAGAGGAGATTTTCTGCTATGAATGTAATAGGAGAGGAAATGTCAAAGATGACTAACCAAAATTAAAATACAAATGGAATTATAAAAATAAAGACAAGAAGTATAAGAAATCTATGAGAGCAACCTGTAGTGCCTCTGAGGATAGCTCCAGTGAATCAACATCATTTATTGTTGAGAGAGGTGACTTGGAAAATATATGGTTCATGGAAAACACATCTGAGGTATCCATAGATTATCTTATACACAATTCTTCCTATTCTGGGGATGAAAGTGATTCTGAAAATATGACATGTGATAAACTATTTGAATATTGTAACATGTTGTAAGAGACATGTAATGAATTTAAAGATAAATATAAATCTTTAAAGAGACAGCATGATGTCACTGTAAAAATTATGTTTGTACTTACTACTGAAAAAGAAAAAGAATCCCCAACTATTTAAAGAAAATAATGTATTAAAAATTTCTAATGAGAAATTGAAGAAAGATCTAGAAAAGTTTCCCAACTGGAAAAATAATCTTACTTAATTTCTTGGTAAATAGATACCACCTAAGTACACTTCTGGTATTGGATATCATCCTAGGAAATAAACCTTTTGAAAACACTTTTTGTAACTAAATTTGAAAAATATATTCTTCTACCTCAAAATAAAAATTTTTCTACTACTTACAATTCTATAAAATCTTTTACTACCTCATGTTGTTCTGGACTAAATAATGTATATTTTTCAAATATGTTACATAATGCATATAGAAAACCCTTAAGTCAAATGTGGGTTCCTAAATCACTGATTACTAATGTTACTAGACACAAATAATTATAAGTACCAAAATCTACGTTTTTTGAATATTGTGTAGGAAAGCTATTTAAAGAGTTACTATAAGATTCAATGGTACTTGGATAGTGGAAGTTCAAGACATATGAGGGGTGGCTATTCAAGATTCAAGAACATAATCAAGATTGATGGTGGATATGTCACTTTTGGTTACAATTCTATAGGAAAAATAATTTTCTTAGGCCAGTTTGGTATCTCTAACCCAGTTTAAATTTATAAAGTACTTTTTGTTGATGAAATGAAATATAATTTTTTTGTATCTCATAGTTATTTGATGATAGATTTCATGTTAAATTTTAAAATTATTCTAGAAATTTTTTTAACTCTAAAATTGAATTAGAATTTTCTGCTTTTAGAAATGAATATGTATATACTATTAACATATATTCTTTAGTTTCTCAAAATGTTTCATGTCTAAGTGCCTTTCATAATGAGTATTGGCTCTGGAATATGAGATTAGGACACTGTAATGTACACTCTGTTAGAAAGCTTACTCAAAAATTAATAGTCAATAATCTACCCAAACATGAGTTTTCATATGGAAAAGTTTGTAATCCTTGTCTAAAAGGGTATATAGCACAAGATATCTTTCAAATCAAAGAAATAGGTTTCAACTTATCAACCTTTAGAGTTGGTTCACATGGACTTGATTGGACCATCTAGAGCTTCTAATTTAAATGGGAATCATTATGCCTATGATCTTGTAGATGACTATTATTGGTATACTTGGATATATTTATTAGCTCACAAAAGTGAAGAAAGTTTTTACTTCACCATGTATATTAAAATAGTGTAAAATCTAAGTTGACATAGAATAAAATTCTTAAGAAGTGATCATGGTTGTGTGTTTGAAAATCAAGGCTTTAAATCATTTTTCTCACACAATGGCTATAATCATAACTTCTCTACCCCCAGGACACCTCAATAAGATGGTGTTGTGGAAATAATAAATATAATCCTACAAGAGATAGCTCAAACAATTCTTAATTAATATGATCTTCCTATTTACTTTTGGGCTGAAAAAATGAATACAGCTTGATATAAAATTAATAGAGTCTTAATCAGACGTATCCTCAAGAAGACTCCTTAGGATTTGCGGAATAATAAAAAAACGCATAGTTATTTACTTCATAGTTTTTGTTTTCAATGTCTATATCCTTACTACAAAGTACAATCTTAAAAAAATTTCATCTATAAGTGATTAAGGAATCATCCTAGGTTACTAAATCTATAGTAAAGATTATAAAGTCTTTAATAAATGAACCTAGTGTGTGGAAGAATCTATGTATATAAAATTTGAGGAAACATATCCATAGGAAACTATGACCTCCCTAGACAAACATGAAGATGATACGTCAAAACTGAACATAAATGTTAAATCTTCTAATCCTCTTGTCAAGAAATATGTTAAATAAAATAGTTCTGGAAGTTATTTAGATTATAGAAATGACGAACCCAACCCTGTAGATGAACCTGACATTACTAGCCCCTCATTTTCTAGACCAATTAGAACTCTCAATAACCATGCTTTGGATGCTATTTTTCGAGACTTAGAGAAAGGGACTCAAACTAGATCGTCTCTTAGAAACCAGGCTGAACATCAAGCATTTTTTGTCATTGCTTGAACCTAAAAACATCAATGATGTAATTAAAGATGGATTTTGGGTAATGGCTATGCTATAAAAACAAAATCAATTTGAAATAAATAAATTTTTGAAACTCATGGATAGACCCAAAGACACCGTGACCATAGGAACTAAGTGGGTGTTTAGGACCAAAGTAGATGAATATGTAAATATTGTTAGAAATAAATCTAGATTGGTTGCAGAAGGTTATAGTCAAGAATAAGGAATTGACTATGATGAAACGTTTTCACCTATTTCTAGGATTAAGGCCATCAGAATCCTACTTTCTAATTCTTCCCATCATAATTTCACACTTTATCAAATGGATCTTAAAAGTGAATTCCTAAATGGGTATATAGTTGAGGATGTATTTTGTTGAATAACCCCCCAATTTTACATACCCTCATTTTCAAAATAATGCTATAAAATTCAAAAATCTTTATATAGTTTAAATCAAGCTGCAATAACTTTTTATGATAGACTATGTACTTTTCTCATTTCAAAAGGTTTTACAAAAGGAATTTCTTATCCTATTATCTTTATAAAACTTATTTCTAAAGATTTTTAAGTAGTTCAAATTTATGTAGATGATATTATTTTTGGATCATTAATAAATTATTTGTGTATTGATTTTTCTAAAATGATGCAAAATGAATTTTAAATGAGTTTGATGGGTGAACATAAATTATTTCGTGGATTTTAGATGTTTCAAAATAAATTAGGTATAATTTTAAATCAAAGTAAATACACAACATACCTTTTAAAAATATTTTTATTTCATAGAATTATAAGTAGTGACACTACAATGTGTACAACTTTTATGTTGGATCTTGATGAAGATGGTAAATCTATTGATCAAACCACATATAGAGGAATAATTGGTTTTTTTTCCTACCTGACTGCAAGTAGGCCAGATATAACATTTACGATGTGAATGTGTGCCTGTTTTCAAGATATTCCTAAATAATTTCACCTAGATGTTGTTAAAAGGATTTTCAAATAACCCAAACATACTATAAATTTAGGTTTGTTTTATCCTAAATGATATTCATTTGATATAGTGAGTTTTTCTAATGTAGATTCGGGTGGATTAGAGTTAGATAGAAAGAGTACTTCTATAACATGTCACTTTTTTGGAAAGTCTTTGGATTCATGGTGTAGTAAGAATCAATATCTTGTTGCATTATCTATGGCTGAAGTTGAATACATAGTTGTTGGTAGCTGTTGTGGTAAGATTTTGTGGATGAAATACACTCTTCTAGACTATAGATATCAATTTAGATATGTACCTATAAAATGTGACAATACATGTAAAATTAACATTTCTAAGAACCCAATTTCTCATTCTATAAAAAAACATATTCATGTAAGAGATCAGTTTTTGAGAGATCATTATCAAAAGGGTGATATCACTTTTGATTTTATTGGCACATAATATCAGCTTGCTGACATATTCACAATTCCATTGAACACTGAAATTCATTAGATTTTTTTAAAGTATGGTTGTCATGCCCGCATCGACACTTTTTCATGCCAACATGGCTGTCATGTTGACATTGATGCTTTGTCATGCTGATAGGATTGTCATGCCGACACTAACACTTTGTCATGCAGACATGGTTGTCGTACCGACATCGACGATATGACATGCTGACACAGTGGTCATGCTGACACCGTTAGTGTTATGAAAAATCGATCATGCCGACACCGATGACTCGTTGTTTTTATAGATTTTATGTTTTTATAAAATGACATTGTTTCATTAATTTTGGTAAACTCTGTTCATGATTTCATGATTGTGTAATTTCAAAAGCCCTAAATGATATAAATTCAAATCAATCCATTATACACCTTTTACTATAAGATCTCTCAGTCGTTGCTCTCTCTTTAACCCAGACCATTCACCTTAAAACCTTAAAACTGAATGGATTGGAATGGCATGTGTGATTTGATCTCTTGAAGATGGTGAGTCTCATGCTTCTAATAAATAGAAAGGTGAATTGAGGGAATCTTTAGCACCCTTAAATCATGCTCTAGAAAATCAAGTTGTAACTCCAGAAAAGTAAGTTCTTATGGAATGTATATTAGAAAGAAAGTCTCTACAACTCAAGGTACTGCAAGATCGGGGTTAGCTTTAGTGTTTCTAGAATAATGAACAACCATTTTACCTGAAGAGAGTTCATGTGTTTTACATTGATATGGTATTTTTTTTGGAAGGAAGTGATGTTGCTTGGATAAAATCCATAGTAAAAGGGGATAGAATCTCTTTCTATTCAAGACATTGGGATGAATATCTTAATGTTTCTCATAAAGGGGTATTTGATGATTAGTAGGGTGTCTCTCTAACTAAGGGTGATATGATTTTCTTGTACACGACATTAAAGGAGGTTACTAATAATGATAAGAACAGAAGATCCACTACTGCAGAGTTAAGTGGAAAATGTATAATCTTATTTATGTTTGTCCAGCATCATATCTGTCCTAGAAAAGGGGTATTTACATCTCTAAAATATCAATATTTCTAATTGGTTTCCCTATTGAGAAAAGGGATCAAGGTAAATCTGTGTAGATACCCTGTTCTGAACATGAATGAGATAATAAACCTTCCTTAAAAACTAATTCCTAGTTCTATCCATGTATGATCTCAACTACGATGAAAGAAAAATGGTGTGTAGATAAAGGTAAAGAAGTTTTTTCTAAGTGAAGTGGGATCTTCCTCAGTAAAGAAATTTTTAAGAGGATGAAAATCAACTGGAATCCATGGGAGAGAGAATGGGTTGGAGATGAAGATAAGATCTATGACAAGTTCAATCTAGTGGATCATCCAACTAGACCTAAGAATATTATTGATCCTGGTTTGGGACCAAACAAAGACGCTATTTATTCTTCATATGAAGAAGATAAGACTATCACTACAGTTAGAGATCAAGGATCACCTATTGATGATAGGAGTGTTCCTGACACAACATGACCTTGTAAGGGTTTTTTCCTTTGGACCTCCTAGTCATGTACTTACCTTACCCTCTAATGAGCATACTCTAGAAGATAATTGTGATTAGTAGGTTTATGTATCATGTATTTTGGAATATGTATGTAGATATAGTGACTCTGAAGAACACGAAGAACATGAAAATGGTGAAAGTGGTAGTGGTAATGAAGAGGAAGAAGATGAAGAAGATGGTGATAAAATAAAAATGAAAAACTTGTATCTAGATATGATGATGAAGAATGAAAAGGAAGTGATAATGAATGTAATAAGGATGATTAAGGTAAATATGTTGAAATGATTGAAGCTTTGAATCAGGCTCAGTTGGAGGAACCTCTTGAAGTTTTTGTTGAAATGAGAGAACATGATGAAATTGCTGCTGAAGTGGAAACTCAATAAATTCATGTACCTATTTTGGTTTATGAGTGATGAAAACCTCATGATGAAGATAAGAAACCTATAAGGGATGCTCATATTAAGGGGGAGCCTCAAGAAAGAGAAAATAAAAGTGAATAAGAGAATAAACATATTAGTGTAAGGAAAGAAACTCTCACTCCTCTGGATGAAAATATAATGGCTGAATGGGTGAGGAATCCTGGGTATGTGGCACTGGGATTATATTATGAAGATTTTAATGAAGAATTGTTTGTACCTACTCCAAAGAACTTGTGGTTTTATCCCTTTCTAGTGACTATATCACTAAGGCTGATTTTCAAAAATTCAATGAGGAAATATGTTAACCAGTAAGACATTCTATAAAATCATAAATGAGAAATGAGATTGATGAAGCTACATGAGAAAATACCTAGCTGACTGATAACTTGAAAGTTGTATGATCAATGGTTGATGGTGTAAGGCAACCTAGAACATCTAGTTCTACTATTAAACCAACAAGTGTATCTAAATATGATGATATTTTACTCTCACAAATTGTGATAAATGAAATTCAGAAAAATTTTATTACATCTACTGAAACTATTGTGGAAATCAACACAAAGCTTGGGAATGAGATGAAGAAGTTAACAACTAGCATCAATGCTTTAACTACTATGTATAGGAATACAGTAGAAAGTTTCCTAAAAGGAATTTCAGATCTTGTTTCTCATATTAAAATTCCTAATTATGAAAAACTAATATATTAAGTAAAGGAAATTGTGTAGTCTTCTCCTACCTAAACTCCTACTACTATTCCTTTTACATCTGGTTCGACCTCTCAGACTCTAGATACTGAGGCAATATGAACTTTTCTAAAAGTAGAGCTTAAAGCCCTCTTTGATACCTCTAGATTGGGAATCCTAGAAAATATTGAGAAGAATAGTGACCGTGTGCATGATATGGTCAGATTATATACCAAGGAAGAATCTTCCACTCATGAAGAGATTACAAAGAGGATAAATTCTTATTTCACCGTGATTTACACCAAGCACCAATTGAAAAATCATTTTATGTATTTGGCAGAAAATTTGAGTTTAACCCTAGTTACAAAATCATTCAAAGAACAAGTCATGAAATTTATGGACTTCACTCCTTTGTTAGAAAAAATCATGGATAATAAGGATGACTTTGAAAATTCAATGAAACATGGTGGTGATATTATTGAGGATTTCATCAAACTGTTAAAGACATATCTTCATGTTCAGAGTGAATAAAATTTTGTTCTAGATGTTACTTCTACTAACTATTCTCTTCCAATAACTTCCTCTCCAATGTCAGTTGTTCAAGACTTGAACTAAATATTTCCTGTTATCACAAAACAACCTCAACTTCAGCTCTTATCCAGGAACAAACAAATGTTGGCACTAACTGTTCAAGCAAGAATTCTTGTACCTCCACTAAATATCCCTTAAGATGCTCTCATTTCTCCTCCACCACCTAATAAACCTACCATTGATCCATCTTATAAGGGGAAGGCACCCCATTACCCTAATAAGTAGTGTGGAGTGATTATTATTTTATTGGCTAAGTGCTTGTAATTTTTTTTGTTTAGTTTAATTTTATTATGACTACCCATTCATGGTTTCTATTTGTTAGTTCCAGTTTTTCTTCCACTTTTTACTAATCCCAAAAGGGTAGAACATTATTAAGAATTATTATGTGTTTATGCATTATAATTTTTTTATGTTACTCTGATACATTACACATCCCATAATTATTTTTGATCCTATTCATCTTTATGGTATCTAATAATCATATTGTTTACTTTAGTCACTCTCTAATGGTATTTAATAATGCCATGATTTTTTATCATCAAATAGTTGAAGATTTTTGGCCCATAAGATATTGTTAGCCACTATATTTGACTATAATGGTTTTAATTATCACAAATCGTGACATATATTAACATATATCTTACCTCATGAAAGATCCTACATTTTTTGAACGATTATCATGTATATCATATCTTTTCAATCATATAAGTAATTTTGTTTATTTAAGTCTAAATAAGATTATAACTAATTATCTATGTGTAATTATGGGTATTAACACATTTTGACTTTTTTGTACTATAAGATGGACAAAACATCAAAAATTATCTAAGTATGAGTCACTAACACTGACAGAAGAACTGAGACACTGATAGAAAAATGAATCCCCAATACATATGAATCACCAAAAAACAGACGACCTACCAATGCATATAACTCACCAAAACAGACTACCTACTGATGCAATCGACCTATAATCAGTCCATGTGATTAATTGATGTATGGTACTACCGACGCAAGGACTCACCGATAGTTAAAATGAGTCATCGATTTAATGAGTCACTAACTTATGGAAAGATTAACAGAATGACATACTGATGGGTTAATTCACCAACTAATGTAGATACTGATAGATGTGTCACCGATTGATGCCTCACTGATAGGACAACTCACAGACCGATGACCCACCGATAGACTATTTAGATTTTCATCTATTAATATTATTTATAAATGTTATATTTGAATCATTTAATGATACTAACATATTTAATAATCTTATCTAGGGCTATAAACATTCAGTACGAGGTACGATGAACCTATGCATGTGGAAATAACATGATCTTAGTCGGCCCTAAAATATAAAATAATTTTGAAGTATGAAGAAAATATAGAAGAGAATAGAACAGAGAGAAGACAAGTATGGTGTTCCCACGTGTAAGACAGACATAAGAACATTTTTGACTATCGTCCACCCAATGTGAGCTCAAGAACAAAATGATGAACACATGGGGGAATCTCAAAAAAGTTGTACATTGAATCAGCAAACCTCTTCAGCATATCAAAGAAGGGGAATGATTTAACTACTAAACCATACTTGTACCTGGAAGCCAGAATATGACACACTTTTTTTGTGTCAACTTCTAGAAGAGGATTCAAACCTCATCTCAACTATATCTGAATTGTCCAGAGCTGCATCTCAAGACTCACAGATCCTTCTAAATCCTTTCTCATATTTATTTACTTTGTTTTGTGCATTTTTACATACTTTTGAGCAATGTGGTAATATTTTTGTTATGAAAACAATGTCTCCTGTTTCAAAATGAAGGATACAAGATATCCTTCCACTCATAATTTCTTAACTCTTTTTACACCCATGGATATGTGTGGAATAGGTCCTTGTATGACCTAGTAGTTTGTACCCATGAAGAACTGTGGTAGAGGTCTGGTGACCTGGACAGCCTGTGTGCTGTTGTGAACCCCAATCCAGGGTGTGGATCAAACTAGTAATTAATTTAAAATTCTTGGTGGTAGGTGATCACCAATTAGAGAGGATTAGGTATCTAATTGATATTGAACATCTTATTGTATTTACGTTGTGTTTATACTTTTGGTTTTACTCTATTTTATCACATATTTTATAAAACTAAATTTTACTCTAATAGTTAGTGTTAGCAAATATTTGTAATTGTATTGACTTATTAGGTTAGTTTCAAAGGTTGTATTGATTATCAAATTGATACAACTGAGAAATAATCACCCTTTTAGGAAATTAATCGAACAGTCAAGCTCTTATAAATTCACTACTGGATAACTGGGAAATTGAATTTTATATTTGGGGGAACTTCAAATAATACCATTTTAACAGAAATATTTATAGGAACTCAATTCACCCCCTATTGAGTGTCTTAATCCAACCAACATGATGATTTTAATAATTAGGGGAGAAAGGGAGTTTAAAATTTGAATGTATGAGTTAAATAATGGTGGATTTAATTATGAAGTTTGTGTAATGGTGGAACTTTGGTGCAAACAAGGTAACAATTATTCCTTATACTTTCAATTTAACCTTCTATACAGGTGGTTTGGGTAGTGAGAGTTCCCGAGTTTTAGACCATGGATATGAGTTGCGAGGCCTTTTTGGTTAGTATATGGAATAATAGTTGTGCTTGTGGCACCCTCGGTACACTGTTGCCTTTGGCTTAGGAGGCATTTTTCGATAATGTGAGTTTGGAAACTCTCGTGGGTTGTGACTACACATAGTGTTGGCCAAACCATAAGGATAGTTCCTAGGTTTTGGTGAACTTGTATGTAGGGACCTTACGAGTTGTTTTTTTAATCCTAGAGAGGGTGTTTTCAATGTAGTGTTAATGTATGTTTTTTATTTCTTTTGATATGGTACCTAGTGTAAATGGTCATTGATGGTATTGGAAAAGTGTGTATTGGAATGTGGGTGAGAGTGCCAATCATGAGAATTGTTCTGTTATTGTCTATAATTCTTTGGTTGGAGATAGGACCAATGGATTTTGATTTCCATGACTACAATTGGGAATTATATATAATTCAACCTCCAAGGTGACTGATGAGAGAGGTCAAATGGGATTTCTAGTACTTTTGGGTTTGTGTCATACAACAGGATGTTTGGACATTGACAGTGGGTCATAGAAGATGTTGTCTAGTGTGGGATTGTTCTAAATGGCTAGTGGGAGGATTGACAGTAGCCGGTGTGAATCGATTTGTGGAAATGTGTTGACAGTTTTGGGAAAATCATGGGTAAAATCATGGGGGCTAGCCCATCAGTGTAGGTGCCTAAAATATAAATCTTGGTGGATGCTTCAAAGGTGGGATTGTGGGATAGTGAGTACCACCCAACATTGGTGAATGATATGGTTGTAGCATGGTCCTTTATAGGAACACCTGAGTGATGTTAATGTGTTTTAAGGCTTGTTTTTAAGGGTTATATCATTTGATTTATTGGCCCATATTTTTGAATGATGATCAATAGATTCCTAGATTTTTTTTCTCGATGGGAGAGACAAGTGACTGAATTGCAGTTAGATTCTTTTGGTCAGATGGTGACACTGAGGTGAGGTTGGTTGGGTGGTTGAGCTTTTAATGTGACAGTTTTGGTTGTTGGGTGAAGTATTGAGAATGTCGTGGGGTCGAGGAGGCTGACGGACCAAGAGGCATGGTTTGGGTAACTGATCGGGCATTGATCTATTCTCAGGTCATGGTGACTTGTGGGGGAAAAATTAGGTTATGTGTGCCATAGGAAAGTGTAGAATTTAATTCCTTAATGTGGTCCAGCTGTGGGTATGTACTGGTGAGGAATGACATCGATAAAAATGATCATTTTTTTCTCTGTAGAACCAATGTGAGAATCGTTGATATGTGAGAGACCATTGGTTTGATTGGTGTCGTCTATCATTGTGTTGGTTGATGCATGGTAGGGTCATTCTCAAAGAGTTGAAGTGGACTGATGGTAGTAACTTCAGAGGAATGTTGGTTCATGAAAACGTGGAGGATGGTTGTGGAGTGGTGGAATTTATAGGTTGGAAACCATGCTTGAGTGGTGATGGTTAGGTGCTATTGGGATGTGATGATATGTGTGTAGCAGGGAAGCTAAACATCTACAAATTCCATAGTGTCCCATAGTGGGCGGTGAAATAAATAACGTATAACCAGGAGGTGGTGTTCTTCGACAACTTCATAGTGTAACTCAGATAGCGATGATCATTCCCAACATCATGACATCATCACAGGTATGTTGAGAATCTAAGGCTTTATTCCAAGGGACTTGATATTGTTTTTCTTGGTTGATAGACCTCATGGAGTTTATTCTCATGGGCATGCTATATGTGGAACTGGAAAATGGGATGTACAACCTCAATGGTTTCGAGTCAGGTACTCTGGATGGACCGAATTTGGATGAATGATGTCGGTATCGTTAGTGGTGGTCGGTAATGGGCCTTAGGTGACATTCATTATCTAGTTCTGAAAAAACTAGATATTCAAGTCTATGTTTTGGGATTCATCTTGTGATCAAGTCTGAATCATGCTGGTTGGAATCCCTCATGGACATCAATCGTAATGACACTCCTAAGTTGGGGAGTGATAAATTAGTCTTATATGTGGAGGGTAGAACATTTAATTGATGTAGTGGCACTGAGATGTCAACGAGGAACCCGAGAGGTGCACGTCGTGTCTCTCATAGAGGCTAGATGGACCACAATTAGGATGTATGATTGAGCCAAGTAGTAGCATTGGGCTTTTGGTAGTTCCAAATGAATTCAAGAATATTATGTTAATCTATTGATGGGGGTGGAAAGAAGTGGCAACATTAGTGGAAAAATCAGTTGGGTCCATTACTCCAATGAAGATTGTGAGTAGACTCGGGTAAGTGTCTGTGGTGCTCAAGGGCCATCTAGCTTGGTTTGTTCCAACAAGTTATGGTGAATGAGGATGGGTGTGGTGAGAGTAACCCACCTCTGGTTTCTTGTAATAATGGCAAGCACCATGGGGAACCGAGGTTGTGCTTGGGTGAGGTAAAGTAGATCTTAGTCCTTGAATGCATGGTGTTGGAATTACCTCCTAAACAGTTTCAACAGTGAGGTTTGATACTAATTTAGGGTAACGTTCCTATGGGAACCCATGCATGGTGGGTTTGGACACGTCAGCTGATGAGAAAGTTGAGTTGAGATTATAGTTGTTTTTCATCGATGATGGGGGTGAAAAAAAAACGGAAGATGTTGGAGAGAACCATAAGGGACAAGTGGTTGGTTGATTATGTGATCGAAGTTTTGGGTTTGAGGAACTTGAGTGATCACCATTCGGGTGAGTGACCCTAATGGCGAGATTTGGCTCGGATTTAAAGGGTTGAGTGCCTTGAGAGTTTAGTTGTGTTTGGATGTATATTTATGGAATGGTATCACTAAGATATGTGTGGTGGATCGACATAAGTCAAAAAATGTGATTAGAAGGACTGTGTATTTTCCTTTGGGTGATATCGGGTTTGGCCACTATTAGAGGCTAGAAAAATAGAGGAAAATGATGCAATGTTATTTGGGTCATGCATTTTATAGAGGACCAGGCTATTGGAGTGCCGATTGGTTCCTCTAAAATTATAATACTATGTGTGAAGTTTCCATGTTTTGTGAATTATGAAAAGTCTACTAATATTTCTCTAACACGTTCTTGTGGTTGAGGTATGATTGAATTTGATGCATCCTTTATGGAGAATCTGGTTAATGTTGTGGGATGTGGTGAGGGTGTCTTGTGGGGAAACATGGTGCCATTGGTTTGGATTTTTTTGGTAATATTGTAGTGATCAATTAGAAACATGGAAAGAGAGATTGGAGAGGGGATTCTAGTCACTTAGTCTCTTGGTTGCAGAAGCTCAGTGATGCTTGGGAGAATGGCTTGGGGATGATCTATTATATGGTGGGGAGGTTATATGATTCGTGATTTTTTATAAGCCATTTTTTGTTTATTTTTAAGTTTAAAACCTATATTTTGGTCTAATAAGTTTTCCCAAAGTATATGTGAAGGCTCAGGGGTGTTATGGGGATTTGGATCCTAAAAGGGGGGGAAAAGTGGTTTTCTGGGCATGTTGCACGGTTTACACATGGTTAGTGCAACCCGTGGTGATCATCTCAGGTAACCAAGTTGCCTTGGATTGTGGATTGTTCATGGTTATATCACTGTTAAGAAAACTATGCCATATTCCCAAGAAACCATGTGAAAGGGTGGATTTTGGGATAGTGGCTCTCGCACAGTTTGCATATGGTTTGGAAAATCATGTGGGTAAACCGTGCAACCAAGTAATTTGAGAAATTTAAAAAATGAAGCTCCAGTATTTTTTACCCCAACTCGGTATTTTCCTCTATTTCACCTCTTGAAACCCTAGTGATGATCTTGGATGACCCAATCATCCCAAGGGCCTTCCACCTTCAATTCTGGACCGTTTGGAGTGTCGTCGGTGGAAGATCGAAGCCCCAAGTAAGCCTAACGCCCCTCTTGCTTAACTTTTCCATATAATGGTTTTTATTTTCTCCCATATTCTTCTAAATTTCAAAATCCCTCTTTTATCTGATGGAATCTAGGCTGGGGCTTCAAGCTGTTGTTGAATCTGGATCTAAGGCTACGATTATGAGTGCGTTCATTATTGGATTCGAGGTAGGTGGTCTACAATTGATATCCCATAGTTTATAGTGGATTTGTGCATATAAGTATGTGTTCATTATTCCCTTAGGTTATGATATAATTCCTTTGGTTATTTTTGTTAAATTGAGAATCCCAATATTGATTTTAAAACCTCATGATCCCCGCGGGATGCATCGAGGATGAGTTAACCAATTTGGGGACACCCATGGGGTGTGTCGGCAATACCAAACCATTTAATTAACAATTTCATGAGTGTAATTGATTTTTATTAATATATAGCCCTTATTGGTCATGTTGATATGGTTATATGGGTTGAGGATGGAATATTTAGTGTCGTGATGAGATTTGATAATGGCTTATGGGGTTTTTTGCATGGAAAAGTAATCAGTTGATCGGGCTAAATGAGATTGGGTTGAAGATGTTATAAATTATGTTGGGATTCCCAACAGAATTAGTATATATGAGATGATGAGGATTTAAAATTGGTAATGGATTTTTAATTGATGACATGATGAAGGGGTTTTCAAATAGAAATTGATGATAATGATGAATGGGTAAATACATGGAAATTATGGGGTATAACTAATTGGTTGAATGTAATAAAGTGGTTGTACTGTATAAAATATGAATTGTACATGAAATGAATAAATGAGAAAAAAATATTATGAAGTGATAAATGGGATAAATAGGCTAATGTATGGTAATTGGTGAGCACTGGATAATGTATGAGAATTGTGAAAATACATAATGGGTTGAAGCACATTAAATGAGAATCGAGCTAAATGGATGTGTAATGAAAATGGTAAATATGTAAATGGTATATGGAATAATGTTAATTCCCATGTTTATGGTTATGTAATTTGATTTCCTTTTTTGTATTGGTTGTGATATGGTAATGTGTGAAGAATAGTTTTGGGTGGTTAGACTAATGCTCCACTCCCCGGTGCACTGTGGTTTTCAGGGAAAGTACTGATGCCCCTAAACCCAAGATTATGGACATGGAATTCTATATCGAGGGTGGGATGGTCAGACATGGGATCTGAATCCTAGTTGGATTCATGGATGGATGATCCATGTTTTTCAACTTATGACCTAGTGGTTGGGATGGTTGTACATGGTGTTCAAGATCCTGGTTTGAAACTTTGATTGAGGCTCCTTCTGTGTTGACCAATAACCATTTTTAATTATAGAGAAGATTTCTAACTAATGTTTTATACCCCAATGGTTGCATTTGATGAAATATCTTAGATGGGGGATTCATTTTAAGTGAGATCTATTGATTGGGAAATGATATTCCCCAGTGAGATAGGGAACTTGATTTATTCCCTTATGAATAGTGGTTGATCACCCTAGACCCACATGTAGAAGATTTATGTACTCAAACAATGGAAGTCATGATAAAAAGGGATTGAGTAATGAATACATCATGAATGGTGAAAATGAAAATAAATATAGAAATGGTGTAACTATATTTTGGTTATCTAACGACACATGAGTTGTCCTTTTGTTTATCATACCTTTTTTCCATATTTTCATGTACTATCTACTAGACTGGATATTTTGTAGACATTTTTGGTGGTGGCATACTTTTTGGTACCCACACCCTACTCGGCCCACCATTGGGTACTAGATCAGACTTCATTATTGTCTCCTCAAATATGGGCAAAGAATGATGCTAGGGACTTGAGTCGGGCATGGGATGTTTGTGGATGAGGTTTCAGGCTTAGATTCTAGACGGTTTGGGTATTTCCAATGTTTTATTTATTTTTGGTTCCCTGTACTTATGGCACTACTAGTATGACATGGCATGGTTATATTCTATTTGTGGTTGTACCCTCTTTGGGGGATTCTTGGTTATGCATGTTCATTATTTGTTTCGTATTGTTTCATCTATTTATATTTTGTTCTATTGTGTCTTACTTTGGTAAAGAGTGTATAGTCTCCCCACATCACTCATTACACCCTCACTGCTAGTCGGCAACCTCTGGCATATGGGGAGGCACGCTTAAGGTCATGTGATGACCTGGATCAGGGTACCAGTTTAGTGGCACCCGGGTCGGGTACGTTATAGTTTATGATCCAATGGGGTTTTTACGAGTGATGAATTTTGAATAAGAGTTTCTCTTTTATAATAGTGGGGAGGGGAACTCCTGGAATTTCTCAAAAAATTATATTAATTAATTTTTTTCAATTACAAATAGCTTCAATGTGATTTTTTTGGAATATATGATGAGTATTGGTCATAATAAAATCATAAAATAAATATAATACACATTTTGACTATATTTGTATCTTTATCTTTTCCTTTTAACACCTATTTAATTCCTTTTTTCCCGGTCATGACATTAATAATTATTAACATTTGAGTGTCAATATAGTTTCTATAAAATGTAAAAAGACACATAAATTGACCATCTTTGATATTTACCCACTATAATATTAACTTGGATGAATGTAATATTTTTAATAATTTTATATAATTTAATAGAATATTATTTACATGAAAATATCAATAATTTCACTTTTTAAAAACTATTCATTACATTGATTTTAATAATACAAATAAAACATTTAAAAATTAAAATTAATATTTTATTATATCAGTAACATGTAATGGTTTTATATAAAATTAATTTACTACATTATTTTTCTAAAATTATATTTATTTTAACATTTTTAGTATCATTTATTTTATTTTATCCATTAATTAAATAATTGGTGCAGCGACATCGTTCAAGCATTTTAGATAATTTTTCCTTCTATAAAAATTAAAAATAAATTACCAAAAAGAGTTTAAATATTTTTTATTTCAAAATAATATTTATATTAGAACATATCATTTTCTTAATACCATATTGAAAATATTAAATTATTAAAAATAAGTGTGTGCCATGATTGACATTTATTTAAATAAAATACTATAATGGTCGTAATCTCATAAAAGGGGCACTAAAGGTATAACGTTAGTCTATTGGATGATTACGGTGGAGATATACTCATACAATATGATTTAGGAAAGTGTATGGGTCATTTAATAGTTATTATTATTATATTTGTACCCTAAATTACCTGATTTACCATATACCTTGGTAATAAAAAATATTATGGTTACTATTCATATTTTACAAAAATAATGGGGATCGCTTTAATAAATTTGGACACAATAAATCCAAATATGGAATTAAGTTTTCTAAATTATGAACATATAATATTCATAATTTAATTTAAAAATAAACCTGGTGAACCCAATGAAAAAAAATCTGAAAAATTCCATTTTAAAATAAAAAATGTTTTTATACTAAACTCAAGTATAAAATTCATTTAAAAATACATAACTGGAATATTTTGAGAAAATTTAACTATTTAAAACATAAAATTACACAAGAGAATAATTTTTCCATGTAAATACCTTAAAATAAAATACAGTTTTCAATAAAAATTCGTATTTTTTACTATTCATTGAAAAATAAATCTCTTCAGAAAATTATAAAAAAATAATATAAATATAATTAATACCTAATGAATTAAAAAATCAAATAATTTTTTTATGATTTATATATGTTAAAATATTCACCCATAAAAGCAATAAAAACTCATATTTTGAAGAAAACTTATTTTTTATGAATAAAATGTTATTCTAAAAATTCATCTACTTATTTGAAACTAATTAATCAATACAATAGAAACAAGTAAAACAATTATATATTTCATAAATTCATTAATAATATTCACCCAACAAATTTAATGGCTTTGTTATAACACTAAAATTTAAAAAAATATATCATTGTTTCTTTAGGCTTGATGATGTGTATCATATATGCTATAGACATTATTTTTAAAATATCGTAATATTAAATTTTCCCCAACATTAATAAATTGTTTCTGTTAAATTTTATATTTTTATTAGTAACCAGGGGTTTTATTTTTCATAATACCTTTATTGAAATCTCACATTGTAAAAAGGATCAATAAATATTTCTCTTGAAAAGATAGAAATGAAAGTGTGAATGTTAACTGAGATAATATATATTAGGTTTATAGATAAGATAACATTAGTAGAAATTTAAAACATGGATATTGAAAAGAAAAATAACGCCTAAGATCTAATAGAGAGTGATCAAAAACATGGTCATGATAAAGTTAACGATCAAAAAACATAAATATGTGATGGGTAAAAAATCTATGAATTTATTGATAAAAAAAGTAAATTGATTAAATTTTTGTCTAAAACCATTTTCATAATGTTGAGGAAATATTTTACTACCATTAATAAGAACATAATATAATATATTTATTGGACATGTATAATTTTATACTATAATAAATTTCTACCACAAACATACCTTTTTTCCAAATTATGAGTCTTCAAGATGAATCTTTCATGCCAAAAGCACTAGAATCAACATCAATATATCCCAAATTTAAAAAAATAAAAACTTTTTATTCCTCCTATATTTAGGCATTAATGAAAACCAAAATTGTTAGTCTAATATATTGCAATTACTCAAAAAAAAATAAACCTTTATATGGAATAAAACTACATTAACCATAAATATTCAACCGTAATACCAAAAGTTCATCATAGATCATTTAAAAAATATATACCCTTATAAATTCTCAAAAATATTTTAAACAAATATGAAATAAAAAAAATATGTTATATATAATAACAAACTCTTATATAATTAATTTTCTCTCGAAATAACATTTGTCATGCATAATGTCTCATACCACAACTGTAACTGCCCAAATAACATAATCACCAAGATATGTAATACATTTACATAAATAAAATGAATCACTATAAATAAAAAATAATATCATATATGACTCAAAAATATTATTCAAGAGTTATTCCATAAATAGAATCACATACTATTTTTTTACCTTAATCATATTGGGCTTCGTAAATAATGTCTATCTTCTGAAATAAGATTAATAATGTAACACCAAACCATTTTCCAATCCTATTGTTAGATATTTGATTAAAAATATATTCCAAACATGTAATTAACCTTTATCCAGAATATAGTTTAAATAAAGGAAACAATTTCATATTAAACAAAACATCATGTAGTCCACTTGTAGGTGTTGTACTCATATCCCTATACGGTTGTACATTCACTCCTCATAGCCTTATCAGATGTGACTGGTTTTCACCTATTGTGTGATTTTTCATATTACTAAAATTATAATCCTTTTAAAATTCAATGAAATTTGAGATAAATCGTAAAAAAATTACTAAATAATAATTACCTAAAAATAAAAGATCATATAATCCTTATCAATTAATCATACAGGTAATCATATGTACACAAAAATTAAAATAATTCTTCCTCATGTAAATTTTTCTTTAAAATGGAAACAAAATCTAAGGGTTGTATTAAAATAAATTTACAAAAAAACACTCTTAATCATGTTATCCATTCACCACATAAACATGAGAAGTTATGTCTAATACATTGAAATTAATATCATCCGTAAATACGAAATCCCATGATAGTATTCATAACTCATAAAATTATCACACCTAAAAACATCCTAATATCTAATGTTACCTAAATACACCTCTGATACCAACTATAATATCCTAAAACCCACCTCCCAGATTTGGTGGTAAAAAAATAAAATTTACATTCCTGGCTTTGAAACTGACAAATGTGACCTAATTTAAATCATCTAAATAATATAAAATCAAGGGAAATAATAGATCAATTTGATACATAATGACCGTATAGGTTTATATTTATTTAGAATTGGAAAAAAACTATTACATATGATGCTAACATAAACAACTATTTAATAAAATATATATAATCTCTAAAAAAATATTCACTTATAGCTCCCTTCTTAGACATTCCCAACTATTGACACGACTTGAGAAAGTAACTAAAAAGACTATGAAGAGAACTCTAGATATTTCAGATCCCAAGGAATAGTTCGAAGAGTACTAAGGAAAATAAAAAATACTTCCAAAGAGCATTGTGATGGACTAGCTTCACAGGCATATATAGTGGAGTTGCACACCTGACCTAAATGGTAGAGCTCCGCACTAGAAGATATTTGTGCACCTACACAGAGTTCTTCTACGGCGGAGCTGCGCAAAGTACCTACGCAGGAACCATTTCTTCGGCCAGGCCTTATCTGTGCCTATAAATAGAGACCTAGGGATCCCCATTTTATGATAGGAAAAACGTTAAAAAGATTCTCTGAAACTCACATTGCGTAGCTCTTTCGCATAGATCCCTCAAATTGTCTCAAGTATCTCTCTAACTTAGGAAAGAAGAGATAATTAAATGGGATGAGCATGTTTTGAATTTTTTTTACAAATTCTACATATGTTTGGTTCTCCTATGTAAAACACATTCATCAGTCATCATCCATACCTACACGGCATACCTGAACTCCATAGCTATGCGGTATACCTAGCTGGTACATCAACGCGGGGTACCTACGCGGCATACATGCATGAGGGACCTACAAAACCAACTCAAGTACCCTTTTTTTAAATCCATTCATGGTAGGGTATTTTTTTTCCTTTTTTCCATAATACAAAAGGAACTAAAAAATAAACTTCCACCAAAACCTCCTGACTTTTCAATCCTTTGGGAAAGGCACATCAGTGTGTCTCCTATTTTGGTTTGTATATCCCCAGTTAGAGGTTTCCCACAGTTATTTCACAATGGGGTTATGATTCATGAATTGTCTATGGGTTTGTATATCCCCAGTCACATGGAACGTTCTCCTAGAAACAATCTTGGGAAGTTCTCGGTTTGGAGGAGGGTTTGGGTCCTAACCTCGCCCTTCTCAAAGAGGCGACCCGGAACCCCAGGTCTCTGGTAGGGAAGGTACACTTCACACATTCTTTTCCACATAAGTATAGGAGAAGTCTCCCACCATTACCAAGATCAATTTTTGGGCATCTGCCCTGGTATAATCCCCTCACCTTCACCCCTTTCACATTCCATTTAATCCTTTTCCAATGTGAGGAAAACAGAGGGAAGGCTTGTTGTCTCGCCCTCTTCCACATTCACCTCAACCTTCTTCACTTTGGACACCATAGGTGCGCCGTATTCCAGCAACGGAGGAGGAAAATTATGGAAGTGTGAATGCCTTTGTTGAATCTTGGACATTCTATTGTTTCTCATACCAAGTATGACTCCGATGGGCTTAGAGATTTGTTATGATTACAACATGTTCACAAACACTCAAGGAAGGAACTAAGAGAACCTTGATTCCTATTCAAACTTGGATATGTAGGAAGCTCTTTCAGGGCACGGGCTCACTAGATATCCTCCTTAGAAATCCAACCCTAATTCCCCCAATTTGTGCATCCTACGTAAGAAATAAGCCCCAAATTCAATCCTTAAATCATCAAGGCATCCTTTTCATGAAGTAAGCCCAAACTGTAAAGACCCGTAAAATTCAAGGAAAATTTTTTCTTAATTTTCTTTAGAATTTTACAAGAGCGCGGTTTCAGACGGCACCTGATTCCGATGCCCGGAGTGCCCGGAATTAATTTCCGAAGTTTGGCTCGGGTACGTTCAGTGAACGAACGAGCGGGAATTCCTAACTTTTGATCCGGTGCTCGGAATTGAAATCCGAGGGCACCGATGAACTCGCAGCGCCGATATTCGCTTAATGAGACCTTTTCGGGAGTTGCGTTTGTTGCGGGTTGAAAGTTACGTTTTGGAGTTTTTAGTTTGAGTTAAATAAAATTGTGAGGAACAATTTTATTTTTACTTGTTTAAACCTTTGTGAGGAAGTTGGGTGGGACCTCCTTGTTGTTAACTACCCTTGAGAGAATAAAGGTAGGGTGGGGCCCACACGAGCCCAACCCCTCACCTTCCCTAACTCCTCTAAACCCCCCCACTTAAGATGTGTAACTCATCTTAACCTTTAAACTTCCCATTAATTGGGTGACTTTCCCTCTCCTCACTTTAATCATGCCAACACACTAATCCAATTAATGGATTTAAGTTTTTGAATTTTTGAAACTCATAGAATGACTTAATAAAATAAGATTAGCTTATTTTATTTTTGGGGGTTAGTTTGGTTGTGTTGAGGATTGGAGGAGAGAGCTCTAAGTCTCTTGAAGAACTTCATCTTCTCCGGCGAAGAACGTCTTCATCCTCAACGAAGAACGACAACACTTCGTCAAGGATCATCGACTCGGCGACTCGGTATCTTCGAACCCCTTCTTTCTCCTCGGACCTTCTTCGTCGGCAAACGAAGATCCGCCAACGTCGTGTCTCTTCGGGCATAACACTTCGTCAACGGATTTGACGAACGACGACCGCGACGCCCGACCTTCGCGACGCCGTCTTCCGCGGGACGTAGACGATTCTTCGAATCTTAAACCCGAGGTAGGGGATGTTGATTTAATGTTTAATTATCTCATTCTTGCTCGTGGATCGTATAACTAACGTGGGGATGTTGATTAATTTTAAGATGCGTTATTGCTTAACGTGAGGGGGCCGGACCGCATGAACACGGCCGAACCCCCTCCATCGTTCATGTTGTTTAATCTTGCGGGCGGAAGCAAGGTGGCGTGGTGCCGTCACACCACGCGGATAATTGTACGTTCAACTTACGCGATGCCGTCGCGCGCGCACCTTGGAAGAAACAACAAGAACGCGACGCCGTCGCGCCGCGTTGAGTGAACTTCAAAGCACGGCAAAGGGGGCGCGGTGCCGTCGCACCACGCCGGATGACGAACGTCGCGGCCGGTTCCGGGCCGCGGCGGGACGAGGAGACCGCGGCCGGTTCCGGGCCGCGGCGGAAGAGAAGACCGGCGGCCGGGCCGCCGGCGTCGGAAGCCGAAGAGGGGACCGGAAAATTCCGGTCCCGTTGGAGAAAACCGGCCGGCCAGCTGGCCGGCCGGATGCCGTTAAACCGGGGAATTAATTCCCCGGCCAGCCTGTAAAACCCCCCTCTTTAAGAGGGGGGCGGTTCCATGAAAGGGGGGAAACAGCCCCCCCGGTTCCTCTAATTAAATCGGCCCCCACGTGGGGGGCCGTTTGTTGCAAAGGCACGGCTCAAGGCCGTGCCGCCTTGTCAAAAGAGCGGGGGCTTAGCCCCCCCGCGTGCGCCGCGGCCCGCCGCCGCCATCGCGGCCCGCCGCCGCCGCCGCCGCCGCCGCCGCCGCGCCGCCGCCGCCGCACCGCCGTCGCCGCCGCCGCCGGCCGCCCCCGGGGGGGGGGGGGGGGGGGGTCGGGCCGGGTCGGCCCGGACCCGGACCCCCCCGTTTCGGACCAGATTCTGTTTTTGGCTCATAACTTGAGCCTCGGACCTCCGAATGACGAACCGTCTGCGGCAACGCGATCCTTGGATCGAGACGGCCGTTTCGGTATATCGTACTCAAGGTTTCGGTTAACTTTGAGTTCGGCCGGGTTGGTTCGTTCACGAAACCAACCGGGCCTTCGGAGCGGAAACGCTCATATCTTGAGCTACGGACGTCCGATTGACGCGCCGTCAGTCGCGTTGTGTTCCTCTTAATGAGACGGATCTTTTGGCATACTCCGCCCGAGGTTTGGACGCAGGTGGAGTACGGTCGGGTTGGTTTTGCCTTAAAAACCAACCGGGCCCCGAAGACGAAAAAGCCAATAACTCACAAACCGGGCGTCCGATTGACGCGCCGTCTGTTTCGTTGACTTCCTCTTGATGAGACGGAACTTTTGACATACTCCGCCCGAGTTTTGGATGCATACGGAGTATGGCCGGGTTGGATTGTACCTGAAATCCAACCGGGCCCCTGGAACGGGAAAGCTGATATCTTTCAGACAGGACGTCCGTTTGACGAACCGTCAGCGGCGTTGGTGTTTACGTTTAGTAACGGTCCCTATGAGTATACCCTATGGGAATTCGGGGTACAGTTGAGATACGGCCGGGATTGGTTCGCACTCGAAACCAACCGGGCCCCTGGGACGAAAAGGCTAATAACTCACAGACCGGGCGTCCGATCGACGCGCCGTCTGTTGCGTTGAGACTCCTGTGACGAGACGGACCTTTGAGACACTTCTTCGTGGGACTTTGTGATACTTGGAGTATCGACCAGTAGCTCGTGGAGCGGACCCTCCCGGAGACGAGCGTGCAGAGTACGGAGACCGTGTAGCTGGCTGAGACCTGACGACTGCTTGACCGACTCGACTTGGAGTGAGTCGACTAGCCCAGTGGACGGAGCGCCCGGTACTTGGCGGCAGACCCACGGCGGACGGAGCGCCTGGTAGTTGGCAGCAGACCCGCGGTACTCGACAGGAGGAGTACCTCAGTAGGCTATCTGGGTAGCGCCCGATATTTGGCGACAGACCCTCAGCGGACGGAGCGCCAGGTAGTTGGCCGCAAACCCGCAGTACTCGACAGGAGGAGTACTTCAGCAGTCCTAGGTTAGTGAGCGGCAGCCTCGGAGTCGTGACAGGACCACTGTACACTCTAGAGACGGAGCTCTTCAGCAGTTACGGTTTCGATAAATGAAAATCCTGGTTTGAGCTGAGACTTTGACCTTTGTGTTTCCTCATGATTGAGATGGGTTACTTGATAACTTAGGTATATGTATGGGCATATATCTGGGTAGTGGTTATCCGTTGATCTCATGATTCTTGTGTTTCCTCATGACTGAGATGGGTTACTTGATAACTTAGGTATATGTATGGGCATATACCTAAGTAGAGTTTATCTGTTGTGATCTTCTTGTGGTTATCCTTGTTGGTTTTAGTGAGACCTTGAGGGTCTCGGGGTCCCTACTGAGTATTGTTATACTCACCCCTGCACGGGCTATGCCCGCACCTCGTTGTGTTGGTTGCAGACGACGGCCAGTACTGGCAGAGGCCGAGTGTTCGAGGACTGGACGATACCCGGAGGTGGACTATACGACGTGGCGGTACCCAGAGGCAGACCACTGGGCGGGACATACTTGGAGCAGACGGCGGGACCCGAGGAGCAGAGGAGCTATCTGTACCCACCCTTCAGGTGGGGTTTCCAGTGGACAGCTCGGCGTAGCTGCTTTACTTTTCAGTTGCTGTTTTCCCTTTCAAGTTGTACTTTACAGTTGGGCTTGTATTTCCGGCCCCTTTTTACTTTCCGCACTTTTAGTTGTACTCTGTTTTTGCTTAGTGTTACTTTCCGCTTGCTTACTCTGGGTGTTTGTTTACATTACAAAGGCAATGCCTTCCCTTTTTACTGGGATTTACGCCTTGGTGCTAGTCGCCAGCCCCTGGCCTATGGAAGGCGGGCTTGGGGTAGTCACGACACGGACCCCGAGGGCGGGTCGTGACAAATTGGTATCAGAGGAGTTCGGTTCTACCGTGAACTCTGATCTTTTCTATGTGAAGCAATAATTTTTAGCGTATTGAGAGTGGATATCAGTCCAGGGAGTCCAGTGTTGGTGCGGCGGCCGACGTATCCGTACACCAGGACCCTGACCTCTGATTTCCGACTTAATGCACGAAAACATTGATTGCGTGTGTGTTTTCAAAAGTTTTCCCCTTAAAACAGCTCAAACCAGGTCAGCTCACCAGGTATAATCGTTTGATCGTGTTACGTTGTTTCTTTCAGGATGGCCCCACGACGGCAGCCAGCTAGGGTTCCGAGAGTCGAGCGATACGACAGCCCACCGAGCGACGAGGCCTCGGTGCGGGGCCCTTTTCCAGTAGTGGCACCGGCGGTAGCTTTACCCGCCGAGCCCCCGATGCTTCCAGCAGCAGCCGCTGACGATGCACGTCGCCTCAGTGCACTGCATGAGTTTCAGCGCCAGCGACCGCCCAGGTTTCGCGGGGAGACGGATCCCCAGGCAGCAGAGGACTGGCTGGAGGCAGTAGTTCGAGTGTTTAGGCTAGTGAGGACACCAGCAGACCTCATGGTGATCCTCGCTGCGAGCCTACTACACGCAGCAGCAGGATGATGGTGGAGTCTGATGCTCCAAGTGCACGATGAGGCATCTCTTCTTTGGACGGACTTTGAGAGCCTCTTCCGCTCTGAGTTCGTCCCGGCCACCCTCCGAGTGGTGCGCATCCAGGAGCTTCTACAGCTGCGGCAGGGCAGCATGACGGTCGCTCAGTACGCGGCGAGGTTCACCGACCTTTCTCGGTACTCGACAGACATGGTACAGGACCCCTTCTTCCGGGCCCGGACCTTCGAGCAGGGTTTGAGACACGAGATCAGGGCATCGCTGATCTCCCTCAGCATACCGACTCAGACAGGAGTACTGGAGCGGGCACTTCTGATCGAGAGTTTCCTTGCTGAGTCTACACCAGCACAGCAACTCACCGCAGGGCGGCACGTGGCAGAGTCATCTGCAGCAGGTAGCCGATGGATGACTCAGGGTTCCAGGCAGACCAGACCTACCGGTGGCCGACCGCACGACTCAGGCTCAGTTGTACGGTGAAGCCGGGGTGGAGTCAAAGTCAGGCGTGCCGAGAGTGGTCAGTGTTACTCCTGTGGCGGGATTGGTCACATGGCTCGTGACTGTCCGACCCGCCATGCTGTTGATCAGCAGTTAAGTGAAGAACCTCCCAGGCAGAGGCAGAGGTTCGACCGTGGCGGTCCGCAGGGAGGAGGCGGACGAGGCAGAGGAGCTGGACGAGCAGCTGGTGGTGGGCGACGCTTTGAGGCTCTTCCACCACCACCACCAGGAGGACCACCCCGACCGCAGGGGAGAGCTCAGCTTCAGGCAGCCGAGGCCTTCGATCATGGAGCTCTGGGAGCCGATGGACAGGAGCAGAACTAGTAGATACGTCCTTAGTACTTCTGGTTCTTTGTTGCTTTTGTGTAGCGTCTTGTATTATGAGCTGCAATAATAAAAGACGCATACCTTTGTGATATTTTCGTTCCTGTCCTCTTTCGTGATGTTACTAAGAGGTTCCAGTTTTGGCTGTTGACTTGACCCTCACTTGTGAGACATCTTCTGGAAGAGACCCAGTTACCACACACTGATGCCGACAGTGTGACTCAACCCTTGGAGGCGAGAGTAACGGTTGAATCTCTTAGTAGTAGCATCGAGGCCTTATGACGTCATTCTTGGTATGGATTAGTATCATCCATGTTAGGATTGACTGTTTTAGGCAAATAATGTGGTTCATCCAGGGGATGAGACCAGATTTCTCTTATCGGCAAAGAAGAAATCTTGCAGCTCTTGTGGAACCAGAGAAGGTCCAGGTCATCCAGGAGCGGATGAGGACAGCTCAGAGCCGGCAGAAGTCATATGCTGACAGGAGGCGGAGACCACTAGAGTTCGAGGATGGTGACCACGTCTTCTTACGGGTCTCACCTCGACGTGGTATTCGGAGATTTGGCCGAGGCGGCAAGTTATCTCCGCGATTCATCGGACCCTTTCAGTTTCTCAGCAGGATTGGTGAGGTTGCTTATCGCCTGGCTCTACCACCTCAGTTGCACCGGGTGCACGACGTCTTCCACGTGTCTCAGCTGAGGAGATACGTGCACGACCCGACGCACATCCTTGACGATGGGGCGACTTTTACGGAGGTCCCGGTGGAGATAGGGGATCGACAGGAGCGGGTCCTACATGGACGATCGATTCCTCTTGTGCGCAACAGATGGCGGCACGGGAATCTCCAGGAGAGCACATGGGAGCGGGAGGCTCAGATGCGTGCTCAGTACCCTCTTTTGTTTCCCTAGTTTTTGATGTAGCTTTACGGGGACGTAAAGCCCTGAGGTGGGAGTAATGTAAAGACCCGTAAAATTCAAGGAAAATTTTTTCTTAATTTTCTTTAGAATTTTACAAGAGCGCGGTTTCAGACGGCACCTGATTCCGATGCCCGGAGTGCCCGGAATTAATTTCCGAAGTTTGGCTCGGGTACGTTCAGTGAACGAACGAGCGGGAATTCCTAACTTTTGATCCGGTGCTCGGAATTGAAATCCGAGGGCACCGATGAACTCGCAGCGCCGATATTCGCTTAATGAGACCTTTTCGGGAGTTGCGTTTGTTGCGGGTTGAAAGTTACGTTTTGGAGTTTTTAGTTTGAGTTAAATAAAATTGTGAGGAACAATTTTATTTTTACTTGTTTAAACCTTTGTGAGGAAGTTGGGTGGGACCTCCTTGTTGTTAACTACCCTTGAGAGAATAAAGGTAGGGTGGGGCCCACACGAGCCCAACCCCTCACCTTCCCTAACTCCTCTAAACCCCCCCACTTAAGATGTGTAACTCATCTTAACCTTTAAACTTCCCATTAATTGGGTGACTTTCCCTCTCCTCACTTTAATCATGCCAACACACTAATCCAATTAATGGATTTAAGTTTTTGAATTTTTGAAACTCATAGAATGACTTAATAAAATAAGATTAGCTTATTTTATTTTTGTGGGTTAGTTTGGTTGTGTTGAGGATTGGAGGAGAGAGCTCTAAGTCTCTTGAAGAACTTCATCTTCTCCGGCGAAGAACGTCTTCATCCTCAACGAAGAACGACAACACTTCGTCAAGGATCATCGACTCGGCGACTCGGTATCTTCGAACCCCTTCTTTCTCCTCGGACCTTCTTCGTCGGCAAACGAAGATCCGCCAACGTCGTGTCTCTTCGGGCATAACACTTCGTCAACGGATTTGACGAACGACGACCGCGACGCCCGACCTTCGCGACGCCGTCTTCCGCGGGACGTAGACGATTCTTCGAATCTTAAACCCGAGGTAGGGGATGTTGATTTAATGTTTAATTATCTCATTCTTGCTCGTGGATCGTATAACTAACGTGGGGATGTTGATTAATTTTAAGATGCGTTATTGCTTAACGTGAGGGGGCCGGACCGCATGAACACGGCCGAACCCCCTCCATCGTTCATGTTGTTTAATCTTGCGGGCGGAAGCAAGGTGGCGTGGTGCCGTCGCACCACGCGGATAATTGTACGTTCAACTTACGCGATGCCGTCGCGCGCGCACCTTGGAAGAAACAACAAGAACGCGACGCCGTCGCGCCGCGTTGAGTGAACTTCAAAGCACGGCAAAGGGGGCGCGGTGCCGTCGCACCACGCCGGATGACGAACGTCGCGGCCGGTTCCGGGCCGCGGCGGGACGAGGAGACCGCGGCCGGTTCCGGGCCGCGGCGGAAGAGAAGACCGGCGGCCGGGCCGCCGGCGTCGGAAGCCGAAGAGGGGACCGGAAAATTCCGGTCCCGTTGGAGAAAACCGGCCGGCCAGCTGGCCGGCCGGATGCCGTTAAACCGGGGAATTAATTCCCCGGCCAGCCTGTAAAACCCCCCTCTTTAAGAGGGGGGCGGTTCCATGAAAGGGGGGAAACAGCCCCCCCCCGGTTCCTCTAATTAAACCGGCCCCCACGTGGGGGGCCGTTTGTTGCAAAGGCACGGCTCAAGGCCGTGCCGCCTTGTCAAAAGAGCGGGGGCTTAGCCCCCCCCGCGTGCGCCGCGGCCCGCCGCCGCCATCGCGGCCCGCCGCCGCCGCCACCGCGGCCCGCCGCCGCCGCCGCCGCCGCGCCGCCGCCGCCGCACCGCCGTCGCCGCCGCCGCCGGCCGCCCCCGGGGGGGGGGGGGGGGGGGGGTCGGGCCGGGTCGGCCCGGACCCGGACCCCCCCGTTTCGGACCAGATTCTGTTTTTGGCTCATAACTTGAGCCTCGGACCTCCGAATGACGAACCGTCTGCGGCAACGCGATCCTTGGATCGAGACGGTCGTTTCGGTATATCGCACTCAAGGTTTCGGTTAACTTTGAGTTCGGCCGGGTTGGTTCGTTCACGAAACCAACCGGGCCTTCGGAGCGGAAACGCTCATATCTTGAGCTACGGACGTCCGATTGACGCGCCGTCAGTCGCGTTGTGTTCCTCTTAATGAGACGGATCTTTTGGCATACTCCGCCCGAGGTTTGGACGCAGGTGGAGTACGGTCGGGTTGGTTTTGCCTTAAAAACCAACCGGGCCCCGGAGACGAAAAAGCCAATAACTCACAAACCGGGCGTCCGATTGACGCGCCGTCTGTTTCGTTGACTTCCTCTTGATGAGACGGAACTTTTGACATACTCCGCCCGAGTTTTGGATGCAGACGGAGTATGGCCGGGTTGGATTGTACCTGAAATCCAACCGGGCCCCTGGAACGGGAAAGCTGATATCTTTCAGACAGGACGTCCGTTTGACGAACCGTCAGCGGCGTTGGTGTTTACGTTTAGTAACGGTCCCTATGAGTATACCCTATGGGAGTTCGGGGTACAGTTGAGATACGGCCGGGATTGGTTCGCACTCGAAACCAACCGGGCCCCTGGGACGAAAAGGCTAATAACTCACAGACCGGGCGTCCGATCGACGCGCCGTCTGTTGCGTTGAGACTCCTGTGACGAGACGGACCTTTGAGACACTTCTTCGTGGGACTTTGTGATACTTGGAGTATCGACCAGTAGCTCGTGGAGCGGACCCTCCCGGAGACGAGCGTGCAGAGTACGGAGACCGTGTAGCTGGCTGAGACCTGACGACTGCTTGACCGACTCGACTTGGAGTGAGTCGACTGGCCCAGTGGACGGAGCGCCCGGTACTTGGCGGCAGACCCACGGCGGACGGAGCGCCTGGTAGTTGGCAGCAGACCCGCGGTACTCGACAGGAGGAGTACCTCAGTAGGCTATCTGGGTAGCGCCCGATATTTGGCGACAGACCCTCAGCGGACGGAGCGCCAGGTAGTTGGCCGCAAACCCGCAGTACTCGACAGGAGGAGTACTTCAGCAGTCCTAGGTTAGTGAGCGGCAGCCTCGGAGTCGTGACAGGACCACTGTACACTCTAGAGACGGAGCTCTTCAGCAGTTACGGTTTCGATAAATGAAAATCCTGGTTTGAGCTGAGACTTTGACCTTTGTGTTTCCTCATGATTGAGATGGGTTACTTGATAACTTAGGTATATGTATGGGCATATATCTGGGTAGTGGTTATCCGTTGATCTCATGATTCTTGTGTTTCCTCATGACTGAGATGGGTTACTTGATAACTTAGGTATATGTATGGGCATATACCTAAGTAGAGTTTATCTGTTGTGATCTTCTTGTGGTTATCCTTGTTGGTTTTAGTGAGACCTTGAGGGTCTCGGGGTCCCTACTGAGTATTGTTATACTCACCCCTGCACGGGCTATGCCCGCACCTCGTTGTGTTGGTTGCAGACGACGGCCAGTACTGGCAGAGGCCGAGTGTTCGAGGACTGGACGGTACCTGGAGGTGGACTATACGACGTGGCGGTACCCAGAGGCAGACCACTGGGCGGGACATACTTGGAGCAGACGGCGGGACCCGAGGAGCAGAGGAGCTATCTGTACCCACCCTTCAGGTGGGGTTTCCAGTGGACAGCTCGGCGTAGCTGCTTTACTTTTCAGTTGCTGTTTTCCCTTTCAAGTTGTACTTTACAGTTGGGCTTGTATTTCCGGCCCCTTTTTACTTTCCGCACTTTTAGTTGTACTCTGTTTTTGCTTAGTGTTACTTTCCGCTTGCTTACTCTGGGTGTTTGTTTACTTTACAAAGGCAATGCCTTCCCTTTTTACCGGGATTTACGCCTTGGTGCTAGTCGCCAGCCCCTGGCCTATGGAAGGCGGGCTTGGGGTAGTCACGGCACGGACCCCGAGGGCGGGTCGTGACACAAACTAATCTCTCTCAAAGGACCATACTCTACTATGAGACTTATCAAACTATGTGTGATTTGTTTCCTATCTACATGGGATACTTAGAAATCCTCCTTGACTTTCAAACCTAACACTTCAAATCAACCTTGTTCTCCTTGGTCCATGTTCCCAATAGGGTCTGATTTTACTTGGAAACCCATATCCTTTCCAAGTTCCTTAGGCTACATAACCATAAGTCCCGCATTAAGTTTCAACTAAGCATCTTCCACTTAGAGGTCTATATCACATGACATTAAAAGGAATGATGTGTCCTACTAAGCGGCACTGAACTATAAGGGTTCTGATTCCATTCACAAGGATACATAGGTAGCTCATTTTATGGGCACGATCCCAAGATCCAAACAAACCTTTGTCTCCCTAGATGACAATAAATTCAAGAGTGCCCCACTGAGTGGCTTAAAAACCAGTATCATCACAACAATGATTAAAATAATATCTAATCAGTACATTAGAGGATACCATTGATAGAAAACCTAGAATACACACTGATTTTTCCATTAATGAAGAACCCTGAATGCTTACTAATGATTCTAGATTTTACAAATGTTAATAAGTGATTGTAAATTACAAGGGATGCTTTTGATATACTTGTTGAATTAATAAGGATTCATGAATATATATTAAATTTATAAAGAGATTCCTAGAGTAGACAATAATTCCACCCAAAAGGGTGTGATGAGTCTGACCTGCCATCCTCCCAACCAATGCATGTTCTTAAGTATTGTAAATTTCTAACAAAACGAACTATTTCCTTTTGAAAGTAGGGCCCCGTTGGATAAAGAACTATAGGAATTTTCCTGTTCCATAAATAAATCTAATGGAAACCTCCTGTAAATAGTGTTTTTTAAAACTAGAACATATGTTTCAAGGAACTACGAATCAAAAAATGGTGAACCCGACATGAATCCTCAACCATGTTAATAGTGTTACCCAAATGTTAGGCCTCTATAAATTGATAATGGAAGGATAGAAAAAGGAATTAATCACACATGTATCCATCTAGAAATATGTTGTTTAATAGATCATGTTGTTGTATTCATGTTTTCCACAGAACTCCCTTCAATCCAAAGAATAGCTTTCTCTAAGACAACATCTGGGAACTTCCCGACCGCTACTCAAGCTGGATCTTCATCTACGGGAAGGACTTCATCACCAACCCAACATATTCAAAGATGGGTCTATAATGTTATGGTAAAGGAATATCACCAAAATGGTACAATCCCAACTTTAGAGGCTTCTCAATAGGCCCCCCAGTTCAACAACAATCGCCGATCATCTGGCTAACGACGACCAATGATTAAGAAGAAAATGGTGCCAACCACCGCCTCCAACCGTTTAAGGTCTTTATCCCCAGAATGAAACAATAAATCCCTCCCATACTAGTTGGAGGTGGATCAAGAGGTCACTCAAGGCCTCAATTAAATAATTTAGAAGTCCTTATAGAGGATTCCCAACAGAAATCACCGCTATAATGACGCAGTAGTGTACCCCCAACATTATTGGGGTGTTCCCTTTGGACATTTTTCCCAGGTCTCTCAGACCTCGGAATGCAAGAAGAACCTCCAGGGACAACGTCTGGTTAACAAGGAGCTGTTTCTCACCTCTGCCTCCTCTGGAGAAGTCCACCAATTAAACATGATGGAAAATAATGACCGGGCACGTTCCCCTGTCCGTCCTAATTTTGCTACTCAACAGACTCATCTGACAAAAACCCCCCAATACCACAAGATAAACCTGGTGGAGTACCATTAATAGGCACATACACCTGTTTAAAAGTTATTACATAATCAGCAGCCTCGTCTGACTGCATTTGATGAAGTCCACCAAACTAATGTGTTGGAAATAGGTAAACAGGAACGTACACCTATTTACATTCATCAATTATGTCAGCAGTCTCATATTCCAGTATTGCAGGATATCCATCAACCATACCTGATGAAAAATAGCCATCATGAACATACTCCTTCCAATGTTCATCAAGCCTGCCAACAATCACGTTTGGTAGCACCCGGAGATGTCATTCAGAAAGCTCTGATGACAAAATTGGATCAGACATAACTCTCTACCCCCATGCATAAGTACTATCAATACTCATTGATAGTAAAAGTATGATAGGATTAGGTGCATACACCTAATCCACATACGTAATGGATGTATATTCCCATTTAAGTTTCTAAAGACACCAAACACATCTTATCAATGGTGAAAGGGCAGACGCATATCCCTGCCCATATTCTGGAAGCATCCCAGTATTTTTTAACAACTACATTAGTAATATCAATGGAAAAGACACATAAATATATCCCCACACATCGGATGACACATTGGTATTCCATCCCTAAGTAGATACATACCATTATTCCAGTCCAAGAGGGTCATTGGGCATACTCCCCCATATCATACGAACAACAAGATCGGGAACATACACACTTTCCAATTGGAGGTAATCGGTCTTTTCCGATAACTAATCCAAGGTAGGAACATATACCTACCCCTGATAACCACTTTTCCAAGAATGTGTCCCCAACTAAGTATAAGAGAACATCCATGAAGATGTATCTCTATGTATTATGGAAAAATAAAGTGCTAAGTCACAATGTGTCTCCTCTTAATGCTAGAGTTCTTAAATCCCTCAAGAATTTATCTATTGCTGCTTAAGATCCTATCATCTCAATACCAAATTATGGGAGAGGTAGTTGTAATTCTGAATTCCTCATCAGACACTTCATCATGAAGACTTGCTTCTTGAAAATTCGGTCAATCCAATGTGCCTATCTCTGGATGAGAGCCACAACAACCATCCATGTGGACAAAAGACCATGGAGCAAGAAGATTTATCCCTTGCTGTAATCAATCATGGTGAAACTCTCCATGATGGAATTCACTGCAAAAGTTCGCTCCGCAGTAGTATTTCACATTGTCAATACTATTCCATAATTGACAATATAGCGATGAGAAAGACCTCATATTTTCAGGCACTTGAAAACACAAGGCCCATCATATCTGATGCCTTGTCATTGGCACGTGAAACACTTTCTCAACCAGAAGACGTATTAAGGGAACATTCATTCTTTGAACCTCCTTTAGGTCATTTATCTTCTAATACAGAGCATCCACTCTTGTTAGATCAAGTGGATAAACCTATTGTGAAAGATGATGAAGATGTGTTAAACATGGGGAAACAATTAGCTAAAGGGGAAATCCCAATCATGTTATGGACTTTGGAAAATTATCAAAATACCATTCTAGAATTGATAGAAGAAGATTGCATTCATGAAATTCGTCTGAACTTAAGGAAAACTATTTATCATTTGAAAACCAAAGTCCTACCATATCATGAATATCAAAATCATGTAAAGGTAATAGAAGGGTTACAACTCCAAATTTACTTGGCATCTCTTTTAGTTTTCCAACATCCAAAGGTTGAAAAAATAGCAGATAACCCTTCAACACGCATGTATCAATGCTCTAAAGAGGCTACACCAGTTAATTTTTGATTCCCCATCTATTGTTTGTATTAGAGGATGGGTTGCATATGGATAATTGCATTTCACTACACTCCAAAATCATCAAAGTCTTCCAAAAGTGGTTTCATGCAATGTTATTGCCTACGGTCAGCCAAAATCAATAGGTTTTGTATGTAATCAAATGTATGCTCAAGAAGAGGCCTCAACTAGTTCTCATCAGAATCAGGCACAAAGAAAAGAATTTGTGGAGTCACTTTTACATCAAGCCTATGAGAATCTTGAACATGTATCCCATTTTGAATATGTCAGGAATCAAAGGATGAAAATTTCAAAAATAGCACAATAATTTTCTGAAACAAATGATTTGAGTGATTTTCATATGATGCACCCAAATAATGTCCAAACCAAAATCCACAAAATCAGAAGAGCAGTTGCACGAATTTCATCCATAGGAGTTCAAGAATCACCCCACCTTGCCAGGATGGGGGCTCATTTAATTCAATCTTCAAATTCATTAAATAATGTTCAAAGATTTAATGAAGAAGAATAATAACAACCCTAGCCTACAGAACTGGGGGCTTTTTCACATCTGCAATCTCCTCATCAACAGAAGTCAGTTTTCTCCCAATTAGGGAAGAAGCCACAAGGAAAGCATATAACAGAACTATCCAATGATTCATTTCAGGTTACTATCCTCCAAAAAGATCTAGTTAATTCTTCATATAGGAGAACGGAGTCTCATGAAAGACACAAAAGAAGAATATCTAGCAGAAACACTGAGAGAATTCCATCAATTCATTCTGCATTAGTAAATGTCATTAACACCTTTGTAGAAGATCCTCCAGAAAATAATTCTAGTTCCACGGAATTAGATGGTGAAGTTCTTGTCCATAATATGGTACACACCGAGGCCAATAGAGAAGGTGTTTGTACCTGAAATCAGAGGATTACCCAGAATCTAGGTATTCCTTCAAATAAACAACCCCCCCCTCTCTGAAAGGAATCTTACAAGGGGAAAGAAAAAAAAATTAGATTGCATCACACTTTTACAATGGGGAAGGTCAATATCATTCACTTGAAGAGAGATTTTCACAGCAAGAAGAGGAAATATAAGAGTTGAAAATACTCAATATAGAGTTACTTCGAAACAAAATTTCTTCTAGACATTCTCCCCAGGAAAGTCCTCAAATTACAAATCTTGTAAGAGATCCTCAACAAAAGGGATTTGTAGTAACTACAGATGCAGATTATGAATTACCTTCATTGGGTACCCAATAAAGGAAGGACCATATACATCATGATAGACCTGTTCCCATGGGTTATCCTAGGAAGATATCATCACCACCATCAGTGGTCTTACTGGTCGTTGCACCAGCTCAAACTCCAGTTTCTATACTTGTACAGAATCCAGCTCATCCAGATATTCCCCAAATGCTTATGAACACAATTAAGGAATTAATGACTCGATTGGATACTGTGGAGGAACAACATGCACAAGTTCAGCCGGAAAAGATACCTTACCCTGAATGGGTGGATACAATTCCTCCCCCAACAAATTTTCTAAATACCACATTACCAATTTATAATGGTTAGGGTCCGGAACAACACTTAACACATTTTGTTTTTCACTGTGATCATATGATGGGAGCTTATCAACAACAAGAAGCACTTAAGATTAGGTGTTTTTGCAGTCATTTCAAGGACTAAATTTTGTTTAGTATACAAGTTTGCAATCTCGATAAATTACTTGATATGAAGATCTCCGTATGAAATTTCTTCTTCATTTTACCTCAACGCTACCAAATAAGACAATTTTTTATTATACCAATTGTAAACAAAGGGAGAATGAAAGAGTTTCTGATTTCATTGCATGGTGTAAAGGATTAACATATTTCTTAATTTTAGAACTCAATCAAGAAGAGTTTCTACCAATCTTTTTGGAAAATCTACATGATGAATTACGAACACCATTGAACCCTAGGAAATAAACAGGAGGGTTTCGAGACCTTACATCAATCACTCAGTAGATAGAAGACTCTATTATAGAAACTAAGGGTAAAACTCTTATAATTACATTAGATCTAGGGAGGAGGATAGGAAAAGTAGAAGCTACTATAGTCACACTCAAACGGGCATATGTGCCTGCTCCTACTTCAAAACCCTCATCATACCGAAGGGCTCCACCTCCTGAGCATCTGCAACAATGGTATCCTCTCCATGATGATCAAAGAGGTCAAAGGTGGAAATAGTTTGAGGAATTAAAGAATAAAGTTTATTCCTTCAGGGATGAACAAGTTCTTGGTTACTTCATATCAGCCTTAGAAAACAATTTGTTTCAGTTTCCCAGGACAAAGAAACCAAATAATGATGGAGATGAAGATCTTTCAAATTATTGTCCATGTCATCAGATATTGAGACACCCTATTAAGGAGTGCTTTATTTTAAAAGACCTTATGTAAAATATGCTAAAACCAAGACAAGTGAATTTGAAAATTTCATCATCTCAAGTAGTATGTGTTACTGCTACCAATCCATAGGAAGAGGGAGAATGGAATGAGGACAAAAGTAAAAGTGTGAAAAAATATGATGATTGGATAATTTGGAAAATGATCAACCGAACTAATTCCATTTTATGAACACAATTGAAATTACCAATTGTGTATTCTTCCACTGATACCACAATAATACCATCTTCATCAAAAGGTCATTCTTCAAAAACAAAGTGATGTTAATGACATAGAGTGGTCAGAATAAAATGAGCTTGTATCAAGGTCAAAGTTGTCATTGACCCTAGCAGATTTTTTTCCATATGTTTCAAAATCATGGGCACCGCCCTACCAAATGGTACAACCATAATTAACTTGTACAGAAGATTCTTCATCAGATGAAAAACCAATATCCAGTTCTATTAGTTTTATCCACTTAATGGATTCTTATGCCCATGGTTATTCTCATTATAATGAGCCAGAGTTCCTTGTACATAATTAGGGAATAAGAAGAAGAGGCCAAGTTTGAGGATACAGGGGAAGACGTGGGAATTCTAAAAACCACCATTTTGACTCTACCCCAGCTCGAACCATATATGCGGAAAAAACTTGTGGAAGAGGACTTCAATGGGATCAACAGGAACAAGGAGTTTCTTCTATTAAAGACAGGCTCAGTTCTAACACAATTATTTTGGAAGACCGATTAGAAGCCACGCAATCTTCTTCTCAGCTAATGAATAGACTTCGTCATTCTAATTTACCAAAGCCAGAAGTATTTCTAGATTCTTCTCCAACACAAAGTACATATACCACAGAAAAATCAACTTCCAAACACCTACAAAACCATATTTCCATGCAGGTAAATGCCGACCTTTGGATCAAAAGAATGATGTCTTGAAATAGTTGTCCCAAGTACCGGACAATTTTACATTTCTGGATGCTTTGAATCTATCAAAAGGTCATCAAGAGGCACTCATTGAGGCTTTTTCAAGTCCACAAGAGTTTGAAACCGAAGTTTCTACTGCTGAAGTTTACTATATAGAGAATGATTATGCATAATTTCATGTATTCATATCTATTATAGATGAAGATGAAGATGATGGTGTACATGGACCTATTAGACTTTGTATTTGTCTGGATGAACACAGAAAAATAAATCTAGGTACATAAGAAGATCCACGCCCTACTCTATTTAGTGCGGCCATGAACTCTAAATAGTAAGAGGTGTATACCTCCTTTCTAATGAAATATAGAGATATATTTACTTGTAATTGTACAGAAATTCTAGGTCTTAATCCTAATGTAGCCAACCATCATTTGTGTTTCTCAGAAGAACATCATGGATTCAAGCAAGCAGTAAGAAGGACACACCCAACTCTCGCCTATAAAATTAAAGATGAAGTAGATAAGATTATAAAGGATAAATTTTTCAGGGATGTTCAGTATCCCAAATGGATGGCCAATAATGTCCCAGTGAATAAGAATAATGGGAAAATTAGAGTTTTCATTGATTTCAGAGATCTTAATCGACATTATCCAAAAGTTAGTTTTCCAGTTCCGATCACAAAACTTCTAATTGATGTTACCGCTGGTTATGAAGCTATTTCCTTCATGTATGGATACTCTGTGTATAATAAATTCTGAATGGCCCCATAGGATGAAGAATCTACAGCCTTTAGATCCCCTCAAGGTGTGTTTTACTATCAGGTAATGCCCTTTGGCTTAAAGAATGCAGGTGCAACATATCAACGTGCCATGTATCATATCGGCAAACCCTTATTAGGGAAATTTTTTTAATGTTATGTGGATGATTTGGTTGTCAAATCCATAAAAAATTCCAATCACTTGGCTGATTTGGAGACTATATTCAATAAACTTCAGTAACACAGTTTGAAGATGAATCCCTTGAAATGTGCTTTCGGGGTAACCTCAGGAAAATTCCTTGGCTTCATTGTACGCCATCGGGGTATCAACATTTATCCTGAGAAAATAAAATAAATACTTGGTATGTCACCTCCACGACATTTGAATGAATTAAGAGGACTGAAAGGAAACTTGGCCTATATTCGGTGCGTCATCACCAATTTGGCAGGCAACTGTTTTCCCTTTACCAGATTAATGAAAAAGAGATTTACCTACCAATGAACTGAAGATTTCCAAGACGCATTTGATACCCTCAAGAAATATCTTTGTATTACATGAGTATCGATTCCTCCCGTTGAAGGAATAACACTTTTTCTTTACATGACAGCTTTTGGACTATCACTAGGTGTATTCTTCACCCAAAAGAGTTATGTTGGGAATGAAAACAGCCTTTACTATCTCAGTTTCACTATGCATGATGCGGAAATATGATATTAAAATAATGAAAAGTGTTTCCTGTCATTAATCTTTGCATTTCATTAATTGAGACACAACTTGCAACATCATGAGGTCTAACTGGTATCTCGTAATAACCAGCACAAAATTATCCTCAGTCGTCCTATGCTTACAGGGCATCTGGAACGGTGGGCAGTTATTTTGCAACATTTTGATATCCAGTTTGTTCCTAAAAAGAAAATAAAAGTCCAAGCTCTAGATAATATCATTGCTGAGCATCCATCTACAGAAGATACATCATTTAATACCGAAAATCATGATGAAGATGTCTTCCATATTCAAGATAATTCCAAAACATGGGAAATGTATTTTGATGGTGCTTCTAGAATTCGAACAGGGAAGAGACTGGAAAACCATAAAATCAACAAGGTTGGATTATAAATTGTCTTTATTTCCCTAGAAAAGGCAGTATTTCCTTATTCATTCCTATTATCCAAAGGTGGTACCAACAATGATGCAGAATATCATGCTCTCATCGTAGGTTTGGAATTGGCCCTTCAGGTGAAAATTGATCATTTAAAGGTAAAAGGTGATTCATAATTGTTAATAAAAAAATAAATGGAGAATATTCTATTAGAAAAGAAGAGTTAATTACTTTGTATGCTTACATAAGAGATTTAATGGCTGAATTTCCCTCAGAGCCGACATTTTCCTATTTAATGCAATCACAAAATGCCTAAGAAGATGCACTAGCTAATGCAGCAACAACCTTGGAAGATAAAAATCGGGATGAGACAGTTATTATCATAACTCATCATCGTGTGTTCTAACATTTTTTTCAAACTAGAAGGGAGGAAATTAATTAATTTTTCCTTATTTCTGAACCATATGGTCATACCATGGGATGGAGAACATCCATCATTGAATATCTTCAAAATGGGGTACTTCCACTAGATAGGGAAAGGAAAGAACATATCCAGCAACGAGCGACCAATTTTACTCTTTATGATAGTCCAGACCACCAAAAGGTCTTTTACAAGCAAGGATTTTATGGAATTATCCTCAGATATATTGATGGTGAATAGACCACAACTGTCAGGAAATAAGTTCATTCAGGATCCTCTGGTGCCCACCAATCAGGGCACATACTCTCTGATCAGATCTGAAGGCTTGGATAATTTTGGCCTTCAATGACGCATGATTGTATATATTTCACTAAAAAATTTCATCCCTACCAAGTAAATTCTAATTTCATTCATCAACCCCCAGAGTTTATACATACAACCAAATACCCCTGGCCATTTTTCACATGGGGAATGGATGTAGTAGGACCCTATCCTCCATCCATGGCTAAGCAGTTCAAGTATATTCTCACTTCTACTGGCTTCTTCTCTAAATGGACTGAGGAAATACCTCTCAAGGAAGTCAGAGCCAAAATCATTGTTAGTTTTGTCAAAAACTAATATCATCACAAGATTTGGTGTCCCTCATAATATTTTAACTGACAATGACATCAATTTTTTTTTCTACTGAAGTAAAAAAGTTATATGAATAACATAATATCAAATACAACCAATCATCTCACTATCATATCATGGAAAATGTATAGATAGAGGCCTTCAGTAAAACCCTATCAAATATACTCTAGAACATGGTGGATAAAGATAAGAAATCATGGACTGATAAACTTTTGAATTCTTTGTGGGCTTATCGGACAGCTACCCCCATACTGCTACCCATGCAACCCTTAATTCATTGGTATATGGAACTGAAGAATATTTTACAATTGAAATAAAATTTACTTCACTCAGGGTTACAATCTGTGATCAATTGTCTACAGATGAAAGGTCTCAGAAACGGTTCAATGAATTGGAACGATTAGATGAGAAAAGATTGCATACTTTACATCATCTAGAATTCTATCAGAATAGAATAGCGTGATATTTTAATTATAATGTTCTCCTTAGTTCATTCCTTCAAGAAGAATTTGTATTGGTCCTTAGCACTCCAATGATACCAGGATAGAAACCTCCTAAACTTGATCCAATGTGAGAAGGACCTTATTCCATATATAATTTCTATTCAAATGGAGCCTATGCTTTATTCTCAATAAATGGAGAGTTCATTACAACTCCAACCAATACGATATTCTTGAAGAAATACATTGTGTAATTATATATCTTAATCCTCACTACAAGAATTTAAACTGTACAGTACAATGTCCTTGCTGCAAGACATAAAACTACACAGCCCCCATGACCTAGTTGCAAAACATTAAACTTCATAACAACCATAAGCATCCATGTTGCATGACGTTAAAGTGCATAACATCTTCATCCTTGTTGCATGATGTTAAAATGCATGACATAATTTTTACAACTAATTTTTTCTCTATAAGAAGTTAGAAGTTTCCATAAGCAAACGTCATTAATGTCATCACTACTTCTTAGTAGTACATGAGTCCCTCTATTTCTTATGTCGGAGTCAGATCGGCATAGAGACCATGCTTCAAGAACTACGTATGACTTGATTCTTATTTTCAATGAGATACGCAGAGATGCCTAAATCTCCAATTATGGGCCCAACTATAACCACAAAATCTTATTATTTTATTTTCTCCTCCTGTATATGAATCTGATCTGTACATATTGTTTCTTTAAGATATATGATTTGGTCCTTATACCATTTTATGTCTTAATGATTTACTGTTCTCTCAGAACATGTTAAAAGCCCCCATTTTTCATGTCAAACTCCATTAGTGTGAGGAATGGTTGTCTAAGGAACTACGTACAACTTGATTCTCATCTATTTTGAGATACTTAAATATGAATAGTTCTCTAATCTTGGGCCCAGTCGCGATAAAAAAACCCCTTTATTTCTTGTATAAGAATCAAATCTGCATAGTAAATGTTTTAAGAATTATATATGACTTGATCATTTCCCCAATAAGACATATACTGACACTTGGGTGTTATCCCTTAACGTAGTTACAATATGTATTTTCCTTTCACAATGGTTCATCTTTGTCCTTACCGCACAACGTTAAACTGCATGGAAATCTAACACCCCATTCTTCATCTGTGTCACCTTTGTATTATAAAAGAGACACTTACTACTCCTTTTTTCTCACACCAAGAATAGACCAAGTGAGCTTAGGAATTGGGTAAAAGGTTTTTTTATATAAGTAAGGTGTTTAAATTCCTTATGGGGGTGAAAATTTCCCCACTACATGACATAAAACCACACATCACCATATTAATTAAATGGAAGCATAGAAAGTATCTATTTTACATATGAGTAAGATCAATGTAAATAATGATTATCTCATGGCCAATATTGTTTTAAATATTTCATATATGCCTTGGGCATAACCCCCTTCCATATTTCACGGTCTTAATCTTGAATATTTATAGATCCTCATTATCTTTCTTACCATTTCTGGTTACAGGGTTTCAAATACCTGGGATCTCCTTTGTCTAACAATGTAGGACGTTCCTTTAAGAAGGCATTGAATATGTTTCCTACATAACAGGCCTATCATCCAAAAGATGACATTATTTGGCTATGCATCATATTCCCTAGTTGGATCTCTATAATACAACCCCCACAATAGGTTTACCAAAATATGGTAACTTCGTTCTTTGTTATGGTATCTTGGTCCCCATTAATCTTTGATGACAATATACCAAAATATGTATTTTAAAATAGTCATTCATGTATACTTGTTTCATTATCTTTCTCACAATATAAATGTTTTCAAGACCATGTTTTATGCATTTCCCACACCATGTGTTTGATGCAATATGAAATAGCCTTGAAATTACTTGCCACATGTTATATATTGTTTCCATTTTTAGTCCTAATTGTATGACCTAAAACTACAGAGACCATACCTCTTACGTTTGGTTCAGACATAAAAGTCTTATTCCTCTGATTATTTGGACACACATGGTTGTAAATACCCCTTCCATATTTAGGTACCTTTCTCCATAAATCAAACTGTGTGCTTTCAAAAATATGAATCTCCATAAAATTTCTTCATCTTTTAGCAATAAAACTTTAAACTTGTAAGAGATATTTTGCCTCACTATACAGGATGTGCCCTTAGGTGTCCTTGCATAAGTTGCCTACATAATAGGCCTATCAGTCAAAAGATGCCATTATTTGGCTATGTAGCATATTCCCTAGTTGGCCCTGCATAATACAGCCCCCATAATGGGTTTTTCAAATAATAGTAACATCGTTATAGGAAAAGACTTCCTCTAATGCTTTTATCCCTTTTCCCATATCATTCCTTGGTTTCAAAAATTCCCAAATCATAGTTTATAATTATTCCTTCCATACCTGAATGTGATAGTATGTGTCCAAAAATATTATCCAAAAAATTGGGAGAGTTTTATCATACCATTGGTTAGAGCTAAAGACCTTACATTAAAGCCACCTAATGTCCTCACTACATGACGTAAAAATTCATATTATAATGTCCCCAAGGCATGACATAAAACTGCACAGTATGATATCATAAATTCCATTTTCTTATAAATTTTTACCATTAATCATACACCAAATATGTATAGAAATGGTTTTCCAATTCATGACTTATGTTGGTCTAAAATATACCTTTTTCATTCTTAAAATTTCATTCCTTGGAAAAACCAAAAATTGTGGTCTTGAGTCAGCAAAATATTATATTCCCTTATCTATCAATAGTAAAGTGTTAAACTTTAAAGAGATCCTTTATCTAACTATGTAGCACGTGCCCTTAGGAAGCCTTGCATAAGTTTCCTATATAACATTCATGTTAGTCAAAAGATGCCACTATTTAGATATGAAGCATATACCCCTATTGGCCCTAAATAACAAATCCCCCATAATGGGTTTGTCAAATAATGTTAATTTTTTTCTTGGAAAAGTCACCCCTTATGTTGAAACGAGATTTAAATTTGGTGACTATAAAAATCATGGTTCAAGATTCCCCTTGAAAATATTTAAAGAATATTAATGCAATTCTTAGCCACAGAGTTTTGTTTGGGATATAACATCAAAATTTATGGTCAAAGATATTCGACCTTAAATACTGGCCCTCTATAGTCCAAAATTCATGACTCTAAACTACCAAAAAACAAAAGACTTGGTACTCATTAGATTGAGAACCCGGGAAGGGCACTCTGAACAAAAGTTGAATCCTGGCACACTAAAAAAACATTTTTTGTAGGATTTAGTTAATATTGAACAATAAAAAAAGATATCAAAATATAAAAATTTGTGGGTTTATCTATATAACCCTAGAAAAAATAAAATTATTCTCATTAGGTCCCTCATCTTAATATGAAAATTTTGAGCACTTCATTCTTGTTATTATAATAACGATTTTTTAACATAAAGGAATCATTATCATCATTTACTTTTCATATTACAATCATGAAAAATAGGAATTAAGATTTATATGATTGAAAAAAAAATTATTTCATTCATATGAAAATAGAAGGCCATCCAAAAAATGGAGCCTCTCTATCATGTTTTAGAATAAAATCTCAAGATAATTTTTCATTTGTTGGACCACTTCATAATCCCTATCAGCTAGTTGTTGAAGTTGAGACAGTTGAGCAACTCCAACCACCTCTACCTAATAATGTGCTTCCTTAGTAGTTAAAATGGCAATTATCCCCTTTAATTGGGTTTCTCCTAATGTATGATTCAACTTATCAAGATTTTTATGAACAACATCTAGTAGTTGTTGAAGATATAATAACTCCTTCATGGATTCACTGATTTTTTGGATAATTTAGAGTGATTTCTTATTATGATTTACATCCGCCTCAACTACTGCAGCGTGAAATCCACCAATATTGATGAGTCATTTATACTCTTCAAAATCTTTTAATAAATTATGTTCCTGCTCTAATCGGCGAATAGTCTCTTTCATGGCATCATAGACTGGCCGATAATTAAATCCACCAAATCCCAATATGCAGAACAATGCTGGGAGTTTTGAAAAATGTGGCAACAATTCATCCAAAGGATTTTCAGAAATTATGCTCCAGATATGCCTCCATGTCTTCTTATGTGCCATGCCAAGAGCAAATTTCATCTCTAAGTCTGAATCTGAGTCACTACCATAAGGGAAAATGTACTCTAGAAACAAGTCGCTTAAGGTGCTGCCTTGTTCTACTTCTCTTGGGACAGTAGAAGCTTCACCTTCTAATCTAGGAGATGATAACCCTGAATGATAAATCAAGGTCATTATTAGATTCAATTGGAGGAAACAAATATGATTCAAATAGATGATTATATTTACCGAATAATAAGTCAACTACTTGATTGGATTCATTCCTCATATTCTCAGATTCAGTGTTTTGAGTAGATGTTTCTTGAGAAGGTTAATTTCCATGAATTTGCTCAGTTATGACATTTGAAGGCTCTGGAACATCTCTTGATGAATGATCCTCTATAGGTATTTCTCCATCCCCAGTTGAAGGATAAAGTGGAACACCCTGTTCCTAAAGATCCTTTGCAACATTTTCTATAGATAAAGCTGCATAAAGTGAATTTTGATGTAAAGAATCTAGTTGAAGAACAAATTGTGTATGGAAAATTCATTAATAGGGCCTTACACCCTTGAAAATCCTCATGAAAATCCCCAAACTCCTTCATTGATCCTGGAATATCAATATTTGGATTAAGGGTGTCCATCATTTCAGTGTATACAGCCTGAAATGTTACAACATCATCACTATTTAAGGTATCCAACAAACATTGCTTGATGCCCAAATTGGCTTTGCTAAAAAAAATTTCCATTGGATCTTCAATTGGTATGGTAGTATCAGGTCTTTCCATTTTTGGGTTAACATCAGTATTTGTCTTAGATTACCCTGGATCTTCATTCCATTCATCTAAAGCAATAGAAATATTAGTGTTTATTATTTCAGGATCCTTTTACCAAAGAAACTGAGAAATTTATTTAATATTACCATGGATTTCCTCTCTCTCAGTAGAGCCGGGAGCAGGTATAGGTGAATCTTTTGACGTTTTATCTACTAAAATTGCATATTTGTCAGCATAAACCTATGTTTACCATGAGGTTTCTTTTTCTGGTCCTAAAGAATCATCTCTTAATCCCTTGGGAGAGAAGAGATACATAGATACTACAAGAGAATAAAATGTGGTTACTGGAGTATATTGAGAGATTTAGATTCCCTATGGACAGTATAAATACTTACTCCTTCAGTGAACACTTCGGGTCAATCTCATTGCTCTCTTTCATTTTTACTAAAAAGCTTGGGGAGTGATTGAGACACTCCTTTTAGCCAAGGAAACATGAGGTAATGGTTGAGTATTATCTATCACTATTACCCCAGTCATGATTCTTGCTCATGGAGAATGTTCCGGAGACCTGGGAGGATCATTTTTTACGTCAATTGGAGGGCATGTAGGACCATACGTAGGTGATTCTAGAATTGGTCTAAAGCTTCCTTCTCTGCATTCAAGCTATATAAATACATTTTCATCAAGATTAATGATGATAAATGATAAATCAGAGTTGAGATGAGAGAAAATGGGAAATACATTCTTAGTATTAACATAAATATCCCAATACTCTTTAGAGTCGATAATTACACCTTCGTTTACTCCTAAGTCCATCATATGAGATACTCATTTAGAGGTTGGGATTTTTTCATCAGTTTCATATATAAAATTATGTAACTATATAATATACTTATGTACTTTAGCTAAGTTATTGTCTGGATTGCAATAAAAATGTGCCTTGATGTCACCAATATTTGGTATTCGAATGCCATGTAGTAGAAATTCCCATGCATCTCTAAGATCACGAGTTACACCTCCCAATGATGAATGGATAAAGGTCGCACATAATTCAATCTTGGTGTGGTTGACTGTGGAGGAGATTCAACACCTTTTGATTGGGGTACTTCTTAAGGCCTCTTTTCTTCAGAATGTTCAACAGATATAATATGAATCTCTATTTGATGGCGGTGACTGGATCACCATTGCATCTGAGGTATTGCTTCTCTAGCCCTGGACTTCCTGGTATACCTTCTGCAAAGACATTTTGAGGGCTCTGAAACTTCTATATCATCTCTGTCCTTGGATTTCTTACCACGATTTCCCTGTGCAACAGTGGTTGTAGCCACTACTCGATATATTCCTTTTGTTAAAGCCCCTTGAGGATATGATGAAGCCCAAGCTTTGGCATAGCCAGCTTCCAATCCAATTGATGCATCTAGTGTAGGTAATGTATTCAACAATTTGGATACATATAAAGATATTAGAATCCACAATTATCGTCCTACCATTGGGTGTTTTTCATGTCTGACATATGTGGTTGGAAAAGTGTTTGATTGTTGAAGACACCTGAACTAACGAGCAATCCTATAGGGTATGTAAGCCTCACAGATAATTTCACCATCAATCCTGGTTGATAATATGCCATCTGTGAATGCCATCATATAGGATCTCAGCACATAATTCTTTTCTTTACTATCGTCAATAAATGTTCCAACGGGTGGGTTACCAAAAGGAAAGAAGATGAATTCTCCTAAAACATTCAATGCATTTAGCACTACGTCAGGTCTCATGTTTAGAGGATGAATACTAGAAATTTTCAATAAAAATGGATTGAACCGAACATTGGGAACTCTGACTAAATTCAACACTGAGTATGAATGAAAAATGTGCTGCAATCTAGCCCCACAACACTTGGAATGGCCCTGAAATTCTAAATGGAGCCTTACCATTGTATAAATGCAGCAGGAGATAGTAAATTCTTGCTAATAGAGGGATTACTAGCACAATATACTTCCCTTCTACAAATTTAGCTGCAATGATAAAACTTTGTAATCTTAGACCACCTCTAGATTCACAGACTAGAAGAAAATAAATGCTTAGCCACATAGAAACGAAATAAGGTAAGAATACTTTTGCATCTATATCGGGTTTTACTTTATAGCCCCAGCACTTATAATCGCCTCTTTCTAGTATAGGACAATATGTGCTTGAACTGCCTCGGTTATCTGTAGAAGGAAAAATAGTACGACGTCCACAAGTTGGACCTTTCTCTTTTGTGTGTTCTTAGAAGGCTTCCAAACACACTCTGGCAAGGATATCTTTCTTGTCATTGGGTAAATTCTTCGCTATCTAAAATAATTCATGGTCCAGCGGTGGTGTTCTGGTAATGTCACCCCATGTTGCAGCATGTGGGATGAATTCATCATACATTTCCCCAAGAATGGGAATTCCAGCTATTTGGTAAATATCCCATAGACTAATACCAACTTCACCATGTGTAAAATGAAAGATATTTGTTTGGGGACTCTATAGACTCAGTAATTCAGGAATGAAATTATTTTTATAGACATAAGTTTGGCCCATCCAGACAGCTTCGTAGATATGAACATCTGAAAACTCTTTTCTGAATTCTACTCAAGTCCAACATACCCAGAATGCCCACATCCACTCATGTTTTACACCCCCTCTAGAATGAAGGTCCCAATATTCTTTCCAACCATTAGATTGATCTGTTTTAGATGCCAGAAGAGTGGAATCATAACAATGTGGTCTGGGCTCAACAACACGATCCTTCATATCGGGAGTGAAACCACTGTGATGAAGGATGCAACTAATAGAAACTGTTCCTTCATGTACAAGAACCCCCTTGTACTAATATTCTTGCAGTTACAGATGGAATACTTATGAAACCAATTATTTGGAATGTACTTTTTAACAGATGGAACATGAGAATATTTTAAAATCCTATGCCCGTATAAGAGTAAATAAGGACTTTGTGCGTAGTCACGTTGGTATGGAATTGGACCCTTCCATATCCTAGGATGAGTACTCTCAACAATTTCCCAATAGTCGGGTCTGATGATCTTCATCATTTAATTTTGGTGAGCCTTAGCTTGTTCATTATGGGTCATAAAATGAGTCATTCATTCGTTCAAAGGAATTACCAAACTTCTAGGTCAGAATTTTAAAGAGGAAATAAAAAAATTGGAAAAGGACATTGTTTGTGTAGGTCCTTAGATGAGGTCTTTCGTGCAGGTCCTTTGACGAGGCCTATGATATAGGTCCTTCACCAAGGATCCTAGTGCAAATCCTTCGATGAAGTCCTTTTTCATATCTCCATCGCTTAAATAATTTTACCTTGAAGCAATTTCAAGGAAATTAAGTGAGATCTCAAAGCAATGAAGCTGGATGAACGAGTTATGCAACGAGACCCACAAAATTTCAAAGAAAGCATGGGTGAAGAAAAAATCACGATGGTAGAGACCTATTTATAGGATACTAAATACCTTCATGTCCGGACTACGCGCAAATTCATCGCGATGTACCTCCGCAAAGAACCTGCGTGGAAAACATGCGTTGTTCAACAATCCATCCAAAATCTTTTTCCAAAACATTCACCTCAGGACTCGACCCTCTTTGGATGTTTCATATCCAATCCTGAGGGGGTATTTTTTTGACACTACTTGAAAAAGTAAACAAAAAAACTATGAAGGGAACTCTAGATATTTCATATCCCAAAGCAAGGTTTTAGGAGTATGAAGGAAAATTAAAAATACTCCCAAAGAGCTTCGTGATAAACTAGCTTCATAGGCCTACACAGCGAAGCTACACGGTTGACCTACGTGGTAGAGCTCCGATCCAGAAGATGTTTGTTCACCTACGTAGAGTACCTACATAGAGGAGTTTCATGAAGTACCTACATGAGAAACATTTCTTCAGCCAGGCCTCATATGTGCCAATAAATAGAGCCCTTGGGCTCCCCATTTATGATTGATAAAAAGTTAAAAAGATTCTCTGAAGCTCCCATTGCGTATCTCTTTCGCCTAGATCCCTCAAATTGTCTCAGGTATCTCTCTAAATCAGGAGAGAAGAGATTATTAAATTTTATGAGCATGTTTTCACTGTATTTTTAAAAATTTTACATAGGTTTGGTTCTCATATGTAAAAAACATTCTTTAGTCAACATTCATACCTGTGCGTCATACCTGCATGCCATACCAGTGTGGTATAAATATGTTGTACATCAATGTGGGGAACCTATGCGGCATACTTACCTGAGGGACCTACGCAACCAACTCATGTACCCTTTTTTTAAATCCATTCATAGAATGGTATCTCCTTCCTTGGTTCCCTTATCCAAAAATAACTAAGTTGAAACCTCCCCCAAAACCTCTTGACATATCAATCCTTTGGGAAAGGCACATCAGTGTGTCTCCTATTTGGGTTTGTATTTCTACAGTTAGAGGATTCCCACATTTGTTTTTAATGGGTTTAGGACTCATGGAATGTCTGTGGGTTTGTATATACGTAGTCACATGGACCTTTCTCCTAGATACATTGTTGGGATGTTCTCGGTTTGGAGGAGGGTTTGGGTCCTATCCTTGCCCTTCACAAAGAGGCGACCTGGAACCTCGGGTCTCTGGTAGAGAAGGAACACTTCACACTTGCTTTTCTATGCAAGCATAGTAGAAGTCTTCCTCACTTACCAGGATCAATTTTAGGGCATCCATCCTGGTATAATCCCCTCACCTTCACCCCTTACTCCTTCCATTGAATCCTTTTCTATTGTGAAGAGAACAGAGGGAAGGCTCATCACCTCCCCCTCTTCCACTCTCACCTCAACCTCGTTCACATTGGACATCGTAGGTGCGCCATCTTCCACCAATAAAAGAGGATAATTTTGGACATGTGAATGCATTTGTTGAATCATTGTCATTATTTTTTTTCTCACGTAGATCATGACTCACGTGGGATTAGAGATGTTTCATCATTACAACATGTGCACAAACCCTCATGGAAGGAACAACGAGAACTCTGATTCCTGTTCAAACCTGGATATGTAGGAATCTATTTCAGGGCCCGAGCTCACTGGATATCCTGCTTAGAAATCCTACCCTAATTCCCCCAATTTGGGCATCCTACTTAGGAAATAATCCCCAAATCAATCCTCAAATCATCAAGGCATCCCTTTCAAGAAGAAATCCCAAACTCATCTCTCCCAAAAGACCATACTCTCCAATGAGACTTATAAAACTACGTTGACTTTTATTCCCATCTATATGGGATACGTAGGAGTCCTCCATGTGGTTTAAAACTAACACTTCAAATAAAACCTGTTATCCTAGAGATATATTCCCAATATGGTCTGATTTTACTTGGAAACCCATATCCTTTCTAAGTTCCTCAGGCTACTTCAGCATAAGTCCCACACTATGTTTCAACAAAGCATCTTCTGCTTAGAGGGCCTTATCACATGACATTAAAAGGTATAACGTATCTTATTAAGAGGTGTTAAACTATGAGGGTTCTGATTCCTTTCACAAGGATAAGTATGTATCTCATTTAATTGGAACAATCCCAATATCAAAACAAACCTTCGTCTCCCTGGATGAAAATTAATTCTAGAGTGTCCCACTAAGTTTTTTAAAAACTAGTGTCATCACAACGATGATTAACAGAATATCTAATCATTATATTATTGGATACCATTGAAGGAAAACCTTGAATACACATGGATGTTTCCATTAATGAAGAACCTTGAATGCATACTAATGATTCTAAATTTTACACATGTTAATAAGTGATTGTAAATGTCAAGGGATACATATGATATACTTGGTGAATTAATATGGATTCATTAAAATGTATTAAATTTACAAAGAGAGTCCCTAAGTAGAAAATAATTCCCCTAAAAAGGGTGATGGTCTGACCTCCCATCCTTTCGACTAATGAACATTCATAATTATCATAATGTTCTAACTTAATGAACATCTGCCTTTGGAAAGAAGGTCCCCTTTGTATAAAAAACAGTTGGATGTTTCCGGTTCCACAAATAAATCCAATGGAAACTATCTAGAAATAGTGTTTCTTAAAACTAGAACACATGTTTCAAGGAACTACAAAACACAAACTTAAAATCTTCATTCATAGCCTAAGAAAGGATTCATAATAAAGGGTGAGCTTAGATGATCAATAAGTGTAAACAAGGGAGATATCAATGATTACATAAACATAACGCAAGCATAATGGAATTGGAAGATGGAATTAACAAATCAAAATTATACCCATTTTATCATAGTTCATAATCATGAGTCATAAAATAAATCATTTCATTTCATATGACATTATTCATAATAGAATAAGACCCATGACAGAATAACATTACTATAATACATGGAATTGTGGAATACACATAAGCATAGAAAATAATTTACTTAGCAGTCAGTACTATTTTCCAAGATTATCACAGTGAAGTGGGTTCACTCCCCAAAACATCATAGTAGTCATGGTTCACTGCCAAGACTATCATAATGGACAATATATATTACCGAACATGGACCACTCCCAAATACATACCTTTTTATCTAATGAGACATCAATAATTACCCAATTCATTTGTGGGATAAATATGTCCCACATATCATATAATTAAAACCATATGTATTTTTCCCATGTGATCATAAATCATTTATCATATCAGAACACTTGAAAAGAAATGGGTTTCATAATCCTTTCATCACAGCCTAACCCATTGAAATGAAATGGGTTTCATAAAAATTTCATCTTTTTACCCTAGATATAAACCATAAAAAAGTTGGTATCCTTAGTTAATATCCCCATTAAATCATAATAAACCTAAAATAACATCATATTAGATGTAAAATTATTTTTAAATATCAGTGGGAATAATTATTGAGCATAATAATATTTTCCATTTTAAAATATCCTATCTATAAAAAAATATGAACACTTAGAAATAAAAATATTTTATTTGAATATAAACATGTAAACATGTAAGGGAAACTTAAAGTAATTGAGGCTTTAAGATAGTGGTAAAATATTCACATGCTTTATAATTTAAAAAACCATTCATTCCATTTTTTTTGGGAAAATTCACAATGTACCTCATTTAGAAAATGATAAAAATATTCCTTTCAAACCATTTCATAAAAATTCAAACATTGGTAAAAATTAATTTAAACCATTATAAGTGAATTGTATAAACTATTTTGAGGATCGTTTTAGAAAAAATGTACATTGAAATGAAATATTCCCTAATATATACTTAAACATAAATAATATATAATAATGATTATATTGTAAAATAAACCATTGTAACTTTGGTAACTTTTGAGTCGTAAGCCCCATGGAATGAATAACATCAAACGAAAATTTTAATACTTTTAAAGATATTATATTCATGATATAATATATCAAAGTTTCAGTATATACACTCTATAAAAGAAATAAATTTTGAATAAGTAAAATTTCTCACAGAAGTAAATGTGAGACGAGAAACTCTTTCTTTGAGTCTGAATTGTCACATATATTCTTTATATTTATGAAGAGTAAAAATAAATAAATTATTTACATGATTAAAATAATTTTTCCTTTTGATTAATAATTTTATATAACTTTTTACCATGTTATTAGTATTACTTAATTATTTTTGTTTATGGTATATTTTTTCATGATATTTGGAACATAAGTTAAAAATGAATACTGTAGGTTGAGTATAGTCTATAAGGAAATTATTACATTACATAAAGAATAATTATCATGAAATAGTTATAATTTTTTTAAAATAAATTTCACTTTTAAATCCATCCATTAAATATGGCTATGAAAAATTAACTTCATTAAAGTCATGGAGATGGTAGGCAGTACATACGCATGGGTAACACTTTCATTTATAGATAATTTTAATGAAAATAAGTTATGTATTATTTGAAAATTACATAATTATAATAATATCATATATATATATATATATAATATATAACTCCTTTAAATATACTTATTTATATCCTCTATCAAATTTTCTGATGAAAAACAAATCAGATAGCTATGTAGAGGTGGTAGTGCACACATAGGCATGAATGACATTGTCATATCTCTTTTCATAGAAAGGTAATATGGTAAATATTATATTTTCATAATGATAAATATATCATTAATATCATATATAAACATTAATTTAACAATTATAACATATCTTGAGGGATGGTTATGGAAAGAAAATTACATCAGTTCTTGAGGTAGTAGTACGATGTACACTAGAAGGATGATTTGGTTTCCCATTTGATGGAAAAGAATATGAATATAGGTTGTTCCATTAAAATAAAACAACCTTAGTAAATAAAATCTACTTTTTTATTTTATATTTACATTTTAATAAGTTTTTAGTGATTTTCGAGAAGAAACAAAACTAAAAAATATAGATACAAACTATACCAATTCTTTGGAAAAATGTCATTTCTTAATGCCTGAGGACCACTAATATGGTTATTATACCTAAATATTTCATCTATAATGAAATAATGGATAATGGGAATGTATTTGGTAAGTTATTTGGTTAAATAAATGTGTTTTGATGTGTGAAGGATTTAAAACAATTGGTTCCCTTTTATAAGAGAGGGGAGAGACACACTTGTAATTTCTCAAAATATTAAATTAATTTAAATTAAATTTCAATTAAAATTAATCCATAGTGAGTAATTTAAAATATAAAAATATTATGGGTTGAAATAACCTCATACAATAAAAATTATACATGTTTTAACTATATTTTACCATTATCTTTTGGTTTTAACTTCTATAAAATTCCTCTAACTCTTACCACTAGAACAAAGATTTGTACACATTGAGAGTAAATATAGTTACTATAAAATTATAAAATACTAATAGATGTACCATTTTTCAAATTTAAAATATTATACTAATGAATTTACTAATATTATGATTTTAAGCGATTTTATTTCATTTAATAAATTGTTATTTGATATAAAATATACATAATGTCATTTTTAAGAACTATTCGTTAAGTTGACTTTAATAATATAAAGACAACATCTAAAAATATAAAAAATATTTTATTGGATCCAAAAAATGTTTTTATAGTATAAAAAATCGTTTATAATGTTATTTATCTCAGATTTTTTTATTTTAATATTTCTAATATCATTTATTTTATATTTTCCATTAATATATTAATTACTTCATCAGTGTCGTGCATTCATTTAAGCTAATTATTTATTATCTAGAAATTTAAAACAAATTACCATGATGTAAATAGATATTTTATATTTCAAGGTAATATTTATAGTTGAACAAGTCCTCTGGGTAAAATTGTATTAACTGTATTATAGCTTTAAAAAAAGAGGGTGATGTGTTTGATATTTCATTAAATAAAGTACTATAAAAGTCATAATCTCATCTGTGTGGCCAAAAAATATTATAAATTAGACCCTAGGATAATTATTTCTGATATTTACTCATAAAATAATATTTATGTAAGTGTTTGGGTAATTTAATAGTTCCTAAAATTCTATTTTTAACTTATTTAATCTATATCATGTCAATAAAAATCACTATGGTTACTATTCCCATTGTCCAAAAATAAATGGGACGTATTTATTAAAATTTGAACCCATTATTCCAAATACAGGATATATTTTTTAAAATTCATAAAACATAATTTTCAAAATTTATTTTAAAATTAAATTTGTAAAACTCAATGAAAACTAGTTTTTCAAGAAAATTTCTTTTAAAAATATAAAATTCATTTATACACAATTCAAGTATAAAACCCACATAAAAAAATATTAATATTTTTTAAAAACAAAGTGGAATAAATAATATTTTCAATTAATTCAAAATAGAATTTTACTATATAAATAATCTAAAAGAAAATACATTTTTAAATAAAAATCACTATTTTCTTCGATTCGTTTTTTTTAAATGATGAGTCCTTGTTCAAAAGAACAAAGAATATAAATATGAAAACAATATTACAAATGTCAAAAATATGGAAATTTATTACAATATTTTTCATAAAGTTGGATGAGATCTTCTTGGAGGTCATCATTCAATGCAATATCACTGCTAACTACTTTATTGGCCAGACCATCTGCCACCATTTTCTTCTCGTGGTAAGTATGGGTGATAATATGAATCAGCATTGTTAGTTGTCAGAGGCACTCCAACCATCTTGCTATGAGGGGCCATTCCAGGTGAACAACCCCATGTGAAAGATCTTGAACGATGGTAATGGAGTCACTTTAAATTCATATGTTATTCTATACATTTTTCTTTATGAGACTAACTGAAATAATGAAGTTTTACATATCTGCTTCTAAGGAGGAGGAAAAACAACAGGTACTATAGATGCATCCCAAAATATGCCCATTCTGATTCATTCACACTACTTCATATCAATTTTGGCCTGGCATGCCTTTTGAGTCACCATCCACATTTTTTTTGATCCATCTAGGGAGATGGGGCTTCCAAAAGACTTCAAGCATACCTTTCATCTGTCTAAATATTCCTTTGATTCTAATCTGATGAAGAACAATAAGATCCTTAATGGAGTGGTGGAAGGAGCATGTTTTCATCATTCCATCATCCTTGATAGCAATGAATATTTTAACCTTAGATGCATAATGAATGAAAGTATTAATGTTGTGAATGATATATTTTATCTCATACCAGATTATGTGTATCAGTTCAAAATCATTCTAACACCCCATGATTTCATAGTACGTTATTTCTTCAATGTAATTCAACAACTTTCACTACACGCAACAGAGAGTTCTAGTGCACAATGTCTTACCAAACAAGCCATTCAAAAGTGGTTATGAATATTATTAACTAAATTTTGAACTTTATATAATACTTATAATTTTTGAATCTATATTATGAGTTTCTTAGACATAATGTAAGAACAAATACATTTTTTCAGATAAAAGAAGTATTTTTCAAAAAATGCAATTTTACTGCCTTTTAATGAAGAATCCTTTTTAAATCCAATATTTGAAACTTTTAAATATTCAGTTTGAAAAAATAAACTTCTTCTTTAGAATTGGGACATAATAAATTAGTATCGATAATGTTTTGGTGTTTTTCTAATAACTTTCATATTTGGGTGAATAATGAAAAATACTATATTTAAATTGAAAACAACTTTTTAAATCAAAATAATTTATATTGTTAAATTATAAATTTTAATGGTTTTCAAGTATAAATAGATTATATATTTAACATTTAATCCAATGATGGTCATTGTAAGTAATTTCACTTTGAAATTAGACATAAACAAGTTTCAATCTTTTGGTAGTTATTATTTCTTAAAAATATGCCTTTTGGTTTTGACAGCGGGAATTAATTTTAAATTAATAAATTCAACTTCTATGTTTTGTATTTGGTTAAAATAGACTTCATTATTGAAATTCGAATATCAAAATTATCTTAGGGTGAATTTTTGGAATTTTCTAAAAACTTTTAATTTTTGATGAATTGTGAAAAACACTGAGTTGTAGTTTAAAACTGAATTTTTATTTAAATAATTATTTATTTTATTTTTAATTAAGTTAAAAAAGATAAATAATACCTATATAATTTCAATTTAATTCAGTGTAGTTAGTTCAGAATAATTTTAGATATATAAAAATTTTATTGAACTTTTCACCGTCTTTTACTCACCTCCTAGGAGAATTTGGAAATTCACAAAAAAACTTAATTTTACCGCTTCTGCGAGGGGAATTTCAAAAATCTGAGAGACACGGTTAATATCAAGGAGTAAAATGTGGTTTAATGAGATGAAAATAATTTTTGGTGAATAGTAATTTTTTACTTTTATTTACCACTGTAAAAAGTAAATAGGGTAATTAAGCGTAAAAATGATATTATTATTACCCTAACAGATGTCCTTATTCTATTGGATAAGTATAATTCGACCAAAAACAACCTTAGAAATAAAATATTAACCTCTTTGGTCCACTTGGATTATATTAGAACTTTTTTGATTATTTAATTCAAAGAAGAGTTAAAAGAGTTAAAATCAAAGTTTAATAACTAAAATATTTTTAATATAGGGTTATACATAATATAAATTCTATTATAAATATTTATTATAAATATAAAACTATTTCCTACATAATTTTATTTTATTTATAATTTTTAGACATTATATAAGTTAATTTATTTATGACACAATGATGATGCAGTAATTAACTTATTAGTGAAATACTAAAATAATTAATATTATAAATACCAAAAAAAATATAATTTGAGACTTTTAATGAATTACACAAATTTTATTGGTTAATATGGGATGTTATTATTGATTAAATTAATTTGTTTCGAATTAATAAAGTTATTAAGACTTTAAAAAAATAAATTATTAAATACTGTCAAAATTTCCATAAAGGAGTTTTTAAAACAAATATTATATTATTAATTGATATAATATTCCTAAAAATATATGGTTCTACCAAAGGACTTATATGATGATAGGTATGTAATTAATTAACTACTTGGGGTTTTCTTGGCAGTTTATAGTAAGTTTATTAACCATATAATATAAAAATACAAAGAGACATGGTAAATGTCAAACTATTTAACTAAGAGTTAAATCTAAAAGATAAGGGTAAAATAGTGACCCAAACTTGTCTAAAACCTATTGGTTGAGTGTTTTTCGACCCATACCCACCTTAGACTTTAAATAATCCAGTTTGGAGCCATTATAAACCGAATATGACTTTATTATAAAATAATACTTTAAGTTTTTTCTAAAGAGCCCATCCTCCCCCTTATAAAAGAACACCACTTCTAACCAATTCCTCACACTTCTCAAGCCTTTTGACTTGTCCAAACGCTTCCCAATTAATATCTCTACATACCTATCCTCCTCCTAGAAGCCTTACCTTAGGCAGAAGGCACTTCAAGATTCCTTTTTGGTTCAAACCAAATGGAGTTACCCAAATTAAAGGTAACGATTTCTCTTAGCTTCCTTTCTTTTATTTTACTTCTCCAACCCCTAAACTCTTCTTATTTTTTTCTTTTGTAACAAAAAAAGTATCTTAAATATAAGAATATATTTTTATGAGAAGTATTCAAACTACACTTACACAAACCTCCATCTAATGGGTGAAAAACATAACGTTTCTATGGATCGCAACCAAACGCCTCACGAAAAAGACGATTGTTCAATTATCTCATACCGCCTCTCATGGTGGCCATTATAATGGAACTATAATTAAATATGATATTTATGATATTTATTTTATATATAAGCTTATTTAATTCCATTTTATAGAATTCCATTATTCGTCTCATGTTGTATACATATATATACGATAATTTCATTTTAGGAAGTGCAGACTACCGCCCCCTCAAAGTGATATGACTCATTCATACCATACATGGAACATATAAAGGATGGTGTAAATGAACTTAAGTAACATATATAAGATATTATATTATACTGGAAAAATAATATACCTATGTATAATTTGTTTTTTTTCCTTTTAAAATGAAAAATGAAATGGAAGTAGCTTTCGTGCGTACATACGGACTACCGTCTCCACGAACGCGATGAGATTCATTCCCCATCGTATCCATTCAAGACTAAATTTCATTTGATGATTAAAAATAATCTGTAAGGACTTGATATCATTATGGATATAAATAATATACAACCTATGGATAACAACCACGGTTTATGTAACAAAACATATAAAAAACGAGTAAGTTAACACCTAAAACGACGATAATACTAAAATATTATTAACAATGCAATATTAAAAGATCATATATGATATAATATTTATGTATATTATCCTTTTATAATTTTATAACAGTTATTTATCTATTATATAGGTGGTTAACCTACCCTTGACCAAGGAAAATTACAAGGTAAGGGTATATTTCAGAATCTCTTCATTATCCGAGGTTGTTTATACGTACTTATCTACTGGGGCCTCTTTATCATCCACATACATGTTTCATAAAAATATATTTCAAAACATTTTTACTTTTTACTAGACAATGGGTTAAAGTGATTTATACCCTTATGTGTTTTCAAAATAATATTTCCATCATTTTCCAAACAAGGTAATTTTTGAACTTTTTGATAAATTTAAGGTATGAATGTTTTTTTAACATATACGAGGGGTGCAGCTATTTTCTACCATTATAAACTCATCTACGTTTCCCTTACAATATTATAAGAATATTTTGAATTTAAATGTTTTATTTTATAATTATGTGACTTTTAAATTATTTCAATATGAATATTTTAAGAATTTGTGAAAGGTACTCTTTATCAAGATCAGAATTTTAAATGTTTTAAAGATTTATCTTTCTAAATATTTTTAATTAATGTTCGTGTTTACAAAATGATTTTAAGGATATATTTATATGTACATGAATGGTTTGAAATGATATTTCTTTTCAAATGTTTCAAAGTGGTATGGGACACTTTGATTCAAAACTCTCTTTTAAATTACTTCATAAATAAATGTGTGACTTTTAAATGATTAAAAAAAGAGATATTTTTCTCAAATAGTTTTTATTTCATCTATGTCAACATAGATTGATGGATTTTAAGCTTATTTGAAGTTGATTTATTATGATAAAAAACTTCCATATTTTATTGAAGGTTCTATGATATGTTTTACTGTGGATGTGTTATTTTTATACCAATCATGGTTTATGGAGAAAGTATTGACATTTCGTATGGTAGTTTTAATACGAATGATTATGTTAAGTTTAAACCTGTTCATATAAGGAATGTATTGGACTTAGTAAGTGACGGGTGGAGCCCGATATAGATCCTCGATGCATCGGTTGATCTCATGAGACAAACTAATGTCTTGGGACAAGGCCTTGACAAAATCTTATTTGTATTCTAGGCATGAGGCCTTGACTATGTCGTTATGATAGTCTGTAATTATGATTTCCATCATTATGAAAGTGGTTATTGATATTGCATGTGATTATTCGACTAGTAGAATATCCATGTGAATAAGTAAATGGAATTATTTCATTTTATTTTTTCCATATTATTCTGAAGTTCAAGTTTAGAAGGCTTTTGTTTTAGTTATACATTTCCTTAAATGTTTATGCTTATTTATGAATGTTTCTGCTATATTGTTATCCTTACTAAGCATCGAATCTCAACCCTTTCTATGTTTCATTTTTTCCAAGATTCCAAGAAGTGTATTGTGATTGATATGCAGGGTTAAGACAAGGGAATAATGGCATTCATAAAGGATTATTTATGTTGTTTTGTATGTTATAAAGTGTAATGTAACATTCATGTATGTAATCTATTTTCCAAGACTGCTAAACCGATCGGTTCTTCGGGACTTGATTCCTTGTAATCATGCCAATGTATTAAAATAATTCACCAACTCTGGGTAACTGAGGTCGGGGCGTTACAGTTAGTATCAGAGAAAGTTTATCAATAATCATGGAAGATAGATTTAGATAAACAATGATTAGAGCACATAGACCTAAGATAGAATTTGAGGATTAGTATAGAAGAAATTCCTATAATTTTGGTAATGTAGATAATTTGTGAGTTTTCCAAGAAAATACATCCCTGTCTGGATACGAGTAGGTAGAGGCGGCTCTGGAACAGATGTACCTAGGGGTAAACCCAAAAACACTGCTTTGAGCTAGACTCAAACAGGAACTGGTGCACGACAACGGGCCTTGCTGCACTCTTGGTTACGACACTCCTGGGGGATATGCTTAGGATAATTCTCACTTTCGTTACAAATCATTGTGAAGGGTTTATGAGTATATACTTCCTCAATAAAAAATCTTTATGATTATGGATTATATCCATAAACCATTCAATTTACGTTATGTATTTTACAAGTTTGGAATTATTGTAATTCATAAACTGACCTAGTTTATGCTATTGTATAGAAATTGCGCCCAGTAAAAGGAATGTGAACTCCAGCAATACTTATGATCCAAAGAGTAAGAAGGATCATATCATTCACAGTATTAAGCCAAAATTTAGAAGTGAAATAGTCTCCCATGTATTCTCAACATACGAAGAAATAGTATCATGTGTTAATAAGATAAGTAAAGAATTATCTGAGTCATATGGAATTGAAGGAAAACAAGAGAAGAAAAGGATGGAAGAGAGAAATATGGATAAATGGAATAGGGAAAAGAAAAATTTTCCCATATGTGATAACTGTGGGAAGAAACACCCTGGAACTTGCCTAAAGGGAATGGGAGTTTGTTATAAGTGTGGAGAAAAAGGACACCAAGTACGTGACTGTAAGGGTAAGAAAAAGATTTCAAATGTACAATGATTCATCTGCAAAGAGTTGGGACACTATGCGAACCAATGTCCAAATCATCAGAGTATGACCCAAATGATGATATTGTATAATAATCAAGTTATGATACTACCACAGATGAGGAGTAATGATTAGAGTTCTTATGTTGTTATTAAATAATTATGTCATTTGAGTGTTCTATCAATGATGTACTGGTTATAATAATTATGGAGTATATAAGGATTGTACTGCAGTAATATTTTATTAAGGACTTGAGATTGTGTGGAACCTAGAAAAGTGACTCAATATCAGATTAATTTTTTGGAAAATATATGGTTGAGAGAAAGATAAACCGTAATATGGTTCTGATACCGAGCTAGTGATTTTGGAATAATACATGATTGATTTGGATAAATTATATTGGATATTCTTGACTACTATGAAAGTGATTAATGATATTCCATCATTGTTTGAGTTTACAACATTTTTGGATAGAAGGAGTATATCTAGTATTCTATAATGAATAAGGGATCATGAATATAATTAATAAGGTTTTATGGTAATTCAGGATGTTGCAGTGTTTTTATAGAATACATGATGAACGTGTTCACATGTTCTTACGCAGAAAAAAGGATCTTCATTGTGTTTAACTTCCTTATAAATTTTGGATTGTGAGTTTGGACATAAGTATTTTGGATAATTATAGTTTGGGATTATTTTTGGATTGCCATAAAAGGACATCTCGGAGGTCAGGTGACAACCTGTCGCGTCCGGAAAGGTCGCGAGACTTGAACCCGCAACCGAAGGGCGACATGGGTGTATCACTTACCAATGGCCCACGTGATGTCCTGGATTGAATAATGTAGTATTTTTTTTAAAAATCTGGTAGATGAATTATAAATTCGTTTTTTTAAACCCTATACGAATAGGATAAATAGAATATTATTTTTATGTTCTATTATCTTTTAGAGTGAAAGATTTGTTTGTTGTAGAAATTCGTTAAAGGATGGGACTCTACTTGTCAAGTATATATTTTTCCTCTTCTCTTATTATAGGAAGAAATTAATTATTATACTTTAGTGAAGAGGTCTTAAAACAAAAATTTGTTATCCTAATACCATATGTTATTTTTGAACTGATGGTATTTTAAATCTTCATAGATTGATGAATTTAAGGCCCTCAATTTTACAATTTTTTGTGATTGATGACCTCAATCACTACCCATAAATATTTACGTTTTCCTCCAATTGTAAGTCTCTAATTACCACCAATGTTCTCCTAATCGAGATCATAATTTGGTGGTGACCCTTTCATTTTCTTTTTCCTCTTATTAAGACTAAATTTTATTAACTTAATTTCCGATGTGGGTTTTCCCAAAGGTATTTTCTATTTTCAACATTTTATTTTTGAATTTTTTGTTCAAATTGTGAGGATGCAATTTATTGAAGGAGGGAAGAATGTAACACCCCATTATTTCATAGAACGTTATTTCTTCAAAGTAATTCAATAACTTGCACTACACGTAACACCGAGTTCTAGTGCACCATGACATACCAAACAAGCCGTTCAAAAGTGGTTATGAATAGTATTAACTAAATTTTCAACTTTATATAATCCTTATAATTTTATAATCCATATTATGAGTTTCTTAGACATAATGTAAGAAAAAATACAATTTTTCAGATAAAAGAAGTATTTTTCAAAAAATGCAATTTTACCACCTTTTAATGGAAAAGCCTTTTTTAAATCCAATATTTGAAACTTTTATATATTAAATTTGACAAAATAAAAATCTTCTTTAGAATCGGGAAAAAATAATTTAGTTTCGATAAAGTTTTGGTGTTTTTCTGATAACTTTCATATTTGGGTGAATAGTGAAAAATACTATATTTTAACTGAAAACAACTTTTTAAATAAAAATAATTTATATTGTTAAATAATACATTTTAATGGTTTTTAAGTATAAATAGATTATATTTTTACCATTTAATCCAATTATCATCATTTTAAGTAATTTCACTTTGAAATTGGGCATAAACAAGTGTCAAACTTTTGGTATTTATTATTTCTTAAAAATACACCTTTTGATTTTGACAGCGGGAATTAATTTTGAATTAATAAATTCAAATTCTATGATTTTAATTTGGTAAAATAGAATTCATTATTGAATTCATAATATCAAAAATATCTTAGGGTGAATTTTTGGTATTTTTCTGAAAACTTTTAATTTTTGATGAATAGTGAAAAACACTCAGTTATAGTTTACAACTGAATTTTTATATAAATAATTATTAATTTTATTTTTAATTAAGGTCACCATAGATACATAATACTTATATAATTTCAATTTAATTCATTGGAGTTAGTTTAGAATAATTTTAGATATATTAAATTTTTATTGAACTTTTCACCGTCTTTTACCCACCTCCTAGGAGAATTTAGAAATTCCCATAAAACAAAGTTTTACAGCTTCTGTGAGTGGAATTTCGAAAATCTGTGATACAAGGTTAATATCAAAGAGTAAAATGTGTTTCAATGAGATGAAAATAAATTTTGGTGAATAGTAACTTTTTACTTTTATTTACCACCGTAAAAAGTAAATAGGGTAATTGAGGGTAAAAATAATATTATTATTACCCTAACACATGTCTTAATTCTATTGGATAAGTATAATTCGACCAAAAAATCTTATTAATAAAATATGAACCACTTTGGTCCACTTGGTTTAGATTAGGACATTTATTATTATTTAATTCAAAGAAGAGTTAAAAGAGTTAAAATCAAAGTTTAAAAACTAAAACAGTTTTAATATAGGGTTATACATAATATAAATTCGATTATAAAAATTAATTAGAAAGCTAAAAATATTTCCTACATAATGGTATTTTATTTATAATTTTTAGACATTAAATAATTTAATTTATTTATGACACAATGATGATGCAGTAATTACCTTATTAGTGAAATATTAAAATAATTGATATTATAAATACCCAAATAAATATAATTTGAGACTTTAAATGAATTCCAAGAATTTTATTGGTTATTATGACATTTTAGGATTTATTAAATGAATTTGGTTTCAATTAATAAGGTTATTAAGACAAACAAAAATCAATTATTAAATAGTGTCAAAATTGACATAAAGGAGTTTTTAAAACAATTATTATATTATTAATTGATATAATATTCCCAAAAATATAAGGTTAGTTAAAAGGAAATATATGATGATAGTTATGTCATTAATGAACCACTTGGGGTTCTCTTGGCAGTTTATAGTATGTTTATTAACCATATAATATAAAAATACAAAGAGACATGGTAAATGTCAAACTATTTAACTAAGAGTTAAATATAAAAGACAAGGGTAAAATAGTGACCCAAACATGCCTAAAACCTATTGGTAGAGTTCTGTTCGACCCATAAACACATTATACTTTAAATAATCATTTTTGGAGCCATTATTATCCGAATATGAATTTTTTATAAAATAATACTTTAAGTTTATCCTAAAGACCCCTCATCTCCCTTATAAAAGGACACCACTTCTAACCAATTCCCCACACCTCTCAAGAATTTTTCCTTATCCAACCTCTACCCTATTAATCTCCCTACATACCTCTCCTCCTCCTAAAAGCCTTACCTTAGGAATAAGGATCTTCAAGATTCCTGTTTTGTTCAAACCAAAGGGATTTACCCAAATTAAAGGTAATAATTTCTCTTAGCTTCTTTTCTTTTATTTTACATCTCCAACCCCTGAACTCTTCTTATTCTTTTATTATGTAACAAAACCAGTATCATAAATATACTAGGATATTTTTATGAGAATTATTCAATCTAAACTTACACACACCTCCATCTAATGGGTGAAGAACATAATGTTTCTGTGGATGGCAACCAAACGCCTCACGAAAAGATGATTGTTCAATTATCTCCTACCACCTCTCATGGTGGCCAATATGATGGAACTATAATTAAATATGATATTAAAGATATTTATTTTATATATAAGTTTCTGTAATTACATTTTATAGCAAACCATTATTTGTTTCATGTTTTATATATATATATGCGATAATTTCATTTGGGGAAGTGCGGACTACCGCCCCCTCAATGTGATATAACTCGTTCATACCATACATAGAATGTATAAAGGATGGTATTAATGAACTTAAGTAACATATATAAAATATTATATTATACTGGAACAATAATATAACTATTTATCATTTTTTTTTATTCCTTTTAAAATGAAAAATGAAATGTAAGTAGCGTTCGTGCGTACATATGGAGTACCGTCTCCACGAACGTGATTAGATTTATTCCCCATTGTATCCATTCAAGACTAATTTTCATTTTATGATTAAAAATAATTTTTAAGGACTTAATATCATTATGGATATAAATAATATACAACCTATGGATAAAGAAACGGTTTATGTAACAAAACCTTTAAAAAACGAGTAAGTGAACACCCGAAATGACGATAATACTAAAATATTATTAACAAAGAAATATTAAAAGATCATATATGATATCATATTTATGTATATGATTATTGTATAATTTAATAACAATGATTCAACTATTATACAGGTGGTTAACCTAACCTTGACCAAGGAAAAGTACAAGGTAAGGGTTTATTTCACAATCTCTTCATTATCTGAGGTTCTTTATACGTAGTTATCTACTGGGACATCTTTATCATCCACATCCATGTTTCATAAAAATATATTTCAAAAAAAATTACTTTTTACTAGAAGATGGGTTAAATTCATTTATACCCTTATTTATTTTGAAATGAATATTTTTATCTTTTTCCTAACAAGGTACTTTTTGACCTTTTCGACAAATTTATGGTACGAATGTTTTTTTAACTTATATGGCGGGTGCAACTATTTTCTACCATTATAAACTTGTGGAAGCTTACCTTACAAGCTTATAAGAATATTTTGAATGTAAATTTTTTATTTTATAATTATGTGACTTTTAAATGATTTCAAAATGAATATTTTAAGAATTTGTGAAAGTTACTCTTTATCAAGATTAGAATTTTAAATGTTTTAAAGATTTATCTTTCTAAATATTATTAATTAATGTTAGTGTTTTTCAAATGATTTTAAGGATTTATTTATATGGAAATGAATGTTTTGAAATGATATTTATTTTCAAATGTTTCAAAGTGGTATGGGACACTTTGATTCAAAAATCTCTTTTAAATTACTTCCTTAATGAATTTGTGACTTTTAAATGATTAAAAAAAAGAGATATTTCTCTCAAACAGTTTTAATTTCATCTATGTCAATATCCTTTGATGGATTTTAAGCTTTTTTGAAGATGATTTATTATAATACAAAACTTCCATATTGTGTTGAAGATTTTCTGATATGTTTGACTCTGGATGTGTTATTTTTTTACCATTCATGGTTTATGGAGAAAGTATTGACATTTCATATGATAGTTTTAATACGAATGATTTTGTTATGTTTAAACCTTTTCATATGAGGAATGCGTTGGACTTAGTAAGTGACGGGTGGAGCCCTCTATAGCTCCTCGATGCATCGGTAGGTCTCATGAGAAAAACTAGTGTCTTGGAACAAGGCCTTGACTAAATCTTATTTGTAGTCTTGGAATGAGGCCCTGACTATGTGGTTATGATAGTATGTCATTATGTATTCCATCATTATGAAAGTTGTTATTGATATTTCGTGTGATTATTCGACTAGTAGAATATCCATGATAATAAGTAAATGGAATTGTTTCATTTTATTTTTTCCATATTATACTGACGTTCAAGATTAAAAGGATTTTTTTAGTTATACATTGCCTTAAATGTTTATGCTTATTTATGAACATTTCCGCTATATTGTTATCCTTACTGATCATCTGAGCTCACCCCTTTCTATGTTTTATTTTTTCCTAGGATTCCAAGAAGTGTATTTTGATTGATATGCAGGGTTAAGCCAAGGGAATAATGGCGTACATAAAGGATTATTTATGTTTTTTTGTATGTTATAAAGTGTAATGTAACATTCATGTATGTAATCTATTTTCCAAGACTGCTAAACTAATCAGTCCTTCGAGACTCGATTCCTTGTAATCATGCCAATGTATTAAAATAATGGACGGACTCTGGGTAACTTGGGTCATGGCATTATAGTTGGTATCAGAGAAGGTTTAACAATAACCTTAGAAGCTAGATTTAGATAAATTCTTATTAGAGAACATATACCTAAGACAGACTTTGAGGATTAGTATAGAAGAAATTCCTATAATTTTAGTAATGTAGAGAATTTGTGAGTTTTCCAAGCAAATACATCCCTACCTGGATACGAGCAGGTAGAGGAGTCTCTGGCACAGATGTACCTAGGGGTAAAACCCGAAAACACCCCTTTGAGCTAGACTCGAACGAGAGCTGGTGCACGACAACGAGCCTTTCTGCACTATTGGTTACGACACTCCTGGGGGACATGCTTAGGATAATTCTCATTTTATTTACAAATAATTATGAAGGGTTTATGAGTATATACTTCCTCAATGAAAAGGTCTTTATTATTATGGATTATATCCATAAACCGTTCAATTTACGTTACGTATTTTACAAGTTTGGAGTTACTGTAATTCATAAATTGACCTAGTTTATGCTATTGTATAGAAATGGCGCTTAGTAGAAGGAATGTGAACTACAGAAATACATATGATACAAAGAGTAATAAGGATCATATCATTCATAGTATTAAGCCAACATTTAGAAGGGAAATAGTCTCCTATGTATTCTTAACATATGAAGAAATAGTATCATGTGTTAATAAGATATTTAATTAATTATCTGAGTCATATGGAATTGAAGGAAAGAAAGAGAAGAAAAGGATGGAAGAGTGAAAGATGGATAAATGGAATAGGGAAAGATGATTTTTCCCATATGTGATAACAGTGGGAAAAAACACCCTAGAGATTTCTTGAAGGGAATGAGAGTTTGTTATAAGTGTGGGAAAAAGGACACCAAGTACGTGAATGTAAGGGTAAGAAAAAGGTTTCAAATGTACAATGCTTTATCTACAAGGAGTTGGGACACTATACGAACCAATGTCCAAATAATTAGAGTATGCCCCAAATGATGCTATTGTATAAAAAACAAGTTATGATACTACCATAGATAAGGAGGAATGATTAGAGTTATTATTTTATTAAATAATTATTTTATTTGAGTGTTGTATCAATGATGTACTGGATATAATAATTATGGATTATATAAGGATTGTACTACATTACTATTTTATTAAGGACTTGAGATTGTGTGGAACCAAGAAAAGTGACTCAATAGCATGTTAAATGTTTCTAAAATATATGGTTGAGATAAAGATAAACCATAATATGGTTCTGATACCGAGGTAATGATTTTGGAATAATACATGATTGTTTTGGATAAATTATATTGGATATTCTTGACTACCATGAAAGTGATTTATGATATTCCATCATTGATTGAGTTTACAATATATTTGGATAGAAGGAATATATCCAGTATTCTATAAGGAATAAGGGATCATGAATGTAATCAATAAGGTTTTACGGTAATTTAGGATGTTATAGTGTTTTTAAAGAATACATGATGAACATGTTCACATGTTATTACGCGGAAAAAAGAATCTTCATTGTGTTTAAAATCCTTATAAGTTTTGTATTGTGAGTTTGGATAGATGAATTTTGGATAATTCTAGTTTGAGATTATTTTTGGATTGCCATAAAAGGACCACCCAGTGGTCGGGCGACAACCTGTCGCGTCCGGAAAGGCCACGAGACTTGAACCCGCAACCGAAAGGTGACAAGGGTGTATCACCTGCCACTGGCCCATGTGATGTACTGGATTGAATAATGTAGTATTTTTTTTATAAAAAATCTGGTAGATGAATTATCAATTAATTTTTTTGAAACCCTATACGAATAGGATAAATATAATATTATTTTTATGTTCTATTATATTTTAGAGTGAAAGATAAGTTTGTTGTAGAAATTAGTTAAAGGATGGGACTCTACTTGTCAAGTATATATTTTTCTTCTTCTCTTATTCTATGAAGAAATTAATTCTTATACTTTAGTGAAGGGATATTAAAACAAAAAATGTGTTATCCTAATAGAATATGTTTTGTTGAACCGATGGTATTTTAAATCATCATAGATTGATGAATTTAAGGCTCTCAATTTTACACTTGTTTGTGATTGATGACCTCAATCACTACCTATAAATATTTACGTTTTCCCTCCAATTATATGTCTCTAATTTCCACCAATGTTCTCCTAATCGAGATCATAATTTGGTGGTGACCCTTTCATTTTCATTTTCCTCTTATTAAGACAAAATTTTATTTACCTAATTTCCGATGTGGGTTTTCCCAAAGGTATTTTTCATTTTCAACATTTTATTTTCGATTTTTTTTTCAAATTATGAGGAAGGAATTTATTGAAGGAGGGAATAATGTAACACACCAAGATTTCATAGTACGTTATATCTTCAAAGTAATTCAACAACTTTCACTTCACGCAACACCGAGTTCTAGTGCACCAAGACTTACCAAACAAGCCGTTCAAAAGCGGATATGAATAGTATTAACTAAAATTTTAACTTCATATAATCGTTATAATTTTAGAATCCATATTAAGAGTTTCTTAGACATAATGTAAGAACAAATACATTTTTTCAGATAAAAGAAGTATTTTTCAAAAAAATGCAATTTTACCACATTTTAATGGAGTGACCTTTTTAAATCCAATATTTGAAACTTTTATATATTAAATTTCAAAAAATAAACTTCTTATTTAGAATTGGGACATAAGAATTTAGTTTCGATAAGGTTTTGGTGTTTTTCTGATAACTTTCATATTTGGGTGAATAGTGAAAAATACTATATTTTAATTGAAAACAACTTTTTAAATCAAAATAATTTATATTGTAAAATTATAAATTTTCATGTTTTGGAAGTATAAATAGATTATATTTTTACCATTTAATCCAATGATGGTCATTTTAAGTAATTTCACTTTGAAATTGGACATAAACAAGCGTTAAACTTTTGGTAGTTATTATTTCTTAAAAATACGCCTTCTGGTTTTGACAGCGGGAATTAATTTTAAATTAATAAATTCAACTTCTATATTTTTAATTTGGAAAAATATATTTAATTATTGAATTCGGAATATCAAAATTATCTTAGGGTGAATATTTGGTATTTTTCTGAAAACTTTTAATTTTTGATGAATAGTGAAAAACACAGAGTTATAGTTTAAAACTGAATTTTTATTTAAATAATTATTTATTTTATTTTTAATTAAGGTCAAAATAGATACATAATACCTATATAAGTTCAATTTAATTCATTGGAGTTAGTTTAGAATAATTTTAGATATATAAAAATTTTATTGAAATTTTCACTGTCTTTTACCCACCTCCTAGGAGAATTTCGAAATTCACATAAAACATAATTTTACTGCTTATTGGAGTGGAATTTCAAAAATCTGAGATACACTGTTAATATCAAGGAGTAAAATGTGGTTCAATGAGAATAAAATAATTTTTTGTGAATAGTAACTTTTTACTTTTATTTACCACGGTAAAAATTAAATAGGGTAATTAAGGGTAAAAATGATTTTATTGTTACCCTAACAGATGTCCTAATTCTATTGGATAAGTATAATTCGACCAAAAACAACCTTAGGAATAAAATATGAACCTCTTTGGTCCACTTGGATTAGATTAGGACATTTATTATTATTTAATTCAAAGAAGAGTTAAAAGAGTTAAAATCAAAGTTTAATAACTAAATGATTTTTAATATAGGGTTATACATAATATAAATTATATTATAAATATTAATTATAAATATAAAACGATTTCCTACATAATGGTATTTTATTTATAATTTTTAGACCTTAAATATATTAATTTATTTATGACACAATGATGATGTAGTAATTACCTTATTAGTGAAATATTAAAATAATTGATATTATAAATACCCAAAAAAATATAATTTGAGACTTGTAATGAATTACACTAAATATATTGGTTAATATGAGATTTTAGGATTGATTAAATGAATTTTCTTCGAATTAATAAATTTATTAAAACATTAAAAAAGTCAATTATTAAATAGTGTCAAAATTGACATAAAGGAGTTTTTTTAAAAAATAGTATATTATTAATTGATATAAAAATTATAAGAATCTATGTATCTACCAAAGGAATTATATGATGATATTTATTTCATTAATGAACCACTCGGGGTTCTCTTGGTAGTTTATAGTATGTTTATTAACCATATAATATAAAAATACAAAGAGACATGGTAAATGTAAAACTATTTAACTAAGAGTTAAATCTAAACGATAAGGGTAAAATAGTGACCCAAACTTGTCTAAAACCTATTGGTTGAGTGGTTTTAGACCCATACCCACCTTAGAATTAAAATAATGCAGTTTGGAGCCATTATAAACCGAATATGAATTTATTATAAAATAATACTTTAAGGTTTTCCTAAAGAGCCCCTCTTCCCCCTTATAAAAGGACACCACTTCTAACCAATTCTTCACACCTATAAAAACTTTTGGCTCATCCAAAATCTGACCAATTAATCTCCCTACATCACTCCCCTCCTCCAAGAATCCTTACCTTATGCAGAAGGCACTTCATGATTCCTTTTTGGTTCAAACCAAAGGGAGTTTCCAAAATTATAGGTAACGATTTCTCTTAGCTTATTTTCTTTTATTTTACATATCTAACTCCTAAACTCTACTTATTCTTTTCTTTTGTAACAAAAACAGTATCCTAAATATACTAGGATACTATTATGAGAAGTATTAAAACTATACTTATGCACACCTCCATCTAATGGATGAAGAACATAATGTTTCTGTGGATGGAAATCAAACGCCTCACAAAAAGATGATTGTTCAATTATATCCTACCGCCTCTCATGGTGGCCATTATGATGGAAATATAACTAAATATGATATTAATGATATTTATTTTATATATAAGCTTCTTTAATTCCATTTTATACCATACCATTATTCGTTTCATGTTTTATATATATATATATATATATGATAATTTCATTTGAGGAAGTGTGGACTACCGCCCCCTCAAAGTGCTATGACTCGTTCATACCATACATGGAACGTATAAAGGATGGTGTTAATGAACTTAAGTAACATATATAAGATATTATATTATACTGGAACAATAATATACCTATGTATCATTTGGTTTTGATTCCTTTTAAAATGAAAAATGAAATGGAAGTATCGTTCGTGCGTACGTACGGACTACCGTCTCCACGAATGTGATGAGATTCATTCCCCATCGTATCCATTCAAGAATAATTTTCATTTTATGATTAAAAATAATTTTTAAGGACTTTATATCATTCTGAATTTAAATAACATACAACCTATGGATAACAACCATGGTTTATATAACAAAACATATAAAAAAACGAGTAAGTGAACACCCGAAATGATGATAATACTAAAATATTATTAACAAAGCAATATTAAAAGATCATATATGATATCATATTTATGTATATGATTCTTGTATAATTTAAAAACAATGATTTAACTATTATACCGGAGTTCAAACTACCCTTGACCAAGGAAAAGTACAAGGTAAGGGTTTATTTCACAATATCTTAATTATCTGAGGTTGTTTATACATAATTTTCTACTGGGGCATCTTTATCATCCACATCCATGTTTCATAAAAATATATTTCAAAACATTTTTACTATTTACTAGAAAATGGGTTAAATTAATTTATACCCTTATGTGTTTTGAAATGAATATTTCTGTCATTTTTAAAACAAGGTACTTTTTGACTTTTTCGACAAATTTAAGGTAAGAATGTTTTTTAACTTATACGGAAGGTGCAGCTATTTTATACCGTTATAAACTCGTCGAAGCTTCCCTTACAAGATTATAAGAATATTTTGAATGTAAATGTTTTATTTTATAATTATGTGACTTTTAAATGATTTCAAAATGAATATTTTAAGAATTTGTGAAAGGTACTCTTTATAAAGATCAGAATTTTAAAAGTTTTAAAGATTTATCTTTCTAAATATTTTTAATTAATGTTCATGTTTTCAAAATGATTTTAAGGATTTATTTATATGGATGTGAATGTTTTGAAATGATATTTCTTTTTAAATGTTTCAAAGTGGTATGAGACACTTTGATTCAAAAATCTCTTTTAAATTATGTCCTTAATAAATTAGTGACTTTTAAATGATTTAAAAAAAAGAGATATTTCTCTCAAAGAGTTTTGATTTCATCTATGTCAACATCCTTTTATGGATTTTATGTTTTTTTGAAGTTGATTAATTATGATACAAAATTTCCATATTGTATTGAAGGTTTTGTGATATGTTTGACTGTGGATGTGTTGTTTTAATACCATTCATGGTTTATGGAGAAAGTATTGACATTTCATATGCTAGTTTTAATACGAATGATTAGGTTATGTTTAAAGCTGTTCATATGAGGAATGCATTGGACTTAGTAAGTGATGGGTGGAGCCTGCTATAGCTCCTTTATGCATCGGTAGGTCTCATGATACAAACTAGTGTCTTGGCACAAGGCCTTGACAAAATCTTATTTGTAGTCTTGGCACAAGGCCTAGACTATGTGGTTATGATAGTCTGGCATTATGAATTCCATCATTATGAAAGTGGTTATTGATATTGCATGTGATTATTATACTAGTATAATATCAATGTGAATAAGTAAATGGAATTAGTTCATATAATTTTCTCCATATTATGCTGAAGTTCAAGTTTAAAAGGCTTTTGTTTTAGTTATACATTGCCTTAAATGTTTATGCTTATTTATGAAAGTTTCCACTATATTGTTATCCTTACTGAGTATCTGAGCTCACCCCTTTCTATGTTTTATTTTCCCCTGGATTCCAAGAAGTGTATTGTGATTGATATGTAGGGTTAATCCAAGGGAATAATGGCGTTCATAAAGGATTATTTATGTTGTTTTGTATGTTATAAAGTGTAATATAAGATTCATGTATGTAATCTATTTTCCAAGACTGCTAAAACGATCTGTCCTTCGGGACATGATTCCTTGTAATCATGCCAATGTATTAAAATAATGCACTGACTCTAGTTAACTGGGGTCGGGGCGTTACAATCATCAGCAAAAAAAAGTTTTCCAACTTGAGGAGAGGCATCCATAGTAGTGAGTCATTGAAGATGAAGCTGAATGGAGTCCAAACCTATCAATCTAAGATCAAAAAATTTAAATATTTATCTCAATAGTTTCGAAGTAGTGGTGCAAGATAAGAACAGGTGGTCAACATCCTCTCTGTGTTGATTACACATACGACATTTAGAACAATGTTGGATACCAAATAATTGAAGATAGAAATTAGTGGGAAATCTATTGTGGGCTATTCTAAAGAATAGTGTGAATCTGTAGGGTCTATCCCATGGCTTGTTAAAGTGTTTTAACCAAGAAAAATCATGGGTAGTATTACATAAATTATGATTTTAGAAATGTTTAGAGTTTAGAAAACCTTTATGATCTGGTTGCCAAACCAAAAAATCTTCATTGTGTACAAAAGGTTAATAGGTATTTATAGTATTGACCTCATTTGGGAAATTCATATCTGAAGAGAGTAGGAAGTTATTTAGAGTGATATTAATATCATTAGATAAATTCATGGGATCATTCATAGAGAAAAGTGGGTAACCATTATAGTTATCCAAAAAAATATTCATAGATTATTCTTTATTAAGAATCCATCTATAGTGAGACATGATTTGAAAAAATGAGTGTTTATAGAAGGCCAGATATAAGATTCCATGTACAAATTCTTACCTTTTCATATATTGTTATAAAAAATTCTACTAAGGCAATTCAAAGATGATGAATTATTGTTTATAAGATTCCATGTGATTTTATATTGAAGGGTATAATTAAAAAATGAAAAGGTTCTTAATATTGAGTCCACCATTGTCAAAGGGTTAACAAAAATTATTCCAAGGGATAGTGACAAGTTTCCTCTCAAGAGCGCTTCCACACCAGACAATGTTTTATGTTCTACTCCTAATCTTTTTTATTAGTTCCATAGTCCATTTATAAACTATCATGGAGTAAATCATTTTAGAAACAATTGTGTACTTGAGAATAAAAAGATGGCTTTCCATTGATAATGATTTTCCTTTCCAAGCAGAGAGCTGATTATTAATTTGGTAAACTATATTTGAGAATTTATTTTAGGATTTTTATAGAAGACTGTAACTCCAATGTACATGAATGGGAGGTATCCTTATTTTATACCAATTTCATTTATAATACTTGTTTTTTTAGATATAGGAAAAAAATTTCCAATGAAAATGGAGGATTTCTTTGAGTTTATGGATTTTCCTGACACCTATTCAAAGTGAGGTAGGTAATCTTTTTGATTTTTGATGTTCTATTAGTCCCATTAAAGGAATAAATTAATATCATCTACATACAAGAGGTGAGAGGGAATAATCATGATTATAGAGGCAATTATGGGATTAATTTGACATTGGTTAACCATTTTGCTGATAATTCTGCTAAGGTAGTCCTTAGAAATAACAAAAATTATGTAAGATAGAAGATCCCCATATCTAAAACCTTTTTTGCATTTCAAATATCACTTTGGATCACCATTTATCAAAATAAATGTGTGTAGAACTAAAATGATATTTAATTTTTGTAACAAAAATGTCACTAAAAGACAAACTTTTTGAGGACCCTAAAAATAAATCTCCAGTACATGGTGTCAAAAGATTTTCAAATGTCAAGATTAATGGAAATATTTCCTCCTCTATTATTATTTTTTAGCAATTTTTTACTTTCATAGGCATGGTAGATGCAGTCTTGGATGTTTCTTCCCCTAAAGAAGCTAGACTCATTCCATAAGAAAATTTTCCTAGAAATAGGATCATGATTATTAGCTAAATGGTTAGTGATGATTTTATTAATAGATTTATTTAGAGAAATGGGACTGTAGATGTAATTCCCCGACCCCAGTTACCCAAAGTCGTTGCATTATTTTAATAAATTGTAATGATTACAAGGAATCAAGTCCTGAAGGACCGATCAGTTTAGCAGTCTTGGAAAATAGATTACATAAATGAATGTTACATTACGTAATAAAATGAAAAATAGAAACAACATTGTATCTATTGAACACATTCATATCCCTTAGATTATCCCTATAGGTCTTTCATAATATACTTCTTCGCATCCTGGGAAAAATAAAACATAGAAATGGGCGAGATCAGATGCCGAGTAAGGATAACAATACAGCAGAAACTTTCTTAAATAAGAATTAACATTTAAGGAAATGTATAAAACTAAAAAATAAATTTAAACATAAACATCCACATAATATAGAAAATATAAATCAAATACTTCCATTTACTTATTCACATGCATATTCTACTAGTTGAATAATCACAAGTAATATCAATTGCTAATTTCATAAGGATGGAAAGAAAAATGCCAAACATCATGACCACATAGTCAACGATTTGTGCCAAGACTACAAATAATATTTTTTTGAGGCCTTATTCCAAGACACTAGTTTGTCTCATGAGATCTACCGATGCATCAAGGAGTTATAGCGGTCTCCACCCGTCACTTACTAAGTCCAATTAATTCCTCATATGAAAAGGTTTAAAAATAACATAAACATTAGTATTAAAACTAGCATACAAAATTTCAATACATTATCCATAAAACATGAATGGTATAAAACTAACACATCCATAGTCAAACATATCATAAAACCTTCAATACAATATGGAAGATTTGTATCATAATAAATCAACCTTGATTAATAATAATATCTCTTAAAGGATGTTGACATAGTTTAAAATGATCAGTAAAAATCAATGATAGAAATATCCTTTTTCATGAAATAATTTAAAAGTAATATATAAAGGAATTAATTTAAAATATATTTTTGAATAAAAGTGTCCCATACCACTTTGAATCTTTTGAAAGGGATTAACGTTTTAAAATATTCATGTCCATATAAATAAATCCTTAAAACCATTTTGAAAACATTTTCATTAATGAGAAAGGTATAAGGGAATAAATCATTAAAACATTTAGAATAATGTTTTAGTAAAAAGTACCTTAAAAATAATCCCTCTGAAAACTCTTTTATGAAACAAGTACATGGATAATAAATATGTCCCAGTAGATACTTACATAAAAACAACCTCGAATAATAAATAGATTGTGAAATTAACCCTGACCTTGCACTTTCCTTTGGTCGAGGGTACATTTAACCTCTTGTATAATCACCATAGTATGTTATTAAATTATACTAGAACCGTATTCATATTTATTATATCATACATGATACATTTATGATTTTATACTACCCATTTCATAATTATTTCCATGTTAAATTAACATTTTGGGTAATAATCGCTTTCATTATCATTCATGTTTTAACTTGTTATTCTTGATCGTATCATTTAGATCATGATTTAAATACTTATTGAATATAAACCTTGATTTATATATCAAATATATTTAGAATACAAATATTTATAATAAATATATATATGAAATGGAAGGCACTGTGTATGGAGACGGTAGGATGTACGTAAGCATAAACGTTGTTTCCATTTTAATATCATATTGAATTGAAGTATGTGAATAAGATATATGTAAGTATATATATATATATATCTAGTAGAATTATTATTTCATATATTAAATACTTATTAATAATATATATTTTTATAATCATCATTTAGTGGTGAACGTGGGAATGAATCTCAACACATCGTGGAGACGGTAATCTGTACGCATGCACGAGCGACAATATCATTATATTGATGGTGAAATCTTATGTAATTGGATGGTATATCATATTTAAATAATAATTAACAAGCTATATTTATTATTTTCATCAGTTATACTCATTATTATACCCATCAAAATAATGAAGTGTTTGAATAAAAAACAACACCATGATGTGGAGACGGTAATCCGTATGTACGCACGTATGGTGACTTTATCATTTATAGGATGGATAGAATAACGAATATTATTGTACCATATTTATAATAACATCATAGTTTTTAGTAGGTAATGGAGTTATTATTTTGGTATGGAAACAATAATGAAAGAGGAAGTGGAAGAAGAAAAGAACTTGAAAGAAGGTGGTGAAATTATTACCTATTCTTTAGGTGTTTACTTTTGAGTTGATCAAAAGGTCTCCTTATGTTAGATTTTTTATCAAATTAATGACTCTATGTTTATGTTAGGGAATTTGGGAGGATAGTAGGGTAGGTTTTGGCTGATCCAAATGGCTTTGGAGGTGTGATTTTGAGAGAAGGGGAAGTGCCCTTTTATAAGATTGGTGATGGTCACATTAGGAAAAGATTAAAATATTAATTTATTATATAGTCATATTCTGTTTATAATGGATAAAAATGAATTTATTTAGAGACTTAGGTGGTTATGGGTCTAATTCATTTCAAACAATAGGTTTTAAACATTTTTAGGTTACCATTTGAAACTTATCTTTTTGATTTATCTATTTGTTAAATAGTTTTACTTTTACCATGTCTTTATGTTTCATACACAATATGGTTAATAAACTTACTCTAACCTTACTAGAGGACCTCAAGTGGTTCATTAATGACATATATAATATTATTTTATCCCTTTGGCCGAACCTTATATTTTTAGGAATATTATATCAACCAATAATATAGTATTTGTTTTAAAAATTAATTTATGTACATTTTGACACTATTTTGTTTTTTTGTGAAAGTCATAACAACCTTATCACTTAGAAAAAAATTTATATAATCAACCCTAACATGTCATATTAACATATCAAATTCTTTTTTGCCATTAAAACCTTTATATTCTATTTATTTTAATATTTATTATATAAATTATTTTAATATTTCATTAAGAGGGTAATTACTGCATCATTATTGTGTTATAAATAAATTTAATTCTTAAATTCTTAAAAAATAAAAATAAAATACCATTATGTAAGAAATATTTTTATATTTATAATGAATATTTATAGTCTAATTTATCTTATGTATAATCTTATATTAAAAATATTTTAGTTAATAAACATTGAATTTAACACTTTAAACTCTTCTTTAAATAAAATAATAATAAATGTCCTAATCCAATCCAAGTTGACCTAAAGGATCATATTTTATTTCTAAGGTTGTTTTGGTCGAATTAAACTTATCCAATATAAATAGTACAAGTGTTAGTGTAATTATAATATCATTTTTATCTTTAGTTACCTTATTTACTTTTAATCGTGGTAATAAAAGTCAAAATTTACTATTCACCAAAAAATTATTTTCATCTTATTGAATCAAATTTTACTTACTGATGTCAACCATGTCTCTCTAATTTTTCAAATTCAACTCACAGAAGCAGAAAAATTATGTTTTATGCAAATTTGCTAATGTGCCTATAAGGTGGGTAAAAGAGGTTAAAAGGTTAAATATAATTTTATACATCTAATTTTATTATAAAATGACAATAATGAATTAAAATGAACATATATAGGTATTATATATCTATTTTTACTTAAAATAAATTTAAATAAATAATTATCTAAAAAAAGTTGGTTTTAAATAATAATGCAGTGTCTTTCACTATTTATCAAAAATGTAAAGTTTTCAGAAAAATACAAAATATTTACCCTAATATAATTTTGATATTATGAATTCAAAAATGATGTTTATTTTACCAATTTAAAAACATAAAATTTTCATTTATTAATTTATAATTAATTCCCAATGTTAAAACCCAAAAGTGGTTTTTAAAAAAGTAAAATCTATCAAAAGATTGACATGTGCTTGTGTCAAATTTAAATGTGAAATTACTTATAATTACATATATTGTATTAAATGATAAAAATATAATCTAATTATAATTCAAAAACTTTAAAATTCATAATTTAACACTAAAAATTATTTTGATTAAAAAGGTTGTTTTCAATTAAAACATAGAATTTGTCACTATTCATCAAAATATGAAAGTTATCAGAAAAGTACCAAAAAATTATCCAGACAAAAATTTTATGCCCATATTCTAAAGAATAATTTAATTTCATTAAATTGAATACATAATACTGTCAAATATTGGTTTTAAGAAAAGGTTCGCCACTAAAAGGCTGTAAAATTGTATTTTTTGAAAAATACTTCTTTTATCTGGAAAAAAATGAATTTTTTCTTATATTAGGTCTAATATACACAAAATATGGATGTTAAAATTATATATAGTATATTAGATTCATAATGTAGTTAATAATATTGATAACCGCTTTTTGAACGGCTAGTTTGGTAAGTTGTGGTGCGCTTGAACTCGGTGTTTCATGTAGCGCAAGCTATTGAATTACTTTAATGAGATAACGTACTATGAAATATTGGGGTGTTACATTCAACCCTCCTTCTATAAATTTCATCCTCACAATTTGAAATTTTTCTTCAAAAATAAAATGTTAAAAATAGAAAAATACCTTTGTTGAAAACTCACATCAGAAATAGGGTTAATAAAATTTATTCTTATTAAGAGGGAAAGGGAATGAAAAGTCACCACCAAATTATGATCTCTATTAAGAGAAAATTTGTGGCAATTAGAGACACATAATTGGAGGGAAGATGAAAATATTTATAGGGAGTGGTTGAGGTCATCAATCACATACATGTGTAAAATTAAAGGCCACAGCGCCATCAATCTATGATGATTAAAAATATCGTTAGTTCAACAAAACAGAATGAGTTATGATAACACATTTTTGTTTTTAAGATCCATTCCCTCAAGTTTAAGAATTAATTTATTCATATAATAAGATGAAAAAAATATAATTTACAAGTAGAGTTTCATCCTTCAACTAATTACTACCACAGACTCATCTTTCACTCCAAAAGATAATAGAATTCAAAAATATTCTATTTATCCTAATCGTATAGGGTTCCAAAATAATGAATTTTTAATTAATTTTATAGACTATTTAAAAAAAATCATTATACAAACCATGAAATCACGTATACTATTGGTAGGTGATCCACCCTTATCTCCCTTCAGTTGGGGGTTCAAGTCTCGTATCCTTTCCAGACACGATGGGTTGTCGCTGACCTCCGGGTTGTCCTTTTTATGAAAATCCACAAATAATCTCACAAAATGATTTAACCTTAACAATTGTATCTAATTTAAAACTTAATTGATTCCAACCTTCAGACTTATCCAAAATACTTCTATCCAAACTCACAGTCCAAAATTTGTAAGGATAGTAAACACAATGAAGTTCCTTTTTGCCACATAATATAACATGTTAATACCTTCATCATGTATTATTTTAAAACACTGTAACACCCTAAATTACCATAAAACCTTATTGATTACATTCTTTCTCCCTTGTTCCTTATATAATAATGGATATACTTCTTCTATCCAATTTTTTTAAAAATCCAACAATGATGGAATATACAAATCACTAATCAGTTTCAAGGTAGTGAAGAATATCCACTATAATTTATCCAAATCAATCATATATTATTCCAAAATCACTACCTCAGTATCAGAACCATATTATGGTTTATCTTTCTCTCAACCATATATTTTCCAAAAAAAGAACCTCTTATTGAGTCACTTTTCTTGGTTCCACACAATCTCAATTCCTTAATGAAATAGTACTACAGTACAATCCTTATATACTCTATAATTCTTATAACATGTACATATTTAATACAATACTCAAATGACACAATACTTTAATAAAAACATAATAAATATATTCATTCATCTTCATCTTCGATAGTATCATAACTAGATTATTATCCAATATCTGCATTTGGGGTATACTCTGATGATTTGGAAATTGATTCGCATTGTGTCTCAACTCCTTGCAGATGAATCATTGTACATTTGAAACATTTTTCTTACCCTTGTAATCACGTACATGGTGTCCTTTTTCTCCACACTTATTAAAAACTCCTATTCCCTTCAATCATTTACCAAGGAGATTCTTTCCACAGTTATCACATATTGGAAAATCAGTCTTTCATATCTTCCCTTTATCCATATTTTTGTCTACCATCCTTTTCTTCTCTTGCTTCTCTTCAAATCCATAGGACTCGGAGTATTATTTACTTATCTTATTAACACATGATAATATTTCTTCATATTATGAGAATACATGGGAGACTATTTCCCTTTTAAATTTTTTCTTAATTAAATGAAAGATATGATCCTTATTAATCTTTCGATCTTGCGTATTGCATGAATTCTAATTCCTTCTACTAGGAGCCATTTCTAAACAATTGGATACACTAGGTTAGTTTATGAATCCCAATGCATAATTCCAAACTTTTAAAATACCTAACATAAATTGAAAAGATTAGGCATATAATCTATAATCATAAAATGTATTCTTTGAATAATTATTTACTCATAAATCCTTATAATTTTTTTAATGAAAATGTGAATTATCCTAAGAATATCACTCAGGAGTGTCGTAATCAGGAGTACAACATGGCCCGTTGTCATGTACCAGGATACCATGGGTCAAGCCTGAAACTCTTTGTTAATGTTTTTACACCTATGTACATCTATGCCCGATCTGCCTCTACATGCTCGTATCCAGACAAGGATGAATTGCTTGGAAAATACAAAAAATCTCTACAAAAACAAAATTATAGGAAGTTCTTCTATACTAATCCTCCAAGTCTATCTTAGGGTAATGTTCTCTAATCATATTTTATCTAAATCTATTTCCATGGTTATTGCTAAACATCCTCTGATACCAACTGCAACGCCCCGACCCCAGTTACCCTGAGTCGGGGCATTATTTTAATACATTAGCATGATTACAAGGAATCAAGCCCCGAAGGACCGATCAGTTTAGTAGTCTGGGAAAATAGATTACACACATGAACATTACATTACATTTTAAATTGAAAAATAGAAACAGAATTGCCTCTATTGAACACATTCATATCCCTCAGATTATCCCTACAGGTTAGTAATAATATACATCTTCGCATCCTAGTAAAATTAAATCATAGAAAGGGGTGAGCTGAGAAGCTCAGTAAGGATAACAATATAGATAAAACCTTCATAAATAAGCATAAACATTTAAGGAAATGTATAAAACTAATTCTAAATCCTTTTAAACATAAACTTCAACATAATATTGCAAATATAAATAAAATAATTCTATTTACATATTCATAGGGATATTCTACAAGTCGAATAATCACATGTAATATAAATAGCTAGTTTCATAATGATGGAATGCATAATTTCATACTTCATAACCACAAAGTCAAGGCCTTGTGCCAAGACTAAAAATAAGATTTTGTCAAGGCCTTGTGCCAAGATACTAGTTTGTCTCATGATACCTACTGATGCATCAAAGAGATATAGCGGTCTTCACCCGTCACTTACTAAGTACAATGCATTCCTCATATGAAAAGGTTTAAACATAACATAAACATTCATCTTAATAGTAGCATATGAAATGTCAATACCTTATCCATAAACCATGAATGGTATAAAAATAACACATTCACAGTCAAACATATCCCAAAATATTCAATACAATATGGAATATTTTTATTATAACAAACCAACCTAGATCAAGAATTATATCCCATAAAGGATGTTGACATAGTTGAAAATGATCGGTAAAAATCATTGAGAGAAATATCGTTTTTTCATGAAATAATTTAAAAGTCATATATAAAAGAATTCATTTAAAATATAGTTTTGAATCAAAGTGTACTATACCACTTTAAAACTTTTGAAAGGAATTAACATTTTAAAACACTCATGTCTATAAAAATAAATCCTTATAACCATTTTGAAAACGTGGACATTAATGAGAAAGGTTTAGAAAAATAAATCATCAAAACATTTAAAATGATGTTTTAGAAAAAATTCCCTTAAAAAGAATCCCTTTGAAAACTCTTTTATGAAACATGTACATGGATAATAATTATGTCGAGGGTACGTTTAGTCCCTTTAAAAACTCTTTAATACAACCTCAGATAAAAAAGAGATTGAGAAATTAACTCTTACCTTACACTTTCCTTTAGTCGAGGGTACGTTTAACCTCTTGTATAATGACCATAATATATTATTAAATTATACCAGAACCATATTCATATTTATTATATCATACATGATTCATTTATGCTTTTATACTACCCATTTAATAATTATTTCCAAGTTAAATTTACATTTGGAGTAATAATCACTTTCTTTATCGTTCGTGTTTTTAACTTATTATTCTTGATCATATCATTTAGATCATGATTTAAATAAATCCAGAATATAATCCTTGATTTATATATCATATATATTTAGAATATAAATATTTATAATAGATAGATATATGAAATGGAAGGCACTTTTTATGGAGATGTTAGGTCGTACGTACTCATAAACGTTGTTTCCATTTTCATATCGTATTGAACGGAAGTAAGTGAATAAGATTTATGTAAGTACACACACAGACACACACACACACTCACACACAGAGATATATATATATATATATATCTAGTAGAATTATGATGTCATATATTACATACATATTATTAATATATTTTTTTGTAATCATCGTTGAATGGTGAACGTGGGAATGAATCTCATCGCATCATGGAGACGGTAATCCGTACGTATGCACGAGCGACAATATCATTATATTGATGCTAAAATAGAATGTAATTGGATGGTATATAATATATACAGAATCATTAACATGTTATATTTATTATTTTCATCAGTTATACTAATTATTATACCCATCCAAATATTGATGTGTTTGAATAACAAACTACACCACGATGTGGAGACGGTAAGCCATACATATGCACTTATGGTGAATTTGTCATTTATAGGATTAATTGAATAAAAAATATGGTTGTACTATATTTATAATAACATCACAGTATGTAGAAGGTACTAGAGTTATTATTTTGGTATGGAAACAACAAAGAATGAGGAAGTGGAAGAAGATAAGAACATGAAAGTGGGTGGTGAAATTATAAATTTCTTTTTCAGGTGTATCCTTTTGAGTTGATCAAAAGGTCTCCTTAGGTTGGCTTTCTGATAAAAGTAAGGACTCTGGTTTTATTTTAGAAATGTTGGGAGGATATTTGGGTAGGTTTTGGCCGAGCCAAATGGCTTTGGAGGTGTGATTTTGAGAGAAGGGGAAGTTCCCTTTTATAAGAGGGGTGAGGGTCACTTTAAGAAAAGATTAAAATATTAATTTATTATACAATCATATTCAGTTTATAATGGCTCAAAATGAATTTATTGAGATCCTTAGGTAGTTATGGGTCTAAATAATCTCAATCAATGCGTTTTAGACAAGTTTAGGTTACCATTTTAACCTTATCTTTTAGATTTAACTCTTAGTTAAATACTTTAACTTTTACCGTGTCTTCTTGTGTTATTACACTATATGGTTAATAAAATTACTCTAAACATCAAATAGAAATTAAATTTTTTCACTAATGACATATATAATATTATTTATGCCCATTTTCTAAACCATAAATTTTTAAGAATATTATATCAACCACTAATATAGTATTTGTTTTAAAAATTAATTTATGTCAATTTTGACACTATTTGGAATTTTGTTTTTGTGGAAGTCATAACAACCTTATTACTTTGAAAACAATTTATGTTATCAACCATAACAAGTCATATTAACCAATAAAATTTGATTTTGGAATTAAAACCTTTATATTATAATTATTTTAATATTTATATTATAAACTATATTAATATTTCATTAAGAGGGTAATTACTACATCAACATTTTTTTATAAATAAATTTAATTATTTAATCTCTAAAAATTATAAATAAAATACCATTATGTCGGAAATATTTTTATATTTATATTGAATATTTATAGTCAAATTTATCTTATGTATAATCCTATAATAAAAATGTTTTTGTTAATAAACTTTGAAATTAACACTTTTAACTCTTCTTTAAGTAAAATAATAATAAATGTCCTAATCTAATCTAAGTGGACCTAAAGGATAATATTTTATTCCTAAATTTTTTCTGGTATAATTACACTTATCCAATAGAATTAGTACATGTGTTAGGGTAATTATAATATCATTTTTTACCTTTAATTGCCCTATTTACTTTTAACCGTGGTAAATAAGTCAAAAGTTACTATTTACCAAAAATTATTTTTATCTTATTGAATCACATTTTACTTACATATGTCAATTGTGTCTCCCGGATTTTTGAAATTCAACTCACATAAGTGAAAAAATTATTTTTTATGAAAATTTGCTAAAGTACCAAGAAGGTGGGTAAAAGAGGTTAAAAAGTTCAATAAAATTTTATACATCTAATTTTATTATAAAATGACTATAATGAATTAAATTGAACTTTTAGAGGTATTATATATTTATTTTGAAATAAAATAAATTTAAATATTTAATTATTTAAATAAAAATTTGGTTTTAAATAATAACACAATGTTTTTCACTATTCATCAAAAATTGAATGTTTTCATAAAAATACAAAAAATTTACCCTAAGATAATTTTGATATTTAAAATTCAAAAATGTTGTCTATTTTATCAAATTGAAAACATAGAAGTTTTATTTATTAATTTAAAATTAATTCCTGTTGTTGAAACCAAAAAGCGGGTTTTTAAAAAGTAAAAACTACCAAAGGATTAACATGTGTATATGTTAAATTTAAATGTGAAATTACTTCTAATAACCTAAATTGTATTAAATGATAAAAATATAACCTAATTATACTTAAAAACCATTCAAATGCATAATTTAACACTATAAATTATTTCTATTAGAAAAGTTGTTTTCAATTAAAACATAGTATTTTTCACTATTCGTCAAAATATGAAAGTTATCATAAAAGTATAAAAATTTTATCCAAACTAAATTTTTATGTCCCGCTTCTAAAGAAAAATTTAATTTCATTGAAATTAATATATAAAAGTGTCAAATATTGGTTTCAAAAAAGGTTCTCCATTAAAAGGAGGTGAAGTTCCTTTTTTTGAAAAATACTTCTTTTATCTGAAAAAATGAATTTGTTCTTATATTATGTCTAAGAAACACAAAATATGGATTTTAAAATTATATATAGTATATAATACTCAAAATTCAGTTAATACTATTCATAACCTCTCTTTGAACCGCTAGTTTGGTATGTTTTGGTGCACTCGAAATCAATGTTGCGTGTAGTGAAAGCTATTAAATTACATTAATGAGATAACGTACTGTGAAATATTGTGGTGTTATAGTAGAGGTGAAATTCTGAAGCATTATCCACTTTGGGAATAAGAGAGTGGGATTGGGCATTAATCCTGTAAGGAAAGTATGCGTTAGAAAATAAGGGTTTAATCGGGTTACAAACATCATATTGAATAATATCACAATAGTGTAGGGAAAAAGCATTAGATAAACTATCAGGACCAAGGGCACTATCATTTTTTAAGCTAAATACCGCCACTTTAATTTCATGTTCTAGAGGAACACTATTTAAGGGAGTGTTTTCATAGTCTCCCACTATGATAGGAATTATATCTAGTTTTATGTCATTATTATGGTGAGGACCATTAAAGATGTTGTTGATGTAGGAGTCAACATGATTAACCAGACCTTCCACATTATCAATAATGTTATCCCCGTATTTAAGGAAGTTATGGGCTCTAAAATCATTCCTTGCTCTTTGTAGAGAATTGTAGAATTTAGTGTCTGTATCACCATATTTGATCCAGTTAATTTGTGATGGTCTACTTTCATAGATTATATTTTAATGTGACAAGTGAGTTTAACATAGTTCAATGATGAATTTCTTGTTTAGGATCATTATAAATTTCATTATTCATATATTCAACTAGAATTTGATTAAGAGTGTTTTCTAGGGATGAAATTTCATCATCGATTTCGTTGACTCATTCATTTCACCATGAATTTAGCTTTTTTCTTTAAATGTTTTAATTTCAAAATATATAGGAAAAAGCATCATTGTTATAATTCAGATAATTCTAGCTGTCTTTAATAATTTTTCACAGTCTACCATAGAGGTCCATGCTTTGTGAAATCAAAAGGGAAGGATAGTTTTTGAAACTCTAGTATATATACTAACTAGAATAGGGTGATGATCCTAGTTTAGTCAAGGTAAGGTGATTTTTGAAATGGTATACCATGTATCTAGGGATTGGTTGTTTGTGAAATCTCTATCAAGTTTACTATCTGTAACCCTGTCATTATGTCTTCTATACCAAGTATATTTTTCTCCTATAAGATTTATCTCCATGAGATTTTTTTTCTCAACACAAGATTTAAATTCCATAAAATAAATTTTAGAGTGATAAGGACCCATTTTTTCACTAGGTCCAAGAATAGCATTGAATTATCTAGAGAAAATCTACGGGGCTTGGATCTTGCTGTTTAATAAAGATAGGATTTTCTGTTGAGATCTCCTATCCTGGTTCCTATTATTATAAAAAATAAAGGTGTAGAAGAAATGAATGTTTTGAAAAGTCATTTCAGAGGTGAAAGATTTTGTTTCAATATAATAAATAGGCGCATTTCTTAAAGAAGAGTGTGCAACGATCCAAACAGAATCTACAAAACCATTATTAGAAGTAGCACCAATGAATATTTAACTATATTTATCTAAGCTAGTAAAAATCGAATAATGATTTTAGTCTCAGAGATAGAATTTTTTTTGGTTTATGAATGAATACATGTCTTTTTAATATTGTGATGGTGTCAGATTTATCAATACCCTAATAGATCCAATATAGAATATTCATTTGGACTTGTGTTTGGGGCTAGGACCCTCTTTTTTTATCTATGGAGTTCTTGTTACATATGGATTTCCTGGGCGGTTTGATGTATTTTTTCATTCTACATGGTAAGTACATGTCTTATTTCATTGGAATGTTAGGAGAAATTATATTATCATGTTTACCTGAATTGTCTTATGTCTAATTATTTGATTATTCACCACTAACATGGTGACTATAGACATCACCTTTGATCTATCTATCATCGTCATTTTTTTAATCTATTTTTTTGTCCTTTTTTCTATCAGGATGATGTTTTCCACACCATTGTGAGTCTGGTCAGGTGGTAGAGGCCTATGATTATCTTCATGGGGGCCATTATCCTCTACATTTTGTTGTTCAGATGTGACATCCAAAAAAACATCATCAAGTCTTTAGATGGTCTTCCCCGATGCATTTTTTGAGGTAATAATGGTTTTTTTGGAGTTTCGATTCCTCTAGATGCATAAATTAGGCGATGGTCTAATTTGAGAAGAATCAGTGCCTAAAGGTGTGTTTTGGTGTCCCTGGTTTTAGGAACCTTGCATGTCCTTTGTATCAATTGTTTCATTTAATGGGATATCACCTTGAATGCTTTGTCCATATGCAGTCATTGATGGATTAGAATTTCCTGTTATATGATGTGTTTTTGTACCCCTGGATCTCCATTGTAGGGTTGTCTGTTCTAGGTTGAGTTGAAATATCACCTTCTAGTAATGAATTTCAATTAACCCCAACAACAGAAGGGGTGAGAGTGACTTTATATGCAACTTTGGAGGGTGATTCTTTGGATGGTTTAATTGCATAGTTATTTAAAGCCTCTAGGTTGCCTTTTGTGGTAGGTAAGGTAATGAAATCACCAGTCATAGAGAACTTAGTCTTAGTTACCTATGCATTAGCATTAATGTCATTGGAGTAAGAATTATTTCCCATCGTAATTCCTTGATAATCATTATTTTTATTTTCATTTACCTCTTTGCAGATTTTGTGCTCTCAAGTTTCTGATTCTTCTTGAGGTTTATTTATAGTGTCCATGAAAAGCATAAAAATTTCATCAGTAATACCTTTCTCATCAATTTCAGTCTCCTCCTCTTCAACCATTTCAACCCATGAATTTCTAGGGGATCATATGAAGCATATGGCTTTCCATTCTTCCTCACCCATTTTTAATTTCTTTACAGGGAGGGCTCTGTCTTCACCAAAATATGTATTTTATCCTTCTTATGTCTCTTTATTTAATTCCAATCCTGATCTGTAGGATAATTGAACTACTTTTTCATTACTCTTCAATTTATGATAGAGTGTCCAACAATCTTTTAATCTTCACATAAGGGTTTCTTATGCTCATATTCTATCCTGACCTCATCTCTATAATCATTAGTAATAAATATGATGACATGAGGAAGTTTAAATTCAAATTTTTCTTCTACCATAACTCCTGAATATAGACCCAAATCTTCATTTAATGTTCACTGGTCTTCTTTAAGGGGACCCTAATGTAAGAGGTAATGTCATTAATGATTTTCATGTTCCAAAAATACCAGCTATGTCTATGCAGTCTTACCCAAATTTGAGCCATCGATTTCCTATATGTGAATGGGTTAAAAGAAAAATCCCATTATAATAATCGGCGTATACCAGGTTTTAGATAAATACTACTAAATTTCCATACTTGATCTAATTCATCCTTAGAGTTCAGAATAATATTTAAATAGACTATTACAGTTTGAAAAAATTTCCAATTAGGTGTACCCCAATAGTGAGTGATTCTAGGTTTGAGTTTTGGTACCATCCATGGATAGTCCCCTTTTAGATAATAAATTCGTCCAAGGATAGAGAACTTAAAAATTTGAGCTCTTTAATGAAGATATTTGAGATTAGCATCTACTGCAAATCTTCCATCATCGAAATTTTTTAAGGGATAATTTTTCAATGAGTAATTTTTTTAAGCTTCAATCCCTTAAGCACTTCAATGAACGATATCCCTCTGGATGGTCGACAGATACCATCAGGAAGAGTTTGATCTTTCTGCGTGTTAGGTGTGGTCCGTTCGAAGGATCTCTTCCACTCAGGATCGAAGGGTCCCATGGATATCTGGATCTATCAATCCATATTTCATTCTTCACCAAAATTTAGCAAGGTAGGGTTTACAAGGTGTTCATTCGCAAGGTCTCTCTAGGATCCACAAGCCCTCCATCCTCATTTTTGTTTTCAAATATTCATTGAATAATAAATCATTTCATAAAATTATAAAAAAATATAAATATAATTTTGAGTTATTGAATAAAAAATAGAATTTGATTTTCTAAAATAAATTTTCTATAACTTCTAAGGATTATAATATTCACACTTAATAAGAAGAAAAACTCATTTTCCTGAAGAACATATATTCTTGGAAGAATAAAATGTCATTACTAAAAATTCTAATGATTATTTATAATTAATTGTCGAATATATTAGAAATGTGTTTAGAAATTATATATTTATCAATTCAATTAATACTATTCATCCTAACCTATTTAATGAATATGTTATAACAATAACTTTGAGAAAAATTATTTCATTGTTCGTTTGAGTTCGATGTTGAGTATCTTTTATGATGTAGAATTTATTTTTAAAATCCCATGACCTTGCATATCTAGTTATAATCCAGGCTCAAAAAATGAATTCCTAAAGTAAAATATTTTAGAAAAATATATTGTGAATTCAAATAAATTCATAAATTTATCCACATAATCTTCCACTGAGAGATTCTCATGTGTAAAACTGAGGAATTATGTTTTTTATTGTAATCTAAAAAGGTGTGAGGATATAATTTATTGTTAAATAATTATCCAAAACTCTCCCATGAAATGCCATTGTCTAATTTATCCAGAACTAAAAATTCCCACCATTTTCATGAAAAATACTCTAAAATATACATTTCCTACTTCAGTTACAACTCTTATAATTCCCTAAGGAAATCAAACATTCATTACATCCAATTCAACAATGGTTTTACTTTTTCAAGTTCGGAATCTACCCGTAAAAGATCAGTGGGTTCAGATTTTGGTACTAAATCGAATGATTTAATTTCAATGGGTTATCAGTCCAATTACACTAATCCATGTTAAAAAATTATTGGCCAATTCTTTGAACTAGATGTTGGTTCACCAATGTATCAGGTGCAATTACATTTTTAGTAGCCTCTTTTGATTGGGTTCTATGATGCCTACCCAATGGTATTTTCTATAACTGAAACAAAATTCCATTTAATATCAATCAGTATAAAATTAAATCTTGTGAATTCAAATTTACAAAATAAAAACATATCCCAACATATCATTTCATACTTCCACCGTTGTTAATATTTTAACCATTTTTTGAATATAGTTCAACCATAATTTTCAAAATTAACCATTTTTAATATTAAAAAAATAATAACTTTTATTCAATTTGATAAATCATAGATCAAAAAATGAATTATGAATTACTATTGTGAATTACTACAATAATTTCATTTCATTCAACACTTATCATCCAAATACATATAGATAAGGAGAAAACTCCCCTAGAAGTGTCTAAAAAGACTCACCTACCCAAACTCATCGGTAACAAGAAGTTCATCATAAATAGGTTAGATACAACATTTTATGCTCTACATTTCATGTTCATACAATAAAAATCATTACTAGAATCCCAAAAAATTGACAGATATTATTTTTATGACTCATAGAAAAATCTAAAAGAGTATATTTTTATTGGATAGCATGTATGACACGCAACACCAAACTTAGAAAGAAATATAACCTCTTTAGACTTTATGGTATATTTTATATCTTAAATAAATTTAATAAAATATATAACTTGCAATGGATTAAACACTAAATTATCTTTCATCAAACACAATAATAATATTCTTTAATGACTTATGATACACAAAGGACAAATTTTTACTTAACAATAATATATTGTTAACAAATTAGTATTTAATATAATAAAAATTAACCTAGAATTTACAATTAGTGATTATGAATAATACTAAGTAACTCATTATACTATATATATTATATATTCAATCCAATATTTTTTATAATCATCTGATATATTTTATATTAATAATAAAAGAAAAAACCACATATTACACATAAAAATATATATTTTTATAAAGGCACTTTTACCTCCATTTAATGGAGAACCTATTTTAAAACCAATTTTTGGAATTTTTATAAAATTTATATTTCAATATAAACATAATTTTTTATATTGAAAATTCAAAAATAGGTTATGGTTAATTTCTTGTATTTTTATGTGAAGTTTCATTTTTTAATGAATAGTTAAAAATATTGAATTGCAATTGAAAACTAATTTTTCATCTAATTTATTTTTATAGTTAATTTTTTATAATTTTTTAATTTATAATCACATAAATTATATACCAATTAATCCAATTTAGGTCATTAGAATCAATTTCACTTTGAATTTGGATATAAAAACATCTCAATCGTGTGAACATTTTACATTAAAAACCCATTTTGTCATCCCATCAATAGGATTACATTTAAATTAAATTCTTCCAATTATTTTATTGGAATTAAAAAAAATGGATTTCAAATTTGGAATCAGACTAATTTATAATTTCTAATATGGTCAACTTATTTTTTGAAAAAAAAATATTAGTGAATATGATTGAAATTAATTAGAGTGATTAAAATTAATTAAAGTGTATAAGAGAAAATTTAGCTTCATAAGGGACTAAATCATAAACCCAGGGGCCAAAATTTTATATAAACTTTTCCAAAATCCATTTTATAATGATATTTAAACCGTATAGTCACATGGTTCTAATAGGTACCATTATTGGTGGCAGTTTTTACAGGAAAAACATGGGTGTAATTCCCTTTTCAAAAATTTACATGAATACCACTCCTCCTCCACTATAAAAAGGAAATCACTCCTCTCACTTATTCACACCTCTAAAGTCCTTTGGATCTCCCAAAATCTTCTCAAATAAGATCTGAACATCCATAAACTCAACTTATAAGCCTCTCCTTGGGTGGAAATCAGACCAAGTAAGTATTTATGTATAAAATAATAGGAGTTACCCGAAAACGAGGTCACATTATTCAACAATCACATTCATTTAATTTCATTCTCCACCACATCAAATATTCTCAATCCATGCATATATAATAACTCTAGTATACTAAATATATTGATATTTTTTTTATTTTATGGGTTAAAACTACACTTAAACAAACATCCATCTAATAGGTAAAAACACACCATTAACGAGCTACCGACTCACCCAATGATATCATTCAATTTTTTCCTATACCACAAATCATGGTGGGGTATTGGTATGGAAATGTTGATTTTATATTACATATATTGTATATATAATTTCTGTATTCTTCAATAATTTTTATATAACACATCCCGTTTTTGTTCAATTTCTGTAAATAAAATAACATCATTTGTGTATGTGTGGTCTATCGCCTACTCAAAGAGTCGTGATTTGTTCACACTACACGTGGATCATATAAATTATGGATTTAATGAACCTATGTGAAATTTAGGTCATAAAAATGATAAATTAATAATAATATACATATACATATATATCATTTACTTTTTATTATTTTATGCATGACAAAGAAATGGAAGTAGCTTTTATTCGTATGTACGGCCTACCGTTTCCATGAATGGTGCATTTAATTATCTGTCTACAAATATAATAGATTATTATAAACATATAAATACATGATATATATATATATATATATGATATTTTAATATTTTTTACATTCTTTATATTATGAAATCATGATTTAATTAATAAGAACAATAAGTAACATTTTAGAACATAGTCGACAAACTAGGAAATTAATAACTAAAATAGTCAAAATAATAAAATATTATTTACAAAAAAGTTTATAAGATATCGTAAGTATATAATATATGTTATTATACATTTTAGTATCATTCCAAAATAAGTTATTATCATTTTTAAATCCCATATACTTTATTTTCATTGATGTTCACATGAAAGGAAATGTATAGTAAGATATTTTTGTCTCACTTTTTTTATGGGAGGAATACACCAATAACACCACTTAATTATTATTTTTGGTTTACCTACTACTAGTTTCAATAAAAAATATCATGAATTATTTTATCTTGATGGTATTTAAATGTTTCATTTAATGATTGTTACTTTTTTTATCTTCTAATTCAAAAGTTAGCATGTAGTACATGACTCCTTCTCGACAATCATTCTTTTTGACGTATTTTGTTACTGTGCACCTAATTTATTATATATAGTTTACATACTAACAATTTGAGATATAATATCATGGTTAATTCATTCATAATGATATTTTTTTATTCAAATTTATTTATTTCAAAAAATGGGATTTTAATTAAGTGTTACCAATTAGAATATAATTTCATAACCCAATTTATTTTTTTGGGTTATATTACTTCCCCATTGTTGTTAATATTCTAAGAATATGTGTGTGATAAAATTTCACTTTCTAATATTTTATTTCTAATTTTTTATGTGGATTTAAATTTTACACACATAATCTACTTATTCATTGATTCATCATATCAAAATTATGTTCCTTTCAGGGGTTTAATTCACAATCTCAATTTGTTTTAGATTTTTTACATATGAATCTTCATTAGAGGAAATTATTAGATCATCATTTAATAACTCTTTTAATTTATTTCCATTTAGGTTATTCCTAACCTTTTCCAACTAATAGTACCATATTTTCACTCTTTGGTACTCAAAATTTTTTATAATTGTTTTAAAAAAAACAGACTTCATCTCTCCCTTTAATCAGAGCATTTATTTTCGTCTAAAAACCCATTTTTTTTAATATTTTAAAAAAAATTGACCTTTTAAAAATGATTTATTATAGAAATTTTACCCCCATTACCTTTTAAAAATGTATTCAAAGGAATATTATTTTCTCTTTCCAAACATGGAATATTTCTATTCTTTTTACCCTAAAAAAGGGATGTTCTTTTTCACATTGAATGCAATGTAAATAATTAACTTTCATCTTTTATTTGAACCATCCTATTCATTTTTAAAAGAAATTTTTTTTAAGAAATTTTATTCAAAACTGATTTACAAGGAAAAGTATATTCAAAGTGTTTATCAAATTAAAAAGGATAGTTTACCCAAGAATATTTTTTAAAATATAATTTTAATGTATTTTTATTCATCAATAGCAACAAATTTTTTTTACTTCACATGGGATATGATGTATTGATACCATAATTTTTCTACATCTAGATTGTTTATGATTTATTTGGAAAAGGATATTACTGAATTTCACTTCGTTGATTCCTTTTAGTCCCCTTGAAATAATAAATTACCTATGATAATTGAACATTGAATTTCCCCTAATTATCCATATCATTTATAAGTTATATTTTTATTGCCTAAAAAGTATAGAATTTTTCAATTTGGTGTTTACATTTATAGTTATTTGACTATATAGGGGAATATTGATAAATATATATTCTCTAATCAATAAAGATATTTTATAAGGCATGTTGTTTATTAATTAAATTGGTTACTCAATATTTATGTAATTATTCAGAAATGAATATAATGTCTTGGGGATGTTTAAATTAATCCCCTAGATGCATCGGTAGTATCATGGGTGAAATAAGTTGGAGACAAAACCTTTGAGTTTATTTCCAAATTTGAGTAGTTTTAAACTATCTTGTGAAAGGTCTTTCTATATTATACTAATGTATCTTGTGAATTATATCGACTGTAAAGGTACCATGTACCTGGGAAACATGGAATCCAATAATTAATAATTATCCTAATATATATTCTGTTATTATTATCAATGATATTTCTTCCTAAAAATTATTTGTGGATATATTTCATTCATAGTTTATTGATTAAATGTCATGTGTATTTATTTTCTTACCTATTTATATTGACTTGGGTGTTATCCAGTATTTTTAATTGAATGTGTATTCAGTTATTTAACTTTCCATATTTGTATGAACTTCCTTCTTGATTTATTGATTACATGGAATGTTCCTTAAGTTATTAGCTTTCCATATCTATTGTTATCATTGATTGATTATTTATTCTATTTTACACACCCATATTTATCATTGGATCTCACCCTTATTTTTATTCCTTCACCAGGAATCCAAGAAGAATTATAGGAGAAATATGCATGGATATGCTCTATGGGAATAAACTTATACTCAAAATAAAAAACATTATGTTGTAATTATTGTATTCATTTGTAATACAAGACTCAGGTATGTATCTAGTTTTCCAAGAATACTAATATCTTTGTTTGTTCTTGATTTTAATCCTTATAATAATGTTAATGTAATGATAGGGTGCACCAGATCCAAGCTTTTCGGGCTTGGGTTACTAATGTTGGGTTCAGAGCAAGTTTAGTAGCAACCATGGTAACTAGATATATGAATATATAGATTAGAGAAAATAACACTATGGTAGACTTTGAGTATAAGAATATAAGAATGTCCTAGAATTTTGTTAATGTAGATAATATTTGGGTCCTCATAGAATTATATTCATGTCTTGAAACTACAAGTGGACAAGGTTCTGGAACATTTATTCATAAGGGTAAAAACTCTGAAAAGATGTGTCAGGCCTAAATCAAGCGTAACCTGGCAAAAAATAATTGTTTTTACTATGCACCTTTTTGGAAACTCCCATGGGATATTCTTAGGATAATTCCCATTTTATTTACAAACTCTTATGAAGGATTTGAATAGATGGGGAAAATGAATGGCCTTGGATGAACCATAGACCAAGGAAGGACCTATTTCAAAATAAAATGGATGAAGTATTTATGTATTGAGGTTGTATTTAAAACCACAGTTAGAAGTATATTCAGTGATTAACCTTATTTTAAGGATTCCAATCATATTTTTGGGAAAGTTATAGGAATATAGTTTAGAAAAGGGGTGATCTGTATACTGGGTGAAAACCCATCATATCTGAAAAATATGTAGATCTTGAACCCATGATCTAAGGATGATTTGGGTTTTTCACCTACCATTGTCCTACATGATTCCCTTGTTATGGTGTAATTATTTTATAGTTAATCAAATTGATGAATAAGTATCATGAAGAACCATTGGGGTACTTTTTATGTTTATATATAAATGTCTTCACAATATTGGTTTTGGGAAAAAGTTATAGGAAAATATTATTGCTTATTTTATGGGCATTACAATATGTTAAATTTTTAATTTATTCCTTTTGGAATCAAATTTTATGTTTAGTTATCTATTTTTTTATGTAAGTGATGAATTAGAATTTGTTCGAATCATAACAAAAAGATGAAATTGTTCATTTGAAATTGAAATATATAGGGTGTGTAAATTCATAGTCAATAAAAGAGTTACTTAACATTAGTAAAAGTATCCAAACACAAAAATGTTTCCCTAATACATTAATTTTTGTTGAACTGATGGTCTTTTAATAATCATAGATTTATGGATTTGAGGCCCGAAACATTCCATCGATTATTCAATTGTTTGTGATCGAGGACCTCAATCACTCCCTATAAATATTTATGCTTGTACTCTATGTATGTAACTCCACATTCCACTAATTTTATCCTACTTAGAAACCTACTCAAAATATATTCCATGTGGACTTTTTACTTCCTATACTCAATAAGAGGATATTTTATTAACTATTCTCACTATTTTGGATTTCAACAAAGGAGTTTTTAAATTTGAAACCTTAAATTTTCAAGACCAATTTTAGATAATGAGGATGTGACTTATTTATGGTAGGTATAATGTAACACCCTTGAAATTCTAGAAGGTTAAATTTTTATTTGATGGTGGGTATGACACACAACACAAAATGATGAATGAAATATATCCCCTTGAGACATTATGGTATATTGAATATCTTAAATAAATTTAATATAATATATATCCTTTAATTAATGGAACACTGGGTTATCTTTCATCACATACAACAATGAGTTTCTTTTATGACTTGTGTTACACAGAATACTATGTTTTACCAAACAACTATACGTTATTAAAATGTTATTATTTAATATAATAAAACTTAATGCAGCTGTAAAAATTAGAAATAATGAATTTTATTAACTAACTTATTAGAATATATATATTCTATATTCATTAAAATAGTTTTTATATTCATCCAATTGATTTGACAGTCATAAGAGAAGGACAAACCCAATATTACACATAAAAATATATATTTTTATAAAGAAACTTTTTCTACCATTTAATGGAGAAAATATTTTAAATAAAATTTTTAGAAAATTTATAAATTTAATACATCAAAATAAACATCATTTTTTATATATAAGCATAAAAATTACTTTAGGGTAATTTTTGGTATTTTTCTGGGAAGTTTCATTTTTTAATGAAGAGTGAAAACAACTAAATTTTAATTCGAAACTACTTTTATATCTAATTTATTATTATAGAAAAATTATTTTTGGATTTGGTTTTAAAGTTTAATTAGAAAAATTTTATATCACATAATCTCATTTTGGTAATTTTAATAAATTTCACTTTGAAATTGGATATAAAAACAACACGAACTTTTGAACATTTTACTTTAAAAACCTTCTTTGTTATCTCATCTTCGAGATTGAATTTAAATTAATTTCATTCACTTGTGTGATTTGAATTTCTAAAAATTTATTAAATATTTTATATCATAATAATTTATGATTTCTAACAATTTAAAGTTATTTTTTGAAAAATAATATGACTGGAAGTGATTAAAATTAATTACATCGATTAAGAGAAAAACTATCTTAACAAGGAAATAAACCATAATCATAATGGAGAAGTGACCTAGAAAATTGTCTAAAATCCATTTTAGGTTTATATTTAGATCATATAATCAAATTTATAGAATTTGAACCATTATGGGAGCCAAATTTCATAAGAATAAAATGGGTGTAATTCCCTTTTAAAAAAATTACAAGAATGCCACTTCTCATCCACTTTAAAACGGCACTAACCCCTCCCACTTATTCAAAAATACCAAGCCCTGTTAATTTGAAAAAACTAATCTCAAATATTCTCCCAAAATATATAAACTAATATTATAATCCTTACTTTGTATTTAGTAAGACCAATTATGTATTTTGGTATAAACTAAAAGGTGTTACCTGAAAATTTGGTAACATTCATCAATGACCACTTTCATTTTAGTTACATCTCCACCCCATAAATTATTCTTATTACATTATTATATAAAAACCATAGTATCCAAAATATACTGAGATGTTTTCTTATAATGGTTTTACCTACACTTAAACACACTTCTATCTAAAGGGTCATGACCTTATAAATTTTGTGTATGATGAATTACCACCTCACAAAACAATATCGCTCCACTAATCCTTTACCATCACTCATGGATTTGAATTTCTATGAACACAATGTTTATATACGATATATAAAATATTTTTAATTTATTTACACATATATTATATTAATATAACACAAAACTATGTGATTTACATTTTATTTTAATATGTTAACATCATTTGCAGATGTGTGGAAAACACCCTCCTTAAAGTGATCTGATTTGTTCACGCTATACGTGGAATGTATAAAGGATGGTTTTAATAAAAATACGTAAAATATATGACATAAATATGATACTGGAAAAATAATATATATATATATATATATATATAATTTAATTATTATTCTTTTAAATATGATAATGAAATGGTAGTAGGGTTCTTGCGTACATACGGCCTACTGTCTCAATGAATTGTGCATTTCATTTCCTATCTCCAAAATTTATGGATTATTATAAATAGATATATAGTTGATATATATGATATATTAATAATTTTTTAAATTCTATAGTTGATAAAACCATGATCTAATTAATAATAACAACAAGTAACAAGTTTAAACAAACTCAAAAAACTATGAAATTAACAGATGAAATAGTGAATATAATGAATGATTATTAAGAAATAGGTAATAAGATTTCATAAATAGATAATATATTATATTATTAATATGATTATAGTTCTATTAATAGATATTAACTTCTTTATAACCCTTTTTTATAAGTTTAAATGATTTTCACCCAAAAAGAAACATAGGGTAGGTGATTTTTGTCTCACTTTTCATTCTGTGAGGCATACAACTTTACAACCACTTACATAATTTGTATTTTGTACCTAATTACCCTTTTGATATAATATATCATGAATTATTTTATCTTCAGGGTATTTAAATGTCTCTTTTTATAATTAATACTTTTTTTCAATTCAAAAGTTACCAAATAGTAAGGTATATCATCCCAATTTACATTCCTTGAGACATATTTTATTATTGTGAAACTAATTTCTTATATATGGAATATATACATTATATTTGACATATAATTTCTATATCAATATATCTATAATAAATATTAAGATTATAGGAATATTCTTTTAATGTAAATACTTATAATGGGGGTGAATTGTAGATTAAAAACATAGTTTAAAAGAATTAATCTAAACAATACAGTGGCCTCTTAAAATAAAAGATAATCAAAGTCAGTGCTCAGTCTAACGGAAAAAATAATAGAATCATAATAAAAACAAAATAATTATATTAATGTGTAAAATATTGGAATCATTATAGATCTGATTATCAAATTTTATTTATCATAATCAGAATAGTTTAGGTAAACCTAATAGAATATAATTATGAATACATTGTTTCACTTTCTATAATATGTGAAATAGAATATAAATATTTTAGTAAAAAATATTACAAAATTGATAAAATGTATAATAATTAATAATAAGTAATTAAAATAATAAAACTCCTTTAACATTAAGATAAAGGTGGACTATAACCCAGACTAAAGGTACCCCTTGTTTTAGACTTAAAATCAAGTCCTTCATCCCTTACCAGGGAATTCCTCGATATATTGATCGGAGTGTCTATGTCTTCATATCCATGAATTCCCACAATATGAGTATCATATTATTTTTATACATATCCCTAATAGTCATCGATCTGATGGATCAGATTCCCTATCATCCTATCCTCAGAAGCCCCTAATCATTATAATGATTAGATGCAAATTATGATATAAAATTTCATAAGGGGACAACTTGACATAGTTTCCATACAACTACAAAACTATAAAAAATAACAAATAATGTAATAGTGTGTTCATTCTAAGAAATATTTTCATCTATTTACAAATGAGAATTTGAAAATGAAAGAATACTATTTGAATTAGTAGCTCCAAATTCATCAAATGGCATGGTATTTATAGGCTTTTTCCCAGTGCTTATATTTCTCACCAAATGGTCATATTTCTCTGAGTTCATCGTAAGGACTTAGACACCTAATACTTAAAAGATCATAATGATCTAAAATAGCTGAATATACGACTCCATATTGGTTTACACCATTATAGTGTAAAAATTTCTTCCTCACAATGTAATAAAGTCATCCAAATATGATTATAAACTAAATCTAGTTTGATTTAATTCCTTAATATTGTCATTATGATAACATTTATGATTACTGATTGGATGTTATCAGTCCTGGTATCAGTGTGATATCTAAGACATTTCCATTATGAAAGTCAATATATAAATTATAATTTTTTTTACTAATAATGGTTTATCCAACATTTATCTGACACATACTCATTGTGATAATCATAATGATAAATATAATGTTTATACTCAAAATAATTAAGAACACATTCTAAGTATGCTAAAATATTATGTTTTCTATAAAAATATTCTAAAAAATGTTGTACATAAAAAGATAGTAAACATGTATTTATAATGATTTTGTGATTTCCAATACAAAATGAATGGAAAATTAAGAATTAAAACATTAGATCCAACAAACTCCCCCTTTTGTAAATCACAAACCCCAAAACATAAATGAAAAATAACTTTGAAAAACATAGAGTCCAATTCCTTTTTGTAATTCATATTCAGAGTAATTATTTGAAACCCTTAATCCCCCTATGTTTCTAAATCATATGACTATGATAGAGACTATGATATTAAATATGATTAACTCCCCCTTAGGATAATATCTACTCTTAAAGATAATATTCACCCTTTTAAGGAAATATCTCCCCATTTGAAAAAACTATTCCACAACTAAGAAAAACTCCACCTTTCTATAAAATTATCTCCCAGTGTAATTTTCAAAAAGGAATGGGGAATAATGTTATTGTTTTCTAAAAATTTATAAAACCAAAAAAATTGTTGAAAGAATATAATGAACTAACTAATAATCCATAGAAATATGAATGAACAATCCTCTAATCAGAATTAGGAAACATTTAGAAAAAATTTAATTGGATGAAAAGAGTAATTCATTTATTACAAACATTTCAAATGTTTAAAAACCAAATATAATGAGAGTTAAAGAAATTAGTCTTTCTTTATCAACTGTTTTACATATTCCTTTCCTTTATTAAAGTGGTGTCTGTCCAACCCTAGTTTCACCATAATTTCTTTTGAATATGATGTTTTTCTGAAAATTCTATGTTCTAATACCTCAATTTGTTAATTTTACCTTCAGAAGATTTGATAACAGTCAAATAAAACCCAATATTTCAGATATTTCATTTCTAACCATTTACTTCCTAATTCTCATCAACATTTATATCTTGGATGGTCTCTACAGACATTACCCTATGTTCTGAATTTTTAGATAACTGATTAGGGATTAGGAAGATTCATTCATGAGATTCTTCACGTCATTAAGATTATAATCATTCAATATAAGATTGGAATTGACATGGTGAGACCTCATCACTGTTTCATTATAGGATTTATTATCATTATAGGATCTTTTTGAAAAATACTCAACTGATCATCAAGCTAAATAACATTTTTTTTCAAAGCCTTAATTGAATCGTATTTCTCCTTTAAAAATTCTTGAATCAGTTGGTAATGAGGTTCATGACATTGAAAATATGGAATTGTTCCTTAAATCCTTCTCAAATCATGAAATATGTAATTAACTACTTTTAAAACAATGGTTTTGGATGAATATAACTCATATTATTGAACCACATGTGGTTTGATTCATCCTATATGAACTTACACTTCATTCCCTTTTCAATTGTCTTTATTTGAAACTATATTTTAAACATCTGTAGAAACATTTTCACCCACTTCCTTATCATCAAATAACTCAGCCATCATAGCATCCTTACCAATATTTTCATTTTCACTATCTTTACTTTTTAAATTCCAACAATCTTCTTACTTCGATAAGGAAATAGCTTCTTTAAATGATGATGCTTCTTTTTCAATTCTTTCATCAATACTTTTCTTATCGGTCTTGGAGGTAAATTATAATTATGATAAAACCAGTGATGAATCTGATTACTTATTATTAGATTCAGTTTTTTCATTATCATATCCCCCTTCATTATCATCTTTTTCATCTTCATTATCTTGTAATTCGTTATCTTAATCAACATTTTCTTTAATTTCATCTTCTTAAACTACTTCATAATAATCTTATTATTGATCATATGCGTTATCTTCATCATATTTCCCACCAACATCTTTATTAATTGAAGTATATTGATCATCCTTGGGTTTTCTAGTAGCAGTAAACATTCCCTTTCCTAATGGATCTAGTTCCAATGGATTTTCTTTAATATCTGGAACTGATTATTTCTCTTCAAATGTTGTAGCCAATTCATCAAAAATAATTTTTTCCTTTATCAGTGAAAGAAGGGACTTCAGTTTGAACAACTGAATCTTCTTAATTAGATAATATAGAATTCCAATTTTCTTGATCATTTTGGGAAAAAGGCAAAACAACATTATTATAGACCATTTCTACTCCTTAAAAAAACATAAAAAACAGCTTATTATAATTTATATATCTCTTTGTTCTTTTTTTCTTCATCATAAAACATAACAGTAGCATGTATTCTCAAGGATATGGTCTTGGTAGGGTCAATTTCTATTACTTCATCACCTAGCTTCTTTTCTATATAATTTTTCATCCACTATTCAAAATCTTCATTAGGAACATTCTTTTTTTATTTTCCTTCATTGGTGGGGAGGACTCAACCTTCATCCTTTTCTTCTTTCATGCTTTCTCATATTTTCATGGTGGTTATACATCTTATGTGACACCAAAAACATTCTCATAAAAATTATTTGATTTTATATCAATGATAAACCTGGAATGGTTCATTTTATCATCACTTATATAGTAAATATTTTCTTTTGTCAGAATATAATTTTTGGATACATTTAAATAAGACATTAAAATATCAACTATCATTTATATGAAGGCTAGAAACATTATGATCCTTGACTTGATTATTCCATACAACATGTTCTCCATGAATAAGTAAACTAACTTCCCCATGAATATTTAACAAAGTTAAAAGGAAATCCAAAACAAAAAATTTCCAAAACATTTAAACTATCATGATCTCCCTTCCTTATTATGAGAATACCTTTTATCCATAAGGAAATTAAACTAATATTCAATGTCATATAGGAAACCTTCCTGAAATTTTCTTAATGATTAGATCAGGATTATTTAGCCTTTATTCTATCAAAAGTACTAATATTAACATGAATTCTATGGTAATTAAAATAATATTCTCCTTTAGAGGGTACTCCTACTAGAATCACATATTTCATAAAAGATAAATTATATCACTTCCCATACAATGTGAAAGAAAATTTTTGTATTCTATCTTCCTTAAAAAATATAACAGAATCATAAAATTCTTGAACTAAATCAAGATAATGTAAATAAAAAATCTTATCAAATTCCGCTATAAAGATCGACTCCTAACCTTGAAAATAAATAATCATTTTGAAAGTAAAATCATACATATCATTGAAAAAAACCTTATCAGATTGGGAAAGAATCTAATTAATAAAAACTATTTAAAATTTTAAAATAAAATAAGGATTTTATAAAACATAAAAGTATAACCACAAAAATAAGAGAACTAATTGTAATGAGATAGTGTAGAATGATATATGAACAGAGAAGTACTATTTAGAGTGATGAAATCCATCAATATAAGTAATCAGTTCTTGATAGATTTTATAAAAAAGAGTCATTACAATAGTTTTGATTATTATTTTTAGAATATGATATTTTTTTTGTATAAAACTTAATTATAATAGTTTTTAAAAGAAAACTAAGTATGATTATTTAATTTATGAAAACTAATTGAAGTTGTTTTATTGGATATACATATTATGATATTTTTGGGATCCATAAACTATATAATAGAACTCAAATAGAGAAATTTGTGTAATATTTTCTATGTCTCAGGATCATTTGAAGGATTCTAGCTCCAAAAATATTATAAATAAATTTGATTTAGGAAAACAAAATTTTATATCAATTTTAAGAAAACATAAAATTTTATAAAAAACTAAATATTATAAGAAAGACACAAGATATATGTACTCCCCATATGAAATGGATTATCTTAATGCAAGGAGATATGTAAAAAAAGAATATATGAATGGTTAATTTATGTTTATCATTCATAGAATCTATTTGATGTATTTAAATCTATAATAATGAAATATGTTTTTTATAAATGTAATCAAGTTTATCTTCCATTCTGATGAATTGTACAATTATATCTCTTCTAAGTGTGTGATCCTGAAGGAAATGATGTCTTATATCTATGTGTTTAGAATGTGAGTAATGTGATGGGTTTTTATATCATTAAATGTTAGTTTTGGTATCAAAATGTACTGGAGTTTTTGTAAATTTCATTCTATAGTCACTGAGTGTGTGTTGTATCCACAACACTTGATCACAACAAAATCTAACTACAACATATTCAGCTTTAGTGGTGGAAAGTTCTACTGAGTGTGTTTCTTATAAGATCATGAAATTGAAGGCTCTCATATGAAATGAAATGGTTTGAATGTTCTTTTCCTATAAATTTTAAAATCACGAAATTTAGATTCTAATAAAATTCTTTGTTCAAAAAAATTAGAATAATAAAAAGTATTAGATACACAGTTCCCTTAGGATAAGGAAAAATTATTTTTACAACTTTAAAGTGGGATTCCTTTGTATTTTCTTAATATAGTTCACATATGAATACAGGAAACATTAAATTTTGATGACTATAAGTTATTTATAGTAAACTACCTATCATAACTCTAAAAGTGTTTTGATCAACTAGTTTCTCAGCAACATCAAGATCAAGGATATTTGAGGTACCATTACGAGTTCTAAAACATTTAGTATTTTAATATCAAAATTTTCTACGAATATCTCTTACATAGTTATGATTATATATAAAAATCCATTTATATTTTTGTGAAATTTTAAAACCAATAAAATATATTATCTCGCCCAAAAAACTCATTTCAAACTCTGATTTCATATGATTTGCAATAGAATTTAATAAATAATATTTAGTTGGTCCAAATATAATTTCATCAACATACATTTTGAAAATAAAAATATATTTTTTAACTTATCTTATAAAAATATTTGGATCCACATCTGCCTTAAAAAAATATTATAGAAAAAACCATATTAATATAACATACCAAACTCTATGGGTTTTCTTAAGTCCACATAAAGCTTTAGTATGTTTATAAACATATTAGGGATGGTTTTTATTTCCAAAACCATGGGTCGTTTATCAAAAAATTCCTCCTAAACATATCTTTTAAGAAAAGAACACTTCACATCCATTTTTAAAAGTTTGAAATTAATGAATATAAAAAATTCCTGAAGTATTTGAATAACCTCAAGTCCTTCTAAAAATTAAAAGGTTTCTTCATAATATATACTTTCTTCTTCATTAAAACCTTTTGAAAAAATTTAATCATTATTTCTCACAATTATTCCATTCTTATCCAAATTATTCTGAAAATCTCATTTTACTCGAATTATAAATGTTTCTATGGTTCGTTCAACTAACGTCCATACATTTTTCCTCCCAAATTCATTGAGCACATATTTAAATTCCGTTATCCAATATTCATCACATAAAGCCTCATTTGGATTCTTAGTTTTAAATTGGTATAATAAACCTAGATGTTCGATTTCATATCTTATGTAACATCTTATCGTAACAGGTTGACCCACATCACCAAAGATACAAACAATAGGATGATTCAAAAAAACAACTAACTAATTGGGTTTTGAAAAGTCTATTATTAAAGAATTGGTATAAAATATACTTAAGTAATAACTTCAAAAACAATTTTTTGAGTTATATCATCATGAGAATAAATTTCTATCAAAGGTTGAAAATCAGTTTTAGAAATCACATATGATGACGTTAGTTGGGGTAGTTTGAAAATAAAAGGGTTCAATTCATCAAAATTGACATGTACTATCTCCTCAATAGTAAAATTTTTTTTATTTAAGACTCTATAAGCCTTATAAGTATTGGAATAACCTAAAAATATACATTTATCAGATTTGGGTTATAATTTATGTATGTCTTGTTTCATTTTTCCGGATGAATACATTGAAACCAAAAACATTTAAGTAAGAAACTTTTTGTTTTCAACCTGTTCACAACTCAAAAATATTTTTATTAATAAAATGTATAAATAAAACAAGATTTATATTAAAGAAGAATGTATTATCCACTTCATCCCAAAAAAATTTAGCAATTGATTATTCACTCAACATAATTCTAGTTGTTTCATGAAGAATTCTATTTCTTCTTTAAACTAAATAATTTTTCTAACGTGTTCTAGGTGCAAAAAATTTATGTTTAATATCTTTCATACAATAAATGATTCAAAATTAGAATTTACATATTCTCCACAATTATCTCCATGAATAGTTATCAAGTTATTTTTTCCCTTATTTTTAACATTGTCTATGATAGTTTGAAAATAAAAAAATTCATATTTTATTGTGAGAAAATAAACCCATGTGTATCTAGTGTAATCATTAATTATGAAATATACATAGTATTTTACACAAATAATTCCAGTGTATATATGACTAAATAAATCTATGTTCACTAACTGTAATTAATCATAATTTGAGACTTCACAAATATATTTGAAACTTGAATTATGTTTCCTACCATATTGAAAATGGTTATATACTTTTGAAGAATCAAAACTATGATCTAGTAGATCATTTAAAATTCTCATCCTAGTCAACGTAGATAATTTTACAGGGTAAAAGTGTCTTAATATTATAATACATAACCAAGATTGATCTTTCATTACACTAAGGAAAACTAATTCAGGGGTACTATGTTCTTCTATGTTGAGTGTGGATAAATTCTCATGTTGATTGGAAGAAATAATAAATTCATCCTTCGAACTATGTGCTACAAATTTATCATTCCTAAGGATAAAATGGTAAACATAATCTCATAATTGAATTGTGTTTATAATTTTGTGTTTAATACCATTAACAAAAAAACAATATTAATAATATCTTTTTGAAAAAGAACCATATTACCTATACTGATAATATTAACTTGAGCATTATCTCTATAAGTGACTGTTCTTACATTAATTTAAACAATATTCTGGAAGATGTATTTATTTCCAGTCATGTGTCTTGGAAAACCACTATCTATAGACCATATATTTTAATTTTTCATACTTTCATTATTTTCCTGGAAAAAAATATATTATACTTTCAACCCCCAAAAAGTCATGGGTCCAGTAAAGTTATAAAATAAAAATTTAGGAAATAATATCTATTTAAAAAAATTGGATTTGTGAAATCCTTGAGATTTAACTTTATTTAAGGAACAATTCGTTTTTTTGTGACCACCACTTTGACATTTATTGAAAAAAGGGGAATTTTTAGGCACACATATTTTGTTATAAAAACTGTTTTTTATAAGAATATACAATTACAAAACCACTAAACTAAGGAAATATTTGTTTATAAATGTTATAAAAACATTCATTTCTAGTGGTATAGTTAGAAAAATGTTTTCTCAAACATGATATCTCATATTTTATTTTTACAACAGAATATTAATCCTCACAGATATTAGTTTAAGAATTATGTTTTATTTCTAAAACATCTTTCTTATAAATAAATTTTTCTAAAACATTGGAAATTGTTTCTTTCATGGAAATAGTCTCATCAAGATCTTTTGAAAGATTTGATATTTCATTTCTCAAAACATTAATTCTTGAATGAGCCCAAGTATATTTTTCCATAGCATTAACAATTTTTTAATTTTTTTTATAATTTTCATTTACTAGCTGGTTAGAAAACATGAAACTTCATAATAAGTAGGTAAATAATTATCATCGATGGATGAGGAAGATTCTTCATCGGAAGATATCGAATCCTACTCATTAGGATATCTAGCACATAAAAAAATATTGGTATGGTTTTTTTTCTATTCCAAACATGGCCATAAAGCATTGATTTTGTAATGACCCAAAGTTTCATTAATGGAAAATCCCTCTTGATCTAGTTAAATGTCTCTTTATGCAAAATGTTTTTATAAGATGTAAACTTATTTGGTTTTGTGTTAATAATTTTGACCGTTGCTAATATAGTCGTTGAACAGTGATAACATGATTAGTATAAATATAGGGCTTTAACAAATCCAATTTACTCAGACAATAGAAGGGATGGCCTCATCTAGTAGAATTGCTCCATACAAAGCCCATTTGTCATAGCATGGAAAAGAGGTGCAATTTTTGGGCTTCGCTGTTTACCAAGCCCAAGATGAGCTTCTTCATGTCAAGCTCTAACGGGACCGTCTATGAGAAAAGTGGAAGTTGATAGAGATTACCACACGAGCGATGTTATCTGAGCCCCCCAAGAGTCTGTCACCATCGTACACCTTACCCTTAGTTCTTATGTGGCTGTTTTAAGGTCTCATGTAAAAAATCGATAGTACTATGTTCATATACATTATTTTTTTTGTATATAATAATGTATATACTTTCTTGTCATTATTGATACATTGTAAATAGTTTTTAAAGTACAAATAGTTTTTTTAGTTATAATTTAATTAAGAATTCTATTTTACTAAATTAAGGGATTTTTTTCATTAAATAGTATTTTAATAAATTATTATTATTATTATTATTAGATTAATTTTATTATATATTAATGATCATATAAATTTATGAATGAAATTGTACTTTTTATTAAGGTTTGAAAGCTATTTTTGTCAAAACCCGTGAATTTTTTATAAATGTCGGTTTTGATTTTAAAAGTGAAAATTAACATATTTAGAAAATTATTTATATAACATAAATGTTATTTCTAGAATCAGGATGTCAAAATTAACCAAATCTGAATTTTTCATAATTTTCTGAGACAGTCAACTTTTTGGGTAAAAATAAAATACCGTTTAAATATATAATGTGTTTTATGACATCATAATGACCCAATAGTTATGTAATAAAAAACTATAAGCTTTATGTTCGGCCAATATATGTTTTAACATTAAAATAATGTGATTTTGGGTTTGTTTGATGTACTTTTTAAAGCATTAATGGACCCTTCAAGACTTATTAAACACCTTGTCTTTTTAAATTGTTTTCCATGGGAGTGTGACTCACCTCCACATAAGAAACCCTATTATTTTAAGAAGTTCGAACTTTGGACTGATAAAATATTTTTTTACTCTTCCTTTTTCCTAAAAACATGGGAAAAACCATGGTATGGTTTGTGTTATGGAGTAATTTAATATAAGGGGTCCCAAACCTAAATAATATATAATTCCTTCACCTTTACTATATAAAACCACCCAAGCTCCCACTTACTCCTCACTCAAAGCCTTTGGAGTTCGTCCAACCACTGAAATACTCTCTATATAATCCTCCCAAGGTTCCCCAAGCTCCCAAGAATCTTCTCTCAAGCCTCTCTCTAGCCTTTGGAAGCACACATCCAAGTAAGGGTTTTTTCTTCCTTTCTCATTTTTGTCAATTTTCCTTAAGTTGTTTTTCCTTTTTAATTTCAATTATGAATGTTGGGGTATGGTTTAGCACCTCCCTCATACTTCCATCTTTATGTTTGAATGATGGGAGACCCCTTTCTCTCTCATTAAATTCCTCCCATGTTCACTCGTTACTATGCCTAAATTCTGAAAGGAACTTCTCTCTCCTGATTTACATTCAAGCAATACTTTTGTATCATGAATCTAAATTCCGTTAAAATTGATGGGAAATATATATATATGACCTCCTTATTGGCCATTACTTGTAAATTTGATGAGGAACCCCTTTATCTCTCATCAACCATTTTTATGAATTCTTATGTCACGCCGTTATGCTGCCGAAATCGCACCGATTTTCTAAGCCAATGCCATTGTGTAGTGAATACCATTCCCATTTCTCCATCAAGTGTATTCACCTTTATGCACATTTACTTATTTATTATAAAGTTTCATGTATGAATTCAACATTCCTTTATCGAGGAATAAATGATTATGTTTAATGAATCCATGTTTTATGATCCATGTGGCACACTTATGCTTGAAATGAAATGTTTAAGAAGGGTGCGTCCTTATAGCTCTACAATGCATTGGGTAAAGTATAGTATCATGATACCTCATGTGAAATGAGTGTTGACTCAAGATAATTCAAGTGCAAAGAGTGTTTACTCATGCTTTATGTGCAATGAGGATTTACTCATTCTCCATGTGCAATGATCCTTGGCTCATGCTAATTCCATGTTAAGTGTTGTTTCCACATTTCCATGTTATAGTTATCATGCTTTATCATGCCTTTATGTTCATGTTTTTCTTATGATCTATTGATATTCCTATTGTCTAACATGTATTTTACTCCTTATGTTATTCCATGTGTACTTCCTTACTGGGCTTTATAGCTCACCCTTTTCTTATGCATGTCCTCAGGTTATCCCATGCAATGCTAAGTACGAGGGAACGTAGTGGTCATGTAAAGGAAGTTTTCAATAATGATGTTGTATTTCATGTTTTAAGTTTTTATGTAATGATCCTAAGCCCCAAAGACACTAAACCTCTCAATATTCTTTGTTGTATAAAGTGATGTTTTATGTAAAAAATCATGTTTAAGTTTGTATTAAAAGAAGGGTTTTCATAGTTGGTATCCGATGGAGGTTTAGTTATTTTTGGGATTAGGATTAGAAAACCATAGTAAATCATTAGAGACAAGACTAAGTATAATAAAAACATCCCTAAGTTTTGGTAAGTAATGAGTAAGTGGTTTATCAAACAAATACATCCCTGTTTGGATACGAGCAGGTAGAGGCGGCTCTTGCACAAATGTATCCTAGGGGTAAAACCCGAAAACACAACTTTGAGCTAGACTCAAACAGGAACTGGTGCACGACAATGGGCCTTGCTGCAGTCTTGGTTACGACACTCCCGGGGGATATGTTTTGATAAATTCACAATCTTAGTATGAACCCATATTAAGGGAATTAATAAAAAATTCCCCAAATAATAGATTTTAGAAAGTAGATCATGAAAATACTAGACTGAAGACTATAGATTCATAAGTTAAAGAAATTTAATTTATAAGTCATCAACTTTTGTCTTTGGATTACCCTTTATGTGTTACCCCTAACTCCCCTTTTATTCCAGCCAATGGCCGGTAATAGGAGGACTCGGGCTAACAACCGATGTGAAGATCATTGGGACGAATGTACTAATGAGATGCCCAATCCAATGGGAGCGGGAATCGCGAACTTTGTCACGCTTCTCTCTCAGCTAACTTAAGCTTTGAACAGAAACATGGGTCAAGAGGAACGTTCAACCCCCCTAAGAAAGAACAAGTCACTATCGAGAGCTTTATGAGACAAAGGCCTCCTACTTTTAGTGGATCATCTGATCCCACGATCGCTGAAAAATGGATCAACTCCATTGAAAAGATCTTCTCCATACTTAAATGTTCTAAACTAGAGAAGGTTCTCCTGGCGGATTATCATATGGATGGTGAAGCTGATCAATAGTGGATTTTGATCAAAAATATGAAGCCTGAGGAGGAGATCGAGGAGTTAGAATGGAAGGATTTCCGGAAGATGTTTTTCGATAAATATTTTCCGCACACCCTCCGACTTAAGATGTAAAGGGACTTCCTTTCCCTTAAGCAAAAAGAAGAAGAATCTGTTGGAGCATACGAGGAAAACATCACAAGGCTTGCACGATATGCTTCTGGATTTGTCGTTACCCCTGAATGCAATGGTTGGCCACTTCTTTGATGGACTAAAGCCTAGCCTGTGGAAAGAATTAGTGATCCGTGACTTAGACAGCTATGAGCAAATTTCCCGATGTGCCCTCAAGGTAAAAATGGAGATCAGGGAATCATAGGGGTATCTTGGGGACAAGAAGCGTAAGTTGGACTTCAATATTAGCGGTCCGATGGATAAATCCAATGGTGCTAAGAAGATACAACACCCCAATTTCCAAAAGTGTGGAAAGAAGCACCCTGGAAATTGACTCAAGGGGACGAGGAAATGTTTTAGGTGTGGAAGAAGAGGGCACCTACCTGTTAACTATCGGCAAGAAATACCTGTAGTTGCGACAGAGGAGAGGAATGCTCCATTCTAACCTCAACTCATTGTTCATTGCTACAAATGCAAAGAACCAAGAAATCTTGCAAATCAGTTCCCTAATCCAAGGGTTTTCGAAGGCAACCAAAAACCTCCAAGGCAGCAAGGGTGAGCTTTTTCCATCACTACTGCCGAAGTGAACCCCGACAACGAAGTGGTGACAGGTATGCTAGTTATTAATTCAAGAATAGAAAATATGATTTTTTATTCAGGTTCTACTCATTATTTTATATCTCGAAAGTTTAGTATAACAATCCCAGCACCACCAAAAATCATGGATGTGAAGATGTCGGGGAGTACGACAAATGGGGAAATCATTACATCCCATGATTATAAGTCCTCACCTGTTATAATCTATGGATTGAATTTCCTGGCGAACCTCTTCATACTCCCTCTAGTGAAATTTGATGCAATTCATGGCATGGATTGGATTTCCTTATATAGAACCAACATAAATTGTCAGGAAAGGGAAATCACTCTCCATATGGAGAATCGACCCCCAATTCTATACAAGTGTAAGGAGGAAGATGAACCTCCTTTAGCTCCATCATCTCAAGAATGGATATTACTGCCCTATAAGAACACGTATCTAACTCAGATGATTGAGTCCAAGGAAGAAACCATCCTTGAAGAAATGCCTATTGTGAGGGAATTTTCTGAAGTGTTTTCCGAGGAATTTCCTGGTCTTCCTCCTCGAAGATATGTTGAATTCTCAATTGAACTTATACCTGGGGTGCTACCTATATCTAATAATACATATAGAATGGATTTCGTGGAGTTTGAATAGCTGAAGAAACAACTATAGGAGAATCTGGATAAAGGGTTTATATGCCCAAGTGCTTCACCATGGGGTGCACCAGTCCTCTTCTTCATGAATAAGGATGGGTCAATGCATATTTGCATCGATTATCGTGAACTTAAAAAAATCAGGATAAAGAAAAAGTATCCTCTACCATGGATCGATGACTTGTTTATCAGCTGCATGGAGCACAATACTTCTCTAAGGTAGATTTGCCATCGGGATATTATCAAGTAAGGGTGAATAAGTAAGATGTCCCCAAGACTGCTTTTCGTACAATATACGAGCACTATGAATTCATAGTAATGCATGTCGGACTCACTAATGCTTCACTAATGCTCGACAATTTTTGGTAGTCTTTATAGGTGATATTCTAATATATTCCAAAACCAAGGAGGATCATGAGGAGCATTTAAGAACTATACTAGAGACATTGCGTAAGGAGAAGATCTATGAAAAGTACAGCAAGTGTGGGTTCTGTTTGAAGGAGGTCTCATTCTTGGGACATATCATCACAATCAACGGGATATCTGTGGACCCCTCCAAAACAAGTGAAATTGACGGATTGCCGAGGCCAACATAGGTAACGGATATCCATAGCTTCTTGGGGTTAGCTGGATATTATCGACGATTTGTGAGAAATTTCTCATGATTGTCCAACCCTCTTACCAAGCTTACTCGAAAGGGAGTAATGTTTTCATGGAGTGATGAATGCAAAGAAAGCAACAAGGAGTTGAAAAGGAGGCTTATCATTGCGCCCGTGCTCACTTTACCCACAAGTGGGAAACTTTTTTTGGTATTCAGTGATGATTCAAAGAAGGGCTTAGGTTGTGTGCTGATGCAGAATTATAAAGTGATATCCTATGCCTTATGTTAGTTGAAAATCCATGAGAGAAACTATCCAACGCATGATCTAGAGTTGGCGGTTGTGATCTTTTCCTTGAAAATATGGTGGCATTATCTCTATGTAGAGAAATGTGAGATATATATAGACCACAAGAGACTTAAATATATATTCACACAGAGAGAGCTTAATATGCACTAGAGAACATGGATAGAACTCATCAAGGATTATGACTATTCAATCCATTACCACCCTGGGAAAGCGAACAAGGTGGAAGATGCCCTAAGTAGAAAGGAACCAACGATTATATCAATGATGAGAATTGATAAGGATCCAATCTTCTTACACTTAATGAAGATGTACATGGGAATCATAAAGAAAGGAACATCATCAATACTTTCACAAATTATTTCTCAACCGTCTCTTTTGGAAAGGTTAAAGGATGCTTAAAGGATGATGTGGTAATTTAGGAAATAGTGGAATCTATAGAAAAAGGTAAATCCTCGGTGTTTAATGTTAATGAAGACGGAATTGTGTGGTTTGGGAAAAGACTATGTGTTCCATCATGTCCGGAGCTGAAGAAGGAACTTTTGGATGATGCACATAGTTCAAATTTCTTTATTCACCCAGGGAGCACAATGATGTATCGAGATCTCCGAGAAAACTTTTGGTGGGATAATATGAAGAAGGAGATTGTTGAATATACATCAAAGTGCCTGGTGTGTCAGTAAGTGAACGCAGAGAGTTAGAAGTCTAAGGGGATGATGCAACCATTGCCAATACCAGAATGTAAATGGGAGAACATCACCATGGACTTTGTCACCAGACTTCCAAGGACATCCAAGGGAAACAATGCAATCTAGGTTGTTGTGGATCGTCTTAAAACGACTGCACACTTCATTGTTATTCGGGAGGATTTCTCATTGGATCAACTGGCACAGATATATATCAGGGAATTGGTAAGGCTACATGGAGTCCCACTATCTATTGTGTCTGACCGAGATCCAAGATTCACCTCGATGATTTGGAAGACTCTTCAACATGCTCTGGATACTGAACTGAACTTCAGTACGGCCTATCATCCTCAAAATGATGGCCAATCTGAGTGGACTATCCAAACACTTGAGCATATGTTGAGAGTGTGATCAATGGACATTAAAGGAGGATGGTATCAACATCTTCCTCTAGTTGATTTCTCTTATAATAATAGTTTCCACTCAAGCATCCAAATCGCACCATATGAAGAACTTTATGGGAAAAGGTGCAGAACACCGGCATGTTGGGATGAGGTCGGTGAACGTAAGTTGCTTGGACCAGAAATGGTCAAGTAAATGGTGGAGAATGTGAAAACCATTCAACAGCATATCAAGGCAGCCCAGACTCGACAGAAGAGTTGTGCAGATAACTGTCGACGAGAGCTTGAGTTTAAAGTTGGAGACATGGTTTTTCTACGCATATCTCCATGGAATAAGGTCATGAGTTTTGGAAATAAAGGGATGATAAGTCCAAGGTAAATTTCCCCCTTTGAGATTATTTATCGTGTCGGGGATGTGGCCTATCGACTAGCACTTCCACCTACCATGGCAAAGTACATGATGTCTTTCATGTATCCCTCTTAAGGAAGTACATACTGGACCCTTCACATGTACTCTCTTATGAGGTGGTACAGTTGGAGGGTGATCATTTTTACGAGGAGAAACCAGTGAAGATCTTAGATCATAGAGAATAATTTCTACGAAATAAGACAATGCCCCTCTTCAAGGTATTGTGGTGAAACCACAAGTTTGAAGAAGCGACTTGGGAATCGGACAAAATGATGATGCTCAGTTACCCACATCTGTTTTAGTGGGGGAAAAGGAAAATTTCGAGGGCTGAATTTCTTAAGGGGGGAATATTGTAACAACCCAAAGTTTCATTAATGGAAAATCCCTCTTGATCTTGTTAAATGTCTCTTTATGAAAAATGTTTTTATAAGATGTCAACTTCTTTGGTTTTACGTTAAGAATTTTTACCGTTGCTAATATAGCCGTTGAACAGTGATCACATTATTAGTATAAGTATTGGGCTTTAACAAATCCAATTAACTCAGGCAAAAGAAGCGATGGCCTCATCCAGTAGAATTGCTACATACGAAGCCCATTTGTCGGAGCTTGGAAAAGTGGTGGCGTCTTTGGGCTTCGCACTTGACCAAGCCCAAGCTGATCTTCATCATGTCAAGCTCGAACAGGACCGTCTATGGGAAAAGTGGAAGTTGATAGAGATTACCACACGAGCGATGTTATCTGAGCCCCCCCCCCCCAAGAGTCTGTCTCCGTCGCACACCTTACCCTTATGTCTTATGCGGCTGTTTTAAGGGGTTATGTAACAAATCGATAGTACTATTTTCATGTACATTATTTTTTTTTATATAATAATATAGATACTTTCTTGTCATTATTGATACATTGTAAATAGTTTTTAAAGTACAAATAGTGTTTCTAGATATTATTTAATTAAGAAATATATTTTACTAAATTAAGGGTTTTCTTTGAATTAAAAAATATTTTAATAAAATATTATTATTATTATAAGATTAATTTTATTTTATATAAATGATCATATAATTTCATGAATGAAATTGTAATTTTTATTAAGGTTTGAAAGCCATTTTTGTCAAAAAACTATGAATTTTCGATAAATGTCTGTTTTTAATTTAGAAGTGAAAATTAACATATTTATAAAATTATTTAGATAAAATAAATGTTATTTCTGGAATCAGGACGTCGAAATTATCCAACGGTGACTTTTTCATAATTTTCTGAGACAGTCAAATTTTTGTGTAAAAATTAAATACCGTTTAAATATATAATGTGTTTTATGACATCATAATGACCCAATCGTGATGTAATAAAATTCTATAAGCTTTATTTTCGTCCAATATATGTTTTAACATTAAAATTATGTGATTTTTGGGATTTTTTGACTTACTTTTCAAAGCATTAATGGACCCTTTAAGACTTATTAAACACCTTGTATTTTTAAATTGTTTTCCATGGGAGTGTGACTCACCTCCACATAAGAAACCCTATTATTTTAAGAAGTTAGGACTTTTCCCTTATAAAATATTGTTTTCCTCTTCACTTTTCCTAAAACCATTGGCAAAAACCATGGGATGGTTTGTGGTTTGGATTAATTTAATATAATAGGTCCCAAACCTAAATAAAAAACAATTCCTTCACCTTTCCTATATAAACGCACCCAATCTCCCACTTCCTCCTCACTGAAAGACTTTGGAGTTCGTCCAACCTCTTCCCTACTCTCTCTTGAATCCTCCCAAGGTGCCCCAAGCTCCCGAGAAGCTTCTCTCAAGCCTCTCTCTAGCCTTTGGAATCACACTTCCAAGTAAGGGTTTTTTCTTCCTTTCTCATTTTTGTCAATTTTCTTTAAGTTATTTTTCCCTTTTAATTTAAATTATGAATTTTGGGGTATGGTTTTGCACCTCTCTAATACTACCATATTTATGATTTAATTATGGGATACCCCTTTCTCTCTCATTAAATTCCTCCCATGTACACCCGTTACTATGCCGAAATTCCGAAAGGAACTTCTCTCTCCTCATTTACATTCAAGCAATACATTTGTATCATGAATCTAAATTCCATTAAAATTGTTGTTACATGTATCTATATGACCTACTTACTGTCCATTACATGTAAATTTTATGAGGAACCTCTTTCTCTCTCATCAACCATTTTTATGGATTCTTATGTCACGTCGTTATGCTGCCGAAATTACACTCATTTTCTAAGACAATGCCATTGTGTAGTGAATATCATGCCTATTTCTCCATCAAGGGTATTAAACTTTATGAAAATTTACTTATTGATTATAAAGTTTCATGTATGAACTCCACATTCCTTTATCGTGGAATAAATTATTATGTTTAATGAATCCATGTTTTATGATCCATGTGGCACACTTATGCATGAAATGAAATGTTTAAGAAGGGTGGGCCCTTATAGCGCTCCAATGCATTGGTTAAAGTATAGTATCATGATACGTCATGTGAAATGAGTGTTTACTCATGCTAATTCAAGTGCAACAGGGGTTTACTCGTGCTTTATGTGCAGTGAGGATTTACTCATGCTCCATGTGCAATGAGCCTTGGCTCCTGCTAATTCCATGTTAAGTGTTGTTGCCACATTTCCATGTTATGATTGTCATGATTTACCATGCCTTTATGTTCATGTTTCTCTTATTCTCTGTTGATATTCCAATTTCCTAAAATGTATTGTACTCCTCATGTTATTCCATGTGTACTCCCTTACTAGGATTTATAGCTCACCCTTTTCTTATGCATGTCCTCAGGTTATCCCATGAAATGCTAAGTATGAGGGAACGTAGTTGTCATGTAAAAGAAGTTTTCAATAAAGATGGTGTATTTCATGTTTTAAGTTTTTATGTAATGATCCTAAGCCCAAAATACACTAAACCTCTCATTCTTCTTTGGTGAATCAAGTGATGTTTTATGTAATAAATCATGTTTAAGTTTGTATTAAAAGTAGGATTTCCATATGTTTACATTACGCACATTGGGAAAAAGGTATATGTTCTTCAGACCATAACATTCATTATCAGAATAATTCTAAAAATAATCACCCCACTATCACTCCATGTATCGGTAAATTTTAGCACATTCTTACATTTATATTTGTAATATTTGTTTGAATTCTTTTCTTAATTATTATCCTTTAAATCTTACCTCATTAGCTTTGGGAAATCTGGTAAGATGTTCCCAGCTTTCTTATATTCATAATAAGTAACTTCTTATTTCATATCACTTCTTTCCTTATGGAATTTTTGTATCAGTACTGAAAATACTTCTTACCTTCTATTTTTTCATCATTCTAAGAAATTTTATAAATAATTTTTTTTAGTGTTTTCAAACAGTTGAATTAGATTGAACAGTCACCATATACTTTCTTGAGTATTTAATATCCTTTTTAGTAGATTGTACTTTAGAAAGTATTATGGATGTTGTAATAATTAAACCCCTACCATTTGGCCTTTTCTTTTTCTCAACATCTATTTTTATCCTACCTTCATGATTCAAAAGGGTAACAATAAGATAATTCAAGGTAATATTATGTAACATTCTAGTCTTATCAACTGTTATTCTCTTTCACTCCCACTTATTGGGCATGATATCTATTATCTTCATCACAAGAATCACATCATCAATGCCTTTCTCACCAATTGTTTTTAAACTAATTATGTTTTTCATAAATCTCTATTTCATCTATGAAATAGAATCTATAGAAAGAAAATTTTATGCCTAATAATTTTCATCTTGCATAGCCCTTCAAGTCTCTATAACCATTAATGTTCCACAATATTTTACTTCAACCTTTTTTCAGATACTGTGTGTGGATTCACTAGATGATATTGTTCTATATATTCTTCTTTTCATAGAACATAATAATTTATTTCTTACATAGAATTTCATCTAGTATTCTAGTTTCTCTAGATTAGTAAATGCAGTAACATCAATACCATGAATTTTAAAATCTACAGTGATCATTTCAATATTTTCAACTCATATGCTGATAAGAAAAGTTTTCATCGTATCCCTCTAGTACTCATAGTTAGCCCCATCAAAGATAAGTATTCTGTTTAGATGGATATTGTCTATTGAACGAGTATTCATTCCTTCCATATTTAAAAAAAAAATTCAAAAAATATATTTCACAAACAAGATAGTCTGAAAAATGTTTTATAAAAAATGTTTATAACAAAACATGAAATTGTAAAGAAGTAAAAACTCAGCATATATTTTAAAAGTGAAAACCTGTCACTTATACAATTTTTTGTATCATAATATCCATTGTACAAATTAGGAACATAATAATATTCTTTAATGGAAATACTTATAGGGGTTAATTTTATTTTAAAACATAGTCTAAAATATTTAAACTAGACAATACACAAACTTCTTAAAGTAAGATGATAAAACTCATCCCTTAGTCTGAAGGAAAAATCATTGAATCATAATATGAAAAATATGATTTAAATAGAGTTTAAAATATCCTAATTGATATGGATTGGATTAATTATATTTTATTTATCATAATCAGAATTGTACTAATAAAACAATCAAAATTGAAACATGAATACAATGTTTCACATTCGATTATACATGCAGTGGAATATAAAACTTATACGTATCTAGTTATATAATAAATATCAAATATAATAATTACTTATAAGATATTAAAAAATCATATCTTAACCTTAATATAATGGTAGTCTACAATCCAGACATAAGGTATCCCTTATTTTGGGCCTACAAGAATGTATGTCTTCCCTTACCAGGGAAGCCCTCAATACGATGATCAAAATGGATCTGTCTTCTTATCCATGGATTCAATTGATATCATGATCATATTATATGTTTACCTAGCCCCAGTATCCCACAATCTAGTATATTAGAGTCTCTTTCTTCCAATTCCTATAATCCTTTTATCATTAGGATGATTGGAAAAAAAATGAAGTTAAAAAGTTCATAAAGAGACCGCCTAACAAGGTTTTAGTAGAAGTAAAAAACACTAAAAAATAAAAAATATTAAAAACTAGATGTTTATGACAATCAATATTTGGAGCTCTCACAAAATGTAACATCCCGACCCGACTAACCCCTGAATTGGTGGTCGGACCGGTCGCCACATGACCTCAAGCACGTCTCCCCATACGCCAGAGGCTGCTGACTAGTAGTGAGGGTCTAAGGATAGTCAGTGGGGAGACTATACCCACATTTTAGTGCTAAAAAATAGACAAAGGAAATAAATAGTGGAGATGGTATAATAAATGATAACGGAGTGGAAAACAAATTTTATAAATCTTGTACTAAACAAATGGTTAATTCCAAATTATACAGAAGATGTATGATTGATATGCTACTGATACAAAAGTTGAAAACAATAAACAAAATAGCATACTTTACATTCCAATGCAGAAATAAATAAATAATGACTCAATGCCCCAAGGGCGATCTCCTTGAGCATTCTAAGCCTCCGCTCAGTCCTCTGCACCTAACTCCCATGTAAATGCAAACAGCATAGTCCTGCAACCAAATAGAATCTACTCTGGTACCCAGTGCAATGGTGGCCCGATTAGGGTGTGAGATATAAATCTCAGTAGCCAGGGACCACCGGTGTCTACCCCAAATCCATAAATTTAATAAATAACTTAAAACACATGAAGGAATGCATAAAATAAAGTAAGCAGTACAAGTAACTATAAACCCAAGTACCTGCTTCAGCCCCCAGCTGGTGTGTGAACATGCGTTATACATTTTTCATGCATACTCAACAATCATTACATAATAATTTAACAATTATTCAAATCTTATTAAATTATGAAAGTCTTGAGATTAGGCCTACACCTTACATATTATGAATAAGTCACTCACCACGGATGTCTCTAAAGACCATCTAAGTAATCAAGTAATGACTGAATCCAAGATTTTGCTTTGTCTTGGATAACGCATCATAAGTTATTCAATTTAATCTTTCATATACTAAGTCCGAGCCTGTCCATTAGATGTGTTTCAACCTATTCATAAATAATTATGAACCCTTTCTCATAATCAATTCACAAATCATCATGTCACAAAAGCCTCCATTAACCATTAAACTCATTTCATGCACGAACAATTGGACCCACAATCCAATGTTAATTAATGGGTGTATAACATCATGTCTAGTACCCTCGTGAGTATTTGGAGTGTCAGTCCTTGTCTCACAACCCATGGGTATTTGGAGCATCATTCTCTATCCCATAAAATAATATTCTCTTGCAAGTTGGGTGTAGAACGACATGTCGAGCACCCCGTGAGTATTTGGAGCATCAGTCCGTGTCTCACAACCCATGTATCAATCATACATATTCATCTATCATTGGTGTCGAACTCCATGTCTAACACCCTATGAGTATTTGGAGCCTCAATCCTTGTCTCACAACCCATTCATCAATCATACATATATATTTATCATTGGTGTAGAATACCATGTCTAACATCACAAAACCAATCCGTTAATTAATTCAACAATTAATTAACAACAAAAATCTCTCTTCAGATAAGTCAACATTTAATTATCCATTCAACTTCTCATTAATTAATAATTAATTAAAAATTAATTATTCTTAGCAGTACAACTGAATAATTAACTCAACATTTAATTATTCAAATTCTTTAACAAATCTGAACCCATCCACTCAAACAATGGCCCGTCCATGACTTTAAAAATATACAAGGACACCATAATCATCTCAAAACATGCTAAAAAAACCAAGATATTTAGTGACCATATCACACAACATATCATATCTCTAAACAACTCTATCCAAGACAACTTAAGGTATGGAAAACTAATACGCATCAAAATGTACTCCTGGCCAATAATCGTAACAAACAATCACTTCAAAATCTTAATTTAATGCATGAAAATTAATTAATTAAACAATTAATTAATTAAACCTTATCTCTTTTTACAATCATCAATTAGTTAACCATTTACCATTTAACATGTAATAATTAATTCATCCATTAATTATTACCAGTTTCAAAACTATCTTTCGAACATGTTAAATATTCAATATTCCCAATATTTAGTAAAAGACACAATCTTATTCCAACTCATGACTTGATAATTAATCCTACCATTAATTACCCCATTACTCATTCTTCCCATTCAAATCATTTAACAGTTTAATCATATCACTTTAACCAAATTAGCCAATCATGCTTAAACTCAACACAAGTTCAAGTCCTCACCAATCTCATGTGGGTGGAATTATTTAATAACATCAAATGTGTCATTAATCAACATAACATAATGAAGGAAACTCACATTACTAATTTATTTAAATAAACTATAATTCTTAAATAATGTGTTAAAGATTTGGGACCCTACCTCGGGGTTTTTTCAGAAACCATAACGAATGAAGAACCCTCAAGAGAAACGGGTTGATTCTTCAAGAACCCGCCTTACATAACTTCTCCTAGAAAGACCGAGATGAAAACATATCATACTTGTCATCTACACACTTTTCTTTACCCATAACGGGCGTAGATCTAAGAAACCGAGAGAAGATGAGATGTAGATCTAAGTAGATCTATGAAACTGAACAAGAACGAAGAAGAACATCTACCTACATCAAGAATCCAGCTTCAATTCACCCAGAGAAGCCTTCGGATCAACTCTAAAACACTTGGGAGAGGTTCTACTACCTTCATGGGAGAGTGATCCCAAGTTATGGCCACTTAAGAGAAAAAAAGACCCATATAAAGGCAAAAACGAGTGAGATCCACAATTTAAAGATCTCATTTAAGTGCCCGCATGGTTTTTTCACACGGTTAAACAAACTGTGCGCTAACAATGCGTTAGCTACTGTCTCAGCAAGCACGCCTTGCATAGTTAGGCCGCATGATTAGAAAAACTGTGCACTAACTGTATTTTAGCCAATGCCTTAATACTTTAACTATGCACAGTTTGGGCGCATGATTAGACAAACCGTGCGCCGCCCATGCGACTTCCCATTTGCCTCAAATCATATATCAAAGTTTGAAAAACAAAATCTATAGGTGTTTGAACACTCAGAATAAAATTCTGAAGCTCAATTTAAAAAGATCGACCCATTGATAAATCGAAAAAGAATTTTAGAAACTTTTGTAATTTTATCCCGGTTCAAAAACGCGAGATTCTGCATTATACCCACCTTAAAAACTTCTCGTCCCCGAGAAGCAATCGGGAAGCACTACTAAAACAACAGTCCTACCAAGGTAATTTAATCATGTTAGAAGGGACATGTAGTGTTCCCAACGCCAAACACACCTTTAACCCTTCTCAAACCTGATGGATAAGCCTTTATAACTGGATCTAATGATTACTCTAAAGCGTAAACATCGAAACAGATCTTATATCTTAGGTCATTAGAAGGAACCTTTCAACAGAAAAGGTTGAATCTCGATCCAACAAAGGAACATGTTTCACATGCTTCCCTCAAAAGTTATTGCAGACCCAAAACACCATTTCTCCCTTTATCTGACGACGTTACTTTAAAACTAATTCAAAACCATCTGCAAGTATAACGATGTCCTTACCCAACATTTGGTGAAAATTCCAAGTCAATCCATTGCAAGGCTACATTAAAAATTACAATTCCCCAACATGAGAAGGAAAGTATCCCAAAGAATAAACGCATCCTGCGTAAAACCCAGATAACAACTACTCCTCAAGCCCAAAAACATTTAAACTGTAGCGTGGTACCAGAACAACGCTATCTTAGTGTTTCCATGACGAGGTCAAGAGAGGGGACATGCTCATCGTGTCCAGAAGACCGCACTAAGAGAAAATTGAGGTCATGATGAAGATCAGTCAAACCATTACCAGACAACTCTTTTCTAAAAGCTCGGCATCACCTACCAACACATTCATCGAGAACAAAGTTAAAATACGCACCTTAGGATTTCCCATGTCGTCTCAAGAAAAGAACATCCGCTCATCAGCACGCTAGATTAACAACAAGATCGACATGTCAAAACAGCCGGGTCTTTCGAAAACCATTCCATGCATTGAAATGAAACCGGTTCTTTTAACACTCAAATTACTCTACATGGAGTTGAACCAAGATCATAATCATCAATACAAAAAGACTTATTACGGAGTCATATTGCCTCATACGACCATTTTCCTGGATGACACGATAACCAGTCATTCATTACTAAGAAGAAAGGGTCAAATGACAAAAAAATCATTTGACCATCCCCGAGGTATGTCTATCTAGCTGACAAAGAGCATTACTCGATGCTCAAGCCCACAACATGGTCAAGAAACACATCACCACCCATTAGAACAAGGGTTTCATTGGAAACTGGAAGTCTTACCTAGGACAACGGAACCCAACAACTCTAAAAGAGTGAGAAAATCCATAGCCCTAGCAAGAAATTTATGTTTTGAGGGAACTACCGACCACATGTTAGACCCTTACAAATAAAAATTGTCAACCCTAAACCGGGTCACTTCAAACAAGTCACTAGGCTCAAAAGTCGAACATAAGGCCATTTCTAAGGAGAAGAACGCCAAAGGAAAGTACCCATCCTTCAGTTCCAAGGCAACTCAAGAGATGTTCGAACCACCCTTTACGTGAGGGTTTTAAACAGTGGACGCCACAATAGGTTCCATTTTCAAGTCACTTATATTTAATAAATTTTAATCATTAATCGTCAAAAGATTTAATCAAAACATCAAAGTACCATTTTCAAAATTCGCCAAGGTAGAATAGGAATGTTTCATAAAACTAAATTTTAAAAACCTTTAATTTAGTTGACATCCTATCATTTTCAGGAATCTTATCAAAATAAATTCTTTTTAAGAAGATAAGGTGACCTATGAGGATCCCATTTTAACCAAATTGGGTTCTCTATAAATCAACCCATAGCAAACGTGCATGTATTAAAATTTTAAACACCCAAATGAGTTATCCAATAAAAACACTCCCCAAATGACCTACTTGGGTCCAGTTGCATTTTAGAAACTAGCCATTTGATTTCAGATCAACATCAAACATCTTTCACATTTATAAGCATTTCACAAGGCATCATGTCATCTCATTTAATATGAGTCGTCATTTCCCAATTCATGAAGCGCCCATACACTCCATGGATTGAAAATTTTCTCTCATTAATCGATAAAAATGTAAATTCAGAAATTAACATGATCAACCTAATGATCAAAATTATATGGGTTGCCACCTACCAATTAATAATGCGTCCATACACCTTATCTCTAGATTTTGTCTCCCATTAAACACAATCCACATTCATTTAACATTTTAACTTTATCATCCCTTTCACATATCAAAACATCTTTAACCTGTTATAATAATCTGTAACACAACAACATGTTATAACATGGAAGCATGTCACAACAAAAAAACATGCTAATAACTAAGTAAGTATGGCATATAATCACCCAAGCATGTCAAATCTATCACATTAACATGATATCTAGAGAGGCATGCTAAAACAGATCAAACAAGACATTGCACCCAAGGAACACAATCCAAATTAGCAGGCAACCAACTAATGCAACTACATGGCTTGTTATATGCATGACATGTGAATCTCTAAGCGACTAAGATGATGCATGTATGAAACTTACTTGCCATATCAGGCCAAGAAAATTATTATTTTCAAAATTCTAAAATTCAATAAATAGTCGAAAATACACCAGTCACTCAAGGTGAAATCATATGAACTGTAACCTCTAATAGTAAAAACATCAATTCCCATCCGTTGCCACTTGTCCATTCCCCGTACATGAGGTGATCAGTCCCAAGCATGGATATTAACCCATGCACCAACACATTCCTAGTCTCATGTCTACCAACCCCAAAATAGTAAGAAAAAGGAAAATAAATAAACCTAAACCTATGATACCACTTTGTAACATCCAGACCCGGCTCACCCCTGAACCGGTGTCCGGACTGGTCTCCACATGACCTCAAGCATGTCTCCCCGTATTCCAGAGGCTGCCAACTAGTAGCGAGGATCTATGGATAGTCACTGGGGAGACTATACACTCATTTTAGTGTTCAAAAATAGACAAAGGCAATAAATAGCATAAACGGTATAATAAATGATAAAGCAGCGGAAAACATATTTTATAAATCTTGTACAAAACAAATGGTCAATGCCAAATTATACAGCAGATGCATGCATGACATGCTAATGATACAATAGTATAAAACATTAAAAAAAATAGCATGCTTTACATTCCAATGAAGAAATAAATAAATAATCACTCAAAGCCCCAAGGGTGATCTCTTTGAGCATCTCGAGCCTCCACTCAGTCCTCTGCTCCTAACTCCCAAGTAATTGAAAACAACATAGTCCTACAACCAAATAGAATCTACTTAGGTACCCAGTGCAATTGCGGCCCAATTAGGGTGTGGGATATAAATCTCAGAAGGCCGGGACCACCAGTGTCTACCCCAAATTGAGGAATTTAATAAATAACTTAAAACACCTTAAGGCATGCAAAAAATAAAGTAAGCAGTACAAGTAACTATAAACCCCAGTACCTACTTCATCCCCCAGCTGGTGTCCGAACGTGCATTATAAATTTTTCAGGCATACTCAACAATCATTACAAAATAATTTATTAATTATTCAAATATTATTAAATTATGAAAGTCTTGAGATTAGTCCTACGCCCGACATCTTCTGAATAAGTCACTCACCACAGATGTCTCTAAAGACCATCTAAGTAATAAAGTAGAGACCGAATCCAATCTTGTGCTTTGGCTTGGATAACGTGTCATATGTTATTCAATTTAATCTTTCATATACTATGTCTGTGCTCGTCCATTAAAAGTGGTTCACCCAATTCATAAATAAGTCTGAACCCTTTATCAAAATCAAGTCAAAAATCATCATGTCACAACATCCTTCATTAACCATTTAACTCATTTCATGCATGAACAATTGGACCAACAGTCCAATATTAATTAATGGGTGTTGAAAATCATGTCTAGAACCCCTGTGAGTATTTGGAGTGTCAGTTTTTATCTCACAACCCATGGGTTTTTGGAGCATCAGTCCATGTCCCATAAAAAATATTCGCTTACAAGCTAGGTGTAGAACGCTTTGTCTAGAACCCCGTGAGTATTTGGAGCATCAGTCCCTATCTCACAACCCATCTATCAATCATACATATATATCTATCATTGGTGTTGAACGCCATGTCTAACACACTGTGAGTATTTGGAGCCTTAGACCTTGTCTCACAACCCATTCATCAATCATACATATATATTTATCATTGGTGTAGAATACCATGTCTAACACCACAAAACCAATCCGTTAATTAATGAAACAATTAATTAACAACACAAATTGATCATCAGATAATTCAATAGTTAATTATCCATTCAAGATCTCATTAAATAATAATTAAGTAACAATTAATTATTCTAACCAGGGCAACTGAATAATTAACTCAATATTTAATTATCCAAATTCTTTAACAAATATGAACCCGTCCAATCAAACAATGGTTCATCCATGACTTTAACAATCTACAAGCACACCATAATCATCTCAAAACATGCTGAAAAAAGCCAAGATATTTAGTGATCATATCACACATCATATCATATCTCTAAAAAACTCCATCCAATACAACTTAAGGCATGGAAAACTAATACGCATCAAAAGGTACTCATGGACAATAATCATAACAAACAATCAATTCACAATAGTAATTTAATCCATGCAAATTAATTAATTATACCTTATATCCTAACCAATCATCAATTAGATAAACATTTCCCATTTAACATGAAATAATTAATTCATCCATTAATTATTACCAGTTTCTAAACTATCTTCCGAACATGTCAAATATTCAATATTCCTAATAATCAGAAAAAGCCACAATCTTATTATAACTAATGACATGAAAATTAATCCCACCATTAATCACCCTATTACTCATTCTTCCCATTCAAATAGTTTAAATTTTTAATCATATCACTTTAACCAAATTATCTAATCATGCTTAAACTCAACACAAGTTCAGGTCCTCACCTATCTCATGTGGGAATAATTATTTAATAACATAAAAAGTGTCATTAATCAACATATCATAATGAAGGAAACTCACATTATTAATTTATTAAAAGAAACTATAATTCTTAAATAAAGTGTTAAAGATTTGGGACCCTACCTTGGGGTTTTTCCAGAAACTATAACGAAGGAAGAACCCTCAAGAGAAACGGGTTGATTCTTCAAGAACCCAACTTAGATCACTTCTCCTAGAAAGAATGAGACCAAAAAATATCATATTTGTCCTCTCAACACATAGATTTACCCATAACAGGTTTATATCTAAGAAACCAATAGAAGAGGATATGTAGATATATGTAGATCTTAGAAACTAAACAAGAATGAAGAAGAACATCTACCTACCTAAAGAATCTGGCTTTGATTCACCAAGAGAAGCCTTCAGATCGCCTCAAAATCTCTTGGTAGAGGTTCTCTTACCTTAAAGGGAGCGTGATCCCGGGGTATGGACACTTAGGAGGAAAAATGAGCCATCTAAAGGAAAAAATGAGTGAGATCCACAATTTAAGGATCTCATTTAAGTGCCTGCACGGTTTGCTCACATGGTTAGACAAACCATGCGCTAACTGTGTGTTAGATACTATCTCAGCAAGTACCCCTAGCACGGTTAGGGAACATGGTTAGACAAACCATGCACTAAACATTTGTTAGCCATTACCTCAAAACTTCAACTATGCACATTTTGGCCGCACTGTTAGACAAACTGTGCGCCGCCCGTGCGACTTCCCCTTTGCCTCAAAATTTCTATAAAATTTTGAAAAACAACATCTATAGTTTTTCTAACACTCATAATAAAATTCCGGAGCTCCGTTTAAAAAGAACGTCCTGTTGATAATCCAAAAAATAATTTGAGAAACATTCGTAATTTTAACCCAGTTCAAAAACACGATATTCTAAACAAAATGTGAAATTACAAATTCTATTGTCCACTTTGAATCAGTAGCTCCAAACTCTTCAATTAACCTTTTATTTATAGGTATCTAACCACTGGTCATATTTCTCTCCCAATCGTTGTATTTCTTTTAGTTTTTCACATTGACTTTGACACATATCACATGAATCCCCATAATGATCTAGCGTAACTGAATGTACTATATTGTATGTATTTACACCATTATTGTGTAAAATATTTACTTATATTCGAAAAAAGTCTTCTGAATAGGATTATAAACATAAGTCAGCCCAATGGACTTACAATTTTCATTACAATAACCATTATGAGTACTCCACAATTCATTTCTTTCCCATTTCTAGAAGCTAGTTTATGGGTTCCCGGTACCCAACTTACAACCATAGACAAGTCAGACAGCATAAAACAACATGTACTTACACATCATAATAACCTAATTCATCTCCGCATCCCAAGCAGGAGTCCTCTTCACCGGTAGATGATTCCCATTCCGGGTGCCTCCAAAAACATCCACATTGAATCCGACTGCAAAGTTGATCAAGAACATATTAATCTGGGGGTGTCTTCTTGGTCTTGATACCCTTTTGAAGGGCCAAAGTCACCTCATTATTCCTCTTTTATGAAGATCTAGTCTGCATCGGCCTCAGAAGAAATGAGTGGTCCTTCATTGGTCTACTTCTTGGAGTAGCAAACCAAGGTCCATCAGCTATAGCAATCATCTGATTCCCACTTTTAATGACATCACTAAAAGATCGACCAACTGGACCACTCATATTCTCTTTCCCTCCCCACAAATCCTCCCTTCCAACTCTAGCTCATGCCCTTAAAACAGCAGCAGCAAACTCTGAGTTGTTTCCTGGATTCTGGACTGGATTATTACACTCCATCAAAGGGGGACGCTGATCTTCCATAGTATAATTTTCCACAGGTGGTTTGACATTGTCTCCCAGCCCCTGTTCCATGCTCTCCACCGAAGGGCCACACCTTTCCCCATTAGAATTTTTATCCACAATCCTGACACCTGCTTCTTGCCCCAGACATTCAGCATGTTGCTCCTCCCGGGCCTCTTCCCCAACCAAAGCTGGATCTTGCACCCTACATTCAACCTTCTATTCATCTGAGATCTCCAGACTAACATCACCTCCTATCAAAATAGCCTCCTTCAAACCCACATCCAAAAAATCTTCAGAAATCCCTAAGAACCTTTTACTCAAAGCTAAAAATGGTTTGGCCAGTGGATCAAGTCCTTGAGAGGCCTTAACACTAGTGGTTAAACCCTCCGCAGCACTAACCATTCTTCCTTCATCACTCTGCAATGAACCTCGACCAACCATGGAAGCAACATGTACTCCCAAGTCCCTCTTTAGCCATTGAGAAACCTCAGACACCATCGGATTATCCTGTATCTCCTTAACACTGAAAGCTTCAGGGGCCAGGTCTTCCTCAAAAGACACCCAACGAGGACTCGAAGGATTGATAACCCCCTTCTCACTAGAACATCGTGGACTCCGCCCTTTGTCAAACTGTTCCGTAGCACTCGAAACCATACCCTCCTTAATTCCATTACAATCATCATCCTCCGTTCTCACTGAAGTAGAATTCCCATTACTGCGGGCCTCATGAGATTCCTTCTGGAGGTCACTCGCCTGAAGAACACCCACGGTTTTGGACCCTGAAGCCTCCATGGCCAGACCAGATTGCATAGTGACTTCCAGACTCTCACCTGGTGTAGCCTCCCCTTTTCTTTCCACAACATGATTCCCCATTATGAGTACTAATCTGATGTTATTAGTACCAATGTCATTCTATGGTTTAAGAATTTATAATTACAAAGTCATGACTGAATTTTTAGATTCTATTACAGGCAGTGGTGAATCTTATGTTTATCATGCACATACACATTATCATAAACATAATAATGAATATAAAGTTTATAATCACAATACATAAGATATTATTAAATGTATGGTAAAAGATAATTTTTTCTATAAAAAATCTATAAAAATTGGACCTAAAAATTTAATGAACATGTATTAAGAGTGTTTTTTTTATTTCAAAAACAAAAGGGTTGGAAAAGTAATAAGTAAAACTTTTGAATCCACAATAATATCATGATTAATTCATTATTATTGATATTTTGAGTTTCAATTTTATTTTTTTCATCAAATTTGAGTTGAATTAAATTTTACCAAGTGGAAAAGAATGTCATAACACAATTTATTTTCTCTTCATTATATTACCACCTCATTATAGTTAATAATATAAGATTATGTTTATAATCAAATTTTACTATCTATTGTTGTATTCCACTTTTTTATGTGGATTTACATTTGACACACATAATCTATTGATATATTGACTCTCATATTAACATTATGATAATTTCAAGGGTTTACTTTACAATCTCATTTTGTGTGGGATTATTTACAGATGAATTTCCTTCGAAGAAATTTATTGGTTCAATGTTTAATAAATAACTTTTCTGTATTCTATTTTGGTTATTCATAATGATTGATATGTAATTGTATCATTTTCCAACTCTTTGGTACGCAAAATGTTTTCGAAACTGTTTTTAAGAAAACTCAACTTCATCTATCTCTTTAGTCAAATAACCTATTTTATTCTAAAAACCAAGTTTTATTAAAATATTTTCAGAAATGTTTTTAACCATTTTTAAATTATTTATTAAACACATTTTAAAACAATTTTATTTTATAATTGTTTTTAAGGGAATGATTTTTCTCTTTTAGAACAAGACATTTTCTAAAAAAAAATTGTGAAAAAAGGTATTTTATCTACCTTGTTCAGCATGTGAAGATTCCCCTACCATAATTTCATTGGACATTTCATTGAAAATATAAAATTTTAATTTTCAGAAAATGTTTTCTAAAATGGTTTTCAAAGAAAATGGTTTTCAATATATTATTTAAAAAAATTATATTTTCCTTAAGAATGTTTTTTTAAATATCATTTTACGGAATTTCTATTCATTAATGACAACAACCCTTTGTTTTTTACTCCAACTAGGATATTTTGTATTGATACCATCCCTTTTCTTCCTCTAGAATATTTTTTTTTCAAGTATAGTATTAACATTCATTACCTTGATTCCTTTTAGTTCCCTTGAAATATTAAATTTTTTATGACCATTGATCATTGAATTTACCCTAATAATACATATCATTTATCATAGATATGGTCATTTACTTAATTGTACACCATTTGGTATATGATGTTTACTTTGATATTATTTGACTATCAAGAAAAATACTGGTAAATATATATTCTTTATTAAATAGAGATATTTTAAAGGAAATATGTTAATTAATTATATTGGTTAATTGAAATTTAAGGAATTATTTAGAAATGTATGGCATGGGTTGGAGATCATTTAATGTAATCCCTAAGATGCATCAGTAGTATCATGGGAGGAAATCAGTTGGAAACTAACCCTTTGAGTTTTTTTCCAAATCATAGTAGTTTTAAACTATCATTGCAAGGTATTGATAGTAGTATGAAAAAACCCTCTTGTGAGAGGTATTAAGGGTTAAGGTACCATGTACCTAAAAAACATGGAATCAAATAATTAAGAATTTATTCTATTTAGATTCAGTCATTATCAAACATGAGATTGTTTTCATCGAAATTATCTATAGATGTATTTAATTATTAGTTTATTGATTTTATGGTATGAGTTTTTAATTTTCATACCTTTACATATTGAATATAACTTATCCAGTTATTTTAAATGGCATGTGTTCTTAGTTATTTACCTTTCTATATTTTTTATGAACATCTTTATTATTTTATTTATTTCATGGAATTTGTATTCAGTTATTTACTTTCCATATTGACTATTAGAAATTTATTCATTATTCTTCTACTGAACATACCCTTACTGAGAATTTGAGCTAACTCTTAACTTTTTCCTTCCCTTGGACTCTAATGAGAGTTAAAATAATTATATACAAGGATATTCTATGTGGGAATAAAATTATTCTCAAAATAAAAAAATTATGTTTTAATTAGTTTATTCATCTATAATACAAGAATTGTGTGTATATCAGGTTTAACCAGTCTATTAAACTCTTCGGTTCATAAATATTTTATTAATTTTAATCATGCCAATGTAATGGTTGTATACACTAGATTTAGGATTTCTGGGGTTAATATATTACAATTTCTAACTCTAGGATCCAGAAAAACTGACACTATTTCATACGAAATTCATCAAAAAATGGTGGTACCCTTTTTCCTAAAAATATATATGGAACAACAAAGAATGATACCATTTGTCTCAAAATGATATTTGGGCCAACCAATACTGACACCATTTTTAACATTCTACCCATCCTCGTTTGATTGGGGAGTGACATGGGAGCTATAAAGCCTTAGGTGTCATCCTCAAGACACCAATTGATGGAAATTAATTCTGTGGGCCTTAAGAACATTAGGGAAAAAAATTCCCTTTGAATGAAAAAAATCCAAACCCCAAAACAAATATCTATAAAAACCTCTATAATATTAATGATTAAAAAATAATACTCAAAACATAACCAGACCAATACCCCATGTCATAGTACACAGAGAAAGAAAATTACAAGCTCAATAAGACCAAAAAGACCAAAAACATAAAAAATATAAAGGGAAAACAATCGACAGCACCCCACCCCCTCCAAGATCTAACTCCATATGCTACACCACGATATAAAGAAGTATCACTAAAGAACTGAGATATCTTTCCATCACCTGTATCTCAATAGATTACATAAAAAATTCACAATAGTCTCCAAACAAGGGGAGATTCTAAAAATAGTATGATTTCCCCAATTACATCCCATCCCACAACAATAGGACATAATTATTTAGGAAATTTATTAAAAATAATTAATTAAAGATTACACAATTTACATCAAAACTATAAATGATTTTTTCCAAGGATCAAATTGAAAATTCTTTTATAAAATTTATCAATTGATTTGGGATATTATTTTCCATGTAAACACACAAAACCACACACACATACACATTCTTGGGTATACCATTTTTGGTAATATTTGTTCCCTATGACACACCTAGAGATATTGTGAAATATTTTTTTCCAAATTAATTTAATTTTTTTATATTTTTCATTTTACACGACACTAAATATCGTTTTATATAAATTTTAAATATCTATTTTTGTCTTGCATACACTACATTCAAGACGTAAATTACCTTTTTCTATATGTAACACTAACATGTCTTGCATTACACGCAATAACGAGTTTCAATGAAACATTATTTTATTGATATAGTTATTTAAATATGGATAGATATAATAGAGTTGTTAAAAATTATAATATGAAAGGTAATAAATTATTTTTAAGTTTAATTTATAATAATTTCATATAAAAAATCATATTGATAATAATATGTACAATAGTTTTAGTAATGTGTTTGTATGTTTGAAAATATTATTTTCTTAAAAGAACTCCTTTTTATGTCCTTCTGAGAAAAATAAAAAAAAATGATTTCTAAAAAATTTAGAATTTGAATTTGATTAAATTAAATTAATTTTTTAATTAATAATTCCAAAATTATTTATGGAATAATATTTCTGATATTTCTGAGAAACTTCATTTTTTGATGAATAAAAAAATACCAAAATTTAATTCAAATTTTATTTTTCATCTAATTTATATATATAGTTGAATTGTATTTATAGTTGGTTTTAATGTCACAATAAATAAATTATACAACTATAAATACAATTTAGGTAATTTTAATTATTTTTATATTGAATTTCGAAAAAAAAATCTTAATGAATGTTTGAACATTCTCAATTTGGAATCCCACTTTCTCCCCAGCTCTATGAGATTAGAATTAAACATAATGTTTCCACTTTTGTGAATAGAATTTCAAAAAATACATAGATATGGTTATAAGCCAAATAATATTTAGAGTCTAATAACATTAACTTAATTTTTTACAATAAATATTAGTTAATGTGGTTTAAATTAATTACAATGATTAAGGTAAACTTAAGATTAACAATGGTGTAAACCTTTAACCTAAGGTTCAAATAACCTAGTCACATGTTCAAAACCTATTATCTGGAAATATTTCATCCATACTCCTTTTATTCTTGAATTTGGTTGGTTTTTTATGATTTTTTTAGGTAAACACATGGGTACACCTAACTTGTTTTCAAAAATTCCAAGAGAATCCCCTCCCTCCCTTATAAAAGGCCACAACCTATTCCCCTTCTGCACACCTCTCAAAACACTTATGCTCGACTAATCTCCACCAAATTCACTTTCTAACAACCCTAAATTCCTCCTTGAAGACTTCATTTGGGCATAAATCCAACCAAGGAATCCCTTTGGGGTAAACCAATAGGATTCACCCAAAGATGATGTAACATCCTTCCTTTCACTCATTTCCTTCATTTTCATTCGCCCGTAAGACAAATATTAATATTTCATGCTCTTATAGAAAAACTAGTATCCTAAATATATTTAAATGTTTTTATCTATGGTTTATACATAAACATACACACACTTCCATCTAACGGGTAATGAACTTATCGGTCTTATGTTCGCTGAACAACGACATCATGAAAGGATGTTATTACTTTTACCTTCAACACCTATCATGGTTCGGAATTATGATAGAAAATATGTTTTGATATTATATATATGATATTTATCATATATTTATACTTCTATAGTTATTATATAAATCCAACCTTCATTCTTTCCATTTTTTGTAAATTTGATAACTTTATTTATGGAATTGTGGTCTACTACCTCCTAAATGCAATGTGATTGATTAAAACTTTAAATGGAATGTATTAAGGATATATTTTGTTGAAGTATATGATATATATTACCTAATAATTATAATTTAATGAAATTATATATTAAAATAACCTTTTTTCATTTACTTTCTTTATTCCAATACTATAATTAAATAGAAACATTGTTCAAGTTTACATAAGTCCTACAATTTCCATGAATTTTCTATTTCATGTAATATTTCTATCTTTTATAGATTAATATAAATATTTATATTCATAATATATATGTTATATAAATCATTTTTTTATTTTTTTTAAATAATAAAATCATTATAAATGTATGATAACAAATATTAACAATTCAAAACACATACAATAAACAATGTGGTTGTTAACCGAAAAATTACATTGATAATGAATTGATAATAAAAAACTATAAAGTCATAAGTGAATCATATATGGTATTAGATATAAGAATATGGATCATTAGTAGATGTTTTATAATCTTATATTTTTTATACTGGAGTTTTGAACATGTATAAAAAAATTCAAGACTTAATGTAAGGGAATATCATCTCACATTTTATTTTTGTGAGATATATTCTTTATTTACCATTAATTTATTTTATATTGTGTGTATACTTATCATGGATGTATTATATTATTATTATAAATAATTTTATGTGTATTTTCATATCCATATGATTATCCTTATTTAATGGGGTTTATGTTTTAAAAGTTAGAAAATCGGTAAAATAATTTTGTCCCACTATGCCCTATTTGAGACACCTGTCTTGTTATGCACCAATATTTTTCTATGAGGTGTATATACTACCTTTGACATGGTATATCATGAATATCCTTTTTTAATTATACTTCATGATTCATGTAATGTTATTATTTCCATTATATTATGATTCAATGGTACTGAAGTTTGTAACAGTTTATAGATATAATGTTATTGTTTATTGAGATTGCTTATTATTATGCTTCCATTGATGTAATATTATGATCAATATCTTAAGAATTTCATTAATTTTCTTTCCCTATGTTTATTCATGTTATATCCATGTAATGGTACCATTTTTCTACTTAGTTATACCTATGATAATTACGAAAATTATTTTATTAGAATATGTATCTATTTCTCCATTTGGCCAGAAACTATGTTCTTTAAAAAACCATGTATTCAAAAGGAATTGAAAATTGTTTTCAATATTTCTTTATATGTTTTCATTATTTTTTTCAATGAAATGGTTCTGAAAATTAATCAAGAATTATTTGTATGTTTTAAAAAAACAATAAAGTAATTTTTTTTTGAAAAGTTTTCTTGATCTATTTATAAGTTAATGAGATGTTTTCTAAAAACGGTATTCAAAATGTTTTCATGATTTCATTATATGAAATAAACGAGTCTTCAAATAAATGCTTTTCAAAAAGTTTTCAATTATTCATTATAAATTTTCAATGTGTTTTTATAGGAATATTTATATAAACTATTTCAAGAATTATTTACATGTTTTCAAATTGTTTTCAAAGAAATGTAATTCAAAACCATTTCAATATTCTTTAATATGTTTTCAATGGAAATTATTTTCAATATGTTTTATGTTTTAAAAATAAATTTTCAATTAATAAATGTTATTTCCTTAATTAATGATTTTGAATGATATTTCCAAATTATTTTCTATCTAAGATTACATATGTTGGTGTTAATCATTACTTTCAATAAAATGATCCAAAGCTTCAACTAATATTCATTATTTAAATTGTTTATGATTTGATGGGATGATACTTATGAAACATGTTTCCCTTTCATGTGTTATATGTTTACAAAACATTTTTCTTCTTCATAAGTTATATTCATTCAAAAAATTATTCTTTTCATTGTTTATTCTTTGATGAAATTACTGTGAAACCAATCCCTTCGACATAGGTTATGATTCAATGAAAAATTTATGATACCAATTTCATTTTATGGGTCATGATATGATGAATGTTTTTTTATCTTGTGAAATATAAATATATGATTTTAATATGTAACGAATGGGACCTATATTTACTTCTAATGTATTGGGTATTGATATATTTTTATGAGATCAACATATTACATGGTAGGGCATCCAGAAAAAACAATATGGAATCTTATGGCTGAAAAAACAGGGTACACGGTAGGGAATCACAATCCTGAAACAAGAGGGTATGTGGCATGATATACGAAGACCAAAATAAGAGGATAGATGAGAGGGAATCCCAATCCTGAAACAAGAGTGTACATGGGATGGAATCACAAGCCCAAAAGAAGAAGGTACACGAGAGGGAATAATAATCCGAAAATGAGAAGGTACACGGGATGGAATCCCAGTCCTGAAACAACATCATACACAATATGTCATCCCAAGCCCGAAGCAGGTACATGGGTTTTTATCCCATGTCTAACATTTTATGAAGGTCTTGTTAGGTATCCTAGATAGAAGATTCTCAATAATAATTTGTATTCCACAAATTCCATTTCATTTTCATATGTTATGTTTTCATGGATTACTACAACTTAAACTGAATTTAGCGGTGGTTTTGTGGTGGCGGTTCACAAAAATCGCCGCTAAACATTTTTCTTAAATGGTTTCGTGGAGGTTTTTAATAAACCACCATGAAACCCATCTTTTTTTAAAACTCCCGACCCTTCCCTACCCCGACCCCCATTCTTCCCCCAACCCCCCACAACCCTGCACCCCTCCCTTCTTCCCCCACCCCCAGAAACCCCGGTACTAGTGTCTTTGACGACCCCGTGACCTGCGTCTCCAGCAGACCCTGCGACCGACGACCCTGATGACCCTCGGCCCCCCTTCTCCCAACGACCCCTCTCACGGCGACCAGAGTCCCTGGCGACCCCGCGACCCGCAACCCCTGTAACCCGTGACCCCCTTCTCATAGCTACCCGAGGTTCTTCCCCCATGACCCTAACTTCTCCCTCGACCCCCGCGACCCCAGCTTCTGCCCCAAACTCTGACGATCTAGAACCCTAGATCCGGCTCCCCACCCATGCTACCAGCGACTGGTTTCATTGTTGGTGTTTATTTGCGGAGGGAGTCACTTGCGTTGATTGATTTTTTTTTTTGAATTCACTTGAATTGTTGTTTATGTTGTGAAAGGGGAGTCCTATAGCATAGGTGTATAGCATAAGCATGGTTCAGATTGTTATCTAAGTATCATATTGTGAACTATCACCCTATGTTTTTAAATTTTTTTGCATATTCAGTTTCACCCCTCCTTGAATTAAAAGATTTTTGTGTTCCTTCCACTTCCCTTTGCATCACATGTCTTAACTATTGGATATCTTAAGCAGATATCATCTTTACCTTCCTTTGCTTCCAAGATCCCCTCTTTTAGTTTTCATGTGGTTTGGATGGCTGATTTCCCTATTATCTCTTCTTTCTCCACTCCCTATACCATCCCCTAAATTTTCACTTTTTCCTAGAAACCTAACTTTATTGATGGATAACAATAGTGTTTGGTTAGGTTATAATATTTTTTTTATGATTTCTACAGATTTTAGAGCTTGTTCTTTTCCAGGTACATTATTTTTATTTCAAAGATGATTGCTGGTGACTTTTTTTCATAATTTATTTTGGTGTTTTTGTGTGATTCATTAATTTTAAATATCATGAAAAGCTTACCATTTCTATTTGATTTATTATTTTGTAAATGATATAAATAATACTAATGTGGGGTTATAAATTTTTTTCAATCACTTCTATACATGGAATAAAAGTGTTTTCTATAAATTATTAGTTCTTGTTTTCTTAAGTAAAGGTTTATGCATTCCATTTAATTCAATCAATTATTAAGAGGCTCTTTTAAATTAATTTAACTATTAAGAGAAGCTACCTAGTGGGATACCGAATGAATAGTGGAAAGTTTTTGCTAACAGATATCATGATGATAAGAGGATGGTATTGAAATATATATTATTATATTATCCTAATTTTACATTTATAAATGTATATGAAGAGGATATGACATTGAATACATTACTGATAAATTGAATTTTATTTATTTTAGGATCTCCCATGACAGAATGCATCAAACTGGGCTAATCAAGTCATCCCTCACACTATGGGATCAAAAAGCATTTCTAGAAGCCGAACAACATTGGTAATATTTTAATTAGTTTAAATATTTATAAGAAAATATTATCTGTTTAATATATTGAATTGTTGATTTATTTTTGCTTGATGCAGCCACAAATTTTAGGGCACGAAGCATCCCAAACTAAACTACGGTTGGATGTTTACAAAAAATCAGATGGAAGTTTTTTTAATGATCCTGCCAAAGAAGTTGGGGTATGAAGTCAATTTTTTATTATAATAACTTATTATCAGTTTTTATTGTGTTAATATATATTGATATTTGATTTATAGATAAAAATTAAAGAATTATGGGATGCCAATCTTAAATTGTACTACTCAGTCTCCCAGGATGAACCGGTTGCTATAGTCCTTGGGAAGGAGAATCTTGGTAGAGTGCGCAGGATGGGTTTGGGACCCATACTACCTGAGGTCTTTGGTAGGCCACCAAGGATTTCAGCTGAATCTACAGTTGGTTATAGTTAGTCTATACCCGATGATTCTCAGAGGGATATTGCTTCTCTACAAGACACAGTTCAAGACTAGGGGGCTCAGATTTCTGCAATGCAGAAAGCGTTGACTGATATATATCAGTAGATGAGTAGATATGCCCCCGGTGGTAGCACATCGAGTGGTGATGAGTAGTTAAATCACAAAAAAATCATGATCATTTAGTTTGTAAAATTTTATTGGGTTTATGTTTAATTATAAATATGCAACAATATTTAATTTTCAATATAATGTTCTTACAGGTGGCATCTGGAAGTGGAGATAGAGGTGGAGAGGGTGACGATGCATCATGGGACCATGAGTAGTTGTATTATTGATTTGATGAACAAATATTGAAACATTTGGTTTTTATATGTAACATGTGTGGCACATAGTTTCCACCAAATATTTTCATGTCCTAACTTTTTCTTGATTTCTCACGTTTCATATTATGCATTTTATTGATTTCTGATGTTTCCTTTTATGTATTGATTTCTTGAGTGTGGTATACATCATTCCATTTAGGCATGTGCTTGAATTGGTAGTGGAGTTTTTGGATGACTAAGAGTTAAATCAATTGTTGATGTGTTGAACAAATTGGGTCACTTCATAGTGATCAAGGGGATTGTGTTCTGGACACTTTGGTGAGGTCGAATGTGTAGATAGTGAATCTTCATGCGTTGTTTATGGTTATCATATTCTCTTCATGATGATAAAATGTGGTCATAACCCATATGAAACCTAGGTTCCTCTTAATGGGAAATGGTATTAAATTTTATAAAATCGGGATTCATTGTATGATGTGTATTTGATTATCTAAAAGTCTTACACTATATAAAACTTGGATTCCTCTTACGATAATTATGATATGTTCAAAAAAATTACCTCCTAAAAAACATGGAAGCATCACATTATGTGAAATGAAAAAAATCATTTTCTTTAAGACATGACATTAAACTTTATCCTTATCTCATTCCTTCAAAAGGTGATGCCTCATGATAATCATTATATTCCAAAATTCCCTCTATATATATGATTAACCCTAGTTACAATGTTTTTCTTATACTATACCATATTCTAGAACAACATGTTTCTTGATTAACTCTCTCATGGGATACATTATGATGCTTATAAGTCCTTTTTTGGGTTTAGATGTAAATTTATTAAGCCTTTGGCCCCATTTCTCCATTTACGGTCCACAGATTATAACCTTAAATAATGTTCAGTTCATATCAAAATGTTAATGTGGTACCTGGGACTACATTAACCCCTTATACATTGGTTTTTCCGATACCATGACTCATAGATACCATGTAGAGAATCATCATCTGATTCCATGAATCATGACGTTAAATTTTTCATCATGGTATTGGTTGTATGATCTTACACTATGTGCAATCATATTCAGGATTTTGTCATGGGTTGAAGGGCCTATTTTATCCTATACCCCTAGGTTTTATTCACCACAAAAACATTCTTGATTTCCCCACCTCACCAATCAATACTATAACAGTTTATATCAAGATATCCCTAGTCCAAGAATTATGACAATAAAATATGCTCATACATCCATCACATGGGTTTATTCATCCCTGGAGTTTCATCAAACATCTATTTCCACAACTTTCTAAAACTATGGGTGGATTTATTCCCATTTTCCATGGGATACGTATTGATGCATATATCTACTATCATTGATCCTAGGTGATGATTCACCATATAATAATCCATTACATAAGGTGTCATTTCCCCTATACACTCACATGAGCCTCTTTTTTAGCAATAATCTCTTTTCATTTATGTTGACACATCAGTGGGCCAAGATTCTCTCATTTCCTAATATGAGGAATTAAATAATTGGTATATAGATTCAAAAGACCTTCTAAAATCCTAATAAGATGAATTTAAACTATATCATTACCCCATGTAAAATATATATACCTATTAATGATAGATAATTTAACCCCATAAAAAAATTGATATCTCTCTTAAAGAGATATAATTTCACCACTTATAAATTTTCAATGCCTAATATTATAATATGTAATTATTTAACATCATCATCCAAGAAGGTAAACCCTTCTAGATTTGGTATCCTATGACACCGTGAATCATAAAAATTTCTGGATTGATGCCAATAATCATGATATAAGTAGTTACATATAAATATTTAATCCAGGGAACAACCATATCACTGACTCATTATAGGTTTCTCCCTTTCCTATCTACTTTGGTCAAATAATGGAGACCTTTAACTCAAACCTATTTCTATATTTGGAACTCTAGGAATTTAAACTAGTTGTAGTCATAGTCCATGTTGTATGATTTTAAACACCAAAGCCCAATGTCCTCAGCAAACAATGTTAATTAAAAACCATAACCTATTAAATGAAATAAGTATGCCTCATCTAATAAGTGTGGGATGATTATAAAAATAATTACAACATATAAAACTGATATTCCTCATATGATAAGTAAGAAATGAACCACACATTACCCATATAAAACATGTATTTCTATAAATATGAGATGATATGATATCCTTGCTCTAGATGAAGTCACTCCACCGACAATAGTCTCTTACCATGTCACGCATCAAAAATATGTTTGTCTTGATGCCCAATATGAGGAGACACATATTTATGCATGTATATTTCATCTCAGTCCCATCCCAATAGGCAACTCATCATGGGGACGTTTCCCACTAGGCCAGGCATGAATCTTGTCAACCCACATGTTTAAATAGAACATTTGAGAAAATGAGGAAATATCTCCCATGGAACCTAATATTCTATATGGTACATCCCCACATACACTCGTGTGGTTCACACATTCTACTATTTGGATAATCCTCACCCTAAAAATCTGAAAAGGATCTCTAATGAAATGATTCATGGACGTAGTGTCTTACATAACATCTCAGGATCATTCAATGAAGTACATTTACTGATAAAAAGTGTATCTCATGCTTTGATCTCCATGAATAGTAGATCATGATATTTTTCATCGTATCATCAACCAGCTCTGGTATCCTATGTTTCAAACATGGTCAATAATAATTCTATTTCTATTGATTACTCTCATTTCACTTCCTTGTTCCCAAAAGTTGTAATTGTCTTCGTGATATTTTTCAGGTAACTTCTTCCCCTCATTGGGTTAACCCCTATAATCAATTATAACTATATAAATATCCTTGATTCTTAAATCAATCGTGGCTCAGCAGGGCTTAGGGGTTGGGAGGAAGTCCACCTCAAGCATGGTTGAGTTGCATGATCACCACATGGTCCTAATTCTATAACCTTAAATGAGTATTCAATGTCTATGAATCACTAATATAAACTAATTTTAAATCAACCTTAGAATGTGTTGTGTGGTGTTGTACCCATTATCTAACAATTCAGGTCTTGTTTTTTACTCCTCCTGACTACACATATCCATTTATGATGTTCCTCTATATTTTCCAAGCATCATGACCATAATTGTTTTACTAGTTGTCTCCATTATTGTTTAAATTTTGTGTGCATTAATCTGTTAGGCTATTGGTATTTATGGTTTGATTTTTTTTTCAGGGCAGTTGTGCAGTGGATGCAAAATAGCTATTTTTTTCTAGTCATCTTTTCATAGTAGTTTTAACAGCCACTAAATTATACTAGTAAGACATTAGCTGTGGTTAAAACATCTGCTAAACATAAGTATTTTTTACTTAGCGGTGGTTATAACCACAGCTATTGGCATATATTTAGCGGTGGTTTTAACCACCGCTACAGAGTCGCATCACCCACATGCATTCTTCGGCGGTTTTCATGACTTTAGCGGCAGTTGTAGGGCCTTTGGATTTTATTTTATTCGTGGCGGTTATAACCACTGCGAATAAAATAAAATCCAGGGCCCGTAAGAACCGCCACTAAACTCAATAAAACAGCTGAAAATTGAGGCAGCTATGACTCTTCCCTTAAACCACCACTAAAAGGAAATAACCGCCGCTAATAGATTTTCGACACCCAATTTAGTGGCGGTTTCTGTAAACTGCCGCCCAACCATATAGCGGTGTTTTAAACCACCGCTATATGCAAAAATAACCACCACTAATATGTGGTTTTCTTTTAGTGGATTTTTCACTTGTTTTCCATAGGATTCATGTCTTATGACCTACCAATATTTACTCCATGAATGATGTATATGAACTTTGATATATAGGTTACGATCGTTAAATGTTATTCTAAAATAGTTATGCTTATGTTGGGATTATGTATCTACTTTTTATACCTTTATTGAGAATCTAAGCTCACTCCTTTCTTATGTTACCCCTCACTCAGTCATGGATAAGTGTTTTAAGTATAAGTACCAGTTGGGAAGATCATTGTGGTAAAAATTAATGATCATTCACTAATTTTGAATCTTTTTTCCATGTTTCCCAAGACACTAAACTATTATGGTCTTTGATCATATATTTGTGTAATGTGCTGAATATTCATTTAAAATTATGTAATATCCATGTATCATAATCCTAGGTCACTATAGTTTATATCAATGGAAATATTCATTCAACCTTTGGAAACTAGGATAAAAAAACATTAATGATATCCCTAGCTATATTTCTAAGGATTCATCTTGGGATGTCTATATGGATAAGTATAATGAAAAAGAAAAGTGTAGAATAATGTCCAGGAATTTTGGTGATGGATAAAGTGAGTGGTTTCCTAGTAATGCATCCATGTCTGTTTACTACATGTGGTTGTGGCTCTGGCACATATGTACCTAATTGTAATAACTCAAAAGGGTAGGTTGTTCCCGACTCAAGCATAACCCCATACCTGACAATGGTCCATGTGTCACACCTAGTTTCAAACTCCCGGGGGATATACTTTGGGAATTTACAAACTCCTTTAGAACCATCCTGAAGGATTTAAATATAAGATGACTATGAATAAACTTGGATAAACCTAATGATTTTTCGAATACAGAAGAATGAGTCATTTTATAGACATCCTACATGTAATTTTTGATGATTATGTGGTTTTATGTTGTGATAAGTGTTTCCCTCCTTATTCCTTCTGGTCATAGACAATTGAAGGAACTTGAAGGAACTGGGTTTACAATAAATGTTTTATATGTGAAAAGTATGGGAATTATTAAAATTTATTTCCAAAGTGGAAACCTCATAAATAGAATCAGGAATATGTTATGATTATTGGATATACATTTTAAGATAAAGTGACTATAAACAACATGTAAAAGTTACAGAATGGTCATCTAGTTTTATTTACATTAGACACATGAAGAAAGATTTGATTATGGATACGGAAAATTAAGAAATTATTCATATTTAATATTCTAGAAAATATGTATTAATGAATAATTTGATGAAGCATGAGTATTGATTTAAGTACAAATTTTTATTATTGAAGTGTATATGTTATTGAAAACAATTATTGTGTTATATGAATGATGAATTATATAATGATGGTTTGTAGAAGTTTTTCTATTTTCATGAATGTTTTAAATGATACTGATGATCTGAAAATAGATTTAATTTAAAGGTAGTAATAATGGAAGATAACCATTAAAATGTTCCTCAATATAATAAAATTATATTTTATATAGATAAAGAGGTGATGATATGGATAATGTAAATTGGATAGTATTTCTGACATCAGAACTGATAATGGATTTGTCGACATAGTGGTCTAAATTATCATTGAATATTTTTACAACCTCTATATTCATTGAATATATCTTGTAATCTTTGAAATAAGGAATAATTTATGTTTTAAAAAATCATTTAAGGTAATTTAGGTTCTAACCATGTAGTAAGATAATATACAATTTATCTATTCACATGTTTGGAATGTGACAACTAAGTGCTACGTTTTTATATATGTGGGATCAATTGTAAGAAGATTTCATGACCTTAATTATAATGTTCTTGATTTTCATCTTTAATAAGGGTTATAGGGTTATCCATTTATGAAAAGTTTAAGATAAGATTCGGAGAAAGTATTTATGTATTTATGTTTTATTGAAAACCTTAGTTAAAAGGATATTTAGTAATTAACCTTATTTTGAGGTGATCCGTCAATTATTTTTGAAATTATTACAATGTGGTTTTATAATAGGAAAACTGGTATGTTGGTTGACAAACCATCAACTTTGGAAAGACTACGGGTCTTGAACCCATTACTGAAGGACGATATAGGTTTTACATCTACCACATACCTATGTAATTCCCTGGTTAATGTGTAATTATTATTATTTGTTAAAAAATGTGATGAATTAATATTAATGATGAACAAGTAGTTTTAGTTTATAGTTTTAGAGATTTATGTAATAACAATATTTATTTAAAATAATACATAGACTCAAATTGTTATACTTTTAATTATTTTATGGGCCTAAATATTTGTTAAAATATTATTTTATTTCTTCACAGGTTGAAGTTAATTTATGGATATCTATTTTTTATGTAATAGATGAATTTGAAACTGATCAATGAAAAACAAAATAATGAACTTTTTTATAGAAATATATCATGTATGTATATTTTCTTATATTCTTGGTTAATAAAATACTTACTCAGCATTAGGAAAATGATCAAAAAATGTTTCCCTGATACCTTAATTTATGTTGAACTAGTGGCCTTTTAAATAATCATAGATTAATGACTCTGAGGCCATCAACATTCGATTAATTAATCACTTGTTTTTGATTGATGATCTCAATCACTCCCTATAAATAATTATGATTTTCCTCCAATTCTGTATTTTCATTTCCTACAAGGTTATCCCATGTGGAAACCTAGTTACGAGTTAATTTTTTGTAACTATCATGCTTCCAAAACTACCCTTGATTAAAGGAAGTTTTAAAATTAACTTTTATGATTTGGTTTTCTATGAATGAAACTTTATAGTATTAATCCTTTGATAAAGCTATTTAATTTCAAGGTAGAAATTCATTTTAATGGGGGAATAATGTAACACCCTGAGATTTTGTGAAATATTTTTTTCAAATTAATTCCATCTTGTTGATATTTTTCATTTCTTGCAATAGTGAATAAATTTTTTATATATATATTAATTTATTAAATATGGATTTCATACACTACAAGAAAGAACTAGATTAGCTTTCACTACATGCGACACCAACTTGCCTTGCATTACGTGCTACACTAAGTTTCTACGATACATCATTTTATTATTAAAACTATTTAAACAAGGCTTGTTATAATATATCCATTAAACATAGTAATGTGAGTGGTAATAAATAATTTAAAAATATTTCTTATAATTGTATTATATAGCATATTCATATTGATATTAAGACACAAATTTTTTTAGTAATGTTTTTTTATGTTTGAAAATATTATTTTCTTAAAAGAAATAATTTTTATGTCCAATAAAAAGAAATAAAATTACTTTTCGACATAATAAGAAATTAATTATGATAAAATAAAATTTATTTTTGAATTTATAATGCCATATTTATATTAGGGTCAATTTTTTGGATATTTATGAGAAATTTAATTTTTGGGTAAATATTAAAACAATACTGAATTTTAATTCGAAAACGATTTTTCATATAATTTGTTTATATAGTTAAATAATATTATAAGTTGGTTTAAATGTAAAAATAGATCAATTATAAACCTATTAATCCAGTTTAGGTCATTCAAATCCTTATTAAATTGAATTTCGATACAAAATATTATTGAACTTGTGAAAATATTTATTTAAAAAACTTGTTTTCTCACCACATCGACAAGACTAGAATTAAAATTACTTTTTACTCTTCGTTGAAATGAATTTAATAAATTGTACATAAATTAATTTAACAAGTATACTATATATATTTTATTAATATCAGCAAAAATTTTGAACAAAAATATTGTAGAATGTCATTAAAATTAATTAAAGCGATTAATGTAAAATTATACTTAACAAGGGACAGAACCACAAAAAGAAGTGACAAAAAGACCTATCCACTTTTCCAAAATCCATTGGATAGAAATATTGAATCCAAAGACCATTCATTATTGGGTTTTTTTGTTTTTCATGACTTTTTTAGGTAAAAACATGGGTACACCTAACTTGTTTTCAAAAACGCCATGTGAGTCCTCCCACTCTTATAAAAGGCCACCAACTCTACCTCTTATTTACAAATATAAAACCACTTTAGTATGGATAATATATACCCAATTCAATTCCCAAAATCCCTACCTTCCACCTTTAATCTTTCCTTTGGGCATAAATCCATTCAATGAAGCACTTTGGTTCAAACTGAAAGGATTCACCCAAAGAAGAGGTAACATCCTTCCACAAGCTTCTTTACATTATTTTATTCCTCCACCACCTCAATTATTCTTATTAAATTCTCAGATAATAACACAAATTTCCTATATATTTTTAAATCTTATTGTTCTAGGGTTTTTTTACTACACTTACACACACTTACATCTAATGGGAAACAAATATACTGTTTTTGTGTACGTCTGATTACCACCTCAAGAAATGATGTTGTTCATATTACCATTACCACCTCTCATGGTTGGGAATTATGATGGAAAATATATTTTTATATTATATTTATTATGAATTAATATTTTTATATTTATTATATAAATTTTACATTCATTCCTTCCCTTTTGTGTAAATAGGATAACTTCTGGGTTGGAAGTGAGGACCACCGCCTCCTCAAAGTGATATGATTTGCTCACACAATTCATGGAATTTATTAAGGATGAATTTAGTAAATTTATATGAAATATATGATATAATAATTATAATTTAATGAAATTATATATTTATATAAATATATTTCATTACATCCTTTTTCAATACAACAATAAAACAGAAACAACGTTCAGGCTTATGCATGACCTACCGTCTCCATGAACTGTGTATTTCATTTAATATTTCAATATTTTATAGATTAATATAAATATTTATATACTAAATATATATGATATATAACTCATTTTTTATGTTATGGAAATAATAAAATCCCAATCTGAGTAATAGGATCAATAATAACAAGTCAAAACAAATTTGATAAACAAAGTGGTTATTACCTGAAACATTACATTAACATGGAATTATTAATAAAAGGTAATATAAGTGAGTAATATATGGTATTATATATAGAAATATGGTTATTTGGACCATTTATAACAAACTTAAATTTATTATTAAGTAGGTTTTATTGTGTACAAAGAATGTCAAGATATATAATAACAGAATTTCAACTCACTTTTTATTTCCTTTACATAAATGCCTTATTCACCACTCATTTATTGTGTGTGATATGTATAAATACAGTTGATGTTTTATATTATTATTATAATTAATTTTATGGGTTTTAACCTATCTATTTTATTATTTTTATTTAATGGGGTTTATGTTTCAGAAGTTACCAAATCGGTAAAGTAATTTTTTATCAATTTTCCTTCATTGAGGAACATGCCATGTTATGCACATATATTTTTATGTGAGGTGTATATACTTTATTGACATGGTATATCATGAACCGCCTTATTTTCATTATATTTAAAACAATGTGTAATTTTATTATATCCATTGTAATATTATTTAATGCAACCAAAGTAGGAACATTTTAAATCTATAATCTCATTGTTTATCAAGATTTCTTTTGATTATCCTTCAATTGATGAAATCATATGATCCATATCTTAATAAATCTCATGAATTATTTTACCATCGAGTTATTCATGTTATATACAATTAATTGTTCCATTTTACACTCTTTGGTAATTTAGATAATTACAAAAAAATGGAAATCTTGCTTTATTATTCGTTTCGGTCAGAAATTTGTGTTCTTTCGAAATCTATGTTATAAAAATTTGATATCAAAGCCTTTTCAGGATTTATATATATATTTTAAATGGTTTTTCAATGAAATGGTTGTCAAAACACATTCAAGATATCATTATATGATTTCAATTTTCTTTTAAGGGAATTTATTTCAATCTTTTTCAATATTTCATTATATGTTTTCAAAAACATTCAAGGAATTGGTTTTCAAAACATTTTCAATATTACTTTATATTTTTGAAATGTTTTTTAAAATAAATGGTTTTCAAAATGACTTCAAGATTTATTTATGTGTTTTCAAAGGGTTTCAAAATCAACTGTTTTGAAAACATTTTCTATTTTTATTTATATGATTTCAAATTGTTTTCAAAGAAATGGTTTTCAAATCATTTTCAAGATTCATCAATATTTTCTCAAAGGTAGATTTTCTCAAGAAGATATGTGTTTTAAAATTTATATTTTGAAGTTAAATGGATATTTTCATCAAAATATGGTTTTATAAGATATGTGAAAATTATTTACCATCAACGATGACATTTGTTGGTGCTACTCATGACATTACAGGAAATGATCAAAAGGTTTCATACATATTATTTCCATAAATGGTTTATGTATGGATGGAATTATATTTAGGAAAATCATTTCCCTTTCATGGGTTATATGTTTACAAAACCTATTTCTATTTTATGGGTTATAATATTTTGAAACCCACTTATTTTCACAGGTTATTTTTTTGATGAAATGATTATGAAACCTATCAATTCTCTATAGGTTATGATGTGGTGAAACGTTAATGATACCATTTAATTTCAATTGACAAGATATGATCAATGTTTTTTTAATGTTGTGGAACATGAATGTATGATATCATTATGTAATGGATTGGACATATATCTTCCAAAAATACATTGAGTAATGATAATTTTTTATTGAACTTAAGAGGGGACATGGGAGGGAATCCCAACCCTAAAACAAGTGGGAATATTAATCATGAAATTAAAGGGTACAGGGGAGGGAATCCGAAAATTGAAACAAGAGGGTACACAGGAGGGCATCCCAATCCCAGAATAGGAGGGTACACGTGTCACACCCAGACTAAGACTTCTTTTTAATTTAATTATTTAAATCTTACTTTTGAGTTACAGTTTGAACCGGTTCTTTTTTTTTTGAAATTAGGATCTTATAGGGGTGCGCGACCGTGTGTAGTGCCCAAAATTAATAAGATAATTTTTTATGATTAAATTTATTACTACACGGCCGCACAACTGTACTCGCGATCATTCGCTCATCTGTGCATGGTGTCCAGGTGAATAATTAATGCAATTTTTTTGTAATCATTTTTTTACTTTATATTTATTATTAGTATTATTATTATTTAAGTTAATGTTTCAATCAATTTATTATTATTATTATTGTTTTGGTTATTATTTTAACTTGATCATTTTTATTAACTAGGTTTTATTATTTTTAGTTTTATTCTTAGTATTAAAATTTGTTGCTATTAATTATAATTTTTTTTCTTTATTTTTATTTTATTTTTATTATTTTTTACTTTTTCTCTTCTTTAATTATTATTATTATTATTATTTGTTTTATCCTCTTATTTCTCTCTTTTCTCTTTTTTTTCCCGTTCTTTTTTTTCTTACCCCTTCCTCCCCTTTGGCCCTGTCACGCACAGCCTCTTCCCCCCCTTTTTTTCATCGCGCCCCCCTCCCTACAACCCTAACAGTCGCACCCCCCTTTTCCCATTCTCCCTCCGGCTCAATGCCGCGTCGCCCTATCCGCCTCCCCATCCAGCACCTCTCCCCTAATCCTTTCCCTCACCGGACTGCCCTCTCAAGCCCCCTCCGGTGATGCGCCCTCTGACCAGCGCCCTCTTCCCGTCCAGGCAAGCCGCACGGCACTGCCCTGCCTCTCCCCGTTGCGGCAGTCGCCTCATTCCTATCACACCACCCTCCTATTTTCGTTCGGAGCCTCCCCTTCATCCTCCCCATCTAGTGCTGCTTCAGCCGGCTTTCTCTTCAACTGTCGCCGGCACATCGACCACCTCACACTGCACCGCCCCTCAGCCACCTCACACAACACGTCAGCCTCGAGCTGGTGTCCAGCAGCCTCTCATTTTTTCCCTCTTCGCGCAGCCGCGCACCAACCTATTTTTTCCGACACGGCATGCCCTCGGAAACCCCCCGTTTTTCTCTTGTGTTATCCTCGCACTAGTGAGTCTTCATACAATATCCATAGGGTTTTTTTGTGATTATTTGGGTTCAATTTCTATGTAATTGGTTTGAAGTATTGTTTTTGGGGGTCATCGGGTCCCGTCGCTGTTGGTTCTAGCCACTGCCGTCAAGGGAAGTGGGTTCGCCATGGTTTTCAGGTAAGTATTTTCGAACTTCTTCATTGTGGCTTAATTGCGATTTAGGGGTTTTATGATTTTCAGTTGTTATCAACTTATTTTGGGTTCGAAAGATGTTTTCGACAATATATTAACTTATAGTTAATTTTTATATGGTATTTTTGTGTAAAATGGGGTGCGTTTTGGATATAAATCCATTCTGTATTGCATGGTGGTATTCTGTAACCTGTGCACTTGATTTATTAGATTTCTAAGGGTTGAATATTATGTTTCAGTATAGTGTTGGTGTGTTTCGGTTTTCCGTCAATGTTTTTGGGGTGTGTTTGGTCATAAAGCATGTTTTTGAATGAGTTTTGTTGGTAAATCTAGGTTTCACTTCCTGAAAGTTGTTTTATAAACTTTTATTTCCATTTTATTAAATTATATTAATAGTGAAAGCATGTCTGGAAGGTGGTTTGGTGTTTCACCATGGTGTGTTTGGTTTTAAAAGATTGTTTTGAGTGAATTTATTGACATTTAAAGTCATGCGAAATATTTTGAATTTTTTTTAATAAATTTCCCAGTGTTTTGTTTATTTGTGGAAGTGGTCTTTAAAATTTTATTTATGAATTATTAAAATGTTTTATTAAATTATTAATAAGGATGGAAAATTATATTGTTTGAGTTGGGTAAAGTTTTCTAGTTTTAAATGTCCTGCGGTTGTTGCAGCGTGTCGTCAGCAAAAGTCTGCAACACTGTGGTTATCAGGTTTTGTGTGGTTATGCGCAAGTGTGAAGCGAGTCGTGTCATTACAATCGAGCAGCGAGTTGAGGTAGGACCCCCACTTCATTTACCTTTAGATTTAGAATTTATTAATTTCTTGTTGTTTTATTATTTTTTAATGAATGAGAAATAATATAAGATAATTAATTTTTAAATGATTATTTGGTGTGAAAAGAGCTATTTATTTTATACCGAACACTTGAAATATTTTCTTGACGAGAGGACACCCAGTATTGAAAGAATGCTCGTTTGGCCTTTAAACGTAATACAAGGAATTTTGAATGTACTTCTAGTTTTAAAGATAAATTATTTCTTTTGAACAAGTGTTTTGGATTTTCTCGAGAAATGAGGCTTTGCTTTAAAATTGGTGAAGGCCTGCTTGGCACTTTAGTAAAATAAATCATTTTGGAAAACCCATTCAAGGGTGATATTTGGTGTGAGTTGATTGTGTGAGCTGTATGTGATGTTTGTGCATCGTGACTGATTGTTTGACATTGTTGATTCACCCCTCTTTTATTATATGTGTTGACATGGGAACCCGACATAGTGAGTGAATCTTCTGAGAACGATTGTTGCACTAGTTTAGATCACGCACTAGCTAGCGGCCTCATAGTAGGGGAATACTGATTTATTGGTGCTATGGGGATTAGGCCCCTTGGTTAGGCCATGCAGGGATATACCGGGTAGTAGTATGGGCATTAAGACGTCATCGAGTTAGGGAATTCCTTCAGGATGAGTCAGATGTATAGTATGTTCTGGATTTTTCACGATCTCTTAGGTTCAACCCAAGTTTCCTTTAGTGTTTATTTTCATGTGGCAGACAATTGAGAGGTTTATTTCGGTAGCTGACCCTTGTGTGCCACATTTTCCATTTCCCTTAGTGTGTGTTGCATGTTGTGTGGTTTTTCCTTTTTACTAACAACTGAAAATTGAATTTCTAAATTGTTCGAAAAAGAAATGTTTTGAAAAGCAATGCATCTGTTTCTTTCAAGCACTAAACTAGTTTTAAATTAAAAAGGGAAATGGACTATTATTTACTTTAGAAATGAAAGAGTGTGTGGAAACAATATTTTACATAATTTAGTTCAAACCTGGAATTGATAAATCCTTTATTTAATGGTATGTGTTTTGGGAATAGAATTAGTCAGGCCTACCTACTGAGTTTTAATACTCATACCTATAGTTTTTTCCTACTTTTGGTTTCTATTGCAGGTTGACATGAGCTTGTTCGTCATGGGAGAGACTTGGTTGTGGTGTGGAGAGTGACTCTTGAGGTCATGAGGAGTTTTGGCTGAGAACGGGTTAGTGTGTATCGTTGGGACTTGCCACAGACCGGGTCGTGTGCCGGGTCGGATGGCGACCCGGCCTGGTTCGTTATAAAATGGTATCAGAGGAGGTTTTCATTCTTGTTATTTGGGGGTGTCAGGTAGATCGGAGATAGGACTGTCGGAACTCGAGTGGTAGGTACAGGAAGAGCGTCGCAAACACTTACTCATTCTGTTTCTCAGGTAACCAGGGGTAGTCTAGGATTTATGTTTTTGGTTTTGCTCTGTGTGGATAGGGATGACAATAGGAGTAAACCAGTACTGCGTGCGGTCTCATATGGAGTAGCGACCCATGTGATTCCCGAGAGTACGGTTCGACACTCCTAGTGGGTGGTGCTTGCCTAAGGCATGGCCTGATAAACCATGTAGCTGGGTTAGACACGACCACTAGTCCTTCGCCCAGGTGTTTTAATTTTTCTGATGTCTTGCTTCAATTTTGGGACTGACTCAAAATTGTTTTCCTTTAAAAATTGAAGCGGACTTTTCTGCTGCTCTTATTTGCGGTTGACATGTTATTTGGGGTGCATTTCTCTTGGACCTTGTTTTTGTGAATTTGGCGTTTATTTGTCGAAGTTGAATTTAAAAAAGGATGTCTTGGGTTGTTTGAAATTGGAGTGGGTGGTTTTATAAATGGAAATCATTTTGTAAACTTTTCTTGAGTTTTTGAAATGATGGAAAAAATGTATTTTGGAAACAATGGGAATGTATTGTTTTGAAAATGGAAGAGCCTTGTTTTGTCCAGTGGTATTCCTAGGGTCCTCGCGTGTGCATATGGTTGTGATTAATGGATAGTTGGTGGATTGTGTAGATGGGTTCCTGGGTGGCATAGAAATGAAAATCTACGAGGCATCCAGGAGTATCTGTGGTGAGTGTTTGATTTTAAAAGTTGCATCTTGTTTCTTGAAAAGTGGGGTTTTCCCTCAAATGGGTTTTTGTGCTTAAATGGTTTTGGAATTGGGAAATGGTTTTGAGTCCGGAGTGAAAGCGATGAGTTCAAAATATTTCTTGGGTTTTAATGTACTGTTCTTGGTTTTTCAAGTGGCCGTTTTTCTTTGAAAATGAATTGATGTTTTAAAATTCTAATTATTGGATTGGTTTCTGGAAAGTGGATGTTTGTTTTGTGATGTTTTTGGATTTGTGGAAGGTTGTTTTGTGTTTCTTGTTTGGGATATGCCCCATAGAAAGGTCCAATGGGTTTCCAGTAGGTCTCTCAATTCTTGGCTCAGCCCAGACTCCCAGTGTAGTGGCGGAGTTGGGTTCTGCTCGGTTGTGTCAATTGTTTGTAGACATCGAGGTCAGTTGGATAACGTTGAATACATTTGAAAAGTTATAAGTGTCTCCAGTTTTAGTGGACCTACAAAAGTTGTGTGGGTGCAAGTTGTCTTGAGTATGTCTGGTGGAGCGGGACTAAACTAGAAAACGGTGATCGTTCCATTTTCGTTGCAAATGAGGATGTCATGAGCAGTCCTCAAGACTAGCCTCATCCCATGGTCGTACCTAAGGAAGTGAAGGCACGAGAAAGTGGTGGATCTTATAGGTGCTCTACCAGTCAACAACCAGAGAAGGAGGTGTGTTTGACCTTTCTGATGAGCTGGTTTCATGTTCTTCAGAGGTGGTGTGGAACAATCAGCTTAAAGTTCATAATAATTGTTGGTCTCATCCATATTGTGGTAAGTGCAGGTTCCTCATTCGACGAAGAGTGTGAACCAAGAGGACTTGTTCTCGGAGTTCCCCTCTTGTCAGTTTTCATCGTGCGTTTGACATACCGCTAAATCTCCAACCTCTAGTGTGGTCAGTCAGACACCCTAAGTCGTTCGCTGAAATTCCTAGTTGGTATGTTAACAGAGTGGTCGCTCGGGACACGAGGAGAAGTATGCAGGTTGTTTTTCTAGCGGAGGAAGTTCAAGTAAGAGGTGTTCAACTTATGGTTGCGAGGTGGTATATGCTTCGTACATCAGGGCCCCAGCCATATGTCTCGGGGTGAAGCTTGCACGCAGTCAAAACTCATCAGACATGGGATGAGCTTGGTCTGACATAAGTGCACAGTGTCACGATGGGTACGACATAAGTTTCCCTACTACAGTATCATCTCTGAAGGTTTCTTTTTTTTTGTGAGGGTCATAAAGGCCTTGTCTCCTTGTGGTGTTCTTGACTTATGGAAGTTCCTATCGGGCTTTAAAGAGGTTCAGATAATCCCTCATGCAACGAGTGCGCTCTGTGACCCTTCTAGTGTTCGGATAAGGATCAAAATTGCACTCGTTTTGGAGATGCTCATGTCTTGTGAAATTAACGTGCGTCTGTCCAGTTCGCCTCTTGGTTAGGGGTTTCCACTGTCAAAACCCTCCAATGTCGTGGAGTTTTGTTCAGTGTGGGAATCGTCTGTGTGGGTCAGCCCTTGTTGGCGGGTTCGTGATGAAGAGTTCAGTCTGTATCGCTCAAAGTAAATTGGGAATGCCCGCGCAGGTGTCGTGGTGTTAGGAAAATTCTAAAATGGTAGGTAGACCCACTGTGGGTCTCACCATCATCTCCTCGTGTGTCGGTTTGTTTCAACTTAGGGAGCTTAGAGGGTCAAGCCAGTGTTAGAGGTTTTGTCTGGGTTTGTGAGTCACCTTGGATTGGAGAACAGATGTTTGAGAAGGATCCTAATGTGGTGGGGAGACCACCATATGACGAGCTTGTGTAAGACTTTGTTTTCAAAGTGCACATGGCGGAGCAACCCATTGCCTTTGCTCCAACCGACCTCATCCATGCTAAATTGGTTAGCTCAGATAGTGGGTCGCTTGAGGAGTGTTCTAGGAGATCTCAAGAGACCCCAGTGATCCCTAAGTCAGGGGTTGGGGTGTTCCATGTTGTAGTTCTTTTTAGAGGTGAATTCCTTGTTGTTGGTCTTTTTTTCTTGGTGATTTTGTTTTTGAGATCTTTGATGTTTCAGGTCATCAGCGTTTTAAATGCTCGGTCTTCGATCGATGAAGGTTTTGTTTAAAATACCTTCTGATCTTCATAGTCTTTCTTGGAACCTTTAGTTAACCAAGTCTTCTTGGGACTTTCTGGGGGCAGAAAGTGTCATGTTGGGGAGAATTGTCACACCCCGACTGAGACTTCCTTTTAATTTAATTATTTTAAGTCTTTCTTTTGAGTTGCAGTTTGAACTGGTTCTTTTTTTTAGAAATTGGGATCTTATAGGGGTGCGCGACTGTATACGCGACGGTGTGTAGCACCCAACATTAATAAGACAAAGATTTATGATTAAATTTATTATTACACGGCCGCACGACTGTGCCCGCGATCATGCGCTCATCTGTGCGCAGTGTCCAGGTGAATAATTAATGCAATTATTTTGCAATCATTTTTTTACTTTAGATTTATTATCAGTATTATAATTATTTAAGTCACTGTTTCAATCAATTTATTATTATTATTATTATTATTATTTCTATTATTATTTTAACTTGATAGTTTTTATTAATTGGGTTTTATTATTTTTAGTTTTATTCTTAGTATTCAAATTTGTTTCAATTAATTATAATTTTGTTTTGTTCTTTATTTTTATTTTATTCTTATTCTTTATTACTTTTTATCTTCTTTAATTATTATTATTATTAATCTGTTATCCTCTTATTTCTCTTATTTAACTTTTTTCCCTTTATTTTTTTTCTTACCCCTTCCTCCCCTTTGGCCCATCACGCACAGCCTCTCCCCCCCCCCCTTTTTTCATCGTGCCCCCCTCCCTGCAACCCTAAAAGTCGCACCCCCCTTTTCCCTTGCTCCCTCTGGCTCAACGTCGCGTCGCCCCATCCACCTCCCTGTCCAGCACCTCTCCCCTCATCCTTTCCCTCGTCGGACCGCCCTCTCAAGCCCCCTCCAGCGACGCGCCCTCTGACCAGCTCCCTCTTCCCGTCCCGGTAGGCCACACAGCACTGCCCCGCCTCTCCCCGTCGCGGCAGTCACCTCATTCCTGTTGCGCCACCCTCCTATTTTCGTTCGGAGCCTCCCCTTCGGCCTCCCCGTCCAGTGCTGATTCAGCCAGCTTCCTCTTCAACTGTCGCTGACTCTTCAACCACCTCGCGTTGCACCCCCCCCCCCTTATCCACCTCTCACAACACATCAGCTTCGAACCGGTGTCCGGCGGCCTCTCATTTTTTCCCTCTTCTCACAGCCGCGCACCACCCTATTTTTTCCGACGCAGCGTACCTTCGAACACCCCCCATTTTTTCTCTCAGGTTCTCCTCACACCGGTGAGTCTTCATACAATATCCATAGGGTTTTTGTGTGTGATGATTTTGGTTCAATTTTGGTGTAATTGGTTTGAAGTATATTTTTAGGGGTCGTCGGGTCCCGTCGCGGTTGGTTCTAGCCAGTGCCGTCAAGGGCAGTGGGTTCGCCATGGTTTTCAGGTAAGGATTTTCGAACTTCTTCATTGTGAATTAATTGCGATTTAGGGTTTTATGATTTTTGAGTTTTCATCAACTTATTTTGGGTGTGAAAGATGTTTTGAAAATATATTAACTTGTGTTTAATATTTATATGGTATTTTTGTGTAAAATGGGGTGCGTTTTGGATATAAATCCATTTTGTATTGCATAGGGGTATTCTGTAACCAGTTCACTTGATTTATTATATTTCTGGGGGTTGAATATTATGTTTCAGTATGGTGTTGGTGTGTTTCGGTTCACCGTCAATGTTTTTGGGGTGTGTTTGGTCATAAAGCATGTTTTTGAATGAGTTTTGTTGGTAAATCCAAGTGTCACTTCCTGAAAGTTGTTTTATAAACTTTTATTTCTAGTTTATTAAATTATATTAATAGTGTGAAACATGTCAGGAAGGTGGTTTGGTGTTGTGCCAAGGTGCGTTTGGTTTTAAAAGAATTTTTTTAGTGAAGTTATTGACATTTAAAGTCATGTGAAATATTTTGAAAACTGTTTAATAAATTTCCTAGTGTTTTGTTTATCTGTGGAAATGGTCTTTAAAATTTTATTTATGAATTTTTAAAATGTTTTATTAAATGATTAATAAGCATGAAAAATTATATTTTTTGAGTTGGGTAAAGGTTTTCAGTTTTAAATGTCCTGCAGTTGTTGCAGCGTGTCATCAGCGAAAGTCTGTAACACTGTGGTTATCGGGTTACGCATGCTTATGCGCAAGTGAGAAGCAAGTCGTGTCGTCACGATCGAGCGGCGAGTTGAGGTAGGTCCCCCACTACACTTACCTTTAGATTTATAATTTATTAATTTCTTGTTGTTTTATTAATTTTTAATGAATGAGAAATAATATAAGATAATTAATTTTTAAATGATTATTTGGTGTGAAAAGAGCCGTTTATTTTATACCGAACAGTTGAAACGTTTTCTTGACGAGCGGACACCTAGTATTGAAAGAATGCCCATTTGGACTTTAAAAATAATCCGTTGAATTTCAAATGTACTTCTAGTTTTAAAGATAAATGATTTCTTTTGAACAAGTGATTTGGGTTTTCTCGAGAAATGATGGTTTTCTTTAAAATTGGTGAAGGCCTGCTTGACACTTTAATAAAATAAATTATTTTGGAAAACCCATTCAGGGGCGAAATTTGGTGTGCGTTGATTGCCTGAGATGTACGTGATTTTTGTGCATTGTGACTGATTGTTTGACATTGTTGATTCACCCCTCTTTTATTACATGTGTTGACATGGGAACCCAGCATAGTGAGTGAATTTTCTGAGAATGATTGCTACACTAGTTTAGACCACACACTGGCTAGTGGCCCCACAGTAGGGGAATACTGAGTTATTGCTGATATGGGGATTGGGCCCCTCGGTTAGGCCATGCAGTGCTATACCGGGTACTAGTATGGGCGTTATGACGTCATCGAGTTAGGGCATGCCTTTAGGATTAGTCAGATGTATAGTATGTTTTGGATTGTTCAGGATCTCCTAGGCTCGATCCATGTTTCCTTTATTATTTATTTGCATGTAGAAGACGATTGAGAGGTTTAGTTCGGTAGCTGACCCTTGTGTGCCACTTTTTCCATTGCCCTTACTGTGTGTTGCGTGTTGTGTGGTTTTCCCTTTTTACTAACAACTAAAAATTGAATTTCTAAATTGTTCAAAAAAGAAATGTTTTGAAAAGCAATGAATCTGTTTATTTCAAGAACTAAACTAGTTTTAAATTAAAAAGGGAAATGGATTGTTATTTACTTTAGAAATGAAAGTGTGTGTGGAAAAAATATTTTACATAATTTAGTTCAAACCTGGAATTGATAAATCCATTATTTAATGGTATGTGTTTTGGGAATAGAATTAGTCGGGCCTACCTACTGAGTTTTAATACTCACTCCTATAGTGTTTTTCTGTTTTAGTTTCTATTGCAGGTTGACTTGAGCTTGTTCGACGTGGGCGAGACTTGGTTGTGGTGTGGAGAGTGACTCTCGAGGTCACGAGGAGTTTTGGTCGAGACCAAGTTAGTGTGTCTCGTTGGTCGTTCTTTCTTTTCAGGGTCATTTATTTTACTTTGCGTTCTTCCACTTTTTTGCTGTTTTATTTATTTTTATTTGTAAAAATCATTCCATATTGTTTAGACTTGATGCCCGGCACTAGTTTCTAGCCCGTCGGGATCGGGAACACCCCTCGGGACTTTCTGTGGACCGGGTCGGGTGCCGGGTCGGATGGCGACCCGGCCTGGTTCGTGAGAACACGGGATGATAACCCAAGCCTAAAACAAGAGGGTACATGGTAGAGGATCCCAAGCCTGGAACAAGAGGGTACATGGATGAAATCACAAGCCCAAAAAAGAGGGTACACCAGAAGAAATCCCATGACCAAAATAAGAAGGTACACAATAGGGAATCTCAATCATAAAACAAGAGGGTATACGAGAGTTCATCCCAGGCCTGAAGCAAGTACATGGGATATTTACCCAAACCTAACATGTTTTGAAGGTCTTGGTAGGTAACATTGATATATGATTTTTTATTCCTATGTGTATGCCACAAATTATATGTTTTATTCCTATTTTATGTTTTCTTATATTATGACATTGTTTCCTTTATAATTCATGTCTTGTGAACTTCCCATATTAATTCCATTACTCATGTATATGATATTTGATATGCAGGGTATTGGGTTCAAATGTTATTATCACACCCTTATACTCAAGTTATGCATACGTATCTCCTTTGATTACCCTTACTGGGCATATGAGCTCACCCCATTATTATGAATCCTTTCCCTATGTTATGAAGAAAGGTTTTAGGTAGAAGAATTAGAGGAGAAGATCAATGTGGGAAACATTGAAGATTTTTCACTCAATTGGAATACTTTATCGAAAAATTCTAATGACAATAATCTATTATGGTTCTGAGAAATGTATTTCTATAATGTTATTAATATTCATCTAAAATGATGTAATATCCACGTATGTTAAGCAACTGTCTCTATTCTCAAGGCACAAACAAATAGTACTTTTTCATTGCCATTTCATGAATACAGAGAGATATGCATGATGTACACTAACCATTATAGTATTGAAATTTATACATCCACTATTTAAATGGTAATTAAATAGATCAATTTTCATATTAAATGGTTATAGACGGTCCTATGCTATAATGAGAACCTTGAGATGTTAATACATTAATCTTAAATATATGTCCTATTTTCAAGAGAAATCATACTAATTGAAAATAGATGATTTGTGACTATTAGGTGTTAATGTATCATAATCATCGAGAGATCATCTAATGATGTTCACACTTGGTGATCTTTGGTATGTGAGATCATGGGGAAAACTGCTAATAGAAACACCACATGTTTTGGGATCCATTCGATGTTCTAATCTACATATATGTGTATTGCTCTCTAGAATTGAGATCATTATTATTGTGTTCTATTTGATCGTGTACTTTAGTGTAAGGAAAAAATTATGATAATGGAATTGTGGTGACTTATCTTGTGTTGGGTGTATCTTTAATGGAATGTCATTGGATGAATGATCATGATTGAATTTGTCACTTCTGAGTTAAGGAAGAAATATACCTCAGACCCGGTTGATCATGATGGAGTGCTTTCACAAATCCTTCGATAAGGTAGTGGGAGGTAAATATATCCAATTATACCAACAAAAAATAAGTCCATAAAGGATGATGACACATGTGCGTGTCTTTATGAGATATTTAAAGACAAAGAGATTCTATTACACAGTAGATGTTTGTAAGTTGTTTTTCATTGGTATGACTATTTCTTATCTCTTTAGGGGCTCTTATAGGATATTAGGCTCTTCTCTTGTTCTATAAAAGGTAATCACTACTATGAAGACAAGAGCCCAAAGGTTTATACACAACTAAAAGTTCAATAATCTACCTTATTCCTGTTAGTAGGTTTATAGCACATCGGTGGGACCCACCACGGGGTTTGAGAGTTGTCCAAGTAATTATCACTGACAAATAAATAAATTCACTATTATTCGAGTACAAAATAATTGGGTTGAATTTACTTATTATATGTAATCATGATGTATGTAGTGAATACCTGAATAATATTATACAAACAAATCTTATTTTAATATTATCAGCTCGTTTAATATTAACAGTAATTATGAGTCATGTTAAATGACACGATTTTAGCACTTAGTGTAATTAATATATATTACTGGTATGTGATAAAATATAAATAATAATTTTGATGCATTTTCTTCACCATAATTAATTTCTAATTACCTATTTATTGGGAGTTGATTTTCCTAGGGTCGGGGAACCCTTTTCGTGTAATTGGGAAATTCACTATACATACATAGATATACACCATTTCAGTTTCATAGTTCTTGCCAATGAAATGGGATCCCCACTCTCCTCTAAACTTCTAGAGAGAGAGAATATCTTTCCGAGCAGCGATCCAAGAACCTCTTTGATAAATTGATGGTTTGGGATCAAGGTGATAATCATGATGCTGATGGATTCGTTGGAGCATTGATCCAACACTCATAATTTTCTGAATGGTGGTCACATGGATTCTCGAAGCATATGTGGATGACCAAATGGGGTTCCTATTTGGATGCATTGAGAAATGGTCTCCAATCATGTGTGACTGACAAGCATGCAGCGATTTGAACAATGCACACATTCTGATTAATTTTTTTCTTTTAATAATCCATGTTAGATCCTCGGGTTGTACCGGGGATCGTATAACTATAGATAATAAGTGTTGTCCCTCCGGTGATAAAATTTTAAAATCTATGACCCACCAGCTTCTATTGTGTGCCCGAGTACCAACATTTCGAATCAGAGGGATCACATGACTTTTCTGAGCCAAAATGTAAAATTAATTGCATTAAATTATGTAGAGGGTTTAATTTCGATCCCAAGAGATCTAAAAACCATTAGATACGATTTTTCATGGCCATGTTATGGCCATCTAGAAAAAAATTATTTATTGAAAGTGGATTTTGAAATTAAATTTGAATAATATATATAATTAATTTTACCGATTGACGTCAGAAGAATTGAATTCCAGATAATACTAGTTTCTAGTAGAATGTGTATTTCCATCCAGAATCCACCAGTATTATGGATATTAAATAATAATAATATTTCTTATTATTTAATTATATATTTTTATTATTTTATTTAATTTTTAAAAATAAATTCTATTTCAATTGGGTGCCTCCATGCACCATTGCATTGGTCTCACTTTTGAGCCGAGTCCCTACCGCACCACCACCTGCATTCCTGGCCACCTGGAGTCTTCGCCACCTCTATCGAGGTATCGTGCCTCCTAGGGAGATTTGGGAAGATAAGGTCACAGCCGGTTCCTGATGAACTAGAGAATACAGACGCCACCCCATCACCATCCCCCGACGTGTGTTGAGCGGCCAAACACAACGCCTCTATCACTCTATCTTATACAGTCGCCCTATTCCCGCCTTCTAGAATACACTCCACCAGTGTGATGTAGTTATCCAGCATGTGCTTCCCAGTGTCTCCCTACCATCATCCATGCCTTTTCATCACCATATCTTGCCTTCTCTCCCCGTCCCACTGACCGGAAAAGCACCCCCATGCGACAACCCCTTCCCAGATTTCAATTATCCTAGTTAGGATGCATGCCCATGAAATCTGGTTTTTCCCACCCAAAACGGGCTTAGGCAGATCCTCTATATCAAGAACGTGTCAAGCCTCGTCAGCCTATTCTAAAATACCCTCATCCTGAACCGGTTTGGTCCTTCGCGGGGTTTTGGGGAATGACTATATTTTTAAATAATCAATTTTTATTAATTAATTATTTTAATATTATTATTAAAATAAATAAATTAAAATAATTTTTATATTAAATGAATTATATTTTAACACTTTTCTAATAGTAATTTCATTTTGGTATTAAATTAATTAATTAATTAATTAATTTAATTCCCAAAGTTGAAATTAAATTAATAGAGGAACAAATAGAATTAAATTATTTGAATTTTAGTAATTCATTTCAATTAATTAATACCCATATAATTAATTTATTTCATTGAATTTCATCACACATTTATATTACCCGTTGATTAGTCTTGAGCAATTGATCACCTTATGTATGGGTAGTTTATTTTGTTTAATTATTTAATTTCCTGCGATGATTATAATTCTATAAGGCGATCTACACAAAATTATTATTTCAATCAATATGTATTAGTGAATGTGCATCCCATATTATCTATCTGTATTTTTGTACCCCCAATCCCCATTGCTTACGTGTGAGTATTTTTGTTCTATGAAGAAGAAAATGTAAGTCATGAACCATTCCATGTCAAGGAAAAATCTAGATATAAGATCCAGGGTTTTCCAGTGAGATACAGATCTCATTAATTTCTATTTAAATGCTTATTTACAACCTAATGTGACTATCCTTTGAGTTTGTTTGTGTATCAGGGGTGTTTGAGTCTTGTTCAGAGCCTGAAAGAAATATTTTAAAAAAATTATACATGACACGTGGTTATTAGAAAATCTGCATGAAATTCCACATGGTATGATTAACCATGCAAGACCTATATAGAGGGTAAGAGGAGCCCACAAATTTTGGGAAACTGTGCAGATGGAGGCACACACCCATGCAAGGAACCTACTCTATTTAACATAGCCAAAATGCCATGTTTGTGCATTTTTAGTCAAACCATGTGTAGTGACCATGTAGGTGCCTCTTAGCATAGTAGATGTCGCACAGTTTGTGCAAGTCTTGTCCAACCGTGCGGCAAAATTGTGCGACCAAGATTTTTGTAGTAAAATTACCTATTCTCCCTTAAAATGTATTTAAACCTAAAACATTATCTCATTATTCATCATTTTATATAAGAAAACATTGGTATCTCCTATTTAAATCCAAATCATAGTCTTTCCTCTGGTTTCTCTGTCTGGACATGGAATTGAGCGTCACCGTTCTCGTTGGATTTGCACCAACGAGTACTTAATTTCTTTTGTGAAGTTATTCATTCTTCTTGCCAGTGATGGATTTTTTTAGGATCAAGCTATTATTCTATATTATTCGGTTATTCATTTGTAATTTTTTCCCTCATTCTAAGTCGAATTAGAAGTTCTTACAGGATTATCACTCTACTAGGTACCTAGGGTTTCCAGTCTATATATTTCTTGAGTGGTTTGGCGCTTCATAGAGCTAGTTCCCAAGTGTCTGAACCCCATAATTCTTGGAATCAACACTAAAATGAATATATTGTTTAAATTGATTGTAATGGAATTTTTTAGGGATGACCACTAGTTCCTTGAGACTTGAAGAAAGTAGCTTCCCCAACTAAGGTCACCCATGGGGTGCACCTTTGACATTGTCCTTTGTTATACCACTAATGGGTTGTTTTTTTAGCTTTCCTAGTTAGAGGAATCGAATTTATAAATTAACTGAATTGAATTGATTGAGTTGGAGATGTTTTGCCTTCTTTTTCATATAATACATGATGTTGAAATGTTTAATTATTGGAATGTGAATTTTTTTATGTTTGGGTAATCTCATGGAATGTAATTGACTTTGAATTGTTATATGAGTGGGTAAACTCATGGAATGTGAGGGTATGAATTGATAATTGAATTTAATGATTGATGTTTCCAAAGGACACCATGGTTGTGCTACACCATTGGTCATGATAGAAGTAGTCGACACCTTGGAAGAGATAGATCATTGGGTGTTTATTCAATGGGATGCCTTGGGCCTTGATACACCTTGGATCTAGATTATTTAGGATCACTATGGACAACATCTTTTGTCATGCTCCATAGACCCCAAACCATGTATAACCGAGTTTAAATCCAGATTCTCCTGGGACTCGATGAGGATTTCTTGGTCTATTATAACATTCATTCGGCCTTGTGTGGTCTAAAACTTCTGATTAAATGGATCGATCATGTTAAATGTGAAATTCTTGATTATACAGCATGGTCGTGGTTGATATCGAATTACATGTTATACAGTATGGATGTGGATGATATGAGATGTGGTTTATATAGCATATACATGGTGTTTACATCTTATTACATCAATTATAACTTATTATAAGAGATCGCATTTTTTGTAGGGATCCTTTTACAAACGTACCATATCACTTGTTTGGTTTCATTTTCCTTGGGAACTTTACATTCATTATTAACATACCTATTATATTATGCAATATCCTATAGATTGTATTACATATCTGGGATTTGTAATATACACCTTGGGTGGTGACCTATTGGGATTGTATCTCACACCCTATTCAGTCTGTCAAAGGGTAGCCGATAGACTATTTGGATGCAGGTAGGGATCAGGGAAAGTGCCCATAGTTTGATGCTTGACATTGTGCCATGATTTGGAGTAGGGGAACATAGGATCTGGATTTATCCTGTGATACTAGTTGAGATAGTTAATTTTTTGTATTTTTTGTATTTTGATACATGTACTATAGTGATTCCTATACACCTGTTTTGGCTATTTTTTAGAAACATGACATGATCATCATTGACTATAAGACTAAATCAGGTATTATTTTATATATTTCTATCTTTGGATGTTTATCCCCTTTTCATTGTGATAATGATTCATAAATTTGACTGTTATTATATATTAACTATGCTACACTCTGGTATTGAGGGTATAATCACCCCATGGACACACCCCCAGACCTCCCTACTTATTGGTAGCCTCTCGCATTTGGGGAGATGTGCTTGGGGCCATGTGCCCAACCAGACTTAGGGAACCATTTGATGAAATCTTATATTTAGACATTACAAATTTTTATCAGATAATTTTTTTCTCTAGATTTACTTTTTTGAGATAGTGGAGATGGATAACTAATGAATAATCATTTGGACTGACATGGTACTAGAAGTAGCTAACCCATATTTGGGATAAATCCAAACTGCCTCAAATGGAAAGTGTCTTCTCCTAGTTTTTCCCTATTATAGTTTATTGAATTCCACTACTAGGTGATTCAATTGAATTGTGATGTTATTATTTTATTAATAGGTAAAGGGAAGTCCCCCTTTAAAAATTTATTGAATCTAAAACACCTCTTATTATTATGTGTAGAGGAATATCGTTAGATGACCATTAAATATATGATGGTAATTTAAACCATACAATATGTTACCCATTATCCCATAGTAATTTGTAGGTAAATTCAGCTGGTACATAGTCATTATCTATTAGTTTTTTCATCATAATACACAGATCACCACCCACGCCTCACTGGTTGGTCAATTGTGTCTCTATCTCAGTGAACCTCTATTGTTCTCCGCACCTTCATCAACAGATATTCATTGATCTCTAGTGTTCATTGGATGGATTTCACTATTCTGTGTCAGTTTCGTGCCTCTTTCATAAGCCCAAATTGTGAGGCCATATCCACCACTAAACTAGAATAGTGCCACATCCATGGCTACTTAAGATCGCACAAGGGGTGAAATTACTGTTGGTTAGAATCAATCCAAAGCATCCTGATGTAAATTCTGCGCATCATGTCATGCCATATAGGGTTTATTGGTTGACTAAATGAATTTTTGATATGTTCCCTATTTGATATACAAACTATTTTGGAATATATTATATATAGGTAATTGGAAAACATGGTTGGTAGTTAGAGTGTTTGATGTCACCTATGTAGTGTTTTCCTTATTAGGCTACAGTAGACACCCTAAATAGCCAATTTTGGCACATTGAGTCAAGGAACTTGAGTCACATGGAATTTAATGTGTTATGTTATGGATTAGTAGGATATCATATTTTGGTTCAGGATGTGTACGGGACCTTTTGGATTGGGAGTGGTGAACTGTTTGGTTTAACATTTTAAAATGAAATTTGAAATGAATTATAAGTCAAATGGAAATTTAAATGTGAAATAGAGAACTTGAACTAGACCCATAATTTTATTTAGAATTAGGTAGTTTCTCTAGTGACTTTTATGACTTTATCTTATTACCAATATAAGATTTAGGATCTAGTGGTTTCTTGGGAACTACTGTATTGGAATTTTATGATCCCTATGTTTGGAATTGTAGAGACATAACACAAATTCAACCCCTAGTCATATTTTAAGAGGGTGGCGATGACCATGCTCCAAATGTGGTTATCCATGGGATACTAGTGGATCCTCCAATAGTTCCATCTTTATGACCAATTATTTTATAGGGAAAAAGTGTTGGGGCATAGTTCCGTGAAGGGTTTTTTCACTTATGCATACATTTCCAGGACAACCTTACCCTACCTTTTCTATATATGGGCTAATTCATGCATTTCAGTAGGAACATCCTCCCAGGTTTCTGGGGGATAGAAGTCTAGAGGATTCAATGTTGTGACTTGAGACTACTCTATCGATATTCAAGCCTCTATAGACACCTCTTGAGATGATAGTGAGGCTCAATACATATATGCCTCAGGGAGACTCAACGTGCTAGTGGGATGTTATGAACCAAGAGGAAAAGATGCATGATATGGTTTTGTTTGTTTTTTATACATGGTTATATAACTACATTTACCGCGAGACTCTGAGAGTAGAGTGGGATAATTATTTCATATATTTATGGAAGGGAACTATGGTAGTTATGGAATATTCTTAATGATTTACAAAGCTCCAAAAAAATTTACGACATAAGTTGTTTGAAGAGCTATCAAGGGTGAGATTACTATAGGAAGGCCTCTATCGTAATGTATGATTATAGTTCAACGTGTTCAAGTTGATGATGAATACTTATAATAAATTAGGCACTACTTATATAGTGGAAACTGAGGGAAGATAGGGGCTTATAGAAGAGTAGTATAGTCTATCGACCTATTATTTCAACTATGAGTGGCAGTATTCCCATGAGATGCCTTCCATCTAGGCTGATAGTGATTGAAATGTAGTGTTATAACATATGTGTGGTAGATTGGGACATGTGTGGAATCTTTGTGGTCGTGACCCATTCGAGTTTCAAGCATGCGACAGGATGGTCCATGTGCAACGTTTCTATAGGACCTTCCATCCAGTAGTGAGTGGTAGGGGGTCATCTCTAACACTAGGGCCAGGATTGGGTTTCACAACTCTACTTAAATATGGGATCTAGAGTATTACCAGTTGTTCAGGAAGAGGTGGTGGTGTTCATGGAAGAGGCATTCATGCATCAATTATACCAAGACCACAGAGTGGGCATACTTCGGGTAGTGAGGATGTGCACAAGACCACAGTTCAGGCCTGATATATTCTGTACATCCTACCCTTGAGGGGTTGTGCAACTGAACATATATAGTTATATGTACAATATTAGTATCCTTTTCCCTTTTATCTTCTCTCTTCGATATAGGTTAACCACATAGTTTCATGTTTTTACCTATAGTGGAATGCCATTGACTTGTTGTTCTGTCTTCAGAGGGAGTTATGATGACAGAAACACTGTTGTGGATTAGGAAATTTGATGTACATTAGTGCATGGAGTTTCCCCTGGTTATTGGTGGGTGTAACTTCATCTAGAATGTTTTTTTTTCATTGAGATGACTAGGTTTGATGTCATACTTTGGTTGGATTGGCTAGTTTCTTATACAGATCCTGATGATTTTCTATCAATGTAGGGGACGTTCAAATACATAGAGGTCATAGTTTATACACACATGGGTGACTGGAATGTCCATGTGTGTTAATATAGACTAGAGAATCATGGGATGGATAGGATGAAAGTATGAATTTCTTGTTTATTTCTGGATGATTAGGTAACACGTCAGGCATATTTTTCTCCTGGGGTTGATTGTTATGGGGATATTTTCCTGTACAACATATCTATTTTACCTCATGAGAGGGAGGTGGAGTTATCTTTCAAGATATTTTTTGAAGCTATAATGGTATCCATTCCTTCTTATAGAATGGATAATACATAGTTGTGGGAGCTCAAGAGGCAGCTAGAGGATATTGAGGAAATGAGGTTCATACGACCTAGTACATCTCCATGGGGTTCGACGATACTTTTCTTAAAGGCAGATGGTACCCCCAGGTTATTTGGGGATTACCATAAATTGAACCAGTTTATAGTTAAGAACCAATATCCCAAGTCCTAGATTGATGACATTTTTTACAAGCTTCATGGAGATTCCATATTCTCAAAAATTGATTTGAGATCTAGATATCATCAGGTCCTTGTTAGACCTACAATCATACCTAGTAAATAATTTCATATATGGAATGGTCTATATTATAATTTTTTCATTCTTATCAGTATCACAAACACGCTAGTGATATTCATGGTGATAATGAACCAATTTTATCATACTTATATGGATTCATTTGTGGGGGTTTTCTTGGATGATATCTTGGTACATTCTCAAAATCGACATGACTATGAAAAACATCTTGGGATCATTTTGGATGCACTAATAGAGGATAATTTATATACTATGCTAAGAAACTTCCAATTATGGACATATAATAATCCTTCACGGGTCATATCATCTGGAAGAAAGAAGTAAAATTTGACATAGAGAATGTTACAATTGTAGTTTCATAAGACTATCTGATGATCAATTTTTATATTTATAGTTTCTTGGGGATAGATGGATATTATAAGACTTTTATTCATGACTTCTCATGATTTGTAGAGACATTTAAGGTATTGATTAATATGTGCTTGATGTTTGTAAGGCCAGATTCCCACAAGATATCCCTTTTTTAACTAAAGGGGAGATTAACATTATCATCATTCTGGATTATGCTAGAGATGGGAACCAGATTCACTGTGTATTTTGAAGCATCAGGATTTGGGAATATAGAATATCTGATGAAGGGGATATAGTCATGGTTTAGGGTTCTCATCAACTGAGGAAACACAAGAGGAATTATGGAACACACGATCATGAGTTTGTGCGAATTATTTTTATGATTTTTATGGTTAGATACATTATTTAATGGGATGGCATATTGTGGTGTACGTGGAATAAAAAAGAATCAAGTTTATATTTAAACTGCATGATTTTAATTTGAGGAGGTTAATGTGGGTTGCGTACCTATTGTATTTTGACTTATAGCATGCCTATATTCCTTGAAAAGGCAATGCAGTGGGTGTTTCAATTATCTTGATGAATTAGTAATAGGAATTTCAGTAGGGTTGTAGCAAGTGGAATGGTTTCTATTTATTCTATGGGATGACCATGGAGGTATAGGATAGTCAGGGGCAGACATTTCTTTCATCCTTATCTATGACCTATACCCTTATGGATAGAGTAAGGATAAGGAAGATATCATACTCATAGGGCCTAGTTCTATGGGATTGTGTAGTAGGTGAGGACCTAACTCCTAGTTGGAAAGTGGGAGAGGATGAAATTTTCTATATACATGGTCAGGTTTGGGTTTATGTGGACATATGAATGAAGCATACGTGGAAGTTTCATAACTCATTTTGAAAGTTACAACCCCACATTACCAAGATGTATCATGATTTATATCTCCTATATTGATGGCCAAGGAAGAAACATGAGGTAGATGGTTTTGTTAGGAGGTGTTCCCAATATTAGCAGGTGATGGTGGATCTTCAGTAACCAATAAGAGTTTTTTATTGGTTACCTATTTTTATATGGAAATTGGATGATTTCATAATGGATTTCCTGGCCAGTTTCAAAATGATGCCTCATGGTAGTGTTGTTGTTTGGGTTGTTGTGTACATGCTCAAAAAAATTTCTCATTTCATGCCAATTCAATAGACCATCAATGTGGATGATCACGGGTGGTTATATATCCGCGAGATAGTATGACTTCACGGGATCCCTCGTACTATAATTTTAGAAAGGGACACCTAGTTTACATCATGTTTTAGGAAGATTATACATAGTGTATTTTGTACATAGGTGATTTTTATCATATCATACCACCCTATGACTGATGTCCAGTAAGATCGTATAATACTGGTGCTTGAGAAAATTCTTGGAGAATACGTCCTTCATTTTAGGGACTTCTGAGAGAGGCACATACCCCTTAATTTTTCCACCTACAAAAATAGTTTTCAAGAGACTATCTAGATGGAACCTTATGAGTATTTATTCAGTAGGCCATGCTGATCACCTATATGATGGTAAGAGGTAGGTGAGGAAACTTTAATGGGGCTATGTCTATTATAGGAGACTTCTGAGTAGGTCTTATTGATCAGGAAGTAGATGGATAACACACATTCTTGGTATAAATCTTATGTTGATCATTAATGATGACCTTTAGGGTTCGATGTCAGGGATCTGGTATTTTTGTGTATCTCACTGAGGATGGGACATGGATGGAAGAGGAGACATGGTATTATTTCACATCTATATGCTAAGTCATTCAATATTCTAGAGAGATTCATCTCGGTAGAATATTAGTTATAGTTACCATAGAGGTATTCGACCATACATGATGTAGTTTATGTATCTTAGTTGTGCTGCTAGCACTCAGAAACATCTCACACTCTGTAGAAAAATGGGGTAGAGTTACATGTATATGCATCCTTTGAGGAGAATCTAATTAGTATCATTGATAGGTGAACAAAGTTTATCTAATGCCAGTTAGTTACTCTAGTATGGGTGATGTAGAAGCATGGCCCTTTAAAGGATGAGTCTTGGAGAGGGAGGCCAATATACATGCTCAGTGGTTGCATTTATTCATTGGTTATTATTGACCACCCTAGAGAGGGAAATTCAGGCAATAATTGCTTTGGGGGGGGGGGTATTTTAAGTTAAAAAGGTTTATTATGAGGTATAAATCTTTTTAATTTTGGTTTAGATTCCTTTTCAAGGTCTAATGTGAATTACCTTTGAGGTCATGGGGGTATTGGTGGTCTCCGAGGCTTATTCAGATCCCGTAACTTAACATTTTGGAAAAATCTGATAGGTTCCATAGTTAGTAGAAATTGTGTGGTTCATGGTCTAACTATGTTTGTGAGACACCAGCTTAGGGAAATAGGAGCCCACATGGTTTAAGGAAGCAATTTCGATGGATCCAAACAGTGGGGGGGGGGGTAGTTTTTATTAGAGACAAAATGAAAGGTTTTTGGAAAGTTAGTCAAGTAGTGTGTAGTGATCATGCAAATGCTCCATTACCACAGTCGTAGGCACAAAGTTGGTGCAATATTATTACAAACATGCATCCAAACAGCTCTGCCTATATTATTGGGGTGAAATTTAAAATATTCCCTTAAAATATATTTAATCCTCAAATATAATCTCATTATTCATCATTAGAAAGAAACACAAGTTGGGATATATTCTTGAAAACCAAATGATATTGTTTGTTTCGATTTCTCCATCCATACCCGAAATCGTGCGTCACCGATATCGTTGGATTAATGCCAATGAGCATTCCATTCATTTTTTGTCCTTATTAATTCTTCTTGATATCATTAATGTTTTTAGGTGCAAAATAATATGAACTATCCCAAGTGTCTTCAAATGTTATTTGTTTTTATCTTGATATGAGTAAAATTAGAAACTAATACATAACTAACACTCTACTACAGACCTACGATCAGTGGTCTATACTTTTAAAGAGTGGGTTGGCACATTATAGAGCTATTTTACATTTACCAGTAAATTAGACATTCCTAAATCTCCCAAAAAATGAATTTAATTATTAAATGTATTGTATTGGAACCTGTTAGGAATACAAACTAGTTACTAGAGACTTGTTTGTGGTTGTTACCCCAACTTAGGGAACCCTTGTGGGGTGCCTCTAACATTTTCCTTTGTTATACCACCCATGGGGAGGATGTTTGAGCTTACTGAGTAAGAGGAATACCATTTATAAAATAATTGAATTTATTGATTGATTAAAATATGTTAAGCATCATTTTCCATGTGTACATGATATTCCATTGTTCAATTTTAAAATTTGGTTATTTATATGAGTGGGTAAAAACATGGAATGTGGTTGATTTTGAATTGTTATATTTGAAAAATAAAGGAAGGAGATGGTATTAAATGATAATTTAATTAAATGATGGATGTTTCCATATGATTTTATTGGTGTTCTACACCATGGGTTATGATACTGGTAGTGGAAATATTGGATGAGATTACTCCTTGGGTGTTGAATTTGTGGGATTCTTTGGGCCTTCCTACCCCTTAGATTCATCTTGTTTGGCCTCACAATAGACATGGTTTATTAAGGTAATCCTTGTAAACCAAACCATGTCTAACTGAGTTTCCATTGAGATTCTCCTAACACTCGACATGGATTCCTTGGTCAAATATAAGTGAGATCCAGATCAATGGGGTCTAAAAGTTATGATTATATTACTCAGCTATTGTTAATGCGACATGCTTGATTATACGACATGGATTTGGTTTATATGACATTATGTTTCATACGGTGTGCATGTGGGTGAAATTAGATATTGTGTATTTGACATGGTTATGTTGTTTACTTCCTTTTTTTTAGTTCTGACTTATTACAGGAGCTCAACATTTATCATTCGGGATCCTTGTACGACAATAAAGTTTCACTTTTTCCTTAGACACATTAATTTAATTATTGTCATACATTTTATATTTTTCACTATACTTTATCTTTTATTTCAAATCCATGACTTTTTATAGACACCATGGGTTGTGAACTACTTGGATTGTATCTCACACACTGCTCAGGCCACCATTGGGTACCCGAATAGCCTATTGAGATATAGGTAGGGATCTGCAAAAGCACCCACAGTTAAATTTTTGGCATTGTGCCATGATTAACAACATGTGAGCCTAGGACCGAGATGAGGCTCACGATTCTTTTTGGGATGGTTTCTTATTAGTTTTTTTTATTTTGATACATGTACCATAGAGATTCATGTATACTAGTTTGGATTTTATGTAGTCCCATGACATGATCATCATTGTATATGAATCTACATATATAATTTTTGTATAAATATATATATTTGGATTTTAATATCCTATTCATTTTTATAATGCTTCCTCTATTTGGCTATTATTATATATTAGATGTGCTTCAGTATGGTAATGAGTACATAGTCTCCCCAAGGACACAACCTATTCCCTTGTTTCTAGTCTCTTGCCTCTAAATTTTGGGGATATATTCTTGAGTCCATGTGTCAAGATAGGCTCAGGGATCATTTAGGAGCATCTGGATCCATGACGTTACACTAGAAGAGGTGTAGACACACTGGATAGTGGATGAGCATGATCATGATTCAAGATACAACTGAGGTATAATTCCCTTGGGTCATGACTGATCCATTTAGTTTAAATGGATCAAAAAATATTATATTCTCAATTCCATTAAGGTACATATTTTCTTTATTCATTTGTATATTATTTTATACATTTTCACAATAGCGTAAAACACATAAAATAAATAACTATAAAAAATTCATGAATAAGAAATCGATGTTTTTCTATTAATGTTTAGTTGTGGGAGTAGATACCTATAATGAAAATATTAATAAAAATGGATTACATGCATATAAAAAATATATATAAACCCCACAACGAAATATCTTGTGGAAAATGCCTACCATCACATGAATTTGATAAAAATTGGGTGCTTATGGTGCTAGTCAACCGATGTTGAGGGTTCCTCCTACTATGTGGGAGTTCTTATGAGATTGATGAGATGAAAAAAATGATGTGGGAAGAAAATAAGTTTATAATTATAAATTTATTTAACATTATTGAAAAGGGTTTTGTAAATCATATTAATTATTTTTGAAACTAGGACATAACTCAACATATCAAGGAGTAGTGAGTTAATACAGTTGGCCAGTCAAATTCCTGACATCAACTTTCTGAGAAAAGGTGTATACAAAGAAAGTAGACAATGAGGGGAGGTTAAAGGATCCTTTCCACTAGAATACTCAAGCATTATATTATTCAAATTCTTATAGACAAGGTTTCTAAAATCCAATAAAATTGTGGGAGACATTTAATGATTTAAATAATTAATCAGTAATATCTAAAATGGTAGTCATGATAAAAAGGTAATAATCTTATATATTTTTTGTTTTTCAAGAAAATTGGAAAGTAATACCACAATAAACACTATGATATTTAATTGACAAAGTCAATTTCCTAGAAATTAAGAGTTTACAAATAGTAGTACAAGGGCTTGGGAACAACACTATGATACAGGAAATTCAAGTTACTTGAGTCTCTAATATATGTTGAGATACCTCAGTAAGTGAGGCTATTAAAAATATTATAGGAAACTCATGTAAGATACATATGATGGTAATTTCATAATGTTGTGTCCAATATCTGGAGTTAGTTGTTGTCACAACATAAGGACATGGATGATTTATCATATATTCTAATCTTCATGAAGATTATAATGTGGAAGATAAGCGAGATATGAATGAGTGATAATCACACTTTATATGTGTAAATATGAAAGGTGGATCATGATCATTCATTAAATCTCAATCTTACATATTTCTCACCATGTTCCTCCAGTTTAAGGAAAAATTAAAAGACAAATTGTATGGAGAAAAAAACGTTTTTAACTTTTGGGTAAGTATCTCCATATATAAGAAATTAATGAATGTATTAATATTTATTTTTTATGGAATCCAAATTTATAGACTGGGTGAAATGTCAAATGGAAGTAGAGAATACAAAGGAATATTCATAATTTCTTTTTATAGAAAAATGATTTTAAAAATGATTTTATTTTATTCACATATCTATAAAAAAATTAATGAATGTTCACAAGAAATTAACTAAATTTAAGAAGAAAGTATCCACTTATTCATCCAGGATTTTCATTAATATAAAATGTATTTTTCTGACAATACATCTTGGGAACTAAATACAATATTTCCAACACATATGTGTATTTCTATATATTATCCCATTAAGATTATAAACACTACATGATGTAAGGTGTGTTCTCCAAGAAGCTGAGAAAGAATGGTTCCTAACACAGTGGTGAGAGGTATACAAATTTTTTTTAATGAATCTTGATACTATTTTGTTAATTATTACCATAAAAATTTTCTCATGTGTCCTTTGTATACAAGGATACATTATTCCAATTCATGAATTAATGATCATTGTGGTGTTTAATAATCAACCAATATTTTATTAATACAAAAATAATTGGGAAGATATAATGAATATAAATATTTGACTTATATACCCATTTGAGGAAAGATAATTCTTTACCAAGTAAAAACAAAATATGGACATAATGGATAGACCCAGAATGGTATTCATACATAGTGGAGTTAAACACCTTCTGTATTATCAATTTATATACTTATTTAGTTCTAAAAAATAATACTTTGGAAATATAGGTACAACATAAATATTTCACAATTTGTTCAGACATAAGGCCCTAACTATTCCAAGGATAATCTGGAGGTAAATATAATTCATTAAGACTCCATTAAGTTTTTAATAAGGAATGTGAATGTGAAGTTTGATATATGAAATGTTAGAATATATGAGTTTCTTTAGTCTAGTGTGCTGAAAAATATCTTGACCATGCATTAATTGAACATTATAATATAGCATCTAGAAATTCATAAACACAAATTACCTTCTCCACATCATGGATGTGATGATATTAAGTAGGATCGATAAATAGTAGAACAAGTTAACATTGATCATCAAAATATAGCATGGAGTTATTCCTAAATTCACATTTTATACATCAGAGTCATGATGTTTGTAAAAGGGGTATCAATGTTAGAACTCATTCATTTCACATACTTACATTTATTTCAAAACATGGATCACATATAATAGAGTTATCCCATAACCATAAGCCAACTTCCATGACTAATGTATATCATATGACTTATAATATGATGGAAATACATTATGACATAATAACATGTGATTCGATGGAATTATTTTGTTAATGATAGAAAAAAATTCATCAAGGAAAATAGAATTTTCAAATAAAGTAATTTTCTAAAAAATTTCTTATTATATTACATAAATCCCTATGTTAGAATAGGGATAATCAAGTTATATACTATAATTCGATAAAATTTTTCATATCAATCTTGTAAATTTTTGGAAGAATATTGACTTGGGATTATCAATTCCAAAGATGAACAAAATTTTAAAATAGTAATGATTTACATATGATGTACAGAAGAGGAATGTTCTAGAGACATATAATGTGTAGGAAGGTTAAAACCATGATGATGGTTTTGTATTCACCGTGACTAGGGATATATTACTCATTGATAATAATGATTCATATAAGTAAGAATTATATGAATATAAGATAATATTTACAATGGAAATTAAAATTTAATAATGGATTATATATATCTACGTGGATGGGATTATTATTTTGAAAACAATGGTGGGTATTCAAGTGATATTATACATGGACGGTACAAGCATAGTACTAATAAGGATGGATTGTTAATACTAAGTTATTATGACTAAATCTATTATAATATTACTTTTTCTAGATAATTATATATTATAATTTTATTGATAATTGAGTGTGAAGAAAAATAATGACAATATATCTCTATATGACACAACTAGAAAGGGATGGTAACATTATAGAATGAAAATAATGGATGGAAGTGGTTGAAATATAGTTATGGATTCATGTAACTAACATGATCATACAATATATATTGGGAATGAGTCTTTCCCGTATGTATCCCATAGCTCAGCGTTAGTTTTATTGTTTTCAAAGCAAAATATGCTTGATAACAGATAGAAAATAACTATTGGTTGTATCATTAGTTACAATAATAATAATAGAGATACAACATATATTGACTTAAATTAGAAATCTATGTCCTTGGGACCAAGATATAATAAGGTAGATCTAATGGTTTCTTAGACATATTCTAATATAAATAAAAATACAATGTATTTTTAAATAAGAGTTGGAATAATTCAATAGAGAATTGTTAAAAATGACAGAAGGAATAATTCTAAGTAGAATGAATGGGATACAAGAGGAGATTTATGTGGTGAGACGAATTCTATATGCTTATATGATGAATCAATCACATATTCTATGATATTTACTAGAAATTAATTTCCAACATTTAATTATTGGTATAAAAATATTAGATACATCCAGGGGAACTAAAAGAGAAGAAGTCATAATGATCTAATTTCACATCATGATTTACAATGGATATATACATGGTATATGGAGAGGAAATGATACTAGTTTTCATAGGACACAACATAGTATTCCTTCTATAAATATGATCCAATATCATATTCAATCTAAGGTAATGGGTGATACAAGCTCATAAAAGTTGGTGGTATCCATATCTACAAATACTAAGTATGTTACAAATTTTGAGGAAGCTACGAAGAAGTTAATTAAATATAATTATTTTTCGAGTTCATGGAATCAAAACTACTATTTAACATTTTATCAGGATGATAACTCATTCACTATTACAGGAAAAGAAGTGAAGTTTTGATAGTGGAAAAAAAGTATTATGCTCAGGGATAAAAACTAATGAGAATTTTTACTCAAGGAGGTGAGGTCACACATAGAATAATAATCATATAGTGCAGATGTGGAAGACCCAGAAACTACATCATTGACTCAGTAGAAAAATGATCATAATTATGTGAGAGTTAACAAGGATGATAAGCATATTTTCTTTAGGTCATGGGTGAGTGTTGTAATAGTGGGTTCTATAAACCCAACTATAAAGTACATTTCAATTAATATTTATTTTATATAGTGAGATATCCATGATTTACACTTTCCATAAAATTATATAAATCTCTGCATCCATTATTTAAATGATAACATTTATAGATTAATTATTGTATAAAAAGTTTATAGAAAATACCATTCTATAACGAGAACATTGATATACTATGAAATTAATCATAAGTATATGTCGTATAGTATAGATACATCATACTGACTGAACATAGTTAATTTGTAACTATCATGTGATAAGGTCTCATAAGCATTGAGATTTTTTCTCAAGAATTTCACATATATTGATCTACAATGTTTGTGATCATGACGACAAACCTTATATAAATAAAACCTCATGTATTGGGTATCATTGGTTGTTCTTATCTACAGACATGTGTATTGGTCTCCTAACATCAGATCATTATCAATGTGTTCTATTTTATCATTTACATTAGTGAAAGGAAAAAATCATGATAGTGAAATTTTTGTACAATATCTTATGTTGGGAGCATAATTGGTGGTATTGAATTGGTTTAACGATCATGATTGTATTTTTTTATCTGAGTTGAAGAAGTAATCTATCTTGGGTTTAATTGATAGATATTGTAATACCTTCGTAAATACCAGGAAAAGGTATTCAAAGGAAGATAAGTCAAATTAGAACAAAAAATACAAAACAAATAAAGGGTGATGAAACATGTGTGAATCCTTATTTATGAGATATCTAAACACAAAGAGATTATATTACACAATACATGTCCATAGGTTGGTTAACGTTCAGATGAATGTTCCTTATCACTTTAGAGGCCTTGATAGGTTCATAGAATCCACATGTATTCTATGAATGGTATTTACTACTATTGATATAAGGTCTTAGAGGGTCACATACAATATTTTGTTATAGAATCATCCCTATATTGGTGAATAGGTATATAGGACATAGGTGGACCCCACCATGGGGTACGATAGTTGTCCAAGTTATAGATATCTAATGAATAAATAAATAAATTGTTATTAATCCATATAATAATTGGGTAGGTTTTATTTAGTAATGGTATTCCTGATGTATTTAGAGAATACATGAATAATATTATAGGAACGAATGTTATTTTAATATTTCAGGTTTGTTTAATATTAGCGGGAATTATGAGTCGAGTTAAATAAATCAGTTCTATCATGTAATATATTTAATATATATTACAGGTATGTCATAAAATAAATATAATAATTAAAACAAAATTCATTCATCATTATTATTTATTTATTTCTCCTTTAGTGGGAATTGATTTTCTGGACACTGGGGAACCCTTTCAGGTAATTGAGTAATCCACTGTATAATCAGGTAGAGGGATCATTTATATATAACTTTTCATTCCAAAAAAGGAGATCCACTCTCTCCTCACACCTTCTATAGATAGAATATATCTTCAAGTGCCTATCTAAGAACTCATTTGATAGAACGAAGGCATGAGATCGAAGTGACATCATGACACTAAAGGATTCTTCGAAGCACCGTGATGAAACCCATAATTAGATGAACGACGAGTGTATGAATTACAAAAGCATGTGTGGATAATCTAGAGAGGTTTAGATTCTAATATTATGATAAACAGTTTTTCAAAATGTCTCATAAATGAGTCCTCATATATTTTAATTAGGCCGACATTCTGATTTTATTTTTATTTTTGAATAATCGATACAAGATCCTAAAACCACAGAAAGGACTATATAACTAGATATGGTAAGTGTTTTCACTCCGATGAAAAATTTTAGAATCCCCTGCCTAGTAGATTTCACTACATGCCTCGGTAAAAACACCATTGATGGTGGAACTTCACTTCCATACTCTGTCCTTTTGATAGTGTACTTCAAAGCCATTATCCACCCCTTTTGATGGTGGTACATCACAACCATTAACTAGCTCACTCAACTTATTCCAAAAAATTTATTCCAACATCAATCCAGTAAATTTAAATCATAAAATTTCATTATTTCAATAATTTAAATAAATAAATTATCTTCACCAAACCAAATATTGTTTTAAAACCACCCTTTTAAAATTATAAATAAAGGGGTTCTCTAAAGGCAACCTTCTTTCCCCAATTTCGAACAAAGGTAAAAAACAATATTTACATCAATATTCAAACCAATATTTCAAAAAAAAATCACGAAAAAAATTTAATTTAAGCCAACCCTTCTAGTTCTAAATCAGGTGGAGTAGAGAGAGAATCCACCTACCACACAAACAATGAAAAAAAGAATAATGACATAATAAAAACATCAATATCCGATCGCAACTCAAATGATATTCACTAGATATAACAATATTTCTTCATTAAAACCTTTATAAAACATAAATATATCTACAAAGGACTATATATAATGTTCTGAGAGAGATATAAGAACCTTGGATATAATAAGAATGAGGACGAAGAAGCACCTAATGATGAATCCATGCCTCTAATGCACTTTGATTCTACTATATATCATTACTGGGCAGAATGGGATCATCACTCATTACTTTTGAGACTATAACAAACCAAAAATAATGTATATAGGTATTACACCAATGTTTTATAATAATTAAAACCTTACAAAAAATTCTTAAGGACCGTATTAGTTTAGTGCCTTTGGAAACTGGACCAAAAATCTACTTACTCTATGAAATATCTTTAACGTTTCCAACAAAGATATCCCCCCTTATTATTTCTACCTAAATACCTTCATTCATAACCTGTGAAAGGGAAACATATTAAAGGGATGAGCTAAAATACTTAGTAAGGTTAAATACATGAAATTCATAAGAATATCATCAACATAAGGGTATGAGAACTAGATCATGATCATTAGAAGATCATAACCTTTTCATAAAAAATAATTAGCATGAATCATCAAATAAATACATGTAGGTCATATGAAATGAATCATTAAGAAAATAAGAACATGATCCATGAAATAATAATATAATAATAAGACATAGAATTTAGTACGACACATAAGGACATTACAACCCTATATCCAGGTGGCCTACCAAGGGTTAAACTTTGTAACATGTTAGTATTGGGTTAATCACCGGTGTACCTACTTCGGGATTGGGATCCCCTCCCATGTACCCTCTTGTATCAGGATTGAGAGATTCTATGGTGTAACCTCTTATTTTTTGCATGGGATGTCTTCCCATTTACCCTCTTGTTTTGGTCTTGGGATGTTCTCTCTTGTAAAATCTTGTTTTGGGCTTTTGATTTCATCCCCTGTACCCTTTGAGATCATAAAACATTTTTCAATACCAAATGCATTGGAGGGAGATATAGCTACCACCCATCTCATAATAAAATTAGACATACATGTTCCATAAAATATGAAAAATCATATCATAACCGATTAAATGAAATGGGTTTCATTGACATTAAATCATAACTTAACATGTTGAAAAATAAATAGGTTTCATAATCATTTAATAAAATAATAACCCATGAAAAGAAGTGGGTTTCATAAACATATAACACATGAAATAGAAACATATTTCATAAAAATCATTCCATAAAACATAAACCACTTAGAGAGAAAGTATAAATGGAAATAGTGAATCATTTCACCAGAAAATAATGAGCGAAACCAATGGATGTTACCTTAGATGTGAAATAATTTTTTAAGATATTTTAAAAGAACTTTATGAGGATTATATATTTTCTCCTTTAAACAGATTCTTCAAAACATTTTGAAACCCATTTTCATGAAAATAATTTTTTTAAAAAATATATATTACAAATGAACCTTTTAAACATGATATTAATGCTTCAAAAAATTTATGGCGGGTAAATCTGTACTTGTCGTTGGAGGTAAAAAGAACAATCCTTTTTAATGGTAAAATTGATAGAAAAATTCAATGTAGGAAAGTAATTATAAGATTACTTTGAAAAAATTCGTAAAAGAAAAAAGGGTAAAAATTTATATTAATTATTATAGGATATTAGTGGAATATTAGTGGAATATTATTGGAAACTCTTTTTAGAAAAAATTGTTTTGAATTAACACAAATTTCCGACCGAATAGAGGGTAAATTTGGGGTTACATAAAAACACATTCTTAACTATATTATTTTCCAAAGAGTTCAAAAATGGTTATAATAACTGATTATATCATGAATAAATAGAGGAAAAGGAATGTCATGAATATTCTTAAGATATGGATCATTATATTTCATCAAAGGAAGCATAAATATAAACAATCTCAAAAAGTGATGAGATTGTTTCAATTTATTATTAACACTTGGTAACATTAAACCATACAACCCATGTATGAAAATGAAATTACATAAAGCCTAATATATTAAATAAAGAAGAAGATTCATGATATTAAATTTCGATCTCATTATATACACCTGATGGGAAAATATAGGGGTATAACATTGCATGTGTCTTAGAGAAGGTAAATTGAGACAAAATTAATTTATTAATTTGGTAACATTGGAAACATAAACCCCATAAAATAAATGTGATCAAATTGATATTTAAATAACAATAAATTTAATTATATTAACAATATAATATATCCACGGGCAGTATACACACCACACAAAATGAATGGGTGGTGAATAAAGCATGTATCTCCTAGAAGTAAAAAGTGAGATGAAATCCCTTTACCTTGTGTATTGACTCCCGATTAACTCATAAAAACATATTTTCTAATAAATATAATTTTATTATACATATATTACATAACTATATTGTTGTATCTAAAACCTTATATGTATTTATTATGACCTTATATCACCTCCTTGTTAAAAATCCTATGTTAAGGTTTCCCTTCAGGTAATATTCACTTTGTTATCTATATGTGTCCTAATTTGTTATATCTACGGTCCTTATAATTATATAATTATTTCAAGAAAATAAATCAGGATATAAATATATTTTATATTCATTTTATGGTTTTTATAATAATCTATGTAATATTGAAGTATGAAATTGAATAAATTGTTCATAGAGACGGTAAACAGTACGTACACAAGAACGTTGATTCCATTTTTACTATAGAAATAAATGAAACAATATAAATGACATATTTATAAATATATATTATTATTCTAGAAAAAATGTCATATCATATATATCATATAATTTTACTAAAACCATCCATAATACATTCCATGTAGTTTGTGAAAAAATCACCTCACATTGAGGGGGCGGTAGTCCACACTTCCACAAACAAAATTATCATATTACACCAAAGGGAAAGAATAATTATATGTGTTGTTAAAGGATTAAATAAGATTAAATAAATAATAAATATAATATATAATATATATAAATATATTTTCCATTATAATTTCCACCATTATAAGTATTAAGGATAAATGAACAATCATTATTCGGTGAGAAAGTAGTTCACTTTACACATAAATAGTATGTCTATCACCCATTAGATGTATGTGTTTTTAAGTTATTTTATAACCCATAGAAATAAAAAAATACATATATATTTAATTTAATGGTGTTTTTATACAATAGTGGAATAAATTTAGTGGTGTTTTTGGGGAGAAAAATAAAAGAAATGAGCTTGAGAGAAGTCGTTACCACTTAATTGGTTAACTCCTTTTGGTTTGTGTCAAAAAGCTTCCTTGTATTGATTTATTCATTAGGGTATGATTCTAGGAGGAATTTAGGGATTTTGGTAAGTTTATTTGGTAGATAATTTCCAATACTATGTGGTTTTGTTGGTGTCAATTAGAGGGAGAGTTGGTGTCCATTTATAGGGAAGGGAATAGATACACTTTCCTTTTTTGAAAACAAGTTAGGTGTACCAACATTTTTACCTCTAAGAAGTCCAAAAAAAAAACCAAAAAAATTCTGTAATGCAAGGTTATTGGACGAGTAAAGGTTATAAAACGGGGTTTGGACATGTTTCTAGGTCTTTTTGTGTCTTTCATTTAAGGTTTAGTACTTTGTTAACCTTATTTTTCTCTTAATCTTTGTCATTAATTTTTATTACATTCACTAAGATTTTTTTGTCAAAAAAGTTGACCTTATTAGGAATTATATATTATTATTATTACAAAAATATAATCTTTGGTTCTAAATTATAATCACAGATGTGGTGGAAATTAATTTAAAAATAATCCCAATGAGGGGATGACATTTCGGGTTTTTAAAGTAATGATGCCCAAAAGTTTGCTATGTTTTTTACCCAATTTTTAAGAGAAATTGATTCCAATGAAATACATTGGATTAATTTATACCACTAATATATAATTAAACTTTACTATCAATTTATAATATAATTTAACCTTATAAATACATTATATTAAAAATAAATTTTGAATTTAAATTCAGTAATTATAACAATTAATTAAAAAAATAATCCTTACAGAAAAATACCATAAATTTATACAAAAGTAATTTTTGTGTTTATATTTATTTTTTGAAGTTTATTTTGACATAATAAATATATAAAACTTCCCAAAATTGGATTTAAAATGGGTTATACATTTAATGGCGGTAAAACTACCTTTACAAAATATTGGTTTTTATGCATAAAATCGGGATGGTTCTAATATTATATCTACCAAATATATTGCATGATTTTATGAAATAATTTTTTGAATATATTAAATTAATTAACATCATTCAATATTAGAAACTAATTTAACTTATTAATATAAATCATCTTTTTCATATAAAAATGGAATTATATAATATCTGTCACTTTATATTCATTTGGTTTCTATATTTATTTCTATTTAATAGGTAACCAATGAATTCAACAATATATATTCATAAGATAGTTAATCCAGTAATATTTTATTTAATATTCATGTAATATCCTTTTAAATAAATATATTTTAATAATGTATTATTGTTCAGTAACACTCGGTATTTCATGTTACCCGAGCCTTTGAGGAAAGTCAGTCTTCTGTGTAATGCAAACTGACCTTGTTTTTTTATGTAGAGATAGCTAAACTTTATGCTGTGTGTAGTTCATGATTAACTTGTTGTTTGGTATAATGAAATCCATATGTAGGTCTATAAAATAAAACATTTTCAGTGTGGTGTGAAATGAAAAATATCAAAGAGATTAAATTAATTCGAAAAAAATTATTTGAAAGAATCTTGGATTGCTAAATTCTACCCCACTTAAAATGAATTTCACCCTCAAAATTCAATTGGGTTATCAAATGATTAATACATGAACGTTTCTTTGCTAAAATCCCACATCATAAATAGTAATAATGAATCTTCTTGTAAAAAGGGAAAGTTGGAACCATAATGGTTACCCAAAGTAACATATAACTGGGTTTCCACATAAGAGATCAGTGGTTGGGAGTTAAAATTGGGAGTGGTGGAAAACTGCAAATATTTCTATGAATTTATTGAGGTAATCAATAAAAAATAAATGAATTTATGGCCTCAAATTCATAATTCTATGAAGATTTAAAAGGCCATCAGTTCAGAAAAAATTAAGGTATTATGACAACACATTTTTTTATCATGATCCTAATGTTGATTAATTATTTTAATAACCATGAATATAAGTATGTATACTTACTCTATATATTTCTCTGAAAAAATATTCATTCTTTAGTTGCACTTTTATCTATTTATAATTCATCCATTACTTCAGGAAATGGATGTCAAAAAATTTACTTTGAAGCCCGTTGTGCTAAAATACACTTTTAGCAGATCATAAGCCCCATAAAATAATTAAAATTACAACTATTTTTTATAACTACAAATCAATATTTTTAATACATTAATCTATAAACATAAAATACAACTCTAATCATTCATTATTAATAATTATTTAGGAATACTAATTACACATTGAGATGGACATATTGTAGGCCAGTGGTAGGCGTGAAACCCTTATCATCCTTTGGTCATGAGTTAAAGTCATGCAGCCATGCCAAAATGGATTTGTTATCACCCGAAATAAATGAAACCATTTTCTAAAACCACACAAATATAATTTAAAAAATAAATAAGATGAAAATCCAGGAAATAAGGTTAATCACATAATATCCTTTTAACCATGGTTTTCAATACAAACTTCGTATATAAATACTTCCTCTAAATATTAACTTAAACATCTCATACATGGTTATCCTTGAATCCATTCCACACTATAAATCAATATTTATTCCTTAAATAATATTATATGTTAAACTAAAAAAAATTTCAATAGAAACATTAGTCCATCATTTTATTGAAAGAAAAATGAATTTTATTTTATTATTCCATATTCAAATTAGGGAAAGATAATCATGTGAAATATCACTGGAGGAAGAATAATATGACTTTCATAGGGATTATTCATACACTATAAATCCTAAAATTTCCAAAAATGGATAGAAGGATAAGTATTTTTTAATTACATTGGTCCAATTTATCCATTTTGATCATATAATATTTCCCTTTATACATTGCATTCAGATGTTTTTGTTGCTTATCATTCACATTAATGATTAGATAGGGTAACTTTTTAGTGTATAGGCCAAAATATATGCAATTGAAACAGTAAAGTGGGATAAGTGATTTTTTGGGATTTCTCATTATATTCATCATTTTATAACTTCTTCCCATCACTTCAACATTTAGTAGCTTGATCTCCTTCCCTTCCACACTTAAAACATTTAGTCTTCCCCTTAAGATAATTCCCTCCATGTTTCTTCCATTATTTTTCTGCATAAATTAAGGGTCATTTTCTCTTCTCCGTGGTTGTTAGATTTTCCTTTGAACTCCATTTAACTTTTCATGCAAAAACATGAGATTTATTCACAACTCTATCATCCATTTTTACCTTTATAGAACATATAACAACTTATTATTAGCTGCTAAAGTCTCTTATAGAAATGTCCTTTTGAATACTATGTTTTTACCACCAAATAAATGATCAATTTTTCTTTAAAGATGAATGATAATACCTGCAGAATGCCTCACACACCTTGTAAAATTTTCATTATAAGATAGAATAGATTCATTATCCTTCATCTTATGCTCTGGAAATTCCATTTCCATATTTAAATAAATAATCCGAGGAAAGTACATAATAAAAAAGTTCTTGAACTAACCCCAATCTATTGAGTCAATTAGGTTGTGATGCCTTGTATTCTTTATTAGTGTCCACCACAAATCTGCTTCAACATCTAACCAATAAATAACCAGAATGACTTTATCTTGATCAGAGAATTGGAGACTAGAAAATATGTTTTTTGTGGTACAAATCCGCTTTCACCAATAAGTAGATCAGATGGACCTATGAAATAAGGTGAATATTCCCTAATAACGGACTCAACGGAATTTTGTTTCCTCCTTTTCTCATTTGGGAGTCCAGTATGGTTCATATTATGAGAAATTTGTGTGATTATTTCAATGAGACCTTTTTTATTTCTCCCATAGAATTTGGTTCCTTAGTATGTCAATCAACTCATTTTCCATTTCAATCACCATTAATGTGGTCCCTTCGGGTTTTATACATTGAATAAAACCTAAATCATAGGGTATGCAACAATTATCAGAGTGAGGGACCACATAATCATGAAAAAAACATATATGATATCTAAATTATGACACATTTCTGAAACAATGATATATTTGGTTTATCCCATGACATTAATAGCCAACTTATACTTAAATCCTTTATTATTATTCATAAATAGATTGTGAATTCCGGAAGCATCTCCCCCGGGTGTTTCAATCTCGGTGTGTAGAAAGGTTCGTTTTTATGTACCAAATCACCCCAAGTCAAGCAAATAACATGTTGTTGGTACGTACATCTGTTCCGGATCCATATCTACTTATAGTTTCCAAACCGGGATTTATTTATAGGAAACCACTTATTCTATCCTCTAATAAAATTTTAGTACACTTTCATAAACATTAAATCTTCTATACAATTATCCCCAGATAAATCCCTAGACGTATCCACAGAAATCTACATAGGGATCTCAATAATGTTTTCTCATCCTACTTTACAATGGATAACAAAAAAATTTCTCTGATACCAACTATAATGACCCAGTCTTAACATACCTGTACATTACATCACTTTTTCATAATATAAAAAATTACAAAATTCAACTGCCAAAGAAAATATTAGTTTACTGATCTTGGAAACATGGAACAAAAATATTGTAACTTAGTTAAATATCTTCCATGATTACTACAAATAACTTACCACTATTAATTCTACATAAACACCTTTGTTCATAACTTAGGGAAGAGAAACTCATGAAAGGGGTGAGCTCAAATGCTCAGTAATGGTAAATAAAGGAAATGTGTAAGTATATCATGAACAAAAGGGTATGAGAACAAGATCATGGTCATTATAAGATCATACCCTCCATATAAAAAAATCATAAACATGAATAATAGAATAAGTACTTGAAGATCATAAGACATGATTCATAAGAAAATAAATAACATGATTCATGAAATAATAATATTTGAATATGACTTGGAATTATTGAAGACACATTAGAATATAAGCAACCTATGTCAAGGAACCTTAATAATGATTTTGGAAAATGTTAGGCTTGGGTTAATCACCCATGGACTTGCTTCCAGATTTATATTCTATATCGTGTATCCTCTGGTTTCAGACATTTGATTCCCTCTAGTGCACCCTCTATTTTGGGCATGGTATTTGTTCCCGTGTACCATCTTGCTTCGGGATTGGGATATCCTCTCATGTACCTTTTGATCTCATAAACCATTTATCATTACCAAATTCATTAGAAGGAGATCTAGGTCCCACCTATATCATAATCAAATCATACAAACATGTGCCACAAAATTATAATCAATCATATCATAACCAATGATATTAAATGGGCTTCATTAACAAGAAATCATTACTTAAACTTTGAAAAAAGAAACAAGTTTCACAATCATTTCATCAAAGTATAACCCTTGAAAAGAATATGTCTTCATAGACATATAACCCATGAAATAGAAACAAACATCTTAAACATCATGAAATAAAACACAAACCATTCAGAGAAATATTATGAATTGAAACATTGAACCATTTACCTAGAAAGGTATGAGTAACAACAATGGGTATTATCCTAGATGGGAAAAATAATTTTTAAAGATCTTTAAAAAAATTATGATTAAATTATCCATTATCCTTTAAAAAGGTGCATCATAAAATTTTAAACATTTTAAAAAATGTTTTCATGAATATATCATTTAAAAACATTTTATTAAATATTAAATTGTAAAACATGAAAATAAATCATCAAGTAATTCATTGTGGGTAAATTCGTACATGTCATACAAGGTAAAATTAAATTCTTTTTACTCGTTAAAAAGGTTAGAAAAATGACTCATTCAGAAAGAGGCATGAAGATTACATTGAAAAAATTGGTAAAATAAAAAAGGTAAAAACTAATTTTAATGATCATAGGATAATTTTAGAATATTTCTGGAATCCCTTTTTTGATAACATGGTTTTGAATGAACACAAATTTCAGATCGAAGAGAGGTTAAATGCGGTCTTTTCTAAAAACACCCTTTTAATTATATTATATAACAAAGAGGGAAAATTGGTACCAATACCTTACCCTATCATAAAAAAATTATAGGACACTAAAATTAATGAATTTTCTTAAGAGATTTATCATAATATTTCATCAAAATATCCATAAAAAAACAATCTCGAAAAGTGAGGAGATTGTTTCAATAAACTCTTACTACTTGGTGACTTTCAACCATAATCCCCATGTATGAAAATGAAATTAAATGAATGTAAAAATGTCAGGAAAATAATTATATTAATTATATATAATTTCAAAGGATATATATACACCTCATGGAAAAATATATTTTCATAACAAGGAATGTGCCTTAGAGATGGAAAATTTAGACAAAATTACGTTGCTGATTTGGTAACATTTGAAACATAAACTCTATTAAAGAAATTTAATAAAATAGATATGTAAATACCCATAAATATACATATAATAATAATATAACAATTAAATTTTCAGAATACACACAACACAAATGGAATAAGTGCTGAATAAAGAACGTATCTCATAAAAATAAACCATTGAGATGAAATCCCCTTACTATGTGTCTAGAATCTAATTGTACTCATAAAAAGATACTATATAATAAATATTATTTCATTATAAATCTATCAAAGTAAAATATTCTTATATATAATACCTTATATGAATTGATTATGACCTTATATTACCCACTTGTTAATAATCCCATGTTAAGGTTTCACTTCAGGTAATATTCAGTTTATTCATTATATGTGTCGTAATTTGTTATATATTTGGTCATTATACATATTATATGATTTATAGAATTTATATAATGATATAATTATAATTTATATTCCGTAAATTTGTTTCATAATAAAATTTACAATAAATATTTATGAAAAGGAATACATCATTCATGGACATGGTAAGCTATACGTACACGTGAACGTTGTTTCCAATTTTTAACATATTGAAAGAATGAAGGTAAATGATATAAATATATATACATATAATTATTCCAATATAATTATAATATCATATATAATATATGAGTTCAATAAACCCATCCATAATAAATTTTATGTTGTTTGTGAATGAATCTACTCGCATTGAGGGGGCGGTAGCCCACACTTCCTCAAATGAAATTATCTTCGTTACACAAAAGGGAAATTATAAATATATGAGCATTAAATGGGTTAAGGAAGATTATATACAACAAAATATTATTTATAACATATATAAATAGAGTTTCCATCATATTTTCCACTATGAGAAGCGATAATGATAAATTAATAGTCCTTTTTTGAGGCGGTAGTTCGGTGTATACATAAACAATATGTTCATTGCCCATTATATGGAGGTGTGTGTAAGTATAACTATAAATATTATCATAAAAACATCATATAATATTTAACATAATTTTTTTTATACAATCATGTAATAAAGAGAGTAGGGGGGTGTTGGAGAAAGAATAAAATAAATGAGCTTGGGAGAAGTCATTACCTCTTAATCGGGTAACTCCCTTTGGTTTGTTCAGAAAGGCTTCTATGGATTGAATTCTTCCAAATGGGATACTTCTAGGAGTAATTTAGGGAGTATGGTTAGTGTATTAATCCTATCATGGATGAAGCAAAGTGGTTTTAGAAGTGTGAGGAAGAGGGGAGGTGCTGGAATTTTAGAGGGAATAGAAAGGATGCACCTCGAATTTTTTGAAACAAGTTTGGTGTACCCATGTTTTTACATATAAGATGTCAGAAAAAACCAACCAAAATAAATAATTTAAGTTTCATGGATGAATAATTTCCATCCAATGGGTGTTCAATAATTTTATAGGTCGTTCTGAGTCATAAATTTATGGTTTAGTACATTGTTAACCTTATTTTTCTCTTAATCATTGTAATTAATTTTAATAACATTAACTAATATTTATTAAAAAAGGATTAATATATTATAAATTATAAATTTTTATGATTAAAAATATTTAATCAAATTTTACAAATTATAATCATATTATGGTATAAATTAATTTAAAAATAATCATTGTGATGAGATGACACTGCGAGTTTTTAACTTCACACACCCAACAGTTTGCTAATTTTTTATACACAATTTCAATTTCCTAAATTGGTTTCATTTATTAATTTATTATCTAATTAAAAATTAAAATAAATTTATAATATAATATATCCTTATAATTTAATTATATTAAAACATTAGTTTTGAATTAAAATTCAATATTTTTAATTATTCAATAAAAAATGAATCCTTTTAGAAAAAATAACAAAACATTATCTCAATATTATTTTTATGTTTATATTTCAAATATGAACATAATATTAAAATATTAATTCTATAAATGTTCCAAAATTTTGTTTTAAAATGGGTTCTTTATTAAAAGCTGGTAAAAATACCATTATAAAAATATAGTTTTAAAGCATAAAATTGGGTTTCTTCTTATATTATATCTACAAAATATATTGAATGACTGTAAAAATTATTTGTTTTAATATATAATGTATAAATTTAATTAATATTTCACACTATTAGTTATTAATTTAACTGAATATTATAAATTATCCTTTTCACATTCAAATTGACTTTTATAAAATTTATCACATTATATTCATTTGGTTTAAATATTATTTTCTAATTAATTGGTGACCAGTGAAATAAACTATATATATTCACATGTTAGTTAATCCTATAATCTTAAATTTTATGTTATTTTCATATCCTATTAAATAATATTATTTTAATACTGAATTATTGTTCTATAAAACTCAGCCTTGCATGTTACGCAAGACATTGAGGAAAGTCAGTCTTGAATGTTACCTAAAATACCCTCGGTGTTCCATGTAAATAAATATAAAATTTAGGTTGTGTATAAAACAAGACATACATTGTTCTATAAAATAAACTATATTTTTTTATTTCATGAAATTAACAATATCAATGAGATTAAATTAATTTGAAAAAAAATATTTCAAAAAATATCAGGGTGTTACAGAGACAAAAAAGTCATTTTATTGGAGGATTGGGGGAAACCTAAGGGATTAAGGGGTTAATTTGGATTACATACACTATTTGGGTAGGTAAAATTATACACCACATGGTTATTCCATGTGGTTTATAAAAGCATGAACCACCCATGTAGTTCTACTTTCATATGGCCATACCTCACATGGTTGGATCGTACAGTTAAACAAAACATGCACCAATCATAAATTTCCCTCTGTTTGAAGATGAACTATTTTTCATAGTAATCTAAAAATTTTAACAAAATCATATCCCCAACATGTTCTTAAACACTTCCCACTTTCTTCCCCTGCATGGTTTCCTAGAGATGTTCTACAGTTTCTACTAATTGTGAAAAAACTATGAACCTATAGAAAAGCCTCCATAATGTGTAAAAACCCCTTGGAACCTCCAGAAACATAAAATGTACATTATATATAAAAAAATAAATTAATAAATGACAACTTAACTGAGTACATAGGTGATAAAATTATTATATTCATATATAAAATATCATATACAATCCATTTATAAAATATTATTTCATGTTTTTCGATAATATTTTATTATTTTAATAGTTTTTAGTGTTAACCACTTCATTTTTCATGCCTGTTTGGATTCGACAGTTACAGTACTTTTATATTTATTATTATTATATAGTCTACATAATTAAAATAATTAAATATATAAAAAATATTTATTATATTAAAATTTAGAATCATCTATGAGAAATAGGCATAAAAAATGAGTCACATCGCTTATTGGAGATGGTATGTCATATAAAGGAACGAGAATTTTATTCAGTATTAAATTGGTTAAATGGTATGTGTGTAGAATGTATATATTATACTAATAAAATTATAATTATTTCATAATTATAATAAATATATTAATTAGTTCCATCATTATTACATACCATGTGTGGTGGTAATGGAAATCAAATTACATATGTTTACGAAGTGGTAACCCTTCGTACAACCAAGAAATTGTTTTATTTTCCATTTGACAGGGTGGTAGATGGATAAATAATATAAAATCTACATTGTAAAATCTAATTGTATATAATATTTTTTATGATATTATAATGGTTTGGAAAAATTTTACGGTGGTAAATGAAGAAGAAAAATGAAATTACTCGATGAAGATCATTACATATTATTTGAAAGAGATTATTTAGATCTCCTCTTAAGATACCTTGGTTTAGTATTTTAGGAAAAATAGAAAATATATAACTTGAATAAGGATTCTAAAGAGAGTTATATACATGTTTCTTTGAGATAAGTGTCTCGAGGTGGTGAATATAATATTGGAGAGGTGGTTCTTTTTTATAGTGAATTAAAAGGACACAAACAAAATTTATAAAAATATTCAAATATAATAAAATAATTTTCTTGTTAAATTCAAACCATATTTCTAGAATGTTGATTATAAAATTGTAATTTAATGAAATCCATTTAAAAATTTTGTTTTGGATAAAATAAAGCGGTATTTTAATCCATATCTTTTGGTTAAACCCCTTCATTAAATAATTTAATACCTAACTACAGAAATGATTGTTTTCAATCATAAAGGGTTATAATTTTATTTATAAGGAATAAATTTGAAAATAAGTAGTCAAGGGATAATATTAAGGAACATTTTGGGTCCTAATTTTCCTTTTTGCAGACTTTTGTGATTTTAAAATAATTTAATAATATATTATTTCTCATAAAATTAAGTTAATTTCATTTTTGACACTATTAATTTAATTTGACTTTAAAGAAATTAATAAAATGATAAAAATTGAATTAAACATTTTTCCATAAATAATAAATTAGTATTAATATTAATAGTGTTTTAGAACCATACGTAAATAAAGAATTTTTTTTTAAAATTTTTAACATTATTTACATTGATTATATCGCTACATGTACAAGCACTGGGTTAACGTTACAAAAGAATTTGAGGTAATAATTTCATAAATAATTTCATAAATATAAATTAAATTCATTAAAAAAAATTATATAAAGTTAAACGTCTATTTTTATTCAATATTTATATCTAGTCACATCAATGTCCTGAAAACTTATTTAATATGCTATTTTTACTTTTCTACCATTGTGTAAGCATTATAAAAGCATTAAGATTACTCAAATTTTTATATAACTAAAAAACTAGTATCTATACATTTAAATAATAAATAATAATTTAAATATTTTAAAAAATCCAATAAAGGGATTTTTCCATCCCAAATATTATCTTAAAGACAAAAAATTTGACCTTTCTAATAATGTGAAATCACGCGTTAACACTGAAAAAGATTTCCATATTTATCATTGAATAAAATATAATTTTTATATTTTCAAATTTTTTATTATATTGGAATTATATTATCATAAATTACTTTTTCCATAATGTTAATAAATTTTTATATCATATTTATGTTTTGATGATATCTTAAAAGATACTCTATTTCATAAAATATGTTTTTTCACTAATCACTAAAAATTTTAATTCTTTGAAAAAATATAAAAAAATAATACAAGAATAAATTTTCCATTATAAATTGAAAAATTAATACCATTTAATTAAATTAAATTCCTATATGTGATATAAATTAATTTTAATATATATTCATAAAATGTAGTGAAACACTGCACTTAGAAAAAATTCTTTTTAATACCAGAAATGAACTCAATCTAAAATAAATTATAATATTGAATCCTATGTAAGTAATTAGATAATTTAGAAATAAAGGATGATTTTTTTAATTAACTATCAATTTAATTTAATAAAGGTACTTTTCAATGAAATGAAATGATAGTTTTTAAAAAAAAATATTTTTCACTATTCGTGGTTTTTTTAAATTACAAAAATTTCACCATAAGCTAATTTTTAAATAATGATATAAAAAATGATATAAATATAGAATAACAATATTTAAATTTTCTTTCATGGCTCTTTTTAAAAAAATTATGTAATATAATATAAAAAATAAGTTATATTTTTTTATTGAGAAATATGCATCATAAAATCACAGGGTGTTACAATTTTCCACCCGAGTGAACAACTATGGTTATTTCCTCTTACTTATTCATTTTATGAATTCATAATAATTATAAAACTCTAAATAATGATATAAATAATAATGTGTTCATATCAAACATGTTACGGTTTAAACCTTGACATGGTTCTACCCTATAAATGTCATCTTTTAACTCTAACTCAACATCTCTAAAAGAACATACACTATACCATGGATATAGCTAAAACTATGAGGAACTCATAAAAACATTATATATTTAGTACCTAACCATAAATTATTTATTTTAACTAAATATTTTGAGTGGATTTTATTTTTAACTAATGTTTTAGAATGTGAAGATGGTCATGGAGATAATTGGGAAAAAATACAATGTGGTGGTGGGGGGGAGTATGCTCCCAAAGGTGAAATGAAAAAAATAGGGAATGTTGTTATCTTGGAAAACATAGTGATGGTCTCATGATATTGATAATCAAGATTTATTTTTTAATACAATGGGAGTATAATAATAGAATTGTAATTATTGAATTCACTATAATGATTACATCTAGTTAGAGGAAAGGAAAAGTCAAGATGACCTAGCATGGTATAACTAATTTTTTTTATGAGATGGATCCTTTTTGAAGAATAATTAATGATATATATTTGATGGATATTTTTATGGGGTGGTATTTCTTAATATAGAAAGTTATATTACTGTATGGAGTATGAGCATGAAAGGATTCATATAGATTTTTTTAAAGAAGTTTGGCGAAGGATTATATTACCAAACTCATAATCTATTTTTCTATCTCATAGTGATGCTAACCAAAATTAGAGGTAAGAGTTTGTGGTAATTATACAAGTAACTATAATATTATTTATTTCCAATGAAACATGACAAGATAATTTAATTTATTGAAGATATTATAGTTAATAGAAATATGAGGAGCTAGCTATTTTTATGGTTAACTATGGTTATGGTAGAAGATGAAGCAATGAGGAGTCCAAAAAATTAATAGTCATTGATTATGATGTGAAGTAAAACGGGAAAGTGATCTAGAATAGTTATTCTATTGTAAAATGAAGAGATAAGTTTCATCATTACATAGTATAATTCATAGTGTTTCTATAATGAACTATAAAAATAAAATTGGCATGGTAGTTATAGTTCATATCATAGAGGTTGTAATGGTATAGAATATGAACATGAAACATGATACTAAGGATCACCATGAAAAAAATTCATGGTGATTTTAAATTTACTTATGTTCATTGAGGAATCCTATAACATATGCTGCGAAAGTCACGAAAGTCTATATATTTGAGAATCCAAAACATGGATCCAGGATTTGACTATAATATAGATTAATATATAGTGATTATCAAGTTTTCTAGATTGAACTGGAAATGGGGAGTGATTCATGTAGGAATAAAAAGACAAAAATGTTTCATTGCAGATATTATATGTCACAGTATGACGGTATCTAATCTATATATGTCTGAAATTTATCCAAATTTGGAATAAAAAAAGGATTAGTTTATCAGGATATGGAGTTATGGATTTCATTATATTTAGAGATAAAGACTGATATGGTCATCACCATGGTTTGGACAAGTGATGTCTACTCCCTGGTGGTCATATTTCTAGAAGAAAATAAAGTCTTCATTTGAATTTTAATTTCAAAGGATTTGGATTGATTTATGGGGGATTAATTCATCTTAAATAGAATCATATAGCACATTAAATCATGCAGAATACTTAGAATGATTTTTTATCTCCAAGGAATCATGGATTGATCCCAATCATTGATTGAAGGGATGGATTTTTTAATATCTTATTACAAATAATATAGAATTTCTATAAGAATGATGCAAATATAATAATGCTTCCATATTAAGTTCTATGATAGTAAATAGAGAGTATATCCAAATATATATTTCCATTAATTAAATCTAGTTTATTGGATTATAAGGATCATTAAGACCGATTTCTATTTATTTATCTAGTAATTATTGAAGAATATAAAGCATAATGAAATCAATTACAATGTATTTTCATTTGGTCATTCTATCACTATTGTGAGGTTCGTGTGAACAAAAATATATCAACTTTATCTTTAAGGATTTATTATCATCTAGTGATATGAAGATGAGTGATGTGAACTTGAGTTAAATGATGTATGAAATATGGAGTGACGTCCTGAGCATGGCGTACTAATAATTCACTGATCTGGATTGGCCACATGTCCTCAAGAATGCCTCCCTTTATGCCTGAGCCTACCAACTAGTAGTGAAGTTCTATGGTGACATGGTGGGTAGATTATACCCTATTTGTCAAAGTATAACAATGGATAATACTAATAAAGTATTTGAAATACTAATAGGGAGATGGAAATAAATCATTTAAATAATAATAACTGACATAATAGACATGTGTTCATATACAAGTGATGATGTCTTGAGTAAAATTGATAAAATAGATATACATGGAAACAAGCATTAAATACAACACCATTTCCTACAAAATAGATAAAATGATCAATAATGACAATCTATATGACCAACCTAATAAAATTCTGAGTCATATTCTCCCATAAAACCATACTAAAAGAAATAATTCATTTGTAGTTAGTTGATTCCCTTTTTCCACACATGCATCTGTGAAGTATGTTTAGGTACCAAATAGAGGCCCAAATAGAGTGAGAGTAAAACTAAATACTCCAACACCAAAAGTTTCTAATTATTATCTATTATGAGAATATAAAATATAGTATTGTGATGATAGGATAAAAGTAAATTGTCACGACGCCCTCCCCACAAAGTGTACCCCTCCTAAGCCGGCAATGTGAGAAGAGAGATAATGACCCCCGTGTCCCGCCTCCAGTAGGCCCCGGGTTGGTGACTAGCACCGAGGGTATAATAAACATACAAATGGGAGGAATTACCCTCTAAGAGAACACATGCAGAAGAGAGTGATAGAATAGAATCCAGTCAACTCCAACTCAGAACTGAAATATAAAATAAATCCAAGTACATATATGAAATGTCATGCAAAAGTACTACAACTGAAAGGGGAAACTAAAAGTACCCAAAATAAAGTAAAACGACAACGACCACAAGCCCAAACAGCTCCTCCTCCAACCACATGCTAGTAGTAACCAACTTGATCCCCAACCTGCTCCATGTGACCTGAAAAAGAGTTTATATATACATAGAGTGAGTATAACAGTATACTCAGTAGGATCCACCCCAAGCCTCTCGTGCAAAAGTAAAGAAAGCATGCTAAAGCCCAGTGAACAACAAGTGAAACTAACTCGTCACCAAAACAGGTATACTAAGTTCCCAACCTCACCATGGATAATCTCACCAAGTAATGCATACAAGAATATAGAATATAGTAATGAATATCAAGGGTACCCCACTACTACTTCCCCACTGGTTTGCCGCTTTGCCCCAACGACATACGTCCGGTGCATCTCTCTCCAAAGGCTTGCCCGCAGACACCTGGGCTAAGCTCCACAATCTGCACCTCGTGCACCACAAAGTCTTGCCCGCAGACACCTGGGCGAAGCACCACACCATCCTCACAACCAACAGTAACCAGGTATGTTCCGGGAGCCACCACAGCCTACATAACGTGTATCATACATCGGGTATTATACCTCAAGCCATTATAGCCCATACACCAAGTAGGGATCCTCAAGCCATGATAGCCTATACACATTACACCTATAGTAGTCCATAGGATACTATATCCAGAATATATGTGTGTGAAATAACCACAAGCCATTATAGCCCTCTACACACGTATATAGGGAAACTAATAGTTGTGCCTGTTGGCACAAGTATCTACCAAGAGAAGAGAGCGGGGCCCAAAAGGGGGTAGCCAGCCATTCGACCTCCCATCAGAATGTTGGGGAAAAAACCCCCCAGGGCTCAGAACCCGCAGGGTGTCAGTTACCCTTACCGACAGGGTGGAGTAGTGTATAGAAACAAAAAAAGTACAGAATATATATATATAACTCACATCCACACTATGGGCATTACCTATTCTTAGATACAACTGCAGCTAACGTCTCTCAGACTCCAGGCTGCTACTTCTAAGACTAGGTGTCCTATAAGCACACAACACTTGAAGAGCTTTATTAGATTACTCCATTCTCATTTTATCAGTTCCAATGTATGTTAATTAATTATTTAAACATTAATTAACCATGAACAATTCCACATTAAACTGAATTGGAATCACATTCAAAATCAACTGCTCCTTTTAAGATTCACATCACCTTTAAATTCTAGTATCTCCATACCCGTGGATTTTCACCATTTAATCAAACATTCATTACAGAATTACTTTTCCATATTCCCAGGCATTCTAGAAAAGCATCCTATTCTTCTAAACACAAGGAGGCTCAACACGGTGAGTAGATATACTACCCGTCGAGTCTTTGCCGCCTATAGAAAGTGCATAGACCCATTCTCCCTCGAGAGGCTAAACACGGAAAGCACGTGGCATACCCCGCGCGTCTTCGCCTCCTTCGGAAGAAGGGCAGCAAGACCAGCTGCCTTGAGCAGTGGGGAAAAGAAAATCAGATTAACATTCAATGAAAAACAAAAGCATCCAGCAACCACATCCATCCCATTCCATCACCCCTGGTGTCCTCCCCGACACCCACATGCATAAACAGATGCATCTCGCCACTCTAGGTGTCATCTGCTACCACCACCACAAGGCCTCCATGCCTCCACATATCACAACAGCCATCCAGGCTCACATCACAGCACAAGCAGCAGGAAAACAACAATCACAACCATGGGCTCTTGACCCTTTAACAAACAAGTGGGTAACTCAGAACCCTTTTTGAAATTCCCACATAATCTTTTCATTAATCCATATTGAATTAGAAGATTTGTTATTCGTAGGTTCCAATTATGGGATACCTAATCAGTAAGCTATCACAATTAAATAACCATGCTTACTTTCCTAATTTGATTATCCTTAAATTAGAACAACTAAAACAACGACAATAACCAGATTAATTTACATGCCTCTTTATCTTTAGCCAATTAATTAACAATTAATTCCGGCTTTACGTTCATTATCAATTTCTATCATGAATGAACAACAAATCAATGAGATCATAGATATCACTCTATCTAGAAAAACATGAGGCAAACCGTTATCACGGTATAAAGTAACAACATGCGATCAACCATTTATTTTAATCCGGTTCAAGTATTTAATTAGTTTAATTTCATTGTGATCCAAAGGACTAAATCATGATAATTCTATGATTGCACATATACAATTAGAGAATCCATGAATCCCCTACCTCGAAGAGTTCTTGATGTCCTTTATCCACACAACGGGTCACAATCCTCATCTCGCGACAACTGCATCCACCCGAGGATGCCACGGTACGTCCGCACCTACCAAACCCCAAGAAAACCCCATTATAAGAATGGAGATTACATGCTAATATGGAAAGGAGAACAAGAGAAGATGACCCACGAAGGAATGATGATAAACATACCTTATATCGAAGAATGATCGACACAGCTTGGTTGCATCAAAACAGAGTGGAACTGATCTGAGGAGTAAACTTTTATTATGAAACTCCTATGGTAAGGATTGAAAGGTTTTAGAATCTCATCACCGAGAACAAAGAGGAAGAACATGGGAGAATGAGATCTCGTCCCTTTTTTATGGTTTAATGGGGCGACAGTTTAAGATCCGGTTAATTATCCATTAAAAAAGGATCTCATTAACCCACGCGGTTTGACCAAGTAAATACATCCCGGTCTTAGGAATAATAAATATAGGATTTATGGCATTTTAATCGGCCTTAAGAGTCCTTAAAACAAGGCTTTAAATGTATTTTACGTCAAAGGAAACGTCAGAGGGGCGAAACTGTAGGAAGCTGGAAACACTATTCAAGTCTACTGTTAGAAGGTCACCGTTAGAAGGTTACCATTCTGGAAACACTGTTCAAGTCTACCGTTAGAAGTCCACCGATAGAAGGTTACCATTCTGGAAACACTATTCAAGTCTACCGTTAGAAGGTTACTATTCTGGAAACACTGTTCAAGTCTACCATTAGAAGTCTACCGATAGAAGGTTACCGTTCTGGAAACACTGTTCAATTCTACCGTTAGTAGGTCACCGTTAGAAGGTTACCGTTCTGGAAACACTGTTCAAGTCTACCGTTAGAAGTCTACTGATAGAAGGTTACCATTCTGGAAACACTATTCTAGTCTACCGTTAGAAGTCTACCGATAGAAGGTTACCATTCTGGAAACACTATTCTAGTCTACCGTTAGAAGTCCACCGATAAAAGGTTACCGTTCTGGAAACACTCTTCAAGTCTACGGTTAGAAGTCCACCGATAGAAGGTTACCGTTCTGGAAACACTATTCAAGTCTACCGTTAGAAGTCTACCGATAGAACCTCACCGATAGAAACACTGTTCACCTACCGATACTGTTCATAAAACTGGAATCACTGTTCACAGAACTGGAAATTTGGAAAAGTGTTGGGGATAAGTCACCTTGACCTCCCGGAACACCTCCAACACCACATTTTCACAAAGTAATGGACCGGAGAGGTCCGGGCCATTACATTAGATACCTCTCAAAAAATTCTCATCCTCGAGAATTAAAAACCAACCCAGAAGAAAAGAGGGGTCCGAACAACCACCCCATAAGATACCTCTCAGGGGAAAACCACCATGAGTTGTTCGAAAGCTGGAACAAAACTACGACATCCGAGAGTGTGGGAAAAAACAATCCATATCCAAACAATTCAATCATAACATCACATCAAAGGTACATAAATAAAACATGAAGGGTCTAACCATAAAGGAAACATCATTACACGAAAGGAGTTAAACATTAAACAACTCTGGGTACTGAGCACGTATCTGTGACTCACGCTCCCATGTACTCTCCTCCATTACACCGTGTCGCCACAAGACATGAACTAAGGGGATATAACGCCCACGCAACACCTTCTCCTTTCGGTCTTGGATCTCCACAGGTCGCTCCTCGAAGGTTGCATCATTATTAATATCGATCTCTCCCCAATCGATAACATGACATTCATCATGAAGAAAACGACAGAGATGTGATACATGGAAAACATCATGTATCCGACTCATCTGAGGAGGGAGTGCTACTCGATACGCCACAGCTCCAACACGAGATAACACCTCGAAAGGCCCAACAAACTGGGGAGAAAGCTTACTTCCACGACCAAACCTTCGCTGCCCACGATGGGGAGTCACCTTCAGAAACACGTGATCCCCAACATTAAACTCTAAGGGTCTCCTTCTTTGATCAACGTATGATTTCTGACGATCCTGTGCTGTCTTCATCCTCTCACGAATCACCTGAACCATCTCTGTTGTATTCTGCACTAGTTCTGGTCTGAGAATTGCTGACCCTCCGACCCCAGTCTAGCACAATGGAGAACGGCATGGCCGGCCATACAAGGCTTCAAACGGCGCCATAACAATGGTAGAGTGAAAACTATTATTGTAAGCGAACACTACCAAGGGTAAGTGCTTTATCCATGAACCTCCAAAATAAAGAACACAAGAGCGCAACATGTCTTCAAGAGTCTGGATGGTCCACTCTATCTGACCATCCGTTTGAGGATGAAAAGCAGTGCTAAGGCACAATGGAGAGCCAAAATCATGCTGGAGACCTATCCACACCCGGGAGGTAAAACGAGGATCTCGATCAGAAATGATCGTCCTAGGTACTCCATGAAGTCTCACCACCTCCTCTAGATACTGCCTCGACAAAACTTCCACTGACCTCGACTCCTTGATTGTTATGAAGTGGGACGACTTTGTTAAATGATCCACTACCACCCATATAGCATCATGTCCTCCCGGAGCTCGAGGTAAACCTGTAACAAAGTCCATTGAGATGTCCTCCCACTTCCACTGAGGAATCTATAATTTCTGGAGAAGACCACCAGGAACACGGTGTTCGGCATTCCCCTTCTGGCAGACTAAACATCGAGACACACACTCTGCAACCGCACGCTTCAGCCCAGGCCACCAAAACTGACTCTTCAAGGATCGGTACATCTTCGTCACACCAGGATGTACTGCCAAGGGTGAACTATGGAACTCTCGGAGAACTGTCTCGCGCATAGCCAAGGGAACAAAAAGCCTGCCATGATACAACACTCGGTGTTGTTCATCCTCCGACCAACCATCAGAGGCCTCACCAAAAACAACTATGTCTCTCCAAACTTCCACCTCTAGATCACCCAACTGAGACTCTTCCACCTTCTGCATCAGGGATGACTGCACAATCATCTGGAAAAGACAACCTCTACCCCCAACTTCTCCCATATCAAGATGCAAAGTTGATAGCTCTGCCATCACTCTCCAAGAATCACCAGATTCATGCACAACATCATTACGTGACTTTCGGCTTAGTGCATCAGCTACAAAATTCCCTTTTCCAGGTGTATACGATATTTCAAAGTCATATTCCTGCAAGAACTCCATCCACCGACACTGCCTCAAGTTCAAGTCACATTGGGAGAAAACATACCTCAAACTCTTATGATCGGTGAAAACCACAAAGTGCTCACCAATGAGGTAATGTCTCCACAACTTCAGAGCAAACACCATGGCTGCCAACTCAAGATCATGGGTGGAATAGTTTCATTCATGGGGACGCAACTGCTGAGACCCATAAGAAACAACTAACCTCTGCTCCATGAGAACACAGCCTAGCCCCATATGTGAAGTATCACAGAAAACATCAAACTGGACTCCCTCCGCTGGAAGACAAAGGACTGGAGCACTTACCAACTTCTCCTTTAGATACTTGAAATCTTCCTAACACTGATCAGTCCATATGAAATCTTGATTCTTCCTGGTCAAAGCTGTTAGAGGAGTCGCAACTCAGGAGAAATTGGCTACAAACCTCCTATAACAGCCTGCGAGACCAAGGAAACTTCGCACCTCTGACACGGTCTTGGGGGCTGCCCAAGACACCAATGCTTCTATCTTCGACGGATCCACAACTACTCCCTGTTGGGACACAACATGCCCCAAGAAACGAACTTCTTGATCCCAAAACTCACACTTGGACAACTTCCCAAACAACTGATGTTGGCGAAGAACTCCCAAAACGGCTCGTAGATGCTCTGCATGCTTTTCTTCAGATGTGGAGTACACAATGATGTCGTCGATGAAAACCACAAAAAACTTTTCCAGGAATTCACGGAACACAGAATTCATCAACCCCATGAAAACAGCTGGAGCATTCGTCACGCCGAATGGCATTACAACAAACTCATAATGCCCATGACGACAACGGAAAGCAGTCTTCGGGATATCCTCATCCTTTACACGCATCTGATGATATCCTGACCGCAAGTCAATATTTGAGAACCAACTTGCACCCTTAAGTTGATCGAATAGGTCATCAATCCGTGGAAGAGGATAGCGGTTCTTTATTGTCACTTTGTTTAATCGACGATAATTGACACACAACCGCAACTGTCGTCAGGCTTTTTCACAAACAAAACTGGCGCTCCCCACAGTGACACACTTGGCCGAACAAAACCGCACTGCAACAAACCATCAAGCTGAATACGTAGCTCTCATAACTCAGAAGGGTCCATCCTATATGGAGACATAGAGATAGGAGACGCTCCTGGCTGTAGCTCGATCCCAAACTCGATCTCTTGTCGAGGGGGTAAGGATACAACCTCTTCTAGAAAGACGTCAGGGTACTCCGCTACGACCCTAGGAAACACCAACTGTTGAACCTATAAAGAACTCAGCATCATCCTAGACATCATGGATGATAAAGATGGAACTCGTCTATGACTCATCTGAGGATCTCTCTCACCAAAAAACACCACTTTCTCTCCATCTGCATCAAAGAAAACGACCTTCTTCTTGTAGAAATCCACAATAGCCTGCACCGAATACAACCAATCCATGCCAAGTATGACATCATATGGTTGTATTCGTAAACATTGGAAATCTCCCCAAGAGCGGTGTTGCCCCATCACTAGCTCAAAGTCTCTACATACTTCAAACAAGTCGACTCGACCTCCAACTGGCGTAGTCAACGCCAAGGGCACTGGAAGCCTCTCTACCTCAAGTCCCAAAGCATGGAAAAGGGTATGTGATATGAAGGAGTGTGTTGCTATTGAATCAAACAAGGCATACACTAATGTAGAAAACAAGCAAAGGGTATCTAGAACGACATCTGGCTCGCCTGGGGCTGGCAACGCTAGAGCATGGAGTTGACCACGACCTCCTCCACGGCCTCTCTGACCCTGATGACGACCACCACCACGGCCGCGCTCTGCTCTCTGAGGACGGGGAGCATCATGGGGCTGTCCTCTGCCTACTCTATCTACCCTCGGGTGATCTAAAGCTGGTGCAACCTGCTGCTGCTGCCTCGGCTGGAACTGCCTCAATAGAGGAACCTGGAGTGGAGCGCCCGATGCATGATGACTGCTCTGAAAAGTCGGGCACTCCCGCTGCTGATGACCACAACCACCACAAGAGCCTGATCCCTTGGTATAGGCCTGAGAGATGCTGCCTCTGGAGAAACGAGATGGGAAGGGCTGGGACCTACCCCCAGGTGAACGAAAACTCTTCTTCCCTGAAAACCGGGATCCCCGGAACACAGCTTTGATTCGTGAAGAATCATGATGATTCCCCTCTCGTGACGATCCGGTCCTAGCCAAAGTCCTCACAACAACCTCTACCCTTTCCAGCACCTCAAGATATGTCTTTAGCATAAATGGGGTGACCTGGAGTTGGATCTCTGGACGCAAAGCCTCCTCGAAATGCCTCTCCCTGGCCTCCTCATCTGGTAACAGGTCTGAAGCATATCGTAGAAGGTTCCTGAAATGGATTCCAAACCCTCGAACACTGGAGCTCCCCTGTCGAAGGGTAAGAAGCTCCTGGCGACTGGACGCCTTCGCATTCGAAGAAAGAAACTCGACTCTAAACCTGTCTCGAAACTCCTCCCATGAGATCGATGAATCCTCACGATCCCCGAGGAATAAGAACCACCACTAACTCGCTTCTCCACGCAGCATCGTCACAACCAAGGACACCCAGTGTTCCTTCCGAGCACGAATCGAACTGAAGCCTATCTTGACCTCCTCCAACCAGTCTTCCGTGACTGCATCTGAAACGGAGCCCTCGTACTTCTGTAGACTCTGGCGCTGAAACTCTCGTAGTGTCTTCCTCCAAGTGTCATCGTCGTAAACCTCTACCCAGCGACGATCTGCTGGAACAGCCTGCTGGACATCTTCTACGCAAACCTGACGTGGACGTCAATCTGGAGCCATATCTGTAAAATAACAACTGTTAGATCTCCTAAGATTGGAATATGGAAGACTCAACATTAATTAATTAATTGTTTTGTTTTATTAATTTTTTTAGGTTACCTATCCCAAGGTCTACCCATTCAAACACAGGCGCAAAGAATAATGATGCATGATCCTTTCCTAGGTCTCTACCCCGAAACCAGTATCACTTTGTTTAGTAGCCATCGTAAACTTAAAGGTCCGTGAAACAGATCATAGGGGTCCCTAAACGCCTATGTCTCTGCAGGTCTCTAGTGTTTACCCCACTTGCTAAACATGAATGACACAGTTGCCCTACCATCCCATGCATCCTCACCTGTGCCTAACTCCAAACTCCATCCTATCCCTCAACCTCCCTCTGATACCACTCTGCCACGACCCCCTCCCCAAAAAGTGTACCACTCCTGGGCCGAAAATGTGAGAAGAGAGATAATGACCCCCGAGTCCCGCCTCCGGTAGGCCCCGGGTTGGCGACTAGCACCGAGGGTATAATAAACATACAAATGGGAGGCATTACCCTCAAAGAGAACACATGCAGAAGAGAGGGATAGAATAGACTCCAATCAACTCCAACTCAGAACTGAAATATAAAATAAATCCAAGTACATATATGAAATTTCATGAAAAAGTACTACAAGTGAAAGGGGAAACTAAAAGTACCCAAAAGAAAGTAAAATGGCAGTGACCACAAGCCCAAACAGCTCCTCCTCCAACCACAAGATAGTAGTAACCAACTTGATCCCCAACCTGCTCCATGTGACCGGAAAAACAGTTTATATATACATAGGGTGAGTATAACAGTATACTCAGTAGGATCCTCCCCAAGCCTCTCATGCAAAATTAAAGAAAGCATGCTAAAGCCCAGTGAACAACAAGTGAAACTAACTCATCACATAAACAGGTATACTAAGTTCCCAACCTGACCATGGCTACTCTCACCAAGTAATGCATGCAAGAATATAGAATATAGTAAAGAATATCAAGGGTACCCCACTACTACTTCCCCACTGGTTTTTCGCTTTTCCCCAACGACATACGTTCTGTGCATCTCTCTCCAATGGCATGCCCGTAGACACCTGGGCTAAGCTCCACAATCTGCACCTCGTGCACCACAAAGGCTTTCCCGCAGACACCTGGGCGAAGCACCACACCATCCTCACAACCAATAGTAACCAGGTATGTTCCGGGAGCCACCACAGCCTACATAACGTGTATCATACATCGGGTATTATACCTCAAGCCATTATAGCCCATACACCGAGTAGGGATCCTCAAGCCATGACTGCCAATACACATTACACCTATAATAGTCCATAGGATACTATATCCAGAATATATGTGTGTGAAATAACCACAATCCATTACATCCCTCTACACACGTATATGGGGAAACTAACAGTTTTTCCTGTTGGCACATGTATCTACCAAGAGAAGAGAGCGGGGCCAAAAAGGGGGTAGCCAGCCATTCGACCTCCCAGCAGAATGTTTGGGAAAACACCTCCCCCAGGGCTCAGAACCCCCGGGGTGTCAGTTGCCCTTACCGATAGGGTGGAGTAGCGTATAGAAACACAAAAAGTACATAATATATATATAACTCACATCCAAACTATGGGCAATACCTATTCTTAGATACAACTGCAGCTAACGTCTCTCAGACTCCTGGCTGCTACTTCTAAGACTAGGTGTCCTATAAGCACACAACATTTGAAGAGCTTTATTAGATTAGTCCATTCTCATTTTATCAGTTCCAATGTACGTTAATTAATTATTTAAACATTAATTAACCATGAACAATTCCACATTAAACTGAATTGGCATCACATTCAAAATCAACTGCTCCTTTTAAGATTCACAACACCTTTAAATTCTAGTATCTCCATCCCCGTGTATTTGCACCATTTAGTCAAAAATTCATTACAGAATTACTTTTCCATATTCCCAGGCATTCTAGAAAAGCATCCTATGCTTCTAAACACAAGGAGGATCAACACGGTGAGTAGATATACTACCCGTCGAGTCTTTTCCGCCTATAGAAAGAGCATAGACCCATTCTCCCTTGAGAGGCTAAACACGGAAAGCACGTGGCATACCCCGCGCGTCTTCGCCTCCTTCGGAAGAAGGGAATCAAGACCAGCTTCCTTGAGCAGTGGGGAAAAGAAAAGCAGATTAACATTCACTGAAAACCACAAGCATCCAGCAACCACATCCATCCCATTCCATCACCCCTGGTGTCCTCCCTGACACCCACATACATAAACTGATGCATCTCACCACTCTAGGCATCATCTGCTTCCACCACCACAATGCCTCCATGCCTCCACATATCACAACAGCCATCCAGGCTCATATCATAGCACAAGCAGCAGGAAAACAACAATCGCAACCATAGGCTCTTGACCCTTTAACAAATAAGAGGGTAACTCAGAACCCTTTTTGAAATTCCCACATAATCTGTTCTTTAATCCATATTGAATTAGAAAATTTGTTATTCGTAGGTTCCAATTACGGGATACCTAATCAGTAAGCTATCACAATTAAATAACCATGCTTACTTCCCTAATTTGATTATCCTTAAATTAGAACAACTAAAACGACGACAATAACCAGATTAATTTACATGCCTCTTTATCTTTAGCCAATTAATTAACAATTAATTCCAGCTTTACGTTCATTATCAATTTCTATCATGAACGAACAAAAAATAAATGAGATCATAGATATCACTCTATCTAGAAAAACATTAGACAAGCCGTTATCACGGTATAAACTAACAACATGTGATCAACCAATTATTTTAATCCGGTTCAAGTATTTAATTAGGTCAATTTCATTGTGATACAAAGGACTAAATCATTCTAATTATACGACTGCACATATACAATTAGAGATGCCATGAATCCCCTACCTCAAAGAGTTCTTGACATCCTTTATCCACACAACGGGTCACAATCCTCCTCTCGCGACAACTGCATCCACCCGAGGATTCCACGGTACGTCCGCACCAACCAAACCCCAAGAAAACCCCATTAGAAGCATGGAGATTACATGCTAATATGGAAAGGAGAACAAGAGAAGATGACCCACGAAGGAATGATGATAAACATACCTTATATCATAGAATGATCGACACAGCTTGGTTGCATCAAAACAGAGCAGAACTGATCTAAGGAGTAAAGTTTGATTGTGAAACTCCTATGGGAAGGATTGAAAGGTTTTAGCATCTCATAGCCAAGAAAAAAGAGGAAGAACATGGAAGAATGATATCTCATCCCTTTTTTATGGTTTAATGGGGTGATGGTTTAAGATCCGGTTAATTCTCCATTAAAAACGGATCACATTAACCCACGCGGTTTGACCATGTAAATACATCCCGACCTTAGGAATAATAAATATAGGATTTATGGCATTTGAATCGGCCTTAAGAGTCCTTAAAACAAGGCTTTAAATGTATTTTACATTAAAGGAAACGTCAAAGGGGAGAAACTGTAGGAAGATGGAAACACTGTTGAAGTCTATCGTTAGAAGGTCACCGTTAGAAGGTTACCATTCTGGAAACACTGTTCAAGTCTACCGTTAGAAGTCCACCGATAAAAGGTTACCGTTATGGAAACACTGTTCAAGTCTACCGTTAGAAGGTCACCGTTAGAAGGTTACCGTTCTAGAAACACTGTTCAAGTCTACCATTAGAATTCTATCGATAGAAGGTTACCATTCTGGAAACACTGTTCAAGTCTTCCATTAGAAGGTCACCGTTAGAAGGTTACCGTTCTGGAAACACTGTTCAAGTCTACCGTTAGAAGTATACCGATAGAAGGTTACCGTTCTGGAAACTCTGTTCAAGTCTACCGTTAGAAGTCTACCGATAGAAGGTTACCTTTCTGGAAACACTGTTCAAGTCTACCGTTAGAAGTCCACCGATAGAAGGTTACCATTCTGGAAACACTGTTCAAGTCTACCGTTAGAAGTCCACCGATAGAAGGTTACGGTTTTGGAAACACTGTTCAAGTCTACCGTTAGAAGTCTACCGATAGAACCTCACCGATAGAAACACTGTTCACCTACCGATACTGTTCACAAAACTGGAATCACTGTTCACAGAACTGGAAATTTGGCAAAGTGTTGGGGATAAGTCACCTTGACCTCCTGGAACACCTCCAACACCACATTTTCACAAAGTAATAGACCAGAGAGGTCCAGGTCATTACATAAATCATTAAAATAAATAATAAAATTGACAAAACATGGTTATCATAGGATACATGGGAAACCCTAACTAATTCAACATAATCCATAAGTCTCTAAAAAATGAACATAAATGGTCTAGTACCCAAGTATCCTAAAAAGGAATCCAATTATATTAATCAATAGGGATATAAGAGAAACCCATATAATCCATGACCTTATGAGGTCAAGCTCACTCACACTAATCAACTGAGATGTTATAATAGGGGTATGAATCTAATAGAAGGGGTGAAATATTTTAATTACACTATAAATGTTTCTAACCAATCTTATGGAAAAGTTCAAGGTAATATTTGGATAGACATGATTGGTGCCTAAGGAGGTAATCCAAGATGGTCTGTGTTTAAGGGAATCACGCTAAATCCAAGGATATGATCCAAGGAATTATAATTTATACAAAATAAAGGTGAATCATTAGTGTCAATCTATGTATTTCATACCGTAATACTTTTACTGATCCAATTTTGATGTTTCAATTGACTATCTCATTAATGAATTGTTTTTCATCTTATGAGTCCTCCCATGGTTTTCCAGGTCATGAAACCAAGTATTACTCAAAGAAGTAAATGAATTTAACTTTTATCTAGGTCCAATATATAATGTAATCATAGTATTTAACAAGTGATCAACTCACCATTATATATAACTAATCCATTTATACATTAAATTTATCATATTTTAGTCATCTAATTTAAAAGAGATCAATAGGTACAGTGGAATTTACCATTCCACATTACCATTCAATTTTCATTTTAGTTCATTCATTACGTCCATTCACTTTACAAGGTTCAAGACAAACATAACTAATATGTGTTTTTTCTAAATAAAATAAATGGTTGATAATAAAATTTAATTAAAAACCCTATTTTATAGATCTCACATAGTGGATTCTGTGAAAATGAAGGAGTAGATAAAAATATAATTTAAGGGAAGGAGGGGAAAGGACATTATTATCTTTTTAAAGGGGAACAAAATTTGGCAACATTTTTGGTAAAACCATAAACAATGGTTCAAACCTTCTATCCAGGTGCACACCCCAATCACGGTTCACATACATGGTTAGAAAAACAATAAGAAAAATGTGTGTTTGATACTCTCTTGATGCCCATACCATAAATGGTGTAGGCGCACCAATAGAAAATCCGTGAAAAAAATGTGTGTGGTGATCTTCTAATAAATTATATATATATAATGGTTGTTTGGAACCTATTACATTGTTTGAAAAACAATGATTCACCCATTCTAGGATACATTTTAAAGGGGAATTATTAGTTATAAACCTTCCCTAACCATGAGAATGAGCCTACCTCTCCAAAACCAAAACATTGGGCCCTAAACCAATCCCTCATTATCCTGAGTCCTCCATGATTTATTTACACACTTCCAATGAGGTAAAAATAAAAATTTTATATAATATTAATGTATCGATACCTCTGTGGAAAACAAGGAACATACAAATTCTCCTCTTTAAAATAATTCTTCATTGATTTTCCCATCCAACAACAGTTGATATTCATTAGATAATAAATCTGGCCATTAATAATGTATATCAAAATAACATTACAAGGTATTTTTATGTACATGGTCATGATACCATATCTCCCTAACCAAATGAACGTTATTTCATTGAAGATCTTCCATGCCATAATCGATGATATGAATAGAACCCTCCTCAAGTGAAGCATAATCCACTATATCAACATTCTTAAGACTGAAAGACTAATGAAATTTGTAGTGATAATGATTGAGTTGATAAGAATTTAATTATTCATGATCAACCTTGTTCTAATAATGAATAGTTATACATTAATGAACCATTATAAATCTCTCCATGATATTGAATGGGAAAACAAATCGAGGTGAAACATCATATTTCTCTAAATTTTTCGATGAGACAATCTGAGTGAGACATTAAAGAAATCCTAATATCACACCTCAAACTCTATAGTTCTATGTTGATAGTCAAAAGAAGAATTTTTAATTGACTAATACATATCCATGCATTCCCTAATCAACTGTACTTTCTCCAATGTTCCATGAATGAGATGTGGTTGTAGTAGTGTTTCCTCCTCAAACTCTAACCATCACAGAGGTATATGACATGGCCTTCTGTATATTGACACATGAGAAACCTTTAAGATAGATTATTAGTAACTTTTAATGTTATTTAATCCATAATGAGGTAATTCTTTCCCATGAACCTCTAAAATCATGGAAACATGCACATCATTTTTCCTCTAAAATCTGTCAAGTGTATTCGAAGTGACCATCATTCGGAAGGTGGTATGTCATATATAATTTTTTTGTGAACCAATATCCCTCTACTAACCATTATATAAATGATATGTGAACCCATAATTATATTCTAATATACATTTATGTCGAACCCCATTAAATAATATGATCCCTTAGATAAAAATCCCACCATATTTTTCCATTTAGAGGGCCTCATATATTGGAAATAAGTGGGTGAAATTTATTAACCTATCCAAAATTACCCTCATCATCACTAACTCAAGGTGTCTTCTGTAACTCCATAAAAAATCTATAGTGAAATCATCCTTTTTCGACTTTAGAATTGGTAACCATTTCAATAGACTTATATGGAACTAGTGTTACTCCTTCACCTATTGACAGGTGGAACACTGAATAACAATGTCCAAAATATCTATTTTTATTCTAGGACACCAATACTAGGAGAATAAGTCATGATACATATTATTTATTGTGATATGTTCTAACCATTTAGAAGAATAAGATTATTAAATAAACTCCTCTCACATGTCTGCGAGTACCCAAACATTCCCTTGCTTATGTAGGATCTCCTCCTCAAAAACAACGCAAATAGGTTGTGGTTACTCACCTGAAACACATTCCCTAAAGAATATTCCATTACATATGTAAGGTTTCCACATATTTATCTTATCCAGGAGTGATTAATCCATTTTTAATACTATGATAAAGGGATTTTATGGCACGCCTAAACATCCAGGCGTATTTTAAAAAGATTATCAATAAAAATCCATTCATTACAGGCTTCCTAAATGATTTTTTGTGTCTTAAAAATCATAGAGTCAACAAATCTAATTCCCTTACCATTCATAGAATAATTCTCAATTATGAAAGACTAAATGTATTTAAACCATCTACATTATTATAGGTCCAATTCATGCAGAGTGACTATGTACATGAGGGTTTTTTGGGTTGTAAGGACCATGAACTATTCCCCAAATATATATTGACTCCAAAAATTAAATCTATGAATAAAAGATACTAAAATAAGGTTGTGAATTGGTTAGTTATGATCATGAGGCATCAATTGATGAGGCCCATATTCCAAAAACCATTCCACTTACATAAAAAACACTCCCATCCTGATACCGAATGAATCATCACAAACTCTATTAAAACTAATTAGATTACGTAAAATAAGGAATAGTTTTATGTTCAAACATCCTCTAATCTCGTAAAAGGCCACATCATGAGATTAAAACCATGTAATCCTTACACCTCTCTTGGTTAGGCTTGTACATGGTACTATAAGAGAAGAAAATTACAGAATATGATGAAAATAGTAACTGACTAGCCCTAAGAAACCCAGTATATCATAGATGTTCTAGGGATGCTCCGTGTGAAAAATGTATCTCACATTATTTAGGTCCTTGGATACCTATTCTTATGATATAATGTGACATATTAAGTGAAATTTAATAATCAAAAAGTTTAATTTTGTGATCTTAGCATATTTTGAGTTCTCTCTTAGCATACACAATATGATTTTAAGGTGTTTCTTATGATAATTTTGAGTCTGAGAGTATACTAAGATAACATCCACAAAAATGTCCATAATGGAAACCAGATATGGATGGAGAACCATATTCTTCCAGGAAATATAGAAATTTGGTGAATTGTTTAGACCAAAAGGCATGACCAAAAACTCATTCAATCCATATATTTGTTTGGAATGTTTTCTATGTTATAAACAATGTCCTATCTCATATAAGATTATAGACTGATATTAAATAAATATTCATGAAAACTCTTCATCCATGGGGATGATCATAGAGATCATCAATATAATAATGTACATACTAATATAATTTTATCACTAGTAATCCACACACAACTAATGGGTAAAATCCATATTCTTGGTGAAAAGGATTATTGAACCATAAGGAGATGTGTTGGATCTTATAAAAACTTGCATATCTAGGTATTCCTAATTCCTATCAATTTCCTGAATTTTTTCTAGGAGGTATCCAGTATAGAAGAATTGATACCACTTCTACTCTACGGACAAGATCAATAGTGAACTCTACCTCTCTATGAGGAGGTATCAATTTTTTTTCAGGGAACGGAATCTATCCAAAAATTTGGAGGGACTACTTGGTGTAACCCTTAGTCATCAAAAAGAGACCAGATATCTAGTCTAACAATTCCCCCATCCCATGATTTTTATGTTCATTTGGACGTTCTTATACATCCCATTACCCTTTATGAGCCCAACCACAACCCTCGGGTGATGATAAAGATCCCCTTTAGTGATACCAATCATCATGGGATAAAAAAGTCACCAACAAGAACATCTAAATAATTATATAAAATTATATCATCTAAAGGATGGAAAGGTTCTAGATTAAATGACAACTTCTTATCTCAAGGGGACACTCGTTGTGTTGGAGAACATGCTTTAACAATATTCCCAATAGTTTATCATGAGACAATTCCCAATAAAATGTCTCAATTTTATTCCCAAGACTTTATATAAAAGGAAAATATAATAATGATAGTGAAGAACATATATTGAAAAAAGAAGATACTAGGGTCAAGGATATGATGATTGTACATCATATTGTAGATGGTTTGGCACTCTACCATTCAGGTGTAGGTTTCACGGTGGATAATTGTCTAGTTTTATAACCTTGAGCTTCAATTTGACAACCCTAATACAGTATTCTATATTAGCACTTCACATTATATGTTTTTCTTACTAGACCTCATCCATCACCTCTGCATTAATAACCAGTAGTACCCCATATGATCAAATATCAAAATCATAGCTTTGATCATTGACTCAATTTCTTGGGTACCTCCTTCTATTGAAAAAGTAGGCGGGTTATATTATTGGAACTCCCTTTTCAAATCCACATAGTCTGTTTATGTTGTAGAGCTCCATAAATAGACTACCCAAGACATAGGAACTAGTATCTTTACTAAGAATCACTACCTATTCAGAGTACAATTAGGGGAAATATGGTAGGTTCCACAGGTGGAACTACTGGCACATTAGGTCCCACTATCTTAAGAGTGTTGTCATTACCACCCTCCTAGAACATGACTCATGGCCATCATGGGAGAATTTATCAACAATGCCAAGAACCCACCATAGACAAGATTAAAGGTGATAGGAGTAAGCATGGAAAACAAGTATATACTAAGGGCTCTACTAAAAGAGGTATATTGTCCAACTACACATTTCTAGGGTTATATTTAAAGTCAAAAAATCTTGTTTCAATCACATGGTTTAGTTATATGGGGTTTCTGTTCCACGTTATAAAATAAAATTCTCTTTATGCTATAATTTTCATCCCAATCTAATGATGAAAATTTCTAATAAAACATATAATTTTACAATTAGTGTCTATATATAGAAAATGGTTCACATATATTAATTTTACATTCCCTTGTTATAAATACGTAATCATTATAATTTAAAATATTCATTTCATGTAACCACATCTAACTAAACATTTCATCCCATTTAACTAAAGTTCCATGGATAAAAAATGTTATATTTGATTAGTTAAGGTGAAACCATCATGATATTTGGGAAAAACCATTTAGGTAGATGTAGAAACAAAATCTAACTAATTTTTTCCTCTTCTTCCTATATGAAGAATTAAAAATTTTATCGTATAATAATCATAGAACATTTAATAATCAACCAGAAATTAAGAAATAGAATATGTGTGGAATGGAATATAAGTCCTTATGTTCCTATAATGAATCATGAGGCTATAATTACATTCCACACTAGTAAAAGGGTAAAAATCCACAACATATAACATCATAATGAATTTGAGTCACCCGATTACGGAAATAGATTAACTATAATAGGTGAAATCATGAACAAAAATTCTCATCTAATGTAACATGGATTTTCCCTTGAACACGGGTTAGATACTCATATACAAAAATTATTACCATGTTATGACTCGTCCCGGTATCCATTCTACCAACCAAAAATAATATGATAAAGGAAAAGAATATTTTATACCACTGGGTGACATCTTGATCATAGTTCACTCAGAAGTCATCAAACTAATTTTTCCCTTTGGCCCCAATAAACCTCCCCATAAAAAAAGGTTTATAACTAGTATCAAGGGTATATAATGGTATTATGGGGATACTATACCCATGTTATAATACTAACTCTATTGATATTAATAATAATAAATCAATATCAACACTAAAAATGATAGGTAAAATAAATCATCCAAATAATAATGACATACATAACAAAAAAATGTCATATACAAGTGATGATGTAATGAGTAGAAAAGTTAGAACACACATAAATTTAAACAAGAATGTAATAATTACTAGTATATGAAAAATTGATAAAATTCAAGAAATATATATTTCTATGACCATATAGGGCACATTATTAGCCATATTTTCCCATACTACCATCAAAAAATATATCATGTGTTCGTAGCTGGCCATTTCCCTTTACCCTTACCTACATCCATAAAGTTTATTTGGTTACCAAACAGAATCCCAATCATGGTTTTCGTAAAAATTTTAATCCACCTCAAAATTTGTCTAATGAAAATTATTTCTACGAATATTAATTGTTACATTGTGAGAATATGATAAAATTAATGTAGTAATGTCAATAATAACCATGTCAACATAGAATACTAATGGAAGACCAAGCCAACCCTTCCATCTTAGGCCTAAGAAAGATGTCTCCGACCATGTGATCATAATTGGTTGAGGAACCATGTAACATAGCTAAGGTTTCTATGAAAAGTATTCAAGGGGGATCCATAGAAACCCCATGGAATCTATGATGTTAGGATGTTGAGCCCCCTATTATTAATCAGACAAGATGTTAGGATAGTGGTATGAGTGTAATCCAAATGATTCCCCCTTTGTATTCAACCCAAAAAAATTTAGACCAATCCTAGTGAAAATTCCTAGGTAATATAGGGATATAATTGATTGGAACCTAAGGAGATAATCCAAGGTGAAACATGTCTTGGAACATAAATCCAAATACAAAGATATGATCTAAGGAATTATTATTTATGAAAAATAAAGCTGAATCATCTATGTAGAGTAGAGGAATTTACATGATATGATATTGACTAATCCCAAGTTTTGTGCCTCACATGGTGGTTACATAAAAAAATTTATTGGCATCCTATGAGTTCACCCATAGACTTCTAGGTTAGGAACACAAGTATTACTCATGCCAAGAAAATCCATTTACAATGATCCATGATTAGTATAGAAAGTAATCAAAATATATAACATGTGATAAATTGTACTTTTCTTATAACCAATCTATATAACAATTCAATTTATCCAATTCATTTCATTTCATTTATAGGAGATCAGAGGTCCATGGGAAGTATATATGCCTGGTTACCATTAAATTATTATTTTAGTTAATTCATTAGTGCTATTCACTTTACAAGGGTAATCCAAATAGACATGAGGTGTGTTTTGGATAAAAACAATAAATTTTTGGCACTAAGATTTAAGTAACAGACCCTAAGGGGTGGTGTAATTTGAGTTATTCAACCTCCAATAATTTCAAGTCTTTCATTACACTTCTAAGACATGGACATGGAAACAATTTAAGCGAATATGAAATTCATGTGAATAAAATGGAAATCCGAGTGTGTGGATCAATCAATACAATTTATAAAGCGGTTGAATTATAGGTAAATGCAGTAGATCTCCTAACATAGACATGTGGTAGAATATTTATTTAGTAACAGCCTCATATTTGGGTTGGAATGATATATAATGGAAAAATAGAACAACACCAGGAAAATAATGTATATTAGGTCACACAAAAATGAAAAAAGGAGGGAAGAGAAAGTAAGGAAAGAAATAAGAGGAGTTATATACTTATAGAGGAGGATCTGACATGATGAACAATGATCTAAACATAGTTTAGATAATAGAGATCAATCAACTAATTAGAAGGTGGAGAGGGTGATCTCTCACATTGTGGCTCCTAAACAAATAAGGGATGATAATATGGAAGTAATATTTAAGGGTATGAGGGAAAAAATTACCTTTTCATGATTTTAAAAGGGAGCATAGTTTGGATCCATGGTTTTCCAAACCATACAACAACTATGTACAAATACTATCTAGGTTCACGCCCATCACATGGTTCCTATGAAGTGTTAGGGATTTTTTGTGATTGAAACTATCTTGAATCCCACACAGGTAATGGTATAGGTGCATAATTAAAAAAACTGTATGTAAACTATTATAGGTCTTTCAGTATTGTATTTTCCCTAATTTATGGTTTGAAAAACCATGCTCCACCCTTTCTAGCCTGCACAGTTGACGTTCATGACTAGTTCTAATCATTATCCTCACCCTACCTCACTAAAAACCATAACTCTAGGACACAAACCAAGACTCTATTCTCCAGAATCCTCTGTGGACCCTTTAAACACTTCTATTTAGATAAAATTAATCTTTTAGACTATAATTAAAGGATTTAATAATTTTTTTTAAAATTTTTTATTATACATATGGAATTTATGATGCTTGATGATTTAGTATTATAAAGTAATCTATAATATTCCTACAAGTCTATAACAAAATTTATATCCTCGAATAAGTACATGGATAATGGAAAAAATTGAGTTTCATTTGGGAAATAAATAAGGCATAGTCTATAGTTCCCATGAAAAAAAATGTTTACATTGAATATACATAGTTGATTATAGATTTTGGTACATTTTCACATGATTGTGTCTATTATCCTTGTACATATACTAGTGTTGGGGAGCCAAATAAAAAATCCATTTATTATTATGCTTTATATTTCTAAATTCATGATGGATATTCAATGATAGTGAAATTGAGGTTGAATTATATATTTAATTTTTTTATTCTAAGGAGGGGATAAAATCCAATTATAGGTCAATGTAAAAGATAAGAAAAGTTTAAATTAGACATAACTATAATTCACCCCACTCTTATGCTACCTGTTGACTTACATCAAACCCCACAAACTCCAAGAGGTGTTATCATAGAATAATTGTTATAATTTTGAGTTCAATCTTCTATATTTATTTTTTTGAACCCATGGAATCTTTGATGAGGCCTCATATTTTAAATAGTTCTAAATTTGATGGCTCGAAATCAAATATTATTTACTTTTGATAATCATTCAATTTTTATGTTGTGGATTATATACATTGTGATATTGATTTGAAAATGTAAAATGAAGGATTAATTTAACTTATGATATAAAATATCTTAGTCAGATTAATGTCTAATGAGATATATAGGAAAACCAATCATTATGATATTGTATTGGAAATATGAATAATCCTAGAGAAAATATATTGAATATTCATGGATGTAATTTATTTTTAGATATTATCATTAAGATATGATTGAAAATATATTGTTTTTGAGAAATCTCAAAATGAAACTCTCATAAATTTATTGATTTTTTTAAAAAAGAGTAAGCATAAGAAAAAATAAATTAATATTGAAACACCAATTTTTGTAATTATGATTTTTTTGGATAATAAATTTATTTCTTACTATTTTATGGAAACATCATTCAAAATTGAAGACATATATTCCCCCACGAAGTTAAAAAGTATTGGCGATTCTAGTGAAGAATTAAAAAAGATGTTTACTCATTGATCCAAAGACTGTTCTTTTAGTGATCAATATAAGATCCAATACTAGCATCAGAAGGTGGATGTGCTATATATTATTCATCGAATCAATTATTTTTTCAAAGAATATTTGGATATAGATAACAAGTGGTTGATGTAAGAAGTGTTTTCCTTGATGTAATATATTTATATAATGGGTGAAATGTTAAAATCTCAGATACATTTTGGTACAAAAGTTTCACATGAATTTCAAGAAAAAAGTTAACTATAGAAAGAGTTTAAAACAAATTTTATCATTCATAAGTTACATATTTAATAAATATTATAATCTGGAACAAAATAATGTTCATGTAAAGAGAATGTGGCTACCTAGTTAAAGGATAAGGCTATGAAGATTATGGATCTTGAAATGTGGTTTAAATCCATAAATGGAAAGTTGAAAACTTCTCTCACAGTATCCTCAATAAGTGGACTATATGAAGTTGTAAACATGGAATTGTTTACTAATCATTAGAATCATGTTTAACCCTGAAGTAATGGTTATTAATGAAAAGTTAAATTAATGTGGTACCATTATGGAGTTTTGGGACACACCATTGATGTCTGTGTGCAATCCAAGGAACTCAATGGTGGGATGAAATATACTATATCATCTCAAAAAAACTTAAATACACAAGGTATGGTATTATCAAGAGATGTTTTATTTTTTACTGAAAATATACATAATGAAACGTACTACAGTAAGAGAAGTAATTGAGGCTGTAAATGAAAATTTGATATTATCATTACAAGTAGGGGGTATGAGTAGAAGGAAAAAAAAGTTTTTTTGTTGAAAAATAGATTCATTAGGTTGATGGAGAGTGATCATGGAATAATTTGAATATTTAATCAAGAAATAGTAGATTCTCATTTAATGAATCTATGATTGAAAGAGATAAGAAAATGTGGATGATAAAGAAGAATGTTACCTATATTGTAAAACATGATATGAACATGTGAAGAAGGACTCAAAAATGATTAAAATTGTTTATGTTATTATAATGTCTATTGAATTGGAAATTCAAAAATTATTCCTAATTGGGTTCATAAACAATACAATGAATCAACCAGTGAAGACCAATGTAATATCCATAACATTGCGGAGGAAACATGAATAAAGATGAAATAATGAAAAAATAATAGTGGAAACATGTAAAAGTATGATTAGTATCACAATAAAGATGAATTATAAGAAAAAAATATATATAATTCAAAATAATGTATCTAAAAAGAAGTTTTTATAGGTGATATGATTCAATGGATATTTTCAATTAAGGCTTGGAAATTTTTTTCTAGCAATGAGTTGGTTCATCATGACCAATCACATTCATTTAATTGAGTGTGTTTTTAAAATAAACCTACCACCATGTATATAATTACAATAAATATTGTTAGAGTGATGCATGTTTAAGGGTGAGATATGTTCCATGGGGTGAAAGTACTGTAAAAGGTAGAACATATTGAGTATAGTGGAGTAAATTACAAGTATATGAATATAATAAGTAGTATAAAATCACGAACTAGTGGTATCAAGGAAAAATCATATATTAAAAATGGTTTTATAGTATTTACAATAAATAAAAAATTATAATATAGAAAATTCCGGTTGTTTGTTTCTAAATCTATAATTTAATGTAGTGATAAATTAATTAATGTTTTATGATTTCAAATAAGAAAATAAAGTGGCTTCTAAATAATAACATGTATTTTCTACATGACATAAAGTTAAATATGGTGATAATAAATTAGTATTAGGCATATACCAAGTTGTTTTGTACCTTGATGAAAAAGTAGGACAATTTGAAGTTGAGGAAAAATATTTTTAAGGAGGATCTATTATTTTCTCAAAGATAGTTTAACCATCTAATCGTTATTAGGATATATAATTAATAATAAAGATAACTTCCTAATGTAAAATAGTATTAGAAGTTTTATAAGAGGGTCAAAAATTCTATAAAAGCTAAATTTCATAGTTCAAAATCAATTTTCCTTATTTATTGGAATATAAACACTCTATGAGGGAGGTAATATCATGAAATAAATGTTATATCACACTTTTATTATAAAAATAAACATATTGTGGATTAATATGTGGAATTAATCATATACTATATGTTTTATTTATCATCCAATTTTCATCATCTAATAGTGTGATTGATATCAATATGATAAATTTTAAGGTAGTAAAAGAATAATTTTCATGAATCAATGGATATTAGTGAAATGGATAACATATAAGTTGTTAACCTATACTATTTTTTCTTGTACTGAGTTTTTAGTTAATATTGTTAAATGATTTATGGATAACTCTTTTTGAAATTTAAATTTCAGTCACTAATTTTTTTTTGAATTTAACATTATTTTGAATAGTGTTTGTTCTTGAGATTGAAATATGGACTTATTATAAAGAGGTAAGTTACATCCCATTGTAGTGAAACATGTGGTTTCATAAATAAAGAAAAGGACGTAAAATAAAGTGGTGGTCAATAAGGAAAATTAAAAAGTGAGGTATATAGAATTTTTAAGTCATAATTAAATAAAATGATGGGTTTTAAGTATTATAAATAGATTTATTATTTTGAAATAAAAAAATGGTAAAAAATCAAAAAAAATTAATTTTAGGAGCTTCTCAAAGGATTATCAAACTGTTGTGAGATTGAAGTTGAAAATTTGGTTTAATATTTGTAATGAAAAAGTGTGACATGATCTAAAAAAGATATCCCTACCTATTACAGATAATATGGGGAGAATATATAATAAAATTATAATGAATTTAGGATTTTTTTTCTATTATCCAATGGGGATAGAATTTTGTACTAAAAATACAAATATTGTAAAATTTTGAGTTAAATTATAGATATGTATTTATAAAATAATAGAAAATAAAATCCAAACATTAAGAATTTCGTTACCAGAGGTTGTGAGTATTATTTTTTTTTCAACTAATGTTAGAGAATTTAAATATAGTCATGGAGAGAGTTACATAAAATTCCAAATGGGGATCCAAAATTCTCCCAAAGTTGTTAAGTTGGAAAGTAGATAATATTAATATCATATGATGGAATATAAAATGGTTTCTTAATATAAAAAAAGATTTAGAGTCCTATTATGAGAAATTAAGATCTATAATAGAATAACTAATGTTACTATAGTTAACACATGAGGAAATTTAAAATGAAAAGTTAATAGGACCAAACAATTTAAGAATAATTATTACATGAGGATATGAAGATTGAATTAACAGTGATGATTGATATAGATTTTATGGATGTTTTAATGATGTAATATTGTTTAATCTAGCATGTCATATCATTGGAAAGAGTATGATCATGGAAGTATTCATTCAGAGTTTTCTATAATATGTTTTTTTAATGAGGACATCCCCACACCCGCAATCGAGTTTACTATATCAAGGTGATGTTGATAATTATTAGAGGTGCGAGATTATAGTCATTGGGGATATTGTTATCATCTGAATATTTTATTTTTGATCCTGAAATGTTAATTTTTTATGGGGGATAAATCATTTTGAAGTGAAATATTATGAGTTACCTATTTTAACTATTATTTGTGGCCATGGTGGAAGATGAATCATTGAGTAGATCAAAAAAATATAGTTCTTGGTTAGGGTGAAAAGAAAAATTATTAAGTGATCGTGGCTAGTCTAGTTGAACCAAAATGGGTATATAAGTTTCACTATTCCATTGTGTAAGTTTTGGAAATTATGTGAAGATTGAGATAAAATAAAATTAAATGGTATTCATGGTGCATACCATGGAGAATGTTATGTTATAAAAGTTGAAACTGAAATATGATTCTTAGGATATCCACAACAAGGTAAAAATCATACTAATTTGAAAATTCCCTTTTCTGCTATAGGGTGTCCTATAATGGGTGTTGTAAAATCCATGGATTTTTTTACATATGAGTTACCAAAATAGGGATTTGGGAGTTGACCATTCCATGGAAGAATACATGGTGTTGTTTTATTGTGTAATAAATGTGGAGAGTGTTTTGTAGGAAATCATTGAATTTTTTTTAACTGATAGATTTTTAATGTCATGGTCTTCATGTATCAATCTCATGGTGGTTCATGATTTTTTCAACTTATCAATTCAAGATGGCCATGTATATCTGGATATGTAGTTATGGATTACATAGTCCACATAGGTTTAGGCTGAGCTTGTCATAGCTAAATCATGGTGTAGTCAAGTGTTTAATATGGATATAGATTTTTTAGAAAAAAATTGATTAGTCAAACAAGGTGGATATAGATTGATTAATATTAGATTATTTCATCTTGAAATTATGCTTCTTGTCACATTAAATCTTGTGGTGAACATGGAATGATTCAAAAGGATAAAGTTACTATATATTGGTCTAATACATTTATTGAATGGTGATAGTTTTGAAGACTACATAAAAACTACAGTACCATTTTAGGAAGTCGTATGAAAAGTGGAAAACCATACCATATCCAATTATAAGAGAGAAAGAAGAGAGGATAACTAAAGATGATGTTATATTGATTACACTTGGTTTATTCATATAAAAATATAAATGTTATTAGGTTCCATTGATTCATCCAATTGGTCATGATTAATACAAAGATTGATGAGAATAATTCCACTGAAAAATTGTTCTTTATTTAGTGGTTTTTTCATTGTTTTTCTCTAACAGTGAGTAAATATTAATAATATAATTAAAGAGTCTTTCACATATGGGGAAAATAATATGATATAAATGAATTGGATTTCAATATTGGTTCAAATATATACATGATTGTGTGGAAAAAATTATTTTCTTATATAAATATGGAAGATACCTATAAGTCAATAAACTAATCTTGATACATAAGGAATTTATTAATAGAGAAAAAAAGTGAGATTCCATTGGATGAGAAGATAAATATCCCTAAATAATTTAAAATAGGTGATAATTAAAGTATATTGTCATGAGTGAAGCATTGTATCCACCAAAGAGAGTGATTTATTAGTGAATTATAGTACACCAACACATTATTGGGGGTATTCTCTATAGGCATAACATAGTGTGAATCAAACAAGGAAAAAATAATACGTGGTTATGATTTATATTTATTATTTTGTTATTTAAATTCAATTATAGTACTATTTATGTAGAATGATAGATAAAATGAGTTCCATCCGATAAGGGTAAAAGATCCAACAAATAGTGAGGGTTAAAGTACAAAAAAATTAATTTAGACATCACACCAATTCATTCCCTCTCTGGGTGCCATCAGATGTACATCATAAGCCATTTATCCCTATAGTATTTTTATCTAAAAAGCCCAAACTCACCACCACACTCGTAATCCAATTAAAAGCTCACATTTTACACTTCCAAAAAAAACATAACACGAATTTTTGGATGACAAAATTTTACCCTCTATATCAGATACCTCTTAAATAATTATCTACACCAAGAATTATAGAAATAATTTTATAAATAAAAAATAATCTATAAAATTTAAAAAATCCTATAATATACCTCTCAGATAGGAATCTCACCACCATATTTCTCAAATAGAGAAAAGGGAAAAAGTACTTTAATTATTCAATTAAAACACAAATATTAATGTTAATACAATAATAAAAATTGAGAATATATCTTGGTAATCTGATAGTGTCTACAACTATATATCATATGTAAATTATTTTAATAGACCATTCAACCACAAGACACAAACCAATGGAATGAAATTCCCTCATAGAACCTTCTCTCAATGATCTTGAACCTTCATAGGCCACCCTATGAATGTTTCATCATCCCTAATATCCAACTCACCACAAAAAAAAAGACACACGATTCATCACGAAGATACCATCAAAGATATAATATGTAGAATAAATCATGAATATGATCCATCTAAGTTATAAGATCCAATTAATATTCCACCTCATCAACATTCTCAAATACCACTAATAATCTATTTAACCAAATAGAAAGCTTATAATCAATGTGAAACCAATAATATCTTTGATTTTCTGATACCTTAAAAAATATATGTTATCCTACCTAAAACTCTAAATGAATCCTCCTATATTTTTTATAAGTTTATTTTCAGTATACATCATCCTTTATCATCTAATGAATCACCTATAAATTCTTCATTTTACATTGAGAATAATATAGTCTAATGGTCACCGACTCTCTAGCCTCAATCAAACAAAACAATGATTGTTATGGACACCCATATAATGGATCCAAAAAATCAAATCCAATTGATGATTAGAAAATATTATTATTATAATGACCATCATAAGAAATTTTTTTTGGATATGAAAATATTTAATAACTTCAAAATATATGTACTCTAGTGTCTAAATCATACACTCCATATTCCCATTCATCTGAGTGGAAAAAACGAGAATCTTGACATGAAATTATCATCCATAAAACTATATAAAAATTTACCACATAGTACATATACCGACTCTACAACACATTATTCATGATCCACTACCTGATCTCCAAAAAATAGGGCTAATTTTTCAATAAATTCAAAATAGAATATATTTTTTATTTCAACCCGATCATGAAGAAATCACATCACAAAATCCATCGAAATATACTCAAATTTTCACCATGGAACACCCAATGGATAGAACATAACAATTGGAACTCTATGAATAAAACCCATTATTTGAATAGGATGAACTACTAGTGGAGTTCTAGGAAACTCCATGAAATTAACCAAAAACCTATTAATAACCTTCTAATGGACTTATTCCATAAAAACATGATATATCATGGTGACAATAGGATGAACTACTAGTGGAGTTCTAGGAAACTCATGAAACACGACCTCTTGTATTTACCCTGGAACAAATACGTTAACTTAGAATAACACTTAATTATTTATATCCTACTATCATCCATCTATAGATTCTCTATAAATGATATCATCTCTCTATACCACCAACTCAAGATCTCCCAACTAAAAATCCTTAAACTATTAAAAAATAGAGAGTACTTTAACGTTTTATATATTAATGTATAAATAGTATCCTCATATATATATCCAAAATTAAAATTAATGAACTCTCGTATCATCCTCCAAAAATCTTCATCCTTGGGGAAAATATGACCACAAATTTTCCTACTATGCTCATAAACCCCCACATTACCTTTATCTGATGTGTATGTGATATCAATGTTATAATCCTATAATAACTTCTTCCTCCTCAACTTATGAATGTTTGAATCACATTGAGGATAGATATAGCACTAGCACATGTGATAATCAATGAAAAATATAACACTCAATGTTTTTATGTTTTTTTAATTAAATTTATTTTATTTATTTCATTACAAGAAACATTGGGTTATCATTCACTATACATAACAGTCATTTATCGTGCGTGAACTACGACACTAAGTTTTAAAAAAACATCAACATATTATTAATAAAGTCATTTAAAATCAACTTTTATAACCTAACCATTAGACTTAGAAAAATGGGTAGTAATAATACTTTTAAAATATTTATTATAATGGTTTTACATAAATGAATCATATTTATAATAAAATATATAATTTTATTTAATACATTTGTATGTTTAAAAATACTATTTTCTAAAATAAATGATTTTTATCTCTTTTGTGATCAATAAGATAAATAATTTTGAAAACATTTAAAAAAATTATTATATATAATAAACATCATTTTCAATTTACTATGTCAAAATTATTATAGAGTTATTTTTTGTGATTTATCTAAAATGTTTCAGTTTTACAGAATTGAAAAAAATACAGAGTTTTAATTGAAAGTTGTATTTCATTTAAATTATTTATAATGATAAATAATATAATAATTTTGTTTTAATTTATATTTATTTAAAATATAAATATATTAATCTAATTTATTTCATTGGGAGAAATTCCATACTAAAATTGAATATAAAAAATTTGTAAATGTTTGATCATTTTCTCATTGATGCCCCTATTTCTAATAATGTATGTGGAATTAATTTAAATTTATATTTTCCAAATTGTATTTGGATTTAGAAAAATGGATTACATATTTTGAATAATCATTATTTTAATTTCCAATAATTTCATATTAATTTTTTACCAAAGTAATTAGTGAAATAAATAAAAATTTACATCACTAATTAATGTAAAAAAAGATTCCATAGTAGTTAAACATAGAAAAAGTTGTGTAAAAATGAACCAAAACATGTCAAAAAAACATTTTAGGCCATATTTCTACCTTATAATTTTTATTGTTTTAATTTGGGAAATTTTTTACACTTTTTTCATATCAAATATGTTGGTTGAATTCTCTCTTTTAAATATTTACATTTTTTCCACTCACCTCCCTTATAAAAATAATACCCCTCTTTTCACATCATGATTTTTTTAAAAAAAATACATTCCAAAATAACTTATAAACATCCATAATATCATATTATAATCCTTAATTTTTGAATTTATCGAACAAATTAATATATTTTGTACAAACCAAAATGAGATACTTGAAGAAGAGGCAATGTTCATCAACGAATGGATTTGTTTTATTTCTTCCCCAAGAACCATTAATAATTTTTATATCATGATTATATAATATAGTCAGTACCTTATATATAATTATTGTCTTTTATTTTATTGTTGAGACCTATAACCACACACTTTCATCAAATGGGTTACAAAATCATTTTTTGTGTGTACGGCGGACTACCGCCTCACGAACCGATTTCATTCGTTTTTCCATTACCTACTTTCATTGTTCATCATAATGATGGAAATGAAATTTTTATATGATATAAAATATATATATATATGATGTTATTATGATTATGGAATTATTATATAACACATACATTTATACTTTACATTTTTTTGGAATATGATAATGTTGTTTGTGTTTACGGCAGACTAGTGCCTCATGAAGCGATGTGATTCATTCATTCATTCTATGGAATTTATTAAGGATATGTTTAATAAAAATATGTGATATATATGAAAAAATATTATTCTATAATGATAATATAACATATAATATTCTTTCTTTCAATTCTATATGAAAATAGAAACAATGTTCATGCATATGAATGGTATACCGTCTCCATAAATGGTGTATTTCATTTCCTATTTATATAATTATATATTATTATAAATACATATTTAATGAATATAAATTATATTCATATCATGATTATATTTATACATATTATTAAATAATTTTTAAATTAATAGAATAAAAATTATAAAAAATCAAAACTTTTATGAAAAACAAAGTGGTTATTACAGAAAAACGTAACTTTAACCTGGAATAGTTAATAAATGGGAAATAAAATTTCATAATAAAATCATATGTGGTATGATATATAAGAATATAGTTTTTAAATAGATTTATAATAAATTTATATTTATTATAATTTTGGTTTTAATTAATATAATGGATTTTATGACTTAATGTAAAGGAATTCGGTCTCTCTTTTTTACTTTCATGAGACACAAGTCATGTTCAACACCTATTTCGTTTATTGGGTGTGTATACAGACCATTAATATTTTTTATGATTATTTTACTGAGAATTATTATTATTTAATTATCTATTTTAGTTTTTCTCTTTCATGGGGTTTAAAGTTAAAACATTACCCAAAAGGGAAGGTAATTTTGTTTCACTTTTCTTTCTTTGAGTCATTAATTATGTTATGAACCTATATTACTTTACTAGGTGTATATACAGTCCAATTGACATGTAATATAATTTATTTATTCATCCCCATGATCTTTTCTATTCCATTGTATGTTTTTCCTTTACGAGTCTTGTGAATAAATGTAACCATGTTTGTAAATATTTTATGTCATAAAATCATCATTTATCAGGATTGTTTATAATTAATTACTAATGTTGAAATATCATGTTTTAAATTTTAATAATTTACCCAAATTTTATTCTATTATGGTTATTAATGATATCTTCAAGTAATGGTACCATTTTCAATTAATTAGTAATTTTGAAAAATTAGAAAATATATTATTTTGAAAATCATACTTTATTTCTCTCTTTCGTTAGAAATATATTATCTTTCAGAACCATTTTTTTCTAAAAATAATTTCAAAAATATTTTATTACACTCTTATGATAATTTATAGAAATTTTTAAAAAGTTTTAACTATTACAAAAAAATTGAAATTAATCTTCATTTAATCTTCCAAAATAATTCCCATTCGACTATACTGTAAATGTGAAGGCAATATTTATTTCAACATGTAGATCATGAATATAATTTTACAACATCTTGAATAATATTTAATCAAAAGATTCCATTATAAGTTTTGAAAATTATTTCCAATGAAAAACGTTTTCATGATATTTAATGTTTTAAAAATAGGTTTTTTTTATAATAGGAATTGATATTTTCCTCATGAAATGATTTTAAAAATATTTCAAAATTAATTTATATGCATGGTTACATCTATTGGTGTCACATATTCCTTAATGGGGATATGATAAATGAATACAAATCATACCAACCCTTCTCATTATTAAACATTAATTAATGACTTATTACATAAAATTAAATAATACAACCCCAAAGATAAAGAAGTAAAGTGTCGTTGGGAATTATGTACATTGAATAACATCTCAGTCATGAGATAAAAAATATTATTAAAATATTCCTTAACATTCTTCTAAAATTCCAAGGCTTTTAAAAATGAATAGGATAACATGGGGATGTACATAAGAATTGGGTGATCTATAAAACCGAGTAAGGGAATAAACATTGAATAAAGTAATACATGTTAGGAAATAAGCATATAAGTTGAGAGTAAAAAGAGTGATAATAATAAAAAGGAATAATGAGACGTGATATAGAATGATAATAATAAAGGAAACATGGGAAATGTGGCTATAACTTAAAACACATCATTATTAACATAGGTCAAGGATAACAGCCAAGACATTATAATAGAAAAAGACCCACAGAGAAATTAGGTTTACTCCCTTTCCCAACATGACATATCATTATGCTAAACATTATCCAATGCATTGAAGAAATATATAATTCTATGTGTTCCTATCACATTCATTTAATTATCATGATTTAGTGTGCCACATAGATCATAAAACAAGGAATCATTTTCCCATCATTTAATTACATGATAAAGACGTGTGAAATAAATACCTATACATTCCAATTCAAATACATATAATTGTATAAAGATGAAAATTATTAATAGGAAATGGATATGGTATTCACTATACAATTTTTTTGTCATGGAAAATAATGATGAAATTTAAGCAGCATAATGACGCCAATTAAAAAAAATCATAAAATGGGTTAATGAGATATAAAATGGTCTCTCAGTACTTATAAGTAAAATGGGTACTAATGGGGACCATTAAATAACATTATAAACATTATTATTTTGAAATAAAAGGTATAATAAAATAAATAAACTTGAATAAAGAAGATAATGTTAGGACCCCTTACTATATTTTAGCATGATAATTGGTGCACATAAAGGTTTATAGGAGGTATTTGATGAGATAGAAGAGGATATATAATCATTTAAAAATAAAATGGACAATAATTTGGATATGTAATAATATATTCCAACATTAAAAAATGGTAATTAAAATGAATAACCTAAAATATGAGCTTAAAAAAAATGGGAGAGGGAGATCCCTTAGTAACTTCCGATATAGTAATAAGTGTACAAAAAGGTTCATGGGATATCTTAATGAGAGTTTAATAGGTATCTAATCAATTATAAATCACATAGAAAGTAAGGGGGAGATATAAAAACATATCCAAACATTTGAAATGAGAATCAAAGTCCACAAGATGAAGAAAAGGCTTGAATTGAAAAGAGGAGAGATATGCTGCTTACCTTGAGACAATGATTCTAAAAACGATTTGGAGGAGAATATTGAGAGATTTGGGGAACCTTAAGAGGACATTGGAGATTCTAGTGTAGAGTAAGTATTTTATATTGGTATTTTTAGCTATGATAAATGGGATCATTGGTTTTTTATAATGGATAATGAGAGGGGAATTTCTTTATTATTTCTCAAACATAGGTTTTGGACTCTATATAATAAAATATCCAAAACAACAAACATTACCATGGTTTTCCAAATGTTTAAGAAAAATTGGATTGGTATTCATTATTTTATATGTATAGTTATCCATTTTAATAAAATAAAACCATTTTTTATGTGGAAGTGAGTCATAATCTTATTGAAATGATATTAAAAAGTTAAAATATAATAATTGTTCTGGAGGATTCAAAAATGATTTCTAAAATTAATCAAATAAACATAAAATCACATTATTTTAAATGTAAAATATATATTGGGTCTTCTATACCCTTTATATTATTTATTACATCACATTTGGGTCATTATGATTCTATAATACACATCATATACATATATGGTATTTAATTTATACCAAAAATTTTGATCGTCTCAAAAAATTATGAGAAATTAACCTTTGGATAATTTTTATGTTAGGATTCAAAAATTAATAATTTTTATAAATTTTTTTTCTAGAAGTATTTATTTTCAATTTTAAAATAATAATTTACATTTATTGAGAAATGATGTGTTTTTTGACAAAAACATTTTTCAAACCCATATATAAATTACATTTGACATCATAAAAACTATATGATCCATTATATTTAAAAAAATATTTAATAATAATATTTTATTAAAATATTATTTATTTGAATAATCCATTAGTTTATCCAAATTAATGTCTTAATTTAAATATCATATTACATAAAAATACAATTTTTGTTATATCGAATCAAAATATACTTTTTAACAAACCGATTACTTAAAAATTAATAAAGTAAAAAATAAGGAATACATATAATAATTAATTCAATAAAACTAAAATATAAATATTCCCACTATTAGGGTAACTTAGTGTCAAGACTTTTTAAAATTATTTTTAGCTTTAATTAACCTATTTTCCTTTTACCATGGAAATAAATATTTACTACTGTTAGTAAACATATTGTTCAAAATTTAATCTAAAATTATTACCTAATATTAATTATGATTTTTTAAAATATGGAATCATATTCATCCGAATCAAATCATAGAGGTGGATGTATTTAATTGAAAATAAATCCCATAAGCATGACAGAAAGCAATTTTTAGTAGAATATATTTTAAAGAAATGATTCATTTACATTAAATATATAACTAGGAATATTAACTATATGATTTTTACTACATACATATATATTTATATAATCTAAAAAATTCAATTATATAATTTCTCATTATGGGTTATGTAAATTACAATGGATAAACATTATGCATATAAAAATAGTTTTTAGAAATATTCATTATTAATCATAAAACTCAAACTCTACTAAAATATTGTCTAAATACGATTTAAATATAATTAAATGAATTAAATATAAAAAAATATTAATTATATTTCCATGAAATAAAATTGAAATTATAATTGGATATATATATATTAATTAATTTATCAAAAGAAATAAAAATTTTACATAAGGTTGTAGTTTTCACTATTCACTGAGGAATCTATATTTTCTGAAAAATCCCAAACTTTCACCCTTACTTAATTTTGTTATAATGATATCAGAAAATCGATTTAATTTTAAAAATTAAATTTTCTAAATTTTCAGTATGAAAATTATTATAAATTTTAAAAAGATAAATAGAAATTATTGTTAACAAAAACATATTCCGAGGAACAAATAGGCATTACAAAAATTTATTTATTATTTAATAAAAATATATTAATATATTTAGGAAATATATAAATTTATTTTCTAAATTAGTTAATCCTATTCATATCTGTATATTTAATAGAAATGTTAAAATGGTTGTATTTAAATAATCAATATTTTTTTTCGGTTCGATGTTGTGTATCACATACACCATCAAAAATAATTTTATATTTAAAAACTCACTATATTACATTATTCCCCCTTTTAGTAAACTATTTCCTCACAATTTATAATTGAACTCATTTCTTCCTATTTCCTTTCATTTTCTCGAATAATGTGAAAATTGGGGATGAGTATTTATAAAATATTAAAAAAATAATTGAAAATCTAATGACCTTAAAAGGATAACATATAATTGACATATATTTCGTAACATAAGAATTTCAAGGAATCAATATATGTTATCTATGATCGGTTTTCTAACATATAAACTTATATTAATTTTAATTAACTTAATAATTATTAGTTATAAACTTTTGAAATTACCAATGCATATCCCTTTGGAGTTTTATACAAGGCATGAATCAAGGCCAGTTGTCGTGCACCCATTTTTGATTGAGTCAAGCTCAACATGTTTTTTTGGGTTTTACCCCTACGTACATCTATGCTAGAGCCACATCTACTTGTAGTATCCATACAGGGATGTATTTTCTAGGTAAACCACTAGCTCTATAATTTTTGAAAATTTTGGGATTTTTTCTTATTGTTAATTTTTTTCCTAAGGCTTTTGCTAGAGTTTTATAATCATAATCCTAAAAATAACAGAACATTACCTTTAATACCAACTATAACAACACTTATCTTTATTACACATTAATTAATAATTTATTACATAAAATACCTCATAATAAAAACTGAAATATCGATAATTATAGTGAATTTGAGAATTATATATGTTTATTAACATCTTGAACATGGGATACAAAAACATCATTGAAAAAATTCTTTACATGCTTCTAAAATTCCACGAATTTTAAAACTACATAGGATAACCTTGGGACATACATAAGAAAGGGTTGGGATTTAAATCCCAGTAAGGTAATAAACATGGAATAAGGAAATACATGTTATGAAATAGGCATATAAATGGGGAATAAAATGAGTGAGAATCATAAACCTAAATAATACAACATGATAGAGCATGATAATCATAAAGGAAACCTGGGAATAGTGGAAAATGCATAAAAAACATCATCGTAATCATAGTTCAAGACTAACTACCAAGAAATCTTGATTAAAAAAGATCCATAATGTAATTAGGTTTACCAATATCCAAAAAATATGTCTCATGAGAATAAAAATTACCAAATCCATTGGATCTTTAAAAAATTGTGTGCACTCACCATATTCCCTTCATTCTCTTGCAAAGTGTTCCACATAGATCATAAAACATGGAATCATTAATCATTATATTTTATTCCATGATCAAGGATTATGTAATACATAAATTTAAGTCCCAAGTCAAATAATTATAAGTGTATAAAGGGGAAAAATCATTATAGTAAATGGGTATGGTATTTACTACATAATTGTTTTAGAATGGAAAATCGTGGTAAAATTGCCTCAGTATAACAACGTAACATAAAAATTCATAAAATGGTTTGATGTGAGACAAAGGGTTCTATAACCATTTTTATATAAAATGTTAATTATTTGGGAAATTTAAATACATGTACCTATATTAGAAATTGTATGTATAAGGCATAAAATAATAAAGAAGCCTGAAACAATTAGAGAATGTGAGGATCCCCTGCGAAATTTCATCATACTAACAGGTGTAAATAAAGGTTCATGGGAGGTATTTAAAGACATATAAATGGTTCTATGATAGTTTAGAAATCGAATTAAATGTAAGTGGGATATTGAAGAATATATCTCAACTTGAACAAATGGTAATAGAAAGGAGTAATATAAAAGAGGTACTTGAATAAAAATGGGAGAAGAAGATCTCGTAGTAAATTTCAGTATGATAACTAGTGGACATAAAGGTTCATGGGAGGGATTAATGATTGTGACCTATGTCTATCATTATTTATATATCACATTGGATGTAATGGCGATATATAAGAAGATATCCCAAAATTTTTAATTGGAAACAACAGGAATTAAAGGATTAAGATGCTTGAATTGAAAATAGGAGAGAGAGGTTCCTCACCTTGAGAGAGTGATTCCAAAAAGGTTTGAAAGAGCTTTTTGAGAGCTTGGAGAAACCATGGGAATACTCTAGAGATGGTAGGTAAGAGTAAGGACGTTTTATAGAGATTTTTAGTGAATATAAATGGGATATTTAGTGGTTTTATATAGGAAATAAGAGGATAATTCATTAGTGTAAAGACCTGTAAAATTCAAGGGAAATTTTTTCTAATTTTTTTTTGGGATTTTACAAGATTGCAGTTTCTGACGGTGCCTGATTCTGAGGCCCGGTGTTCCCGGAATCAATTTATGAAGTTTATCTCGAGTACATTTAGTGAACGAACGAGCGGGTTTTCCTAACTTTTGAACCGGTGCTCGGAATTGAAATCTGAGGGCACCGATGAAACCGCAACACTGGTAATTGCTTATGAGCACCTTTTCCGAAGGTGCGTTTACTCGGGAGGAGTTGTTAAAAACGTGAGGAATAAAAATAATTGTTTTACAATTTTATTTTATTTCTTTACTAAGAGGTTTAAATGTTAAGTGAAATAAAGTTGTGTCACAACTTTATTTCTCTCTACTAAGTGGTTTAACTTCCATGTGAGGGAGTTGGGGTGGAACCCACTAAATCCTAACTTCTCTTGTTAGGATATTTGTGAGGTGGGGCCCACATGAGCCCCACCCCTTAAAATTCTTAAAACTCCCTCTTAAGTGTGTAACCCTTAAAAACTCACCATTGATTAGGGTGACTTTCCCTCTTCCCACTTTAATTCAAAGCCAACACATTAACTTAATTAAGTGAGTTATGTGTTTTGAATTTTGAGTTTTTGAAAATGTTTACATAAGTAAATAAAATAAGGAAAAGCCTTATTTTATTTCAGTTTGGTTTTTTCTGTGGAGAATTGTGAGAGGGAGAGTTCTATACCTTGAAGAACTTCATCTTCCACGTTGAAGAACGTGGAGAACGGTTCTTCTCCGATGAAGAACATCGACCCTTCCACTTAGAAGACTCGGCGTCCCAGATTCTTCCATCTTCATCTTCCTCAATGACAAGGGAGAAGTCGCCGACCGCGATGATAATCGCCAACGACAATGTACCTTCCTTCTTTATCACAGCAACAAGTGAGGAGATGTTGTTTCCTCCTCGGTCGCACCTCGACATCCACAGAATCTACGTCCGACCCCACGACGTCGTTCTCCGCGACACCCGACGTGCGATGTCAAATATCCAAGTAGGGGTTATTTAATTATTTTGTTCATGTTTACCACCTTGTTGTTCTTCGTGAAAATATGACCAAATGCTATCGATTAACGAGAGGGGGCCGGACCGCACAAACACGTCCGACCATCCTCCTTTATCCATGTATGTTTCTTGTGGTTTGAAACGAGAATGGACCGGTGTCGTCACACCGCATGTGATCGTGCGACAAGGAATGCGTGGCGCCGTCGCGCCGCGCCGTAGAAACGAACAAGGACACGACGTCGTCGCGCCGCGTCGGAGAAACCCGAAGACACCGCGACCGGAGCGGGGCTGCGGTGGAAGAGCGTGGCGCCGTCACGCCGCACCGGACGACCAAGGCCGCAGCCGGTTCCAGGCCACGGCGAAGCAGGGTGACCGGAGGCTAGAGACGGTCCACCGGCATCGGAGCAGGGAGGGGACCGGCCGTCGCCGGTCCCTTGGAGCATGAACCGGCCGGCCAGGGCGGGCGGGCCGGACAGGGGAAGAGCCGGGGGTCAAAACCCCCGACTGGCCAGCTGAGCGGCCCTTTAATTGGGGTCGCGGTTTCTGAATGGTGGGGGGCAGTGCCCCCCCCCCCCCCCCCGCGCATAACCGAACGGCTTGGCCGTTTGGTCGAGCCAGCTGGCGCCGCGCGCCGGACCGCCAGGCCGGCAGCTGGGGCGGGCCGGGCCACTGAGCCAGGCCGCGCCCAGGTCGGGCCGGGCCGCACCCATCTGGGAAGACCTGTACCCGGGTCGGGTCGCCCGGTTCGGGCCGACCCCGGGGGTGTCTGCCGGGACGGACCGGGCCCGAAACCCCCGTTTTCGGAACCTTTTTAGTCTTTTGCCCATATCTCGGGATACGGACCTCCGATCGAGGCGCCGTCAGCGGCGATGCGATCCTTGGATCGAGACGGTCGTTTCGGTATATTGCGCTCAAGGTTTCGGAATACTTTTAGTTCGGTCGGGTTGGTTCGTACAAGAAACGAACCGGGCCCTCGAAGCGGAAACGCTCATATCTTGAGCTCCAGACGTCCGATTGACGTGACGTCGACTTTGATGGATTCCTCTAAGTGAGATGGATCTTTTGGCTTACTCCGCTCGAGGTTTGGATGTCGTCGGAGTGCGGTCGGGTTGGTTTGCTCACAAAACCAACCGGTCCCCTAGAACGAAAAAGCCAATAACTCACAAACCGGGCGTCTGATTGACGCACCGTCTGTCTCGTTGAATTCCTTTTGATGAGACGGAACTTTTGGAATACTTCTCTTAAGTTTTGGTTGTTGTTGGATAGTGTCCGGGTTGGATTGTACCCAAAATCCAACCGGGCCCTTGGAACAGAAAAGCTGGTATCTTTCAGACTAGACGTCCGTTTGACGAACCATCAGCGGCGTTGGTGATCACATTGAGAAACGGTCCCTATGAGTATACCCTATGAGAGTTCGGGGTACAGTTGAGATACGGCCGGATTTGTTCGCACACGAGACCAACCGGGCCCCTGGGACGAAAAGGCTAGTAACACACAGACCGGGCGTCCGATTGATGCGCCGTCTGTTGCGTTGAGACCCCTGTGATGAGGCGGTACTTTGAGATACTTCTTCGTGGGACTTGTGATACTTGGAGTATCGACCTGTAGCTCGTGGAGCGAACCCTCCCAAAGACGAGCGTACGGAGTACGGAGACCGTGTAGCCGACTGAGACCTGACGTCTGCTTGACCGACTCGACTTGGAGTGAGTCGACTAGCCCAGTGGAAGAAGCACTACTATGTTTGGGTGTAGACCCATGGCGGATGAAGCACTACCTGTGTGATAGTGCAGGCCCACGGTACTCATCTGAAGAGTACCTCAGCAGGCTACTAGGGGGTGTGCGCTACTGTGTTTGGGTGGCATACCCCGGCGGGAAGCACTACTGTGTTTGGGTGGCTGACCTGCGGTACTCGATAGGAGGAGTACCTCAGCAGTATTAGGTTAGTGAGTAGTACCTCGGAGTCGTGATAGGACCACTGTACACTCCATAGACGGGGCTCTTCAGCAGTTACGGTTTTGATAATGAAAATCCTGGTTTGAGCTGAGACTTTTGACCTTTGTGTTTACCTCATTATTGAGATGGGTCACTTGATAACTTAGGTATATTTATGGTCATATACCTGGGTAGTGGTTATCCATTGATTTCCCGATCTTTGTGTTTTACTCATGATTGAGATGGGTTAGTTGATAACTTAGGTATATGCATGGGAATATACCTAAGTAGAGGTTATCTTTTGAGATCTTCTTTGTGGTTATACTTGTTGGTTTTAGAGAGACCTTGAGGGTCTTGGGGTCCCTACTGAGTATCGTTATACTCACCCATGCACGGGCTATGCCCACACCTCATTGTGTTGGTTGTAGACGACGGGCAGTGCTGACAGAGGCCGAGTGTTCGAGGACTGGACGGTACCCGGAGGTGGACCACACGACGAGTCAGTATCCGGAGGTGGACTTCGCGACTTGACGACACATGGAGGAGGTTGACGGGCGAGAGCGTTGTGGAGGCTGTCTGTACCTACCCTTCAGGTAGGATCCGTGGTGGACGATCCAGGAGCTGCGCTGTCTGTACCTACCCTTCAGGTAGGATCTGAGGACGACGACCCAGGAGCTGCTTCCTTTCTTCCAGTTGTTGTCTTTTTTTGTTGTACTTTGTTCAGTTATAGTTGTACTTCAGTTGGGTTTGTATTTTGGCCCATTTACTTTTCAGCACTTCACTTTGTACCTAGTGTTTTACTTCCTCTTGTACTCTGTGGTGTTTTGTTTACTTTTATAAAGGCAATTCCTTCCCAGTTATCAGGATTTACGCCTTTGGTGCTAGTCGCCAGCCCCTGGCCTATGGAAAGCGGGCTTGGGGTAGTCACGACACGGGCCCCGAGGACGGGTCGTGACAATTAGTCTTTCTCAAACAGTGGTTTTGGAATCTATATTATAAAATATACAAAACAAAAAACCATCCCATGTTTTTCCCATGGTTTTGATCAAAGGGAAGTGATTAAAATTATTTTGTAAGGAAAATGGAATAAAGAATAAATAATACTCTTGTATATGTATAAATGACTCATAATCTTAATGAAATGATTTTAAAACCATAAAATATATTGAGGGTTTTGGTGTATTCATAAAGGAATTATAGTATTAATCAAATTAACATAAAATCAAATTATTTTAAATTAAAAACATATATTTGGTCATTTATACCCATCATAATATTTATTACATAATTTTTGGGTCATTATGATGTAATAATACACTCTGTATACTAATAAGGTATTTAATATTCACCATACAATTTGATTGTCTTAGAAAATTATGAAAAATTCCCCTTTGGATAGTTTCAACATTCTGGTTCCACAAATGAAAATAATTTTATAAATATTTTTAATTTATATTTTAAAATAATAATATATATTTACTGATAAATGATGTGTTTTTTTGATAATAACAGTTTTTGATACCTTATAAAAATTACATTTGATGTTACAAAAATTAGATGATCATTTATATTTAATAAACATTATTTAATAATTATATTTTATTATGATATTATTTACTTCAATAATACATTAACTCATAAAATATAATGTCTTAAATAAAATAGAATATTAATTAAAAAGACAATTTGTTTTTTTTCATATCAAAATATATTTTTTTAACAAATTTATTAAATATTCATTTATAAACTAAAAAAAATCAAAGAATAAATATAATAATTATTTTAAATAAAATTAATTATAAATATTAAATATATTAGGTTCACTTTATTTGTATATTTTTTTAAATTGTTTTTACCCTTAATTAAGCAATTTTCATTTTACCGTGATAATAAATATTTACTATAGTTACTATTCATGTTGTTTAAAAATTATGCTGACATTATTACTTAATATTAATTATGATGATTCCAAATATGGAATCCATTTTATGAGAATAAACTCATAGAGGTGGAAGAATTTAATTTAAATTAAAAACTACAAGCATGATGGAAAGCGACCTTCCAAAATATACATTTTTTTAGGAAATGATTATTTTTACTTAACTCTATAACTAGAAATCATTACTTTTAATCCTAAAAATAAACATATATAGAATTCTAATAAAAGTATTATTTAAATAAAATTAATTGAATTAAATATAACTAAACAATACTTATATTAACTTGAAATTGAATTTAAAAAATAATTGTTAATTAAAATTAAATAATTTATCGATATAAATGACAATTTTACAAAAAAGGTGTTTTAACTAATAAAAAATTCGATGTTTTATTAAAACTCCAAAACACACTCCCAAAATTAATTTTTATATGATGATATCGATAATTTAGTTCATTTTTTCAAATAAATTTTCATATTAATTTAGAAAATAATTATAATATTTTTTTTATAAAAATAAAGAAAAATAATTTTTTGAAGAAAACATATTTTTAATAACTAAGAGGTGTTAAAATAGTTTTATAATTATCTATTAAAAATATATACAATATGTATTGAAACGATATTAATATATTTCATAATGTAGTTATTCCTACTAATATCCGTATATTTAATGGAAATGTTTAAAAGATCATATTTAAATAATCATTATTTGTTCGGGATTAGTGTTATTTATCACATATACTATTGAACACAATTTTTTATTTTAAAAACATAGGGTGTTACACATACCATGAATAAATTCTTATGAAACCAACTTCCTATCATGGGTCATACCAAGAGAAAACACTTATGAAACCATCTTGTTTTCTTAGGTTATACTATGATGAAATTATAATGAACTTGTCTCTTTTCCACAAGTTATGATATGGTGAAATGATTAAGATACCAATTTCATTTTATGGGTTAAGATATGATAAATATTTATGATCTTCTAGCACATGTAGTAATTATTTCATTATTTGATGGGTGGGACCGATACCTCCATCCTTTTAATTGGGTAATGATTTATAACTCATGATATGGACATGATTGGAATTAGGAGTAAACATAGTTTAGTAATAAAGGGATAAAATGGGAAGTGAATCGGGTTGGAATGGAGAGTTTACTTTGTTTAGTAAAGGACTTTGTCTGCTATGATTTATATTGTTGTGAGTCTTCACTAATATGAAAAATAATTTTCTATGCATATATTTCTATCATAAATTCCATGTAATACTCTCTCATAAATCATTTTATTTGATTCCATTATGAATCATGTATTTTGAAATTCCAATATTTTTTCCATGATTCCAGATTGTGATATCAAATATGTAGGGTATTCATTTAAAATGTTATGATCATGAGGTCATACCCTTATGTTCATGTTGTGATTATTTATCTTCTTTCTTTACCCTTTCTAAGAATATGAGCACACCCATTCTTATGATTCCTATCCCCAGGATATGAAGAAATGTATTGTGTACGATATGTCTGTGAAGGGTTCTTGTTTGAAAGAACATAGTTGTGGTTTATGTATCTATATTATGGACCAGTGTTCATGTTTCTAATTTTCTAAAGACACTAGAATATTATGTTCCTCAGGAGTGGGTTTCTATAATGTAATATATATTCCAAAAAAATGATGTAATGTCTATGTTTGTTAATCCTGGGTCACTATAGTTGGTCTTAGTGGATAGGTTTTGTCCAAATTTTTAATGTAGGATGAGAAAACATTACTAATATCCTTAATGACGTGTTTAAGGATATGTATAAGGAGGAGTAAAAGTATAGGAAGATGTACCAAAAGTTTTGAATGGATTGAGAAAGTGGTAACCAAGAAATGCCTCCTTGTCTAGATACTATATGTGGGTGTGGACCCAACATATATGTATATAGAGGTAAAACCAAAAAAACACCATATTGATCTACACTTGATCGATAATTGGTGCATGACAATGGGCCTTTCTATAAAAAGTGTTTGACACTCCTTGCTGATATGATTTATAAATTCACAAACTCTTAACAAAAAATGATGAAGCATTTAAATATATTATGACTAAGATTAACCTTAGATAATCCTAAGGTTCCATATATTAAATACTTTTTTTCCATGATTTAGTAACCCAATAAATGATTTTTTAATATTAAGTTATTCCTCACTATGATTATTGTTTAATACTCTATGCTTTTTGGTTTTTGACAATGGATAGTACCTAAAGGAACCATGTAAATATTGATTATGATGAAAAATTAAATGAATTTACTAATAAGAATCGAAGTGTAATGGGATATAGAATGGAAAATATATTTTCTATGATCACAAAACAATATTTATCTCTTTATCATGTTGGAATTTCAAATAAACATAGGAGGGAACAACATTCCTATGAGTCCTTCATAAGGAAAAATCCCCCTTCTTTAAATGGGTATAACGATACACTAGTTTAAGAATAATGGATCAATACCACTAAAATTATTTTTTCATTTATTTAGTGTTTAGGATATGAAAAATTCATTTTTCCTATATACTATTTGTATGGTGAAGTAGATCAATTGTGTAAACCTCTCAAGAATATGAGGAAACATGATAAAATTGAATCCATGGTTTGTGATGAGTTTAAGAAGTTATTTATCAATTATTACATTCCTAAAATTCTTCATTTTAAGGTAGAGAATACATTTTTTGAGGTATGGGAAAAGGATGATGAATCTATTTGTACATATGGGGAAAATTTTACAAGACCTTTGAGGTACACTTCCAGTATTATCATCCAACCTGAATGTAAGGATGATCAATTATTATCTGGCTTAAAACCAAGTGTTAAATGGGTATTAGATATAAGAGAATTCAATATTTATGAATATATTGTTCTATGTAAAATAAAGTTTAAAATGTGGGTTGGAGTTATATATAAAATCATGGTTTTTACAGGATAATAATGATGGATTTCAAATGAAAATATAAGAACTATAGAGTGAAGGAGATGATATTTCTTTTATTTTATAAGTGTGGGAAGAAGCATGAGAGAAATTTCCTTAGGGGGAAATTAATTTTATTATTTTTGTAATGAATTTTGATTAGGAAATTTATTTTTGAAGTGATGGGATGAAGTTAGATAATGATGGAAATAGAGAAAATACTGCATAGAATGCAGCCCGACACTTATGTGCTTCAAGTGTATGGAGAAAGGGAATTATGTTAACCAGTGCCAAAAATCAAGGGTTAATGACGATGATCGATGCCAACAACCTGTTAAGATGAGGGAAATAGGGAAATATCATGTGATAACTATTTCAAATGTGGGTTATGATAACGATGTGGTGAAATGTACACTTACCATCCACTCTAGATGTATCAACCCAGGTGCTTATAAAATATTTTATTTTCATTCAAGAATTAAATATTAATTTTCATTAAAAATATATAATGAAATAATTTATATTTATTGAAATTAAGGGATATATAATAATATAATAGTGACCACATATATATAAGTATATATAGAAGTTATTATTTTATTAGTGAAAATATTATATATTTATATCTTGTAATAAATCAGTAAATGTTTTACAAATGATTAATTATGTTTTGGTAATTTAGTAAAATAGAAATTTTTATCCATAATTATATAATTAATATACTAATTTAAAATTAAAATTTAGTTTCATAAAATATATTCATAAATTACTATTTTCTTGTCTTCTGATTATAAGATAATTTTATTGGAACTTAATTAATTTCTAAAATATTATAAAATTGGTTATAATTTTAAAATTTGTATTTATAAAATAGATGATGCCTTTAATTAAAAATTATATTTCTCATATTTAGAATATTATGTTCATAAAATTCAGTTAATTATTGAATTATATATTTCGGAAAATGGTATGCTTTAATTTTTTATATTTTTCTAAAGTAGTAGAATTGTTAGTGAACCGTGAAATACAATATTTTATGGTGTATATATATTATAAGTCAAATACACTATTCCTCAATTCGTAGATGATGTAACCACAATAATATCAAACTAATATTAATTATTTTATCATATTTAGTTTTATTTACTGATCTACTCAATGTGTTGATCGAAAATAATTAACTAATGAATTTAATAATTAGAAAACACCCATGTCCACAACTATAAATACCACCCCTCACCACCTATTCTCCTCAAACATCAATGCCTTACAGATTATTTAACTTATTCCCAATTCCTATCCCAATAAAATACCCCACATCCATGAACTGATTTTATCATAAAAAGGATAGAACCAATGACCTTAATGAGGTTCTCAAGGAGAAGAAGTTCAAGTGGTTAAATCTTCTTTCATTTTCATTTATTTTCTTTTCAATTTAATTTATTTTCTTATTCACTCCAAAAATCCCTCATCCAAGTGACATGAAAACACATGTATATTAAATATATTGTAATTTAATTTTTTTAATGGAATTCCCATAATCAAAACTCTCCTATTATCCTCTTAATATAGAAAATTAATACATCGCCCGTGACGTGTCTATTCACCGCCTTCATGGACGTTGAATTTTCATTTTCATTGCCACATTCAGGGCCAGTCAAAAACCATTATTATGATTAAAAAAATTAATATCTATATTATAATTTTGTAAAAGTTCATGAACTAATTTATAGAAATAACATTAAATAAAACAAAACTAGTTTTTGATGGTTGGAAAACCCCACCAAAAATGATCCAAACTTTTATCATTAATATTTTATCTAATAAATCATCCTCATATCATAAAAAAATATATTTTATCATTTCAAATTCTGGAATCATATTGACAAAATTTTATTCCACTTATGCATCTTTTATTCCGATTGAAAAAAAACATTAATGATGAACCAACAATGGAAATGATGAAACAAATGAACCTAAAACAATGAAAATAACAAAATATTATTAATAAATGGTTGGAAATATGTTATATTATGGAATTATAAATATTAATATGGTTATTTAATATAATAATAACACCCTTTAAACCATTATATAGGAGGCATGAACACATCTGATGTAAGACAAACCCAAGGTAATGTGATTTTCTTAAAAATAATCTTTTATTGTTCTATTTTTTCAACATTCAAAAGGAATCTTCTTATGATGAAAGTGCTCAAGTTTTATGATTATGTTTGGGTTCTTGGGTATTATTTATGATTAATATTGGGAACTATATCTCCCTATAATGCATTGGGTATGTTTATATTGGAAGGCAACTGTACGGTTACACTAAGTGTAATTGTGCTGGTTACACCATAAGGTGGTGGTGAAGGTTACATCATTAGGCATTCATGAGGGTAACATTGTAAGGTATCCATGAGGGATAAAAATCAAATGGTATTCATGAGTTTTAAAACTCTAATTATCTAATTTTTCATGTTACATATATGGTTCTTTATGTTATCTATGTTTTATGGATATCTATTGTTTTTTAAGAGTAACTATATGATACTTTATGGGTGAAAATTACGTCTTTACAAAAATTATTTCACATGTTTATAAGTATACATGGAATGGATATTCATTTTATGTTATATACCTTACTTATTTTTTTTCACATCCCATGTTTTCAAATGTTTTTCACAAGTTTTATGGATTTGGAAGAGAAAAGAAGAAGCCAAGATGAATGGAATGAAAACTTTTATGAGGAGAACTCATAGTTTACTAAAAACATTTTTATTATGGATTAAATGGATAAGATTTTATTAGTATACAATTTCTATTCTTATGAGTTGATATGTATTAATTATTCCTTAATTCTATAAAACTATAAATCAAAAATACCATTGGGAATGTAATAAGTGTATTCTAGTTGAATTAACTAGATTTTATAATGTTAAAGGGTGGGTCCTTTGAAATTATATCCAAATGTTGTTTAGATAACCATAGGGTTTGGATGATGTTAATAAAATATGATAAATTATTTTTACATTATGGTTATTTTGAAGTTATTTAGAGTTCAATTATAACCATGTTTCTTCATCTAATATATATATGCTCATAATTGTTTTTTGTAGATGAAACCTTGAAGATGAAGTAGGAAGGCACCGAGAGGATGATATCATTATAAATATAAAAACTAGAATAGTTGTAATATTAATTGAGTAGTTTGTGATAGTAATGGATAATTGTTTGCAGTCTATAAATGGTGGTGACACCCATACCAGAGAACATCTAGAGACACCACAAAATAATATGATGATAGTGGAACATTTTATAAGGAAACACCCTCCTTCTTTTAGTGGATCTTCTGACCCATTGGTAGGTGAAGGGTGTATTAAATCCTTTAAACGATATTTTATATTATTGGGTGTTCATATAATCAGTATGTAAGTCTTGATATTTATCATTTTTAAGGTCAATTAGACCAGTGGAAATCAATGGTCAAGAATATCATAGACGACAAGGAGATTGAATAATTAGAATGTGATGAATTTAAGAATATTTTCATTGAAAAATATCATCCAAAGGTGGTTCCCCATAATATATAAAATCAATTCCTTCAATTGAAACAAATAGATATATATTCAATAGACATTTATAATGAAAAATTAACCTGATTAGAAAGGTATTCACAAATATTTTTGATGATCTCGATAGTAAAATAAATAATTTTTACTCATGATTTAAGACAAGATATCCAAGGTAATTGTATTCCCATTTATTCAAAATTTATGAGAAACTTGTTTGGTCTATTGAGAGGGTAAAAATTTTGTTTTCTGATGATCACATGATATTTTAAAATAAGCATAATAAGACATCCAAATGTCATGGAATGGGAAATAATAAATCAAATAAATCTAAACATCTGAATGTAGTGTTTAATGTTTGTGGGAAGTTTAGTGAAAAGAACCCATGGGAATGACAAAAAATATATATTAAGTGTTTCCAATGTTGTAAGATTGGAATTATGTCTTGATATTTGAATAAAAAAGAATATAGTGATGGTATGGTTAATTTTGATAATAAAAGTTTAAAGTGCATTCAATGTGGTGAGATGTGGATTTATGAAAAAACCCAAAAAAAGAAAGATTTTAATGATGGAGATCTACTATATTATAATTAAAATGTGTAGTGAAATCTTTTGGGACTACATTAGTATATGTTGGGCTATCCAATGAAGTTATATCAGGTACTTTTTTTGTTTACCCATCTTTTTCTATTTTATTGTTTGATATGGGGTCTACAATTTTCTTTATTTCTAAGATTTTTTTTTATAAATTGGAAATTTCACATCAAGAAATGAAAATAGAACATATAGTAGAAAAGGGGAAATATTATTGCAGAAATAAATTATAAGAATCTTCATATTATTGTCTATGGAATGAAATTCCAACAAACCATGTATTTTTTTCTAGTGTTTGATTTTATTATGGGTATGGATTTTCTTTCTCTTTATCGTACTAAAATTTATTTTAGTTTAAAAGGATTTTTCTTAGAAAGTGATTTAGTTTGTATACCAAAATGAACCCATACTATTCATAATATATCAGGAATATGAAAAACTATTAAAATATGGAAATAAAATTTATCTTCAAAATATTGTTTAAAACAAGTGAACTATTAATATTAAAGATGTATTAGTGGTCAATGAATAATTGGATTTTTTTTCTAATGATTTTCCAAGAATTATACCTGATCAAGAAGTTTACCTTTCTATTGACTTAGTTCCTGATGCAAGACAATTTAAAACCCCCCTTATTGAATGGCTGAAGTGGAACTATTAGAATTTAAAAAATTGTTGTAGGAGTTTCTTGATAATTGTTTCATTCATCCTAGCACTTCACCATGAGGTTCTCCTTTTTTGTTCATTAAATATAAGTATTGTTCCATGGGACATTACCTAGATTATAGACCTTTGAATAAAAAGTCTATTAAGAATAAGTATTTAATACTACATATCAATGACTTATTTTATCAGCTCCAAGGAGATCAATATTTTTCCAGGATTGACTTGAGATCCAGGTAAAATAAGTAGAAGGTGGAGGAGGATTATATTCTTAAGAAAGTGTTATGAACTAGATATTAGAATTATGAGTTTTTTTCTATTCCCATTGTCTTCACAAATGATCTTACTATATTTATGGATCTTATGTATATAATATTTTAAAAATTTTTCAATAACTATTTTGATGTTTTTATTTATGATATATTGGTGTTTTCAAATTTTTATGAAGATATAGAAAAACCTCTAAGTATTTTCCTAAGAACTCTCAATGTAAATAATAAATATGGAAAATTTATAAATTATGATTTTTTGTTGCAACATATTTCTTTTCATAGAAACATTATAAATAATGATGGATTATCAATTGATCCCACCAAAACAGAACTATTTGCTAAATGGGTGAGATCTATAAATTTTATTGAGGTTTATAGTTTTCTTCTGTTAGCAGGCTATTATCGATGGATATTTAAAAAATTACATGGTTAACTATCCCACTAACAAAGTTAAAATAAAAAGGGGTTAATTTTATTTGTATATAAGAATGTGATGTTTTTTTCAGGAGCTTATAATATGATTGGTGAATTCTCTAGTTTTAGCCATGCCTTCCAGAAATTGTGATTTTTTTTCAACTACAATGAATCTTCAATGAAATTTCATGGTTGTGTTTGGATGAACAATGATCAGGTAACTGCATATGCATTAAAATGACTAACACCTCATGAGCTTAATTATCCCACACATGATATAGAATTACAAACATAGGTTTTTCTATTTAAAAATATTGTAGAATCATTTATATGGATCAAAATGTGAAATATATATTGAAAATAAAAGTATTATGTATATATTGACTCATAAGTAATTGAACATGAGGTAGAGAAGATGGATTAAACTTTTACATGATTTTGATTTAATGATCAATTACCATTGTGGAAAAGAAAATAAATTTGTGGATTCCTTGAGTCTAAAACAACATACATCATTAACCATTTTACATTTGGAATATGACACCTTTGATTATGATTTGATGAATTTTTGATTGGAATTTGTTGGTGTGAAAATTCCTCTATTTTTTATGGTTTTAGTATAGTAATATCTATCAAAATTAATTAATTAGTGGAATAAGGAAGACAATGAGTTATAAAAAAAGGTAGAATTGGTGAAAAATGGTAAGTTTATAAAATTAAATGTTGATAAATATTGTATTTTTAGATTTTGTATGAGTTTATGTGTGCCTTCTAATTCACAGTTGAAGGAGTTGTCATGTGGATCTCATGTATCTTCGCTTTTAGTTCATCCTGGAAGCCCTAATATGTACAAATACCATTACGAGTATTACTGGTTGGATGGAATTAAAAGAGATATATTTTATTTTATAATGAAAATTTTCACTTTTCAATAAGTTAAATATGAGAGAAAACTACCAAGGGGGATTTTTTTAGCCTTTTCCAGTGCTAGAGTGGAAAGGAGAAAATATATCCATGGATTTATTTGCAGGACTACCAAAGGATTCTATAGGTAGTGATTCTATTTGGGTTATTGTTGATCGAATGACTAAATCTACACATTTTTTTATTTTCTAGATACTATGTCTTTAGATCATCTTTCTTGAATTTTCCTAAAAGAGATAGTCAGGGTATATAGAGTTCAGATATCCTTTTTATCTATCCATGATCATAGGTCCACTTCCATCTATTGGAAAGGGCTTCAGTAGACATCAAGAACTGAATTAAATTTCAGCACAGACTTTTGTCCCCAATCTGATGGACAGACATAAAGAAGAAATCAGTCTATATAAGAAATGTTACATAATTGTTCAATGTATTATCAGAGAATATGAGAGAAACATATTTTTAGCTGTGTTTTATTATAATAAATGCTTTCATTCTAGTATAAAAATGACACATTTTGAGGCATTATATGGAAAGTGTTGTCAATCTCCACCATTTTGGGATGAATTTTGGGAAATCAAGGTGATGGGACCAGAATTAGTAGAGGATGTGTCTGATAAATTCCATATGATCCAACAATATATGAGGATAGTTAATAATATGAAGAAAAGTGATTCAGATAATAGGAAGAATGAATTTTCTTTCCTGATAGGTGATCAAGTTTTCCTTAAAATCTCTCATTGGAAAATGTTTATGCATTTTTCAATGAAAGGAAAACTAATTCCATGATTCATTAGACCTTATGAAATATTAGATAATGTTACACTAGTTTCCTATTGATTATCATTGACTTTGATTTAATCTCTGGTACATAATTTTTTTCATGTTTTGAAGTTAAGAAAGAATATCTCAGATTAATCCCATGTTTTGAACCAAGAATTAGTTCAGCTGGATTAGAACCCTTATTATGAGAAAAATAATATTCATATTCTTTATTGTTGAGAGAAATTGTTGTGTAATAAAGTAATTCATCAGGTTATGGTTTTTTTGATAAACCACATTGTTGAAGAAGCAACATGTGAATGTGAAAATGTAATGAGGGAACAATTTCCTCACTTGTTTAATAAGAAACAAAAATTACGAGGAAACCATTTCTAGATAGTGGGGAGAGTGCAACAACCCATGACGTTACAAAATAGTTTGTTTTCATTATTGAATTAAATAACTAAATTCATTATAAATTTATAATGAAATAAAAAATATTTATAGAAACTAAGGAATCTATACTAATTGAATATTAACCTCACATATTACTGTATAAATAAAAATTATATATTTTATTAGTGAATATAAAATATATTTATATCTTAGAATATGTGAATAAATGTTATAAAAATGAAAAAATAATTTCTCGTATGTTTTTTAAATAAAAATGTTTATATAAAATTTGATAATTAATATAATGATTTGAAAAAATTTATCTTTATAAAATAGATTCATAAAATAATGTTTTTTTGTCTTGTGATTATACGATAACTTTATGAGACATTAATTAATTTTTCAAGGTGTTCTAAATTCAATGATAATTTTAAATTGGTATTTTTTTAATAAATGATGATTTTAATTAAATATTAAATTTATCATATATAGAAAATTATTTTCATAAAATAGAGTTCATTATTTAATTCAAAATGTTTAAAAATGGCGAGGCTTAATATATGGTAATTTTTTAAAAATAGTTGAATTTTTGGTGAAAAGTGAAACTAGGTAATTTACGATATCTATACATTATTTGTTTAATACACTATTAAATAAATAATATTTGATATATGAACCATTATATATAACTAATATTAAATATTATAATATATAATGTGATAATTCTCAAACTATTCATAGTCTTGAACCAAAATAATAATCTAATAAATAAAATAATGACAAAACACCTCTCTACCCAACTATAAATACTACCCCTCACCACCTATTGTAATCACACCTAAAATACTTCTAAATTGATTAATTTATGCCTAATTCCATTCCCAAGACTCTTCCCCATATTCAAATATATTCTAGTATCTCCAAAAGGCCAAAACCAAGGGCCTTATGGAGGTTCTCAAGGGGAAGAAGTTCAAGAGGTAGAATCCACTTTCAATTTTCGCAATTTTATTCCCAATTTGTTTTCTTTTATTATTCTCTATTTATAACCCTTAATTAAAGTGAAATGATAAATATATTATCATAAAAATACTATAACATTATTTTTTTATTGTAATTTCCATCATTAAACCACCCCTCTTCTCATTTTATTCTAGAAAATGAAATCACCATCCGTGACATGTCGATTCATAGCCTTCGTAGATGTCGTATTTTAATTTTCCTCTACCGCCTTTAAGGATGGTTAAAAAATGATTATTATGGAAAAAATAATAATATTTATATTATAACATTTATAATGTTTGGGAACTAATTGATATACATAACATTATATTAAATTAAACGAATTTGTGATAGTCTGAAAACCCACCAAAAGTGAACCAAAATTTTATCAATAATGTTTTATGTAATGAATCATCCACATATCATAAAAAAAATAATATATGGTGTAATTTATAATTCTGGATGCATATTGACACCATTTCATTCCACTTCTAGAGTTTTACTTCCACTCAACATGAAAATCCATATTTAATAAACCATTTAAACTTTGAAATAGATGCACATGAAATAATGGAAATAAAAAAAATTATTAATAAGTGGGTAGAAAGATGTTATAATAAGGAATTATAAATATGAATATGTTTTTTCAATATATTAATAAAACTCATTAAACCATTATACAATATTTTTGATCATGTTTGAGGTAGGATGAACCTAAGGCAAGGGACTTTTCTTTAAAAATCCTATTTTAAATTTATATTTTTACAAAATTCAAAAGGAATGTTTTCAAGATGAAAGTGTTCATGTTTTATAATTATGTTATGGTTCTTGGAAATTTTTTATTATGAATGGTTGGAACTATATCTCCCTAAAATGAATTGGGTTTTTTATATTGGAGGTCAATCGTATGATCACTCTAAGTGCAACGATGATGGTTACACCATAAGGTAGTCATGAGGGTAACATCATAAGGTAGCCATGAGGGTTGCATTATTAGGTAGTCTTGAGGGTTAAAAATCATATGGTAGTTGTAAGTGTTATAATTCAATGTAATTAATTCTTTAATTTTCCTATATGGTTTTACTTATGTTTTCTTTGTTTGCTTTGTTTTATAGAAATCTCTGGTTTTCAAAAAGTAAATATATGATACTTTATTGGTATGAAGTAAAACTTTTCTAAAATTATTTCACATATCTATAAGTATTCAAGGAATAATGTATCTATTACTTTTATTCCCCTTAATGATTTCTTATGCTCATCCTATGTTTTAAAAATTTATCCATGTGTTTTAAGGATTGGTAAGAGAATAGAATAGAACAAGTTGAATTTTTGGAAAAACTTTCATGAAGATGAATCCAGTTTTATTAAAATATTTTTTATTATGGAATAAATAGAAACTATTTTAGTTCCATACAATATTTATTCTTGTCGATTGATATGTATAAATTATGTCCGAATTATCATAAACTATAAACTGAAATGATCTTTAGAAATGAAATAAGTGTATTCTAGTTGAATTAACTAGATTATTTATTGTTAAAGGCCAGGTCTTTATACTAGAACTACAAATGTGTTATTTTAATCTATATCATCCCCTTAATTTATATCTCAATAATTTTATAAGGGAATAAAGATTCTTCCAAAATTATTAAATTTGGAATTACCAATAAAAAACCTTGATGGTATAATGATCACATATTTAGTATTTGATTCGTATTTAGTTGATATTTGTGGTATTTATCTTCCCAAAAATATTTTCATTATTCCTTTTTTTTCATCCTTTGTTTGGATTGGATTTCTATACATAAATCCAACATTAATTTTTTAGGAAGGGAATCCATGTGTTATATTCCAAACTGACCTATGATTATCTATCAATGTGTTGATAATTTTAATATTTTAATAATATCCCAAACATTTTATGGGTCTGAAATCCCATTCAGTATGGGTATTTATCTCAATGGTTTGGGAGAAAATTTACAACAATGATATGCCTATTATACAAGAATTTTTTGATGTATTTTTGAATAATCCTCTTGTCTTCCACAAAAGCATGAAGTTAAGTTCTCAATAAAACTCATATGTCATGTCATAATAATTTCAATGAATCCCTATTGAATATCCCCAATTGAGTTTTATGAATTAAAGATGAAACTCAATGAAAACCTTGATAGGGGATTTAAGTTGAAAACATTTTCACCTTGGGGTGAAGCAATTATATTTGTTAAAAATAATGATTGACCAATGTAATTCTGTATTGAATATCATGAGTTAAACAAGATCATCATCAAGAATAATCATCCTCACCCTCATATTAATTACATATGTGATCAACTGTGTGGAGCTCAATACTTTTCCAAGATTGACCTTTATTCTCAAAATCATCAATTGATTATCAATAAATAGGATATAAACAAGATGATATTCCATACAACTTAATAAAACTATTAATATATATTGATTCCATTATTTCTTATCAATTCCCTAGCTATCATCACGTATTTAATGAATAGAGTATCTAGATATTAACATTATTAGTTTTTTTTAGTAATTATAAATAATATTCTTATCCACACGAAGCGAAATGTGGAGAATTAAGTCCACTTGAGAATTTTACTAAAGACCCTAAGGTAAGGTATATTATATTAAAAATTATAATTTTTGAATTCTAGAGACTAATGGATTTATTTCAGGGCCACAAAATATCAACAGAGGGTATATCAGTAGATCCATCAAAGATGGTGGCTATTGAATGTTGGCCCGGGCCAACCATATTGACTGGGATCTATATTTTATTGGTTTAGCATGATATTATCAACAATTTTTAGATAATTTTTAATGAATATATAATAATATAACCATGTAAACTAATAAAGGATCCAAGTACCCTTGGATAGATGAATTTGAGGAAAATTACATGTAATTGGAGAGAAGGTCAATTAATGCACATGTGATTACATTACCTTGTACTGAATAGGGTTTTTTAATATATAGTGATGAATCCAAGAAGGTATTTTTATGTTTTATTATACATAGTGTAATTTTTATAGATTATGCCTCCTAAAAATGGATATTAATGAGAAAAATTACCCAACTCATGATTTGGAGTCATCTGTAGTAATATTTCATTACAGATACAGAGGAATTATATTTATGGAGAAAATTTTGATACATATATGAATAGTAATAGTTTAATGTATATATTTACTCATAAATAATAGATCATGTTCCAATGAAGATGGTAAGAACTGACTAAGGATTATTACTACTCAATACATTTCCACCCTAGGATAGAGAACAATGTGGTTTATCACTTTAGTCAAAAATAATATCTTATATATGATGATAATCACAAAAGATCCAATATTTCTAGATTTTCAAATGATTTATCTAGAAATCAAGATGGAAGGAGAAAAATATTATCTTTCCAATTTTATTTTTCAACCATCTATCAAATAGAAGATTAAATAGGCAAATAATAAAGATGTAGAGAAAAAAAAGATGGTTAGAAATGTTATTTTGTTTAACATTGATCACAATGGAATGATAATGTACTGGAGGATTTTAATTGTTTCAATCATACTATATATGAAGAATGAGTTGTTAGATTAAGGTCATAGTTCTTCATTCTAAATTCTTCTGGGAAGTATGAAGATGTATAGAGATTTGAAATAATAGTTCTGATGGGATGGAATGAAGAGAAATATCATAGAGTATTTATCCTGGTGGTTCATATGAAAAAAATATAAGGTTAAAAGACAAAATTCTAATGGGATCTTGGAACCATATCACATACTATAATGGAAATGGTAGAACATAACTATGGATTTTTCATTGGAATCCCAAAACCATTAAGGGGAATAATGATATATTCATCGTAATTGATGTCCTTACTAACTCTGAAAAATTATTCCCTGTTGGAGAATTATTTCCTCTATATCAACTTTCTAAAATATAAGGAAGTGTTAATGTTTCATGAAGTACCACATTCCATTTTATTTTATTGGTATCTGAGGTTTACCTCAATATTTTAATGAAGATGTCAGCAATACCTTGATATGGGATTGAGTTTCATCACTTTTTATCATCCATATATGGATGTCCAGTCTAAAATAACGATTCAAACACTATAGCATATGTTATGATGTTTTTTGTTGGTTTTAAAAGTTGGTTGGGATCAAAACCTTACTCAAGTTGTTTTTTAAATAGCATTCACTCAAGAATTAATATGGATCCTTATAAATATTTATATGGGAAAAAATATAGATCTCCAACACGATGGAGTTAATTATCAGAAAAAAAGATGTTGGGTCTTAATATAGTTGACGAAATGGAAGAAAGAGTCAGATCCATTTAGTGGAACATCATGTCATCTTAGAGTTGACAGAAATGTGTTTCTAATAATAGATGATGTGAGATAGAATTTAATTCAGTGACAAAGTGTTTCTATAAATTTCTATATGGAATAATGTTATGATATTTAGGAAGAAAGGGAAACTAATCCCCTAGTATATCAGATCCTTTGGAATTATAGATCATATTGGGATGGTATCCTATTACATTGAACTTCCACCATACCTCTATCAAGTCCACCATGTCTTCCATGTATCTATCCTGAGGAAGTACATACTCAACCCTTTATGTGTACAGGTCATGGAGGTTGTAGTACTAGGTAAATATATTCCTTTTGAAACACAATCGGTGGAGATTATGCATCATTTGAAGAAAGATCTATAAAACAAGACACATAACATGGTAAATTTTTTTGTGGATAAATTACCAATTTAATGAATATACAAAGGAACATGAGTATTTTATGAGGAAAAAACTATCCCCATTTTTTTATCATATTGATGAATTTCAAGGGGGAAATTCATTTTATGGTGTGGGGGGTGGTAGAATTTGACAACTTTGAGTTTTTTTGATTTTTTTAAATTTAATTAAATTCATTTCAAGGATTGAATTACACACAACCCTGTGTTATCTTTCACTATATGCAAAAATCGTTTATATTGTATGACACACGACATTGAGGTTTAACAAAACCTTAACATATTAAAGATATATTCAATTAAAATCGATAGTTATAACCTAGCCATTATACATAAAAAAATAAATTTTAATATCTAATTCTTAAAATATTAATAAAAATAGTTTTAGATAAATGAATGATATTGATAACAAACTATATAATTTTTGTTAATGTCTTTATTCATTTTAAAAAATTATTCTTCCCAAAGAAATGATTCTTATCTCATTTTTGAAAAATAATTAAACTAATTTTTGAAACTTTTTGGAAATTAATTTGTCAAAATAAAAATAATTTTTTAATTCATATTGTCAAAATAATCTTATGGTTAATTTTTGTGATTTCTTAGAAAATTTTCATTTTAGGGTTAATAGTGAAAAATACTGAGTATTAATTAAAAACTGCCTTTTGATTCATTTATTAAAAAATTTATATATAATATTAATTTTGTTTTAATTTATTTTGATTTAAAAAATACATCTATTAATCCAATTTAGTTAAATGAAATAAAATTTATATTGAAATTGAAAATAAAAAAATTGCAATCTTTTGATCAATTTATGTATTAAATCATTCTTTCTAATCACATTTGTGAGTTTAATTTTAAATTATTATTTTTTTAAAAATTATTATGATAATTTAGAAAAAAATATTTCCCTTTTTTAATCATCATAATATATAATTTTTATTACGTTCAACGTAAATTTTTACCTAAGTGATTAGTGAAATAAATTAAAATTAATTACAATGACTAAGGTAAAATAAAGTACATTGTGGTTAAACATAGAAGATAATGTGTAAAAATAACCCAATACATATAAAAACCATTTTATGGAAATATTTAGACACTATAATATCTAAATTAATAATTTAACCAATTGCTACAATTTTTAAATATTCAATAATTTGGGTGTAATTCTTTCATTCAATGATTTACAAGTATTCATTTAACTCCTTGATAAATGGACACCCCCACTTCCCCACACTTCACACTATGAAAACCAATTGGATCTACCATTAAATATAAAAAAAACTTCTTAACATATTTAATCTCATCCAAGAAGCCTTAATTTAGGCTTAAATATAAATAGGTAAGGCCTTTGGTGCAAAACAAAAGGAGCACCCGAAGAGAACAAAACATTCATCAATGGCCATTTTTGTTTCATTTCATTCTAAAACATATTAAATATTTTTTATACAATTATTATATAATAAAATAAATATATTACATATAATAATCTGTTTTTGTGATATGTGTATGACCATAAACAAAACACACTTCCATCAAATGGTTTAATAAATTGTTGTTCGTGTGTACAGAGGACTATCGCCTTAAAAATTAATATCGTTTATTCTTACATTACAACATTTCATGGTTGGGAATAATAATAGTAATACTATTTCAATATGTTATATATGATATTTATAATGTAAGTATTATTCTTTTATTTTTATAAAAACATTATTTTATGCATTCAATTTTGTGGGAATAAAATAATTTTTTCTATGAGTACGGTGGACTACCGCCTCATGATGTGATGTGATTAAATCACTCTATGCATCGAATGTTTTCAGGATAGATTTATTAAAAATATGGGATATATATGAAACAAAAATTATTATTTAATTATAATTTTCACATATGTTTCTTTCTTTTTATCCAATAACAATGCATAAACAACGCTAATGCGTACATATGACCTACCATCTCCATAAACAGTGTATTTCATTATCTATTTCTATTTTCTACAGATTATTAAAAACAAATTTATAATGAATATATATTATATTTATATAATTATTATCATTATTGGTAATAATAAATAACAATTATAGTAAGATAATCTAAAGTATAACAAAATCCAAACTTTGATGACAAACAAATATATTATTACCTGAAAATGTATCATTAACCTGAAATAGTTAATAAATTAGTAATAAATGGTCATAAAAACATATATGGTATCAAATATATGAATATAATTATTTAATAATATTATAATAAAATGATATTTAATATAAAAGATTTTTTAATGAGTCCCATAGAAGTCAGGACATAGTGTAAGGTATATTCATATCACTTTTTAACTTTTATGAGACACATTCAAGGATCACGACTTATTTTGTATGGATTGGAAACAATGTACATGAATTTATATTATGAATATTATAATAAGAATAATTATTTATTAAATATCCATTTTTGTATCTCATTTTCATGGGTTTTATGGTTAAAATGTTATCAAAGTCTTATGTGAATTTTGTCTCAATATTCACTATTTGAGACGTATGTTTTATATGCACCAGCTATATTCCATTAAAAGGATTATATATAGACCCTTTTTTATGTAATATCAAGATCATAATAAACCTATTTATATTTAATGTTTTGTTGTATGTTATTCCTTCATGGAGATTCTGAATCAATGTTACCAAAGTTGTTAAGATTTTACATTACAATCTCATTGTTTAACGGAATTATTTATGATTAAGTATCTGATGCTGAAATATCATGTTCTACCTCTCAATAATTCCCATGAATTTTATTCTCCACTTATAATTAATTATTTATTCATATAATTTTTCAATTTTTCTACTCTTTGGTACTTAATTTAATTAATAATTTTTTTATGAAAATTTAACTTTATTTATCTCTTTAGTCAGAAAACTAATTTTAATAAAAACCATGCTTTCTATAAATTATTTAATTTTTTTATTAATATATTATGATTTTATTAAAATTATTTTATACTCTTTTTATTTTTTTAAAAAATAATTGAAGTGAATCTTCTTGTTGTTTTCGAAAAAAATTCCCATTTTGATTTTACATAAATGTGAACAGAACCTTCATTTGAACATGTATGGCATGATTTTTTTTTTAAAAATCATGAAAAATAATTACTTCAAATATTAATTTATATTTTTTCTATATTATTTTCAAATAAAATGGTTTCATACATTATTTATGTTTTATAATATGTTTTTTTATATGATGAAATGATAATTTCCATAAAAAATGATTTAAAAAATATTCAAAATTATTTTGCGTCAAAGATTACATCTGTTTGTGTTAATTGTTCTTTTATAGGGATATGATAATAGAATAAAATTCATATTCATTCATTGAATGTTTTATGTTTTTTTGGATTCATGTTTATGAAACATGCTTCTATTTCATGGGTTATACCATGAAGAAATACTTATGGAACCAACTTCTTTTCGCAGGTTATACATTGATAAAATGAATATGAAACCCACTCATTTTCATTTTTTATTCTATTATGAAATGATTATTAAAACAATACATACTTCATGGTTATGATATAATAAGATTCATATGATTCCAATTTAATTTCATGGGTTATGATATGATGATTTTTTATGATGTTCTGGCATACATATATATGATCTCAATATGTGCAGGGTAGGAACTATATCTCGCTCAAATGGAGTGGGTAAATATTCATATCACATGAGATAGACAGGATTTGAATAAGGAGAAAACTTGGTTCAATACTATTGGGATGGAATGGGAAGTGATCCTGGTTCAGTAATATAGGGCGGGAATAGGGAATGATCCTGGCACATTTAAATACATTTTCTGTAATGTTATTATTGTTAGTTTACCTTGACTAATATGGAAATAATTTTCTATACTTATTTTTATGCCATAAATTAAATGTATTATTTTCTCATGGTTCATGTTCATTGATTCTTGAATGAATCAAGTCTTATGAACTACAAATATTTATTCCTTGATTCAATATTGTGATCCTTGATATCTAGGGTATGCTTTTAAAATGTTATTCTCATGTTCTCATAACCTTATATCCATGTTATGATTATGTATATCCCTTGTTTTCCCATAAATATAATTTTATCTCTCTATTTATTATGTTTCCTTTCCCTATATTATGATGATATGTTTCATGTATGGTACGTTTATGATGAGTTATAGATGTGGAGAACTCAGTGGGAGATTACATATCTCACTTATAGACTGGTGTTTATCTTTCCAAGATTCCAAAGACACTAAATAATTACATTCCCTGGTCATTTGTTTTTTTATTGTAATAAATATTACACAAAAATGATGTAAAGTCATTTTATGTTAAGGCTATGTCACTATAACCACAAATATCTCTATAATATGATAATACTACTATATTTTCAAGGAAATAACCACATCACCCATATTAAGATCATCAATTAAATAACTATGTTCATATGGATATAAATTCTAAGACCATTGTGATATAACTACTCTCTCCTATATGAAACATATCCTAAATAAGGATGATATTCATTGAAAAATACATCAAATATAATCATTTGTTTTGAATGAGAAGGATATGGTCGTTGATCAGCTTCTCATTATGATACTCAAATTCTTCATGACATCAATCCTTCCAAAAAATATGGTTTATTCCTTGTAACGAATTTCAATAGTTACAAAATCTATAAATTGAGGGATAACCACATTTAGTATCCTAAAAGATGAGGGAATTTGAAGATCTCCACAAAATTCTTTGGCACTAACCAAGAAAAAACTGCTTTGTTCTTCAATGATCTAATTTATACAAACACACGATATAAGACATGACCATGTAAATTTACTTCGCATGTCTATAACGTGTACTTGGAAAACCATTCATATAGTCTATATCATAAATAAATCTCTAAAATAGTTCCCATATTCTTAACATGTTCATCCTCAATCTTTAAATACACTGGGATATCAATGATGAACACTTTAATAAATTTTTCTTCAAACTCACTTAACAATGAGTTCATAAATACCATGAGAAAATTCATCAATTAAATAATCCAAAAGGAATAATTAAAAAATAATAAAGTAAACAACAACAAGTAATGGTTGTATTTTGGAAAGAATTCCCTTCCTCCCTCATCTAGCGATACCTAAAATATATTTAAATATTTAAAAAATAAATGGGTATCATCGACTTATAAAAAAATCAACATCTATTAGAGGGAGCAATAGTTCTTCACAATCACATTATTCAATCAACAATATCCTATACACAACCACATACTACTATATTCCTTCTTCTCAAAAAACACAAGAGAACCCCAAAGAGGCATATTGGGTTGAATAAAATGATTATTCAATATGTCATTAACTAGAATCCAAAACAATCATAGCTCTAAATTCACTGTCCTATAAGAATACGTAAAAATAGTTGATATAACAGGTTATAACTCTCTTCTAAACTCTGAATAACATAATTGGGGTGGTGATATAACCTATTTGTAAATAGTATCTAAAAAATCCTCTAAAACCATTGAAAAATTCCTTTCAATCACATATATTGAACTCAAAATCAATTGAATTAGTAGTCATTAAAGAGGCTTCAAACATATACATTCCATATGAAGATCTTGTTCACTAATGAATTTCTTATGATCAAAATTCTTATTAGAGAAAAAAACTCCCCTCCGATCAAAATAGATGATATCATTTCTTGAGTAAATAAATCCATGCCATGTATTATGTCATAAGGATGAAGATATAATAGTAATAATAATTACATGATTGAATAACACCACCCCATCACGAACTCACACCCCCAATACCTCTATATTAAACTAAAATGACCATCAACTATGGTAGTCAACACCAAAGGCACAAAGTTTCTATCCACAAAGAACCCAAAAATGTTGACATAGGCATGTTCAATAGAGGATTACAAAATACAATATATTTATAAAACCATAAAATATGGTATATTACAGACATATGTTACCTTAAATGATCTTTGGACCTCTGAACACTAAAAAATTCATAAATTTCCCCTTTTTTCATATTATAACAAAATAGTGATGCACTTGATGATGTTCAACACCTCATTTATACTGCACATGAGGTTATTAAGGACAATGAATATATATATTCTATACACTATTTAGTCTATCACTCATATTCTAATTCAAATACTATGGACCTAGCAACTACTGATAAGGTTTAGGAGGTAACTAGTACTGAAACTATCATGATTCATCCATGATAACTACATTAGATTCACAATGACTATTGACAATTTTCATTGAAAAAACAATCAATTACCATTTATTCGATAAAAATAAAAAATAGCTTTTGAGTTCCAAATTTAATTAAAATAGATTATAAATCTAGATAAATGGTGTAATTAATTCTAAGGGAGACTCCTCACCATTCAATACCTCAAATTCCAAAATAAGTGAGAACATTTTCTACAACTCCACTCTTCAATAAGTTAGGATGAATACCCTCCTTGGTAAAATATTTCCACACAAACATCTTCTCAATTACCGAAACCTTCCCCAACACCTTAATATACACCAGTAAAGTCATTGTGGTGGCCTAACAATAGATATTTGCACGTAAATAAAATTTAATACAACACACCCTCACTTAATTTTTTTGGAATAATACTAGGTTCATAGTAGATGACTTTCATAATCTGGACTCCAAAATCATAAAAACATAATATCAATTGATTGATGGTTATCAAATCCACATGTCATGAAACATTTAGTATAAATAAAAAATCAATCCAAAACATACTCTTAAACATTTCCTATGTCACATCTAAGACCTCACAATCAATGATATAGATAGTCCACCATTACAAAACATTACAACATGAGAAGTTATTTATAAATGGAACCTAATTCTGAAACCATGCTCAATTTATCCTAAATATTATCTAAATATACACCCACCACCACTCGATCTATTAATTGGAAATAGTCCCACTTAACATCATCAAAATCTATTGATAAATCTCATGTAATATTTTCCTCCATGAATTATCCTCTTTAGAAGTAAATCAACATTGATTTTCTAGAGAATCATCTTACATGTCACAAAATATTACTACATGAGGTTATAATACACTATCCATATCTATAAACATAAACAATTATCCCAATCCCTAGTTACATAATTTATTTATAGGCTATAAATTATAATATTTTAACTCATTTTAAATTTACCAATTCCAATATATGCATTGAAAAACACCATACATGTATTAGAATAAGATATCTATAATACATGAAATTCGTATAATATTTCTTAATAATGTTACCTTTAATTTCAAATCCCTTTCAATAGATCATAAAAGACCTTTTAAATCCTATCTAGTCTAGCAAGGCTATATTAGATTACAGGGTCAAAGGTTTGGTTTCCTTAGTAAACCATTGCACACATCCCTAGTGTATAACTGCCATGTCCAACCTTACTCTAAATCAATGATATCATACTAATCAATCAGGAAAATTATCATTGGATCCCCGACTAGGCAAGTAGTAAATATAATAGTGATTCATAAGTCCCACCTCTAACATAACATGGGTTGGAGAATAGAATTGTGGGTATAACATTAAAAATATGGGTGGAATTAAACAATTCTAGTCCTATGAAGATCCTAAAACACACCAATCATCAATAATTTCATGAAATATAATGAATAATGATACAAAAAATAAAAAAATTAATATTTATACAATTCCATAAGAAATACAGGAATAAACTATCTAAATACATTACCAATGTGAAATATATCCTATGTTGAAATCTCTATCAACATCAATAAACCACCATTCCAAAATATAGTAATGTCCAATATGATCACCATCATTAACATGAAAATATGTTAATAGTTATAATATAATGATTAGGAAAATTAGAATACTCAATGGGTACCTCCACTTAAACTCTCCTCCCAATATGGAAAAAGAACACTACATCTTTAGTGAATAAACTGAAATGTTGAATCATTCCATAACCAATGTAAAATAAACCCCATCTCACCAATGTCCCACTCACTGTATCCTTATACATGTTGAATATAGTAAACATGATGATATAAATATATATATCATGGGATGTAATTGAATCTAAATTCCACACTAATCTATTCTCACTCACATACAAATGAAATATATATTGGTAATCCCCTACCTTCCCATAATTGTGTACAACAACCATAGTCTATACTAAAATAAAATATCCACTATCTAAAATATAGTCACGCATCTGCACACCATAAACACAATCTAAAATTTTATACCAAAAAAATTCCACCAAACAACTTTTCTATTTCCAATTCTGTAACAGCATAACAACACAATTTTTGAACGTATAAAAGGAAGTGTGGATGTTGTCTACCAACCACATTACCTTCATCGTTGATATTTGGGGTTCATTGGATAACCAAAACCACATATGGGAATCGATCGGGTTATCAAATCTTTTTTTTGTGTAAAAAATAACAAAATATAATATTATTTATATAATGATATAACTAACAACCAATGGTTAACTCACTATCTATAAAGATTTATATAGGTAACACATTATTACACCCCCACCAATACATAGAAAAAAATGAATGTTTTTACAACTTATAAACACATTATCGAACAATTAAAAATCTAAAAAAATTAAAAAAATTACCACCAAACATCTTCCCATTTAATATTTCATTAAATTTTTTTCATTAACAATTTATTTACAAATTATTTTTATTAGTTACATTAATTTCAATTTTTTATATTTCACAAAATCTATTAATCACTTCCCACGCAATCCATAAATCATATTCTTTCACCACTTAATAATTCCACCTCTTTAATTCAAGTTATTTAGAATTATATTAATTCAAACTAACCCACTCACATACCATATTTCAACTATTTCATTTTCTTAATATGATTATTTATCCCTACAAAAATACAACACTGTAACAACATCTCCAACATCAATATATCATGATTATGAATCAAAATAACACCTCTTCCATTAACACATAAACAAATAACATTAAAACCTCTTCCACCACCAAAACAAATCAAAAAAATATCCCTACTATAAAAATAATCAAACCATTCCTTTAATACATTAATTTGTTATCAATTTTTCATTTTATTCGCAACACAGTAGTAGTAAAATTCAATAATTTTTTCAATTAGTCATTTTATTAACATCAAAAAAATTATCCAACCAATTAGAATATATTTCCACTTATTAATTAATCAACTTTAATAATAATAGAATTATTTTCATAACTATTGATCAATAAGATTGATAATAATAAGAAAAAAATATAAATAATTATTACCAACTTCACTCTAATTTTGTTTTCAATTATTTATCATATTTATGTATAATAAATTTTCATTCCCATATAGTAGCGTCATATTATTGTTTTTAGGTATTAATAAACTAGTCTTTCAGTAGATCTTTCGTTGGGTTTCATTTGGAGTTGTTTAGGGTGATTTTTTAAAAAATATGGTGGTTTTTTGGCTGGAGCATAGTTTGCACATGACCTATGAACGATTTTGTAAATCATACGCCTATTAGATGTTTTGGGTAGTGGTATCCACATGGTTTGTGCCCTATTTTCTTTAACCAAGCTCAGTTTCCTTGGAAACCTTGTGGATGCATTTTTCTTGATTCCAAATTTTTATTAAAATTTCCCAATTTTTAGGTCCCAGACGGACCGCCTTCAACCCAAATGTGTTTCTACCTTCTTGGTAGCTCCCAAGAAGGATTCTTAGCCCCTAAAATCCCTTCTAGAAGTGATACTAATCTAGGAGAACATCATTCGATCTCCTTCTGGTTAGTTTCTTCCTCTCGTTCCCTTCCTCATGCGATCTCTTTCTTTATCCTCAGGGTTACATGGATCATGGTATTGTTTTTTGGATCTAAAATCCTTTTTTGGATATTAAACCTAGGTTTTATTACCATTTGTTTGATCTTCTTTCTTCATGGACAAATCCCAATTAGGGTTTGGAATTGCGAGATCCTTTTTTTCGGTTGATTGTTCTGTTATGATGCCCAATTTTTTTTGAACATAATTGATTTATTAATTTTTTTTTGAATTTAAATGATTTTTTTTAAAAAAAATTAATCAAATGTCTTTCAATCCTTTTGTTGGAAAACCTTAATTTTTATGAATTAGGGTTTTTGAGGAAAAATGGTTTTCTATAATGGAATTATAATTTTGTGAGATTAAAATTATTTAATATATTTTTTTCATTTGATGGGAATTGAATCAATTGAAATGATGATTTTAATTGTCAAAAAATATATTCTATGGAATGTTTGTGAAAAACTCCAATTCAGGTGAATTGGGTTTTGTGATGAATATGATGGAATTTATTTATTTGGTTTCAAATACCAATTTTGTAAAAAGTGATTTAATTGTTTTGATTAAATCTTTAGGGTGTCATCTTGGAGAAAATGGATGTTTTTTTCTTAAAAACCAATTATGTGGTTGAAAGAGAATATTGGAAGATTGAAAATGGGGAATTAGATTAATTTCATTTCCAGTTATAAAATGAATTTCCCAATATTGATTTGTACTTGAGAACATGAAAGACTTCAGTAGTTAGTGATTTATTTTGGGTGGAACATTATGACTCTAAAACATTATATCAGCACATCCAATTTCATAGGTGATGGTGATGAGATCCCATTACCTTAGGCCTAAAGGGGTATATGTACAAACATTGTCGTATTCACAGTGTTGGATCCTTATAGCCAGGAAATATAGTTCTTATTTGACACATGACCATATTGCACCTTTTTTTCAATTTTTTAATGAATATATATTTAATTTTAATAATCTCTTTTACATGCCTTAAGAGTTTATGTAAACCGTTTATATAACGTTTTTATTTAAGCCATTTGTGAGAATATTTGTTTATGAAAAGTATCCTTTGATTAAAATAAAATACCATCTTTTGATATGTTTTCCATCATTATAAATGTATAGAATTATTTCCAAAAGATATTTTCATCTCTTAAATAGTAGATCATTATTTTTTTAATTATGCTTTTTTTATTCCAACCCGGTGTTTTTTAAATTGAATTCACAATTTGGTTAATTGATTTTGGAATCTATTATGGGATCTTTTGGTGAAATCCTACTGGGATTTGGATCACAACCTACTTGTTCCTTATGGTGTCTGTTGATTATCTCTTTCCAGGTTTGAGATAAGGAAATGGATCTCTTAGAGGTGGATCTTTCTACAGAACATTGGTCTTGATGAGTTGTGTCCTTAGGGTATTTGGGATGTTTTCCCCTTTTTGTACTTTGGTTTTAGTAAATTGGCAGTTTATCCTGCTTAAATTCTCATACTTTAATCCCATTAGAGTTTTCCTTGAGATAGATATTGTGTTGTTTTCTTTTCATTCCACATTGTTAGTTGAAAAGTGTTACCACTTTTAATTTTTATGATGCATGGGGCTAGTTTCCAACCCGTGGGGATTTTGAATTCCCTTCAGGCTATGCCAAGACAGACTTGGTCATTGGGATACTAGGGTACCTGGGCTGGTTCATGAAAAAGTGGTATTAGATGGAGGTTGAGCTTTTTTCTTGATGTTAGTATGCATTTTGACATCTTGTCAGGACATAAGAGGTAGTTATGATTGATATCCTGGCTAACTCTCACCGCAATGAACCTTAAGTCACTAGGGGTGGTAACGGAAATACATGTTGTGGTCTAGTTATAGTATTTTCCCTATTTTGATTTGGATATCTTGAAATCAAAATCTTTTACATCCTATCTATTGGGAATAATTTCCCTCGTTGCTCAGTTTGAGCCTTGCATAATGTATTCCTATGTTTTCTATTGATGTTTTGTAGCATCATGTCTCTAAGAAGATGTGTGAATTTGACTGAGGAGGAAGCTAATTATAAACCTTAGGGATAAAATCCTATTGTGGATCTAAATCTGATTGAGGTGATTGTGTGTATTGTCCATGCTCTGGGACACACACCACCTCCAGTCCCTATTCAATCTCCCATTGTGGAACCAAAGAGAGATGTTCAAATAATTAGTTCTCAAGAGTTCATTCTATAGAAACCAACACAATTTAAGGGCTGAAAAGATCCTCAATAGGATGAGGAGTGGTTGAGCAGTTTGGAATGCTTATTTGGGTTTTTAGTCACACCCGATGAGATCTATGTGAAGTGTTCCACATTTGTAGTGGTAAGACTAAGTCGAAGATGGTGGGACACTATGGTGATGATGAAGAAACATGACACCTTAGAGTGGTAAGACTTTAGATTTATTTTTAATGACTATTTTAATCTAGATTCGATGTTGTTGTCCAAGTCTATAGGGTTTTTCAAACTTGATAAGGATAAAAACTATGTGAAAGGGTATGAAAACACTTTTGCTGAGCTTGTGTACTTTTTACATGATATTGTATCGAATGAGAGGATGATGTCTTGATGGTTCAAGTTGGGACTTTCATAGGATATACATTCTCGGGTTTTATTGATAATACTTCTCTCTTATGCTGATGTACTAGATAGAGAACTGATGGTTGAGATGGAACTGGTGGGTAAGTTAAGGTTATTGGGAGTATTATTTTCACAGAGTGGTAGTGTGAGTTCATTTAATGTAAAGTATATGCATGATGATTCTCATGGATGTTCTCGATTGAAGGGTTTTTCTTGACCACCTGCAGTACTAGGTAGAGGCCCGTTTGTTACTAGTGTGGCGAGCTAGGGTATTCTAAGAAGGTTAACACTGAGGCACCCATGAATTGGGTATCCTGTAGGAGTTTCGGTCACTTATAGAGATCCTACCATATTTATTCCACTCTTCGTAGTGGGATAAGATCATCAGCTCCTCTTAAACTATGGGGAAATATTATGCTTCATGTTGAAAAGAGTTCTGGCCATAGGCATCTAGAACGTAGCTTCTTCACATAGTGGAAGAGTCTCTAGAGGAAGAAGAAACAAATGCAGTGACCGTGAGAGGTACCATCACTATAGATTCTTCATTAGTGACTAATTTATTTTATATTGTTTCATCTCATTCATATATTTATCTTGTGTTGTTAATCTTCTTATAGAGATTTTATCTTATGAAATGGATATTAATGCACCCCTTAGTACCAAGAAAGAGCAGGGTATCCATAGTCCCAATTATGTTTTCTCTCTATTAGATGTTGAGTTAGCTGGGACCTTTCTGGTTTTAAACATGAAATATTTTGATGTCGTCTTTGGAATGGATTGGATCATGGAAAATAACGCCCAAATTAATTTTTTATCTTTGACTGGTCTTTTTCACTACAACTAGTGGTGTGTCTCTTGTGTTTCAAGGAGAATGAGAAACAAGGTCAAGTAGGGTCGGACTATCTTATCTTGAGTTGGGGAAAGTAATATCAGTTTTTTATCTAGAGAAAGAACCACTGAGTGGTGATCTCCCTCCAGTCATCTATGAGTTCCCTGAAGTGTTTCATTCTAACTTCTCTCATTTTCCACCAGTAATAGAGGTTCAGTTTTCCATTGACTTGATTCCTGGTACTTAGCAAGATTCTATTCCATCCTACCGCAAGGCACCACCCGATTTGAAAGATTTAATGTCTCAATTGGATAATCTTTATGAAAAAGGATTTATAAGTCCGAGTGTATTACCTTGGGCGGTGCCGATTCACATTTCCATGAAATCTAATGGTTCACTCCACCTTTTCTTGATTATCAAAAGCTCAATCGAGTAACGGTAAAGAACAAGTATCCATTTCCATTGATTGATGATATATTTGATTTTTTGAATGGGTGAAAGTTGTTCTCCATGATTAACCTTTGCTTGGGCTACAATCAGTTGAGGATAAAAGAATCGGGCATTCAGAAAACCACTTTTAGAAGTTGAGATGGCCATTAGGATTACATTGTAATTCCCTTTGGTCTAACCAATGATCCTGTAATTTTCATGGATTTAAGGAACATGATTTTACATGAGTATCTTGATAATTTTGTGGTTATGTTTGTGAATTATATCCTTTTTTAATCTAAATCTAGGGAGGATTTTGTGCATAATCTGAGAACAATGCTGAGTTTTTTGATAAATCACCAACTTTATTCCATGATTTCAAAGTGTGATTTCTAGATTTGGGAATTGATTTTCTTAGGAAACATTCGGTCTAAATATGGTATTTCAGTCTATCCAAAAAATGGTGATTTTATTTATGACAAGGGAACAACCACAAAATGCCTTTGAGATTTCTAGCTTCATAGGTTTATCTGTTATTATCACCACTTTGTGAAAGACTTCACAAAGTTGGTCTCTCCGATGACCACTCTGACTAGAAAGGGAGTGATGTTTGAGTGGAATGAGAAATGTTAGAGTTATTTTGTTGGTCAAAAATGTATTTTTACTACTTCACCTATTTTGACTCTCCCAAAGGGTGGGCAGGGCTATGTGGTCTTTTTGGATGCATCGGGTTTAGGCTGGGCTATGTTCTTATACAAGGTGGCCATGTTGTTGCTTATGGTTCCTGTATGTGTAGGCCACATGGGAAGAAATATTTGACCAATAAACTTGAACTTCTTGCTGTGATATGACTCATAAGGGTTAGATGAATTACATTTATAGAAATAGGTTTACCTTGTTTTCTGACCACAAAATATTGAGTTATATCGTCTATGAAAATGATTTGAATCTAGGCCAGAGACATTAGGTGGAATACCTATAATATTTTGATTTTGAAATTGCCTATACCAGGAATAAAGTTAATGTCATCGCATATACTTTGAGAAGAATGATTCATGCCTAGGCAATGAATGAATTTTTGGATGAGTGGAACTTGATGGCTCTCTAAGGCATAATTACATATTGGAGTTCAGGAAAAAGGGTATGAGGTTCCTTGGCCAGTGTTCAGTTGTCATAAACTATTCTTGAAATGAATCTTTAGGATCAAGATCATGATGATGAATTCCATAGCATTAGATAATCACTTAATGGGTGGGAGATATTTTCCCAGAGGTCGTTCTCTAAAGAGGGAATTCAACGCTATCAAAATTGTTTTCTGGTACCATCTTCAGTAAAGAATGCTATGATGGGGGGATTCCATAATTCCTAGTTGGTTTTACACCCATGAACCACAACGATGTTCTATGACATGAGGTATCAGTTTGGGTGGCCCAGTATGAGGCGAGGCATTGCTTAGTTTTTCTCTCATTATTATACATGCGAACAAGTGAAAGCAGAGAACCAGAAACATTCAAGGTTACTTCAGCCACATCCAGTCCCAACTTGGAAGTGGGATGAGATATCTATGGACTGTGTGGTTGGGTTTTCATATACCTAGAGTCATAAGAATGCAATTTGGCTGGTGATTGATAGGATAACTAAATTTTCTCATTTTATACCCAATTGTGACCCAGCTAATGTTGAGGGTTTTAGAAGTCTCTGTGTGAATGGTATTGTTCCATTTAATGGAGTTCCATCTTATATAGTCTCTAATAGAGATCCTTGATTTACTTCTAACTTTTGGAGAGGCCTTCAGGAGGCGCTGAGATCTAAAATTTATTTGAGAATGTCATACCAACCACAATTGGATAGATAGATGTAAAGAGATATACATATTCATGAGGATATGCTTCATGCTTTCATTATTGAATTTGGTGGAGTATGGGATTATCATTTGGGGCTGGTTGAATGTTCTTATAACAATAGTTACCACTCTGTGATCAGGATGACTCATTTTTAGGAATTATATGAATGACCATGTAAATCTCAACTTTTTTGGTCGGATATTGGTGAGAGTTCCTTAGTTGGACCTATCCTGGTCCAAGAGATGACAACAACGATTCAGTTGATTCATCATAGAATTTTGATAGCTCCGATCTGATACAAGTCTTATTATGATCATCCCCATAGTCCTTTGGAGTTATCATTTGGTGATTAGGTGTTCTTTAATGTTTCAACCCAATTGTGTCATCGGCATCTTGGGAGGTAAGGGAATCTTGCTTCTCATAATGTTGGACCTTCTGGTGTTTTTGAGTAGGTGGGGAAAGTTCCATAATGGTTAGCACTACCACCGAATCTGATGTCAATGCATAATGTGTTTCATGTATCTAAGTTTTGAATGTATTTATTTGATCCATATCATGTTTTGAGTAAATATGAACATGAAGTGGAACCTGATTTATCCAGGATAGAACGACCAACTAGGATAGTTTATTCTGAGACCTAGGTACTTAATGGGAGAATGGTACCTTTGGTTCTAGTGCTATGGCATCCCGGTTCTGATTCTCAAGAGACGTGGGGGAGGGAGGTACTGATGAGGGAGTAGTGGACTCATATTTTTGAATGGTAGTATTATTCATAGGCTTTATAGGAAAAATTTTTTCTATTGTGGGGAGGTTGTAACATCCCGTTACAGTTTTCAGGTATTACTAAACCCCAATTTCGGTTGAGCTTTGGTTGGGTTTTGTTTAGAGTTGTTTGTAGTGATTTTCTGAAAATTTTGGAGGTTTTTGTGTTGGATCACGATTTTCACGTGGAATGTGCATGGTTTGGAAAACCATGTTCCAATTCCATGTTTTAGACAATGGGCTCCACATATTCTGCGCACGGTTTTCCCTAATGGTGCGTCGTTTCCCCATAAACTGTGCAGATGGTTTTTTCTTGATTATAAATTTTTATTAAAATTTATAGAGTCCCCTTTTTAGGTCCCATACTGACCTCCATAGACCCAAACACATTTCTCCCTTCTTTAGAGCTCCAAATAAGGATTCCTGGCCCCTAGAACTCCTTCAAGAAGAAATCCAAATCATGGAGAACATCGGTCGATCTACTTCTAGTTAGTTTCTTCCCTCATTCCCTTCCCCCCGTGATCTCTCTCTTTCTTTTTAAGGTTCTATGTATCTTGTTATTTATTTTTGTATCTAATCACCTTTGTTTTTGGGATCTTAAACCTAGGTTTGATTCTCGTTTGTGTGTTCTCTGTTCTTTTTGGAAAAATCCTGATTACATTTTTGTGTTGGGAGATCTGTTGTTTTCGGTGGGTGGTTCTGTTATAATGCCCCATTTTTATTTAACCAAAATGATGTGATTAAATTTAAATTATTTGAATTTTAATGAAATTTTTTATATTTGAATCGAATGGCTTTCAATCATTTTTTTGGAAAAATCCAATTTCGATGAATTTGGGTTATTGATGAAAAATGAGTTTTTGAATTGGAATTGGAATTTGGTGAGATTTAAAATTTTTAATTTAAATTTTTGTTTTGATAGGAATTGAATCAATTGAAATGTTTATTTTAATTGAAGAGTAATTTATTTGATGGAATATTTGTGAAAAACCCTGGTTCAATTGAATTTAGGTTTTGTGATGAAAATGATTGAATTGTTTGATTTGGTTTCAAATCCCAGTTTTGTGAAAAATGAATTAAAATATGTTGATGGAAACCTTAGGGTCTCATCTTGGTGAAAAGTCAAATTTCAATAAAAAAACCATTATTTTTTTAAAGATAAAATTAGCATATTTTAAATAGATAATGGGATGAATTTAATTTCTTGTTATAAAATCAATTGCCCATCATTGATTATTACTTGAGCACATGTAAGTGTACGGATGTTAGCAAGTAATTTTGGGTTCCACATTATGATTCTACAACATTATAAAACATCTTATCATCATATTCTATTCCTTAGGTGATGGTGATGTGATCCCTTTACCTTAGGCCTAAAGGGGCATATAAACATACTTTTTCGTATTCACATAATTGGATCTCTATAGCATGGAAGTATCGTGCCTATTTGGAACATGACCATGTTGCTTTCTTGTTTTCATTTCGTGAATGCGTATATATTCCATTGTTTAAAACCATTTTACATGCCTTCGAAATTTATATAAACTATTTATATAAATTTTTTATTTATGTCATTTGTTAGAATTGTTGTTTATGAAATGTATCCTTTGATTAAAGGAAAATTCCATCTTTTGAAATGTTTTCCATCATTTGAAATGTATAAAATGACTTTCTAAATGTATTTACATCTTTTAAACTATAGAGAATTATTTGTGTAAATATGATTTGTTAATGACAAACTGATTTTTTTAAAAAAAATTAAATCTAATTTTGGTTAATTAATATTGGAAATATTTATGGAATCTTTTGGTGAAATCATACTGGGCTTTGGATCATACCCTATATGTGACTTAGAGTGTTTTTAGATTACCTCCTTCCATGTTGGAGCAATGGAAAATGATCCCTTAGAGTTGGATCCAACTACTGTACTTCAGTCTTGGTGAGTTGTATCCTTAGGGACATTGGTATATTTTCCCCTTTTTGTACTTGGGGTTTTTTTCATTGGGGGTTGTGCCTTTGTAACTTCTTGTACATTACTGACAGTGGAGTTTTCCTTGAAATGAATAATTTATTTTTTTTATTTTCTATCCATATTGTTAGTGGAAAATAATTCCCACATTTATTTTGTATGATGTCTGGTGCTAGTCGCCGACTAGTGGGGATCAAAGACACCCTTTGGGATATGTTAGGACTGAATCGGTTATCGGGTTACCAGGGTACTCAGGTTGGTTCGTGATAAAAAGATAAACTAAATAATTCTAAAATCACACCAATAATAATAATAATAATTAAAAGTGGATCTGAGTAAACTAACTTTAAATAATCTTTGACAAATATTCTAAAAAAGGATAAAAAAACACTCCCGTGATCCCTCAATGGTTCACCAAAAAACCTGTAGTTCACCAATCACCTATAAATCCTTCATTAAATCACTATAAAACTAAACACTATCTATTAAATTAACCCTATAATAATAATTAGAAATATAAAAAATAAATAATAGAATATAATAATACCATTTCTGCTAAGGAATAAATATCATGAAGTTAAGTGCTCAAGTATTGACAATGGTTTTCCTAAACAATATAAATTGATCCAATCATTCAATTATGTTTTTAAAAAGAATATTGGATGGAAATAAGATATTAGGGATCAATGATTTTTTAAAATTTTAAGGGAGAAAACAAGTACATGTTGAGAACTAAACTATGAAACTCTTTAGCTCAAACAACACCGATATGAAAACCACCATGTGAAAAATATCCAAACATTGAAATATACCCCAACTATTTAAATTTATAAGTTATTTCTCTAACCAGACCATGAAATGGTTATAAAAAAGGATGGGGACTTCCCATATTGAAATTTAAAAGACTATACCTCCTTGGAATATGAAGATAAAACCATATTGTTTTCTACCAGGGTGAATATCCCTTGGTATATTTTCTACTTCATTTTAGATATAGATTCACCCAAAAAGTAAAACCATGTTTTGAACTATGATATAGTTTTGTACCAAAAATGGTTATCCACAACTTCAAATCCCTATCTCAAGATGAATTAATAATAAAATACATCTGGATCTATAACTTAAAAAAACTCATAAAACCATTATGAGTAACTATCCATGATTTATTTTCCTAAAAAAACTAAAAGACCACATTTCGACTCATAGTCCACTTCCAGAATGACTTCCAACATCTCTAAAACATATAAGCAAAAAGTAGTGGACAATGTAATTTCATGAATATACCCATACTAACCTAGATCTATGGTGTTTTTAATATTATTAGGGTATGTATATTTTATTTTTATTTATGGTGATGATATTTTATAGATTTATATATCATTGATTAATTTTAATGTTTTTATTTTTAATTTTATTTTATATTTTATTTTATTTTTCGTGTATATGTTTTTAAACTATTTAATAAATATTGGGAGTTTTTTTTGAAAAAAACTTGTTTTATTTTCAAATTATATATCTATTAACTCATAGATCTAAATTACTATACAATATAGAAATTATTTATTATTTTATAGATATAATTTCTTGTAAAACATGATTTAATTTTTTATATGTTGGATTTATGATATTTTTTGGTGTAATGGAAATTTATTATTGGAAATTTATTTTTAGGAAATTGTTTTATAAATATTTTTTTTGGGTTAATGGATTTAGAATAAATCATCATGGTTCCATGGTTGCAATTAAAAGCTATTTAATATTGGAATGTTCCATGAGACGTGGTTGGAATGAACCATGTTTTATTGTTCAGTGTAAGAAAATAATATGTTTAAATTCATATAGGTAATCATATGAGTAAATGACAATTCTTTATGGGTAAAATTTTATCATAATTGGAATTTTTTATTCATAGTTTCTTCATTAAATGGTCGATTTCTTACTTTTGGATTTTTTTATCATAATTCCTCTAATAAATTGAAATTTTTTGGTCAGAGTGGACACTCAAGAGGGGGGGGGGTGAATTGAGTTCCAATTAAAATTTCTGTTTTAAAAACATTGTCTTAAAATCCACCAAATAAAACACAGAATTAAACTGTAGTGAATTTATATCAAAATAAAGGTTCGGTTAGATTCTCAAAGGATTGATTATTTCCCAGTTAATCACAACAGAAGAGTTGATTAACTTTTGAAACTAACTTACTAATTTACAACTAATATAAACACTTGCGAGTTTAATTATCAACGTGACTTTAAAACAGTTTTGGTTTTAAATTAATTAGCTGCGGAATAAAAAAAGAATTGCTTTGAAAGAAATAGCACAACAGATATAACTAAGAGGTTCAGTCTCAAGCCAAGACTTAGTCCTCTCAACAATTTATATAAATATGATCCACACCCTGGATCGGGGTTCACAACAGTTTACAACTGTCCAGGTCCAAGACCTCTACCACTGTTATTCGGAAAAAAAACAACATCAACCAGCTGTCCAAGTCACACACGACCTCTACCACTATCCCAGTGGGAAATGAAAGATGTAAGAGATTGAGTGAAGATTTATAGATCCTCCAGTTCTAGTACAGGAGACAGTGTGTGTGTTAAATACCGTAGATAACACACACTGCTCGAAATGTAAAATAATGAATCACAGAGCAGAGATGTAGAGTTTAGAAATGGCTCTAGTGATTGCAGTGAGGCTTTAGACGCCTTAAGTTTTATCAGAAATGGTTCCGATTCCTCTTCTGGTTTTTGTCTGAAAAACAGAGTGTCGTCTGCTTCGCATCCAGGTTTAGAGATAGTGAAAAAGTGTAGTCGATGAAGTTCTTTAATGTCCTCGTGAATGTACAGAACTCTTCTTGAGTAATCTTGAGTGTGTATGAGGTTCTGTGTCTTCTGCATCTATCTCATCCACCACTCTTTGCACTCATATATTTCTTGTTGTCTTTTCGTCCTCTTTTACCTTTTCACACTTGCACTAACTGGGACTTCTTGTATTTATAGCACAAGCTCCAGCAAAAGAAATGATTTTTTTGCAGGTACGAGGTACGGTTCCCTGACATCCAACAACCTTCATTAAATAAATGATAGATCATTAAAATATTCCTAATATGACCATTGGTTAGATTAAATAAAGGTAAAGAAATTCAAATAGTTGTTTATGACTATTGGTGAGTCAAGTGATCGGTAGGTCATCAGCATCAGCATCGGTGGCTAGACATCGGTGTGTCCTGATCGGTGAATCAGATGATCGGCATCAGTGTGTCATGATTGGTGACTCATTTGATCAGCATCGGTGTGTCATTATCGGTGACTCATTTAATCAGCATTGGTGTGTCCTGATCGGTGACTCATTTGATCAGCATCTGTGATTCATGATCGGTGACTCGTTTGATCAGCATCGGTGTGTCATGATCGGTGACTCATTTGATTAGCATCGGTGTGACAGTTTTCTTTTGATATGGATTGGTGCGACCGTTGTCCTTTGATATGGATCGGTGCGACCGTTGTCCTTTGATATGGATCGATGTGACTGTTGTCCTTTGATATGGATCGGTGCGACCGCTCGGTGCGACCGTTGTCCTTTGATATGGATCGGTGCGACCGTTGTCCTTTGATATGGATCGGTGCGACCGTTGTCTTTTGATATGGATCGGTGCGACCTTTGTCCTTTGATATGGATTGGTGCGACCGTTGTCCTTTGATATGGATCGGTGCGACCGTTGTCCTTTGATATGGATCGGTGCGACCGTTGTCCTTTGATATGACACAAAGTGTCTGTTGGATCCAGAAGACTTCCAGAAAACTTGTAAATCAATAGTAAGCACAGATAAAAGCATGATCCAACCAATAAAAATAGATTCACTAAGATATTGTGATTATGTATATGAGAAATCCAACCGGATTAAGTAACGATGATTTGTGATTATTAAAACAGCAATCATATGAAGAATTCAACAATCTTCCAGAGGGCTCAACAATCTCCCCCTTTTTGATAATCACAAATCTTAGTCATAAATAAAAACAATATATCATCAATAATAGTGACAATGCATAATAAGAATAAAAACACAATGAGATATAAATCTCCCACTGAATTTATGCCTTTCTATATTTATGTAAACATTGCACCCCCTTCCATAGTATGTTTCTCCCCCATAGATAAAACGTTTCTCCTCCATAGATATAAAGTTTATCCCCCCTAGATATAAAGTATCTCCCCCATAGATATAAAGTTTCTCCCCCATAGATATAAAGTTTATCCCCCATAGATAAAAAGTTTCTCCCCCATAGATATAAAGTTTCTCCCCCATAGATATAAAGTTTCTCCCCCATAGATATAAATCTCCCCCTTTGGGATAATCAAAAAGGAGGGAAAACATATAAAGAAGAGATTAAAAGAAGGCATCATAGAGAATAGAGAGAGAGAAAAAAGTTTTGCAAAGTACATCAAGGTACAAACATAACACTGGTCACCCTATCAACAACAAAACACAACTATTTCTTGGGATGTAATGGGGATTTTCCTTTGTCATAAGGATCAATGGTTGGTAAGTTGGATGTCTTGGAGGCAGGTTGAAGTGGGCGAATTTGAAAAGGTGGTAAGATGACTCTGGAAGGTGGAGGAGAGGATGCCTAATAGATTTGTTGTTGACCAGTAGTAGCTGGTTGAGAAGCATGCTGAGGAACTGGTCACAGTTGAGGTAGAGATTGAGCAACGAAGATATGATTTGGAGTAACATCAGAGGCACTGAGAGGGTCAGTAGTAGGAAGCACAATGGCGGTGGCTTGTTCATTCAGATAAGGCTTCAAAAGATTTATGAAATTCTTAATAACTTCTGCACCATACTACATAGCCTTCTCAAAATCATCCTTATTCTCCATGAACCGTTCCAAGGTTGGAGTAAAATCTTGCAACTAACGAACTTGAGTCTTGAAAGCTTGAGTGACTGGAGGTAGCTTTAGATTATCAGACAACACTTTGAAATTCACGGTCATCTCATGCTTTGTATACATCTTTGAAAAGAAATGGTCAACATTTTCCTTGATCTCTCTCTGAGCTTTAGTGGCATATGCTGAATATAGTGTCACCATCTTATGAATGTGATCACTGTGCTCCTTCATCTTCCTCAATGAGTCCAAATCAAGAACTTGTATAATGGAGGCCAATTCATCATGCACAATCTGCCTTAGAGCCTCTAGCTCACGAGTAGTGATCTTGTTTACTTTGGCTGTACTGGCTTGAGAAACTATTTGAGTTATCTCAGCTTTTAACTTTCTCAGATAAAAGTTCTTAAGATGTTCATTCAGATTCCTCAACACTTCCATCATACCAGAGATGGTTGATCTAAATTCATTTGATAAAGAAACTAAGTCAGATTGTAGATCCTTCAGAATCTGATTTAGAGAGGCTATGTTCCTGCCAATAAACTCACAAGTATTGTCCAAGTCTAGTCTAATAGCTTTTGAAATTTCTTCTCTGACTATGTCTCTCACAGCAGCAAGAAACTCAATTTTGAACTTATCAAAATCAGACTGAGAGACAGTAGAACTAGGTAGATGAACATCTGCAGCATCAACATCATGAGCAGAACTTGTCTCAACTGGTTGGCTTTCCTTCATAACCGCAGTAGATTCTGATTCTTCCTCTTCTTCTTCGGAATACTCTAAACCCAAAACAGCAAAACCAGGGTAATCATCCTAGACAGAAGCACACAGAGTGTATTTAGGTTTATCATAAAGGGATTTTCCACTGATTTCTAGAGAATCTATCTTGCCATTGGCATTTGTTTCTAGTACAGTTTGATGTGTTTCTGTTGGAGGTACAACAAGACCATCCACTGGTCAGTTGTCACCATCATCATCATTATCATCATCATCATCATCATCTCCATTCCCATTTCCATTCTTCACAGAAACTTCACTGTCAGATACTTCTGTGTCACTAGCTTCTTCATCACCAAGAACTGGTTCTGATTCAGTTAAGGGTAATGGTGGACTGGCAGGTCCAAAGTCTATTCTTCTCTTAGGGCTCACAGTATCAGGATCACTCCTATCATCAGGAGGTGACAAACTTCCTTCTTCTGTTTCAGCTTCTTTCAACCCTTTTTACCAGACTCTTCTGTGTCCTTATTCCATTCAACATCTTCTTCTTCCTCATCATCAGAATAAATTGGCTTCTCATCTGATTTCAAACCAGGGTCTCTCAAACCCTTCGGAATCTTTCCATGATAAGTGGGATTGTAGGATTCATACAACTTGTCCTCATCAGCAACCCATCATTTCTTCCATGGGTTCCAATTTATTTTCATCCTTTTACAAATTTCTTTGTTAACACAAAAAGCACCATCAGATTCAGCTATCTCATCAGCTTCAACAACACATTCCAGATTCTTTTACATAACAGAGATCACTTTGGAATAGAACAGGGCAGTGGAATTCTTAGAAGGTTTCACCATTCCAGATAAGTGCACCATTAGATATCTACACAAATTGATCTTCTCATGGGTCTTTAGTAAAAACAATAGAAAAACATCCTGGTATCTTACAGCAGCAAAATATCCTTTCCTAGGGAAAATTTGGTGCTGAATAAACTTAAAGAGAAGTATACATTCACCATCCAACTCTGAGGCTGTGATTCTCCTTGACTCTCTGTTTCCAGTCAAAAGCTCTAAATCTATCTCATAAGTGAAGTATTCAGTGGTTGGAGGAATGTTTCCAGCATAATCCTGATACCGACCCTCATGGGGTACATTTAAACATTCAGCCCATTGTTTAGATGAAAAAGATATTTTCTTTCCTTTCACTATAGAAGACATTTTGGAAGCCTCTACACCATCTAAAGTAACTTGCAGATTTATATAAAACTCATGCACTAACTTTGGGTAGTATACACGAGTGTTATCTGAGAACCAGACTTTCCATCCTTGCAATTCTAAAACTTATAACAACAATGACTTACTTGTCAAAAGCCAGGCGGAACTGACTTCCTTTTCTACAGCAACAATCCGAGTTTCCAGGTTCGGATTTACTGATCTTTGAGTGGTACTACTTGACTTGACTAGAGCACTCTTTGAAGGTACATGACTTTCTGATCCTTTGCTTGGTCTCTTTTGTTTAGCCATTTGAATATTCTGGGGAATGCAGGAGTTCGAAGGTTCGAAGTAGAGGAGAAGAGAGTAAATAAGGCTTGGCAGGAAAGAAATGAAAGGTCGACGGTTTGGGGAATAGAAATAGCCGCGTATCATTTATTTCATCATTTAGGGTTTCCATAATAAAGATAAAAGTAATTAATTATTTATAACATAATAAAAAGTAATTGAAAGATAGATCGGTTTCACAGATTGGTTTCACATATCAGTTTCACAGATCAGTTTCATAGATTAGTTTCACAGATCAGTTTCACAGATCAATCATACACAACTCCTGTTTAATAAAATTAATTCTTTCAGAGCATAAAGGCTTCGTGAAAATATCATCTAATTGATGTTCAAAACCAATAAATTCTAGGGAAATATCACCTTTCTGATAATGATCTCTTAGAAAGTGATGTCTGACATCAATGTGCTTAGTCCTAGAGTGAGACACATGGTTGTTAGATATGTTGATCGCACTAGTGTTTTCACAGTTAATTGAAACATGTTTAAAATCAAATCCATAGTCCAATAAAGTGTGTTTCATCCACATAATCTGTGCACAGCAACTACCAACAGCAATATATTCTGCTTCAGCAGTAGAAAATGCAACTGATTTCTGTTTCTTACTACACCATGATACTAGGAACTTTCCAAGTAAATGACATGTTCCAGATGTGCTCTTCCTATCTAACTTACATCTAGCAAAGTCAGCATCTGAATAACTAGTTAGGTAAAATGATTGTCCTTTTGGATAAAACAAACCTAAATTCACAGTATACTTAAGATATTTAAAAATCCTTTTAACAGCCAGTATGTGTGATTCTTTAGGATTAGCTTGAAATCTAGCACACATACACACACTAAACATAATATCTGGTCGACTAGCAGTAAGATAAAGTAAACTCCCAATCATACCTCTGTAATTGGTTTGATCAACTGGTTTTCTAGTTTCATCAACATCCAATTTACAGGTAGTACTCATAGGTATATCACTTTCCTTAATACTATCCAAACCAAAACGTTTTAATAAATCCTTAGTATATTTTCATTGATTTAGAATAATACCATCTTTAGTTTGAAACATTTTAAATCCAAGAAAACACTTAAGCTCTCCCATTAAGCTCATTTCAAACTCATTTTGCATAACCTTTGAAAAATCAGTACATAAATAATTTTTAGAAGATCCAAAAATAATATCATCAACATAGATTTTTACTATTAACACATCTTTTGAAATCCTTTTGATGAAAAGGGTGGGATCAACTATTCCTTTTGTAAATCCATTTGAAATAAGAATGTTTGAAAGTCTTTCATACCAAGCTCTTGGAGCTTGTTTTAAACCATATAAAGCTTTAGAAAGTTTAAAAACATGATTTTGAAAATGAGGATTTGAGAAACCAGGTGGTTGTTCTACAAAAACATCTTCAACAATAAATCCATTTAAAAAATCACTTTTCACATCCATTTGATATAATATGAAATTCAGATGTGATGCATAGGCAAGTAAGATCCTAATATCCTCTAATCTAGCTACAGGTGCGAAGGTTTCCTCATAGTCAATTCCTTCTTCTTGATTGTAACCTTTTGAAACTAGCCTAGCTTTGTTTCTAACAATGTTTCCAGATTCATCAACTTTGTTTCTAAACAACCATTTTGTACCAATGGTTAAAGTGTCCTTAGGTCTTTCTACTAATTTCCAGACTTTGTTTCTTTCAAATTGATTTAGTTCTTCTTGCATAACCATTACCCAAAATTCATCATTGATAGCATCATTGATATTTTCAGGTTCTAACTGTGAAATAAAAGCTTGATGTTCAACCTGATTTCTTAGAGAAGCTCTAGTCTATGTTCCTCTATCTAAATTACCCACAACAGCATCTAAAGGATGGTTCTTTAGAATTCTAGTTGGTCTTGAAAAGGTAGGGCTAAAGATTTCAGATTCATCTACAGGTTGAGGTTCAACAGAAGCAGGTTCTGGAAAATTTCCAGAACTGGATGTTTTAACTATAGGTCCATTATCTTTATCATTAGGGTTAAAAATAGATAAATCATCTTCAATATTTTCAAGAGAGGTCTTAAGTTCATGTGGATCAGTTTCATCAAATTTGATGTGAATAGATTCTTACACACATTTGGTTCTCTTATTGAAAACTATAAAGGCTTTACTAGAAATAGAGTAACCTAGGAAAATTCCTTCATCACTCTTAGATGCAAATTTGTCGAGATTGTCTTTAGTATTAAGAATAAAGACTTTGCAGCCAAAAACTCTGAAGTAGTTAACCTTAGGTTTCCTATGGTTCCACAACTCTTATGGGGTCCTCTTAAGAACAGGTCTGATCAAGACTCTATTAATAATATAGCAAGCTGTATTGATAGCTTCAGCCAAAAAATAATCATGTAGGTCATACTCATTAAGCATAGTCCTTGCAATTTCTTGCAGGGTTCTATTCCTCCTTTCTACTACACCATTCTGTTGGGGTGTCCTAGGGGAAGATAAATTGTGACTATAGCCACTGTGTGAGCAGTAAGATTAAAACTCATGATTTTCAAACTCACGACCATGATCAGTTCTCATGGTTTTGATCTTAAGTCCACTAATATTATCTACAGATTTGGAATATTTAACAAAGTAAGAACAAGCTTCACTTTTGTGAGCTAGAATATATACCCAAGTATATCTAGAAAAGTCATCAAATAGAACATAGACATAGTGCTTCCCATTTAAACTAGAAACTCTAGAAGGTCCAAATAAATCCATGTGAACCAACTCGAGAGGTTGAGAAGTTGAAAATTCTTTCTTTGATTTAAAAGAAACTTTATGTTGCTTTCCCTTTTGACAGGGATTACAAACTTTGTCTGCTGGAAATTCAAGTTTGGGTAGGTCTCTAACTAAGTTCTTCTAGCAAGTTTTCTAAGTGAGTGTACATTGCAGTGTCCTAATCTTCTGTGCCAAAGCCAAGAATCATTATAAAAAGCCTTTAAACAAGTAATATTTTGCTTTGCTGAAGAATTCAGATTAACAGCATAAACATTTTCATTTCTTAAGGTAGAAAATACTAAAACATTTTTAGAATTAAAAACATTGCAAGAATCATTTTCAAATTTAACATAAAAACCATCATCACATAACTAAGAAATACTTAACAAATTATATTTCAGTCCATCAACAAATAAATCTTTGGAAATCAATACTGAGTCAGTGTTACCAAATTGGCCTAAGCCGATGATTTTTCCTTTTGAATTATCACCAAAAGTGACAAATCCTCTATAAACTCTGACTAAGCTTTTAAAGCATGAGAAATCTCCTGAAATAAGTCTTGAACATCCACTGTCCAAGTACCAAGTCTTTCTACATGAGCTCTTTAAGCAGGTTCCCTACAAAACAGATTTAGATAGGAAATGATTTTGGTAGCCAGATCTTCTTGGGTCCAGACAGGTTAGCCAATAAAACTTTAGGTACCCATATTTGTCTAATGGGTCTCATAAGATTTCTAGAGTCAAAAGATTTTGAAAGATAAACCTTATTAGATCCATAACTATGAATATAACTAGTTTAATCATATGAAGTTTCAGAACTAGCTACATTCTGTCCAGATTTAGGAATGAATTTAGTTTTGGTAATTTTCCTTTGTCGAGATTGGTATCCTATACCAGTAGTGTATCTAGGTGATATTTGCTTACCTAAAATTTGAGTAAGAGTATCTTTACCATTTGTAAACTTTTTTAAGTCTTTATTAAGTTGCTCATTAGATAATTTTAGTTCAGTATTCTCTTTAAGCAACTAAGCATTCTTTTCTATGTCAATATCAAGATCAGATTTATGTTTAACAGTTAAAGCATACTGTTTCTTTAAACCTTTGTATTTGTTGTTCAGCTCATTACAGGTTTCTTCTAACATATCACAATATTGAAACAGTTCAGATTTTGTCATGTTTTCTGAGTCAGAATCATCTACAGAATAATATGAATTTAAAGCAGGATTTTCAGATGTTACCTCAGATGTGTTTGTCATAAAACACGTGTTTTCCTTATTTTTGTGTTTAGTTTCAGAAACTTCAAATTCAGTGGACCTATCCTCAGAAGCACTCCAAGTAGCCTTCATGGATTTCTTAAACTTATTGTCCTTGTATTCATACCTATTCTTGTACTTCAATTTTGGACATTCTGCTTTTATGTGTCCCTTTCTTTTGCACTCATAGCAGACAACTTCATCTGATTTGTCAGATTTCATCCAATCCTTTTTCCAATGTCCCTTGTTGTCATACTTAACTTTATAATTTGATTTTCTAAAAAACATATTATTGCTATAAAACTTCTTAAACATTCTGGCAATATGAGCCATCTCAGCATCACTATCAGAAGCACTTTCACTTTCTTCACAACTTGAACTTTCATTTATAGCTTGGAGTTTCTCCTTATCCTTGTTCTTTGAAGTTGAATATTTGAAAGCAACATACTTTCTTCTAGGTTCATCTTCTACTTCTTTGTTAACCTTGAGTTCTTCTTCATACATCATCAACTTTCCAATTAGTTCCTTGGCTGGCAATTCACCAATATCACATGATTCTCTAATAGAGACAGAAGATCCTCTCCATCTTTCAGGTAGACATCTCAAAATTCTCATAATTTGTTCCTTTGATGGAAGATCCTTTCCCAGAGAAGCCATTGTGTTGAAAATTTCATTAAACCTAAGATACATATCAGAAATGGGTTCATCAGGTTTCATCTTAAAATTATCGTACTTAATAGTAGAAGTGTTCAATATCATTTCCTTAACATTAGTTGTTCCTTCATGAGAAATGGCTATGGTATCCAAAATTTCATAAGCAGTTTTACAGGAAGATATTCTATAAAATTCCTCATCTCCTAAAGCACAGTACAAGGCATTCATAGCTTTGTAATTATTATTGTAGGATGCCTTAGTAGCTTCATTCCAAGTAGTTCTAACAGTGGTAGGAATTTTATATTTAGATTCTATAGTAGGACAAATATAAAAACCCATGCTCTCTAAATAAATTTTCATCTTGATTTTCCACTGAGCATAGTTAGTTCCATTGAAAAATGGTGGTCTATTGGTAGCAACACCTTCAAGTCTATTATCCATGATAACTAACTTAAAGCAAAGATTTTGAATAGATAAAAATTTAGAAATAACAGAAATTTTAAAAACATTAAAATACAACTAAAATCACAGTTGAAAAATAGAGTACTTTAGAAAATATTTTGAAACCTTTGATACCAAATGTTGGTCGGAGTGGACAGTCAAGAGGGGGGGTTAATTGAGTTCTAATTAAAATTTCTATTTTAAAAAATTTGTCTTAAAATCCCCCAAATAAAACACAGAATTAAACTGTAGTGAATTATATCAAAATAAAGGTTTGGTTAGATTCTCAAAGGATTGATTATTTCCCAGTTAATCACAACAGAAGAGTTGATTAAATTTTGAAACTAACTTACTGATTTACAACTAATATAAACACATGCGAGTTTAATTATCATAGTGACTTTAAAAAAGTTTTGGTTTTAAAGTAATTAGCAGCGGAATAAAAAAAGAATAGCTTTGAAAGAAATAGAACAACAGATATAACTAAGAGGTTCAGTCTCAAGCCGAGACTTAGTCCTCTCAACAATTTATATAAATATGATCCACACCCTAGATCGGGGTTCACAACAGTTTACAACTGTCCATGTCCAAGACCTCTACCATTGTTATTCGTGGGAAACAAAACAACAGCAACCAGCTGTCCAGGTCACACATGACCTCTACCACTATCCTAGTGGGAAATGAAAGATGTAAGAGATTGAGTGACGATTTAAAGATCCTCCAGTTAAAGTACAGGAGAGAGTGTGTGTGTTAAATACAGTAGATAACACACACTACTCGAAATGTAAAATAATGAATCACAGAGAAGAGATGTAGAGTTTAGAAATGGATCTAGTGATTACAGTGAAGCTTTGGACTCCCTAAGTTTTATCAGAAATGGTTCTGAGTCCTCTTCTGGTTTTTGTATGAAAAATAGAGTGTCGTCTGCTTGGAATCCAGGTTCAGAGATAGTGAAAAAGTGTAGTCGATGAAGTTCTTTAATGTCCTCGTGAATGTACAGAACTCTTCTTGAGTAAGCTTGAGTGTGTACGAGGTTTTTTATCTTCTTCAACTATCTCATCCACCACTCTTTTCACTCATATATGTCTCGTCGTCTTTTATTCCTCCTTTACCATTTCACACTTGCACCAATAGGGAATTCTTGTATTTATTGGACAAGCTCCAGAAAAAGAAATGATTTCTTTTTGCGGGTACGAGTCACGGTTCCCTGACATCAAACAACCTTCATTAAATAAATGACAGAGCATTAAAATATTCCTAATATGACTGTTGGTTAGATTAAATAAAGATAAAGAAATTCAAATAGCTATTTATGACTATTGGTGAGTTAAGTGATCGGTAGGTCATCAGCATCAGCATCGGTGGCTAGACATTGGTGTGTCTTGATCAGTGAATCAGATGATCGACATCAGTGTGTCATGATCGGTGACTCATTTGATCAGCATCGTTGTGTCATGATCGGTGACTCATTTGATCAGCATTGGTGTTTCATGATCGGTGACTCATTTGATCAGCATATGTGATTCATGATCGATGACTCATTTGATCAGCATCAGTGTGTCATGATCGGTGACTCATTTGATTAGCATCGGTGTGACAGTTGTCTTTTGATATGGATCGGTGCGACCATTATCCTTTGATATGGATCGGTGCGACCATTGTCCTTTGATATGGATCGCTGTGACCGTTGTCCTTTGATATGGATCGGTGCGACCGTTGTCCTTTGATATGGATCGGTGCGACCGTTCTCCTTTGATATGGATCGGTGTGACCGTTGTCCTTTGATATGGATCGGTGCGACCGTTGTCTTTTGATATGGAATAGTGCGACCATTATCCTTTGATATGGATCTGTGCGACCGTTGTCCTTTGATATGGCACAAAGTGTCTGTTGGATCCAGAAGACTTCCAGGATACTTGTAAATCAATAGCAAGCACAGATAAAAGCATGATCCAACTAATAAAAACAGATTCACTAAGAGATTGTGATTATGTATATGAGAAATCCAACCGGATTAAGTAACGATGATTTGTGATTATTAAAACAGCAATCATACAAAGAATTCAACAATCTTACAGAGGGCTCAGAAAAATTCATATTTAGTTAAATGATATTTATTTTCAAACTACTTTTATAAATAACGATGATGAACAAATTTGAAAAATATGGGATATTAGAGTGATATTTTATGAATCTCTTAGTTTTTTAAATTTTGGAAAAAATTGGTATATTACATATGACATGAAATTTTTTTCTATAAGATATCGGTTTTATATCAAAATTGGTTTTGAAAAAAAAATCTCTTTAAAAAATAATTTCACTTATTTTGTACATGTTTAGTTTTATCATGTATGGGGAACTCATATGAGTTATTTGGGGAAATCATAACAAAATCTTTTACTAAGAACTATATTTTCACTTCAGTGTGCTTTTGGATTATATTGGTCATAATGATAGTAAAAATAAGGTATCCATCTTCATTAATGTTGAATCATTATCCCATGATGGTTTTATTAGGAAGACATTAGCGTGAAATCATATTGAGTTAGGTTTTTTTGATTCTTAGTATTAATTTGGTATTGATTTTTTTGGCCTTTTTCCTAATTAAATATATTCATATTAATTTAATTCTTCTCTTTAATATTTTTGTTTAAAAAATGTTTTAAATTTTATATACTCTAGGGGTTAGGACTATTGTTGGAGGAAAAATTATCCCTCATTGTCTCCATTATCCCTAGATATTAGTTTCTATCATTTGGTGATAGAGGATTTCACTCGAGGACCTTTACCACTAAGGATTCTGTCTCAAGATATATTTATCAATTTCAGGTCATTATATACACCTCATGAATCAATTTTTGGTTTTTGTACTTATGATTCATAAAATTACCTTAATTTTGGTAGTAAACACATACAATGATGTTGTTACATGTATCTATTTTGATAGTGGATTGAAATAATAAACTCTAAATGAATTTTTTTCTGTCTACCTAGTAAATGATATCCTGTAAGAGGTGATTAATGTTATAAATATTTAATGATATTCTCCTTGAAATTAGATATACATCTTCATATTAAACAATCAATATTATAATTGAATAACATGAGATCATCCTTATACTAAATCTAGACCTCAATTAAGAATAATATCCTCTATTATAATATTAGACCATGTTAGGGTTATCCTATAAATACAAAATTATACAAATTCCCCAAATCCATGGACTTTAATTTAAACTAGCTTCATACAAATGATTTTTTAAAACAAATAACCGATTTCAAGCCCCCTATTTTAAAGTTTATATGAATTTTATACCATAGATATGTGAATAAAAAAATTCCCAAAATATGTTTTTATCATTGATCAGTCTTTCAAAATCTTTAAATAGTATGATAAATGAAATTAATTATTATTTTTGAATCAATACTATTATAAAATAATTTTTCTATGTCATAATTCTTGTAGAACAACTCCTTAGATAAATAATATATTTTTATAGTTTTCAAATCAATGAATGTTGTTAATAATTATTTATTCATGGTGGTTTAATTGAGTTTTATATCCATCAAGGATTTATAATGTAATTGATAGAAATAAATTTTTTTCTAACCCATTATATAATTATGGATCCCTCTATATAATCTATAGAATCATACATGGGGTAAAATATTGATTTCTAATAATGATTGTGTCATAATCAAAGTAGAATCAAAATTATTCTTTTAGTTTTTAATGTTCAATCAATATGATTCAACAAATATTAATAATACATGGTATATTAAAAAAGTTAATAAATTAAGTGAATTCCATTAAAAAATTAATGATATAAACCTATATTTACTAGAATACATAGAACATGCCATATTGATATATGCTTTAGTAATAAATCCTTAATAAAATTTATTTTTTTGGATACACATGAATTCCTTCTTTAGATATCTAATTTCTATAAACAATTATATTAGTCACTGTGATTTTTTAATTCCCTTTATGGATCACTAGGCACTAATTTTCACATATCTCCAATCCAATGCCAAGATTATTCATAAATACCTAAAATGATCACACATAAAATTGGATTTTATACACAAATATTTCAAATTAATATTTTCTATCTCATGAAATATAAGTATTGGGAACCACTAGAAGTTCAATGATGTAATGAATAAATAAAATGAAAATTTTAGGTAATAAATCATTTTTATTTCCATGTGAATATTATTTCGAATTAAACTTATAAATAAAATATAATTTGGTTATAACATATGATTACATTTAAGCCGTTATTACACCCATAAATCACAAGATTCTTGTATGTTTATTTAATAAATTATAATGAGATGTGATCCTTTATACTTAAATTATCTAATTTTTTTTCATATATAAAAACTATACAATGAGTATTTGAGATGGGATGATATTTTTATTATCATTTTTAATCATTTTCATGAATTCCTTTTTCATTTATACTTATTTGAGGTTGAACCTTAGATCATATAGATGGTATTTTCATTAACTAGTTTTATTATATATATCATAAAAAATTCCATCATAGGAGAAGTAAATTTTCTCAATGGTTGTCATCTATAATTCCTTTTGTCCAATAATAGGACTTGTGGGTTCCTAATATATGGATAATTCCTTTTAAATAAGATATTATAAACGAAATAACGATTTTTCATACTCAAATCACCATCAATAACTCTGAATCATATTAATTTTTTGGTAGAGATGTGAATGATAATTTTAACACGAATTATTTGTTTAATTCCACTTTATTTATCATTTATTGATAATTACATATCCTTATAATATTTCCATTATTATTTTTTATTCTATATTATTATTAAAATTTTCTCATATTTTATGTTGAGGAATTTTTATGGGGAAAAAATATTACATATCCCTAGAGATGGATAATAATATCTTATGTATTCTAAAGATATAAGAAGAAAACCTTATGCTAGATATTGGTGATATTTTGAAAAAGTATATTATATTATTGATAGAAGAAATACTTATTTATTTAAATAATGATAATCATTTTAAGTCATTACTTATTTATTCAGATGAATTTCTTACATATAATAATAATTTTTATAAATATCACAAACATTGGCACTTTATTAATGGAACATACCTTACTCTTTGGTTGGAGGGATATTATATATGAAGATAAAATTCATGAATATAGGTTTCTCTATAAAATATAAATTCTATATATTGGATATTTCACTAATGAAGTCATATTATGAATTATAGTGGAGTTTTAACAAAAACATATGTATTGATTATATGTTAGTTCATTATAAGATAAGTTGACAAAGGATTCATAATTTAAGAATAAGAGTGTTATGAATGTTATGATACATAAGAAGGAATATTTAATAAATTATGAATTTATAGAAAATAGCTTGACACTTTATCTTAGAATATAATTTATTACTGATATTCTAGATTTTAATAGTCACAATTAAAATGGTTTGAGTTTTGAATGGATTTTCTTCACTTTATTATTAGTATTATTAAAAATATTAATACTAAATTTCATGGAGTATTTAATAGAGATTATGACTGTTCATTTAATGGTGATTTAAATGTCTATTTGAGTTGATGAACATGATATTAATCTTATTAAATAAGTCAAAAATGATTTTTATCATTTTTAATTATGATGAAATATCATGGAAAAAATTTCTAGAGAATATATACACGTATATATCCATTATATAAATAAGGTAAATTCTTCTAGATAGGGATACAGTAAAGGGATACATTAATTGATCCTAAAGTGCTAAAATGTTTATACACTGATTTTTATTGATTTCACAAACTTCATCGTCTACATATTTAAGGACTGATGATTTTTTAAATGCTAGAAATCATTATAATCATTCTTACTTGGTTTAATTATTTTTATCTCTCATTGGTTAGTATCATTTTCATTGCATAATTTTTAATTGGGGCATTCTCATGTGTCATAAAACTCTTAAAATGTGTGGGTCAATCTTGATAACTTGAGTAAAATTAAATACGTTGTATCTTTATGAACTCAAAAAATGAGATTTTGAAAGTTCCTTTACATCAAAATGAAGGGTATTGGTTTAGTGATTCTACGTGAAATTCCATGTGGGTTATTGTTCCATTAAATTACTAGGACTTTTTATATACATGTATAAGGATAGGGTTTAGGGTTTTTGGCTCTATGTTGTTTGGGGTGTATTGTAAAGAGTTTTCACTCTCCATTAAAAATGGTACAAGCCTATTGGATTTTTATGATCTTGGGTCAAGAGTGTGAATATTATATATAAGATCATTAAGATTTGAACAATAATACAATCAGGATGTGTTATCTTGTTAATCCTTCCTACTAACACTATAAACATCCACTACACCATCTTTTATAATTGAATTGTTTATTTTTTTTATTATACTAAATTATTTATTAACATTTAAATTATTCTGATTTATTTATCATTTAAAATTCAGCACCCTTATTTTATTTTCCGATATCACCCCAAACAATACCAACAATTTGTATTAGAGCCCATCCTTTTAATATTTGAGCTCCAGTTTTTTTTATATTCTAACACAAGAATGATTTCTATTAGATCAAACCCTTTGGAACTCTGATTATTGAAATTATTTTTTAATGTATTTTTTATATCTATTTATGGATTAAATAATTTACCCCAGTCTATAAAAAATATTATGATATCTTTTATTTTTGATGGATGGATAAAAAATAAGATTAAAAAAAATTTCTTGGAAATGAATCATATGGGATTATTTATATTGTAGATAACATGTGTGATTTGAATATATATATCATAGAAACATGAGAATAGAATATTATTGAATGAATGGAAAGATGATATATAGTTGAAGGACCATGTAAAGTGGTTTTCACTTTTATGTATATCATCTAAACTGATGAAAAATTTTCACAATGTTTTATTCATATCTAAATCTTCTGAGATGACATATTTATCTTCCACCTAGTGTGCTTCATGCACAAATTATTATAATTATTGTGATTATTTTAAAAATATTTTAGAATATTTAACTCAGTTATGTTATAAAAAATAAAATGAAAATGATAAAAATACTTATATACAATATTTACTCATGATTAAGTCTGATAAATTTTTTAAGAGAAGATAAATCTATGTCTTGAGGTTAGAAGGTTTCAGAAACATGATTATGAACTATTAATGCATAAGGATTATAATTATATATTTAAATATTCTATTTCCATGAATTAATAAGTAGAAAAATAAAAAAATCAATGCTATTTTAGATGATATATTTCATTTCAATAAAGGATTTTGGAAGCTTAAGGATGAAAATTATAGCTTCTTCCACCATTAGAAATAATTAATTTGATGATTTGTAAATGTTTTTAATGTAAATAGTATGTTGATAAGTTAAGTGGAAGATTATATAAAATTAATATATTGTTAATGTAATCTAATGTCCAGAAATAATGTTTTAAAGGCTAACTCTGTACAATCTATTCATTTTATGAAATATTATGACAACATTAATGGAAAGGTTTGTAACCCTAATTTTAATTTTTTATTGTGACTTTCTTGTTCATTATGCTTAATATTTTTTTATATTTAGGAATCTTATTAGGTATAATAATTCATTCACTACTATATGTTACTTTATTTTCAATGTTTAAAGAGTTTAATAAGTTTGGGTTATTAATAGATCAATGAAGAAACTAATAAAACCAAAACAACTCATTTTTCACAGGTGATGTATATCATTTGTCCAATATGAGTACCACTATAATTTAATCATTTGGTATGTTAGAATTATACTTATTTTATGATTTTATTTTTTCCAATGGGAATTTTTGTATGGTTTTTTCATTTGTTTTACTAGAATATTATTAAATGTTGATTATTATTTTAATTCATAGAATACCATTTACAATTTATTAAATAATATTAACTTTTTTTCTCCTAGAAGTTTTTGATTTTATAAAATATAATTTTATAGGTTTTGGATTAATTATCATATTTATAAAAGATAAATAAATCTTATATTAAACGGGATATTTTATTGTTTTTATTATTAGTTTTATTTATTCAACTATTTGGAATGTTTTTAAAATAAATTTATTTCTTAATCATGAAGTGTTTACTATCCTTAATGTATTTTGGGGAGAAATTATCACATTTTATGATATTTTATATTAAATATTTATTTGATCATGTTGTATATTTTATGTATAATATTTCTTCTAGAATGACATCAATTAATTATTCTTTTAAATATCATCATTTATTATGATTTATTATTTAATATATAGGATATGATTAGTTCTTTAATTTCATTCCCCTGTATCATTTTATTTGGGATTTAATATCTTATTTCATTACATGATATGGCTTATATGTTTCTTTTTTTTAATATAAAAAGGGTGAGGAATATATAGTTTGATATATTCATTGTTCTTTTTAAAATATCAAAACACAATGTTGATTAGATCCTTTACACTTTATTTATCATGTTTTGATAATTAAATATATCTCTCATCATTTATTTATTATGTATATTCATTATTATTATTATTTTGTTCTCATATTTTAAATTAAAGAATATTTATAGGGGTGAAAGATTATGTATCCATGGAGTTAGAGAAAATTATATTAAGTAATATTATATTATGATAAGAAAAACATATATTTAGATAGTGGTTATATTTTGGAAAAGTAAAATATATTATATATTGAAAAAATAGTTATGTATATGATGTTGTAGAATGTTTCTATGCAAATTTACTTACATACTAAGGAGAAGATATTCCAAATCATCATAGGTTATGGAAATAACAGACATATTGAAATTTTGATAAAAATATGTATACTATGTATTGTTTAAATGTATATTACATGTGACGAATATGTTATTAAGTGTTGTTTTCTCTATGAGGGACAAATTTTATGTATTAGAAATTTCACAAAGGAAATAATATTATGCATTAAAGTAATGCTTGATGAAAAAACATATATTGATCAAAAGTTATTTATTTAGAGGATTATTTTAAAATTATTTTATAACTTCAGAAAAAAGTATCATATAATTTAAGAAATATAATAATTAATGTTTTAAATGTTATGAATTCTTTAAGATATGCCTTTAAGCATGTCAATGTAATATTATTTATGAATCATATTCTCTATCTTAATATTAAAAATTACAATGGGTATAACTTTGAAGGATGTTGTTTCATTATATCATGGGTATTTTTATAATAATTTAAATACATATGTTCATATAGTATTTAATGTAGATTTTATGGTTTATTAATGAATATATAAATGTTAATTTTAATTTAATTAAAGGATATTCAGTTTATTAAAGAACTCCCATGTCAATTTTTCCATTTATAATTATTAATATATATCACGGATAATATTTTTGAATAATGTAGTAGTTTTTATCTCAATTATATAAATAAGTTTTATGATATTGAGACACTATACACTCAAGAGATAATGTTTTTTATCCTATAGTGATGAAACATTGAAAAATTTACTTTTCATGATTACCTAATGTTTATTTCCTACATCATGAAGGGATAATACTGTTTATTTTTATGCCAACAACACCCATAAACATACTTAATTATTTTAATTATATTTTAATTTCATTGAGTTATATAATTTTCACAAAAATATTTTTATGTTCTAAAAATTCATGGGATATACTTCCCTTAAAAATTATGTACCAGTTATTCTAACCTAAAAAAATACACATTATCTTCTAAAACTCACAAAATGAAATGTTTATTTTTCTTCAACATAAAAAAAAGGAAAATTGTAGGTTTAATGTTCCACTTTAGATATTTTTGTTGGGTATAATCCTATTAAAATGTTGGGTTTTTATTCAATACCTATAATAGTAATGAGTTTATGGTTTGTTTATCTAGGTTAATATAAAAGTATTTTAATGATTTCTCACTCTTGATTAAAATTGATAAGAATCTAGTGGATGTCTATGCTCTTAGTTTGAGAGTATGAAGAATAAATGTATGATCATTTACATTATCACAAATAATAAATTCCTATATTTTATCTTTTTTAACATTTTTATTTAAACTCTTCACACTCACTAAACCATTTTTTATAATAGGAATTTTTATTATTTTTTCTATAGAATTCCAAATTAAGAGTTACTATTCTCCAATTTGTTTAAGATTGAAAATTCATCCCCCTATTTACTTTTACATCATTATAAAAATAGAGGCCAACAAGAAAACTTATCAAATGGGTGTCTGAATAAGTATATTTACTATAGAATCCCTATATTTTATGATATATTTATTTTTAAATAAATTTAATTTCTGAAATACCTTTCATTATATGCAACACCGAGTTTTAATTAACTGTAATCTACTACAAAAATATTATTTAAATGTGATAGTTATAATATATATGATAAAATTGAAGAGTTTTAATGGGAATAAATACTTTTTAAAAAACATATGGTTTATAATAAATCTACTAGTTACCAATTTATTCTATATGAAAATAAAAATCATTTGAAGGCAAAAATGATATTTTTCTAAAAAAAATTATTTTACGCAAGAAATGTGTTTTTATCTTAATAAATTAAATTTATCACTACTAGTTAGACATTTAATGAAATACATATTATATATTCATAAAACTCTTTTTACATCCATATAATATTTTTCTATGCATTATAAAAAAAATTAATCCAATTTTATGCTTAAACTTTTTAAAAAAAAGCTATTTTCATTTCATTTTGTGAATATATTTTAAAATAAATTTATTCCACATATAGAAATTAAATAATTAAAAATTGAATCGATATTTTGAATCATGATATTTAAATTTGGAAATTACTTCCATTTTATTTTTTTCATTATCAATTGTAAATGAGGTAAAATTTATCGCCTTACTAAAGGGTAAATCAGATAATTATCAGTAAAAACTATTGTGATAAAGCTTTAAAATTTCACTAAAACATTAAGTTATCATAAATAATGAGTTTATTTCTAATATTTCCATCCAAATATCTAAAATATGTCCACAAGGTTCCGTTTCAAATTGATATTTTCATTTATATTAATTTTTATAAAAATTTTAAGATGTCACTCTCAAGACATTAAGCTTTTAAACTATATTAATATTGTGATAAAAGATGTTGCGAATGATTATAAAATTTTATTTTTTGTATAATAAAATTAATTTTATTATGTGATTATATAATTACCTTAAACTCTTTAACAACATAAATATAGTATTTATTCAATTAATTGAGAATGGAGACTAAATTATTTTAAAAATATTTAAAGAAATAAAATTTTAAAAAATTATTGTGTTTGATAAATTTTAATGAATAAAATATAATACTAATTAATTTTGAATATATTATGTTCAAATTAAATATTATACTGATGAATTTAAAGATAAATTAAATGAATAGTGTCGTACATGATAATAGTGATATTTTATAGAAACAATATTTTATTAAATTAATTAATAACCATAAAAAAAAGAAATATGTCAAGTGGATAATATATCTTCTCAAATAGAATACATTTTCTATTTATCATCCAATTTTTAACTCATATGAAAAATTATAATCCTTTTTAATTGAAAAATTAATTACCATTTATAATGAAAAAATAGGTTAACAAAGTTGCTAAACCTAATGGTAAAGTTTCAAATATTTTGCAGACTTATATAGTTTTTTGATGACATTTAAATGAAATATAATATTATCTTAAAACAACATTCCCTATTAATTGATTTTTCTTGAGAATGACTTAGTTATACATATAATGTCACAAGTAAAAAAAGAATAAGACATATTTAAATTTTTTAATATTTGTAAATTAAATATTAATTTTGCTTTAAAGTGGATTCTATATTTGATGGAGTACCCGCTAGGCAACAACGAGTTTCTTTTAAATCTTACGTTGCACACAACATTGATTTATATTGAAAAATAATAATATAATATTATTATTTTTAATAGTAGTTAATGCCTAGCCATTTTATTTTCAAAAATAAATATAATTAAATAAAATATGATTATACTTGTTAGTTAATTTTTTTACATTTATCTAATAAAAGTTAGAGGCTTAAAATGCGAATAAATCCAATTTTGAGCATAAATATTCTAATATTCTTTAAAAGGTCGATTTATCGCCTTTTGATGGAGAACCCTTTTTAAATGTAGTTTTTGTCACTTTAATTTGTTCTATTTGAAAAAATAAAATTATTCATTATAAGAGGGCCATCAATGTTTACTTTGACTAAATTTTTGGTATTTTTATGATAAAATTCATTTTTAATGAATAATTAAAAATACTGTTTTTAATTCAAAACCATATTTTCATCTAATTTATTAATATAGTTATATTATTCTTTAAATTGATTTTAAATTGGAATTAGATAATATTTTTAACATTTAATCCAATTCTGGTCATTGGATGTAATTTCACTTTTAAATTGGACATAAACATGTGTCAATCTTTTGATAGTTATTATTTCTTAAAAACACGTTTTTTGATTGGAAAATGGGAATTAATTTTAAATTTATTTCTGCCACTATTGGGTTTTGAATTTGTAAAAATGAATTCCATTTTTGGAATCAGGAGGTCCAAATTGTTTAATTAGGTAAATTTTATTTTTAGACATTTTGAATATTTACTTCAGTAAATATTTAATTTACCATGGTAAAAAGGGTAAATATGGTAAATAAAAGTAAAATAATAATATTATAATAATATTATATGACCTTAACATCTGTCTTAATACTATTGGTTGATACCTGTCTGACCTTGTACATCCTTGGGTTGATTTTGGGACCCCATGGAGCCACATAAGAGTGATAATGGCTCATTATATTAACTAATTTAAAGTAAAGACAATGACGACATAAACATATAACTTTGAATAAATAAATTTTTACATGGGGATATATAAGTTATATATTTGACTATAAATATTAATTTTAAAGCTAAAAATATTTATTACGTCATGTAATTTTTTTTATAATTTTTAGACATAAAATAAATAAAATTATTTATGACAGAATTATGATGGAGTGTTTAGCTCATTAATGAATGATTTAAATAAATATGATTATAAAAATTAAAAACATATCCAAACAATGTATATTTCTTATTGGATTATTTTATTTAGAACATTACTCGTCTTAGCTTCGACTTTAATTATTGTTGGAGCTTTTGAAACTCAATTTAAGTTTCTAATAATATAATATTTCCAAACTTCCCTAAAGAGACCCTCCTCCCCCTTATAAAAAGACATTAACTATAACCCATTAATCACACCTCTCAAGCCCCTTTTCTAATCCAACCTATGTTCCAATAAACTCCCTACACCTATATCTTCTTTGAAGAATCCTTACCTTAGGCATAAGGCACTTCAATAAATTATTTTTATTCCAACCAAAGGGAGTTTCTAGATTTAAAGGTAATGTCTTCTCTTAAGTTCTTTTGTTTTATTTTACTTCTCCAACCCCCTAAAATCTTTTTATTAATTTATTTTATAGAAAAACTAGTATAAAAAATATAATAGGTTTTTATGATAAGTATTTGAACTAAACTTCCACAAACCTTCATCTAATGGGAAAAGAACATACTGTTTCTGTGGACGACGAACTACTGCCTCACAAAATGATGATTGTTCAATTATACCCTACCACACATTATGGTGGACATTATGTTGGAACTATATTTATATGTGATATATATTATATTTATATTGTTTCTATGATTTAGTATTTTTAATTTATAGCATACCTTTAAGGTTTTCGAAATGGGTAAATGCGATAATTTAATTTGAGGAAGTGCCGACTACTGCCCCATCAAAGTGATATGACTCGTTCATGCCATACGTAGGATGTATAAAGAATAGAGTTAATGAAATTATATATGACTTTATACTAAAATTATAATATACCAATGTATAATTAAGTTAATGTTTCATTAAAATACGAAATAGAAATGAAAGTAGCGTTCATGCGTATGTATGGATTACCGTCTCCATGAACAGTTCATTTCATTTCATATCTCCAAATGTTATGTATTGTTATAAATAAATATATATACTGGATATATATGATATCTATATCATGAATATCATTCTATAGATAATGGAATTTTGACCTCTTTTACAACTTGTAATTATATGTAGGTCATTTTTGACTCAAGTACCCCATATTGACAAAATGACCATTATTAACTTAAATTATTATATAATGATTATAAGAATTTAATAAGTTATTTAAAAGGAATAATAAACTTGAAAACGATTCTTAAGAAATTAGAAATTAGCTTTAGTTTATTATTCAAGAATATAAAGAATAAACTGGTCAAGTCAGACATGAGGTAAGGGATTTCGTCTCAATCTCCTTTAATTTAGGCATATTTGGATTTATACATGACTTTCTTTTATACGGTGTATAAAAACCTTTGAATTTTAATTTCATTCAAAGGGAATCTTTTTTATACAAAGCATTTTACTAAACGAGAAAAATGAATGTTTATATTTTTGAAGTACGTGGTGAAAATGTCCTTTCTTCCGCCGCGAGTATATTTTGATCTTTGGATTCCTTAACAAGCCATATTGTTTTTTAAAAGGAATATAAATACCGTATAACCTTTTTACTTATATTGTTATTGGAAATTGTTTTGTAAATGGAATCATTATGTCAATATATTGAAATGATATATTTTGATTGCAATGTGGAAATTTTATCATTCATTTATTCTTGTGTTATGTGTTATGACTATGTTACGGTTCATGGGCATTGTTTACATATACAGGTGGTTCCATGATAAACCTAGGGAGGGTGAGCTTGAGATATCTCTCCAATGCATTTGGTAACATGAAGGAGGTAAATTTTAATGTTTCTCCTAATTGATTTAGGGAATATACATTGATGGGTATTCCAATGTAACTACAAATGTGGCTGTGATAACTAAAATGTAATTATGATATGTATTCTACAAGTTACGTTTTTAATTTATGATTTCTATGTTTTATTCATAAATCTTATGATTTCATGAGTTATGTTAAAAATCTTATGTTTTTGATGGACTAATGATTTCTTAATTTATTTTATAACCCTTACTGAGATTTTTATGCTCATCCCAATTATTGAAATGTTTTTCACATGACTTAAAGATGAATAGGGTCAAGGATGGGATCAAGGAAAATACATTCTTTCTAAAACATGGAACTGAACATGAATCTTTTTTCCTAGAGATTTTATTTTATGAAAAAAATGGAAACTGATTAGAAGTGTCTACTTTTTAATTTTTGATATGTAATGTAATATTTATGGCCTAATTTTATAAAACTCTAAACTAGAAAAGATCCTAAATGTGAATTATTCATTTAATTCAAGGTTATCTAAATGTTTAAGGTTGGGTCCTTATAGTTGGTATCAAGGTTCGGTTTAGATAACATTTGGAGTTAGAATATTGTAATATTATTGTCCATAAATTAAATTAATGTAATATTGAAATGATATATAATTTAAAGATTACCATGTTTCTCTAACTAAGATATTTCTGTGTTCAGAATGGTTTTCCATAGAGGAAACATGGCAGCTATGTTGGGAAGGCATACAGAAGGGAACAACCTTCCAAATCAGTAGCCTGAGATGGTTTGGAATCAAAACTGAATAGTATGTTGAAGTGATGTCATAGTTGACTCAAGGTATAAATGGTGGTGGTATCCATCCACGAGATCATCCATATCAACCGTAGATGAACATGTCAGCAATGGAGAATTTCATGAGGCAACATACCCCATCATTAATAGGATCATCTGACCCTGTGCTAGCAGATGTGTGTATTAAAGCACTGGAGAATATTTTTGATGTCATTTGGTGTTCAGAACATCAAAAGGTTAGTGTTTATGTTTACCATTTTGAATGTGAAGATGATCAGTGGTGGTAGATTATGAAAAATATTAGGGATTTTAAAGTGATTAATGATCTTGATTGGGATGAATTAAAAGGAATGTTTTTGAGAAATATTTTCCTAAGATGGTTTATCTTTGGATAGAGAAATAATTCCTAGAATTGAGGAAGGAGGATGACTCATTGGACGCTTACAATGAAATGTTCACTCGACTGGAATGGTATACTCCAAATTTCATCTGAGATTTTGATAGTAAGATAAATCATTTTTACTCAGGATTAATGCCAAAGTATTGAAGGACTTTAGATTCTTGTGAGTTTAAAAGTTTTGACAAAAATTGTTCGATGTGTGGAGAAGTTGGAAATGGAGTTTTCTAATGATCTTGTTTTCTTTTAAAAACAACAAAATTAGAGGTTGAGGTGGCATATGAAAGGGAATAACTCTTCAAAAAAGTCAGATGGTAAGAAAATTAAGTATACAGTTTGTGAAAATTATGTAAAAAACACATTGGGGAATGTCTTTTGAATTCTAGTAAGCGCTACCAATGAGGTAAAATGGGACGTAAGGCTTGTAATTGCACTAAAAAAGATCAGAGTAATGGTAAGAAAAAATCTGATTTAAAGTTAGTAAAATGTTTTAAGTGAAATGAAATGGGTCATTATACAAATGAGTGTCTACCGAAGAACTCAACTGAGGAAAAGTAGTTGGACTACAAGAATAAAGGTGTGGTGAAATCCTTTGCAACCACTTCAGCTGATGTTGGGCCATCGAATGAAGTTGTATCAGGAACACTGTTTATTTTTTTCAGATTATGCCAACCTGTTGTTTGATTTAGGGTCTACACATTCTTTCATTTCGGAGAAGTTTTCATGTAAATTGGGAATTCCATATCAAGATATGAATCCTGAACATATGGTAATAACACCTGGAGGAAATGTTGATACAAAAAGAAATTATAAGAACCTTCATATCATTGTGTGCAGAAATAATGTACCTGCAAAGATTATTGTTTTTCCTCAAGTAGAGTTTGATATCATTTTGGGTATGGGTTGTCTTTCTGTTTATAATGATAAGATTGAATATAGAGCTAATGTGGGTTCTTTTCAGAAAGATTTTATGTTTGTATACAATAATGAACCCTTACTTTTGATAACATATCAGGAAGGTGAGAAACTAGTAAAATATAGACATAAATGTTACCTTACACATATTATTGAAAACAATGGAACATTTAAGATTAATGATGTGCTGATAGAAAATGAGTACCTTGATGTTTTTCCTGATGATTTTACTGGTATAATACCTGATCAGGATGTTGAATTTACTGTTGAATTAGTTCATGGTGATAAAAAAATTTCAAAACCGCCTTTTCAAATGGCTCAAATTGACCATTTAGTGTTAATGAAGTAATTACAGGAGTTATTAGATAAATGATTCATTTGACCCAGCACATCACCATGGGGTGCTCCTGTCTAGTTTTTTAAAAATAAAGATTGTTCAATGAGACATTTCATTTATTATAGAGAATTGAATAACATGACTGTTAAGAACAAGTATCCTTTGCCTCATATCGATGATTTGTTTGATCATCTATAGGGAGCTCAGTATTTTTCGAAGATTGACTTGAGGTCAGGGTACCATCAATTGAAAGTAAAGGAAACAGACATTCTGAAGACCATGTTTCAAACTATATATGGCCATTATGAATTTTTAGTTATTCCTTTTGGATTAACCAATGAACCCACGGTATTCATGGATATTATAAATAGAATATTTCTTGAGTTCTTGGATTAGTTTGTTGTTGTGTTCATTGATGATATTATGGTTTATTATAAAAGTAACAAGGAGCATAAAAGACACTTAAGGGCTCTCTTCCATACCTTAAAAGAAAAGAAACTGTTTGGGAAAATCAGGAAGTGTTAGTTTTGGTTACAAAAAAATTCATTCCTTGGTCACATTGTTTCATAAAATGGAATAAATATTGATCTTGTTAAAATAAAAGTTGTTGAATAGTGGCCTGGACCCAAAAATATAACTGATATTCGTAGTTTTCTTAGATTAGCGGGTTATTAATGGAGTTTTTTTTATATTTTTCCATGGTTATCTAGACCACTGACTAAATTAACATGAAAATGTGTTAAGTTCATTTGGACAAACGAATGTGATGATTGTTTTTTGGAATTGAAAAGAAGATTGGTTAATGATCTAGTTTGGGCACTGCCTATCAGAGATGGTGAATTTGTAATCATTAGTGATACTTCATTGAAATTACATGGTTGTTTCCTAATGTAGAATGATCAGGTAATTACATATGCTTCACGTCAGTTGAAACTTCATTAGTTAAGTTACCCTACACATGATATGGAATTAGCTATTGTTGTTTTTTTCTTTAAAAATTTGGAGGCATCATTTGTGTGGAGTAAAGTGTGAAATATATACTGAACACAAAATTTTGAAGTATATATTCAATAAGAAAGAATTAAACATGAGATAGAGGAGATCGTTAGAATTAATCAAGGATTATGATTGCATGATCCATTACCATCCTGGAAAGGTAAATAAATTGGTTGACGCTTTGAGTTAAAAGAGTAATGATACCTTAACCTTGATACATTTGAAACGATATCCTTTGGTTTTTTATTTGATGATTTTTTCATTAGAGGTTACTGGTGTAGGAAATTCCTCTGTTTTGTTTCAGGTGTTAGTGAAATAATCACTATCAGAGAGAATTAAGCAAGCACAGAAGAAAGACATTGAGTTGCAGAAAAAGGTAGAATTGATTCAGAAGGATAAGTTGACGGATTTTAATATTGATAATGACTGAATTTTGGTATTTTAAAAGATATTATGTGTGACTTGTGATTCATAGTTGAAGAATGAGTTATTATGTTAAGCTCATAGTTATCTATTTTAAGTTCAACCTAGTCGTACTAAGATATACAGAGATCTTCGAGAGTATTAGTGGTAGGATGGAATGAAAAGAGATATTACTGGCTTTAATATGAAGTGTTTGACTTGTAAACAGGTCAATGCAGAGTGAAAGTTACTGAAAGGGATGATTCAGACTTTACCAGTTCAAGAGTGGAAGTGGGAAAATATATCCATGGACATCGTTGTGGGATTACCGAAGTCATTTTGAGGTAACAATGCAATCTGTTTTATTTTTGATCAATTGAATAAATCTTCTCATTTCCTTCATATTCGAGATACTCTATCTCTAGATCAATATTCTCAGTTGTATTTTAAAGTGATAGTCAATTTACATGGATTTAACCTCTACATTGTATATTATCGTGATCCGATGTTTACTTCTAACTTTTGGAAAGGCCTTCAGAAGTCATTGGGTATAGAATTAAATTTTAGTACAACTTTTCATCCTCAATCAGATGGGCAGTCAGAACGAACAATACAGACTTTGGAATATATGCTATGTGCTTCTTCAATGGATTACCAGGGAAGTTCGGACCAACATATTTCTTTGGTAGAATGTTCTTATAATAATAGTTTTTGTTCCAGTATACCGATGGCTCTATTTGAGGCATTATAAGGAAAGAGATGTTGAACTCCATCTTTTTTTGATGAAGTAGGTGAAAGTACTTGATGGGACCAAAATTGGTAGAAGATATGGTAGAAAAAGTTATGTTGATTCTGAAACACATGAGAACATCTCAGAGCAGGTAGAGAAGTTATGCGGATAACTGGAGGAAGGATCTTTCATTCGAGGTTGGTGATTTTGTATTTCTCAATGTTTATCAATGGAAAACTGTGATGCGTTTTGGTAAGAAGTGAAAACTGAGTCTGAGGTTCTTTAGACCCCATTAAATCCTAGTAAAAGTTGAATCAGTTGCATACAAAGTGGATCTAACTCAAAGTTTATCCTAGGTACATAATGTTTTTTGTGTTTCAATTTTGGGAAAGTATATACTGGATCCATCAAATGTTTTGAGTCCATAAGTAGTTCAGTTAGAAGAAAATATCTATTTTGAAGAACAACCAGTCTAGATTCTTGACCGAAGAAATTAAGTGTTGCAGAATAAGGTAATTCATCAAGTAATGGTTTTTCGGAAAAACCATATGGTTGAAGAGGGAACATGTGAGTCTAAAAATGCTATCAGGGATAAATACCCCCGCTAATTTGATAAGAAAATAAAAATTATGAGGACACAATTTCCAAAAGGGGAAAGGATGTAACATTCCAGGTAAATAAAGAATAAGAAATTTTCATATTTATTAATATTTCTGAATTAAATATTAATTTTACTTTAAAGGGGATTCTATGTTCAATGGAGTACCTAATATGCAACAATTATTTTCATTGAAATCTTACATTCCACACAATGTTGAGTAATACTGAAAAATAATAATATAATATTATTATTTTAAATGGTTGTTAAAACCTAGACATTATATTAGAGATAATGAACATAAATAAATAAAATATGATCACACATGTTTTTTAAATGTTTTTACATGTATTCAATAAAATTTAGAGGCTTAAAATTTCAATGAATCCAATTTTAAGCATAAATATTCTAATATTCTTTAAAAGGTCAATTTACCGCCTTTTGATCGAGAACCCTTTTTAAATGTAGTTTTTGAAACTTTTTATGTCTTATTTAACAAAATAAAATTATTTTTTTGAATAAGGACATCAAAATTTACTTTCAGTAAATTTTTAGTATTTTTCTAATAAAATTCATTTTTAATGAATAATTAAAAATTCTGCATTTTAATTCAAAACATCATTTTCATCCAATTTATTTATATATATAGACTATTCATTAAATTTGTTTTAATGTTTAATTAAATTATATTTTTACCATTTAATCTAATGTTCATCTTTATAAGTAATTTCACTTTGAAATTGGACATAAACAAGTGTCAATCTTTTGATATTTATTATTTCTTAAAAACACACTTTTTTTACAGTGGGAAATAATTTTAACATAATTTCGGCCACTTATGTGTTTTGAATTTGGAAAAATTGATTCCATATTTTGAACCTGGAGGTCAAAATTGTGAAAATAAGTAACCTTTATTTTAATACATTATGAATAATTAATTCAGTAAATATTTTATATACCATGGTAAAAAGGGAAAATCTTGTAAATAAGGGTAAATAAATAATATTATAATAATATTAAATTACCTTAACATGTGTCTTAATCCTATTGGTTGAAACATTTCCACCCATGGGCATCCTTGGGTCGATTGTGGGACCCCATGGAGCCACTTATGAGTGATAATGACACTTTATATTAATTAATTTAAAGTAATGACCAATATGACTTAAACATATATATTTTTGTAAATAAATCTTTACATGGGGTTATAAAAGTTATATATTTGAATATAAATATTCATTTAAAATTTAAAAATACTTCCTACATCATGGTATTTTTTTTTATATTTTTTATATAAAAAATAATAAAATTATTTATGACACAATAATGATGCAATGTTTACCTCAATAATGAATGATTTAAAATAAATAAGATTATAAAAATTAAAAAAGATATCCAAAACCTATCCAATTATTATTGGATGATTTTATTTAGAACATGAGTTATATTTTCTTCAACTTAAATGAGTTTTGGACCTTTTAAAACTAAGGATAAGTTTATAATAAAATAATATTTTCAAACTTCCCTAAAGAGCCCCTCCTTCCCCTTATAAAATTTGTCACCTCTAAACCATTAATCACACCTATAAAGCCCCTTGGATTATCCAAACTATTCTCCAATAATCTATCTACATCCCCATATTCCACCTAGAAGGATTACCTTAGGAATAAGGCACTTCAAGAAATCTTTTTGGTTTAAACCAAAGGGATTTAACTGATTTAAAGGTAACGTCTTCTCTTAAGTTATTTTGTTTTATTTTACTTCTAAAACACCCTAAAAACGTTTTATACCATTATTTTATAACAAAAAAAATATCTTCAATATACTAGGTTATTGTTATGATAAGTATTCGAACTAAACTTCCACACACCTCCATCTAATGGGAAAAGAACATGTTGTTTTTGTGGACGGCGAACTACTGCCTCACGAAACTATGATTGTTCAATTATCTTCTACCTCTTATTGTGGTGTACATTATGATGTAACTATATTTATATGTGATATATATTTTATTTATATTGTTTCTATGCTTCGGTATTTTTAATTTATAACATTTTCTTAAGGTTTACATAATGGGTAAATGTGAAAATTTCATTTAAGGAAGTGCGGACTACCGCCCCCGCAAAGTGATATGACTCATTCATTACATACATGGGATGTATAAAGGATGTTGTCAGTGAAATGATATATTATATTATACTATAATTATAATATACCTATGTATAATTATGTTTTCATTCCATTAAAATGAGAAATAGAAATGAAAGTAGTGTTTATGTGTACGTACGGCTTACCGTCTCCATGAACGGTGCATTTAATTTCTTATCTCCAAATGTTATGTACTGTTATAAATATATATATATATATATAATGGATATATATATTATATATATGATATCTAAATCATTAATATCATTCTTGAGATAATTGAATTTTGACCACTTGAACAACTTGTAATTATAAGAAGTTCATTTATTACTCAAGTACCAAATATCGACAAAATGACCATTATTAACAAAAGTGATTAATTAATGTCTATAAAATTTTAATAAGTGATATAAAATAAATAATAAACTTGAAAAAGGTTTTTTAGAATGTATAAAATAACTTTATATTATTATTTAGGATATTAAAGAATGAATGAGTTAATTCGGACACGAGGTAAGGGACTTCGTCTCAATATCCTTTCATTAAAGAATATTTCAATTTATATACGACTTTTTTTGTGATTTGTATAAACACCTTTGAATTTTCATTTAATTAAAATGGAATCTTTTTTATACGATTCATTTTACAAAATGACAAAAAGTAATGTTCCATTTTTTAATGTACGCGGTGACAACGACCTTTCCGCCACCACGAGTATATTTTGATCTTGGGCTTCCATAACAAGACGTAGTGTTTTTCAAAAGGAAAATAAATACCATATACCCTCTTTACATATTTTCGTACTAAAAATGGTTTTTTTAATTGATTGATTAATTCCATATATTGAAATCATATATTGTGATTACAATGTGGAAATTTTATCTTCCCTTTATGCTTGTGTTATGTGTTATGACTATGTTATGGTTCTTTGGCATTGTTTACGTATATGGGTGGTTCTACAACAAACCTAGGGAGGTTGAGCCGGTGACAACTCTCCAATGAATTGGTTAACATGATAGAGGTAAACGTTAATGTTTCTCCTAAGAGATTTAGAGAATATATTGTGATAGGTATTCTAATGAAACTCCCTTTGTAGCCGTGATAGATTCAATGTAAGTGTGATATCGATGCCATAAGTTACCTTTTTGATTTATGATTTCTATGTGTTATTCATAAATCTTATGATTTCATGTGGTATGTTTAAAATCTTCTGTTTTGATAGAATTATGTTTTCTTCCTTTATTTTATAACTCTTAATGAGATTTTAGTGCTCATACAATGTTTTGAAATGTTTTTCACACGACTTAAAGATGAATAGGGTCAAGGATGGGATCAAGGAAAAGTCATTTTGTCTAAAACATATAACTGGGCATAACCCTTTTATCAAGAGTTTGTATTTTAGGAAAAAAATGGAGACTGAGTACAAATGTCTACTTTGTAATTTTTGGGATGTAATGTAATAGTTCTGGCATAATTTTCTAAAACACTATACCTAAAAAGATCGTAAATGTGAATTATTCATTTAATTCAAGATTATGTAAATGTTTAAGGCCGAGTCCTTATAATACATTATTCTTTTTATAATTCAATGTCTTTCATTTCCCTCCCATATAGAAGGATACCCCTTCCCCCTATTCATTACACCATATTTAAAAACCAATATATAACAATTCCTGCAAATATATCTTAAAAACTACACATTCACATTATATTAGATTTTTCATTCCAAAAAAACCAAGCCTAAGGTCCATTATAGGAGATAAAAAGATGTTCTTTAAAAGTAGTGGTAACCAAATTAATCAATAAATTTATTTTTTATACTTATCTTAACCATTATAAATCAATGTATTTATCATAAAATAATAAATTAATTATCAATAATATAATAATATTTTATTATTACTATTAAACTAGTACTATCACCCTCTTTTCCATCAAATAAAAAATTACATGGTCACTCATGCATATGTTTGGACTACCACCACCACAAAGCGATGTGATTCATTTTTCATTTTCAATTTTACATGGATGGTATTGAAGGTAGATTTAATAAATATATATGATATATATTATTTTATAATGATTATATAATGGTTTATTATTATTAAATTTTCTTTTATTATATCAGCCGAAAAGTGAATACAATGTTAATGAATATGTAAAACCTATTGTCTCATTGAATAATAAAATTAATATTTATATATCTATATTTAATGGATTACTATATATATATATAAGGAATAAATATTATTTTTATTTTTGGATTAAAATTATAGAGATATTTTAACAATGATCGAAGTAAAAGGAACAAAACTACCGAACATAAACTAGCCTGAATAACTAAGCAGGAATTGCACAAAATCATAATTTCAACAATCAATTGTTACTAAATGGGTGATAAATTATTTTAATTAAATATTATATGATATGATATATATAATTATGGTTATGTAATATATGTATAATAAATATATAGTTTTTATGTTGGAGGTTTTAAAATATATAAAAGATGTAAAAACTGAGGTAAAGATTTATAACATAGTCTTATAATTTCTTGGGATTATTTATGTTTAATTTTATGTTGGGTTAAATATTTTATATTTCTATATTTACCCCAATATATTTTATTTTTCTCTATTTATTTATATAAATTTCATGTTTTCCTTTCATTTTACTATCTTTAAGTACTCAAGGTGTAGAAATATCTTCTTTAAGGAAAACCAACAACATTTTTTCTTCTCAGTTAGAAGTATTTCTCTTAAATGTACATATTTTAATTAAAAGGGAAAAACAATTAATTTGAAATTATCCAAGGTTTTTTAGATAATTTTTTTTCCTTGTTTAACTATTTGAAAATTTGTTTAAAAGGAATCTTCATTTTATTTTCCATATAAGGAGCTTTTTGACTTTTTTAGAATCCTTGAAATGAATATTTCTTCACTTATATATAATGAATGTAATTTACCATATTTATTGACAAAAATTACATTGAATAGTCCTTTAAATTTATAAAATTTTATTTTAAAAGATAATGTTATCATTAATATTTTAAAAAAAATTATAATTAAATAAATTATTTCAATGTAAAAAAGAGGTTATTTCCATCAAGAAAATTTCAATTGATATTTTGAAAGAATTTTTATAGTTTCATTAACAAATTGTTCAATATTATATTTTACTGAATTTATTGACTAATGGTACTATCCACCATAACTATACAAATTCATTATAAAAAGTATGACTGAGAAAAGTATTGATATTTTTTATTGTATTTTCTCCATCATGGACAGTTATTTATTTTTACAAAATATTGATTAAGTTGTATTAGTTATTCATACGATGAATTCATTAGAATTATATTGTGATGGGTGGGGAATAAAACTAGATAGGCCTTAATTAATTGATAGGTATCATGAGAAAAATAGATTGGGTAATAGGATGAGGCCTTACCCATTTATGTAAAATATCTTGGAATATGGCCTCAATTGTATGATTCAGATGCCTAGAATTATGAATTCAACAACCATGAAACTATTTTTCGATTTGCATGTGATTATTTGAATAATTATCATATCCATGGATATTTTTTATCTTATTTTATTGTTTATATGGAATTATTTGAGCATTATTTATTCCTTTCATATTATTTATTACATATTAGCTTCTATTTTATGCATACCCTTACCAAGAATCTGATCATACCAATCTCTTATGATTCATTTCCATATAATACCAGAAAGGTAATTATGATAGATATATATGGATATGCTAATGAAAATAATGTTTTTCTCAAATAAATTACTATATTTTATATTACATTATAAAATGTAATGTGAGATTCAATTATGTATATAGTTTTTGAACACTTCGTAACTATTCTATCCTTTAGGATATAATCACTTGTATCTAGTACCAATGTAATAAAGTAAGAAATGACATTATGATAGTTGGATTGGGTTCTTTAATGTTGGTTTTAGAACCATTTTTAGTAAAACCCATGGGAATGGGATTTTAGAATCCTAGATGAAGGAATATAACCCATGAATAACACTGAGAAAAAGTTGAAATATAGGATAAAATTGTAATGTTAGAGTAATGATGAGAGTAAATTTTTTCCTAGATGTAAATACATATCTAGATAAAAAATATGGATGGGTTTTTAGAACTGATGCATATAGTGGTAATAACCCTAGAAAGAGTTGGGCAGGTTAATCTCAGCTATCATTCTAGTGAACAGTGCTCATACCCTTACTATGCACATGGTTTGACACTCTCGGTGGATAATCTTGTGTTAATTAAAATATTATTTAAAAAAACTTACGAATTATTTGAAAATATATTTCCGACTTTATAATATTTCCAATAATACCATGTTTGTGATTATGAGATTAGTAGTGCATAAATTATTCAATTTATGTTAAGTGTTTCAGTAGTTTGGAAATTATACATCATGATTCATAGTGTTATGATCTAATCTAGTGTATTCAACTATGCTGAAATGGTTACTATTGAAATTAATGGAAATAATATCAATGCACACATTCCATGTAGGGATTTCCCTCTGGAGAAAGATAAGGAATCATGAGCTAGAGATTCAAATAGATCTGAAAAAATTATAAATATATTGGGGATGCAGATTCATTATATGGTTAATAAAATAACTTTATGGAATAGAATTATAACCAAAACTATATTCTGAAAATTTTATACTACATCATGTGTCAAAAACCTTCATCATTCAATGTGACTAAAAAATAATTTGTAGCTATGAAATGAATAAGTTACATAGAGAATAAATTTCTCTCTTTTGGAAGTAATGAAATAGATAATTTGGTCACATTAATTTATCATCTCTCAGTGAATGTGGAGTAATAGTGGTCATTGATTCAAATAACTAAGGATGAGGAGTAAATATTAATTATGGAGTGAAATTATTTAAAAGAACTTTTCTTGGAAAAATATTTTCCTCATGAACAATAAGAATATATGGAGAGACAATTTTTGTTTCATTGATAAAAGAAAGAGAAAAATATTTCTATGTATAAAGATAAATTTAAAAGGTTATCTTAGAAAAATTTAGACTACAAATTTAATCCAAATGGAATGATTGACCATTTCTTTTTTGGTCTTGGTCCAATCATTTAATTGGAACTCTCCACCCAAAAACTCTCATCCAATGAGGATATAGTATCATTTGTAATCAATATAGACAATGAATTCTCCAAGAAATATAAATTTAAAGGAATGAAAAATAAGAAGAGGATAGTATATAAAAAAATTGATAAGGGGAAGATGATAAATAGTAAATTTACAACATGCAATACTTGTTGAAATAAACACCTCGGTACATGATTAAAAAGAAAAGGGGTTGCATCAAGAGTTGATAAAAAATTCATCATTCTCATGAATGTAAGGGTAAATGAGATAAATTAATGTAAAATTCATTAACTATAATTATATAGGTAACTATTAAAACCAATTCCAAAAACACCAAGGGAATTTACAAAAATTAATATAAGGGGGCAATGCCAAACTTATATTATTACTATAACTAATAGGAATGTTTCTAGTTATATGGTGAATGATACACTTATCATCCACCCTAGAATTGAAATTTTTTTATTTGAATCTGGTTCTACAAATTTTTTTATATCTAATGAATTTCTTATTATTATTGAATCACCACCTCAATGTATATATATTGGGTAGGTGGTCAAAACTATTAATAGTATGATGACCACTTATAAATTCTATAAATCATATTTGATAGAAGTTTGTCAAAATGTTCTTTGGGAAGATATTTTTATTCTTACTCCGATTAAATTTTCTATTATTTTTTGGTCTGGATTGGATCTATTTTTATATACCCCATATCAATTATTGAGGAAGGTATATTACATTTGATATTATTAATCAACCTTCAATCATATAATTATGTGAGGATGAACCTAAACATTGTTTAAAAATTATTTCTATAATATGGGATTTTTCTACCCATTCATGGGGGATATTTATCTCAAATGGTTGGAGAGAAACTCTATATTGAGAATGTTATTCCTATTTATAAATATGAATATATATATATCATGAGGACTTTAATATACTTATTGTAAATTGTGGAGTTCATGTTTCAATATAACTCCTACCTAGTGCTATGTCTATTTCATTGACTCTATATAGAATTTCCCCTATTAAATAATAGTGATTGAAGACAAAAATTGAGGAGAATCAATATAAGAGATTGATTATTCCTAGTGAATCACCATGGAATTCACATGTTATTTTTTTTATAAAAAATATGTTTTAGTTCATTATTTATTGATTATAAGGAACATAACAATATCACTATTCTGAACATGTATCATTTACCCCATATCAATGATATTTTTTATAAATTATAAGGAGCTCTATTTTTTCCCAAGATTGATCTAGGATATGTGTGTCATTAATTGAAGATTAATGAGGATATACCAAATTAAGAATTATATTCATGTTATGGTCATTAGTAATTTATATTAATGATTAATGTTAACTTTTTATTTTCAAACACTATTAATGAAAAATTAAGAATACAATATTCTATAACAAAAGGAAATATCACAGTCATTGAAGAAAAATTTAATCCTACCAGAGCTAATCTCCATAAAAGGTTTCCAGGAGATGTCTCTAACTTGTGTTTCTGGTACATCAATTAGATGATCTTCAAAACTGAAGGTCATCTTGTCCCAGGATGGCATATAATTCTCAAGGTTTATCTTCCCATTATTAAAGCCTTTAACTAAGATCAGGTCCTTCTTATCTACCCAGGAATATTTCTCCTCATTGACGGTCATCCTTAATGGTATCCACATCATTTTAGAGGCTTCCTATTCAGTAGGACTGAGAGAAAAAGCATGTTCAATCAATTATTCTTCTGAGCTCATGAGAAATTCCAAGGATTTTTCAACTGAAACATCTGACTTACATTGGTAGTCCATCTTCTTGGCTTTCAACTTATTCACTGACCGTGTCTACATAGGAATAGGCAAGGAGTAGTCTTTCCTCTCATTAAAAATTCCATTCAGCCCATCTGTGGAGGGCCTGACCTCATTTCCTCCCAACTCTTGATTCATAACCTCAAACTCATTATGGTCCTCATCATGTTGAAAATACATGTTGCGGGCACCCTCCTTTGGATCAAAATCATGACTCACAAACCCTCTCCCTATAACATTGACCTCACCATCAACATTCTCATCCTGAACCTCATTCATCTCATCATCCTGGATTCCAACAAAATGTTCTGAAGACATTTGTTGTGTGACATATACTTCTTCAGTAGTAGAATCCTTAGACAATCCCCCCTCTATGTCATGTCACATCTTACCAACCTCATTACACATAAAGTGGTTGTGAAAAATTACATTTATACTAATTCCTTTTGGTCATATCCCATTGGTCCCTTTGAACCAGCATGCAATGTCTTCTTTGTGAGGAGATTACCCTCCTTTGACATCTGCATCATGCCTATTCTTAATATCTTTCGATACATTAACCACTCCCAATACAACCTTGATAGAAGCCTCTAAAGTAAAACTCCTTGTGGTTGATGTTTTGGTTATACACTTCTCTCCAAGGTCAAGCTTAAATTTCTGAAAAATGTCAGTGACATTTCTATTCAAGGAAAGCTAACCAATTCCACATTGAATGTTTGTCCTTAATTGGAAGTCTAGCAGTGGATTTAGTAGTTGACCTAGATCCTAAAAACCCCCACCTCCTATGAATCCAAATTTATGACCTCTAGATTATTACCTTTCTTGGGTAAAACACCTCCTTGAGCAGGTTCCATTACACGACCATCTAGACCAAACACATCTCCACTGACTTGGCCTTTCCCCTTACTTCCCAAATCTACATCCATATTGGTGAAGGCCTCGTCCTAGCATGTTTTTAACTATGAACTAACTCTCCCTTAATATGAACACTCACTTGTCCCTTGAAATAGGATCTATCAGGACAATTGGTTCTAGAATTCTACAAACCCTATTGTCATGATCTATGTCTACAGGCCACCATCTAATTACCAAACCACATGAAAACCAAAAAAAGACAACCCAAGATTCATACACCACATCATTCCTATGATTTTACTCATCTTATACTATATTACAAATGAAATAAGAAGGATTTTGTGAAACATCAACATTGACACACACTCTTGGATTCATAGGATGGAACACTACTTTGGTTCGGCTATCAGAGCATAAGAACCTACCAACAAAGTTTCCAAGCATCCTAATAATTTAAGGATTCTGAAATGGTAGGGGATGGTTTAGGAAGCATACCTAAATCAACACCAAAGGGGATTCCATTATCATATGGTAGTTGTATGTCCATCTTTGAAGAATGAAATAGAACCAATTTCCACTATGAAGTGCGCTTGATCAAGTCTTGATTTGGACTTCCTCCAAAGTGAAATGGATCATGATATTCTTATTATTGAGAAATCCTACTATAGATCTATACTATAGACCCCACAAGACAAAAAGAGGTCTATCAAAGGTATCTAATGAAGGCCTTCTCTACGATAATTGAGCAATCAGACTACGATTGAGAAGTGTAGAAGATGAGTTAAACTCCATCAGTGTATTTGGAAAATTAGGGTATCCTTCATACAAATAAATTTCTTAGGATATATGGAACAATGTAGGAATGAATAAACCATCTCTGGATTAGAGATGGGGGAGAAGGGGGACTCTACTCCCTTGAATGAAGATGAAGGTCGCTCCCCTGTTGGTGGGGGAGCGACCAACATGGGTGCCGCCACTATCACGAAGTGAGAGAAGATGATGAAGCTCTCCCCAATGATGAAGAAAACCCCCATTTATATTAATTCTATTTTTATGTACAAATAATCATTCTTTCGTTATTAACATAATGAATAATTTCACTAGAGAATACCTTGATCAGTTTTTGGTTTTTTTTATATATTATATTATAATATATTAAATTAACAAGGAAGAGTATGAAGAAAATTGGGAATATTGTTGAAGACCCTAATGAAAGAGAAGTTGAATATTGAATTTACAAATTTTAAATTTTTTATTTAGAATGTTTCAGTCTTGGTTCATGTATTTTCTATTGGGGGAATATCAGTGGATACCTCAATTAAACAATATATTTACCAATGTACTAGACCAATCATGGTATAAAAATTCAATATTTTCTTTGTTTTTATGGGTAATACCAATTATTTGGGATATATTACCCATGAATATATAATCTTCTTACCTTGTTGACTCAGAAGTGGCTTAAGTTATTATGCACAGATGAATGTGAGGATATTTTCTTAGAACTGAAGAGACGGTTGGTCAATACACCAATTATTACACTACCATATAGTGGATAATGTTTTTTTATCCTTATTTATGCATAAAATAAGGGACCGGTATGTTTCCTCAGGTATAATTAAATGGTGATAGCAAATTCCTCTCCCAAGTTAAATATTCATGAGAAAAATTACATAATTCCTTATTTGGAGTTGGAAGTAAAAAGTTTTTCTATGAATATATTGATGAATTATATATAAGATGAATAGTGTGACAAATATTCTAATAATAAAATAATTAAGTATATTTTTACACAATATTAGTTGAATATTCAGCAAATAAGATGGTTTTAGTGGACCAAAGATTATCATTAATTAACACATGACTACCCTAGTAAGGAGAAAAATGTGGTTGATTCCCTAAGTTCTAAATACCATTCTAGTTTATCTATAAATAGTATTTAGAGAGATCCAATATTTATAGATTTTGAAAATATTGATCTTAAAATCATGATGAAATGGGATAAAAAATCTTTTTTAAAATGAATATTCATCCATCCATCATTGGTAGGATTGAGAATGGATAGATGGAAGATGATGCTTTATTAAATAAATTGAGAAATATAACAATGTTCAAGAATAATGATGCTAGAATAATAACATTTATTAATCATGTATATTTCTAATCTATAAAATATTTTAAGATGCATCTATTGGTTGAATCCCAGAGTTCATCATTCTTTAATTATCATGAATTTACAAAGATGTAGAGAGGTATAAAAGAATATTTATTGTGGGAAAACATGAAGATATATATTATATAGTGTGTATATCAGTGATTAGTATTCCATAAAGGTATTTCTTATATAATTAATTCTAAGTGATTTTAAATAAATTACCATCACCAGTATGAAAATGGGAAAATATCACTATGTATTTTGTTGTTGGACTCATTGGAACATAGAGAGGCCGTAATTCTTTTTAGGTTATAGTTGACATAAATTAAATTTCATCACACTTAATTGCTATTAGAGACCATTTATATCTTGATCATATTTCTAGAATATTTTTTAATGAAGTGATAAGGTCACATGGAGTACCACAATCTATTGTATCTGATTAGGATCCAACGTTTACGTTGATGTACTAGTAATGTATTCTGTGTGATTTATATAAAGAGTTGAGTTCTAGTATTTATTATCATCATTAGATAGATGGCTAGTCTTATAGGACCATTAAAACTCTAGAATACATGTTAATATAATTTTATATGGATTTAAATGTTTTTTTGGGATTAACAACATACTTTGTTTGAATTTCATTATAACAATAGATTTCACTTGAGAATTTTGAGGTATCCTTAGGATCCTTCTATGGAAATTAGGGAAGAACTATAATTTATGGGGGTAAGGTTATAGGAAAAAAATATTAGTAATTGATGTAGTTGTGGAAATATTAGAGCTGTTTAGATCCATTCAACAACACATAATGGAATCACATATTCAATAAAAAACAATTGCTGACAATCACTGATGAGATCAAGATTTTTAATTTGGTGATAAATTATTTCTATTAATATATCTATAAATTATGGTAATGGTATTCTAAATGTAGGTAATGTTTATCTATGTGTATATTGGCCCCTTTGATAATGTTGATTATATTTTGATGGCAGCTTATCACTAGGAACTTTAACCAAATCTCTCTCAAGTTCATGATGTGTTCCATGTACCTCTCCCAAGGAAGTACATAAAAAATCATTCACATTCACTAAACATATAAGTCAAACCAATATAGTAAGATCTATCTTATGAGGAATAAATAGGTGAGATTTTGGATCATAGGGATAAGGTTTATTGAAACATTACCACTCATCAATTCAATGTTTTTTTGGAGAGACCATAAATTTGAGGAATCTATGTGGGAACAAAGGATTTTATGATGAAGAAGTATCCTCATCTATTTTTATCATATTTATTGAATTTTAAAGATGAAAATATTGTAATGTCTATAGAATATAACACCTCATGAATTTTTTATTTATTTTTTTTGAAATAAATTTATTTTCTTTAATATCATGTGTTACATGAAACACCCAGTTTAAGTGAACAATGATCTACTACTAAACTTTTATTAAAATGTGACTATTATAACCGAGCTATTAATGTTTTTGGTATAGATTTTACTAACCAAATTAGGAGTAATATATGGTTTGTAATGAATTAAATAGTTATCAATTGATTGTATACGAAAATAAAAATCATTTTAAAGTAAAAGTGATATTTTTCTAAATTTTTTTATATGAGAAGCGTGTTTTTATCATAATAAATTACATTGTTAACTATTTTATAATTATTTCAATGAAATTTATAAAATATATATTCTACATAATATTTTATCCTCTAATATTTTTCATGGAATGAGATAAGAATAAATCTGATTTAATGCTGAAAAATTAAATTTGTCTAAAATATTTTTTGCATTTCGTTTTTTGTACGAAACATAAAATTAATTTATAATAATTACAAAATATGTACCATAAAAAATTTATCACATATTTTTGAATTAGTAGGTTATAATTAGATAAATATTTCCCTTTTATTTTTAGTCATCATGAATAGTAAAATGTTAAAATTTATCACCTCGGTAAAGGGTAAATTTTGTAATTAAGGTAAAAAACAAATTTTATAATCCTTTATATTCATATTAAACAATAATTTATCCTAATTTATTATTTTAATTCTTCCATTTTTATATTATTCTTGAAAATATATCTATTTGTTTCCCTTTATCTTTGATATTTTCCGTTATATTTTTAAAGTCAAGAAAACTAAAAATGTCACTCTCTTGACTTTATACTTCTCTGTTGGGTTCACATAGGGATAAAAATAATTTATTTATTAGTATTAATGTATACTTATGGAATAAAGAAATTATTTTTTTGATTTAATTAATTCTTAATTTTTATTGAATATATGATTACCTTAATTGCCTATAAAACACATGCGTTGTATTTATTCAATTAATGGAGAAATAAAATAAACGAAGTTAAAAATGTGAAAATAATTTCAATTTGGAATAATTATCATGTTACATGAATTATAAATATTAATATATCATATTATAAATATTTTAAATGATTATATTTGATTTCCATATTTTTCTTGATGTCTTTAATGTCAAATTAATTGAATAGTGTAAAAAAATATGAATAATGATATTTTATTCAAACAATATTTTGTTAAAATAATTAAAAATCATAAAAAGTCACGATATAACTATGTACAGATAATATATGGTTGAAAATTTAAACCCTCTTCCATTAGTTATCCAATTGGAACCTTATATGTAAAATTATAACCATTTACTATTGACAAAGTCGATACCACGTTTATGATAAAATAAGTCAACTAAGGGATTAAACCTAATGATTAGGTTTAAAGTAACAAATAAATGTATATAAATTTCAGTTTTATAATAATAGTTCAACCAAATCCAACCTTAATTTTAATAACTACTAATTTTTTTGAATTTTCTATGAGAATTATATAGTAATATTTTATTGTTGTTTGGTAATTTATAGTGTGCCCATTCCATCCCTTATAAAAAGACACCCCTTATCTCTCTTCCATATAGGACATAAGGAAACCTATATCAACTAAACCCTTCCAATTTATCTTCTAATAACCCTTATCAAAAATTAGACATGTTCTATTCTTCCCAAAATACCGACCATAGGGTCCTTAATATAAGATATAAATGAGTTCTTTCAAATAATAGGTAATCATCTTAACCAGTCACTTTCATCTTAATTATTAATTTAACTAATATAAATATATATTACTTATCATAAAATATTAATTTAAGTGTCCTAAATATACTTATATTTTATAATTTTTATTATGAAATAAATATAATCAACCCTCTTTTCTATCCAATTAAAAATGATAACGTTGTATGTGTATAAATGTGGATTACCACTACGACTTAGCGATGAGATTGGTTTTTCATTTAAATTTTATATAGATAGTGATTATAATATATTTAATTAATATATATGATATATATTTTATAATAATTTTTCTTGAATAGTTAATTATTATATAACATTCTTTTAATCCATCCATTGAATAGTGAAAACAACGTTCCTCCATACGTACGACCCACCATCTCTATAAATGGTGAAATTCATTATAAATATATATTTTTTATGGATTATTTTAAATAAAAATATAATGAATAAATATTATATCTATTCCATGACAAGAATTTTATAGATTATGGAACCATTATCATAATAAAAAACATGGAAACTACTGATCCAAAACATACATGAAAAAATAAAAAGTTATTACTCAGAACATTTATTTCAACAAAGAATTGTTAATAAATGGGGGATAAAAGAATATAAGTAAATAAAATTTTCTATGAAATATATGACTGTTTTTCTTTAATATATTTATATTAATAATATATTTACCTTATAGTTGGTTAAAACATAAATGAATTAATTTAGACTTAAGGTAAGGGTTTACATCAAAATGTCATCATTATTCAGGATGGTTTATATTTATGTCTCCATTGGGGGAATAATTTTATATATCTATAATAAACCCAATTTAAATTCATATCCTCTATTTATTTCAATAATTTATGATTTTCATATCATTTTTCTCTCTTTATATAGTCATGACACTAAATATAGTTGTTTATAAAATAACAGTCATCTATTTCCAATTCATTCGAGAATATTTCTCTCATATGTTCATATGTTATTTTAAACGTATAAAATATTGTTCTTATAATTATAAAATTATTAATTTAACAAATTTTTACCCTATTTTTAATTTCCATGAAGCTTTTTAAAATGAATTTTCTTTTCATTTTCTTAATAAGGTACTTGTTTACCTTTCTACAAAAGTGTGAAATTAATTTTATAATAATTATATGCCATGAATAGAATTTAATTCAACCATTAATTCTCATTATAATGATGATTAATTTACAATATCACAAGGTTATTTCTAGAAAAAAAAATCTTTCATGTTTTTGAAAATTTTATTTTCTAAAAATGTGATTTCATTGTGAATAAGGATATTTTCATTGAGAAATTTTATAGTGATATTTGGAAGGTATTTTCATCAATGAAAAAATACATTTTTGAATATATACTTTACTATGGTGTTACCCTAATCATACCATCTACCATATTTCTATTTATGGTTTATGATTTGTTTTACTATGCAAGGTGTTGATATTCAGTATGCCAGTTCTTTCAATATGAATATTTATTGACTTTTAAGGAATATTTTTTTAAGTTGTGTTGAATATTAATATGATGAATTGATTGGATGTGATGCCCCCAAAAAATTTAAATTAAGAACCTTGTATTCTATAGTGTGTATGACACGCGACTACAAGTGCGTAAGGTAATATAATACTCGAATAATTTATAATATATTTACTATTTAAAAAATATTCTTCTTATTTTATTGCATGAAGCTCCATGTTTTCTTTAATTACACACATGAGATACCTTACCCTATAGCTTGAGTTACATGAAAAAGTGACATTCTTCTATTGCTTGTTCTATACGCAACATCGAGTCTTAGAAAACAATCTATAATTAAAGAATTATTATTTAATACAATAATATATAACCTAGATTTTATATTAGTGATTTTGAATAGTATTAAATAAACTATCACAATATAGGGTTTAGAAAACTAAATCACTGGTTACAAATAAATTACAAATGAATATAAGAACGAATTGAATATTAAAAGGATATTTTTATAGAATCTATTTTTATGCTCACACGCCTATTTTAGCCTAATATATTAAATTAATTACCATTAGAGGGTCATATTAATTTAATAAATATGATACATATTAAATAAATTATTATTTTTATTCATCCAATATATTTTTCAAGCATAAGATATGAGAAAGCCCAAATATTTCACATAAAACCTATATTTTTATTAAGGCGTTTTTACTACATTTTAATAGAGAAAATATTTTAAATCTTAATTTTGACACTATTATGAGATTAATTTGGTAAAATAAACTTAATTTTATAATTTATAATATCATAATTATCCTAGGGTGAAGTTTGTTTGATTTTTCAAAAAACATCATTTTTTAGTGGATAGTGACAAATACCATGTTTTAGTTAAAAACTGCCTTTTCGTTTAAATAATGATTAATGTTAAATTATATGAAAAAATTATTTAATTTAAAATTGGATAAAAAATAAAAATATTTATAAAATTTAGTTCATTATAATCAATTTACATTTTTAAATTTAATATAAAAACATAAAAATATTTTGAATATTTTTCTAAAAAACCTAGTTAATCCGTTTCTTTGTGAGATTAGAATTAATCCTAATTTTTCCACTTTTATGATTTTAATTATGAAAATATAAAATTCACCATTTTGATCAAGATAAAAAAAAATTTATAATAACATCATATTAATTTTTTACAAAAATAATTAGTGAGAGTTATTAAAATTAATTACAGTGATTAAGGTGTAATTGGGTTTAAAATGGTATAAAACCCTATGTTAAGGGAGAAAATGACCTATCCACTTGTCAAAAACGCATTGGATAGACATATTTCGTCCATAAACCATTAATTAATTATTTTTCATGGATTTTAATGACTTTAATTAGGTAATAACACGTCCACACCTAACTTTTTTCAATAATATGAAGTGAGTCTTTTTCCTTCTTTATAAAGGCCACTATCTCTACACATTCCTCGCACCTCTCCAACCGCTTAAGTTTGTGCAAGCCCTTAATAAAAGGAATCAAAAAATCCCTCCCCTCTAAATAGATGCCTTTATTTTGGAATAATATCTTCCATTGATTTCTTTCTCTTTAAACCAAAAAATGTTTCCTGATTAAAAGGTAAGGTCTTTTCTCGATCTCTCTAGTTTCATCTCCATTATCCAAACCCTAAAATCTCCATATTCTATTATTGTATAATAAAAATATTATCCTAAATATAATAGGATGTTTTTATAAAGATATATATACCTAAAATTTCACTCACCTCCTTCTAATGGTTAACAAACATAATATTTCATCATACGGTGAACTACTTCCTAATGAAACAGCGATTGTTCAATTTTTCCCTACTGCTTATCATGGTGGACATTATGGTGGGAAATACGTTTATATATATTATCTATGATTTTTTTTTTCTTTATAATATTTAATACTTTAATTACACCTACCTTTAATACATTCCATTTTATATTAATACGATAACATCATTTGAGGAAGTATGGACTAACGCCCCCCTCAAAGCATTGTGATTCATTCACAGTAAACATGGAAGATACAAAGGATGGTTTTAATTAAAAAAAATGACATAAAAAAATTAAATAATATATTTATTACACAATTTTTATTCTATATATATATGTATATATCATTTTTATTATTACCCCTTCACTCACATTAAAAGAGATAACGCCGTTCTTGGACATGTGGACTACCAGCTCCTCGACATTATGGGATTTATTATACAAAAAATAATTCTATATATATGTTTATATGATTAAATAATATGATATTTATTATTAATTATGATTATGGAAAGATTTTAGTTTCTTACCTTCTTTCCATAATGATCATTTAAATTTTGGATTGTTACTTATCCGTACGTAAGGCCTACCGTATCCATGATTATAACATATTCTCATTTTCATAAATGTATTTAATGATTGTTCTTAAAAATATAATTGATTTAAAAAATTATTATTATTCAATTATTAATATTCTTGAGATTTTATATATTGAACCCTATGACCATAGTTGACCAACAATAGATGTTTTGATACACAAACCGAATTTGGTGAAAAAAACCAATGTAAAATTAATAGTTTGAGTAGTTGTACACAACATGGTAATATGAGAAATATAATTAATTATAAACATGAAAAAGGTTCAAAATAATTTATAAAATTAACAAAAGTTTATTATATGGGAAATTAAAGTATATTCACCCGAAAGGAAACACAATGTAGGGATTCATGTCTCATTTCCATTATGTGAGGCATACTTAATTGTTGTATACCTAATTTATTATATATGGTGTAATTAATGAAACATTGACATATAATATCATGAAATATATTATATTTTGGGTATTTTAACGTTTTATTTAATACATTTGGGTTTTCCAATTCATTTCCGACAACATTGGTAAAGGACATCCATATCAATTTTTATATTCATGGGATAAATGCCATGTTCACCACTTAAATATTTTGCATTGTGTATATACTTACCATTTTGATATATTATATCATGAATCCTATTATTATCATGATAATATAATATTCATCTGATTTTATACTTTTCTGGTGATTATCAATTAAATGTTTTAAAGTGGTATGAGACACTTTAGAGTGTTTAAAGATTATTCTCCACAAATGTTCTTCATCTAACTTCATTTTTGTGATTGTTAACTTACCTTAAATAAATAACTATATTGTAACCATTTTTTATTATAATTTTAATTTAATATTAATATTCTCATTCAAAATATATTAATTTTGTCTGAACCGTATACCATAATTCATACGGTGGTTACTTTGACAATTATTTGATTAATTGGGGAATTATTGTTAAATATGTATTTCTCATTAAATATGAATATTGGATAAGTCAAACTTGTTTTTTTGATTAATAAATATGAGTAATGTTTTTTAATGGAAATTGATGGTGGATCCCAAACATTATATAGCTCCTCGAGGCATCGATTGGTTCTCATGAGATGGATAATTGCACAAATATGTTTCTACCCTTATTATAAAACCATACTGTAAAATGTCTTAATGGTAATAGGTCCTCATGAACCTTATACATGTGTGCAATTAAGAAATCATTTACCTCATATTATTTTTATTTATAATTCATCCATGAGATTTTGTGTCCACATATCTATAGATACATTTCATTTTCAGTTCATTAATTAAATGGCATGTGTTTCAGTTTCAAACATTACCGTATTTATTTTTACTTATTTAGTTATTTAAATGTCATGTGTTTCCAGTTATTACCTTTCCTTATTGATTACGTACATTCATTCAGATTATTGATTACATTGACTTAGTGTTTAGTTATTTACCTTTCCAAATTGACTATTCACATTGATTCATTATTGCTTCCACTATATTTTCCCCTTATTGAGCATTTCATCCCACCCATATTATGTTTCCTTCCCTAGGGATCCAAGAATATTAATATGAATGATATGCAGGGGCGTACTAGATGGATTTGAGTTGTCCTTGGAGTTATTTATTTAGAAAGATGAAAAAACTTATATTGTAATCAATGTATTCATTATTAATATAATACTCATTTATGTATCTGGTTTACTAAGACAACAAAACTGATTGGTATATTGGGGATAGATTCCTTGTAATCCTTCCAAATTATATAATATAAGACATTGGCTCTGGGCTATCTGGAGCTTGTTATCTATAGTATGTATCGAAGGAAGTTTCATAGCATCTATGGGAACTAGATTTAGGAAGAACTATATTTGAAAACCTAACCCTATGGTAGAATTTTAAGAAGTATAGATGAACACACTATAATTTTGGTAATGTATAGATTATGTGGGTGTTCCTTGAAATACATACATTCCTAGATAATACAAGTGGACGTTGCTCTCAGACTGATGTACCTTGGAGTAACAACTCCAACTAGTTGTTCTGGGCTAGACTCGGGGAAGCCTCATACACAACAAAGTGCCTTACTACGTGCCAAGTTTGACACTCTCAGGGGATATGCATAGGATAATCCACATTTTAATGGAAAACAATTATGAAGGATTTGGATACATAATAAGTAAACTAGGTTAAAAATAAGGAGTTTTAGATTTAAGATAAGGTGTCATGATTTAGAAATCTAACTTATGAAATTATAGATAAACCCTAGACCAAGGAAGGACCTATGTGGAAATATAATGGATGAGGTATTTATGTATTGTGGTTGTGTTGAAAACCTTAGTTAAAATTCTATTTATAGATTAAACTAATTTCAAGGAGGTCCATCATATTTATATTTGGAAATTATATTAATTGGGTTTTCGAAAAGGGAAACCTATAATATGGGTGACAACAAATCAAAATCAGCAAGGCCACTGATATTTTAAATATGACCGAAGGACAATAATAGTTTCACGCCAACCACAAACCTATGCAATTTCCTTTTTAATTTTCATTGTATATAGTTAAACAATTTAATGAATAAATATTATTGATGAACCGGTATTAACAGTTTTAGGATTAAAAATTAATCTATTAACCATATTTATTTTAGGATATAGTTAAAGAGAAATAGTAAGAATTTTCAATCTATTATAGGCCTTATGATCCTTTAAATTTTTATTTTAGTTCCCAAGCATAAAAAAATTCATTGTTGGTAATTTATTTTTAGGAGTAAAGGGATGAATTTTAATTTGGTAAAAGAAAAACCAAATGTTCGGATTGTTCATATCAGATTGAAACCTATCATTTAATAATATTGTCTTATATTCGGGGTCAATAAAAGGATTACTCGACATTGGAAAAATGACTTATAAATATAATTTTTTCCTAATATCTAATTTTTCGCTGCACCGATGGCCCTCTAAATCATCAAATATTTATGGCCTTAAGACCCTCAACATTCCATTTATCATTCACATGTTTGTTATTTATGACCTCATTCACTCCCTATAAATATTTATACTTTTCTTGAAATCATTTATCTCAACTTTCCACTTATGGTCTCCAACTTAGAGACCTAGACAAATGGTATTCCATGTGTCCATTGGTCTTTCAATTCTCTCTTTTATAGATGATTACTTATAAACCCTTCCCACAATGTGGGATTTCTAACATAGGAAGTATCAACCAATCTAAAACCATGAAATATTTTAAATTCTGAGGATTAAATTTAAATAAGATGGGGATAATGTGATTCCCCAAAAAAACTAATGTAAGAACCCTGTATTTGATAGCGTGAATGACATGTGACAACAAGCGCGTAAGGTAATATAATACCTGGATACAAGATAATATATATACTATTTAAAATATATTTTAGGTATTTCATTACACGAAACACCAAGTTGGATTTAATTACACATAATAGAGACATTCCTCTATAGCTTTCATTACACTCAAATGCAACCTTCTTAAATAGAATTTTTTATATGCAATATTTGGTCCTACTAAGAAAAATTATATAATTAAAGCATTATTATTTAATACAATAATATATAAATTAGATGTTATATTAGTAGTTATGAATAGTATTATCAAACTTATGAAAATATAAGGTTTATAAAACTAAATCATTGGTTATAAATAAATGATAAATTAATATATGAACCAATTCAATATTAAACATTTATTTTTATAGAAAACTATTTATATGCTCCTAAAGATTTTTTACCTTAATAGATTAAGTTGGTTACAATTAGTGAGTGAAATTAGTGTCATAAATATGTTACATATTCAATCAATTATTTTTTATATTCATCCAATAGATTTGGAGAGAATAAGATAAAAGAAAACCCAATATTTCACATAAAAACCTATATATTTATTAAGGCATTTATACCCCCATTTAATAGAAAACCTATTCTAAATATTAATTTTGATACATTTAAGAATTTATTTTATAAAATAAACTTCATTTTTGAATTCATAATTTCAAAATTATATTAGGGTGAATTTTTTGATTTATCTGAGAAACATCAATTTTCAGTCAATAGTGAAAAATACCGCATTTTAGTTAAAAACATCATTTTCGTTTAAATAATAATAATTATTAAATTATATTATAAATTTGTTTTAAAGTCTCATTCGAAAATTTATAAATCTATTAATAAAATTTAGTTAATTTGAACCAATTTTCCTTTTAAAATTGTATATAAAAACTTAACAATCTTTTGAGAATTTTTTTACAAAAACCAGTTAATCCTCGTGTCTACAAGATTAACATTAATCCAAATTTTACTACTTCTGTGATTTGAAAATTGAAAATAAATAATAAATAATTTTAATCAAGATATTATTTGTTTTCTAATAATATGAAGTTAATTTTTTACAAAAATTATTAGTGAAAGTGATTAAAATTAATTATAGTTATTATGTTGTAATTAGGCTTAAAATTGACTAAAACGATATGTTAAAGAAAAAAATGACCTCTCCACCTGTCCAAAACTCAATTCATGGACATATTTCGGCCACTAACATTCCATTAATTATTTTTGGTGGATTTTATGTCTTTTATTAGTTAAGAACATGTCCACACTTATATTGTTTTCATGAATACCAAGTGATTCCTTTTCCTTCCCGGTAAAATGCAACCACCTCTACCCATTCCTCACAAATCTAAAATATATTATGTTCATAATAGATCCTAAGAAATGGACTCCAAAAAACCCTAAACTCTACCTAGAAGGCTTCCATTGGTAACAATACCTTCCATGGATGCCTTTTGGCTTAAACCAAATGACGTTACCAGATTAAAAGTTAATGACTTTTCTCAATCTCTATAGATTGATTTCAATACCTCAAACCCTATAATATCTTTATTATGTTCATTTAAAACAAAAACAGTATCCTTAGAATACTATTATTTTTTAATGTTAATAATTATACCAAAAAATACACACACCACCATCTAATGGGTATCAAACATAATGTTTTTGTCTATGGTGAACTGTTGGCACACGAAACGACGATTGTTCAATTTTTCCCTACCACCTCTCATAGTGGCCATTATGATGGGAATTTCTTATATATATTATATATTTTTTTATATTTATTTCTGTAAAAATTTTATTACACCAACCTTTAATACCTTCCATTTTATGTTAATATGATAAAATCATTTGAGGAAGTGTGGACTACCACCCCAACAAAATGTTCTGATTCGTTCATCATAAATATGAAACGAATAAAGGGTGGTTTTAATTATTAAATAGTTACATAAAAAATTAAAAAATATATTAATTAATTATTAACATTATCAATGTATATATATATATATAATTTTTTTATTACCCCTTCGTACACTTTTTAAAAGAGATAACGTCATTCGTGGATGTGTGTACTACCACCTCCTCGACATGATGTGATTATTTTTACACAACAAAAAAATATATATAAGTATATATGAATAGATAATATGATATTTATTATATAATTATCATTCTATAAGGATTTTAGTTACTTATCTTATTTTTATAAAGATCATATAAAAATGGGAATGTTACCCATGCATACGTACGACATACCGTCTCCCTGATTATAACATATTCTAATTTTCATAAACATATTAAATGATTGATTTTAAAAATATAATTTATGTCAAAATATTATAATTATTTCATTGTTTTTATTATTTATATGATATAAAATGATTCCTTTTACCATATTTGACCAACAATAGTTTTTTTATACATAAACAGAATTTGGTCAAAAACTCCCGATGTAAATTTAATCTTTTGAGTAGTTGTAGACAATATGGTAATAAGTGAAATAAAAATAATTATATAAATTAAATAGGTTATTAATTAAGTATAACTTTATCATATTTTTATTATAATGTAATTTAATAGATTTTCACCTAAAAGGAAACAAAAGGTAAGGGATTATTGTTCATTTTAATTACGCGAGTCATACTTAATTAATGTACAACTAATTTATTATATATGGTGTACTTAATGACAAATTGACATATAAAATCAGGAAACCTATTATCTTAATGGTATTTAAATGTTTTATTTAATACCTTAGGGTTTTCCAATTCATTTTTTACCACATCAGTAAGGGACTTCTTTATCACCTTTTATATTCGTGAGACAAATGTCGTGTTCATTACTTACATATTTTGTGTGGTGTATATACTTCACACTTTGAGATATTATATCATTAATCATATTATACTTATGATATTATAAGATTCATATGATTTCATTCATTTCTAATAATTTTGATTTAAATGTTTCAATGTGGTATGAGACACTTTGGAATGTTTAATGATTATTCTCCTCAAATGTTCTTAATCTCACTTCCTTTTGTGATTGTTGACATAGCTTGATGTAATCACTATATTTTATTCATATATCATAGGAGATTTAATATAATACCCATATTATAATAAAATGGATAATAATATGTCCTAAACCATATAACATTTTCCATATGGTGGTTACTTTGACAATTAATTTGTTAATTTTGGAATTAATGTTAAATATGTATTTCTCATTCAATATAGATATTTGGTAAGGAATATTAGTTATTTTGACTAATAAATACGAGGAATTATTTTTAGTGGAAATAACAGGTTGATCCCAGAATTTATATACCTCATTGATTCATCAAAATTTTATCATGAGATGAATAATTGTGAAAATTTCTTTCTACCTATAATTTTAAATCGTCTTGTGAAAGGTCATGATAGTAATAAGTCCTCTGGTGACTTAGTCATGAAAACCATTATGAATTAATTTAAATCAGAGTACTTATAATTATTATTCATCCATGAGATTTTGTGATGACATATTTATGGATACATTTGATTTTCAGTTCATTGAATAAATGGCATATGTTTCAGTTTCATAATTTACTGTATTTATATTTCTTTATCTAGTTATTTAAGTGTCATGTGTTTCTAGTCATTTACATTCCATATTTATTATGTAACTTCATTTATTTTATTGATTACATGGAATGTGTGTTCAGTTATTTACCTTTCCATATTTACTATTCACATTGATTCTTTAATGCTTCTGCTATATTTTTCCCTTACTAAGCATTTGAGATCACCATTATTATGTTTCATTCTCCATGAATCCAGGAATATTACTATGATTGATATGAAGGGATTTATTAGATGGATTATAGTTATCCTCAGAGTTATTTATTTATAAAGAAGAAGAAAAATTATGCTATAATCAATGTATTCATTTGTAATAAAATACACATTTATGTATCTGGTTTACCAAGGCTACTAAACTGACCGGACCTTTAGGCATGATTCCTTGTAAAAATATCAAGGTATTTAGTATTAGACACCACCTCTAGGCTATCAGGGGATGGGTCTCTATAGTGGTCTTTTTTGTGATTGGTGGGGCTAGGAATTATATATCCCCAAGATCCCTTGGTAGGTCTCATGTGACAGTCTAGATTGTATACATTTCTAAGGTATAATCCATTTATGTATGATTTATTAGAATAAGTCCCCAATGATAATATTTTGATGAATTAAATAATTCATTCCAACATTATGAAATTATTTATTAATTTCAAAGTTATCATGTGAATTGTTATGATATCCATGAATAAGTTTCTAACTCCTGTGATTTTTTATAGTAAATTATTTTATCATTATTTATTCTTACCATATTATTCCATACTTATTAGAATACTTTGAATGAATACCCCTTCTAAGCATCTGAACTCACCAATTTATTATGTTTACATTCCCCATGATTCTTGGAAGTGAATAATGATTGATATGTTTGGTATGATAAAGTGAATAATTTTGTTCTCAAATAAAATAAGATGTTGTATTTTTATATTTTTAAATGTTACTTGATATTCATGTATAATTCCATTTTTTCAGGACAACTATACTATTAGGTCCTTTGGGATATGATATGATATATCTAGTATCGATGTCAAAAAGAAACCACTGATTCTGGCCTACCAGGGTTAGTGATTTACATTCAAACAACAAAAGATAACACTACTATATAATATTGATTCATTTTTTTGTACTAATTCATGTGAAATTAATGATTCCATGACAATTATACTATCCACAATGTAACGCCCTGACCCTTGATACCCATAGTCGGTGCATTATTTCATAACATTGGCATGATCACAAGAAATATCAAGTCTCGAAATACCGATTAGTTTAGTATCCTTGGAAACACTAGATACATTAATAAAGTTTGCATTACATCATAAAATGAAAACTAAAACAACTTATTGTCTTCATATCCCATCATAATATCCCTGAAGGTCATTCATAAAATACTTCTTCACATCCTAGGAAAAATAAAACAATGAAAGGGGTGAGCTCAGATTCTCAGTAAGGATAACAATATAGCGGAAACTTTCATAAAAAAAAAATTTAAGGCAATGTATAACTAAAACAAAAGCCTTTTAAACTTGAAATTTAGCATAATATGGCAAGGATAAAATGAAATAATGCCATTTACTTATTCGCATGGATATTCTACTAGTCGAATAATCTCATGAAAATATTAATAACCACTTTCATAATGACGGAATGCATAATGCCAGACTATCATAACCACATAGCCAAGGCCTCATGCCAAGACTACAAATAAGATTTTGTCAAGGCCTCGTGACAAGACACTAGTTTGCCTCATGAGACCTACCGATGCATCGAGGAGCTATAGTGAGCTCCACCCATCACATACTAAGTCCAATGCATTCTTCATATGAAAAGTTGAAACATAACATAAACATTCGTATTAAAACTAGCATACGAAATGTCAATACATTACCCACAAACCATGAAAGGTATAAAAATAGTACATCCACAGTCAACCATAACTCATTCAATACAATATGGAAGATTTTATTGTAATAGATTAACCTCAATCGAGAATAATGACGGATATTGACATAGTTGAAAATAATCATCAAAACTATTTGAAAGAAGTATCACCCTTTTTCTTGAAATCATTTAAAAGTCAAACTATTTGTCAAGAAGCCATTTAAAATAGATTTTTGAATCAAAGTTTCCCATAACACTTTGAAACTTTTAAAAGGAGTTTTAATTTTAAAACATTAATTTCCATATAAATAAATCCATAAAACCATTTTTAAACATGGAAATTAATGAGAAATATTTAGAAGAATAAGTCTTTAAAACATTTAAAAATGGTATTTTAGTTAGAGTTTCTAACCAAAAGAGAGAAACATGAATACAAATAATTGAGGTAATAAAAACTTTGTAATATCTTGAGAATAAAGGGATTCATGATATACTATGTCAAAGTACATTATATACACCACATAAAAGTGATTTGGTGTATAATAGCAAAGAAGTCTCAATGGAATGTAAATTGAGATGAGATCTCTCATAAAGGCTGTATCCTTAGGTTAAGGATAAATCAACGACATAATTATGTGTGAAAAATATAAATACACAAAATATGATTGGATATTCAGTGTAAAACAATCAAAGTACATTCACACATATTCTTGTAAAAACAACACCAATGAATTGGATGTTTATCTCAACAAATTGAGATTGAGTAAAAATTACTCTTATCAAGTTCATACCGATGACTTGAGAATTTATCAATGGAGTGATTATGTGTATAAAAAGTATATCCACAGAAAGGGGAGTCGAAATTATGACATAATAAAATTAATAGTGATTCTACACATAATCTTGGAGTAAAATAATCAATGAAGTATGCGTAAAGCCGAATGAGTGGTAATTGAAATTTCAAATTCCCTTATTGATTTGGTAACATAAAAAACATACACCCATGAAATAAGGATCACACAATTATGATGTAAATATACATTAATTAAAGTATATTACACAATGAATACAAATATGGGTAGTACACACACCACATGTAATAAATAAGTGGTGAACAATGGAACTCTCACGGAATTAAAAGTGAGATAAGAAACCCCTTACTTTGTACTTTTTCCTTGGTCGACGGTAGGTTAACCTCTTGTATAATGGTGAGATAATTTTTATTAAATTATAAAATAATAATTTAAATTAATATGATATCATATATGATCTTTTAACATTGATTTGTTAATAATATCTTAGTATTATCGTCATTTCGGGTGTTAACTTACTCGTTTTTCTTTATATTCTTTGTTACGTAAGCCGTGATTTTATGGATAGGTTGTATCTTATTCATATACAGAATTATATCAAGTCCTTAAACATTATTTTTAATCATCAAATGAGAATTATAATTGAATGGATACGATGGAGAATGCATCTCATCGCGTTCATGGAGACGGTAGTCCGTACGTACGTACGAGCGACAATATCATTCTTTTGATATTAAAATAATATATAATTGGATGGTATATCATATATAAAGAATAATTATCATGTTATATTTATTATTTAAATGAATTACATATCATTTTTATACCCATCCAAATAATAATTTATTGAATGACAATTACACCACGACGTGGTGACGGTAATTCGTACGTACGCACGTATGGTGACATGCCATTCAAAGGATGGATAGAATACTGAATATGGTTGTACCATATTTATAATAACATCAAAGTATATATAAGATACTGGAGTTATTATTTTAGAATAGAAATAACAAAGAAAGAAGAAGTTGAAGAAGAAAGGAACTTGAAAGAGGGTGGTAAAAACATTTCTTCTTCTTCGGGTTCTTCCTTTTGATTTGATCAAAAGGGTTCCTTAGGTTGGATTTCTGATCAAACTAAGGCCTATAGATTATAGTTATGGAAGTTTAGAGAGTATTTAGGCAGGGTTTGGCTAAGCCAAAATGCTTTGAATGTGTGAATTAGTGAGAAGTGGGAGTGCCCTTTTATAAGAGGGGTGAGGGGAACCTTTGGAAAAGCTAAAAATATTATTTTTATAATAAATTCATATTCGGTTTATAATGTCTCCAAAGTGGATTATTTAAAGTTTAAGGTAGGTATGGGTCTAAAACCACCCAACCAATAGAATTTAGACAGGTTTGGGTCCTTATATTAACCTTATATCTAAGTATTAATTCTTAGTTAATTAGTTTCACTTTTACAATGTCTCTTTGTATTTTTATATTATATGGTTAATAAACTTACTATATACATCCAAGAGACCCCCAAGTGGTCCATTAATTATAAACCTGTCATGATATAAGTCTCTTGGACGAACCATAGATTTTTAGGAATTGAATATAAATTAATAATATAATATTTGTTTTAAAAACTCCTTAATGTCAATTTTGATACTATTGGGTATTTTGTTTTTGATAAATTCATAACAGCATTATTACTTCGATCAAAATTTATATAATAAATGCTAATATGTCATATTAACCTATAAAATTAGTTGAGTTCATAAAAAGTATCAAATTACATATATTTTGATATTTATAATATCAATTATTTTAATATTTCATTAATTAGGTAATTACTGCATCACCATTGTGTCATAAATAAATTAAATTATTTAATGTCTAAAAATTATAAATAAAATACCATTATTTAGGAAAGCATTTTATCTTCCTATTTAATATTTAAAATCTAATTTCTCTCATTTATAACCCTATATTAAAATTTTTTTAGTAAATAAACTTTGATTTTAACTCTTTTAACTCTTCTTTGAATTAAATAATAATAAATGTCCTAATCTAATACAAGTGGACCTAAATGATAATATTTTACTCCTAAGGTTGTTTTTGATCGACATACACTTTTCCAAAAGAATTATTACATGTGTTAGTGTAATATTAATATCATTTTTACCATTAATTACCATATTTACTTTTAACCGTGGTAAATAAAAGTAAAAAGTTACTATTCACCAAAAATTATTTTCATCTCATTGAACCACATTTTACTCCTTGATATTAACGGAGTCTCTCATATTTTCTAAGTTCCACTCACAGAAGTAGTAAAATTATGTTTTACGAAAAATTTTGTTTTTTAACTACCACTTAGTGGTTTTACTATTCATCAAAAAATGAAAGTTTCCAGAGAAATACCAAAAATTAGGCTTAAGATATATTTGATATTATGAATTCAAAATTGATGTCTATTTTACCAAATTCAAAACATATCAGTTTCGTTAATTAATTTAAAAATTAATTCTCGTCGTCAAAACAAATAGGATATTTTTAAGAGGTAATAACTATCAAAAGATTGACACTTGTTTATGCTGGTTTAAATGTGAAATTACATCCAATGACCAAAATTATATTAAATGGTAAATATATATTCTAAATATACTTTAAAACCACTCAAATTAATAATTTATCACTATTAATTATTTTGATTACAAAAGTTGTTTTTAATTAAAATTTAGTAATTTTCATTATTCATCAAAATATGAAAGTTATCCGAAAAGTACCAAAATTTCACCCTAAGATAATTTCGATATTACAAATCCAAAAAATGTCGTCCATTTCAAAAGATAAAATTTAAAAAAATTCAAAAAGTAGGTATTACTCTTCATAACTGCTAGTTTGATTGGTTGTGGTGTGTTAGAGTCTCAAAGTTGCATACAATGCACGCCATTGCATTATTCAAAGGGAAACGTACCGTGGAAGCTTGGGGTGTTACATTCTACTCTCCTTCAATAAATTGCGTCCTCAATTTTTTTTTAAAATTGGGCTTGAGAATATAATGGAAAGTCCCACATTGGAAAAAGAGTCAATAAAACTATCACTTTAAAAGAAAGGAAGAGAGGTATAAAGGATACCAAAGATAACCCATACTGGGATTCCATGTAGGAAAACATGGATATGGATGATAAAATAAGTGTTAAGTTCTGATGGGTAGGGATAGAAAACATGATCAGGAGAAACTTAACAATAAGAAAATCACAAACTTGTATTGGGACAAATGGTCATTAGTCTCCCAGTAGGAAAAGTTAACAGACAACATTTTTTTGTTTTAAGTTACATTACATAAGGATGAGGAATTAATTTATGTTATTGACTAAGAACATAAAGAGATATACTTACTTTTTAAGTATAGTTTCATTCTTTAATAAATTTTTACCCCTCACTCATTTTTTTTGAACAATTAGTTTTCAAGAATACTTGGTCACAATGGAAGAGCTAGAATAAACTTCTATAGAATTAAGTGATCCCCGTAGGATAAAATATATATTTACCTTGTCTTTCGATATTAATCAAAACCAAAATGGTTAGTATAATATCTGATGATCCCCCAAATGGATATTCCATTAGAGAAAAAAAACACTAATATTAATTTCTAAAATTAAACCATCAATACCCCAAAGTTAAATAAATACCATTCAATAATCAATTGTCCTTAAAATCCTTCAATATAATCCAAACTAATATTGAAACCCAAAACTTATAAGAATGTATTCTTCCACATTAAATTGTATCTCCAAATGACATTAATTACTCTTAAAGTCACATACTTAAAAGTAATTAAACTAATCATTTCCATAAATAACCCAAATCACTATAAATCCACAATAAAAACATAGATAAAAATCCACCATTACTCCATAAATGAAATCCCATACTATTCTATTTTCCTTGGGCATATAGTGTTCACAACAAAGAGAACAACTTCCAAAATAACATTTATCACTTAATCACCAAATCATTTTCCTATTCTAAGGGTATTCATTTGATAAGACATAAGATCCCAAATCTAATTATTTTTGATCAATAAAATCATTTAACTAAAAATAATAGTCACACTAACTAGGGACTTCACGTAGTCCAGTGGTAGGCGATAAATCCCAATCGCACTTTGGTTGGGGGTTCGATTCCCACAGCTTTGTCCGATGTGACGGATTGTCACATGGTCTGCGTGTTTTCCTTTTTCAAAAACTATATTTTATAACATTACCAAAATGATATAAATTCCTCATAATAACCATAACATAATTTAACCACAAATCTCATATCATACCTTGCATATTCATCCCAAATTATAATAACTTATAATTTCCTCAAACCCAACGATCATATCAAACCAAATGGTTATTTACAACTATATCCACAAGAGAAAAGATAATTCTTCCTCAAATATAATTCTCACATGGAAAACTGCATGGTTAAAAATACAAGAGAAAATTATTCCAAAATAAACCCATCAACAAGGAGCACTAATAATTTTTAATAATTTCTCCAACCATTTATTTCCAAATAGCTTCTTCTTTGACCAATAAAATATCCAATAGAATAGGGCATTCACTCGGGTAATGGCCAGGTCCCCTACATTTATGGAAAATGACTATAAATGATTCATTAGACCATTTTTATCTTCTTCCATAGTACTCTTCATTATTCTACGGCAATTCTTCTCTTTATGTACTTCCTTCCCGCACGTAAAGCATTTCTTTGTCCCATTGAGACACTTTCTTGGGTGTCTCCTTCCACATTTCCTACATGATGGAAATTGAGGATTCCTTTCTCCACAGTCTCCACTACTAGAGCTCTTATCATTCATCACCTTTCTCTTCTTTGTTGAGTCCGGTAATTGGTTAATATATATATATTGTTGATCATATTTTTGGAAAATTGGTTTGGCATAAAGATGATATCTTTTACCCCTATCAACATTCCATTTTGTAGCTCATTTCCACCACCGTTCCCAACTTGTACATCATTCTCAAAGTCACTATGACTCCCATGGAATCCAGCCATTGACTAAAACCAGAAAGCATTGTGTGAGTAAGAGTAGTCCTAAAATTATTTAGTGATTAACATGTCACCATATTCTCAATTTGAAACACATTAGGATTAACCAAGGTCATTTACTATCATCTTATATATATATTAATTCAAATCGGTTTGTAAAGAAAATGTAAATTATCCTAAGCATATCTTCCGGGATTGTCGTAACCAAGAGTGCAGCAAGGCCCGTTGTTGTGCACCAGTTCCCGTTCGAGTCTATCTCAAAGCGGTGTTTTCAAGTTTTACCCCTAGGTACATCTGTGCCAATGCCGCCTCTACCTGCTCGTATCTAGACATGGATGTATTTCTCGTAAAACTCACAAAATCTCTACAATACCAAAATTCTTGGAAGTTCTTCTATACTAATCCTCAAAGTTCATCTTAGGTCTACATGCTCTAATCAGAGTTTATCTAAATCTAGCTTCCAAGGTTTGTAATGAACTTCCTCTGATACCAACTGTAACGCCCCGAACCTAGATACCCAGAGTTGGTGCATTATTACATAACATTGGCATGATCACAAGAAAGATCAAGTCTCAAAAGACTGATTAGTTTATTATCCTTGGAAACACTAGATACATTAATAAAGTTTGCATTACATCATAAAATGAAAACTAAAACAACATATTGTCTTAATATCCCCTTATACTATAACTGCAGGTCATTCATAAAATACTTCTTCACATCCTAGGAAAAATAAAACATTGAAAGGGGTGAGCTCAGATGCTCAGTAAGGATAACAATATAGCGGAAACTTTCATAAATAAAAATAAAAATTTAAGGCAATGTATATCTAAAACAAAAGCCTTTTAAACTTTAAATTCAGCATAATATGTCATGGATAAAATTAAATAATGCCATTTACTTATTCACATGGATATTCTACTAGTTGAATAATCACATGAAAATATTAATAACCACTTTCATAATGACAGAATGCATAATCCCAGACTATCATAACCACATAGCCAAGGCCTCTTGCCAAGACTACAAATAAGATTTTTTCAAGGCCTCATGCCAAGACACTAGTTTGCCTCATGAGACCTACCAATGCATCGAGGATCTATAGCGGGCTCCACCCGTCACTTACTAAGTCCAATGCATTCCTCATATGAAAAGTTGAAACATAACATAAACATTCTTATTAAAACTAGCATACGAAATGTCAATACTTTACCCACAAAACATGAATGGTATAAAAATAGTACATCCACAGTCAACCATAACTAATTCAATACAATATGGAATATTGTATTGTAATAGATTAACCTCAATCGATAATATTGAAGGATATTGACATAGATGAAAATAATCATCAAAACTATGTGAGAGAAATATCACCCTTTTTCTTGAAATCATTTAAAAGTCACACTATTTGTTAAGAAGCCATTTAAAATAGATTTTTTAATCAAAGTGTCCCATACCACTTTCAAACTTTTAAAAGGAGTTTTAATTTTAAAACTTTAATGTACATATAAATAAATCCTTAAATACATTTTTAAAACATGGACATTAATGAGCAAGATTTAGAAGAATAAGTCTTTAAAGCATTTAAAAATGGTATTTTAGTTAGATTTTCTAACCAAAAGAGAGACACTTGAATACAAATAATTGAGGTAATAAAAACTGTGTAATATCATGAGAATAAATGGATTCATGATATACTATGTCAAAGTACATTATATACACCACATAAAAGTGATTTGGTGTACAATAACAAAGAAGTCTCAATGGAATGTAAATTGAGATGAGATCTCTCATAAAGGCTGTATCCTTAGCTTAAGGATAAATCAACGACATAATTATGTGTTAAAAATATAAATACACTAAATATGATTGGATATTAAATGTAAAACAATCAACGGACATTCACACATATTCTTGTAATAACAACACTAATGAATTGGATGTTTATCTCAACAAATCGAGATTGAGTAAAAATTACTCTTATCAAGTTCATACCGATGACTTGAGAATTTATCAATGGAGTGATTATGTGTATAAAAAGTATATCCAGAGAAAGGGGAGTGTAAATTATGACATAATAAAATGAATAGTGATTCTACATATAATCTTGGAGTAAAATAATCAATAAAGTATGCGTAAAGCCGAATGAGTGGAAATTGAAATTTTAAATTCCCTTATTTATTTGGTAACATAAAAAACATACACCCATGAAAGAAGGATCATACAATAATGATGTAAATATAAATTAATTAAAGTATATTACACAATGAATACAAACATGGGCAGTACACACACCACATGTAATAAATAAGTGGTGAACAATGGAATACTCACAGAATTAAAGGTGAGATAAGAAACCCCTTACTTTGTACTTTTTCTTTGGTCGACGGTAGGTTAACATCCTGTATAATGGGGAAATAATTGTTATTTAATTATACATGAATCATTTACATTAATATGATATCATATATGATCTTTTAACATTGATTTGTTAATAATATCTTAGTATTATCGTCATTTCAGGTGTTAACTTACTCATTTTAATTTATATTCTTTGTTACGTAAGCCGTGTTTGTTATGGATAGGTTGTATCTTATTAATATCCAGAATTATATCATGTCCTTAAACATTATTTTTAATCATAAAATGAGAATTATACTAGAATGGATACAATGGAGAATGAATCTCATCGTGTTCGTGGAGACGGTAGTCCGTACGTACGTACGAGCGACAATATCATTCTTTTGATGTTAAAATAATATATAATTGGATGTTATATCATATAGAAAGAATAATTATCAAGTTATATTTATTATTTACATGAATTAAATATCATTATTATACCCATCCAAATAATAATTTATTGAATGTCAATTATACCACGACGTGGAGACGGTAAGTCGTACGTACGCACGTATGGTGACATGCCATTCAAAGGATGGATAGAATACTGAATATGGTTGTACCATATTTATAATAACATCACATCATATAGAATATACTGGATTTATTATTTTATAATAGAAATAAAAATGAAAGAAGAAGTTGAAGAAGAAAGGAACTTGAAAGAGGGTGGTGAAAACATTACCTCTACTTCGGGTTCTTCCTTTTGATTTGATCAAAAGGGATCCTTAGGTTGGATTTCTGAACAAACTATGGCCTCTAAGTTGTAGTGAGGGAAGTTTAGAGAGTATTTGGGAAGGTTTTGGCTGAGCCAAAATGCTTTGAATGTGTGAATTAGTGAGAAGGGGGAGTGCCCTTTTATAAGAGGGGTGATGGGCACCTTTGGAAAAGCTAAAAATATTATTTTATAATAAATTCATATTCGGTTTCTAATTTTTCCAAAGTGGATTAATTAAAGTTTAAGGTTGGTATGGGTCGCAAACCACTCAACCAATATAATTTAGACAGGTTTTGGTCATTATATTAACCTTATCTTTAAGTATTAACTCTTAGTTAATTAGTTTCACTTTTACAATCTCTCTTTGTATTTTTATATTATATGGTTAATAAACAAACTATATACATCCAAGAGACCCCCAAGTGGTCCATTAATGATACACCAATCATGATATAAGTATCTTGGCCGAACCATATACTTTTATGAATTGAATATAAATTAATAATATAATATTTGTTTTAAAAACTCTTTTATGTCAATTTTGACACTATTGGGTATTTTGTTTTTTATAAATTCATAACCGCATTATTACTTCGATAACAATTTATATAATCAATCCTAATATGTCATATTAACCTAGAAAATTAGTGTAGTTCATGAAAAGTCTCAAATTACATTTATTTTGATATTTATAATATCAATTATTTTAATATTTCATTAATTAGGTCATTACTGCATCACCATTATGTCATAAATAAATTAAATTATTTAATGTCTAAAAATTATAAATAAAATACCTATATGTAGGAAATCTTTTTAGATTTATAATTAATATTTAAAATATAATTTATCTTATGGATAACCCGATATTAAAAATGTTTTAGTAAATATACTTTGATTTTAACTCTTTTAACTCTTCTCTGAATTAAATAATAATAAATGTCGTAATCTAATACAAGTGGACCTAAATGATAATATTATACTCCTAATGTTATTTTTGGTCTAGATACACTTGTAAAATAGAATTATTACATGTGTTAGGGTAATATTAATATAATTTTTACCCTTAATTACCATATTTACATTTAACCGTGGTAAATAAAAGTAAAAAGTTACTATTCAACAAACATTATTTTTATCTCATTGAACCAAATTTTGATCATTGATATTAACCATGTCTCTCGTATTTTCGAAATTCCACTCACTGAAGCGGTAAAATTATGTTTTGCGAAAAATTCAGTTTTTTAACTACCACTTAGTGGTTTTACTATTCATCAAAAAATGAAAGTTTCCTGAAAAATACGAAAAATTAGGCCTAAGATATATTTGATATTATGGATTCAAAATGATGTCTATTTTACAAAATTCAAAACATATCAGTTGCATTAATTATTTTAAAAATTAATTCTCGTCGTCAAAACAAATAGCGTGTTTTTAAGAGATAATAACTATCAAAAGATTGACCCTTGTTTATGTCTGGTTTAAATGTGAAATTACATCCAATGAACAAAATTGTATTAAATGGTAAAAATATATTCTAAATATACTTTAAAACCACTCAAATTAATAATTTGTCAATATTAATTATTTCAATTACAAAAGTTGTTTTTAATTAAAATTTAGTAATTTTCACTATTCATCATAATATGAAAGTTATCCGAAAAGTACCCAAATTTCACCCTAAGCTAATTTCGATATTACGAATACAAAAAATGAAGTCCATTTCGAAAGATAAGATTTATAAAATTTCAAAAAGTAGGTATTACTATTCATACAGGCTATTTTGATTGGTTGTGGTGTGTTAGAATCTCAAAGTTGCGTACAATGCCCGCCATTGCATTATTCAAAGGGAAACGTACCGTGGAAGCTTGGGGTGTTACACACAACATGTGTAATTATGTTTCCATTATACTGGCCATGTTTATTTACTGCATGATAATACATCACGCGTGAGTACCATTAAAATATCTATTTATTGGTATTATTTTATTTTTTTAAATTGTTATTCTTACATTATTGAATAATTAATAAATCAGTTAAAGTATTATATAATTATTTTAAATGGAGTTTGAGAAATCTTTTATTGTTAAATAAACATTATTTATGGATTTTAGAAACATTAAAACAAATTAATGAATTTCATTTTTTAATCTTTGGTGTAAATTTTTATATATTAAAAGGATCATAAAAACTAAAAGATTATAAAATGATTGAAATTTTTATAGAGCCTAAATTAGCATCCCTGAATTATTTTAAAAGGATTTCAATTATATAGAAGAAAGTGAAATAACCATTTTGGAAAAATAATATTTAAAAACTCTCATTTTTATCCTCTTTTTAATAGTAATGTTTTATTAGACTGTGTCAGTCTGATAGCTCCTTAAAATAAGTGTTCATTGTGATTCACTTAAATCAATAGATACCTTTTAAAATAATTTAATGATCTTATAAAAGAACTTTCAATTTTCAAATTCAATATAAAATGTGTTCTTTTAATACTTAATTTAAAATTTTCATTACTTTTTACAGAAACATCTTATAGATAGGGTTTCTTGTAGATAACTTTGTAGCCTTTAGATAAGTGATAGCGAAATAAAAACCCAACAATAGTATTATTGAATATTCCATTTGTTAATTTTTTTTTATAATTTTAAGATATTTTTATTTAAATGAGGAATTTTATTATTATAAATAGTGTTATGGGGATAACATTATCCACAAAAATAATGATTATTGTTTTGATGAATATCAATAATTAATTATGTTCTTTTGGAAAATGGTGCAAGATAACACTAACCAAATCATGTCTTGTTAAAATATAATGAAAATAGAGTATCTTAACACAACCACATAATAGAGATTATGTTGTTGGTGTCATCATAAAAATTCATGTTTATAAAATATGATAACCCAATTATGGAGATAATATAGTGCATGACTTTTACTGGGGTATTGTGATATTTCAAACAACATAGAATAGTGTTATGGAATTAAATGTTAGTTTTTAGCATTTTATATGTATTTATATGGTGTGAAATTATATTTTTTTTAAAAACTATTGTATTGAAAACAAAATTTAACTTATATGTTATTATAAATTATACAATACGGTCAAACATAATGTTATTAATTTAAATTTATGAAATTTTCAAAAATAAGTATATGCAAAAATTTATTTTAAAGGCCTTGTTTAGAATTTTATTTAACAATACCAAAATAATCCTTTATAAATTAGATCAAAGTTATTGTAAAATTTAAAATTTGATATTTATATTTTTGAAAATTTATAAATAAAATATTAAATGTTCAAATGAAATATAATGAAATTATACTTCCATACGTTTCATATATTTAAAATATGCAGGAGTTAATTTCCAATACCTTGTAAAATTGTTACATTAACAAGTTTATAATGAAATAGATGTAAACATTTATAATGTATTAATTTATGGAAGTTAAATAATTTTTTTATTATGTAGTTTTTATAAATTCTATTTAAGAAAATATACATAAATTCATATATCGTGTGTAATTTTTTTATTCCATAACATATTTAATATGGTATTTTAGAATTTTCATATTATTTATAGATAGATCAATTAGAGAAATTTATTCACAATTTTTAGTGTAAATTTCATTCCAAGAATAAATGAAGTTACATGAAAATTAAAGTATAATATTTACTTACATTCAATGACTTATATGATTTTATTTTGTGTCATGAACTCAAAAATTAAATTTATTTCTGATTTATAAATATTTTGTGTTAGTATTATATTGGAATTAATGTCTCTCATTATTATTGATTAATGGATAAAGAGTCCTTGTGATTTAATTCGATCTAATCTCTAGGCTTTGGATCTATCATGAAATGTTAGGGTTAACTACCTGTCACACCATACATCTCTTTTGGAGATTTTTATTTCTGGTGAATCTATAAATTTTCATGAAAGGGTTTCATGTACAGTACACATGAATCATATTTACAAATGTATAGATATAATTATATTTTATTTCTAGGTAAGTAACTCAAATCTTGTGTATTATATAGTGTTACATAATAATATGGGTTGAGAATATTAATTTGGTTGAAGGTACATACACAAAAAATAAATTATTAAAAAAATTCATACATGAACTTAAAAAATTATAAAGGATTGTGAGATATTTTAGAAATTATAAAAAGTACTAAATGTTTTATTCCTTCAACACACAAAAAATTCAATACCTTGATCATTTAAATTTCTAGGTCATGGTAAATATGGTTTTCACTATATTATCCTATGTAGGAAAAGCGGAATATATGTGACCCTAATAGGATTAGGTGTATATTTATAAAATTATTTTTGGGATAAAATTTGTTTTTTAAATAATTAGATAATGTTCCAGAAAGAATAGTGTTGGGGAAATCAATATTATGGATCATTTCAATGTGTTGTCTAAAAAACTTTTCACCGGTAATATATAATATAATTGACATGCTTTCCTACTTAAAAAGATAATATATGAGAGAAACGAAAATGTAGAGTCAAATATTCAATCAAATATCGATATTAAAAAAACAATATATATGATTAAAATTTAAAGTACATCATAATTTTAATAAAATCACATAAAATAGAAGTCCTCGTTAAAATATTATAAAACACGATACTTATATTTTAAAAACATAAATTATACATAAAATTTACATCATCATCAACTATGAATTAGAGATCAATTATTAAATAGAAGAATCCAAATAGAAAAAACTCTAAGGACTGGAATACGTACTTGAGAATTCTTCTTATGAAATATGGGAAATTATATAATTTAGGGAATAAATGTTCTGAGAAATTATCTTTTAATTGAACCATTAAATAATTTAGAGAATCTTATTGCAATCATAGAAAGCACTCTCATGAAATATATACATTGACGATTCATTCCATGGATCCCAATATTCAAAATAAATGTAGGAATATGGATTCATTTTGGATGATAGACAAGAAAAAAGAGGCTCTATCTAAAGGAATATATACATGAGATAAATATTGTTTCTGATGTAATATTTCACTATAAACTGGATTGAGGAACTTTAATCTCAACTAATGTGCTAAATATGTTTCTATAACTAAATTAATTATAATAAATTGGGTCAGAACTCTTGTTTTCTATTTTTTTGTGATTCATTTTACAATCACTACATGAAATTTTCTAAAAGATAAATATATACTAAATTAGTAATGTGTTTCAAAAAAATACTTTTATTCGCAATTTATAAATGATTACTCGGTGATCAATGTTCATGTTACATAATGATTATATATAATTTAAATCATAAAAATATTTTGTAAAGTGATTAAAAAAATGTTCATATTGAGTCTGCACTAACATCATTGAAACTGAAATGGGGAGTTTCTAAGGGAAGGAAATGTTTCAAATTTGGGGAGCATGGATATTAGATAAATACATTACCTATAACAACATAATGGTTCCTGAAATACAATGTATATCCTACATTAGGTATTTCGTTAAAGAAACTAAATTTTCTATTTTGGGAGTTTAATGATACAATATATATTACATATTTTTAGATATACCATCATTCAAAATTTAGTAAACATTGATAGATGGAGTTCAATGTTTTTATTCATGTTATGAAGCCCTAGGTTAGTACATCAAATAATTCAATGAGAATAGTTACTTAAAATAATTGTTAATTTTAAATAAGTGATGTGTATTAAATATCATTTAATATACTTTGTTTATAATGATTTTGAATGTAAACAATGAGTATTATTTAATTAATTTAGATGTTTTATTTTGATATACATTGTTAATGAATCATATTAATAATTAAAATATTTTAAAATAAAAACTAAATAAAATATTTTAGAATAAATAAACCATTTTATCCATGTTATCTATTAAAATATGATGGAATGTGATCCCACCACCCTAAAGTAGAGTATTTTTATGAAAAAAACATATTCATTCTAAAAATTTATTTCAAATAAAAAAATTTATATATGAGATATAGTTTTTAATAATTTTTTATTAAAATATTCACACTAAATTAAATATTCTCTATTTTTAAAAAAAGTGTTTCAAGTGTTCTAATGTTATATTGTGGGTAAATATATTTTCTAGAATGAAATTGGGAGTATGTTTGAAGTCGTTGATGTTCAATATCAAAAAAATAATTTATAAATCTTATTAAATGTCAATGTTCTATTAAAAACTAAGGTTCTTAAAGATATTTTGGTAAGGTTATATAATAATACAAAAATTTATATTTATGTATGTTACAAAATGATCTCAAAGAAATCATTTTATTTATGAAAACATTCCAAAATCAAAATGGTATAAATCCTTGATGAGTTCTGATAATTTAAATTAAAAAAAAATTTAACGTTATATCATTGCACGATGTGAATTAAATAAGTCTAAATGTTTTTTTTAAATGTTTTAACATGAGAATTATAAATCAAAGTATATTATTTATTAATAGAATATTTTTTCCTAGATGTTAAATAATAAATCATTTAAATGGGTGGATTTATTATTTGGTTATATATAGATGTGTTATAAATTACACAATAAAATAATTATAACAAGCCAAGAATTTTACTATCATGAACTCAAATAAAGATCTAGATCTTCATAAATTTCTTGGATGTTTGAATTTTAATTTATTGATTTGGATTTATTGTGGTTTTTTATAAATTTTTAGGACATATAATAAAATATTTTGGAATGGATGTTATTGAATGAATGCCTTGAATGAGATATTGGATGTTTAAAAAATGAAAAAGAGTGGGTGGTGGTAGTTTTATGGTGCTCAGTAGCCAGAACAATACAACTGGGTACCAAATGATCCACCAGGTACCTAATGGTTGACTACAAAACACAAGGTAAGTCCAAGATTAATTTTTTTAATTGAGTAATTTTGAATTGTTATTGGATGTTTCACTTAACCCAATGTTTCCTAGGTAGTGGCCCACCTAAATATTCAGAAGCCTCCAATAATGTTCCCCCCATCCCTTTATTATTTCCCATGAATATGAATGCATTGGGATCATTTTCTAATGTGACACCCCCATGTCATAATTTTATTATATTATATATAAAGTTGGGTTATTTTTAATTCTTGGAGTTTTTGGTTTTTAAATTTATGTTTTTCATATTTTTACCCTATTCCAAAGTTACTATAGGATTAAGGGAACACATGAGAAAACCATAAATTCAAGGGAAATATTGCGGGTGGATTTTATATAAGGGTATACTTTGTGATAAACCTTATGTATGATGCAGTATAATTAGAATACAGTCTAGGGAGAACAATGCAGATTTTTTATATAGGGTATTTGTGTAGGGATTTCCAGTAGTTTGGGAGAACATATTGAGGAAAAACTATGAGGGGTGCATCTTTTTCCGTTGTGGTATGTACAATTGGATCATAGTTTTAATTAACCACACATCAAAACCATATTAACTACCAAAATGAAATAAAAAATAAATTTATCTATTTCACATACATTATTACACCATTTGTCCCTCCACCTAGAGAATTTATGTTTTTCAAACCATATTAGAGATTGAGAAATCCCCCTCTTACTTCCCATGGGATTTCGAGCTACCCCTCCATTGATTTAAAGTGAGAATTCAAGTTAAATCCCTTCAATCCTCTTTTGTATTTATTTCACTTTCACTATTTATATATTCCCCTTGGTTTTCTTTTCTCATAAGGAAATTAATAGTCACGAGGCCTAATTATGGGGTCTGGTATTTTTCAAATCACTAGGATATTATTTTCCATTTCTTGTAAAGGTTTTTTCCCTATGAATATTGTATTCCACCAATAAATATGAGTTATTTCTACTTGGATTGAGGTAGGTGTTTTGGGAAATTCATTTAATTGACATGTCATGAAATGAATGAGTTTCTTGAAATCATATATTTTCTTTATACACAAATATATGAATCCCTCGAGAGTTTTATAAAAAAAATTAAATTATATCAATAGTTTTCTTAATTTATTTTATATGGATTTCAATATTTTTATTTACTAAAAATTTGTTTATATATACCATTAATTTTTATATATCATTAAATGACTACCCTAGGCCCTAAACCTAGTTATATAACCCCATGGGCCTCTTTTAAGTACATTTTATCCCCTCCCTACACACCACATGTAATTACCCTCTACGAACACTTATCAGACAAATTATTTTCCCATCTAGGACAACACAAGTTCTTTCATCGTTTTTTCCCTCACTCGCACAACCCCTTGGAAATTTACTAAGAGGTCACCCATCCTGGAACTACATCAAACCATTAATTCATAATTTTAGTGTACTAATCAAGTGTGCTCTCAAAATGAAATGTTCACTTTTTTTGCATGAGTAGTAACATCATGTATTTTTATGTGTAGTTTTTCCATGGGTGTTACACTCTCCTCATTTAATGTTTAACAGCCTCATCATGGACCCAACACACCATACCTAGGTAGTTCCACTAAACTTATAACTATGTATTGGATATGATGCAATTTTTTTCAAATAACCATCTTGGTCGATGATCATGGTCATCTAACTCCATGGGTGTCCTATAATAACCTTTAATTTCATTCCAAGACACCACAAGCTATTATCTAATGGGGTAACTTATCATACTGATGACTATAATTATAGTTCAATACAAGTTCATTTAGTGTGATTTTCCCTCACTCACATGCACTATTGGAAACATCCCATAAGGTTAACCATCCTGAAGCAACTCAAGTATATAATTTCTTAATTGTTTATTCTGAATCAGGTAGTCTTATGAAAAGGAATATGCACCTTGTTGATATGGGTAGTAACATTTAGTTTTTTAAGCCTAATGGTTACAAATATATTATAGTGTAAATTAATCAGAGGATTATTTAAAATTATTTTAATAAATAAGATATTTAATTACATTATTTTAATATACAATGTTTATAACCCAGGTTCAAGGGTTGGTTTACAATAAATGACAGTGTTTGGAACTATTTTGTTTTCAAATTGGAAAATCATAGTTTTAAGAGGGTTTTTCAACAAAAGAAGTGTTTTTATTTTTAATAAAACAAAATTAATGATTTAAAATGTGTGTGTTGTGTTTTATGAATTTCCCAAGAGAAATTTTCATTTCCACAATATTTTTAATGTTTTTTTCAAGGTTTAATTTTCCAAGGATGGTAAAATGAAATAGAATTCAATTTTTTTTTCATGTATTATTTGGAAAATTATTATAATTTTATTAATTTATGTATGGGATTCCCTTAGTTTGATACCCTTGGTTTATATTTTTTCTTGTATTAACCATCTTCCCTTTCATATGATAATGTTAGTTGTCATGTGATGCTTGGATAAATGTGAATGAGAATGTTTATTAAGATGGTATTGTAGGTGAGATGAGATTTATTTTTTACATATAAATATTTTATTGTCTGTTTTTTATATGATACATTTTTTTCTCACCTCCACTTCATTGATTTCTTGGAATCCCTAGGAAAATAAGTAAGAGTCAAGATTTATGCTACACTATCTTATATTATTCACTAGAAAGTGTTCCATAGTGTGGTTTAAATACATTATAGGGGAGTTTCTAGATGATTAGAGAGAAGATTAATCATGTATTTATATGTTTAATAATGCATCATATACCATAAGTGGATTGAAATTGAGTATTACGTAAGACTATCTCACATTACAATCTAGTGAGCATCCCATGATTCTTATGCACTTTATGATACTAATTATCTTTTCCTAGGGATTCCAACAACACACATTATTGCATCCCCTTATATTATTATTTGTATTTAGAACTATTATTGTGATCATTAATTATTATTTTTTGGTCTTTTTATATTATTTATCATGTTTGAATTTATATTCTTATTCGTTCACAGTTGGGTTTATTTTTATTAATTGTTTTAAATTTTGGATTGAAAGAATCATTTAAAAGGAAAAAATTTAATTTTTTGTCTTATTTGTGGGATTTTTATTATAGTTATAGGAATGGATAGAATTTTTTTCCTTAAAATCAAAATCCCTCATTTTGGGTTTAATGATATTTCATTTTAAAGTTGTTATCAAACATGTTTTATATAAAAACATGAATCTTTATTTATGTTAAAAAATATTATATTTGATTTTCATTGTTCCTATTTTTGTGGAAAACCTTATTTGAAATTGTATTTAAATCTAGTACTTATGAATTTTGTATAAAAAATAATTTCACAAACTAATTGGTTAAATCGTAGTCGGATAATTTAGATCACACCCAATATACACAAGTGTGTGTGTGTGTGTGTGTGTGTATAACTCTTATATTTTAATATTGGTTATAAGTTTTTTATTATCTTATATATTGGGGTTGTGTTGGTACATTGATTAAATTTTTGGGATGTGGTGAGTGATTGTGGATCAGATGGAGATGTTCGATCAGTGGCTTAGGTTGTATATACATTTTTGGAATAATGTAGTATTGGCTAAGTCTCCCAAATCCATATTTGTATTTTTAGTTTTATTTATATCAAGGGATTATTATGTATTATTATTTTTTATTTTCTATACTTATATTAAATGACTTGGATCATTTCTTTTGATTATGACTCATTTTGTTATTTATTTTTTATTCCATTTTGGGTTTATTTATTTATTTTCAACAATTTATTTCTTACGCATAGAAGTAAACTGTCTGGATGCACCAATTTACATTATCAGTGAATTTATGACACTTATTAATTATTTTTTTAAGGTAGAAACCATATCCATTGGTTGATTCATTTGATACCCCAACACTATTTTCAATCATATTGTGATTAGGAATGTGCATTTGTATTTGAAACAGAGTGGTCAGGGTGATGTGCCAGGATGAACTAGGATGGTTCATTAAAATTTGGTATCATATATCTATGTTATTTGGGGGAGTCTATTAGTATGGATATAGGATTTTTAGAGATCAATAGTTAGGGCATGAGTAGGTGTTTGATCACTATCATTAATGTTGATACTTGAGTTACCATGGGTAGTTGAGATTTGAGACATGAATTTGATGTTTTTTCTTTAATAATTGTCAATGAATTTGATCCTCATTGAGTTATATAAGACAATTTTTGGGGTTTCATTGAGTTTTGAGGCCTAAATAATTTAATAAATAATGATTAATGGTTATATTGTGTGGTCTATAAAACCATGTGGATCCCATGCTCTTAGTACTGAAATCTTCACATGTGTTGTCTCATAGTTGGTTCATGGTTCACCAAGCCATGTGGAGAAATCATATACAAATTTTCATCCCCCAGGTATTTATTTGGTTGACATACTTTGACTCTAAAATTGAATGTAATTATTTTCTTCATTAATTTATAGTTAAATAAAGCCTTTGTTATGATGTCTAGATGTTTTTGGGTTTTTTAATCTTGTTATTTCATGGATAGTTGCTTCGGAAAAAAAAAATACACAGTTTCGTTTGATAGTTTATTAGGGGGGTTAAATCTTTACACAAATATTTAAATTTGGTTCACCACATTTCTCCTTAATGGAAATTACCAATGGTACCCACATCCATAACTCAGTATAAATCTTCTTTCCAAAGCTAATAATTTCTTTGGGGTTTCAAACCCAATGGTACTGAGGAAGTCACATTGGTTTAGAGGGTGGGAGGTTGGGATAATCTCACCCTTTTGTGGAGAATTATTAGCAACCATGGGAATCTCTTATATATTTTTGATATGTTTGATAATCTATTCCTAATCTTGATACAGAATTGGTTACCCTATTAAATTATCATGTCGTCAATCCTTCCATGTGTAAAGGGGATTCTATTAATGAGACCATATTTTTTATCGGATATTATTTATCCATTTCCCGTTATTTCATATCAATGAGTATATGAATATATTTTGAATCCATGTCACCTGGAAATCTCGAGATTACTACCATATAGGGAGGAATTTAATATTTCAAGGATATGATTGAACCTTTACAAGGAATCCTACTTGTCATGTTTATAACAGTAATTAAAACACTTGTAGTTCATTTCAACCATGTAGTTTAATGTCTAGTAGAAAGTAAATATATGATGGATATTAGGCACCAAGTATTGATCTCTTTCCTTAGGAAGGCATCATACATATCATTTTTATTGTAGGAATTATAATTTTAATATTTTGAAAAACCATCGAGACCTAACTGAGGTGGATATCCTTGTGTTGGGGTAGTCATATCATACCATTGAATGTGGTCTACACATGGAGGGTTCCCTAGATGGAGGGAAAATCATAATGAAAATGATTTTATTATGGAAATTTCATAAGAACACGTGATCCATGATCACTATGGGAAAAATAGATATTATGTAATCAGTCCCACTTTTTATGTATGTCTTTCTTAATTCCAGAGGTAGCCTTGATGAGGTACTTGATATGGAGCTCATTAAATAAGAAGGAATCCTATGTATCATAATTGGATATAAACCAGAGTTATAATAGTTCTATTGAATTCTCAATCCACAGATGGAAGAGGTAAAGTGATGAACATATATGAGAGTTTGGGTCCCATGTGTTTGAATGTTGGAGAAATGGTGGGACTCAAACCTAAGTCTATGTTTATTGGAGTGTGGGATTTATGAAGGCTTCCTATGTATCATATTTTGAAATTAATCAATTTTCTCATTATTCAGTTGTCTTCTCAATCCACTGATGGATGAGTTAGGGGACGAAACCATAAGATAATTTGGGTCTCATGGGTTTGAATTTAGAATACATGGAGGGACTTACACAAAATTGGAAGCCTATTATATTTTGGGTCTAAGGAAAGAATCATAAGTATCCTATTTTCATTAAAATTAGAGTTCTCATAGTTTTTTGGGTTTATTCTAAAATATGTGCTCTTTAAAAGGTTATCAAGTCTTAGGATGTCTTCCTGACGTGTCCTGATTTCCTAATTTACATTTTCTAATTGTCTACCTAACATTACCTAATTATCTTCCTGAAATTCTTGGGGTGTCAGTATGAAATGTCTTAGGGCGTCTGGATAAGTCCTGGTATCCTATAGAACATGTAAGAAAAAAATGTATGATCAAGTTGACATGTCCACATGATCTCACATGATCTAGATGGATTGTTTTAAAGTCATCATGTGATCAATGAAAACTTATCTAGAGGATGTTTCATGATCTGGATGGAAATTTTGGGATGTTAACGATTGATCTAACAGACTTTTCTAGGGGACATTTCATGATCTAGATAATATACATGGAGGGTTTCATATTATTTAGATGAAATTATTGGATAATGTTGGTGGATAAATGTTGACATGTTCATAGGGTATATCATGACTTTTCCAACATTTATTCATGTTACAACATTACATGGGTAACATGTCTAGGTGACTTCGAGAGAGCTGGATGACATATTTATAAGGCATCATGAGACCCGAGTTTCATGTAATGTGGGTAATGTATGACTCGATTTACACACAATGATGTTTATTCATGATGCTGGAGATATGTTTGTAGGACTTTTAAAGACTATATAGAATGTTAAAAGTACACTTCAGGACATAGTTGACATGAATGTGGGAAGTTACGTGATCTGGCTAACATGTTTAGAGGATGTAACATGACCAGGGAGACATGTTTGAAGGGTGTCACACAAAAATATTAACATTTCAAAAGGACTCCAAAAGACATGATTTACATTCCTAGGTGATTTCTTATGATCTGGATGACATGTATGGAGGACGCAATAAGACATCGGAGAAATATCTAAAGGACATCACATAATCTTTATGGCATGTCCAGGGACTATAATAGGGCCTGGGTGACATGTCCCAATGCGATCACATGATGCAAATATGTCATGAGAATTGGATAAATATTATTTTATTCATATTCTCATATGTCTTCATTCTCCTATATTCTTCTTTTGGTCTTATTGCATATGTGACTCATGGTTTGTTAAGAAGTGGCATATGCAAGTTTTGCGTGACCCATTAAACATGAAGATACTCCTTCATAGGATCTATATTTCCCACCAAAAGTCCTCACTAAGGTCTATAAATTGATCATGAAAAGAACATATTCATGTTTTTTGATACCCAGGACATTCATCTAATTTTTCATTATGTAAGACCTCTGGGATTATGTGACTTGTAGCTCCAAAAATTCCACTTCGTTACTGTTACTGTTGTCTCCCGTTGTGTGTGTGTTCTTGTTTTGTACTAGGGTTGAGTTTTATATGACTCTTTAATCAGTTTATTTTACACCTTATGTGAAATAAATCTCATAAATAACATATAGAGTCAGTTGGGGGATCGTTGTATCATGCACTTTGCAGGATATTTTAATGGGACATTCATGCAACCACATGATTATATTAACTATGAGAATGTTCTTACAACACCATTTTTATGGGATACCTACATATCAAATGGATTTATCCTAACCATGTCGACATGTGATAGAGTTTTCATAAGGTCTAGATGAAATTTATTGGAGTCCTCAACAGATCAAGATGCATATTGGAAGTCTTTTGTGTGATAGAATAAGGCTTGTATTGTGTATTTCACGAGACTAGTATAGTTTGGAAGTGTCCTTTGGAACGATCAATATGGATTATCACAGTCCATTTATGAGATAATGATGCATTTTTATAGGTCATTCATGAGATCAATAAGGTATTTTATTGGACTCTTAAAAGATCTTGTTTGCATGTCGAAGGGCCTCAGCGTGATCGATATAGATCACATGAGTTAAATAAATCCATGGAATGAAGATCAATATATCATCCCTTCATGATAAGCATCTTACTTTTCCCATTTTATATCCTTCTTCAATTTATAAGGATTATGGATCTCATGACATCATGAAGTCATTATCCTGCAGAGTCACTCTGCTTGTCAGTAATGCACTAGGGGATCAATGATGGTTCTTTTGATGACACACATTTATTTCACTAGAAAATTTATATGCCTATATCTAGGATAGCCTGATCGATTTTGTATATCATGATGTTCTTTGAGAATTATTCGAATCAATCCAACCATTTTTATGTGGAGATAATGGGGGATTCCATGATTGAATGGGCATGTATGAGGTCCTTTTCATAATAATGGTGACACATTAACATGCTCTTTCATGATAATGTGGAAATTTAAATAGGGGATATATAGGTTCAGGGAAGTCACACATGCACAGTATATGAGGATCAATGTAACTCTTATTATTATGATGTTTATGAATTTATCCACTATTAATTTATAAGGGTTTTGGATGATTTTATACCATCCATTGATTAAAACTTTTCATGACCAGAGGAGATCATTTTTCATCATTTATAAGATCATAATTTCTTATAGGTAATTCTTAATAATAATAGGATTATTTTATAAATAAGATTCTTATGATCATAAATAGATCACATTTAGTATTTGATTTTCTCAAATGACTATTCGATTTTCATGTGATCATGTATCTTTATAGAGGTTACATGATCCACGTGATTCAACCACCTTTCCATCATTTTTTGTAGAGTAAATAATACCCAAGATTTAGGTATATCGTCAATTCTATAATTTTTTATTCTCATTCGATAGATGTTAATAATCCCCCCTAATAGGGATGTTATAAAGATATGGAGTTAGTTTTAAAGAATGTGAATGTTTTCCTATCTCTTTTAGATACTTCCAATTAGAGTCTTGGGTTTTGTTTGGTATTATAGGTGACCCTTCATATTCTTCTTATAACATTATAAATAGATAGATGTGTATCAGCATATTTCACCATTGACTACAAATATTTGGAGCTCTGGAATGTTTTTTGGTATCATGATCCCTCTACAAGACCCCATCAGAAGATCTCTTTTTTGCATGGCCTATGCATAAGAACTGATCACAAGAATTTTTTTAAAGATCTCTTCATAAGAACAAAATACAACAATTGAACCCATGAACTGACCATATGACTCTTTTGTGAGATCTTGTTGCATGTTAATTAATTGACACAACACATATTTAGATGAAAAATGACTAAATTCTCAGTAATTCCTTGAAACATTACCCACATCCTCATCTATATGTCCATCCTAAAATTAATTCACTATTTTCTTCCTTCGTCACATGATTTATTGGTCATCGTGTGGTTCACGTGACTATCTCAAGGGCACTAGATTGAACATCTCATAATATATTACATTATCATGGTATAATTTAAGGGTTATGTGATCATAATATGTTCTCTGGGTCATTTTATTGAATATACCTACATCAGGTCCTATGATATGAACCCCTTAATGGTGTATGGGATTCACATGAAGCTTCCAGATCCATGCATCTCCTTTGATATGATTTTTTTCCTCTCTGATATATATACTTATTGGATTAATATAAATAGATTATTGTTCCATAACATATTCCACCACAACTATATAGAAGGCCATGAATTCTGGGAATCAAAACCCTAATCTTCAGTATCTTGAGCACTACGACAACAATGTTCTAATGGGGGTTCTCTTGTCTAAACTGCATGGATATCCCTTTTCACATTGGCTCCCTTTCTAATGATTTGGTCTACTAGATGATGTTGACATTCCCTCTCCTATCTACTATATTTTATGTTGTTGGTGGTCATATATCCTAGATTATATTGAAAAATACTATTAATAAAGGGTTTAAATTGGTTTTTTGATAGTCCCAAGTGTTGTACTATACGTTTGAAAACTTCTATTAGGGTCTGGATGAATTTGATTCTTCCCACCATCCCATTGATCAAATTTATTAGAGAATATTTTTCTTATCCTCGAATAATTGTAGAAGTGATTGTAGCTCAAAATGGGATATTATACCTAGTGTAAATTTTTATTATGAATGGGCATGGCCATTTTGGGTTAGAAAGAAATTCATAGAAATATATGATTAGTTACATTCTATTCACCATTACGAGATCATACAGATTGCTCTTTTCATCATCTATCATAAATCATATATTCTTAATGAGTTTATTAGTCATTAGTACCCTGTAACTAATTCCTTTATTCTTTTTTATGGAGAGTTAGAAATCCACCTCTTGGAAATTTACCAATAATGAGTGATATCTCCAATTGGGTAAATATATAGAGAGTTCCTTCCTAACCTGTATGTCTTGTATGACCCATAAAAACTCAAGTCTATGCTGGGGACATGGTCATCATTGTGAAATATAATTTATGTAAGGATAAAAAATTATGCATTCTAATTTCTTTTAATGATTGTATCAACATATTTCTCTTCTATAGTAGAGCATCGCCAACCGTTATACACCCTCACTAATTCACTTCCTAAAAGGTATGTTATTGTGCATACTGTTATTGGTAAATCCATGTTTTTTCGTAGTATAACACTTGGGGATACCAAATGAGACTAGAGATATACCCAAGACTTAGGCTAGAAGGATTATTATATATGTTTTTTAAAATATAGATTTTAATGGCCATGGAATATTTCCTAGGAATCAAATTGAGAATAATACTGAAGGTTGCTCGATTATAAAAGGGTTTTCCCCTTATCCAAGTATTGTTGAATCATTCTCTCCTCTACCAACTCCAAAGATTTTATCCAATAAGGTAATGTTACCTATTGGGTTAGTGTCCCTTACCGGTTCTTATTTAGTTGGATTGAAGATAATTTCTTTTCTATTATAAATACCAATACACTACAAGGATCACCGAATCCTAATTTTTTCCCAATATTCTGAACATTTATGGGGTTGATAAGATGCCTCTAGACCCTGATGAGGATACAGACATGCTGACTTGGTCTCACCATTTCAACTTCAATCCCTATCCCATATTGGGTTGGCTGATTATGGATAATGGAAGTGGATCTATTGATTAGTATTCATATAATTCTCTATTTGGGATGGGATTCTCAATTACCATGTGGATGCTATGATATTTTAACCATATAACCACTATTAGTTCTCTCTCTAATTTATTTTAATTCAAACTATTTCTCCTCTCCCATCAACTCGCATGCGTGGATAATGGCATCTCAAGATTATCTAGAAATTTTGGATTATATTTTCATTTGAAGACACAAATTTTGATATTATCAATCCACTTATGGTAGATCATGTATTTCTATCTTATGATTATTACCATTATTGGGTAGAAGAATACCCTAGTTGTGTGATGAATATATTGGATCGTTAGGTGAAGAAACCATATGCCTTGGAAGCCTATTTATCTATAGAAACAATAGATTTTATTCAAGATTTGGGTGAGAATTCAAGGAAGTTCCCCTTCATAGCGGCAACAATCCCATTAGTAGGATAGAATTACATGAGTTGTCTTATCCATCAATAAGAGTGATGGACGATGCATCATTTAAGATAATATCATAAGGGACATCCCTTTCACCTTCTTCATCAAATCACCTAATCATTACCCCTTCTGATATACATACCGTAGAAATTGTAGATGAACAATAATTACATAGGATATTATGGTAAAATATTCACACCATGATCACTAAGATTCCCATAGAAATTCTTCATGACCATGAGGATCACCTTCACCACCTCTTTCATGATTTGGGGGAGGAAGGATTTTACTACAGTGATTTATAGGATATCTTGTTGCAGCTCATCCTAGCTTGATAATAACTATTTAATAGTGAGGAGGGATTGTGCAGTCTTTTTGATGAAGGATATTTTTCCTAGTCAGTGAGGGGAGTGTTAGAGGCTCTTGAGTAGAGATGTCACATGCCCTCTAAATTACATGATCAGATAGACCTATTGATTGTAGATATTGAAAAATATAAGGCGCTTGTAGCTCTTAGTAGGTCCCATCTTATGACATCATCTTTATTATTAGTGACTAATCAAAATGGAGATGATGAATAATCTTATTTTATTGAGACTCCTAAACATGTGGTGGAAGTGGATGAGGAAGAGTGAACAACATGTCATCATTCTAATGATAGTTCTCTGTAGAATCTAGCTAACTTGGAATATTGGGATGATCGAATCATAATGTGGTCTGATCACTTTTTTGGAATATTGGAGAGGATTTGAAATTTGGAGGTTCCTCATTTTTTGTGCGTCTTTTCAGTGAATGAATTTTCTGAACATTATATATTTTGTTCTAGATTTCTATCATACATCATATGCACGAAATTTCATTGATATGATTTTTCATAGACTATCAATGATACCCATATATTATATAATACCATGAAAATCCAAATTCAAGGATTTTAATATTTAAATTACAATATGAATTTTTCTTCTGAGAATCGATCATGAAAGCCTTCAAACATAAGATTATTCATTGATGTACCTACCCTAGTTGTCATTAGATCACCTTTTTAAAAGTATAATTTTTATAAAATAAAATTTTAATGTACTAGACTTATAATACTATATATATTTACTACTTCAATGTTATTAGTGAAGATATATTAATTTTGTTGTGGGAAAACTTATAATCCCAACAAGATTTGTATCTCTTCCTTTATACAATATTAAATTTTTACTAAGAATCATATAGGGGATGTATTAGCATGTGTAGACTTGAATTTTCCTCTAGATTCCCTCTTATTGGAATTCATATTGACAATTTTCATTCTATTTCCATTTATGAGAACATAATATTTTCTAGAACACACAATGTTTATGTCCAATGACCAGAGAATCAAATTTTTTCTAGGGTTCCCTTTCAGGTTTTCAATCTGGTTAGCATTTTATCACAATAAATTTTCTTTTTTATGGTATTGTAAACTAGGAAAGTACTATTCTTCAGTTTAGGGTCCTCCATATTGGACATGTTGATGTTTTAGTATAGGGTCTTCTAGCTCAGGCACTCTATTTTGGTAGTATAGGTTCTTTTAGCTCAGACCATCAATTGTTAGTTTTAGGGTCTTATGGATTGGACCTTATGTTTCTATAGTTTATTTCCTTTTGGATCAAGACATCCCATGCTTTAAATTAGGTTCTTCTAGATAAGAAATTCTGTTTATGTAGATTTGTATGTTCTTTCATGAACCTTCAATTTCTATATTTTAGGATCTTTTTACTCATACCCTCTATTACCGTAGTTTAGACTCTTTTTTATCAGACCATCTATTTCTTGTGCATCATGGCTATTCATGAAGGGATCCATATCCCTAATTTCATGATGAAATTCTAAATAATGAGAGTGAAAGAAGTGTTATGATACCCTTCATTCTTAATATATATTTTAAAAAAATGAGTGTTCTTCAAGGGCACTGACATGAAGTTTTCTTGAATAAATCATGAAGGATGAGTATTCATGATGGGTTGTGACACCCTACATCCTTATTTCTATTTTATTTAATGTATGGTGAAATACTAGTAATGTTAGGTCCACTTTTACAGTTAGAATATGGGTTGTGTATGTCACTTGTCCATGATCTAGAATTATTTAACATCGATTAGGGATGATATACTCGGGATAACCCGAGGTATCCTCATGTGTTGAGTTCTATCATGGTGTTATTTGGTCTGATGAGGATTAGATTTACATACTCATATAGACAAGATTCAATTAGTTGGTATGTCAAAATCCCCTATGTATGAGCCCATATGGAAAACATTCATGGTCATGTAAAGGGGATCCCAAATCTTATACATGGTCCATAGTGAATTTTTAATACTCAAAGGTGTATACAATAAAGTTATACATGGATAAATGGACTATCTAGGATGTTTTTATGAACCCTAGGGTAGATTCACTTTTGGGTATGAAAGATCAAGCCCTACACCATGTGTTTTTTAGTCATGTGGTGTGGTCGATTAAAATTATTTTGAATGGAGTGTCAAATTCCATCTCAGAGAAGGATTATAAAACATGGTGACACTTCTACAAAATAGGCCATTAAAAATTCAAAAAGTGGCCTTTATTAGTGCTAGAAAAGTTCTTACTACGTGGGTGATGTTAAAAGACCAGGACATTTATTAGTTTCGAAAAAGCACTGATAAAGTGGTCTTTTATCAGTGCTTTTAAAAGCATTGATAAAGGGCCATTCTACAATATGGTTTTACATCACACTGGAGCACCAGAAACACACTAGAAACATACCAGATATCAACAAAAACTAGTCCCAATATAAGAAATTAAAGGAAATTAAATTTACAACCCAAATAAAATAAAAAAATATATTATAGATATTTGAATCATTGGTTTATAAAATTACATAAATAAAAAATTATTAAATACATTAAAAAACAATACTTAATGTCAATGTTTCCACGATTTCCATTTAATTTCTTTATCAAAATGCAAACACTACAGGAGTAGTTTTGAACAAACCACCACAACTAAAAAAAATAATCCACCTATATAAGAAAACAATTATTATAATTAATACTAAAAAGAAATAAATAAGACATAAATATGAAATAATACATTAATTTTGTGGATAATGAATTTATGGTGCAGATATCATGATTACCTTTGTGATTGAGCAACAAAGGGATCTTGATGGAAATTGATAAAATTCAACACTACAAGAGTGAAAGGTTTTGTGGTAGAAGATGTCTATAAAAGTTTTGGTGCTGAAAGGGATTAAATATAGACAGAGCACCTCAACTCAAACAAAAGAATCCACCTGTATAAGAAAAAAATTATTTTGTAAGTAATAATAAAAATAAATAAATTAAAAATATATATGTAACAATACATTAATTATATAGATAATGATTTTATAATGAAACAAAATCAAGATTACCTCTATAATTGAGCAGAGGCAATGTCGTTGCTCTTCCTACAAAGGAAGTGGAAGTAACATGAAGGAATGTTATAAATGCACCACTATAGGGTGAAAAAGTATTAATGGAGAAGAAGAATGATAGTTTGATGGAGCACCCTATTGGGTTGGTATGGAGTATGATAATTTCCTAAGATATGAACTGTAAGATCGAAATAATATTGAAGATGTTAAAAATACAAGAGGGGGGTGAATTGTATACTTTAAAATATTCATTAAGGAAATTGTGCATGAACAAAATTCACAACCCGTATAGTTCTACAAACTTTCTTGATTCTAGAAATGTGATTCCGGAAAAGAAACTTAACAAAAGTTTACAACAAAAAAGATTCTACCTTAAAGTGTATACAATCCTATTTAACCAGAGTACAAGTATAAGGTAGTATAAGATAGTTATACTTTCCTCAACAACCAAAATTACAGCGAAAAAAAACCTGAAACACTACAAGTAGTTAATCTTTTAACCCAAAGATAAGGGTATCCAAAAACTTTGATAAATGTCTCTTGATTTATACTTTCAAGAAAGTATGTCTTACCCAAACCCAGGTAATCCCTCAATCTGAAGATCGGTATCTGTCTTTCTATCCCTGCAAGCCCTATATTTGTAACGAAATTAGCACCTCTGACTTCACAACTCGAAGTCTCAGATTTTAAGGAATTCACACCTCTGTACAAAGCAATTCTACATGAAGAAAAGTTTGAACAATCCATTCAAAATTTTCTGCACGAAGCCTAAGAGTTTATAAGATAATCTATCTCTATAAATCACTTCAACAACATGTAGGTATGTTCTACCAAAAGTTGTTCTGCAAAAAGGCATGAGCTCTTTCAAATGAGATTCTATTTATAGGCACGACTTCAACGGTCGACTCCCTCCTCCAACAGTCATATTTTTCCTTCAATTTCAGAGGGAACTGTACATGTGTCAGTCAAACAACGGTTAGTTAGTAACTGAATGCACAACATCGTTTTATAACCAAAATATGTGTAAGAAAAAAATATTGTTACTTAAGAAAATTATTTTTTCAGAATGTAAGAAAAAATAAATTTTTTGAGCCTACCCAAAAACTATTCAGAGTCTATAATACAAGGATATTCAGATTCTGTTTTCCAAGGAATTCGGAACCTAAATTCTATAGAATTCCAGAGTCGGAATGTCAAGGAAATTTGGAATCTGGATTCTCAAGAATTTGAAACCTGAACATAGAATGTTTGGAATTTGAATTCATAAGAATTCGGAGTCTGAACTCAGAAGAGTTTGGAGTCTGAATTTAGAGAACTTGTAGTCAGAACTAACAAGTGTTCGGAGTCGGAATTCAGAGAGTTTGGAGTCTGAATTCAAAGAACTTAGAGTCGGAACTCAAAAGAGTTTAGAGTATGAATTTTGAGAGTTCGGAACTAGAATACGTATCCTGAAAACATAATGATCTATATCTAATTATTATATGATTCCGAGGTTTTGGATATGAAACCTAATTTTATACTCAGACAAAATGAACAATGAAAAACATGGTAATTATAAATTTACCCGGGGAAGGAAAATTTTCCTTATGAAAGTAAAAAATAGGGTAAAATGGATCTTTACTTAAGATAATGTTTTTGTGATTTTCAAAACAAGAAGGAATGGAAAAGTCATAAGGAAAACATATTGACTCAACAATCTTCCCAACCATGAAGGAATGGAAAAGTCATAAGGAAACCTTATTGACTCAACAATCTCCCCCTTTTTGGAAAGCACAAACATCCTTACGAAAAATAATATAAGGACATAGAAAATATTTTTCAAGACTTTGAAAATAAATCTTATCTCCCTTAACATATGGGAAATGATGAATATGACTAACTCCCCCTTAGTCTTTGTAACATGATGAATCGTATTCTAGATTTCTGGAATGAGATTTTTCATTATCTTGAATACATAAATCTTTGTAATGAAAAATCCCCCTTAGATGAACTCCCCCTTACATAGGGAAATTTCTTCTTTTCATAGAATTCATTTTCCTTTCTCCCCCTTTTTTATTTTGAAAAAGGAATTTGAGGGAATGGAAAAGAAATTATGATACCTGAAATATTAGTAAAATACATCCAAAAGACAAGAAACCAGACATTTCATTATGATACTAAAAATTTGTACAAATAAAGGAATACAACAAAAGATCAGATTTGAACAAGATCATCCTTCCTTTTCCTTGGGAATCAGCTTATTCACCATTGTCTTGAGCTTCTTGAGCTCCTTGTGATCTTCCTCTACTCGTTTTAGAATTTGATCCTGATCCTCTGCTTTCTTCTCTAGAGCTTTGATTCTATCTTCCTGAGCCTTATGAACTTATGCCTAAGCCTCCAGGACTTCTTCATATTTGAAAATCTATTCTTCTATCTCAATCTAAAGATCTCTTTCACTCTTCCTTCTTTGAGCCACTGAATACCATTTCCCATTCAAATCCTTTACTTCGGGACTCTGAGAATTCTGTTCTAGAGTCAGTTTTTCTTCAAAACTACTTGTGAGATCCTTGATCTTACCATATTCAATGTCAAATTCCAGCTTGACACTCTTGGAACTCATCAAGATCTCTCATATATTCAAATATCTTCTTTTACCTACTAACCATTTTCTTACAAGACCTTTTTGGGCATCATAGTTAATGAAAAAATTCTTGAAATCATCCTTAAGCATTACACACTTATCCATCACCATGGATACTGAATCTGATTTCTGGTTCAAGGTGTGTTTAAGCTTATGACATCTCAATTTAATGCTTGAAAAAATCAGAATGGTCCCAAAAAGCTTCTTCAAAGACTGAACAACAAAATCATGTCCAAGGGATGATGATTCTGAATTTGAAACTTTGCTAGGGGAGGGATATTTCTTTAGCTCATCAAGTTTCCTCTTTTAGGATCTACCATCTTCCTTCTTCTTTGCAACATATTTAGTAGGTATATCAACAACCACTTGTTTTACCTTATCATTTTTTGGAATGGCTTCCTCATTTGGAGATTTATGTTCACTATCAGACAACTGAACAATTTTTTCTTTATCTATATCTTCTTTCTGAGCTCCAGCCTTAGCATCCTCGGGGTGTATAAAATGATGATTATAACTTTCTTCTTCAGACAACTTATTCATTTCTTCTTCATCCTTTTTATCTTCTACTTTATCATCATTCCAAGGTGTATCTAGCTTTGAAAATTCTGCTTTAGAAGTTCGAATTGAGAGCTTCTCGGATGGGATTTCTTTCTCATGGAAATCTTCAACTTTCTTAATCAACTCTGCAGTGTCACCACTGCTTTCTACTTATTCTTCAACTTCTTTGAATTCTTATTTTTCTTCAACAAGATTTTCTTGTACTTTTTCTGGAGTAACGAACATCTTACCCAGAGTCTCAGGTAATGCTTATACCAAGAATGATTTTGGTACCAGGATACTCTAGGATGCTTTCTCAACAGCCTTTAGGAGTGATTTTACCATCTCGGCTTCAGTCAACTTCAACTTTTTCTTCTTTTCCTTAGCTTTCTTTTCAAGCACATTAGTTGTCTTCTCTTTTAAGGATTTTTCTTCAACATGATCCAAACCAAAACATGGTTCCCCGACACTCTTGTTCTGTTTTTCTTCTCTCCACTTAGCAACTACCTCATCTGGATATGATTTTTTCTTCTTGGATTTTAGAGGTGCATATTGGATTTCCATGGGCTCTGTAGTTTTTCATTCCAATACTAATTCCTTCAACTTCCTCTTCCTTCCTCACTTTTTGGAGGTTTCAACTACTTCTTGTTTTTTCAGAATAGCTTTAGCTTCTTTCTCTGGTAAGTCATAAAATTCTCTAGAGTCTGTAGAAAACCCAATTTTAATCCTCTTTAGGGTATCATCACTGACTAATATGACCTTGAAATTCTATGGCTTCGAGATGCATGGAATTTTAAAAGATTATATGTATCGAACAATGAACTTGGAGAGAATGGCTGGATACATGATTATCTAACCCTTCAAGTTTCCATTCTTAATATTCTCAATTGTAATGAGAATATGCTTAACCAGATTGATCATCCTTTAGTTCACCAAGAAATAAAAGATATACATGTCACTCTTTTTAAATGTATCCTTTTCACTTATTCTCGGAATGATGAATCCTTGAACCCATAATTTTAGAATCCGCTGATTTTTAGACAAGTGGGAGATCTTTGGAGTCTTTACATCAGAGAGTACAAGACATGATATAGCGTTCACCTTAACAAAACTTCCTTTGACATCTGGAAACTTATGAGAACAGAACTCATCTTCCCCTTCGTATGGAATACCAACTAAATTAGCTTCCCTAGTATATGAAAGAGCATAATTCTTTCCATATCTCTTGAACAATAACTTTTCTCTACCTTCTTCCTTGAAGAAACTGACAGATTCATTAAATTCAACTAGAAAGTCCAGATACACTAAATCATGAGCCCCAAGATTCGATATGCAAGCATTGTCCCATCTATTGAGCTTGATGTTCCTCGAGATTATAGAATCGTACTTAGTGAAGAAGTTTGGATGTACCAAAATTTTTCTATAGTCCTTCCACTCCGACATTGGTTTGACAGTAGACATATCTTTCTGATAATATTATTCGACAGAAATTCAGAATTGAGAAACCCTTGAAAATCCGGAGTGAGCTTATGTAGAATGGAAGAACATCAGCACGTGAGAGCTTGAGATTCGATGTGGGACTACCATCAGGGGGTCCTTTATATAGACGTTTGATGAGATGGTTCATCTTCCAAACTAAATCCAATGGCTAAGAATCCTTATAATCGGATCTAATGATTGATATGGTAGCCATAGGGAAAACATGGTAGAATCTAATCTTTTGAGGTTTTCAAGAAAATCATTCGGATTTAAGGATAAGAGAATATGAAGAATTTTAAAACAAAAGAATTTACCAGCAAGTAAAGGATGATTACGAAAACTCACGAAAGAAAACATACCTTTTAGATTTCTAGGAAGATTATTCTTATTGATGAAACTTCTTCTTGAAGAACATTAGATTCTGAAAAAAATTTATTACGAAAAAAGGAGTATGAAAAATTTGGAAAATTCTCATTACGAAAACTTAGAAAATCTTCTTTGCGAAAACATAGAAAATTTTCATTTAGAAAATGTAGAAAATCTTCATTACGAAAAAATAGAAAATATTCATTATGAAAACTTAGAAAATGTTCACTATGAAATATTTGAAAATCATCATTATGAAAACTTAGAAAAGATTCATTACAATAATTTAGAAAATCTTCATTGCCAAAACATTGAAACTCTTTATTACGAAAACATAGAATGTCTTCATTATGAAAATTTAGAAAATATTCATTATGAAAACTTATAATATTTTCATTACAAAAACATAGAAAATCCTCATTTTGAAAAAATATAAAATATTCATTTCAAAAACAATGAAAGTCTTCATTATGAAAATTTAGAAATATTTTATTACGAAAAATTTAATACTATGAAAAATTTTTAGACGAAGAAAAATTCAAGAAAATATTATTATGAAAATTTTCATTAAAAAATTTAAAACAATCTGAATACGAAAATTTTCATTAGGAAAGATTTGAAAACTAACAAGAAAACGTACTCCCCCTATGAAAAAGAGTTTATTACTGTAAGGAGATTGGTTTCAACAGAATGTCAACAAGGACTATTACCTTATGGTTATCATTCCTAACATCATCTTAATGTATTAAAATCTATCATAGGGTTATGATTTTGTAAAAATATCAGCAATTCGATCTTGTGTTCTTATAAATTAAAGAATGATATCCCCTTTTTGTGTGTGATCTCTAAAAAAGAGATGCCTAATATCTATGTGTTTTTTACGAGAGTGATGTGCATGGTTTTTACTAAGGTAAATGGCACTATTATTATCGCATAGAACTTTTGTTTTGGTAAAACTCATACCATAGTCGGTGAGTGTGTGTTACATCCACAACACTTGAGCTCAACAACTTCCAACTGCTACATATTCAGCTTCAGTAGTGGAATGTTCTAATAATTGTTGCTTTTTGAATGACCAGGAAACTAACGAATCTCCTACGAAATGACATGTTCCAGATGTACTACTTCTATCCATTCTACATCCACCAAAGTCAGTATCTGTAAATATTTTTAAAATAAAATCATTTCCAGAGGTATAAAAGAGTCCTAAATCCATGGTTCCCTTTATGTAGCGAAAAATTCTTTTCACTGCCTTAAAATGAGATTACTTAGGATTGGATTGATATCTTGTATATAACAATATTGAAAACATTATGTCTGGAAGACTAGATATCATGTAAAGTAAACTTCCTATCATACCTCTAAAAGATGTTTAATCTACTGGTTTCCAAGCTTCATCAAGATAAAGTGTGTTTGAGGTACCAATGGGAGTACTAATACTCTTAGTGTTGTCATATCCATAAATTTTAAGAAGATATTCAACATAATTATGTTTGGATATATAGATTACTTTTGGTTTTTGAGAAATTTGAAAACCAAGGAAAAATTTTAACTCACCCATCATAATCATTTAAAAATTAGATTTCATTAGATCCTCAAAGGAATCAGTTAAATATTGTTGTGTTGAACCAAATATAATGTCATCAACATAAATTTGAACAATCAAAATAGTTTTCTTATATTTATTTATAAAAGGGGTTGGATCTTCATTTCCATTAACATAATTATTTTGAAGCAAAAATCATGTAAGCCTATCATACCAAGCTTTAGGGGCTTGCTTAAGTCCATACAAAGCTTTATTAATTTTATAAACATGTTCAGGATGTTTTTTATCTTCAAAACCAGAAGATTGTTCAAAAAAAACTTCCTCATGAACATAGCCATTAAGGAAAGCACACTTCACATCTATTCAAAAAAGTTCTAAATTAAAGAATGCTGCAAAGGCAAGTAGAATATGGATAGATTCAAGTATAGCTACAGGAGCATTGGTTTCTTTATAGTCTATTACTTCTTGTTTATTATATCCTTTAGCAACCAATCTATAATTATTTCATACTATTATTCCATTTTCATCAAACTTATTTCTGAAGACCCACTTTACTCCAATAACAGAAGTTTCCTTAGGTCTTTCAACCAAGGTCCAAACATTATTCCTTTCGAATTCATTTAGTTCATCTTGCATATCTTTTATGCAATCATCGTCACCTAAAGCTTCATCAGGGATTTTTTGTTCTAATTGGGAAAGGAATGCTAGAAGATCTACTTCATTCCTTAAGTAACTTCTAGTCCATACAAGTTTATTCACATCACCAATGCCACTGTCACTGGGATGATTCTTAAGAAAGAACTGATTTGGGTTTTGTAAAACCTGTTCATCAACATAGGGTAGAAAGTCTTTTGGGGTAAATTATTGAGAAACGTTTTCTTGGACATTTTCCTTATCAGTAGGATCTTCTATAAAAGGATGATAATCAGTTTTTGAAAACACATATGAAGATGTAGGTTGGGGTTGTTTAAAAACAAAAGGATCAGTTTCATAAAATTTGACATGTACTGTTTCTTCAATAGTAAAAGTGTTTTTATTGAAAACTCTATAAGCCTTAGATGTTGTGGAGTAGCCTAAGGAAATTATTTCATCCTATTTTAGTGTGAATTTGTGAAGATTATCTTTATTATTCAAAATTAATACCTTGCAACCAAAAACCTTGAAGTAGGAAATTTTAGGTTTTCTACCATTCCATAACTCGTAAGGAGTTTTATTAAGAAAAGGTCTAATCAAAACACGATTTATAGTATAAAAAGTAGTACTTACAACTTTAGCCCAAAAATGTATGGCTATAGAATATTCACTCAACATGGTTCTTATTATCTCTTGAATAATTATATTTCTTCTTTCAACAACACCATTTTGTTTAGGTGTTCTAGGTGCAGAGAAGTTATGAGTAATTCTGTTTCTACTACAAAAAGTTTCAAAATCAGAATTTTGAAATTCTCCTCCATGATCACTATGAATAGTTATCAAAGTAAGGATTATCTCATTTTTAACTTGGGCTCTAAAACTTTTGAAATAAGAAAAACCTTCAGATTTATTTGCTAGAAAATATACCCATGTAAATCTAGTGTAATCATCAACTAAGACAAATACATAATATTTTCCTCCATTGCATCCAGTTTGTGTTAGTCCAAAAAGATCCATATGCACTAACTGTAATGCATCAGTGGTTGAGACTTCACCGACTAATTTAAAACTTGATTTATGTTTCTTTCCATATTAACAAGGATCACAAAATTTTGAAGAATCAAACATAACCTCCAGTAAATCCTTAACTACTTCTTTCTTAGAGAGTTTTCATAGGTTCCTAAGGTTACAGTGTCCTAACATTCTATCCCACAAAGAAGAATGATCTTCCATTGCACTAAGGAAAGGTAGGTCTTGGCTCATAATTTCTTCTATGTTTTGTGTGTAAACATTCTCTTACCTATTGGAAGAAAAAATAAAGTCTTCCTTGGAATTGTGTTCTAAGAACTTTTCATTCCTAAAATTCACAAGGTAACATTAATCACATAATTGACTTATGATAATGAGGTTGTTCATAAGACCTTTAACAAATAAAACATTTGAAATAAATGTTTTTTCATGAAGAACAATGTTACCAATACAAATAATTTCTCCCTTAGCATTATATCTGAAAGTTACTTTCCCTCCATTCATCTTGATAATCTTTTCAAAAACGTTTTTGTTACCAGCCATATTCTGGGAACATCCATTATCCATTTACCAAGTATTGTTGTTGGTACAATCATTATTTTCCTGAAAATAAGAATGTTAGACTTTCAGAATATAAACTTTCATGGATCTAGAATTGTTAGATAATAAAATTTTGGGTAACCACATTTGTTGAAAAAAATAAGCATTATGAAACCCAAAATATTGAAAATTATTCAAATAACAATTTTTATTCCAATACCCACCACTTTGACATTTAGTAAAAAAGGGGGCTCTGAATTGAATAAAATAGATGTATTTGAAAACAGGTTTTCTATGAGCATAACCTACTCCAGTAGTATTTCCTTGAGATTTGACTTGAGAATACATATTTTCAAAATTTTCTTTACCACAATTAAAGTTTTAAAGATGTTTCTTAAGGGAATATATTTCATATTTTAGACTTATGAATATATTTCTATCCTTAGGAATTATTTCCTTAGAGTTATTTTTCTCTTCAAAGACATTTATTTTTAAAATAGAATTATTAATATCTTTAGAATGTTTTTCCTTTTCAAAATTTACTTCCTTAAGGTCTTTAGAAAGTTTTTATAGAAGTTCATCCTTATCTTTAAGAGCTCTAGAGAGGTCAGAAATCTCTTTTATAAGAACTTATTCCTTAGTATTTTCCTTGTCTATTTTCGTAGAAATTTTACAATTTCTTTCTTCTAACATCTTAGAAAGTCTAGATACTTCTTTATATAAAGGTATTTCTTCATTATCTAAAGATTAAGTATCTTCATTTGAATTAATATCTTTAGAATAGTAATTCTTATCAAGAGATAAATTTGTTAAAGACTCGGTAGAGAGTACCTTGGCCATAAGACATGTATTTGAGCAAGAAATAATAGAAATGAATCCAATATTTTTCTATGAGGATGATTCATATTTAGAAGATTCACTTTTTGAAGAGTCTCCACATCTATAACTCCAAGTATCATTTGTTTTAAGACATTTCTTGTGCATCAAATGATAGAACTTCTTCTTCTATCTCTCTGAATTCCTTTCCATATTTTCTTCCTTTTTAAATAGAGGGAAATCAGGTCTGATATGACATGTTCTTCTACATTCATATAAAGTAACTTCCCCATATTTCTTCTCTTTGTAGTCTCTATTCTTGAACTTATTTTGATAGTTATTTTGAGCTACTATCTTGTTCATTCTTCAAGCAAGATTAGCCAATTAATTCTCAGAATTTTCTATATCACTAGATTCTGACTGAATAGAAAATTTCCTTTAATTTGATCTAGTTACTCTTTCAAAAGTCTTAGATTTCATATGTTTTGAAGTAGTTGTAAAAGAAACTCCTACATTCCCATTCTTCTTTTTAACATTATCAGCATCTCTCATCATTCTTGTCTCATGTTGAAGAAGAGTTCCAAATAGATCATCTAAGGAAATATGGGTGACGTTCCTATTCTCATCAATTGCTGTCCTCTAGGACTCCCACTCATTTGGCATAATTTCTATGATCTTATCTATTAGGTCCTCATCATCCAAAACATTTACTCCAATAGATTGTAAGCTATTCAAAATAGTCATAAACGTTTGTTGAATATTGCTTATAGGTTTTCCATAAGGAATGTTATAACCATGGTGTTCAGCTCTCAACATAGCTCTTCTTGTCTCTATGAAATTAGAAGTACCAAAATGTGTAACTTCATGTGTCTTCTAGGTACTGTTTGTAGCTTCACATGAAGAATTTTGACTATAGAAGTTCGTATTCATGGAACATAGCAATGTATTTCTGACTCTGAAATTTGCTTAATATTCTAATTTATCCTGATTAGTAAAAGTTCTCACTTCCTCATCAGGAATCTTATAATATCCTGTCAGTATCAGGTAGTTATCAACTCCAGTGTTAATAACGAATCTCGTCATCCTATATCTCCAATACTCATAATCATTTCCATAAAAAATAGGAGGTCTGGTGGGATTTAGATTATCAATAGAACTAAAATTTAAACCTTCCATCTTAAGGAAAATCATTCCACACAAACTTGTTAATAATAAAAGTTTGTAAAAATGAAAAAAAATATCATAAGAAAGTAAAATAGAACTAGATTATCTCTAAGAAAAATATGAATCTAAACATTATGATTCCGAAAATTAGAAGAAGAAGAATTCTCTTTTGAATCCAATCATGGGATTAATTCAGATTGAACCAATCCTCTAATACCAATTGTTGGGTTGGTATGGAGTATGATAATCTCTTAAGATAACAAATTTAGGATCAAAATGATACTGTATATGCTCAAAATACAATAGGGGGTGATTTTTATAATTTAAAAAATTCCTTAAGGAAATTTTGTATGAAAAAAATTCACAACACCTCTAGTTCTACAAACTAACATGATTCCGAAAATGTGATTCCAGAAAGGAAACATAACAAAAGTTTGAAAAAACAAATATTCTACCTTAAAGAGTATAGAATCCTATTTAACTAGAGTACAAGTCTAAGGAAGTATAAGATAGTTATACTTTCCTCGACAACCAAAATTACAGCGAAAAACAAACATGAAACACTACAAGTAGTAAATATTTTAACCCAAAGAGAAGGGTATCCAACAAACTTGGTTAAAGGTCTCTTGATTTATACTTTCAAGAAAGTTTTTGTTACCCAAACTAGGTAATCCCTCAATCTGAATATCGGTATCTATCTTTCTATCCCAGAAAGTCCTCAGTTTGTAAGGAAATCGGCACCTCTGACTTCACAACCCGAAGTCTTTGATTTTAAGGAAATTGCACCTCTACCAAAAGAAATTATGCCTGAAGCAATGTTTGAACAAGTTGTTAAAAATTTTATGCAGGAATCCTGAGAGTTTATAAGAGCCTCTCTCCATAGAAATCACTTCAACATCATGTAGGTAAGTTCTGCCAAAAAAATTTCCATAGAAATTCCTGAGCACTTTCAAATGAGCTCTTATTTATAGGCACGACTTCAATGGTCAGATCCCTCTTCCAACGGTTGTATTTTTCCTTGGATTTCAGAGGCACCTCTACACGTGTCACTCAAACATCAGTCAGTTAGTAACTGAATGCACAACATTGTTTTATAACCAAAACATGTTTAAGAAAAAATATGGTTACTTAAGAAAATTCATTTTTCAGAATGTAAGAAAAAATGAAAGTTTGGAGTCTACCCAAAAACTATTTGGAGTCTTTAATACAAGGATATTCAGATTTTGTTTTCCAAGGAATTCGGAATCTAAATTCTATTGAATTCAAGAGTCTGAATTTCATGGAAATTCAGAATCTGGATTCACAATAATTCGCAACCTAAACTTTGAATGTTTGGAATATGAATTTATAAGAATTCAGAGTTGGAACTCAGAAGAGTTCGGATTCTGAATTCAGAGAAATCAGAGTCAAAAATCATAAGATTTCGGAGTCTGAATTCAGAGATTTTGGAGACTGAATTCAATGAACTCGGAGTCGGAACTAATAAGATTTTGTATTCTGAATTTAGAGATTTCAGAACCTGAATTCGTATCCTGAAAATAGAATTCTCTATATTTATGTATTATATGATTCTAAGGTTTTGGATACAAACCTGAATTTTATACTCAGGAAAAATGAACAATGAAAAACATGGTAATGATAAATTTCCATGGGTAAGGAAAATTTTCCTTATGGAAGTAAAACATAGGGTAAAATGAAATTTTTCTTAAGATAAGGACTTTGTGATTTTCAAAACAAGATGGAATGGAAAAGTCATAAGGAAACATTATTGACTCAACAATCTCCCCAAACATGAAAGAATGGGAATGTCATAAGGAAACCTTATTGACTCAACACACCCAAACATAAACAAAAGAATCCACCTATATAAGAAAACAACTATTATTTGAGTAATACTTGAAATAAATAATTTAATCATAAATATGAAATAATACCATAATTCTATGGAAAATTGTTTTACTGTTCAAAAATCAATGTTTCCTCTATGATTTAGTGGAGACAACGTTGTTTCTCTTCTTGCAACTTCCTAACACATGGACATAAATCTTCTAAAATAAAAAAACACTAAAATAAATAATGAAATTAAATCAAAATTTTATTATATAATTTTATGGTAAAATAGAGAATGTATACCATAACATTACCTTCACATCTATCTAAAGGGTTTCCTATATTATAGTTTATTCTTCTAAGGGATTGGTATCATCACATGTGTAGAAGTCATTGTCTCCATGATTATTCAAACAGATAATTTAGATTATGTTAATTCAGTAGAGAACATATAATATTATGATGAAAAACATAATATATTAAAAACACTTTTTCCTTATCATTGAACTCTATTTATTTTTTAATATCTTGAAGGATTTGGTTTCTCTTTAGAGAATCCATATCCCCTCTTTGTTCTCCCCTCTAACATAAAATTCATTGTCTACATTGAGACCGGTATGAACTGATTGTGATTTCCCAATTAAAGTGTCATCCTTGATTGAATTTTCATCTCAGTCTATATTTTTTTCATTCTCTAATAGGAGAATCCACCGATTCATGTTTTTTGTATTAGAGATATAAAATATGCTCACTGCATGTGATGGCTTTATGGATGGCTTGTCTTTTTACCCTTGTACACTAAAATTAACCTTTATAAAGCCCATTTCATCAACTTTCACTCGATTGATTTTGTCAAACCATTTTTAATGAAAAATAAACACTTGAAATGTTATATAATCCAACTCGTATGTCTTTTCAATAATTCAAAAATATGAAATATTTTCATAAAATGAATTTATATCCTTGAAACTAGATATGTGCATCACTTTAGCCACAAACATAACACCACTATTTTCACCATACTTATCTAATCAAGTTCTTTTATATTGAACATATAACCATTAATTAAAAAACCATTGTAAGATAAAAAAATTCATTCAGTCCACTAGGTTTCTTTTGAAGTAGTTCAATAATAGAATTCGGATTTTCATATAACTCCTTATAAATTTTATCTCTATACCATCCAATAAACTGTTGATTATGTGTATCTGATATCCACCCTTCATCCCTTGATGGGATTATATCTCTAACAATTTTGTGTGGGATTCAATGTATGGATCATAATCTTCACTATTATGTAATATGTAAAGATGTTCTTTCTCCCTCTCTATCAAAGTAATTTTAACAACATCTATTTCAAACATCCCTTTTTCGATAAGTCATTTTCCGTGATGAGACTTTAGGAGACCAATGATTTCAACATCTAATAGGTATTCGATATAGAATTCAACATCCTGTTTCACAATATATCGTTATGAAATACAAACTTCTGGCTAACATTGATTCTTCACATACCCTTTCAAAATCATCATATATCATCAATGGGTTACATCCATATGTAATGGAAATGACCACAAAGTTGATCTCCTATGACCAAGTGAACCATCATGTGGACCATTATATCAAATAATAATGGTGTTAATAACTCCTCTATTTAACATTATATGACTGTAATATCCTTTTTCATGATGGTAAACATCACTGAGTCTACAACATTACTGCATATGGATTTGAAAAAAAAGTAGAGTCTTGTTAATTTTTTTCATACATTTTGAGGTATAATGCAATGAAAATCAATAGGCAATAAATCATGCATAAAAACATGAATTTCATGTGATTTTAGTCCATTTAACATGAAATTGGTCATTAACATGACATTAATTATATTTTATGAATAATCATGTGGAACATTAAAACTATTAATGAAAATTAAAAATTGAAAATTTTAATTTAGGGATAGAGAATATGTTGTTGGAGGAATAAAAGTACTCCTTTTACCCTTCACTAGTACCAACTCTTCCCTTATCCCCATTTTATTAAACTCTATCCTATCTTTGATTCCATATTTTTTTCATGAACATTTATCAATGTTCCAATAAAACTATAAAATAATTTTTTTTGTACATGCATGAAATCAAGAAAATGTACGACATACAAACAATTCCAATACGGTAATTCAACAAAAATTGACCTCTTCTTCCATCCTAATTTTGTATGGTTTTTTGAAAATCGTTTACCAAAAACAATGTCAATCCTTTTTACTTTTTTGTACAGTTGATTACCCCTTGGTGGAGACAGTGTTTCACCATGTTTGATATTCCCATAGAATGTTGTCATCTAGGATAGGTATTTACGTTGTCAAGGTAAAAATTTCCAGTGTCCAAAAAACCCAGTCTTTAAGGAATGTTCTAACCAAACTGAGTATGTGCATTTTTCACAAATGGGACACCCCAACATTCATTTAATGATATAGCTTGATAAATTTCCATAAGAAGGAATGTCATTTATAGTCCCATACAACCTAAACCTAAATGTGAATTATTCACTTCTATGAGCATAATACATTGTAACACATATATCCCATATCAATTTCAGATCATTGATCAATGGATCCAAATAGACATCAATATCATTACTAGGTTTCTTTGGTATAGTGATAAGTAGAGATATCATAATGTATTTGTGCTTCACTCATAACCATGATGACATGTAATAATTTAACAACATGACAAGCCATGTACTATGAGTACTACTCGATACACCAAAATGATTTACTCAAAATATAGATAATGCAAGACACAAGTTTCTCACTCATCTCCAAATTCTGGAAACTCATAATCAATTTTCTTCCACCGATGAGAATCTTCTGGATGACGTAGGTTCCAATCATTAATTATTGTATTTTCATGTCGTTTTAATTTTATTGTGGTTTCTTGACATTTATATAGTCTTCTAAACCTTGGAATTGTAGAAAATATCTATACATATTTCGAAGGACTTGATTCATTTTTCTGGTACTAATCTGAGACACAGTAATGGAATCTTATGAGTGATTCATTATCCTTGAGAAACAATATGCAGTCATTAGGAAAAGCATTTATTTTTTAGAGATCATGGCCATTTAATTTAAAATTGTTTTAGAAAAATATGTTTATCATAGTAGTTCATTTTCTTCTGGTATCATGTCTTTCAGAAGACCAAGTAGTTCTATAAATCGGGTGTCACTCCACCAACTGCCATCTTTCAAATTATATAACTTCAATAAAGCTAACAAAGTTTTGTATTTAGAATAATTGGTATACAATGGTTCCTTAGAAAAACTATTTAACTCCTTAAACAACATTTTACAATCAATAAGATCATATTCAATTGTTATTGTCATTTATTCCATGAAATCTCCATCAACTTTTACAAATGTATTCATATAAAATGATTCATAAACCATTGTGTCATCTCAATCGATGTCGGCATTCAAATTTCCCCTTTTTTAGTTAAAAATTTATAGCTATGATATATTCTATAAAAAATAAAATGATCTTCCAACTCTTCAAGACTAATTTTTCTTGAATAACATCAATGTAAACATGGACTGAGGATTTTAGAAATGTTTTTTCATGCTCTACCGCAAACTTGATGAATGATTTAACTCCATATTCATATTTTTTTGTCAAATTATTTTAATGCATCCATTTTTTGTTCTTATCCATTCTATTTGGGTTCATAAAGGCTTAATTTTATACAATATATAAATAAAAACACATAAGATAATCATTATTAAAAGGGAAAGTCGTAGATAATTCTAATTAGGGAAATAATGATCTTTTCTATTAGAAAATCCAAGCACCACGATATTACCAATCAAATAATAAGGGTTGGTGGAACTTGAAATAATATTGGGAGATATAGGAAGATAAGAAATGATATTATCAATATACTTTATAGGGGTAAAAAAGGAATATGGATAGTGTAATGACATTAACATGAATTACCCAAAAAAACATTAGTTCATATCATCTTATGATCTCTAATAATCCTCAAAGTCACTAAAGGATGGTTTAATTATTGGGTGAAAAAACCTAAAATGGGAGGTGGTCCTTCTCACGACACGTCCCCCGGGGCCCGTGCTGTGACTACCCCAAGCCCACCTTCTGTAGGCCATGGGTTGGTGACTAACACCGAAAGGCGTATTCCCTAAAACCGGTAAGTCATTACCTTTAAATCCTATAACATACACAACCAAGAACAAAGAAAGATACGAGCACAAGTAAATTTTATAGTAAAAAGAGTGTGTATAGTAAGAAAAAGGGGCCAGAATACAAGTCCAACTACAATGTACAAGAAAAATGTAAAGTACAAGTAAACTAAATAGCTCCTGTGAACACCCACCAAGGATCCTACCTGAAGGGTATCTACAACTCTCGAACGGTCATATCTGCGGTACTCCTCATCTAATGTCCACCTCAGAGCTACCTCTAATCATGGTACCCACGTTCTCAGTCAACGTTGTCTGTTGTCTGCACCAAATACAACAAGGTGCGAGTGTAACTCGTGCAGGGGTGAGTATAACGATACTCACTTGGGACCCAGAGACCCTCAAAGGTCTCAAAAAATCCACAAAGGATAAACCAAAAATCATAAAAAACAACTGACAACCCTACATAGGTACATGACCATACATATACCTAAGTTATCAAGTATTCCCATCTCATTAATTAGGAAACTCAAGGCCCAAATCCTTAGCCGAAGTACATATGCTCCCCAAAGGAAAGAATACCGCGAAGGTAACACTTCAAAGGTAACTCCATACAGAAGAATACCACAAAGGTATCACCAAGAAGGAAATACCACAATGGTAAGTACCACATAGGTAAAGACTCAACTCAGACCAGGAATAACTTAGGTACAACAGTAAAGATGACTAGATGTAACTACTAAATCATCTTACTATGTTAAGAGGCATACCCACATATGATCATAAATCATCAAACCCACATAGGATCCTAGTACAGAAGACCCATGTAGGATCCTAGTAAAGCAGAGCCATGTAGGATCCTAGAGTATTCCCACGTGAATTCTTAGAATGGACCCATGTGGAACTCTCTAACACAGACCCATGTAGGATCCCAAAGCACTGGCCTACATAGGATCCCAAAGCACATACCCGTATAGGATCATTTTCTCATGTAACAGCCAGCTATAGGGTTCCCTCACTATGCTCTCCTGATTCTATGAGGGTTTGATCCCCAAGCCATAGGTAGAATACTCCATCTGCCATGAAGTCCGAAAAATAAGTATCCCAAAGGGCTGCCTTGTAAAAGTGGTCTCAGCACAATAGACGGTGTTTCAATCAGACACTCGGTCTGTATGTTTTTGGCTTTTAGTCCCAAGGGCCCGGTTGGATTCATGCCCGATCCAACCCGGCCACACCCAATCATTATCCAAAACTCATGTGGGGTATTCCAAAAGGACCGTCACGATCCAAGGTTTCTGGCAATGCAAGCGGTTTGTCAAACGGACACCTGTAGCTCAAGATATGGCCGAAAGAACAAAAAGGGGTCAAAGTTAGTCTAGGTCCAGTCCAACCTGGCCGAGGCTGACCCGACCCGATTCAGGTCGATCCAGCCTGGGCTAGCCCGGCCAGCACTAGGCGCACCATTGCGTGGTGGCCCGCAGGGCAGCGGCTTGCAGTACGACGGCCCGCGGTTGCATGTCGCGCTTTCACCGGTGGCCGGTAGCGATCCGGCCACCCTCCCCTTGCCGCCACAGCACAAGGACATGACTCCTGCATGCCGGGCATCATGGACGCACTCCGCCATCTCGTTCGCATGGCCGGATGGAGTGTCGGCCGCCGCCCTTGCTCTGCCGCAGCTGACGGGTCGCGACACTTCTCCTGCGGTGCAGTCACACTGCCACCTTTGTCGCGGCTGGCCAGAGTGTCAGTTGCTGCTTCCATGTCACACCAGTGACGTTTTTTGGGCCACCAATCGCGACCTGATGGCCCATTCTTTGTTCCGAAGATTTCCGCACTTGTCTCAGGACATCACTATCATTTCAAGACCATCAAAATTCACAAAGGTTACAGAGATTTTAGGCCATGTTCATTTGGCTCGCTCACTCTGCGTTAGAACGATAACAATCGGCTTATTTGTTCTTGAATCATGATGAATGTCAAGAACATGTAAGGGGTAATAAAAACAACAATACCTACCTTGAAGGTTCCAAAAGAGGAGGTGCAAGCAAGAAGATGATGTCGTTGAGGAACGTCAGCATTTGTTGCTTCCTCAATGCGCTTCTGATGTCGGGCTCGTGCATCGGTTCCTCCTTCTTTGTTGGAGAGGGCATTCTTCGTTGGAGGAAGAGTTTCTCCAAAGTCCCCCCAAGCCTCCCTTTGCCAATGATTTTCCCATGGAAATGTGGATCCAACAAATTAAAATAGGTTTATAAATTTTATTTGTGTTGGCATAATTAAATGGCACAATTAATTGTATTGCATTGGCACAAGTAAATTGATCAATTAATTGTATTACTTTGGAAAAATTAATGGGAGGATTCCAAGGGAAATCCCCACATTAAAGATGGGATCGTGTGGTCCCCACCACTAGAATTCTAAATAGAGGTTATAAAAATAAAATAGAAGTTGTTCTTTCTTTTATTTTTATTTCCATGAAAAACACAAAAACTAACTTTCTCCCTCGACCTACTGTGGTCAAGGTGAATGTCTCTTTAAGTGAATATCAGCATTGCGAGTTCAACGATGCCCTTGGATTTTAATTCCAAGAATCGGTTCAAAAGTTACAAAAACCCACTCGCAGGTTTACTGATAGTACTTAAAAAATGTTTAGAAATTCATTTCGGGAACACTGGGCCTCAGAATCATGCGCTGTCAATTTTCACGGACTCATAAAATTCCCATATAATTAAAAAAAATTACATTGAAATTTCTTGATCTTTACATTCTCCCCACCTCAAGGCTTTCCATCTTCAAAAGCACACATTACAAAACTAGGAAAACAAGTGGGGGTACTGAGCACGAATCTGAGCCTCCCGCTCCCACATGATCTCCTGGAGGTTCCCATGTTGCCAATGCACACACACCAATTGTATCTATTTCCCATGAAGGACTCTCTTCTGTCGATCCTCAATCTACACTAGATCCTCCATAAATGTCTCCCCATCGTCGATGTCTAGCTCACCCCAGTAAATAATGTGAAAAGGTTCATGTACGTATCTCATCAACTGAGATATGTGGAAGACGTCGTGCACCCAGTGCAGCTGAGGTGGAAGTGCTATGCGGTAATCCACCTCGCCAACTCTGCTAAGGACCTGAAAGGTTCTGATGAACCTTTGAGATAGTGTGCTGCTTGACCAAATTTCCACAAACCTCGTCCGGGTGAGACCCATAGAAAGACGTTGTCACTATCCTCGAACTTCAGAGGTCTATGTCTCCAATTGTCACAAGACTTCTACCTACTCTATGAAGTCTTCATCTGATCCTGGATAATTTGTACCATCTCTGTGGTAGCCTGCACCATCTCTGGTTCCATGAGGGCTGACTCCCCTAGGTCAGTCTAGCACCAAGGCGATATGCAAGGTTAGCCATACAGAGCCTCGATAGGTGCCATCCTAATCGTGGAGTTATATCTGTTGTTGTCTGCAAACTCCACCATGGGATAGTGATCCACCCAGCTATGACTCAAATCGAGGACACAAGCACGTAGCTTGTACTCAATGGTCTGAATAGTCCAATCAGTCTGGCCATCTGTCTGAGGATGGAAGGCAGTGCAAAAATGAATTTACGTCCCAAAAGCCTCCTACAACCCCTTCGATAAGTGGGAAGTGAAATGCACATCACGGTCGGAGAAAATCGTCGAGGGTACTCCATGTAGCTGCACAATCTCTTGCACATAAATGCATCACAATCTCTCTACTGAACCCCGAACTTTGATTGGTAGGAATTGGGCCGAATTGGTGAGTCGTTCGATGATCACCTAGATAGAATCATCACCCCTAGATGTACGCGGACGTCTTTTCCCGAATTCAATGGATATCCCATCCCCCTTCCACTCTGGGACCTCTGAAGGCTGAATAAAGCCTGTGGGTACCTGATGCTCCACCTTCACTTACTGAAAAGTGAGGCACCAAGAGAAAAACTCTGCTACTTCTTTCTTCATTCCCGCCCACCAGTGCGGTTGTCGGAGATCCTAGTATATCTTCCCCACTCCTAGATGTACCCTTAGAGGTTATGTGTGGAATTACATCAAAACTTCCTCCCAAAGCAACTCTGGTACCATAGTACATCATCTGAAGAGGATAACGTGCTACCCACCTTCATAAAATTCATCAGGTGCCTGCCCTGAGGATATCTATACATGTCGTGCCTCTCAGTCTGTGTCCCCACGCTGCAAATCCCTGACTCGCTGAAGAAGTTGGGGAGTGACTGTAAGAGACTGAATAAAAGATTCTCCATCTTGATCCACAAAGGATATCTACAAAGCGGCCAACTTCTTTGTCGCCTCCCCTAATAGCTGTATACCAGATCTCTTGTTGAGTGCATCTGCTACAATGTTCCCCTTCCTAGGATTATAGGCTATCTTGATGTTATATTCTTGGAGGAACTCAAGCCAATGTCTCTGCCTCATGTTCAAGTCCATCAGAGAGAAGATACACCTAATACTCTTATGATCATATTAGACTCTAAAACGTTCACCCATCAAGTAATGTCGCCACATCTTCAAGGAAAAGACCACTGCTACTAACTCCAGGTCATGGGTAGAATACTTCTTCTCATTCTCTCTCAGTTGTCGAGAACCATATGCGATAACTGCTCGCTTCTGCATTAGGACACATCCAAGTCCTGTCCCTGATGTGTCATAGTAGACTACGTACACAACGCCCTCCTCCAGGATCCTCAAGATGGGGGCACTAGTAAGTCTATGCCTGAGCTCCTAAAAACTCCATTGTCATCTCTCTGACTACACGAAGGGTTTCCCTATCTTCATCAATGCTGATAATTGTGTTGTAACTCTGGAGAAATCTGTCACAAATCTCTATTAGTATCAGGCCAAACCCAGGAAACTCCATACCTACATCACACTCTTAGGTGGCTCCCAATAAATTACAACCTCAATCTTCACTGGATCCACCACAACTCCGGATTCCAAGATGAAATGTCCCAGAATGTGAACCTCTTGGATCCAGAACTAGAACTTCATGAGCTTACTATAAATGTGGTGCTCTCAGAGTGTGTCCAGAACGATCTGCAAATGATAGTCATGATCCTCCTCAGAATCTGAGTAGGTCAGAGTGTCTTTGATGAAGACTACTACAAACAGAACAAGGTATGGCTGAAAGATCCTGTTCATGAGTCCCATGAACACTGTTGGAGTGTTGGTCATGCCGAATGGCATAACCAAGAACTCATAGTGGCCATAACAACATCTGAAAGACGTCTTCTACACATCCTCATCTCATACTCTGAGCTGGTGATAGCTTGATCTGAGGTCTATCTTCGAGAACCACCATTATCCCTTCAGTTGATCAAAGAGGTCGTCAATCCTCAGTAATGGGTACATGTTCTTCATGGTCACCTGGTTTAGGCACCGATAGTCAACACAAAGTCTCAAGCTCCCATCTTCCTTCTTGGAGAACAAAATTGGGGCTGACCAAGGAGAAATAGTGGGTCAGATGAACCCCCTCCCCTATAAGTCCTCTAGTTGTACCCGTAGCTCGTGAATCTCCATAGGAGACATCCGATATGATGGTGTAGATATCAGTGTCATCCCGGGATACAAGTCAATGTAAAAGTCCACCTATCTGTGAGGAGGTAGACCCGAAACATCATTAGGGAAGACAACCGCAAACTGTTCCACCACTACAGGATAGCTCAGACTCTGCACATCAACCACTCTGAGGGTAAGGCTAGTCTACTAATGAGTGATCAACTGCACTCTCCTCTGGGTAAGTCCATCCTATGCTGCAAAGGCTCCCTTCTCACCGATGAAGGTAAACCTTATCCCATAAGCGCGGAAACACCACACTTTTCACCTAATAAAGTAAATATGAGAATGGACTGTAGATAACTAGTCCATACCCAAGATGACATAGAAATTCCTTGACACCGTTACTAGGAGATCCCAACCGAAGATCTTTCCTCTTAGATTAAGATCACACGACCGAAATCAGTTTTTAATCATCGAATAAACTCCCGTGGGAGTCTCTATCCATAAGGATCAAGTCAATGGTTCCTTGGTAATCTCCTAGCTCCGAACGAGGGTCGTAGAAATAAAATAATGACAGGAACCTATGTCTATAAGTACTACAGCTAAGGTGGAGTAGACATAGATCATACCTCATATCATCTCTAGAGAGCCATGATTGTGGGCCTCAGCTGCCTGGAGCTGAGCTCGCCCCTATCCACCTGCTCCCTATGGTCAGGGTGTACCACCTGGTGGTGGCGGTGGTAACACCTCGAATTGTCACCCATTGTCAGTTGTACGACCATCTACTCTGCCACGCCTGCCTGCTCCCTATGAAACTCATCGGTCGAACCTCTATCTCTGCATGGGTGGTCTTTTGGCCATCTGTTGATCCTCTATATGGAGGTTCAGATAGTCACGAGCCATGTGACCCTACCCCCACCACCGATGTAACACTTCCTGCTCCTCAGATGACTGGCTCTGTCACCAGAGCCCCACACAACCGATTCTGAATCTTGTGGTCTTCCACCTGTAGGTCTAGTTCTCTTAGACCTATGCAACATATTTCTGCTTCCAGTTGTAGAAGACTCTACTACGTGATACCCGGTGGTGGGTCTCACTATTGGTGACTGCTCAGCAAGAAAACTGACCACTAAGAGGGATCTCTCTAACACCCCTGCCTATGTCGGGATGGTGAGAGAAATCATCAAAGCCCTGATCTCCCACCTGAGTCCCTACTCGAAGGTCCGGGCCCTGAATAATGGGTCTCTCACCGTATTAGTGGAGTACCGTGAGAGGTCAGTGAACCTCACTGAGTACTGATCCATAGACATGATTCCCTACTACAGATGAATAATCTCTTGTATGCGCACTGCACGAAGGGTTTCTGGAACAAAATCTACCCGAAACAGTCTCTCAAAGTCTGCCCAAAGAAGTTTCACCTCATCTTGAACCTCTAGCATCAAGCTCCACCATCTGCCTCATATTTCCTATAGATGACTGGAAGAAAGGATCACCGTGAGATCAACTGGTGTCCCTAACAGTCGAAGGACTCCCACCACGGCTTCCAACCAATCCTCAGCCGCTTCTGGGTCCATCTCACCCATGAACCTGGGTGTCCTCTGGCACTATAACTCATGCAACGTGCTCAAGCGACTTGTAGCCTCTGATACTAAGGCTAGTGGAATCGGTGGCCCAATGGGTAATGGTACCGCTGGTGCCCCATCTGATAAAGGGCCCTACACCGAGACCTCGTCGCTCAGTGGGCTATCATCGCACACTATACTTGGAACCCTAGCTGGTTTTCTGCATTGAGGCATCCTAAAAAGAAACAGGTGTGCCATGGTCAATTAGTTATAAATGGTGAGTTGACTCCAAGATTTCACAAATAAAACTTTTCAAAACACACACACAATCAGTATTTTCATGCACTTAGTCAGAAATCAGAAGTTAGGGTCCTGATGTATGGATACGTCGGTCGCCGCACCAACACTAGATTCCCAAAACTGATAACTACAATGACTACACTTAGCACTATTTCCATTAAAAATATCAGAGTCCAATGTTCTATAGTAGAACCGACTCCTATGATACCAATTTTTCATGAATTGTTCACTAGGGCCCGTGCTATAACGCCCCGACCCTAAATACCCAGAGTCAGTGCATTATTACATAACATTGGCATGATCACAAGAAATATCAAGTCTCGAAAGACCAATTAGTTTAGTAGCCTTGGAAACACTAGATACATTACTAAAGTTTTCATTACATCATAAAATGAAAACTACAACAACATATTATCTTCATATCCCCTCATTCTATCCCTACAGGTCATTCATAAAATACTTCTTCACATCCTAGGAAAAATAAAACATTGAATGGGGTGAGCTCAGATGCACAGTAAGGATAAAAATATAGCGGAAACATTCATAAATAAAAATAAAAATTTAAGGCAATGTATAAATAAAACAAAAGCCTTTTAAACTTGAACTCCAGCATAATATGGCAAGGATAAAATGAAATAACGCCATTTACTTATTCACATGGATATTTTACTGGTCGAATAATCACATGAAAATATTAATAACCACTTTCATAATGATGGAATGCATAATTCCAGACTATCATAACCACGTATCCAAGGCCTCGTACCAAGACTACAAATAAGATTTTGTCAAGGGCTTGTGCCAAGACACTAGTTTGCCTCATGAGAACTACTGATGCATCGAGGAGCAATAGCGGGCTCCACCCATCACTTACTAAGTCCAATGCATTCCTCATATGAAAATTTGAAACATAACATAAACATTCGTATTAAAACTAGCATACGAAATGTCAATACATTACCCACAAAACATGAATGGTATAAAAATAGTACATCCACAGTCAACCATAACTCATTAAATACAATATGGAAGATTTTATTGTAATAGATTAACCTGAATCGAGAATAATGAAGGATATTGACATAGATGAAAATAATCATCAAAAATATTTGAGATAAATATCACCCTTTTTCTTGAAATCATTTAAAAGTCACACTATTTGTCAAGAAGCCATTTAAAATAGATTTTTGAATCAAAGTGTCCCATACCACTTTCAAACATTTAAAAGGAGTTTTAATTTTAAAACTTTAATTTCCATATAAATAAATCCTTAAAACCATTTTTAAAACATGGACATTAATGAGCAAGATTTAGAAAAATAAGTCTTTAAAACATTTAAAAATGGTATTTTAGTTAGAGCTTCTAACCAAAATAGAGACACTTGAATAAAAATAATTGAGGTAATAAAAATATTGTAATATCATGAGAATAAAGGGATTCATGATATACTATGTCAAAGTATATTATATACACCACATAAAAGTGATTTGGTGTATAACAACAATGAAGTCTCAATGGAATGTAAATTGAGATGAGATCTCTCATAGAGGCCGTATCCTTAGGTTAAGGATAAATCAAAGACATAATTATTTGTGAAAAATATAAATACACTAAATATTATTGGATATTCAGTGTAAAACAATCACAGGACATTCACACATATTCTTGTAAAAACAACACCAATGAATTGGATGTTTATCTCCACAAATCGAGATTGAGTAAAAATTACTCTTATCAAGTTCATACCGATTACTTGAGAATTTATAAATGGAGTGATTATGTTTATAAAAAGTACATCCACATAAAGGGGAGTGTAAATTATGACATAATCAAATGAATTGGGATTCTACACATAATCTTGGAGTAAAATAATCAATGAAGTATGCGTAAAGCCGAATGAGTGGAAATTGAAATTTCAACTTCCCATATGGATTTGGTAACATAGAAAACATACAACCAGGAAATAAGGATCATAAAATCATGATGTAAATATACATGAATTAAATTATAATACACAATGAATACAAACATGTGCAGTACACACACCACATGTAATAAATAAGTGGTGAACAATGGAATTCTCACGGAATTAAAAGTGAGATAAGAAACCCCTTACTTTGTACTTTTTCCTTGGTCAAGTGTCGGTTAACCTCATTTATAATGGTGAAATAATTGTTATTTAATTATACAATAATAATTTACATTAATATGATATCATATATGATCTTTTAACATTGATTTGTTAATAATATCTTAGTATTATCGTCATTTCGGGTGATAACTTACTCGTTTTCCTTTATATTATTTGTTATGTAAGTCGTGTTTGTTATGGATAGGTTGTATCTTATTCATATCCAGAATTATATCAAGTAATTAAACATTATTTTTAATCATCAAATGAGAATTATACTTGAATGGATACGATGGAGAATGAATCTCATCGCGTTCGTGGAGACGGTAGTCCGTACGTACGTACGAGCGACAGTATCATTCTTTTGATGTTAAAATAATATATAATTGGATGTTATATCATATAGACAGAATAATTATCATGTTATATTTATTATTTACTTGAATTACATATCATTATTATACCCATCCAAATAATAATTTATTGAATGACAATTACACCACGACGTGGAGACGGTAACCCGTACGTACGCACGTATGGTGACATGTAATTCAAAGGATGGATAGAATACTGAATATGGTTTTACCATATTTATAATAACATCACATTATATAGAAGATACTATAGTTATTATTTTATAATAGAAATAACAAATAAAGAAGAAGTTGATGAAGAAAGGAACTTGAAAGAGGGTGGTGAAAACATTACCTCTTCTTCGGGTTCTTCCTTTTAATTTGATCAAAAGGGTTCCTTAGATTGGCTTTCTGATCAAACTAATGCCTCTAGGTTGTAGTGAGGGAAGTTTATAGAGTATTTGGGCAGGGTTTGTCTGAGCCAAAATGCTTTGAATGTGTGAATTAGTTGGAAGGTGGAGTGCCCTTTTATAAGAGGGGTGAGGGGCACCTTTGGAAAAGCTAAAAATATTATTTTATAATAAATTCATATTCGTTTTATAATGTCTTAAAAGTATATTATTTAAATGTTAATGTGGGTATGGGTCTAAAACCACTCAAACATTAAAATTTGGACAGGTTTGGGTCATTATGTTAACCTTATCTTTAAGTATTAACTCTTAGTTAAGTAGTTTCACTTTTACAATGTCTCTTTGTATTTTTATATTATATGGTTAATAAACTTACTATATACATCCAAGAGACCCCCAAGTGGTCCATTAATGATACACCTATCATGATATAAGTCTCTTGTCCGAACCTTAGATTTTTATGAATTGAATATAAATTAATAATATAATATTTGTTTTAAAAACTCCTTTCTGTCAATTTTGACACTATTGTGTATTTTGTTTTTGATAAATTAATAACAGCATTATTACTTAAATAAAAATTTATATAATCAATCCTAATATGTCATATTAACCTATAAAATTAGTGTAGTTCATAAAAAGTCTCAAATTACATTTATTTTGATATTTATAATATCAATTATTTTAATATTTTATTAATTAGGTAATTACTGTATCACCATTGTGTCATAAATAAATTAAATTATTTAATGTCGAAAAATTATAAATAAAATACCATTATGTAGGAAATATTTTTATATTTCTAATTAATATTTACAATCTAATTTATCTTATGTATAACCCTATATTAAATTTTTTTTAGTAAATAAACATTGATTTTAACTCTTTTAACTTTTCTTTGAATTAAATAATAATAAATGTCCTAATCTAAAAAAAGTGGATCTAAATGATAATATTTTACTCCTAATGTTGTTTTTGGTCGAGATACACTTGTCCAATAGAATTATTACTTGTGTTAGGGTAATATTAATATCATTTTTACCCTTAATTAACATATTTACTTTTAACCGTGGTAAATAAAAGTAAAAAGTTACTATTCATAAAAAATTATTTTCATCTCATTGAACCAAATTTTAATCCTTGATATTAACCGTGTCTCTCGGATTTTCGAAATTCCACTCACAGAAGCGGTAAAATTATGTTTTACGAAGAATTCAGTTTTTTAACTACCACTTAGTGGTTTTACTATTCATCAAAAAATGAATGTTTCTAGACAAAAAACCAAAAATTGGGCCTAAGATATATTTGATATTATGAATTCAAAAATGATTTCTATTTTACCAAATTAAAAACATATCATTTGAATTAATTAATTTAAAAATTAATTCCCGTCGTCAAAACAAATAGCGTGTTTTTAAGAGGTAATAACTATCAAAATATTGACACTTGTTTATGTCCGGTTTAAATGTGAAATTACATCCAATGACCAAAATTGTATTAAATGGTAAAAATATATTCTAAATATACTTTAAAACCACTCAAATTAATAATTTATCACTATTAATTATTTCAATTACAAAAGTTTTTTTAATTAAAATTTAGTAATTTTCACTATTCATAAAAATATGAAAGTAATCTGAAAAGTATCAAAATTCCACCCCAATCTAATTTCGATATTTCGAATCCAAAAAATGAAGTCCATTTCGAAGGATTAAATTTATAAAATTTCCAAAGTTAGGTATTACTATTCATAACAGCTAGTTTGATTGGTTGTGGTGTGTTACAATCTCGAAGTTGCGTACAATGCATGCCATTGAATTATTCAAAGGGAAACGTACCGTGGAAGCTTGGGGTGTTACATTCTCCCCTCCTACAATAAATTGCGTCCTCACAATTTTTTTGAAAAATTGGGCTTGAGAATATAATGGAAAGACCCACATTGGAAAATGAGTCAATAAAACTATCACTTTAAAAGAAAAGAAGAGGGGTATAAAGGTCACCCAAGATAACCCATACTAGGATTCCATGTAGGAAAACATGGATATGGATGATAAACTAAGTGTTAAGTTCGGATGGAGAGGGATAGAAAACATGATCAGGAGAAAGTTAACAATAAGAAAATCACAAACTTGTGTTTGGAAAAATGGTCATTAGTCTCCGACTAGGAAAAGTAAACAGACAACATTTTTTTAAAGTTACATTACATAAGGACAAGGAATTAATTTATGATATTGACTAAGAACATAAAGAGATATACTTACTTTTTAAGTAGACTTTCATTCTTTAATAAATTTTTACCACTAACTCATTTTTTTAACAATGAGTATTCAAGAAGACTTGGTCACAATGGAAGAGCTAGAATAAACTTCTATAGAAATACATGATCCCCATAGGATAAACTATATATTTACGTTGTCTTTAGAGATTAATCAAAACCAAAATGGTTAGTATAATATCTGATGATCCCCCAAATGGATATTCCATTAGAGAAAAAAAGTACTAATCTTAATTTCTAAAATTAAATCATCAATACCCCAAAGATAAATAAATACCATTCAATAATCAATTGTCCTTAAAATCCTTCAATATAATCCAAAATAATATTGAAACCCAAAACATATAAGATTGTAGTCTTCCATGTTAAATTGTATCTCTAAGTGACATTAATTACTCTTAAAGTCACATACATAAAAGTAATTAACCTAATCATTTCCATAAATAACCCAAATCACTATAAATCCACAATAAAAACATAGATAAAAATCCACCATTACTCCTCAAATGAAATCCCATACTATTCTATTTTCCTTGGGCATATAGTGTTCACAACAAAGAGAACAACTTCCAAAATAACATTTATCACTTAATCACCAAATCATTTTCCTATACTAAGGGTATTCATTTGATAAGACATAATGTCCCAAATCAAGTTATTATTGATCAATAAAATCCTTTAACGAAAAATAATAGTCAAACTAACCAGGGACATCATGTAGTCTAGTGGTAGGCGATAAATACCAATCGCACTTTGGTTGTGGGTTCGATTCCCACAGCTTTGTCCGACGCGACAGGTTGTCACATGGTCTGCCTGTTGTCCTTTTCCAAAAACTATATTGTATAACATTATCAAAATGAGATAAATTCCTCAAAATAACCATAAGAAAAATTTAACCACAAATCTTATCTCATACCTTGCATTTTCATCCCAAATTATAATAACTTATAATTTCCTCATACCCAAAGATCATATAAAACCAAATGGTTATTTATAACTATATCCACAAGAGAAAAGATAATTCTTCCTCAAATATCATTCTCACATGGAAAACTTTTGGGTTAAAAATACAAGAGAAAATTATTCCAAAATAAACCCATCAACAAGGAGCACTAATACTTTTTAAACATTTCTCCAACCATTTATTTCCACATAGCTTCTTCTTTGACCAAGAAAATATCCTATAGAATTGGGAATTCACTCGGGTAATGGCCAGGTCCCCTATATTTATGGAAAATGACTGTAAATGGATTCTTGGGACCATTTTTATCTTCTTCTATAGTACTCTTCATTTTTCTACGGCAATTCTTCACTTTATGTCCTTCCTTCCCGCACGTAAAGAATTTCTTTGTCCCATTGGGACACTTTCCTGGGTTTCTCCTTCCACATTTCCTGCATGATGGAAATTGAGAATTCTTTTCTCCATGGTCTCCACTAATGGAGCTCTTATCATGCATCACCTTTCTCTTCTTTGTTGAGTTCAGGAATTGGTTAATATAAATATTGTTGATCATATTTTTGGAATATTGATTTGTCATAAAGACGATATCTTTTACACCTATCAAAATTCCATTTTGTAGCTCATTTCCACTACCAGTCCCACCTTGTATATCATTCTCAAAGTCACTATAACTTCCTTGGAATCCAGTCATTGACTAAAACCAGAAATCATTGTGTGAGTAACAATAGTCATTAAATCATTTAGAGATTAACATGTCACCATATTCTCAATTTGAAACACATTACGATTAACCAAGGTCATTTACTCTAATATTATATATATAATACTTCAAATATTTTTGTAAAGAAAATGTAAATTATCCTAAGCATATCCCCCGGGAGTGTCGTAACCAAGACTGTAGTAAGCCCCATTATCGTGCACCTGTTCCCGTTCGAGTCTATCTTAAAGTGGTGTTTTAAGGTTTTACCCCTAGGTAAATCTATGCCAGATCCGCCTCTACCTTCTCATATCGAGACAGAGATGTATTGCTCAGAAAACTCACAAAATCTCTACAATACCAAAATTCTAGGAAGTTCCTCTATACTAATCCTCAAAGTTCATCTTAGGTCTATGTGCTCTAATCAGAGTTTATCTAAATCTAGCTTCCATGGTTTGTACTAAACTTCCTCTGATACCAACTGTAACTCCCTGACCCTAGATACCCAGAGTCGGTGCATTATTACATAACATTGGCATGATCACAAGAATGATCAAGTCTTGAAATAACGATTAGTTTAGTATCCTTGGAAACACTAGATACATTAATAAAGTTTACATTAAATCATAAAATGAAAACTACAACAACATATTGTCTTCATATCCCCTCATACTATCCCTGCAGGTTGTTCATAAATACTTCTTCACATCCTAGGAAAAATAAAACATTGAAAGGGCTGAGCTCAGATGATCAGTAAGGATAACAATATAGCGGAAACATTCATAAATAAAAATAAAAATTTAAGGTAATGTATAACTAAAACAAAAGCCTTTTAAACTTGAACATCAGCATAATATGGAAAGGATAAAATGAAATAATTCCATTTACTTATTCACATGGATATTCTACTAGTCGAATAATCACATGAAAATATTAATAACCACTTTCATAATGACAGAATGCATAATGCCAGACTATCATAACCACGTAGCCAATGCCTCGTTCCAAGACTACAAATAAGATTTTTTCAAGGCCTCGTGCCAAGACACTAGTTTGCCTCATTAGACCTACTGATGCATCGAGGAGCTATAGCGGGTTCCACCCATCACTTACTAAGTCCAATGAATTCCTCATATGAAAAGTTGAAACATAACATAAACATTCGTATTAAAACTAGCATACAAAATGTCAATACTTTACCCACAAACCATGAATAGTATAAAAATAGTACATCCACAGTCAACCATAATTCATTCAATACAATATGGAAGATTTTATTTTAATATATTAACCTCAATCGAGAATAATGAAGGATATTGAAATAGATGAAAATAATCATCAAAACTATTTGAGAGAAATATCACCCCTTTTCGTGAAATCATTTAAAAGTCACACTATTTGTCAAGAATCCATTTAAAATTGATTTTTGAATCAAAGTGTACCATACCAATTTCAATCTTTTAAAATGAGTTTTAATTTTAAAACTTTAATGTCCATATAAATAAATCCTTAAAATAATTTTTAAAACATGGACATTAATGAGCAAGATTTAGAAGAATAAGTCTTTAAAACATTTAAAAATAGTATTTTAGTTAGAGTTTCTAACCAAAAGAGAGACACTTGAATACAAATAATTGAGGTAATAAAAACTTTGTAATATCATTAGAATAAAGGGATTCATGATATAATATGTCAAATTACATTATATACACCACATAAAAGTGATTTGGTGTATAACAACAAAGAAGTCTCAATGGAATGTAAATTGAGATGAGATCTCTCATAAAGGCCGTATCCTTAGGTTAAGGATAAATCAACGGCATAATTATGTGTGAAAAATATAAATACACTAAATATGATTGGATATTCAGTGTAAAACAATCAAATTACATTCACACATATTCTTGTAAAAAAACACCAACGAATTGGATGTTTATCTCAACAAATCGAGATTGAGTAAAAATTACTCTTATCAAGTTCATACTGATGACTTGAGAATTTATCAATGGAGTTATTATGTGTATAAAAAGTATATCCACAGAAAGGGGAGTGTAAATTATGACATAATCAAATTAATAGTGATTCTACACCTAATCTTGGAGTAAAATAATCAATGAAGTATGCGTAAAGTCGAATGAGTGGAAATTGAAATTTCAAATTCCCTTATTGATTTGGTAACATACAAAACATACACCCATGAAAGAAGGATAATACAATGATGATGTAAATATAAATGAATTAAATTATATTACACAATGAATACAAACATGGGCAGTACACACACCACATGTAATAAATAAGTGGTGAACAATGGAATTCTCACGGAATTAAATGTGAGATAAGAAACCCCTTACATTGTACTTTTTCCTTTGTCGATGGTAGGTTAACCTCCTGTATAATGGTGAAATATTTGTTATTGAATTATAAAAGAATTATTTACATTAATATGATATCATATATGATCTTTTAACATTGATTTGTTAATAATATCTTAGTATTATTGTCATTTCGGGTGTTAACTTACTTGTTTTACTTTATATTCTTTGTAACGTAAGTCGTGTTTGTTATGGATAGGTTGTATCTTATTCATATCCAGAATTATATCAAGTCCTTAAACATTATTTTTAATCATCAAATGAGAATTATACTTGAATGGATACGATGGAGAATGAATCTCATCGCGTTCGTGGAGACGGTAGTCCGTACGTACGTACGAGCGACAATATCATTATTTTGATGTTAAAATAATATATAATTGGATGGTATATCATATAGACAGAATAATTATCATGTTATATTTATTATTTACATGAATTAAATATCATTATTATACTCATCCAAAAAAATAATATATTGAATGACAATTACACCACGATGTGGAGACGGTAAGCCGTACGTACGCACGTATGGTGACATGCCATTAAAAGGATGGATAGAATACTGAATATTGTTGTACCATATTTATAATAACATCACAGTATATAGAAGATACTGGAGTAATTATTTTATAATATAAATAACAAAGAAAGAAGAAGGTGAATAAGAAAGGAACTTGAAAGAGGGAGGTGAAAACATTACCTCTTCTTCGGGTTCTTCCTTTTGATTTGATCAAAAGGGTTCTTTAGGTTGGCTTTCTGATCAAAATAGGGCCTCTAGGTTGTAGGTTGGCTTTATGATCCAAAATTCTTTGAATGTGTGAATTACTGTGAAGGGGCGTGCCCTTTTATAAGAGGGGTGAGGGGCACCTTTGGAAAAGCTAAAAATATTATTTTATAATAAATTCATATTCGGTTTATAATGTCTCCAAAGTGTATTATTTAATGGTTAATGAGGGGATGGGTCGAAATACCCTCAACGAATAGAATTCAGACAGGTTTGGGTCATAATATTAACTTTATCTTTAAGTATTAACTCTTAGTTAATTAGTTTAACTTTTACAATGTCTCTTTGTATTTTTATATTATATGGTTAATAAACATACTATATACATCCAAGAGACCCCCAAGTGGTCCATTAATGATAAATATATCATGATATAAGTCTCTTGGCCGAACCTTATATTTTTAGGAATTGAATATAAATTAATAATATAATATTTTTTTTAAAAACTCCTTTATGTAAATTTTGACACTATTGGGTATTTTGTTTTTGATAAATTCATAACAACATTATTACTTCGATCAAAATTTATATAATCAATCATAATATGTCATATTAACCTATAAAATTATTGGAGTTCATAAAAAGTCTCAAATTACATTTATTTTGATATTTATAATATCAATTATTTTAATATTTCATTAATTAGGTAATTACTGCATCACCATTGTGTCATAAATAAAGTGAATTATTTAATGTCTAAAAATTATAAATAAAATACCATTATGTAGGAAATCTTTTTAAATTTCTAATTAATATTTAAAATCTAATTTATCTTATGTATAACCCTATATTAAAAATGTTTTAGTAAATAAACTTTGATTTTAACTCTTTTAACTCTTCTTTGAATTAAATAATAATAAATGTCCTAATCTAATACAAGTGGACCTAAATGATAATAGTTTACTCCTAAGGTTGTTTTTGGTCTAGATACACTTGTCCAATAGAATTATTACATGTTTTAGGGTAATATTAATATCATTTTTACCCTTAATTACCATATTTACTTTTAACCGTGGTAAATAAAAGTAAAAAAGTTACTATTCACCAAAATTTATTTTCATCTCATTGAACCACATTTTACTACTTGATATTAACCGTGTCTCTCGGATTTTCGAAATTCCACTCACAGAAGTGGTAAAATTACGTTTTACAAAAAATTCAGTTTTTTAACTACAACTTAGTGGTTTTACTATTCATCAAAAAATGAAAGTTTCCAGAAAAATACCAAAAACTAGGCCTAAGATATATTTGATACTATGAATTCAAAAATTAAGTCTATTTTACCAAATGCAAAACATATCAGTTGCATTAATTAATTTAAAAATTAATTCCTGTCGTCAAAACAAACAGCGTGTTTTTAAGAGGTAATAACTATCAAAAGATTGACACTTGTTTATGTCTGGTTTAAATGTGAAATTACATCCAATGACCAACATTGTATTAAATGGTAAAAATATATTCTAAATACACTTTAAAACCACTCAAATTAATAATTTATCACTATTAATTATTTCTATTACAAATTTTTTTTAATTAAAATTTAGTAATTTTCACTATTCATCAAAATATGAAAGTTATCCGAAAAGTGCCAAAATTTCACCCTAAGCTAATTTCGATATTACGAATCTAAAAAAATGATTTCCATTTCGAAAGATAAAATTTATAAAATTTCAAAAAGTAGGTATTACTATTCATAACGGCTAGTTTGATTGGTTGTGGTGTGTTATAATCTCGAAGTTGCGTACAATGCATGCCATTGCATTATTCAAAGGCAAACATAACGTGGAAGCTTGGGGTGTTACACGTGATGTGAATACCCCAAGCCCGTCTTTCATAGGCCATTGGCTGGAGACTAGAATCGAAAGGCGTATTCCCTAAAACCAGAAAGGCATTTCCTTTAAATCCTTTAACACACACAACCAAGAACACTGCAAGATATGAGCACAAGTAAACTGTATAGTAAAAATAGTGTGTATACTAAGAAAAAGGGGCCAGAATACAAGGACAACTATAAAGTACAAGAAAACTGAACCGCTCCTGTGAACACCTACCAAGGATCCTACCTGAAGGGAAGGTAGAACACTCGAATGGACATCTCTACAGTACTCCTCATCACTGGTTCGCCTCCGAGCTACATCCAGTCCTAGTACCCACCTCCTTAGTCAGTATTGTCTATCATCTACACCAATCATAATAAGGTGCGGGCATATCCCATGCAGGGGTGAGTATAATGATACTCAGTAGGGACCCCGAGACCCTCAAAGATCTCACAAAATACAAAAAGGATAAATCAAAATGCATGAAAACAATTGACAACCCTACATAGGTATATTCCCATACGTATACACAAGTTATCAAGTATACCCATCTCATTCATGAGGAAAATCAAGGCCCCAAATCCTTATCCAAAGTACATCTGCTCCATGAAGGAAAGAATACCATGAAGGTAACACCACAAAGGTAAGTACTACAAAGGTAATGCAACACAGAAGAATACCATAAAGGAATCACCATGAAGGAAACACCACAAAGTTAAGCACCACATAGGTAAAGAATCATCTCACACCAGGTATAACATAGGCATAGTAGTAAAGATGATTATATGTTACTACTAAACCATCTTACTCTATTAAGAGGAAGACCCACGTAGGATCCTAAATCATCAGACCCACGTAGGATCCTAGTACAACATTCCCACGTAGGATCATAGTAATATATACCCACTTAGGTACCTTGAGTAGTCTCACGTGGATTCCTAGAGAAGATCCAAGTGGAACCCTCTAACACAGACCCACGTAGGATCCCAAAGCCCAGACCCACAGATGATCCCAAAGCACAGACCCACGTAGGATCCTTTTGTCATGTTACAACCAGCTATAGGGTTCTCACACTATGCTCGCTTGATTCCGGTAGGGTCTACTCCTCAATTCACAGGTCGAATACTCCAACTACCATGAAGTACAACGAAGATGTATCCCAAAGGACCACAACATAAAAGGGGTCTCAGCGCAATAGATGGTGCGTCAATCGGACACTCAGGCTATAAGTTATTGGCCTTTTAGTCCATAGGGTCAGGTTGGATTCGTACCCGATCCAACCCAGTTGTACCCTAACTTTATCCAAAACTCAAGTGGGGTAGACCAAAATGACTGTCTCGATCAAAGGATTTCGGCGTCGTAGACGGTTCAATAAAGAGATGCTCCTAGCTCAAGATATGGCAGAAAGAATTAAAAGGGGTCGAAGATGGTATGGATCCAGTCTGACCCGGCCCGACCCGAGTCCGACACTGGGTCCAACCAGGCCCGCATGGTCCAGTTCATGTTGGGTGGCCAGCTAGGCGGCCCATGGTGTAGTGTCTCACAGTGCAGCAGCCCGCTGGGCTCGCGGCTGGTCAGACGCCCAGCCTCCTCGACGAGGCGTGGTCGTGCGCCGCGCCTTCACTGGCGGCCGGCAGCAAGCTGACATCCCTCCCCTCACTACTACGGCATAAGGCCACACCTCCTGCAAGCCGGCTGTCACAGACGCATGCTACTATCCCCTTCGTGGTGATGGCCGGAGTGTCGGCCGCTGCCCTTGCTCCGCCGTGGCCAATGGGCCACGACCCTTCTCCGGCAGTGCAATCGCTCCGCCGCCTTATTCGTGGTAGGCCGAAGTGCCAGCAGCCACTCCCATGTCCCACCGGTGACATTGATCAGGTCACCGGGCTCGCCCCGGTGGCCCGTTCTTCTTTCTGAAGATTTACTCACTTATCTTGGGATGTCCCCATCGTTTCAAGCCCATAAATATTCACAAATGTTGTGGATAGGTCAGGTCGTGTTCATTTTTCCCACTCTCTCCACATTATAATGATAGCAATCAGCTTATTTGTTCTTGAATCATGAAGAACGTCAATAATAGGTAAGGGGTAATGAAAACAACAATCCCTACATTAAAGGTTTCGAAAGAGGAGGCACAAAGAAGAAGACGAAGTCAGTGAGGAACGTTGATGTTCATTGCTTCTACAAGGCACTTTCGATGTTGGGATCATGCATTGGTTCCTCGTTCTTTGTTGGAGTGGGCATTCTTCATTGAAGGAAGAGTTTCTTTAAAGTCCCCCCAAAGTCCCCTTTTCTAATGATTTCCCCAAGTAAATGTGGAGCCAAAAAATTAAAATTGGCTTATCAATTTAATTTACATTGGCATAATTAAATGGTACAACTAATCGTATTGCGTTGGCACAATTAAATTGGAGGATTCCAAGGGACTTCCCCACATTAAAAAGGGGATCGGGTGGTCCCCACAACTATAATTCAAAATAGATGTTATAAATATAAAATAGAAGTTTTTTTTATTTTATTTTTATTCCCATGAAAAACCCGAAAACTAACATTCGCCTAAAACCTACTACAGTCGATGTGAATGTCACTTTAAGTGAATATCAGCACTGCGAGTTCAACAGTGCCCTAGGATATTGATTCTGAGCACCGGTTCAAAAGATAAAAAAACTCATTCACATGTTTATTGAATGTACTTAAAAAAAGTTTAGAAATTCATTCCAGACACACCGGGCCTCAGAATCACGTGCTGTCAATTTTCACGGACTCATAAAATTCCAATATAATTAAAAAAAATTAAATGGAAATTTATAGGACTTTACAGTCATCCTCCCCCCAAATTGAAACAATTAGTACCAGTGGTCAAAAAAAATTCCAGCATGATCCTTGGGGTCAACAGACATGCAGACCCAAAATCATCATTACCTGATATATGCATGTCATCTCAACAAACTACTTTGGAAATAAATGATGCAATAGCTATATAGAAAAAAAATACATGTCACCCTAGTATAAAAACTCACTAATAGTCTATAATAAACATTAAATAGATAAAAACATGACATTCAAACTTAATGTGAACTATAATGGAACCATAATGATTCAAAAAGTGAAGGCTTGATGTGATAAAACCTCATGGGCTTAACTGGGGATGACCCCTTTGAATATTATCCATAAGAAAAACATGGACCATAGTGAATTCTAAGAGTAAATAAATCATATGATACATATAACCAATAAAATAACATACCTCACTCCTCCAACATTGTACCTAAAAAATAGAATCTGAAGCTACATATCCATTGAGGTGTCCATGAAAGGTGTCCTTATATTTATAATCATTGGGGAACCACCAATGTTCCTCAAATCAATATTCAATAAACAATAATTTACATGAAATTCCCCCCGGTGCTTGTTTGGGGTGTGTTCATGTGGTCATGTCCTAGGGACAGCGATTTACCTGTATTTTCTTTGTCGCATTGTATTCTGATTTCAATGTTGTACCCAATTTTTTTAAAATAATATTCATGAAAATTTCTACACATTTATATGAATATATGAAAAAATTATTTAGTTAGAGGATAAAAAATATCATTAAAACAACAATGATTAAATCTAAGATTCAGTGTTAGATATAAACGATGGATCATACATTGGTAGTCAACACAAAAAATAGACCATAAATAATTCCCTAAACAACAGATTACAAAAAAAACATAAAAAGGGATCATAATCAAATTATATAATTAGAAATCAAAAACAAAACAAAAAATTCACAATGAAAATAAGAAAGATTTCCTCACTAAGTTAGAGATAATTTGAGACCCTCTTTGAAAACCAAAACTAGAATCAAACTCTGGATGTTGGATGATATATTGAAGAAACTAGAGGAAGTCGTGTAAGAACCTGGGTTTTTAGAACGGGTCAAAATATTGACCCTGTTTGAATTTTTGGCTTGATCTAGAGAAAATTGGGAAAATATGGGAAGTTCTTGAAATTTCTAGACTACACATAGTTTACTTTAAAAGTAAACACCATGTATGGGTTAGGTGAGTACTGTTCGTGTGCTCACCAAGTACATACGTTGTGATGACCGTGTATAAATTTCCTACTACATATGGTGTGTAGTGTTACTCGACATGCCATGTATATTCTCATCTGTGTACCGGCTGGGTTCAAGCTACGTGCCAACTCATTTGAAGCATCCAAGCCATGTGGCTACCTCGCATAAGTCAGAGTTTGGAAAATTCCAATACATGGCGTGTAGTTATTAAAAACATGCCCTGTAATTTTTTTTTATTCGCTTAAGTGAAAGGTTGTCGCGTCTCTTTTCCAGAAAAACCTTCTTCTTCCCCTTTTTCATACCTTGGTGCTCCGAGAGGCCGAAAACATTTCCTTCCCCATATTATTCATCTGACATTTGTTCTTCAATCCGTCGGTGGTTGTGGGATCGGAACAGTGAGGCTACACCCACGCACCATGTTCCATTCTTGATTTTATTCCTCACGTGTCACAGTTTCCACCCGAGTGGAATTGCCGTGATTTGACGGAAACATAGATCTGTGATGATCAGATTCGAATTGGAGCTCAATATCAGACGTACCTATGTCTATGAGTCTCAGGTAGGTGGTGCATGCCTTCTTTTGACTTTTCAGAGAATTTTGGGTGGTACGTCCTATGGTGCATTTTTTGGTATTTTGATTGTGACCCTATTTTATCTATTATTACATGTTTAACTAATAATTGACATATGGGATGCCTTTGGGTATGCCTTTTTACCTATTTTTCTTGAGCGGGGCTGAGCGAGTGGTTGAGGCTCATTGGGGCATTTTGGCCGAGGGTTCCAAAATGGTATTAATTGAATTTTATTGTTCTAAACTGTTGAGTTTAGTTTATTGAACCTTGATATAAGTTGTTAGTGGCTTTAAAGATGTCATTGCTGTTGTCAGATAACTGCTAGGCTAGTGAAATTCAAATTTTTAGATTGTTTCTCCTATTTAGGTGTTATATTAAAATGTGTATATATGTAATTTCTGAATTTCATGTGCTTGAACCTTTTGGTTGTGTTGGGAATGACCCGAATATTCTTGAGTGATACTGATCACAGGTTGGGCTTGTCCCATGTTACGTTGGGTGGTTCTAAACATGGGATTGGGCGTCATGGGCATTCGGTTGTTGCATGATGACTGTCAGGTTGGGAAAGGGATGGGTTACTTGAATGGGGAGACCATCAGACTTGAGCGGCATGGTCATAGGGAGACGAGGTGTTAGAGACGTTGTGGCTTGGGAACTATTTTGGTGATTAACGCTCACCCGGAACTATGAGTAGTGTACACACAGAGAGACTCCATGATGAGGTGGTTTTGACAACTCATGTGGGTAGCGTCCCCCATTATTTGTGGTTTAGGTACTTTTGGTTTGGGGGTTCTTGCTGTAGGATGCCACATGGAAGGTGAGGAGCCTTCATGGGGTAGAATTTAGGCTATCGGGTTGTGGGCAGAGGCTCGCCGTTATTTGAGGGCAGACATCGATGTCCCTCCAGGTACTTTATTTGAGGGCAGACATCACTGCCCTCTAGTTATGTTATTTGAGGGAAGACATCATTGTCCCTCCGGTTACTTATTGAGGAAAGTCATCAGTGTTCCTCCGGGTTAATACTGTAGGGTGTGCCTTTGGGACGTCGGTACATGAGACACATGGTGTCAGGGGGCACATGGTTCTAGTTTACATGATAGAGATTCCGGTGTTGGCCAAAGCAGGTGACACTCCATTGTGGTTGTTGACCACCAATGGATACTGTATTTATTTGTGCAACGTAATGTTTACTATTTTCCTTATAAAGGTGTGTCGGCGTAAACACTTATATTAGGTATGCACCGTTGGGTGGAATCCTATTGAGATTCATCTCACACCCTGCATTGGCCCTTCGGGACACGTGAAGAATTTATGGATTTACGTCCAGGAAAGAGGTCAGTTCCATGAGCTGGACTGCATTAGCTATTTCATGGAGATGGTATGGACCTTGAGGTCTTACCTAGCTGGAATTTACTTATGTTTTTCTTTCTTTCTTGTATCAGCATATTTACTTGTTTCGTAGATACAGTTGGTTATCCATTGAACCCTTTTTATATATGGCTATATATGACCTATTTTTAATGCTTGTTTTGTTGTTTAGTAGTAGTTACAAGTGATCATCATGCTGTCGTGTTTATTTCTGCAATTGTTGTTTATATTTATTACTTCCACTATTTATCGATATTGGATGTGCTTCTGCCCTGCGGGTCTTGTTCGAGTCTGCTAAGTCATTTATTTCCACTTTATGTTATTTATTATTCGTCGGACCAGTACCCTTATTATCCTCTGAGAGGGCATAGCCTCCCCAGTATACCTAAAAGACCCGCGCTGCTAGTCGGCAGCCTTTGGCATTTGGGGAGGTGCATCTAAGGTCATAACACCCGACCCGTTACGCACTGTTCGAGTGGATGTCCGGGTCTGGGTCATTAAAATTCGAGTGGTATGATTCGTCCTTTGATTCATTGAGGATGAGCATTGTTTGTGGGTGGCTTCCATATAAAGATTTTATATTGTGAGGGGTTTTCAAATGTTTAGGGTTTTTAAAATATATCGCTATACTTTTATCAGCACTCACAAATATGAGCTGATAAAGATAGTACATTATCAGCATTAAAAAAGCACTGATAAAATAAATCATTATCATCTCTAAAATAAAATCACAGATAAATATTAACTTTACCATCTCTTTATTTATTAATGATAAATCCAATATTTATCAGCTCTTATTAGTGTAGTGCTGATATAAGATTTATAATTATAATTATAAATAAAAAATTGAAAAAATTTATATATACTTAATAAATATATATAAATATAAATATAGAAAACATATTCCATTTAAAATATATTTATTATATTTATTACATTATTTATTTATAATTATAGAATTTTTTTAAACAAATAATATTTATATAATTATACATAAATAAATAAATATATATATATATTTAATAAATATATATAAATATAAATATATTAAATATATTCATTATTTAACTTAATTTTTTAAAAATTTAAGAATTATTTAACTATATATTTATTTATTTGTTTTTAATTATAAAAATACTTTTTAAAAAACTATTTATTTACTTATATTTATAAATGTATAAATGTATAAATATTGAAAGTGTACGTTTATAATCATATTTATTTTTAAATATTTTTTACATTTTTTTAACCATAGTAATCAATATCTAATTTTTTTCATGCATATATGTTAAAAATGACTGAAATTGATTAAATTAAGAATAAGTACAATTTAAAAATATTGAAAAAAATGGATAAGTTCTTTATGTGTGAATTGTAATATATAAAAATACCTTAATTACATATATGTGAAATCAATATAACACAAATTTGATCTATATTAAATCGAAAAATCAAATGACATTCAATTATATGCCGAGTACTATGCAATAAGTCAATATTTTTAATTCATATTAATTTTTAATTATAAACCAATATTAAATAAATATATGAATATTTAATGTAAAGAGCGTAAATATATTCTAATATATAACTCATATTTATATAAATTAATATATAAATATATATTTAATATATAAAATTTAATAACATTAATTATCATAATTATCTAACTAATAAAATGTTTAATATTGAACATTGTATAATCAAAGCATTCATTTTTATCTAAAATAATTTAAATAATAATTTTTTATATTTCTTAAGAAATAAAATTTTATTTTAATTTATTTATATTATTTCATTTTATTTATTCTAACGTTTATGAGCACTAAAATAAGGTGTTGATAACGGGTGCCCTTTATCCACGCTAAAAATAATGCACTGATAAAGGATACCCCTTACTGGTGCTAAAAATAAAATACTGATAAATGATACCCTTTATCAATGTTAAAAAGAAAGCACTAATAAAGGTTCCCTTTATCATCACTAAAAAAGTTGCTGATAAAAGGTTAAATTTATCAGTGCTTTATTTAGAGCTGATAAATATTCCGTTTATCTATGTTTTTTTCTAGGGCTACTAAATAACAGCGCTGTTGATGGCCTATTTGGTTGTAGTGTGATAAAATGATAAGGATATCAAATCCTATTGAATATTTTGGCTATAGAGATCATAAATCATGTTATAAGAATATCTGAGTTGACTAGAGGGTTGAACTGGTCGGTACAGGTCCACCATTGAGGAAATAAAGATCTTGTAATGTTCCACATGTTCAAGAAGATAACTGATGGGTTTAAGGGGTGCTTCCTATGATCCATGGGTCTGTTTGGCGGATCCATTCCATGCTTCCAATCATTTATGTGGAAGATTCTAGAGTATGGAAGCCTAATTCCATGGTATTCCTAGAAAAGGATATCAAGTCAAGGAACTGGTTTTGTTAGTTCAGACATCGAAGGCATGAAGGTGGTTGTTAAAAGTGAAATATTAATGATGGGTATGAGCACCATAATTTTTTTTCACCACTTGGTGAACATGTTTTTCTAGAGATGAGATGTGAAAAAACATTAGATTAACTTTTTCCAATACTAGGGGTCTAGTGGGCACAAATATACCTTTTCTATAGACACAATGTGGGTCCTATGAGCTTTATGCCTCTTTTATTTAGGGTCTAAAATTTTTCATAAACTATGCAGATGAAGATTATAGTGAGTAGAGACTTCATTTTTTCTCAGGTCACCCTTTTCATGTTTTTAACGAGACATGTTTTATTTCTCACTTACTAGGAGTTTTATGGTACTGTTATTTTGATCATAAAAGGATAAATTTTCAGACCATACAACTTTTATAACATGCATGAAATTTATGGTCCTGAGGTACATGGACCCTGTATGATGGGAATTTTACAAAAAATCCTAATTAAGATATCTATGGTTAAGAGTACTCAAGAATTCTTATGAGTGGGAGATGAAAATATTTTTTATCATGGATTGATGTTCTATATTCTTGAGTAATATATGTTAAAATCATGCTAGGTATGACCTAGGACACCCACAGAATATGAGTTATACCATAGCGAAGATATGTTCACAATGATTATAAATCCCTTCTAACAAGGAAAATATGTATCTAGAAGGTAAGTTAAGGCCCTTATGCATTTCTTTAATGTAAAAATATAGTGATCTCTTTTCCATTACACAGCCCATGAAAGGTTTTAGGGAACCTAAGATGCTCAAGGCGTCAATTGTGATATAATATATGAAAAGCATAAAATATTATGGAAGCACCGTGTACTTATGGTGGACCGGGATCAGGATCTTATGGTAATTTAATAATGAATTATAATTTATGATAGCCTTCACAATTTAATGTCATGTAGTGGTGATGTATCAATCGTGTTGCATAATTCATTCATTTTGGTCATTTTCATAACAGTTTAATGTCATGCGTTAAGGATGTAAGTATTCTATGTAGTTTAATGTCCTGTTTCTAGTAATTCAGCCATAAAGTTTAGCTTTATGCATAATGGACATCAATATTTTCTATATTTTGAAATCTTTGTGCTAGGTCATAGGTGTTCCTTGGTTATGTCGGCCAAAATGGATTTCTAGGTTCCCTAATCTCCCATAATCCATGCTAGGCATAAAAAGAAAGGGAAAACAAGATACATTACTACAAATTGTGATTATAAAAGTTCTATAATAATGAATTTAACATCATTATAAAAGCATTTTTACTCTCAACATAGATAGGGGGTCCCCTTTAGCAGCACTAAAAAAGTGCTGATAAAGGGTTTTATTTATCCATGCAAAAAAAAGGGCTGATAAAGACTAGACATTATCAGTGTTATTTTAGCATGGATAAAGGACAATTTTTATCAGTTCTTTAATTAGTGGTGATAAAGGGGGCCTTTATCAGCACTTGAAATATTTTTTATAATGGCCTAGCTTCCTGTGATGTGTTTTTCATATAAAAACACACCCAGAAACACCATTACTTCAAATATAGACACCACCTGCACAATGCAAAGAAGAACAAAGCAGCACACATGATTGTTTGGAAGAAAATTATTTACATTTCATATAATTTTTTATATAATTACATTTATAATTAGACAAAAAATTGTTAAAAACTTTAATTTTTCAATGTTTGAAATCCATGATCCCCTCTCAAAAATTCCCTCCCATGGTATTAGTTATCGAAAAAACCATCCTAACACAAGCAAAAGGTCCCACCTATATAATTAAACAAACATTATGTTTTTAATACTATAATGAAATAAATTAAACATTGATATGAGAGAACACATTAGAAATTGACAATTTTAAATAAAAAAGATACATTTGGAGTTATACAGGGCACACCGTGAGACGTGTTTTGGTGGGGTTGAGTCATACACATCACAATTGAGTAATGGATTATTGTCCAAAAATATCAAAATAATCCAAGTGGGTTTTCTTGGTTTTGAGTATGCCATTTTTTTACTAAAATTAATATCAAATTTAAAAGACATATTTTGATTTATACTAGTCACATCATTCATTGGGTTGAGTTTTAATTGATTCTTACACTTCAAAAATGACTCATGGATCATTTTTCTAAAGTATCAAAACAATCATAATGGGTTTTCTCAGTTTTCAGTATGATGGTTGTGTTTTTTTAGTAAAATAACATTTCAAACCAGAAACACCCATTTTGAGTCACATCGGCCACATCATTTGTCAGTTTGAGGCAAGACTACATTATACATGTCACAATGTACTTACAAATCTCTCTCCTAAATTATGAATCCAATCGAAGGTAGTTTTCTTGGTTTTTAGTGAGTGAAACATTTTGAGCTAAAATGAAATTTTAAACTGATAATCGTCACTTTTGGTCATGCTATCTCACATTGTGCATCAGATTGAGGTTTTATTTATTAATATATATCCAAAATGACTCATAGATCATTGTTTTATAAAATAAAAAACATTATGAATATGTTTTCATGGTTTTCAGTATGTCACTTGTCCTTTTTTAGTTAAATTAATGTCAATTTTAAATAGAAACACGTTTGGATTTATACCAGTCACATAATTAATCAGATTGATGTGTGGTTGATTCTTACACATCACAAATGACTCATGAATCATTTTTATAAGGTATCAGAACAATCCAAATGTGTTTTCTCAGTTTTTAGTATGTCAGTTGTTTTTTTACAAAAATATCATTTCAAACTGGAAACACATTTATTGAGTCATACCAGTCACATAATCTATCAATTTAATGTGAAAATACTTCCTAAATGTCCAAAAGGACTTATGAATAACTTTCATAAATTAATAATACAATTGGAAAGCGTTTTCTTCATTTTTAGGGAGTGACATGTTTTGTGCTAAAATGTAAATTTTAAATCGATAACAGAAACTTTTAGTCACACCGGTCACACCATACATCGGATTGAGGTGTGATTGATTCCAAAATATCACAAATGAATCATTTATAATTTTCCTAAATTAAAAAATAATCAAAATGAATTTTATCAGTTTAAAGTTGTTATGTTGTTATTTTTACTTAAATTAAAGCCAATTTTAAATAAAGACACAATTGCATTTATTCCGATCACATATTGAATTTTATTGAGGTGGGATTGATTCATACATGTCAAAAATGACTCATTGATCGTTTTCCTAAATTATCAATACAATTTTAATATGTTTTCTTGTATTTTAGTATGCTAGTTGTGTTTTTTTCTAAAACTAATGTCAATTTTAAATAAAAAGGGACACTTTGAGTCATACCAGTCACAACATAAATTTTATGGAGGTGTGGTTGATTTATACACATAAAAAATTATGTATAGATCATTTAATAAAATCATCAAAATAATCCGATTTCATTTTTTGTAGTTTTTAGTCTGTATGTTGTGTTTTTTTACTAAAATAACATTTCAAACTGGAAACACACATTTTGGGTCATCGAAGTCACATCGTGGGTCAGTTTGACAAGATACTACTACATAAACTTTACAAGGAATTTATGAATAATTCTCCTAAATTTTGATGACAATCAGAGGAGCTTTTCTTATTTTTTATAGAGTGACATGTTTTGAGATAAATAACCCACTAAAAGTCATAACAGTCACACCATGAATCAAATTTATGTACAATTGATTTATACTCATTAGAAATGACTTATGGATCACTTTACTAAAGTATCAAAACAATTAAAATGTGTTTTCTTAGTTTCAAGTATGTTACTTTTTTTTTTACTAAAAATACTGAAAATTTTAAATAATAATAGACACTTCAAGTCATACTGATCTCATCTCCATGATATTTGTGTACATTCTTCTATTGAGTATGCTTCCCATTTATTTCTAAACAAATATTTCCCATATTGTGAATATGATTCTTTTCAATAATCATGGTAATACTGAAAAAATAAAAATACACAATGGATTAATTAATTTTTAAAATGAAATACTAATTATTATAGAAAATACATCTTTAGAGATACTGGTTTTTTTATAGAATACAATATCTTTCATAAATTTTAAAATAGAATAACTATAGTATTTATCATTTGGTTATTTTGGACACTGCAAAAACAATGAGAAAAATAAGTAATTTTTTAATATGTGTTTGGACAGTGAAATCTTATTATATATAATGATATTTGTTTCCAGTTGTAGTATTTGTGACGTTTCTTGTCCTTTTTCCCTATCCTCATTCCATGATGTAGATGATATTCACACACTGCTCCATCATAGCCGAATTCTCATTAAAATATAATATAAATTATATAACTAGATGTTTAGTTCTAAAATGTTGGATGTAGTGTATTAAAAATTGACAAATGCCATCATTTTTGGTTGTTTTGTTAGATATCCATTCCCTGATTCCATGAAATAAGTATTTGGAGTATCCAAATTTATCGCAAAGAGAATCCAATCCTTCCTAAGCACATAAAAAATAATAATTAATAAATTAAATTAAAATATATTTGATGTGATTATTTTGTAGAGTTTGAACCCTACATAGTTGGTATTAATAGGAGTCTGTCATCTATAATTTTTTGGTTAAATGATTTGAGTAGGCCTTCCCCTATTTCACACTCTCTCTTGGAATATATATTTTTTGTTCTGTAGATGTGACATGGGAACTAATCAGTCCAAATTCTTTTATGGGGAAATCCATTTAATTATTTTTCATATATACACCTGTGAAAAATATGAAATGTATTTAGTCATAATTATAATAATATATCAGCTTTTCGAAAAGAAAATTATGAAAACAAATGTCATGTATAAATTTACAACTAAGCCGCCTAGCCAATAAAACACCAAGATTTCACATACATTTTCAACACTAATGAAATCTAGATATTCCCATTTGTACATATTTTCTTCAAAAACAATTGTGTGAGTACCACATTCTTTTAACTTCATATTCTCATGAGCCTGCAATGATAAAAAATGTGGATATAGAACTGGTGGGTTTAAGGTGGTTTTGGTAGATCTTTTCAATCGGTTGGTTGATCGTTGGGATGTGTTTTAGCCATTAATTATTTTCACCCCCTTCCATGTGTCCATTTTTAATAACATTCATCAGTTTAGTCCTTCTTCATTAAATGTTAAACGTTTATCTTAAAAAATAAATTTGAAATGAATTCTTCCTTGTCCACATGTTTTTTTAAAATTTCTGATGGCTATGAGATTAATGTTATAACATATTGTTCAACCTTATTAATATCTTAATCACCAATTGGAAAATGTATCTTGGTGCTCGATAGATGGGATACATTAATCAACACTATTATGTGACCTATTGGAAGTGGTCTATTGTGTAGCATGGTGTTCTAGATATTGCACACTGTAAAACTTGATAAAAGGCGATTAGTGGGTGTTGAAAGATATAAATCACCGTCATTTTTACCCTGTACAATATCTATAAAAGAAAGGTAGACCTTGAAGTGTATATATGATTCAAAACACAAAGAAACAATTATTAGAACATTGATTACCTTAGCTAAGACGGGTTTTTTTAAGGGGAATGGCTCGCCTCAAAGCTAGTGGGGGTGGGTATGATCTTCACGTGATGTTTGTTCTTCAGTTATTTCTTCTCCACCCACCCTAAAATTTTCTATGAACTCTCTTTGAAATTTTATATGTTATTCAAGTATATATATATTCTTTATCTCATCATTTTTATTTCTTTACTTTGATCCTCCTCTTTTTTTCTCAATAAATGTTTAGTGTGTCACCCCAAAACTTGCACCTCTGATGCGACTATAATATTCTACTTGCTTCAGGACCATAGAAAGTATTTCTACATTCTATTTCGATGTTGTTGATTCTTATTACTATGTCAGATAGAAAATACAGGAAAATAAGTAATTAGTGTTATTTAATATTGATTTAAATAAAAAAATATTTATTATGTCATACATACACATGTTTCCCACAATTTGTGTGTGTTTTCATCTATAGGTATCCCATCATTATTTATATGTGCCTCCATCCATAGAACATGGGATGGGATGAAGTGATTTAGATTTGGATTCATCAATCTTTATATAAATAGATGAACATACTTATGGTGTTTTTTATGTTATGACCCGCCAATTCTCATTGGATTGATAGTACAAAGAGTCATTACAGGGCTTTAAGTGACATCCCCTAGACGCCAAAGACTGGAAATACCTGCTGAATGGTTTCAAGTATAAGTGGGTTACACATTACCCTTTTATAAATGAACCAATAAACCAAAAAACAATAACTAAACCATTCAATAAATGATTAATGAACAAAAGAAAGAGAACTAAACAACTTCATGTATCGCAAAACCACATCAATGTGTGCAATTGAAGAACACCAAACAACTATCAAAGTAAAAATCAGATAAACAACTAAAGACTCTCAAGAGACCACAAGATTCCATGCTCCACATGAACCAATGTCCAAAATCACCGAACAACCCAATTATCATAAGGTAGTGCTAAAAACATGTGAAACATTACCCTTTCCCCTATCCCAGAAGATAGCATCTGAAAAAGAACCAAAGGGCCAAAGTAGGGGTGAGTATAAAACTCAGTAGATTTTCCCCAAATAATTCCCTACTCAGGACACTCGGATTGAAAAGTTTTCAACATTTATATAAAATAGTTTATATAAATAAGGTTACCAAAACAGTTTATAACCAAATATAAACAAGTTCCAAAAAACAATTTACAACCAAGAGAAAACAAAACTAAAATGAAACCAATTTTCAGCATGTCATTTTTTTCCAGAAAAAATATAATTAAAGATTTAAACCAATTTGTATTATTATTTAGAATACCCATTCCATAGTTCAACACACACCCACACAAGCATGATTCATTCGATAGTTCCATACTCATCAGTGGTCTCTTATCCAATCACTTTGTGTCCCACTTACACACACCTCTAATCCATGGTCAGGTACATTGTACCCCAATTGTAATATTAACTTATTTAGGGCCCATTAAGCATAAACTCCCCCCAACACCATTTATGCCAAATATTTCAATTACCAAAATCATCCACATTAATAAAACTAAACTTTTATTGAAAACCAAAGCACAACCAATTTCAAACCAACATTTCATTTAAATAAAATATTCCCTTATATAAAAAACATAAAATCCAATTCATGTGAGAACAACGTAGAAAAATTCCCATTTTAAAATCAATATTTTAAAACCAAGAACCAAAGGACTCATTCAGAATCCCCAATTTTCATGATTTCATAAACTATCACTCAAGAAGGATTCCAACATGTGTTCAACAACCAAATCAAAATAAATTCAGAAAAATACATTAAAATTTAAATAATTCCAACCAGTTATACTAAGAGGAGTCGAGGGTGAAGCCACCTACCTCAAAGGTTTTGATGAAACCCAACAAAGGGCGAAGAATGATCAGAACAACTAGGTTGATTCTTTAAAGGAACGGCCTTAGATCCCTTCTCCTATAAAAAACAAATCCAACACTAAAATTAATTTGAAAAAACATCCCTAGAACTACCAATAACATGAATAGATCATAGAACCCAGAAGAGAGGTGAGGTAGATCTAAGAGAACACATACTCGGAGAGATATAAAGCTGACACAATGATGATCCAAAGTCAATCGAATTAATTCAAAATAAGTATTTCCTCTGTAAATTGACTAGGGAGAGTCTAGGGTTGAGATCCAAGAGGTCTGGAAAAAATAAAACGATAATAACTTCCAAACAAGTGAATTTATGTTTGGTGTAGGCCATATCATGATATTTACCCCTGTTCATGATGGGAAGGCCACGTTTGATAAGTATGCTGAAATATCCATCACCTCTGGTTAAAAAATAATATTTAAAAATAACATGATATGTACCTTTGGTACACAACGTGTACCATAGTTACACAACATGTAACAAGTCACAACATGACCCCCACTTCATGACATGAATAAGTCCCCAAGTAAATGGAATGTAGTTCAGGTACAGGGCATTTACTTCAGGTACACAGTGTGTACTTCAGGTAGACGGTGTGTACTTTAGGTACACGACCTGAAACCTGCAGTAAACCGTAGATTTTTTTTAGATTTTTAACTAATATGGGACTTTGAAAAGATAGAAAACATACTCGATCAAGGTAATAGGATGTCACAACCTAGAAACCAGGGGGTACAACATTCTCTCCACCATTGGTCTTTCTGTCATCATAAATTAGAAAACCCTCACTACTCTGAATAAGTTCTGGCCATTTCTCTCTCACTTCCTTCTTGCGTTCCGAAGTCTCTTCCTAAATCTAATCATGATTCCATACACCCCACACCAGACTGATGCCTTTCCATGAAAGGATCTCTCTTGCCTATCCACAATCCCCATCAGGATATGTATCAATGAAGCATCCAACTCTAGGTCATCGTGATTCCATCTGATCACTTAGTCAGGATCAGACTGATTCTTTTTCAACTGAAATAAATGGAACACATTATGCAATGAACAGAACCATGGTGGTAATTCCAACCGATATTCCACCTCTCCAACCCGTTCTAGTATACTGAAAGTGACAACGTATCTAGGAGATAACTTTACCTTCTTCCCGAAAGGATGATATCCAAGTCTTTAAGATATCCTCAAGAAGACATGATCAACCAAATCGAATGAAAATGGTCTTTAACGGTTATATTTATATGATTGATGATGACTCTGAGCCATCTCCATCCTATTTCTAATCAACTAGATCATCTTCGTTGTTTCCTGGACAAGGATCTGCCCAACTGGTGAAGTTTCATAATAGAGAATGACAAGGATTCCCATAAAATTCTTCAAACAGAGCCAAATGTATCGAGGCACAATAGTTTTTATTATATGATAACTCCACTAAAGGTAGATGATCCTCCCATTATCCACCGAAATCCATTACACAATCCTGAAATATGTCTTCCAACATTTGTATCATCCACTTAGACTACCCATCTATCTGAGGATGATATGGTGTGCTCATAGTCAATTGTGTCCCAAGGTCTTGCTATAAGGATTTACAGATACGAGATGTGAACCTTGGGTATCTATCTAAGATGATTGAAACTGTTACACCATGTCTCTTTACCACTTCTTGGATATATATTTTGGATACAGTTTCCACTATATGAGTTGCACAAATTTGAATGAAATGGGACAAATTGGTAACCTAATCCACTATCACCCAAATGGAATCATGTTTCTATACCATTCTTTGAAGAACTATAACAAAATCTATCACTATCTTCTCCTATTTCTACACTGGGATATGTAAAGACTGCAACATTTCCACTGGTCTCTAGTCCTCTTCTTTAACATGATAACAAGTTAAGCACCGTGAGATGAAATCAGCCACCTTTTTTCATGATACTCCACCAAAACTATGAATTTATCACCTTATACATCTTCTATGTACCTGGATGTAAATCCCATCTCGAATGGTGTTATCCATGAATTATTTTCTCTTTACTATCCATAGATACAACCATCCAATCTCAAAAACACAAAACTAAACTCCCATCAAGTTTCCATCATTTAGTGGTCTCCCCACCATTAAGTTTTGAACTCATAAACAGGCATTCTACATCAAATGTCTGTTCCTCTTTGACCATATTTATGAAATTAGGAATATGCATTGTTGAAAAGAAAAATGCAGCATCACCTCAGTCTTCGAATTCCACATGATTTTCGGCTAGGATAGACATCAACTTCCATTCATCCAAAGCTTGCCAATTGAGCATATGACATGCTACTCCATGTATCATCCATTGAATTCCATTTTCTTGGTGTATACATCAATTCAAATTAAAACATATGGAGATCCTCCATCTTTCTCCTTTTCCTCATATTCAAATATCATTGTAAGAGAATGTGAATCAAGATTTTGTGGTCTGTGAAATTAGTGAATTTCTTACCATAGAGATAGTGTCTCCATGTTTTTGAAGCATGGATGACTATAGCTGACTCTGAATAGTGTGTTCGGTAATTCTTCCCATGAACCATCAACTAGCTTGAACCATAAGCAACCACATGGTCTCCCTACATGAGAATGCAGCCCAAACCTAATCCTGATGCATCACAGTACACCACATACCCCTGTCCGGATTCTGTAAAAATCATGATAGGGGCCGATGTAAGATGAACTATTAGTTCCTGGTAAGACTTCTGGAATTACTTTTTCCATTGTATTGGAGTATTATTCTTTTTCAAGGTTGTCATTGGAGAAGATAGTCATGATAAATCACCCAAAAATCAATAGTAGTAACCAGATGGACCAATAAAACATTGTATCTCATAGAAATTCTCTAGTGGTTACAATAAGATAATGGCTTCTATCTTTTTAGGATCAACATATACACCTTTTTTAGAAATGACATGGCCAAGAAAATATATTTCCTGTATCCAAAAATCACACTTTGATAATTTGGAATACAAATGGTGATCTCTCAAGATTTGTAACACAATTTCTAAGTGTTCCTCATGGGAAGTCCTTGTTTTTTAATACAAGAAGATGCCATCCACAAACAACACAATAAATGAATATTGATATCGTTGATATGTCCACTTCATCAAATTCATGAAGACTTCTAGTGAATTTGTTAGACTGAAAGGCATAAAAACATATTCATAGTGGCCATATATGCTTCTAAAAGCATCCTTTTGAATGTCTTCCTTCAGAACTCTCAATTGGTGATATCCTAATCACAAGTAAATCTTGAAGAACCACTGAGCTCCCCTTAATTGATCTAATAGGCCATAAATGCGTGGAAGTGGGCACCTGTTCTTTATCATAACTTGGTTAATCTTATGATACTCAATACAAATTCGAAGAGTTCCATCTTCTTTCTTCATGAACAAGACCGGTGCTCCCCACAGAAATGTACTTGGCCGAATGAAACCCTTGATTTCCAGTTCCTCTAACTTCATGTTTGATTCTTGTAACACCGCTGGTGTCATCCTATAATATTTAAGGGAAATAATACTAGTCCATAGAAGGATATCAATCATAAACTCCACTTCCCATATAGGTGGTAACCCTGTGAAGTTATCCAGAAATAGTTTTAGAAATTGATCCATGACTGCTGGGAAACTAAATTCCTCGATCACTTCCATTGATGCCAAATTCAAGTGCCGACAATTGATAAGATATTGTTCCCACCATTGGTTCCAACAAGATCTTGTCACCTTCCTTGACCATCCTCTCTCATTTGAAGAGATGTTCGATACTGTCATCAGTCATGAAACTAATCATTTTCCAATAACAGTCGATGTGAGCACTAAAAATTTTCATCCAATCCATACCAAGGATTATATCATATACATCCATGTCCAACATAGATAAGTCCCATTTCAGCTCAGCTCCATCAAAATTTATTTCACATTCTCTATACATGATGGCTTGAAATTCTCTTTCATAGAGAGGATTTTGTAGTTTTAAAACAGAAGGCATCATTTCCATCATTAAACATTTCAATTAAATAGCATGAGAAGCAATGAAAGAATATGATACACCAGTATCGAAGAGAACTTACACAAGGGTATAATTCAAAAAAATCATACTTGTCACCATATATGGTCCATCCTGATTATAGACAGTCACATTCTCATCTCCATAAAATTGTTTCATTGCGGCACTGTTCTCTTTATTGGATTCCTGAGATTTCCCAGTTTCAGGAGTCATGGTTTTTCTAGAATCGCCATGGCTAGCTCTTCTTTGTTGATGAGACTAATTCTGTTGTCCTTCCCCTGTTGAAGCATACGATGCTTATGACACCAGAGAAGTGTCTCGATCACCTAAACATGGAGTACTGGGACAGTAGAAATGAATATTCCCCATCTATTTTAACTTATGATATGCTTTAGGTTGTTTCATACACTCTCGCTTTATTTGTTAAAGTGACCCACATTGAAAAAATCCTAATTTTCTCTTGGGTTGTGGGGGAAGGTTAACGGATCCAAACATTTGATTCTAATTTCAACTTCTACCTTAGAAATAGGTGTCCCTTTTCCACTTTCTTACAACATTTGAGTTCCCATCATTCCCTATAGGTATCATTGTACCTCCTCCCATAGATCCCGAGATACCACAATAAGCAATAGTCACTCTATTCACTATCTATGTATAATATGTAATATAGAGCACCATAATCTTAGATCTAATCTCCTACCATATCCCTTGTTCAAAGATTCATACCTTCAAGGATGCACATTCTACAACTTCTGGGAAAAAACACACTAAATTCATGAACATAGCTACATATTCCATGATAGATAGATTTTCCAAGTTCAAGCTAAAAAAGAATGTCATTTTCTGGATCCCAAATGTGTGAGGATAGAATTGTTTAATGAAAAATTCCTCAAAACCATCCAATGTAAGGTCTTCATCCAATTAATCCTACAACAATATTTCCCACCACTGGCACCTAAGATCCTTGAGCATATATGTTGCTATTTTGACCTTTATCTCCACCGGTGTGCCGATGAACATGAATATATGATTCATCCTACAATTCCACACCTCCACCTTCTTAGGTTTAGAATCACACCTGATGTTAGGTGGATTCTTCTTCATGAATTGGATGGTTTGATCCACATGCCTTGGATCATTCCTCTAGTTCCCCGTATCCACATCTTGAAAATCTTGGAAAATACTCTAAAGCAACTCTTGGTTCACCCATGGTTCAGGTTGATCCACATTCTCAAAATCTTCTTCGGGTTGGTTTCGATGATGCCTATTGGGTGCCATTTTCTAAACCGACAACAAACTCTGTCAAACTCACTCTCTAGAAACCAATGGCATAACATTTAAAATTCTGTCACATCAACTATCACAACATTGTTTTCCAAAAAAAACCTTTTTAAATTTTCAATTTTTTTTAAAAATTCAGATTTCTTTTTGAAAATTAAAGAATTTTCAAAATACCATAAGAATTTCATTTTTCAAAATCATTAATTTGTAAAATAATGTCATACTTTTTAAAAAATAAACACTTTTTCACAACATGATTCATTACTCAAAATGATGTATGCACACCTTGGGGGATGTAATTACTATACAATTTATGTCATGCTCCCATGAAAATGAGATTTACCACATTCTAGAAGTGTCTACAAAACACTTATGTACCCAACTCCTTTTTAACTTGAAGTTTAGCATAAAATGGATAGCTATTTTCTTTTTTGATATACATTTCATGTTCCCGCAATCCTACTTTTATCTATGATTTTTTCCCATAGAATAGAGAAGAAATAATTTCAACACCAAGACCAAGAACACTGATGTATACTTGTTAGGAAAGGACAGAACAAGTTGATAACATTTTTACCACCAAGGAAGGACCCAACTAATTCTATTTGTAATGACCCACCAATTCTCATTGGCTTTAGAGTAAAATGAGTCAATACTGGGTCTTAAACGACATCCCCAAGATGCCAAAGGATTTCAATAAATGGGGAAGGGTTTCAAATACATGTGGGGGAAGATTTACCCTTTTATAAATAAACCAATAAACCAACTAAGTATAACCAACCCATTCACTAAATGATGCATGAAAAATGAAATACAACTAAATAACTTATCGTATCTCAAAACCACATCAAAGTGTGAAATAGAATAAGAACAAACAAGTATAAAAGTATAAAAGCAGATAAAACTAAATAATCTAAAGAGAACACAAGACTCCATGTTCCACAATCACTGTGCTGTACAATCACCTAACATCCCAAGTATCATGAGGTAGTGCTAAAAAAGTGTGAAATGTTACCTTTTCCCCTATATCAAAAGATTTCATCTGCAAAATCACCAATGTTCAAAAGCATTGGTGAGTATAAAACTCAGTAGGTTTTTCACAATTAATTCCTACTCATGAAACTACGATAGAAAAATAAGACACATTTTTATAAAACAGTTTATATAAAACATGTTACCAGAATATTTTATAACCAAATATAATAATGTTTCAAAAAAACCATTTAAAACCATGTGAAAACAAAACTAAAATGAAACCAATTTACAGCAAGTTATTTTTTTCTATAAAGATAACTAAAAAATGACTTAAAAAAATTCTTATTATCATTTGACAAACCCATTCCATAGTTCACCACATTCCCACACATGCATACTTCGTTAGATAGTTCAATACTCATGAGAAATCTCTTTTCCAGTCACTTTGTGTCCCACTGACACCCGCCCTATATCCAGGGTCACGTACCATGTACCCAAATGGCACTCATCCCTTATTAAGGGCCCGTTAAGCATGAAAGCACACCAAATGATTTATTCCAAATATTTCCATTATCATAATCATCCACATCAATAAAACTAAACATTTATTGAAAACCAAAGCACAACCAATTTCAAAGAAACATTTCATTTCAATAAAACATTATCTTTTATTAAAAACATCTAATCCAATTCATCGGAGAAAAATATATATAAATCCCCCTTTTAGAATCCAAATTTTAAAACTGAGAACCAAGGTACTCATTCAAAATCCCCCGTTTTCTAGACTTCATAAACCAATAATCAATAATGTTTCAAAAAATTATTCAACAACCAAATAAATATCAATTCAGTACAACACATTTAATTGTAATGCATGCTAATCTGTTCTACTAATAGGAGTCAAGAGTGAAGCCACCTACCTTGAAGGTTTTGACAAAACCCAACAAAGGATGAAGAATGCTCACAAAAAACGGGTTTATTCTTTGAAGGAACATCCTTCGATCCCTTATCCTATAAACAACAAAGACAACACTAAAAATAATGTGAATAAAAAACCCTATATCTACCCATAAAAAAATATATATATTCGAACCATGAAGGGAGGATATGTAGATCTAAGAGAACACTTACTCGGAGAGTTGTACCACTGACTCACCAGAGATCTAAAGGCGATCAGATCGATCTGGAAGAAGGAGTGCCTATTAAAATATCCAAGGGAGAGTCTTGGGTTGAGAGGAAAGAGGTCTGGAATGAATAGACTGACTAGAACTACCCAAAGTGCGACTTTACACTGGGCGTAGGCCGTCTCACGATGTGCACTGCCAAGTCATGACGTGAAGGCCATGTTGGATAAGTACGTTAGAATACCCTTCACATTGGTTTGAAAAAAAATATTTAAACATTAAACAATATGTACCATTGGTACACGATGTGTACAAACTCACAGCATGACCCCCACTTCTTGTCTTGAATCTGTCCATGACTCCACTTTGTGTACTTCAGGTTTATGGCGTGTACATCAGGTACACGACCTGAAACCTGCAGTAAACCCTAGAAAACTGTTTTATGGATTTTTAACTGAATGGGGACTTAGAAAAGGTGGGAAACATACTTGATCAAGGTAACATGATGTCAAAACGTAGAAACCGGTTGTACTATAATTTATGTCACATAAAATTATTAAATCATATTTAAAATATGTACCATGTTTTTTTCAAGTGAAGCGTACCCCATTATTTTTTTATAGTAGGGTTACAATGGTTTTTCTACTCGTTCCTTATTTTCATCACTATGTTACAATTTCATAAATAAAATCCTGTCAATCAATGTAATTCCCCTTCCTTAAACATTACATAATGTTGAGGTATGTCAATAATTCACATTGATGATCTTTTTAGGTTTACAGATTTATAGAATTAGACCATAACTATTATAATTACATATAAAAATTTAAAAATTACACACTTCTAATTTATACAATTTTTACAAAAATAATAATACTCTTTAAATAAAACAAGAAATATTTTCTTGATAAAATTATTTTTGTAATTATTCCGTTTTCTTATTCTTCCTTATACCCTATGGAAAAAAAAGTCAAAAACATGTGATGAGAATAAAATGCTCGGTAAGGGATAATAAAATAAAGAAAGAAAACATTAGTCCATGAAAACATATAAATCAAAGAATTCATTCTATTAAATAATAAAACATATGCTCTTTAAAATTCCTCATGAAATCATAAATCATAAAGGTAACTTGTGGAATCCATAATATACTTAAATTTTATCTTTTATAGCTACATCGAGAGTTACATTTGGAATACCCATCACAGTGTATTCCATAAATATCTTTGGAGAAACATTATCGTTTACCTCCATCATGTAACCCAATGCAATGAAAAGATATCTCAGGCTCTCCCACCCTTGGTTTATCATGGAACCACCAGTAGAAGTAAACAATTCCCATGAACCATAACACATTCATAACATATAAAACAAGAATAAATGAAAGATAACATGTCCACATTTCAATCAAAAAATATCATTTCATGATATTGAAAGAATAAATGCTTTCCCAAAATCATTTTCAAAACCAAAATGCCTAAAAAGGGTATATGGTATTTATTTTCCTTTTCAAAACATAATGGCTTGTTAAGGAATCCAAATATCAAATAATGCTCACAGCGGCGGAAAGGTCGTTGTCACCGCGAACATTAAAAACGAATATCCCCTTTTTCATTTAGTAAAACGCTTCACAAAACAAAATATTACTTTTGAAAACAGTTGAATGGAATTAATATAAAAAGGGTATAACTATACACTATATAAAATAAGGTTGTGTATAAACCCAAATATGCCTCGAAGAATTGAGATTGAGACGAAGTTCCTTAAAAAGAACATTTTGTAAATAAAATAGATTGATTATGTGTATTACCCATAAGTACACATAAAGAAAGTATAAATACAATATAGGACATCAAAAGTTTTTTCTCACATAATCATAGAAAGGCATATTCAAGAACTATAAGATCCATCCAAAGAATAGAAATTGGGTTAAGAAGTTCCCTTACCTTGATTCCGAATCGTCATGTATGTTTCTTGTTCATCCTGAATAATATACATAAGTTAATTTATAATTACCTCATAACCTTTTTCAAGTTAATTATTCCTTCGATATAAATTACTACCATGTTATAAACATTACATAATTATTTTAGTTATTATCAGTCGTTTTGTCGATATTTGGTACTTAAGTCGAAAATGAACTTGTTCTGACATAAATTGTCCATGTAGTCAAAAATAAACCATCTAAATAATGATATTAATGATTTAAATATCAAATATAGTAAATATATGTATTTATAATATTAAATAACATTTTTATATAAGAAATGAAATCCGCCGTTCATGGAGACGGTAAGCCGTACGTACTCAAGAACACTACTTTCATTTATTTTTCAAATTTAAAGGATTGAAAGCTAAATAATAAAAAAGTATATTAAAATTAAATTATAATATTATATTTTATATACATTATATAATTTCATTAACTCTATACTTTATACATTCCATGTATGGCATGAACGAGTCATATCACTTTGAGGGGGCGGTAGTCCGCAGTTTCTCAAATGAAATTATCGTATTTACGCATTATGGAAAGCATATAGGTATAATTTAGATAAAAAAACAGAAGCATAGAGAAAATATAAATATAATATATATCATATAGAAATATAGTAACATCATAAAGGCCTCCATATGAGGTGGTAGGAGAAAATTAAACAATCATCGTTTCGTGAGGCAGTAGTTCGCCGTACATATGAACAGTATGTTCGTATCCCTTAGATGGAGGTGTGTGTAAGTGTAGTTAAAATAATTATCATAAAAAAAATCTTGTATATTGATGATACTGGTTTTTTTATGTAATAAATTAATAAAAATTTAATAGTTAGTGTATAATAAAAATAAAGGAAAGGAACTTGAGAGAAGATGTTACCTTTAAATCAGGTAACTTATTTTTATTTGAGCCAAAAAGCATTCCTGAATTGCCTTATTCCCAAGGTAAGGATTATTTTAGGAAGGGAGGGATGTTTGGAGCTTAGTTTAAACAAATTTGGATGATCCAATGGGCTTGGGAGGTGTGATTAAATGGGTATAGGTGGTGGTCTATTATAAGAGGGAGGAGGGGAACTTTAGGGAAGTATAGAAATATTAATTTGTTATAAATTCAATTTCGATTAAAAATGTGTAAAAATTCATTTATTTATATGATAAGATTAATATAAGTCATAATATAATTATAAAATATTAATTACATAGGTTTTCAATGTTTTATAATCCTTATCTTTTTAACTTAACCCTTATTTACTCTTACCGTTAAAAAAAGAATTTAACACTTTGAAAATCAAAATAGTAACCAAAACATGAAAAATGTCCAATTAATGAGTCATTAATAAAATTTTAGAATTATAATAACCATTTTGTCTAATATTATAATTTTTGGATTTTAATACCATTTAATAAACTATTTTATATTTTTTGTTATGAATTATGTCAATTTTGGACACTATTCATACTTGACTTTTTTAAAAATTCATAACAACCCGATTCCTTCAAACCAAAGGAATTAAATCAAACCTAATATGTCAATATCATCCAAAAAATTCATTTATGGCATCAAAATAACGAAATTACATTTATTTTAATATTTATAATACCATTTATTTGAATCCTTTATTAATGAACAAATCACTCCATCATCATTGTTTCATAATTAAATTTATTTTTTTAATGTATAAAAATTATAAATAAAACATCATGATATAGGAAATATTTTTATATTTCTAATGACTATTTATTATCAAAGATATTATTTATATAACCCCATATAATGTATTTTTAGTAAAAGATACATGTTTATGTTATATTTTTCATTACTTTAAATTAATTCTTACAAAATGTCATTTTCATATCCAAGTGGATCCATGGGGTCCCAAAAGTGACCCAAGGATGACCACGGTTGGATATATATAATCCAATACGATTAGTACATGTGTTAGTGTAGGTTAGTGTTATGGTAATATTATTTTTTACCATTATTTACCAAATTTACCCTTTAACCATGATAAATAAAATAATTACACAAGTTACTATTCATAATGTCAAAAAATAAAATGAACCTATTTACACAATTGTAAAATTCTGAATACAAATATGGAATCAATTTTTTTAAATTAAAAAAAAATAAGTTTTAGTAATTAATTTAAATTTAATTCTGTTGTCAAAACCAAAAAACGTGTTTTTAAGAAGTAATAACTACAAAAAGATTGACATGTGTTTATATCAAATTTAAAAGTAAATTTACTTAAAATTACCAAAACTGTATTGAATGATAAAAATATAATCTAATTAAACTTTAAAATAAATTAAAACTAAAATCTAAAAATATAAATTTATTTGATGAAAATGCAGTCTTGAATTAAAATACAGTATTTTTCACAATTCATTAAAATATGAATTTCATCAGAAAAATACCAAAATTTCAAAAAAAGTAAATTTTTATGTTCATATTCAAAATAATAAAATTATTTTGTCATATATAACATATAAAAGTGACAAAAAAGTGATTTAAAATGTGTTCGCCATCAAAAGGCGGTAAGACGACATTTTTTGAAAAATACTTCTTTTATTCGAAAAATTTATTTGAAAAATTGAATTTGTTATTATATCTTATCTAGAAAAAAATAGATGAATTTAAAATTTTTAATTGAATAAATTACATATTATTTTTTTTAAATAACAATCAATGAAGGGTGATATGATTTTATAAACACAATTATTCCATTTTAAATACGGTTTCAGAAAAACACAACCTTTTTATTAAACAGGTTTTTATTTCCATTTATAAATTTTGTGTAACCAATGAATCATTATTTAAATATATTTAAACCATATTTCAAAATTATGTTGATACTATTCATTCCCACCATTACAACAGCTTGGTGTTAACTACAATTTAAAATAATAATAATATTATTACTCAAAATTGTGTGCAACGTAAGATTTTGGAGAAACCTGTTGTTGTGTGTCGAGTATTCCATTAGAAAAATAATCCCCTTTAACATAAAATAACTATATTATTCATAAATTTTAATATAAATGAAAAGTAATTTTTTATAAATACCTGGGTCATTACATCATTCCCCCCTTTTGGAAATTGCATCCTCATAATTGTAAAATTGGTCTCGGAAACTTCATTGAAAATCCCGCATCGGAAAACGATTCAATAAAACTATCACATTAAAATAAATAAAGAGAAGTAAAAAGGTAAACTGAGATAACATATACTAGGATTACAAGTAGAAAAACATGCTTATGGATGAGAAAACTAACCATCATGTTCTGATGGAGAGTGATAGAAAACATTATCAAGATAATGTTAACCACTAGAAAACCACAAACTCGTGATAGGTTAAATGGTCTATATTTCATTATAGGAAAAGTAAATGGATTTTTTTTTTGTTTTAATATCCTTTTAATAAAGTTGAGGAATTTATTTTTGTTCTTGTATATGAAGATAAGGAATCATAGTTACTTTTCATGTTGAGTTTCATCCTTTAATAAATATATTCTACAAACTCATCTTTTCTCCAAACGAAGAGTATTCATGATTACTTGGTCAAACCTAAAGCACTAAAATAAACTTATAGAGAATAAATTTATCCAGAAATGATAATCTATGTATTTACCTTGTCTTTATCCATCAACCAAAACCAAAATGATTAGTACGAGATCAGATAATCCCCCAAAAGGAGAATCCTTAATAAAAATAAATACAACTCTTAATCTCCAAAATTGGACAAACAATACCCAATGTTACACAAACACCATTAAATAAAAAATTGTACTTAAAATAAACCAAACTAATATTGAAACCCAAAATTCAATAGGATTTGATCACATATCATCCACAATAAATCTTAAAATTTATCGCCAAATAACATCAAATACTCTTAAAGTCTCATACTGAAAAGTAATAAACCTAATCACATATTCTCTATGATAGGTTAATCATTTCCATAAATAAACCAAATCAATATATGTCCACAATAAAAACATATATTCCTCAAAAATAAAATTCAACCATTACTCGTCAAATGAAATCCCATAGTATTCTATTTTCCGTAGGCATAAAGTGTCCCCAAAAGAGAAAACATCTTCTAAAAAAGCTTTATCAATTAAGCACCCAATCATATTCCTATACTAAGGATATCCATTTGATAAAACATAAGTCCCCAAAATAAACTTATTCTTTGTCCATAAAGTCTCTTTACTGAAAATAATAAGTCATACTAACCAGGGACATCACGTAGTCTAGTGGTTTGTGATAAATCCCATTTTCACTTTGGTTGTGGGTTCAACTCCTGCAGCTTTTTCCAACACGACGGGTTGTCACACGGTCTGCATGTTGTCCTTTTTCAAAAACTATATAATTTTTAAAACGATCCCAAAATGAGATAAAATATTCAAAAATCAACATAACATAGTTAATCTCAAAATTTATCTTATTATTTGCATTTTGCATCCCAAAAAAGAATAATCCATAATTTCCTAAAATTCAAGGATCATTTAAACCCCAACGGTTCTTTATAACTATATCTATAAAAGAAAAGATAATTCTTCATCAATAAACATTTTTATATTACAAACATATGGGTTAAAAATACTATAATTCTTCCAAAGTAATCCCATCATTAATACATTTAAGAATATCATCATCCATTGATCCAACATAACCCTTTAATTCCTAAAATGTAGACAACTTAATCATCAAGCATTCTTCACAATCCTTTATCCATGTTATTTCATCTTATTATTTTTTACTTCTTTCTTAAAAACAAAATCAGGAATAATGTCCTAAGATTTCAATAATGTCAAAACATTAGCTAACAAATAATTCATACCATTCATAGTTCATTATCAGTTTCCTTATCCTCAATTGGAATGGAATTAGGTATTGGTAAACATATATTTGTACAGTCATTTTGATCCCATTCCCAAACCTTCTTTGTAGGACATATATTTTCATAATGACCATGCACACCACATTTAAAAAATTCGATTGATACCTCTGAAAGAACTTATTTCTTTCTCCTAGAGTCAACCAGATGCTTTATTTTTCCATGGCAGGTTATTTCTTTATGTCCATCATTACCAAATCTATAACATCTTCCCGTACCTTTGAATCATTTTCCTAGGTATTTATTTCCACATCTTTGACACATAGGTTTCTAAATATACATACATATATGATTATTACCTGAACATCCATAGGGATTTATTTCTCGTAAATATGATGCCTTATAAAAATAACCAAGGTTAAAATGGTCAATAATGACTCAAGATAGTTGGTTAAGCATACCCACAAGAGTTCAAATTGAATCTAAAATTTCATTCAGTTGCTTATTTAGAAACCCACAACAGTTTTCTTTCACATCCATTATTACTTTGGTACCTACTAGATCTATCCATTTACTAAAACCAAAAAGGTCAGTGTGAGTATATTAGTAAAATCATTATATATTATCTTATGATGAAGGTAAACACTAAGATATAATTATTAATGTTATCTTAAACTCATTGAATTTATCTAAAATAATTATGACTCTTTCTAATATGCTAACCATTATTGTTATTTCACTTATACTTAAATAACAACCTAACATTTAATGTTATCTAAACTGACCTCTGAAACCGAATTTAAGGTCCCAAACATAAACATTACATAATCATTAGTTCTATTAAGAATTTACATTGAGGATATTTTCATGTTTATAATTTTAGAGAAATATTTCATAACTATAACAATTATATCTCAAAAATTACAAAGTAGAAATTTCTAATTTATCCATTTCTTGCACAATAATAAAACTCCTTAAAGAAAAAAAGAATTATTTTCTTGATAAAAATCTTCATGAATTATTCCTTTCTCTTTTTATTTCTTATATCCTATGAAAAAGATTTAAAAAATATGGGACGAGCATTAAAATATCAGTAAGGGATAATAAAATAAGGAAAGAAAACATTAGTCCATGAATACATAAAAATAAAATAAATCATAATTTTCAATCATAAAACATATGATATTTAACATAACTCATGAAATAATTTGATTTAGGAATAACACATAGAAATCATAAATCATAAATGTAGCTTGTTACATCCATAACATGTTTACATGGTAACTTTCACAGCTACATAGGGAGTTACATTTGGACTATCCATCGTAGTATATTCCGTAAATCTCTTAGGAGAAACATTAAAGTTTTCCTCCATCTCGTTACCCAAGGAATTGGAGAGCTATCTCAGTCTCACCCACCCTTGTTTTATCAAGGAACCTATCGTATATGTAAATAATTCCCATGAACCATAACATATACATAACACATAAAAAAGCCTAAAGGAAATAAAACATTTCTACATTTTAATCTCAACATACCATTTCAAGATATTGGAATATTCAATTCATTCCCAAACCATTGTCTATACCAAAATATGTAAAAAAGGGAAAATGGTATATATTTTCCTATTAAAAAACATTATGGATTGTTAAGGAGAAAAATATCAAATAATGCTCATGGCGGCATAATGTTCGTTGTCACCGCTTACGTTAAGAAGAAACATTCCCTCTGTCATTTAGTAAAAATATTCATAAAACAAAAGATTCATTTTGTAATCTGTTGAATGAAATTAAAATAAAAAGGCTATAATTATACACCGTATAAAATAAGTTCATGTATAAACCCAAATATTCCTCAATGAAGAGAGATTGAAATGAAATCCCTTAAAAAGAACGTTTTATAAATAAAATATATCGATTATGTGTATTAACTATAAGTAAACATAAATACACTATAAATAAATGATAAGAAGTCAAAATTTATTTCTCACCTAATCATACAAATACATATTCAATAAGTATAAGATCATCCCAATTAATGAAAATTGGGTTAAGAAGTTCCCATACCTTGAGTCTGACTCGTCACGTATGTTCTTTGTTTTTCCTAAAAAATAAACATAAGTTAATTTATACTTTCATCAGATTTTTTTCAAGTTTATTATTCCTTTTATATCACTTATTACCAAATTATAAACATTACATAATTATTTATGTTAATATCAGTAGTTTTGTCGATATTCGGTACTTGAGTCAAAAATGAACTTGTTTTGAGGTAAATTGTCCATGTAGTCAAAAGTAAATCATCTACATAATGATATTAATTATTCATATAGCTTATAAATTATATATATGTATTTATAATAGTACATAACATTTGTAGATAAGAAATTAAATGAACTATTCATGGAGACGGTTAGTTGTACGTACACGTGAACTCTACATTCATTTCTTTTTCATTTTTAAAAGAATGAGAACTAAATGATACATGGGTATATTATAATTCCAGTATAATATCATATTTTATATACGTTACATAATTTCATTAATTTCATTTTTATATATTCAATTTATGGCATAAAATAGTCATATCACTTTGTGGGGGTAGTAGTCTGCACTTACTCAAATGAAATTATCGTATTTACACATTATAGAAAGAATAAAGGCATGATTAAAATAAAAAACATAATCCTAGAGATAATATAAATATAATATATATAATATATAAATATAGTATCATCATAATGTCCACCATGAGAGGTGGTAGGAGAAAAGTTAACAATCATCATTTCCTGAGGCAATAGTTCACTGTACATAGAAACATTATGTTCGTATCCATTAGGTCGAGGTGTGTGTAAGTGCAGTTCAAATCCTTATCATAAAAAAATCCAATTATTTTTAGGATACTGTATTTTTATTTAATATAATAAAAATAATTGAATAGGGAGTGGATAAGGAAAATAAAGGAAAGGAAATTGAGAGAAGACGTTTCCTCTAAATCAGGTAACTTCTTTTGATTTGAGCCCAAATGATTTTCTTGAATTCCCTTATACCCAAGTTAAAGATTCTAGGTGGAAGGGAGGGATGTTGTGAGATTATTTGGGTAGAATTTGAATGATCCAAGGGGTTTGAGCAGTGTGATTAATGTGTATAGTTTGTGGCCTTTTATAAGAGGGAGGAGGAGCACTTCAGGAATGTCTAGAAAGTTTAATTTATTACAAGTTCAATTTCGATTACAAATGAGTAAAAATTTAGTTATTTTGAATATAACATTAATATAGGTCTTAATAAAATAATTCCACAAGAATTATACATGTTATGGAAATTTTTTAATCCTTATATTTTTATTTAACCTTTTTTTACTCTTACCGTTTTAACAAGCATTTAACACTTTGAGAATCAAAATAATTACCAAAACATGAAAAATTTCCAATTAAAGAGTCATTAATTAAATTTAATACTTATCACAACCATTTGGATGTATATTAATTTGTTATTAATTTAATATAATTTAATAAAAAATTGTATATTTTATGTTATGAATTATGTCAATTTTGGACAGTATTCATACATGACTTTTCTAAAAATTTATAACATGATTCCTTCGAACCAGAAGTATTAAATCCAACCTAATATTTAAATATCATCCATATAATTCTAGGATAAAATAAAATAACTAAATAACATTTATTTTAATATTCATAATATCATTCATTCAAATCCTTTATTAATGAACCAATCATTGCATCATCATTGTGTCATAATTAAATTTATTTATTTAATGTATAAAAATTATAAATAAAACATCATGATGTAGGAAATAATTTTATATTTATAATTACTATTTATATTCAAAAAGATGAATTCTATATCCCCATATAAAAATTGTTTTAGTAAAAGATACATGTTTATGTCATATTGTTGTTTAATTTAAATTAATTATTATAAAATGTCATTTTCACATCCAAGTAGATCCATTTGATCCCAAAATCCACCGAATGATTCCCATGGTCATACATATCTAATAAAATAGGATTATTACATGTGTTAAGGTAGTTTAATATTATTTTAATATTATTTATACCCTTATTTTTCATATTTACCCTTTTACCATGGTAAATAAAATAATTACTGACGTTACTACTCACTATGTCCCAAAATAAATGGTACCTATTTCTATAATTTTAAACATCGGAATATAAATGTGGAATCCATTTTTTCAAATTTGAAACATAGAAGTTTCATTAATTAATTTAAAATTAATTTCCATTGTTATTACAAAAACAAAGTGTTTTAAAGAAATAATAACTATCAAAAGATTGACATGTGTTTATGTCCAATTTAAAATTTAAATTACTTAAAATGACCAAAATGGGATTAAATTATAAAATTATAATCCAATTAAACTTTAAAATGAATTAAAGGTACAATATATCTATATAAATTAATTAGATGAAAAATCATTTTTGAATTAAAATGCAGTATTTTTCACTATTCATTAAAAAATGAATTTGATGAGAAAAATACCAAAATGTTAAACAAAGTAAATTTTGATTTTCTTATTATAAAGAAGAAAATTATTTTTTCAAATATAACATAAAAAAGTGAAAAAAAATAGATTTAAAAAGGGTTTTCCATCAAACGGTGATAAAACTGCCTTTTTAGATAAACATTTCTTTGATATGAAAATTTGAATTTGTTCTTAAATCATATCTAGAAAACATATAAGATGAATTTGAAAATTTTCATTGAATATATAACATGTATTTTTAATTAAATAAAAATCCATAAATAGCGATATGATTTTATAAACAAAATTATTTTCTTTTAATTAGGAATTAAAAACACATCCTTTATATTCAATTGGTTTTTATTTCCATTTATAAAAAACTTTGTAACTAATGAATCATAATTTATAAATTTGTAAAACATACTTCAAAATTCATGTGATACTATTCATTCCCTTTATTCCAACGTCTTAGCAATAACTACCATTTAAAATAATAATATTATTGTTACTTAAAGTTGTGTACAACATAATATTTTAGAGAAACGCATTGTTACCTATCGAGTGCGCTGCCAGAAAAATAATCCCCTTTAACATAAATTTAGTGTCTTTTTAAAAATATTAATATAAAGGGAAAAGTATTATTCAATAAATACCTGGGTCATTATAATCAAAGTGATGAATACACGTATCGTCAAACAATGTATTACCGAACACAATTTACCTAAAAAGATTACTCCACACGATGACTAGTAAACGCATACCACGCTCCTTGGGTTATAAGGTGTACATAAATAAGAGGTGGGTGTGGTTTTATTTTCACTTTAGTATCATTAAAAGATCATCTCATTAAAATTGTGAAAAATCCTCTATGAATCCTTCTAGAATCTTTTAACATATAGTCCTTTTGAGATTCATCCATAATAATTACACTATACAAGAGATGATGAAGAGTTGGTCAAAGTTTCATTATTTTAGTTTTTAGCAAAATAAATGAAATGATATCATAATGTTACTATAATATCTCCTCACATCAGCGTGTCAAGCCTGATGATAACATGGTTCCACAACTTTAAATCAATATCCACACGTTGTCGAGTGATAATTCCAATCGAACTACTAAACATGGCCTTGTTGGGGATAACATGTTGGCCCCAAATATTCCACCTGACATTTTATTTGATGCCTTTCTATTTTCCTTAAGGATTTTTTCTGACACCATCAAACTATGACGCTCTTGTTTTTTATATGCTACCACTATTTCATTTCCTACCATTTCCTCAGCTTCAACTTCATCAATATGTTCCTATGGAGCACTAGACTTGAAATGTGTAGATGATATTTGTACCTCTACACTAAGAGTAGAAACAACAATAAGTTGAGAAACCTGTTGGTCCTCTATAATTTGAGAAACAATAGGTTGAGAGACATGTTTTTTCTCTGCACTAATAGTAGAAGTGGGTTGAGAGGCCTGTTATGCCTTGGGATTGGGAGTATCATCACGTACAGAAGTCAGTATATGTAGATGTGGTTTAACATTTAATTTATAAAACATAAATTCAGCAACAAATGTATAATAACAATAGGTAATGTGATATATATTACAAAAAACAATATTATAGAATTATTTTTTAAAATGATGATGGGATTTGATCCCTTTATTGAAAATTCAAATCCCTTCATTATGGTCCCCTATGACATAAAACATTCCATCTACATTGGGACCGTTGCAAAATGATTGTGACGTCCAATCGAAAGGGTCATCATCTGTTGAATTTTCATCTCACCCTTTAGTGGTTTTGGTTGATAAGAGAACAATTTCACACTTTTGGTTTGCACAATCTATAACACAAAATACTTGTTCTACCTGGGATTCCATTATAAATGGTTCATATTTGTAGCGTTCCTTCCTAAAATTAACTTTCATGAATCACAACTCATCTCTTGTGACAACACTCCTATTATCAACCCACTTGCATAGAAAAATCATCACTTTGATGTTTATATAATCCAACTCCCAAATTTTTTGATGATTCCAAAGTATGAGATATTCACATAAATTGGATTTTTTTCCTCATCACTTCAAACATGAATCTCTTCTTCCACAAGTGTAACTCCACTATTCTATATGATATTATCTTCATCATGTTCATTAGTATATAATGTATAACCATCAATTAGACAAGAATTATAAGATAATACATACATACATGGTCAATCGGCTAGCCATCAAGTCATTCTGAAATTGAGTCCATATTTTCATCTAACTCTTTAAATATATGGTCCCAAAACAATCCTATAAACTATTGATTATGTGTATTTGAAATCCATTTTTTCCATTATGTATTAAAATGCCTAAAAATTTCATTGTGGGTTTCCACATATGGGTCATCCTCCAAACTATTTTGGAAAACATAAAGGTGAGCCTACTCCCGATAAGTAATATTGATTGTGACAACCTATCTTCCAAAAATTCCTTCACCCACAAGCTGCCCAGTGTGATGAGATTTTGGTTTACCAATTATTTCTACCCCAGACAAGTATTTAGTATAGAATTCAACAAATTCCTCAACAATATATCACTCCACAATAAAACCCTCTGGCCGACATTGATTTTTGACATACCCTTTCAAAATCATCATATATCGTTCAATGGGGTACATCCATCTATAGTTTACCTGACCACATAGTCAAATATCCCTCACCAAGTGAACCATCAAATGAACCATCATATCAAATAATGTTTAAATGCCACGTCCATTTACTTGAAGTCTCCTTACTTCCATATAGATTCCTATACATTACAATGATTGGAATGTACCATACAACTATCCTAGGACCGGATTCATATTTCTTGTATCAGGAAGCACCAAAATTTTTGAATTATCTAAGTGATTTGTGGTATTTGAGAAACATTATAAACTCATTCAATAAGGTGTGTATTCATTTATAGATCATACCCATCGATCATAACATTCATTTTGCATCATATGTTCGTCTTGGGAGCTCATTACCTTCTGGGATAATGTCATTCAAGAGAGAAGGTAATTTTGTAAAACATGCATCACTCCATCCATTTCCTGGTTTCAAATTATACACCTTGAGTATGGCTAACAATGTTGTATATTTAGTTCATCCACCATAAAAATGTGACCTTTCACAACTCATTAACTTCTCAAAAAAATTTGGAAAATCACTAAGTTCATCTTTAACTGTCCTTTCCATTTATTCAATACAATATTCATCATCATTAAGATATATAATAACATCCCTAATATGGTCTTCTTCATTGTCCACACTTTTAATAATATCAGATTATCCATAAAGTGCACTGTTATCCCAACCACTACCTTCATTCTCTTTACCCCGTGTTTACTCCAACATTTATAACTTCGATCTATTACGTGACAGATAAAGTGTCCTTCCAACTCCTATGGTCTATATTGTCTTGAATAACAACAATGTAAACACAGAAAAAGTATTTGATAAGGGTCATATGCACGATTGTTGATGCTCCTTTCCTTCACAGAGTCTAAATGAATGAAAAGGGAAATACCTTAACACAAAGTGATTCATCCTTTGAAGAAATATCAAAAATTGACAAAGGCATGAACAAAGACATGCTTCAGTATGGGCCACACAAGTTCCAAGAAGGTCATGAAGGTATACCTGCGTGCCACATATTGGGTGTGCAGGTGACCTGCGCGTTGTATCTTATTTTCTCCAAGGGTCTACAGCAGCCTGTAAATACCCCTTGTGGGCCCCCCATTTCGAAGATGGAAAAATTCAGAAACTCAGATTTCAGCTCTCGGTGCCCAAGTCTCTTCTCGAAGCCTTCCAAACACTTATAAGGTAATTTCTTACCTAGAACGGAAGATCTAAACAGTGGGAACAAGGACTTAGTGTTGAAATTCATCAACACCTGTGTGCATAAGTGTCTAACCCTTAAGGGAAATGAAGACACTTGTGCGCCGCCTTATCCCTTCAACAGAACCCGCACGCCACTCATTTAAATGTATTTAGGGTTAATACTAAGGGCTTGAGCCAAGCGTCACCCAAGTATTACCCTATGGGTTAACCGTCGCGTAGGTACCTCTGTGTCGTGTAGGTATACTTGGACGGCCAGGACCTGCGCGCCCCAATAGGACTTGCGCGCCTACTTCATTTTGGGTGCCACTCATGCCTATTCACCTCTCTTATTCAAATCCGCCTCTCCTATTCAGGATTCAGCCTTCAGAACCTTCTTCAAAGCTATATATGGCACGGTTCCTTTGTTGGCTTCCTTATTAGAAAGGAATTCTGTGGAACATATCTTAAATCCTAGTGATTTACATATCTTAATGTCACTAAGGTTAGATATTTCATTCATTCAACCTCATCCTTTAAGATGAGAGGATCTTTAACTTGGGCCTCCTTCTCAAGAGTAAGTCCCAATATAAAATTCCCAAATATGGGCATCCTCCTCAAGAGTAAGACCCAAGTTCCAAATTCCCTTAACCTGGGCCTCCTTTTCAGGAGTAAGCCCTAGTCTTCAAGTTCCAAAATATGGGAATCCATCTCATGAGTAAGCCCTAAGTTAAGTATCCATATCTCGATAAAGCACATATACCTTTATGGACCTTGTTCCCGGGTTTCTTCCATGAAGTAAATCCCAATCCTCATCTATCTAGACAATCATACATACATAAGCCCCACATTATTTCTTCCGATTGCATATTTCAGGGCACAATTTCCAGGTTTTACCAGTAACTCTTGTTTCTCACACCGAGGGTGACTCACGTGAGCTTAGAGCATAAAAGTAATTATCACATCTTTCTTTGAGCCATCAATCATACATAAACCTCATACTTCTTTACTCGAACTATGTGGGTTCTGATTTCTTTTCTAAATAAGGATACGTAGGTAGCCCGTCTGCGGGTATGATCCCAACTCTAAAATAATCCATGTCCTTCTGAATGACAATAAACTTCAAGTGCCCCACTGAGTGGCTTTAAAACCAGTATAGTTATCATAATGACCAAGAGATTACTATATAATGTGTTGAAGGATACCATTGAACAAAAATATCTAACAAATATAGATGATTATCTATCGATGAAGAACCTCGAAAACATATAAAAGATTCTCTAAATCTCCTTCATGTTAATCATTGATTGTTAGATCTAAAGGAAATCTCATTTTCATTATTGGTAATTTAGTAAGGATTCAGGAACATAACTTAAATCTATAAAGAGAGTCCCAGAGTAGACAATAATTTCCCCAAAAAAGGTGTGATGAGTCCGACCTCCCATCCTCTTGACCAAGGAAAATTCTTAAGCCTCATTGGTTCACAACTAATGAACACCTACCTTTGGAAAGTATGTCTAAATGGATATAGAATCATTGGATGTTTCTGGTTCTACGAAAAAACCCGTTAGAAACTATTACACCCGAGACTTTTATGTTATATAAATCATCAAAGGAATCTTTTTCTACACAATACTTGCTTGGCTTGCTTTACACGAAATCGCGACCTTCCTCGATAGCTTGCGTCGTACGCAATACCGAGTTTCACTAAACAACGATACGCTATTAAAATATTATTAAAACTAGCCATTACGAATAGTAATAACCACTTTTTGAAATTTTATAAATTTTATTTTTCAAAATGGACTTCATTTTTGGATTCGGAATATCGAAATTATCCTAGGGTGAAATTTTGGTATTTTTCTGAAAACTTTCAATTTTTGATGAATAGTGAAACCACTAAGTGGTAGTTAAAAAACTGAATTTTTCATAAAACTTAATTTTACCGCTTCTGTGAGTGGAATTTCAAAAATCCGAGAGACACGGTTGATGTCAGTAAGTAAAATGTGGTTCAATGAGATGAAAATAATTTTTTGGTGAATAGTAACTTTTTACTTTTTTTACCACGGTTAAAAGTAAATAGGGTAATTAAGGGTAAAGATGATATTATTATTACCCTAACACATGTCCTAATTCTATTGGACAAGTTTAATTCGACCAAAAACAAACTTAGGAATAAAATATGACCATTTAGGCCCACTTGGATTAGATTAGGACATTTATTATTAATTTATTTAAAGAAGGGTTAAAATAGTTAAAATCAAAGTTTAATAAGTAAATCATTTTTAATATGGGGTTATACATAAGATAAATTCGACTATAAATATTCATTAGAAAGATAAAACGATTTCCTACATAATGGTATTTTATTTGTAATTTTTAGACATTAAATAATTTAATTTATTTATGACACAACGATGATGCAGTAATTATCTTATTAATGAAATATTGACATAATTTATGTTATAAATGCCCAAATAAATATAATTTGAGACTTTTTATGAATTCCAATAATTTTCTAGGTTAATATAACATGTTAGTATTGATTTAATTAACTTGGTTAGAACTAATAATTCTGTTATGATTTTCACAAAAATCAATTACTAAATAATGTCAAAATTGACATAATATAGTTTTTAAAACAAATATTATATTAGTAATTGTTATTTTATTCCTAAAAATATAAGGTTCGGCCAAATGACTTCTATAAGGTTATATATATTAATAATAAACAACTTGGGGTTCGTTTGGCTGCTTATAGTAAGTTTATTAACCATATAGTATAAGAACACAAGAAGACACGATAAAAGTAAACTTATTTAACTTAATGTTAAATCTAAATGATAAGGTTAAAATAGGAACCTAAACTTGTCTAAATTCTATTGTATGAGAGGATTTCGACCCATCCCCACCTTAGCTTAGAAATATATCAATTTGTAGATATTTAAAACCGAACTTGACTTTATAATAAAATAATATTTTTAGTTTTCCCAAAGGTGCCCCTCTCCTCCCTTATAAAAGGGCACCTCATCCCCCTCTTCCTCACACCACTTTGAGCCTTCAAGCTCGGCCAACCCCTACCAATTCCTCATCTCCACTTCCCTAGAGACATCCTAGAGGTCCTGGTCTTCTTCAATGACCAAATTTAGTGCCCTAAAAGAAGTTCTCAAAGAAGCACTTCAAAGAAGAGGTAATGTTCGTTACCGATTCTTTCATCATTATTTCTTCTTCCACTTATTCTTCTTTAGTTGTTTCATTATGAAGTAATAACATCAGTATCACTCATATACTGATATGTTATTATAAGTATGAAACAACCCTATTTCACCATCTATCCATCCTACGGAAAAAGAAATCACCGCGTGTGCGTACGTACGGAATACCGTCTCCACGCCGTGGTGTAATCTATTTTCCACCACCACCTTACTTGGATGGGTATAATGGTTTAAATAATGACTATATATGACTATTATAAAGTTATACTGATTCTTAAATATTATACATACATTCCAATACAATTCCACGATCATAGGAACGATATCATCACTCGTGCGTACGTACGGAATACCGTCTCCACGATGTGATGCGACTCGTTCTACATGATCTTCATTTCATAATGATTATATAAATGAATTGAATGAATGAATATGATATATATTACACTAATACCATTCTGTAAATGAGGTATCTATATCCTAAAGATAAGAATATGAATTTATTCGACAAGACACGCATAAGAACAAAAAGTTATAAACACCCGAAAAACAAGTAGCAATGAAATATTACTACTAAGAAACTAAGAATATGACCATATATGATATCATAAAAATAAGTATGATTCTAGAATAACTCAATAACATTATTTAAATCATTATACAGGAGGTTCGGACACTTACGAAGCAAAAAGGACCTAAGGTAAGGGAAATATCACAATATCATTTTTATCCGAGATTGTTTATACTTTAGTATTTACTAGGGTGTATTTTATCATCCACATCCATGTTTCCTCAATATGTAATATTATTTCCATCCACCTACAATTGTTTAAATCCTATTTTACCCTTCGGTGAGTTTTTAGTAAAAGATATGAAAGGAATCTTTTGTCGTTTTTCGTACGAGGTACTTTTTTGGCTTTTCCGACAAAAGTACGAGAAGAATGTTTTTTTTAACTCATACGGCATGAATGGATTTTTAAAAAATTATTTCCAAGAAGCTTCCTTTACAAGTTTTCAAGTTTATTTTTAATAAACTTCTTTTTGTTTATGATTGTACGACATGTTAAGAAAGGAAAAGTGTTTTTGAAGAATAAAGGATATTTTCCTCAAGAATGGAGTTCAAGTGTTTTATCAAAATTATTTTCCATCTAAGATAACAAAGGGTTCTATTTTTATCCCTATTCTTAAATTTATTTGATTATGTTGTGATGGAATTATTTTTATTAATTCCTTTATCTTATATGAATTGTTTTATGATGTCATGATGTTTAAGATTCCCATTTTTATTACATGGGTTATGCTATGATGTATGGTTTATTATTTTTTGGCACACATAATAATGGTATCATTATGAGATGGGTGGGACCTATATCTCCCTCCAATGCATTGGGTAAAGATTTTATATCTCATGAGATAGACATGGCTGGAATGGTAGGTTATACCGGTTCAGTGAAATAGGACTGAAACGAGGGTGACTCGGTTCCGAAAGGGACTTTGTCCACTAAGATAGTCTTGGAAATGAGTCTTGACTAACAAGAAATGATTCTCTATGATTATGTGTGTATGCCACAAAGTTTCATTTTTTAGGTTACGCTTATTGTGATTACATTTCACTAGCATGATTTACCCCATGTTATGAAATTATGATCTCTTTTGCAGGTTAAGATTTCCAAAAGTTATGTGCTTATGTATATGATGTGATTGATATTTCTTTTGTTTACCCTTACTGAGCATTTGAGCTCACCCTTTTGTATGTTTTCTTTCCCCAGGTTAGGAAGAAGGTTATTAAGTAAGATATGCCAAAACGGACTATAGATATGATGAAATAAATGGGAGATAGTGTAGACGCTTTATGAACCAGTTGTTTATGTTTCCCAGTTTCTAAAGACACTATACCTATACAGTCCTTTCGTGGTTTTGGTATATGTTGTAATAAGTATGCTTCAATTTTGAAGTATTAACAATGTATGTAAAGTATGAGTCGTTATAGTTGGTATCAGAGGAAAGGTATAGTCAACCTTTGGAAACTAGGATGTGAAAGCCTTAGTAAGAACCCTAAGGATAAGTCTAAGCATAGAACACAATCTTAGTGTTTTATAAATGGCCATGAATAACCTAGGATAAGACCTTAAGTGTGAAATTTTATTCTTGATTATGTGGTTTTCCTATTATAATTAGTGTTTCTCACACTATTCTTCTTGGTTTTAGTCAATGCCTGGAACCCGAAGGAATCGTGTTAATGCGGAATGCGACGGGCAATGCAATGATTGTCCCCCTGAGCAACCAAACGTTATGGGAGCTGGAATGCAACATCTTGTAGCCATGCTCACACAACTTTCTCAAGCTATGAATAATGCAGGACTTCCAAACGAGCAAAGGAAGGAGCAACATTCTGTTGAATCCTTCATGAGACAGCGTCCACCTTCTTTCAGCGGGTCTACTGATCCATTAGTTGCTGAAAAATGGATTAGTACTACTGAAAAGATATTTTCAGTTCTTTAATGTTCTGAACATGATAAAGTCATCCTAGCAGTGTATCGTTTGGAAGGAGATGATGATCAATGGCGGAATCTTATTAAGAATACGAGGCAAAGGGATGAAATTGAGTCCATGGAATGGGATGAGTTCAAGAACTTATTTTTCAATAATTACTTCCCTCGTATTCTCCGAAAAAAGATGGAGAAAGAGTTTCTTGAACTGAAGCAAAAGGATGATGAATCTGTTGGTACCTATGAAGCAAATTTTACAAGACTTGCAAGGTACGCTTCTGGTATTATTATCCAACCTGAGAGTAAGATCGATCAATTCTTTAGTGGCTTAAAACCAAGTCTTCGAAGGGCGTTAGCCATAAAAGACTTCTATAGCTACGAGGAAATCGTTCGATGTGCTGTCAAAGTCGAGATGGAGATTGGAGTAACCCATCAGTCATATGGGTTTGATAAGGAGAGGAAAATGGAATTCAAAGGAAAATCTAAAGAGCACACTGAAAAGAAGATGAGCTTTCCCTTATGCTCAAAGTGTGGAAAGAAACATGGAGGGAGTTGTCTTAAAGGGACAAGTAAATGTTTCAAATGTGGAAAGGAAGGTCATCGGGAATTTGAATGCCGCAATGATGGGAAGAAGATGTATAATGATGCAAACAAAGGAAGGGATACACAGAATGAACCTACTACACTTCAATGTTTCAAGTGCAAGGAGATGGGACATTATGCCAATAAATGCCCTAATCCAAGGGTTGATGATGATGGTCGACATCAAAAAACTCTTAAGGCTAAAGACAAAGGAAAATCACATGCAATTTCTATCACCAATGTGGAGTACGATAATGATGTGGTGAAAGGTACACTTACCATCCACTCTAAAGTAGCAAATGTTTTATTTGATTCTGGATCCACCCACTCCTTTATTTCTGAAGAATTTTCTAAGGGTATCACCATATTACCTCAACAATTAGATGTTGAGTTAGCTGTGACAACACCTAATGGCACAACAGTCGCATCAAAAGTTTATAATTCTTCTCCGATTGAAGTTTGTGGGAAAGTGCTTCCTGCAAATCTTGTGATCCTTCCTATAGTGTAATTTGATGTGATTCTTGGCATGGATTGGCTTTCTTTATATGGAGCTCATATCAATTGCCAAAGAAGGGAAGTCACATTTCATATTCCAGATCAATCTATGATCGTCTATCGATGCAAGTATGAACATAACTTTCCAGTGGAAATTTCATCCATTTTCTGGGTATTGATTCCACTAAATGAAGGTTATTTATCTCAAATGGTTGGTGAGAAACTCACGATTAAGAATATTCCCATTGTACGGGAGTTTGATGATGTCTTTCTGGAGGAATTACCGGGTCTTCCACCAAATCGTGAAGTTGAGTTTTCAATAGAACTCGTACCAGGTGCTTTGCCTATTTCAAAGACACCTTATAGAATGGCCCCAATTGAGTTGCAGTAATTGAAGAAGCAACTCCAAGAGAATCTTGATAAGGGATTCATACGCCCTAGTGCGTCACCTTGGGGAGAACCTATTCTATTTGTTAAGAAGAAAGATGGATCAATGAGACTCTGCATTGATTACCGAGAACTTAACAAGATCACTATCAAGAACAAATATCCTCTCCCATGCATTGATGACTTATTTGACCAACTACACGGAGCTCAATACTTTTCCAAGATTGATCTTTGTTCAGGGTATCATCAATTAAGGGTCAAAAGGGAGGATATACCAAAGATGACTTTCCGTACAAGGTATGGACACTATGAATTTATAGTGATGCCATTTGGTCTTACTAATGTCCCTCCTATCTTCATGGATCTGATGAATAGAGTCTTTAGAGACTATCTTGATCAATTTGTGGTAGTCTTTATAGACGATATTCTTGTCTATTCAAAGAGCAAGGAAGAGCATCAAGATCACTTGAGAATTATATTGAAGACCCTGAGAAAGGAGAAGATTTATGCCAAATTTACCAAGTGTGAATTTTGGCTTAAAAAAGTTGCATTTTTGGGTCATATAATATCAAAAGAGGGGATATCTGTGGATCCAGCAAAAACAGAGGTTATCGAAAGATGGTCGAGACCAAGAACAGTAACTGAGATCCGAAGTTTCCTTGGTTTGGCTGGATATTATCGACGTTTTGTGAAAGATTTTTCACGATTATCTAATCCACTCACAAAGTTGACTCGGAAAGGAGTTAAGTTTGTCTAGCCGGAGGAATTTGGAGAGAATTTCAAGGAGTTGAAAATAAGTTTATCCAGTGCACATGTGCTCACACTGCCTTGTAGTGGAGAAAGGTTTGTGATCTACAGTGATGCATCCAAGAAGGGATTGGGGTGTGTTCTTATGCAAAATGATATGGTGATAGCTTATGCCTCACGACAGTTGAAAATACATGAGCAAAATTACCCAACTCATGATTTGGAGTTAGCTGCGGTAATATTTGCATTAAAGATTTGGAGGAATTACCTTTATGGTGAAAGGTGTGATATTTATACTGATCATAAAAGTTTAAAGTATATTTTCACACAAAAGGAGCTGAATATGCGCCAAAGAAGATGGTTGGAGCTGATTAAGGATTATGACTGCTCAATCCATTACCACCCTAGGAAAGCAAACAAGGTGGCAGATGCATTAAGTCGACAAGACCATGCTAGTTTATCCATGATGAGGATCACAAAAGATCCAATAATTATGGATTTACAAAGGATGGATCTTGGAATTATAATGGAAGGGGAAAAATCTTATCTTTCTCAAATAAATGTTCAACCATCTATACATGTGAAGATTAAAAAGGAACAGAAAGAAGATAACTAGTTACAAAAGAAGGTGAGAAAAGTTCCTGAATTCAACCTTGATTGTGATGGGATAATAAAGTTCAGGAATCGGGTTTGTGTTCCTCCCATCCCTGAATTAAAGAAGGAGCTGCTGGATGAGGCTCATAGTTCTTCATTCTCTATTCATCCTGGAAGCACGAAGATGTATAGGGACCTGAAAGAGTACTTCTGGTGGGATGGAATGAAAAGACATGTTGCTGAATATGTCTCTCGATGCTTGGTTTGTCAACAAGTTAAAGCTGAGAGACAGAAGTCTAAGGGGATGTTACAACCATTACCCATACCCGAATGGAAATGGGAAAACATCACTATGGACTTTGTCACAGGACTTCCTAAAACATCCAAAGGCAATAATGTTATCTGGGTCATAGTTGATCGTCTTACCAAGTTTGCACACATCATTGTTATTAGAGAGGATTTCTCTCTGGATCAGCTTTCCAGGATATATGTAAAGGAAGTGGTAAGATTGCATGGAGTACCACTTTCTATTATATCTGATCGGGATCCGAGATTTACCTTGAAGTTCTGGAGAAGTCTTCAGCATACTCTGGATACAGAGTTGAGTTTCAGCACTGCTTATCATCCTCAGACAGATGTTCAGTCTGAGAGAACAATTCAAACTCTAGAAGATATGTTGAGAGCTTGCTCTATGGATTTCAAAGGTGGTTGGGATCAACACCTACCTTTGGTGGAATTTTCTTATAATAATAGCTTTCACTCCAGTATTCAGATGGCTCCTTTTGAAGCTCTCTATGGAAAGAAATGCAGGACTCCAACTTTCTGGGATGAAGTTGGGGAAAGAAATCTATTAGGACCTGATCTCGTTGATGAAATGGCAGAAAAGGTCAGATCTATTCAACAACACATAAGAGCAGCTCAGAGTCGACAGAAAAGTTATGCCGACAACCGAAGAAAAGACCTAGAGTTTGAATTGGGTGATAAAGTGTTCTTACGAATATCTCCCTAGAAGAGGGTTATGAGATTTTGAAAGAAGGGGAAGTTGAGCCCTAGATATGTCGGTCCTTTCGAAATACTGGATCGTGTTGGGAAGGTAGCTTACCGATTGGTGCTTCCACTGAATCTCTCTCAAGTTCACGATGTGTTCCATGTATCTCTCCTGAGAAAGTACATACCTGATCCTTGACATGTACTCAGCTCAGAAGTTGTACCGCTGGAGCAAGATCTTTCTTATGAAGAACAACTGATAGAGATTCTGGATCGTAGCAAAAAAGTCCTACGAAACAAGACCACTCGATTGGTGAAAGTTTTATGGAGGAACCACCAATTAGAAGAAGATACATGGGAGCTTGAGGATATGATGAGGGAGAGGTATCCTCATCTGTTTGTTACAAAGTGACGAATTTCGAGGGTGAAATTCATTTTAAGGGGGGTAGAATGTTACACCCGAGACTTTTATGTTATATAAATCATCAAAGTAATCTTTTTCTACACAATACTTTCTTGGCTTGCTTTACACGAAATCGCGACCTTCCTCGATAGCTTGCGTCGTACGCAATACCGAGTTTCACTAAACAACGATATGCTATTAAAATATTATTAAAACTAGCCATTATGAATAGTAATAACCAATTTTTAAAATTTTTAAAATTTTATTTTTCAAAATGGACTTCATTTTTGGATTCGGAATATCGAAATTAGCCTAGGGTGAAATTTTGGTATTTTTTTGAAAAATTTCAATTTTTGATGAATAGTGAAACCACCAAGTGGTAGTTAAAAAACTGAATTTTTCATAAAACTTAATTTTACCGCTTCTGTGAGTGGAATTTCAAAAATCCGAGAGACACGGTTGATGTTAGTAAGTAAAATGTGGTTCAATGAGATAAAAATAATTTTTTGGTGAATAGTAACTTTTTACTTTTTTTACCACGGTTAAAAGTAAATAGGGTAATTAAGGGTAAAGATGATATTATTATTACCCTAACACATGTCCTAATTCTATTGGACAAGTGTAATTCGACCAAAAAAAACTTAGGAATAAAATATGACCATTTAGGCTCACTTGGATTAGATTGGGACATTTATTATTAATTTATTTAAAGAAGGGTTAAAATAGTTAAAATCAAATATTAATAAGTAAATCATTTTTAATATGGGGTTATACATAAGATAAATTAGACTATAAATATTCATTTGAAATATAAAAAAATTTCCCACATAATGGTATTTTATTTGTAATTTTTAGAGATTAAATAATTTAATTTATTTATGACACAACGATGATGCAGAAATTGTCTTATTAATGAAATATTGACATAATTGATGTTATAAATGCCCAAATAAATATAATTTGAGACCTTTTATGAATTACACTAATTTTCTAGGTTAATATGAAATGTTAGTATTGATTTAATTAACTTTTTTTGAACTAATAATTCTTTTATTATTTTCACAAAAATCAATTACTAAATAGTGTCAAAATTGACATAAAATGGTTTTTAAAACAAATATTATATTAGTAATTGTTATTTTATTCCTAAAAATCTAATTTTCGTCCAAATGACTTAGATAAGGTTATATATATTAATAATAAACAACTTGGGGTTAGTTTTGATGCTTATGGTAAGTTTATTAACCTTATAGTATAAGAACACAAGAAGACACGGTAAAAGTAAACTTATTTAACTTAATGTTAAATCTAAATGATAAGGTTAAAATAGGAACCTAAACTTGTCTAAATTCTATTTTATGAGATTATTTGGACTTATCCCCACCTTCTCTTCGAAATATATCAATTTTGAGCTATTTAAAACCGAACTTGACTTTATAATAAAATAATATTTTTAGTTTTCCCAGAGGTGCCCCTCTCCTCCCTTATAAAAGGGCACCTCCTCCCCCTCTTCCTCACACCCCTTTGAGCCTTCAATCTCGGCCAACCCCTGCCAATTCCTCCTCTCCACTTCCCTAGAGACATCCTATAGGTCCTGGTCTTATTCAAAGACCAATTTTAGTGCCCTAAAAGAAGGTCTCAAAGAAGCACTTCAAAGAAGAGGTAATGTCCGTTACCGATTATTTCATATTTATTTCTTCTTCCACTTCTTCTTATTTAGTTGTTTCATTATGAAGTAATAACATCAGTATCACTCATATACTGATATGTTATTATAAGTATGAAACAACCCTATTTCACCATCTATCCATCCTACGGAAAAAGAAATCATCATGCGTGCGTACGTACGGAATACCGTCTCCACGCCGTGGTGTAATCTATTTTCCACCACCACCTTACTTGGATGGGTATAATGGTGTAAATAATGACTATATATGACTATTATAAAGTGATACTGATTCTGAAATATTATACATACACTCCAATACAATTCCGCGATCATAGGAACAATATCATCACTCATGCGTACGTACGGAATACCGTCTCCGCGATGTGATGTGACTCGTTCTACATGATCTTCATATCATAATGATTATATAAATGAATTGAATGAATGAATATGATTTATATTACACTAATACCATTCTGGAAATGAGGTATCTATAACCTAAAGATAAGAATAATAATTTATTCGACAAGACACGCATAAGAACAAAAAGTTATAAACACCCGAATAACAAGTAGCAATGAAATATTACTACTATGAAACTAAGAATATGACCATATATGATATCATAAAAATAAGTATGATTATGGAATAAGTCAATAACATTATTTAAATAATTATACAGGAGGTTCGGACACTTACGAAGCAAAACGGACCAAAGGTAAGGGAAATATCACAATCTCATTTTTATCCGAGATTGTTTATACTTTAGTATTTACTGGGGTGTATTTTATCATCCACATCCATGTTTCCTCAATATGTAATATTATTTCCATCCACATAAAATTGTTTAAATCCTATTTTACCCTTCGGTGAGTTTTTAGTAAAAGATATGAAAGGAATCTTTTGTCGTTTTTCGTACGAGGTACTTTTTTGACTTTTCTGACAAAAGTACGAGAAGAATGTTTTTTTAACTTATACGGCATGAATGGATTTTTAAAACATTATTTTCAAGAAGCTTCCTTTACAAGTTTTCATGTTTATTTTTAATCAACTTCTTTTATTTTATGATTGTACGACATGTTAAGAAAGGAAAAGTGTTTTTGAAGAAGAAAGGATATTTTCCTCAAGAATGGAGTTCAAGTGTTTTATCAAAATTATTTTCCATCAAAGATAATAAAGGGTTCTGTTTTTATCCCTATTATTACATTGATTTTATTATGTTGTGATGGAATTATTTATATTAATTCCTTTATCTTATATAAATTGTTTTATGATGTAGTGATATTTAAGATTCCCATTTTTATTACATGGGTTATGCTATGATGTATGGTTTATGATTTTGTGTCACACATAAGAATGGTATCATTATGAGATGGGTGGGACCTATATCTCCCTCCAATGCATTGGGTAAAGATTTTATATCTCATGAGATAGACATGCCTGGAACGGTAGGTTATACCGGTTCAGTGAAACAGGACTGAAACGAGGGTGACTCGGTTCAGAAAGGGACTTTGTCCACTAAGATAGTCTTGGAAATGAGTCTTGACTAAAAAGAAATGATTCTCTATGATTATGTGTGTATTCCACAAAGTTTCATGTTTTAAGTTATGATTATTGTGATTACATTTCACTGCCATGATTTACCCCATGTTATGAAATTATGATCTCTTTTGCAGGTTAAGATTTCCAAAAGTTATGTGCTTATGTATATGATGTGATTGATATTTCTTTTGTTTACCCTTACTGAGCATTTGAGCTCACCCTTTTGTATGTTTTCTTTCCCCAGGTCAGGAAGAAGGTTATTAAGTAAGATATGCCAAAACGGACTATAGATATGATGAAATAAATGGGAGACAGTGTAGACGCTTTATGAACCAGTTGTTTATGTTTCCCAGTTTCTAAAGACACTATACCTATACGGTCCTTTCGTGGTTTTGTTATATGTTGTAATAAGTATGCTTCAATTTTGAAGTATTAACAATGTATGTAAAGTATGGGTCGTTATAGAAACCAATTGGATTGTTTGAACATTAAACCAATGAGGTCATCCCCAATTCCAAAGGGAAACAAAAAATGGTTAACCCGATGTGAATCCTTAACCATGTTAAAGTGATTCTTTACTTATTTATTAGGCCCCTATTTAAACTCAATGAGAGGGCCAACAAAACAATCAATAACATATGTGCTTATCCAAAAGATGTAGTGGCCGAACTTATCTTGATTGTGTCTATTATATCAAGCAGGCACTCTTTTCCAAGATCTTCTGCATTACAGAAATGGATTCTATTAATTTCACACCTGTGAATGCCTCTCCTGTGAATACCTCTACTGCTACTCCTACTGGATCGTCGTCCACTCTGAGGATGACATCACCTACTCAGCGTCTTCAATGTTGGGTATCAAATTAACTTGATAAGGAATAGCATCAACACAGTACCATTCTGACTCCGGAGGCCGCTCGACAAGCCCACCAAGTCAATAATTCACCCTGGTCGTCCGGACAGTGAAAACCAGCAATGAAGAAATAGGTGGTGCCAACCACCATCTCCAACCGTTTCGGGTCGTTATCCATGGAAAGCAATCACCAGTCCCTCCCTTAGTATTAGGAGGTGAATGAGAAGGTCACTGAAGGCCTTAATTCAAGAACACATGAGTCCTTCCCGGGGGCTCCCACCAACAATCACCATCAGAATCGTGTGGTAGTGTGCCCTCAACATGATGAGGGTGTCGTCTCCAGGCATTCGGCTCAGGTTCCTCAAACCCGAGCAGGCAAGACGAACCACCAGAGGCGACGAACAGTCAACAGTGAGCATGTTGTTATCTCTGCCATTTCTGGAGAAGTCCACCAACCTAACTTGGTGGTAAGAAACGAGCGGGCATACACACCGGTCCATTTTAATTCTGTTGTCCAGCATACTCGTCTGGAAGTAGCACGCCATTCCCGCCAGGAAATTCCGTCGGAGTACTATAGAAAAGAACATACACCTATTTATAAATCATCATCTAGTCAGTAGGCTCGTCTGCCTACATACGATGAAGCCCTCCAACCCAGTGTGTTGACAACTAGTGAACAGGAACATACTCCTGCTTACACTCATCAATCCTTCCAGCATCCCCATCTTCCAGTATTGAAGGAAGATCATCGACCACGTTCGGCGGAGTTCAATCAGCACGCACATACACCTTCTAGTATTGATCAAGCCTACCAACAGACTCGTTTGGTAGAACCTGGAGAAGTCAATTGGAAAGCTCCAATGACAAACAGGAGGCATACTCAACTCTCTGCCCCCACACTTGAGTACTATCAGAATTCACTGACAGGAATAGGATGACATGAGAAGGCACATACACCTACTCCAGACATGGAATGGACATATATTTCCATTCCGGTACATGAAGTCACCAAGAACATTCTAACAATGGTGAAAGAGCAGAAGAAAATCCATGCTCATATTCTGGATGCCTGTCAGAATATCATAACAGCTTCAGCAGAATCACAGTGAAGGAAATGAAAATCTGTCCCTACCAGTGGAGTGACACATCAACAGATCACTCCGGAAAATATACACATATCTGTTCTAGTCTAGGAGGGTTGTGGGGAATACTCCCCCATTTTATATGGACAACCAAGTCAGGCACATACTCTTGATTTAGGTGGAGATAATCAACGTAACCTGATCCTTTCACCTGAGCAGGAACATACACCTTCCCATAATAACCACTTTCAACAACAAGTAGTTCCTAAAGTGAGTAAGAAGGTGTCTAAGAATGCTGACAGAAGATTTTATTCACGATATTCATCTCAACATGTGGAAAACACTTTTTCAAATGAAAAAAATTATTATCTTATGATGAATATGAAAATCATGTCAAGATAATAGAAGGGTCACAACACCAAATTGATTTGGAATCTCTCTAAGTTTCTCTATATCCGAAGGCTGAAAAGTAGCAGAGATACCTTCAGCATTCATGCCTTGGCACATTAAGAAGATTGCTCCAGTTAATTCCCAATGCCCCATCTGGTATTCATACCAGGGGATGGGGAGTTCATGGAGCACTACATTTCACTATACTTTCCAGCCAACAAAGCCCGCAAAAAATGGTCTCATGCAATGTTATTGCCCATGGCTGGTCACAACCAATTGCCTTTGTTTGTAATCAAAGGCTCGCTCAAGAACAGGCCAAGATTAGTTCTTCTCAAAATCAAGCATAAAGAGAACAAGTTGTCGAATTACTCTTGCATCAGGAAAACGAGAATATCGAACAGGCTTCTCATTTAGAGCATGCACATCATCAAGTGACAGCAGTGTCCGAAATCATCCAACGTTCATTCGTACCATGTGTTTTGAGTGGATGTAGGTTGATGCGTCCAGCCAATTTCCGGACTAAAGTCTGCAAGATCAGGAGAGCTTTTAAGAAAGTCTCAGATATAGAAACTCAAGAGCCACCTCAGATTTCCAGACTGGGGGCTCTTTTATCCCAACCCTTGGAATCAACAAATAGGATTCGAGGATTTGAGTAGGAACAACAAGAACAGCCCCAGTCCACCAGACTGTGGACTTTTTCAAATCCTCAATCTCTCTTTTAGATAAATTCAATCTTCTCTCGATTAGGGAAGAAGCCACAAGAGGAATGCAGAGCCAAATTATCAAGAGATTCCCTCCAAATTACAGTTCATCAAAAAATTCTTGAGGGATCAAATCAGTAAAAGGGGGTGTCTCAACAAGGACATTAAAGAAGACAATATCGCAGAAAAGCCGATAGAAGGGATGCAATGCGTTATGCATCAATTAATGTCAACAATGTTGTTTTTCCTGATCCTTTGGAACATGAGGCTCACTCAAAGGAATCAGATGAAGAGGTTCCTTCTCAATAAGTTTTACACACAGACACAAATGAAGAAGGTGTGCGTACACGGAACCAAAGGCTTACCCAGAATTTAGGTATTCCTTCCAATAACCAACTCCCCCTTATTCGAAAGGAATCTAACAAGGGGAATGGGGAGAATCAGGTTACATACCCTTCCTCTAGAGAAGTCCAATCGCTCTTACTTGAGAATATATTCACACAAAAAGAGGTGGAAATGAAGGAATTAAAGAGGTTGAATGCATAACTACTTCAAAGTAGTCTTCCTCCTAAGCGTGCTAGAATCAGTCAGTCATGGGAATTTTTTGCGGCTACTGAGATGGATCAAGAATATGATCCTTTACCAGTACACCCTCACAGGTCTAATCTTATGGGTTATATGCAACAACAAACTGGCAATACTACCATCAATGGTAGTCCCAGTCACCACACCTGTCCAAACTCCAATTCGTGAACCTGCACAGGTCCAAACTCAACTAGATGTTTCTCAAAAATTAATGACTACCATTGAGTCATTAACATCTCGGTTGGATGCTATGGAAGGAAAGAGTGCACTGGTTCAACCACAAAAGAGTGCTTACCCTGAATGGGTTGATACAATTCCTCCCCCAACAAATTTTTCAAGTACCGCATTCCCAAACGTTAATGATTCAGGAGACCCATAGCAACACTTAACACATTTTGTTTCTCATTGTGATCCTATGATGGGAACTCCTCAGTAACAATAAGTAGTTAAGATCATGTTTTTTGTACAGACATTACAAGGGCCTGCTTTTGTCTGGTATACAAGCTTGCAATCCCGATCAATTACCAGGTGGGAGGATCTCCATCAAAAATTCCTTCTTCAATTCAGCTCAACGTTTCCATAGACAATAGTTTTTGATCTTAAAAATTGTAAGAAAGGGGAGAATGAAAGAGTTTCATATTTCATTGCTTGCTGGAAGGGATTAACATATTCATTAATCTTAGCAATCCCTCAAGAAGAATTTTTGCCAATCTGTGTGGAAAATTTGTGTGATGTATTACACACACCATTTATCCCTGTGAAATACACAGGAGGGTTTCGAGACCTTACTTTAATCGCTCAGCAGATTGAAGACTCTCTTACGAAGACTAAGGATAAAGCTCGTGTAATTCCATCAGCTCTAGGAAGGTGAATGGGTAAAGCAGTGACTGCTATAGTTATGCTTAAACAAGCTCTTGTACCTGCTTCTAATTCAAAACCATCATCTTATCGAAGGGATCCACCTCCTGAGCATCAACAATAGAGTCCATTTCATCAAGATGATCAAAGAGATCAAAGACGGAAACAATTTGAGGATCTGAAGAGCAATGTTTATTCTTTCCAAAATGAACATGTTCCTGGTTACTTCATTTAGGCTCTGGAAAATAATTTTGTTCAATTTTCAAGGCCCAAAAGTCTAAATAAGATGAAGGCCATCCCAACTAAAGCCCATTTCATCAAATGTTGGGTCATCCCATTCAAGAGTGTTTTGTCTTCAAAGACCTCCTGAAAAATATGGCGGACTCAGGACAAGTCAAACAGAAAGGTTCTTCAGCTCAGGTATCATGTGTTACTGCTAAAAATCCAGAGGAAGAAGGCGAGTGGAAAGAAGTGAAAAACAAAAATACGCAAAAATATGATGATTGGATGGTCAGAAAAACAATAAACCTAACTCATGCCATTTTGCGAACGCTATTGAAGAAACAAATTGTGTCTTATGATATGAATGCAATAGCAAAACCCTCTTCATCAGAGGGAAAATCCTCGAAAAAACGGCATAATTAAAAGAAAGAGGAACAGTCAGAAGAAGATGAAATTGTTTCAAAGCCCAAGTTTTCTTTGACTCTGGCAGATTTTATTCCATCTAATTTAAATCCAGGGGAACCATCCCACCAAACAACACATACTAAATTGGATAATCAGGCAGGGTCTTCATCAGATGAAGAGTTGATCTTTGGTTTTGTTAACATGATTCACTTAATAGATCCTTATGCCAGCTACTGTTTCAATTTTGATGAGCCTGAGTTCCCAATATCAAATAGAGTAATTAGAGGGAGTTCCAGAGGTCTGGGATATAGAGGAAGACATGGATATCCCAGAAGCCACTATTCCAATTCTACCCCTGGTAGAACTATATATGCAGTAGAAACTCATGGCAGAGCCCTTCAGCAGGCTCAATAAGAACAAGAAAATTCTTCCACCAATACCAGATTCAGTCCTGGCACAATTATTCTGGAGGATCGGTTAGAGGTTCAACCTTCTTTATCTCAGCAAGTAAATAGACCTATTCAGTCTAATCATCCAAAGCCAGGAGTATTTCCAACTCCTACACTGATACAAGATGCATCTAATTATAATGAATCAAATTCTAAGGCACCTGCGAAACCACATGTTCCTATTAGAAAACACAGACCTTTGGATCAAAAATATGATGTCTTGAAACATTTTGCCCAAGTACCATCCAAGTTATCAATTTTGGATGCCTTTAATCTATCCAATAATCTTCGGGAGGCACTCATTGAGGCTTTGTCAAGTCCTCAAGAATTCAAAACTGAAATTGTTGCGGTTGAAGTCTACCATGTAGAGAATAATCCTGCAGAATACCATGCAGTGATATCTTTCATAGATGAAGATGAAGATAATGTCATGCATGGACATATTAGACCTTTTTACTTATCTGGCAAGTTCAATGGTGTAGACATCCGAAGAGCTTTCATTGATAATGTTTCAGGAGTAAACCTTATCCCCATTCATACACTTCGTCGATTGGGCCTCACAGAATTTGATTTATATCCTTCTACATTGATGTTACAAGGATATGATAAAAATTAACAAGAACCACAGGGTGAGATTACACTTAGAACTCAGTTTGGCTTCCTTGTATCCAATTCAAATTTCATGGTTGTTGATCACGATACAACCTTCAATGTTTTTCTTGGAAGACCTTGGCTACATCAACATGCAGCTATCCCTTCATCATACCATCAATGTCTCAAATATTGTTTCAATGGTAAAATTGGGACATTGTATGGTGATAAACCCCCCTTCAAAACATGTGGATCTCAAAACACTGAGGCAGAATTCTATCACATGAAGGGTAAGGAGAAATCCACAACAAAAGAGGTTTCCAAGGTTAATGCTCCATATGGTTTGGAAAAGATTTCAATAAACCCATTCATACATGTGCGTATAGATTATGTGTTGCCAATCATTCAAATTGAGAAGATATAACCGAATCCAAATACTCTTATGGAAACTTCCATAATGTCAATTACGGTAATCAAGCCAGACAACATAGGATAAATTGGTGATTCACCAAGCATTGATGAAAGCTCAAATGGAGATGTCTTCATTTCATCCCCTGAAATCCAACAAGTCTATACTTTTCCAACCAGGCTAGAAGAAGTTATAGCAATGTCAAAGGTGAACGATGATGTCGATTCTCAATCCATCACCTCCTCTTTATTACCCATGGAAGACCCTTCATCATCAACAGGGTCAGAAATAGAAGCCTCTTCTTCAAGTTGTTCAAATTTTAACATCTCTCCTAATCATGGAAATTATGTTTCATCATCTACTATAAAAGTATAAATAGAAGAAGTAACACATGTTGAAGAAGAAGAGGAAGACCTCAGAGATGCTCCTCCAGCATTTTAAGAGGGTATCCCTACCACTGTGGATGAACTGTGAAAAAAAAATCTGGGTACAAAAGAAGATCCACGCCCCACATTAATTAGTGCGGCCATGACTCTTGAAGAGAAAGAAATATATATTTCATTTTTAAAGAAAATTATTTATATTTTTTCTTGGAACTATACAAAAATTCCAGGGCTTGATCCTGATGTTTCTACTCATCCTTTGGGTTTTCCAGAAGAACATAGAGGATTAAAACAAGCTTCAAGAAGAAAACAACCAACTTATGCTTCCAAAATTGATGTTGAAGTGGATAATATTATCAAAGCTAACTTCTTCAGACAAGTTCAATGTCCAAAATGGTTGGATAATATTTTCCCTGTGAAAAAGAAGAACGAAAAAATTATAGTTTGCAATGATTTCAGAGATCTTAATCAGAATTGTCCTAAGGATTATTTTCTAGTTCCGATAACAGAACTCTTAATTGATGAAACAGATATCTATGAATCACTTTCCATCATGGATGGATATTCTAGATATAGTCAAATCTGAATGGCTCTAGGAGATGAAGAATATACAGCCTTCAGAGCCCCTTAGGGTGTGTTTTTTCTATTGGGTAATGCCCTTTGGCGTGAAAAATGCAGGCGCAACATATCAGTGTGCCATGCATCGTATCTTCAAAGCCTTTTTAGGGAAGTTTGTTTAATGTTATGTGGACGATTTAGTGGTTATATCCATGAAACGTTCTAATCACTTGGCTGATTTGGAAGTCATATTTCACAAACTTCGGCCACATAATTTGAAGATGAACCCCTTAAAATGTTCTTTTGGGGTAACCTCAATAAAATTTCTCAGATTTGTGGTACGACATCGAGGTATCGAAGTCGATCTTGAGAAAAAAAGTCAATCCTTGATATGTCACCTCCTCAAAATTTGAAATAATTGAGAGGACTTCAAGGACACTTAGCATATATTCGGCGTTTCATCACCAATTTGGAAAGCACAAGTTTACCCTTCCCCAAATTGATGAAGTAGGGAGTCACTTACCAGTGGATTGAAGAATGTCAAGAAGCATTCAATAATCTCAAGAAATATTTCTTGAGTCCACCGGTATTAATGCCACATATTGAAGGAAGGACACTTATTCGTTATGTGACAGCTTTAGAGAAATCATTAGGTGCCTTCCCTGCCTAGAAGAATGATGATGAGAATGAAAACAGCCTCTACTATCTCAGTCGGACTATGCTTGAAGCAAAAACCCGATATTCAAGTATTAAGAAGTGATTATTAGCATTAATCATTGAATTTCAGAAGTTGAGACACTACCTGCAACATCATGAGGTCTAATTGGTATCTCGCAATAACCCGCTCAAATTTATCCTTAGTGGTCCAATGCTTACAGGACGTCTGGCAAGGTGGGAAGTTATTTTACAGCTATTTGATATCCAGTATGTGTCTCAAAAGGCAATAAAGGGCCATGATTTGGCTGATTTCCTTGTTGAACATCCTTCAGTAGAAGATACATCTTCAGATATTGAACTTCCTAATGAAGAAGTCTTTTCTATTCAAGATAATCTTCAAACATGGGAAATGAACTTTGATGGTGCTTCCAAAAGTCCAACAGGAAAGAAAATGGAAGATCCTAAAATCAACAAAGTTGGGTTAGGAATTGTGCTCATTTCTCCGGAAAAGGCAGTGCTACCTTATTCCTTCTTATTGTGGGAAGGCGGTACCAATAATGAAGAAGAATACCAAGATCTTATCGTAGGATTGGAGTTGGCACTTCAAGCACAAGTGAATCACTTAAATGTGAAAAGTGATTTAGACCTGGTAATCAAACAAGTCAATGGGGATTATGCAATTAGAAAAGAAGAACTAATCCCTTTGTATGATTACATCAGAGAGCTAATGGTGGAATTCCCTTTGGAACCGACATTTTCTTATGTCCTACGATCGAAAAATGCCCATGCTGATGCACTGGAAAATATAGCCACAGCTCTGGCCGATCCAAACTGGGACGAAACAGTAATCAGTATTGCCCACTGTCGTACAATTTCACCTTATGTTTCTATCCAGAATAGAGGAAATCAATGAAATTAGTCCCATTCCTGAACAATATGGTCATACTACAGGATGGATGACAACTATCAGGGAATACCTTCAAATGGAACACTTCCACCTGATAGAGCCGGGAAAAAACAAATCTGGCGACGAGTGGTCAATTTTACTATTTATGACAGCCTGGATCACCTAGAGAAAATTCTCTACAAAAGAGGTTTTGATGGAATTCTCTTTAGATTCATTGACGGTGAAGAGACAAGGGAGGTCATGAAAGAAGTGCATGCAGGAGTCTATGGTTCCCATCAGTTCATACATAGACTATAGGATCAAATTTGATGGCTTGGATACTTTTGGCCTTCAATGATACAAGATTGTGTTGATTTCCTGAAGAAGTGTCATTCATGCCATGTATGTGCCAAATTCATTAATCAAACCCCAGAGTTGCTTCATACAACTAAATACTCATGGCCATTTTCCACATGGGGAATGGATGTAGTGGGACCCTACCCTTCACCTACAACAAAGCAATTTAAGTATATTCTTACTGCTACTCACTTCTTTTCCAAATGGGAAGAGGCAATACCTCTCAAAGAAGTTAGTTCTAAAAGCATTATTAGCTTTATAAAGTCTAACATCATTACCAAATTTGGTGTCCCTCATACCATATTGATAGAAAATGTCACCAACTTCTGTTCATCTGAGGTAAAGAAGTTGTTTCAAGAATACGACATCAAATCCAACCATTCATTTAGGTATCATGCCGCGGGAAATGGCCAGATAGAATCCTTCAATAAGACTATTTCAAATATACTGCAAAAGATGGTGGATAAAGATAAGAAATCATGGCCAGATAAACTCTTTCATGCTTTATGGGCTTATCGAACCACCAACTGCACTGCAACACAGTCAACTCTATATTCATTGGTATATGGAATATAAGCCATCTTTCCCATTTAGGTTCAATTACCCTCTCTTAGAGTAGCCATTTGTGATCAGTCATCTATAGATGAACAATCTCAAAAGCGATTGGATGAATTGGAACGATTAGATGAGAAAATATTGTGCTCCCTACATCACTTGGAAGTCTATCAGAATCGAATAGCACGAGTTTTCAACAAAAGAGTTCATGTTTGTTCATTCATTCAGGGAGAATTGGTATTGGTTATTAGAACTCTAATGATACCCAGAAAGAAACCTCCCAAGCTTGATCCAAAGTGGGAAGGACCTCACTCAATACATAAGGTCTACCCCAATTGATCTTATTTGTTAATCTCAATGGATAGAGAACTCATCACGACTTCAACTAATGCCAGATTTCTGAAGAAGTATTTTGTATTACACATATACATCATATCGGTTTATGCATATGACCTTAAACTATACGCACCATCGTCCAATATGACGTTAAACTGTGCCATCATCCAACATGATGTTAAACTGTACTGAAGTCCTTTATGTCCATCAAGACATTAAACTGCATAACCATCGTCCTAGCTATATGGCGCTAAGCTGTACACCTCTACGTCCAACATGACGTTAAAATGTGAAAAAGTCCCTAATATGTCCAACATGACGTTAAAATGTGTCCCAATTGTCCTCACTACAAAACATTAAACTGGATAGCCATACGTCCTAGCTATATGACGGTAAACTATACAGCACCCTCTTTTGTCATTACTCCATGATGTTAAACTACATATTCCCCCATTGTCAAACATGACGTTAAAATATAAATCGTTAGGGTTGTTGATACCTCTTGTTTCTCACACCGAGTATGACTCACATGAGCTTAGAGTAAACATCAACCATAACACCTTCTCTGGGCCGCTAACCATAGATAAGTCCCAACACTTTCTTTTTAGATCATTGTCCTCAAAAACCAATTGATCACCAATTCATTCCTTAATTGAACTACGTAGACTTTGATCCTTGCCTTCTAGACTGGGTACATAGTCAACCTATCGGGGTTCAATCCCAAAATCAATCTCTTCACACCGGTTCACCTCCATCTCATACGATGTTGATTCGTGAAACCGCCCCCAGAACCAAATTTTTTTTACATTAGTTCACCATTGTCCTTGTTATATGACATTAAACTGTACAACACTTTTTCCCTCTACGACAATAAACTACAACCTTCTTTGACACCCTTACCTAAGAGGGAATCATTATTTACATTAATCTCCAATCATGTTATATTCTAAAGACTACGTGCATACATGGAAATGCCCAAACCTTTTATCTTGGGTCAAACCATCATTTAACTAAAGTCCCCTTTCAACCTTCACTTGTAAAAGCCAAATCTGAACAGATTGTATTTCAAGAACTATGTGCGGATTGATTCCCATCCTTATGGGATACGTATGAACGTTTTAGAGTCCCTCGAATCCATCCCCAACTCTTTAGGCCTAACCCCATGTTCCCCTTGCAGTCCCTTGGTTGAAATGTCCCCTTGTGAAAACATGATTGTGGTATGAAAACCCTGGTCTTCATTGACATCAGGTTTATAACAAACACACACTCTGTATTCCTTATAATGGTCAGAGTTCTATAACCCTAAACTAAGATGTCCTACACTCTCATCCCACATGACGTTAAACTGTATTTCAAGAACTACATTTGGCTTTATTTTCATTCTAATGAGATATATAGCGAAGTCCAACCACTACTAAAAATACGTCCTTTATCAGTGCTAAAAATGGCCTTTATCAGCGCTAGAAAAAGCGCTGATAAAGCCAGCAACGATAAAGGGGGGGGGGGGGTCCCCTTTATCAGCGCTAAAAACCCGCTGATAAAAGCACCCCTTTATCAGCGCTTTTTTTAGCGCTGATAAAGGGGTCCTATATCAGCGCTTACTTTATCAGCGCTTTCGTTTTAGTGCTGATAAAGGACCATTTTATCAGTGCTTTTAAAAATGCGCTGATAAAAGTTAAAAAAATTTAAAAAAAAATTAATTTTTTTTAAAAAAAATACTGCGAATCGGGTGAGATTTTATAGCGCTTGAGCCCCCCAATTTATAGCTTTTCTACCCCTGTACAGCACCCCACGCACCCCCTTCACCCTTTAACATCGCTTACTGCTATATTCTCCCATGCGCACGCGCCCCTGCCTCCCACAGGATTTGAACTCGAGACCTCCCCCCTGCGCGCCTAAGCCTTTACCACTACTCTATTTTGATTTGTCTTCCAATTCATGATATATATATATATATATATAGTTATATTTATTCGTACAGTAATATATATTTATATTAATATATATATAGTTATATTATAATATATATATATATATAGTTATATTAATATATATATATAGTAATATTAATATATATATATAGTGATATTAATATATATCTATATCTATATATATATATTTAGTTATATTTATTAGTATAGTAATATATATTTATATTAATATGTATATATATAGTTATATTAACATATATACAGTTTTATGAATATATATATATATAGTTATATTAATATATATATATAGTGATATTAATATATATATTTATAGTAATACTAATATATATATATATGTAGTTATATTAATATATATATAGTTATTAGATTAATATATATATATAGTTCGATTAATATATATATATAGTTAGATTAATATATATATATAGTTAGATTAATATATAGGTATATAAATATTCATATATTTGTATTTTAAATAAAATGGATGTTAGTTATTATTTAAATAAAGCTAATATATTTTATATGTAAATATATTTTATTATTTATATTTATAATTAAATTTTTAGGTGTGAATATATAAAAAATATGAATATATTGTTATATTTTTTATTATAAATAGCAGTGCATTATAAAAAAGGATGAAATTTCAAAGACATAATATCAATATGAATGTAATACCTTGGAATAAATTCAGGACCTGCCAAAAAAATCCCATAATACCCCCTTAAACGAGGGTAAAAATCCACAAAATGTTAAAAAATTGGGGTACCCCGACTAAAAACTCAGTTTTGGAGGCCTTCTGGACCTCTTTTGACCTCGAAAATCCCTTAGTCGGGGTCCCCCCAGTCACAGTGATGTAGAGCATGTCGCAGGATTCAATTTGATATGTGGTATAGCTCAAATGGACACCCGGATCAAAAGTTATAGCCGTTTGAAGTTTGAGTTGCGTTTTCAACATATTTTAGATCTTTTTTTAATTTTTTTAGTCTTCAAATTTTTATTAAATGACTATTACTCCATAATTATTATCAAATTATTAATTAAAAATATTTTTTTAATTTTTTAAGATGCCATTTTCACTAAATATCTTATACATTAAGTATAATAAGTGTAAATGTACATTTATACTTATCTAAAATATATTTAAAAATTATATATTATATTTATATAATAATATAACAATATTTATATATTAATATATTAATATATTTTTAATTTTTTTTGAAGTCGACCCTTTATCAGCGCTAAAAAAAGGGCTGATAAAGGGGGTCCCTTTATCAGCGCTTTTTTGAGCGCTGATAAAGGCACCCCCCTTTATCAGCGCTTTTTCGTTAGCACGGATAAAGGGGGGGTGCTGCGAAAAACTATTTTTGTGGTAGTGAACATCTCAATTCAGGACCCATCCATAACATGAATGGTTAGCATTGGTCTGTGTATCTCCTCCATGCATTGGACAATACTCATTTTCATGTGTCATACTCCTAACCTTTAATACCTCTAGATCTCCATAACCCTTTTCTTGACTTCTGATAAAAAAATGTCTGATTCCCGAGAGTTCTTTTTCCTGACTATGCAGCACGTGCCCTTAGGCGGCCTTGCATAAACAGTCTACAAAACGGACCTTTCATCCAAAAGATGATATTATTTGACTATGCAGCCAATGCCCTTATGTGTCCCTGCATAATTCAACCCCCTAACGGGTTTTTCAAATAATGGTAACTTCATTCATGGGAGAAAACCCTGTTTTTCTCCTAATTGGTCTTATCGACAATATGTAAGGATCCACAGAAAATATCCATCCTTAACTTATTTGTCCCATACTCTTTTTCATGATCTGAAAGTATTCCAGTGTATGGTTTATATTTCCCTTCCCTACGTTTCGCTCAGACCTTCGTAGGAGTGACATTCATCTAGTTCTTATACAATATTGATTGGAAATATCTTCTCCATATTCAAGTACCTCTCTCCATACAACAACATCTATGATTTGGAAAATTTGAATCTCCATAAACTTCCACTGGCTTTTTTAGCAGTAGAAAAGTAAATTTCTGAGAGTTCGTTTTCCTGACTATGCAGCACGTTCCCTTAGGCGGCCTTTCATAAGTAGTCTACACAACGGACCTATTAGCCAAAAGATGATGTTGTTTGACTATGTAGCCAATGCCCTTAAGTGGCCCTGCATAATTCAACCCCCTAACGGGTTTGTTAAATAGTGGTTACTTCATTCTTGGGAAATACTTCTTCTAATTCCTTTTATCCATTTTTTCATATCATTCCTCAGATTCAAAGTTTCTTAATTCATAGTTTTCATGTTTTCACCCATACTTGAATATGGTAAAATGTTTTCAGATAAATTAACAAGGAATTGAGTCAATTTTAATCCATTCAGTCAAAACTATTTTGACCTTAAACATTGGCATTTTTATGTCCAGTGTGCATGAATTTAAACTGCCCACAAAAGACAAGGGAACTCTAAACAAAAGTCAAGTCCCAGCTCACTAAACATACATTTCGTATGATTTAGGTAATATTGAGAAATTAAAAAGATTCAAGGTTTGTAGGTTTATTTTTATAATCCTAGTAAAAATCAAACTATGCTTACTAGGCCTAGTGGCTTAGGTAAAAATTTAAAGTAGATAGCAAGAAAATGTAGGCAAAAATGATTGAAGATGAAAGTATTCTTCATTGATGCACAAGAGTTAGAAGGAAATCCACAGACTAGAGTCTCTTCTATTTTCCGAGAATTACAAAAGGATGTCAACATAACTCTTCACTTGATTCACGACATCTCGAGCTTCATCATCAGCCACTTGAAGCTCATACACTCGACCAGTTTCACTCTTTTCAGCTTGATGGTGTGCTTTCTTGGCATCTGCAATGGATTTCATACCATTCGTTTGAAATCATTCCAATGAATTATTAAGATGGTCAAGTTCCCTAGTAACATCATCTTAATGTTGCAGAAGGTTCATCTGCTGGACGACTTTCTCCTTGATTTTATGCTTCAGATCCTTTAACTTGGCAGCAAGATCAACCTCATATGGAGACACCGCAGCCTCAAATTCACTAATATTGGTTGACAACCTGACCCTGGTCAGGTCTTGACGGTACCTCTGCTCCTGCTCCCTCCATAAAATGACTTGTTTCACCACGACATGGATCTCTTAATATCCAAAACCACCAAGTCCCAACTTGACAAACAGGGATGACAATCGCGGGATTTTCTATGACAACTCTTCAAGAGGAACATCAGATATGATCTTCCATATGTTCTTTCATGCCTTGCGTCGTGAAAATTGTAGAGCCTTTTGTACTTCTGGGTCTGACTCAGCATCACTGTCACAGGGGAGAATATAATTCAGGATTAATACACTTAGGGAAGTGCCATGTTTTACTCCTTCCCCCTGACCCATGTTACTTCACTTTCTATTCCGGTTGTGGCGGAGGGTGAGGCTTCACCTATAGATCTAGCCACTGAAATTGATGGCCCTGCATAATCAATTAAAATATTTGGTTAGTTTCAAAGGATAAAAAAAGTTGATTAGTTGTCTTCTAAATTAAGTAAAGTCACAAATTTTGTTATCTCTTACCTAACAGTCGATCAACAGCAGGAGAAGGCTCCTTCCCGTCTTTCCTAGCTTCAATAGGACCTTCAGGACGAGTTTGAGGAAGCTCTACTAGGTTCAACTCCACTTGAGCCAGTGTCTCTGCAATATTAGGGTTGTCTGTACCCCCTTCAGGAATTGGTAGTTCAGTAGCTTGTTCAGATAGAACTACACATTTGAACCAATCATGGTCAGAGATATAATAAGAAGTTATTTTAACATGATGAAGGATAATACTCACATCCAAAATCCTCTAAATCACATTGTAATTTAACTTGATCTAAAATATCTTCAAAATATACGCCAAGTTTCATCATTTCATCTAATGCTATCTCGGATTCCTGGTTACCCTCACTAGTGAGAGCATTCGATATATTTCTTACTGACCCTCATTCTGTGGCCTTTGACCCCGAACAGTTTCTTCGGATAATATTGCAGCATCATCTATAGTGACCGCTAAATATTCCGGTGTCGGGGTTGAACCTAATGTATCACAAAATGAAAGTCAATTTATGTTTTCATTCAACATCTTATGAAGAATTGTTAAATTACTAGAACCAGGCTCTTCTCTCCATGTAGTAACAGCAGGAGTGGTATTGGGAACAGATGCTTGTTCCTCTTCATGATCAGCCAAGCCAGCATGAACTTTTGATTGTTCACCAGCACCCTCTGTTGTTCTTAGACGAGGGTCAGTCCTCTCCCTCAAAGGGGAAACCAAAGAATCCCCTGCAATCCCAAAAAGTATGATAAATATTTCCATGGGTTAAGACTCATGACTATCCGAAGGACTAACCACTACTAAGGAAGCATTGAGCTATGGACTTCTTCCTTCGATGTATTTGTTTCTTCGGATTTTTGGGAGTGATAACATCATCATCTCCAAATATAGGAATTGGAGAATTAAATGACATGTTTAACTCCTCATCGATGGCCTGCTGGCTTGGAGATATCTTTCCCGGCTCATGAGGAGATTCATTAGCCCTGATGGCAGTACCACCAGGGTTGTACTGTGATGAAGGAACCTCATCAGTTCCTTTCGTTGCAAGCTGCAGGATGAAGAAATTAATCTCCTTTAGTAAAAAAATATTTAATTGGAATCATGTTACAACGAAAATATGGAAAGAGACTTACATCTTCAAGATCCATGTAATCATGCCACTCCTCATCTTCAGAAGCACTATTCCCCTTAGTGGTTCCATGATCTATCATTTCTTTTACCCGCTTGGTGGCAGGAATGGAATCATCGATGGCATATATAAGCATCTCCAGCTCTTTGATGTAAGCCCACACTTCATCAGGGGTATCCTCGAAACAGATATCAGTGGAGGCCCAAATATTCCCTATTCTATGGATGCGTAGCCCCTTGCACAAATCCAAACCTGTGGTTTCAGCATCACAATATAAACTTCACCATGTCTGGACAGCCTCTAGTCATAGATATTCAGTGTGTGTACTAGAAGGCTACGAGGAAGGTCCTACAATCTCAGACTTCAGCTTCTTCCCAGCTCCGGCAACTACAGATAAAGGATAAGAAAATAAGACTTGTTGATTTATAAAGTAATGGCGATTAAATTTCCCCAATGATGTAACTCACTAGGAGTCGATGGGGTGGGTCTATTGATTCTGACAGGAGGATTATATCTGGCATGAGGTCGTTTTTCTGCATATTGTGCCTCATCATCCCCATCTTGGGAATCTGGCGAGTCAACCCCAAGTGAGGAATCTAGAGAATCTGCTCCATGTGGGGAAGAGTCACCTTCCAGATGAGGGATTTCTTTCGCTACAGTTCTTTTATTTTCCCCACCTGATAAACCAGATGATTCAGTACCCCTTCAAGGTATGATGCTATCCAGTTCTCAGCATACCATTTATTCAAGTTACTCGCCACTTTAGCAACTGGTAAATCAAACATTGCCCTGGTTATCTCCACAAGATGTCAGCAAACATAGTTTTCCGAAAACCATCGGATTCTGCTTTGACATAAAATGCACAGGGGGGATACAACAGTCTACTACAAGCGCTTTAATTGGAATGAAAAACTGTATAGATCATAGGCCGCGCATATAATCTCTCTGTCAATCCTAGTGGCCAGTACACCATCTCTACATGCCAGCATGTACGACCTCAGTTCCAGGCCGGCTGTTCCATCATCAACAAACCACCTGGTTGGAGGGTTTCCATAAGGAATGAAATTTAATTCCTTGAACACGCTCAACCTCACCTTCATATCATAGATGTTGAGAGCTAACAAAGCCACTCCATAAAATGCCTGCACTGATGACCTGAAAGAGCTCCCAGGAACCTGTACTCCGTTTTGTACAGCATAGGTCCGGAAATGAGTGGAAATCCATCCCCACAAAACATGGAATGATCCCACTATTCTAAAAGGATACTTACCCATAAAGACATGGAGTAATCTCCTGTGAATCTTCACCAAAATGGGGGTGGCCAACCCAACCATTTTCTTCTCATCCAACTTAGCTGCTACAATGAAGGTCCTTGGACTGATGCCTCCCTTTGAGTCCCTGACTGGCAGAAGATAAACACTAATCCACAAGGCTAAGAAGCCCACCAGATGGGTCTTTTTTGGGATTCTATGATTCACTTCATACCCCAACTTCTCAAATTCTCCTACTTCTAGAGTTGGACAGAATGTGCCAGAATCACCCCTCTTCTCTGTTCTTGGGCATGTAGTAGGACAAGTACAGGTGGTCCCCTTCACCTCCTTCTTGGTAAGAAACATATTCATCCATGCCTCTTGATGAATATCCTTTCTATAACGAGTTTTAGAACTCTTTGAGTTCTTGAGCTTGTAGAAAATTTTCAATAATTCTCGAGCCAAAGCTAGAGTCTTCTCCGAGTCATTCCAAGTCGCCTTGGGAGGGATGAATTCATCATACATATCTTCCAAAATTGGTGCCCCCGAGATCTTGTAGAAATCCCACAAACTGATGCCTACTTCTCTATGATTTAGATGGAATGAATTGGTTTTTGGGCTACAAAGGCTGATTAGCTCCGGCACAAACTCATCATTCCTGTAGACATATGTCTGCCTAGCCCAGATGGCTTTATATATCACATCTCCTTTCAAATCCTCAACAAACTCTGCACAGGTTTATCGCACCAAGTATACCCACATCCAAGTTATCTTCACACCTCCTCCAGTACGAATGTCCCAACTCTTCTTCCAGCCTTTGGATTGATCCATCTGAGAATTTCAGATGATTGAAGGATAACAATGTGGTTGCAGCTCGAGATTGTGAGGTTTCAGATCTGGAGCACAAGGGATATGATGCATTATATAGGCCTTCTCCATTGTTCCATTATTAACAAATGCTCCTCCACTTGGGATATTTGCTGAAGAAAAATTGGTGTAATTCTGAAACCAAGAATGTGGGAGATAGTTCGTTTCCTCTGGAATGTTGACGTCTTGCAGATGACCATGCCCATACAGAGGCTAGTAGATGCTCTGTGGAAAGTCACGATGATACTTTTTCAAGTACTCGGCCAAATCTGGAAGAGTGTTTTCACATTTATCATAGTAATCATGGCCTACAATGTTTATCATATCATCAATTCACTTACTGGTCAAATCATCAGCAGTTCCAATTCTTCTAGGAGCCATTGAATCTGCACAAAGGTCAAATAATTAACTCTTATGTGAGTTGATTTTTCATAAAATTTGTGATGAAAAGTGAAAAAAATGGGTAAGTAATTAAAGCACACAAGTTCAATTTTGGAATTCAAGTATAGTTGTATCGCACAAGTTTTTGGTGCGCAGGTATCACCGCGGAAGTCCAAATACCTCTACAGAAGCACGACACAAAGAACCAGCAGAAAACAAGACACTTGCATGATGAAGGCAACTTGCACGGAGAGAGAGGGAATCATTGAGAACTGGTTGCATTGTGCGAGGAATTTCCGCATATTTATAGGAAAGGTCGCACCCCTACATGCTGAAGCCTGCGTGGCTCGCACCTGCACGACGCCATCTGTGCGCTAAAAACCTGCGCACCGCAGTTCCTTGGGTTTTTCCTTTTTACCTCAGAGTCAAATCCTCCTTCTCTCGGATCCAACACTGAGGGGGGAATTTTGTTGATGCTCCTTTCCGTCACAGATTCTAAATGAATTAAAAGGTGAATACCTTAACACAAAGTGATTAATCCTTTGAAGAAATATCAAAAATTAACAAAGTCATGAACAAAGTCTTCCTTCAGCATGGGCCATGAAAGTTCAAAGAAGGTCACGCAGGTATACCTGTGCGCCACATATTGGGCGCGCAGGTGACCTTTGCACCCTATATAATTTTTTCCCAGGGTCTTCAGCAGCCTATAAATACCCCTTGTGGGCCCCCCATTTCAGAGACGGGAAAATATAGAAACTCGGATTTGAGCTCTCGGTTCCCTAGTCTCTTCTCGAAGCCTTCTGAACACTTCTAAGGTAATTTCTTACCTAAAACGAAAGATCTAAAGAGGGGGAAAAGGCCTAAGTGTTGAAATTCATCAACACATGTGCGCCTAAGTGTCTGACCCTTCAGGGAAATGGAGACACTTGTACGCTGCCTTATCCCTTCAATGAAACCTGCGCGCCACTCAATTAAAATTTTTTAAGGATAATACTAAGGGCAGGAGCCAATCCTCACCCAAGTATTACCCTATGGGTTGAACGTCACACAGGTACCTATGTGTCGCACAGGTATACCTGCACGGCCAGGACCTGCACGCCCCAACAGGACCTACATGACTACTTCTTTTTGGGTTCCCCTACTGCCTATTCACCTCTCTTATTCAAATCCACCTCTCCTATTCAAGATCCAGCCTTTAGAGCCTTCTTAAAATCCATTTATGGCATGGTTCCTTTGTTGGATTCCTTATCTGAAAGGAATTCTATGGAACATCTCTTAAAACCTAGTGATTTACATATCTTTATGTCACTAAGGTTAGAGATTTCATTCATTCAACCTCATCCTTTAAGATGAGAGGATATTTAACTTGGGCATCCTTCTCAAGAGTAAGTCCCAATCTCAAATTCCCAAATATGGGCATCCTCTTGAAGAGTAAGCCCCAAGTTCAAAATTCCCTTACCCTAGGCCTCCTTTTCAAGAGTAAGACCCAGTCTTCAGGTTCCCAAATATGGGAATCCTTCTAAGGAGTAATCCCTAAGTTAAGTATCCAAATCTCCGTAATGCACATATACCTCTATGGAACTTTTTCATGGGTTTCTTCCCTAAACTAAATCCCAATCCTCATCTATCTAGGTAGTAATACAAACATAAGCCCCGCATTATTTCTTATGATTGCATATTTCATGGCACAATTGTCATGTTTTACCAATACCTCTTGTTTCTCACACCGACCATGACTCAAGTGAGCTTAGAGCGTAAAAGTAATTATGGAATCTTTCTTTGATCCATAAATCATACATAAAACTCATACTTCTTTACTCAAACTACGTGGGTTCTGATTCCTTTTCTAAACAAGGATACGTAGTTAGACCATCTGCAGGTATGATCCCAACTCTGAAATAATCCATGTCCTTACGAATGAAAATAAACTTCAAGTGCCACACTAAGTGGCTTTAAAACCAGTATGGTTATCATAATGACCAAGATATTTCTATATAATGTATTAAAGGATACCATTGAACAAGAATATATAACAAATATAGATGATTATCTATCGATGAAGAACCTAGAATACATATAAAAGATTCTCTAAATCTAATACATATTAATCATTTATTGTTAGATCAAAAGGAAATATCATTTTCATAATTGGTAATTTAATAAGGATTCACGAACATAACTTAAATCTATAAAGAGAGTCCCGGAGTAGACAATAATTTCCCCCAAAAAGGTGTGATGAGTCCGACCTCCCTTCCTCTCGACCAATGCAAATTATTAAGCCTCGTCGGTTCACAACTAATGAACAAATACCTTTGGAAAGTAGGTCCAAATGGATATAAAATCATTGGATGTTTCCGGTTCTATGAACAAACCCGTTAGAAACCGATTGGAATGTTTGAACCTTAATCCAATGTGGTCATCCCCAATTTTAGAGGGAAATAACGATATTTTTCAAACATGATGAACTATTTTACTCCATCTTCATACTCTATTATAAAACGATTGGAATCCATCCATTATTTATTCATATCTATCCTATTTGATTCCATGATATTAGTATTTAAAAAAATAAATACACTAAATAGTGATATAATGTAATGGTTCCCCGAATTATATAAAAAATAAACCTAAAATATTATGAAAAAAACTATAGTTCAAGACTCGATAGAAACAATTGGGCTCTTGGAATTTAATGAAATGATTCGAATTGAGGATAAGAATCTACATCAGACCTTAGAGAACCTGTCATATCCTGAATGTCCGGAAGAAATAATCAGGCTCCAAATGAAGGCTGAATATATACTCTATCCCAGGTTTCCCTCTATCTATGGGCATGAAAAATGAAATCTCATAGGGGTCCCATCCATCCATGGGTCTGACAAGCATACTATCCTAGGGGTCCCATCTTGACAACTTATATTTATTATAATCTAAGATAGATAACCTCTATCTAGTGAGTAACTCTCAACTTGATGGTTGAAATCATCTAGATCATCTGTTATCTCCCTAAGGACATCTAAGAACTACAAGACAATAAAGGAGAGTACAAGATCAAAACACAGGACCATTGTCTATTCCAAGATATCCCATGGTTCTTATCTATAATCCACATCTTGATCAGAAACTACCTCAACATATCATCCAATGACCACCAGATTATGGGTTGTTATAACTCTTGATCCCAACATCCAAAAAGTAGAATAATTAATTCTGACAACTCTATTCTAATGTCCATCCTATATATGGGTCGATAAAACTATCGAACCCATCGTCTGAAAGATAAATAAGTTGTTCCAATGACCTCTCAAATCAAAAAACATGGATCTACCATAGTCCTTGAGGTAAGAGCATAAAGTAAAATATTTCTTTGTCTCACCTAAGTAATGGTAATTCCCATGATAAATGAAATGGAGGAGATCAAAATCAATCATGAAGTAAATCATATAAAATCCAAATGAAATAAAAATTCTATTCATCTCACCTCTAATCACCCTTCACTAAAAAACCCCTTTTACCAATGTATAACACATTACAAAAGAAAATCCACCTACTTTATATAACCATTAAAATTTAAATATAATATAGAAACAATGTTCCCAAATCATGAATATGTGATGGCCTTTTTGTGATGGGCTCTACATGATCTGCTATGGTGTATTAAAACATGATGTATATAGACTTGCTATATGATAATCTCATATTTTATAAAAAACAATTTAAAGCTACCCATAAAAACATGGGTCTCATGAATTGAAATAATAAACAAATCCAAAATCAAACCTTATACATCAATTTTTTTAAAAAAAATAAACGATTATGTGATTTATCACAAGGGGTAAACCAAATGCTCATTTCAAATAAACATTTGAAATTCATAAAACAACCCCCTTTTAAAATCATTTTAAAATCAAAACCTCACTGTAAAACAATTTTCACTTCAAAAAATTTTTTTACTTCATTTAAAAACCAAACTTGATAATAATAGAACACACAACATTTTAACCATTTCAAAAATCCTCTTGGTCATTTCACAAAATCATAATACAAGAAAATATTCCATTTCATACATGGAAAAATGGAATTTAAAAGATAACCCATTTATTCAAATATAAAAACACAATAAAATAGTTTAAATCATCACATGTATATCAAATATATTCTTAATTTCATAAAAAATAATTTAGAAAAAATGGTACCACTTTCAAATACCAAATGAAATAATTGCATTGAATAATAAACTTTGAAGAAGAATAAACCAAGATAAAACAAGATTCATTCAATGGAGATAAACTAAATAAGAAATTAGACATCCATTATAAGACTTAATGTTCCTAACCCTTATGATTGAAATATCCCAAATGATCCCATCATACACATGAATCAAAACTAAAACAAAACCCAAATGATCCATTAAATATATTTATTTTTTTGAGAATAAATAATCTACTAACAATTCACACCTGTATAGGGCCTCACAATGGTAGGATTTAGTGGAAAAGTAGGAGGAGGGTTCATGGTGGTGGAGGAGGGCTTCATGGTGGTGTTGACATAGGAGGAGGAGTCGGTTGAAGAGGAGGACGAGGACGCAACAGAGGCGGGTGAGGAGAGATTCGCGGTGGTGAAGGAGGACTTCACGATAGAGGAGGAGGAGGAGGCATCCAAGGTGGAGGAGGTGGGGGCAGCAATGATAGGGTAAGGCTTCCTCAAGAGATTGAGTGGGGTGGAAAAAAGGAGACTTTTAGAGTTTATTTATAAAACTAAGAGAATCATTCATCCATCACTATGTTTCTTATTCCCATTGATTATTGCAGCTGGACCTAGGATTAGGAATTTAGGTGTCACCAAATTTCCATTAATAACTAGAATAATGCTACATGTAGTTCTTGAATGGGAATCTCTCCACACAGGTCTGACCTATATGCTAAGGGGGCATTGTTTCTATATATTTTTACAAATGGATCTTGGATTGGGGATTCATTCATCACTATATATCTTTTGATGATAAGAATTAATCCACATGTACTTCATTAATGGAGGTGTGGTAGAAGTCCAACACCGAAGATAATGGTCTTCTTAGGAATGGTCTAGAGTAATATGATGTTTTATGTATGCATGGGACATAAAAAATTTAGTTTAACATCGTGCGGTAATAAATTAGGGTGTGTCTATTAGGGTTTTAAATCCAGGATAGTTCTGAGCATTTTAAGAACCGGTATTTCTTGATCACATAGGGAAACCCTTACAAAAAATTCCTAAGCTGACATGAGTTATTCTCAATGTAATAAAAATGTTATGGTAACAGTTTCTCTCAAGACATAGAGGAAATTAAAAGGAATTTATTGCGGTATTTTGTATCATGTAGTGTCTAGGCCAAGATATAGGATGGATCCATCTCTATGTATCAAATTGGAATGAGAATCAAGCCATATATAGTTCTTGAAAATTGTTTAGTTTATCATCTTGTGAAAACAAAGTCATCCATGTAGTTTAACATTATATGGTAAGGATAAGGGTGAATTGAGATGATCCAATGTCATGGCTAGGCCCATGAATGGATATCTAGGTGTTAGTATGTGTCCTATAATGGAAAAAATCAAGCCACATGTATTTCTTGAAAAATATTATAGTTTAACATCATGTGGTATGGAGGGAACCCATGCAATTTAACATCTTCCGGAAGGGATTAATTTTACCCAATTTTAAAAATAAGTCTTCAACACTTTCTTAAAGTCTAATTCCTTGTAGATATGATAAATATATTTTTTATTGGAATAATATTTGAGATCTGGGCATCATTACATATCTTGTGATTTTATGAATCAAGACACATATTGTTTTTGGATAGGGATATTTCTTATGGGGAACTTACTCGCACACAAGGAAGGGGGAACATCAATTATCTCTCACAAAGATCTAGATCATGTGCCATGAATCAATGGTGGGAAGATGATTCCTATGAATTTTAATGTCATGTAGTGAGTACATTTTCCTTTCATTTTAATTTCATCTTGTAAGAACATGTCATGAATTTTAACATCATGCGCTGAGGTAGAGAGATGTTTTGTAGTTTAAAGTCTTTAAATTGGTATTATTCTAAAACATTTAACATCATTTAGTTAAGAAAACTTCCATAAAGATTAAAATCATGTGGTCAGGGAATATTTCCAATTTGAACGTTATGCCACTAGGATGAATCGTGCAGTTTAATGTCATAAAACCAGGATCAATCATGTTGCTTAACATCATGAGATAAAGAAAATTTGTGTTGTTTGATGTCATATGATATGAATGAAAATAACACTTTATGGAATCTATGAAATGTATTTCTTGAGAAACCTCACATTAGTAGGGGCGTGACATATTCCCCATCCACTATTTCCAATGAGTGAGCCCTGGGTCGGTGACGAAGATGTGGCTTCATACTCTATGGTTTTTTCTCATTTTTGGGTTGGTGCAGATGTGTTTGAAGGGAGACATGGTTGAGATGAGGCTCTTCATGTTTCAGTTCCAATGGCGATTGCTGAGGGAGAGTTCATCTTTGCTATACTCATTAGTTTGTTTTCTGGATCTAATGGAGATTTTTCTTTCGGGTGGAATTTTATGTGTTTGGTGGAACTATTTTGTTTGATCTTGGAGGCAGGAAGGCCAAGTTGGATCTTTTGAGTTGTCTGCGGATCAGGGTGCTAACGGCGTCAGGATCTGGTCATCTTGATTTTGGTTTCATCGATATTTTTTGTGGATAGATTCTTCCTGGAGGTCCATTTCACTTCGCTTGAAGGCTGGGTGAATTCTACTAGAATTTTCCGATAGGAGGATTTGGGCCGGTGTCGATGGTCACGCCGGGGACATTCAGGGTAACCATTTCTGAGGTTTGGCCAACCTTTCTGATGTTCTTATACCCTGGTTCGTGGTTTCTTTGACATTTCTTTTATTTCTTATGTTTTTGTGTAATGGTGAAAGTGGTTGTATTGGAATCATGTAGTGGGGTACCAGGAACCCATAAACTGGATTTCGAAAATGAAAAAGATGATTAACATCCAATGAGTGAGCCTTATTTTGATACACCATATGTATGATATAAGTTCCCTCCCATTTGAGTTCCAATATTTGAGGATCTATTCCTAGTAACATTTAGGTTTTGAGAACCAACACTTATTACCCTTGAACTAATGAACTAAGGTGATTCTTTTCATTGAAGGACCATGTGATTCAATTCTAATGGCTTTTGAGGTTGTGAATTGTTCATAACATTTTCTCTTAAATGTGTTCCAACTCATCCAAACTTCTTTCCAATTTCTCATCATCATAGGGTTTCCTATATATAGATATTTGAATCAAGAGGAAATGAACTTATTTGCGTGACACTACTTTAGTTATGTACACCAATGAATATGGAGTGTCCTACATAGAACTTTGTATTGTGGTACGATAGGACCAGAAAGCATGGATGAGATTTTCTGAAAAAGAATTATTATCTTTATTAACCATATTATATAGTATATTCAATATATTTTTATTATATGCCTCAATTTTTTTCATTTTCCACTTCATGATAGAAGTGTTAATGGTTGGACACAATGTTGTAATCATGGTATACTTTTTCAAACTAGTAGAATAGATGTTGCTCTTGTTTCCCATCAATATCGTGGTAGGGAATCTGAATCTAGTGATGATATTGTATTTTAGAAAGTAAATTATATTCTTCACCCTGAAATCCTTCAGGGGAATTATCTTATTGCATTTGTAAAATAAGTCGGTAGTAGTAAGGATATACTTCAACTACTTGGATGTGCATTGGGGATATGGATCCCGAATATCCATTCCACATGGGGAAAATTTCTAGGAATATTTTGTTGTTTGTAGAAATTTTGGGGGTTTATGGATGAAGATTACATGAATTAGGATCAGATGAAATTTTTTCATAAAACCCTCAGAAACCTGTATCATGGTTTTCTGGTAGTAACCATACCTTCTGAATTGATCGGAGATTCTAGACTTGATTGACGAGCACCGTAGGAGCCTATATAGTCTTCTTACACTATGATAAGAATAACTCTCTATACTATGAATATGAGGAGGATTCCATCATGGATCATTTCTATAAGGGTTGTTTCTCATTTGAACCATCCCTATGTGTGAAGTGTGGTGCTCAGAACTAAATTTGTTCTCTTTCAGCTTAGTCTATTGGGAGGGTCCCATTTTCAAGATAATCAATTATGGGCTCCCTCAATCCATGGGTGGATATCAGTCCAACAAACTCTGGGGAAGCAGTGAATGGATTGATCTCCACCATGTTATAGACTATGTCAACTGAAACCATCTTTTGTTGTGTGATACTGAAGATCACCTCGTCCTGTTTGGGATTTCATAGAACTATAGCTTCATTAGCTAGTTCATCGTAAAAATCATTTTATGATTAAGGGACATGATGTACCATGTGATGAAAAGGGAACTCTGCCATTAGTCCTCTAACATAGCCAATGGCATGGGATAATTATTCCATTTTTATGGAATATTCACCATTTATCTACTTTATCACTAGCTCTGAATCCTCATTGATGTTCATGTAGGCTATATACATCTGAATGGTAAGTTCCAAACTAGTGACGGGGGATTGAAATTCAACCTCATTATTCCTGAATCCTTCAGATAGTGAAGAAGATTAAGGAAAACATTCATTGTCTAGAGGAACAAAGAAAATCCCAATCCATCATTGTTGAGATTTAGGATTTCCAATCCCATTCCAATAGGCATTTAAGTGGAACAATCAAAATATATCTCCCATGTTTAGGGAGTGTAATAGGAAGATAAAACCTCCTGGTCTATAAACTTGATGTCCACTAGTGTACTTTCTAGGGTTGGATATTCCATAAGGAAATCATCCAAATATAGCCCTTTCACCACATTTAATGACACAAATGAGATTTTATACTGTTACAAAATGACTTCCCATCAGAACAAACCTATATTTAGCATAGGATGACCAAGAATGTACTTGAGTGGGTCGATATGAGAGACCCAGTGGAATTTATGATGGTTCAAGTAATTTCTCAAAAACTTTACTATAAATATGATCATGTGACAGTTCGTCATAACATAATAATGTTTAGTCTCATCTCCTAGCATCTTTCTTCTATGGTTTTAGATATTGTTCCTATTCCCCAAATAATTCTTATATTCTAGGAGATTGTCAATGATCATTCCACAAAGTCCACATATATGATGAGTGGATATCCCTCCACTGGGAGCATAAAGACTAGTTGATGTAGAAAGTACTTATTTAGGAACTCAATGGATTCTTTGAAGTCCTCATTCCATTCGTAGGAAACTCCCATATTCGTTATCCTAGTGAAGGGGACAAATTTTCCAGCCAGGTTAGCATTGAAATGTTGAATTTAAGTGAGGTTCCATAAGATTCCCCATGGCTCTTTGACATTCTAAGGGGGTGAAATATTTAAAATTTAACTACTAATATTTGGGGTCGAACTCAATTATTTGGTGGCATACCATAAATGCATGGAATTTTATTTATTTCACCCTAAAAGCATACTTTAGCAAACTCAACTTCAAACTATGATGCCACAACTTATCGATGATTTTTTCAAGATCCATGAGATGATCACTACACTATCGATACTTGGCTATAAATATTTAAAATGACATCATTTTATTAATCCCAATAAGTAATTAATGATATGATGCATTGAAAATTGATAATTAGGGACAAATTTCATTAATCCAAAGCACATGACCTAGGAGTAAAAGACTTCCTAGGTTTATTTTATGGATTTTGCCTCCTCATATTTAGGGGACATATTTATTTTATTGTACGATGAATAGAAATTCATAAATTAATGTTTTGTTAATCAAATAATCTCATTGAACATTAGTTATGTGGGTTGACATGGTAATTTTTTCTTTAGGAAGTGTCGATTATGGTCTCTAAAATTTTTGAAGACCCCTATATTATCGTTATTTTTCTTTACAAGGATGATTTTGGTGAGCCATTTTGGGTATTTCATACCGTAGAAAATTTTTCTTCGATCAAATTGTGAAATTCTAGTTCTACATTAGTAGCATGAGAATGGTGAATCCTCCTTGTTTCCTTCTAGAATACTCAATGGTTATATGGTAATCCTATATGGTGGGTATCCACATTGGGGTTTATCCCAGGAATTTCTATATAATTGTATGGGAAAATGCATTGATGTGCTTTAGAAATGAGATTTATATCTCCCTATCCTAAATAGGAATGGAAAAAAATCAATATTGGTCTTGGGTCTTCTAATTTTCCCATATTTACCTATCTGAACTCATCAATGGTGGTGGAAAATCCTTCCTCAAATGCAGGAGGGGAGTTCTATAGGTTATCCTCTTCTTCTTACAGCATTGAATCTTGACATATATGGTAATTTGAGTAAATCTATAGCATTGGCAGGGTGAGGGAAGCCATAGGAACACACATTTCCATCTTGAACATCTACAGTCGCTGAAAAGAGATTCTAGAGTTGTTTTTTTCATTTTCATTTTCACTTTGGATAGGGGAGCCTGGAAAATTGGAATTAAGTCTCCTACCTCATTCATATTTATGGGTAACACATCATAAATATTGAGCATACTCTAGGTATTGACAAGGGAGTTTCCCAAGTTGTTGGGGTATGAAACTTGATTATTTTTACCATCATTGGTTATTATTCCTCCATTTTATAAAAATATTCCTAAACATATATGGCTTGAAAAGAATCAAATGGAGTGTTGTTTTCAGGAACTTTTCTGAAAATCCCATCGATGAGGTATTTAAAGCATTGGTGATATGTTCAAGGTATCTACATGTGGTTATAAATACAATGTCTTGTGAGAAAAATATTATACGTGGAGTCTTGTTGGATAAAAATAAACTCAAAATTAGATGTGATATTCCTAAACTAATCCTTGATCATGATTTTCTTTATAGTCATTTTCCTTCTCTTATCTTACCATTGAATGGTTATAATTGTAGGAGAATAGTCTCCATCACTATATCCCAAATATAAAAGGGTTTTAACTGATATTAGGTATATCCTAGAACCATTTTCAATCAGATCCCTTTGTATTTTGACATCATCGTGTTTTCCTAAAACATATTGGGGTTGGATGTTCCTGTGGATTACCACTTTTTGATCAAGAACTATAAATGGGATTACTACATGGAATTATGATGGCATACTCTCTACTTGATAAAAATTTCTTCAGTGAATTATTTCTTGAATTACTATAGACTTTGGAGGAATTTCATGAGTTCATATCTCAGTTATTTTAAAATATGAATATCATATATAATTGAGATCTTTTCTAGAAAAACTATTAATTATTTCAAAAAATCGTAATTTTGTGCAAGAGGTCGCCACATTCAATGTTGTAGATGAATTTTATTATGCAGTTCATGAGATGAGGTGTTTGGGGTGGACAATCATAATTATTTAGAATATTTAGAGGGAGTATCTACTGCTTGTCGCATAGATCACACTGATCTTCCACATGTTTTGGATTGATCATACAATCACGCCCATGTTGGATGATCGCATAAGATGAATGGGATTGGATGAAAATTAAAGGGATCTAGGAGACATTTCTGTTTTTTTTTGTCTTGATAGAGCACTTTCCTATAGGTATCAGATGCATATATATCCTCTTCAAGGATGTGACCGAGATGTTGGGTCTGACCATTCCCACACCATCTCTTGTATGCTCGGCTAGTATGACTTCATCCTCTGTATCCTCAATCGTGTAAGGGGAACTCATACTAGGAAAAATATTTATAATTATTGAAGAGGGTTTCCATGTGAATAATGTTAATAAAACTAAATATTTGCTCTTCCTCTGATAAGGGTTCTGTTTGGGGGGGGGGGGGTTCTTGTGCTTTATACATTGAAGTAAAAAATTCGGTAAGAGTTCGAACATGTTTAGGAGTTGAATTTGAATCTTAATCTACTATATCTTCTAGTATATGATTATTACATCCTCCTCGATATGATATATTTGATCTCAAATATCAATTATATAATTCCAATATTGTTCTAATAATATTTTCTAAAAGGGTCTCTTGCAGTCGGTCAACTTTCATTTGGAGTCATCTAGTTATCAAACTTCTACTATTGAAAGGTTGAAACTTCTTTCAAATCACCCTTTACTTATGAATGTCCAATGGTTACAAAAGTCACTTTTTCTAAGTAGTTCTCAAAATTAACATGTCTAAAATTCACCATACTTTAGAGGAAGTCTTTAAAGATCAAAAAATATGAATGATGTGGTCCATCCTCTTATGGAAAAGGTAGTAGTTTGAACAATGAATGTGGTTGGCCTCATTTGGTTTCTTGGGCTACGTTCACTTGAGTAGGTAATTTTACATGGATGAAAGGAAATAACTTGGGACCCTATCATTTAGTATGCAGTATGATTTGATCATTTGTTTCTCAAATTTTGGGTGACCCTTGTCTATTCTCATGTCTGGTGGAGGGATATTTTTTTGTCAATTCTACTCGACAAGAGGGAACATGTGATTTGTGACCTACCAAGGTACTCTAATGGGAACTAATACTATTTTGAGGTTAATAATGAATGTCTATTCATTATAGATCCTTATACCATATGCTATGGGAATAGTCCTAGATTTACCATGGGCCCGCCGAATGAAATCTGCCAAACAATATGCCATTTTCCAAAATTCACACAATCTTCCTGGACATTTCATTAAGATCTACGGTGTGATTTTAGATCATCTTCTAGATTTCGTGAAAAAATTTATAAAAAGTTATTTTATGATATATGAATTATAAGTGAATGGTTTAAAATTTTCCATCTATCTAGGAAGTCAAAAACTCTATCATTTTTTGTTTCTATCATTTTTTCGGGTACAAAATTGTCATTTTCCTTATCATAGAGAAACAATTGTAAGGAAATTGATGGATATGGTCTTCCTATCCTAAAAATAATTCTTCTAGAAGGATTTTCAAATAAATAAAGTTTGGACCCATTTGATTTTATACAAAAAAAATCCATCATGGTCACCTCCTACTGATCTCAAGGGTCCATCATTAGACTGCATCAAGACCCAAAGTGCATGAGAAGCTATTTTGGATATCTAGCATCATCAGTGTTTGAGAATATAGGATTGATGAAATTGGGAGGGGAAAAAATTTCATCCACCCATTTGGGATGTGGTTTCTTATTTTTTGGAATAGGTATGAGTCACACTTCCCTAGATTCCATTTGTGAAATGATGGACTCAATGTTATTGAGTAGTTTGGGAGATGCTACATTCTAGGTCACCTCCTTCCTATAGTGAGTGGGTAGGCCTTAATGAGGAGGATCTGTTTTTATATATCACCAATTCTCAATACTTTATAAACCTAAATTATTTACCTAGTGGGGAAGAGTTTTTTTGTGTAATGGAGGGATGTAACGATCTTATTCAACATCATCATTTATATAGACCAGATTCCTAGATCAAAAACTGGCCTAACACTAAGATTATTATCTTGCATGTGGATTATCTCTTTATAATATATGAGATGATTCAAATTCACCTCATCATTGGGATGATACCTAATGGGAATATTTCGCTAGAGTATCTCTTCACTATGTAGTCTGAGATTTTTTTATCTCATTCTCATATTTTTTCAACTGGTCCTCTATAGAAGGAATTTCATCTCTTCTGTTTGAGGATTGGGATCTCACCAATTAATTCTCACTTTCATTTCTATTTTTATACTGTATAGGTGGAAAATCAATACTCATAGGTGAAAGGGTTTGGATCCTCCTTTGGTTCAACATACACATAGCCTCTGTTGTGGTATCTAGATTACCCTCCTCTCAAGGTTTTTTTCTGCATTTTGCTCCTATGTGTTTCTGTCTTGCTCCACATTATCAATTGTGTTGATGTTGATTTTAATGACCCGAAATTTTGATTAAATCTTGTTTCCGAATTTGGTGTGTTATTTTATTTTATTTTTTATACTCATCAAAATGGTTTCATTGGATAACATGAGTATAATTAAAATGAGACTATTGGGTTTTTGACTGTCATATGACCATTGGTCAATATGACCGCTAGAAACTAAACATTTCTATATTTGTCTCTAAATACAAGTGATCTTGGTTAATTAATATAGAAAGAAGATTTGATGGCCTCACCCAGTAGTCTTCGACCGATCGAAGCCCATCTAACAGAACTTGGGAAGGAGGTAGCACCACTGGGCTTTGCTCTGGACCAAACCCAAGCCGAACTTCATCGTGTGAAGCAAGAACAGAATCGCCTTCGTGAGAAGTTCAAACTGATAGAAATTACTACTCGTGTGATGTTGGTCGAGCCTCCCTTAGATTCTCTCACCTTTGTACACCTTACACTTAGGTCCTATGCTGGTGTGATAAGGGGATATGTTAGGAGACTGTAACTGCCTTTTGTAATCCTTTTTTTTAAATAAAAAATTTTGATTTCTTCTTATGATGAAGTTTATGAATTTTCAAATGTCCGGATAAATATAGTATGCATATTTTTGGTGAATTTTATAGACATGATATTTTAAAAAAAATTTATGTAAACCTTAAATAATTAAAAATGTGTAATGATTTTCAAAAAATGGTCTTCTACAAATATGTTCAGTACAAAATTTAGAGTCTAATATGATCAACATGACTTTTGATGAATAGTACATTATGAATAGTGATTTTATGCTTAGGATTAGTAATGTGACTAAATGGAGTAGTAATCTCACTTAAATAAATCATTAATATAATCTAGGCACCTTGATTAAGTAATGTGATTCAATAAAATGGTTAAATAATGGTTTCATAAATTATTAGTCAAGTATTAGTTTTTTTGGGTGAATAGTGTTTTTTAATTAAAAATTTAATTAAAATTATTTAGAAAATTATTTTTAGAAAATGGATTTCATTTTTGAACTCAGAGCATCGATATTATTTTAAGGTAATTTTTGGAGATTTTTATGAAAAAATGAATTTTCAGTGAATAGTGTATTTATTTAAAAATTTAATTAAAATATTTAGAATTTTTTTATAAAATTGATTTCATTTTTGAAATCAGAGTATCAATATTTGGTTAAGGTGAAATTTTGAGATTTTTCTGAGAAAGTTGAATTTTCGATGAATAGTGAAAATACAGTTTTTAAGTTACGATTGTTTAATGACATCATTAAATGATGTATTAAGTATGTAATCAATATGGTCGAATTATGAATACTAATATAAGGTATGAGGTGTCCCAAGTGGCCAATACCATTGGAAAATACCATAGGCAAGCCCATGGTTTTTCCAACAACCACTAATGAGGTGTCCCTTGGCCATTAATGCCTTGTCCCCTCACTTTCCCTATAAATACCAAGCCATCCTCTCATACATTCGACTCCAAAATAAACCTCAACGAAGTTATGGTCTCCATACCTCAAAAGGAGTCCTCCCAAGGTGCCCCCAAGCCCTCAAGGTCAACCTTTTAGTTTTAAGAGTTATGTTTAAGGTAAGGGATCATACCTCCCTATTTCCTTTCAAGTAATCTCTTTTATGTCATTTCTTTTATGCTCCATGCTCTTATGTTGGAGGATGTTCTTTTATATTCATCTTACTGAACTATTCCAGTTCATGTGATGAGAGACCCCCTCTTTCTCTCATCAATTCGTTTTAATAATGTTTATGTGGCACCGTTAGGCTGCCAAATTTTTAAGGGATTCATTCACCTTTCTCATTTTTCAAAGTTCTACTTTCATGTAAAGTCTTTCAAGTTCCTTTTTATTATGTTGGGGTATGATATCTATATCTATCATACTGATATTTTATGTTCATATGATTAGAGACCCTATTTGATATTGTCAATTCATTTTTGTTGAAGTTTAAGTGGCACCGTTAGGCTGCCGAATTTTTAAAGGATTCTTTCACCTTTCTCATTTTTCAAAGTTCTTCTTTCATGTCAAGTCTTTCAAGTTCCTTTTTATTATGTTTTGTTATGATATATATATCTATCATACATAAATTTTATGTTCATATGATTAGAGACCCTATTTGATCTCGTCAATTCATTTTTGTTGAAGTTTACGTGACACCGTTAGGCTTCCGAATTTTCATAAGAGAAACCTCATTTTTGTCTTCCTTTCATGTTCTTCATTTCATATGTTATTTATTTCAAATTTCATTACCATGTTCTTAAATACTTTATATTCTGTTCCCCTACTTTTTTATGGATCATTTATGATATGGTGACCCATGTCCCCTCTCTTTTCAATGTTTTCTAAAACCTCGTAACATAGCCGTTATGCTGCAGAATTTCCGTCTCAAAATGTCTCTCTCTTATTCTAAAATTCATTTATTTTATTAAGTGAATACTCAAAGATCTTTCTTCTAAAGGGTCATTCACATATATACCTAAATTTTCTATTTTAAATCTTGGGATTTACATACATGATACCTGGTTTCCCTTTCTGTGGGTTTAATGTGACATAAATATCATGTCTTTAAAGCAGTTTTTAAAACGTTATGATTATGAAATGAAACCCATTTCTTTTATGCTATATTGGTTTTTTATGAAATGATTGATGATGATATATGTGGCTCACATGATAATAAAGTCAAATTTAAGGGTGAGCCTTGATAGCACTCCAATGGATTGGGTAAAGACTTAATCTCTATAGATGACCATTTAGACTGATACCTTGGTGAAGAACCTTGGTAATTTTTATTGACACCTTGGGGATGGACCTTGGTGAAACAGAAATGATTGACTTTGTTAAATGTTGTAGCCATATATTCAAGTTATAAAAAATGTTATTTTGATTATGATATATCTCATGATTTATTTCTCATGCCTTAAAGTTCTTTTTCATGACATTGTTGATGTATCTCAAGTTCACATGTAAATGTTTCCCCTTGTTTCCCTTACTGTGCCTTCTGCTCACCCTTTCTTTTGATGTATGTCCCCAGGTTATGAGATGCAGTGATGAACCTAGGACGAACATAAGGAGAATCCTTTCATGTGTTTAAGAAGAATGTTTTATGTTTTCATGTTTTAAGTTCTTGGTTTCCAAGACACTAAACCTTAAAGATCCTCGGTTTTGTAAAATGTAATGAAATTTTATGTGATAAAAATGTGGGGTGTTATATTGATTATATTCATAGAGTTTTATTAGTAAATTATATATTTTCCATAACTATATAAAAATAATAATATTATTTTTACAACATTCATCAGGGTAGTTTTTCTAAACCCTTCCATATTGGACCTTTTTGTCCCACGCCCCATATGAGGTTTGATTGCATTCAAAATACGTTCCTCTCATATCAATCTATGATGAGTAACCTTGTGGGGGTTTATGGTTATATTTGGAAGATGATCCATGAATAGAATAGGTGTGTATAGAAGTATGATGAATTATTGGGATGTGGACCATTTATATTTACCTCCCATGATAGTGAATATTGATTTTCTTTGATATGACGATGATGATGATGATGATGATGAATAATCCCCCATCCCTATTTGATTGGGACTATTTGAGGCCATTATTAGTATTAATTTATACTTTCTTTGTTAATTTTAGACTTATATAAATGATCTAATTAATCCTAAGATGTGAATTTAGAAATAAAATCCCTATCCTTGTGTGATAGTGGTGATCTGGGATTAACATCGATTTCCCTAGGTAATCTCGAGGTGTGATTAACCCGATGATAGTTATTGAGATAAAAATTTCCCTAGCCCTTTAGGATGGGGATGGTTTTCAGCTTCATTCAATATATCATAAATCATCTCAATGATTTTTAATTTAAGGGGTGTAAGAAGTGGTAAATATTCCCATATCATGGGGGTATAGGTTTTCCCCAAGGTGACTACAATGGAAGAAGCTATTCTGACCCATTTGATTCATCACTACTATTCTTGTGTATGAGTTTGGTGTAATGGTATCCCATGATTGGATGCATTATTTATGGGATGTTTTCGGGTTGACCACATATTTCGATTCTATTTTGGAAACAAATTCCCATTACTCCGAGGGGACTTGTTTGAAGACATAGTAGAATTCCTCAATATCTGGATGTGATTTCATTTCATCATAAAGGAAAGGGAAATCCATTTTAGTGACCAATTGAATAATGTGTTATCTGGTCCTCTGATCTCGCTGGAGCATATGATGTTACAGGTTTCCATATTTGTTGTATTCTAATTTTCTAGGGGTGCGATTAAGAGTGATCATATATATTTTTCCACATTCTGATACAAATATCTGAAAATGATTTGGCAATCAGTTGTCGATGAGTGGTGGTGAAATGGTGGAAAGAGTTTTGTATATTTCTATTTTAATTTTTTGGTTATAGATCTCAGGTCATGGAGATAGTATTCATGTCTAGTTGGAAACAAATTTTTATTATGGATTGATGGTGACCCACTTAACCTAGATAGGAGAGGTTTATATCCTTTAATCACTAATGTGATTCCCACATATTTTGGCATAGTTAAGTTGTGAAATTTTTTGGTTTCACATCTAGGATCTCATAATTAGACATGGAATGTGGGAAATCATATTTGAAGGGTTTTTTCTTGATAACTCTCTCCATATATCCATGTCATCCTCATCATCATCATCAGAATTACACTCCTCCACTTTTTAAAGCACAAAATATATTTTTTTGGGTTTCAAAATTAATTTGGTTAAGGGTTACTAGTCGTTGATTTGGAACTATATTCGGTTGAACCTAGTGTTTCTATAACCTCTCTATATGAAGTTTTCTAAGTTTTGAACACCTCTCAATATAGAGGTTTATAGGAAAGTGGAAGATTTCCATTTCTAAAGGAGGTATCACTATAGGAAGTTTGACCACAATGGATGTCCATCGTAGGGTCCCTATAATCCATCTCTATAATACAATTAGTAATAATATTTTTGGTAGTTATCACCTATTTATTTAGTTGAATAGATAATAGACCCTTCATATTGAGTAGAGATATGATCCTTCTGTCAGATGGTTACTATAATGTATTGATAATCGTTTGGTTTTACGAGTATATAAGCCCACTACTAGGTAGATACTACATTATGTTGGTGAGATTATGTATTTTTTGAAGGAATATGAGCATCCACATATTTGGTTTCCTAAATAGGATGGTAAACCTTAGTTGAAATGCTGATATGATCCTTGTCTAAATATGCATTCCCTACCAGAATTTGTTGTAGAACCTTTGAAATAGGAGATGGTATATAGGCCTCATCTTGTATAACCTCTGATGGATTTTGGTGTTGTCCTTCATCTGTGGAAGTAGGGGATGATCCAGTATACCATGATCTACTGGAATATTCCAATTTTCTTAACTCACATGAAATTATCATGTTCCAATGTGTGTACTGCTCTCACTTGGTGGTCCAGAGTTGGAGAGAGGATATGAGCCTGATCTTGTGCCTTTTGAGTAATCATCTGATCTTTTTTGATAGGAATATGAGTCTATCCTAAATCATTTGATCATATCAATTGGTGATACCTTTATGGAATGGGAATATGAGCTTGATCATTTGCCTTTTGATTATTACACCTATAATTTTAGATATGAATATGAGTATGTCCCAAGTAATGTGCCGGTCTCACATGGTGAGCCCCAGAAGGAAGAAGAATCTGAGCCTGATTCGATTCATTTGTAGTATGTCACGAGTCTTTTTTGATCATAATGTATGCCTATCAAGGGGAATGTTACACTCTCACTTTTTGAACCCCCGTTTCAATGAGAATATGATCCTGATATTATGCATCGTCCTTTACCTGAATATACTGATAATCCTCCTTCATAAGAGAAATAATTTTTACTTTATCCATAGTATCCACTTTTTAATGATAATCAATGTGTTGTGCTACACTAGATCTAGGCATAGGAATATACATCTAACCCTATATCTGTACTAGTTCCAAAATATGTTAGAGGATCTCTTCAACAATTACTATAATATAGTGAAATTTTTCCAATGTTTTTGCATGAATGTTATAATACAAAACTTCTATCTCTAATATGTACTATTAGATATAATCTATTTAAGAGGGGATATAATACCACTATTTTCCTACTTATCCCATTCGAATATGACAATGGAATACATGCTTGGGGATAAGGATTTTCACCTCCCCCATGCCTACTATAATAATATTCCTTTAGACTTGAATTGGGTGAGAAGGGATATGATCCGTCTTGTTGGCTACCCCTAGAATATTTCGTATGGCTTTTTAGTGAATGCTGGGAAATGATACAACTCCTGGTCCATAGTTTTCCATTCCCAATATAACTTCCTTCGTTCATATGCAAGATCATCTGATGTGGAAATGTGTTGGGTGGTTCCCTAAGTAGGAGAATAAAGGGAACATGTGGAATAGAACTTGTGATGGTGGTTAACAGGATCCCTCCTAGATGTCTTCTAAATCAGAAGGGTGTTGTAGCTAACTCCTAGATTTACATTCCATGGATACAGAATGTGTAAATCATTGTGCTCCAGAGAAAATCATCTAATGAAATTGGTGGTGGTAATTAGAAACGATGCATTTTGTGCATATTTCATTTTATGATATGGAATTTTTGGAAACATATTCTCTTACAAGATTGATCACCGCTGCATTACATACATCTCAATATGTCAAAATGAAAAGTATATTACCTATAGATTGGATTTATCATTTATTCTATTTAACTAAACTATCTTAAGTGGAAATTAATATTTAATGTTTTTTCATCAATGTATTAACTATCATCACTTAATTCCTCAACAAAATTAGTTTACTAATATGAAGATAATGATTAATCCTTTCAGAATCACTATCTAAAGACTCAATTTTTTCATCTATATTTTTTGAATATATAATATTTAATAACTACCAAACTCCTATTTTAAAAATGTGCCTGTGTGTGTGTGTGATCATATGAGTGGATCCACATTCATTTGAACACTCTTGTAATACTCATTATTTCCTCTAGTAAGACTACATAGGTTTTCTCTTGAAACCCAATGTGGAAATGATGAAATTACTTCTTATCATTGACCCTTATTTAATTCCCTATTTTTAATTTGTATGCATATTAAAATTATGTTTCATCAATGCATAAATTTTTTATTTGTTTTATCTACTTCCCCAACTCCTCACTATGTTTATTTATATAGGATTCATATCTGGTTTTCCGTTGGAATCCTCATCATTGTTATTCTTACGCCCTTATTCTTTCTAGTTTTTAGTTTGCCTTTCTTCTAGTTTCGAGTGGGGTCTCCACCCTTTGATGTTTTTATTATTTTTCATTTGGATTTTTCCATAATGGAAATCATTAAGCTTCCAATAGTAACATTTTAACATAAGGCATCATGTTAGAAAACATCATAGGTTAGGCGTGGTGGTTTTTCTACCAGACATGGGATAGTGAGGTGGAAGCATTTTTTTGGAAAATATAAGTGACATGGACATTTTCAATTTCAATATATTGATTATATTTAATTTATACCATATCCCCATTATAAAATATACTATTTTCTCCTGAACCAGTGATAAAAGACTGCATATTTGTTTTGGAATGATGGTTGTGAAGGAAGACTGGGATTATGTCAGTGGTATTGTATGGTGGCAGGTCTTATAGTCAGATTAATCATTTGTTTCTAATGGATTTATTCTCTATTCCCATATGTGGTATCATCCATAAAAAGATATTATCTATAGTTTTTTTAGTTCTACATTACATTTATTATCATATGTTAGCTATTAGGTAGGTTTCTACATATTGATCTTCTGTGATATTGTAGCATGAGGATTTTTCGCGGTGTTCATTTAATGTGATGACATTGTGGGTGGTGCATGGATCTATTTGATGAATAAATCTCTAGAGGGTGGTGGTATTCTAGGATACACCGATGATAATTCGCTGGAAAATGTTTTTTCTTTGTAAATATAGTTCATTAGTGGTTCAAGGTTTTGGTGGCATTGTTTATTTGTCTATGGTGCTTGTGATGGTGATCAGTTTAAACCACGATGTTGGATCAGTGATGTTGTATTTAAATAATTATAGACAATGGGAGATTAAATATCACTATTAAATATTATAGAAATTGATGATGCCCAGGTAACTATATGGGGGAACTTTTGATATCCCCCTTATTTGGTGAATCTATAGATTTTGAGGATCGTGAAAACCAATGTGGATCCCGATCTCAATTGCATTAGTTTTCATATGGGTTCTTAGGTGGGTCATTTTAATTTACCAATAATGGTTCTTCTCCACCATTTTCTAGTTTTTCATTTTTAGTGATTTATTTTATAATTTCCTGGGATTTTTATAATATTTATTTATTTTGTTTGGGCTCACAGTCAATCCTTAAATGTATCATTTATAAAAATAAAAAAAATAACATAGAGAGGTTTGTTTTTTTGTGTCATATACATAATCAAAACATCTCACTACTATAATTCTCATTTAAATTTATTATTGTTTCACTATATTCATTATATTGTTCATTGTTGGTCCTATATTTATCTATCAAGAGTATTCTTGAATCTCCATGAATTATCTCAGTATTGTGGTATCTCAAGCATCTTCCAAAAAATATCAACTCCACTAATTATATTGATTAAAAAAATATAATATAATTATTATTTCGAATCATCATCAACATTGTGAATCGTATGTTAAAAAATAAAAATTATTCAGTTGTTATCGTTCCATAATATCCTCTACTTATGGAACCCTTTGATATCATTGAAAAAAAATGACAGTGTATGAAGAAAACTATAAATATATGTATTTTTGTATCTACATTATGTATACCATGATATATTTAATTAATATCCCACATTATAAATTATTTATTATTTATTATCATTCCAAATAAACTATATTATGTCTTTACTATCGATACACACTCTATGGTTCCCATGAATTCTTCATAATCCATTCAGTGGCTCTAAACAATATATGAAACCTACAAATTCATTTGGAGTCTTAAAAGTATTTTGTTCCCAAAAATAGAATTCTATGATATATGTATATCATTATCCCTGATAATATGTTCATTAATGTGTTCTTCAGTACACTTATATTCGGTCCTTCAATGTTGACTATGATATCTCATTGTCCATAGTAATTCTTCATTATTTTATATTTCATATGGTGATATTTCTATTTTGTTAAATATGATTACCAAAATCCAGGACATATCACATATATTTTTTAATGATTCATATATTATGTTTTTATAGGAACTAATTTCATCTATTGTGTAATATCTGGGAATTTCATAATGTACATCAACTATATGCCACTGTCTATGGTTCATCTCTTTCCTAAAATTTCCAATCATCATTACCAAATACGTTTCTTGAGTGTTCACCCCCTACTATCAATATTTCCAAATCACTACATGTAATAAAGACTATAAAATGGTCCATGATCTCCTTAATCATATATTTAATTTCTTCCTATAATTCTTTTCCACATAATTATTAATTTACCCAGTTTCAATTTTTTATCTATTTTTTCATTATAATATCTTATGATGTTGATATTTTCACTTATGATGCCTTCCCATTAGCTCATATGTCTCTTGCACTCTCATAAAAAATCATTTATTCCAAATTTTCATCCACTATTTATATAAATTAAACCCTTCATTGAAATAAATTTCCAAATCATCAGGAATCCTCTAATTACTTACATGTTTGATCTATCTTAAATGCACATGGATACCAAAAAAACCAACAAAAAATGAGCATATATAACCCTAAAAATATAATCATTTGATAGGGTGTGATAATTCATTCATAAAAATAATTTATTAAATATATTAAAAATATATATCCTTTTTATATTCATTTATAATCCTACACAATCATTTCCTCTACTTCAGATATGGGGGAAATCTCAGTTATCACACAATAACTGCTCATATAAATTCTAACACTTAATTTCTAATAAATAAATATAAAATATCATATGGTGTACAACAGTCACCCTATTTTATTTATTATTATAATTTACTTTACCTCTTTTACGTAAGTTATAAATCACATATTTTCATGCACCATATCTCCCCTTTTTCAAATGACTACTTTTTGAAGAAAATATAATATTTCCTTTTTAAAAAAAATTAGAAGAAATAAATACATTTAAATGAATATCAATGATCTAAATCTACTACCATATGATGAAATATTTATATACTAAAAAAGTAAAATTTTAATGTGAATTCAAAACTGTATATTTCTATCTAAAAAATCGCAATATACCTACTCACAATCACTTATATGTAAAAAAATCAATTAAATAAAATTTCCAAAAGAATAAAATATTATATAGGGGAGGTAGAGAGTGCCTCATTCCATTATATATACAAAATATTTTGAACCAAATTTTTCTACATGTATGATGTTCCCACTTAGTATCTCATATTATTATTCTTCCAATATTTTACCTATCTCAAGTAAGGCATAATTATCTCTATACTTTCTGTTTTCCATTTTGATTACAATATATTTTTTACTTTAATATTTTCTTTATTGAACAAAAATTGGTATCATGTATTCCAAATTTAAATTTTAATCTTTTGTTAATCATATTAACAACACAATTTATATTTGGGAATGAAATATTATATCAAATTTAATAGACCAATAACACATTGAATATTTTTTCCTTAATCGTTCAACATAAGGAATATTATTTTTACCCATGCCATTATTATGAAGAATTTATATTTCCCCTTTGATTTAAGAGTATTTTATGGATTCTAAAATTAAATATACCACTCTTTTTGTATTTAAATCCATGAAGATACTGATACCTGCAATCATATGCGTAGTGTATTCAATAAAAAATCAATATTTTTTATGTTACAAGTTTATTTTAGTTATATATCCCATGTTTCATCCTCTATAGTTTATTATTATTCAATCATGTAATACTATCTATTACAAGAGATCTATTCAAGTTTCTAATATAATTTACTACTGTATATTGACTTAATTCTCTCATAGATGAAATTTTCTAACTCATTGAGTAATGGTTTTCATTTTTTCTAAAACCTATAAAAAAGAAGAATTAAATGAAAACATGATTAAACAAGTATTTTCATAGTTTATGAATAAATAATCTCCAAAAATAAAATTTTAATTCCCTATTCACGTATTGATATTCTTACCTTATCCTCTATAGTAAAAATATATTCTTCTCATGGTTTCTTTATGATTCCCATGTGAAAAATTTCCAGTGTATTTAATTTTAATAATTTTATATGATGTATTCTATATACTTCAAAAACCTATCCAGGTGAGTTACAAGTGTTTATATATCCATTTGATAGATGAAATTTATTTTTTTATATGTTATATGACTATTTATCTAATGTGTTTTAAGAATAATTTTACTAATGACCCTTCATTTTTGTTCACCCTTTCTTTGAAGTTTACATACTTATTTACTATTAATGATTTTTTTCATTAATATTTTTTATTTTATCTTCAACCATAATGAATCACACTTCTTTTTCATTAATATATACCCTACATAACATTATAACCACATTTAATTCATTTACTCTTTCCCTCTAGATGTTTTCATACCCTATGGTTTCCTCTAGTTTATATTGAATTTCATTATCATTTGTGTATCTACTTATAATTTCACAACCAAATATTTGATAAAAAAATTTATTTTTCTTAATATCCATCATGTAATGCTCCTAAAATTGATTAGGATCATATCTTTATATATCATATATTTCATCAGAGGCATTTGTAACCATTTTTACTTCATAAAATAATTTTTTACATATAATATTTCATCTTGACCTCCAATTTTATGAATTCCTAGTGAGTCACCTTTATTTCTCTTTATCTATATATTCATCTTCATTATCCGTATAATAATTGGCAACTAAGTATCCTATAATTCTACCCCATAAGCATAAACATGTTATATTTTATTTTTTTCGAAATTTCCACTATATAGTCCTCTGGATTAATAACTTTGTAACAATGTTGACTCTATTAATCCCAAGGGTATGATTATTTTATTAAAATGGTACAAAATACATATATCACAATACACACAACCCATTAATTTAGTAGCCTTGTAAGACTACATAAAAACATGATCGATGTATTAAATTGAAAATTAAAAGTACATTTTAATAATATGTCAATATTTACTAATCCTTATTGATAACCCTTAAGTATATTATAGTTATATTATTGGTTTCCAAGAAAAATTAGCAAATAAAGTAAAGTGGTGAGATCATTTGTTCAGTAAGGGGTAACATACAACATAATCTATAATGGAGTACACCAGGAATACATTATATGGAAGGAAAAATTATAATTGAATGAAATATAATTGATAACATGAGAATAATATATCCATGCATAAAATTAAAAGGTAAATATATAATCGCATGCATAAGAATATCTAATTTCATAAAGATAAAAAGAATAATATTAGACATCATACCTATATCTTAAAATACTCAACTAGGAAATTATATATAAATGGGTAAGCATACACCAAATACCCAATTCAATTTATCTTATGCATCATACCAATGAACCAATGACATATATAATTTTGGGTCCCACCGAGCTAAAAATATGTTTAATGTATCTATTATATGAACAAAATGGTCAAGACCACATATCATAATGTTCCTTAAGGAACCTCATATATTATGATGGATATGATATCAATAATTATCCACATATAAATAATCAATATATTTGTTTTTAATATTTCCCAAATCAAGAGAATAATATATCTATCTAGGTTAATATATATCAATTGAATAAGAAATTATAGGATACATAATATGAAATAGAATGTATATTTACCAAAGTGAAAGAAATTGAGTTATAGGGTAGGATAAATTAATCATAGAAATATATAAATAGGAAGTAGTAATTGGATACAATATCTTTCAATAGTAGGATAGTATGGAAATGATGTAAAAAATCCATATAAAAATTTAGTTTATGTGACACACATGTTTGATACGTATTAGAGTTATAAAATTTCATTAAGAAGAAAAATCTAGTTGGTATTCTTTAATAAAAAAGGTTAACATGTTCCAAAATTATCTTTAATATGCTTAGGACCCGATAAGGGATCCACCAACTACATCACCATCAAAATTCCATATAAAAATTCCCCATTATAAAATAATCCAACCATAATACCAAACGTACTTGATGAATATAGGGATTTGGATAACAGAGGTTTAGGATATATAAATAAATTCATGTTATAAAGACTTATGAATGTGGTATAATAAGAATGAATAGTTTATATCAGTCAAATTATAATATTGAATTCAAATTATTGAATCACAAACTATTTTATTTTGAATTTAAAACTAATCGGAAGTTATTACCAAAAATAAAATCACAAAAGTGATTAAAACCCTTTACATTTCTAGGTTGCTTCATAGAATGTGAGAATAATCTCCTTATATCCTTAATAGATATTTGTAATGACTATTAATATGGAAATGTAGTTGATAAATATGACTAATGTTTTGAGATAGAGTATTAATGGGAGGATGAGTGGTAATTTATATAAAATATTGGATAATATATTATTAATTTTGAGACATTGGATTTGGAAATCATTTTTTTATAAATGAAAAATTATTTTCCTAACCATTATTTTATACCATTTTTGTATCATTTATTAATTTTATAATCTAAACCATATTTTTAAATATTACTTTTACCATGTAAAATACTTTTATTCACAAAGAATTATTTATCAAACCTTATTTTACATTTTAGACTTCATAAAGTCCATTATTGTTTTGGATATTGATCATAACTCTTAAAAATATATTATTTTAATAAATAAACATATTTTTTAGTTAATTATTATATTTTATTAATTATCACCTCATTTTTTCATCAAAATTCCTTCATTATAATTATTGAATATTCGTAAAGTATTTTATTGTAAACATAAAATTAGACTCTCAAAACAAATTATAAAAAATTCAATGTTGGCTAATTTAAATGTGACTATTCTATGTTTAATTTCCTTTTTATGAAAATAAATTTCCGTAAAAAATAATTTTATTTATTAAATATATCATTTGATGTAATTTAGAATCATGATTTCTATCCCAAAATATTAAAAAATTCTTTTGTAATAATTTTTTGGATTCTAAATTATATGTATGCAATTAAAATGTTATTCATTGATTTATATAAAATTTTTAAATTACTAATTAAATTAATTTAAAATTATATTATTTATTTATTAGACTCATGTATGTTACTAAAAAGGGTCTTAGTACTTTTACAATGTCCATATTAATATTCCAATAGTCAAATTCTCAATGATCATATACCAATGATCATATTTCTATTTTTATAAATTCACTTGATTCATACATCTAAAGTCAATCACTACATTTATTTTAGTTTATAAATTTTCTTTTATTTTTCATATTATTTTCAGAAAAATAGTTATTAATTTTTTTCATAGTATTCATTATAGTGACTGATCCTCTAGTGTTCAATATTGTATTATTTTCCAATGTTATTATGTGTTTTATAACACTAATTATAGTTTTATAGTTTATGTAAATTTTTGGTATTCTTTTCTTATACTGTTATAAAATAATTTAACATTAATTTTTTAATTTTTATTTTAATTATGTGTTTGCTAACTATATTATAATACAGTTTTTTACATTCAAACTCCTTAAATAATGTAATCCTTGAAATTTATGGTTTTCGTCAATCGATAAACTAATTTGTTTATTTATTGATAACAGTTTCTTAAAATCCCATGTTGGTTTCCCCAACATTTTATGCCTCTATATTACCCTTAAAATCCATGTTTTCCAATTCCTAATCTCCTTCTGTATAGTTTAAAAAATATGGAACAACTTTTTTATAAGAAAATCCAGAATCTAGATCAATTTCATTAGTGGTGTGTATTTGAGTTGGGGTTGGAATATAATTCCTTTAAAATGAGATATATAAGACTTCGTTCACTTTATATAGGTTTAGTGGAATATCCAAATGATAATCCACTTCACCAATTCATTCCAAATTCTCAAAATGTCTAAACTACCTTGGACTTAGCTTCCCCTTCTTAATAAATCATATAACTCCCATAAATTGTAGTACCTTTAAGAAGATATGATCCTGTATTTGAAATTCCAATTAATTACTTTGATAATAATCATATATTTTTTTATTTTCTTTAACCCATATTGAAATCGTTCTTTACCTTATCCAATTACATCAAAGCCTTTAAATAATGAGTCTTATATATAGGGTTTTCACCAGGTATAAGATCAATAAAGAATAATACGTCATGATTAGGTGGATATTTAATTAATTACATAGATAATACATTAATATAATATTTTATAATACACGTATATCTTATATTATTAGTATATCACTATTATTTATTGATTTTATTTGATCTTATTTATTTATTAAAATTATCTAATGGGGGTGGCTATAAAAAAGACTCAAGAATTGAAGTATATCTTAAAAAATATGGGATTATATGCCATAATCACAAATTTTTGTCTCATTATATAGAAAATAAATTATTTAATTATACTTTGAGATCCATTCCATCCAAATATTGATTTCAAAGTCAAACATTGATATAATAACCATCATTGAAACTATAAAACCCGTAGGTACTTTAATATAGACAGCATAATATATTTCCATTGTAATAATATTTCAATTATGACTTTTAATTAAAACTTATTCTTTAATAAATATGGGGATTATTGAATGTTCTTATAAATAAAAAATATATAAAATAATGCACATACATATAACCAAATAATGTATTAATTATATTATGGATTAGGAAACATGTACTTATTATGAAATTATTTGGGTCTTTAATCATTATCATAATAATTTGTTATCCCTAGATTGCTCCCTTGGCCTCTAATAAGGTAGATTCCATTTATTATTAGTGAGTCAATAGAAATATATCCCCATATATTTGAAATTTAATAATTTAATATTATTGGATTCTCATTCCCTTTTACACATAAACATGATACCCTTTATCTCTATACATATAACAAAGGCTAAAATCCATAATACAATCCCATGGGTGTTTTCTTCCTAAATTTTTATATATTGGAAATTATACCATTTATTTATTATATTTTTTAAAATTTATTTCTATATTAAACAATGTATTCCAACTATTCTATTATTTTCTAATAAAAATAAATTACTTAACATAACTCTCTCATATTCCTGATAGAAATTATCACTATCTCCCCGTATGAGTAAATTGTTTGTGTAAACAATTCCCTTTGGATGATTTTTTTTAGACTATTGTATAATTGATAAATCTTTATTTTAGAATTTTTTATCCAATCTATAGAATTTATTTCAATCCTTGTCAAGTTAGCATCATACATAGAATCAATTTACTCTTTATTTTGGCTTAAATTTAGAAATTAAATTTCTATTTCATCCCTTTTCTCTAATAGAAAATAATTTGTTTAGATAATATCCTCAAACTTTTCCATTTAATGATTTTTAAATCTTCATAATTCTTAATGTTTTTAATGAATATACATAATTTATTTGAATATTCGCATAGATATTAGATAATCGTAATAAACTTTAGCCTTTTACAACATCCCAGATCAAGAAATATTATCCATAAATACATAATACATCACTTTACCACTAATGGATTTATGGTTTGATTTAAGGCTATAGGATATTGTGTCATTAAACGATACAATGATGTTATTCATTGTTACGGGGAAACAATTTATTCCATAAATACAGGTTTATTTCTCCCAACCTAAGTCAATTTCCATATTTTAATGATAATATTCTTAGTGTAATACTATCTTCTTTGTTTTTTATGTAGGGAAACCCCTAAACTTATTAAAGGTGTTGACACGGATTTTATTCCTTCAATTAGTAACAATATCTAAACAGTGGAATATAATTAATTAGATCATGAATATGCTTATAAATTGATATTTATTTAATATAATTATAATGTATATATTTTAAATGAATATACACTATTCTATAAATTCTAAAAACATTAATACAATTTTCTAACATTTTTTCATAGGGTTATGTTCCCCAATTTTGATTTTTAAATACAGATCTTGAGTTTTCTACCAATCATTCCCAAATACCAACATTAAAAACATTTAATCTAAAATCCAAGAGTCTATGGTAATTTTATTATAGTGGTAAAAAATTCATATAACATAACACACTAGATCCAGCTATTTAATAGTTTGGAGAGAATATATACATAAATGATCAACATATTACATAGTTAATTCAATTTATATTATAAAAATAGATAAAACATTATTTATTTTCATTTATTATACTAAAGTCACATTTTGTATTCTTTATGGTATCATATGGAAATTAGTAAATGATGTAAATGGGTTATTTCATATGCCTAGTAAGGAGTAATATACAGTTGAATATATTATGGAAAAAACAAGGGATACATAATATAAGAAGAATAAATAATCAAATAATTGTTTATAATTGACAAGAATATCACAATATATCAATGGATAATATAAAAATAGAAATTACTAATATCATATATAATAATAATGGTTTACATAGTGATGATATGTATAATTTCTAACATCACAACCATATTGTAAAAGTCTTGGCCAAGACATTGTACATAAATGGGTTGTACTACCCTATATACACAATCCAGTTTGGCTCATGAGTCCAACCAATTCATCAAGATTATATATAATTGTAGGATCCACCCATCACACATTAATTCCAATACATCAATCATATGAAAATAATTTCTAACAATACATATCATAAAGTATCACAACGATGCCCATACATAATCCCTAATATGTAATTAATAGTTATCCATATAGATATAATAGGTATATGGATTGTCCCTATTTCAATAGTAAATATAATTATATGGTTACCAAGTAAAATATACAATAATTAAACAAGAAAATAAAGTATATGCACAGTCAAATAGAAATTATCCTATTTAATGTCATGATAATGGATTAGTATTTTAGGATACTTTCATTGTGTAAGGATATCTATTGGATAAAATATTTTGAAATGGATAGAGACCAAATAAATGAACAAAAATACGCTCAAAAAATTAATAGTACTTGACACACAAACTTGATATGTATTAGGGATACAAAATTTCCTTATGGAGAAACATCTATGTTTGTCCGATTTAATGAAAATGGTGAACTTATGTCAAATATAGTTTAACACACATGGGAAGTAATAGAGTCTCTACTACATATATCTCCATTATACTTAGAAAATGTCCCATATTAGAAATAATCCATATATAATAACACAAATACACGGAATACACAATGATTTGGATAATTGGGTTTTAGGGTATAATAATTTGGAATTATAAAGAATAATGAATATAGTATAATCAGATATAATGGTCTATATTATTTATATTTAAATAATTAAGAATAAAAACATTTTATTTTTAAATCTAAAGTAACTGAAAATGATTCCTAAAAATAAAGTCAGTAAAGAAATTATGAACCCTTTCCCAAGAATTTGAGAAATGACTCATTTGATCCTTAAGAGTTCAATGAGATGACTATCGAGAGGGAAATTAAGAGATGAAACATGATAAATGGTTTTGGAATATATGGAATGGTATGATAGGATGGTATTTATAAAAAATTTGGGAGAATGATATATTAATTTTCAGACTCTAAATTTTTAAATCTAGGCTATCGAAAATGAAAAACAATTGGCTTTCCCATAGTTATATACCATTATTTATACATTTATATTATTATTATTTTTACCATTATTCATTTTAGAACATAAATAATTTTTTTAAATATGGAATTGTCTTTGTAAATGACTTTTATTAATAGATAAATATTTTTGAAACCTTTTTTCCATTTTTGGATTTGGAAATTCAATTAAAGGATTCAAAAATGATTTTAAAACATTTAAAATGATTAGTTTAAATTTTGTTCATATTTTTTATTAAGTATTCAACTATATTTATTGTTAAATATGTTATACACCTAAATTTATTCTTAATACATACAGCATATTCATAATTTATTTTACAATTTACCTGACAATTTGATTATCTCAAAAAATTATGAAAAAATCAACGTTGGATAATTTTTGACATGCTAATTCGGAATTGTAAGTAAATTTTATGAAAATAATTATGTATATATATATAATTAAATTATTCAATAAATATATTTGGGGTATTTTAATATCTTCTATTTTGCAACAAAAATAATTAAAATTAATTTTTAATTATTATTATTTTTATTTAAAAATATTTTATATAATTATATTCATATTCATTGATAAATATACAATATTTTTAATTATTTATTATTAAATTTTAAAATTATGTTATGTAATTTGCTAGATGCATTTATATAACCCATAATGGTCTCATTATTATGACAATAATTATCTTACAATTCCAATAGTTATTTATTTTCCTATAAATTCACTTTATTCCTAAAAATAATAAACTTTATCTACATTGGTCGACTAAAATATCATCAGTATGCACACATATAATTTTAATAACACAATATCATTCTTTTTTCAATATCTATTAGTCTGTGAGTCTTACTCACAATTTTAACCTTATGAAATATGGGGAATATATAGAGTATTTCACAATAAAGATTCATTATATTTATTATAACTTCTTGTTTAACAAGTTTAGACACATATTTTGTACCAGATGGAAATGTATTATATGCATTGGCCTTTTTTCCTCTTTTATACTCATGCAATATGAATTTTTATCCTTTGAAATCTTAAATAGGTAACCATTGTCTTATTACCCCTTTAATGTAATTATTCCATCCTTAAAGGTTCTTATGACACACTTATTCATCATGAAGATCACATCATTCCAATTATCACAATGTTAATAAACACTATGATTATCTTCCCTCAGTCCATTGATAATGAGAAAATCACTATATGTCTTACTAACTATCTTGGGGCATTCCACCCTAAGAAAATTAAGTGGTATGTCATCCAAAAAGTGAAATAACATCTTTCATTCTCTTGGATGTATTTAAATATATACTTTTATAATTGTTGGATACCTAAAACAATGTTCTAATTTATTTATTGTTTCTTGTCTTAAAATATATGGATCATTTTTTCTTAAACATCTTTAGTATCATGGAAATACACTTTCAAGTAGAGTGTTAGGGTCGGTAACTCTAGAAACAAGTTTCCCTAAGAAAATCATGTGTTTTTTAATTATAACATCTATCTTTTATGTTATTTGGGATATGTTTTAGGAATTCCATGTTTAATCCCCTAGAATAAATTCCTCTCATCAATTGAGGGATTTAGATATTATTCCACCACACATAAGATTTTATCCCCATATACATGAAAGAACTAATATCATAACTTATAGAGAAATATACATATATTAGGAATTAGAATGAAAAAATATGGGAGTTTCTAATTTCATATACACTATAACTTTTCATTATAATCATACTTTTAATCCTTCCTCTTTACCTTGATGTTGGCCATAGACTTGGTATCAATAACTACATCTCTCTACACCTCATTTCCTATTGAATTTTAAGTACCATCACTTATTTTGAAATTGGATGTATCTTAAATTTGTATAGAAACCATATTCCTTTTTGTAACGCCCTGACCCCAGCTACCCAGAGTCGGTGCATTACTTCGTAACATTGGCATGATCACAAAAGATCAAGTCTCGAAAGACTGATTAGTTTAGTAGCCTTGGAAACACTAGATACATTCATAAATGTTATATTACATCATAAAGTGAAAAACTACAATAACAAAGTCTCCATAGTCCACTCTCATATCCTCTTCTGACAATCCCTGCAGGTCATTCATAAAATACTTCTTCACATCCTGGAAAATATTAAAACATTGATAGGGGTGAGCTCAGATGCTCAGTAAGGATAACAATATTGCGGAAGCTTTAATAAATAAACATAAACATTTAAGGCAATGTATAACTAAAACAAAAGCCTTTTAAACTTGAACATCAACATAATATGTCAAAAGTAAAATGAGATAATTCCATTCACTTCTTCACATGGATATTCTACTGGTCGAATAATCACATGAAATATCAATAACCACTTTCATAATGATGGAATGCATAATTCCAGACTATCATAACCACGTAGTCAAAGCCTCGTGCCAAGACCAAAAATAAGATTTTGTCAAGGCCTCATGCCAAGACACTAGTTTGTCTCATGAGACCTTCCGATGCATCGAGGAGCTATAGTGGGCTCCACCCGTCACTTATTAAGTCCAATGCATTCCTCATATGAATAGGATTAAACATATCATAAACCATAACATAATCGTATCACATAAAACGTGCATAAAGGAAACATAACATTTCCACATTTCAATCACAAGATATCAATACAACACATTGATATAATGAAAACACTTTCAAAACCATTTTCAATACCAAAATAAAAGAAAGTTAAAACTTTGTATTTATTTTTCATTAACAAAAATGATGGCTTGTAGAGGAAGCCAAAACTCAAATAATGGTCACGGCGGCGGAGAAGTCGTTGTCGCCGCATAAGTATGGAAAGAAAAACATTCCCTTTTTTTCATTTAGTAAAACGCTTCGTATAAAAAAGATTCCTTTTGAATAAACATAAAAGTCAAAGGGGTTTATACACCATATAAAAGAAATTTGTGTATAAAACAAAATATGCCTCAATGAATGGAGATTGAGACGAAGTCCCTTAAAAAGATCATTTTTAAATAAAATATATCTATTATGTGTATTCACTATATGTACACATAAATAAAGTATAAATACAATATACAACATAATAATATCATGACATAATTTGAAAGTAGGAGATTAACCCAAAGAATGGAAGTTGGGTTATGAAATTCCCTTACCTTGCGTCTTGTCCTGACTCGACCGTTATTTAACCTCCTGAATAATAAACTAGAGTTAATTTATATTTACTTAAGAACCTTTTTTATGTTCATTATTCCTTTTATATCACTTATTACCATGTTATGAACATTATGTAATTATTTAAGTTAATAACGGTCGTTTTGTCGATCTTTGGTACTTGAGTCAACAATAAACTTCTTATAATTACAAGTTGTTTATGTGGTAGAATATACATTATCTCCAGAATTATATTCATGATTTAGATTTCATATATATCTTATATATCCATTATATATATTCATTTATAATATTACGTAACATTTAGAGGTAAGAAATGAAATGCACCGTTCATGGAGACGGTAAGCCGTACGTACGCATGAACGCTACTTTCATTTCAATTTCATATTTAATGGAACGAAATCATAATGATATAAATGTATAATATAATTCCAGTATAATATAGTGTATAATACCATTTACTCCATCCTTTATACATCCCACATATGGCATTAACGATTCAAATCACTTTGAGGGGGCGGTAGTCCGCACTTCCTAAAATGAAATTATCGCGTTTTACCCATAATGGAAATCATAAAGTATGCCATAAATGAGAAATACAGAAGAATAAGTAAATCATAAACACATTATATATCATATATAAAAATAGTGACATATTAATGGCCACCTTTGAAGGTGTTATATGAGTGTTGAACAATCATCGTTTCGTGAGGCATAAATTCGTCATCCACAGAAACCGTATGTTCTTTAACCATTAGATGTAGGTTTGTGTAAGTGTAGCTCGAATCCATATTATAACAACATCCTAGTATATTGAGGATACTGGTGTTGTTACAAAAGAAATGAATAAAAAGAGTTTAGGGGGTTGGATAAGAAAAACAAAACAAAACAACATTAGAGAAGACATTACCTCAAAATCGGGTAACTCTTTTTGATTTGAGCCAAAGGCTTCCTTGGGAAGAGTTCTGCCCAATGTGAGGCTTCTAGGAGTAAGAGGGGGAAGTTGGGAGAGTATTTGGGAAGATTTTGGCTGAGCCAAATGGCTTGAAAGTGTAAATGAGGTGGGAGAGGTGGGGGCCTTTTATAAGTGGAGAGGAGGGGCTCTTTTGGAAAGATTGAAATGTTACATTATTATACAATGATTTTCAGATTCTAAAGGTCACACACTTATATAATTCGTGGATAAGGTGATAAGGGTTCGAAATCTACCCATCCAATAGTCTTTGGACAAGTGTAAGCCTTGGATATTTTCATTTTATTAAAATCGTTAAATAATGAGGTCATCGCTGCATCATAATGATGTTATAAATAATTTAATTTATTTAATGTCTAAAAATTATAAAAAAATACTATGATGTAGGAAATCGTTTTAGCTTTCTAATGAATATTTATAGTCAAAATTTGGACTTGTGTAACCCCACTTAAAACTATTTTAATAAAACAACTCATGTTTGTGTCAATTTAATTTTAACATTAAATAAATATATATTAATGTCATTTTCCAACCAAAGTGGCTCCATGGGGTCCCCAAGTTGACCCATGGGTTGTCTGGGTCGGCCATGACTCATCCAATAGGAGTAGGACAAGTTTCATGCTCATCTCTTATTATTAAAACATTATTTGTACCTTAAACTACACTAATTACCTCTAATCGCGATTAAGAACTTAAAAGTTACTATTCACCAAAAATTATTTTAATCTCATTGAAGCACATTTTACTTCTTAATGACAACCATGTATGTCGGATTTTTGAAAATCAAATCACAGAAGTGGTAATATTTCATTTAAACGAAAAATCAGTTATTTAACTACCACTTAGTGGTTTCACTATTCATCAAAAATTGAAGTTTTTCAGAACAATGCCAAAATTTCACCCTAAGCTATAATTGATATTCCGAATTCAAAAATGATGTCTATTTTACAAAATTCCAAAACATATAAGTTGCATTAATTAATTTCATAATTAATTCCCGCTGTCACAACAATAGCGTTTTTTTAAGAAACAATTTATATCAAAAGATTGGCAATTGTTTATGTCCAATTTCAATGTTAAATTAATTCTAATGACCACCATTGGATAAAATGGTAAAAATATATTCTAATTATACTTTAAAACCAATAAATAGTATAATTTATCACTATAAATTATTTTGATTAAAAAAGTTGTTTTTAAGTAATTTTCACTATTCATAAAAAATTGGAAGTTCTCAGAAAATTACAAAAAATTCAACTTCGGATAATTTCGATATTACGAATACAAAAATGAAGTCCATTTTGAAATATAAAATTTCTATAATTTTAAAAAGTGGTTATTACTATTCATAACGGCTACTTTGATTAGTCGCGGTGTTTTAGAACTCGAAGTTGCGTACAATGAAAGCTATTGCATTATTGAATGAGAAGCGTATCGTGGAAGCTCGGGGTGTTACATTCTCCCCTCCTTCAATAAATTGCGTCCTCGCAATTTGAAATTTTTTTCATTGAAAATAAAAGGTTGAAAAGAGAAAATACCTTTGTGGAAAACCCACATCGGAAATAAGATTAATAAAATTTAGCCTTAATAAGAGGGAAAGGGAAATGAAAAAGTCACTACCCAATTATGATCTCGATTAGGAGAACATTGGTGGTAATTAGAGACATATAATTAGAGGGAAAACGTAAATATTTATAGGGAGTTATTGAGGTCATCAATCATAATCAACTGTCAAATTGAGGGCCTCAAAGCCTTCAATCTATGTTGATTTAAAATATCATCAGTTCAACAAGACATAAGGTAGTAGGATAACACATTTTTTTGTTTTAATATCCCTTTAATAAAGATTAAGAATTAATTTATTCATTGAATAAGAGATAGGTATATATATATTTATGCTTGAAAATTAGAGTTTCAACCTTCAACTCATCTTTTACTCAAAAAGATAATAGAACTCAAAAATATTATACTTATCCTAATTGTATATGGTTCTAAATGTTAACACATACCATTTAGATTGGAAAAACTATTTTTTAATAACCAGGGACTTCATGTAGTCCAGTGGTAGGAAATAAAGGCTTGTCGCACTATGGTTGTGGGTTCGATTCCTGCAGCTTTGTCCGACGCGACGGGTTATCACTCGGTCTGCGTGTTGTCCTTTTTATAAATATCCAAAAATAACCTTAACAATAGTATCCAATGTAAAATATAATCCATTCCAACCTTTATAGTTATCCAAAATACTTCTGTCCAACTCACAGTCCAGATTTTATGAGGAAGGTAAACATAATGAAGCTCTCTTTTTTTTCTGCGTAACAACATGTGAACACCTTCATCATGTATTCTTTTAAAATACTACAACATACTGAATTACCATAAATCCTTATTTATTACATTCATGATCCCTTATTCCATATAGAAAACTAGATATACTCCTTCTATCCAAAAATGTATACAAATCATTAATCAGTTTCAAGGATGTTAAGAATATCCAACATAACTTATCCAAATCAATCATGTCTTATTCCAAAATCACTATCTCGGTATCAGAACCATATTATGGTTTATCTTTCTCTCAACCATATATTTTCCAAAAATTTAACCTACTGTGGAGTCACTTTTCTTGGTTCCACACAATCTCAAGTCCTAGATGAAATAGTACTGCAGTACAATCCTTATATACTCCATAATTATTATAACCAGTACATCATTGATACAACACTCAAATTACAAAATTCTTTAATAACAACATAAGAACTCTAATCATTCCTCCTCATCTGTGGTAGTATCATAACTTTATTATTATCCAATAACATCATTTAGGGCATACTCTGATGATTTGAACATTGGTTTGCGTAGTGTCCCCACTCCTTGCAGATGAAGCATTGTACATTTGAAACCTTTTTCTTACCCTTGTAGTCACGCACTTGGTGTCCTTTTTCTCCACACTTATAACAGACTCCCATTCCCTTCAGGAAAATTCCAAGGTGTTTCTTCCCACAGTTATCACATATTGGAAAATTCTTCTTTTCCCTCGTCCCTTTATCCATCATTCTCTCTTCCATCCTTTTCTTCTCTTTCATCCCTTCAAATCCATAAGACTCAGAGAATTCTCTACTTATCTTATTAACACATTACACTATTTCTTCATATGTTGATAACACATGGGAGAATATTTCCCTTCTAAATGTTGGCTTAATACCATGAAAGATATGATCCTTCTTACTCTTTGGATCATACGTATTGATGGAGTTCACATTCCTTCTACTGGGCGCCATTTCTATACAATTCCATAAACTAGGTTAGTTTATGAATCGAAATACATAATTCCATACTTATAAAATACTTAACATAAATTGAACTATTTATGGTTATAATCCATAATCATAAAAAGGTTTTCTATGAGGAAGTATATACTCATAACCGTTCATAGTGGTTTGTAAAGAAAATGAGAATTATCCTAAGCATATCCCCCAGGAGTGTCGTAACCAAGAGTGCAGCAAGGACCGTTGTCATGCACCAGTTCCCGCTCAAGTCTATCTCAAAGCGGTGTTTTCGGGTTTTACCCCTAGGTACATCTGTGCCAAAGCCACCTCTACCCGCTCGTATCCAGACAGGGATGTATTGCTCGGAAAACTCACAAAATCTCTACAATAACAAAATTCTAGGAAGTTCTTCTATACTAATCCTCAAAGTCTATCTTTGGGCTATGTTCTCTAATCAGAGTTTATCAAAATATAGCTTCCAAGGTTAGTACTAAACTGCCTCTGATACCAACTGTAACGCCCCGACCCCAGCTACCCAGAGTTGGTGCATTACTTCGTAACATTGGCATGATCACAAAAGATCAAGTCTCGAAAGACCGATTAGTTTAGTAGCCTTGGAAACACTAGATACATTCATAAATGTTATATTACATCATAAAGTGAAAAACTACAATAAAAAAGTCTCCATAGTCCACTCTCATATCCTCTTCTGACAATCCCTGCAGGTCATTCATAAAATACTTCTTCACATCCTGGAAAATATTAAAACATTGAAAGGGGTGAGCTCAGATGCTCAGTAAGGATAACAATATTGCAGAAGCTTTAATAAATAAACATAAACATTTAAGGCAATGTATAACTAAAACAAAAGCCTTTTAAACTTGAACATAAACATAATATGTCAAAAGTAAAATGAGATAATTCCATTCACTTCTTCACATGGATATTCTACTGGTCGAATAATCACATGCAATATCAATAACCACTTTCATAATGATGGAATGCATAATGCCAGACTATCATAACCACGTAGTCAAAGCCTCGTGCCAAGACCACAAATAAGATTTTGTCAAGACCTCATGCCAAGACACTAGTTTGTCTCATGAGACCTTCCGATGCATCGAGGAGCTATAGTGGGCTCCACCCGTCACTTATTAAGTCCAATGCATTCCTCATATGAATAGTTTTAAACATATCATAAACCATAACATAATCGTATCACATAAAACATGCATAAAGTAAACATAAAATTTCCTCATTTCAATCACAAGATATCAATATAAGACATTGATATAATAAAAACACTTTCAAAACCATTTTCAATACCAAAATAAAAGAAAGTTAAAACTTTGTATTTATTTTTCATTAACAAAAATGATGGCTTGTAGAGGAAGCCGAAACTCAAATAATGGTCACGGTGGCGGAGAAGTCGTTGTTGCCGCATAAGTACGAAAAGAAAAACATTCCCTTTTTGTCATTTAGTAAAACGCTTCGTATAAAAAATATTCCTTTTGAATAAACTTAAAAGTCAAAGGGTTTATATACCGTATAAAAGAAATTTTTGTATAAAACAAAATATGCCTCAATGAATGGAGATTGAGACGAAGTCCCTTAAAAAGATCATTTTTAAATAAAATATATCTATTATGTGTATTCACTATATGTACACATAAATAAAGTATAAATACAATATACAACATAATAATATCATGACATAATTTGAAAGTAGGAAATTAACCCAAAGAATGGAAGTTGGGTTATGAAATTCCCTTACCTTGCGTCTTGTCCTGACTCGACCATTCTTTAACCTCCTGAATAATAAACTAGAGTTAATTTCTATTTAATTAAGAACCTTTTTTATGTTCATTATTCAATTTATATCACTTATTACCATGTTATGAACATTATGTAATTATTTAAGTTAATAACGGTCGTTTTGTCGATCTTTGGTACTTGAGTCAACAATAAACTTCTTATAATTACAAGTTGTTTATGTGGTAGAATATTCATTATCTCCAGAATTATATTCATGATTTAGATGTCATATATATCTTATATATCCATTATATACATTCATTTATAATATTACGTAACATTTAGAGGTAAGAAATGAAATGCACCGTTCTTGGAGACGGTAAGCCGTACGTACGCATGAACGCTACTTTCATTTCAATTTCATATTTAATGGAACGAAATCATAATGATATAAATGTATAATATAATTCCAGTATAATATAGTGTATAATACCATTTACTCCATCCTTTATACATCCCACATATGGCATTAACGATTCAAATCACTTTGAGGGGGCGGTAGTCCGCACTTCCTAAAATGAAATTATCGTGTTTTACCCATAATGGAAATCATAAAGTATGCCATAAATGAAAAATACAGAAGCATAAGTAAATCATAAACATATTATATATCATATATAAAAATAGTGACATCTTAATGGCCACCTTTGAAGGTGTTATATGAGTGTTGAACAATCATCGTTTCGTGAGGCATAAATTCGTCATCCACAGAAACTGTATGTTCTTTAACCATTAGATGTAGGTGTGTGTAAGTGTAGCTCGAATCCATATTATAACAACATCCTAGTATATTGAGGATACTGGTGTTGTTACAAAAGAAATGAATAAAAAGAGTTTAGGGGGTTGGAGAAGAAAAACATAACAAAACAACATTAGAGAAGACATTACCTCAAAATCGGGTAACTCTTTTTGATTTGAGCCAAAGGCTTCCTTGGGAAGAGTTCTTCCCAAAGTGAGGCTTCTAGGAGTAAGAGGGGGAAGTTGGGAGAGTATTTGGGCAGAGGTTGGCCGAGCCAAATGGCTTGAAAGTGTAAATGAGGTGGGAGAGGTGGGGGCCTTTTATAAGTGGAGAGGAGGGGCTCTTTTGGAAAGATTGAAATGTTACATTATTATACAATGATTTTCGGATTCTAAAGGTCCCACACTTATATAATTCGTGTATAAGGTGATAAAGGTTCGAAATCTACCCATCCAATAGTCTTTGGACAAGTGTAATCCTTGGATCTTTTCATTTTATTAAAATCGTTAAATAATGAGGTCATCGCTGCATCATAATGATGTTATAAGTAATTTAATTTATTTAATGTCTAAAAATTATAAAAAAAATACTATGATGTAGGAAATCGTTTTAGATTTCTAATGAATATTTATAGTCAAAATTTGGACTTGTGTAACCCCACTTAAAAACTGTTTTAATAAAACAACTCATGTTTGTGTGAATTTAATTTTAACATTAAATAAATATATATTAATGTCATTTTCCAACCAAAGTGGCTCCATGGGGTCCCCAAGTTGACCCATGGGTTTTCTTGGTCGGCCATGACTCATCCAATAGGTGTAGGACAAGTGTCATTCTCATCTCATATTATTAAAACATTATTTGTACCTTAAAATACACTAATTACCTCTAATCGCGATTAAGAACTTAAAAGTTACTATTCACCAAAAATTATTTTAATCTCATTGAACCACATTATACTTCTTAATGACAACCATGTATGTCGGATTTTTGAAAAACAAATCACAGAAGTGGTAATATTTCATTTAAACGAAAAATCAGTTATTTAACTACCACTTAGTGGTTTCACTATTCATCAAAAATTGAAGTTTTTCAGAACAATGCCAAAATTTCACCCTAAGCTATAATTGATATTCTGAATTCAAAAATGATGTCTATTTTAAAAAATTACAAACATATAAGTTGAATTAATTAATTTCATAATTAATTCCCGCTGTCACAACAATAGCGTGTTTTTAAGAAACAATTTATATCAAAAGATTGGCAATTGTTTATGTCCAATTTCAATGTTAAATTAATTCTAATGAACACCATTGGATAAAATGGTAAAAATATATTCTAATTATACTTTAAAACCAATAAATAGTATAATTTATCACTATAAATTATTTTGATTAAAAAAGTTGTTTTTAAGTAATTTTCACTATTCATAAAAAATTGGAAGTTCTCAGAAAATTACAAAAAATTCAACTTTGGATAATTTCGATATTACGAATACAAAAATGAAGTCCATTTTGAAATATAAAATTTCTATAATTTTAAAAAGTGGTTATTACTATTCATAACGGCTACTTTGATTAGTCGCGGTGTTTTAGAACTCGAAGTTGCGTACAATGAAAGCTATTGCATTATTGAATGAGAAACGTATCGTGGAAGCTCGGGGTGTTACACTTTTTCGTTTAACAATTCATACACAATAAGATTTATAATTTTGAGTTTCCAAAAAATTTGTTCTAGGAACCATATGATAATAACTGAGATACCTATAATCATTACTATATTTATTCACTTCTTTAGAGATTTTAAAAACCCCATTCACCAATTTTTTTAACTCCATGGATTTATATTTCTTCTATTAATTTACATATTTAATTATATTTACCATAATATCCTTGACATCCTCATTCTTACTGAATAGATCTATAGAGGTATATTAATGAATTTTGATAATTGATTCAAGAATTATAATGAAATTTCTCATCTTTTTTTAACATCAATTTACTTCACAAAAAGATGTTAATATTTTTACTCATCATGGAATTTATTTAACCAATAATTCTCCATCTTCAAATATTTTTAACTCTTTCAATTATCCTATTTTTTTACGAATAATAGGATCACAACTCTCAATTGAATCTATTTTTTTGTCTCCTAATATTATATTTTTTATTCAATTATCTAATCTACATCTTTTCTCAATGGATATTTTGGCTGATTTGATTTTTCTATGAAGGTTTTTACCCTCACCCTCTACGACCTCTTTTTCTCTTTCATATACCTCATTAGAAGATGTGGCTTCATGTTGTGAGGAAATATTTTTCTTATTTTTTGTTCCAATTTTCCCTTTTCCTTTGAAAAATATTGCTTTCTTTAATCTAATTGTAATATTTATCTTCCTTGATGATCTTTTGGGATGGTTTTCTTTTTTATACTATTAAATTATTTAAAATACTAATTTCCGAAAGAAGTTTTTCATTACTATTTTTGAATAATAATAAAGTTCATTTTTGTCACTTTTAGAAAATTTATTTTGTTAAATTAGCTTAATTTTTGAAATCGTAATTTCACATTATCATAGGGTAATGTTTTTTTATTTTATCAAAAATGTTTCATTTTTGATGTGTATTGAAAAATATTGAATTTTAATTGACAATTGTAATTTTTTTAATTTTTTTATTAAGTTAAATTATATTTTAAATGATTATAAATTTCTATTATTTCAATTTTATATCCATTAATAAAATTATGGCCATTGGAATAAATTTAATACAGAATTTGGATATAAAATCATTTCAATTTTCTGAACTTATCTCTTTAAAAAAACATTCTTGTAAAGTCTGTAGGGTTAATTTTATATTACTTTTGGACAATTAACTGAATTAAATTTGGAAAATTAAATTATAAATTTGGAATCATAATAATTTATAATTTCAAATAGGGTAAATTTTATTTTTGAACAGAATGAATAATGAATGTAGTAAAAAATAAATTGTCAGGGATAAAGTAAAAATGGGTTTACTGGTTAGTTAAAATAGTAATATAAAAGTAAAAATGACCCCAAATATTATATTAATTCTATTTAATAAAATAATTGCGATATTTTCCCTCGAATTATTCAAAATATGGAAATTTATTGCCACATTCCTTTGAATATGACCCATGTAATAAGTTAGGTAAAGAAATATACAAAAAATGATACTTTTATTACTTTTAATATCTATAAAGACATGTGATAAGAAAGAAAAAAACAATTTTTTTATTTATATACTTTATAAATATACATTTTTTATCATGATAAATTTATTTAAATTTTATTTAGAATAAGTTATTACTTAATAAATAAAAAAATCCACCATGGTAATTATTTAGTTAACAATGAAATAAAATAAATGATACTAAAAATATTGAATGTGATGTAAATTGAAGGAATTATTATATTCTATTATTTATTTAGATCAATATATCCTGATACATAGGTGTAAAAAGAAATATTATAATTCCATCATTGTATTGAAATTTTTAAAATTTAATTTAATTGAATAATTTCATAATTGAAAATTATTTTATTTAAAAAAATGATTTTTATTAAACGATGAAAAATTAATAAAACCCCATATTATTCCATGTTACTTTTAAATATTAATAAATAGAATATATTTTCAATTAATGGATAAATTTTTTCTATTATAATGACTATATTTACCAATCCACAATAAAAACTCATTTAGCTAGGTTATGGTTAAAGAGGTGTTTTTTCACGTTATATGTGTTCATGTTAAAATTAATTTCCATCAAAGATGTGACTTATAGTTCATAAATTTCATAAAATATTTAGAATTACTGGGTCAAAATATATAATATGTTTCACTCTAATTTAGTCTTAAAGGATAATTTAATAAGGATAGATTACCATTTACCCTGACGAAACACCTAAACATAAAAAATAGAGATACTTAGAAGTTAAAGAATGAATAGCATAAAACTGGAGTTTAATTGAGTGGTGGAGGTGTGTCAAAAAAATATCATCCCTACAGAAATTTACTTATCATATTTTATGACACTTTATGTAACACCCCAAAATTTTATGGTACTTTTTCTTTCTAAATAAATTTTATAGCATGCATTGGATGAAACACCGAGTTTGAACTCACCAAGATCCATTATTAAGAGACCATTATAACATATACACTAAAAAAATATTAATAAATAATATTATAAAAATTATAATTTTTTTATTTAATTTTTTTACATTAATCTAAAATATTTTATAGTTATATGATAAGAATGAATCCGATTTTTTTTATTAATAGGCTATATATTTTTGAAGGTAGTTTTATCACCTTTTAATGGATAACTTGTTTCAAATCTATTATTTTACAAATTTATAAATTCTATTTTAAAATATAAACTTATTATTTGAAATATTATTATCATAATTTACTTTGGTTCACTTTTTCTGTTTTTTTTTTGATAAGTTTCTTGTTTTGATGAATAATGATAAAGTAATTAATTTTAATTAAAAGAATGTTTTTTTCTAAAAAAACATATGTTAAATTATATTTTTAATTAGATTCAAATTGTGATTAGATTATTTTTTGTATCATTTTATCAAATTTTGTTTATTAGAATCAGTTTCACATTGAACTTGGATATAAAATCATTAGATTTTTTTGAATGTTTTCACTTTAAAAACTCATTCTATCAATATGAAAATTCGATTAATTTTAAATTAATTAATAAAAATTATGTATTTTGAATTTTTAAAAATGGTTGGAATATTTAGAATTAGTGGGTCAAAATTCTATAAATAGGTTACCTTTATTTTTTAACATTATGAATAGTAATATTAGTTATTGTTTTACTAATATGGTTAAAGGAATATCTAGTAATTAAGTGTAAAAATAAGATTATAAAAATTATAAAATTACACTAACACTTGTACTAATTGTGTTTTATGATTTATCTGTGAGAAAAATAATCCTCAGGAATATTTTATGGCCTCTTCGATTCACGTGGATGACTTTAAAACTTTTAAGGTATTTTATTTTAAGAAAATCCAAATATATCATACTCATGTTTATAATAAGTATTACATTATAATATATTGTTATTCAGAACAAATCATTGACTATAGATATTATTATTAATGATAAAATGATTATTTTCACTATGATAGTTTATTTTCAATTTTTAATAAATAAATAATTACCTTAAGGCATACACAATGATGAAATATTAGTTATTTAATTAATTGGGATATATTAAAAATGATTATAAAAATATTAAAATAAAAATAATTTGACATAAATAATGAAATCCAAGAATTTTATAGTTAACTGTGACAAGTAAGGGATATATAATAAGTGTTTTTTTCAAATATATCTTCTTGTATTGGTATTTTATAAAATTTCAAGTAATGAATATTATCAACATTGTGATTAATGTAATATTAAAATAAATATTTTATTAAATATTATAAAATTAATATAAATATAAAATTCATTCAAATTATAAAGATAAAGAAAAAAATTTAATCCACTACTCATTTAATGTTCTTTGTAAAATTTTTGTGACTATATAATCCATCAAAGAGTAAAAATTCAAGTTCTCCTGATAAGGGATAAAGGGTTTAAAAAGAATTAAAATGGAAAAGATAAGTGTAATAATGTGATCTAAACTTGTCTAAAAAATATTTATTCATATTATTTCATCTATTCCACGTTTTATATCTTAAAAAAATCAATTTGGGGGCTATTTGATAGTGGAAATTAATTTATATTACTTTAATATTTTGAGAGCTTCTAAAAGTTACTCCCACCTCAATTATAAAAGGGAACCTCCTCCCTTAATTCTTCACACCACATTGAGACTTATAAATAGAAAAAACCAAGCCCATTTTACTTCTAAACATCCTCAGACAGGTTCTAGAGATTCTTTTCTTACAAAACAATCAACCCTAGATCCCTTAAAATGATATTTAAAGGAAGTCCATCAAAGAAGAGTTAATTGTTTTTACCAAATCATTCAAGTTAATTGATTATTATACTATTTGTTCATGTGTTTTTTCCATTATAAAGTAATAAATTTAGTATATTATATATTATTATGTGTTATTATTATTATGGTACAACCATATTCCACCTTTTATCTATCCTATGAGAAACAAAATCTCCATTGGTGCGTACGTACGACTTACCATCACCACACCGGGGTGTAATTTTCTATTCATCACCACTTTATTTGGATGGATATAATGATAGATAAAATTGATATAAAAAATAAATATGAACCTATATTGATTCTTTATAACTAATATATCATCCAATTTATTACCCTATCACAATTTAGGGAATGAAACTATCACTTGTGCGTATGTATGGTCTACCATCTCCAAGGCGTGATGTGATTCATTTTCCATGTCAACCATTAAATAATGATTATAAAAATGTGTAAAATGAGTACATATAATATATATGAACTTAATATGATTCTTTAGATGAAATAAATACAACATATTTATACAAAATATGGCTTATAATAGAAAAAATGCATAGGAAAATTAAGTTGTTAACACTCAGAACAAGGGTAATAACGAAATATTATTAACAAAATGATATAAGAAGATCATATATGATATCATATATTTTTATATGGTTTTGGTATAAATTAATAACATAATTGGAACCATTATAATGGAGGTAAAATCACCTTCATCTAAGGGAAATTACAAGGTAAGGGTTAATTCACAATCTCATTATCATTCAGGATTTTTTATGTCTATGTCTTGACTGGGGAATATTTTCTTCAAATTCCATGTTTTCTAAAAATTTTTTGAAAAATATTTTTGCTATTATAAAATTATTTTTAAATTCTTTTTTTCCAATATTTTACTTTTTTAAAATGTTTTGAAAAGAATCTTTTTATTATTTTTCAGACTAGGTAAATTATGAACTTTTCAGAAAAATTCAAAATGAATGTTCTTTTAACTTATATGAAACTACATGATATTTACCACTATCACGACACATTAATGTGTTAAATATTATTTTACAAGTTTACACGGTTCTTTTTATTGAAATTTTTTTATTTAAAATTACTCACCTTTTTAAATAAACAATTTGAATGTAAAATAATGTAATTTCTCTCATGGATTTTTAATTATGTTATTAAAATATTTTCATCTATGTCATTATCCTTGGTTGAATTTTGGGCTTCATTGAAGTTGATCCATTATTATATCATTTAATATATTTTATTAAATGGTTTATGATCAGTTTGATGGTGAATGTTCAATTTTAATACCATTCATGTTTTATGGATAATGTATTTACATTTTCTATGCTATAATTTCAATATTAATGTTTATATTGTTTAAGTCTCAATATTTTCATTTGAATAATGAATTTGACTTAGAAAGTGATGATAAAGGACCCCCTATATCCTCTCGATGCATCAGTAAGTCTCACTAGACAAACTAGTTTGGGTGATGGTTGATGCCTTACCCATTTTTGTATGGTTTCTTGTTTGAAGACTTGATGGTATATTTATAATGTACGATACTATCCATTACCTCATTATGAGATTAGTTATTGACATTCAATTTTATTATTTAATTAGTAGAATATTTATGTGATTATTTATATTCCATTATTTTATTTTCATTTATTCTTTCGATATTACACTAAAGATTATATTTAAATTGATCTTGTTTTAGTTGTACACCTTTCCTTAATTTTTATGCTAATTTATTAATGATGGATTCAGCTATATGATAACCCTTACTTAGCATCTAATATCTCCCCTTTTATATGTTTTATTTTTCTTGGATTCAAATATTTCTATGACAAATGATATGAAGGGTTTACCTAGTTGAATAATGGTGTTAACAAATGATTATCTATATTATATTTTATATTTTAAATTGTAATGTATAGATCATATAGGTAATATATTTTCCAAAAAATCCAAACAGATTGGTCCTTTGGAATTCAAATATTTTAGCAATGCCAACATAATACCGTGAGGTACCGTCTCTGAGATACTGGGGATGGGGTATTAACAATTGGTATTATAAAAATTTTAGTATAAATATCTTAAACTAAATTTATAAAAATATATATTTGGGAATGTAACCCTATAAAATACTTTGAGAATGTTCCCAGAGAAACAAATCTTATGATTTTGAGATTATTTATACATATATATATATATATATATATTCAATTTTAGTTACATTTTTTACATTTTTAAAATTATTCATTATGATTAAGATGTAAATATAGTGTCTTCTATTGTTTAGTAATGGTCCTTACTCGAAGGAATGGAAAATTTATAAATGCACGTAATTCATGTAGGGATTTTACCCCTTTGAATGATAATGTCATTGAAGTTGTAGGTTCAACTGGAACTGAACAACTTATAATGATATTGGGACATTTGACTCGGGTTGTGAACAATAACCTTACCCATATGCAACATCCTGATACAAAATGCAGATGAAAAATGTGAGACCACTTCATGAGACAAAAATCCTCAACATTCAATGCGACTAAAAATCCATTTTTAGCCAAGTAGTGTATAAGTTCCTTGGAGAAGATATTTTATTCTTTGGGAAGTAACTAAAGGGAGAATGTTTTCTTGTAAATTTATCGTCTCTCAGGATTTGATGGTCAATGATTTTCACTAATTCAAAACTCAAAGTAAGATGAAGAAATATCAAATATTTAATGGAATGGTTTTTGGAAAATTTTTTAGAAAAATAATTTCCTTGTGAATAGCGAGGGAACATGGAGATACATTTTTTTAGCCTGAAGAAAAATGAGGATAAATGGTGCTCTTTATGAAACCAACCTTACAAGGTTATAAATGCCTGTTGAAAATTATATATGTAATAAAAAGATAAATATTGATTCATTAGTTTATGGGTGAAACCATTCCATCAAAGGTCACCAGTCTTCCAAAATTTCGTATCATATGTTGATTTAGTCTCATGTTTTATCAAGACCTAGAAATAATTCTATTTTTATTTTATATTTATGGTAAAAATAGATGTAGTGGATTATAGAAAAATATACAAAAGAAAATAAATAAATGAGTAACTAGGGAAGAGTTTAATTTCTATCATTCAATAATTGTGGAAAGAAACATCATGAAACATTCTTATTGGGGATGAGAGTTTGTTACAAGTGTGGAGAAAAAGGTTCACATGTTCATTATTATAAGGGTATGAAAGATGTCAAATATGTTTTGTGTTTTAACTATAACGATATATGACACTATGAAAATAGATTGTCCTAAAAATTATGGAAACATTCCCTAGAAAATTCTAAGGGATCAAGGTCAATCTTATGTGATCACAACAACTAAGGTTGATGTTCTAAATGATGTGGTTTAAGGTACTTTAATCATCTCCTCAAGCATATATAATAATTTAATTGATTTTGGATCATAACATTCTCTTTTATATTCCTAGTTTCCAATAAAATTATACATTTAGATTTTATTTAAAAAAGGAGTTATGAGTTAAAACTCCTAAGGTAATCCTCATTACAACAAAGATGTGTTGGGAAACCACCTTTATGACACATAAATTTTCTTTACTTCCACAACTACTCATAATACCTATGTTTGAATTTTATATAATCATCATTATGGTATGGATTTCAAAATATTTTGATAAATTTTATTACAATAAGAAGGAAATCATGATTTGTGAGGAAGATGTAGAAATTTTTATCATTAAAGCTGAAACTTCGTCAACTGATTCATATCTAGATCTACCCCCAGTAGCTCTACTAAATTAACTTCTTATGGAGGAAGAGTAAATGAAAACTAGGGATGAAGAAAATAATATTTAAATTGATGATGTACCTATTTTAACGGAAATCGTTAATGTATTTCGTGAGGAATTACTTAGAGATCCTCCATATTTTGCAAGTGAGTTCTCTATTGATTAGATATATAATAAAATAACAATATCAAAGACTCCCTATAGAATTTCCATAGTTTAAGTAGTGGAGTGGATGAAAAAATTATTGGATTTTGTTAAAAATTGATTTGTTCTCCTTTGTGTTTCTCCATCAGGAGCCCCTATTCTCTTTCTTAAGAAAAAGGATGGATCCATGAGGTGGATGTTGATTATAGGGAAATCATTTCTATTAAAATATATAACAAGTATCCTACACCTCATATTGATGATATATTTCATCAACTTCAAGGATTTAAATTTTTTGATGATTGACCACCTTTTTTGATATTAAAATCGATGAGTAAAGAAGTATTACATTACAAAAAAAAATCATTTCAGACAAGGTATGTACACTATGATTTTAATGTAATGCCATATAGATTGATTAATGCACCATTAGTTTTAATGGATCTATTGAATATAGTATTAAAGGAATATATATAGGATTCTATTGTGGAATTTATTGATGGTGTTCTAGTTTACTCAAAAAGTTATAAAGATCATGAGAATCATTTACGAATCATTCTTGAGACTCTCAGAAAGAAAGATTCATATTGTGTATTTCATATGGTTTTCTACAACGATGGAATCTATGTCGATCCTATAAAGATAATTTAAATCCCATAATGGCCTATAAGAATTATCATAACTGAGGTACATAGTTTCATTGGTTTACCTGGTTACTATCGACATTTTGTTCAGAATTTTTCTTGAATTGCTAACTGGTTAAAAAAGCTCACACATAAAGGGGTAAGATAGTTTGGAAAAAAGAATGTGAACAATGTTTTGAAAAATTAAAGGGAATATTGGTCAATGATCTAATCTTAACAACACCATCATTAAATGGGGTATTTGTGATTTGTAGTGATTCATCAAATAATGGACTTAGTTTTTTCCTTATGTAGAATGATAGAGTTATTGTATATGAATCGAGGTAGTCAAAAAATCAAGAAAAGAACAACGAAAATAATGATCTTGAGTTAGAAGCAATAATATTTTATCTGAATATATGGAAACACTAACTCTATGGTGAAAGATGTGAGATATATACATATCATAAGAGATTAAAATATAACATCTCAGATAAAGAACTCAATATGAGGAAATGTATATGACTCAAGATACTCGAGGATAATAATTATTCAATACACTACCACCCATTGATGGAAAATAAGGTGTTATTGCACTGATTTGGGAGGATAATGGAGTTTTGAAAAAAAGATAATTGAAGGAGATCCTATGTTCATAGATACAGTATAGATGGATAAATTAATTTTCAAAGAAGGAGAAAATCACTACATTTAGTAACGGTTTCAAAACAATGTTTATTAGATAGGATAAAAATTTCTTCTTCTAATGTTGAGAATCTTAAAAATAAAATTAATGCTATGAAGTATTGGAAATTGGCAGACATTGTATATGAATATGATATTTTGAAATTTGGAAAAGGGTTATTTATTCCTTCATACCTGAACAAAAATGGAATTATTGGATGATGTTCAAAGCTCAAATTTACTAACACACCCTGGTGGAACCAAGATGTGGAGAAAAATGAGTGAAATTTTTTGGTCAGACTAAATGAATCGGGAAATTGCTTAATATCTATCAATAGGTTTGGTTTTTCAACAAGTAATGGTTCTTAAATAATATCCTAGAGGATTCATGCAACCTATTATTATACGTGTGTGGTAATGTGATGATATTATAATGGAAGTTGTAATTGGACTACCAAGGACTCTTTGATAGAATGATGCAATATGGGTTATTGTTGATCGCCTTACCAAACCAGTGCATTTTGGATCTATAAGATAGGATTTACCTATTGAATGTGTAGAAATACTCTACATTAATGATTTCATAAGACTCTATGGTGAACCTGTTTTAATTGATCCTGATTGTGATCCATAATTTACATCGAACACTACTAGAAAAGGGGGCATTGAAGCCCCCCAGACTCGGGCGACCGCCATTGGCGGTCGCTATAGCTAACCAATAGCGACCGCCAATGGCGGTTGCTAACCTACATAAAAAAAATGGGGGGCTTCTGCCCCCCCCCCCCCCCCCCCGCGCCCCCTCGACCCCGATCCCTCGCCGCCCTAACCCCCTCCCTCCCTCGTCGCCCTCCCTCGCCGCCCTCCCCTCCCCCGTCGCCCGGCCTCCCCCGCCGCCTGGCCTCCCCCGCCGCCCGCCCTCCCCCGCCGCCCGCCCTCCCCCGCCGCCCGCCCTCCCCCGCCGCCTGCCCTCCGGCCTCCGGCCGCCGGCCTCCGGCCTCTCTGCCCTCCCCCCCCCCACACCCCGGACGGCACCCGCACCCCGGACAGCCCCCCCCCCCCCCCCCCGCGCACTCCGGACCGCCCCCCGCACCCCGGACGCCTCCCCGCACCCCGGACAGCCCCCCCCCCCCCCCGCGCACTCCGGACCGCCCCCCGCACCCCAGACGCCTCCCCGCACCCCAGACAGCCCCCCTGCACTCGGACACCCCCCTCCGAACCCGGACAACCCCCCCGCACCCCGGACAGCCCCCCCCCCCCCCCCCCACGCACCCCGGACAGGCCCCCCGCACCCCGGACACCCCCGCACCCCGAACACCCCTGCCCGCACCCCTGACAGGCCCCCGACACCCCGAACACCCCTCCCCGCACCTCGGACAGCCCCCCCCCCCCCCCCCCCCCCCGCACCCCGGACAGGCCCCCCGCACCCCGGACACCCCCGCACCCCGAACACCCCTGCCCGCACCCCTGACAGGCCCCCGACACCCCGGACACCCCTCCCCGCACCTCGGACAGCCCCCCCCCCCCCCCCCCCCGACCCCGGACACCCCCCCCCTCGCTGCCCAACCCCCGTCCCCTCACCGCCTCCTCTCCTCCAGCTCCCCGCCTCCGCCGCCGCCCGTCCCCTCCCTTGCCGCACCGCCTTTGGCTCCGGCTCCCCTTCGCCGCCTCCTCTCCCTCACAGCACCACCTTCGGCTCCCCTCCCTTTCAGGTTTGTAGCTCAATCAGGTAACATGAGCTTTCAGTTACATTATTATTTTATCAATGGTTCATAAACAAATGGTTAATATTTATTTTGAATATAGTTGATTTGAAAAATGTAAATGTAATAAGTATTGTGTAAATGTTTGTTATACAGATATTATTATGGATAAGAGTTGGATTGATCTTCCAAATCGAATGTCTAGAGAATATTTCAATGGCATTATGTAGTTTATTGACTTCATGAGAGGATTTGAAAGTGACTATATTAGTTTTCCATGTAGAAAATGTGCTAACAGATATCAATTCACACGAGATACAGTGAGGGAGCACCTTTTCTTTAATGGATTTCTGAAAAATTATAAGAGTTGGACTCGTCATGGAGAAGAATATGTTCGTTTTCAAAATACAGATGCAGCTCAGATGGATATTGATGCAAGGATGACTGATCCAATGCATGAAATGCTCACTGAAATGGTACGTGGGTTTGATCCTGAAGTCATTGACATCCAGAATCTTGAGACCGGTGAGATAAATCTTCGCTCTGGTGCAGATCGTGATTCGAGGAGGTTTTATAAAGTACTTAATGATGCGAAAACAGAATTATATCCTGGATGTACTTCTTACAATAAACTGTCGTTTATCGTGGATTTGTTGCATTTGAAGACTTTGAATAATTGGTCAGACACATCATTCGACATGCTTTTGGTTTTATTGAAAAAAGTTCTTCCTGTCGATGCTAAGATTCCTGAGTCGTATTACTATTCTCGTAAGTTGACAGAGAACTTAGGTTTTACATATGAGACTATAGATGCATGTGCAAACAACTGTATGTTGTTTAGAAATGAAACTGCTCATTTGGATATTTGTACGGTTTGTGGCGCTTCCAGGTGGAAAGAGAACAGGGGAAATAAGACTCATCAAAGTCAGATTGCGATACAGGGGAAACCGATTGCCGTAAAGCAAATGCGTTACTTTCCCCTTAAACCGAGGTTGAAAAGATTTTTTATGTCATCTAAAGTTTCTAATTTAATGAGATGGAATGCAGAAAGAGTTCATGAAAGTGACATGTTAACCCACCCAGCAGACTCTCATGCATGGAAGGATTTTGATAAGAGACATCCCGACTTTACTAAATATGTTCGTAATGTCCGATTGGGATTGGCAGCAGATGGTTTCAATCCATTCAAGTCTATGGTTGGTGCAACTCATAGCACATGGCCCGTGGTGTTGGTTCCATATAATGTTCCTCCGTGGCTTTGTATGAAGCAACAATTTATATTACTTTCCACTCTTATTGATGGACCTAAAAGTCTGGGGGATAAGATTGATGTATACCTTCATCCATTGATTGATTAGTTGAATGAATTTTGAGGCGATGGTGTGATGACTTATGACTGCGAAACGAATGAAATGTTCAAACTGCATGCTGCTTTATTGTGGACAATCAATGAATTCCCAGCTTATGCAAATTTATCAGGCTGGAGTACGAAAGGGGAATTTTCTTGCCCTTGTTGCAATAAAAGTAAAAAATCTGTATGGCTTAAACATTCCAAAAAATGGGCATACATGGGTCACAGGCGTTTTCTCCCTCCTCAGCACAGGTTCAGAAAGGACAGAGTGGCATTTGATGGTTCTAGAGAGTTCAGCCCAGCACCAAAGATCATGACAGGAGTCAAAATGTTATCGCAGATTGAGGAAGAAAACATCCGCACGGTATATGAAATTCAGGATTTGGTGGCTCCTCCAGTACGTAATATTCGTGCTGTGGGTAGGCAGCGCAGTCACAATTGGAAAAAGAAATGTATTTTTTATAGTCTTCCGTATTGGAAAACTAACATGTTGAGGCATAATTTGGATGTCATGAACATTGAAAAAAATGTTTGTGATAACATATTGTGGACCATTTTAGGTGTTAGTGGAAAGTCAAAGGACCATGTTAATGCACGCCGTGATTTGGAAGAAATGGGTTTAAGGAAACAGTTGCATTTATAGTTAGCTGAGGGAAATAAGGCATATATGCCTGCTGCACAGTATTCGATGACTACAGAGGAGAAAGAGACGTTTCCTTCCATTTTGAAGATGGTCAAGGTGCCTGATGGTTACTCTTCTAATATTTCAAAGTGTGTGAATCTGACGAGCAAGACATTGCAAGGGTTGAAAAGTCATAACAATCACATATTACTTCAACAGTTGATTCCAATCGCAATTTGTGGTTGTTTATCCCCCAATGTTGTTCAGCCCTTGATTGAGATGAGTAATTTTTTTAGACAGCTTTGTTTAAGAAATCAACGAATGAGTGATTTAAAAAGTTTGCAGGACCGAATTGTACTTACGCTTTGTCACTTTGAGAAACTTTTCCCCCCCTCATTTTTCGATGTTATGGTCCACTTGACAGTGCACCTAACTGATGAAGTAATGGCTGCTGGTCCAGTGCAATTCAGGTGGATGTATCCTATTGAACGGTATTTGAGTACATTGAAAAGATTTGTACGCAACAGAGCTCGTCTAGAGGCATCAATAGCCAATGGTTATATGATGGATGAGTGTACTACCTTTTGTGCAGAATATCTTACGGATGTTGAAACAAAATTAGATAAGCCCTCTCGGATTCATGATGGTCCAGTTGGAGAAGGAACCACATTTGATATGGACAACATCGAGTGGATACAAGCACATCGATATATCTTGTTCAATACTCCATCAGTTGCACCATTAATGCAGTAAGTATCTTATCAATGTGCTTGTATAACTTTTACATGTTTTGTTTGCATAATTTGATCTTTTAAACATCGTGTAATCATTTGCAGGAAACACATTAATGAGATAAAAAAAGAGATGCATCGTGCGACTGAGTTGCAAATTCAACAATCTCATTATGCGGCATTTCATGATTGGTTCAAGGATTATGTATGTATAAATTGATTTTCATTATGAGTGAAGTATTAAACTAATTCTTTCTGTATATATCAGTATTGATTTTTATAAATTATGTAGGTTCATAAGCTGAGGGAGTTAGGGGACCCCACGCTACCTGAAGTATTTATCCAACTGGCTGAGGGTCCATCTATAACGGCTCGTCCCTATAAAGCTATTGATGCTAATGGTTTTCGATTTCGCATTAAAGATGTTGACGACAAACGAGCAACACAAAACAGTGGCATCGATTGTCCCTTTGTCGTTTCTGGTTATTACTATGCTCAGTTGATGGACATCATTGAAGTTGTATAGACACACGGTTTGAAGTACATATTGTTAAAGTGTAATTGGGTTGATCCAGTGCGTGGATGTAAAGTCGATCAATATCAGTTTTCATTGGTGAATTTTAACTATATGTTATACAGAAATAATGAACGAGTTGAGAATGAACCTTTCATTTTGACATCACAAGCGGAACAAGTATTCTTTGTTACTTTGCCTTCAGATCCAAGTTGGCAAGTTGTTGTCAAAATGTCTCGATGAAGAGTGTTTTTATTTGAAGAAGATGAAACTGAGACTGTTCCGTTTGTTTACCAACAACTTGATCAACATACCGCAGTTCAACGTGAAGAAGATATTTATTGGGTCAGAGCGGATGTTGAAGGAGAAATGGTCGATTTGCATGCTTAATGAAAGGTATAATTGTTTTTCCGCTATTCAGTAGAATGTCCTAGGATATCATAAATTATCTAATCATTTTATAAATCCTTATAAGTTTTAATCCTCACTTTTGTAAGTTAATTCAGTCATAAATATTTAGGTTGATTAACTTTCTGATTTTTTAAAATTCATTCACAACTAATTATTCAATCCATTTTTTGTTTGATTAACAGTTGTACAAGTTTGATTTATTAAGAACAATCCAATTTATCTTTTAAACACTTTGGACTTGTTACTGATATTTTCTATGACTGCAGACATGTCAGGGGAAGAGGTAGAAGATCCACATCATCCATCTAAGGCATCTACGTCTCAGGGTCGAGGTATGTTTGAATGTCATTGTCTATATTTTTTATGTAATTGACATATATATATATATATATATAACATTTGTCAATTTATATATAAAATTGTTTTCAACAGGATCAGACTCGGCTGCTTCTTCCTCTCGCAGGAGAGGCCCTGGTCGTGGCATATTATCATGGAATTCCGACACGACGATAGATGTTTCATTTGATGAGGTATTTCATCCCGTGGGACCGAATGCCCCGGCATTTATTCGTCAGCTGGGTCATATCATACGTGACCCACATCGATTTCCATTGACCACGGCGTGATTGGGCTTCTATCCCTCAGGACACATTAGATCGTCTATGGATGGAGGTTCAGGTAAGAAAATAATTTTACTTTATTTTCTATTTATAAAGAATACTAATATGTTTGATTATTTTCTTTATAGAAAAATGTGAAAGTATGCCCTGAAGAGTTTCGGCCCATGTGTATGAGAAAATGTCGTAAGATGTGGAAAGATTATAAAGGCAAAGTGAAGAGGGACCACTGGGTACCAAATGTGGGTGCCCTTGACATTTTGGAAAAAGTCCCGAGAGGTGTCCTCCCGGCTCAGTGGCGTGACTTGGTTGCATATTGGTCTACTGAGGGTGTTGCGGTTTGTATATTAATTATTTTTTCTGTATATATATTTTCAAGAATATGTGATTTGTTTGAAATTTGAATGAATTGAATGTAGGAGGTGTCAACACGCCATTCGGAGAATCGAGCGTTGCAGGGACCAGCTCACAGGCTCGGGACTCGTCACGTGTCTCAGATCCGACATGAGGTATATATTATTCATTTTTTAATTTATTAATTAATATGGTTTTGTGTTTATATTCTTTTAATATACAGTTGCGAGGGCAAGGTGAAGCAACTGATAAAATGTCGGTGTGGATAAGGACTTGTGATCGCAATGATCCAGAGGTTGCAGCATTGATAGTAAGTGTCTGTACTTACCAATAATTACATAAATCTATATATTAACATATATATATTTATATATATTTAAATATTTCACAGGCTCAATTTGAAGCTGAGTTAGAACATCTGCCAGAGGACCAGCGACAACTTCCCATGCGACGGGATGAGATCTTTCATCGCATTATTGGTTGGGACGGGCATGGCTATAGTTTGACCTATGGAGCAGGGATTCCTCGTTATGTAGTGTCACGCGCTGCGGTTGTCGGTCCTGCTATTGCTCATATGACACAGCAGATGTCAGATTTTGAGGCACGGCTGCGCGCTTCCGAGGAGACAAATGCGCAATTGACAGCTGAGGTTAGAGCACTGCGGGAATATGTGCGTCGAGCTGATGGTACAGGGGATCATACGACGCAGGTATATACTGTATTTATTTTTTAATTTAAATTATTTTTGTTATTAAAATATTTATAATGTTTATTTGTTGTAGGCACCTGGCCCACCAGAAGGAGGTAGCAGTGATGACAACGCGTGACGCACCATATATTCACGAGATATGTTTTTTGTTTTTACTGGTAGGGTTGACATTGATGTACTGTATTTATTCATTTAAGTAATGCATTATTACCATCCATGGTGGTCTTTTAAATATTTTATACACATGTTGAGTTTTTGATCAGATAATCTTGAATGATTCTACATTTGAAAAAGTCGAACTAATTCCAACAGATCAATAAATCTGATATTATAGATTATGTATTATCCAATATATTTTTTATAAATTTCTGTATGGTATCGATAAAAGAAATATGTATTAATTAGATGTTATCACTTTTATTTTTCACTTTTGTAATCAATGGGATGGCCTTTTCACCCCCGGAGAGACCCCCGCACCCTCGTACAGCCCCCCGCACCCCTGTACAGCCCCCCCCCCCCCCCCCACACCCCCGTACAGCCCCCCGCACCCCCGTACAGCCCCCCTACACCCCCGTACAGCCCCCCAGCACCCCCGTACAACCCCCCGCACCACCGTACTGCCCCCCGCACCCCCGTACTTCCCCCCGCCACACCCGTATTGCCCCCTGCACCCCCGTACAGCCCCCCGCACCCCCGTACACCCCCCCCCCCCGCACCCCCGTACAACCCCCCGCACCCCCGCACAGCCCCCCGCCACCCCCGTACAGCCCCCCGCACCCCCGTACAGCCCCCCGACACAACCGTACACCCCCCCCCCCCAGCACCCCCGTACAGCCCACCGCACCCCCGTACAGCACCCCCCCCCCCCCCTGCACCCCCATACAGCCCCCCCCCCCCCCCCCCCCCCGCACCCCCATACACCCCCCGCACCCCCGTACAGCCCCCTGCCACCCCCATACAGCCCCCCGCACCCCCGTACAGCCCCCTGCCACCCCCGTACAGCCCCCCTCACCCCCGTACAGCCCCCCGACACCACCGTACAGCCCCCCCCCCCCCCCCCCCCCCCGCACCCCCGTACAGCCCCCCGCACCCCCGTACAGCCCCCCGCACCCCCGTACATCCCCCCCCCCCGTATAGCCCCCCCGCGCGGCACGTCCGATTGTGTTCTTTTCAGCAGCGCGACACGCGCTGAAATGGCGCGTTGGGGGGGGGGGGGGGGGTCAAAACCACCCGAACGACCTCCGAATGCCACGAAACCGTACAACAACATCCGGGGCATGAATTTTGAAATGGTCGGCCAGACGGCACCTCATTCAGAGGTGTCGTGCGACCGCGGCGGCCGGAAACGTGTTTCCGGTGCCATTAAACACCAAAACGGCGTGCGGCGGTCCAATTCGGAGCAAACGTGCTCCGAACGACCTGAAACCGCACGGGAACGATAGAAATATTATTCTTGAGATGCAGGAGGAGAACGCATGTCCATCGGGCGTGCGGTGCACGCGACACGTCCGATTGTGTCCTTTTCAGCAGCGCGACGCGCGCTGAAATGGCACGTTGGGGGGTCAAAACCACCCGAACGACCTCCGAATGCCACGAAACCGTACGAAAACATCTGGGGCGTGAATTGTGAAATGGTAGGCTAGACGGCACCTCATTCGGAGGTGCCGTGTGACCGCGGCGGCCGGAAACGCGTTTCTGGCGCCATTAAACACCAAAACGGCGTGCGACGGTCCAATTCGGAGCAAACGTGCTCCGAACGACCTGAAACCACACGAAAACGATAGAAATATTATTCCTGAGATTCAAGAGAAGGCCGCACGTCCATAGGACGTGCGGTGCGCGCGGCACGTCCGATTGTGTCCTTTTCAGCAGCGTGCCGCGTGCTGAAATGACGCGTTGGGGGGTCAAAACCACCCGAACGACCTCCGAATGCCACGAAACCGTACGACAACATCCGGGGCGTGAATTGTGAAATGGTCGGATAGACGGCACCTCATTCAGAGGTGCCGTTTGACCGCGGCGGCCGGAAACGCGTTTCGGGCGCCATAAAACACCAAAACGGCGTGCGGCGGTCCCATTCGGAGAAAACGTGCTCCGAAAGACCTGAAACCACACGGGAACGATAGAAATATTATTCCTGAGATGCAGGAGGAGGTAGCACGTCCAGCAGACGTGCGGTGCGCGCGGCACGTCCGATTGTGTCCTTTTCAGCAGCGCGGCGCGCGCTGAAATGGCGCGTTGGGGGGTAAAAACCACACGAATGACCTCCGAATGCCACGAAACCGTACGACAACATCCGGGGCGTGAATTGTGAAATGGTCAGCCAGAAGGCACCTCATTCAGAGGTGCCGTTTGACCGCGGCGGCCGAAAACGCGTTTCCGGCGCCATAAAACACCAAAACGGCGTGCGGCGGTCCCATTCGGAGAAAACGTGCTCCGAAAGACCTAAAACCGCAGGGGAACGATAGAAATATTATTCCTGAGATGCAGGAGGATGCAGCACGTCCAGCAGACGTGCGGTGCGCGCGGCACGTCCGATTGTGTCCTTTTCAGCAGCGCGGCGCGCGATGAAATGGCGCGTTGGGGGGTCAAAACCACCCGAACGATCTCTGAATGCCACGAAACCGTACGACAATATCCGGGGCATGAATTGTGAAATGGTAGGCTAGACGAAACCTCATTTGGAGGTGCCGTGTGACCGCGGCGGCCAGAAACGCGTTTCTGGCGCCACAAAACACCAAAACGGCGTGCGACGGTCCAATTCGGAGCAAACATGCTCCGAACGACCTGAAACCGCACGGGAACGATAGAAATATTATTCCTGAGATGCAGGATGAGGTCGCACGTCCATCGGACGTGCGGTGCACGCGACACGTCCGATTGTGTCCTTTTCAGCAGCATGGCGCTCGCTGAAATGGCGCGTTGGGGGGTCAAAACCACCCGAATGACCTCCGAATTCCACGAAACCGTACGACAACATCTGGGGCGTGAATTGTGAAATGGTCGGCCAGACGGCACCTCATTCAGATGTGTCGTTTGACCGCGGCGGCCAGAAACGCGTTTCGGGCGCCATAAAACAACAAAACGGCGTGCGGCGGTCCCATTCGGAGCAAACGTGCTCTGAAAGACCTGAAACCGCACGGGAACGATAGAAATATTATTTCTGAGATGCAGGAGGAGGTAGCACGTCCAGCGGACGTGCGGTGCGTGCGGCACGTCCGATTGTGTCCTTTTCAGCAGCGCGGCGCGCGCTGAAATGGCGCGTTGGGAGGTCAAAACCACCCGATCGACCTCCGAATGCCACGAAACCGTACGACAACATCCGGGGCGTGAATTGTGAAATGGTCGGCTAGACAGCACCTCATTCGGAGGTGCAGTTTGACCGCGGCGGCCGGAAACGCGTTTCCGGTGCCATAAAACACCAAAACGGCGTGCGGCGGTCCCATTCGGAGCAAACGTGCTCCGAAAGACTTGAAACCGCACGGGAACGATAGAAATATTATTCCTGAGAAGCAGGAGGAGGAAGCACGTCCAGTGGACGTGCGGTGCGCGCGGCACGTCCCATTGTGTCCTTTTCAGCAGCGCGGCGCGCGCTGAAATGGCGCGTTGGGGGGGTCAAAACCACCCGAACGACCTCCGAATGCCACAAAACCGTACGACAATATCCGGGGCGTGAATTTTGAAATGGTCGGACAGAGGGAACCTCATTCGGAGGTGCCGTGTGACCGCGGTGGCCGAAAACGCGTTTCTGGCGCCATAAAACACCAAAACGGCGTGCGGCGGTCCAATTCGGAGCAAACATGCTCTGAACGGCCTGAAACCGCACGGAAACGATAGAGATATTATTCCTGAGATGCAGGAGGATGCCGCACGTCCATCGGACGTGCGGTGCGCGCGGCACGTCCGATTGTGTCCTTTTCAGCAGCGCGGCGCGCGCTGAAATTGCGCGTTGGGGGGTCAAAACCACCCAAACGACCTCCGAATGCCACGAAACCGTACGAAAACATCCGGGGCGTGAATTTTGAAATGGTCGGCCAGACGGCACCTTATTCGGAGGTTCCGTTTGACTGCGGCGGCCGGAAACGTGTTTCCGGCGCCATTAAACACCAAAACGGCGTGCGGCGGTCCAATTTGGAGAAAACGTGCTCCGAATGACCTGAAAATGCACGGGAACGATAGAAATATTATTCCTGAGACGCAGGAGGAGTCCGCACGTCCATCGGGCATGCGGTGCGCGCGGCACGTCCGATTGTGTCCTTTTCAGCAGTGCGGCGCGCGCTGAAATGGCGCGTTGGGGGGTCAAAACCACCCGAACGACCTCCGAATGCCACAAAACCGTACGAAAACATCCGGGGCGTGAATTGTGAAATGGTCGGCCAAACGGCACCTCATTCGGAGGTGCCGTGTGACCGCGACGGCCGGAAACGCGTTTCTAGCGCCATTAAACACCAAAACGGCGTGCGACGGTCCAATTCGGAGAAAACGTGCTCCGAACGACCTGAAACCGCACGGGAACGATAGAAATGTTATTCCTGAGATGCAGGAGGAGGCCGCACGTCCATCGGACTTGCGGTGCGCGCGACACGTCCGATTGTGTCCTTTTCAGCAGCGTGTCGCGCGCTGAAATGGCGCGTTGGGGGGTCAAAACCACCCGAACGACCTCCGAATGCCACGAAACAGTACGACAACATCCGGGTCGTGAATTGTGAAATGGTCGGCCAGACGGCACCTCATTCGGAGGTGTCGTTTGGCCGCGGCGGCCGGAAACACGTTTCGGGCGCTATAAAACACCAAAACGGCGTGCGGCGGTCCCATTCGGAGCAAACGTGCTCCGAAAGACCTGAAACCGCACCGGAATGATAGAAATATTATTCCTGAGATGCAGGAGGAGGCAGAATGTCCATTGGACCTGCGGTGCGCGCGGCACGTCCGATTGTGTCATTTTCAGCAGCGCGGCGCGCGCTGAAATGACGCGTTTGGGGGTCAAAACCACCCGAACGACCTCCGAATGCCACGAAACCGTACGACAACATCCGGGCGTGAATTGTGAAATGTTCGGCCAGACGGCACCTCATTCGGAGGTGCCGTTTGACCGCGGCGGCTGGAAACACGTTTCCGGCGCCACAAAACACCAAAACGGCGTACGGCGGTCCCATTCGGAGCAAACGTGCTCCGAAAGACCTGAAACCGCACGGGAACGATAGAAATATTATTCCTGAGATGCAGGAGGAGGCATCACGTCCAGCGGACGTGCGGTGCGCGCGGCACGTCCGATTGTGTCCTTTTCAGCAGCGCGGTGCGCGCTGAAATGGCGCGTTGGGGGGTCAAAACCACCCGAACGACCTCCGAATGCCACGAAACCGTAAGATAATATCCGGGGTGTGAATTGTGAAATGGTTGGCCAGACGGCACCTCATTCGGAGGAGCCGTGTGACCGCGGCGGCCGGAAACGCGTTTCCGGCGCCATAAAACACCAAAACGGCGTGCGGCGGTCCAATTCGGAGAAAACATGCTCCGAATGACCTGAAACCGCACGAGAACGATAGAAATATTATTCCTGAGATGCAGGAGCAGGCCGCACGTCCATCGGACGTGCGGTGCGCGCGGCACGTCTGATTGTGTCCTTTTAAGCAGCGCTGCGCGCGCAGAAATGGCGCGTTGGGGGGTCAAAACCACCCGAACGACCTCCGAATGCCACGAAACCGTACGAAAACATCCGGGGCGTGAGTTTTGAAATGGTCGGCCAGACGACACCTCATTCGGAGTTGCTGTTTGACCGCAGCGGCCGGAAACGTCTTTCGGGCGCCAAAAAACACCAAAACGGCGTGCGGCGGTCCCATTCGGAGCAAACGTGCTCCGAAAGACCTAAAACCGCACGGGAACGATAGAAATATTATTCCTGAGATGCAGGAGGAGGCAGCACGTCCAGCGGACGTGCGGTGCGTGCGGCACGTCCGATTGTGTCCTTTTCAGCAGCGCGGCGCGCGCTGAAATGGCGCGTTGGGGGGTCAAAACCACCCGAACGACCTTCGAATGCCACGAAACCGTACGACAACATCCGGGGCGTGAATTGTGAAATGGTCGGCCAGATGCCACCTCATTCGGAGGTGCCGTTTGACCACGGCGGCCGGAAACGCGTTTCTGGCGCCATAAAACACCAAAACGGCGTGCGGCGGTCCCATTCGGAGAAAACATGCTCCGAAAGACCTGAAACCGCACAAAAACGATAGAAATATTATTCCTGAGATGCCGGAGGAGGCAGCACATCCAGCGGACGTGCGGTGTGCGCGGCACGTCCGATTGTGTCCTTTTCAGCAGCGCGGCGCGTGCTGAAATGACGCGTTGGGGGGTCAAAACCACCCGAACGACCTCCGAATGCCACGAAACCGTACAATAATATCCGGGGCGTGAATTTTGAAATGGTCGGCGAGAAGGCACCTCATTCGGAGGTGTCGTGTGACCGCGGCGGCCGGAAACGCGTTTCTGGCGCCATAAAACACCAAAACGGCATGCGGCGGTCCAATTCGGAGCAAACGTGCTCCGAACGACCTGAAACCGCACGGGAATGATAGAAATATTATTCCTGAGATGTAGGAGGTGGCCGCACGTCCATCGGACGTGCGGTGCGCGCGGCACGTCCGATTGTGTCCTTTTCAGCAGCGCTGCGCGCGCTGAAATGGCGCGTTGGGGGGTCAAAACCACCCGAACGACCTCCGAATGCCACGAAACCATACGACAACATCCGGGGCGTGAATTGTGAAATGTTCGGCCAGACGGAACCTCATTCGGAGGTGCCGTTTGACCGCGGCGGCCGGAAACGCGTTTCTGGTGCCATAAAACACCAAAACGGCGTGCGGCGGTCCCATTCGGAGCAAACGTGCTCCGAAAGACCTGAAACCGCACGGGAACGATAGAAATATTATTCCTGAGATGCAGGAGGAGGCATCACGTCCAGCGGAAATGCGGTGCGCGCGGCACGTCCGATTGTGTCCTTTTCAGCAGCGCGGCGCGCGCTGAAATTGCACGTTGGGGGGTCAAAACCACCCGAATGACCTCCGAATGCCACGAAACCGTATGACAATATCCGGGCCGTGAATTGTGAAATGGTCGGCCAGGCGGCCCCTCATTCGGAGGTGCCGTGTGACCGCGGCGGCCGGAAACGCGTTTCTGGCGCCATTAAACACCAAAACGGCGTGCGGCGGTCCCATTCAGAGCAAACGTGCTCCGAACGACCTGAAACCGCACGGGAACGATAGAAATATTATTACTGAGATGCTGGAGGAGGCCGCACATCCATCGGACGTGCGGTGTGCGTGGCACGTCCGATTGTGTCCTTTTAAGCAGCGCGGCGCGCGCTGAAATGGCGCGTTGGGGGGTCAAAACCACCCGAACGACCTCCAAATGTCACGAAACCGTACGACAATATCCGGGGCGTGAATTGTAAAATGTTCGGCTAGACGGAACCTCATTCGGAGGTGCCGTGTGACCGCGGCGGCCGGAAACGCGTTTCCGGCACCCTAAAACACCAAAACGGCGTGCGACAGTCCAATTCGGAGCAAACGTGCTCCGAACAACCTGAAACCGCATGAGAACGATAGAAATATTATTCCTGAGATGCAGGAGGAGGCCGCACGTCCAGCGGATGTGCGGTACGCGGGGCACGTCCGATTGTGTCCTTTTCAGCAGCGCGGCGCGCGCTGAAATGGCGCGTCAGGGGGTCAAAACCACCCGAACGACCTCCGAATGCCACGAAACCGTACGACAACATCCGGGGCGTGAATTGTGAAATGGTCGGCTAGAAGGCACCTCATTCGGAGGTGCCGTTTGACCGCGGCGGCCGGAAACGCGTTTCCAGCGCCCTAAAACACCAAAACGGAGTGCGGCGGTCCAATTCAGAGCAAACGTGCTCCGAACGACCTGAAACCGCACGGGAACGATAGAAATATTATTCCTGAGATGCAGGAGGAGGCCGCACATCCATCGGACGTGCGGTGCGCGCGACACGTCCGATTGTGTCCTTTTCAGCAGCGCGGCGCGCGCTGAAATGACGCGTTGGGGGGTCAAAACCACCTGAACGACCTCTAAATGGCACGAAACCGTACGACAACATTCGGGGCTTGAATTGTGAAATGGTCGGCCAGACGGAACCTCATTAACAGGTGCCGTTTGACCGCGGAGGCCGGAATCGCGTTTCCGGCGCCATAAAACACCAAAACGGCATGCGGTGGTCCCATTCGGAGCAAACGTGCTCCGAAAGACCTGAAACCGCACGGGAACGATAGAAATATTATTCCTGAGATGCAGGAGGAGGCAGCACGTCCAGCGGACGTGCGGTGCGCGCGGCATGTCTGATTGTGTCCTTTTCAGCAGCGCGGCGCGCGCTGAAATGGCGCGTTGGGGGGTCAAAACCATCCGAACGACCTCCGAATTCCACGAAACCGTACAACAATATCCGGGGCGTGAATTTTGAAATGTTCGGCTAGACGGAACCTCATTCGGAGGTGCCGTGTGATCGCGGCGGCCGGAAACGCGTTTCCGGCGCCATTAAACACCAAAACGGCGTGCGGCGGTCCCATTCGGAGCAAACGTGCTCCGAAAGACCTGAAACTACACGGGAACGATATAAATATTATTCCTGAGATGTAGGAGGAGGCAGCACGTCCAGCGGACGTGCGGTGCGCACGGCACGTCCGATTGTGTCCTTTTCCGCAGCGCGGCGCGCGCTGAAATGACGCATTGGGGGGTCAAAACCACCCGAACGACCTCCTAATGCCACGAAACCGTACGACAATATCCGGGGCGTGAATTGTGAAATGGTCGGCCAGACGGTACCTCATTCGGAGGTGTCGTGTGACCGCGGCGGCCGGAAACGCGTTTTCGGTGCCCTAAAACACCAAAACGGCATGCGGCGGTCCAATTCAGAGCAAACGTGCTCCGAACGACCTAAAACCACACAGGAACGATAGAAATATTATTCCTGAGATGCAGGAGGAGGCAGCACGTCCATAGGATGTGCGGTGCGCGGGGCACGTCTGATTGTGTCCTTTTCAGTAGCGCGGCGCGCGCTGAAATGACGCGTTGGGGGGTCAAAACCACCCGAACGACCTCCGAATGCCACGAAACTGTACGAAAAAAATCCGGGGCGTGAATTGTGAAATGGTCGGCCAGACGGCACCTCATTCGGAGGTGCCGTTTGACCGTGGCGGCCGGAAACGCGTTTTCGGCGCCCTAAAACACCAAAACGGCGTGCGGTGGTCCAATTCGGAGCAAACGTGCTCCGAACGACCTGAAACCGCACGGTAACGATAGAAATATTATTCCTGAGATGCAGGAGGAGGCCGCACGTCCATCGGACGTGCGGTGCGCGCGGCACGTCCGATTGTGTCCTTTTTAGCAGCGCGGCGCGCGCTGAAATGACGCGTTGGGGGGTCAAAACCACCCGAACGACCTCCGAATGCCACGAAACCGTACGACAACATCCGGGGCGTGAATTGTGAAATTGTCGGCCAGACGGTACCTCATTCGGAGGTGCCGTTTGACCGCGGCTGCCGGAAACGCATTTCCGGCGCCATAAAACACCAAAACGGCGTGCGACGGTCCCATTCGGAGCAAACGTGCTCCGAAAGACCTGAAATGAGATTATTTCTTGAATCGAAGTTTTTAAATTATTATAGCACAATGATTTGATATTATATATATATTATATATATATTAAAACATTTAAAATATATTATATATATATATATATATAAAATATTGTATTTAATAGTATATATATGAATATTATATATATATATATATATATATTTATATATTGAATTCAATAAAGAAAAATTGTAAAACAAATTTTTTTTAGACTAGCGACCGCCATAGGCGGTCGCTATAGGGTGCCCGGCAGAGGGGCTTCAGCGACCGCCAAGCGGTCGCTGCAGGCCGATCTGCCGGCCTTCTATAGCGACCGCCATTGGCGGTCGCTGAAAGCCTCTAGCGACGAGGCAACAGCGACCGCCAATGGCGGTCGCTAAAGGCCGGATTTTCAGTAGTGGAAACACTAGAAAAGTAATCATATGGCCCTTTAAACCAAACATCATTTCAATTCCGCCTACCACCCTCAAACTAATGGACAATCAGAAAGGATTATTCAAACATTATAATACATGTTGAGTTGTCTCTCACATGACTTTGGTGAAAGGAAGGTTATAGTCCCAAAACATGTGGTGGAAACAATGGAAAGGGTAAAGACTATTCAAACCCAGATTAAAGAATCTCAAATTAAAATAGATATATAATCCAGAATGCAAACAAATTATTTGGAATTTAAAGTAGGAGATCATCTTTTCGTGAAAGTTTCTCAATGGATGGGCGTTATGAGATTTAGTAAGAATGTTATATTAAGCCTCATATACATCATATGTTTTGAAATTCTAGAATAAATTGGAATTTTGGAATATCGTTTGGTAATGTCACCTAGCCTTTATAAGGAGCCCGATGTGTTCTATACGTATTTGATAAGGAAGTACATGCCTGACCCCAAGCATGTTCTCACTTATGAGTAAATATAATTGGAACATGATTTATTTCCTATGAGGAATGTATCTATATTCTGGATATTAGATAAAAAGTGTTGTAAGGGTTCCTCTAAGGCCTACGGTCCATGTAATACTTACGCCTACTAGCCTTGTAAGGGTTCCACGTCACCCCTTGAAAGGTGGATTATGAAAAATAAATTAAAAAATAAAGGCCTTCGAGCCATTTGAGGAGATAACAAGTGTTGAGGAATCATATGACTCAGATGGTAATGGTATTGTGAAAAAATCATAAAATTGGAGAGGCGATGTGGGAACCAAAAGAATTTATGAGGAAGAACTACCAATATATTTGTGTGGGGTCATATTATAGAAATTTAAAGGATGTGATTTTTTTAGGAATGGAATAATGTAACACCATACCATTTTATAGTACATTTTCTACTTTAATAATTTTAATAGATTTTACTTCACTTAACACTGATTTTGAATGTACTGCAATCTGTTAATAAGGGATTGATATAAATTATCCATAAAAATAGTGGAAATTAAAATTATTAACCAAATTATAAAATTTATATATTTAATTTTTTTTACACTCATCGTAAAGATTTTATATTCATAAGATAAGAATGTCCCCATTTTTACACATTTAAAGTTTATATTTCTCTAAAGACCGTTTAACATCCTTTTGATTGTGCACTTGTTTTAAATCAATTTTTTCACATATTAATAAATTTTATTTGAAAAAATTAATTTATTCTTTGAAATTGGAATATCAAAATTTTTTATTGATTAATTTTGGTATTTTTAAGATATGTTTCATGTTTTGACGAATAAAGATAAAGTATTTCATTTTAATTGAAAACAAATTATTTGTGAAAATAATTTATAATATTAAATTATTTGTTAATTGGTTTTAATTGCTATTTATATTAATTTTTATTTTCATTTAATCGAAATTAGTTCATTGGAGTGAATTTCCCATTTAACTTGGATATAATACATTTAAATATTTTGAATTTTTTCACCTTAAAAACATTTTTTATCATTCCGAAAATGGGATTAATTTTAAATTAATTAAAAAATATTATATAATTTTATTTTTTAAAAATTTATTAAATATTTGGAATAATATAGTTAAAAATATGTAAATAAGTTCCTTTTATTTTTGTAAATTATTAAAAGTAATTTCATAATTTTTTTTATTAATACAGTTAAAGGTAAATGAAATAATTAAGGGTAAAATTAATATAACTAATATAACCAAATTAACCTAACACTTGAATTTATTTTATTTTATGATTTATTTTAAACAAAAATAAACCTTGGGCTAATTTTATGGCATCTTGGATCCACATGGATGACTATAAATCCTTTCATAGGAGTTTGTTTCAAGATTATCCAAATATGTCATACTAATAATTTCTATAAGTACTACATTTTATTATATGGTCATTCATAACATATCGTCCAATAAAGATAGTAATATGAAATTTAAGATGTTTAAATTCACCATTGAAATTTATTAATTATATTTTGGAATTAAATATTTACTTCAAAATCTTAAATAACGACGATACAATAATTATCTAATTAATAGGGAATATTAAATAAATGATTATAAAAATATTAAAATAAATATAATTTCACACAATTAATTTAAAAGAATATTTTATAGATACCTTTGAGATGATATTGATATATTTTATTTTGTTTTGAAAATATCTTGTTTTATTTATTTTTGTAAAAGTCAATGTAATGAATAATTTCAAAATTATCATTAAAGTTGTATTAAAATAAATAATATTTTATTAAGTGATTTAAACTTTTTAAAAAAAGTATAATTCAGAAAAAATATTTTTATAATGATTAAAGTATCATCCATTACTCATTTATGGCTAGTTTATTATTTTATAGTTAGTATATTAACCATTAAATAATGAAAATACACGTTGTCACGGTAAGAGTTAAAGATTTGAAATAAGTGTTAAAAACATAACATAAGTGTATGAATAAAACCTAATCATTTATAAAAAATATTATTTTAAAGGATTTAGATCTATCTTCACGTGTCATTTGAAATAACTCACTTTGGATCCATTTTTAATTGGAAATTAATTTATATTAATGTAATATTTTGAGAGCTTCCAAAAGTGACCCTCAACTCTATTATAAAAGGGAAACTCCTCCCTCACTTATTCACACTACATTTATAATTATAGATTGATAAAACCCTACCCATTTTTATTAAAAAAATATTTATAAAATTTATAGATATCCTGCTCTTACAAAAATACAAACCACCGCCCCCTTAAGAAGAGATATAAAAGAAGAATGACAGAGAAGCAGTAATCGTTTTTACCAACTCATTCAAGTTCATTTTTTATTCTACTTCAACATCATGTATTGTTTCAATTATTAATTACTAAATATTGTAAAATATACTTGTTTATATCTTTTTATTATTATGTGAAATCCATATTCCACCATTTATCCATTCTATGAAAAACGAAAGCACTGCATATGCGTACGTACGGCTTACCGTCTCTATGTCATGGTGTAATTTGTTTTTTCAAAAAAACATTATTCAGACTTGAATATTGATGTATATAATGGAAATACATAATAAATATGAACTGATATTGATTTCTTATAATTAATAAACAATCAATTAAATACATTTTCACCATTAATTGAATGATATCATCGTTTGTGCGTACGTATGGCCTACCGTGTCCACAACATAATGCAATTAATTTTCCATGTGAACCATCCAAGAATGATTATAACATGTTTACAATGAGTAAATACAATATCTATTAACTTAATATAATTCTTTAGATGAAATAAATACATCATATTCATATGAAATAAGGCTTAAATGACAAAACATGCATAGAAAAATGAAGCAGTTAACACAAAAAAAGGTAATAACGAATATTACTAAAAAAATGATATAATAATATCATATATTATATCTTAATTTTCTATATTTTTATTTTATGAATTAATATAATGATTTAAACCACTATACAAGAGTTTAAATCACAATAAAATATGGTAATGTACAAGGGAAGAGTTATTTAACAATCTCATTATTATTAGGGACATTTTGTGTCTAAGTGTCGATTAGGGAATATTTTCTTCCATGTCATTTTTTCTATATATATTTTCAAAAATATTTTTAATATTATACTAAAATTGTTTAAAATATATTTCTAACAATTTTTTTTATAAATCGGCTTGAATGTAATATTTTTTTCTTTTTCCAAATGAGGATTTCTATCCTTTACAATAAAAATACAGAGGGAATTTTTTTTAACCTATACGACATGACCGTATTTTTCCACCTTCATGACACCTTAATGTCTGGAATCTTCCTTTACAACTTTACCAGGTTCTTTTAAATTAAAATATTTTATTTTAAAATTTCACAACTTTTTGAATAAATAATTTCAATGTAAAAAAGGAATTTCCCTTAAGGATTTTCAATGAATTTATTAATGTATTTTCATCTATGTATTCTTTATTTATTGGATTTTATACTTCATTCAGGTTGATCTGTTATGATATCATCTACCATAATTTATTAGATTTTATATGATCAGTTTGAATGCGGAGGTGATACTTTGATACCATTCATGGATTATGGTAAAATTATTCACATTTCGTATGCTAGTTTTTCAATACGATTGTTTATGTTGTTTATGTTTCACCATTTTCCTATGAGGAATGAATTAGATATATTATGTGATGAAAGGGGACCTATATAGCCTCTTGATACATCAGTATATCTCATGAGATAAACTAGAGTGGGTTTTGGCTGAGGCTTTTCCCATTTATGTATGTTGTCTTTGTCGAAGCCCTGACAATATGTTTATGAAGTTCGACATTATGAATTCCCTCATTATGAGATTATTTATTGATATTATATTTTATTATTAGATTATTAGAATAGAGATGTGATTACTTATATAGAATTATTTTATTTTCATTTATTATTACCTTATTAATATCAATATGATATTTTAATGGCTTCTGTTTCAGTTATACACCTTGACTTAATGGTTATTCTTAATTGTTCATAATAGCTTCTGATGTACTCTTACCCTTACTAAGAATCTAATCTCACCAATTTATTACGTTTTATTTTTCCTATGATGACAAGATTTATATTATGACTGATATTAAGGGTTAATCTTGGATAAAAATCTGTTAACAAAGGATTCTCTAGGTTGTATTTTATATTTTGAATTTTATTTTAATGTTCATGTATATAATCTGGTTTCCCCAACTACTACACTGATTTATCATATGGGATTAGAGTCTTTTATCTATGCCAATGTAATAATGTGAGGCACCATATCTAGGATACTAGGGTACGGGGATTTATGCATGAGGTAATATTGACCTCCCAATAGTGAATGCTTTTGAGTATTTATAAGAAGTCCACTCCACCTCAACTATAGAAGGGAACTCACTCTCTCCACTTATACAAACCTCTCAATCCATTTTTATTGACAAATATCTTCCCAAATTATTTCCAAAAGTCCCTAAAAACATCTTATAATCCTTATATTGGATATAAATCCATCCAAGAATAGATCTAGTGAAATCCTAAGTAGGATACCAAAGAATATGTGACATTCATTAATGATCATTTTCGATTTTTTTCTTCCTCCAACCCATTAAATTAATATTATAGCTTTATTATATAATAAAATAAATAAAATAAATATATTAATATGTTTTCATGTAATTTTTATGACCTAAAACATCACATACTTCCAAAAAATGGGTTACAAAATCATCATTCGTGTGTACAGGAGAAGACAGCCTCGCCAACCGATGTTCATCACTTTCCCATTATGACGATTCATGGTTTTTCATAATAATGGATTTATATTTTAAATATGATATATAAGATATTTATTATTTTATTAATATTTTATAATTATTATATGACATATACCTTCATTATTTCTATATTAGGACAATATTATAATGTCATTCGTCTGTACAGTGGACAACCACCACACAAAGCAATGTGATTCCTTCATGCATTATATAAAATGTATTAAGGATGGCTTTTATAAAAATATGTTATATATAAGGAATAAAATTTCTACTTTAATGATACTTTATATATATATATATATATTATTTACATTTCTTTCATTCTATATGTTAATAAATTGGAAATAGAGATTATACATACGTAAAACCTACAGTCTTCATGAATGATGTATTTCATTTCCTATCACAAGATACTATTTACTAATATAAATATATATATAATGAATATATTTTATTTTTATATCAGGGATTAAATTATGAAGATGATGAAACCATGATAAAAAAAAATAGGACCAAAAATAACAAGTCAAAACATATACAAAAAAGCGGTTATTCAACGAAACATAACATTAAGCTGAAATTATTAATAAAGTATGATAAAGGGTCAAAATAAAATCATATATGGAATTATATATGTACGTAAGATTATTTAATGTATGTTTAATAAAATTATATTTATTATACCTTAGGTTTTAACAAGTATTAATGAATTCATGACTTTAGGTAAGGTATTTTTCTCTCACCTTTATTTTCTATGAGACATAAGAAACCTTCACCATGTATTTATTTGATGCAGTGTATATTATAACCATGAATGTTTTTTATGGTAATTATACAGATTTTTTTTGTTTACATATGAATTTGAGGATCTATCTTTCATTGGTTTAATGGTTCAACATGTTTCCAAACTAGTATGGGGATTCCTAGTACCACTTTTATTTATGAGAGACTTAGGACATGTTCATGAATGTTTTCTATGATGTAAAGTATATAATTCCCATGATTTTATTTTGTGATGTTTATAATTTTAATTATTAGTATTTATATTTCAATTTTAGGATCTATATTTCATGTGGTTCATAGTTCAACTGTTACTAAATATGTAAGGGATTATTGTCTCAATTTTCCTTCATTGAGACATATGGTTTATTATGCACCTATCTTATTTTACGAGGTTTATATAAACCACCTGTGACATGAAATAACATGAGTGTATTTATCATCATGATATTTTTTGTTTCTTTTAATTATATTTATTCATTGGAATTATGATTCAATGGTTCTAAAATGGTAAAACTTTTAAGTTAAAATATCATCATTTATCAAGATAATTTATGAATATGTTTATGATGATCAAATAATATTAGCCACCTATCACAAAAAACATTAATTTTATTCTACTCTGGTAATTTAAATATGATAATTTTTTTAAATTCGTTTTATTTATCTTTATATACACAAATTTTCAAAAATAATTTTTTTATTAAAATTTTTCTTTTTTGTCGAAAACTCGTATTCATCCAAAAGATATGGTTTTTAAAAATACATTAAAAAATATTTTAAAATGATACCTTAAATGATGAAAGGATATTCTTCTCATGAAATTTCCCAAATGATTTTTAATGCTTCCTATAAAATATTTTAGGAATATTCTAAATGAAAAATATTTTTAAAAAATTTATTTTTCAAAAAGTGATTTTCAAGAATTGTTAGTTTCCATAAGAGATGTTCCAAATAATATTTAAATAACATTCTTGATTTAGTATTAAATAAATCGATATAAATTATGTTTTATTGAGGATATGGACCAATGATACCAATCTTATTCTTTCTCTAAAGGGTTAATGTTTATGATGAAATGATTTTTATGAAACTTGTTTCTCTACCATAGGTTATACCACGATAGAAAACATATAAAACAAAATTATTTTCATGGGTTATTATATGATGAAATAATGAAATGATTATGAATGTCTTTTATTTTATACAGGTTATGATATATAGAAATTTAAATGAATCCCTTTTTGATTTACGGGTAATGATAAGATGAATGTTTTATGATCTTAGGGAACAAATATACATGATTTTTATTATGTGAGATGTGGGAAATTATTCTCAATCCAATACATTTTTAATGACAAATTGTCTTTTAAATTATATGGTAAACTTGTGGTTATCCCAATCTCTAGAAGAAGGGTACATGAGTGGATAGACCAAGCCTAAAAGATGGTATAATGGAGGTTATCCCAAGATAAAAGCAGGTACCTCGGTGGTTATCCCAATACTAAAATGTTATGAATTTCTTTGTGGTTAGGGTCTAAATATGATTTTCTATACATATGTGTATTCAAAAAAATCTATATCTTATACCAATTTCATACTCTCATGGATTGTGTTATTTGATCCCCTAATTATTCATGAATTATGAAACACGAATAATTATGTCATGAAACATGTTTATGATCTATGAAATTTTAGGTATGAACTTCTTAAATTATATTCATTATCATTTACACTTATTCATATCTTATACATTCATACGATCATAGAGTGATATCTTGTATATTTACCATTAAAAATAATCTAAACTCACACTTTTTTATGATTCCTTTCCCCATTTCATGACTAATAGTTTTATGTTGGTTAGGTATATGAAGAGTACTAAATGAGAAGATCTTTGTGTGAGACAATGAATATATTTCACCATATTAGTGACTTGTTTTTGATGTTTCTGATGGAACTAAAATATTATTGTCCGAAGTCTTTTTTTTGGTCATTTAATGGAAGGATGAGAAAAAACTAGTGATATCCATATAGATACTTCTAATTATATATTTTCATATGTCTCTAAGGATAATTATAAGGATTAGTTATTGTATATGATAAAGTCATAAATTTTTTTAAAGGAAAGTGTGAGTGAATTCTATGAAATTTAATCCCTATGTGGATAAAAAAGTTAATATGGATCTGGCATAGATTTAACAATGGGTAAGAACCTAAAAAACAGTACTGAGGTGTACTTTCTTTGGAAATGCTGCACATCAACGGGCATTGCTTCATGTTTTGATTGAAATGCCCATGAGATATGATAAGTAAATTCAAAAAACATTTACTAACCATCCTCAAGTATTTAAATATTAGATTACAATTAATGGATATGGATAACCCTAATCTGTTATAGATTAAAAATAAGGTGTCTTGATTTTACCTCCTAAATTATTTTTAGACAATGTGTTTTTCCAGTATGATTAGAGTCACTCACACTATGATTTGTAGTCTTATTAAATAGTGGGAAATATAAGGAACACAATTATCATTTAATGTGACGTATGATTTACTAATGATATATAAAATGGGATGATGAAGGGAGTAAATTAAATTTTGATTATTCCTAATGAGTTCTCACGGAACATGATTAACAATGTGTACCATAACCAACTCTCATACTCATAAAATAATATAAGTAAAGAGTTCCCTGAGATACCGGTATATGGTTACTAGGGATGAATGAATATTCAGTTTCTATATGTCAAGAATAAGGAAAGAAGAACCCATGTGAATGTATTCGAGGAACGAGAAAATTTTTTTTCTATAGAAATGTAGGACCCAATGTAAGTAACATCAAAGTAAAAAATGAAGATTTCAGTAAACAGAGTAGATGTGAATATTATTCCACCTAGGTTATTATCAATGGATAAATTTTTTAAATTTGGAATGCATAGAAATTATTCAAATATTTTTATTATTGGGAAATATCATGAAGAAAATCAGAAAGTTTTTTCGAGTAATGGTTATGTTACTGGTAGTTGAGAGACTACAGATGACATGTGAAAGGAAATAGCTATTATGAAATAAGATGATGATTCCTATATAATTATTTTAGAAGGAATTTGGATAAATGATATATTTATGTATTATAATTCAATGATTAGTTTATCTAAACTAATAAATATATAAGGATTGTTTTTTATATGTTTATTTTTTTATATTTGAAATAATATGTTGAATTTTAGGGATGACCTAGAAAAGTTATTTAATGATAGGGTTATATTTAATGATTAATATAAGATTACCCTTAACATGATCCTAAGGATGATAAAATGATTTTTAGTTTAGATAAAGAGATGATTTTTACGGACAAAGTAAATTTGATAGTATTGATGACATCAGAACTGATAATGGATTTTATAAAAAATGGTTTATACTATCATTGATGATGTTTACAACTTTTTTATAATTAATGAAAATATCCAATAATCTATGGTTTCTGTGAGGAATGACAAATAAATTAGAATTTTAATATGGTTTTTTGGTAAATAATGTTACTACTATCATTCCAAAGAATACATGATGAAGGTTTTCACATGTTAGGTATGTGATAATTAGAGGATACCTTGTTATTGTGATGTATCAATGATAAGATAACCCTATTTATAAATTTTTATTTTTGGAAATATTTTAAGGGTAACCATTTATCCAATGTTTAATGTTGAACTATGTATTAGGATTCACAGTTTAATGAATTACATCACTATATGAATATTAATTTATACTGGATAACCTGTCCATAAACTTTTTGTTATTGTGAAGAAATATAATGATAGAAGGAATAAATAATCATTCTGTTTAGGTAATTTTGACCCATTTTTGGGCATAAAATCACCATGATTTTAGGATTAAGAGATGAAGTTGAAATTGATAAAGGCACAAACCAAGGTTGATACTAGGATTATAGAATAGAAGTTTATCATGTATGTATATTTTCATTTGGTTTTAGTCTATATTGAAAAGGAATCATCAAATATTAGGAAAAGGATCTTTAAAAAAAATTTATCCTAGTACTATCATTTTTTATAAATCAAATGTTCCATTAATTAATAATATATTTATGGTATTATTTTGTTAACCTTCTCTGGATGACCCACTTTCTTGTGATAAATTATCTATATATCTCTTTAAAATTATATATGCATTTCATGCATCTCCAAATCATTACATCACACCTATGTTGTTCAATATGGACATATATTGATGAATTAATTTGGGTAACCATTATGTTTCCAAGATTCCATTTTTAAATCAAGTTTTGTTATTCATTTTTAAGGTGTGGGTTTCTAGGAAGGAATTTTCAAATGCAACGTCTTTGATGACTGAGCCGAATTTGAAGGGAAAATTCATCTTAAATGGGGTAGAATGTATCACCCTGAGATTTTTTGAAATATTTTTTTCAATAAAATATAATCTTTTCTTTTAAACTATACAGAACACCACATCAACCTTGCATTACACATATCCCTGAGTTATATTTCACTACACTACAATACATTTTAACAAAATCACAACATATTAGTAGTATAGTCATATAAGCATGACCATTATAACTAGGCTATTAAATCTAGAAACATTAATAGTAATAAAACATTTTTTAAATATTATGCATAATGATTTTATATAAATAGATCATATTGATAAAAAATCTCATTATTTTTTGTTAAAGTCATTATAATTTTCAAAAATAAATTTTCTTCAACCAAATGATTTCTATTTCTTTTTATGAATCATGAAAAAATTATTTTTGAAATATTTAAAATAATAATTTTGTTAAATATCCTAAATATTTTAAATTACAATTTTAAAATTAACTTATGATAAAGTTTTGGTATTTCTTCTGAAAATTTTCCTTTTATATAAATAGTGAGAAATACTAAATTTTAATTGAAGATCAATTTATTATTTTTAATTTATAATGATAAATTATATTATGATATGTTTTTAAAGTAAAATTTGGTCAATTTCATATCCATTAATATAATTATGTTCAATAGAATCAATTTCAAATTGAAATAATAAAAACATTTTAAACTTTTGAGTGTTTTCTCTAAAAAACCGAACTTTAGGTAGCGTCTCCAAGATTTTTTTTAAATTAATTTCATCTAATAAGGTAAATTGAATATGAAAAAATGGATTCAATATTTTTAACCAAAATATTTTTTATTTTATAATATTCTGAACTTATTTTTTTGACCAAAATGATTAGGGAATGTAGTAAAAAATTAATTATTTTTGTTAAAGTATAGAAATAGATTTACCTAGGGTTAAACTAGAGTGATAAGAGTTGAAATGTCCTAAAATATTATCTTAATTTTATTAAATGAAATTATTTTGATATTTTAAATAAAATTCTATGAAATATGGAAATTTCGTGAAACATTCCATTGAATATAACCCAAATAATAAGTAGTGAAAAAGTAAAAATAGATAGTTTTCTTAATTTTAATATGTATAATGTAATGGGATAGGTAAAATAATATTATATATATATATATCGATTTTAAATATAACTTAATAATTTATCATGATAATTTATTTTAAATTTTTCACATTAAATAATTACATTAAATTTTTAATAAACTCCAATACAGTAATTATTTAGTTAACAATTATATAAAATATGTGATACTGAAAATATTAAAAATTGAGGTAAATTTAATGAAATATAATGTTAAATTATTTTTGTAAAATAAAATATCATTTTAAATAGGATTTAATACAACATATTCTAATAATATCATTGTCTACGTATTTTTCAAATTGAAATTTAATAAATAAAGTAAAAAATTCACATTAATGTATTATTATAATAAATGTTATTTTATTAAAGGATTTCAAATTACTAAAAATAAAATATTACAATTTTTTTTAAATTTTAATAAATAACAACTTTTTTCCATTCATGGACCTATTTTTCTAATTTAATTTCATTATTGATCATTGAATAATAATAACTCACTTACCGTAGTTAATGTTAAAATAGTGTTTTTTCACATTATATGTTCTTATGTTAAAATTTATTTCCAAAACCCATAGGATATATATTATATAAATTAAATATAAAAGATATAATAATTGGGTACAAATAATCTTAAAATTTATAATCTAATTTAGTCATAAATTATGAATTACTTTGGTTAGAATAATAGTTACTGTAGTGAAAACACAAAATAGTAAAAATAGGGATATGTAGAAGTTAAGGGATAAATTGATTAAAACATGTGTTTAATTTTATGTTAGAGGTCATTATCTACCTTATAATCCCTCCATTCCATTAATTATCACATTTTATACCACTTGAGTTAATAATGACCTCCCAATAGGGAATACTTTTTAGTATCAACAATAATTTAACTCCTCCTCAACTATAAAAGAGAACACACTCTCCCCACTTATTTAAAACTATAAATCCATTTGGTTAGACCAAAATCATTCAAAATCACTTCCCAAATTCCCTAAATAAATTATATAATAATTATATTGGACTTAAATCCATTCATGTAAGGCTTTACCATAAGCCTAAGGAGGTTACCTGAAGAAGAAGTAATGTTCATCAACAAACTTTTTCGTTTTATTTTTCCTCCACCCTCATAATTTATTATTATAGAATGATACATAATAACCTCTTCATATTACATAAAATTTTATTTCATTATGTTAGGGTTATGACCTAAAACAACACACAGTTCCATCAAATGGGTTACGAAATCATCATTCATGTGTACAACGGACTACCGCCTCGAAAACTGATGTCAGTCGCTTCTCCATTACAATAAATCAAGGTTTTTCATAATGATACATTTATTGTTTATATAATTTATATATGATATTTATGATTTCTTTATTATTATTTAATTATTATAACATACATACCAATGTTCTTTCCTTTTTATGGAAATACGATAACGTCGTTCCATTGTGCATTTGACTATCACCTTATGAAGCGATGTGATTCATTCATACATTGAATTAATTTTATAATGGATTGTTTTAATAAAAATATGTGATATATATGAAACAAAAATTATATTGTAATTATAACTTATTTTATTTTATTTTATTTGTTTCAATGTGATAAAAAATAGAAACATTGTTCAGGCATATGTAAGGTTTACCATCTCCATGAACAGTGTAGTTCATTTTCGGTCATTTAATATTATATATTACTATAAATAAATATATAATGAATATATATGATACATATATCAATGGTTAAATTTTTTAGATGTTGAAACCCTGATTGAAGTAAGAGGATCAATAATGACAAGTCATAACATATATGAAAAAAGCAGTTATTACACAAAACATAAATTTAACATGGTAATGTTAATAAAAAATCAATAAAAGGTCATAAAAAAATAATATATGGGATGATATATTTATTAATTATAGATTAATATTTTTATATTAAATTTTTATTTTTTATAAAGGATGCTATAATGAGTATGATTGAAGTCAAGACTTTATGGTAAGGGATTTCTGTCTAACCATTATTTTCTGTTACAAAAAATCCACATTCATGATGCATTTATTTTATTTGGTGTATAATATTACAATGAAATTTTATTTATGATAATTATACTAAAATGTATTTGGGTTTACATATCCATTTTTTTTATCTCTCTTTCATGGGGTTTATGGTTCAATAAGTTAACAAATCAGGAAAGGGATTTATAGTCTCACATTTATTTCTAAATGTCTTATGTCATGTTCACCACCCATTTCATTTATCTGGGATATATACTTCCCATGAATTTATTTCCTGTTAATTAAACTTAAAATTATTTTATTTACATATCCATTTTAGTATATACATTTCATGGGTTTTAGGGTTCAAAAGTTACCAAATCGGTAAGATATTTTTGTCTAAATTTTCTTTATTTCAGTGATTTGTTATGTTATGAACCTATATTATTTAATGAGGTGAATATAGAGTAACATTTACCTGAAATATCATGAATTAATTAATCCCTATTCTATTTTATGTATCTCTTAATTATATTTCTTCAAGGGGCTTACATTTCAAAGTTAACAAAGCTGTAAAGATTTTATGTTAATATCTCATAATATATCAAGATGGTTTATGACTATGTTACCATATATAAATATTATGATCCATATCTCAATAATCCCATGAATTTTATTTTCCACATGTTCTGTGATTATAATACATGTTTTCCCTTAATTTTTATCTCTTTATGTACACAAAATTTCAAAATAATGTTTTTATGATGAATCATATTTTCATTCAAAAACACTTTTCCATCAAAAACCGTGTTTTCTATAAATGTATTAATAATAATATTTCTCTTTCAAGTAATATATGAAAATTTTGTCAAGAAATGTTTTAAATTATTTTTTAATTATTAGATGATAAGTTTTCAATGTTATTTTAAATGAAAATAAGTTTGAAAATTTTTAATGTTTGAAAAATTTATTTTCAAGGAAAGGTTATTTTCCATAATAATTATTCCAAGTTATATGTTAGAATACTTATCCATATAAGATGAAATAAATTGATATAATATATATTTTACTGGGGATTTTTACCATGACTTCCATCCTTATTCTTTCTATGAATGGTTTGTTTTTATTATGAAAATATTTTTATGAAAATTTTATATCTTCTTTATGTTATACCATGATATAACACTTACAAAACCTAATTATTTTCAGGAGTTATAATATTATGAAATTATTAAATGATTATTAAACATATCCCTTTTCAATAGGTCATGATATTAATAAATTCTTATTGAATCTGTTTCATTTCATGATTAGTGACAAAATGATTTTTTTGTGATCTTATGGAACAGAAACGTATTATTTTCATTATTTTATAGGTGGGACCTATATCACCATCCAATGCCATGGGTAATGATAAATGTTTTAGGACATCAGAGGGTACATAGATGGTTTTCCCAATCCCAATAATGAGGGTACATTAGTGGTTATTCTATCCCCAAAAGGGGTATATTGGAGGTCATCCCCATCCTATAACAGGTAAACAGGTTCTTTGACCAATCATAACATGTTATCAATCCATTGCTGGTTTTTCATGACATAATATTTAATATACATATGTATATGAAAAAAATCAACGTCTTCTAAGATTGTTATGCTCTAATGGATCATGTTCTTTTATTCCCTTATGATTCATTTCTTATGAAATGTGAATCATTATGTCCTGACTCATGTTTATGATCTATGATTGGTTGGGTATGAACATCATAAGTTTGGTTCACTATGATGTACCCTTGTGCTTATATTATGATTTCATATGATTTGTGTTGATATATCTTATGTTTACTGTTAATGTGTATCCAAATCACCCTTTCTTTTGTTTCCTTTCCCCATGATATATGGGAAGGATTTATATAGGGTATGTATATGAAGAATAAATAATGGGAATATTTTTTTGGGAAACATTGAATTTCTATAACCGGATTAGAGGATTATGTTCCAATATTATAAATAACTAAACTATTTTAGCCTTAAGGAGTGTGTTTTGTGTAATATAATGAATATTCATCTAAAAATATGTAATATCCATGTATTAGAAGTCAAGTTAACTATGGTGAACTCATTCTTCCATCTGGGAAATCAATTCAAAAAAGAACCATTTGAAGTACGATATTTCTCACATTAGACAAATCATTTTCATTATTGTAATTACATAGGAATATTGAACTCATGTTTATGGTAATGTCTTCCTTTCATGGGATTAACTTATAATAGTTATGGTCTGATCATATCCTTCAATCAATGATTTTAAATTTTTAGTAGAAGGTCATTCCTTTCATTCCTATGGTTCCCAACTCAACTATAATGTGATTATAACTCATCAGTGGGAATGTTTCCAATGAATATAGAACATCCCTAACACATGAATGAATTATTATTAATACATAATTCTCAGTATGCCTTTAATACATAGTCCATCTAAAAACCTCATCATAGGATATAATGGTGATTATGGGAGAATATAATCATTCATCGTAAGATCAATTTGTTATTGGTAATGTCTCAATTAAGATCAAATCAACTACCCATTTGACAATTCACTTTTTAAGGGTTTTAAAAGATTCAATATTTAAAAGTTATTTTCAATCTCCACCTATTTATTTTTTGAAAAAATGTCAATAATAATATGAGATCATCTCTATATATCAGAAGAAAATACCTCAAGCACCACATGAATTGGAAAAAATGATAACTCATCTCCCCATTTCAGATCACAAATAAGAGAATTTATAGTATCTCACCCTTTCTAAGAAGATAACCTTTTTAATTCTTCATCTTTTTCAAAATAATGAAATGGAATAGAAGAGGGAAGATAATAATGAAATAATTAAAAATATTTTGGAGAAGAATTTACTCTAAAAACCACTATTAAGTGTTGGATGTCATCCTTGGACAAAGGATTAGAAAATATATTCATGAAATGGCCCTTATATGAAACAAATTATAATTAAAGAAAAATATTTTCCACCTTATCCAATATAAAATGGTACTTGATTTCAATATGAATCAACCGAAAATTTTAAAACATATTATTTTTATACGGTTTATCTCTTATTTCTTCATTTAAATGTAATGATTATAATTTATGGAATCAATAACACTCATTGGTTCAACCTACAAAACATTAAGTTAGTGTGGTAAGTAATTATCAAGCTTTTTCATGTTTTTACTCTTTTTTCTGATATAATTTTATAAGAACTACATTTTTCTATGTGTTTGGAACTACAATCATCATCTCCTTAGTCCTTCATCACAACTTTAATTTTCATTCTCAACTTTATATATTTGAAAATAGTCTTTTATATGTTTAACCTCTTCATGTTATTTACATCTATATTAAATGAATTATTTAATATTATTATCAATGGGAAATGATTTTTTGAGGGTTTTTTATTTTAAAACACTACTTTAAAAAATTTATCAATGATGTTCCTAAAATTGTTTTTTTAGTATAGGAAACATGTTACACCGGTTATGTTCCAAAGAAATATTCCTTTTTCTTCCCTCTCATCTAAATTTCCAAAATATTTACCTTTTCCTTGATAAAACATGGGATTTGAAACAACATAAAATTCATTATACATGACTTCACTATAAACCATTACTCATATGAGGTCTTTCCCTATGTAGGTCAGAGTAGGAATATATTCATAATGTATACAATCATGGTTTTGTGTCCTCTCCAAAATAAATTTTAAGTGACATACTAAAAAATAAATTTTCACAACTTTTCCACCATAATTATATTACTCTTATTAGTAAGAAATTTTTTGGGGAGTGTATAGAGAAATATATTCATTTCATATCTCATAATTCTCATGTTATTCATTAAAATATCAATTATTATTTTCAAATCTATTTTTGTATAAAAATATTTCAATTAAATTCCCTATTTTATTATAAACAATTCTTGCAAAACATTCTAGTTTCTTAAGATATTTTCATTTAATAAACATAAAATAAGGATAATTCATATGTGTAAAATAAAAAAATCATAAAATAATTTATCTCCATTGGTTCATGTAAAGATCATCAGTCGACACAGATATAAGTGCACCAATATAAGAGGTTTATTTTTATTCAATTTTAATTAGTTTGTGACTCTTTTTCACTATTCCCCCTCATGAAATTTGGAACATGTGTAGAGAATTTCACATTTTTTATTTGGTTTAATTCTCATTTATTTATATTTAAAAAATTTATAATTATTTTATACACTAAATGGAAAATTATTCCATTCCATATCTCGGTTTTCTCTTTTATTCTCAGGAAAAATGTATTTTGATCATTATAAATATGAAATAAGTTTTCATTTATTTTTAACCCCTTAAATTTAATTTTATAATTTGTAATGTCCCATATTTTTTTCCATGTTTTATTTTAATATTATATGGGAATTAATTCAAGACCAGGCTATGAGAAGGCGTGCAGTTCCGAGGCCCGGTGAGCCGAGAACAAATGTTTGAATTTAATTTAATAATTAAATTATGCACGTGTGTGGTCTTCATGAAAAAGTGGAATAACTCACGAATAGGTGCTCGAATCAAAAATCTGATGGCACCATTGCGTTCAGAGAAGTGGGTTTACCCATGAAGAGACCTAACATCAACTGGCACAGGTCGGTGGCCAAAACTGGGTTTTGGACGTAACAGTAATAAAATATTTAATTTAAAATATTTTATTAAATCGGTTTCAATGGATATCTTTATCCATTTTAAATAATGGTTAGCGAATGGGACCAGGGTTACAATCCTCACAACCCTGAAACCCTTGTCAGCTCTGGAGGCTCTTGAGAAAACCTCCCAACGCGGCGACGCCGACCAGATCATCGCCGACGAATGCCGCATAATCCAAGGAGGATGTTTGTTTGTGATTTTCCTCCCTGTTTTTGATTTCCACGATGAATGAAGACTAATCCACGAATAGAGTAGCCCACAGATCTATTGTTCTTGCAGGATGGGATTTTGCAGGAATCATGGGGATTTGATTCTTGAAATGTTTTTTGGTTTCATTCAACCTCCTAATGGTGACAGACCAAGATCGACACGAACATCAATCGAGGTTCGTCCCACTCGATTTTGTTGTGTTCTTCTTCCAAAAATTCTTGTGTTCTTCTCTAAATTCTTCACATTCTTCATGGGGCGATGAACGACAGATTGTTGTGCATCCGTTCTACAATGCAACGATCCCAAACTGTGGATCCAACCCCGGAGCGGTGCCACGGAGGTGCGACGATGATATCGGCGGACGAATCAAAGCGGATCGAGAGTTATGAGTTGTCAGGCATTTTTCTTTAGATGGATCGTTAGAGGTTTATGATCCATTTTAAAGGCCGAAAACACCCGTCGCGGTGTCCGTATTATGAACCAAACCAATACCTGGAGTATCTGGAGGAACGGATGAGAGATTGTGGATCCGGAAGATCAGCCGAAGCGCGAGGAAAGAGACAGTGTTCTGGAAATTTCCTGACTACACGCCGTGTAGTATGGGCTACATGGTTTTTGGTTGTCCAAGCGATTACATGGCATGTACTCCGGGTGTACATGGACACAGGTAGGGTACACGGCCAAGGACACGCCGTGTATACCCCTCCCCAGCCAGACTTGGCCAGATACATGGGATACCTCGTGTACTGGTACACGGGCAGGCAACACAGACACGGGCAGAGACCGTGTACGGGCACATGGCCAGCGTACACGGAGCGAGCCCAGGTGCTCGAACACAGCGTGTGATTCTTCTACACGCCGTGTAGTTGCCTTCCATCCAACAAGTCGAATGACATGGGCCGGCTACACGGGAAGTACCTGGGGTCAAGGAACACGGCGTGTACCTTTTCTACATTTCGTGTAGTTTGGTTTTACACAGCGTGAATTAATGACATGGTCCGTTTACACGGGCAGTACCCAGGGTCAAGGAACACTGCGTGTAACCATACTACACACCGTGTAACCCTTTCTTCATGGCTTGAGCCACTTGTCTTCTATGACTTGGACTAGTTCTTAGGGTTCATGCCCTTGGTTATCCCCTGAAGGTTCTAGTATCATTTCTTTTATACAGGACTATGATCCCTTCAGCAGAAATTCCTGAATAGAGTTATTGGAATCCCCTTTATGAGACTTAGATCCAGATACTATATTCATTCCTATAACCCTAGGTAGAGTTCTTGGTATTGACGTGACCAACTTTACTCGGGCGTTGATCCTATGCTTAGCGGATTAGATCAGACTGAGTTGTCGGAATCACCCGATGACTTGGATGTGATCCTCATCTGAGCATCATGTTCTCAAGGTACTTGTGGAGTGTGTTCTCTCGGAATGAGTACTTAGAATCTCTCTCTTTAGACCTAGGAGTGTGTTCTCTCAGTTGCATGCTTAGTGGAATCTTCAGTCTGGTTCTTAGTGGTGGTTTTGCGGAAGTCGATCGTGTATGAGTATGTCTGGATATTTTTGTTATATGTTCGGTAGAGATATACTGTTTAGAGATGACTATATCTTTCTTTGTGGTATTTTTCCATTGTTTTATTTCCTTTGTGGTTTCGGGGTGTCCTACTGAGTATTGTTATACTCACCCCTGCACGGGCTTTGCCTGCACGTGTCATGTCTTGTGCAGATGAGCTAGCCTTTGACATGATTCTAGGTGGACCAGGACCAGACGGTGCTCAGTGAGATCAGGTGGGCCGAGGTGTGTTCCTACAGCTACAGATTTCAGTCCCAGTACCTTTCCTTACAGGTTGGACTTTTTTACAGACTTTCTTTCTGGTGGGCTTGTACTTTTGGTCGAGGTATTTACTTTCTTGCACTTTACATTCCTGTCATACTCTGTTGTTGGTTTTTAGTGTATGCATGCATCTTTTCCATTTTTAGTAGTTTTTACTTTTCAGCTGTGTGGGCTTGGAGATGGGTGTGCGTGTGTACAGGTTATAGGAAATGCCTCCCATATTAGTAGAATGCCTACTCGGTGGTAGTCACCAGCCCATGGCCTATTGAAGGCAGGCTTGGGGAGTTGCGGCTCGGGCCCCCCTGGTATGGGTCGTGACAGAGTGGTATTAGAGGTGGTCAGTTCTTCCTTAGGACTGAGATTCTGTGAGTTGGTTTGGGGCAACAGTTTTATGTGTTTCGAGATCATCTTTCTGGCCAGGGACCCTAGTGTTGGTGCGATAGGCTGACATATCCATACAATAGGACTCTGATAACCTGTTTTTCGACTCAGAACATGGGAACACTAGTTGTGGGGAAAAATAATGGTACATGCATCATATAGGAATGGGTTGTGGTTTCAATGTCCTTTTTGAGTCAGCTCTCCAGATATACTTACTGACTGAGAAACATCTTGTTTCTTTAACAGGATGCCTCTGCGATGCGCACCCACTAGGATCCAGCAGCTCGATCATGAGGATGACCCCCTTAGTGATGAAGCCTCGATACAGGGACCAGATCCCCTAGTTTTACCACCAGGTGGTGTGCCAGTTATCCTGCCACGTATGGAGCAGTGTTTAGTGCCTGCTGTGCCAGTGGAGGAGGAGCGTAGTCTGAGCACACTCCACGAGTTTCAGAGACAGAGACCCCTCCAGTTTCGAGGTGATCCTGACCCTTAGGCAGCAGAGGACTGGCTTGAGGCAGTGGCCAGAGTCTTCCGTTTGGTCAGGACACCAGCAGACCAGATAGTGATCCTTGCAGCGAGCCTTCTGCTGGGCTTGGAAGGACGATGGTGGAGTTTGGTTATCCAGACCCATGATGAGGCGACACTTTAATGGTCGGAGTTTGAGCGTCTCCTCAGAGAGGAGTTTTCACCGGTTACCCTGAGAGAAGTACTCATACAAGATCTTCTTCAGCTGCAGCAGGGAACCATGACGGTGGCTGACTATACATCAAGGTTTACTGATCTCTTGCGGTACTCGATGGATATGTTCAGAGATCAGTACTTCAGATCTCGGACTTTTGAGCGAGGCTTGCACAGAGATATCTGAGCTAGCATCATCCCTATAAGCATTCCTACTTATGTTGGGGTGCTCGAGCGGGCTCTAGTGGTCGAGAGCTTCTTGGCAGAGCAGAGATAGCCGACAGATGTCAGTAGTGGGCGAGATGGAGCAGAGACCTCGGCAGTAAGGAGCCGACGTTAGGGACCCAGACATCAGAGACGTTTTCAGAGGAGATCCCAGGACAGGGGATCTGCAGTATAGGGTTCGCAGGGCGCATCCATCCAGCCTTGATAGAGGCGATTCTACTCATGTGATAGCAGGGGAAATCTCGCTCGGGATTGTCTGACCCGTCGTATTACTGAAACAGGAGTAGTGGATGAACCACCGAGGTAGAGGCAACGTGTGGAGTATAAAGATTCACGGGGCGGCAGACGTGGTAGGGGAGCTGGGAGAGCAGCTGGAGGTGGTCGACGTTTTGATCTTTTACCACCACCACCCCCTGGAGGTCCACCCCACGATTAGGGAGCTAGAGGACAGAGGCAGGGACAACTGCAGGCGGTAGAGGCTTATGACCCAGGTACTCCCGGAATGATTAGAGTTACTATCTGTGTCTTTTCTACTTTGGCCGTCGTATTGATAGACACAGGTTCTAGTCATTCCTTTCTGGCTGCTAATCTTGTTCGAGACCTTGAGATTCCAGTTGATCCATTGACATGACCCTTACACTTACAAACACCGACTGGAGAAGATTCAGAGATCACACACCTCTATAGAGAGTGTGACCTAACCCTTGGAGGCGAGAGTTTCGGTTGGAACCTCTTGGAGGTAGCGTCGAGGCCTTACGATGTCATTCTTGGTATGGATTGGTTATCCACAATTCATGCCCAGATCGACTATTTTTGGTTAAGGGTGCGGTGTGTCCGCAGTGATGGAACGAGGTTCTCTTTTGTCGGTGAAAGGGAGACTCATGCAGCATATGATGGACTCGTGCATTGGAGGGCACACCCGATTTCACATTAGTTGGCTAGCCTAGCCCTCGGCGTAGTAGATGTTATGAGTTCCCAGTTTCCAGCAGTAATGGATGAGTATGAGGACGCCTTTCTGGATGATGTCCATGGGCTAACTCCCCATCGGGAGATAGATTTCTGCATTGAGTTGCAACCCAGGACGACACCGATATTAGCATTAGCATATCGGATGGCTCCTGCAGAGCTTCGTGAGCTGAGGGTGCAGCTGGACGACTTTCAGAAGAAGGGCTTTGTGAGACCCAGCGTTTCACCCTGGGCAGCCCCAGTGTTGTTTGCCAAGATGGCAGACGGGAGATTGAGGCTATGTGTGGATTATTGGTGATTAAATCAGGTGACCGTGAAGAACCGGTATCCACTATCGAGGATCAATGACCTTTTCAACTAGCTAAGATGGGCACGATGGTTCTCGAAGGTTGATCTACAATCAGGCTATCACCAGTTGTGAGTACGGGATGAGGATACACCGAAGATGGCTTTCAGATGTCACTACGGTCACTATGAGTACTTGGGGAAGCCCTTCGGCATGACGAACGCCCTGGAAGTGTACATGGGACTCCTGAACAGGATCTTTCAGCCCTATCTAGAATGGTTTGTAGTGCTCTTCATCAACGATAACCTTGTGTACTCTGCATCCGAGGAGGATCACGCAAGACACCTAAGGATGGTTCTGGACACACTCTGAGAGCACTAGTTTTATGGGAAACTCTCAAAGTGTTAGTTTTGGTTACATGAGGTCAACTTTCTAGGACACGTCATCTCGACATATGGTGTAGCAGTGGTCCCAGCCAAGGTGGAGGTAGTGCTAGCATGGGAGCCACCCCGAAGTGTGACGGAGGTGCAGAGTTTCTTTGGGTTGGAAGGCTACTATCAGAGATTCATCCTTAATTTCTCCAGGATTGCAGCACACATGACAGCTTTGACCTGAAAGGGGCAGCCTTTCGTGTGGACTGAGAGATGACAGCAGGCTTTCCAGCTGTTGAGACAGAGTTTGACGAGCGCCCCGATCTTGAGATTATCGGAGCAGTGTGTCGAGTATGTAGTGTTCTGTGATGCATCAGGAACCAGGCTTGATTGTGTCAGGATTTAGAGGCAAGCAGTGATTGCCTATGGCTCACGTCATTTGAGGCCACACGAGCAGAACTACGCGATCCATGATCTTGAGTTGGCAGCGGTAGTCTTCGCATTGAGGATGTGGCGGCACTACCTGATGGGTGAGCGGTTTACCGTCTACTATGATCACAAGAGTCCCAGTTATATCTTTTCTCAAAAGGATCTGAATTTGAGACAGAGGCGATGGTTTGAGTTCCTCCAGGATTATGACTTTGAGATCCTTTATAAATTTGGGAAGGGGAACGTAGTGGCAGATGCTCTCAGTAAGAAATCCAGTTTGCAGTTGCTGGATGAGGCGATGAGGCAGTTGGCCTCCTTGCAGTTATCCTTCGTGGATGGAGATGAGGGAACTTACCTTTAGTCGATGGTTGTTACCCCTCCACTCTTATAGCGAGTTAGGGAAGCACAGCGCAAGGATTATAGCTATGAGACTCTACATGATCAGATATCCATAGGTGATGCTGCTGATGGATATTCAGAAGGTGAGGAGCATGTTGTTCTTTTCAAGGGGCGCACGGTAGTACTAGTGACGTTGCAGGAGGAGGTTATGATGGAGTTCCATACGTCCCCTTTGGTGGTGCATCTAGGAGTAAAAAGGATCTATCATGACCTACGACGTCAGTTTTGGTTTCCAGGAATGAAGAAGGGTGAGGCAGAGTTTGTCTCTCGGTACCTTACTTGTCAGCAAGTAAAGGCTGAGCACCAGGTGCCAACATGTTTGACTCAGCCCCTTGAGGTTCCAGAGTGGATGTGGGATGGGATATCCATGGACTACGTGATGGGTTTACCATGTACGTCCAAGAGACACAATTCCATATGGGTGATCATTGATCAACTCACCAAGTTGGCTCACTTCCTAGCCATATGGGAGCAGAGTTCAGTAGAGATCTTGGGGCGCCTCTACGTGTAGGAGATAGTTCTACTTCATGGAGTTCCATCCACGATCGTTTCAGGTTTTGATAGTCATTTCACATCCCAATTGTGGAAGGGATTGCAAGAAGCTTTTGGGACTCAGTTACTCTTGAGAACAGTGTTTCATCCCCAGACTGATGGTTAGACAGAGCGGACCATCCACGTCCTGGAAGATATTCTTCGAGCTTACATTCTTGACATTGGTCATAGCTTGGAGGATCAACTACCACTAGTAAAATTTTCTTACAAAAATAGTTAACATTACACTATTGGTATGGCACCATTCGAGGCTCTGTACGGGCGACCTTGCAGGTCCCCACTTTGCTGGACTGACCCAGGAGAGTCAGCACTCATGGGCCTAGAGATGGTGAGAGCTACTACAGAAAAGGTGCTGGTCATCCAGGAACGGATGAATTCTACACAAAGTCGGCAAAAGTCTTATGCCAACAGGAGATGGATTCCCTTGGAGTTTGAGGGGAAAGGCCATGTGTTCCTTCGGGTCTCACCCCGACGGGGATTGCAGAGATTTGGCCGAGGTGGCAAGCTATCTCTGAGGTTCGTTGGCCCTTTTTAGATTCTGAGTAGAGTTGGCGAGGTGGCGTATTTCTTGGCTCTACCTCCTCAGATGGACAGAGTACACAACGTCTTCCATGTGTCGCAGCTACGGAGGTACGTGCATGATCCATCGCACGTTATTGATTGGGGCGAGCTGGATATCGATGATGGGGAGAACTTTGCAGAGTACCCAGTAGAGATCGAGGATCGAAAGGAGAAGATCCTTCGTGGACGAGATATTCCCTTGGTGCATGTCCAGTGGTAGCACGGGAATCTCTAGGATAACACGTGAGTGCGGGAGGCTCAGATCCACGTGCAGTACCCACATCTTTTTGAGTAGCCTTTTTTTTGGCTTTTCGGGGACATAAAATCCCTAAGGTGGGTGTGATGTAATGTCCCGAATTTTTTTCCATGTATTATTTTAATATTATAGGGGAATTAAATCGAGACCAGGCTCTGAGATGGCATGCAGTTCTGAGGCCCAGTGAGCCGGGAACAACTGTTTGAATTTAATTTAATAATTAAATTACGTGCACGTGCGGTCTTCCTGAAAAAGTGGAATAACTCAAGAACATGTACTCGGATCAAAATTTTGATGGCACTATTGCGTTCAGAGTAGTGGGTTTACCCTAGAAGAGACCTAACATCAACTGACGCAGGCCGATGGTGAAAACTGGGTTTTGGACGTAACCGTAATAAAATATTTTATTTAAAATATTTTATTAAATCTGTTGCAGTGGATATCTTTATCCTTTTTTAAATAGAGGTCAGCGCATGGGTCCAGGGTTACAAGCCTCAAAACCCTGAAACCCTTGGCAACTCTGGAGGCTCTGGAGGAAACCTCCAAATGCGGCGATGATGACGCAGCGACCAGATCATCGCTGACAAACTCCGCAGAATCTAGGTAGGATGTTTGTTTGTGATTTTCTTCCCCGTTTTTGATTTCCACGGTGAACACGGACCAATCCACGAATAGATTATCCCGCGGATTGATCATTCTTGTGGGATGGGATTTTTCGGGAATCATGAGGATTTGATTATTGAAATTGTTTTGGTTTAATTCAACCTCCTAACGGTGACAGACCAAGATCAACACGAACATCGATCGAGGTTCATCCCTCTCGATTTTGTTGTGTTCTTCTTCCCAAAATTCTCACGTTCTTCACTGCGTTCTTTGCGGGGCGATGAACGACGGATTTTTGCACATCCGTTCTGCGACACAACGATCTCAAACTGTGGATCCAACCCCAGAGTGGTGCCACGAAAGTGCTAAGACGATATCAACGGACGATTCGAAGTGGATTGAGAGTTATGAGTTTTTGGGCATTTTTCTTCGGATGGATTTTTAGAGGTTTATGATCTGTTTTAAAGGCCGAAAAAACCCATCACTATTTCCGTATGACGAACCGAACCAATCCCTGGAGTATCAGGACAAACAGACGAGAGATCGTGGATCCGGAAGATCGGACTAAGCGTGAGGAAGAAGACGGCATTCTGGAAATTTCCTGACTACACACCGTGTAGTATGGGCTACACGGTTTGTGTTCATTGGTGGGATTACATGGTATGTACTCTGGGAGTACACATACACGGGCAGGGTACATGGAAAAGGACACGCCGTGTATACCCCTCCCCGGCTAGACCCGACCAGATACACGGGATACCTCGTGTACTGGTACACGGGCAGGCGACACGGACACGGGCAAAGACCGTGTATGGGCACATTGCCAGCGTACACGGAGTGAGACCAGGTGCTCGGACACTACATGTGATTCTTCTACACACCGTGTAGTTTCTTTCCATCCGACAAGCCGAATGACACGGGCCAGCAACACGGGCAGAACCCGGGGTCAAGGAACACGGCGTGTACCCTTTCTCCACGCCGTGTAGTTTGGTTTTACATGGCTTGAGCGAATGACATAGGATGTTTACACGGGTAGTACCCGGGGTCAAGGAACACGGCGTGTAACCATACTACATGTCGTGTAACCTTTTCTTCATGGCTTGAGCTACTTGTATCCTTTGACTTGGACTAGTTCTTAGGGTTCGTTCCCTTGGTTATCCCCGGAAGGTTCTACTATCATTTCTTTTATACATGAGTATGATCCCTTCAGTAGAACTTCCTAAATAGAGTTGTTGGAATCCCCTTTATGAGACTTAGATCCAGATCCTCTATTAATTCCTGGAACCCCAGGTAGAGTTCTTGGTATCGACGTGAACAACTTTACTTGGGCGCCGATCCTCTGCTTAGCAGATTAGATCAGACTGAGTTGTCGGAATCACCCCATGACTTGGTTGTGATCCTGATTTGAGCATCATGTTCTCATGGTACTTGTGGAGTGTGTTCTCCTGGAACAAGTACATAGAATCTCTCTCTTCAGACCTAGGAGTGTGTTCTCCAGATTTTATGCTTAGTGGAATCTTCGGGCTGGCTCTTAGTGGTGGTTTCGCGGTAGTCGATCGTGAATGAGTATATCTGGATATTCTTGTTAAATGTTCGGTAGACATATACTGTGTAGAGATGACAATATCTTTCTTTGTGGTACTTTTCCCTTGTTGTATTTCCTTTATGGTTTCAGGGTGTCCTACTGGGTATTGTTATACTCACCCCTACACGATCTTTGCCCGCACATGTCGTGTCTTGTGCAGACAAGAGAGCCTTTGACATGATTCTAGGTGGACCAGGACCAGACTGTGCTCAGTGAGATCAGGCAGGCCGACGTGTGTTCCTACAGCTACATATTTCAGTCCTAGTACCTTTCCTTGCATGTTGAACTATGTTAAAGACTTTCTTTCTGGTGGGATTGTACTTTTGGCCTAGGGATTTACTTTCTTGCACTTTACTTTCCTGTCATACTCTATGGTTGGGTTTTAGTGTATACATGCATCTTTTCCATTTTTAGTAGTTTTTACTTTTCAGCTTTGTGGGCTTGGATATGTGTGTGCATGTGTACAGGTTATAGGCAATGCCTCCAATGTTAGTAGCATGCCTACTCTATTCTAGTCACCGGCCCCTGGCCTATTGGAGGTGAGATTGGGGATTTGCGGCTCGGTCCCCTCTAGGATGGTTCATGACATAATTAATCTAGATTTTTATGCTAAACTCCTTCATTCATAATATAACCACATTCTCATGATCATAATTTAATGAAAAATTGTGAATATTGTGCCTCAATCCATTGATTTGGTGAACATCATTGGTTTTATTCATACGATTCTTGTTGTATCCAAAAACTTTCACATTGAGTTTTTATATTTTTGAGAAGTGTTAAAATATTAATTATATGATTGAATATGATCTAATATATTTTTATTAACAAATAATTTTGGTGATAAAATACTATCAAGAATCCATGAATTCTCTCATTTTTAAGCATTATAGGCTACCTCAAATAATATTTAATGTTTCTTATTGTTCCTTATATTAAAATATATGGAAAATTTTCATCAAATTTTGTAGTATCTAATAACGACTCATGTTTCACGTGAGTTATATTTTGTAAAACCTTTCAAAATTTTCCTCAAATGAATCAAAGGTGTTTTTGAATTATGTATTCTATTTTGGATTTTGTTTCAGCCCACCTTCAAGAATTTCTTGTTTAATCCACCTCAAACCAATACAAAATTTCAATTTAGGGAGTAAGATATTATACCATCACACATAGGACTTATTACCATAAACTACCAAAAAATAATATATTCCATAAAACATAAATATCATCATATAAAGAACTATATCTTCAAATTATACACTTTTCTAATTTGATGTACACAACTATTTTTAACAACTTATAATGTTTGAAATCCCTGTTAGTTACATTGACCATGAACATTGGAATAGTCTCAGTATCCTTCTCTATACTCACCTATATTCCATTGTAATTTTCTTTACAATTACTAATGTTGGAATAGTGTATATATTTCATTATTAAGGATATTATTTTCTTCAATACTTTTTCACTACATCCACTATTGGAATTATAATCCAAAGTTCCAAAAACAATTGTTCTCAGAACCATAAGATAATAAATTGGATTCCTATAACCATTATTAGTTATCTTCATAATTTTATATATTTTACCAACTTCATTTATTTATTTTTTCAAATTATGTGTATTTTTATTTTCTTAAGAATTTCTTATCTTTATTTATATATAACTCAATTGAATCCACTTGGTCATTCATAGTGATTAGATATGTGATGGTTCACTTGATATTTTGTTTCTATTTATTTAAGATATGTATTAATATATCTCATATTTATTTTAAGATATGAAATTATTTATCAGGAATTACGTCTTCAATCATTAAAGCCTCATATTTTATTTCAATCACACCATGACCTACAATCAATGTTGAAACTCTTTTAGTGTATCCTGAACATTTCAATAATATTTTATACACTCTTCTTCTTCTTTTACCATGGTGTATTTGGGATGATGTGATTGTTCTATAAATATTTTTTCTCCCTTAACCCTCTAAGCCTTCATGTTCTCTTTAAAATCCCTCTTCATAATATGTGTCTTCATGCTGTGAGAAAATATTTTTCTATATTTTTCTATTGGTTATTCCTTTTCCTTTGAAAAATATTCCACTTTTGAATCAATTATCCATCTTACTCTTCTTTTATTTGATTTTTGATTTATTATCCTTAATACCTTTTTTATTTTGTGAGAATGATGCTAAATTTACCGATCATAACACAACTAAAGCACATAAATGAAATCTTTGATATATAATTACCTTTTCCTCATTGAATTATTTTTTACAATAAAGAGATGAAATAATTGAATTTTGTGGAATCCTATTGAACATTGATTTCTTCCTCATGAGAAAACATTTACTAAACACAATTTGAGTCTATTATAACATTGAAATTTATCTATTTTTATCATTTTCTGTTACTCATTGAGGTTATCACACTTCTCATTTCACAAGTGATAGAAATATTATTCAGTTTTTACACGGTCCACTCATCCAAGAATTAATCCTCATGTGTTTAAATAATCCAATAAAATTTATTCAATAGGATTCCCATAAGTTTCTTCATCAGGGTATAATATTCATAATTCTCAACAAATCATCGAATATGGATCACTATTTTATTCACTCAAATGAAGAATTCAATCCTTAATTTATCACCCCCAATTTGGATATCATTTTATTGGTCCTAAAATATAATTAACTATGACTCTTTTAACTTATCATATCATTCATATAAATTGTGATATTTTTTTATAGATTCGATTTAATTTCTTCATTCCCATAACTCATGCTAAATATTTCTCAAATAGTGGAGAGAGTATTTCATTTCACACTCTCTCACTATTTTCAATATTTTAATTATTAAGAAAAGTGTAGGCCATACCATTTCAAATACACTAGCACTATTCATGGTGATGTCCTGATCATCTAGGTAGAGTTATAGATGATATAGAACATTCAGATTCCACCATAGATAGAATCCCTTTCCATAAAACATACTAACTCCCTCATTATTAATTTAATTGAAAAAATACATGAACATGATAGACTAATTATATAGAAAATTAGAAACAAAATAAGTTATTCTTGAAATGTACCGAGAACTAATATTCATGAATTAATATAAAATCAATTAAGTGGAATTAAATGTTTACAACATTAAAAAATACCATCAAGAAACGAAACACCAATACCACTTAATTTTCCTAGGGTTGGGTATATAACCAAAAAAAGTTTGGTGAATTAGTTGTTTTAAAAACACCAACTCTATCTTTCAGACAACATGATTCCCATCCCTGATATTTGGAAATGATATTGATGGAGATGATGTGATGGTGACAAATTTAGTGATAAAAAACACAAAAATAAAAATAAAAAGGGATATTTTACAAGGTTCACTAGCCCTTTTTATGGGGTGGGTGGTCTTTAGTATTAAATTAATGTGATCTGACTTCCCATAGTTCCAATTTATTATCAAATAAACTAGGAAATGAGAAATAGTATTTTCTGGAATTCATAATACTAGATGAAAGACAAGAACTATATATTAAAACAATCTATACTTTCTATAAGTCATGCGCATTAAGAATTTTTACATCATATTCACCCATATTATTCTCCTAAAAATAGTTCTGAGTCCCTCTTAAAATTCTCCTATAATAACTGTTTCTGTATTTGTTTCATCAGATATCAATTCTTAGTTCGGTCTACAATTTATTTATGTGCATTAAATATGTTTTAGTGTGACACCTCATCTTGAAAAAATATCTTTTGAAATAAAAGTTATGGAAGATTTAATCCAAAGGATATTATATATTATACATGAAATTATACCAAGGCCTTTGGGGGAATCAAGAGTCAAGGTCATAGTGCAGCACCCAAAGGTCACACAATAATCCCCTAATAGTTCACAAAAGGGATGTGAGTCCATTTTCAGGAATATTGGAGAGTGCTAGACATTGGTTAAAACAATACAACATTTTTATTACTTGAGTGATTCAATATTTTGACCAAATAATGGTATCGACTAAAATAACAAGTAATATATCTTGAAAGATATTTTCTACTCCAACTCAATGCCTCAAGACTTTTTTCCCCCTAAATATAATATCCTTTCAATAGATATGAATTCTTTATAGGGTACTCTTTCCATATGATTTTATATATTGTACATGAAATACCTTGAAGTCTTATGTGGGACTCATCACTTAGGGTCACAACACAACAACTAGAGGTCATTCCGAAATGGACAACAGTAACTGGGAGGGTGGTTAGTCCCATATCATGAATCTCAAGGAACTCTACACTTCAATTATAATAACAACTCATGGATCAAACTACATCAGCCATTATATAAAATAATAAACCACTATATTAAATATATAATTCATATTCAAATTTATTTATCAAAATATATTTATTTAATTCTCAAAACGTTATGTTACATTCATTAATGTTTATATAATTATCCCATATATATATATATTATTTATAATATACCTCCTTAGTGTAAATAATTTTCAAATAAGGTCCCCTATATAATTTTCATCCTCAACATCATTATTCTTCCAATTCTTGTTATTTTATTTTGAAATAATAAATTCTACCTCTCATAATGTTATTTTTTGTATATTAATAAAAAAGTTCAATTCCAAGGTCTTTCAGATAGTGGTTCATCCTAATAATATAAATATGATGTTATTACACTAAACATGGGTATCCCTGTATCATTAAATAGAATTTAAATTAATTATAGAAACATTTCAAAATAAATAAATAAATAATAAAATATAATCAATGAAATTATAACATGTTCTTTGATAAAATATTTTCGTGGAATTGTAAATGAAAATCTGCCAAAATTTTCTTGAGGGGTGGAGTGAATCAAGGCATTTATAATTTCAACATTTAACTCTCTTATTTGATGGATCTCATTTCCAAAATAGTAATAACACATGATGATATTATATTTTTAGATATAGTCAGTGTTATTTCAAAAACACATGAGTTATATGAATATTTATAATGTGATATATTAATAATTTATATTATAATTTTTCTGTTAAACTAATGTGGTATTTGTATAATGTTTTAGGGAGATAACTACTCCTCTCACATCATATATATTCATAAATCTCTTTATATTTCATTAAAACATCTTTAAATACAAATAATCTTATATACCAAAGTATGTAATACTCATATTGAGTTTAAAAATTTTATTCGTATATGATTTCTCACTTCCTTATAAAAAACATATAATCAAAATAAATATATAATGTCACAACCCTCATTTGGGGAAATGAATATTCACTATCTATTTTTTAATAAATCAATTTTATTTACATAATTCCTATACTAGATGGGCATGTTGATATGTATATGATTACTACTCCATTTTGGGTCACTCTCAATGGAATCCCTTTTAATTTTTAGGCTTGGTTATAAAATTTCCAATGTGACTCTTACTTATTTTCTCAGTGTGTGTGTATGTGTATTTCTATATATATATATATTACACATAATCTTTCCAAATAACTATTACTCTTCATGATTCATAGTTATTTTAAGATCCATACATACATAATCATTTTTTTATTGGTCTTCCATGTATCCATAAAGGGTATTATAGATTATCATTTTATTATTGAAACATTGTGAATGATTAACCATCATTTGATAACCAAATCCACTACATTAACATCATTGATTATAAAATTTTATTCCTCGATCATCATCTATAAACATGATCCTCAATGAATCATGTGTATTAAAACATAGAAAATGTTATCTTATTATTGTTCCAAAATAATCTCCATTTATAAAACCCTTTTGAATAATTTTAGTACTATTTTTATTGTATGGGAGACATATGTAAATGTTTACATATTTTGAACCCCTTTATTCACAGCATAATCTTTTTTATTAATGAACATGTTTATAAACAGTTTTTATATCAATGAACATTCAACATGTACCTTACCATGTATTCACTCTCCATTAACACTCCATGGTTTTTATGAATTATTAATACATTATTTTATAATTATAGTGGAAAAATAAAAGTAAATAAATAATTTTAATTTTTTTTTAAAAAAATCATCCAAAACAATCATTTAGAAAAATGTGTTTTTTTTTGGAATATGAATGTCTTCAGTAAATTCTTAATTATACCTATATTATAACCAATATTATACCATTAAAACTTTCTACATAACATATCATCACATATAATACCTTATATCATTCTGATGAATATAATAACTCTCTTCATTGTAGCTCTCGTCTCTTGCATGTCCCAACCCATGACACCTCAAATTGATACCTATAATTTGATAAGTAAATTATTCACCAAAAACAAAGTAATATAAAATAAAAATGTATATATACATATCACTTAATATAATATATCCTTAATCAATTCAATTATTCACATTTATATATCACATATTTTGTTACATATTTATTATTTTCTCTAGTAATCAATATGATCAACATTCCCCCATGTGGATTATAATAAATAGAAATCATAGAATAATATTAACATTATTTATATCTATGATTTATGATATTTGAATATCATGAACTAATTACACTACATGTAAATTTAAAATCTCAGTCATTAACTACGAAATCTACTCCACACTTCTCATCACTTCCCTAGAATGTATGTGCACTCTTATTGATATTTCCAAATATGTACATGTGATATTGTCTTTGTTAATGTAGTATCCTTCCTTTTGATTATTCATATTACTACCTATGATTTACTAATTATATATACATCCTTCAACTAATTCAATGTTATTGTATATTATTACCGATTTTCCAACACATGTAACTCATTTACTTGAACTATTTTGTATCATCCACTCTTATCATGTATCATCTATTCGAAGGTTTATTCTCCCATTTAGATAAACTAAATAATTTATCATGAGACTGCTCAAAATAACTATACATATGTAGACAACTTCCTTGGTGGAACCATTCTCAATCCACTTGGATACCAAAACATCATAAAAATGGGGGTACACATTACCATAGGGAAATATCCACATCATGTTGTGAGACATATCCTTAAAAACATAAACTATTCAATTTAAATTGAACATATCATTTAATTTTATATATAGATAGACTTTACAATTTTTATTCACATTGTCTAAATATAATTTTAAATATTTCATCAGTAAAATACTCTTCTAGTTTCTAAAATATCTTTTCCAATAAATGATACTCAAATATTATATGGGTTCCAACATATTCAACTAATTCAATATTTACAATTATTATCAATGAAACTATAGGTTTAACATATAAAATTTATGATTGAATATTTTGTTTCTAATTTTAGTGGGTTTACTATATAAGGGGAAACTCTTGATTGGAGTCACTAGAAATGTGTTCCATCCTTTACATCAGGATTTTATTCTTCTTTAATGCTTTTATCTTGAACATTATATTCTACCATATAATTGAGAACCTATTTATTCTTATATTATTTATCTAGCTTTCTATTAGTCATTTTTCAAAATTATTTATATGTAAACATGAAATTTCAATATTCAAGATTAATTGAATGATTCACTACATTCACAAGGTCAAGGGTAAAATTCCCTCATTTAAATGAACTAATAAAACTCAGTTGGTTAACATTGATAAATACATTAATATTGAATAGAGTGGATCTTCCATGTATGATAGACAAATTTATTTTCTTCCAATTTAAGAACTAAATCCTTTTTTGGGAAAAACATCAACACAATTCTGATCACATATTATATAATTGTAATAGTATATGTTAGTAATCGATAAAAAAGATAAATTGATAATCTTATTAATTTAGGTACCTCTATTCCAAAATAATTCAATTTATTTAGGGGAATAAAATTAATTTCCCCCAAAGTCACATAAGGTTTTTATAAATTACATGACCCATTGGTGCAAAGAATAGATGAGATTCATAGATCTAGAGGCTCTAAAAATATCATTATTTCCACCAAAACCAAGCACTCCTCAATCAATTATATTTCTCGCTACCCTTTCACAATTTCATTTTTTTTCTAATTTCTAATATATCCTTCTTGAATTTCACATAAATTATAATATTTTAAATTTAATTAGATAAAAAGGATATTGATAAGAGTTATTTTAAAAAAAACCTAGAACTTTTTATATTTTTAACTATTATTGTAAATTGTAAATTTTAATTCATTCCATGTTAATAATATTATTTTCATGATCCTTATACTTTCTATTTATATCCACTAACATCATCTCTAGAAAACCATTTTACTTAATTATTATCCCCATGTAGCTTTTTTCATAATGTAATTTCCTTTGTCTCCTATATTAGCCATGTCATAATATTATATTGATCAATACTGGGTTATTTGTTTGATAGATTAGTTTTAAGTTATATAAATTCACATTTCATGTTGCATATGGAATACTCATAACTATTTAGTTCTATGTCAAGATTTTATAAATGTTTATCATTATAAGTTATATATATCATCCAAAATTCATTCAATAAGGTATTTTTTTAATTATTGAACCTGTAACTATGAATTGTTGTAATTATGTATTTAATGATGATATTTTTACCATAATAGTATTGAACCTCATTTTTACTAATTTTACACTGATGGTAGATTATTAAAATTAAATGTTAATATAACACATTGTCTGATCCATCTGAAATTTTAATCGATCGTCCATTTTTTTGATTATATTGATATTGTAAATAATTTTAGGGATGAATATTAAATAATTTAGTGTCATAGTATTTAGATCAAACACATAAATTACAAAATAATAAATGTCCTCCATGCAATTCCTATGAGTGTAGGTTTTATAATGGTGGTGTAGGTGATGTTTGAGGTAAATGGACAACTTTAATCTTCCTATTAATTACCTATACATTTGATTAATGTTTGGATATATCCTTTATTAATTGTATTTCTATAGTAGGTGGTTATTGATCTATTTTTAATAGAATAACATTATTTGATAGTTCATTAATTAGATATTGAGTGAATTTTAGAGTTTTTTAAAATTAATATTATATCAAAATATTTCATAGACCACTATTTTATATTGGGATATAGTTGATAATAAAAAATTGATGTTATAATAAAAATTTCATGTGATATTATAGGAACTTATAATTAAATACCTTGAACAGATCACATTCCTCATATGTCACTTCACAATTTTATTAGTCAATGATTTTAATATCATTTCATATCTTGATTGTGTCAGATATAGGAAATAATATATTGATATTTTTTGGAGAATTCATATCCCAAATATCAATATATCTTGATTCTAATATTTCTAGATTTTCATTTCCCCAGATTTTTGAGTGAATGGGAGCACCCTCTACTAGATCATGTAATTAGAAACCCATTTATACTTGAGAATATCAAATATATTAATACAACTAGAAATAATTGAAAATAAATCTTTACTATAAAACTCACCAAACCATCATAAATTTTGTACCATCATCAATACAATTCTTTCAGTTTCATTTTTTTCTTATATAGGAAGACCCAAAACACATGAAACATTCCCCAAGATGGAAGGTAGGCCATTACCATGATATTAATTTGGATTTGATTCAATATATGTTTACTTCTCTATCCTTTTATGTGGTACTACCACATCATAATTATATGTCCCATGGGTTTGGTGTGTCCTATGTGATAACCCGAACTATTATAAATGAAATTACACTTTTTATTTAATTAAATGTCCTATTAAGTAACATGGTTATATAAAACACGTGAAATGATTTTTTATTACTATATTCAATAGTATTTAAATGACAATTATGTATCTTTACTATTAATATCATAGTTGTTGAACAGTGATCACTTGGTTAGTATAAATAATGGGTTTTATCAAATCCAATTGACATAGATAAAAGAAATGATAGCCTCCACCAGTAGGATCATTCCCTTGGAAGTCCATTTATCAGAGATTCTAAGGGATATAGAATTTATTGATCTTTCTATTAACTAGTCCCATGCTTAGATCTAGTAACTTTTGTGTGAGGGGTGTCGTTTAGGGGATAATCTCAAGCTTATCGAGATCATTTCCCAAAGCATATTCATCGAACCACCCCATGAAATTACAACCACTATGCACCTTACTCTTAGGATGTTATATGGTTTATTAAAGGTATAAGTATCATGAACATAGAATTATGAGTATAAAAATTATTTTTATAGGATAATTATAATATTTTTATCTTATTAGTGTTACTTTATAAATGATTTTTGTCATGAAACATTATAGCACATATAGTATTTTGTCATAATATAAAAATTAAATTAAGGAATTAATTTTGATGAATTAATTTATTTTTTTAAATAAATAATATTTTAAAAAAAATATTATTACTGTGTTATTTGTAATAAATATAAATGATCATATAATTTTTATGATGTCAATTGTAATTTTTATAAGGGTTCAAATACTATTTTTTTTTAAAAAACCCATCATTTTCAATAAATGTTGTTTATTATTTTATAAGTGAAAATTAAACTATTTATAATATTATTTAGATAAAAAATATTATTTTTTGAATCATAATTTCAAAATTTTCCAGTGGTGAATTTTTGATTATTTTGTGAGATAGTAGGATTTTCGAGTAAAAAATAAATACCATATAAATATAAATTTTGGATTATGAAATCATATGAAAAAAGAGATGTATTAGTTAATATAACTAGTATCAATACCAAATATATTTATTCCATTGAAAATAATTTTATTTAAATTTTATTTATTTACTTTAAAAAACCATGATGATTCCTCCAAAATATGTAATATATTTTACAGTTTAAGAATCATTTCCTTAGATGTATGACTCACCACCACATAATCAAGGTAATTATTTTATTAATTTCAGAACTTTTACATATAAAATATTTTAATATAGTCACATTTGGTAGAAACCATGATAAAAAACCATGGTATGGTTTTGGTTTTGGATATTTTATTATGTAGAGTCCAAAACCAAAATAATATAGAAACCACCATTTTTCATATATAAAGCCACTAAATATCCCATTTTTCTTCACCAAAACTCCTTGGAGAACGTACATACTCTTCCTTTAACTCTCTATAGTCTTCACATGGTGATATAAAGCCCTCAAAAATCCCTTCCCATGCTTTGGAATTCACACTCTCAAGTAAGGGACCTTCCTCTCCTCCTTTTAAAATCAAGATCCTTCTTTGAAATTTGTTTGTTTAATTTCAGTTAGATGTATTTTAATTATTTTATAATAATTCCCTTAATATTCAATTTATTTTATTTTAATGTGGGATCATTTATAATCCAATATTTTGACCCTTACCCAAGTGTTACTATGATGAAATTCTGTAAGAGATCCTCAACTTATCTTCCTTATTCAACTTTATTTATCAACATGTGCATTCTATTTCCATTTCCGATAGTTGAGAAATTTATTTCCATATCCCTATTATATACCATTTGATGTTGAAATGATGATATTCCCTTTTCTACCTCATAAAAAAAATTTATGAATTTTTATGTAACATCGTTTTGCTGCAGAAATTTCACCGTGATTTTCCATTCCAAAACAAATGTGCAGTGAATACCATACCCAATTCATTATCAATGATTTTCACATTTATGAAGATATAAATATTCATTTGGGACTTTCATGTATTTATTACACATTTCATGATCATGTAATAAATTATGATGATGAATGAGTCCATGTTGTATGATATATGTGGCACACTTAATAATGATAATGAAATGAAAATAATGGGTCTACCAAAATAGAGCTCCAATACATTGGGTAATGATTATTGTCATGATATGTTTAGTTGGGAAAGGGATTGAACCGGATTTTTTATTTTAATTTTTCAACCATGTGTTATTAGTGTGTTTTTACATGACCTGTTTTTATTAATCAATGTTTTATGTTGTCTTCACATTTCGCATGTTAGGATTATCATGCTATCTCATGCCTTATTATTAGTGTTCCTTTTATTCCTAATTGATATAAATATTTTATAACATATATTCTCATATTAATTTTATTCCATGCTTATTCCCTTACTCAGATTTATAGCTCACCCTTTTCTTATTTTTTTCCCCAAGATATCCCATGTAGTTTTAAAAATCCATGGAATTTTACAAGCTTGATAAGAGGGTTTTAAATAATGTTGTTGTACACCACATTCAAGAAGTTATGTTGTGTTCCTGATTCCAAAATATAGTAGAATTTTTATCTATTGGGATATATCAAGTTTAATTTTAGTAAATATATCATGTTTTAATGTATTGACGTTTTCGGACCAGGAGCATCTCGTTAGAGGGGATGCTCTAAGGTTGCACTATTTAGACCCACATAGCTTCATGTCTCCTTGACTTTGGAACTTTGGTTACTTTTTTTCTCCGATTTATACTCTTTTATACCTGTTTTATATAAATAATTATATGATGAAAATTCCTTAGAAAAATCTAGGAAATGAATTAGCTATAATTTTAGGTATATGAAAGCATCCCTATATTTTTGTTTGCATGGACTAAGTGGTTTATCAAGAAAACAAATCCATTTTTGGATACTACAAGTTGAAATGTTTCTCGAATAGATGTACCAAGGATTAATAAATACTAAAAGGTGTTCTGATCCCAACTCTGTGTAACCTAGTACATGAAAACAGACCTTAATGTGCACTTGGATCGAAACTTCTGAGGGATATGTATTGGTAAATTCCTAAGATCGTTACAAACCATTATTAAGATAAAATATTCACATAAGAATATATATTAAGAAATATATCATGGATAACATAGATTAAATCCTAATAATTAAGAAGTTAAGGAAATAAATGTAATTGATAGTTTTTCCCTTTAATTTCCTTGGATTACCCTTTATTTTGTTAATATTTTACAAATACACATCCATAATTTTCCTTTTATTCTATAAAAAGGATGGGAATAAGAGGAATCATGAAAACAATAAATGTGATGGGAAATGCAATGACTTCCCTAAAGAGATTCCAACCCTAATAGGAGAAGGAATTTTGAACTTCATGATGATACACCCTCAGCAGACTCAATTTTGGAATAGAAACTTGGATCCAGAGAAGCATCCAAACCCCCAAGAGAGAACAACCAACAATAGATATATTCATGAAAAAAATTCCTCCTACTATCAATGGATTGTAAAATCCCTTAATCATGGAATAATGGATCAAATACATTGAGAAAATATTCTTCATCCTTCAATGTTACAATTAAGAGATGGTTCACCTAGCTATTTATCGTATAGTGGGAGAAGCTGATCAGTGGTGGATATTGATCAATAATACAATGACTAAGGAAGATATTGAAGTGATGGGGTGGCATAATTTCTTAAAAAAAATTGAAAAATATTTTCCTCACACTCTTCGTCTTACAATATAATGAATTTACTTTCCCTCAAGAAAAAATATGACGAATATATCAGGGTGTATGAGGAAAATTACCCAATACATTCACGATATGCCACCAGCTTTTCCATTACCCCCAAATGAGAGGTAGAATGATTATTTGGTGGTCTCAAACATAGTCTATGAAAATACCAGGTGATCCATGACTTTTATAGCTATGAGGAAATTATCTGAAGTTCCATCAAAGCTGAAATGTAGATCCATGAATCCCAAGGCTATCATTGGGATAACAATGATAAAGTGGAGTTCAATTATGGTGTTCCTTTGTTGAAATTGAAAGGTTCCACGAAATTAAAATGCACAACTTGTTAATGGTTCATGAAGAAGCACCCTAGAAATTCTGTAAGGGGAACGATGAAATGATTTATGTGCCGGAAGGAAGGGAACCAAGAAAACATTTTTTTACAGGAGAAACCCACTAATGCGACGGAGGAAAGGAATGTTCTGAGAAACCCTTATAACATAGTTCATTTCATTGAATGCAGGGAACCGGTGAAATTTGTAAACTAATTCCCTAATACAAATGTTTTTGAAAACTATAACAACCTCCAAGGTAGCAATGGATAGCTTTTTCCATCACAACCATTGAGGTGGACCCTGATAATATGGTGGTGATAGGTACACTAGTTTTCATTCAAGAATAGGGAATGTACTTTTAGATTCTCATTCTATATATTCCCTCATATCAAGATTGTTTAATAGAACTATGTAATCACCATCGCAAATCATGGATGTTGAGATGTATTTGAAAATGTAAAATAGGGAAATTATTGCCTCATATTTATATAACTCCTCCCATGTCACAATTTGTGGGACAATCATCCCATAAAACATTTTCATACATCATTTGGTGGAATTTGATGCAATTATAGGCATGGATTGTCTATCCCGATATGTAGAAAACATTAATTATTGTGAATAAGAAATCAATATTCATATTTTGAATCAACCCCTGACTCTGTAGAAGTGAAAGGAGGAAGATAAATACTCCTTATCACCAACATCTCATGGATGAATATTATTTCCCTTTGTGAAAGAATATCTGGCACAAATGATTGAGTCTATGGAATTAATCAACCTCTAAGACATGCGTATTCTGTGGTAATATGTTGTTGTGTTTCCTAAGGAATTGTTAGGTCTTCCTACTAATCATGTGGTTGAAATTTCCATAGATATTATATCTAGAGTGTTACCAATATATAACACTCTATATAGAATGGTTGTAGTCGGAAATGATGACTTGAAGAAACAACTACATTAGAATCTAGATAAACGTTTTATACACCCATGTGCTTCACTGTGGGGCTCGCTAGTCCTCTTTGTCAAGACGAATGATGGATCAATGCGTCTTTTCATTGATTATTATCATCCCAACAAGATAATGATATGGGACTGGTATCCACTTCAATGGATTCATCACTTTTTCAATCATCAATGTGGATTAAAATACTTGTCCAGGGTAGATCTATGGTTAGGATATTACAAATTTAGTTTGAAGAGGGGGGGGTGACCACAAAACTTCTTTTCATACAAGGTATGAGCACTATGTGTTCATAGTAATTCCATTCAGACTCATTAATGCTCTAGAAATATTAAGGGACATGATGAATCATGTAATTAGAGAGTACCTCAACCAAATTATGGTATTATTTATATATTATATTCTAATATACTTTAAAACCATTGTGGAGAATGAGGAGAATCTGAGCACTGTGCTAAATGACTTTCAAAATGATAACATTAATGAAAAGTACAACAACTGAGAGTTATAATTTAAGGAATTATAATTCATAGGTAATATAATCACAATCATCGATATATATTTAGGCCCATTAGATAAAAAAATCAAGGATGTTTGAGGCCAACATCCGTGATAGATATCTATAGTTTCCTTAGGTCAGGGGGATATTATCGCCCTTTCGTGAGAAATTTATCACAACTATCAAAACCTCTTACCAGTATAACTCGTAAGGGGCTCATGTTTTATTTGAATGATGAATGTGAAAAAAGATTGAGTGAGATTAAAATGAGGCTTACCAATACCCATGTGATTAAACAACCCAAAAGTGGATAATTATTTATAGTATTCATTGATACATCAAATAAGGGATTGGATTGTGTGTTAATTGATAATGAAAAAGTCATAGCCTATTCTTCAAAGAATGTGAATTTTCATGTGAAAAATATCCAACTCATGATCTGAAGTTGAAATATAAGATCATCACTTAAAAAATATTGTTGCATTATCTCTTTGGGGATATGATTGAAATATATACAGATCAAAAATGTCTCAAAAATATATTCACACAGAAAGAGATGATTATGCGCCAATAGATATGGTTAGAAATGATCAACGTATAGGAATGCTCAATTCACTACTATCTTGGAAAATAAAATATATTTCAGATTCTCTTTGTTGAAATGATCTAGAAATGTTATCATTGATGAGAATTGAAAAAGATCTGATCTTTTTATAACTGATTTGGACAGACACAGTAATCACAAAGGAAGGAACATCATCAATCCTTTCACAGATTGTTACCCATACGTCACTTCTTAAATTGTTAAAGGATTCTCATAAAGATTATTTTGAAATTCATAAAAAAGTGGAAACTATACAAAAATAAAATTTCTCCAACTACTATGTTAGTGCAGAAGGAATTTTGAGATGTGGGTCAAGATTATGTGTTCCATAATATCCTGAGTTAATGAAGGAACTATTGGATGATGCACATAGTTCACCTTTATCCATTCACACAAGAAATATAAATATGCATCTAGATTATTCATAAACCTATTAGTGAAAAAACATGAATAATGTGATAAATTAATATACATAGATGTTCCTAGTAATTCAACAAGTAAAGGATCAAAGGAAGAAGTATAAGGTGAATATGCAACCACTAACCATACTAGTAAGAAAATGGGAAAATAACAACATGTAATTTTTCATTAGACATCCAAATAAATCCAATGTTAAAAATTAGATTTGGGTTGTTGTGGATAATATTATGAATACAACATACTTCGTTGTGAAATGAGAGGATTTATCACTAGATCAACTTACAATGATATAAATCAGAGAAGTTGTGAGGTTGCATGGAGTACAACTATTGACTTTTTCTGAAAGAGATACAATTTTCATATCTATTTTTTGGAAAGTATCTTTAATTATCTAAACACTAAGATGATCATCAGTACATTTTTTCCCACTCTAATTTATGGAAAATCTAAGCAGACTATACAAGCAATTGAGGAAATGCTGAGATAATGCTAAATTGACTCCAAAGTAGGATGAGATCAACATCTTCCTCTGGAGAAGTTCACATACAACAAAAATTTCCACTCAATCATCACAATGGATCCATATAAATATATTTATGGGAAGTGGTAAAAAACACCTGCATGTTGGGATTAGGTTGGGGAATAAAAACTGCTAGGTCATGAAATAGTCATGGAGATAGTGGAAAATGGTTCACACCATTCAGTAGAAGATCAAGTCTATTTAGAGTGGACAGAAGAGATATACTAGCAATCATCAATGATACATAGTGTTTGATGTTTGAGATATGGTATTACTCAACAAATATTCATCTAAGAATGTGATTATATTTGGGATGAAGTGAAAGTTTAGTATAAGATACATCGGCCCCTTTGAGATCCTTGATCACATCAGATTGGTGGCCTACCAACTAGTACTCTCACAGAACCTATATCAATTACCTGATATATTCCAAGTATCCCTCTTGAATAAGTACATACAATACCCCTCATATGTACTCAATCCAAAGGTTCTACCATTTTAGAATTAAATTTTATTATGCGGAATAGCCAGGGATGTTATTAGATTACAGAGAAAACGTAATACAAAATAAAGAAAATCACCTTTTCAAATTATTGTTGAGAAACACCAAGTTGGAAGATGCAACCCGAGAATCCTAGAAGATGATGAAAACATATTTCACTCATCCATTTTATAGTGGAAAAAATTTCAAGGTTGGAATTTCTTAAGAGGGGATGACTGTTACGACCTGAAATATTATATTTAAAATTTTACATGGATCTAATTAAATGTATTTTTAAGTAATATGGTTACATAAAACACATGCACTTCATTTTTTTTGTTATATAAAATTGGATTTAAAACATTTTTAAGTATCCTTACCATTTATAATATAGTTTTAGAATAGTGATCACATGGTTAGTATAAATATAGGGTTTAAAAAAAATCCAATTGACGTAGACAAAAGAAGTGATGGACTCAACCCGTAGGATCATGCCCTTTGAAGCCCTTTGATCAGATATTCTGAGGGAGATAAAATTTATATAATTTTACCTCAACTAATCCCAAGATTATATCCAAGAAAATAATCATGAGATAATCCAATTATTTAATAAGTTTTATCTCATCGAGATCACGACCCAAACCACGTTCACCGAACCACCTCATGAATGTCTAACCATCGAACACCTTACTCGTAGCGTGTTTTTAAGTGTGTTAAAGGGATATGTGTAAATAATTTATTATTTTGAGTAGGTATATTATTTTTTAAATGATAATGAATATAGTTTTATCCTATTGTTGTTTGTTTACAAAGGATTTTTATTTTGATACAATAAAGCAAAAATAGTATCTTTAGGTCATATTAAAATTAAATTAGGAAAATTATGATGATGAATTAATGGATTTTTTTTATATAAATATTATTTTAAATATAAGTTATTATTTTTAAAGAAAAAATTAAAATATTTGTTTAAATTATTTTGATAAAATGACTACTATTTTTGGAATCATAAAGTCTAAATTATCCTTGAGTGAATTTCTAATAACATTTTGAGATATTCAAATATTCGGGTAAAAATAAAACACCGTATAAATATACTTTGTATATTATGACATCATAATCATGAAAAAGTGATGTAATAATTAATATTAATTGGATACATGAACAAATATATTTTCTACCTTTAAAATAATTATATTTTAGGATTATTTTATTTATTTTATAGAGTCGTTATGAATCCTACAAAACATATAATATATTATAAGGTTATAAAATAATTTTTATAAGAGTATGAGTCACCTCTGCGTAAGCAAGGGAATTATTTTTTTATTTTCATCTCTTTACCTTATAAAATAATGTTAAAAAGTCCCATTTTTTTAGAAACCATGAGCTATAATAATGTTTAGTTTGTGGTTTTGGTTATTTTTTATATTAATTCCAAAACCAAAATAATAATTCAATCCCCATATTTTCATATATAAACAAACAAATATCCCATTTCCCTTTAATCAAACTCCTTGGATGACGACCATAATCTTCCTCTAACTCTTTATAGTTCTCTAACTATTCCCTAAAGATCTAAAAAATCCCCTCCCATGATTTTGAATTCACACACTCAAGTAAGGGACCGTCCTCTCGTCATTTCAAATTCAAACACCTTCTTTGAGATTAGATATTTTTTATTTCAATTTCATTTATAATCATTCCATTAGATTCCAAATGATGTTATTTTTTATGAGTGATCAATTATCCACCCTCATTTTTACCCATACTTAAGTCTTTACTGTGCCAAAATTTCAAATGGGGTCATCACCTACCCTTCTTTATTCAAGTTTATTTATGAAATTATGCATTATATTTCCATTTCCTAAAGTTAGGATGTGCCTTTACATATCCCTATTGCTTAAAATTTGATTTAAAAATGTTGATATATCCATTTCTCTCCCATCATCCATTATTATGATTTTGAAGTAACACCATTATGTTATTGTAATTTCATCGTGATATTCCATGAAAAAACTTTTTTGTTGTGAATACCATACCCATTTTCAATCAATGGTATTCACCTTTATGAACACATATATATTGATTTGGTACATACATGTATTTATTAAAAATTCCTTAATCATGGAATAAACTGCGATAATTAATTAATCCATGTTGTATGGTATATGTGGAACACATAAGCATGAAAATGAAATGAATACGATGGGTTCCCCCATATAGAAATCCAATGAATTGGGTATTGTTTATTATCATGATATGTCACATTGGGACATGGAGTGAACCTGCTTATTTTATGTTACTTTCTAAACCATGTTTTCTAGGTGGTATTTTCCTTGAACTATGTTTATGACTCAGTGTTTTAATTTTTCCCACATTTAACACATTAGGATTATAATGCTATATCATGACTTCTTAATCATGTTCCTTTTATTCATCATTGATATACCTATTGTATAACATGTATTATCTTATTCATGCTATGACTTTTTTATTCCCTTTTTAGAGTTTAAAGACCACCATTTTCTTAAGTTTTTCCCCATGATATCCCATACAGTTTTAAAAATACATGAAAATATAGAAGCATGTTAAAAATGTTTTTAATAATGTTATTGTATCACACATTCATGATGTTATTCTATGTACGTAATTCCAGAAGAAACTATGCTTATAGATATTTTTTGGTCGAATTGAGTGTAATTTTATGTAATAAATCATGTATTAGTGATTAATAAAGAGTAGGGTTATTATATCCTACAATTGAAGTTCTCCATTGGATAAAAAAATACACAAGATATTTATATTAAACTCAAAAGGTGAATTAACTTCAAACATACTTGATTTATTGAGATTGTTTTTTCACATAAACAAATAAAACTATAAGGAAAAAATAAATATATTTTATACCTAATGCGATGAGAAAAAGGGTTATATGGGATAAAAGTAGTCAAATAAACCTATTGTTGATCAATTATTGTTTTAATGTTTTTCTAATAACAATGAATTTTTTTAAAGTGACTCTCGTATTGTTAATTCCATACACATTTTGAATAAATGAATTTATAATTACCTCGATTATACATATATTACCAAGACATAGTCTAGTGAATTTTTAATGATTAACCCATAAATAAACTAAAGAAATACAAATAAAATTTTTAACTAATTGCTTAAAATTTTTAATATGAGCTAAATATAAAATATTAAATCCTTAATAAGTGACTGCATTTATTTTCATTTTTTTATGAATTAATTTTTATGTATGACTTTTTAAAAATAGAAATAAATAATTTCCCTTATGAAAGTCATTAAAGATAGTACGTAAAAGATTATATATTTAATTATCATCCAAAAGATTAATTTCAACTTATAATTAATTAATCATTCTCACCCATCTGATAATTTGAATTAAAAAATATATTATATTATTTATAAATATTTATAGAAATATATCACGATTTAACACTATATACTATATTGGGAAATCTTAAAAATTCAATTATTTTAGTCAAATATCTAACTAGTTATAAGTTAAGTAAATTATTATTAATATGATACTATTAAATAAACTTCATTAAAAAGTGAACTGTGATTAAAAAATTATATTTTCATCATTTTACTCTTAATTATCCTCCATTTTATAAAATATTCCTCTTGGGATTGATATAATATTAATCACCAATGGAAAATAAATAATTAAATATATAAGAAAATAGAAATAATGTCTTATTGGAATCAAGGAATGAATTGTTGAGAAATGTCATGTGAATATAAAATAATTAAATTAAAGGTCATATAAACGTTTATAAAAATTATAATTCTATAAAAACCCTCTAGATCTCGATGTAATTATTAAAAATGATGTAAAAAGTAATAACTGCATATAATTTACCGAAAAATTAAATCTATATATACGGCCTAAGAAACCCCAACCTATCCATACAACCATGAAGTGATGAGAATCACATCTCCTTCATTTAACTTTTGATTAGATGATATAAGAAAAACCATATATAAAATGACTAGTTTAGTGGATTTTAACTCTATCTAAAAATGATATCCATAATTTACTGCTGAATTTTATCTTGGATGTTTTAATTCTATCTATGGAATAACAGATCCAATGTCTCTTGGTATTTAATAAAAATCCATCTTTGTGTTATCTTATTTATTTGAAAATAACTACCCATACATCATAAAAAATATGTTTAAAAATTACATAGTTTCTCTAAAAATTCTATCTCTTAGTCCAAAAAATATTACTATAAATGTGGAGTTACATTGTCCTTGTCATGTTCTTTATTAGGAAAGCTACTAAAAATAACAAAATACCATGGTAGAAGTAACCAAAAGTGTTTTCATTAAAATGTTCTATTTTTTTCAATATATTTTATCTATGAATCACTTTTTGAACTAATATAGAATAATATAGAATTAAAATTTATATTCATATGCATTGTCCATTACTAAGAATTTTTTTATCCAATTTTCTTTATGTTATTTGCATATTAGAATATTTTATGCTGTAAATGGTGTGGACTAAGAAAAAATTGTGTGGTTTTTTATCCATTATAAGAACATCTTCAAAACATGTTATAACATTACATATGACTGAAAACCAAATTAAAATTTGGAAAACACAAATTGTTAGGCATTATAAAGCTCATTTTTAACTAATATTCTATATAAAAATGTTATGAAAAAAATTATTATCAAATACCAGCTTAATATTAATCCTCCATCATTAGTTTGAAAATAATATAAAGAAAAATAAATAAATAATATCATAAAAGTTATTTAAAATTTAGAAATATGTGTAACAATTGAAAGCAAATAATTCAATCCTCCGGATATTTTTTTCATGAAACATATCAATCTTCTTATTCAACATAATCTATATCTACATTTTTTATCCATCAATATCATTAAAAATTTATATTACACCGTTATTTTAATTCTATAATATCAAACTCATTTATCAATACATCATCATCGAAAATTTCATCAACGTGGACCCCTTATTAAATGTATGATCGTTGATGTTAGTATTAAACCATAAAAGTGATGTATTCTTCATTTCCACTTGAAAATATTCATTATTTTCCACCTTTATAAATTAAATTATATTTTTAACAAAATAAATATGATGATATTTAATATAGAAATTAATCCAATAAAAAATAAATATAATATATTATTAAAATATCTTTTATAATAATAATAATAATTTTTTTGTGCTATAAATTTTTTTTATTTGATGAATGATTAAGGTTATAAATTATACTAAGAATTATATGATGTTTAAGAAAACAAAACCCCTTAGTACATATCCCATAACACTATGAAATTGTAAGATATTTTTTTTTACAATATAAGATAACTAAATTATGTCATCCTTCATTATATAAATGTCAGCATCACTATTCATGTGTTATATTCTTTTTAGAATGTCCCCATTATTCATGGATATCTTTGGATAACTACATTAAAATGTATATAGTTGAAATTTATTAAAAATATAACCATTATAACATTTGGTTAGTTTAAATGGTGGTGTACTATGTTCACATAATAATGTGTCAAACTTATATTCAAATTTTTATACATATATATAAATTTGTAATTAATAAAAATAAAATGTGTGATTTCTTAAGTATAGAGAAATTAAAATTTAATATACCAAGGACTAAAAAATATAAAAAAATAATATTTTGATAATGATTTATTGGCCATGGACTAATGATGTAGATTTTTTGGACATTATTATCATAAAATCAAAAGAAAATTTACTTTAAAAAGATGAATATGTATAAAAATTAGTATGAGTAATAAAAAAAATATTTTATTTGTGGTGAAATTTCGTAACTATTAATAAACAAATATATAGTCATATTTTTTCGTATCATTTGAATTCCAAGAGTAATGTTCACCATTAAAACCAATTATTAACTAATTAAATATATAATTTATTTCATTTTCCCATATATAAATTTCCATCATTCTCATACATCCTATTTTATTTTTATACATGATCAAAATGTAAAAAATATGAACAAAAAATTGTTATTTCATCTTGATAAATACTTTTTCCAATTAAAAATTCATTCAAGGTTTTTTCAATTGTTTTTTCATCACTTTCTATATGAACAACACATTTGGATTGATAGAAAATGTATTGTTAAATATTTCATAGAATCAAATAGGTTTCATGTAATATTTTTTCCATCTTTCATAAGGTTATAACAACATACTGTTGTAACTCAACCAACATTTCATAATATGATGTTTTAATGATAAATCAAGAAATGATATTGATATTTATATAAATTCTCCCCAAGTTATCATAGAAAAACTATATATAAGGATAATTGGAAATTATATTCCAATTAATACAAGAATATGAAACTATTTAACCAAGTAATAAGACTATTTTACACACATACCATAAAATTATAAGCATATGAATTGGACAAAGACATGTATACAATACACTGATAAAATAATAAATAAATTTCTTTATATAATGAAAATTAGCATAAGAAATTAATCCCATGAGGAGGGATGAATTGACCATATATAATTAAAAATACTGAATTAAAACTCTTAAACTCTTGAAATTACTACAATTAAAAATGTTCCACTTAAAAATAGTATATATATAAGATTTATAATATTATAAATATTTCATTAAAATAATAATATATACATAGTTAATAATTTAATGAAATGTTTAAATTGAAAAATATCATTACATTTTGAAAATCAAATAAAACAATCAATGATACACATCATAGGAGAATCAAATTAATTTCATGCCAAAAGAAGCTAAAAGTAATATTTTTATTTGAAAATAGTATGAAGGTTTGAGAAAATGGTATTTGATATAGTTAAAAACTTAAAAAAAAAATAAGTAGAATAACTTTTACAATAGAATAAGGAAGGGGTTCAGATTTGAGGGAGATATTATTCCTCAACACTTCACTGAAAACCAATTTCGAATAACACTAATTAAAAAGTGTTTTTTTTTCACTAAGAGATGATTCAAAAAATGAAACTTGGTTATATTTAATAGGTAAACTACCATAACCCTATACTATGAAGATATTTTATATTTATTTATGATAATTAATATAATTGGATGACAATATATATAAATAGTTTATACAACCATTATTTTCAGACAAAGAGGTTAGTAATAGTTAGAGAGAAATATTTCTATTTATCTCTCTAAAATTATGAAAAAAAGATAAAAAAATAATATAAACATATTTACTATTTTATTATTCATTAATACTGTAATAGTGTTTGGTAATATTATAATAGTTATCCCTCATAGTGGTTTTATGAACATTGATAACAATTAGCATTAAATTATATCATTAAATCTCATTTGATATCATTTTTATAGACTAATAGTAATAAATTTTATTTTCAAGATAATAAAAAAAAGAAAATATATAAAATATATTTTTTTCTTTTATTTATTTCCTATATTTATAGTTAAAAATTTATGCATTTCCTTCAAAAATTAATCATCATACTGATGTAGAAAATTACTTGATATGTTCATCATATTTTAGTAGTTTTTATAATTGAATGTATTTTAAATGAATTTAGATATTCAAATTAATATATGTATAAATATCAATTATGGTCACCTGATATCTAATTCACAAAATCCTTCAAAAAACTATATATGGTAACCAAAATTTTATATAAATATAACTTTAGTCCAAAGAAACTCCCAATCTATTTTAGAATAACACATATTTGTCATATAAACTCATCAAAATTGCAAACAATAATCTTGGAAAATGTGATAATATTTATTGTGGTTGTTTTGTTTCCTTTTCATGGAAACCTAAAATAAACTAAATAATATAAGATATTTTTTTATAAAAATTGTATGAAATCTAGTAAATAATTTTTTAAATTAACTACACTATAAATAATGCATATCTCTATAATTTTTTCTATATTTCATAAAGGCTTCAATTATTCAATACAAACACTTAAATTCTTTTTAATGTGAGATCATAATTATCCTCACAATTTTTTATTGAAATGCTCAACCAAAATTTTCATAAGAACATCACCGTATAGAAAAGGGTGTCTCTAAATCCTATGTTTATCCTTTAATTTAATAAATATATAATATACAATTTATTTGAATATTAAAAATATAGAATTTCTAGAATTCTCTTAACAATATGTCTCCACATTTTTATGATAATTTATCATAAGAGTTAAATCATGGATTGAAAAAATAAATTATATCAATAATATAAGAGCACAAAACAAATATAGTTAAAAAATATCTTTCTCCTTTTAAGCGTTAAAATAAAAATTATCTCACATATGTGAGCAAAAATGTGAGAAAAAATGGAATTATTGATGTATATGAGTAGAAGAATAAAAAATATTACTACCCATTACTTCAATTACAAAAATAAATGATGTCATGAAATCATCAATAATAAATTGTTGTCATTTATAATACATAGTAATGTCAATTTATATATAAATATTTTATGAAATTAAAAAATGAATAAAATATAATATGAAAATATATGAAAAGGAATTCAAAAAATAAATCTCCATTTATATTAATTAAATATCCAATCAGTAAATATATTAATTATAAGATATGTTCATAAAAATATAAATTTTTACTAAATTTTAATGTGATAAAGTATGTACCCCTATTTATTATCATCATCAGGTATATAAGGGGACTAAAATCACTAACTATATCTTTCCCATTAGAATATTGAGGATGTCGAGAAGATATAAGATATATGGATAAATAATTAGTTGGAACTCAAGAAGTATGTATGAAAAGTATAATGGAATAAGTTTGACGTGGAATAACAAATATGGACAAACAGTAAAATTATCATACATCATCTCAAAAAAAATTTCCAAAAAGATTATGTATGGTGAAAGATATCAATTCATTAAATAATAGTTTTCAAAACTCAGTCTAGGTCATTATGGGATTATCTAATAATCTTCCCACCACATCCATACAAGTAACCTGTGTCTTAAAAACCTATTTTACTTTCAACATCCAAAACTATTCACCAGATATGTTTTGTTGACTATTCATATTATCTTTTATGTAAATATAAAACATAATCTCAGAAATAAATAAAAGAATCTTACCAATATTCTAAGAGTTAATGTTAATCCAAGTACCCACACACTCCAAGTAGAAAGAAACCATTCTTTAAATATGGTTACAATGGTTTATCCCACAATTTATGTAAGTGAAAATATGTTTTACTATGAATTGTATCTCATATCTAATTGAACTATTCATTATAAAACTAATTGTGCCACCCCCACCTAAAAAATCAGTTCTATATCCTAATTAGTACTTAAGGGAATACAATCTATTATTTTTTTGTATATCTATGTGTATGAGAAATAAAAAATGGTAAATTATATGTAAAAATATATGACTATAAATTTTGAACAATAAATATTTGTAAAGGAACCTGAATATGTGTTATCTTATCCACCATTGAATGATGAATATACTTAGTAAAATATTCCATATAAATAGTAGTTATGACCAATAGAGTGATAGCTGCTAAAAACATCCACTACATATCATCAATATTATTCTCTATCGCATCCACATAAGAGTTTATTGAATTAATCTTTTGGTAATAATTTTTTTTGTGAAATATTATGTAATTTGTTTCCATAATTTTTCCATGATCTCTAACATACTCATGTGATTCAATATGGCCTTAAAATTTAATATTAAATATTAAAAATAACCTTTTAGTAAATTGTTTCAAATTGTATTGATTAAGAAGTGGAATTTGGTACACTGGTTCTTCATGTGTACCTACTTTAGCATAGTCACCACAAGTTATTATTATCTCATTCAAATATGTTCAGAAACCTAAGGAAAAATAATAAATCCAAAATTACTGAATTACAATCTCATGGAATCATATAATGATGGAAAATTTGGTGGTAAAACAACTTAAATATCATTTTTTCGCTATAGCATGCACTACCTTATGTTCAATAACTTGAATCAGTATTTTCATACTAATCAACTCATCATCTCGAAAATCCTTAATGAGATATGATGTCAAAATTACTATAATTATTGAATAACTAATAGCATTAGCTTGATGATAAATATTATGTGTTCCACATTTCTTCCCCATCATAAGACATTTTAAATATTGAAAAACAATTCTTAGTATCCAAATCCATACTAAACTAAACAAGATATGTTTCAATCAAAACTTATGGGTTTATAAGTTTAAATTTTATCACATCAAGAATTAAATAATCATCAAGAATTATAAAACCATTAATTGATACTAGAAAACTAAATTTAGTTAGTTTACCATGAATTTTTTTATATCTAATACTATTTGAGATATAAGGTAAACCAAAAGTCTGAAATGAAATAGACATCTTCACACTAAAAATTTGTGTATCATACCTCAATTATATATTGATCAAATAATTTTGTTCTCTATGAGAATATCCTTTTATGTGTGATAATCAACCAGTAAGAAGATCATTTTAATAATAACCACCAAAAACCCAATGGTTTAATAAATATCCATTTTTTATGATTATTCCTACTTATCTTTTTCATCCACTATTTTCAATTAATCTTCTTCTCCTTTATCTTGAATTTCATCATTAATAAAATATATGGAAAAGCATGATCTCTGTAACACCATGAGTTTTTAGGAATTAATTTTGTTCAAATAAATTAAATTTCTTTGATATATTTCATTACATGAGTCATTAATTAATGCATTTATTACACTTAAACCTAGGTTATCCTGTATTATACATAACACTTTGTTATCTTGGGTGACACACATCACTATTTTTAAACAAAACCTTTACATATTATTAATACAGTCATTTAAACTCAATTATTATAACCAAAAAGTTTGAAATAAAAAAATGAATACTAATAACTAATTTTCAAATATTAATTATAACTTTTTTACATAAATGAATCATGTTGATAATAAAATACATAATTTTTGGTATATTCGTTATATCTTTGATATACTATTTTCTCAAAGAAATGATTTTTATCTCTTTTGTAAATAATAATAATTTTTTTAACCATTTCATAACATTAATTTTATAAAATAAAAATCATTTTTGAATTAATAAGTTGAAAATTATATTAGTAGTAATTTTTAGACTTTTTTCCAAAAGTTTCATTTTTTGATGTATTGTGAAAACATCTGAGTTTTATTTGAAAATAGCATTTCTGATTAATTTATTTTGAAATTTGAATATTATTTTGATTTTTTTAATAATATTAAATTAAATTATAAATTTATTAATCCCATTTTTGTAATTTTAATCTATACTATTTTGTAATTGAATACAAAAACATTATAAACCATTGATAATTTTAACTTTAAAACCCCTGCTTCCTCATCACGTTAGTGGGATTAATTTTATTATAATTTTTTCACTATTTTTATTGTAATTTTTTAAAATATATTTTTTAGTTGGAATATTTATAATTTATAATATCTAATTATTTGAACCTAATTTTTTACCAATGTCATTTTTTATCCAAATTTTGAAAATTTATAGTGATTAAGCTAAAAAAAGATTACTTAGTGGTTAAACTAAGAAAATAACTATACAAATGACCCAAAACTTCCCCAAAACAAATTATATAACCATATTGGGACCTTATAATGTCAATGTATTTAAGTAAATCTATTTTGGACACTTTTTACACATTAATAACGTGGGAGGAATTCCCTCTTTCAAAGATTTACAAGTTTTCCACTCACCTCCATTATAAAAGGTCACCCGTCTACCCCTCTCTTCACAACATAAAAGATAATTGAATCAGAAAATACCTAACCAAATAACTTATCAACACCCCTATTTTCATCCTAAAATCCTTAGTTTTTTAATAAATCCAACCTTGTAATATTTAGTGACAACACCAATGGACGACACCATCACAATAGTTAACATTTCTAAACAAGAATTTTCATTTTATTTCTCCCTAAAACCCATTAAATTATTATTTTAAAGAGATTATATAATAAAATAATTATCTTAAATATACATATATGTAATAATATTTTGGTTATGACCTAGAACCAAACACGGTTCCATCAAATGGGTTATGAAATCATCGTTTGGGTGTATGGTGGACTATCACCTCACGAATGTATGTCATTAGTTTTTCCATTAAAACCTTTAATTGTTGGTAATAACGATGTAAATACTGATTAGATATGATATATATGGTATTTATGATGTTATTATCATTCTGTACTTAAAATATAACACATACCATTATGCTTTCATTTTTGTGGGAATAAGATAATGTCATTCAGGTGTATAACAGACTACTGCCTCACGAAGATATGTGATTTGTTCACACTTTACATGGAATTTATTAATGATGGGTTTTAAAAAATATTATATACATAAAATATAAATTATTATGTAATTATTATATATCATATACATTTCTTTCATTCAATCTGACAATAAAATGGAAACATCATTCATGCATAAGTACGACCCACCGTCTCCATGAATGGTGTATTTAATTTCCTATTTCTATATTTAATATATTATTATAAATACATATATAATGAATATATATATTATTTATATCTATTTCATCATTCTAGAGATAATTAAATCATTATTAAATTAAGAGAATAAAAATTCTAACATATCAAAAACTTTTATGAAAAATAAAGTGTTTATTAACCAAAAATGTATATTTAACATGTAATCATTAATAAAAGGGAAAAAAATATCATAATAAAATAATAAAATTGTTGATATATATGAATATGATTATTTAATATATTTATATAAAAATAATTTTTATTATACAGTAGGTTTTAATGAGTACAACTGATGTTAGGGATTAAAGTAAGGGATTTACATCTCATTTTTTACTATTTTGAGACGCATGCTATATTGACTAAGTATTTCATCCATGTGATGTATATAAATCAAATTAATTTAAATTATTATGAATAAAAAAAATTCTTTGTATTTAAAAATCTATTTAATGAACTCTTCCATGGGTTTTACGGTTCAAAATTTACTAAATCTTTTATGTAATTTTGTCTCAATTTTACTTCTTTGAGAAATAAGTTTTATTATGCACCTATATTCCTTTAGAATATGTATATATGGACACATTTAAATGTAATATAATGAAGGTATTAATCCTCAAGATATATTAATTATCATTTTATACTTATCTTTTATGGGGTTTCTGAATCAATATTACCAAAGTGGTAATGATGTTTTGTTACAATATCATCATTTGTCAGGATTGTCTTTAACTAAGTCTCCAAAGAAATATCACTTTATACATCTCAGTATTTTTAATGAAATTTATTGAACTTTTTGTAACCATGATATATTCAATTAATGATACCAATTTATCAATATGTGGTACTTAAGATAATTAAGAAAAATATTTTACAAAAATTTGTCTTTATTTCTATCTTCAGCCATAAATATGTTTTCCTTAAAAACCATCATTTATAAAAAAAATTCCAGAAATTTTTTATTACTCTCTTGTTATTTTAAAATTTAATATTATCCCATGTTTTACGTTTTTGAAAAAAAATAAAGTAATGTTTATGTCATTTTCTAAAACAACACTCATTTGAATTTTATCGAAAATATTAAAGGAACATTATTTTTAACATGTACAAAAAGAACATAATTTTATGAAATCATGAACAATAATTACTTTAAATATTCATTTATATGTTTTAAATATTACTTCAAAATAAATGTTTTTCTATATTTTTATGTTTTAAAATGAGTTTTTCTAATAGAAATGGATATCTTCCTCAAGAAATTTTTTCAAAAAAACATTTCATAATTATTTTCCATATAAATAACATATATTCATCTTACTTATTCCATTATTGGTATATGATCAAAAAATAATTCCTTATTCTTTATCTTAATGATTGTTTTGTGTCAGGTTATTAATGAAACCCTCTTCACTTCCCCATTTTATATAATGATAAAATGCATCTAAAACTTGCTACTTTTAATGGTTTATATTATGATTAAATGATTATTAAACCTATACCTTTTCCATATGTTATGAAATAATGAATATATATGAAACCCATTTCATTTAATCAGTCATGATATGATGAATTTTTATCATCTTATGGCACACATACGTATGAATTAATTATGTGATGGGTGGAACCCATATCTCCCTCCAATGAATTGGGTAAATATCTAAATCTTATTAGATAGATAGGACTAGAATGAAGATTGAAATTGGTTCAACAATACAATGATATAATGGGAAGTGAACCTGGTTTAGTAATATAGAGATGGAACGGTGAGTGTACAATGTAAAATAAATGAATTTGTCTTCCATGGTGGTCTTGTCTGTGAGCCTTGACTATTATTGAAATGAATTTCTATTATTATGTTTTTGACACAAATTCTATGGATTATGCTCCTTGGATCAGGTTCTTTGATTCCCTTATTACTCATGTCTTATGAATTTTCATTCTTCATTCCATGAATCATGGTTATAATATTTAAAATACATGGAATGGTTTTCAATGTTTTTATCATATTCTTATTACCTTATTTTAATGTATTTCCTATATACCTCCCTTTATATATCCTTACTAAGAATCTAATATAAAACTATATTCTGTTTACATTCCCTATGTAATGAAGAAATGTTTAATGTAGGATTAGAAAATGGTAAGATCTTTAAAGGAGATATTGAATATCTATCAACTTGTTAAAAGATTCTGTTTCAATGTTTCCAAATACACTAATCTATTATAGTATTCATGAATGTGTTTGTATAATGTAATTACTATTAATCAAAAAATATTTCATATCCATGTATCTGAATCTTGGGTCAACATTGCTAGTATCCAAATAAAGGTGTATCCAACCATTGGAAACTATGATTAGAAAACACTAGTGAGATCCCTAGGGATATTTATAAGGACATATCTAGGGATATATCTATTGATATATATAAGGATGAGTCAAAGTGTAGTAAAACTTCCTTGTTTTTTGGTAAAGGATTGAAAGAGTGGATTCTAATAAATTACATCCCTATCTGGATACTATAAGTTGATGTGGCTCTGGCACAGATGTGCATATTAGTAACAACCCCAAAAACACCATATTGAGATGTACTTGATCGAAAACTAGTACACAACTATGGTCCATGCTGCACACCTGGTATAACTCTCTCAGGGGATATGCTTTGTAAATTCATAAACCATTTATGAACCATCATGAAGTATTTAAATAGATAATGACTGAGGATAAACCTAAGGTGTCATATATTAAAAATGTTCCATGACATAGACATCAAATAAGAGTTTTATCAAGATTATGTGCTTCCATATATGATTATTCTTTCTTACCCTATGGTTTTGGATTTAGTCAATATAGAAACCAGAAAGAGCCATGTTAATGATGGGTGAAATGGAAAAAAAATTATTTTACTCCTTATAATTAAAATGATAAAAACGATTGATGGTAAAATATCATTTCTATTCTCACAAAACATTATCAATCTATGAATCATGTTGGACATAGAAATGATAAAAGAATGGAATAACATTCTATTGAGTCATTGATGAGACAACATCTAAATTCCATTAGTGGATCTATTGATCCTCTGGTTGTTGAGTAATGGATTTGTACTATTGAAAAGAAATTTTCTATTATCAAGTTTTCAAAATATGAAAACGTAATTTGGATTGTCTGTCAATTGGAAGGAGAATATTTTCAATAGTGGAATCTAATCAAGAAAATGAGGCAATTGGGTGAAATGTATTCCATAGATTCTAATGAGTTCATGAATTTATTTTTCAATAAGGTCTTCCATTGTATTCATCATATGAATATGGAGATACAGTTCCTTGAGATATGGAAAAAGGATGATAAATTTTTTAGTACCTATGAGAAAATTTTTACAATACATTCAAGGTAGGCCTCCAGTATTATCATCCTGCCAAATATTAAGGTTTATTTATTCTAATATGGCTTAAAACTAGTTCTATGAATGGAGTTAGACATAATAGACTTCATTACTAAAAAATAAGTTGGCGTATGTGAAATAAATGTGGATTTATATGTTGGAGTTACGTATCAATTTCATAGATTTTACAAGGAAACAAAGATGTAGATCGAAAGAACATCTATGATAGATAGAGTGTGGAAGATGAAAATTCATTATTCTCTAAGTGTGGGAAGAATCTTGGGGGGAATTTCAATATGCAGAAGAGTAAATACTTTTAGTGTGGATGGAAGGTCACTGGGAAATTTATTACCAATGTGATTGAAAGAAGATAAATAATGATTTCAATAGATAGAAATAAATAAAGAATACACATCGTTCACTTTAGTGCTTCAAGTGTAAGGAGAATATGAATTATGCTAATTAGTGCCCAAACATATGGGTTAATGATGATGATTGATGTCAGTATCCTTTTAAGTTGAGGAATAAGGGGAAATCTCATGCCATCATTGTTTCTGATGAGGGATGTAATAATGATGTAGTGAAAGGTACACTTACCATCCACTTTGTAACTACCAATGTGTTATTTTACTCTAGATCAACCCATTCTTTCATATCGAAAAAATTTTCTCAGGGTATCAACATACCACCCAAATGACTATATGTGGAATTAAAATCAAAAACCACTAATGGTCTGATGATCACATATTAATATTATGATTTATATCTAGTTGAAATTGGTTGGAATGTTCTTCTCTGAAATCTTGTTATTCTTCCTGTGGTTGAATTTTATATCATTATACGCATGGATTGGATTTCTCTACCAAAATCCCAAATCAATTTTTGGGTAAGAGAAGTTATGTTTTATGTTTCAAACCATCATATGATCATATATCAATGCAATGATAATTAAAAGCTTTCTACAGATATCAAATCCATTTAATGGGGCTTAATTTCCATTCAAAAGTGGAGTTTATCTCACATGGTTGAGGAGAAAATTGAAATCGATGGTATGCCTATTATAGAAGAATTTTTTTATGTCTTTATAAAATAACTTTCTATACTTGTAGCAAAATATGTGGTTGAGTTCTCAATAAACTCATAAACGGTTCATCTCCAATTTTAAAGACTCCCTATATAATTTTCCTAATTGAGTAATAGTAATTAAAGAATAATATCCTATATAAACATGACAATGATTTTATTCTTCCAAGTGTGTCACCATGGGTTTAACCTGTTATCTTAATTAAAAATAAATATGGATTTATGTGACCCTATATTTATTATCGTGTGATGAACAAGATCATGATCGGGAATAAGTATCCTCTCTATCACTTGTTTCATCAACTGCACAGAGATCAATACATTTCCATGGTTTACCATTGTTATGGATATTATCAATTGATGGTCATGGATGACATACCCAATATGGAATTACATTAATGGTATGGAAACATTGAGTATATAGTGATTCCTTCCGGTCTAACTAATTCTGATGTTATATACCCGGATTTAATAAATAGAGTCTTCATATATTGCCTTGATTAGTTTTTTTGGTAATATTTATTGAACATATTCTTATTTGCAGAATGATCAAGGAAGAGAATGAAGAAAAAATGATAATTATACTAAACACCCTATAGAAGGAGAAACTGCTTGAAATTTTTTCAAATTGTGAATTCTATCTACAAATGGATTCTAGATAATTTATCATGATTGTATAATACTCCGAACAATTTAACTCAAAAGATGTCCATGATCCTCTAGAGGGATGAATGTGAGGAAAATTTTATGTAATTGATGATAAGGATTGTTAGGGAAAATATTATTACATTACCCTATAGTAGATAATAGTTTGGAATCTATTGGAATGAATAGAAAAGGGAATTGGGATATGTTATTATGAATAATGACATGGTTGTCGCTTATAACTCACAGTAACCAAAGATTCATGATAAAAATTACCCTACATGTGATTTGGAGTTAGCTGTGGTATTTTTTTTCATTAAACATATTGAGGCATTATCTTTACAGAGAAAAGTGTAATATATATACTGATTATAAAAGTTTGAATTATATATTAACACTAAAGGAGTGGAATATTCTCTAGAGGATATGGTTATATCTAACTAAAGATTATAACTGATCAATAAATTACCACCCTAATAAGCTGATCAAGGTGGATGATGTATTGAGTAAAATAGACCATGCTAGTTTATCCATTATATAGATCACAAATGAACCAATTTTTCTGTATTTTCAATGGATGGATCTAGGAATCCAAATAAAAGGGGAAAAATTATCTTTCTAAATCGTGTTTCTAACCATAAATCCAAGTGAAGAACATGTATGTGTAGATGGAAGATGTAGATATGTAAAAGAAGGTTAGAATTGGTCATTAGAGTAATATTAATAATGATGGAATGATATGTTTCAGGAATAATGAATGTGTTCCATCAATAATAGACATGATGAAAGGCAAATTAGAGGAAGCTCTTAGTTCTCAATTCACTATTCATATGGGAAGTACAAAGATGTATAAATATTTGAATGAATCCATATATTAGGATGTCATGGAGTAATATATCATTGAATTGGTTCCTAGTATACCAACAATTTATTGTTGAAAGACAAAATTCAAAGGGGTTATTTCACCCATCGTCGATACTAGAATGGAAATGGGAGTATATCAACATGGATTATATCATTGGACACCAAAAATCTCTAAAGGGAATCATTATATATGGGTTGAAGTTGATTTCCATAATATGTATGAAAAATTCATCATTATAAGAGAAGTCTTCTCTCTGGATAATATTTCTATGATATTGATTAAGGAAGGGGAATGTTTTCATAGAGTAAAACATTCCATTGTATCTAATATAGATCTAAGAGTTACCTAAATGTTTTTGAGAAGTCTTCAGAAAACCCTTTATATGGAATTTAGTTTTTTCACTTCATTAAATCATTAAGTGAATTTTCATTATAAAATAACAATTAAAACCCTAGAGGATATGTTGGGAAATTGGATTTCAATGGTGGTTGAGACAAAAAGCTACTATTAATTTTATATTTCTAATAATAATGGCATTAACTCATGGATTTAGATTGCTTCTTATGAATCCTTATATGGAAATAAATTTATAGATTAAATGTGAAGGAATGATGTTGGTTACATAAGGCTATTAGGTCCTGAGATTGCTGAAGAAATGATAGAGAATGTTACATCCATTCAGTAACACATCATGGAAGCTATGAGTCAGTAGAGATGTTCTACTATCATTCATCTGTGTAACCTATAATTTAATGTTGGAGAAAATGCGTTTTTATGAATTTATATATGGAATAAGGTTATGATACTCTGGAAGAAATGTAAACTAAACCCAATGTATATCGGTACCCTTGAAATTATTGACTGTATTGAGATGGTAGGATATTAGATAGTGATTCCACTAAACCTATCTTAGTACCATGATGTGTTACATGTATTTCTTCTGAAGAAGTTCACACCTAACCCATAACATGTACAGAACACGTAGTCCATACTATTGGAGTAAAATATTTCCCTTGAAGAATAGCTGATGGAGATTCTCGATCATACCATGAAAGTTCTATGAAACAAGAACACTCACCAAATCAATGATTTCTAGAAAAAACACCAATTTTTGGAACCTACAAGGGAAATTTGGGATATTATGTGAAAAAAATTATCGTTAATTGTTTTGTATCTGAGTCAAAAATCATGGGGTGAAATTCAATTTAAGGGGGGGGGGATGCAACACCCCAAGTTTATTGATATTATTATTTTTGAATAAATTTAATTTATTTGATGGTTTATATTACATGAAAAACACATTCCATATTTTTTTACACACAACCCTATATTTTATTCACTAAGGAAACACTCGGTAAGTATGTATGACACATGACAGTGAGTTTTAAAAAAACCTCAACATTTTATTAATATAGTCTTTTTAAAATTGACTATTATAACCTAGCTGTTATATTTAATAAAATTAACAGAAATAAGTACTTTTAAAATATTAATTTTAATTTTATACATAAATAAAACATATTTATAAAAATATATATAATTTTCGGTAATTATATATATGTTTTTAAATACTATTTTCTCAAAGAAATGTTTTTTATCCCTTTTGTGAACAATAATAAAATTAATTTCAACTATTATAGAAAATTTATTTGAAAAAATAAATATAATTTTTGAATTCATAATGTCAAAATTATATCAGGGTTTATGTTTTCTATTTTTATGAAAAATACATTTCTTGAAGAATAATGAAAAATAATTAATTTTAATTGAAAACTAATTTTTTAAAATTTATTTATAAATATAAACAATTTTTTAATTTTTTAAAGTATATTTAGCTAAATTATACTTTTATTAATCCATTTATTTCATTGCATCCAATTTTATTTTGAAATTCAATATAAAAACATTATAAACATTTTATTATTTTCTCTTTTCAAACTCACTTTCTCATAATGTCTATGAGATTAATTGTAAATTAATTATTTCCACTAATGTGATTGGAATTTGGAAAAATGGATTCAATATTTTGAATTATAATATTTTATAATGTCTAATAATTTCAACTTAATTCTTTTACCACAGTGATTCATGAATGAAATTAAAATTAATTATAGAGATTATGATAAAAAATAATGGCTATGTTGTTAAACATAGAAAAAAGGTGTAAAAATGATAGAAATAATTTCCAAACTTCATTAGATATCCACATTTAGATATTATAATTTTTTAGGATCTAATTTTATCCATTAGGGATTGTTTTTTTATATGAAAAACATGTGTGGAATTCTCCCTTCCAATGATTTATACGTTTGTCGCTGACCTCCATTATAAAAGGCCACTCACTCCCCCCCCAATTCACACCTTAAAAACCAATTGTTTCAATGAATAATTTCTCAAATGAATTCTTAAAATCCCTCTATAAATTATATAATCCTTATTTTGGTAATAAATCCACGCTTTTAAGACTTTAGTGAAAACCCAAACAGGATACCTAAAGATGAGGAAATGTTCATCAATAAGATTTTTTTATTTTTTCCTCCACAACCTTTTACTAGTAATATTCCATGATTATATAAAAAAATTAGAATAATAAATATACCAATATTTTTTTTATATTAAGGATATGACATAAATTATCACATAGTTCTTTCAAATTTATTACAAAATCATTGTTCGTGTGTACGACAGACTACCTCCTTATGAACCGATGTTGTTTGTTTTTCACTTACCACTATTAATGGATGGGATTAATGATTGAAAAAATATTTATATATTATATTTATGATATTTATTATATTAAATTTATTTATAAATTATTATATAACACTTACCTTTAAGATTTTTATTTTGTTGGAATATGATAACATCGTTCGTTTGTACGGCAGAATACCACCTCATGAAGCTATTTGATTCATTCATAGTTTACATGAAACATATTAATGATGTGATTGAAAAAAATATGTGAAATATATGAAATACAAATTATTATTTAATTACAATATATTTTATACTTTTATTCTTTCAATCCGATCAGAAAATTGAAACAACTTTCATGTCTAAGTACAACCTATCGTTTCTCTGAATGGTGTATTTCATTTTCTAATTCTATTTTTTATATATTATTATCAATTAATATATAATGAATATATATTATATTTATATAATGAATATTATTTTTTATGTGATGAAATCATGATTAATGTAAGATGATAAAAAATATAACAAATCAAAACTTTTATGAAAAACAAAGCAGTTATTTCGCAAAAACGTATCATTAACATGGAATCTTTAATGAACAAGTAATAAGAGGTAATAAGGAAATTATAAATTCAATGATTAATTTTTATATTATTATGTAATATATTTATAATAAAATTATGTTTATTATAAAGGATTTTTGAACAAGTACAATGGAAGTTAAGACTTAAGGGAAGGGATTTTCGTCACACTTTTTAATTTTGTGAGACACATGTAATATTCACAACCAATTTATTATATATGGTGTATATAATTCCATTGAATTTATTTTATTATTCTTATATTATTCTATTTGAATTTAAATACCCATTTGAGTATTTCTCTTTAATTTTTTTACAGTTAAAAAATTTCCAATTCATTAAGGGAATTTTGCCACAATTTTCCTTCATTGAGACGTTTGTTATGTCATGCACCTATATTCCTTTATGTGGTGTATATAAGGACCATTTAACATGTGATATAATGAATTTATTCATTCACATTAAATTGTTAGATTATATTATGATTTTACTTCATTGGTATTATTAATTAGTGTTACCAAAGAGGTAATGATTTTATGTTACAATCTCATCGTGTATTGAGACTGTTTGTGAGTAAGTCTCCAAATATGAAATATCATGTTCTACCACTGAATAATTCTCATGAAATTTCTTCAAATATAAATATTAATTACATATTCATGTAATTGTAATATTTTTTCACTATGGTTCTTTAAATAATAAAGAAAAGTTTTCATTAAAATCCAACATTATTTCACACTTCAGTCAAAAATATGTTTTCCTTCAATAAATTGTTTTATAAAATAATTAAAAAAAAGTTTATTACTATATAATAATTTTTAAAAGATATTTTTACCCATTTTACCTTTGAGAAAAATGTTTCTGATAATAATATCAATGTCAGTTTCAAAAAGAACTCACATTTTTCTTTTACTGATAATGTTAATGAAACCTTAATTTTAACATGTATGGAATTAATAGAATTTTCTAAAATCATAACCAATAATTAATTTCAATATTAGTTAATATGTTTTAATTATTATTTAAATAGAAATAGGATTTAATTTTTTGTTTATTTTTTACAAGTATCTCTCTAATAAGAAATGATAGTTTCCTCAAAAAATGTTTTAATAAATATTTCAAAGATACTTTCCATATTAGAAGAGATAGGTTGGTATCAAATATTATATAATGGGTATATGATCTAAGAATACCATTCATGTTTATTATGTAACTTATTTATATTTTTATAGAATGATGTTTATGAATCCCATTTCACTTTGACGGGTTATACCAGAATAAAACACTTATGAAATACACTTTTATCATGGGTTATGCGATGATGAAATGATTAAGAAACATGTATAATTTCGATAAGTCATTATATGATGAAATTTTTAATAATCCCATATAATTTCATGGGTTATGATATGATTATTGTTTATGATCTTGTGGTACACATATGTATGATTTTATTCCGGGATGGTTGGGACCAATATGTCCTTAAATTGTATTGGGTAAATATTTATATCTCATAAAATATATAGGAAGGGAATGAGGAGTGAACTTGGATCAGTAATAATGATCTTGACTGGGATGTGAACTCAATTCAGTAATACAAGGATATAATAGGGAGTAAAATCGGTTTAGAAAAAGAATTTGTGGGCCATTATGGTCTTGGTAGTGAGCCTTCAATAATATGGAACTGATTTTCAATGATTACATGTATTCCAAATATTTGATGTCTTATTCTCTCAAGGATCATGTTCTTTGATTCCCTTGTGACGCATTTATTATAAACTACCAATCGTTATTCTATGACATGGGATTATGATCTTTAATTTAAAGGGTATTATTTTCAAATGTTATGATCATACTCTCAAACCCTTATATTCATGTTATTATAATGTACCTCCCATGTTTACCCTTACAGAGCATCTAAGATCACCATTTCTTATTCTTCCTTTACCCCAATTTATAAAGATATGTATTATCTAAGATATGTCTAGGAATTTTTCTTGTTATGAAGAAAGTATTGGTAGATAATGTAGCCCACTTATGGACTAGTGTTTATGTTTCAATGTTTCCAAAGACACTAAAAATTTTGGGTCCTCAAGAATTTTTTTGTGTAATGTAGTAAATATTCATCAAAATGATATAATATCTATATATGTTAGGTCGGGGTTTCTATAATATCAAGTAATGGAATACTCATCTTGAACATGTGTCACATTGATTATACACATAGTTTTTTTAGGATTAATCACAATAATAAAATTCTCATATAAAGAATAATCATTTATTACCCATAGTTTCCTATAATATTTTTAACAAACATTCATTTTTTTCAAATTGTTTTTTTAGAATCCTTCGACCTGATAAGTCTTATATTAGATCACATCATTTAAGTAGTTACTTTTATTTCATTGCATGTTAGTTGAACCCGAAATAAGGTATGATAATCACATTTTATGTTCTATTTTAAATTTTATCTATATGTATTATCTAAAATCAACAATGATTGATTTTATTCCCAATATATAAAAATAGTGAAGAGAATGTATCTAGATACCTCACTATTTAAATGTTACATTTAAAATGAAAAATAACATGTTCAAAGATTATATGAGGTACTCAAAAATAAATAATATATCCTAAAACACAAATTAAAAATCCCAGATCTCCAAATTTATATCAACTAGAATAATGAAAATCCATAAGGATTACATAACACCACAATTCTCAGTTAACACTCGACACATTTTTGTGATATGATAAATTCCACTCAATTCATTAATATATCTATAAATAAAAATCTTTGAACCATGAAAAAAATAAATCTCATCATAGATGAAGACAAATCGTATAGATAAATAAGAGGAATTTGAGAAATAAGGGGATCCATGACAAAAATGAAGATCAAATTTCCATGATAAGAACATGGTTTTGATTAGCACATTGATCCACTAAGGGGATTAGGATGAGATATAAAATAACACTACAAGAGAATCTAAAATTTGAATGAACCATGATAGGGTCAACGTGAGTCAATTTATAATTGAAATGAGTGTTTTCAGTGGAAGAAATAGGAAACTAACCCTTACATTCCTAACCTAGAAAACTACCATCTATGAGACAGTTGCCTCTATAAAAATACATAAGCTACATACTAACCTACTGTCTTGCATGATGGATTTCTATTTGGAACCCCTTCCTCCATTCTTCCACTCCTGGCTGGTGACCCTCACTCGGGGGGTGGTGGGAAAAAATTTTCTCTACCTTCTTTAGGATCATGATCACACTTTTACCAAAAACCAAGGATGGATCCCTGACCTATTTTTTTTTAACTAAAACAAACTAAAGAATTAAAGGAAAAATATAGAACCCAAAAAAATAAAAATAAATAACAATATGAATAATTTATTACTTGAAAATATTACAAACATCCTCTAAATATCAGTCATCCCACCACTTTGTTTTTCTAATATAATTCCCCAAGCCCGCTCTTCCGGAATTGGTGCTTAAAAAAATGCTGTGTAATTTTTTTTATAAAAAGTAACATAAAAATTAGACAACACTTTAATGAAACGAGGATCTTTTACAGGTCTAGGTTCTGGAACATTAGACATAACCCTACATTTATCATAGTTTTTAAACTATAAAATTAAAATTCTCCACTATGCTTCTGCTGCACACTAAAACCATAAGTGACGACCAATTCTGGATTTCAAGGCAACCTGTAGAATTTTTTTTTAAAATGTAGGGTGAGCACAAAAGATGCCCAATAAGGGGTTCTAAAAACCTTTGGTAAATCTCTTTCAGAAAAAAATATCCTTTCAATAATACATTTGAAAAATTTTCACCTGTAAATTCATTTGTAAAAAAACAACCATACATAATAATGTAATACTTTTTGAAAAATAATTATACTTTGAAAACAATTTTAAACTAATCTAGTGATTTTATTTTGTAAATATTAAGCAAACTTTCATGAAAAAAAACATCATTTTGAGGCAACTTAATTCGTCGAAGGTTGTCTTGGGCCTAACCACTTAGTAAAGGATGGGTTTACTCCCCCATGACCTTCTATTTTTATGACGAACAAGCACCAATATTTTTTCAAAAACGTTTAATATTTTCTTTACATATTTATATATATAATAGTATAAGTCACTGGAGTTTTTACTTTTTAATTCGTCAATGCATTAAAATAGACATTCACTTATATATATATATAAGAATTTATATATATATATATACATAATTTCCATTTCTTCATTTTCAGTTTTGGTAACTAAAAAAACTTTTATCAACATTGCATTCAATCATTCTTTCTTTCACAAATCCCCATTGATGCTCATATGAGCAATTCAATTTTCTTAATTTAACCATAATAATTAATAAATTCCCATGCATAAAATTTTAAAGGAAATATTTAAAACAATTTCCATGATATTCATGTCTATATTAATTTTAGGACTAAGCCTTCATGTCCATGTATATGTGCAACAACTAATATAATAATTTTGATAAAAGGTTATGATATTCCAGGTGCGCTTTTTGACGCATAATGATAAATTAAGATTATAATCAACATTTCAGCCATTTATGTATGTGTATTTACATGGATCATACAACACACATTATTCACAAATTAAACACATGGTTGAGAAAAACATCGCTAAATGAAAAATATTCATTTGTAGAATTAATTATAAAGTTATATTTAATCATGGATTAAATACATATACACTCATACATTAATTGTTCCAAAAAAATTTATACTTAGTAGGATAAATATACTTATATATGCATGTTTGTATATGATAAGCCAGAAACACTGGTTCAAGATAAATTCTCATTTCAAATTAGATTAGAATATCACAATAGGTTCGTAAAAAAAAGTTTGTCAAAAAAGAAATTAAATAACACTTTATCCTAACATATCAAATAAAAATAAACATAATTACTAAATAAAAATGTATGATCATAAGGCAGAAGAATTTCTTTAATCAAAATCCTAATATAATTTTACAAATTATAATTATAAGAAATATAATTTGTTTTATAAAGTTACTTTCACAAACATAAATCAGGAACATGGAAATGATTAAAATCTATATAATCCCCTTTATGAAAAAAAGAAATTTTCATAGAATATATTTGAAAAATAATAAACCATGACAAAATTATAAATTTAGGAAGGAAAACTAAGTTGAAAAATAATTTTTTTAATGAAATCCCTTACACAGAACTAAATTTGAACATATCTTTGATAAAACAAACATAAACATGAAAGATTTAATTGAATAAATTCTTAAAATTAAAAAAATAACTGTGTAAAATAATATAGAGGTCCCTTACTAAATTGTTATGCAGATCTATTCTTACTTCTCCTTCCCAAGATAATTGTCACTCAATGTTTCCAAGTCAGGAAAAACCATGTATTCCAATTTTATTATACAACCACCCCGCACCCCTATATTTATACACCCACCATGATAACATAATTGATTATATTTTTTTCAATTTGTGAGAAAAGTTTATTAATTGGATGTACATATAATATATAAACATCCATAACCAAATTTAAAGCATGGATTGAGTTGTTGTAAGTATAGATATGGATCAATTATATGATAATAATTTTATGGAATTGTTGAGATGGACAAATGCAATTTAATTCGGATTTTTATAGGTATATTTTTTTATTCTGATGACAGGTACTTAATGGAATCAATCAAGGATAATCCAAATAGGAACCACAAATTTCATCACAAAGCATTCAACACCACCCATTCATAAAATTAATTCGTATTGACATCAAGCTCAACAAATAATAAAAAAATCAATAGGATTAGAGAAAATTGTCGATATGGACAAGATAAAGTACTATTTATCTATTTTCAGAAGATTTGGATAACAAAATATATTTATATAATCGGTACCCACTTGTGGAAACCAGACGAAACATCAAAATCACAGATCATTTTTATCCCCAATCTGGTTAAGAAGCTTCAACGTGAAGCAGATCGAGTGAGTGATGGACTTCTAACTCGGACCAGATGCGGATCAGACTCAAACATAACCCTAAAAAACAAATAAACAGCGCTTCCATACCCCTTTTACATCTCTTCTCTGTGCAGACCTCGATTGACCTCCACGAACTCAGAATACCCATCCTCGTAGTCGACTCCGAAGACGAACCCAGTATTTTCAACCTCACTGTGTGACTGCTCGAATCTCCGTGAAACCTTCTGCGTCGGACTCCCCCGAAAAAACAAGCCTCAAATCCCCAAATCTCGATTTGACGATTCTTTTATTTCATCCATTTTTTTTATTCGTTTTATTTTTATTATTGTTATTATATATATACATATATATATATATATATTACTCATATTAATAACGAAATTTCATAATATAATTTCTAAATTAATATGTTAATTTTCATGCATAAAAAATTATTTATTTAATTTAATTCATGTATATATATATATATATATATATATTATTACATATTAATTTTAGTAATAATATTTAAATTTGTAATGTTTCTATTTATTTATTTTATTTATACATGAACAGTCATTTTTATTTAAATTTTTAAAATTAATAACGAATAGTTTCCCTTTTTTTGTAACGGTCGGATAAAAATCCCTAAATACCAATGTTTACGGGTCGTTCAAACACTCAGAAGAAAAAAAATATCATGATGCTCATGCCACTTCTTTTCAGAAATGGTTTTATATGTTCCTCTTATTCTTGGTTTCGTTGCTATTGTTCTTGCTATAACTTTTGTGCTTCTATCAGATATAAGAGATGATAACTACTCGATCAGCATCGTTGTATTTCTTGGCGGTCTTACAATTGTTTTATTATCGATAGCAGTGGGTTTAATGGGTTAGTTATTGTGTTTCAAGGATGTATTATGGTATTTGTATGAATAAAGTGCTCCCTACTTATATATTTGCGTTCGGAAATTTATTTTATTGCATCTTGGAAACATTGGAAAAACCTGGGGTGTTACATTCTACCCCCCCTTAAAAAGAATTTCTCCCTCGAAATTCATTTACACTTATCACTCTTAATTCCCATCCATTCTTAGTCTCACATGATGTCTCCAAGGTCTGTACGGTTGTCCTCCATGGTTACCATTTCTTCCCATGAGATTAAAATTCAATGTCGTTTCGAAATTTTCCACCTCCTTTTCCCAAAAACAACATGTGCAAGAAGGGTTGTATGGATGTAAACATCGGAAGACAGTCCTCAAAGAGTGATAATTAATATAGTATTTGAGAAGGTCATCATGAATTTGATTCCTATAAGACAGTCTCATGGATTCGTCTTCAAATGTTTCAAATTTTTCATAAATTCTTCCTGTGAAACAGAAGCTTAAAAGTTGACACATAAAAGCTGCACAAATATTACCTTCTTCTGCTGCGCTATAAAAGGATGATATTGATTCTGGCTGCTTGAATAGTGTAAAACACCTAAAAAGTCCTGCATAATATGTCCATCGACGTCTATAGAAGCGACATTGAATCTGTCTGATGTTTTTGAAGACAAAAACCGAACCACGATAAAAAATAGTATATCAGGCGAACCTGATATATTGTAAAGTTGTTTACAGGAAAGTTGCATGGCTTCGTAGGGTTCAGATTCTCCTCTACAAGATTTTGTCATAATCATAGCAAGTAATTCATCCGGAAGGCCTAAGAGACTTGTTTGAGTTCTCCTTCCTTCTATCTGAAAATTACAAAGAAGGATGTTGACTGAGAAATGATAGTCAATTTATCAAAGGGTTCTAAATTTCCAGAGTTATCTAGACCGTTCCTCTGATACCAATTATAACACCCCGAGCCCACTCTTCCAGTCTTAGTGCTTAAAAAAATGTTGTGTAAATTTTGTTTATAAAAAGTAACATAAAAATTACACAACACTTTAATGAAACGAGGATCTTTTATTGGTCTAGGTTCTGGAAGATTAGACATAACATTACATTTATCATAGTTTTTAAACAATAAAATTAAAATTTTCCACTATGCTTCCACTGCGCACCAACACCATAAGCGACGACCAATTCTTGATTTCAAGGAAACCTGTAGATTTTTTTTTGAAAACGTAGGGTGAGCACAAAAGATGCCCTGTAAGGGGTTCTAAAAACCTTTGGTAAATCGCTTTCAGAAAAAAATATCCTTTCAGTAAGACATTTGAAAAAATTTCACCTGTAAATGAATTTGTAAAAAAACCTTTATATAATAATGTAATCCTTTTTGAAAAATAATTATACTTTAAAAACACTTTTAAACTAATCCAGTGATTTTCTTTGGGAAATATTAAGAAAACTTTCATGTAAACAAAGCATCATTTTGAGGAAACTTAATTCGTCGAAGGATGTGTTGGGCCTACCCACTTATCCAAGGTTGTGTTTACTACCCCATGACCTTCTATTTTTATGACGAACAAGCACCGGTATTTTTTTCAAAAATGTTTAGAGTTTTCTTTACATATTTATATATATAATAGTATATTTCACTGGATTTTTTACTTTTTAATTCGTCAATGCACTAAAATACATATTTCACTTGTATATATATATATATAAATATAAAAATGTATATAAATATATATATATATATACATAATTTCCATTTCATCATTTTAAGGTTTGGTAACTACCAAAACTATTATCAACTTTGCATTCAATCATTCTTTCATTCACGAATCCCCATTGATGCTCATATGAGCAATTCAATTTTCTTAATTTAACCATAATAATTAATAAATTCCCATGCATAAAATTTTAAAGGAAATATTTAAAACAATTTTCATGATATTCATGTCTTTATTAATTTTAGGACTAAGCCTGCGTGGCCATGTATATGTGCAACAGCTAATACCATAATGTTGATAAAACATTATGATACGCCAGGTGCACTTTTTGACGCATAATGATAAATTGACATTATAATCAACATTTAAACCATCTATGTATGTGTATTTACATGGATTATACAACACTCGGTATTCACAAATTAAACACGTGGTTGAGAAAAACATCTCTAAATGAAAAATATTCATTTGCAGAATTAATTATGAAGTTATATATAATCCTGGATTAAATACATATACACTCATACATTAATTGTTCCAAAAAAATTTATACTTAGTAGGATAAATATACATATATATGCATGTTGGTATATCATAAGCCATAAACATTGGTTTAAGATAAATTCTCATTTCAATTTAGATTAGAATATCACAATAGGTTCGTAAAAAAAGTTTGTCAACAAAGAAATTAAATAACACTTTATCCTGACATATCAAATAAAAATAAACATAATTACCAAATAAAAATTTATGATCATAAGGTAGAAGAATTTATTTAATCAAAATCCCAATATAATTTTACAAATTATAATTATATGAAATATAATTTTTTTGATAAAGTTACTTTCACAAACATAAATCGGGAACACAAAAATGATTAAAATCTATATAATCTCGCTTATGAAAAAAATAGAATTTCACAGAATATAATTGAAAAATAATAAACCATTATAAGATTATAAATTTAGGATGGAAAAATAAGTTGACATATAATTTTTTTAAAGAAATCCCTTATATAGAACTAAATTTGATCATATCTTTGATAAAACAAACATAAACATGAATGCTTTAATTGAAGAAATTCATAAAATTAAAAATAGAACTGTGTGAAATAAGATAGAGGTCCCTTACTAAATTGTCATGCAGATCTATTCTTACTTCTCCTTGCCAAGCTACTTGTCGCTCAAAGTTTCCAAGCCAGGAAAAACCACGTATTCGAATTTTTTTATACAACCACCCTGCACCCCTATATTTATACACCCACCATGATAATATAATTGATTATATTTTTTTAAATTTGTGAGAATAGTTTATTGATTGGATGTACATATAATATATAAAAATCCATAACCGAATTAAAAGCATGGATTGAGTTGTTGCAACTAGAGATATGGATCAATTATATGATAATAATTTTATGGAAATGTTGAGATGGAAAAATGCAATTTAAGTCGGATGTTTACAAGTATATTTTTTTATGCTGATGACAGGTACTTAATAGAATCAATCAAGGATAGTCCAAACAGGAACCAAAAATTTCTTCACGAAGCATTCAACACCAGCCGTTCATAAAATTAATTCGTATTTACATCAAGCTCAACAAATAATTAAAAAAAATCAATAGGATTAGAGAAAATTGTCGATATGGACAAGATAAAGTACTAGTTATCTGTTTTTAGAAGATTTGGATAAAAAAATATATTTATATAATCAGTACCCACTTGAGGAAACCAGATGAAACATCAAAATTGCGGATCATTTTTATCCCAAATCTGGTTAAGAAGCTTCAACGTGAAGCAGATCGAGTGAGTGATGGACTTCGAACTCGGACTAGATGCGGATCACACTCAAACTTAACCCTAAAAAACAAATAAACAGTGATTCCATACCTGGTTTACATCTCTTCTCCGTGCAAAGCTCGATCGACCTCCAGGAACTCAGAATACCCATTCTCTCAGTCGACTCCGAAGATGAACCCAACATTTTTAACCTCACCGCGCAACTGCTCGAAGCTCCGTGAAACCTTCTGCGTCGGACTCCCCCAAAAAAACAAGCCTCAAATCCCCAAATCTCGATTTGAAGATTATTTTCTTCCATCCATTTTTTTATTCGTTTTATTTTTATTATTGTTATTATATACATATATATATATATATATATTAATCATATTAATATCGAAATTTCATAATATAATTTCTAAATTAATATAAATAATTTTAACGCTTAAAACATTATTTATTTAATTGAATACATGTATATATATATATTGTTTATTACATATTAATTTTAGTAATAATATTTAAATTAGTAATGTTTAAATTTATTTATTTTATTTATACATCAAAGGTCATTTTTATTTAAATTTTTAAAAGTAATAACGAATATTTTCCCTTTTTTTATAACGGTTGGATAAAACTCCCGAAATACCAATGTTTACGGGTCATTCAAACACTCAGAAGAAAAAAAATATCATAATGCTCATGCCACTGCTTTTCAAAAATGGTTTTATATGTTCCACTTATTCTTGGTTTCGTTGCTATTGTTCTTGCTATAACTTTTGTGCTTCTATCAGATCCAAGAGATGATAACTACTCGATCAGCATCGTTGTATTTCTAGGTGGTCTTCCAATTGTTTTATTATCGATAACATTGGGTTTAATGGGTTAGTTATTGTGTGTCAAGAATGTATTATGGTATTTGTATGAATAAAGTTCTCACTACTTATATATTTGCGTTTGGAAATTTATTTTATTGCATCTTGGAAACATTGGCAAAACCTAGGGCGTTACAACCAATTTCCCAGCCAGCCAATTATCAAACATACTAACCATGCCTAATCGCCAAAACTCGATATTCAAACCTAGAATTCCAATAGTAACCAAATATATCATGAAAATTTCATCCAATAATCAATATGAAACCTCCACCACGAGTAGGTTCATCCATTGTGAAATCTACCTTTATAATTTCCAAAAATTATCTCAAAATAGTTTTCACACCCTCAGACCATTGATTATGTACTCCCCAATATAGGATGACACCTATCCCCAGTCAATGATAACTACCTTATACGGATTTAATAATTTAGCATAGGTTTCCACTCATGATCCATGATCCTTACAACACAATAGACTCACCCATAGTACCTCACTCCATAGTTTTTAACTATCACGGTGTTCCACACTACCATAGTCCACTCACAACGGTGATCTCTCATAGGAAAATTGGAATTATAATGGATAAATATCTAGATCGACAACCTAACTTTGTGTCATGTGACATTTAAATTTAAACATTTCACGGGCTCCACATCATCCAAGTGGTAGTATTTTAATTTCATTGGTACCAACTATCTATATTTGAGGTAATATCATGATTCTCTATAATCACTCCATTAAATTTGGAACCTAGTAATTCCACCCAATTCATCTATCATCGCACTCACATCAATGTTCATAAAAAAACTCATCACTCACATGAGATGACCATCTAGATTCGACCTTGTTCATTACAATACCTAATTCATTTCACAAAATCATAACAGAAAATACATATCATGCATTTTTTATACATCATTCCACTAATTATAAATGGTTATTAATTACCTAACATTTTAGTGATAAGATATTTCTCTCACCCATTCTCAATAAAACATGAAAGGAATAACTCCCTTATTGGTTCAACATTCATAACAAGGACTCTCATAGAATACCATGATTTTTCACATACATGATTATAACCCACTAGTTATAATTCCTTAAATATAAATAAAATCCCATTAAGTAGCTTCAAGAAAGAGGTTTGGGATTTGAGGTGTCCCAAAATCCATCAAAACACATCATTACCTATCAAGGTCTTATACTACATATGAGTCCTAAGGAACCATTCAAACATCCCTAACTATACCAACCCCATACCTTATAGGTCTCCCATGAAATCAAAAAGTTCCTTATTTCATCCCCATGTCATTACTATATGATCCACTTGAATATCAATGAATAATATCAGTATCTCATATATTTTTCTCAAATATTGTCATTAATATGTCTTCTATGAAACCCAAGGTTGACCATGTATAACTGATCACTATTCTTACTACCACAAGCTCGATCTTCAGTCATTTAAACCCACATTCAACATATTTCAATTAAATTATCATTATTTTATTCATATTCTAATAGAGATATCACAACACCACTCTAATAAAAATTCATAAATTCTGTTGTTTTCAATTATACATAATCCACAAGAAGGCACATACCATAGTTTAATCTCTTTGTATAGATCAACTCATTATAGAATTAGTCATAAACCCTCAATCATAGGCTCACACATCTAATCAATATTCTAGAAAAGACTCACAAGCATGATGGTCACATATCCCATAAAAAAATATGTGTTATTATATGACCAATAAATGCCTTAATAAGATACATGAATGTACCAAACACCCAATCACATGTCACCAATGTTCTATTCCTATCATGTGAATCCCTTACCCATGCTTCCCATTCAAAAAGAATTAATATTTCTCGGATAACCATTCACTTCGGGCTACCCAAACATCCCAACCCATCATAATAATAAATAAACAAAGTGCCTTTTAATACTATTAACATGATTGACTCATCAAATAATCAATATTTTGATACATTCTAATCATCACCAGATTCTCTCATCCATTCTATAGGTTATACACTCTTGTAGGTCACATCCAATGAATGAATTCCCATGATTCGATCAAAATATCTATGAAAACTCATCTACCCTCACCCCCATCCTAAAGACCATGTCCAAATCAAGCACCCCATACCAATACTAACCACTCAAGGGTCATCATCATCATATCCATATACATATCGATGATGTATCTCTTCATAATGTGTATTATGTATGTTATTATGGTTAGTTTATCTTATTTAAGTAAATAACCACCAATATATAATTTAGGGACACAAAAAAATAAATTATTTTTTACATTTTAAATAATAAAATACCTCTGTCTTTCAAAAAAACCAGTTTCTAAAATGAATAAAATCATGTAAATTTAGAGTAAACATTCATTTTAAGTATGATGCCTAAATACATGCCTCTTTTCACCTCAAAAAGACTTATTTAATAAATAATAATCCATAACATTAAAATTTATCAGAAAAAAGTCCAAAATTAAAGTAAAAATATTGATTATAGTCCAAAATACCTAGAAAAATAGATTTCTAACCATATTGGTGTGGCCCTTATGACAACCCCTATCTTTTATACAAATTAATTCATGATTTATTACATATTAATAGACATTATACAACATAAAAGATCAATAATCTTAGTGTATTTGGGTAATTATTTACATTGCAGAATAAGCTAAATGGTTGATATATTAGAATTATTGAAAACATCCCAGACATGATCATACTTTTCCATCATTATTAAAACTAAATGGGATAAATTTTGGACATACATAAGAAGGGGTGAGCTATATAGCATAGTGAAGGGACTAAATAAAGAATCACATGAATAATGTATTACACATTAAACATTATTCAATTAAATGGGACATAAAATGGGTGAAATTCATAAAATCGAAGAATGAGTCATGATGTAGCATGATAACATAAAGGAAATATAGGAAATGTCGAAAAAATGTTAATCATGAAATCATAAACATGGGTAAAGGATAACTTCCAAGGAATAATAACTTGGTGAAAATGTACCATAATTTATTAGCTTCACTCCCTAATTTCATAAATTATATAGTGTGAAATTAAAATTGTAAAACCCCAAGTTTCCACAGTACTCTTCTCTTTGAATAAAACAGTAGCGTGTGTTGTATGCAACTTCAAGTTCTAACACTCCACAACCAGTCAAAGTAGCTGTTATGAATAGTAATACACACTTTTTAAAATTTTATATATTTTATCATACAAAATGGACTTCATTTTTGGATTTGGAATATCAAAATAATCTTAGGGTGAAATATTGGTACTTTTCTGATAACTTTCATATTTTGATGAATAGTGAAAGTTACTAAATATTAATATAAAAACAACTTTTTTAATAAAAATAATTAATAGTGATAAATTATGAATTTTAATGGTTTGGAAGTATAATTAGATAATATTTTTATTATTTAATCCAATGTTGGTCATTGGACATAATTTCACATTTAAACTGGACATAAGCAAGTGTCAATCTTTTGATAGTTATTATTTCTTAAAAACAAGCTTTTTGTTTTGACTTCGGGAATTAATTTTAAATTAATTTTGGACACTTATATGTTTTGAATTTAGAAAAATTTATTCCATATTTTTAATCAGGAGGTCCAAATTGTGTAAATAAATATCTTTTATTTTTATACATTTTGAATAATTACTTCTGTAAATATTTTATTTACCATGGTTAAAGGGTAAATCTGGTATATAAGGGTAAAAAAATAATATTATAATAATATTAAATTACCCTAAAACGTGTCCTAACCCTATTGGTTGATACATGTCCGACCATGGGAATATTTGGGTCGATTTTGGGACCCCATGAAGCCACTTGTAAGTGATAATGACACTTTATATTAATTAAGTTAAAGAAAATACAAAAATAACGTAAGCATATATCTTTTAGGAAAAAAAATTACATAGGGTTATATATGTTATATTTTGGACTATAAATATTTATTAGAAAGATAAAAATATTTCTGACATAATGGGTTTTATTTATAATTTTTAGGCATTGAATAATTAAATTTATTTATGATACAATAATGATGCAGTATTTTCTTTATTAATGAAAGAATCAAATAATTGGTATTGTAAATGTTAAAATAAATATATTATGAAAGTTTTGAAGACATCCAAAAAATTTATTGGTTAATATTAAATAAATTTGGTCCGAATTGATAATGTTTTTAAGACTTTAATAAAAAAATTATTAAATAGTGTCAAAATTGACATAAAAGAGTTTTTAAAGAAAATATTATATTATTAATTGATATTATATTCCTAAAAATATAATGTTCAGCCAAATGACTTAGATAAGGATATATATATTAATAATGAACCACTTGGGGTTCTATTGGCTTATTATAGTAAGTTTTTTAACCATATATTATAAAAATACAAAGAGACATGGTAAATGTCAAACTATTTAATTAAGAGTTAAATATAAATGATAAGGTTAATATAGTGACCCAAACCTATCTAAAATATTTTTGTTGAAATTATTTAGTCCCATCCCCAACTTATCCTCTAAATAAGTCACTTTGGAGTCATTATAAATGGAATATGAATTTATTATAAAATAATATTTTATGTTTTTTCTAAGGTTCCCATAACCCCTATTATAAAAGGGCACTCCCCCTTCTCTCTAATTCACACCTTCAAAGCCATTTGGCTCGGCCATCCTCTGCCCAAATATCCTTAAAAATTCCATGACTTCATCCTAGAGGCCTTCCTTTAGTCAGAAAGCCAACTTAATAAGCCCTTTTGATCAAATCAAAAGGAAGAACTTGAAGAAGAGGTAATGATTTCACCACCCTCTTTCAAGTTCCTTTCTTCTTCCACTTCCTTTTTATTTGTTGTTTCCATTCTAAAATAATAAATCTGGTATATTATATATACTATGATGTTATTATAAATATTTTAAAACAATATTCCGTATTCTATCCATCCTTTGAATGACATGTCACCCTAAGTGCGTACGTACGGCTTACCGTCTCCACGTCGTGGTGTAATTGTTATTCAAAACATTATTATTTGGAAGGATATGATAATGATGTGTAATTGATGTAAATAATAAATATAACATGATAATGATTCTTTATATATGATATACCATATAATTATATATTATTTTAATATCAAAAGAATGATATTGTCGCTCATGCGTACGTACGGACAACCGTCTCCACGAACACGATGAGATTCATTCCCCATCATATCCATTCAAGTATAAATCTCATTTGATGATTAAAAATAATTTTTAAGGAATTTATATAATTCTATATATTAATAAGATAAAACCTATGCATAACAATCACAGCTTATGTAACAAAACATATAAAAGAAAACAGGTATGTTAACACCCAAAACGACTTTAATACTAAGATATTATTAACAAAGAAATGTTAAAAGATCATATTTGATATCATATTAATGTATATGATTCTTGTATAATTTAATAACAATTATTTCACTATTATACAAGAGGTTAACCTACCCTCGACCTAGGAAAAGTACAAGGTAATGGTTTATTTCGCAATCTCTACATTATCCGAGGTTGTTTATACGTAATTATCTACTGAGACCACTTTATCATCCACATCCATGTTTCTTAAAAATGTATTTCAAATAATTCATACTATTTAATAGACTATGGGTTAAAGTCATTTATACCCTTTTTGACTTTTTATAAGATGTTTATACAGGAATCTTTCCATCGTTTTCCAAACATGGTCCTTTTTAACCTTTTCGACAGAATTAAGGTAAGAATGTCTTTTTTAACTTATACGGTAGGTGCGGCTATTTTCCGCCATTATAAAATCGTCGAAGATTTCTTTATATAATTAGAATAATATTTTCAAATTAAATGTTTTATTTTATAATTATGTGTCTATTAAAATATTTAAAAAAAGAGATATTTCTCTCAAATAGTTTTGATTTCATCTATGTCAACATCTTTTGATGGATTTTAGGTTTATTTGAAGTTGATTTATTATGATACAAAACTCCCATATTTTATTGAAGTTTTTGTTATATGTTTGACTATGGATGTGTTATTTTTAAACCATTCATGGTTTAGGGAGAAGGTATTAAAATTTTGTATGCTAGTTTTAATACGAATGTTTATATTATGTTTAAACCTGTTCATATGAGGAATGCATTGGACTTAATAAGTGACGGGTGGAGCCCGCTATAGCTCCTAGATTCACCCGTAGGTCTCATGAGACAAAATAGTTTCTTGGCACAAGGCAATGAAAAAATTTTATTTGTAGTCTTGGCATAAGGCCTTGACTATGTGATTATGATAGTCTGGAATTATGCATTCCATCATTATAAAAGTGGTTATTGATATTTCATGTGATTATCCGACTAGTAGAATATCCATGTGACTAAGTAAATGGAATTATTTCATTTTATTTTTTCCATATTATTATGATGTTCATGTTTAAAAGACTTTTGTTTTAGTTATACATTTCCTTAAATGTTTATTCTTATTTATGAAAAGTTCCGCTATATTGTTATCCTTACTGAGAATCTGCACTCACCCCTTTCTATGATTTATTTTTTCCAGGATGTGAAGAAGTATTTTATGACTGACCTGCAGGGATAGTCTGAGGGGATATGAGTGTTCACTATGGAGACTATGTTGTTTTAGTTTTTCACATTATGATGTAATGTAAGACTTATGAATGTATCTAGTGTTTCCAAAGATACTAAACTAATCGATCTTTCGATACTTGATCTTTTGTGACCGTGAAAATGTTATGTAATAATGCGCCAACTATGGGTAACTAGGTTCGAGGGGTTACAAAAATATTACTAATTCATTACAGAACTATATATTTCTATCCACACACCTCACTTTAATATCCTAATCATTCATCAATGTTCCATATAGATCATATAATATAAGTATTTCTATCATTAGTTATAAAAATTATATAAATAAGGGTGGGTTACATACATGTTATTTGAAAATAAATGACTTATAGTTACATCTAGTTTAATACTGTTGAGTGGAAATGGGGGTGGATATTCACTACACAATCCTTCTGCATGAAAAATCACTATGAAATTTCTACAGCATAATGACAATACTTAAATATTCATAAAATGTTTTAATGAGAGGGAAAGGTGCCCTAGTCCTTTTAATATAAAAATAAAGGTATTAGGAATGAATAAAAACATATCCCAATATTAAGAATGGAGAAAAAATGCTATAAAATGAACAAGATGCTAGATTAAAGAGAATAAGGAATGGATCCCAGACTAAATTTTGACATAGTAACGAAATTGGTAAATTATATATTTAGATTTTATAAATTAAATATCATTATTATGAAATATTATTTACGATATATGGACCTTTATTAAGTTATTAAACCATAACAAATTAACATTCAAAATGCTAAAAAAATGTGCATAAGAAGAAAAGAAGAGAGAGGGATTCATTAAATTGAGAGGGTGATTTCAAAATTATTAAAGGCAATTCTTAAGATAATTAGGGAAGCTTGGGAGGAATATATTGAGGGTAAGGAAGATTAATAATGTGATACATGATTTTTAGTGAAGGGTAATGGGATTATGTGAGGTCTTATAATGGAAAATAGAGGGTAATTATTTATTATTTCTCAAACATGGTTTTGGAATATATATAATAATGTAGTAAAAATCCAAAAAACATCATATGGTTTTTCAATGTTTTCTTTAACATATAATTGTTTTTTATTATTTTATAATTCCGTGATACTTACTCAATAAACTATTGCCATTGTTGATGTAGAACTGAGTCAGGTTTATAAAGAATTGATTTTATGAACTTAAAATATAATATAGGTTTTGGAGAATTCAAAAAGGATACATAAAAATACATAATGACCAAAAAAACATCATTTTAAGGTGTAAACATTTATTTGTTCTTAGACACCATTTATAGAATTTATTACATTAATTATCAGTCATTTTGATGTCATAATACACACCGTATATTTATATCATATTTAATTTCAATCCAAAAAATATATTACCTAAGAAAATTATGAAAAATTCACTTTTGGATAATTTAAAAACTTTTCATTTAAAAATAATATTAATTTTTCAAAATAATTATTTTAACAATGATAATTTTAACTTCTAAAACAATTATTGACATTTATTGGGAAATAATGGTCTTTTGACGGTAACTTTTATCAAAACATTATTTAAATTACATTTTAATTCATAGTAATCATATTATCATTTATATTTAGTAAATTTTTGGTAACTGTTTTATTATTATTGATATATTCTTTATTTTTAAAATTCATGAATTTATCAAAAATGATTGTCTAAATTGAAATTTCATATTACAAAAATACAATTTTTGTTTTATTGTGTTCAAATTAAAATTGTTTACAATGTAATGAAAATAATAAGTAAATATATTCATTGTTATGTAAAATATAAATATTCATATTATTTGGGTTGTGATATAGAAAATTATTATACCAGAAAATACCCTTAGGTTAAGGTGAGGGATGGTGAGATATTCATGGGGTAGTTTGACATATATTGTTTGTATTGTGATCTCTATAAGTTAAAACTTCCACCATAAATGGTGTCACTAGTGCTTTAGTTGATGAATATAATATTTGGGCTTTTACAATGTAAAATACCAGTACTACAATATCCTTTGGAATCTCTAATAAGTGGGCATCATAGGGTATGATCCTACTGGTCAAGGTCATTGATTCTTTTGTCCATGTCAATTAGATTTAACATTACCCTATATTTATACTAATCATATGATCATTATTAAATGAATAATTTTCTTAATGATTATTATGATGAATGTAATTTTAAATCCAATAGGATAAAATATTTCCAAAAGTGCATATTTTTTCGATAACTATGATACATAACTTGAGATTTACATCAATCACAAAGGAAATTTTATTTTAAAAAGATTGGGTTGTTACAATATTATGCACTTTAGAAATTTTAACGTCAAAAAATTCATTCTAAACACTAAAATAGATGAGGTTATATTTGAATTATCACATCCTGTAGATCCCATGTTACTTCTTCAAATTTTTGTTTCTCTATAGCACTTTGACCTAGTGCATTTTCATTTTTTGTAAAAATGAATTATCTATGATCTAATATCTTCACCTACAGCTCCCCATTGAAAGTAAATTCTCCCTTGGTACAACCTCTAATTTGAACACTTGTGTGGGGTCTGGTATATAAATTATTAATGGGGTAACATGGACTACATCATGTTCATGAGAGAGGATAGGTGGGACTACAAGCCAAATGGACAATACTTCAATGTGATCAAGGATCTCAAAGGGACTGATGTATCTTGGACTAGGAATTACCTTATTACCAAATCACAAGACTTTATTCCATGTAGATAGTTATATGAATAAATTATCTATATCATAAAACTCTAGGTCTCATTATTGATTTCTAGCATAGCTCTTCTATCGACATTGAGAAACTTTGATGTGTTGCTGAATGGTCTTGATCGTTTTCATCATTTCCTCATCTATTTTAGGAACAAGAAGTATTTATACTTCCATTTCATCCCAGAATGAATGTGTTATACATCTAAAACTATTAATGGATTCATATGGATCTATTATGATGCATGAGTGTAAAGTTTTATTGTATGAGAATTTGACCAGAGGAAGATATTTATCATATCCTCCTTTTTTGTCCATTGAGAGTGATCTCAACATTTCCTAGAGTGTCGGAATAGTCCACACATATTGGATATCATTTTGAGGGTGATAATATTTGATAATATTCAATTTACTATTTGGATAATGTTGTATACTCTTCCAAAAAATGGAGGTAAATCTTTGTTATTGATCATATACAATCAATTGTGTTGTTCGATGTAGCCTCACGAATTATTGAATGTATATACTTATATGGTTATCAGGTGATAATACCTCTTGAATTGAAATGAAGTGATATATTATTGTAAAACATTCCACCATAAACCATATAGAATTATTTTCTCCTGATTACTTCAAAAGACTAGTGACAATTCCCATCGTTATTCCTTCCCATTTCCATATAGGTATGTGTAATGGTTGCATCATCCCCATGTATTTTTTCCATTCATCCTTCAGTTTCAAACATATAAGACACCTTGATGTATATTACATGATATACTTCTTCATATTATCCCACAAATAGATATCTCATATGTGTCAATACACCTTTGTGCACCCTGGATGGTTGGAGAAGGTTGAGCTTTGTGCATCATCCAACAACTCCTTCTTTAACTGAAAATTTGATGGGACACATAGTCACAATAGAAATCATACAACTCTTTTTCCATTAATTTTGAACTCCATTGATTTACTATTTCATATAGCGTCCAAGTTCTTCTAAATTTTCACATCCTCTCTTTTATCATCATCTATATTCCTAATAAGGGATGGTTGAGAAATCATTTGTGAACAAATTTATAGTGTTCCTTCCTTTATGATTCCCAAGTCCATCCATTCCAAGTTTAAGATGATCAGATCCTTCTCTATTTTCATCAATGATAAATTTTATGGATCCTTTCTACATAAATTATATAACAACATTTTATAAGAATATATTGGATTGAAAAATCATTATATTTAATCATCTATAACCATCTTCATTGGAACATATTTATCTATTTATATGAAAATATATATAGGAGGATCTTATGATCTGTATATATCTCACAGAGTTCCCTAAATAGATAATGACGTAACATTTTCATTGCATAGATCACTACATCCAACTCCATATATTACATTGGGTAGTTCTATTCATGATCATTCAATTTCATTGAGGCATAGGATGTAACTTTGTCATTCTACTTTAACTCACTACCTAAGGCCTTCTTCAAATCATCACTGTACAACATGAAAAGTTCCCCATTTGTGGATTGCATTAGTACATGTGTCATGATAAGAATCTTTTTGAACTTCTTAATTATCTATTCAAAATCATTAAACCAAAAAAAATGTGAAACCCCTCGGAATTATTTTGGTTAGAGGGGTTGAAAATCATTATTAATTTGTAATAAATCATTGATAATACCCATCTAATCAAGAAAAATTATGTATATATATCACAGATGTCACCCTCATGGATCTTTTAGTTTCTTTTTTCTTCAAAGGATCTGATGATTTTCCTTTGTTAGAAATGGCATTCCCTATGAATGTTTCATGGTATATTTATGAGTTCAATTAAAAACATATCCACTCATGAGGGAGGCTAGGATATTATTTAGAAAACACATCATTATAATCCCTAAAATGGGCATTTCCTCAAATATGATATTTTCCTTATTATTCATCACTTTCACATGATATGCATACTCATAGGGAAATAATATCAATGATTGAGATTTGGATACCAATGAAGATTAATCCTCCTTCTTTAACTTGTTTATAATAAAAGCATGATTAATGGTATGGAGGTTAAATTATTTCTACTAGAATTTTATGTTAAATTTATGAGAGAATAAACATTCCATAACTAGGATAAAATCTACTTCCAAAAAAGGTACATTGATGATATTTTAAAGAATAACATTAATAAAAACTTCAAAATGTTATATAATATTCATATATGTTTTCCCAAATGATATAAAATCATTTCAGTTGGTGATATGATGCTATTATAAAACATAAAAGATATGTAAATTTGGAATGAATTGATATACAGCATGAAAAATAGAATTTTGAAGTAGTGGTTACATTTACACTAGTCCTCAGAATCCATCTCATCATAAGAATTTCTTTATTCCCTTAGGCATTGAGATTTCGGATGCTTTTCATGCTATTCATCCATTGGAATAGAGTACTGGTTTGGATAATTCCCATATTCTCTAAATTTACAACACATAACTGTATATGTTTCCTAATATTGAACTTTACTTCCATCCATAACGTAATTCATTTTTCCACGAAAATTGGACAATTTATTCCTTATCTTTCCACACTTCAATCATCTCATAGTTCCTCTATGAAATTTCTTTGCCGCCTCTTTCCATATTTATTCACAATGGAAATTTTACATTATTTTCGTTATAACCATTATTAGATGAACTTACTAAAAATGGAATCCTCCAATTATTTTATTTCCATATACATTCAAATATATTCCTGATTTTAATCACGTTTTATTATAGAAGGTTTGGAATAATCACAATATGTATCACATAATATCCCATCATGTTAGGTATCTCATTTGGGAAGTCATCCCATTTCTATTCACATTGGTTTTTTATTTGGTTCCTCCTATTTCCATCCATTAACATTATTAAAGGAATAACTAGGGATGAGTAATTTTAAAAATCTCAAAACACAAACATGAATCCAAAAAAAAAATTGGGATCACATAAATATTTCACGTATATCCATAACATAGGAATTTATAGGCATCATTAAATGTTATCAATGATCAATTTACTTACATAGACTCTTATGTGAATTTGTTTTACCTTAATAATGTTTCATAATGATCTCGTAAATTTACCAAATCATATCCCCTACGAGTGTCAAAACTATGGTGCAAAATGTCATGTTTTAATGCACCATGTGATGATCAAGTCTAGATCAATGTTCCCTTTTCAGGATTATTACCCCTAGGTGCCTCTTTCCACCGCCACATCCACAAATAGTATATGGAAATTGATTCATTTTATTGTAAATATACTACTCTATATACAATACCAAATTATTTGGATTTTATCGTACATATATTCTTATCCATAAGGATTTCTCTAGAGTTTTCTAATCTAAATCCCATAATTAACTAAAATTTCCTCTGATTCCAACTAAGAACACCTGTTTCGTTATTATGTGTTAATTCAGAATTTATTACATAGGAGTACGCATAATAATACCCTTATGATCAATAATTTTAATGTATTTGGGTAATTAGATACAATACATAACTACTTAAACAGGGGGTACATCCACTTTTCTAAAAAATTATTTTATATGCTCATGAATTTCCATTATTCATAACGATATGCGGGATATCCAAGGGAAATACATAAAACAGGGGTGATACATATAGTCTATAAAGGGAATAAAAAATAATAACATGAAAATATTAATACATGTTACACATTAGGAATTTAAATGCTATATAAAAGGTGTGAGAATCATATTTTTCATTGGAATTGAAAATATGATCACAAATGTTGTTAAAAATGGTATTATAGTTTAATTATGTGGGATTGATGTATATAAAATCATTATTTCTCAATTTCACCATTCATGATTATAATTGATAGAAAATCCAATGGTTATCTTATCCATAACTTGGTAAAAACCATCTTTCCATAGGCATGCTAGCAGTTAAGATCTGAGACCCAATGGCACTTAGGAACTCACAATGGTCAAGAGGATGGGAGTTTGGTCTCATTTCATAATTTGGAAGGAATTTTTTCCTACTTAGAGATTCTATTATAGATTTATGATATGTTTGATAATCTCTTCAAAATCATGGTACATGACCAATTACCCTAACAAAATGATCAAGTGTTGAACCATTCTATTTGCGAATGAGTGTATTGATTAAGGAGTGCATCTGCTTGTATCTAAGTTTCTTCATCCTTTTACCCTTAATTGGTAGATTCTTATACTTTGAATCCATATAGTCAGTCACTCTGGGGGTTTTTGTCTTCCTAGGATGTAGTTAATATTATGAGGTTTGGATTGAACCTTATGATGTGTCCTATGTATCATGATTCTAGTAGGAATAAAATCTTACATAGTTTGTTAAAACCAATTATTTTAATGTCAACTATAAATTATATATATGAGGGAATATTGGAACCAGGTATTGATGTTGATCCTCAAGGACACATCCTACACATCCTGATTATAGCAGGAAAATGAGTCATCATAGTCCAATCATTCCCTTTGGGATTATCCTGAGGTAGATACCCTTATATTTCCGAATTCATATCATGCCACTGATCGGGGATTATACCGTAAGGTTTCACTAGCTAGTGGAGATTTCTGATGTGAAAAATATGTTCATTGAAATTCCCAAAGCCCAAGTGATTCAATATAATTGTAAGAAACAAATGGTAGTAAGTAATCAATGTCACTGCATACAGATGGAAGACTCATGCATTGGGGCATGCCTATGTTTGTTTGATATTGATCTCAAGACTTAGAAAGGATTCCTCTATATGCTATTTTTGGTAGTAATTAGAGTTCCCATTGTTTAGTTTCCCTCTCAATCCACTGGGGGATGTAGAAGAATTATCATTCCATTAGATGGATTAGGTTCCAATGGTTGGAATGTCGAAGACATGGGGGACTTACACCAAGGTGGATTCACATTGGATTTCGGCCCATAGGTAGGTTTCCAATGAATACTAGTTATAGAAAGAATTATATTTTCCCTTAATTTGTTGGTCAGGGATTACACATTGAGGATTCACTTATAGATCTGATGGACAAGGTTATCATGTCCCAAGACATCTACTTCACATGGCTTGATTATCTACCAGACATGTCTGACTGTATTCCTAGAAAATATGATGATGTTTGGAATTGTCCTTTATCATTGTATACATGTATAAATTATATGCAATGATCTAATTGACATATATAGAGGACGTCTCATAACCTGAATGACATGTCCACAAACCATCACATGATATGGATGAGTTATCTGGTTCATGTTTCATAACTTGAATGACATGTCTAGAGACCATCACATTATATAGATGACATTTCTAGAGGATGTCACATGATCAAGGCTAGAATGTCTGGATGCTTCCACATGATCATGGTGATTTTTCTAGAGGGAATCACATGATCAATGTCATTATGTCCTAGATTCATGATGAGAACTAGTTAATATGTCAGGGTCTCATTGTGATACTAAGCTGACTTTCCCTAGTTTCGACACATCACTTTGGGTGGAATGTCTTTAGTGAATCACAATGTTTGACTGGAAATCCCCGAGGACTTTTCTAGAATTGGGTGGCATGCTTGGAGGGAATCATGTGATATTCCCAACATATGTAAGGAACATCACTTGATCTATATATTTTTTCGATGGGTCATCACATGATTTGGGCAGTATTTCCCTATTTTGTCGCATGATATGAGATAGTTCTGAAAAGTGTATGAGGATCAATGGATATTTCTTTTCATAAGTATCCAATATTTAAATAGTATTTTATTCTTGTTTTTATTTCATATGTGGATTTGGTTTTTCTAGCTTTATTTTATTTTAGGTTTAATGCGACCCAACTAACATGTGGGATTTCCTTCACACAATCTAACTGACATTCCATAAGTCCTTCCCATGATATATAAATTGATCATTTAAAGCACCAATGAACGAAATCTGATCCCTCAGTAAATTACCTAGATTTGACCCGGTGGAAGAAATTTTTGATCATGTAAATGTTCAATCCAAAAATTCATCTCATGAGCTCCCATGTGAGATCGATCATTGATAAAAATAATAATTCAAGGGGAGGGATTTATAGGTCTTTCCACCCCAGTTATACACCACATTTCATGGTGCATATGTCACATATTTGGGATGGATTAGATAGATGTTTTTAGTATCATGATCTTAAAAAGATCTTATTGTGGGTTATCCATAGCAGCACTAGATAACAAGTACATGAGAATATTTATCCATTTCCATTCTTATCAGACCCATGTTGATCAAAGGGGTTTTTACTAACTGTGTGGATATGTCAAGAATATTCCAAAAGGTCAAAATTATTTTTCTAGGGGACTTCACGAGAAAAATATGTCCATGAACATGATATTGGATGATTAAAGAATAATTTTCTAAGGTCCTATATAGGAAAAATGAAGACATGTTCAGGGGTGGTGATTATAAGTCGAGGGGTCCTGGGAGATCACTTCGGATTATCAAGAAATCCTTCAAGATATCTGGTAATCATGTCTAAAGGACATTCTGAGACCATGAGGACTCATTGAGAGGGACTCACATGATCAATGGTAATCAACTTGAGCCTACAACCCCTTTTGAAATAAGATCAGTTCATCCAATATTTTTAAGATGCTTCCACATTTTCCCCTTGTTATTTCGTTTTTTATTCGACAATGTATTTTGATTTCATGAAGTTGTGTGATAATTGTAAAAGACAATCACTCCCCTTATCTATAATGCATTGTGTGACCAATAATGGGCCTCATTGTGTTATAGAGCAATTAACATAGAAACCCAAAATTTTATCTATGAAGTTGAAAGGGTTAGCATAGAATTTACTGGAAATTATTGAGAGCCTTTGTATTATGAAAGTTAAATGAAAATAGTCTCTTGCGTGACAAGGTGGACATATCACAAGGGATTTAATATTTCTTCTAAAATGTATGAGTTTTTTATAAGATGATCAAAGTCTTCATAAAGCCTCCATATTTTTCATATTTCTCCTTTTATTATACAATGGATTTGAATGATTACCAGGATCCACCTGTTTGAAAATTTCCATGGTGCGCATGAACTCATCTAAAATTCTATTAACGATCATCAAGTCTCTTAGATTCCTTCACAAGAACAATAAGGTTTATCAAAGGGGATTTTAATTATAACATGTAGATCATTTGTGGAACATGACCGATTTTCTTCACCTTATGAAGGAAAGTATATGGTGTGTCCTTTGGGAGTTTATGTGATATATGTGATGTTGGACTCATTTTAATCCATCATTTTTAGAGAAAATAATACCCATGATTTGATTATTTCTTCCCTTTTAGTTTTTTCAACATTCATTTTCCAGGAATCAACTAATGACCCCATAGGAGTGATGTCCATGGGAAATTTTCATAGTTATATGGAAATTAAATTCCCACCTATTTCTTAGGGGACTTTGCTAATCTGTTTTATGGGAGATGTTTGGTTTTCTGGGTGACTGTTGGAATTCTGTGGAGTTCTCTAAAAATAAGGGAATGGAGGGATGGGAATTCACCAACTACTCCAACTCTCTGAAGAACATTTGATATTATTCATTCCCATGATCACATCACAATAAATTCTTCAAGAACTGATTGTGATACCTATTCACAAGACTGTTTTGCGTGAACTTATTTCATGAGATCTATTTGTGAGAACTTCATTTCCTTTTAACTTGTTCAAATAAACCTTGAATCTATCTTCTATAATTTCTTGAAAATTAGCGATATGTTTATCAAGTCATTTTTGTTTGATATGTCTGCTCAACCACATGATCACTTGACTATTATGCAGTTCATTTGACTATGTCAGGGTAAGGAAATGAGGAGTATTATGAAAGGTTGTGTGATCATGATATAATCTATGATTTATGTAGTCTGTGATATCTTCATAGGTCATACGGTCCACAAGACCTATATGTAGTATCAAATCCCTTTATGGTTTAAGTAATGCGTACTATGTTACCTATATCATACATCTCTTTTGATGGGATTTCTTGCTCATAGTACTTATACATATTTATTTGGTACAGATGGATTCCAGTTACCATCATAGTTCCCAAAATAATTCAAAGAAATTGGATATAATAGTGATGGATCACTGTAATACTATCGTATCAAGTGTGGATGCAAACCGTCATTGTGTGGTCAAGTCATCACATATATGTATGATAAACCTGATGGGAGTGATCCTTAGGGAATATACCCTTTTAAATTTATTTCTCCTCTATGGGTTAATTCTTACCAATGTTTATTACATCATTTCATTGAATTCAATCACCATACCTCCTACTTGGAGTCTAAAAACTTATTATACCTTTTAGGAAAAAATATACAAGATAGTAAATTTCATTACTAAGGGAGTACACCCAGATAGTCATATAATACTATTTATAAACACCGATATTGATTAGAATCATCAAGAACCTGATTCAGATATCCATATATACCATTCAATAATGCAAATTTCTATCATCATCTAGAGGTTTGGGTCATTTCCCAACTAGAACTTTTGACCAAGGGATGTTTTAGAATTCACTGGGGTTGGCCCTTTGGGGTGTAGTGTATTACATATGAATTTTTCATGGAGAAGAAGATATTCAGGATGTATGAGACCATATGGTTCCCACAAACCATTTCTTAATGTAATAAAGGATAGATGTCAGTCTTCTTTAGTCACTACAGTCTAGAAACGAACACTTTATAACTTATTCCCAGTGATTTGGGTATTATTCTCTGTGATGTTAAGTAGATTTTTAGAACAACCATTTTGGTAGTGATGTATAATGATTTTTTACCTCCACTACCTAAGAGGTAAAATATATATGGGACCTCTCATCTTGCGTAGGAGTTGACTGGGTTTCCCCAAAAGTCCCTCAAAAAGGAACATGTTCCTGGTGAAGAATTCTCATTCAAGGAATGGTCCCAATACTTCCTCAGGAATGTTATTTCTAATCCAGAATCCAAGAATACAGAGGCCCTCACTACTAAGTAATCTCTTATTGATGAAGGAACCTATTGTCACATAGTTTAAGAACATAAATTTTCCATCTTGGGATGCAATGATATCTGCAATACTGACCAGACCTTACCACTGGTCTGTTTCCATGCTACGTACCCAAGTGGGTATTTACTCCCGATAAAGGAAATTACTGGAGTTAGATACTCCACTTTCTTGAGGAAACCACTATGGCAGGAGGGCTTCATATCAGGTTATCCATCCCTGTTATGGTCAAAATGCATCAAATCCTATAATGTATTTATATAGGTAGAGGCCGATATTGAATTTCGTGCCCCTATTTAGTGTTATGTGGTTGGATGGGGGCTCATTTAGGAGGTTATAAGTGCATATCCATCCAAAACATTCCCAATATCAATTTCAAACCATTCTTACAACACATCAGTGGGGTAAAAATAGTTTTACTATAGGATTTGGAGGTCAATACCTTCATGGGATGTTATGAACACTTCTCCATCCAACCCTATGGGACATTTACCACTATTATAATGGTTGATTGTGGTGATTCCATCCATGTTCCTCATTCCTACAATATTTCACTTCATGAGGGAATCATATCTTCCCACTTTAAATGGACTATCATATGTATATGGTATATATGTTTTCATTTTATATGTTAATTTTGGAGTATTATTTCAATATTCACTCCTCTTATTCACATTCTCTCTTAGAATCATCTAATAGTGGATGGCATGTTTTCAATGACTCTTACCCTGGAGGGAGACTCAGTATAAGATATACCCCCATACCCACAAAGAAGATACTGGATTATCCTGTTTTTTCTAAAATGTGCAAGTCCCCACTAAGCCCACTGGAAGGAGCATGCTTCTTCCCTCGAGGATGTGGGTGAGCATTATTTTACTTTAAAAGAACCCTTGATATGAAGCTCATCCCATCCTAAAGTAGATATGAATGATGTGCCTACCCGGCTAGGCCCATTTCATAGTGTAGATATTCTAGTGGTCATTCTATTTGATCTGATATAAGAAAATAAACATTTCTATAGATATTTACATAGACAGATATTCTACTACTAATTTATCCTTGATGTTGGTGTTTTTCAGAGAAGTTTAATATTTCTTCTAAAACCGGACACATTGTTCACTTTGTGTAATGTCACCAAACATCTCTTTTTTTCTTATATCCCTCAAGGGTGGTGAGAAAATAACATCCTCTCGGGAAAAATCAAAGGCTCCACTAAGTTTCTTGTCACAAGACGATGTTTCCTCCCGACTGGAGGATGAGTTGGGGGAATAGATGATTCCATAGATTCAATCGAGAATGGTATGTTTCTAGAATTAGCCATATCAGTTGGTTATGTAGTGATATAATGTAATTTTTCCTTTGACTGGTACACCCTTATTTCCCCCTATTGCAGTTCCTTCACCCCAGATTTCATAGGTTCAGGTCCCTTATTCCTTGCGGATACACTAATTGAGTCTACCAACATCATGGTTTTCTCCCTTCCCACTTCATTTATGATTATTAGAATGAATCCCTCACATAGAGACTTAGTATAATAATATATTCCAATTACTCAGATGGGGATGGTTTAAGGTCTTGAGTCTTCATCACTCTACATGTTGATATGGAATCAATTATGGAGGTATATCTAGAATGTGGTTTTGGAGGCTCATTTGGAGGGGTTGAAGGGCCATCTGGATCACCTTCCATTCAAGTTTAACAACCTTGGTTATAAGGGTTTTGATTGTTCCTCCCCTCATGCTTGACTGGAGGAGGTGATCTCTTGAGGGAGAAAATGATGTACCTTGAATTAATGGTAGCATTAGAAAATTCTTCCTTTTCAGTAACATAATTTGTTGATGTGGAATTAAATGAAGTTTCACGATGTGTGGTTGAGAAAAATACTCATCAGGGCATGGTTAGTGATGGGAAGGTTGAAATTTACCATCTCTAGTATAAAATTATCCCCCTTCAAGAAGTTATATCCTAGTTTTAGTATACACATTAGATGTTTGTGAAATTTTACTAGAGAAATAGGGTCTCTTTGACATGGAGGAGAAGTTTATGTTTGACATTGTTACCAGGGTGGAGGACATACAGTAGATTGTGGAGGAAGAAAGAAAATATTTTGGTTTATTGAACTAATCCATTAACACCATATATAAAAAGTATATAGATCTCGAGGACTCCTCTAAATGCATTCTATGACAAGCTTGTAATTTAATGACTTTTACTGTATTTGAATATTCATGGGAGACTCTGGTATGTAGAGATTTCTACTTATTCTTTTAATTAATAAATAGGTCCCCTGAACCTTATATTTATTTTTCTAGTTGTCTTTTATTTATCATTTCATGATATCTCATTGATATGATGTTTCATAGATCATCAATGATACATGCCCTTTGTATAATATCAAGTAAACCTAATTTTTTGGATTTGAAAGTTAAATAAAAACTTATTCTTCTCAAGAAATTATCATGAATTCCCCGAAAACATGATATTCATCATTTAATTATCATATTCAATTTTCTTGATATAACAAGATACAAAAAAGTATAAATTGGAAAGGAAATATGTGTTTCAAGGAGAATGCTCAATCTTTGGATAAATTTAGTGGACATAGGGAGAATAGATTAATTTGTTCAAAGGATATATGGTGGGAACCATAATAATTATATCCTTTTGTTTTATATTGAATAAATTTTTCTTATTCTTAATAAATGGTATGACATAACAGGCACGATCTTTATTTTTACTCTGGACACTCTCTTGTAGTTTTTTTTGACCTGAAAAGTTTTTTTACTTTTTCAGTTCTTTCAATGTAAATCATTGTTGTGATATAGTATAATTTCTTTTATCCTTGATCATTTAATGTTCTAGTATATAATCTTTTATATTAGACCAAATTCAATGGTAATTATCTCTTTGTGAAGTAGTGTTCTTCATGCAGTTTAATGCCATGAGGTAAGGATATCTGCCATTATTTTTAACACCATGTAATAAAGATGTTGATTTGATACATTGTTTAAAATTATCTCTATCATGACATAAAATACTATGTAGTTTAAATTCATTATTATAGTACATAATTAGTGAATATATAATATTGTTCACACATACCGGGTATGACCCAAAACACTCTAGGGTGCTATGTTCTGGTAGGGTGCTGTCAGTGCTCATGAGGATTGATGTTTACTTATTTCAATGATAATATGACTCTTGTTGGTAGGTCAATACTTTTTTTCATCGATATCATAATCAAAAAATGGTTCCCCAGTATTTCCCATGGGCCATGGCTGATTTATGGGTCTCTCTTTAGATCAGGGTCAAAACATTAAGGATTTCGAGTCAACTTCAATAGTTGAAAAATGGGAGGAGTTAGTCACAACCCAAAAGTTTGATTCAACGTATATTGGATGGGGAATAAATGCTAGGAATTAACCACAACACCTTGAGGTGTCATGTCCTACCGTGGGGTTACCAGGACTCATGAAAAATGTAGTTCTTTTGGACAAATGAGGTTATGCCATTATTTTGTGGTTTAAAACCCATATGTGTTAGTAGCATGGACCAGAAAAGATAATCCCTGATATTTTCAAGGGGCCATGTAAGATTCATGATGACTGAAATATCTAGGAGATGAAGTAGGGTATGGAGAAACGGTCTCTCCATGAAGGTCTCTATCACCCTAAGGTAGTTTAGATTTTAAATTATGAATCTTGGGTCCTACACCGTGAGGTTTCAGATCACATGTTGTAGGCAATGAAAAGGTTTGGGAATAGATTTTCTAATTCCTTATTTGAGAAAGGGTAAATAAATTGAAATAACATTGAGGATATTTAGTATTATTGAATAGTTTGGTTATGGGAACTTTAAATCTTGGTCCAAAGTGCCTGGTTTAATAGTAACGATATGAAACAATCATGTCAGGAATGACCGAGAACAATCTAAGGTGATGAGTTCTTCCATTGTGATGTTAGACTCACAAGGATCATAAAAACCTTCATATATGGCCAAGATGTCTCTACATGGTAGTTCTAAGCCCTTGTGAATCAATAACAATATCATATTGGGCGATTTCTTTTCCAGTCCAAGGTCCTTGAAAGGTTTTTGTTGACCAAAGGAACTCAAATAATGAAGTGTGAATTATAGAAGATGTAATATTTAAGAACATTTTGATCACCCCAAATGATGGTTCCCAGCCTATTGAACATGTTATCCTTGTGATATCAAGTAACAAGTCATTACTCATAAATTTTCATAGACTGGGGTGTCTACTGAGCATGGATCATCTTTTTATAAGGCTACAAAGTAGGCCCAATGATCATTATTCCTAGTTTATTGACGCCCAAATTTTTTACTAAACACAAGAGATGAAGAGTTTAGGGAGTGAATTCTTTAATTTTAATCATCAATCCATTTGTGGGATTTCAAAGTAACATGTTTTATGACCATTTAACTAGTAGTTTAGGGTCTTATGATTTGGTCCATCAGAGGATAGAATCTGAATGTCCTAAAACATTGACCAAAGTGTAGGCAGTTTAAGGTCAGGACTAATGTGGACCGAATATGAGGGGAATGTTACAAAAAATCCAAATTAGGACACCCATGGTAAGTATTAATCTAATAACAATATATGTTGGAGATGAAAATGTTTTAAATCATGGTTTTTGGTTCTCAGGTCCTGAGTCATGATGTAGTAGAATAATATAAAGGATGACCCAAACATCTTAAGTTGATGAGTTTTTTTGTGGTGGCATCAAGATCACAAGGATTCGAAATACCTTCCTATAGGGAAATATGTGTTGGGTTGGTCAGTCTAAGCCCTTGTACATCAGTATCATGGTCAAACTGAGAGACCAGTTTTCATCTTTGAGGGATATGGAAGGTTTGTGGAAACCTGAGGTGGTCAATACATGAATTGTGTTTTATGGATTGACGGGTTTAGAAAGATGATAAAAGAAACCCATACTCTTGTTGATTAGGGTAAGGATATTGTGGTCCTTTGATAAGGGATGATAATTGGTGATTTCTTTTTCAATTTAAATCATGTAATGGGGATGTATTTTTCATTCATTTTTAATTTCATGTGACAAGGAAATTTTCCTTTCATTTTACCATCATGCAGTAATAAAGTTTTCCTTTCCTTGTAGTTTAATGTCATTCGGTAAGGAATTTCACTCCGTAGTTCTATAATATATAAAATTATGGGTGAATTTGTATCTTTTATATATCTTAACTAAGTCTCGCATTAGATATATGGGCACCACTACATATTATGTGATGTTAGGAATCAATCCATTCATAGTTACTAAACATAAGTTCCCTGAAACGTTCTGAACAATATGAAAGGATGGGGGATATTTTTTTATCATGTATGATCCAATGAATCATAGATTAAAGCATCACTACAAATCCTATGGTAATTCGAATGAATCCGAATGTTGTTATTGAATGGGAAATTCTCTATGTATGTCTTACCTACTCTATGTATGCCATACCCATATGTATAGGGAAAATTGATTCCATTGATTATGGTAGTTGGACCCAGCACTGCAGATCTGTGCATCACTACAAATATTATGATGAAAAGAATAAATACACACATATTTCATGAGAAACTATGATTTTTAATTTCATGAGGAAAGAACATGGGTTCCCCAATGTGGAAATGGAATGTTGTGACTGGGTCCAAGATTGGAGGCTTAAGTGTCATTATGTTTCCTACAACAACATGAATCAAGCAACACATAGTTCTTGAAAAGGAAACTCTCTATACAAGTCTAACCCATACTAAAAAGGGGAATTATTCCCATTTATGATTCTAAATGGAACCATGATTGAATATTCAAGTTTCATTATGTATATTGTTTTGATTGGAATCAATATAATTACATTCCATGAATGGAGGTATTGTAGGGGGGTTGAAATGAAGGATATTGACCCTCTTGTATGAGGTCTATATAAATACACCATTTTCTGTCAGGAAAGAGAGATCAACCATGTTTTTTAATGTTGTTCTTCAAGGAATCGTGATGTTACATTTTAAGTTCATTCATTCAAGATCATGATAATCTTATCATGAGATGATATGTATGGATCATGTAGAGATTCCATAACTGAAATTCATAAGACCCCATGAGAATTGATCAATGTGAGAAACAGGGAATGGTAAAGGTTCCATTCATGAAATAGAGGAAATTATAGAAATGACATGGGAATTTGTTATCAAGTGGTGGATGGGTAATGAAATTGGATCTAGGGGTCCCTACATATCTCATTGGAATGAGAATAAAGTTGTATGTATTTCTCGACAACCATGCAGTTTAGTTTCATGTGGAGAGGATATCAGTCATGTAGTTCAACATCGCACAGTAAGTATGAAGGTGTATTGATGTGAAAGAATAGAAATATTGGGGATGGGTCCATGAATGGATGTATGGGAGTAACTACATATCCTATTATGAATAGAATCATGCAACATGAAGTTATTGGAAACCATACATTTTAGCATCTTGTGATGGGGAAATCCACCATGCAATTTAATGTATTGAAGTAAGGTTGAGGTTCACAATAGATGGAAGAAGATGGATATTGTGGATAGGCCTATGAATGGTTGTCTTTCCATTACTACATTTCATTTTATAAAAGTAATTACGTCGCATGTAGTTCTTGGATGAGATTTCCCTATGTGGATCTGTTCACACACAATGAGAGGGGAACTTCACTCTAATTTTTCATAGATCTATCTTGAGTTAAATGAATCATTGGTGAGATGATTATTATCATGAGTTTTAACATCATATGGTGAGGAAATATTCTGTTCAATTTAATATCATGCAATAATGACAAAAGACATTGTGCAGTTCAATGTCTTGCTTTTCATGGTTGCTTCTGTATAGTTTAACATCATGTAGTCGGGACATGTTGTGCAGTTTAAAATCATGTTACCAGAACATGTTCTATACAGTTTAACATATTATGTCTGGGGTGTTGTCTATATAGTTTTACATCATATGGTCAGGATGTTGGAGTCTTTGATTTTTATAATGAAAATTATTTCTTAAGAAACCCTAAATTTGTGGGGGATATAACATGCTCCCCATCCATTATGGATAGTGAATAAGATATTCTGTGATAGACCTTATGTTATCATATGGACAAAGACATTTAGATTCTATATTAATTGGTTTCTTCTATGTATAATTAGGTTCTGAGAACCAATACTAGTTCTCATTGCATGAATGAACAGAGGTGATCCTTTTTATTGAAGGCTTGTGTGATTTGATTCTGCTGTACTTCGAGGGTGTGAATTGTATGAAACTTATTCACATAGAATCTCTCTAATTCATCCAATTTTTTTTATTTAACACCATCAGAGAGTTTCCTACAAATTGATATTTGATGTGAGTTAAACTAGACTTCTATGGGTAAAATGGCCTATGTTCCATACACCAATGAATACAAATGTTCTTATTTTTTAGTATGCGTGGTGGTATGGTAGGCCGATAAAAAATAGAGGAGATTGTCTGTGTATGAATTCATTCCCTTATTCACCATATTATAAATTATATCATAAAGAGTCTTATTGAAGGCCTCTATCATTCCATTTTCCACTACATGATTGAGGGATGCATAATTGGATCCAATTTTGTACTCATGGTACAATTTTTCAACTATGTTAAATAGAATTTGGTACTATAATCTCCCAAAATTTGGTGAGGTACTTCAAGAATAGTTATGATATGGTACTTCAAAAATTTGATGATATTATCAGTCCTGACTTCTTTGAGGGGTATTACCTCATCACACATGGAAAAGAATTCAATAGCAGTATTGATATACTTAAACTTATTAGCTATAGCTGGGGGATATGGCCCCACAACATCCATTCCCCATGAATAAAACAGCTCAGAATATTTAATTAAATGTTCTAATTTTTGGGGTTTATGAATAAAGTTTTCATGAATCCTGCAAGAAAAACATTTCATGGTGAATTCCACATAATATTGTGTCATGGATCTCCATTTGTAGACTTTATCACTATCTATGAATACAATTTTATGTTCAGGTAGGATATTTTCACCTATATGGATAGTTTAAAGATATTAATGAGGGATTTGTATTTATCCTCATTATTTATAAATCCTTTGGATAGTGAGAAGGGGTAGGGAAAATTTTCATTTTCACGAGATACAAATATAATCCCTAAGCCAACACAATTGAGATTTAATTTTTCCAGTACCCTTTTGATGGGAATTTTGGGGGATCCATCAATATACATATCTCATTTCCAGTGATAATCAAGGAAATAGAAAACCTCCTCTTCTGGAATATCAGTGTCCACTAGTCGGATTTTAGGGGAGTGATGTTTCATGATGAAATCAGCCATGATCTTCCATTTCACTAAATTATATGACATGAACCTAATGTCATATTTTCGTATAATTACGACCCATATTTCAAAATTCAATGTCATAATGGGATGGCCAAGGATATACTTGAGCTGATCAACGAGATATGCGAGGAGTAATTTTTGGTGCTTCATGTAATATAGAATCTTTTTAACTACAATGATGAATGTGAGGTAGTTCTTCTCAACATCAAAATATTGAGTAATAGTTTCTAGAATCATTTGAAAGAGGTAATAGAGAATTTTCTCATTCATTGTATCATTTTATCTATTTCAATAGAGTTCAAAGAGATAATTCTAGGGATACCACATATAATTCGAGTGGAATTAATTCCACTGGAAGAATCAGGACTAATAGGTATACCATGTACTTCTTCAGACACTCAAAATATTCTCAGAATTACTTATCCCATCGATAGGTGATTCCCTTATCTATTATCATTGTGAAGGGGATATATTTTCCACACATGTTAGATATGAAATTCTATGTTTAGGCGATGTTTTCTTTGGAAAACCCTTACTCATTTGAGATTCTAAGGGGGTGACTTTTCCAAAATTGCATTAGTATTTCCAGGTTTGACCTCAATGAAAATTTTTAATACCAAAAGCCAAGGAACATCCTATATGTTACCCCAAAATTTCATTTCAATAGATTCATCTTCGTGCTATGATGTTGAAACATGTGGAAGACTGTTTAAAGATATATGAAGTGATCACTTCAGTAACAAGATTTGGCCATGATGCCCTTGACATAACACTCTGATATTCATCCCAATAATGAATTAAATATTTTATGCATGACACATTGATATTATATTCCATGATTCTTTAATCTAAATGGAATAACCTTGTATAATAAGATCCCCTAGGTTCTCTTAAGGAACTTTCAAACTCATCTTCCTAGGCCATCTTTATCTAATTGCACCCTATGTACCCAACCATTAAAGAAATGGATTGGAAACTAGTAGTTGCGTCAATCAAGAGTTTTGTATTGTAAATAGGAAATCATACTTTTTTTAGTTTTGATTAGTTTCTCTAAATTCTATCCATCCTCAAATCTTCCCATTCATTTTCTTAATAGAGATTATATTTTTGAGACATATAGGGTATTTCAATTCTTGAACAATGTTGGCTTTGATAAATTTTTTAAATTATGCCTCTACATTAGTATCATGAGAGGGGTGTATCCCCCAGTCTACCTGCATGAAACCATGATGGTCAATGATTAAACTGAGATAGGGTGTATCCACATTAAGATTCAGTTTGGTAATATTATTATAATCTCAAGAAAACACATATTCATGTTTCTTTAGAAATTAAATATACATATCTTTCTCTTCAATATTCATGTGACACTAATCAGTGAAGTTCATCAGTATTAATATGTTCCCATATTTATCTTCTTGATCTCATCAATGCTTATATATATTCCTTACTCAAATGTGGGAGGGGAATTCTCGACATCCTTCTCTTCTTCTTCGGCCTCTAATTTTGGGGAGACACTTTCAGATAACATTGGAAATAATAGGGAATCCATGTCACTATCGATATGAGAGAGTTAGAGAGAATATACACTTCCATCCCATAATTCCAAAGCCGTTTCATAGATATTTAAGATTTGGTTTTCACTTTTATTGTCATTAGGGTCAAAAGGGGCTTTGACATCTTAGATCAGGTCTATTGCATCAACTAGATTTTTTGTAGCACATAATCACTGTCGATCATGATCCATGGATTCTTAGGGGATTTATTCAAATTATTTGTGGATGAAACATATATATTTTCATCCACCATTGGTTGTTTTCATTCAAAATGAGATGAACCTACCTCAGTATAAGTGGCATTGCAGGTCATGAAGGGGGAACTGTCACTATGTTGTATATCAACATTTCCAGAAAGGGGGTATTTCAAACACTGATGGAATGTCTAAGGTACTGTCATTTGACTACAGATCAAGGGACATCTAAGAAATTCATTTTATACAGTGTCTTGATGTATAAAAAAACTCAACATTAGATGTAAGATCCCAAAATTGATCGTTGATCCTGATCTTCCTGAGAGGTCTCTCTTTTCTCTTATCATACCCTTGAATGTTTTTATTTATTGGATATAATTCCTCTTAGTTATATCCCAGACATAATAGGGTCCAAATCATGATGAGATTTATCCTAGAACCACTGTAAATCAGATACCCTCAGATGTCAAAGTCCTTAAGACTACTTGAAACATATATGGGTCAGATATGTCCCTAGATTTCCTTTTTCAGATCATGTTCTATGAATGACATGGTAACTAAAAAATATGAAATCATGGTCACTACTATATAAACCTCCTCTAAAGAGACCTCTACCTAGATCTCCTACGAGCTCTAGAGGTCTTCAAGGAGCGCCTCTTTGATTTATTTAGAAATTCGTAGTGTATCTATGTTTTGGAGCATGTTGAGAATAACCACAATCTATTTTCCAATAGAAATGTTTTGTGTAAGATGTCAGTGCTTCCCGAGGTGGGGTTGGTATATATTATTTAGCTATCGAGAATGGGAGTATAAGTTATCTATGAATTGGGATTGTGCATATGTTGAGGGAGTATCAACTATAATGTCGTAGGTTTCAGCATCCTTCCCCATTGTCTTGGATGACCAAACAATAAAATCCTTATTAAGAGGTCATGTAGGATGACTGAACTGGGGTCACCAGAGGATGGATCCAGGGGACCTTCTTGTTTTTTTAGCTTTCTAGAGTTATTACCCATGGGTTTCAACTAAATATATGTCCTATATATTGACGTGATTGATATATTATGTCTGACCACACCTACACTATCCCATAAATCCTTGATACCTTCACATTTATCCTCATTTTCCCTTGTTAGGTTTGGGGAACACATAGTTAGAGGCATATTCACCATCAGAGAAGGTGCCTTCCAAGTGTATAACATTGAAAGAACCAAATATTTTCTCTTTTTTCTAATGAGAGTTCCATTTGGTGGTGAAGTTCTTATGATTTAGATGTTTTAGTGATGAAATATGTAAGAGTCAAATATTTCATTAGTGATGAATATGACTCTAAATCTTATGTCTCTTTCTAGGTCTGACTGTTTCACTCACCCTAGGGAGGTGTATTTGATGTCACCTACCAAGGTGATGGGATTTTTATGGTTCTAAAATTATATTCTCTTAGGGTTCCATGATCTTGGTAAACTTTCTTTTTTGAGTCATCCAGGTGTGGAGCTTTTATCCATGTCTAGCCAAACATTTCTTCAATCACCTTATTCTTTTGATTAGAAAATTTTTATAAAGGCCACCAACATTGGGTAGTTATACAACATCACATATCCAGAATAAACCATGGAGGATTTCTTTTAATACCGAGAAATCTTTTATATTGTGACCCATTCTTCTATGGAAGGAGAAGTAGTTGTAATAGTCAATTAGGTTGACCCCATTAGGCTTCCTAGGATTTAATATAGTAAGAATGATATTATCTATAGATATAATAAATTAAATAGGGAGTTTTTCATTTTGTAAGGAGTATTATTTATTCATCTATTCCTTAAATCCCATGTGACCATAATATATTTTATATTTTTCTCAATGGTGATTTTGTGGTTGTTATTTGCACTTGATAGGAGGTGTTGGTCGGTTCGGGAAGTGATTAGGTTCATGAAAATAATTTTTATTGGTTTTGGGTTAACATTGATAGTTTATTCCTTTGTTAAAATTTTCTCGTGTCTAAGGGAATGAGTTGAGAGTTTTATCAGGTTCACTAAATGTCATCTTCCAAACAATGTTCCATTTCGACAAACTCATGTTATATACCTGGATATTTCATTGGGATATGTGGTCTCTTCATCTCATCAAATATATTTTCATCACATATCTCCATCAATATATCTTATATAAGAGTTATTATGAGTGAGTATCTTATTCCATTTCATATTTCTATGAAATCATAAACCCTCTCATTTTCACATTTCATGCAGTTTTTATGTCAACTGTTTTTATTTTCCTTAGCATGGAGCTGAACATGTGTAGGATTTGATTATGATGGTCTTACCATCCTAAAAAAGATCCCAAAATATGACTAGTGTACCATAAAATGGGTATCCCCATCAGATTTTGTAAAAACCCTCATCTTAGTAAACTCTTTTTGATCTCGAGGTCCCTTCATTAGACAACATACAGGTATGAAGTGAATGCGATTCTATTACAGGTCTCTCACACCATCATAGGTAGAGAAGGTATGATTTAGGATATTGGGTGGGGGGAAATGTTTCATCCTCTAATTTAGGAGATGGATTATTCTAAAGATAAACTGGTCTTAGTCTTCCTTCCATAGATTCCATTTGAGTATCTAAGGACTCAATAACACTGAGCAGTTTTAGAGTTACTGCTTTATGAGCCACCCTCATCTACATTTAGTGGGACTGTCATAAAAGGGTTCCCTCATTTTCACCTCCTACTAATTCTTTATCATGATAAGATTGACTGATCGATGTGGATATGAAAAAGTCTTTCTCCATAATGGAGGTAATTCAAGGTCATATTTGACTTCCTCTTTTATATAGATCGACTAACTAGATCTAGAGTCTATCTGATGCTCAAATTCCACTCTTGTAGGCAAATCTTATCTCTCTTGATATGTGGGTTGAATAATATTCATATCCTCTTGAAGATGATAATCAGTTGTAATGTTTCCCCTGAGTAGGTCCTCATTGATTAGTTTAAGTTTTTGTATCTCATTCTCATATTATGTCATTTTTTCCTCTGTGAAAGGAATTTAATCTCTTCTAGGTCATTATTGAGATGTATCCACACCATTCCCTTTGTCTTTGGATGTTTCCATCTATAGAGGTGGCAACTCAATATTAAGAGGTTCTAGGTTTTAGATCCTCATATGGTTTTAGGTATGCACTACTTCAGTGGGTGCGTCCAGATTCTCCGCATGGGGTACACTTTCTATAATTCATCCTTATATATCTTTGTCTTTATGCACATTTTTTATTTTGTTGATGGTGATAGAATTCATATAGATTTGTCAGGAAATGGTAATTGTCCCATTACTCTAAACATAACATAATGATTCTTCACTACATTCATTTGAGTTGTTTCTGGAACCCTTTTCTATATTGGACATTTTTTTCTTACAAACCTAGCAGGGTTTGATTTCTTCACCATACGTTATTCTAGTCTCAGTATGTTAATAGTTAAATTTAGGGAGTTTCAAGTTATTTTTCTTAATAGACCTCAAATTGTATAGTTTTTTCTTCAAGGGTGTGTAATAGATGGGATGTTGACCATCTATGTTTTCCTCGCAACCTTTAGAATGATGCTTAGTTATGTGGTGATGATGATGGTGAAAATACCCCCAACCCTATGGGTTGGGGCCTTTTTAGTGCCAAAATTTTCATTTATTAATCCGGTTATTGAGGATATGATGATTCTAGTCTAGGATTTTATGACTCCTAAGAAGGACATCGAGATATAAAATCCTCCAAAGAAGTGGTTTGGGGTTGATATGGAACCTCTGTTGATTTCCTTAGGACCATTTCAGGGGATGGTGAACATATTGATGGTGATTAGTATATAAATTCCCGAATCCTAGTGTGAAGAGGTTGATATGTAACTACTACCAATACATCTTGTATCCTCTTGGGAATTGATGATCTGAGGGGTGTCGGTGGTGGTAGATATTAAATTAAACCAGTGGATTGGGATATCCCATAGTCATATTCTATGGGAGATTATTTTGATACCTATTAGATACGTTGAATTTTTGTTTGATTATAAGCTGGGTGAAATGGTAGCCCATGTTGGAATTAATTTTATAAAGAATTTTTTTGGTTGACCAAAATATCATCCTGTGTTCATGAAATGTTTTCCCATTGGTTCGAGGGTGCTATTTCAAAGATATACTAGTTTTCCTGTTCCTATGTTCATGATTTCATATCATCATTAAATTGTTTTTATTCTAGTTATGTGACCGACTAGCTCGTGCGTTAACCAGTTCCCTTATTTTCTTGGAGGCTATAAAATTATTGAATTCTATTACAAGATAGTTTTTCAGCTCCATAGGTGTAGTTAAGTGTAATGCTCAAAAAATTCCCCATCCTCAAATTCATATATATTCTAAGGATTTGTTGATTAGTTTCCAATGAGTTGTGATGCAATGGCTAAAATTGGGATGTATATTTTCACCGTGGTTTTCTAGTTCTGGGTTCCGAGACTTGGATATAGAAGAATAGTATATCTAAAAATAGAATATCCTAATTATCTTAAGGTGACCCTCATATCCTAGGTAAGGGCAGTTTCTAGACATCAATTGTTGAGGAGTTTCCCAAATATTTTAGCATATATAAGGAACACACTCCTTCTCTAGATTGTCTGGGATATCATAGTCCAAAGTGGAAAGGGGAAGAACATGGTGGGGAGGTTTTTTCTTGATAAATCTCTCCATATTTTAATGGAAACATCCTCTTCATAGTACTTATATGCCTCCATGTGGTCTGAAAATAAGATTTTTTTATTGGGATTACCTGCTAACTATAGGGAGGGGTTACTTGAAGTTAATAGGAAACTATACACAGTTTATCATAATTGTTTTGAGAAACTCTCAATAAAAATGCACTCGAGTTTTGATCACCACTCCCTATGAAGATATCTGGTCAAGGCGTGAATTTTCTTGTCTGTGGGAGATATCACCATGTGGAGGTTGACCACATTACATGTTTGGAGTAGAGTCCATATGATCCATCTCCACACTACCAAAAGGAGGACTATCATGGTAATGATCCTATTATAATTTTTTTATGTGTCTATAGACCCTTGGGTTATTGAGAAACTATCTCAAACAACCTCAAGGACACTAAAATTCAGAATATTAGGGACATGATGGCTATTCTGCATCATTTTAAAGATATGCCAACTTAATTTTCAGGATAGTGTAGGGATATTAGCTATTTGTATTACGACTATCAGAACATATTAACTACCATTAGGTTTGATGGGAGTTTTAACCCATTGATGAGAAGCTAGTGGAATATGTCAATGAAAAATGGATGAGGTGGGGATATTTTCCTAGTTAAAATTTGCATTCCCCTTAATTTTTTTGATTGACCTATCCAATGGAATAAAGGATATGAGCCTCCTAATATATATCCTCATAAGGATGATGATGTAGTCCTTCATAAATAGAAGTAGGGATGTGATCCTAGCTTCTGTGAGATATTGGAACATTCTATGTAGCATTACTAATCGTGATATGAGTATGTACTGAGTAATGTACCACTCTAACATAGATAGAATCAGTCATAATGGAGATATGAGACTGATTCAGATCCTTTGAAGTGTGACACCGATCGTTTTTTACAAGAATAAGTTCTTTTACTGAGGCATGTGCCACTCTCACTTGGTGATCCCCAATCATAATAGGGATATGAGCTTGATATTTATACTTTGGATTATTCCAGTGGTATATTTCGAAAATAATGTGATATTTTCCCAAGGAATGTACCAATTTCACATCATGATCCACTGATAGAATATGAATATAAGACCAGTCTGGTGCCTCAATTGTTACAAAAAAATACCAATAATCCTACTAGATCAGAGAAAGAATGTGTGCATTCCCTTGAGTAACCACTTGTTCATTCTAATCAGAGTGTTGTGTTTTCCTGGATATAAGAATTGGAATATGTTTCTATCCCTATATTTTATCTAGTTTTTAAATATGTTGGTAGAGTTATTTTTATAAGATGCAGTGACACTTTAGAAAAGTTTGCGTAGGAATGGAATAATCAACATTTTTTGTCCACTCTATACTGAAATATATTTTCAATTGAAGTGGGGGTATGATCCCACTTCCTTCCTCCTTGTGAAATTGGAATACTATAATTTGATTCATTCATTAGGGTAGGGATATTTCCAAACCCCTTGTTTCCTATAGTAATATGACCACAAACATGTTCTGAGTGAGCTGGCATATGAGCCTACTCATTGTCTACTTCCAGAATATTACAAAAGAACTCATTGTTGGAATGATGGATATGAGAACACTCCCAATTATCTATAGATTTATTTTCCTGATGTGTCTCCCTTATTACCCATGCATATGTGTCAATATAGGGAATGTGTTGGGTGGTGCCCTCAGTAGGAGACCAATGGGATCTAGCAAGACAAAATTGGTGATGGTGGTTGACAGAATCCCTCCTATGATGCCCCAAATCTAGAAGGGATCTATTGTAGACTCCTTGATTCACATTTAATTGATACAGAAGGTGGTTATTTTCACACTCTAGGCAATAGATTCGGAATTAATTGGCTGTGGAAAAAAGTTACATTTTCTATACTGTAGAATTCTTTGGATGATAAGGACTCATTGGTTTCATCTTTTAGAGACCCTTACGAATATGATCAAGGGTCGAGATCATACCAAGTCGATGGTATTACAACACCATTTCCTTCACCACCTGATTCTTAATCTGTCGATTAGGAACGGTCACCCTATATCCCACATGGGTTAGAACTATAGCTGGATTTCCCAAATGGTCATTGGATAAAGGCATGATATAGAGATGGGTGTTGTTTTTTAGAGTAGTACCTTAGTCATGAAGACAAAAAGGAGAAAGTTCACTGATCAGTTCATAATTATATTTAAGATACATGCTGAATCTGATATACAAGGGTAAAATAATTTTACTTTCATTCCCTGATTGGATATTCAATTCATGTGTACTTCTCACATCATGAATGAACTTATTTCATGGGAACCAAAGCTATGGGGGGTCATCTGATCATTTTTATCATTTTAATTATTCATGTAGGGTTCATCATTTTTTATATAATATGAAAAAAAAATGTACATATTCATGGTAAACTGATCATTTTTTATTTTAGGCATTCATGTCGAGATCACCATTTCTGTTTCATTGGAAAATATATGTTGATCACCTGTTTGGAGTGAACAAAATTATCTAATGGTTTTATTGTGTGGGTTTTATATATGTACAATAATTTATGTTGTGTTCACCATTCATGATTATCATTTATAGAAACACATAATGGTTCCCATATTCATAATTATGAGTTGATCTACTTTACAATGGAATATGGTCAATTAGGGATTCATACCCAATTTACCTTAGAAACTCACATTGGTCTAGAGGATGGGATCTTAGGCTCATCACGCCATTTTAGTGGTAATTTTTTGCAACTCTGGGAGTCTATTATAGATTTAGGATATGTTCTGTAATACCTTCTAAATCTTCATATGGGACTACTTACACTATCAATATTATCAAGTGTTGAACCCTTTTATGTTTCAAAAAGTGACTTATTATTGAATCCATTTGTATGTATTTGTGGTTCTTCATCAATTTACCTTTAATGTGTAGCTTCATATAATTTGAGGCTATATAACCGGGAACTCTAGTGTTATTTTCATCTAGGGAGGTGGTTAATATTTTAAAGATGGGAATAAACCTTTATAATGAATCCCACAAATCCTACTTCGATCAAGAATCCAAACCCACGTCGTTTGTTAAACAGTATCAGTTTAACATCATGTGTAAAGGAAATATATGAGGCCACATAATAACTAGGTATCGAGCTTGAGCTTCAAGGATGAATCCTACATATCCTGGTTATAGAGAAAAACAGATTCATCCAAGTTAGGACATTCCCTTAGGGGTTACCTAGAGGTAGATTTCCTTATATGTGGGTAGTCATATCATGCCACTGATTGGGTATTACACACTGAGGTTTTCCTTTCTGATGGATATTCATGATGATAATTATATGATTATTTCAAATCTATTTGCCCATGTGATTCATGATCAGTTTGAGAAACAAGTGGTAGATGGTAATTAGTCTATCTACATATGGATGTGACACTCATGAATTGGGGATTCCCTTTGGATATTTTATATAGTGCTCAGTCCTTAAGAATGTGTCCTATGTATCCCAGTTATGGAACTAATCATATTTCTCATAGTTTAGCTTTTTTCTCAATCTACTGGTCAATGTGGAAAATAGATCATCCCACCAGAGAGAGGCCCCGATGGTTAAAAGGTCAATGATATGGGGGGACTTACACTAAGGAGTATTCCCATTAGATCATTTCCCTTATGAAGGAATCATATGTATCTTGGTTATGGTAAGAATTAGATTTTCCTTATTTTATTTGTTTGGGTCCTATGAACTAAGGTTTTCTTTATAGATGTAATGGACAAGGTTATCATATCCCAAGATGTCTTCTTGAAACTGACTGATATGTATTACTGTCTAACTATCATGTCTGAAGATGTTGTTATGGGTCCGAGATGATTTGAGGATGTGACTAAAGACAATCTCATGATCCAGCTAAATTTTTAAGATGATTTCACATAATTTGAATTTCATGTTGAAAGTCCATCGCATGATCTTACTAACATGTCTGGAGGACGTCACATGATTAGGGGTGGTGAGTCTGGACGGGGCCACATTATTTGGATGACTTATTTGGAGTATGTTGTGTGATTATGGTAGTCATTTTCTGTAAGAATCATGTGAATTGGTTGACATTTCATTGAGTAATCACGACACCTAGCTGACCCATCATGGTTTTTCCACATGATTTATAGCTACATGTCAATAGTCCATTAGAAGGTCTGGATAGTAATCCTAGAGGACATCACAAGGGTTGGGAGGAATGTCTATAAGGAATCATGAGTCATTATTAACATGTCCAAGGTAAATATCACGATCCAAATAGTATGTCCAGGGAGCATCGCATGATTTGGGTGACATGTCCTAGAGTTGTCACATTATTCGGGTTAGTTTTTTAAAGTGCATAAGGATTCTATAATCTTTATTCATGTATGTATCCAATTTTTTATCTTCTTTTATTCTATAGATTATTTCATATTTGAATCCGGTCAATCCAGTGTAAGCTTATTTATGGTTTTTCCTGACTCATCTGACATGAGGGATTTCCTTCACATAATATGTTTGACACATTAGAAGTCATTCACATGATATATAATGTGATTATGAAAAGTTCTTATACTTGTCACATGATCCATTATGTCATTCCACTGAATTTCTCATAGTGTAAAACGCTTGTGATCTCTTGACTGGTCACTCTAAGAAGTTCACTCTTACACTTTCGACTGTGATCGATCATGGATTCATTTTTTGGTTGGGGGATTTATAAGACTCTACACCCTAGTTATATTACACCATGTACAATGATTATATCATGGATTTGAGAATGATTCAATGGTGGGTTTTTATGTCATGATATCCACATGATCTTTTGTGGGTTACCCTTAACACCGCCTAAAAATATTGGAAGAAAGAATGCTCTTCCTTTGCCATTTTTATTGGACCCAAGCTGATCAAAGAGATTTCTCCTGACCATGTGGATATATCAAGAACTATCTAGAAGGTTAGGCTAACATGTCTCAGGGACTTAAAAAGATCTGGGTGCCTAGGAAATTGTTCTCGCATGATTTACTATGGATTTTCGGGGGTCCTCCATGAGATAAAGGCATATTTTAATGAGGTATTTTAGTGAATCATTTTGACACGTTGATGTGTCTTGGGAGATCATGATGGATTTTCATGGTAACATTCAAACGATCGATTCTTCATATCTAAGGTCCATTGTGAGAACATTATTACGTTTTGAGATGGCCTCTCATGATCAACAATGATCGCATACAACATATAACCTGTTTCGCTTGATGATCAATTTATATGGGTTGCAAAATAGGATTCTGTCTTTTCCACTTTTTAATTAAATCTTTAATCATCAAATACAGTGAATCATGAAATGTTGTGAAGGGTTTTTCAAAGACAATAAATCTCCATTCCTATGATACATCTCATTACCAAAAATGTGTCTCATGGTTTCATTCAACAATTGTCATGGAAAACCTGTAGACATTATTTGGAACCAAAATATTTAGCTTAGAATTTAATGTACATGTACGATACCTATAACCTGATAAGGAAAACATTCCATAAGTCTCTTGTGTGACAATTTTTACATGCCTCTAGGGATTCATAGTGTCTTTCGATCTATATGAGTGCATCTCAAGAGGATCGATGACTGCAAAAAATGAAAACTTTTATAACGACCCTCTCATTTCATACATTAACATTAAATAACATTTTTAAAATACATAAAACATTATATAAATAGAAATTCAAAGTCCATACTATTTTAGTGCCTTTGGAAACATGGAATCATAAACACTCAAATATAAGTGAGCTAAATTATCTCCCAATAGTTTCTCCAAGACTAGAAACCTTCTTAGACACATCAAACATAATACGTATCTTCATAATATGGGGAAGGAAACATAAAAAGGCATGAGCTCAAATTCCCACTAAGGGTAGACAAGGGAGATATGTAAGAATAATCATGAGCATAATGGTATGATTACTTGATAATGAAAATAGAATATTGTTCCCTACAATCAAGGATCATATACAAGAATCATAGAATATAGCCTGGAAATTCATAATCCATGAACCATAAGGAGATAATGAACATATTTCCTGAAAATGTAACATAGGAATAAAACATGGAATTTTGGAAAACACATAAGAATATAATACGATTTCGGTAGTATCCAAGGCATTGTTTCCAAGACCATCATAGTAGTATAGGTTCACTCTCAATACCTTATTGGAAGTCATGTCTCACTTATGTGGCCATCTTGGTAGCTTGAGTTCACTCCTCATACTATCTTGGTAGACATGGTTCACTCCCATGGTCATCTTAGTAGTCAAGGATCATTCCCAAGACCAACATAATCTATCTCATGATATATAATTTGTCCTAATTCATTGGAAGTAGATATAGGACCCACCCAACTCATTTTGAAATCAAACATACATGTTGGACTAAATAATTATTAATCATATGATAAACCATTAAATTAAATTGGTATTATAGAAACGTAATCATATCATATTTTCTAGAAAGGGATAGGTTTCATAATCATTTCATCATAAACATAACGCGAGAAAACAAGTGGGTTTCAAAATCTTATTTCATGTGAAAGAGAAATAGGTTTCATCCACATCATGCCATAAATACATAATCCATTTAGAGAAAGAATATAAATAGAAATTTTGAATGATTTAACCATAAGTTAATGAGTAACACCAATGTATGTTATGTTAGATGGGAAATAATTTTGAAAGAACATTTAAAATCATTTCTTGTGGAAAATATCCTTTTCTTCATTGAAAAAAACATTAAAAAACATAAAACCTTTTGAAAACATTTTTCATTAAAAATAACATTGAAAACATATAAAGTAAGATTTGAAAACAATAAAAAAATATTTAAAATCCTTTTTTCCTAGAAAATGGTCTTCAATGTTATTTTGAGAGCATTTTTTAAAGCATTGTTGTTTTATACAATAGATTTCTGACCAGAGAGAGAGACGATAATATTTTATTTAAAATTGTTATAATAAGCACAAAAGAGTAAAAAATGGTGATTCTACATGGATGTACCTTGAATAAATAGAGTATAACAATAATTATTAGTATTCTTGACAAATTGATCATAAAATTTCACAAAAGTAAGCATAAACATAAACAATCTCAAAAAGCGATGAGATTGTTTCCATAAAATCTTATAACTTGGTAACATGGGATCATATTCTCCATGTAAAAAAAATAAAATTAAATGAATATTAAAATATCATTTAAATATGAAAATTGATGATATAATATGTAAAGTGGAAGTATATACACCTTGAAAAGGAGTTTAGGTCTATAACAAAACATGGGTCTCAAAGAAGGAAATTGAGACAAAAGAATTTTACTATTTTGGTAACATTTGAAACATAGAACCCATTAAGGAATGGTTGTAAAATGTATATGTGAATACACATAAATTTATGTACAATAAACACAAAATAAAATCATGGTATGTATACAAACCATAGAGAAGGAAATAGTGGTGGACATAGCATGTATGTAAGAGAAATATGAAGTGAGATTACATCCATTTACCTTGTGTATTGACTCTCATTGTATTCATTCAAACCAGTTGTATAATAAATATAAATTTATTATAAATATTTTATAGAACCATATTATTGTATCTCATAGCATATATTATTTCATTTCAACCTTATATTACCCATTTTTTGACCATCCTATGTTATGGATTCACTTCAGATAATATTCACTTTGTTCATTCCATCTGTCTTAATTTGTTATATCTTTGGTATTTATACATTATTTCAGGACTTCCAGCAGTTCAACAATGATATAAATATCATTTATATATAGTATATTTTTATTATAATAATCTATAAACTATATATGTAGGAAACATAATGCACCATTCATGGAGACGATTGGTTGTGTGTATGAATGAATGCTAGTTCAATTTAATTGTCCAATTTAAAGAATGAAAGAAAATGAAATATATGTATATATGTATATCATAAATAAATTAAATTTATTATTTAATATATATATATATATATATCACATATAATCATTAAAATATCCCTTAATATAATCCATGTAGTGTAAAAATGAATCATATCGCTTTGAGGGGGCGGTAATCCACACATCCTCAAATGAAATTATCATATTAACACATAATGGAAATTAAAAAATATAAGTATTCTAAAAGGAATAATTAAGCTTAAATTAATAATAAATATAATATATAACATATATAAATAGGGTTTTCATCATAATTTCTACCATGAGAGGTGGTATGGAAAACTGAACAATCATCGTTTAGTGAGGTTATAGTAAGTCGTACACAAAAACAGTATATTCGTTATACATTAGATGGAGGTGCATGAAAGTGTAGTTTGAAAAAATAGAATAAAAAAATACTATTATATTTATTATACTGTTGTTTGTATACAGTCATATAAAAAAGAAATTGGATGGGGTGGTGAAAGAAAATAAAAGAAAGGACCTGAGAGAAGATGTTACCTCTTAATCAGGTAACTCATTTTGGTTTGTGCCAATAGACTTCCATTGATTGAATTATTACCAAGATAAGGATTATAAGAGGAAAGGAGGATTTCTAGGAAATGTATTGGGAAGTTTTTTTCCGAAGATAAATGGTTTGGGTGGAGTGAAGAAGTAGGAGTGGTGGTGACCATTTATAGGGAATGAAAAGGTCTCACATGGAATAATTGAAAACAAGTTAGGTGTACACACGTTATTTCTTAAAAAGCTCATAAAAACAAGCCTAAATCAATATTGGAAATATTATGGTAGAATAATGTCCATCCAAAATGTTTTTTACATGTTTTTAGGTCATTTTGTCCCCAGGTATTAAGGTTAATTTGACATTAATTATTGTGAATTATTTTAATCACTTTTACGAATCATTTTGGTCAAAAATAAAAATTATCTAATTAGACACTAAATATTATAATTATGAAAATGGTGTATGTTATTTTTTCGAAATTCAATTTATAGAATTGTAATGTTTATGATTAATGTTAATCCCACAGATGAGACGAAATTATAGGTCCTTAAAGTAGAAATAAGTTCACATGTTTATTATGTTATTATATTCAATTTAAATTTGAAATTAATTATAATGATATAAATTTTATTAATAAATGTTTAATTTATATTATTTGACTTTAAAATAAATTATAATATAATTTAACATCAATAATTATTTAAACGAAAATGGAAGTTTTTAGCCTAAAAGCTGTATTTTTCATTATTCATCAAAAAATGATTTTTCTCATAAAATTATAAAAAAATTCACCTTATTTTAATTTCGATATTCTAAATTGAAAAAAAATTATGTTATCTAATTAATTTTAAAAAAAATAGAACATTAATTTTATTTTTAGTAGTGGTTCATTCGATGAATCATTATTTTTTTCACAAAGGGACTTCAACAAAAAAACATATCTTTCAATACCAATAAGTTTAATCTATTACAAAATTATAAATAATATTTGAAAATTATTTATTATTATTCATGTAATTTTGTTTAACATCTAGATTATAATTATCTTATTTAAACAATTATAATAGTAAAATGATGATGCATATAAATAACATTGTTGTCTGTATTGTACGCTAAGTCATTGTTTCGTGTAACGTACTCCAAGCCGATGCTACATGTATCATATGACATGTTGGTACCATGTGAAAGAAATTCTTTACTTGTTGATTCTTTATACATAATAGAAAATTTAATTTATTCAAAAAAAACATCCCTACGAACTCAGGGTGTTAGAAATATTTTATATTTTCCCCTTTATTTTACAGGGATTTTGGTAAATTGTCAGGAGCATGCCGATTGATAAGTTGTGTGGCACGAGGGAAATAGTATAGAAGTATCTCCTTGATCTTGGAGTGTATTGGATTCCATTACAATAACGAGGATGTTTTTTGAATTGGTTGCATGTGATCTAAAGAAGGTCAATAATTGTGCATGACCCATTCATAGGACCTTCCAAAGGTCCTAAAATCATGTTTCATTTGAGAGTTTTCAAAGTCCATGTGATTTTTTCCACCTTTTATTCAGTTTTTGGGAGAAACTAATTCCAATATTTTGGGTATTTCTTCCTATATATATTATTCAATTCTAATTTTGCAGTTGTCAACAATCATTAATATGAACAAAGATTCATTCTATAGAATGATAACATAAAGGAAATAAGGGAAATGTGACCCCAAAATTAAGCGTGACATTATAAACATGAATCAACGATAACAACTACAACATAATAACCTGGTGGAAAAATTCCTATAATGTACTAGGTTCACTACCTAGTCCCATAAAATACATCTTATGTGACTAAAACATTATCCAATTCATTGTAGAGCTATAAAATAATGGGATCACCCTTTGTTTTCATTTCATGTACATACTTAAGGCTTCGAAATTGATCATACAACATAAGAATATAATTCATAAATTACAACACAAAAATAAAGAAATTTGGTTTAAATATATGGAAGTCCCAAATCAATTAAAGAGAGTTACATCTAGTTGAATACCCTTGAGTGTAAATGTTAGATCATATTCACAACACAATCATCTAGCATGAAAAATCACAGTGAAAGTTGAACTACATAAAAAATGTACATAATGATTCAAAAAACTAATAAATGAGAGTTAAAGGGGTACCTCGTCATTTTTATGTCAAAAGTAAATTTTTAGGGATTTTTATGAACATATACCTATATTAGTAATTGGAAATAAAAGGAAAAAAATGAAAAAGGTACCAGAATGAAGAGGAGAAGGAAAGGATCACTTACTAAATTTGGGAATGGTGATAGATTTTGTAAATTCTACAATGATAGTGGATAAAAGATCTATAATTATTATGAAATAAAATTTAAAATAGAGTGATATTTATAAATCCATGAAAATATAACCAATTGAGATTAAAAAGGATAAATGAAAATAAGGTTCATGAATTAAAAATAAAATTGAGAGATCCCTTACTTTGAGAGGGTGGTTCTAAAAGCATTAGAGATGTTCTTGAGATCTTGGGAGGACCTAGGGTAGACTCTAGGGAGAGGAGGGAAGAGTTCGTCGCTAATCCAAGGTTTTTTAGTGATTATTTTAGTGAAAATGGATGGGTTTAAATAAGAAAAGACTGAGGAGTTCTTTCTTATTTCCCCAACTTTTGTTTTGGACTCTATAAAATTAAGTAAAAAAAACTAAAAACCTTCCCATGGTTAATTACGTGGATTATTCCTTATAGTATTGGGTTTCATTATTTTATAATTACAATGGTATAACTCAATAAAATATTAACATTGGTGATGTGGAAGGGGTCATGTTTATAAATACTTGATTTTAAAACCATAAAATCTAGTAGTGGTTTTGAAGGATTAATGAAGGCTTTAAAAATGTAAATAAATAACCTCAGAACATCCTATTTTTAATTAGAAAATATATTTCATAATTTATTCCCTTTATAGAATTTATTAAATCACATTAGGGTCATTATGAAGTAATAATTCACACCGTATATTTACACCATATATAGTATTTTCCAAAGAATTTGACTATCTTGGAAAACTAATAACAAATAGCTATTTTATAATATTGATGCGATGATTACAAAAGAAAATTTATTTTATCAATATATATTTCTAAATATGTGAATTCTAACTTTCAAGGAAACAATCATATTTTATTGATAAATGTTGGGTTTTTGGCAATAAGAGCTTTCAAACCATTAAAAAAATATAGTGGACAACATAAAAATTATATTATTTTATTATTGTATTAAAATAATTTTTTTTTAAAAATTAAGACTTCATACAAAATTATTTTTTTCATTGAAATTTCATATTACCAAAAAAATTATTTCTTGCATCAAATTAACAATCATTTACATAATAATGACAAGAAGAAGTAAATATATTCAATATTATATAGAATATATATTCATATTATTAGGTTCTTGATAAATATCCCTTTATTACACTAGAGGACACCCTAAGGGTAAGGTTCTCAATGGTGACATTTCCATTGGGTGGTTCGGCATAAATGGTTTGAGCTATGATCTCGGGGAGCCTCAACTTCTCTTGTAAGAGGTTTCTATCATGATTTAGTAGTTGGGACCTAGGTTAATATTGTTCAAGATAAATTACAAGTGATTCGATCTCCCTTGTAAGCTCTATTAATTGGGCTTCATAGCGTGTGACGCTTCTGGTTGACACCATTGTTGCTTTTATCTATTTCAATTGGATTTTTCATAACCCTATATTTATAATAATAATAGGATCACTAGTCAATGGCTATTTTATCAATGGTTATGATGATTAATTGTCATTTAAATATGATTTGGTATAATATTAAAAAATGTGAACATGTTTTCTGTAAATATAATACATAATAGGTAATTTAATTCAATCATGAAGGAAATTTTATTAATAATTATTTGGGTCATTACAGGTCATGCTCAAATATGTACCCCATCCCAGGTTCTAACCAATCCAATCTTCATATATCATATTCTAAACATCAAAAGAACAGAAATAATGATTTGAAAAAACTTTTTAACACCCCTATCCTGGAACCCCCGTTTGCAGCCCAAGCTAGGGTCTTACATAATTCGAACAGGCCTCCTCATATTCTGTAGGCTATTGACTAGTGGAGAGAGTATGATAATTCCTTGTGAGAATATTATACCCTCAATTCCACAAAATAATATATATATATATATATATATATAATACTCATAAAAACATTAATATTGTATACTATGGTATAATATCAGAAGCCTAAATGTAAAATAACTTCAAATCATGCTATAACTTAAGGATACTAATGAAAATTATATATTCATAATTACATACCAATATTGCATAATGGGAAGATAGTATATAGGACACATAAAAATTAACAAAATAAAAATATACACCACTATATGTCCTTATCATTATCTTATACTTATCCCCAGTTCCTTTCCATGCTCCTCCAACTCACCAAAGTGTACTAGGTGATGGTTCCACCCATAGTGGAAGCGCGTTTTGATCCAATGGATATCTAAAATTTTGTTACAAGATGTAAACATCATGAAGGATAAAATATTTCTAAATAATATTGACAAAGAAGGTTTTTATAACCAAGACAAGATCATTTAATGAAATATTTAAATTTAATTTAATAAATTTTAAGAATGAATAATTAAATGTTGTGACTTTGTTTATGGAATATGTTGATCATTCTAAATCAATCCATGTAGCATCATTTCACTGTGAGGAACCAATTTTGGGAACATCTAGCTGTGATCCACACAATATTTTTCAATCTCCATACAACATTGGTGAATTATCGTGTTCTTGCATGACCAATTGATATTCTTACATCTTATATTATTTTACATTCCCATAGGATTGAAAGAATATCACTTGTTCTTGTTCTTCTAGAGAGGATGATAAGAGGTGGAGGATATTGAGATGAATCTATTGTAAAGAATGATTAACATTCTCTATAATGTATTAACAATCCATTTATAGACACAGAGTTAGGGTTTAATATTTTATTAATTACACAATGATCTGTAAGAATTTATTAAACAAAAATGAGACACCATGACAAGAAATAAAATAAACACATTTTTTTATCACATGGTGTACGCTAACTGGAACAAAAAATAAATATTCTTTTATGATCTTGCAAATTATTATTTATCATCATACATAATCTTGGCATGTTCTTACACCTAGAAATTTATAAAATACCAAAATAAATATTGTTATTAAAAATGTATTCATTCAATAAAAAAATATAATTTTTAATCACAGATTGAAGAATAAATATTTATTTAATAATTTCATTACTATAAAAATTATTTTATTTTCTAAAATAGGAATAAAAAGAGAAATAAATATTATATATTCGTGTAATTAAAAAATTACATTATGAGAAAATATTTGTATAAAATTTGTGATAATTTAATATACCTAGAATAAATATTAACTCTCAGTCTAGTGAATAATATTTAATCCAATTTTTATGTATAAATAATACTTTAGAGAGATCAAAGGGAACACATTATTAGTGACCCTCTAGGTATATTCTTCAGTGGATTTAGGTGGGTTTTCCAAAAGTCCAAAATTACTATCTTCACATAGGTCAAAACACCCCAAGAGGAAGAAGTTTTTTTCAATGAGGAAACCACATATAAACACTCACAATGTAATGTAATCTTATTTTCAGGATATATCATCGTGTAGGCTACACAATTGTGTCATTAACATTAATTTTTTATATATATTTCATCAATTTTCCATAATAAATATTTTTTTTGGGTGGATGAGTTCTGGTCAATGACCAGAACCATGCAATTTATTCAAACAAAATGAACATACAAATTACATGAGTCGAAATGAGGGAAATTTTCTAGAATCTCAAATAAAAAGAGGAATCAAATCCGGAGGGAGAACATTCCTCCAAGTGATCTCATGAGAGACTCCCATGTTGGAGAGACCATCGACGATCTTGTTTTCTTCACGGAAGGTGTGTGTAGCAATGAAGTTGAGACTATTGAGTGAGGTGAGGCAGTCAATCCATCGGGGGGTGAGAGACCATGATAGGTGAGTCACACCCTTCCAGATGGATTGCACAATGGTAGAAGAGTCACTCTCAATCCATATGTTGCTCCCGTTGAAAAGCTTTTCAAAATAGATGGCATGAATGATACCCAACATTTCGGCCTCCAGAGTAGACGCAATGCTGCAACTTCCATAGAAACATATGATAATCTGATCAAGATGGTCTCTGAAAACAGCTCCACATCCCAAAGGTTCAAGTTTTCTTTTTGAGGCTCTGTCAACATTGACTATAATCTAGCCAGGAGGAGGAGCCTGCCAGAAGACTTTAATATTGTAATTCGGTTTTGGATATATTCCACTCACTCCAATCCAGTGGAGGGTTTCATGATCAATGACAGAACTTTCACAATGGTCTTTTTGGATCATGGCATCCTCTTTGATAGCAAGAAGAATCCTCATTTTACCTATATTTAGTTTAAATGAGATATTGTTGAAAATTAAATCATTTATACCATACCAGAGGATATGCAGAAGCTCTGCAATGGTAGTGAGAAAAAGGTTTCTAATTTGCGGTGACGTCGGAAGCTCAATCTTCCTTTTAAACTGTGAGAAAATAAAGTTATCCAAAAGCCATCTGTACTCAAAAAGGTCAAATATGTAATTCCAAAGAGCATTCACAATCTCACAAGATAAAAAGAGGTGGTTTATGTCCTCCCGATGTTGGTTGCACAATCTACCTTTAGAGTAATGATTAAAACCATAAGACTATAGACAACCATCGGTAGGGTCTTTTTGGTGAGAAATTCACTAAATGAGGGTAATATGAGAAGGTTTTATCCAAGCCATATTCAAGTCGGTGATCCAGCTGAGATTATGATCAACATTAGTGAAATGGTGATTATAATATTTTTTTGAGTCCAACAAGACATTTTTATCAGGTTCCCAAACAAGAAAGTCATCATTGGAAGTGAAGTAATAATTTTCAACAATCTCCTTAATAGAATCCTAAATATGTGAACCAGAAGAATTGATAATGTCCTTGAAGGAGAAATTAGTGGCATCAGGAGTAAACGAATTAGGAATCTTCAATATAAGAGGGTAACCAGTCCAGTAATCAAACCAAAAAATTTAAAGTGGATTCTTTACTAACAATCCATCTAGAATTTTCTAAGATAGAAGAATAAGTAGATTTAATCGAGGGCCAAATAGAGGAAGAAATGTAGTGAAAAATACCAGATTTAAACTTATTAAGAAAATGAGTTCTGAGAAATTTCATGGGATGAGAGTTATTATTAATGAGGGACCACGTAAATTTAGCCTGGAGAGCCTCGTTAAAGGTTTTATGATTTTTAATTCATATGCCACCTTCTTCATTAGAATTACATAAAGTTTTTATTTCCTCCTCCAAATTTTCTTTTATTTTATTAAAAAACCACATTATGTAAAAGTGGGAAACATATAGAAACATTCACTTCAGCATCATACACCAAATTCCAAAAACTAAGATCACGAAATAAATTTCAAAATTCAAAAGATTCAAACTCACCAACATCACCACACCTCGAACCATTTCCACCACCATATTTAAAATTTTAAAGAACATAACATTTTTAGTGCCTCAATCCACAAACCGTCCAGCTCGCATCATGCAAAACACCAATATTCGATTCACTACCAACCACTGTAAACAACATCATCGGAGATGAACATGCAGTCAAAGATCGATCCATCATCACCAAATATATCCTGAAGACACCCACACAGACTCACTTCTCGATGAACCACGGAGACCACTGCTCAACCACAGCTCAATGAGAAAGGTGAAAACATTGATCCATAGCAGAGAAGAATGTGGGATTTTATAGGAATAATGGAAAGAAATTGCTTGAAACATCAATAGTAAAATAACACCTACCGAATCCAACATCAATACTTTAATAGTTATTGAAGAACGAGCCCGGAGCACCATCGACCGCTCACACCTCACGTCCCAAAACCTCTTTAAAGGCCACTACACCTGTCCAACTAGGATAAGAGTGGGGGATCATGGGGCTAGAATAAATATCATGAAATCCAAATCCTCACTAGAAAACAGTTCCATTCAACATAACATCACATGAAGCATCACAACAGATTGTGAGTGGCGACAAAAAGGTTGAAACACTATAATCTTCCTTTACCAGATGATGACTAAAAACTAGATGCACATAAATGGAGCCACCGAATACAAAAACCATGAAACAGAAAGCAAGACATGTGAAAAGAGCAGAGAAGTAGAGATCGAATTTAATGTATTGGGTTTTCCATATATTATTTTTAAATATTATATGGAATTATTTTGAGACGATACCTTTCAACGATGTGCAATTTCCTGGACCAGAGTGCCCGGAATAAATGTTTGAAATAAATTAAGATTGTAAGAAGTTTGTGTGAGCAGTTTTCTTGAAAAAGTGGAATACCTTTTAAATAGGTGCCCAGATCAGAAACATGAGGGAACCATTGCATTCAGACCAGCGACTTTACCTTAGGCAGGGCCTAACATCGACCGGTGTGGGTCAGCTGCAAAAGTTAGTTTTGGGAAGTTAAAAATAAGCACTTTAGAAGAAATAAAATAAATTGATAAATTATTTTATTATTTTAAAATGTTTCCTTTTTTCACAGAGACTTAATCCTCCTCTATAAATTCATGCTTATGGAAAGATCACTGGGTTAGCCTCATAACCCTGTGGATTGAGAGAGGGATCCTCTTGGAGCTTTGGAGGAGAAGGACCCTTTAAGGATGATGAAACCGCAAGCAATCGATGCATCTAAAATTTGAATAATCCCACCAATGAACACGACGTGATGATCGTTCTTCAACCGGATCGAGTTAGGGTTTGTTATTTCAATACTATTTTCATCTTTCCTGAATTCAAATGATGAACGCGGATCAGCCACAAACATTTTGATCTTCGGATTCGTACGTTCTTGCAGGAGGGTTTTTATTGTGATGATTTTGGGTAATTGATCCATGTTGAATTTTTGTTGATTTCTGGTCTGTTTAATCCTTATAATGGGAGCATATCAATGCCGTGAAGAATGAAGAAGGTTCATTCCTCGATTTTCTATTGTATTTTCTTCCCCCTTTATTTTTTCTGTGCATTCTTCACCTTCATCACGGGGCAAGGAACAAAAAATCATTGCACATCATTTTTGCGACGCAATGATCCCAAATTGACGATATGATGTCACAATGACCTACCGGAGGTGCGACGATGATAGAAGATGAAAAATTGGACCATATTGGGAAAGACTGTTCTTTGAGAATTCATCATGTGGGTGGATCGTTACACATTTTTTGGAGTCAATCGGAGGTTCGAAACCAATGGAATCAGCAATGTTGTGTTGGGGAGACCAAAACCCGTGAGTTTCATGGCGATCAGACGGTCGGATCGACAAACGGGGCAGAACAGAAGGTGCGATGGTAGAAGTCCGCGATTCTTGAAATTTCCAGAACACATGGCGTGTATCCCAAAGAACACGATGTGTGGACCAGATCAGCGGCGTCTAGGGTTTTGGGTGTCATATAGGTATCACATGACATGTGACCCTGGTTACATGGCATGTTGGACCTTCCCCGAAGCTCGGAGTGTACTTTCGGATGTATACGGACACAGGATGGACTACACGGCTTCAAAACATGGCGTGTAGATCCTACATGTCATGGAAGAGGTAGCTACACAGTACTCGACATGTATCCAAATATACACGGACATGGGATGGAGTACACGGTCGTGTACTCCACCACCCGGCCAGGCGAGGCCAGTTACATGAGTCATCCCATGTACCGATTACACAGGTTGGCGTACATGTGTTGAGGCTGGGTATGGGCACATGGCCAGCATACCCGGAGCTGACCCTAGTTACTCGGACATGGCATGTAATCCATACCACATGATGCGTACTAACTTTTTCTACCTAGCTAGAATTATGACACGGGCCATTGTACCTAGTCAGTACTTGGGGTCTGAAGACACAACGTGTGATATTTCTATACACCGTGTACTTTTTGGAAAATGGCTTGGTCTTCTTGTCCACTGTATCTTGGACATGTTTCGTTTGGGTTAGTGCCCCTTATTCCCATTCCCCTAAAGGTAAAGCATCATTTCCTTCTATAGTAGAATGATCCCTTTAGTATGACATTCTGTGATAGAGTCAGGAATCCCTCTGAGAGACCTTGAGTGAGATCCTCTATCCATTCTTGACCCTAGGAAGAGTCAGAAATCGATGTGACCAACTCCAATGAGCGTCAATCCTCTACCAAGCAGGTGAATCCGGATGAGTCTTGGTGTCCTCCATGGAGCTAGAAGTGATCCTCATCTAGGTATCATGATCTTTACCACTCAAGAGTGTGTCTCTTATAAAGAGTGTATGTATCTATCTTGATCTTTCCCACTCAGGAGTGTGTTATCCCATAATGAGTGTATCTATCTCTCGTGGATTTTCTCGATGAACAGTACTTCTCGAATGGATGTCATCATAGCTATCAAACTCTGGAGTGAGTTCTCTTAGAACGAGTGCTTCGTGAAATCTTCGAACTGAATCCCAAGAGGGGGTATGTAGTTATGCGACTTGAATCTAGAATGCAAGTCTGGGTTTGGAGTATATCTGGTTTGTGTTTATTTTCCATATTTTTTGTAAGAATATACAATGTAGAAATGACTATACATTTACTTCGTGTTTTGATTTGTGGTTTTCAGGGTCCTCTGCTGAGTATTATTATACTCACCCCTACAAGGGCTTTGTCCGCACGTGTCATGTATTGTGTAGATGAGCAGTCTTTTGACAGAGTCGAGGGCAGACTTGGACAGGACCAACCTTTATGATTTTCCTAAAGGCCGAGGAATTCCTATGGCTATGATCAGAAGTCCCAGTACCTCTTTGTGTATATAAGATGTACTTTGTAGTTTTTAGACTCTTGTTTTTTTGTGGGATTTTATTCTGGCACAGTTTACTTTCAATACTTTACTTTCTATTGTACTCTGTGGGTTGGGTTTAGTTGTATGCATTCATTTTCTTCCTTAGTGGTTTTTACATTTCTACATTTGGGTATGGAGATGGGTGTGTGTGTACGGGTACATTGGAAATTCCTCCCAGGTTTTTAATATGCATACTCGATGCTAGTCACCAGCCCCTGGCCTATTGGAGGTGGGCATGGGGAGTCGCGGCGCGGGACCCCCTGGGACGGGTTGTGACAGATTGGTATCAAACGGAGGTTGTCGGTTCTACCTTAGGACCATGAGTCTATGAGATTGGGTTGGTGTAACAATTTTAAGTGTTTCGAGTTTGGATTTCAGGCCAAGGACTCCAGTGTTGGTGCGGGCGACCGACGTATCCATACACCAGGACTCTGATAACATTCTTTTAGATTTTGTACAAGAAAACATTAGTTTTAGGGAGATAAAAGAATGGTACATGCATCATATAGGAATGGGTTTTGTTTTCCATGTCCTTTGTGTCATCTATCAAGATATACTCATTGACCATGGTACATCTTTTTTCCTTACAGGATGCCTCCGTGATGCTTTCCCACTAGGATTCAGTAGTACAATCACGAGGATGACCCCCTCAATGATGAGGATTCGATATAGGGGCCATTTCTATAGGTGTTTCCACCAGGTGGTGCACTGGCTATACCACCACTAGTGGAGCAGCCCATGGTACCTTCTGTACCGACCGATGAGGGGCACAAGATGATCATGCTCTATGAGATCCAGAGACAAAGACACCTCGGGTTCCAAGGAGAGACTAACCCTTATGCAGCTGAGGACTGGCTGGAGGCGGTGACTAGAGTTTTTCATCTAGTGTGGACACCAGGGTACCATATGGTGATCATAGAAGCGAGCCTTCTTCAGGGTTCGACAGGATGATGGTGGAGTCTGACCACACAGACTCACGACGAGGATACTCTTTCGTGGATGGATTTTGAGTGAATATTTAGGTAGGAGTTATCTCTGGTTACGCTGAGAGCAGTGTGCATCCAGTAGATTCTTCAGCTCCAGCAGGGCAGTTCAACGGTAGCAGACTATTCATCAAGGGTCACCAGCCTCTCTTGGTACTCGATGTATATGTTCAGGGATCAGTACTTCAGATATTGGACCTTCGATCAAGGTCTATGATGGGACATCTGAGCTAGTTTCGTGCCTCTATGCATTTAAACTTATCCTGGAGTGCTCGAGCGGGCATTGGTGATCGAGATCTTCTTGGCGGAACAGAAAAATCTGACGAAAATTAGCAGTAGGAAGATAGGTGGGGAGACCTCGACAGTAGGGAGCCAACGTCCGGCACATGGATCTGGATGTGGGAAACATCATTGGAGGACCCAGGACAGTGGATTGGAAATCCAGGGATCTCAAGCTGGATCTAGTCAGCCAAGGGAGAAGCGATGTTACACGTGCGACGGTAAGGGATGTCTCGACTGATATTGACTGATCTATAAAGATACTGATAGGGAGACGGTGGATGGACCACCGAGGCAGAGGAAACAAATGGACCATACAAACCTGCTAAAAGGAAAATGTGGAAGATGAGATGGGAGAGCTGCTGGTGGTGGAAGATGCAAGTGTTTACTTCCACCACCACCCCAGGAGGTCCGCCCTAGGCTCCGAGAGCTGGGGGACAGGGGTGGGGACAACTGAATGCGATCAAAGCATGTGATCCAAGGACTCCAGGGATGATCCGTGGTACGATATGTGGCTTATCTACTTTATTTTTCGTACTTATAGACACAGTTGCCCATCATTCCTTCATCGCCACATGTCTTGTGCGAAACCATGAGATTCTAGTAGATCTCTTGAGTTAATCATTATGTTTGGAGACACCTACGGGAGGATACTCAATGATCACACACCTTTTTAGACAGTGTTATCTTACCCTTGGAGGAGATAGTTTTAGTTGGAACCTCTTGGTGGTAGCATTGAGTCCTTATGTTGTCATTCTCGGTATGGATTGGTTATCTTCGGTCCATGACCAGATTTCCTATTTTAGGCGAAGTGTGCGGTGTGTCCGTAGTGATGGGAAAAGTTTTTTTTATATCAGATAAAGGGAAACCCAGACAGCATAGAATGGGCTCGTGCATAGTAGGGTGCAACCGATCAGCCATGAGTTCGCTAGACTTTCCCTCAGAGAAGTAGATGTTATGAGATCTTAGTTCCCAATAGTAGTGGTGGAGTACGAGGGCGTCGTTCCCAATGATGTTCCAGGATTACCTCCCCATAGAGAAATCTACTTCTGCATTGACTTACACCCCGGGACGACACAGATTTACTCACCATAATATCAGATGGATCCCACAGAGCATCACGAGATGATGGTCTAGTTGGAGGATTTTCATAGCAAGGGTTTTGTATGACCCAACGTTTCACCCTGGGCGGTCCCAATTTTATTTTCCCAGAAGGCAGAAGGGAGTTTGAGGATGTGCGCGGATTACCAGCGCCTAAATCAGGTGACAGTGAAGAACAAGTATCCAATTCCAAGATTCAACAAACTCTTTGATCAATTAAGTGGGGAACAGTGGTTCTCAAAGGTTGACCTTCGATCAGGTTATCACCAGTTATGAGTACGAGATGAGGATATACCGAAGACGACATTCAAATGTGGCTACGGTCACTATGAGTACTTGGTGATGCCTTTTGGTGTGACACATTCCCCCGCAGTGTTCATGGGATAGATGGACTGGATCTTCGAGTTGTACATGGACTGGTTCATAGTGGTCTTCATTGAAGACATACTTGTGTACTCGGTGTCAGAGGAAGAGCCCGTGAGACACCTACAGATGGTTCTAGACATACTCCGGGAGCACCAGCTTTACAGGAAGCTCTTGAAGTGCCAGTTTTGGACTCAGGAAGTCCACTTTATAGGCCATGTCATCTCAACATATGGTGTAGCTGTGGACCCGACCAAGTTGGAGGCAATGTTAGCTTGGGAGCCACCTCGGAGTGTGATGGGATTGCGGAGCTTCCATGGATTGGCAGGATATTACCGGAGATTCATTCCTGATTTCTCCTGGATATCAACACCGATGAAAATCTTGACCAAGAAGAGGAAACCTTAATATGGATGGAGAGGTTCTACCAGGCTTTCGAGTGGTAGATAGAGAGTTTGACGAGCACCCCAATCTTGAGATTACTGGAGGAGGGTGTCGAGTATATAGTTTTCTGTGACGCATCAGGGATAGAATTTGGTTGTGTCCTGATGTAGATACATGTAGTGATTGATTATGGTTTGCGCCAGCTTAGTCCACATGAGCATAACTATGCATCCCATGATCTTGTGTTGGTAGCGGTAGTCTTCACGTTGAAGAGGTGGAGACACTACCTTATGGGCGAGAAGTTTATCATCTACTCTGACCACAGAAGCCTCAAGTACATCTTCTCACAGAAAGATCTAAAACTGAGATAGAGGCGTTGTCTATAGTTCCTCTAGGATTATGATTTTTATATCATCTATACTCCTAGAAAGGGGACCAAGGTGGCAGATGCTCTTAGCATAAAGTTGAGCTCATAGCAGTTGAGTGAGGCGACAGATCAGTTAGCCACGTTGCAGTTGTCCTTCATAGACAGAGAGGATACGTCTTACCTACAGTCGATGGTTCTCGCCCCTCCACTCTTATAGCGAGTTAGGAAGGAAAAACTTGGGGATGTCGATTATGAGGTTTTATGTGATCATTTATCCATAGGACATGCTTCTGTTGGATATTCGCTAGGTGGGGAGCACATACATCTCTTCAGAGGATGCACTATTGTACCAGTAGCGTTTCAGGAAGAGGTCCTGAGGGAGTTCCATACATTCCCTCTAGTGGTACATCCTGGAGTGGCGAAGATGTACCAGGATATCCGATGAATGTTCTGGTGTTCATGCATGAGGAAGGAAATAGTAGAGTTCGTTTCTCGATGCCTTACATGCAAGCAGGTGAAGGCTGAGTACTAGGTTACAGCAGGATTAGATTGCCCCGGGAAGTTCTAGAGTTGATGTGGGATGTAATATCTATGGACTTCATGATATGATTACCACAGAGATCCAAGGGGCATGATTCTATATGGGTGGTCATTGAAGGAATCACCACGTCGGCCCACATCCTAGCTATTAAGGAGAAGAGTTCCATAGAGAGATTGGGACTCCTCTACATGTAGGAGATTTTTCGGCTACATGGAATCCCTTCGACAATAATCTCATACCGAGATGCCCGCTTCACATCCCGGTTGTGGAAGGGATTTCATGAAGCTTTTGGTAGTCAGCTACGCTTGAGCACGGCGTTCCATCCCCAGACCATTGGTTAGATAGAGAGGACCATTTAGGTTCTGGAGGATATTTTGGAAGCCTGTATCGTGGAATTTGGTCGCAGTTGGGAGGACCACCTACCACTACTGGATTTTTCATACAATAACAGCTACCACTCCACCATTGGTATGGCACCTTTAGAGGCATTATATAGGAAACCCTGTTGGTCACCGCTTTGCTGGACCGACCCAGTAGAGTCAGCACTCATGGGTCCAGAGTTGGTACGAGCTACCACCGAGAAGGTTCAGATCATCTGAGAGAAGATGATGAAAACATAGAGCAGGAAAAAGTCTTCTACTGATAGATGACAGAGAACTCTGGAGTTAGAAGAGGGAGACCACGTCCTTCTTTGGGTCTCACCTTGCCTAAGGTTACATAGATTCGGCCGGGGCAGAAAGTGATCTCCGAGGTTCATAGGACCTTTCCAGATACTGTGCTGAGTTGGCGAGGTGGAGTATTGCGTAGATCTACTACCAAAGATGCATTGGGTACAAGATTTCTTCCACATGTCGCAGCTGAGGAGGTATGTGCATAACCCATCACACGTCATCGAATGGGGTGAGTTTGACATCAAAGATGGAACGACCCTTGTTGAGTACCCGGTGGAGATCGAGGATCGGACGGAGAGGATCCTTCCTGGGTGATCGATTACATTGGGTCACATCCGATGGTAGCATGGAAATCTTCTGGAGATCACATGGGAGCAAGAGGCTCAGATCCATGCCCAGTACCCACATCTTTTTGAGTAGCCTTGTTTTGGCTTTTTAAAGATGCAAAGCCCCAAGGTGGGGAGAATGTAATGTCTTGAGTTTTTCATATATTATTTTTAAATATTATATGGTGTTATTTTGAGACCAGAACTTTTGAAGAAATGCGATTCTGAGGCCCGGAGTGCCCAATATAAATGTTTGAAATAAATTATGATTTTAAGTAGTGCGCGTGAGCAGTTTTCCTGAAAAAGTGGAATACCTTTTAAATGGGTTCCCAAATTAGAAATCCAAAGGCGCCATTGCATTAAAATCAGTGACTTAACCTTAGGTGGGGTGAGACTCATAACCCTATAGATTGAGAGAGGGATCATCTTAGAGATTTGGAGGAGGAGGACACATTGGCGGACGACGACGAAGCGAGAAATCGACGCCTCTCAGATTCGATGAATCCCACCAACGAATGCGATGTGGTGACTGTTCATCAACCATATTGAGGTAGGGGTTGTTATTTCGACTCTATTTTTTCCATTACTGAATTTAAAGTATGAATGTGGATAAACCTTGAACATGTTGATTCTTGGATTTGTACGTTCTTATGAGAGGGTTTTTATTGGGATGATTTTGGGGAATTGATACATGTTTATTTTTTTTGGATTTTTGAACTATTTAAGCCTTCTAATGGGAGCGTATCAACACCATAACAAACGATGGAGGAGGTTTGTTCCTTGATTTTATATTGTATTTTCTTTTCCCTTTCTTTTCTTTGTGCGTTATTCGCGTTCTTCATGGGGTGAGGAACAACAGATTGTTGCACATCCATTTTTCAACGCAACGATCCCAAATTGATGATTCGACGTCATGAAGAACTAGAAGATGTGCGATGACGATAGTGGACAACGAATCAGACAGGATCAGGAAAGATCGTTCTTCGAGCGTTCTTCGTGCGGGTGGATCGTTGCACATTTTCTGAGCTGATCGGAGGTCTGAAACCAATGGAATCAGCTACGTGGTATCGGGGTGACCAAAACCCATTTGTTTCATGGCAATTGAATGGATTGATCGATGAATGGGGCAGTTCGGAAGGCAGAACGGAGAAAGTCTGAGGTTCTGGAAATTTTTAGAATACACGGCGTGTATCCTGAAAAACACACCATGTGGACCAGCTCCACAGAAGATTAGGTTTTGGGAATCAGACAGGTATCACGCGGCATGTGACCCCAGTCACATAGCATGTAGGACCTTCCCTGAAGCTCGACGTGTAATTTGGGAAGTATACAGACACGAGATGGACTACACGGCTTCGAAACATGGCTTGTAGATCCTACGCGGCATGGAAGAGGTGGCTATGCAGGACTCGACATGTATCCAGGGGATAAACGGACACGGGATGGAGTACACAGTCGTGTACTCCACCACACAGCCTGGTAAGTCCAGTAACACGAGTCACCCTATGTACCAATTTAACGGGTTGGCGTACATGGGTTGAGGTTGTTAGGCGGAGAAAGAAAGGAAGTGATGGCAAGAGGGGGGGGGGGTGAATTGCCTTTTTAAAAATGATTAACAAATTAAAATCAAAGTTGAAAGAGCAGCGGAAATAAATGAGGCAAGACACAAAATTGATAACGGAGTTCGGCCTAAAACCCGGCCTACGTCTCCGCTCCCAACTCAACCGTTGAGAGATTCTACCGCTTGCTTTTCAATGGTTGTAGCAAGAAACCCACTAGCCTTTTTACAGGTGAAGGCTAGCTCACCTATTACAGCTTGCTTTTATTGGTTGAGCAAGAACCCACTTACTTTTAATGGTTGAGTAAGAACCCACTAGCCTTCTTACAGGTGAAGGCTAGCTCACCTTTGATTCAAGACTTTTGAAAGGTAAGGCTTGACTAACCTCTTCACACCTTGAAGGTGGTGTGAGAACCCAAAAGAATGGAGGATGAGAGAAATGGGAGTTTGTAGGCACAAACTCAATTTAAAGCTCAAAATGAATAAAGTAATGAAAAACCGTAATGGGGAAGTCTTGGGCGCCAATGGATTGAAGGAGTTGATGAAGAGCGCTCCCAAGCATCTTTGGTGGTGCTCCTTGGATGAGGAATTGAGTTGGAGCACTTTGAGGTTCCTTGGAGGAATCCGCCGGAGGTTCGCCAAATGATGAGAAATGTGTCCCGTGGGCTTCACAAGTGTTCCGGTATTGATCCTTAGGCTTCCGGGGGTTCCTAGTACTTTATTTATAGAGGGGGAACCCTCAAATGGCCTTTGGGGTGCTTCGGAGCCGTTGGAAAAGGCTTCGGAGCCGTTGGGAGGCAAGTGGACAGGCTGGTCAAAAGCCCAACGGCTAGTTTGACTGGCTCCACCGGCTGACCGGTGCTTGGCCACCGGTTGGCCGGTGTTTGAAAAAAGGAGAGGCCTTCGGGCTCAGGCGCCACCGGCTGGCCGGTGAGGTGGCCACCGGTTGGCCGGTGCTGAGGCAGTAGGTGTCACTGTTCTGGCTGGGTGCCACCGGCTGGCCGGTGCTGAGGCCACCGGTTGGCCGGTGCTGAGGCAGTGGCAACCTCTTCTTTCTGGGTGCCACCGGCTGGCCGCTGGTGTGACACCGGTTGGCCGGTGGTCTGGACAGAAGGATGCCTTCTGTCCAGGCTTCCATCGGCTGGCCGGTGCTCTTCCATCGGTTGCCCGGTGGACTGAATTTCAGTCCACTTTGGCTTTTTGCCTTCTTGGCCTTCTTGGCCCAATTCCTTGGCACCTGAAATCATGCCTATCAACAAAAACACTTGAAAACAAGATTAGTAAAATAAGAGAGTGATTGTGATCATGAAAATTAAACCACGAGGGGTTCGAGAGGTACAACAATCTCCCCCTATTTTGATGATCACAATCACCAAAAAAAACAATGTAAAATACTGAAATGAGAGGCATACTTTAAAATATTTTTCCCCCAATCAATCAATAATTTCTCCCCCTTTGTGATTATCAAAATAGCACGGGGCATAAAACTTGATTGAGGGAAACAAGTTTGAAAAACAAGATGGATATTTTAAACCAATGAAATTTTTGAAATTTTGAATTGGAAGTTTTGAATCAAAAATTGAATAACAGTTTGATTTGAAAGTTTTGAAAAGAAAATTGAATAACAGTTTGAATTGAAAGTTTTGAAAAGAGAATTGAAATGAAAAATTTGAATTGAATATTTTGAAATGAAAATTTTGATACCAAGTGTTGAAATTGAAAGTTTGAATCGAAAATTTTGAATAAAAAGCAAAAGGGCTTAAACGATCCTAACTCCCCCTAAATAAAAACAACAAATCACCGAGGAGTGGTGTTTGGAACCGAGACAAATTTTGGCCTGGAGAGACTCGCTAAGAGTGATTTTTCAATCCATACTTGTCTAGTGGCGGGTCTTCTCCTAAAAAATTCATCATTTAAGAAAATAGTTTTGGGCCTACCATACCGGGCATTTTTACAATTGCACTCATAGATTAAGTGCCCGGGTTTTTTACAATAATTGCAAAATTTATATTCGGAGCCCCCCCTTACAAAAATAGTGGGTGCATGGGAAGAGGAGGCTTGCTTGGTATAGCCAAGCCCTTGGGTGGTCCTAGATATGCGTTGGGAACCTAGAAAATTGTTCAAATTTTGTTCCCCTTGGGTGAACTTGGCTATAGTTTCCCTTAAATCTTTGATTATTGATTCCATGGAATCAACATTGGGAAGGTTTTGGACTTTGAGGGACAACTCTTCCTTCTCTTTGAGAAGTTGTTCTTTTTCGGAAGAGAGTTTTTTGAAATTCTTTTTTAATGCAACAAATTTGGAAGAAAGTTCGTGAAAACCTTCCTCCAATTGATCTCTAGCATATTGGAGATCCTCATAAGACATATGATTAAAAGAATTTGAATTTGAAGAACAAGAGGATGAGTAGTCGGAAGATGTTACCTCATGAAATGCCATGAGGCATTTGTTACCGTTGTCGCTCGAGGAGGAGGAGGAGGATGATGTGGAGCTATCACTCCATGTGGCCTTGAAATCCTTCTTCTTCTCCTTTTGCTTGGCCTTTTTCTTGTTGAGTGGGCAATCGGGCTTGTAATGGCCTTTCTCGCCGCACCCGTAGCATGTTACCTTGGGCTCGGATTTTTCGTCGTGTTTTTCCTTTCGAGCCTTGCGGGCCTTGCGAGATTTCTTCTTTTTGTGATTCTTTATGAACTTGTGCATCTTGCGGGCAAGGTTCTCCATTTCGGAATCGCCGCTTGAAGAGGAAGAAGATGAGGAGGATGAGCTTTCTTCGTTTTGTACCTTGAAGGCGATGTTCTTTGGAACTTTGATCGGTTTGCCTTCTTTTTCAGCTTGCCTCCTCATTGTGATCTCATAGGTCATGAGGGATCCGATGAGCTCTTCGACCGGCATGTTTTTGATGTCCTTTGCTTCTTGGATTGTCGTGACCTTCGGTGCCCATGAGCTAGGTAGAATCCATAGGATCTTCTTGACCATTGTTTCTGCAGAAACATCATCACCAAGGGACTTTCTCCCATTGAAAACATCAGTAAAACGTGTAAACATTTCAGAAATAGATTCGGATGGATGCATGGAAAAAGACTCGAAATCTTGATGATACATGTCCAATCGAGTATCCTTTACTTTGTTGGTCCCCTCATGGGTAACCTCCAAAAGTTTCCAGATTTCGTGTGAGGAGGTGCATGTGGAAACTCGATTGAACTCATTTCGTTCAAGGCCGCAATGTACAGCGTTCATGGCTTTGCCATCAAGCTCGAAATTTTTTATATCGGCTTGAGTCCATTTGGATTCATCGGGGGAAGAGAGAGTGTAACCTAGCATGACAATTTTATAAATGGGATAGCCAATGCTTCTAAGAAAAGTAGTCATGCGGGTTTTCCAATAATTGTAGTCGGTTCCATCAAAAAATGGAGCACGACCCAAAGAAAAGCCTTCGGGGGCGAAAGAGGTTGAAGCCATCACAATGGATCTTAAATTTGAAACCGGTTAAGGTATTACTCAAATTTTCCCTTTGATACCAATTGTTAGGCGGAGAAAGAAAGGAAGTGATGGCAAGAGGGGGGGGGGGTGAATTGCCTTTTTAAAAATGATTAACAAATTAAAATCAAAGTTGAAAGAGTAGCGGAAATAAATGAGGCAAGACACAAAATTGATAACGGAGTTCGGCCTAAAACCCGGCCTACGTCTCCGCTCCCAACTCAACCATTGAGAGATTCTACCGCTTGCTTTTCAATGGTTATAGCAAGAAACCCACTAGCCTTTTTACAGGTGAAGGCTAGCTCACCTATTACAGCTTGCTTTTATTGGTTGAGCAAGAACCCACTTACTTTTAATGGTTGAGTAAGAACTCACTAGCCTTCTTACAGGTGAAGGCTAGCTCACCTTTGATTCAAGCCTTTTGAAAGGTAAGGCTTGACTAACCTCTTCACACCTTGAAGGTGGTGTGAGAACCCAAAAGAATGGAGGATGAGAGAAATGGGAGTTTGTAGGCACAAACTAAATTTAAAGCTCAAAATAAATAAAGTAATGAAAAACCGTAATGGGGAAGTCTTGGGCGCCAATGGATTGAAGGAGTTGATGAAGAGCGCTCCCAAGCTTCTTTGGTGGTGCTCCTTGGATGAGGAATTGAGTTGGAGCACTTTGAGGTTCCTTGGAGGAATCCGCCGGAGGTTCGCCAAATGATGAGAAATGTGTCCCGTGGGCTTCACAAGTGTTCCGGTATTGATCCTTAGGCTTCCGGGGGTTCCTAGTCCTTTATTTATAGAGGGGGAACCCTCAAATGGCCTTTGGGGTGCTTCGGAGCCGTTGGAAAAGGCTTCGGAGCCGTTGGGAGGCAAGTGGACAGGCTGGTCAAAAGCCCAACGGCTAGTTTGACTGGCTCCACCGGCTGACCGGTGCTTGGCCACCGGTTGGCCGGTGTTTGAAAAAAGGAGAGGCCTTCGGGCTCAGGCGCCACCGGCTGGCCGGTGAGGTGGCCACCAGTTGGCCGGTGCTGAGGCAGTAGGTGTCACTGTTCTGGCTGGGTGTCACCGGCTGGCCGGTGCTGAGGCCACCGGTTGGCCGGTGCTGAGGCAGTGGCAACCTCTTTTTTCTGGGTGCCACCGGGTGGCCGCTGGTGTGACACCGGTTGGCCGGTGGTCTGGACAGAAGGATGCCTTCTGTCCAGGCTTCCATCGGCTGGCCGGTGCTCTTCCATCGATTGGCCGGTGGACTGAATTTCAGTCCACTTTGGCTTTTTGCCTTCTTGGCCTTCTTGGCCCAATTCCTTGGCACCTGAAATCATGCCTATCAACAAAAACACTTGAAAACAAGATTAGTAAAATAAGAGAGTGATTTTGATCATGAAAATTAAACCACGAGGGGTTCGAGAGGTACAACAGAGGTCGTGTACATGCACATGGCCAGCGTACGCGGAGCCGACCCCAATTACTAGGCCATGGTGTGTAATCCATACCACACACTATGTACTGAATTTTTCTACATGACCATCCTTATGACACATTCCATTGTACAAAGGCGGTACCTGGGGTCTAAAGACACAGCGTGTGACATTTATACACGCCGTGTATTTTTTGGAAAATTGCTTCGTATTCCTTTCCACCATATCTTGGACACATTTCGCTTGGGTTAGTTACCCTTATTATCTTTCCCCTGAAGGTCAAGCATCATTTCCTTCTACATAATTATGATCCCTTCAACATTACTTTATTTTATAGAGTCATTCAACCCTCCTAGAGGCCCGAAGTGAGATCCTCTATCCATTATTGACAACAGGTAGAGTCAGGCATCGATGTGACCAACTCCCCCGGGCGTCAATCCTCAACCTAGAAGGTTAATTCGTATGAGTCGTGGTATCCTCCATGGAACTGGAAGTGATCGTTATCTATGTATTGTGACCTTTCCCACTCAGAAGTGTGTCTCCCATAATGAGTGTGTATATCGATCATGATCTTTCCCACTCAGGAGTGTGTTCTCCCGTAATGTGTGTATCAATCTCTCGTTGCTTTTCCCGATGAACGGTACTTCTATGACAGATGTCATTAGAGCTATCAGACTCATGGAGTGAGTTTTCCCATAACAAGTTCTTTATGAAATATTCAAACTGAATCCCTAGAGGGGTATGCGGTTGTGTGACTTGTCTCTAGACCGCATGTCTAGGTTTGGAGTATATCTAGTTTGTGTTTCTCTTCCATATGTTATTTAGACATATACTATGTAGAGCTTATTGTAGCATTACTTCGTGTATAGATTTGTGGTTTTCAGGGTCCTCTACTGAGTATTTTTATACTCACCCCTGCACGGGCTTTTCCCACACATGTTGTTTCTTGTGCAGACAATAAACCTTTTGAAAGAGTCTAGGGTGGACTACAATAAGACTAAGATTTCTGAGTTCCCTATAAGATGAGGTGTTCCTACAGCTACGAGCAGTATTCCTAGTACCTCTTTGTGTATACAGGTTTGACTTTGTAGTTTTCAGACTCTTGTCTTTTTGGTGGGCTTGTATTCTAGCCTAGTTTACTTTCTGTACTTTACTTTCTGTCATACTCTGTTGGTTGGGTTTAGTTTTATGCATGAATATTGTTCCTTAGAGGTTCTTACATTTCAGTGTTTGGGCTTGGAGATTGGTGCATGTGTACGGGTACATTGGCAATGCCTCCCATGTTTGTAATATGCCTATATTATACTAGTCACCATCCCCTGTCCTGTTAGAGGTGGGAATGGGGAGTAGCGGCGTGGGCCCCACTAGGACGGGTCATGACAGAGTGGTATCAAACAGAGTCTGTCAGTTCTACCATAGGACCAAGAGTCTGTGAGATTGGGTTGGGGAAACAGTGTTATGTGTTTCGATTTCAACTCTCAGGCTAGGGACTCTAGTGTTGGTGTGGGCGGCATACATATCCATACACCAGGACTCTGATGACCTTATTTTCGACTCGGTACAAGAAAATACTAGTTGCGGGGAGGTAAAAATGGTACATAAATCATATAGGAATGGGTTTTGTTTTCCATGTCCATTGTGTCATCTATCCATATATACTCATTGACCATGGTACATCTTGTTTCCTTACTGGATGCCTTCGCGACATATACCCACTAGGATTTAGCAGCATGGTCACGAGGATGACCCCCTCCTTGATGAGGCTTCGATAGAGGGACCAGTTCCCCATGTATTGCCACCAGGTAGTGCACCAGCTATACCACCACTAGTGGAGCTTCCCGTGGTACCTACAGTACCGACCGATGAGGGGTGCAGGCTGAGCGCGCTCCATGAGTTCGAGAGACAGAGACCCCTCAGGTTCCGAGGCGAGCCCAACCCTTAGGCCGCTGACAACAGGCTTGAGGTGGTGACCAGATTTTTTCATCTACTGAGGACACCAACGGACTAGATGGTGATCCTAGGAGTGAGCCTTCTTCAGGGTTCAGCGGGACAATGGTGGAGTCTGACTACAAAGAATCACAACGAGGATACTATTTCATGGATGGAGTTTGAGAGACTCTTTAGGGAGGAGTTCTCTCTGGTTACGTTGAGAGTCATGTGCATCCAAGAGCTTATTCAGCTCTGGAAGGGCAGTTTGACGGTAGTGGACTATTCATCGAGGTTCACTATCCTCACCCGATACTTGATGGATATGGTCAGGGATCAGTACATCAGAGCTCTACCTTCGAGCGAGGTCTACGACGGGACATCCGAGCTATTGTCGTGCCTCTAAAAATTTCGACATATGCTGGAGTGATCGATTTGTCCTTGGTGATTGAGAGATTCTTGCCAGAACAGAAACATCTGATGACAGTTAGCAGCAGACAGACAGGTGCGGAGACCTTGCTAGTAAGGGGATGATGTCAGGCATAAGGATCTGGATGTGAGAAAAATCATAGGAGTACCCATGATAGAGGATCGACAATCTAGCACTCTCAGGATGGATCCAGTCAGCCTAGGGAGAAGTGATGCTACGCATGTGACGGCAGTGGATATCTCGCTATAGATTGTCCGACCTGTCGATTTTCTGACAGGGAGACAGTGGATGGACCACTGAGGTAGAGGCAAAGAATAGAGCTGACAGACCCGCCAGGTGGTGGATTTGGAAGAGGAGCTGGGAAAGATTCATGTGGTGGTAGACGCTACGATTTACTTCCACCACCACCCATAAGAGGTCCGCACCAGGCTAAGAGAGCTGGGGGACAGGGGCGGGGACAGTTGCATGAAGTCAAGGCGTACGACTGAGGGACTCTAGGGATGATATGAGGTATGATATATGTCTTCTCTACTTAGCTTCCGTACATATAGACGTAGGTTCCAGTCATTCCTTTATCGCCACATGTCTTGTGTGAAACCTTTATATTCCGATAGAGTCATTGACTCGATCCTTACGTTTGGAGACACCTACAAGAGGAGACACGACGATCACATACCATTTTACAGAGTGTGATATTACAGTTGGAGGTGATAGATTCGGTTGGAACATCTTGGTGGTAGCATCGGGGCCTTACGACGTCATTCTCGGTATGGATTGGTTATCTTCGGTCAATGCCCAGATTGATTGTTTTAGGAGAAGAGTGTGGTGTGTCCGCAGTGATGGGATGAGGTTATATTTTATTGTAGAAAGGGAAACCCAGGTAGCACTGAATGGTCTTGTGCATAGGAAGGTGCAACCAATCACTCATGAGTTGGCTAGCCTTTCCCTCATAGCAGTAGATGTTATGTGATCTCGGTTCCTAGCAGTAGTGGCAGAGTATGAGGTCTTCTTTCCAACAGATGTTGCAGGATTACCTCCACACCAAGAAATTGACTTCTGCATCGACTTACACACTGTGATGACACCAATTTCATCACCAGCATATCGGATGGCTCTCGTAGAGCTTTGCAAGATGAGGTTGAAGTTTGAGGATTTTATTAGAAAGGGTTTTGTATGACCCAATGCTTCACCCTGGGTGGCCCCGGTTTTGTTTTCCAAGAAGGGAGATAAGAGTTTGAGGTTGTGCGTGTATTACCGGGGCCTGAATCAAGTGTTGGTTAAGAACAAGTATCCACTGCCAAGAATCGATGACCTCTTTGATTAGCTAAGAGGGGCACAATGGTTCTCGAAGGTTGACCTTTGATTAGGTTATCACCATTTATGAGTACGAGATGAGGATATACTGAAAACGACATTCAGATGCTGCTATTGTCACTATGAGTACTTGGTGATGCCTTTTGGCATGAAAAAATCCCTTGCAGTGTTCATGGCACTGATGAACCATATCTTCCATCCATACATGGACCGGTTCAAAGTGGTATTCATTGAAGAAATCCTTATGTACTCGGCGTCATATGAGGAGCACGCGAGACACCTACGGATAGTCTAGACGTACTCTGGGAGCACCAGCTTTATGGGAAGCTGTCGAAGTGCTAGTTTTGGATTCAGGAAGTCCACTTTCTAGGACATGTCATCTTAGCATATGGGGTAGTTGTGGACCTCGAAAAGGTGGAGGAAGTGTTTTCATGGGTGCCACCTAGAAGCGTGATGGTGGTGTAGAGATTTCTTGTATTGGCAGGATATTACCAGAGATTCATTCCATATTTATCCCGGATATCAGCACTGGTGACAGCCTTGACCAAGAAGGGAAAACCCTTCAGATGGATGGAGTGGTACCAGCAGGCTTTCGAGCGGTTAAGATAGAGTTTGATGAGCACCCCAATCTAGAGATTACTGGAGGAGGGTGTCGAGTACATTGTTTTCTACGGCGCATCAGGGACCTGGCTTGGTTTTGTCCTCATGCAAAGATAGGTGGTGATTGCTTATGGATCACGCCTGATTAGGCCACATGAGCATAAATATGCAACCCATGATCTCGAGTTGGTAGTGGTAGTCTTCGCGTTGAAGATGTGGAGACACTACCTTATGGGCGAGCAGTTTATCATCTACTATGACCACAAGATCCTCAAGTACATATTCTCGCAGAAATTTCTGAATCTAAGATAGAGAAGTTGGATATAATTCCTCCAAGATTATGATTTTGAGATCGTCTATACTCCTGGGAAGGGGAAAAAGGTGGAAGATTCACTTAACATAAGGTCGAGATCACAGTTGTTGAGTGAGGCGACAGAGAAGTTAGCCACGTTGTAGTTGTCCTTCGTGGATAAAGAGGATACGAATTACCTATAGTTTATGTTTGTCACCCCTCCACTCTTACAGCGAGTTAGGGAGGCACAGCTTGGGGATGTCAATTCTGTGGTTTTACGTGCTCAATTATCCATAGGACATGCTCCTAAGGGATATTCGCAAGGTGGGGAGCACGTACTTCTTTTCAGAGGACGCACTGATGTACCAGTAGTGTTGTAGGAAGTGGTCATGAGGGAGTTCAATACATCCCCTCTAGAGGTACATCCTGGAGTAGGGAAAAGGTAATAGGATCTCCGATGATAGTTATGGTGGTTAGGAATGAAGAAGGCAATAGGATAGTTCATTTCTCGATGCCTTACATGTCGGCAGGTGAAGGCTAAGCACCAGGTTCCAGTGGGATAAGTTCACCCCTAGAAGTTCCAAAGTGGAAGTGGGATGAAATATTCATGGACTTTGTGAAAATATTACCATGGATGTCAAAGGGGCACAATTCCATCTGGGTGGTTGTTGACTGACTCACCTTGTCATCCCACTTCCTAGCTATCAGGGAGCAATGTTCTGTATAGATCTTGGGACGCCTCTACATGAAGGAGATAGTTCGACTACATGGAATACCTTTGACAATAATCTCAGACCTAGATGCCCGCTTCACATCCCGGTTGTAGAAGGGATTGCAGGAGGCTTTTGGGAATCAGCTATGCTTGAGCATGATGTTCCATCCCCAAACCAATGTTCAGACAAAGAGGACCATTCAGGCTCTAGATGATATGTTGGGAGCCTGTATCTTGGATTTTTTTCACAGTTGGGAGGAACACCTACCACTGGTGGAGTTTACATACAAAAAAAGCTACCACTACATGATTGGAATGGAACCTTTTGAGGCTTTATATGAAAGACACTGCTAGTCACCGCTTTGTTGGACCGACCTCGGAGAGTCAACACTCATGGGTCCAGAGTTGGTACAAGCTACCACCAAGAAGGTGCAGGTCACCCAGGAGTGGTTGAAGACTGCGCAGAGACGGTAGAAGTCTTATGTTGATAGACGATGAAGACCTCTGGAGTTCAAAGAGGGGGACCACGTCTTTCTTCAGGTGTCACCTCGACGAGGGTTACATCGATTTGGCATGGGAGAAAAGTTATCTCTGAGGTTCTATGAACCTTTCCAGATACTATGTAGTGTTGTCAAGGTGGCATACCGCCTAGCTCTACTACCATAGTTGCATCGTGTACATGATGTCTTCCACGTGTCACAGTGGAGGAGGTACGTGCATGACCCATCGCACGTCATCGACTGGAGCGAGCTGGACATCGAAGATGGAGCGACCTTTACTGAGTACCTAGTAGAGATTGAGGATCAACAGGAGAAAATCCTTCATGGTAGATCGATTCCCTTGGAGCATGTCTGATGGCAGCATGAGAATCTTCTAGAGATCATGTGGGAGCGGGATGCTCAGATCCATGTCCAGTACCCACATCTTTTTAAGTAGCCTTGTTTTGGCTTTTAGGGGATGCGAAGCCCCTAGGTGGGGAGAATGTAATGTCTTGGGTTTTCCATATATTATTTTTAAATATTATATGGAATTATTTTGATACCAGACCTTTCGACGACATCCGATACCGAGGCCCAGAGTGCTCGGAATAAATGTTTGAAAAAAATTAATATTTAAAGCAGCACGTGTGAGCTGTTTTCCTGAAAAAGTGGAACACTTTTTAAATGGGTGCCCAGATTAGAAATCTAAGGGCACCATTGCCTTCATAGAAGCATCTTTACCTTAGGAGGGGCATAACATCGACAGGTGTGGGTTGGATGAAAAATTTAGTTTTTGGGAATTAAAAAGAAACACTTTAGAAGAAATAAAATAAATTGATAATTTATTTTATTATTTAAAAATTTTCTCTTTTTTGCGTAGCGACCTAATACTCCCCTATAAATTCATTATTATGCCAAGATCACTAGGTTTACCTCATAACCCTATAGATTTAGAGAGGGGTCATCTTGGAGCTTTGGAGGAGGAGGACCCTTTGGTGGACAACGACGATGCGAGTAATCGAGGTCTCTCGTATACGAAGAATCCTGCCAACGAACACGACGTGGTGATCGTTCTTCAACTGGATCGAGGTAGGGGTTGTTATTTCGATTATCTTTTCCCCATTCTTGAATTTAAACAATGAACACAGATCAAGCAAGAACATGTTGATCCATGGATTCATACGTTCTTGCGGGAGGGATTTTATTGGGATAATTTTTGGGAATTGATCCATGTTGAATTTTTGTTCATTTATGCTCCATTTAAACCTTGTAATGGGAGAAGATAAATGCAGTGATGAATGAGGGCAGAGGTTCCTTCATCTATTTGCTATTTATTTTCTTTACCCTTTCTTTTCACCGTGCGTTTTTCGTGTTCTTCGCAGGGTGAGGAAAAACAGATCGTTGCACATCTATTTTGTGACACAACGATCCCAAATTGAATACCTGATGTCAGGACGACCCAACGGAGTTGCGATGACGATACTGGATGACGAATATGACCGGATCGGGAGAGACATTCTTTGAGCGTTCTTCATGTGGGTGGATCAGTACATGTTTTTAGAGCCGATCAGAGGTCCAAAACCAACAAAATCAGCTATGTGGTATTGGGACCACCAAAACCTGTGAGTTTCATGGTGATCAGATGACAGAATTGAAGAACGGGGTATCATGGATGGTGTGATGGAAGAAGTCCATGATTCTCGAAATTTCCTGAATACACAGAGTGTATCCCGAAGAACATGTCGTATGGGCAGGCTCAACGACATCTAGAGTTTTAGGCATCGGACCTGTATGAAACGGCGTGTGACCCCAGTCACACAGCATTTTGGACCTTCCCCGAATCTCCGTGTGTACTTTGGGATGTATAAGGACACATGATGTACTACACAGCTTCAAAACACGACGTGTAGATCCTACGCGGCATGGAAGAGGTAGCTACGCAGGACTCGGCGTGTATTCAGGGGATACACAAACACGGGATAGAGTACAAGGTCATGTAATCCACCACACGACCATGCAAGGCCAGTAACATGAGTCACCCCGTGTACCGATTACACAGGTTGGAGTACATGGGTTTTGACCATGTATGGGAACCTAGACAATGTACATGGAGCCGAACCCAGTTATACGGACACGAAGTGTAATCCGTACCACACACCATGTACTGACTTTTTATACACGACCAGCCTTACGACACTGGTTATTGTACATGGGCAGTACCCATGGTCTGAAGACACGGAGTTTGAAATTTCTAAACACCATGTACTTTTTGGAAAATGGATTGGTTTTCTTATCCACCATATCTTGGACACTTTTTTTTGGTTTAGTGCCCCTTCTTCTCATTCCCCTGTAGTTCAGGCATTATCTCTGTCTACAGGAGTATGGTCCCTTCAATAGGACTTTCTATGATAGAGTCAGGAATCCCTCCAAGAGGCCCAGAGTGAGATCCTCTATCCATTCTTGACCCTAGGTAGAGTCAGGCATCGACGTGAACAACTCCCCCAGGCATCGATCCTCTACCTAGGAGGTGAATCTTGATGAGTCGTGGTACCCACCATGGCCCTGGCAGTGATCCTCATCTGTTTATCATGATCTTTCCTACTCCTGAGTGTGTCTCCCGTAATGAGTGTTCTTATCTCTCCTCGTCTTTCCCACTCAAGAGTGTGTTCACCCGTAATGAGTGTATCTATCACTCATGGCTTTTCCTGATGAATAGTACTTCTTGGACGAACGTCATCAATGCTATCAGACTCATGGAGTGAGTTCTCCTGGAATGAGTGAAATATTCGAACTTAATCCCTAGAAGGGATATGCTGATGTGAAACTTGTATCTAGACCGTAGGTCTGGGTTTGGAGTATATCTGGTTTGTGATTATCTACCATCTGTTATGTAGACATATACTGTAGAGCTGATTGTACCTTTACATCATGTATTTCTTTGTGGTTTTCGGGGTCCTCTAATGAGTATTGTTATACTCACCCCTACATGGGCTTTCCCCCCACGTGTCATGTCTTGTGTAGATGAGCATCCTTTTGACAGAGTCCAGGGCAGTCTAGGACATGACCGAGATTTTTGAGTTCCCTATAGGCCAAGGCATTCTAATGGTTACGAGCAGCAGTCCCAGTACCTCTTTGTGTATGCAGATTGGACATTGCAGTTTTCAGACTCTTGTTTTTTGGGTGGGATTGTATTCTGGCCAAGTTTAGTTTTAGTACATTACTTTTTGTCATACTTTGTTGGTTGGTTTTAGTTGTATGCATGCATTTTGTTCTTTAGAGGTTTTTTACATATCATTATTTGGGATTGGAGATGTGTGTGTGTGTACGGGAACTTAGGAAATGCATCCCATGGTAGTAATATGCCTACTCGGTGCTAGTCACCAACCCCTGGCCTATTGGAGGTGGGCATGGAGAGTCATGGCGTGGGCCCCACTGGGACAGGTTGTGACATTGAATCCCTTAAAAGAGTAGTGAATCCCAAAAATGCAAACAAAAATAGAGAAAATATTGAAACGCGAAGATGGAGACAGAAGAATAAACTACCAAATGGATAGAGGGGAATAAATCATCATAAGTAATTTATAGATCAAGACAAGACAGTCATAATTCTATGCATATCATCATATAATTTATTTGACCATAGAATATGATTATTAATACTTTCGATGAATTTTAAGGTTCTCATCATATCCAAGAACTGCTATTCCTTTTTCAATGAGATAAATATTCTATTACATTATTACTTTAAAAGAACACAGAACTATCAACAATGTATAATAAGATATTTTAACTAATTTTCACTTATTTCAACCCACATTCAATCCTATGTACTCACAATTAGTTCCAGGACACCAACATCCACACTTGGGAGATCACCCTTGTTTATTTAACTTTTTACAATATAGATATATCTATTGGTAAATGTAAAATTTCTATTGTTAAATCATTTTATAAAAAAATATTTATGGCACTAAATTGTTTATAAAAACACTTCTGGTAAAATATATAAGGAAAAGTAAAAAATATGTCAAAATTATAATAATAATAATAAACATATATATATATATATTTCTATTTGTCAAAATTATATATATATATATATGTATATATATATATCATTTTATAAGAAAATTAGGAATTATTATCATTCAATTGATATGGATAAAAATTAAATTAATGACCAATGAAAATACTTATATTTTTTTATAATTAAATTTTCAATGAAAAAATTTGATTATGGTACCAACATGTGGATAAATTTTTTTATTATATATATGAAAATAATTATACATAATATATCTATTGTTATAATAACCCTTCTCATTATTATACATTGATAAATGATTTATAACATAAAATTTCACTTAATACAACCCAAAAGGTATATAAGTCTAGTGTCTTTGGGAATTAGGTGCATTGAATAACATCTTGAACATGGGATACAACAGCATTACAAAAAACATCCTTAACATTCTTTATTGAAATATTTTTTAAAATGCTCAAAATACTACTTTGAACATAAAACATCATGTGAAAATATGGGGACATACATAAGAAACGGGTGATCTATAAATCCAATAAAAATAATAAACATGTAATGAGTGATACATTTTAGACAATATGCAGATCAATGAGGAGAAAAATAACAAAAATAATAAGGCACTATATAGCATGATAATCATAACATGGAAATGTGGAAACAACATAAATCACTTAATCATGACATAAGTCATGGATAATGTAACGCCCCGACCCCAGTTACCTAGAGTCAGTGCATTATTACATAAAATTGGCATGATCAAAAGAAAGATCAAATCTCGAAAGACCGATTAGTTTAGTAGCCTTGGAAACACTAGATACATTCATAAAGTTTTACATTACATCATAAAATGAAAACTACAACAATATAGTCTCCATATTCCACACTCTTATCCCATCATACTATCCCAGCAGGTCATTCATAAATTACTTCTTCACATCCTGGGAAAAATAAAACATAGAAAAGGGGTGAGCTTAAATGCCCAGTAATGATAACAATATAGAAGAAACATTCATAAATAAGAATAAACATTTAAAGCAATGTATAACTAAAACAAATGCCTTTTAAACATGAACTTCAACATAGTATGGCAAAAATAAAATGAAATAATTCCATTTACTTATTCACATGGATATTCTACTAATCGAATAATCACATGCAATATCAATAACCACTTTCATAATGATGGAATGCATAATGCCAGACTATCATAACCACATATCCAAGGCCTCGTGCCAAAACTAAAAATAAGATTTTGTCAAGGCCTTTTTCCAAGACACTAGTTTGTCTCATGAGACCTACCGATGCATCGAGGAGCTATAGTGGGCTCCACCCGTCACATATTAAGTCCAATGCATTCCTCATATGAACAGGTTTAAACATAACATAAACATTCGTATCAAAAATAGAATATGAAATGTAAATACTTCATCCATATACCATGAATGGTATCAAAATAAAACATCCATAGTCAAACATATCACAAAACCTTTAATACAATATAGAGGTTTTGTATCATAATAAATCAACTTCAAATAAGCATAAAATCCATCAAAAGATGTTGACATAGATGAAATCAAAACTCTTTTTAGAGAAATATCTCTTTCTATTTTGAAATCATTTAAGAGTCATATATTTATAAAATAAAACATTTTCTTTTAAAATATTCTTATAAGCTTGTAAGGGAAGCTTCGACGATTTTATAACGGTGGAAAATAGCCGCACCCGCCGTATAAGTTAAAAAAACATTCTTACCTTAATTCTGTCGAAAAGGTTAAAAAGCACCTTGTTTGGAAAACGATGGAAAGATTCCGTTATAAACCACCTATAAAAAGTCAAACAAGGGTATAAATGACTTTAACCCATATTCTTGTAAATATTAAATATGTTTTGAAATTCATTTTTAAGAAATATGGATGTGGATGATAAAGAGATCCCAGTAGATTATTATATATAAACAACCTCAGATAATGAAGAGATTGCGAAATAAACCCTTACCTTGTACTTTTCTTTGGTTGAGGGTAGGTTAAACTCCTTTATAATGGTGAAATAATTGTTATTAAATTATAAAAGAATCATATATATTAATATGATATCATATATGATCTTTTAACATTGATTTGTTAATAATATCTTAGTATTATCGTTGTTTCGGGTGTTAAATTACTCGTTTTCTTTTATATGTTTTGTTACATAAGCCATGTTTTTCATGGATAGGTTGTATCTTAATCATATCCAGAATGATATCAAGTTCTTAGATACTATTATTAATCATCAAATGAGAATTATACTTTAATGGATACGATGGACAATGAATCTCATCGCGTTCGTAGAGACGGTAGTCCCTACGTACGCACGAGCGACAATATCATTCTTTTGATATTAAAATAATATATAATTGGATGGTATATCATATATACATAATAATTATCATGTTATATTTATTATTTACATGAATTAAACATCATTATTATACCCATCCAAATAATAATTTATTGAATAACAATTACACCACGACGTGGAGACGGTAAGCCATACGTACGCACGTATGGTGACATGTTATTCAAAGGATGGATAGAATACTGAATATGGTTGTACCATATTTATAATAACATCACAGTATATATAAGATACTGGATTTATTATTTTAGAATGGTAATAACAAAGAAATAAGAAGTGTAAGAAGAAAGGAACTTGAAAAAGGGTGGTGAAATCATTACCTCTTCTTCGGGTTCTTCCTTTTGATTTGACCAAAAGGGATCCTTAGGTTGGCTTTATGACTAAAGTAAGGCCTCTAGGATGAATTGAGGGAAGTTGAGAGAGTATTTGGGAAAAGGTTGGCTGATCGAAATGGCTTTGAAGGTGTGAATTAATGAGAAGGGGGAGTGCCCTTTTATAAGAGGGGTGAGGGGCACCTTTGGAAAAGCTAGAAATATTATTTTATAATAAATTCATATTCGGTTTATAATGGCTCCAAAGTGTATTATTTATAGGTTAAGGTTGGTATGGGTCTAAAAACACTCAACCAATAGAATTTAGACAGGTTTGGGTCATTATATTAACATTATCATTTAGTTTTAACTCTTAGTTAATTAGTTTGACACTTACCATGTCACTATGTATTTTTATATTATATAGTTAATAAACATACTATATACCTCCAATCGACCCCCAAGTGGTCCATTAATGTTACACCTATCATTATATAAGTCTCTTGGCCGATCCTTAGATTTTTAGGAATTGAATATAAATTAATAATATAATATTTGTTTTAAAAACTCTTTTATGTCAATTTTGGAACTATTCAATAATTGATTTTTGTAAAAAAACAATAGAATGATTACTTCGAAAAATGTTAATTAAAGAAATCCTAACATGTAATATTATACTAGAAAATATTGGTATTTATAAAAAGTCTCAAATTACGTTTATTTGGGTATTTATAATATCAATTATTCTAATTTTTCACTATTATGGTAATTACTACATCATCATTGTGTCATAAATAAATTAAATTATTTAATGTCTAAAAATTATAAATAAAATATCATTAGGTAGGAAATATTTGTATATTTATAATGAATATTTACAATCGAATTTATCTTATGTTTAACCCTATATTAAAAAATTTAGTAAATAAACCTTGATTTTAACTCTTTTAACTCTTCTTTGAATTAAATAATAATAAATGTCCTAATCTAATCCAAGTGGACCTAAATGGTCATATTTTATTCCTATGGTTGTTTTTGGTCGAGATAAATTTGTCCAATAAAATTAGGACACGTGTTAGGGTAATATTAATATCATTCTTACCCTTAATTACCCTATTTACTTTTAACCGTGATAAATAAAGATAAAAAGTTACTATTCACCAAAAATTATTTTCATCTCATTGAACCACATTTTACTCCTTGATATTAACCGTGTCTCTCGGATTTTCAAAATTCCACTCATAGAAGCGGTAAAATTATGTTTTATGAAAAATTCAGTTTTTTAACTACCACTTAGTGGTTTCACTATTCATCAAAAATGAAGTTTTTCAGAAAAATACCAAAAATTCACCCTAGGCTAATTTCGATATTCTGAATCCAAAAATGAAGTCCATTTTAAATAATAAATTTATAAATTTTAAAAAATGGGTATTACTATTCATAATAGCTAGTTTGATTGGTTGTGGTGTGTTAGAACTCGATGTTGCGTACAACACACGCTATTGCATTATTCAACGAGAAGCGTACCGTAGAAGCTTGGGGTGTTACATTCTCCCCTGCTTCAAATAATTTAGTCCCCAAAATTTATAGAATACTACCACATGAAAAGACTTGGGTGATTCTTCATCATATGTTCTTCGGGTTCCCACGTTGCCTCTTCCATCTTATGGTTTCTCCACAAGACTTTTACCAGAAGAGTCGTCCGGTTTCTCAGTACTTGTTCTCTCGTATCAAGAATCTTGACGAGCTCTTCGCAATAAGACAGATCGGGTTCCAGTTCTAATTCCTCATAGGTGAGTACATGCGATGGGTCAGGCATGTATTTCCTCAACAGAGATACGTGGAACACATCGTGAACTTTGGAGAGACTTGGCGGCATTGCCAATCGGTAAGCTACAGCCCCAATTCATTCTAGAATTTTGAAAGGTCCGATGTACTTGGGACTCAATTTACCTTTATTACCAAAACGTATGACTCCCTTCCATGGAGATACCTTCAGGAAAACATAATCACTGACTTGAAATTCCAAATCCTTCCTTTGATTATTGGCATAGCTCTTCTGCCTACTTTGAGCTGCTTTGATATGGTTTTGGATTACCTTCAACTTTTCCATCGTTTCCTCCACCAGTTCTGGGCCTACAAGTTTTCTTTCACCAACGTCATCCCAACAGGTTGGTGTGCGACATCTCTTTCCGTATAACGCTTCATATGGTGCCATCTGAATACTCGAATGGAAGATATTGTTATAGGAAAATTCTACCAGAGGTAAATATTGATCCCGCATACCCTAAAAGTCAAGTGAGCAGGATCTCAACATGTATTCTATGGTTTGAATAGTTCGTTTTGATTGTCCATCTATTTGAGGGTGGTAGGCAGTGCTCAAATGAAGTTCAGTATCCAAGTCTTTCTGAAGACTTTTCCAGAATCTTGATGTAAAATGGGGATCAAGATCAGAAACAATTGATAGGGGTACTCCATGAAGTCTCACAACTTCATTAATATATAGTCTTTCTTGTCGTTCAAGTGGTAAATCTTCCCTTATAGCAAGAAAATGTGCTGACTTGGTAAGACGATCATAAATTACCCATATTTAATCGTTCCTTCTAGGAGTCTTTGGTAGCCGGATGACAAATTCCATCATAATATTGTCCCATTTCCACTCAGGTATGGGAAGAGGTTCCATGACTCCTCCAGGCTGTTTCCTTCCTGCTTTCACTTGTTGACAAACCATACATCTTGACACAAAATCGGCAATCTCCCTCTCCATGTTTTCCCACCAAAAATGTTCCTTCAAATCTCTATACATTTTGGTGCTCCCAGGGTGTATAGAGAAATTGGAACTATGAGCATCATCCAGCAATTCCCTTTTTAGATCAGGTATATCGGGAACACAAAGTCTCTTCCCAAATTTCAAAATTCCTTCTCCATACACAAAGTCTCTCAATCATCCATCATTCACAGCTTTAATCTTCTTTCGAAATTCTTCATCATCGGTCTGAGAACTCTTAATCCTTTCTAGTAAATATGGTTTGGAAACCATTCGAAAAAGAATTGATGTTTCACCTTCCCTGGTTATTCCCATGTCCATATTCACTAGATCCATGAAAATTGGATCCCTTTCAAATCTCATATTGTTCAAAACTCCATGGTCTTTTCTGCTTAAAGCATCTGCCACCTTGTTTGCTTTCCCAGGGTAATATTGTATCGTACAATCATAATCCTTGAGTAATTCAAGCCATCTCCTTTTCCTCATGTTGAGTTCTTTTTTTGAGAAAATATACTTCAAACTCTTGTGATCAGTATAAATCTCACATTTTTCACCATAGAGGTAGTGCCTCCATATCTTCAAAACAAAGATCACAGCTTCTAGCTCGAGATCATGAGTATGATAGTTTTTTTCATGAATTTTCAACTGTCGTGATGCATAGGAAATAAACCTATCATTCTGCATATGGACACAACCAAGTCATTTCTTTGATGCATCACTACAAATAACGAACCCATCATTCCCCAATGGTAGAGTCAATATGGTTGCATTGACTAATTTTCTATTCAATTCTTCGAAACATTCTTTACACTCTTTTGTCCAAACAAATTTAACCCCTTTACGTGTGAGCTTCGTTAATGGGTTAGCCAACCGGGCAAAATTCTGGACGAAACTTCGATAATAACCTGCTAAACCAATAAAACTGCATACCTCAGTTATACTCGTAGGTGTTGACCATTCTTGGATTGCCTTGGTCTTAGAAGGATCAACAGAGATTCCATCTTTAGAGACAATATGGCCACGAAAAGAAATCTTCTGAAGCTAGAATTCACACTTGCTAAAATTCCCATATAATTCATGTCTTCTCAGAGTCTTCAAGATAATGCGTGGGTGATTTTCATGATCTTCGTAGCTTTTGCAGTATACCAAGATATCATCAATAAATACCACCAAAAATTAATCGAGATATTCCTTGAAAACTCTATTCATCAAATCCATGAATACAAATGGTGCATTAGTCAATCCAAAAGGCATTACTGTAAACTCGTAATGCCCGTACCTAGTTCAAAATGTTGTCTTCGGAATATCTTCCTTCTTCACACACAACTGATGGTATCCTGATCGAAGGTCAATCTTTGAAGATTATTGAGTCCATGAAGTTGGTCAAATAAATCATCAATGTGAGGTAGGGGATACTTATTCTTTATTGTTATAGAATTGATCTCCCTGTAGTCGATACATAACCACATAGATCCATCTTTCTTTTTAATAAAAAGAACAGGGGCTTACCATGGAGAAATCCTAGGGCGAATAAATCCCTTATTCCTCAATTCCTCTAGTTGATTCTTTAGTTAAACTAATTCTACAGTGGTCATTCTATAAGGGTTCTTCGATATAGGCCTTGATCCAGGAATTAAATCAATGGAAAACTCAACTTCTCGTTCTGGAGGATGTCCAGGTAAATCTTCCGGAAACACATCTACATATTCTTTCACAATAGGTACATACTCTATTTGAACATTCCTTTCCTCACCCACTGTAATTTCATCCTCTTCCTCCCCAATAATTGAATTTAGTTGAGCTACTGGGGGTAGATCTAGATAAGAATTAGGTGGTGACGATTCTGCGGTAAAGATAAGGTGTTCCTTATCATCATCATCAAAAATCGTAACCTCCTTCTTCTTACAATAAATCTTCGCATCATGGTCTGAAATCCAGTCTATACCGAGGATTATATCAAACTCAATCATAGGTATGATGATGAGATCAGCAGATAAAGAACATTTATGTGCTCTAATGGGGACTGATTCACAAAACTTTGTTGCAATGATACTTCCCTTGGGAGTTTTAACTGACAACTCCCTTGTTAAATCAAATTGGAAATATCTAATTTTCTTAGCAAACTGGTAAGATATGAAACAATGGGATGATCCAGAATCAAATAATGCATTTTCTAAACTTGAAGAAACCATTAAATTACCTCCCACCACGTCTTTCGGAGCTTCTACCTCAGCAGTAGTTGTAACACCCGAGACTTTTATGTTATATAAATCATCAAAGGAATCTTTTTCTACACAATACTTTCTTGGCTTGCATTACACGAAATCACGACCTTCCTCGATAGCTTGTGTCGTACGCAATACCGAGTTTCACTAAACAACGATATGCTATTAAAATATTATTAAAACTAGCCGTTATGAATAGTAATAACCACTTTTTGAAATTTTATAAATTTTATTTTTCAAAATGGACTTCATTTTTTGGATTCGGAATATTGAAATTACCCTAGGGTGAAATTTTGGTATTTTTCTAAAAACTTTCAATTTTTGATGAATAGTGAAACCACTAAGTGGTAGTTAAAAAACTGAATTTTTCATAAAACTTAATTTTACCGCTTCTGTGAGTGGAATTTCGAAAATCCGAGAGACACGGTTAATATCAAGGACTAAAATGTGGTTCAATGAGATGAAAATAATTTTTGGTGAATAGTAACTTTTTTACTTTTTTTTTACCACGGTTAAAAGTAAATAGGGTAATTAAGGGTAAAATGATATTATTATTACCCTAACACATGTCCTAATTCTATTAGATAAGTTTAATTCGACCAAAAGCAAACTTAGGAATAAAATATGACCATTTAGGCCCACTTGGATTAGATTAGGACATTTATTATTAATTTATTTAAAGAAGGGTTAAAATAGTTAAAATATAAGTTTAATAAGTAAATAATTTTTAATATAAGGTTGTACATAAGATAAATTCGACTATAAATATTAATTAGAAAGCTAAAAATATTTCCTACATAATTATATTTTATTTGTAATTTTTAGACATTAAATAATTTAATTTATTTATGACACAATGATGATGCAGTAATTATTTTATTAATGAAATATTGACATAATTGATTTTATAAACACCAAAATAAATGTAGTTTGAGACTTTTTATGAATTCCACTAATTTTCTAGGTTAATATGACATGTTAGTATTGATTTAATTAACTTGGTTTGAACTAATAATTCTGTTATGATTTTTACAAAAATCAATTACTAAATAGTGTCAAAATTGACATAAAATAGTTTTTAAAACAAATATTATATTAGTAATTGTTATTTTATTCCTAAAAATCTAATGTTAGGCCAAATGAATTAGATAAGGTTATATATATTAATAATAAACAAATCGGGGTTCGTTTGGTTGCTTATAGTAAGTTTATTAACCTTATAATATAAGAACACAAGAAGACACGGTAAAAGTAAACTTATTTAACTTAATGTTAAATCTAAATGATAAGGTTAAAATAGGAACCTAAACTTGTCTAAATTCTATTGGGTGAGATTATTTCGACCCCTCCCCACATTATCTTCGAAATATATCAATTTGGAGTTATTTAAAACCGAAGTTGACTTTATAATAAAATAATATTTTTAGTTTTCCCAAAGGTGCCCCTCTCCTCCCTTATAAAAGGGCACCTCCTCCCCCTCTTCCTCACACCACTTTGAGCCTTCAAGCTCGGCCAAACCCTACCAATTACTCCTCTACACTTACCTAGAGACATCCTAGAGGTTCTGGTATTCTTCAAAGACCCATTTTAGTTCCCTAAAAGGAGGTCTCAAAGAAGCACTTCAAAGAAGAGGTAATGTCCGTTACCGATTCTTTCATCTTTATTTCTTCTTCCACTTCTTCTTCTTTAGTTGTTTCATTATGTAGTAATAACATCAGTATCAATCATATACTGATATGTTATTATAAGCATTAAACAACCCTATTTCACCATCTATCCATCATACGAAAAAAGAAATCACCGCGCGTGCGTACGTACAGAATACCGTCTCCACGCCGTGGTGTAATCCATTTTCCACCACCACCTTACTTGGATGGGTATAATGGTGTATATAATGACTATATATGACTATTATAAAGTGATACTAATTCTTAAATAGTATACATACACTCCAATACAATTCCACGATCATAGGAATGATATCATCACTCGTGTGCACGTACGGAATACCGTCTCCATGATGTGATGTGACTCGTTCTACATGATCTTCATTTCATAATGATTATATAAATGAATTGAATGAATGAATATGATATATATTACACTAATACCATTCTAGAAATGAGGTATCTATAACCTAAATAAAATAATAAGAATTTATTCGACAAAACACGCATAAGAACAAAAAGTTATAAACACCCGAATAACAAGTAGCAATGAAATATTACTACTAAGAAGCTAAGAATATGACCATATATGATATCATAAAAATAAGTATGATTCTGGAATAAGTCAATAACATTATTTAAATCATTATACAGTAGTTTTGGACACTTACGAAGCAAAACGGACCTAAGGTAAGGGAAATATCACAATTTTATTTTTATCCGAGATTGTTTAAACTTTGGTATTTACTGGGGTGTATTTTATCATCCAAATCCATGTTTCCTCAATATGTAATATTATTTCCATCCACATTCAATTTTTTAAATCCAATTTTACCCTTTGGTGAGTTTTTAGTAAAAGATATGAAAGGAATCTTTTTTCGTTTTTCGTACGAGGTATTTTTTGACTTTTCTGACAAAAGTACGACAAGAATGTTTTTTTAACTTATACGGAATGAATGGATTTTTAAAACAAAATTTCCAAGAATCTTCCTTTACAAGTTTTCAAGTTTATTTTTAATCAACTTCTTTTAGTTTAAAATTTTATGACATTTTAATAAAGGAAAAATGTTTTTGAAGTAGAAAGGGTATTTTCCTCAAGAATGGAGTTCAAGTGTTTTATCAAAATTATTTTCCATCTAAGATAATAAAGGGTTCTGTTTCTATCCATATTATTACATGGATTTGATTATGTTGTGATGGAAATATTTTTATGAATTCTTTTATTTTATATGAATTGTTTTATGATGTCACGATGTTTAAAGATTCCCATTTTTATTACATGGGTTATGCTACGATGTATGGTTTATGATTTTGTGGCACACATAAGAATGGTATAATTATGAGATGGGTGGGAGCTATATCTCCCTCCAATGCATTGGGTAAAGATTTTATATCTCATGAGATAGACATGGCTGGAACGGTAGGTTATACCGGTTCAGTGAAACATGACTGAAACGAGGGTGACTCGGTTCAGAAAGGGACTTTGTCCACTAAGATAGTCATGCCAATGAGTCTTGAATAACAAGAAATGATTCTCTATGATTATGTGTGTATGCCACAAAGTTTCATGTTTTAAGTTATGATTATTGTGATTACATTTCACTGCCATGATTTATCCCATTTTATGAAATTATGATCTCTTTTGCAGGTTAAGATTTCCAAAAGTTATGTGCTTATGTATACAATGTGATTGATATTTCTTTTTTTTACCCTTACTGAGCATTTGAGCTCACCCTTTTGTATGTTTTATTTCCCCAGGTCAGGAAGAAGGTTATTAAGTAGAATATGCCAAAAAGGGACTCTAGATATGATGAAATAAATGGGAGGCAAAGTTGATTCTTTATGAACCAGTTGTTTATGTTTCCTAGTTTCTAAAGACACTATACCTATACGGTCCTTTCTTGGTTTTGTTATATGTTGTAATTAGTGTGCTTCAATTCTGAAGTAATAACAATGTATGTAAAGTATGGGTCGTAATAGTTGGTATCAGAGGAAAGGTATAGTCAACCATTGGAAACTAGGATGTGAACGCCTTAGTAATAACCCTAAGGATAAGTCTAAGCATAGAACACAATATTAGTGTTTTAGAAATGGCCATGAATAACCTAGGATAAGACCTTAAGTGTGAAATTTTATTCTTGAGTATGTGGTTTTCCTATTATAATTAGTGTTGCTCACACTATTCTTCTTGGTTTTAGTCAATGGATGGAACCCGAAGGAATCGTTTTAATGCGGAATGCGACGGGCAATGCAATGATTGTCCCCCTGAGCAACCAAACGTTATGGGAGCTGGAATTCAAAATCTTGTAGCCATGCTCACACAACTTTCTCAAGCTATGAATCATGCAGGACTTCCAAACGAGCAAAGGAAGGAGAAACATTCTGTTGAATCCTTTATGAGGCAACGTCCACCTTCTTTCAGCGGGTCTACTGATCCATTAGTTGCTGAACAATGGATTAGTACTACTGAAAAGATATTTTCAGTTCTTCAATGTTCTAAACATGGTAAAGTCATCCTAGCAGTGTATCGTTTGGAAGGAGATGCTGATAAATGGTGGAATCTTATTAAGAATACGAGGCAAAGAGATGAAATTGAGTCCATGGAATGGGACAAGTTCAAGAACTTATTTTTCAATAATTACTTCCCTCGTATTCTCCGAACAAAGATGGAGAAAGAGTTTCTTGAACTGAAGAAAAAGGATGATGAATCTTTTGGTACCTATGAAGCAAATTTTACAAGACTTTCAAGGTACGCTTATGGTATTATTATCCAACCTAAGAGTAAGATCGATCGATTCTTTAGTGGCTTAAAACCAAGTCTTCTGAGGGCCTTAGCCATAAGGGACTTCAATAGCTATGAGGAAATCGTTCGATGTGCTCTCAAAGTTGAGATGGAAATCGTAGTAACCCATCAGTCGTATGGGTTTGATAAGAAGAGGAAAATGGAATTCAAAGGAAAATCTAAAGAGCCCACTGAAAAGAAGATGATATTTCCCTTATGCTCAAAGTGTGGAAAGAAACATGGAGGGAGTTTTCTTAAAGGGACAAGTAAATGTTTCAAATGTGTAAAGGAAGTTCATCAGGCATTTGAATGCCTCGATGATGGGAAGAAGATGTCTAATGATGCAAACAAAGGAAGGGATACACAGAATGATCCTACTACACTTCAATGTTTCAAGTGCAAGGAGATGGGTCATTATGCCAATAAATGCCCTAATCCAAGGGTTGATGATGATGGTCGACGTCAACAAACTCTTAAGGCTAAAGAAAAAGGAAAGTCACATGCAATTTCTATCAGCGATGTGGAGTACGATAACGATGTGGTGAAAGGTAAAATTACCATCCACTATAAAGTAGAAAATGTTTTATTTGATTCTAGATCCACCCACTCTTTTATTTCTGAATAATTTTCTAAGGGTATCACCGTATTACCTCAACAATTAGATGTTGAGTTAGCTGTGACAACACCTAATGACACAACAGTTGCATCAAAAGTTTATAATTCTTCTCCGATCGAAGTTTGTGGGAAAGTGCTTCCTGCAAATCTTGTGGTCCTTCCTATAGTGGAATTTGATCTGATTCTTGGCATGGATTGGATTTCTCTACATGGAGCTCATATCAATTGCCAAAGAAGGGAAGTAACATTTCATATTCCAGATCAATCTATGATCATCTATCGATGCAAGGATGAACATAACCTTCCAGTGGAAATTTCTTCCATTTTATGGGTATTGATTCCACTAAATGAAGGTTATTTATCTCAAATGGTTGGTGAGAAACTCACGATTAAGAATATGACCATTGTATGGGAGTTTGATGATGCCTTTCCAGAGGAATTACCGGGTCTTCCACCAAATCATGAAGTTGAGTTTTCAATAGAACTCGTACCGGGTGCTTTGCCTATTTCAAAGACACCTTATAGAATGGCCCCAATTGAGTTGCAGGAATTGAAAAAGAAACTCCAAGAGAATCTTGATAAGGGATTCATACTTCCTAGTGCGTCACCTTGGGGAGCACCTGTTCTATTTATTAAGAAGAAAGATGGATCAATGAGACTGTGCATTGATTATCGAGAACTTAACAAGATCACTATCAAGAACAAATATCCTCTCCCACGCATTGATGACTTATTTGACCAACTACGCAGAGCTCAATACTTTTCCAAGATTGATCTCCATTCAGGGTATCATCAATTAAGGGTCAAAGGGGAGGATATACCAAAGACTGATTTCCGTACAAGGTATGGACACTATGAATTTATAGTGATGCCATTTGGTCTTACTAATGCCCCTGTTATCTTCATGGATCTAATGAATAGAGTCTTTAGAGACTATCTTGATCAATTTGTGGTAGTCTTTGTAGACGATATTCTTGTCTATTCAAAGAGAAAGGAAGAGCATTAAGATCACTTGAGAATTATATTGAAGGCCCTGAGAAAGGAGAAGCTTTATGCCAAATTAACCAAGTGTAAATTTTGGCTTAAAAAAGTTGCATTTTTGGGTCACATAATCTCAAAAGAGGGGATATCTGTGGATCCAGCAAAAAAAGAGGTTATCGAAAGATGGTCGAGACCAAAAACAGTAACTGAGATCCGAAGTTTTCTTGGTTTGGATGGATATTATCGACGTTTTGTGAAAGATTTTTCACGATTATCTAATCCACTCACCAAGTTGACTCGGAAAGGAGTTAATTTTGTTTGGACGGAGGAATGTGAAGAGAATTTCAAGGAGTTGAAAAGAAGGTTATCCAGTGCACCTGTGCTCACACTTCCCTGTAGTGGAGAAAGGATTGTGATCTACAGTGATGCATCCAAGAAGGAATTGAGGTGTGTTCTTATGCAAAATGATATGGTGATAGCTTATGCCTCACGACAGTTGAAAATCCATGAGCAAAATTACCCAACACATGATTTGGAGTTAGCTGCGGTAATCTTTTCATTAAAGATTTGGAGGCATTACCTTTATGGTGAAAGGTGTGACATTTATACTGATCATAAAAGTTTAAAGTATATTTTCACACAAAAGGAGCTGAATATGCGTCAAAGAAGACGGTTGGAGCTGATTAAGGATTACGAATGCTCAATCCATTACCACCCTGGGAAAGCAAACAAGGTGGCAGATGCATTAAGTCGACAAGACCATGCTAGTTTATCCATGATGAGGATCACAAAAGATCCAATATTTATGGATTTACAAAGGATGGATCTTGGAATTATAAATTAAGGGAAATTTTTTTATCTTTCTCAAATGAATGTTCAACCATCTATACATGTGAAGATTAAAGAGGCACAGAAAGAAGATGACGAGTTACAAAAGAAGGTGAGAAATGTTCCTGAATTCAACCTTGATTGTGATGGGATAATAAAGTTCAGGAATCGGGTTTGTGTTCCTCCCATCCCCGAATTAAAGAAGGATCTACTGGATGAGGCTCATAGTTCTTCATTCTCTATTCATCCTGGAAGCACGAAGATGTATAGGGAACTGAAAGAGTACTTCTGGTGGGATGGAATGAAAAGAGATGTTGCTGAATTTGTCTCTAGATGCTTGGTTTGTCAACAAGTTAAAGCTGAGAGACAGAAGTCTAAGGGGATGTTACAACCATTACCCATACCCGAATGGAAATGGGAAAACATCACTATGGACTTTGTCACAGGACTTCCTAAAACATCCAAAGTCAATAATGCTATCTGGGTCATAGTTGATCGTCTTACAAAGTCTGCACACTTCATTGCTATTAGAGAGGATTTCTCTCTGGATCAGCTTTCCAGGATATATGTAAAGGAAGTGGTAAGATTGCATTGAGTACCACTTTCTATTATATCCGATCAGGATCCGAGATTTACCTAGAAGTTCTAGAGAAGTCTTCAGCATACTCTGGATACAGAGTTGAGTTTCAGCACTGCTTATCATCCTCAGACAGATGGTCAGTCTGAGAGAACAATTCAAACCCTAGAAGATATGTTGAGAGCTTTCTCTATGGATTTAAAAGTTGGTTGGGATCAACACCTACCTTTAGTGGAATTTTCTTATAATAATAGATTTCACTCCAGTATTTAGATGTCTCCTTATGAAGCTCTCTATGGAAAGAAATGTAGGACTCCAACTTGCTGGGATGAAGTTGGGGAAAGAAATATATTAGGACCTGATCTCGTTGATGAAATGGAAGAAAAGGTCAGATCTATTCAACAACACATAAGAGCAGCTCAGAGTCGACAGAAAAGTTATGCCGACAACCGAAGGAAAGACCTAGAGTTTGAAGTGGGTGATAAAGTGTTATTACGAATATCTCCCTGGAAGAGGGTCATGAGATTTGGAAAGAAGGGGAAGTTGAGCCCTAGATATATCGGTCCTTTCAAAATATTGGATCGTGTTGGGAAGGTAGCTTACCGATTGGCGCTTCCACCGAATCTCTCTCAAGTTCACGATGTGTTCCATGTATCTCTCCTGAGAAAGTACATACCTGATCCTTCACATGTACTCAACTCAGAAGTTGTACCGCTGGAGCAAGATCTTTCTTATGAAGAACAACCGATAGAGATTCTGGATCGTAGCGAAAAATTCCTATGAAACAAGACCACTCTATTGGTGAAAGTTTTATGGAGGAACCACCAATTAGAAGAAGCTACATGGGAGCTTGAGGATATGATGAGCAAGAGGTATCCTCATCTATTTGTTACAAAGTGACGAATTTCGAGGGCGAAATTCATTTTAAGGGGGGTAGAATGTAATACCCGAGACTTTTATGTTATATAAATCATCAAAGGAATATTTTTATACACAATACTTTCTTGGCTTGCTTTACACGAAATCACGACCTTCCTCGATAGCTTGCGTCGTACGCAATACCGAGTTTCACTAAACAACGATATGCTATTAAAATATTATTAAAACTAACTGTTATGAATAGTAATAACCACTTTTTGAAATTTTATAAATTTTATTTTTCAAAATGGACTTCATTTTTGGATTCGGAATATTGAAATTAGCCTAGGGTGAAATTTTGGTATTTTTCTGAAAACTTTCAATTTTTGATGAATAGTGAAACCACTAAGTGGTAGTTAAAAAACTGAATTTTTCATAAAACATAATTTTACCGCTTCTGTGAGTGGAATTTCGAAAATCCGAGAGACATGGTTAATATCAAGGACTAAAATGTGGTTCAATGAGATGAAAATAATTTTGGGTGAATAGTAACTTTTTACTTTTTTTTACCACGGTTAAAAGTAAATATGGTAATTAAGGGTAAAGATGATATTATTATTACCCTAACACATGTCCTAATTCTATTGGATACGTGTAATTCGACCAAAAACAAACTTAGGAATAAAATATTACCATTTAGGCCCACTTGGATTAGATTAGGACATTTATTATTAATTTATTTAAAGAAGGGTTAAAATAGTTAAAATCAAAGTTTAATAAGTAAATAATTTTCAATATATGGTTATAAAAAAGCTAAATTAGACTATAAATATTCATTAGAAATCTAAAAAGATTTCCTACATAATTATATTTTATTTGTAATTTTTAGAAATTAAATAATTTAATTTATTTATGACACAATGATGATGCAGTAATTATTTTATTAATGAAATATTGACATAATTGATGTTATAAACACCAAAATAAATGTACTTTGAGTCTTTTTATGAATTAAACTAATTTTCTAGGTTAATATGACATGTTAGTATTGATTTAATTAACCTGGTTCGAACTAATAATTCTGTTATGATTTTCACAAAAATCAATTACTAAATAGTGTCAAAATTGACATAAAATAGTTTTTAAAACAAATATTATATTAGTAATTGTTATTTTATTCCTAAAAATCTAAGGTTCAGCCGAATGACTTAGATAAGGTTATATATATTAATAATAAACAAATTGGGGTTATTTTGGCTGCTTATAGTAAGTTTATTAACCTTATAATATAAGAACACAAGAAGACACGGTAAAAGTAAACTTATTTAACTTAATGTTAAATCTAAATGATAAGGTTAAAATAGGAACCTAAACTTGTATAAATTCTATTGTATGAGATTATTTAGACCCATCCCCACCTTATATTAGAAATATATCAATTTGGAGTTATTTAAAACCGAACATGACTTTATAATAAAATAATATTTTTAGTTTTCCCAAAGGTGCCCCTCTCCTCCCTTATAAAAGGGCACCTCCTCCCCCTCTTCCTTACACCACTTTGAGCCTTCAAGCTCGTCCAAACCCTACCAATTCCTCCTCTCAACTTCCCTAGAGACATCCTAGAGTTTCTGGTCTTCTTCAAAGACCCATTTTAGTGCCCTAAAAGGAGGTCTCAAAGAAGCACTTCAAAGAAGAGGTAATGTCCGTTACCGATTCTTTCATCTTTATTTCTTCTTCCACTTCTTCTTCATTAGTTGTTTCATTATGAAGTAATAACATCAGTATCACTCATATACTGATATGTTATTATAAGTATGAAACAACCCTCTTTCACCATCTATCCATCATACGGAAAAAGAAATCACCGCGCGTGCGTACGTACGGAATATCGTCTCCACGCCGTGGTGTAATCTATTTTCCACCACCACCTTACTTAGATGGGTATAATGGTGTATATAATGACTATATATGACTATTATAAAGTGATACTAATTCTGAAATAGTATACATACACTCCAATACAATTCCACGATCATAGGAACGATATCATCACTCGTGCGTACGTACGGAATACCGTCTCCACGATGTGATGCGACTTGTTCTACATGATCTTCATTTGATAATGATTATATAAATGAATTGAATGAATTAATATGATATATATTACACTAATACCATTCTGGAAATGAGGTATCTATAACCTAAAGATAAGAATAAGAATTTATTCGACAAAACACGCATAAGAACAAAAAGTTATAAACACCCGAATAACAAGTAGCAATGAAATATTACTACTAAGAAGCTAAGAATATGACCATATATGATATCATAAAAATATTTATGATTCTGGAATAAGTCAATAACATTATTCAAATCATTATACAGGAGGTTTGGACACTTACGAAGCAAAACAGACCTAAGGTATGGGAAATATCACAATCTTATTTTTATCTGAGATTGTTTATACTTTGGTATTTACTGGGGTGTATTTTATCATTCAAATCCGTGTTTCCTCAATATGTAATATTATTTACATCCACATACAATTGTTTAAATCCAATTTTACCCTTCGGTGAGTTTTTAGTAAAAGATATGAAAGAAATCTTTTTTCGTTTTTTGTACGAGGTACTTTTTGACTTTTCCGACAAAAGTACGAGAAGAATGTTTTTTTAACTTATACGTCATGAATGGATTTTTAAAACAAAATTTCCAAGAATCTTCCTTTACAAGTTTTCAGGTTTATTTTTAATCAACTTCTTTTAGTTTAAAATTGTATGACATTTTAAGAAAGGACAAAAAAATTTGAAGTAGAAAGGATATTTTCCTCAAGAATGGAGTTCAAGTGTTTTATCAAAATTATTTTCCATCTAAGATAATAAAGGGTTCTGTTTCTATCCATATTATTACATGGATTTGATTATGTTGTGATGGAAATATTTTTATGAATTCTTTTATCTTATATGAATTGTTTTATGATGTCACGATGTTTAAAGATTCTCATTTTTATTACATGGGTTATGCTACGATGTATGGTTTATGATTTTGTGGCACACATAAGAATGGTATCATTATGAGATGGGTGGGACCTATATCTCCCTCCAATGCATTTGGTAAAGATTTTATATCTCATGAGATAGACATGGCTGGAACGGTAGGTTATACCGGGTCAGTGAAACAGGACTGAAACGAGGGTGACTCGGTTCAGAAAGGGACTTTGTCCACTAAGATAGTCTTTCCAATGAGTCTTGACTAACAAGAAATGATTATCTATGATTATGTGTGTATGCCACAAAGTTTCATGTTTTAAGTTATGATTATTGTGATTACATTTCACTGCCATGATTTATCCCATGTTATAAAATTATGATCTCTTTTGCAGGTTAAGATTTCCAAAATTTATGTGCTTATGTATACAATGTGATTGATATTTCTTTTGTTTACCCTTACTGAGAATTTGAGCTCACCCTTTTGTATGTTTTATTTCCCCAGGTTAAGAAGAAGGTTATTAAGTAGAATATGCCAAAAAGGGACTCTAGATATGATGAAATAAATGGGAGGCAAAGTAGATGCTTTATGAACCAGTTGTTTATGTTTCCCAGTTTCTAAAGACACTATACCTATACGTTCCTTTCTTAGTTTTGTTATATGATGTAATTAGTGTGCTTCAATTCTGAAGTAATAACAATGTATGTAAAGTATGGGTCGTAATAATAGTGATATCATAAGCTTGGCCTTGATCCCTTGTTCTTTTTTGAGGTAAGTTCCCCTGACGCTTAGCACATTCATTTTCATAATGTCTCATCTCCCTGCAATTGTAGCACTAAACATTGGTAGCTTCCTTCTTCCCTTTGCAATCACGAGCTTGGTGGCCTTTTTCACCACACTTTTAACAGACACCCATTCCATTCAAGCAAGTACCCGGGTGTTTCTTCTCACATTTACCATAGGATGGATATTCAACCTTTCCCTTCTTCCCCTTATTTCCATTCCTAGATTGATCAGCATATCTCTTCTTCTCTTACTTTTCTTTAAAGTCATAAGTCTTTGAGAATTCTTTCTCTGTCTTGATAGCACATGAGACAATGTCTTCATATGACGAGAAGGATTGTGAGACTAATGCTCGATAGAGAAATGGTTTTAACCCATAAAAGAAATGATCAATCTTACTTCTTGGGTTACGTATATAATCTCCACTATACCTTGCTAACCTTGTAAAGTTAGCCTCATACTTTGCGACATTCTCATCCTCCTTTTCTCTCAGACTCAGAAATTGTCTTTCCATATCTGCTCGATGGTCATGAGGAAAGTATTTTTCTAAAAATAGATCTTTGAACTCCCTCCATTCCATATTTGATACATCATCATCATCCTTCGTGGTTTGAATCAATGACCACCATTGATCAGCATCTCCTGTGAGGCGGTAAACTTCCATGATAACTTTTTCCCTTTCACTACTCCCCAAAGCCTGAAATATTTTCTCTAGGGAATTTATCCATTGCTCAACTACTAAGGGATTTGTACTCCCATTGAACATTGGTGGGTTTTTCCTCATAAAGAGATCTAACATTGATCCTCCACGCTGCGGATCATGGTGCTCCATACGGGTAAGGTTATTATTCATAACCTGAGTTAGTTGTCCTAGTATGGTGATTAGCTGATCGGCACCAGTTGCATCACCAGATCCACTATAATTATCTTGATCAGGAGGGAAATCTCTACATGGAGTGCATGCATTGATACGGTTTCCATTTCTTCCACTAGGATCCATTTCTAAACAATGGCATAAACTAGATCAGTTTATGAGTCAAAATACATAATTCTATACTTATAAAACACTTAACATAAATTGAACTATTTATGGATATAATCCATAATCATAAAAAATTCTTTAAGGAATTATGTACTCATAAACCCTTCATAATTATTTGTAAAGAAAATGAGAGTTATCCCAAGCATATCCCCCAGGAGTGTCGTAACCAAGAGTGCATCAAGGCCCGTTGTCATGCACCAATTCCCGTTCGAGTCTAGCTCAAAGCGGTGTTTTTAGGTTTTACCCCTAGGTACATCTGTGCCAGATCCGCCTCTACCTACTCATATCCAGAGAGGGATGTATTGCTCAAAAAACTCACAAAATCCCAACAATACCAAAATTCTAGGAAGTTCTTCTATACTAATCCTCAAAGTCCATCTTAAATCTATGTGCTCTAATCAGAGTTTATCTAAATATAGATTCCAAGGTTTGTACTAAAATTCCACTGATTCCAACTGTAACGCCCCGACCCCAGTTACCCAGAGTCGGTGCATTATTACATAACATTGTCATGATCAAAAGAAAGATCAAATCTTGAAAGACCGATTTGTTTAATAGCCTTGGAAACACTAGATACATTCATAAAGTTTTACATTACCTCATAAAATAAAAACTACAACAATATATTCTCTATAGTCCACACTATTATCCCCTCATACTATCCCTGTAGGCCATTCATAAATTACTTCTTCACATCCTGGGAAAAATAAAACATAGAAAAGGGGTGAGCTCAAATGCCCAGTATGGTTAACAGTATAGCGGAAACTTTCATAAATAAGAATAAACATTTAAGGAAATGTATAACTAAAACCAAAGCCCTTTAAACTTGAACTTCAACATAGTATGGAAAAAATAAAATGAAAGAATTCCATTTACTTATTTACATGGATATTCTACTAATCAAATAATCACATGCAATATCAATAACCACTTTCATAATGATGGAATGCATAATGCCAGACTATCATAACCACATAGCCAAGGCCTCGTGACACGACTAAAAATAAGATTTTGTCAAGGCCTTGTGCCAAGACACTAGTTTGTCTCATGAGACCTACCGATGCATCGAGGAGCTATAGCGGGCTCCACCCGTCACATATTAAGTCCAATGCATTCCTCATATGAACATGTTTAAACATAACATAAACATTCGTATCAAAACTAGCATATGAAATGTAAATACATCATCCATAAACCATGAATGGTATAAAAATAACACATCCATAGTCAAACATATCACAAAACCTTCAATACAATATAGAGGTTTTGTATCATAATAAATCAACTTCAAATAAGCGTAAAATCCATCAAAATATGTTGATATAGATGAAATCAAAACTCTTTTTAGAGAAATATCTCTTTCAATTTTGAAATCATTTAAGAGTCATATATTTATAAAATAAAACATTTTCTTTGAAAATATTCTTATAAGCTTGTAAGGGATGCTTCGACTATTTTATAATAGTGGAAAATAGCCGCACCCGTCGTATAAGTTAAAAAACATTCTTACCTTAATTCTGTGGAAAAGGTTAAAAAGAACCTTGTTTGGAAAACGACGGAAAGATTCCTTTATAAACCACTTATAAAAAGTCAATCAAGGGTATAAATGAATTTAACCCATATTCTTGTAAATAGTAAAAATGTTTTGAAATACATTTTTAAGAAACATGGATGTGGATGATAAAGAGATCCCAGTAGATTATTACGTATAATCAACCTCGGATAATGAAGATATTCTGAAATAAACCATTAACTTGTAATTTTATTTGGTTGAGGGTAGGTTGTCCTCCTGTATAATGGTGAAATAATTGTTATTAAATTATACAAGAATCATATACATTAATATGATATCATATATGATCTTTTAACATTGATTTGTTAATAATATCTTAGTATTATCGTTGTTTCGGGTGTTAACTTACTCGTTTTATTTTATATGTTTTGTTACATATGCCGTGTTTTTCATTGATAGGTTGTATCTTAATCATATCCAGAATGATATCAAGTCCGTATATACTATTATTAATCATCAAATGAGAATTAGACTTGAATGGATACGATTGATAATGAATCTCACCTTGTTCGTGGAGACGGTAGTCCGTACGTACGCACGAGCGACAATATCATTATTTTTATATTAAAATAATATATAATTGGATGCTATATCATATATACATAATCATTATCATGTTATATTTATTATTTACATGAATTACACATCATTATTATACCCATCCAAATAATAATTTATTGTATAACAATTACACCACGACGTGGAGACGGTAAGTCGTACGTACGCACGTATGGTGACATGTTATTCTAAGGATGGATAGAATACTGAATATGGTTGTACCATATATATAATAACATCACAGTATATATAAGATACTGGATTTATTATTTTAGAATGGTAATAACAAAGAAAGAAGAAGTGGAAGAAGAAAGGAACTTGAAAAAGGGTGGTGAAATCATTACCTCTTCTTCGGGTTCTTCCTTTTGATTTGACCAAAAGGGCTCCTTAGGTTTGTTTTCGGGCTAAATTAATGCCTCTAGGATGAAGTGAGAGAATGTTAGAGAGTATTTGGGCAGATTTTGTCTGAGCCAAATGGCTTTGAAGGTGTGAATTAATGAGAAGGGGGAGTGCCCTTTTATAAGAGGGGTGAGGGGCACCTTTGGAAAAGCTAGAAATTTTATTTTATAACAAATTCATATTCGGTTTATAATGGCTCCAAAGTAGATTATTTAAAGTTTAAGGTGGGGATGGGTCGAAAACCACTCAACCAATATAATTTAGTCATTTTTGGGTCATTATATTAAACTATTCTTATAGTTTTAACTCTTAGTTAATTAGTTTGACACTTAATATGTCACTTTGTATTTTTATATTATATCGTTAATAAACATACTATATACCACCTATAGACCCCCAAATGGTACATTAATGATACAACTATCATAATATAAGTATCTTGGCAGAACCTTAGATTTTTAAGAATTGAATATCAATTAATAATATAATATTTTTTTAAAAACTCTTTTATGACAATTTTGACACTATTCAGTAATTGATTTTTGTAAAAAATACAACAGAATTATTACTTCAAAAAAAGTTAATTAAATCATTCCTAACATGTCATATTATTCTATAAAATTATTGTTATTTATAAAAAATCTCAAATTACGTTTATTGGGGTATTTATAATATCAATTATTCTAATTTTTAACTATTATGGTAATTACTGCATCATCATTGTGTCATAAATAAATTAATTTATTTAATGTCTAAAAATTATAAATAAAATATCATTATGTAGGAAATAGTTTTACCTTTTTAATTAATATTTACAATCAAATTTATCTTATGTTTAACCCTATATTAAAAATGTTTTATTAAATAAACCTTGATTTTAACTCTTTTAACTCTTCTTTGAATTAAATAATAATAAATGTCATAATCTAATCCAACTGGACCTAAATGATAATATTTTATTCCTAAGGTTTTTTTTGGTCGAGATACACTTGTCCAATAGAATTAGGACATGTTTTAGGGTAATATTAATATCATTTTTACCCTTTATTACCCTATTTACTTTTAACCGTGGTAAATAAAGGTAAAAAGTTACTATTCACCAAAAATTATTTTCATCTCATTGAACCACATTTTACTCCATGATATTAACCGTGTCACTCGGATTTTCGAAATTCTAGTCATAGAAGCGGTAAAATTATGTTTTAAGAAAAAATCAGTTTTTTAACTACCACATAGTGGTTTCACTATTCATAAAAAAAAGATGTTTTTCAGAAAAATACCAAAAATTCACCATAGGATGATTTCGATATTTCGAATCCAAAAATGAAGTCCATTTTAGAAAATAAAATTTATAAATTTCAAAAAGTGGGTATTACTATTCATAACATCTAGTTTGATTGGTTGTGGTGTGTTAGAACTCGATGTTGCGTACAACACACGCTATTGCATTATTCAAAGAGAAGCATACCGTAGAAGCTTGGGGTGTTACAGATAAAATGCCAAGAACTCATGGTGGATAATGTCACATTAAGTAATCATGTACACCACTATCCCAACATGAAGTATCATGACACTAAACATTACCCAATGCATTGGAGGTCTATCTAGGCACCCCCATCATAATCATTTCATTCTCATGCTTTAGTGTGCCACATAGATCATACTACATTGATTCATTCATCATCATAATTCATTCCATGAACATTTAATGTGGATTTCATACATGTAAGACAAAAATAAATATTTATATGTGCATAAATTTGAACACACTTGATAGAATAATGGGTTCTTTATTCACTACACAATTGTTTTGGCCTGCAAAATCGTGGTCAATTTTCAGTAGCATAACGACATTACTTAAAAATTCATAAAAATGGTCAATGAGGGATAAAGGGGTCTCTAATTTTTTTTACTTCAATTGATACATAAATGGGACATGTAAAACCATATAACAACATTTTAAATTTTTAAATAGATGGAATAAGGTAATGAAGAAACATGAATAGAGAAATGAATCCTTACGAAATTTTGGCATGGAAATGGGTGTTCATAAAGGATCACATGAGTCTTAATGCGATTTAATGGAAGCTCTAATAATTTTTAAATAAAAAGTAACATAAGTAGAATATGGAATATCATATCCAATTATATGAAAATGAAAATTAAATGACATAAAATAAAAGAAGTTCTTGATAAAAGAGGAGAGTTAGAGATCCCTACTTGAGTGTGTGACTCTCATGGCTTGGGAGGGGCTTTTAGAAAGCTTGGGGGTGCCTTGGGAGGACTATAGGGAGTGGAGAGTAGAGTATGGAATTTATATACAGAGTTTCAGTGAATATATATTGGATATTTGGTGTTTTTATTTTGTAAATGAGGTATATTTCATTATTATTTTGGTTTTGGATTCTATATAATAAAATGTATAAAACCACAAACCATACCATATTGTTTTCCCATGGTTTCTAAAAAATGATGGTGGTTATTATTATTTTATAAATCCAAAGGACTAACATATTAAAATATTACACTTGGTGACGTGGAGGTGAGTCACACTTTTAAAGAAATGATTTTAAAATATTAAAATATATTACAAGTCTTGGAGGATTAACAACGACTTTAAAAAATAATTAAAATAATCACGATATCAAAATATTTTAATGGTAAAAAAATATTTGGTCATGGATCCTATTTATATTAATTATTACCACACATTTGGGTCACTGTGAAGTCCTAAAACACAATGTATATTTATAGGACATTTAATTTTTACCCGAACATTCAACCGTCACAGAAAATTTTGAGAAATTATCCATTGGAAATTTTCAAAATATTTATTAAAAAATAAAATTCATTTTAACTAAATAATTTAAAAAATTTAATATCCACTAATAAAATAACAACATACATTTATTAAAAATGATTGGTTTTTTCTATAATCACATTTTTTGAACCATTATAAAAATTACATTTGACTTCAAAAAAATTATTTGATCATTTATATTTAAAAAAAGTTATTTAATAATATTTTTTATAAAAATGTTAATTATATTAATGATCCATTAATTCATAAAAAATATATTTCTTAATTGAATTTTAATATTAACAAAAAAAATACTATTTGGGTTTTATTGAATCAAAATAAAAGTAACAATAATAGGATTGAAATATATTCATTATTCGATAAAAAAATATACATACCCAAAGTTCTAGGTTATTGTTACATATCCCTTTAATACACTAGTAAATTCCATATGGCTAAGGCCTGCGATGGTGTTACTTTCATGTGGCTTGTTAACAAACATTATTTGGTTCGTGAACTCGATGAGATTGAAATTCTCTAGTAAATGATTTCTCCCAAGCTTAAGTTTTTAGATATAATCTTCTTCATGGTCAAGGGAAAGAACATAAATTATATATCCCATGGAATCTTTGAAAATGGTAATTATAGGGTATGATCCAACTAGTTGAGTACATAACATCCTTTTTCTATGTCAATTGGATTTTTTTAAACCCTGTATTTATTCAAATCATGTGGTCACTATTCAATGGATATATTATTAATGGTGATGATACATAATGTGCATTTAAATCCAATTTTAATAATAAGACAAAATATATAACAACCCTACTCTTTATTACATACATAAACATATTTTACAACATATTACCTTCACTTTATAAAACATATATTATCAAGAGGTATAGCATCTTTGGGTCTTAGTAACATTACATAAAAAAATAAGACATAAAATACACATCTTTATTGAATACTTCTTTCACATGGCCACAAACATTCCTTCGTACATAGCATTGGATGGGATAACCTGATGACATGAAAAAGAAAGGGGTGAGGTATTATGCCCAGTAAGGGAGTAAACAAGGAATAACATTAAGAATATAGTACATGTTAGTAAATAGGCATATTAATGGAGAATAAGAGGAAAATTAACATAATGAAATGATAATGCATTATTATCATAACAAGGAAATATGAAAACAACATTTAACATGATATTAGCATGATCCAAGGCTCATTGCACATAGATCATGAGTAAACCCCCATTGAAATTGAATTATCATGATTAAAACCTCATTTGACTTGAAATATCATGATACTAATCTTTACCCAATGAATTGGAGCACTATCAGGGGCACCCTTCTTAATCATTTCATTTCAGGCATAATTGTGCCGCATGAATCATACAATATAGAATCATTCAGCATCATCATTTATTCCATGATAAAGGAATTTGGAATAAATACATGAAACTCTATAATAAAAAAGTAATTGTGTGTAAAGGTGAATACCCATGATAGAGAAAAGGGCATGGTATTCACTACACAATGGCTTTGTCATGGAAAATCGCGGTGCAATTTCGACAGCATAACGGCGTGGCATAATGATTCATAAAAATTGTTGATGAGATAGGAAGGGGTATATCATCATATGTATATGAAATGGAAAGTAATGGAGTTCATATAGATACATGTCCCAATATATTTAATGAAATTTAGATGCATAATATAAAATAATTTCTTGAATGTAAATGAGGAGAGAGAGATTCCTTACGGAATTTCAGCATGGTAACATGTGTACATGGGAGGCATTAATGAGAGAGAAAGAGTTCCCTAATCATACCATAAGAAGGAGGCCCGAATGGGGGAGGTGAAAAATCATTCCCCAACTTTTTTAATTGAAAAAATGGTATAATAATATAATGAAATTTGGACAAAAATGAGAAAGGAAAAAATCCCATACTTGGAAGTGTGACCCAAAAGGTGGAAAAAATCCCTTACTTGGAAGTGTGACCCAAAAGGATTAAAAGAGGATTGAGAGAGGATTATTGGGAGCTTGGTCCACTTTTGGAGGATTCTAGATATTGGAGGAAATAATTTGGTTGAGATACAATGTTTTTTCGTGAAGAGGATGTGGGAGATTGAGTGGGTTTATATAGAAAAAGATGGAAAATTCATTATTATTTAGGTTTTGAACACCACACATTAAACTAATCAAAACCACAGACCATCCAAGGGTTATTGCCCTTGTTTTTTTCCAAATGGGAGTGAGAAAAATTATTTTATAAGTCCAATGTAAGAACATATTAAAATATTAGGCTTGATTTTGTGGGAGTGATTCACACTCTCAAAGAAATAAATTTAAAAGTTAAAAATGTTGTATAAGTATATGGGGGTCCACTAAGGCTTTGTAAAATAAATAAATCAAACCTAAAATCACATTATTTGAAATTTAAAATATATATTTTCCAAACAACCAATTTATTGTATTTTATTACATCATTATTGGGTCATTATGATGTCATAAAACACATTATATATTTAATGGTATTTTTTACCCGAAAATTCGACTATCTGAGAAAATTATGAAAAATTTACCATTGGATATTTTTGAAGCCCCTATTCCAAAAATATTATTCATTTTATGTAAATAATTTTCTAAATATGGGATTTTTTTACTTCTATAATAAAATCTGACATTTATCGAAATTTAACGGGTTTTGAAAAAACATCTTTCAAATCGTAATAAAAATTACAACTGTATTCATAAAAATTATATGATAAATTACAATTATAAAAATTAAATTTAGTAATAATAATTTATGAAAATATTATTTAATTCAAAAAAATTTCAAATCATCAAAATAGATTTCTTAACTGAATATTAACTAAAATACTATTTTTTCTTTAAACACTGTTTATAAAGTAAAAATAATAAAATGAATGTATATACTTTGGTCTATACAAGAAAATAATACAAAAAATCATAGTTCTAGGGTATTGTAATGTAACCCCTTAAAATACCCACATAAGACCTAAGGGTAAGGTGTGCGATGGGGAAATACTCTTGGTGTGGCTCAAATAACATTTCTTGGGTGGTAATCTCTATTAACTTACACTTCTCCTATAAGAGATTCCATTTAATATTAACAAGTTGAAGCTTGGATTTGGATTGGTCAAGAGCCAATCCTAGTGATGCCACCTCATTTCTGAGATCGGACAAATGGGCTTCGTATGGAGCAATTCTACTGGATGAGGACATCACTTCCACTGTCTGAGTAAATTGGATTTGTTAAAACCCTATATTTATACTAATCATGTGATCACTACTCAACAGATATATTATCAATGGTAACAATTACTAACGGTATTTTAAAACACAAAAATATAAAACCAAGGAAGTATATATGTTTTTTATAACCATTTTACATATTAAGTCATTTTATTAGATCAAGAGTAATTTTCATTAATAAAAGTTTGGTTCATTACAATCTTCCCCCCTTAAGAAGTTTGTCCCTAGAAATTTCCTTTTCCCAAAATAAAATATATGTGGTAAATTCTACTTAATCACTTCTTGTGATTCCCACGTTGCTTCTTCAAACTTTTTTTGCGCCACAATACATTGATGAGTGGAATTTCCTTATTTTGTATAAATGTTTCCCATCGATATAAGATCATTACCAGATTCTCTTCATAGGAGAGGTCTTTCTCCAACGGCACCACCTCTGGATTGAGTACATGTGATGGGTCTGGTATTTTAATTCCTCAAGAGTGATACATTGAATACATAATATACTTGAGATGGGTTCGGTGGGAGTGTTAGTCAATAGGCCACAGTTTTAATGTGATCAAGGATCTCAAAAGGGATGATTAACCTTGGAATAAACTTTCCCTTCTTCCCAAATCTCATAACTCTCTTCCACAGAGATATGTGGAGGAATTCCTTGTCTCCAACATAAAAATCAAGGTCTCATAGATGATTATAATCATAACACTTTTGTCGACTCTGAGAAGATTTAACGTGTTGCTAGATGATCTTGACCTTCTCCACCATTTTTTTGACCATTTCTGGACCTAGGAGTTTTCTCTCCCCAAATTCATTCCAACATGCCAGTGTTATGGACCTCTTCCAATAATGGGCTTCATATGTAGCCATTTGGATGCTTGAGTAGAAACTGTTATTATAAGAGAACACAACCAGAGGAATCATCCTCCTTTCAAGTCCATTGAGCTTGTTATCAACATGTCCTCAAGTTTTTCGGTAGTCTGCTCAGATTGGCCATCCGTTTGAGGATGATAATCCGTACTAAAGTTCATCTTAGTATTCAGAACATGTTGTAGAATCCTTCAGAACATAGAGGTGAATCTTGGATCTCAATCGGATTAAATAGATAGTGGTACTCCATGCATCCTTACCACTTATCTGTTATATATCTGTGCTAGTTGATCTAATGATAAATCCTCTCGAATTACAATTAAGCATATAGTCTTTATAAGACGATACACAACAACCCAGATACCATTATTTCCATTGGATGCCTTCAAAAGTCTAGTGATAAATTCCATGGTGATGCTATCCCATATCCAGGTTGGTATGGGTAATGGATGCCCCATCCCCTTAGACTTATGACTCTCGGCCTTCACTTTCTGAAATACTAGGCACTTTGATTTATACTCTACAATCTCCTTCTTCATGTTATCCCGCCAATAAAGCTCTCGGATATCTCGATACATCTTTGTGTTTCATGGGTGAATGGATAAATTTAAACTATATGCATCATCCAAAAGTTATTTCTTTAACACCAGATTTATTGGAACATATATTCTTGTCCTAAATCTCACAATTCCTTCTTCATTAACATTGAACTATAAGTATTTCCCTTTTCTGATAGTTTTCACTTTTTTCTGAATTCCCACATCATCCTTTTGAGCATCCTTTAAACTATCCAAAAGAGGTGTATGAGCAATAATTTGTGAAAATATTAATGATGTTCCCTTCTTTTTGAGTCCCATGTCCGTCTTCATCAAATCTATGAATATTGGATCCTTTTCAATTCTCATCAATGATAGAACTTCTAGGTCCTTTCTACCTAGAGCATCTTCCACCTTGTTCTCTTTCCCAAGGTGGTAATGGTTTGAGTAGTCATAGTCTTTGATTAGCTCTAACCATCTTCATTGGTGCATATTCAACTCTTTCTATGTGAATATATACTTGAAGCTTTTGTGATCCATGTATATTTCACACTTCTTCCCAAATAGGTAATTCCTTCAAATCTTATACTGCATGAAACTCTATATCTTGTGGTGGAAGGTTTTTCTCATGAACTATCAATTTTCTTAAATCCTAGGAAATGCCTTTTTCATTTTACATTAATACACAGCCTAGACCCTTCTTCAAAGCATCAATAAATACCACAAAATGTTTTCTACTTCTGGGTAGTGTGAGTGTGGGCACACTGATAAGCCTCCTTTTCAACTCGTTAGAGCGATCTTCTCATTCATTAATCCAAGCATACATTAATCCATTCTGAGTTAGCTTGGTAAGAGGGTTGGAAAATCATGGGAAATTTCTCAAAAATCAGTGAAAATATCCAGCTAACCCTAGAAAGCAATGAATATCTGTTGCCGATGTTGGCCTCATCCATTCCTCAATTACATCTATCTTTGTGGAATCCAAATATATCTCATTGCATGTGATGACATGACCAAGGAATGAGACCTACTTCAACTAGAAACCACAAATGTTGTACTTTTCATCGAGATTCTCCTTTCAAAAGGATTCTAGTACAGTGCTTGGATGCTCCACATGCTCCTACTTTTTTAGAGAATATTAGAATATCATCTATTAATACTACCAAAAATTTGAACAGGTAATCTCTAATGTCACTATTCATCGTGTCCAAGAATATTTATAGAGAATTAATGAGTCTGAAAGGCATTATATTGAATTGATAGTGCTAGTATCTTGTACGAAAAGAAATCTTGGGGATATCCTCCTTATTCACCATTACTTGATCATATCACAACCACATATCCACCTTGGAGAATTAATGTGCTCGTTGAAGTTGATTGAACAAGTCATCAATTCGTAGAAGAGGATAATTTTTCTTTATCGTGATTTTATTGACCTCACGATAATCAATGCACAGGGGCATTGACCCATCCTTTTTCTTGACAAAGAGTACTGGTACACCCTATGGTGAAGCACATGGGCGTATAAACCCTTTATCGAGATTATCTTGTAGTTGTCTTCATCTACTCATTAAGATCTAAAAAAAATTCTATACATAGTCTTGGATATTTTAAACACCCTAGGTATAAGATCAATCAAGAATTCAACATCTCTTATTGGAGGAAAACCAAGAAATTCCTCAGGAAACACTTCGGAGAATTCCCTCACAATATGCATGTTTTAAAGGATGGTTTCTTCCTTAGAATCAATCATATGAGAATGATATGCATGCTCATAGGGCATTAATATCAATGCTTGAGATTATGGTACTAAAAATAATCATCCTCCTCCTTGCACTTTTATAGATTCTGGGTTCGATTCATCATATGGAGAGTGGTTTCCCTCTCATGATAATTTATGTGGGATCTATATAAGGAAATCCAATCCATGCCATGAATTGTATCTAATTCCACCATAGGGAGTATGAAAAGGTTCACTAGAAAGTTCAATCCACAAATTATGATTGGGGTAGTTACATTCATGGGTTGCAATGATTTCCCAATCTTCTGTTCTCACCGAAATATCTACTTTTAGGATTTGTGGTGATGTTGGGATTATTCAACTAAACATTCAGGATATAAAAGAATTCATATAACCAGAATCAAAATGTACATTTTCTATTCTTGAATGAATAAATATCATACATGTCACCACTTATTTGTCAGGATTCACTTCTTTAGTAGTTATTTAAAATACATACCCTTGCTCCCTTGGAGGTTTTTGGTTTCCTCTGAAAATCCTAGACTTAGGGAACTGGTTTGCAATGTTACCTGGTTTTTTTCATTTAAAGCAATGAAAAACATGTGGAGGGTGGAACAAAGAATTCCTCCCCTCTGTGGAAGCTATAGGTTTTTCTTGTCGGCACTTAATGGTTAGGTTCCCTTATCTTCCACACCTAAAGAATATCGTTATCTCCTTCAGGAAATTTATGGTGTGCTTTTTTCCACACCCTTGCCAACTAGGGTGCTGTATTTTTTTAGCAATGTTGGATTTATCCATCAGACCACAAAAATTAAATTATGCCTTAAGTTTTCTATCCCTAGGATACCCCTAATATTCTCTGATATCCATTTTGACAATGAGGGAACATCAGACGATTTCCCCATAGCTCTCGAAGTCACAGATCGCTAGGGCTTTCCATAGGCTAGGTTTTAGCCCAACAATGATGTGGTCATCCATGAATTTGGGGGTAGTGACAAAGCCGAAGGCATATCGTGCAAGCAGTGTGAAGTTTTCCTCGTACGCACTAATGGATTACTAATCTTTTTTCAAGAGTGAAAGGAAGTCCCTTTACATCTTAATTCGGTAGGTTTGCAGAAAATATTTATCAAAAACATTTTCTATAAATCCTTCCATTCCAATGCATGGAACTCTTCCTTAGGCTACGTATTTTTTTCAATATACACCATTGACTAGATTCACCTTCCATACGATACGAAGTTAGAAGAACCATATATTTTTCAAAAAATTGATGAATGGAGTAGATCAATTCAATGGAGGTGATCCACTGTTCGGCAATTGAGGGATCAAATGATCAATTAAAATTTGGAGGCATGTGTCTCTTGTAGCTCCCTATTGTGACTTGTTCTTTCTTGGGGGGGGGGGGGTTAATGTTTTTCTTGACCCTGTTTCTATTAAAAATATGAGTTAACTAAGAGATTATCGTGACAAAGTTCTTGAGTCCCACTCCCATCAGATTTGGTATCTCATTAGAATATTCATGACATTAATCTTCACATTGGTTTTTAGCCTGAGTCCCCCTTTTACTGACCACTAGCTGGAATAAATGGGAATGTTAGGGGAAACACATAAAGGGGAATCCAAATACAAAAGGTATAACTTATAAATTAATTTTCCTTCCCTATATTACGAATTTATTGGCTTCAATCTATGTTATCCATGATATACATTCCAAAATATATTCTTAGGGGCATTTTTTTATTCCTCTAGTAATGGTTCATATTACTCTTAAGAATTTACCAAACAATATCCCCCGATGGTGTCGTAACCAATAGTGAAGCATATCACAGTGTTGTGTACCAATTCTCGTTCGAGTCTAGCTCAATGCGGTGTTTTCAGGTTTTACCCCTAGATATATCTGTGCCAGAGCCACCTCTACCTGCTCGTATCTAGACATGGATGTATTTACTTGATAAACCACATAATCAATACTCACCAAATTTTAGGGATTCTTTTATACATAGTCTTATCCCCATGTTTTCCCTTGGGTTTCCTAATCCAAATCCCAAAAATAACTAAACATATCCTTTGATAGAAACTATAACAACCCTACACTTTATTTCATACTTAAACATATTTTATTACATAGACCATTCACTTGATACAACATAGAATATCAAGATATATAGTGTCATTGGGATTAGGAACATTACATAATAACATAAAACATGAAATACACATCTTTATTGAAAACCTATTTTACATGACCACACACATTCCTTCGTACTTAGCATTTCATGGGATAACCTAAGGAGATGCGTAAGAAATGGTTGTGCTATAAAGCCCGGTAAGGGAGTAAATAAGGAATTACATGAAAAATATAGTACATTTTATGCAATAGGAATATCAATGAAGTATAATAGAAACATGAACTTAATGGCATGATAAAACATGATTATCATAACATGAAAATGTGGCAACAAAATTTAAAATGATATTAGCCTAAGCCAAGGATCATTGAACATGGAGCATGAGTAGACCCTCATTGCACTTGAATTATCATGATCAAACACTCATTTCACTTGATGTATCATGATACTAATATTTACCCAATGCATTGGAGCGCTATCAGGGCGCACCCTTCTTAATCATTACATTTCATGAATAAGTGTGCCACATGGTTCATACAACATGGAATCAATAAACATCATCATTTATTCCAAGATAAAGGAATGTGGAATATATATGAGAAAATTTATAATCAGTATCTAAATGTGTGAAATGTTGAATACCCTTGATAGAGAAATGGTCATGGTATTCACTGCACAATGACTTTGGCATGGAAAATCGTTGTGCAATTTCAGAAGCATAACGATGTGAAATAATAATTCATAAAAAAAAATTATGAGAGAGAAAGGGGTATCTAATCAAATTTACATGAAATTTACAGTAAGGGAGTTCATATAGATACATTTTCCAATATATCTAAAGGAATTTAGATACATAATATAAAAGAGTTGATTGAATGTAAATGGGGAGAGGGAAATTCCTTACGGAATTTTGGCATGGTAACAGGTGTACATGGAAGGCATTAATGAGAGAGAAAGAGTTATATCGTCATTCCATAATAAGGAGGAAATTATGGGGGATGTGATAAATCATACCCACAAAATTTTTAATTAGAAACAAAAGGTTATAAAAATATAAAGAAATTTGGACAAAAATGAGAATGGAAGAAATCCCTTACTTGGATGGGTGATCCCAAATGCTTGGGAGAGGCTTGAAAGAGGCTTAGTTAGAGCTTGGAACACTTTGGGAGATTTATAGATAGAGTAGGGAAGAGTTTGGTCGAGCTCTAAAGGTTTTTAGTGAAGAGGAAGTGGGAGTGTGGGTGGGTTTATATAGGAAAAGAGAGGGAATTCTTAATTATTTAGCTCTTGGACACCACACATTAAACTAATTAAAACCATAAACCATCCAATGGTTTTTACCATAGTTTTTTTACAAAGGGGCTTGGAAAAAATTATTTTATAATTCAATTTCCAAACTTATTAAAATATTAGGCTTGCTTATGTGTAGGTGAGTCACACTCTCAAGTAAATCATTTTAAAAGTTAAAAATTATTTATAGGTCTTTGGGGGTCCACTAATGCTTTGTAAAATAAATCAAACAAACCGAAAATCATATTATTTTAATGTTAAAGCATATATTGGATTAAATTCTCATTTATAGTAATTTATTAAATCATTGTTGGGTCAATATGGTGTCATAAAACACATTATATATTTAACGGTATTTAATTTTTTACCCCAAAATTCGACTATGTCATAGAATTATTAAAAATTAACTATTAGATAATTTCAACATCCTTAAACAAAAAATAATATTTATTTTAAATAAATAATTTTATAATTATGTTGATTTTTATTTTTAAAATAAAAACTGACATTTATCGAAATTTCATGGGTATTGACAAAAACAACTATCAATCCTTAATAAAATTACAATTGTATTCATAAAAATTATACGATCATTTATATTTAATAAAATGTAATTTAGTAATAATATTTTATTAAAATATTATTTAACACAAAAATCCATTCAATCATCAAAATAGATTTCTGAATTTAATATTATCTAAAATAATATTTGTTCTTTAAAAACTATTTACAATGTAACAATAATAAAATGAATGTATATTCATTATTAAATAAAAAAATTCACATAATCATATTGAAAGGGTCTTGTAACATAACCCCTTAAAACACCTGCATAATACCTAAGGGTAAGGTGCGCGATGGTGAAAGACTCTTGGGGTGGCTCGGATAACATTGCTCAGGTGGTAATCTCTATTAACTTCCAATTCTCCTCTAGGTGATTCCATTCAGGCTTAACGTGTTGAAGCATGGATTCAGCTTGGTCAAGAGCGAAGCCTAGTGACACCGCCTCCTTTTTGAACTCCGAAAAATGGGATTTGAACGGAGCAATTCTACTGGTTGAGGTCATCACTTCCTTTGTCTGTGTAAATTGTATTTTTTAAAACTCTATATTTATTCTAATCATGTGATCACTGTTCAATGGATATATTATCAACGCTATCAATTATTTTATGTATTTAAAAATCCAAAAACATAAAACCAAGGAAGTGAATAAGTTTTATATAACCATTTTACATAAGAAGCAATTTAATTAGATCAAGAGGAATTTTCATTTATAAAAGTTTGGGTAGTTACAAAATAAGTTCGTGTGTTTTATATAACCATATTATATAAAAATAAATTTAATAAAAATGAAAAGGAAAATTTATTTATAATAGTTTGGGTAATTACAATATTCCCTAATTAAAATTTTGGCATAGAAATTTTCTCTTCCCACAGTATAAAATGAGCGTAACTATGCTTCATCTCCTCCTCTAGATCCTATGTGGATTCTTAAAACATTTTTTTTCTCCACTATACATTGACTACGGGTATTCTCTTATTTTGTAGAACTTTTTATCTATGATCTAAGATCCTCACCGGCTACTCATCACAGGAAAGGTTATTCACCGAAGGTACAACATATGGTTTGAATACACGTGAGGGTATGGCATGTAATTTCTAAAGAGTGATACATGAAATACATAATGTACATGAGATAGGTTTGATCAGAGTGATTATCGATAAGCCAACATTGTGATGCAATCAGGGATCACAAAAGGGTCGATGTACCTAGGAGTAAGATTTATATTCTTCTAAAATATCATCAGTTTCTTCCCTAGAGATATACAGTGTAATACTATGTCTCCAAAATCAATCTCTTGGTCTCATCGATGATTTTTAGCATATCTCTTCTTTCGACACTGAGCATCTTTGATGTGAATCTGAAGGGTTTTAACCACCTCTACCATTTCCTCAACCATTTCAAGACCTAGTAGTTTGAGTTCCCCAACATCATCCAAACATGTAGGTGTTCTGCAGCACATCGCATAAATGGATTTATAGGGATCCATTTAGATTCATGATTGGAAAATGTGGTTGTAAGAGAAATCGATGAGAGAATGATTTGGTCCCCATATTCCATTAAAGTAAATTGATAATGCTCTCAACCTGTCCCCAATTGTTTAGATAGTCTGCTCAGATTGGCCATTAGGTTGAGGGTGATAAGTCGTAATAATGTGTGGCTCAGTGTTTATATCATAATTGAGACTTTTCCAAAACATTGAGGTGAATCATAGATCTCAATCAGATACAACTGATAGGGGTTATCTATGCTACCTCATCACTTCATTGATGTATATCCATTCAAGTTGATTTAGTGAGATGTCCTCTTTAATCACAACGAATTGTGTAGTATTTGAAATACAATCCAAAAAAACCTAGATCTCATTATTTCATTTTGATGTGTTCATATGTTCGGTGAAAAATTCCATGGTTGTTTTTCCCAATTTCATATAGATATGGGTAATGGTTGCCTCATCCCCTTAGACTTATGCCTTTTATACACCACTTACTGACATACCAGGCATATATATGTGTATTCAGTGATCCCATTCTCCATGTTTCCCACCAATAGTGTTATCAGAGATATAAAAACATCAATGTGTTTCATAGGTGAATGGAAAAGTTTGAATTATGTGAATGATCCAACAAATCCATCATTAACTCAAGATTTTATGGAACACATAGTATTGACCCAAAAATCATAATTACTTCTTAATTAACAATTAACTTTGAATATTTCCATTTTCTTATAGTTTTAACATTATTATAAATTCCCACATCATCTTTTTGATAATCCTTTAGCCATTCAAGAATATATTTTTGAGAAATAATTTCTGAATGGATTGATGATGTTCTTTCCTTTATGATTCCCATTTCCATCGTCTTCAATTCTAAAAATATTAGAACCTTCTCAGTTTTCATCAATGATAAAATTGTGGTATCCTTTGTACTTGGAGAATCCACCACTTATTCTCTTTTCAATGATGGTATTGAATTGAGCATTCATATTCCTTGATCTTCTCTAACCATCATCATTGATTCATATTATGCTCTTTCTATGTGAATATATATTTGAGTCTCTTGTTATTAGTATATATCTTATACTTCACCCCATAGAGAAAATGTCTCCAAATTTTCAATGCAAATATCATATCTTCCAACTATAGATCACGTGTTGGATACTTATGTTTATGAACCTTCAACATCCTTGAGGTGAAGAAAATGAATTTTTCATTATTCATTAACAAATATCCCAATACCTTCTTTGAAGCATCAGTAAATACTATAAAATGTTATACACTTATGGTTAGTTTCAACACATGGGTAGTGATAAGCCTCATTTTTTAACTCATTGAATCATTATTCACATTCATCAATCAAGGAAAACATGAATCCCTTCCGAGTAATCTAGGTAAGATTAATCGAAAATAATGATAAATTTCTAAAAAATTGGCTATAATACCCAAATAACCCAAAGAAACTATGTATATCTATCGAAGTGTTGTCCATGACAATCTTTTAATTGATTTTTTCTTTTAATGATCTATATATATCCCCTTTAATGTGATGATGCATGCCAAGAATGATAATTCCTTCAACCAAAACTCACAATTTCTATACATTGCATAAATCTTATCATTTCATAAGGTCTATAACATAGTGTTCAAATTCTCTTCATGCTCCTCCTTGTTTTTGGACTATATTATGATATCATCTATAAGACTAACATAACTTCATCATGGTAATATAAAATGAATCTATTTATCAAATCCATGAATATTGTTGGAGCATTGGGGATTCTGATTGGAATAACTATGAACTTAGGGTGACCATACCTTGTGTGAAAAACAGTATTGGGGATATCTTCCTTCTTCACCCTTCCATGATAATATCACAAACAAAGATCCACCATGAAGAACTATTGTGCTCCACATAGTTTGTTGAACAAGTCATCAATATGTGGAAGAGGATTCTTTTTTCTTTATCATGATCCTATTGAGATCATGATAATTAATGAAAAGTCACATTAAACTGTCCTTCTTCTTGATGAAGATGACTAGTGATCTAAATGGTGAAGCACTTCGGCATATAAACCCTTTATCCAAATTCTCATGTAGTTATATCATTATCTCATTACGTTTCACAACATCCAAACAATATGGAGTCCTGGGTATTGGAAATGCCCCTGGTATAAGCTCAATTGAAAATTATACATCAATATTAGTAGGAAGACAATGAAATTCCTCAGGAAACACATCAATGTATTCCTTAAAAATAGGCATGTCATTTAGGATGATCATTTCCTTACACTCAATCATTTGAGTTAGATACACTTACTCATAGTGCAATAATATCCATTCTTGAGATGATGTTGTTAAAGAAGATTTAACCTCATCCCTAGAATTGTATAAAATCTTAAGTACATTCACTATATGGAGAGTGATTTCCTTCTCATAGAAATTTATTATGGCTCTATTTAGGGAAATACAACCCATTCCCATAATTTTGTAAAATTATACTAGAGGAAGTATGAAAATTTTTAATATGAATTTCATCCAAAAAATTTGATAGGGGAGGAGTTATATAAATGGGATGAAATAATTTCCCCATTTTTCATTTTTAGTGGCATATCTACTTCCATAATTTTTGTTTGTGTTTGAATAGTTTTACTAATCATCCATGATATAAATGAATGTGCAGAACTAGAATAAAAAAAATTTGTTTTCTATTATTAAATGAATAACAATCACACCTTTCACCACTTTGTTGTTGGGATTCAATTTAATGGTTGTGATGAAAAAATCTCATCCTTTCTTCCTTTGAGGTTTTTTTCCTTATAAAATACATGGATTAGGGCATTCGGTAGAAAATTTCCATGGTTCCTTGAAGTTGTAACAATGAACAATTCAGTGAGGACTGACTTGAGAATTCATTTCCTCTGTCGCATTAGTGGGTTTATCCTATCAGAAATTAATATTTAGGTGTCCTTCCTTCCCACACCTAATTTATTTCTTCACCCCCCTTAGTAAATTTCTGGGGTTCTTCTTTCCACACCTCTGAAAAAGAAGAATGCTGAAATATCATAGCACTATTACATTTATCCATCAGACCACCAGAATTAATCTCTACATTCCATTTCATATCCCCAAAATTACCTTGGGATTCCCTGATCTCCATTTTGACTTTAAGGGAACATAGAATAATTTCCTCATAACTATCAAATTCATAGATTTCCAGGGCTTTTCATAGATTAGGTTTTTCCAACCAAAGAAGTAATCATCCTTGTGTTCAAGGGGTAACAACAAAGCTGGAGGTGTATCATGAAAGTCTGGTGATGTTTTCCTCAAACACCTCGATAAATTCATCATATTTTTTTCTTGAGGGTGAGGAAATCACATTAAATTTTAATTATTTGTGTGTGAGGAAAATATTCATTGAAAAACATTTTTTAGGAATTCTTTCCACTCCATCTCCTTGATCCCCTCCTTAGGATTCATTTTATTTATCAATGTTCATCGCTGATCATCGTCCCCCTCCATTCTATAAATATCAAGAATAAAATTCTCTTATTCATAACATTGAATGATGGAGAACATTTTCTCAATGTATTTTATCCATTGTTATGAGATTACAGGATCAGATGGTCCATTGAATGTATAAGGCCTTTGTTGCATGAATCTCTCGATTTCAATTTTCTCAAACTTAGGGGGTTTGGGAACCCATCATGATCCAAGTTTCTATTACGAACCTCATTCATCTAAGAGAGTATCATGGAATTTTTTTTATTATTATTCCAATCATATTGGGTATCTCATTTGGGCATTCATTTCATTTCCCATTGCATTGATTGTTTTCCCGATTTCTCATATTTCCAACCATTGGCTAGAATAAAAGGAAAAGTATAGATGATTATTTTAAACCATTAGACACATATAGGGGAATCCTATGAAATTAAAGTGATAAAATATAAATATGAATTATCTCATTAAAAAATGAGTTTCTAGGATTCAATTCATGTTTTCCATGATATATTTCCAACCATATATTATTATCGTGATTTCTTCCCTTAATAATGTTTCATAATGAGGTACTGATTTTACAAAAGAATATCCCCTAGGAGTGTCAACCCATGTTCACAATAAGGCCCATTTTTATGTACTAGGTTACCATGAGTTAGGCCCCAAACTCCTTGTCAGATATGTTACTCCTAGGTGCATTTATGCCATAGCCATGTCCACATTTAGTATTCAGGATGGGATGTATTTTATTTATAAACAAAATACTCTATACTGACCAAAATATAGGGATTTTATCTTGTACTTAGTTTTATCATTAATTATTTCTCTAGAGTTTCATAATACTAATCCCAAAAGTAACTAAACATTTCATATGATACCAACTATAACAACCCTTACCTTTATCACAAATTAATACTTAATTTATTACATAAAATTTCACTTAATAAAAACCAAAGGATTGATAAGTTGAGTTTATTTTGTAATTAGTTACATGGAATAACATCTTTGACATGGTATACAACTACGTTATTAGAAACTCCTTAACATGATTTATTGAAAACTTCTTTAACATTCCAAAATACTCATTCAAACCTAGAACTGCATTAGATAACCCGGGGACATACATAATAATGGGGTGAGATATAAATCTCAGTAAGGGAATAAAAATTGAATAAGTTATATATGTTATACAATAAGAATATCAACGAGGAATAAAAGTAATATCAATAATAAGTCATGATATAGCATGATAACCATAACATTGAAATCTGGGAACAACATAAAACATTGAATCATGAACATAGGTCAACGATAAATAGCCAAGACCTCATGGTGTTCAATGTACCATAGATTAATCAGGTACACCCATGTCCCAACATTAAATATCTTGATACTAAACATTACGCAATGTGTTGGAGCCCAATCTGGGTGCACCCATCATAATCATTTCATTCTCATACATAAGTGTGCCACATATATCATACGACATGAATTCATTCATCATACTAATTTATTCCATGATAATGGAATGTGTATGGAAAAAATTTATATACCTAATAAATATGTTTATGTGCATAAAGTTGAATACCCTTTATAGAATAATGGATATTATATTCACTACACAATTTTTTTCCATGGAAAATCACGGTGAAATTTCACTAGCAAAATGTTGTTACATAAAAATACATGAAAATGGTTGATGATAGTGAAAGGCATATCTCATTATTTTTACAAAAAATTGTATGTAATAGGTTCATGTAAAATTAAATCCCAATATTATAAATTTAAAAATAGAAGGCATAAGTTAATGAAGAAACATGATTAGATAAATGAATCGTTATGAAATTTTGGCATGGTAACAGGTGTACATTAATAATCATCAGAGGCTTAATGAGAGTGAGACAAAATCTCATAATTTATACATAAAATGTAACTTATGTTCAATATGGAGTATCATATCCCATTATATCTAATGAAAATTAAATGATAAAACATAAAAGGAGTGCATGATAAAATAGGAGAGTTGAAGATCCGTTACTTAAGTGTGTGATTCAAAAGGCTTGGGTGGGATTATTTAAAGCTTGGGGGAACCTTGGGAGGACCCTGGGAAGTGGAGGGATGAGTTAGAATGTTATAAAATTACTTTCAGTAAATATAAATGGGATATTTGGTTGGTTTATATTAGAAAGGAGTGAGATTTCTTTATTATTTTGGTTTTGGATTCTATATAATAAAATATCGACAACCAGAAACCATCGCATGGGTTTTCCCCGGATTTATAAAAAAAATGGAGTGTTTTTTATTATATTATATGTCTAGTGGATGAACGTATTAAAATACTACCCTTCCTGATGTGGAGGGGAGTCACAACATTAATGAAATGATTTTCAAATCATAAAATATGTTATAATTTTTGGTGTATTCCTAATGGCATTAAAAAATAAATAAAATAAAATTTAAATCACATTTTCTTAAATGGAAAATATATATTTGGTCTTGGATCCAATTTAAATTTCTTATTACAACACTTTTGGGTAATTTTGATGCCATAAAACACAAAGTATATTTATATGGTGTTTAATTGTTACCTAAAAATTAGACTGTATCAAAAAATTATAAATAATTAACCATTGAATAATTTTAATTTTATTATTAAAAAAATATTCATTTAATCTCAATATTTTTATAAATTTGTGAATGTTTACTTTTAAAACATAAACCGACATTTATTGAAAATGATGGGGTGTTTTATAATAACATTTTTTGAACCCTTATAAATAATCAATTTGACTTTGTAAAAATTATATGATCATTTATATTTAATAAAACATATTTTTAAATAATATTTTACTAAAATATTATTTATTTAAATTAACCATTAATTAATCAAAATATATTTCTTAATTAAATTTGAGTATTTACAAAAAAAATATTGTTTTTGTTTTATTGAATCAAAATAAAAGTAAGAATAACAGGAAGAAAATATATTGATTATTATATACCAAATAATATACATACCCATATTTCTAGGGGCTTGTTACATATCCCTCTAATACACTAGAAAACACCTTAAGGGTACGGTGTGTGATAGTGGTACTTTCATGGGGTAGTTCGGCGAACATGGTTTGGGTCATGATCTTGATGATCTTGAACTTACCCCATAAATGGTTTCACTCATGCTTAATTTATTGGATCTCATCTTGTGATTTTTCAAGGGAAAATCACAAAAATTCTATCTCCCTTGTAAGCTCTAATAAATGGGCTTTATTTGGTATGATCCTACTGGTTGAGACTATCACTTCCTTTGTCTGTGTCAATTGGATTTGGTAAAACCTTATATTTATACGAATCATGTGATAACTGTTCAATGACTATATTATCAATGTTAATGATATAGAATGGTCTCGTAAATCTAATGGGTATAATAAGACTAAATAATGGATTTTTTTTTCTATAACCATATTATATAATAAGATATTTAATAAAATGGAAGCGGAAATTTATTTATAATTTTTCAGGTCATTTCAATTATAACATTACAAAATTTAATATTATTATATTAATTTAAATTATTATACAAAAAATACATTTTAGTAACTATATTTATAAAATATATTAATATACAAGTCTAATTATAAAAAATAAACAAATTTTTTACATTTGGAATAATTATTCCATTATGACTGAAATAACAAAATATATAACAAAACTATTAAAAGAACTATCAAGTTATAAATATGTATAAAATACACAATAAAAACACAGACTAAATATTCCCAAATAAAAATCTATTACCTCAAATGCCTAAAAAATTAGTAACAATATATTGCATGTAAAATAAATCTATTGTAATCATTCTCAATTTTATTTATGACAATATTCAATGTATTCAACATAATAAAAATGATCCCTATTCTAATATTTATTTCGACACCCTATATAAAAAAAGTAAATATATATAGTAATTTAATAAGTTGACTGTACAAAATATTTAGTTGAATGTAAATTTGAAACAACCTAGGATGACTATATAATTGGGTGAAATTCATAAACAAAAAAAACTAACTATATAATATATAAATTGAAAAAATTAATTTCCCTAGGAATAATGTGATCTGAAAAATTAAAAATATTAGCAAATATTAGATTTTATTTGTTTGACATAGTACCAAAACAAAGGCTACTTCTTGAATATACATTATATTTCTAGGGACATTATGACCAATTTATGGTGTTTAACCTCACAAAATGATAAAATAGAATTCATACACGGTAGGATATAATCTCTATAATGTATTGATCCATAATTTCCCATTAAAGTAGATACCTATTTATGACCACTCTTTTGGTAATTTTTAATGATTTCATCAAGAATCCCCAATTGAAATATGTTCATCTTTGTCTAAATGACCATGTGTAATAATGTGTATTTTTCATTATATGATGTATATATTTTTATAAGGGTACCCTTTTTTACAGTCATTTTACAATGTTTCACATTCTTATCATCTGTCTATCAGAGAACCTTTTAGAGCTTCTAGCTCAAGAAATATATCTTTTTTATCCTAGATTTTGGATGTACCAAACTGTAGCTGCCCATATTTAAATTGAATATGAAAAATGAAATATTCTTTCAATTGATGTCTTAGTCTAGAAATCATGAACTTCATCTCATGCGCCTTATAAGGAAGTGATACATCAGCTCTTCCTAACTTGTGGAATAATGAGAGAGTTTCTTAGGGATAGGAAACACTACCTATATTTTAATTACTTTTCATTGATAGCTTGTGAGTTCATTAACACGCAATTAAATTTTTCTTTAAAATCAATCGACTACTAGTAATCTAGTATGTAACTGTATCAAATCATAGAGAAGTAAATAAATATTTTGAAACCAAAAAAAATGAAAAAGAGGTTGTGATGGTGGATGAGAAGCAAGAGAAATGATTGAGGGATAGACTGGAAATTCATAAATTTAGGGAATTAGTATTCTCTTATTTTATAAAAGAAATTTTATACTCAATTATATATTTTCAAAACTATACCAGTACCAAAAAATATTTTTACCAACAAATTGTTATAAATTGTCTTGAAAATAATAATGAACTCTCCATAGTAATGACTTTTCAACCAAACTAGGGGAAATGATTATTTATTTAATAATGATATGTATCATCAATATTTTTCAATTTTTACTACTTCGGTTAATGAATCGAGGGTATGTTTCCACTACCATCACACAACGGAACCTATAGAACTGTAAAAAAGATACCCATTAATAATTAAATTGAGAATTAAAAACATAATACGAACCTAAATAAAAATAAATAAACAAAATTATAACATGTGAAGGCAGTTATTTCATTATAATCCAATGGTCCTAAAAATGTTTTTCTACTAATATTAAGATTAATAACTACAAATTTATTCAATAAATAAATCAAAATAATTGAGGAGTATAATAAATAATCAATAGAGTGAAAAATATTATCAATTAAAGAAGGTTTCTCCTCTATCCCAAACATCAACTAAATCATTTTTGATGGTTTCCTATTCTGTGTGTTCTATCTCCACTCTCCCTAAAAGATACTCTATTTCCCCATAAATTATTATTATCAATTTAATTTCCTCACAGATCCATATTTTTTTTCACCACCTCACATGGTGACTTCCGAATGAGACTAAAATTTTCACGTCATTCTCTCATTGTACTATTCCCTTAAAAATCCCCTCTACCAACTCCCACCACTACAAATATTAATGATTACTCAAGATGGCCTCATTTCACTACTAAGAGAATAAAATTAATTTGCGTACACCCAACCAATATAAGTACATTTTCTATTCATCATTAAATATCAACATTCTTCATCCAAATACTAAGACCATCTGAATTAAATAAATGGGTTTGGGATACTACCTTCTTCTAAGGAAATTGGACCAACACCTTCTATGAATTCAAATACATGAATGAATCTTGGCACTGAGATAATATAGGTACCTTAATTTTATATCAATCCTATAAGAAAGAAAATATAATAAAAAATCAAAACACTTCATTATCTTCAATTTGAACTCATCATTCCTCAAATTTCCTCAACATCCAAAAACATAAATTGCATTCCCAATTCTGTCGATTCATGAGTTATATGATTAAGATTCTTGACTAAGATTTGGTAATAAATCTCAGCTTCGATTAGTATATTGGTGTCCTCACCAATTTCAAGATCAAAATAACATCTTAAACGTGTTTTCCAATGATAGACAATCACTTCCATTGTTCAAATAATTGATGACTCAACTTAGATCATCATCTTCACATACAAAATCAGGAAAATATAGTTTCATATTAAGATATTAATAACACTTAAAATATATAATCACAATTGGGATTGGTTCCAATATTATTTATTTTTATTTATCATACTTATGGATGAATCCATGCTCAGATGATCTTCCTGAAACGGTGAGCTCGGTCAGACTCTCGACTGCGGCTTGGGGTTCATGCTGATTTGGTCATATATTAAATTCATCAAGGTTTAGAGAACTACCAATATTGGATCATAGTTCAATTTACATTCAAATGGATGTTACTACAAGAATATTCAAATATTTAGTCATCCCCTGGTTATTTGGATTCCACTAAGGTAATATTTTTTCTTCAACCAAATTTAGCAGTTCGATTCAAACTGTGTCATCAACAAAACAAAAAAAATCTATAATCTCATATGGATAGATTTGGTTATTTAGTTTATGTCAAGGTAGTTTAAAGGATAACTTCAATCTTAAAACTAGATTTATAGTCTTCCAACATAGTAAAACCATCATCTTCATTTGATTCATCCTCGATATGTAATGTTTTTTCAATAACAATGGATCTGGTTTCTTTAGTTTGGATGCTAGGAGAATCAAGTAAATGGAAAACAATAAGGATACTATTGTTTATAACTTACCGACTCCTTAAAACCATATATTTGAAATCAATCTCAATGAGATAAACCATAGGTGTTCTCATCATAAATAAATCCTTTTACAAATGCCAACCGAGCCTACACACCAATGAATATTTACGAAAATTTCCAGAAAATAAAATATTATCTACTAGGACAAAGTAATTTTAAATCCAATACCATTCCCAATGAAAATACCTTTATTCCTAAAAAATAAAAAAACAAGGGAAAATATTAATCATGGCCAGATGTTGCCAAATAGGCCTTTTAATCCATGTGGTTACCAAATGAATCTCCATGGTTCCAAAAAGGCTGAGTTTTAGAAAAAAATATTTTAAACCCAAATTTGAATTAATTTGGAAACAAAAAATCCATTTAGAATAAATTGGAAGTTTTTAGGAAACCTTTTGGATGATAGAGTGGAGAAGAGAAAGAAAACTGGAGAAGGGTGCTTTGGAAACTGAGGACTCAATATGGACACTCTTATGGAATTACCATTTATGTGTATATTCCTATCCATTTGTTTATGTCATTCACATTTTGATATTCCCATTTACATCCGTATATATATGGATAACGATAAAAAATTTCACGGCTCTAATTAAATGATTACATGTAGCATTACTACCAAAAACAAATATCCACCCGTATTCACCCGACCATAAAGTGGAATCTAAACCAACACAAAATGCTAAATTTCACATGTCACCCAATAAAAAAATCTCAAAAAATGTCAAATACTATCTCAAAATGATCAAATCCATTTTAAATTTCCAAATCGAATTTTTTGAAACACCCAACAGACATATACATGTAGGCATAACTATAGAAATCTTTTGAAACTCACATTTTAATCAAATATACAAGATAGAGATACCATAAAAATCATACTACCGCAACACTAGAATGAATATCAAATTTAACAAAAATTTAATAATCCAAAATCAAATAATGTCCTGATTTATAATGGAATGATATGGAAACACCTACCTCACTAACATGAGAATTTGATAAATCTCCAAGAGGAAGAATAAGAAGGACCAATGAGAAAACGTCACAAAATAACATCAAAATAAACTACACACATCATCTAATCCTCACCCTAGGGTTAATAAAATAGAGAAAAATTACCACAAGGGAGAAGAAAGTAATAGATAATGAGACGAAGAGAACAAAAATGACTACACTCTAAGAGAAAAATTCCTAGAAATATTGTAGGAGCATCAACGGAGGAAGGGGAGAAAAGTGAAGAGGATTTTGTGACCACTTTCTTGAACAAAAATAAAGTAAGTGTGGATTAATATCAAATTTTTTTTAAACCATATAGGGAGAAAAGTTGGAAATTAATTTTTTTAAGAATATGGGTATTTCACATATTTTGGCAGCATGATTTTCTAAATTTTCTTCCAACCATGTGAACCCTATAGGAAGGAGGAGACACCCACATGGTTTGAGAAACCATGTTCAAAACCTAAAAACCATATATATAAAAATGATATGCTTTCATTCATTATTTCTATATGGTTCCCTCTAACAATGTGAAAGTTGTGCACTCGGTCTTAAACACTAGAAAAAAATACGAACAGAAACTCATTTTCCTCTCAATGGATGGTCCAAAACATGTGTAGACCGTTCAATAAAAAACAATTATTGAAAAAATGAACTATAAATGACATTTTCTCCCACCATCCATAATGTTTCTTCCAAAACCGTGCAAACTAACCATGCATGAGGCCAATAACAAACCCAAACCACAAAATTTCAAAAATTATCACTAAAACTCAAGCTGGACCACAACCAAAAATATAAAATTCCCTGAAATAAATAAAAATAAAAGAAAAAAAGAAAAAAAATCCTTCTGTGTGTGAAAATTCTCCCCAAAAAAATATAGACCCCGTAATTCCACCCAAAAAATGGGGAACCAAGTTAAAACCCAGAACTAAATGAGGTTAAATAAAACCATGATCCTTGGTGTGACCCTTCAATTCCAAAAGTCACACCTGATCATATCTAGATAAAAAACAAAAAATAAAACCATAGTGGAAAGATAGGGGTATCCCCACCATTTAGAAAATAACTAGAATAATGGAACTGGCATCAAAACTCCCATCACAAGGTGAACCAACAAGAAGAGATTAAATCAAGAATCAAACTAAACTATTACTCATCATTTCCACAAAACAGAAGAATATTGAATAGACCACCACCCACAACTAAAACTATCCCATAATAATGAAAACCATTCAAATATTCTCTTGTATAAAACATAGTTATATAATTTTTCTAGAATACAAGGATATAAAGATACATAAAATGAGACAGATTTTCTAAATCATAAAACTACTACAAGTGAAACCTAAATATATCCCAAATATATGTCGGAGATGAAAAGTTGGGCTCAACAACCCTTCCCTCACCTATAAATTCCTGATAGTGTGAGAATCTTCACTCCCAATCCTATGGATGGATACTTGATATGTTGAAACATGTACTTCACCACAGTCATCATTTAGCAGCCTCCGACTGAGACTTCCTCTTCTCGCGATGAAACTTGTATAACTTCTCCAAGTGACCCAAATAGACACATCATCTACAAAACATTAGAGAGTAATGATAAAATGGAATTATATTCCAAAACAAACCACATTCAAATCACATGATTGGGTTATCCATCAAATGAGAAATGGGGAGTCAAAAGGGAGACTCCACTCCAACTGAAATTAAACCAATAACATTACAAAAATTAAATTTTCTAATATGGGAAGATTGTGGCTATGAATAACCAAACCACATGGTTTAGCAGACCATGTTTTAAGAATTCACCAACCACTTGAAGCTTGTTTAATAATGTATTCAATCTCAACATGGTTTGTTATTCTTGGTAGGATCACCATATAACATCATCTCTCTTACTTTTTAATCCCCCAAACCAATGAAACCAAACAAGAACCTATGAAATAAATCTAGAAACCCAAATCAAAAGACTAAATTACCAGACTAACCCTAGTAATTCAAGGGTCAGGATGAGAAATAGGTAATCAAACTCATCCCATACCTACCTATAAAAACTTGAAAATCCTTTCCCCAGTCTACCTGACATAAAAAATAACAAAAGATCCATGTAATACCATTTTTCCATAAACCAACCCATGTTAACCCAGAATTGGTCATGTAATCTAGCCCATGACAAAGCCCAAGAGGAATTCTTGATCGTCTCTGATTAGAAACTGGTGTTATACATCAAATAAAATATAATTGGTAATTATTTATCATATAAAATAGTGGACATTAATAATACATTATAGATTATACTATATAAACTAGAGGATCAAAAAATCACTGAACATAAATAAATACATAAAATGTTCCTGATACAACTACCATTGAAAAATACATAAAAACAAAATTAGAATGAAAAACAAACTAGAACATGACCTGATCTCCGTGTGACCTCTTAGCCCCAATTATCCATAAAACATAGTTGATCAATAGGCTTACCTAAACAAAAATTTAAACTTGAAAACATCTCAAGTAAATAAGAACTGATTGGAATAATTATGGTGTGATCATAAAACATGTTAATAGGAAAACGTGAAAAAATAAATATATATATTTTCATAAAACATTATATAAACATTTGTTTTAAAATACATTATGGTAAAAAGGTATTTATCATTTAAGGATCCAATCACATATTTCCTTTTAAAACCCCATTTTGAAAACCAAATACTAAGTAAGAAATGTCACCCAAATAATGAATAAAATGAATTAAAATATGATCTGTTAAAAATTAGCATGGTATATAAAACAGAGTTATATATAATGTAAGAAACACAAGTAAAAATTTTAAAAACCCATAAAACAAAAAACCAAAGTGTTTCAAAGTAAAATACGAGCATATGTAGATATGATCATGGGAATTTCATAAACATATTTAGAATAAATCCTTAGATTTATGTGTTTATAACCAACATTTCTTCATATGGGGCACATCCATAGTCAATAACCAACTTAGATTCATTGAACTAGCCTCGCCAGTGGAAAACCCCAACTGGATTATCTTTATTCTTTAGGGTTCAAATCCCTCTAATCACAACTATAAAGAAATAACCACTCGAACCTCTAGATTACTTTTAGGAATCCCATGATAATAGTATAAGGGGGGTGATGAGGTCATCTCAAGAATGGAAATAAACCTAACTTGTAGATTACACTATGCATGCCTTTCTCACTCCCTAACACTACCTATACAAAATCCCTCTCAAGGGAAGGATAACCATATGGATTCTCATTATACATAAAACATTTCACAAATACCAACTGGGCCTACACACTATAGGATTTCTATGATATTCTCACAAATATAACAAGGTACCAACCAGGACATATAAATTTCATATACAAAACCATTCCCAATTAAAATACCCTTCTTCTTGAAACCATTTCCAAAACCAATGTGAAAACATTAATCGTACAGACAAGTTTCCGAATGGGAAATTTAAGATAAGTAGTTGATAAATCATACTTCAAAATTCCAAATAGACTGAGTTTTAGAAAAAATATCTAAATCCCACATTTTAATTCATTTGGAAACCAAAAAATACATTTAGAATAAATTATGATTTTTTAGGAAACCATTTAGACGATAGAGTGGAGAAGATAAAAAATTGAGAAGGGTGTTTCAAAAATGATTTTTTAATGTGGACACTCATATGGAATAACTATTTATTTTTATGTGACTATCCATATGTGCAACCCTTGCACATATAGATATTCCCATTTACACCATAATATTTATGTATAACTATAAAAAAACTCAATGTCACAAATTAAAGGATTTGAAGTAGCAAGAAAAATTATCATAAGGATCCACCAATAATCACTAAATCATAATGAAGTATCAAAACACACAAAAGAGATCAATGTCACTAGTCACTGGATCAACCAATCTCAAAAAATCTCAAATTCAATCATAAAATACTCAAATCTACTTTAAAATCCAAATTTCATTTTATAAAACACACTACATATATATATATAGGAATAATTAAGTAAATCTATCAAAAAACAATTTTTATCAAATATAAAACATATAGATTCCATAAAAAATAATACCATCACACAAAAAACATGTATATCACATTAAAAATAAATTATGAAACCAAAAAGAACCAAATTTCATGGTTTGGAATGGAAATGGATAGAAATACATACCACAACAATGTATGAGTGGTAAGAAAACTCCAAGATAAGGAAGAGAAGACCCATGGAGAAAACCACACTCCCTATCATCAAATGAAATAACACACATTATCAAATATTCACCCTAGGGTTTTCAAAAGATAGAACCAAGTCATTCATGGAGAAAAAAACAAGGCAGAAAGAGAGGAAGATAAGAAATATGACCAAAATCCATGAGAAACATAGACATAAACCTTGTAGGAGCGTCAATGGAGGAAAGAGATACAAGGGGGAGGGGTTTGGGACACCTTTCATGCACCAAAATAATTAAATATGGAATTAGGGTTATATTAAAGTTAAAACATAAGATGAGAAAAGTTTGAAATTCAATTTTGTAAAAATCTAGGTAAGTCGCACAGTTTGGCTGCATGGTTTTCCAAATAGTGTTCCAACCATGCACAACTTATTGAAAGGGGAAGACACTCGCATGTGTTGGATGCATTTTTTAAGAGACAATGTTCCAACCATGCAAACTATATTTATCAAAATGATAAAATTCCTTATACGTTTGCTGCATGATTCCCTCTAACCACACACATGTTCTATGCCAGGGCCCGTAGAACACCAAAAAGACAAAAATTTACTCTTTTTACATGAATTGATTATCCCAAACCATGTGATGACCATGTAACAAAAAATGTGAGAGAAAAATTGGAAATGTAAATTTTATTTTCATCCACAATCCACGTCATTTTTTCCAAATTTTCACATTAGCCATGAAGAAGGAAAAACCCCAATCCTCCAAAACTCAAATTCTCACCATAAACTGAACTCAAAACATAAAAAAATATCAACTTCTAGAAAATAAATAAAAATATTTAAAATAAAATAAAACTATTGTTGGGGTATGAAACATATTTTATCTAAAATTGAGATTTTTCTTTACATAACATAGTTTAATAATGAAATGCATGGTGGGATCCTACTGGGATAGTGCACTTCACACCATGCATATTCTATTATATATTAGTAGATATTTCTATGAATGGTTAAATAAAAGGGTAGTAATCTCTTAGAAGTGGTGGATGTTCTTGATTAGTAATACCTTGGTATATGGTTGTGACCAATGATGTTTGTGAATCCCTTGTCACAAGTAGATCTTGTGACGATGTCTTCAATGGTTTTTTTGAAAACTTGGGATTACATACCATTTTTTGGATCTTGTAATTTTCTAGTTTCAGTGTCTTTCTCTTGATGAAAGTTTTGGAATAATTAATGTTTACATTTAGTTTCTATTTATTTTTTCTTATTGGGAAATCATTGTAGGAAAAATATTTCGTCTTGATTGTTTTGATTCTCTAGTATTAGTCCACATCCTGTGTGGATCAGGAACTCCTTTCAGAACATGTAAAAAATTATTTTTGTATTATTTTAGTAGGTTATCAGGTTTGGTTTGTAACTATATTTTTTTTATTTTCATTGTAACACCATTACCTACTAGTTTTTGTTTTTTGTAAACAATTTTTAGTTTTTTAATGAACTGGGAATGATCATCCTCCTCCCCTTTTTAAAATATAAATGGGAGGGATTCTCCCTCCCTTTTCCTTTCCTACTTCCATTCCCCTTCATTATTTATACAAACCCATATTCATAAGCAAAATTTTTATTTCTTATCTTCTTCTTTACCTCCTCTATTTTTTTACATCCCCCCTTTTGTCTTTTTTTTAATTAATAATTATTTTATATTTGGGATTTTCCATTAGATGGAAAAAACCAATAAATTTAAAGGTACTTTCCCTCAGTTATGCTAGAAGGGAACCCTATAAAACATTTTTACACCATTATTTATGGTTATATAGTAGGTTCATTAAGACGCAAACCAGGATTTTCCTAATTTATTTATTCAGATATCTATTTTTATTCTTATTCTTCGTTTAAATCTGTTTCTATTGATATTTTTGAGGAATGTGTCGGTTTTTCCTATCACATGGTTAGTTAATAATTTGTGATGCGTGTGTGGGTGGGAATTTATATTTTAGTAGAGTCATTTTCATAATTGGAACATGTTTTTTATAATTTTGTTGATAAACAATGCATTATACCTAGGAGTGTCCAGTGAAGGGTGGAATGATGGTTTATGGTTGGGTAAAATGTGGGTCCAAACTATGAAATGTACCCATATTCGTTGTAAATTCAAAATAAATAAATTTCTTCCTCCATTTTAACCATTTAGGTTCTCTATCTTCCAATATTCATCTTTCACACTTCAAGGGAACCTCCAGTCTCAGTTCTCCCTCTTTATAGGGATTCACTATGGGTTTCATTCACATTTTCGGGTTTATTATTTTATGTAATCTACTATAAACTCCTTTATCTCAACTTTTCCTTCTTTTTCTCCTAAGTTTCCTATCCTAGTAAGTCCTTGTTGACCAATGGGTTATTGTAGAACAATTTTAATTATATTTTATGTAATTATGTGGGTTTTTTGGGCCTCATAGATACTTCCATGGACTTATAGAGATAGAAAAAGGAAATTATTGATGAAAATGAAGGGATTGAGGTATGTTTACACAATTCAAGAGACTTTAATAGTCAAGAATTTATTTTTTGTGTTTCCTAACTAAATTTATAAATTTTTTAGGAACCCTTTCAAGATTATTTAATGGTTTTTGTGAAAATAAATTAACTCTATCTGTATTTTATTGAATGTAATATGTTTAATGTGTTATTGAAAAAAATAAATATATTTTCATGTGAAAATTCACAATAGAAGATTTTATTAACGCAAAATAGGCTCTTTAAAAATAATTTCAAAAGATAAGTGAGATGTTTTAGTTTTCAAATAGATTTTTGATGGTTTTAATTTCAAATTGAATGTTTACTTGGGATTAAAAAAATTATTTCAAGATGATTCATAATGGTTTGGTTTTTAATTTCAAAGGCGTGAAATCATAGTGAGTATTTCATTTGGTTTTATTCATATATTATGAATTGTTTAATTTTTTCCTTTCCATATGTTGATATAAGGTGTGATTTCATATCGTTTTTTCGAAATAAGTTTTTTTTATTCAATGTGTTTGATAAAGTGTTCCCCAAGGATTTTGAATCCAAATATATTTCAAATGGTGATTTAAAAAATTGATTTTACTTTTATATATGTTTTACTGACTTTGGGAATGATTGAGAAAAGGATTTTACTTAATTTGGGTATGGATTTATTTTTGTACGCACATAGGAGACCTTTGGTGAGCGGGTAAAACTATTATAGACTCAGTGTAGACTATATGCTTACTATTGAATGATTCAAAGTTATAACAAGTGATATAAAGATAAAAAGGGATGAATTTTATTTCTCAGTTATCCTAATATGGATATCAGGATATTAAACATATCTATGTATGCCTACTAGTGTTCCTATAGCATGTGTGATATATCTAGTTGATATGTTTTGTTACGCAATGCCTACTTTTTTATTTAGAAGTTTGGATATTATTTAAGATATGTTTATATTATTTTGGATTTAAATTTAACTAATTCATTTTATATCCAATCACTAAATAGCTTCTATTATTGTTCACATTGAATCCTTTTTCTCCCCATATTTGAGGTGATTTTGTTGTTTCCTACTATAAGGGAACAGATCCAAGTATCCCATTCCATTGTGTGTTTGAGGTGTTAGAGCTGTCCATTGGAGGCTTGGTGATGGAGAGGGGAGTTATGTTGAAATATAAGCTAAATATAGGATTCTATGGTGTGGATCCATGGGCTACACTGAACGTTTTGTTGTTATGGTGTGGAGAGCCTGGCTATAACATAGCTTCCTAGTAGGAAGATTTCAGAGCCAATTACATTTATGTAATGATTGTACTATAGAGGTAAACTATAGTGCATGAGCTTCATTTTTGGTCGATTAGTTTTTATATAGATGTCCCAATAATGTAATAGAGGTTTGTGGGTGGTTCTACCAATTTTAGGGTATCAATAACGTGGGTGATAGGCTAAATTATACCCACCTTCATGGAGAATGGGTTCTATGGAATAGTGTCTTAGGATATATCATATTTCCTCACTATGTGTATAAGATCAAGAACATGGAATATTTTTTATTCCTTAGATATAGGTTTGACCAGTCAGGCTACCATGTTGTCCCTTATGATGTGTCACAATCCTCCCTATGTCAGCTAGTTTTGTAGCATTGTATAAGATATTACACCATGGTCATCTAATTTTTAGTTAGCCTATATATATCCAAACCCCCTTCAAAATCATCTTTTTTATAAACTTTCTTGTTTGATCCCTATGCACCAGAGATAGATTTTTAATTGAATATGAAGTCCCTTCAATCAGATTCAATTCCCAGCTACCCATGTTCAATCTATAGTGATCCAAGGTGAGTTATTCCTCTATTCTAACAGTTTCTTCTAAGTTTTATCTCATTCCATCCCATTTTATCTTTACATTATATTGTGGTTGATCTCCATCATTCCAATTGAGTATATTTTTTTATTAGTGTGATGGTGGCTGATGTTCTTGGAAGGATGTAGTTTTCTTTTCAGGAGAGTTTATTAGAGATGTACATTATGATTTCATTCTTTTTTGAAGAATGATGACTTATCTATGTAGGGGTTTCATTGGTATCCTTTATATTATGTATCATTCAATATTTTTGGGTGGTTGTGGAATTGAACCTAATTTTTGGTAAACCTTATAATTGAATTAATTTTTTTGTTACAACGATCATTGGTGTTCTTTCACCGTGATAAAAATTTTACTATAGAGTTAATAGATAGTTTTCTATCTATATTATATTGTTTAGAATGTTATCTTTTTTTATTAGGTTATAATGTCTTATTTTTATGTAAGTTTTTAAATAATGTAGATCTGGTAACTTATTGATTGGACAAAGAACATAAAGAGACATGTTTATGGAATCCTTTAATTATTGTAATTTTATCGTAATCAAATTGATGAATGGTGTATGTTTAGTTTATTATTTACTTATATATGTTTAAAAAATGGATAAATAACTTGTTTGTTTATTTATTTTTGATGAAATAATATAAGTCATGAGAAAAAAATGACCAAAATTTTCTTGCAACTGAAAGTTATGATAGATAGAATGTTTAAATAGTTTAATCATTTGTTGTAGATGATTACATAGGTTACCCATGGATGTAACCTATTATAATTGATACTATTAATTCCTGATAGGATAAAAACTAACTATTTGATAAATATTTAGTGGATGATTGAGTCTATTTTCTTATGAAGGATGAATTAATTGTGTTTTCTCTATGTGATCTTATCTTTATGTAATGGTTGAATGCCTTGTTTTTAAGGCATATTTTCCCAGAGGACCTTTTTTATGGTTTTACACCTTTTTTATTTCTCTATATGGGATCCTCATTTGTGATGTGATATAAACCTAGGATGATTTTTGGATAATGATATATGGAAGGGGAGGCACAATGGTTATGGAAGCTATCATGCCTATAATAGTTAGATTTAGAATGATATGTAGGATAGTGTCAGGGGTAAAATTGGGTTTGATTGAATGGGATGAGGTTGGTATTACCTATTCTTTTCTTAAATCAGATATTCTTTCATTTTAATCTATATAAAATGGTCATATTTTCAAGCTTCTTGTTTATTTGTATTCCATTTCCCATTGCATGAGGCATTTGGTTGTGATTTCTATGCATATTTTATGTGTATCATAAGATATTTCCTAGAGTACCTAAAATTATGGAATGATAATAATGTTTGATAAATATTCTTACCTATGTGGTTGATGCTTTCCAGAATTCAAATGTTGATAGTATTAAGAAACTATGGACTCGGTTGGATTTTCCCTTGAGGATATGGACTTAACTCTGATGGTTAATGAAAAGTAATTTTGTGTAATGTTAAATAATTGATACTTAATTAATAATCATGATGTTATTTTTCTCAAAATTATTGAATTATTTAAATGAAACTTTTTGTTTACTATGGTTTTATAGTATATCTAGTTCTAAGAGTTTCACTTGAGTGTCCAAATGACGATATATGATATTGAGCATAAGACCAGTTCAAAAACCATAGTGTGGTTTTGTTATATTTTATATCCTATATGTTTTGTGATTTCATATGCTACCCCACCAATTTTTTCCAAGAGAGTGGATCCTAGTGGACTCTAGGATGGTTTTTCCCCAACATATATGTTGTCCAGGTACATATGGATAACTACCCTCTTTGTCCCCACTCTCTTCTCATATTAGTAATATGAGCTACTATGCATGTAATTAACATTCCACATATTTGTGTGTAGATGTATATTATTTCTTGTGGTTATTTCACACACATTTTTCTCTAGATATAACATACTCATGACTATTATTAATATGACATGTATGGGATATAATCATTTTAGGTACATTACCTGGGGTTTGGGTAATAATTGTTTGAGGTATTATACCCAATGTATAATACAAGGAATAATAGTTGTAGTGGATCCCAAAAACAACATGGTTACTATATGGAGATGTGGAATGGGTTGATGATATGATATGATGCATGAGATGCATTTTGTGATAATTTAGCCCAGGTGTTTTGGGGCTGGAATATTTTAGAGGGAGATGACTGAAAACTAACAATGTTGTGGGGGAGAAACAAAATAGTGGGGAAGTGGAAATGGGGTACCTTCAATTGATATTATATTATGTTATTTCTTGTATCTGTGATTGATAGTCTTGGTGAAGCTATGAATTTAGTATTCTTGTGTAGGTGATTCATTAGATTTACTTGTTTTTTAATGATCTTTAGTATATTTTATTTATAATTTTCTTGAGATCCTTTAGGGTGGATCCTACTGAGTATACCTGTTATGGTAACTCTATCTCTATATATATACATATTTTTTTTAGGTTAGTAGAAGAATTTTAGTTATTATTCTGGATATGAATAGACTGTGGTTGTTTGGGTTTATTTTGGGATTCAAAGTTTCTATTGACTTTATCATTTTGTGCTTGTAGTTCCATTTCATTTGTACAAATATTTTTTTAACATTACATGTATATACTTGAGATATCATTAATCAATATTTGAGTATAATTTTAGGGGTTTTTATATCTTATATCTCTTTTTTATGTTTCTCTTCAAGGTTAATGTATCTCATTTGTATGTATGTTGTAATCCCAATACATGTGACCAACATGTGGCCTATAGTGGGATCACCTCGGGTGGTCACTATCTCCCTCCTCTCATTGTAATTATAAAAGGGGTTCCTTTGGGGGGAGTGTTTCATGAAAGAGTCTTATTATATGGTTTAGTTTGAGGGATAGGATAGATTTTGGAGTTATGAGAAATTGAGATTGTATGGGAATTCATGGTGATGGTTTCAGCTAAGAGCCTTAGGTGTTGTAAAAAGGGGATACAACCTAGTGATTACCCATTTGACAAATTATTCTCAAATAAATTAACAATACATCAAGATATGATTGTGAATTATAAAACATTAAACATTCAGTAGTCCAAAAACTACTCAATGAGAATAACTCAAAACCGGTGAGATGAATATCCCAAAATTAAATATCACAAAAACAAAACACAACATCCATCATGAAAAATTCTCAAAATCCTTGTGCAATAAGTGGACCATAGCTCCACCAGCCACATCAACTACTTTAGACTCCCCCATATCAAACACAACCACAACCTCTAAGTTTTTATTTCTCTTTACCATATCATAACATAAGAAAATATAAAAATAACCAGTGGAAAAGGTAGGGTGTGACCTAAATTTCCCAGTAGGGTCTCACCAACTGTTCCGTAATAAATTCCATCAAAATTAAACCATTTGTTCTTTCAATTTAATTAAGATATGTAATTGAATTGTATTTACATATTTTAAATCAAAACATGTTTTCAAGTCATGTGGATATACGATTTACCAAAAATACTATTAAATAAACATTTTATTTGAATCATTTATATAAAACAACTAGAATGAATAAAACAGTTCTATAAACCAAAGAAGGTATAATTAGGTCATCCCAAAATAAGGAACCATGGTAAAATTCACTGAGTAACATTAGTTTTAGTCTCTAGGATCCTTTCACTGGTTAATCATCAATCATGGATCATGTTTGTGAACACACATCCATAAGCCTCAGGCCAACATGACTAATTAATCCACATCCCATCTGGGAAAATATTACCCAAATAGGTTTAGAGAGAGTTTTGATTGTCAATAAATTACAAGGGATTTATAGTCCTAGAATGATTTTCCGAACCACAGACTAACTACTAAGGATCATATGTGGTTAAATAAATCAATAAGAAATGGGAAAATCATTCATTTCAATTCAACTCATCAGTTATAGTTCAAATTCTCACTCTTAGGTTCTAGTATGTCATTACAATTTCAAAACCAAACCACAGTTTTTCATTAATTTTATTCCTTTAAACTCATCATTAATTTAAATTAAATTTTATCAATAATAAAAATGAAATCATTTCATATTTCATGATATCATTTTTACATAAATCTTCCCCATTTTTAAATTCCATTGAAATTGGGTTTTTCACAATTTTCAATCTCTTTTTAATTCAATAATTATATCATATAAAATCAATGATTTAGAAATCAACCATCAAAAAATTTCAATTCAGTCAAGATATTTAGGTTTTTAATTATATTTTAAACCCTTAGTGAAACACCTAACTCTAATTATGTGATCGAATAAATCAACTCTTGCAAAGGGAAATCTCAAGGGGATAAAAAATTGGAGATGGTCAAAGAAGAATCCCTAGAATAAAATACCATAAAAATATATATGCCAAAATAGTGATCTAATAAATCAATAACATAAGGATTATCTGTCATCAATGTGGTGCGAAATAATATAGATAGAAGACCAAATCTATAGAGAAACCACAAACTAGATAGGGATCAAGATCTCCCTATGTCATTTAAATTCCCAATAGAGTAGGATTGGGGAGCCAAAAAATCCATATGAGATCCTCAAAAAGATGTGAAATTTTATTTTGGTGTAATGGGGGTGGGGTAATTAAAGGTTAAAATGTGGGAATTTATATTTTAATTAAAATTATTAGGGGATTAAAAACCCAAATTCATGGATTCCTAGTTGGGTCGCATGGTTAGAAGTAACCATGTTCCATAATTATCCTCCATTACAATATGCCCTTATTAGTCCTCTATAAAGGGCTCATAGTTTGGACACATAGCTAAAATAACCATGTTAAAATCCTCAAAATACCTCTCACCAAGGGTGCATGTTTTTTAAGGGGTGGACACATGGCTTTCCCTAACAATGTTCTAACCATGCATAGCCTAAAAATCCACCAACATACTCCAAATGTCACTAGAAACAACAAAATAAATGCCCCAAAAAAGGAGATCAGAGTAAGGTTCTAAAATTACATAAAATCACATAATGGAATGTTATAACTTCAATAAAATATGTACACTCCTTCCATAGAAATCCTTTAAAGCATACTCTAAGTCAATGACATGAGGCCACTACTCTCTCATCAGTACCTCACACTCCCATGTCTCATGTGAGTCAAAACCATGCTACTATAGCCCATAGACCAAAGGTATAGAGTTCCCGAGAAGAACCATTATCTCCAAATTTATAATCCTAGATGAATTATCATTAAAAATTAAATTATGTTCCACATAAATATCTTTTCAGATTAGGATATCAAAAAAGTCAAAAAGTTATTTTCTATGTCGTGATACATGAAACATATTTTGAATCAACATCAACTAAGCTGAAAAAACCAAAAGGTATACCACCTTAAAAATCTTCTATAAAATATCAAAAGGTCCCATGTATCTTGGTAGGTGATTTCATTATTTTCCATGTCATTGGTGGTATGAAAGGGGAGAAACTATGAAAAACACCTTGTCACCATTCAAAAATTCTAAAGGACATCGTTACTGGTTAGCATAGAATTTATACTGAGTCTGTGTCATCATCATTATAGAAGAATCATCCTAATATTTCTTTGACTCCTAGAATAATCTATTTTCAACCAATGATGCTTCATGAATCAATGATCAACACAATAGAAATATTCATTTTTAGAAATACAAAGCCTCAAAATGATCCATTCGGATAGTTGACTTGTAACTATTATTTTGAGTAAGCTCGATATGTCGTAAATGGACTTTTAAAGCTCTACCAATGTCAACAACGCAAGAGTGAAGCATGCCTTCATGAATCTATATAGATAATTCTATTTGTACATCAATATATGAATGATTTTCCATGCTCAGACTAACCTGAGATGCCATCACCTCCTGAAGGTATCTCTGAAATGAGAAGAGAACCAGGGATACATATCAAAGACTATATATAATGGAACTCCGTGTAATGTAAAAATATATTTCACATGGTAACCTCCCATGTTATCAACATTATTGGTATGTTGAATGGAAATAAAGTGTTCCAATTTAGTTAGATGGTCATTAAATATCCATATTGCATTCCTCCCTTGAGGGGTACGAGGAAACCCAACCAGAAATTCCATAGAGATCCCGCCCATCTTCGACGTAATCACAAGAAGGGAATAAGGAAGACGATAAGTTTTCTGATCCAAAGCATTTACATGTTGGAACATATAATAATGTGAGAAAAATTCAATGATATCTGATCTCATATCTAGACAAAAAATAATTGATTCAAATCATAGAACATGTTCATGGTTCCAGGGTGCACCACCCACTGTGAAATATGAAAATCCCCCATCAAAGCTTATCTTACTAGGGAAAAGAAAAATGTACCAGTTCTGGAAGCATATGAAACCCTCAAAGAAGAATGACCACTCGCAAATGGTATCCCCACTATTAAGGGAGTCCCTAATGCTACAAAATTGTTCTCTTAAAGATTCATCATTAGACACTACGAAAAAAACTGGCCTTTAATAGTGTTGGCCTTTATCACAGTTAAGAAAAAGTACTCATAATGGTTCCCTTTATCAATGATAAAACAAGCGCTGCTAAAGGGTACCTTTTATCTGCGCTTGTTTTTTGGGCTGATAAATGTCAGCCTTTATCTGCGCATTTTTTTAGCGATGAAAAATGGTTCCCTTTTTCGATGCGTTATTTTTACAGCTAAAAAAGGGTATCTTTTATTAGTGCTTTATTTGTAGAACTCACAAAGGGTAACCTTTATCAGCACATTATTATTAGTGCCCATAAAGGGATCATTTATTATCCCTTTTTAGCATGATTAATGTTCAAATAAAATGAAATAATTACAGAAATAAAAAATACAATGAGTTTAATAGAAAATATTATAAAAAATATTATTTAAATAATTATTTATAAAAATGAATAAATTGATTATACTATATATAAATTGTAAGTAATATTAAATATTATATATTATATATATAGATATATGTAAAATAAAAATTAAACAACTAAAAAATAATAATTTTAAATATTATAAATATTTTATTAAATAAATAATTTTTGATAATGTTAATAAATATTATATATTAAATGTATAAATATATTTTAATGTATATAAATATGACTTGTATAATATAAAATATTTATTCTTTACATTGAATTGAAATATATTTAGTAAATAATGGTGTATAATTAAAAATTAATGTGAATTAAAAATACATACTAATTACATCGAGTAATGGATATAATTGAATATTGTTTGATTTTAAAAATTATCATAGTTCAAAAATATTATATTGATTTCACATATAATTAATTAATTCAACAATATATACCATAGAAACAAAAAACAATTTAGAAATTCAATCAATTTCTAATATTTATTATATATATAGTTGATATATTTAAATATTTTCAATATGTATTTGTCTTTATTTCAATATATATCCATTTTTTAATAATTTATATTTAATTAATCAGACTTATAAAATTTTTCAGTATTGTAAAAGTGTACTCGTTTTAAATTATTCAATTTCACTAATTTTTAACATGCATGCACTTAAGATTAAATATTCATAAATAATGTTTAAAAGAATATTTGTAAAAAAATATTTATAAATAGTTATTTTTATAAATGTACTAATTTATTATTTTTATACATTTATATATTTATAAATATAAATAATTATATATTATATTTTTAATAAAAGTAATTATATAATTTCAAATAATTAATTATATATATTTAAATAATTATAAAATTATAATAAACTTATTAAAATAGTGAATTTATTTTTTATATTTATATTTATATATAATTATTATATATATATATCATGATATAAATATTTTTTTTTACAAAAATTGAATATATAATTACAAATGAATAATTATATATTTAAAGAATTGTAAAATTATAATAAATAAATTTAAATAAAGAATATAATTACTATATTTATGTTTATTTATATTTATTGTATATATATATATATATATAATTATATAAATATATTTAAATTAATTATTTATAATTATAATTATAAAACCTTATGAGTGCTAGATTAATTAGCGCTAATAAAAAAAATATTTATCGGTGTTTTTTAGCACTGATAAAGATAATGATTTATCAGTGCTTTTTTAGCACTCATAAAATCCATCTTTATTGGTGATAAGACTTTAGTGCTGAAAATTAATCTTTATCAAGTGCTTTTTTAGCGCTGATATAACTCTATATTTATTAGTGCCAAAAACACTGGAAAGGATGCCCTTTATTAATGCTAATTAATCGAGAGAAAAATAAAGTGATCTTTATCCAAAAGAATTTTGAATTGCTAATAAATGTTCCCCAATCTATTGAAATTAACCCTAACCATTAAAGAAATCGTTTTGATATCTGAAGGATTCTATAGAATCCACCCTTTAAAGGTGATCCTCCTCGGTAAATCAAATCTCGAAAAAAGGATTGAATCAAGGATCAAATAGTGTCAAGGATTAAATATAATGATCAAATGATTCAAGGGTTGAACGAATTGAAGGATAGAATGTTTTATAGGTTTTCAATATCTCTACTTTCTCTTGTTCAATTCAAAACAACCATCCAAGATATCTTATTTTCACCTCATCCTCCCCACTTGTTGATTGATTATTTAGTGAGATCTTTTTTTCTTCATTATCGTTCTTTCTATGCTATTGGCATATCACTATGGTCAATAATTATTATAGGACATGTTTCGTTGAAAGGAGAAGGGGATATATTTCCTTTCACTCCCCCACTATAACAACCCAGGTAATTATAAAATAATTTGTTTTCATTCGAGAATTAAACAGTTAAATGCATTATAAATTTATAATGATATAAGTTATATTTACTGAAATTAATGAATCTATACTAATAGAATAGTAACATCACATATGAAATTATAATTTTTTATGTATTTCATTAGTGAAAATATGACATTTTTATATCATGGAATAAGTGGATAAATGTTTCAAAAATGATAAAATAAGTATTGTTAATTTTGGGAAATATAAATGATTATTTAAAATTTTATAATTATTGTAATTATTTATAATAAAATCTATCTTCTTAAAATATATTCATAAATTACTATTTTTTTGTCTTATGGTTATATGATTATTTTATGAGACATTAATTAATTTTTCAAAATGTTATAAAATCCGATATAATTTTATAATAGAAAATTTTCCAATAAATGATTATTTTAATTAAAATTTTAATTTCACATACTTAGAAAATTATTATCATAAAATTGAGTTAATTTTTGAATTCTACATATCAAAAAATGGTTAGGGTAAATTTTTGAGATTTTTTTGAAATTGTTTAATGTTTATTGAACAGTGAAATACTATAATTTACCATATGTATACATTATAAGTTAAATAAACTATTCAATGAGTCAAGATTAATTTAAGAACCTCAATATCAAACTCATCTTAATTATTTTAATATATATATTTTTAATTATCAATCTATTCATTATCATGATCCAAAATAAAAAACTAATGAATAAAATAATGAGAAAACACCCATATCTTCCACAACAAAATTTTACATCTTATCCACACATGTAAAATCCATGTAGATTATTTAATTTATTCCAAATTCCATTCCCAATATTTTTCATAATTTCCAAGACCTGATTTTCTAACTAGAAGTCCAAATCCAAGGGCCTAAAGGAGGTTCTCAAGGAGGATATGTTCAAGAAGTAAAATCCAATTTCATTTTCTTTTCCTTTCTTTTCAATTTGTTTTCTTTTCTTATTATCTCTTAAAATACCCTCATCTAAGTGAAATGATAGCTAAAATATATTAAATATAAAGTAATGTTAATCTATTAATGTAATATCCATCATCAAACCTCTCTTCTTCTCCACTTATTCTAGAAACTGAAAGCAACATCCCTAACATGTCGATTCACCACCTTCGTGGACGTTGTATTTTAATTTTACATTAGAACCTTCAGGGCTAGTAAAAAAACCATTATTATGGTCAAATAATATTTTTATATTAATATTATATAATTTTAAATGTTTTATACCTAATTTATAGATAGAACATTAAATAAAACGAAACTAGATCGTAGTGGTCAAAAAATCCACCAAAATTGAACCAAACATATATAATTAATGTCTTACTTGATGAAGCATACTCATATCAAAAAAAATGATATAGAGTATCATTTAAAAAAATAAAAACCTATTTAAGAAATTTCAATACACTAATGGAGTTTTTCTTCCATTCTTCAACAAAATCCATAATTTACCAACCATGGAGACTATTAAATAAATTCACACAAAACAATGAAAATAACAAAATATTATCAATAAATGGGTTTAATGATATTATAATAAGTATTTATAAATATTAATATGTTTCATAATATATTAATAACTCTCCTTAAACCATTATACAGTATGTTCAAATATGTTTGAGGTAATACAAACCTGAGGTAAGGGACGTTTTGTTAAAAATATGCTTTTAAATTTTTATTTTCAAAAAATTAAAAAGGACTGTTTTTATGATGAAAGTTTTCATGTTTTAATACTATGTTATAGTTATTCGGTATTATTTATGATTATGTTTGTTACCTATATCTTCTTCCAATTCATTGGATATGTTTATGTTTTATATTGACTATATGGTTACTATCAGCGTAACATTGATGGTTACACCATAAGGTTGCTGGGGGAGTAACATCATAAGGTATACATAGGGTTTACATTGTAAGTTATTCATGAGGGTTACATATCATATGGTATTTGTGAGGGTTAAAAATCTATGTAATTAATTCCCAAAGTTATCTATATGGTTTTATTTATGTTTTCTATATTTTATATAATTCTCATTCTTTCAAAAAATAAATATATGATTCATTATGGGTGAGAAGTAAGTAATTTTTTAAATTATTTAATATGTTTATAGATATTCATGGACTAATTTCTCCAATACTCTTAGGTCCAATACTGATTTTTTGTTCTCTTCACAAGTTTTAAAGTGTTTTTCACATGTTTAAAGGATCAGTAAGACTAAAGATAAATCCAAGATGAATGTTGTGAAACATTTTCATAAATAGAACTCATGTTTTATTAAAAACTTATTTATTATGGAATAAATGAATAATGTTTTAGTGGTGTCCACTTTTTATTCTTGAGGGTTTATATTTATGAATTATTTCAAATTTCTATAAAACTCTAAACCGAAAAGATCATTTGAAATTTTATAAGTGTATTCTAGATTAATCAATTGTGTTATATATTGTTAAAGGACAGCTCGTTATAGTTGGTATCAAAGAAAGTTTTAGATAAATTTAGGGGTTAGGATGATGTTAATATAATACTAGAAATTATTTTTACCTTATGATAATGTTGAAATTATATAGAATTCAATTATTACCACGTTTCTTCATCTATGATATGACAGTTCAAAATGATTTTTTGCAGAAGAAATAGGGAATAATATGTAGTAAGGCACCACAAAGATGATATATTTCTAAATCTGCAACTCGGAGTAGTATGAATTTTAACTAATTAGTTTTTGATTGTAATGCCTTAGTTTATGAATGATATAAATGGTGGTGGATTCCATGAAATATAACAAACAGAGCTACTACAAAGGAAAAAGATGATAGTGGAACATTTTATCAGGAAAAAACCTCCTTAATTAAAGGGATATTCTGACCTAGTGGTAGTTTATGGGTGGATTTATGCACTTCAAGTATCTATTTGATATCACTGGTTGTTCAGATAATCAAAAATATAGTATTGTTATTTATGGTTTAGAAGGTGAATCTAAACAGTGGTGGTCATTGGTCAAGAATGTCAGAGATAGATATAAGATTTATGCTTTGGAATGGGATGAATCTAATAATATTTTTCTTGAAAAATATTTTCTTATAGTGTGTTGAAATATGATGGAAAATCCATTCCATTAATTGAAACAAAGCGAGGAAGATTAGATGGATTTTTATGAAAATTTTACCCAGTTGGCATAGTATGCTCCAAATATTATTTGATATCGTGATAGTAAAATCAATAATTTTTACTCAGGATATTATCCAATATATTGATGGGAATTGGATCGTATGAATTTATATTTTATGAGAAATTTTTTTGATGTGATGAGAGGGTATAAATGGATTTTGTGGATGAACACATGTACTTCGACAATATTCTGAAGAAATGGTCCAAATGGAAATCAATAGAAACGAATTAATCAAATAAATCTTAAGTTAAGAATGTGTACTTTCTATTTTGTGGGATGTGTGGTAAAAAGTACCATGGGGGAATTCCATAGAAAATATGGGAAGTTTTTTCGATGTGGTAAGTTTGGATATATGGCTGAAGATTTAAATGTCAAAGAATTTCATGATGGTATATTTAATTCTGATATGATAACTATACTGTGATTCAAATGTGGTGACATGGTGCCTTAAGAAAATACATTCCCAATTAATTATCTAAATAATTCAAAGCTACTATATTATAATAATAAAGGATAAGTGAAATCCTTTACGGCTACGTTTTCAAATGTTGGGAAATGCAATGAAGTTGTATCGGGTACTTTGTTTATTTACTTAGATTTTTATAAATTTTTTATATAGGGTCTATACATTCCATTATTTATGATAAATTTATGGAAAATTGGAAATTTCACCTCAAGAAAGAATATCAGAACTTTTGGTTTAAACAATAGGGGAAATGTTAAGGATAAACCAAATTATAAGATTATTCTTATTATTGTTTGTGGAAAGAAATTACCTTCAGACCTTCTAGTTTTCCCTTATTAGAATTTGATATTATTATAGGTATTCATTGGATTTTTCTTTATCTGGAAAATATTGACTGTAGATCTAAATTTGTTGTTTTTACGAAATGGTTTTGGTTTTTATATAGGAATGAACCCATACCATTGATAACATATCGGGAATCTAAGAAACAATTAAAATATAGAAATAAAAGTTATCTTTCAAATATTTTTTAAAATAAGGAATCTCTTAAGATTAATTATTTTCTAATGGTATATAAATACATGGATATTTTTCCTAATGAGTTTATCGATGTCATACATTGGGTAGCTGATTTTACTATTGACAAAGTTCCTGATTGTAAGACAATTTAAAACCCCCTATTAGAGTAGCTCAAGTGGATATTTTTTAATTGAAAACTCAATTGCATGAGTTTCTTAGAAAAGGTTTCATTCATCCTATCACATCACCACGAGGTCCTCCTATTTTATTTGTTAAAATGAAATATGGTTACATGTGACTTTTTATTGATTATAGATCTTTGAATAACATTAATATTAATAATAAGCCTCAATTTCCTCTTATCATTGACTTTTTTCATATACTCAAGTGAGCTCAATATTTTTCCATGATTAACTTGAGATTTGGGTACAATCAGTTAAAGGTGAATTAGGATAACATTCCAAAAATAGTGTATCAAACTTGATATGGAAATTATGATTCTTTTGATATTCCCTTTAGCATGATAACTTTTTCTACTGTATTTATAGATCTTATAAACAAAATATTTCATAAATATTTTCATAAGTTTTTTATTGTTTTTATTGATGACATTCTTGTGTTTTCAAAAAGTAATAAAGATCATGAAAACATCAATCGATTGTCCTGAAAACACTCAAATAAAAGAAGTTATAAGTTAAATTTATCAAATGTGATTATTTGTTTCAAATGATTTCTTTTCATGTGCCCATTGTAAATAACGATGGCCTAACAATTGATATTTCTAAAAAAAAATTGGTTGATGAGTGTCTGAGACCAAAAATTATTGATTAAGTTTATATTTTTATTGGATTAGTAGTCAATTACTGAAATTTTGTTAAAAACGTTACAAAATTATCTATCCCAATTATAAATTAAACCTGAAAAGTGGTTGAATTTATTATAGACAGAAGAATGTGATATTTTTAGGGACTAAAAATAAGATTGATGGATGCTCCAATTTTATCTTTTCCTTATAGAAATGGAGATTTTTCATCTACAGTGACGCTTCATTGAAGGGACATGGTTGTGTTCTACAGTAGAATGATTAGGTAATTGATTATGATTTATGAAAACAAAAACCACATGAATTAAATTATCACACACATTATTTGGAATTATCATTTGTGGTTTTATATTTAAAATTTGGAGCCATAATTTATCTAGATCCAAATTTGAAATATATACTGACCGTAAAAGTTTTATGTATATATTTACATTGAAGTAATTGAACATGAGGAAGAGAATATGGCTTTAAATGATAAACAATTATGATTTCATAGTCAATTACCATCCTGAAAAGAATAAAACTTGGTTGATTCTTTAATTTGTAACATCATGCATCATTAAATATGCCACATTTGTAAAATGACCCCTTAGTTTATGATTCGAGTAATTTTGACATGGATTTTATTATTAAAGGAAATTCCCCAATTTTATTTCATGTTTCAGTTCAGTCATCACTATCATATAGAATTGAGAAACCATAGAAGGAAGATAGTGAGTTAAATAAAAATGTTGAATTGGTAAAAAAGGGTACGTTACAAGAATTTTATGTGGATAAAGATTGTAATTTGATATTTGGGAAGAGATTATGTGTTCCATTTAGTTCACAATTGAGGAAAGGCTTGTTATGTGAAGCTCATAGTTCTCTGTTGTCAGTTCATCTTGGCAGCACTATGATGTACATAGACTTTTGGGAGTATTATTAATGGGATGGAATGCAATGATATATTGTTAATTTAATAATGAAATGTTTTACCTTTCAATAGGTTAAAGTAGAGTGACAACTAACAATGGGAATGCTTCAGCCTTATCTAGTTCTAGGGATGAAACAGGGAATATATCCATGGCTATCATGGTGTTACTAAGAAATAATTCTCAAGGTAAATATTTGAATTGGGTTATTGTTGGTTGACTGATAAAATCTGAACATTTTCTTTCAATTTGAGATACTATATATTTGGATCAACTTTCTTTATTGTACCTCAAAAAGAGAGTAAGTTTACATGGAGTTACTCTCTATATTGTATCTAACCATGATCCTAGGTTCACTTATGGGTTTTGGAAATGCCTTTATAAGTCATTGGGAACTCAATTAGATTTCACTATAGCCTTTCAGTATGGCTGTTACGAGTTCTTGGTGATGCCATTCGGTATGACCAATGCTTCGGTAGTGTTCATGGGACTCATGAACAGGATCTTCCAACCCAACCTTGATCTCTTTTTGGTGGTCTTCATTGATGACATCTTGATATACTCATCATCGGAGGAGGATCATGCCACGCATCTGCAGATTGTTCTGGATACACTCTGAGAGCACCAACTTTATGTAAATCTCTCAAAGTTCCAGTTTTGGATATGAGAAGCTCACTTTCTAGGGGACGTTATCTAGAAGTCTAGATATGCAGTTGATCCAGAAAATATAGAAGCATCTCTTACTTGGGAGCCACCCTGGAGTGTGAGTGAGGTTTAGAGTTTCCTCGGTTTGTTTGGGTACTACTGGATATTTGTACCTGAATTTTCCAGAGTAGCATCACCCTTGTTAGCTTTGACAAATAAGGGATATCCTTTTTTGTGGACAGAGATATTTCAGTAGAGTTTCCATGTGCTATGGTGGAGACTGATGAGTTCCTCCATCTTGAGGCTACCAGAAGAGGGAGTTGGCTATGTAGTCTATTGTGAAGCATCGGGGACCAGACTAGGATGTTTCCTGATGATGGATCAGGTGGTGATTGCCTATGGCTCACGGTAGCTGAGGAAACAGAGCAGGAACTACTTGAACCATGACCTAGAGTTAGAAACAGTGGTCTTTGCTCTGAAGATGTGGCGGCACTACTTGATGGGTGAACGGTTTACTGTCTACTCTGATCACAAGAGTCTCAGGTATATCTTTTCATATAATTACCTAAACCTAAGATAGTGGGGATGGTTTCAGTTCCTTCCAGAAAATGACTTTGAGAGAGTATACACTCCTTGGAAGGTGAATTTAGTAGCATAGGAACTCAGTAGGAGCTATGGTTTACAGCTACTGAGTGAGGTGACAGAGTAGCTAGTTGCGTTGCAGATATCATTCAGGGATAGTGATAGAGAATCTTACCTATAGTCTATGACAATCACTCCCCCACTCCTTCAGTGAGTCAGGGAGGTGTAGCTTGGGGCCATTCATTTCCACCCCCGATGTGCTTAGATATCCTAAGGATAGTATTTTGAAAAAAAATTGAAGGTGGGGATCACGTCAACCTTTTAAGGGCACACACCATGGTACAAGTGATGCTATGAGAGGAGTTGTTTAGGGAGTTCCAAACATCCCATTTGTTGGTACATACTGGTGTGACAATGATATACTAGGACCTTCGACATTAGTACTGGTGTCCAGGGTTGTAGAAAGTATTGGCAGAGTTAGTATCATGATGCCTCACTTGTCAGTAAGTGAAGGCAAAGCACCAGGATCCTGATAGCTTAGTACAACCACATGAGGAGCCAGAATTGATGTGAGATTGTATCTCAATGGACTTTGTGACAACGATACCACTGAAAAGGTGCAGATCATCCAGGAGTGGATGAAGATTGCATAGAGAAAGCATGAGTCTTATGCTGACAGGTGACAGAGACCCATGCAGTTCGAGGAGGGATACCATGTCTTCCTACATGTCTCACCCCGATGAGGATTGTAGAGATTTAGCTGGAGTGTAAAGATATTTTTGTGGTTCATCATACCTTTCCAGATCCTCAGTAGAGTAGGTGAGGTGGCATACCCCCAAGATTTTCCCCACAGATGAACCGGGTGCATAGTGTTTTCCATGTGTCGCGGCTAAGGAGGTACGTTCATGATCCATCGCACCTTATCAACTGGGGTGAGCTAGACATTGACAATGGGGTGACCTTTAAAGAGTTCTTAGGGGAGATAGAGGATTTATAGGTGAGGGTCCTTCGTAGATGGTCAAATCCTTTGGTGTGAGTTTGATGGCAGCACAGGAATCTCCAAAAGAGCACATGGGAGTAGGAGGCTCATATACTTGCTCAGTACCCCCATTTGTTTCTCTAGTTTAGTTGTGGATTTCAAATATGTAAATCCCTAAGGTGGGGAGAATTTAAAGACCCATAATTTCCATATAATGTTTTTTAAAATTAATTGGAAATATTACGAGTCAGAAAAAATTGACAGCACGTGATTCCATGGCTCGGAGAGCCCGAAATGGAATTTTGATCTTTTTGAAGGTATGTTAAGTAAACATGCGAGTGAAAATTTATATCTTTTGAACTGATTCTAATATTAAAAATCTAATAGCACCATTGAATTCGCAGCCCCAGGATTCGTTTAGGAGAATCTTAACTTCGACTGATAAGGTTCAGATAAAAAAAGTTAATTTTTGGACATTAAAAAAATTATAAAATAACTCCATAAGTTATTTTATTTCATTACTTGTAACCATTGAGTGATGGTGGTGGGACTGTGGTGTAATTTCAGGCTTGAATGGAAGTCGTTTAATGACATGAACCTTGTGTTTTGTAACCACGATGTTTGTTGATTTAATGGAACATTAAATGAGGTAAATTAATGAACCGCATTAATGAAATGAAATGTGGGTGCTTCCTCCCATCTATTTAAACAAACATGGGCATGTATTTTGGGAACTGAATAGAGGAACCTCTAATGTAGTGCCAATGAAATCTTACACCAATGTAGAACAATGCTTTGACGACCATTGGATTATTCAAACCAAACAACGATGGGTGACGACGAACACCTTCAAACATGGACCCTTCTTCCTCATCCACAGAATCTTCCTACAAGTTAAAGGTAGGGGTTTTATTTTAAGAGTTTATTGTTCCATATCTTATTTATGATGTTGAACCATTCCCATGTTATGATGCTAACGTGGTGGGCACTGGCCAAGCCAGACAAGGCCTGGACCCTCCGCCCATCTTGGTATTGATTGAGTTCTTTGTGGGAGACCATGAAATGTGGCATCAAATCGAAACTGAGAGCCATACAGTGTATTCGACATCCTGGGAGGCCTGTAGGTGTAGGCGGGAAGAAAATCGGACCACCAGATCTTCATTGGTGGCCCGCAGAAGCTCCGCCAGCGCGGCGACACTAGCGACCAGAGGAGGCGGCGACCGAATCCCACCGACCGTGAGATGGTGGCGGTGACCAAAGTCATTATTGAAGATTGGGGTGGTAGTCCATTGTCGGCCACGTTGAAGACGGATGGTGTTCAACGATAGCGTGTAGTGGTGGAAGCAACGACAGCCAAATGACTGCCGCGTAGGATGTGACGCAGCTATGGTCGCGACGAAGGCAGTCCCGAACCATGGCAGAGGCAGACCCGGACAGCAGTGGAGGTGTACCTGGACCACGGTTCCCACCCTGGACTGGCCCAATGGACCGATTAGCTGGAAGGGGGCGGCTCCATCCTAGAACCACCTGTTTCAAGAACCGAACGGACTACGGTCCGTTCGGAAGGGCAGCAGACCCCGGTGCCAAGCTGGCAGGTCGTGCCTAGCCAGTGGGCCATGATTGTCCAGTGGCCCAGTGGGCTGCACCCACTTGGGTGGGTTGGGCGGAGCCCAGGGTCTATCAGGCCAAACCGGGCCTAGTCGAACTCAACCCACTTACGGCCCAGTTTCCCTTAAAGGGCTATATGTCCTAAACCGGATGCCCATTTGACGAACTGTCTGCGGCGCCAGAACCCTTAGGAGGATGTGGTCATTTTGAGATACATTATTTCGGTTTTGATGAATGTTGGAGTATGGATGGGTTGTATTGAACCTAAATCCAACTGGGCCCTCAGTACTAAAATGCCTATAACTTACAGATCGGGTGTCCGATTGAAGCAATGTCTGTTGCATTGGAACCTTTATGTCATGGCAGTTCATTAGGTTACTTCTTTGTGGGACTACATTTTGGTTGAAATGTGACTTATGGCTTGAGGAGCTGATACTCCTAGAATCAAGTTTTCTAAGTGTGGTAATCCAGTGGCTGGATGTGACATGAAAAATGAATAGTGACCCGGTGTGGGTTAGTGCCTATCGATTAGGTGTAGGTTAGCACTCAGTGATATTATTTGGGTCAGCGCATATCTATCCCGTGTGGGTCAGTGCTCAGTGATCCTCTATTGTTCAGTGCATATGGATCCTGTGTGGGTCAACGCATGTTGATCCGGTGTGGGTCAGCACTCAATGATCTTGTATGGGTCAGCACATACTGATCATTTGTGGTTCAGTGCTTAGAGATCCTGGGTGGGTCAGGGCCTATCAATCTTGTATCAGTCAACGATCACCGATCCTATGTGGGTAAGCGCATACCAATCCTATGTGGGTCAGATGGATATCCTTTTGAAAGAATAATATCATCTAGCTTTATGACTAATCATCTATAATTCTGTAATTAAGTTATACTTGGTGTGAGTTATCCTTTACTTGTGCTTTGTGATTGAGATCATGCTTTGTGGTTTTTCCTTTGTGAAATTTTGGGAGACCTTTCGGGGTCTCAGGGTCCCTACTGAGTATTGTTAGACTTACTCATGCACGGGCTTTTCCCACACCTTGTTGTGTCTTGTGAAGATGACATACAACTTGACTGAGTCTAGAAGATTCAGGGTTAGACGATTCTCTTAGGTGGTTGAAAGACGGTGTATAGAGGAGATGGGTTGACGTGGGTAGCCGCAGTGACGATTTGTACATACCCTTCAGGTTTGAACCTTTTCAGATGACCTTAGGAGCTGTTTTCCCTTTTAGATATACTTTCATTTCAGTTGTTCTTATATACTGTCCTCTTTACTTTTAGTACATAATTTTACACTCAGTGGTGGTTTTTAGTTGTGGTCGTACCTTTCTTCTTCCATTGAGCTTCTTGTTCACAGTATCCCATGTCTTTGTGTGTACACGTTTTGAGGCAATGCCTTCCCATTTTAGGGAAATGTCTTTCTGGTGTTATTCGCCAACCCCTGAACGATGGAAGCCGGGCTTGGGGTAGTCACGTCACGGGGCCTAGGAGATGGGTTGTGAGATCCTTGGTACAACATTGGTATTGTGAGACTCGAAATATATCAAACCTAATGTTGTGTTGTGTTTTTTTGTGGAATAAATGACTCCCATTAACTGCATTCCATGAAATATAATTCTTCGCAATCAAATCATTTTAAAAAATTCATACATATAGGGGTCATTGATGTCAATTGTTTGGAATATTCTATTGAAAATCACTTGGAAACCACTTTTTCATATTTTTATTGAGAAATTAATGTGCTATAATTTCCTTGATTCACCGATAAATGAAGGAAAATGTTTCACCAATCATAGAAATCTTAATATGATACCTCATATGATCCACAAAAAAATTCATTGTCATTTTTTCAATATACAAATATTGTTCCTTAGACATATTTGAATACCAACTTCCATTTATCATTCTCTTTCTTGATCTTTGATCAACTCTACCTTGCTAAAACCCATGGTTTCTTAGGTATTGACCGATCCTTATAAACAAGTTCTTTAGTGGAATATTTATCTAACACAAATAATTCTTTAACTATAAAACATTTCTATAATTTTAATCCATAATAACCCCATTTAGTTTCCCAATGTACAATTCCACTTTAGGAACTCCATTGAGGAACAAATATTTTACATCCATTTGGAATACTTCTAACTACATTTTCACTGAAAGAGAAAAGAAAATAAAAATTGTTTAGAACTATTTTATGGAGGTAAATTTGTCTTAAATATAAATTCATTTTATCTAAGATCTACCCTTACACACTATCCATTAATTATTTTAATCTAATTTTCCATATTCAATGATTTTATTATTTGACACCCACTTGGTGATAATAATAATTTTGTCTTCTTACCTTGGAACAATTTCCTATGTCACATTGTTCTTATTTAGATCAAGCTCCTCAAGAATAGATTTTATCCAATTATCATCTTTATATTCCTCTCCAAATGATTTAGGCTATACTTGGGAAAAATAAGGTTTTTAAAAGAGTCTTATGCCTTTGAGTTTTCACCAAAACTATCTGATCACTAATGAAATTGTATTCACCAATTTTAGCATTGATTGCATTTCATGAAGGTGATAATACCTCTTCATTTTCCTCACCATCAATGTCTTCTTTTGATTCTACCAAATCTATGTGTGATTCCCACTATGATACTAAATTCAGAAATAATTTCTTCCAATGTTTCATCATTATTTTTATTATTTACAATCTCCTCGTTCTAATTAATAAAAAATATTTTCCAACTTTATCTTGTCATCATAACACTACAAGAAAACCGCCGTTTAGCGGCGGTTTTAAAAACCGCCGCAAAACGCGTTTTCAGGCCGCCATTTCGCGGCGGTTTTAAGAACTGCCGTGAAAAAACCGCCGCTAAACGGCAAAAAAAATTATTTTTTTATAATTTTTTTTTTAATTTTATTCGAGGATTAGCGGCGGTTTTTTAAAAAACCGCCGTGAAATAGCGGCGGTTTCGGTAAAACCGCCGCTAAATGAAATGAAAAAAATAAAAAAAACAAGAGAAACCCCGAAATCGCTAAAACGGCCATAACTTTTGATCCGGGCGTCCGTTGAACCGCCACGACCAGTCAAATCAAAGCTCATGAAGAGATCTAGAGGCACATATAATCAAAACTGTGAGACAGTCTAAGGTGCGGAAGATATTAGAGTTATAAAAAAGTTGAAAAAAGTTCTCCAACTTCAAACGGCCATAACTTTCGCTTCGGGTGTCCGTTTGGGCTCTACCACATATCAATTCGAATCCAGCGAAGAGAGCTACGCACCAGTTCAATATAGCAAGCTTCTGTCCTGTTTTTCGACCCCAAAAACCCCTCTGAAGGCCTCTAAAACCCCGTTTCTGTCACCGGTGTCCCATCGAACATGTCTTCAAACAGACCTAACTTTCGATCCGCGTGTCAGTTTAGCCTCCTCCACCTACCAGAACATATCTCATTCCATGAGCTTCAGTTTGACTGGTTGCAGCGCCCACATGCACTCCTAGATCATATGTTATGGCCTTTTAGTGAGTATCAGGTTTGTTATGTTTTTCAATGTCTCGTTTCTAGCACCCGTTCTCCGTCAGCTTTTTTTAAATGGTCATAACATCCGATCCGTCTGTCCATTCAGACTCTTTCACCTTTCAGGTTGAAGAGCCTTTCAGGATCTTTGATTTGACAGGTCGCGGATCTAAAACGGACTCTCGGATCATAAGTTATCTCTGTTAATGTGAGTCCAATGTTTTTGTCTCTTTATGACCGTTTTGACGGGTTTTAACGGTAGCTCCATTTATTACTGTTTATTTGGGTTTCCATGACTTTTTATCTTTATCAATGGTTTTTTATGGGTTATTATGATGATTATGTTGAATTATTAAGGAGTTTTCCAGAGTTGTCACGAGTTTTCATGCGTTCTCATTTTTTCTAATGCCTCATTCTTCATATGCTTCTCCATCCTTTTTCATGCGTTCTCATTTTTCCTTTATTATTTATTATTTATTATTTATAATATACATTAATTTATTTATTATCTATTATTTGTAACTGGTTATTTATTATTAATTATTTATTATTTATGATTTATTATTTATTATTTATTATTTATTATTTATTATTTATATTTATTTATTAGTTCTTATTTATTAGTTATTATTTATTATTTTTATTTATTTATTATTTATTATTTATTATTTATATTTATTTATTATTTATATTTGTTATTTATTATTTATATTTATTTATTATTTATTATTTATATTTATTTATTATTTATTATTTATTATTTATATTTCTATTTATTTATTTATTTATTTTTTATTTTTTTATTTATTTATAATTTATAATTTATTATTTATATTTATTTATTATTTATATGTATTTATTATTTATATTTATTTATATTTATTTATTATTTATATTTATTTATTATTTATTATTTATATTTATTTATTATTTATTATTTATATTTATTTATTATTTATTATTTATTTATTATTTATTATTTATATTTATTTATTATTTATTATTTATTATTTATATTTATTTATTATTTATATTTATTATTTATTATTTATATTTATTTATAATTTATTATTTATATTTATTTATTATTTATTATTTATTATTTATATTTATTTATTATTTATTATTTTCTATTTATTATTTATTATTTATATTTATTTATTATTTATTATTTATTATTTATTATTTATTATTTATTATTTATATTTATTTATTAGTTATTATTTATTAGTTATTATTTATTAGTTATTATTTATTATTTATTATTTATTATTTATTATTTATTATTTATTATTTACATTTATTTATTATTTATTATTTATTATTTATTATTTATATTTATTTATTATTTATATTTATATTTATTTATTATTTATTATTTTTATTTATTTTTATTTTTATTTTTATTTTTTATTTATATTTATTTATTATTTATTATTTATTATTTATTTATATTTATTTATAATTATTTATTATTTAATATTTATATTTATTTATTATTTATATTTATTTATTATTTATTATTTATATTTATTTATTATTTATTATATATATTTATTTATTATTTATATTTATTATTTATTATTTATATTTATTTGTTATTTATTATTTATTATTTATATTTATTTATTATTTATTATTTTCTATTTATTATTTATTATTTATATTTATTTATTATTTATTATTTATTATTTATTATTTATTATTTATTATTTATTATTTATATTTATTTATTAGTTATTATTTATTATTTATTATTTATTATTTATTATTTATTATTTATTATTTATTATTTATTATTTATTATTTATTATTTATTATTTATTATTCATATTTATTTATTATTTATTATTTATTATTTATATTTATTTATTATTTATATTTATTTATTATTTATTATTTATATTTATATATTATTTATATTTGTTATTTATTATTTATATTTATTTGTTATTTATTATTTATTATTTATATTTATTTATTATTTATTATTTTCTATCTATTATTTATTATTTATATTTATTTATTATTTATTATTTATATTTATTTATTATTTATTATTTATATTTATTTATTATTTATTATTTATATTTATTTATTATTTATATTTATTATTTATTATTTATTATTTATTATTATTTATTATTTATTATTTCTATTTATTTATTATTTATTATTTATTATTCATATTTATTTATTATTTATTATTTTCTATTTATTATTTATTATTCATATTTATTTATTATTTATTATTTATTATTTATTATTTATTATTTATTTATTATTTATTATTTATTATTTATATTTATTTATTATTTATTATTTATTATTTATATTTAATTATTATTTATTATTTTCTATATATTATTTATTATTTATATTTATTTATTTTTTATTATTTATTATTTATTATTTATTATTTAGTATTTATTATTTATATTTATTTATTAGTTATTATTTATTAGTTATTATTTATTATTTATTATTAATATTTATATTTGTTTATTATTTATTATTTATTATTTATTATTTATATTTATTTATTATTTATTATTTATTATTTATTATTTATTATTGATTATTTATTATTTAGTATTTATATTTATTTATTATTTATTATTTATATTATTTTATTGTTTATTATTTATATTTATTATTCCTTATTTATTATTTATTATTTATTATTTATTATTTATTATTTATTATTCATTATTATTGAGTTTATATTTATTATTTATGTATTATTTGTTTTTTCAATTAATATATATAAGTATATTAAATTCTGTTTATTAAACACATGGCGAGCTTGCTGGAGTGGTAAAGTCCTTGGAAAATATGCAAGAGGTTAGGGGTTCAAATCTCACCAAACGCAGAATTTATTTATATTGCATGGGTATGCATGTACATGTGCATGTGCATGGGATGTGCATGCTTGGATAAATAAAGTAAATAAAATAATACGAAATAAATAAATAAATAAAATAAATAAATAAAATAAATAAATAAATAAATAAATAAATAAATAAAATATGAAATAAATATATAAATAAATACGAAAAATAAATATATAAATAAATACGAAAAATAAATATATAAATAAATATATAAATAAATATATAAATAAATATATAAATAAATATATAAATAAATATATAAATAAATATATAAATTAAAAAAATTAAAAAAAAAATAAAAAAAAATAAAAAAATAAAAAAAATTAAAAAAATTAAAAAAAACCACCGCTAAAAACCGCCGCGAAACGTTCTGCGACGGTTTTGAAAACCACCGCGAAATAGTTTCTCGTCGCACGATTTAGCGGCGGTTTAAACCGCCGCTAAATGCCTTTTTTGCCGTAGTTTAAAATATCTCAACCCACCCTCTTGATGTCAGTATTTAATTTTCTCGTTGTCTAATACAATCAATTTTCCACTACCAAAAATCAATTTCCTCTATCAGAAAAATTACCATAATTTTTTACCAACCCCAAATCAAAAAATAGATCATATATTATTCTATACCATTGTAAAAATATATCCATCATGGAAATAATAACCCACTCCTTAATACTTCTTAAAAATCACATCATTTATTTCATCACAAATATAATATACAAAGTGGATGTATTACATTATCCCATCTAAAAATAGATCATTATTTAAATTTTCCTTTTGATTCCACCCATAGGAATCTTCGATTACCATCAATATAATTCTCACAAATGGGAGAAATTACCCCTTCTATAGAACACATTAGAGTATAACTATCAACCAGATAAGTTTCATATCTTAAAGGGTTATTATTCTATTTTTTTTTCTTAGGACTCATCCCCCATCTATTTTATATTTCTCATAAAATTATAAAAAGTATTTATCATATGGATGATTACTATATTGTGTATTTCTTGAAAAATTAGGTGCATGTCCACAAGAGAAAGAGGATGACTGCCAAAAAAATGATAAATGTTTGGGAGATGATCTGATGATTATGTTAATTGTCTATAACATTCTTCTTCAGATGAATTCATATGATAACACATACCGTAGTAGATTTTTTATTTTTCATAAATTCAGTTACCCACTTTCATCAAAGCATACTAAAATTCATTGAAAAAATCAAATGTTTTGTTTCCCTTATCAGAATTATCTATAACTTTCACCTTTAATAATGAATATCTTATGTGTATTTTTTTACATAATTAATATTTTATGAACCCAATAAGATATCTATAATTTCTCCCATATGATTTAATGCTTAAATCCATGGTATCATATTTTCTCCTCATCCTCCTCAATTTTTGATTGATTATTTGGCGAGATCTAATTACGTTTTTATCATCATTCTTTATTTATCATCAATATATCCCTATTGTCAACAATATTTTCATAGTTAAATAATTATCTATAGAATTAATGTGTTGTTTCATATTTATATTTAATATATTTCAATTTTTTATTACTCATATTTTTAATTTTTATTGTACTAGTGGATTGTTTTTTTCAATTTTGGATGGTTTGTTCGAAGCTTCTCACACTCAAGAGAAAATGGAATTTGAGGTTCAAATAGAGAAAATAAAAATAAATAAATGTGTCAAGAATTGATACGACTATTAGGAAAAGTTGAATTCCATGTACTTATTTAATTAATTTCGTAATCATTTTATCTACTCTTTTTAAGTTAATTTCCTTATAATTTTTAGCTATTAATTTTTTGGTTTTTTCACATATCTTTTTCAAATTGATAACTTTCATTCAAAAATATTCAAAAATCCACAAAAGAGATAAATTTTTTCATTCTTACAATCTTATCATTTTTTCCATTTTCATTACATTTCTTTGTTGAACTACCAATACTGTATATTGATTTGATGTTATTAATTGAAAAACCTCATTTCATTGTTAAATACTAGAAGACTAGAGTTATCTCATATGCCCATTATGGAAACTTCTCATGATATAATGAGAACTCCGACTTCCTCTTATCTTTTGGGTTTCAGTAATGAGAATGGGTTTTCAGCTACAAACATCGATTCAATATATTTAAAATGTTGGTAGTTCAATATAGAAATACGATGGAATTGTAATAACATTGGATGTTAGGATTTTTTTGAGAATTTAGGATGTGTAGGAATCAGCAGCACCTTAATCTAATACACAGTGTGACATGTATTAACCAAAGTGCTTCTTTTTCTTTAAAAAAACATTAATTTTAGTAATAGATACCACAGACATACTCAAAATTGAGAAAACATATTCTGATTGTTTTTAATACTTTAGAGAAATGATCTATATGTCATTTTTAACATATAGGAATCATCCGCACCACAATTTGACATAGGGTGTGACCACTATAACTCAATGGGTCTGTTATTAGTTTAGAATTGACATTTTAGTTCAAAAAATGTCACTCGCTAAAAATTGAGATAACACACTCGTATATTAACAGTAACTTATTAAATATATTCATAAGTCATTTGTGACATGTAGAAATTATTCTAACATCAAACTAATACATGATGTAATCGGTATGAGTCAAAGTGCATGTTTCCAGTTTAAAATGACATTTTATTAAAAAAATAATTAATGTTTTCAAAATCGAGAAAACAAATCCATATTATTTTGATACATTAGGATAAAGATTCATATTTCATTTGAGATGTGTAGGAATTTTCTTCACCTCCATCTGATGTACAGTGTGACCGGTATGACCTCAACTGTCCCTTTTAATTTAAAATTGACATTAATTTTAGAAAAAAAAAGAAGATTGACCTACTCAAAACTAATAAAACACATTTATATTGTTTTTATACTTTTGTAAAATAATCTATAAGTCATTCCTGACATGTCAGAATCTTCTAAACCTCAATTTGATACACGATGTGCCCAGTATGACTCAAAGTGTACGTTATCAGTTTAAAATTGACATTTTAGTTCAAAAACTGTCACTCACAGAAAAACATAAAACACAATCCTATTTGATTGATAATTTAGTAAAACTATTCCTTATTCATTTTTGAGGTGTAGGAATTAGCCTCATTTCAAATGGATACATGACGTGATCAGTATGATACAAATAGTTTGTTTCTAGTTTAAGTTGACATATTAGTAAAAAATCAATTGACATACTAAAAAATAACAAACTTTATTTATATTTTTTTGATACATTAGTAAAATGATCGATATGTCATTTGAGATGTGTTGGAATTGGTCGTACCTAAATACAATGCACGGTGCGACTAATATAACTTCATGTGTTACTTTTTATTTAAAATTGACATAAATTTTAGTAAAATGGAAAACTAGCATACTCAAAACCAAGAAAAAACATTTGGATTGTTTTGATATAAAAGAAAAGAGATCCATAAGTCATTTTTGACATGTATGAATTAGACGAACTTAAATCCAATTCATGATGTTCCCAGTATGACTCAAAGTGTCTATTATCAGTTTAAAATTAACATTTTAGCTCAAAAAATGTAAATCGCTGAAAACCAATCATAAATACTCCAATTTTCATGATTATTTGGGAAAATAACTCATTATTAATCTTTTATTTGTAGGAATCAATATAATTTCAAACTGATATATGATGTGATTAGTATTAGTCAAAGTGCATGTTTCTGTTTTAAAATGACATTCATTAATAAAGACAAGTGATTTACTCAAAACTAAAATAACACATTATGATTGTTTTGATACATTAAGAAAATGATCCATATTTTATTTGAGATGTCTAAGAATTATCTGCACATCAATACAAAACATGGTGTGACCGATATGACTCCTAGTGAAACTTTTTATTTAAATTTGACATCACTTTAATTAAAATGGACAAATGGCCTATTCAAAACCGATCAAAAACATTATGATTGTTTTGATACTTTAGTAAAATTATCTATAATCCATTTTAGATGTGTAGGAATAAATATTATCTCAATATGATACATGGTGTTATCGATATGACTCCAAGTGCATCTTTTTATTTAAAATTGACATCAATTTTATTAAAATGGATAACTGACCTACTCAAAACCAAGAAAATGAATTAGGATTATTTTTAGACTTTATAAAAATGACCCATAAGTGATTTAGGATGTGTAGTAACTATTCATAACTTAATTTGATACATGATGTGCCCTATATTACACAAAGTGTCTGTTATCAGTTTAAATCAACATTTTAATACAAAAATTGTCACTCACGCATAAACTAAGTTGCACCCGTGGGAATTTTTCATATAATTTCTTATTTAATTTTCATATAGATAATTCTTGAATATTAACAGGAAAAGGTTTGATGCGTAAAAATCAACCAAAACCAAATTTGATACATAGTGTTCCTGGTATGATTGAATATTTTGTTTAAAATTAACTCTTTCGGTTAATTTAGTTCTTTATATTATTACTAAGATAAAAACTTTCTCATGTAAAGGAGAATTATTTTGCTCAATAAGAGATGTTTTTTTCAGAAATAGCATGAGTGGGGGTCATGATCAAAAGAAAAAAGCAATATTCATGTTTTTGAATGTATGTAATAATTTGTACTTATGTACTTATTTAAACTAATGTTTGAAATGTCAATTATATAGAGTTTGTTCCTGAATTTGTGTGGTAAATTTAATTTAATTTAAAGTATATGTTTTTACTTTATTTTTTGATATCTTGTAGTGTTTTTGGGGTTGTGGTGTTCTGTTACAACACATTGTACGGGCGGGGAACTGTGTTATTACAACACACTATAGAATGAGCCATTATGGGTGCTTTTGAAAGAAGTTATAAGTGTGTACTTTATCACGGCATTTGAAAGCATTGATATTTTCATCCTTTATAGGTTCTTTTGATAGAATCAATAAATTTTTATTTTATCAACGCATTGAAAAATGCTAATAAAGTTACTCTTTATCAACACTAAATAATGTGCTGATAAAAGATAGATTTACCAGTGCATTAAAAAGTTCTAATGAAGGATCAATTTTTAGAACTCTTTTAGCACAAGTAAATGGTTCCATTATCAGTTCATTTTATCACTAATAAAATTCAAGGTATTTTAAACTCTCTCAGGTTGTCAGTTCTTCTCTAGTACTGATAAATGCCATTTTTAGAACAGTTAAAGGCGTATTTTTTTTATAGTGTAGTACCCACTTTGTATGTTTGTGGGTTGATATGTATGAATTGTGTCCTAATTCCTTATAAAACTAAACCCAAAAAATTGGTATTGTAATAAGTGTATTCTAGTTGAATTAACTATATTATGTAATGTTAAATGTTGGGTCCTTATAACCACCCTCTCCACTTACCGATTCTGTGCAACCCACCCACCCAAATGTCACTGAAGGAAGTTACTGTTTATTGTTGAGTCTAAAAATTCAATTGGAATCATGGATCATTATTTATGAGATCTCATTCCACTATATAATCAAGAAGGTATGTATGGATTATTATGTATCACATTTTTTCATCAATTTTCATTTAGTCGATGATAAAGATCTATAGATTATGGGGAAGGGTATTGTTAAAGAAGATATTTCATATGAATGTTACTTGAACTTAAACAGAGTTAATAGACTTACCAAGATTATGGATTAACATAATTTCCAATGGTCAACTGAATGAAGTATGATTTGACTCATGATTCACGAATGAAAAGTGAAAAAATACTCGTGGCTCCACTATTTTTTAAAGTGGTGTAAAATATAGACCATTTTATATATAGACACACACATATGTATATTTTAAAAATACAAATATATATATAATATTGATATATATTATACTAATACTTTATGATAATATAAATATTATAAAATTAAAAATATATATTCGACTATTAATATATATACTATACAAATATATCATACAAATATATTATACAAATATATTATAACATTATCCTATATAAATATATTATACAATTATATTATAAAAAAATCTGTTATACCAATATGTTGTATAAATATATTAAAAAAAATATATGTATACAATTAAAAAAATAATATATTTAAGTAAATAAATATATGTTATATATTATATACTTTTATATGATACAAATATTTTATTCAAATATATATTATACATATGAAAATATATATTATATTACAAAAATATATATTATAAAAATAAATACATATATTACACAAATAATAATAAATATATATATATTATATAATAAAAAAAATATTATACAAATATATATTTGTATTAAGTGCACCTGTCAGTGGCATAGTTGAAATATTGCATGCATGCTTTTCGAATGTTTTCTGCTGGATGGTTCCCCACTCGCTGGTCAAGTAACAATATTTATTAGGTGGCTCAGTGGAATGGGGTTGTTGATTCAGGCAACAAGCAATTTCAAAGAAACATGTTGGCCTAGGGACGTAACCCAACAATCATGCCACAAACCCCATCCCACCCTAACCACCCCTACAAAAAACAGGGGGTTATACAAATATACATTACATAATTATATTATTCAAATATAGTATACAAATATATTTCAATGAACTTCATTTAGTGGTTGAAATTAATCATCCTAATTTACTTATGACTATTCATCACACCTCAAAACTATTTTTGTAATAGTGGTCCATCTCCCATTTAACATAAAAACTCTATATTGTCTATAATTACTATTATTTATTTCATTATGACTAAATTTCAATACTATGTTTTAAAAATCACCCTATAATCCATAATATCTATGAAAATGAAATTTTCTTATAAATACTACTCTTCATCCACTTGAAATGAATTATTATTTTCAACCTGTCAAGACATAATTCTGGAATCTATTTATCAACTAAGAATGTTGAGATGTTTAAAGCCTTTATAATTATTAGGTATATTCTTTTCATTAAATTATTTTTTCCATTTCTTATTGATTTTTAATTAAAATTATATTGTTGGGATGTTTTAAAATATTTTATATCCCATTAATATTAAATAAAATAATTCATTAGTTTGTTACATATCATGTTCTGAAAAGTAGAATGAAACCTGTCAAATTCTATATATGTTGGAATAATTATTATAAATTATTTTTTGGTATCTATTAGTTTAGGTATAAAAGTATTGGTTTCACCCCTATAAATCCTTAATTACCATCCATGAATTGAAAAAACTATTTATGCCCCCAAAATCTCACCTTAAATCAACCATGAGTTAAATACTTGTTCCAATTGTCTAATTATCACAAATTGTAGTTTTATCACATTTAGAGAATGCAATTAAATGCAATTCTCATACTCATAAACTTCATCTCCTAAATAGTTATTATTTCATTATGTTGTCTTGAGACTCATCCTTCATCTATTTAATGATTCTTTTAATACTCTCAACATTATTCATCCCTTGGATGACTACTTCTTAGATTATTTCTTGAAATATAGGTGCATTTCCACAAAAGATATAGGATGTGTGAAAAACAAAAAAAAATCAATGATAAATGATTGAGATATGAGTTGATGAGGATGACATTTGTCTATAATATCCATTGGGAGATCACAATCAGTTCATGTTGGACCCAATATAGACACTGTCTTGTATGTTGTAAGGGGAGACAAATTGGGGATTTAGTTTCTCAATAGAGGAACCAAACCCCTATAACCTTCAAAAAAATATAGAGAGATCAATGACAAGGTAAAGGTGTTTTTAATATACTATGTTTTTTCTCATAATATTATATGTTCTTTAATTCATTATCATAATCTAAATTAAATGTTTAACTAATCAAACAGACAATGAATTCTACACATTAGGGTGTTATCAATCCCTCAAAAGAACAAAAAATAATAAAGGAACCTATTGGATAATATATAGAGGTAATGTTATGATATACAATCTCAATTTTACCAAAAAATTACATATTGAAACGTTGATTTAATTTTCCTTATTCTTTTCGTAGTTAAATTATTTTAGAATAATTTTTTCCATCATTCATTCCCTTCTGCACCAAAAATTCTATCGACTTATTCTCCCTCAAAACCTTTACACCCCTGCAGTGTTGTATTTATCCCTTTCCTTCAAGTTCCCTCCATTGCATTTACAGGATGAAAAATAGTGTCATATCTACTCAATAAAAAATTGAATCATTGTATTTTAACATTTATTTATTTTTACCATTACTCACATAAGAATTGTTTTCTTATATAGGTTGATTCTTTGGTTTGATTTGGGGTGGTCTGTCTATCTTTCATGGCCTTTCTTCAACAAAAATTCTGAAAACATACCCCCCCCCCTCAAAACCATTTTAACCATGTACTTTTTTAATTTATCAATTTCCTTCTATTTCACTCCACTTCTCAATCATAGAATTAATCTTAATATATGCATACTAAAATAATTGTCCATATAATTAATGTATTTTTTTCATATTCTTATTTAATTTATTTCATTTTTTTATTACTCATATAATAACTTTTTTCTTATACATGGGGATTATTTTGATCTTGTTGGAGTGGTTTCTTCAAATCTACTTATTCTCATGGGGGATTGATCTTCACGCCTACAATTGAGATAATGAAAAAAAGTAAATGTCTCAAAAATGCATACAACCATCATGAAAACAAGAAATCATACTAATTATTTAATTATTATTTTCATCATTTTATGTACCCTTTGTAAGTTATTTTATTTATCATTTTTATCTATTTTTTTTCACAGATATTTTGGGATGTCATATTTTTCATTCAACTATCTACAACAAGACACAAAAGGGATAAAATTTTTCTTTTTTCAAATGTTACCATGATTTCCATTTCCATTTCATTTATTTTTTTAGATTCCAACATTGTATATTGATTTGATGTTCTTAGCTAAAAAACCATTATCATTTTTTAATGATAGAATTTTATCGGAATATCATGTGCCTATTGTGGTGAATTCTCATGATATAATAGACAAATGAGCTTCCTCTTCTCTTCTGGATTTTAATAACGGGTAAGGATTTTCTGCTACGAACCTCAAGTCAATATGTAGTGTTGGAAGTTTGAAAAATAAAGACAATATAAATCATGGTAACAATGATAGTTAATATTTTTTTTGGGAATTTGGGATGTGTAGGAATCAGTCGCACCTCAATCTGACACACAGTATAACCGGTATGACCCCAATGCATATTTTTATTTAAAATTGAATATAATTTTAGTAAAAAGTAAAACTGACATACTCAAAACTGAGAAAACATATTCCAATTATTTTGATAAATAAGGAAAATGATCCATATGTCATTTGGGACGTGTATGAATCATCAAAACCACAATCTTATGGATGGTGTGACTGTTATTACTCCATGTGCATATTTTTATTCAAAATTGACACCAATTTTAGTAAAAAGGATGATTGACCTACTCAAAACTGATAAAAATACATTTATATTGACTTTACATATTAAGGAAATCATACATAACCACTTTTTATGTTTTGGAATTAGACTCACCTCAATTCGATACCCGATGTTCCTATTATGACTCTTTGTGTATGTTATCTATTTAAAATTGAAATTTTAGTTCAAATGCATCACTCACTTAAACCCAATAAAATGATCTTGGAGTTTCTTAATAATTTATAAATCTCATTTATAAGTCATTTATGACATGTATGAGTTAGTATTGCATCATACTAAAACACATTGTGATTGGTATGAGTCAGAGTTCGTGTTTCCAGTTTTAAATGACATTTTACTAAAAAGGACAGGTGACATACTCAAAACCAATAAAACTCATTTGTATTATTATTATACATTAGTAATATGATAAATTATTCATTTTTCTCATGTAGGAATCATCCATCTTTGAATCTGATCCATGATGTGCCCGGTATGACTCAATGTGCTTGTTATTAGTTTAAAATCAAATATATAGTTAAAAAAGTATCACTAACTGAAAACTAGAAAATTATTTTGGATTTTCATGATAATTTAGGAAATATATTCATATGAAATTTGGGATGTGTTAGAATTTTTATTATATTAATATGATACATGATGTGAGCAATATGAGCCAAATTGCATTTTTCTATTTTAAAATGACATTTTAGTAGAAAAGACCAGTGACATACTCAAAATTGAGAAAAAATATTCATATTGTTTTGATACATTAATAAAATTATCCATACATAATTTGTGAAATGTATAAATCATCTTCACATCAACCTAATGCACGGTGTTACCGGTATGACTCCAAATGCGTCTTTTTATTTAAAATTGACATTAATTTTAGTCAAAAGGACAAATAGCCAACTCCAAACTAAGAACACGATTTGAAATTGTATTGATACTTTATAAGAATGATACATAAGTCTTTTGGGGCTTTTAGGAATCAGTTTCACCTCAATATAATTCATGTGTGACTGGTATGACTCTAAGTGCATATTTTTATTTAAAATTTACATCAATTTTAGAAAAAAAATAAAACATACCTTCTTAAAACTATGAAAAACGATTCATATTGTTTTTTTATATTTGTAAATTGATACATATATAATCTTTGATGTGTAGGAATTAGACTCAAATAAATATGATGCACTGTGTGATCGGTATGACTCTAAGTGTGTCTTTTTATTTAAAATTGAAAGCAATTTTAGTGAAACTAACAATAGGCCTACTCAAAATTGAGTAAACACATTCAAATTATTTTGATAATTTAGAGAAATGATACATTAGTCATTTGGGACATGTAGTAATCAATCGCTACTCAATATGATGCGTGATGCAATTTTTATTACTCCAGGTGTGACAACTAGTTTTTCTAATAGACACCATTTTTTGTAAAAAGGACAACTAACATACTCAAAACTGAGGAAATGTATTAATATTATTTTGATAATTTAGGGGAATGATCCATAAGTCATTTGATATGTGCTGGAATCAGCCTCACCTCAATACAACACATGGTGTTACTAGTATGAATCCATGTTCTTATTTTTAATATATTAGTTTCATTTTAGTTTATGATGCATATCACAAAGCCATAACTGATCAAACGAGCCTATCTTGTTTATTCATAAATCTATCTTCTATTAATTAATTTATATCCTTATCCTGTTTACTTTATAGATATTTAGTTAATTTTTATAGAGATAATTTATGAATACGAACAATAAATAGTGTGATAGGTAATAATCAAATGTAACTCAATCGGATACCCAATGTTCTTGGTATAACTCAATGTTTAGTTTAAAATTAACATTTTCTATTCATTTATTTCTCTATATTATTACTATCATAAGAAATTTATTTTTATATAGGTGTGATTTTTTCTCAAGTAGGGGTTAGGATAAAATGGAAAAGAAACACTATTATTATTTAATGTATGTAACAATCTGTACTTATGTAATTGTATAAATCCATTTTTAAAATGTCTGTAATATAGTGTTTTTTTCATTTATTTGTGTTTAAAATTTTATTTCATTTAAATTTTGTATTGGTATTTGATTTTTCTAATCTTGTTGCATTTTTGGTGTTGTTGTGTGCTATTACAGAACACTGCACTGGTTCTATAGTGTTCTATTAGAGCACACTCCAACATGGCCCTCTATCAGCACTTCAACAAGCACTGATAAAGTATTCCTTTACCAATTATTTTATAAGTTCTAATAAATGGTCCCTTTATTAGTGATTTTTTATGCACTGATAAAGGTAATATTTATTGAGGATTTTAGAAGTGCTGATAAATGTATATTTTATCAGCCCTTAAAAACACTGATAAAAGACTAGGGCATTTAATCTCACCATTGTAGTCAGTGCTTCTATAGCACTGATAAAGGGTATTTTTACCTCTCTTAAAGGCCTACTTTTTAGTAGTGAGAAGTTTGGAGGAAAACTATTTTTTTACAAAAATATATGTCACATTCTCCAAGACTCCAACATTACATAAAGAAAATTAATCCATCATATTTCACCCTTCTAATGACTCTATCATTGATGGGGTCAATTTTCTCATACACCAGGATGAAACAATGAAATTACACTCATTAGGGGTGTAGGAATTTTCAAAATTGAAACATTTCAGGTACTCCGTCCAACATCACTGCTGAAGGTTTAAATCCTATTCAGAGAGGATATAACTTATATTTTTGTGATCAAAATAGATGGTAAACCATTATCTAAAAAGGCAATTCATCTAACTCTTAAGAGAATATATCATAGCTGCTTGTTTGAGATCATGAGTAGGATAGTTATTCTCTTGTGGCCTTAGCTATCTAGAACTAGATTCCACCACTTAATCACCCTTCATGAAAATGTAAACCATGCCCAATCCATTTTTTAATGTCCAAGACTTTCTTAGGCCATGAGTTTGGTCATTGGACCCTATGTTCTTTCTGTAATACCTTGGATACCTTCCTAGCACACCATATTATATTATCCATTAATCTCACTTATCTAATAAATGACTTTCCCCATAGGAAAACACATGTTCATTCAATGTGTTTTTTCCTCACTCACACACACTGAAGAAAAAATCGCAGAAGGTCACCCATCCAAACCACCAATCCCAACTAGGCATGATTAACTATGATGTTCTAATAAGGAAGGATTCAAAAAATAAATGTGTACCCTGTTGACATGGGTAGTGAAATTTAACATTGGAGGCTTCAATTTTCTAGGGGTCTTACACTCTCTACCTCTAAAATCACAAATCCCTCATTGTAAACCCCAAATATCAAACTCAAGAAGTTCCCTTAAACATCCAGCTAGTTATTAGATCTTATAAAAAAAATTCAAAAACCAACTTGGATACCTTGGTACACTGATATCTGAGCTAATTCTAACATAGCCTAAAGGTTGTTCTTAATACCCAGATGATGGAAACAAGAAACTGACATAAAACAATGTTAATAGATTGGTTTTCCAATAATATAAAAACATCAAGATAGAGTACTAGAAGATAAAAAATACACAGTCAATATTCTTAATAATCCTCAATGAGTAAAGCACCACAAGTAGATAGATGAAGATATTAAAAATAAAACATCACCAAAAGACAACACAATATCTATCAATACAATGTCACATGGAACATATGAAATAAGTGGACCATTGTTCCATCGATCTCCACCACCCCTATAGATTCCCTTGGATCAAGTACACCCACCACCTCTATGTGTTGCTCTCCCTTTCTCAAGACCTATCAATTAAAAAATCTAAAATCCCCTGAAGGTAATAGTAGGGTGTGAGCTAAACATCCTATTAGGGTCTTAAAATGTGTTCCATAATCAATTCCATTAAAATAAAATAATTTATTATTTAAATTCAAAAAAATAAATTAAATCATGGAAGTCCATTTATATATTTTAAATCATAACATGATTTCAAACCAAGTATGTTGAATATATATAAAAAAAATCCTTAAATGAAAATTTTATATATAATATTTATAAAAATAAATTGTAAAGTATAAAATAGTTCAATAAATAATGATAGGTATGATATTTTAAACCAAAAGAAACCCCTATGGTTATATTACTGATGTTGCATTATTTCAATGATCTAGGATCCTAGCTGTACGCAATCATCAATCATTACTCAAGTATGTGTGCACACATCCCTAAGACTCATTCCAATGAGACAAATCAAGCAACATCCCATTAGGGGAAATCATACAAAACTGTTTTTAGTTATAGTTTAAATCATCATTCTATTTGTATGGATTTATAGTCCTCGTGGGATTTCCCTAATCAACCACTAATTACTCTCGATCACATGTGCTTAAGTCATTTAGTCAAACCGAGGTGTATCATTCATTCAATTAAATTCATCATCTGGAGTTCAAAATCATGATCTTAAGTTAAACACTCAATTTTAACCTCAAAACGAAATAATAAGTTTTCATCAATATCATGATTATCACTTAATCATTCAGTTAAATCCAATTTTCTAAAGAATCAAAATTAAATAATTTGTCATTTGAAGGCATCATTTTTCATCAAATTTACACAATATTTCAATACCATTGAAATTGGAGGTTTCTGTAATTTCTATTTCCTATTTATGTCAAACATCAAATCATCTCAAATCAAGGTTTTGTAAATCAATTGATAACTCATTTCAATTCAATCAGTCAGTTTAGTATTTCAATTATACATTAATTACTTATGGAACCACCTACATTTAGTCACATGATGAAACAAATCAACACATAAAATGGAAAATTCCAATGGAGAGATAAAGGAAAATGGGATCAAATATGAATCCCTCAAATCAAATACCCTCAATACATAACCCACAAAACCAAGATCTAATTCGTCAGTAACATGAGAATTCACCACACATAAAAGGTAGATAGGAAAAGTAGAAAAAATCCCAAATCAATAGAGAGAATCCACATACTGGATGGGGGTTTAGATCTTTCATCAGCACTTTGATTCACAAGAGAGGTTGTTTGAGGAGACAAGGAATCCTCTAGAGAGTCTCCAAAATACCATGAATTTGATTAGGTTCTAATATGGATTATTTGAGGTTAAACTATAGGGATTGATATTTTAAATACAATTTTCAAGGGATTAAAAACCTATATACAAGGATTCTTGGTAGGGTTTCACAGTTAGTAATAACCATGTAACCAAATCATGTCCCCTTACTGGACTTCTATAATGGGATCTGGGATTAGATTCAGAGTTAAACTAACCATTTTCCAACCATGAAAATCCCTCTATCTGAGGGTTCACATTTAAGAGGGGGTTTCCACACTGTTATACCAAACCATGTTCCCCCTATTCACATCCCAAAAAAACTCCAAAAAAATACAAATTCCACCATAATCACTCTGATACAAGACCTAAGGATATCAAAAAATGGAATATACCTAATATCACATAATGGGAAATTACAACCACCAAACCATAATTACATTATATCTTTCAGAAAACCAAACCATAGTACATTAAATCAAAGATATTATGTCATTTTTCTTTCATTATTGCCTCATTATATCATGTCTCATGGGAGTTAGAACCATGCATTCATATCACATCGACCAAAGGTAAGGACATCCCAGAAATAAAATTTTCCTCAAAAACCAATAATCCTTGATGGAGGATCAGCCATGGATAAATTAGGGTCTACATCAAGATCTTTTGATCTCAGTATATAATAATGGTCAGAAAGATACTTTATAAGATTCAATACATGAAAAATGTTTTTAATTGGTATAAACTGTGGTATCAGAGACAATCAACAATCCACCTTTTCAACATGCTAAAAATATCAATAGGTACCATGTATCTTCGTGAAACAATTTTTTATTTTCAAATTCATCGGTTACCAGATATAGGTGGATATCTCCAAAACACATGATAAAAAAATGAATATGGGAAAGGTCAATGCAGGTGTTCATAATATGATTTATTTTAGATATGTTCCATATTCACTCACTAAAGAATCAATTGAATTTTTTATATCATATATTTGGACAAAGATAGGTCTAAATAGGGAATCTTCATCAATATCTAACCAACACAAACAAAGACTTTAAGGATGAACACAAAAATCCTCAAAATTATTCAATATGATAGCTTACTAGTAACAATAATTTTAAGAAAAATAAACTACTTCCAAATGGTCATCCCATGCTCCACCAAAATAGATAATGCGAGTGAAAATAATTTCTTCAAGAATATATGTATATATTGTTATATCTAGACATCTATCTATATAAGATAGGATGTTATCCAAAAATAGGGATCCCATAACCTCCTAGAGGAATATCCAAGAATGAGATGTGAAGCATAGATACCCATTTGGTACTCCAATAGATGGAACTTCATGCAGCCTGAAAATTTATTACACCTTGATATCTCCCAAGTACTCAACTTTAGTTTCATCTCAAATGTGTATAAAGTGAGTTTATTTTGTCAACATATCGATCACTACACATATCACATTGTTCCCTTTATGAGTAAATTGCAATGTAACAAAAAATTTCATAATGATCTCATCCTACTAACAAGTTAAAATATGAAGTGACTGATGTAAACCAAACGGTTTCCAGTTCATATCATTGAATTATTGGAAATTAAAAAATATGGAAAAACTGATGTGATATCTTATCTCATACATGTCCACTATAATTTTCCACTCAAATAATATAGAATCTTAATGGTTCTAGGAATCACCAACTACTTGCAATAATTGAAATCCCTCATCATGTCTTTTCTCAAAAGAAAAGGAACAATGTACCAATTCTGGAAACATAATACACCTTGAGAGGATAATGACCACTCACAAATGATAACCCCCATATATAAATATTCCTTAATTCCACATAATCATCAATATGTTCCTCTTAAAGAATCATCATGAGAGGAAAGGAGGTCAACCAAATGTTTTTTTTAGAATAATCTCAGTCACATCCTCTTCGAGACCAAAATGAAATTCACAAAAAGTGATCCATAATATTCTACTCTTGGGTTTATTCATTCATTTAATAAGTTTAAATTTTCATACACAAAGCATCAAAAATGAATATTCTCTTACTTGGGGTGTAGGAAATGTCAAAATTCTATGATTGTAGGTACTCCACCCACCGTCTATGCTAAAGTTTCAAATATTTATGAGAGAAGATATTACATAGAATTTTGTAATCATGAAAGATTATAAACCTTTATTTGAAATGATAATTCAGGTAACTTTTATGTGTTTACATCATGGCTATATGTTCAAGATAATGAGTAGGATAGTTCTTCTAATTTGGACTAATATTTAGAGAACCATAGGCCAGAACATAATCACCATACATGAGAAGACTAGCCAAACCCAAATCATTATCGTGGCGTAGCCTTCCACAAGATATAACGTAGTCATTTAAACCCATGGGCCTCTTGTAATACCCTAGTTTCCTTCCCATCATGCACTAGAAATTACCCATCAGGATCACTTATTATACTAATGACTATACCCACTAGACAACACATGTTATTTCATTGTGTTTTTTCCTCACTCACACACATCCTAGAAAAATTCTTAGGAGGACACCCATCCTACACAATACATCATGCCAAGCATGCACAACTATGGAGTTCTAATTAGATAGGGTCCTAAAATAATTTCTCCTTGTTGACATGGGTAGTAAAAAAAATATTTAAAGTCTCAATATTATAGGGGTGTGTCACTCTCTATCACATAAAAAAATGCCCTCATTCTGAACCCAAGACATAAAACCTAGGAAGTTCCTATAAAAGTCTCACTAGTATTGACTCTGATTCCATTTTTCATGAACCATTCTAGATTGTTTGTAATACTAATACCTAGACTGGTCTTGACATATCTCAAAGGATGTTATCGTTCTCTAAGGGTTGGAATCTAGTACTCGACATCAAATAATAGTCAACATAACAATCTTAAATAATAAATATAACAAAAAGATTAAACAATGGATGATAAAAAAATACACATTATGTATGTTAAACACTCCTCAAGGTGGATATTACCACAAGTATAGAGGTGGATTACTAGAAATTAAACATCACCAAAAGGAAGCACAACATTAATCTAGAAAAATTCTCAAAATTCCTATGCATCAAGTGGATCATAACTCCATTGGTCACCTCCACCACTCAACAGTCTTGCTGATCAAGAACACCCATCACCACCAACTAGTGCATTCCCTTTTCCAAAAATTAGAATATAGAAATCTACAAATTCTCAAAGGAAAAGGTAGGGTGTTAGATAAAAAACCTATAAAGGTCTCACTAAGTGTTCCATAATCTGTTACATCATAATTAAACCATTTATTCCTTCAATTTCAATAAAACAACTCATGTAATCTCATTTACATATTTTGAATGAAAACAGGATTTCAATTCATATAGATGGGAGAAATACCCAAAACAGGGTTTAATGAACATTTTATATAGAATATTTTTACAATAAAACTAGAATGAATAAAATAGTTTCATAAACAATGGATGGTATAATATACTAAAAAAAACAAATAACCATGGTCATACGCCCTGAGTTATGTTAGTTCTATGATCTATGATCCTCGCACTACTAAATAATTAATCATGACTCAAGTATGTATTCACATGTCCCTATATCTCATTCCAATAGAAAAAATCAATCAATATCACATTGTGTATAATCATGTCGAACAAGGTTTAGTTATAGTTTTCATCCAAAATATATTTATATCGATTTAGAGTCCTATAATTCTTTTTCCAAATCACCCACTAACTACCTAGTATCACAAGATATTCGATTAATCAAAAAAAATTCCAAATCATTCATTTCATTGAAATTCACCGTTCATGGTTCAAAATACCAATATCAGGTTTCAACCTTCTATTTCAATTTCAAAACCAAATAATAGTGTTTTGTCAATTTCATTCCTTTAAAATTATATTGAATTTAAGGATAATTATCTCAATAATAAACATCAAATCATTTCTAAATTTAATACATAATTTTTCTCAAAATCTTCTCAATATTTAAATATCAATGATATGGGTATTTTTCAAAAAAATTAAGTCCTTTTTAAATAAAATGACAAATAATATCAAATAATTTTCTTTTAAATCAATTGAATACTCATTTAAATTGAATAATGTAATTCATGGTTTCATTTATATGGTAATACCTTATGGAACCACCTACCTTTAAACACATGATCAAAAAAATCGACACCCGCAACATGAAACACCATTAGAGAAATAAGGTGATGGAGATGAAAGATGAATCCCTAAAATTACCAACCAGAAAAAATGATACACTAAAATTAATATCCAATCCATCAATAACATGTGGATTCACCACTCTCTTAAGGTATATAAATAAATGGCATAAAAACCAAATCCATAGGGAAACCACATACCCTAGATGGAATGAGATCTTACACAATCTCTTTTATTTGTAAAACATGGGGTTTGAGGAGATGAGGAATCCACTAGAGAGCCTCCAAAATCATTGTGATGGAATTAAGGTCGAAGAGGGGTGAATATATTTTAAACAAGGGGTGTAATTTTAATTAAAAAATTTACGGTATTAAAAAAATAACGCATATGGATTCTTCATTAGACACAATGTAATTAGTAATTGTACTCCCTGTCTGTGTGCCCTTATTGGAATCCTATAAAGGTTCATGGTTTGGACACATAGTTAAACTAAAAATTTTACAAACATGAAAATTGGTTTTCCCATGGTTTCATGGTTTAGAGGGGTGACCATGTGGTTTTCCCTCACCATGCTCCAACAGTACACAACCCAAAAAGCATCTAAAAATTTACAAAATTCACACAAAACAACCAGATACCATACCCAAACAATAGGAGAAATAATAAGGTTATAAAAGTACGTAAAATAACATAAAACTATATTAAGTTATTTATTGAAAATCCTTGGTTTCTTGTGTTCTTATAAAATATCTAGTTCATTCCAGTGGAAGTCGGGTGTCGGAGAGATGATAGAATCAATTGATCCAAAGACTAGGTAATCATCATAGCGTGCTTTTGAAATATATTATATCTTGTGTGTTTAATGATTTCATACACTACCCCCTCCCATTTTGGTATTTCAACTGACAAAAAGTGGACTTTTTGATGGTGTTTTCCCCAACGTCATGGTTAGTGAGGTATGAATGGATGACTACTCTATATATACCCTCTCTCTTATCCTCAATGATTAATGTCCAATTATATATGAGGGTTATCATTCCATTATATGTGTGAATAGTGATGTGATGTATTATGGTCATTTCAAAGACTTGTGTCTTCAGATATAGTATCTTAAGGACTATTATAGGTGTTATATATATGGGTGGTAATGGATTGAGGTAAATTACTTGGAATATGATATATTATTACATAAGGTATAATACATGATTCATAATACATAAAATATGGGTTTTATGAGGCTCCTAGAAAATTATTTTTTACTATATGTATTTGTGGATTATAATGACGAGATGATATGATGCACTAGATGCATGTTGTGATACATTAAACATAGTGAATTTAAGTTTCTTTCTTTTTTAGAGAGGTTCCTCAGGACTTATGATGTTGGGGTAGAGTGGAAAACTAGTGGGGTAGTAGTTGTGGGGTACATTGAGTTGATATTTTATTATATAATCTCTTGTATGTGATACTTTTTCAGAGATATCCATGATGAGGTTTGTAAATTATTATACATATTTAGGTAATGAGATATATTCACTTATTATTCACTACGAATTAGTAATCTTTATTTATCTTTTGCATGACAGGCCATGAGGAGGATCATTCTAAGTATAGCATTTATTCTCACACTATGTATGTATGGAATATTTTTCATTTCGTCAAGAGAAATTTTGATCTTGGACTAGATATAACTAGCTTGTGGTTGTTTAAGAGATTTTTGGGCATTCTGGTCACTACCGATTTCATATTTTGGTACTTGTAGTTCCTTTTCAATTGTACTAGTTTTGAGAGACAAAAATGTATTTAATTAAAATATATTTTATATTTATCTAAGTTAGAGTAGATTAATGTATTTTTATTATCTTTCTTTCCTCATGTTTCTCTTAAATGGTATAACCTCCCATTTTATGTATGTAATACCATTGATGCTTGTCATTAACCCATGGATTATTGTAGGTGGTATTCTGGTGGTCACCATCTCCCTCCTCTCATTATCATCCCAGGAGGGTTTCCTTTGGTGGGGAGGGTCATGATACATATTCTTTCTTTCATTTATTGAATGGTTTTCAATTAAACATGTTTTAAGAAGGATTATTTTTGTTAAAAAATTAATGTAGGAAAGTGTTTCTTCAAATTTCTTCCATAAATTTGAAATTCCCCCAATTTATGGTTTTGATATTATTTATTTATTTAAATGATGTATTTCTACCCTTTATAATTGAGGTATTTAGTAATGTTTGATTACGATGTTTTAAATAAAAGGGTTTGAAATGTAAATGATATGTTATTGATTTCTAATAAAGTGAGATAAATTAATTTTTTACTTGTATTTAAATATTACATGAAATCGAATTATTTATAACTATTATACATATTATGTGGGGTGGATATATACTGTGAATTTGTACTGATGAATATTATACAGGTTCAGTAGAGGTTATAGATAAACATAATATTGGTCTTCTTTGTTTTGGTCCTAGAATTATGGTGGAGACAAGGGAGACTAATTCATTTGGTGAATAGAGATTGAAAGTGGTATTTATTTTTTCTTGTATAAAACCCTTTGGAAGAATCATTCCATTTAGGCATTTCCATTCTTGTCTCCTATTATGGGATATGTTGTAGTTTTATTTTAGTCCAATTGTTTTTGGATGTATTAGATGTGTGGATTTCCCATCTATATCATTTGTGAGATATGTTATTATTTATTCTTCATTTAATATAGTGTTATTAGGATGTGTTGGTTTAAAGGGTTATTCCATGTAGTTTTTTCTAAATAAAACATATTTTTTTATTCAAATGGTTTGATATAGTGTTTCTCAACATGTTTTAAATCGAAATAGTTTTAAACAGTGATTTCAAATGTTATTTTACATTTATTGAGGTTTTATTAACAATCATCATGATTGAAAAAGTTATTATACTTATTTTTCCAATTTATTAATTGTGGTATGCACATGTGAGACATTGGGTGAGTGGGTAAGCTATACTAAATCATCCATAATGTAGATTGTGTGTTGTCTAGGGAATGCTGCCTAGTTAAATTGAGTAATATAATGGGATGAATTATATTGAATGAAGAGGATGGATTATATTTCTTAGCTAGCCCAATAGAACTACCTGTATGGTAAATAGGTCTATGTATACTGAATAGTGTTCTTATAATGTATCTAAGTTTCATTAGACCAATAGTTTAGAGCCTCATGTTGTGTGTGTATTAACTAGTTAAGATGTGTGTTTTTATCACCCACTTCATTATTTTGATGTTTGGATACTGTTAATTGCATGATTTCCTTAGTTATGATTTATTATTATCTTGTTCATTAAATATTAATTCATTAAAGATATGTAATTATTGGTTAAATTTATTACTTTTCCTTCCCTTTTTTGATAAGATTCTACTATTTTCGATTCTTCTTTTTGTTTATGGAATGGTTTTATTTTCAACTTTTTTTGAAGTGGAGTATTTTTTAAATATTTGATTAAAGGAAAAATATATCAGTAAATAATACATAAAATTAAATGTCTAAAAAATTATGGTTTCAAAGTGTTATCTTTTTTAAAATTTTGAATTTATCCTTTTATAACAAAGGGATTTTGTAATTTTTGATTCCCATGTTCTAAATGAAAGGGTTCCAAATAAAAATGGCATGTTATTTACTTATAATAATAGTGAAAAACAATCATTTGTATGTGTATTTAAACTAGATTGAAATATATTTATTTCTTATGATTATGCATGTGGTGTGGATATGATACCTGTTGGGAATTTTTTCCCAACACTAGTTTCCATCCTTTGGGGTCCTGGAACACCATTCGGTCCTAGTAAAGGCTCTGCATGGGAACCAATTTAATGGTAGCCTAGATCAGTTATTATAGTATTTCTCACCAGTATTAATTCATTGATATGACATAACATTAAAAAATTTCAGGTTTTCCCCCTAAAATATAATAGTATTTTTGTTCTGTGATGGTTAGAGGATGATCATATGGTGAATCAGCACTCTATCACTAATGTTTTCATTGTCTCCTTGCTACCCAATGAGTGTTCTCATACTCACAGATTTATGGAATTTCTATTTTTTTCTATAATAAATATCAATGTTGAATATTAATTATGGTTTAGGTTTGTTTGATAAATTCTAGAGCATTAATTTTATGATTCCTAGTTATATAGGAATCTAAAGGTAGTGGTTTTATACCTCTTTTATGAATTGAAATTTCATTAGGTGATTGATTCTTCTAAATTAGGTTTTCATTGATATTAATGTTATATATAATATATTGGATCATGTTTTTTAAATATTTTGGCTACATTCAACTATTCAAGTATTTATATAGAGTAAATATTTTAGGAAATAAAAACATTATAATTTTTTATCAATGATGCATTCAAGATGTTCATGGAAATTTAAATATCGTTATATAGTGAAATAATTGAAAGTGTGTAAATTAAATAACATGTTATGATTTATAATTATTTTATGTGGTGTTATATAAAGAGTTGTAATGTAAAAATGGGTATTTCATATATATTATGTTCTACTTTTATATTCTATCATCCTTTGAAATTGTTTCCATTTAATGATTTCCAAACATTTTTTCATGAGATAACTCCATGTTATATTGTTGGAAAAGAATGATAGATGGTTATAATGTAATTTTTTATGTAATAAAATTGGAACTAATCAACTCCATTAGTTTCAAGTAACACTTCATAGGAGTTACTTTGAGGTAATCAGTCCTGATTCTAAGACTAATACATATATTTTATGAAATATTCCCATAATGGGAACCTGGAAATCCCTTAGAAACCTAATTATGGGGACATAATAGTCCCATTGAAATTAAACTCTGGATGCATTATAAAATCTTAGAAATTTTAATGAAATATTTCTCAAAAGTGGATCCTATGTTTCCTCACCATAGACCTGTAGGTAGTCTCCCATGACATTTGGTCATGAACTAAGTCATAAAAAACTTTTATTTCATTTATAAATTGATTGACATACTTTATTTTTCTGTTGGACATGTATGAATTTTTCATTCCAATAGAAATGATTAAATTTGTAAACATTTTATTGTTTTTTATTCAATATTAAAACATGTACATTTATATATGTTGTTCAAATGATAATTAATGGATTATCCTTTTATTGAATATTTATAGAACCCATTGGGGAAATTTCTAATATTACATGTATGTTTTCCCCTGTATATGAATTTCATTACATATAAAAACATGTTCTACTATTAATAATTTTATGTAATGAAATTTAATCATTTTTATTCTTGTTCTTGATGGGAAAGTTTTCTTGCATGAAGCTCGAAGGTGGGTCATTGGTGATCTCTGGGGGGATGTATACCATTTTGGCCATGTGCATGTTTTGTTCATAATTGAATTGTGATTGATTTCATGGGATGTATTTTTTGATGTTATATGAGAGTAAACATTTTCATTAACGATTGCATTATTAATTTTTCTTTATATATATCTTCGGAAATCCAACTTACAGAATTAGTGGTGTTTAAGGGAACATGTTCCCCCGCTATGTGAATTTTTCCCTCTCTATTTTCCAATAACCACAAAAAATCATGGGGAACCCAACTGAGGTTAGTGGAAATCTATCTTGGGTTCGATGGAAGTATGTGGTGTCCTATTATAAATCATCTCACCACATAATAAAAATAATGACAATTAGAAATGGATTTGTAGTGGTAATATTTCAAATCTCCAATATACATTAGAAAAAATAGCATTTGGAGATAGATTTTTTAGTAGTGGATTTTTAGTAGTGGGATTTCAATTTAACAACAACACTATTTAACAATGGATTTTTTTGACAGTTTCAAATGATTAATTATTTTCACTTTTTAAAATTTTAAAGTTTTTTATATTTATATTAAAAACAATTCAAAAATATATTTATTGTTTTATTAATAATTATATATGTTTTTTTATCTTTATAGTCATATTTATAAATAAGATATTTATTTATATTTATATTCAATGATAATTTATACATTTATATTTGTAGGTACTTTATTTATTTATATTTATATAAATATTTAATTTATATACTGACATTTATATTTATATCTGAATATATTGATATAAATAATATTTATAAAATAAAAAATCAAATGGATTATATTTTATAATTAATAATTAATAATTAAAAAATTAATAGTAATAAAATTATATCATATTAGAAATTACTAATTCTTGTTTCTTAATCACAATATATATATATATTAATATATATGAATTATGAATTATTAATAATTTATATTTATTAATATATATTTATATATTTATATATGTATATATATGTATATAAATATATATATATATAAATATATACATATACAAATATGAAAATATAATTATAAATAAACACGCATATATATCTGTATATGTGTGTGTGTTTATATTGAAATATATATGTTTATATATAAACACTAATAACTATAAATTATTAATTTTAAATTAGTAATATATATTAATAATAAAGGATAAATAACAAATAATTTTCATTTAATTATTTAAATATAATATTTATTAATTATTAACTTAAAAATTAATATTAATAGAAGGTAATATTATTAGTAATTAGTAATTCTTGATTCTTAATTACTATAAATATAAATATTGACATATAAACATATAAACATATAAACACACACACAGAACTATAAATAATTAAATGTAAATTATTAATTATTTATATTAGTGATAAAATATTTATATTTAATAATTTAAACCTAAAAAAATAAAATTTTATAAATTAACAACTAATATTTATAAAATTTAATCATATTAGTAGTTATAAATTGTTAATTTTTAATTCCTATATATATAAATTATGCTTATATTTACAATTAATTTATATTTATAAATGATTTATGATTATTTTTATATGTTTATAAATAATGCATATTAGTCATTATAAATGAACGTTTGTGTGTGTGTGTATAAATTTATATTATTAATAAATTTATATACATATACTTAAATAGGTATTCATGAGTGTGTGGACTAAATGAATATATAGAAATATATATATATATATATATATATATATATATATATATATTTGTTGTAAAGTTCGCATTCCATTTTGTATGTTAGTTGGTCTGTCCAGGTCTTTGGTTCAAGTCTTAGTAATATTAGAAATTCTTCTAATATTTGATGGAATGGGAAAGGTGGGTTGGGTCAGGTCTGGAGGTGGATGGGAAAAGTTTGAGGCTGGACATAGACCTGGTTAGGAGCATGTTTTGTATAAATATAAAAAAAATATAAAAAATATTTATATTTTTTAAAATGGTATAAGTAAATAAAAATTTTTTAAAAGGAATTAATAAAATTGAAAACAAAAAAATCATCATTAAATTATTTATAGTAGTTTTTTATTACCGTTACGAAATGATTACTGATAGATTTATATGAAATGGTTTAAAACATAACTAAACGATGCTTTTAGTGTTGTTCTAAGTACCCAGTCAAACCATATCGGGTACGCTATGGTAATATACACCCACTTCCCAAATTCATTCCTCGTATCAAAATATAAATTTCAACTCCTATGCCTTCTAAGCTATCTTAACATCACCAAACACTCATTCAAAACATTCTAAAATATAAAAATTGATTATCCTTTTAAAAAATTATAGAAAATTTAAACAATTTCTAATTTTCACTATTACATCCAAAATTTAAATCAAAAATAATTCTTTGATTGATCAAATAAGTTCAAAACTCAATAAAAAATCCCAAAAGTATTTATTTTCATCACTAAAAAGCTAAACCATCATCCTGATAAAATTTTTCTAACTAATCACAATTACTAATTGACTTATAGAATACTTAATCCTATCAAAAAATTCTCACTATTCATTTGAAATAGAATTCTCAAAAAACATATTATATCATTAACTACCAAATGTCCTATTACCAAAAACGTACTGTGACATTACAACTGTTCCAAATATATCTAGAATCAACCTAATTTCTACTTTATGACACTCCCCACTATAAAAATCATCCATGAATTACTAGTTTTATCTACCACCACATTTCTAAAGATACAAAATTAAAATATAAAAAATACCCAATTTTTTATCAAAAAAATCAATGTTTTAAAACAAAGATATATCAAATCAGGTCTCTAAATATTTAATCTTTATTTAAAAAATTATAACTAATTATAACTTTTGAAACTCCTGTTTCACAAAACCGAACATAATAGATTCACTAAAATAATGTTATCAAAGTAAATCTCAAACATACATATTTGACTAAAAAATCATCCATGATTAAATAGTTAATGTTGGGATACAAAAATCATGCTTCCCATACTCACTTTTTTGGACTTTTAGTTTTACATAACCAATAAAATTTTATAATTTTAACTCCTGGAAAATAATTACATAATTTATCTCAGCAGAAACTAACATTCCCAAAATTTTAATCACCATTTAGAACGTTTTTAAATTAAAATATTTATTAAAAAATAATTATAGTAATTTTAATAAAAAACTATTTATTATTCTAGAATGAATGTTATAGAAAACATTTAGTAGAACATCATGAGCCAAATAACAACCATCAATTTCAACAAAAAACATATATGAGTGACTTTCATTAATTAATTCAACTCTAAGAACGTATTCAAGAAAATACGGATTACATTATTGTTTGTTTTCAATTAATATAATTCATTCACTTATAAAAATAAAAATAAATAAAATTTATATATGATACATTCTAATATTTATATGGTTCAATAAAAAATGAAAACAATTGGCTCTTATCTAATCCATATAATGCTTGCAATGTTTCACTATGCCACAATGAACATACTAAATAAACTCATTAATTCCTAAAGTGGGTAGACTAAACACACATAAATATCAAGTAACCTTGGGTTCCACAGTGCCCTTTTTGTTCATACTTTCACATAGTGTATCCCATGAGTCTTGATATATTATCTCCACATATAACATGCTTTGTCCCCAAATAAATACCACTCTAATACTACTTCATAAAGAACTAACATGAATCTCCAATAAAATTAAACTATATCACCAATACATGAGATTCTTTCCCTGATCTATTAGTGTTTATGACTTGTATCTAGGGTCCGAGTTAATCAATTAAGGATGATTCACATAATTTTTAAGATAAGTCACGTCAATTTCCAAAATTATGGAAAATATGGCATAACATATCACTATATCATAGATTCTATAAATTAAAATAAAAAACCTACACATCAAGCGTATATGTTGTAGATTTATAATTATATAAAAAAACATGATCATATTTTATTAAAATATTAAAAAATACTTTCATAAAATCATATATTAGTCTAAACACAAAAAAATTATATATTGATTTCAAACAATAAAACTAAAAGAAACACAATAATATAACACACAACTCCTCTTTTCAATAATGTCCACCTGTACTCCATGTCCTGATGGTTTCATATAATTCTAATGAAACACCAATGTATTGATAGTCGATAAATCATTCCAGCAGTTATCCACATAGTTTATCATATTTGAAATTCCACATGTGAAGTTGTAAGCCAACTGATGTGCATATAAAAGGTGTGAATTTAAAAACATAGTAGAAACCTCTCGTAAATATTAGATCCCATGAGTGCATAATGAAATGAATATATGTAAAAGTGTCTATGTAATTTACACAATCACACACTCTCTCTCTCTCTTTCTCTCTCTTATTAGTTGATAACATCAATTAAACATGTCATGCCTGAGATCAATCATTGTATAAATTAGGCAATAAAAATTGATTACTCTTATACCATTAGAAGTGTCTATAACTAATTTGAGACTAAGCATAGATTCAATTATGGAGTTACTAGAGATAAAGAAATATTATGCTTCTGGAACATCTATATAAGTAAAGGGTACAAAATAAATCTTGCGCGCACATGCAACCTCGTATATGGAAAAGAGGAAACATAATAAATGCTATGGTAAAAACATAAAAGGGAAATGGAAAAAAAATCCTTTCGTAGACCTATATAGGGGGGAGGGTAAAGGATATCATTTTACAATTTCAATCCCATATGGGGAAAATGAAATAAACTAATCATTTAGTTGAGACACACCCTTACAGATACTAAGTTTCCATCATTTATGGATAGAGGTCCCAACAAATAGTTTATAACTATATATTCAGGTTTTTTACCTTTATATGAAATTGATATAGAATTTGTTTAAGAATAATAAAAAATAATAATAATAGTAAATAATAATAATATAATTCCATTTTTGTTATCATCAATGGTCTATGACACCTTTTTCAGAAACATACAATGATTTTTACATGCTAAAAACCACTTTAACAAATTTGGACATGACAAATATAGAAAGGAAACCATTAACCCACTTAAATAATTTTATTTTCCTATTCAAAAAACTTATATCACATAGATAATAAATTAACCAACTCAATCTATCCATGCTCAAGAAGAAGCAGTTTTAAAAAAATTGATTAGAAGAAAATTTCATTATTGGTTGGGACACACAATACCCTAAATCACAATACAAGAAACCAAAAGTTCATTACCTTACTAAAACTAAGTAATAATATAATTCCTTGAAATTCAATACCCCTAAAAAGATTAAACAACGACAAAACTACTCACATCAACATGTGTCATAACTAATTATTTCAATTGCAATGTCCAGTTAATCAAGGAACCCCGAGAAAAAAAAACAAATTATATGAATGAATATAAAAATCAAGAATGATAAAATATATTAACTAGTAATGATAATATGTTATAAAGACAAGATTAAACTCATTAAATGAAAAATAAATATATCCCAAGTGACACAAGCACCTAATAATTTTTTATTATTATTATCTTTGAAAAAAAATACTAAAGCATGATAAGTCAGGTATGTATTTAAATAGAGAATTAAAAGTGTACAAGGATATAAATCAATTATAGACATAGATCTTGAACGAGTTACACTCAAATTGGTAATCCTAATTCACCAAGTCAGATTACTCTTTATACCACCTTTACATGAGGTACCTAATTCCTTACACTTTGATGAAAATGGCTTGAAACACTAAAAAAAGTTTGAAAAGGGTATTATTTAAGAAAAATTATTTTAGTATCATGGTAGTAAATATTTATTTCCCCATCCATTATACCCAACCATTGTATCCCAATCGATTCATCCTCATAATCGATGGTTAAATTTTATTCCTCCACTTAAAATTCATTCATGTATTATATGGAATGAAATGTTTTACTTTTTTTATCAAAATAAAGAACTAAAGAAAAAATTTCTTAAAAATAACAATATATACCCAATAATCAGGGTTTAGGAACTATTGAATTTATTTTAATGAATAATATAGATAAATAGAGTTATATATGGAGATATAACCATAAACAATCTAAACCATCCTTCCTTTTTGTACAAAAAAAAAGAATAAGAATTTCTCTTATAATTCATTATATGAATTATAATAATGTGTTTTTATCAATGAACTAACAACCTATATGTTAACACTACAAAAATATGGAAAGAATAATTTAACCTGTTCCATTAATATTATCAAAAATAAATATTTAGTTTAGTATAGTGATTCCCTTTTAAAAGACACTCTTTTATATTTCCAAAATCATTGTTGAAACATTATTAATAAATATAAACTAATATAGTCAACACATAGTAGGAAAAACCAAATTAAATGCATTTGGGTGGAGATCACCAAAATTTATAACCAATTATAGAGAGAATAAAATTATTTAAATCACAAAGTAACACCCGAAAGTTTATATATCACATATCATATATAATTAAATATAAATTATCATGTTATATAAATAATGAAACGTAAAATTTATGTTAAAACCTCATATATATCTCATGATAGAATCCTGACACTGTTGACCATAAAACCCTAAATTATATAACAAATAATGTAATATAGTTTTCACCCAAATTTATTAAATCTCTAGTAGATTCCAATTAATGATAAAACTTTTCAAAATAGTCACCAATAAAGAAAAATAAACATTACTAAGACCCCTTTATCTATAAGACAAAAATATCTATTAATATGAGTGATTACACTCTACACTAGTGGAATAAAATATTAAAATTCCCAACCCAACCTATCAAAATAGAAAAAAAGTAAATAAGAATGGAAATAAAGAAAAAAATTAAGGATAAATAAATTGAATTGTCAAGAAAATGAATCCTTGGATTCAATGAATCAATAAGTAAAGAGGGACGTAGGAGAAGATAAAGTTAGATAGCTCCCATTGTTTGTATCTCATCAATTACCTGATAGACCCTTATGGGAAACCTAGTGTAAAACTAGAGACTTAGTACAAGTACATATAACTTTTATTGGAAAACCAGTGGGTACACTACCATTGGATAGCTCTCCAGAAACATCTAGCCACTATAATAAGTAATTGGATGTTATATATAGCCACCACCTAAACTCTTTTCTCCCATTAAATTTCTAAATTTCAAATCTCAAGATTTCTTAATATTACTACCATAATCAAACACTAATTATAATCTTATAAAAATACTAAAACAGGTCATTCTTCTAATAAAATTCCAATATATTAAAAATATATATATTTTATTCGTTAAATTCTCAATTTAAATTAAAGACAATACATTCATTCACATAATAAAATCACAATTCATTACGCTTTCCTTCATATTTTCATAAACCTTCTAGATATGCATTTAAATACATACATTCTTTTGAAATAATTTATATAATAATATGAATAAAAAATTATGTTTGTTAAAACCATCATATAATTTTACTCATAAAAATAATTTTCTCAAAATAATTTCACTTATCATATAAGAGAATATACGATGAAAACATTGATCATTTATTCATATCCAATTGAGCATAGAATTAATAAAATTCATCAAAATTCATGATGTAAAAAACTTTTCATCATATCTTGAATAAAAAAAATTGATCTCTGTCCATCAATTATTTATTGACAATAAAAACCTATAAACATTTAAAATGATTTTATAAAATAAATTTTTATCGTATACCCTTTAAATTATAATAATTTATTTCTATAGTAGTAATACCGGATGTGAACTCTCTATAGATTATCTTTTATTCCATAAGGTATTATAGAAAATTTCATCTCTAATGCCTATGTTTTATAAAAGAGAAAAAATTTCGCTCCTTCCTAAAACCACCCATAAGTTTCAATGACTAAGGTTAATTGTTATACCCTCTAATATTCTTGTTCTAGATTAAGTCTTTACAAATTTATGCTATAATCCCAACACCAAATCTTATAAATCCAATTTCTTAATCAAAAATTAAAAACATATTTAGGAGATCAGGTACAATTTTATTAAAATCATTCATATTACAATTTATAATAATTTTTATCATTGTTTATGGAAAAAAATTATGGAATGATTCCCATTGTTAGGCTTATAAATAAAATAGACACCAACCGCTATTAGGAATTTATATACCTAAACTTATCCGGTAAAGGAGTGGAGATAAAATTCACTTCAATAATTTTGAATATTAATAAATTCTTTGAAACATCATACCTCCCAAACATAGTTTATCCTTGATAGAGGCATTTCAGGATATTAACCACCCATAAAGCATCATTAATTCCCTCTTGGATAGACATATTTAGAATTTATAATACATGACACTAAAAAAATAAAACTATAAATGATTAATATATACATTAAATCCCCATGTTCAAATCTATAATGGAAAGGGAATGATAGAATTAAATTCAATATTTTTGACCTATAATATATGAAATGAAGGAAATATAAAAATAATTTGAATGTGATTTTGGAATAATATGGAAGAAGAAAACATAAAAAGTATACATGATCTGGTTTCATAAACTAGTGAAGTATAAATCCATTTACATAAAAAATATATCATTCGAAGGAATATCATTTGTCCATGTAATCACTCTCTCTCTATCTCTCATAAATTTCAATTTTCTTATGGTAAAATACAAAGGATTATTAGTGATAATGGCAGCCCAAAACCAAATTTAAACATTTAACTAAAACCACCCAATTGTCATAGATGGTTTTGAATCTTTTAAATTATATTAATTAAAACTTTCTCCCTCAACACTCAATGATCATACATGAAAAATAAGCAAGATAATGAAAGGAGTGACTCGAATGAAAACAATCCAACATGAATTATCCATAAAATAAATAATTTAATATATATAATTTCCCATTAAATATTTCTTGTAACAATGATATTTACTCCCTCATTTTATTAATGAGTAAGTGAAGGAAAATCATAAAAATAAAACATATATAAAAAGTATCATTAGGATGAAGCAGAAATTCATAGTAGTAGTGATACTCCTCCTGGTCGACTCCCTCCTCCTCTAGCAGTGACTGTGGCCATTAATTTTTTGGAAATTAATCTTCCTAAGGGTTTTATTATTCATTACTAAATTACATTTTCCACTTGTAAAAAATCTATGAAAAACTTCACAAATTCCTATAAAAATCCCACAAATGTCACAATATTAAATTCTGTTGACTGTTACTATCACGACATGCATGCAGCAAAAAACATGAGACATTCTCTTTCCTAAATATAATTTTCATGAATCTCCATGGAAACACTATGAATATTATTCAACGTGGAGGTAAATATATTCCAAAAATATATCCCCCACTATTGGAATAGTGATGACATGAAGCTACACTTACACAACACAAACACAACTCATGAAATTGTGTCTTACTTCCTATAATGAATGGTGAAATGTAAATATTTATATCATAACATTAATCATTTACAAGGAAAAAATAATTTATTCATATCCATTTTAATATTAAAAACTACCCAAGGAACTCTTATATATCTGAAAAATGATTCATATCTATCTCTCTTCAAATTATCCTTACAAAATTCTCTCATGCTGTGAATTCCTCACTTGTGGTGAATGATTGATCCTTATTATGAACTATCACTAACTCTTCGAAGTTGTACCATGAAAACATCCTAGATTACACAATTCATCATAAATATTCTTTCTATTCATGGCTTCCTTTTCCTTCATAATGGAAGTGGGGTCGAGATCCTCATTTTGTGGCATCAAACATTATCATCACATCCCATGCCTGAAAATACCATTTAGGGGAATATTTTATCTCTTATTAAATATTTTATAGAGGTTTATATTATTTTCAGTGGTTTAACTCAGGTATAAAGACTATATTCATGTATTCATGACTTTTATATCTTTATATAGATTATATCGATATCCCTAGATTCTCTATATAATCATCCATAGTTAGGATGTGAATGGCCAGACATCATAGAGGCGAGAATGAGCTTCTTTCATCATCATCAATTGTAGACTGGTTCCACACAAACATGTGAAATATGGTCTAAGTGGAGGGGTAACCCTAATTGAGTGTAGGGGATGATCAAAATTGATGAATATAGAGTTTTATTTGAAATTTAATAGTGTCACTGCACCTCAGAATCCAACATGAATGTTTTATATGGAATGTAATTTTTTTTATTACCTCTTCCACCCATACTTGCGCCAAATAGTTCCCTTAGGGCCTTCTGGCTTGGTGGGAATGTCACGAACCGAATCTGGTCGCCATCAAAACATGAACTATACCCGAACCATGACAAGGGCCGAAGGGTATTCCCGATCCCCACAGGATGGCACAAGTTCCTGATTATCATAAATTAAAAATTGGGAACAATTTACCCAAGTTTATAAACATAAAACAAGAAACAAGTCTAATAAACCAAATCTAGATTTTTCAAACCAAACCATCCTTTAAGAAAATCCAGAACAGATATACATAGTTTAAAACAACTCTCAAAGACTATAACTAAGGAATAAAACCCAAAAGGATAGCTGAAGAACCTCCACATGGCAAGAGGCACCTCCCTCAATCCATCTCCAAAACCCCGCATGTAGTAACCCCGGTTTTAGGTAGGTGGCCTTTTTATGCATTTTTATGTGTTTAAAGTGCATGGGATGATCTAGGAAGAGGTTGGGAGTGTTTGGAATGGTTTTGAAGGAGTTTGGAGGCTTTTCTTATGGAGCACGGCTTGAGCACGATTAGTGTAAACCGTGTTGATTCTCCCGGAAACCATGCAGGGGGAGACAGTAGGGTTCGCACAGCCTAAGCACAGTTTGCCAAACCATGTGATGCAACCATGTAGACCCTTTTTCTTGAGTTAGTATCTTGCGTACAGTTAGCACACGGTTTGTCAAACTGTGTGGGCTAACCGTGCGGTCACTTAAAAATTGGGTTTTAAAACTCGGGCTCACTCGGGCTTGCCTCATTCCTCTCCAAACTTCCTCCCAATCGAGCCTCACTCAGGATTTTCAGTTCTCAAGGGTTGGAGGGGCTCTCCCACTTGGTTTGGAAGCATTTTGAAGGGGTTTCCTGGTGGATTGAAGGTGGTTTCTCCCAGGTAAGTCTCTCCTCTTGGGTTACTTGTGTTTTCCTCTAGATCTACATCTACATCTTTCATGGTTTTCTAGATCTACACTTGTATTGTGTTGATATTGGGTTTTGGTTTCCTTGGATGATTATTTTATGGCTTGTGATGGTTAGGGAAGGATATCTAGAGAGGTTTTGGTGGTGCATTTGTCGGATTTGAGGTGTGCTTGCTTGTGGGTTAATTTCTCGGGAACCCCAAAGGTAGGTGACTTCTCTCTCAACTCCACTTTGTTAGAGCATGTAGTTTTTGGTTACAATAAATTTGTTTGGCTTGAAATTAATTTTGTTTTGATGTGCGAAGTTGGTTGGAAATCCATTTGGGGATTTTTGGGGGAAAAGGGGATTTTATGGGGAAATGCTATTGTTGTGGATTTTAAAATAGAGATTTTAAAATGGGATGCTATGGTTGATTTGTGAAAATGATTGATTGATATGGTTTTCAATAAAGAGGTTGTTATATTGAATTGTTGTTTGGTATGGAAAATGGTTTTCAATAAATGGCTGATTTATTGAAGTGGATTGACATGCAATAGAATTGGTTGATTCCATGATGTTGTGACCTTGATGAGTTATATGCTTGGTTGTGTTTGGTTGAAATGTTGTGTTGAAGTGGGTGGGGAGTATCACTATAAAATATGGTGGATAGTGGCCGGAAGAACCACCATGTGGGTAGTAGTTGGGAAGTATCGCTAGTTGTGAATGGGTGAATGGGTTGGGCGGAAGTCCCACCATTTTGGTCGTTTTGGTGTGAATGGGTGAATGGGTTGGGTGGAAGTCCCACCATTTGAATGTTTGTTGTGCATTGATTTGAAAGTTGGAAATTTTTGTGCTAGTTTTTGAATGATGAAATGGCTTGTGGCATGTTTGGTTGGCTTTCCCTTGGTTGCTTGGATTGGGTGTGATGGATTAAAAAGGGAATGTTTGTCTTATGGAAATTATTGTACTTCTTATTATTTTATATAAACTATTTTAAATAAATGTGCTAATGGTTTTATCCTAGTGGCGTGTGTAGTGAAGTAATTTTGGGAAAACATAATGAGTTTTAGTACTCACCCCCTACTTTGGCATGTTGATGTCTTTGCAGATGTTGTGTACCATGACGTGGGCAAAGCTAAAGCATCATCCTCCTTTAGTGGTTCATCGTGATGTCTGGGTGGAGCTTGGATCATGGAGATTGGTGTGGAGCCATGGAGTGTGCCTTGGCTTATTTTGGGTCTTTGGTCGAGTCTTCTGCAAATTACTCTGATATGGTATTGGTTGTATTGGTTTTGGGTTGTATTGTTGGAAATCTTGGTTGTACTTTGGGAATACATGCTTGAATGTTTTGGTTGACATGCATCATAGTGATTGAGAGTGGATGGTTTAGTTGGTTTTGTATCAAGGGAAAATTGTTCCCCAATTTGATCTTGAAGCCCTTGACATTTATTGCCAGCCTTTGGCGTCTTGGGAACATCGGTTAAGGCCATGTACCCCTCACTGCCTCCTCAAGCCAATGAGGTAGGGGTGGGGTGTTACAAGTGGTATCAGTTTGTTTGGTCCTTAGCTTTCTAGTGAGTGCAGTTTTTCGATCATTGGTGTTGATCATTTCTTTTGGTGTTGACATTCATTGTGGTATAATCCTTGAGTCAGGATGGTAGTGAGGCGTAGGAATGTCAGAACTTCAAATGTATAGCATAAAAGGATGTTTCTAACCCTCTTATGTTGAACTTCAAATTAACAGGGAGTTGGGTAGATAACTCTTTTGGAGACACTTATAGGAATTGGATATCTCTTTGTCATGGGTGTAGCCAATGAGAGGAGCATGGCATGCATGGTAGAAATGGCTTCCCACTAGGATTCATATTTCATTGGGGGTATAATGATTTATGGTGTGATATGAATGTGTGAAATTGTAATGTGAATAAATTGGTATTTTGAAAATGGTTTGGTTTTCAAAATTGTGAAACATGAAAAATGTCGAAAGGTGGAAAGCCTTGTTGTGATAGTATTGTATACTGTGATTTGAAATGGGATTTCGTGATGTCTGCTGAAGTGAGACTCATGGTTTTTTGTTTTTTTATAGAAATAGAACCAGGTAGGCATCGTAGATACCAACTAGAAGTGGCCAATGAGAACATGGTTGCACCTGAGCCTCAGGTGAACCAGTAGCTAGTGAAAAGTATAGTGCAATCCTTCCAAGCTGTGGAAAGTGGAAACAAAGAGGATGAACCAAGGCATTTGGATCATGCGATTCAGTTTTAAAAGTAGAATCAGCCCATCTTCAGGGGTGATTAAGATACAGAGAGGGCAGAATCAAGGTTGAATAGAATTAACAAGATCTTTGAGTTCTTGGGAACACCGGTATAGTTGAAAGTGAAGTTGGCCACGTATATGTTGGAAGATCTTTTCCTTCAGTGGTGGGAGTTAGCGGTTCTATCTCGAACGGACCAGGGTATGATGTGGGGAGGCTTTGAGGTATTTTTCTATAAAAAATTCTACCCCCATACGTTTTGGATGCAGCACACAACTAATTTCAACAGTTTGAAGCAAGAGCTTATGTCTGTGACGAAGTATGCAGGTAAGTTTATGAATTTAGAGTGGTTTTAGCCTGAGGTGGTGGGTAGAACATCATTGAAGGAAAGGATCATTGAAGCGAGGTTATGCCAAGAAATCCATTCAAAGATAGTAGTACAGTGTATAGATGATTACATAGGGATGGTGAATAGAGCCTATGTGGCTGAGAGCGATTTTTTGGTAGCTATGGGCAGAGGAAGTATGGTGGTACCCATGGGGAATAGTGGGAACTCTAACGTTGGGTTCAAGCGAACGAGGTACACTTAATACTAGGGTGGGAATATGGCATATAATCCAACAGCAGGATCGGTGAATCTTCCTCTATAGCCCCAGAGAAATCCAAGATGTTTTCAGTGTGGTTCTACGAGCCACATCAAGCGGGATTGTACGACACAACCTCAAGCATGTCATAATTTTAATAAGATGCGGCATCTGCAGCATTATTTTCCGAATTTTCCAAGGTCGTGTTCACATGACACTCCTTAGGGATCACAGACATCGTAGGCTTCGACGGGACAGGGATAGTAGAACACCCCTCGTCAGTAGAGTAAAGTTGGTCATGGTGATTCTCAGAATACCACAACGCCTCAGTAAAGCAATAAAGAGAAGAGTGTGGCAACAAAGGAATTTTTTGGAGCCGAACAGGTTGTGGTGGATGATCAGTCGGGACCATCCACAGTGTGAGGTACTATTCTTTTAAATTATACCTTGATGAAAGTGTTATTTGATACAAGTGTTTCACACTCTTTTAGTGCTTTATGTGTGGTTGATTTGCTGGGTTTAAGGGTAGAAATGATGCCCTCGGTTTTAAAACTTCAAAATCTTATGGTTCGAAGAGAGTATCGAGCCTTATTGTGTAGAGCATGTAGTATTGTTATGGGTGAGGTTGAGATAAACTAGAAATTGTTAGTTATTGATATGGATGGGTATGATGTAATCCTGGGAATAGATTGGCTGGTGGCTTTTAAGGCTCACATTGACTGTGATGAGCGAACAGTGGCTTTGATGATACCCGATGGAGTTAGACATCTCTTTAGAGGATAGTGGCATGAAAGGAAGGGTGTAACAGGTTTGTTGGCACCAGTAGTGGGCATGATATCATATCATTTGGCAGTGTTTCCATTTGAGTCAGTAATGGGGGTTGAGGAGAGTGTTCTTTAGGCAGTGGTGGATCAGTTCATGGATGTTTTTCCTAAAGAATTCTCTAGGTTACCTACCACAAGAGAAGTGGAGTTTACGATTGATCTCCTACTAGGGACCAGTCTTATCTCACTTCCATATTATCAGATGGCACCTACTGAATTGCGGGAATTGAAAGTCCAATTGGAAGAGTTAGAAAACAAAGTGTTTATCCGGCCTAGCACGTCTCTGTGGGCAGCGCCGATGTTGTTTGTTAAAAAGGCTGATGGAACTTTGAGGCTCTATGTTGATTATCATAGACATAACCAAGTTACGATGAAGAACAGATATCCACTTAAACAAATTGATGATTTGTTTGACCAGTTGAATGGAGCCCAATGGTTCTCCAAGATCGACCTGAGGTCAGGATATCATCATTTACGGGTGAGGAAGGACTATATTCCTAAAATAGATTTCAGATGTAGATATGTCCATTATGAATATGTCGTTATTCCCTTTGGTCTAAAAAATGCACCAGATGTGTTCATGGAATTGATGAATCATATATTTCATAGATATCTGGATTCATTTTTGGTGGTGTTTGTATATGATATTCTGGTGTATTCAAATACAAGGGTGGAGCATGAGCATCACTTGGAGACAGTGCTAGGGATCTTGAGGGATCATCGGTTGTATTCCAAATTGTCAAAGTGTGACTTTTGGATACCGGAAGTTCGTTTTCTTGGACATCTTATTTTTAAAGGGGTGTTTCAGTGGATCTAGAGACGATAGAGGCTGTTATCCCATGTAAACCGCTAAAGAATGTGTTTGAGATATGGAGTTTCCTTGGTCTAGCTAGGTATTATCGGCGTTTTGTTCGTGATTTTTCACGTTTGGCATCGCCGATGACAGCTTTGACAAGAAAGAATGTTCCATTCCAGTGGAATGAATAGTGTCAACAGTGTTTCGAACAGCTAAAGGGTCGCCTTACATCAGCACCAATCATGGTTTTTCCAGAACTAGGAAAAGGGTATGTGGTGTATTGTGTTTCATCGGGATCAGGGATGGGGTGTGTTCTCATGAAATGGAATCATGTGGTTTCATATGGATCACGGTAGTTGAGAGTGCATGAAAAGAACTGCCCAACTCATGATTTGGAATTGGCAGCAGTTGTTCATGCCTTGAAAGTGTGGTGTAATTATCTCTTCGGTGAGAAATTCATGGTATATACAGATCATAAGAGCTTGAAAAACATTTTATCACAAAGGGATTTGAATTTTCGGCAAAGGAGATGGTTGGAATATGTCCATATGTTTGATTTTGACTTGATGTACACACCAAGTAAGTGAAATTTGGTGGTGGATGCATTAAGATGAAAATCATATGCTCAGATGGTGAAACAAGCATCGAACCAGTGGCAGTTGATGTCGGTTATATCTGACTTGTGGTTGGAATTTGAAGACATGGGCGATAGAGAAGTCTTCTTTCCGATTTTATTGATTCCTAACTTGGTTGGAATGGTTAAAGAGGCACAGAAATCTGATTTTGAGTGTGTGACCATGGGGTCAAGACTCAATGGTGTGGAGACCATTGAGGGTTGGAAAATGAATGGAGATTCGGTTTTATGTTTTCGGAATCGGTTGGTTGTACTCGTTTCTTATCAGGAGGATCTTCTCAGGGCGTATCATCATTCTAGGTGGTCTGTTCATCCAAGAATTCAGAAAATGTATAAAGCATTAAAAGCGCAGATTTGGTGGGTCGGTATGAAAAGGAGAGTGGTTGAGTTTGTTTCCCGATGCTTGACTTGTTAGCAGGTCAAGCCAGAGCATCATAGGCTAGCAGGAATGCTACAGTATTTACCTATCCCTGTTTGGAAGTCGGAGCAAATAGCGATGGATTTTTTCACAGGTCTCCCAAGAACGGTCAGAAATCATGATGCGATTTGGGTGATAGTGGATCGGCTAATGAAGTCGGCCCATTTCATCCTGATTCGTGAATCCCATACGGTGGAGGATCTGTCCAAAATCTATATCTGGGAGGTGGTAAAGAGGCATGGTGTTCTAGTTATGATTTTATTAGATAGAGATCCTAGGTTTACATCTTGTTTCAAGAAATCCTTACAGCAAGCCCTTGGAACTAAGTTGACTATGACCACGACGTATCACCCGCAGACGGATGGTCAATCTGAGAGGATGATATAGAATTTGGAGGATATGTTTCAGGCTTGTGTAATGGATTTTTATGGCTCGTGGGAGGAGCACTTGTTGTAGGTTGAGTTCTCATACAATAACAGTTATCAGGAATCCATACTTATGACTCAATTTAAAGCATTGTATGGGTAGCTATGTCGTTCTCCACTATGTTGGGTGGAAACGGGTGAGTCCTCGATGGTTGGACCAAGACTTGTCAATGAGACTACGGAGAAGATCAAGCTGATCAGAAAGAGAATGGAGATGACTCATATTCTTCGGAAATTGTATGTGTATCATCATCGACGACCGTTGTCATTCGAGGTGAGTGACCATGTTTTCTTGAGGATCTCTCCTAGGTTGGGACATCGTCGGTTTGGGAAGCTGGGAATGTTATCTCCAAGGTATATTGGGCCTTTTGAGATTCTCGGCCAGGTTGTTGAGGTGGATTATCATTGGACTTCACACCTAGTTTCAGTGTGGTGCACAATGTGTTTCACATGTCGCACTTGAAAAATTATCAGCCAGATCGTGACCATGAGATTCGATGGGATCATGTCGAGCTAGAATCGGATGCTTTGTTGGTGGATGTGCCAGTGCAGGTTGTGGATAGGCAAGATAAAGTCTTATGTTGTAAAAGCATCGGTTTATTTCATTTCATGGGGCAGTGTGGCCAGATTCCAGAGGATACTTGGGAGCGGGAGAAAGAGATGGTCGAGCAATGACCCGAACTCTTTCGGCAAAGGGTGGGTTCACTACTTTCCGAGGACGGAAAGACCAATGGTGGGGAGAATGTAGTACCCCATTTTGAGGTATTTGGCCTTTTTTATGCATTTTTATGTGTTTAAAGATCATGGGATGAGTTGGGAAGAAGTTGGGAGAGTTTGGAATGGTTTTGAATGAGTTTGAAGGCTTTTCTTCGGGAGCACAGTTTGAACACGACTAGTGGAAACCGTGCGGATTCTCTAGGAAACCGGGCAGGGGGAGACATTAGGCTTCACACGGCCTGAACACAGTTTGCCAAACCATGCGAGGCAACTGTGCAGACCCTTTCTCTCGAGGAAGTAGCATGCGCACATTTTTTCAAACCGTGCCGGCTAACCGTGCGGCCACTTAAAAATAGGGGTTTAAAACCCGGTCTCACTCAGGCTTGCCTCATTCCTCTCCAAACTTCCTCCCACTCGATCCTCACTTGAGATTTTAGGTTCTAAAGGGTTGGAGGGGCGCTCCCACTTGGTTTGGAAGCGTTTTTAAGGGGTTTATTGGCTGATTGATGGTGGTTTCTCCGGGGTAAGTCTCTCCTCTTGGGTTCCTTGTTTTTTCCACTATATCTACATCTCCCTCTTTCTTGGTTTTCTAGATATACACATTTTGTGTGTAGATCTATTGTTGTGGTTGCCTTGGATGATGATTTTAAGGATTTTTATGGTTAGGGAAGGGGGTATAGAGAGGTTTCGGTGGTGCGTTCCCCAGATTTGAGGTGCGATTTCTTTGGGGTCGATTTATCGGGAACCATAAAGCTTGGTGGCTCCTCTCCCGACTCCATTTTGTCCGAGCTAGTGGTTTTTGGTTACAATTAATTTGGTTGGCTTGAAATTTATTTTATTTTGATGTTTGAAGTTGGTTGGAAATCCATTTGGTGATTGTTGGGGGAAATGGGGTTTTATGGTGAAATGTTATTGTTGTGGATTTTAAAATGGAGATTTTAAAATGGGATGCTATGGTTGATTTGTGAAAATGATTGATGGATATGGTTTTCAATAAAGAGGTTGTTTTATTGAATTGTTGTTTGGTATGGAAAATTGTTTTCAATATATGGGGGATTTATTGAAGTGGATTGATATGCAATGGAATTGGTTGATTGCATGATGTTTTGACCGTGATGGGTTATATGATTGGCTGTGATTGGTTGAAATTTTGTCTGGAAGTGGGCGGGAAGTCTCTCTATAAAAGGGGAAGGATAGTGGTCGGAATAACTACCATGTGTGTAGTGGTTGGGACGTATCACTAGTTGTGAATGGGTGAATGGGTTGGGCGGAAGTCCCACCGTTTTGGTTGTTTTCGTGTGAATGGTAGAACGGGTTGGGCGGAAGTCCCACCGTTTGGTTGTTTGTTGTGAATTTCTTTTCAAGTTTGAAATTGTTGTGCTAGTGTGTGAATGATGAAATGGCTTGTGGAATGTTTGGTTGTATTTCCCTTGGTTTCTTGGTTGGCGTCTGATGGCTAGGAAAGGGCATGTTTGGTTTATGGAAATGGTTGTACATGTGATTATTTTATATAAACTATTTTATATAAATGTACTAACGGTTTTCTCCTAGTGGCATGTGTTGGGAATTCATTTAGGAAAAACCTATTGAGTTTTAGTACTCACCCCCTACTTTGGAACATTTGGGTCTTTGAAAATGTTGTGTACTGTGACATCGGCAAAGGTAATGCATCCTCCTCCTTTAGTGGTTCATTGTGATGTCTGGGTGGAGTTCAGATCATGGAACTTGGTGTGGAGCCATGGAGTTTGCCTTGGATTATTTTGGGTCTTTTCTTGATTCTTATGCATAGTACTCTAATATTGTATTGGTTGTATTGTTTTTGGGTTGTAATGTGGAACAACTTGGTTGTCCTTTGGGAATATAGGCTTGAATGTTTTGCTTGACATGCATCATAATGGTTGATAGTGGATGGTTTGGTTGGTTTTTTCTCAAGGGATAATTGTTCCCCAATTTGATCTTGAAGCCCTCAACATTTATTTCTAGACTTTGGCATCTTGGGAACGTCGTTTAAGTCCATGTATCCCTCAACACCTCTTCAAGCCAACAAGGTAGGGGCAGGGTGTTACACCGCATCACGCTGGACCACTAAAACCTGAACAATTGGCACCAAATTTGTACCCAAACCTCCAAAAAAAATAACCAAGTCTACATACAACCAAAGGTGTAAGTACAGTGTGATCAAAATCCTAGTAGGATACCACCACTAATAGATTCCATGTCATAAACATTCAAAGATGAAAATCTTACATGTTTTCTTAAACATGAAATACTTGTTAATATTTCTAGAAGATGTAACTTAAAAAATAATTTTCATATGGGCCATTTAAAGAATAAATTATTTTAAATAAAATTCCAAAACAACCGAAATTTCCATCCAAATATACCATATGCCGATAGAATGATTAAATCATATAATGAGCACAAGCAACGGAAAATAACCCCTAGGCACTAGCTCGTTATGGGCAATAGGTACCTCGTATCTCGGTGAAAGTAACCATCATAGAAGTCCACTTTTGTGCATAATCCAATAGTAAGGATCATACCCCGAACCAAGTGGTCCCCAATCATCATCATCATCATTTTTTATTTAGTATTTTCATCATCAAACATGCTATGTGAAACAAGGGCCAAACCCCAAGGGATCACTAGCATATTAGTACATTTCCACCCACCTAGATACCCAGGTTTCCCTCTTGTTCTCAAAAATTATCATCAAGCCATGAAATATAATTATCACATGAAAATAACACTTCCACATCACACATTCACCAAACAGCCCACATGTATATCACACACGTCAAATAATCCCCCTTTTTCATTAAAATGCATTTTGAAATCATGCCCACAAAAAAAAATATCACAACACTTTTCACATTTCTTTAACACTTCCACAAATCCTTTAGAAAATTTTATAAAACATTTACAAGATAGTCCAACACACATTACATCTTACACACATACCACATAAAACATGTTTCATAAAAAAAATCATTTTTCACATCACAATCACACAAACAACCTATAAACATTTTTCCTACCACTGTTACCATTTGATAAAACATTTCAGAAATTTATAAAATATTGTGAAAATTATTGACACCAAAAATCACCACTTTAACTCTAAAAACCCATATTAGGTGAACAAACTCACCCGAACAGTACGTATACATCCTTTTCCCACTTTTTTGAACCAAATAAAACATTTACAATTTTCACAAAACAATCCCAAGGGGTATAACTATGTTTTGCACTCAAAAAACATTTCAAACCCCATTTTAAAACCCTATTTCAATGCCAAAATCACACCAATACCCAACCAAAGAAGAATTGGAAGCCCCTTTAACATTCATTAAACCATTCTAATGTGTTATAAAATCACCTCGAACAATACCTCAAAAGATAACCATGAAAACACACATTTCCTTAAAAGCATTCAAGGAGTATAAAACGGGTTTTTAAATAAAACCCATTCAGAAAAACACCTTTTAAACCCAAAAGTACACCAAGACCCTAACAAAGCAGAATAATCATCCCAAAAGACATTTACTAAACCACTTTCATATGTTATAAAATAACTCAATTAATACCACAAGAGTTACACATGAAAACATACCCAATTTAGAGAAAAATGAAACTATAAATTTAAATGCTCAACCAAATCCATCAGAAACAGTTTTACAAACACACACATAATATTAGGAACATGAAAAATATTTAATTAAAGAAAACTAACTCATCGTGAAATGGTTAAATATGGAATCACCTATCCAAAGTGTCGAAACCCTCAAATCATTATGCAAAACTTAAACCACACCACTACCGCACCACAAGGAAGATAAAACCATCCTAACACCCCATTATTTCTCCCAAAAGACAACAAGTTATACCCTAGGTATGAACCCTACCATCTGGACATTTTAGAACTCAAGAATGGGTGAAAGAAACTCTACGGAAAGGGAAGAAATCTAAGAGAGAAACACTTACTTGAGGAAATATTGAATAAAACGGCCCAAATACACTAGTAGATGAATTTCCAAATAGAAAAAATGAAAGTGAGGTTCAGATAAGGCTGAGTAGGTAATGTGAGATCTAAAATTGATAGAATAAAGTAAAAATTGAAGGGGTTATGAAAGAATAAATTTACCTCTTCAAATATGGATGATTTGAGAAATCCATAGAGGTTTCACCCTAGTTCGCGATGAAAATGAGCTCCAAAGTGGGGGAGGAGAGCAAGGGGTCATTCCTTGGATAAGTGGGTTTAGGAATGAGTCAGAATCACTGAAAAATATTAAAACATGAATGTGATATTAAATAATTTAAAAACAAATTTACAGTAGGAAATGGGCTTTCGGGCTAGTTCAACACATTAATAAAATACCCAAATTAATCATTATTATGGATTCATATGGGGTCACAATTGATATGGTGGTTTTAATATACTAAGGGATGCCAATTGGGAAGTCGAATGGGTGTAAAATGATGAAAAATGAATGAGTTATAAAAGAGAAAAAAATTATTTTTTAATCTGGAAATGGACTCACGGTTTGGCCCAAATTTTGAAAACCCACCATTTCCAACAAAATGCATGAGAAAGCCCAAAAAAATGAAATAATTGAAATAAAATGAAAAAAATCCTTTAAAAGAATTCATGGATGTGACAATTCTCCCCACCATAAAATTTTCTGCCCTCAGAAAGCCACAACAAGGTTGAAAGAAAAAAAACCAAACCTAACGGAAAAGACAAAATAGACTCTTTTGCCATGTTTAGCCCACCTCCGAAAAGACAAAACACCTCCAATGATCAATTAAGGAAGGAATAATATCAAAAACCAAAATTTACACCACATTCTTGAAATGATAGAGAACATTCAAACTTTATCCCAAAACAAAACTCCTCAAACACTATCCGAACAAGACTCATGCAATTTACCCAAAAGAACAACTACAATGAACAAGGTTACACTTACCTTGTTATAACTAAACCGTTGGGTGATATCCAATCCCAATGTTTACCCAAGGAAGATGTTAGATGTTAGATAGCTCCAAATGATACTACCTACTACCCAGCCAATAACAAGGATAAATCAGAGTTACTAGTATGAGGAGACACAAATGGGCTGCCCACCGTAAGAGACAACTTATATTTTCTCATGACAGAATCAAGACACTAATAGGGGGAGGCTCGAATGGAATCCCCAGTACAAGGGGGTAGACTTCCAATTTACCTTTCCAAAAGATCATACATAAAACTCATAGTGGGTCTCCCCACCATAATAACCATCCATTTTAGCCGACCAACATGAGATGACAAAGAAAGACCCAACTTTTAAAGAGTTGGTACGATCACGCGGTTAGTCCACACAATTTGGGAAACTGTGTGCTAAATGTGGGGATCCATCTATGTGCATGGTTTTCTAGGGCATGGTTACTACAAACCATGTGCAAAACTTGTGCTCAACCTATCTAGAAAAATTTTAAACCTTTATCTAAAAACTCATAAGAAACCAAATGGGGGAGGAATAACATTGAGCGATAACATGGGAACGAGGCCCTCCACCTCTTTCCTATGAATTGGAACAACATAAGAAAGATGAAGACACCATAGGTTTAAACTTTTTCCATATTTCATACTAAGGATAGGACTTTGTACAAGAGTATTAACGACCCTGGGATTTCCCCTGACTACGTTCCATCTTCTCTCTGGGTCCTATTGCTAGAGTTTAAATGATTAAAGCATCTTCAGCCTCGTAGTTAAGCTTTGGATACCCCCAAAACTGAACTTCTCCATTTGGTGTCATAAAAACTATACCCTGATCCGAGATGGGTTCACCAAGACATAACACATTCCAAACTCACTTTACCCTAACTTGACATTTCATTGAAACAAGGGCTTAAAGATGCACACACATAACACCTTGTTTCATTGGGTGAGAAACAAAATAAAGAAAGGAAAAATATAAACACCATTATCTAAAATAGAGTATTTTGATGTTTTCCCAAGGGAGACATTCTCCCAACATAACAGAGACTTATAGATTATTTCACAGCCTTCACCATTATAGTCAAACAAGAACATGATATCACAAGGCATCACCGAACATGACCATTGTGACTGATAAAAACAATACATGGAAAGGGACCTTATGCTAAGTCCCCAAACAACACACATTTCTAGAAAGTGTCCACAACACCCTCTCATGACCAGATTTCCCATAGTGGTGGTTTAACATAAACACCTACTTTGAAGAGACTACAAAGGACACAGAGGCCCTCTCCTTCTAACTTAAGAAACTAAGGTCTCTCTCAACCTTCCATGAGAACTCTAATGCTATAAGAGGATACATAAGTCAATGAATAGAAATGGTGTAAACTCAATCTCCAAATATCTAGAAAAATATTCTTTATATTGACCAACTATTGGATCTTCCAACATTAAAACATTATGGGTTGCACTTCAGTTGTGCACTAACCCTTAATGGGGGTGTACCTTTACCAATGATAGAACCCAAGGACCCAACCATTCTGGTCCATTGGTCAAAATTTTCCACAAACCAGATCCAAACATATGAAGGGAACTGCCATAAAGTCTTCCCAAACTTTGGTCAAAAGAGACCACTTACCAGCCCTTCAAACCGTCTTACTGACAAAACACAAACCCAAAACACCATTCAAACAATAGGGGTACTTGAACTCAAAGAATCCCACAACATCAAAATTTCCAGAAACACATAATACTCACCATCCCAAACCAGTCATCAAGACAACATGTTTTCCTTTAAAATCATCTTTTGAAAACAAATGGTTTATCGGTTAGTGCATCCACCAATGATACACCATGATCCCCACACATGAATGTTTATGTACCACATCAGTCACCCACCAAAAATCCATCTAGGAACACATACAATCTTTCCATTAACCATCCACCATCCCATTTAACCCTAGGCATGTGGTTTCTCATGGAAATATGAAAGATTAAACAAAAAATCATTCCACTTTTCAAAACCAAAACAGTCAACCAATACTTCCTTTTAATCAAGACCACTAACCATGAAATCAATCCCAATTTACAGCTTACAAAATATTTCAAAAAGTCATAATAATTCAAATGAAAACTCACTTTCAAGATATTCACATCAATTTCAAAACATCTCATCCAATTAAAATACATTTTAAAAAATTAGAGAACTCTATTGGAAACACTTTTTCCAAACCAAAATTAATATAATTTCCTACCTTCAAAAGAGGTGTAAACACACCTTCTTCCATTTCCAAACAATTATGAAAATTTAGTTCCAGCAGTTCAAAAATCAAAACCTTCCCTCTTTATTAAAAAATCATTTCACATAATCATCATTCTTCCGAAACCCATGTCATTTTTTCTTTAAAACCAAACTTCCATGATTTCAAAACTAAAGGACACTAGATAATGAGAGAGGAAACTAGTTTCTGTGGGTGGCATGGACATATGGTTGATCTCCATATTCCAATAACTTCAACATCACTGAGAATTCTCTAGGGAAATATCCCTGGCTCCACATGGCTTTCCAGGACCTGCGAGCTCACTGAGACCATTAACCCAACTCTCTTTTCATTTCCCCATATCATCATTAAACCATTAAAACCAAAGGACTCAGATGAATCATAACTTCTCATGGTGACACGAATTCCATCATGAGGTGTGATGGAAAAACACACTATTCATAACCAGAATGTGAAGTCCCAGAAATCCTATCTTCATAATATCCAAAATCTTCCCTAGATAGCATAACCAAAAAAGAGTGAACCCCATTTCATACCATTTTTTCATGAACTGAATCTGGTTGCCATCAAAACTAGCACCATATTCGGCCTATGAAAATTTATGAAGGGAATTATTAATCCCCATGGGTTGGAAAAAGTTCCATGATTTCATAAATTGAATGTTGGGTATTATTTACCTGAGTTTATAAACATACAATAAAAAACAAATGCAATAAACCAAATCGGGTTTTTTGAAAAAAACCAACCTTCACAAAAATTCAGAACCAAACTAAATAGTTTAAAACAACGATAAAAGACTAAAAAAAGGTGAAAACCCTAAAATCACATACCAAGAACGTCCATATGGAAAGAGGCACCACCCTCAAGCCATCTCCAAAACACTGCAATATGCTGGACCGCTAAAACCCACACCATTGGCACAAAATATGTACCCAAACCAGCAGAAAAAATAACAAGTCTACTTACACCCAAAGATGTAAGTAGGGTGTGAGGAAAATCCCAGTAGGATACCACCACTAATAGATTCCATGTGATAAACATTCAATGACAAAAAGCTTGCATGTTTTCATAAAAATGAAATACTACTTACAATTTCAGAAAGAAGAAACTTTAAATAAAAATAGTTTTCATGTGAGATATTTTAAAGAATTAATTATTTTAAAAAAAAATCTAATGAAATTTCTATCCAAACATACCGTATGATGATTGTAAGTGTAAAACATCTAATGAGCACAAGGAACAGGAAATAACCCCTAGGCACTAGCTCACTGTGGGTCCCATGTACCTCATATCTCACTGATTGTAACCATCACAAAAGTCCATTCTCGGACATGATCCACTAGTAGGTAACTTACCCATAACCTAGTGTTCCCCCATCATCATCATCATCATCATCATTGTTTATTTTTTGTTTTCATCATCAAACTTTTTACATGAAACTGGTGCCAAACCCCACAGGATCACGAGCATACCCGTACACGTCCACCCACCTAGATACCCAGGTTTCCCTCTTTTGGTTAAAAAAGTTCATCAAACCATGAAATATAATTTTCACATGAATATACTACATCCACATAACAAATTCACCAAACATCCCACATGTATATCACACACATCACATAATCCACCTTTTTCATTCAAATGCATTTTGAAATCATACTCACACCAAAATAGCCCACAACACTTTTCACATTTCTTTAACACTTCCACAAATCCTTTAAAAATTTTCATAAACCATTTCCAAGATAGTACATCTCACTTGAAATCTCACACACATATCACATAATACTTATTTCATTAACAAAATTCATTTATCACATCACACTCACAAAAACCGCCCACAACATTTTTCTCACCTATCATTCCATAAGATAATTTTTTTAGAAATTTATAAAACATTCTGAAAATGTTTGACATCTTAAATCACCACTTTACCTTTAAAACCCCTTATCATGTGAACACACTCACCTGAACAGTACATATACACCCATTTCCTATTTTTTTAACCAAATAAATCATTTACAATTTTCACAAACAATCCCAAGGGGTATAACTATGTTTTGCACACAAAACCCTTTTCACAACCCTCTTTCAAGGCCAAAATCACACCAAGTACCTAAAAAAGCGTAATTGGTAGTCCATTAAACATTAATTAAACAATTCCAAAGTGTTAAATCACCTCAAACAATACCACAAAAGATACCCATGAAAACACACATTTCTTTAAAACACTTTCAAGGAGTATAAAAAGGTTTTGCACATAAAACCCTTTCAAATCCCCCTTTTTAAACCAAAAATCACACCAAGACCCTACTAAAGAAGAATTTTCATCCCAAAAAACTTTTACTAAACCACTTTCAAATGTTAGAAAGTAACCTAATTAATACCACAAGAGTTACAAATGGAAGAAAAAATAATTTAGTGAAAAAATGCAACAATAAAATTAAATACGTAACCAAATCCAACAAAAATAGTTTTCTCACAACACACAACATATGAGGAACAAGAAAAATAATTAATTCTAGAAAACTAATGAAATGGTTACTAATGGAATCACCTACCGAAACTGTCAAAACCCTCAAATCATGGTATGAAACTTCAACTGTGCAACTGACATACCACAAGGAAGATAAACCAACCTAAAACCGCAATATTTCACCCAAAATATAAGAATTTAAATCCCTGGTATGAACCCTAAACTCTGGACATTTTAGAACTCAAGAAAGGGTGAAAAAACCCTCAGGGAAGAAATCAAAGAGAGAAACACTTACTGGAAGAAAAATTGAATAAAACGACCCAAATACACCAGTAGATGAATTTCCAAACAACCAAAAATGAAAGTGAGGTTAGAATAAGGATGAGGAGATCATGTGAGAACTGAAATGGAGGGAAAAGAGTAAAAAATTAAAAATTTATAGAAGAATAATTCAACTATTCAAATATTGATGATTTGAGAAATTCAGAGATTTTTTCCCCTAATTTGTGAGAATATGAGCTCCAAAGAGGAGGAGGAGAGCATGGGAGTGCTACTTGGGTATGTGAGATTGGGTGAGATATGAAATCACCAGTAAAAATAAAACATTGAATGAGATATTAATTAATTAAAAAAATTAATGAAGGAAATGAGATTTCGGGCTAGCCCAACACCTTAATAAAAAACCCAAATCCATCATTATTATGGATTCCTATGGGTTGAAAACAGATATGGTGGTTTTAATATACCAAGGGATTCCAATTGGGAAGTAAAATGGGTGTAAAATGTTTAAAAACGAATGAGTTATAAAAGAAATAATTATTTTTAATCTGGAAATTAGATCACGGTTTGGCCCAAATTTTGAAAACCCACCATTTCCACCAAAATGCATGGGAAGCCCCAAAACAAAGCAATAATGGAAATAAAATTAAAAATACCATTAAAATAAGTCATTTATGTGACATGGATGCTTCTTTTCACCTAACATAGTTTCTCTTATTCACTTATCTATCCATTTTTACCCCATGTTGTCACATGTTCTTATATTCCCCATGCTCCAACCGCTCATCTGACCACAATTACGATTCATTTGATGCTCCAATGCAACTAACATGATAAACTATGGCTAGTTATTGAGTAAACTTTGTGTGTGTTATTTCTTTTTTCAATAGTTTTCAATGAATTAATAGAATTGTTTTTGTGGATATATTTAAGTATATGTAAATAATAATAATTATAGTTAATAGGATAGAAAACATGGAATCTTTTAGAAGAATTCAATCTTGTGGAAGAAGAGATTATTTTACCAGGTTATTTGTGACAAATATTTTAAGAATTATGGGATTATTTATTTTGGATTATTTGGATAAAAAAAATTTATTGGAGTTAAAATATCATTTGAATATTTAGGTAGCTTCATCCATATGTATTGGAAAACATTTTAATGATAATATGAATTTGAAGGAAGTAACCATGATAAGCACAAAATAAGTAGATAATGTAGGAAATTCAATATAGGAAAATATATTACATGAAGAATGTGATGGTATGAAAAATTTTGTGCTTGCATAAATTTAATGGAACACAAGTGTTGTGGCAGTTCGTGTTTAAGAAGTATATATGATAGAGGAAGTGATTTAATTCTGTCAATGCAATGTGAAGTCTTCTTCCGAAGTTAAAATATCATGATATTAGTTATCTTGATTTTTTAAATTTGATTTTGGATGAATTTTCAAAGAATAATGATGGTATAAAAGATAATACGATGATGTTGAAGATATTATTTGAAAATGTACAGAATCACATATATGAATATGCATAGGTGCTCTATGTAGGGAAATATTTTATTCCTGGGATTTACTATGTAGAGGAATCTTCATACTCTAATAGGATTCTATGTGTGTGAGTATAAACATATGAGTTTTCCCTATGTAAGTGAATCCACATACCCAAATGTACAAATTTTCCTTCGATTCCGTAGAATCATATAAGCATGTATGCGAACTCAACATAGTGGGGAATGATCCATGTATTTGAATTCATGCAGATACATGTAAGTGAATTTCTATATATGGTAATTGAAAATGTATCCAAAAATTCTATGAATTTTTATTTGGATACATGATGGGTCGTGTAGGACAATAATACATGTATATAATTGCATATTTCTGAAAAAATGCAAACAATGTAAGAAAAGTCGTGTAGGAGATTCACGTAGGCATTTTAGTATGACATAAAAGATTATATCCATATGTATTAGTTGATATCCCCAGAATATGAAAATTTGGAAGATAATTTTAGATGATACAAGGTGATCAGTGCTTCAGTGATACTTATACCATGATATAGTTATCATGAAAATTGGTACTTATATATGTTTGGACCAAGGAAGATATTCCTGTATCAAAAATATTGTCCCCTTTGGCCTATTAGTCCTTCATGGTTCTAATTCCCTTGGACATAGATTGTTAGATCTCTCACCCTTGGATTTAAATTTTCTTATTGATGGGGAGGGGTATATAATTTATTTATATACAAAAAAACCCCTCAAAGATATAATATTGAATAAATACACTCTATGGACATGTCGTGAAACCTGATGGAAATTATTAGCATTGTTAAACCCATTTCAGAGGGCACCCAGGGCATGTGATTCATTCAGGTGGGACCTAAAATATCCCCCTCATCACTTTCCATTAGGACACAAGGTTTTCCCTACCTCTGATAGCACTTTTTAGGACCAAGTCATCATACCCTCCATAAAAACTATTTTCACCTTAGGCTATGATTTCTTAAATAAGTTTCATCCATTGGGATCATATTGTTAGATATCTAGCCCATATATTTAAATGTACTTGTTTATGGGGATCAGATACAAGGTAATTATGTTGATTCCCAAATCCCTTCCAAACACTGATGTAGGAATCAGAGGAAAGTGTGAAGGAATTACACCCTATGTTCACACCATGATACCATACTGTTATGAAGCAGGGATGTTATAACCATGTCATAGGGCTCCATGGGCATGAGAAAAAATCATATGGGACCCACAATATCATGATATTGTTATCATGGTATTTGAAAACATGCATGTAAAAGAGAAGAATGGGTTTTAATTCAATGATAAAATGGTGTTTTTTACCATTGCAAGGCATTAAATCTTGTTGTAATCCTTTTAGAATGAGTGTAATCCAACTAGGATAGGAATTTTTGGGATGACTATAGATATATGATAAAATAGGATATCAAAATCGAAAGCGATGTATGATTTCATGCACATGTATTTTTAAAATATTTTAGATCAATATAATTAGTGGAGAAATCATGAAAAAAGAATTCAAATATCAGATCATAATTAAAAGTTCAAGTCTTATGGAAAGAAGAATGTGTATTTTAAGGAATGAAATTAATTAAAGAGTTCACAATATTTCTATATATTGGTGAAATAAAATAAATGACTAACAAATTCTTTTGTTGTGTCTTTAAGTAATATTTGAAATATATTAAATAAAGGAATGATAGATAATTGTGGATCTTATTGAGGACAATGATGTTATTATATAAGGTTTTGGAATTATTGATAATCCTAGAAATTAAAAATAACGAGTTCACTTTTTATTTTATGAAATAAAATGTAAGAGAAGAAACTAGGAGATGGTAACTCGTGTTTCACATTTTATTATATATATTCTTCAAGGCAATTGATAAAATACAAAGAACATTAGAAGCAGGTTCAAAATTTTGATTTAAGAGAGAATATTTTTTTTCAAGAAGGATATTTGAATCAATTATACATTCCATAAATTCATTTAGTTGAATATTAGATGGAAGAACCAGTACATGTTGTATACATTAAAGAAGAATAAGAGAACAATGTTTCATACAATTTTTTTCATTAGAATATGAATTATAATTGGTGCGTTGTCCATGTGGTTCATAAGAAGATGAAAATACTATTAATTCATGTTTTCCTAGATTTAAGAGATTTCTTGAAGAAAGTTTAGAAGAAGATGAGAAAGAGAAGATGTATTGCACCAATATAACAAAATATAATTCCATATTTCTTCTATTATTTATAAGAAGGTTGTGTGAACCCTTATTCATACTTGGGGAAAATAAAATAAGTTCATGGATCATTATTATGTGAGTAAGAGAATAAGAGGACAAGAACGTTATAGAACTGTGACATTCAATAATACTCTCAACAATCAGTGGACTACATTAGTTTTTTAATGAAATTTTATAAGGTCTTCACTATCTACACTGGTAGAATAAATACCTAGTCCAGAGCAACAGTTTGACTAGGTCACCACCAGTCAAGGGAATCAGGATTGTTTTATATACCCCTCATAAATTATAACCAACCACACATAGATTCTAGATTGTTTCCATGAAAATACACTATTATTTGTTCCATATTATAATAAATAATATATTCATTGGTCAACACCATACATAGCAAGGCCCGATTACCCTTATTGACTGTTGAACCTTGTAAAAACATCCTATGTCATCCATTGCTTAATTTCATATTATTTTATATTAAAAATATGATAAAACAAGATAATCAAGATCCTAAAAGGCCTAAGTGGTAAAAAGATAGAAAAATTTAAAGTGAAAAGTACCCAAAACCAATTCACCCCTAGTGTTTACAATATCTCAAAGTAGTCCTAAAAATTCATATCAATGGGATTTTCGCCTATATTTGTTTATTTACATTGAAAGTTGTTTTTATATGATGTTTTTATCTTATTTCATGTATTAACAATGATTTGTGACTTTGGTGAAGATTATTCTTTGTTAGATAAATATTATATCACTAAAAAAATCCATGATTAACATGAGAATGTATGAAAAGAGGAAGTCCATATAGATATCACTATTGAGGGAAGGGAACGAAAATTTAGTTTTCCCTTTCCATGAAAACAAGGAGGATAGATCTGGATTAGAATGTGATGAATGGGTGGTTTAAATTACCACCAAGTAGAATGAAAACAATCCCACCTCATGTTGATCAGCTAAGTCAAGTGATTATAAGGATTATGAAAATTCTTGTAAAAATTTTCCATAGGAAGATATACCAAGTGTAAGTGATCATACATTTTTCTTATTAAAATGATATATATTTTAAAAAATTAAAATATGTGTTTCACTCAATTATAGAAGGAAAATTTTCTTTTATTTTTGGGGTTGTTTAATGTTAGGGGAATGAGGTCAGTCATCTTTAAGGTAATAGTTATAACATTATATAGGCTATATAAGAAAAGGTACTAGAATCTATAATGATATCTAAATACACTCCTTCCTTTGAAAAAGAAATATATGTCTCGAAATAAGATCCTCCAAATTTTAAATATATATAGATTAAAGAATTTGATGAAAAGGAATAGTTCACGGAGACTCTTGAAGAGAATATATATGCACTAGAATCCTTTCCGAAAATCAAAATTGTTCATAATAATCCACATTTTGGAGTAAAGTCAAAGTTGATCAATGAACCTGACACCTTTCTTCCTGAAATAAATAACATTCATGGTGAATAATTTAAATAATAAATAGGAATTGGGAAGAGAATTTGATTATGATTGAAGATCAGAAGAAAACCCTTAATATGAGATGTATATAATTGGATGTTGAATTGGGAAATAAAGATAGGATACATATTAATTATTTATAAAATAACGATAAAGTAAATATTTCCACAAAAATGTTCCTTAAATTATTGTATTGATGAATTATATCTCTCATATGGATAGAAGATGTAACATCCCCATTAAATAAATAATATGAAATTTTAATATTTGTTAATATTCTTGAATTAAATATTAATTTTACTTTAATGTGGATTCCATGTCTGATAGCGTACTCAACACACTACAACAGGTTTCACTGAAATCTTATGTTGTATACAACGTTGAGTTATTCTAAAAAATAATATAATATTATTATTATTTTCAATGGTAGTTAATGCATATATGTTGTATTGGAAGGAATAAATATAACTAACTAAAATATAATTATACATGCTTGATAAATGTCTTTAGATTTATCCAATAAATTTTAGTGGCTTAAAATAAAGAAGAATCTTATTTTAAGGATGAAATACACTAATATTCTTTAAAAGGTTGGTTTACCACCTTCTGATGGAGAACACTTATTAAATATAGTTTTTGTACCTTTAATAAGTTCTATTTGACAAAATAAAATTCTTTTTTAGAATCAGGACATCAAAATTTACTTTGGGTGAATTTTTTGTATTTTCCTAATAAAATTCATTTTTTAATGAATAGTGAAAAATACGGTATTTTAATTCAATATTGTCTTTTCATATAATTTATTTATATATTTATATGGTTATTTTATTTGTTTTTAAACTGTAATTGGATATTTTTTACCCTATAATACAATTTTGGTCATCTGAAGTAATTTCACTCTTAAATTGGACAGAGACACATGTCTACCTTTTTATAGTTTTTACCTCTTAAAAACATGATTTTTGGTTTTGAAAAAGAGAATTAATTTTAAATTAATTAAATAAAATTCTATTTCTTGAATTTTGTAAAATATAAATCATTTTTTAATTCATAATATCATAATTATATTAGGATGAAGTTTTGGTATTTTTTTGAAAACCATCAATTTTTGATGAATAGTAAAAAATACTACATAGTAGTTAAAAACCAAATTTATCATTTAAATGAAATGTTACCACTTATGTGAATTGAATTTTAAAAATATGACATATATGGTTGTAATAAGGGTGAAAAATTTTGTCTAATAGGATCAAAATAATTTTTGTTAAATAGTAACTTTTGATGTTTGTTTACCGCTGTTATTGGTAAACAGGGTAATTCTAGGTAAAAATAATATTATAATTATTTAAAATTATCTTAAAACTTGTCCTAACATTATTGGATGAGTCTTGGACGACCAAGAAAATCATTGGGTGGAAATTTTGGCCTTTTAAGGCCACTAGGGTGGGATAATGACATTAATAATATTTTGTTTAAAATAAAAATAAAAATATCATAAACATGAATCTTTTTTACTAAAATAATTTTAATGTGGGTTTTTATAATTGATATATTTGACTATATATAGTAATTTTAAATCTAAAATGATTTCCCATACAATGGAATTTTATTTATAATTTTTAGAAATTAAATATATAATATTATTTATGACACAATGATGGTGCAGTGATTACCTTATTAATAAATTATTTAAATTAACGATATTATAAATGTTAAAATAAATTTATTTTGTAACTTTTTATTCCATACATGAATTTTAGGGATGATTATGACATGTTATATTTAAATTAATGATGTTTTTTTTGAAATAATCAAGTTGTTTTGGATTTTTTAAAAATCATGATATGAATAGCATATAAATTGACATAAATGAGTTAAAAAAATACTTTTTTATTAAATGATTTAAATGTCCTAAAAATATGTGATTCTTCCAAATGAATTATATAAGGTTGAAAATTTCATTAATGAACCAATTGAGGTTATTTTTGGAATTTTATGGTAACTATATTAACCATATAGTTTGAATATACAAGAAGGCATTGTAAGAGGTAAATTAGCTAACTAAGGGTCAAAGCTAAATGATAGGGTTATAAATGAAACAAAAACTTGTATAAAACCCATTTGATTAGAGGATTTCAAAAAATAGTCATATTATCTTAGAATTTAAATAGTTATGGATCTTTTTAAACATAAAATCCTTTTATAATAAAATAATACTTTCAAACATTCATAAAGAGCCCCTCCTCCCCCTTCCGAAAGGCCATCACCTCGAATCCTTTCTCGCACCTCTCTAGCCCCCATGGATCATCCAACCTCCTCCAAAATAAGCTCCCAACAACCCTCCTTTCCGAATATAATCCTTCCCCTTGGAAGAAGGAAATTCAAAAAAACTTTTTGGTTCAAACCAAAGGGAGTTACCTGATTTAAAGGTAACGTTTCCTCTCAAGTTATTTTCATTTATTTTCCTTCTCCACTATCGATTCCCTTTTTATTATTTTCTTACATAGAAAAAATAGTTTCCTAAATATAATTTGATTTTTATGATATGTATTATAACTACACTTACACACACCTCCATCTAATGGGTAAGAACATGTTGTTTCTCTGTACGACGAACTATTGCCTCACAAAATGATGATTGTTCGGTTTTTCTCTAACACCTCTCATGGTGGCCATTAGGATAGAACTATATTTATATGTGATATATATTATATTTATATTTTCTATATTATTTTTTATTTTTCATTTACATCATACCATTATTCTTCCCATAATGCGTAAATATGATAATTTCATTTGAGAAAGTGCAGACTACAACCCCCTCAAAGTGATATGACTCATTCATGCTATACATGGAAGGTATAAATGATGGAATTTGTGAAATTATGTAACATAAATAACATATATATTATAATATAACTATAAAATACCTATTTATCATTCAGTTTTCATTCCATTAAAAATAAAAAAGAAATGAAAGTAGCATTGATGCGTACGTATGACTTACCATCTCCATGAGCGGTGCATTTCATTTTCCTATATCCAAATGTTATATAATATTATAAATATATATATTATGGATATAAATAAATATATACTATATGTATATGATATTTAAATCATGAATAAAATTATGGAGATAAGTGACTTTTGACCCCATGGACAATTTGTAACTATAACAACTTCATTTTTGACTCAAGTACCAAATATCCATAAAACAACCTATATTAACTTAAATAATTATGTAATGTTTATAACATAAAAATATGTGATATAAAAGGAATAATAAAATTTAAATAAAGTTCTTAATCAAGTAGAAATTAACTTAAGTATATTATTCAGGGAGATAAAGAATTAACAAGACAAGTCAGACGCAAGGTAAAGGATTTCATCTCAATATTCTTTTATTGATGACTATTTTGATTTATACACATGTTTATTTTATATTTTGTATAAACCTAATTTAATTTTAATTTCATTCAAAGGAAATATTTTTTTTCTACATTTCCTTTAACTAAACGACAAAGGGAATGTTTCTTTTTAACATACGCGGTGACAACAACCTTTTCGCCACCACGAGAATTATTTGATATTTGGCCTCCTTAACAAGATGTAATGTTTTTGAAAGGAATATAAATACCACATACCCTTTTTAAATATTTTTTATTGTAAATGGTTTTTATAATGGATTTATTATGTCAATATATTGAAATGATATATTGTGATTGTAATGTGGAGATGTTATCTTACCTTTATGCTTGTTTTATGTGTTGTGAATATGTTTCTTGGAAATTTTTTACGTATACGGGTGGTTCCGTGATAATCCTAGGGTAGGTGAGCCCGAGATAGATCTAAAATGAATTGGGTAATGTGACAGAGGTAAATGTTAATGTTTCTCATAACAGTTTTATGGAATATATTGTGATGGGTATTCCATACATAACTCCCTCTATAGCAATGAAAGATACAGCGTAGGTATGTTATGGATGCCACAAGTTACATTTATGATTTATGATTTTGGTGTGTTATTCATAAATCTTATGATTTCATGAGGAATGTTAAAGAGCATATGTTTTGTATGTATTGATGGACTAATGTTTTCTTTCGTTATTTTATAACCCTTATAGGTCTTTTTATGCTCATCCCATGTTTTAAAAATATTTTTCAAAGGGTATAAGGAAAGGTAAGAAAAAGGAAGAATTCAAGAATATTTATATCAATAAAAGAACTCCCTTTTTATTTTAGAGTTTTTATTTTATGAAAAAATGGATACTGATTATAAGTGTCTACTTTGTTATTTGTTTGAGATGTAATGTAATAGTTACAACCTAATTTTCTAACTCTCTAAACCTAAAAAGATCCTCATTGTGAATTATTAACATAAATACAATATTATGAAATGTTTAAGGTCAAGGCCTTATAGTTGGAATCAGAGGTTGGTTTAGAAAACATTAAGAGTTAGTATATTGATAAATTAATGTCCATAAATTAATTTATAGTATGATTGAAATGATATAGCATTTACAAATTATTATGTTGCTTCACCTAAGATATTTCAGCATTCAGAATGGTTTTCCACAGAGGAAACATGGAAGCTATGATGGGATGAAATGAGGAGGAAAAACCCTTTCAAATTAGCAACATGAGATGGTCATAATTGGAACTGAACAGTTTGTTGAAGTGATGTCTCAGTTGACTCAGGCAATAAATGGTGGTGGTGATCATGCATGATATCAAAAAGATCAACAATATAGGAACATGTCTATTGTAGATCATTTCACGAGGCAATATCCCCCACAATTCATAGGATCATCTACCAATGTGCTAGCATAATTGTGGATTAAATTACTGGAGAAGATTTTTGTTGTAATGGGGTGTTTAGAACATCAAAAGATTAGTCTTTCTGTTTACTATTTTGATGGTGGAGCTGATCAGTGGTGGTCGTTGGTTAAAAATATCAGTGATAATGAGTAGATTGATCATATTGATTGGGATGAATTCAAATGTATGTTTCTTGATAAATGTTTTCCTAAGGTGGTTCAACTTATTATGGAAAAAAATTCCAAGAATTGAGATAGGAGGATGAATCATTGGCTACTTATGAAGAAACATTCACTCGATGGGCAAGGTATACTCTAAATTTCATTTGTGATCTTGATTATAAAATCAATTGTTTTTACTAAAGATTTAAGCCAAATTATTATGGGGATCTAGATTATCATGAGTTCAAAAGTTATGAAAAACTTGTTTGATGTGCGGATAAGGTGGAAATGGAGTTTTCTGATGATCAAGTGTTATTTAAAAAACAACAGAATAAGAGGTCTAGGTGGCAGATTAAAGGTAACAACTCTTTAAAAAAGTATGATGGTAAGAAACATAAGTTTACAGTTTATAAGAATTGTGGTAAAAAGCACATTGGGGAATGCCTTTTGAATTCTGGTAAGTGCTAATGATGTTGTAAAATGGGACATAAGGCTCATAATTGCACTGAAAAGAACGGGTTAATGGTAATAAAAATATATAATTTATAGTAAAAAAATGTTTTCAGTGAAATGAAATGGTTCATTATGCAAATGTGTGTCCAACGAAGAACTCAACTTAGGGAAAGTAGTTAGACTATAATCCAAAAGTGGTGGTTAAATCCTTTTCAACTACTTTAGAAGATGTTGGGCCTTCAAATGAAGTAGTATCAGGTACAATATTTGTTTATTCATATTATGCCAATGTGTTATTTCATTCAGGGTCTACACATTCTTTCATTTCTGAAAAATTTTCTAGTAAACTGGGAATCCAAACTGAAGATGTGAATCCTAAACATATTATAAAAACACCGGGAGGAAATGTTAAGGAAAAAATAAATTATAAGAACCTTTCTGTCCTAGTGTGCAGACAGAATCTACCTGCAAACCTTATTGTTTTTCCTCTAGTAGAGTTTGATGTTATTTTTGGTATGGATTGGATTTCTGTTTATCAGGATAAGATTAACTGCAGAACTAAAGAGGATTATTTTAAAAAATAATTTCAGTTTGTGTATAAGAATGAAACCTTACTTCTGATAACATATCAATAAGATATGAAACTAGTAAATTAGGGAAATGAATGTTACGTTTCACATATTGTTGAAAACAGAGGAACTATTCAGATTAATGATATGCCAGTGGTAAATGAGTATCTTGATTTTTTTCCTGATGATTTGAATGGTATAAGACCTGATTGCGGAGTTGAATTTACTGTTGACTTGGTTCTTGATGCTAAGCTAGTTTCAAAACCCCTTTATCGAATGGATCAAATTGAACTTTTAGAGTGAAAGAAGCAATTATAGGGATTATTAGATAAAGGTTTCATTCGACCAAGAACATCACCATGGGGTGTTATTTTCTTGTTTTTTAAAAATAAATATGGTTCAATGAGACTTGCAGCTAATCATTTTTTTTTCATTTTCAAATGGCCGGTTTAAGGGTTGACGGTACCCATTACAGAATTCACTATTTCCACCTCACCATTTCATAACAACAAGAGAACATTCAAAATTCAAATTTCAAAAACAAAGATCAACAAGAAAGCAGTCCTCGCCGTGCACCTTCCATCGCACCACACACCTAATCATCCAAATTCAAATTTCAAATTTCAATATCCAAAAACTAAATCACTTTCCACGCGCCTCAGCATTGGTCTGAGAGCCCATCAACAAACGTCACCATCATTTCAAGTCACCGACGAGAACAGCAGACCTCGCCGTCATCAGAGCATCCTGCTCAGATTGGACGAACACCTTCATCACGTCCCACCATAGATTCCAACCGCCATCACCGGTGACTGTCATACCATCACCGATGAAAGAAAACACCATCAAGACCGAAAGTAGAGTACAAAACTTCCCATTGTCCCACGGATTCAGCCGACCCCTGGTACTGGACCATCGGAGTAGACAGGGGCTACGAACCCCGTCTCCAAAGCAGATCAAATTGAAAATAGATCCAAACCATGAATTGAAAGCGATCAACAATATAAAAAACAAGGAAACCAGAACCCACAACTTCATATCTAGGGAAACCAACACCAGATCACCTGATTCCCAAAACCAATGCATCTCAAGAAAGATTGAGACCACCAATAACAAACCAGTAGAAGAGACCCAAATCAGGGAGACCAGTTGCCGCTGAAGATTCAACCATAGAAGAAAAAGGAAAGACGCCAATGCTCTCACTAGATACCCGAAATCCCATAGACCACTGAAGCATGAAAATGTTCGCGAACTTGCACCGCTCTGCCGAAAGAGCCATATCTGGTTGTGCAGGAGTCGAGCGAAGGCCAGGCCAGAAACGATGCAACACCGTCTGTGAAACCATCGATACCACTGCAACGAAGAAAACCAACCCATCCAGCCAAGAGTGAAGGGAGATGTCGCATCTACCCGTAGTAAAGAAAGCGGCGGCAATGAGAAGGAGGAGAGAACCCTAGCTGAGCCCTTTACGAGCGCATCCAATTATACTTTGCATTGATTATAGAGCCTTGAATGACATCACTGCTAAGAACAATAATAATTTTCCTCATATCAATGATTTATTTGATCAGCTCTAGGAAACTCAGTATTTTTTAAAGATTGACTTGAGGTTGGGGTACCATCAGTTTAAAGTAAAGGAAGAAGACATTCCGAAGACCATGTTTCATACTAGATATGTCCATTATGAATTTTTAGTTATGCCTTTTGGGTTAACCAATGCACCTGTTGTATTTGTGGATCTTATGAATAGAATATTCCATGAGTTCATGGATAAGTTTGGGGTTGTGTTTATTGATGATACATTGGTTTATTCTAAAGGTAATGTTGACTGTTAATGTAATTTGATGGTTTTATTAAAAACATTAAAAGAAAATAAACTGTATAGAAAATTCAGAAAGTGTGAGTTTTGGTTAAAACAAATTACAATCCTTGGTCACATTGTTTTTAAAGATGGAATGACTGTTGAACCTGCTAAAACAAAAGTTGTTGAAGAATGGCCAAGACCCAAAAATATAACCACGATCCATTTTTTTCTTGGTTTAGCAGTCTATTACCGAATTTTTGTTGAAAATGATTCCCAGTTATCTAGCCCACTGACTAAGTTAACTCGATAAGGTGTTAAATTTATCAAAACAAAATAATGTGATGAATGATTTCAGGAAATGAAAAGATAATTGGTGAATAATCTAGATTTGGAACTGCCTTCTAGAAATGGTGAATTTTTCATCTATAGTGATGCTTCATTGAAAGGACTTGGTTGTGTCCTTATGTATAATGATCTGGTAATTACTTACGATTCACGTCAATTGAATACTCATGAGTTAAATTACCATACACATGATTTGGAATTAGCTACTCTGGTTTTTGCTTTAAAATTTTGGAGGCATTATTTGGGTGGCGTAAAGTGTAAAATATATACTGATAAAAAAAGTATCAAGTATATATTCACTCAGAAGGAATTAAAATAGATAAAGAGGAGATTGATAGAATTAATCAAGGATTATGATTTCACAATTCATTACCATCTAGGAAATGAAAATAAAGTGGAAGAAGCTTTGATTCAAAAATTTAATGCTACATTAACTATGTTGCATTTGGAACAAGATCCTTTGATTAGTGATTTGATGAACATTGTCATAGAAGTTGTTGGTGTAATAGATTCCAATGTTTTGTTTCTGGTTTCAGTACAATCATCCCTAACAGACAGAATAAAGAAAGCATAGAAAGATGATAGTGAGTTACCGAAAAAGGTAGAATTGGTTTAGAAGGGTAAGTTACCTAAGTTTATCATTGATAAAAACTATGTTTTGAGGTTTGGGAAGAGATTATGTGTTCCTTGTGATTAACAGTTGAAGAAAGGGTTATTATGTGAAGCTCATATTTCTCCACTTTAAATTCATCCTGGTTGTACTAAGATGTACATAGATCTTCAGTTGTATTAATCATGGGATGGAATGAAAAGAGATATTGCTGACTTTACTGTGAAGTGTTTAACTTGTCAATAGGTTAAAGCAGAGCAACAATTACCAAAATGGATTATTCACCCTTTACCAGTGGCATAGTGGAAATGGGAAAATGTGTCTGTGGATTTCATATACAGATTACCAATGACTTATTGAGGTAACAATATAATATGGGTTATTATTGATCAATTAACTAAATCTTCTCATTTTCATCCTATTCAAGATACACTGTTTCTAAATTAACCTTCTAGATTGTATATTAAATATATAGTCAAGTTACATGGAGTTCCCCTTCTCCATTGTATCTGATCATGATCTCAGGTTCACTTCTAACTTTTGGAAAGGCCTTAAAAAGTTATTGAGTACTGAATTAAATTTTATTACAACTTTTCATCTGCAGTCACATTGGCAGTCAGAATGAACAATTCATACATTGGAAGATATGATATGTTCTTCTTCAATAACAGTTTTAATTCCAGTATATAAATGGCTCTATTTGATACATTATATGGGAAGCGGTGTCGAAATATATCTTTTTGGGATAGATTAGGTGAAAAGAAGTTGATGGGACCAGAATTGGTAGAAGAGATGGTAGAAAATGTTAAGTTGATTCAGAAGCACATGAGAAACTCATAGAGAAGGAAAAAAATGTATGCGGATAACAATACGAAGGATATTTCTTTTGAGGTCGGTGATCAAGTCATTCTCAAAGTTTCTCCATGGAAAAGTGTGATGTGTTTTGCTAAGAAGTGAAAACTGAGTCTGAGGTTCATTGGACCCTATAAAATCCTAGAGAAAGTAAGATCAGTTTCCTACTGATTTGGTTTAACAAAAATTTTATCTCAGATACACAATGTTTTTCATGATTCAACATTGTGCAGTATATGTCGGTTCCATCTCATGTTTTGAGTCTAGAGGTAGTTCTATTGGAAGACAGTCTTTCTTATAAGGAACAACCACTCCAGATTCATGAATGAAGAGAGAAAGTGTTGCAGAATAAGGTAATTGTTTAGGTAATGGGTTTTTGGAAAACCCATATTGTTTAAGAGGAAACATGGGAATCTAAAAATACTATAAGGGATAAATACCACCATTTATTTGATAAGTGAATATAATTGTGGGGATGCAATTCCCAAAAGGGGGAAGGATGTAACATCCTAGGGAAATAAAGAATATGACATTATCATATTTATTAATATTCATGAATTAAATATTATTTTTAGTTTAAAGTTATTTTATGTCTGATAGCATACTCCAAACGCAACAACGTATTTCTCTGAAATCTTACGTTGCACACAATGTTGAGTTATACTGAAAAAAATATAATATTGTTATTATTTTAAATGGTAGTTAATGCATAGTTTTTGTATTATAGAGAAAGAAAAAAACTAACTAAAATATAATTATACATGTTTGATAAATGTCTTTGCATTTATCCAATAAATTTTAGAGGCTTAAAATAAGAAAGAATTTGATTTTAAGCATTAAATACTCTAATATTCTTTAAAAGGTCATTTTACCGCCTTTTGATGGAGAACACTTTTTAAATCTAGTTTATATCACTTTTATATGTTCAATTTGACAAAATATAATTCTTCTTTAGAATCGGGATGCCAAAATTTACTTTGGGTAAATTTTTGGTATTTTTCTGATAAAATTCATTTTTAATGAATAGTGAAAAATACCACATTTTAATTCAAAACATCCTTTTCATCTAATTTATTTATATTGGTATATTGTTCTTTTATTTGGTTTTAAATTTTAATTGGATTATATTTTTACTATTTAATCCAATTTTGGCCCTCATAAGTAATTTCACTCTTAAATTTGACATAAACACATGTCAATCTTTTGATAGTTTTTTACTTTTTAAAAACACGCACTCTGGTTTTAACAATAGAAAGAATTTTAATTAATTAATGAAACTTCTATGGTTTTAATTTGGGAAAATATAAATCATTTTTTTAGTTGTAATATCAATATTATCTTAGGGTGAAGTTTTGTTATTTTTCAAAAGACCGTTATTTTTTTATGATTAGTGAAAAATATTACACTGTAATTAAAAACCAAATTTTTCATTTAAATGAACTTTTCCCGCTTCTATGAATTTAATTTAAAAAATATGACAAACATTGTTATAATAAGGGTAAAGAATGTGGCCTAATAGTATCAATGTACTTCTGGGTGAATAGTATCTTTTGATGTTTATTTACCGTGGTTAAAGGTAAATAGGGTAATTCAAGGTAAAAAGAATATTATACTAATATAAAATTACATTAAAACTTTTCCTTACCTTATTTAATGAGTAATGCCCTACCACAAATGTACTTTGGTGGAAATTTTGTCCTTTCAAATCCACTTGGTTAAGATAATGACATTAATAACCTTTTATTTAAAGTAAAAATAAAAATATCATAAACATTAATCTTTTTACTAAAATAATTTTAAATTGGGGATTTTTCAATTGATATATTTTACTATAAATATTAATTAGAAACCTAAAAATATTTCCCATATCATGGTATTTTATTTATTGTTTTTAGATATTAAATAAATAAATTTATTTATAACGTAATGGTGATGTAGTGATTACCTTATTAATGAATGAATTAAATAAATGATAGTATAAATGTTAAAATAAATTTATTTTGAAACTCTATATGCCAAACTAGATTTTTATGGATGATAATGAATTTTTATATTTTAATTAATGAATTATTTTTTTAAAGAATCATGTTTTTTTTTGGATTTTTTAAAAGTCATGATATGAATAGTATATAAATTGACATAAATGAGTTTTTAAAACAAATAATTTTTTATTAAATTCTTGAAGTGTCCAAAAAATATAATATTAGTCCAGATGAATTAGATAAGGTTTAAACGTTCATTAATGAATCAATTGAGGTTCTATTGTAATTTTATGGTTACTATATTAACCATATATTTTGAATATACAAGAAGACATGGTAAGAGTTAAATTAGTTAACTATGGGATAAAGCTAAATGATAAGGTTAAAAATGATACCAAAACTTATCTAAAACCTTTTGGTTGAGACTATTTCATACAATAGTTATCTTATCTTCTAATTTAATGAGTTATGGACCTTTTTAAACTGAATATAATTTTATTATAGAATAATACATTCAAATTTTCTTAAAGAGCCCCTCCTCCCTCTTATAAAATATCATCATTTATAACCATTACTCACACCTCTCAACCCCCCATGGCCTATCCAAACTCTTACCAAATAATCTCCCAACATCCCTACCTTCATACTAAAATCTTCACCTTAGGAAGAAATCAATTCAAGAAATCATTTTGGTTCAAACCAAAGGGAGTTACCTGATTTAAAGGTACTATCTCCTATCATGTTCTTTTCTTTTATTTTCCTTATCCACTCCCTATGATCTTCTAATTATTTTTTACATAAAAACACTAGTATCCTCAATATAATAGGATGTTTTAATGAGAATAATTCTAACTACACTTACACACACCTCCATCTAATGGGTACTAACATACTTTTTCTGTGTACGGTGAACTACTGCCTCACAAAATGACGATTGTTTGATTTCTCCCTACAACCTCTCATGGTGGACATTATGATTGAACTATATTAATATGGGATATATATTTTATTTATATTGTCTCTATTATTATGTATTTTTCATTTACATCATACCTTTATGCTTTTCATAACGTGTAAATACGATAATTTCATTTGAGGAAATGCGAACTACCGCCCCCTCAAAGTGATATAACTAGTTCATGCAATACATGGAATGTATAAAGGACGCAATTAATGAACTTACGTAACATATATATCATATATATTATATTGGAATTATAATATACCTATATCATTTAGTTTTCATTCCATTAAAAATGAAAAATAATGGAAAGTAGCGTTCATACGTACACTACTAGAAATTTATGTTATAGCCATGGACCTATAGCCATGGTTTTATAGGTCTGTGGCTATATCTTGTCTATAGCCATGATTGAATTATAGGGGCATGGATAAAATGTACCCTCTTTTTTTCAAAATTCACTCAGCTCCTCCTCCCTCCTCCCAATACCCTCTACGTGCGACCCTCAGATACCCTGTGACCTTCACAGTGGCTCCCTCCTCTCTGATACCCGCTGACATTCACGACAGTTCCCTCCTCCTAGATACCCTATGCATTTTACCCTATAATCCCTCAACCATCATGGAGGCACCCTCCTCCCTAATACAGTATGTGTGTGACCCTCTGAACCCTTGACCGTCATGGTGGATCCCTCCTCCCTGATACCCTCTGTGTGCGGCCCTCCTTCCCCAACGATGCCCATAGCGACCTCTCCTCTCCACGATCCTCCTCCACTAACTATAACGACCCATAATTTACATACATTTTTATTACTTCAAAATTGAAGCACACTTATTACAACATATAACAAAACCAGAAAGGTCCGTATTGGTATAGAGTCTTTAGAAACTAGGAAACATAAACAACTGGTTCATAAAGCATCTACTTTTCCTCCCATTTATTTCATCATATCTAGAGTCCCTTTTGGCATATCCTACTTAATAACCTTCTTCCTGACCTGGGGAAACAAAACATGCAAAAGGGTGAGCTCAAATGCTCAGTAAGGGTAAACAAAAAAATATCAATCACATCATATACACAAGAACATAACTTTTGGAAATCTTAACCTGCAAAAGAGATCATAATTTCATAACATGGGATAAATCATAGTAGTGAAATGTAATCCCAATAATCATAACTTAAAACATGAAACTTTGTGGAATACACACATAATCATAGAGAATCATTTCTTATTAGTCAAGACTCATTGCCAAGACTATCTTAGTGGACAAAGTCCATTTCTGAACCGAGTTCACTCCTCATTTCATTCCTGTTTCACTGAACCGGTTTAACCTGTCGTTCCAACCATGTCTATCTCATGAGATATAAAATTTTTACCCAATGAATTGGAGGGAGATATAGGTCCCACCCATATCATAATGATACCATTCTTATGTGTGCCACAAAATCATAAATCATACATCATTGCATAACCCATGTAATAAAAATGGGATTCTTAAACAACATGACATCAGAAAACAATTCATATAAGATAAAGGAATTCATAAAAATAATTCCATCACAACATAATCAAATAAATGTAATAATAGGGATAGAAATAGAACCCTATATTATCTTAGATGGAAAATAATTTTGATAAAACACTTGAACTCCATTCTTGAGGAAAATATCTTTTCTACTTCAAATTTTTTTCCTTTCTTAACATGTCATACAATTTTAAACTAAAAATAAGTTGATTAAAAATAAAATTGAAAACGTTTAAAGGAAGATTCTTTGAAATAATGTTTTAAAAATCCATTCATGCCGTATAAGTTAAAAAAAACATTCTTCTCGTACTTTTGCCGGAAAAGTCAAAAAGTACCTTATAGGGTAAATAAAAGAAAGATTCCTTCCATACCATGGGGTAAAAGTCAAAATGGGTAAAAAGGACTTTAAAAATACATGAATACACTTTTCTAAAACATGGACATGGATGATATCAATAACCCCAGTAAATACTTACGAATAAGCAATCTCGGATAAAAATGAGATTTGCAAAAATTATCCCTTACCTTAGATCTGATTTGCTTCGTAAGTGTCTGAACCTCCTGTATAATGATTGAAATAATGTTATTTACTTATTCCATAATCATACTTATTTTTATGATATCATATATGGTCATATTCTCAGCTTCTTATTAGTAATATTTCATTACTACTTGTTATTCGGGTGTTTATTACTTTTTGTTCTTATGCGTGTTTTGTCGAATAAATTATTATTTTTCTTTTTTAGGTTATAGATACCTCATTTACAGAATGGTATTATTGTAATATATATCATATTAATTCATTAAATTCATTTATATAATAATTATGCAATGAAGATCATGTAGAACGAGTCGCATCACATCGTGGAGATGGTATTTCGTACGTACGCACAAGCGATGATATCGTTCCCATGATCGTGGAATTGTATTGGAGTGTATGTATAATATTTCAGAATCAATATCACTTTACAATAATCATATATAGTCATTATTTACACCATTATATCCATCCAAGTAATGAGGTGGTGGAAAATAGATTACACCACGGCGTGGAGACGGTATTCCGTACGTACGCACGCGCGGTGATTTCGTTTTCCGTACGATGGATAGATGGTGAAATAAGGTGGTTTCATACTTATAATAACATATCAGTATATGAGTGATAATTATGTTATTACTTAATAATGAAACAACTAAAGAAGAAGAAGTGGAATAAGAAATAATGTTGAAATAATCGGCAACGGACATTACATCTTCTTTGAAGCGTCTCATTGAGACCTCCTCTTAGGGAAATAAAGTTGGTATTTGAAGATAGCCAGGACCTATAGGATGTTTCTAAGGAAGTGGAGAAGAGAATTTTTCAGGGGTTGGCCAAGCTTTAATGCTCAAAGTGGTGTGAAGAAAAGAGGGAGGAGGTGCCCTTTTATAAGGGAGGAGAGGGACACCTTTGGAATAACTAAAAATATTATTTTATTATAAAGTCATATTCGGTTTTTAATAGCTCCAAATTGATATATTTCTAATCTAAGGTATGTATGGGTCTAAATACTCTCATCCAATAGAATTTAGACATGTTTAGGTCATTATATTAACCTTATCGTTTAGTTTTAACTCTTAGTTAATTAGATTGACATTTACCATGTCACTTTGTATTTATATATTATATAGTTAATAAACTTACCATATACATCCAAGAGACCCCCAAGTGGTGGATTAATGATACACCTATCATCATATAAGTATCTTGGCCGAACATAATATTTTTAGGAATTTAATAACAATTACTAATATAATATTTGTTTTAAAAACTTTTTTATGTCAATTTTGACACTATTTGGTAATTGATTTTTGTGAAAATCATAACAGAATTATTAGTTCGAAAAAAATTAATTAAATCAATACTAACATGTCATATTAACATATAAAATTATTTTAATTCATAAAAAGTCTCAAATTACATTTATTTGGGTATTTATAACATCAATTATGTCAATATTTCATTAATAAGATAATTACTGCATCATCATTGTATCATAAATAAATTATATTATATTAAGTCTAAAAATTACAAATAAAATACCATTATGTTTTAAATCTTTTTTTGTTTATAATTAATATTTATAGTCTAATTTATATTATGTATAACCCTATATTAAAAATGATTTAGTTATTAAACTTTGATTTTAACTATTTTAACCCTTCTTTAAATAAATTGATAATAAATGTCCTAATCTAATCCAAGTGGGCCTAAATGGTCATATTTTATTCATAATGTTGTTTTTAATCGAATTAAACTTATCCAATAGAATTAGGACATGTTTTAGGGTAATAATAATAATACTTTTACCCTTAATTACCCTATTTACTTTTAACCGTGGTAAAAAAAGTAAAAAGTTACTATTCACCAAAAATTATTTTCATCTCATTGAACTACATTTTAGTTCTTTATATTAACCGTGTCTCTCGAATTTTCGAAATTCTACTCACAGAAGCCGTAAAATTAAGTTTTATGAAAAAATCGGTTTTTTTAACTACCATTTAGTGGTTTCACTATTCATCAAAAAATAAAAGTTTCCAGAAAAAATACCAAAAATTAGGCCTAAGCTATATTTGATATTATGAATTAAAAAATGATGTCTATTTTACCAAATTAAAAACATATCAGTTACATTAACAAATTTAAAAATTAATTCCCATCGTCAAAACAAATAGCGTGCTTTTAAGAGATAATACTTATCAAAAGATTGACACTTGTTTATGTCTGGTTTAAATGTGAAATTACATCCAATGAACATAATTGTATTAAATTGTAAAAATATATTCTAAATATACTTTAAAACCACTCAAATTAATAATTTATCAATATTAATTATTTCGATTAAAAAAGTTGTTTTTAATTAAAAATTATTAATTTTCACTATTCATCAGAATATGAAAGTTATCCGAAAAGTACCAAAATTTCACCCTAATTCAATTTCGATATTACGAATCCAAAAATGAAGTCCATTTTGAAAAATAAAATTAAAAAAATTTCAAAAATTGGTTATTACTATTCATAACAGATAGTTTTAATAATATTTTAATAGCATATCGTTGTTTAGTGAGACTCGGTATTGCGTACGACGCAAGCTATCGAGGAAGGTAGCGGTTGCGTGTAAAGCAAGCCAAGCTAGTGTTGTGTGTAGTAAAAGATTCCTTTGATGATTTATATAACATAAAAACAAAATATTTCTCATAAAAGTCTTGGGTGTTACACTAACAGTGCCCCTTGTGACGGTGACCCTCAATATGGTTCCCCTTGCTTCCACTGAATGAGGAAACACCACTACGATCTCTCATATCCAGCCCTCATCCCTTGACGTTGTCACTAAATGTAGGACACCTCAACTCCCCCCACCGATGTTGCTCCTAGGTGGCCTGCCCACCTCCTTAGATGCAGCCCACCCCCTCCCAGTGATCATACTCATCCTTTTTATGAACAATTATGTGTTCATTATTTTGTTAATGGTTATTCATAGCTATTTTTTTAAAGTATATACAATTTTTTTGACATTTCATGAAATTACACCTTTAATATCTCCGGAAAAACTAGTTATTCTTGAATTGAGGTAGGTAGTTTCGTGTATTTACTTTAATTATCATTAAATTTGGTTCTTGGTGTTTTCTAAAAGTTTTTTTATCAAATTAAATCAATATTTAATAGATATAGTGGGTTTTAAAAGTGTTATAATTTTTTTTCTCTTGGAATAGTTGTTTTTAATGGTTTTCTACATTTTAATTAATTGGTTTAAATTACAAACATTTGGGGGAATGCCTATATGTGTTGCTTTGAAATCATTTATATAAAAAAAAGTTATTTTAACCCATTTTTGTATTAGTTATTTTCAAGGATTTTTTGAAATATAATTGGTTAAATGGATTTTAAAATTACTTGAATGATAAGGTAGTTGGGATTACAAATTAATTTAATTGTGGTTTCACATATAATAGTTACAAAGAAGGTGATAAATTAGGTTTTTAAATGTTTTAAATGACTTGGTATTCCAATTTCTTTTCTGAAAAGGAATATTTTCACTTTATATAAGATATTTTTATAACAAGTATCCGACCATTGATTATTCTCATTATTTTGATTATGCATGATTTGAATTGTGGCCCTCAATGAGGGATTTTGTATTCTATTTTTCATATAGATGAAGTGAAAGGGGTTATTTCTTGTGAGGCAATTGGAGTTGGTGGTGAGATGTGATTTATTTAAAAAAAAAATTTATCGATTCTGGTGATGCTTCTGATTTTCCACCTCCACTAAATAGATTTATCATGGAAACTTAGGTAAATAATGGAAGGTCTAGCAGAATGCGATCCTAGCATAGTGTATGTCATCTGGATAGTGCTCTAGGAGATTATCACCCTACCATGGGTATATTTTATATGTGGAGAGACTTGAAAGGGGAAGATGAATGTGATGATCTGATTTCACATAGGGTCCCAATGAGTAATATGATGAACTATGTTAAGTATCACCCTTTTTAAATCCTAATGTGTTTCCCATTATGTCTATAATTCATTGAATATTTATTATAGGATCTCATACCATGCATTGTTTGTATCCCCACTATTACTTCGATTATTTCTTATTATCAATTTCCCATTGATATCTTGGTGCATGTTATGTTTCTATATTCCATTTCAGTTATGGTTTAGGTTTATATTCAAACAGAATTAAAAAATAGTTTTGAAAGTATATTATTAAATAAAATAATGATGTTTTATTTAAAGGTGTGGTTTTGAGATATTGATTTGGAAAAAAGGGAAAATGGGTTAGTTCACTTTTAATGGATTTGAAACTCCTTTTTTCCTTAGTTTGAAATCATTTCATTTTAAAATGAAAATATATGTTTTTTTATAAAATAAGTTACGGAATGTTACACTTTTTCATTACACCCTCTTGTAAAAAACCTAACCACTACATATATTTTAAACTATCATTAATGAAATTTCTTATCAAAGAAATTATACAAACTCCTTAGTGAAATCCTACTAGGTGCAGTTTCTTTTACACTATGCATACAACAATAGGTGTATGAAAATTTCATGTTTACATTCAAGAGCCCCGTTTATGTTTGTTTACATTGGTTAATGTTCGAGTTGGTATGATGATAGATGGTATAGGATGGTATGAGGGATTGTGGGTCATATGGAGGTAGTTAGTAGTGATCCAGGATTGGTCATATTTTTTGATGTTTTTATATAATCCTTGTTGCCCAGATAATTCTTTTAGTTTATTATATACTTCGGATTCTTATTATTACTGTATTATGTGATTATGTGATGATGTGATTTATGTCTTTTTATTATTTATAAAATATTATACTATGTTTGACTGTTTTGTTTATATTGAAACTATTTATTTTGTTCATAGGTGATCGATGTATAGATGATTGATTTTGGATTTATTAGTGGAGTCCTTGATGTGGTTAATCATATTCAGAGAGTGAAAACACTTATGATGGTTATACTTTGATACCCTAACACTTGTCACCGTCCAAGAACAATCAGAGACATTATTTGGGCCTTGTGGAGATCCGGCTTGGGTGACATGTCAGGTGGATCTGGGCTAGTTCATTACAAAATGGTATTATAGGATCCTCTTATTATTTGGAGTTTGTATTACTATAATTAAGATATAATCATCATTAGGAATCAATATTTTGGTCACGAGTAGTTTATTGATCACCACTTTTCATAAAAAAAATTAGTTTTCATTGGTAGTTGTTATTTCAATCATTGGTTTGGATTACAGTTTTAATTATTTTGATATTGATGATTAGATCGTGATTGACTTACATCAGATACTTTGGGGGATTTATTTAGGATTTGGGATGAAAATGGTTGTAACCAAAGTATCATCATCATCTCAAATGGTCTGAAAAAATATATGGAGACTATGCGCGTGGTATCAGAAATTTTTCAGATGCTATTGTATGATTGTTGTATGGTCAGCTAAACCATATGGACATGTCATGCACAACATTGTATCAATTTTGGATTTATTTTTAAAGATACTTTGATTTTGAATAGATCCTAAGGAAATTTTCACCCTGGGAGATAGATAAAAGGAAGTTTTAGTGTTTTTTGGTGTTATTGTAATAGATTTTGTATGTTGTTCCAAATTATGGTTTGCTTATGTTTGTGCTTCAATTTTTTTTGTACAGAAGTACATTTATAGGTTTTGTTTTATTCAAAAACTGATTTTGGGGGCTTATTTTTAAATTATTTTGAATATCATGTATAATTTTTTCAAGAGTAGTAAGGTTTAAAAAGAAATTAGGAAATGATTTAAAATGAAAATACATTTCATGATGATTTTTAATTTAAAACTTTTTCCACGATTAATTTGAAAAGGGGGAACATGAATGTTTTGGATTAAAAAACCATGTTTTATGTTTTTTTTTTACTTCCACATGATTATTTGAAAGTTTTTGGTAACATTATATAATTTTAGAAATGATTTAAAATGAAATTGGATTTCATGATATTTTTTGGTATTATGATGAAATTATTGATGTGTTTTTAAAATAGAGGAGAACTTTATGACGTTTGAGTGAGATTTAATTTTAAATATGTTCATGATTATCAAATCTAGTGTCAATATTTTCTAAAACTCTATAATTTGGAAGTTTTAATTTTACCCTATAAAATAGATTTTTTATTTTTTTAAGTGAGATTATTTTCAATGTTCTTATCTTTTTTAAATGAGTTGTTAAACTTATTTTTAAAATGTGGGGATTCTTAAGAAATATATTTTTACAAGGGGTGTGTAGGGGAGGGGGTAGGGGTGTTCTTTGGATAGGGGGTAGTGGGGGTACAGTGTGAATGGGTAGGGATGAAAGGTAGGGAGGGGTGTGTTAGGGGTAGGTCAGGGTGAAAGGGGGGGAGAGGTGGGACAGGGAGTGTTGGTGCTGGTGCTGGGGCAGGGGGTGTTGGTGTAGGGGAGTGGTGCTGGGGAAGTGGTAAGGGGGTGGGGTTTTGAAGGGTGGGTGGTGTTGGGGAAGGGGGCATGGGGGTGTGCAAGGGAGGGGGTGTGCAGGGGGGAGGGGTGCAAGTGTGTGTGTAGGGGGGAGCGGGCAGGGTGTGCAAGGGGTAGGGGTGTTTCGGGGGAAGGGAGTGAAAGGGGAAGGGGAGGGGTGTAAGGGGTGGGGGGAGGGTGCAGGTGGGGTAAAATAGGTGGTTTGTGGTGTGGGAAGGAGGGAGGGGGTGTCCATGAGGGGGGTGTCCAGGTGGGGGGGGAAGTTATATAGGGTTTAAACCTTTTGACTAACTCAAACTATCTTAATACAACACATTATACTAGTTGGAACAAATGGAATACATGGATCCATTTGATCAAACTAACATTGGTTTATCTATCTAATTATTATAGAGGAACAATAACCATGTGTCTTCGATCCCAGTTCAATTATCAGGATGGTTTTACCATGCATTATAATCCACGCCTTGTAAACTATTCATCGAGTTGTGGTGGGATCTAACAGCCACAATATTTCAACCATTAAGAAGCCTTCCATGGAACACCAATTCCTTGTAACACATAGGAACCATGTCCACACACAATGAATTACTTCAATGGATGTTATAATGTACCACAAATACCACTTGGCTTGCTGACTATGATGGCTTTCTAAAACTATTGATCATTAATTTTGATTGTTCATGGAAAAAGTTAGTGTCGTTAATTGTATTACAATCAAAATGATGTTTAATTACTTCAATGTTTTGTCTCACACATGATTGCTGCTATTGGATAAGAATAAGTAATAGGCATATCCCATTAGCATCACATTTCACCATATCTCAGTTATAAAAATGATTTCCTCCATTATGTTATGCAAGGTAAACTACTTTGGATAAGCTAGTCAATAGCCTAAATCTAAGTCTCAAATAAATAGATTCATAGGTTGTATGTATCATATAAATTTAAATGATTTTTACATAGTTTCACATGATGTGTGACCATGCTTGGACAGCTTGGAATGTCCTCATCTAGTATTGGCATGGTAATCCTTGTGAAATTACATGGCTTTTACATGAGGAACACATATTATCTTATCTTCCCTGGGGTATGATTCTGTACTCCAATCAATGCTTGTGTATTCTCGCATATGCTTGTTCACTCTATGTACATATATTGTCTATCCATGTACAAAAAAATTACATATCAACTATGTTATAATTATAGTCTATCCACATGGTGTAATTAGTAAACATGAACCCTATATTAAATTGATTCTTACATTTGGTGATATTTTTTTCAATGAATTAAATTTTTTTGTATATTATTCTTCTTACTCCTATTTAATCCACTTTTATTGAAATAGTATGTCCCAAAAATGTATATTTTCAATATATTTAGTATAATCAATATTGATTAAGGGTTTCGATCCTACATACAAGGTGATAGGGTGGAATAACATTGGATTTTGTAGAATTACACCTTCATGAAATATTGGAGAAACAATATATTTTTAGTGGATAGTTTTTTAGACCATTAGAACATGTATTTTTTTGAGCAGTCATGTTTTCTTATTGAACAGTGGGTCACTTATTAGATCATTGGATTATCACCGTGTGAATGCACATGAGAGAACCACTAAAGGGGGGCTGTCTAGGGGGTTTTCAATAGGGGGATCTTTCCAGGGGGATATCTAGGGGTGGGGGATGTGCAGGGGGTTGTGAAAAGGGGGGTCTGTCTAGGGGGGAGTGGAGGGGGGATTTTCATGGGGGAAGGGGTACTGTAGGGGCGATCCTATCCAGGGGGGTCTGTCTCGGGGGTCTGTCCAGGGAGGGGGTATGTCTGCCTGGGGGTTGTCTGTCTAGGGTATGTCTAGGGGGAGGCTATCCAGGGGAGTGGAGGGGGGATTAGAATCGGGGAAGGGGTTCTTTTGGGGGGTCCTGTCCAGGGGGGGTCTGTCCAGGGGGTGTCTGCAGGGTGGGGTGGGGGCTCTATCTAGGGGGATCTATTCCAGGGTTGGTGGATTCAAACCACTCTTGAACACATTATTTAGTTCTTGAGGTGACCTCTCTCATACAAAATCCTCACAGGAAGTTGGAATTATTGTCCTTTTACTCCTCACATTCCTCGTTTGTGGACTTATCAATGCAATCATAAATAACATTCATTGAATTATAAAAATTTTGGTGGTAAGAGATCTTACATCCTTCATCTGTAACCAATGTAATGGTGACCATTTTTACCATTAGTTTTGGTAGAATGCCCTTTTATTCCAATATCATACGATTCGTGGATAGTACCCACCACCTTCTTGAATTTATCACAGACCTGAATAGTCTTCATAGTTCCACTAGTGTTGGTGTACAAAAATAAATAAGGATTAGATACATGAGGTACATGGTGGTGAAACTATGGTCCATCCACACATGTCCTCTAGTTCCAAAATAAGATATTTTAACGCAAGGCACTCATCAATTAGAATAAGTGGTATCTACTCTTGTCACTTTATCTCCTAATGTTAATTTTAGGGGTAGGCATCTGGAATCCCTTCCCCCTACCCCAATTATTTATATAAATTTTATAATAATAATATAGTTTTTGTTATTGTTAACCATTGTTCATGTTGTAACTTTAAACCAAGTTGTTGGATTGATAATCTATTTGTCTTATCATGGACAAAACAATGAGATGAAGAATTCAAGACCAATATTTGATACCTAAATATAACTCCTGGAATGATCCATGATCCATATTAGTTAATGTATCATGTGTTTTATATAAAAAAATACACATTTATCATTTGTTATATAATTTTTATAAGTGTATAGCTAATCAAAAAAAATTCAATGTAGATCACAATGGGGTGATCAATTAATCTATCCAAGCCTATTTATAAGGGGAAAATGGTAGATTTTTTATTTAGAATTATTGGGATGGTGATGGGGTTTAGGTGTAATCAGTGGAAAGATATTAGGGTTGGTATCCCCTCAACTATGATGACTTCTACTGTGGAATGGATCCCCCACTTCCTTTTTATAGATAGTGTAAGTATCAAACCATACACAATAGGGGTGTATGTCCCCTCTTTATAGTGTCTTAATCCCACAATCTAAGATGTCTGGTGGGGTATAAATCCTCTACATGGTTCAGTATCCCCTTGAATGTTGTTCAACCATCGGTAAGGCATGGTTCCCCCACCACTCTTCTTTAGAGGTTATGTGGATTGTTGAATTGGATTAGTTTAGAGTCTGGATCAATCGTACAATATTAATTGGGTAGAGGATGTAGTAGTTCCTTGACTGGATTTCTAACATTAATGGTGATAAAACTAACATCCATGGATTTTTATAACACTATAGTAGTTACAAAGGCTATGTGGTGTGACATTCATTGATTATTATGAGTTATTGGGTGTATCCTTGTTTCCTAGGAGATGTGACATACAATTGGAAATCGAATTTTGGTTTTATAGACTCTTTAGTGTTCTGAGCTTCCCTTTTTTCTCAAATGTTATGATAAAAAAGGATTAGAGTTGAGATAATCAGGAATTATTTATATCCCTGATACTTTTAGTAATTCGGAATGTATGGATTATTCCTTTTTTTATTTCTCAAAAACACTCTTGAGTACTTAGATATTTGAGCTAACTTTTCACATTATGTTACATTTGTGGTTTTAAGGAATACTATTGGGTATATTTATACTCAAAAATGAACAGGAATTATACCCACATGTGTTGTTATTGAGTAGAAGATTAATGGGTTTGTAGATGGCTTGGATAGAAATAGAGTTGGGGTGGCTTGTTCAGAGAAAATGTGTGGGGATTCTAGGAGATTCATTATGGAGCATGGGGATTTGTGATAGTAGTGGTCAGAAATATAGATAAAGAGTGATCCAATAGTATGTGAAATGTGGACGATCGTATCAGCACTTCATGTTCTGTAGAATTGTTATATGTCTTTTTATCCTTGTACTTATCTCATGGGATATATTTGTGTCTCTTATCTCTTGCATATATTATATACAGTTCAGTTGATTATATATATTCTACTGGTATTTTGGATTTATCTTTTGTACTGGAGATGTGTATTTTTTTGGTTGTTATTTGTGATGGCCTCCTATACAATGATCCCCATTATTAAAGTATCATTCCCAGCCTTCCTAGCTTAAAATATGTGGTTAGTATCACTTCTATCAGTACCACCATCCAATTCCATACTTTGATCATCTTCATTCCTTGAATCATCCTTATTAAATCGATAAACATCACTTTGAAAAAAAGAATTATCTCTAAAGATGACCTTGTATTTTTCCTTAATAGGGTGGTTATTTTCAACTTCCTCCGATATTGAAATAACGGTATACTTTACTTATTTATACCTCTTGTCAGCCATAATAGAGGGAGTTTGAATAGGTGAATAAACATTCATAATTATAAGGGAATTATTCCCCTTAATGGTATCATAACTCGTAAAAAGTTTCTCCTATAAGTCAATAAGGTCATCTCCAACACCCGATTATAACTAAGACCAGGTTGATAGGTTTACTTTTAGTGATGTTTTTGATTGATGACCCAAAGTCATTTTTGGTATGGGATATTTTGTTTTTATATTCATATAAACCTATGTGTTTGGAAAGCCTACCATAATGGAAGAGGAATGGGCAGCACACATAGAAGAGAGTCTTTTGCTGGATGATAAAGGTAATGAATTGTATAGATTCAGATGCATTGGGACTACTAGGTTTTTTACCTACCTCATCACTAGAATCTCCTCCATGATAAGGTCACCCGGCCACACCCACATGTTTGCATCCCAAATCTATATCGTCCACCTACAAATCTTAATAGTAATACATACTGCTAACCTGACCATGGGATCCTTGAGCTTCATGTTTTAACCCCACAACTACCATAATTTCTCCTCTAGTATATTATAAAATGAGTTCCCATATCCTTGTTAAATATCCTTTGGAAAATGATACAAATTCACTATATTTATGTTCATTGATTCATTCTGAAAATACCCAAAACATTGCGTGTAATGGATGTCCACCATCCGTATTTTCTGGTCACTCCCCCTAGGACAAGTGTCGTGACACCCATGTGATTGTTGGATTCTCCTCCTTATCATCAATAACATCCTTATCTAGTTGGAAGTAATCAAAAATATATCCCCAGATATATATTCTCAAGATGTGGTAGAGGTCCCATATATCATTTCTCACCTCCCAATGATGTAGGAGAAATTTGTTGGTCCTTGGTGTCCTATTTCTCAGCAATTCTCGAATGAAGTCTTGATTATTTTAGATAGGGAATTTTGATCCCCATATTGTCTCATAGATCCCAACACACTATATATCCAACTAAAATTCATGAAATGACAAACATACTTAGTTTATTGTGGCTCGTCTCTTCAAGAAGTTTCTATAATGAAGCAAGTCTTAGTATTATATCAACAATCCTTGAATTAAAAATTGGAAATAGATTTGTTTATAAATGGGGGGGTATGGGGTGGGGGTGTCTATTCAGGAAGGAGGGTAGGGGGTGCAGGGGGGTACGTCCAAGAAGGGAGGGGTGTCTAGAAGTGGGGCCTTTCCTGGGGGGTGTCTAGGAGGGAGGGGGTGTGCAGGAGGGGGGACTATCCTGGGGGGTGATTGGCTATCTAGGGGGTGTCTAGGAGGGATGGGGGGATGTCCAGGGGGGTCTATCAAGGAGGGAGTCTATCCAGGGAGGAGGGGTCTATCTTAGAGGATGGGGCTATTCATGGGGTGTCCAGGTTGGATGGGGGGCTGTCCAGCGGGGTTCTGTTAGGGAGGGGGTTCTGTCCATGAAGGAGGGGGAATTCGGGAGGTAGGGGGTGTCCAAGAGGTGGGGGGACTATCCAAGGGGGATGGGGGTTATTAGGGGGTGTCTAGGAGGGATGGGGGCAGTCTAGGGGGAGGGGTAGGGTTCTGTTTGGGGGGTCCATCCAGAAAGTAGGGGGTGTCTTCTTGAATATGTCATTTGAAACTCAATAATTTCCAATTTATTTTCTTATTATTTAATGTTATCTAATCAAGAATAGAGTTATGGGAATATGATGTTGATTTGGTTTATTTTTAGTTAATTCAATAAGATTATCCTGGTTGAGTGAAAAAATATTAGAGGATGACTGGCTCATTAAAAATAAGAAAACATCATCATATCATCACAGGGGAGTACTTAATTTGGTTTTTACTTGTTTAGAACAATTCATTCATGTTTCCACTTTTTGGAACTCTTTTGAAATTATTTATTTTAGGTTGTTATGATTGGTGAGTGTTTGTGATTAAACTATTGAATACATTTCATGCATATGTTATTGAATTGAATCTATTTATGATTGTTATGGAAAATATTCTTTCTTATGGTAAATCATGCTAAGTGTTGAGTTTTAATGTATGATGATTTTTATTGTGAAATTTATATTTCATGATTTGTTTGTTGAAAATATGTTAAATATTAATTAATTAGGGTAGATTGGTAATATAAAAATTGTTGTCATGGTGATTTTAATGTTAAATGGTCACTGTATTTTTCTTGTGTCCTGGTGAAAAGAGTTTCTTTACATACTGTTCTCTGTGTCTGACTGGAAATCATTTTGGGTCTTCAAAGAATTAATGCATGTGCACAGTAGAAATCATTTTTGATCATTTGATTTTTTATATAAGTGGAAAATGTATTTTAGGGGTCTCCATGTATTTTATAGGGTTTTCCTTCATGAGGTTTCCTGGAGTGGGGGTGTTCAGGGGGTGTTTGGGAGGGGGGAGGGGGGCTGTCCACGGGGGTGTCTTGGAGGGTGGGGGTGTTTTCCAGAGGGAGGGGGATTTCTAAGAGGGGGTGTCTTTTCTAGGGGGAGGGGGATGTCTAGGGGGTGTTTAGGAGGGATGGGGGACTGTCCAGGGGGTGCAAGGGGGTGTGCAGGGAGAGGGGTATCCAGGAGGGATGTAGACTATCCCTGGGGGGTGGGGGTGCATGGGGGGTCTGCAAGGGGGAGGGGACTGTCCAGGAGGGAGAGGGGGCTATCGAGGGGGGGTCTATAGGTGGGGAGGGGGATGTATATGAGGGGGTGTCTGGGGGGGTTTCCAGGGGTTCTTGGAGGGAGGGGGTTGTCCAGGGGGTGTCTAGGAGGGATGGGGATTGTTCAGGGGGTGCAAGGGGGGTCTGCTAGAGGGTTTGTCTTGGAGGGAGGGGAGCTGTCTAGGGGGGGTCTAGGAGGGGGGGTTCTATCCAAGGGGTGTCTAGGAGAGATGGGGGGCTATCTAGGGGTGTTTCAGGGGGGTCTGTAGGGGGAGGGGGTTGCACATGAGGGGGGTGTAGGGGGGTCATCCGGGGGGAGGGGGGCGTTCCCGGAAGGAGGGGGCTATCTAGGGGGTCCATGAGGGGGGGGGGGGTTGTCTAGGGGTGTTGTCCAGGAGGGAGGGGGATATCCAAGGGGTGTCCATTGGGGTGCTTTATAGGGGTTGTCCATGAGGGATGGGGGGATGTCTAGGGGGTTTCTAGGATTGGTGGTGTCCATGTGTGGTGGGTGGGGGGGGGGGGTTATCTCTGGGGGTTTCTAGGAGGGAGGGGGTGTCTAGGTAGGAGGGGTGTAGGAGGGGGGTTGGGGCTGTCCAGGGTGGCTTTGCAGGGGGTGGTCTATTGCATGGGTGGGGTGAAGGGGGGTCTCCAACAGGGGGTGTGAAGGGGCATGGGTGTGCAGGGGGTGTTCAATGGGGGCATCCAAGATGGGGGGGTCCGGGAGTAGGGGGTTGTCTCGAGGGGTGTCCATGTGGGGACAGGGGGGACGGGGGGGGGGGGGGGTTGGGGGCTGTCCAGTGGGGATTTATAGGGGTGGAATATTGTAGGGGTGGGGTGCAAGTGGTGCAAGGGGCTGTCCAAGGGGGTGTTCAAGGTGGTTGTCCAGGGGCTGGGCTACTACGTGGGGTGCTAGGGGGTGTTCAAGTGGGGTTGTCCATGAGTTGAATGTTTGGGTGTCCAAGATGGGGGGTGAAATGGGGAATGGGTGTGCATGGGGTGTCTAGGAGGGAGGGGTTTCCAGGTGGGAGGGGGTGTCCAGGAGGGGGTCGGGGCATGGGGGTGCATGGGGTGTTCAAGGGGGTGAAAGTGGGCTGTCAGTGGGGGGTGAAAGGGGGCTATTTGGGGGTATGGGGGTTCAGGGGGTGTAAGGGGGATGTCCATGGGGGCAAGGTGTCTATCTAGGGGGAAAGGGGGCATGGGGTGCAACGGGGTTGTCTAGGGGGGTATGGGGTGCAGGGGGTGTTCAAGGGGGCTGTCTAGGGGGTGAAAGGGGGTTATCCAGGGTCATGTGGATGTAGTGGGAGTGTTCAAGGGGTGGCTATAGGGGGTATTTTTAAATGGGAAGCCTTATGGCCCCGATTTAAAACTGTGGATGTAGGCCTATGACCACGGTTTAAAATCATGGCTGAAGCCATATAGACATGGTTTTAAACCATGTAAATATGCCATGTGTGGCTTAATGTGATGTGATGGTTTCAAACCATGGATAAAGGGTGTTATCTATGGTTTAAATCTTGGTTGTGGCCCGCTAGCCACTTTTTGAACCGTGGATATAGGCCCTTATCAATGGGTTGAAACTGTGGATATAGGTCCTTCATTATAGCCATACCAATAGTACCCACAGTCTGTTGAACTATTTATATAATCTATAGCTAGAGATTTTGGGCTTATATCCACAGTTTCAAACTGTGGCTATATCCTAGTTTTCCTGTAGTGCTAAGTGTGGCTTACCGTCTCCATGAACAGTGCATTTAATTTTCTTATATCCAAATGTTATAGACTATTCTAAATATTTATATACTAAAAATAAATACATATTTAATGGATATATATGATATTTGAATCATGAATAAAATTATATAGATAATGGAATTTTGACCCCATGGACAATTTTTAATTATAACAAGTTCATTTTTAACTCAAGTACCAAATATCAGCGAAATGACCGATATTAAATTAAATAATTATGTAAGGTTTATATCATGGTAATAAGTAATATAAAATGAATAATAAACTTGAAAAAGGTTCTTAATCAATTATAAATTAACCTATACTTTCTATTCATTGAGATAAAGAAAGAACAAGACAAGTCAGATGCAAGGTAAGGGATTTTGTCTCAATCTCTTTTTATTGAGGCATATTTTGATTTATATGCAACTTTCTTTTATATGATACGTAAACCTATTTTACTTTTAATTTCATTAAAAGAGAATATTTCTTTCTACGTAGTGTTTTACCAAACAACAAAGGGAATTTTCTTTTTAACGTATGCGGTGACAACGACCTTTCCATCGCCGTGAGTATTATTTGATATATGGATTCCTTAACAAGATTTAATGTTTTTAAAAGGAAAATAAATACCACAAAGCCTTTTATGAATTTTGGTATTGAAAATGGTTTTCGTAATATATTGATTATTTTAATATCTGGAAATGATATAGTGTGATTTCAATGTTGAAATGTTATCTTTTCTTTTGTGCTTGTTTTATGTGTTCTAAATAAGGTTCTTTGGCATTGTTTACATATACGGGTGGTTCCATGATAAACCTAGGGCGGGGGAGCTGGATATTGCTCTAAAATTCATTGGGTAATGTGATAGTGGTAAACTTTAATGTTTCTCCTATGAGATTTAGGGAATATACTGTGATGGGTATTCCAAACATAACTCCCTAAGTAGCTGTGAAAGCTACAACATAAGTATGTTATGGATTCCACAAGTTACCTTTTATGATTTATTATTTTTGTGTGTTATTCATAAATCTTATGATTTCATGATGTATGTTAAGGAGCTTATGTTTTTTATGTATTGACGGACTTACGTTTTCTTTCATTATTTTATTACTCTTACTGAGCTTTTAGTGCACATCCCAATTCATTGAAATGTTTTTCATATGGTATAAGTAAGGTTAAGAGAAAGGAAGAGTTAAATAAGATTTATATGAAGAAAAAAACTCTTGTTTTATTTATGAGTTTTTATTTTATGTAAAAATGGATACTGAGTATATGTGTCTACTTTGTAAATTTTTTTTGAGATTTACTGTAATAGTTACGACATAATTTTCTAAAACTCTAAACCTGAAAATATCCTCATTGTGAATTAATAAGTTAAATTCAATATTATGGAATGATTATGGTTGGGCCTAATAGAAGTACATTACATCACCTGGAGATCATTCTCAAGTAGCCTTGATGAAAGAGCTACCATCCATTTCATTTTATAATAATTTTTCTAAATCTATATTTATGAAAAGAAAAGTTATCAAAAAATCTATAAGAGTATGGATGAGGATAAATGATGAGAATAATACCATAATATGTATGGGGGATAGAATAATGTTTGAGAAAGATAGTTCCCTATAAAGGGAAAAGAAAGTGGTGAAGATGAGAAAAATATAGAATATGAATTCTGATAGAAATTATGGACAACATACAGTATATAAAATAAGATCAAGGGTTGTGGGTAAATTTTGGTGGTTAAACAGGTTCAGGATTTATACATAGGATTTATTGTAAAATCCAGTCATCTCATAAGAATAATGGAAGACTACATCTAATGGGATATATCTAGATAATAAAAAAAATTCATATAATAATTAAAATATGTATAATTTATTAAAATTAAAACCACTTAATGATTTTTGTATTGTTTGAAATGGTTTTGGTTATAGAAATGGTTCATACTAATCTATGAATGTAAAAAAATCAGATGAAAAAAGATGACCACATATGTTGGTGAATAATAAATAATAATCCTTCGGAAGGAAGAAAAATAATTTTACAAAAAATAATTATCCCATGAATATGTCAAAAATGATACGTGATAAATCCTTGGATAATAGTATAATGAAAGTAAGATTTAAATTAAGTCAAATAATTCTAGGAGGTGTGTATAATCTAAAAGGTTAGTCGTAAAGGAACATGGAGTTTAGTCTAAGGATATAAAATATCCAATTTAAAATTTTAGATTCATATTGATGTTAAAAACAATTAATCCACAGAACGCAATTCCCAAATATCTCAAGGAATTATCTACACACAATTTATTCTTGAAAAAAAATTAGAATAAAACAATAAATGATACCTTGTTCATTTCAAATCAAAGACATAATTTTCTCACCATTGGGTTGTTTTCCATAAAATATTCCAAGATAAGAATTATATAGATCATCCATATATGAACCACAACTCCTGGATCATTGATCTAGGATTCTCAGGTGCTACCATGTGAAATAAAGGATCATTATAATGTCCCTTTGATCATGTGTAGAACGTGACCACGATTGAGAAAATAAAATCAATCTAACCTTTTTCTTTCATCTAATTATCTCTCTAATGATTGATAGTAGAGGATACAGCAAGACAGTTTCTCTCTATAAATTCTTCCAAATGGTGGATCTTACTATTATTGATTATAAACTTCAATTGTATTCATAGATTATAAATTCCAATATTTATCTTTGATCCTTGTAAAGTAATATCCTTCATTTTAAACCATTGATCACACTAATGTATTAAGTGAAATTTTCATAAATTTTATGATCGTTTTTAGAATCACTTGTATCACTTTAAAATATTATGTGATAATATTCAAACCATTAACTCAGATAGTATATTCCCCAAATATTTTAACAATCCTTGGACATACAATGTTTGTTCGAAAAATTATATATTCTCATATTCACTTTTATAATCAAATAACCTATGAATACCTTTCAAAATAAATTCAATCATGATTATTCTAAATTAGAAAAATATAATTCAATTATTTCAACTTGTGATCAATCAGACTCAGACATTTACTAGTCCCTATACATGGGGTTTACTTCATCCTAAACTCATATCCATTCAAAAAAGTGGAACTTGATGATACACTTTCTGTGTATACCTCTAAGTTTTTCTCTTTATAGTAGTGATTCCAACTCACATACCAAGAGAAGAATCTAAAAACCCATTATATCCCCTGAGGAAATAAGTAATTTCATATCTACAACTACCACATATAAATATTATATGTAATATTAATTCTTTGTATCATGACATCTCATAAAGTAGGATGCACACTTGTCTTATCGTCCTTTTTATTTTTTCTATAGTTCATGAACTTATTAGATGGAATTTACTTCTTGTTCCATGGAAATAGATTTGATAAAGGTACTACTATCCTGGTAAAAGTTTTCCTAATGTACATCTATTTCTCAACTCATAAGTGAAAAATTATATCTTGATCATTCAACCAATTACATATCAGGAATGAAAACAAAACACAAGATACCTCCCCATAACTTCATTGTCATGGTTTTTTCCATACATCAATGTATGAAATCAAATGGTAGACATTGATAATGATGTCAGGAATAGAGACCAATATATATGTTCATATATAGGAACGACCAATAACACCTAAGACATGTGGTATTCCTATTATATGGCCAGCCCATGTGATTTAATATACTCAAGATCACAAAGTGAGAACATTATGATAATAATACACAATACTTATGAGTCTATAACAACTAATAATCATAAATTATCTTCTTTTTATCAAAATGATGTATCTAGAAAATAATACTTGTTTAAGATTATTGTCATAGTGTCTAGAGGTTCTCATTGTAGCTAGAAACTACTATAAAATTTTTATAAGAAACATTATCCAAGGAAATCACCATGAAAAAAGTGGAAATAAATGTGTCAACACTATTATGGTATATATAAACAAAATTATATATAAAAAATTATACATGTAGTGGAAATAAAATTACATAGAGAAGTTTTTTCTATTCCATCCACTCATAACTCTCCCATATTCACTAGAGCTAACTGCTGTTAACTCTCAACCCGGTACCTATCACATGAGTATTATGTTTTTGCTGAGATATTGATCTAATTAGGGGTCTTCCACATTATAAATTTTTGGCTACATATCAAACTACAACATAAACTTTCTGAGTAAAATAGCTCAAGATATGAAGACTATAAAGTATATTTTTTCCTCTTGTGTGACCTCAGATCCTTGGAAAGCACCATTTCCATTGTATTATCATAGTAACCTATAACAGGGTTTGTAATTATATGTATAGTTCTATGTTTAGAAACAAATTTTATATCTAAACTACTTCCTTAGCTATATCAGAAGATAATATATAATCAAATTATCTTGTAAACTTAAAAAACATGGATTACATTGAGATTATCGATCTCACAAAACCATTATTATGGAAAAAGAAAAATCATGACTAAAATTTCAGACCGTCTAAATTTTTTTGTATGCTAACATTAGTTTATCCCCTCAAAAAAAATTTCCCATCTTCTCCATACAACATGAAAAATTCCTTTGTACAATCCCAACACATATCTCCTATATTATCCTGATATATTTACACCAAACAAAAAAATGGAAACCTATAGCCTAATATATAGAATTGGAATAAATGATATAACCCACAACTAAAGAATAAGTTATTCTACTCATTCAATTAATATCCTCATATTTCTATCGACACTTCATCTTGGACAGATTAATTCCATGTGACATTGGCAACAATCCACTCTTGGACTATTCTATGTTGTACCTTTTGATTACCTTGTCAATATATGCATGTTGAAATAACCCAAGTATCCTCTGATAATTATCTTAGAAAATATTGGTCCCAAGAATGTGGGATTCTTGAAAAAATTCATTCATAGAGAAGAATTCATTTAACCAATTCTATAATATCTGTAATACCTGTACTTAATTTCCTATTAATAATATGTCACAAACATATAATACTAGGAAAACAATGGAATTACCACTAACATTCTCTGAGAGACGTAGCTCAATATCATTCTCAATAAAACAAAATTCTCATATTTCCCCCCTAAAATGAACACTTCATGATTGTGATTCCTGCTTCAATCCATAAGTGGATCTATGTATCTATCATAATTTATTTGAAATATTTTACTTAATAAACCCTTTAGGTTGTGTTATATATACATCTTCAACAAACTTCCCATTTAGAAAATTTGTTTTTACATCCACTTTCAAAATTTCATAGTCATGAAATACTTATATTACATGTAATATTCTGATGGATTTTATCATAGAAACTAGAAATCAGGTTTCATCATATTTTATTAATTGATGTTGTCTGAAACCCTTAACTACAAACTATTCCTTATAGGTGATCATTGGACCATCTATTATTTTTTCTTTATTTAATACCCATTTAAACCCAATAGGTTTTCCATTAGTTTTTGGGTTTACTAAAATCAAAACATTATTTTTGTGTGTGGAATAAATTTTAAAATTTATAGATCCGTGTCATTTACCATCATCCTTTATAACTAACACTTCATTATAGGTTAGAGTATCATCATTATCTAGGAGTAATGTGTCACCTAGATTGATAATTATAAAACCATATATATCTGGTTCTCTAACCTCTATAGTCAAACTACACACTGAATATGCATTAGGAACATCTTCCTCTACCATTGTCTCTTATCAAGATTGTTCCCGTAGAAACAATAGTGAAACTGGAGAATTAGCTTCATCAAAGTCAATATTTATCATGAAATTTATATTGGTAATTTGTTTCATTTCTATAAATACAAAATGTATTACAACAAACACTTTTCTATATGAAGGGTTATATATATAATATAATTAAAAATCCTTAGGATAACCTATAATGTTTCACTTCAATACTTTAGATGCTAATTTTTCACTGGGTATATTATTGAGAAAATCATTTCATCCCCAAAAATGTATATATGAAATATTGGGATTCTTTTTATACTAAAACTCATATGGAAGCTTATATTTTTTCTTTACATGGTACTTAGTTTAGTGTATATTCCACAATTTGTAGTGCATATCCCCAAAATAATAATTATAGAGTTGTATGACTCATCATCGATCTAACCATGTCAAGAAGGATATGATTCCTTCTTTCAAAAATACCATTCCATTGAGTTTTATAAGTATGTGTGACTTGAGAAATTATCCAACATTCTTTAAAATAATTAATGATAATTTGTTTAAGATAATATCCACCATGGTTGGAGCAGAGATTCTTAATATTCTTAAACATTTTATTTTCTACATCATTATGATATTCAATAATCAAGATAAAGGAATTTGAGTTATACAACATTAAGTATATATATCCACATCTACCGTATTAAACATTAAAAATGAAGATATAATAAAAATAACCCCTTTCCTCTACTTGGAATGCACCACATATATTAGTATGAACCAATTCAAAGGGTTCTTTGTCTCTTTATCCTTACCCACAAAATGGGCTTTTTGTAATTTTAACTTGTTATCAAGCATGGGATACATCTAGGGGTACAATAGTGTCTAAATTCACTACGTAATTTAAGTAACTTAAACAATTATCATTTACATGAACTAGTATTAAGTGTTATAGGACGGTAGGATATAAATCATTCATGTTGAATTTGTCAATGTTTTCCAACTCTATATTTTCTTATTTAATTATATATAACCCATATTTAACATGTTCAATACCATAACATATCTCATCCTTATACATAAGAAAAAATTTATTTCCAAAAAGGAAATAAATTACTATATTATTTAAACTCAACAGTAATATTATTTTTTGGGTAACATATGGTACATAATATCAATTTATTATTACAATAACCACTCCACTAGGAAAATAAATATGATAATATCCCACTGCAAATGCTTCTAGTCTCGCATCATTCTCCACTCATATATCCACCTCATCTTTTTCGATCATTGTATGTTTTCTTTATTATTATATTTGGTTACAAATTTTCAAACCACGTGTAGTACCAAATACCCATATTTTAGATATATAAATATTTCATTCAATGAAAAATATACTTGAAGTTGAAGCATCACCGTAATTCATCTTCCCATTGTGAAATTATTCTTCTAGGATCTCTTTATTCCACATGAAAATTAGTCTAGTTCCTTACAATTTCCATCTATTTTTATCTTTGGTTTGGTGAAAGTGGGTTTTATTAGATTATTTTACTGGGACTTATCATTTGACCCTTTTTCCTTTCCTTTATTCTTCTTATTTAGCCTAAGGGACAAAGGGTTGGAATTATTCAAATCCTTATCAGCTTGGAGAACTAAATCCAATAAATTTTGTAGTGACTTATTCGTTTTTTCATATTATAATTAACAATGTAATTTTAGAATCTATACGGTAAAGAGGAATTAGTGAATCAGTTTCTAGTTCTTGGTTATGTTTTAACCCAATGGACACAAGTATTTCAATGTACCCAATCATCTTGAGTATATGAGGTCCTACCAAATTCCCATTTCCTATCCAAAAACTCTAAAAAGAACATGATATATCAAATCATTCTTATCATTTCCTATATTGATATAAATTTTAGATACAAGAAAGCATTTGGAAAATATCATGGTCCTCATGCATTTTTTCATCAAACTAGAAAATTCTCACAACACAAATCACTGATCTTCTAGTGCATCATATATGCTCTTATTGTATTTATCTTTGTCCTCCTTGGTTACTCCCCATGGGGGTCAGCATGAATTTGGGATTCCAACACATAATTCTTCTTCTCTTGGAACAATACCGTATGCACACACCTATAGCACCTCACGATGTTATGGTCGGTTAGGATATTCACATTATCCGATATTGATCGTAGTGAAATTCAATTGGCGAAGGTTTCCATTTAATCTAAAATAATCAAATTTTATATATTTTTACCTTATCTTAATTACTAGTAGACATTTTCAAATTGTTAATTTTAAATTTATCATGTAATTTTATCAAATCCCTGCACTCTTCAACTACTATATTTGGAATATGCTTCCCGTAAGGATCCATAAAAATATCATTATATCGTGGTCTATAGAATGTCCACTATGTTGAGAGTATAAGGAAGGATTTTTATTAGAAAACCATATTAACTCATGGATCATTGATCTATTGAGTCATGTCTCATATTTTATAAGTAATTACATTTCATTATTTAGTGTGTTCCCTATAAAGTTGCAACAGGTTTTCTATAATTATTCCTTTGTGGAAAAATATAGTTAAGTTGGCCAATAACTCTGATACAAACTCCCTGGTATTAATAGGATCCCTCATCTAGTATTTATGAGAACTTTTGATAATCAGTTGTGTCCAAATTCAAGTAAGGGATGTCATTTAATGGTTTAATATTTTTTGTAAAGGATTTTCGAATTTAATTTCAGTGAATGAAATCCTATTTTTTATCATTGTTTTTCTATGTGATCAAACTAACAACATATCAATTAATTAAATAAAAAACATTCCCCATAAATTTTTCTTATCTTTCGATGATTGTTTATTTTATATCATGTGATCATGTGTAATAAATATACTTTCATAAAAAAATAAACCATGCATATGATAAAATAAATAAAAAATGACATGATAGTGATCCAATATCTATTGGTCAATCCATAGTACAAATAATTGATTAACTGGTACCATAGGGTAGATCCTTGAGTCTCTACCTTACTCAAACTCCATCACTCGAAACTTTCATTCACTTCACTTTTTTGGATTACATTGGATATTGACTCGAAGCGCGCCACCATGAACACTTAAGATCTTTATAATTTATACTCTCATTTAGGTGAGGGGAACTAGGGGTATGAAATTACATTTTACTACATTAATGTTGAAACAACATCCCATATACATTTAAATATGGGTTGTGGAGAAATTATTAAAATAAAATAATTATTACATTCTAAAATCATAAATTAAATAATAAAATTAAATAATTAATAATCCAAACAGGAATAGGTCAGTCTCGGCTCATGATTAGTCAACATGAAATTATTATTCATAAGGAAAAAATTAATTTTTTTAAAATTAAACTTTAGGGTATTTGAAATACTTTAAAAGTAATTATAATAATTTTAATTATTTAAAAATACGTCACATGATGCCAGGAATAATTTTATAAAATCCCAAAAAATTAAATTAATTTTTAATTTTTTTTTGTAGATTTTTGGTTCAGATGGACCAAAAGAATATCTAAGAATATTAATTTTGGTCTATTGAGGATTATAATAGCTTAGTTTGGTCAGTCCAAGACTGAATTGGTCTGTCTTGAGTTGAGGTGTAGCTGGACATCCAATTTTAGGGTGTCTATTATGTATATATACATAGCAATTATATATATACAGACAATATTTATATAATATAATATAATATATGTCATATATTATAATATATATATATATATATAAAGATGAGTAGTATATATTTTGGCACCGCCCAATAGAAAATATTCCTAAAAAAAACATTTCCCATTAAATGGGACTGACAAAGCTAGTCTATACCCAATTAATGCGTGTTGAAATATGAAACACCTTTTTCAAAAATAATACTAAATAGTTTTATCTCAATCTTAAGAGATTTACTTAATCTCGATTACATTCATGGTAATCCCTCCCAATCAGAATGTTAAACCCATATATGTCTACATATATATCTAATTTATATAAATATATTTTTATTTTCATCCAAATATATGCAACAAAACATCGATATTCGATTGACCATAAATTGGTCCTATGAACATGGATAGGCTTGTCGCTGGTAATGTCAGGACGATATTGAAACCCTCATTCCGAATCATAGAAAATTAAATCAAAATTTCAATGTTTACAACTTGAGTAAATTCACACTTTCTTTGATACCAATTGAAGTAACCCAAGGTGTATCTGAAGTGTGTAAAATACACAATTTTCAATATTGGGTTTGGATTCATATCAGAAATCTGAATCAATAAAACCCCAATATCCTAATTTCTATAAGTTTCAGATGAAAATAAATTTAATCATTAAAAATAAAACTAAATGACACCATAAACAACATCTTGATCCTTTGAAATCGATGAGTTAATTCTCTGACAATCGGTATGTCATGGCTCAAAGAAGCCAAACCAGTAAACCTCTAGATCATATACACCTGGAAATAAACATAATGTTAATTAATAAATAATTCCTCATTTATTTTATTAAAAATTTAAGAGCTTTATGATTCCCCTTCATTCCCATAAAGAACGCGGTCTTGACCAAGAAAATAAGATCAATTTTATGTTATTATTTCACAAGATTATATCTCTAAAATCTTAATGGGAGAGAAGTGGTGATATATTCACTCAAAATTAGTCCAAATAATGGATATTAACATTTTTGGGACTATAATTAACTAATACACTTAAATTATACTTTCCAAATTTTCACTTTGGTCCCTCGAAAGTTATAACTGTCATTTTAGACCCTCAATCATACTTATGACTTAATTAAACATTTAATAAATATCTAGAACATTTTATCAATCACTTGTAACAATTTAAAATTTCACATGATAAAATAAAAACCATTAACATGGATCTTATACACCCAAAATAATTTAATGAACCTTGAACACACTATGTTTGTTCAAAAAAAATATATGTTCTTTTATTCACTTTTATGATCAAACAACTTCTGAATACATTGAGAAATAAATTAAATCATAATAATTATAAACATATATTATATAATTGAATTATTTTATATAGTGACTTGATAACACTCAAACATTTACCATACCCCGTATGCTGGGACCTCTTTCTCATAAACCCCTATTCATCTGAATAGGTTGGAAATTATTAGTACACATAGTGTGTGAACCTTTTGATACTTTTCTTGATAGTAGTGAGTCAAACTCATAGACCAAGAGTGGAGTCTCAAAACCCCTCATGGTCCTTAATGAGATAAGAAATGTTATGTCTATGACTACCTACTTTGAACATGATCATTATAATATAATCTATTTGTCTCGCAATATCTCATAGAGATGGATATACACATGTATCGTCATCCTTTTGATTCTTTATATACTAAATTACCTTAACAAATCAACTTATATTATTGTTCAATGGACATGGATTTGATTAATTTACTACAATACATGTCTACCTATGACTATGATATTTATCTTCCTCAATTGAGAAGTGAAAAGTTATATCATTTTCATTCAACCAATGTCATGTAACAAATGAAGCACCCAAAATAACCTACCCATCAATGAATATAATTGTATGGAATTTAACTTGAATAAAATTTTGTGATATAATTGTGAAAATTAATAATTATATTAATATATGGGACTAATAAACTAGTTTGTATCTAGGAAAAACTAATGACACCTGAAAAATGTGGTCTTCCAATTGGTGGGTTAGTCCTCATGGTCTCATATACTAAGGATCACCTTGTTTGAACATCATGAGGAGAATTCTAAATGTTTATGATCCCTAAACACATAATATTCATACATAATTTGTGTCCAACCAGAATGATGTATCTATATTATAAGACATATGTTTATGATTTATATCATTATATCGAAACGTTCTCATTATAAACGGAAACTACAGTATCCTTTTGATACAACATGTAATCTATGGAAATTACCATGTAAAAAATGGATGTAAAAGTATCAACACTATTATGGTAAGTAAAAACACACACATATATATAAATATATACATGTAATGTTAATAAAATTACCTAATGGAGTCGGGTATAGGGTACCCACTCATAATAATCAGATATTAAAATCACCCATAAAAATTCATGTGGACAACCAAAACATATTTCCAATGTACCCAATGGTTGTTCACATTGAGGAGTAAGAAGAGACACCCAGTTTCCTTAACCTCTATGTAATGAATTTTTAATTTTTACAATGTAAGGAATTGAAGTTGAAGCATGATATCAGGGGGAACATGATTACTAGTTTTTGAAGTCAATTTTATATTGACCTAATGATGATTTCACCATCTAATATTGATCTCTCACTAAATATTTTGAAATATAAATGAAAGGATCATCTTTGATGAATTTAAAAGAAGTGATTACAGATAACACATTATGGAAAAGTAAAAAAGGATACCATCTCATTTTGATCACTTATTTTGGAATTATAATAAATACATGTTAATAAATACCATACTTGGTGAAGATGTGGAAATTTTCATGTTGGGACGGCCACAAAATCAAGATCTTTTATGGTATATTCTCTACATGAACAATATTTAGATTCATATTTTGATGAGATCAATCATTATAAGGATCATGAGGAGTGTCCCCTTGTGGGAGATATAAGTGTAGAATTATTTTAGAAGCTTCTAGATTCTATATTTCACCCTAATATGACTTATTTTGGAATGTTCTTGAAGGAGTGTTGTTGAAAAGTAATTTCTTTATAAATCTATCAAAATTGTTAACATAAAATCAAATAATTAAATAATGTGGGAAAAATTAATACAAAATCAATGGAATTGACATATTTTTTTGAATTATTTTCAGTGTTTTTTCTACAAATATCAATCCATCTTTGTACTAGACTGTTTTCACCTATTTTTTAAAGTGATTGTATGATTTTCTAGTTGATTTATTATGTAAAATATTATTATAAAAATTAGTTCATATAAAAGTTACTTCCCTATAACCAACTTCAGTTTAGTTTATGATAACATATATTCATTTTTTGAATATTAATAAATTCCTTATCACATCATGATTATTTTTATGCATCACATAGTATTTGTGAATTTCCTATTCGTAGTTATTGCACAGAAAGATCATAATAGTTCCCCACTACAATGAGAACCTAGAAGTCACATTAAAGTATTATTAAATATATTTTCTATATTTAGATGAAATAATTTGTGGGAGACAAATGATATATTCTATCAGGGTTGGAGACTCATAGGAATTTGAGGAACCTTCTCGTGGTGTACACCCTTAGTAATTTCTAATATATAAAATTTTGTGAATGTAACCCCTTAGTTGAAAATCCACATTTATACATGTCGTTAGATTTTCCTATCATTGTACATGTGTATTGGTCCTTATAATTTAATATTATTGTTAATTGATGTTATGAGTCACATACTTTGATGTATTTACTAAAACCATGATGACATGTGTTTATGGTGAAGTATGATATGTTCAGTGAATCACGTGTAATATTTTATTAATTAATAAGGAGAGAAATTATTTATCTATTATGTTCTTTAATGAATGTTCATATCTCAGAACCATTTATTTAAATGATATATAATAAATAAATCATTTTCCTTGTTATTTCGTATGCATGTTTCATTTAAAAAATGTAAAAAATATATACATCCAGCACATCGATTGATGGCACTTGCATGCAAACTAATTGATTAGAGATATAAAGATAATTGAATTATATAACACAATAAGGATCAATATACAATATTATTTCATTTTGAAATTAACCTAATTATCTAGGAATGCCTTGGTGTGTTGTCAGATTTTAACCTTGGACATTGGGTTACTTCACCTAATTCTTCTAAGAAAGAGGCCATGAGAGTTACAAACTGTGCATATCTAGAATATCAATTAAATAATATTAATTGATATTATTTAAAAAATTTAATATATATAATTCCATAATATAGATTAATAATTATTTAGGTTTTCTTGATCATGTACATTCCTTCACCAGTTATTCAAAAATAATAATGTTTGAGCAGAATATTTTATAAATAGTTATTTTCTATTTATTGAAGATAATATTTATTTATTTTCTTATGAATAATGTAGTGGCAAATATTTATTTATTAAATGGTCTTTGTTCATGTTTTGATCAATATTGTAGAGGAATAGGGAACCGATATTGATATTCTAGTGAGAAATAATAAATATTGAATTTTATTTTGATAAATAGTATTTAATTTAATACTTGAGTTCAGTGCATGTCATGGAATATTATTTTTATTATTATTATTGTTATGGGAGTCTAAAGGAATTAATAAGAATGTTAAGGGTTCATGAGAAATTATTATTTTCTAACCCTAGTAGTATATAAACACCATTATAATATTTTCTTTTGGTGGTTTTGAGTTTCTTTTAGTTGTGAAAAATTACATTTGGAGAGAATTATCTTGAATCCCTAGAGAACTCCCTCTCCAGAAAATCTCTCAATAATGGAGAGAAATACTCCTCTAAAACTATTCACATGTCTAGATATATCAAATAGAATAATTATTCAAGTGATTATTGGGGTGATCAAAGTCAAACAACACAACCATTAGGATCCACCATGCTAGCACGTGAAGATTCCAAGGATTACATTAAGAGTTTTGTGGAAAATGTGTGGATCACCACTAGAGGTATTCTACACATAATCCCTACAACACAATGAAAATAAATAATTTACATGTTTTAAAATAAAATAATGAATATTTAATTAATTGTAAGGTATTTCATTAGTTGATTATAATAATTTTAAATAATATGTGATGATCTTGTATCTTGGTTATATTATATAATCATCAAATATTATTTGATTTATTTCCATTGACCATGACATTTATCATAGTGTAAATATTTTAATAATCATCAATTATAAAAAAAACTCATTTGAGCATTCCCCATCCGGTGCTTCCACTATGACCGAAACCTTAAAGTGGAATCATATCAATCACTTAATTATTTATAATTTCATAAATATCATTGTTTGATACATGAATTTATAATTAGATTTCAATTATAATTTTACATTTCATAATATGAATTGTGATATCTTCTCTTATTCTTCTTATTTCTAAAAATTATATTCAATTCAATAGATTTTATAAATTAAATACATTCAATGAACTCGTTAGGTTGTTCTGAGGATTCTTGCCTGATAGCATAAGAGTACACTCTATGTATCTTGTTGGTACATGTCATGTACCCATGTTCAATGCACTAAGAATTAGTTTTTGGGAATTTATTACATTTGGTGTTTATTTAAATACACCACGTGTTTACTAGGCCATCCTGGTGTATAGTCAGCCGGACTACATGCCGTGTAACATCCGTACATGATGTGTAGTCTATTTTTCAAACACGGGACATATATATTCATACATGGACTTCATAACAGATGATCATGTAACTCAGAGACTACACACCATTTACCCTATTATTTTCCATGGAACTGTTACATGCTGAGTCCCTATGTATGTTGGATAAAGACATGGTGAAAAAATACTAGTCACATAGTTAGATTTTACATGCCATGAATATTTCCAAATTACACACAATTTGAATTAATTTATTATACTAATTAAATCGTACCAACATGTGTTCCTTGTGGGTTTTAAGTTGATATTAATTACCATTTAATGGGTTATATTTATATAATGACTAATTAATTTATGTTTAATTTTTGAAAATTTCATACTATCTATAAGTCATAATTCAATCATTACTCTATGAATATAAAAATGCAACACCCTAAATAAATAACATGTTTTGTGTGTGGTTATTATGTTGACAGTACACTCAATTAAATTATGTGTTAAGATGTTTATGCCACATGTAACATGAGTAAATAGTGTGCGAGTATAGTATACATTGGTTATTTTAAACACGTACTCACCATGTTACCTCTATAACACATTTTTCTCACAGTTAATTTGGAATAAATCTGTTAAAATTCATTAAAATTATGATGGATGAGAATCTCTATAAAAAACATGGATGAGGAGGAAGATAGTAGAATTTATTAATTAAATAATATAATTATTTTATTCGAGTATGATTTATCTTAAATAAAAAGAATTATAATTGAATGATATTTTTTTAAAAGTGTAATTCAATGCACGTATGTGGATGAACATAAGCATAGACTAGACTTTGGTATTTATTTTTTTCATTTTAATTTATTATTTTAATTAAATTGATAGAAATCATGCCATACATACCCTGATTATGTAAGGGCATGTTAGATCATGGTTTCTTTTATGTGAACCTCTAAACTAATCATTTGGTTCCCCTCAACTGTGTGTGAGTTAAATATTATGTAATGGATGGAGCACCCATGTTAGTGAAGGTGGTTCAATTTTGGGGATAAGGTGAAACCAATCCAAGAGGTAAATGGGTGGATAGGTGGATAGCTACTACATAAACAATAAAATGGTTTAAGGTGTTTTCCCCCAAGTTTAGGGGTTATTTTATGATCCACTATATAAACTAACCGTTAGTAGAAGATCATGATTTTATTTCTATAATTTTTCATGTTTTTTAATTAAAGATGTTTTCTCATGATCACATGAATTGATGAATTAATTCAATTTCAATATGGAACTAAAAGAAATAGGCATATTTGTAAAATTTTCCAGGACAGGTTTAATCACATAAGTGAATCCCCTAAATATTAACAAGAATGGGATAAAGGTAAAATGGTAAATTAAATAATAAATATAAAATCAATTAATTATATATATTAAGTAGATATTTTCGTTAACTACTTCAGTTAAAATCAAACCATTGTTAAACGTTCTTGACCATCCAAAGCTGAGGTTTTTTCAATTATCAGTGACATCTTACTTAATGTTTTGGGTTGAATTAACGTGGTTCCCATTAAGGGTTTACTTCTCAATAATGACTTATTGTGACTAAGAGGAAAAGGTTGACGAAATCCGAATAATAATTTTAGTATTTGGGGTCTACTCAACAATTCATGGAACTATGAGTTAATACAATTGGAATTTGTATTTCCTACCTAATGTTTGAGTGATAAGAAGGGGAATATGGATCCTTTACACTAGAATCTCCAAGAAACATAATATTTTCAATCCATTTATGATGGATATTGGGTTTGTTTAAAATAATAGCATATTAAAAAATATAGTACTTATATATATTAAAATTTAATCAGATAAAGTTCTAAAATTATATTTTTTAATTTATTGAAAGGTAAATAAATATGTATTCAAAAATATCACATATATCCATGCTTCATAAGGATAACCTTCTCATAAGAATAAATTTCTATGAGTGTGAAAGGAACTTAAATTTTATCCTAAGCAATTAAAGGAAATTGTATATGATTAAAGAACCTATTCCAGAAGTTCATGGTTAACAGGCTAGTGAGGAAGAGTTGTCTCTCATTGAAAATCATTTCATTAATTACATATATTTTCATTGTTTCATTCTATCATCCATGAACAATGAGATTCAGATGAAATATGTGGACATGGATGTGTATATCAGGATTTAGTGCCTTCAGGATCTCTATCAATGGAAGTATATGTAAGAGATATAAAAGATAACTAGTTCTTTTTTACAACCAATCTTGGAGAGTAAGTTCCATATGCGCCAGACGTAGTCAAGATTATTGGTTACACTGAACATATAGAAATATTAGGGGCTTAAATTATAATTTTATTTTCACACAGATCTCATACTTTCCTCACTATAAAAGACCTTCTCTTATTTTATAGGAAATTATAATATTATTAATAATGAGAAGATTATTTTATAACTTATTAATCTGATAATATATGTGTACAAGCACATGGGGTGTGAAAAACCCACAATCGTTATGGTGAATAAGTAATGGAATAATTTATAAAAGGGGAAAAAGACTCCTAGATGGTCTAAAGATCCTGATCACTGTACCTATAAGAAGAAAAATGTCTATAGGTAAATAATGGAAAAAAGAATTAGTAGGTTTTACATGGGGCAATCAAGGCCATCTAGAGAATAACTAAACCCAAGAGCAAGGGTAAGTTAAAGGTGTGTTCTTTATAGAGTGTAACAATTCAATATAAACACATTGGGTATTATATACAACTTTTGGTGCTCACATCTATATCAAAATATAGGAACCATGTTGATTCTAAATGTTTTTGAGAGGGGAGGTGGGTTTACGAACTGAAAACGGTGTGAGGTTAGCTTCTCTAACCATTAGCGATTACCACTGTTTATTCCCAAAATTAATATTTCTAGTTTTAAGAGACTATTATTATGTACCAAATATTACCAAGAATATAATTTATATATCATTCCTTGATACAAATTTTTTTATTTTCAATTTTTTTTAAAAAACAATTTTAAACACAATACATCATACGATATTTCATATTTAAATAATGGTTGTTATTTATTAAATTATGAAAACCAAGTATTAATATATGGTAACGAATCATGTTTTCATGACTCATATAACACCCAGTTCTAGCATCACAATATTGTTCATGTAAATGGCATGTTTTTTACAACACTTTTTCAATATGGTTATTTAGACTCTGTTGATCCAATACAACTTGAAAAAATTCTTGCTTGGTTACAACGTGAAATAGCCAAACCTCTATTCAGTGGATAGGGTGAAAGAGACATAAATCTTTTAGGTTTGGTACATGCTGATGTGGATTGAACATTTCTAGTAGAAGCTAGAGTTGGATATTCTTACTTCATAACTTATATTGGTGACTTATGAGATATGGTTATATATAATTTATGAGGTAAAAGTCTGATTCTATGGAGAAATTAAAAGAATTCCAACATGAATTATAGAATCAACATGGAGATGAGATAAAGAGGCTTATATAAGATCAATGTTTTTAATATCTTAACCATGATTTTATCAACATTATATAGGAGTTTTGGGATTCTATCTCAAATCACTCCACAATACACACCATAGTGTAATGGTGTTGGTTAAAGGGGGGACCGCACCTTTCTATATGTGGTATGATTTATGATGAGTCATGGAGATCTCACATTTTCTATTTAGGTATATGTATTTAAAACTACCACATACACACTAAACTGGGTTCCAAATAAAGTGGAAATTTTTCCATTTGATTTATGGAGTGGAAATAAACTCTTTTGGTCACATACAAATTTTTGGGTTGTATGGAAATTGTTAAAGCCTTATCAAGAAATAAACTAACACCCCAAGGAAAAAAGTTTATCTATATAGGGAATCATATGAAAAAAATTAATACTACATACACAAGCCCTCATGAAGAATGTTAATGTCACCAGAAAAGATGTATTTCACGAGATGGATCATATCCTTAAGAAGGATTGTATGATAAATATTTATTTCAATGAATTTGATTCTCATAATACAAAAGAGTCGGTATATGAACATATTCTATAGGTCTTCAAGAAAGAATTTGTTCCTAAAAAACATGTGCTATGTAGGATCACTAGAGAGTTTAGAGAACCATAGGGATATGGTTTTTTGTTCCTTGAAGATGGGGACTCTTTATTGGTTTAAAATAATGAACCACTATACTACAAAGAAGAATTAGATAGGCCAGAAACTTCAAGATGGTAAAATTTCATAAATTTTGAAATTGATTCCATGTATCAAAACAATGTTTTGGTTTTTCTAAATCCTTCAATTAATGAAAATCCAATTGGGTGAAAATGGTTATATAAGGGAAAACTGGGAATGGATGGTAGAGTAAGTTCCTATATAGAATTTTTAATGGATAAAAATTTGAAAAAACAAAAAGTAATTGAATATGGTGAACTATTTCCCCCAATTTCCATGTTTAAATCTATAAAAATTATAATTTATAAAACAATTTACAATGATATTGAAAATTTTCATATGGATGTCAAAATAGATTTCCGTAATGGGAATCATTAGGAATATTTCTACATGACACAACCAAAAGTGCTTGTGACTCGATGTGATTTCAAAAATATTTTAAGGATTCAGAGATCCATATATAGAATGATAAAAGCGTCCTAGTCCTGGAAAATTTGAGTTTCTGAAGCTTTATAAGATTTTGGATTCATTAAGAGTGAATTTTAACCTTGTCTTTAAAAAAATTAGTTGGAATGCGGATGTTATCCTAGTATTATAAGTCGATGTCATATTGAGTATTGGAAATGACATACCGGTACTACAGTCTTTCAAAAACTTGTTAAAAAGTGTTTCTCTATAAAGGACATAGGTGAAGTGACCTAAATTCTTAGGATCAAAATCATTCATGATATATCTAATAGGGTTTATGTACTATGTTGAGGTATATACAATTACTATATACTAAAATGATTTACAATGGAACAAACCATGATTTGATTAGTTCCACTATCAAATGGTATACATCTCTCTAATAAAATGTATCCTTATACACAATAGGAGAAATATAGAATTAGTAAAATCTCATATGCTTCAGTTATTTGACAAATGATTTATTCCATGTTATGTACTTGAGTAGATGATGGATTCAAATTTTAATGCTTGGAATAAATCAATTTGTTCCAAGAGAATAACATCAGATAGTTATTAAGGCTTTCTATAAGTATTTATGAAGAACATAGGATATTTTCCTAGTCTATGGAGTAGATGAGGACCAAGTCATGAACGATTATACTAATTCATGTCATCAAATAGATCATAATCATCTATAGTCCAAGATAAGATATTTTTTATGTCTCAATGGATGAGTTATGAGTGGAAGATTTCAGAGAAGCTAGTTTTCACTAATTCAACAATAGATTATGAATATATACCATCTTTTTATATATTCAAATAAATAATTTTGATAATAAAAAATTGTAACGGATCTTGATTTGGTACCTATAAGTAAATACCCTATCATATTTTATTATGATAATATTATAGTGTTAGCTCTTGTGAAAGATCCAAGGCCACACCAATGGAAGAATCATATACTCTGAAAGTATCACATCATGAGGGTTTTTCTCATAAGGGTATAGTCTCCCTAATAAGAGTTTACATAGATGAAAATGTGGTGTAACCCATTACTGAAGTCATATCATATCATAAGAATGAGTATCATGTAAGAGCTAGAAGACTGAAGGTTATTTTTAGTTGTTAGTGAAACTGGGTGTATGATGTTTTTGGTTCCCTAAAAACAAAATATTTGTACTTTATGATTACCTATATTCATATTTTTTATTTTAATAAAAATATTATGACATTATGATGTTTATTTTTCATAACACAGTATGTGATAATGTCCTCAGTGTAGTTGTCGCACTGAAAGGTCCTAACAGTTCCTCGTTATGATGATAACCTATAAGTTCCATGAAAGTATTAATAAATATATTTTTTATAGCCGAATGAATTCATTTGAGGGAAACAAATTATTTGGGATATTAGGGGTTAGATACCCAATAGACATTGTCGTACATTCTCATGTTGTATTCCCTTGGTAATTTCAATTATACTAAATTATTGGAATGGGTCTGTCCATTAAGAAATATTTATTTATATGTTTCTTTGGATGTTTCTATCCACAGATGTGTGTATTAGTCTTTAGGCTTTAATATTACAATTAATGAATGTTATGATTCATTTACAATTATTATTTGATGAAAACTGTGATAACATATGTTCACAGAGAAGTAGGATATGTTGGGTGTGACATGATTCATATTTCATTAATGAATAATGTGATAAAGGATTTGAATCTTATAATCTATTAATGAAAGTTGATATCTCATACCCTTGTATAGAAATCATATAGACCAAATAAATCCATTAAAAATGTGTTCTATAGGTGAGTTCAATTTCTGTAAAGTCATGGAAAGGTACATTGAGCATATAGGTTCATGGAACCAACATGCAACTTGCATGATTAATGATGTCAATATAAAGGGATTAAATTACATAGTAAGTGTCTGTATTTGGTTTTATGTCTCTGTGATATAAAATTATTTCTCTATGGGTTCATTATCATGTTGTAAGATTCTAACCATATACTTGGGGATGATTCACATAATTCAAATGGGAAAGAGTCATAGAGGTTCACACACTAAGTGTATCTAGAACCTCTGTAAAATAATAATATTTTTTATTATTTAACATAGTAAATAAATATTATTCACACACGTGATTTAATATTAATTTATTTTCTCTTGATCTCATATAGTAAATAAATATTTATTCTAGAGAATATTTTGTGTGAAGAATATTTAATAAAAATTCATTTTCTATTTAGTGAATATAATATTTATTTATTATCAAATAATTTATTGATATTTATTTGTTAAAAAAATAGTCATTGTCGAGGGTATGATAAATATTGTGGTGGAATAGCAGGGTGTGATTAATGGTCATATAATATATTGTATTAATTGAAATGTATTTGAATAAATTGTATTTAATTTAATTCATCAATTTAGAACATGTCAAGAAATAAAATTACTATTATTATTATTGACATGGGAATCCAAATAAATTGACCAAAGTAATAAGGGTGCATGCGAAATTATTATTTTATAACCCTAGAATTAAATAAACCCAATTATATTATATTATTTAAATGGTTTCAATTTATGTTCAGTTTCCCACAAAAACATCTAGTGGGAATTATTATGAATCACTTTAATGCTCCCTCTCTAAGAACACACTCAATAATAGAGATTGATCTTTTTCTTCCACCACTCTCACATCTAAAAAGATCAAATAAAATCCTTTTTAAATAAATTCTTGAGGTGGTAAAAGTAAAATTATGCATGAATCTAGGTCTACCATTATAGAACCCATAAGTTCCTATGAATATGTACTGAGGTAGGTTGAACATATGTGGATCACCTCTGGAAGGAATCTACTCTTTATTCCCACAACACAACAACATTAGGATATATGGATGTTTTAAACCCATCAATGAATAAATAATTAATCAAAATGTAATTATATAATTATTTAAATTAATTATAAATAATATGTGATGATCATGTGTCTTGGTTCCAGTGTTCAATCGTTAATTATTATTTGATTAATATGTGTTCATAACAATATTTATCACTATGTAAATATTTGTATAATCATGAATTACAAATAAAAACCTAGTTTTTCATGTCCCATCAGGTGCTTCCAATGTTTCCAGAACATTCAAAATCAACATGTAAAAAATTTGGTTAGATTTTAAGAAAGGTAAAGGGTTCACATTTCATTTTGTACTATGATTAATTGAAAATGAATATATTTGTTCTCTAAATCATATCATAATATTTTCTACATTGAGCATGGATCATATAGACATAGAGTGGTGTGATTAATGATATATTACTTAGGAATCCATTTTTTAATCTTTTCCTAATTACATTTTATTTCAAGTAAATAAGGGAGAAGGAAATCAAAATGAAAATTTTTTGAGAAAGGGGTAGAGTAGGAATAAAGAAAACACATAATGACACATCATTTATAAGGTATTTCAATCAAATATCAATGTGGAGACTATTGAATCCACATTATGTGTGTTTTATTTGTTTTTGATAATTAAAATAAATTAGTAGATTTTATTTATGTTGATATATTAAAGGATAAGTAAAGGGAAAATAATTAAATTGGATAGTAGGGAAACCACGGAATATTTGTAAAGAATCAAATCTTTTTAAAGAAGAGTATATTTTTTTTACTGATATTTGATAAATATAGGAATAATGGTGAAATTATTACCTTTGTAGTATTTATATAAATGTTTATTATTTAAATTAAAATATCATTTAATGATTTGAGTATTTCAATCCACAGTTACTAGATGTAATTTGATGATAATGGGAATTGGAAGGAAGTAACCATGAGAAGAATTGTAAATGAAGTGACCATGTGAGATGCATGTTAGTAAAATAAACCACACAAAGAAAGAGATAATTGAAAATTTGATGTAACTAAAATAACTGAAGGGATCACAAATGCTTTGATAGTTTAAGTTGAAGAGTAAGAAGATCTGATAGAGGAAGATATTTAATTCATTCTAGGTAAAGTGTAGTGTTCTTAAAAAGTTAAAATATCATGAGATTGGCTATACTAAATCTTCCAATAATTTTTTGGATGAAGTATGAAATAATATGAAATTCAGAAAAAGAATAAGATAATGTTCAAGATTTTATTTTAATAACAACATAACCAAATTTGTCAATTTTCATATGTGCTTCATGAATGTAAAAACATATGTATGGGATTTCCTATATAGTTGAATTTGTGTACCTGAAAAGGCCACTATCTATGTGAATATAAACATATGGGTTTACTTATATAGGAGTCCATTCATACTTAATATCACTATTGTGTATCAGAATCTATTGAAGCGGATCACCATGTACATGAGTTCACCATAGAGGTGATCGATCAATGCACATGAATTAATGTATATGGATGTATGTGAATTATTACATATAGGAATTTTTAGTATAGAAGAATCTTCAATGAATGTGAATTTGAATATGTGATGGGTCATGTAAGTGAATATGACACATATTAGATTCCAATATTTAGGTGAATTCCCCAAAATAGATGAAAATACATGTGTGGGTTTTACATAGGCATTTGAGTGTATTGTAAGGGATTATGTACTTACACACTAGTTGACATCCATAGAATCAAAAATCCAAGAAGATAATTTGAGATAATGTAAAGTGATTTTTGTTTCTATAATAATTATACCATGATATAGTCATGATGATAATTTTATGAAGGTATTTGAAGGAGAATAATGGGAGTGGAATTTTATGTTGCAAGGATGGTATTTATTAGAATAATGCATTGAATATGACTATATAAATTTGACCAGATGCATATGAATTCGTGACCATGAAATTATGAGATGACTGCAGAGATCCTGCACTACATGAGATCTATATGGAATGTGACAAATGATGTCATGCACATGTCTATTTTAAATATTATAAAACTTATAATTCTTTGGATAAATCATGACCATTAGTATTCAAATATCACAAAAGAATTAAACAGTTCAGTCAAAAAGAATTAAAAATGAAGATTTTATGTAAATAATTAAATGGAATATTACTCGATATATCTTTATATCATAGAAAGAAAATAAGTAATAATCAAGTCCACTTCCAAGACATTAAGGAATATTTAAAAGATATTAAACACATGAATGGCTAAAAATTATAGATCTATTCAATGATAAAAATAGGTTGAGATATTAGGGTTTCCAATTACCATTAATCTTGGTAATTCAAAATAATCAATTCATGTGGTATATTTTGAATGTAGATAAAATTGAAGAAATTGGAAGAAGTTAACTGATTTTACATGTATATATATATATATTATTTTGGTAAGTGAAGAAAATAAATAGTACATTTGAGAGAAGTATTACAATGTGATATAGGAGAAAATATTTTTATTTCAAGAAGAAGGAGATCCAAATCTATTTTGATATTCATACATTATTTGAGTCGAATCTAAGAAGGAAGAACTGGTGTAGGTTTAATGGCCTAAAGAAGAATAAGAGAAAATGAATGTGTTATTTAAATTTTTTACAGTAAAAAAAATATGAAGTTTCTATGTTCTCCATGAGGTTTACAAGAAGAAGAAGTTAATATACATTCTAGGCTTCACGGATTGAAGGGAAGTCTTGTAGCTATTGAAATAGAAAAATAATAATAGAAGAATAAATCTTTCACTTATACAAGAAAAAGATCATTCTAGTCTACAATTATGAAGAAGGGGAAGGTTTTGTACAGGTTTTTGAAACAAATAGATAAATAAGGGAAGTTTCATTAATTATTCTATGTGAGTAGGAGAAAAGGTAGAGAATATAATTGCATTACTGTGACATTGAGTAGGAGTCACAATGGGTGGAGGACACTATTGTTGTTGCAAAGTAATTGAATAAGTTGCACACGTTCTATATAGGTAGTATAAAGACCAATCAAGGAGATGAAATTGAGCCCATTTATCACCAAGCCAGTGAATTTGGATTATTTTATGACCCCTTGTGGGGGTTTATGGAACCACTCGTTGGTTTATGATTTTTTCTAATCAAAACCACTATATTCGGAACTTCATTATAGTGTAGAATATTTTTATTGGTCCACCCAAAAATATTTCCAGGACTAGATACTCTTATATAGTAGTGAACCTTTTAAATCCATGTGTTCCATCCATTAAATTATTTAAAATACTTTCATATTAAAAGGAATAGAAAATAGAAGAACCCAAATCCTGATAGGCCTAAGAGGTGATGGGATAAAAATATTAAAGTTAAAAATGTCTCAAAATATATTCACACCCTTTATTAGTGTTGAGAATATCTCAAAGTGTTTATAAAAATTGGTATGAAAGCGTGTCTCACCTCTATTAGATTATAAACACTATAAGTCATTCTCAAGTGAATATATTAGATTCTTTCTAGTACAAAAAATGAATTATAGCATTTCTAAATATTATATTATATTAGATAAAAATTCAATATCCCCCAATACCATGATGAATAGGAGATAGAAATAAAAGATGAAGTTGAAGAAAATATTCCCCTTGAGTGAAGAATAAGAAATTTCGTTTCTCCATTACATGAAAAAAGGAAGACGTATTTGTCTTGTAATGTAATGAAAATTTTGGTCAAATTACCAAAAAAAGTAAAAAAACCCCTACCACAATTTTACAAAGGAAGTATAATTATTAGGAGGTAAGGGGAGAATCCACCCACCAGTGCAATTACAGACAATATTATCCAATTTTGGAAACCTCACCCACATAATATTATTCTTTTTGGGTCACCCAACCATCTAGAAAATGTGATCATGTTAGAGAGGAAAGTCTACTTGGCATATTAATGTCATTTAAAACACCAATACAACACATGTGGGACTCTATTATTTCTAGAATATCACATCCCAGGTAGTAGAGTGGTCATTTCTAATCATGGGTTTGTAGGGGAGCTACACCAGGCAGTAAAACATGCCTGTTTTTTTAGCAAACACCTGAAATGTCCTTTTCCAAACCCTTGCATGATCCGAAATTATCATCATCAGGACGGAAATTCCAATTTCTTTTATTTTTATACTAATCAATATCTTCCATTAAATATATAAATCTAAAATTAATAACGTAAAAAAATATTTATTAAATAAAATAAATGAATTTACCATTAAAAATGATTTGATGAAATTGAGTTATCAAATAACTACACACTTAAACTCATGATTTCTCTCATGTTTATAATCTCAACATATAAAAATAATAATTCCAATCCTATAAATATTTAAACATTATTGTCAATAAATTTAATCAATTATCAAGATGAGATAAATTTTCAAGCATCGCACAAATAAATTTTTTAAATTTTCAATTTTTAAGGAAATAAAGGAAAACATGTATTTTACTTTCTATATTTTGAAATTACATTTTTTATCATAACCTCCATTCATATTTTTTAATTAATTTTGAATATTCTATACCATTTTGATCTACCTCACTATGTTATTATTTTCTATCATCAATCAAATAATAAATATAAATAGAGTAAAGACTATGCCTGAAGTAAATGATTCCTACCTGTAGGATTTAAATGCCTCTAAAATATCCACCCCATTAATAAAAAAAATAAATAAGACTTAAAAATAATTTTTAAGTGGATCTGAGGCTGAGGGGTAGTAGGTTGTTGGTGGTAAAAATAATTAAGCAAAAAAAGGAGGTTAAAATATAAATCACATTAAATGATAAATAATGAAAATATAAATGGAAACTCATTCAATAAATATGATCACCCAACACTCCCCATATCAAATAAAGTCTCATTGAAAGAAATATAATTAAATGATATACCATCTATTTTTTCCATTCGTTTATTTTATTTTTTAAATAACTTTTTCTCTTTTTTAATGGGTTGACATAGAAAAAATCACAAATTAATTACCCAAATTATATTTGATCTCATCACAATACTAATTTTTATATTTTTAATGAAATTATAGTTAAAGTTATATTGGTTGACTGCCTAAGACACACCCCATTTTTTCAATTTTTCAATTTTTTCTATATTCATTTTTCTAGACGGTAACATTTCATATATAATGATATAATCAAATACCTTTCCCAAAAAACCCATGAAATAACATCACATATATCCTCAATGAAAACATACCCTTCCATCACACACAACCAATTCAACAAAAATTAATAATTGAATACCATGAAAAAGTACCATGTTTGGGGTTAGCATAATATAGTAGGATTTTCATGTGGATATTCATATCATGGTCCTCGTGGCTTACATAGTATCAGAAGAGGGATACAGTGACAAGGTATTTCTCAAGCCTAAGATGATCAAAAAATTAATATGTTTCAATCATTTTAATGTGATATTTTTCTTTCATATATTTGAATGTATGAAAATCATGTTCTAGTAGTTTGAATGGCCTGAGTCTCTCAAGAAAGGGTATTAGAAACTATATAAAAAATATGGTCTAAAACCCTCTCATGAATTATAACATATGAATATATGATAATCAAACATGGAATTAATAATAATAAAAATCTAATACATCAAAATATTAAAAATTAAACTCATATCAAATCAAGGGGAATTTCATCTAAAAAATCAACAAGCTCCCCTAATTCATGAATCATCAAATTGACTCCCTCATAATTCATCCCACATTTTAATCAATCAATCTCATTGATATTGATTTTTGAAACATGAAATGATAGGTTTCTTTAGTGTATTTTTGTCTCCTATATTTGATATAAAGAAACAAATTTAAATGGGTCATGAAAATGCCTATAAAAATCTATAGAAAATATTAATGATAAAAAGAATATAATGGAATTAAATAATACTCCCACATAAATAGGAAGTTATACCTCTTTTATTTTTTTATTTATTTCAATTCTTGTTAACTTTCACCATCGTGGACCTAAAAAATCAAAAACAATCATTAAAACTATTACATACATGCATTAAATCTAAAAAAGATTATGAAGAATTGAAACTAAATAGTAAGATCCTATAACGAAATAATAATCATCATGATCATTTTTCCTTCACTAATCAACTTATTTAGGTTACTTTTGAAATCAAATTTCTCTTTATCTTCTATTGGGATTATGATACAATGTTACCCCACATAAAATTAGAATGTCTAAAGTTACAACTCATTTTTTGTACTTCTTATTCACATCCTCCAAAAAATCATCTTAGAAATTTGTGGAAGAGGGAACTAAAATATGGATAGCTTCAGAGATTAGAGAAGAAGGTATTATTCTACCCAAATATTTAAAAACTTTTCATTTTTTCCCTCATATGTCAATGTTTCATTATAATCTTAAACACTCTTCCTGAATCTAACAACCACTTCCTTATAATATTCTTATTTTTGTTTCCCTTCCAATTCATCAATAAATCACCTGATTTCACAAAATACACATTCCTACTCATTATTCACTTCCTCTTTCATCAATTATTATTTATTTTCTAGCTATGATACTTCATTGGTAGATGTGACTTCCCTTTATTCAATTTCAACTTCATAAATAGAAATAAAGGTAAACTTGGATTTAATTTTTATGTCAAGAATATCTTTCAGAGGTCTCTTCAAGCTATTCATCATCATGGTCCTCCTCTTTTGATTCCTCGACACCCCATTCAATTATATTCAAGTCATGGCAAGTCTCCATGAAAATATATTCTAGAACATATAGGAGTGCCTCATCATCACTCCGGTATGGTTGTGGGCCACATGATCCTCTATGAATTCTTTAGATATTTTTTTAATTTATTCTATTCATTGTAAATGATACATGATTTTAATAGAAAAAATTTCATGTTTAGTCATTATAAACTTTTTCCCTAAAATTACAACAAAAAATACGACATTCTTAGAAAATATACTAAAATTAAAAACCAAAAAAATTGGGAGTTAAAATTATTTGTCTATACAACAAAACTGAAATATATCATATCTCAAGCCCCCAAAAATGGTTCCATAATAATGTTCACCTAAGGAGACTCATTAATTTATAATGATCTATAATAGTTTAAAATTTATAAAACATGATTCTATAAACACTAAAAATAAAATGGAGTTGGGTTAGAATGAAACCCCCATGGTTGAAACCCCGGAGACAAGGGAAAGATAAAATTCAATTCACTATTCAAGACCTATAATATATGATACAAAGGAATACTAAATGTACTTTTAATGTGATTTTCAACGAACGAGGAAGAAAAAAACATACATATAAATAATATGAGTTCGTGAACTGGTGAAGTGTAAAGTTAATGATTGAAATAATATTTTAGTAGAATAATATCTAGGAAATCCCTTTGGCAATGGTAATCACTCACTATCTCATAAATTATGCCTTTAAAAAGGCCATATGCGTCGGTCAGTTAGTCACAAAAGTCACCCAAAACCAAATTCAAATGTATAACCTAACCCACCAAATATACATTGAGAAGGTAGAATACTAGTGATCATATTAAAAAACAATCCCTCACCCAGCAAATGATGATCATGCATTAAAAATAAATAAGATCATGAGATAATAGAATAAAATATAAACCCAACATGAATTACTAATGAAAATGGAACTTTACTAAATACAAATCCATTTATTATCATTCATAGAATAATTAAATTCACTCCAAAATTAAAATAATGAGAGATTAATGAAACAATAGAAAATTAAACAAATAGAAAAAGATTAACTAGGATGAATCATAAATTTCTAGTAATACTGTAGCTCCTCTAGGATAACCTCCTCCTCCTATAGTATCCTTTATTCCCCTTAATTTATAAGAAATGATTCTTCCAATGGTTTTGAGTATTCATTCCTAAATTTCATTCTCCTTATGCACCCAAATATTTGGGGCCATAATTCGTAAATTACTCTAAAAAAACCACAAATATCACAGATTTAAATTATATTGACCGAAATTATCATGACACAGGGTTAGTTTTTGGCATTAAAAATTCTCTAACCTTACAATCGTCTGAAAAAATAGACAAATATAAACCAAAAAATTACTAATAAATGAACAATCCATATCCCAAAAATACATACCACTTCTATTGTCATAGTCATGGAATAGAGAAATACTTATGTGGAATAATCACTCCTTATTCAATTATGGCATACTTCGTATAGGTAATAGTGAAATGAAAATATTTGTACCAAAAAAAAACTCATCACTGAATTTTTAAAATATGATCATTCATACATAGTCGAATGACTCATAAAAACTACCCAGGGGGATATTACTCTACCTCCAAAAGGATTCAAACATAAATATCTTTGAATGAACCTTATGAACTTTTCTCATGGTGTGAAATCAATATGTGAAGTGTGATCATGATCATTATCGAGCAATATCACTACCCCGTCATGATCACAACATGAACCCTTCATTCGTTTATTGAATAATAATTCATGTCCTTTCTAGGAATGGATTTATGTTTTCCATTATAGTGGTTGTGGTGTCGAGCTACTCTTATCGTGGATCACTACTTCATCATCAGCAACTCATGGATGCAACTCCCATTACATGGAACATTAGTTATCTTATTTAAGATTCTATATAGATCTTCAGAATTTTTTATGGAATTACTTAGTTGGAATAATTATTTACTTATATTCATTACTTCTCCATCTTCATACATATGATATGGGGATCCCCTGAGATTCCCTAAAATCATCCATGTCATTTTGGTCATCACAGTACTTCACAGAGGTGATATCTAGAGTCCTTTTTCATCTTTAATGGATGAATTGTGTGGAATAAACATCCAAGATGTGGTACAAAGTGAGGTAAAACCCCAATTGAGTTGAGGGGGTGATTATGACGACATGATATGAGACTTTTTTTCAATATTCACAATTCTACCACACATTATAACACTGAATTGAAGTTATGAGTGTAAATGGATTAGTATATTATAATATCCACTCTATTCCATCATAAAAAGTCCCTGAGGGGCCACCCAACCCAATGGGAAGTACCATGAAACACTATATGGTTTCTCCTATGATCTTCTCCAGCTAGTGTCGATCCACGCCAACCCCCTGTTCCTTTGTGCTATAATTCTCCAATAACTCAACTATTTGTGGTTGTGATTAGCATAATGCTTCAATATATCCATCCTAATCACATGTGGTTGGCCAGGATAACCAAAATTTTATAAAATCATTAAATTTACTTTTCCAAATCATTCTGAGATCCAAAATTTTCTTCTTAATGATAATTATTTCATTTTATTCAATTTTCTCACTAAATAAAATTCCTACCATTAAATATATAAATCCACAATTAATAGGGTAAAAATTATTTATTAAATAAAATTAATGAATTAATCATTAGAAATGTATATATGAAACTAAAGTATCTAATATCTTTCATCTTGAACACATTCATGCTTTCATGTTTCCTTTATAACCGAGACTCTATGGATATATCCATGATAGTGGATAACTCAATAAATTTTTTTTATACTTCTCATAACTATCGTAAATCATTTATTGAATAGCTTTAATAGTTAGAAGCTCTAAAATGGGTTTCTCTAACACATTGAAATTTTTTCTTACGTGAGAACTATTCTCAAGTTACTATTATTGTCTATGTATTTTCTTTCATTATTCCTTTCCACTTTCATAATTAATCTCAATTTTAATTTTTATATTTTCATTGAGATTTTATCAATAATATTTTCCTTTATTATATGAATTTAATATTTTATGAACATTATACAAGAACAATAATTAAATTTACTTCCAATAAAATAAAAAACCCCATTAAATTGCAAAACATTCATTAGTGGTCCAATATCAATATTTATCTAATATTTGATTCCAGATATGTGTTCCACCCATCTCTTAGCTATTTTGTTAGAGAATCATATCAATCATATCATATATGAAACTTAGATATATGATTTAATATTTGGATTTTCCCCACTCCAATATTTAGGAATAATAAATTTTAGTGTTTCATATCTAAGTATAATCTATATCTCATATTGGGGGGTTTGGTTTAAAAACTTTTAAGGATATAAATTTCAACCATTTCTTATACAAGATAAATCATGGGCACCAAACTTTAGCATGAAACAACCTGTTTGGATTTTCAAGGTCATAACATGTGTTCACTTTGGAAAGAATGAAATTCTGAATATTTTAAAGTATTATAAATATATTTACATATTATCTCATGTATTATCATCATTTATTCATTATTATAATGACTATGTATTTTATTCTATACATTAGAAAAAATTAATAGTTTCATATGATATTAATTTATATCACCTTATATTCCATATGATTTTTGTTACTTACCTAGAAATAAAATTTAATTATATTCAGACATATCCAAATGTAACCCATGAATAAGGTACATGAAACCCCTTAATATAAAGGATTATAATCTTAATGAAAATGAAATCCTGACAAATGAATGTATGGTATGACAGGTAGTCAATCCCCGCCAATTATAATGAAATCCAATGCCCCTAGGTAATTGAGAAATATGACCCAAAGTCTCAAATTCCCAATATAATACTCAAGAGAGGCATTAATTATTATAAAATCAAACTAAATAATATATATAAATCATAATAAACATTTACTATCAAGTTTACAACCCAAAAAAAAGTTAATGTTTGACATAACTATATCTTATTTTGAAACATTATATATGTATAATATGAAAATTATATGAATTATCCTAATACTTAACACAAAGTAATAAATTCATTTATAATTTAAATATTCTATATTAATTCATTAAATAAATTAATTAGTAAATAAAATAAATCAAAAATTCATAAATATAGTCCTGAGTTAAATATTTATACACATTTCATAAATAAAAAATAAAACATAATATAATTAAAACATTTTTATGGACATTCTGTAAATTAAAAAACACTATATGATTAAATCATAGATATGAACACTTCTTATTTAATCATATTCTTGGATTTAAATATTAACTCATTCATATTTCAAATATATGATATTTTAGAAAAAAACCATTTGATATTCCATGTTAACCTTTCATATTTTTTGTTAACATTTTATATAATCTAAATATCAAATACTTTATTTCATTTACTCCATGATAAAATAAACTAAAATATAATTTCTCATTTTTTATATAAATTTAATTATATTTCCTTTTAATGTGAATAATTCATATTTTTATTTCTAATCATTTTATAAATTAATGTAATGTCATTTATATTTTACATTATTTAATAATTTATAAAAAAATATAAATCATTCTACCACGTAAATAAAATTTAAATCTAGTATATATCCACTGAAACAGTTTTCTTATATTCTTAATCCTCCAATTTATTCAACATGAGTGTGAATAACTCACTCTACTTACGGTTATTGAGAATTTTTAGAAAAACATTTTTATTTAAAAAATATAAATTTCGGATAGTTTTTACTATTATGAATGAAATAGTTTTTCCCAATTGAAAATAAATTCCAAGGAACCATTTTATTTTTCATTGGGAGAATTTTTTTTCTGAACATATTTTAAAAGTTAATTTTATGAAACCAAGATTTATTTTTTCACATCATTGTTATGGTTTTCTTATGGAAATCCCATTCTCATATAAAACATAACTACAAAAAATGGGCATATCAATGGTTATTTTTTAATTTTTTGGAGGATTAAACTGCCACTAAATGATTCAACTATAATTTATTAAAACATCCCTTAAATTTGGAATTATCATCCAAATTTCTTTCATTTCACCCATTTAGTAGGGGTTTCTGAGTAGTGTTATGAAACAGTTATTTACGATAGTTATTTTTTTGTTAGTGGAAATTTTTCCCATAAAAACTATCAATGAGTTAGTGGTAGTTCAAATTTCTTGTCAATATAATAATATATAGTAGCAATGTAAATAGCTATAAAAAATTATTGACCATATATACAGGACATTTAAACTGCCTAAAAAACTCTCATACATAGAGGTAGTTTAAATCACCCCTATATTATACTATTAAAAAACATTACAACTACAGAATCTACAATCCTAGAAAATAAAAAAACAACATACTAGTATTAAATTATAAATAGTACCAGAATTATAAAATCTTATTATGGTCCATCCCCACATTGGACTTCCATCCAAATCAAAATAAAATGTTTCTGATAAAAATAGAAATTAAACAAGGAATACTATAATCTATGAACATCAAACAAGATAAAAAATGAAATATAAATAAAATTCACAAAGGTTATATAAATAAGAGAAACCAAATAAAATGATAAATTTCATTCAAATATTTTGCCCTTAATTTAATTGAATAACCATTGGAAAAAATAGGTGAAAACCAAACCATACAAATTATAAAAAAACCAAAAAGTGACCAAATTATATAACCAAGGAAAACATGACATAAATAAATAAATAATGTCAATATATATAAGTAAAATATTTAATTGTATATGAGAATTGAGAGATTTCACTAATAAAATACCATAAATGATCAAAGTAATAGTATATTCAATATAATGAAATTCATGGGAACGCAATGAAATAATATAAATAAACTAACCAAAGACGTAATCAACACTCAATAATAAGACATACATGCTAGATTTTATATATCATAGGAAATAACATTGGTTATATTGAGATAATCCAAGAAATACTCATTAAGAAGTATCTTATGACATATTGTTGAAGTTCATAACAAAAAACATGCCAATATTCTCGGACATACTCTCACTAGGTCTCCCTACCCACAGCTTGAGCTTTTCATTCAAAACAGGATACCAGTCAGAGTCTCATCATAACTAGTATAAAAACAATTTCATGATATCAAACCTAGATACCCATGGTTTTTATTATTCTAGATAATGGTTGTGAGGGAAAATATAATAAGTTATGACATAATAAATATAAAACACGTTAAATAATATTCCCCAACCCACCTCTAATCACCCTTTGATAAGAATCCCATTTCAATTTTATATAATCATGAAACAGTAATAAATCTCATTTCACAATATGCAAAACTCATAAAACAATAATACAATGGGGATCAACCGATGATTGTAGCTTATTATCTTAAATCATTTGGTACAAGATGATGAACAATACATTAGATTTAATACACTTTTTGAAAATTTAATAACAATTCATTGAAAAAAATTGAAAAAAAATAATTATTATAAATCTAATTTAATGAAAATAAAATCATTATCATTGATAACAAATATCTAATATATATTATATAGGATGAAAACACAAAAAAAACATACCAAATGACCCGAAAAAAATATTTTGGTATCATGGGAACATAACATATAATTACACTGGATTTATATAACAATGAAATTCCAGAAAATACATTTAATCCTTTAAAACCGCTTAAATAAACAAAATATATTATTTAGATTCATTTAGAAATAAAATATAAAATTGAAATATCAATTTGATTAAAAATTCATAAAAAAGAGTATCTTGGGAAATTTATTAGACATATAGACTATGCATGAAAATGTCCTACATGTTTAAGATAAAGAAACCAATAGAAAAAACATTTATTTCCAGATTGGAAAAAATCATAAAAATTTATACCTATTTAACATCATCAATATTTGAATATATAACTTCATATTTAATAAAAGGTGAGTTTTAAAAAACTAAAGATTCCTTAGAATGTCAAATAAATGTTTTTTACAAAACACCAACCTAAAAGTGATGAAATTGAATACCCATTGATGAGGAACACTGTATTAGTTCCAGAAGAAGGATTTATCGACCCTAGACATCAAAAATATAAAGATTAAATGTATAAGGACTCATCCTTAAACATTACATAATGTTATGTATTGAATTTAAGAAATAATTCCCTTAAATTTTGTGATATTTTCAGGTTTAGAGTTTTAAGAAATTAGGAAAATATATTACATAGTAAAACCATAAATTACATGATTAAATTTTAAATAGTATCAATTTTTACAATAAAAATATTTAAAATAAAACATGATTTCATTTCATGAATAATATTCACAACATTCAGCTTTTCTTCTTCTTTTCTCTTACCAATCCATAAACCCTATGAAAAAAAATTGTTGCAAGTGATGAGAAAGTTAATCTCTCTAAGGGAGATAAAAAAATAATGAAATAAATCATTTTTCCATGAATAATTATAAGCACGTGAAGTCATTTTCACAAAGATATACATCTCAACCTTAAAAGTAACATAAACATACTTTGTGAAAAATTTTGATTTATATAAAAAATCATAAATTAAAAATGTAGGTTTCATGGGGAATCATTTCCTTATCATACATACTTATGCTTTTTACTCTCATCGCTACCATATGATTCATAACCCTTGTGGATACTATAAAATAACCCTCACAGTTAAACATGATTTGTAAGCATCTTGGTTACACATGGAAGAACAATCATGGTCACATTCAATCATAACCAATGTATTGGAGGGATATCAAATTACAACCCATATTTTGATTATATTTGAACTACCCATCACCATAAAGAATTACCAAGTTCCATATTTTAATCATAAAACATTAATACTTGCATCATAAAAACAATTCCTTGAGGAAATGCACATATTTTAAAATAATATTGTGCACATGAAAAGGATATAAATATATTTTCAAATAATGAATTAATATTTTAAAGGAATATTCAAAACATTATTCCATCATGGCTGTGAAAAAAATCATATCATTTTTTATAAGTTTAAAAAACATTCTTTTTTAATTTTTTAAAAAGAGATACTAAAGTGGACTTTTAACCTAAAGTCTCTTACCTTTTGATCGAATGTGTTCCGCAATTTCACTTAATGTCTTATATAATAAAATTATATTAATTAATTAATTAATTCTAAACATTTTACCCATATTTGTATATTATAATTTTATTAGTTTCATTTATGTCCATTTTGAAGAGTTATCAAAATCATTGTTTTGGGAGCATTCGTTTCATGGTTGGTTAACCTATGTATATTTATATATGTTCTCTTAAAATTATAATAGTACTAAAAATGAAAGTTTAAATGGTATTAATGAACCTCCATAAGTTTATATGGTGCTTTATGTCATTTTACACTCTAACATGAGGATGATTCATTTGATAAAATATTCGGTATAATTTTTTAGATTATTATGGAGGTCTTTCAAATAATGAAAAATTATTTTCATTTTAATTAATGTCATATATATATATATATATTTTATAGAACATTGAATAAGTTATAATATACTTATTACAGTCTTATTTTACCACAATAAAAGTTTTATGACCATCAATAAATTCATTAATGAAAAATGAAAACTTTCTATCCAGGAAGATGGTTAATTTCCATGATTTGGACAATGGTTTTGTTTTATTAAATATGATAAATTAGAAGAAAATGGATATTAGATATTATATTAGAAACCTAAAATTACATTATATATATGATACTAGAGTTACCATTACTTTCTAGATGAAGGGGTTGAGGTGAAAATAGAAGATGGAAAAGAAATTAAGAGATGTGGTTTGAGAAAATTAACTCTTGAATATCACCTCCTTGAAAGAACCCATTATGGAGCTTGGAATTTGTCTTTTGGTTAGAATAGAACCTATATAATGTGTCTAGGAATGTATAGAAAAAAATAAGAGTATGTTCAAGATATAAGGCTCATGGTTATGAAATTATGTGATGGAAGGAGTTCCCTTTTATAATTGAGGTGTGGGGAACTTTAGGAATTATTTCGAATAATAAAATATAATAAGGATAGTTAAGGGGAAAGACATAGAAAAATCATTTAAGTTCATATTAGATTAAATTTGGACAAAATATTATCCTTTTTGTCCTTATTTTAGATTTTATGATTTTAAAATATTTTAATAAAATATAATATTCAGGAAATATCATTATTGTCTAATTTAATACTATTCATTAGTGACATTAAAATAATCAAAAAAAGATTATAAAAAACTATTTTATTATATCCTAGAAATTTGATATTTATTTATATAATTCATGTATCATCTAAATTATATACAATTATATTTATTTAGATATTTTCAATATCATTTTTTTAATTTTTCCAAGTAATTTAATAATTATTACATAATCATTATGAAGCCATTTGAGGAATTTATTTCTTCCCTAAAAATAAAAAAAAATTACATAAAAAAGTCAATTATGTTAAATATAATCTTTTATATAAATTAATTATTTATATATACTCATATCCATGTTAAGACATATTTTTTAATTTGTTAATTTTTCTATTTTTTCATTGCACAAGAATTGAACAATAATTTAGATAAATATTGTTATATAATTGTTAAATTAAATAAAATATAATAAAAAATAATAATTTATACATATTAATTAATAAAAATTCATGAAATATTTTTTTGAACTCAATTAGTGTCTATATGGAACTGAGTTTTAATTTGTCAATGTTGTGCAATAACTGTGTCAGTGTTAAAAATTATTTTTATATTTATCATAAACTAAATTATAATTTACATGCTCTAAATTATATTTTTACAATATTTATATTATAATATCATGATTTATTGGTTCCATATTTTTATTAAATTTTATTTCATAATTATTTTTTTAGATAAAATAAATGATAAGATATTTTATAAAAAATAATATTTTTACTATTCATCAAAAATATCACTTTTTCAAAACATTCTAAGTAATTCATCCTAAGATAATTTTGACATGATATATTCAAAAATGTTAATATTTTTTCAAATTAAAAATCTATAATATGAAAATACATTTATTAAATATTAATATATTATTTTAATAAAACTATTTCCTTTATAATGTGTTCAACTGTTTAATTCAAGTATACTAATAAATATGGAAACCAATTATTCTATTAGTACGTGGTTTGTTATATTTGACCCTTTTTGAAAATTTCAACCTTAAAATTTAATCACTTATTAAACAAATGGGGATACATTTCCATTGTAGAATTTTCATATTCCGATGTTTCTTTTTCAAATATATGGTTTCTCCAAAAACCCTTAACCTGGAGAATTTCTTTGTTCCTCAATTATTGCACTCTACGATCAAGAATCTAAATAGTTTATTCCTCATATGAAATTTCATCTACCAACTGAACTACCTTAGGCCTCAAAAACTAAGATTAGTCTGCCAGATATTTTTTTAACATTCAAACATGAAAAACATTGTGTACCTGTGATAAACTCGGAGGTAATGATACTCAGTATGAAACTGGTCCATGTTTTTATATGATTTCATAAGGTACACTGAATCGTGCACTTAAACATACCTTCTTACCAAAACACATAAAACTTTTCTATAGAGATATTTTATGAAAAACTTGATCACCAACCTCAAAAGAAAAGTCTTTCCTCCAATTATCTGCATAACTTTTCTTCATGTTCATCAATACCCTGAAATGTTTTTGACTAATTTTATCTTTCTCATCCACATCCTCTAAAAATTATAGTCCCATTAACTTCATCTCACCCACTTCATACCAAAATTATAGATTTGGACATCACATACCATATAATTCCTCAAAAGGCATCATCTATATACTGTAATGAATAATGTTATTATAAAAAATCTCAACTAATAAAAATGGTGGTCCCAACTTATATGGAAATCCATTGAAGAATAACATATCATGTATTCCAATGTATGAATTGTTTCTCTAACTTTCCATATGATTGAGGATGAATGGTTGTACTGAAATTTAATTCAATTCCCAACAACATTTCAAGGCCTTTCCAAATGTTAGAAGTGAATCTGGGATCACGATTAGATATAATAGCATTACGAACAACATGTAACCAGACTATCACCTTAATATACATTTGATAAATTCAATCTAAATACATCATATCCCAAAAATCATGTAAATATATAGATTTTGTTAGCCGATCAACAATAACCCAAATTGTATTATTTCCTCTGGATGTCTTTGGTAGCCCCACCAAGAAATCTATGGATATATTTTCTCATTTAAACTATGGTAATATAAAATTTTAAAGCATTTCCTTTATTAATTTTCGTTATTCTTTACCCTATTAACATGTCGAACATTTTATGGTGATGTTATAAACATTTATTTTCATTCATTCCTATCATTAATACTCTTGAATATCTATGTACATCTTTGTATAAATAGGGTGAACAAAAAATAGAGAGTTATGAGCTTCACATAACAATTCCTTATTCTGTTGGGAATCATAATTAAATCAAAATATCATACCAAATGTTAGGACACAATCATTATCAACATTAAATTCGGGAAACGTACCCTTGTTAACCAATTCTACCATTTTCTGTAACTCACGTCCTTCCATCTGAGCTTCTTTAATTCTATTTAATAGAGATGATCACACTAACACCTGAAACAAAATAGATGAATTTCTTACAACCGCAACATCATGGCCAAAATTCATAAAATTATTAATCAAAGGTTCATGTTTTATACATAACATGTTTAACGATTCATGTTTCTTTAGACTTAGGGAATTTTTAACTTTTGTACTTTATCTAGATGGATATTGATCATCAAATAATATTCCTATATCAGTTCTATCCATATTCTCAACATAATGTTCAATTATATCTGATTATATATATACATTAAATTATTATTATTAGTATATATTTCATAGTTTTCTCCAAATAAATTATGTCTCTAAATTTTTAAAGAAAAATCTAAATCGGCTATTTCTAAATCATTTTTAGGGAAATTTAACATAATATGTTTCATATGTCTTCAATTGTAAGAAATTACTTCATAATTCTATATTGGAACACAACCAAGCCCATTCAATTAAGCATAGTTGTAAATGATAAAATCACAATTTCCTTAGGGAGAATACAAAACTAGAGCATTCACTATTCTTCTTTTTTGACTCCTAAAAAAAATCATCACAATCTTTTTTATAGATAAATTTAATCCTATTTATTCTAATGTAGTTAGTGGGATAGATTTCAATGTATAGATTTAAAAAAAACTAGTAATAGCCTACAAATATAAGAAAACATGAAATCTTAGTAAAATTTGTTGGCCTCTTCCATTCATCATCCACATTATTTTTGGTGGGTTCAACTATTATTCTAGCATTATTAACATTGTGCCTAAGCAAAGAAACCCCTTAAAACCAAAAATCACATTCACTATATTTTCTATATAAATTATTTTCAATTAGGATTTGTAGAAAAAGAATTATATTTTTTCATGATCCTCATAATTTTTTAAAAAACCCAAATACGACTAATAAAATAAACCAAAAAATTATCCAAATATTAAAATAATATTTTATTTAGAAGATCCCAAAATATAATGTGGGAATTTTTAAAACCATAAGACATAACACGAACATCATAATTCCCATATCTAGTATAAAAGGTTATTTTATGAACGACATTCTCCTTCACCTTAGGCATATATACTCGAATATCAAGTCAATCTTGGAAAAATAATAAACCCCCCTAGATCTGATCATACAAGTAATTGATATGTGTAAACATTTACATATTCTTAATAGTAATGTCATTCAAAGATCTATAATCAATGAAAATCCTCATGGAACCATTTTTATTTTTAAAAAATGTAATAGGAGAAAACCATGGTGAATTGATAAGAATAATGAATCCTTCATCAAGAATTTCCTATAAATTTTATTTCAGTTATAGAAGTTTTCTTTTATCCATTTGATAAGGGGGTTTTGAAATTGGCTTAGCATTAAGAACTAAGTCAATAGTAAACTCAACTTCTCGATCAGGTATACCATTTGGAAAATCATCAACAAATATATAGGTATTAATTTACCACTGGCATTTCATTAATATAAACATTTCCCTTATTTTCAATAATAACTGAAAGATAACATTCATTTCTATCATTTAATATTTTCTCAGCATCCTGATATGTTATCAATGTTCTTGGTTATTTATTTTATACAATGTGAAACTCATTTTGAAAAATAACTTCTTTTACTCTATAATCTATCTTAGCATGATAAACAGAAACCCAATATATACACAGAATAATATAAAAATCTATATGGAGAAAACAACAATGTTTGTAGGTAACTTTTTTCCATATAAAATAGTAGTAAGATTATTATAATTATTTTTTGACTTAATATTTCCCTATGTTTGTTTTAAAATAAATTTAGATATCATTTCTTGAGGATAAATTCCTGATTTACCAAAAAACTATTCAGAAATAAGGGATTGTATAGACCCCATATCAAACATAACATTAGAATAATCTGAGTTGGTAAACAATATACTTGATACCACTTTGTGGGATGGTACAACATTTTTTAAGTAGTTTCAAAGGATTTTACTACACTATTATTCTTATATTCTAGCTAATTCCCTTCATTCACATTCTTCTTTGGTAAGGTATGTGCACAATACCTTGCCTCACCATATTTAAAACACATTACATTATTATTTTCAAAACTCTACTCACCAACATAATGATCTTTTTCATTGAAATCATGAGACAAATGTACATGCATACCACATAGGAAGAACTTCCTGAATTTTCTAATGCATTCTCCATGTTTCTTTCTAGCACTCTTTCCACAAACTAGTAATTGGGTTTTCATTACCTTCAGAGTTCATTTAATGATTCTTACCCATTTCCTGGCATCTATAACATTTCATCATATTGTGTTAAAAGTATATATAACCATCATTAACCCCCTTTATACCCTCTTATAAAATCAAACAAGTTTATCATAACTTTTGAGTTCACGGGAAGGCAATTCCTGTTGATATCATGACATTAATCATGAATAAAAATGATTGATTTTATTACCAAGATCCTGAATAAAATTTGGAGAATACCATTCCAATCGAGTGAAGTTTTCTTCACACACAACCACTGGATATTTCTACTTCTATTTGAATTCCAATAATTTATTTTCCATCCTTAGTCAAACATCCATAGGAAACTATTTTTCATGGAAAATATTCTTAAATTAATCTTATTCCAATTCATAAATATATTCTCTTTCCCAGTTATTCCAAACCATTTAACACAACTAGTTAGATTGACCTTGAAAATGATAAATAGAAAGAGTAAACTTTTTATTATCTAAATAATCCATGAAAAAAATTAATTTAAAGGGTTTTTAATCCTCCCTTCAACTACCACTGGTATAGAAGATCCACTGATGACTAGAGGGTGTTTTCACAATAAATGTTCACCTATATCTATGTTTCTTTGTGGTCATTTAGGTTGTTCTCTTTCATGGATTAATTCACCATTTATATCCTAAATCAACTGAGCCATTAATATCCAAAACTTCTTAGTTATAATTTCCACCATTCCATGTTGCAGAATTAGATGGATAGCATCCTCTCAGTGACTTCCTCCTTTAGCTTTCCTATTTCTTCTATAGAAAACCATTCTGAACACACATAATGCAGATTAAGAAACATGTTAATCTTCAAATTCTATCTCATTTTAACTTAACCAAAAATAAAAAATCATTTATAGTATTTCATTAACATCATTATAACCTATAAGGTTATAAATACCATCCCATGATACCTACTATAAGGAATCATCCTTAAATATTAAATAATCTTTAGATTCTATGTGAATAAATCATTCTCTTTCATTTAAGGATCCTTTCAGGTTTAGAGTTTTATAACATTAGGACAAAGTCATACATACTAAATCCAGACATTACAATTTGAAACTTATACACAGTATCCATTTTTCATAAATACAAATTTCATTAAAATAAAACATGATTTAATTTCATCAAGAATCTTAAAAACATTCATATTGTCTTATTCTTTTGTCATACCCTTTATTAAACACAATGAAAAACATTTTAAAATGTTGGATGAGCACAAAAATATATATAAGGGACATAAAAGAATGAAATTAACTATTATCCAATTAGTACTTATATAGACATTAATTCATTTTCACAAATATATACTTCTCACCATTAAAAGTAACATATACTTACTTTCTAAAAACATATCATTAAATAAAACATTGCATGCCTAGATGAACTATTTAGTTAACCTGGGGAATTATTTTATTACCATACTTATGATTGTAACCAACATAGCTACCATATGATTTTTATCTCTCATGGAAACTATAAAATAACAATCATGGTAATACTTGAATGTAACCATCGTAGTTACACTTGGAATAACTATCACTGTCAACATCCAATATACCCAATGCATTGGAGGGATATCATAGACCCACACATATTTGGTTTATAATGTAACCACACTTCATCATAGATAATTCCAAATAATTAGAAAATAATAATAAAATATGAATATTTTCATCATAAAAACAATTCCTATAAGAATATCACTTAATTTAAAATAATACTAAATACATGAAAAGAAAATAAAATTCATGGAAAATATCCATTTATTATTTTAGAGGAGGATTAAAATAATTAATTTTTTTAAAACCCCAACATATTTTGGATATGTCTCAAGCTTGTTTATAGGTACTATTATTCTTAGTATTGAGTACTTTTCATTTCGGTTTTAACTTAAGGTGTTCTAGGGGTGAAATTTTTAGAAAAATGGAAGAAATAAGGTGGTGTATGGTTAGAATACAGTTTTCCCTAACCATGATCCCTATCCCAGAAAACATTGCAACCCTGTAAAGAGGGGTTTTCATGGTTTGAGAATAGTTTGTCAAACCTTTCACCATAAAAGGAAAAACTGTCCACCCCCTATAAGAGGTGCACGATTAAGGAGAGTAGTTAGGATAAACTGTTCACCCCATGCTGTAAACTGTACATACAATAATTTAATCCTCAAAATTTTATTAAAAAATTTCCAATCCCCTAACTTATACCTCCAAATTCTCTAGATCTATCCATAATCAATTTATCTCGATTCTAGACCCTTCCAGACGGATTCCATGGCCCTCTGACCTCCATTCTTCGTGATTCTACGCCCGCATAGCATATATTCACCTCTTTAAGTATGTGGTTTCATAGTAATTGATTATTTTCAATCATTAATTCTTCTCCAATTCTTTTTTAGGGGTATATATTTTGTTTTGTTGGATCTAGATCAATTTTTTTTAATCCAAAACTAGGATTTTTGGATCTATATCTACATTTAATAGATCTTTTTTTCTATTGGGGAATTAGGTTTTGAATCTAGATAGTGTTCATAAACGCGTTCTTAATTGATTTACTTCAAATTGGGGTTCTTCATTGATTGATCATTCATCAAAAAATTGACGTTGGTGGTCTATAATTCAAATCCAAAAAGACATGATTGCAATAATATGTATGTAACTGTATAATTTCAATTAGATTTTTAGCAATTGTTTTATCGATTAAGTTAATTAATTTGGTGAATTAATTAATTAAGTGAGATGCATAATTGTGTATATTTCATATTATATATTTGAGATAAGTAGTTATTGAATTAATTATGACATATTGAGAATTTCAATTCCATAATTAATTATTGAATTAATTATGATATGTAGAGATTTGTGACATCAGATAATTAATTGTTGAATAAATTTTGAGATAATAACATTGCAAATGAGATAATTAATTGTGGAATTAATTATGAGATATTAATATTTGTGAAATGAAAAAATTATTTCTTGAATTTATTATGAAATATTTATGTTTTTAGTTGGATAATTAATTATTTAATTACTTATGGGAAATTTAATTTTTGGATATTGAATAATTAATTGTTGAATTAATTAATGTTAATGATGTGATTAGTTACTTGTTGAATTAATTAATGGAATGCTGTGAATAAGTAATTGTAACATTTGATTAATTTATTGGTGAATAAATTATTGGGTTGTTGTGATGCATATAACATTTTGATATATGTGATATTGTGATATTATGATATAAGTGAATTAAAATGGAGAATTATGACATAGACATTCAATTTTGAAATGATTAATCATAACATGTACATTCAGTCATTTATTATAAAATATAAATGGTAACAAAGTCATTAAATTATTTAATGATGAATGGTAATGTGGAAATTTGACCCCAGATTTTAAAAATATGAATGGTAACAATGAAATTCAATTACGAAATGATGAATGGTAGTAGTGGCATTCAATCATGTATTATCAAATATGAATGGTAACATGGTTAATCAATTATGATATGTTGAATGGTAACCTGGAAATTCTATCATGGATCATGAAAATATGAATGGTCAAAATGGAATTAAATTATGAATTATAAATGATAAGGATGAAATTCAGGTATATGATTAGAGTTTAGGTGTCCTTAGGAACTCAGGTGTTATGTGGTTAAATAAATAGTAATTGAATTAATGTAAATTGTTTAATTTATTTCTTTTATTTTATTATTTATGAAACTAAATAAACTATTAGTGAATGTATATTATTTTAGACACTATTGGTGGTGGCCTACAGAGTTTCACTCATACCCTACTCAGGATGCATGATAAGTACCCGAATGGATTTCTTGGTTTCAGAACATGATAAGGGAAATGACCTATGTTAGATGGTTGAGTCTGGATAGATCATGGATGAGGGAACCAGACGGGGTTTGGGATCCTCTTTGTAGTTGGTTTTGACCTTAATTTTTAGTTTCATTTTAAAAAATGGAACGTACATTTGAATGGAACATTTACTAATCAATTTTGGTATTGTATTCCCTGATTTAGTGATCATGTGATTTTGGGTACAATTATGGTTATAGGTATATGTTATAATAATATTGTTTATTAATTTACATTTGTGTATTACTCTAATTAAATAGGTTATAATATCCCCATGATCGATATTGTTCCATCGATTCTTATCGGTAGCCTCTAGCTTATGGGGAGGCACGCCTCAGGTCATTTGACCGACCGAATTAGGGCACCAGCATCGTCACCCGGGTCGGGAAGTCACAAAGTCTTATCAAGGGATTTTTCTTTTATTTTATTTTTTATACTATTTGATAAAGGTTTAATTGTTATTAGGTAGATTATTTCCTTGGTGGTGAGTTCATTAATGGTAGTATCTAACTCGTGTGTGAGGGATAACCAAAGTTCCATTGGTGGGATGATTATTGTTGCTTTTTTTATTACAGTTGAATATTATTTTACCTTGGTTGACACACTTGTGGTGTTTTGTGATTTTTTTTTAGAGATATGATGATATTTTAATCATGGAACAGAATGGAATGAGAGTTGAGTTTTCATGAATTATTCTTGGCACTCAGGATTATTTTGTTAAATGGACCATTTTAGGCACACATGGGAAAACAGGTCATGTGTAAGTTTCTAAACATGAAATGTTTTTCATTTATTATGATATTTAACTAAAATGTGCCTAATATGAATTTGAGAAATGTAAAAATGATACAGGCTAAGAATAATGGGTGTCTAATTTGAAACATGAATATGTGATGAGTTTACCCTTTGTTAACCACAACCTAGTTGTTGGATGATTAAGTGTAGAGTTAGTTCCTCAGTTTTGGTCGTGTATTGCGGTTCGGGAAAATGACTTATTATAAACTATTGTATTGCCCATACATTTTTTAATATGGTGAAATGTTTCATAATGTTCATGTTGGGAATTGTATAGATATTCCTCCCAGATGACACTTGTTGAGAGGAGGGCGGGAAGAAATGGCTATAGATTGTCCTCGAGTGGTGAAACCTGATGTGCCGGTTGTGTCATGTGAGGAATTCAAGAAGAAGATCTAATATAAATTTTACTACATCATGAAATTCATGTAAAGAGACCCTTGATGGTTTGTGAAGTATATGTCTGATCTGACGATGGAGTTTTTATGGAATCACCCTCTAACTATTACAGGAGAGGGTGGACTTGAGAGAGATGAGTTCTGGGTTGAGACTATCTAGAAGAAACTTGACCATTTAGGGACACCTATATAGAAGAGGGTAAAGTATCCCACATATATGTTACGTGGATCATCAAATCACGGTTCGTACCTTCTAGCACAGACTGGAAAGGATAATGGTTTGTTATGTGAGGACTTCTTGGAGAAGTTCTTGGTGAACATCACTCCAGAGACGAGTTATGAGGGAGTGGAATACTTCATGAGGTTTAAATAGGGGAGTTTGTATATGATGGAATATGTATTAGGATTTTTATATTTCCATTGCTTTTATCCAATGGTAGAAGGGGATGAGATAACTACGGTGAGGCATTTTCAGGGAGGTCTTAAATGTGAGATTAAGTACAAAGTTAAACTCTTTCAATTAAAGAATTTTGTTGAGGTATTGGATCAGGAAATCATAGCTGAGGGGAACCTAATGGAAGATTATAGTGTTTGAAAGATCATTTAAGTTTGATATTCAGGATGTATGAATTCCTAGATAAGGAAGCCTCATTACAATCCCATTATCTAGGGTAGTGGGAAACAAAGTACCCAGCTAGAGGGATCAGTTTCACAGGACCTTTCCCAAGTTATCTTTCACTTATGTGGTAACTTGGTACACTTTCAGAGATAGTTCTCCTGACCACCAGTAGAGTCCCAATCTTGTATGAAGATGGTACATATATAGAGTTTCTAAAGGAAACCATTATATACAGGTATTGAAGGAGGAGCTAGAAAAAACCAGTGTGAGGGAACGAGATCTTTAGCACCATATCAATCGGGTAGTTGGATTTATACTACCCATAGTGATGGGGAAAATGGATAAGTTTCATGATGTGTTTCTTGATAACTTCTTAGGGATGCCTCTTGATTGATATGTTTAATTTATTATTGATCTTTTTCTGGGAAATAAGTCATTTTATATTCCACCATAACAAATGGAACCGAAAAATCATCAAGATCTCAAGACTCAACTAGTGGAGTTAGAGGATAAGGTTTTATCCATTTTATTGTGTCACATTGGGGTTCACTAGTTTTTTTCCAAGAGGGGTGATGGGACTCTACATTTATATGTCAATTACTAGAAGTTGAATCAGATGACTATGAAAAACCATTATCCTCTTTCATGTATTGATGATATTTTTGACTAGTAGAAGGGAGATTGTGAGTTCTTCAAGATTGACGTGAGATCAGGGTATCATCAATTGATATATCGTCCTTATAACATACAAAATAATTATTTTAGAAGTAGTTATGGCCTATTTGATTTCATTTTAATTTCGTTTGGATAGATGAATTCACCAAAAGTGTTCATGGGTTTGATGAACATGGCCTTCCAAACATACCTAGATTAGTTTGTTGTAGTGTTCCTAGATGACATCTTGGTCTACTCCAAGACTCGGGATGATCATGAACAACACCTTGACATTTTCATGAGTACACAGTGAGAATTATATATAATCCAAGATATCTAAGTGTTAGTTTCATATTGATCAGGTACACTTTTTAGGTCAGATAATCTGAGAGGAAGGTGTATCTATGGACCTAGAGAAGGTTAAGGTAGTAATTATTTGGAGAATCCCAAAAAATTTCAATGTATGCTGATTTAGGGGGTCAACTTAATATTATCAGAGATTAATCCAAGACAATTCTCAATTTTTAGTGCTACATTATGGATTGACCAAAATGTGGTAAAGTTTTAATGGTAAAAATCATGCGAGAATACTTTTAAAGAGTTGAAGAAGTGACTAACATAGACACCAATCTTGATCCTACCTAACCCAGGTGAGGAGTAAATACTATTTTGTGAATCGCCTGGAATAGTTCGTGGAGTTGTGTTCCTGCTGGGAGATTGATTTGTAGTGTACGTTTATTAGCAGTTGAGGTAACAGGAATGGGAACTACCATATGCACAACCTTGAGTTGGAAGTAGTGGGTTACACTTTAAATTTTTTGTTACATTATCTTTTGGGTGAGAAGTTTAATAGGTATAAGAATCACAAAATCATAATTTATATCTTCTCATAATGAGATTTGAATCTCTGGATATAGATATGGGTTGATTATATGTTGTATTTTTATTTTGAGCTAGCATATACAACCAGGAAGGGAAATATTGTGGTTGATTCTTTGATAAGGAAAAATTACATTCATGAAGTTTATGAGTCTAGTGCTGAGTGTAAAATGATTACATTACTAGTTTAGATGCATGTTATAGTTCTAGAGAGTTAGGAGAAGATGACTCTAGTACCAGTTTCAATGGAGTCTATACTTTTGAGATAAATGAGAGACAGATAGTACGAGGATTCATGGTGTTTGACCGTGATAGAAAACCATAAAGGTGGGTAGACAACTTCTGATTGGAGTATATATGAGGATGAGATCATCTATTTTAGGAATCAGGTTGTTGTTTCTAAGAGCATGAGGGAGGAGATGTTGTGTGATTTTCATTCCTCGAATTGGGTGCTACATCTAGGTATGACCGAAATGTACCATGACCTTCATCAACAATTTTTGTGTCTACTAATGAAAGAAGGATATAGTAGGGTTTGTGACATGATGTTACACCTATTAGTAGGTGATGGTTGAGTATAAATGATCTAGTAGTTTTCTACATATATTTCCAATTCCAGAATGGAAGTGGGCGATGTTACTTTGGAATTTTTGGAGGGTCTCCAGAGGAATACATTGAATAATGAGACTATTTGGTTTATTGTGGACCATTGACAAAGGTGGTGAACTTATTTCCTATACATGATACTTTCTTAGTAGAGAAACTAAGAGATTGGTATGTTCGTGAGACATTCCAACTGTATAGGGTTCCATATACTATATTTTAGATCGCAAATCATGTTTTAATTCACGCTTCTATCAAGGATTATTGAAGGTAGTTAGTATATAGGTTTTTTTTTTGTGTACAGATTTATACCCACAGATATATGGGAAGTCAAAGAGTATTATACAAGTGAAAAATTATTCTCTAAGAGAATGTTTTCTAGAATTAGATGGGTATTTATAGAAGCACCTGGAACTAATGGAGTTCCCCTATAAAAAATATTATGAAAATAATCATATGGATAAACATGAGGATCTTTATGGTAGGACATTCATATCACATCTTTGCAGTATGGAGGAAGGTGAGTCAGAGTTGTTGGGACCGAGTTTCTTGCAAGAGACATTAGAGTAGGTAAATACAATTCAAAAGAATATTGATGTGGCTCAGAGTATAAATAAATAGTATGATGATTTACATAGATGACCCCTAGAGTTTATAGAGTATGACCTTGTATTCCTTCAGGAGTCTCCATGATTAGGGCACTGTAGGATATGAAGATAGGGAAAGATGGTTCCCAGGATCATTAGACTATTTGAGGTTATGGAGAGAATCAGGCTGGTGTCATAATGATGGGATATTCAACAAAGATACAGTGTTATCCAAGATGTATTCCATGTGTCACAACATCATTAGTATCTCCCTGAACCTTATCATGTGATCGATGTGGCTGATGTTGATCTTGATACTGATGCGTCCACTGAGGAGAATTTGATATGTGAGTTATATCATATTGAGAATGTGTTGTGGGGAATAACCATACAAATAGTTTAGGTATTGTGGAATCATGGACATGTTTATTTGGAAACTTGGGAGAGAGAAGTAGATATGAGGGTTCCAGGGCCTAATATTTTTGACTCAAAATCTTAGGGATGCATGAGATTATAGCTTGCGAATGAGCTATTATAAGAAGGGGATATTGTAAAACTGTGACCTTTTCTAGAGATGTCTCAAGCTTGTTTATAGGTACGCTTTTACATAGTGTTGAGAAATTTTAATTTGGGTCTTATCATGGGGTTTTTGGGTGAAATTTTGAGAAAAATTGATGAAAGTGGGCAGTGTATGATTGTTGCATGGTTTTCCCTAACCATGAACCCTAGCCAAAAAATTGTGCAACCCTAAATAGAGGGGTTTCTCATGGTTGGAACATGGTTTTTTAAATGGTGTTCCCTAAAAAGAGAAATTAGGACCTCCCACCCCCCATGGAAGAGGTTCACGGTTAATGTGCATGGTTAATGGAAATTGGGTGCCATGAGAATCAAACCATGCATAAGTGATTTTAATCCCCCGAATTTTAGTAAAAAATTGTCATACCCCCATATTATAACCCTGACTTCCCTAGATCAACCCATAATCGATTTATCACAATTAAATAGCCGCCTATAAGGATTCCAAGGCCCTTCTACCTCTTTTCTTGGAAATTTGAATCTCGGTTGGAAGATATACACCTCTTTCGTTATGTGGTTTCTTCCTGACTGATTTCATGTACCTATCATATTCATCCCTAATTCATTTGGTGGGTTATATATTTTGTATTGTTGGATCTAGATCTTGATTTTTTTAATATAGGCCTAGGCATCTTGGGTCTAAATCTAGACTTAAGAGATCTGGTTTCGTTTGATCATGGATTTTGGTTTTGGATCTAGACTTTGTTCTTCCCCACATTCTTGATAGATTCGCTTCAAATTGGGGTCCTATGTTTATTGATCATTCATCAATGAATTGAGGTAGGTGGTCTATAAATCAAATCCCAATGTCTTAATTGAAATTATGTGTCTATAATTGTAAAATTTCTATTAGGTGTTTAACTATTGAGTTCTAGATTAAATTAATTATCCCAGAAAATTAATTAATTAAGGGGTATGTGTAATTGGAGATATTTGAGATTATAGATTTTATAAAATTAATTGTTGAATTAATTATGAAATATTGGGATTTTGAATGAGATAATTATTAGTGGAATTAATTATGAGATATTTTTAATTGTGACTTGAGATATTTAATGGATGAATAAATTGTAAATTATTTATATTTTGAATGAGATAATTAGTTGTGTAATTAATTATGAGATATTGAGATTTTTAAATTGATACAACTAATTATTTAATTAATTATGTACTATTATGATTGTTAATTTGATAATTAATTGGTGCATTAATTATTGGATATTGAATTTTTGGATATTGATTAATTAATTGTTGAATTGATGAATGATATTTATGTGATTACATAATTGTTGAATTAATTAATTTAATGATTTGAATGTTCTATTGTTACATTGTATTAACTAATTGGTGAATTAATTAATGTATTTTTTACGTACATGTAACATTGTGATATATGTGATATTGTGATATTGTGATACATGTTACTTTAAATAGTGATTGGTGAAATAGGCATTCATCCATGTATGATGAATGGTAACATGGACATTCAATAATGTATTATAAAATATGAATGGTTAAATGGTCATTAAATTATGAAATGATGAACGGTAATAAGGACATTCAATCATGGATTGTGAAAATATGAATGGTAATAATGGCATTCAATTATGAAATGATGAATGGTAACAGTGGGATTTAATCTTACCCGAATGGCCCGAAGGCATTCTTTCTTAATTTATTATGGATAATCCCCCTTTTAAGGGTTGAAGGGGAACTCGTACATGACTCATATGCCCAAGTCACAATGCCCAAAAAACCCGCAATACATGACCCGAAGGCCCGGAGGCATACCATGCCCAATACATGACCCGTAGGCCTAACCCACTTGAACTTCCCCTCCCCAGCATTCTGCGTCATTGATCACCTAGATCCTCACCTAGAATTGTTGATCGGCTATAATTTCCCCATACAAAGCTGCACGGTGCCTGGTCCTGATGGCGGCTGCCATACCCTCTCATTCTTCCAATCTGGTTAGCTCTGCATATGGTGGCTGCAACTTTTGTTGCTCTGATCCTCTTCTGATCCTATTCTGTGTAAACTGGGCTACTCCATGGTCTACGTGACCCGAAGGCCCTGTGGCCCGAAGGCCTTTGATGACCCGAAGGCCCTGGAGACCCAGATCTCTTGGATGCCAAACAGGAGCCCTTACCACTCGGGTACGTGCTCGTTAGCATTCAATCTTGTATTATTAAATATATATGGTAACATGGTCATTCAATTAGGAAATTATGAAGGGTAACATGTAAATTCAATCATGGATTACGAAAATATGAATGGTCCAATGTAATTCAATTATGAATTTTGCATTATAAGATTGAAATTCAAGTATTTGATTTGAGTTCAGGTGTCCCCAAGAACATGATTGTCATGTGGTTAAGTAAAGAGTAATTGAATAAATTTAAATTATTTATTTTATTTATTATATTTTATCCTTTATAAAACTAAATACAATGTTGTTGAAGGGATATTGTTTTAGAAACCATTGGTGGTTGCCAACTGAGTTTTACACACACCCTAGTCAGGTGAACCGATCGGTACCCAAATAGATTTCATGTTCGTAGGAAAACATAAAGAAAATGGCAATCTATTAGATGGATGAGTTAGTATGGAACACATATGAGGGAATTAGACATGGTTTAGGACCCCCTTGGGATTTTTTAGTATCTTTAATTTTAATTTTCATTCTGGAACATGTCATGTACCTTAGGATGGCGTATTTACTATTTTGTATTGGTATTGTATTCCCTTACTTGGTGATTATGTTATTTTTGGTACTATTATAGTTATGGTTATATTTTATTATATTTTTTTCTTGCTTTATTTCAGTGTATTACTCTAATAAAAGTGATTATAGTCTCCCAATGATCGACATTAGAACCTCGCTACTGGTCGGTAACTTCTGGTGTGTGGGGAGGCACACCTAAGGTCATGTGACTTACTGGCTCAAGGCACCACCATGTGGAACCTAGTTCAGGATGTCACAAGGAAACATAAAAGTGGGGAAATATAATCATTATGTATAAGATTTAGAAAATATTTTTTTTGATTTTTTAAAAGGAGACATTAAAGATGATTTTTAAAGGAAAGCCTCTTACCTTATGTCTAAATGTGTTATGCACTTTCACTTAACATTTTATATAATATAATTAGATTAATTAATTAATAAATTGAGAACCACTTATACATATATTTAATTAATTTTAATTTCATTAAGTTCATTTATGTCCATTTTGATGAGTTATCAAAATTGTCATTCCAGGACCATTCGTTTCATGGTTGGTTGAATTGTGTATATTTGTAAATGTTCTATTAAAATGGGAATACTACTCATGATGTGAGATTATAATGTATTGATGCACCTCTAAAATATTAAATGGTCTTACATATCATTTCTTTTTCTAGTGTGATTTAGATTCATTTGATAAAAAGTTAATCATAATTGTTTAGTTTATTACCGTGGTTTTTTCCTACCATCAAAATTTAGTTTCATTTCATTTAATATCATATATATATATATTAGTTCCAGAAAATGGAATAAGTCAAAATATACTTATCAAAATATAAAATATCCAGAATAATAGTTTTATGACCATCCATGGAGGTGGTAATGAGAAACGAAATATCGTTATCCAAGAAGATGGTTAGTAGCGAGAATTTGGAAAGTGGTTTTGATTCATTGAATAAGTGATAATGTGAAAATAAATGGATGTGAGATATTCCATTAGAAGAAATAAAATTTATTTATATACGAGATATTGGAGTAATTATTTATTTATGGATGAAGTAGGTGAGGAGAAAATATAAGAAGAAAAATAAATTAATAGATGTGGTTTGAAAAAATTACCTATTGCATATCACCTCCTTGAAGGAACCCTTAATGATCTTGGGATTGACCTTTTGGTGAGTGAATAACCTCTAGAATGTGCTTATGGAAATTTGGAAGAGATTTTTGTATATATTTTCGAGATATAAGGCTCAGGGTGATGATATTAAATTTTGGAAGGTGTTCCCTTCATAATTGATGTGAGGGGCACTTTAGTGATTTCTTAAAATATTAAAACATAATAAGGCTATTTTATGGGAAATTATATTAAAATATAATTTCAATGCATAAGGGATTACATTTTTGACTAAATATTATCATTTTGGACCTTATTTGATATTTTTATAATTTTAATATAATTTAATAAAATATTATATTCATGAAATATCATTACTGTCAAATTTAATACCATTCAACAATATAACTTTAACAACATAAAAATGAATATTAAAATTCAAAAAAAATATTTCATAATATCAAATAAATGTCAAAGGTGTCTATATACTTCATCTATTATCTTATTTATATAAAATTATTTTTATTTTAAAAATTTTAATAAGTTTTATTTTATTTTTTCGTTAATTTAATAATTACTGTATCATCATTGTGCAAGGAATTAATGTATTTATTTATTCCCTAAAAAATTCTAATGCATTTATATCAAAAAAAATAATTAGGTTCAATATAAGCTTCTATATTCGTTCATTATTTATATTTACAACTATCCTTGTTAAGAAAACATATTTAATTTGATAAATTTTATTTTATTTCCTTTTGCAATAATTGCACAATAATTTAGATATGATTCATGTTATAAAACCATAAAATTAGAAAATATAATTCAAAATAATTATTTATATATAAAAATTAACAAACCAGTCGTTAAAAGTATCATTATCACTCAGTTTTCATTCATAAGGCGCCAAATTTCAGATTTCCAATGCTATATAGTCATTTTATCCGCATTGAAAATGATTTTTATATGTATGATAAAATAAATTTTAATTATAATTTTCTAAATTATTTTTGAACAATATTAATATTATAATATCTTATATTATTCATTCCATAAGTTTAGTAAATTGTAAATCATAATTTTTTTTGATGATATAATAAAAGTAATATTATTCTTTTATAAAAAATTATTTTTTAGTATTCACCAAAAATATTCTTTTTTTAGAAAATTCTAAAAAATTCACTCTAAAATAATTTCAAAATGTGGAATTCAAAAATTAAATTAGTTATTTATAGATTTCAAATTATAATTTCAAAATTAATCTTTTAAATATAACGATATTAGTTTAATAAAATTATTTCCATTAAGAATTACTTAATATATTTATAAAGAGTTTGACTTTTTAACATAATAATACCAATAAATATGAAATAAGTATTCAATCAGTTCGTATATTATTAAAAAATTAACCCTCGATAAGATCTATACCATCATGGTAACTAGGTATTGAGAAATTAGAAGAAAGAAAGTAGAAAAAGTGAGAATAAAATGAATAAAAAAGAGATTATTACCTTGAGTGGCCAAGATGAAACCTTGGCGAGGAGAATGAAATCCATAAAGGGGGAGAGTAGAAGTCTCCTAGGGATCCATTTTGATTGAGATGAATGAAAATGAGGAGGTGGTGGCCCAAAAAAATTATTTCATTAGAAGAGTTGTTAGAGATTTAAAATAGTCATTGTATGTGAATTACCAAGTGGATGTTATAATTGAATAAAGATCATAAATGATTGAAAGATACTAGATATTTTTAAAAGAATAATAAATGGTATTATTTAAATAAGTATCACTAAAATAAAAAAATGAAGAGCTTAGAATGAGGTGTATTAGGTACACTTCAAAATGAAACATATAAAGTCATCCAATCATATATATTTCATGAAATATAAGAGAAATATATATATTAGTCACCTAACACCACATCATGGTTTCAAAATCACCATATTATAGTTAGTATGTAATGAGTTGAGTTAAAATCACCATCATCGAATCCAAAATCAACTTTAATCACTACCTAATAAACTAATATCGACATGGTCTCTATCTCCATCTAAACTCCCTACTAGAGATATCTTTATGAAAATTTTAATGAAAATTAATCAGTATTGTATATTTAAATTTAAACTTAAAAACAATTAAATTATTTTTACTACATTATTACAAATTTTTTTGATTTACCTACTCACTCAATACATCCATCAATTAAATATCACCTGGAACACACCGATTAATCTTTTTATATAATACAACAAATGATTTTTATAGAGATATTACCATTGCATGTTACATTTTTATATGAATCCCCTATTGTTGGATTGTTCTCCCCTTTTGATGAATTATGCTTCGCAATGAAATAAACTTATTCTGAGCATCTCATTGTATAGAGTCACTAAAACTATGAGTATACATTTATAGAATACCCAGTGACCTACCCAAGACCTCTAATGTTAATGGTCCTCATCCCATCCCATACATGCGACCAAGATGCTCCTTCTCAATGACTTGACCAGCTAGATCATCTCGGAAGACCGAGATGGAATATGTGGGACTGAGATCCCATCGTTATTTCAATACCATGAGATTATCATTTAAATAGTAATAAAAAAACAATAAACTACTCTCTATGTACCTTATCATACATTTAATGAGTTTTCAATGATGAATCAATGAATTCAATCCATAATATCCACTTAAAATCATTCCATTTCTTACCCTAATTTTTCAACATTCACTTTTGTGTGATAAGGTAAAAAATGGTAAAGTGTAAAAACATCTGTAAAATGGGATTAATTTTTAATATATTAGAATTTAATTACATAATGGAATTTAACTAAGCCAAAATTTATTATAATTACCTTTATCTTGGAATCAAAGACATCATTCATCCAAGATTTTGTCTTATTCCCCCAATCAGAATATGTAATTAGAAGGGTAACTGGATCCACCTCCAACTATCATAGAATATGGCCAAATAATCTTTCTACATCATCCATGTGGACCCTAAAACCATAAAAGAAGACAACTATCTTCAAACCATTCATATTACATACAAATGAACTATTCATTATTTCCCCAGTAGTAACATTGTTTTTACCCTTTATTAAAAAACATTTAGTACAAAATAGTGGTATAATTTTACTCGCTTTAATTTTTTTACATATAATCATCACCCACCAATACCTTCATGAAGAATCAGTAGTGACGACTTATTCCATAATTATAGATTCACCATGTGCTGAACCTGATGAATTGGAAAGAAATGTGTCAGATGCTGATGGGATGGAGGAGGAGGGTTTTACAAACACTGAAATAAGGGATAAGGGAGGTATGATAGATACTAACAAGTGGTAGATAGAGGATGTCCTATATACTATAGGGAGGGATCAAGATGGATCATCAGGTGACTGTGTGGTTGATGAAACATTAATTGGGAGTCGACTAGGATCAATGAAATGCTACCTCTTGGGCATTCCTATCATCTAAATATGTAAAATTAATTTCTGGACATATATTTATAAAAATTAAAGCATTAAAATATATTTATAAATGATAAAATATTCACAATAATGATAAAAAAATGCATAGATATGATAATGACCAAGTCCAATATTAACAAATATAATGTTTTTGTTTTCAAAATTAAACAACTCACACATTTTAGTAAATTTAAATATGATTACATATCCTCATTATTAAAAATATATACCATGTAACATAGGTTATTGATAAGTTAATGGATTACTTCAGATACAATCATTTTTTTCATTAAATCATGTCATTATCCTTCATTATCATTACTTAAATTACTTCAAATACAATTGCATGACTAATAATTTCAATATGATGATGGAAAAAATAATTTTGTTTCCTTCTTCTGATGTAATTCAATGTTAGATGTCAAATATTCTACATCATCACCCATATCATACAATTATCTTTTTATTCTGTGAATAACTACACTCCATCCTTCATCCAGTACATCTTTCACATAATATACAATTTTCTCTTATGATGAGAAGTTATATGGATCATCTAAGACATATTAACCAACATCCCTCAAGTGAGAGAATTTCACAGATTTAAATTTCAAGAAATATATTTTAATACCCCTAGTAATATTTACCTAGTTTCATTTGAATAATAAAAATGAAAAATGATTTTGGTAGTTCAATTCGATAGTATAAATTCACTCTCAATAGTATCCCAATTCCGAATCTATAAATATACCACTATTATATGTTTTTAAACCCACTTTGCAATCGACTGTTCAATATTAAATCCATTCACATTGTAATCATCGAACATTCTATCATGTTTTAGGGGATGTCGACCCAAAAACATAAAATCATCTAACAACTCAGCCTAAGTATCAGTATTCATGATCTATAAAAATTAATATACATTTTTATATTTAAAAATATATTTTAAAACCTAATATCCATATTGATAGAAATATTTATTAACTTTCACAACATTTAAACCATTATAAAATATCTTTATTAACATCTTTCATTATATATTTATCATTTAATATTTTAATTTTCATTCAACTATTTGTTTGAATCCTAATCTCTTCAATTAATTGATATAAAATTTCACTATTTAGTAGCACATATCTATGGGTTTGTAATAATTCTATTTCTATTGGTGTAGTATTTGAGATCCTCCCGACAGATCAACAAATAGTATGAATGATCTTTAATTTCATGTTTAGTTGATATTTATTCAAATTGTCTTCAACATATCAAAATCAATTGAATTATGTCTCAACATAATCCATGTACATAGAAAACAATTTATGAAATAAATATTTTTAATAGCCTCAATAAATAGATCATTCATGTTGATTTTTATTTTTCACATATGATTTCAAATGACCAAGGTATCAGTGAAATAAAATAAACAAAACATACTTATATATTTAATGAATATTTAAGAATTATTTATTTAAGATGAAAGACATATAAATAAAGTACCTATCAATTGGATAGATCCATTGATTATATATGGGACTTCCTAATTTAGTTTCATTGACCAAATGTACAGTGAAATGCATCATGACAGCAAAATATGATAGTGGAATGTTCATCTCTATTAAAAAAAGTGTGAGTAGAAATCTATCCTGATGGTTGTCAAGCTCAACTAGTTATAGATTTTTCTCAAATAGTTGTCTGAGGAATGTAAACAAATAGAGTATAACTATAGTAACCTCTTTAGGTAATAATGTACACAATGTTAATGGTACTAACTATTGTAACAAAATATGTGAATTATGAATTTTCAATCCATGTATCCCATGATTATTTAATTCAATACACCTTGTAATTTTACTTGAATACCTATTAGATAATTTCACATTTTTTAAAATGTGAAGGAATATATGTTTATAGGTATTTTTCATTGAAAATTTTCACATTGAAAACTCTCTATTTTCATTTATCCATAGAACACTCTTTATATACAATTTTGGTAAGTCTATCTGATCCTTAAGATTGCCCACTGATTTTTTGTTCTCACTAAGTAATGTGAAGTTTAGATTATAAAAAAATCTTCTCAATATTCCTAACATGAAGATTATGACCAAACATATTAAATTATTTATACAAATGTTTGAAGAATATAATTTTTTTCTTCCATTGTTTCATTCTATTTTCAATTTATGATGTACTTAAAACATTTTCCCTAAATCGTTCAAATTATGAACCTTCCCAAATTCTTTTCCACATTTTCTCATTTTATAAATATTTTATAACCTCAATACAACTTTGGAGGTGGTATATGATCAATACACCCATTGAATGTTGAATTTTTCAACAAAAAAATGTTAGATGCATCGAGAAATATATGATGACATAAGAAGAATAATTTTTTACTCTAAGGTAGTCTTTTATGCTCAAAATAAAAGTTACAAGATGGATAATCCAAACCCATGTAATTGTTCAAATAAAATAATTTCCCTATTCTAGGTTAGTGACTAATGGTCTACATTAGAGTTGTGTGCATTTTGAACATTCCTCTATTAGATAGATCATAGGCCTCGACACCAATTCACCATAACTCATGATATTCTAAAATTAGAGGATTTATGTATATGTGAATATTATTTCCTAGAATTTGTTTTATAGTAAAAATCATTGAAATGATAAAATACTTTTTCATCATACACATCCATGGAGGTAGATTGTAAGATATCAAAAAAACCATCCAAATGATATAACAAGTCCTAAATGTCCCAAATGGGTTGAATCAATTGGAATCCTCTCCCAATTACACATTACAAAGATCATATGAGAAAAATGGATCCGAGGAATAAAATGGATTCCCTGATTTTCAATCTCTTTTATGTTTTATTCACCCATCATTCTTATTATCTACAAAATTTGACTTCAAGTTGTCGATAGATATCAATGACATCAATAATGGTTTCAATTAAATTTCTTAAAGGAATGTAATGAAAAACCATGGAAGGATGATTCTTTTTATTCTTCTTCATAGTATTATATTGATTGAGTCTTCCAACTTTACCCATTGGATTAAATATAGAAGATGAACATTTTTTGTAGTCCTGTAAACTTGAATCCTCTCCCTAATAAAGCATAAAATCATTTCTACATGAATTTATTTTTTTATAATTCAAACCAATATAGGAAACAATTTTTTCGTATCATAAAAGGACTGAGAAAACATAGATTCAGTAAATGTATCACGCAACAATTATAATATCATGGAAATCACCTTATTTATAGTTCCACATAGGAATTTGATATTGTATAACTTCATTAGAAAATAATTTTTTGAATATTTTGTGCATACACCATACATAACTTCATTTCCATCATCAACTAAATCATGAAATGTGTTTTTTTCTCTCTGGCATTTTCTCTTACATTATTCTACATAGAATCAAGATAAGTAACAATGATATGTTATGATCTAGATTTGGTTGTTATATAGTCCCAAAAGCATAATTTGTCAAGTTACAATTTTTATCACCCTTAACTAGTTTTTATGATGTTTTTAATGCTTATTTTTTTCCTTTAAACACCAAAAGAATGGTTTATAAGGTTTATCATTTTTCCCATTTTTGATGAAGTGGGAGCTCATTCTGTTGACTGGAATCAGTGCTCAAACATTCTGTAATGTTTGATTCTGCATTCCAAATCCAACAAAAATATTGATTAGGGAATTACTTCAATATCAACTATTCTTCAACATAATGTATCATCAATAAAATTCTAAAATTACATTTAGGTAATGGACATATTATTTTCCCATTAATGGATCGATTGGAAATTGAAAAATCTAAAAACTCTCCAACCCTTAGCATGCTGATTTATGTTCCTCAAACATTTGATCCATATTTTATCCATATATCACAATATAACAACACTTATTTAAATTAAATTAAAAAAATTAAGAAACCACTATTAAATTCTACATTTTTGGTAGTTAAAACACTTCCAAAATACTAAATTAAATTACATGACATAAAATATTTTTTTTCAGTAAAAATTAATTAAAAATACCTAGGATTTTCTTTATAACTAATTTTTATAACATAACATTTTTTAAAAACTCCTTTGAATTTTTTTTAAAAACAATGAATTGATTTATTATTGAAAAAATATATAAAGAAATCTCAACACACATATAGAAATAATTAAACACTTAAATATCACTATGTATGAAAATAGGTAAATGCAAGTGAACAAGCTACAACCCTTGTAATTATAAGAAGATTCATATATTTACTAAAAATGTCAAAGTAAAAAAATTGGAAATCAATTGCGGATAGTATATCTTAAAGTAGATTCAAGAGAAAAATAATACAATCATTAATTTATAATATTCATCAAGTGAGAAACACCCTAGAGTAAATAATTCTAGGTGAACTTAGTAATTCTATGTCACCCTTATAGTGGATTTATATTTTCAATACATATCTAGCTAGATGGGAGTCACATAATACTTCAAAAGAATTTATACTGGTGGATGGATTGTTCCTATCTAGGATAGCCAACCGGATAACCCATGGTTTATCATAAGGTTTAACAAACAAGAAAAAACGATAATTGAAAATATTTTATTAAGAAGTAGATGAAAAATTCTTCTTTAAAAAAAACCATTTACACTATCCAACTAAAAAAATTCCATGAGAAACACCTTCCTTTTTAAAACAATCCATGACCATAAAATTATACTTTCCATAAAACACTATTAAAAATATTTTAAAAATAAAATCATTTGTAATTCCCATTATAAAATACGATCAAGGCCTTTATAATTCATTTTAAATTTCCCTTTTTGTATTTATTTTTAAAATTAATTTCAAAAATAAAATATTAACTTCAATCTACCATTCATCAATATACACATATGTTTCTATATAGATGCATCACTCAATGAACTTATTCACATATTATCAAGTGAATATATACATAGATACATATAAATATATACACACTTGTACATATGTTTATAACAATAAAAACAACATGAAACACTCACACATCAATCAAGAATAAAAAGGAAAATGTGAGAGAATAGAAGATAATGAGGGAGAGGAATATGAAAAACTCTAACCTAGATGGATGGGCTGAATTTTAGGGTTAAGGTGTGAAGACAAGGACTTGAGAGATAGGGTTGGTGGTGTGGTCTTGGGGAGAGGTGGGTGGATTGGTAGCGAGGGTGAATAGGTTAGTGAAAGGGGGATTGGTCATTGACGGTGTGGCATGGGGAGTAGCGGAGGGACGATGACAAAGCTTTGGGGGAGAGGGGGCCGGCGGTGAGGGATCAGGCTTAGGGTACTCAAGGTAGAAGGGAATGTATTGAGGGGAGATATGTTTTTTCAATAAATTAAAAGGTTTTAGTGGATGTTTTTTAGAAACCTCTATTAAATATTTCTATTTTTTAGTTTTGGTTTAATAAACCTATAATAAATCATCAATTTGGTGTAGCGCATGACCATTTTAACCAAAAATAAGGCATAAAATCATTTTTTTAGGATTATCTATTTTCAAAAATAAATTCCAAATTCATTTGTAATAAATCTTGGTATTTTTTCATTATTTTGAATGTAAACCATGATGCAATCCATCAATTAAGGAAAGATTTAATGAATTTTAATGAACCATGAATTTTTTTCAAAAATCACATCCTGGTTCTATAAAACCAAATTTTTAAAATGATCCATCGATTTAAACCTAAATAAAAACAAATATTATGTCTCACTACTTCCATTGATGGGTTTTATCGAGGATAACCTTCATACTAATATAAAGGAAACAAAACACCCACATCCAACCACTCATTTTTATTTAATAAAATATAAATGAATAATTCACCTTAACTATATAAAATAAGGCTCCCTCTTCTTCTTAAATGAGGTTTGTGTTGATAATTGAGAATCAAGAAAGTTTGTCCTTCCTCTTAATGTACTCAATTTTTTTGTGAATCTCCAAATTATTAGGAAGGATTTCTATTTAGACAATATGTTCTAGAACTTTGAGTTAAAGGAAAGAAGAAAATATGGATTCTCATATTGGAGTTTCTATCTAGTATTTAGAATTTAGTAATCTCATATACATAACAATAGTACACGAATACATCAATAATAACTGAGGCTTCTCCTATAATATCCAATAATATCATAAAAATTTTATAACAATGATGAATGTTACCAACATTTTGTAACTCCTTATCATTTTTTCTTTGAATTATTTAATTCTATTAATGATTCACATTAAACACCCTAAACAATATATTGTAAAATTTAACTAATAATGGTAGAAATAAGTTAGTAGAATATATATTCAAAAAATATTATTCTATAATGAATGTTCATCAATGTATAGAACCATTACAACGTGATGTTCACCTCGATATGGTTTACTTCAGCACAAAACCTAATATGGGTTGTACCACTACATTATGGTTTTATCTTTAGTGAATACTTATATTATTTCCCTCCAACAAAGATTCTATATGTTGTAACATTTAAATAATTTACTATAATAACAAATGATCTCATTCAGTCACGATTTCATAAACAACCACTTGGTATCTCCATCAATTCATTTTTATTTTTTTGAAAAGTTATTATTTGGGATGTATCATATTTATTAAGTGAACTATTTCCTCCTTCAATAATTATATAAGATGATTAATAGTTTATATGGTACATGTATCACTACATAGAATGTAAAAAGTTTAAAATACATATAGTTAACCACAATTTTTCCAGTATGGACCCTTAAATAACACCTTCAAAATATTGAGTGACTCTAAAATGACTAAAATATTCACATGACTTAGATAAATTAAATAATAAACCACTAAAGATATTTATCTTCATAATTATATATAATATGATATTTATCTACTTATCTAACTCCATTTTAGGTCACTATAAAATTGTTGGTTTTTCTGTCCTTTTCTAGAGTTGAGTTTAATATTGATGTACAAAATTTAATATTTTAATAATGATATCTTAATAAACCCTCCACTTTCAACACATCCCTCAATGATATGATCATGTTTTGATATCTCATTATGAAATCTCAAATTAAAACAAGATGTAAAATCATTATCCAATTCCATTATAAATTGTTCTTTTCCTTATAAATGATTCATTAGAAGGATCATCACTCATTATACCATAAAAATTAAACAATTCCTCTTGTAATATTCTAAATTATTTTTAGATCATATATTAACACATATCCATGATCTAAAAAATCATCATAGTATACCTTAAATGGTGTCCTATCATTTTGAAATCATAAAAATATATACACTAATCAACTTCTACTTTAAAATATTTCACTTATAAATTAATCCCAAAGTAATATCATCATTAAATTAAATCCCTTAAATTTATATGTCATTACCATAAAAAAAACAAATCAATATAATTTAGTTTAATTCCACTACATATCATCAAAACAAATCAATCACGTTGGTAATATCATATAGTTAAACTCACAAAATTCCTTAACAATGAATGTTTTTTTATCCTCCATTAAGACCTGGACATTCAAAATATTCACTAATGTGGGACATTCACACTCAAATTTTTAAGCTCCCTTAGATCTACACTTCTAAATATTATTATAAAAATGCATACTAATACACATAAATTGGTATTACAACTAACTCCAAAAATAAAAAATTTATTCTCATTAGGAACTTGGTCCATAACACATAATCAACCAATACTTATACTATAAAATTTAATCAGTTACTTCATTTAATTCCACTTATAAATCTATCAATATATCTTTAACAACAACAGCCACCAAGTGAAATGGGGAAACATAAGAAATAAGGGACTTGTATTGCCTTTTAAATAGTAAAACGTTATCAATGAGACATAGAGATGTTAAAAACAAATCATAAATTAGTAAGAGACATGAGCTTGTATGAAATAAGATCATTAATGGAACTAGATCATAGAAAAAAAAGAATTTATCATGAATTGTGATAACATAATCATATAACATGTCATAAAATCTTCCAAATTAGGATATTCTGATCCCAATATATATCAGGGCATAATGATGTGAAATAATTAGGTAATAACCTTAAACCGTGGTGATATAAATTAGGAATCTTGAAAATAAAAAATCAACGAAAATCATAACTTTTTTGGATGATATCTATCAATACCATCATAATATAATGTCAAATGATAAATTTATCCTTTCTATATAAAAATAATCAACAAAATAACTACATCAATTCTACACATGGAATTGTTAACTAAGATGATTAAATCATTTCCATGCATAACATAGTGATCTCACTGGATAAAAAGATTTACACAATGCATTAGAAAGAGATTTAATTTCAATAACACCCATAAAATAATGATATATTGATACATATGTGTTCCAACAAAAATATGATAATAATCATAAATAAATTAATATGATTGCATTGTTATCACATGGAAATAAAATACAGATCCAAAAAATATTAACTGTAAATCTTGTAAAATACTCTTTAATCAAGATGATTATGTTGAGGGTACCAACACTATATATAATAAAGGGTATAAACTCAATTCAATAATTTCCACTGTCAATCGATTATATGGTTATCTCGGTGTGCACCATTCAATCAGAAGATATACAGGGCATTCACAAGGGAAATGCATTGGAAGAAAGATTATCTATAGAACATTTTGATGACAAAACCAAAAAAATTAAATAATGGAATAATTGACTCATAAGGATCTCATTTCCATTATACTATAGAAACATATGATTTTGGTTGATTAATAAAGATGTTATTTTACCATAGTAAAACTTATGGAAAGGTAAAATAAGATATAAAATAACATAAGTAACTTTAAAATGGAGGAATTAATATGGGTATACAAATAGATAGTAAATATTTTAGAAGAAGATACTAAATTTTGGATTATTTAAGAAAAAGATTCATTATTTATAACAAAATGTTGAAATATTCATAACTAATAAAATTTTTATTTTATGGAAGAACATAAATGTATTATTATTTAAAATAAATTATATTTTAAAGATTAATTATGATTAAATGGTGAAATATAAATTAATAATTTGAAAAATAATCTTGACTAAAAAATATGGAAAAAATAAATAATTTAAAAATAAAAAAAATCATGAAATTGATTTAAATATAAAGAAAAAAATTCACTTTTAAGAAGAATAAATGATTAAATGAAGGATTTTAAATATTTATTTTAATAATAAAATGTACTAATAATAGAACCTTTAAAATAAATAGATTTAATGTAAAAGTATTGTAGAGATAAATATAGTAAATGGAAAATTTTCCTTTAACATTACAGGGATTAAATTAAAGAAATAATATAAAGGGAATCATTAAAAAATGCATACTCATATAAAATTAAAGATAAAGTAAGTATGAATAGCATAATGGAATAAAATTATAAATTGAAAAATATAAATAGAGAGTGATATAGAGTACTAGATAACATAACCATAAAAATGAAAAAAAGAGTGGGAGAGAAACCTTATGAAAAACATATGGAATGTGACACCCATCGTGTTAGTAAAATAATTTAATTTTATCTTGGTTTATCTCTTGTGAGGTTTTAGAGTTTTTGGGAATCAGGGTTCAAAATATGAAGTTCTTAAAAAGATAGGCTAGATGAACAATTTAGTAACATGGTTATTACTAACAGTGTGGTAATTATGTGGTATGGCACTATTAATCCCAATGTTTCATTCTATGCATTGAGAAAGGTTTTTCAAATCATGCAAGTCCTCAAACAAACCATGCAGGTGTCTGTGAGGTCTTAGTGTTTTCACACGGCTTGATAATGGTTTTTCAAATAGTGTGGGTCCTCTTAGTTAACTATTCACCTTATTTTTATTAGAGAAGTGTTCATGACATAGTAGTCAAACAATTTATTAAACTATACAACCTAAGAATGTGTCAAGATCCTAGCCTCTTAAATTTTGAAAATTACCAAGATTAAATTAATCATTTTTAAGTCTGATCCTCTACTAATACCTCTTAATGCTAGGATAAACTCAACCCATTATACTAGATAGTTCACTCCTCATATATTTAGCGATTTCCCTTCCTTTATGGTGGATCTCTTCAAGGTCTGTTCGGTTTTTTATACAATCACCTCTCCACTTTTTATATCACTCCATGGTCACTTTCCCCTTGTTTCATTGAAAACCAATTGGGATGTGATTTCAAAATGTATATATTTTATATAGAATTTATGATTTTCATTATGGATCTTGGATTGTGAGGATAGGATGTCCTTGTTTCGAGTCTTTATTCTAGAAGGAAACTAGTCTTCCTCTATTGGTATTGTCGGTGTTTCTATAAAATGGTGTTAACCCATGATTTACTAAATGAATTGTAAATTACATTGATTTGTTTTGTTAAATTTATTTATTTAATATTAAAGATGAATTTTTTATGATGTTCATATGGGTTGACATTAATAGTTTGTTTTTTAAATTGGTTTTCTTTAAAAATAGTATATTCATATCATGTGTTCAAGGAAATTGCACAAAGATAATTTTGAATCAAAAATGAATTTTCAAGCATGATGGACATAATAAAATAATATGAAAATGTTTTCACAATTGTTATATTTTTTTAAAAAACAATTCATTAAACATATTAGATTAGAAACCTTTGTTGTGTCAGGTTATGGACATATTCAAACCTTAGTGTGTGTGAAACCTCTAGGGGTCCTTATTGTGATATTGATTGATCATGGAAGGACTTGATATTGGTTGGATTAATGGGTTGAATATCTTGGTGTTCCTTCGTGTGTTTGAGTATGTATTCCCATAGGCTAGATCCTAATTGTTCTAGGTTTTATACATGACACTAGGGTTTAATATTTTATTCCTCACATGTTTATCATATGGTATTTTAAAATATGGTTCGATTTATGTGTTTAGACTATATTTCATATACATTTCTTATTCTTCATGTATATAAATGTGAAATTTTTAAAAAGAAAGAAAATACTGTTTTAAAAAAATCATTTGAAAATTCATTATAAACATGTTTTGTTTTAAAGACAAAACTAACTGTTTTATGGTGTTAGACATTGTATAGAATCATGGTGGTATCTCACTAGGTATTTTCCACACAGAATGCATGTATTCCCATGAGTGCATACTGATATGATTTTTTTGTACATGGTTAAAGTGAAGGGATTCAATTAGTTCATCGACTTCTATTTGTTGTTGTATCCTTCTTATGATATGGGTTGGTGGTGATAGTTGGTCACAAGGATATGGGGATTTGTTCTTATTTTGTTATAATTTCATGTTTATCTTTTTTTTATTTTCCATGAATGTATTATTAATGTGTACTTTTCTTCCAGGATGTACTCAATTTGTTTATCACATTTCAGTTTTTCATGAGACATTTTTTTGTTTTTTGTTGATATTCACCTTATGATGGGTCATCTTGGTTGAAGTGTCTGGTATAACTGAGTTGGTTCACTAAAAAGGGTATTATAGAAAACACACAACCAGAATTGTGATGAAATTACATGGGTTTGGTTAGAGGTCTATTTTAGATAGGAGTTAGGACCATCCGAATTCAGGTAGGAAATGTTTATGGGTGCCTAGCCAACTCACTCTAGTGTTTGAACTCGAGTTGTCATGGGTGATCAATGAATTTCATTAATCTTGTGCATGGATTTTGAGGATATTTAAATGAACTCAATTTTTATTTTAGTTAGATTATCCTATTATTTTTCAAAAAAAAATCCATCACTCTTTTAATCCATGTTTGATTTAAATTCATGTTGTTTAAAATCATAAATATGGATTCTTGAAATTTCTATTTTGATTTATCATTTACTCTTAAGAAAATTAGATATAGTATTTTGGGTTTTTTGGACAACTTATTTTATAAGATCACTTCAGAATCTAGATAAGAATGTTTTGAGATGAGTTATGTAGAAAAAAAACTCCAATAGACACAATTTTGGTTGACTTAGTTATCCACACAATCCAGGCTCTGGTCCAGGAAGTTGTTGGAAACCAAAGACGAGAAGTGGATCAGGGTTTATAATTTACCAAGAAAAATCTACCTATCTTCCATGGTGGAATTGGCCTCCAAAAATATCAATAGTTGATCATATATATTGAGAGGATATTTCATTTATTTTAACACTCCAAAGGACTCTAAGGTTGGTTTTACCAATTACATGCTTGAATTACCAGGAAGAAATGGTGGGACATGCATGTAATGTTATATGAGGATCTTACCTGAAATTTCTTCAAAAAGGTATTTATCCAATAGTTTTATCCTAACACACTATGAGTAGAAAAGACCCCATAATTTCTAAGCATGTATCAAGGGGAGTGTTTGATTATGGATTATGCCACTCATTTCACCGACTTGGTTCACTTATCGCCCAAGATTATTTGTAATAAGTAACTAAATCCCCAAAGGTTTGAGAAGGGTTTAAGGACTAATAATCGGTCGATGTTGGTTCTCATATAATTAAAAAACATTAATGAGGTGACTAATAATGAAAATATGTTTTAGGTATAAATATATGAAAAAATCCGATTACGTGGAGTTTTTTTTTCTATAGGAGGTAGCTAGGGTGTGCCAACTAGATAGAAAAGAAAGAATATGCATGCTATTTTTTTATCAGTTCTAGTTTATGGGGATTATTCAAGACAATAGTAGTGAGTTTTCTATCAATGTAGGAGGCCTTTTCATACCAAGAATAAGTGTATTTAATCACCAATAACATGATATCATTGTTTAAAATTGGTTATTCTTATGTTTTTTTGAGGAAGAATAAACCAAGGTAGTAAATCACGATCCACTCTTACCAAATGATCTCTGTTTTTTCTGATACACCAAAGGGTGATGGATCTGATTCAGATTCCATGGGGTAGTAATAAAGAAATATCAGGGAGGATCTATGACCAAATTGAATTATATTACTGGGAATACACCAAAATAATATGAATGAGGGACAATAACAATGAAAGGTATGGTACTCATTTCATCCTATATGGTTTAGGATTTACTTAAAATAGGTTTGTATCAATATTTTATATCATCCAATTTGATTGACTACTTGGTTTATTCCTAGAGCTCATGGTGTTCATGTTGTATCTTTCCACACCCATTGAAAATAGAAAGGGATAAGGATTTAAATGTCTTGTGTGTAATTTGATGGTTACTTAACATAGTATTGTGTGGAACTTCCTAGTTCTTGATATGGATATCTTAGAACGTATCATTGGCTTGTATTATTTGTTCATTTTTTAGGCCCATATTGATTTTTAGTAGTTTATGTCTCCCAATGGGGACCATCAAGTCTTTTAGGGTGAGTTGGATTCTAGATCATAGAGATTTGGGCATGGTTTCCCATATTCTAGAGTGATCACATTCCAATTGTGGGATACGTTCATTGAAGTCATTGATGAACATTTGAGTATTCCACTTCCTTCGATGGTGATTTTATAACCTAATATATTCTCAGATTAATTTTTCATGTTACCGATTCACGCTCAAATTTACCCAAAAGATGAAGGTATGACGGTCCTTGTAGTATAGCATGGGTTGTCGAATCCTCCAAGCGTAAGAAGTACCTGCAGACACGTACATTAAATGGATTGTTTTTGGATATGAAGTGTCCAGATTTGGTTGATTTAATATGGTTTTAAATGAACTCTAAATGACTTAAGTGAATTAAATTTAAAATAATGAGTTGATCCTAGGTTACCAATTGGGGTGGATTGGACGTATTCCCTTTTCAATTATTTCAATTTCTTATATTTGAGTTGAGTTCAGTTAAGTAGATCAAACAACTTCATCACTTACTGATTTTATACCAACACACCATAATACTAATCACCTATACACTTGGAGGATCAAATTTATGAGCACTCCAAGATAAATGTTTGTATTATCACTTGAAGTATGTGGCCTTAAAGTTCAAAAAGGACGAAGAAGTTTTAAAATCATCAAATAAAAATCTCCATTAAAAGAAGTGAGTATTAATTAATGGGGTGATAAATAACATCCAATCCAGCCCCTTTCTACTCCCTTGTATCAAACCATATGTGTTTTATCCCTCCATTGATTCTATGGTTTCAATGGAAGCAGTAAGTAGCCTCATGAGGGAGGAATTGAAGAAGTAAAGAAAACAATAAAAAGAAAATGATCATTCCACCGTTGTGTAAATAATTTCACAATGTTTGGTGTGAATAAATTCACACCTTGAGGAAATGGTTTAAAAGTTATATGGAGAAGAACATAATAATAGTATAAGAATAACTTTTATTAAGAAACTTGGATGAATTAAAACAACTTACATGTGAATGAAGAACGTTACAAAGGCAAATTGGCAGCATAACATTAAGATGAAAACAAAGCTCAAATATGATAAACTCCTCCACCACCAATAACTTAAATAGATATTTTTGGATCCTTGGGTCGAGTCTCCAATATTACAAAAGATCCCACTTGACTATGGTAGGACAAAGGTGGTGGAAATTAAGGAAGAGGAGACTTTTCCTCCATTGACCCGAGGTGGAAGCCTGCTTGCTTCCACCGAACAGATGCGCATGTACGACCTTCTATATGGCCGCATTAGAGTGGGTCATATAATAAAAAAATGAATCTCCCGATGTCCCCTAACCATATGTAATGTTTTAGACCAAAATATTTTATGGTTAATGAGATATGTGTAAAATGGTGGAATGTTTTTCTGGGCCGTAGAATCTGGCCCAGAATTTTATCGTCAACTTGAGCTGCCTAAATAACCATAATGGAGGCATAATAAGCACTGTATCTTGCATAATTATTTGTTCCTATATATTTCTTCTATAATCCGATGAAATTTGGGATTCATTGGGTTTGTAATGTGGGTACCACATTCTAATCAGTGGGATGGTGTCCAATCTGCCTTCTCTAGAATTCCTTCCATTAATCTACAAATATATCCATCATCCTTTATGAATCCTCAATTTATCCCTGAATGAAACATGTTCATATTTAAGTGTATATAAAGTTCCCAAAATATTAAATTAAAATATGGATAATTACAATCCTTAAAATCAGATGAATCATTGGGCCTAAATTAGTGTATATTAGGCATGAAATGCACAAACGATAATAATGGATGTTCAAAATTAAAATCCACTAACTCAGGACCATAATATCAAAAATTAACACTTAATACCATTAAAATGTAATTAAAATATGTATTTTTATTCTATAATCACACCCCCCAACAAGATATTTTCTAGTCCTGAGCAAAATATATCACAAAATCATGAAATTCGAATTCCCTTTTTTCCAAAAAAAAAATTAATACACAATGATCACCAAAACCCTTATACCAAAAAATCATGAAACCCATAAAAATATTTTAATATAATATAGTTTCATAAGAAGATCCCAATCCCAAGCCCATTCCTTTGTTCAAATTCATTTCCATATTTCATAAGTATGAGGATGTTTTGTGCATCACAATATACATGAGGTTTCATCTCTATTCGAGGGGGAAATGCCAGAAGCGCTAGGTGGAATCACATTTCAATATTAAGATGAGTATTCAAATTTTTTTATTGTTTTTTTATTGTTTTTTTTTGTTTTCACAATTTTTCCATGGTAATTGAAATTTCACTCAAAAGAGTCAACCCTTGAAGTGAGACTTTGCGGATGACTCCCAGTCTCAAAGACCATATGGAACCAAGTGAATCCCACATACTCAGTCTTCATCTCTAGTTAACTCAGTCAAAAAAAAATCCAAATTACCAAAAATAGAGATAAAATTACTAACTCTGGGACAGACAACTATGGAGTCACGATCCCCAAGTGCCAAAAGCCACGCATTAGGTCATTTCATGGATCTTGGCCCAAATTTATTATTTTTTATTAAATACTCGTATTAAAACTAAAATTATCACCAAACCTATGCTATTTATTTGGGGGACCCCATGAACTCAAACTAATAACCCACTATCCAAAAGAGGTGCATTGTGATCTTTTTTTATTTGGATGAAAATATAAATGATGAAATTTCAGATTGGAGAGCTACACTTTCCAAAATCTATGCTCATGAAATTATACAAGGATTAAAATTAGAATCAGGGAATGCTAAATTATTTGATATTCAGTTTCATAGTGTGCAATGTGTATTACCATGTTCAAAGTTAAATGAATTTTTCCTTCCATTTGTACAATTTTTTTTCAAATCATTCATCTTTTTTTACACAAAAGAATTTTTTATTTTATCTCCCCTACATAAAATAACATTATCCCTAGTGTTTGAAAAAACGATAATTTAGAAGTAGTATAGGATGATAAGGGAAGTTCATAAAGGAAATAGAAATATGAGGATCATGGAATGAAGTCACCTGGTGGTTGAAGTTGTAGTTCCGGTTGCTCCAATTTAGTCCCTTGATCTCGGTGTCACTTTGAGAATTTCCTAGTGGAAGAAAATATATATATATGTGTGTGTGTGTGTGTGTATTTATATAATAAAGAATGTAAAATATAACTATATATATAAAAATTATAGAATAAGGAAGCACAAATAAACCATAGATCAGTGGTAAGTGTGCGCCCCTGTCTCCCTTCGGTCCTGGTTTCGAATCCCCACGGCTTCGCCGGTTGTGACGGGTTTTGACCCATGACCCATGACATGTCCCTTTTTATTTTTATTATTATTATATTTTTATTTATTTATTTTGTATTTTTATTTTAACCTACAAACACATAAAATAAAATTATGATACATTATCTTCTTTTTAAATTTCTGGGTAAAGTATTACTCAAGGATCACACCATGTGACACGGATGAATATGGTGCTCCCCATTTGTACCCATCCATACTCATAATAGAAGAATAGGTCAACAATATTTTTTTTTTTAATATCTAAATGATTCATTATTCCTATTTTAAAAAAATGATCCGCAAGGATGAAAATCATGGGTTCACTCCCATGCAACACTTTGTTTTAATGTTGCTAGCTCGACTTAGACCTTTAATTATTTAAGTATTTTCCTCATCTAAGGTTTGTTCACTCATGTTTTCATCAACTTCATTTTTTTGGAATGGTTAAATGAATGGTTTGACTCTATGACCATTAACTTTAAATGTTTGACCATTGGTGGGATCTTGAATTTCTACAGCCCCATGGGTGTACACCTTATGCCCTATTTATGGACCTGAACATCTAGACCTCAACTTTCCTTAGTGTAAATGATGTTTAGAACTATAAAAAAGAATAGTTTTACCTGGTATAATGTGTTTGGTTATAAGATTTTTATATTGGTAGGATTTTACTTTAGCATTATTGATCCTTAAATTTTCATAAGCCTCCATCCTAAGTTCCTCAAGTTCATTGAGATCTAATTTCCTTTTTTGTTTCAGCCAATGAGAGGTCATAATTCATTTTCTTAATGTACCAAAAAGCATTATGTTCAATCTCCACTAGAAAATGGAATGCTTTACCATAAACCAACCTATATGGGTACATTCCTAAAATGGTTTTATATGCGGTTCGATAGGCCCAAAGGGCATCTAAGATTTTGATCGACCAATCATTCCTAGACGGATTAACAGATTTCTCAATAATTTGTTTGATTTCTTGATTGGATAACTCAGCTTGACCATTGGTCTATGGATGGTAAGCAGTGGACACTTTGTGAGAAATTAAATACTTTTCCATGAGTGATGAGAATGGATGATTGCAAAAATGAGTTCCATGATCACTAATGATAGCCCTAGGAATTCCAACTCTATAGAAGATGTTTTCTTTTAGGAATCTAATCACAATTTGATGATCATTGTATTTTTTGGGAATGGACTCAACCCATTTTGAGACATAATCAATAGCTAAGATAATGTAAATATATCCCCTAGATTTTGGGAAGGGACCCATGAAATCAATTCCCCAATAGTCAAAGATTTCAACCACAAAGATTGTAGTGAGTGGGATTTGATTCCTTTTTGTGATAGACCCTACTTGTTGACACCTAGGACAGCTTTGAAAAAATGTGTAGGAGTACCTTGAGAGGGTGGGCTAGAAGAGACCACACTAATGAATCTTAGAATAAGTTTTCTTAGAAGAAAAGTGACCTCCACATGCCTCACTATGGCAGAATTTAAGGATGGACTCTTATTCAGATTCTGGGACACACCTCCTAATGACTTGGTCAGGGCAGAACTTATAGAGGTATGCATCATCAAACACATAGTGTCTAACATCGTAAAGTAATTTCCTTCGATCTTGAGTCCCTAAGAATTTTGGAATGACGCCTATAACTAAGAAATTGTCTATGTTAGCATACCAAGGGAAGTCCCTCACAGAGTATAGGTGTTCATCAGGAAATCAATTAGACACAGAAAGGTGATTTGAGTTTTCTTTCAATTCCATCCTAGAGAGGTGATTAGCTATATCATTTTCAATGCCCTTTTTATCCTTGATTGTGAGTTCAAATTCTTGTAAGATAAGGACCCACCTTATCAGTATAGCCTTATCATTTTGTTTTTGAAGAGGTATTTTAGTGCAGAATGGTTAGTGAACACAGTGATGGGGGATCCTAAGAGGTAGGACCTAAAATTCTCTAAGGAAATCACAATAAAATGTTACTCCTTTTCAGTAGTGGTGTAGTTTATTTGGGAATAATTTAAGTATTTTCTTGCATAAGCAATGACATAAGGAGTTTTATCACAACGTTATCCTAACACAGCTCCTACAACAATATCACTAGCATCAAACATAAGTTCGAATGTAAGGTTCTAATTTGGAGATTTCGTGATGGGAAGAGATGTGAGAGAGGATTTGAGGGTTGATAATGAACCCTCACAGCTTTCTATCCAAACAAATGGAGCATCTTTTATTAAGAGAGCACAAAGGCGACGGGATATTGAACTAAAGTCCTTCATGAATCTTCTATAGAAACCAGCATGTCATAAGAAATACCTCACTTCCTTGACAGTTTAGGGTGATGGAAGGTGAAAAATTATGTCAACCTCGACTTTATCAACTTCAATCCCCCTACCTGAGACTAGATGGCCTAGAACTAGTCCCTCTTTATCCATAAAATAGCATTTTTCCTAGTTTAGGACCAGATTCTTTTCTTCACATCTTGACAAGACTCTCTCCAAATTTCTCAGACATCCCTCAAATGTATCCCTAAACACAGAGAAGTCGTCCATGAAGACCTAAAGAAAATACCCTACCATGTTTGAGAAGATTCCCATCACGCACCGCTAGAAGGTTCCAGGGGGATTTCATAAACCAAAGGGAATGTGTTTGAAGGAAAAGGTGCCGAATGTACAGGTGAATGTAGTCTTCCCCTGATCCTCTAGGGATATATCAATCTGATTGTACCCCGAGTACCCATCTAAGAAATAGTAGAAGGCATGACCTGCCACTCTCTCAAGGACTTGGTCAATGAATGGTAAGGGGAAATGGTCCTTCTTGGTGAACGAGTTTAGCTTCCTATAGTCAATGGAGACCCTCCATCCACTACTCACCTTAGTTGGAAGAATCTATCCATCCTAATTGGATATCACTATTATTCCTGCCTTCATGGGAACCACTTGGATTAGTCTCACCCACTCACTCTCATCTATGGGATAGATGGTACTAGCTCTTAAAAATTTTATAAGTTCCTTCCTCACTACTTCCATGATATTAGGATTGATTCTCCATTGAGGTTGACAACATGGATTTGAATCAGATTCTAGAACAATTATATGAGTCCTGATAAGTGGGCTAATCCTAGGAATATCATACAGGGTCCAACCAATGGCTTTCTTATGTTTCCTAAGTACATATAGAAGCATCCTCTCATGATTGGATTCAAGAGAAGAAGAATTGACAATAGGATGTGTTTCATTGTCCCCTAAGAAGGCATACATGAGTGCAGCGGGAAGTTCCTTCAATTCAAGATCAGGTTGGTTTAGAGTTTCAACAGATTATTGGGACATTGGATCAATATCAATTTATTTTTTTAGAGTTTCAGATAGGATTGATTCCCCACATATAGAAGTTTCAACTAAAATATGGGTTTGATCAGATGTAGGGATGTAATTTTGATTGGTCTCCATGAATGTGGCTTCTTGAAATGTTTCACTGATTGTTGGACCTAATAGTTCCTCATAAGAGTAATTTGAAAATGATTCAATCCAAGGAGATAGACTTCCTTCATGTGAACAAAGGAAATCAATATCATCCTGACTTAAACATCCAACAAATATTCCTTGATGTTCTATGGATTCATTATCAATTCTTCCTATCATGTTTACTTCATGAATGTCCTAATCATCCCCTATTTGTGAGTTTACATTATAGATGTTCAAGTATAGACTAATGTTTCCAAAGGTGATGGTAATGTTACCATTTCAGACTCGGATAACAGAGTTGATTGTTGCAAGGAAAGGATGACCAAGGATTATTGGGGTTTGTTCCTTATTTCCTCTGTTTGGATGGTTGTCAAGGATAATTAAGTCAGCAAGGTAGATGAGGTTTTCAACCAGTACCAGAAAGTCCTTTAAAATATCCTTTGGAACCCTAATTCTATGATCAGAAAGTTGAAGTGTGACAGACGTGGGTTGGAGCTTTTCTAGGCCTAACTGGCAGTAACAACATATGAGATGATATTGACACTAGAACCTAGGTCACACAAGGTCTTGACAACTTTTCCTTCTCCTAGTTCAAAATTGATGTAAGGGAAACCATGGTCTTTCAAATTAGGAGGAATGGTACCTTGAATGGTGGTACACACATTAGTATCCAAAAGGACGTGGTTTTTATGTGAAAATTTTATTTTAAAAGTGCACAAGTCCTTAAGGTACTTTGAGTAGGAAGGTATGGTTTGGATGGAATCCAGAAGGTGATGTTCAACTTGACTTGTGAGAATATTTCTCTTAATGTTTCACTTAAATCAGGCTTGGTTTTCCCCCTCATGCATTGTGGAAATGGTTTAGGTTGTGGGATTTTTTATTGAAGAGTTGTCTCTTTCACATTGTTATAAGTTTCCTCAGTTTGATCTTGTGGTTCATTTGAATTTTCATTGGAGTTTTAATCTTTACGTGAGTTCGAAATTATTTTTTCAAGTTTCTCAATTGATTTCCCACTTCTTAAAATAGTCACAGCCTTTAGTTGTTCATGAGTTGTTTGAGTACAACTTGACTCTCCCCTTGAAGTTGAGGATGGAACTGCCTGAGTAGGCATGGGTTCCTTTACAGTTTTGATGGTTTTAAGTTCTTGTTTAAAGGAAGATAATTACGAGTTCACCTTTTTCCATTTTTTTGCACAATTGTTCTACTAGGATTTTTGGAACATTTTGGGTTGGTGCTTGAGAATATTGGTTTATCTCGGGGGGGATATTTTGGAGGTGGGATGGTTTTTTGAAAATGGGTCGGTGGCTGTTGGTATTGGATAGGTTGGGTTTGGAACTAATTATGGGTTTGGTAGTTCTGGTGGGGGTAATGATTTTGTCCTTGTGGTTGTCTAGGTTGTTGGTTATCTTTCTAGCGGAAGCCTGGGTGGTCATTATACCATAAGTTGAAGTTGTTTTGGTATTGAGGCTTTTGAAAGTTCAAAGAATTTACTTACTCTAGGGGTCCTCCTAAAATAACATCCTTGATTGATGGAATGGTTGGGAAGTTGTCTGTCTTATGGTCATGTTTGTCACAAATTGTGCAAACAGGGTCAACAGTTTGGATTTCATGGACTTTCATAAGGTCTATATCATCAACCCTCCTAGATAGTGCTACGAGTTTAGCCCTAAGGCTTTCCTCTTCTCTAAGTGTATGAATTCCAGTAGTTCTTTGTAGCTCTTCAGAATAAGTTGATGTTAACTGTGTTTGGTTTTGTTCAGAAAGGCTTTCTAGATACTCGTAAGCATCATTTGGGCATTGTTTTTAAAGGTTCCATTACACATCATGTTAATGAATTGTTTGTTCCCCAGACCCAACCCTTCATATAAAATTGTCACTTGTTCAAGAATAGAAAAACCATGTTGTGGAACCATGTTTAGAGTGTCTTTTAACCTCTCCCATGTTTCATAGAATGACTCTCCCTATTTTTCAAAAAAGTTTTGGATACTCATTTTATGTGCAATTGTTTTGTGGTGGGGAAAGTATTTTTTGTAGAATTCTCTTTGTAGTTGGTCCCAAGAGTTGATGGAATATGGTATCAAATTTTTTAGCCAATATTTTGCTCGATCCTTTAAAGAAAAATGAAATAGACTCATCTTAGCTGATTCTAGTTAACGTGGGGGACACATGGTTTCTACAATGTCATTAAACTCCTTAATTTGAAGGTAGGGCATCTCGGACTCCATTCCATGGAATGTGGGAATATGGTTTAGGACATGGGGTTTAAAGATGTATTTGGTATCTCCTAGGGAGTTGTGTATAATTCATGAGGGGCATTGGTCCAGGAAGGTGTTAGGTAGTCATTCATGGTTTGATCAATTGAATTCCCCAAGTTTGGGGCTACCTCATTTGGGATTCCATTTTGGTTTCCACCTAGGTTTATGAGTTTGTTTCTTTGAAGACCTTCCACTGAAATGGGATAAATCTTGGAATTTGGAGTATTAGGAAGATTAGGATCTAATGGAAAGATTTCTCTTGGGGTACTTGACTCCCCAACCCCAGGACTATCCACCCTAACTAGACGGTTTGATTGATCACAGGTGTAGGAAGACCTGTGCCAAAAGAAAAAAAATGAGAAAGGGACAAGATAAGATAATTTGGATGAGAAAAGAGGAAATGGGAGAAAAAATAATGGTTGTTTAGATGAATTAATTGGGTCCCCGGAAACGGTGCCAAAATTTGATTCATGCTCAAATTTACACAAAATAAGAAGGTAGGACGGTCCCTGTAGTCTAGCTGGTGTTGTTGAATCCTCAGAGACCTAAGAAGTACCTACAAACACGTACATTCTATGGATTGGTTTTGGCTATTAAATTTCCAACATTGAATGATTTAAGATGGTTTTAAATGAACTCTAAGAGACTTAAGGTAAATTAATTTAAAATAATGAGTTGCTCCTAGGTTATCACTTGGGGTGGATTTGACGTATTCCCTTTTCAATTATTTCAATTTCTTATATTTGAGTTGAGTTCATTTAAGGAGATCAAAAAACTTCATAACATACTCATTTTATGCGAAGAAGTATGTGGCCTTAAAATTCAACAACGACGAAGAAGTTTTAAAATCATCAAATAAAAATATCAATTAAAAGAAGTGAGTATACATTAATGGGGTGATAAATAAAATCCAGTCGATCCCCTTGATACTCCCTTGGATCAACCCATAAGTGGGTTAGCCCTCAATTTATGATATGGTTTCAATGGAAGTGTAAGTAGACTCATGAGGGAGGAATTGATGAAGTAATGAAAACAATAAAAAGAAAATGATCACTCCACCGGTGTGTGAATAATTTCACAATTTTTGGTGTGAATAAATTCACACATTGAGGAAATGGTATCAAAGTGATATGGAGAAAGGAATAATAACAGTAGAAGAAGAAATTTTATTAGGAAAATAGTATGAATTAAAACAACTTACATGTGATGGAAGAACGTTACAAAGAACAATTTGGCAGCATAACATTAAGATGAAAAAAAAAGCTCAAAGATGATAAAATCCTCCACCACCACTACCTTAAATAGGAATTTTGGGAGCCATGGGTAGATCATACAACATTACAAAAGATATAACTTGAGTATGGTAGGCCTAGGGTGGTGGAATGTATGGAAGAGTAGACTTTTCCACCCTTGACCCGAGGTGGAAGCCAGCTTGCTTCCACCAAACAGATGCGCTTATAATACCTTCTAGATGGACGAATTGGAGTGGGTAATAGAAGGTAAAAACAAATCTACAGATGTCCCCTAACCGTATGTAAATTTTAAACCCAACATAGTTTATGTTTAACAATATATGTGTAAAATGGTGGGATGTTTTTCTGGGCCGTAGAATCTGGCCCAGAATTTTATCTTCATCTTGGGCCACCTAAATAACCACAATGGAAGCCTAATTCGCACTAGCTCATGAAAAATTATTTTGTTCCTATATATGTATTCCATAATACCACGAAATTTAGGATTCATTGGGTTTGTAATGTGGGTCCCACATTCTCATCAGTGGGCTCGTGTCCAATCTGCTTTCTCTAGAATTGCTTTCATTCATCTTCAAATATCTCCATCATCCTTTATGATTCCTCCATTTATCCCTAAATGAAAAATGTTCATATTTAAGTTTATATATAGTTACCCAAATATCAAATTAAAATATGAATAATTAAAATCCTTAAAATTAGATGAATCATTGGTCCCAAATTGGTGTACATTATGCATGAAGTGCACAAATGATAAGAATGGATGTTCAAAATTAAAATATACTAACTCAGGCCCATTAGATCAAAAATTAACATTTAATACCATTAAAATGTAATTAAAATATGTATTTTTATTTTCTAATCATTTACCACCCTAGAGAGAGGTCATGTTCACTATTGACCTTCTTCTCAAGACAATACCCATTTCTATTCATTCATATCTTATGAAACATTCTATGTTCGGGGTTATTAATGTTAAACTCATGGATATTGTGGTGAAGATATTTATTTATCCCAGTGTTCCAACTTGGTATTCACTAATTATCTATGCAAAGAAGGTAGAAAAGAGTCTCAAGATTTGTTCTAATTACCCAAATCACAATTAGAAGACTTATTGGAAAAAATTCCCCTTGCATATAATTGATGATATATTTGATCTACATCGAGAAGAATTATGGTTTATAAAGATTTATCTGTGATTGGGGTACCATCAGTTAATATTATAGAAATAAAATATACCTAAGTCCGTGTTTAGGAACTAATATAGGAGTTTTGGTTTTCAAGTTATTCCATTCTCACTCACTAACACTACTATATAATTTTGGGTACTAATGAACCAAATATTTCATGGATTCTTGGACATTTTTTTATCATTTTTGTGTGAGGATATTTTGGTTTACTCTATGTTGGAGGAGGAACATAGGGATCATTTGGATATCATCCTTAAAATATTGAAATAACATTTCTTGTATGGAAATATTTCTAAATGTGAATTAAGGATCCATGAAATGATGTTTCAAGGCCATGTTATATCTCATAGGGTAATCTCTATGGATCTTGAAAATATTAGGGTGGTAATTTCATGGGAGAAACCCATAAATGTGTATTATTTTTGGAGCATCCTAGGTTTAACTTGTTATTATAGCTGGGTTTTTTAGGATTTATCCAAGAATTCATCTATAATGACAGAATTTACCTATAAGGGAGTTATGATTGAGTGTAATTATAAATGTAAAATGTATTTTGAAGAAATGGAGGTGAGGATTACTTCAGTTCTATTTTTTTTCTTCTAAAACTAGCTTTGGGGTATTGTGTTTTCTATGATGCTTTAGGCATACGATTGGGGTGTGTCTCGATTATGGGAAAATTTGTGATGGACTATGGACCTCAAAAATTACACCATAATGAGAAGAAATATCCTACCTATGAGTTTTTTTTCAATTAATTATGCACAAACTCAAATTTTGGTGCCATTATCTTTTTGTGGGTAAATTTACAGTATATTCATATAATAAGATCCTAAATTTTATTTTTAATCATTGGGATTTGAACTTGAGAAAAATATGTTTGTTTGTGTATGTTTTGACACTCTATTTGAATATAGGAAATACACATAGAAAAGAGAATATGCTGACTATAGTTTTTGGTGTGAAGTTACTAGTTCAATCCTTAAAGGAATAAATAGATGAGTGGTATTTAATGATTCTATTTGCTGAGATGATATTTGGAGTAGATGTGGTTGTGGGGAATGTGTTCTTAAATTTTTTGAAGTATAACTCTTCATTTAATGATTGTATTTGGCTAGAAAATTCAGAATAAATTGGTATAAAATGTTTTAATAAAATTCTTAATAGAGGGTAGACCTCAAGTGATTAGTCACAGTCACCTATTGATACATCATGCTACCAAGGCAGGTTAATAGTTATGAAATATCTGAGGTAGCAATTGATTGAAATTGGACACTATCCTTATTAGTATTCACACCATGAGATTACCAATATATATCATGATCTAAGAATTTAGTTTTAGTGGATATAAATGATGTGGTTAATGGAATATTTTATTCCACAATGCCTTAATTTCCATAATAATAAGGAAGAGAAATAGATACCTACTGCTTTGTTATAACCATTACCTATTATGGTTTGTAAGTGGGATAAATATTTATAGAAATAATCATAAATTTACCACATACACCTTAAATTAAGGATATGATTTTGGTTATAATTGATTTAATTATAAAATCACCGCATTTCCTTCCGATAAGGTAAATGATGAATGTGAAATAACTCAAACAATTGTATGTTCGATATATTGTGAAGATCCATTGAGTTCCTTCATTAGTTGATTCTGATATAAACCCATGATTTACATATTGGTTTTATAATGGTTTAAAAGATGTCATGGGTACCCAATTTAAGTCAATCGTGTCATATCACCCTAAGACAGATATCCAATCTGAGCATTCCATTCAAATTCATGAGGATATTATTCGGTCATACATACTTGATTTTAGGGGTTTGGTGGAAAAATATGATTGTAGTTATGTTTTCATATAAAAATATTTATTGGGACTATATTAAAATGGAACCATTAAAATAATTGTATGGTCGGCCATGTTGATATTCTTTTTTTTGTGGAATTGGGATAAAAATATTTAGTTCGGTCGATCCATGTTCAGGAGATGATAAAAATGAATTGTTGGTCTGAAAGAGGTTAGTGACTACTCAAATTCACCAAAAATAATATATTGGCCGTTTTTATCAGCCATTGGACTTTGAATTTGGGGATTATGCCTTTATCAAAGTTTCACCTCACTTGGTTCATTATCCACCAAACAGTTGGTGCATAGTTTGTTAAACTGTACGGCTAACCATATACCCATATCAGAACATCATAAAATTAAACATTTACCCCAATACCCTTGGTTTTTTTATCTATAATTCTCTACTAATCTCTGTTACTCATTACCTAACCTCTACCCAATTCTATATAGAGTTATCTTCTTGAATTATTAGCAATTTCCCTTCTTCCTTAGTGGAACTCATCAAGGCACATTTCATTTTAGATATGATCTCATATCCTATTTATATATCTCTTCTTAATATCTTTAAACATGTCCCATTGGAACCTAATTGGGTATTTATTACTATATCTAGAGTCTTTGATATGTAATTTTTAATTTTTCTTATAGATCTATTATTTTAAGGATTGGATCTCCTCGTTTCCAATGTATATTCCCGAAGGAAACTAGTTTTACTTCATTATCAAGGTTGGTGACTCTATATAATGGTTATAACCAATTAATTACTAAATTTTATTTTAATTTCCTTCGATTTTGTTATTGAAATTGATTTATTTGACACCAGAGATGATTTTTTTCGATACTAATCTTGGTAGGCATGAAAAATGGGGGTTTAAATGTCATTTTCTATTAGAATAGTTTATGAAATATATGTGTGTGATGAAATGCATCAAATTTTATTTTAACTTGGAAATATATTTTCATACATGAGAGAGATTATTCTATGATGTGAAAATGTTTATAAAATTATAGTAATGTGGTTTATAATTTTTTTTACAAGTATAGAACTTACATAACCATGGGTGCATTGGGTTATGTGCATATACACTCTTTAGTGTGCGTGGAACCACTAGAGGTTACTCTTGTGACATAGATTGAATATGGAAAGAATTTATATTGGTATGACTCAAGATTTGTATAGCTTAGTGTTCCTTTGTGAGACTAATTCTTTATTCTCATAGTATAGATCACACTTGTTCATAACTTTATACTTTATGGTATTATTTCATCTTGTATTGATCAAATGATTATCGTATGGTATTTCCATGGATGATTATATTTATGATTGTATTCTATCTTTCTTTTACATTTAATATTCCCATTTTTTTAAATATAAAATGTTTTAAAAGAAAATATATGTTTTTTTTAATATGGTTTTCATTTGAAATTGATTTATAATTTTTTTTAATCTACACTGATTATATGGTGTTTGACATTGTATAGATTCATGGTGGTATCCAACTAGAATTTTAAATAACACCCTATATATACCTTTGGGTGTATAATGATATGGTTTAGGACTTAAGTAAAGGGAAGGGTGTGATGTAGTTGGTCGAATTCTTTTGGTCAATGTCTCCTTAGTGAGATGGGTTTGTGGTGACAGTTGGTCACAATGAGAAAATGCATTGATCTTGTTTTTTATGATTTAAGGTTTAGTATTTTTGGGTTTACCTTCTATTTATCATGGATGTGTACTTTTATTTCATAGTGTAAATCGATGTATTTGTCTCCTTTTATTTTCTTAGGAGACACGTTTTGGTTTTTGTGTGTGATCTTCACCTTCCGGTGGGATATCTCGGGTGATGTGTCATGTTGACCTAGCATGGTTTCATACATGTTATGAACTATAAATTAATAAGATAGTAAATTTAAAAATAAATTAATTTATAATAAAGGAAAATAGTAATTTATAGGTTTCAGATCATTGATATGAGACATATATTAGAATATAGGTAATAAATAATTAGTACTTGAAATGATTGGGTATTTGGAAACAAGACCTATTACCTCAAATCCCATCTCACTTCATGTATCCTATAACCTCCTGAATACTCAAACTATATTAGTTATTTAATTTATTCAATACATGTTTCATGTTTATTTCATTATTTTTAATATTTTTATTCATTTATTCTTTTTTTGTTTTATATTTTTTAAGTTGATCATTTGGAGGTGTTCGGTCTATAGTTCCTGAACTACTTTAATATAATAGTGATAGTATGTAAGAAAATAAATCTTATTTTCAAGTATGTTTTTTTTTTGAGAAAAAGTGGAATTTCTGGAAATTTATTAAGTACACATCGTGTACTTTATAGGTAAACGCCTTGTACTCGGTTACCTTGGGTAGCTGTGTGCTGGCCGTGTAGCAGCCTTGCACATGGTCGTGCGTGGTGACCTGGAGGCCACATAAAGAGAGGCTTGGTAAGGGTAAGTACATGTTGTTTACTTCAAAATTACACCATGTATTTTCTTTTTTTCATTAAATGTACCAAGGTCTCTTCTAACAGACAGAGCTGTCTCCTTATAGGTCTGGTTCATCCGAGAGAGACTGTATGGCTGCGATCTTTCCCCGAGCCCCTGATCGGGTATCTGATCTCTTATTAGACCACCATCGATTGCATTGGGATCGCCTCAGTAATATCTTCCTTCTTCTAGAGCTTGGTTTCCTAATTCCTCTTCTTTCTCAAGATAACTTCGGTTGAATTTTTTGAGTGTTTTTGTAGATCTACGGTGTTCTTGGGAGATTCAAGGCTTGAGGATCACGTATAACGATCCTAAGACATAGATGTAGGTGGTTTGTGCCTTTCTATAGTTAGTTTTTGAGTCATATGTGCAAAAGGTCCCAATACCCTTGATCGGGGTATTGCGTGTTTATATTTTTAGCCCTGTTAGTTTCCTGCAATTCTTATATGCTTGAATATGGGTTAATTGAATGTGAATAGGGTTAATTGATATGCTTTTGATGTGTTTGCCCATGCATGTTTTGTTTATGATCATTTGGTCCTTCTTAGACTGTTAGGATGCCTTGTTTTTTCCCATTCCTAGTGTTATAGGATGGAGTTATTGTTATATATGACATGCTTGATATGATGTAGATTGTTTATCCAAGTAGTTCTAGAGGTTTTCTTTGGATGTTGTTCATCGTTTGTGCATGATTGCATTACACGGGGCTGTGAAAACCTGGTGTAGTGAGACCATAGGGGAAATTGATGTTTAAGGCTTTCTCAGAGTGGATTTTATAATTATCACGCTGTGAGACCGTAGGGTGGATTGACGGTGATTGCTCCCTCAGAGTGTCTATAGTTACGTTACGAGGCCACAGGGGGAATTGAAATTGAGTGCTTCCCCAATGTGCCTCTAGGTTGTCGTTAAAATACTATAGGGGGGAATTGATGGTGAGTGTTTCCTTAGAGAGTCTTTAATCACTTTTGAATATAATGGAAATTGAATTTGAGTGCTTCCTCAAAGAGTCTTTTTTGTATCCTTGTAATTGAACTAGAGGGGATAGGTTGTGTGTACTTCCCAGAGGGTTACCTGTTTTGAATATCTGTTTACATAATATGTGCAATTGAATGATTAAATTGTAGGAATGTTTACTACTGAGTACATTCTTATTTATAGTTCCTTTTACTTATTGCCTTCCATATATTTACTAATTGGAAGTCACATGTCTTTTGGTGGTTGCCTATTGCTATTTAGTCTCACACCCTATTTGGGTCCTGCTTTTGGAAACAAACAGATTATATTGTTGTAGGTATAGATATGGGAAAGCGCTCTTTTACTTCAGGTACAGGACTGCTTTAGAGCTGGAGAGCATGGGACCAAGTTGAGGCTTGTGATGCTGACGAGTTTTTTAATTTTTTTTCTTTTGTACATTGTATAGTATGTATTCTGGCATTGTGACTTGTTTGGCTATTTTCCTAGACATATGTATCATGAATCATTTCTATATGTGCTCCAGTTGTTTCTTACTTTCAGTCTTCCACTATTTACTATTATATGGAATGTTTACTACTTCCACTATTTCTATTTGTTTTACTTCTACTGTGTTACTCTACCAATGAGGGCATAGTTTCCCCACTATCTCACCCAAGGCCCTCACTGCTAGTCGGCAACCTCTGGAATTCGGGGAAATGCGCTCGAGGCCATGTAACCAACGGAGTATGAGGCACCTCTGGGTGGATTTCGGAACCAGGAAGTAACAAAGGGGTATCATAGGGAGGTTTTTTTTACTTAATATTTGGAGCCTATAGTCATTGATAGGACAGAATTAGTACTTGGTAATAAGCTGATTCTGGGAGTAGCTAACCCGTGTAGAGGGAAAAGCTAATTTTCCTCATTATTTTAATTTTTTTCTGGTTTTGCAATTTTACAGTTCATTTGATTTTCACAATTGGGTGACTCGCATGTATTGTGTTGTTATCGTTCATATTATTGGGGTTCTATTTCTGTCACATCCTAATGAGATGAGGGTATGCCATTTCATGCATCATATAGGCACTTTCTAGAAAATCACATGTCATACATTCTTGCCATGCCATTTAGGGTTCATTAGCGATTTCATGTTGTTGTGATAGACTTTGTTCTAGATATGAATGTTATTGTGATAGATTTCTTGATATAATAACTGCTAGTTGATAGGGGTAATTATTTGTGTGAGGTTTTTTGAATAAACGCCAAACTTTGGTTCTTGATGTTTTATGGGCCCTCATGAATCGGAATTTGGTGGATCATTGACCTGTTTACTCTATTTATGACATTTATAAGATGCCAAGATTTGATTTGCAGGGAGTATGGGACCTCACGGATCAGAATTTGGCACTTTAATGTTTTTTTCAGTGTTTTTTGGGTTCCAGAGTAGTTTCTGAGGCTTACTATCTGGAAAACCCCAAAAGACACGACGTGTAATGATGAATACACGCCTTGTGTTCTTCTATTTGGGTAGAAATTTTTTTTCATAAGTACATGGCGTGTACTGTATGTACACACCATGTAGTCTCTAACCGTGTCTCAGACTGTGTGGGCAGGGACACAGGGTTTTGAAATTATTTGTAAGACATGTCGTGTACCGAATGAAAATGTCATCTTGTAGAACCATGTAACCAACCATGTCACTAACAACATTGGTCGGTTGAGTCTCTTCTGATACATGTCGTGTCTGTCTGGCACATGCCGTGTAGTGTAACCTGAGTACCCGGCCGTGTATCGAACTACACGGGTCGGAAAAATCTTTCTAGTATATGATGTGTCCATCTGGAACACGCCGTGTAGTGTGAGCCGTGTATCTGTCCGTGTCTCTAATAACATGGGTTTGTGAAGCTCATCCAGTACACACTGTGTCTATCTTGAACAGGTCGTATAGTCCTGTTTAAGGGAACCGTGTGGGTTAGACATGTAAGAGAAATCTTGTAGGAAAAGATAAGTCAATACACATCGTGTGTTAGGAAAACACGCCGTTTGTGTGGGGTGTTACACGACCAGTTTTGGAAAAAGTACACGCCCATGTGAAGGCTCAATGGGAACATGCCATGTAGGAAGTTATACACTCTGTGAATCCATGTTTTCAAAAACATAAATTCTTTCTTTCTCTTGTTCCCTTTCTTTACTTCTATTTTGTAGTCCCTATTAATCTTGTTCTAAGGTGTGCACTTGATCTTACAGATTCATGACACTGAGACATCCACCGAATGTCCCCCAGTAGCAAGGCAGTGATCAGACACTAGATATGGCTGAACAGGTATTACCAGCAGATCCTCCCTGGGTGCCAGTCTTGGCACTAGTCGTTATCCCAGATACAGGTGCTGATACACAGTTCTGAGAGGGTTTCATGAGGATGATCCAGACTTTTCAAGGAGCACCGCCTCCTGCCATGTCGATAGAAGAATTCAAACGGGCCATTCAACAGCAGCAGTATCCCACCTTCTCAGGGTATGGAGGACTCCAAGCTGCAGATTCATGGCTAGAAGCCATGCTGAATATCTTCGACCATCTGGAGATGCCTCTAGAGAGGAGGGACATTCTTGTTGTGTATATTCTTCGGGATTCTTCCAGGAGATGGTGGGATGTGATCTCATAGTTGGGAAACTAGCAGAATATGGCTTGGGATGAGTTAAAAAACATCTTTTACGATTACTTCTACCCAGAGACCTTGAGGGCCGATCGAGCCCAAGAGTTCATGAGTCTGGAGCAGGGTACTCTTTCTGTTATGGAGTATTCTTCTTTCTTCATAGAACTACAGTACTTTATGCCCTTTCTAGGGGGAGATGATTCATTCCTTACACAAAATTTTGAGGATAGTCTCAGGAAGGATATCCTATATCAGGTGAATATATTCATTTTGACTTCCATCACTTCTATAGTAAACTGGGTGCTGATCACAGAGCGTAATCTGATGGATTCTGCATCTGTGGGCCAGTTCGGTTCAGTATCCAGAGTTATTGCTTCTTCGGCTGTTAACAGGAAGCACTGTAGGGAGACTACACGTGGAGATCCAAGTAGGTGGGATGCACCTTCAGGTTTCTGGGTTGTATGCTACTAGTGTATAAAGGTCAGGAATACGAGGCCACAATGCCTGAGGGACCCAGCGGAGTGCTGATCTTGTGGAAATTTGGGTCTTCTTCAGCATTTCTGTCAGATCTTCTCACCAGCAGCTGGTGATAGGGTTCTTTTATGTCTCCACGTTTAGGAGTATCACCACCAGTCTCTCACCAATCAGGTACCTGGAGTTCTTCCGGATGTTCAGGCTAAGGTGGATGTCGCGGTCATGGTAGTCAGTCTCTAGTATTTCAGCGACAACATGGTGGATTAGCTCAAAGTGGTCAGGCAGGGTCACAGGGATGCGTTACAGGCAAGACTTTCATAGTGTAGTAGACCCAATAGGACCAGGATCCTAGACCCTCTACTGTTAGAGGTACAATTCTAGTTTCCTCAGTTTTAGATTCTTCTCTTTTTGATACAAGGGCTTCCAATAGCATTATATCTGTTGCTGTTGTGGAGGGCATTGGGATCTTTATCTTTTCTTATATTGATATCTTGATGCTAGACACTCTATTGGGGACAATAACGACTATTGTACATTAGTGAAAGGAGTGCCCTCTTGTGGATGGTGGGTTTCAATTCTTATGTGACCTCTATTTCCTAGAGATGACAGGATATGAAGTCATTCTTAGAATGGATAGGTTAGTTCCCTTCCTGGATGTTGTCGATTTCTATCGTTTTATGGTGAGTTTCACATCACCAGAAGGTACATGGTTTCTTCATAAGGTTGAATGGGATGTCCAGGCGAGTAGAGTGGGACCTGCGCATCATGGGTTGGGAGGAGTTACAGCCCAAATTTCTAGTATTTATCTCGTTGATTAGGGAACTTCATAGATGGACTTTCCTCCAGTGGTGGATTGTTTCAAGGATTTCTTTCCAGAGGCCATTTCAAGATTTCCTCTAGAGTGTGAGGTAGACTTTTCTATTGAGCTTGTTCTAGGAGAGGCACCAGTGTCCATTCCTCCTTATAGGATGGATACACCAGAGTTACAGGATCTCAAGAAGAAATTGGAGGAGTTGCAGACAAAGATTTTTATCTGACCCAGTACTTCTCCTTGGGGTTCACCTATTCTGTTTGCGAAGAAGGTGGAAGGTACCCTCAGACACTGTGTAGATTATAGGATGTTGAACCAATTGACAGTCAAGAACTGATATCCCTTATTGAGGATTCATGATCACTTTGATAATCTTCGAGGATCCTGGGTGTTCTCGAAGATTGACATGAGATCCAGTTACCATAAGTTGTGTGTTAGACAATCCGATATACCTCTCACAAACTTCTAGAGCAGTTATGGTCTATATGAGTTTGTGGTTATATCGGTCGGTCTCACTAACACGCCTGCAGTCTTTATGGAGCTGATGAACCGAGTGTTCCATCCATACTTGGATTCTATTGTGGCAGTCTTCGTGGATGATATCTTAGTGTACTCTCACACTCGAAACAACTATGCTACACATCTTGAGATCATTTTGAGTACACTGAGAGACCATTAGTTATATGCTAATCTCTTAAAATGCAACTTTTGGATGGACTAAATTCACTTCTTGGGTCATGTTATCTTAGAGACAGGAGTATTAGTAGACCCAGAGAATGTGAGAGTAGTAGTTTCCTTGGAGCAGCCGAAGAACATCCTTGAGGTGCGGAGTTTTCCAGGGATGGATGAACTCTATAGACATTTCATACAGGACTTTTCAAATATAGAAGCACCACTAATGGGTCTGACTAAGCAGGGTGTGATGCACTTATGGTCAGATTCGTGTGATTCGGCCATTTAAGAGCTAAAAGGGAGGTTGACATCTGCAATGATACTTGTATTTCTAGAGTTGGGAAAGAGCTATACTATGTACTGTGATGCATCTAGTATTGGGCTAGGAGTTGTGCTTATACAGGGGGAAGGAGTCATTGTGTACGAGTCTCAACTGTTGAGGTCGCATGAGAGGAATTACCCGAAACATGATCTGGAGTTTGCTTCTATTGTTCATGCCTTACTCTATTGGAGACATTTTCTTCAGGGAGAGGATTTTGGGGTTTTCACCAACAAAAAAAGTCTCAAGTACATATTCACTCTATGTCAAATGAAATTGAGGCAGTGAAGGTGGGTTGAGTACCTTCAGTCCATTGACTTTGAGCTTGCTTATACGCCTGGGAAATGCAACGAAGTGGCTGATGCGCTGAGATGGAGGACGCAGATACAGGCATTTCAGGAGGCCGGCAGTGAGTGGCATCTTATGGCTCTGTTCTCTGAGATACATTTGTAGTTTCATGATAGACAGGGGAAGAATTTTCTTTCTTCTGTATCTATTACCTCTACTCTTCTTGATCGAGTGCAGATGAGGCATCTATTAGATTCTAAAGGCCTAGTCCTAAGGGACAATGTGTCAGAAGAGGTCCATGTTCCTGGATGGACCATAGGCGAGGATGAGACCTTTCATTTCCATGGGCGTGTATGGGTGCTGACAGACATACGCGAGGAACTGATGTGGGACTTTCATTCCTCCATTTGGGCAGTTCATCCTGGTGTCACCAAGATGTATCGTGATCTACACCATTAGTATTGGTGGCCAAGTATGAAGAAAGATGTTTCTAGTTTTCTCATGAGGTGTTCCACCTGTCAGTAGGTGAAGAAGGAGAATCAGCGACCAGCTGGGCTTTTGCAGTAGTTACCCATTCCCAAGTGGAAGAGGAATGATGTCATGATGGATTTCATGACAGGTTTTCCACAGTCCTCTCATGAGAATGATACTGTATGGGTTATCATTGACACACTCACAAAGGTTTCTCACTTATTTCCGATAAAAGAGACCTTCAGTGTTGATGAGCTGGGAAGGTTGTATATCTGAGAGACTGAATGTCTACATGGGGTTACACACTCCATTGTTTCAGAAATGGACACACGTTTTACTTCTCGGGTTTATAAGGGGATATAGAAGGCTTTGGAAACACAGGTACTTCTGAGTATAGCTTACCACCCCCAGACAGATGTCCAGTCCGAGCATACGATTCAGGTTCTTGAGGACTTACATCGAGCATGCATCCTGGATTTTGGAGGTTCTTGGGATAATCACTTACCTCTTTTATAGTTTTACAACAATAATAGTTTTCAAGAATATATTCATATGGAACCTTATGAGGCTAAGTAAGGTAGGCCATTCCAATCACCCTTATGCTGGTTGGAGGCAGGAGAAGCAGCTATGCTGGGACCTCATCTTGTCTAGGAGACCACAAAACAGATAAATTCGATTTTGAAGAGGATGGATACTGCACAGTCTCGACAGAAGTCTTATGTTGATCGACAGAGACGACCTCTAGAGTTTGAGGTCGGAGATCAGGTTTTCCTACATGTCACTCAGAGGTTGGGACATAGGAGGATTAGGAGATAGGGTAAGCTTTCACCGAGGTACGTCAGGCTGTTTGAGGTCTTGGAAAGAGTTGGTCCGGTTTCCTATCATTGTAGTTACCTCTGAGGTACTGGAATATTCATGATTTATTCTACTGTTCTTAGCTTCGATGTTACTTCTCAGACCCATCTCATGTTTTCCAACCCAAGGTGGTTGAGTTTGATGGGGACTCCTCATTCGAGGAGCATCCTATCTAGATTTTTTATGGAAGTACGAAGGTTCTCTGTGGCCTGTATGTTCCTCTGGTACGAGTGCTATGACAACACGGGTGATTATAGGATGAGACTTGGGAGAGGGAGGTTGATGTTCGATCGTAGTGGATAGAGCTGTTTATAGTTTCTTCGTCTACGCCGCCTACCTAGGGAAATTTCGTGATGAATTTCTTTAAGGGTGGATGTTTGTAAGAACCCAGATCTTCTTTTTAGGTATTTTTTCTTTTTATGGTGTTTTTTAGAAAAAGAGAAATTTATATAAATTTTTGAAGTACACATCATGTACTTTATAAGTACATGTCTAGTACTCAGTTACCACGGGTAACCGTGTGCTGGCCATGTAGCGACTTGCACACGGCCGTGTGTGGTGACCTAGAGGTCGCGAGGCTCGGTAATGTTAAGTACATGCCATGTATTTTATTTTTTTCATTAAACATATCGGGGTCGCATCGGACTGATAGAATTGTCTCCTTATAGGTCTGGTTTGTCCGAGAGAGACCGTACAACCGTGATCTTTCCCTGAGCCCACGATCGAGCATTCGATCTCTGATTTGAATGCCATTGATTTCCTTGGGATTGCCTCAGTAATCTCTTACTTCTTATAGAGATTCATTTCTTTATTCCTCCTCTTTCTCAAGATACCTTTGGTTGAACATTTTGAGAATTTTTGTAAATCTATGGTGTTCTTGGGTGAATGAAGGCTTGGTTTTCACGTATAATGATCCTTCAATACTGAGGTAGGTGGTTTGTGCCTTTCTGTAGTTAGTCTTTGAGTTATATGTGCAAAAGTTCCAAATACCCTTGATCGGGGTATTGAGTGTTTATAGTTTTATCCCAGTTAATTTCCTTCTATGTTTGTATGATTGAATGGGGTTCAATTGAATGTGAATAGGGTTAATTTCTATTCTTTGGAAGTGTTTTCCCATTCATGTTTTTTATGATCGTTCGGTCTATCTTAGCCTGTTAGGATGCCTTGTTTTTTCCCATGCCTAGTGTTGTAGGATGGAGTGATTATTATAGATGGCATTCTTGAAATGTTGTTGATTTTTTATCCAAGTTGTTCTAGAGTTTTATTTTGGTTTTTTTTCATCATTTGTGCACTATTTCATTACACGGGGCTTCAGGAACCTGGTGTTGTGAGACCCTAGGGAAAATTGACGTTGAGGAATTTCCCAGATTGAATTTTATAATTATCATGTTGTGAGACCATAGGGGGATTGATGTTGAGTTCTCCCTCAGAGGTTCTATAGTTACATTACAAGGCCACAGGGGTAATTGACATTGAGTGCTTTCTCATAGTGCCTGTAGGTTGACATTAAAAGACAATAGGGGGAATTGACGGTGAGTTCTTCTTCAGAGAGACTTTAATCACTTTTGACTATAAGGGGAATTGATGGGAAGTGCTTCCTTAGAGAGTCTTTGATATATCCTTGTAATTGGACCAGAGGGGATAGGTTGTGTGTACTTCCTAGAAAGTTACCTGTTTTGAATATCTGTTTACTTGATATGTGGAATTGAATGCTTAAATTATAGGAATGTTTACTACTAAGTACATCCTTGTTGACAGTTCCTTTTACTTATTGTCTTCCATACATTCACTGACTGTTAGGAACAGATCTTTTTGTGGTTTTCTACTGGGATTTATTCTCACATCCTATTTAAGTCATGCTTTTGGGCCCAAACAGATTATATTACTGCTGTTATAGATAAGGGAAGCACCCTTCTACTTCAGGTACTTGATTGCTTTGGAACTGGAGAGCATGGGACCAAGATGAGGCTCGTGAGTCCGCGAAGTTATTTACTTATTTTTCTTTTGTACTTAGTTTAGAATGTATTCCAGCATTATGACTTGTTTGGATATTTTCCTATACATATGCATTATGCATCATTTATATATGTGTTCCAGTTTTTTCTTACTTTCAATCTTCCGTTGTTTACTATTGTATGGAATGTTTACTGCCTCCCCTATTTCTATTTGTTTTACATATGTTGTGTTACTCTACCAATGAGTGCACAGTTTCCCAACTATCACACCCAATGCCCTCTCTACTAGTCAATAGCCTCTAGCGTTCATGGAAATGCGCTTGAGGACATGTGACCAATCGGGTACGGGGCGCCTCTAGGTGGCTTCCAGAACCGGGATGTTTTTGTAAGAACTCAGATCTTCTTTTCAGGTATGTTTTTTTTTTATATTTTTTTGAGAAAAATAGGAATTTCTGGAAATTTTTGAAGTACAAGTTGTGTACACTATATGTACATGATGGGTCTCTGTTACTGTAGGTAGTCGTGTGCTAGTAGTGTAGCGGCCTTACACACGGCCGTGTGTGGTGTCCTGGATGCGGCCTAAAGTGGGGCTCAGTAGGGGTAAGTACATGCCATGTACTTCATAAGAACACGCCATGTATTTTCTTTTTTTTCAATAAATGTTTTGGGGTCGCGTCCAACGGACAGAACCATCTCTTTCTATGATTGGTTCGTCCAATAGAGACCCTACGACAACGATCTTTCCCCAAGACACTGATCAAGCATCTGATCTCTGATTCGACCACCGTCGATTGCATTGGGATCACCTCGGTAAGCTCTTCCTTCCTCTAGATCTTCGTTTCATGATTCTACCTTTCTCAAAATACCTTCAGTTGAACGTTTTGAGAATTTTTGTAGATCTACGGTGTTCTTGGATGACTCAAGGATTGAGGTTCACGTATAACGATCCTACAACGCAAAGGTTGGTGGTTTTGTCTTTTAGTAGTTCGTCTTTGATTTATATGTGAAAAAGTACCCAATACCCTTGATCGGGGAATTGAATGTTTATACTTTTAGCCCTGTTAATTTCCTTCAATGCTTGTATGCTTGAATAGAGGTTAATTGAATGTGAATAAGGTTAATTTATATGCTTTAGAAGTGTTTTCCCATGCATGTTTTTTACAACCATTTGGTCCTGCTTAGATTATTAGGATGCCTTGTTTTTTCCCATTCCTGGTGATGTAGGATGGAGTGATTATTATATATGACATGCTTGATATGTTGTATATTGTTTATCCAAGTAGTAATAGAGGTTTTCATTGTCTTCTTTTCATCTTTTGTGCACGATTGTGTTACATGGGGCAGGGGGAACCTGGTCTAGTGAGACCATAGATGAAATTGACATCGAGGGATTTCCCAGAGTTTCTTTTATAATTATCATGTTGTAAGACCATAGGGGGTATTGATGTTGAGTGCACCCTCAGAGTGTCTATAGTTACGTTATGAGTCCATAGGGGGAATTGAAATTGAGTGCTTCCTCGGAGTGCCTATTGGTTGTCGTTAAAAGACACTAGGGGGGATTGACGGTGAGTGCTTCCTCAGAGAGTCATTAATCACTTTTGACTATAAGGGGAACTGGATGTGAGTTCTTCCTTAGAGATTCTTTGTTATATACCTGTAATTGAACCATAGGGGATAAGTTGTGTGTACTTCCCAGAAGGTTACCTATTTTGAATATCGGTTTACTTGATATGTGGAATTGAATGCTTAAATTGAAGGAATGTTTACTGTTGAGTACTTCCTTGTTTACAGTTCCTTTTACTTATTGCCTTCCATATATTCACTGACTGTTAGGCATAGGTCTTTTGGTGGTTGCCTACTGGGATTTAGTCTCACACCCTATTTGGGTCATGATTTTGGTTCCAAACAGATTATATTGTAGTAGTTATAGTTAAGGGCAGGCACCCTTCTACTTCAGCTACTTGACTGCTTTGCAGCTGGAGAGCATGGGACCAAGATGAGGCTTGTGATGTTGAGGAGTTGTTTACTTGTTTTTATTTTGAACTTGGTTTAGTATGTATTACAGCATTGTAAAATGGTTGGCTATTTTCCTAGACATATGTATCATGCATCATTTATATATGTGCTCTAGTTGTTTCTTAGTTTCAGTCTCCTGCTGTTTACTATTGTATGTCATGTTTACTGCTTCCGCTATTGCTATTTGTTTTACTTATACTATGTTACTCTACCAATGAGGGCATAATTTCCCTACTATCACACCCAAGGCCCTCACAGCTAGTCGGCAGCCTCTGGCGTTTGGGGAAATGTGCTTGAGGTCATGTGACCAACCAGGTACGGGAGTACACACCGTGTATTTTCCCTTACCAAGCCCGGCTTTGGGCGGCCTCTAGGTCACCACACATGTCCCTATGCAATGAGGGAATAGTTTCCCCACTATCACACCCAAGGCCCTCGCTGTTAGTTGGCATCCTCTGGAATTTGGGGAAATGCGCTTGAGGCCATGTGACCAACCAGGTATGGGAGTACATGTCGTGTATTTTCCCTTACTGATCCCCGCTTTGGGAAGCCTCTAGGTCGCCACACATGGCCCTGCGCAAGGCTGCTACACGACCAGCACATGGCTACCCATAGTTACTGAGTACAAGGTGTGTACTTATAAAGTAATAGTGTGTACTTTAAAAATTTCTAGAAATTCCTCTTTTTCTCAAAAAAACCACAAAAATAAAAACATACCTGAAAAGAATATTCGGGTTCTTACACAGTAAAATGTCCCTATCCAGTGACTCCAAAAGATCTAATTGTTTTAAGTTATATTTTTTTCATTATATAAGTACATGAGTTTGATAGTTCTAGAAATTGTATAAAATAGTTCTAATTTTACAATCATTTCTTCATAATATTATTTAAAACGGTTAAAATGAAATGGGTTGTTTACATTTAATATGATTTTTATCATACCCATTTTATAATATAATAATCGTATATATTTTATGAATTTATTAATAATGTTTTATTTATACATAAAAACGTTTTTTAAGAATATCAATGAAAGGTATAAGTGAAAATTAAACAATATCATTCACATAGGTAGTATAAAACTTGCATGATTGAATGATTCTATTAAAAAAACCGATAAATATTTGAGTTTAAAAATAAAATAGTGTATAGTTATAAAAATATTTGAAATTTAATTTTAAAGGGTAATTATATTATGGAATGGGTAAGAAGATAATTGAAATGAAAATACATGTGTTTTTGAAACCCTTACTTTGATATAGTAATAAATTCTTAAAATGGTTTTATGACAGTGGTTGGTAATCTATCATAAACAATGGATACAAAATATAATAACACCATAAGAATATAGTCATGGAATAAAATTAACATTAATTTTAACATATTTTAAGACTAGATAATTTCATGTAAGATATTGAAGGGGATACATAGGGAACTCATATTTTGTTCTTTGATATGTCTCGTTTGGAGTGAGACTTTAGCCTTCAAAGGAGGGGCTTTTAGTTAAAAAAAGGGGCACAAAAAAGTGTCCAAGGTCTTTTAGAGAGGTATTTGGGTAGATATTTAGTAAAGGTACATGTTTTGTAATTGATTTTAATAGGGTGGAGGAGGTGTTTTTATGTAGCCAAAGGGAAGGATATCATTCCATAAAATGTTTACTAATTTATTATTTAGGATCAATACTATGAATAGCATTGACTCCTTTTTAATTTAATGGTGTTTAGTTTAAAAATATATATTTATTTAAAATTTATATACACCAAAAACTAAATGGAATATATGAAATATTTTATTCAAATTAATGAATAATTTTTTTAGACTAAATTAAAACATAGATACTGAAAATCGATTAATTAGTTTGGAAATTATGTTTATTATTTTTAAATTCATTAAATTAACCATTAAATAGATTTAATATTTCGAAAAATAATTTATTAATTTTTTATCTATTTTTAAATCACAATGGCTTCATAAGACATAATGTTTTATACAGAAAATTTTATTTCTCAATATTCACATAAAAATAAACATTTGTAAAAATATTCCAATAAATTACTCCTAGATAATTTTAAAATTATAATTTCAAAAAATAAATCTTCTTCAAAAATTCATATTTTAAACATGATAAATATGCAATTTAAATAAATATTTAGGACATTTTTTGTTGTGATATATATTATAAATTATGCTTATAATGAAATGAAAGTGGCCATATTACTCTTTTAGTGACTACCTTATCCATATTCAATATCTATTTGTGATAATAAGACACTATATCTTAGCTAAATTAAATTTTAAAATGAAATTATTAAATACTTCATACTGTTATTTTATTTTAGAACACGTTACTTACCCTTTTGAAGAGAAATTTTTAGAATATCAAAACAGGCATATAGAATATAATAATAATCATTTAGTCACTAAACATATTATTATGTAAAATTATAAATTCCTCATAAAATATCATTTTAGTGTACAAATGTTTTCATCCATTTATTTTATCATATGATACATATAAAATTTTATATGAAATTAAAATCATTATATTAATTTATATGGTTATATATTACAATTATATCATTATTTAAACATGTAAAATATTATATTAACAATTATAATCAATTGAATATAATACTATGACCATGTGAATATGAAACACTCAAAAAGATTAATATAATTATCAAAAACCTTCTAAGTAAAATGAATCATGAACTCTATAAGAGGTATTTTATAAATCCACTTTGATAAATAGTAATTAATATTAAAATTTCAAAAAATGCATGAATTAAGAATACCTTTTTATTATTTAATGAAAAAAATATTAATAGTGGTAACATGTGGATACGTTATTAATTTTAGGAAAAATATGTATCAATACGAGAAATAAAATTCATATTATCACTATTTCAAGATAAGAGATAAATAATTTATTATTATTTCATAAAATTTAATTACAAAATTAAATTTAAAAATCATGTTTATAAATTATATGATCATAAATTTTTAAAAAATTAAATAAATTTACCAACTAACAAATAAAATTTATGGGGAACATTTACAAAATATCAGTAAAAAATATGGTATGTTATAAATACAATAATATTTATCATTTAATTATAAAACACATGTATTATAAAAATATATGGAAAATCAGTGGACTCTCTCTTGAATTCATCTATAAATATTTCAAATTTAAATTAAAACTTTATTAATAAATCTAAAAATCAATCCTTATATAGTGAGTAAGAGTGGTAAATTTAAAAATATAGTAGAATACCTCTATTTATCATAATGAAATAGTTAAATACCACACAATAAGACTACTAAAGACTCGTTTGTCTAGGTATTTGGGAAATATCTATCTCTATAATCACAAGATAGAAACATAATAATACCTCTTCTTCTATTTCAGCCTCCACTCACTTTGTTACTACTACTATAGTATGTTTTACCATCCCAATATCTATGGATGTTTTTCATTATCTGAATGATGACATCTCTATCCCTTTATCCAAAAAAATTTCTTAAAAACATCAAAAATAAAGATTATAACATACGATATGGATATCAATAATACTCTTATTAGTCATCCCTATGAAAAATATTCATAAATTCAATCAAATAAGGTACATTACCAAAATCAAAGCCTAAATCTAAATTATGAATTCTTACCTCCTATATACCTAAATTTTATTTTATTAAGGATTGTCAGTAACGAGCCACTGATGAGAGTCCTAGTGAGGAATACAGTGGCCGATCAAATCCTTTGGAAATTAAACTATTGTGATTAAATGAACTATGGTTCCTTATTAAAAATTATTCAATTTTATCCCAAAAAAAATTCACCTGAAATAACTCTAAAATCTAACCTAGTACTCTAATTCTAATCTGTCATATCCTGACCTGTCAATAAGTGAACTCCCAAAACCCACCTCCACTGGTCAAGGGTTAGGGACTAGCACTGAGGTATTCACTAAATAAATAAGAGTTATTAACTCTAAAATTAACTTTTCTCTAACTAACATGCTATATTATCTACCATAGTAAAATGAATAATTATCAATAATGAAAAATGAATCATATATTCTTTTCACCCATATCTTTTGAATTCATCATTAAGTAATACACCACAAAATCCAACTAAAAACTCATATATATACATACAGATATATATAATTATTAAAAAAATATAAATATAAAATGGTTAATGTCACAAACCATTCTGAGTCAACTCAAATGGTTCACCCGAGTCAATCCATGATAAGTCCTAAAGGGCATTACTGATCCCCACAAGCTGGAACAAGTGCTCAAGTATCAAATAGAACATGTGGGAATCATTTACCCAAATTATCATATTAAAATAACCAACAAAAATAATAAATAAGATCTAAAAAATTAAAACAAAATGTGCCCTTAACCATTTCCATATTTTAAGTATACAAACTTAAAAATAAAATAAAAACAATAAGGACAACAATTAAAGGGAAAACTATAACATCACCCCAAACCTCTATGCAACAGGAGGAGAAATATCCTCAAGCTGCTACCACCAAGATTCATAACCAGAGCCACTGGGAACCCAAACTACCAACACTGCACACCTTTCCTTAACCAGAAACAAACAGACATCAAGATCCTCAAACACTCAATGGTGTACCCAAGGCGTGAGACAAGGCCCAGTAGGATGCCACCTACATATAAATATTCCATGTCAAAACATTTTAAATATAATATAACTTGATCATTTAAATTAATAATTTTAAAACACTTATATGAAATCATTAGTGAGTAATGATTTTTAAAAAAATAAACCACTTTTAAAGAAAACCAAAACAAACATATGATCAAAAGAAAAATCATGTTTATATTTAAAGACACACACACTCATAAATGCATGAGGTCCACAATATTATGAAAGATGACACCACATCATATATAGTAGATCACCATGGTTAAATCCCATAGGGTTAATCTAGCTCGAGTGGGACATAGGAACCTCGTACCTCGGTGTAATGTGGCATAGAAACCACGAACATCATATTTCTCATGCACAAGACACTCGGAGGGGACAACCCATTAGACTAGTGGTCTCCCATCATCATAATTTTTAGTTACTATTTTAAGCATCAAATACTACTAAGTAAAACTAGGATGAAACACTTCTGAATCACTAGCGTACTTGAACTATCCATCCCACCAAGATACTTGGGTTTCCATTGTGCTCCAGATTATGTTTACATATCACTAAAACGTCACATTTACACACGAAAGTTAAGACAGACAAGGTACACATAGGGTGTCACTACATTCATATCCAAACCATAGTTTAAAAACATATGCACACCAAACCATTTCCCAAGCATGCCTCACACCTCTTACATAATTTAATATTTCATTGAAAAAGTTTCTAAAATAGTTACATGAGGAACCTCAAGGATTTACACCAAAAAACATAATCAAAATCCTTTTTTTAGACCAAACGCACACCAAGACGTATATAATATAATAAATCAATTAAACTATTTATAGAACACTTACAATTAGAACAACAAGACTTTACACAATTTCTCAACCAATTCCATGTCAATCCCCATTTTATAAATATATACACATTGTGAAATCATTTTCAAAACATTTCTTCCATCTTTTAGAACAATTTACAACTTATATTGGGAAATACATAACATGTTCAACATTCAAAAGTATTTCATTTTTTAGAACATACGTAAAAACCTATATACACCTTATGTGCCTCTGAAAACTTAGTTTTCACCTTTCAAACAACCCTTAAAATTTTTCAATGAAACACAACACTAAAGAACACACACATATCATAGCCACTTGTCATTATATAATCCATTATCAAGACATAAACATATCAAACACCTTAAAAATATACTTCCCACCATCCAATGAAACCATAGACACTATTAAAAATTTAAACAAGAATATTAAATTCATCGAATATTTTTAGGGCATGGAACCGCCAACCTCGGGTGGATAAATTGTGGGAAAGTTGTGTGAAACCCCATATTCACCTCAACCAAACCTCGAATAAATTCTAACAAGGCATGATTTAACCAAAAAAATAAGATCAAACCCTAATAATCAAGAACTAACCCTAAATATAACATCATGCCCACTAGAAAACCAAAACCCTAAATAATAGAAAACAAAATCATACCTTGAGATAGACCGCACCCGTGGTTGGGGGAGAGGGGAAAAGGCAAGCGACCCGTGAGGTCGGCCGCCTAAATAGGGGTTGTCGGATGGGAGGTGTGCATGTCATAGGAGAGAGGGGAACTGGTGAGGGGGAGCGTGAGGGAGCAAGGTGCTAGTGGGGGGAAAGTAAGGGAGATATGGGAAAACCGAGGGTGGTCGTCGGAGGGAGTTCATTAGAGTTAGGTGTTTGCGTGAGTAGGAGGCGCACAAGGTGGCTCATGTGAGACACAAAGAAGGGGGAAGAGGGTGGCATGAAAGGATGGGATAAAGGGAGAGGAAATCCTAAAAAATATAAACTAACATAAAAATTAGCATAGTAATTATTATAACCTTAATTGTATTATTAATAATATTAATATTATTAACATTAATAAGAGTAATAATATTCTCTTGTAACATTATTATTATTAAATCAATTATTTAAATTATATCTCACCTCAATTATTTTATTTTATTATTCCTTTAATGCCTTATTTATTCCTAATTTTGGGAAACCGTGGGATACCCCGCGTGGCTCAACCGACCATGTGCAGACCGTACGGTGGTATCTGGCCATTCTAGAGGCGTCTTCATGGGGACCTGGGATGACCGCATGGCTTCCGCTAACTGCATGGTGTCCACATACCGTCCTACAACCCACCAAGATTTCGTAATTCAATAATCTATATCAAGACCCAAATCCAAACATTAACAATCTTTTTTTGAAACAAAAAACTCATCACACCTGGTTCTCGAGAAAAAAAACTGAGACCTGACCCGGGCTGGGACAAAGTCTAAACTAAAAACTTGGTGTGATAATTCTCCACACAATAAGGCTTTCCGCCCTATAAAACCACAATAAGGATTTACCCCAAAACAGAAATGGGTACTCCTTCATAGTCCAAGGGGATTCCCAATGAACAACAAACAAGAAATACTTTCAGGAAAAACATGGGAGACCCAAAATGATCTTGCTTCTAGGTGATGACTTCCCCCAATTCATTGATATCTCTATTTGATAATCAAAAGATATAAACTCTCACAAAACACCATTAAATATCCCAAAAAAACACCTTAAACATTCGTGAAGAGGTTCATGAATTTTTTCAAAAACAGATGAGGAACTCAATGAGGCTACAACAGCCTTACTTCACAATACTATTGGGCGTGTATCGACCCCAACATTTACTCAATAGTGGGTCTTTGAGTAAAATAACTCCCAAAGATACTTCCAATCGCCAAACCAAAACTAGGGATGAAACTTGATTGCTGACACAGGGAGTCCTGATTGGACACCCTAACAGGATGAAGAGGCAAACATTGATTTACATCTAGGTAATTTCAGTGAGACACATGTTGTTTCTCCCCACAATAAAGACCAAATATCTTAACTGACTGGCATAGACCGACATATAAATTTGACAAGAGCTAACCTAGGAGATTCTCGCGTGACCTAATATTCCACCACAAGGGGCTCAAAAATTAAAAAACACAACAAGTTTCTCTATTCCCAAAGGGCATCACTAGCCTCAGATGATCTGAAATATAACCTAAATCGAATCAGACTTACAAGGTTGTTCATATGTGAACAAAAACATGGAGGGTCACACCCAGAAGGGAACAATAACTATGGTTCATGAAAATGAAACAATCTTTCCACCTTATAACCAAGGGGGAACTCTTTCACCCACATGGTTTTCAGAAAAAAGATAGGGTCCCTATGACTCCTCCATCCAATGAGACCAATTGAAATAAAACTACCACATCGAGCACTTAGATTGTCTCCTTTCTCGATACTGGAGACAAAAATTGGACCGAGGTCCCCTACAACCCTAGGTGTTCCTGACTATGTGATAGCATCACATCAAGAACTATGGTTGGAGTGATGATGGTTCAAGCATCCCCTTCCGCATAGTCAGGAATGAAGACCCCTTATCAAAACTTCTTCTGGCCCCACAAGTAACCACACCATGAAATAAACAATACCAAAAGCGCACAACACACCCTGCAACCTATTTACTCTTAGTTGGCACTTTCTCCAAAATAGGGGCTTATAAGATGTATACATGTTACACCTTTTGACTTGGAAGGAAAAACATAGGAAGGAAGGAAACAAATAAAGTGCTTCCCCATGAAACATAAAAACATAGAATTCCCCAAAAGGAACACATGCTTAGGAAAAAACATAGTCTCTCTAAAAGTTTTCCAACATCTTCTCTCTCATTTGGGAAAGGACACAATATTGCACAATGCCACCTAACAAGACTGATGTAGCCTAGGATCCCTTGAAATGGAAGGGACCTTAAACCATGTTCCGAATAGCACAAAATTCTATCAAATGATCACAAAAAACTCTTAAGAATAGATTTTCCACATTTGTGACCTAACATGAACCTTTCCTTAGATGAACCCGATCAGAGGTCAAAAGGCCCATTCAAACATGGCGAGCACCAACAACCCAGACCACATTCACCTTTCCTTAGTAGGATTCCCTTCACCGCTCACAACCAGGACCTTCAAACCTGACATCATCAAACCTCGCCTTTTATGACTCATGCAACATAAGAAACTAAGGTCTGTTTCAACCTTTCATAACCACTCTTCTACGGCAATAGAATCTGCTTAACTGAGATGGATGATTGGTTGACTAAATTTCCAAATATTAAGAGGAAAGTCAATATATTGATCCACTGGAGAGTCTTCCAATAGTGAATAACTTGAGGCTGCACTTCAAACGTGCATTAACTCTTTATGGGGGAGTTCACTATTCGATAAATAAAACCAATCTATAGATACCCTAGCCTTTTATATAATACATTATATTATTTTAAGCACAATATCCATCATTTTACAAGCCAAGGATCGTGAAGTCTAGTGTCTCTGAAGACTAGGCACATAAAATATAAAACATGGGACTAAAAAATGTCTTTATTTCATCTTCATAAAGGGCTCGTAACTTCTATTGTGCTCACACATCTGCATAGGGTACCCTGTGGAACACATGAACAAAAGGATGAAATAAAAATCCCATTAAGGGAGTATACATAAGAATGAGGATTTAGAACATGGGTTAAAAGGCATGATATAATGATAAAAAATCATGGAATATATAGAATCATAAGAGATAAACATGGTATCATATAAACATGGAATCATAGTATTGTGGGAGTAACGTAAATCATGACTTCAGTATGAGTCAAGGCTAACCTCCAAGATCGTTTCACATAGTAGCACAAGCCAAGGCTAACCGCAATGACCGTCGCACATAAAATCTAATGAGACTTAACTTTACCCCATGCATTGGACTGCTATCTTGTAACACCCATATAAACTCTTAATGAATATTTTTTCCACATAAATAATCATAAATAATCATTCTTATATAAACATAAATCTTACCCATGGAAGGAATTGGGTACCACAATAATGTAATAAAACATAACGAATGGTAGTATCATAAAAGTTTCTATAAAAGAAAGGAACTAAAATATACATGATAATTCATATGGTAAAATAGGCATTTTTCATGGTATGTGATGTCAATTAGAAGTGAAAACATTAAAGAAAAGCATTTAATAAATTTTATCATTAAAACATTTTTGTGAGATTTTAAGGAAAATGTTGTTTATACATTAGAATAGAAAAGGGGACAATAATTTATATAGAACCATAATAGAACCAATAAGGTTGTCATAATAAAAAAACAGATTTTATAAATAAAATGGTTGCTTAAAATAGAAGATAGTGTGCACTTGAAATCGGGTAATAATTTGGGAAGCTCCCTCAAAACTGGTTCGCTTATTAGGAAGTATTGAGGAGGGAGTCACTTAAAAAAATGTATATCCCCAAAATAGAGTGAGGTATTGATCTTAAAACATGAGTTTAAAGAATATAAACAATATTTATTTGTCATAAATAAAAAATAAAACTTCATTAGTGTTAAAAGAAAGATATAGAAACCCGAAAGAATAAAGATGATTCGGGTATAATATCTTACGGAATATCGACATGTTATTGGGTGTACTTAAGTGGGATTAATGAGTGATAAAGGGATTTATCATCATTTATGAATCATGAAGACAGTATGGGGAGGTGTTTAATCATACCCCATCACTAGGAATTACACATAAAGGGCATAACATAGAGGAAAATATTGAATAAAAGTGAAATGGGAGGATCTATTACCATAAGTCCAATGGTGTTCTCCACCTGATATTAATGACCTGAATAATCAAATTAGGTTCATTAATTAATAATTAAATAACCTATTCTATAATTATATGATTTATTATAACCTTTTTATGTTCATTCATAACCCTTTTTATTGGTTATGAGGTTCAATTTAATTGTTCGAGTCCATTTGTTTTCTTGGTTTTTAGGATCGGTTTACTTATTTTCATGAATGGAAAAAACATGTAAGATGAAATTGCATGTCCAGAATATAAGTTATATGGAATTAGTGATCATTAAGAAGATTACATGGTTGTAAATTTAGTTTGATTACTTGGAGTGAAGTTGAATAATTATATAAAACTTTACTGATAACCTTTTGGGTTAATTTGATATTTTTTCCACAAAGAACACATTTTGTTTTGTAAACCAAACTCATGTGTAAAAAAGGATTAAAGAACCATATATGAGGTATAATACATATATTATGGTCTTATTCATCCATGAAAATGGTTTCGTGACCAGAATTGAAGATGGTAATGGAAATTGAAAACCCATCATCCTTGAATATGGTAAATTAACACATCTCGAATGGTGCCTTTACTACTAAAATAAAAGTTGAGTAAATGAAAGATGATAATAACTTATTCCATTATCATAAAAAAATTTGTTTACATGTAATATACTGGAGTTTTCATAACATTTTTATGATGAGAGGTAAGGATATAAAAGAAAACAAATGGACTTGAAAAGAATACGAAAGAAAAGAAAAGAGGAATTTACCTCTTGATTCAATCTTCCTTAAGATCCTCTAAGGGGAGGGGGTTTGGACTTTTAAGGAGACCAAGTGATTTTGGACGTGTGGGAGGAGCTTGTGGAGAGATTTGGGTAGAATATAGACAAGGTACAAGGCTTGATATGATTAAAGAGAATAGGTAAGGAGGGGTGTTATTTATAGTGGAGGGGAGGGGAGTTTTCATAATATTTAATTCCTTATTTTATTATTTTCCCTCAAGTCCAGAAATAGTGATGATTCCATGACCAAAAATAGTAATGTGTGCATGTGAGTTAGTGATAATGTACTTACATCATCCATACATCATCAGATGACATCATAATTCATATATTTTTAATTTATCGTAAATTATCGTATTTTACTATTTATAAAAAATTCAAGTAATTTTGAGAAATCCCAAAAAATCACCCTAACCATTTTTCGACGGGTAGAATCCAATAATGAATTACGTTTTTCAAAAATAATTTTCTATATATGAATAAATTAATTTTTAATTAAAATCACAATTTACTCAAAAAACAACCATTTTAAAACATTTATTTTCTTATTCCTAGATATAGGTATATTGTACATCCACATGAATCTTATTTATATATTATCAATGCTAAGGTTATTTTTCATTAGGTTATATAAATATTCATAAGAGTAACATTAATATTCATAAGGGTATGTAACTATTCACAAAAAAGTTATGTTTCTCATATTAGACTCTAAATAACATACTGATCGCAACCGTGTATGTTAGATTTTCTAAATTCAAATCACACAAGTGATAGACATATGTTTAAAGGTCACATAGTACATAGTAGTTCAATGTGTTGTGATTTAATGTGATTATATGGAATAATTATAAGAAGGTAATTCCCATTGAAAACTTTGGTTCATTACAAAAGCACAAGTAAAACTCGTCTGATGGCCATGAAAAACCACAAGCGAGCACCAAGAGTATAAAGCGAACCACCGCAAGGGATTCCCGAACAACTTTTTTTGAAGAACCCACTAACCATAAAATTTCACACCAACATGCCAAAAAGAACTCAAACTAAAGGCATATTTCGTCCCAAAAGTATTTTAAGCTCAGAACGCCTCATAGACAACATTCCATAAATACATAAATACACACTACATAATCACCTATTATCAAAACAAAAATTTCTGCCAATTTTTTTTAATAAACAAGGTTGGTGGGTTGCACAAAAACCAATGGTGTCCCTTGTTCCTCACAAATGAATGTTATCATGCCACACTGGTCACCCACCTCATGTCCATCTTGGGACTCATCCACTCTTTCAATTTACCATCCACCTTTTTCAAAATAAAATTCATTTTTCCCCAAATGACAGACTTTTGAAAAACAATATACATTATTTATAAAAAACCATCCTCAATAAATTCATTCAATTTTCTCAAACTCATTTTACAGAAACTCACATTTCCCAGACAACTTTTGATAAATTCTAAAAATTCATTTTCCTCCTTCCCAAAACCAAATCATTTTCCATTTAAAAATCAAATATCCATGATTCCAAAACAAAGAGACATAAAACGATGCAAGTGGAATCTAGTGTTGGAGGGTGAATTGGACATATGGTTGATGGCCAAGCGAAAATCACACCACCGTCATAGATAGTGTTCTAGTACAACATCTCTGGCTCCAAATGGATTACCAAGCCCTACGATCTCCCTAAGACCATTTCCATATCTCCCATTTCATTTCCCAAAAAACATGCCCCCTAGTGACTTGATTCCCGTCACAAAGTGTGTTTTCTAGGCACTGCACTCACAACTAGAATTTCATATCCTAAAAATCCTTTCCCCAGTCTCCCCAAAATCTTCCCCAAGTATCAATACTCAAAATATCATAACCTCTTATAATACCATTTTGTCACAAACCAACCTGGGTTGACCCGAACTGGTTATGAAATTTGATCTGTGACAAGGCCCAAAGGGCATTCCCAATCCCCACAGGCCAGTAGAAGTTCCCAGGTAACAAATAGAACACGTGGGAATGATTTACATGAATTAACCATATTAAAATAACCAAACTATCCATTAACCATTTATATATTTTAAGTTTACGAACTAAAAAAATGGACTATGATAAAAAAAATAAAACTATAACATCACCCTAAACCATTGTGTAACAAGAGGAGAAATATCCTCAAGCCTCCACCACCAAGATACCAAACTAGAGCCACTTGGAACCAAAACTACAAACACTACATGTCTTTCCATAACATGAAACAAACTGCAAAAAAGATCTATATACCCTCAATGGTGTATGGAGGGTGTGAGCCAAAGTCCAGTAGGATGCCACTCAAATATAAATATTCCATATAAAATCATTTTAATGATAATATAACATTCTCATTTAAATTAATTATTTTAAAACATTTCTTGGAAATGATTTGTGATTAAAAAATTTAAAGAAAAGATTCCACATATAAAGAAAACCAATACAACAATTTTCTTAAAATAAAAAGAGAATTTATATATAAAAACACACACACACATGAAAGAGGTCCACTATATTCTGAGCGATGGAGCCACATAATATATAGTAGAGCTCCAGGGGTAAATACCCTAGGGTTAATCATGCTCTAGTGGGACACTAGAACCTCCTACCTCAGTGTAACATGGCTTAAAAACCGTGAACATTAACTTTATCATGAATGAGTCACTATAAGGGGACACCCCAATGGCCTAGTGGTCTCCCATCATCCTAATGTTTAGTTAGTGTTGTAATTGTTAAATCCTGCTTAGTGAAAGCGAGAAGAACCACTTCTGAATCAGTAGCGTACTAGAACTAGCTAGCCAGTCTTGATACTCGGGTACCCCTTGTGCTCTAGTTTATGATCACATATCACTAACACATCGCATTTACACACACAGGTCAAGCCAAAAAAGGTACACATAGAGTTCCACTACTTTCACACCCAAACCCCATTTTAAAAACATATAAACACCAAACCATTTCCCAAACATGCATCACACCTCTTACATAATTTAATAATTCATTTAAAAGCTTTCTAAAATAATTCTAGGAGGCATCGCAAGGCTTTATACCTAAAAAAAATACACAAAATCCCCTTTTAGACTAAACACACAACAAAACCACTCCATTTCATTATTCGTATCACATAAATGAATAAATAAAACATTTTAAGAATTTATAAATATTTAAAAAAAATTATCATAAGTGTTTAAATAGAAAACACATCCAATTTCACTTGAAAATGATACTTTAAAATAAAATACAAAGAATATGCATATTAAAACATGATTTTTAACACTTATATAATTTAATAAATCAATTAAACAATTTATAAAACACTTCCAATTAGAAAAACAAGAGTTTACACCATTTCTCAACCAATCCCATGATGAAACCCTCTTTATAAATATTGACATAATCTGAAATCATTTTCAAAACATGCCTTCCATCATTTAAAACAATTTATAACTCTTGTTGATAAATTAACGACATGTTCAACATTCCCAAGTATGTCATTTTCCTTTAAGAACTTACTTACAAGCCTATCAGCACCTTATGTTCCTTAGAAAACAAAGTTTTCTCCTTTCAAATATCTCATAAAACCTTTTAAAGAAACAACACACTACAATAAACACATACAACATAGACACTATCTATTATAAAATCCATTCTCAACACATAAACAAGTCAAACATATTAAAAATATACTTCACACCATTAAATGAAACCATAAAACACTTTAATACGTTTAAAAATCATATTAAATTAATCAAATAATGCTAGGTCATGGAACCGCATACCTTAGGTAGAGAAATTACCAGAAAGTTGGGTGAAACCCCATATACACCTCAACTGCACCTTAAGAAAACCCTAAAAAGGTATGATTTACCCAAAAACAACATGTTAAAACCCTATTCATCAATAAATAACCCTAAATCTTACACTATACCCACTCAAAAACAGAAACCCTAAAGTAGAGGAAACAAAACCTAACCCGGTGGTAGACCACACCCTCGATAGAGGGAGAGGGGAAGTGGAAAGTGACTCAGGAGGTCGGTCGCCCGAAGAGCAGCTGTTGGAGGGAGGCGCTCATGCCAAAGTAGATTAGAGAACCTGAGAGGTATCATGCGATGGAACGAGGAACCAGTGGTGGGAGCATGAGGGAGATCTGGGTGACCGAAGGGTGGTCGTCGGAGGGAGGTCGCTGGGGAGAGGTGGTTGCGCTAGCAGGAGGTGCACAAGGGGGGTCGTGTGTAAAACATGGAAGGGGGAAGAGGGTAGCATGAAAGGAGGGGAGAAAGTGAGAAGAAACCCCAAAAAATATAACCTAACTTAATAATAATAATAATAATCATATTATTATTATTAATATTATTAATATCAATATTATAACATTAATAATATATTTATTAATATTACCTTAAAACATTATTATTATTATTATTAAAAGAATTATTTAAATTTTATATCACTTCTCTTATTTTATTTTATTATTCCATTAATGTATTATTTAGTATTAATTCTATAAAAATAAGCAGTTACCCCACACGTCTCAAATGATTGGGTGCAGAACATTTTATGGCTTCTTCCCATTCTAGAAACAGCCGCATGGGGTTCAGGGATAACTGCACAGCTTCCGCTAACTGTGTGGTGTCCATGCACCGACCTAAAACCCACCAAGTTTCCAAACATCACAAATAAAAATTGGGACCCAAACCCAAACGTCAACAATGATATACTACGACATCAAACCCATCACACTCATTTCCCTAGAAAAACAATCTAGACTATACTCAGGCTGGGACCATGGCCAAATTAAAACCCGGGCATGACAGTTAAACCTATGTGATCGACATAACAAATACATCAAGCTATCTATCCTTATATATATCATCAATCACTAGTATTCATGGAAATTTTAAATCTAGATCTACTAATTTTCATGAACACAAATGAAAAAAATGGACATGTTCACATGTGGTCCTAAGTAATAATATGGTATAGTTTTCCTAGGCCATGAGTTTTCTCCAATGAAGAATTGGTGATAATATGTATTATAAATATATAGTTTAAACTAAAATGAACACTTAAAACACATACCATAAAAATCTAATATTCATTTCATATCAAGGATTCCCAAAGATCACTATAATTGTACTCAAAAAATAATTTTTTACTGATATAAATAAATAAATAAGTATGTGTGTCCGTGTTTATACCACATAAATAAGAAACTCAAAGAGGGGGTTAATCAGGGTATGATGGTTTCAAAAAACCCTTCCCAATGATCATGTTCTATGGTTAAAAATAACACACTTATCTCCATAACTGTTTATATGAAATAAATAACACATAAGAGAGAAGCACAATATATTTTTAATTAGATCACTCAAATTGGGCTACAACTAAAGACACATTATGATGTGTCGGTGTACCAAAAATTACCTAAGAACCCTTCTTGTTTTTATAGTTTAAGAGTGGAATCACTATTACTATAGGTTTAAAACCCATATAAACATTGATAACTCATTGATATCTTCACTTATAAATAATTCAATACTCCTTCAAAGAAACACCATTATCATTCTAAACCAAGAATGAGAATTACACCAAGATAGGTAAAATAATAATATCCACCTATATTCGCATGATGGATCTCCATGAATTTCTAAGATATATCCATTTTAATACCTCCACCTATCTCTATTTTTATATCACTCATTGGTATATAATTCTACTCAATACATATCAAATCTTCTTCTAATAATTATATAGGATGATATTTATCTAATTATATAAGAGAGTATCTAGATTTACCATCAATAATGTTTTTAATTATTCTTGGACATAATAGGAAAACTCATCCACCATGGCCTTCAAAAATAAAATCAACCAATTCCCATTAATATCATAAGTCAATTGTTAAAATATATGAAATTAAAAATTTTAAATTCTTAAATATCACCATAATAATTATGTGATATCACTCATCATGATGGAATGACATACTCTTTCAAAAATCATGGTGTCATCCACTTCAATATCCACATTTTTTTGTATGTTATTCTCATCAAAATATATTTTCATTCTATATATCATGGAACAATACACTCTTCATGATGTAATGTATATGAAACATAGAAGTGAAAAATTATCACAACCTCCAATGTCACTACACAAAGAACATTTTTATGGTGAAACTTTTGATGTTATGGTGTGATATTTTTTTCATAATCCTCAATACTCCAAGTATTTAATCTTATAAAGACCTATTACAGTGTGGTATCATGTCTTCATGGAACATGCATGCCTCCATCCCACCTCAACTATACTAGAACCAAATAATCATTAGGTATTTATCACAAGGTAGCCTTTGGGATCAATGAACAATCCCGAACATTATGATGGTATTTAGATATTCTATGATACAACTCCATCAGCTTCTACCACCATTCTTTAAAATCAATAAAACCAATCCATAATTATTTCATGATATCTCTAGAAAATTTCAACCTTGAATTGATGAAATATATAACCCAGAAAATCATATATGTATTTCCACCAAAAAATATTCCCCTTTTAGTTTGTTAAAAACATACTCCAATAAAAAATTTATTAATTATACCCCATCTCCTAGTTATAACCAACATATTCAAATAATACATTACACGATTCACTAATTATTCCCTATAAGATCACATGAGTCACTTACGGTGTGTAAAACACGAGTTAAATTAAAATTACTCCAAAAAACACTTAACTTATCATCATGATTTTCTCCAGAAACCACTTACTAACAAAAAACATGTGAAATAATTCAATAATACACTATAAAACACATTTTGATTCAAAAATTCCTTATAAACCCCTAAACATCACTTCCTACCATCACCACTAAACACCACATAGAATGAAACCCCCCAAAAATCACTAATTATTTATTTTTGATGAAAATTATTCTGTAGTGACCTCCCTCAGAATAAACATTTATGTGATACCCCATAATATTTTATCAAAGAAATCCTTTATACCCATTTATCAATATGGGATAAATACCCATTTATCAAACAATTGTATATTTCTTGATTCATTTTTGAGTAACTCTCTTTAGAGTAACTTTCTCCCTTTATGTGATATTGAGTACCACTCCCCCTTTTCCAATAAAACTAAAAATCACTTCCTTGACGGTTGATAAAACATAAATTGTAACTTAGTCAATCAAACCATGAGGGATGACATACCTTTCCTTGATACTAATTTCTATGATGCCACTTTTGAGTGGAACCCTTAATCATAAAACATAGAATGGAAAAAAAACACCATAAAAGAGTATAAGTCACATATATAAACATTTAAGTGAAAAAAAGGTTTAAATCCATGTCAAAAATGGAACTTCACAAAATATTTTTGGATATTGACTATATCATTACGTTTATAATTTGACTTTGTATAAGGACATGCTATAATTTCTCCATCTATTTCCCAAATTTCCCTTAAATAAAGTGACATTTGATAGAAATATACATTTTTCAATAATGATTTACAGGACTTTTAGTATGATAAATAACACTCTTAAGTTATCATAATTGGTTATAATTAGATATTTTACTTCAACTCCAACATCCTAAAATTATTTCTTTTTTTTTAAAAGTTACGTGCATGATTATGTTACCTCAGTGTATTCAACATATTTGGTGCTCAATGAGATGCATTACTATTTCATTATTTTTAAAATAAATATGAAAATATCCAACATGAAATGAACATCCTAATGTTGAATTCCTATAATCTACTGAAATAGACCAATCCACATCTATATATCCAAAAAACTCATATTCTGATGTGGTGTTGTTAGGAAATATAATATCCATTATTTCTAAAGTGACCATTGGTCATGGAGGGTATGGATTACTATATCTAATTTTTACTGAGTTTATTCATTTCACTTAATTATCCCATATTATAAAAGAAACATAATTCTCAATTAAGATATGTTGATCTTTTGATGTATTCTCTACCCTCACCTTAGTATATATTGTAGGAATAGAAAATAATAACAACAAAAAATATTTTATAATTTTTGAACTCAATGGGAAGGGATAATCTATTTCATGTTCTACTTGTGTAGATGAATAAATTTTATAATCACTATATTTTTCAGTGATTACAGTTGTAGGTTAATTGGATTACAATTGTTGGGATGGTATCATCCAAGTCCCAAGGGAATGTATCATCAAATTCCTTCCAACAATGAATGGTTTTTTATACTAGAAATACAAATTCTTTAAATCACCTTCTTCAACTCCTGAAAAATATATAACCTTTCTACTTCAGATGTCATTGCTCTAATAGGAATGAGATCTATTTCCTAATGTAATAGATATTTTAATTACATGATAATATAGGTAGGGATAAATTCTCATTGGTTCTAATATATGAACTCAAACATGTTGGGTATTCTGATCATAATTGATTCTTTATTCTTTAAGGATATTTATATAAATATTTTCAATATTTTTTTTAAAATCAATCCCTTATATTCTTAATCTCATTATATGATATGATGAAATCATAGGATCCTTCCCCCTATTCTTATTCTACATAAAGTTTCAATGCCTTAAGTAATAACATTGGATTCTACTAATAGATACAATATAATTCTCCTGGTTATATCAATATCATATCCTTATCTCTTTTACTGTTTGATGATTTTTTTCCTTTTTTTATCTCTAAGTTACACCAGTGTTAAATGATCTCTTTTTTTTCAAGCCATTTTTTCTCCATCTTATCCAGTACGCCACAATGGTGATTGTATATTGAGTTATTTTTTATTTATTTTAATTCTTAATTTTTCCCTTAAGTTTCCCTTTTAGATTTTGGATAAATATGTGAAATTTTGTGTGGACAAACTGTGGGGTAAGGTTGGTACACAGTTAGTGGTAACCATGCACCTCATCCCAGGTAATTGTGTGGTAGGTGACTGGTTAGAGGTAGAATCCACCACACTGCTTACACACGGTAGTCATACCCTGATATATGATCCTATGGTAGATTTTTCTTGGATATAGAGGGCATTACGGTCACCGCATGGTTTGTCAAACCATGGAGAATAACCATGAGGCATGTTCAGATCATTAAATTTTGATTTCTAAACTTTCTATATCAATATTTTTAGCCCCAAAACCCTAATTTAACTCCCCCTTAGGGATTACTCACCCTAGGTTCACCTTCTTCTCCTTTCACCTCCCATAGAGATCCAGTTTTGTGGGAGATTTGGTGTGGTTTTCCTCAGGATCATCAACTATGTGACTTCTCTCCTTTATTCCTTCTCTATTATAGGGTTTTTTCCAAATTTATTTGGGGTTTCTCTTATCCATTGTGTTGGAATCCAATTTTAGGGTTAGATATTGACTCTTTGTGTTTAATATTGATTTCTATGATTTGAAATTCCTTTTTGGATGTGCGGTTGAGGTGCAGTTGGAGCTTCGCACTAGATTTCAGATGCTTATACACCCAAGGTATGTTATTCAATGCTTAAGAATTATTGGATGAATCTATTATACATGATTCACTATTTTTATGTGTTCTATGATTTATGTGGGTGGTGTGAAATGAATTTTTGAATGTATTTGACTTACGTATGGTTTTAAAATGGTCTTTTTAAATGAAATTGGTTGTATTTCTTTTGTAAAGCCCTGGTGTGCCTCTTGAGGGTGTTTTATAAATTGTATGAATGGTTTTTTAAATTATTAGTGGTGTGTATCGAGTTTTAAAATAGTTATGATGTTAATTTGATTTCAAAAGAGGGTTTTGGTTATGAAAGTGTAGGCATGTTGTGTTTTTTTCCTTGTTTAGTATGAGTAATGGGCGGATGGTGGGTTATGTGTAACATGGAAAGTATTTGAGCACAAATTGATTCCTGGGAAATGAGGTGGACCGACTGGGACTAGTAATCTATATAATTTAGAAGAGGTTAATCTTGGTTTCTCCAATATGTATTGACTCTACAACACTAACAAGATATTGTGGTGATTAGAGACCACTAGTTCATGGGGGTTTCCCCTCCTAGTGGCTCGTTCATGATAATGCTATTAGTTGTGGTTTTATGCCACATTTCACCATTATATGATGTACCTAGTGTTCCATTTCTATCTATTTCCTCTGGGGTTCTCCCATTTCTTAGTACTCTATGTTTTTATTGTACTTACAGTCAGTGTACGACATACATGGTTAGTTATTTCAAAGGAAAGCATATTTTCTTTAAAAATAATTCCATAAAATTTATCTAGTCTTTATTTCATTAAACATGGAATTTTATTTATCATATAATTTTTATAGCATGGAATATTTTATTGGGTAAAATCCTACTAGGATTTTCCTTACACCCTACTTACACTATTGTGTGTAAGTTGATTTGGTTTATTTTGACATAGGTAAAGGAAATGAGTTTAGAGATGGTGATTATGGTTTCTAGAGGTCATCCTTGGGAGGTGTTGTTGGTGGTGGAATGAGGGAGATGATCCTCTTATCATATGGTGGTTTGGGATATTTTCGTTCTCCTTTATTGTTCCCCTTTTTAGTTTTTTTTGGTGTTGTAAACTCAAATATGGGAAACAAATTATTCCATGTTTGGTTGTATATTTTTAGGTTTAATATATATATTATGATGGTCGGCTTTGATAATAAAATTGCGTAAAATCTTTTCCATGCTTTATCATTGATACCTGGGCACTTGTTACTGGCCCTTGGAGATTATGAGCTCTCTTAAAGCCATACCACGGACCTATGACAGACCTCAAGTCACCTTGGGATGTGGGGATACTTGTTTGACTTCTCGTATATGTGGAACGTACAGGTTTTAGACTATATATGGACATTGGGTGGGGGTAAAGTGGTTTGGTTTTTATGTTTTAATAAAGATATTGGATTATTTTTATTTTTTTATTGCTAAAAATTTTCATATTTGTTGTATTGATGGTTTTTATTATGGTTGTTTCTTTTTGTAGCAACATGCCTCCCTAGAGAATTCCCTTGCAATCGCGAGAAAGAGACAAAGAGTGTTATCCCTCACCGCATTATCAAATACTACTGGAAGTTATGCCCTAGTCTATTTAGGCTCTAGGATAGGGAGTGGGTCATGTTCCTTCTCTAGTCGGGGAAGCTGAATCTATTCCTATGAAGGATAGAGCCCAGGATTTCCTTAAGAACAAACCCCCTTCCTTCTGATGTATCACGGAGACCTAAGAAGTGGTGGAGTGGGTTGAGAAGATTGTGGGGGTGTTTGAATTAATTGACAATCCTGAGGAATTCAAGGTGAAATGCACCTCATTTCTGCTAGAAGGCCCCAGTTGGAGGTGGCAGGACTCAGTGCTCCAAATAGTGAAGCATGAACAGATGAGATGGAAGGAATTTTGGGTTGTCTCTAATGAGCAGTATTTCCCTGACGTCCTGGCCTATGCCATATCCCAGGATTTTATGGATCTTGGTCAAGGGGACCAGTCAGCAATGGAGTATGCTAACAACTTTTTCAACTAGTTCGGTATCCACCTGAAATAGTTTCCAAAGAGTGGATGAAGGCTCAGAGGATCAAATGGGATTTGTGTCTATATATTTATTCTCATATACTTGGTTTAAGATAAATACCAATGATAAATTATTTGATCATTATTGATGAAAAATCTAGTGTTTTTTAGGGAACTAATGAAATGTTGGTTCCAACAGTATCTAGACTCTTTTTTTGTGGTATACGTGGATGAAATTATGGTTTATTAAAGATCGATGTAAGAGCATGAGTGAAATTTTAGGATCATGTGGGTTACTATTCTGGATCATCATCTATATTAAATGTTTTCAAAGTTCATTTTTTGGATCCAGGATGTGATGTTTTTGGGCCATGTTATATAAGAGAAAGGGGGTTTGGTGGAACCTGAGAAAATTAGTGTAGTAATGTCATGGGAGAATCCAAATAATGTGTTTGAGATCATGGGTTTTCTTGGCCTAGCTAGTTAATACATGATGTTTTATCAAGACTTCTCTCAGCTGGCTTCTTCCATGACAATGATGAATTCGAAAGGAGCGAAGTTTGAATGGAGTTTAGAGTGTTAGTTATCCATTGAGGATCTGAAGTAGTGGTTTATTACCCCACCTATGTAGGTATGGGTCTAGAATGTGTGCTTATGAAATATGATCTTGTGGTGTAATATGGCCCTTGCAAACTATAACCACAAGAAAAGAACTACCCAAACCATCACCATGAGTTATAAGGGGTGATTTATTCCCTAAAGATGGAGAGTCTTTATGTTTTGGGGGAGAAATTTTTAGTCTAATATGATCATAAAAGCTTAGCCTACATCTTCTCCCAAAAGGATTTGAACTTGTGGAAATGCTGTTTGATTGAGTATTTGTAGGGGTTTGGCATTGATATTTCTATAACCCAAGAAAGGGTAATTTCATGGGTGATTCCTTGAGAATAAAAGTGTCTGTGTAGGCATTGAGTAAGTCCAGAGAGGAGAAGACCTTAATAGGGATTTTTTCCCACCTGTAATTCGAAACCAATGAGTGCATTAGTGGTGAGTTCTTGGATATGGTTCATTTGGATCCTTCTCATCTGGATATAATTCCATAAGAGAAGATTTGTGATGAGCTATTATAGTAGTATACACAATTTTTTTATTGTGGGAGGAATCTCACAATTAGTCATTGTCTCCCGAGGTAGTTCAATGTTTCAAGGGTCATTTTGTGGGGCGGTTATCTTTGAGGAAGGTTGTGATGTAGAATAGCCCCTGATATTAGTGGGTGGTTCATCCTAGAGCTAAAAATATGCATTATTATGTGTTTTAGTGGTTTTGTGGCTAGGTATGAGGTGGGATATAACTAAACTCATCTCTCATTGCACTACTTTTCAACAGGTGAGATTGCAGCACCAAAGTCCCTGTAGAATTATTCATTTGTTATCCATTCCTACCTAGAAGTGGGATGAGGTCACCATGAATTTTATAATTTTGCTGCCTCATAAAACCCAGGGAAATAATTCCATTTGGGTGGTGATCGACCATTTAAAAAAATCATCCCAGTTTATTCTGATAATAGATTCAACGAAAGTGGATGAGTTGGGCCGAGTATATGTTCTAGAGGTGGTAAGGATTCATGGTGTTTTATTAGTAATGTTTTCTGATAGAGACCCCTATTTTGAATCTCGGATTTAGGAGTGAATTCAAATGGAATTAGGGTCACAAATAAAGATGACTATCACATACCATCCTCAAATGGATGCTCAGAGGGAGCGGGAAAACCAGATTATGGAAGACACGGTTTCGGCATGTGTCTTGGATTTAAAAGGATCATGGGAAAATCATTTCAGATTGGTTGAGTTTTCATATAATAATAGATATGAGTCCTATATTTAAATGGCTACTTTCAAGGATCTCTATAGTTGGCTGTGTTGGTCACCTTTGTGCTGGGTTAAGGTGGGTGAGACTTCATTTTTTGGACCGATTTTAGTGAAGGATAAATCTCATAAGGTCAAGATGATCAGGAAGCAGTTATTGATAGCTCATATTCACCATAAATCTTATGTTTGTCAGAAGTATCAAGATCTTGAGTTTTATGTGGGTTACCAGGTGTCCCTGATTGTGGAACCTCGTTTGGGTCATCATAATTTTGGCAAGCAATGGAATCTAACGATGAGGTATGTCAGACCTTTTGAGACCACTGAGTAGGTTGTAAAGGTGGAATACCTATTATATTTTCCCTCCAATTTGATGTCAATCCATAAAGTACTTTATATCTAATAAATGAAGAAGTTTAATTCAAATCTGTCTCATGTGTTTAATTGAGAATAATTGGAGATAGACCATGATTTTCCATGTTTGAATGGCTAGTGTGGATTATAGATTCTCAATAAAATGTGATTAATGGGACATTTATCCCATTGGTACATTTCCTTTGGAATCATAGTTATGATATAAATGAGAATTGTGAGTAGAAATTAGGGGTTGAACAAGAATACCCATTCTTATTTTATGATCAAGCTTTGGTTTGACTTTTTGGGGATGGAAAGTCTTTATGGTGGGGAGAACTGTCACATCTATATATTTATTTTGATGTATTTTTCTATTTATTTTTTTCTAACGTTTTCCATTGAGGTTTCCTTTTAGTTTTTTGAGAAAAGTGTGAAATTTTTTGTTGACATACTATGGCACATGGTTGGCACATACTTAGTGGTAACCATGCGCCTTGACCCAGGTAATTGTGTATTAGGTGTCCGGTTTGAGATAGAAGCTACCAAACATCTTGGGCATGGTTAGTCAGATAGTGCTAAATGACTATGTGGTAGGTTCTTCTTAGACAGTGAGGGTATCACAATCATCGTACAGTTTGTCAAACCATAAAGACTTACCATATGTCCTGACTAGGTCATTAAAATTTGATTTTTAAAATTTCTATCTCCCCGATTATTAACCCCAAAACCCTAATTTCACTCCTTCTTTGTGATTCCTTACCGTAGTCATGCCTCCCTCTCATTTCCACTCCCTAGGATAACCATTTTTGTTGGATATTTGGTGTTGTTTCCCTTCAGATCTTCATATAAGTGCCTTGCCTCCATGATTCCATCTCTATTATAGGTTTTCTTCCAATATTCATTGGGGTTTCTCTTCTCCAGATGGTTGGGTTCCAATATTAAGGTTAGATATTGATTCTTTGGGTTTAATCTTGATGTTTGGGGTTCGATCGTGCTTCGTGGAGGTGCGGTTGAGGTGCGGTTGGAGTTTCACACTGAATTCTAGAAGCTTCTACACATATGGTAGGTGATTCCATGCTTATACATTATTGAATGAATTTATTATGCTTTATTGAGTATTATTATGTGTTATATAATCTATTTTTGTGGTGATAAAGGATTTTTTGAATCGATTCGACCTTTATATGTCTTGAAAATGGTTTTTCTACAAGAAACTTTGAGTATATCTTTTGTAAAGCCTTGGTGTTCCTCTTGAGGGTGTATTATAAATTGTGAAAATGGTTTATTTAATTGTGAATGTGGTGATAATCATGTTTTGGAATAGTTTTGGTGTGAGTTGTATTTCAATAGAGGATTTTGGTTGTGCAAGTGCTGGAATGTTTTGTGTGTTTCCTTGTTTTTCTTATGAAATGTGAGGATAACGTGTTATGTGTAATGTAGAACATATTTGAGAACAAAAGGAATCCCGGGTATCTATTTTGCTATACTAGGACTAGTATGTTAGATGATTCGGAAGTTGTTCTCCCCGATTTTTTCTTTTCAGATTGACATTACAAAACTAACTAAACATTTCGATGATTAGGGACCACTAGGCCCATGGTATTTCCCCTCCTAGAAGCTCATGCATGAGAATATTGTTTGTCATGGTTGTTATGACACATTTAACCGGGATATGATTAACCTAGTATTCCATTTCTAGCTAGGTCCAGGAGGGTTCTCCCATGGATTAGTGATCTATGGTGATATCCTACTTACTATCAGCATATGGTATACATGGTTGGTTACTTCCAGGAGGAGCATGTTTTCTTTAAAAAAAAATTTCCAAAAAATGTTTCCAGTCTTTCTTTCATAAAACATTCATGATAATTAATCTTATAATGATTATATTATGTAATATTTTTTTGGGTGTAATCTTAAGGGGTTATTCCTCACACCCTACTTACATATTTGGGTGTAAGTAGATTTGGTTATGTTTAAAATAAGTTAATGCAGTTATTTGGAGATGGTGGTTTGGGTTTCTAGAGGACTTCCCTGGGAGGTTTTGTTGGCTTTGGCTTGAGGGAGATGCTCCTCTTTTCATATGGTGGTTTTAGGGATATTTTTGTTCTCCTTTGTTGTATCTACTTTTTGGGTTTTTGTCTAGTGTTATAAACTCAAATATATAAAATTGTTTATGCCATTTTTGGTTGTGTATTTTAAATTTTTTTTTATTTATTTTGATGGTCAGTTATGATAATGAAGTTGGGTAAAATCCTATCCATTCTTTATCATTGATACCCGGGCACTTGTATCTAGCCCTTGGGGATCGAGGGTGACCTTCGGGCCATGCCATAGACCAGGTCGGGCATCAGTTCAGATGATAACCCACCTTGGTTCTTGACACTGTATATATATATATATATTCATACATTTCATGAATATTATTCCTTTATTTTGAATATGGAAACTTCATGATATGTGACATTGAGATTTCATCCTCTTTAAATTAATTTAAACTAAGTCAAAGGATATATTTTAAATCTATCTTAAGACTTAGGAATCTCATCTTCATGCAATATTAATACATCGTACATTATTCTTTATAATATACATTGTTTTGAATCATTCAATGTAATCATATGAAAGAAGAAAAATACCAACGATTACTTCTTAAATAATAGTGAAAGACTCTCTATGGATCTTCTTCTACTTTCATAATCTTCTACAATAATGATTAATATTGTCATGAAATGTGTTATTTGAATACTCGATATACAATTGCCTCATCCAAATATCTAAAATTTTAGAAATATCATTATAGTGTATGATCAATATTGTAGTTGAATAACTCATACACTATATCCATATAAAAGGATCATATACAATATCAGAAGACTTGTGTATAGTATTCATAAAAAAATTGACTCATATAAATATAATCATACATAATCCAAGATAACACATACATAAATCAAAATGGATTATATGAAATTTCTAATTTCTTCAGACTTTGTCTTCACAACTCTCAGATTGTTGAGATTATTCTATAAGAACATAAATGTTTTATGTGTCTAAGTTTTTTTATTTTGAAATTTTAAATTTTAGTATCCATGCATGAAATTGCAAATTATTCATTATGGGCCATCTCCACTATATTTATCTTTTAAGTATCTATACATAGAATTCATGGTGTGGTGTATGTGGTTCATGAAACATCTTGAATTCTTATGTTGTAAGATAAGTTTCATGATGAAGATGATGTAAATGACATTATATCAGATCACTATCATGCCTGTTTTAATTGATGAATATTGATTCTAAAAACATGTATAATATCAAAAGTGTGATAGGTATTGGAGATATTTTATCACTCATTGTTCTCCATAGCCCACTGATCAAATCACTTAGATCCACCGCACTCAAAGGGGATGTCATCCCCCTCTACATAGTAGTTCTACCCTAGCACAGAATTATTCTCTTCATACTCATGAAAACCTGTGTCATCTCTCTACTGTTACCTTATTGTCTCTCCCATATGGCTTATACAATTGAGATAGAGTAGCTATCATATGATTTCTTGTTTTCTAGGCTGGTTTTTTACCATGATTAGACTATTTTTTTAACTTCTCTTTATAAATAATTTTCCAACCAATTGATTCTAAGAAAAATAATAATAATTTTCATAGTAATAGATTGATACTAAAAACATCAAGACTCAATTACCTACTAATTTTTTAAATTTCCTAAAATTTATACTAGTATTTATAAATTTAAAATAAATATTGTAAGTAACTGATATATATTTTCCTTAATGAAAATAACTATCTAAGACCCAGTGGTTGTGTCTTACCAAGAAATTCACAAACTATAATTTATGGTGTGTCTTTAATCTGTATCATTCTAGTACATCTTTCCACCCGATAAAGTTTAGATTATTCAAATAACATACAAACCAACCTATAAATGTATTGACATAAAATCAATTGAAATTCCATGTTCAATAACAAAAAAATACAGCACAAACACAATGTGGGACCAATAATCTCTACTTTTTATTTATTTTAATTACCAACAAAATTTTTTATGTTAATTTCTGTTACTATATTACTATATTTTTCATCATTACTCATTTCTCTTTAACGTTCATTTTCTAAATAAAAATTGAATATGTGATTCTGGTATCACTTCACTTATGTAATTTTTAATCAACCATCACAATCTAAGTATATATAATCCATGATTTGTGTATAAAATAAGAGGGTTGATTTAACAAAAATGTTTTCTATAGTAAAAAATATATGGTACAAATGTTATGAAAATACCAATCACTTTACTCAATGACTATTCAAATTTTTTCTATTATGAAACAAGTGGTTAATACTAGTTTTTATATAAATTATCATGATATTTTTCAACTTTCCAGCATGCACTCACTTCAACATGCATATCAAAAACATTCATACATGGGTAGTGGTTTTTTATTTTTTTTAGTCCACCACAAAACATTCCTAAAAATTAAAATTTCATGTCATTAATTAGTATTAAATTTCTCCCCCTTAATATTATTATTTTACTCTTATGACCATGTATGATAGAAAATGAAACCATACATTTTCAGTGACAGGATTTAAATAACCTTCCATAAATTTTGAATTGAGGGAAACCAATAGGTTATGAAATATTCTCAACAACCTTCTCCTCCTTTCTCCCCAAAGGGAGACACTATAAATTTCTTCATCAAGGTTAATATATTAATTATATAGGATTTAAAATATCAAATGTTGAGATTGAACCAAAATGGAACATTTAAAATTGTTTTATATATTTGAAAGCATATATATATTTTATATATCTCCCACTAATAACAAGATTCTCCTTAAATTATATGAATAGAACATAATCATATAAAACTCGCAAGCTAAGGGAATAAGTTGGAACTCCAAATTCCTTAATATAGATAGCAAGGTTACGAATGATTTCTCAACTCAGTTGTATCATTCCTTTCAGCATTTAGAATATTCTTTATTATTTTAAATATGTTTTCCATATATTTTTTTAGTTTAGGAAACATGGAGTTATTCATTGTTTTATCTTCCTTGTATTTGATTCTCTTCATTTCATAAACAATAATTCCATATACCTCACTTAGTGAAATATTCATCTTCTTGAAGACTTCTTCATGTGTTGGAATAATGGTTGGAGAATATTTATATGAATGTACATCACTATTTAACCTTCTGTATATAACAACTTTGATTCAAGTAGGTTATCATTTATCAAAAACATCTCAAAAAATTAAAATTATTCATGTAGAATTACTTCTTTCCATTTATCACTTGCATTCACCTATGTTCCCCCCATCATTATTAGTTTCTTAAAATTAACATGACAAATAAAAAAATATTTGGAAAATGACCAAGCTTATATAGAATATCCACATGGATTATTGGGAGTTTTTTCAACCAAATAATACTTCATATAAATTTCATATGCTGATCTTCCAATAGGATATTTATTGATTCCTTTGATACATATATCCATGGCTTGTTTACATGAATCCAATATATTTCCTCTTTAACCACAATAGAGACAACTCTTCATTTTTGGTGTATCTTACATATTTGAATTATTGAGATTTATTTAAACTATATAACCCTTATGTTTATTACTTAGGGATATCTCACCTACCTACATTGCTACCATATTATAAATATTCTGGTTACCATATTTATTTAGCTTCTTCCCCAAGGTTGTATAACCTATATTAGTATTCATGTTCCTCACTTTTCACTTGATTTTGGAACATGATCAATTATATTGGATAAGAATTCATTGCTCCTATGAATATATTGACTAAAATTTTCATATATATTCCATCAAATTTCAAATCTATTTATAACAGACTGATTTCTCACTTTTTTTATCGATGTTTCATTAGCTCAAGATTTCTCCCCCAAAATATAGGCCTTATTCTAAATTTATAAATTATTATATTATACCATAATTTTAAATACTTATGCCTAAACATACTAAATAATAAAAATTCCATTCAAATATTTATTTTCTTCTTTTAATTTTATGTTTTATATATTTTTTAGAATTTAATGAATCTTTTATCGTTGAATTTTCTAAAATTTTGTGGATTATTTTGGTGAAACAAATATTTTAAATATTCTTATATCCACAATTTATATAGAGGATGGATTCTCATAAATTTTCATCATCCACCATTATACAGATTTTGAATTTAAGCCTACACTACTCATGAAAATAGTTTTAGCAAAAGCATTATATTTTAAGGTAGATAAAACCTTTTTATAGGAGTATAGTGTAAAATAATCATAATATGGTTTCAGAAACCTGTTAACACTGGTATGAGTCACTTTTTAGACTATAATATCAGCTAATGTTTTTGTGTTAGATTATTTATTATCAATGGTTTTGGATGTTCTGACTTTTATTGGTTCTAAAATCAACAACTTCACCACAAGTTAAATACAGTTTATACTGAAGAAATTATTTCCATCCTCTATAGATCTCAAGATTTCTTCCCATATTTTATTTTGATTATTGTTCTAATCCACATGCACATTATTTTATTCTTTTAAATAAGTTTCTATTTCTATTACATATTTTTTGACTTCAAATTATGAATATTTGACATCAATTGAGTATTTTTTTAATTTTTTCAATTCATGAATCAATTGTTCAAAAAAAAATCCAAACATTCTAACAATCAATTCTTAGAAAATATTTTTTAATTATATTAATATGTTCATTTAAAAGTGACACAAATTATTCATTATCTTTCACAAGTTGTGTGTGAGCAATTCAATTTCAAAACTTCTTACTTAGTTCATTATCTAATTTTGTAAATTCTTGTTCTAGTTATTATTTTTTAACCATCAAAACCATAATGAATGTAAGTATATAAGTGATAACTTAAAAATAATACTTATTCATTTGATCCTTGATTTTAGAGTAGAAAATTTAAATTGTCTCAAAAAAGTCAAGTTACTTATACTCTCTATATCTTGATATTAAATCATCAAAATAATTATTTTCGACAGATTTGATAGATTCACAGTTACCATTTTTATTAGCTTCAGGTAGTGTTATATATTTCTTATTTTATAAATTATTTCTCCACCTCTTTGACCATTTCTTCTTTGTGTTCTTTAGGGTCTTTTCCAAGAACATTATTTTAGATTCAACATGGATGGAATCTAATTTATCCATATGAGGTGCTTCGAAAATTTATTTAAATCAACACTTAATGGGGCTCTAATAAAATAAACAAGTACAATAAATTATTTCCAAATAGAGGATACATGTTCATCACGGATTCTAATTGAAGTTCCCCATGGTCATTCACAAACACTAAGTGGGGGGTTAAACTGGTGTACCCATATTTTCTCGAGATTTTTACTTTCACATAATTATTCATTACCCAATAAAGTAATATACCCTAATAGGGGTGAATCATGGTATTTAATTTTGAATTTTATCATTAATTATAATCACTTTCTCTATTTCAAGGAACATCTTTCTCTCCCACACTATCACTATTGAAAATTAAAGTATAAAAATAATAAGGAATTTTTTTACATGGTTCACCTAAACAAGGATAATCTAACAGGCATGAAATCAGAACGATATTGATTCACCTAAGACAATATGAACCCTACTTTATATGTGTCTAAAAAAATAGAACAACCGCACTAACCATCTAGAATCACAATCATAAAATAATACTTGAATAAGTCACTAATATTATTCATAGTGATAAACATAATACTTTTCATATGATGATATTATTCTCTATTGGAAATGATGACAGAAATACACATTCACTTGTGTAAACCTCTGATATAGCTATTATTTTCCTCATTTTTTTATGTATTTAAATTATTTAAATCATCCTAATTTATCAATTATATGTTATTTACTACATTTTTTGTATTTTTGGGTTTTCATGGGATAAAATGTGAAAAATGATTAATTCTGCAATTTTGACAGATTTTTATCACAAGGGTATTTTTGAAATAATTCTCAAAATATTAATCCAATTTGAGTCATTATTTTTTGGAATTATTTGTTTATTTTATAAAATTTTTATATAGGACCAATAGTTGATTCAAACATATAGTGGCCCGAAAAATTCATCGAAGTTGGAAAATCTTCCAGGCGGACAATGTGGACCCCACCTCCATAAGTGAAGGATAACTCTGTCTAATTACATGTAATTGTGGTGATTTAACCAAGATATGAAAGGTGACTCAAAATAATGTTCTCCCAATAAATTACATGGAGTTTTGAAACCATTAAGGTTGAAATTAAAAGATATACATTGAAGTAAGCTTCTTGGATTTCTCATCTAGAAAAACTCATAGTCAATATAAATTCCATAAAATCCTCTAGGTGCGTCAAATTAATGTGGAAATTAGAGTTCACATGGGAAATTAAATTTATAGCATCCTAGGAGAAGTTAACTTGGGTTTCTTCAAACATATGGTGTCACAAATAGGAGCCAACTTTCGAGGGATAAATTATGGAGGGGAAACTACTGCACCCTTTTCATTTATTATTTTAGTTTTATTCTTATTCATCTCACTTTAGTTTTATTTTAAATTTAATTTCAATTAATTTTAATTTTAATAAATTCTAATTCATTTATGGTTTTTTAAATTTTTTTTATTCCACCCATCCACACTCCTTTCTTCCCCAATTTTCCTATTTCTTTTCTTCTTTTCTTATTCTCATCTTACCACTATGAACTCTATGGATCATGATCATGATTAAATGACCCAAGGAATATCCCAAGGTATTAATCAGGTTATTGAACCTAATATATTGTTTTTTTATCTTCTTTGGGTTACTTTTATGGATAATTTATAGTAGTTGTAATCCTCAATGTTGTTGTCCTAACATTATCTTCTCAATATTCAACCATTTTTCCTCGACAGAGAAGATAGAAGGAGGGTGTTCATGGTGAAAAATATATAGAACTTGAATTCATAACTGGTGTAGATTGAGGATTTCACATGTATTTTGAAGTGTTTCCACTAAGATGATTTGAATCTGGTAAATGAATGTTCTCCCAAAAAATTATCTCAGGATAACTTCCTTTCATCTCTAATTCCATTCTATTTAGCATTACATGTTATTTAGAATTGAATTTAGAATAGAATTTATTTTATTATGTTCCATTTGTTAAATAAACCATAAAAACAAAAAGTTCTTAGGTGAATTATATTAAGTAAGTGAACTAACTAGGAAATATCTTCAAGTGATATGAATCTAGTCAGCAAATATGTTGCACTAGGAAAACATTGATATTTTCATTTTCCATGCCCTATGATAGGAATGCATTAAAAATGGGGTTATTTCTATGGAGATCATCAATTTTTTACTATAATTTTTCTATTTTCACATTTTAGATATATTTTCAATGTGTTTGTTTAAAAAACCATAAAAAATCATGTTTCCATGATATATTCAAATTCAAATTATTGTGTCTAGGAAGATTACTGAAAATTAAAATATCATGAAACCAAACTGGATTATATAAATATAAATGACTGGGTGTATATGATGAGAAATTATCTAGATGAATTGGGGAGAAAAATGGAAAGAGTGTTTCACTGTGTTCGTACATTGATGGAGCAAATTGACCTAGAGCTAGAGCTAGAACCTTAGGTAGTGGTGGATGAGATTTCACCACTCATCATTGAAATTAAAGAACTCTAGGAGGTAAATATGGAGGTAACAAAAGATTCATTCATCCTCATTCAACCATTTAATAGAGATTTGGATGAAAAAGAATTTCCTGATGAGCTACATATGGGAGATAAATATGAACTGGATAAATTCTTGAATGAATGTGAGGAACTAATTGACCTCTCCAATCCTTGAAAAGATTAAGATACACTGCCATTTCATATCTCTGTTACCTAGGAAGAAGAAGAAACAACTTAAGAGGTTGAATTAGAAGAACAGATGGAGGAACCCAACTACCTACCACTATCTTGAGAAGATTGACTCCATGAGGCACTCTCAATTGAATAAGAGATTAATGGGGAACCAAATCAGGGAGTTGATACATTTTTGAACTCAAATTATTTTAATTTTTTTGAATCTTATTCGCATATCACTCATAATTGTTTTTAATTTTCAGATTCATCCATCTTGTATTATTACCTAAAAGAATATGATGAAGAAAAAGATGCACCTACTGAGAAACACATGGATCTCCTTATAGATGTTGATAATTTACCATAGGGAGTACAAGAAGAGATCCTAATGGAGATACCTAAAGAACTAAATCTATATGTTTCCAACATTAGGAGGGAATATTTGGAAATAAATACTACCATTTTGAAATTTTAATCTCCCATTGATTATTCTTTTCTTGAAGAGCATCTAGAGTAACCACCTGATTTGGAAGAATACATTTCACAAGTAGCAACGACATAGGAGGAGTTTCGATACTTCATCCTACCCCCACCATGCATGTTTTATCACATTGAAAAGATGGAAGATCTAGTGTACTCTATACATGTAATTATCTAGAAAAATAAAAAATAAGTGGATGTTGGGAAAATCCACATGTGGTGGTTCATGTCAAGTAATCCCCAACCACCATCAAACTTTGGATAACAACTAGTACTGCCCTCTAGAGGTATTAAAAATTTAGGTCTCACATGGAGGATCATACCAAGATTTATCATTTGCTTTATTTCTAGTAATTTCATTTTGAATATTATGAATTTTGATTTCAAATTTAGACTTTGGAATTAGTCTATCATGAATCCCACTCCTTCTTATCTTTTTGAAAATAAATTAAATGATATATTTTCTTAATTGATCAATTTTATTTTTTGTAGGTTCATGACAGAAAAATAAAACACCAAATATCCAAGTAGGGAAGAGGACTAATATTTATTTAAAAAGGGAGTTCAGTACTATTTTTTATCTTTTAAACTCCTTACATTTTTGTACCAATCATTATTTTAGTATTAAACTAGAAATTTCATGCCCACATGTGAATTCATGCTTTACGTGACATATCTTGGAGGCATGACTTACTTAGGAATCTAGTGATGCTATTTTTTTTAATTTCAACATCAATGAAATTGAAAATGTAAAATGTAAAATTGAATGTTTAAAATGAATTATTGATATTAAATTGAGGACTTGTGATTTGAAGGAATTAGTTGATTCATATAAATGAATTTTCCCTACCATTTTTCATGCTTTTAATTTCTAAAATTCATGTTTACTGATTTTTTGTTATTAACCATTCCATGAGTTATTTTCTAATTTCATATTTTCCATTCCTGAGAGTATTTATAGACCAAATACATTTTTTTTCTTTAGCATATTTCATGAGTGATCATGGGACATGTCACATACCAGAACTTGAATTGGAACTTTTAAAAGCTATAATTGTGAAAAAAACAAATTTAAAATTATTGATGCATCTTTTGTAAATCCATTATCCCTAAAATTCAACCTTTACATCAATCCTTCTTTAGAAAATAGAGAACATGAATGAAATTTATAGGGATAAGTGATTTTTCAATCCATTTTTATCCTTTCCTACTCTACTCTTGGTATTTTCATGATATTTTAAAATTGAAGTGTGGGGGTAAAGGGAATCATGGTGGAAGGGATTTTATATATTGTAAGGAAGAAATGTGGGTGTTATATTTTTGTTATTAAGAAAGGTTATTTGATTCATTCATTGTACTCTTTATTTTTTTCCACTCTAGAATAAAAAAATTGAAAACATTAAAATAGAAAAAATGAGAACAATATGTTGTGAATTGGGGGAACCAAAAATCACCATTACTAGACCTATGTTTTTATCATATGTGTTTAGGTAATAGATATAAGTATTTTTCATGCACAACTTTAAAAAAAGAAAAAAATGGAAAAAATTTATTTAGTAAAAAAATCAAGGGGTGCACAATCATTAATTATACATTATTTGATTGTAAACTTACTTTGAGTTTGGGGGAAGTAAGAGTTTCAACTTTTAAGGATATAATTTCATTAAACATTTTTTTTGATATCATTCATTTTAATTTAATAATTAATACTCCTCTAAGAGATTTATTTTTAAGCATAAAATCATACCAACATTAAGCCACAGAGTCATTAGAACCTTTATTGAATGTCCTCATTATTTTATGTGCATTTTGTCTATACAATGTGGGGAGATTTGTTAATTTATAGGTTTATGGATAAGGATCATGTCATAATGATATTATCATAACATTACTTGATTGGTATCCCGAGAGTTGAGAGAAAAGATTCTAAAGTGAGATAAATCATGATTTGGTATGTTTAATAATAATAAATTGAGAAGCTTAAATAAATGAATGATTAAATTCCATAATTTTTTAAATTGGTATGTAAACTCCATGAAATGATTTTTTATTTGTAAAATGATAAATTAAATTGATATTTTATGTGGATTTTTAAAAGTTTTGTTTTATATTTTAAATTAATTTATTTTATTTCCTTGAATTTTAATATTTGTAACATTGTAGTCCTTTAAATTCTCTGTAGAGATTTTATTCTTCGAAACAAGCATGGTTTTAGTGGTGGGAATTGATAAATCAAATATTTTCTTCATTTTTATACTTTTTTAAATTATTTCAATCCACCTAATTTATTAATTTGAGCTTATTTGCCAAAATTTTGGATTTAAGGGTTGTTTTGTGATAAAATGTGAAATGAACTTAATTGAGGAGTTTCGAAAGATTTTTATCAAAAGGCAACTTTGGGAATAATTTTTAAAATATTAATCCCATTTGAGTAATTTTTTTAGTAATCCTTGACTTATTTTCTCTAATGTTTTCTTCAGGACCAAGATCTTATTCAAACATATAGAGGCCCTTTAAATCATTGAAGTTGGAAAATCTTCTGGTTGGACATCATGGACCCCACCTCTATAACTAAAGTATACCTCATTATAAACACCTCCAAATGATTTCAATCCACCTGGATATGAAAGAGGTATCATAGATGCATTCTCTGAAAAAAAAATGTTGCTTGAAATCACTAATGTGGAAATTAAATGATATATATTTATTGAATCTTCCTATATTTCTCATACAGAAACTTTCATTGTCAATATAAATTATATAACATCCCTTAGTAATGTCTAATTAATATGAAATATTTATGTCACATAATAAATTTAATTTCTATCATCCTAGAAGATGGGAACTGGGGGTGATTCTTTCATAGTGTGTGACAAACAGGAGCCAACTTTTAGGATAAAGATTCTGGAGGGGAAGTTGGTGCACCCTTTTCTTTAAATCATTTATTTGGATTTTTATTCATTTCACATTAGTTTTATTTTAAAATTAATTTAAATTTACTTTCTTTTAAATAAATTATAATTCTAGTATGGTTGTTTTTGTGTTATCTTCCACCCATCCACCCTCCTTTCTTCTCCATCTTTTCTCCTTCTTTTCTTCTTTTATTATTCTATTCTTACAACTATGAACTCTAATACTAACTATCATGAGTGACTAACCCAAAGAATATCCCATGGGATTAATTAGGTTCTTTAATCCGAGGCCATAATTTTTAACTTCTTTGATTTAATTATAAGGATAATTTATAGTGGGATTAATCCTCAATATGGTTTTCTAAAGTTTAACTTCTTAATCTGCAACCATTTTCTCTTGATTGAGAATGTGGATGGTGGGATTTCTTGGAAATCATTGGGTTGAATTTTCATTCATATCCAGGGTATACTTAGGTATGCACAAATACAATGAAGTGTGTTCACTAAGAATATTTGAAGCTGGTTAATGAAGGTTCTCCCTGAGAGTTCTCTCAGGAAAACTTCCTTTCTTCTCTAATTCCATTCTGTTTAGCGTTGCATGTTATTTAGAATTTAATATTTCATTTAATTTATTTTCATAAATTCCTTTTATTACCTAAATCATAAAACAACAAAAATAATCAGTTCTTAGGTGAATTATACTAGGTAGGTGAACAAACTGAGAAGGCTCCTCATGTGAGATGACCTTGGTCAGCTTCTATATTATACAAGGAAACATAGAAATTTTATTTTTCCACGCCCTATGACAAGTGTCCATAACCTTTCAATACTATTTTTATGTAATTCTATAGAGTAACATGATTCCTAGAAAAACTTCTACATCATCATTGATATTCTGAAACATGGTTGGAATTATTTATCTCTTTCTAATATAGAACTGAAATATCCTCCCCATTCATCCAATTTATAATATTCTCGATGAAAATTTAATTTCCCCATCACTATTTATCTTTTTATACATTTTAATTTTTCATAAAAATATTATTATGAGAAATAATACTCTATATAATCAAATATGGAAATTCATTCAAACATGATCAAATAGTTTTTCCATAACATCCACATATTTTGGTTCATATAGATGAAAATATTATGAAATTTATTTTTAACAAAACCCATTAAAATACATTCTCTAAATTTACTAAATAAATGTCTTCTAAAAACTCTCTAATTTGTGTAGTTAATGATATTAATTCACAAGAAAATAGTTTTTCTAGATTTTAACCTCTATGAATATCAATATTAATACCAATAATTAACTCAAAAAGTTATCCAAAAAAATCATATTGTGATTCATTTCTTAAATCGACAGTAGATAGAAGAATAAAATCGAATGAAATATCATATTAATAATTCTCCATTAATTTACTCTAAAATTATTTACTACTAAAAAATCACAACTCACTTTTAATATGAACTCCCACTCTCATATGAAGTCAATGATACATAGACTCCTTCATATGATAATATCCTATCATATGAAATAAGTCATCATATGAAGTTAGAAATAATTTACTTTAAATAGGTATGACCATTAATAAATCTGTAAAACATTTATATGAATCTAAAACATATATGATGTTTAATACCATTCATAGTATGACTTTAAAAAATAATAAAAACATCATATCCTTTCATAGGAATTTCCCCTACCCAGAATACCACTCAAACATGCATATGGACTTCATTCCATTGTGAAATTCTTGGATTTTCTCTTCAATCATATGAGGACCAGGTAATTATATAATAATCCCAAATGACTTCTAGATAGGGTATTCAATTTTCTTCATGACATAAAAGTACTTTTTGGGTAATTTATTCCTAAATATTTAAAAAAACATTAACCAAAAACTGTGAAAATAGACTTTTACTAACAATTTCTCCCTTTGGGTTTGTTGAAAACTCCAAAACATTCTAAAAATGATGAGCCACGTCAACCTTCAATAACTTTCATAAATATAAAATCTATAAAAGAAACAAAGTCTAAATAACCATCTTTCATGGTTTGTATTATGGAATCAATAATCATTAATTATAATCCCACTTGCGACATGATCTATGTGAGAAACATGAATTGAATTAAAATATCATCATGAACACTTACCCAAGTCATGAAGCCTTCGAACCTTCATTAAAAAACACATATCCCCATAATTAACCATTGAAATCCCCTTAAACATGGGAATGAACAATGCTTCCCCTCTAAAGGTTAGATCACTTTGAAGGAAATAATTTGGGTTTAATAAAAATTATTAGAACAACTAAAAATGATAAATCCCTTGTCCAAGGAACTCTAATGTGAGAAATATGAAACCTCAAGGAAATAGAAATGAAGTATAATGTAAATTATTAATATTCATTTAAGTATCTAATGTAAAATTTCAACCACCATCACATAGTATTGAGAGGGATCATTGAAGTAGAATCTAAATGATATATCATATATGAATGTATCCACTGGTTTCACCTAAATTTATTTGCATTGGAGATTGATTATTCGACCACCATGATAAGCTAGAGCCTTAATCATTATGGAAGGTTATATAATATAGTAAAAATTTCTAGGGATTTTTTTCCAAGAATATAGAAATATAAAACATTGCATTCATTCCATCATATGTTTACAGATTTAAATAGAATTGAGGATGTTCCATGGGGATGGTAGCATTAACTATTTCCTTCATACCCATTTGTTAATTCCACTACTAGTTAATTAATCATATGAATGAAACTCCTCCTATAGGTTTCATCTTATTAAATTGTTCTTAAATGATAACATGGTTGTAATAACTACTAAACTAAAAATAGTTATCATTTAAAAACAAACGATGGAATACCTATTGAATTATCAAAGACCATTGGAATCTTATGCATGTCGTAGGCCCACATTACATAGATTCCAAAATGTATCTAATTAATATGAATTTAGGGAATATATATCCTTCAATATTTAACTTTCTCTCAATATTAAAATAGTTGTTCCATTTCAACTTATATTATATCATATAAAACAACACAAGAAAATCATATCAAAAACTCCTTAATTATAATTTCCAAAATAGTTTTGGAATGTTTTCATTAATATCCCAATGTAATTAATCCTTTGAAATAACTTGTGAATACACCACCCAAAACACCTTTTTTGGGATAACTATAAAACATTACTAGAGAATCTCTTCAAGTCAGACTCAATACCCATTCATCCAAAAAAAGGTGTTACCCCATGGGCCTTTATAGAATTGACAATAAATATGAATATCCAAATCCATATATATAAGGAAATAGATTCCTTATCAAAAGTTTCAATACTAATAAATTTATAAATTAATATGGAATAGTCTCCATCAAAACACATTTACTTCTATACTCATGTCCACCAGTTGGAATCATACAAAAAATCACATTTTCATATTGTCCTTTTGTCCAATATATTGAGTTACAAATATACATGGAGTATGTTAATACCATATATCCTATTCATATATTCTTGATTATCAATGTATATAATAACCCAATTGATGAAAATATTACATGACATTTGTCTTCATGGATGAACAAATCACATGATGCTCATCTGAATATATGATCACATCATATGTACTTTCAATTCATGTCTGAACATTCCATAATGTATCTAAATTAAGGGATAAGTTTCTATACTCATTATATGAGAGGGTAAATCTAATCATGGTTACACTCCAACAATTGAGACATTCAATAACATAACCAAACACCCATAGATTATAAAAGTAAATATATAAATTTTCATATGAAGCGTATCAATGTATAAATTTTATAATACAAGGATTGTCTCTAACATGAGGTATGAGGAATCAAATAAGATCCATTCTCCCTTCTTATACAAAATATGTAACAACCCATGTTTTTCTGGACTGGGAATTTGACCATAAATTTGAATTTTTTTTCGTTGAGATTATTTTAAGGTGTTAAATGGTTATTATCCCCTAATAGATGATCGTAATTATTATTTTTTGGACCACACTATTGTTCCCAAAATAGGGATTTTACCCTAGGACAAGAGTTTTGTGGAATTAATAATTGTTTCAATTTTCATAGAATAATTAAATATTAATATATATTTAATTAAATATTAATTCATTCACACTTGTTCATTCATTAATATATTTTTAATGGAGTTTTATCTTGATATTTTTTCTCTTTCATTGTGTGGGTAACTAAAATAATTCCGTGTAAAGGTATAGACTCATGTGGGGCACTCGGGTTGGTCATGAGCCCCCTTTTCTTTTCACTTTTCCATTTATTCATTTTCTTTTTCTTCTTTTATATTCTTCTCCCCCTCTGGCTTCCTGAGTATTCCTTGTGGGCCTACACTTCTTCAGGCAAAAAGATAAAAAGGGATATGTGGAGAGATAGAAATATATGGAGGAAGGGACTTTCCATCATAGAACTTGGAAGGAACCGAATCATTTTATAGTAACTGTGGTCCATGGATATGAGTGATGATTCTGAGGTTTCATCTCAAATGTAGGATGTTTTAATGCTTATTCCATAGATCCCTATATATTTAAAATTTTCTCATTTTAATCCCCTATTATCACTACTTATGTTCCCTTGATTGTTGGTCAATATATTTTTCATAGAAAAAAGGGATTCAGTCCATCTGATGGGTTTCCCATTCAGAAATCACGATCACATTGTGTGTAGTCCAAGAACACACTCCATGTGTTATTCTCATTTATGGAAGATTTCCTTTTTATAAGTACACACAACGCGTTGGTACTCCACCATGTAGCTCAGTACATGGCCAGATAGCTCGTGTTAGGGCTTGTGGTTGTGTAGAGTACAAGGCCAGACCTCATGTGGGTCACACGCTATGTAAAAGACCACATACTAGAAATATAATTGGATACACCATGTCAGGGACATGAGAAGGTACCTTGTTTATGGTAAATGTCATTTACATTACTAACATACCATGTTCATGGGTTATACATTCCATGTCTAACAGAAGTACATACCCTGGTTGGGCTTCAATAATACACATTTTGTTCTTGGATATACATGTTGTGTACTCCTCCCTTTCTACCCATTTGACGATTTTTCAAATCATCATTCCTTATAGATATAATTGGATACATTAGTAGTCCATCATGATTATATTTCCAGGTATTTCATGTGGGTGAAACCCTTCATGTGGTTTGAATATTCTATGGAGTATTTTTATGTTTTTTTCTAAACGGGGATGTTCTTCCTCTAGTAATCAAATCCATTGATCTACTAGGAGTGAGTCTAATGATTTTATGTGGGAAATGATCCATATCATTAGGATACTATTTAGAGACCTTTACTTTTGGTCAAATAAATTTTATTATCCTCTGACCTAGAGGATACTATATGGGTTTCCTCTACCTTATTTACTATTACAGAAGGTCCCTTGTTGGATTCCTTCACTTACATACTGACCTAGGGAATCCCTTATTGGATCCCTATCCCAGCTTACACTTCCTGAGGATCCCATTTAGGATTCCTCTGCCTATTTATACCATTATTTGGATCATGTGTATGGTGTATCCTCTTTGGTTTTTTACTAGAGGATCACATTTATAATGACTCTATTTACATGCTCCTTCTAAGGATACCATGTAAGATTCTTCTTGGTGTATAGTATTTCTGAGGTTACCTAGAGGGATGACTTTGATTTTTATTGACTCTAAGGATACCATATAGAATGCAACTATAGTGTTTTGACCTGAGGGACCCTATGGGTTCCCATGTATTTAACTGACCATGAGCTTGTGTGTCAGTGGTTTGGGTAGAGATAGTAATGAGTGTAACCTTACAACCTATAAAAAAACATGTAATCCAATGAGGAATAGGAATTAGAGGTAAATTTAGCTATTCAAACACCCTATATATATTTTTATGCATTCACTTTTTTACTACTAATGTAATGATGATTACCATAGGTTCATCCTAGTTTGTGGATGATGATCCCGACATGATGAGACCTATGTCAATGATTCCCTAAGGTAATTTCTAGGATCGATCTTCTAAGAATTATATTTGTTTTATGTTATTTATTGTGGAATTCCAATTATACTTCCTCTGATCAGTCTTATGAGATATACTTGGGGATGATTACACTCTCCATAATTGGTTACTTAACAATGTTGATGGAGATGGCACTCCACATTGTTGATTCACTCGAGTATGGTTACACTCTCCAAAGCATTATGGATTATTACACACCCCCCGATCAATTATTTGATCATGGTTTTGGACATGGTTATCCTTATTTTTTATTTTACATACACTTAAGGTTGATTACACTCTCCCAAAAGACACCTAGGATACTCCCTATGGTCGGGAGGATGTACCATTATTGAACTCACTATACTGGAATGGGAGTGGTCTGTTGAGATGTTTAGATGAATGGATGTCAAGCATGTACATGGATCCGGAGAAGATTTTGTACAGCTCGCTTAAGGTTCATCCCCTTAGGTATTATTTGATTTGTAGTGTTAGGACCACCTATATAATAGAACCTAGGGCTCAGAAATCAAACTATATTTACAAGGATTTAGTGGCATTACATCATCTTAGAGACCATTTATATGATGTCCCTTCTTACATTGAATCCTTAATTGTAGTGATTATAGGCAAATACGGTTGAACCCAAGTCTAGTACATGTATCCCCCCAATGGTGGTGTAGGATGATTAGAGGCATTTTTAGCATTGGATGATAGAGGTAATTTAAATTGGGATTGTAGACCCTAAGTTTGACTAAATTATACATGGATCTAGTGGTACGACATCTAACTGAATTACCCCTCCACAAGATATCTAGTTTATCGAGATTATGAACCTAAGGATCAACTCTTATTTATTTTTCTTTCTTTCACCTTACTCATGTATATAAATATTTATGTATATATATGGGAATATATATATATATATACTAATATATATGCATTGTGGAACATTATTAAGTTAATCATGATCACTAACCTAGGAATAGACTATGGTTTCAATTTATTTTTTTATCATTTCATGTGGGGTATTGTCTAGGCTGAGCATATTCCATGAGTGTGAACTTATGAAATTAGATTTGTAGATTCATCATTGGGGTGATCTTATGAGATTATGTCAAATCCATATACATGAATATTGGTTTACATGAAGAACTTATATTTTATTTTTAACGTAAACACAAATACATGATGGATAGGGTTGAGGCCCAGGGTTTGATGATTGAGCAGATCTACTCGTGTAGTTTATTTTGATCTGGGGGGAGTAGCTCTGTATTGTGCTGGAGATTGGGTATGTGGTTTAGATTAGTGTTATAAGGGGATCCATTGGATTTTATTTCATCTTCATTTATGTACTTATACATGTATGGTTAGCCTAGTGGGCGTCCAATGATTAAAGTATGACATGGTAGTTCGGTATTTTATAGAATTTCATTTATTATTACAGAATGATTATATTTTAGTTTACTTACTACTTCAGATTCTGTTTATTACTAATTTGGATGATATCTAGTTATTTTTGATATTTTTATACTTTTATATGATGGCATAGTCTCTCCATATACACACCATAGTGCCTTGATAATAGTTAGAATCCTATAGTATATAGAGAGGCACACTTGAGGCCGTATGGTGAGCTATCTCTAAGTACAGATTTATTAGCATCTGGGTTGGGATGTTACAAAGTGGTCTAAGAGGATTTTCTTTCTGATTGTGTAACTATTTGGGATATGGTGATCAATAGTATTAGGAATGTTTCGGTAATTGTGATTGAAATTGAACTAGTGCATCGAATACACTTTTTCTAGTAAGAAGTCTCGGTTTCTAGGGTTATGGTATTTCTATTATTTATCTTTGATGTTAAAGGTTTATATGAATTCCCCTTAAAAAAACACATTTTTGTGTGGATTGATGATTTATTTGGGATTTATGGATATTTTCCCATTGTAAAGAGTCCATTGATTGATTTTGATTCTTATAAAACAAAGGTAAGAGGCCTCTCGTGGATCATATTTAGTGGGATTAACATGTTATAGGCCCAATAGTGTGTGATTTTTCTGACGACAAGGGATAATTATTTAAAGTGTTAATAAGAACATAAATTTTGTTTTCCCATATAGTTTCTTGATGGAATTCTACTTAATTGGTCCAACTTTTACAGAAATTTCCTTCTGGTGGAAGGATTTGTGGATTTATGAAGAGGTCTTTATGGTATTATTGATGAGTCAGTCATCATGAAGAAAAGGTGTTGTGACCCTTGTAGGTCGATAGATCTTATGATTCCCATGTGTTGAACCCCTCATTGGGTGTTGTTACTTAGGTTATATTATTTAATGTGTGAAGAACTACCTATATAGTGTTTTCCTATATAGATAGGAATGACATTCTACTTAACCAAACGGTGTTCTTATGATATATCATAAAATAGTTAGATGATTCTATTTGCATAATTTTGACCCTCATAGGATAACATTGGAAGAAAATAGTTTTGTTTTAGCTTATATAGTCAGGTCACTTTGTGGTAAGTCAATAATTACCTAAACATTTAGAGTGAAATGGAAGTTGATGGTGTATTACCATATAAAGATGTCTGATGAGTGTCACTTCATCATCCATCTAATATTTATTTTATGATTATCTAGGGGAAGTACCAAATAATTATTATCGTAGAGTATCAGGGATTAGGTATGACATTGCATGATAGTTCTAAAATGAGTAGATTGATGTCTTCAATATCTCATTTAGAGATAGAGAGATTTTGGAGGCATGTTAGATGCCTTATGCTAAGATGGGTGCACATATGACTCCCCATGACTTGTGACCTTGTTGAGAGGTTACACCTTTGGGAAAAGTATTATGACGTAGTGAGCCTCTTATGAAACATAATCGATGGGTCTACGTGGGAGTCCTGGAGGCCTGTATATGTGACTCAAACCCTTATAGGTCAGTATTTTGATTGATCATGGAAAAATGTGAGAGGGTTTTCCCGGAATAATGGATTACTTTATAGGAAATGATCTAGTTTATTTTTTCATTTGATATCGATGAATGGTTAACTAATTTTTTTTGATATAGAAATGGTGATTCATTCTATTTTTAATGAATAACCTTGGGTACTTATGTTACAATGTTAGTTTCAACAGGAAGGAATTTTTTGGTTCCAAGCCCTGTTATCTAGTAGTTGCACATATGATGCTTAAATTCTATAAAATAGCATTGTGTGATAAGAATTCATGGAATAAATTGTGGCATAAGATAGGTTCTTGATTTTTAAGAGGAGTTACAATCGATCTTATAACTTAGTAATTATAAAAAATTCTGTATAGCATGGTCTTTTTTCTAGTAGTAGTAGATGACTCATGGGAGTATGAGTCTGGTGAAAAGGGTATGTGTTTGTTGTGCATGGTATAGTTTAAATCTTAAATCAGTGTGTGTCCATGTGTGAGCTGAGGATCAATGGTGTCAAAGACATTTTGTGTGCATGGTTTTTTGGAACTTCAATAAAATTTGGAATGTCCCTCTGTGGAATACGATATATTGATAATAAATTAGGTTCCATGAGGTGGTTGATCCATGTTCATATCTGGACACACATTGTTAAGAGAGAGGTTGTTAGGAGTTGGTTAAAGGAAAGTATAACCTGGTTATATGTGAGCATGGCTCAAATAATGATATACACACCTACCTATGGAATGATAATGTACGCATAGTTATAGATGATCATTATCTATCAAGAATTCTCCTTGAGTATGATAAGAGAGTCTCGGCTCTACACTAAGAATCTTATCTTCTCAACCATCTTTCCTGGTTGGGTGGTATAACATTTTGAGGTTATGCTCAAAGAGCATTATAAGGTAGTCCATATGGTGGGGAGTAAACCAATGGTTGTTCAATGGTGTTGAATCTCATTTCAATTAATATCTTTCCTTTTTTGTAAACGATTTCCTGGAAGCTAGAACCTGAGAAATTTTAATGATTTTATGTTGGAGCTCTCAAATGAGAATTTTTTCCTTTCCAATCATAATGATCGATGATGGATGATTTGTAGACCATTGACATAAAATTTTAATTATGATGCCACAATAATGGTATCCTATGGTGGGGATTATTAGATCGGTTGTGGTAAAATGAATTCCTTTATAGAAGAGTTTTTAACACTAAGAGACAGGTCTTTGGATGATCTAGATAGCGTATTTTTGAATATGTTCGATATGAGAGTATGGAATTTGTTTGACCGAAAATATTCTTATGGAAAATAATGTTTACAATGGGTTGGTTGTAATGGCACATGTTTCTCAAGATTGGAATTTTGATCATGAATTTGAACTTTTACTTTTGAATGCTTATAAGGGGTAAAATAATTATTTTTCTCTAGAATATGATCTAGAATATTTTCTTGACCACTTTGTTGGTCTAATAATTGGTTTTTTACCCTAGGATATATGTTTTGTGAAATTCAAAACGATTTTAATTTTTATAGAATAATTATTATTTAATATATATTTTAACAAATATTAATTTATTCTCAGACATTTTTTTGGTTATATATTTTGAAGAGAGCATAATATTGAGATTCTATCTCCTACATTGAGTCTAGAGTGTTTATTTTTTCTTAAGAATGAAAGAAACTCATGTTGGGTTTCATGGCCAGGCTCGGGCCCCCTTTCATGTTCTTTACTTTTTATTACTTTTTTTTCTTATTTTCCTTTATTCTCGTCCCTCGGGATTATCATGTACACCCAATGTGATTAACCTTCATGTGACTAATAGTTAAAAATGGAGGGGTTCTGGATAGAAAGAGTGATCAGAAGGGAGGTGTCGTTTTAGAGCTCAGGAGGTGTCATATCATCATGTGATAGCCATGGATAATGGATACTACTGAAGATTTAGCGGATTCCACCCAAAGGTAGGTCATGTTTATGTTTACGTAGTAGATCATCAAATAATTACTTATTTATTGTTTTAAGACCCTATTATCTCTATTTATGACCCCTTGATAGTTGATCTATAGATTTTGGGGAGAAAACATGGTTTTGGGCTGATTTGAGGCGTTTCCCATTTAGAAATCCTAATCGCATGGCTTGTAGTCTAGGAAAACACATAGTTTGTTCTACCTGTTTAAGCAATATGGAATTTTTAGAAGTAAAAACCATGTATAGGGTATACACAACATGTTCTAGTACATAGCCATGTAAATGAGTACATGGACAAATAGCCTTTTAGAGGGAACTTGGATGGGTAGCATACATGACCATACCCATTGTGAGTCACATGTCGTGTAGAAGTACACTGATGGGAAAAATTCATGGGTAGGCCAAGTGGAGAACACGGGAAGGTAGATTTTTTCGGGAACACACCATGTACATGAATTACACACCATCTAAATGGGTTTTACATTCCATTTCTATCTGATGTACACAACCATGTGGGGCTTCGTGGGCACGTGTTGTGTTCCAGGGTATACACACCATGTACTCCTACTTTTCTACACTTTTGAGGTTTTTAATATATTCAATCCCCATAGATATAATTTTATACATTATTAGTCCATATTGTGTAAATTTCAATATAGATCATTATAGTGAAACCCTTGAGGTGGTTTGAGGACTTTGGGAATTCATTTTATTATTTTTTTTCTAAATAGAGAGGTTCTTCATATAGAAATCAAACCGAATGATCTCTTGAGAGTGAGATCCTTGATCTAAGGTAGTCTATGGTATATCTCTCTATAATGGTGTTTAAATACCAATCCTTTTAGGTAAATATGTAGTCTTATCCTTTTACCTATAGGATCCTATATATGATTCCTGAACCTTAATTACAATTATCTAAGGTTACCTATGGGATTATTTCTCTTACATGCTGACTAAGGGAATCCCTTATAAGATCCCTAAACATATTTACTCTCCCTAAAGATACCATGTTGGATTCATCTACCTATGTATATAATTTTTTAGAATCCCATGAGGGATGATATAGGATTCCTCTATTTAATTTCTCCTTTTGAGGATCCCATGTAGGATACCTCTAACATATTTCTATTTTTGTGTTTCCTAATATGGATGGATTATCTTATGTATATACTTTGAGGGTCCCATGTAATATGCCTCTTTAGGGTTTCAAAATGAGGGATTGAGTGGGTTCCCTAGTGTTTGACCAATCTAGAGATAGTGTGTGGGCTGTTTGGGGTAGAGATGGTAGTACGTGTCACCTTAGAACCCATACAAAATAGGTAAGCCCCTGAGGTTGAGCCATTAGGGATGGGTTTAGCCATTTGGTTTCTATCACACTACTTTTTAGGCGTTCTTTTTCTTACAGATGATGTAGCGACGACTACCAAAGGTGCTTCATAGTTTTTGGTCGATAAGCCTGAAATGAAGAGATATATTTTAGGGATTCCCAAAGTCAATTCATGGGATTTGGTTTCTAATAATTTTCTTTTTTTATGTTATTTATGGATAATTTGTAGACATACTTCCTATAATTCATATTATGAGATATATTTGGGGATTATTCTTCTCTCCATAACGGATTACTTGATTGTGGTGTTGGAAATGGAACTCCATATCATCTATGCACTTGAGGATGATTACGCTCTCCCAAGAGATCAGGATTATTTTGATCACCTGGATCGATTAGTTGATCGCACTATTGGAAATAACAATCCCAACCATTGATTTGATAGACACCCGAGGAATATTTTTCTCTCCTGAGAGATTCCAAGGTTGATCCTTAAAGTTGGGCATATGCATCATTACTAAAATATCTAGACATTACTATGAGTGGTCTATTGATCTATTTATATGAGAGGATATGAAAAATGTACTTTGATCTAGAGAGAATACTTTACAGATCGCCTATGGGTATTCCCCTTATGGATTATCCATGTTGAGATGTCATGACCGCATACAGAGAGTTATATAGGGCTCAAACATAAGAGTGGATTTACATGGACTGATTGGCATGATTTCTAGCTTATATAGAATTTGTAGGATGTCCATTATTTATGTATAATCTTTCATTAAGGTGATTGGAGGTGAGTAAGGTAGAACCCATGTCTTGTGCATATATCCCCCAATAGTGACATAGCTTGTATAGAGACATTTTTGGCACTGGTAGAAGTAGGTGTTTTGGATTTAGATTATAGACCCAGATATCACCTCAAGTATACATGCCTTGAGTGGTATGACATCCAACTCAAGGCCCTTTCCATAGGATTTCTAGATGATCGGGATTACGTACCTAATGATTGAATGTTATTGATTTATGTTATTTTACACTTTACTCATATATATACATATTTATGTGTATATATATATATAGTTTTATTTATTGTAATACACACACACACACAAATATATATATATATATATGATGGAACGTTTACCAGTTGATCAAGATCACAAACCTTGGAATCAACTATGGTTTAACATTATTTATTTTACTTTTTTTCAGTTCTTTTTGGATATAATGATTATATTTCATGAGAATGCACTTAGGAAAATATATTTAGAGTATTGTCATTGGGTTGGTCTAATAAGATTATTTCTCACCCATATACTTGAAAATCAGTGTGTGTGCATATCTAATGTATTCTTTCCATTTTTAGAATATATACATGATGGATAGGGTTGAGGCCCAAGGTTTTATGATCGAGCGGGGCCAATCATGTGGTTTATTATTTTCTGACTAGAGTAGCACTTTGGTTTCTTGGAGACTAGGTATGTGGTTCAGCTCAATGTTAATAAGAGATCCATGTGCTTTTATTTATGTTTCCTTTGTGTACTGCACCATTTATGGTCTGACCAATGGGTGATCAATGTTGTAAGTATTAAATGTCTATTCATGATTTTATATAATTTCATCAATCATTACAGCATGCTCCTATATTAGTTCATTTAATACTTACATACTCTTGTATTACTAATTTCGATGATTACGGGTTATTTCTATTGGTTTATTACTCTAATATGAGGTAATATTCCCTGAAAAGACCCACCTTAGTCTATTTCTACACATCATAAGCCACTAGAATATGGACCATCATGATTAAGTTCTTCAATCAAATTGGTGTAGAGCACCAGTTTAGTGGCATCAAAGTTGGTATTTTATAAAATAAATTTATATGACACTCTATTTGGTATAATTTTTAAGTGATCTAGTGAAGACAACCAATTTTCCTACCACATGGGAATATTCTATACAATTATATTACTCATTCTAACCGTGAAATTTCCCCAAAACATAAAATAATCCATTAGGAAAATTTGTTATGAGTAACTCAAATCCTTACTTTTAGAGGTTAATAATCAATACAATTCATGAAATGTACCTCAATATAATCATATATACAACCAATGAGAATGTATGATAATGTATATAATTATTTTTAATAATATATTTTTCGTACTCTTAAACCCTTTTAAAAATATTTAATAAACCCAATATAGACACTAGTTTATAATATTATATATACTAAACTATAAGATCTGTCTTATATGTGCTACACTTTTGGGTGTTTTTTAAATCATTACATCATATGTAATTCTAATTACATTTCTTTATGACCATATAATAAAGACATCCCAACTAACTCTTTACTGAGAAAATTATATGAAGTAAAGTTTTAATAATTGTGAGATTTAGAATAAATATTCCAAAACAGTTCTAACATTTGAACATATTCAATCTTCATAACTTCATAACATCAAATTTTCTAATTCCAACTTATGTTGTATACATTGAACTCTTTATAAGTGAATTATCATCATCCTTGGAACTCTTTTCATCAACCCTTTCCAAATAAATTCTCAAATAATTAAACTTTTACATTATTACATTACCAGAGTATCCTAAAACCATTTAGGGAAAAGTGAAATTTTCTATGTTATAGTAAATACTATAAGTAATCACATTTATATTTACCATCACACACTAAACTCTTTTATCATGTTAAGAGAAATTCTGTTTTTAATTTTATTGGTACAATCATATAGTGATATCCACATAACCATGATAACTAAAAGTAACTCTTTAAATTTTTATTTATCACCATATATACTAGACTCTTTAGGAAATTATGTTAATAAAACTTTAATCTTATATTGGTAAAGTCCTTTATGAAATGGTGATATTCACTTTATAAATAGTAACTAAATATAACACTATACACATTTATTTACCATTATAAATTATAAACACATTAACATACTAAATGAAAATCACTTCAAATTTTAGATTAGTGTAATATTTTTATTTTTTAACTTTTAACTTCTCTAATTTCAAAAATAATCCCACTAAACTCTTAGACAATATATTCTTTTCATAATATCTTTTTAAGATACAAAAAAACTATTTTTTTGAGGAAATAAAAATTATATTCTTTTCTTAAAAACATTTAACAAATAAACTATTTTTTCATATCATATATGAAATTTTATGTGTTTGAAGAATTTTTTCTTAAAAAGAATATAATTTTTTTATAATATTCCATTGATGGTTGGAAGAATCACATTCCATCAGATTTTAAAAAATAGGACTACCACATCAAACCTTATCTTCTTTTCAACTATAATGTATAATTTAATGAATCTTAATCCATGTGTATAAAACTGAATATTTCAAATGTAATCACAACAACTATTTTTTGTTGAACCACATCTATTATCATATAAGAGAATTGGGATAAAGAGGAACATATTTTATATAGATTCATTTCATCTGTATAAATTCTTTTACAATCAAATCATTTTTTGTATAAAATTTTTTATTCATCATTTGAATTAAAACTACAAGATATATCATTTCTTCCCTTAATATTAACATTCTTTATATTTATAAAAATTATTAAATAAATATTCGGTATCACATAACATTCCAAATTAAATAATTTATTTCTATAACCCTTATACATAATATGGAAATTCCATTTAGTTCCTTAAACTCTTCCAAGTATCATGATATTCCATCAAAAGAAATTATTACTCCTTATCCATAACAACTAAATATGTTAATGAGGATGACTAGATTCATTTGGAAACAACTTTTAACTTATTCAACTAACAATTCATAATTTAGTTTTAACATTTACCTACATTCACTATCAATACTTCATTAAAACCTAGACATAATATGATATGTTCACTTATTCTCAAAACTTTAAGAATATTTTGTTAAAATTTTCATGAATTCCTTCATCTTGTCAGAACATTACCCTTAATGAAAATAGGATGAACTCCCTAACTTGAAGAATATATTTTTAGTCTCCTTTAAATAATGGTATCAAATTGAAAAAATAATGAACAATGTAGATGAAAAATAGCCAGCTCATCTTGGTAAAACAAATTGTGATCATACACTTCTCAATAGAGAAATGAGACAAAAGGAACATGTTATGACATTTTTGTAAAACCATGAAGGATATAAGTTATGAATGAAACAACTACATTAATCCATTACTTGAGCGAAATATCCAAGATCAAAACATCAATTAATTCTCATCCTTTGACCTCGTAAAAATTTTAAAAAAATTTAAAAAATATATTCAATATAATATATCTTTGAAAATAATAGTTAAGTAAACCTTTATCCTCACCTAATAATTAACGTATTAAATCCTATTGAATGTTATTTGGCATACCAAATCATATTAAATATTATTTGACATGCCAAATCATATTGATTATATAAAACTAAACTTCCATAAACCATTTAGAATATAATGCCTTTAAGACCTTACATGTAACATTATATACTTTATAATCATCTATATCCACCAGTTAAACTATTTTGACACTTGGTTACTTAGGAAGGAACTATTATGACACATATAGATTTTATCTTTCTTTGGAACCTTTTTAAAAATACCAATCCTTCTTATGAATTTTTCTTTAGTTACAATTCTTTATTAAGAACATTTCTTAGGCTACTAGTCTTAGTAGTTTCTTACATATAACATATCCTACAAAGGATTAATATCAATGTTCTTTTTTATTATTATGAAATTATTAATCTACCATATATTTTTTAATCAAGGGAGTATCATTATTTATTAATAACCATTTAATAAATTATTTTATTAAATAGGATCCCACTAAAATGATGGATCCTTTTAAAATCCACCATATCCATTAATGGTCCAAGATCTACCCTATATCGGTTTGTTTATGTAAATAAGCCATGATTATTTTGGTAGGGTACCATACCAATCCTAATTTTTGTGACTCTTGGACAGTTGAGTGGATAACTAATTATCAAATTTATTATATAGATAAATTCAACTCCATTCCCTTGGTATCTTCACCATTAGGGTTTCCCAGATAGTGTAACCAAAATAAATCTCCAAGAATTAGTAGGCGTAAGTATAATAAAGGGTTAATCTTATTGATCTTGAGAATACCAAACAAGATAATACCATGTAACTTATAACTTTATACCCATATAAACTCTAATTCATGGGTACTCATGATGATCTTGGTAATAGCCATTTTAATGACCAAGGTATTGAAAAGTGCCACAATAGAAGGAATATCACACATAGAATTTGAGGGGATTTAATAAAACCATCTAATCCCATGTTATTACATTAATATATACATAATTTTGGGATTTAGTTTTGAATCATATTCCCTCCACAAAACAAATTTTTCCAATCATATTGACTTGTATCTTTTACATAACCCATAGTTTGTGTTAGTCACCCAATAATAGAAGTTAAAAATATTCAAACATACCCATATTAATCATATCTATAAGGTATATGGACTTTCCATGTGACTCCCTAGACCAGGTTCACTCATATGTATCTTGAACTAGTTGTCCACTTGGCCTCACGTGTGACTCCCCATACACCATATGTTTCTGACTAGTAGTGAGAGTCTGTGATGGAATTTTGGGGATACTATAACCTCATGATTAGATTTGATCATAGTTGTATAATAAATGAATAAAAAGTGGAAATATAAATAATGGTACAAATTAATAAAATCAATCATCTATATAAAAAACAAGTTCAAGCAATAATAACAAGCATCATATAAAAAATGGTGAAGTTATGATTCTATAAAGAAATGATATCATGCATACATTGTAGCATTGATAAAATAGAATACATTTAAGAAAAAAGTAACCAAAAAAGACTAAAAACTTACCCATAAGTATCTTGAGAATTATCTCAATTATCATCTACTAAAATCCCATGAAAATAGATAATCAAGTGTCCATAGCTGGACGCTTGAGTTAGTTTTTACCAGTATCCTTCATATTTGTTCGGGAACTAAATAGTGGCCCGAACAATGAATAAGTAAAACATGTATTCCACAATAAACAACATCTAGTATGACCTAGATAGTGTATATATAATATTAGGGTGTAGGTATAATGAATAATAAAAACTATAAAAAAATATGCCTCATCGGCTTAGGTTTCACAAGGACACCCGTCTCATGCTACCTTCTTCAACCAAAGTTGAAATGTCTCTGAACACATGTCACCATGTGTGTGTGTGTATAAGTATATACATATATATATACTATATATGTATAGACATATATATACATATTTATATATATAGGTATGTAGTACTATCAAGGACCAGAGTCATAAGACCAAAGTTTCCTTTCATTGTCATAATATTCTCATACATTAAATAAGGAAAATGACCCAACGTTCATCTAGTGATTTAAAACATCATGTCAAAAAATACCCATCAATGATCTTTTTTATCATACATAACATCCCAACCAAGGATCATGAATCATCATGCTCAATGTATCAATAGATGATGTGAAATTTCAAGTCCAACATACAATATTAATGGACTCTCAAGCGTCTTGTCTATCATTTACCTTTATCATCATACAAAAAAATACACATGGTCTAATAAAAAAATGGTAATAATTTCATATCATACATGAAAATTGTAAAAGGGATTATACATGTCAAATTCACTTTTCATTTAATCCAATTTAATCATGGGCCTCACTCTTGATTAAAAAAAGGCTAATGAACATGGTCTTACCATTTCTGTTTCATTAAATTTAATATATCTATTTCAATTTGGTGTCAAGAAAAGACCACATATAATTTTTTTTGTTCATCTAAGAATTTATAAGATCATTTTAAATAAAATCACAGAAATGGGTGGAATTCATTGAAGAAGATTACTTCTAAAAATAAAAAAGGTCTAAGAGAGTATCTCTAGCTAGTTTGTATTAATTTAAAATTATTTACTTATTTTATTAAGGAAAAATAGAGTTTCCAACATGTGGACAAATTTCAGATAATATAAATTACAAATATTTAAGAGAAAAAAACAATACAACCTACCTAATAGAAGTAGATGACACCACATCAATTATTGTCAACTAATATAGGCTGGAATGGTAGAAATCAAAAGATTAGATGAATACCCTGAAAGTATGGAATATTATCTAAAACTTATTTGATATTCTTTATTTAAATATAAATGAATAAAGTAAATATTATTAATTAATATTTTACCAAGATAGATTCAATGTGATAGACGATGCTTAAATAAGGCACCAGACAAAGCTGGAATATCAAATCCTAGGGGATTGAGGAAAGGATGTCAAAAGTGGAGGAGGGAGAGGGTATCTGTGAATGGAAGAATAAAAGTGAGGATGAATGTTAAATAGAAGGAGGGTAAAATTGGCATTTTTCCCTTTTTTAAATGGTTCATGGTTTGGCTACATGGTTGGCCAAACCGCGTTCGAACCATGTGCTCACTCTTCCTAGGATGGCACCCCCTCACATAGATAGGTGCATTGCTTGAAAAACCAAGCACATCTCATGCCTTATATTTTTCTAAGAGGCATCTACCACCCTTTAAGGCTAAGAATGTGGTTATTCAAACCATCAAAACAACATGGGAATGAAATACCACAAACCTACAACCTTTCACATGGCCAAGAAGAATCCCTTAAATAGTTTTTGAACCTTCTATATTCTTTATAGGGATGCTAAAGTGAGTAGAAAAGTTACTAGTAAATAGGCCCCAACCATGCACTTATTCCTGTTTCTCCAAAAACTAGAACTCCGGGCTCCTAACAAGCCCCATACGCTTCCAAAATATTTTTTATTACCTTCGAAACATTTATGAGAATAAAAAGAGTTTTAAATAATAATCAAAAGAATCCATATCTCTTTAAAAAGTTAGTTCCTTATGACCTCCCCTCCTTAAGACAACTCTTCCTTTATTTACCCATTTAAGGCTAGTAAATAATCGTCTACAAAGAAATTCATCTACTGAGAATGTATTCCAGCCTCTCTCTCTGTCTCTCAAGTCTCATACTATACATTCTTATGCTGCCATATAACCTGAACCATAGTATCTAACTTGCCTTGGAGATCCTTCTGGATCCAATTAATGATACATATAGGATATTCCTAAATATAAGCATCAACATCCAACTCAAACTCATCATGATGAAGGATATGGGATGGGTCTGAATAAAAATGACATAATTGAAAAACGTGAATGATTTCATGGATAACCCAATATCTATAAGGGGGTTCTATTTGATAATTCATTGATCTAAACCTCTCAAAAATATCAAAATTTCTAATGAATTGAGGTGATATATTACCCTAACTCTGAATTCTTGATTTCTATAATCTATCTTAGATATGTATAAAGACCCATTCCTTGACCTTGAACTCCATAGGTCATCAACAATGATCGACATTAGAGGTTTTCCTAAACTAAGTTGTAGCCATCTGCTTCTTGATAAGTTTTACCTACTCCGATGTTTCTTAAATTAGAAAATATATTAATAATTACACCTATCTTACCTCTAAAAATAACATGTTCTAATGGAACTGCATTCTGTATAGTCCCTTCTCGTTATCTATATAAATAGTATATTAGAATCTATTGTTGTAACAAAAATAATCAAGAGTTACATGCTTCTCCCAAGAACCAAGAGATTCATAGATTCATGCTCAGATCATGTCTTCTAATACCAAAATCGCATGCTTGTACTGAAATTTGGCCTATGGATGATAGGTTGTACTCCATAGTAATTGTGAACCTCATTCCTTTTGAAACCCTTTCTAAAACCATGATGTAAAGAAATCTTTCATGCCATATTCAATAGTATGAAGCATACCATGAAGTCTGATAATATCATGGATGTATAATCGACCCAATAAATTCATTGAAAAGGTCTCTCTAACAGGTAGAAAGTGGGTGACCTTCATAAATGAGTCAAATATAACACATGATGTATCACTTCCTTTAGGTGAATGAGGTAAAACCATCACAAAATTCATAGATAAATCTTCTCGTTTTTAATCTAGAATGGGAAATGTCTATAAAATACTTATAGGTCACTAGTGTCCCTTCATTAGTTTCTGATAGGTGGAACACCGTGTAACAAAACCAACTATATCTCATTTGATACCAAGCCACTAATACTTGCAGCATAGGTCATGGGACATCTTTGTGAGATCAGGATGTAGTACACCAGAAGATGCACGAGACTCTCACATCAACTCCAATTATATTTTTTTTGGGTCCTAGACAAGTCTATGAATGTGTAGGATGTCATTATTATTGACAAACCAACTAGGTGGTGGGTCCTAACCTGAAATACTCACCCTTAGGACCAAACCCTTAGGATCAGATGATTGTCTTATCTTCACATTGTCCAAAAGTTATTAGTTAATTGATAATGATGTGAGTATAGGCTGGTCGTAATAGTCCCTCACCTACAATGTTATTTTATAAAACAAGGCCATCAACTGCCACTCATTACTAGCCTTTATAAGGGAATGTGTCTAAGTATTTTGGATTAGATAATCATCCCCTATAATTACTATCCCAAATGTGTAATAAATATCAAAGTAAAATGACTACAAGTATTTGACACATCAATGCTATCTGAGGTTCAACTCACATTTTATGAAAATATATTTGAGGATTTTGTGGTCCAGGTATACAATACACCATTATCCCAGCAATCAATGCCTCTAACAACACAAGGCATGGACAAATTTCACTAGATCAAGGTCACGTGTCAGGTATTTTAACTCATGAGGTCTCAAATATAAAGAAATATACACCATGAATTGATATCCCTATGTCATAATGGTTCCCATAATGATGTCTAAAGCATCAAAATAAATGGTATAACGTTTTCCTATCTCTGGATGAATCACGATTAGTGTTTATTTCAATCAACCTTTTAACCCCTGAATGTCTTTATTGTATGCTTCAGAACATAAAAATTTTATTACCTACTTGGTCAAGTACATGATAGGTTCTTCAAGTCATGATAAATCTGGAATAAAATGCCTATAATATGTATATATCCCTAATAAACTCTCTATATCAAAGACCTTATTGGGTTTCTCTCATGATAATATGGAACTCTCCTTCACACAGTTTATAGATTCCCCTACCTCTGAGATGATGTGACCCAAGAAGTAAACCTTACAGGCTTGACATCATAACAATTCTCTCTCATTATGCTCAAAATTATATTAATGTGTTTGGCATGGTACTTTCTAGTATGAGAGTACACCAAGATTTCATCCATGATAAATACCACAACAGAATCTAAATATGGGTGAAAAAGCTGATTCATCATATCCATAAAGAGTTTCAAAATGTTTTTGAGACCAAATGACATTATTAGATACTCATATAAACCATACCATCTTTGTAGAGATATACGATGTATTTATGAAGGTATAAATTTCACCTAGTGATATCATGAACTCAAATTTATCTTAATGAAAATATGATATCTTTATAGATATTTTAAAAGGACATTTATGCAAGGAAATTGATATCATTTTATAAGTATAAGCTAATTTAGTTTCCATTAATCCATGCATATCCTAAGGGTTCTATCTTAATTCCCAGAAAAAGGGTTGGGTGAACCCCAATGAGTGGTATTGTTCAAATAAAACCCTTATATTCTAGATCAACTATTTTCCTCTTCAGTTCCTAAATTTAAAAAGATTTAATTTTTTAAGTAGGAATAGACACCAGTGATGGTCTTGGAACTAGATAAATAGTAAATTACACCTCTCTCACATGAGGAAACAAAGAAAAGTCATCAAGGAAATCATCCTGGAAATGATCCTCAACTAGAGGGAAATCGACTTGATATATGCCTTGATAATCTAAAAACACTAAAAATATCATCAATCACTTCATTAAACCCCTGATTATCAGGTCCATATTGACTCTCTTATAAATCCCATTCACCCTTATTAGTATAGTTATCACCTTTGAGTGATAAAAAAGTCTTCAATCAGTGGTAACAATGAATATGGTCCACATAAGGGACAAACCATTTCATCTCAAGAATTACGTCCAAGCTTTTTATATCGAGAATAGAAAGATTTCAAAAGAAAATATAACTGCCTAACTCAAGGGTAAATTACATACACCAATGTAAACTCTTGAATTGGATCTGTAACAGAGTATCAAGGGTTAGTAAAACACAAAATTACTCTATCTCAAGTCCCAAAAATTCTATAGTAGAAGCATATATGAACTGATGTGAATTTCTTATATCAAATAAAGTAGTTTATAATGTAGATACTACTAGTATACTAATTCATATAGTAAAAGGTTTTATGATCTTCTCATTGGGTGATAGAGGTGCAACATATACATTGCCTAATCGATGACCTTGAGATGCAACCTAACTAGTCAGAGTAGGCCTGCTCACATTGCATTGAAAGTCCTCTGTCTAGATATCTTGGACATGACCACCTCCCCAACAAGAGAAAATAGTAATAATCTAGATTCCATATTAGTAGGGAGTTATTATCCCCACTCTTAAATGTGGATTTTGTGAAGATCCTCTCTCACTAGGTAATGGTGGAAAGGTTCTCAAGAAATTCTAAATATGGCCCATCTTGTCACATTTTTGACACTATATTGGGTCTCTATTTTACTATGGTTTTCTATGTCATGGTTTCCCAAATTAAAAGATATCATAAAGTTGTCATTGTGTTCCAACTGGATACTACTTCCCCCATGAGAGGACTCCAAGCATTGCTTCCTTCTACTAGATGAACTACTTCCCGATCTATGTGTTAAACTTGTCATGCCCACACATTTAACTTCCTCCGAATTCTTCTCATTAATAAGGTCCCATTTCACCATATCAAAAATTGTAGTCAACTGAATTATGTTAACATAATATCTGATGATTTATATAATTCTATCATCAAATCATCTCATTATGATTATCTCATCACCAAAAAGAGTTGGAAAAAAATGTTGGAGATTAGTGAAACGAGTTGAATATTCTATCAAAGACATAGATCCCTACTGTATATGCATAAAATCTCTATCTCGATCAACCCTTAAAATCTACGAAATGATGTAATCATATAAGTCTATCTAAAATTCCTTCCAAACCATATCCCAATGATAATCTTCTAGGGTGAGAACATCCCACTAACAATTTGGAAAATCACAAATCCTGTAAGTTGTGATCTTGAACCTCCTTTATGGAGGCATCTCTAGATGCTTGAATATAGATAGCACAGCCTCAAGACATGACTCAAAAGCCTGGGATCCGGCATCCCCCACGAAAGTTAGTGGCTAATACTACTGAACCTCTCACATAAACTCATCAATAGTAGGGGTAGGACATGGGATTCTTTGTATGAACTGTATCAATCATAATAATACCTCTCAAAACTATGATTTGGTGCCCAAATTAGTAATAATATGAGGTTTTACAAGTCGAATTACAGTAGGTAATACTAGTGTCTCACATTCCACAACCTTCATATCCTTTTCATCTCCACCTTCATCGTGTATGACTCATGGTCATCATGGTGGAATAACTATACAATTCCAACAACCCCTCATATTAGGATTCATTAACTGAAATGATCATAGGTAAATGAATAGGACATGTAGAAGCCTTCCTATGTAACAGTAAAAACCCCATTTAATTCTATTAAATCCATGTCCAGGTGATATATATGATAACAGGGGTAAAAAGATACACTTCATACTACCTAATATAGAGGTTGGGTCAAGGTCAAGTTCTAAAATTCACAATAGGGGTCTAGGTATATGCCGTGTCAATTGATTTTTATAGAGGAAAACACTCTTAATGTTTAAATTGGAATCCTCATTTAAATTAAACCATTTAATTTGGTAATTAAAATTTAGTAGTTTAAATATTTATATATATTCTGGTCCAGTTGTATGCATCTTACATTCCCAAGTAGTAAATTACTACACCTTATAAGTTAAATTTTTACTACATGTGACTATAAACATCTTTTGAATATGTTTTAATTTTATAGATTAATATTTAAAATTTATAGAGGTCCACACATTCCTTATAAATTAATATTGAAATCCATTTAATTTTTACCACTAACATCTCTATACATGTAAATTGACTGGTGGTTCATGGATCAAATGTTCTATAACTAGTCAATTAAGGTTCCACCATCAATATATATGGAAAAATACCATTTATCTTGACGAATACACTTTAATTGACCAAATAATATTATCCCTATAAGAAATTTTTTCACATTTCAAAATATAACAGTAAATTAACCATCAATATACCATAGGAAATGCATGAAATAATATAAATGGGGCATGTCATATGCATGACATGTAAATACTAAGGTTCATGTAATGATGAAAGAGAATATTACTCTTTTCCTTAATATTATAAGGGTAAAATAAACTCACAATGAAAATAAATAAAATAAATCATCTGCATCACCCAATGGTGAAATCAATACAACTATAACAAGCACAATCTAGAACAACAAGTCCCATACAAAGTAATTTGGTTTTCCTCTGTATGTGGGTTGGATACTCCTAGGCACATGATCATTACCAAAAAAACATTACTCATATCCTATCTAAAACCCTAAAATAGTAATTCAAAATGAAAAAAGATTCTATGATACCACTTTTTGACATTGGGGACCCAATTCACTCTAAATTTACCTGACCAGGATGTCCACACTGCCTCAAGTGTGCATCCTCATACACAACAGGCTATGAACTTGTTGAGAGGGTGTGTTATGGTAGAGTGGGGAGAATATAACCTCATTATGATAGTGCATAACATTAGTATAATAAATCAATGAATAGTATAAATAGAATATTATGATCAAAATCAGATGAATCAATCATCTATATAAATAAAACAGGAAGAAGAGATAATAACAAGTGTTATATTCCTAATGTTGATGTCATGATACTATACAAAAAGGAAATCAGTCATACATGGAATCAGGCATACCATACAATAAATTTATAGTAAAATAAATAAAAACAAAAAAATCAATGATAACCCCAATAAATAGTTCTATAATCTTTTACCAAGATCAATCCAAATAGATAAACAGACATCCATTGATGGGTGCTTTCATGTGTCCCTAACTGCTTCTATGAGATATTTTCTTGTACCAAAAAGTGTCCCAAATACGGTTTAAGGGAAACTAAGTAGCCCACCACCAAGTAAATCTTGTATAATCTTACCACCTTATATAAAATTTCAATGTCTAGTTATAATGAAAAGGGAAAACTCTAAAACAGCTAACCCCAGCCGGCTCAGGTTCCACAAGGATACACATCTGAAAGTACCTGCTTCGGCCCATGCTAAAATTTCTCTGAACACATGTCACCATATATATATACGTATTTATGTGTATATATATACTATATATTTATAGAGATATATATACATATATATAGATACGTAGTACTATCCAGGACCTGAGGTGAAAGGCTAAGGCATCCTTTCATAGTCATAATAGTCGTGTAATTTAAATAAGGGAATCATCCTAAAAATCATCTAGGTATTTGAAACATCAAGTATAAAAATCAAAATCAATGATGTGTTTCATCATTCCAAACATCCCAACCATATATTGTGAATCATCATGTCCAATATCTCAATAGAAGTTGTGAAATTCCATGTCCAACATCCAATACCAAGGGAATGTCAAGTGTCATGTCCAAAACTTACCTTTAATATTCCACAAGGACCAATATCTATGGTTTAATAATAATATATAATCATTTCATCTAATAGATTAACAATTTCCAATGATGCATACATGCCAAAATCACTTTTCATTTATTCCCATTTAATCATGGGGCCCATCAATTTTTCAAAAAATGCTAATGTACATGTTATTACTATTTCCTTTTAAATAAATTCAATCAATAAATTTCAATTAAATTCCAAAAACAGACCACAAGAAGGGTGGTTTGGTCACATAAGAATTTATACAGTCATGTATATTTAACAAACTCACCCAAAGAGGTGTCAATCATTTAGGTGGATAACCTTTGACAATACTAATGGTATAATAGAGTATCTATAGTTAAGGATAATTAACTTAAATGGATTTACTTATCATTTTAAGGGTAATTAATAGAGGTTTTGGTGTGTGTTACAAATATTCATAATATAAATTGTACTGATTTAAGGGGAAAAGTACAAGACCACCTACCTTATAACGTAGATGACTCTTCATCTAGTATTGGTCTCTAATTGATGATATAATATGAGAAATATAAAAGAATTGTGTAAATATAGAGACCTAGGATCCTTATACATGGATATTACATATTTTTATAATAATAATCATTACATTTCACAAACACATTCAGGAGGATTATAATATTATAGTTTCATTGGAAACATGGAACACAATTTTCTAATCTGGTAAAATATCTTCAACATTACCAACTAAGATCTTCCCATTTAGTAATCTTCATAGACAAAACCTTCATAAAAAATTACTTCCCCACCAGGGGAAAATAAACATAATAATGGGTGATATCTAATACTCGGTAATGTTAAACAAAATAGATATGAATATATGATCATATGAAGGTAAAATATAAGTATGAGGGTATGTGATAATGAATGTAACTTACTATGTTCATACCCAACATTTCATATATAGTAAACATGAATCATGGAAAAAAATATATGTAGTTCATAAGACATGAGTAATAAGGAAATAAAATAACATGATTCATTGGAGCATAACATTAGAATGATACATTGATTTTGGGGAATACACAAAAGAATTTAAAATCTTATGTCAAGGCTACCCACCAGGACATTCATAACATGTTAGGCTTGGGATAACCACCCATGTACCTATGTTGTGCTTGTGATTACCTCTTGTGTGCCCTCTTTTGGGCTTAGGATAACCTCATGTGTACCCAATTTCATGCTAGGTCTAACTTCCCATGTACCCTCATTTTCGGGATTTGGATAAAAACCCATGTACCTTCTAATATCATACAACATTTATTATTACCCAATGCATTGGTGGTATATATAGGTCCCACCCATCTCATAATGAAAACCATAATTATGTGTCACAATATCAAAAAAAATCATCATATCATAACCAATGAAATGAAATGCGTACCAAAAACATTTTATTATATCACAACATGTGGAAAGGATAGAATTTTCATAATCATTTCATTCTAGAATAAACCACGAAAAGAATCTGGTTTCTTAAGAATTTCCTTATGGTATTACCCATGGAAGGGAAAAGGGTTTCATAAAAATCATTCAATAAAAAAATAATCCATTAATAAAAATAATATGAATTTTATTCTTGGATAATATCCCTATTAATGCATAAGAAACGGCAAAGGATTTTATCTTATATGCGAAATAATTTTTAAAAACCATTTAAAACATTCTACGAGTAAAATATACTTTCAAATATAAAAAAATTTTAAAAATAAAGGCTTTTTGAAAACATTTTTCTTTGAAACTAATATTCAAAAAATATAATGGAATCAATTAAAAATCGTTACAATGGAGAATATTATTCATGAAATGCATTTTAAAAATTGATATTCTTTTCAATTTTTTAGAAAAATTCAAATGGGTATTATTTTGAAAAAAAATGAAGATTACATTCAAAAAAATTGTAAAAATTGTATCATGGTTAAAATTTTATCTTAAAAATAATTGAAAATTAATAATAAATTTTTTAAAATGTGTTTGGAGTATGTATTTTTTTTGAAGAAAATAGATTTCTGACCGAACAGAAAAATAATTTTGGGATTTTGTAAAAACATTTTTTCAATCAAATTAAGTACCAATGAGTTTAAAAATGGTTATATTATATAAAAATATCATGAAAAAATAGAGTAAAATAAAATTCATGAGAATTATTGAGAGGTAAATCATGATATTTCATTATTGGAAACATAATCATAAAGAATCTCAATAAATGATGAGATGGTAACACAAAATATTTTCCAATTTGGTAACATTTATTCACAATACTTGTGAGTGAATAACATGAAATTAAAAATAAAATAAAATTATGAGGAATAAATTTGTTAAATTACATGTCAAATGAGTTGTATATACACCTCATGAAAGAATACATGTGCATAACATAACAACGTCTCAAAGAATGAAAATTGAGACCAAAAAATATCTTACCACATTGGAAATGTTTTAACCATAAAATATATGAAAGATAGATATTGAAATGGATATTTATATCCATATAATTATCAGTACAGGGATAATAATATAAATTCATTGATATTATTCACACTACATAAAATAAATTGGTAGTGAACATGGCTTGTGTATCATAGAAGTAACCAATTAGACGGAAATCCCTTACCTCTTTAGTAACATTTGGAATCATAATTCCCAATAAAGAAAAAAATAAAATTAATAAATAAATATCTTTAAAATAATGGGATACATGATATTAAATTACAAAGTTCATGTATATACACCTCAAAATAAACAAATAGTTAATTTTCATATGTCTCCCAGAAATAAGAGAGATTAGAATTCCCCGAAACTTAAGCCTTGAATTACATAGTACTCACTCACCCAATATGTATGGTAAATATTAATTTATTATAGATATATTATAAAATATTAAATATATATACCATACCATATTTTATTTTCGTAGGAATTTTTATTACCCTTTTACTAACAATTCCCTGTTAATGTTACGTTTTGTGTAATAACCGCTTGATTTTTCATATTTGTTTTGACTTTTTATTTTTGTTCCTCTTAATTCAAACATGGTTTTATCATCTACTAAATTTATAACATGAAATAAATATCATATATATTCACTATATATTTATTTAGAGTAATCCATAATATTTAGTGATAGGAAATGAAATACACCATTCATGGAGACGATAGGTCGTACGTATATATAAAAATTGTTTTTATTTTATTATCATATTGAAATAATGGAAAGTAAATAATATATATATATTATCATTAAAGTAGTATTTTTTCATTATATCACATAAGTTTTTTAAATCCATCCTTAACACTTCCTTGTAAATTGTCAATGAATCATATTGCTTCATGAGGCAATAGTATTTCATACACACGAATGGTGTTACAATATTCCCCCAAAATGGAAATCATGAAGTTATGTGTGATATAATAATTAAATATTCCAAATAACATAATGAATTTCATAAATACAATATATAAACTATTTGTACATAGTTATTTTAAATTTTTAAATGTGGTAATGGGGAAACGGATGACATCGGTTCGCGAGATGGTAGTCCACCGTACACATGAACGATGATTTCATAACCCATCTGATACAAGTGTCTGTAGTTTTAGTTCATAAACACAATATAAAAATCTATAATTATATTTTACTTAATTATTTTACTTAATAATTATGGTATAGTAGTAGTTTGAGGTGAGGGAGGATTAAATAAAATGAAAATACTTATTAATGAATGTTACCTCTTCTTCGGGTACCCTCTTCAGGATTACACTAAACCCTTTTTTGGTTGGATTTTTGTCCAAACATAGGATTTTAAGATTAATAGTGTTATGTTGTTAAGATATTTTGGAACATATTTATTTATCCATTTGTAATAATAGGTGTTAATAATTTGGGAGAGTTGGTTCACTGTTATAATTGAGAAGGAGTTTCATTCTTGTTAACACTCAAAAGTATTCACTATTGGGAGGACAATCTTACCTAAAGTTTCTCAAAATATGATAATTAAAGGTTTTGAGAGATTAAATTGTATAGAAACAAATCCACCTCACAATTAGAAACATTATTTAAACATTTAATTCCTTAACTTCTAATTATCCATATTTTTACCATTTTGTTTTTTTCACTTCTGTAACTAGTTTTCTAACCTTGGAAATTTATCCTTTAAGACTAAATTATACTAAGAACTATTAGATAATTTTTAACCATATATTATAAATATTATAACTAATATATAAAATTTAAATCCTATATTTTTTTAATATTACATCTAACATAAGCGTAAGTAACGTGAAAAAAACACTACTTTTACCTTAATAGCCCTAACCATGTTTTTACTATTTAATGGGAAAAATATTCACTATAATAGAACAATTGGTCCATTAATAGACCATATATTATATATATTAATATTTAAAAATAAATTTTTGAATGATCATATTTTTATTAATTTTAAATCATTTAATAAAATATCATCTTTTTATAAAATAACATTAATATCAATTTTGACATTATTCATTTAATTTCAATTTAAAAATATAAATATAGTGATGGACTTAAAATATATTAATTTCACACCTATTTATAATTATATATTCATATAAATAAATATAATATATTAATTCATTTAATTTTCATCAATTTTATTATTTTTAGTCACATTAATTTTATTTTATTATTAACTAAATAATTGATGTGCTATCATTTGTTAAGAATTTAGAGTAATTATTCCACCTCAAAATGATTAAAGTAATTTTTCATGAAAAAAGACTAATTTATATTTAGAAATTTTATATTTAAATGAACATATTTTTTCCTATCCCAAGGTTTTATATATATTAAAATTAATAATTGTATCTTTTTTTGTGTCTTCCTTAACATAACTTATTATATGGGTCATATTCAAAGGAAGGTGGAAATAAATATCCATATTTTAGATAATTATATGTTATATTTAAAAAAATCATTCAATAAAATAAATATAAAATTTTATGCCATTTTCAATCTTATAATTCTAGTTTAATCCCCTCTAAACCCATTTTTACTATAACATCGGTAATTAATTCTTTTACTATGTTCACTATTCATTTTGGAAAAAAGTAATTTTTTCCATATTTGACATTATAATTTGTTATAATTCTAAATATATTTTCCATTTTCCCAAATTCAATTCACATAAGTAAAAAAAATAATTTAACATTAATCTAAAATTTAAGATAAGAAAGTAGGTTTTTAAAGAGAAAAAGATCAAATGTTTGAAATGCTTTTATATCTAAATTCAATATGAAATTGAATATAATGACCAAAATTGTATTATTGGATTAGAAATTGAACAAATTTTACTTTAAAAACATTTCATAATATAATTTATCATTGTCAATAAATTAACTAAAAGTGATGTTTTCAATTAAAATTTAGTATTTTCCACTATTCATCAAAAAATGATACTTTTCAGAAAAATCCCAAAAAATAACCGAATAAAATGTTTTCATTATAATCTTAAAAATTAATTTTATTTAATCATTTTAATTTACTAAAAGTTTCAAACAATAATTATATTATTATTAACAAAAATATATAAAAATCGTATTTTCGAGAAAATAGTATTTACGATTTGTATACAGACATTAATAAAAAAACTAAGTTCTTTTTTATCAATATGATTTATTTATATAAAACCATCATAAAAAATACTTAAAAATTATTTATTACTATTCATTCTCTTAGGTTTAGTTTTTAGGTTATAAAGGATGCGTTTAAATAATTATATTAATAATATATCATGGTTTTGTTAAAACTTAGTGTCTTGTAGTGCAAGATAACTTAGATTTATGTGTAATGAAAACCTGAATTGGCGTTTCATGTTTTGAAAATTATAATAATGATTAAATTCATTTTGGAAAAAATATTTTTCACAAAATCTCAGTGTGTTACATTTTACATACCTTAAAATTAATTTCACTCCCGAAATTCATCTCGTTTATCAAAGGATTAGTATTTTAGAATTAATTCATAGAAACCCACATCATTAATATATTTAATATAACATTTTCTTGAAAAGTTATAGGGGTTTTCATAAGTCATCAATAATCACCCATACTAGGCTTCGAAGTGGGGGAATATATGTAAAAAGAGAAAACATGTACATAGAAGAGAAAATTAACACCCAAATACTGATGGAGAGTGATAGAGAACATTGATAACCAGAAAGTGGGTGATGCAAAGAAGCATAATGCCTAAAACCCCATAAACCAAAGACTAATGAAAATTTTCATTGATTTCATCAAAAATGATGATAAGAGTACAACATTTTTTCCTAGAATTTTCATGAGAAGATATAATTTCCTAATTTCATACCATTTCATAAGTACCATCTCACCCATTGGTTGTTCCTTGATCAATTTATACTTCATATATTGCTCCAATAAATAAAGGTGGATTGGTTATTCCTAAAACAATTATGGATCATTAGTTCCATTCATATAATGATAAGTAATTCCATCATCACAATAAAAATGTTTTAGAATAGGTTATCCAATATACATAAATCTTCGTATGGTGATTTAATACATTAATCTATAAAACATCATCCAAATTTCATCTTCAACCATTTGATAAATGTTTAAACTTTTAATCCTTCCAAAAAATCAAAATTTATAAATATGGTTACTAAATTTCTCAAAACAACCTTATCATGTATCTACCATACATCATATGATAGCTCTTGATTGTCACATATCAAACATGTGATTATGTTCATCATGTATTCTGCTGAAACATGATAGAAATTGGAATTACCATAAAAACTTATTGAAATAATACATCCTTCCACATTCCATACATAAAACAATTATTATTGGATATATTCCTTCAATCCAAAAATATTGTAAACTTCATCAATGATAGCATGGACCATTTTTTCAACAAATTAATTATTTATTCTAAGTTCATCAATACTAGCTTATTTAATTTATCCATTTTAATAATCTATTTATCCAAACTAAATATAATTTTCAAATCTTTAGTTACACGTTAAGGATTATCTTACCTTAATCGTAAAATATAACCCTTCCATTAAGTCATGTTTCCAGTTCATCAATACCAATCATCGTATTCTTTCAAATCCTTAATGAAGATCCTATATTGAACAATGTTTATATATTTCATAATATAGATAAAAAATCATTTAATTACAATACATAAATAATTCATTCATTATATATACTTCTCAAATCATTATCTTGGATTCATAATCTCATTCATTATTACCTCTTTACTTTCACATGTAATATGTAGTCTCCTCATCATCAGTATTATAACCATTACTGGTATAACCTTATAGATTTTATTAATAATATTTCCCAATAGAACATTTATTTTTTTAATTCCCATAATTTCAGAAATTAAAGCATTTAGCCATTGATAATACCTTAGGGAGAAAAATATTCTCATCCATTACGTTAAACAAACACTTTATTTTTACTTTTTACATACTTTTTGTCTTCATTTTCTATAATCAAAACATCTTCCCATTAATATTGGACTTTTACTTGTGTGATTATTTTAATTTTCCCAACATATAGGAAGCTTAGTCTTCTTTACTCCTTCATTACCATCACTTTAACTCTAAGAGAACTCGTTACTTCTCTTATTTTATGGGTCTGATAGTTGGTTAAGGTAAATATTGATAATAATGTTCTATGTAAAACATATTAGTCATAATCACAACATCCACTACTCCAGTCGTCATCCCATCTAGCTACTCATCATTAAATCAGCCATCACATTAAATTTTAATCCCGATCCTTCTAGTTCCATCCATTTATTAAGACTATAAATAATAGTGTGGGAAATACTAATCAAAATGTAAAATCACAAAGACTAAAAAATATTTAGTTGGTCTAAATAACGCCACATTGTATTTAATCTAAGTCTCCTTAGGTTTATCCTAGGTCATTCATAGTCACCATTTATTTAAATCTGTCCTGATGGTTTGTAAATAGTTTTTTATTTTACATAGCATATCCCTTAAGAGTGTCAAACTAGGTCTGTAGTAAGGCTCATTATCATTCACTTGTTCCTAATTGAGTCTAGATGAATACTATGTTTTGAGGGTTTTAACCCCTAGATACATCTATGCTAGGGCCACATTCACTTGTTGTATGAAAATAAGGATTCAATTTATTGGTAACCAATCGCTTTTTCCTTTACCAAAATTCCACGATATTTTCCTATAATTTAACTCATCCGTAGATTTATCCCTAGAGACATACCTATACATATCATTATAAATATCTATAGGGATTTCACTAAATTTTTCTCATCCGAGTTTAAAAATGTTAACTAAATATTTCCTCTGATACCAACTATAGCGAACAGGGATTCCCATATAAGGATATTACATATTTTTAAGTGAATATTCATTACATTGCACAAACACACACCAGAGGACCACAACAGTTTAGTGAAATTGGAAACATGGAACAAAATCTTTTAATCTGGGGAGGTATATTCAATTTTTTCACTAAGATCTTTCTATTTAGTACTCTTCTTGGGAATACCCTACATAAAACAATTATTTGTAACCTTGGGAATGGAAACATATAAAATGGGGGGATTGTATGATCAGTAAGGGTAAATATAAGAGATTTGAATATGTGATAATATGAAAGAATCATATAATCATAAGGGTGTGTGATAATGAACATAACATACAAAATTCATACCCAAACAGTTATAGATCATAAACTTGGGTTATGTCATAAACAATGGTGGTTAATATGAACTTAATAATAAGGAAATCAAAGAACATCATCCATGAGAGCATTGAATTGGAATAAGGATTATATTTTTTGTCATACACATAACAATAGAAAATATTCTATCGAGGCTACCAAATTAGAAATTCATAACATGTTAGGCTTGGGGTAACCATCAGTGTACCTATTTTGGGGTTTTTATGACCTCTCATGTACCCTATTCCGGTCTTGGGATAACCCCCCATGTAACCACTTCTGAGCTTAAGCTAAGAAACCATGTACCCTCCTTTTTTGGATTGGGATAACCACATGTGTACCCTAGGAACTCATAGAACATTTTTCATTACCCAATTCATTGGAGAGGGTTATAGGTCCCACCTGATACATAATGAAAACAATAATTATGTGTGACACAATATTATAAACATTAATCTTATCCCAACCCATGAAATAAATGTCAATCATAAAACTTTTATCACATCTAAACATCTGTGAAAGAGATAGGTTTCATTATCATTTACTCATATAATAACACGTGAAAAGAACTATATTTCATAATCATTTACTATTAGTATAACCCATAGAAGAGAAATGGGTTTAATAAATATTAGTCCATCAAAAAATACACCATTTATAAAAATAATATTTATGGAATCCATTGATAATGTCCCCAGTAAGTCATAAGTAACACCAACATATGTCATCATATATTGAAAATAATTTTGAAAGGTCATTTAAAAATTTTCATGAGGAAAATATCCATTATGATTTGAAAATTGATCTTTAAAAAATAAAACATCTTTAAAACATTTTTATTTGAAGATAAACACTAAAACTTATAATTTAATATTTTAAAAATCCTGAAAGTGGGAAATTATTTTCGTGTCATGAATATTAAAAAAAAATATTCTTTTCACTATTTTAGTAAAAGAAAAATGGGAATTGTTTTGGAACATGAAATTAATATTACCTTCAAAAAAATTGTAAATAGAAAAACATGGGTAAAAATGTATTTAAAAATAATATAGGAATAATAATTCATTTTTTAAAATTTTTTAGAAAATGAGGTTTTGGAATAAAATGGATTTCCGGCCAAAGAGAGAAATAAAGTAGGTTTTTATTAAAAAATGATTATCCTATGTACTAAAAAGTGAAAAATTGTCGTATTACTTGAAAATATCCTGAATAACCTGAGTAAAATAAAATACATGAGAATTATTTCTAGTTCAATCATGATATTTTAGCATTAGATACTTAAAAATAAATAATCTGGATTAATGATGAGATTGCGACATAAAATCCTTACCACTTTAGTAATATTGATCGAGAAACCCTATGAGGGAAGAACATTTAATTAATCCTAAAATATAATTTGTATTAATAAATTAATTATATTACATGTAAAATGGTTTTTATGTACACCTCATGAAAGAATATAGGTTCATAACACAATGTACCTCCCAAAGAAATAAAATTGATACAAAAATCACTTACTTGTTTTGTAACATTTTAAATTTAAACTATAAGAATGATATATACTAAAATTGATATTATGATCCCAATAATTCTCAGTAGTGCAATAATAAAATACATTCTTGTGATGTATATTCACCACATAAAATAAATCGGTGGTGAACATGGCATGTTTCTCGGGGCAGTAAAAAGTGAGATAGAAATTCGTTACCTCTTTAGTAATATTTTGAACCATAATCCCCAATAAATAATAACATTAAATGAAACATTAAATTTTATGAAAAAAATTGGGCTAATTATATAAAATTTAATATGGGTATTATATAAACCAAAAAAATAAATGAGTAGTTAAATTTCATATGTCTCCCGCTAATAAATGAAAGACTAGAAATTCCCTTACCTTGACACTTTAAATCCATAAAACTCATTCAACCATCCTATATAATAAATATAAGTTATAATAAATTTATTATTGTGTAATAATTATATCTACCAAACCATATATTATTTTCTTATGCCCTTTTATTACCCATTTATTAAAAATTCCTTGTCAAAAATTATGTTTCATGTAATCTGTTTTTTGTTTTTACTATATTTTTTAAATTATTATTTTTGGTCCCCTTAATTTGATAATTGTTTAATCATATAAATAATTTAATTTAAGATATAAATATCATAAATATTCATTATATATGTATTTATAGTACTCTATAATATTTAATGATATGAAATTAAATACACCATTTATAGATATGGTAGGTCGTACATATGCATGAACAATGTTTCCATTTTTTTATCTTATTGAAAGAAAAAAGGTCAATAATATATATATATATATATATATATATTATCATTCCATTATTAAATTTTCGATATATATCATATATTTTTATTAAACTCATCTTTAATACATTCCATGTATAGCATGAGTAAATCACATCGCTTTGCGAGGATGTAGTCTAACCTATATACGAATGACGTTATAGTATTCCCGAAAAATAGAAATAATGAAGTTATGTTTGATATATTTATTATAAAAGAATAATAACATCTTTAATATCATATATATCATATATAAACTATAAAAACATCATTATTCCTAATATTTAAATGTGGTAATGGAGAAACGAAGAACATCTGTTCGTGAGGCGGTAGTCCTCCGTACACACGAAAGATGATTTAATAACACATTTTGTGGAAGTGTGTGTTGTTTTATGTAATAAAATTAACATAAAAACATATAAATATAATTAATTCACTAATTTTATTATATAATCATGGTATAATAATAATTTATGGGGGTGGATAAAGAAATAAAATGAAAACACTTGTTGTTGAATGTTACCTATTCTTTAGGTATCCTCCTTAGGTTTGCACTAAAGACTTGATTTGTGGGATTTAATTACTAAATAAGACTTCTAGGATTGTGGGATGTAATTTGGGAAGTTATTTGGTCAGATATTTCTTGATAAAAATTGATTCAGATGTGTGAAGACATTGGGAGAGTGAGTTCCATTTTATAGTAGATGAGGTGGATATTTCTTGCAAATATTCAAAAGTATTCATTATTGGGATGTCAATATTACCTAATGTGGATCTAGATTTGAAAATTAATTGTGTGGTGGTAAGATATTTTCAATCTAAACCTCTAACCCAAGATGATTCACATGTCGTAAACATTTCATTCCTTAACTTCTAAGTATTCTTATTTTTACCATTTTTGTTTTTCACTACATTAACTAATTTTATAACATTTGTAATTTATACATTAATACTAAATTAGAATGAAAATATTATATAATGTGTGCCCACTAATTATAAATATGATTACTAATTCATAAAATATAAATCATTTATTTTTTTATATTAATTTTAACATAAGCACAGGTAATGTGCAAAAACACTGCTTTAACCATAACAGTGAAAAATGTGTTTTTAAAATTTAATGGTCAATAATTTAATTATAAAATAAAATTTTAACCATTAATTGATAATTGTTGATATTTTAAATTATTTTAAAATAAACTATAATGAGATTTAATTTTTAGTAATTTTAAATCATTTAGTAAAATAACATTTATTATAAAATTGCATTAATGTCAATTTTGACATTATTCATTTAATTTAAATTTTAAATATATAATTAAAATTATGGAATTAAAATATATTATTTGAACACTTTTGTATCATGATGTAATCATTTAAAAACTAATGTAACATAATAATTCATTCAATTTATTTAACTTTTAATATTTTTAGTATCATTTATTTTATTTTATTGTGAACTAAATTATTACTATGTTGGAATTTTTATAGAATTTAATGTAATTATTTCATATAAAAATAATAATAATAAATATCTTGATAAATAATCCAAATTTATATTTAAAAAGGATATATATAATCAAAAAAATATTTTTCCCCTATCCTATGGTTTTATAGATATTGAAAGTTAGAAAATTATCTATTTTCTTTACTTAACTTATTATATGAGTCATATTCAAAGGGAAGTAGTAATAAATTACCACAATTTGGAGAATTTGATGGAAAAAATCAAATTAAATTTATAAAATGAAATTTATATTATAAGTTTTGTAATTTTTACTCTTATCATTCTAGTTTAACCCCTGGTAAACCCATTTTTAATTTAACCTCATTAGTTAATTTTTTACTATATTCACATTTCATTTGGCTTAAAAATTAAGTTTACCTTGTAAGAAATTATAATTTATGATGAATAAAAATATGGAATCCATTTCTCCAAATTCAATTCAAATAATTTTCAAAAATTAATTTAAAATTAATCTCACAGATGTAAAGAGAATGTGGGTTTTTTAAGAGAAAGAGTTTAAAATTTTAAAATTTTTTCATATCCAAATTAAATATAAAATGATTAAAATGACCTAAATTATATTAATTGATATAAAATTGAGATTATTTTAGTATAAAACTATTTCAAAATATAGTTTAACTTTATAAATAAATGAAACAAAAAAGGTATTTTTCCATTAAAATTCAACATTTTTCACTACTTATCAAAAAACTATTTGAGAAAAAAACCACAAACTCAGCCTAAGATAATTTTGATATTATAATTTAAAAAAAAATTATTTTATTTTATAAAATTAATTTTCTAAAATTTTTTAATATTATTTTTATTATCATTATCAAAATTAAATTTAAATAATTTTTTTTTTCATAAAATAGTATTTTTGAATCATACAAAGACATTAATTAAAATTAACTACTTCTATCATTATATTTTTTTATATAAAAAAATAGGCATAATATTTAAAAATTAGTTTTTACTATTCAATTAATTAGGTTTAATGGTTAGTTTATAATAGATTATTTTAAATAATTATATTAATAATATATCATGGTATTCTCAAAACTCAATGTTAGGTTGAAAAAGATTATTTAAGGTTGAGTGTAAGGAAAAGGTGACATGGTGTTTCATGTAGTGAAAAATAACAATAATATTAAATTTAATTTTAAAAATATATCACAAAATATCAATGTGTTACAATAAATATATGAAATATAGGGCATATTAGATTGCAAGTATTTATTATTTCATATGGAGAAAAAACTGAAGGAAGGAAAAAGGAAAAAATGAAGAGCTTTCCAAGATGGATCTAAAACTATAGACGACACTTGAATTAGTCAATTTATAAATGTTGTATCTCAAAGCCTAGGTGATGGAGGAAATGATCTCACAAGTGGAGGAGGGAGATGTTTGGTATGAATGGGAGAAGAAAAGGGGGGTGGAAAGTTATGTATTGTGAGGGAAATATACATTTCATCCATTTTTTAAGGAAATGTGGTTTTGTTGCACAGTTGGAAAAAAATTTACCAATTGTACACACCCACTACCTAGGGTGGAATCCCCCCCACATAGCCAGGTGAATAGTTTAAAAAATCGTGCACAAGTCTTATATTCTCTCTATCCATGAGGCATCCCCCTTTCATGGATAGGTGCATGGTTTGGAAAACTATGCACACTCCGTGAAAATCACCTCTACAATAGACGTTCACTATTTTTCATCACCTTGTGGCCTCCCTCACAAGGTTTTTCAAATTTATCTCCTCTTTTCTAGGCTACATGGTTGAGATCCATGGTTTCTTCAATCCATGGGTCAATCATGTGCCTCAACCAATTTCTCCATAAACTATAGCTCGGGGCTCCAAACGAGCCCCAAACACTATTTAACCCTTCATTATTCCCTTAGAAACATTTGTTAGATTAAAACAATAGGTTAAAATAGAAATATAAATAATTATTACCTCCATAACAAGATGGTATTTTATATTTCATGTATTGGAATAGAGTTATAAGAAATTGGTAATCTCCATATGAGAACACATAGAGTGATAAATAGAAAACCCCATTCGCATTTATTGATAATAAATAAGCCTCCATGCTAGTAGGTAGTCTGACCACATGTCACTATACCCCAGGATACAATACTCAATATAGATAAAAATCCCTCATAAAGCTAAAACTTAATATTCATAAACTATAATTAGTAGCTAAATTAAAGTTGTTAACTTTAACTAAAACATTCTTTCAAGGTAGATGAAGGAAATAATTTCATTATGGAGTTATTCCTAACATAAAAATGAAAGGAATTATTAGAGAATAAATTCTATTATATAAATTGTGGCATACAAATATTAATAATATAAAAATATTATGTCTATATAAAAATACAAAGAATAATCTTTAAATGAATAGATAATTAAAATATTTAAACATGATATAACCATTTATTAATAATTCACAAATAAAATCAGACTATAAACATATTATAATTATGTTATCATTATAGATATTACAGAATAATAAATATAAATATTTTATATTCATTCCAATATGAACTAATTCATATTATTCATTATATGTTATTTAATTTTAAATATATGAAATTTTATCAATTATAAACAATTTTATAATCCAATTATTGTTTGGTAAATATTTTCCACAATCTAAACATCATATACCTAATTTTGTTAAACCAAAATCAACTCTTTGATGTTATTTAAATAATCCCTAAAAAAATCTTCTTTAATTTGAATAATTCAAATAATTGATTATGGATCATCCATAATTTTTAATATAAAAATTTTAAAGTTTAGCCTTATTTTAATTTATAAACACTTTATAAATTACTTGTTGATTTCTAAAAAACACTAATTTCTATATCATTGTAAATTCCATATAATTTTTTTAAAAGGTATTTTAATTATTAAAGATTAATATTAAAGGAATTTGTAATAGAAGTTTCAAAAATATTTATTAATTAATCACCAACACTTTATAACTGATTAATTAATTAAATCATTATTCATTATTAAATATCCCAAACTATCTTTTTGTAAAGTTTATAAAAAATTTATTAATTATATGAAAACATAACCAAATATAAAATTTTTTAATGTTTGTGTTTATCATTACGTAGCATGGTCTACCTATATGAAGGTAAATCAGTGGTTAGCTTTACACAACCTTACTAGATCAAGGAAACTACTCAATTACCTTTATATAGCATGGATCCATAAATTTAATGCCCTGGTTACCCTTAAATTGCCTATCTATATAAAGGTAAATATCTTGATTACCTTTATGTAGCTTTCCTTTGTAAAGGTAATGTATTAGGAACCATTACATAACCTAACTATGTAAAGGTAAACTGTTTTTAAAATTGAATTACTAGAATAAAAACATTTCTATATCATCATGTTTTATTCATTTCAAACATTATTTTATAAATCTAAACACATGGTAATTACCTGATACCACTATAAAAAATAGTTATGGCCTTACAATAGTTATTAGAATAAGTATAAGTGATAAAATCCCATGACCAAGGATCTCCCATGAAAGAAATTTGAAACATGTAAAAAAACTAAAAATAATGTACATTGTAAATGTGAACCATTCATAAAATTAGACATAATAACAGCATGATCTCAATTTTATGGGTTTGATATAGTAAGATGAAGTAGTATCTAAATGATACCCCACCTCAAGAGGTATCCAAGGGTTGAACCTGAATTACATGGCATTCAATAGGGATTCTCTAAACAGACAACATTCTAGTGCCTATGGAATAAAGATGGTAGAAGAAGAGATTAGAAAATTCTAGGGAGTTTCATCCAAGAATAAAGGAATCATACACATCACACCATATTCATCATATGGTAGTGGATTTCAATAGATACAGGGATTCTCCTTGTGGATTATAGCATTAAATATTTTTTTTCATAATGCATGATTTAATTCCACTTCTAGTTCATGCATTATATGAATACAAAATTTCCCTCAACTATCATCTTATAAAATGTTTATTAAATGGTTTCATAGAGAGAATACATCCATAAATTATATAAATTACTATTTTTAATCCAATGATAAATTATCAAATAACTTCTCTTAGACCAAATCCATATTATTTGTGAAGTAGGCCCATTGTACGTAGCTTACCAAATTCATCTCCTGAGTATGGATTTATGGAATATATCTCCTTTGCACATCTCCTACTCCTTTTTCAACCCAAACAAGTTTTCTTCCATATAGACAATTAGGAATTATTCTCCCCCTTTTTCAACAAACCCAAATATAACCACTCTAGAAGTTCAAAAAATAATAGTCATAAATCCAAGTCAAGAATATAAAATAGATTCATACCATTCTAATAATATAAATTTCATTTGGGTAGTGGGTTTCTATTCTCTAATATATTTATGTGGGTAGGTTCGGCTAGAAAATAAGATCCAACTGATTCCTTTCATAGTCTATATTGAGTAGTGAATTATTCAAAATATCTTCCACTTGATCATGAGTACACAAAAACTCTAACTACACCAACTGTTTCCCAAACATATCCTTTATAAAATTATATTTGATTTCAATGTGATTTTTCCTTGAATGATGAATGGTATTTTTACTAAAATTTATAGTACTTTATTTTTTACACATTATAGGAATAGGGGATACCTCACTATTACCAATGTTCTCAAGTAGTTGTTTTATCCTTACCAATTGAGTCCATACTTGAGTGGATGAAATATGTTCCACCTCTATCTTGAATAAAGATAGGTTGTATTACTCATTACAAAGATAAGATATGTAAGAATTTATAAGATAGAACTCACCACTAGAGTATGATTTTATATCATCCACCAAACCTTCCCAATATATATATGTATAGACCATCTATACCTATTGTGATATTATATAATAAAATAACATAAAATCCACTGTATTTATGATATATCTAGTAATTATCTTCATATATATCATATGAATTTCCTAGAGACAACATTGATTCTAAGAGACATTAAAGGTATAAAAAATAATATATTGTCATGTGGATATTAATTATAGAAAACTACTAATGATCCAAATATATTTAAAAACATAAACCTCTCTTCCATCGTTATCATTTGAAAATTTCATTTAGGTTTTTACTAGTGTAATAATCGAACTTGAATCATCCATATGGAAACATTTGAGCACAATATTGGAATATTTAATTTGGGAACATAAGGTCCCACTCCCTTTGAATCACCTATACTACAATGAACAAAGGAAAATTCACTAATAAAAGAAATCTCAAATTCTCATCTCATGAGTTCTAGAAACTGTATTGGGTGCCAACCAAGCCTTTAAATATGATTCCATGAACACAAATAACCAAAACCACCTACTTTTATTTATCATTCTTGATATAGAGGCTATGATCAACCTTTTATCTTTTAAATCTAATCCTTTTTAGATACTTGTCCTGCTGAGAATATCATGCTCTTGGTGTTTACTTCATCCCATATACTTCTTTCATCAACCGACACACTTTATCTTCATCATTATCAATGAGAAACTCAATCAGATACTAAATTTGGACTACATATTTAAGAGTACCGTTTAGAAATACTGACTTAACGTGCATATGATAAACTATAAACCTTTTTACCACATCTATTTCCAAAAACCACCTTATATTATCATGGTGTTCCACCGTTGAAAAAGTATCATCCATAACGATTCTTTCTATTTGTGAATAACCTTTGGACATAAGATGTTATCTACTACTTTTCATTGTCCATATCTTTTAATATTATTATCTAAAACACATTTATTTTTAAAAACATTCTTGTTTTGGTCCTTATAATAACTTCCCATATTTCATTCTTCATGATTTGGTCAAGTTGTTTGTGAATTTCTTTGACCCAATTCTCATATATGGAAGCTTCTTAAAAGGTTTTAGGTTATTTCTAGGATAAAATAGATGTTTTTTGGTGTGACTTTATCCTTATTGTTTGAAATAAGACTATACATTCCCTAGAAATATTATTCTCAGTGATTTATACCCTACTGGATTTCTAGCTTGTAGCTTCTATCTATATTATATTTTCCACATCGTCAGAGCTTTTGTCGGAGTATTATATAGACCCTTGAGATGTTTTTTGGTGAAATAAGCTTGTCATAATTTTACATCTTCTCATATATATTTTAAAAATACTCATTATCAACCATTTTTACATCTTTAAATTAAAATATTTTTCTAATAACATGGTTATAATATCTACAGCACCCATTTTGGGATGAATATCTAAGAAAAATCCCTCCATTATCATGATCTTTAAACTTATTATTTTTGTCCTTGTTGATAATAAAGCACTTAATCCTAAATGCATGAAAGTGTTTAACTGTAATATTGTTTACATACATATTTAATAGTGGTTTTTATTCATTCGAACATGATAAATCTTTATTGTAAATAAGAATAGCGGTCAGAACTAGTTCCTTCAAATATGTTTCTATTAAGTTATTTTAAATGATAAATAGTATCATATTTGTTATTAATAATCCAATTTTTCCTCCAAAAAACTACATTTTTTCAAGTATTCCTCACTACCAAAACCTGATACTGAGTTCTATATATTTCAAGATATTCTTCCACATGGTTTTTTGTGAATTCAATAACATTATCAGTTGAACGTTTCTAATTTTTTTCCCCAACATTTTTTTTAACTTTCCTCCTATATCAAGTGGTTCATTTGAATAATTTGTATGTATGGGTAATAACCATTATCTCCACCATCCTACTATAGTAATATAATATCTTGTTCAATATGAGGATTTATGTGTTATCAACCCACACACATCAAAATAGACTAGCTCAAGTAACCATGATGACCTTCCTTTATTAGTCTTGTAGGTTTTTAAAACAATACTCCACTTTTGAAAAGAATAATATAATATCCCAAGCCTTTTACACATATTATTACATTATTTTAAGCATAACTAGCCTTCAAATACAAACTAGGGATCGTAAGTTCTAGTGTATTATGAATATTAGGTACTTAAAACTAAAAACATGGAACCAAAATAAAAAAAATATTTTATTTAAACCCCTAATAAGATCCTAAATTAATTTGATCTCTTTGATCGTCATAAGGTAACCAGGGGAATTCAAGAAAAAGGAATAAGCTACAAATCCTATTAAGGTTTTAAACATATAAATAAATAATATAAAATGGGTTATACGGCATAGCATGATGACATAAAAATGCATTAAACATGAATAAACATAAGAACAATGACATTTATATCATGTGATCATGTAATAATTTCATCATAGTAATTTGGAAATAGCATAAAAAATGATGTAATCAGGTGTCAAGGATAACTTCTAAGACCATTTCACATGGAGGATCATGAGTCAAGGATAACTGCGAAGACCATTCCACAAGGCAGACAAAGTTCCATTAAAGGAATCAGGTTTACTCCATGTCCCAAAATGATGTTTCATGATACTAAACATCACCCAATGAATTGGAGAACTATATGGGTGCATTCATCACAAAATTTTCATGCATATGTGTTCTGGGAGGATAATCAAGTATAATGATTACCCATAGAAAGAATTGGGTATCATAATCATGTCACAAGGCATGAAAAAGGGAATTTTAAAATGGTGTCCTTGAAATAATGGATTTAAATAATAAATGGACACTAATAAGGTAATAAAGGCATATACCATGATAATTGATGTCAAACTGAACATAAATCATGTAAAAAGAGTTTTTAAGATACATTATAAATGAAAATATTGTTGTGTGGTTTATGGAAAATATTAAAGATAATTTGAAGTGGAAAAGGTATAAAATTTTATATAAAACCTCGAATGAAACAATATATATTCCTAATAAAATGAATGATTTAAAAAAATATGGTGTATTAAAAAATATTATGCAATGTTCAAGAAAAAAGGGTATTAAATTTAGAAGTTCTCTTTAATTTTGATTGCTTATCAGGAAATATTGAAAAGCGAAACTTATAAAACATGTATTTCCTTAACAAATAAAGAATAATTGATTTAGATACAAGTGTTTGGAACATAAACATATAATTTATGAGTACATAAGAATAATTAGGAGTTGCATTTGGGTAAAGAGATAGAAACCATAACGTAAAGTAAAAAATGGAGGTTTTGATAGATCTCTTACCTTATGTCTGAAAGTGTTATACACTTACAATTAATATCCAGAATAATGGAATTATATTCATAAATAATTTAATGAAAAACCTATTAATCATGTATTTTATTTATTATAATTTTATTAAATTCATTTATGGCCTTTTCTATGAGTTATAAAATTCAATTTCGTCATTCAGGAGTGTTCTTTTCCTTGGTTTTCATGATTGGTTCTGCTATATATATGTATGAAAGATCATGTAAAATGGGAATAGTTATCCCGGATTGAAATTACATGTCATTAGTGAACTAATATAAGACTAAATGGTCATATATAAAAGTTTTTCCCGAATATTAGGATGATACATAAGATAAAAGGGTGGTGATGAATGTTATTTTATTTAGGTGAATTTTGAATCATCACAAACTAGTTTTGTTTCACTATTTAATATTATGCATATATACTAGTTCCATAACATTAAATAATAAATATTAAATTTATTATATACATATTTTACCATAAAAATTCTATAATCTCCATCCTATAATATTTTAATGTGAAAATTAAAATGCATCATTCACAAAGGTGGTAAATCGACGCAGCATGGAAGATGTTTTAATTTTTAGAATAAAAGGAAGAGTGAAGAGATTTGATGATGGATTATTCCATTAAAACAATAAAAATCAAGTATATAAAAGATACTATAGTTATTATTCCACTTTGGGATGTGTATGTGAGGATAGGATAAGAAAATAAATGAAATTAAAACAAAATGAAAGAGGATTTTACCTCTTGAACTTCTTCTCCATGAGATCCTCTTTAGGGATATTGGGAATGGTCTTTTTTTGAGAAAAATGGGATATTGTAAGTGAGGGAGAGACTTCATAATCGTATTGGGGAGAATTTGTAAAATCTTCAAGGCTTTTGAGGTGTGATGAGAAGAGGTGGTGAAGGGTGGTATTTATAGTAGGAGTAGATGGGTGTTTATGATTATTTTATTCATTTGTTTATTATTTTGGATCAAGACTATCAATTGTGTTGATTCACATGACTAAATAAAGTAAATAGAGAATTATAATTAGAGATAATGTCCACTTACATAATACATGACTCAACCATGACTCAACCATGTATCACAAATTTATTAATTTACTTATAATGTTAAATATCATAAATTATCATACTTAACTATTCATCAAAAAATAAACTATTTTAGAAAAATCTCAAAAAATCACTTTATTAAAAATTGGACTCCATTTTTTTAAAATAATTTTATAAATATGAAAAATTTAATTTTTATTTAAGATCATCATTTATTTGAAAAGTATCAATTTTAATATTATAAATAATTTTATGAAACATTGAAAAAAATTACATTCTCATAAAATTATACTATAATCATAATATACAAAAATATTATTTTATCAATATATTTTATGAAAATAAATTTTCTTTTAAATTATTATGTTAATTATAATTTTGTAAATAAACATTTATGTTTCCAAAAAATTATAATACTAAATTTATCATTTTTAAAACTTTTATTTACATATTCAATTATATAAATATATTATGGTTTTATTCACAAGATACCCAAATTTTATTTATAATTTAATAGGTTTGGTTACTATTATATTTTATGGATTAATATTCTTAATGGTCAAATTACTATTCCAACGGTCAAGTTACTACTCTATTAGTATAGGTTCTATATATTCTATAAATACCTCTTATTTACTGCATTATTCATTTATAAAGGTATATTTTTGTTATATATGTGATTTTATATGATTTATACTACATAACTTAATTATAAGACTGGAAATTCCATAGATAAAATTCTGGGTATATACATTCTTCCCCCCTTATGAAAATTTACCATCTAAATTTTTCTTTACATTCAAAGATAAAAACATGTGAGGGTACTTATCATTCATTTCGTCCTTAGGTTCCCATATTGCGTCTTCATACTTACGGTCCCACCATAGTACATTTACTAGGTGATTAGTATTTTTCATTGAACATTATCTCTATGGTCCAAGATCTTCACCGGATTCTCCTCAGAAAAGAAATCACTTTCCAACTACACCACTCCTGAATTCAGTATATGTGAGTGTTATATTATGTACTTCCTTAATAGGGATATTTTGAATAAGTCATGTAATTTAGACATGATAGATGGAAGTTCTAGTCTATATTCCATATCTCTAACATGATCAAGAATTTAGAAGGGTCAGATTTAACTAGGACTTAGCTTTCCATTAATCCCAAATCTCATGATCCTCTTACATGGAGATATATAAAGGAATGCCATGTATCCAACATCAACCTCAGTGTCATATTGAAAATTATCTTAATAAATCTTCTTTAGACATAGGGATAACTTGATATGCTGCTAAATGGTTTTCACCTTTTCTATAATTTTCTTGACCATTTCATTTCCTAGCATCTTACGCTCAATGACTTTATCTCATCATGATGTTGTTCTGCATTTTCTCCATAAATCTCTTCATGTGGATACAGTTTGATGCTCGAGTAGAAAATTTTGTTGTATGAGAACTCAACATGAGTCAGATATTGGTCTCATCCTCCTTTCAAGTCTATAGAACATGTTCTCAACATGTCTACCATTTTTTGAATAGTCTGTTTAGATTTTACATCAATTTAAGGATGATAGGTTGAACTGAATTTAAGCTCCATGTTTAGAGAAAGTTGAATACTTTTCCTTAACATTGGGGGTAAATCTAGAATCTTGATCAGATAAAATCGTTTATGATACTCCATGTAGACTCAAAACTTATTTGATTTATATCTATAAAATTTGGTTGAGTGAGAAGTCATCATGAATTATGATAAAGTGATATGTCTTTCTAAGATGGTCCATAATGACCCATATAGAATTATTTCCTCTAGATGTCTCTATAAGTCCATTGAAAAAGTCCACAGTGATATTTTCCAACATCCATATTAGTATGGGTAATGTTTACATTATTCCCTTTGAATATTTATTTTCATCCTGCACTTGATGACACATCAGTAACTTTGATATATATTCAGTGATTTCCTTCTTTATATCATCACACCAACAGTTCTCTTAGAGATCTAGATACAAATTTTTACTCCCTAGATGAATAGAGAAAGTTGAGATATGTAATTCAATCAGAATATATCTATTTATCACTTTATTGGATGGTAAAAATAGTCATGAAAAAATATTATGACTCCTTACTCATCAATTTTGAACTCTGAGGATTTATCGTCTCTGATAGCAGCCACATTTTTCTGAATTTCTACATCATTTCTTCTAGCATCCTTTATTTTCTACATAAGGTATGGTCAAGAATTAATTTAAGATAGGATTGATGATGTTCCTCTCTTAATTATTTCCAAGGACATCCTCTAAAAATACAAGATGATTCGATCCTTATCAATTCTAATTATTGATATAGTTGAAGGATCTTTTCTGCTCAGAGAATCTGGAACATTATTCACTTTACTAGGATGATAGTTGATCGAGCAGCCATAATATTTTATGAGCTTTAACCATCTTCACTAGATCATATTAATATTATTCTATGTTAATATATATTTTAGGCTCTTACGATCATTATATATTACAAACTTCTCTCCATTGAGATAATTATTCCAAATTTATAATGCAAATATCGCACCCACCAACTCCATATCATGTGTGGGATAGTTTTACTCATGAATTTCCAACATTCATGATGGATAGGCTATCGCATTATCATTTTTCATTAGTTCAGAGAATAATTTCTTCTTTGAAGCATCTTTTTTTACCAAAAAGAGTTCCCCACTTGTTGGAAATGTGAGTATTGTTGTAGGGAATAACCTTTTTTAACTATTTGATGCATTCTTTACATCCATTGGTCTAAAAAAACTTTTCTCTCCTATGATTTATCTTATTTATTGTTTTTCACAACCATGAGATGTTGTTCATAAATTTTCAATAATACTTTGATGGACTAAAGAAACTATGGATCTCCATTACAGATGTTGTTCTCAACTACTCTTTGATTTCCTTTGTCTTTGAAGGGTTTACATAAACTCCTTTGATGGTGATAACATTCCACAATAATGACACTTCCTCCATCCATAACTCACATTTAATATACTTTTCATAGACTTTATCCCTATGCAATGTTTTTAGCATGGTATTAAAATTTTCCAAATTTTATATTTTCACTTGGAGTATATCAGAATATAATCAATAAAGACTACCAAAAAAATTTCAAGGTAATATCTAAAGACTCTATTCATTAAGTCCATAATAATTTATGGAAAAATAGTGAGTCATAAGGTATCACTATGAAATAATAGTTTCCATACCTCATTCGAAAGGAAATATTGAGAATATATTCCTTCACCATGATTAATTGGTGATATCCGAAATGAAGTTCCATCGTAGAGAAATACCTGACCCCACATAGTTGAGTGAACAAGTCATCTATCTGTGTTCAGGGATATATGTTATTTATCATGATTTTATTGAGCTCATTATAATTAATGGAGTGATGATTGATCCATCCTTGTTCTTGACAAAGAGGAATGGTGCACCCCAAGATGAAGCACTCGAGAATATAAAACATTTGTCCATATTCTGATGTAACTGCTTCTTTAGTTCCTCCAACTCAATAGTGTCCATTATATAAGGTTTATTTAATATTGGAAGAGATATAAGTATGAGTCCAATTGATAAATCAGCATCTCAGTCAAAAGGATGACCTGGAAATTATTCGTGGAAAAAATTAATGTAGTCCATCACAATTTGAATGTCTTCGATCATGATTTTATCCTTTGTCTCAATCAGTTGATCTATATATTATTTCTCATAGGGAAACAATATAAACAATTGAGATGATTATTCTGAAGGAGATTCATCTTCCTCCTTACACTTGTATAGAATTGGAGCATGCTTCGAGATAAGAAGAGTTATCTCCCTTTCCCAATAGCTGATGTTGTATTTTTGTAATGATATCCAATCCATAACCAATATGGGATAAAACTCCACCAAAGTAAGTAATATGATACTTATTGGGAGTTTTAGTCCATAAACATTAACTAGGGAGGAGTTATAAACTTTTGATTCAATAATTACCTCATTTCTTATTCTCATAGATAACTAAACCTCCATATTTTGAGTTTGTTTTTTTAATATTTCTACTAAACATACATGATATGAAAGAATACATACAACTAGAATCAAATAGTACTTTTTCTATTCCTAAATGAATAACCATCATACCTATCACCAAATCATTTTTATCCTCTACACTATAAGTAGTGATAGCATATGCCCTTTAATGCTACCTTGTAGTTTTTTGTTGTTTATATTCTCCAACCACCCCTGGCATAGAGAAATGGCTTGAATAGTTTCCATGTTCCATATAGATTAAAAACTACACTACAAGTTGATTTTTTATCAGAACCATCCTCTCTTATTCCACGTTAGTGGGATTATTTATATCAATTTTGTATTACTTATCTATATTCCCCACTCTTCGACATTTGAATCATATCCTATTTTCTTATAGAGAGTTCCATTGATTATTTTTTCAATAATTTTGACACGTGGGATATTGGGTTTTAATTCCATCATAGGATTTATCAATTGGTCCTCCCATATTTAACTCCATTTTTTGACCTTTTATCTCTAGACCCCTAATACCACTGAGAGTCTCTAATCTATATTTGAAACTTAAGGTAATAATAGAAAAATTCCTCATTAATATCAATGTATTTAATTTCCAACACTTTTCATAGACATGGCATTAGTCCGCTAAATAAGTGATCCACAATATGTTTAGAGTTCATGAAAATGATGAAGGCTTCTCTTACTAGCCTTTTAAATTATTCCTCATATGCCCTGATGGACTCGTATTCTTTTTCATTTAGACAAAGGAACTCCCACTCCATATTAATATGGAGAGTTCATGGAAAATATTTTTTGAATAATATTTTCTTGAAATATTCCCATTCCATGGAATCAATTTTCTGTTTAGACTTCATGTTATTGATTAGTTTCCAGCACTAATCATCTTCCCCATCAAATTGATAGTTCACCAACACAAATTTATCCACTTCGGAGCAATGGAGAACATAGAATATATTCTCAGTGTATTTAATCCTTTTTTCCATGATGAAGGGATCAAAATATCCAATAAATATGGGAGGCCTTTATCATATAAAGGATTCTTCCAGAACATGTTATTTCTTAGGATAAGGAGGGTAATCCACATGATTGATGTTATTATTCATAACTTGAGTCAATTGAGAAAGTATTGTAATGTTTTTTTGAGCTTCAGTTTCCATCATATTTGGTATTTCATTTGGGAAATCATCAGTTTTCCTATAAAATTGACTATTGGCATGGGTTCTCTGATTTCCAGTCATTGACTAAGAAAAATAAATTAAAATTATTAGGGGATTTAATACTATTATAATAGTAATATAAAAAAGGAAACATTGAACATATAAAGAAAAACTTGTAAATTTAATATATATCATATATTGTGATTCACTAACTTTCAATCTATGTTATCCATGGGGATATAATTATCCCTAGGGTTCTTACTAAGGTTTTCTAATCCTAATCCCTAAAAATAACTAGATCTTTCAATGATACAAAATATTACAAACCTATATTTTTACACATATTATTACATTATTTTATACATGACAAGCCTTCATATACAAACCAAGGATCATAAATTTTAGTTTATTTGAATTATTGGGTACATAAATCTGAAAAAATGGAACCAAAATAATAACATCTTTTATTTAAACTCCATAATGAGCTAATAACTTACATTGATATCTTATATCTTTATAGGGTAACCTAGGTAATATATGAATAAATGGATGATCTAAAAATCCCAGTAAGGGTATAAACAATGAAATAAAACTTTGCACATGGGTTAGAAGGCATAACATGATGACATAAAAAGGCATGGTACATGAATAAACATAAAGAATCATAAAATTTATAACATGGGATCAGGTATCACTAACATCATAGGAATGTGAAAATAACATAAAACATGATGTATGTTTGATTCAAGTCTAACTATGAATACCATTTCACATGGAGGAGCATGATTCAAGGCTAACTGCCAAGACCATTTCACTTGGAGGAAAAAATCCCATAAAGGAATCAGTTTTACTCTCTTTCCCAACATGAAGTATCATGGGAATAAAAATTATCCAATATAGTGGAGTTATATCTGGGAACACCAAAAAAACTTGTTCATGAATATGTGTGTCTCCTGAAGAATCAATCAAAAGGGTTACCCGTGGAATTAATTATGTATCATAATAATGTCATAAGGAATAAAAATAGGAAATATAATAATGGTGTCCCTGAAATAATGGATTAAAATAATAATTATAAATTAATAATGGGAAATAGGCATATATCATGACAAGTGATGTCAAATTGAACTGAAAACATGTTAAAATAGTGTTTAAGAAACACTATAAATGAAAGCATTTTAGTTCAGTTTAAGGAAGATATTAGATTATTTAAATTGGAAAAGGAATAATGTTTTATATAAAAATAGGAAAGAACAAAGAAATATTATCATGATAAAATGTGTGATTTTATAAAAATAATGGTGTCTCAAAATATATTATGAATTGTACTTGACAATGGTTATGAAATGGAAAATTTCTCTTTAATCGGGCTTGCTTATCTGGGAAGATTGAAAAGGGGACCTTATAAAACACATTTCCCTACAAAAAGAATGAATAATTGAGATAGTTACAGGTGTTTTAATATAAAAAAAATAATTTTGGATGATAAAATAAGAAAATTTAGGAATTGAATTTGGGAAAAGAGAGAGAAAGAGTAACCCGAAAGAAAAAGGGATGTTCATAGAGAATTTGTTACCATATGTCTGAAATTCTTCTACACTTTCACTTAATGTCCTGGACAATTAAATTAGATTCATTAATAATTTAATTCATAACCTATTCAACATTTATTTGATTTATTATACATTTATTAAGTTCATTTATGAAATTTTAGATGATCTATAGGAATCAATTTCACTATTTGGGAGTGTTCATTTCCTTTTTTCATGATGGGTTCACTAGTATACATATATGAAAGATCATGTAAAATTGGAATAGTTATCCAGAATTGATATTATATGTTATTAATAAAAATAAAAAATATTAAATGGTCTTATATATCTTTTTTTTAGATATGAGAATTATTCATTAGATAAAATTTTAGTGATGAACATTTGTTTATTTTGGTGAATTTTCTATCATCACGAACTAGTTTTATTTTATTATTTAATGTTATGAAAATATACTATATCCATAACATTAAATAATTTTTAATAAATATATAATGATCTTATTTAACCATAAAAATGGTTTTATGTCTAGACTTGAAGGTGGTAATGGTAAAATGAAAATCCATCGTCTACGATGGCGACAAATCGACACATCACAAATGATGTTTTCATTTTTAGAATAAAAGGAAAAGTGAATGGATTTAATAAAGAATTATTCCTTTAACATAATAAAATTATACTATATATAATATTATAGAGTTATAATTCAATTTTGGTATATGAATATGAGTATAGGATAATTAAAAATATTAAAAAAATTGCAAGAAAATGAAAAAGGATTTTACCTCTTGAACTTCTTCTCCTTGAGATCCTCCTTAGGGAAATTGGGTTTGGTATTCTGTTGAGACAAAATTCTCTTAGACATGGGGGAGAAACTTGGGAAGTTTATTGGGTAGAATTTTGAAAATATTAATGTCTTTGGATTTTTCAAGAGAATAGGTGGTGAGGGTTGTATTTATAGTGGTATGAGAGGGGTATTTTGATTTTTTTATTCGTTTGTTTATTAGTTTTGCTCAAGAATATAAAAAGTGATGATTCCTTGTACTAAATATACTAAATAAGGAATTTCAGTTCCAAATAATGTCCATTTACATCATCCATCACTCAAAAATGATTAAAAGGTCAGTTATTTAATTATAATGTTAAAAATTTTAAATTGTCATATTTCACTATTCACCAAAAAAAATTCAATTATTGTAGAAAAATCTCAAATTTTCACCCTAACATTTTTTAGATCGATAGAGTTAAAAAACTCACTCAATTTATGAAAATAGTTTCCTAATATGATTAATTTAAATTTTAATTAAAATCAGCATTTATTTGAAAAATACCAATTTTAATATTATAACTGATTATATGACACTTCGAAAAATTAATTAATGTCTCATAAAATTATCTTATAATCATAAGATAAAAAAATATTAATTTATTTATTTATTTTATGAAAAAATATTTTCTTTTAAAAAGTTGTATTAATTATAAAAATGTAAATAAACATTTACATTTCAAAAAAAATACCAACACATAATTAATAATTTTTAAAATAGTTATTTATTTATACCATGACATAAATATATTATATTTTCATTAATAAGTTGCTTAAATTTTATTTATAATTTATTATGTCTTGTTACAATTCTATTGGGTGGATTACTATTCCTATTTGTCATATTATTATTCCAACGTTCAAGTAACTATTCATTTGGTGTTCTCTATGTGATTTTATGTGATTTATACTATATAACATAATTATATGGAGCGAAATTCCACTGATAAAATTTTTTGTCATTAAAAATCACATGTTTGAGTGTGATCACATGTGAGGTTAGGGATATATCTAAAATCATTATTATTAACCAGGTTTTCCAAAGTTATTCATCTCAAATGGATTAGCTTCTTGTGCAAAAATTGTTTTTCTTCTTCTTTGTACAATATGTATCTATTCTATTTTCCATTATGGTGCAGATCACCCAAGGTATGGCTACCTTTCAAAATAATTGAAATGTATATTACATTGATGGTTCTTAACTTAATGTTAAATTCAACCACATATCTCAATTCATGTAATTGGATTACACTTATAACATTGTGACTGAGACCTTTAACCAGAAGAACATTTATTCACCTCATGTATTTTCCACCAACATTGTCCTTCTCGGAGTTAATAATTGCTTTCCCCACATCATTACTAAAATAGACCTCTTTATCCTTGTCATATTTAACACCCATGATGAGATATTTATTCCTTATCATATGGTAAGTGAATATGACGTCTATAATATATGTAATATACTATTTTTGTTACCCATAAATAAATTTTTGCAACATTATCCATTTTAGTAGTTCTTTTCTAGAATCATGACCCTTGGACCACGTTATTTTAGGGTGGATAAATTTGATGAACCTAAAATTTAATGGATTCTTATTCATTCTTTTTTTTTAGATTTCATCTTATTTGGAGATGTTTCCCTCTACTATATTAAAAATTTATAGGTCTCAATTAGTAGTTTATTTTTCACTCTTGATTAATAGTTTATCGTACTGTGCCTAAAACCTTACTAGAAAAAATAGTATCTCCTAAAATCATAAGTGAAAGAGGAAATTATTCTTGTTTTCTTGTCATCTAAACCCTTGAAATGTATTATTACATGGGAAAATATGTATTGGGTATGCTCAAACATCCCATGGAAATAACACTTGATCTTCGGTGTTCTCCTTTTGACATTTTTTCACCAATATTGGTCTTCTTTAGTGTTATGTAAATCAATTTTTCATCCGAATGTTGATTCTTGTGGTTTAGAATCAACCTTAACTACTATATTATTCTGATCAATGATCATAATATACTATTCTTTATCACCACACCATTATACACATGGGTAGTCCACAACACTTATATTAAATTACGCATGATATTCCTTATCCATCTTAGAAAATAGAGTTATAGAACTCCTTGATGCCAACCCTTAACTACTGATTCTCTCTTAATCCTCACACTTTTTCACCACATTATAACTTATATTTAAAGTTATTTAATTATCATGACTCTTTATTTAAAAATATTTTTCATTCCATCAATTATCTAAGGATGTTCTTCAATCTTGATCTTATACTCAGCTTCTTTTTCACAGTTTTTAGAATTTTTATATTTAATTTTATTCAATTTGTTATCTCATATCTGAATTCTCCTCCTTCAATTGTTTCTTATATAGATTAGATTAATTATAAAATTTATTATATTTATTTTATCTCACTTTCTAAATGAATATTTTCTCAAGAGAAACCTCTACTTCACCTTAGAGATCAACTCCACTATTATTTTCAATACCTTCATCATCTCTTTCTTCACCTTGTGGCTTATCAATAATGACCACTAAGACTTCTTCACCAAGTTCCCTATATTCTATGACCTCATATTGTTAAATTTCCATTGATCTCTCATAATATTGTAAAATAATATTCCTTATTTACATGAATTTTGGTAGATGATTATTCTTACATTTCACTATATTCTATATTGTCCTATGAGGAACTTCATCTTCATAATTAGTTTGAAACTTTTTGGGACACGTAGCTGCAAGGTGACCAAATTTTTTCATCTAAATAAAGAACGTGGGATCTTGAATTTTTAGTTTCCCTTTCAGTTTTTTATATTAGATGGAAAAAACCACATCACCTCATCAATTTCTTCACCTTTATGATCTTCCTTCATCAAGAGATTCTTAAAGGCCTTGAAAGTACCTCTTGAGAGTTATATTTTTATTTCGATCCATTTTCATCATTCCACATATCATATGTGATGAGGGTACTGTGTAATCTATCCAATATTACTTCATTTAGACTTTTATATTCAATAACTAATACCATTGCATTGAAAAATGGTTGTAGTCTTTTTAGGATCCTGTTAACAATTTTTTCATCATTGATATCTTTACAAATATTAGGGATTTATTCCACAAGAATGTTCAATTTATCAAATAATACATCAAATATATCATTTAGATTCATCATAAAATATTAATATTTATTCAAAAATTATTAAATCTTTTATTCTAAAACATTTGATTCTCATTAATAAATATTTAAAAGCTTCTCCCATATAACATGAGATATTTTTCATGACATGACATTTATGTAAATAGAGATATCCAAGGCTCCATCTATAAGATTGATTACCTTAGCATCTACAACCAATTATTTATGGTATTTGTCTAATAATGATCCACTCTATATTATAGTTGAGAAACCACACATCACAACCATGTACGCATCCATTCATAATGATCTAAAGTAGAAATGAATTTGACTTTTCAAAAGTCAGAAATTGTTACCTCAAAAAATGGGCATGCCTTGGTGATTAAAAAATATTTTTGTGCTTATGAGAAAGAAAATACATCAACCCAAAATATTTTATCCAATACTAATTGATTGTCCCAATATTGTAATATACCCTAATAGGGGGCGAATCATGGTATTTTAGTTTTAATTTTTTCCTTAATAATGATCTTATTATATATTTTGGGGAATAATTTTCTCTCACTTACAATCAATCTTGAGTGATTAAACAATAAAATTAACAAATTATATTTTTACTTAGTTCAAAAAAACATTGATAATCTAAGTAGAATGTGATCTTAATTGTACCAATGCACTTGAGACACTAAGAACACTTTTTTATATATTTTTACAAAATAGAGTCGATTAAATGACCCTCCTAACTCCTTATCCACACAATCAACCTTGAATAACTCACTACTCTTCTACACAGAGAAATATAATCCTCCTACTATGATGAAATAATTATCCATGAAAATGATGAGAAAATACACCTTAATGGGTGTGACCCATATACACTATTCCAAATAGAATCTATAGATAATTATAACTACTATAACATATTATTCTTTGTCACAAAATTTCAAGAATATGACTTCAATTATTCCTTCCATTCCAGCGCATAACTATTATATCCTCCTCCTTTTTCATACTAATAATATCCCCGATTGAAATTCATAGAAACCCATTAACTCTTCTCATTTTATTCTTTTAAATTTTTCATATAAAATATTATCATGAAAAATAATATTCCTTAACCTAGAATAAGGAAATTATTTCAAACTCAGTTAAACAGTTTACATATAACTTCCACATATTTTGTATTGTTCTTAAGAAAAAATCTTCATATTTATTTTTAAAATAACCTGTAAAACTCCATTCTCTATATTTTCCAAATAACAATATTCCAGAAAATATCCCATGCATGTTATTCAATATTTTAATTCACAAGGAAACAATTATTCGAAATTTAAGCCACTATAAATATTAACAATAATACCACTACTTGACATAAAATTAGTATCCTGAAAAATATGTATCTGATACTATTATTAAATCCATGATATGTATAATAAAAAATTTCAATAAAATATCACACAAATATTTCCCATTTAATTTATTAAAAAATTATTTACTACTAAAAATTTATAATTAACCTTTCTTATAAACTCCCATTTAAAAAAATCAAATATATTTTATACGAAGTATACCATTTCCTACAAAGTAATTATTTCATATGAAATCTTTCATATAGAGTGATCCTTTTGTATAAAAAATCACATATATGTTCAAGTCAGTCAAACAAAAACTCTTTCATACAAGACTATCCTCTCATAAAAAAATAATTATTTGATATGAAGTTAGAAAAGTATTTAATATGAATTAGGAAATGATTTCGCATAACTTCCAACATTTTATATAAATAAAAACAATCCATATAAAGTTTAATTAGATTCATATGAGGACTCAAAACTTTTATAAAAAACCCAAATAATTCCATGAAAGATTCCTCCTATCTAGAATACATCTCATATACACACATAGACTTCATGACTTCATGGAATACATAGATCTTATCATTAACCATAATTATAATATATAATTCCATATTAAACTAAAATAACATCCATATTTGGTATTCAATGTTCTTCATGACTTCAAAGTATGTTTTGGTTAATTTATCACTATACTTGTGGAAAAACACAACCCAAAAATCTATTAAATAAATTTTTCTAACAATTATCTCCTCCTATTATTGAAACTCTACATCATTTAAGAGTTGAGGATATTTTTATGCATACTCATACTTCATCTAGTATGTAATGTATGAATATATAAGAAAATTAACACACATAATTTTAAAGGGATTGACCTTGATGTGAGAGCTTACTCTTTTCAATGTTCGGCTTGTGTTGAGGGATATAGTTTATTATTAGAATAATTTTTAGTGATTACAAGTGTAGTTCAAGTCATATAAAATTTTTGGAAAGGAAGAATCCAAGTCCCCATGTTAGATATCATTCACTTCCTTCAATGATTAATTATATTATTTATACTAAAATAACCAATTATTTTAAGTTCCTCCTTAAACTCTTGAAAAGTTCTCCACTTTATTCTTAAGATGTTAATGCATCAACTAGAATGAAACCTTCTTCCTTAGGAAACATATCTTTGAATTCCATTAGAATATAGGTAGGAATACATGCTTGTTGTTTTTATTGTATTAACTCAATCACATTGTGTAATTTCATCATTACGACTGCATTATTTTTCATGTGTTTCAACCAAAATTTTATTAATATCATCAGTATTATAAATACCTTCTCTTCAAAATATACTTATATGTTATGTGGATATCATAGTCTCCTTCATATTATTCTTATTATTTGATTTATAGGATCAACACCTTCAAGAATAAAATTTTATTCTATTATTCGATATATAATAATTCTCCATGTTATATAATTATTAGATACCTCTCACTTTTCTTCATCGATTGTTGTTTTCCTTTTTCTTATTGTTTCACCTATATTGAAGACTCTCTATTTTTGCTTGTAATTTTTTCCACCATAACCTTCAGTATATATATATTCACATATTTTTGGAACATAATTCCCTTATTTATAATATGGAAACTCCCTGATATGAGTAAGTGAGGATTTCTAATATTTAAATTCATTCAAACTGAGTCATGGGATATATTTTAAATATTACTTAAGACTACAAAGTTTTATTTTCAAAATATATAAAAATATTATGAATTCCTTTCTATAATATATAATCTTTTGAATTATTACGCATCAGTATAAAAAATATTTATTTTACTTGAGGTTTATCTTTAGTTCACAGTATGAGTCTCTCTTCAGATATCCTTCTTCTTCTATCACCTTCTAGAATGATGACTAAAAATATCATGATATTTGGAATTTGAATTATTATAATATCATCATATAAAATAAATATCTACATTTTTATCAATATCATTAGAATGGAAGACTCATATGTTAGTCAAATGACTCATACTGTCAAGATTGGCAAATGAATCAAATGTTTTGTTGGGTGAATCATATTAAGTAGTCAGATCAATGGATCATAATAGACTCATATGTAGACTAATATGACATATATATATATATATTTCACAATTACTCATACAAAATATACAAGTGTTTAAGTAATGTTTATAAGGCCTTGGCTTTAAACATTTCATAATCTTGAGTTTTGGTTGAGAAATTTTGTTCTTTCACATTGACGATATTTTCAGGTTTAGAGTTTTATATAATTAGGCATAAATTCATAAATAACAAAATTAGAAATAAAAATTGGACACTTTTGAACAATATTTATTTTTTCTGTAATCTAAAACTTTTAAAATAATTCATAATATCATTTATGTAAACTCCTCAAAGCTTTCAACATGACATCTTACAATCCCTAAATCATCTTTAAGTCCTATGAAAAACATTAAAAAATATAGGATAAACATAAAAAGATTATTAAGGGTTATAAAAAGATGGATATTGTTTTTCAATTTATAAAAATAAAGTCCCATGAAAACATTATAATAAATTAGTACTTTTTATCCTTAAGAAATATTAAATACTTTCCTTTGAAAATAATCACAATTCTTACCCTTTTTCTAATCATAATATTACAATAAAACTCATATAAAGCATATAAAACACTTAAAGGTTTCTTGGGACATTATTATACATTTCATTCTTATAAATGTAATAACCATTCGGTTGACTTCCATAAATGTCACTCTTATAAACGAAATATCCATACGGCAGACTTCTATTCCCAATGAATTGGCAGGCTATCACAGACCCATCCACCATTGGTTTACCATGGAACCACCCATAAATGGTTATCAAATAATCACCCATCAATGTTCCAAGTAATATTATATAATCATAACACATAATAGAAAGAAATTTTCAACATGTTACTCATAATATTTCATTTTAACTATATGGAAAACATTTCAAGTTATTTTAATAATCAATATGTTTCCAAAACCCATTTTTTATAAAAAAAATAACCTAAAAGGAAAATAAGGATTTTCATTTAATGAAACATATTACCTATAAAATGAAGCTAGAAATTAAATAACTTTCACAGTGGTTGAAAATTTATTTTCATCATTCACATTAATAATAGAACATGTCTTTTGTAATTTTACAAAATTTTCTGTATAAATCATGTCAAGTGATTACATTTTCAAAAAATTGAATGAAATTAAAATTAGACCTAAAATTTACATTAAGATCCTTTTAAATCCATATAAATAAATATGTAAAATAATATCAATAATATTTTAATGTATAAAAATATTTTGAAATTAAATATTTAACCATTCAAAATGTCTCATTCCACTTTGAACATTTAAATCATAAGCCCCATAAATGATGACATTTAACCTAAACATTAAAAAACATGAGAATATGTAAATTGATTATATTATATATTTTAGGGGCTATATATACACCTCATAGAAGAAGGTGGGTGTATAATATAAAAATATTCCTCAATGAAGGAGATTGTGATGAAATCTCTTACCTTGAGTTTGAAATGTCACGTGTGTATTTATCTTCTTGAATGATAAACTTATGTTAGTTATTTACTTTATAAATAAAATATTACAATTTTATCATTACTTTTATTTCAATTATTACATTTTTTTATACAACTACTTAGATAATTAATTTTATGTCGGATGTTTTGACCATATTCGGACTATGTGTCAAAGACAACATCGGTAGGTCCAAAAAAGGTAAAATGAATCATTATTAAAACATATATAGAATAATAATCAAGCATTAGTTATCATATTTATTCATAAATTGTACTTTTATAACAAATCATGAATGATGGTTATGAAAAATTTACTAACATTACAATCATAGAGACGCTTGGTTGTATGTACGCATAAGTAATGTTCCAATTTCTCAATGATCATTAGGAAAAGAAGGTAAGTAAAAAATATCTTTAAAAATTTATAATTATACAACAAATACCATTTTTTAATCATATATACTTATATATATAATTATTGTGATGAAAAAATGTAAGATCTCAGATCTTCTTAAGGTAGGTTTTTGTTTATGTTTTGATTTGGGCCTCTTTTTTGAATAGATAAGTGTTTTCTAGTGTTCATGTGAAGACCTGAGGGTTTTATGGGGTATTGGGATACGAAAGAGGAAGAAAAAAGAGTTTCTGGGCATGTTTCACAGTTTTTGCATGGTTAGTGCAAACCATGTGGAGTATTCTAGGAAATCATGCAACCATGGACAGAGGCTTACGCACAGTTTGAGAACAGTTTAGAAAACTATGCAGAATTCCCAGGAAACCGTGATAGGGGTAATGGTTTTGGGAAGTGGATTCTGCTGGGTTTGTGAACAGTTTGGTAAACTGTGCGGGTAAACTGTGTAGCCCAGGAAATTTGGAAAATTTACAAAATTTTCCTTACAGGATTTTAAGCCTCGACTTGGGTTTCTCCTCCATTCCACCCTCTCTAACCCCAGTGACACCCCAAGAACCTCAAGAGCTCCCATGGATCAATATCACTCATTTTTTGGCCATTTCAGATGTTGTTGGTAGTAGATTGATGCTTGGGGTAAGGCTAATCCCCTCATTGTTTCCTATTTTCGATTAGGGTTTGTATCCTTCTCTCATCTTGTACTGAATCTCTAAAACCCACTTTTTCGGGTGAGGATGTGGTTGAGGTTTCAAGGGATTATTGAATCTAGATCCAAGGCCATGATTAATAGTGTGTTCATCAATGGAATCGAGGTATGTGGTCTACAATTATTATCCCATAGTTTCATTTTGGATTTGTGCCTGAGAGTTGGTGTTCTTGTTTTTATCTTTTTGTGTTCTTAGAACTGTTAAATTGTTTGATATAAATGAGTGTCTAAGTGACCAATTGAAACCCTCAAGTTTCCTGTGGGATTCATTGAGGATGACTTGACCATTTTAGGGCCACCCATGGGGTGCACCGGCATACTCGGACCTAGAGTGTGGTAGGGTTAAGTGAGGGGTTTCCAAATAATTATGTGGAACCTGTATAGAATATGTCGTAATGGTGGATTAAGATACAAATGGAATAATGATAAGTATTCCTAGGGTAATAAAGACATAATATTTTGTTGTAATGACATGAGAATGGGTAATTGGGCTGAAATATTTTATGTCAATTGTTTCATGAATTTTGGATAGAAATACCTAGGGGGATTAGGGCATATTAAATGGTGAACTTTCGAATTGGTAATGGAATGAGAAATGGGGAATGTGTTAATGATATATAATAAGGGAATGGATGAATTGGTGGAATGGGTTAATACATGATAATTAGGTGGTACACCAAATGGTTGAACGTAATAAAGGGATTATGTTATGTGATATGAGGAATATACTATAAATGCATAAGTGGGTAAATGATTATGAAATGGTAATTGGGATAAATGGGCTATTGAATGGTAAATGATGAATTTGAATAATTTATATGGTTTGTTGAATACACCTAAAGGGATAAGTAATGGTAATGGGAATTTGGATAAATGGATATGAATTGTAATTGGAAAATGTGTTAATGGGTTATGAAAAATTATTAATTCCCATATTGTTTCTATGCATTGCTAATGATGATTTCCAATGGAATTGGTTATGTTATGTTTTGTTATGGTATGGTTTTGGTTAATGATAAATAAGCATGTACACATGGATTGGTATAGTGGGGTATTGACTTGATGTTCTACGCCCACGGGTTGAGTTAGATTGAGGCTCTATACTTCACCCCAAAATGCATGGGTTAGGGAAGGGGATGGAGGCTATATTCCTCTAACAGATTCATTCCACCCAGACTAAGGATTTGAGTTTAGGATAATGTGTTGATGTGACATGTGGATCCCAAGTGATATAGGGACTTGATTTTATTTCCCCTATGCATTTTGTTTGATTTCCTTGTACCCTTGTGTAGTTGATAATTTTGCCTAACCCATGGAACATGTGATCAATATGGCTTATGTAATGTATATTGTATAAGAATCGGAATTGGGATAAATTATAGTCATGAATTAAATAAACCTTGGTAACTGATGGCACCCAAACTATCCCTTGTTTACCTTCCATTTTGTTTTGTACTTGCATTCACTATCTGTTGGGCTGGATATTTTGTAGACACTGTTGGTGGTGGCCTACTGAGTTTTATACTCACACCCTGCTTGGGTTGTCGTTGGGTACCCATGTAGATATCTTGGTTGCAGTTCAGGACAAGGTTAGAGGCCCTACTATGGGATGTTGAGTTGGGCTCGGGACGTACTTGGAGAAGGATCTGGACATTGAGTCAATATCCGTCAAGAGTTTTGGATGTTTTTTTTATTTTGGGATTCTTTCACATGCACTACTAGTATGGAATGACATTGTTTTATTTTATTGGAGTTTTTACCCTGCTGGGAAATGTTTGTCTATGCATGTTTATAGGTTGTTTCATACTGTTTCCATTATTTTTATTGTGATCTAATATGGCTTACTTTGGTAAAAGAGTGTATAGTGTCCCCATGTAGGTTATTATACCCTCACCACTCGTCGGCAACCTCTGGCATAAGGGTAGGTGCACTTGAGGTCATGTGACGACCTGGCACGAAGCACTGGTTTAGGGGATTCCAGGATGGGGTCATTACAAAGTTATATCAAAGGAGTTATTTTCTATTTCTTACTATTTACGGATGGTAGATAAGATATTAGGATGTGTCGGGCCTTGGTAATATGATCATGCTTGGGAGTATCTAACCCATGTATGAGGGAAAACCAAAGTCACCATGGGTGGGAATCATTGTTCTTGATATGCGTCGTTATAGTTGAATGGTATTTCACCATTGGGTGATGAACATGTTGCATGATTTGACTGATTTATGATATTTTCCTCATGACCATAATGGCACAAGGTTGTACATTCATGAATCATTTTAGGAACCTATTGATATAGGTGGTATGCATCGTTATAAGCACACACTCGGGGTGGGTTTGTGGGGCATAGAGACTATAATGCATTTTACTTCTTTGATAAATGTGATGAAAATGTTCCATAATAATGATAATGAAAGTGGGTGAATGAAAAGAATACAAATGAATAGTTAACGAGTATCTTGTATAAAGAAATATTGGTACCAGGTTAAAGTTTTTGGTTATGGTAAATTGTAAAGGTTGATTTGGTGTCTAAAAAAAGCGATGCATAAAGATTGTAAAATTGTTAAAGGATTTTGCCTAATGAAAGTTGTAAATGAGTTAAAATAATTATTGTAACAATTTGTGAAATGGGGAATGTTCCTAATTGGAAAGGGTCATGTTGTGAAAGAAGAAGTGGGTTTGAAGAGGTTTTGATGAAAGGCTTGTGATTAAGTAAGTTGATCACCCCATGTTTACCATGATCCACAGTAGGTATGGTAGGGGGTAGGGGTCTTAGTGTGATGACGATCGTTGGGATAGAGTATGAAGAATGATTTGTTTAGGGTTGATATTATGGGATTTTTCCATATATGGTTAAATCTCGTTGGTCATTCTCTAAAGATTTGGGTAAAAGATAATTTTAAAATGAGAATGTTTGGGTTCAAAGGTTGGTGTCCCTTGTGTTTTCGGTTGGAACCTTGTATGTGTGGGTTGGGGTAGTGAGAGCTCCCTAGCTGAGACTTTGGGTTGCATTGTAAATACTTTACAGTTGTGATATGGCCTAGGTGGTGTGTTTAGGGAACCCTTGGTAGGGTTGGGGCCTTTGGGTTTGAGGAGTTGTTCAGTAGTGCGAGTGAGTAAACTCTCGTGGTTCGTGACCATACAGAGTTCATGCTAGACCATAAGGATGGTGCCTGGGTCCTGGTGACTTGTCAAGTAGAGACCTTGTGAGTTGTGTTTTGAATCCAAGAGAATATGATTGTCTCATAAGGATGAGGAATGTGTACACCTTTGGTGTGGAACCTAGAGAAAATGGTTGTTTGGTGTGCTAGGCACAGTGTACATCGGAATGAGAGTGAGAGTTCCATTCAGGAGCATTGATTTGATCATGTCATGATATGTATGGTTTGGAGAGAGGGTAAATAGCCTTTCCTGCTTGTGACTCCAGTCTAGGGAGTTGGTAGAATTCCACCTTCAAGGGGACCTATGAGAGAGGTTAGACAGGGTTTCTAGTGATTTTGGATGTGTGCTGCACATGTAGATGTTTTTGGAATTTGATAGTGGGACTTAGAGTTTTAATGGTGTAGTATTGGCCTTGAGGTCCATGTGGGGAGGTTTATGTTGGTTTTTCCCCTCGATTTGTGGTTATTTGATAATAGTTTCTGATAATCAAGGGTGACCTCATGGGAGGTTAGGCCATCGGTGAAAATACCTTGGAATATGAAGCATGAGAGATGTTTCATAGGTGGTGTCAATGCATACTAAGTACCCCAAGTTTTAGTGTATGGTGTGGTTATACCTGGTTATTTCATAAGGGCACCTTAGTGCTTGTGATATGTGGTTTGGATGTTGTTTTCGTGACAAAAAGATAAGGGTGGTGTGAGTGTGGTTATATTCTTTCACTCGATGTTGAAACCCATGGTGAGGATGATCATGTGGATGATCTTGTTAGTAAGAATGGTTTGGTTTATGGGTGAGATGCAGAGACCACCTCAAGGCGATGAGGTTGACTAACCAAGAGACTTGGATAGATAAGTAAGCAGGTCATGGTCTATATGCGAGTTAAGTGTTGATGTGAAACATTTGTCAGGGAAGTCTGATATCCCAGAAGGTCATGGTGTCCCATAGATTAACATTAGAAATGGATAAATTGGTGGTGGTGTTCTTAGAAAACTTCCTAGAATACCTCAACTATTGATAATCCTACCCAATATCTTGACATCGTCCCAAATACGTTGATAAGCTCTGGCTCACGCTAGGAGACTTAGAAGTGTTTGTATTGATGAGGGATTTCATGGGGTTTACGCTCATGGAAAAGGAATGTGTGGAGGTTGATGATGGGATGTACACCCTCTATGTCTTGTGTGGAGGATCCCAGGAAGGACCGAATGTCAAGAAACATCATGGGTGCCATTCATGGAAGCCGGGAACATGCACTTGGTGACGTAAGTGTTCTTGTTCTGGGAAAAAGTTGGATGGCCATGTCTAAGTTTGGGGTTCGGTTTGTGATCAGATAAGAGATGTGGTGGTTGGAATCCATCTCGAGAGAAGTGGTAACAACACTCCTAAGGAGGGGAGGGATATGTTAGTCCTAGAGGTAGATAAGAGAACATCGAGTTGATGTAGTGGAACTGAGATGCCAATAAAGAACCTGTAAGGTTCTTGTTTGGACCCTCAGAGAGACAATGTGGGAGTTGGATATGGAAACAAGTTGTGGCAAAATAATTTGGGGTCATTTAACTCCAATAAGGATTTGTGTTAGACTCATCTCAATTTTCCCTTGTGTGGTTTTGGAACGTTGTGAATTTGAGTAAACCTTGGCCATGAGATGTGGGGACATGCCAAGGGTGAAATCGATGACGGTCTGGAGGGCGGTAGTTCCATGAATATGGAAATTAACTATAATTCAGGAAATGAACTCAGTGGATGTGTGAAATTATAATGATATGCTTTAATTCATTAATCACCTTTGGAAGGTGAGAAAGGGGTAATTTTCCATCAATGGAAGGTGGGTGTTCTGGGGAAACTAGTCGAAGGTGGTCTGTCCTGAGATGTTAAACATGAAAGTGTGTGGTGGGAGTGATCCACCTCTTGGTTCATATTGTAGCATAAATCACCTTTCAAAATGTATTTTTACCTGAGTGAGGTTAGGATGATCTTAGTCCTTTAATGGATAGTGTAAGTATGTATTCTCAATGGTTGTGACGATGAGGCTGGATGCGGAGGCAATGTAATGCTCCTATGGATGCTTGGGCGCAGTGAGTTGGAACATGTTAGGTGATGGGAATGTTGGGTTGAGTTCTGGTGGTCCTTCACCAATGGAGGAGGTGTAAGTAACTGTATATGGTGTATAGAACCATGCAAGATAAATGGTTGGTTGACGGGGTGATCAGAGTCTCAGGTTGGAAGTACTCGGTTGGTCCTTGTTCGGTTGAGTTGGCCCTGGTAGAATGTTTTGGAACCAGTTTGATAGTCAAGTATCTAAGAGTATTGAGTTGGATTTCGATGTATAGTTGTGGAATTAAATATATAGTAAATTTGGTTGTAAGGGTCGTGTGTTTACCTTCGGGTGATACCAGGTTTGGTCACCATTAGAGTTGGGTGAACAGAAAGATGAAGCCAAGTGATTTGGGTCATGAGTTGTATAAAGGATCAGGCTGATGAGGTGCTGATTGGTGCCTTTATATGGATGTGATTTTCTGTGTTAGGTCTCACTGTTTTGTGAGTAGTAATTGTCACCTAATTTTCCCCATGTAGTTCTTGTGGAGGAAATAGTTGAAGTGGAAGAATCCTTGAGGAGTTTTCGGTTCGTATTATGGTTATGGTGAGGAAGGCATGTGGTACAAGTATGTTCCCTTGATCCATGTTAGTTATTAATTGTGATGTGCAATCAGAAAAATGGAAAGTGGGAATGGGTAGGTAGTACTTGGGGTATAATTCATTGTTACGGAAGTAAGTGATGCCCGGAAAAGCGGCTCGAGGATGAGTCGTTATAAGGTGGGGAGGTTGTATGATACCGGATCTTCTTAAGGTATGTTTTTGTTTATGTTTTGATTTGGGAATCTTCTATTTGGTTAGATAAGTTTTTTCCAGTGTTCCTATGAATACTTGAGAGTGTTCAAGGGATTGGGACACAAAAGAGGAATAAAAATGAATTTCTAGGCATGTTGCATGATTTTCGCATGGTTAGTGTAAACAGTGCGGAGTATTCCAGGAAATTGTGTGGCCATGGAAAGAGGCTTACACACGATTTGCACACGATTTCGTAAACCGTGTGGAATTTCCATGAAACCATGTGAGGTGGAATGATTTTTGGCATTGGATTCCACACGGTTTCACCACGGTTTGTAAAAACCATGCGGGTAAACCATGCAACCCAGAAAAGTTAGAACATTTAAAAAATTCCCCTTATGGGATTTTAAACCCAAACTAGTTTTTCTCTTCGATTATTCCCTCTCCAGCACTAGTGACGCCCCAAGAACCTCAAGATCTCCCTTGGATCAATATCACTCATTTCTTGTCTATTTTGGATGTCATTGGTTGTGGATCGAAGCTACAGGTAAGGCTAATCCCCTCTTTGTTTCCTCTTTTCAATTAGGGTTTGTATCCTTCTCTCATCTTCTTCTGATGCTCTAAACCCGTCTTTTTGGGGTGAGGTTTAGGTTGAGGTTTCAAGGTATTCTTGAATCTAGATCCAATTACACTATTAAGAGTGTGTTCATCAACGGAATCGAGGTATGTGGTCTTCAATTATTATCTTACAGTTTTATTTCGTATATGTGCATGAGAGTTGGTGTTCTGGTTTTTCTCTTTTTTTGTTCTTGGTTTCGTTGAAATGTTTGGTATAAATGATTGACTAAGTGATCAATTAAAACCCTTAAGTTCCCCATGGGATGCATTGTGGATGACTTGTCCATTTTAGGGCCACCCATGGGGTGCACCGGCAAACCTATACCTAGAGAGTGGTAGTGTTATGTGAGGGGTGGCCAAATAATGATGTGGAACCTGTTATAATATGTTCTAATGATGGATTAAGTTACAAATGGAATAACGATAAGTATTCCTAGGGTAATAAAGACATAAGATTTTTTTGGAATGACATGAGAATGGGTAATTGGATTGAAAGAGTTTATGTCGATTGTTTCATGAATTTTTGATAGAAATGCCTAAGGGGATTAGGGAATATTAAATGGTGAACTTTGAAATGGGTAATGCAATGGGAAATGGGGAATGTGTTAATGAGATGTAATAAGTGAATGTATGAATTAGTGGAATGGGTTAATACATGGGAATTAGGTTGTACGGATAAATGGTTGAACACAATAAAGGGATTGTGTTATGTGATATGAGGATTATACTAGAAATGCATAAGTGGGAAAATGGTTGTGAAATGGTAAATGGGATAAATGGGATAATGAATGGTAATTAATGAATTTTTCTAAGGCATAGGGGTTGATGAATACACATAATGGGTTAAGTCATGGTAATGGGAATTTGGATAAATGGATATGAATTGTAATAGAAAAATGTGTTAATGGGTTATGGCATAGTATTAATTCCCATATTGTTTCTATGCATTGAAAATGATGATTTCCAATGTAATAACTTATGTTATGTTGTGTTATGGTGTGTTTGTGGTGATTGATAAATAAAACTGTGCACATGGCTTGGTAGAGTGGGGTATTGACTTGAGGTTCTACGCCTATGGGCTGAGTTAGACTAAGGCTCTAAACTCCACCCCAAAATGTATGTGTTAGGGAAGGGGAAAGAGGCTCTATTCCCCTAATAGGTGCATTCCACCCATACTAAGGCTTCGAGGTAAGGATAATGTGTTGATGTGATATGTGGATCCCTAGAGAGATAGGGACGTGATTTTTTTTCTCCGATGCATTGTGTTTGATTTCCTTGTACCCTTGTGTAGTTGATAATTATGCCTAACCTAGTGAACATGTGATCAATATGGCTTAAGTAGTAAAGATTTTATATGAACTAGAATTGGGATAAATGCTAGTCATGAATTAAATGAACCTTGGTAACTAATGGAAGCTAAATTGTTGCTTGTTTACCAACCATTTTATTTGGTAATTGCATGCACTATCTGTTATACTGGATATTTTATAGACACCGTTGGTGGTGGCCTACTGAGTTTTGTACTCACACCCTACTCAGGCCGTCGTTGGGTACCCTAGAAGATCTCTTGGTTGCAGGTCAGGAAAAGGGCATAGGTACTACTACGAGATGTTGATTTGGGCTTGGGATGTACATAGAGAAGAATACAGTTAGAGTTGGTACTCGTCAAGATTATTGTCTATTTGTTTTATTTTGGGTTTCTTTCACTTGCACTAATAGTATATAATGACATTGTTGTATTTGATTAGAGTTTGTACCCTACTGGGAAACGTTTGTCTATGCATTTTTATTGGTTGTTTCATATTATTTCCCTTATTTTTATTGTGATCTGTTGTGGATTACTATGGAAAAAGTGGGTATAGTCTCCCCATGTGGCTTATTAGACCCTCTCCACTAGTCATCAACCTATGTCGTACGGGGAGGCACGCTTGAGGTCATGTGATGAACCAGCACAGATCACTAGTTTAGTGGCTTCTGGGTTGGGGACGTTACAAAAAATATACACATCGCGTTGAGGAGGTGGTAGTCCACAGGTCCACGAACGTCGTAACCACTTTTTTTAATGTGTGAAAAGGGTAATAAAGAAAATGATGTATTATATTTATATAAATTGATTTATTTCACTAATGTCATATATATTTAATTTATATATTATATTTTTATTAAAAACATAATTAATAAATTTCACTTAAAGTGTGAACGTATGACATTTCTTTGAGGAGGCAGTAGTCCACACATCCACAAATGATGTTATCATATTCCCACAAAATGGAAAGCATAAAGGTATGTGTTTATAAAAATTACATAAGTAATAATAAATCATAAATATCATAAATATATCATATAAAAATACTATGTCCATAATAATTCCTATCTATGATGGGTGGAAAAGGAAAAAAAACGAACAACATCGTTTTTCAAGGTGGTAGTCCATCGTACACACAAACAACAATTTAATTACCCATTTGATGGAAGTACGAGTAGGTGTAGGTGTCACGAACTGAATCTGATCACCATAAAAACCGCAACCCGACCCATCCCGCAACAAGACCCGAAAATCATTCTTGATCCCCACAGGCTGGCACAAGTTCCTGGGTATCATAAAATGATAATTCAGAACAATTTACCCAAGTTTATAAACTTAAAACAACAAAAGAATCCAATAAAACAAATCTGGATTTTCCAAACCAAACAATCTTTTACAAAAATTCAGAAATGAATTACATATTTTAAAACTACTCAACAAGAATATAACAAAGTTGCATAATCAAAAAGGAAACAGCCTAAGAACCCTCATGGAAAGGGGAATCGCCGTCAAGCCATCTCTACAAGACTTCACCACCAAGGACCTGCAAGAAACTCGAACCACTAGAACTAAAAAAATTGTACGGAATCTGGGAAAATAAAAATTAACAAGTATACTTACATCCAAGATTGTAAGTAGGGTGTGATCAAATTCCCAATAGGATAACACCACCAAGAGATTCCATGAGATAAACATTCAACGATGAAAATCATGCAAGTTTTCCAAAACATGTAATTTCTTGTTACAATTTCTAAAAGATGCAACTTAAAAAACCAGTTTTCAAGTGGTATAATTTAAAGAATCAAAACTTTTCAAATAAATTCCAAAGCTAATTAATTTTTCAGCCAAATATATTGTATGTCGACGATAACTATAAAGGATCTAATGAGCACAAGCGATAAGAAATAACCCCTAGGCACTAGCTCGTTGTGGGTCCCAGGTACCTCATATCTCGGTGAGAATAACCATTCCAAATATATGTTCTCATGCACAAGCCACTAGTAGGGAACATACCCATAACCTAGTGGTCCCAAATCATCATCATCATAGTTTAGTTAGAGTTGTTAGCCACGATATTTCTAAGTGAAACTGAGGCCAAACCCCACGGATTCACTAGCATACTAGTACACGTCCACCCACCTAGATTCCCAGGTTATCCCTTTGTTCTCAAACAAGTTCAACAAGTCAAGAAATATAATTTTCACATGAAAATGTCATTTCTATATCAAAAATTCACCAAACATCCCACATGTATACCACACAAGTCACAAAAGTATACTTTTCATTCAAATTGATTTTGAAATCCGACTCACACCAAAATAGCCCACAACACTTATCACATTTCTTTAACACTTCCAAAATTCCTTTAAAAAAAATTTATAAACCATTCCAAGATATTATAACTCGCATAACAGAACACTCAAATATCATATAATACCACTTTAATCAACAAAATTCATTTTTCACAACACACTAACACAAAACAGCCCACAACCATGTTTTGCAGCTCTCTTTGCATTTACTTAAACATTTCAGCACTTTATAAAACATTCTAAAAAAATATTTGAAATCTTAAATAAGCACGTTACCTTTCAAAAACTCATATTATGTGAACACCCCCCCCCCCCCAAACAGTAAATATACACCCTTTTACCCACATTGTTTAACCAAACAAAACATTCACAATTTTCCTAAAACAAACTCAAGGGGTGTAACTATGTATTGCATACAAAACCCATTTCAAAACCCCCATTTAGGAACAAAACTATACCAATTCCAATAAAAAAACATAATTGGAAGCCCTATATACATTTATAAAACCACATTCAAGTGTTTTAAAATAACCTTGAATAATACCACATAAGATACAAATTGAAACACACATTTTCATAAAATGCTCTCAAGAAGTATATCAATGTTTTACACATCAAACCTATTCAAAAACCTTATTTTTAGGACCAAATGACACTAATAAATTACCAAACCTGAATTGTCAGGCCAAAGAAGATTTAGTAAACCAATTCCATAGGTTATAAAATACACCAAAATAATATCCCATGAGTTACACATGAAAACACCCAATTTCATGTTAAAAAGAAACTATAAAATATAACACGTAAACAAATCAATCATAAACAGTTTTTGCACCGCACCCAACATATTAAGAATATGAAAAATGATTAAATACAGCAATCTAACTCATCAATAATTTTTTACACATGGAACCACCTACCTTTTGAGTCAAAACCCTTTAATCTTGGTGCGGAACCTCAACAGCACCTCTGATGCACCACAAGGAAGTGAAAACGAACCCTAAACCATAATATTTCACTAACAATAACACAAATAAAACCCTAGGTATGAACCCTAACTTCTATAAACTCTATAAATTTATGAAATAGGGTGGAAACCCTAAGGAGAAGGAAGGAATTGAAGAGAGAAACACTTACCCAAAACAATCTAGAAGAAAACGACCCAAAATCCACCAGAATATGAAATTTAAAACTGCTAAAAATTTAAGGTAGATGTGAAAAAGGATTAGGATATCATGTAGGAATTGCAATGGTGGAAAAAGATTAAAAATAGAAGGAGTTATGAAAGGATAAATTTTCCTCTTCAAATCTGGGAGATTTGTGAAATCTAGATAAGTTTCGCCCAATTTTGCAATTATATTGAGCTCCAAATTGGTAGAGGAAAAAATTTTGCAGGACTTAGGTAAGTGGGATCGGTTGGGAGTGGGGATCACCGAAATAATTAAAAATATAATGAGTTATTAAATATTTAAAATTTATTTTTAATGCAGGAAATGGGCTTTCGGGCAGGCCCAATCCCTTAAATAAAAACTAAAATCGACCATAATTATAGATTTCTAAATGGTCCAAATTAATTTTTTGGTGTTCATAGGTTAGAGGATGATAATTAGGAATGGGAATGGATAAAAAATGTTGACAAATGAAGGAGTTATAATGGAATAAAAATTTATTTTTAAATCTGGAATTGTGCTCACGGTTTGGCCTAATTCATGAAAACTCACCCATTCCTCTATAAAAACATGGGAAACCCCCAAAACAAATCGTGAATGGAAATTAAATGAAATTTACCTTTACATTATGTCATGTATGTGACAATTATCCCCACCAATAAAACCTTTTGTCCCCAAAAAGCCACAACAAGGCCAAAACAATGACCAAACCCTACTGAGAAACCAAGAGGTACTCCTTTGCCAGGTTTCACCCCCATAGGCCAAAACACCTCCAATGATCAATTAAAGAAGGATTAATCTCACAACCCAAACTTACAGCACATTCCTGAAATGTTCAATAACATTCATACTTTATCCCAAAATAATACTCCTCAAACACTATCCGAACAAGACTCAAGCAATTCACCCAAACGAACAACAACAAAGAACAATTTTACACTTACCTTCTCAATCCAAGACCAAGGACAAATCTGAGTTACTAGTATGGGGAGACAAAAATAGGGATCCCCACTATAAGAGACAACTCAAAATTTCCTGAGACAGAATCAAGACACTAACTAGGGGAGGCCCGAATGGACTCCCAGTATAAGGGGGTAGACTCCCATTAGACATTTCCAAAATAACACACATGAGACTCATTGTGGCTATCCCCACCAAAAGAGCATACCATATTAACAACCAGAATGGGCAGGCACAGAAACACCCCAAAATTTAAAAAGGTGGGTCAGTCGCACGGTTAGTCTGTATGGTTTGGGAAACCATGAAATAACCTTGGGGATCATTCTTTCTCTATGGTTTCTTAGCACATCACCACTACTAATCGTGCGCAAACTATTTGCTCAACAATGATGACACCAGAGGTTTGAAATATTCCCATATTTAATGCTGAGGATAGTACATTGTACAAGGGTTTAAATGACCCTGGGATTTCCCCGAACTGTGATCCATCTTCTCTCTGAGACCTATGGATGGGGCTCAACAATTGAAGCATCTTCGACCTCACAGTTAGGCTTTGTAAACCCCCTAAATGAGAATCCATCCTTCGGTGCAACCAATAGCTACACCGAAATCCCTAATAAGTTTTCCAATACATAACACATTCCAAAATCAAGTTTCCCAAACTTGATATTTCACTGAAACAAGGGATTATAATATGCACACACATCACACCTTGTTTGTTTGGTTGAGAAACAATAGAAGTAAATAACACCTATACTCACCTTCCTCTAAAATGGAATGTTTTTATGTTTTTTCAAGGAAGACATTATCCCAACATAATAGAGACTCTCATATTATTGTATAACTTTCACCTTTACGGTCAATTGAGCACATGACATCACAAGGCATCATCGAACATGACCATTACGACTGATATAAACAATGAATGGTGAGGAACCTTATTCAACATCACCAAACAACATAAAATTCTATAAATTTCCCACATTATCCTATCGAGACCATATTTCCCACACTGGTAGTTTAATATGAACTCATGATTCAAAGAAACTGTGAAGAACCCAGTGGCCCTCTTAGACACCCTCAAGACACTCATCCACACTAACAACCCCAGACCACTTCCTCCTTCGACGAATCAAGTAGAATAATAAAATAAGGCCTCTTTAGACCTTCAACAGGAACTCTTCTATTATAAGAGGATTAGGAAAACCAATAAAGGCAATAGTGTAGACTCAATCTATAGAGTTCGAAAAACAATATTCATTATATTGATCAACTGGAGGATTTTACAATGGAGAAATAATCTAGGTTTCACTTCAGTCATGAACTAACCCTTAATGGGGCGTAACTTATCCAATGATTGAACCTAAGGACCCAACCAAGATGGTCCAATGGTCAGGACACACCACAAACCAGATCCAAACACATGAAGGGAACCACTGTAAAGGCTTCCCAAAACAGTTCTCAAAAGAGACCACTAATTGGCCCTTCAACACAACTTACCGACCAAACACAATCCCAAAACACAGTTCAAACAGGAGGGGTTCTTGGACTCAAAACATCCCACAACATCAACATTTTAAAAAACAAAAAATACACACCATCCCAAACTATTTATCAAGAAATCAGATTTTTCCTTTAAAATCATCTTTTTAAAAACAAACAGTTCAGTGGTTAGTGTATCCACCAATGGAACCTCATGGGTCTCACACATGCATGTTTCTATTCCACACCAGGCACCCTCCTCATATCCATCCCAAAACTCATCCAGTCATTCCATTAACCATCCATCATCCCATATAATCCCATGCATGTGGTCACTCACAAAAATACCAAATGTAAATACAAAAACTCATTCCATTTTTCAAAACCAAACCAATCAACCAATACTTCCTTTTTCTCTAGACCACTAACAATGAAATCAAACCCAAATTGCCGCTTTAAAAAAATTTACAAAGGAACAGTCATTCCAATGAACACTCACTTTCAAGTTATTCACATCAATTTCAAAACATCACATCCCATTAAAACACCTTTCAATAGTTTAGAAAACTCTATTGGAAACACATTTTCAAAACGAACCTTTACATAGTTCATGCTTCCAAAAGAGGTGCAAACACACCATTTTCCATTCCAATAAATTTTAAAAATTCAGTTCTCCATTTTAAAAAATCAAACCATTCCCACTTTATTATATAATCACTTCAAAAAAACTTTACACTTCTTAAAATTAAGTAACTTTAAAGCCAAATTTCCATGATTTCAACACAAAAGAACACAAGGCAGTGTGAGAGGAAACTAATTTCAGTGGGTGACTTGGACATATGGTTGGCAGAAATATTCCAATATCTTCACCATCATAGAGAGGGTTCTAGGGAAATATCCCTGGCTACACATGGCTTTCTAGACCCTACGATCTCACCCATACCATTAACACAACTCTCTTTTCATTTCCACTAATCATCATCAAACCAAGAAAACCAAAGGACTCAAAAAAGTCTTGAATTCCCCTAGCGACTTGAATCCCATCATGAGGTGTGGTGGTCAGCCACACTAATCCTAACTAGAATACCAAGTCACGAAAATCCTAGCTCCAGAATATCCCGACTGTTCCCAAAATAATATGACCTAAAGAGAGCGAACCTCCTCCAATACCATTGGTTCACGAAACGAATCTGGTCTCCATCAAAACCGGAACCCGACCTAGCCTGTAACAAGTCCAAAATGTAATTACCAATCCCCATGGTCTGGAACAAGTTCCCGGGTATCATAAAATGAGAATTGGGTATGATTTTCCTGAGTTTATAAACTTAAAATAACAAAAGAATCCAATAAAATGAATCTGGATTTTTCAAACCAAACAATCTTTTAAAAAAATTCAGAATTGAATTACATATTTTAAAACAACACAAAAAGACTATAAAAAGTTACAAAACCAAAAGTAAATATCCTAATAACCCTCATGTCAAGGGGCACCAACCTCAAACCATCTTCACAAGACATTACCACCAAGGACCTGCTAGAAACCCGAACCACTGGAACTAAAACAATTGTACCCAACTTGCGACAAAAAAAATAACCAAGTATACATACACCCAAGGGTGTAAGTAGGGTGTGAGATAATTCCTAGTAGGATACCACCACCAAGAGATTCCCTACGATAAACATTCAAGGACTAAAAGCATGCTAGTTTTCAAAAACATGTAATTTCTAGTTACAATTTCTAAAAGATGCAACTTAAAAAATCAGTTTTCAAGTGTGCTAAATTAAAGAATAAACACTTTCAAAATAAATGCCAAATAAACTGAATTTTTCATCCAAATATAGCATATGACAATGGTAAGTATAAAGGATCTAATGAGCACAATAAATAGGAAATAACCCCTAGGCGCTAGCTCATTGTGGGTCCTAGGTACCTCGTATCTTGGTGAGAATAACCATCACAAATATATGTTCTCATGCACGATCCACTAGTAGGAAACATACCCATAACCTAGTGGACCCCAATCATCATCATCACAGTTTATTTAGAGTTGTTAGTATCAGTCTTGCTAAGTGAAACTGAGGCCAAACCCCATGGATTAACTAGCATACTAGTACACGTCCACCCACCTAGATACCCGGATCTTCCCTTTGTGCTCAAACAAGTTCAACAAGTCAATAAATATAATTTTCACATGAAAATATCTTTTCCATATAAAAAATTCACCAAAAATCCCCCATGTATACCACACAAGTCACAAAATTCCACTTTTCATTCAAATTGATTTTGAAATCTGACTCACACAAAAATAGCCCACAACACTTATCACATTTCTTTAACACTTCCACAACTCCTTTAAAAAAATATTATAAACCATTCCAAGACATTATAACTCACATAACAGCCCACTCAAATATCATATAATACCTCTTTCATCATCAAAATTCATTTTTCACAACACACGCACACAAAATACCCCACAACTATGTTTTGCAGCTCTATTTCCATTTTCTAAAACATTTCAGCACTTTATAAAACATTCTAAAAAAATATTTGACATATTATATAGCCACCTTACCTTTCAAAAACCCATATTAGGTGAACATTCCCCCCCCCCCCCGAAAAAATTACATATACACCCTTTTACACACTCTGTTTAACCAAACAAAACATTCACATTTTTCATAAATCAAACTCAAGGGGTGTAACTATGTCTTGCACACAAAACCCATTTCAAAACCCTAATTTAAGACCAAAACCATACCAATTACAATACAAAACTGAATTGTAAGCCCTAGATACATTTATCAAACCACATTAAATTATTATAAAATAACCCTGAATAATACCACATAAGATACAAATGAAAACACACATTTTCATAAAATGCTCTCAAAAAGTATAACAATGTTTTACCCATCAAACCTATTCAAAAAACTTCTTTTTAGGACCACATGACACTAATACATTACCAAAACTAAATTTTCAGGACAAAAAATATTTAGTAATCTAATTACATAAGTTATAAAATACCCCAAAATAATACCCCATGAGTTACACATTAAAACACCAAATTTCAAGTTAAAAAACAACTATAAAATTTAACACTTCACCAAATCAATCATAAACCGTTTTTGCACCACAACCAACATATGTGGAATATGAAAAATGAGTAAATACAGCAAGATAACTCATAAATAATTGTTTACACATGAAACCACCTACCTTTTGAGTCCAAACCCTTGAATCTTTGTGTGGAACCTCAACCGCACGTCCGCCGCACCACAAGGAATTGAAAACAAACCCAAAACCATGCGATTTCACCAAAAATACCACAAATAAAACCCTAAGTATTAACCCTAACTTTGGTACACTCTATGAATTTATTAAATAGGGAGGAAACCCTAAAGAGAAGGAAGGAATTAAAGAGAGAAACACTTACCCAAAACAATCTTGAAGAAAACAACTCAAATTCCACCAAAACCAGAATTTTAAAATAGCAATAAATTTAAGGTAGTTTCGAAAAATTATGAGGAGATCATGTAGAAAATATAATGGGGGAAAAGAGTAAAAATATAAGGAGTTATGAAATGATCAATTTACCTCTTCAAATCTAGGTGATTTGTGAAATCCAGAGAAGTTTCACCCCATTTCGTGATTCTATTGAGCTCTAAATTGAGGGAGGATCGAATTTGGGTGCGCCTTAGGTAAGTGGTCTTGTGTGGGAGTTGGAATCACCGAAAAAAAATAAAAATAGAATGCTTTATTAAAGTTTAAAATTTATTTTTAATGGAAGAAATGGGATTTCGGGTAGGCCCAGTACCTTAAATAAAAACTAAAATCCACCATAATTATATATTTCTAAATTGTCCAAATTAATTTTGTGGTGTTCATAGGTTAGGGGATGAGTAGTAAAAATTTGAATGGATGAAAATTTTGAAAAATGAAGGAGTTATAAAGGAATAAAAATTTATTTTTAAATCATGAATTGGGCTCACGGTTTGGCCCAATTCATGAAAACTCACTCATTCCTCTATAAAAGCTTGGGAAACCCCCAAAAAAGCTGAAAGGAAATTAAATGAAATTTACCTTTATAATAGGTCATGTATGTAAAAATTCTCCCCACCAATAAAACGTTTTGTCCCTAGAAATCCACAGTGAGGCCAAAAAAACTACCAAACCCTACATTGAAACCAAGAGGTACTCCTTTTCCAGGTTTCACCCCCAAAGGACAAAAATCCTCCAATGATCAATTAAGGAAGGATTAATCTCACAACCCAAACTTACACCACTTTCCTAAAATGATCAATCACATTCACACTTTATCCCAAAATATTACTCCTCAAACAGTATTCGAACAAGACTCAAGCAATTAACCCAAATGAACAACAACAACGAACAATGTTACACTTACCTTGACAATCCAAGACCAAGGAAAAATCTGAGTTAATAGTATGGGGAGACACAAAAGGCCTCCCCACCAAAAGAGAAAACTCAAAATTTCTTGAGACAGAATTAGTACAGTAACTGGGGGAGGCCCGAACGGACTCCCCGTACAAGGGGGTAGACTCTCATTAGACATTTCCAAAATAACACACATGAGACTCATAGTGGGTATCCCCATCATATGAGCATACCATATTAACAACCACTCTGGGAAGGCACAGAAAGACCCCAAATTTTAAAAAGGTGGGTCAGTCACATGGTTAGTCTACCTGGTTTGGGAAACCATGAAATAACCATGGGGATCATTCTTTCAGCATGGCTTCCTAGCACATGACCACTACTAATTGTGCCCAAACTATTTTCTCAACCATGAAGATGCCAGAGGTTTGAACTATTCCCATCATTAATGTTGAGGATAGGACATTGTACAATGGTTTATACAACCCAGGGATTTCCCTGGACAATTAGCCAACTTCTCTCTGAGACCTATGGCTGGAGCTCAATGATTGAAGCATCTTCGGCCTCACAGTTAGGCTTTGTAAACCCTCTAATCGATAATTATTCCTTCGGTGCAACCAAAAACTACACCACAATCCCTGATAAGATTTCCAGGACATAACACATTCCAAACATACTTTATGAAAAACTGATATTTCATAGAAACAAGGGATTAAAAGATGCACACACTTCACACCATGTTTGTTCGGTTGAGAAACAATAGAATTAAAGAACATATATACTCACCTTCCTCTAAAATGGAAAATTTTAAAGCTTTTCCAAGGGAGACATTCTCCCAACATAACAGAGACTCTCAGATGATTGCACGACTTTCACCTTTACGGTCAATCGAGCACATGACATTACAAGGCATCACCGAACATGACCACTACTACTGATACAAATAATTCATGGAGAGTGACCTAATACCACATACCCAAACAACACACAATTATAGAAAGTGCCAAAAATATCCTATCGTGACCATATTTCTTACACTGGTGGTTTTACATGAACTCATGCTTCAAAGAAACTATAAAGAACCCAGAGGCCCTCTTAAAGACCATAGAGACACTCATCCACACTAACAAATCCAGACCACTTCCACCTTCGACGAATCAAGTAGCTTAATAAACTAATGCCTCCTTCAACCATCCACACGCACACTACTTATATAATAGGATTAGAAAAACCAAGAAAAGAAATGGTGTACACTCAATATATAGAGCTCGAAAAAAAATGATTTCTTATATTGATCAACTAGAGGATTTTCCAATGGAGAAACAATCTAGGTTTCATTTGAGTCATGAACTAACCCTTAATGGGGTGTGCCTTATCCAACGATTGAACCTAAGGACCCAACCAAGGTGGTCCATTGGTCAAGAAACACCACAAAACAGATCCAAACACATTAAGGGAACCATTTTAAAGGCATCCCAAAACATTTTTCAGAAGAGACCACTAACCGGCCCTTCAACACAGCTTACCGACCAAACACAATCCCAAAACACAGTTCAAATAGGAGGGGTTCTTGGACTCAAAACATCCAACAACATCAACATTTTCAAAAACACAAAATACACACCATCCTAAACTAGTCATCAAGACATCAAGTTTTTCCTTTAAAATCGTCTTTTAAAAAACAAACGGCTCAATGGTTATCTTATCCACCAATGGTACCCCATGGGTCTCACACATTCATGTTTTTGTTATACACCGGGCACCCTCCTCATATCCATCCCAAAACTCATCAAATAATTCCATTAACCATATATCATCTCATATAACCTCATGTATGTGGTCGCTCAAGAAAATACTAAATTTTAATACAAAAAACTCATTCCACATTTCAAAACCAAAACAATCAACTAATACATCCTTTTTCTCAAGACTGCTAACCACGAAATCGAACCCAAATTACCACATTAAAAAAACATTTCAGAAAGGTACAATCATTCCAATGAAAACTCACTTTCAATTTATTCACATCAATTGAAAAACATCTCATCCCATTAAAACACCTTTCAATAGTTTATAAAACTCTATTGGAAACACATTTTCCAAACCAACCTTGACATAGTTCGTTCTTCCAAAAGAGGTGCAGACACACCAATTTTCATTCCAATACAATTATGAAAATTCAATTCTATATTTTCAAAAATCTATCCATTCCCACTTTATTAGATTATAATTTCACAAAAACATTACACTTCTTAAAACAACGTAACTTTAAAACCAAATTTTGAAGATTTCAAAACAAAAGAACACAAGGCAATGCAGGAGGAAACTAGTTTCAGTGGGTGACTTGGAAATATGGTGGGAAGTCATATTCCAGTCACTTCACCATCATAGAGAGTGTTCTAGGGAAATATCCCTGGTTGTACATTGCTTTCCAGACCCTGCGAGATTACTGAGACCATTAACCCAACTCTCTTTTCATTTTCATTGATCATCATCAAACCAAGAAAACCAAAGGACTCGGAAAAGTCTCAACTTCCCATGGCGACTTGAATCCCATCATGAGGTGTGGTGATCATACAAACTACTCCTAACTAGTATTCCAAGTCTCGAAAATCCTAACTCCAGAATATCATGACTGTTCCCCAAATAATATGACCCAATGAGAGCGAACCTCCTCTGATACCATTTTGTCAAGAACTGAATCTGGTCTCCATCATAACTGGCACCCAAACAGGCCCACAACATGGCCCGAAGGGCATTCCCAATCCCCAAGGTCTGGAAAAAGTTCCCAAGTATCATAAAATGAGAATTGGGAACGATTTTCCCAAGTTTATAAAATTGAAACCACAAAAGATTCCAATAAAACTAATCTGGATTTTTCAAACCAAACAATGTTTTACAAAAATTTAGAACTAAATTACATATTTTAAAACAACTCAACAAGACTATAACAAAGTTAAAAACAAAAATGAAACATCCTATGAACCCTCTTGGAAAGGGGGGCCTCCCTCAAGCCATCTCCACAAGACTTCACCACCATGGACCTGTTAGAAACCCAAACCACTGGAACTAAAAAAATTGTACCCAACCTGCGACAACAAAAATAACCAAGTCTACTTACACCCAAGTGTGTAAGTAGGGTGTGATCCAATTACCAATAGGATACCACCACCAAGATATTCCATGCAATGAACATTCATGGATGAAAAGCATGAAAGTTTTCAAAAACATATAGTTTCTAGTTACAATTTCTAAAAGATGCAACTTAAAAAAATCAGTTTTCAAGTTGGATAATTTAAAGAATAAACACGTTAAAAATAAATACCATATCTACTGAATTTTTCAACCAAATATACCATATGAAGACGGTAAGTATAAAGGATCTAATGAGCATAATCAATAGGAAATAACCACTAGGCACTAGCTTATTGTGGGTCCTGGGTACCTTGTATCTCGATGAGAATAACCATCACAAATATTCGTTCACATGCATGAGACACTAGTATGGAACATACCCATAACCTAGTGGTACCCAATCATCATCATAATAGTTTAGTAAGAGTTGTTAGCATCAATCTTTCTAAGTGAAACTGAGCCCAAACCCCATGGATTCACTAGCATACTAGTACACGTCCTCCCACCTAGATACTCGGGTTTTCCCTTTCTACTCAAACTTGTTAAAAAAGTCAAGAAATATATTTTTCACATGAAAATATCATTTACATATCATAAATTCACCAAAAATCCCACATATATACCACACAAGTCACAAAAGTCCACTTTTCAATTAAATTGATTTTGAAATCAGACTCACACCAAAATAGCCCACAACACTTATCACATTTCATTAACACTTCCTCAAATCCTTTAAAATATTTTTATAAACCATTTGAAGACATTATAACTCACATAACATCCCACTCAAATATAATATAATACATCTTTCATCAACAAAATTCATTTTTCACAACACACTCACACAAAATAGCCCACAACCATGTTTTTCAGCTCTCTTTCCATTTTCTAAAACATTTCAGCACTTTATAAAACATTCTAAAAAATATTTGACATCTTAAATAACCACCTTACCTTTTAAAAACCCATATTAGTTGAACATTCCCCCCAAACAGTACATATACACCCTTTTACCCACTTTTTTAACCAAACAAAACATTCACAATTTTCATAAAACAAACTCAAGGGGTGTAACTATGTCTTGGACACGAAACCCATTTCAAAACCCCTATTTAAGACCAAAAACATACCAATTCCTATCAAAAACATAATTTTCATCCCTAGATACATTTATAGAACCACATTAAAGTGTTATAAAATAACCTCGAATAATACCACATAAGATACAAATGAAAACACACATTTTCATAAAATTCTCTCAAGAAGTATAATAATGTTTTACACATCAAACCTATTCAAAAACCTTATTTTTAGGACCACATGACACTAATATATTAACGAACCTGAATTATCATCCCAAAAAATATTTAGTAAAACAATTCCATAAGTTATAAAATACACCCAAATAATACCCCATGAGTTACACATGAAAACACCCAATTTCAAGTTGAAAAGGAACTATAAAATTTAACACTTTACCGAATCAATGATAAATAGTTTTTTCACCACACCCAACATATGAGGAATATGAAAAATGAGTAAATACAACAATATAACTCATCAAAAATTGTTTACACATGTAACCACCTACCTTTTGAGTCAAAACCCTTGAATCTTGGTGTGGAACCTCAACCACACCTCCGTCGCACCATAAGGAAGTGAAAATGAACCCTAAACCATAACATTACACCAAAAATATCCCAAATAAAACCCAAGGTATGAACCCTGACTTCTGGACACTCTAAAAATTTATGAAAGAGGTAGGAAACCCTAAGGAGGAGGAAGGAATTGAAGAGATAAACACTTACCCAAAACAATCTTTAAGAAAACGAGCCAAAATCTACCAGAATCTGAATTTTAAAACAGCTAAAAATTTAAAAGAGTTTTGAAAAGGGATGATTATATGATGTAGGAACTTGAATGGGGGAAAAGTGTAAAAATAGAATCAGTTATGAAAGGATCAATTTACCTCTTCAAATCTGGGTGATTTGTGAAATCTAGAGAAGTTTCACCCAATTTCACGATTTTATTGAGCACCAAATTGGGGGAGGAGAGAATTGGGGTGCGCCTTAGGTCAGTGCGATCTGGTGGGAGTTTGAATCACCGAAAAAAAATTAAAAATAGAATGAGTTATTAAATATTTAAAAATTATTTTTAAAGTAGGAAATGGGCTTTCGGGCAGGCCCAATCCCTTAAATAAAAACTAAAATCCACCATAATTATATATTTTTAAATGCTCCAAATTAATTTTTTGGAGTACATAGGTCAGGGTATCACAAGTATAAATTGGAATGGATGTAAAATGTTGAAAAATAAAGGAGTTATAAAGGAATAAAAATTTCTTTTTAAATATAGAATTGGGGTCACGGTTTGTCCCAATTCATGAAAATTCACCCATTCCTTCATAAAAGCTTGGGAAACACCCAAAACAAAGCATGAATGGAAAGTATATGATATTTAACTTTACAATATGTCATGTGGGTGAAAATAGTCCTGAAACTTATCATAAAAAACATTATATTTATGATACTTATTTTGTTATATAATCATGTGATAATAATAGTTTATGTGGTTTGGGAAACAAACAAAACAAAAGTGATCGTTGAAAAAAGTTACCTCTTTTAGAGAAAATCTTTTTAATTTTCGCCAATGGAAGTCTTTAGATTGTGTTAAAACCAAATTGAGGATTATAGGATGATAGGAGTTATTTTGTACATTATTTTTCATGGTTGTAACTTTTCAAATGGCATGATAGTTGTTATGAAATGGGGGAGGGTGAGTGCCTTTGTATAGTGAAGGGAGAGGATACACTTTTCATTTTTGAAAATAATTGTGTTCTCCCCACGTTTTTACCTACCAAGAGGCTTACATAACACACAAAATTAGATAAATTATGGGGTGAGTGTGAGATATGGACATAAAATGGTTGTTGGAAAAGTTTATGGTCATTTTGATACATTAAGATTATAGTCTGACACTAAATAATCTTGTTTTTACCTTGATCATTGTAATTAATTTTAATCACTTTCAAAAATATTTTTGGTAACATGAACTAGGTGGAAATTATTAGAAATTATAAATTTCTTTGATTATAAATATGAAATCAATTTTACAAAATTACAATCACGTAATTGGATGAAATTATCTTAAAATTAATCATGTCGACGGGATGACAAAGTGGGTATTTTTCAAATGAATATGTTCAAAATATCCATTTGTTTTTATATCCAATTACAATCTAAAAAAGAAAAAAATTACATAAATTGGATTAATATATTTAAAATAAAACTAATTATACATTTAATCCAATTAAAAATATAATTTAAATATATAAATAAATTATAAAAAATGCAGTTTTCCTTTAAAAATCATTGTTTTCACTATTAATCAAAATATGAAACTTCTCATAAAAATAAAAAAATTCACCAAAAGTTAATTTTTATATTTATATTTTAAAAATTATGTTTATTTTTTCATATAATAATTATAAAATTGTAAACATTTTTTTAAAATAAATTAGCCATTAAATAGAGATAAAACAGTTTCTTTAGGAAAAATAGATCTTTGAAGCATAAAACTAGATTTGTTCTTATCTTATTCCTATAAAACCTATTGGATGAATTTCAAAACATTTCATAGATAGGTGTAAAAATAAAATATTTATTCATATTCATTCTCATCAAAACAACTACTAGGAGATAACTACCATATAAAAAATAATTTTAATAGTATATTACTTGTAAGTATAACTCAGTATTGCATGAAACACAATATTTCAAAGAAACTCATTGTTGCATGTCATGTAAGCTATTGGACATAAATTACATTTTATTTTAAAATTAAGATCTAATTCATTATTATTAGTAAGCAAGAAAAAGACCTATTAAACTATTACCTAGGATGTTACATCCTTCCCCCTTTTGTAAATTAAATCCTCCCATTTTTATTCACTTATCAAATAAGTGAGGATATTTTTACCCCGTAAATGTTTTATATTCTCATTTTTCCTCTTCAACAACATTCTTTTTTCATAAAACTATAACCAATTGAATTACCTTATTCTGAAAAAAATTCTCCCTTTGATCAGGAACTGGAATGGGTTGTTCCTCATAAGAAATACAATCTTTCATCTAAAATACTTCAGTGCTCGTAACATGAGATGAATATGGTACATACTTCCTTAACATTGAAACATGAAATATGTTTTGTGTATCGGATAAATAGGGAGGTAAATCTAGTTAGTAATAAACTATTCCAACATTCCATAGGATTTCATATGGTGTATTGAATTACGGTCTCATCTTCCACTTCTTATGAAAACACATCACTCTTTTCCATGGAGAAACTTTTATAAATACATGATCACCTACATCAAAATAAACATCTTTCCTTTAGTTATCCATATAGATTTTCTTCCTATTTTGAGTTGTAATCTTGTTTCACTGAATCATCTAAACATTCTCTTCTGTTTCCTCTACCAACTTTGGTACCGATCACTTCCTTTCACCAATATCATCCCAAAATTCTAGTGTTCGACACTGCTTTCCATATAATTCCTCAAAAGGTTTCATTTTTATACTAGGATGAAAATTTTTACTCTAAGAAAACTCATCCAAAGAAAGATATTGATCGAAAATTCCATGGTAATCCATTTAGAAAGAACAATTCATATATTCCAAGGTCTGAATCATATTCTCAAAATATCCATTACATTGAGGATGAAAAGTTGTATAAAAATTTAAATTAGTACCCAACACCTTCTAAAGTCTATTCCAAAAATAAGTTGTGATCTTGGGATCACGATCGGATGTAATTGAGAGAGGGAATCTATGTAACTTGAAAATATCTTTTATATACATTTGATAATGAATATCAAAAGATATTATATATTGAATGAGAAAGAAATTTATAAAATTATTTAATTGAACAAAAATAACCCAAATAAAATTATTACCTTGAGAATTACTTGGAAATCCTACCCTAAAATCCATTGATATGTTGTCCCATTTCAACTCTTTCCCTATCAAACATTAAATAATCCAATTTGGTAATTGTATCTCTACTTTAACTTGTTGAAAATTCAAACACTTCATGGTAAATTCAGTAATATCTCTTTTCATTCTATCCCACCAGTAAAACTTCTGAAGCTCTCTATATATCTTAGTGTTTCAGAGATGAATGGAAAATGGAGAACTGTGAGTTTTTGTCAACAACTCTTTCCACAAATGTGATTAATAAGTCACACATAATAATTTTACAAATTATAAAACACAATATTCATCAATATTAAAATCATGAAACATTCCATTATTAATGGATTCTACATTTTATGAAAAGATTGATCCACCTTATGATAAGTCTTGAATATATCTCAAATATTTGACTTCCCTGAAACCTGAAATGAACTAAGGGATGTCCTTGAATCAAAAAATTCTTAGATTAGATTCATCAAATCATTAACTAAAGGTTTACATTCCAAACATAACATCATTAATGTAATATTACTTTTTGGACTCAAATAATTAGACACATTTTTTTCTTTTCCTGGATGCCGATGAATCATGAAATCATAATCCATTATCAATTCCAACCATCCTCTTTGTCTTGTGTTAAACTATTTTTGAGTTAATATATATATATATATCATAATTTTTTTATCAGTATATATTTCACACTTCACTCCATACAAATTATGCCTCTAAATTTTTAATTCAAAAACAATTGATTCTAATTCAAATTTATTTTTAGGGTAATTTAACTCCTGATTTTTCAACTTATGTGAAGAATAAGAAATTACCATGTCATTTTGCATCCAGACATGAGCAAGTAACTTTAATGAAACATTACTATAGATGAAAAAATCATTATTTCTTGAAGGATGGTCCAAAACTGGGGCATTGACCAATCTTCTTTTCAGTTACTAAAAAAAAACATCTCATTCTTCTATTTAGATAAACCTAATTCCCTTCCATGTTAACATAGTTAATGTTCTAAAAACTATGAAAAGTTTTGAAAAACTTTACGAGTAATAACCCGCTAATACAAGAATACTACTTGTCTCAATGACATTGGTAGGTCTTTTCCACTTTTCAACAACATTTTTTAGTTGGGTCAATAATATTCCCGCATTAGAAATAATATTTCCTTTGAATGATAATTCTTTTAGAAAAAGTTCACTCTTAATAAACATTAAATATAGCTTATTTTATTTAAAGGTTTTCAAAACAATCCTTATGTTCCTTTTATTCTCTATGTGAATAATATTATATATCAAAATATCATCTATAAACACGACCACAAACTTATTCAAAATAATGATGGAAGATTCTATTCATAATATTAATAAATACATCAGGTGTTCTAGAAAACCCCAGGGGAATAACTAAAAACTCATAATTCTTATATCTCATTTTAAAGTATATATTTAGAATTTTATCCTCCTTCACCTTCATAAAATGTTACTTAGACCTCATATCAATATTTTAAAAATAGTTAGTTCCATGGATATAATCAAACAAATCATCGATATGAGTAAAATGATAATTTTTCATAACATTGAGGTTATTAAAGGCCCTAAAATCAATGAAATGTCTCATGGAACCATCTTTATTTTTGAAAAATAAAATAGATGAACCCCATGGTGAACTGCTTGCTCAAATAAAACCTTTATCAAGAAATTCTTGCAACTGGTTTTTCAATTCCAAAAGATGTACTTAATAATTTAAATAAGGGGGTTTAGAAATAGCCTTAGCATCAAGCACTAAATCAATATTAAAATCAACTTCCGAATTAGGAACAAAAATAGAAAAATCATTAGGAAAAAATTATATAAATTCATTTACTACTAGTATGTCACTAATCGGAACTGTTTATTTGTTTTCTGCGAAATGAGCTAGATAACATTCCCTACCATCTTTAACATGTTTCTCAAGTTCTTGGTATGTTATCAAAGGTATGAAATCCTTTATTTTAACATTCTTTACTTTACACTCTATTTTAGCATGTTAAACTAAAATCCAATTGATTCCCAAATTGATATCAAACTCTACTATGGTTGGCTCAACAATATTTTCTGGAAATACCATCCCACTAATAAAAATGAGTAGATTCTTATAAATCATTGTTTCTATAATACCCCCACCTCACGTTTTTACCAAAAGTTATATCTTATTTTCATCAGGTGATATTCCCAATTTTCTAGAAAATTTCTCAAAAATGAATGAATGTGAAGATCCAGAATCAAATAGAGTATTGGAAGAATTATAATAAACTAGTAACATTTCTATCACCACTTCATTTGATAGCCCAACATTAACCTTAGTATTAGAAAAATATTTTCACACAGTGTTTTTAATTCATTATTGATGGTCTCCACTCTGTGTAGTAAACATTGGACACACATTAGCATAATGTCCCTACTTATTGCAACTAAAACATCTTACCGCTGAATTTCTATTGATTTTTAGATCATCTTCTTTACAATCACGAGCCATATGACCAAACTTACTACATTGGAAACTCTTCCCATAATTTTAAATACATTCTCTAGAATGAATTTTACCAAACTTCTCACAACATGGTATTTTGGTTTTCATACTTCTAAACTTCTTTGATGAATGATTTCCCATTTCCTAAAAAGTAGACCTGATCTTTTTCATGTTTTCATGGGACACATGATCATTGTAGAACTAAATTTCTACCATCTCATCACATAAAATAAGTTTCTTATAGATCTTGAACCTTTGATAATACAATAACATTTGATATCTATACATTAATCTTTCATAAAACTGATTTATCTTACCATCAACATCTGGAATAAAATTTGGGATATACCTCAAAAGTCGAATGAATTTTTCTTTAAATTTAGACATCGAATCTTCCACCTTTTTCTCAATTCTATGAATTTTTTCCCATAAAAGTAGAAAAACCTTATTAAAATATTTCTCAGGGAATATATTCTTTGATTCTTCCCATTACAATGAATCATTCTCTTCACATTCCATCATATTATTAACCATTTAACACCACTGGTTGGCTTCGACTTCAAAACGATAAATTGCATGAGTACCATTTGGGGAGCTAAACACCCCCATAAAATGGAATGTAATTTATATATCTTTAATACATACTTTTTAATGCATGGATTCAATTGATCCTCTAAATGTTGGTGGATATTACCTCATAAAATTCCCCATTATAGACATGTTTCTCTATAGTAGATCTTTTTTCTCTCCTTCAAGGTCCCCACCATGATTTATAGCTTGTTCCAACTAATCCATAACTATAAAACACTACAAAGTTATAATTCCAACCATCTTGGGATTCTTATTTGGAATGATATTTTCATCCTAGTTCCTTCCCTCTTCATCTTCCCTATTTTTTCTATAGAAAACCATTTTGAACAAATATACTTTAGAAAAATCAACATGGTAATATTCAAATTATATAAAATTTTAACATAAAAATAATGTAAAATCTTATAAGATAATTATCTTAACACTATAATGAAGTATATAATTATTTAAACATTTCCTTTGATACCAGATATAAGGCTTCCGCCTTAAACATTAAAAAATCATGAGTTTTACTCAAGAAATTTCTTTCTCTCACACTGAGTATCTTTTTACGTTTCTAGTTTTAGAGAATTAGGTCATTAATCATACATTAAAAACCATAAAATATAAAGTAAAAACTTTTTAATAGTATCAATTTTCTATAATATAAATTTTTTAACACAAATCATGATAGCTTTTATGAAAATTATTTATGACATTCAATATGACTTATTCCAACCCCTCACTCATTATTAGGTCTTTTGAAAAACATTAAAAATTTGGGATGAGCATAAAAAGATACGTAAGGGATATAAAAATAAGTAAACCATTATTCCATTTATAAAAATTAATACCCATGGAATCTTTATAATAAAGTAATACATTTCACCCCTAAGAAATCGTAAATTATTTCCTTGAAAAATAAGCTCATTGCTTAAAAATTTTGTAATCAAAAGATTGACGTAAAACCCATAGAAATATAGAAAACACGTAAAGGTATTTTTGGATATTATTATACTATTTATACATATAAATTTAATATCATTCAGTCAACTTCCATACATGTCACTATTTAAAATGGAATATCCATACGACCAACAGTCATACCCAATACATTGGAGGGCTATCACGGACATACCCATCATTGGTTTATGATGGAACCACCCATCATTGTTTTTTCATGTGACCACCATTAAAATTTCCAAGTATCATTATAAAATTATAATACATAAAAGAATTCAATTTTCAATATGTTACTCATTATATTTAATTTTCTCTCCTAAGAAACTATTTCGTGTAATTAAAATAATCAATCTATTTCCAAAACCCATTTTCAACAATAAATTTACCCAGAAAGGAAAAGATGATTTTTATTTTATAAAAAATTATTGTTTTAAAATGAATATATAAATTAAATAATATTCACGGTGGAAGAAAATACATTTTCATCATTCATGTTAAAAATAAAACATTCCTTTTGTCGTTTAACAAAACATTCCATATAAAAAATGTAAATTTTTTACTTTTTAATACCTTTAAATGAAAATAAAAAAAAAGAAATAAAATTACTCTTATAATAATTTTATATTAATATGAATAATTATGTAAAATAATATCAAGAATATTGACATGGTCAAAAATATTTTGAAATTAAATCTTTAAACATTCAAAGTGTCTCATACCACATTGAACATTTAAATCGTAAGCCCCATGAAATTATAACATATAACCAAAAAATAAAAAAATACTAATAATTAAATTCATAATAGGATATTTAAAAATTTTAAATATATACACCTCATAAAATAAAGTATGTGTATAACATAAAAATATTCCTTAATGAAAAAAAATTGATATAAAATCCCTTAGCTTGATTATCACTTTTCACGTGTGTATTTATATTCCTAAATAATAAAATAATATTAAATATTTAATTTATTATAACCCTTTTGAAGTTTATAATTTCTTTTATTTCACTTATTACATTATTTTACCAAGATACTTAAACAATTATCTTTAAGTTGGGTGTTTTGACAATATTCGGTTTATGTGCCCAAAATGACTTTGGTATATCAACTATGGTCAAAGGGGTCATCATTAAAATATATCCATAATAATATTCATAACATAATTATAATATTTACACATAAATTATAATTTTAAAACAAATCATGAATTATTTTTATGAAAAATGAACCAATGTTGCATTCATGGAGACTGTAGGCCATTCAAATGTATAAGTAACGTTCCCATTTCTCAGTGATCATTTAGAATATAATGTAAGAAAATTTTATCCTTTAAAATGATAGTTATATCATAAATACCCTTTAATTTATTTATATATAATTATACATATAATTCTTGATCTGTAAATGGAATCACATCATGTCGAGAAGGTGGTAGTCCACACGTCCACAAACGATGTTGTCATTTTTTTAGGGTTTGAAAATTGTAATAAAGAAAATGATATATTATATTTCTAGAATGATAATTATGTAGTGAATATAATATATATTTCATTTATATAATATATATTTTTAATCCCAACCTTAATGCATTCCATGTAAAGTGTGAACATATCACATCGCATTGAGGAGGTGGTTATCCACATGTCCACAAACGACATTATCGTATTCCCAAAAAATAGAAAGCATGAAGGTGTGTGTATATAGAAATTCCATAAGTATGAAAAAATATTTAATATCATATATATATCATAAAAAAATAGTGTCTCTGTAAAGACCTGTAAAATTAAAGGGAAATTTTTTCTTAATTTTCTTTGGAATTTTAAAGAGCGCGGTTTCTGACGGCACCTGATTCTGAGGCCCGGAGTGCCCGGAATCAATTTCTGAAGTTTGGCTCGGGTACGTTCAGTGAACGAACAAGCGGAAATTTCTAACTTTTGAACCGGTTCCCAGAATCGAATTCCGAGGGCACCGATGAACTCGCAGCGCCGATATTCGCTTAAGGAGATCTTTTCTGAGGTTGCGTTTTATGCGGGTTGAGAGTTAGTTTTTGGGAATTTAAAATGAAGATAAATAAAATGTGGAAACACATTTTATTTTTTATCCAAGTTGGTTATAACCTCCCAAAGGGAGTTAGGGGTGGGACCCACATCCACTTAACCTCCCTTGAGAGCATTAAGTGTGGTGGGGCCCACACGAACCCTAACACTTCATCTTCCCTTTAAAATCCCTATAACTCCTCTTTAATTAATCTTGAAAACTTGGGTTATTTATTGAGTTGAGTTGTTTTAATTTCAAACTTTTGAAATTCAAGTTGTTTAATTGTGTAAATAAAATAAGCTTTAAGCTTATTTTATTTTGGTTGGTATCCTTTTCCACCTTGAGAGGATTTGGGAAGTTCTCTCCATCTTCTTCAACCTTGACGAAGAACACGAAGAACACTTAAGCTCCGACGAAGAACATCGCTTCTCTTATTCGTAGCCGGTGTGTTTCCGAAGATCGACGACGCCGCATCTTTGATCTTCTTCCCATTTCAACGAAAGGAGACGCCGTTTCCTCCTCAGACTTTCTCCGTCAGCTTACAAAGCTTCTCCAGTGACGTACCTCTTCGGACGCACCTCGACGTCAACAGAAACGACATTCGGTTTCCACGATGCCCGACCTCCGCGACGCTTGTCTTCCGCGGTTTGTTGACGTGCTCCGCACTTGAAACCGAGGTAGGGGTTTATTTTATTCCTTTGTTCATGATTTATACCCGTGATTATTTCTTCGTGAAATTTTTCCAATTGTTAGAAAATAACGCGAGGGGGCCGGACCGCATGAACATGGCCGACCCTCCTCCTTTTTCATGTTGATTCGGTTGTGGATTGAAACGGGTGTGGCGCGGTGTCGTCGCACCGCGCAGGATCATATGGCAAGAAACGCGCGGTGCCGTCGCGCCGCGTCGTAAAATAATGCAAGGACGCGACATCGTCGCGCCGCGTCGAAGAAAGTCGGAGACACCGCGACCGGAGAGGGGCCGCGGCGGTAGGGCGCGATGCCTTCGCGCCGTGCCGGACAACGAAGGTCGCGGCCGGTTCCGGGCCGCGGCGGAACGAGAAGACCGGCGGCCAGCCGGGCCGCCGGTGTCGGAAGCCGGAAGGGGACCGGCCTTTGCTGGTCCCGTTGAGGAAGAACCGGTCGGCCAGGTCGGTCCGGCTGGAAGGGAGGAAAACCGGGGGGAATTAATTCCCCCGGCCAGCAAATAAAAGGCCCTCCATAATGAGGGGGGGCCGGTTTCACAAAGGAGGGGGGGCAGGCGCCCCCCGTTCCAATCAGCTCGGCCTTCGGCCGAACCGGCGCGCCTGGCCGTTCCGCCGGGCCAGGCCGGGTCGGGCCGCGCCGGGCCGGGCCACGCTGGGCCGGGTCGACCCTTTCCGGGGCGGGTCGACCCGGTTCGGGCCAACCGGGGGTCTCGGGCCGGGACGGCCCGGGCCCGAAACCCCCGTTACCGAACGGTTTGGATTCAAATGCCCATAACTCGGGCTACGGACCTCCAAACGATGCGCCGTCAGTGGAGATGCGATCCTTGGATCGAGACGGTCATTTCAGTATATTTCAATCAAGGTTTCGGAATACTTTGAGTTCGGCCGGGTTGGTTCGTACGCGAAACCAACCGGGCCCTCGGAGCGGAAACACTCATATCTTGAGCTACGGACGTCCGATTGACGTGTCGTCAGTTTTGTTGAGTTCCTCTTAGTGAGAAGGATCTTTTGGCATACTCTGCCCAAGGTTTGGATGTAGGTGGAGTACGGTCGGGTTGGTTTTTCCTTAAAAACCAACCGGGCCCCTAGGACGAAAAGACCAATAACTCTCAGACCGGGCGTCTGATTGACGCGCCGTCTATTGCGTTGAGTTCCTGTTGACGATACGGAACTTTTGGATACATCAACTCTGGACTTTGTGACAGGTTGATGTATCAGCCTCTCGGCTCATGGAGCGGACCCTCCCGAATGAGCTTACTATGTGCGGGAACCCTAGAGCTGGTTGCGACTGCTACTGTGACTGCGACGACGACTGTGCAGAAATCCTTAGTGGATTCGACGATGACGACTACAGCACTCAGTGATCCTGTGTGGATCAGCACTACCAATCCTATGTGGGTCCGATCCTGTGTGGGTCTGCGCTCAGCGGTCCTGTGTGAACCATCACCTACAGATCCTGTGTGGGTCCGATCCTGTGTGGGTCTTTGCGGGGGTTAGTACCTATCGATCCTTTGTGGGTCCGACGACTTAGATGGATCAGTGATCATCTTTATCATCTTTCGAAGAAGTATACCTGTGTGAGCTGAATCCTGTTGCTTTCCTGTGTGGATTGTGTTGTGCTATCCTGTGTGGATTTCATTTTGCTTTCCTGTGTGGAATACGTATACTTTCCTGTGTGGACTGAGTTGTACTTGGGCTCGGAGGTTGGAGCGTATTGGAATTGATGACTTAGGTATATGTATGGGAATATACCTAAGCAGTGTCGGTTGTTACTTCATGATTGTATCTTTCCTTTGTGGTTTATCCTTTGTGGATTTTGGGAGACCTTCAGGGGTCTCGGGGTCCCTACTGAGTAGCTTATACTCACCCCTGCACGGGCTATGCCCGCACTACGTTGTGTTGGTTGCAAACGACGGACAGCGTTGATCGTGGTTGAGACTTACTGAGCAGGATGGTACCTGGAGGTGGACCACTAGGTGGGACGTGCTCGGAGCGGACGGCGGGACCCGAGGAGCAGTGGAGCTATCTGTACCCACCCTTCAGGTGGGATTTCTAGTGGACAGCTCGGTGTAGCGGCTTTTACTTTACAGTTGATGTTTTCCCTTTCTAGTTGTACTTTACTTTCAGTTTGGGTTTGTATACTGGCCCATTTACTTTTCCGCACTACAGTTGTACTCTGTTTTTACTTAGTGTTTACTTTTTCGCTTTCTTACTCTGTAGTGCTTGTTTACTTTACAAATGCAATGCCTTCCCTTTTTACCGGGATTTACGCCTTGGTGCTAGTCGCCAGCCCCTGGCCTATGGAAGGCGGGCTTGGGGTAGTCACGGCACGGGCCCCAAGGGCGGGTCGTGACAAATTGGTATCAGATGAGTTCGGTTCTACCGCGAACTCTGATCTTTTCTATGTGAAGCAATAGTGTTTAGCGTATTGAGTGTGGTTATCAGTCCAGGGAGTCCAGTGTTGGTACGGCGGCCGACATATCCGTACACCAGGACCCTAACTTCTGATTTCCGACTTAATGCACGAAAACATTGATTGCGTTTGTGTTTCAAGTTTTCTTTGTGATTACTTTGTATCAGCTCACCAGGTATACTGTTCTGACCGTGGCACACCTGTTTCATTTTCAGGATGGCCCCACGATGGCAGCCAGCTAGGGTTCCGAGAGTCGAGCGTGACGACAGCCCACCGAGCGACGAGGCCTCGGTGCAGGGCCCTTTGTCAGCAGTGGCACCGGCGGTAGCACTACCCGCCGAGCCACCGATGCTTCCAGCACCAGCCGCTGACGATGCACGTCGCCTTGGAGCTCTGCACGAGTTCCAGCGCCAGCGACCGCCTAGGTTCCATGGGGAGATGGACCCCCAGGCAGCAGAGGACTGGATGGAGGCAGTGGTACGAGTTTTTTGGCTAGTGAGGACACCTGCAAACCTCATGGTGATCCTCGCTGCGAGCCTACTGCACGCAGCAACAGGACGATGGTGGAGCTTGATGCTCCAGGTGCACTATGAGGCATATCTTCTATGGACGTACTTTGAGAGCCTCTTCCGCTCGGATTTCGTCCCAGCCACCCTTCGTGCGGTGCGCATTTAGGAGCTTCTTCAGCTGCGGCAGGGTAGCATGACGGTCGCTCAGTACTCGGCGAGATTTACCGATCTCTCGCGCTACTCGACTGACATGGTACGGGACCCATTATTCTGGGCCCGGACCTTCGAACAGGGATTGAGACACGAGATCAGGGCATCGCTGATCTCCCTCAGCATTCCGACTCAGACGGGAGTACTGGAGCGGGCCCTTTTGATCGAGAGCTTCCTTGCTGAGTCTACACCAGCGCCGAGACCCACCGCAGGGCGGCACGTGGCAGAGTCTTCTGCGGCAGGCAGTCGACGGATGACTCAGGGGTCCAGGCAGACCAGACCTTTAGGCAGACGACCTCAGGACACTGGCTCAGCAGTGCGGGGCACACAGCGAGGAGCCAGTCTTTCGAGAGGCAGACAGTGCTACTCGTGCGGCGGGCAGGGCCACATGGCTCATGATTGCCCGACCTTCCATGCCGAGGAGCAGCAGACGGTTGAGGGACCACCAAGGCAGAGGCAGAGGGTCGACCTTGGCGGTCCGCAGGGAGGAGGCGGACGAGGCAGAGGAGTTGGCCGAGCAGTAGGTGGTGGGAAACGCTTTGAGGCTCTACCACCACCACCACCAGGAGGTCCACCCCGACCACAAGGAGCTGGCGGGAAGATACAGGCACAGCTCCAGGCAGCATAGGCCTACAACCACGGCGCGCCCGAGATGATTCGAGGTACTATATGTGTCTATTCCACCCTTGCTGCAGTACTTATAGACACAGGAGTGAGTCACTCTTTCATAGTCTCTGCCTTTGTTCGGAGCTCGGAGATTCCGACAGAGTCGTTGGCTCGATCCTTACGGCTAGAGACTCCTACGGGAGCAGACTCGACGATTACGCACTGGTGTCGGCAGTGTGAGCTTACTCTAGGAGGCGAGAGCTTCGGCTGGGATCTTCTTGTAGCAGCGTCGAGGCCTTACGACGTCATCTTAGACATGGATTGGTTATCTATGGTCCATGCACATATTGACTGTTTTAGGCGCAAGGTGCGATGTTTACGCACCGACGGGAGCAGGTTCACCTTCACCGGCGAGAAGGGAGCCTTCGCAGCACAGGATGGACTTTCGCAGAGGAGAGGACAGCCCATCACTCATCAGTTAGCTTGTCTCATTCTAGGAGTAGTGGACGTGCGGAGTCTTGGTTTTCCTGTAGTGGTGGATCAGTTTGCGGACGTTTTTCCCGATGACGTTCCACGGCTACCTCCTCGTAGAGAGGTAGAATTTTATATTGACCTGTACCCCGGGACGGCTCCGATATCGACTCCAGCATATCGGATGGCCCCCGCCGAGCTTCAAGAGCTACGGGTACAGTTGGAGGACTTGTAGGGCAAGGGGTTCATTCGACCCAGTGTTTCACCCTGGGCTTCCCCGATATTGTTCGCCAAGAAGGCGGACGGGAGCTTGCGACTTTGTGTTGACTATCGTCGCCTGAACCAGGTGATAGTGAGGAAGAAGTATCCGCTACCGAGGATTGATGACCTCTTTGATCAGCTCAAGGGAGCACGGTGGTTCTTGAAGATAGACCTCAGGTCAGGCTATCATCATCTCAGAGTTAGAGACGAGGACGTACAGAAGACGGCCTTCAGATGTCGGTATGGCCACTATGAGTTCTTGGTTATTCCTTTCGGTGTAACCAATGCTCCAGCAGTGTTCATGGCCCTCATGAACAGGATCTTTCAGCCATACCTCGATCGATTTTTCATGGTCTTCATCGACGACATTTTGATTTACTCGACGACTGAGGAGGAGCACACCTACCACTTGCGAGTTGTACTAGACACACTCCGAGAGCACCAGCTTTATGGTAAGCTCTCGAAGTGCCAGTTCTGGATATGTGAGGTCCACTTCTTATGACACGTTATCTCTAAGGCGGGAGTTGCAGTGGATCCTGCGAAGATCGAGGTTGTGTTAGCTTGGGAGCCACCCAGGAGCGTGGCGGAGGTTCGGAGTTTCTTGGGACTAGCTGGATACTACCGTAGATTCGTGCCAGACTTCTCTAGAGTTGCAGCACCACTCTCAGCTTTGACGAAGAAAAGGAAAACCTTCGTGTGGTCAGAAAGATGTCAGCAGAGCTTCCAAGAGCTGAGACAAAGGTTGACCAGCGCACCTATCTTGAGGTTTCCTGAGGAGGGAGTAGGGTACGTAGTTTACTGCGATGCATCAGGCACCGGACTCGGATGTGTCCTGATACAGGAGCGGGCAGTGATCGCCTATGGATCACGTCAGTTGAGGCCGAATGAGCAGAACTATGCTACCCATGACCTAGAGTTAGCAGCAGTGGTCTTTACTCTGAAGACATGGCGACACTACCTGATGGGCGAGCGCTTTTCAGTCTTTTCTGATCATCAGAGTCTTAGGTACATCTTCTCGCAGAAGGACCTGAACCTGAGACAGTGGCAATGGCTCGAGTTCCTATAGGACTATGACTTTGAGATAGTCTATAGTCCTAGGAAGGGGAACGTAGCAGCCGATGCCCTCAGCAGGAGGATGGGCATTCAGCTACTTCAGGAGGCGACGAAGCAGCTAGCCTCTTTGCAGATATCCTTCGTGGATAGAGATGGAGCAGCCTTCCTTCAGTCTCTCACAGTCACCCCTCCACTACTGCAGCGGATCAGAGAGGCACAGCGTGAGGATGCTGACTGTGAGACACGGCATGCACAGATATCCTCGGGACAGGCACCTGATGGTTTCTCCTTTGGAGCAGAGCACGACATCCTTTTCAGAGGACGTACCATGGTACCAGTCGCTTTGCGAGAGGAGGTGCTGAGAGAGTTTCACACTTCTCCTTTGGCGGTACATCCTGGAGTGGAGAAGATGTACCAGGATCTCAGACGACAACACTGGTGGTCGGGCATGAAGAAGGCTATGGCAGAGTTCGTTTCTCGATGCCTCACCTGCCAGCAGGCTTGGTACAGCCCTTGGAGGTCCCAGAGTGGAAGTGGGACGGGATATCTATGGACTTCGTTACTGGACTTCCACGCACTTCCAGAGGTCACGACTCCATCTGGGTGATTGTCGACCGACTCACCAAGTCGGCACACTTCTTACCCATCAGAGAGCAGGGCTCAGTGGAGAGATTGGGACGACTTTACGTTCAGTAGATTGTGCGTCTTCACGGTGTGCAATCATCTATCATCTCCGATAGAGATGCTCGCTTTACTTCCCGGCTTTGGAAGGGATTGCAGGAGGCGTTCGGGATGCAGCTACGTCTGAGCACAGCCTTTCACCCTCAGACGGATGGTCAGACGGAGAGGACCATTCAGACTCTCGAGGACATGCTCCGCGCATGTGTCCTCGACTTTGGTCGTAGCTGGGAGGACCACCTACCCTTGGTGGAGTTTGCATACAACAACAGCTACCACTCCACCATCGGGATGGCACCATACGAGGCGTTGTACGGCCGACCTTGTAGATCTCCTTTGTGCTGTACAGACCCTAGGGAGTCAGCACTTGTGGGACCGGAGATGGTCCAGGCCACGACAGAGAAGGTCCAGGTCATCCAGGAGCGGATGAGGACAGCTCAGAGCCAGCAGAAGTCATACGCTGACAGGAGGCAGAGGCCACTAGAGTTTGAGGATGGCGACCACGTCTTTTTGCAGGTCTCACCTCGACATGGTATACGGATATTTGGCCGAGGCGGCAAGTTATCTTCGCACTTCATCGGACCCTTCCAGGTTCTCAGTAGGATTGGTGAGGTGGCTTATCACCTGGCTCTACCACCTCAGTTGCACCGGGTGCACGACGTCTTCCACGTATCTCAGTTGAGGAGATACGTGCATGACCTGACGCACATCATTGATCATGGGGAGCTTTACATTGACGATGGGGCGACTTTTACGGAGGTCCCGGTGGAGATCGAGGATCGACAGGATCGGGTCCTACGTGGACGGTCGATTCCTCTAGTGCGCATCAGATGGCAGAACGGGAATCTCTAGGAGAGCACTTGGGAGCAGGAGGCTCAGATGCGTGCTCAGTACCCTCATTTGTTTCCCTAGTTTTGATGTATCTTTACGGGGATTTAAATCCCTGAGGTGGGAGTAATGTAAAGACCCGTAAAATTCAAGGGAATTTTTTTTTTAATTTTCTTTGGAATTTTACAAGAGCGCGGTTTCTGACGGCACCTGATTCCGAGGCCCGGAGTGCCCGGAATCAATTTCCGAAGTTTGGCTCGGGTACGTTCAGTGAACGAACAAGCGGAAATTTCTAACTTTTGAACCAGTGCCCGGAATCGAATTCTGAGGGCACCGATGAACTCACAACACCGATATTCGCTTAAGGAGACCTTTTCCGAGGTTGCGTTTTATGCGGGTTGAGAGTTAGTTTTTGGGAATTTAAAATGAAGTTAAATAAAATGTGGAAACACATTTTATTTTTTATCCAAGTTGGTTATAACCTCCCAAAGGGAGTTAGGGGTGGGACCCACATCCACTTAACCTCCCTTGAGAGGATTAAGTGTGGTGGGGCCCACACGAACCCTAACACTTCATCTTCCCTTTAAACTCCCTATAACTCCTCTTTAATTAATCTTGACAACTTGGGTTATTTATTGAGTTGAGTTGTTTTAATTTCAAACTTTTGAAATTCAAGTTGTTTAATTGTGTAAATAAAATAAGCTTTAAGCTTATTTTATTTTGGTTGGTATCCTTTGCCACCTTGAGAGGATTTGGGAAGTTCTATCCATCTTCTTCAAACTTGATGAAGAACACGAAGAACACTTAAGCTCCGACGAAGAACGCCGCTTCTCTTCTTCATAGCCAGTGTGTTTCCGAAGATCGATGACGTCGCATCTTCGATCTTCTTCCCGTGTCAACGAAAGGACACGCCGTTTCCTCCTCGGACTTTCTCCGTCAGCTTACGAAGCTTCTCCAGCGACGTACCTCTTCGGACGCACCTCGACGTCAATGGAAACGACGTTCGGTTTCCACGACGCCCGACCTCCGCGACGCTTGTCTTCCGCGGTTTGTTGACGTGCTCCGCACTTGAAATCGAGGTAGGGGTTTATTTTATTCCTTTGTTCATGATTTATACCCGTGATTATTTCTTCGTGAAATTTGTCCAATTGTTAGCAAATAACGCGAGGGGGCTGGACCGCACGAACACGGCCGACCCTCCTCCTTTTTCGTGTTGATTCTATTGTGGATTGAAATGGGTGTGGCGCGGTGTCATCGCACTGCGCAGGATCATACGGCAAGAAACACGCGGCGCCGTCGCACCGCGTCGTAAAATAATGCAAGGACGCGACACCATCGCGCCGCGTCAAAGAAAGTCGGAGACACCGCGGCCGGAGCGGGGCCACGGCGGAAGGGCGCGATGCCGTCGTTCCATGTCGGACAACGAAGGTCGCGGCCAGTTCCGGTCCACGGCGGAACGAGAAGACCGGCGGCCAGCCGGGCCGCCGGTGTCGGAAGCCGGAAGTGGACCGGCCTTTGCCGGTCCCGTTGAGGAAGAACCGACCGGCCAGGTCGGGCCGGCCGGAAGGGAGGCAAAATGGGGGGAATTAATTCCCCCAGCCAGCAAATAAACAGCCCCCCATAATGAGGGGGGGCCGGTTTCACAAAGGGGGGGGTCAGGCGCCCCCCGTTCCAATCAGCTCGGCCTTCAGCCGAGCTGGCAGCGCGCCCAGCGCGCTGCCTTGCGCCGAACCAGCGCACCTGGCCGATCCGCTAGGCCAGGCCGGGTTGGGCCAGGCCGGGCCGGGTCGACCTTTTCCAGGGCGGGTCGACCCGGTTCGGGCCAACCGGGGGTCTCGGGCCGAGACGGCCCGGGCCCAAAACCCCCGTTACAGAACGGTTCGGATTCAAATGCCCATAACTCGGGCTACGGGCCTCCAAACGACGCGCCATCAGTGGTGATGCGATCCTTGGATCGAGACGGTCGTTTCGGTATATCTCACTCAAGGTTTAGGTATACTTTGAGTTCAGCCGGGTTGGTTCGTACACGAAACCAACCGGGCCCTCGGAGCGGAAACGCTCATATCTTGAGCTACGGACGTCCGATTGACGTGCCGTCAGTTTTTTTGAGTTCCTCTTAGTGAGACGGATCTTTTGGAATACTCCTCCCGAGGTTTGGACGTAGGTGGAGTATGGTCGGGTTGGTTTTTCCTTAAAAACCAACCGGGCCCTTGGGACGAAAAAGCCAATAACTCTCAGACCGGGCGTCCGATTGACGCGCTGTCTGTTGCGTTGAGTTCCTGTTGATGATACGGAACTTTTGGATACATCAACTCTGGACTTTGTGACAGGTTCATGTATCAGCCTCTCAGCTCGTGGAGCGGACCCTCCCGAATGAGCTTGTTGTGTGCGGGAACCCTAGAGCTGGTTGCGACTGCTACTGTGACTGCGACGACGACTGTGCAGAGATCCTTAGTGGATTCGACGACGACGACTACAGCACTCAGTGATCATGTGTGGATCAGTGCTACCGATCATGTGTGGGTCTGATCCTGTGTGGGTCTGCGCTCAGCGGTCCTGTGTGAACCAGCGCCTACAGATCCTGTGTGGGTCCGATCCTGTGTGGGTCTTTGCGGGGGTTAGTACCTATCGATCCTTTGTGGGTCCGACGACTTAGATGGATCAGTGATCATCTCTATTGTCTTTCTAAGAAGTATACCTGTGTGAGCTGAATCCTGTTGCTTTCCTGTGTGGATTGTGTTGTGCTATCCTGTGTGGATTTCATTTTCCTTTCCTATGTGGAATACGTATACTTTCCTGTGTGGACTGAGTTGTACTTGGGCTCGGAGGTTGAAGCGTATTGGAATTGATGACTTAGGTATATGTATGGGCATATACCTAAGCTGTGTCGGTTGTTACTTCGTGATTGTATCTTTCCTTTGTGGTTTATCCTTTGTGGATTTTGGGAGACCTTCAGGGGTCTCGGGGTCCCTACAGAGTAGCTTATACTCACCCATGCACGGGCTATGCCCGCACTACGTTGTGTTGGTTGCAGACGACGGACAGCGTTGATCGTGGTTGAGGCTTACTGAGCAGGACGGTACCTGGAGGTAGACCACTGGGCGAGACGCGCTCGGAGCGGACGGCGGGACCCGAGGAGCAGTGGAGCTATCTGTACCCACCCTTCAAGTGGGATTTCCAGTGGATAGCTCGGTGTAGCAGCTTTTACTTTACAGTTGTTGTTTTCCCTTTCGAGTTGTACTTTACTTTCAGTTTGGGTTTGTATACTGGCCCATTTACTTTTCCGCACTCCAGTTGTACTCTGTTTTTACTTAGTGTTTACTTTTCCGATTGCTTACTCTGTGGTGCTTGTTTACTTTAAAAAGGCAATGCCTTCCCTTTTTACCTAGATTTACGCCTAGGTGCTAGTCGTCAGCCCCTGGCCTATGGAAGGCGGGCTTGGGGTAGTCACAGCACGGGCCCCGAGGGCAGGTCGTGACAAATTGGTATCAGAGGAGTTCAGTTCTACCGCGAACTCTGATCTTTTCTATGTGAAGCAATAGTGTTTAGTGTATTGAGTGTGGTTATCAGTCCAGGGAGTCCAATGTTGGTGCGGCGGCCGACGTATCCGTACACCAGGACTCTGACTTCTGATTTCCGACTTAATGCACGAAAACATTGATTGTGTGTGTGTTTCAAGTTTTCTTTGTGATTACTTTGTATCAGCTCACCAGGTATACTGTTCTGACCGTGGCGCACCTGTTTCGTTTTCAGGATGACCCCATGATGGCAGCCAGCTAGGGTTCCGAGAGTCGAGCGTGACGACAGCCCACCGAGCGACGAGGCCTCGGTGCAGGGCCCTTTGTTAACAGTGGCACCGGCGGTAGCACTACCCGCCGAGCCACCGATGCTTCCAGCACCAGCCGCTGACGATTCACGTCGCCTTGGAGCTCTGCACGAGTTCCAGCACCAGCGACTGCCTAGGTTCCATGGGGAGACAGACCCCCAGGCAGTAGAGGACTGGCTGGAGGCAGTGGTACGAGTTTTTAGGCTAGTGAGGACACCTTCAGACCTCATGGTGATCCTCGCTGTGAGCCTACTGCACGCAGCAGCAGGACGATGGTGGATCTTGATGCTCCAGGTGCACGATGAGGCATATCTTCTATGGACGGACTTTGAGAGCCTCTTCCGCTCGGAGTTCGTCTCAGCCACCCTTCGTGCGGTGCGCATTCAGGAGCTTCTTCAGCTGCGGCAGGACAGCATGACTGTCGCTCAGTACTAGGCGAGATTTACCGATCTCTCGCGCTACTCGACTGACATGGTACGGGACCCATTATTCCGGGTCCGGACCTTCGAGCAGGGATTGAGACACGAGATCAGGTCATCGCTGAACTCCCTCAGCATTCCGACTCAAACGAGAGTACTGGAGCGAGCCCTTTTGATTGAGAGCTTCCTTGCTGAGTCTACACCAGCGCCGAGACCCACCGCAGGGCGGCACGTGGAAGAGTCTTCTGCGGCAGGCAGTCGACGGATGACTCAGGGTTCCAGGCAGACCAGACCTTTAGGAAGACGACCTCAGGACACTGGCTCAGCAGTGCGGGGCACACAGCGCAGATCCAGTCTTTCGAGAGGTAGACAGTGCTACTCGTGCGGCGGGCAGGGCCACATGGCTCGTGATTGCCAGACCCGTCGTGCCGAGGAGCAGCAGACGGTTGAGGGACCACCGAGGCAGAGGCAGAGGGTCGACCGTGGCGGTCCACAGGGAGGAGGCGGATGAGACAGAGGAGCTGGCCGAGCAGTAGGTGGTGGGTGACGCTTTGAGGCTCTACCACCACCACTACCAGGAGGTCCACCCCGACCACAGGGAGCTGGAGGGCAGAGACAGGCATAGCTCCAGGAAGCAGAGGCCTATGACCACGGCGCGCCCGAGATGATTCGAGGTACTATATGTGTCTATTCCACCCTTGCTGCAGTACTTATAGACACAGGATTGAGTCACTCTTTCATAGCCGCTGCCCTTTTTCGGAGCTCGGAGATTTCGACAGAGCCGTTGGCTCGATCCTTACGGCTAGAGACTCCTACGGGAGCAGACTCGACGATTACGCACGGGTGCCGGCAGTGTGAGATTACTCTAGGAGGCAAGAGCTTCGTCTAGGATCTTCTTGTAGCAGCGTCGAGGCCTTACGACATCATCTTAGGCATGGATTGGTTATCTATGGTCCATGCACATATTGACTGTTTTAGGCGCAAGGTGCGATGTGTACGCACCGACGGGAGCAGGTTCACCTTCACCGGCGAGAAGGGAGCCTTTGCAGCACAGGATGGACTTCCGCATAGGAGAGGACAGCCCATCACTCATCAGTTGTCTAGTCTCATCCTAGGAGCATTGGACGTGAAAAGTCTTGGTTTTCCTGCAGTGGTGGATCAGTTTGCGGACGTTTTTCCCGATGACATTCCAGGGCTACCTCCTCGTAGAGAGGTAGACTTTTATATTGACTTGTACCCCAGGATAGCTCCGATATCGACTCCAGCATATCGGATGTCCCCCGCCGAGCTTCGAGAGATACGGGTACAGTTGGAGGACTTGCAGGGCAAGGGGTTTATTCGACCCAGTGTTTCACCCTGGGCTTCCCCGATATTGTTCGCCAAGAAGGCGGACGGGAGCTTGCGACTTTGTGTTGACTATCGTCGCCTGAACCAGGTGACAGTGAGGAACAAGTATCCACTACCGAGGATTGATGACCTCTTTGATCAGCTCAAGGGAGCACGGTGGTTCTCGAAGATAGACCTCAGGTCAGGCTATCATCATCTCAGAGTTAGAGACAAGGACGTACAGAAGACGGCCTTCAGATGTCGGTATGGCCACTATGAGTTCTTGGTTATGCCTTTCGGTGTAACCAATTCTCCAGCAGTGTTCATGGCCCTCATGAACAGGATCTTTCATCTGTACCTCGATTCATTTGTCGTGGTCTTCATCGACGACATTTTGATTTACTCGACGACTGAGGAGGAGCACGCCTACCACTTGCGAGTTGTACTAGACACACTCCGAGAGCACCAGCTTTATGGTAAGATCTCGAAGTGCCAGTTCTGGATACGTAAGGTCCACTTCTTGGGACACGTTATCTCTGAGGCGGGATTTGCATTGGATCCTACGAAGATCGAGGCTGTGTTAGCTTGGGAGCCACCCAGGAGCGTGAAGGAGGTTCGGAGTTTCTTGGGACTAGTTGGATACTACCGGAGATTCGTGCCAGACTTATCTAGAGTTGCGGCACCACTCTCAGATTTGACGAAGAAGGGTAAACCCTTCATGTGGTCAGACAGATGTCATCAGAGCTTCCAGGAGCTGAGACAGAGGTTGAACAGTGCACCTATCTTAAGGTTTCCTAAGGAGGGAGTAGGGTACGTAGTTTACTGCGATGCATCAGGGACCGGACTTGGATGTGTCCTGATGAAGGAGCGGGCAGTGATCGCCTATGGATCACGTCAGTTGAGGCCGCATGAGCAGAACTACGCTACCCATGACCTAGAGTTAGCAGCAGTGGTCTTTGCTCTGAAGACATGGCGACACTACCTGATGGGCGAGCGCTTTACAGTCTTTTCTGATCATCAGAGTCTCAGGTACATCTTCTCTGCAGAAGGACCTGAACCTGAGACAGCGGCGATGGCTCGAGTTCCTCCAGGACTATGACTTTGAGATAGTCTATACTCCTGGGAAGGGAAACGTAGTAGCCGATGCCATCAGCAGGAGGATGGGCATTCAGCTACTTGAGGAGGCGATGGATCAGCTAGCCTCTTTGAAGATATCCTTCATGGATAGAGATGGAGTAGTCTTCCTTCAGTCTCTCACAGTCACCCCTCCACTGCTGCAGCAGATCAGAGAGTCACAGCGTGAGGACGCTGACTGTGAGACACGGCGTGCACAGATATCCTCGGGACAGGCACCTGATGGTTTCTCCCTTGGAGCAGAGCACGACATCCTTTTCAGAGGACGTACCATGGTACCAGTCGCTTTGCGAGAGGAGGTGCTGAGAGAGTTTCACACTTCTCCTTTGGCGGTACATCCTGGAGTGGCAAAGATGTACCAGGATCTCAGACGACAACACTGGTGGCCGGGCATGAAGAAGGCTATGGCAGAGTTCGTTTCTCGATGCCTCACCTGCCAGCAGGTGAAGGCAGAGCATCAGGTACCAGCAGGCTTGGTACAGCCCTTGGAGGTCTCGGAGTGGAAGTGGGATGGGATATCTATAGACTTCGTGACTGGACTTCCACGCACTTCCAGAGGTCACGACTCCATCTGGGTGATTGTCAACCGACTCACCAAGTCGGCACACTTCTTACCCATCAGCAGGGCTCAGTGGAGAGCTTGGGATGACTTTACGTTTAGAAGATTGTGCAGCTTCACAGTGTGCCATCATCTATCATCTCTGATAGAGATGCTCGCTTTACTTCCCGGCTTTGGAAGGGATTGCAGGAGGCGTTCGGGACGAAGCTATGTCTGAGAACAGCCTTTCACCCTCAGACGGATGGTCAGACGGAGAGAACCATTCAGACTCTCGAGGACATGCTCCGTGCATGTGTCTTTGACTTTGGTCGTAGCTGGGAGGACCACCTACCCTTGGTGGAGTTTGCATACAACAACAGCTACCACTCCACCATCGGGATGACACCATACGAGGCGTTGTACGTCTGACCTTGTAGATATCCTTTGTGCTGGACAGACCCTGGGGAGTTAACACTTGTGGGACCGGAGATGGTCCAGGCCATGACAGAGAAGGTCTAGGTCATCCAGGAGCGGATGAGGACAGCTCAGAGCCGGCAGAATTCATACGCTGACAGGAGGCGGAGGCCACTAGAGTTCAAGGATGGTGACCACGTCATCTTGCGGGTCTCACCTCGACGTGGTATACGGAGATTTGGCCGAGGCGGCAAGTTATCTCCGTGCTTCATCGGACCCTTCCAGGTTCTCAGCAGGATTGGTGAGGTGGCTTATCACCTGGCTCTACCACCTCAGTTGCACCGGGTGCACGACGTCTTCCACGTATCTCAGCTGAGGAGATACGTGCACGACCCGACGCACATCATTGATCATGGGGAGCTTGACGTTGACGATGGGGCGACTTTTACGGAGGTCCCGGTGGAGATCGAGGATCGACAGGAGCGGGTCCTATGTGGATGGTCGATTCCTCTAGTGCGCATCAGATGGAAGCATGGGAATCTCCAGGAGAGCACTTGGGAGCGGGAGGCTCAGATGCGTGCTCAGTACCCTCATTTGTTTCCCTAGTTTTGATGTATCTTTACGGGGACGTAAAGCCCTAAGGTGGGAGTAATGTAAAGACCTGTAAAATTCAAGGGAAATTTTTTCTTAATTTTATTTGGAATTTTACAAGAGCGCGGTTTCTAACGGCACCTGATTCCGAGGCCCGGAGTGCCCGTAATCAATTTCCGAAGTTTGGCTTGGGTACGTTCAGTGAACGAACAAGCGGGAATTTCTAACTTTTGAACCGGTGCCCGGAATCGAATTCAGAGGGCACTGATAAACTCGCAGCGCCGATATTCTCTTAAGGAGACCTTTTCCGAGGTTGCGTTTTATGCGGGTTGAGAGTTAGTTTTGGGGAATTTAAAATGAAGTTAAATAAAATGTGGAAACACATTTTATTTTTTATCCAAGTTTGTTATAACCTCCCAAAGGGAGTTAGGGGTGGGACCCACATCCACTTAACCTCCCTTGAGAGGATTAAGTGTGGTGGGGCCCACACGAACCCTAACACTTCATCTTCCCTTTAAACTCCCTATAACTCCTCTTTAATTAATCTTGATAACTTGGGTTATTTATTGAGTTGAGTTGTTTTAATTTCAAACTTTTGAAATTCAAGTTGTTTAATTGTGTAAATAAAATAAGCTTTAAGCTTATTTTATTTTGGTTGGTATCCTTTACCACCTTGAGAGGATTTGGGAAGTTCTCTCCATCTTCTTCAACCTTGACGAAGAACACAAAGAACACTTAAGCTCCGACGAAGAACGCCGCTTCTCTTCTTCGTAGCCGGTGTGTTTCTGAAGATCGATGACGCCGCATCTTCGATCTTCTTCCCGTGTCAACGAAAGGAGACGCCGTTTCCTCCTAGGACTTTCTCCGTCAGCTTATGAAGCTTCTCCAGCGACGTACCTCTTCGGACGCACCTCGACGTCAACGGAAACGACGTTCGGTTTCCGCGACGCCCGACCTCCGCGACGCTTGTCTTCTGCGGTTTGTTGACGTGCTCCGCACTTGAAACCGAGGTAGGGGTTTATTTTATTCCTTTGTTCATGATTTATACCCGTGATTATTTCTTCGTGAAATTTGTCCAATTGTTAGCAAATAACGCGAGGGGGCCGGACCGCAAGAACACGGACGACCCACCTCCTTTTTCATGTTGATTCTGTTGTGGATTGAAACGGGTGTGGCGTGGTGTCGTCGCACCGCGCAGGATCATACGGCAAGAAACGCGCGGCGCCGTCGTGCCGCGTCGTAAAATAATGCAAGGATGCGACGCCGTCGCGCCGCGTCAAAGAAAGTCGGAGACACCGCGGCCGGAGCGGGGCCGCCGCGGAAGGGCGCGACGTCGTCGCACCGTGCCGGACAACGAAGGTCGCGGCCAGTTCCGGGCCACGGCGGAACGAGAAGACCGGCGGCCAGCAGGGCCGCCGGTGTCGGAAGCCGGAAGGGGACCGGCCTTTTCCGGTCCCGTTGAGGAAGAACCAGCCGGCCAGGTCGGGCCGGTCGGAAGGGAGGAAAACCGGGGGGAATTAATTCGCCCAGCCAGCAAATAAACGGCCCCCCATAATGAGGGGGGCGATTTCACAAACGGGGGGGGGGCAGGCGCCCCCCGTTCCAATTAGCTCGGACTTCAGCCGAGCTGGCAGCGCGCCCAGCGCGTTGCCTTGTGCCGAACTGTCGCGTCGGGCCGATCCGCCAGGCCAGGCCGGGCCGGGCCGGGCCGTGTCGGGCCGGGCGGGCCGGGCCGTGCCAGGCCGTGCCAGGCCGGGCCGGGCCATGCCGGGCCGGGCCGGGCCGGGCCGGGCCGACCCAGTCCGAGGCGGGTCGACCCGGTTCGGGCCAACCGGGGGTCTCGAGCCGGGACGGCCCGGGCCCGAAACCCCCGTTACCGAACGATTTGGATTCAAATGCCCATAACTCGGGCTACGGAACTCCAAACGACGTTCCGTAAGTGGAGATGTGATCCTTGGATCGAGACGGTCGTTTCGGTATATCGCAATCAAGGTTTCAGAATACTTTGAGTTCGGCCGGGTTGGTTCGTACACGAAACCAACCGGGCCCTCGGAGCGGAAATGCTCATATCTTGAGCTACGGATGTCCGATTGACGTGCCGTCAGTTTTGTTGAGTTCCTCTTAGTGAGACAGATCTTTTGGAATACTCCGCCCGAGGTTTGGATGCAGGTGGAGTACGGTCGGGTTGGTTTTTCCTTAAAAACCAACCGGGCCCTGGGACGAAAAAGCCAATAACTCTCAGACCGGGCATCCGATTGACGCGTCATCTGTTGCGTTGAGTTCCTGTTGACGATACAGAACTTTTGGATATATCAACTCTGGAATTTGTGACAAGTTGATGTATCAGCCTCTCGGCTTGTGGAGCGGACCCTCCCGAATGAGCTTGTTGTGTGCGGGAACCCTAGAGCTGGTTGCGACTGCTACTGTGACTGCGACGACGACTGTGCAGAGATCCTTAGTGGATTCGACGACGATGACTACAACACTCAGCGATCCTATGTGGATCAGTGCTACCGATCCTGTGTGGGTCTGCGCTAAGCGGTCCTGTGTGAACCAGCGCCTACAGATCCCGTGTGGATCCGATCCTGTGTGGGTCTTTGCGGGGGTTAGTACCTATCGATCCTTTGTGGGTCCGACGACTTAGATGGATCAGTGATCATCTCTATCGTCTTTCGAAGAAGTATACCTGTGTGAGCTGAATCCTGTTGCTTTCCTGTGTGGATTGTGTTGTGCTATCCTGTGTGGATTTCGTTTTTCTTTCCTATGTGGAATACGTATACTTTCCTATGTGTACTGAGTTGTACTTGGGCTCGGAGGTTGGAGCGTATTGGAATTGATGACTTAGGTATATGTATGGGCATATACCTAAGCAGTGTCGGTTGTTACTTCGTGATTGTATCTTTCCTTTGTGGTTTATCCTTTGTGGATTTTGGGAGACCTTCAGGGGTCTCGGGGTCCCTACTGAGTAGCTTATACTCACCCCTACACGGTCTATGCCCGCACTACGTTGTGTTGGTTGCAGACGACGGACAGCGTTGATCGTAGTTGAGGCTTACTGAGCAGGACGGTACCTGGAGGTGGACCACTGGGCGAGACGTGCTCGGAGCGGACGGCGGTACCCGAGGAGCAGTGGAGCTATCTGTACCCACCCTTCAGGTGGGATTTCCAGTGGACAGCTCGGTGTAGCGGCTTTTACTTTACAGTTGTTGTTTTCCCTTTCGAGTTGTACTTTACTTTCAGTTTGGGTTTGTATACTAGCCCATTTACTTTTCCGCACTCCAGTTGTACTCTGTTTTTACTTAGTGTTTACTTTTCCGCTTGCTTACTCTGTGGTGCTTGTTTACTTTACAAAGGCAATGCCTTACCTTTTTACAGGGATTTACGCCTTGGTGCTAGTCGCTAGCCCCTGGCCTATGGAAGGTGGGCTTGGGGTAGTCACGGCACGGGCCCCGGGGGCGGGTCGTGACAGTCTCCATTATAATTATCAACCATGATAGGTGGAAAAAGGAAAAAGTATGACATCGTTTCACGAGGTGATAGCTCGTCGTACACACAAACGGTAATTTCATTACTCCTTTGATGGAACTGTGTGTAGGAGTAGGTGTAATGGTTAAAATAAAAACATATAATTATATTTAGGATAATTATTTTTTTATATAATCATGTAATAATATTAAGTTAAGTGGTTTTAGAAATAATTATAACAAAATTGATCATTAAACAATGTTGCCTCTTTTTTGGGTAACTCCTTTTGGTTTACACCAAAGGACTTACTTGGAGTTTCTTCTACCCAATGAATGGATTCTAAGAATATCGGAGGGATTTTGGGAGATTATTTGGGTAGTTTTTGGATGAGAAAAATAAGTTTATAGTTTTGAATAAATAGGGGAGGGTGAGTGATTTTTAATAGTGGAGGGAAAGGACCCACATGGAATTTTTGAAAATAATTGTGTTCTCCCCATGTTTTTTCCTACCATAGAGACCCTTATTTTTCTTAAATATATATTAGATCATTTTAAAGATAAAAAACATGGAAACATTACACAACTAGGATCTAATGGTTTAATTTCTTGGTAAAATTAGGACCAGACATAACATTTACAAAATAAAACATAAACATTTTTTTAATTCCTTATTATATACTTTCTTATTATTCATTTTGTTATCCTTCTTACTCGCATTCCTCTAGGATATACATAAAAATATGAGGTGAGAAAAAATCCCATTAAGAGGATGAATAATAAACAAGAATCATGGGTGATCATAATCATTATCATATATAATATAAGAAAAGGATCGTAATCGTAATCATGAGAGGAATCATTACATAATTTCATGGATTGTGGTAATGCATAAAAATGAAACATCATGTCATAGTGGTCAAATACCACACATTTTTGTGAAAAAATGTAGAATAATGTTCCTAAATATTTCACATTATCTCTTGAGATTCATCAAATTTTCCAAACAATTAGGCATGTATATAATTCTAGATGCACCTATCACATCATAACATTAACATGCACTATATAATTTTGGGTGAATCCATCACATCATAACATTTTCGATATCATGAATGCCACATAGAACGTATATAAATCATTTACGTAAAGAAAACTATGAAAAGGAATGGGTTTAATTTCATAATTCATACATTTGTAAACTTTTTAGATCCAAAAAAAGTGAATAAGATGCTTGGTATCAATCTTTATTGAGGAAGAAACAATAGCATGATCAGTAAAATCTATATTTTTTAAAAAGAAGAGTTATTTTGTGAAAATCATTGAATTTTAAAAAAAACATATTGGAAGTATTTATGTCCCCAAAATTAAATGGGAACTTCATATGAATTTTATTTATAGAAAAATATAGCAACATCCATACTGAAAATGGAGTGAAAGTGTGAAAACCCAAAGAAAGAGAGTTCGGTTCGAGAATCCCCTTACCTTATTTCTGAATTCATTTTTCACTTTAATAACCTATATAATAAAATTAAATTCATTAATTTAAAAATAAAGAACTTTATATACAATATATTTATTCATTATAGGGTTATTAAGTTCATTTATAGTCTTATTTATAATTTATAGAGTTTAATTTCATCATTCGAGAGGGTTCGTTGTCTTTGTTTTCATGATCAGTTCTCTTGTATATGAGTACACAAGTTTTTCTAAAATTGGAATGATTCTCTAGAATTAAAATTATAAATTATTAATGAACTTAAATAGTTTTATTTGGTATTATATTTAATTTATTTATATGGTATGGAGATAAATCATTAGACAAATAGTTAATGAAAATGATTTAATTTATTTAGTGTATTTTTCAACCATCGCGAACTCATTTTTTTCATATTCTATTAAAATATTTGTTCAAGAACATTAGATAACTTTTAAAATGTATAATTAACTCTTATTTACCCATTATTATGGTTTTATATAAAGCCTTAAAGGTGGTAGGGAAAAATGAAATTGCATCCCCCATGGTGACGGTAAATCGACACAACACAGAAAGTATCTTAATTATTAGAATAAAAGGAAAAGGGAATAGGTTAGAAGATGAATTATTCCATTAACATATTAAAATTATAGTATCTAAAATATATTTCAGATAACATTCCTCTTATATTGGTGTATTTGAGGATATAATGAGAAAATAAATTAAATTGAAAGGAAAAAAAGAGGATTTTACCTCTTGTATTTCTCCTCTTTGAGAACCTCCTTAAGGAAAAGGTTTTGGTCTTTATATGAGACCAATGGATCACAAAATTGGGGTATGGTATTGGGAAGATGATTTTTTAGAATTTATAAAAGTATAAAATCTATGAAGTTGTGAGGAGAATGGGTAGTGAGGGTGGTATTTAGAGGGGAGTAGAGAGGTGTTTTCTCATTATTTTATTCATTAGTTTGTTATTTTGGCACAAGGCTATCAATAGATTGAGCCTTATCAATAAATATATGAAAATAATTAAGGATATTTTGATATTATTGTCTTAAATTATCCTTACATCACCTATGAAAAAATAATTAATGTATTTATCTTTTATCACAAATTATCATATTTTATTATCCACCAAAAATTCATGTATTTTAGAAAAATAAAAAAAATTAACCTGGTCATTTTTTCAATGTGTTGAATTAAAAAATTTACATAATTTTATGAGAATAATTTTCTAAATATTAGAAAGTTATTTTTTAAATTAAAATCATCATTTACTTAGAAAATATTGATTTTAAAATTATAACTGATTTTATAACACTTTGAAATTAAGAAAGGTATCATAAAATTATATTATAATCATAAGACCAAAAAATGAGTTTATGATTATACCTTACATAAATAAATTTATTTTTAAATAATTATATTAATTGTAAAATTATAAATAAACATTTATATTATATAGAAATAAAACAATTAATCAATAATTTTTAAAATATTTATTTATTAATTGAATGATATAATTATAGAATATTTTCATTTATAAGATTCCTAATTTTTATTTATATTTTCATATTAGAGTTTCTTATTCTATTGGTAGGTTTACTCTTCCTAATAGTCATAATACTATTCGAAAGGTGATGTTGTTATTCCGTCAGGACAACTTCCTTAATTTCTAGAAATTATTCTTAATTGATTCATTATTTATTTAAAATGTTTTTATTATGTTCTCTAAGTTTTTTATTCTATTTATACAATATGAAATAATTATAAGAAGATAATTTCCATTTATAAAATTTTGGGTTGTTATATTCTTCCCCCCTTATAAATTTCACCCTCAAAATTTTATTTTACATGATATGGTGAAAACAAGTGAGGGTACTTCTCCTTCATCGCTTCCTCTGGTTCTCATGTTTCATTTTCGTACTTATAGTTCCACCATAATACTTTGACTAGTTGAGTAGTCTTTTGTGTATAACATTATCTCTATATTCAATCATCTTTACCAACTTCTCCTCATAAGAGAGATAATTTTCCAATTGTGCCACCTCTAGATTCAGTACATGTGAGGGATCTTGTATGTACTTCCACAAGAGGGATACATAGTGAACATCATGTAATTGATATATAGTTGGTGTAATTTCTAGTTGATAGGCAACAGCTCTGAATCGATCCAGAATATAAAAGAGGATAATGTTTCTAGGAATCATATTTCTTATCATCCAAAATATTATGATCCTCTTACATAGATATATATGGAGGAATACCATGCATTCAACCTTGAACTCTATGTCTCGTAGATAATTGTATGTATAGACCTTCTATCAACTTTGGGCTGCCTTGAAGTGTTGTGGAATGGTTTTTACCTTTTACACCATTCCTTCGACCATTTTATGTCCTAGCAGCTTATGTTAACCGACTTCATCCTTCCATACAATTGTTCTGAATCTTTTCACATAATGGGATTCATAGGGAGCCTCATGGATTATCGAGTGGAAACTATTGTTGTAAGAGAACTCAACTAGAGGCAGATGTTGGTACAATCCTCCCTTTAAGTCCATATAACATTCCCTCAACATGTCTTTTAATTTTTAAATAGTCCTCTCTGATTGGACATCAGTTTGAGGATGATAAACCGTACTAAAGTTCAACATGGTGTTTATAGCATGTTAGAGACTTTTCCAGAACATTGAGGTGAATCTATAATCTTGATCGGATATAATTGATAGTGGTTATCCCTAAAGCCTTACCACTTCTATGATGTATATCTATTCATGTTGATCTAGTAATAATTCTACTTGAATTGTGATAAAGTGTGAAATCATTATATGACAATACACAACAACCCATATAGAATTTTTTCCTTTGGATTTCTTCAAAAGTCTGGTGAAGAATTCCATTGTGATTTTTTCCATCTCCCTATACTTTTTTATTTCACCCTTCACTTGCAGACATACCAGGAACATTGATATATAAGAAAAAATATCCTTCTTTATATTTTCTCACCTGTAATTCCCTCGGAGATCTCAATTCATATTTGTACTCTCTGGGAGAATAGAGAAGGATAAGCTATGGTCATCATTGAGAATATCATTATTTATATATGGATTATATGGTACACATAATCGAGACCCAAATCATAAAATTCCTTCCACTTCAATTTTAACCTCTAAAGATTTACTCTTTCTCACAGTTTCTACCTTCTTCTGAATTTCCAAATCATTTAGTTAAGAATCCTTTATTTTATCCATGAGGGATGATTTTACAATAATTTTAGAAAGGATCGATGTTATTCCTTCTTTAATTATTCACATGTCCATCCTTTTCATATCTAATAGGATTTGATCCTTCTCAATTCTTGTAATTGATAATATTTTAGGATCCCCTCTACTTAGATAATCTTCCAATTTATTCACTTTACCTAGATGGTAGTGGATTAAGAAGTCATAATCCTTGATGAGATCTAACCATCTTCACTGGCACATTTTAAACTCTTTATTTTTGAAAATTTATTTAATGATATTATGATCAGTAGATATTTGACACTTCTCCCCATAGAGATAATTTTATTGTATTTTCACTACAAATATCATAGCTTCCAACTCCATATCATGTGTGGGATAGTTATGCCCATGAATTTTCAACTATCTTAAGGAGTATACTATAAATTTATCAATTTTCATCAGTGCATAGCCTAACTCGTATTGGAGACATCGTTGTATACTATAAAGAGTTACCCACTTTTTGGGAGTGTGAGTATTTTAGTGGTGATAAGCCTATCTTTTATCTCTATGAAGCAGTCTTCACATTCAATGGCCAAGGAAAAAAATTCCCTTCTAAGTCACCTTGTTTAGTGTGATTGAAAATCATGAGAAGTTCTTCACAAATCACAGGTAATACACAATCAGATAAAGGAAACTACATATCTCCATTATGGATGTTGTCCTGGGCCACTATTCAATTTCCATTGTCTTAGAAGAGTCCACAGATATTCATTTGTTGGTGATAACATATCCCTCAAATGATACTTCCCACATCCAGAACACACATTTACTATAATTTTTATAAAGAGTATTCCTTTTCAAAGTCCTTATAATAGATTTCAAATTCTCCCCATGTTCCTCCTTGCTCTTGGATTATATCATAATATCGTTGATAAAGACTACCACAAATTTTTCAAGGTGATATCTAGTGACTCTATTCATTAAGTCCATAAATATTGTTGAAGAATTAGTGATTCTAAAAGGATTTACTATGAACTCATAGTGTCTATACCTTGTTCAAAATGAAGTCTTAGGAATATATTACTTCCTCACCTTTAATTGTTGATCTCTCGACCAATGGCCCACTATAGGGAAACATCTGGCCCTACACAGTTGATCGAACAAGTCATCTATGCATGGAAGGGGATACTTTTTATTTATCCTGATTTTTTTAAGCTTAAGATAACCAATGCAGTTGTACATTGATCCATCCTTCTTCTTGACAAAGAGGATAGGTGCACCCCATAGTGAAGCACTTGAGCATATAAAATCCTTTTCCAGATTCTCGTGTAACTGCTTCTTTAGATCGTCCAACTAAATGGTGTCTATTCTACAAGATTTTTTTGATATAGAAATACATCCATGAATAAGATCAATTGAGAACTCAACTTCTCGTTCAAGAGGAATACTAGAAAATTCTTTGAGGAATGCATCAGTATAGTCACTCCCAGTGGCCATTTCTTCGATCATGAGTATATCCTGTGTCTCAAACATTTGAGCCAGATATGCTTCATCATAAGTCAATAATATCTACACTTGAGACGATGGATCCATAGAACATTCCACCTCTTCATTATACATCTATAGAATTGGAGGATGCTTCGAGGTGTGAGGAATGAACTCTATTTCCTGATAGTTGATGTTTGGTTTGTATAATGGTAGCCAATCCAAGCCCAAAATAGCATCCAACTCCACTAAAGGAAGTCAGAAAAGATTTTCTGGGTGGTTCAGTCCACAAAAAATAATCTGAGAGGATTTATATACTTAATATGTGACAATTTTCCCCATTTTTTTCCCATAGATTACTCAAAATCCATATTTTGAGGTGGTATTTGAATCATTATACTAAACATTCAACATTTGATAGAATTTTCCTAACCACAATAAAAAAAACATTTACTATTCTTGAATTAATAACCAACATACTTGTCACCACATCATTTTATGGATCCACATTAGTAGTAGGTATTTCATAATCCTTCACATTCTCCATTGGATTTGAGGGATGACGAAATGGATTACCATCGAGGAATCAGGGTTTACTACACTATGTTTCAGAGTTATCTTACTCCCTATAGTGGAAGCATTGGTCTGTGGGGGGTTCTCTCTATTATTCTACCAAATTATTTTGCATCCTCATGTCCCTTCGACATTCATGAGATTGGTGGCCTTATCTCCCACACTTGTAGCATTTCCTAATACCATTAAGTCAGTTCCCATGATGCTTCATACCACATTTTTTCATGTGGGTGGTTGAGTTTTCTTTCCACCTTTTTAATTATATCCTGCACCTTAGAACACCTTCTATCATTTCATATCACTGTAGTCATGGGGCCATTCATAAAACTCCATCAACAGTTTTAGAGCACCTCAAAAAACATCCTCATAACTCCCAATGTCTCGAATTTTGAGAGACTTTCAAAGGTGTTATTTTAAACCACTAAAGAATATATCTATTTTTATATAATTATTTATAAAAAAACATGAAGTGTACCTTGGAATACTTGAGAAATTTTCTTGATAGGTCATGATAGATTCTCCATCCTTTTTCTTCAACTCTATGAATTTTCTATACATTTTTATATGAAGAGTTCGATGGAAATACTTGTTAAGAAACATTAACTTATAGTTTCACCACTCCATCTCTTAAATTTTGTCATTTAACGTGGTGTTATTAATCAACACCCACAATTGTTCATCCTATACAACTAAAGGATAAATTAATAGAGTCACCTTGTCTATATTAGAATAGTGAAGCACAGAAAAGATCTTCTCTATTGAGTTATACCACTATTTCGTGATGAGTGGATTGGAAGATCAACTAAATTTTGGTGTTAATTTCTGTATAAAATACTCAATAGCTAGTCACTCCCTCTTAGGAGAAGGATTGTGTCTCACATTATTCGGGTTATTGTTCATAGCCTAAGAAAGTTGGGTAAGAATTGCCATGAAATTTTGAACTCCATCTCACAAAGTAGTAGGGACGCCATTTGGGAAATCGATGCATCATCCCTCAAATGGTTTGTTGGCCTAGTTTCTCGTAGTTCCCACCATTTTATACAATATAAATTTTTATAACAAAACATAATCCAACATGTCCTGAATAAATAATGTATTCTTTTTTTTCAATCAATTCAAAAGGCATATCATGTTAGATACCTGTGTTTATAATTTTCTAAAACAAATCTTCTTGGGTGCCTACATATACATAGTCTCATACTAATGGTTTTCACTAAGGTTTTATAAATCTAATTACCAAATTAACTAAACCATGATCTGATACCAATAATAGAGACCCTTCTTTTTCTTACATAGTTATTACATCATTTTAATGTCAAAAAAATATAAAACTATTACACAGCCATGATAAAAAAAATTTAGAGTGTTGGTAAAATTAGTACCATACATAAATTTTACATAATATATCATAAAAATTTATTTAATTCCTTCTTATCTAGATTCTTATTGACCCCTGTGTTCTCCTTAGTAAAATTATTCACCTAAGTATATACATCAAAATAAGGGGTGAGGAAAATGACTAGTAAAAATATGAATAAGAGACACGAAACATGGGTGACAATAATCATAATAAAAAATAATATAAGAAATGTATCATCATAATAATCATGAGAGGAAACATTATATAAAATCATGGAATGTTTCAATACAAAAAAAATGAAACATCGTGTCATAGTGGTAAAATACCACAGATAGTTGTGAAAAAAGCTATTATCCTATTCATGCATATTTCACATTACCTCGTGAGATTCATCACATTTACCAATGAATTGGTGAACTATATAATTATAGGAACACCTATCACATAATAACATTTACACGCACTATATAATTATGGGTTCACCCATCACTTCATAACATTTACATTATTGTGCATGCCACATAGAACGTAATCATGGACATAAAGTAGTGCATGGAAAGGAATGGGTTTCATTTCATAAATCATACATTCATAAAAATTTTATCTCCCAAAAAATTGAATAATATTCTTGGTATCAATATTGATTTAATATGAAATAATCTCATGAGAAGTAAAAGATGTTTTTTTAGAAATAAGTGTTCTTTTGAAAAAATATATGTATTTATCATAAAACCATATTAGAAACATTTATATCACAAAAAAAGAAAATGGAAAGAAAAATAAATTATATTTATATAAAAATAAAGGAACAACCATGCTAAAAATGGAGTGAAAGAGAGAAAACCTAACTAAATATAGTTGGGTTTGATAATCCCTTTACATTAGGTATAAATGATTTATTCACATTAATATCCAAGATGATAAAATTAAATTCATTAATTTATAAATAAATAACCTTTTATATTTTAATTTTATTCATTATAATTTTACTAATTTCATTTATGGGATTTTTGATGAGTTATATAGTTCAATTTCATCGTTCGAGACTGTTCATTTCCTTGGTTTTCATGATTGGTTCTCTTGTATATGAGTATAGTAGTTTTTTTATACGGTATTGATTCTACAGAATATAAACTAAATTTTATTAATGAATATACATAAGTTTATTTGGTATATATTACATTTTGTTATAATGTATGAATATAAATTATTAAATAAATAGTTAATGAAAATTATTTAATTTATTTGGAGGATTTTACAACCATCACAAACTCATATCATTTTATTTAATATCATGATTATATATTTGTTAATGAACATTAAATAACATATAATATGTATAATAAAATATTGTTTAACCAAAATTATGGTTTTATAAGAAACCTTTAAGGAGGTAGTGAAAATTGAAAACACGTCATCGACGGTGGCGGTAAGTCGACACACCACGACAAATATTTTAATTTTTAGAATAAAAGGAAAGGGGAAGATATTAGAAGATGAATTATTACATTAAAATAATAAAATTATAGTATATAAAAGGTACTATAGTTATCGTTCCACTTTCATAGGTTTAGGTGAGGATGTTATGAGAAAAGAAATGAAATTTGAAGGAAATTTCAAAGGAAAAGAAATAGGATTTTACCTATTGAATTTCTCATCCTTGAGAACCTCCATAGGGAAATGGTTTTGGTATTTCTATGAGAACAAGGGCTGAATAAAGTATGAGACTCTTGGGTAGAGTATTGGGTAGAATATTTACACATCTCCATGCTTGGAAGGTGTTGTGAGAAGAGTTAGTGAGGGGTGGTATTTATAGGGGAGGAGATGGATGTTTTCTCATCATTTTATTCATCAGTTTATTATTTTGGATCAACAATATGAATGGGATGAGCCTTATAACTACATATATTAAATTAATTAAGGATATTTTGGGATTTTTCAATTACATCAGCCTTACATCTCCTATTACTCAATAATTGATGTATTTAGATTTTATCGTGAATTGTTGTATTTTACAATTCACCAAAAATTAAAGTATTTTAGAAAAATAAAATAAATAACCTAACAATTTTTTGATGTGTAGAATTAAAAAAACTCAATTTTATAAAAATAAATTTATAAATATGAGAAAATTATTTTTTAATTAAAATTATCATTTACTTGGAAAATACAGATTTTAATTCTATAACTGATTTTATAACACTTTAAAAAATTGTCAAAAGGTCTCAGAAAATTATCTTATAATCATAAGAAAACAAAATTTTAGTTTATGATTATAGTTTATAAAAATAAATATTATTTTAATTAATTATATTAATTATAAATTTATAATTAAAAAATTATATTGTATAAAAATACCAATACTTAATCAATACTTGTTAAAATATTTACATACTTATACTATGATATAATTATATCATATTTTTATTTACAATATTCCTAAATTTTATTTATACTTTCATAGATGAGTTTTCAATTCTATTGGATGATTTTCTATTTCTAATGGTCATAATACTATTCCAAATGTCATGTTACTATTCTATTGGGAAATATTGCTTAATTTATATAAATACAACTCATTTCAATCATTAATCATTAAAAAAATTTGTATTGTGTTCTCGAAGTGATTTTATGTGATTTATACAATATGGAATAATTATAAGAAGGGAACCTCGATTGATAAAATTTTGGGTTTTTACACCAAGAGGCTTCCATAACACACAAAATTAAATCTGTGAATGGTTGAGGTTGAAATATGGACAAACAATGGGTGTTGGACTATTATAGATCCATTTTATACCTTATTTCTAAAGTTTAACAACTAAGTAGTCTTGTTTTTACCTTATTCGCTGTGAATTATTTTAATCACATTCCTAAATATTTTATGGTACAAAAATAATTTTATATAATTGTAAATTATAAATTATTCTGATTCAAAATGTAGAAACCAATTTTCCAAATTCTAATGATTGAAGTGGTAGAAATTAATTTAAAATAATTCTCATAGATGGAATGATAATTCCAGTTTTTTAAAATGAATATATTCAAAAACAATTCTAATTTTTTAAATCCTATTTAAATTTGAAAAATATCCCAATGGAAAATATTGGATTAATAGATGTAAAATTTAACTAATTATATATTACAACCTATTAAAACATAATTTAACTATATAAAAAAATAGAAAAAAAAATTGTTTTCAATTAAAAATCATTGTTTTTCATTATTCATCAAAATATGGAAATTATTATAGAAACACCAAAACATATTCCAAAGTTAATTGTGATATTCCAATTTCAAAAATGAAGTTTATTTTCTCATATAAAAATTATAAATATTTCAAAATTTAGTTTTAAAATAAGGGTGCCATTAAAAGGGGATAAAACTCATTTTTTAGAAAAATATACCTTTTATGCCTAAAATTGGATTTATTCTTATCGTATGCCAATAAAATATATTGGATGAATGTCAAAAAAAATGAATAAACATGTGTATAAATAATATAGTCAGTACTTTTCATTCCATCCTATACAATGGATTGGTTATTATTTCCACATTAAAAAATATTTTTAATAGTATATTATTATTTTTCAAAACATAGTCTTGCGTGCAACATAAGATTTCAAATGAACTCATTGTTATTTTTTGTGTATACTATTGGACATAGAATCCATTTTATTGTAAAATTAAACTCTAATTCAAAAATATTAATAAATATAATTAATTATTCTATCATTACCTAGGATATTACATCTATATTCACTACTCTCAAACTATTGATCTTCTTCTATGGGAACATACAAGTTCCAAATGCCTCATTTTTCTTATTATGATATTTTTAATTTTAGTATACATAGATAAACTTCAAGAATATTAATATTAGGTCATCTCCACATTATTCATATTCCTATTTTTATAGTGGTTCATGTTTCTTTCACCTTTGCTTCAAATTCAGGGTTTGGTGCCATTGGATCATATCACATATAGAATAGGCATAGCATAAGATATGTTGCATGAGGAAAATGATGTAAATGAAATCATATCAGATCAGTATTGCACATATTATAAATTATGAATAGTGTAACTAAAACATCATAACACATTGGAAGTATATCGAGGAGGGTCACTAGATTATCACTCACCACTCTAAATAGAACACCGATAAAATCCCTTAGAGATAACCCACTTACCAAGATCACTTTGCCATCATGTGTAGTGGTTATGCCCTAGAATTACACCTGATCTTCATGCCTACATCAACCTGTGTAGGCTATCTACTAATTTCACATTATATCTCATGGATAGTTTCCACCATTCAGATCAACATGCTGTTATATGATGGAGTTGCTACTCAGGTGATGTTCTCACCTTGAGTTGGCCATTTTTTCTAAACTTCCCTTTAAAATTAATTTCCAAACCAATAGGGGTTAAGAAATATAATATTATTTTTCATAGTAATATATTATTATTCAAAACCCTAAGACTCAAAATCATACTCCATTTTAAATTTCCTCGGCATCATCCAAATATACTACCATTTCAAATACAACTTAATAGTAACTCAAATTTATTTTTCCATTATGTCAATTAATCTCCAATAATCCAATTGTGGTGTATTACCAAACAATTTACCAACCAACTTCCATGGATTGCCTTTGATCTAATTAATTATTATAACTAATGTTCTTATTGTCATTCTTAAATTCTTAAGCTAACTTCCAACATATTCTTCATTCCACATTCACATAAAATTCATTAAAATTCTATGTTTATTGAAAAAAAAATTAGATAGAAACACAAATTTATCTCAATAGTAGATTTGATATACCATGTTTTTCTTTTCAGACATAATAAGTCACATTATTTGTGAAAATTTTTGTACCTTTCAACATGAAAAGTATCAAAAAAAAATTAGGTCTTCTCTCCATTACATAAAATGGACTTCCAAATATTTTCCTATACTCTATCACATCTACCAATTTTCTATTATCATCCCCTAAAAAATCATCAAATTAGAAAAAATTGTTATCTTACACATTAAATCGTAATTTAAAAATCATTTCAGAATATAATTGGCATATTTTGGTTAGAAAATAAAATTTCATGGATTTTCTTGTATCACCAAAAAACCAAATAATAATATTAATTAACTAATAATTTACATTTCAAACCCAAATATAATAAACTACACCAAATATTTTAATCATGCTTTGTTAAATCATATAAATATTATATTATCAATATAAATAAGATCCATAATCCTCTATTCATTCTCCATTTTGAAATAAATATTATGATTAACTCTTCTATGTGCGAATTTAAGATTCCTAAAGTATTAATAATCCCTAGAATACCATTATATTAGTATTTTATTTAATACATAATGTCATTTATTCAATCAAAAAACCTTACTCTCATCTTCATCAATGATAAAAATATCTATTTTTTTGAACTTCCACATCAATAAATAAATTAAGGAATATATATATAAAAAAATTTGTAAAACAATGGACATATTTTTCACCACTCTGTACAAGGATAAATATATAATTTATTACCTATACGTGGGGGAAAAATCTCATCCATATCGATTCCTTTAATTTTGGAATAACATTTCTAAACTAGCCATGACCGCTTTCAAATCAATTTTCCTTTTTCATTTATATTGTTTTGCAAAAACCACATGGTTCTAATAAAAAAATTCCCTTGGACCTCAAAATAATCTCTCATGCCATATTTTTTTCAATTACATTAATATCGTTATTTATCACCTTGATCCAACTCTCATCCTCAGCATATTTATCAAAACTATTAATATTTACATGAGATACAGGTGATGTTTGTAAATATAATTCATTCTATTTGATTTAAATAGATCTTTTTTATCACCAATAATGTTTTTATCATTGATTTTGGCATTTTTTTTCTTGACTTCCTAATAGTTGTAGAACTTGTTTCTTCTTTCACATTGTCAGTTCCATCATTAAAATAAAAATTACCCCTTTTCATCCCCTAAAATTCTCAACTCATCAACTCTTTGATCAATAAGTTTCACACTATTTTACTAAAAAAACATGTCATTTTATATAATAATGACATAATGGATTTTAATGTTTTTTATGGTGTTTTAAAAAAATTAGTACATCATACTATTACTAGTATGCCGATGAAGGATTCCTTCATCTTTTTATGATAAAAAAAATCACATGGCACTTATTCTAATTGAAAATAAATAATTTATATTAAAATATTCAATATTAATTCAATTTAGGATTCCTCATATACCATATTTTGTATGGATTCTTTTCTTCCCTCATATAGAATAATTATCTATGTCATGAAAGGGCCTAGATACCCTAGTATGCTAATGACCAAGCTGGCCCAGTCATGACTTCAATAGAATTTTCGATCCCCATGGTTTGGTGAATAGCACCAGATATCCTACAAGAAACACAAGGGGATAATTTTTTCAAAAAATACTGAAATAAAAAAGATACTTCTTAGTATTTTCAACACTCTAAGCTGATAAAATTCTAGAAAAAAATATGAAAAATATGAAAAAAATAGTACATCATCAAATTTCACAACTTTTAGCTAGATAAATATCAAAGAAAAACCCATGTAATAAGTGGATCACATCTTTTCTGATCACCTCCATCACTCTGTATCCCTAGGATAAATAACATCCACCACCTCCAAGTGAAACATTTCCTTTTCTTGGGCCTAGAATAAGATAATATAAAAACACCTAAAGGTAATGGTAGGGTGTGAACTAAACAAACTAGAAGGGTCACCCTATGTTTTACATAATTAATTTCATACCAATTAAACCAATTATTATTTAAATTTAAATAAAATAAGGCATTCCATTATATTTAAATATTTTAAAAAACTGATTTCATAATCAAATATATGAAATATATATCAAAAAAATACTTAAATGAATATTTTATTCATAAAAATAGTATAAAAATAGATTATATGAATAAAAGTGTTCCATAAAGCAATAGTATGTAATCATAAAATCAATCATATCATATTATTGTGTAGTAAGCTATGCAATACATTTTTTTCTGATAAAACAATCCTCACACTACTCAATCAATGATATTATCTCAATGAGTGCACATGTCCTATGACTCGAGACATTGGGACTCAACTCTCCATTATGGAAAATTATACAGTAGTGTGTTTATGTCAGTTTTTTCACCATCAATTTAGTGTTATGGGGTTAGATCATGGAATTATTTTTCTAATTGTCCACTAAATACTAATTACCACATGTGATTTAGTCAATCAATCACTCACTCATGGAAAAATAATTAATTTAAAATCATTTCAAAATATAATTACCCACTATCATTTTTTAACATGCCTTAATCATTTCAAAAACAATTAGTTGGTTTTAATAAATTCATTAATTTCTAAATCATATTTCTATTTAGTCCATTTACCTTAAAATTAATTTTCAAATCAATCCATCAATTTTTATCAAATATTCCTAATATTTTAAATTCCATTAAAGTTGGGGGTTTTCTTATACCTCTATACCTTTTTCAAAAACATCTGTCAATCATCTCATAACCAAGTATTTAAATCATATAAAAATCATTTCAAATTAATCAATAAATTAATGGATTCAATTATAGGGAAAATCATATGGAACCACATACCTTTAATTAGTGATCAAAAAATACCAAAAATGGAAAAACACCTATTAAAAATGAAGGAAAAGTTGTTCAGTGATAAAAACCTATATCAGAAATCATCCAGATCAAATAGAAATTCTATATTAAATCATGAGATCACACCACTATAAATGATGAATATTGAAAGGAATGAGAAAAAAAAAATATAAAATCATCAATGACCAGACACCAAACAGAGAAGTCTATAAGGGATGGATTCAGTCATTACATGTAAGAGGAATCATATGGTTCTTGGGAGGATCAAATCCATAATTCCCATTGAAATCAGTAAAATATCACAATTAAAACAACTAGTCATGTGTAATTTATGTCATAAGTCATGGGTTTACAATGTAAATCCATCAAGTTACATATACTGTGAAAAATTCATCGCCTCAGGTTAAAAATATAACAATCAATGAATTTATAGAGTGAATTATTATTTGATGAAATAAATCATTTTCCCCAATAATATGTTCTCACATCTTCTTTCCAGCAAACAATTTACATCTTCAACTATGGATTCGTGGTGTAAATTATTTTTGTAGTTGGTTCCCAGCAACAGAACCACCCATAAAGTTTCTAATTCAACCCGTACCTAATACAGACCCTTTAAATCCTTTTACACATTTATTCATGAACTCCATTAATTTAAAAAAACACATATCCTTGAACTTTTGGTCATTCTCCATGAAAAATATCTCCATCCTCAAAAGGACTGAAATGAACCCAAACTGAATGGAATCAAAACTATATTTGAGAAGTACCTAAAATGAGGTAACGTGTCATTACACTCGATTTGTAATATAAACTAATGTTAATAACTCTTCTTTCTAAAACATTCTAGGTAGTTCTTTCCCAATAATAATATTTTAATCCGTGTTTTTTATTTTCTAGTTCCTCTTCTAAACTACATCATTTTTTGATGATTTTTTACCACTTAACTTGTGGTATTATCCCATTATTTTTTAGATAATATTCTATATAGATATTGGTAAAATCCAGGCCGTTATTGGTCTATAAATTTATAATTTTCAACCAAAGAACATTCTTTATAAATATTAGATAACATGTAACATAATTAGACACTTAAATCATTTGAGTGATTACCCTAAACTATTCCATCATACATTAATCATCAATGGATAAAACATAGTACTTATTTCTATCAATGGATATTTATGGTATCATCTGTAATAGTCCTTATAATTATTTATGTTATTTTATTTTATTTTCAAACAATTATGTGTGAATATTTCCGAGTTTCATGGAAAATGATGCTTAGAATTGAATGAATAATTCTTTGTAGAAATCAACAAATAAATTTAATGGTTGAGGATTAATTTGGAAGGATTCAATATCATATTATAATGCAAGGATAATTAATGAACTATAACATGTTTTTAATACAGTTTTGAGTTACTAGAAAAGATTATTGTAGTTTTAATTTTAGTTTGAGCATTCATGATTGATAATAAAATTAAAAGTCAAAAAATATACTTGAAATAATTGATATGAGAATTCACATACTGCATAAAATGTTATGCATGGATTAGAGGAAGTATGGAGTTGTTCTTATAATTCCTAAAGATATATGTGATGTTTTAAAGTGTTTTATAAGTCCTTGAGTTTATTGGAGGAGGTTTTGTGCTTGTTTGATGAATTCTGGAATGAATATATTTATTTTTATGAAATACGTATGATATTTGGTTCATGAATAAGATATTTTTGTGATGATACATATGATATTTCATAAATTAACTGATTCATAAAAATATTTTATCGATGCATAAGAAAATTTTTAGATGAATTGATGGTACATAAAATATTTAATAATAAAGTTTTATTACATAATATGTTTTCTCAGAATAATAGAATTTGAATGATATTTTTTAATATTATAGTAATAATTCAGAAAATGAATGAAATGTGTAATATATTGTTATGAAAAAGAAAACCTTAAAAAGTATGTTCATAAGATGTTTGAAATAATATGCATTAACATTTGATGACATGTGTAATATATTCTACCAAAGGATGTTGAAATATAGAAAATTAAATATGTGTGTAAGATGTTTCTAATTGATATGTAATGAAATTAGAGATCCAAAGTTGAATACATAACATTTTGGAAAGCATTCATAACATATTTTCCAAAGATTGAGGAAATTAAGAAAAGCAACTAGTTACGTAACATATGGCTTATATTTTTTAATATATATTTACAAAGAGTAATATGTAACATATTTGTTATATTATTTATGATATATATTATAAAAAATTATAGAAAATTGATATTTTACACAATAAATTTTTTTTCATGGAAAGGTTGAAGAAAGAAAATCCTAATATTGTTTTTTTATATTTTAATGGTTAAAATGTGAGAGTATCATGGGGTCATTTCCATGGGATTTCAAATTCAATATTTGAAATTATTTATTGCAGTAAAATATTGGATTATTTATCAAAATATTTAATTATTCAATAATTATGTTAGTATTCCATATTTAAAATATAGAAACATTAATCTAGGAATTCTCTATAAATATAAATGTTGAAAAATGAAGAAGATGAGAGGTTTTAGATTTGAGAATACCGGAATTTATATTTTTCTTCAATGAATAATTATTATATCAAGGAGTGAAGAATAAGAAGAAGGAATATAAGGAAGATAACCATATCTTTTATGATTTAAAGAAGTGAGAACATTAAAATAAGATCCTCTTAAAGGCTCATAGGGGAATTTTTTTTTACTCTATTATGGAGATCACAAAGAATAGAGAAATGATCTTTCTCAGTTCGATTCAAGCTATTTTATACTGGAAGAGAGTTTTTGATGTCCTAGTGGGGCTCTAGAAAATAATAGTGTGAATATATATTGATAGATATTGTATGAAGGGATCAATTATATTTATAAAAACCCTATCCTTTTACACATATTATTAACTAATTTTAAGAATAATTATCTATCAAATAAAAAAAGTGATAGAAAAGTATAGTTTCTTTGATAGACTAGGTACATAATTAGAAAGTATAAAACTAGAATAAAAAATATTTTTATTAATATCCATAATTAACTCCTAACTCCCATTGATCTCCCACAACTCCATAGGATAAATCGGGGAATACATATAAAAAATGGATGTGATAAGAAGCCCACTAAGGGAATAAATATAAAGATAAACCATAAAGATTGATTCAAAAGTCATAATATGATAACATAAAATACATGGCTTCTGAATAAATGCATGGTGACATAAAAAAGAGAACATGGAATCATGTGATTAGGGAATTATATAAATTTTTTAGAAAAATATATTATGACATAAACCCAAGTCAATTCTTACTCCAAAGATGACATAACATGGTGGACAATGTCCTATTATGGATTTTGTTTTCTCCCTAATCCCATACATAATGTATCATGAGACTAGAACATTACCCAATTAATTGTAGGGATATATGGGCACACCCATCATAACATGCACACATATATGTGTTCCACAAATATAAATCACTCAAAAGTCATAAACAAAAAGATTACCCATGGAAAGAAATGAGTTTTGTAATCATGTCATAGGTTATAACCAAAGGGTGTATCATAATGGTATTCATGAAAGAGGGTATTAAATAATTACTTGAAATTCATAAATTAAATATAATAATATATCAGGAATAATGAATTCAAACTATATTGAAAACATTTAATTGAGTGGTTGGGTGACTTTATAATTGGGCCACAAAATCGTAATTTTAGGGAAAATAATGAAGATTATTTAAAGAGGATAAAGGATTAATTATTCTCATAAGGCCAAAATGAAGTAAAATAGTTATTCAAGATAAATTTATTTAATTTATAAATATATTTAAGACTTAAAATATTTTATGAAGTGTACTTAAAATGTGAAATAAACAGAGATGTTTCCTTTAAATTGGGTTTGCTTATCGAGATGAATTGAGAAGGAAACCAATTAAAACATGTACTTTCCCATCAAGGAAAGAAAAATATTGATATATAAATATTTTTTTAACATATAAATATAATTTAGGATAATTATATAATAGTAATGAAGAAATATATTTGGGTAAATTGAGATAAATATTAACCCATAAAAAAATATGGGTTTTGAGAGATCCCTTACCTTATATCAAAATTCATTCTGCACTTGCACTTAATGTCATGTATAATCAGATTAGATTAATTAATTACATAATTCATAACATATTCCAAAAATATTTTATATATTATTCTTCTATTAAGTATATTATTTGATATTTTTATGAGTTATAAAGTTCAATTTTGTTGTTTCGAGGGAATTTATTTCATGGTTTCATGGTCAGTTTGCTTGTATATAATTATTGGTGTTTATTTAAAATGGTAATAATACTCCCGAAGTTAAATTATTTGGTATTAATGAACTTTAATACTTTTAAATGGTCACATATATCATTTTTATTTATGGTATAAGGATGATTCATTTTATAAAATGTCAATGATTATTATTTAGATTATTTTGGCGGTTTTTCCAACCATCATGAACTAGATTCATTTTATTTAATATTATGTATATATATTAGTTAAATAAAATTAAATGAGATATAATATAAATATTAAAATATTATTTTACCATAATAATATTTTAGGACCATCCATGAAGGCGATAATGGAAAATGAAAAATCATTATCTATAGAGATGGTTAACCTTAATAATTTGGAAAATGGTTTCGTTTCATTGAATAAGAGGATGTGAGAAAATGGGTGGATATAAGATATTAAAATATAAATATAAAATTATATTATATTCAATTTATTTTATTTATTTTTATATTATAGATTAAGTGGGTTAGGAGAATGTTGAAGAAGAACTGAAATTAAGAGATGTGGTTTGAGAAAGTTAACTCTTGAATATCACCTCATTGAAATACCCCTTAAGGAACTTGGAATTGGTCATTTTATGAGACCAAAAGCACTTTTATGTGGTTATAGAGGGGAGGATATGGTATTCTATAGATTTTAAAAGCCTCTTGTATTATAATTTATGAGGATAATATATGGGAAGGGTTGGTATTTATTAGGGGGAGAGGGGTGTTTTTTATTATTATATTTGTCACGACCCGTCCTCGGGGCCCGTGCCGTGACTACCCCAAGCCCGCCTTCCATAGGCCAGGGGCTGGCGACTAGCACCAAGGCGTAAATCCCAACAAAAAGGGAAGGCATTGCCTTTGAAAAGTAAACAAGCACCACAGAGTCAGCAAGCGGAAAGTAACTACAGAGTGCAGAAAAGTAAAGGGGGCCGGAAATACAAGCCCAACTGTAAAGTACAACTGAAAAGTAAAGTACAGCAACTGAAGAAAAGACGGCGGCCTCGTGTCGTCCACTGGCAATCCCACCTGAAGGGTGGGTACAGATAGCCTCCAGGATCCTCGGGTCCCACGTCCGCTCCGAGCACGTCTTGCCCAGTGGTCCACCTCCTGGTACCGTCCTGCTCCACGCCCCAACCGCGATCAGCGCTGTCCGTCGTCTGCAACCAACACCACGAAGTGCGGGCATAGCCCGTGCAGGGGTGAGTATAAGCTACTCAGTAAGGACCCCGAGACCCCCGAAGGTCTCCCGAAATCCACAAAGGATATAGCACAAAAGAAAGATGCAATCACGAAGTAACATCTGACTTGACTTAGGTATATGCCCATACATATACCTAAGTCCCCAATTCTAGCTCTGCTCACGAGCTCAAGAACAACTCAATCCACAAAGGAAAGCAAGACTCAAATCCACAAGGAGAGTAAACAGTAAATCCACAAAGGATAGTTCAACACAATCCACAAAGGAGAGTAACATAAGATTCAGCTCAACCAGGATTTTCATTATCGAAACCGTAAATGTTGAAGAGCCCCATCTCTGAAGTGTACAGTGGTCCTGTCACGACTCCGAGGTACTGCTCACTAACCTAAGACTGCTGAAGTACTCCTCCTGTCGAGTACCGCGGGTCTGCTGCCAACTACCGGGCGCTCCGTCCGCTGAGGGTCTGCTGCCAAATACCGGGCGCTCACCCAGATAGCCTACTGAGGTACTCCTCCTGTCGAGTACCGCGGGTTTGCCGCCAACTACCAGGCGCTCCGTCCGCCGTGGGTCTGCTGCCAACTACTGGGCGCTCCGTCCACTGGGCTAGTCGACTCACTCCAAGTCGAGTCGGTCAAGCAGTCGTCAGGTCTCAGTCATCTACACGGTCTCCGTACTCCGCATGCGCGTCTCCACCGTCGCGGGTCTGTCGCTACAACCAAGCGCACACACTCCGTAGAGTATCGCGGGTCCGCCGCTACAACCAAGCGCTCCACCGCCAAGGGTCTGCTGCTGCATCCAAGCGCACCACCACTGTCAAGAACCACGGGTCCGCCGCTACACCCAAGCGCTCCACCGCTCAAGGTAAAAAGAAGATTCAGCTCACACAGGTTCGGTAGCACTGTTCCACGTAGGATCGCTGAGTGCAGTAGTCGACGCAGTCCACTGAGGATCTCTGCACAGTCGTCGCCGCAGTCCACGAAGGATCTCTGCTCTGCCGTCGTCGCAGTCCACGGAGGATTCTCTGCTCTGTCGTCGTCGCAGTCCACGGAGGATCTCTGCTCTGTCGTCGAAGCCACAGCCAGCACTAGGGTTCACGCACATAGCGAGCTCGTTAGGAGGGTCCGCTCCACGAGTCGAGAGGCTGATACATCAACTGACACATAGTCCGAAGTTGATGTATCCAAAAGTTCCGTATCGACAACAGGATCTCAACGCAACAGACGGCGCGTCAATCGGACGCCCGGTCTGAGAGTTATTGGCATTTTCGTCCCAGGGGCCCGGTTGGTTTTTAGGGCAAAACCAACCCGACCGTACTCCGCCTGTGTCCGATCCCCGGGCGGAGTATGCCAAAAGTTCCGTCTCACTTAGAGGAAACTACCACAGCTGACGGTACGTCGATCGGACGTCCGTAGCTCAAGTTATGAGCGTTTCCGCTCCGAGGGCCCGGTTGGTTTCGTGTACGAACCAACCCGGCCGAACCCAAAGTCTTCCGAAACCTTGAGTATAATAAACCGAAATGACCGTCTCGATCCAAGGATCGCGTTGCCGCTGACGGCGGGTCGTTTGGAGGCCCGAAGCTCAAGATACGGCCATTTGAACGAAGTCCGTCCGAAGACGGGGGGGTCCGGGCCCGGGCCGACCCGGCCCAACCCCCCCCTGGTTGGCCCGAACCGGGTCGGGTCCGACTCGGTTGGCCCGGCCCGGCCCGGCCAGGGCCGGTCCGGCTCGGCTCGGCCGAGCGGCCGAGCGGCCGACGCGGGGGAAAGCCGCCGCCCCGCGTGACACCCCCGCGGCACCCGCGGGGTGTCGGCCAGACACCCGCGGGGTGCTGCGTGACAACCCCGCGGCACCCGCGGGGTGTCGCCCTGGACACCCGCGGGGTGCCGCGTGACCACCCCGCGGCACCCGCGGGGTGTCGCGCTGGACACCCGCGCGGTGCCGCGTGACAACCCCGCGGCACCCGCGGGGTGTCGCGCTGGACACCCGCGGCACCCGCGGGGTGTCGCGCTGGACACCCGCGGCACCCGCGGGGTGTCGCGCTGGACACCCGCGGGGTGCCGCTGGACACCCGCGGCACCCGCGGGGTGTCGCGCTGGACACCCGCGGGGTGCCGCCGCCTCCGGCCGCCGGCGCTGCCGCGCCGGCGACCCGCGCCACCTCCGGCTTCCGCAGGCCGCCGGAGTCGCTCCGGTGACCCGTTTTCCTTCTCGTCTGCGCCGTTGTTCCTCCCGGGTTCCGTTCTTTACTGCGGGATCAACCAAAGGCCCTTGCGTCGTGCTTTTGCCGTCGCCCGCCAAATCCGCACAAAAAAGAAGATCGGCGGAGGGTTGTCGGGTCTTGTTTGTTAGACCCGCACCCTCCGCGTTAGTCATAAACCACGGGAGAAACAAGAAACGACCAAATCAACAATTTTAAATAAATTTAAAATTGTTCCGTGATCGGTTCCTCATTTTAAAAGAAATAAAATCACGGGAAAGGAAAATATTTCAAATCAACCCTTACCTTGTCGTCGTCGTTGCCGATCGAGGGATCGTCGCGGGATTGCTCGTCGCGGAAGAAGGGGGATCGTCGCGTCGTCGCGGTATCCGGCGTCGCGTCGCCAATCTCCGGATCAAGATCAAACGGTTTAATTAATTAAATCCGTTGTTATGAAATTTAAAAAGGGAGAATTAACGATCCGATTCTCACCTTAGTTGCCGAACGAGGATCGGCCGCGGAAGAAGAGGCATCGCCGAAGAACATCGCGGGTAAAGCTCGTCGACGTCGCAGATCTCGGTGTGCGTCGTCGAATTCCGGTCGCCGGCGTTCTTCGCGTTCTTCGCGTTCTTCGCGTTCTTCACGTTCTTCGCGTTCTTCGCGGGGAGCCGAAGAAACAAGATTCTCTCAAATCCTTTCAAAGGATTTTTAGGTTGGTCTTATTTTATAAACATGCCAACAAACGCAAAAGCGTAAGTAACGACCCATCAGTTCGTTGAATTAATTCAACGAGCGAAACAGCCCATTTAATTCACGAAATAAACCGCCCAATTAAATGGTCTGTTAAGAATTAAAGAAAACGCGTCGGTTGACTTTTCAGTTACTTTGACGGGTTTTCGCGGGTGCGTTACTTAGCGAAAGAAACGGCGGGGCTCGTGCGGGCCCTGCCTCACAAATATCCTACCAAGGGGGTAGGATATTTCTGGATAGCATCCTATCCAGTTCAACTCAGTTCAAGCCGCCTTTAAGTGGCTTCAAGTGGCTTCCAAGCAGCTTAAGTGAAATAAAATAAAGTTGTCGCACAAACTTTATTTTATTTCTGACTTAAAGCCGCAAAATTTAAAAACCACGTCTGAGCAAACGCAACTCCGGAAGAGGCGTTTCTAAGCAAATACCGGCGCTGCGATTTCATCGGTGCCCTCAGAATTCGATTCCGGGCACCGGTTCAAAAGTTAGAAAAACCCGCTCGTCCGTTCACTGAACGTACCCGAGCCAAACTTCAGAAAATGATTCCGGGCACACCCGGCCTCGGAATCAGGCACCGTCAGAAACTGCGTTCTTGTAAAATTCCAAAGAAAATTAAGAAAAAAAATTCCTTGAAATTTACGGGTCTTTACAATATTCATTAGTTTATTATATTATCTCAAGAATATCAATATAATTGATTATTATGACCATATGAAGTAAATAGTTCATTTTATTTCTAAATAATAGGTTATTAAATCGTCCTTGACTCAAAAATTTGTTTATTTGGCTTATAATGCTAAATAATGTAAATTACTATATTTTACTATTCAACAAAAATTTAACAATTAAAAAACAACAAAAATAAACCTTTCCATTTTTCGATGAATAAATTTAAAAAATGGACTACCTTTTATGAAAATAATTTTCTAAATATGATAAATTTAATTTCTAAATAAAGTCACCATTTATTCAACAAATACAAATATTAATATTATAATTGACTTTATAACCTTTTGAAAAATTAATTATTCCCTAAAGAAATTTTATTATAATTACAATAAAACATAAAATTAATATATGAATCCATTTTTATAAAATAAATTTTATTTTTAATTATTATTTTCAATATAAATTTACAAATAAAATAGTTACATTTTTTAAAAATGCCTATACTTAAATTATCTTTTTTTAAATTATTTTCATGTAGAATTGATTAAATAAATTACATTTTAGTTTTATATGATACCTAAATATGGTTTTAAATTTGAATTGGTGAGGTTACTATTATAACATTCATATTACTATTTATAATGGTCACATTACTATTCCAATGGTCAAGTAATTATTCTAGTGGTCGGATTACTATTCTAATGGAAAGATTTATAATATTTATATGGGTTTCTTAATTCCTATAAATACCTCTTATTCAATTCATTATTCATTCAATTATATTTTCTATCATGTTTAAATATAATTCCATCTTGAAAATGAATATTTTATTATTAACATTATGTTTAATTTCTACATCTTTGTTTGTCAGTATGATCATTCTGGATGATCGAGAAAATCCAAATTATACTATTCATATTCTCTTATTTTTTATTTATTATCCTGCTATAATATTTTGAAATATTGTGGGATTGTTTTCTGACTAATGAATCATTCTTAATTTACAAAAAATAATCTGCTGTATTTTTTTAATATTATATGAAGGAAAATTCCATTCCCAAAATTATCGGTCATTATATTCTTCCCCCCTTAAGTAATTTCTCCCTATAAATTTCATTTTACATACTAAGGTGAAAAAAGGTGTGGGTAATTCTCCATCATCATTTCATATAGTACCCATGTCACCTCTAAATATTTATGGTTTTCCCATGGTACTTTAACCAAGTGAGTATTTCGGTTGCGTAGAACACTATCTCTACAATCCAAGATCTTCATTGGCTACTCCACATAAGATTTATAATTTTATAGTTGTTCCACCTCTAAATTCATCACATGTGATGGATCTAGTATATACTTATTGAAGAGGGATATGTAGAATACATCATGTACTTGAGACATGGTTGGTGGAAGATCTAGTCTATAAGACACGGCTCTGATGTGATGAATAATCTCAATGGGGATGATGTAACTAAGACTTAACTTTTCCTTATTCCCAAATCTCGTGAATCTCTTCCATGGGCATATACATAGTAATACTATGTATCCAACCCCAAACTCTAGGTCCCATTGAGGATTTTATTCATAAATATTTTATCGAAATTGGGATTCCCTAATGTGATTCAGAATGGTCCTCACATTTTCAACCATTTCATCAACCATTTCACACCCTAGAAGACTACATTCACTGACTTTATCCCCTCATGTAGGTGTTCTACATCTTTTCTCAAAATGGATTTATATGGAGCCATTTGGATGCATGAGTGGTAACTATTTTGGTATGAGAATTCAACCAAAGGAACATTTTTTCTCCCATCCTCCTTTGAATTCCATTGATAATTTTTTCAACACATCTTCTTATGTTTGAATAGTTTTCTCTGAATAGCCATCAGTATGAGGGTGATATATCGTACTAAAGTTTATCTCAGTTTTTGGACCATGTTGGATAATCTTAAAAAATAAGGAGGTAAATCTAGAATTTTTATGAGATATAATCAATAATGGTACTCCATGCATCCTCACCACTTATCTAATGTATATTTCTATAAATTGATTGAGAAAAAAGTCCTTATCAATTGTAATAATGTGAATTGTATTTTTAAGGTAGTCCACAACAACACATAAATAAATATTTCCTCTGAATTTATTTGGGAGTCCATTGAAAAATTCTACGGTGATGTTTTCCCATTTCAATGTTGGTATGGGTAATAGATACATTATACCCTAATAATTTTTCATTTTATCAATCACTTTTGGAAAAATAGGGAAAATTGAGGTAAATTTAGTAGTCCCATTCTTCATATTATCCAAACAATAGTGTTCTTAAATAACTCAATACATATTAGTGCTCCCTAATTGGATATAGTAGGTCAAGGTATGAACATAATTCAAAATATATTTCTTTATATTAGGATTTTATGGTATACAAATCTATGTCCAAAATATGATGAATCATTCTTCATCAATTATAAACTCTTAGGGTTTCCCATTTTTGAAAGCTTCCACCTTCTTTTGAACATCCACATCATATCTTTGATCATCCTTTATCTTCTAGAAAATGGATTTTTTAGTGCTAATTTGACGAAAAATAATGATTTCTCTTCTTCCCTTATTGTTCAAATGTCCATACATTGAAAGTGTAAGATGATTGGATCCTTCTTAATTCTCATAATTTAAATTTGTAGGATGATTTATACATTGATCATATACCACTTTATTTTCTTTACGAGGATGGTAGTGGATTGAGATGTCATGATCCTTGATGATATGAAACCATATTCTCTATCCTATATTATGATCCTTCTATGTGAATATATATTTGATTTTCTTGTGATCAGAATATATCTCACAATTCTCCCCAGAGATATAAGGTTGTCAAAATTTCAATGAGAATATTATAGTTATAAACTCCAGATCATGCATAGGAATATTTTTCTCATGACCTTATCGCTGCCTTAAGGTATCAGCTATCAATTTTTCATTTTTAATCAATATGAAACCTAATAACTTCTTTGATTCATCGTTTTATACCATACAGAGTTTCCCACTTTTGGGTATTCTAATTACGAGTTTAGTGATAAGCCACTTTCTCATCTCTTCAAAGTGGTATTCATATTCACTGGTCCAGAAAATCTTTACTCCCTTATTATAAATCTTGGTTAGTGAGTTTTACAATCATGAGAATTTACTCAATAATCATCGAAGATACATAGCTAGGCCAAGGAAACTATGGATCTCTATTATATATATTGGCATGGGCCACTCCTCAATTTCCTTTTTCTTAGAAGGGTCTACATATGTCCCTTTTTTTTACGACATGACCCAAGAAAGATACTTCCTCCATCCAGAACTCAAATTTATGAACTATTCATAACTTTTATCTCATGTCAATGCCTTTATCATAGCATTTAAATGATCCTAATACAGCTCCAGTCACTTGGAGTATATCAGAATGTCATATATAAAGGCTACCATAAATATTTCAAGGTAATATCTAAATAATATATTCATTATGTCCATGAATATTTTTCAAGAATTAATGAATTTTAATTGCATCACTATTAACTCATAGTGTACATACCTCATTGAAAAGGCAGTCTTGGGAATATATTCCTACTTCACCATTAACTATTGATATCCTGAATGAAGCTCCACCTTAGAAAAATACTCAGCCCTATATAGTTGATAGAATAAGTCATATATCTATGGTGTGGGATACTTGTTCTTTGTCATTTTTTTAGCTTGTGAGTCAATGAAGAGGAACATGGATCCATCATTATTCTTGAATAAGATGTCTGATTCACCCTATGGGGAAGCACTCGGGTGTATAAAAACATTATTTAGATTATCTTTTAAATGTTACTTAATTTATTTTAATTCAATGGTGGACATCCTATGTGGAATCATTAATATAGTCACAGATCTTATAATAAGTTCAAGTGAGAAGTCAACCACTTGGTTAGGAAGAAGACTATACAATTCTTCAAGGACACATCAGTGTAGTCTCTCACCATAGTAATTTATTCAATCATGATAATCTCCTTTATCATACTAATTTGTGCAAGATATGCTTGTTTGTAAGGAAATTGTATGCATTCTTGAGAAGGATATTCTAAAGGATACACAACGACCTCATTACATTTGTATAGAATTAGAGGATTCATTGAGATGTGAAGAGTGATCAACCTCTCCTAAAAGTTGAGGTTTCGTTTAAATAAAGATAGTCAATCCAGGCCCAATATAGAATAAAACTTCACCAAAGGAAGTAAGGTGATATTTTTTGAGACATTAAAACATAAAAAATTACCATAGAGTATTTATATAAATTACATGCAATAATTACCCCATTTTTTACTCTCAATGATAATGAAACCTCTATATTTTGAGGTGGTGTTTGAAAAATTATTCTAAACTTTAAAGATATAAAATAATTCAGAGAACCATAATAAAATATCAAGTTTTCTTTTCTCAAATGAAAAACTAGAGTACCTTTCACCACATCATTTTGGGGATCCACCTCATCAGTAGTGATAGCATACGCCTTTATTTTCTACCTTAGAGGTTTTCGTCCTTGATTATTACTAACATCCATTGGATTAGGGCATTGTCTTGTATAATGTTTATTTTACTTGAAATTGAAACATTTTTTATAAGATGAGTGTGTATATGATCCTTAGTTTCATCTTTCACATTGTTGGAATTCTTAATATCTGTTTGGTAATGATTAGTCAGATTCCTCTCTTTTCCACATTTGAATCATCACTCGGTTCCCTTTAGACTATTCCCATGAAGATTCTTCCCACACATTTGGAATGTGTGATGATGTATTTTCTTGGATCTATGGGATTAATTATTTATCCTCCCATATTAAACTCCCTTTCCCCATTTTTTTCTCTAATCCCATGAGACCACTGAGAGTCTCTAGTCTATATATAAACCTTAAGGGAACAATTACCAATCTTCTCAATGTACTGAAAGTCTCCAATCTCTAATTATTTTCATAGACTCATCTTTAATAAAATAAATAAGTGATCCACCTTGATTTTAGTTTTCATGAAAAATACTCAGGAATATCCTAAATTCCTTGTAAAAATTTCTTCGAACACCCTGATAGACTCGTATTCATTTTTCTTCAGTCTAAGTAACTCACTCTCCATCTTAATAAAGAGTTTTTGGGGAAAATATTTATTGAAAAGTATTTTCATGAATCCTTACCATTCCATGGAATATATTTTCTCTTTATACTTTTTGTTTTTGATTAGTTCCCACCACTGATCAGATTATACAACAAAATGATAGACTTCCCTAATGAACTTCTCTTCCTCTCATCATTGGAGGATAGATAATATATTCTTGATGGAGTTAATGCATTGTTCAGTAATGAGGGGATTTTAAGATCTAATAAAGGCATAAGGAATTTGTTTCATTTATTATTAGACCACAAATTGATCATTCTTATCAGAAGGAGGGTGTTCCACATGATTTAATTTATTATTCATAACTTGACCCAATTGAGAAAGTACTATCATAATGTTTAGATATCGCACTCCCATTAGGTTTTTCATCTCATTAGGGTGATCTTCACATTGCATATCACATTGGTTGTTATCATGGGTTATCCTATTTTATTACATTAAATAAAAATGAAAAATAAAATTAGGGGGTTGAATATTTTGAAAATTGTCAAATTAAAAATAATCTATTAACATAGATGGATAATTGTTAACTAAAAATTATATCCTAACTTATGACTCCAAAATTTTTAATCTCGGTTTTCTATGGTGATAGAATTATCCCTGGGGTTATTAATAAATTTTTCTATTACTAGTCATAAAAAAACTAAGCATCCCTCTAATACCATCTATAGATACCATATCATTTTAAACCTATTATTAAATTATTTTATGCATAATTATCCATCAAATAAAAACCAAGGTTCAAACTTTATAGTGTCTTTGGAAGACTAGGTACATAATTATAAAACATGAAACTAGAATAAAACATATTTTAATTAATATTTAAAATGATATCCTTAATTTCATTGAGATCATACAACTTCAAAGGATAAACTAGGGAATACATAGACAACAAGAATGAACTAAAAATCCCAATAAGGGAGTAAACATGGAAATGAAGAATAAAACATAAGTTAGAAGGAATAACATGATAAAAAAAAGGTATGGATTCTGAATAAACATATAGAGGAATAACATAGAGAACATGGAATCATATGATCATGGAAATATAGAAATTTGGTAGCAACATATATCATGACTAAAATATGAGTCAAGGATAACTATAAAGATGGTATCACATAGTGGATAGAGTCCCATAATGGATTAGGTTATCTCCCAAATCCCATACATAATGTCTAATGAGACTAAAACATTAGTCAATTCATTAAATCTCTATCTGGATGAAAACATCATAAAATATACATGCATATTTATTCCACATAGATAAATCAATCATAATTCATAATCAAAAGGATTGCCATGGAAAGAAATGGGTTTCGTAATCTTTTCATAAGGCATAACCAAAGGATGTATCATATTGGTATTCATGAAAGAATGGATTAAATCATTATTGGACTTTCATAAATGTAATATTGAAATATATAATGAATAATTATTTCTATCTAAAGTGAAAATATTTTAAAGATTTTTTGGGTAACTTTATAAAGGTTCCACTTAAGAATAGTTTTAGGGAAAAGAATAAAGAGTCTTTAAAGAGGATAAAAGCATAATTATTCACACAAAAAACCACAAATCAGAATTTTTTTTGATAAATTGAGTGAATTTATTAAAATATTTTAAAATTAAAATATTTTATTAAATATACTTGAAAATGTGAAAGAAACAGAGAAACACTTTTTAAATCAGGTTTTCATAATGTGGGGAATTGACAAGGGGACGTTTTAATACATGTATTTCCCCATCATGGAGAGATTAATTGAGAAATGAAAATATTTTTGGAACATATAAAAAAATTAGGATAAGTATATAACAATATTTAATAAATACATTGTGGTAAAAATATAAAAAACGTAACCCATAAGAAAAAAGAAGGTTTAGAGAGATCTCTTACCTTATGTCTGAATACATTCTAAACTTACACTAAATATCCTAGATAATAAATTATATTAATTGATTACTTAATTAATAATATCTTATAGAAAAATTTTATTTTATTATTATTTTATTATTTTCATTTATGGTAATTTATATGAGTTATAAAGTTTAATTTCATCATTCAGGGATCCTTCGTTTCGTGGCTTCATGGTCTGTTTTCTTGTATAAAATTATGGGTGTTTTTCTAAAATGGGAATAATACTCCATAAGATAAATTATATTTTATTAATTCAATTATATATGTTTAAATGGTCCCATATATCATTTTTAGTTCTTTGGTGAGAATTATTTATTTGATAAAATGTTAATGGTAATGGTTTAGTTTATATTGGTGGTTATTCCAACCACAATGAACTACTTTCATTTTATTTAATATTATTTTGATATATTTGATATATAACATGAAATAATTTATAATGTACCTATTAAAATATTATTTAACTTGAATAACTATTTTATTACCAGCCTTGAAGGTGGTAATGGAAAATGAAAAATCATTATCCAAAGAGACCGTTAACTACAATAATTTGGACAATGGTTTTTTATTTTTGTATAATATGAGATGAGAAAAGGGGTGGATAAGATAAATTCAATTAGAAAAATAAAATTCAAGTATATAAATTATATTATAATTATTATTAATTGATGTATGAAGTTGGTGAGGATAAGGTTGAAGGAGAAATGAAATTAAGATATAGGGTTTGAGAAAGTTACCTCTTGAATATCACCTCCTTCAAGGACCAATTAATGAACATGGAATTGGTATTTTCGTGAAACTTGCAAAACCTAGATATGGGGAGAGTGGTTAGGGGAGAGTTTGGTATATATTTTAAAATCTTCAAGGCTTATAAGTTGTGAGTAGAAGGGGTTGTGATGGGTGGTATTTATAAGGGGAGGAGAGGGGTGTTTTGATTATTATATTCATTAGTTTAATATTTTGGCTCCAAACTATAAATATTACTGATTCATGTGACTATACACTATAAATAGTTCTTTTGAGTTATAATTAATGTGTTCTTACATCATCATTGACTAAAACATTCATGAATTTCTCTAATAATGTTAAATATTGTAAATTATCGCATTTCATTGTTCCCCCAAAATTCAAAAAGTTTCAAAAAAACTGAAAAATCACAATTAATTTTTTTTAACAATTATATTTAATAAATGTAAACCATTTTTTTAGAATAATTTTCTACATATGATAAAAAAAATTTAAATAAAATCGTCATTTATTTGAAAAATAATGATTTTAATATTTTAATCCATTTTATAACCCTTTGAAAAATTACATATGGTCTCATAAAATTATATTATAATTATAATATATGTTAATATTAAATGATTAATCAATCTTATGAAAATAAATTTTCTTTTAAATAATTATATTCATTGTAAAATTGAAAATAAAACAATTATATTTTACAAAATACCTAAACATTATTTATCATTTTTAAAACATTTATTTTCATGTTTCAAGGATTAAATATATTAAATTTTATTTTTATATGACACCTAAATTTTATTTAACATTTAAATAGGTGAATTTAGATTACTATTCTTAACACTTCCATTATTATTTCAATAGATAAGTTACTATTTTGATAATCAGATTACTATTAAAATGGTCATATTTATAATTGTCATATAGGCTCCCTGCATCGTTTAAATACCTGTTTTTTCATTCATTCCTCGTTCACTTTTGTTTTCTCTAAAGTCTAGATATACATTCATTTTCAAAATTAATATTGTATTATTAGCATTATGTTTTTTCCTACTTCTTTATTCATGAGTGCGGTCATTCTAGGGGATCGAGCATATCTAAATTATCCTACTATTATTCTATTATTTTATATTAATTATACCAATGTAATATTTGGAATTCTTATAGTATTATTTTCTGACTAAAGTATCATTCCTCATTTATGAGGATAAAGTGATGTATGTGATTTATATTATAAGAAGGAAATTTCAATTGATAAAATTTTAGGCTGTTACAATATTCCTAGTGTAACCACTTGTCATTGTAGTAGATAATATGTGATTGTGGTATCTAACCAATCACAATATGGTGTGGGTCTCAAATTTAATCGGAAACTTGTAAAAACTTATGTCCTCATGCTATTTATTTCATGAAATATTTGGGTGAGGTTGAGTGATTATATAAGAGAGGATCATATTATAACAGTTCATTAGATGTTGATTTAAAAAGAAAGAAAAATCATTAAAATGCACTGGAGATTCACCCCCCAGCAACCCATAAATTGTACAACACCTTCCTATGATCTTAAATTATTATTAAATCTAACCAATATTACCTATATCAAATTCAAGAAGTGTTTAATATAGATAACATATAAACTATGAAAAACAATTTTCTTCTAATATCATATGGAAAATACTATCATAGATGAATGAATATGATGTTTCCATATCTTTTATATTTTGGACTTGGATTATGAGATGAAACAACATTGGGATTTCCACCTATTTCTAAGGATTCTCCTATGTAATTTACTAATAAAAGATAAATGGATGTTGATGGTAAACCTCAAAAAAAAATTTGATGTCTCTTTTATAAAAGTTTTACACAAAAGTTATAGGACACCAATTTCTAGAGATATTTTGGTCAAATTGAAATATTGTGATGAGGGAAATAAAAATGTCAATGAGGGAAAGCATTAAATTTATAGGTGTATATTTTAGGACATTAATATAAATGATGAATAACAATCAATTTATACTTTACAAATGTCAATGAAATTTCCATCAACATCCAAGGATTTAGAGAAAATCTTAATTACTCTACTATTTTATAAAATTTGATGAGAAATTTTCCATATATGTCTAATCCTAAGATATTAGATTTGGAAGACAATGTGGGTCTCTATATAGATTAATTAACTAATATTATCATTTATTATGAAATATGAATGATTACAAATTTCAAAAACAGTATCAAAGATGAGGTTGATTTTGAGACAATGAGAGAGTTCCCAATTAGATATACCGAAGAAAAAAATCAAGTGAATCTAATGATGAAGAAGAATATTATGATTATAATAGAATTATTTCTCGTCTATCAATGTAATTAAATAAGGTTAATTGAAAGAGTAAATGAAAACTATCATTAAGGTAATATAATTTTAATGAAATTTTACACTCTGATATAACTTTTCAAAACAATAATTCTCTGTTGTAGGAATCATACAAACATGATGAGAAACCTCATATCAGGGAAAAGGGGTAAAATCTTGTAGGACATAACCAAATATGGTGGATGGAAGAATAATTTCTCTTTAAATAAGAGAATAAGTTTGACGAGAAAATAAAAAGAATCTAACTCCGCATAAATAATCCAATTAAAAGATTAATATTCCAATAATTTCAATAATTTTATCGCTCACATTGGATGATTTTTTGAGACTTAAGTAGTGATGATGAAGAAACTAAACTAATAGAGTTTTAATACAAGCTGAAAAATAAATTAGAATCTTTTCATGAGTAGAATGAAAAAATAAAGAATGAGAAGAGGTTGTTTATGAAGGAAAAATATATATCTAAGGGAAAAAATGGTGTGTTTTAATAAAGAATTAGTATACATTGAATATTTGGGAAATATCAACTGAGAGTGGTTGGAAAAGATAAGATGGTGAAATATTGTTAGCAAAAACATTATATAATGAAGAATTATCCAAGAAATAATTAAAGTATCTTAAAGAATATATTTATTTGAATAATATCATAGATGTATTATAATATAACTGTAACACCCCGAGATTTTATGAAAAATATTCTTTTTATTTAATGTCTTGTGTTGTACGCTACACAAAAAGGAGCTTGCACAACACACATCCTTTAATTTCCTTGCATTACACACAATCGCGGCCTTCCTCAATAGCATGTGTAGTACGCAATACCGAGTTTTCACTAAACAACATTATGCTATTAAAATATTATTAAAACTAGCCGTTATGAATAGTAATAACAACTTTTTGAAATTTTTTAAATTTTATTTTTCAAAATGGACTTCATTTTTGGATTCGGAATATCGAAATTATCTTAGGGTGAAATTTTGGTACTTTTCGGATAACTTTCATATTCTGATGAATAGTGAAAATTACTAAATTTAAAAAAAAACAACTTTTTAATAGAAATAATTAATAGTGATAAATTATTAATTTGAGTGGTTTTAAAGTATATTTATAATACATTTTTATAATTTAATACAATGTTGGTCATTGGATGTAATTTCACATTTAAACCAGTTATAAACAAGTTTCAATCTTTTGATAGTTATTATCTCTTAAAAACACGCTATTTGTTTTGACGACGGGAATTATTTTTTAAATTAGTAAATGTAACTGATATGTTTTTAATTTGATAAAATAGACATCATTTTTGAATTCATAATATCAAATATAGATTAGGCCTAATTTTTTGTATTTTTCTGGAAACTTTCATTTTTTGATGAATAGTGAAACCACTAAGTGGTAGTTAAAAAAACTGAATTTTTCATAAAACTTAATTTTACCGCTTCTGTGAGTGGAATTTATAAACTCCGAGAGACACGGTTAATATCAAGGACTAAAATGTGGTTCAATGAGATGAAAATAATTTTTGGTGAATAGTAACTTTTGACTTTTTTTTACCACGGTTAAAAGTAAATAGGGTAATTAAGGGTAAAAATGATATTATTATTACCCTAACACATGTCCTAATTCTATTGGATAAGTGTAATTCGACCAAAAACAACCTTAGAAATAAAATATGACCATTTAAGCCCACTTGGATTAGATTAGGACATTTATTATTAATTTATTTAAAGAAGGGTTAAAATAGTTAAAATCAAAGTTTAATAAGTAAATCATTTTTAATATAGGGTTATACATAAGATAAATTAGACTATAAATATTCATTAGAAATATAAAAATATTTAATACATAATGATATTTTATTTGTAATTTTTAGACATTAAATAATTTAATTTATTTGTGACACAACGATGATGTAGTAATTATCTTATTAATGAAATATTGACATAATTGATGTTATAAATACCCAAATAAATGTAATTTGAGACTTTTTATGAATTACACTAATTTTCTAGGTTAATATGACATGTTAGTATTGATTTTATTAACTTTGTTCGAACTAATCATTCTGTTATCAATTACCAAATAGTGTCAAAATTGACATAAAATAGTTTTTAAAACAAATATTATATTATTAATTGTTATTATATTCCTAAAAATCTAAGGTTCGACCAAATGACTTAGATAAGGTTATATATATTAATAATAAACAACTTGTGGTTCGTTTGGCTTGATATAGTAAGTTTATTAACCTTATAGTGTAAGAACACAAGAAGACACGGTAAAAATAAAATTATTTAACTTAATGTTAAAACTAAATGATAAGGTTAAAATAGTAAAATAAATTTGTACAAATCCTATTGGATGAGAGGATTTCGACCCATCCCCACTTTATCTTCGAAATAAGACCCTTTGGAAACATTATAAACCGAATTTTACCATAATACAAAATAATATTTTGAGATTTTCCTAAGGTGCCCCTCTCCTCCCTTATAAAAGGGCACCTCCTCCCTCTCCTCCTCACACCAATTTGAGCATTCAATCTAGGAAAATCCCTTAAAATTCCTCCTCTCCACTTCCCTAGAGACATCCTAGAGTTTCTGGTCTTCTTCAAAGACCCATTTTAGTGCCCTAAAAGGAGGTCTCAAAGAAGCACTTCAAAGAAGAGGTAATGTCCGTTACCGATTCTTTCATCTTTATTTCTTCTTCCACTTCTTCTTCTTTAGTTGTTTCATTATGAAGTAATAACATCAGTATCACTCATATACTGATATGTTATTATAAGTATGAAACAACCCTATTTAACCATCTATCCATCCTACGGAAAAAGAAATCATCGCGCGTGCTTACGTACGGAATACCGTCTCCACGTCGTGGTGTAATCTATTTTCCACCACCACCTTACTTGGATGGGTATAACGGTGTAAATAATGACTATATATGACTATTATAAATTGATACTGATTCTGAAATATTATACATACACTCCAATACAATTCCACGATCATAGGAACGATATCATCACTCGTGTGTACGTACGGAATACCGTCTCCACGATGTGATGCGACTCGTTCTACATGATATTCATTTCATAATGATTATATAAATGAATTGAATGAATGAATATGATATATATTACACTAATAACATTCTGGAAATGAGGTATCTATAACCTAAAGATAAGAATAAGAATTTATTCAACAAAACATGCATAAGAACAAAAAGTTATAAACACCCGAATAACAAGTAGCAATGAAATATTACTACTAAGAAGCTACGAAAATGACCATATATGATATCATAAAAATAAGTATGATTCTGGAATAATTCAATAACATTATTTAAATCATTATACAGGAGGTTTAGACACTTACGAAGCAAAACGGACCTAAGGTAAGGGAAATATCACAATCTCATTTTTATCCGAGATTGTTTATAATTTAGTATTTTCTAGGGTATATTTTATCATCCAAATCCATGTTTCCTCAATATTTAATATTATTTCCATCCACCTACAATTGTTTAAATCCTATTTTACCCTTCGGTGAGTTTTTAGTAAAAGATATGAAGGGAATCTTTTGTCGTTTTTCGTACGAGGTACTTTTTGACTTTTCTGACAAAAGTACGAGAAGAATGTTTTTTTAACTTATACGGCACGAACGGATTTTTACGGTTTTATAAAGCCTTATTTTCATGAAGCTTCCTCCAAAATATTTCATGACTATTTTCAATAAAATCTCTTTCTTTTAAAATTGCATGACGTTTTGTGAAAAGAAATTGATTTTGAAGAAGAAAGGATATTTTCCTCAAGAATTCATTTCAAGTGTTTTATCAAAATTATTTTCCATCTAAGATAACATAGGGTTCTATTTCTATCCCTATTATTACATTTATTTGGTTATGTTGTGATGGAATTATTTTTATGAATTCCTTTATTCTTATATGAATTTTTTTATGATGTCACGATGTTTAAGATTCCCATTTTTATTACATGGGTTATACTATGATGTATGGTTTATGATTTTGTGGCACACATAAGAATGGTATCATTATGAGATGGGTGGGACCTATATCTCCCTCCAATGCATTGGGTAATGATTTTATATCTCATGAGATAGACATGGCTGGAATGGTAGGTTATACCGGTTCAGTGAAATAGGACTGAAACGAGGGTGACTCGGTTCAGAAATGGACTTTGTCCACTAAGATAATCTTGGAAATGAGTCTTGACTAATAATAAATGATTCTCTATGATTATGTGTGTATGCCACAAAGTTTCATGTTTTAAGTTATGATTATTGGGATTACATTTCACTACTATGATTTATTCCATGTTATGAAATTATGCTCTCTTTTGCAGGTTAAGATTTCCAAAATGTTATGTTCTTATGAATATGATGTGATTGATATTTCTTTTGTTTACCCTTAATGATCATTTGAGCTCACCCTTTTATGTTTTCTTTTCCCCAGGATATAAATAAAGGTTTTAGGTAAGAAAAAAAAAGGGAAGATCTTTATGGGAGATGTTGAAGATCTTTCACCATGATTAGAAGATTACGTTCCGAGTTTCCAAAGACACTAAACTATTACGGTCCTTGTGTGTGTGTTTTTGTTATGTACTAAGTATTCTGCAAAAGTAATGTAATGTCTATGTACTTTAAGCTACGGGTCTCTACAGTTGGTATCAGAGGGAGGTTTAGTCAACCTTTGGAAACTAGGATGTGAAAACGTTAGTGAGATCCCTAGAGATATTTCTAAGGTATGTCTAGGGATGTCCCTAAGGATAAGTATATGTATAGTATATAGTCCTAGAACTATGGTAACGATATTAGATTAAACCAAAGATGTTAGATATTGAAGTTACTCCCCCTTAATTATGATTTTTTCCTCTCACGCTATTCTTTTTGGGTTTTAGAAAATGGCTGGAAACAAGATGATTCATGATAATGGAGGATATGATGGAAAATGGAATGATATTATTCATGAGAAACCAAATGAAATGGGATTTGGAGGTCCAAACATCATTATTATGCCGCATCAGCAATCTCATAATATGATCAATAAAGTAAAATTTGGTAAGTTTCCTGACTCGGCTAATAAGAGAAAGATGGAGTTTCATGATGATCATAGAGGAAAGAAAGTTCAATTTCCCCTATGTAAATCATGTGGGAAGAGGCATCAAGGAGAATGTTTCAAAGGAACTGGAAGATGCTTTGGGTGTGGAAAAGAAGGACACAAAGCCAGTAAGTGCAAAGGAAAAGGTTCAGTTAACACCAGGGATGAGGATAATGGTATTTCTACGACATCAACAATGGTTAAATGTTTTAAATGTGGAATGTACGGGCATTATGCAAACCAATGCCCTAAGGGAAATTCTCATGAAGAGAATCAGTATGGTCGTATGGGTAGTATTTATGTTGATGATGACGATGAGACTACAAATGATATGTGAGATGAAAGAATTGTTGAAGCTCGGTCAATGGTTTAAGAATGTAGTGGAATGATTACATGTTTATCAAGTGTAATGGTGTATAAGTAATCTCATGGTACTATGGAATAAAGGGACATCTAAGGATTGTTACACTGTTGTCTTTCCTTAAGTTTTGAAAGTATGTGATGAATGGTACCAGTATTTTTGGAAAGTAGATGATATGCGCATAATGAAGGGATAAGGAGAAAATTAAATGTTTGATAGTATTCATGAGCTTATGACTGATATAAGGAGAAGGTTATATCATGGTTTCAGTATATAGAATTTTTGGATTTTGGAATGAGTTAACTTTTAACAGCATTCATGTTTTCACTAAGGTTTAATGGGTATTCATTTTTCAAGAGAATACATGATTAAGGTATTCACATGATTGGAATGTGACCAACAAGATATATGGGGGATAAATGATGGTATTCACATGCTTGGTTGACGACATTTCAAGTAATCGTTTTCTTTATACTATGAGCTTGGACCGAAGTATTTTAGATAATCCTAAAGATTGGAATGGATTATATTGAACATAAGTTAGGGTAAAACTTTTTTCGATATTATTGATGGGATGTTATAGTAATATAGCTTTAGAAAAAAAAAACAACCTGCAGGACGGGCGACAGCCCATCGCGTCGGACAAGGCTGTGGGAATCGAACCCACAATCGAAGTGCGATTGGCCTTTATCGCCTACCACTGGCTTACAGGAAGTCCCTGGTTAGTATAAACTAGTTTTATTTTATTAAGCGGTATGATATATGAAGTATAAGTTCATTTTTGGAACCATATACGATTAATCTAACCATAAGATGGACTTATAACTTTTGCTAACCTTTTGTTTGAAAGAGATGGAATGACCCATCATTCTATCACATGATCTGTTAACACTTCATGAATAACAAATTCAACTTCATTTCTTTAAGAGATGAAGTGTAAATTGTTCAAAGCACGAACAACAGTGAGATTGTACCAAAATCAAGTAAGTATTTCTTCTAATTAAAAATTTTCAACTTTAGGGAAATGATATTGAAAACCAAAAATGTTGTCCTAGTGATCTTATATCTGATGAATCAGATGGTACCCTAGATCATCACAAATTTATGGCTTTGCGATTGTTGGCTTTTTCATAGCCATGTTCTCTACCACTCTCCATCAGAACATGATGGTTAGATTTTTCTTCCATATCCATATTTTCACCTATGTTCTCCTACGTGGAAACCCAATGAAGAGTTAATTTGGGTAACCGTTACACTTCATACTTTAGTTTTTAAAGACATGTTTTGGTATTCCTTTTTACTATGTGGGTTTCTATTAAACAAACTTTCGAGTAGTAACCCATTTATAACCCCGACGAATTTCGAGGGCGAAATTCATTTTAAGGGGGGTAGAATGTAACACCCCGAGATTTTATGAAAAATATTCTTTTTATTTAATGTCTTGTGTTTTACGCTACACCAAAAAAAGCTTGCACAACACACATCCTTGAATTTCCTTGCATTACACGCAATCGCGGCCTTCCTCGATAGCGTGTGTAGTACGCAATACCGAGTTTTCACTAAACAACGATATGCTATTAAAATATTACTAAAACTAGTCGTTATGAATAGTAATAACCACTTTTTGAAATTTTGTAAATTTTATTTTTCAAAATGGACTTCATTTTTGGATTCGGAATATCGAAATTAGCTTAGGGTGAAATTTTGGTACTTTTCGGATAACTTTCATATTCTGATGAATAGTGAAAATTACTAAATTTAAAAAAAACAACTTTTTTAATAGAAATAATTAATAGTGATAAATTATTAATTTGAGCGGTTTTAAAGTATATTTAGAATATATTTTTACAATTTAATACAATGTTGGTCATTGGATGTAATTTCACATTTAAACCAGTTATAAACAAGTGTCAATCTTTTGATAGTTATTATCTCTTAAAAACATGCTATTTGTTTTGACGACGGGAATTATTTTTTAAATTAGTAAATGTAACTGATATGTTTTGAATTTGATAAAATAGACATCATTTTTGAATTCATAATATCAAATATAGCTTAGGCCTAATTTTTGGTATTTTTCTGGAAACTTTCATTTTTTGATGAATAGTGAAACCACTAAGTGGTAGTTAAAAAAACTGAATTTTTCATAAAACTTGATTTTACCGCTTCTGTGAGTGGAATTTCAAAAATTCGAGAGACACGGTTAATATCAAGGACTAAAATGTGGTTCAATGAGATGAAAATAATTTTTGGTGAATAGTAACTTTTGACTTTTTTTTACCACGGTTAAAAGTAAATAGGGTAATTAAGGGTAAAAATGATATTATTATTACCCTAACACATGTCCTGATTCTATTGGATAAGTGTAATTCGACCAAAAACAACCTTAGTAATAAAATATGACCATTTAAACCCACTTGGATTAGATTAGGACATTTATTATTAATTTATTTAAAGAAAGGTTAAAATAGTTAAAATCAAAGTTTAATAAGTAAATCATTTTTAATATAGGGTTATACATAAGATAAATTTGACTATAAATATTCATTAGAAATATAAAAAGATTTCCTACATAATGATATTTTATTTGTAATTTTTAGACATTAAATAATTTAATTTATTTGTGACACAACGATGATGCAGTAATTATCTTATTAATGAAATATTGACATAATTGATGTTATAAATACCCAAACAAATGTAATTTGCGACTTTTTATGAATTACACTAATTTTCTAGGTTAATATGACATGTTAGTATTGATTTTATTAACTTTGTTCGAACTAATCATTATGTTATCAATTACCAAATAGTGTCAAAATTGACATAAAATAGTTTTTAAAACAAATATTATATTATTAATTGTTATTATATTCCTAAAAATCTAAGGTTCGGCCAAATGACTTAGATAAGGTTATATATATTAATAATAAACAACTTGGGGTTCGTTTGGCTTGATATAGTAAGTTTATTAACCTTATAGTGTAAGAACACAAGAAGACACGGTAAAAGTAAAATTATTTAACTTAATGTTAAAACTAAATGATAAGGTTAAAATAGTAAACTAAACTTTTCCAAATCCTATTGGATGAGAGGATTTAGACCCATCCCCACTTTATCTTCGAAATAAGAACCTTTGGAACCATTATAAACCGAATTTGACCTTAATAAAAAATAATATTTTGAGATTTTCCTAAGGTGCCCCTCTCCTCCCTTATAAAAGGGCACCTCCTCCCTCTCCTCCTCACACCAATTTGAGCATTAAATCTAGGACAACCCCTACCAATTCCTCCTCTCGACTTCCCTAGAGACATCCTAGAGGTTTTGTTCTTCTTCAATGACCCATTTTAGTGCCCTAAAAGGAGGTCTCAAAGAAGCACTTCAAAGAAGAGGTAATGTCCGTTACCGATTCTTTCATCTTTATTTCTTCTTCCACTTCTTCTTCTTTAGTTGTTTCATTATGAAGTAATAACATCAGTATCACTCATATACTGATATGTTATTATAAGTATGAAACAACCCTATTTCACCATCTATCCATCCTACGGAAAAAGAAATCATCACGCGTGCGTACGTACGGAATACCGTCTCCACGCCGTGGTGTAATCTATTTTCCACCACCACCTTACTTGGATGGGTATAATGGTGTAAATAATGACTATATATGACTATTATAAAGTGATACTGATTCTGAAATAGTATACATACACTCCAATACAATTCCACGATCATAGGAACGATATCATCACTCGTGCGTACGTACGGAATACCGTCTCCACGATGTGATGCGACTCGTTCTACATGATCTTTATTTCATAATGATTATATAAATGAATTGAATGAATTAGTATGATATATATTACACTAATAACATTATGTAAATGAGTTATCTATAACCTAAAGATAAGAATAAGAATTTATTCGACAAAACACGCATAAGAACAAAAAGTTATAAACACCCGAATAACAAGTAGCAATGAAATATTACTACTAAGAAGCTAAGAAAATGACCATATATGATATCATAAAAATAATTATGATTATGTAATAAGTCAATAACATTATTTAAATCATTATACAGGAGTTTTAGACACTTATGAAGCAAAACGGACCTAAGGTAAGGGAAATATCACAATCTCATTTTTATCCGAGATTGTTTATACTTTAGTATTTACTGGGGTGTATTTTGTCATCCAAATCCATGTTTCCTCAATATGTAATATTATTTCCATACACCTACAATTTTTTAAATCCTATTTTACCCTTCGGTGAGTTTTTAGTAAAAGATATGAAAGGAATCTTTTGTCGTTTTTCATACGAGGTACTTTTTGACTTTTCTGAAAAAAGTACGAGAAGAATGTTTTTTTAACTTATACGGCACGAACGGATTTTTACGGTTTTATAAAGCCTTATTTTCATGAAGATTCCTCCAAAATATTTCATGACTATTTTCAATAAAATCTCTTTCTTTTAAAATTGCATGACGTTTTGTGAAAAGAAATTGATTTTGAAGAAGAAAGGATATTTTCCTCAAGAATCCATTTCAAGTGTTTTATCAAAATTATTTTCCATCTAAGATAACATAGGGTTATGTTTCTACCCCTATTATTACATTTATTTGGTTATGTTGTGATGGAATTATTTTTATGAATTCCTTTATTCTTATATGAATTGTTTTATGATGTCACGATGTTTAAGATTCCCATTTTTATTACATGGGTTATACTATGATGTATGGTTTATGATTTTGTGGCACACATAAGAATGGTATCATTATGAGATGGGTGGGACCTATATCTCCCTCCAATGCATTGGGTAATGATTTTATATCTCATTAGATAGACATGGTTGGAATGTTAGGTTATACCGGTTCAGTGAAACAGGACTGAAACGAGGGTGACTCGGTTCAGAAATGGAATTTGTCCACTAAGATAGTCTTGGTAATGAGTCTTGACTAATAAGAAATGATTCTCTATGATTATGTGTGTATGCCACAGAGTTTCATGTTTTAAGTTATGATTATTGGGATTACATTTCACTACTATGATTTATTCCATGTTATGAAATTATGCTCTCTTTTGCAGGTTAAGATTTCCAAAATGTTATGTTCTTATGAATATGATGTGATTGATATTTCTTTTGTTTACCCTTACTGAGCATTTGAGCTCACCCTTTTATGTTTTCTTTTCCCCAAGATATAAATAAAGGTTTTAGGTAAGAAAAAAAAATGGAAGATCTTTATGGGAGATGTTGAAGATCTTTCACCATGATTAGAAGATTACGTTCCGAGTTTCCAAAGACACTAAACTATTACGGTCCTTGTGTGTGTGTTTTTGTTATGTACTAAGTATTCCGCAAAAGTAATGTAATGTCTATGTACGTTAATCTATGGGTCTCTACAATAACACCGTATGTTTTTTTTATTTTTTTGAACAAATTTAATTTCTTTGATACCATGTGTTACACGCAGCATCCTGTTTTAACAAACCACGACAAACTATTTATATTATTATTAAAACCTAATTCTTATTACCTAGAAATTAAACATGAATTAATTAATATAAATAACCCCATTTTAAATATCAAAATATTTTTTTATATAATGAAATCATATTGATAAAAAATATTTTATTTTTTGTAATGTATATATATGTTTTGAAAATAACATTTTCTAAAAAATGTTTTTATTAGTTTTTTTGAACAAAAATAAAATTAATTTGTGAAACATATAGAAAATTAATTTGATACAATTAATTTATTATTTTAAATATCCATATCAAAAATATCTTCTGGTGAATTTTTTGAATTTTTCAGAAAAGATTAATTTTTCAATGAATAGTGAAAAATATTGGTTTTATTGAAAAATACCTTTTCTTCTAAAGAATTAATAAGGTTATATTTCGTTTTAAAATGGTTTTAAAAGTAAAATTACATCATTTATATATCAGATAATACATTTTAGTTCATTTTATTTATTTTCTTGTGTCATTTTTATATAAAAACTTTTATACTTTGGACCATTTTCTCTCTAGAAACCTGTTTTCTCATCATTTATGCGGGTTAAATTTTAAATTAAAATTTTCCACTTATTTGATTGTTATTTTAAAAAAATGTCTTATATGTTTGGAATAATAATCAATTATATTATATAATAATTTCAACTTATTTTTTTACCATAATTAGTAGTAAAAACAGTCAAAATTATTTACCTTCGTAAAGTTAAAAATGGGTTTACTAGGGTTCAATTAAAAATGATATCATTTAAAAATGAGCCAAAAAAATTCCAAAACACGTTTTATAGAAATATTTAGAACTTATAATTTCTATGGTATTAAATGGTTCATTTTTTATCCTTTTTAATTATGAAAAATAGGGGTTTCCAGACCGAACCCAACCCAAGGGGTTCGACCCGACACGACCGGGTGGGGTTGGGTTGGGTCGGGTTATGGAAAAAATTGTTCGGTCAGGTTTGTATCGGGTTGACCCATGGATGAGTTGGGTCAGTTCTCAGGTTGGATACATATTGACTTAACCCGAACCATTGACCTGAGGGTGTATTAAAAAAACCCTACCTCGCATCGCGACCCGACCTAGCCACCCTAATTCCCTCCCTCCCCCACGCTTTCCCACATCTTCCTCTCTCCTCTCCTCCTCCCCCTCCCCAAAAATCCCTCACATGCGACCGGCTCACCTTCTTTATCCTCCTCCTCTCCTCGCTCACCTACTCCCCTCCCTGAACAGATTCTCCTCCTCCTCCCCCCTGACCCAGACCTTCCCTCGCGCGTTGACAAACCCTACTCCCCTTTTTTCATCCTTCCCTCTCCACCAGCTACTAGCATCCTTCCTCCTACTCTACTCCCTTCCTCTCCCTCTCCTCACTCACCTCCTCTCTAGACTGATATATTCCCTCACAAGCAATCGGGATAAATCCCTCATGCTGGCTCAATCCACCCTAGCATATCGTGTGTTACATCTATTGGAGCTGGTGGTAAGTAGTTTTTTAATCATGTTCTTCAAATTATCTTCCTCGGGTAATTTCTTCATGCACCTTTGTGAGTCGTATTAGAGTTCATGTGTTCACATTTCAAGCAGTAGGTGAATCTTTATCATTTCATTTGTATGAACAGCAGGTATACTTGGGTGTTTTTTTTCATTTCCCCAAATAGTGATTTTTAACTCCAGTTAAGGTAAACCTCCAAGTTAGTATTTATAAAATCTATAAAGGTTATGTTCTCTTCTTCCTACTTATCCATATATCATCCATTTTCACATAGCCATTTCTGTATATAGATTTTGTTAAACATTCAACCAAGAATACTAGTAATCCAAACTTATCCCTGTGGTTTGACCTGGCTACTCACCAAATTATTTAATTTGGTGACTCTATCCACTTATAAGGGATTGTTTTTTTTTAATACAACTTGTTTACAAAAAAGAAATTTAATTTAGTTCCATTTCCAAGTACATTGTTAGGAATGTGGGCTAGTTGGGGTTGTGTAAGCGAGTATTTTCTGTCAGGGGAAGTATAGTAATTATATAGTTGTTCTATTCTATCTAATTGTAGTAGATAGTGGCTTGGAATATAGGGTAATAAATGGGGTGTAGCTGGTGTTGTGGTGCAGGCCGGTGCATTAGGGGGGAGGGGGAGGGCTGGTGCAGTGCAGGGAAGGCGGTTGGTTGAGGTGTTGTTGTAAGGGTATGGGAGGGGAGGGGATCATGGAAGGGTAGAGGTGGGGGTGGGGTTGGTCGGTGTATGGTAGTGGGTAGGGAGGTCTTGGGTAGTGAAAGGGGGGAGAGGGATGGTGCAAGGGCAGTGGGGAGGGGGGGCTGGTTGAGGTGGGACTGGTGCAGTAGGGGGTAGGGGGCTGGTGGGGGTTAATTACAGGGGAAGGGGGAGGGTCTGGTGCAAGGGAAGGGGGGAGGGGATGGTTGGTGTAGGGAAGGGGGTAGGGGGAGGGGTCAGTGTTCTGTATGGGTAGGGGAGGGGTTGGTGCAATATGGGGTAGGGGAAGGGGCGGGTGTAGCAGGTGGGTAGCGGTTGGTGGTGGGGATGGTGTAGCAGGGGGTGTAGAGGCTAGTGGGGGGAGTGGGATGGGCTGGTGTAGTGTAGGGGGGAGGGGGAGGGGCTGGTGGAGCAGGGGGAGTGGAGGGGCTCGTGCAGGAGGGGGCTGGTGTAGGGTAGGGGAGGGTCCGGTGCAGTAGGGGGTTGGGGTAGGTGCTAGTGCAAGGTAATGGGGGAGGGGAGGGGTTGGTGTAGTAGGGGGAGGGGGAGGGGTTGTGGAGGTTAGGGGGTGGTGAAGCTAGGAAGGGGGAGGGGGAGGGGCTGGTGGTGGTGCTAGTGCAGTAGGGGGATAGGGGGTGGTGGGGTTGCAGTGATCGGGGAGGCGGAGAAGCTAGTGCAAGGGGGTAGGGGGGATGGTGCAGAGGGTGGGGGCTGGTGGGGGGGAGCCTAGTCTAGGGGATGGGGGCTGGTTTAGGGGGGAGGGGTGGTCTGGGTGGGTGGGGGGATAGGTTTAGGTGGTTGGGTTTGGGTCCTTCAGGTTAGGTCAGGTTGGGTCGGGGTCGGTTCGGGTCGGGTTGGGTCAGGTTAACAGATAGAACCCGACCCAAACTGACTCAACCCACATCTGGTAGGGTTGGGTTGGGTCCTTCTGCAATGTGTTAGGTAACCTGACCCCAATGGGTTGGTTTGGTTTAGGTCAGCTGCTCATGAAGCATATGACCCGACCCGACCTGACATAAGTTTTTTTTGTTAGGTCAGGTCCCGAAACGTCCTTGACCCGACCCGACCCAACCCTTGGAAACCCCTAGTAAATATTTCAGTTATACAATTTTCTTCTCAAAAATTACTAATGTGCTACTCAACTCACTTGTAAAAATCCACCCCTTATCCACCGATATTCACAATTTAAAATTCATTTTTTTTGTAAAATTACTACCCAAATATCTTCTTTATTTACCTCATCCCACACTATAATATTTATTTTGGTTATAAATCCAACCTATGAAGGATTTTTATTCAATCAAAAATACTTTTTATAAAGAAGAAGTATCATCCCTAACTAAGAATTTTATTTTTTCTTCTTCCTTAAACTCCTTAAATTATTATTAAACCATGATGATATAATATAAAAATTATATTTAATATAATTATAATTATTTATGTTAAGTTCATGACATGTATCTATCTCTTCTTCCATCAAATAGGATACTAAATCATCAGTTGTGTGTACGAATGAATATCCCCTCGCAAACTGATGTTATTTGTTTTCCATCACCACCTATCATGGATCGATATAATGATGGATTAAAAAATTATATATTATAAATATGATATTATTATACTTTAATAATTATTATATCACATATACCTCCATACATTCCATTATGTGGGAATGTGATAATATCACCCTTGTGTACGGTGGACTCCGCATCGTGAAGTGATGTGGTTCATTAATTCTTTACATAGAAGTTAATATGATTATTTTAATGAAAATATGTAATATATATAACATAAAAATTATTCTATAAAGAAAATATTTTATTTTTCTTTCTTTTGTTCAATCTGTCAACAAAATGGAAACAACATTCTTACGTATGTACGGTCTACCATCTCCATGAACAACGTATTTAATTTTGTATCTCTAAATTTTATGGATTAATATAAATACATATATATTGAGTATATATTATATTTATATCATGTATATAATTATTTATGTGATGGATCCATGATCAAATTAAGAGGAAAAAATAACAACTCGAAACTTACACACAAAAAAGCAATTATTACCCAATATGTGACTTTAACATGGAATTGATAATGAATGGGTAATAAAACGTTATAAGTAAATAATATATTGTTACATATAACTAAGGTTCTATAATATATTTATGATAAACAAATATTTATTTTATATAAGGATTGAACAAGTATTAATGAAATTGAGACTTAATTTCAGAAATTTTTGTCTCAATTTTCCTTGTTTGAGACATATGGGGTTTTCACCTATATTCTATTATGAGTAGTATATGCAACCCATTTGAAATGTTATATAATCAATTTGTTTATTATAATTAAATTCAATGTTTCATTTAATGTTATTCTTTCATTGGGCTTATTATTCAATGTTACCAAAGTGGTAAGTGTTTTGTGATAAAATCTCATCATTTGTTAGGATTGTTTTTGTTTATGCTTTCTATGATAAAATATTATGATCCATCTCTCAAGAAAAACATGAATTCTATTCACATTTTTTTATTTCATATGAATACATGTTTTCTCTTCATTTTCCTCTCTTAATGTATTAAATGGACTAAAATAATGTTTTTATGGAAAATATTATTTATTTCTCTCTTTTGTCAGAATCCTTTTTTCTTCCATATCCATGTTTTATAAAAATTATTTAAAATACGTTTTAACACTATCCAAAGGATTTATCAAATAAATATTTACCTATGTTTGAATATTTACAAATTGTTACAAAAATAACCTTCATGTCATTTTCTAAACAAGGACCCTTTGGATTGTAAAGAAAATTTGAAAGAAATATTTATTTTAATATATACGATATCTATAGGATTTCCACCATAATGACCATTGAATTCTTCAAAGAATAATTTATATGTTTTAAATGGTTATTTTTAAAGGAAATTCATTTAAAAAAATATTTAAAAAATGTGTTTTCAAATTCTAAAGTTTATTTTCCTCAGAAAATATTTTAAATGAACTTTAATTATTCATTTAAAAGTTTATAAAGTTGTTTTTAAAGAAATATATTTGTAAAATTTCTTATGTTTTAATTCTTTTCATACTGGAATGGTTGTTTTCCTAAGAAAATGTTCCTTGTAATATTTCAAAGTCATTTTCAATTTAATATTACATCCATTGATGTGACATATGATTTACTTGGTATATGATTAATGGACCCTATTATTATTCTTTCTCTGAATGTTTTATGTTATTAATGAGATGATGTTTATGAAACCCTTTTCTATTTCATCGGTTATACCATGATAAAATTTCTATGAAACTTGGTTCTTTTTTCCATGGGTTATATTGTGATAAAATGATGAAATTATTGTGAAACATATTTTTTTTCCATTGGTTATGCTAAGATAAATGTTTATTAAACCCATTTATTTTCATTGGTTCTTATATGATTAAGTTTTTATAAATACCATTTAGTTTCATGGTTTATGGTCAGATTAATTTTTTATAATCTTGTGTCACACATATGTATGATTTTAATTATGTGATTTATAGGACCCATATCCCCCACTAATGCATTGGGTAAAGATTGATATCTCATCAGATAAACAGGAATAGAATAGGGAGTTAAATCAATTCATTAAGGGAGTTTTTTCATTCTAATTGTATGGAAAGTTAACCTTGAATAATACATAGGTTTGGGAAGTAAAAACATTTCCATATTATAGTCTTGGAAATGATCCTTTAACTACTAAGTAAATTATTTTCTATGTTATTTTTATGCCATAAATCTATGTTTATTCCAATGTTATATTCTCATTGTTCTTTTTCATCTGTTATAAAATAATTTATGTCTTTAATTTCTATAATTTTTTCTATGAAAATATTTTATAATCTATGATATAAAGGGTATGGTTTTCTAATTTTATTCTTATGTTATCATACCCTTATACTCATGATATGTTGATATTTCTATTATTTACACTTAATAATAATCTGAGATATCCCTTTTTCTTTTCCCTAGGTTGTGATGAAAGGTATTATGTGTGATATGTCCATAAATTATTCTAGTTGTGAATAAAATTTGGGAAGATGATATAGCTCACTTTTGGACAAGTTGTTTAAGTGTCCAAGTTTCCAAAGGCATTACACCATTATGGTATTCAAATGTGTGTTTATGTAATGTTATGAATATTCTTCTAAAAACATGTAATATTTATGTATTATAAGTTTGGATCTTTAGATATATAATTTTTTTATCTTAATTTGGAATCATCATAAGCTGTTGAAAAGAGGGGAATAAAGAGGAATGTTAATTTTATTCCTAACAAATCTAAAAAAACTCAATTTCCTCTAACACAGAATGTTCTAAAACCAAAACAATACTTGTTTAGACCTAGAATACCAATGTAAATTCCTATTCTAAATCATAGGAAGATAATAGTAACTCCAAAATATCATTTACCCCTAATGTAAGATAGAAACCATTTATGGGAATATAGTGTAAAAAATTATCATGATACAAAAATTATCTGTATCGAAGATCAATGATTGTAGGATACTACTTGAACTATATAGTGTTTATGAAAAAAAATATACACATTCTAGTTCAATATGTCACTAACAAGTAATAGGCATGAACTAAGGGGGTTTTGTCCTATAACGTGAAAATATATTTTTAAATAAAGAATGTTATACATGTAAAGTCATCTAATTTTCCAACATATAACATATTTGAATGAGTTAATGAAATTAATGGTAGTTGAAACAAACTGGAATGTAAAGATAAGGATTTAATGACTAGTATACCTAAACAAATTAGCTATATTGATAATGTAAAGGGAGTTTAGAAGATAAAGGATGAAAAATCACGTTTTTATGGAGTTTCGTTGAAGTCCAACAAGAGAACCAAGTCACAGATACATGATATTGGGTGTTCCTTCAACATGACTGGTGACACATAGATTTTGAGAATAATTGAGAATAATGAAGGGGTAAGTGAAGTTTAGACATGATTATTCCCTAATAATCATAGTATCTGTCTCAACATAAATAGAATATAAGAATATAACGTCTCCTGATATATTATTTTTTTAAGGGTTGAATAAAAATTTACAATGTTGTATTCAACTCTATGATTATAGACATAAGGTTTTGTTTAATAAAAATATATGTATCATTATAAGTATCAAGGATAGAAGGATAATTAATCAATTAATAATGAAAAATGGAAACCAATTTCAAGTTGGTGATCCTTCCAATTCTTGTTACATAACTAAAAAAAATGAAAACAAGTTGTGTCATTGAAGTATTGGTTGTCCTGGATAACCAAGTGTGAGTAAAATTTTAAAACATTATGTTGTAAGAGATATTCCCATGTTTAGTAGTGTAATTATATTCATGAAACTTTTCAGAAAGGGAAGATGGTTTGAAGTTGTCATAAAGTTGTGAATAATATGTCTATTAGACCACTTGATCTCATCTATACTGATTTAAGTATACCCATGCGATTAATTTATACCCTAAGTGATACATTTTTTGTTAAATGTATTGAGGATTATAATCAAATGACTAATTCCATATTCATCAAGAATAATTTTATAATCTATTTAGATGTCTAAAATCATTAGATGACAAGGTGAGAAGGAGTTGAGAATCTACATCCAGAAACTAGGATCAGATAAAGGTAATGAGTATACATGTGATACTTTTAAAAGTTATCTTTCAAAATATTGAATAAAGCATCAATTTGATAGACTTTTTACTCCTACAAAAAATGTTATAGTGGAGATGAAAAAAGGAATCATAGTTGATATGGGAATGATTATATTAGTTGGAAAGAACATCAAGAAATATTTCTAGAGAGAATTTGTATGTGTTATTGTACACATATAAAATATTTTTTTTCTAAGTCTCATGAAAAAAATTACACCATATAAAAAGTGGTATGAGAGAAATCCAAATGTTATGTTTTTTTTAGTTTTTAGTAGTCCTTTATTTATAAATATCAAGCTCCAAAATATGGAATAATTTGAAGTAAAATTATTATGAAGGATTTATATGGTATATTTACCTAATGGAAGTGGCAATAGATATTGGAAAAAGGATCCATATACAGATGGATTATTTTAATGTTAAAACTGTTGAAAATCAAGGAAAACTATTTGTGATATTTGTATTATTTTAAAAAAAAAAATAATAAACATGAAAATTACCATGTATTTTAATGATGAAGAATATGGTAAAGATCTAATAATTAATTACATTTATTCTAAAAAACCAATGATAAATATGAATCTACTATAAAATATACAAAACAATACCAAAAATTGGATAAAAATATTGATGCTGAAAATATTATTTTAAATCAATAGGAACTAGTTAAAAATATAATAAGATTGATAATTGGATATCAAATTTCTCTTATTTCCCAAATTGATCCATATACTGTAGCTTATTAGTTGAGAATGTGGAGTGAAAATAATCAATGAAAGAAGATATTGATCAAATTGAGAAGAACTGCACTTGAGAGATTGTCTCATCTCCTAAAAATAAAAATTTGATTGTAACCAATTGGGTTTTTAAAAAACAAACTAAATGAGACACATGAATTTTTATGAAGTAATACAAGGATGTTATGGAAAGTGTATTCTCAAATGGAAGGAATTAACTTTTAAGATATATTTACACCATTGGAAGTATTGGGAATAATTAGAATGTTCATTGAAGTGGAATCACCTAAACATTAGAATGTTTATCAAATGGATGTGAAATATTTCTTTCTAAATGGTGACTTGGACGAAGATGTTTTCATTTAAAAACCTTAGGGTTTTATCTTAGGAAACAATGTAAATATTGTAGATATGTTAAAGAATGATTTTTATGTCTTGAATAATTCCCCAAGATCTTGGTATTCCAAATTTGATAATTGTCTAATGTAATTTAATTTATGAAAAGGCATGGTTGATAAAATGATACATGTCAAATAACTACCCACATGTACTCTTATAGTCATTGTGTATAAATATTTGATTTTATTTTTTGGATAAAGGGTATCTTTTTGAATAATTTGTTGAGTATGTGAAAAATATCATTGAGATATTTATTCCTGGTGAGACAATATATTTTTTGATATTATACATTCATCAATACCCTAGATATATATTTTTATCTCAAGAAAATATAGATAATTTTTGAAACATTTTGGCATAGAATATTAAAAATATTTTAAAATCCCTTTTTATTTAGAAAAAAAATATGAAATGATGAAGCTGTAAGTAGTGTTAACATAAAATAATTTTGAAGAATCTTAAAAAGATTACATTATCTAAAACCATCCAGGATAGATATAAATTTTATAGTGACTCTTTTCAAAATGTTTCGAAGTGATCCTAAATATTAACACTTTTTGGTTGGTAAAATAATCCCTGGATATATGAGAGGGACACTAAATTATTGGTTGTTTTACTAAAACTGTATTGATCTGAACCTTATGGGATTTATATGTGTAAATTGTATTGGTTATTGTACTAACATAAGATCCATTTCAGGTGGAAATTTCTTTCTTAGTGAAGGTTTAGTAATTTGGAATAATAAAAATGATAATTCAATGGTATTGAGCATAGATAAGGTAGAGTATATAGATGTTACACATGATTTTACATAGATGTTTTTGAATCCAAGTAAAACTAGAATATTTTTAAGGTTGAAATTGATAGGTCTTTAAAAATATATTATAAAAATCAGAGTGATATAGATTTATCATATAACCCTATTAAAAATTCAAGTTCCAAGAATATTGACATCATCTATAATTTAAAAATGAAAGGGTGGCTAGTAGGGATATCAAACTGGAATATATTTATACAGAAAATTAGTTTCAGGATATCTCCACCAAAGTTATTCAAAGAGATAGGCTTATTGAATTTAATCTAAGACTCCAAGTACATCCTTCCACTGTAATTGAATAAATATGTGAATAACCCTCACAATGATTTAGAATCTATTTTCAAGGGGGTGGGGGTTATACACAACTCAATACTTTTTCTTATGTTAATATATTGATGTAGTTATTGATAAAATTGGGATAATAATGAATTGATGGAGAGATAATCTAAGTCACTTAGTCACAGATTTCTTATCACTGATAGAATTAATTTTCTAAAAAAGATTACCTTTTCTAGTAATATTTTTTCGATGCCTTTCTCCATGATAAAGGTTGATGAATCATGGTGACATTCATTGGAATTGAGTTGTTTGTGTTGATAATAAAATAAATTGGGGATTGAAGAAACCTTATCCATATTAATGATATTTTATTTTTTGTTAATCAATTGTTTTTGAATGTTTTTAGGTTTCATAGATAATGAGTTTTATAATTGAAGAATTTATTCTTAGAAAGTAGTCCTTAAATTGTATTATTACTAATAAGTTTGTAATTATTTAATTTTAAGTTCTAATGAAAGGTAAATTCACTAACTGTAAAAAATATTGCATATGGTTTTGAGTTGTTGAAAAAAAAGAGATTAGATCTAGAATTATATATTGAAGAGTAATACTTTTGGCTGAAATTAAAAGGTAGAGTAGATAATTGAAATAATAACTATAAGTATTTACATGATTTAAAACATTTTGGTAATGGTGTTGACTAAGTATTGAATTATTCTAATAATTAAAAACGTTTGTTGAGATGTTATAAAGTGTTTTTGAAGTACTTTAGTAGATAGGATATGCTTATGATCATGTTTAATGAAGTATGGAATGAGTCTACTTATGTATTGGTAGTGCATATAATATTTGGCTCATGAATAACAAATTTTTGTGAGGAACACTTTAAATTTTCACAAAATAATTGATACAGAAAATATTTCAATGATGCATAACATAATTTTTAGAGGAATGGATGATATATAAAATATTCTAGAAGAAAAAAATATTACAAAATATAATTTATTAAATAAAAAAATACATTTTATTTTTTCTGAGAGCATAGGTAGAATATGGTAAAGATATTAAATTCATAATATAATATGACTGAGAATAAAACATTAGAAAGTACATGTGTAAGATTTTTTAAATAATACATATAATTAATTGAAGGCATGTGAACTATATATTACTAGAGGATGTTAAAATACATCAATTTCATGAAATACATAAAATGTTTCTAATCTATGAGTAGTATAATCTTAGAGTCGAAGGATTGAATGTAAATTTTCTAAAGACATGCAAAACATATTTTCTAGAGTTTAAGGAAATGTTGTAAAGGACATATTTATTTAACATATTGTATATGTTATGTAGTATATTTTCTTCAAGAGTAATACATAACATATTTATGAAAATATGTACGATATAAATATTATAAAATAATATATAAGATAGATATTTTTTGAATGAAATATATTTTTATCGAAATACCAATGACAGGAAATGAAAAGATAATTTTTTGTAGATTTTAATGGTGATTAAGGGAGATAATTGTGGGGTGATTTCTTTTGTATTTCAAATTCAATATTTGAAATTTTTTATTATGGTAAAAGTTTTTATTCTTCTAGAAAATATTATAATGTAAATAGTTATGGTAGTTTACCATATTTGAGATATAGAATCATTATTAAGGAAATTTATTATGAATATAAAATTATAAAAATGAAGAATATTATAGATTTTATATTTTTGAATGTCAGGCCTTGTATTTTTTTGTATTAAAGAACTGTTGTATCAAAGAATGAGGAAGAAGAAGGATAATGAGGAAGAGAAATAGATCTTTTAAGATTTGAAGAAGTGATCACATGAAAATATAATCATATTAAAGACACATGGAGGAATATATTCATCAAATATTATGTAAAAAATTATGAAAATAGTGATCTTTCGCATTTTGATTCGAACTATTTTTCACTAGTAGTAAGAAGTTTTTGTTTTAGTGGGACTCTGGAAATTTTTAGTGTGAATATTTCCTAATGGAGAGTTTTTGAAAGTATTTAGAAGATTAATTATATAAAAACATATTATTATAGTGTATAATTTGTGATTTTGGTGTCTATCAAATCAAAAGAATGAGTAGTCTCTCTAATTGAGGTGAAACCTTATTAAAATATGGTGTCTCTATGTTATTTATTTCATACTGCATTCGAGTGAGTTTGAGTGTAACACCCAAGATTAAATTTTAGTAATTGAAAATTATATTTCAATAAAACTATAATTCAATGAAAATTTTAATAATTCATGGCACAAAAAATTTAATTTGATACTATGAATATCGATTTTGAACTTATTAAGTCAAAATAATCCTAAAACGAATTTGTGAAATTTTCCCTAAGAAAAAAAGCTTTCATGAATTACAGAAAATGAACTGTTTACCTTTATGTATAATAATTTTTCATATTTTTTATAATCATTAATTTATCTTCAATCAATTTGATATAAATTAAAATAAGATCATTTAGAGGTAAAATGGACATTATTTCGGAAAATTATAAAAAAAAGAATAATAACTTTTCATTTTAATTAATTAATATAATATTTAATGATGACTAAATTAAAATAAATTCCTATATTATATACCTAATTATATGAATTTAAATCCCTTTAAAAATTATTACTAATAGAATAGTTAATGTAAGATCAACTTATGCTTGAAAAATGCGTTTCTTGAAAAACCATTTTTCGAACCGTTTTGTAGGTTTATTTTTAAATTAAATTATTTAAATTAGGTTAATTGAATTGGATAAAATATTTTTCATATTTTTAATCCTCATAATTAAAGTTAGGTAATATATTCAACTTTATTTTCCCTTATAACGAATAGTAAAAACAATAAAAGTTAATTATTATATTTCTCGTCAAAATAGGTTTATCGATGGGTTAATCTATAATGATAATGGTTAAAATACCAAAAATACATGAATAAACCCCATTGGATGATTTAATGTTGTCCTTAAATTTATAACATTATAATATGATCCATTTTTAGCCATTTTTCTAAGTAAATGGCATAACGTTATTGTAAAAAATTGAAAATTTATAAGTGTTCCACTCACCCCAATTATAAAAGGGAACCTCCTCCCCTCACTTATTCACTCCTCCCAACCTTATTATCTCAAAAAAAACCTACAAAAATCCCTTACAAAAATCCTTTTACAAATTTTATAGATTCTTATATTCCGGAAAGACCAAACCATGGGTCCTTAATAATATATTCAAAGTTGGTTTTTTTAAGTGAAGGTAATTATCTTCACTATGATGTTTCTTTTTTTACTTCTTCTTATATATCCATCAATTATGTATTAATAATTCCAATACAAAAAAAAATATCTATCATATACTGAGATTTTATTATTTCTTTTTAATAATATTTATCCTTTCCTTCTCCATCATATGGGAAACAAAACCATCGCACGTCTGAATAGCGGACTATCGGCTCGTGAACTGATGTGATTTTTTTCCATCAACAACTCATCTAAATAGTCATATTGATGTAAAATATGAATATATCTCATAATTATGAAACCGTATTTATTATATAAATTTAATTTATCTTCTAATACCTTACCCTTTCACCCATTAAGGAAATTATAATGTCTCCCATGCGTACGTACGACCAACCGTCTCTATGGAGTGATGTGATTCATTTCCCATGTCAAAATTTAAAGAATGGTAATAAAAAGGTATATAATAATAATAAAATATGGTATTTAAAAATTTGATAAAATTATGGAGATTATGGAATTATATCCTATGTTGTATAACCATAACTTACATGACAAAACATGCATGATAAAATGATTTATTTAACACTTGAAACAATGGTGATAATGAAATATTATTAACCAACAAGTGATGACATATTATAAGAAGATTATATATGAACTTAAACATATGAATATGGATATTTTATAGATTAATAAAAAATTTAAACCAATTATACTATATTTTAAATAATATTCAACTATAGGGAAGTGTGAGGTAAGGGATTTCGTATCACATTCTTCTCCATTGACACATATTTGATATTATGAACCTATTTACTTTTATGTGGTGAATATACAAACTTTATGAAATATTTGACAGGAATATATATTTCTTAATGATGATTACTTTTTCTATTAAATTTCATTGATTCAAGAGGTTATAATTTAAAAGTTAACAAATACATAAAGATTTATTTTATATTCTCATATTTTTGGGATTACCTTAATGTTCATTAATGGAATATTATAATACCTCCATAAAATCCATCTATTTTCTTATCCTATATATATTTAATGATTTTTCATATTTTATTCTAACATTTTCTATTTATCACTTTTATCAAGATAATAAATGTTTAAGAGAAAACAAGATTTTATTTTTCTTCTAATCAGTTTTATTTTTCTTCTAAAACCATATTTCTCAAAATAGTTTTACAAAAGTAAATTTTATTATATAAAAGAATAATTAAGATTATTATAAGATATACTTGCCTTTTTAAAATTTATTAATGTAATATTTTTAATATTTTTAAAAATATTGATTTTTTATATTCTTTACAAAAAAATCAAAAGGAATGTTTTTTAATGTGTATGGTGTTAACAAACATTCCCTCAACTATAACCATTTTATGATATATTGTTTATTATACCTATTTTTAGTGGTTTTAAAAAGAAACATCATAAATGAAATCATATTTAAATATTTTTCTTCCATTTTATTTATTTCTCCAAATTATATGATTTTATTCTGAAACCTATGTTTCCGATGAATTTATAGTCATCTATTATCTCCTATTAATTTCTTTGTAAATAATTTTCACATGAAACATTAAATTTATTATGATCATTAAAACTTATAATTCTTTTAAAAATACATATTTTTTTAATGATGTATATTATTATTTCATATTGTGTATACCATTTCTACAAATGGTGTTTTATTTTGAATGTTATTTGAATGACTAGAGAAATTTTTATTTTTTGTATTCATTATTAAATATAGATATTTACTGATATGGAATATTATTCCTGAATTAAATTGAACATTAAATATATGATTAATGCATTTGACACTCAGTTATGGGTGGGGCCAAGAATTATATATCCCCTTGATGCCTCAATAGGTCTCATGAGACAAATTAGTTGGACAAATTAAATGGGTTTTTGGTTTACACCTACCAATCAATTAAACTATTATCGTGCAAGGTATTAAAGGTATAGATATCCTAATGTGTTATATAATGATTTTCAATACTAATAATTTCCACAATTTAGAATTAATTTATCATTGTCCATGTGATTATTGAATTTATATTATCAAGGGGTGTATTTTTTTATCACATTACTGATTAAAGGGATTGTTTTAGTTATTTACCCTTCCATATTGATTATTCCTTATTTACTGATGATAGATTCAATAATAAGTAACCCTTATAGAGTATTTTGTCTCACCCTTATTCAATTTTCCTTCCTTGAGACATGAATAAGTATTCTTTTAATGATTTCATTGATTTTGAATGTTTTTCATTACTGTTCTTTATATTTTATTCCCAATGTAAAATGGGTATCGTGAATGTATTTTTCTATCAAAGAATACTAAAATGATTGGTCCTTTAGGATTAGAACCCTTGTGTAACGACCCAAAATTTCATTAATGGAAAATCCCTCTTGATCCAGTTAAATGTTCCTTTATGTTTTTATATGATGTCAACTTCTTCAGTTTAACGTTAAGATTTGTGACCGTTACTTTTATAGTCGTTGAACAGTGATCATCTGGGTAGTTTAAATATAAGGCTTTAACGAACCAATTTTCTACTCAGACAAAGGAAGCGATGGCCTCATCCAGTAGAATTGCCCCTTACGAAGCCCATTTGTCGGAGCTCGGAAAGGAGGTGGCGTCTTTGGGATTTGCCCTTGACCAAGCCCAAGCTGAACTTCATCAAGTCAAGCTCGAACGTGATCGTCTACGGGAAAAATGGAAGTTGATAGAGATTACCACCCGAGCGATGTTATCCGAGCAACCCCAAGAGTCTGTCACCATCGCACACCTTACCCTTAGGTCTTATGTGGCTATTTTAAGGGGATATGTAACAAATAAGTAGCACCATGTTCATGTACATTATTTTTTTTATATAATAGTGAATATAATTTCTAGTCATTTTTGATGCATTGTAATTAGTTTTAAAGTACAAATGGTGTTTTTAGTTATTATTTAATTAAGAATTATATTTTATTAAATTAAAGGATTTTTGAATTAAATAATATTTTAATAAAATATTATTATTAATATTAAATTAATTTTTATTAAATATAAATGATCTTATAATTTTATGAATGCAATTAAAATTTTTATTAAGGTTTGAAGGCCATTTCTGTCAAAACCCATGAAATTTTTATAAATGTCAGTTTTTATTTTAAAAGTGAAAATTCACATATTTAGAAAATTATTTAGATAAAATAAATATTATTTTTGGAATCAGGACGTCGAAATTATCCAACGGTGAATTTTTCATAATTTTCTGAGACAGTCAAATTTTTGGGTAAAAATTAAATACCATTTAAATATATAATGTGTTTTATGACATCATAATGACCCAATGGTGATGTAATAAAATACCATAATCCTTATGTTCGGCCAATATATGTTTTACCATTAAAATAATGAGGTTTTGGGTTTGTTTGACTCACTTTTCAAAGCATTAATGGAGCTCTCAAGACTTATTCAACACTTTGCCTTTTTAAATTAATTTCCATGGGAGTGTGACTCACCTCCACATAAGCAACCCTATTTTTTTAATAATTTCGGACCTTGGACTTTTAAAATATTGTTTTCCTCTTTCCTTTTCCAGAAACCATGGGCAAATACCATGGGATGGTTTGTGGTTTGGATTATTTTAATATAAGGGGTCCCAAACCTAAATAATAAAGAATTCTCTCACCTTTCCTATATAAACCCACCCAAGCTCCCACTTCCTCCTCACTCAAAGCCCTTTAAGTTTGTCCAACCTCTGCCCTACTCTCTCTAGAATCCTCTCAAGGTTCACCAAGCTCCCAAGAAGCCTCCCACAAGCCTCTCTCTAGCCTTTGGAAGCACACTTCCAAGTAAGGGGTTTTCTTCCTTTCTCATTTTTGTCAATTTTCTTTAAGTTGTATTGCCTTTTTTTATTTCAATTATGAATGTTGGGGTATGGTTTCGCACCTCCCCCATACTGCCCTCTTATTGTTTGAATGATGGGAGAACCCTTTCTCTCTCATTAAATGCCTCCCATGTACACCCGTTACTATGCTGAAATTCCGAAAGGAACTTCTCTCTCTTCTTTTACATTCGAGCAATACTTTTGTATCATGAATATAAATTCCATTTCTATTGTTGGGACATGTATATATATGATCTCCTTACTGTCCATTACATGTAAATATGATGAGGAACCCCTTTCTCTCTCATCAACCTTTTTTATGAATTCTTATGTCACGCCGTTACGCTGCCGAAATCGCACCGATTTTCTAAGCCAATGTCTTTGTGTAGTGAATACCATGCCCATTTCTCCATCAAGGGTATTCACCTTTATGCACATTTACATATTGATTATAAATTTTCATGTATGAATTCCACATTCTTTTATCGTGGAAGAAATGATTATGTTTTATGAATCCATGTTTTATGATCCATGTGGCACACTTATGCATGAAATGAAATGTTTAAGAAGGGTGCGCCCTTTATAGCGCTCCAATGCATTGGGTAAAGTATAGTATCATGATACGTCATGTGCAATGAGTGTTGAATCATTCTAATTCAAGTGCAACGAGGGTTTACTCGTGCTTCAAGTGCAATGAGGGTTTACTCATGCTCCATGTGCAATGAGCCTTGGCTCATGCTAATTCAATGTTAAGTGTTGTTGCCACATTTCCATGTTATGATTATCATGATTTATCATGCCTTTATGTTCATGTCTCTCTCATGCTCTATTGATATGCCTATTGCCTAACATGTATTGTACTCCTCATGTTATTCATTATGTACTCCCTTACTGGGCTTTATAGCTCACCCTTTTCTTATGCATGTCCTCAGGTTATCCCATGCAATGCTAAGTACGAAGGAATGTAGTGGTCATGTAAAGGAAGTTTTCAATAAGGATGTTGTATTGCAAGTTTAATGTTTTTATGTAATGATCCTAAGCCCCAAAGACACTAAACCTCTCGATCTTCTTTGTTGTATCAAGTGAAGTTTTATGTAATAAAGCATGTTTAAGTTGTAATAAAAAGCAGGGTTGTCATAGTTGGTATCAGAGGATAGTTTTAGTTATTTTTGGGATTAGGAAACCCTAGTAAAGCCTTAGATACAAGACTAAGCATAATAAAAACATCCCTAAGTTTTGGTAAATACTAATTAAGTGGTTTATCAAACAAATACATCCCTGTCTGGATACGAGCAGGTAGAGGTGGCTCTGGCACAGGTGTATCCTAGGGGTAAAACCCGAAAACACCGCTTTGAGCTAGACTCGAACGGGAACTGGTGCACGACAACGGGCCTTGCTGCACTCTTGGTTACGACACTCCCGGGGGATATGTTTTGATAAATTCACAATCTTAGTATGAACCCTTATTAAGGGAAAAATGCCCCTAAGAATATATGTTATAAGGAAGATCATGAAAAGCCTGGATTGAATCCTATAGACTCATGAGTTAAAGAGATTAAAGTTTATTTATAAGTCATCAACTTTTGTCTTTGGATTACCCTTTATGTGTTACCCCTAACTTTCCTTTTATTCCAGCCAGTGGCCGGTAATAGGAGAACTCGGGCTAACAACCGTTGTGAAGATCAGTGTGATAATTGTACTTATGAGATGCCCAATACAATGGGAGCGGGAATCGCGAACTTTGTCACGCTTCTCTCTCATCTAACTCAAGTTTTGAATAGAAACACTGGTCAAGAGGAACGTTCAACCCCCCCTGAGAAAGAACAAGTCGCTATTGAAAGCTTCATGAGACAAAGGCCTCCTACTTTTAGTGGATCATCCGATCCCACGATTGCTGAACAATGGATCAACTCCATTGAAAAGATATTCTCCATCCTCCAATGCTCTGAAAAAGAGAAGGTTCTCCTGGCGGCTTATCGTATGGAGGGTGAAGCTGATCAATGGTGGACATTGATCAAAAATACGAAGCCTGAGGAGGAGATCGAGGCTTTGGAATGGAAGGTATTCCGGAAGATGTTTTTCGATAAATATTTTCCACGCACCCTCCGTCTTAAGATGGAAAGGGACTTACTTTCCCTCAAGCAGAAAGATGAGGAATCTGTGGGAGCATACGAGGCAAACTTCACAAGGCTTGCACGATACGCTTCCGGCTTTGTCGTTACCCCCGAATGCAAGGTTGACCGCTTCTTTGGTGGGCTGAAGCCTAGCTTGCGGAAAGCATTAGCGATCCGTGACTTCGACAGCTATGAGGAAATTGTCCGATGTGCCCTCAAGGTTGAAATGGAGATCGGAGAATCACAGGGGTATCATGGGGACAAGAAGCGGAAGGTGGACTTCAATGCTGGTGGTCCGATGGATAAATCCAATGGCGCTAAGAAATTCCAGCACCCCACTTGCCAAAAGTGTGGAAAGAAGCACCCTGGAAATTGCCTTAGGGGGACAAGAAAATGCTTCAAGTGTGGAAGAGAAGGGCACCTAGCTGTTAACTGTCAGCAAGAAGGACCCGCGGCTGCGACAGAGGGGAGGAACGCTCCCTTCGAACCTCAACGCGTTGTTCAATGCTTCAAATGCAAAGAACCGGGTCATTTTGCAAATCAGTGCCCTAATCCAAGGGTTATCGGGGGCAATCAACAACCTCCAAGACAGCAAGGAAGAGCTTTTGCCATCACTTCTGCCGAAGTGAACCCCGAAAACGAAGTGGTGACAGGTACGCTAGTTATTCATTCAAGAATAGCGAACGTACTTTTTGATTCAGGTTCTACGCATTCTTTTATATCTCAAAAGTTTAGTAGAACAATCCCTGCACCACCACAAATCAAGGAAGTAAAGATGTCGGTGAGTACGGAAAATGGGGCAATCATTGCATCCCATGAGTATAAGTCCTCCCCTGTTATAATCTGTGGATTAAATTTCCCGGCGAACCTCATCATACTCCCTTTGGTGGAATTTGATGCAATTCTTGGCATGGATTGGCTTTCCTTATATAGAGCCAACATAAATTGTCGGGAGAGGGAAATCACACTCCATATGGAGAATCGACCCCCGATTCTTTACAAGTGTCAGGAGGAAGATGAATCTCCTTTAGCTCCATCATCTCAAGCATGGATATTACTACCTTATGAGCACGCATATCTGTCTCAGATGATTGAGTCCAAGGAAGAAACCACCCTTGAAGAAATGCCTATTGTGAGGGAATTCGCTGAAGTATTTCCCGAGGAACTTCCTGGTCTTCCTCCAAGAAGAGATGTTGAGTTCTCAATTGAACTTATACCTGGGGCGCTACCAATATCCAAGACTCCATATAGAATGTCTGTGGTTGAGCTTGAAGAACTGAAGAAACAACTACAGGAGAATCTGGATAAAGGGTTTATACGCCCAAGTGCATCACCATGGGGTGCACCAGTCCTCTTCGTCAAGAAGAAGGATGGGTCAATGCGGCTTTGCATCGATTATCGTGAACTTAACAAAATCACGATAAAGAACAAGTATCCTCTCCCAAGAATCGATGACTTGTTTGATCAGCTGCGTGGAGCACAATACTTCTCCAAGGTCGACTTGCGGTCGGGATATTATCAAGTAAGGGCGAAGAAGGAAGATATCCCCAAGACTGCTTTTCGTACAAGGTACGGGCACTATGAATTCATAGTAATGCCTTTTGGACTCACCAATGCTGCAGAAATATTCATGGACTTGATGAATAGAGTCTTTAGAGATTACCTAGATAAATTTGTGGTAGTCTTTATAGATGATATTCTAATATACTCCAAAACCAAGGAGGACCATGAGGAGCATTTAAGAACTGTACTGGAGACTTTGCGCAAGGAGAAGCTCTATGCCAAGTACAGCAAGTGTGAGTTCTGGTTGAAGGAGGTCTCATTCTTGGGCCATATCATCACAAGAAATGGGATATCTGTGGACCCCTCCAAAACAGATGCAATTGAGGGATGGTCGAGGCCAACATCGGTAACTGATATCCGTAGCTTCTTGGGGTTAGCTGGATATTATCGACGATTTGTGAGAAACTTCTCACGATTGTCCAACCCTCTTACCAAGCTAACTCGAAAGGGAGTAAAGTTTGCTTGGAGTGATGAATGCGAAGAAAGCTTCAAGGAGTTGAAAAGGAGGCTTATCACTGCACCTGTGCTCACTTTACCCACAAGTGGGGAGCTTTTTGTGGTATTCAGTGATGCTTCGAAGAAGGGATTAGGATGTGTGCTGATGCAGAATGATAAAGTGATATCCTATGCCTCAAGACAGTTGAAAATCCATGAGCGAAACTATCCAACGCATGATCTGGAGTTGGCGACGGTGATCTTTGCCTTGAAAATATGGCGGCATTATCTCTATGGAGAGAAATGTGAGATATATACTGACCACAAGAGTCTTAAATATATATTCACACAGAAAGAGCTTAATATGCGCCAGAGAAGATGGATAGAGCTCATAAAGGATTATGACTGTTCAATACATTACCACCCTGGGAAGGCGAACAAGGTGTCGGATGCCCTAAGTAGAAAGGATCCAGTAATTCTATCAATGATGAGAATTGAGAAGGATCCAATCTTCTTAGACTTGATGAAGATGGACGTGGGAATCATAAAGAAGGGAACATCATCAATCCTTTCACAAATGATTGCTCAACCATCTCTTTTGGAAAGGTTAAAGGATGCTCAAAAGGATGATGCGAGAATCCAAGAAAAAGTGGAAGCTATCAAAAAGGGAAAATCCTCAGAGTTTAATGTTAATGAAGAAGGAATTGTGCGGTTTGGGAAAAGACTATGTGTCCCATCAAGTTCGGAGCTGAAGAAGGAACTTTTGGATGATGCACATAGTTCAAATTTCTCTATTCACCCAGGGAGCACAAAGATGTATCGAGATCTCTGAGAAAACTTTTGGTGGGATAATATGAAGAAGGAGATCGCCGAATATACATCAAAGTTCCTGGTGTGTCAGCAAGTGAAGGCAGAGAGGCAGAAGTCTAAGGGGATGATGCAACCATTGCCCATACCAGAATGGAAATGGGAGAACATCACCATGGACTTCGTCACTGGACTTCTAAGGACATCCAAAGGCAACAATGCAATCTGGGTTGTTGTGGATCGTCTTATAAAGACTGCACACTTCATTGCTATTCGAGAGGATTTCTCTTTGGATCAACTGGCACGGATATATATCAGGGAAGTGGTACGGTTGCATGGAGTACCACTATCTATTGTGTCTGACCGAGATCCAAGATTTACCTCTAAGTTTTGGAAGAGTCTTCAACATGCTCTGAATACTGAACTGAACTTCAGTACGACCTATCATCCTCAAACTGATGGCCAATCCGAGCGGACTATCCAAACACTTGAGGATATGTTGAGAGCGTGCTCAATGGACTTTAAAGGAGGATGGGATCAACATATTCCTCTAGTTGAGTTCTCTTATAATAATAGTTTCCACTCGAGCATCCAAATGGCACCATATGAAGCCCTGTATGGGAAGAGGTGTAGAACACCGGCATGTTGGGATGAGGTCGGTGAACGTAAGCTGCTTGGACCAGAAATGGTCGAAGAAATGGTGGAGAAGGTGAAAACCATTCAGCAGCATATCAAGGCAGCCCAGAGTCGACAGAAGAGTTATGCAGATAATCGTCGACGAGACCTTGAGTTTAAAGTCAGAGACATGGTGTTTTTACGCATATCTCCGTGGAAGAAGGTCATGAGGTTTGGAAAGAAAGGGAAGTTAAGTCCAAGGTACATCGGCCCCTTTGAGATTCTTGATCGTGTTGGGGCTGTGGCCTATCGACTAGCACTTCCACCTACTATGGCCAAGGTGCATGATGTCTTCCATGTATCCCTCTTAAGGAAGTACATACCAGACCCTTCACATGTACTCTCTTCCGAGGTGGTACAATTAGAAGACGATCTTTCTTATGAGGAGCAACCAGTGAAGATCTTAGATCATAGAGAAAAAGTTCTACGAAATAAGACAATGCCCCTCGTCAAGGTGTTGTGGAGAAACCACAAGTTTGAAGAAGCAACTTGGGAGTCGGAGGATATGATGAAGCTAAGTTACCCACATTTGTTTTAGTGTGGGAAAAGGAAAATTTCGAGGGCGAAATTTCTTAAGGGGGGAATGTTGTAACGACCCAAAATTTCATTAATGGAAAATCCCTCTTGATCCAGTTAAATGTTCCTTTATGTTTTTATATGATTTCAACTTCTTCAGTTTAACATTAAGATTTGTGACCGTTACTTTTATAGTCGTTGAACAGTGATCATCTGGGTAGTTTAAATATAAGGCTTTAACGAACCAATTTTCTACTCAGACAAAGGAAGCGATGGCCTCATCCAGTAGAATTGCCCCTTACGAAGCCCATTTGTCAGAGCTCGGAAAGGAGGTGGCGTCTTTGGGCTTTGTCCTTGACCAAGCCCAAGCTGAACTTCATCAAGTCAAGCTCGAACGTGATCGTCTACGGGAAAAATGGAAGTTGATAGAGATTACCACCCGAGCGATGTTATCCGAGCAACCCCAAGAGTCTGTCACCATCGCACACCTTACCCTTAGGTCTTATGCGGCTATTTTAAGGGGATATGTAACAAATAAGTAGCACCATGTTCATGTACATTATTTTTTTTATATAATAGTGAATATAATTTCTAGTCATTTTTGATGCATTGTAATTAGTTTTAAAGTACAAATGGTGTTTTTAGTTATTATTTAATTAAGAATTATATTTTATTAAATTAAAGGATTTTTGAATTAAATAATATTTTAATAAAATATTATTATTAATATTAAATTAATTTTTATTAAATATAAATGATCTTATAATTTTATGAATGCAATTAAAATTTTTATTAAGGTTTGAAGGCCATTTCTGTCAAAACCCGTGAAATTTTTATAAATGTCGGTTTTTATTTTAAAAGTGAAAATTCACATATTTAGAAAATTATTTAGATAAAATAAATATTATTTTTGGAATCAGGACGTCGAAATTATCCAACGGTGAATTTTTCATAATTTTCTGAGACAGTCAAATTTTTGGGTAAAAAACTAATACCATTTAAATATATAATGTGTTTTATGACATCATAATGACCCAATGGTGATGTAATAAAATACCATAATCCTTATGTTCGGACAATATATGTTTTATCATTAAAATAATGGGGTTTTGGGTTTGTTTGACTCACTTTTCAAAGCATTAATGGAGCCCTCAAGACTTATTCAACACTTTGCCTTTTTAAATTAATTTCCATGGGAGTGTGACTCACCTCCACATAAGCAACCCTATTTTTTTAATAAGTTCGGACCTTGTACTTTTAAAATATTGTTTTCCTATTTCCTTTTCCAGAAACCATGGGCAAATACCATGGGATGGTTTGTGGTTTGGATTATTTTAATATAAGGGGTCCCAAACCTAAATAATAAAGAATTCTCTCACCTTTCCTATATAAACCCACCCAAGCTCCCACTTCCTCCTCACTCAAAGCCCTTTAAGTTCGTCCAACCTCTGCCCTACTCTCTCTAGAATCCTCTCAAGGTTCCCCAAGCTCCCAATAAGCCTCCCACAAGCCTCTCTCTAGCCTTTGGAAGCACACTTCCAAGTAAGGGGTTTTCTTCCTTTCTCATTTTTGTCAATTTTCTTTAAGTTGTATTGCCTTTTTTTATTTCAATTATGAATGTTGGGGTATGGTTTCGCACCTCCCCCATACTACCCTCTTATTGTTTGAATGATGGGAGAACCCTTTCTCTCTCATTAAATGCCTCCCATGTACACCCGTTACTATGCTGAAATTCCGAAAGGAACTTCTCTCTCTTCTTTTACATTCGAGCAATACTTTTGTATCATGAATCTAAATTCCATTTCTATTGTTGGTACATGTATATATATGATCTCCTTACTGTCCATTACATGTAAATATGATGAGGAACCCCTTTCTCTCTCATCAACCTTTTTTATGAATTCTTATGTCACGCCGTTACGCTGCCGAAATCGCACCGATTTTCTAAGCCAATGTCTTTGTGTAGTGAATACCATGCCCATTTCTCCATCAAGGGTATTCACCTTTATGCACATTTACATATTGATTATAAATTTTCATGTATGAATTCCACATTCTTTTATCGTGGAAGAAATGATTATGTTTTATGAATCCATGTTTTATGATCCATGTGGCACACTTATGCATGAAATGAAATGTTTAAGAAGGGTGCGCCCTTTATAGCGCTCCAATGCATTGGGTAAAGTATAGTATCATGATACGTCATGTGCAATGAGTTTTGACTCATGCTAATTCAAGTGCAACGAGGGTTTACTCGTGCTTCAAGTGCAATGAGGGTTTACTCATGCTCCATGTGCAATGAGCCTTGGCTCATGCTAATTCAATGTTAAGTGTTGTTGCCACATTTCCATGTTATGATTATCATGCTTTATCATGCCTTTATGTTCATGTCTCTCTCATGCTCTATTGATATGCCTATTGCCTAACATGTATTGTACTCCTCATGTTATTCATTATGTACTCCCTTACTGGGCTTTATAGCTCACCCTTTTCTTATGCATGTCCTCAGGTTATCCCATGAAATGCTAAGTACGAAGGAATGTAGTGGTCATGTAAAGGAAGTTTTCAATAAGGATGTTGTATTGCAAGTTTAATGTTTTTATGTAATGATCCTAATCCCCAAAGACACTAAACCTCTCGATCTTCTTTGTTGTATCAAGTGAAGTTTTATGTAATAAAGCATGTTTAAGTTGTAATAAAAAGCAGGGTTGTCATACCTTGTATATTTGAAAATGTAATATAGTTGACACTGAATCCGAGTTATAGGGTTACGTATTTTTACGTTTGGTATTAGATAAAGTTTATTACAAAACATGGGAAATAGATTTTAGTAAACAAGGATCAGGGGACATAACCCTTTGATGTACTTTGAGGATATGTCTAATTGTTTTATAATATAAAAAAAAGTTTTGGTAAGGTTGTGAATATATGGGTTTTCTTAAAAATAAATTCATATATGGATAATACAAGTGGACATGGTTTTGGAACATATGAATCTTGGTGTAATCACCCTTAAAAGAGTTGGTTCGAGTATATCTTGGACATGATTCTGGTGCATATTGACTGGGCCCTCACTATGAACTCGGTTTGACACTCTTAAGGGATATGAATAGGATAATTTACATTCTCTTTAGAAAACCACATAAAATATTTGAAAATATTTTTATTATTTAAATATATTACCAAAGAAACCATGTTTACAATTTTGAGATAAAAAATGAATATATTTTCAATTTATGTTAAGTATTAAATCAGATTTAGTGTTATATATTATTATTTAAAAGTCATAATATCATGAGATAATATATAATATTCCATTTTTAGAAATTGATCCTAGAATAAAATAATTGTATCAATATTTGTGGCCAATATACATATTTACCTTTTGAATAAGCCAAAAGAACTGATGTTGAAGCTGAGCAGATAGTGCCCATAATTGGCCACAACAAGGATAACCTTGGTAGTTGAGAAATAGATCAAAAAATGGATTAAAAAAGGAAACCTAGCCAAAAATGGAACTACTAATGAATGGTGTTCCACAATAATGTATAGCTATATTAGATCATTTCATGTAATAAAATCTCCCATAATTTAGTGGAACTATTAATCCAGTGGTAGTTGAGAAATGGAATAAGTCCCTTTCAAAGATATGGTTAGCCTTATGGTGTGAGTTTTGGGAAATTTTTATACTTTAAGTATATTTTATCAATGTAAATGCAAATAAATAGTGTTTGTTGATCTAGAATACTAGGGATAAAGAGTAAATTTAACTCATATAATGGATATATTTAAAAAAATCAATCCTCAATAAATATTTCCATCCTGATAAATGAACTAAAATGAAGATAATGTTTCATAGGTTAAAGAAAAAGTAATAATAAAGTGTTTTGGATTATGAGTATACCTTTACAAAACAATACATCCATGATATGGATTATATACATAATAAGGAATGTAATATGGACTATTTCGTTGAAGGGACTAAGATAAGCCTTCGAAGGGAATTGATTTCTCAAACTTTTTAATCATATGATGAAATAATTTTATGTTCCATCAAAACAAAGAATAATTTTTCTAGATCCTATATATTCAAGGGGAAATAATAGAATAATAGGTTAGACAAAAAATAAAAAAGGGAATTCATTGATTATGAAGAAGAAAACAAAGCAATTTTTAACATATGAACATTTTGGAATAAAATATCCTAGAAAATTCTTATAGGGAATGACAGTTTATTACAATTATGACGATAAGGGTCATATGGATAATAAATATAAGGGAAAGAAAGAAACTACAACTATCAAATGCTTCAACTATAGGAAATGGGGTATTATTCCATCCAATTTCCTAGGCATTAAGGGAATCTATCATAGAAGAGGCCAATGAGAGAAGACTAATATTATTTAGTCACTACACCTAAGGTTTTAAGTTCCAAAAGATATAGTGGTAGGTACTTTAATCATAGCCTCAAATTTAGAAAATTAATTATTTGAACCAAGATCCTCGTACTCTTCTATATCTTCCTTATTTTCCAAGATAATTAGATATTACCCTAGAACCTTAAAAAATTAGTTTTCAGTCAAAAAACCTAGTGGAGGTCTCACTGTAATAAGGATGTGTTATCCAGTTTCCATTATGACACATAAATGTGATCTATTTGTTAAATTTATTATTATACCAATACATTAATTTGATATTGTCCTTAGAATATACGGGATTTCAAAAAAATATGAAAAAAAATTATTGAAAATAGAATAAAATTACGATTCATGATGATGATATAGAATTCCTTATCTTTAGAGTATAGACTTTTTCATTTGATTCATATCTAGATCCACCCATATTAACTCTTAAAAATGATATTATTTGGAAATAAGTTAAAAAATATCTTATGGATGGGAAGTCTAATAATAAAATTGAGTATGTACCTATTGTACAATAATTCATTGATGTATTTCCTGATGAATTTCCAATACATCCACAAGAGTGTGAAGTTCAATTTTCCATTGATTTAATCCATGATTAAAAACTATATCAAAAACTCATTAGATAATGGACATTGTTTAATTAATGGAACCAAAGAAAAAACTATAATATTTCTGTGATAAAGGATTTATACACCCTAGTTATTCACCTTGGGAGCACATATTTTTTGTTAATAAAAAGGATGGATCCATGAGATAGTGCATTTATTATAGGGAAATCAATGCTAATTTGATAACAAACTACAATCACATTCCTTATATTAAGGACTTATTTGATCAAAATCATGAAGATTAGTATTTTTTAAATATTGAACTTTGTTTTGGGTATCAACAATTGTATGTAAATAAGGAATATATTCTAAAGACAACATTTTGAACAAGGTATTGACATTATTTGTTTACAGTAATTCCATTTGGATTGACTAATGTTCCATATATTTTTATTGATCTAATGAACAAAGTATTCAAGGAATATGTTATAATTTTCTAATCCTTCATTGATGATATCTTGGTTTATTGAAATAGCTATGAGGACTAATATAATCACTTGTAGAACAATCTTGGTACTATTAGATGATAAGATTTATATAGGAAATTTAGAAGTTGTGAATTCTATATTCTGAATGTTCCTTTTCATGGCCATTTTTTCTCAAATAATGGAATCTGAGTTGATCCTTTGAAGGCATAAGTAGTCAAATAATGTCCTTGACCAATGAAAATAACCTATGTGCATAGATTTATTAGTTTGGAAGGTCATAAATGATGATTTGTTTTTAAAAAAAATCATGATTGGATAACCTATTAAAAATCCTTACATATAATGGGGTTAATTTCATTCTGAAAAAGGACTATGAATAATATTTGGAGGAATTGAAGAGGAGATTGGTCAACTCTTGGATTTTAAATCTATAATTCTTAAATGATGGATTTATGATATATAGTGATGCTGAAAGTAGATACTTGGTTGTGCCATTATATATAAGGATAAAGTTAATACATATTCCTCCATTCAATTAATGAATTGTGAAAAAAAACTACCTAACCCATGATATTGATTAGGCAGTTATAATATTTTATTTGATGATATGGATACATTATATTTATGGTTAAATATGTGAGATATAAACATACCATAAGATCTTAAAATATATATTTTCAAATAAATAGATCAATATGAGGAAAAGTTGATGGTCCGAGCTACTCAAGGATTATGATTTCTCAATAAACTACCACCCAAGGAAGGAAAATAAGGTAGTGGATGCATTGATCAGTAAATATAATGTAGTTATATCCAAAATGAGGAGTGATAGGGATCATATATTATTAATCTATTAAATATGGTTATGGGAATTATTAAGGAAGGGGAGATATCAATCCTTCTTTAAATGATTGGGAAAAAATATTTATTGAAAAATATAAATATTTCTCAATATGATGATGTGAAATTTTCAAAAGAAAATTAAATATATGAATAATGGTAAATTGTATTTCAAAATTTATGAAGTTATAATTCTGAAATTTAGAAAGAGACTATGTGTTATATCTATATCTAAGATAAAAAGTGAATTTGTGGATCATTCTTATATCTTTGTCTTCTCTATACACTATGGTAGCCCAATGATGAATAGGTATTAGATGGAACATTTTTTTGGGTTGATATAAAGTAGGAAATGGTTTATCATGTAATATGATGCTTGGTTTTTCATCATGTGAAGGCTCATATAGCATCCTAAAAGAGTCATGAATCCCCTACCAATTCTTATGCGGAAATGTGATGAAATTACTATGAAATTTTCACTTTATTACCAAAGATACCAAGAAAAAATGATACAATATGGGTTATTGTAGATCGACTAACCAAATGTGTGCATTTCCTTGATATAAGAGAATATTTACCTCTTGAGAACGTTTCATGACTAGATATTAATGAATTTGTAAGATATCATGGTGTAAATCATTTAATTTTTTCTGATCATTATCCCTAATTTATATAGAAATTTTGTAAAATTCATCAAATGGCGCTTAATACTAAGCATTATTTGAGCACCGCATACCATACTCACACTAATGGATAGTCCTAAAGAACTATTAAAACATTATAAAAAATATTGAGATCATTATACCTTTACTTTGAAGTAATGTGAGATCATTATTTACATTTGGCATAATTTTCCTATAATAATAGTTTATATTCAATTATTCAACTTGCGTCATATGATGCATTATATGATAAAAGATTTCATACTCCAACTTTTGGGGATGAAGTTGGTGAATGGAAACTTATTGGACCAGAACTTATTGAGGAGAAAATGAAAAGGGTAAATACTATTCAAACATGTATTTAATAATATCAAATCCATAATAAGAGTTATGTTGATAACCTATAGAAATATTTTTAATTTCATGTGAGAGATCATGTTTTCTTGAAAGCACCTCCTTGGGGGTATAATAAGGTTAATTAAGAAAGGGAAACTAAGCCCTATGTACATAAAATCTTTTGAAATTCGAGAAAAATTAGATTTTTATCTAAACTTTTAGAAATTCCACCAAGTATCTCTAAAGTACATGATGTGTTCCATATATCATTGGGAAGGAAGTACATTTCAGAGTCAATGCATGTGATCACCTCTGAAGAGATATAATTGGAATCTAATATATCTTATAGTGAACATCCCATCCATTTTATTGAAACTATATAGAAAGTATTGATTAATTGGATGAATTTTTTGGTAATGCAACTTTAAAGAAATAATAAAGCAGAGGAAGTGAAAATGGAACCAATAGATGTTATGAAGAAGAGCCCCCCTCATTTTTTTAGAGAGTAGTATCCATGAAATTTTTTAGGATGAAATTTTAATTAGAAAGAAGAATTTAACACCCAAGATTCAATTATATTAAGTGAACATTATATTTTAATAAAACTATAACACAATGTACATTTTGATATTTCAAGGAACAAAAAATCTTATTTGATAGGTTTGATATCAATTTTGAATTTAATAAGTCAAAATAAACCTATAATGAATTTTTGAAATTTCCTCATATTTGTATGCTTTTTTAATAATTGAAAATTTAGTAATTAAATATTCATCATTTTATTTATAATAATTTTTAATAATATTTATAAATGACAATTTATTTACTTTTAATTTTATAAAAAAAACTATATCATTTGGAGGTAAAAAGTGATGTATTTTTAGAAATTTGTTTTTTTAAGACATAATGGATTTACATTTTTTTAATTAAAATAATATTTAATGAGGAATTATCTAAATGAAAATTAGGAATTATATGCCTAACTATATGAATTTAAATTCATATAATTATTATTACTATTCATATAGTTTATATAATATAATCTTGTTCTTGAAAATGTTATTTCTTGAAAAACCTTTTTTAGACATGTTTTATGTGTTTATTTTTAAATTAAATTCATCAAATTTCTTTAATTGATTTTGATAAAATATATTGCAAATTTTTAATCAGAATAATTGATATTAGGTAATAAGTTTAACTTAATTTTTTTATAATGAATAGTATAAAGAGTAAAAATTAAATACTGCAGTTAAGGTCAAAATGTTTTTATTGGGGGTTAATATATAAATATAAGGGTTAAAATGAACAAATAACATAATTAAACCCAATTGGTTGGGTTTATTTATACATTAAACTCATATAGTTATAATATTATCCATTTTGGATCCATATGTCTAAGAATGTGACATGACATTATTGTCAAACTTTTAAAAATTACAAGTGTGCCACTCACCTCAATTATAAAAGGGAACCTCTTCCTCTGACTTCGTCAAACCTCTAAAGCCATTTATCTCAAAAAAACCCTAAAAAACTGTCAACAACATCTTTATATATGATTAGAGTGTATATTATTCCCAAAATACAAACACTAGGGTCCTTATTTTGATATCCAAAACAGTTTTTTCTAAGAAAATGTCATTGTCTTCACCAAGCTCTTTCTTTTTTTTACTTCTTCTTTTATCACCTTTAATTATGTATAAATAATTACTATATAATAACACCAATATATACTCTATACTAATGTGTTATTATTTTTATGACATAATATTTATCCATCACCTTCTCCATCAAATGGGAAAGAAAACCATCACTCATGTGTACGGAAGACTACCTCCTCATGAACAAATGTAATTTTTTCCCGTTACCGACTCACATAGATAGTCCTACTAATGGAAAAAATGAATATATATGAAACTTATGTTATAAGATTTATTTTATAAATTTCATATATAATCTGATTACTTACCCTTTCACCCATTAAGTAAATGGTAATGTCTCTTGTGCGTATGTACGGCCAATCGTCTCCATAAAGGGATTTGATTTGTTTTCAATGTTCAAATTTAAAGAATAATTTTAAATGGTTTATAAATGAAAAAATGTTAAATTTATAAATTTAATATAATTATTTGGATTATGGAATTATATCTTATTTATAAGAACTATAATTTCCATGATAAATCATGAATGAGGAAATGAAGGAGTTAATACCCAAAACAATGGTGATAATGAAATATTATTAATGAACAGGTGATATGATGTTATAAAAGGATCACATTTGATATTATAAATAATTATATTATTCATTATAAATTAACAACATTTTTAAAACCATTATACAATAGTCTAAATCATGGTTAACTAAATAGATGTGTGAGGTAAGGGATTTCATCTCAATTTCCACTACATTGAGACATATTTGATATTATGCACCTATTTAATTTCATGTGGTGTATATACTACCCATTTTATATATTTAACATGAAAAAATATTTATTCATGATGATTAATTTTTCAATTCAAAATTACTATTTCAATGGGTTACAATTTAAAAGTTAATAAAGAGGTAAGGATTTATTTTAGAATATCAGTTTTTTTGGGAATGCCTTAATTTTCCTAAAAATAATGTTATCACATATCCTTAATAAATTCCTTATATTTTCTAACCATTTTTATATTTAATAAGTTTCAATATTTTATTAAAAAATTTCCTCTATTTTGAAATTGATTAAAGTAATAAAATTTTTAACAGAAACCTCAATTTTATTTCTCTTCTAATCGGATATATGTTTCTTTAATTTCCATATTTTTAAAAATTCTTTTATAAAAGTCCTTTTTATTAATCAAATTATTTTTTAAGGACATTTTATGTTATCATTTTTTTAAATATATTAATAGAATATTTAAAATATTTTATTAACGGTATATTTTCATCTTTATTTACAAAAATTCAAAATGAATGTTTTTTAAACATATACAATGTTTACAGAATTTACCACTGTTGTAATCATTTTATGATATATAGTTATCTCTAAAAATTATGTAGGGTTTTAGAAAGAATACTCTAAAATGAAATAATAATTTAATATTTCACTTCTATTTACTTTATTTACTAAAAGTACATTATTTTATTTCAATACTTATGTTTCTGATGAATCTATGGTCATCTCTGATCTCTTATTAACTTTGGGGTCATTAACTTTATCAAGAAAGATTAACTTTTATGTGATAATTTGAGATTACAATTATCGTAAATATAAATATTATTTTTATCATGGAAACGATTATATCATAAACTATATACCATTTCTATATATGTTGTTTTACTCGGAGTGTTATTTGATTGACTAGGAAAATATCGATTTTTCACAATATTTATTAAATTACTATATTTATTAATAATAAAAATATAATTCATTAATTTAGTTAATCATTCAATATATGAGGAATGAATTGAACACGTAGTGATGGGTTGGGACTAAAATTATATAACTAATTGATGCATTGATCGGTATCATGAGACAACATAGAAAAACAAATTTAATGGGTTTTGGTGTACTTATACCCATTTATTAAACAATTTTGGCACAAGATATTCATGGTATATATATCATGATATTTAAGATTATTATGGACAATATTAATCATTTCCTTTATTGGGAATTCAGTTATTATTATCCATGAAATTATTCAATTGATATTTTCCAAGGATGTATTTTGGGCTAAAGTTAATGATTAAATTGAATGAGTTTTATATTATTTATCCATCAATGTTCATTATAACTAATTTACTCAAGATATATTTTATTGTATGTATCCCTTACTGATAATTTTGGATCAGCCTTATTTACTTTCTTTTCCCCATAATATGAATAATAATGCTTTCATTGATTTCATGGATTCTAAATTTTTTCCATTACTATTCCTTATATTTTATTCCTAATGTAAATTGGGTATCATTTATATATCTTAATCTCCAATAAAAATGAACTAATCGGTCCTTCGAGATTAGAACCCTTAACTCTTTCCCAATTTAATAAATTTCACACTTACTTTGGTTTACAAGAGTCTTGGTTGTTACATTATGTAATTATAAAATATTCAACTACATACTAACAATTAAATGTAGGTTGATTTAAAAAAAAAGACAAATCATAAAAAATGAACCACTTATTCAACCCCACTTGTCATACAATACCTTTCTAGGCTATTCACAACCCATAAAAATCAATATACACCAATTCCAAAAATCAAATCATCTTTTTATCTATTTACTTGTATGTTTTTCAAATTAACATTCCCTTATAACAAATATCACACATATGAGTTTGTTCATGTTGAAGATTTAGGATACCATGAGCTCCTTCATGTACCATTAACTCTTCTAAGTAATTTTTCATGAAATGGCTAAAAAAATTATATCGAAAAAACAATTAATCTTCCTTTGATAGCAATCACATGTATTATTATTTAATAATAAGGTATAGATTCTCGTTCACATTCATTCCCAACATAACCAATTAACCATCCTTTACCTTGATGTTATAATCATTCTTTGTGAAATTTATTATATGTCATGAGTCACATAATCAGGTAATATTCAGTAAATTGTCACCAAATCTTTAAAACCCCAAAACATATGTCATTATTATATCCTTTCAACCAATTTTGAATTTACAAAATCTTATGACCTTAAAAACATCATTATTTTTTTAAACAAATGACACCTTAGTTTTCATATTAAATCCTTGTGATAAGATCTGTATTGTCCATTATATAGTAATTGTATCTACAATCCCAGATCCATACACCAGACCATCCCACTTATTTTAATAAAATATCTACTATTTATTCCTATTCTAATATGTTCTTCTTTCCAAAATACTTTTACTTCAAAACTAATGGTGAATCTTATTATTTTTCATCCTATTGATTAGACTGGCCCTCCATATATTATAATATTACAAATCATTTTCAAATATTCATCTTTATTTATGATTACTTCAGCTAACTTCCACTAATAATTTCAGTATCCTATAGAATGTTCTTCTACATCCATAATGAGTAATATATGTCTTTATATCCATACGATTAATTCCAGGAATAGTATACATTAAAACATACTGAGATTAATGAATTCTTCTCATTTATCTCTATTTTTATTTTGAATTTATGTTCATACTAGATATGGAACATACATTTCATATATGTATCATCTTTCCAAAATAATAAACCCTAATTTTTGGTGTATTCTTATCTGTATTAATGGATACATCAATAGATTATTGGGTTTTACCCAAATCAATATTTTTCTGAGGAGTGAGAGGTTATGGATTTTTCTCAACCATAATGATTTTTTTATAATAAATCCCAATACCTAATTTATATTTTTGATACATCATTTTTTTAGATAATCTAATAAAGTATATGTTATATCACCATGTTTTTCCTTCACTTTCTTGAGATTTTTTCTTATCTGGATGAATTCTCCTTCAAGATCCAAAATCCTTTAAAATCTATATTTCACCATATTGATCAATTTATCAATGATCTATGACTACTAATCCTCTTTGAGAATGAGATAAAATAATTTTTAGGTGTTTTTATCTTCCTATATTGGATATTTTCAATTTACTCTTTATATTGGATTTATATTATTCTAATTTTTGTATATAGTGTTTAGAATCACACACCACTCCATTGCACTTATTTTTTTAGGTCTATAAACATCTATCTCTTCAAGTGAAACCTCAAACTCCCCATGGAGGTCTATAACAAATTCAATATTATAATCTTCTCTATCACTATACTCTTTATTTTATGGTTTATATATGATATCAAAAATAACTTCCTCATTGAGTTCATTACAGTCCTAAATTTATTTTCAGTTTGTGTCCTCCTATGACTAAAAGTTTTTATTCTTAAAGAAATTTTGTTTAGTAATTCTCTTTCCTTTTTCATCCTTTACTACATCTTCTTCACCGTCTCAAGACTTCTTGGGACACATTTTTGTCTAGTTCCCAAACTTTCCACATGGAAATCCTATGCGTATAAGTTTTCACTTGAACATTCCTTTACCATTTTCATATTTGATTAAAGTAATGACATAATGTTGTTCAACATCATTTTTTAGGATCATCCTATCATAAATAATTCATTATTTCCTTGAACACCACTTCATGATCATTTAATTTTTCTATAATATCATCATAATTAGTTATCATCTCATTTGTAATTAGATTGTTATGAAGACCATCTAATTTAACTCCCTCTGGATCCTTTCCCTTGAGTACCAAAACCACTTAATTAAAATGAGGAATAAATATTCTTAAAATACACTTCATTATTTTGATATCTTTAAGGACTTATCCAATTATATGGATGTCCAAAAAAATTACATTAACTTGATAAAATAATTCCTTAATAGTTTCACTTTGTAGAATCCCCAAATCCTTATACTTATTCTATAGAATTTGAAATTTAGATTCACACACCATAAATTCCAATATGAAATTAATATATTCTTTTTATTTTTTTTATAACTTTTGTTTTGTATTCATTTGAAGATAATAAAATACAACCCATTCTACTTCTATTTCATTCCTGAAAGATCCTCTTTTTTCCCTCGGTATGGTGACTACTAACTAATTTGACCCCAATGTAAATAATAATCAATTACACTAGAATATGTATTCAATTCTGCAAGAACCACGCTAATAAACTAAGATAATTCACTAGGGTTTAGATCCATCTGTAACATGCACATGATATACATGGAAGATGATAAATATTTATAAAATTTTCCTATATATATTATTAGGATTTAAAAAACAACCCATTTATATAGATTTTGTTGGAAAAATATCCCCTTAACTCATTAATTACATTAGAATTATTACTCAATTATTTAAAATCTATTTAAAATAAGATCTTCTTTCTATGTTGATCATAATTCCATGTCTATAAACTACAAAAACATCTATACCCAATGGTTGGAAGTAGTGTTTTATTTTATTCTTATAATGATGAAAGTTGTTTCCATAAAATTTCATATTACCATTATTATTCACAACCATTATCGTGGACTCTAAAAAGAGAATTATTATTCAATTAAATCCCTATACATAGATACCACTTGTTGGAACCACACTAGGAATATTCCCTGATAGGGGAGCTGGATCATGTCATAATGGTTTCAAACAACCCTTCCCATTTATCTTTCTATATGGATTAGAAAAATACTCTTCTCACCATCACAAAGGGTATGGAAGTTATGAATCAAAATAGAGGTAGAATAAGTTTTATATCTTTCATTAACACACATATATTTATAAGGATTGTAAATTTGTAGATTTGTTGATGTAAAAAACCCACTAAGGACACCACTTTTTGTATATATTTAGAAAAAAAACTCACGGTCCCTCTAGGTTTAAAATACCCAACTACTTTGAGAACTCACGTCTCTCCTAACTTAAAAATAGAAAACTTCTTCCCAAGTGATACCATGATCATTCATGTACCAAGAATTAGAATTACACCAAGACAGGAGTAGGAATCATCTTTTCTTTAATCTAATTGATTAATCTCCATGAATTTCTACTATTTATCTCATAGAATACCTCCTCTTATCTTTTTTTTCTAGTACTCTTAGGTTTTTATTTATATTACATCTATCATTAATCTTACTCTCCATTTTATACAAGAATATATATCTATAATTATCAAAAATAATATATATATATTTATATTTGATAATTAATTTAATTTTTATATTATTTAATAGTAAAATCCATCCACCTTGGTCCTAAAAATACAAATCATCCAATTAACTTTTGAATCCCAAATAATTTTCTAAAAATAAAAAATTGAAAACTAGAAATTATACTAGATTACCACAATCATGTGGTTATATTACTTATCATGGTTTAATGGCCTCCTCCTCTAAAAAAACAAAATTAGTCTACTATGCCTCCATATTTTGTGGTGTGAACTACCCTTCAAAATACATTTTCATTATTCACACCACAGAGTAATGCCCACAACATGGAAAATTTTCATTAATTATAAAAGTACCAAATTCTCATGACCTTCCCTATTATGGAACAAACCACCATTTCATGGTGAAACCTATGATGTTATAGTGTGATCATTTATAATGTTTCATTATATATTAATGGGGTAAGTGTAACAACCATGGTTTTATAATGTAATATCATTTATAAAAACTAAATATCTATCTTTATAAATTCTATAAAATAGAATACATAATACATATATAACACAAGAGAAATGAATATTACTATGAAAATATAACATTTCATTCAATGAGTACAGGTATAGTTGTATATATATAAATATGAAAAGGAAACATAAGGTTGAAGAATGAATCATTATAATATAACATGAAGATTATTCCACCAAATATAATTATAAAAATAAATAAAATTAGTATAAATATGGAATATATTGTGAGGATGGAATGAAAATTTTAAAGGTGTGGTTATTTATAAGGTAAAACATAAGTGTTTTGGGTAGTCTGTATATATTCAATAAAGTAACCATTGAGGGTAGTTGTTATGATATCCCAGGAAGAGATATTATTAGTTATTTTGAATAACTCAATATCATTTTCAAGTAATGAATTTAAAATTATAAAGTATTTACCTTAAAATGTATATATAATTACTAAAAGGATTTAAAATATTAAATTTAATACCAAATTAAAATTTCAAATTATTATTTCTACTTTATAAAAATTAAAATGTTTTATTTGAAGGCTAACATGATTTAAAATTATGATCTATTTAGAATTTTTATAGGAATTATTTTATTATATTTTATTATAAAAAAGTTGTATTTATATACTACATGATTTTTAATATTTTAAAATACTTTTTATATTGAATTTTTTTCCATGTACTGTATAGTCGAAATTTTAACAAATGAGTTGACCCTTATGCATCACTCTTTTTACCTTTACATAACTCAGCATATAATAGACATGATCAAATTATTTTTTTGAATGAATCGTATATATAATTTCATAGAAATGGAATATACCTTTACATAGTGAAGTTATTACTCTTATATATTACCAAAATTACATACCTTTTTCAATTTTTTCACTATGAGTAACCTTTTTTCTAGTGAGAAACAACGTAGGGATATTGTATAATATTATTTCAAGAAATATCATATTTTCCCAACAGATGAGTCTTACATATTGGATAATTTACTTTTACGTATCACATTAAGGATCAATGATTTTTTCATTTTTTTGTTTGGTTATTCTAGGAGACCATTATGTATAAAGGTAATTTTTCACATATTTCACCCAATTTTTTCTATTTACCTTTATGTATATGGGGAATATGAAACACTTTAATATCTTTTATAGTCTTCTCAACACCTACTTCTACATGTACTAGGAGCCTCATTCCTTTGATATATCTTCTGATTTAGTATACTTAGCATAACCCTTACATATTGAGTAGTATTACTTTAACATATGCTTCCTAGGTATTTTTAAATTTTCAATTCATCACCTAATTGTAAAGTTACATATTCTAGGAACTTTTTCCATTTATAATATTTTAGTAACATTTAACTTTATACATTTTTATAACTCTTTCTCTCAAAGAGTGGTTTATCTACCATTTTCTCCGGATTAAATGATATATATAGTATTCTATAGATATTTCGACTATTAATATTAATTTATGATTAATAAGGAGAAAGTTTTATGAATATTCTTGATTAATTTTACATATACATGGAACTTTCATGTATTGTGTTTTTTTTTGAATTCAAGTCATGAAATCATGTTTTTTTTCTTATAACTTATGAACATATTCAAAAAATTACCTTTAACATTGTATCAGTATTTTATTCACACATCTAATTTACACCACCCTTGGTTTTCAATCTTTGGTTATCATAAACTACCCTCATTCTAGCTTTAAATTCTGTTCTTTTCTACTGCATCATGGTTTTAATCAAGAAGATTCCACCAATTCTTCTTCTTATATTACTCAGTACTTTATCTTCCTAGAAAATTAATTATAACACCTTGATACTTTATGATATATTTCCAATTAAATAACTTTTATTTCTTTGATATCTTTCTTTACAATAAACAATAAGTTTAAAAAATATCATATATACTATAAAAATATTTTTATTAAATTTGAAAAGTATCTCTTATCCATTAAATTGATGGGTTTGAATAGTACCAACAAAATTATAAAAAAATAAGATGTAAAAAACAACATCATTGGTTATAAATTGGTTAAATTCAAAATAAAATAATTTTATGGTAAAAAAGGACATTTTTTTCTAAAAAACTCTTTTTTATGCAATTTATTTTTATATTAATAAATTAAATTTATAATTATTTAAGAATAATTTTAATTAAATTTTAAGATAATATATTCAAGAAAATATTTTAAGATTTATTTAATGGTTATTAATAGGAAAATAATAATAATAAATTCAATTTTATATATAAGAAATCATTTTTATAAAAATAGTTTTTATTAAATTTTTTGGTGTTTATTTTAAGATGAATTTATAGTGCTTCTTGAAATTAAATTTGATAAAATGGTTTCCATATTTTTAATCATAATTTATAAATTTAGTAATGTGGCCACTATAATTTTGTCATAATGAATATTAATTATGGTAAAAAAATCACCTTCTTGAGGTAAAAAAGGGTTAACAAGAGGGTTAAAATAAAAGATAACATTAAAAATATCACTTAAACTTATTTAAATTTGATTGTTTAAAGATATTTTGAACATAAATTTTCATATCTTATCAAGTCCATGTCATTATTTTCAGGTATTTTTCTCTTCTATTCTTGTATTATCTTCCCCCCTAGGTTCCCCCTAGGTTCCCCATGGAATTCGGAAGAAAAGGATGGTTTCAAGTGGATAGAACAGGATACACAGTTTTACCGCACATTTTACCAAACTGTGCGGACAAACCGTGCATAGGTGTCTAGGTCATAAATTTTTTTATGTTATTTGAAGTTTTCCCTTCCATGATTAAACCTATATCACCCCTTTATTCTACCATTCTACCCTATAATATATGGAAGGCTCTCAAGCTCCCTCAACCTCTCTTGGAACTCATTTTTCAAGTGGATTTTGGTGGGGAAACATCAAGATTCTTCAATTAAGTGATTCCTCCTTTGTTTTTCTTCTATTTAATTAGGGTGTCTTCCCTCCCTCTTGATGTTCCAAATGTCCAACAACAAGCGTTTTGAACCTAGGTTATAATTTGGTGTTTCTTTGTTGAAACTTGTGTATTAGGGTTCTTTTTCATCTCCTTGTGGTACGGAGGTGTTGCGGTAAACATTTATCACAATTATTTGGGGGTTTTTGACATCTAAGGTAGGTGATTCCATGTGTATACATTCATTGATGAATTTATTTTTCTTGATTGGCCTATTTTTCATGTTCATCTTCCATTGTGTTGGCTAAAAAACCATTTTTAATATCATTGATTAAGTGATTGATTTTAAAGAAGAATTTTTATATGAAAATGAGTGTTTTTCATGTGTATTCCATGTTGAGTCTTTTGAGGATATTTTATGACTCATTTAATTGGTTTATTAAATGTTTTTAGGGCTTACAAATATAGTTTGTTGTGGTATTTTATGTCATTTTACCTTAGAATATGATTCTTTAATGGATTTTGTGTGAAACCCCTTTTCTTACCTCTTGAACTTGTTTTATATAATCTTTAAAGGGTTTAATAAATTATATTGAGGTTATGGAACAAGTTTTTGTACTGTTTGGGATGTGTATGATTTAGATATATTATTTTTATGTTCAAATGGTTCTTTTATGTGAATTGGTATTTTATAACATGTGAAACTTTTTTGAGCACAAATATGGAAGCATAGGTATCTTGGTGGGCATACTAGGACTAGTATGCTAGTGATCCAGTAGTGTTGTTGCCCCTATTTCACATAGAAAGTTAGACAATGAAAATACAAACTAAATAATGATGATGTTTGGGGACCACCAGGACATTGGGGTTTTCCCTCCTTGTGGCTCGTCCACGATAATGATATTTGTTATGGTTACTTATACACCGAGATATGATGTACCTAGGGCCCACAACTAGCTAGTTCCTAGGGGTGTTCTTGTGACTAGTTCTCAATGACTATATTGTACCCACCATCATAATATGGTTTGTTAGATGGGTAAATTCAGTAGCATGTGTGTTTTTTTTAAAATTTTTCATTCTTTAATATTACCCTCTTGAAAACTGTTTTATTTTTAAATTTGTATCTTTAAGAAATTGTTCTATCATTTCTTGTTTATAAAAACTTTCAAGCCTTTTGTCTTAAAATTTTTATCACATGGATTTCTTTTTGGGTGTCATTATATTGGGCTTAGGCTCACACCCTACATACCCCCTTGAGTGTAATTAGACTTGGTAATGTTTGACATGGGTAAGGGAAAGGTCCTTGAAGATTCTGGTTCAGGTTTTTAGCTTCTCTTTTGGGTATGATGTTGTAGAGAAGGATTGAGGGTAATGCCCCCTTCTCATGTGGTGGTTCTTGAGTCATACTTGATACTCATTTTGAGTTGTGGCCCTGTTGGAGTTTTTTTTAAACTATGTTTTTCAATTATGAATTTTATTAAAGGCTTGTTTGGATTGAATTTTCATATTGTTTTTATTTATAGTTGTTTGTTATTTAATGCTTCTAAACTCGAGTAAATAATTCCTAAAACATTATTTATGGTACCCAGGCACTTGTACCAGTCTTTGGGGATAGGGAATGCCCTTCAGTCCTTTCCATGTACTAGGTCGGGTGCTAGATTGGATGGAGACCAGATCTAGTCTGTGAAAAAATGGTATCAGAGCATGGTTAAGCTCTTTGGGCCATATTATTTGGGATGAGTCTAGTTAGACAAGAGCTAGGACTGTGGGGTATCAGAGTTCTAGTTGAGAGTAGGGTGCATAGCCAATACCTCTCGGGATAGACCTTAATTAACCATGGGATATTGGGATTTTTTTTTACTTCACATCTAAGTGGGATGTGTAGGCTACAGGCTGCACATGGACATTGGGTTGGGGTGTAGTAGTTTTTTATTTCATTTTTGAGATGAGTTTAATTTATTTATATTTTATGTTATTGCTAAAAAATTTCAGAATTTTTTTACTAATGTTTTCTCTTGTGACTGTTTCCTTTTTTAGCAACATGCCTCCCCAAAAATCTCCCACGCACCCATGGGAGGATTCCGGAGAGTGTTCTCCCTCAATGTTTGTTCAGAGGTTGGTAGAAGTTGTGGTCTATGATGTCTAAGCTCTATGATCGGTAGAATATACTGCTCCCACTCCTAGTCTAGCTAGAAATGATGAGTCTGGTCCTAGTAAGTACAAAGACAAAGAGTTTCTGAAGAAAAAAACTCATACCTTTCGAGGTATCATGGAACATCAAGAATCAGAGGAGTGTCTTGAGAAGGTCGAGAACATGTTCGGGTTCTTTGACACACCCGAGGAGTTCAGGTTGAAATTTTCCTCATTTTTGTTAGAGGGTACCAACAACAGGTGGTGAGAATCAATGATTCAAGATGGGAAGCATGGGTAGATGAGCTAGAAGTACTTCACGGTTACCTTCAACAACCAATACTATCCTGAAGTCATGGCTTATGCCAGATCCTGGGAGTTTATGAAACTCATCCATGGAGATCAGTGAGTTATTGAGTATTCCAACTGCTTCCCTATGCTTGTTTGATATGCACCTGAAATGTTGTCTAATGAGTAGATGAAGGCCCAGAATTTCAAGAGGGTTTTGTGGCCATAGATCTATTCTTAAGTATTCCTATTCAAGCTTAAGACCTATACGGAGGTGTTTGATCAGTCTTTCATGGTGGTGATTGATTGTAAGGGAAGTTATGGTTTCTCTAGGACGGAATCATTGATAGGAAGTGGTAGTTCATCTGAGAAGAAAAGGAAGCGATAGGAGTAGGGGAAGAAGTGAGGTGGTAATTCAGGCCAACCTCCCTGGAAGTTCTCAACTGTAGCTTCTGATGCAAGGTCCTTCATATGCCACTAGTGCGGGAGTCCAAGGCAGACCCAACATGAATTTACATCTCCTCAAAGGCCTTGTAATCGGTGTAGAGTTATGTCGACATTGCAATGCCTTTGCAGGGTGATGCGGCCACTACAGTGTGGGGAAGGATCAGTGGCTTCTAAGGGAGTGTGAGTGCATCCAAATCCATCTAGAACAGTGGGATCCTGGTTTGGTGGTTCTGGTGGCAGGGCCTAATCATCATCAATGTAGATCCAGTTCCGGGTAGATCTATAGGCGAGCAGCCTTCCTCAGGCAGAGATGAGGCTTATCCATAATGTTGATCAAGCACTAGTGGGATCGAATGCAAGGCCTTCAATAGTTCACGGAACCTTTTTGAGTGCATCTTCTTTAGAAATTTCTCTATTTGACAATGGTGCTACTTTTTCTTTTATCTCTTCCCTTATTGTGAACCGACTAAATTTTCCAACTGATTTGTTGTCTTTTGTGATGGATTTGGTGATGTAATTGGGTTAGAAGAATTAGAAAGTTCTAAAGTGCCCTCTGTGTGCAGTTTTCGTGCCAGGGGTTGAGATGGAGTGGGACATCCTGGTCTTATATTAGGATCTTTTCAATGTAATCTTCATTATGTATTAGCTGGTGAATTTCAAAGCACCTATAAATTCATATAATAGGCATTTGAGTTTCATGGAACCTGATGGGAGTCCTCAAGTTTTTCTTGGGGAATGGGATCCTTAGTCAGGCTGTGCAGGACCTCCACTTCAAGATTTTGGGAAACATGTCTTCCAGTTATCATCGCTCACACAAGAGGATTATTTTCATTCCCCTGAGGGTGTATTACCTCATGTAGTTGATGAGTTCCCAAAGGTATTTCTTGATAATTTTTCAGGATTTCCCCTGGAGCGGGATGTGGAGTTTTCTATTTATTTGGCATTGGGAACATAGTTGGTATCTATTACATCATATCATATGTCCCCACTGAGTTTATGGAATTAAAGATATAGCTGGATGATTTGGAATCCAAAGGATTCATTCGTCTGACCGTCTCTCCTGGGGTCACTCCTGTTCTTTTCACGAACAAGGCTGGCAGATCCCTCTAGTTGTGCATTGATTACCAGAAGATGAATAAGGTAACCATAAAAAAAATATCCTTTGCTCTGAATAGATGAATTTTTTAATCAGTTGAAGGGAAAAGTGGTTTTCCAAGGTAGAATTGTGTTTAGGTTACCACCAAGTTAGTGTGAGAGAGGCAAATATCCTGAAGATAGCTTTCCAAAGTAGGTACGACACTTTGAGTAATTGGTCATGCCATTCAGATTGACCAACACTTCAACGGTCTTTATGGAACTCATGAATAGGGTGTTCCACCAGTATCTATACTCCTTTTTCATGGTATTTGTGAATGATATCCTGGTTTACACTAGATTTGAGGAAGAGTATGAGCATCATTTGAGGATTGTGTTTGGAACTCTATGAGATCATCACCTTTATGAAAAGTTGTCCATGTACACCTTTTGGATTAGGGAAGTGAAGTTTATAGTTCATTTCATCTTGGAACAGGGGGTTTTGGTGGACTCCAAGAAGATCAGTGCAGTTATGTCATGAGAGTAGCTAAAGAATGTGTTCGAGATCATGAGTTTCCTCAGCCTGGTAGGTTACTATAGGCGATTTGTTCAGGATTTTTTCCATCTTTCTTTGCCCATGACCACGCTCACCTGAAAAGGGGTGATGTTTTAATGGGTCCCAGAATGTCAGGAATCCTTTGAGGAGTTGAAGCGGTAGTTGAATACTATCCCCGTGTTGATCTTTCTAGATTTTGGAAAGGTCAATGTAGTGTATTGTGACGCTTTAGGTATGGGTCATGGGTGTGTACTTTTGTAGGGTGATCATGTGGTGGTGTATAGATCTCACCCATTCTGACCACATGAAAATAATTACCTAACCCATGAATTATAGTTGGCATAAATGATGCATAAATTGAATACTTGGTGTCACTACCTCTTTGGGGAGAGGTTTGTGGTCTGCTCTGATCAAAAGAGATTAGCATACAACTTCTCACAAAAGGATCTTAATCTGACGTAGCACCATTGGACCGAGTATTTGTAGAGGTTTGACTTTGATATCGTCTATACCCTAGGAAAGGGTAACACGGTGGCTGACACCATGAGTAAGAAAGTACCTGTGCTAGCTTTGAGTAAGTCCAGTGATGAGTGGACTCTGATGGGGATCTTTTCACAGATTCCCTTGGAGACCCAGGAGCACAGTGGAGGTGCATTCTTGGAAAGTATTCAATTGAATCATTCTTCTTTAGAGTTTATTCAGTGGTATAATCCTAGTGATGAGCTATGTTAGTGGTTGATGCAACTCCTTCATGGTAGGGAGATGTCTTCTGATTGGGCTTCATCTCTTTAGGGAATCTTGGGATTCAAGGGTCGTTCAGTGGTATCACTGTCTCTAAGGAAGGTGGTGGTGCAAGATATCCACCAATCGTAGTGGTTTGTTCATCCTAGGGATACCAAAATGTATTATGATATTATTCACTGGTTATGGTAGCCATTTATGAGACAATACCTAGAAGACCTCATATATAGATGTTATACATGTCATCAGGTAAATACAGAGCATCAAAGGTGCTAGAGTTTTCTTCATCCATTACCCATTCCTAACTGGTAGTGGAATGAGGTCTCCATGGATTTCATTTTTGGTTTTCCTCATACACCTTGGGTAAATAATTCTACTTGGGTAGTGATTGATCCTCTATCCCAATCATCCCAATTCATTCCCATTATAGATACCACCAAAGTTAATGAGTTGAGACATATATTTAGGAGGTGGTAAGATTTCATGGTGTTCCATCAACAGTTGTCTCAGGTAGAGACCCTCATTTCACCTCTTGGTTTTTGGAAGGCCTTGGGTCACAGATTAAGATGATAACAGCATTCCATCCTCAAATGGATGGCCAGATGGAGTAGGAAACCCATATTCTAGAAGACATACTATTTTCATTTGTAGTGGACTTCGGAGGTTTGTGGGATATCCATTTGTGATTGTTCAAGTTTTATTATAGTAATAGTTACCAATCCTCGATTGGAATTTCACCGTTTGAGGCTCTCTATGGTCGGCCTTATCGGTCCCCCCTCTATTGGGCTGAGGTAGGTGAGACATCACTATTGAGGTCGAGCCTTGTACGAGAGACATCTGTGAAGGGAAATTTGGTCAGGGAGTGGTTATTGATAACTCAGAGTCTCCAAAATTCTTATATTAACTAGAAGCATCGAGACCTTTAGTTATCTGTGGGTGATCGGGTATTCTTTAAGGGGGGCCCTTGTTTGGGTCATCATCATTTGGGAAAGTAGGGAAATCTAACGCCAAGGTATGTCAGACCATTTGAGATCACTGAGTGTATTGTAAAGGTATCATACATGTTATATTTTCCCTCTTAGTAGACATCTATTCATGATTTATTCCATGTCTCCCAACTGAAGAAATACAATCTAGATATTTCCCACATATTGAATTGGGAAGAGTTGGAGATAGATCCTGATTTAATAGTGTTTGAGTGGCTGGTAAAAATAGTTTATTCCAAAGAGAAGGTGCTTTGGGTAAGACCATTCCAATAGTCTGGGTCCTTTGGCATCATAGGAATTATATTAATGACACATTGGAGTGGAATTTTTGGGTTGATCAATATCACCCATTCCTGTTTTCCGATCAAGCTTCAGGTTTACTTTCCGGGGTAGAATGTTTTCATAGTGGGGAGAATTTCCACATCCATGTCCTTGTTTTCTTGTATTGTTATCTTCTATTCTTGGACTATATTTCCCCCTGGGTTCCCCATAGTTTCCCCATGAAATTTGGAAGAAAAGGATGGTTTTTGGGTGCCCAAAACAGGACGCACGGTTTAATAAACCGTGCTGACAAACTATACATAGGTGTCTAGGTCATAAAATTTTTTTATGCTATTTCAAGTTTTCCCTTCCAGAATTAAAACTATCTCCCCCATTTCATCACAAATTCAACCCTAGAAACCATGGAAGTCTCACAAGCTCCCTCAACCTCTCTTGGAACCCATATTTTTAGGGGATTTTGGTGGGGGAACTTCAAATTTCTTCAAGTAAGTGATGCCTCCTCTGTTTTTATTCCATTTACTTAGGTTTTTTCCCTTCTTATTAAAATTAAAAAACTTCTAGAAACTATGGTTTCGTACCTAGTGTATAATTTTGTGTTTCTTGTTTGAATCTTGTGGATTAGGGTTCGTTTTCATCCCCCTTTGTGGTGCGTTGGTAGTGATGTTGTTTTTTTGAACAATGATTTGGGGTTTTGACATCTAAGGTAGGTGATTCCATGTGTTGAAATTATTTTATGAATATATATTTATTGACCTATTTTTCATTTTTATATTTCAATTTTTTTTCTGTGAAAACCATTTTTTGAAACATTGATTAAGTAGTTGATTTTAAAGAATAATTTTTGTATGAAAATGAGTGTTTTTCATGTATATTCCATGTATAGTCTTTTGGGGTTATTTTATGACTCATGGAATTGGTTTATTAAATTCCTTTTGGGATTCCAAATCTGGTTTGATTTAGTATTATAGCGAGTTCATCTTTAAAATAGTATTTTTGAATGGATTTTGTGTGAAAATCCTTTTTATACCTCTTGAAATTGTTTTATAAAATCTTTAAAGGGTTTACTAAATTATATTGAGGGTATGGAACATGTTTCTGTATTATTTGGAAGGTGTATGATTCAAAAATGATATTTTTATGTGAAAATTGTGATTTTATGTGCATTTGGTATTTTATAACATGTCGAACTTGTTTGAGCACAAAGAGGGAAACCCATGTATCTAGGTGGGTGGACTAGGACTAGTATGCTACTGTTCTGATAGTGGTATCATCCCTGTTTCACTTAGAGAGTTTGATAATGAAAACACTAAATAAACTTTGATGATATTTGGGGACCAATAGGTTGTTGGGTTTTTTCCTCCTAGTGGCCCGTGCATGGGAAGGATATTGGTTATGGTTACATATACACTGACATATGATGTACCTAGAGCCCCACAACTAGCTAGTTCCTAGGGGTGTTCTCATCACTAGTATTAAATGACTATATTGTACCCATCATTGACATATGGTGTGCTGGGTTGGTAAATTCATTATCATGTGATAATTATTTAAAATTGTTCATTCTTTAAATTTACCCTCTTGAAAACTTTTTTAATTTTAATGTTGCATCTTTTAGAAATTGTTCAAGTATTTATTGTTTATAAAAACTTGCAAACTTTTTGTCTAAAAATGTTTCTGACATGGAATTTTTTTGTGGAATCTTATTGGGATTAGGCTCGCACCATACTTACACCCTTCGATGTAAGTAGGCTTGGTAATGTTTGACACAGGTAAGGGCAAGGTCCTTGGAGATGGTGGTTCGGGTTGTTAGATCCTCTTCCATGTGCAGTGTTATGAATAAGGTTTGGGGGTGATCTCCCCTTTTTTGTAGTGGTTCTTAACTCTCACTTGCTTCTCCTTTTGAGTTGTTTCCCTCTTGGGGTTTTATTTATTACTATGTATTTCAATTCTGAATTTTATTAAATCTTTGTTTGGATTAAATTTTCAGATTCAGTTTATTTATTTTTGTTGGTTGTTTAATGCTTCTAACATGAGGTAAATCATTCCCAATCCATTATATATGATACCTGAGCATTGGTTCCAACCCATGGGGATAGGGAATTCCATTTAGTACTTTCCATGGACCAGGTCAGGTGCTGGTTTGGATGGTGACCAGATATGGTTCGTGACATATCTTATAATTTTGGTTTCCTTGGTTCTAATTTCACTTGAATATGACTTTATTATATTTTAATATTATTAATATTTACACGTGTGATACTCTCCTCATTTGTAAAAGGGAACCTACTATCCTCTATTCTATACACCACTCAAGACACTTATTTCAAAAAATATCAACCCAGTTACTCTCTCAAAATCCTTGTAATGGTTATTGAGGTTCTTTTCTTACCAAAATACCCATCTAATAATCCATAAGGTTCTTCTCAAAGGAGGATACCCAAAGAACATATATATTTTCTTACCGATATTTTTCATGATTTTGTCTTCTTAAACCTCCCCAAAATGTTCTATATCCATATTAAGTTGATTTAATAAATTTATTTACTCTAATAATATGTTCAAATTTTAATTATGTTCTGTTTCTTTCACATCCATTAGAAATTTATAACATCACTCATGCATATGTGTGTACTACCACTTCCACAAAGAGATGTGATTATTTTTTCATTTCCATTTCAAATAGAAGATCATTTTTATAGATTCAATGAATATATATTATTTTTATGATATAATTATTTTTCTTTAAAGGTGAATTATTATTTACCCTTAATTCATTTTATCCATCAAGAAGTGGAAACATCACTTCTATGATTGTACATACTATCGTCTCCATGAAGTACTATAATTCATTTCTCATCACTAATTTATATGAATGATTATAAAAGTGTGTTTAATTAATATATATGATAGTTATAAAATTATTAATAATATATATATAATGAAATTGTGACCAAGTTGTAAGGACTAAAAGCATCAAATCGAAACATGTATAGAAAACAGACCAGTTTTCACCTAAATATTGATTTTAAAAAATAATTGTAAAAAAAGAATATTTAGAAGTTATAAAGGAAGGATACATGGAATGTTAATTATGAATATGGTTCTATAATATATTTAAAAAATATCTATTTGCTAAAAAAATTAATGTGTATGAAGAAATATGGGACTTGAGGTATGGGTTTATGTTACAATCTCATTTCTTTTCTAGATTGTCTATGTTACACTATAATTTTTGGAAATTATAAAATAATTATCCATTTAAAACCATATAGTTTCTTCTCATATGTTTATTTTTCATTTTTCCACGTTTTTTATTCATTCTCATTTTTTGGTATATATAACTGTTGAGAAAAAACTAGGAAAAGGAAACATTATTTCCTCTTAAGTCGATAAAATTTTTCTTCCTTATCCATATTCTTTAACAATATTTCAAGAAATTCCTTTTATTTTATAAAATTATTACTTCATAACATTTTAAATCAAATTTTACTTTATTTTCAAAGTTTTAAAATGAATATTAATGTCATTTTTTAGAATGAGGTACCTTTTTACTTTTTACCAAAAGTGTAAAAGGAATCGTTGTTTTAATGTTTACCACATTAATGGATCTTCTCACTACAATAAGAATTACTTTATTTGAGTATTACTTAAATATTATCCATGTTTACCGTAAAATAAATAATTTTTCTCAATATTCTATAATTTATTAGTTTTAAAGACATTGAATGAAATAGAAATTTTCACCTATTTTCAAATAAACATTCAAATTCTCTTTTAAATGTATTTTAATCTATGTAAACATATTTTTTTATATTCTTATGATTCACTAGGGATATGAAATAATGATACCATCCACGTTATTTATCTTTATAGATTATGATTATGTGTTGATGATATTTTTATAAAACATTTTTCTTTTCCATTGGTTATGCTATGATAAATTGATGAATTTTTTTATGATCTTATGGCATATATATGTTTGTTTTTCATTATTTGATACATGGGTCCATAAAATCCCAACAATTAGCTGGGTAATGATTAATATCTCATAATATAATATAGACTCAAATTATGAGTCCACCAAATTTTTTATGAGATTGTGTCCACTATGATAGTATTGGGAGTGAACCTTTACTAAGGAAATGATGGAATGGGGAGTGAACCCAATCCACTATGGTTCATTTTACATAGTGATAGTTTTATAATTGAACCATGAATAGGAAATTACTTTTTATGCTTATTATTGTTCTATAAATTCCTAAGACATATTATTATGATTATGATAATCCCTCATGTCTCATGATTGATTACTGATGATTCCTTAATCATATGATTCATGACTTTTTAAATGATGAATATTTATTCCATGTATCAAAATGTATGATCTATGATTGATTGGTTATGAATTTTTATGTTATAATCATGATATAATACCCTTATGTGTATGTTATGCTTTCATAAGATCATTGATAGATATCTCCAATGTTTAACCTAAATGATCATCAGATCACCCTTTCTTATGCTTTTATTTTCTACAAGTTATAAAGATACATTTTACATAATAAGTGCCTAAGAACTGTACTATAAGAGAATAACAGTATGGGGGATGTTTAAGATATTTTATAAAATAATTTTATTATGTATCTAGTCTCCAAAAACACTAAAACTTTACAATCCTTGGGCATGTACTATTGTGAAATGTATTGAATATTCATCTAAAATTATGTAATATTTATGTATGTTATACTTGGGTCACCTTAGCTAGTATTAGAGGATGGTTCACTTATTTAAATATATTAAGATATTAAAAATATAATGATAGAACTTAATGAAACCTATGATGAATGGAATGTTATATAGGTTGAACCTAAAAGTATCATAAGTTGATATTAGTGTCTTAATTTAGGATATCTCATGATTTATTTTCATGATTATATGATTTTTCACTCTAAATATTTTCGTTTTATTCTTACACTATGATTTTTTACTCAATTTTCAATACCTGAAGTAATCTTGTTAACAAGGAATGTGGTGTAAAATGAAATGATTTCCATCTTGAGAAACTGAGCGATGTGGGAGTTGGAATGAAAAATGTTTTTTCTATGATCATTCTACTCTCGATCCATGAATCATGCTATGATTCCATATTATCAAATGAGGGAATAGTATACCATTGATTCTTTTATGAGGTAACATCCACATTATTTCAATTGGTTCTCTAACCCACTAATTTTAACGTAATGGATCAATACCACTAAAAATAAAATTTCCATACTCTAGTGCTCGATGAATGAAAATGTCATCCTAATAGTGTATCATTTGAAAAGAGAATCATAATAATAGTATAATCCTATTAAGAATATAAGGTAAGAGGATGAAATTGAATCCATATAATGGGAATAGTTTAATAGGGTATTTTTTAGTAATTACTTTCCCCAAACTCTTCTCAAGAAAATGGAAAGGGAATTCCTTAATCTTAAGTAGAAGGATGATTAATCTATTACAACCAATGAGATAAATTTTACAAGACTTGTGAGGCACGCTTCTGGTTTTATCATGGATCTTGAGAAAAATTTGATCTGCTCCGAAGTGGCCTAAAACCAAGTCTCCAAAAGGAATTGTCAATAAGGAAATTTATTATCCATGTAGAAATAATTTGATGTGATTTCAAGGTATAAATTGAGTGTGGATATTCCTATCATTATCATGGTTTTGAAAAGAAGAGAATGATTAAGTTATGAGGAAATTATAATAATAAAACCCAAAAAGGAAATAAAATGAATCTTATATAATTCCAAAAGTGTGGAAATATGCATGAGTAAAATTTTCTCCAAGGTACTAGTAAATGTTTTATGTGTGAAAAGGATGGTCATAGATCAAGTTAATGTTGAAGAGATATAAACAAAAAATCAAATTAAAAGAATTGGTAGAAATATCGATTTAATTAATCACCCACACTCCAATGATAAATCTATAAGAAGTATTAAAATTATGATAAATAGTTCATAAATCAAAGGTTTGATGGTGATAATTGGCATAAAAAACTTCTCAAGAAAATAGATAAATGGGATTCTCATGCGACCAAAACCACTAAAGTGGGTTATGATAACGAATTTGTGAAAGGTACATTAATCATCCACTATATACTTATATATATCTTATTTTATTCTAGTTTTTTCCACTATTTTATATCAAAATAATTTTCTATGGTTTTAATATCACCACCTCAATGAGTATTTTTTGAATTATTAATGAAAAGTTATAATGGTACGATGATTGTACCTCAAGTATATAACTCCCAATTGATCAAAGATTGTGGCAATGTGCTTCCAGTAAATATTATGAATCTCCCCTAGTATAATTTGATGTTATTTATGGGGTGGAATGAAATTCTTTATATAGAGACTATATCAATTTCTAATAAGGGTAAGTCACATTTGATATTATTAATCAACCTGTGATCATATTTCACTGTGAGGATGAATATTAACTTCCAATTGAAATTAATTATATTGTATGTGTATTACTACCTATTCATAAGGGATATGTATCTAAAATTTTTGGGGAGAAACAAAACATTGAATATATTTCTATTGTTCAAGAATATACTAATGTGTTTATAGAAAACATTCATATTATTCCCTTGAATCATGAAGTTTAGTTTTCAATAGAAATCATACCTTGTGTTACACCTATTTCAATGAATTCTTATATAATAGACTCGGTTGAGTATTATTAATTAAAGAAAAAGATCAAAGAGAATCTTGATAATAGATTCATATGCCCAAACATATCACCAAAGGGTGTACTTATTCATTAAATTATGTCTAAATATGGTTCAATGCATCTTTGCATTGATTACCAAGAACTTACCAAGATAACTATTAATAAAAAGTATCATCTACCATATATTTATGACTTTTTTGATTAACTATGTGGATCTCAACACTTTTACAAGATTAAACATCATTTTGGATATTATCAATTGAGTTTGAAGAATGAGGATATACCCAATACAACCTTCCATATGAGTTTTGGTCATTATGAATTTATAGCGATGTCATTTAGACTTAGCAATTCCCCCAAAATCTTAATGGAATTAACAAATAGAGTATTTAGAGATTACCAAAATTATTTTTTCATAGTCTTTATGAAGATATTATTATATATTCTAAGGGAAAGGAATATAATAAAGATCATTTGAGGATTGTGTTAAATTGTAGTGACCTGAACCCAAAAATATCTGAGCTCAGGCCTACTACCATTACATTACCAAGATTAAAAGGAATAAAATCTTTAAGGAATAAAGAGTTTAGTAGTCTTGGTAAACTAGATTAAAACATGAGTCTTGTAACACAAATAAATACATTAATTACAACATAATTTTTTTTCCTTTTGAGGATAATAACTTTATTCCATCTATCATATTCTTGAATATCTTTCTTAGTACAATTCTTAGATTCCTGGGGAAGGGAAAAAATAAGGGTGATCTCAAATTCTTAGTAAATTCAAGTATATTGGAAGCAATAATGAATCAGTGAGAATAATATATATGGAAAGGTAATAAGAGAAGACACATTCTTTATAATCCATAAAATGAGAAGAAAATAATATGGAAAGTTAAATTTTAAGAAACACATACCATTTAAATAACTAGATAAGGAAAAATAAATATGGGAAGTTAAATAACTAGAAAAACATCCCATTGAAATAATAAGATAAGGTAAAATCAGTGTGACAAGTTAAGAAATGGAAACACATTCCCTTTAATCAATGAACTGAGAATGAAATGCATCCATAGATACGTCGATACAAAATATCATCAAAAAATAATAATTGAATCAAAATGAAGGAAATTATTAATTATTAAATTCCAGGTCTAAGGTACATGAAAAATAATACCATCAAGACCATTCACCATATGGATTAAAACTATGGGTTGAAAACTGTCTATTCTACTTAGAAACAAACTTGAAGGGTTTTTTGCCAACTAATTTCATCTCATGAGACTAATGATGCATCGTGGGGATTACTTTAAATGGTCCTCAACCCATAAGGCATTCATTAACGGGTCCCTAACCCATAGGGGTTTCATTAACCGGTCCCCAACCAATATAGTGTATATCCAAAGCATTTAAATAAACAAAGTGCCTTATCAAATATCTATATTAAGTAATGGATATTTATTTATCGATATTTCCCCAGTCAATCAAATAATTTTCAATGTAAACTCCATATGAAAAATTTATATATGGTTTAGGAAATAAAAAATATCCATGGTAAATTATATTGACAATTATGGGTTATTAATCTAATTTTCCTCTTAATCACTGTAATTAATTTTAATTTCATTCACTAATATTTTTTGTCAAAATATAAGTTGAATTTATTAAAAAATATAAATTATTATAAATAAAAACATGGAATCTATTTTATCAAATATAAATCATATAAGTGGCATAAATTTATTTAAATTTAATCCTGTAAACAATACGATAAAACGAGTTTTTAAAGTAAAAAATGGTCAAAAGATACAGATGTGTTTATATCCAATTTAAATTAGAAATTGATTCAATGAACTAAATTGGATTAAATTATTAAAATTTTATCTAATTATTCTTTAAACCAAATAAAAATATAATTTAACCTTATAAATAAATTAGATTAAAATGTAGTTTTAAATTAAAATTCTGTATTTTCACTATTCATCAAAAAATGAAACTTCTCTGAAAAATAACAAAAATTTAATGTGAACTAATTTTGATGTTCCCTTTAAAAATTATGATTATTTTCTTTTTAAATATAGGAAATTTCCAAAAAATGGATTTAAAATATGTTTTCCATTAAATGTTTTAAAATTCCCTTTAAAAAATATTGGTTTTTATGAGTAATATTGGGTTTCTCGTATCTTATGACAATAAAATATATTGGATTAATGTAAAAAAAATTATTGGATATGTATTATATATATTCTAAATTTATATTTAATAAAACACATAAACACTAATTTAATAGCTAGGTTGAATCTTATTATATTAAATAATAATGTTTTATTAATATATTATTGTTCGGTAAAACTTAGTCTTGCGTGTAACGCGAGTCATCGAAGAAACGCATTATTGCATGTGACACACTCTAACCCGATATAGGATGAATTTAAAGCTATATCATGTGTTAGTTCTATTAAAATAGTAAATATATTATAAAGTCTTGGGATACTATATTCCCTTATGTGTTTGGTGTTTGTTGTCATACACTATTAAATACAATGTTCAAAATTTACAATTTCAGAGAGTTACATAAATACCCTGAGGAAGGAGAATTTTTATGCCAAATTTATAAATTTTGAATTTTTCCTATAAAAAATATAATTCTTAGGTCATATAATCTTAAGAAATGGTATATCATTGGATCCTTCAAAGATGAAAGTTATTGAGTAATGGACCTAAAAACCCATAATGACCAAGATATATAGTTTACCAAGGTTGGTCATATAATATTGATTCTTTGTGAGATATTTCTTATATATATCTATTCCTATAACCATTTTGACATAGAAGGGATCCATGTTTCTTTTGATGAGGAAAGTGAGGAAAGTTATGAGTAATTAAAGATAAGGTTTCTCAGTGTGCATGTGATAAAACTACCCTACAGTGGAAAAGGGTTTGTGATCTATATTTATGCATCAAATAAGGGACTATTAGGAACCATAATATATAATGATATGGTGATTTATTATGCCTCACACAAAATATTATTGAGATCAATTACCCAAAACTGAATTTTGAGTTGGCAGCACTATTTTTTGAATTATAATTATTGATGTATTCTCATTATGGTCAAAATGTGATATATAATGATAATAATAGGTTGGATTATATATTCACATATAAACAGTAAAATATGAACCAAAGGTGATGTTTGGATTTAATTAAATTTTTTAGGTTAAATATATTACCACCCAAGGAAGATGAACAATGTGGATGATTCCCTCAGTTAGAAAGACTATGAGAGTTTTTCTATGATGAGGATTGAAAGATATATGATACTAATGGATTTATAGAAGATGGATCTTGAAATCATGATGAATAAGGTAATATAATATCTTTCTCACATGAATGTTCAACCTTCATCCATGTGGGGATTAAAGAGGCACATAAGAAAGATGTGGAACCACATAAAAAGGTGAGGAATACTCCAAAGTTGAACCATGATTGTGATGAAATTATAAGGTTTATGAATAGAGTATGCATCCCATCAATACCAAAATTGAAGAAGGATCAATTAGATGAAACTCAGAGTTCATCATTCTCTGTCCCTCTTGGAATAATGAAGATGTATAGAGATATGAAAGACTATTTTAAGTGGGAAAACATAAAAATGGAATTAAATAGGTATATATCTCAATTATAGGCATGTTATTAATTTATATCTAATATATAAAAGTATAAGGGGTGAAACAACCATTACCCATGACCAAATGGAAATGGAAAAACATCACTATGGATTTCTTCATGGGACACCCCAATACATCTAAAGGGAACAATTTTATTTGTCTTGTAGTAAATTTTCTTAAGAAATCATCACATTTAATTTCAATCAATGAAAATTTACCACTTTATCATCTCACTAGGTTACACATTAAAGAATTTGTAACATCACACAATCTGGGACTATCTCACATGACCATAAAGGGTTGGTTTTAAGGCCTAAAGTGCACCTCCCCATATTCCAGAGGCTACCGACTAGCAGTGGGGGTGTGAATAGTGCGGTTGGGAGACTATACCCCCTTGTATGAAGTGTCATAGAAGTAGAAACAATTCATAATAAAATGGAAATAATCAAAGTAAATACATAGCATAAGAGAAGAATTAAAGCCAACTGAATAATCCAATAAATAATAAAGGAATAACATAATGATGTGATGCAATGTAACTAAATGTAATGCTAGAAAAATACATTAAAAATACCAAAAAAGTAAAATAAAAGGCTTAAATTCCTGGGTCCCAAACACCACATCAGTCCCAACTCCAAACTCAAGCCAGACTGAAAATAAGAAATAAATAAAAAGTTCCTTTTACCATTTCTAAACCTATATCCATTTTGTAAAGACCCAGAAATTTCCATGTAATTTTTTCATTATATGGTAATTTTAAAAGTCCGTGAAAATTGATGGCGCGTGATTCTACAGCCTGGTGTACCCAGAATGAATTTCTGAACTTTTTTATGTTTATGTTCAGTAAACGTGCGAATGAGTTTTTTTGTAACTTTTGAACCAGTTCTTGGAATTGAAATCTGAGGACACCGTTGAACTTTCCGTGCCGGTATTCGCTTAAGGATACTTTCTCCTCGACCACAGTTGGTCGAGGGTGAAAGTTAGTTTTTGTGTTTTCATGGAGATAAAAATAAAATAAAGAACAACTTTTTATTTTATTTTTAACCTCCCAACTGAATGCTTGGAGGTGGGGACCGCCCGAGCTAGAAACCCCCCAATTGTGAATTCATGATGGTGGGGACCACCCCAACCACTCTTTAATTTAGGAATTTCCCTTGTAATCCTCCCATTTAATTGTGCCAACACAATAAAATTAATTATTCCAATGCAATACATTTAATTGTGCCATTTAATTGCGCCAACGTAAATTAAATTGTTAAACCTATTTTAATTTGTTGGCTCCTCATTTCCTTGAGGGAAATTTTTGGAGAAAGGGAGGCTTAGGGAGAACATTAGAGAAACTCTTCCTCCAACGAATAACACCCTCTCCATCAAAGAATGAAGAACCAACCCCGAGCCCAGATTGGAAGCGCCTTGCGGAAGAAATGAATGTTGATGTTCTTCAACAACTTTGTCTTCTTTTTCGCACCTCCTCCTTTAGAACCTTCAAGGTAGGGTTTTTTTTGTTTTAAACCCCCTTGCCCCACTCTTGTCAACCCCCATGATTCAAGAAAAATATTTTCACGTGCTACCATTCTAATACGGAGGGTGCAGGACAAACGAACATGGCCTAACCCCTCCGCAACCTTTTTGGAATATTTGGTGGTCCTGAATCGATGGAGACATTCTGAGATGAGTAAGGGAATCTGTGGAATGAAGAATGGGCCACGAGAGCGCACCCGGTGACCCGAGGAATGTCTCCAGTGACCTGTGCTAGCGACCGGCACTGATGGGACTCGGGAGCGGTGGCTGAAACACTGGACGGCCGTGAAGACGGCGACAACGCAACCATGCAACAGGAGAAAGTTCGCGGATCATCGGTCGCGGCGGAGCGAGGGCGATGGCCGGTGCATGGCCAGCCATGTGACGGTGATAGCGGAATGTGTCTGTGCTGCCCGGTGATCAGAGGTCGTGGTGGCGATGGAGGGGTGGCTGGCTCGCTGCTGGCCGTCGGTGATGGCGTAGCATGTGACCACGTTGCACAGAGGAGGAGGGATGGCTGTCTAGCCAGCCACATGTCGACCGGACCAGCGAGCTGCACCACGGGCCGCCACCGCAGAACGCACTACAGGTGGCCCAGTGGGCCTCCCATAGGGCTGTTCTAGACCCAGCGGGCTGAGTCAGAATCAGGGCTAGACCCGGGTCGGACCGGACCCAAACTAACTACGACCCCTTTTCAATCTTTCGACCATATCATGAGCTACGAGCATCCGTTTGACAAACTATCTATGATGCCGGAAACCTTGGATCGAGGTGGACCTTTTGGTATACCCCACTTGAGTTTTAGATAATGTTGGGGTACAGTCGGGTTGGATTGACCACGAATCCAACATGGCCCACTCGACTAAAAGGATAATAACTTACTGACCGGGTGTCCAATTGACGCACCTTCTGTTGTGTAGAGACCCATTTTATGTATCGGTCCTTTGGGATACTTATTTTTAGTAATTAATGGAAGTTGGATTATTCGAGTTGTGGCTTGAGTATAGGACCCTCCCGGAATCAAGCGAGCTTAGTGTGGGAACCTTGTAGTTGGATGTAACATGAGAAAAGGATCCTATGTGGTTCTATGCTTTGGGATCCTATGTGGTCATGTGATTTTGGATCCTACGTGGGTCTGTGTTTGAGAGTTCTAATTGTATCCACTCTAGTAATCCACATGGTATTACTCTAGGATCCTACATGGGTCTTCTTTACATAGATCCTACGTGGGTCTGCTATACTAGGATCCTATGTGGGTCTGATGATTTAGGATCCTACATGGATCTACCTCTTAACAGAGTAAGATGATTCAATAGTTACATCTAATCATCTTTACTATTGTACCTAAGTTATACCTGGTGTGATCTGAGTCCTTACCTTTGTGGTAATCTTCTATGTGGCGTACCTTTATGGTACTTACCTTCGTGGTGATACCTTTGTGGTATTCTTCTATGTGGCGTTACCTTTTTGGTACTTACCTTTGTGGTAATCTTCTGTGTGGTGTACCGTTGTGGTACTTAACTCTCTGGTGATACCTTTGTGGTATTCTTCTTTGTGGTGTTACCTTTTTGGTACTTACCTTTGTGGTTTTACCTTCGTCGTATTCTTTCCTTCGAGGAACAATTGTACTTTGTCTAAGGATTTGCGCCTTGAGTTTCTTCATGACTGAGATGGGTATACTTGATAACAAAGGTATATGTATGTCCATATACCAAAGTAGGGTTGTCAGTTGATTTCATGATTTTTGGTTTATCCTTTATGGATTTTGTGACACCATTGAGGGTCTCGGGGTCCCTACTGAGTATCGATATACTCACCCATGCACGGGCTACGCCCGCACCTTGTTGGGTTTGGTGCGGGCGACGGACATCGCTGACTGAGGATGAGGGTACTAGGACTAGACGTAGCTCATAGGAGGACCTAGATGAGGTGTACCACACAGACGACCTTTCGAGAGCTGTACCTACCCTTCAGGTAGGATCCTTAATGGGTGTTCATAGGATTTGTTCAGTTTACTTTTACTTTCTAGTTTTCTTGTACATTCTAGTTGGTCTTGTATGTTGGACACTTTTTCTTATTGTAAATACACTTTCTACTATACTATTTAGTTTTGTTCGTATCTTTTTATATGCTTGGTTGAGTGTGTTTTCTGGATATAAAGTAAATGTCTTCCCAGTTTTAGGGAATATGCCTTTCGGAGCTAGCCACCAGCCCCTGGCCTATGGAAGGCGGGCTTGGTGTAGTCACGGCACTGGCCCTGGGGGAGGTGTCATGACAAATTAGTATAAGAGGAGTCAGTTATACTATAGAACATTGGAATCTATTCTTTTAATAGCAGTAGTGTTAACTATTATGAGTGTGGTTATAAGTTTAGGGAATCTAGTGTTGGTGTAGCGGCCGACGTATCTATACACCAGGACTCTGACTTATTATTTCTAACTCAGTGCACAAAAACAATGATTGCGTGTGTGTCTCAAAAAGATTTCTTTGTGATCTTTTGAGTTAGCTCAACAGGTTTAACTTATTTCCCGTGGTGCTCTAGTTTCTTTTCAGGATTCCTCCATGCGGATAGCCAGCTAGGGTTCCGGGTATAGTATGCGATGATTGTCCATCGAGAAATGATGCCTTGGTGCAAGGCCCTCTTTCAGTAGGGGCACCAGCAGAGGCACCAGCGGTACCATTACCCATTGGGCCACCGATGCCACCAGCCCCTACAGCAGATGGTGCATGCCGCTTGAGCACGTTTCAAGAGTTCCAGTGCTAGAGGCCACCCATGTTCAGGGGTGAGACAGACCCATAGGAGGCTTAGGATTGGTTGGATTCCATTGTGAGAGTCTTCTGACTGGTAAGGACACTAGCTGATCCCATGGTGATCCTTGTCATCAATCTTCTACAGGCAGCAGCAGGTAGATGATGGATCTTGATTCTCCAGGTTCATGACGAGGTGACACTTATCTGGGTAGACATTGAGAGCCTGTTTCGAGCAGAGTTTGTTCCAAGGACCCTTCACACAGTGCGCATACATGAGCTTCTTCATCAACAGTAGAGCAGCATGAATGTGTGTCAGTACTCAGCGAGGTTCACCAACCTCTCATGCTACTCCACTGATATGGTGTAGGGCCCATTCTTTAGGGACCGAACCTTCGAGCAGGGACTCAGGTGGGATATCATGGATTTGATGATTTCTCTCAGCATCCTGATGCAGGAGGGGGTGTTAAAGTGAGCCCTCTTAGTGGAGAGTTTTATTTCTGAGCACTCGCCAGCAGTGAGACCCACCATTGGGCATCACATAACGGAGTCTTCTGCAGCTGGAAGTAGAAAAATGTCACAATGTTCCAAGAGTTCCAGACCTATAGGTGGATGACCATATGATTCAAGGTCAGTTTTGTGGGTAATAGGAGACAGATCCAGTCTTGTGAGGAGCAGGCAGTGTTACACATGTGGCGGGAAGGGTCGCATGGCTCATGACTGTCTAACCAGCCGTACTAAGGATCAGAAGATGGTCGAAGGACCACCCAGGTAGAGTTAGAGATTCGACTGAGGAGGTCCGCAGGGAGTAGGAAGATTTGGCAGAGGAGCTGGTCATGTAGCTGGTGGTGGGTGATGATTCGAGATTTTACCGCCACCACAACTAGGTGGTCCACCCCGACCACAGGGAGCTAGTAGACAGGGGTGATCTCAGCTCCAGGTAGCTGAGGCCTACGACCATGATGCTTAGGATATTATACGAGGTACAATTTGTGTATATTCCACCTTATCTACAGTAGTTATAGACATAGGTTCCTGTCATTATTTTATTGCCACTGCACTCATTCAGAGATCGGAGATTCTGGTGCAGCTGTGTGCTCGATCCTTACGGCTAGAGACTCTTACGGGAGAGGATTCGATGATTACGCACTGGTTCTAGAAAAGTGAGCTTACTCAAGGAGGCGAGATCTTTGGCTGGGATCTCCTAGTAGTAGCATCAATGCCTTATGATGTCATCTTGGGTATGGACTGTTTATCTGTAGTCCATGCTCAGATTGACTGTTTTAGGTGCAAAGTGTGGTGTGTCCGCACTGATGGGACAAGGTTTACCTTCACTGGAGAGAAGGGATCCTTTGAAGAATAGGATGGACTTACCTAGAGGAGAGTGTTGCCGATCACTTATCAGTTGGCTAGCCTTACCCTCGAAGCGGTTGATGTGGAGAGTCTGAGTTGTCCTATAGTGCTGGACTAGTACGCGGATGTCTTCCCTGATTATGTTGAGGGACTACCTCCTCGCAGGTAGGTAGACTTTTACATTGACTTGTACCCTGGGTTGACATCAATATCTACACCAGCATATCGGATGGCTCCTGTGGAGTTTCACGAGCTGCGGGTACAACTGGAGGACTTGTAGGGGAAGGCGTTTATCCAAACCAGTGTTTCTCCTTGGGCAGCCCCAATTTTGTTTTCCAAGAAGGCATATGGGAGCTTGATACTTTGTGTTGACTATTGGAACCTGAACCAGGTGACCGTGAAGAACAAGTACCCACTCCTAAGGATTGACGAACTCTTTGATTAGCAGAAGGGAGAACGGTAGTTCTCAAAGATAGACCTTAGGTCAGGCTATCACCAGCTTAGAGTACGAGATGAGAATTTTCAGAAGACGGTTTTCAGATATCGGTATGACCATTATGAGTTTTTGGTCATATCATTCGGCGTGAAAAAAGCTCTAGCATTGTTCATGGGATTCATGAACAGGATCTTTCAGCCATACCTTGATCACTTTGTAGTAGTCTTCATCAACGAAATTCTGATCTACTCGGATACTGAGGAGGAGCATGCTTATCATTTGCAGATAGTTATGGACACACTCTAAGAGCATCAACTTTATGGTAAACTCTCAAAGTGCCAGTTCAAGATCCAAGAGGTTCACATTCTGGGACATGTCATCTCGGAGGCTGGAGTTCTGGTGGATCCAGTGAAGATTGAGGTTGTGATTGCTTGGTATCCCCCTAGGAGAGTGACGGAGGTACAAAGTTCCTTGGGTTTGGCCAGATACTACCGGAGGTTTGTGCCAGATTTATCTAGAGTTGCTGCACCTATATCAGTGTTGATGAAGAAGAGGAAATCGTTCGTGTGGTCAGAGAAATGCCAGTGGAGTTTTTAGGATCTAAGGCAGATACATACTACTGACCCCATCATCAGGATTCCGGAGGAGGGTTTTGGGTATGTAGTCTACTGCGACGCATCAGGGACCAGGCTCAGATGTGTCCTGATGAAGGAGAAAGAAATTATCGCATATGGTTCTCGAAATATGAGATAGCATGAGTAGAACTACACTACCCATGACCAGGAGCTAGAATCAGTGGTATTCACCTTAAATATGTGGATACATTACTTCATAGTGAGAGTTTTATGGTCTACTATGATCACAAGAGTCTCAGGTATATATTCTCTCAGAAGGACCTGAACCTGAGACAGTGACGTTGGATTGAGTTCCTCCAGGACTATGACATTGAGATAGTCTATGATCCTGGGAAGGGGAACATTGTAGAAGATGCACTCAGTAGGAGATCAGGTAAATAGCTGCTAAGTGAGGTGACGGAGCAGCTGGCCGCTTTACAGATATCCTTTGTGGATCGAGATGGATCAACTTTTCTTCAGTCTCTTACAGTCGCTCCCCCACTTCTTCAGTGAGTTAGGGGGCGTATCATGGGGACACTAACTGCAAGACTTGACATGATCAGATATCCACAGGACAAGAACCTGATGGATTTTTTGAAGGTGGGGAGCATGTAATCATTTTTAGAGGATGTACTATGGTACCAGAGTCTCTTCGAGAGGAAGTGTTGAGGTAATTACACACGTCCCCACTAGCGGTACATCCAGGAGTGGTGATGATGTACCAGGACCTCCAACGACAGCACTGGTGTCCAGGAATAAAGAAAGCAGTAGCAGAGTTGTTCTCTCGGTGCCTCACTTTTCAGCAATTGAAGGAAGATCATCAGGTACCAGCAGGCTTAGTTCAGCCTTTAGAGATCCCGGAGTGAAAGTGGGATGAGATATCCATGAACTTTGTGAGAGGACTTCCATGTACATCCAGGGGTCTTGATTCTATCTGGGTGATCGTCGACCGACTCACCAAGTCGGTCTGCTTCCTACTGATCAGAGAGCAGGGTTTAGTAGAGAGATTTGGATGCCTCTATGTGCATAAGATTGTGTGGAAACATGAAGTAACCTCGATGATTGTCTCTGATCAGCATGCACGTTTCACTTCCCGGCTATTGAAGGGGTTTTAGGAAGCTTTTGGGACACAGCTTCATTTGAGCACGGCCTTCCATCCTCAAAAAGATGGTCAGATTGAGTGGACCATTCAGGCCCTCAAGGACATATTGCATGCATGCGTCCTTGAATTCAGTCACAGATAGGAGGAACACTCTCCCTTGTAGGAGTTTTTATACAAAAACATCTATCACTCCACCATTGGGATGGCACCATTCGAATATCTGTATGGCCGACCTTGCAGATCGTCTTTGTGTTGGACTGACCCAGGGGAGTCAGCACTCATGGGACCAGAGGTGGTACAGACTACCACAGAGAAGGTGGAGACCATCCAGGAGTAGATGAAGACTGAACGGACCAGGCATAAGTATTATACCGACAAGAGACATAGAACTCTGGATTTTGAGGATGGAGACCATGTCTTTCTACGGGTCTCACCTCGACGTGGTTTGCGGAGATTTGGTCAGGCGGCAAGTTATCTCTGAGGTTCATTAGACCCTTTCAGATCCTCAGCAGATTTGGCTAGGTGGTTAAATGCTTAGCTCTTCCACCTCAGTTACACCAGGTGCGTGACGTTTTTCATGTATCCCAGCTAAGGAGATACGTGTATGACCCGTCTCACGTCATCGACCATGGTGAACTAGACATCGATGATGTGGTGATGTTTACATAGTTCCAGTAGAGATCGAGGATCAATAGAAGAGGGTCCTTTGTGGGTGGTCGATACCTTTAGTGTGCGTGCATTGGCATCATGGGAACCTCCAGAAAAGCACGTGGGAGCGGGAGGCTCCGATTCGTGCTCAGTACCCCCACTTGTTTTATTAGTTTTTGTGATGTGGCTTTCAGGGATGCAAAGCCTTGAGATGGAGAGGATGTAAAGACCTGGAAAATTTCCATGTATTTTTTTAAATTATATGGTAATTTTATGAGTCTGCAGAAATTGACGGTGCATGATTCCGAGTCCCGGTGTACCCGGAATAAATTTATAAACTTTTTTTGGGTACATTCAGTAAACGTGCGAATGGGTTTTTTTGTAACTTTTGAACCGGTGCTCAGAATTGAAATCTAAGGACACCATTGAACTCGCAGAACTAGTATTTTCTTAAGGAGACTTTCACCTCAACCACATTTGGTCGAGGTTGAAAGTTAGTTTTTATGTTTTTGTGGAGATAAAAATAAAATAAAGAACAACTTTTTATTTTATTTTTAACCTCCCAATTGAATGCTTGGAGGTGGGGACCACCTGAGCTAGAAAACCCCCAATTGTGAATTCATGATGGTGGGAACCACACGAACCCCTCTTTAATGTGGGGAAGTACCTTGGAATACTCACATTTAATTGTGCCAAGGCAATACAATTAATTGGGCCATTTAATTGTGCCAACGCAATAAAATTAATTGTGCAATTTAATTTCTCCAACGTAAATTAAATTATTAAACCTATTTTAATTTGTTGGATCCTCATTTACTTGGGAGAAATTGTTGGTGAAAGGGAGTCTTTAGGAGAACTTTATAGAAACTCTTCCTCCAACGAAGAACACCCTCTCCAACGAAGAATGGGGAACCGACCCCGATCCCAGATCAGAAGTGCCTTGCGGAAGCAACGAACACCGATGTTATTCAATGAATTCATCTTCTTCCTCACACCTCCTCCTTCGGAACCATTAAGGTAGGGTTTTTGGTTGATTTATACCCCATTTCCCTATTCTTGTTGTCCCCCTTGAGTCAAGAACAATATTTTCGCTTGCTACCATTATAATACGGAGGGTACAGGCCAAACGCACATGGCCCGACCCCTCTACAACCTTTGTGAAATATTTGGTGGTCCTAAATCGAATGAGACATTCCGAGATGAGTGCTGGAATTTGCGGAATAAAGAACAAGCCACTGAGGCGCGCCCGGTAAATCGAAGAATGTCATCGGCAACCCGTGTCGACAATCGGCACCAATGGGACTCAAGAGCGGTGGTTGTCACACCGGCCGACCACGAAGACAGCAGAGGTGCAACTGCACCGCCAGAGAAGGGCCTCGACCCGTCGGCCAGGGTGCAGGGAGGGCGGAAACCGGTGCACAGCCAGCCACGTGACGGTGATGGTAGTGCGCATCCACACCGCTCGGTGATCAGGGGCCACGGTGCGAGGCTAGGTCGGCTGCCGGTGATGGCGTGGTGTGCGACCACGCCGCACGGAGGAGGATGGCTGGTCGTCCGGCCAACCACGTGCCGAGCAGACCAACGGGCCGCACCACGGGCCGCCCAGCTGGTCGGGACGTGCTGTCGGGTCGGGCCGTGCCGGACACAGTGGGCCAGACTGGACCCAGCAGGTCGGGTCAGTCCCAGGGCCGGACCCGAGTCGGTCTGGGTCGGGCCGGGTCAGTCTGACTGGGTCGTACAGGACCTGGACTGACTTCAACCCATTTTTTTTTCTTTCATCCATATCATGATCTACGGGCTTCATTTGACGAACCGTCTATGGTGTCAGAAACCATGGATCGAGACAGTTCTTTTGGTATACCCCACTTGAGTTTTGGATAAATTTGGGGTACAGCCTGGTTGGATCGAGCACAAATCCAACTGGGCCCACAGGACTAAAAGGCCAATAACTTACAGACCGGGCGTCCGATTGACGCACTGACTATTACGTAGAGACCCCTTTAATGTGGCGGTCCTCTAGGATAATTTATCATGGGGCTTCATTGCATTTGGAGTATTCGACATGTGGCTTGAGGAGCGGACCCTCCCAGAATCAAGCAAGCTTAGTGCGGGAACCCTGTAGCTGGATGTAACATGAGAAAAGGATCCTATGTGGGTCTGTGCTTTGGGATCCTATGTGGGTCTGTGCTTTGGGATCCTACATGGGTCTTTGTTCGAGATTTCTGCTTGGATCCACTCTAGGAATCCATATGGGACTACTCTAGGATACTACATGGGCCTGCCTTACTAGGATCCTATGTGGGTCTGCAATACTAGGATCCTACGTGGGTCTAATTATTTAGGATTCTACGTGGGTCTGCCTCTTAATAGAGTAAGATGACTCAGTAGTTACATCTAATCATCTTTACTACCGTACCTATGTTATACCCAGTGTTTTCCGAGTCCTTCCCTATGTGGTAATCTTCTATGTGGTGTACCTTTATGGTACTTACCTTTGTGGAGATACCTTTGTGGTATTATTCTATGTGGCTGTTTCCGATGCTTTTACGTCGGGGCGCGCGCGCGTGTCCGTCACGCATGGGAGGATGCGCGGCTCGCAGCCCTGCATTCCCGCTTTCCAAAGACGGGTGGCATCCGTTCCTTATTCAAGGATGTCTGCTCCTTGATCGAAACCGGGATGATGGGATGTTGGTTCTTCCTTCCGTGGATTCCTCTTCGGAGCTCGTCACCTAATCCGGGTCTCCCTCATAGATTTAAGACGGGTTCGTGAAGCTCATTCCTGGTGCCATATATGCATGGATGCCATTTAATTAATCCACTTCCGTCGAGACACTCCAAGGGGTCTTGTCGGGGAAGCAACCTTCGGTGAGGAGAACGGTCACGTTGGGGTTTCGTTGGCATGTCTTGACGCTGGGGATCGGCATGTCTGTCTTCTTCCCCTTATCATAGGGCTTCTCGAGGGGACGGAAGCCTGAGGCATCCCACATCGAACACGGGGGATTGTGTACCATCTGAGGTTTTCCTCAGCTTCCCATGTTTAACACGGGGTATGCCGCGAGTTTAACGTCTTGCGGAGACGGATCGAACTGAAGGACCCCCTAGGGGGAAAACCGATGTTGGGGCCAGCACGTGGGCGGCTTCCCGGATACTATGGAGTGGGGTGGAGTGGCATGATCTCACCGGGTTGTGGCGGCCCGGGTAAGGATCAGGATGGATGATGGAGTGAGGCATGGGGCTTATGCTCTGAGACTGCCCAAGAGGGGGAATACAGTTTAACGTCATGCGGGACGAGATACAGTTTAACATCATGAGGGACGAGGGATTTGGAGCTTACACTATGAGGCGACCCAAAGTGGGTATGGGGGCTTACGCTCTGAGGCGGCCCAAGGTGGGTATGGGGCTTACGCTCTGAGGCAGCCCAAGGTGGATATGGGGCTTAAGCTCTGAGGTGGCCCATGGTGGTCGGGGAACTGACGTAGAGAGGTCGGAACGACCGGGTGGTGGGCTTGAACCTCGTGAAGGCTTCCTACGTACCATGCATTATAACGGATCAAAGTCCACGTAGTTATTTGGCATGGGGCTTATGCTCTGAGGCGGCCCATAGGAGGATTCCATGGTCGATGTGCACTCTAAGCCCACGTGAGTCATGCTCGGTGTGAGAAACAAGAGGCAGCAAGGACCAGACGATCGCGTCACGAAGGGTGCGTCCGTGAGAAGCGGAATGGGGCTTACGTGTTTAGCGGCCCAAAGAGGAAACAGGGGCTTACGCGTGGTTAGCGGCCCAAAGAGGAAACAGGGGCTTACGCTTGGTTAGTGGACCGAAGAGGAAACAGGGGATTACGCGTGGTTAGCGGCCCGGGGTGTCGGGGCTTACTCCAGGGTGGAGGCCCGTGGTGCGACAAAGCATAGTGGGAAAGGGACTCCATTGGCCTTGGCAGGGGGGGAAGTACGGAGATGCATGGGTGCAACCTTTAGCAAGAGAGGCTAGGGGATTACGCTCTGAGGTAGCCCTTCCCCCATGGACAAACTTCACTCCGACAAGGAGGATCTCATTCCATGCAAGGAAGATTCCATTCCTGTGGAGACGAGAGGCGTAAAAAATGTCTGAGCTGGGGGGACCCTGCGTGCGAAGCACGGGGTCGGACCACAGTTTAACGTCATGTGTTAAGGAAGAGGTTCTTAACAGTTTAACATCCTGCAGCTTGGATGAGGTAGGTTCTCTCCACACCCCTAGGTCTTACATGCCCAATGCCCTCTACCCCTTGTGGGAGGGAATCCATCGGCAAGGTCGTAATGAAGGGGGGTCGCGGGGCGAACCACTGGGGGGGTCCACGTTAGCGTGGCTATGGGAAGAAGTAATATCCATTAGCGTTCCTATGTGGAGAAGCATAAGGCAAAGTAACGCAACGGGAAACACCACCCAAGGGAACTTGAGGTTACTTCGTACGAGCCTGGAATTTCGTACGGGAAAACAACGCATGGCACGCATGCCCGGCAGGGAAGACATCACGTGCCGGCGCGGAAAGGCAGCCATGGGGCGTCAAGGTAAAGAGGTCCTGGGTGTTGCGTGCAAAAGGAAGGTTGGCGCGCAAAACACCGGGATGGCGCGCAATAGGGCCAGAGTATTGCGTGGATAGGGGATTGCGCGCAAGTTATTGCACACGTAGAAGGGGATTGCGCGCAAGGGACAACGATCGCGCACAATGGAAGCAACGGGAGGAGGAGGCAAATTCACTGAAGCCGGTGGAGTTGCGTGAAAAGGCGAACCTCGGGGCAAGGTTGCGCGAAAAGGGGGATTACCTGGAAGTCATATTGCACGCGGGGGGAGTCGAATTGCGTGCCCGAGAGCCAATCCAAATTCCTCAACCCCCAAACCGTCCGGGGTCGCCTTCTATTTATAGGCACCAGCCGGCGCGGAATTCAGGCAGTGCACGAATGTTTCCACACCGGGAACCGTCGGCGCGTAAAGCCTCACCACGCGGAACCAGGGCGCGTAAAATTGCGCGCACCAGCGGCTCGATTCAGCGAATCCCAGATATGCTTCGCGCGCACATCTTTATTTCATGCAAGTCCTCCTTTATTTCACGCACCACTTCCCGGGCCTCCGGACCGGGCCTCTGATTCCGAATATGACTTCGCTTTGCCATTTCGAAACTTCCACTAGGAGTTGCGGAATTTTTTCGGCATCTAAAAATGCCCCCCTCGGAATTGGATCAGCGAGAGGTCGCAACGATCAGATTCTGAGGGAAACGCTGAAACGCCGAAGCAGAGCCAGTCTAAGGTGCTTAGCGCGCAAACAACCCACATGGCACGCAAAATGACGGATCGGCACGGAATTTACTTTCCGAGCGGCGCGGAACCCTGGCCTCGCCTATAAAAAAGGGGCGCTGTGTCCCAGATCCATACCACAGCTTTTCCGTGCGATAGGCTTATAGCTCTCGTGCGCGAAATTGCTCCCGCGGCTGCGCGTAAAAATGCTTTGGTAGCACGGAATTCCTTCCGAATTTTGGTCGTCCTTGCGTGCCTACTCGGGATCTTCCGCGCTTAGCCCGCCAATTGCGTGTTCAACTCCAGGATTTCGCACCGCCACTTCAGATTTCGCGCATCACTCTCCGATTTCATGCACTACATATTGGTTTCGTGCAACTCCTGAAATATTCGAGATGGCCGCAAACCGAATTGATGAGGTGGAAGTCGCCGCTCATAGGACTGAAATGGCGGTGAACGAGGAGGTTTATGGCGCCAAGGTGATCGTTTCCAATAATCTGACCTTGTTCAATCTACTGACCCCAGCCCAGAAGACGTATCCGCTGTCTAAAAGCCTCCCACTCTAGAATTTTGGCATTCTAGAGGAGGTTCCCCTACCGGACTTTGAGGTGGACACAACGCGGTCATGCGTGACCTAGGAGGACGACCTTCCTTGCTACAACATCACCAATAACGGTCGTCTTGCCAGGGAAACCAGACATATGGACGTCTACGTTCTGAACCTGAGGAATAGGACCATTACCGGGGACGATCCTGTCGCAGAGAACTCTCCGGCCCTCTATGTGAGCACGTTCCGTCAGAGCGTCACAGATGACACGAAGGGCTGGCTGAAGGATTGGGACCTGCGGTCCGGGGGAAACATCACCAGCAAGTGGGCCTGGGCGTTCTGGGTTCTCCATACCTGCAACCAGTTCGGGGATGAACTGCGGTATATTAGCCTGTTCGAGGCGGTATGGACGTCGCAGTTCCACTTCCACCGTCAACCCGAGCTCGGGCTGGATCTCTTCACCCGGTGGTCTCCTGACACCAATACATTCCACCTTCATCATGGGGAAGTTGGAATCGGCCTCTGGGACATTCACTGCATCGGGGGTATCCCACTGGAGGACTACCAATACGACAAGTTCGTTCCACCAAAGAACACCTGGGAAGACAAGTCACGGACGCCCATGCAGACGTGGCACCTGCTGGAGCTGTCCAAAGAGAGGCTGGGGTCAAGGACTTTCTGAAGGACATCGCCTACAAGGGCTGGTTCAGCCTGTTCCTTGAGAAAGATTCGGCCGTCAAGATACCGAGACGGGGTAAACGGTGCCCAACCGCGGCTCAGAGGAGCAGGGATGGGTCATACTGGAGGACCCTGGAGGCGGGGCAATACCAATCATGGGGCTATCACGTCATCGAGACCCGGGACCCGAATGTCCAGTATGCCAGTTTCCTTGCCGCCTTCCTGAGCGGGTGGCTCCTACCGGTGTGGGGTGCGAGGATGGGCGTCCGTCCAGCAACACTGGTGATGGCGGGCACCACGGCCGCTAACAAACGGTTCAACTTGGGTGTCCCCGTACTGGCTAAGCTGTATGCCATCCCGAGGTTCATCTCATAAGGGGGTCGCCTCGGAGAGTATGTGGCCCCTTCCAGATCTTCCATGGCTGGGTGGAGGCTCACCTCGGCGAGTACACTTTCCCAAATTCCATCTGTCCTCCGGACAATGGCCTGCAACCATCCTTGCTGAACATCTCAGGGGTGGCGCCAATGACGCTCAATGAGGAGGGCGTGAGGATACGCATCGGCAACCACAACAACTTCCACTTCAGCCCGTTCCCCACCCCGGTCGTCCAGATGGTGGACAACGGGCGAGGCTCTCTGGAACAACAGGAATATTTCCAGAGCATTCGAGGCGGGGTGCTTGTGGCTCGGATCGACAGGAAGGTGATCTGCGAGCCTTACGTGCTATCCCGATTCTCCAGGAAGTTCGGGTACCTCCAACAAATGCCGAAGAAGGTATTCATGGATGTCTGGCATGAGAAGAATCCATGCATTCTATGCCAGATGTGGTTGATGTTTACCACTTTTGGCTCTGGCGAAGTCATTACTCTTCCTCCCACCGGGGTTGATGTCGTCCTGGAAACCGAGTATGACGAACACTGGACCATCGCGTACACTGAGGGGCTTTTACGCAAGCGATTCTGGCAACTCGAGGCTACTCGCATGGAAACCGAGCGACGGGGGAGAAGGAAAGGGGCTGCCGGAAGAGGGGAACCAGGGGTGCATCAGGCAGTGAGGCGTGCACAGGCCGGGAATTCAGCAGCGGGAACATCACGCAGTGCCGCTGTGACCTCGTTGCCCATGGGGTGGTCACATGAGGCGGTCAGGGAACTACCCGGGAAGCAGATAAGATACCTACTCGAACCTTCCCAAGATTCAATTTTCCCGGCCCTGTGGTCGGCCTGGATGACCCTGCGGCAATCGCTGAGCATCGAAGTCATCTGACAGAAGATCATGCAAAATGGGATCTGGCTACCAGAGGCCGGGCTCGTTCGAGTTACCAACCGGGTAAATTTCCATTGGAGGCATTCTTACCTAACGGCCATGGACACATACGCACGCCAAAGTGGTCGGCGTGCAGAGCCACCTTTCCTAGTGAAAGTGATGCTCGGACAGGAGCAGGATACGGAAGTGATGCCACCGGGAGAAGGCAATAGCGACGAGGAGTCGGAGGGGGATGAGGAGACCGGAGAAGATGAAGGTGAAGGAGAAGACAAAGAAGAAGGAGAACCTGCAGATGAGGGGTCACAAGGGGCGACCTACCAAGGGAGTCTCCTAGAGAGTGGAGAGATTTTCGGCTTTGATCTCGACATAACCGAGATACTCGAGGTTTGTCTCTATCTTCATTCACTTTCCTTCTTCATCCATTCTCCTTTCCAATTTCTAAACCGTCTCTCTTCCTTACTCAAGGGCGGATGAGTGTTGTACGGGCGTCCCCACCAGAGTAGGGAGGAGAGGAACCGGTGATACATGATGGGGATCCGACACCCATCATGGAACTAAAAAGTGCAGCGGGGTCTCCCATCATGGCGGCTCCTGCAGCGGCCAGAACACTGGAGACCGACGCTCTGGACTCCTGTAAGTCTCACACTTCACTATTGGCGCTTGTTATCGAAAGATCCCCACTAATCAGTGTACGCCATGCGCAATGATCTCAACATTGGAGGCTCGTCAGCCTACGGAGCCCGGGCCGTCCGTGAGCGGACCAGTGGCGGACATACCACCTCATTCAGAACATGCTCCCCGCACTGAGTCAACCTTGGAAACTGGTGAGAAGGGGGCAGTGGGCATCAGCGGCGCTGTTCGTAAGGTGAGGTTGGAGGCTGACGAGCATCGTCGCTGCTGGGGCGAGAGAGGAAGGTCGCCCGGATGTCCTATTCCTCACAAAGACATCCCTGGGGCAGATCCTGCTGCCGATCTGCTGGCTGCCTTCCCTACATACCAACCCACTGACCCTGAGTAGGTAGATGAATCAGACTCAGAGGCAGCCGAGGAGAGCCGAATGACACGGTGCAAAGGGAGGAAGTGTATCTGATGCTTCCTCAGACAGCCCTAGTAGGATTGGCTGAGGCAGATGGGATCACTCCAGACCTGGCTATGCTTTCTGTTCACCGGAGGGGCTGACGCTCAGCGCCTTCAACTGACGGTTCGTGATTACATGGCTGAGAAGATACGCGAGATCAGCCGGCACGTCGACGTTTCCCAGTGTTGGGAAAGATCGGTGAGCGCCTGAGCGTTGATGAGGGAGGAGCAGGAGGTCCGGCACCTCTAAGGGAAGGCGGAAGATAAGGAGGCCTTCATCGCAACATGCTCTGAGCTTGTGGAGCAACTGACGGCCCAGCTGGATGACGCGTAGGAACAACTGATGGAGGCGAGTCACCAGATGACCGTACTTCGAACCGAGCGGGCGCTGGCACAGGCTAGGATTGGTGAGTTGCGCTCTGCGGCGGCTGACGTGGAGAGAGTCTTTGAGAAGCGAGAAGCGGTCCTGGAGGCTACCAGCCAAAGGGTAGCAGTGCTGGAAAGGTCGATTCAGCGCGCCGATCCTTAAGGGCTTTTTTTTTCCATCTCATGAACCTCTTTCTTGTACAGCTCACCATCTCAATCCAATACATGTCCAAATCCATTTATCTGTACCCTTGGTTTAATATGATCTCCCATAATTCCAAAACGAATAATAACTCATCTCTAAGCTCCTGCGGGTCGCACCCAACGCGAGAAACAAAGGATTCGTGGGTCATCATCTCGTCCAACTGTGGGGCATTGACCAAGCTTCAGGCATCCGAAATTGGGCCTTGATTTCTGAGGAGGAGACCTCAGACTGATTGATATATCACCTTCTCAATGTGCTCTGACACATGAGCGGGGCAATGCTGGGGGCATTGAAATCCATCCGAACATAGGGAGATGGAAAGAAAATGTGAATCACGCCACCCGAATTCGGAACACTGTGGGGCACGACGATGGAGGATAACTGTTAACCATGACGGAAACACAGCATCCATATCGTGTTGACCTATAGTGGGGACAATAAATGAGGTTTGAACGCTGACCATGTTCGCAACATGGGGCCTAACTCAAATATAGTCGGTCAGTTTCTCGGAACGTTGGCCCAGGACAGCAGGCGGACTATAGGTCTATCATCCATGTTGCTACAATAGGCAGACCAAAGGTCTATCATCCATATTGTGGCAGCAGGCGGACCAAATTCTGTCACCCATACTGTTAGGGGGTCCCGTCAAACATGACCAGTCCTCCGGAACGTTGGCCCAGGACAGTAGGCCGACCGTAGGTATTTCATCCATACTGTTAGGGGGTCCTGTCAAACATGAAAGAGAATGAGTATCCGAATAAATGGGCACACGAAGCGTGAAAGGTGGAGTGGTGGTTTGTTCAAATAGAGTCCAACACTCCCGAAATTGCGCCATCGTGGCAGAGGTGCATCAGGAAGGCGTACCAACCTGGTCATGGGTCATCCCAATTTTCAGGAAGGACCTCTATGGCGAGAGAACTACTGCTTCCCATTACTACTATGGGGCATCCCGAACTTATTCGGGGTGGATGTCACGATTACACCACTCCCCACAAATTCTGGCCGAGGGGCCGACAATAAGGAGGGACAGGGTTCAGTAATCCCTGGGGCTGAACCCAATACGAAATGTCCGGGCATTCCTACGTATCTCATTAGGATGAGAATCAAGCCACACGTAGTTCTTGAAAGGAAGTTTAACGTCATGCTGGACGAAATATAGTTTAACGTCATGTGGGACGGGGGACACATCTCATCTAGGGATAGGCACGGCACGGCGAGTAACCCGACGTGAATGAGGACATAATCCTGCACCACACCGTACAATCCCACAAGAGAGACGAAGTCACAGAAATCCAAGCAAAGGATCTTAGTTTTAGCTCTTATAACTCGGACCAAAGGAGAAGGGGAATGGGAGACACACGGAAAAGCGGTTGTAAAACCCAACGTGAGTGTGGGGAAAAATCCCTACTTACTATGTGCTCCTGGGGACGCGTTTAGGCCGAGAGACTGAACACGAAAGGTTAGGCTGGGCCTGTGGGGAAGTTCCCAGGCGCTCCTACGTATCTCATAAGGATGAGAATCAAGCCATATGTAGTTCTTTAACGGAATCATGGTGCGATATGGCCCATGCGCGAAGGACGAAGGAGTCGTGCAGGTCTAGCCCTCGCACAAAAAGAAGCAGCATTTGATATATCTTGTTTGTTCTTGAAGGTAAATGGTTTTTCTTTTGTGGGGCGACTGGCCTAGGGTATAAATCCCTGGCATCTCCACAATAATCAAGCCATAGCAGGCGTTGAAAAGCGGCATGGTAATCGACCAATACCTGGCGTGATGTCCCCCATGGGGAGGTCATCACAATGCGGTGCCATTTTTCGTCGTGCGGACAGGACGATATCAACACAGTTTATGGTCGTATGGTTTGGACCAGCAGCACAGTTTAAGGTCGTAAGGCTTGGACCGTCAACACAGTTTAAGGTCGTAAGGTTTGTACCAATAGCACAGTTTAAGATCATATGGTTTGGACCAACAACACAGTTTAAGGGTCGTAAGGTTTGGACCAACATCACAGTTTCAGGTCATATGGTTGGGACCACCAACACAGTTTAAGGTTGTAAGGTTTGGACCAACAACATAGTTTAAGGTCGTAAGGTTTGGACCAACAGTACAGTTTAAAGTCGTATGGTTTGGACCGACAGCACAGTTTAAGGTCTTAAGGTTTTGACCGTCAACACAGTTTAAAGGTCGTAAGGTTTGGACCGACATTATAGTTTAAGGCCGTAAGGTTTGGACCGTCAACACAGTTTAAGGTCATAAGGTTTGGACCAACAGCACAGTTTAAGGTCATATGGTTTGGACCAGCAACACAGTTTAAGGGTCGTAAGGTTTGGACCAACAACACAGTTTAAGGTCATAAGGTTTGGACCGTCAACACAGTTTAAGGTCGTAAGGTTTGGACTGCCAACACAGTTTAAGGTCGTAAGGTTTGGATCGTCAGCACAGTTTATGGTCATAAGGTTTGGACCGGCACCATAGTTTAAGGTCGTAAGGTTTGGATCGACACCACAGTTTAAGGTCGTAAGGTTTGGACCATCAAGAACACGCACAATGTGATACAGCATACCTGACGTGGGTGAGGGTGTAATCCCACACCATCACCACGCGCGGTTCCGAGAGAGGAGCCTCGGGCCAAAGGGGCCTACGAGGGTTCAACAATCAGGGAGGGGCAGGAGATGCCAGCTCCCAGCTATACTGGTCCTGAAACGCAATGTCTGGGTGACTCCTTGTTCCCCATGGAGATGAGGGTCAAGCTGCACGCAACCTATAGAGAAAAAACCCAAGCACATACTCTAGCGCTCAGATTGCGGGAGCCCCGAGAGACACCGTTACGCAGCTCGTTCTATTTGATGTACAGGGATGTACTGAGGGTTAGTACAAGGAGTGTCGAGATTCCACCCTGACACGGTGGGGGCGGAACACAATGTGAATCATGCAACCAACATTCAAGGCCCAAGGAAGCCGGCGTGATGACTGAGGATTACTGCTGACCATGTTCGCAACACAACATCTTGTCGCGTTAGCCTAGAAGTAAGGGCAAATAAATGAGTATCAACCGCTGACCATATTTGCAACACGGTATTTGTATCAATTTTTCGCCCAAAACCCTCGGGGGCATTGGCCTGTGACGGTAGGAGAGCCCTTAGACGTTGTATCCAGACTGTTCTTGGGGGTCCCTCCGGGTGTGAAGGATGGTGGGGCCTGAATGAAGGGGAACGTGAAGCTTGACAAGTGGACGAAAACTTGTCTAAGTTGAATCTGACACTCCAGGTCCTAGACCAGAGTACTCTGAACACATTACTAGACCACTAGAAAGGGTCAAAGGGCTCAGTTTGAGAGCAGCCAAAAGCTGGAAGATTCCCGAAGGAAAGGCAGGCCAAAAGACCGAGGCAACGGTAGATCGTAGGACCTCCTAAGAGATGGGGCTGGACCTGAAATCTAAGTGTTCATGCAGTCCTACGTATCCCATAAATATTGGAATCAAGCCACACGTAGTTCTAGACGGTGCCTTTCAATATCATGGGGAACATGACATTGGAGGGCTACTCCTGAGAACAGGGCACGCATGGTGCAGCTATTGCAAACCGGATGTGAATGAGGACGTAATCCCATACCACGCCATGAGATCCTATGGTTAAGGTCCCAAAGGCAATCCATGCACGATGCATCAGCGTACCTCGAGCTGGACCCAAAGACGGAAGGTCTGGGTGCTCCTGGGCGCTCCTGGGTGCTCCTGGGTGCTCATGGGGCTCCTGGGCGCTCCTGGGCGCTCCTGGGCACTCCTGGTCACTCTTGGGCGCTCCTGGGTCTGGACCCAAGATGAAATGTCCGAGAGAAATACGAATCTTAGTTTTAGGTCTTAGAACTCAGACCAGGGTGCAGTTTAGGGTCGTACTGGACCATACAGTTTAAGGTCATGATGGACCATACAGTTTAAGGTCATGCTGGACCTGGAAAAGTCTTAGGCAAAGTATTGCTTGAGGAACCTGGCGTTGGTGGGAGGAGTTATGCGTTCACCATCCATAGTCACCAGGGAATACGCACCATTGGGATAGACCTTATGGACAATAAAATTCCCCTCCCATTTAGGATCCAACTTGGGTGGTTTCCTGCTGGTAATCATTGGCGCTTTGAGAGCCAGCACCAGGTCACCTTGCAGGAAGGAGCATAGGTGAACCTTCTTATTGAAAGCTCGAGCCATCCTGCTCTGATGCCTTTCCAAGTTATGTAAAGCGCGAAGACTACTTTCGTCCAGCACTTCCAATTCGGCTAGATGGATTTCGGCAACTCTATCCAGCGCTTGTTGGTCGTAGACCGCCGTGCGTAATGAGGGAAACTGGATCTCGATGGGTAGGACGGCCTCAGCTCCGTACACCAGGGAATACGGAGTCACCTGGGTGGAGTTACGAGTTGTCGTTCTATAAGCCTAGAGGGCGTTGGGGAGCTTGTCCGACCAACTTTTCTTGTTATGAACAACCATCTTTTGCAGAATGTTAGAGAGGGTTTTGTTAAATGCCTCGATCTTTCCATTCACCTGCGCATGATAGCGGGAGGTGTGGTTAGAGCGAATGTTGTACTTGGCGTACAATTTCATCAGCTCAGCTGCTCGGAAGTTGGTTCCGTTATCCGTGAGGATAGAGTGAGGTACTCCAAACCGATAGATGATATTGGAGTTCACGAAGTCAGCGATAGAACAAGCCTTGACTTCCCTGAGCGGGATTGCCTCCGCCCACTTCGAGAAGAAATCTGTAGCAGTTTAGATGAACCGGCACTGGCGGGCCATCGCCGACGGGTTAGGCCCCACGACATCCAACCCCCAGACTGCAAAGGGCCAAGAATACTTGGTAGTATGGAGAGGCTCCGGTGGCCGATGAACAAAGTTAGCATGAACTTGGAACGCATGACACCTCTTGGTATACTCAATGCAGTCGTGGATCATGGAGGGCTAGAAGTATCCCAGCCTCCGAATCTGGTGGGACAACTTCGACCCGGCCTAGTGGGCACCATAGGAACCAGCGTGCACTTCTTGCATGACCTATGGGATCTCGACTCCTTGAAGACAACAGAGGAGAACACCATCAAATTTGCGCCTGTAAAGGAGCTGCTCAAGGCTGGGACCACTCTGAAGGGTGAACTGCAGCACGCGACATCGGATTCGTTCTCGCTTGGCTCGGTCCGACAGAAGGTTGTCGTGCTGGAGATACTCAACCAAGGGCGTCCTCCAGTCAAGAACTGTCCCGATTACCGCGCCTGAAGCCCCCGGGGACCCTGACATAGGGGTGCCAGTGGTGAGATGGTTCACTCGCGGGCCATGATCGCCCTCCGGGATAACAGGAGAAATGACTCTATGGTGCGCCACATGGATGATTAGGTCATCCTGTTCGGGCTCCGCAAGTGATGCGGCCAGGCTGGACAAAGCATCTGCTTGACTGTTCTACGACTGTGGAATGCGAACGACCTATGTCCAGGAGGGGAACTTATCCATTAGACGGAGGGTGCAATCCAGCAATGGCACGAGTTCCAGCTTCCTAACAGCATAGCCACCATTGACCTGCTTGATGACTAGCTCAGAGTCCCCATTTACATACAGATGGGGTACATCAATATCGAGAGCCAACTCGAGGCCAGTAATGAGGGAATGACACTCTGCCTCATTGTTGGTGCATCCTTCTGACAACAGAAATGAATACGGTAGAACGGCTTGCTCTGGGGTGATGAAGAAGATACCTAGGCCCACTCTGTTGAGCCTAGGATCGTTGAGCCTTCTACCGGTGGGGCTCCGGGAGGCACCGTCAAAGTGCATCTTTCAGCATGGGATGGCATGATCAACTGAAAGGATTGCCTCATCAGGAAAGCCTAGATCCAGTGGTTGGTCCGCGGAGGTGGGGTGGGCAGCTAAGAAGTCTGCCAACGCCTGTCCTTTGACGACCTTCGGAGGTATGAACCTGATGTCGAACTGCTGGAGGATCACCGCCCAGCGCGCCAATCAGCCGGTCAACATAGGTCGGTTCAGGATGTATTTCAACGGGTCCACCCGAGAGACCAGTTGTACCTCATGGTGCTGCAAGTAGTTCCGCAATTTTTTCATGGCAAATACGAGCGCCAGGAAACTCTTCTTGATGGGGGAATATTTAATTTCTGTGTCGAGGAGCATGCAGTTGAGGTAGTAGACGCTATTCTTTGTTCCCTCATTGTTCTTCTGGGTGATAAGTGCGCCGAGGGATCGCTCCAGGGCGGTCACGTAAAGGACCAGCAGCTTTCCGGAAACAGTTGGCATCATGACCGGAGGGTGAAGTAGATACTTCTTGATTTCCTCAAAAGCGATCTGACTGATGGCCTTGATCTTGTCTAGGTCGATCTTGATGCCTCGATACCTAACAATGAAGCCAAGAAACTTTCCGGAGGTGACCCCGAAGGCACACTTCAACGGGTTCATCATCAAGTGGCAAGAACGGAGGAAGCCGAACACTTTCTCAAGGAATTTGAGATGGTCCTGGCGCTGACGAGATTTAACCACCAGATCATCCACGTAAAACTCCACCAGCGTCCCAAGAATCAGCTTGAATATGCGGTACATGGCCCGTTGATAGGTGGCACCTGCATTCTTCAGGCCGAAGGGCATAACCTAGTAGCAGAAAGTACCCTGGGCGGCCCTGAAGGCAATGAACTCTTCATCCTCGGGGGCCATCCGGATCTGGTTGTACCCGGAGTACCCATCCATGAAGGAAAGGCTTGGAACCCAGCCGTGGCATCGATCAACAACTCTGTCACGGGAAGAGGAAAGTCATCCTTCGGACAGTGGCGATTGAGATCGCGGAAGTCGATACAGACCCTGATCTGCCCGTTCTTCTTCCTGACCGGCATAATGTTGGCTAGCCACCTGGGGTACTAGACTTCTTTGAAGAAGTTTGCCTTGATGAGCTTATCAACTTCGGCCTCAACCATGGCACTGTGAGAGGGTTGCATCTTTCTGGGATGCTGCTTGAACCCGCGATGGTTTTCTAGAAGGCCAAGGTGGTGGACGGCTACCTGGGGATCTAGCCCTGGCATCTCATCATAACTCTAGGCGAACACATCACGATGATGTCTGAGGAAGTCCACGTACTGTTGTCGTTCCTCGAGGGTCATAGCGGCGCTGACCAATGTGGTTCTCGGGTCCGCCTCGCTACTGAGGTTCACCTGCACTAACTCGTTGACCGTGGCGGGGATGCCCTCCTCAAAGGCAGGAGGAGAATCTTACTTGTCCTCCTCTCCACTTGCGGAAGGTTCATCCACGGGGGGAGCTATTTCAGGGCTGCCAGACCCTGATGGGAAGCTGGTGCCAACTTGGGCGGCAGAGGTTTCCACATCAGGGGACCCATGCACTGCAGAGATCATGGCGACAAAGGCGGTTGATCCAATCCCATCCGGCCTTCGGCCCAAGGGGACACGCTTTATGACATCGAAGCAGTGGTGACGCGTTGGCTTGAGTCGATCGATTCCGGCCTGGCGAAACAGACACGTATGACGTATTGCTGTTTCCATGAGCCCAACATCCCGATATCATACAGGGGTGGGAGGCTCAGGGATCACCTGAGCCTGGCTGGTGTAAGTGTACGAGGTGATTTCCCGCCGTCACTTGGACCCAGAAATATGCCTTCCTCTGGTACCCGAAACGACAAAGCACTGTCCCATTTCGGGGGTTGTGGCCTCCAACCGATGGATTGGGAAGACATATGCATCGTCCAAACCTACCCAGGGACCACTCGCGACAGTGGCGGGCTCGACCTCACCTGCCAGGATCTGCTTGTCTTTGCTCTTGTAGTATCCAGCGTCCAGATAATGGGCTTCACAAGATGCAAAAGGAGACGCATCTCCTCGGAGCATGCCCACTCGACCCTTAAGGGGGTATTTGAGGCACTAGTGATACGAGTATGGGACCGTTGCGTGAAGGTGGAGCCACGACCTGCCTATCAATGCGTTGTAGGCAGTGTCCTGAGAGACAACCCTGAATTCGGTATTGGCAATTAGGCCGTCGAACTGGGTCTTCAGATGAATCATGCCAAGTGGAGTTTGGTCGGTCCTGTCATACCCTTGTATCCTGAGGTCGGAGGGAGTTAAATCATCCTCAGACAACCCCAGTTTCCGCAGCGTCCGTGTTGGGATGAGGTTAATCCCGGAACCCATGTCAACAAGATAGCGGCGAACTTCCACGCCATTGAACTGGCCGGTGACGTACAGTGGGCGAATGTGCCCATGTATGGGAGGGTCTTCATCCTCACCGGAAAACGAGATGACCACCTGACATTCGGCGTCTTCAATCGCCTCGGTGTGGAAGGCTTCTGCGGCCGCCACCTCCGTCTCAAACTGGAGGGGGCTCCTTAGAGCCTCGGCGAGTGCCTCGTGCATTTTTGACGACAGGCAAAGGGCCTCAAGGATAGAAAGCCTTGACGGAATGTTGGCCATGTGCTTCAGGACATGATACTTTCGATCCAAACACGAGCTTCTGCTTACGGGGGGCTGCTCTGCGATTGGAGGCATGAAGGGCCCTGCCAGCGGGACCGGTGACTGAATGGTACTAGGCACGTCTCGCTATTCACTAGTCGAATCCCGGGAGGTGGCTACCACGTTAGGACCGGATGGCTGTAGTCGTCCGGTAGCAGGTCTGGGCTGGTTGCGACACGGACGAGGTGTTCCCGCCCGATCCAACAACACAAACGGATGTGGAGACGAACCTATCGACACCGGGTGAGGGGACCGCGTGCGCTGATCTCTGTATCAAGCATGCTGCATGGTCTCAGTAGCATGCACAGCCTGGCTGGAGGTGGCGACTGCTGTTCCCTGACGATTCACGTAGCCACGGCTCTGCCAACGCTGGCGATGGCTGGGGACATTGGGGAAGTCCACCTAGTGTTCCTCATTGTCGGGAGCCAAAAAGGGATTTACCAACTCTACGGTGTTAACCGAAGCGTACCCCGGGATTTCACTCGAGGAGTCATCCGCTACCGGACGGAGTCTCGGAGGGATCCCCATCTCTAGGGGCATAAAATCGCCAAGCGTGTGAGAAGATGATGGCACTGGCAGGGATCGTTCTTTCTTCTTGCGTCGCCGCTTGCTCTTCTGGGAAGAGGTAGGCTGGGAAGATGATTCCAAATCGGCACACGCAGATTCTGAGGGCTCTGGCTGACTTAGGCGGGCACGGATGATGCCATGGGACCAAGCAACCATCATGCGGTCCATCCAGCCGTTATACTTCCAGGACCCACGGTCGGAAACCTGTCGCCACTCATCCTCGTTACCGCTACTACCATCTGATCTCACGAAGACACCTACCACCTGTGTCGGGGCTGGGCCCAACCTGACTATGTTGTTGTCAATATGGTCTTGGAGCCATTCCTTGAACACATAGCATCATCGGATGTTGTGCCCCAGGATCCAGTGATAAGGCCAGTAGTTAGGGTGATCAGTGAGATGCGCCTCTTCTGGCTTCCGGCACTCAGGCAGCTGCACGATCCTCTGCTCCAAGGTGCTACGGAAATAGCCGGGGACCTGGGCCTCATCAAACGAGTAAGTCTGATTCCTTCTGTCTGGAAAGGGGGCTCTTGGAGGCTGACCATGGCCAGGGGCCGGAGGAGCATGCCGAGGAGGCGGAGCCTGATTATCTCGCCTGGGTGGTGGCGGCACATTACGCGGAGGCGCCTGCCAATTTTGAGGCGGTCGATGCTGGGCCAGAGGCTGTGCCCGTGGGGGTGGACCCCTATGGGGCTGCTGAGATGGTTTTTCTGGTAGCAACTCCAGCTATCTGGGAGCCTCTATCTGGGCTACAGCAGCGGGCTCGACTCTGGCGGCTCTCCTTGCAGGGATTACAGGAGGCAGCGGGCGTGCCTGACTGGCCTGCTGCAGGGCTTCTTCAAGGCGTTGAGCCTTATCCGAGAAATCCCAGAACCCTCCAGGGTAATTCTGGGTGATCAGAGAAGGAACCAGCTCTGCCTTGACATTCCCTACACACATTGTCAGTAATTGCTCCTGAGTTAGTGGCATGTCAAGGGAGTACGTGAGCCCCTTCAACCGGGCGATGAAGTCCGCGACCCGCTCATCGGGCCTCTGTTTGCACCTGAAGAGGTCTGCAATGTTCGTCTTCCGGGTTGTGGAACTAAACTATTAGAGGAATTTCCGGCGAAGGTCCTCCCAGCTAGCCACATATCCAACAGGGAGCTAGCTGTACCAAACGAAGGTTGGTCCTTCCAGCGTCTGGATGAAGCAACGGAGCTTGGCAGCCTCATGTTGCGCCGTAGTCCCCAACATAGGCCCGCACCTCGAGTTGAAGTGGGTCAGGTGTTGCGGCGGGTCTCCTGTCCCATTAAAGGGGGAGAAAGTGGGGTTCCCAAATCCCGTAGGGGACGACATATCATCCACCCATGATGGGTATGGCTTGTCGTTCGGTGGAATTGCCACCTTCCGAGTTTCCAGGGCCTCCAAGCGGGCGATGAGTACTTCCATCAGATCATCCAGACACGGATTCCTATCCTGACGGGGATCTCTAACCACAAGCGCATTACCGGGCTCTCTAATCTGGTAGTCAAGCTCAGCAGCTCGTGGGGCGGCTGGCGGAGCGACTCTCGGGGCAGTGGGAGGAAACCGAGCATGGTCCCCCAGGTGATTCTGCCACTCGGGAGGGTTCAGAGAGACGTATCGCGCCCTCTTTCCATGGGCTCCGGCCTCCCCCCTGTCGGTGAACACGACATGGTTGTGGCTGCCTGGGGGAATCTCGAAAAGGGGTAGGTGCTCCTGCCCCTGCTGTCCTGACCTAGGATTACCGTAGTCAGGTCACCGCTCTGCAATGCGTTCGGCCAAGAGCTCATCAACCAGCCTCTTTTTCTCAGCAACCTGCTGGCGTAGCGTGGCCTTCTTGGAGTCTTCCTCTTCCTTCTACACCGAGGTAGATGGGTCGGCGGGCTTGACATCCCTGACATGCTCTTTACCCTTGCCGATGTTCAGCTCAGTGTCAATGCCTCAGTGGGCGTGGGGAGACCTAGGAGGCTCCTCTGGTGGCGAGTGATCCTCCCAGACGAGTCCAGTGGCAGCTTGTCCTCAGGGGGTGAGTCCCCATCGAGGAGATCCACACCGTTTCCATCATCTGAAAGGTCAGCCATATTGACTGCCACTGACTTTGGCGACATTCCCTCAGGGCATCCTGGTGAATCGGGTTGTTGGCGGATCTCACAGAAAAGAAGGGCAGCGTACTGCCCCCATCCGCGGATGCGCGCGTGGGGGGTGGCTTCCTTGATAACCTTACGGAGTACTTGAAAACTCTGAACGCATTGTTGTTGGAGGGCCCTGCGGTGGCCAGGCGCCTCGGGGTGCCGAACCACAGGGAGCGCTGCCAGGTCGACCCGACGGCACTGCTCACCGATATCCTCGAGATGTGCTTGACTCCCGGGATAAGGTGCTAGCTGATGGCGAAGACGAAAGTGAGTCAACCGAAGAGTCTGGCGGAAACATTCAAACTCTCCCGGGGTGAGCGCCTCTGTCATATCAAAATTCGACCCTACGACCGGCCAAAACTTCTCGGGGAAGTGGCCCGCTGCGAGGATGGTCCAGAAGCTGCATGACTCTGGTTCGGGGTCCGGACCTTGTTGCCCCTGCTCGTCAATTGAGAATGGTCAGGGAGCTGGCAATGGCACCGAGGCAGTTCACCGGGCTGGTGAGCTGGCCAGCGGGGAATACGGCGAACATGCCGATTGGCCGTTGATCCCTGAGTCGTCCTCCAAGGGCTTCAGTGCCCTGGCCACCACGTCGCGATAGGATGGGCCAGCGAATGGGCCTCCTGTCATAGCGTCGGTCCTCGCTGAGGGTGTGTCATCTTGTGACTCTTCTATCGGTCCCCATAAAAGTTCCCCACACTCCCTGACTGAGGTGGAAGGCACTTCTAGGGAGGCCAGTGATAACTGTGGGTTTGACCCCTGGGGGTAAGCCAAGTCCTCGTCCTCCTGGATTTACCTTCGGAGGGAGGAGGGAATCATACGGATCTTGCATTTGGGGAGTACGAGACTGATGCTCTGCGTCCCCATTCCTTTCCTCGACTCAGAAGGTCAGGGGGAAGGTTCCACCGTCGAGTCGTACACCGCCTCAGAGTCCGAGAAACAGACCGGTCTAATTTCCGTCCGGAATCCCCTAACATTCCTCATACGGTGACGACGCCCTGCCTTCCTACCCCTGGGTGGCTCCTCGGGGTAAGGATGATTTCTGTCAAGGAGTCCCCTGGCCGCAATAGTGCTGGGGTAGAGGGGACTGAAGGCCGGGGTGTGGGAAGCACCGGGACAGATGTCGAAAGGGACATGGGGAGGACCTCCATGTGAGTGAGCGACTGGATATGCAATGGATCCATACTCGCGGCCAGCGGTAGGGGGAGTGACCTCATACCCAGTGCAGTGGTCCCTGGAAGGAGTCATACCCGGAGCGTAGCTATTGCGAAGAAGCCTTCGGCTTTCCAGACCAGTTGCACGAAACGAGCCTTCATGATGGGTGGCACGACCGCGGATTGGTCCGCGGTGGCCATTGACTATGTCCGCGACCGGGAGAGTCGACCCAACCTGCCTATAGGCCGGTCGAGGCCTCAATCCCAGTCAGGCATATGACTTCCCCTGCTCAACGTCTGCGGGGGTCTGGTAGCAGGAGTCAGCAGCGGCTCGGGCCACAGTGGTTGCTGATGTTGGTGCCCCAGGACGGGCATTCTCTTCTGCTCGCGCCCGACACTGGTGTCGGGTCAGATGGGCTGGAGCCAGTGGTGCGGGCACAATGATTGCCTGGTCCTCAGCCCGGGGAGCTGGGTGATGACGTCAACACAACCTGGCGAGGGTTCTTGCCATTAACCCCTGGGACGGGTCTCCAATCGGGTGGACCCGGACATCCCCCACCTCATTGGATTAGGGGATGGATGTGTCAAGGCGCTCTGGGGATAGGCTCCCGAAGCGGTTGAACGTCGGAGTGGGGAGTGGCGGCTCCCTGTGTGGCCCTCAGGGGCGGCGACTAAAGTGGGGCGCAACCACCTCTAGATCCAAACGGGCCAGGCCCCTGGTGGGGATGGTCCCTTCCTCGTCGTACCTACGAACCAAGTCGTGGATCACCCTTCACTGTATTATTTCTGATGGGGAGAGGGGGCGTGAGCGCCTGATAGTCGTGGAAATCGGAGCCGTGGTGACTGTCGAAAAGACGGGACCGTGCGGGTAGCCGCGTCGGTACTGCCCCTGCCCCTGTGCCGGTGGGCAGGTGGCGATCGAGCTCCGGATGTAGTGATCTGATTCCTAGAAGCAAGGAGATGAACTCATTTGTACTAACATGAAAAGAAATCAACAACCAATAGCCCAGCGTCGTTCTGTCTTCTGTGGTTGGCGATAGGGATCCACGCTGACGACGTCGCGGAACGGAGTGCACAACATCCTGACTGCCTCAACCCCTGGCGGGTTTCACGTCCCAGTGATAGGTACCCAAAACTGGTGACATGCTGATCTTCTGACATCCCGAACGCTACATATCCCCATATTGAGGATAATATCTTCACGTCGGGTTCACCATTTTCTATTTTTGACGCTTTTACGTCGGGGCGCGCGCGCGTGTCCGTCACGTATGGGAGGATGCGCGGCTTGCAGCCCCGCATTCCCGCTTTCCAAAGGTGGGCAGCATCTGTTCCTTATTTAGGGATGTCTGCTCCTTGATCGAAACTAGGATGATGAGATGTTGGTTCTTCCTTCCATGGATTCCTCCTCGGAGCTCGTCACCTAATCCGGGTCTCCCTCATAGATTTAAGACGGGTTCGTGAAGCTCATTCCCGGTGCCATATCTGCATGGACGCCAGTTAATTACGCCACTTCCGTCGAGACACTCCAAGGGGTCTTGTCGGGGCAGCAAACTTCGGTGAGGAGAACGGTCGCGTTGGCGTGTCGTTGGCATGTCTTGACGCTGGGGATCAGCATGTCTATCTTCTTCCCCTTATCACAGGGCTTCTCGAGGGCGCGGAAGCCCAAGGCATCCCACATCGAACGTGGGGGATTTTGTACCATCTGAGGTTTTCCTCAGCTTCCCATGTTTAACACGGGGTATGCCGCGAGTTTAACGTCTTGCGGAGACGGATCGAACTGAAGGACCCCCTAGGGGGAACACCGATGTTGGGGCCAGCACGTGGGCGGCTTCCCGGATATTATGGAGTGGGATGGAGTGGCACGATCTCACCGGGATGTGGCGGCCCGGGTAAGGATCAGGATGGATGATGGAGTGAGGCATGGGGCTTATGCTCTGAGACGGCCCAAGAGGGGGAATACAGTTTAACATTATGCGGGATGAGATACAGTTTAACGTCATGCGGGATGAGGGATTTGGGGCTTACGCTCTGAGGCGGCCCAAAGTGGGTATGGGGGATTACGCTCTGAGGTGGCCCAAGGTGGGTATGGGGCTTAAGCTCTGAGGCGAACCAAGGTGGATATGGGGATTACGCTTTGAGGCGGCCCATGGTGGTCGGGGAACTGACGTGGAGAGGTCGGAACGACCGGGTGGTGGGCTTGAACATCGTGGAGGCTTCCTACGTACCATGTGTTAGCACGGATCAAAGTCCACGTAGTTCGCTGGCACTGGGCTTACGCTCTGAGGCGGCTCATAGGAGGATTTCATGGTCGATGCGCACTCTAAGCCCACGTGAGTCATGCTCGGTGTGAGAAACAAGAGACAGTAGGGACCAGAAGATCACGTCGCAAAGGGTGCGTCTGTGAGAAGCGGAATCGGGCTTATGCGTTGAGCGGCCCAAAGAGGAAACAGGGGCTTATGTGTGGTTAGTGGCCCGCAGAGGAAACAGGGGCTTACGCGTGGTTAGCGGCCCGAAGAGGAAACAGGGTCTTACGCGTGGTTAGCGACCCTGGGTGCCGGGGCTTACTCCAGGGTGGAGGCCCATGGTGCAACAAAGCATAGTGGGAAAGGGACTCCACTGGCCTTGGCAGGGGGGAAGTACGGAGATGCATGGGTGCAACCTTCCGCAAGAGAGGCTAGGGGCTTACGCTCTGAGGCAGACCTTCCCCTGTGGACAAACGCCACTCCGACAAGGAGGATCTCATTCCATGCGAGGAAGATTCCATTCATGTGGAGATGAGAGGCGTAAAAAATGTCCGAGCTAGGGGGACCCTGCGTGCAAAGCACGGGGTCGGACCACAGTTTAACGTCATGTGTTAAGGACGAGGTGTTTAGCAGTTTAACGTCCTGCAGCTTGGACGAGGTGGGTTTTCTCCATACCCCTAGGGCTTACATGCCCAATGCCCTCTACCCCTTGTGGGAGGGAAGGCATCGGCAAGGCCATAATGAAGGGGGGCCGCAGGGTGAACCACAGGGGGGTCCACGTTAGCATGGCTATGTGAAGAAGCAATAGCCATTAGCTTGCCTATGCGGAGAAGCATAAGTCAAAGCAACGCAACGGGAAACACCGCCCAAGGGACCTTGAGGTTACTTCGTACGAGCCTAGAAGGCCGTACGGGAAAACAACGCATGGCACGCATGCCTGGCAGGGAAGACATCACGTGTCGGCGCGGAAAGGCAGCCATGGGGTGTCAAGGTAAAGGGGTTCTGGATGTTGCGCGCAAAAGGAAGGTTGGCGCGCAAAACACCAGGATGGCGCGCAATAGGGCCAGAGTATTGCGCGGATAAGGGATTGTGCGCAAGGTATTGCGCGCGTAGAAGGGGATTGCGCGCAAGGGACAACGATCGCGAGCAATGGAAGCACTGGGAGGAGGAGGCAAATTCACTGAAGCCGGTGGAGTTGCGCGCAAAGGCGAACCCCAAGGCAAGGTTGCGTGAAAAGGGGGATTACCCGGAAGTCATATTGCGCGCAGGGGGAGTCGAATTGCGCGCCCGAGAGCCGATCCGAATTCCTAAACCCCCGAAATGTCCGAGGTCGCCTTCTACTTATAGGCACCAGCCAGCGCGTAATTAAGGCGGCGCGCGAAAGTTTCTGCGCCGGGAACTGTCGGCACGCAAAGCCTCATCGCGCGGAACAGGGGCGCACAAAATTGTGCGCACCAGCAGCTCGATTCCGCGAATCCCGGATATGCTTCGCGCGCACATATTTATTTCACGCAATTCCTCCTTTATTTCGCACACCACTTCCCGGGCCTCCGGACCGGGCCTCTGATTCTGAATATGACTTCACTTTTCCATTTCGAAACTTCCTCTAGGAGTTGCGGACTTTTTTCAGCGTCTACAGCGGTGTTACTTTTTTGGTACTTACCTTTGTGGTAATCTTCTGTGTGGCGTACCTTTGTGGTACTTACCTTTGCGGTGATACCTTTGTGGTATTATTCTATGTGGATTTACCTTTGTGGTGTTACCTTCGTGGTATTCTTTCCTTCGTGGAATAGTTGTACTTTGGCTAAGGATTTGGGCCTTGAGTTTCTTCATGAATGAGATGGGTATACTTGGTAACTTAGGTATATGTATGGGAATATACCTAAATAGGGTTGTTAGTTGTTTTCATGATTTTTGGTTTATCCTTTGTGGATTTTGTGAGACCTTTGAAGGTTTCGGGGTCCCTACTGAGTATCGTTATACTCACCCTTGCACGGGCTATGCCCGCACCTTGTTTTGTTTAGTGTAGATGACGGACAGTGCTGACTGGGGACGAGGGTACCAGGACTGGAGGTAGCTCGGAGGTGGACCTAGAAGATGTGTACTGCAGAGATGACCATTCGAGAGTTGTACCTACCCTTCAGGTAGGATCCTTGGCGGGTGTTCAAAGGAGATGCTCAGTTTACTTGTACTTTCCAGTTTTCTTGTACTTTCTAGTTGGGATTGTATTATATCCCCTTTTTATTATTGTACATATTCTTTCTACTATATAGTTTACTTGTGTTCGTATCTTGCTATGTGCTTGGTTAAGTGTTCTTTCTGGATATAAAGGCAATGCCTTCCCTATTTTGGGGAATACGCCTTTCGGTGCTAGTCACCAGCCCCTGGCCTATGGAAGGTGGGCTTGGGGTAGTCACCGCACAGCCCTGGGGGATGGGTCATGGCACATGTAATCAACTCAGGTACCAAATGGAATCTTTAATTAGGTGTGAGTATAACATAGTAGGTCTACACCACTATTTCTAAACAAAATATATCTGATAAGTAGTGTATGCAATAAAGTGATAAACATGTGTACTAATTAATTCAACAATTAATAAAATACAATAAAAACTTTCTTTGGCCTCATGTCGTAATATATAACAGCCCATCCCATGCTTCCAAACTCATCATTTGAAATGATAAAAAACTTTTATTATAAAAACATCTAAACAATTAAAGAACACTAAACAAAAACATGGACCATTTACTGGTCTATGTTCTGGAGGATTGGACAACACCTTACATTGATCAGAGCTGAACAAAAATAGACAAATTCCTATTACACTTATGCACATTATCACTCAAAAAATGATGCATCTGAGTTTGAACTTCTATGATGCCTATGAAAAACATTTCAAAACCAAGGGTGAGAATTTAATTTCCTAGAAAGGGGTTCTGAAATCCTTGGAATATATATTCGGGAAATCAATCTTTTGAAAATAACTTTTGATTAAATAACCTTGAAATTATTTTGAAAAAAATCATGAAATATTATAGAAAACACTAACACTTCAGACATACTTTAATGCTTTGAACATACTTACACATTGAAAATACATTCACTCTAAAAATATTTAATCTTTGAAAATGATTTTAAATTAATCTAGGGTATTTCAAAAAATATTAAGCAAGATTTTGAAGACAAAATATTGGGGTACTTGTAACATTGTAGGCTATATTGGGCCTACCCACTTATCGAGGGATGAGTTCATTTCCCAATTCCCTACCATATTTAAAAAAATCAAGTTTTGGGTTTTATGAAAATAATTTTATGCTTGCTTTATGTATATACATATTTTTCACTGGGATTTCTTACTTTAAAAACATATTTTTTTTAATATATATTTATATATTCACAAGGTTACATATGTTAGATTTGAAACAATCAAATATCATGTTGATCTGTCTTTTTATGATTTGAGAGTAATTATCATACAAATTTCCCCATTAACGAAACCTTCTTTAAAAATTATTTATACAAAATAATGGTTTATTCATACGACGTGCATATATATTATTCATACAACATACATATACCCAAATAAAAAAACTGATGCATATAATATAAATTAATGGCATGCCATTGATTGATATTATTATCATATCTCTTAGTGTAAAGGAAATTCATTTTTGTACATGTAATTGTACACATGACATGGTAATTTTAATTATTTAAAACTATAAACATAAAATTATATATTTTTACATTGATGTAAACATAAAAAATTTAACCATAAAGGATCTTAAAATTAATAATACTATAACACTGAAAATAATAATATTTTCAATATCATTAAAACAAAATTGTATTTATTTTGAAAATAAACATATATAATTAAATATAAAATCTTTTTTTACATATTGAAGGGTTTTTTAAAAAAATAACATGGATGAAACAATAAAATTCTACTTTTAAATTTCTAATCAATATTATTGTCAAAATATAATTTCCTTCATCAAAATAAAATCCCTTAATAAAAAATTTAAAATTAGTAATAACATAATTTTACATAAACAAATGTTTGAAAATATGGAAAGATATAACACTATATGAATTATTTATATAATAAATAGTTTCAAATCAGTAAAGTATATAGAATGAAATAGTAGTTTCTTACTCAAAACCTTAAAATAGAAACTATAATTTGAAATAAATAAATAAACTTCCCTTACCAAAACATAACTGCAGATTGCAAGTGATTTTCCTCTACTCTAATTTTCGGACACTCTTCACACTTATTTCTTCTCACGGAGGATGTGCAATGATTTCACATATACATGAATATTAAGTATCATTGTTTCTTCTTATATAGACTTCCAGATAGTTTAAAATATATTAGATTTTCCAACATATTTTAAATAACTGATTGGTTACACTATAAGTTGATGTAGGGATAAAAATTTTATATATAAGGTTTGCAAGTTGGACTATCAAATAATACCTAATGTCTACATAAAGAGTAAAACACAAACAGTAATTATAAAATTAGATAAATAATTAAAATATTCATCATGGAAATACTGAATCAAACAAACAAAGGATTCGATTTCCCCAAATCTGTGGTTTTGGAGTATCATTTGTTGTGAAAGATGAAAGTATACATATTTTATATGTAAATACGATAGAAAAACAACATAGTTGATATACATGAAAGAAAAATACAGATCAATGATGAAAATAAAATATTTTTACTTAGAGATTCATTGAGAAGCTTCGTTGAAACGTGAAATATCCAACAGATAACGATATGAAGAATAAATTGAAGGAAAAATGAGTACATCCCCGGATCAAATACGATCGAAGAATAAAAATGACATATAATTATTTAATATATATATATATAAATCAGTCTAGAATCAAGATTCTGATAAAGAAAATTTCAATAAAAAAACCTACTTGTTATTTTGGAAAACACAAGATAGATCTTCAATTCATGGGTTGTTTTCCCCAAAATCTCATTCAAAAAAACCACATGACTTAATCGACTCGAAAAAAGATCCAGATCCAACTTGATTCATTCATCCTTACTCTATTCATAGTTCTCGAAGGCTTCACCTTCATCTTTGAATACTGCACTTCGATCTGAATCCTACTTCTCGGATCTCGATTGGCAAATTGTTACATGGACCAACACACAAATCTCATCCTCACTCTTGATCTCGGTGAAACCCTAACCCAGAACTTCTTTCACGATCTAGTTGTTATTTTATTTATCATTTCTGTATTTTGTTTTTTTTATTTAATATATATATATATCATATTATGAATTACAAATTTCAAAAAAATTAAATTTATAATTAAAATAAATAATTTATCATAATTTGTAGAGAATAATTTATAATTTGGAAATTTAAAAATTAATAATGGTAATAATTTCAATTTTCATTATATATAATTATAAATTAAAATTAACAATGTTTTTTTAAATAATTTCATTTTTTATTGTATAATTTAAAACTTTTATACTTATGTATTTAAAAACAAATAATTCTAATTTAATTAATTTTAATTCTAAATATTATTTTTAATTATAAAAAAAATCATAAATATATACAATATTGACAATAATACAAAGTTTCTTTTAAACAAAATATATAATAACATATTACCTTTAATTTTTTTGATTTGTTAAAAAATATATTAGAAACTACCATATCATGACACTATATTTCATAAGAGTATAATTAATTTATATTTTTAATATGTCGTCGTTTATTAAAAAGTACCATTTAACATTATTTATTTAAATTAAAATTCATTTATTAATTGCCTAAACATTCGGGGATGTTACATTCTCCCCCTTAAAGGAATTGCGCTCTCAGAATTCATTCATCGTACTGGAGAAAATTCAGAATTTCCGTCTTCATAATTATTGAGTTTTCAAAGGGGACTAAACAGTCCAAAGAAAATTCTAATGCGTATATCTTTTTCCCTCAAAAGACAACATCTAATATCAAACTTTTTCTAGACCATGCCTCTGATACCAATTATAAAATCCTAATCATGCGCTTCCGGACCCAGTACATAAAAATGTTGTGTAATTATTTTTATAAAAACAACTGAACAATTACAAAACACTAAACACAAATGAGGACATTTTACTAGTCTGGGTTATGGAGTACTAGACAACACCTTACATTGATCAGAGTTGAACAAAAATAAGACAAATGTCTATTACGCTTCCACGCACACTAACTCCAAAAACGATGACATATGAGATTGAATTTCTAAGATACACTACCACAAAAACAGTTTTTCGCAGCGCCCCCCTTTATCAGCGCTAACGAAAAAGCGCTGATAAAGGGCCCCCCTTTATTAGCGCTTGCTTAGTAGCGCTGATAAAGGGGGGCCTTTATCAGCGCTTTTTTTAGCGCTGATAAAAGGTCGGCTTCAAAAAAAATATATATTAATATATAAATATAGTTATATTGTTATATAAATATAATATATAATTTTTAAATATATTTTAGATAAGTATAAATGTACATTTACACTTATTATACTTAATATATATATATAAGATATTTAGTGAAAATGGCTTCTTAAAAAATTAAAAAAATATTTTTAATTAATAATTTGATAATCATTATGGAGTAATAGTCATTTAATAACAATTTGAGGACTAAAAAAATTAAAAAAATTAAAAAAAGATCCAAAATATGTTGAAAACGCAACTCAAACTTCAAACGGCCATAACTTTTGATCCGGGTGTCCGTTTGAGCTCTACCACATATCAAATCGAAGCCTGCGACGAGCTCTACGTCGTTGTGACTCAGGAGGGCCCTAGTCAAGCGTTTTTCGAGGCCAAAAGAGGCCCAGAAGGCCTCCAAAACTGAGTTTTTTGTCGGGGTACCCAGATTTTTTAACATTTTGTGGATTTTCAAACTCGTTTAAGGGGGTATTATTGGATTTTCTTCATGGGGACTAAATTTATTCCAAGGTATTACATTCATATTGATATTATGTCTTTGAAATTTCATCCTTTTTTATAATGAACTGCTATTTATAATCAAATATATAACTATATGTACATATTTTTTATATATTCGCACCTAAAAATTAAATTTTTTAAATAAATAATTAAACATATTTACATATAAAATATATTAGCTTTATCTAAATAATAACTAATATCCATTTTATTTTAAATACCAATATATGAATATTTATATACCTATATATTAATCTAACTATATATATATATTAATCTAACTGTATATATATTAATCTAATAACTATATATATATTAATATAACTACATATATATATATTAGTATTACTATAAATATATATATTAATATCACCATATATATATATATTAATATCACTATATATATATTAATATAACTATATAAATATATATTCATATAACTATATATATGTTAATATAACTATATATATGTTAATATAATTATATATATGTTAATATAACTATATATATGTTAATATAACTATATATTAATATAAATATATATTACTATACGAATAAATATAACTAAATATATATATATATATATATATATATATATTAATACCACTATATATATATATATTAATATTACTATATATATTATAATATAACTATATATATATATTATAATATAACTATATATATATTAATATAAATATATATTACTATACGAATAAATATAACTAAATATATAAATATATATATATAGAGATATCATGAATTGGAAAGCAAATCAAAATAGAGTAGTGGTAAGGGCTTAGGCGCGCAGGAGGGAGGTCTCGAGTTCAAATCCTGGTGGAGGCAGGGGTGCGCGCGCATGGGGAATATTAGAGCAAGCGCTGTTAAAGGGTGGAGGGGGTGTGTGGGGTGCGTGAGGTGTTGTATAGGGGCCGAAAAGCGTTGTAAAAGGGGGGTTCAAGCGCTATAAAAGCCCCCCCCGATTGGCAGTATTTTTTAAATTTTTTTACTTTTATCAGCGCTTTTGGAGGGGGTGTGTGGGGTGCGTGAGGTGTTGTATAGGGGCCGAAAAGCGCTGTAAAAGGGGAGTTCAAGCGCTATAAAAGCCCCCCCCCCGATTGGCAGTATTTTTTAAATTTTTTTAAATTTTTTTACTTTTATCAGCGCTTTTTTAAAAGCGCTGATAAAAGGGTCCTTTGTCAGCGCTAAAACGAGAGCGCTGATAAAGGAAGCGCTGATATAGGACCCTTCTATCAGCGCTAAAAAAGCGCTGATAAAGGGGTACTTTTATCAGCGCTTTTTTTAGCGCTGATAAAAAACCTCTTTTATCAGCGCTTTTTTTTAGCGCTGATAAAGGGGTCCTATATCAGCGCTTTTCGGAGCGCTGATAAAGGGGACCCCCCCTTTATCTACGTTGGCTTTATCAGCGCTTTTCTAGCGCTGATAAAGGCCGTGTTTGTAGTAGTGATACATGTGAAAAACATTTAAAAACAAGGGGTGAGCATTCAATTGACTAGTAAAGGGTTTTGAAATAGTTGAAATAAATTTTAGGGAAATCATTCTTTTGAAAGAAAAATATTGATTAAATAACATTTAAATTCTTTAAAATACATCATGAAATTATTATTGAAACCACTAACACTTGGAACATACTTTAATTCTTTGAACATATTTACATATTAAAAATACTTTCACTTTCAAGATATTTAAACTTTGAAAATTATTTTAAAATAATCAAATGAATTTCTGAACATTTTAAGAAAGCTATTGAAAAAAAAATATTGGGGTAACTTGTAATGTTGAAGGCTATATTGGGCCTACCCACTCATCGAGGGATGAGTTCATTTCCCAATTCTTACCCTATTTACAACATTCAAGTGCCAGGTTTTATGAAAATAATTTTAAGCTTTCTTTACGTATATACATATTTTTCTTTAGAATTTCTTACATTAAAAACATAAAAACATTTTTAATATATATATATATATATAAACTTTCACAAGACCACATCTTTTAGATTTGAAAAAATCAAATATGACGTCGATTTGTCTTTGCATGAGATCAGAGTAATTGACATACATATTTCTCCATTAACAAAACATTCTTAAAAATTATTTATACAAAATAATGTTTTATTCATACAAAATTCATATATATTATTCATCAAAAATAGATATACATGAATAAAAAACCAATGCATATAATATAAATGCATGACATGCCATTTATTAAGATGATGGCCATACCTCTTACTGTAAATGACATTCATGTTCGTACATGTAATTGTACACATGACATGGTAGTTTTGATTATTTTAAACTATAAACATAAAATGATATACTTTTACTTTGAGGTAAATATAAAAAAATTAACCGCAGTGGATCATAAAAATTAATAATCCTACAACATTGAAAATAATAATATTTTCAATATCTTAAAACCAAAATCAGGTTTTTTTAAATAAAGATATATAATTAATTATAAAATCCTTTTTGAAATCATGAATGATTTTTAAGAAAAATAAACATTGATAAAAAAATAAAATTCTACTTCTAAAATTCTAATCAATACGATTGTCAAAATAGAATTTCCTTCATCAAAATAAAACCCCTTAACAAAACATTTATATTAGTAATAACATAAATTGACATAAAGAATGTTTTAAAAGAAGGCATGATATTACACTTTATGAGTTATTTGTAAAATAAATTGTTTTGAATTAGTAAAGAAATTTGCATCAAACAATAGTTCCTTACGCAAAACTAGAAAATAGAAATTATAATTTGAAAGAAATAAACAATCATTTCTTACTGAAACTTAACTGCAGACTGAAATTTATTTTCCGCTACTCTAATTTTTTGAATCTCTTAAAACTTAATTCTCGTCACAGAGGATGTGTAATGATTTCGCATATATATGAATATTAATAATCATGGTAACTACTTATATAGACTTTTAGATAGTTTAAAGTATACCAACTTGTTCAATAGTGTTTAATGCACTGATTGGTTACACTGCAAGTTGATATACGGATATGAATTTTATATATAATTGTTGCGAGTGGGAATGTCAAATAATACCGGATTTTAACATAAATAGGAAAACACAAATGATAACAATGCAATTAGATAAATAATTCATAGATTCAATATTGATAGACCTAATAAAACAAACAAAGGATTTGATTTCACCAAATCTATAGTTCAGGAGTATTGCTTATTGTGGAAGATGAAAGTATAAATATTTTATATGTAAATCAGAAAATAAAAATAATTGAGTGGGTATTCATGAAGGAAACATCCAGATCAATGATGAAAATGAAATTTGGTTATATAGAGATTCAATGTGAAGCTTCGTCATAATGTGAAAAATAAATCCAATAATTATATGAAGAATAAACTAAAGGAAAAAATAAACACACCACAAGATCGAATTTGACTGAAGAATAAAAATTTTATCGAAGTATTTAATATACCTAAAAATGAATCTATAATTGAGATTCAGATAAATAGAAATTCAATAAACAAAACCTACTTGCGATTTGGGACAACTCAAGGTAGATCTCCAATTCGAGGGTTGTTTTCCTGAAATTCCCATTCAAAAACACCACACAATTCATCTGACTCAATAATAGATGTAAATCTGACTTGATCCCATCGTCCGCACTCGATTGACGGTGCTCGAATTCTTATCCTTTTTCTTCGACCACTTCACATTGATTCGTAGCCTACTTCTCAGCTCTCAATCGAAAACATCTTTCACGTACCGGTTTATAGCTCTTGTCCTCACTCTCGAGCTCATTGAAACCCTAACCCGGAAATTCTTTCACAATTCAATTTTCATTTTTTTTATCATTTTTGTATTTTTTTTATTTCATTTCACATTTAACATATATATATATATATATATATCATATTATAAATTGAAAATTTGAAAAAAAATTAAATTAATAATCAAAACAACAATTTTATCATAATTTTTATGAAAATATTTATAATTTGGAAATTTGGAAATTAATAATGGTAATAATTTAAAATTTCATTATATCTAATTCAAAATAAAATGTAACAATGCTTTTTAATTAATTTCATTTTTTATTATATAATTTAAAACTTTTATAATTAAATATTTAAAAACAAATCACTCTAATTTCATTTAATTTAATTCTAAACATAATTTTTAACTATAAAAAATCATAAATATATACTATGTTGAAAATAATACAAATATTATTTTAAAAAAATTATAATAATATATTACCTTTAATTATTTTTATTTATTAAAACAGTATATTATAGAATACCATTTTATGATACTATATTTCTTAAAAGTATAATTAATTTATATTTTTAATATGTCTTCATGTATTAAAAAGTAACATTTAACGTTATTTGTTTAAATTATAATTAATTTATTAATTACTTAAACTTTCTGGGATGTTACAGAATATATCTATGATTTTCTTACAACTATTACACCCACAACCATATAACTAAGGAACAATATCCTTCTTCGGTGCCATGTCAGAATATCTCTGAGCATGTCTTATGACCACTCTAGCCAAAACCATATAACAATGGTATTGTCACAACAATCAGGGTCAAATACTTAGAAGCATTACAACATTCTAAGTCAAATCCATATAAGAATTACTGCATGGGACTGCGTATAGCCCTCTATATATAATAATTACATCATGGGATTGGGCCGATCCCGCTCAATATCAGCATTATAGTATATAAGAGTCATGTTCCAGGGTCGAGCCCCATATATAATCATTACATCATGGAACACAATCCATATCAAACAGAATGGATATCAAAATATCACATCACATTTCTCAATGCTTAATTATGAATATTAACATTCTCCTTTCAAATTCAACTTGAAATTTAACTGAAAATTGATTGAAAATTATATCAATAAGCAATAATCAACAAATGAGGGATTCTAAAATAAGAAATCACCATAAGTATAATGTCATAATAAACGTACATTAAGTCATTTTCCAATTAAATTATAGTCATTGTTCTCTCACCCCATGAGAAGCCATTGTCCATTTAAAAATCTATTTGAAACTAAAGGACTTCAAGTAATAATTCCATTTGTTTATTTAATTTATTTGAGGGCATGAAATGATGGTGTTGTCTCATTATTGCATAAAATTGGAAAATGTAAAACCATAGGGTTAATATTTAGACCCCATTCCTTTAACCAATGATCCAACAATGATTGCAATGGTAAATTACTATGAGGATGATAGTTTCGAAAATTTAAAAGAGGTTCCTAGATCAAACCTGATCAAGATCAAAACCAATAGTGAATTCGGTCAAGGGATACCACTTTAATGATTAGAGAATCAATAAGAGAAGGAAAAAAACTAACTGAAAAGAATTATCAGGGATTGGTCACAGAAATGGGACATCCATAAAGGAAGTTTCCACCCCAAAAATGCTTGTATAATTCCCTAGGGTAAATAGGAGAGGAGTTTTAGATGAGAAAATTATAATTAATCCATAAAACATGTTTAAAATAGCATGTTATGCATTTACATGGCATGTAATCTAATTACATGTTGTGTAAATGTTTTTAATGGAATACACCAAAAACCTATCAACTAGAATTTATTTTATTAAAACACTCAAAAAATTACACTATGTGTAATCCATTTACATTATGTGAAATTTTTTTTAGTTTATTTTCAGACCATTTTAATTTATAAACAAACTGATCCTCTTTTAAAGTTTCTAAACTCACTAAGAACCCATGAAACACTTAACCTATTTATACCCAGACTCCATTAGTTCAAACGATCATACATCACTTGCCCTTAGGTAATTTTCTCCAAAAAAGGTGCTCTATTACCATACAATACTAATCCAGCATGGCTCAACTGAAAAATTCTAAAAGATATATACTTAGAAAAATGTGGGTTCTTACAACCTCTCCACCTTATAATAGCTCATCCCTAAGGTTCTCCAAGCATTGTTGTGAGGTCTCATTGAACAATTATGGCCACTATGATCACATATCAGACTCCCTCTCCCATTTCCCCTCTTGAACTTTCCCATGCTACCACTACACCCAAACCAATGGTATATTCCTACCATGAAGATGTTTCTCACTATGATCCACAACACTTATCAGATGTTCCTCATAGGACGCATTAGCAAAAAGCATAATGTATTCTACGTATATCACATGAAAAGTGTATGGATGATATCTCTATAGTTGTGACACATTGAACACATCATGAATGTAACAGTAACACCATGTAAGGGATAAACGGTATGCCACTAGACCGACCCTTGCCAATATTTCAAATGACCTGAGAAACTTGGGTGATAGCTTCACTTATTTCTTGAAATAGCACTAACCCAACCTCAGTGACATGCGAAAAAAACATGATGAACAATGTTGAATTACATAGGTCATATCTGATGGTAAGCATATGATTTCAGGTACTCTTCATGGTCACCAACCGTTGTCTGATCAACTAAACCTGTATAGATGTCTCTTATAAGAGACTAAGCCTAATATGTGAAGACTCACCTACCTTCGACCAACAAATTGGTCAATATAATGTCCTTCCATATAATTCCAAAAAAGGTTCCATTCGGATTGATATGTGTAATCCATTATTATATGAATACTCAATGAGTGTCATATTTCGCTCCCATGAACAACCAAAATCCAAAACACAGGCTCGTAACATATCCTCTTGAACCTGAAAAGTTAACTCAGATTGACCATCAGTCTTTGGATGATAGTTTCTGATTAAATGAACTCATGATCCTGGGGATTTCTGAATACCTTGTCAAAAAGGTGATTTGGAATGAGGATCTCTCTCTGAAATGATAATCCTCAAAACACTGTGCAACAAAACCACCTTGTGGACATAAGGATTTCTCATATCATCAATAGTAATGTTTCTCCTAATATGTAAGAAGGGTGATACCTTAGTCATTCGATCCATAGTTACCTATACATGATCATTCCTATGGGTTGTTTTGGCTAATCCTATCACAAAATCCATTGTGAAATCATTTTATTTACACTCAAGAATGGGTCAAGGTTGAAAAATACCATCTCTCCTCTGATGTTATGTGTTCACCTGCTGACATGTAAAGAATATTTCAATGAATCTTGCCACTTCCATCTTCATACCAAACCACTAGTACTATATAATGAGATCCTGATACATCCTTGTTAAACCAGGATGCACCACCCATATAGAATCATGAAACACTCTCATCATCTCCTCATGAAAGCCAAAAGGAACCCATACAGATCCACAAAAAAGAAGAGAATTTCCACTACCAAGAGACCATCCTAATGGAATATCACTATCATATAATTTTTCTCTTAGGACTGATCCCTCTAAATTAGATAAATTCTCATTATTAATCTGGTGCAAAAGAATAGGTATAACAGTTGCTGAATCCTGAGCTACTCGCCCATGATATTCATAAACATCCAGATATACCTATTAAAAGAGGTACAATATCTTTCACTCATCATAAGACTATTATAATTACTTTTTATGTGTCCTTCATCTCAAGGCATCAGAAAAAATGTTTCCCTTGAGTGATGTATAATCCAACACAAAGCCAAAATACTGAAAATACTTGACCCACCTCCTCTATTGAAGGTTCAAGTCTCACTGAGAAATTTTGTACATGAGGATCTTGTGAACTATGTATACTAAAAAACACTCACCCATGAGACAGTGTCTCCAACATCTCAAGGCATGTACCACTACCGCTAACACCAGATCATGAGTAGAGTAATTCCTCTCATGCAGTCTCAACTGCCTGGATCCATAAGCAACCACTCAATACTACTATATCAGAACTACTTTGAGTCCAATACTAGATGTTTAATAGTACATAGTATATTCATTACCCAAAATAGTTAAAGTGATGATAGATTCGGATCGTAGCTTTTCTTTTAGTTCCCAAAAATCTCTCTCACAAGCATCAGACCAAACAAACATCACCCATTTCTTAGTGATCCCATACATTGGTTCTGTATAACATGAGAAGTAATGGACAAAACACTAGTAATTACCTACTAATCCTAGAAAGTTTCAAATTTCAAAGACTTTCTTGGTATTTTCCCAAGATATTAGGGATACTAATTCCTCTGGTTCCACTGACACTCCTACCTCTGAGATGGATTGTACTAAGAAGTGCACTTTATTTTCTATAAACTGCCTTTAGTTAGTATGGTGTAAATTTTATGCTCTCACAATGTACTCAAGATGATGTCAATATTTTTTTCATGATAATCTACTGAATGGGAGTAAACTAAGATGTCATCAATGAAAACTACCACAAACTGATCTATAATAGGATGAATTATCCTATTAATTATGTCCATGAATACTACATGTGCATTAGTCAAAAACTGCTGGAAAAATTCCATATACCCATAGTTTGGAACAATGGTTATAGCCCATAAAACCATGGGTATAGTCTATACCCATGTGTTAGAGAACCGAGGGAGCTTAAGTAATTAGTATAGCATTGAGATATACACACTATTTGAAAATTCTATTTTCATGGTTATGAACAATTAAAATAGGTGTATGGTTAATAGTCCACCGTTCCAATAACCCAATACCCACAGTTCTGAAACTGTGGCTATAGGATTTTAAAAAAATGAATGGCTCCAAATTTGAACCATGGACTACCCATATAGAATACAAGAGACTAACCAATACACTATACAATTATCAGTATAAAAATACATATTTACTTATATATATTTTTAAACTATGGATATAGGTTGAAAAATATTGCAATAGGTATTTGTGTAAGAATTGTTTTCCTATGCTTATATGGGAAATATATAGCCATGGTCTACAAAAATTGTGGCTATAGGGATGAACTATACCCACAATTTTGGGAAAACCCAAGGGTATAGGTCTTGAACCAAACCCTATACCATCCATTTCAACAAAACCATGGGTATCAGTCAGAACTAGACCCTATACCCATGGTTTTTTCCAAAAACATTGTTATAGGGTTGTTTTCTAGTAGTAAACCCAAATAGAATTAAAAAAATTCATACAATACATACCTTCTCATAAAATCTGTCTAATGATGTGTAATAGTCTCACCCTTAATAGATGATATACTGATCTCAATTAAATCTTATAGAATATCTTAGAACATCTCAATTAACCAAAAATATCATCAATTAGTGGAATATGATATCATTTCTTGACATTCATTAGGTTCAACCATCAATAATCGACACATAAGTGCAAAGATCCATCAGCCTTTTGGTGAATAGAACTAGAGAACCCCATGGATATATAATCATCCGTACGAATCCTTTAGATTCTAGATCTTCCAATTGAACTTTCAACTCCTGAAGCTCTGATGGTTCCATTTGGTAAGGAATGATTGAAACTGGCTCTGCTCTCGGCACTAACTCGTTCTTGAACTCGATCACTTGGTTGTGTGGTAATCCATATAACTCATCATGAAAGACATCCTGATAATGATATAACACATGAGGAAAATAATACTACTGAATTCCACCACTATCTAGAGCAATATCGGTGATCTGATCCATGAGACAATTCAATCTATAAGGAATTGGTCCCACACTATCAGTTTAAATACCCACTCACCCTGGTGATAATATCTTCTTCCATATATAGATAAGAAAGTAACTCTCCTCCTACAATAGTCGATATGATCTTGGTATAGAACTAACAAATCCAAATGAAGAATCAAGTTGAAGCTATTCATTTAAAGCATGAATGGTTCCCAAAAGAATTGGTAACCACAAATATCTAGAGAACATGCCTTGAAACATTTGATATTCTCTACCCACACTCCCAACTATGTGTCAATGGTTAAAATACCATCTAATATTTCCACATCAAATCCCAACCCATTTTCCAAAGGAGAAGATAAAAAATAATGTGATGCTTTTGTATCAAAAACCTCATGCTAAGGTAGATGATACAAGAAACGTACATATGATAGTAGATGGTCTTGCATCCATGTTATCCAGAGTAGTATTCATAATAATAAATTTACTTTTCCCTTTACATAGGCTCTATTCTGACTAAGATGATCTATTTCCCTTTCTTGGTGCTTCTTCTCGTGCATTAGGGTACCACATCCCGGACCTCAGCCTGAAAAGCCTTTGGAACTCTGGTTTCCAACCTGATGAGGGGTTTTTGAGCCCCTTCCCCACTTTGGTGTTGATCCTGATCCTCTTCCATGGGTCTTCTGTGGAAAGTTCACAAAAAACCCTTAAAGATGACCCATTCTTCCATAGATACAACACTCGGCTATGGTGTAAGTACACAACCAATGTTTATGGCTAAACATGCCAAACTGATATCACTAGAACAAAACATGATCTTAAAATGGGTTTCCACTACACTGACTCCTTTTACCACTACTTCTTTCAAGGAAACTGTCATAACAGTGCTTCTTACCACTCAAATAATAACTTCCAAATCGCCTCACTAAAATAGCTTGGTCGTTTCTCGGGGACTCTCTATAATTAAATTCTATGATGAGTGCTTAATTAATCACATATTCAAAGCTACATAAATTTAAAACATTTACCTACAACCTAATCTCATAATTAATACCGTCCTAGAAACTTAACACCCAAGATATCTCATCATCTTCCAAATATAGAGTAAATTGTTGTACGTTAGTAAAATTTCCAGCATAGTCCGGCCCTGAAAACCATTGTTGCATAAAATGTATCAACTCATGAGATTTTTCATCCCTCAAGGTGTCAAGATAGAAATGGATCCAAAAATTCATATCAATTTCCTTCCAAGATAGCTCATACTGTTACCCAAATTCCTCCAAAATATCCCCCTAATTCTTGGAAATTTCATGAAGCATATATCTAGCCGGATTCACCCTCAAATCCATGGGTTTCTTGAGATTCTTAAAGATTTTATGGACTGACTGAATCTAGAATTTGGATACTTGGGGTCCCCCTTCCATAGTAAACATAGGTGGATGATGCATCTAAAACTCTCTTTTCTACCCATACATTGAAGGTACGGTATAAATAGTCTCCTTTTCCTTGGATCACATGACCCTTAAGAAGTTGTAATTAAGCTGAACATATATATGGTCCTCAAGAAAAATAGGATTTTATAGTTCAATTGTGTTAGGATCATGTTGATTTTCACTCTCTTAATTCTCAATTTGAAGATAATTAGGAGGTATTTTCTCTACAAGACAAATTCACACCTTAGAGAACTCACTATAAACAAGCTCAACCAAATAGGTGATTACAATAGAGAACCACTAGCTCTGGTTGTCTCTATACATGGTTTATGATTATTTTATCATGAAACGATAACTCATTTCATTTATTTAGTGAAATATATATCTCATATCACAGTTTACCAGGAAATTATAAATCACATGAAAAAATAGATATGAACCTACTAGGAATAATGCATGTCAATATATCCATGTGTGCCTATTATGATGAATGTATTCTCGTCTCATGCCATATTATTCCACAAGTACGAATCTTAAGAAACAATAACATCATAAAAAAACCTCACACAACATGTGATTCACCCAAGGTGAAATAACATCAACAATAACAAGCACACATCACAAAAATCAATCCCATCCCTAGGTGAAATTATTTTCCCCATACATGAGTTAGCTACTCCTATGAACAAGATAAATAACAATTCATGATGCATCCTAGTCTCCTTTCTAACTTTCATAAACAATAAACAAGAAGAAATGAAAACTAGATCTTCTAATACCACTTTGTAAGATCCCCCAATATGGAACTCTCTCATGAGGATTGAAAGGGTTTGTTACGAGACCTCAATTGAACCTCCCCAAATGCTAGAGGCTTCTGACTAGTAGTGGGTGTGTGAATAGTTTAATGGGGAGACTATACCCCCTTTTATGAAGTGTCACAGTACTAGAAACAATTTATAATAAAATTGAAATATTCAAGTAAATACATATAAGAATAAAATAATAAAATCTAAATGAATAATATAATAAATAATAAGTAATATTGTAATGATGTGCTAAAATGTAACTAAATGTCATGATGGAACAATACAAGAAATATACTAGAAGACTCAAATAAATTACTGAAAGTTTTGGGTCTCTCACCCCACCTCAATCCCATCTTAAAACTCCATCCCACACACAAAAAAGGCAACAAAAACAAGGTCCTTTTCCCTTTTCCAAACCTATATCCACATAATCTTCATGGATACCAAATGACAGTCTGAATATTGTGTGAGTATAACTCAGTAGGTCGACATCACCGTATCGAAACAAAAACTGTCTGATAAGAAGTTTATAAAATAAATCAATAATTGGGTGTATTAATTAATTCAACAATTAATAAAATACAATAACAACCTACTTCTGCCTCATTCTGGAATATATTTGTTCATGTCTTACAACCATGCCAACCACAACCATGTAACCAACATAAATCACCTGATTCAGTTCCATGTGGGAATATCTCTGAGAATATATTATGACCATGCCAACCAAAACCATATAACTAAGGTAAAATAACCTATTTTGGTGCCATGTCGGAATATCTATGAGTATGTCTTATGACCATGTCAACCACAACTATATAACTTTGGTATACTCACAATAATCAATCTTGGTCAAATACCTATAAGCATTAAAACATTATGGGTCAAATCCCTATAATAATTACAGGATGGGACTAGGTATAACCCACTCTCTATAAGAATTACACCATAGGACTGGGCGAGCATGCTCAATATCAGAATTATAGCATATAAGTGTGAAATTTCTAGGGTCGAGCATGATATATAAGCATTACAACATTGAACAAAATCCCCATCAAATAGCATGGACATCACAATATCACATTACATTTCTATATGGTTAATTATGTGAATTACAATTATTCTTTCATATGCCACTTGAAATTTAATTCATAATTGTTTAACAATTATATGAATAGGAAATAATCCAAAATTTATGGATTATCTACCCAGAAATAACCCTAAGTCACATACCATGCTAAACATACTTTAATTTGTCTTCCAATTCAATTATAATCATGCCTCACTCACCCCATGGGTAGTTATGACCTAGTTAAAAATCCATTTCGAACCAAAGGACTTCATGGAATAACTCCATTTCTTTATTAATTTAATATGGTCACATGAAATGATGGAACTATCACAATATTGCAAATATGTTGCAATTATCAAACCATAGGGTAAATATTTAGACCCCTACCTTTAGCTAACAACCCAAAAATTATTCCAATGGCCAATTCCAATGAGGAATAATGTTCGGATAATTGAAAATACGTTCCTAGATCAAAAACGCTCAAGATAAAAACCAACACGGAATTCAGTCAAGGGATATCCCCGAAAATGTTGGATAAGAAGGAAGAGAAGGAAGAAACCTAACTGAAAAGACATACTTGGGATCTCTCACCCAAACGGGGTATCTAGAAGGAAATTTGGCACACACAAAATCCAAGAGAATTCCTTAGGGTCGATAGGAGAGTTGATTTAGCTGAGATAATGAGAATTCAGCCACACATCATGTTTAAAATAGAAAGTCAGGCATTTACACTATTTTTAATATGATTAAACATCATTTAAATTTTTTTAATGTAATATTCTGAAAAATCCATCACCTAGGAATTATTTTATTAAAACCCTCAAACAATTATACAGCGTGTAACCCCTTTACATGAAATTTAAATGTTCTGCAGTTTATTTTTTAGCCCATTTTCCTTTTTAATCAAACCGAACCTCTTTTAATGTTTCTAAACTTTACAAGAACCCATTAAACACTTAACTCATTTATACCCAGACTCAATTAATTCAAAGTATCAAACATCCCTGAACATTAATTTGTTTTCTCGAACAAAGTATCTCTATCAATGAACAAGACAAGACCACCAAGGCCCAAATGAAAATTTCAAAGAGACACATACCTGGAAAAAGATGAGATATTATAGAAATGGTATGGTTTTATGGAGTACCACACTCAATCATATCCGATCAAGATTTTTGGTTTATCTCAAAGTTATTGTGAATTCTTCAACAATATTTGAATAACGAGTTTATGGTTATCATAATATATCATAATTTGATAAATCTTTAGTCTGAAAGGACCATTCAAATACTATAAGAAAATTTTATAGAATTTGTGTATGTATTTCAGTGGTGTTTGGTATCAACACCAATATTTAGTTGAGTTTTCTTCAAAAAACAACTTTCAATTGAGCATTCGTATGGTTCCTTATGAATCCATCTATGTTAGGAAGTGAAAAACTAAATTTTTTATGATTAGTTTGGTGAAAAAAAAGATATTATGATCTAAGGTGGATAGTAAAATGTTAAAAAAATTTAGATCCATTCAACCTCACATCAGGGTACCTAAGAGTTAACAGAAAAGTTATACTGAAAATCATTACTAAGAACAGAAAATTGAATTTGGTGATAATTTATTCCTATGAATATCTCCTTGGAATAAGGTTATGATATTTAGAAAAAGGTTAATTTGAGCCCTATATATAAAAATACCATTGAAATAATTTATCACATATGAATGGTTTCTTATCACTTGGCGCCTCTTTCAAATCTCTCTCAAGTACACGATGTATCCCATTCATCTCTTTTGAGGAAGTATATGCATGATCCTTCACATGTACATAACTCAAAGGTCGTACCATAAGATCATGATATCTCTTATGAGGAATAACTGGTGGAGATTCTAGATCAATGATAAAAAAGTGTTGTGTGATAATACCACTCACCTAATAAATGTTTTGTGGTGAAAATATAAATGTTAGGAAGTTTCATGGGAACCCAAGGATGTGATGAGTAAGAAGTATCCTTAGTTTTTTGTATCAAAGTAAAAAAATTCAATTAAAACATTATTATAAGGGGATAGAATGTAATTCCTCATGAATTTATTATATATTTATCTTTAAATAATTTTTATGACTTTGAATGTTTTTTTACACACAACATCGAGTTTAAACGAAACGTTATATATTATTGAAATGCTATTATTAAATTTGAGAAGTAATTCATAGATGTTGGATTTAAAGGTATGAATAGGAGTTACTAAGTTACAAAAAGATTATTTTTCACACATGTATAAAATGAATTCATTGGTTATAAATAGGTTATAAATGGAAATAAAAGCATTTAAAAGTAAACAAGAGAAACTTTTTATGAAAAAACTATTTTATGAAATAATTGTTTTATCTTAATAAATTAAGTTAATCACTATTTAGGAAATTTTTCATGAAATATTCATAAATTATATTTTATCAAATATTTTCATATTCATTTTAAGGTTATTAATATGTATGGAATAAGAATAAAATTAGTTTTATGAATAAAAATTCATTTTTTCTAAAAAAAAATTATTATGTTTTGTGATCTTATTTTAAAAATAATTTCTAATAATTTTAGTTATTTAAATTATTAAAATGGTTTCCTTATTTGGAATCATTATTTTGAAATTTGGTAATGAATCTACTTTCATTTTTTGTCATAATGAATAGAAACTATGATAAACATTTGTCTACTCGTTTAAGGTTAAAAAGTTTTAACAAGAAGGTAAGACTGAAAGATAATGTTTCAAATATCAGTTAAACTTTTCTAAATTTAATTAGTTATATATATTTAGATATTAAATTATCTTATCTTCTAATTTTTTATTCTTTATGATTACTTGTTTACCACTCCCCTCGCTTGTAAAAGGGAACCTCCTCTCCTATAATACGCACAACACTTGATCCTTTTATCTCAAAACATATCTACAAAAATTCTATCTAAAAATACACATACCTGACCTTGAGTTGTTTTTATTCTTAAAATACCCATCAAATAATAATTAATTTTCTTTGTAAGGGTCGATACATAAAGAATAGGTATTTTTTCTTACCAAACTTTTTCATGTTTCTTTATTCTGAAAACTCATTTAAATTTTATATAACCATATAAAAAGAATTTAATTAGTATAATTAATATAATAATATGTTTTTATGATAATTTTAAATCCATTTTATATCTCCCTCTCATATTTTTAAAAAATATAATGTTGCTTGTGTGTGTGTGTGGACTATCACCTCCATGAAGCGATGTGATTCTTTTTTCATTTTCCTTTTACATGGATGGTAATAAAGATATATTTAATGAACATATATGTTATTTTTGAAATAATTTTTATTATATAAATTTTATTTATTACTAAAATCTCTTTCCTTTCATCCATAAAAAGTGGTAACATCACTCATGTATACATACAGACTTCCATCTCCACAAAGTTATGTAATTCTTTTTTCACCACCGATTTATATGAATGGTTATAAAAGTGTATATAATTAATAAATATTATACTTATTAAATTCTTTATATTATTTATATAATTAAACTATGATCAAGGTGTAATTAATTAAACTATCAAAATGAAACATGCATAGAAAATGGTCCATTTTTCACCAGAATGTTCATTTTAAGGACGAATTGTTAATAAAAGGATAATTGGGAATTATAATGGAATAATTAATTTTAAGTTATGTATGAATATGGTAATTTAATAGATTTATAATAAATATATATTTATTTTATGGTTTTTTTAACACATATAAATCAGGGCAGGACTAGAGGTAATTGTTTTTGTTACAATATCATTTCTTTTCAAGATTTTCTATGTTAAACATTCGTTGAGGGAAATTATAAAATCCTTATATTTTAAAACCCATTTATTTTCTTATCCTATATTTATTTAAATGTTATAAAAGTTTTCCTTTTATTTTTATCTATTTTTACCCTAAAACTATTGATATTTTTTTAAAAAAAATTCATATCTCCTCTTTGGTCAATTTTTTTTTATTCCAGGTCCTTATTATTTTCAATTTTTTCAAAAATACTATTTTATACTATAAAATTGTTATTTAATATTATTTTAAAGCATATTTTACTTTTTTTGGAGTTTTATAATGAAACATATTTTTTTTATCAATGGAGGTAATATTTTACATTTTACTAAAAGTTTGAATGAATTATTTGTTTTAACATTTATCACACAAACAGATTTTCCCACCATCATAATCATTATTTAATTTTAACCTTAATTTATAATTTTTCATGGTTATATTAAAATAAATTATTTTTCTTGATACTCTAGAAATTTTTAGAATTAATTATATCGAAGGAAAAAATATTTTTTCCCTGTTTTTAATGAAATGTCCTAATGTGCTTTCAAATTTATTTTTCATCTATGTAAAAATCCTTTGATGTTTCTTATACTTCACAGGAGATATTATATAATGGAACCCTATATGTTCTATATTTGTATGAATAAAGGTTGTGTGATGATGAAATGTTTATGAAACCTATTTCATTTACATGGGTTGTGTTATGATGAATTGTTGAATATTTTTATGGTCTTATAGCATGGATATATATGGTTTTAATTATATGAAGGGTGGGTCCGTTAAATACCTCAAATTAATTGGTTTATGATTGATATATCATGAGATAATATAGACTAGAATAAGTAATGAACCCATTTTAGTATGGGACTCTTTCTATTGTGATAGTATTGGGAATGAACCTCACCTAAGGAAATTATTGAATAAGAAGTGAACTTAATCTACTATGGGACTTTTTCCACTAAGATAGTATTGGATATGAAACATGAATAATAAAATTATTTTATATAAATATTATCATACGAAAAATTCTTATGATATTTTATTATTCTTATTATATGCTCTCATATATGATCATTGATTGATATCACCCATGTTTACCCTTACTAAGCATCTGATCTCACCCTTTCATATGTTTCCATTTTCCCCAAGTGGTGGAGAAAGGTTTCAAGTATGAAATTTCCAAGAAGGGTACTCTAAGATAATAAATTCTTGGGATAAATTTAAGAACATTTATGAAATAATTTTATTATGTATTTAGTCTCAAAAGAAACTAAATGTTTATGGTCCCTAGGAGTGTATTGTTTTGAAATGTATTGAATATTAATCTAAAATAATGTAACAATTATGTATGGTATAATAATTTCACCAAATTGACCTTCAAATACACAGTATTACACATAGAAAATTCATCTTTTAACCTTATAACTATAAACCCTGGAATAATTTTGATTTATATTCAATGCACCCTACCAGAAATAGTTCTTCCATAAATCATCTTTAACATTATTAATTCAACTCATCCCAAATAAGTATTAGGTTTGTAGTATTATTATCTCAAAATATGTGGTTTTATTAGATATTTAAAAAACATATAACAATTTAATGGATTAGTTATTGATAAAAATTCTAAATAGGTAATCTAATTTCAAATATTATTTTTAATAAAATTAAAAATGAGTTTCACTATAATTAAAATTTAGAAAAATATATGTTTATATAACCTAGTGAAGAAGCTGATAATATCTGAAAATAAGTAAATATAGTGATGATTTTATTTTTTATAATATTATAGTCAAATTAAAACTAATTTAAAATATGATAAGATTAGTGATTCATGACATTTAAGATCTATATTAAAGTAATGAAAAATATTATATTTTAAATTTCACTAAATAAAGCTATTTATTATGGATTGACTCAGTCCCTGAAATTACAATATAAGGGGTTGAAGAACCCATTCCAACATTTTATTTATGATAAAATTTAAAATTATACAATTTCATAAAATATTTTTAAATAAAATTGTAAAATTAATATTTTTGTAGGATCTTGGAACCTTCATGATATAATATTAGTTATGGGTTATGCGAATAATGGTGAAACATGAGATAAATAAGAAATATTTTACCGAAAAATATTATAATCACATTAAATAGGGGTTTATTTTTTAGATCAATATGGAATTTAGTGATGATATTGGAATATTCTACATGAACCATCCTGGAATTCCACTTTATAATTTTAAATTCCCATATAGTATCGTTAATTATAGACATATTGGTGAAGTATTTATATAAAATGTAATTACCTCTTCACTTTTTTAAACCTATACAGTTTGGTTTTTCAACTAAATTTTATCCATTACACTCATCACTTAGATTAAAATCATAATTAAAAGTCCTTAGGTTTTTATCACCCAAGGTGATAAGAATGATTTGGTTTTTTATACAGGACTCATGGTAAGGGGATGTTTTTCTTCTAAAAATATATACTTATAAGTTGTAAAGTATAAATATCAATTATCTTTCTAGTATTTTCCATGAATAATCCTTATTAATTTTTTATACTAATGTTTTAAATATTTCCTTAAAATTGGATTTTCCTATTAGGATATCATAAAATTTTTTACTTATGGGTTGAAATATAAGTTTTAGGAGTTTTATGATAAAAAGTGAAAGCTTCTAAATTTTTTATTCATGCTATGGTAGTTGGATATTATAGATAAAATATGATTATTACTAAGATATAACTCTATAATTAATTGGGTAATGATTTATTCTCTAGATAAAGTGATGTTAGAATTGGCTGGTAAATTTAATCCATTATTGGTTACTAGAAAAATCTAGTTAAGTTATTCTATTTGCAACAGAGATGAATATAATTTCCCAAGACAACATCATGGTTTTTATATGATTTATATTTGTTTTAAATGGATTATTTCTATTCCCTGAAACACGAAGTATATTTTATGAATTAAGGAATGTTTTTGATCTTTTCAAGGATAAAGGATTATATTTGAAGGAAAGTTTATGACCCTAAAAGGAAAGAAATTTTTCAAAAACTCTCATGTTTTCCCATTTAACCTTTATGGTTTTTATATTTATTATATTATTTCTAATGAGATTAATTTATGTAATTATTTGAGAAAACAACTTTATTTCATGCTTAAAAGTAATTTTTATGTGAGATAATAGATTTTATTTAAAGTAATTTCTTTTTCACGGTTTTCCAAATGTATCATTAGCATAATGGATTTTAAAATTATTTTATTCCCTTTATCTAGATTTATATACTCACACAATATTTCATAATTATTTTCATATTACTTAAGGATGAGTAGGAATGATTGATAATTCTATATCTTGTTAAGATATTTTCTCCTTGAACAAGTCGATTGAATAATTTAAAGAGTTTTCTTTAATGGAAACAATGTCTTCTTAGAGGAGAAAAGTATGAGTTTTTTATGAAATTTAATTTTCTAATTCTCTAGAACTCAAAACATAAAAGATCTTAGAATTTTAATTATTTAAATATTTGATTTAAATAATTTAATTTTGTAATGGTGAGTTTTGGACTTTCATAGTTGGTATTATAGATGTGTTCAAATAAATTTAGATTTGGGATGTTATTATTTAAGAATTTTTTTCTAATATTTTTAGATACCTTCTTGGGATAATAAGTCTATAAAAGATCATAATTAAATATAATAGAAATTATTTTGAGGTCTTTTGTGATTGGATATGGAGGTGAAAAATTATATTTTAGGAGGTGTTTATTGGGTTTTACGAAGAATTAATGATTGAGGTATAAATAAAAATTAGTCTTAGTATGTGATTTGATGTCAATGTAATTGTAGATATTTGGGAAATAGTTTATTATAATTTTAAGAACATAAGTTTAAGAGTATAAAAGGATTAAGGGGTTGAAAGATGATTTGGTGACAACAAAATTAAAGTTATTTTGGAATAAGTTTGATATATTTTTGGGAAAATATATGAATAAGTTATATATATATATATATATTTCATAGTATTTAGATGTGTTTAATATTTTTTGAGTGAAAAAATATTTAGTTAATATTTAGAAGCATATATAATTATATGATTTTATTACTTGGAGATTCAAGTTATTTTGGGAAAAAGGTTAATATATTTTGGGATTATAGAATAGAAAGGAATATATTTAATTATTATTGAGGTTCAATTATTTTTGGGAGAAAGGTTATATTTATTTTTGAAGAGACCATGTGATCTAGATTTTCATAATTTTTGGATTTTGAATGTGGTAAGAATAAGTTTAGAAAATTCCTAAGGTTTAATTATTTTGGGGGGTTAAATGATGAGGAATTATTAAAAGTAACATGGGTTGAACTTGTGGTGTTATTGATTTACATTTTTTCTATAGGATGGTTTTTTATTATTTTTCCAGATAATTATTTTTATTAAATAAAATTGACGGATGGAAAAAGGGGTAAATTAGTAATCATAATTAATAAAAGGTTTACATATATTCTATGATTAATCAGTTATGAGGTAATTCATAATTTTATAATTTGGTAATTTTTAATTCCAACCATGTTATGTTATATCAATTGATTAAAGATATACTAATAATTTGAAATTAATACAATCTCACACAAATTTATTATCACTCCAAGATGATTTAATTTAAATTATTATTTCAAAGTCATGATCAAATGATTTTAAAACTTTTTCGATCATTCAATTAAATTGAAAATAGTTATACAAAATATCAAACACCACATCTATTCCTTGAAATTTCTATGGGTCATGGATTTTTTATGATAAAATTTTTAAATCCCATCTATCTCATCATTATTTAAATAAAAAAACATTATGAAATTTACAAATATTTCACAATAAAATGAAACTTTAAAGCACATAATGATTTCATAGTAGTTATATGTGAGGTGGATCATCAAAAGAAATATATTTTTTAGTTTTAATTATTTAAATTTTGGGAATACATCTAATATTTTAGAAAACCTACAGTTTGAAAATTTAAAGATAATGTAATACTATCTTATAAAAATTATGTTCACTCCAATGTTTTAAAATTATATGTTTAACATAAAAATATTTTGAATCACATCATTTTTTTCAACCACTTCACATTAATTATGAAAAAAGTGCTTTAAAAATAAATTTAAAGATTTTGAAAATTATTTAAAAATTTATTTCACTATATGAAACTTTTCTCTTCAGGATGGTATAACCATGGAAATTAATAATTTTATTAAGTTGTGAATTTTTTTCATAAAAAGAATTATTATATTAAAATTTTTAGTTGGTCATGGTTAGTAGAATATTATTGTACATTATAATAATGAATTATAATGGAATAAGACACCAAAACTATATTAAGAATAAATGATATGCTTGAAGAGCCATTATATGAGTGTCAATATCTAAAGAGTAGAGATATTCTTATTTATTTTAACAAATTTAAACTTATGAAGATGTAATTTCTATAAGGGGAGAATGTAAAAACCCTTTTTATAATGTAATATCTTTTCTTAAATTTAAATTTATATAAGAACCCGGTTCCTACTCTTGAGGTACGAGTTTCTTATTTTCCTTTTCCTTAAGTGTTTTTGATAAAATAAGAAAAATAGGGAAAATCCCAAATTTTGTGGGTACACTCCGTGTAATTTTCCACACACTGTGTACTTTGACCATGTGGGATGAGTACATAGGGATTGTATATAAGAACTCGGCCTTAAATATTACACAATCTTGAATTAAATTAATAATTCACATTGGGGATCTTTTCAGGTTTATAGTTTTAGATAATTAGGCCATAACTATTACATAACAACTTGAATATTACAAGTAGACACTACTACTTAGTATCCATTTTTTCATAAAATAAAAACTCATAAAAAGACACATGTCTAGTTCCATGTTTTAGACAGAATGACTTTTCCTTGATCCCATCATTGAACCTATTCATCTTTAAGTCCTGTGGAAAACATTCCAAAAACTTTGGATGAGCATAAAAAGCTCAGTAAAGGTTATAAAATAATGAAGGAAAACAGTAGCCCACCAATAAATACAAATCCATGAAAACATACTTTTCAATCATAACATACCTTATGAAATCATAATATTTATGAATAACACACACTAATCATAAATCATAAAGGTTACTTATGGCATCCAAATCAAAATTACATTGTAGCTATCACAGCTACATAGGGAGTTACACTTGGAATACCCATCATGGTATATTCCCTAAATCTCTTAGGAGAGACATCACGTTCACCTTTGTCATGTTACCCAATGCAATGGAGAGCTATCTCAGGCTCACCCTCCCTAGGTTTATCACGGAACCAACCGTATATGTAAACAATGCCCAATAACCATAACATAATCATAACATATGACATATGCATAAAGGAAAGATAACATTTCCACATTCCAATACATCAAATCAAGATATTTAAATAAACAATGTTTTATCAAATCATTTTCAAAACCATTTAAAAAGTGATTTTTGAATCAAAGTGTCCCATACCACTTTGAAGATTTTAAATAAATTATCATTTGAAGAAATTAATGTCCATATAAATAAATCCTAAGATCCATTTTTAAAACATGGACATTAATGAGAAATATTTAGATGAATAAATCTTTAAAACATTAAAAATGATATTTTTGTTAAAGAGTTTTTAACAAAAAGAGATATTATTGAAAACAAATAATTGAAGAACAAATTTTAATTAGAACATTATAATATCACGATAATAAATGGATTCATGATATAATATTTCAAAGGATAGTATATACACCATCTAAGAGTCAATTGGTTCATAACAACAATGAAGTCTCAATGGAAATGTAAATTGAGATAAAATCCCTTATAAAGATGGTATCCTTAAATTAAGGATAAATAAATCACAAAATTATGTGTGAAAAATATAAATATAACCAATATAAGTGGATATTAAGTGTAAAACAATCACATGTCATTCACACATATTCATAGGATTACATATTCAAGAAGTACAAGTTGAACCCGAATAATTGAAATTGGGTTAAGAGGTTCTCTTGTAAAAATTTGACAGCCTCACAGCGTCACATTAAAATTCAGAAAATGAGTTGATGAGATAAAAAAGGGATTATCATCACCTGGATATAAATTTTACATCAATAAGGATATATTAGAACATATCCCGACATAATAATATGTAAATTAAATGTCATAACAAAAAGAAGTCTTTTATAAAGAGGAGGGTGAATGGTTCTCTTACCGATTTGGTAATTTACAAAACATAAACCACATGAAATAATGATAAAAAAATGAAGATGTAAATACCCATGTATTCAAGTATATTACACAATTAATACAATCTTGGGCAGTACATATACCACACAAAATTAAATAGTGGCAAATATAGCATTAATCTCACAGGAATAAAATTGAGATAAAACCCTTTACCACGTTGTAATCAACTGAGTTGTATGACCAAAAGTTAATAACCACATAATTATTCACATAATAGCATGAATATAAAGATAATCATGATAATATATATCAATTGGAAGTACAAAATACACCACATTCAATAAATTAGTGGCGAACAATGGAAATATCACGGAATTGAAAGTGAAATAAGAAAATACCTTACCTCGTGTCCGACTTGACACGTTCATTATTTAATATCCTGAATAATAAACTAAATTTAATTTTTACGTGCTTAAGAACCTTTTTCAAGTGTATTATTACTTTTATATCACTTATAACCATGTTATAAACATTATGTAATCATTTAATTTAATAATGTTCGTTTTCTCGATATTTGGTACTTGAGTCAAAAATGGACTTCTTATAAATACATGTTGTTCATGCGTTCAAAGGTTCATTATATCCAGAATCATATTCATGATTTTTATATCATATATATCATATATATCCAGCATATACATGTATTTATAATAGTACATAACATTTAGAGGTAAGAAATGAAATGCACCGTTCATGGTGACGGTAAGCAGTACGTACGCATGAACGCTAATTCCATTTCTATTTCATATTTAATGGAATTAAAACATAATGATACATAGTAGTATTATAATTACAGTATTTTATCATATATAATATCATTAAATCTATCCTTTATACATACCACATATGGTATGAACGAGTCATATCACTTTTGAGGGGGTGGTAGTCCGCACTTCCTCTAATGAGATTATCGCGTTTACCCATAATGGAAACCATAAATGAATGATTTAAATGGAAATTACAGATACATAACGAAAAAATAAAAATAATATATATCATATATAAATATAGTTCCATCATAATGGCCACCATGAGAGGCGGTAGGATATAATCGAACAATCATCTTTTTGTGAGGCGTTAGTTTGCCATCCACAAAAACATTATGTTCTTCATCCATTAGATGGAGGTGTGTGTAAGTGTAGTTCGAATACATCTCATAACAACATACTAGTATATTTAGGATACTGGTGTTGTTACAAAAGAAAGGAATAAAAATAGTTTAGGGGTTGGAAAAGTAAAATAAAAGAAAACATTTTAAGAGAAACTTTTACCTTTAATTTGGGTAACTCCCTTTGGTTTGAACCAAAGGACTTCTTGAAGTGCCTTCTTCATAAGGTAAGGCTTCTAGGAGTATGAGAGGAATTTATGGGGATTAATTGGGCAGAGTTTTGATGAGCCAAATGGCTTGAGATATGTGAGTAATTGGATAGAAATGGTCTCCTTTTATAAGGGAGAGGAGGGTCTCTTTAGGAAAGTGTGAAAACATTATTTTATTATATAATGATATTCGGTTTCTAATTGTCCAAAAATAATTAAGGTCGGTGATACGATGACTCATATTCCAAATAAAATCATCCAATCATAATTGGACACGATTTTTATAATAATTTAATCATTATAATTTTATTTATTTATAGCATTTATTAATGAGGTAAATACTGCATCATTATTGTGTCATAAATAATTTAATTTATTCAATGTCTAAAAATTATAAAAAAAATACCATCATGTAGGAAATCGTTTTATATTTCCAAATAATATTTATAGTCAAGAATATGACTTATATAACACCATATTAAAATTAATTACAAAATGATTTTTGTTAATGTCAATTTTGTCTTCCCATTAAATTAATTAATCTAAATTGTCATTATCACTCCCAAGTGGCTCAATGTGGTCCCAAAATCGACCCAAATATGACCATGGTCGTAAATGACTCAAAAAATAATGTTAGTACAAGTTTTAAAGTAATTTTTAATTATTATAGTATTCTTTTAACCTTGAATTACCCTATTTACCTTTAACAGCGGCAAATAAAAGTCAAAAGTTACTATTCAACAAAAATTATTTTCATCTTGTTAAACCAAATTTTAATTCTTTATAACAACCATGTATGTTGGATTTTTGAAATTCAATTTAGAAAAGTGGTAAAATTTCATTTAAATGTAAAAGTCAGTTTTTTTAACTACCACTAAGTCGTTTCACTATTCATCAAAAATTGAAGTTTTTTAGAAAAATACCAAAAATTCAGCCTAATCTATATTTGATATTCCTAATTCAAAAATGATTTCTATTTTTCCAAATTCAAAACATATAAGTGTCATTAATTAATGTTAAATTTAATTCCCGTTATCAAAACAAATAACGTGTTTTTAAGAAACAATAACTATCAAAATATTGATACTTGTTTATGTCCAATTTCAAAGTGAAATTAATTCCAATGAAAAAATTTGGATTAAATGGTAAATATATATTTTAATTTCACTTTAAAAAAATTAAAAAGATAATCTAACCATATAAATAAATTAGATTAAAATGCACTTTTGAATTAAAATACAATATTATTCATTATTCATTAAAAAATGAACTTTATCAGAATGATTACAAAAATTTACATAAAGTAAATTTTTATGTCCCCATTCTAAATAAGGATTTTATTTAGTCATATAGAATGTATTAAAGTGACCAAAACTATATTTAAAAAGGGTTCGCCATTAAAAGGTGATAAATCGGCCTTTTAATGTAAATTATGCTTAAAATTAGATTCATTCACATTTTAAGCCTCTAACTTTTATTGGATAAATGTAAATACATTTAACAAACATGTATAATCATATTTTAGTTAGTTTCATTCATTCCCACCAATACAAGGGCAAGTAATTAACTACCGTTTAAAATAATAATATATTATTAGTGTGCAACGTAAGATTTCAAAGAAACTCTTTGTTGTGTATCATGTACGCTATCGAACATAGAAACCCTTTTAAAGTAAAATTTATATTTAATTCAAAAATTAATAAATATGAAAAATTCATATTCTTCATTTACCTGAGATGTTACATCCTTCCCCCCTTTTGGGAATTGTGTCCTCACAATTTTAAAATTTGGGCTCAGAAACTTTATTGAAAGTCCCATATCAGAAAAAGAGTCAGTAAAACTATCACTTTAAAAGAAATAAAGAGAAGTACAATGGTCACCCAAGTTAACCCATACTAAGGTTCCATGAAAACATGGATATGGAGGAGAAAACAAAGGGTTAAGTTTTTATGGATAGTGATAGGAAACATGATTAGGAGAAAATTAACCACAAGAAAATCACAAACTTATGATGTGTGTAAACGGTATTTGATTACCCAGTAGGAAACGTAAACCAACAACATTTTTGTTTTACATTAATTTTAATAATTTTTAGGAATTAATCTTCTACATAGAATAAAAACATTAGGAAATATAATCACCTTCAAGTGGAGTTTCATCTTTTAATAAGTTTCTACCAAAACTAATCATTTCTCTAAACGATGAGCATTCAAAAAACCTTTGTCACATCAAAAGAAAAAGAATCATCTTCTAGAGAATCACATAATCCACAAAAGGAGAACTATCTATTTACCTTGTATTTAGACATCAACTAAAACCAAAATTGTTAGTACAAGATCAGATAATCACCAAAAGGATAATCCTTTATAAAAATAAATACTACTCTTAATCTCCAAAATTCAAAAAAAAGAACCCAAGGTTTAAGAAAGACCATTAAATAAACAGTTATCCTTAAAATTCTTCAAAGTAATCCAAACTAAGATTGAAACCCAAATCTCTGAAGGATTTAATCACATAGTCTTCCAAGGTAAATCTTAACATTTATCTCCAAATAACATCACTTACTCTTAAAATCTCATACTGAAAAGTAATTAACCTAATCACATATCTTCCATGATAGGTTAATCATTTACATAGATAACCCAAAATAATCTTAATCCTGATTCATAAGATCATCTAACTAAAAATAATTAGTCATATTAACCAGGGACTTCACATAGTCCAGTGGTAGGTGATAAATATCAGTCGCACTTTGGTTGTGGGTTTGATTCCCACAGCTTCTTCTGACGCAACAGGTTGCCACATGGTTTGCGTGTTGTCCCTTTTCAAAAACTATATAATTTTATAACATTCCTAAAAGAGATAAATTCATCAAAAATAACCATAACATATTTTAACCACAAATGTTATCTAATAACTTTCGTTTTGCAGCCTAAAATGTATTAACTGGTAATTGCCTCAAATTCAAGGATCATATAAACTCAAATGGTTCCTTATAACTATATCCACAAAAGAGAATATAATTATTACTTGAATAAAATTTTCATATATCAAACATCAGGGTTACACATACTATAAAAATTCTTCTAATGTAATCCCATCATCAGAAGAGCCTTAATACTTTTAAGAATTTCACCATCCTAAATTCTACCATAACTCTTGAATCCTTTGTATGTTGACTTCTTACTCATTCAACTTTCTTCATGATCAATTAACCATTCCTTTACAACTTATTTTGAAATAATTCTTTCCTACAAACAAAATCATGAATCATATCCTAATATTTCAATAATAGGAAAACATATGTTAAGAAATAATCTATACCATTCATTGGTCATTGTCAATTTCTTCATCCTCAATTGGAATGGCATTAGGTATTGGTAAACGAATATTTGTATGATACTGGTGATACCATTCCCAAAACTTCTTTGTAGGACATGTGTTTTCATAATGACCATTCACACCACATTTAAAACATTCAATTGATCCCTCAGAAAGGACTTCTTTCCCTTTCTTAGATTCAACTAGATGCTTCCCTTCTCCATGGCAGGTTCTTGCTTTATAACCTTCATTTCCACATCTATAGCATCATTCTATCCCTTTGAAACATTTTACTAGGTGTTTCTTTCCACATCTTTGACACATAGGTTTTTGAACATACGTACCTTTATTGTTATTACCTGAACTTCCGTGGGGATTTATTTTTCACATATACAATGCCTTATAAAAATCACCAAGGTTCAAGTGATTAATCATGACTCCAGATAGTTGGTTTAGAATAACCACAATAGTTCTCATTGAATCACCCATTTTATTCAATTTCTCATTCAGAAAACCTTCATAGTTTTCTTCAAATCCATTATTACATTAATTCCAGCTAGATCCAACCATTGACTAAAACCAGAAAGGTATGTGTGAGTATATCAGTAAAATCATCATATAATATCTTATGAGGAGGGTAAATACTAAGATATAATTATTCATGTTATCTTAAACTCATTCACCTTATCTAAAAAACTATGACTCTTTCTGAAATCCTAACCATTATAGTAATGTCACTTATGCTTAAATAATACCCTAACCTCTAAAGTTATATAAACCGAACTCTAATACCAACTATAATAACCTGGCCTTAAACATTACATATTCTTGAATTAAATGAATAATTAATATTGGGGGTCTTTTCAACTTTATATTTTTAGAGAATTAGGCCATAACTATTACATAACAACTTGAATATTACAAGTAGACACTACTACTCAGTATCCATTTTTTTATAAAATAAAAACTCTTAAAAAGACACATGTATAGTTACATGTTTTAGACAGCATGACTTTTCCTTGATCCCATCCTTGAACCTAATCATTTTTAAGTCCTGTGGAAAACATTTCAAAAACTTGGGATGAGCATAAAAAGATCAGTAAAGGTTATAAAATAAGGAAGAAAAACATTAGCCCAACAATAAATACAAATCCATGAAACCATATTTTTCAATCATAACACACCTTATGAAATCATAAGATTTATGAATAACACACAAAAATCATAAATCAAAAAGGTTACTTATGGCATCCATATCAAACTTACATTGTAGCTATCACAGCTACATAGGGAGTTAAACTTGGAATACCCATCACAGTATATTCCCTAAATCTCTTAGGAGAAACATCACGTTCACCTCTGTCATGTTACCCAATGCATTGGAAAGCTATCTCGGGCTCACCCGCCCTAGGTTTATCACAGAACCACCTGTATACGTAAACAATGCCCAATAACCATAAAATAATCATAACATATGACACATGTATAAAGTAAATATAACATTTCCACATTCCAATATATCAAATCAAGATATTTAAATAAACAATGTTTTATAAAATCATTTTCAAAACCATTTAAAAAGAGATTTTTGAATCAAAGTGTCCCATACCACATTGAAGCTTTTAAATGAATTATCATTTGAATACATTAATGTCCATATAAATAAATCCTAAAACCCATTTTGAAATCATGGACATTAATGAGAAATATTTAGAAGAATAAATCTTTAAAACATTAAAAACGATATTTTAGTTAAAGAGTTTTTAACAAAAAGAGAGATGCTTAAAAACAAAAAATTGAAGAATAAATTTTAATCAGAACATTATAATATCATGATAATAAAGGGATTCATGATATAATATTTTAAAGGACAGTATATACACCATATAATAGTTAATTGGTGCATAACAACAATGAAGTCTCGATGGAAATGCAAATTGAGATAAAATCCCTTATAAAGATGGTATCCTTAAATTAAGGATAAATCAATCACATAATTATGTGTGAAAAATATAAATACACCCAATATAAGTGGATATTAAGTGTAAAACAATCATAGGTCATTCACACATATTCATATGATGACATATTCAAGAAGTACAAGTTGAACCCGATGAATTGAAATTGGGTTAAGAGGTTCCCTTGTAAAAATTCGACAGCCTAACGGTGTAACTTTAAAATTAAGAAAATCAGTTGATGAGATAAAAAAAGGAATATCATAACCTGGATATAAATTTTATATCAATAATGATATATTAGAACATATCCCAACATAATAATATGTAAATTAAAAGACATAACAAAAATATTTCTTTTATAAAGAGGAGGGTGAATGGTTCCCTTACCGATTTGGTAATTTACAAAACATACGCCACATGAAAGAATGATCAAAAAATAAAGATGTAAATACCCATGGATTTAATTATATTACAAAATTAATACAATATTGGGCAGTACATATACCACACAAAAGTAAATAGTGTAAAATATAGCATGAATCTCACGAGAATAAAAGTGAGATGAAACCCTTTAACACGTTGTAATAAACTGAGTCGTATGAACAAAAGTTTATATACACCAAATTATTCACAAAATAACATGAATATAAGGATAATCATGATAATATTTATCAATTGGTACTATACAATACACCACATTCATTAAATTAGTGGTGAATAGTGGAAATATCACAGAATTGAAAGTGAGATAAGAAAATCCCTTACCTCATGTCCGACTTGACCCGTTCGTTCTTTAATATCATGAATAATAAACTAAAGTTAATTTTTACTTTCTTAAGAACCTTTCTAAAGTTTATTATTCCTTTTATATCACTTATTCCCATGTTATAAACCTTATGCAATCATTTAAGTTAATAATTTTCATTTTGTCAATATTTGGTACTTGAGTCAAAAATGGACTTCTTATAATTACATGTTGTTCATGCGGTCAAAGGTTCATTATATCCAGAATCATATTCATTATTTGGATATCATATATATCATATACATCATATATATCCAGAATATACATATATTTATAATAGTACATAATATTTAGAGGTAATAAATGAAATGCACTGTTCATGGAGACGGTAAGCCATACGTACGCATGAACGCTATATCCATTTCTAATTCATATTTAATTGAATTAAAACATAATGATACATATTAGTATTAAAATTAAAGTATTTTATCATATATAATATCATTAAATCTATCCTTTATACGTACCAAAAATGGTATGAACGAGTCATATCACTTTGAGGGGGTGGTAGTCCGCACTTCCTCTAATGAGATTCTCGTGTTTACCCATAATGGAAACCATAAAGGCATGATTTAAAAGGAAATTACAGAAGAATAAAGAAAAAATAAACATAATATATATCATATATAAATACAGTGCCATCATAATGGCCACCGTGAGAGGTGGTAGGAGATAATCAAACAATCATCGTTTCATGAGGCATTAGTTTTCCATCCACAAAAACATTATGTTCTTCATCCATTAGATGGAGGTGTGTGTAAGTGTAGTTTGAATAATTCTCATAAAAACATCTTATTATATTGAGGATATTGGTTTTGTTACAAAATAAAGGAATAAAAACAGTTTATTGGTTGGATAATTAAAATAAAAGAAAATAATTTAAGAGAAAATGTTACCTTTAATTTGGGTAACTCCCTTTGGTTTGAACCAAAGGACCTCTTGAAGTGCCTTATGCATAAGGTAAGGATTCTAGTAGGAGGAGAGAGATGTAGGGGGATTAATTTAGAAGAGTTTGGATGATCCAAATAGCTTGAGATATGTGAGGAATTGGATAGAAATGGTCTCCTTTTATAAGGGAGAGGAGGGGCTCTTTAGGAAAGTGTGAAAACATTATTTTATTATATAATGATATTTGGTTTCTAATGGTCCAAAAATCATTAAGGTCGAAGATAAGATGACTCATATTTGAAATAAAATCATCCAATAATAATTGGACATGCTTTGGATAATAATTTAATTTTTATAATCTTATTTATTTATATCATTTATTAATGAGGTAAATACTGCATCATTATTGTGTCATAAATAATTTAATTTATTCGATATCTAAAAAATATAAAAAAAATTCTATCATGTAGGAAATATTTTTATCTTTCGAAATAATATTTATAGTATAAAATATGACTTATATAACACCATATAAAAATTAATTACTAAACGATTTTTGTTAATGTCAATTTTGTCTTCCCATTAAATTAATTAATCTAAATTGTCATTATCACTCCCAAGTGACTCAATGGGGTCCCAAAATCGACCCAAAGATACCCATTCTCGTTAATGAATCATAAATAATGTTAGGACAAGTGTTAAGGTAATTTTGAATTATTATAATATTCTTTTAACCTTGAATTACCCTATTTACCTTTAACCACGGCAAATAAAAGTCAAAAGTTACTATTCACCGAAAATTATTTTCATCTTGTTGAACCACATTTTACTTCTTGATAACAATCATGTATGTCAGATTTTAGAAATTCAATTAAAAAAAGTGGTAAAATTTCATTTAAATGAAAAAGTCAATTTTTTTAACTACCACTAAATGGTTTCACTATTCATCAAAAAATGAAGTTTTTCAGAAAAATACCAAAAATTCAGCCTAAGCTATATTTGATATTACGAATTCAAAAATGATTTCTATTTTTCCAAATTCAAAACATAGAAGTGGAATTAATTAATTTTAAAAGTAATTCCCGTTATCAAAACAAATAGCGTGTTTTTAAGAAATAATAACTATCAAAAGATTGATACTTGTTTTTGTCCAATTTCAAAGTGAAATTAATTCCAATGAACAACATTGGATTAAATGGTAAAAATATATTTTAATTTCACTTTAAAACCAATTAAAAAGATAATCTAACCATATAAATAAATTGGATTAAAATGCACTTTAGAATTAAAATACAATATTTTTCACTATTCATTAAAAAATGAACTTTATCAGAAAAATTACAAAAAATTACACAAAGTAAATTTTGATGTCCCCATTCTAAAGAAGGATTTTATTTGTTCATATAAAATGTATTAAAGTGACCAAATCTAGATTTAAAAAGGGTTCTCCATTAAAAGGTGATAAATCGGCCTTTTAATGTAAATTATGCTTAAAATTAGATTCATTCACATTTTAAACCTCTAACTTTTATTAAAAAAAAGTAAATACATTTAACAAACACGTATAATCATATTGTAGTTAGTTTCGTTCATTCCCGCCAAAACAACGGCTATGAGTTAACTACCGTTTAAAATAATAATATATTATTAGTGTTCAATGAAATATTTCAAAGAAACATGTTGTTGCGTATCGGGTACGCTATCGAACATAGAAACCCTTTTAAAGTAAAATTTATATTTAATTCAAAAATTAATAAATTTGAAAAAGTCATATTCTTTATTTACCTGGGATGTTACAGTGTAGCTCTGTCGGCGATGAAAGGTGTAAAAACTGACTACATGCCGTGTAGTGGGTATTTACACGCCGTGTAGTCTGTCGGCAGGTGAATAGTAAGGCAGTGGGAGTAGCGGCCAGCTGAGCGATAGTACAAGCCGTGTACTCATGTCGACAGATGAACAGTTCGGCGGTGAAAAAAGTAGCTGCTAGAGGAACAATTAAATGATGAAAAGTATGCACCGTGTACTTGAGAGTACACGCTGTGTAGTTAGTTTTTTTCGCTTAAAATGGGCAGTAGCCTCATCTGTTCATAGAGGAAGCTTAGAACGTCATTGGAGCTCAGGAGGATAGACAGAGCTTTGGAGATCAGCTGACTGCACACCGGGAATCTATTTCTTCTTCTGCCGATCACGTTGGAACCGCACTGGTGAGTTCTCCCTTCTCCTTGCACTGTTCTTACAAATTCTTCCTCTAAGGAAAATTATTTGAATTTGAACGAGAATTCTTTTATCCCTGATCTACGTCATTCTTGGATGATTCGGGAGGCGTCGTTCATGTATACTGATCGGAGACGATCGATGTAGGTGTTCTGGTGTTTAAATGCCAACTGTTGTGTGTTTTGTGTACCACTGTGCTACGCGCCCATATTTAGGGTGTCATATGGCTGAGGAATTGCGTAATTAAATACCTAAAATTGCATAGGTATTTCAATAAATATGTATAATTATTGTTTGGGATCACTGCTTGTATCTAGGACCACCCCGGGGGTGCGTTCCTCTGTTTAGCCGTTTGACCAGGTTACTTGAGGGTATGCCATGATTATAATGTGTATTGAATTTCCTTGAGAGGAATTGTATATAAATTTCTTGTTTATGATTTGGGCTCGGCCTGGTTACTTGTGCCTGAGGGCAATATTCTTTTAGCCTGAGGCCATTTTTTGTTTAGCCTGAGGGTAAGATACTGCTTAGCCTGAGGGCAATGTTCTATTCCGCCTGAGGGCAACACTTCTTATGCCTGAGGGAAGTGAATTCATGTTCCTGAGGGAAATATCTTGTACGCCTGAGGGAAATCTGCAATAGCCTGTGGGAAAACCTGAGGGCATGGTTTTATTATATTAGCCTGAGGGCAAGGTTCTGATTGTCCTGAGGTCTTGGTACTGATGAGCACAAAATGTTATTAAATAGAGTGGTTAAATGAATATTAAAATGGGAATATGACATGTAAAGTTATTTAATTTTGAGTATAGATTAGTTTATTGAATTTACTATTGCACACTGCTGTTGCACATTCTCAATGACTGTTGGGCATGGGACTTTGGTGGTTGCCTACTTGGATTTATTTCTCTCACCTTGTTTGGGTCATGTCTTCGGCCAAAACAGATTACATTTCTGCAGGTGTGGATAAGGGAAAGGGTCCCTATATATGTACTTGATTGTAGCAGAGGAGTGGGAGAGCATGAGACCGAGCTTTAGCTTGCGATGATGATGCGTTCTGTTTACTCTGCCTTATTTTGTTTGGTTGTACCTTGTACTTTGAGTTGTATTGTATTGTATTGCAGTTTATCCTATTCTGGTTGCTTTCATAGAATTAGTGACATGCTGAATCTTTATATATATGATTGTTGGTTCTCTTCTATTTCAGTTGTTCATTTTAGTTGTATATTTTTTACTGCTTTCACTGTTGTATGTTTATATATTTTATTCCGCTCCACTACAGTTTGAAAAATTAAGGAATAGTTTCCCCACTATCAGTCCTTGGACCTCGCTACTTGTTGGCAGCCTCTGGCGTTTGGGGAAATACGTTTGAGGTCATTTGACCAACCGGGTTCGGGTCACCCGTTGAGTGGCAACCGAATCTGGGATATTACAAAGTGGTATCGGAGGGGTTCTTTTCTTTGACTTACTGTTTGGAGACTTAGTCTGTGATAGGATGAAAATGGTAGTTGGTAATATATTGTTCTTGGGAATAGCTAACCTGTGTAAAGGGAAAATCCAGTCTACCTCGGTTATTTCAATTTTTCTGATTTTTCAATTTTATATTTGATTTTATTTTCACCATTGGGTGACACACTTGTGGTGTGATATTTATATTTTTATAATGGGTTCTATTTAGTCGCAACCCGATGTGATTAGGGTATGCCATCTCATGAATCATTTAGGCACATGCTAAAAATCACATGTCATGCATTCTTCCATTCCATGTAGGTGCATTAGAAATTGCAGGTTGTTGTGATAACTATTGTGCTAGAAAATCATGCTGTTGTGATAACTGCTTTGATAAATACCTACTATTTGATAGGGTATTTTGGTGTGAGGTCTTGATAGAATGAACTCCAAATTATTGAAGAGTATGGGCCCTCATTAACTGGAATTTGGTGAATCATTTGCTGTTTACCTTATTTATAACACAGATAAGATTCAAAGCTTTGGTTTGCGAGGAGTATGGGCCCTCACGGATCGGAATTTGGCACTTAGGTGTTGTTTCACTGTTTTTATGGGTTCCAGAGTAGTTTCGGAGGCTTACTATCCGGAAAACCTATGATACACGCCGTGTAGTTCTATGATTACTTGTCATTTAAACTTCTGTTCGGGGAGAAAAATAAATGTTTTTAAGTACACGCCATGTACCCTAATTACACACTCTGTAGTCTCTTCCCTTGTCATCGGTCGTGTAGGCGAGTACATGGGGTAGGTAATGGCTTTGGAAAACACGCCGTGTACCTGTTGTACATGTCGTGTAGTGTTGACCCCAAGATCGCCCGTGTAACTAACAACACGAACAATGAAATCTTAAGACATACATGTCGTGTCCACCTTGAACACGCCGTGTAGTCTGACCCAGGTACCCGGCCGTGTCACTAACAACACGGGATGGTGTTACCCTACATGGTACATGCCGTGTTCCCGTGGGGAACATCGTTTAGTCTTGACCAAGTAAAGACCGTGTGGACCTGGCCATGTGGCTAGGAAGACGGAGTGGTGTACATGCCATGTGCGGGTGTAACATGTCGTGTAGTGTCAACTGAGTGGTCGGGCGTGTCACTAACAACATGGGCAGTTGGAAATTAAGCTGTACACGCCGTGTACCTCTAGGACACGCCATGTCGTTTGGTTTAAAGGAGAGCCATGTGGCTAAGCCATGTGGAAGGACTCAGGTAGGGAAAGAGGATTCAAGTACACGTCCTGTAGTTAAGAGACACGCCGTGTGTTTGGGGTGTTACATGAACTGTTTTAACTGGGGTACACACCCATGTGGATGGCCTATGAGAACACGCCGTGTGGTATATTTAAACGCCGTGTAGTCAAGTTTTGTAAATCTTGAATGCTTTCTTTCTCCTGTCCCCTTCTTGGTTTCCTCATTTTTGTTCTTCGATAAATCTTGATCTAAGGCGTGTGTTTGACCATGTAGAGTCATGCCGCTGAGACGACCACCGGTTTTTCTCTAGGAGAGCGGAGATGATTATACTCCAGAGACGGTAGGCCATGGGCAACCAATGGATCCTCCAACAGATCCAGATGCCGCACCGAACATTATACCGAACACAAGCATGGAGGCACAGTTCCTTGAAGGCTTCCTACAGTTTATGAAGACCTTCAGGGAGCACCGCAGGCCACCACATCTATGGCATAGCTAACTCGTATCTTTCAACAACAACATTCGTCTATGTTTTCAGGGGATGATGGACTACAAGCTGTGGAGTCTTGGATGGGATCTATGCGGATGATATTTTAGCATCTGGAGACGCCTCCTGGGTGGAGGGTCAAGCTTGGTACATATATGCTGCGTGATTCCGCCAAGAGGTGGTGGGATGTTACCACCCAGTCAGAGCATCACAGAGACAAGGCATGGGAATATTTTTAGGCAATATTCTATGAATTATTCTTTCCGGAGACGCTGAGGGCAGATTGAGCTCGAGTGTTTAGGAATCCACATCAAAGTGCCATATCAGTGATGGAATATTCTGCTCTATTTAACGAGATTCAGCATTTTGCACCCGTTCTAGTGGATGATAAGACGTTGAGGGCCAGACGCTTTGACAATGGTCTTCGATATGACATCCGAGCACTGGTGAATGTTTTCAGGTTGCCGACAGTGCATGCTATTGTGAACTAGGCACTGATTACTAAACGGAACCTATGGGAAGCTAGTGGTGTGGGTCAGGGTGGTTCGACACCAGTTTCTGGTACTATTTCTACTGGGAAGAGGAAGCGGAAGATGAGTTTCTCTCATGGTGGTAGTACTAGCCAGGCGATTACTTCTGGTGGCTCGGTCATTTGCAACCAGTGTGTTAGAGAGGGGCACAAGAGAGCTTAGTGTACCCGTGACCTAGTGGAGTGCCGAGCTTTCGGCAAGATGGGTTATCTGTAGTACTTTTACAGGGAGTTTCCACCAGTGGCTAGTGAGAGGGGTCTGTACAAACCTCGTGTGCAGGATTAGGACCAACACCTTCTTACTAGTCGAGGAATTGGGATATGTCAGGACGTACAGGCAAAGGTGGTGGTCATGGCTGTGGTAGCCAGACACCAAGATCTCAGAGGCATCAGGGTGGGACAGCTCAGGGTAGCCAGGCTGTGTCGTAGGGCCACGACACTGGGTAGGCATTTGCAGTGCAACAGACCCAACAAGAGTAGGATCCTGGACCTTCTACTGTCAGAGGTACTATTCTAGTTTCTTCTGTTTTTTCTTCTATACTTTTCAATATGGGTGCTACACATAGCTTTATATCTGTTCCCATTGTGGAGATCCTTGGGCTCTATGTTTCTTATTCTTCTTCTGATGTTATGATTCTAGGCACTCCGTTGAGAACTAGAACGACTGGTGTGCATCAGTGCAGTGAGTACCCCCTAGAGGTTTGTGGGTGTCACTTTCTATGGGACCTCTATGTCTTGGAGATGACGAGCTATGATTTCATTCTCGGGATGGACTGGTTGGTTCACTTTTGAGCCTTTGTGGATTTCTATCGTCGTAGGGTGAGTTTCACGTCACTAGAGGGTGGAGAGTTTCTATACAAAGGTGAATGGGATGTCCAAGGGAGCCGAGCTGGACCTGAGCATCGTGGGCGAGGTGGTGTGGCAGCCTAGATTACGAGTTTATATCTATATGATCAGGGGACTTTCCAGAAGGATTTCCCTCCAGTGGTTTATCATTTCAGGGATGTCTTCCCAGATGACTTTTCGGGTCTACCTCTGTAGTGATAAGTGGATTTCTCTATTGAGCTTGTGCCAGGAGCAGCACCGATGTCCGTTCCTCCTTATAGGATGGCTACACTAGAGTTGCAAGAGCTCAATAGACAGATAGAGGAGTTACAGGAAAAGTGTTTCATCTGATCCAATACTTCTCCTTGGGGTTCTCCTATCCTTTTTTCAAAGAAGGCGGACGATATCCTCAGAATTTGTGTGGATTATCGGAAGCTGAACTAGTTGACGATTAAGAACCAATATCCCTTGCTGAGGATTGATGATCTTTTTGATCAACTTCGAGGAGCACGAGTGTTCTAGAAGATTGACTTGAGATCCGTATATCATCAGTTACACGTTAGACCATCGGATATACCGCTTATAGATTTTTGGAGTAGATATGGTCTATATGAGTACTTGGTTATGTCATTTGGACTCACGAATGCGCCAACAGTTTTCATGGCTCTGATGAATCGTGTGTTCCACCCTTATCTATATTCCTTTGTGGTAGTCTTCATGGACGACATCTTGGTGTAATATCACACTCAACATGACCATGATACCCATCTTGAGATCATATTGAGTACACTGAGAGAGAATCGGCTATATTATAAACTCTCAAAGTTCCACTTTTAGATGGACCAGATACACTTCCTGGGTCATATTATCTCAGAGGTAGGAGTTGTGGTAGACCCAGAGAAGGTGAGAGCAGTAGTTTCCTAGGAGCAGCCTAAGAACGTGTTTGAGATATGGAGTTTCTTGGGGTTGAATGGTTACTACAGACGCTTTATACAGGACTTCTCCTGCTTAGCAGAGCCGTTGATGGGTTTGACTAAGAATGGTGTGAAGTTCGTTTGGTCAGAAGCTTGCGAAACAACCTTTCAGGAGTTGAAGGTTAGGTTGACATCAGCACCATTCCTGATACTTCCAGAGCAAGGGAAGGGATATACAGTTTACTGTGATGCATCAGGTATTGGGCTGTGAGCATTGTTGATGTAGGGTGATCGAGTAGTTGTGTACGAGTGTCAACATATGAGGCCACATGAGAGGAATTACCTGACGCATGATCTCAAGTTGGCTACATTTGTTCATGCGTTGTGATGTTGGAGACATTATCTTTTGGGAGAGCATTTTTTGGTTTTCACCGACTACAAAAGTCTCAAATACATCTTTACTCTGCTTGACTTGAACTTGAGACAGCGAAGGTGGGTTTAATACCTTCAGTCCTTCGATTTTGAGCTTGCATATACACCGGGTAAGGGTAATGCAGTTGCTGATGCACTGAGCAGGAAGACTCAGACACAGGTAGTTCATGAGGCCAGTGCTGAGTGGCAGCTTATGTCTTTGTTCTCTGAGATGCATTTGGAGATGCACAACAGTCAGGGGTAGACCTATCTTTCTTCTATAGTTGTGACATCTACCCTCCTGGATATAGTGATGATGTGACAAATATATGATTTAGAAGGCCTCGTTCTACGAGAGTCAATGGAAAGTGAGGACCCTCCTCCTGGATGGACGATAGGCGATGATGAGGTATTGTGTTTCCATGGATGAGTATGGGTTCTAGGGGATATACGCGAGGATTTGATGCAGGAGTTTCATGCTTCAGCTTGGGCGGTGCATCTCGGAGTTACCAAAATGTACCGTGACTTGAGATGTCGGTATTGGTGGTCGGGTATGAAGAGTGAGGTAGCTAGTTTTGTTGAGAGATGTTCCACCTGTCAGCAGGTGAAGACGGAGCATCAGAGGCCAACCGGACTGTTACAGTTGTTACCCATCCCGGAGTGGAAATGGGATGATGTCGCAATGGATTTCGTGACTGGGTTTCCAAGGTCACCTTGAGGTAGTGATGTCGTGTGGGTTTTTGTAGATAGACTTATGAAGGTAGATCACTTTTTTTGATCAATGAGACCTTCAGTGTTGATGAGCTCAGGAAGTTATATATTTGAGAGATAGTGCATCTTCATGGGGTTCCTCGTTCTATCCTTTCAGATAGGGACGCCCACTTTACGTCTCATTTCTGGCATAGTTTCCAGAGGGCACTGGGTACACAGGTGCTTCTAAGCACAACTTACCACCCTCAGAATGATGTCCAGTCAGATCGTACGATACAGATGCTTGAGGACATGTTGCATACATGCGTCCTAGACTTCGGGGGCTCTTGGGAGAATCATATACCCCTTGTTTAGTTTACCTATAATAATAGTTTTCAGGAAACTATTCTGATGGCACATTACAAGGCATTATATGGTAGGCCATGCCGATCACCCTTATGTTGGATAGAGGTAGGTGAGGAAGATTTGTTGGGACCATTCCTTGTGTAGGAGACATCAGAGCATGTCCAGTTGATACAGAAGCGGATGGATACTGTGTAATCTTGTCAGAAATCTTATGATGATCGCTGCAGACGACCCTTGGAGTTCATGGTTGGGGATCAGGTTTTCTTGCGTATTTCACTAATGTTGGGACATAGGCGAATCAGGAGACAAGTTAAACTTTCACCGAGGTATGTGGGGATATTTGAGATTCTAGAGAGAGTCAGGCCGGTTGACTATCGGTTGCAATTACCACAGAGGTATCGGGCCATGCACGACGTCTTCTATGTATCTCAGCTATGCCATTATCATTCAGACCTGTCTCAAGACTTTTAGCCTGAGGAGGTTGAGCTTTAGATTGATACATCTTTCAAGGAGCATCTGATTCGTATCGTTGATAGGAGCACGAAGGTTCTCCAAGGTCGGTCAGTTCCTCTCGTACGGGTGCTATGGAAGCATGGTCGAGTGCATGATGAAACCTCGGAGCGGGAGACCAACTTACGTGCTCAATGGCCAGATTTGTTCTGAGCATTATCTCCTCCACCCTTAGAAGGGAAATTCGGGGACGAATTGCTTTAAGGGGGGAAGTTTGTATGAACTCGCTTCTTATTCTTGAGGTACGGGTTTCTTCTTTTCCTTTTCCTTAAGTGTTTTTGATAAAATAAGGAAAATGGGGAAAATCCCAAATTTTTGTTCGTACATGCCGTGTAATTTTTCACACGCCATGTACTTTGGCCGTGTGGGATGAGTACACAGGGCGTGTAGCCCTGTTGGCGATGAAAGGTATAAAAACTGACTATACGCCATGTAGTGGGTATTTAGACGCCGTGTAGTTAGTCGGAAGGTGAATAGTAAGGTGGGGGAGTAGCTGCCAGCTGAGTGACAGTACACGTCGTGTATTTGGAAATACACACCGTGTAATCTTGTTGACATATGAACAGTTCGGCGGTGGAAAAAGTAGCTGCCAGAGGAATAGTTAAATGATGAAAAGTACAAGCTGTGTACTTGAGAGTACACACCGTATAGTTTGTTTTTTTTGCATAAAACAGACAGTAGCCTCCTTTGTTCGCAGAAGAAGCTTAGAACATTATTGGAGCCTAGGAGGACGACTAGAGATTTGGAGATCAGCTGACCACGCACTGAGAATCCGTTTCCGCTTCTTCCGATCACGTTGGAACCGCACGGGTGATTTCTCCCTTCTCCTTGTGATATTCTTACCAATTATTCATCTAAGGGAAGTTATTTTCGTTTGAACAAGAATTATTTTATCCTAGATCTACGTCATTCTTGGACGATTCGGGAGGCATCATTCACATATACTAATCAGAGACGATCGAGGTAGGTGGCCTGGTGTTTAAAAACCAACTAATGTGTGTTTTGTGTACCACTGTGCTACGTTCCCATGTTTGTGGTGTCATATGGTCGAGGCCTTGCGTAATTAAATACCTAGAATTTCATAGGTAGTTCAATGAATATGTATAACTATTGTTTGGGATCACTACTTGGATCCAGGACCACCTCGGGGGTGCGTTCCTCTGTTTAGCCATTTGGCCAGGTTACCTGGGGGTATTCCATGATTATAATGTGTATTGAATTGCCTTGAGAGGAATTGTATATAAATTTCTTTTTTATGCTTTGGGCTCTTCCCGTTTACTTGCGCCTGAGGGCAATATTATATTAGCCTGAGGGCATTGTTTGTTTATCCTGAGGGCAAGATACTTCTTAGCCTGAGGAAACTGTTCTATTCCCCCTGAGGGAAACACTTCATATGCCTGAGGGTAGTGACTTCTATGCCTGAGGGCAATATCTTGTATGCCTGAGGGCAATCTTCGATAGCCTGAGGGAAAGCCTGAGGGCGTGGTTTTATTATATTGGCATGAGGGCAAGGTTCTGATTAGCCTGAGGGCTTGGTACTGATAAGCACAAAATGTTATTAAATAGAATGTTTAAATAAATATTAAAATGGTAATATGACTGGTAAAATTATTCACTTTTGAGTAATGCTTTGTTTATTGCATTTACTATTGCACACTGATGTTGCACATTCTCACTGACAGTTGGGCATGAGCCTTTGGTGGTTGACTACTGGGATTTATTTCTCACACCCTGTTTGGTTCATGTCTTCGGCCCAAACAGATTACATTTCTATAGGTGTGGATAAGGGCAAGGGTCCCTATAAAGGTACTTGATTGTAACAGAGAAGTGGGAGAGCATGGGACCGAGCTTCGTCTTGCAATGATGTTGCGTTCTGTTTACTCTGCCTTATTTTTTTGGTTGTACCTTGTATTTTGTGTTGTATTGTATTGTATTGTTGTGTATCATGTTCTGGATGATTTCATAGAATTAGTGAAATGATGCATCTTTATATATATGACTGCTGGTTCTCTTCTATTTCAGTTGTATATTGTTTATTTCTTCTGCTTTTTTATGCTTATATATTTTATTCTACTACGCTACACTTTGAAAAATGAGGGCATATTTTCCCCCACTATCAGTCCTTGGCCCTCACTGCTAGCCGGCAGCCACTGGCATTTGGGGAAATGCCCTTGAGGTCATGTGACCAACCGGGTTCGGGGAACCCGTTGAGTGGAAACCGGATCCGGGATGTTACAATTTATATGTTTATAAATTCTATAAAATATAAAAAAATATTGATATAACACAAGAAAAATAAATATTACTATAAAAAATATCATTACATAAGATGAGTGTAAGTATAGTGGGATGGTAATAAATATACAAAGGAACTACAAGTTTGAAGAACACATCATTTTGATCACCCATAATAATGATTCTACCAAATATAATTATTTAAAAAAGGAAAATAAGTAAAAATATGGAAGTCATCTTGTGGATGAAATAAAAATTTTGAGGGTGTAGTTATTTTCATGGGAAAAATATGGAAGTTCTATATAGTCGTTATATATTTGATAAAGTAGTTATTCAGGGTAGTTTTTATAAGATCCTTGAAATATATATTATTATTTGTTTTGAATAAATCAATTTTACATTCATGTCATGAATTTATATTTAGGAATTATTTACTTTAAAATATATATATGTTGACCCAAAATATATAATATATTCAATTGCACAAAAATTATACATGTAAAATTATTATATCTACTTTATGAAACAAAATGTTTCAATTTAAGGTCAACATGATTTAATGTTTTGATCTTTTTATGGTTTTCATCGGAACTATATTATGTGTTTCTTTATAAAAGAAGTATTATTTAAATTATAAATGATTTTAAATCAATTAATGTAATTTTTATGTTGAAATTTTTATTTTTATTTTTTCATGTATTATATAGTTTAAATTCTTTTCAAATGAGATAACCCTTATATATCACTCTATTTACCTTTACATATCTTAGTATGAATTCATAATTTTCATGATTCTCTCTGTAAATTATTCTTAGATATAAATATTAGGAAAAAGAGGATACCTTTACTCTTACACGCTACAGTGAGTTTATGTCTTTCCAAGTTTTCCCACTACGAGTACCCTTACATTTTTAGTAGGAAGCCCTTATTATATAGGTATATCTTATCTTATGATTTAAAATAATCTCAAATTTTCTCATCTGATGACTATTACCTATTGTAAAACATATTTATATGCATCAGAGTAAGGATCGAAGAATTTTCTATTTTTTTAGTTTGTGTATTTAGGGTGATCATTATGTATTAAGGGACTTTTCTATGTCTCTCACCCAATCTGATCTAGTAACCTTTACATATATAAGGTAGATACAACACATGTCTATATTTATAGATATAATAAATAGTTACTTTTATATATACTAGTTTATTCATTTCTTGTTTGTATATTCTAATATATCATGTATAGCATGACCCTTATGTATTGAGAATAATTAGATTTATATATTCTTCCTGAGTAATTTTAATTTTCCAATTCATCACCCATAAGTAATCTTCTATATTCAAGTAATTCTTTTCCTTTGTAATATTTCAATAATCTTCAACTTTATACATGGTTTTAGCCCTCAATATCATTGTGTGTTCATTCAACCAATTACACCTTATGACATGTTGTATATTGTATTCCATGGTTTTCCATATTATCAATTATATTTTAAAATGGATAATAAGTAACTTTTACATATTAGGCTATTTTTTTACATATATGGGTAAATTTCATGACTTTTCTATATTCTCGGTAGTCACACTCATGATGTGATCCTTGAAATCGGGTCATGTTTTTTCATGTAACTTTAGATCATCTTCAACTTATAATATGTATCACTTCATCAATACTTCAATCCTAAAGCGTGTCTACTCCGCCTTGTATTTTTAATATTTAGTACTCATAAGCTACCTCTCTTCCAACTTCAACTTTCATTATTTTGTTCTTATTCAAGGTTTACCTTAATCATCTACCATTATTGCCTCTTCCTTTGGTGATCAGTACATTATCTTCTCAATACATTAACTTTCAAATACACAAAATCTTACATCTATGATTTATATTGTAACTTTTGAACTATAATTTCCTAAACAACTTCAAAATTATCTTCAATATACCCCAAAAATAAATAGTACATCTCTAATTCATCTTTAACATTCTAAATTCCACTCATCGCAAATAATTTTTATTTCTAGAGTTTTGGTATCACTAGATAGGTTGTTTCATTTTATATTTCAAAAATTCACAACCATATAATGAGGAAATTATTGATCATAATTATAATGAGGAAATGTAATTTTTTCTAATAATTTTCATAGTGTTATAAATTAGTTACAATCTTATTAATGTTTAAATAAATATATGTCCACATGATCTAACTTCATAAGCCGAGAATATTAAAAATATGAGGAGGTAGAGATGGTTTTAAATGTTATAATGGTATAGAAAAATTAAAATTATTTTAAATTAATATAATATTAGTGTTGAAAGAGTTTTTTGATCAGTATAAAAGTTAAGAAAAATCTTATATTAGAAATATCATTAAATTAATCTATTTATTATGGGTTTATTTTAAATCAAATACAAAAGAAGATAAGGTGATCATGAAACCATTATATTATGTTATTTATGATCAAATTTATCATACTATAATTTCATTAAATATTTTTTAATAAAAATGTGAAATTTATATTTTTACAAGATATTAGAGCCTTCTTGATGTGAGATTAGTTTTGGGTTATGTGAATTAGGGATAACTATAAGATAAGGATGGTTTTTTTGTAGAAAATATATGATAATAATATTAAATTGGACTCTATTTGTGATATTATAGGGAAATTGAGTAAAGGGAGTGGAATAAGATGTATGAAAAATCCATGAATTCCACTAGATATTTTTTAATTCATAACAGTATCATTGATTATGGAAGTTTAAAGTGAATATTTCTATTAAAGTGAACTGCCTTTCTAAGTATATAAAATTCAAGAGTTTATTTTTTCATCTAAATTATGTAAATTACAATCATTACATAGTTTATTATTTCAAGGAAAATTATTTATGGTTTTTTAACCCAATGTGATAAGAAATATTTAGTTTTTTTTATGGGACTCTGGGTAAGGGATTTTTTCTCATCAAAAATTTTACTTAAAAGTTTCCATGTATTTCATTAAATTTTATTTCGAGTATTTTTCATGAATTTTCCTTCTTTATATTTTTTTTACCAATTTTATATAATTTTTTTTAAAATTGAATTTTTCTGATGGTATTACTTAAACATTTTTTCTTATGGGCTGAAAAGTAAGGTTTACGAGTTTTTTAAAAAACTAAATACTCTTAAATGTTTTATACATGTTATGGTACTTAGAAATTATAGATGAATATTGGGTGGGAATAGGATATATCCCTCTCGCGCATTATGTAATGATATATTCTCAAGAGAAAATGATGCTAGAATTAGTTATTAAATTTAGTCAGTTATGGGTTACTGAAAATAGTTGTTTAAGCCATTCTATTTGAAATGGTGATTTTTAAGGGTGATGAATATGATATCCCCAGATTAATTGAACTTTTTTTATTTCTTTAATTTTTAAAGGGAATAATTGAATTATTTTTAACTAGGATTTTATTTCATTAATTAAGGAATTCTTATTAACTTTTTAATGTTAAAATATTATAATTGAAGGAAAGTTTGTGATTCTAAAATGAAAGAACTTTTTCACAAATTATCATGTTTTTTCAAGTAACCTAAATGGTTTTTCTTTTTTTCCTTTATGATTTCTCATGAGTTTTATTTATAGAATTATTATATAAAAGAAGTTCATTTAATGTATAAATGTATGTTTTATACAATATTATGGTTTTTATTTAATGGATGTTATTTTTCAAGGTCTTTAGAATAATTCATTGGCCTAATTGGTTTTCTCTTAATTTTATACACATTAATAGTCCTTATATACTCAAAAAAATTCTAATGATTGATTCTAGTCTTAACAATGATTATGAATAATTATGAATTCTATATCTGATTATGAATTGTTTTCCTTGAACAAAGCTGATGTATCATTTAAAGAGTTTGGTTTAGAGGAAAAAATGTCATTTTGTAGGGTAAAATTATGGGTTTTGTTATGAAATGGAATTTCCTAATTCTTTAAAACTCTAAAAATAAAAGGTATTTGAAATTTAGGTGTTTCAGTATTATTTATAAATCATGTAATTATGGAATGGTATGTTTTGGGTTTCCACAATAAGCCTCTATCTGACCACAACCATCTGAGCAATATAAAACCACGAGGTGATTATCATGGTGTTGGATTTGGAATCATAACACATTAAATAACATTATATCATGATTTGTCTCCTCTAACATAAAACTTCTTCAAATTACTCCATCCTTATCAACACATTATGACACAATTCCATAATTACTTCATGAGCCTTTTTTAGGGTTTAAACCTTTCTTCTTCAATAAACACAACCCAAAAATTCATATGAGTGTTTTTTCTAACAATATATATACATAGAACTAAAAACTGATGATATCATAATAAGAAAAAACTATGTGAACTACATCTTCCTAAAGTCCACCAATAATCGATCTCATAGTTGTTTCCTTAATTAATTCATTAGTTACCAGAAGAGGGGTAATAGTTATAACACTCTAGGAATATATAGAATAATTATATACCACCCTCAATGGTTGTTATAACTCATAAAAACCCAAAATAATAATGTATTATAGAAAAATAAATAGTATAATATAACATCAAAAGTATCATACTCTCATCATTGATCCCATATGCAATGAATCACTTGGATGTAACACTGTATCATTTTAGAGAAAAGTACATGTGGCCAGTATACCTCAAACCTAGATATGTGGGTGAGAAAATGATATAATTGGGTGCACCATCATCCACCTAAATCTTAGATATTTTGGATAGAAGGGTATAAACACTTGAGTGAATCATCAACTACCTAAAACCTAAAATAGTGGATGATAATAATAATTTATATGGGAGTATCATAAACTACCACTAACCCATGGTTATGGTTGAGAATGGAAATAAATATTTGAATGTGTCATAATCTGTCTTTAAACTAGGATTTTGGTTGAGACTTATATTTAATAATATGGTGTTTCAATTCCATTATCATCCATTAATCCATAGATTGAATCATATATAATATATAAGTAAGTACTCAAAAAAATCATACTACTCAACCATGCTTAATCGATCTATCACATGGAAATTCCACATAATAACTCCAAGTTATTCTAACATCCTTTGGGATTATATTATCCTTCAACATATTTATTTTAAATCAAAGTTATTTTTCACTAATATAATTATTCTAGAAAACAAATTCATTAGATTAAAAAATATCGATATATGCATCATAAGACGCAGTCATCGTCACATGATTCGAACATCACCATATTTTATATACAATATCATCATGATAAATCCACCAATTAAATTATGACATTCAAGTAGTCATTTATATTTTTCATCATAATAATTACACATCATATATAATAAGTAATAGTAACTCTCATTATCCAGAACGTGTACATTACATGATTAAAAGGTATGTAAAAGTCTTTCCTCAACACATAATGCTTTGTTGAATGTTTAAAACCTAATAAATATATTTAATTTCGTTTACCTTTCTTCTCTATAATAAAAAATATCAATACTTATCATTATACTAAATTACTCATCTCAAAGGAAATCATAATCACCGAAAAGGTCTTGGGACGCACTGAGAGCTCCCCATGAAACATTTTCACTACAACAATCATTGTAATGAATTAAAATACATATACACTGAAAAAATTATATTATAATATTCATTTCCATAAGATCCATGAATAATCTAATAAAAAGCACTATTGACTTATGCTCAATAAAATAGACAAATTAGTTCTATTAGAATTTAATGAGACATGTTTTCATCACTATCATCATTCAATTATTTAAAATAATAAAAATTACTATAAAGAGATACCAAATAGATTTTAAAACCACATTTTCATCATATAAAGAGTAAAATGATTAAGATGGACTATTCATCTAAATAAAATGGATATGTAGTTAAAAATACAAATTAAATCTAAATTTAAATAAAAAAATTAGCATAAAGCATATTTTTAGAATATATATATATATATCCATATATAAAAATTTCAAAAAATATCATTGAAAATGGTAAGTTTTAGGATAAATATTCTAATATATAAACACTCTAAAGTTTATTTTAATTTAAATAATTCAAAAGTGTTAGATAAATTTGATTTCATCTAAATTATCTTTAAAAATAACTTCAAAATCATATTCAAATTGCCAAAATTCCTATATCAATGATTTTTTCTCATTGAGATTGTATTTTTGATATATTATGGAGTTATTGAATTTAAACAAGGGGATTTTTCTCTTACATAAAAAATCAATCTATATTTTTGTTATAAAATATCTCTAAAAACACAAAATAAGATTTTAAAATATTTATAACTAAATAATTATATTGAAAAGATTACATTATCAATATATATCATTTAATATGAATCAAAGATTTAGGTTTTCAAATATTAGAGATAAATCAATGATTTTTTAACTGATCTATATGAATAACTTAAATTTCATAATTCACTTGACATTATTCCAATTACATAGTGCTCATAATTATTTAAAATTAATTATAATTCAATTTCATGTGATAATTTGAATCATACTAGATGGATAAGAAACTTGGATATGAAGATCATGGAAAATTAAAAAAAATACGTTGAAAAAGAGAAACATATAATTCTACAATGAATTTCTAACCATTTTTTATTCTTAATTGCCCTAGTGGCTACCTCTATCTTAATGGAATTCATTAGTTCTATGATTCATGTCAAATATTTCTAAAATATAAATTTATAGATAAAATTTAGGTCAAATATAACTTTAAATTTAATATAATATTTATTTTAAAATAATCATGATACTTAAAATAAAAACTATTTTAAATAAAAAACAAAATTTCACCCAAAAGGAAACAATATTTAAAAATGAATAAAAATATATGTTTCTCAATTCAGTGCTCCGTTAAGGAGAAAATTATATTTTTAACATTTTTATTCTAAAATTACAATTTCTTAAAATCCCATGGTACTTAATGAAACCAAAATAATACCTCATTTAATAAATTTTATTTTTAATGAATCTAATGAAATAGAAACAACATCAAATAATGATTATAACATAGGTCATTAAAATATTACAATAAAAAAAAATTGTTAGAAATAATTGGCATTTACACTTGTATAATGTTTTCCAATATACTTATATATATCATTTAAATTGAAAATAATCCATCATATAGTAAATAATAACACTAAACAATCAAATAAAATTGAATATGAAACTCAGAGTTCATGCTAATCCATTCATAGAAGGAACCTGAATTAATGAATTTTATTTTATATTAAATTTTATGATAAAATTATTTAATTTTTGTTTTCTATATAGGTATACCTCTATATCTAGTATAGTACTATTATGTATGATTAAAATCCACAATATTTTTCTAAAAACATTTATTAAACTCACTTGATAATACCATAATACTATAAAAACGATTTTTTATCTTTCAAATAAGACTCTTTCAAGTATTATTTATAAATCCATAAGTATTTTAAATATTTTTGATATTATTTATATGGTAATTATAATAGGTGTTATTTATTCTTTTTATGGTAAGATATATATGGTTCAGACTTTATATCTACCTTAATTGGAATACTCTATGAATTTTCATAAGTAAACCTTATGAATTAATGCGATCAAAACTAAGACGTCTTTACTGATGGATTGTGTATCCCCGATATGAATCAAATATATGAATTATATAAAATTGATTTTCAAGGATACTTATACAAAACATCCTTCACCTTTACTTATTTTACTCCCAAGTAAAATATCATTTATTTATAAGCTTAATATCTTTACCAATGGCTCCATAAATAAGTGATTATTCATAGATTTTTTATAATCCCTTAACAATATATCCTTGAGATATGAGATTAGATTTCTATATGAGTTTCCTAATTATTAAATCCTATTTATTTAAGGGTAATATTCTCAATATGATGTCGTCTTTTGATTGAATATTTTTTCAAAATTATAAAATCTTCCATTATTCACGGTTCACTATTGATGATTATTTCCATGTGATGAATGATTCACGTTATACCATCATGTGTATAATTCATTTCAGGTTTTTTATTATTTATTAGACAAGTTATGTGATGGATGAACCTTTAATTATTTATCTCCCTAGTGTATTTGGTAATATGTTATTCTTAAAGATACTAAATATGTGTAATGATTTTCATATCGTGAAATTAGTGGGTCACCTTTACATAAAAGGTTTTTTGAACATGTGTTTATGATACTATAACATTATCAAGTATCCTTGTCATAAAAAGGTATTATTATCAAATGTTTATGATAACTAATTGAAGTGTATTACTTATTATTTAATTATTTATGTTTGATGAATATTATTTATGTTTTGAGAAAATTATAGAAGTTCCATGATGATTATTTATATACCATGACCTTTCTAAATATTCCATTATTACTTGATTTATGGTTATTCCTTATGTTATATGATGTTTAATTATGTTCCATGGCAACTCCTTCATTATTCATGTATAACTATAATTTATTATGTTTCCTATTCTTATGTTGGGATCTAGCCTATGTTTTTTTGGGTTTCAAGAACTAAATAATAACCATTCCAGTAATGGAAGAAAATAATAAACTCTACACCAAGAAATCAATGCATTGAAATTAAAACCATGCATAATATAAAATGTAGAACATGTGTGTACCTTATATTGATGTTGTATAAATATCCTATCTTCAAAACATGAGTTTGATAAAGATCAAATAGATTAAATTGATAGGTTCCTTCCTCTTAGGTGTATCAAAATAATGTTTAATCACCTAATGTTTGGGTAACATATTCCTTATTTCACCAATATTATAAAACCTCGCATATGGAAAAAAGAATAAGGAGTTGTGATATTAAACCATATGTATAATTGATATCAAATTTATTGGATAAATATCTCAATGGTTTCATCCCCTTTATATAGGCCTTAATGATGCAACCTAGTCCTTCAATGAATTTACTCAATTGTTAGGAATTTTTTGAGTAAGTTTCTTTATTTACAAACATTTTTTACACTTTGGAACATATATATTCATTAATCATATAAATTATTCTTTTGATTCAACCAAATTTTTCATTATAAAAATAATCAATAATCAATTATAGCCTTTTTGGAAGAGAAGATTAACATTCCATTTCCATGTTAATCATACATTATAATTAACTTACATCATTGTATTTTTATGTGATCATATCGTACATTATGATTAGAATTGGTAGTGGTGTGATATCCATATATCACACCAAATAGTATCCCCTATCAATAATTAAGGTTTTCCATAGTTCCAATTAGGTCATACCCTACGAAATATACATATCTTTACTTGTGATATAGAGACAATATAATGTGTTTATAGGATTTAAGTCATATCTTCACCAATCCCAAGCTTATACTAAATCCTAATTCCATTTCACCAAATATTGTATCATATACAACATAAAATGAAACTATATATAAAACCCATTTTTGATATTTATAAAAAGAATTGGAAATCTATCATCACATTCAACATATATCACATAATATGCAATATTTTTTGAATATCTATAAAAAATTCATTATGGATAAACTCTAAAATAGTTTTAAAATTTCTCTCAATGCTTTATAAAACCCAATCCCTATTCAATCAATCAAATTGGGTGTCCCTAAGGTCCTTTTTAGAATTGGTAGAAAATATTAGTTATCAAATCCATAAATCTGAGAAAAGAGTGACCTCTAGAAGAAAATCAGTTCTACACAGGCTAAAAAGGGATTTTTGTAGAAAATGTAGGGATTCATAGTTATAGAATGGTTTATAGATAAAGTAAAGAAGAGTAAAATGGAAAAATAAAATACTGAGAATAATATCAAGGACATAATGATTTATGTGGTTTGTAGAAATTTCCAATATCCATAGAGAGGAAAAGGGAAACAATAATTTTAAGAGAACAATTATAGAAAGATAATAATAGTTTCACAAACACAAAAAACCAAGCTCAAATGATCTAATAAAGAATAAGATGCAGTGTTCCACCAGACTCTTAGTGAGTCAACTATGTTGTAGTTCCATAACCACCCAAGTTCAAATTTTTGTAGTACCTTAACCACCTGTGTCTAATTTACTATATTGTCGGTTGAAATAAGTCCATGGTGGTGTAGTATCACTATCTCCAAAGTTTAAGATGGTACATGGCCCTGTTGGTGTCTCCTGGTCAGCCCTTATATAGTTCCATGTTGAATTACAAACTACAATAGTCCCATATCGATGTCCTTGGTCATTACTGGTATAGTGAGTTAACATGGCTATAGTTTCTAAAATTTGGTCTGGGGCCCATCGGCCCCCAGATCCTAGAGTAGGTCCACATTTCCCCTTCAACCCCAATGACCTCACCGTGGATTTACAGTCTAGTGGGTAGTTTTGGTTGTAGGAATTCATCCCAATTTCATCCAAATGGATTGGGATGCATCATTCCAATAATCTTCCACTTGGATCCTGATCCACTAGGTTATCCGTCTTTGATACTACTAACTTGGAAAACATACTTTATTTCATATCCTTATTTTCTTAACTCGTCAGTAAATTCTTTACATTCATAGCTTTAATTTTAAGCTAATAATTCATTAAATACTGGTTGTTTACCCTTTTGTTCTCCTATAGTTTCCTCCCATATTCCTCCTATTATCCTCCATCCATAAGTGGATAAAAATAGAGGCACAATAGTTCCTAAACTTTTGTATTACCATTATCTTTGTGAACATGTATACTATATTTTTAGTTCCATAAATATTATGTATTATCAACAACCCATCATGTATCAAACATTTGATAAAATGGCACTTCACCTTAATGTTTGTCATCCATGCATGAAACATTGTGTTCAATGAAATATGTATAGAAAAATGACTATCATAGTGTAATAAATTTTCCTCTCACTTTCTACCTAGCTCATCTAAAAAGTTCTTCATCCAAACCATCTCTTTTCCTTCTTTAGTTAGAGTAATATAAGCTTCCTCTATGGTAGATTGAGGAACCACCTTTTTAAATTGAGATATATTTCTTGTTTTAGTTCCAATACAAGTAAATATATAACCTTTGGTACCCCTACTAATATCAAAATCACCACCTAGGTCAGTATGCACATAACTCTGTAATGAATTTATTTTACCAAATCACGAAGATACCTCCATTTTTCCCTTCAGGTATCTCAGTATCCACTTCATAGCTTCCAAAGTTACTTTCCAGGGTTATACATGAACTTTATTACATCTCCCACTTAATGAGGAATGTAATTTCAATTAAAAACATAGAATATTGCATCCTTCCAACAATTGATGTATATGGAACAATCACTATGTACGCAACCTATTCTTCTATCTTCAGTGAATTTTCCTTCAATAACCTGAAATGGATCACCAGGGGTATAGAGATTGGATTTTTTTTTCTATTATGATGAATCTTATTAGAATCATTGCAATATATTTGTCACAAGATAACAATAAGGTTCTAGTTGTGTGGTCTCTCTTGATCCACATCCCCAAAATCATTCCAACTTCTCTAAGAACATTCATCTAGAACTCATAATCCAAATTCCCTTTTAGATCATCAATCATATTCATACATGTTCCTTCAAGGAGCATGTAATTCAAATATAGAAGTTGTATAGTTTATAAATAAACAAAATACTTTATCTAGCAACATTTATCTATGCCAAAAAAAATTTATGCATTTTTATTCAAGAATTTATTAGATTCGTTACTACACTATCTTGGATCTTGTTTTATACCATATAATATCTTCTAGAGTTTTCACACTAAGTATTCCTACCATGACTCAACATATACCTCTGGTTATTTTATATCAATATATTCTTATAGATCTCCCAGAAGGAAAGTTATCTTCACATCAAGTATCTCAGGATGCAAGTCTTCTTATTGAACAATAATGAGAACCAACGTTTTAGTGGTAAACTTCACAACTGGTGAGAAATTTTCCTTAAAAAATCATCATTTCCTTTTATATCCTCTTACCATCATATTCTTACATAACATTGTATACCCATTTATTGTACCATGATTTATTTCATTTTGGAAAAGTTTTTAAGTCCCAAGTGTTGTTATAATGCAATGAAGAAATCTCCTCCTTCATAGAAATAACCCATTTATTTGAATCCTTCAAAAATATTTCCTCTTAAATTTTTTTTGTTTCACCACCATTAGTCTATAATAAATAATGTTATAATGTTGCATACCTCTGCATATACATTCTCACTCTTTTTTATCTCCTCAACTCCACTTGAGGAGTAGGCTCCACTAATTTTGTACACCCTGAGTTTTCATGAGTTATTATTTTTCAACAAATTAAATTTATTTTATATCGTGAGTTACATGAAACTCCATGTTAATATTTCACTATACGCAACACTGGGTTATCTTGTGGGACCCATGACACAAAGTTTTAAAAAAACCATGATACAATATTAACATTGTTATTCAAGTACATCCGTTATAACCTATCTTTTAAAATTATTGATATGAATTTTAATAGATATTTTTTTAATATTACTTATAAAGGTTTTATGTAAAATAACACATTGATAGAAAAATTCTAAATTTTTCAATAAAGTCATTATATGTCTTGAAAATACTATTTGCTCAAAAATTATTCTTTATTTTTTTTGAATGATAATAAAATTAATTTTTGACACATTTAGAAAATTAATTTGATAAATTAAACATAAAATTATAAATCATAATGTCAAAATTAGCTTAGGATTAATTTTTAATATTTTTTTTGAAAAGTTACATTTTTTGATGAAAAGTGAAAAATACTAAATTTTAATTAAAAACTGCCTTTTCATTTAATTATTTATAAATTTAATTTATATTTTAAATTGTTTTTAAAGTAAAATTAGTTCAATTATATATATATTAATACTAAATATGTCATTTAATTCAATTTTTATTGGATTTTTATATAAAAACACTTCAAACTTTTGAACATTTTCTCTTTAAAACCCTGCTTTCTCATGAAATATGTGGGATTATTTTGGAATTTAATTTTTCCACTTATGTAAATGATGGATAATATATTAGATATTTATAATCAGAATAATTTATATTATTTAATTTTATCAACATAATTTTTGACAAAAAGGAATCATAACACAGTCAGAATTATTTACCACAGTTAAGGTAAAAATGGGTTTACTGTAGGGTTAATCTAAAATGATAAGGGTTACATTTACCTATAAAGTTGTATGAAATATATTTTATGACCAAAATTAGGATTTATAATCTATAAGGTTGTAATTTTAGACATTTTTTACCCTTTTGGATGTGAAAAACGTGGGTACACGTTTTCTTTTCAAAACATTACAAGTGTGCCACTCACCTCACTTGTAAAAGGCAACCCATTCTCCTCTCTTATTAACACCATAAAAACTTTTTGTTTCAAACATTACCTACCAAAATAACATTAAAAATTCTATAATATCATATTATAATCCTTATTTTGTATATAAATCCAACCAAGTAAGGCTTTTTATTCAAACCTATGGAGGATACCCAAAGAAGAGGTAGTGTTCATCAATGAGTGTTATTGCTTTATTTATTCCGAAACCTCCTTAAATTATTATTTTACCATGATGATATAATAATTTTATTATATTAAATAATATTATATGTTTTTATTTTTAGTTAATGACCTACAACCATCTCTACTTCCATCAAATGGGTTATGGGATCGTCATTCATGTACGCGACATACTACTACGCCGTGAATCGATGTCATAAATTTTTTCATTAACACCTCTCAAGGATGGATATAAAGATATATTTGTTATTTATATGTGATATTTATTATTTTATTATTATTATTTATTTATTTTATCACATATAACTTCATAAAATACAGTTTTTGGGAATATAATAATGTCTCTCTTGTGTACGGAAGACTATCGCATCACAAACCGATGTGATTCATTCACAATTTACATAGAATGTATTAAGGATGGGTTTAATTAAAATATATGATATATATAACATAAAAATTATTATTTAATGATAATATATTTCATTTAATTTTCTTTCTTTCAATCTTATATTAAAATGGAAACATCATTCATTCATATGCACGACTTACCATCTCTATGAACATTGCATTTCATTATCTAAATATTATAAACTACCCTAAATATATATATAATAAAAATATATTATTTTTATATCATGGTTACGATTTTAGATATTAAGAAATCATGATGAAATTAATATTAACAAAAATAAAAAAATCAAAACATATATGAAAAACTAAGCATTTATTGCCTAAAATGTGACTTGAACATGAAATTGTTAATAAACAGGTAAAAATGGGCATAAAAAATAATACACGATATGTTATATTAAAATATGGTTCTATAATATATGTATAACAAACTTATATTTATTATAGGGGAGTTTTAAATGATTAAGACAAAAGTCAAGACTTAAGGTAAGGAATTTTTATCTCAGTTTCCTTCTTTGAGACTTATGTTATGTTACACACGTATTCTCTTTTTCAAGGTGTATATAAAGCCCATTTGACAAGTAATATCATTAATTTATTTATACTCATGATATTTTAAGTTTCATTTTATTTTATTCCTTCACGGGGCTTATGATTTAAGGTTACCGAAGTGGTAAATATGTTATGTTACAATCTCATCATTTATCAGGGTTGTTTATGATTATGTTTCCAGTGATAAAATATTATGATCCATATTTCAATAAACTCGTGAATTTTATTATCCACTATTTATTCATGACATTTTAATGTAATATTACCATTTTTCACTCTTTGGTACTTAAAATAATTGAGATTTGTTTAAGAAAATATGACATTATTTCTCTCTTGGGTCGAAAATCCATTATCTTCCAAAATGATGTTTTCTAAAAATATTTTTGCAATTTAGTATGATTATAAAATGATTTTAAAAATAAAAATTTACCCATATTTTAATTTTTACCAACAAAATGAAAGGAACCTTTAATTCACTTTCCAAACAATTCCCATTTTTCTTTAACCAAAAATGTGAAAGGAATATTTGTTTTAACTTGTTTGGAAAGAATGAAACTTCCCATCATCATGTCCAGTATTTTATTTGAACCTTCCATTATATTTTTTCAAGGTTATTTTCAAATAAAATTATTTTCAAAATTTATTATCTTTTAAAAATGGGTTTTCAAAGGTGAAAGGATATTTTCCCTGAATAATCTTTTTAAACAATATTTCAAAATTATTTCCCATATAAGATAACATTCATTGATGTTTTATATACCTTATTTGGATTTGATAAAAGGATACCATTATTATTATTTATTTTAATTTGTTATTTTTTCATGGCATTATTTTTATGAATACCATTTCACTTCCATGGGTTATACTAGGAAGAAATAGTTTGAAACCCACTTCTTTTCCAGAGTTATTCTATGATGAAATGATTATTAAACTTTTCTCCTCTCTAAAAATTTTAAATTGAGGTTTATAAACCCCATTTCATATACTTGGTTATGATGAGATTAATTTTTTATATTTTGGGGGCACAAAAATGAATTACTTTCATTATGATATGGGTGGGACTTATATCTCCCTCCAATGCACTGGGTAAGGATTTATATCTCATGAGATAGACAAGACTAGAATGGGGAGTGAAATCCATTCAGTAAGGGAATTTGACTTCTATTATGGTTTTTTGAGTGAACCCATTCAACTATGATAGCCTTGGAAATAATCCTTGGATAATATGGAAATTAGTTTTTATACTTCTTTATAGGCCAGAAATTCTCTATCTTATGTCAATGTTATGCTCTCATGGCTCATTTTATTTGATTTAATTACGATTTAGGTCTTATAAGCATACAATATTTATTCCATTACTAAATATTAGGATCTTTTATATGTATTTTATGGTTTCAAAATTTTATTCTCATGTTATCATACTTTATTTGCATGGTATTCTTATGTATCCCCCTTGTTTACACTTATGATCATCTATGCTCACCATTTCTTATGTTTCCTTTCCTCAGGTTTTGATAAAATGTATTAGGTATGATATTTCTTATATGGGTGATAGTTATAAATAAAATAATGGGATATAAAATATTCTACCTATGTATGAGTTGTTTTTTCTTCCATATTCACAATGGAAATAAAATTTTATAGTTCGTAACTCTGTATTTCTTTAATGTAATGAATATTCATAAAAAATGGTGTATTATCTATATATGATAATCCTGGATAACAATAATTGGAACAAGAGGGAAGGGTTAGTTAAACTTTTGAAACTAGTACGATAAAACCTTAGTGATATCCCTAAGGATATGTGTTAGGATAAGCTTATGGATGAGTCAAAGGATAGGAAAATGTCCTGATATTTTCGTATAGGATAGTGCAAGTGGTTTATAAGAAATTACATCATAGTATGGATACTAAAAGTGTATGTGTCTCTATAATAGAGGTTCCTAGTAGTAATTACTCTGGAAATTTATCATTGTTCTTGAATCAATTTTCACTTGGTGCATGATAATAGGCCTTACTGCACACCTGGTTTGGCACTCCCTTGGGATATGCTTTGGAAATTCACAAACTCTTTATGAACCATAATAAAGGATTTTAATAGATGATGACTATTAATGACCTATGATAAACCTAAGGTTTCATAGATTAAAGAAGAATTTTTCATTATTTAGACATCCTACAAGTGATTTTTCATCATGCCCATCGTGATTATTTTTTCTTCCAATATGATTTTTGGTTTTAGTCAATGGTTGGAACTTGAAGGAACCATGTTAATACTGAGTGTGATAGAAAAGGAAATGATTTTTCAGCTGATAATCTAAATTTTATGGGATATTTAATGTAATATATCATTGATATTATCACATAACATTATTTAGCTATGACTAATCTTATAATTACAAACAAACAAATGAGGGAACATCATTTTGTTGAGTACTATATGAGGTGATGTCCACCTTCCTTTAGTGGAATCATTGATCTTCTAGTTTTTTATCCATGGATCCATACTACTGAAAAGATATTTTCGATTCACAAATGTTTAAAACATGAAAACATATTTTGGATGTCTACCATTTAGAATCTGAATAGAATCAATAGTGGAATCTTCTCAATAATATGAGGCAACTGGATAAAATGAAGTCCATGGATTATGATAAGATCAATAATTTTTTTTAATAAGTACATTCATTTTATTCTTCATACAAATATGGAGAAAGAGTTACTTGAGTATAATGAAATGGATGATTAATCTCTGGGTACCGATGTCTAAAATTTTACAAGACTTACAAGGTACACTTCTAGTATTATCATCTGACCTAAAAGTAAGGTTGATCATTTCTCTAGTGGCTTAAAACCAAGTCTTATAAGGACGTTATCCATTAGATACTTTAGTTTCTATGAAGAGATTATTTGATGTGCTATCACGTTATAAATTGAGGTTATAATTATTGATCAATCTCATGGTTTTTGATATAAATATTAAAATGGAATTCAAAGGAAAAAATATAAACCAAGGAGAGAAGACGACGAAATTTCCATTATGATCAATATGTGGGAAGAATAATAGGAAAAATTATCTTAAGAGGTATACTAAGTGTTTTAATTGTGGAAAGAAAGGTCATTGAGTAGATGAATTTTTAAGTGATGGAAGTTAGTTAATGATATGAATATTGAGATAGATATATAGAATGTACCTCCCACAATTTAGTGTTTCAAATTAAAATATTTTGGTCATTATGCTAACAAGTTCTCAAATATAATTGTTAATAATGATGATCAATTACAACAACCTATAGATACAAAGGAAGAAATATAAATCTTATGAAATCATGATGGTTGAAGAGAATCATGATAATTAGGGAACACTAATCCTGCCGCCCTTAGTTTTTAATTTCATGTTTAATTTAATATTAATGATCTCTATGAAAATCGTACTGTTCATTCTTTAGTGAAATTTCATTTTATTATCTCCCTATACATGAATTAAAAATTAAAAAATGTAATTTCATATTCTATCAATATAATATTGAACCTAAGCTTCCAATATAAATTGTTTATACAATATAAGATATTACTTAAGGAATAAATGGTTAATTATATTTTGGAAGAATTTATGTCTCCAAGTAATAATAAATTAATATTTATGGATACTGTAATGGGTTCATGAATTAAATATTGATCATAATTTTAAAGTCATTGATGCCCCTTTTGAGGCTTTATGTGATGGTATTTTATCAAAATTAAGGATATTTAGAAGGATATTTATGGAAATTAAAACCTTTTGTTTTATATATTTTGAAAAAGTTATTTTAGGAGGAATTCCTTTACACTTTATGGAAATATGATTATAAGTAATGGTGAACTTTATGCTTTATCTTATCTTTTATATTGAGATAATTATGGTTATAGTGGATAACTTTACAATTTCATCACACTTCATTTCTATTGGAGAAAATTTCTCATTGGATACACTTTCTAGAATATATATCAAAGAATTTTTAAGGTTGCATGGAGTGACACATTCAATTGTATTTTATCAGGATCTAGAGTTTTCCTTCACATTTTTGTTAATTCTTCAACAATCTCTTGATATAGAGTTGATTTTCATCATTGTGTATCATCCTAAGATAGATATAAAAGTTTGAGAGAACAATTCAAAACCTATAGGATTTGATAAGATCTTTTCCAATGGATTTCAAAGGTAGCTGGGATCAACCCATTCCTCAAATTTATTTATAATACAATAATAGCTTTTACTTGATAATCTAGATGGATCTTTATGAAGCCCATTATGGAAAGAATTTTAGAACTCCGACATACTGGAATGAAGTTGCAGAAGGAAAGCTATTGGTGCCTTAGTAATTATATGAGACAGAAGAGATGGTTAGATCCATTTAGTAAGAAGTAGAAACTGCACAATTTTTATCTAAATGTTATGATTCTTATGATGATAATCATTGACGCAATCTATAATTTTATGTTTGTAAGAAGTTCCTTAAAAAAATTTCCCCATGTAAGAAAGATAGTAAAACTAAGACCAAGATATTTCGATCTCATTAAAATACTTGATCATATCAGGATAGTATCATAACATTAGTCAGTTCCACCAAATCTCTCTTCATTTTGTGATGCTTTTCATGTATGACTCTTGAGGAAGTACATACCAGATCCTTCACATGTATTAAACTCAGAGATCATGCCACAAGAGAAATATATGTTTTATGAGGAAGAAACAGTGGAGATTCTAGATCCTAGAGAAAAAGTTAAATGAAAAAACAACTCAGTTTTTCAATGTTTTGTGGTGAAACCACCAATTTTAGGATGCTATATGGGAACTTGAGGAAATTATGAGTCATAATTATCCTCATTTGTTTGTATCAAAGTGACGAATTTCGATGGAAAAATTCATTTCTAATGGAGGTATAATGTCGCACCCTAAGTTTTCATCACTTATTTTTTTTGAATAAATTAAATTTCATTTATAGCATGATTCAAATTCAACACCATGTTAATCATGCACTACACGCAACAATGGGTTAGATTTTTTTACACAAGACATTGAGTTTTAACAAAACCATAATATGTTATTAATATAGTTATTCAAACACGATCATTATAACCCAGCTAGTAAAATTATTGATATGAATAGTAATAAATATTTATAAATATTATTTATAATTTTTTTATATAAATAAACGAAAATTATAGAAAAAGACGTAATTTTTTAATAATGTCTTTATAGGTTTTTAAAATACTATTTTCTAAAAAACTATTCTTTAAATTTCTTTTTTTGAATGGTAATATAATTATTTCTTGAAACTTTTAGAAAATTAATTTGATAATATAAATTTCATTTTTAAAATCATAATATCACAATTTTCTTGGGGTGAATTTATGAGATTTATCTAAAAAGTTTCATTTTTTATAAATAGTGAAAAAAGACTGAATTTCAATTGATAAGTGGATTTTTTATTAAATTATTTATAGAGTTAAATTATATTTTAAATTTTTTAAAATGTTAAATTAGTTCAATTATATATATATTAATACAATTTAGGTCATTTAATTTAATTTTATATGGAATTATTATTTGAAAGCATTTCATTTTTGAATATTTTTTCTTTAAAACTTGCTTTCTCGTCACATATGTGGGATTATTTTTGAATTAAAATTTTCCAATTAAGTGAATGGAATTTGGGGAAACTGATTCCATATTTTTAATCATCATAACTTATATTATATATTAATTTCAACTTAATTTTTAACCAAAATGAATAGTAAAAATAGTAAAATTTATTTATCGAGGTTAATGTAAAAATGGATTTACAGGGAGTTAAACAAAAATAGATAATGGTTCAATTTACCTATAAACATGAATAAAATATAATTTCTGTACATATTTATATCTTATAATGTATAAGGTTCTGATTTTATTAATTTTTTACCCTTTTGGAATGTGCAAAACTTGGCTACATTTTTTCTACTCAAAACAATTACAATTGTGCCACTCACCTCACTTATAAAAGACCACCGCCTCTCCTCTATTATTCCCACATTAAAACCCTTTTGTTTCATCAAATAAAAACCCAAATCACTTCCAAAATTCCCTCCTATCATACAATAATCCATATTTTTTATAAGAATTCAATCGAGGAAGGCCTTTGGTGCAAATCTAAGGAGGATACCTGAAGAGGAGGTAAAGTTAATCAATGAGTGTTTTGTTTTGTTTCTTCCTCCACCTACTTAAATTATTATTATAACATGATTATATAATAACCTAAATATATTACATATAATGAGATGTTTTTATGTGAATTTCATAAATGAAAACCATCTCCACTTTCATCATATGGGTTAAAAAATCACCATTCGTATGTATGGCGGACTACCACCTCACAAACCAATGGTATTTGTTTTTCCATTACCACCTTTCAAGGTAGGATATAATTATGGATTTATTATTTATATTATATATTTTTGATATTATTAATATTTTTGGTTTATTATATTACACATACCTTCATACTCTCTATTTTGTGGGAATACGATAATGTCGATCGTGTGTACAGAGGACTATCGTCTTGCAAAGCAATGCGATTCATTCATCATTTACATGGAATGTGTTAAGTACAAGTTTAATAAACACAAGTAATTTATATGAAATAAAAATTAACCTATAATTATCATATATATCATTTTATTTTCTTTCTCTCAATATGATAAGAAAATGGAAACCGGATTCATGCGTATGTACGGCCTACCATCTCCAAAAATTGTGCATTTCATTCTCTAAATATTATTGATAAATATAAATAGATATATAATGAATATATATTATATTAATATCATTATTAAAATTCTATATTTTATTAATCAATGATAAAATTAATATCACAAAGAAATAAAAATTCAAAACATACACGAAAAACAAAGTGTTTATTTCCCAAAACATGACATCAACATGGAATTTTTAATAAACAGTTAATAAAAGTTCATTACCTAATCATATGTGGTAGGATATATATGAATATGGTTATTTAATATATTTATAATAAACTAATATTAATTATACATGAGTTTTTAACAATTACAACAGATGTCCAAACTTAGGTTAAGGTATTTTTGTCTTAATTTTACTTATTTGGGACATATGTTATGTTATGCTCCTATACTCTTTTACAAGGAGTATGCATTGACCTTTTTAAATGTAATATAATGAATTTATTTATAATAATTATATTTTATGTTTATTTTTATGTTGTTCCTACATTTTTATTACAATTCAAGGCTACTAAAGTGGTAAATATTTTATGTTACAATCTCATCTTTTATTGAGGTTGTTTATGAATATGTTTCTGGTGATAAACTATTATGATCCATATCTCAATAAACTCCTAATTTTTTTTATAATTTGTTTATTCATGATATTTTATAATAATATTACCATTTTTTCACTCATTGGTACTTAAAATAATTGGTAAAATGTTACTATAAAAATCCAACTTCATTTCAATCTTGATTCAGAAATCCATTTTCTTCCAAAAAAATTTTTTATAAAAATTTTCTCAAAAATTATTAATTATACTCCTATTATTATTAAAAAAACATTTTTACCCATGGTTAAATTTTAAAAAAATTTAAAGAAATATTCAAGTCATTTTCTAAACTATTCACCTCTAGCTTTTACCAAAAATGTGAATGGAATATTTGTTTTAACGTGTATGGCATGAAAAAAACTTCTCATCATCATGAAAAATATTTTATTTCAGGATTCTTTTATAAATTTTAAAAGTTATTTTCAAATAAAAATATTGTCAAAATTTTTTATGTTTTAAAAAAAAGTGGAAAGGATGTTTTCCTCAAGAAATGTTTTAAATGATCTTTAAAAATTATTTTCCATATAAGATGATATATGTTGATTTTACCTATGACTTATTGAAATATGATCAAATGATAACATTATTATTATTTATTTAAATGGTTTATGTGTTAATTGAATTATTTTTATAAAAACTGTTTCTTGTCTATGGGTTATACCATGAGGAAATTCTCATGAAACCCACTTCTTTTCATGGGTTATGTTATGATGAAATGATGAAATGATTCTAAAACCTATCACTTTTCCATATATTATGACATGATGTTTATGAAACCCATTTAATTTCATGGGTTATGATATGATGAAATTTTATAATATTATGGGATACATATATATGATTTTCATTATGAGATGGATAAAACCAATATCACCCTCTAATTCATTGGGTAATGATTTATAACTCATGGTATATATAAGATTACAATGGGGAGTGAACTAGGTTTATTATGAGACCCTTTCCTCTATGATGGTTTGGGGAGTGAGCTCATTCCACTATGATAGCCTTGGAAGCATTACTTGGATAATATGGAAATGATTTTCTATGCTTATGTGTATTCTATAAATTCTATTCCTTATGCTAATGTTATGCTATCATGGATCATGTTCTTTAATTTTCTTATAATTCATGTCTTGTGAACTGACAATATTTATGAAATGACCCAATATTATGATCAATTATATGTTGGATATCGTTTCCAAATGTTAGGTTCATATTCTCATACCATTATTCTCTTATTATTCTAATGTATCTACCTTGATTACTCTTACTAAGAAATTGATCTCACCCATTCTTATGTTTTCTTTCCTCGGGTTATGAATAAATTTATTAGATATTACATGTCTAAAATGGATGCTATTTATAAATAAAATAGTTGGATATAATGCACTCTACCTATGTATAAGTTGTTTTTTTTCAAGTTTCCAAAGGCACTGAACTATTATTTTCCTTAGGCATTTGTTTGTGTAATGTAAGGAATATTCATAAAAAATGATGTAATATCTATGCTTAATAAGCCTGTGTCTCTATAAGTTTCATTTTCACATGCTTGTGTAATCCTTAAAGCTCCAAAATGATATGGAATTTTGATTCTTTGTTTCCATTTTCAACTTCAACAACATGGTGCTCTTTTTACATGAAATATGTAGCATCCTTACCTAGCTCACCACTAAACTATTAGCTAGACCAGTGTGTCACATCAACTCATGTGTGTCTCCCTATATGCGAGAGGATGCCAACTAGCAATGATGGTGTAAAGGTGGTTCAGTGGGGAGACTATTCCCTCCCAATCAAAGTAGAACAGTGGTATAGAAATAATATATCTTAGATAATAGTGGAAGCAGTATAAAGAAAAGATAATGCAGTGGAAGAAAAATATAGTAATAAATAAATTAAAGTGGCATGTGGAAGTTTATACCATCATTAATGATGGATGATGATACATAATTTAAAATAGTAAACATAAAACTTGATTTATTATATAGTACAAAAATAAAGAAATGATAGGAAATACCCAAGGAATATATCCATGAGTATCCTGATCTCTAGGTCATTCCTTTTCTCCTAACTCCTAGGTACAAGTACACAACATAACAAGAAAGTTCCATGGTCCTGCAACAGAAGGTCTACTCAGGTATACCAATGCAATGGAAGCCCGAGCAGGGTGTGAGATATAAATCTCAGTACGTCAACACCTATAGTGTCTCAGCCCAATACAGATAGTGAAATATAAACCAAGTATTTTTAAAGTATAGAGAATAAAAAAACATAACTAAAATGAATAACAACAACCAATCTAGGTTCATAAGGGACACCTGACGGCTATACTAGCTTCAGCCCATGGTCGGAATAAAATTCTGATCATTTCACTTAATATATATATATATGATTTCATATATATATATATATGTTGGGATGGATCTATACATAACCCAAAGGCTTCCAATTATAAGAGAAGCTCTCACGGTATATCCCCTAATCCAACTCTAATAGATCTCACGGTCTCTTTTCATGCACGTGTTAGTAGGACCAAGACATAACACTCTGTCATCCATCACTAATGGAGCTCTCACATTCAATCCCCATGACCTAGTTATTGCTAGGACCATGATGTAACCCACTTTCATCTATCACCAGGGGATATGTCATGGTCAATTCCTTGGCTCCAGCTAGGAAGCTCACACAGTCTCCTTTTTTAAGGTCTCACAAGGTACCTTGGCTCCACATGCTGTAAGGACTGGAATGTAACCCAAGTCATCCATAACCAGGGGAGCTCTCACAGTCTATCCCCTAGCTTCATCTGGGAATCTCACAAATTCTTCCCTCCCAAGGGATCTCATGGTCCCTTGGCTCCATAACCTATATGGAATAATCATTTATAATATATAATGCAAGAGTCATTAACCTCTCATGAATCTCTTTAACCCATTACATTTATAACCATTATCATAATTATAATATAATGCATATGGTCGTACATCTCATGCATTTCAATGACCATAACAAATTCACAATTTAATACATAAGGCATAACCACTTATTCTTTTCAATTAATCATTACCAAAGGCATGGTTTTATATTGAAATTAATACATAAGTAAAAGACCTCTCTTGCATTTCATTATCCAAGTCAATTCCATTTGAAACCAATTGATTCAATTTATGAAAGGAAAAACATCATTCTTAATCCCACCCACATGATCAATTCCATTTAATTCTATTGACCATAGAAATTACATTTATAAGTCTCAAAAGACACGGAAAAGTACCATGATCAATACATATATAAAGGATGCTACTATCTTGAATAAACTATCCTATACAAACTATTTAACTTAACCAAGTAATTTAACTCATTAATACATTAAGATTTCATTCCAAAGGCTCAAGTTTAAATAAAGGGTATCATAGAAACAAGGCATATAGAACTAAAAGAACTACATCTAAGAAGTCATAAATCACAAATCACCATTCTGAGTTTTTGAAGATAGTGCACCTCTGTTAGAGGGGTTTTATTACAAAACCATGACTTTGTTATTCAAATAAATCATTTAGACATATTTAAAAATTATTCTAAAACTCATTTAGTACTATTCAAAATCAAGGAAAGCGATAAAGTGAGTAACCAAGGCATACATGAATTTAAAGGGAAAAAGGAATGGGACCCTACCTCAGGAAGTAGACTAAAGCCATTACAAAACACTTTGGCACCTGATAGCTTTATTAGCGACCACCTGAAACTACTCCACACTCACATGTGCATATATATATATATATATATATATATATCCCTTAACCCAATGCACATATTATGTTCTCCACGAGGTAATATGTATATGGAATATATATATATATATATATATTTAAATTTATTCATACTTATGTATATACGTGAAAGCCTTCAAAGATGACCAAAACCCACTAAAAAAATTACTAGGCACCCTAAATCATACAAAGGACCAAAAATAAAATAGGTAAGACCAAGAATAAGAAATAAAACCTTACATTAGATGGTAATGACATGCCGAATCGAACCAAACCACTTCACCTTCAATGGCGGTTGCAGGAATACGCAAGAAGGTGTCCTGAAACACCCTTCTCATACTATTAAATCGATGGAAAACCAAAATAATGATTAGACCTACACCCTAGGGTTCATTCACACCTCACAGGGTGATGAGGAGAGGGTAAAATGGAAGTAAAAGGATTATGAAGGTAACCGAAGACCATACCTTGAAGGATCGAAGAGAAATCATGGAGAAATACAAATGGAAATTGAAGAACCATGGAGAGCCAGAGAGTGGGTCACATGCGCTATGGGGGTTTGGTCAGGGAGGAGGTACTTCATGAGTTAGTAATGAGTGGGAGTGAGTTAGATATGTTATGATTTACTTTATTTTATTTTTATTTAATTATATTTGATTTTTAATACTGGGTATCGCGCACGGTTTGGGCCGTATTGTTTGGAAAACCCTGTGCCCTCTATTAGACACCTGGGGAACCCCACATGGGACGGACACACTATTTGAAAACCATTCTCCAACCGTGCGGTGTATAGCGATTAGGTATTGCTTATTTTCCACTAACCATGTGGGCTAGGCACAGGGTTTGGTAATCCATGAGTAGCCCATGTGATAGCCTCTGTCTACCTACTGAAGTCTGCATGGTTTTCTGCAAAGGGTTGCATGGTTTCAAAAACATGGGAACCTTTTAAAGACCCTCAAATCATGGTTTTTCTAGACCCTAGTGATTTTGAAACACAATTAGGCTCTCATGAGACCCCTCAATCCTTTACTGAAATTGAAAAAAAAATTACTTTGAAGGGTTCCAACTCTTAGAATTAAATTCCAAAAATAATTTTTTTAATATAGCCTATCCATTAAATGAAAAAGTTCAAATTCCCCTGAATTTTTAGACGATTAAAAACATGGGTCATTAAATCCTCCCCACCATAAAACTTCTCATCCCTGATAAGCCTTCGGGAACAACACCAACATTACAAGACCTACAAGGGTCCTGAAGCTTCATTCAAATGTTCACATTGTGTTTCCAAATTCCCAATGAACCTGCAACCATTTCATTTAAGTACATGGAACTTAAGATGTTAAAACTCAATTCAATGCCTATTTTATAATTGAAACAACAAAAAGGATCTTACACATGCCCATTCAGATAGAGACATGACCCCTTCATCGTCTCTTTAAGAATCATACCAAAGGTTCTCCCCACCTTAATTTTGGGACAATATTGTCTCAACAATACTTTATATTTTATATTGATTTTTATGCTCACAAATACCCTTGTTTTTTTCTAAAGAAGTTGTGTTAAGTATGATTTAGGAATATATATCATGTTTTTATTTATATTATTTTATATAATGAAAGCTACATGATGTGTTTTGGAAACACTGTTCAAACCCTACATTTAGTAAATGAACGTATGAATCATTCTCCCTATGCTATGTTGAATAGTTTGTGTATAGATCAGCAACCCTACACTAGATATTTAGCATATGGATCAACAATACTACATTAAAAAAATTAAATGTATCGTTAATCAATGCTATATTCAGAGTTTTATGTTAAAAATGATGAATGTATGGATCATCATCCCAATGTTACTTTGTTTCCCTACATTACGAACTGATGAATGTATGGTTAAGGAACCACATGTTGAAATAAACCCTACGCTATGAAAAGGAACTCTATGTTATGCAAAGGAACCCTACGCTATGAAACTCAACCCTAAGTTGTCTACTCAGCAACAGAGTTTTAAATTTTCAATTTTATTGGAGTTTTAGGAAATGGCCTTGGCTGTATATCATTTTGATTCAAAACTCATTATGATTAAATCAAATAAGCATATTCTTCAGAGGAAATAAATCATATTCTTATGGGAAGTTCTGAATCCCCTGGGCAATTCAATTTTTGAATTTTCATGATCTTTCAGGATAATTTCTTGGATCTAGAATATTGAATAAATCCTTAAGCTATATATATTTTAACAGTGTATCATTTCATGATATGGGATTTTCAACTTATATATTTTCATATATGATTATATTCTGGTGAATATATTTTATAGTGTTGCTACAGTGAATGATCAACTTTAGAAGATAACTACACATTTGAGACATACATGGTGTTCCTCATACTATTATAAGTTTTTTGCTACTATATGTTGATGTTATTATTAACGATCATTTTCATTCGAGATCACTTCAGAAAAACTCTTTCTTGAAGAATTTTATTTCTAAATAAGAAGATCCATCTACTGATAGTTTTTTCTGCTTCAACTATGAATAATAACTTAAATCAAAAAATCAAACTCATCTGATTTATTGGATTATCAATGGCTCGTACTCAGTTGCAGTGAAGTTTCAGCTTCTTTTTATAAGCTATGGATATTTGGTTCTCTATTAAATAACCATAAGGCTTTGTTATTAGCCTTGTTGTAAAGGTTTCAACTACTTGCACGCAGTTGGGGATATGTGGTCCTATGATAAGAGAACCATTCTAGTTAAATTAACTAAGCTTATTGAGAGAGTGATTGGTGGAGTGGACTAGGGGATATTTGTACCCCAAACCACTATAAAAAGTTATGTTCCTTATTTCTATTTATCTGTTGCTTATACTCACTACAAAAGTAAAAACTGTATTTCCTCCTAAATCACAGAGGGTGTCTGAAGCTCGAATTATGGAGGATTTTCAAAATGTCACAATTCACCCCCACCCCCATGTGTTTCATTGTATTATTCCAACCTAACAATTTGTATGAAATGTGAGATTTTGGATAATTTTATAGAAACATAAAATTATAAGTTCAATACAAAGATGTAAATGGTTGATCCTATAGAAGTAATGTCTATGATACATGCTCTATAATTTAATGGTGAAAATTATGGGTGCTTCAAATAATGGCTGATTATCTTTATGAAAAAACATGGATTCAAAGTCTAATAAAAAATAATTACTCCTTATAAGGTTCTTGAGAAACTAGAAACTTGGACTATTTAGACAGAATATAAATATGGTATCAATTCAAAAGTAATGAATTATGTTATCAGTGGTCTTGGACCATATGAATTTAATCATGTATCATAATGTCCAAATTCCTGTGAAATGTAGAAAACAATTGCAGTTTCCTATGAAGGAGTAGATACTATTAGACAAATGAGGTATGATGTAGAAAAACTAAATTTTTATAACTTTATATTGTTTTGTGGTGAAAGCATCACACAAATGAATGAAAGGCTTAAATAAATTTTCAATAATATTGCAGCCTTAGGGGAACCCGTCAAAAAATATGATCAAGCTTTGAATGTACTCAGATTACTACCATAAAAATGGAATGGAATATCTACTGCTATTTTCCAATCATCACCTATCAAGGATCTGACAATGAAAGAACTAATTTGAAAATCGATGATGTGTGAAGCTAATATGAAAGTTGAATTTGAAGATCATAAAATTATATTGAAAGGGTAAAATACTTCCATGAACGTAACATCTCAGAAGAATAGCATAAAAACAAAGTAAGAAGTAAAAGAAGAGAAAAATTAAGATTCCTCAGATTCTGAAATGGAACTGACTCAGCTTTTCATAAAATTTATTAAAATTTACAAAAATAAAATAGGTTTCAAAAAATCCTCCAAGGGAGATGATAAAGAACAAAGATAAGTTTGATGTTATGAATGAAAGAAATTGGGTCATATCAGACCTGATTTTACTCAATAGAAATATGAAAATAAAAGGCCAGAAAAGAGATTTCATAATAATGATGATTATGAGCACAAATGAAAATGGGAAATGAAAGATAATTGTAGTGTTTCTAAAGACTCCATCATCTCTTAAAAATCTGATTCTAATAAGGAGAAATAAAATATCAAATCCAATATGTGCTTTGTGGCTGAAGAGGAAAAGGTACAAACTTATTACTCCTCTAATTCTGATTCTGCTAGTTTCTCAAATGACAAATTAGATGCCTGTAGATCAATTCTTATAGAAAAATAAGATTCTATAATAATGAAGCACAAGTGATTAAAAATATTCATAATTCCATTTTAATTTAAAGAGACACCCTACTGAAGTAACATAAGGAACTAGTTGATAAATTCAACTCATTTATAGCAAACTGTATAGACTATGAAAAAATACTGAATGAATTGAAATATGAAGTATAATTGTATAGGAGTACTGAAATCACATTTACCAAAAGGGGAAAATGTGTTAAATGAAATTCCTGGAAATAATTTCATTAAAAGAGAAATATCTGGAATAAAAAGAAAGAGTGTGAAATCAAAATTGTATAAAAACTATTTTGTTCCCAATTTAAAAAATGCTACATGTTATTACTATGGAATAAAATTTCAGGTCACTAATAGTTGTTATTTCAAAAATTCTCAAATTAGTGGTATTAAAAAAGATTTTATTTCTAAATTTTTTATGGAAGAAAGTGATATAAACTATGGAAAAATAAAGAGGATCTGGATTCTTAGATCATTTATAGCTAACAATACAAGGCCCAAGAAAATATAGGCACCAAAACAAACAAATGTTTAATTGATTTTTCTAGAAATAGGTTGTAGGAAGAAAAATACTATATCATATAAGGACAATGGATGTTCTAGGAACATGAGTGGAGACTTAATAAATTTTCATATACGAACTCAAATGGATGGAGTTCTAGAAACTTTTGGTGATAATGCGAAAGAAAAATTGTTGGAGTTGGAAATTAGGGAGATCTAAAAGCTATCTCAATCAATAAAGTATTGTATGTTCAAGGAAAAAATAATAATCTGATAAGTATTTCTAAACTTTGTGATGATGATTTTATGTTGATTTTTCTAAAAATTATTTCTCTGTCATTAAATATAAGTTGCTTAAATTTAGAGCACCTATAACTAATAATGTTTATACTTTGGATTTAAATTCCATGTGTAAACAGAAAGTGAATTATTTAACTACTAAAATAAATGATTCATGGATTTTTCATAGAATACATGGACACTTTAATACATATTTTTTATATAAATTTTCTAATAAATGGTTAGTTTATGATTTTCCTTGTGTTAAGTTTGATAATTAATGATTCTATGATGCATGTCAATTTGGAAAGCCACAAAAATATTCCTTCAAATATATTAATAAAATTTCTACATCTAAACCTTTATAACTTATTCATATGGATTTTTGGGACCATCCAAAGTAAAAGTTTGGTGGGTAAATTATATATTGATGTTTTAGTAGATGATTATTCTATATTTATTTGGTTATATTTTCTAAAACTCAAAATTTAATTTTTTTTGAACGTTTTAGTAAAATTATTCAAAATGAAAAAGGTTTTGAAATAATTACATTGATAAGTGATCATGGTGGAGAATTGGAGAATCAAGAATTTAATTCTTTTTACTCAAATCTGGTTATTAAAAACACCTTCTCTTCACCAAGAACACCTAAAAAATGGAATTTTTGAAATAATAAAAAAAATATACAAGAAATGGAAAGGACTATGATAAATGAATACAACCTTCCAACCTATTCTTGAGAATAATCTGTAAACATAGCCTTTTACATCATGAATAGAGTTTTAATAAGGCATATTTTCAAATGGGAACCCTATGAAATTTTGAATAATAGAAAACATAAGTGAAGTACTTTAATATTTTTAGATTCAAGGTTTATATCTTGAATACGAAGGACAACCTTGGTAATTTTGATCCAAAAGATGATGAAGGAATAATTTTGGGATATTTTGCTACCTCTAAATCTTATAGTGTTTAAAAAAAATCAAGGATTGTCAGAGAATCAGTTCATATGAAGATTGAAGAGATAAAACCTTTCACTAAAGAGAAAGATCAAACTAATGAAATTACTGATTTGTTTAAAAACATGAGACTTCAATCCCCTAAAACTTTTTGTGAAAATCATGTTAATAAATGTCAGCACAGTTTAGAAGAACATGATACTGAAGAACCTGAAAGTTTCTTACCTAGAAAGTATATAACCTTAAATAACCACCCATTAGAATCTATTATATGAGACCTAGACATAGGTTTTAGAACTAGAAGAAATGTATAAAACTTACAAAAATTCTCTTCATTTTTATCTCAGTTAGAACCTAAGTCTATTGAGGAATCCTTAGAAGATGATAGTTTGATGCAATCTATGCAAGATTAACTAAACTATTTCAAAATTAATGATGTTTTGGGAACTTTTACAGAGACCAACCAATTATCCATTTATATGAACTAAGTGGCTCTTTAGAAACAAATAGGATGATCAAGGGATCATAACCAAAAAGGTAGATAGATTAGTAGCTAAAGGATATAATCAAGAAGAATTTATATATTATGATGAAATCATTACCCTTGTTTTTACATTAGAATCCCTTAGAATCCTTTTAGCTTATTATTCTCATATTAATTTTAAATTATATCACATGGATATTACATCTTCCTCCATAAAATTTTTATTTAATGGAGGAATTTTATATTGAACAACCTCCTAGTTTTGAAAATCCTCAAAAACTAAATTCTATTTTTAAACTTACTAAATATCTCTATGGCATTAAACAAGAACCTATATCTTGGTATGAAATATTGAGTTCTTTTCTTTTGAAAAATGGATTTACTGTTGGATTGGAAGATCCAACAATTTTTAAGAAAATCATTTGGTCAAGTATTTTGTTAGTACAAATTTATGTTGATGATGTTATTTTTGGTTCAACTAATAAAAATATCTATCCTGGTTTTTCAAAACTAATGAAAAAATAATTTGAAATGAGTATGACGGGAGAAGGGAATTTATTTTTAGGATTTCAGATTTATCAAAAATATTATAGAATTTTTTTAAATCAAAGTAAGTATATTATTGATTTACTGAAAATGTTTGCACTTGATAATAGTAAGACATAAAAATTAAATGTGTAAAAATATAAAACTTTATTTAGATAAAGCCAGAAAACTAGTTGACAAAAAGTTATATAGAGGTTTTATTAGTATTTTATTATTTCTTACTTCTAGTAGACCAGACATTATGTTTTCTGTATATTGATGTGCTATATTTCAATATAATCCAAAAATAATCTCATCTTACTATTGTTAAAATAATTTTCAGATATTTAAAGGGAACTATTTTTCAATATATTCTTTACCCAAAAACATATGGTTTTAATTTAAGTTCATATTTAGATACTGACTTTGTAGGCTATATATTAAATAACAAAACTACCTTAGTAACCTTTCACTTGTTAGGAAAATATTTAGTATCATGTTCTAGTAAGAAACAATACTCGGTTTCTCTATCAATAGTCGAGACAAAATATGTTCTTACTGGCAGTTTCTGTGCACAAGTATTGTGGATGAAAAAAAAACTAGAGGACTTTGGACTAAATTTTTATAGTATACCTATTTTATGTGATAATACTAGTGCTATAAATATTTCAAAAAATCATATAAGTCATTCTAGAAATAATAATATTGATATAAGGCTTCATTTTTTTATATTTCATGTTTTTAAAAAGGATATATATTTAGAATTTATTAATTTCGAATATCAATTAGATGATATTTTCAATAAACCACTTCCCCATGCTAGTTTTGATTTTATTAAGGGTTTTTATGATTATTTAACCTTAAATAAATTATTTATTTTAATAATTTATTTTAATCTCTCTGTCTCTATGATAAGTTATATGTATGTGATATATTTATTTATCACCTTTTTTTAATCGGTCACGCATTAATTAGATTTAAAAATATTTTATTTATTTATTTTAATATGTCTTCTCCAATTAAAAATTACTGAGTTTATCCTAAATAGTTGCGAGAAAACTATCATCCTTTTCCAGATCTCTTTCCCACTTCTTCATATCCTTCTGGTTGATAGTGAATCTCTCAATCCTTTATACTGAAACACTAACATCATTGAAACTTATATCACAAAAACTTCAGAAATGGAAACTTCATAAAGGGTTAAATATGTTGGCCCAAGTGAACCTGTTATTCAATTGAAGTATAAAAAATTTCTTTATGGAAAGGTAATTTATTTTTATTGGCTAAATCAAATGAATATTTCGTTAAAGAGTTCTATAATATTCCAAGGATTGGAATACTTTTTTATTGAAGGAAATACTTATTTTGTTTTTGATATAGAATTAAAATAATTCAATGGAAATGCTTATTTTAGTTTTGGATCTGATGAAGGTGTAGTTTTATCTATGATTCATCACAATGAGTTTTCTATCTCTACGATTTAGATTGCTAAAATCTAGTATTTTCCCCATGAGAGGGAATCTCATTTTGATTTAAGAAATATAAGTGATGAGAAGTATAGATCATAGGATATCATGTATTTTCTTTTTGGGACTAGAACAATTAAGAAAATGATGACAAGAGATCTGAATGTTGATTAGTGAGTTATGATGAAGGTCATTTAGTCAGGAATGGTGACAAGGATGGAGGAGCTTCAAAAAGTTATTTATAATGATATGTATGTAATGAGTTTTATTCTTGAACAATATCAAGATATATGTTATGGTATCTGAATCATTATAGTCAAAAAATCACAAAGATAAGTTTTTACCCATATAGTAGGATTTTGACCATATTTTTGTTGAAATTAGGAAAGATAAGAGATGTATCATTTGGTTATAGATGTCATCACATCAGCATTCTCTGTACTGGAACTTTCATAAAATTAGGATTTTTGTGGAGTAATTATTGAAACCATATTCTTCTAATTGGTATAGAAGAACAAGAAAGGTTGATGTCTAGTGATCAGGGGGGAAATATGTTACCTATTGTTGGAAATGTGTGTCCAAGAACAAATGAGGAATAAAAATCAAGAATTTATGAAGAAATTATTCATCAGAGGAGAAGAATTTAAATCAATGTTTCTGAACTAGTGGCATTTGATCAAGCTTGATAAGAACAAGTTGAAGAGCATGAGGCTTGTATAACTGAAAATTTTGATAAGTAGGAGGATCATATTACTTGTAATGTTGAATAATTTTCTCAAGGGGATGATAAATCCATATAAATTAGTCTTACTGATGATCAGGCTACTCATGAGAATCTGTCTTTAGTTATTACTGATTCGGTTGATGTAGGGGTATCTACATTAAGAGAGGAATAGGAGATCGGTTTGTAGTGGGTATGAGTTGGTCAAGCAATAAAAAAATCTATTGTGCCATATGACTCATTTTAAAGAAACATTGAAGAGCTAGTTCAGAGTTTCAATACTATGAATGCTCAAAATATGACTCTAAGGCAAGAATTAGAGTCTGAAAAGAATATATTTGAGGAGCTCAGAAATTAAACTATTCTAAGAGTTGAGTTTGAAGCTCTTAAAACTAAACCTAGAGAATTTAAAGAGAATTTGGTTTCCATTGGTTATGTTAATGTATTTCTCACCTCTTTAGGTAGATATTTCAGAGATTTGAAAGAATAGTTTGTGGAAAAAGTTGATTTTTAATGAGCTAAAACTTATGTTGGGAAGAGAATTTTAGTATCTCAAGTATAGTCACCATGATTTATCCTCAATACCTCAACCAACCTCTCCTAACCAGATCAAGATATTTGAATTGATAATTGATGTGATGGATGAGTTCAACAATGGGCTACATACTCTATAGTGTGATAGTACTCTTCTGAATGTTCTTTTGGACAATCAGAATGATCTAATTAGTAAACTAACTTCTAATGAATCTTGGTTGGGACCAGTTATTCATCAAGTTAGAGATATATTAACAGCCATTATTCTATCTGAAGAGACTATAAATGAGTTCTTTAAGTTGAATATGGTATAGATCATAAAATTTGGTCAATACTGAAGGAAGATGTTGAAAAAATGAATAGACATGTTCAAAAATCATTTTTAGAGTTTGCTGGTGAATTTTATTGATATTAAAGGTGATGTTCTAACTATTTCTCATTCGGATGCTACAACTAATACTCAAGGAGATATATACCAAGAAAATAAATCTGATCCAAGACCCTCATTTTTAAGACCTATTGCATTGATTGATTTGTTTTACTCATTAATATTTCAAAAAAATTTATCTACTTTGAAAATTACATTAGTTTTGTTTTATCTTTTATGCGTTTTATTTTAATTTCTTTATTGCGTTATTGATGGTCAAATTTCTAATTCCAAATCACATATCTTCCTAACATTATACTATAACATTCATTTATAGTTTATTGCAATACTAACTATGGTTTATGTCATCTATTCTTGCAAAACATTCTTCTTGTTATCACAAAATGGGGGAGAATATTTACATTTCATATCTTGGGAAAAATATTTGAATATTTATTTTACCTTAAAAAATAGAAATAGTACTATGAAATAAAAATATTTTACTAATGTTAAAAATTCCTATATTTTATGTTAATCATTTTATGGGTTTTGTGATCATCAGAAATGGAGAGACTTGTAACGACCCGAAATTTTTGAATAAATTTTTGTTTCCTAATTTTGTGTGTTATTTTATTTTATTTTTATACTCAACAAAAATGTTTCATTTGATAACATGAGTATAATTAAAATGAGACCATTGGGTTTTGACTGTTATATGACCATTGGTCAATATGACCGTTGGAAACTAAACATTTTGATTATTGTCTCTAAATACAAGTAATCTTGGTTAATTAATATAGAATGAAGATTCGATGGCCTCACCCAGTAGTCTTGGACCGATCGAAGCCCATCTAACAGAACTTGGGAAGGAGGTAGCACCACTAGGCTTTGCTCTGGACCAAACTCAAGCCGAACTTCATCGTGTGAAGCTAGAACGGAATCACCTTTGCGAGAAGTTCAAATTGATAGAAATTACTACTCGTGCGATGTTGGCCGAGCCTCCCTCATATTCTCTCACCTTAGCACACCTTACACTTAGATCTTATGCTGGTGTGATAAGGGGTTATGTAAGGAGACCGTAACTGCCTTGTGTAATCCTTTGTTTTAAATAAAAATCGGGATTTCTTCTTATGATGAAGTTTATGAATTTTCAAATGACCGGATAAATATAGTATGCATATTTTTGATGAATTTTAGAAAAAGGATATTTTAAAAATGTTTAGGTAAACCTTAAATAATTAAAAATGTGTAATGATTTTCAAAAAATGATCTTCTACAATTATGTTCAGTACAACATTTAGAGTCTAATAAGATCAATTTGATTTTTGATGAATAGTAAATTATGAATAGTGATTTTATGCTTAGGATTAGTAATGTGACCAAATGGATTAGTAATCTCACTTAAAGAAAGTATTAAAATAATCTAGGCACTTTGATTAAGTAATGTGATTCAATAAAATGGTTAAATAACGGTTTCATAAATTATTATTCAAGTATTAGTTTTTTTGGATGAATAGTGTTTTTAACTAAAAATTTAATTAAAAATATTTAGAAAATTATTTTTATAAAATGGACTTCATTTTTGAACTCAGAGCATCGATATTATGTTAAGGTAATTTTTGGGGATTTTTCTGAAAAAAATGAATTTTTGATGAATGGTGTTTTTTAATTAAAAAATTTAATTAAAAATATTTAGAAAATTATTTTTATAAAATGGATTTCTTTTTTGAAATCAGAGCATTGATATTTGGTTAAGGTGAAATTTTGGGATTATTCTGAGAAAGTTGAATTTTCGATGAATAGTGAAAATACAGTTTTTAAGTTACGGGTGTTTAATGACATCATTAAATGATGTATTAAGTATGTAATCAATATGGTCGACTTATGAATAGTAAGATAAGGTATGAGGTGTCCCAAGTGGCCAATACCATGGGCAAATACCATGGGCAAGCCCATGGTTTTGCCAAAACCACTAATGAGGTGTCCCTTGGCCATTAATGCCTTATCCCCTCACGTTCCCTATAAATACCAAGCCATAATCTCATCCATTCGACTCCCCACTCTCCCCCAACGAAGTTCTGGTATCATTACCTCCCAAGGTTCCCCCAAGCCCTAAAGGTCCCAACCTTGGAGTTTTAAGAGTTACGTTTTAAGGTAAGGGATCCGACCTCTCTCTTTCTTTTCAAGAAATCTCTTTTATGTAATTTCTTTTTTTTCTCCATGTTCTTATGTTAAAGGATTTTATTTTATACTCCTCTTACTTACCTTTTCATTTTCATATAATGAGAGATCCCCTCTTACTCTCATTATTTCGTTTTATGAAGTTTTAAGTGGCGCCGTTAGGCTGCCGAAATTTTTGTAACAAATTCTTTCTCCCTTCTAATTTTTCAAGATCTATTTTCATGTAAAGTATTTCAAGTTCCTTTTTATTATGTTGGGGTATGATCTCTATATCTATCATACTGATATTTTATGATAATATGATGAGAGACCCCATTTGATCTCTTCAATTCAGTACTTTGATGTTTTAAGTGGCGCCGTTAGGCTGCCGAATTTTTAAGTGGTTCTTCACCCTTCTCGTTTTGAAGTTATACTTTCATGTCAATTCTTTCAAGTTCCTTTTTGTTATGTTGGGGTATGATCTCTATATATATCATACTGATCTTTTATGACCATATGATTAGATACCCCATTTGATCTCGTCAATTCAGTATTTTGATGTTTTAAGTGGTGCCGTTAGGCTGCAGGATTTTTAAGTGGTTCTTCACCCTTCTCATTTTGAAGTTCTACTTTCATGTCAATTCTTTCAAGTTACTTTTTGTTATGTTGGGGTATGATCTCTATATATATCATACTGATATTTTATGTTCATATGATGAGAGACCCTATTTGATCTCATCAATTCATTTTTGTTGAAGTCTAAGTGACGTCGTTAGGCTGTCGAATTTCTAAGGGGTTCTTTCACCCTTCTTATTTTCAAGATCTATTTTCATGTCAAGTCTTTCGAGTTCCTTTTTATGTTGGGGTATGATATCTATATCTATCATACTGATCATTTATGTTCATATGACGAGAGACCCTATTTTATCTCTTCAATCCATTTTTGGAAGTTTTAAGTGACGTCGTTAGGCTGCCGAATTCTCATAAGAGAAATCTTATTTTTTTTGTCTTCCTTTCAAGTTCTTAGTTTAAAATGGTATATCATTCAAATTTTATTACCATGTTCTTAAATACTATATATTTGTTTCCCCTACTGTTTTATGTATCATTTTTGAGTGGGTGACCCATGTCCCCTCTTTTTTTAATGTTTTCTAAAACCATGTATCGTAGACGTTATGCTGCATAGTTTTCGTCTCAAAATGCCTCCCTCTTTATCTCAAAATTATTTTATGTTATTAAGTGAATACTCAAAGCTCTTATTTATTCAGGGGTATTCACATATATATCAAAATGTTCTATTTTAAATTCTGGGATTTACATACATGAAACCCGCTTTCCCTTTTCCATGGGTTTAAAGTGACATAAAGATCATGTCTTTAAAGCAGTTTTTAAAACGTTATGATTATGAAATGAAACCCATTTATTTTATGCTATATGGGTTGTTTATGAAATTATTGATGATGATATATGTGGCTCACATGATAATAAAGACATGTCAAGGGTGCGCCCAGATAGCGCTCCAATGCATTGGGTAAAGACTTAATCTCTAGAGATGAGTTTTTAGACTGATACCTTGGTGAATAACCTTGGTAATTTTTAATGACACCTTGGGGATGGACCTTGGTGAAATTAAATGATTGTCAATATTAAATGTTGTAGCCACATCTTCAAGTTATAAAAAATGTTATTTTTATATTCCACATGATTCTTTCTCATGCCTTAAAGTTCTTTTTCATGACATAGTTGATGTATCTCAAGTTCACATGTTAAATGTTTCTCTTGTTTCCCTTACTGGGCCTTCTGCTCACCCTTTCTTTTGATGTATGTCCCCAGGTTATGAGATACAGTAATGAACCTAGGATGAACATGAGGAGAAGCCTTTAAAGTGTTTAAGGAGAATGTTTTATGTTTTCATGTTTTAAGTTCTTGGTTTCCAAGACACTAAACCTTAAAGATCCTCGGTTTTGTAAAATGTAATAAAAGTTTATGTGACAAAAAGGCGGGATGATATAGTTGGTATCAAAGGATGGTTTAGTTATTTGTGGAAATTAGGATATGAAAACTCTAGGAAGAACCCTATAGAAAAGTTTAAACATAAGAAATCTTCCTGGTATTTTGGTGAGTATTGAGTAAGGGGTTTCCAAGTAAATACATCCCTGTCTGGATACGAGCAGGTAGAGGCGGCTCTGGCACAGATGTACATAGGGGTAAAACCCGAAAACACCACTTTGATCTAGACTCAAACAGGAACTGGTACACGACAACGGGCCTTGCTTCACTCTTGGTTACGACACTCCCGGGGGATATGCTTTGGTAAATTCATAATCTTAGTATGAACCATTGTTAAAGGAACAAAGATAAAATAAAATAAATATTCACATAAGAATATATGATCATGGATAACCTAGATGGGAACCTAGGGGATCACAAGTTAGGGTATACTTTTCTTCTACAAGTAATCCTTATATGCTTTCAGTTCCTTTTCATGATTATTGGCTAAGTACTTAAGCCCCTAATTATGCTTTCTCTTCTTAGTTAATGGTGGGAAATGGAAGAACATGTCCCAACAACAAATGTTATATAAAATGCGACGATTACCGTATTAATATGACAGGGATGATTAGGGGATTAAAAGATTATTATTATTTGTGGAAGAGGTTCACTATTTTGGGGACCCTATATGATCGAGGTAAATATATTACTATGGTATTTTCATTGAGGAGTAAGGTTGAATTATATTTTGAAGAATCGATGAATTTAAGGTGGACTTATAGTAATTTAGGTTACTTATGGGAATGATTAACCTATCTTGGGTAAAATATATTTAGGTTAGCTACTTTTGTTATAAGATGTTAGGAGTGGTTGATGTTGTTTGGAGATGAACAATGAAGTTTATTTTGGAAGACAATGTTATCAAATCCTTCTTGTATTTGGGTTTCAATCTTAGTTTGGTTTATTTTGAGGAATTTTAAGGACCGTTATTTATGGAATGGTCTATGATGAACTTTGGGTAGTACCATGGAACTTTGAAGATTTAAAATTAGTTTCCATTCCTATGGGATTCTTTCTTTTTGAAGAGTTGTTTTACCTTAACCTTTCTATTTTTGGGATAATGTTTAAAGATAGAAGAAATAGATAGTTAATCTTTTGTGGATTATGTGATTCTATAGAAGATGATTCTTGTGCTTTTTATGAGACCAAGTGTTTTTGAATTCTCATCATTTGGAGAAAAGATTAGTGTTGGTAGGGACTTATTAAAGGATGAAACTCTACTTGAAGGTAGGTATATTTTCTTATGTTTTTGTTCTATGTAGTAAATGAATTCCGCAAAATTATGAAAAGGAACGTAAAACAAAAACGTTGTTGGTTTACGTTTCCTACTAGGTAATCAAAGACCGTTCACACACATCATAAGTTTGGGATTTTCTTATGGTTAACTTTCTCCTAATAATGTTCTCTATCACTCTCCCTCAGAACTTGACCCTTTGCTTTTCTTCCATGTCCATGTTTTCCAACATGGAATCCTAGTGTGGGTTAACTCGGGTGACCTTTGTACTTCCCTTTCTTTCTTTTAAAGTAATAGTTTTACTAAATCCTTTTCCAATGTGGGACTTTCAATGAAATTTCAAAACCCAATTTTAAAAATTTCGAGGATGCAATTTCTTAAGGGGGGAAGATTGTAACGACCCGAAATTTTTGAATAAATTTTTGTTTCCTAATTTTGTGTTTTATTTTATTTTATTTTTATACTCAACAAAAATGTTTCATTTGATAACATGAGTATAATTAAAATGAGACCATTGGGTTTTGACTGTTATATGACCATTGGTCAATATAACCGCTGGAAACTAAACATTTTGATTATTGTCTCTAAATACAAGTAATCTTGGTTAATTAATATAGAAAGAAGATTCGATGGCCTCACCTAGTAGTCTTGGACCGATCGAAGCCCATCTAATAGAACTTGGGAAGGAGGTAGCACCACTGGGCTTTGCTCTGGACCAAACTCAAGCCGAACTTCATCATGTGAAGCTAGAACAGAATCGCCTTTGCAAGAAGTTCAAATTGATATAAATTACTACTCGTGCGATGTTGGTCGAGCCTCCCTCAGATTCTATCACCTTAGCACACCTTACACTTAGATCCTATGCTGGTGTGATAAGGGGTTATGTAAGGAGACCGTAACTGCCTTGTGTAATCCTTTGTTTTAAATAAAAATTGGGATTTCTTCTTATGATGAAGTTTATGAATTTTCAAATGACCGGATAAATATAGTATGCATATTTTTGATGAATTTTAGAAAAAGGATATTTTAAAAATGCTTAGGTAAACCTTAAATAATTAAAAATGTGTAATGATTTTCAAAAAATGATCTTCTACAATTATGTTCAGTACAAAATTTAGAGTCTAATAAGATCAACTTGATTTTTGATGAATAGTAAATTATGAATAGTGATTTTATGCTTAGGATTAGTAATGTGACCAAATGGATTAGTAATATCACTTAAAGAAAGTATTAAAACAAGCTAGACACTTTGATTAAGTAATGTGATTCAATAAAATGGTTAAATAACGGTTTCATAAATTATTATTCATGTATTAGTTTTTTCGGATGAATAGTGTTTTTTAATTAAAAATTTAATTAAAAATATTTAGAAAATTATTTTTATAAAATGGACTTCATTTTTGAACTCAGAGCATCGATATTATGTTAAGGTAATTTTTGGGGATTTTTCTGAAAAAAATGAATTTTCGATGAATAGTGTTTTTTAATTAAAAAATTTAATTAAAAATATTTAGAAAATTATTTTTATAAAATGGATTTCATTTTTGAAATTAGAGCATTGATATTTGGTTAAGGTGAAATTTTGGGATTATTCTGAGAAAGTTGAATTTTCGATGAATATTGAAAATACAGTTTTTAAGTTACGGGTGTTTAATGACATCATTAAATGATGTATTAAGTATGTAATAAATATGGTCAACTTATGAATAGTAATATAAGGTATGAGGAGCCCCAAGTGGCCAATACCATGGGCAAATACCATGGGCAAGCCCATGGTTTTGCCAAAACCACTAATAAGGTGTCCCTTGGCCATTAATGCCTTGTCCCCTCACTTTCCCTATAAATACCAAGCCATCCTCTCATCCATTCGACTCCCCACTCCCCCCCAACGAATTTCTGATCTCATTACCTCCCAAGGAGTCCTCCCAAGGTTCCCCCAATCCCTCAAGGTCCCAACCTTTGAGTTTTAAGAGTTACATTTTAAGGTAAGGGATCCGACCTCTCTTTCTTTTCAAGAAATCTCTTTTATGTAATTTCTTTTTTTTCTCCATGTTATTATGTTAAAGGATGTTATTTTATACTCCTATTACTTCCCTTTTCATGTTCATATAATGATAGATCCCCTCTTACTCTCATTATTTCGTTTTATGAAGTTTTAAGTGGCGCCGTTAGGCTGCCGAAATTTTTGTAACGAATTCTTTCTCCCTTCTCATTTTTCAAGATCTATTTTCATGTAAAGTATTTCAAGTTACTTTTTATTATGTTGGGGTATGATATATATATATATTATACTGATCTTTTATGATCATATGATGAGATACCCCATTTGATCTCTTCAATTCAGTACTTTGATGTTTTAAGTGGCGTCGTTAGGCTGCCGAATTTTTAAGTGGTTCTTCACCCTTCTCGTTTTGAAGTTCTACTTTCATGTCAATTCTTTCAAGTTCCTTTTTTTTATGTTGGGGTATGATCTCTATATCTATCATACTGATCTTTTATGAACATATGATGAGATACCCCATTTGATCTCTTCAATTCAGTATTTTGAAGTTTTAAGTGGCGCCGTTAGGCTGCCGGATTTTTAAGTGGTTCTTCACCCTTATCGTTTTGAAGTTCTACTTTAATGTAAATTATTTCAAGTTCCTTTTTGTTATGTTGGGGTATTATCTCTATATCTATCATACTGATATTTTATGTTCATATGATGAGATACCCTATTTTATCTCATGAATTCATTTTTGTTGAAGTTTAAGTGATGCCGTTAGGCTGTTGAATTTCTAAGGGGTTCTTTCACCCTTCTCATTTTCAAGATCTATTTTCATGTCAAGTATTTCAAGTTCCTTTTTATGTTGTGGTATTATCTCTATATCTATCATACTGATAATTTATGTTCATATGACGAGAGACCCTATTTTATCTCGTCAATCCATTTTTGGAAGTTTTAAGTGACGTCGTTAGGCTGCTGAATTCTCATAAGAGAAATATTATTTTTTGTCTCCCTTTCAAGTTCTTCATTTAAAATGGTATATCATTAAAATGTCATTACCATGTTCTTAAATACTATATATTCTGTTACCCTACTGTTTTATGTATCATTTTTGAGTGGGTGACCCATGTCCCCTCTTTTTTTAATGTTTTCTAAAACCATGTATTGTAGACGTTATGCTGCATAGTTTTCATCTCAAAATGTCTCCCTCTTTATCTCAAAATTATTTTATGTTATTAAGTGAATACTAAAATCTCTTATTTCTTTAGGGGTATTCACATATATATCAAAATGTTCTATTTTAAATTCTGGGATTTACATACATGAAACGCGCTTTCCCTTTTCCGTGGGTTTAAAGTGACATAAAGATCATGTCTTTAAAGCAGTTTTTAAAACGTTATGATTATGAAATGAAACCCATTTATTTTATGCTATATGGGTTGTTTATGAAATGATTGATGATGATATATGTGGCTCACATGATAATAAATACATGTCAAGGGTGATCCCAGATAGCGCTCCAATGCATTGGGTAAAGACTTAATCTCTAGAGATGACTTTTTAGACTGATACCTTGGTGAATAACCTTGGTAATTTTTAATGACACCTTGGGGATGGAGCTTGGTGAAATGAAATGATTGTCAATATTAAATGTTGTTGCCACATCTTCAAGTTATAAAAAATGTTATTTTTATATTCCACATGATTCTTTCTCATTCCTTAAAGTTCTTTTTCATGACATAGTTGATGTATCTCAAGTTCACATGTTAAATGTTTCTCTTGTTTCCCTTACTGGGCCTTCTGCTCATCCTTTCTTTTGATGTATGTCCCCAAGTTATGAGATGCAGTAATGAACCTAGGATGAAAATGAGGAGAAGCCTTTCAAGTGTTTAAGAAGAATGTTTTATGTTTTCATGTTTTAAGTTCGTGGTTTCCAAGACACTAAAACTTAAATATCCTCAGTTTTGTAAAATGTAATGAAAGTTTATGTGACAAAAAGGCGGGATGCTATAAGACTGATGGGAAAGTATCGTCAAACAATACTCCATATTTTATATTGATTTTGATGCTCACAAATACCCATGTTTGTTTTATAAAGAAGTTGTTTTAATTATGTTTTAGAAATATATATCATGTTTTTATGTATATTTTTACATGGAATACGAGCTACGAAACGTGTTTTGGAAACAATGTTCAAACCCTCTGTTCAGTAAATGAACATATGGATAATCATCCCTACACTATTTGAATAGTTTGTGTATATAATGGAAACCCTAGGCTGGATATTTTGTTTAGGGATTAGAAATCCTATGTTTAAGGAATTGAACAAATGGTTAATCAATGCTACGTTCCGAGTTTTATGCTAAAAAAGGATGAATGTATGGATCACCATCCATACGTTACTTTTTTTCCCCACATGACGCACTGATGAAAGTATGGTTAAGGAACCATATGTTGGAATGAACCCTATACTATGAAAAATAACCCTACACTATGAAAAGGAACCCTATTCTGTGCAAAGTAACCCTATTCTATGTAGAGGAACCCTCCTCTACACAGCTCAAACCTACGTTGTCTACTCAACATCAGAGTTTTAAGTTCTCAATTTTATATGAGTTTCATGCAACGGTCTTGACTAAATAACAAGATAATTCAAATATTTTTATGATTGATTCAAAAAACCATATTCTTAAGATGAAATAAATCATATTCTTAAGGGAAGTTACGACTCCCTCATGATATTTCAGGCTACTTTCTTAGATCTAGAATATCGAATAAATCCTTCTACTCTAGTTATTTTACCAGTGTATTGTTTCTAGATAAAGGATTTTCAAGTTACATATTTTCATATATGATAACTTTCTGGGGAATATATTTTATAGTGTTTCTACAATGAATGATAAACTCTTGAAGAGGACTACACTTTGGAGACATATATGTTGTACCTCGTACTGCTATAAGTTTACTGTTGTTATTTGTTGATGTTATTATTGAAGATCATTTACAGCCATGATCACTTCAAAACTACCCTTTCTTGAAGACTTTTTTACGAACAATAATATCCAACTACTATCAATTTTTACTACTAAAACTGTGAAAAACAACCTGAATCAACAAATAAAACTCTTTTGATTTATTGGAGTATCAACTTCTCTTACTTAGTTGTGGTGAAGTGCTATCTTCTTGTTCAAAGATGTAGATATTAGGTTCTCTATTAATGAACCAAAAGGCTCTGTTATTAGGCTTTTTGTAAAGGTGTAAAATTCTTGCACTCAGTTGTGGATCTTTGGTCTTTTGATAAGAAGACCATTCTAGTGAAATTCACCAAGCTCGTAGAGAAAGTGATTGGTGGAGTGTAATAGGGGATCCTTGTTCCCAAAACCACTATAAAAAGTTGTGTTCTTTATTTCAATTTAGCTGCTTCTTATACTAAATATATAAGTAAACACTGCATTTCAAACTAAATCACAGAGGGTGTCTAAAGATGGAATTTTGGAACATTTTAGAAATGACACAATTCACCCCCCATATTGTCTTACTTTTTATTATTATGACCTAAATATTAGGACTTAAACTTAAGTGGATAGTTCCAAACCACAGTTCAACCCACCATCGGAATTTCCTTATAAATTCACCTATAAGAATTAAAATGAATCTTCGGCTGTGATTTTTGAAATGGTTAAAATGGGTGATTCCCCATTGACTTCATAACACATGTCAAGACATATTTTCATGAAAATCCTCAGTTGACACACAAGGCACTCGCCTCCACCTAGCGATGTGTCAATAAACTGTCCTTCACAAACCATAATAATTTAACAAGAGGGACACTGGTCAAGTCAAAATAATTAACTGATCTCAAGAATGCACATCTTAGAAGATTGGTGTATTACTACAGAAAAGAAATGCCTTACTCCAAGGTATCACGCATTTATAACCAGGATGTCCAACAAAGTCCATACCTTGCTTTTTGTGATGTTCTTTGATTAGACCACCACCTGTCCATTTAAGTTTTCATACCCCGGCATGATCAAGGGTAATGTATATATCCATACAACTAAAATCATTACCCCTTTATAAGAAATACCTCATATATAGACTACAAGTGGGGGATAACATCATATTCAAAACATATAGAGTCCAAATAACTATTACAAGGCAATCCAGACTCTATAATTACAAGAGATATGTTTTCACATATCCAAGATGTACACATTAGATCATTTACTGAGCCCAAAGTGGAATCCTCCTGGCGGTCGAGTCAAATGAATGAATGGAAAGTATCCAAGAGTTATCCCAAGGCGTTCATACTTGGGAACCTAAGGGTTTCTCAAGAATAACTAAGAATTGATAAGAACCAAGATAAGAACCATGTATCTAGCATGAAACATCAAGAAGAAACACCTAAACAATACCAATGGCTTTAAATCTTTAGAACAGTGTAAGAATGATGCTCTCTTAGTGAATTGAGGATGATGTCATGATAGGGGGAATTCTTGTTGCTTAGCAGAATAACCTAAGTGGGTTTGCAAGGTTTCCATCCAATCATACCCAATTACTTGAAATAATAAATGTAGAACCACCATTGGTCAACTTTCCTTGAATGATACTTGGCTTCACCTACCGATGTGTCAATACCCAAACCACGATGCCTTTATCACCTGAGGCATCTTGTGGTCATTGAATATTTAACCACTAAATTCCATCTGAGAACAACATGATTTTCAATGGTTTCTTACCCATCCAACCATAAGGACATTGTGCTTCCAAGAAAATGCTAACATGACTTCAAAACCTATAATCCTCAAAATATGTCAAGAAATACTGATCATTTTCAATGGTCCTATTTATTTATGTTTCTTTATCTTGTAAGGGAACATTTATTTTAACTGATGGTACTCTCCCCACATTAGGAGTGTCCTAGATATCATAAGGAAAAGACAGACTAGAAGATCCCAAACACACTAGATAAAAACCACCATAATCATACATGTTTCACTCCTCTGATCCATGATCATAACATAAAAACATTAAAAGAAATCCAAACCAACCTAACCAACAAGTAAAAACACTTGAGTCTCTTATAATTCCACCTAAGAATTGGGAAGAACATGATTCTCTAGGCATAGGTCACTATAATATGGAGAAGACCCAATATTGTACTAAAAAAAGGCTCAACGAATTTACCAAACTCAACCAGTTCATTACCAAAATTAATACTCGATGGTACCATGTATATCAATGCATACTACTTGAGGAAAATAAATGTTTAAAAATGTCCAATGAAGTAGTTTAACATGACCGAGGCATGTCTAGCCTACTCTAACTAAGAATTACCTGATACTCACACCCATAACAAATTCCAAAAACACAATGACCGCCCATCCGAACAATGGTTCTATTAGAAACAAAGAGTCTTATGAGGGACAATGGCACCCGAATGGAACCAAACATCAATATCTCAAAGGATTTAGCAAGGCATTAAAATCTATGGGTGCTACCTACCATAGGATAGCCCCTTAGGGAAAACAAAACATCGACCCAAAACTAGGTCATGCCAAACAAAAGTCACCATTCTCAAAACCTGGTAATCTAATCAACTTCTAAAGAAAAGAACGCTTATGGAAAACACTCGCACTTCCATTCCAAGGAAATAGAAAGGATAAACTCGAACTACAATTACATGAGGGTGTTAAACATAGGACAATACATAGGTTTACATTTCCAATCCCTTTACATTTATTCACATTTATTCTTTAATCGTTAATGATTTCATCAAAACATCAGGTACCCATTTTCAAAACAAAACACAAGGTACTTAATTTTAACCAACACCCCAAGGGATAAATAGACATGTTGCATAAGACATCCTTTTAAAATTTTAATTTTCATTGACATACCATAATAATTAGGAAATTTATCACATTAAATTTCTTTTTAACAAATGAGGCGACCTATAAGGGTCCCATTAACCCAATCTAGGTTCATTAGAAATAAAAAAAATAATAGTTTCTTATTTATTGAAATTAAAAACACCTAAATGGGTCATCAAACATGTAACATGCCCCAACTAACCTTCTTATTCCTAGTTGTGCATTTAGTAGTTACCCAATTGATTTCAGAAAAAAATTAAAATTCCCTTACATATATAAGTATTTCACAATACATCAAGTCATTACATTTAATATGGGCTCTCATTTCCCTATTCATGAAGTGCCCATACACTTCATAGATTAATAATTGGCTCCCATTAATCGAAACTATTCTCATTAAAAATGATGACATGCTCATATAAAATGGTCCATTCATATGGGTGACCACCTACCAACCTATAAAGCACCCATACACTTTATATTTTTTCATTTGGTTCGCTTTAGTCAAAACTGATTCACTTTAACATTTTAATTTATCCATCTTCATATTTTAACAATAGCCTTAAAATATATAACTATATATTACTCAATATGGTTTGAATATATAGTCTATCCTTTCCAAATCACAAGGTTATAATACACTTTACAATCAAAAATTGGTTCATGTACATACACAACTAGTATCACTTCATCCCATTCAACAAAACGTATGTAAAAAAAATCAAAACATTCCATCATAAGCAATAAACATAGAAGCATTATATAACATATGAGAATAGAATATAATAAGGGCATGCTAAGTAACTCAAGAAACATATGAAAATAACAACTAACCATGTTATACAATCAAGCATGCTATGAATTACCTTAAAATGGTACAAAAATAAGTATGGAATAACACTCAAGACACACAATCAAACTTAGTAGGAAACCTACTAAAGAAACTACATGGAATGGAACATGCATGAAATTTTAATTTTATATTTTCCTAATATGATTCATGCAATTCTTCATCCTCATTGAACCGGGCCAAGGGTAAATTTCAATAAAATTATATAAATCAACCGTTGTGGAAAGTACACTAGTTTCTCTAGGTGAAATCATATCAACTGTAATAAAAAACAGCATGAAAAACAATCCTAGCCCTGGTTACTTCGTTATTTCCCATATAGGGGTGACCAATCCCAAGTATAGACATTTTCCAAGCATCGAAAAATTCTATAGTCTCTTGTCTACTAACCCAAAATTGTAAGAAAAGGGAAAACAATTCCCTCTGATACAACTTTTTATCGTCCCAACCCAGCTCACCACTAAACTAGTAGCCAGACTGGTGGGTTACATGGCCTAAAGCACATCTATCCATATGTCAGAGGCTACCAAATAAATTTGAGGGTGTAAATATGGTTCATTGGGGATAAAAATCCATCATAATCAGAGTAGAAAAGTGATTTACAAATAATTAATCTCAGATAATAGTGGGATCAGTATAAATCAAAGATAAATTAGTGGAAGCCAAATATAATAATAATTGGATCAAAGTGCCCAATGAAAGTTTATACAAGCATGCATGATGGGTGATGATGCATAAGTTAAAATAGTAAACATACAAAATGATTTACAATAAAGTATAAAAATAAATAAATTTCAGAAAATCCCCAAGGGTGATCTCCATAAGCATCACGTGCTCCAGATCAGTCCTTTTCTCCTAACTCCAAGGTACAAGAACATAGCATAATGATAAAGTTTTATGGTCCTACAAACAGAAGGTCTACTTTGGTACCTCAATGAAATGGTTTCCCGAGCAGGGTGTGAGATATAAATCTCAGTAGGCTGACACCTATGGTGTCTAGCCCAATCCAAAAATTGAAATGTAAATTAAACAATGTGTAGGTATAGCTAATTAACAAATGGAACTAAAATGAATAAAAACCACCCATCTAGGTTTCTATGGGACACTTGACGGTTATACCTGCTTCAAAATGTATCTTCAATAAAGGTATAATCATGTCACTTTATATATATATATATATATAGTATCATTACATATATATATATGTGTGTGTGTGTGTGTGTGTTAGGGTGGATTGGGATGTAACCCAAACACATCCAATTCCTAGGGAAGCAATCCCAGTCTATCCCCCTACCCAACTTATATAGATCTCACTATCTATTAGAGTGAACACACTAGAAGGAATGAGACATAGATCACTTTTATCCATTAATAGGGGAGATCTCACTATCAATCCCCTTTCTCCAGCTGCTGATAGGACTAGGACATAACCCACTGTTATCCATCACTAGGGGATCACTCACAGTCAATCCCCTGGCTCCTGTTGGGAGGCTCACAGTATCCCCTTCCAAGGGCTCTCATGGTCCCTTTCCACCACATTCTATAAGGACTGGGATGTAACCCAAAGACATCCATCACCAGGGGAGCTCTCACAATCTATCCCCTAGCTTCATTTGGGAAGCTCACATAGTCTTCCCTCCCAAGGGATCTTATAGTCACTTGGATCCACATCCTATATGGTGTAATCATTTATAATATATAATTCATAAATAATTAACCTCAAATGCATCTCATAAACCCATTTAATTTATAACCATTGTCATAATTATAATATAATTCATACGGTAGTACCTCTTATTCATTTCAATAGCCATACCCAATTCACAATTTAATAAATAAGTCATAAACTCTTATGTTATTCAATTAAACATTAGGAAATTAATGGCCATATATAAAAATTAATACATGAGGAAAAAACTTCTCAAGAATGTCATTAGCCAGGTAAATTTCATTTGAAACCAATTGATTCAATTTAAGAAATAAAATCCATCATTATTAATCCCACCCACATGATAAATTCCATTAAATTCCATAGACCATTGTAATTACATTTATAAGGCTCAAAAGACAAGGAAAAGTACAATTTTCAATAGGTATATAAAGTATGATACTATATTTCATAATCAATCCTATAAAAACCATTCACCTAAACCAAATCATTTAACTCATTAAGACATGAAGAACTTATTAAAAAGGATAATGTATAAATAAAGGGTGTCATGGAAACAAGAAATATATAACTACCAAGAAATATGGCCAAGAAAGAATAAATCACAAGTCACCATTGTGATTTTTTGAATATAGTGCACCTTAATTGGAGGGGTTTTATTACAAAACACTGACTTTTTTATTCAAACAAATTATTTTTTCCATATTTAACACTTACTCTAAAACTCATTTAGAACTATTCAAAATCAAAGAAAGTGATAAAGTGAGTAACTATGGCATGATTGAATTTAAAGGGAAAAAGTAATGGGACCCTACCTTAGGAAGTAGATTGAAGCCAAGCCAAAACACTTTGGCACATAATATATTTATCAGTGACCACCCAAAACTTCTCAACACTTGCACACACATAAATTCATATATACATAAATATATCCCTTAACCTAATGCACACACTTCCCTCTCAATGAGGGAAAATGTACATGTAATTTAGATATATTTTTATATATACATACTTATGTATATGAGTTAAAGTATTAAAAGATGACAAGAAATCACTAAAAAAATTAATAGGCACCCAAAATCATCCAAAAAATCCAAAATAAAAATAGTGAGACTAATAAGTGGAAATAAAACCTTACCTCAGACAGCGATGAAAAGTCAAATCGAACCAAACCACTTTGCCATCAATGGTGGTTGATGGAATTTACAATAAGGGGTCCTAAGATACCCTTCTCATACCCTAACATCTAAGGAAACCCAAATATAGATTATCCCTAAACCATAGGGTTCGGTCGCACCTCATCGCTTGACACTAAGATAGAAAACGGCTGAAAAATTAGTGGAAACAGAACTAAAGACCATACCTTTAAGGATCGAAGAGAAATCATGGAGAAATATAGTAGGAAATAAAATAACCAAGGAGAGATGGAGAGGGGGTTGTACACACCATGGGGGTTTATCCAAGGGGAGGCGTGTCAAGAGATAGTAAGGGGGAGGGTTAGATAGGTTATGTTCTATTTTATTTTAATTTGATTTTTAAAATAAGGTATCATGCGTAGTTTGGGCCACATGTTTTTGAAAATAGTGTTCTGAGTATGCGCCCTCTACTGGACACTTTGGGCACCCCACACAGGCTAGATGCATTGTTTGGAAATAATGTGCCAACCATGTAGTGAATATTGCTTAGGTACATCCTATTTTCCACTAACTATTTGGTCTAGGAACACATTTTGTTAAACCATGAACAACCCATGTGATAGCCTCTATCCACCTACTAAAGGCCGCATGGTTTACTACAAAGGCCTACATGGTTTCAGAGAAACCATGCACCTTTTTCAGACCCTCAAAACATGAGTTTTCCAGACCCCAGTGCTTCCAAAATTCAATGAGGCTCTCGTGGGACCCCTTAGGCCTTTTCCCAAGTCCAAAAACATTAATTTGGAGGATTAAAACTCTAAAAATTAAATTAATAAGGTCATTTTTTTAAAAAATAGTTCATCCACTAAATGAAAAGGTTCACATTCCCTTGATTTTTCATCGAGTTCAAAGCACTGTTCATTACAACATATTCATTAAATATCATGTTCTAGCTTCTGATTATCATCTTGTTCTTATCATCCCAAAAGAGATAACTAAACTCCTCATCACAATATCCAATAAATAAATAGGATTTAGACTTTTCATAAAGCTTGTAACTTCCATTAGCATCAAAATTAAAAATAGAGTTTGATGACTACATTGTTTTGAAACTTACCTAAGCTAGGAAAGAAGTATGCACTATATTTTTATGCTTCATGAGTCAGGATTAGAGTGATTCTGGTAGGGTCATGTGATTTCTTATGGACGGAAGTAGTTAAGGTTTCTAGAGTGGAGCTTCCTAACACTTGATTAGAAGTTAGTAGTGGTATTGTAAACTTTTCAATGTTGGATTTACTATCATTTAAGAGATACATTCATGGTATATATAGATCATAATATCTTGAGATATATTTTCTCATTGTGTGACCTAAACCTTTAGTAATAAAGGTGGGTCAAGTACTTATAATATTTCGATTTTATGTTGTAATACACCATTAGGAAGGAGAATATAGTGACCCATCATTATCATACATATATATTACAACCTTTTGTATGAATATTAATAACATTACACAGACATAGACCTAAGGATCTTAATAGTTTAGTTTCTTTTGAAACTTGGAAACAAAAATAACTTATACATAGGTAGACTACATCATCTCCCACTATGTTCTTCATAACTTTCATCCTTCTTAAACATATTATAAATAATAAATTTCTTCATAAACTGGGTAAAGGAAACATAATAATGGGTGAGATTGGATGATTAATAATTGTAACATCCCATCCCAGGTGCCACACACCAGTTCCCCGAGTCGGACTACCACATGACCTCAGGCGCACCTCCCCGTATGACAGAGGCTGTCGACTAGTATCATGGGGCTGGTAAGTTAGTCATGGGAAGAATATACCCTCTTTTATCAGAGTAAAAATCTATTGTAAATAAATATACAATATTGGAATCATATATAATCATAAATAGTACCAATATCTCAATATAAAAAAGCAGTAAATACAATATCCAACTGAAGAAGAAAACATGCCATGCTAATGTATGTCTCAAGTGTCAAAAATGAAAACCAAAAAATAAAGACACCAAAGACTCCCAAGTGGTTCCCAAAACACATATATCTCCATCAACCATTCTACATCCCAACTTAGCCATCTAACACATGGTCCTTTCCCTTAACCTATCCAATAACCAAGTAATCTATCCGGGTACCGATCAGGCAGCCCATGTAGGGTGTGACTAGAACTTAGTATGCCACCACCAATGGTGTCTAAATCAAATCCCGTCAAAAATAGTGTATATAGTTGTGTAAAGAATAAACAATGAAATAAAGTAAACATTTTACATTTATCCAGTTACTCTTAATTTAACCACATTTTCTTCTGGGATCCTGTGGACACCCGAACCATAATACCTGCTTCATCCCGCACCAGAGTCTAGACAATCCCCATGGGATATCAAAAATATAAATTTCCATTTTTTAATTAATTTTCATAACACATATGGAATTTATCAATTACATAATTCTTGAAACTCAATTAGGAATGAATAAAATGTACTATAGGCTCTAACCTCAAGGTTCTAAAGTGAGTAATACGAAACGAAGCATAAAATATTACTTGGAAAATTGTAAATATCTCACGGTATTTTCCCTCGAAGGCTCACACAGACCTTAAACAAATAATATTAGAATCTCTTGCAGTTTTATTCATTTAAGGCTCAAACACTCCTTAAGTAAACAATATTAGAAGCTCCCTCAATCTTCCCCCTTTAATATCATTTTCACACCCTAATTAAATCCATGTGCTAATCCATGCCAAAATTATGACAACCAATTCCAATCTGACCAATAATTTCATTAATTAATTAAAAATTAATTAATAATATAAAAGCCTTCAATTAATTCAATAATTAATTGGTCATTTCTACTCTGTCAATTAAATCATCATTTAATTAACTGCCTCAATTTCCCTAAATTAAATCACCAATTAATTATTCATAACCCATGCCCATTAATTAACCCAAAAATTAATTAATCATGTAAATTTCCTAATTCAATACATGATAATCAATTAATTCAAAAATTAATTATTTATATCAATTTCATGATCTCAACTTCACATTAATTAGAACAAAAATTAATTAGTCACATCATAACCACTAATTAATCCCAAAATTAATTTAACCAAATCTACCATCACAAAATCCTCAAAATTAATTCTTCAATTAATTATTTAAACTACCCTATTTCATTCCCAATTTCACAATCCTTGGATTAATTAATTTACTCAATTAATTAATTTAATATATAAAAACTCAATTGTTAATCATACCATAACACTTTTATAATTGAATACAAATAAACTAAATCAAGACTATGGGATTGAAATTTAGACCACCAACTAAGAGATCGGTTAGGAGAAACTCTCACCAATGAATATCCCCAAATTGAGCATAATCAATCAAGAAATCTTCAAAAAAATAGAATTTAGATCTGACTCCTTGAAAGAGTAAGAAGTAGTGACAAAAACCTTATGTCTGTGATAATAATCAAATTCTAGATTCCTCCCTATAAGAACTACATAATCTGTTAGAAAAGGATCTAGAAGAAAATTAATAACTATAAAAAATAAATTAAAAATATAGGTCCCCATATCCAATATCGGATGCAATATTACTTATGGATCGAAGCGGAATTTCAGAAATCAATGGCAGAAGACCCATAATAAAGAGGGATGTCCATAGAGGGTCATCAGTCAAAGATTGCAATACATTGAGGATTTTTTCTCTAAGTAAGAGTTGGGAGGATATTGTTCGGTCTAAAATGGTGGTGCACTGAGCATTTTCATTAAATCCATCCATTTGTGGTGGTACACACGACACCAGATATGAGTTTTTAATTTTTTGGGTGTCAAAATTACACGACATGAGTTCCCATTTCATGTCATGTAATAATCGTAACCCATTTACCCCTTTTCCCAAGTGAAATCCCTTAAAAAATTTAAAAAAATTAATAAATATTTCATGTGGTATAATCTAATTACACATGGTGTAATCTAATTACAAATTGTGTAATCCAATTTTGTTACATGTCGACGCATGGTGAAAGACAGTTACGAGTGGTGTAATCTAGTTTCGTGACATGTCTTCATCTTGTGAAAAGCACTTATAGGGTGTGTAAATTTTAAAGTTTGTCAATTAATTTAAGTCTGGAGTTAAATTAAAAATAAACCATCTTTAATAAAAATTAAAAAAAAATTAAAAAGAGTTATACCAGGAAAAAGAGGAGATCTTGCAATCTCCCCACCTTATAACAGCTTGTCCTTATGCTTAACACTCAAGCCTCTCTTCGATTATGAGCCAAAAATATCAGGCCACTAATCCCACATATCTTCTTCCCTTTCCAAATTCTCTTCCTGCACATGTCCATGTTTCTATAATAAACGAACTATTAGCACAGTCTTTCCCCACAACACTTTCTCACTTCAATCCAACACACAAATCAGATTCTCTTAAAAGTAAAAATATATCTAAAGCTTGATATCATCCACATCGATCACATGAGTAGGGTCAGGTTGATACCTCCATTGTTTTCATACATGGAAAATTTTTTGCGTAGTACTGTGTTTCATTAGAAGATCCAATTTTTATGCCACTGGGCCGATTCTCCCCACTATCTCAAAAGGTCCAACAAACCAAGACACCAACTTTCACTACCTTTATATCCTATAATGACCCAACCTAAGAGACACCCAAAGGAATACATGATCACCCTCTATAAACTCTAGGGTTCATCTCCATTTGTTATCATATGACTTCTGTCTACTCTTATCTGTATCCATAAGTTTTCGAATGAACTGTACATATGTTGTTGTCTCCTACATGAGACTCAGCCCCAATAACTCTGACTCACCAGCCTCCATCCATTGTAGTAGTGATATAAATGTCCTATAATAAATATCAAAATATGATTCCATCTATATATTTTCTTAATAACTATTCTTATAGTAAAATTCCACCAAATCTAGGTGTTTCTCTCTTGACCCACCAAAGTCAAGCACACATGCCCACAACATATCCTCAAGCACCTGTATAGTACATTCCAACTTCCCATATGTCTGTTGATGGAGATAAATACTCAATAATACATGTGTACCAAGAACTTTTTGAAGTCCCTTTCATAAGTTTTATGTAAAATAAGAATCATGATATGAAACTATAGTATATGGCACCCCATGCAGACAGACTATATCTCGAACATATATTTCCCCCAACTGCTATACTATGAAGGTTTCTCGTATTGGTAAGAAATGTTTTACCTTGGTCAATAGATCTAAAAAATCCCAGATATCATCATTATTCCTAATAATATTTTGAATAACTACCAATAATTCCATGTTCACATCATCCCACTTCCATTCCGGAATGGGCAACAGCTATAGAAAACCATCGGGTCATTGATGCTCTACCTTCACCTGATGATAGGTGTAGCATTGTGTTATGAAACCTTCAATCTCATTTTTCATGCCTAGAAACCAAAATTTTTGTTGTATTTCATGGTACATTTTAGTCACACCTAGATGCATTTCCCACTTCGAGTCTTGAAATTCCCTCATAAGCTCCTCTCCCATGCTCATAGGCAAAATATCATGATTCTTCACATATATGATCTTGTCCTCATCTATCAACCAATCTAAAGGTGTCTCCCCACCTTCAATGACTTCTCTTAATTCTAATCACTCTAGATCCTCATACTTTCTATCTTGTATCCATATAAAAGGATTATAATCCAATGAAATTGATATGAGAGTCATATGATATTGACTCTCGTAAACCACAACATGCATCTCAGCTATCATTTTTATCATCTTCCACTCAGCACTAGACTCCTAAACTACCTGAGCTTGAGTTTTCCTGCTCAAAGAATTGTCTAAACTATTTCCTTTCCTAGGCGTATATGCAAGGTCAAAATCTAAAGACTACATATACTCTTACCATCTCTGATTCCGAAGATTTAAATTCCATTGTGAGACGATATACTTTAAACTTTTTTATTGGTATAAACTGTAAACTTTTCACCCAAAATTTTGTGTCACCAACACTTCATAGCATACACCACTACTGCTAGCTTGATTTTGTGCATAGGGTTGTTCCATTCATTTGGTCTCAACTTTTGAGACCCATATGACCCGACTCTATCCCCTTGCATCAACAAAATTTTTAAGACAATCCCTAAAGCATCACAATACAATGTATATTCCTCACCTGGATCATGTATGATCAAAATTGGTGTTGATGTCAAATGCTTCTTCAACTCATGGAAGGACTTCTCACAAGCTTTCAACCATTCAGAATTTACACACTTTTTGGTAAATCTTGATAGTGGAACTTCGAAATGGAGAAATCCAAGATGGATCACTTATAGTATCCAGCAAACTCCAAAAATCAATGCATATCAAAAACATTCTTAGGCCACTCCTAAGATACCACTGCCTAAACCTTCTCTATGTCCACTAAAACACCTTCCTCCAAGATGATGTGTCCTAATAATTGTACCTAATCAATCCAAAATGGACACTCAGATAGCTTGACGTATATCTGATACTCTCTCAGTGTACGTAGTACAATGTAGTGATGTTGGGAATGATCTTAATGAGTCTTATAGTACACTAAGATGTCGTCAAAACCCACCACAAACTGATCCATGTATGGATGGAATATCATGTTTATCAATTACATAAACACTTCTAGTTTGTTTTTCTACCCGAACGACATTACAAGAAATTCATAGAGGCTATACCTTCTCTTAAAGGCAGTCCTTAGTGTATCAGAAGTTTGAAATCTTAGCAGATGATACCCCGATCTCAAATTGATCTTCAAAAACACACAAGCTCCTCTCAACTGGTCAAACAGATCTTTGATATGTGGATGAGTATATCAGTTCTTCATAGTAATCATGTTCAACTTCCGGTAATCAATCCACAAGCACAAGCTCCCATCATCCTTCTTTGCAAAAAATATAAGAAAACACCAAGGTGACGTACTCAGATGGATAAATCCCTTATCCTTCAATTCCTCCAGCTAAGTCTTGATCTCTTGAATCTCTATTAGTGCCATTTTTTACTATGAAATAGATTTTGGATCATCCCCTGACATGAAATCAATAGTGAATTCCACATCTCTCTCAGGTGGCAGCCCTGAGAAGTCCTTAAGAAAAACACCCTAAAACTGTCCCACCACTGGTGCAAAGGCGTCGTGTTTTATTTTTGTGAGCTCTCTCAGTTGCTAAGTTATTGGACCTACTTATCCTATCGAGATATCCCACTCCCATAGTTAAATGTAACTATCACCCTTAGGAGACATAAAAGTCACCCTCCTATGGTAACAATCAATTTAGGTTCGGTATGTGACTAGCTAGTCCATACCCATAATTAGGATGAAGCCTAACATGACAATGATATAGAGATCTGATAGAAAATTTTAGTCCCTGATCTCAAGAGAACATCCATTTCACATATAGATGTCTCTAGATCATACTCCCAAAGGTGTATCTATTGTCATAACCCTACTCACAAACTCCATCTCTAGGCTCACACCATTAACATGTTTTGTAGATATAAAGGAATGGGATGCACTAGTATCAAACAAGGAAATATCTAAAGTAGAATCTACAAGAATAGTATCTCCTACTGTTGATGGTCCTACCTCACAATCCACAAGTGTAGGTTGCACTGCATTCAACTGTCATGCCCCTCTTCCCTGTGATGTTGTTTGACTCTGTAACATCCCGAGATTTTGTGAAATATTTTTTTTGAAATATTTTATTTTTCAATATTTCTCATTTCACATGACACTAAAAATAGTTCTTTATATATATATATATATATATTAAAACACTACAATCAAACATTCCTTACAAAATTAAAACTGACTTGGCTTGCGATACAAGAAATACCAACTTGGCTTGTGCTACCTGTAATACCGATGTGGCTTGTGCTACACACAATACCAGCTTGTTTTATGCTACACATAAAACTAAATTGGATTTTTCTACCCCAAACACCAACTTGACATACATTACATGAAACATCGACTTGGAAGACGACTTGGCATACAATGCACGCAACACTGAGTTTCTATGAAATAACTTTATATATATATATTAAATGAGATAATTATAACCTAAACATTAAACTTAGTTATAGTAATATTAATAACTACTTTTCAAATATTTTATATAATCAATTTATATAAATAAAACATAGTGATAATGTAAGATAATATTTTTGGTAAATCCCTTCTATGTTTAAAAACATCATTTTTTCAAATAAACTACTTATAATAATGAAAGTAATTTTAGAAAAATTTAGAAATTTAATTTTATAAAATAAAATTCATTTTTTAATTCAGAACATCTAAATTATACTAGGATGAATTTTTTGGATTTTTCTAAGAAACATCATTTTTTTGATGAATACTGAAAAATACTGCTTTTTTGTTTGAAACTGCCCTTTTGTCTAATTAATTATTAATGTTAAATGATATTTTAAATATTTTCTAAGGTAAAATTAGATAAATATTACATATATTAATAAATATTAATTAATTATAATCAATTTCACTTTGAAACTAAATATATAATATTAACATACTTTTGAACTTTTTCCAACTTTAAACCCCTATTATTTCTCCTGTCTGCGGGATTAGCGTTAATCTTAATTTTTATGATTATGTGAATTAAATATAAAAAATATTAAATAAACCATTTTATTCAATATAATATTTAGAGTCTAGTAATACCATGTTAATTTTTGACCAAAATGATTAGTAAAGGGGATTAAAATTATTCACAACAGTGAAGGCCAAATTAACTTAATTAGGGAATAAACCTTAAAATTAATGTCCCAAACGACCTAGATACAAGTAAAACACCCATTGGTTGTCCATGGTTCGTTTATAAACATTAATTTATTGATTGTGGTAGGTTTTTTAAGAATTCATTTAGGTAATAACATGTTCACACCTAACTTGTTTCTAAAAAATCCAATTGAGTCTTTTCCCTTCCCTATAAAAGATCACCACATCTACCCATTCATCACACCTCTCAAACATTTTCAATTAATCCAATATATAACCAAGTATCCTCCCAAAAATTCACCCTTCTACCTTGAATCCTCCCTTTGGGTAGAAATATTCTCAAGGACTCTTTTTGGCATAATTCAAAAGGAGTTACCCAATTAATAGGTAACGTCTTCTCTCAAGCTCCTTCCATTTATTCTTCTTATCCACCCCCTAAGCTCTCTTTATTAAATTATATTGTGACAGAACCAATACCTTCCATATATTAGGATATTTTTAGGAAAATTTTATGACATAAACTTACACACACCTCTATCTAATGGATGTTGAACATACTGTTTCTCTGTATAGTGAACTACTACCTCACAAAATGATGATTGTTCATTTCTCTTTTACCACCAATCATGGTGTCCATTATGATTGAAACTCTATTTATATATTTCATATATTATATTTAATATTTATTTAATCTTCTGTATTCTTTTTACAATACACATCTCTTCACTTTTCATTTGGTGTTAATACGATAATCTCGTTTGAGAAAGTGCGGACTCCTGCCCCCTCAAAGCGATGTGATTCGTTCACAAACCACATGGAATGTATTAAGGATTGTTTTAATGAAATTACATGATATATATGATATATTAATGATAATTTAATAATTATATATATATATACATACGTAAATATATATATATATATATATGTCATTTACATACTTTCTTTCAATATGACAATAAAGACGGAAACAATGTTTATGCGTACGTACGGCTTAGCATCTCCATGAACGGTGTATTCCATTTCATGCACCAATATTCTATAAATTATTATAATACACATATAGTGTATATACATGATATTTATATCATGTTTTACATTCTGTAATCATGATATAAGTATAAGGACAAAAGATGTATCAAATTAATACACATACGAAGAAAAAAGTGAATTTTACTTGAAGTGAAACTTTAGCATTGGATTGTTAAAATGAGGGTAATATAATGTTATAATCATAAAAAATATGGTAAAAGATATAAGAATATTATTATTTAGAATATTTATAATAAACTTATATTTATTATACAAGAATCTTGTACGAGTACAGAGAGATTCAAGGCACAAGGTAAGGGTATTTCATCTCACTTTTAATTTTCCTAAGATAAATGTTATGTTAGTCACTCTTTCCATTTGTGTGGTGTATGTACTGAACATTATTGTATTATATGTATCATGTAATTAAATTTATGGTTATTAACATTCCCATTTTATGATCCTTATTTCAAGAGGTTTAAGTTTCAAAAGTTTCCAAATCGGTAAAAATGTTTTGTCTCAATTTTCCTTCTTTGAGACTTATGTTTTATTATACACCTAAAATCTTTTTTGAGGTGTAAAAACTTCCATTTTCAATTCCATATCATGAATATAAATATTTTATTGATATTATAGGATTCATGTAATTTTCTTTCCTTATATGGAAATCATGGTCCCAAGATACTAAGTTATAAGATTTTATTGAGACAATCTCATTGCTTTTTGATATTGTTTATTTTTATGCTTCCTATGATGAAATATTACGATCCATATCTCAATAATATTCATTATTTTACTTATCGTCTATTATTTCATGATATAATCATGTATTGGTACCATTTTCTACTCTTTTCTACATAAGATAGTTAAGAAAGTTTTTTTATGAAAGCCCGAATTTACCCTTTCATTGGTCAAAAATCTATGTTTTCTAAAAAGGGAATCCAAGAATATTATACCATTATCCTATAATATTTAAAAGAACTTTTTACCTTTTTTTTATTTTACCAATATAATAAAGTTAATATTCTTGTCATTTTCCAAAAAGGAACTTTTCTAACCCTTTTTACCGTGCAAGAGGAATATTCTTTTGACCTCATATGACATGTGCGGATTTACCCACCGTCATTTCTTCAAAGTTCACTTTTCATTTTCAAAGGATAAAATTTAAGAAAATGTTTTTAAAATAAATTTTCAATGGAAAGTTTTTTAAAAAAAATTCAATATTCCTTTATAAGTTTTCAAGAAAATGGTTTTCAAAACGTTTTCAACCATGTTTTTTATGTTTTCAAGTACAATAGTTATCCAAACATTTTCTATCTTCCTTTAAAGGGTTTCAAAGTATTTTCCATGAATAAGGTTTTTAAAACGTTTTAATGATTTTTTTTAAGTTTTCAAGGATTTTTTTTAATATTACATCATATTTTCAAGGTATTTTCTAAGAAAATAATTTTCAAATGGTTTTATGTATTAAAAATCATTTTTTAAACCAAAAAGGATATTTTCCTCAAGAAACATTTTTAGATGATATTTAAAAAAATCCAATCTAAGATGACATCCATTGATGTTAATCATAACTTTATAAGAAATAATCTAAATGAATCATTCATATCCCTTCCCTGAATGTGTTATGATTAATGTCATGGTCTTTATGAAATTATTTTATTTCACGGGATACATGTTTAAGAAAACTTCTTATTTTCATGGGTTATTATTCAATTAAATGGTTATAAAACCTATATCTTTTCCATAGGTGTTGATATGATTAAATGTTAATGATACTCATTTCATTTCATGGGTTATGATTCTATGTTCATAAAACCTATTTATTTTTTTTGGTCATGATATGATGAATGTTTTATTATCTTATGGCGCATGTATGAATTATTTTGTTATAATATGGGTGGGAACTATATCTCCCTCCAATGCATTGGGCAATGATAAGTTTTATATGAGATCAAAGGTTACATGGGTTGTAGCCCAAGCCTGAAAATAAATACAGTGTATGGGTAGTATCCCAATCCCGGAAAGAAAGAGGTTGAATGGGTTGTAATCCAATCCCAAAAATAAAGAGGGTGTTTGGGTTTTAGCCCAAGCCTAAAAGAAATATGGTACACTGGTAGTAACCTAATCCTGAAAACAAGAAGGTACATGGGTTGTAGCCCAATCCTAAAAGAGATAGTGTATGCGGGTTATAGCCCAAGCTTAAAAACAAGAAGGTACATGGGTTGTAGCCCAAGCCAAATAGAAATTGGGTACACATGTTTCTATCCAAGCCTGAAGTAGGTACATGGGTTCTTACCCAAGTCTAACATGTTATAAATGTCTTGGTAGGTATCCCTGACATAAAAGTTTCTATTCTTATATGTATGCCACAAATCCTATGTCTTGTTCCTTAGTTATGATTTCATGGCTAATGATGTTTATTTCCTTATGATTCTTGTCTTATTAACTTCCAAGATTTATCCCATAACTCATGTTTGTGACCTTTGATATGCAGGGTATGATCTCCTAATGTTACAATTGCATTATCATACCCTTATGACCATGTTTATGCTTACATGTCTCCCCTATTTACCCTTACTAAGCATTTGATTTCACCTCTTTATTATGTTTCATTTCTCAAGGTTATAAAGAAAGGTTTTAGGTAGAAGTGATAATGGTGTATATACTTATAGGATATGTTGAATATCTTTCACCAAGATATAAGATCTTGTTTCCATGTTTCCAAAGACACTATACTCCTACGGTCCTCGGGCATGTATTTTTGCAATGTAATAAATTTTAATCTAAAATTATGTAATATCCATGTATGTTAATCATGGGTCTCTGTAGTTGTTATCAAAGGAAAGTTTTAGTAAACCTTTGGAAACTAGGATGATAAAACCTTAGTTAGATTCCTAGGTTTATTTTTAAGGATTTTTCTAGGGATGTATCTATGGATAATTATAAGGATGAGTTAACGTTTTGGAAAACGTACTGGAATTTCGGTAAATGATAGAATGAGTGGTTTCCTAGAAATAAATCCCTATCTGGATACTACAAGTGTATGTGGCTCTAGAACATATTTACCTAGGGGTAACAACTCTGAAATTATGTTCTGGGCTTGACTCGGGGTAATCTGGTACATGACAATGGACCTTGCTGCACACCTAGTTTGATACTCCCTAGGGATATTCTTTGGGAATTCAAAAAAACATCATGAACCCTTATGAAGTATTAAAATATAAGTTTTCTGTGAATAACCTATTATTAACCTTGGGTTTCATAGATTATGGGAGGTTACATGATTTAGATATCCAATAAGTAATTCTTTTCAAGACTATGTGGTTTTCTGCTATGATAATTAATGCTCAAACTATGCTTCTGGTTTTAGTAAATGGTGGGAACCGGAAGGAACTAGATTAATGTTGAATGTGATGGATGATTTGCTGATGGGAAGTCATGTGGTATGATCACTAGAGTGAAAATTTTGTGGTCATGCCTAATTAGTTTTCATGGATCATGATTAACAATGTTTACCATAACCAACTCTCAGACTCACCAAGGAAGAGAAAGAAGGAGTTCGCTGAGAGTTTAGGTAATGGAGACAATATAGGAAAGAGGTTTTTTTCCTTTATGTAAAGAATGTGGAAATAATCACCGAAGTAAATTTCTTAGAGGAACAATAATATGGTTTGACTATGGAAAAGGACAAAAATCAAGTGACTACAAGGAAAAAATGAAGTGTCCGATTAATTAAACGAAAGGGAATATTGGTCCTACTAAGGTATTATCACTTGACGAATGCTTTATATGTGAAAATTATGGGAATTATGAAAATATATGTCCTATGTAGAAAGCTCGTGTAGAGAATAAAAAAGGTGGTACAAGTGATGGTTTTTCTACTGATAATGAAGAGACTACAAATGACATGTGAAAGGTATGAGATGTTCTCCCAATATTGTTTACATTAATCATAAGAAGCATGATTTGTTTGAGTTTGAGGAACCTTAATAAATGGTTTATTTTTTGTATTCTATGAAAGTGGTATTATGGAATACATGGATGAATATTGAGTAAATGTTTAAGAATAATGTTGGATTAATGAAGTATTTTGGAATTTAATTATTATGTTATATAAATCGGGTGATGTGTATGTATTTTTAGTATATGTTTTCACTATGGATTGAAAAGGACATGTTAAATGGTGATGAAGAATTGGAAAAGATATTTCATGTAAGACTGATATTTTGATTAAGGGAAGATAACCCTTAATTAATTTATGTCTTTGAGATAATGATGATTGGATAAAGATATATCGGTTATAAATAAGTAAATTGTACGGTACAGATTAATTTGGTTTTGTTTATTAAAAAAGTGATCTATTCTATCAAAGATGAAGTTTACAACTTCTTGGATTTAAAGGATATATCTAGTAATAATTGGAATAAGGAATAATGAATGATTTCCAAAAGGATTTATGTTAATTAAGTTTGTTTCCATGTTTCAAGGGAATATACGATGAAGGTATTCACATGTTTGGAATGCGAAAACAAAGATCTACCTTGTGTTATATGGGGGATAAATGTTAATCTAATTTTGTGACTTATTTTCAATGTTTTGGATTTTCATCTTTTAGAAGGGTAATATGGTTAACCATTTATAGAAAAATTATTTACATGAGGATTTATGCATATTGGATATCTTGTTATAAAAATGTGGTGTTAATGATAACAGATGATAGATGGGATGGCATATCATGGATCTCATGGTCTGTTAGTACTTCAGAAATTAAAAAAAATCTCATTCCTTTCATAGGGTAAGATATGGTGTGGAAATCTATCAAATCCTAACCAAAGGTTGGGATTGTGCATGATAAATATAATCACATAAAGTAAGTATATTTCCATATATTCTTGGTCAATAAAAAATAATTACTCAATGATAGGATAATGATAATAAAAAATGTGTTTTTATAATACCTTAAATTATGTTGAACCAATGGCTTATGGAATGATCATAGATTTATGACACAGATGCCCTTAAGTTTCCTTTAATCATTCACTTGTTTGTGATTTATGACTGCAATCACTCCCTATAAATATTTACTCATTTCCTCCATGTCTAATATTTACTCTCAATATATGTTATCCTATGTGGAAACCTAGTTATAGGTTACTTTGGGTAATCGTTATGATTAAAATTTCCCTTTTTAATGGAAGTATTAGTATCCGTTTTTATAATGTGGGTTTTTATTAATGAAAATTATAAGTATTAAACCTTTGATAACTGAGATGAATTTTGAGGGTGAAATTCATTTTAAGTGGGGTAGAATGTAACACCCTGAGATTTTGTGAAATATTTTTTTTTAATTAATTTATCTTTTTGAAATTTTTCATCTCACATGACACTGAAAATTTTTCTTTATATATATATATATATTAAAACATTAAGTCGAACATTCCTTTCACAAGAAATACTGACTTGGATTGCGCTACACACAATACCGACTTTGGTTGCGCTACACACAATACTGTCTTGGCTTGCACTACAAGAAATATTGGCTTAGATTTTACTACATGAAAAATAGGATTGGATTTCACTAACCACAACACCGAATTGGAATATGTTACATGAAACATTGGCTTCACACAAGACTTGGCGTACAATGCACGCAACACTGAGTTTCTATGAAATATATTTACATATAAATATATATAATTTAAATGACATAATTATAAACTAATAATGAAAGTAATTTTAGACACATTTATAAATTTAATTATATAAAATAAACTTCATTTTTCAATTCCTAATTTTGGAATTACCCTAGTGTTAATTTTTGGGAATTTTCTGAGAAACTTCATTTTTTATGAATGGGGAAAAATATTTCTTTTCAGTTAAAAATTTCCTTTTGTATAATTAACCATTAATGATAAATGATATTTCAAATATGGTTTAAGGTTACAATATATAAATATTGCATCTATTAATTAAATTTAATTTATTAGAATCAATTTCACTTTGAAACTTAATGTAAAATCTTAACAAACATTTTGAACTTTTTATTACTTTAACCCCACATTATTTCATCTCGTCAGTAGGATTAACACTAATCTTAATTTTTCTTATTATATGAATTTAATTTAAAAAATATTACATAAAACATTTTATTCAGTCTAATAGTTATATTCTAATAATACCATTTTAAGTTTTCACCAAAATGATTAGTAAAGGTGATTAAAATTAATCAAATAGTTAAGACCAAGTTGAGCTTAATTAGGGACTAAACATTAAAGTTAAGGGCCCAAACGACCTAGAAACATGTTAAAAACCCATTAAATGTCCATATTTCGGTAATAAACCTTCTATTATTGATTTATTTTGGTTTGGTAAGACTTTTTTATGTATGAAAACGTGCACACCAAACTTGTTTCTAAAATTCTCAAGTGAGTCCTTTCCCTTCCCTATAAAAGGCCACTACCTCTAAAAATTCCTCACATCTCTAAAACATTTTAAGTTCATCCAATATCTTGATAATTAGCATCCCAAAAATCCTCCCTTCGACCTTGAATATTCCCTTTGGGTATAAGGCTTCTCAAGGAATCCTTTTGGAATAAATCGAAAGGAGTTACCTGATTAACAGGTAACGTCTAATCTCAAGCTCCTTCCATTTAGTTTCCTTATCAACCCCATACAAAATCATTATTTCATTATTTTGTGAAAAAAACTAGTATCCTATATATACAAGTATTTTTTATGCAAAGTTTCCGACCTACACTTATACACACCTCCATCTAATGGATGTTGAATATGTTGTTTCTATGTATGGTGAAATAATACCTCACGAAATGATGATTGTTCATTTCTCCTTTACCACCAATCATGGTGTCCATTATGATGGAAAATATATTTATATTTGTCATATAATATATTTAATTATTATTTAATATTATTTATTCCCTTTAAAAAACACATCTCTTTACTTTCCATTTTGTGTTAATACGATATTCTCGTTTGAGGAAGTGTGGACAACCGCCCCCTCAAAGTGATGTGATTCGTTCACACAACACATGGAATGTATTAAGGATGGTTTTAATGAAATTATTTGATATATATGATATATTAATTGTATTTTAATAATTATATATATATATATACATATTTATATATATATTTCATTTATATACTTTCTTTCAATACAATAATAAAGACGGAAATAACTTTCATGCATACGTACAGATTATTGTCTCCATGAACAGTGTATTCCATTTCATACTCCTATATTTTATAGATTATTATAATAAAAATATAATTTATATAAATTATATTTATATCATGGTTTACATTCTAGAATCATGACATATGTATAAGGACCAATTATTTAACAAATTAAGACACATGCGACGAACAAAGTGAATATTACCCGAAGTGAAACCATAACATTGGATCCTTAAAAAGTGGATAATATAAGGCTAAAAAATATAATTTATGGTAATAGATATAATAATATGATTCTATAAAATATTTTTATGAAACTAATATTTATTATACATGAATATTGTACGAGTACGAAGAGACGCAAGACACAAGGTAAAGGGATATCATCTCACTTTTAATTTTGGTGAGATAAATGTTATGTTCACCACTCTTTCCTTGTGTGTGGTATATGTACTGAAAATGATTTTATTATATGTATATTTAAATTAAATTTATTGGTATTTACATTCCCATTTTATGATCCTTATTTCATGAGGTTTAAGTTTCAAAAGTTACTAAATCGGTAATTTTTTTTCTCAATTTGCCTTCTTTGAGAATTATGTTTTGTTATGTACCTAAACTATTTTTTGAGTTGTACATTATTCAATCTCTCAATTTTCCTTATTTTAAAGCATGGTCCCATAATATCAAGTTATAAGAGTTTATTGAAATAATCTCATTGTGTTTTACGATTGTTTATCTTTATGCTTCCTTTAATGAAATCTTATTATCCATATCTCAATAATATTCATGAGTTTCTTTCTATTTTTTCCATGATATAATCATTTATTGGTACCGTTTTCTACTATTTGGTACATAATATAGTTAAGAAAGTTTTTTTAGGAAAGCCTAACTTTACCCTTTTTTTAGGTCGGAAATCTATGTTTTCTAAAAAAGAATTCCTAGAATATTATACCATTATCCTATAAGCTTTAAAAGAAAATTTTACCCTTTTTCTTTTAAAAATATATTCATGTGAATATTATTTTCACTTTCCAAACAATAAATTTTTCTAACCCTTTTTATCATGTAAAAAGGAATGTTCTTTTAACCTCATCTGATATATATGTATTTACCCATCATCATTTATTCAAATCCCCCTTTTCATATTTCAAAGGTTAAACGTTAAGAAACTCTTTTAAAAGATATTATAAAAGAAAAGTGTTTTCAAAATGTTTTCAAGATTATTTTATATTTTTTCAAGAAAAAATGGTTTTCAAAACGTTTTAATGCTTATTTTATAAGTTTGTAAGTACAATGGTTTTTAAAACATTTTCAATATCCCTTTAATGGATTTAAAAGTTTTTTAAAGGAATAAGGTTTTTAAAATATTTTGAATATTATTTTAAAAAATTTCAAATAAAATGGTTTTAAAAATTATTTCATTAGTTTCAAGGTATTTTACAAGAAAATAATTTTCAAATGGTTTTATGTATTAATTTTTTTTTTCAAACAAGAAAGGATGTTTTCCTCAAGAAACATTTTTAAAGGATATTTCAAAATTATTTCCCATGTAATATGACATCTGTTGATGTTATTCATCCCTTTAAAATAAATGTTCCAATGGCTCTATTCATATCCCTACTATGAATGTTTTATGCTTAATGTCATGGTCTTTTTGAAATTCATTTCTTCCATGGGTTACATGTTTAAGAAACCCGATTCTTTTCACAGGTTATTCTTTGATTAAATGGTTATGAAACCTATATCATTTCCATAGGTTATGATGTGATGAAATGTTAATGATACTCATTTAATTTCATGGGTTATGATTTTATTTTCATAAAACTTATGTATTTTATGGGTCATGATATGATGAATGTTTTATTATCTTGTGGTGAATGTTTGAATGATTTTATTATGAGATAGGTTGGAACTATATCTTCCTTCAATGCATTGGGTAATGATAAGTTTTATAAGATCTCAAAGGGTACACAGTTTGTATCCCAAGCGCAAATATTAAGTGGGTTTATGGGTAATAGCCCAAACCCAAAAAGAAAGAGGGTGTAGGGGTTGTAGCCCAATCCCAAAAAGAAAGAGGGTGTACAGATTATAGCCCTAGCCAAAATGAAAGATGGTAAAAGATTAATAGCTCAATCTCGAAAAAAAGGTACATGGGTTATAGCCCAAGTCTAAATGAAAAATGGTACACTGGTTGTATCCCAAGTTGGAAAATAATAAGGTACATGGGTTGTATCCTAATCCTAAAAGAATTTTTCTACATGGGTCATTATTCAAATCCCTAAGTAGGTACATGGGTCGTAACCCAATCCTAGCATGTTATAAAGGTCTTGGTAGGTATCCCTGACATAAAAGTTTCTATTCTTATATGTATGCCACAAATCCTATGTCTTATTCCGTAGTTATGATGCCATGGCTCATGATGTGTATTTCCTTGTGATTCATGTCTTATGAAATGCCAATATTTATCCCATAACTAATGTTTGTGACCTTTGATATGCAGGTTATGATCTCCTGATGTTACAATCCTATTATCATACAACTATTTCCATGTTTATGCATACATGTCTCCATTGTTTACCATTACTGAGCATCTGGGTTCACATCATTCTTATGTTTCTTTTCTCCAGGTTATGAATAAAGGTTTTATGTAGATGTGTTAATGGTGTATATATTTATGGGAGATTTTGATGATATTTCACTAGGATAGAAGATTTTATTTCCATGTTTCCAAAGACACTAAACTATTATGGTCCTCGGTCATGTATTTTGTAAATATACTAGATATTCATCTAAAATGATGTAATATACATGTATGTTATTCCTAGGTCACTATAGACTCCCCTGATTTGCATGAATCTATTGATGTGGTCACTCTCACCCAGAATCACCACATCCACTGCCTTTGCTGCCACTGCTAGTAGAATTACAGCTACCCACCTGATATGGTGTGAAATATCCACTTCCCGCAACATGATTCTTCTTAGGTGTAATATCGTTGACTATCTTCTATGGGTTCCTAGAGAACCTCTATATATGTCCCATATTGTCATAGATTCGGTACACTACTAGTGGTTTGGTGCAATTATTCCGAAAATACCCTGACCTACTACACTGGTGGAAAACCACCTAGGTAAGGTCTTTCATAAAAAACCCTTACCATGGATAATATTTCTTCCAATTATCTAGGAGAAAGTTTCATAATGACATTTCCTACTATAAGAATACTTACCTCTAGAACATCCAATAGAAATCATATATCTTCCACTGGAAGCCTCCCTCAGGTTCCCCTCATAAATGAGGTCCATATTTACCACTTCTGAAAATGTATTCAGCCTAAAGATATTCACCTAGAACTTATTTTAAAACTTAATTTCATACTAAAATATTTTCCTTGAAGAAGACACATATGTTTCCAATGCTAGAGAAAATGATGAAAAACTATAAAGCATCCAACATAGTCAATCAAAAACATATTTCAATGAGTTGACTACATGAACTAAACTGCTCTCTCCGACCCTAGCATCTCTGGGTAAAAGTACTCAAAGAACTTCTCCTGAAATTCATTCAATTCCATATCTTCAACCCATCCATCCCGAGTCTAGATGTCCAACCAAGTTTTCTCTTGACCATTCAACATATAAGTGGCCAACTTGACTCTTTTCACAACAGGATTCTCCATGTGGTCAAGCATAGTATAATAGATTCAATCCAGAACTCAGATCACTTAGGTCCACCCTCTCTAGTAAAAGTCAGAGGGTTATGAAACTAAAACTACCTCATCATATCTGACATGATTTTCACAACCCACCCTGGTTATTTTCCATCAATTGTATGAAACAAGTGAAGTTCTCTCAGAACAGCTCTCCGGCTTACTCCCCTGGCACCATTGGGGCCTCAGGATCCACCAATGGAGGATCATCCATAGCCCTGTCCTCCATTCGTCCTCTCAAAAAGCGTCATCATGGATGCATATATCTACAAATAAAAACGCACATATTAGTACTTATAACACAAATTTATCACATTAATGTTAGAGGAAAACCAAAACATGACACAAAAATTATTTTCCCCATGCCTCACTATGTCGCCGAAACCAAGGCACTATTACTACCCTTAACCATCCTACCACTAGGTCTGGGTTAACAAGAGTAAACACCTTCTCATTAATTAATTTTGTCATTTAGACATTCATTTATTTTTATTTTTGTCATTTTATTATTCTATAATTCATATTAGGAAACATTTTTAAATAAACATCATAATCAGGGAAAAATAGTATATGTTCAATAACTTACCCGAAACTCATTTTTGTATGTGTGCCTAAAATGATGCATGTCACAAAATAATCTTGAGTGCCTAGAATGATGCATGAAAACTCAACTCCCGTGCCATTTTAGGCCATTAGTCAATTCCCAAAAATCTCAACCATAATTATCACAAAATAAAACAAATGTGTCACCCAAGTTGAAATCACATTCAAGTGTAATAAAAAATAGTAATAACAACAATCCCACCCTAAGTACTTGGGTTTTCCTCCATACATGGGTTTGTAACTCCCATGAATGATCTCATTACCAAGCCCCTAACTCTTCCTAGTATAATGTCTACCTTTCTCAAATGGTAATACAAAATAAAAAGATAACAAATCCTAACTCTGATAGCACTTTGTAACATCCTGACCAAGGTGCCACACATCAGTGCCCCGAGCCGAACCACCAAATGACCTAAGCCAAAGGTTGTTGACTAGAATTGAGGGTCCAGTTAGTCAGTCATGGGGAGATTATACCCTCTTTTATTAGAGTAAGACACTAGCGGAAATAAATATACAACAGTGGAATCATATATAATCATAAATAGTACCAATATCTCCTCATAAACAAAGTTGGAAATAAAATATCCAACAGAAGAAGAAAACATTCCATGTTAATGTATTTCTCAAGTGTCAAAAATGAAAACTAAAAAATAGAAACCCCAAAGACTCCTAAGAGGGTCCTAAACCACATCTGACTCCCTCAAACATCACTACTATAAAACCTTAATTTAATAGTACTAGTATTTATCAACACTACAAAAAAATGTTGTCAAATGACATATTAATCAGCACTAAGAAAAGTTCAAATAAATTTTATCTTTTATCATCACTTTTTTTGTACTCATAAAGGGTTTCCTTTATCAGTGCATTATTTTTAGTATTAATAAAGGGTAACATTTATCATCACCTTATTTTTAGAGTTGATAAATATTTATTTCATCAGCGCTTTTTTAGAACTGATAAAGGTCCAAATAAATAAAATGAAATCATTAAATAAATTAAAAATAATAAATTATTTTATTAAAAAAATATTACAAATTTTATCAATTAAATAATTGTTGATAAAAATGAATAAATTGATTATACATTATTAAATATTAAACATTTTATTAATAATATAATTATGATAATTAATGTTATTAAATTGTATATATTAAATACATAGATATATATTCATATATATAAATATGATTCATATATTCCAAAATATGTATGCGCTTTACATTAAATAGTAATATATTTATTAAATAATGGTTTGAAATTAAAAATTAATATGAATTAAAAATATTGACAAATTGCATAGCACTCGATATATAATTGAATGTCGTTTGATTTTTCAGTTTAACATAGATCACATCTATGTTACATTGATTTCACATATAAATAATTAATGTATTTTTATATACAATGCACACACAAAAAACTTATCCATTTTTTCAATATTTCTAAAGTGTAATTATCCTTAATTTATTCAATTTCACTCATATTTAACATATATTCTTCCAATTAAAATAATATATTCATTAAAAATGTGACAAATAAATTTGTACAAAATTTTTTATAAATAAGTATATTTATAAATGTACATTTAAAATATTTATAAAATTATATATTTATAATTATAAATAAATAAATATTTTTTAAATGTATTTATATAATTATAAATAAATAATTATATATATTTAAATAATTATTAAATTCATAATAAAGTTTCATAAATAATGAATATATTTACTATATTTATATTTATATATATTTATTAAATATATATATGTGTATAATTATATAAATATATATAATGATATAAATATTATTTTTAAGACATATTTCTATAATTATAAATAAATAATTATAAATAAATAATTAAAAACCTATAATAAAAATATTTAAAAATTAATATACCTACTATATATATATATATATTTATCAAGTATATATAAATATTTACAATTTTTTTATTTATAATTATAATTATAAATCCTTTAATAGCGCTTAAGTAATAAGGACTGAAAAAGAATCTTCGTCAACATTTTTTATGTGCTGATAAAAATGAGGCTTTATTAGTGCTAAACAAAGCACTGATAAAATGAACATTTTTTAGTGCTATAAGTTTAGTGTTGATAAAATTTTCGTGATCTAATTAAAAAACCTTACCATTTGTGAACCCGTCATGATATCAAAAGCTTTCCACTGAAGCCACCCACTACTGGTGCTCCTACCTGGTGAATCGAAGCTCAAATCACACCACTCGACTGCCTCCAATTGCAAAAACATATCATCTGACATTGAGTGTTCGATTTCAATTAGGGTTTTTGAAGAGGGTCTCATGTTTTCTTTAACCTAGCGAGGTAGTCCTTCTGATTTTCTTTATGTATTTTTGTTTTTTTATTTCTTATTCAATAATGTCATTATTTTTGGTTCGTTGATAGTATACTAGTGGGGTATGACTTTTTATTTTCTCAGTTTCCCATTTTGATTCAACTCTTGATCGCTCATGGACAATTTATTGTTTCTGGACTCGATGGTGACACATGGAATCATGTAGATTTTAGTTGGTTGTTTTAATTTTTTTATATTTCCCAAATTGATCTCCCAAAGTTATCATACATTTTTTTCATTCTTTATTTTATCTATGTATTCCATACATGAGAAATTTTAGAAATTTAAACTAGGGATTTTGTGTGTGAGGGGGGTTGAAGGTGGGTTAAAGGATTTCTTTTATATTATACTACATCATATATTATTTTTTTACTTATCTGGGTTGGTATAATAATCCAATGTATGGATGCATCATGGATGTTTTTATTTAAATTTTATTTATAATGGTTTTATTTTTATTTGGGCCAAATTATTTTTAATGTGTTGTCTTTCATGCCCTGGTGCTTGTTGCTAGTTTGAGGGGGATCGATAATTTCCCTTTTACACTATCATGATATAGATTGACATTCCACCCGCAACATTTGAAAATTTTATTCAATTTTAAAAGGTTGTCAATATGGGTTTACAATATTCCTTTTAAAATCTATAAAACCCTTCCCACGCATACATAGATTGGGAAATAAATATCTCATGAATTCCATGAGTCGCCTATAAATGAGGGAAAATTTCAACTCACTAATTATCAACATTTAAAGATATGTCATTATTAATGTAGAAATTTATTATCATTGTTCATCTATTGAACCTATAAATATTTTGTCATACACATTGATAAACACTTCCAATCTATCCATTATACTATTTTTTATATAATGATTATGATCAAATCCTCATTTTTTAAATTAAAGTTTCTTCAATAATTAATCTAACCTTCAATACCAATCTCTCAGTTCTTTTCCCAATTCACACATCACCGTTTTTAATTTACAAACATTACTATCATATTAAATAATGATAAAACTATCTATTTGTTTGATGTAATTCCTATTCATGTAATCCATTAGTGTCACGACCCCCTCCCCACATAGTGTACCCCTCCTGGGCCAGCAATGTGAGAAGAGAGATAATGACCCCCAAGTCCCGCCTCCAGTAGGCCCCGGGTTGGCGACTAGCACCGAGGGTATAATAAACATACAAATGGGAGGCATTACCCTCTAAGAGAACACATGCAGAAGAGAGAGATAGAATATAATCCAATCAACTCCAACTCAGAACTGAAATATAAAAGAAATCCAAGTACATATATAAAGTGTCATGCAAAAGTACTACAACTGAAAGGGGAAACTAAAAGTACCCAAACGAATGTAAAACGACAGCGACCACAAGCCCGAACAACTCCTCCTCCAACCACAAGCTAGTAGTAACCAGCTTGATCTCCAACCTGCACCAAGTGACCTGAAAAATAGTTTATATATACATAGGGTGAGTATAACAGTATACTCAGTAGGATCCTCCCCAAGCCTCTCGTGCAAAAGTAAAGAAAGCATGCTAAAGCCCAATGAACAACAAGTGAAACTAACTCGTCACATAAACAAGTATACTAAGTTCCCAACCTCACCATGGATACTCTCACCAAGTAACACATACAAGAATATAGCATATAGTAAAGAATATCAAGGGTACCCCACTACTACTTCCCCACTGGTTTTCCGCTTTTCCCCAATGACATACGTCCTGTGCATCTCTCTCCAAAGGCTTTCCCGCAGACACCTGGGCTAAGCTCCACAATCTGCACCTCGTGCACCACAAAGGCTTTCCCGCAGACACCTGGGCGAAGCACCACACCATCCTCACAACCAACAGTTACCAGGTATGTTCCTAGAGCCACCACATCCCGCATAACGTGTATCATACATCAGGTATTATACCTCAAGCCATTATAGCCCATACACCGAATAGGGATCCTCAAGCCACCACTGCCTATACACGTTACACCTATAGTAGTCCATAGGATACTATATCCAGAATATATGTGTGTGAAATAACAACAAGCCATTACAGCCCTCTACACACATATATGGGTAAAACTAACCAGTGTGCCTACCAGCACAAAGATCTACCAAGAGAAGTGAGCGGGGTCAAATGGGGTAGTCAGCCATTCAACCTCCCATCAGAATGTTGGGGAAAACACCCCCCAGGGCTCAGAATCCCTAGGGTGTCAGTTGCCCTTACCAACAGGGTTGAGTAGCGCGCAGAAACACAAAAAGTACCGAATATATATATAACTCACATCCACACTATGTGCATTACCTAGTCCTAGATACAACTGCAGCTAACGTCTCTCAGACTCCAGGCTGCTACTTCTAAGACTAGGTATCCTATAAGCACACAAAAATTTGAAGAGCTTTACTAGATTACTCCATTCTCATTTTATCAGTTCCACTGTACATTAATTAATTCTTTAAACATTAATTAAGCATGAACAGTTCCACATTAAACTGAATTGGCATCACATTCAAAATCAACTGCTCCTTTTTAAGATTCACATCACCTTTTAAATTCTAGTATCTCCATCCCCATGAATTTTCATCATTTAATCAAAAATTCATTACATAATTACTTTTCCATATTCCCAAGCATTCTATAAAAACATCCTATGCTTCTAAACACAAAGGAGGCTCAACACAGTGAGTAGATATACTACCAGTCGAGTCTTTGCCACCTATAGAAAGAGCATAGACCCATTCTCCCTCGAGAGGCTAAACACGAAAAGCACGTGGAATACCCCGTGAGTCTTCGCCTCCTTCGGAAGAAGGGTAGAAAGACTAGCTTCCTTGAGTAGTGGGGAAAAGCAAAGCAGATTAACATTCAAAGAAAACCACAAGCATCCAGCAACAACATACATCCCATTCCATCACCCCTGGTGTCCTCCCCAACACCCACATGCATAAACTGATGCATCTCGCCACTCTAGGCGTCATCTTCTGCCACAACCACAAGGCCTCCATGCCTCCACATATCACAACAGCCACACAGGCTCACATCACAGCACAAACAGCAAGAAAACAACAGTCACAACCATGGGCTCTTGACCCTTTTACAAACAAGAGGGTAACTCAAAACCCTTTTAGAAATTCCACACAATCTGTTCTTTAATCCATATTGAATTAGAATATTTGTTATGTAGGTTCCAATTACAGTATAACTAATCAGTAAGCTATCACAATTAAATAACCATGCTTACTTCCCTAATTTGATTATCCTCAAATTAGAACAACTACAACAACGGCAAAAACCAGATTAATTTACATGCCTCTTTATCTTTAGCCAATTAATTAACAATTAATTATGGATTTATGTTCATCATCAATTTCTATCATGAACGAACAAAAAATCAAAGAAATCATAGATATCACTCTATCTAGAAAAACATGAGGCAAACCATTATCACGGTATAAAGCAACAACATGCGATCAACCAATTCTTTTAATCCGATTCAAGTATTTAATTAGGTCAATTTCATTGTGATCCAAAGGACTAAATCATGCTAATTCTACGATTGCACAAATAAAATTAGAGAAGCCATGAATCCCCTACCTGGAAGAGTTATTGACATCCTTTATCCACACAACGGGTCACAATCCTCCTCTCGCGACAACTGCATCCACCCAGAGATGCCACGATACGACAGCACCAACCAAACCCCAAGAAAAACCCATTATAAGCATGGAGATTACATGCTATAATATGGAAGGGAGAAGCAAGAGAAGATGATCCCCAAAGGAATGACGATAAAACATACCTTATTGGGAAGATTGACCGACACAGTTCGGTTGCATCCAAAACAGAGAAGAACCAATCCTAGGAGTAAAGATTGATTGTGCGACTCCTACGGGAATGATTGAAAGGTTCTAGCGTCTCTTAGCTGAGAAGAAAGGGAAAGAACAAGGGAGAATGATATATCGTCCCTTTTTGAAGATTTAACGAGGTGAAGGTTTAAGATCCAGTTAATTCTCCATTAAAAACGGATCGCATTAACCCATGCGGTTTGACCAAGTAAATATATCCCGGCCTTAAGAATAATTAATATTGGATTTATGACATTTGAAACAGCCTTAAGAGCCCTTAAAATAAGGCTTTAAATGTATTTTACATCAAAGGAAACATCAAAAGGGGAAAAACTGTAGGCCGTTACTGTACATGAAACCGATCTGTGAAACCGATATGTTAAACCGATCTATCAGACCGATCTGTGAGACCGATCTGTCAGACTGATCTGTGACACCGATCTATGAGACCGATCTGTGACACCGATCTATCAGACCGATCTGTGAAACCGATCTGTCAGACCGATCTGTGAAACCGATCTGTGAGACCGATCTGTGAAACCGATCTGTGAGACGGATCTGTGAAACCGATCTGTGAGACCGATATGTGAGACCGATCTATGAGACTTATCTCTGAAACCAATCTGTCAAACTGATCTGTGAGACCGATGTTAGACCAATCTGTGAGACCGATCTGTGAGACTGATCTGTGACACTGATCTGTCAGACCGATCTGTGAGACTGATCTGTGAGACCGATCTGCGAGACCGATCTGTGACACCGATCTGTGAGACCGATCTGTGAAACCGATCTGTCAGACCGATCTGTGAGACCGATCTGTCAGACCGATCTGTGAGACCGATCTGTGACACCGATTTGTGAGACCGATCTGTGAGACCGATCTACGAGACTGATATGTGACACCGATCTGTGAGACCGATCTGTGAGACCGCTCTGTCAGACCGATCTGTGAGACCGCTCTGTCAGACCGATCTGTGAGACCGATCTGTGAGACCGATCTGTGAAACCAATCTGTCAGACCGATCTGTGAGACCGATCTGTCAGACTGATCTGTGAGACCGATCCGTGAGACCGATCTGTTACTGTTCATAAAACTGTAAACACTGTTCACAGAACTGAAAAAATTGGCAAAGTGTTGGGGATAAGTCCCCTTGACCTCCCGGAACACCTCCAACACCAAAATTTCACAAGGTAATGGACCGGAGAGGTCCGGGCCATTACATTAGATACCTCTCAAACCATTCTCATCCTCGAGAATTAAAACCCAACCCAGAAGAAAAGAGGGGTCCGAACAACCACCGCATAAGATACCTCTCAGGGGAAAACCACCATGAGTTGTCCGAAAGCTGGAACAAAACTACGACATCCGAGATTATGGTAACAAACAATCCATATCCAAACAATTCAATAATAACATCACATAAAAGGTACATAAATAAAACATCAAGTGTCTAACCATAAAGGAAACATCATTACATGAAAGGAGTTAAACATTAAACAACTCTGGGTACTGGGCATGTATCTGTGACTCACGATCCCATGTACTCTCCTCCATGCTACCTTGTCGCCACAAGACACGAACTAAGGGGATAGAACGCCCACGCAACACCTTCTCCTTGTGGTCTTGGATCTCCACAGGTCACTCCTCGAAGGTTGCATCATCATCAATATCTATCTCTCCCCAATTGATAACATGAGATTCATCATGAAGATAACGAAGGAGTTGTGATAAATGGAAAACATCATGTATCCCACTCATCTGAGGTGGAAGTGCTACTCGATACACCACAGCTCCAACACGAGCTAACACCTCAAAAGGCCCAACAAACCGGGGAGAAAGCTTACTTCCACGACCAAACCTTCGTTGCCCACGACGGGGAGTCACCTTCAGAAACACATGATCCCCAAAATTAAACTCTAAGGGTCTCCTTCTTTGATCATCATATGATTTCTGACGATCCTGTGCTATCTTCATCCTCTCACGAATCACTTGAACCATCTCTGTTGTATTCTGCACTAGTTCTGGTCCGAGAATTTCTGACTCTCCGACCCCAGTCCAGCACAACGGAGAACAACATGGCTAGCCATACAAGGATTCAAATGGTGACATACCAATGGTAGAGTGAAAACTATTATTGTAAGCGAACTCTACCAAGGGTAAGGGCTTCATCCAGGAACCTCCAAAATCAAGAACACAAGAGAGAAACATGTCTTCAAGAGTCTAGATGGTTCGCTCTATCTGACCATCTGTTTGAGGATGAAAAGCAGTGCTAAGGCACAGTTGAGAGCCAAAATCATGCTGGAGACCTCTCCACACCCTGGAGGTAAAATGGGAATGTCGATCAGAAATGATCGTCCTAGTTACTCCATGAAGTCTCACCACCTCCTCTAGATACTTCCTCGACAAAACTTCCACTGAGCTTGACTCCTTGATCGCTATGAAGTGGGCCGACTTTGTTAAACGATCCAATACCACCCATATAGCATCATGTCTTCCCGGAGCTCGAGGTAAACCTGTAACAAAGTCCATTGAGATGTCATCCCACTTCCACTGAGGAATCTATAATTGCTGGAGAAGACCACCAGGAACACGATGTCCAGCCTTCACCTTCTGGCAGACTAAACATCGAGACACACACTCTGCAACCGCACGCTTCATCCCCAGCCACCAAAACTGACTCCTCAAGGATTGGTACATCTTTGTCACATAGGGATGTACTTCCAAGGGTGAACTATGGAACTCTCGGAGAACCATCTCACGCATTGCCAAGGGAACAAAAAGCCTGCCATGATACAACACTCGGTGTTGTTCATCCTCCGACCAACCATCAGGGTCCTCACCACAAATAACTCTGTCTCTCCAAACTTCCACCTCTAGATCACCCAACTGAGACTCTTCCACATTCTGCATCAGGGATGACTGCACCATTATCTGGAAAAGATAACCTCTACCCCCAACTTCTCCCATATCAAGATGCAAAGATGATAGCTCTTCCATCACTCTCCAGAAATCACCAGATTCACGTAAAAAATCATTACGTGACTTTTGGCTTAGTGCATCAGCTACAACATTCCCTTTTCCTAGTGTATACGATATTTCAAAGTCGTATTCCTGCAAGAACTCCATCCACCGACGCTGCCTCAAGTTCAAGTCACGTTGCGAGAAAACATACCTCAAACTATTATGATCGGTGAAAACCACAAAGTGCTCACCAATGAGGTAATGTCTCCACAACTTCAGAGCAAACACCACGGCTGCCAACTCAAGATCATGGGTGGCATAGTTTCATTCATGGGGACGCAACTGCCAAGACCCATAAGAAACAACTGACCTCTGCTGCATGAGAACACAGCCTAGCCCCAGATGTGAAGAATCATAGAAAACATCAAACTGGACTCCCTCCGCTGGAAGACAAAGGACTGGAGCACTTACCAAATTCTCCTTTAGATACTCGAAAGCTGCCTGAAACTGATCAGTCCATATGAACGCTTGATCCTTCCTGGTCAAAGATATCAGAGGATTCGCAACTCGGGAAAAATTGGCTACAAACCTCCTATAATATCCTGCAAGACCAAGGAAACTTTGCACCTCTGACATGGTCTTGGGGTATTCCCAAGACACCACTACTTCTATCTTTGACGAATCCACAGCTACTCCCTGTTGGGACACAACATGCCCCAAGAAACGAACTTCTCGAGCCCAAAACTCACACTTGGACAACTTCCCAAACAACTGATGTTGGTGAAGAACTCCCAAAATGGCTTGTAGATGCTCTGCATGATTTTCTTCAGATGTGGAGTACACAAGGATGTCATTGATGAAAACCACAACAAACTTGTCCAGAAATTCACGGAACACAGCATTAATCAACCCCATGAAAACAGCTGGAGCATTCATCACGCCGAATGGCATTACAACAAACTCATAATGCCCATGAAGACAACGGAAAGCAGTATTCAGGATATCCTCATCCTTTACATGCATATGATGATATCCTGACCGCAATTCAATCTTTGAGAACCAACTTGCACCCTTCAGTTGATTGAATGGGTCATCAATCCACGGGAGAGGATAGCGGTTCTTTATTGTCACTTTGTTTAATCGACGCACAACCGCAAACTTCCATTAGCTTTTTTCACAAACAAAACTAGTGCACCCCATGGTGACACACTTGGCCGAACAAAACCGCACTGCACCAGACCATCAAGCTGTATACGTAGCTCTCATAACTCATAAGGGTCCATCCTATACAGAGACATAGAGATAGGAGATGCTCATGGCTGTAGCTCGATCCCAAACTCAATCTCTCGTCGAGGGGGTAAGGATACAACCTATTCTGGAAAGACATCAGGGTACTCCTCTACGACCCTAGGAAATGCCAACTGTTGAACCTCTGAAGAACTCAGCATCATCCCATCCATCATGGATGATAAGGATGGAACTCATCTATGACTCATCCGAGGATCTCTCTCACCAACAAATGCCACTTTCTCTCCATCTGCATCAAAGAAAACGACCTTATTTCTGTAGCAATCCACAATAGCCTGCACCAAATACAACCAATCCATGCCGAGTATGACATTATATGGTTGTATTCGTAAACATAGGAAATCTCCCCAAGAGCTGTGTTCCCCAACACTAGCTCACAGTCTCTACATACTTCAAACAAGTCGGCTCGACCTCCAACTAGTGTAGTCAACGCCAAGGGCACTGGAAGACTCTCTACTTCAAGTCCCAAAGCATGGACAAGGGTAGGTGATATGAAGGAGTGTGTTGCTCCTGAATCAAACAAGGTATACACCAAGGTAGAAAACAAGCAAAGGGTACCTCGAATGACATCTGGCTCGCCTGGGGATGGCAATGCTAGAGCATGAAGCTAACCACGACCTCCTCCACGGCCTCTCTGACCCTAATGACGACCACCACCACAGCCGCGCTCTACTCTCTGAGGACGGGGAGCGTCATGGGGCTTTCCTCTGCCTACTCCATCTACCCTCAGGTGATCTAAAGCTGGTACAACCTGCTACTGCTGCCTCGACTGGAACTGCCTCAACGGAGGAACCTCGAGCTGAGTGCCCGGTGCACGATGACTGCTCTGAAAAGTCGGGCACTCCCACTGCTGATGACCATGATTACCACAAGAAAAACAAGCGCTTGATCCCTTGGAATAGGCCTGAGAGTTGCTTCCTCCAGAGAAACGAGATGGAAAGGGCTGGGACCTACCCCCAGGTGAACGGAAACTCTTCTGCCCTGAAAACCAGGAACCCTGGACCACATCTCTGCTTCGTGAGAGATCATGATGATTCCCCTCTCGTGACGATCCAGTTCTGGCCAAGGTCCTCTCAACAACCTCTGCCCTCACCAGCACCTCGAGATATGTCTTCAGCATAAATGGGGTGACCTGGCACTGGATCTCTGGACGCAAAGCCTCCTCGAAATGCCTCGCCCTAACATCCTCATCTGGTAACAGGTCTGAAGCATATCGTAGAAGGTTCCTGAAACGAATTCCAAACTCTCGAACACTGGATCTCCCCCGTCGAAGGGTAAGAAGCTCCTGGAGACTAGATGCCTTCGCAGTCGAAGAAAGAAACTCGACTCTAAACCTGTCTCAAAACTCCTCCCATGAGATCGCCGACCCCTCACGATCCTCGAGGAACAAGAACCACCATTGCCTCGCTGCTCCATGTAGCATCGTCACAACCAAGGAAACCCAGTGTTCCTTCCGAGCATGAATCGAACTGAATCCTATCTCGACCTCCTCCAACCAGTCTTCTGTGACTGCATCTGAAACGGAGCTTTCTTACTTCTGTAGACTCTGGCGCTGAAACTCTCAGAGTTTCTTCCTCCAAGTTTCATCATTGTCAACCTCTACTCGGTGGTGATCTGTTGGAACAGCTTTCTGGGCATCTTCTGCGCAAACCTGACGAGGACGTCGACCTGGAGCCATACCTGTAAAATAACAACTATTAGAGATCCTAAGCCTGGAATATGGAAGACTCCACATTAATTAATTAATTGTTTTGTTTTATTAATTTTTATGTTACCTATCCCAATGTCTACCCATTCAAACATAGGCGCAAATAAGAATGATGCATGATCCTTTCCTAGGTCTCTACCCTGCAACCAGTATCACCTTGTTTAGAAGCCATCATAAATTTAAAGGTCCATGAAACAGATCATAGGGGGCCCTAAACGCCTATGTCTCTGTCGGTCTCCAGTGTTTACCCCCACTTGCTAAACATGAATGACACTGTTGCCCTACCATCCCATGCATCCTCACCTATGCCTAACTCCAAACTCCATCCTATCCCTCAACCAGAGCTCTGATACCACTCTATCATGACCCCCTCCCCACAAAGTGTACCCCTCCTTGGCTGGAAATATGAGAAGAGAGATAATTACTCTCGAGTCCCGCCTCCAGTAGGCCCTGGGTTGGCGACTAGCACCGATGGTATAATAAACATACAAATGGGAGGCATTAACCTCTAAGAGAAAACATGCAGAAGAGAAAGATATAATAGGCTCCAATCAACTCCAACTCAGAACTAAAATATAAAAGAAATCCAAGTACATATATGAAGTGTCATGCAAAAGTACTACAACTGAAAGGGGAAACTAAAAGTACCCAAACGAATGTAAAACGGCAGCGACCACAAGCCTGAACAGCTCCTCCTCCAACCACAAGCTAGTAGTAACCAGATTGATCTCCAACCTACACTAAGTGACCTGAAAAACATTTTATATATACATAGGGTGAGTATAAAAGTATACTCAGTAGGATCCTCCCCAATCCTCTCGTGCAAAAGTAAAGAAAGCATGCTAAAGCCCAGTGAACAACAAGTGAAACTAACTCGTCACCTAAACAGGTATACTAAGTTCCCAAACTCACCATGGCTACCCTCACCAAGTAACACATACAAGAATATATCATATAGTAAAGAATATCAAGGGTACCCCGCTACTACTTCCCCACTAGTTTTCCGCTTTTCCCCAACGACATACGTCCTGTGCATCTCTCTCCAAAGGCTTGCCCGTAGACACCTGGGCTAAGCTCCACAATCTGCACCTCATGCACCACAAAGGCTTGCTCGCAGAAACCTAGGTGAAGAACCACACCATCCTCGCAACCAACAGTAACCAGGTATGTTCCTGGAGCCACCACAACCCGCATAATGTGTATCATACATTGGGTATTATACCTCAATCCATTATATCCCATACACCGAATAGGGATCCTCAAGCCATCACAGCTTATACACGTTACACCTATAGTAGTCCATATGATACTATATCCAGAATATATGTGTGTGAAATAACCACAAGCCATTACAACCCTCTACACACATATATGGGTAAAACTAACCAGTGTTCCTACCAGCACAAAGATCTACCAAGAGAAGAGAGCGAGGTCAAAGGGGGTAGTCAGCCATTCAACCTCCCATCATAATGTTGGGGAAAACACCCCCCAGGGCTCAGAATCCCTGGGGTGTCAGTTTCCCTTACCGACAGGGTGGAGTAGCACACAGAAACAAAAAAAGTGTAGAATATATATATAACTCACATCCACACTATGGGCATTACCTGGTCTTAGATACAACAGCAGGTAACGTCTCTCAGACTCCAGGCTGCTACTTCTAAGACTAGGTATCCTATAAGCACACAAACATTTGAAGAGCTTTACTAGATTACTCCATTATCATTTTATCAGTTCTACTGTATATTAATTAATTCTTTAAACATTAATTAAGCATGAACAATTCCACATTAAACTGAATTGGAATCACATTAAAAATCAACTACTCCTTTTTAAGATTCACATCACCTTTTAAATTCTAGTATCTCCATCCCCATGGATTTTCAACATTTAATCAAACATTCATTACAGAATTACTTTTCCATATTCCCATGCATTCTAGAAAAACATCTTATGCTTCTAAACACAAAGGAGGCTCAACACGGTGAGTAGATATACTACCCATCGAGTCTTTGCCGCCTATAAAAAGATCATAGACCCATTCTCCCTGAAGAGGCTAAACACGGAAAGCACATGGCATACCCCGTGCGTCTTCACCTCCTTTGGAAGAAGGGTAGAAAGACTAGCTGCCTTGAGCAGTGGGGAAAAGCAAAGAAGATTAACATTCAAAGAAAACCACAAGCATCCAGCAACCACATACATCCCATTCCATCACCCCTAGTGTCCTCCCTGACACCCACATGCATAAACTGATGCATCTCGCCACTCTAGGCGCCATCTGCTACCACAACCACAAGGCCTCCATGCCTCCACATATCACAACAGCCACCCAGGCTCACATCACAGCACAAACAGCAGGAAAAAAATAGTCACAACCATGGGATCTTGACCCTTTAACAAACAAGAGGGTAACTCAGAACCCTTTTAGAAATTCCACAAAATCTGTTCTTTAATCCATATTGAATTAGCAGATTTTTATGTAGGTTCCAATTACGGGATACCTAATCAGTAAGATATCACAATTAAATAACCATGCTTACTTCCCTAATTTGATTATCCTCAAATTAGAACAACTACAACAATGGAAACAACCAGATTAATTTACATGACTCTTTATCTTTAGCCAATTAATTAACAATTAATTATGGATTTAGGTTCATCATCAATTTCTATCATGAACGAACACCAAATCAAAGAAATCATAGATATCACTCTATCTAGAAAAACATGAGGCAAACCGTTATCATGGTATAAAGGAACAACATGCGATCAACCCATTCTTTTAATCCGGTTCAAGTATTTAATTAGGTCAATTTAATTGTGATCCAAAGGACTAAATCATGATAATTATACGATTGCACATATACAATTAGAGAAGCCATAAATCCCCTACCTGGAAGAGTTCTTGACGTCCTTTATCCACACAACGGGTCACAATCCTCCTCTCGCGACAACTGTATCCTCCCAAAGATGCCACGGTAAGACAACACCAACCAAACCCCAAGAAAAACCCATTATAGGAATGGAGATTAAATGATATAATATGGAAGGGAGAAGCAAGAGAAGATGATCCCCAAAGGAATGACGATAAAACATACCTTATTGGGAAGATTGACCGACAGAGTTCGATTGCCTCCAAAACAGACAAGAACCAATCCTAGGAGTAAAGATTGATTGTGCAACTACTACGGGAATGATTGAAAGGTTCTAGCATCTCTTAGCTAAGAACAAAGGGAAAGAACAAGGGAGAATGACATCTCGTCCCTTTTTGAAGATTTAACGAGGTGACGGTTTAAGATCCGGTTAATTCTCCATTAAAAACAGATCACATTAACCCACGCGGTTTGACCAAGTAAATACATCCCGACCTTAGGAATAATTAATATAGGATTTATGACATTTGAAACGGCCTTAAGAGCCCTTAAAATAAGGCTTTAAATGTATTTTATATCAAAGGAAATGTCAAAAGGGGAAAAACTGTAGGAATCTGGAAACACTGTTCACCCACCATTACTGTACATGAAACCGATCTGTGAAACTGATATGTTAAACCGATCTGTCAGACTGATCTATGAGACCGATCTGTTAGACTGATCTGTGACACCGATCTGTCAGACCGATCTGTGAAACCGATCTGTCAGACCGATCTGTGAAACCGATCTGTCAGACCGATCTGTGAAACCGATCTGTGAGACCGATCTGTGAAACCGATCTGTGAGATGGATCTATGAAACCGATCTGTGAGACCTATCTGTGAAACCGATCTCTGAGACCGATCTCTGAAACCGATCTGTCAGACCGATCTATGAGACCGATCTGTAAGACCGATCTGTGAGACCGATCTGTGAGACCGATCTCTGACACCGATCTGCGAGACCAATCTGTGAGACCGATCTGTGAGACCGATCTGTGAGACCGATCTGCGAGACCGATCTGTGACACCGATCTGTGAGACCGATCTATAACACCAATCTGTCAGACCGATCTGTGAGACCGATCTGTGAGACCGATCTGTGAGACCGATCTGTGACACCGATATGTCAGATCGATCTGTGAGACCGATCTGTGAGACCGGTCTGCGAGACTGATCTGTGACACCGATCTGTCAGACTGATCTGTGAGACCGATCTGTCAGACCGATCTGTGAGACCGATCTGTGAGACTGATCTGTGAAACCGATCTGTCAGACCGATCTGTGAGTCCGATCTGTCAGACCGATCTGTGAGACCGATCTGTGAGACCGATCTGTGAGACCGATCTGTCCGACCCATCTGTGAGACTGATCCGTGAGACCGATCTGTGAGACCGATCGGTGAGACCGATCTGTTATTGTTCATAAAACTGGAAACACTGTTCACAGAACTGGAAAAATTGGCAAAGTGTTGGGGATAAGTCCCCTTGACCTCCCGGAACACCTCCAACACCAAAATTTCCCAATGTAATGGGCCGGAGAGGTCCGGGCCATTAAAATTAGTATATGCTAATTTTATATCCAGTTGGAGTACCTTTAATTTCCTTGGGCTGGTTTAGTGTGTTAAAATGACATTCCAAGAGTCTTGATATATTTTCAAATATTGATATACCATTAATTTTAAAAGTAATAATTCCTTAGGTCAATACATCACGTGTTCCAATACATTTTTATCTTTTTGTTGATTGAATGAGAGTTTATTATTCTTGGTTATCATATTTGATTTTTGTATTACCCCTTAATTGCCTCTATAATATTTTATTTTGTTTATGGGATTTAATAAAGATTTTATGTGGAGTAATTCTTTTCTTAAATTCAATTACCCATTTTATTCAACATGATGAATTTTTTTGAAACAATCATATATTGAGTTTCCATTATTACAATTTTCTATAACTTTCACTTTTGATAATGAATATCTCATGTGTGTATATTTATATGTTGTATAAAATTATTCTTTTATTAACCCAATAATATGTATAAGAAACTAAAATGGATGCATGCTAATCATTTTACAAATGATTATGGATATGGAGTTAAATATTTCAACATGTTTTGAAGAGAGCATGCAGACGACCCTTATAAAATCATTTGTCCATGTTTACATTGTTGTTATTCATGAAAAATTAGTCTGGAAGAGTTGAAAGAATTTTGATTTATATTTGGATCCATTGATCAATGGATCCAAAACAAGGATTGGTTGTGCATCACTCACAAATATAATAACAAAACTAATGATTCTCTGTGCAATTCACTACTATTGGTTGACTACTACTTAACAAAGCATCTGAGCTGAACTTCCTACCCAGCGTCCCTGTGATGCTCTCATCCCACGCATAGAGATAAATAAACTAATTATATTCTTTAATGTAGAGATAAAAATTTATATAATAAGATAATTCATTAAGTAAAGGTTTTCTATAAAACACATATGATTGAAGAAGAAACATGGGAATCAAAAAATGCTATGAAAGAAAAATATTCCCACTTGTTTAAATAATGAATAAAATTTCAAGGAAGAGAAGGAGAAGTGAATATTTAATGGTGATATGATAGAGATGGGGGAGAGCATGTGTGGGATGATAGAATCATAGGGACGCCAGACATGAAGTTTAGGTTAGATGCTATGCTAAGCAGTAGTTAACCAATAGCAGTGAAGTACACAGAGAATGCATAGTTTTGTTATTAACTTTGTGAGTGATGAAAAAACAATACTTGTTTTGGAACCATTGATCAATGGATCCAAATATATATCAATATAATTAATTGTCTCACGGTTTCTTAACATCCATATAGTATTCTAAATTGTAATAAAGTGAGAAAAGAATCTTTGTTTTGTTATAAGCTTATATTTGGACCAAAGAAACCCTTTGTAAATATGTAAAGGCAATGTTATGATATACTTTCTATATTTTAATGAAAAATTATATAATGAAACATTGATTTAATTTTCATTATTACTTTTAGATTTGGTTTATTTTAGAATATTTTCGCCCATGTGTCATGACTTTGTAGTAAGAGAAATGAAGATGACTTTGTTCAATCACAGAGGTAATCATGATGCTTTCACAGTAAAGTAATTTTCCATAAAATTAATTTATTGTTTCATATTTATGTTTAATTTTTTTTTATTATTACTTACATAATAATTTTTTTCTTATATAGTTGGACTCTTTTATTCGAGTTAGGTAACTCTATCCAACATTAATGGTTCTTCTCCCTTGAAACCTTTTCACCCCTATAATGGTGTATTTATCACTTTCTTTAAAATTACTTCCACTGCCTTTGAAGGAAGAGAAATGGTGTTGCCTCTACTCAATCACATAGGTAATCTTGATGTTTTCACAGTAAAATAATTCTCCATAGAATTAATTTATTGTTTCATACTTGTGTTTAATTTATTTATTTTTAGTATTAGTCACATAATAATTTTTTTCTTATACAGTTGGATTCTTTTGTTTGAGTTGGGGTGCACTATCCACCTTTCATTATTCTTATCCCTTAAAACCTTTTCACCCCATTAGTGGTTCATTAATCACTTTATTTAAAATTACCCACACTTCCTTTGCAGGAAGAGTAATGTTGTCACCTCTGCTCAATCACAGAGGTAATCTTGATGTTTTCATACTAAAATCATTATCTATAAAATTAATGTATTGTTTCATATTTATGTTTAATTTATTTCCTTTTAGTATTACTCACGTAATAATTGTTTTCATATATAGTTGGATTCTAGTTTTCAATATGGGGTGCCATGTCTAACGTTCATGCTTCTTCTCCCTTGAAACCTTTTCACCCCTACAGTGGCTCATTTATCACTTTATTTCAAATTAACTTGAATGCCTTTGCAAGAAGACAAAAAACACTACCTATAATCAATCACAGAGGTAATATTGATGTTTTCATAGTAAAATCATTATCACTAGAATTAATTTGTTGTCTCATATTTATATTTAATTTATTTATTTTTAGTATTACTCATATAATAATTGTTTTCTTATATTGGTGGATTATTCTGTTTGATTTGTGCTTCTTAGTCCATCTTTCATCCCTTTATGCACCAAAACATCCATAGACTTCTTCTCCCTCAAAACCATTCACCCCTGTAGTGTTGACATTTATAAATTTCCTTCAAGTACCCTCTACTACTCAATCACATAGGCAATATTTATATTTTCATAGTAAAATCATTCTCCATATAATTAATGTATTATTTCATATTTATGTTTAATTTAATTATTTTTAGTATTACTCTTAATAATTGTTTTCTTATATAGGTGGATTCTTTTTTTTTGAGTTGATGTGGTTTTTTCCAAGCTGGTCATGCAGTGTTGGTAGTTCAATAAATAAAGTCATTGGAAATCATAGTAACATTGACATGATTTTTTTGAGACTTTGGGATGTGTAGGAATCAGACACACCTCAATATGACACATGATGTGACTGGTATGACTCAAAGTAGTTAATTCTATTTTAAATTGGTATTAATTTTAGTAAAAAAGAAAATGGACTCAATGTGTCCGTTATCAATTTAAAATCAATATTTGACATTAAAAAATTTCACTCACTGAAGTCTGAGCAAACATGCTCACATTTTCTTGATAATTTAGGGAAGAGATTCATAAATCATTTATGATTTGTTTGAATCCATCTCATGTAAAACTAATACACGATGTGATTTGTATGAGTCAAAGTGTGTGTGTTTTGTTTTAAATGACATTTTAGTAAAAAAGACAAGTGACATACTGAAAACTAAGAATACACATTCAGATTTTTTTGATACTTTATTACAAAAATCCATAAGCGATTTGGAATGTGTAGGAATCAGGCTCACCTCAATCTTATGCATGGTGTGACTGTTATGACTCGAAGTAAGTTTTTACTTAAAATTGACATCAACGTTAGTAAAAAAACAAACTAAACTACTAAAAACAAAACAAACACATTCAGATTGTTTCGATACTTTGAGACAATGATCCATATGTTATTTGAGACATGCATGAATTATTTTCACCTTGATCTGATGCATGGTGTGACCGATATGACTCCTAGTGTATTTTTTATTTAAAATTGACATCAATTTTAGTAAGAAGGCCAACTGACCAACTCAACACCAAAAAAACCCATTAAAATTATTTAAATACTTTAGGAAAATGATCTATAAGTCATTTTGTTATGTGTAGGAATTAGTCGCACCTAAATATGATTCATAATGCGATTAGTATGAGTCTGAGTGCATGTTTTAATTTTAAAATAAAATTTTATTAAAGAAGACAAGTGATGTGCTCAAAAATGATAAAACACATTCAAATAGTTTTGATAATTTAGGAAAACAATCCAGAAGTCATTTTGGTCATTTAGGAATCATCCACACCTAAATTTGATGCATGGTCCAACCATTATGTCTCAGAGTGTGTCCTTTTTTTAAAAATTGTCATCAATTTTTGTAAAATGGACAATTATCTTACTCAAAACTGAGCAAATTCATTTTGATTGTTTTCATACATTACGAAAATGATCCATAATTCATTTTTGACATGTAAGAATCATATGAACCTCAGTATGATACACAATGTTCCCAGTATGACTCAAAGTGTTTGCTATTAGTTTAAAATTGACATTTTAGTTTAAAAACCTTCACTCATTGAAAATTGATCAAACACGCTTGGATTTTCGAGATAATTTCGGAAAATGACTCATAATTCCTTTTTGATGTGTATGAATCATTTTCACATAAAAATGATACACAATGTGATCAGAATGAGTCAAAAGTGTGTGTTTCTAGTTTAAAATGACATTTTATTAAAAAAGACAACTGACATACTCAAAACTAAGAAAACACATTCATATTATTTTGATACATTAGGAAAATAATCCACAAGTAACTTGAGATGTGTTGGAATCTATCACACCTCAATCCAATGTATGGTGTGAAAAATATGACTCTAAGTGTCTATTTCTATTTAAAATTGACATCACTTTTAATAAAATTAACACTTTATATTAATTTATTTCTTTACATTAATACTAACATAAGAATTGTTTTCTTATATAGGTGTGTTATTTTTCTCTAGAAATGGTGGTTTTTTCAGAAATATCACGATTCAGGTTAGGATTAAAAGATAAAAGAACATTTTTTTAATGTATGTACTATTTTTTTAAGTCATTGTATGAACCAAAGTTTTAAATGGCTATAATATAGTGTTTTGTTCCTGTGTTTGTGTTGTAAATTTCATCTCATATAAATCCTATATTAGGCCTTGTTTTTTTTATATCGGGTGTGTTTTTGGTGCTACTGTGTGATGTAATAGCATACTATTGTGTGGCCCTTTATCAACACCCATAGAAGCATTGATAAAGGTCTATTTTATCAATGCTTCGAAAGTGATAATAAATAGTTACTTTAGATCACTGATAAATGGTTCCGTTATCAGTTCTTTTAAAAGAGCTGATGAAGATCTCATTTATCAATGCTTTCTTTAGCATTGATAAGGGACCCCTTTATCAGTGCTTTTTCAGTACTGATAAAAGACTAGGGCTTTTAACCTCACTCATATAGTCATCCTTTTCTAGAGATGATAAAGGCCTTTTCTAGCGCTGTTAAAGGATAGTTTTTTAGTATTGAAAGATCCATCATAACTTATCCATCTAACACATAGACTCTTCCCTTAACATATCTTTCAAATAAGTAATTTATTCAAGTATCGATCAGACAGCCCGAGTAGGGTCTGAGTACAACTCAGTAGGCCACCACCAACAGTGTCTAAAACAAATCCATTCAAAAATAGTGTGTTAAATTGTATAAATAATAAATAAATAAATAAATTAATTTTTTTAAATTTATTCAGTTATTCATTATTTAACCACATTTTTTTCGAGGATCTCGTGGACACTCAAACCACAATACCTACTTCGTCCCACACTACAGTATCGATTATCCCCACGGTATATCAAAAATCTAAATGTACATGTTACCATTCATTATCATAAATCAAATGGAATTTATCAAAAACATAAATCTTTTAATTCAGTTGGGCATGAGTAATGGGTACTATGGGCTCAAACCTCAAGGGTCTAAAGTGAGTAATATGAAATGAAGCATAGAATTTTCATTGAAAAAATGGAAAATATCTCATGGTCTTTTCCCTTGAAGGATCACATAGTCCTTTAACCAACAATATGATAATCTCACACATTCTTCTTCCCTTAAGGCTCACACGGTCCTTAAGTAAACAATATTAAAAGCTCACTTAGTCTTCTCCCTTTAATATTATTCTCACACCCCAGTTAAATCCATGTGATACTCCATTCCAACATTATAAATGAAAAATATCATTTCACCAATCATTAGATTAATTAATTCATAGTTAATTAATAATATAAAACCCTTCAATTAATTCAATAATTAATTAACTACCTCAATTTCCATTAATTAATTCATCAATTAATTAATCATAACCCCCTCCCATTAATTAACCTAATGATTGATTAATCATGTCAATTTCACAATTCAATACTTTAAAATCAATTATTCCAACAATTAATTATTTACATCAATTTCATATTCTCAACCATCACATTAATTAGTTCACAAAATTAATTAATCACTTCAAAATGAATAATTAATCCCACAATTAATTAACCAAATATACCATCCCAAAATCATCATAATTATTTCATTAATTAATTATTTAAACTAAACAATTCCACTACCAATTTCACAATCCTTAAAATTAATTAATTTACTTAATTAATTAATTGAATATAGAAAAACTCAATTGTTAATCATACCATAACACTTATATAATCGAATATGCATAAACTAAATCAATACTATGGGATTGGAATTTAGACCACCTACCTCAAGATCGGTGATAAAAAATTCTCACAAACAAATATCCCCAAATTGAGTGTAATCAATCAAGAACTCATCAAAGAATAGGATTTATAGCCAAATCCTTGAAAGAGGAGGAAACAGTTACAAAAATCCTACATCTTTGATAGAAATCAACTACTGGATTCCTCTCAATAAGAACTAGATAATCCATTTAGCAATAGATCTAGAGCTATATTAATAACCAAAAGGCATAACTTCAAAATCTAGGTCCATATATCCAAGATCCTATGCGTGATCACTTCCAGATCAAAGAGGAATCCTGAAAATCAATGGCAGAAGACCCACAACAAGGAGGGAGGTGCAAAAAGGGTCTTATGTCAAAGATTGCATTGTGTGGAGGAGTTTTGGTCCAGGGAATAGGTGTGTAGAGAAGTTTCAAATCAAAATGGTAGTACACAGAGTGTCTGTAGAAAATAAAGGTGTGTACTGAGGTTCACGTGATGCTGGATAGGCATTTTTAATTTTTTGGGCATCAAAATTATGTGACCTGAATTCCCATTTCACATCATGTAAGAATCATTACCCATTTTCCCCTTTTCCCATGTGAAATCTCACCAAAACTTTTAAAAACAATTAATAAAGATTATGTGTTGTGTAATATCATTACATGTGGTGTAATATAATTATATGTGGTGTAATATAATTACACATGGTGTAATCCAATTTTGTGACATATTGACACATGGTGAAAGACAGTTATAGGGGGTGTAATCTACTTTCATGACATTTCTTTATGTGGTGAAAACCACTTCTAGGGGGTGCAAATTTTTGAGGTTGTGAATTAATTTTATCCATAAATTAAATTCAAAACAACCCATCTTGACCATAAATTTAAAAAAAAGATTCATACCTAAAAAAAGACATGATCTTATAGTAAGTGTAAACAAGAGAGATACATGAGCATAACATGATTATAAGGTTATGAGAACATGAGCATAAAATTTTAAAACCATACCCTACATATAAAATATCATAATATTAGGTCATGGAATAAATATTGGTAGTTAATATGACATGAATCATAAAGAAATCGAAGAACATGACCCATGAGAGTGTAACATTGTCATATAATATTGAATTTTTGTCCCACACACAAGCATAGAAAATCATTTACATATTATCTAAGGATCACATCCAAGGCTATCATAGTGGAATGGGTTCTCTCTCTGAACCATCATAGTATTCAAGGTTCACTCCTAAGACTATCATAGGAGACGATGTCCCTTATTGAACCAATTTCACTCCCCATTCTAGTCCTATCTATCTCAAGAGATATAAATATTTACCCAATACATTCTAGGAATATATTCATCCCACCCATCTCATAATTAAATCCCTATTTATGTGTTCCACCAAATTATAATAAATTCATCATATCATAACCCATGAAATGAAATCATTTTCATAATAATTTCATTATATCATAGCCTATATAAAATATAGAGGTTTCATAATCATTTAATCATTTCATCATATCATAACCCATGTAAAAAAGAAGTGGGTTTCATATGAATTTTATCATGGTATAACCTATAGAAGAGAAACGGGTTTCATAAAAATCATACCATAATAAATATAAATGATTTAGAGAATTAATAATAATTATATACTTCATAATATCCTATTAATTCATATGTAACATCATAGGATGTCATCTTATAAGGAAAATGAGTTTGATCAATCATTTCAAAAAATTATGGAGGAAAATATCCTTTCCTCTTTGAAAAAAAAAATTAAAAACATAAATTTTTTTCAAATAATATTATTTTAAAATAACATTTAAAACATAATATTAAAATAAAATAATATTCATTATGATGGTAAGTTCTATTCATTTTATACATGTTAAAGTAAATATTCCCTTCACATTTTCAGTAATATACAAGTACTCATTTTTTGGAAAATAACATGAAGATTCTTTTAAAAAATTGTAAAATGTAAAACATGGGTAAAAGTTTCTTTTTAAAATAATATAATAATAATAAAACATTTTCAAAACATTTTTATAAAACATGGTGGTGGAAGAAAATGGTTTGCTGACCGAGTTGATAAATAAATTCATATTTTCTTAAAAACATTTTCTCAATTATTTTAAGTTTCAAAGAGTCGGAAATGGTACTATTACTTGAAAAATCATCAATAACCATAAGATAATAAAATTCATTGATTTATTGATATATTTATCATAATAATTTGTCATCAGAAACATAATCATAAACAATCTGGATAAATGATGAGATTGTGACATAAAATCATTACCACTTTGGTAACTTTGAATCATAATCCCCATGAAAGAATAACATAAAATGAGACTAAAAATATCCCGAGGATAAATAAATTCATGATATTATAAGTAAAATTTGTTTTATATACACCTCGTAAAAGAGGATATATGCATAACATAACATATGTCTCAAAGAAGGAAAATTGATACAAAAATCTCTTACCACTTTGGTAACTTTTAAACCATAAACCCAATAAAAGAGAGCTCTTAAGATGGATATGTAAATCCCTATACTTTTATGGATAATAATAGTCCAAAATATTCATGTCTATTATATACACCATATAAGATAAATAGGTGATGAATATGGAATGTTTCTTATGAAATTAAAAAGTTAGACAGAAATCCCTTCCCATAATTATTGACTTCATTTGAACATGTTAAAAAAATTATAATTAATATAATTTTATTATAAATCTATTACATAACCATAAATATATATATAATACAATTTATTATTTATTTATGAAGTTTAATTAACCATTTATTAATAATTCTATGTTAAATATACATTTCTGGTAATAACCACTTTGTTTTTCTTATATATATTGATTTGTTATTTTTTCCTTTTAATTAGAACTTGGTTTCGTCATCTATATAATTTTTACCATGATATAAATATAATATATATTTAGTATATATATTTATATTAATAAATAATATTAATAGATAGAAAATGAAATACATCGTTCATGGAGATAGTAGGTCGTACGTACGCATAAACAATATTTCCATTTTCTTTAAAGATAAAAAGAAATAAATTTAAATGATATATTATAATTAAATAATAATTTTTATTTAATATTTATCACATATTTTCATTAAAATATTCCTTAACAAATTCCATTTAAATTTATAATTAATCACATCGCTTCGCGAGATGGTAGTCTACCGTACACACGAGCGACGTTATCGTATTCCCACAAAATGGATAACATGAAGGTATATGTGATAAAATAATTCCCTAATCATGATAACATTGTAAATATCATATATAAATAATAAATCCATCATTATATACATCCATGATATGTGGTAAAGGAAAAACGCATGACATCGGTTCATGAGATGGTTGTTTTCCGTACACACGAACGATGATTTTATAACCCGTTTTATGGAAGTAGATATGGTTGTAGGTAATTACCTTAACATAACAACATATAATTATATGGAAGATATTTATGTTCTTATATAAACATTTTATAATAATAATTCAAGTATTTTTAGGAATAAATAGAACAAAAACTCTCATTGATGAGTGTCACCTCTTCTTCTGGTATCCTCCTTAGGTTTGCACTAAAAGCCTTCAAAGGATGGATTTGTGTCTAAAATAAGGATTCTAGTATGGGAGGAGGGAATATGGGAAGTAATTTTGTTAGTTATTGGATGAATAAAAAGTGTTTTTATTTTTGAATAAGTTAGGACATGGGTGGCCTCTTATAATTGAGGTGAGTAACACATTTGTAATGTTTTGAAAAGAAAAAGTGTATACACATTTTTCACATGAAACAAGAGCCCAAAATGGATAAAATTCAAACCATAGACATTATAAGGTCAAATTATATCCATAAAATATATTTTAGACAATTTTATTTGTAAATTTTACCGTTATCCTTTTATTTTAACCCCCAGGTAACCTCATTTTTACCTTAACGACGGTAAATAATTTTTTACTATTTTTTCTATTCATTTCGGTCAAAAACTAAGTGGGAATTATTAAATAATATAAATTATTATGATTATAAAAATGGAATTAATTTTTATATATTATAATTACATAATTGAAAAATTTTAAATTAAAATTAATCCCACATATGCAATGAGAAAGCGAGTTTTTGAAGATAAAATGTTCAAAAGTTTACAAAGTTTTTATATTGAAATTAAATATGCAATTGATTAAAATTACCTAAATTATATTAATATATATATAATTGATAAAATTTTTCAATAAAAAATAAAATTTATTTTAGATTTATAAATAAATTAAATAAAAATCAGTTTTCAATTAAAATTCAGTATTTTTCACTATTCATCAAAAATGAATTTTTTCGAAAAAATACAAAAAAATTAACCCTAAGATAATTTTGATGTTACGATTTATAACCTGATGTTTATTATATCAAATTAATTTTCTATAAGTGTGAAAATTTAATTTTATTAATTATCACAAAAAATAAATAAAAATCATTTTTTTAGAAAATAGTATTTTTGAAATATATAAAGACATTACCAAATATTAGGTATTTTATTATCAATATGTTTTATTTATATAAACCCATTATAATTAATATTTTAAAAGTAGTTAATACTATTCATATCATTAATTTTAATATATAGGTTATAATGGTCATGTTTAAATAACTATATTAATAATATATTGTGGTTTTATTAAACATTAATGTTGTTTGTAACACAACATAACCTAATTTTGTTTATAAGTAAATATTAACATGATTTTTAATGTAATAAAAACTTATAAATAAATTTAATTTATTTGAAAAATGAATAATTCTTGAAAACTTAGCGTGGTACATTCTACCCCCCTTAAAATTAATTTCTTCCTCAAAATTTGTCACTCTGGTATAAAAAATGATGATACTTTAGAAACATCATTTCATAAAGTTCCCACATAGCATCATTAAATTGGTAGTTTCTCCACAAAACAATTACCAGGTGAGTGGTCTTGTTTCATAAGAATTTCTATGTACAATTCAAACTCTCCATCAGTTGTTCCTCATAAGAAAGATCTTTCTCTGGTGGTATGACCTCTATGTTCAGTACATGTGAAGGGTCAAGAAGGTACTTCCATAAGACAGATACCAAGAACAAATTTTGGACTTCATATTGGTTTCATAGAAGATCTATCTGATAAGATACCATCCTAATATGATTAAAATTTTAAATGATACCAATATACCTAGGGATTAATTTACCTTTCTTCTCAAATCTCATAACATTCTCCCTTGGAGAAATTCAAAAAAACACCTTGTTGTTATCTTAAAATTCTAGATCAGATCGATTATTATCACTATAACCTTTCTACTAATTCTGATATACCTTAATGTATTTCTGAATGGATTTAACCTTATCTACCATTTCTTTAGCTATCATAGGTCTTAATAGATTTTTTTCTTGAACTTAATTCTATCACATGGGTTCTCTACATTTCTTTACTTAGAGGTATTTATAAGGATCCATATGAATGATTTAGTGAGAACTATTATTATTAGAAAACTCAACTAGAGGAAGGTGTTGTTACGAACCACCTTTTAAATCCAGACAATAATATCTCAAAATATTCTCTAGGGTTTTAATTGTTCTTTCAGTTTGTACAGATATTTAGGGATGATACACAATGCTAAAACTCAATTATGTATCAAGATATTGTTAAAGAATTTTCTAGAACTTTGAGGTCAATCATGGATCCCAATTAGACCTAATGTAATGTGGTACTCCATGAAACCATACAACTTCCTTATTTTGTTTCCTAGAAATATGATCCAAAAATAAGTCTTATATTATAAATATTATATGTGCTAACTTTGTAAGCTGATCAGCTACAACCCATATATAATTATTTACTTTAGACATTTTGTGGAGTCCAATGAGAAAATCTATGGTGATGTTTTCCCATTTCCATTTTGGTATGGTTAATGGATGTAACATCCCCTTAGACATTTTCCTTTTAGCCTTAACTTGATGAGATTCCTAACATGTAGATATAAAATCCATGACATGTCTCTTTATTCCATCCAACTAAAAAAATTATTTCAAATCTCTATACATCATCATAATTCTAGGATGAATAGATAATGGAGAACTAGGATCTTCCTATAACAACTCCTTCTTCAATTCTGTTATAAAAATAACACATACATGGTTCCAGAACCTTATCATTCCATCATGATTAGGGTTTAACTCAGAAACATTTATAACCTATTTTTTATCTCAATATCATCCTTATACTCCACATTAATCTTTACTTGGATAGATGGTTGAACATTAAATTGAGAAAGATATTATATTTCACCTTCCTTCAGGATTTTAATATCAATACTTTTTTAATCCATAAATATTTGAACTTATTTTTATCAACATCAAGGATATTATAGCACAATCCTTTCAGCTCAAGGTATCAGCCACCTTATTCTCTTTCCTAGGGTGGTAATGTATTGAGTAGTCATAATATTTAATCAAATATGACCATCTTCTTTGGAACATATTCAACTCCATTATGTAAATATATACTTTAATATTTTTTGATTGGTATATATATCACACTTTTCTCCAGAAAGATAATATATACATATATTTAATATAAAAATTAACACAGCTAACTCTAAATTGTGAGTTGGGTAATTTTACCCATGAACCATCAATTATCGGGAGGCATAATATATAACCATTACATTCAGTATAAGAACACATGAAAATACCTTTTTGGATGAATCACTATAGATTAAAAACCCTTATCCAATACAGGGTAATATAATCATAGATGTTCTAACTAATATTCACTTTTGTTCCTTGAAATTTTCCTCATATTCATCTGTCTAGATGAACATGTCTCCCTTCTGAGTGAACTTGGTGATTGGATTAGATAGTCGTGATAAATTCTCCATAAAACATCTATAATATCTAGTTAAACCACAAAAACTATGAATCTCATTCACTATGGTTGTTTTGGTCCATCATTGAATAGCCTTTTCCTTTTGTGGATCTACTGATATATTCTATCTTGATATTATATAACCCAAAAATGAATCCTCTTGCAGTTAAAATTCACTTTTGGTAAATTCTTCACACAGTTTCTCATTCCTTAGGGTATTTAGTATAATTATCAAGTGGTCTTCATTATCTTCCTTTCTCTTTTAATAGATAAAAATATCATCTATAAAATCTACCAAAAATTGATCAGGGTAATCTCTAAATAAGCTATTTAGTAAATCCATGAAGATAGTAGGGGCATTAGTAAGACTAAATGGAATAGCTATATTTCCATAGTCTCTATACCTTGTATGGAATTCCATTTTAGGTATGAACTAATTCTTGATTCTTAATTGATTATACCCAGAATGAATTTTAATCATTGAAAAGTATGGGGCTCCAGGTAGTTGATCAAAAAGGTAATCAATATAGGATAGAGGATACTTGTTCTTGATCAGGATTTTTTCAACTCACAATAATCAATGAAAAGACACATTGATACATATTTCTTCAAGAAAAATAACATATGCACCCAAAGGTTACAAACATGGATGAATGAATCCTTTGTTAAGTTTTTCTTGGTGATTCATATTCAATTCCTACATCTCAATCAGGGAAATTATATAGAGTCTTTTATATTAGTGTGGAACCAGATATGAGTTCAATTGAGAACGCAACTTCATATTTTTGTGTAAGTCTAAAAAAACATATGGACAAACATCAAAATAATTTAGAACAATATTCATATAATTTATATTGAGTTTCTTCCCAACAATTTGAGATAATAACCCCTTATAAATGGGAATTAAGACCCATACAATGGATGTATTCTCAATCAGAAGTTCATAATTATTGTCACCTTGATAGAAGATCATAGGTTGGTTTGGAATATCAAACAAGACTTCTACTAATTAGTAAATTATGTGGTATTTTTGTAGATAAATCAAATCCATGCCTAAGATGACATCAAGTTCCACCAGAGGAAGAATGACAATATTTTCATGTAGCACATTCCCATAAATTTCAATCGGAGAGGATTCATATACATGAGATGAAATCATCAAACCATTAGGTGTTTTAACTTCCAATTATACTTCTAATAATTTTGGTGAAATATTAATAATCTAAAATTCTTTAGATATTAAAGAATGGTAGATCCAGAGTCAAATAAGATATTATCATTTCTAGAATGGATGGTAGGTATACCATTCACCATGTCATTATTGCACCCCTCGTAAAAAATAGTGATCGCCAAATATTTCCCTTTGTCTCTCATCCTAATACGTTTCTGACATTGATCATATTCATTAACCTTAATATTTGGGCATTAGTTAGCATAATTCTTATACTCCATGATATTGATATCTAACTCCAACCTCCATTTACACCTTGACATTACATCTAACATTCACTTCATAGATATTGAATTACCTTATGGATAACTCTCATTTAATATTTTATTTTAACCCAATGAAGAATAAATCAACATTACTTTTAGGTTGGATGACAATACTAAAAGCATACTATTCAAGTCTTGTAAAATTCTCTTCATAGGTACCAATGGATTCATCATCCTTTTGTTTTAGATCAATGAACTCTTTATCTATCCTTGTATGATGAATATAAGGAAATAACTTATTGAAAAATAAGTTATTGAAAATTTTCAAATCTTTGGATTCAATTTCATCATGTTTCCTCATATTCTTGATAATATTCCACCATTGATCTGCTTTACCTTATAAAGGGAAGATATCAAAAATGAAATTTTCATATTACAAACTTTAGATAACAGAAAATATCTTTTAGTGGTACTAATACATTTCTCAACAACTACTAGATCATTGGTTCTATTGAAGGAAGATGTATGTTTCCTCATAAAGGACTCAATATAATGTTTTTCACTCTTTAGTTCATTTAGAAGTCTATCATGATTTATATATTATGAAAGTTTGTGATCATAGTAATGAGATTTTACATTCCAACTCCCATAATGTTTAGAGGCTCATGAGTATGATCATTGAATTGTCTATTATACTCAATATTAACAAGGTTTAATTATGTTTCATCCATAAACTAAAACCAAAAAGCATAGTGTAAGAAAAAATAATCATGATGGGGAACCACATCATCATGAAAAAACACTTGTAGGATGTCCAAATAATGAATCCATCTTATTTAATCTATGACACCACAGTTTTATATAAGGTTATACATAGTCATCATATATTTAAATCATTAATTATGGTTTTTAAAGTGTTTTTAAAATTCCAAAGTGTATCCTTTAGGAGTGCCAAACTAGGTGTGCAGTAAGGCATGTTTTCATGCACCAGGTAATGATCAAGTCTACCTCAATGCAATTTTTTTAGAGTTATTACCCCTAGGTACCACTGTTACAGTGCCACATCCACTTATATTATCCAAACAACGATGTAATTTGTTGGAAACCACTCGGTCTATCCTTTACAAAAAATACAAGACATTTTCCTATTCATTCAATAATCTTTATACTTATACGTAGACATTTCCATAGGTCTATAACTAAGGTTTTATCATTCTAGTTTACAAAGTCTAACTAAAAAAATAATCTAATAAAAACTATAGAATCCTAGACTTATCATACATGTATATTATATCATTTTTTATGAATATTCATTACATTACAAAAACACATGTCTAGGTACGATAATAGTTTAGTGCCTTTGGAAACATGGAAACACAAACAACAGGTACATAGGTAGGCTACATTATCTCCCACTATGTTATTCATAACTAGAACCTTCTTAAACATATCATACAGAATATATTTATTCAAAAAAATGGGAAATGAGACTTAATAAAGGGTAAGAATAGATGATCATCAAGGTTAAATAAGGGAGATATAAAATAATAACATGAGTATAAGGGTACAAGAACATGATTATAACTTTTGGGAACCATACCCTACATATTAAAGATCGTAATCTTGGGTCATGGAATTAATATTTGTAGTTCATAAGACATAAATTAAAAGGAAATAAAAGAAAATGAAACATGAGAGCCTAACATTAACATAAATAAGGAATTTATGACATATGCATAATCATAGAAAATCATTTCCATATTAGTCAAGTCTCACTTACAAGGCAATCATAGTGGAATGGGGTCACTCCACAAACCATCATAAAATTCAAGGTTCACTCCCAAGGCTATATTAGTGGACAATTTCCCTTACTGAACCATTTTCACTCCTCTTTTTAGTCTTATATATCTCATGAGATATAAATCTTTACCCAATGCATTGGAGGGAGATATAGGTCCCACTCGTCTCATAATTAAAATCATGTTTGTGTTCACCACAGGGTTATAAAACATTCATCTTATCATAACCCATGAAATGAAATAAGTTTCATAAATATTTCATTATAACATAAACAGTGGAAAGGAGACAGGTATCATAATAATTTCATCATTTTATCATAGCATAACCTATGGAAAATGAAGCAGGTTGCATAAGAATTTTATCATTATATAACCCATGGAAGAGAAATTGTTTTCATAAACATCATTCCATAATAAACATAAACCATTCATAGAATTAATAACAATGGTATCCTTGGATCTTATCCTTGTAAATCATAAGTAACATAAGAGGATGTCATCTTAGATGGAAAATTATTTTGATCAGTCATTTAAAACATTTCTTGAGGAAAATATCCATTCTACTATGAAAAACAATATTTAAAACAAAAAAAAATTAAAATATTATTCTTTGAAAATAACCATGAAAAATTATAATGTAATATTCAAATAAATTAATGTTTATTATTATGGGAAGTTTCATTCATGTCATATATGTTAAAACAAGGATTCCTTTTATATTTTCGGTAAAAGACCAATTGGCATTGTTTGAAAAAATACATGAAGATTCCTTTTAAAAGAAGTTTTAAAAAATAAAAATGTGTATAAATTTATTTTAAAAATAATATAATGATAATAAAACATTTATAAAAATATTTTTAGAAAATATTGTTTTGGAAGAAAATTAATTTCCTAACGAAGAGATAAATAAAGTAAGATTTTGTTTAAAAAAATCTCAATTATCGTAAGTCCAAAGAGTGAATAAAATTGTATTATTACATGAAAACATCGTGAATAAGCATATTATAAGAAAATTAATGTGTTTATCTAGATATGGTTTATAATATTTTATCAATGGAAGCATAATCATAAATAATCCTAATAAACGATGAGATTATAACATAAAATAATTACTGCTTTGGTAACTTTGAACCATAAGCCTCATGAATGAATAACATAAAATTAGAAATAAAATATCATGAGGATAAATACATTTATGATATTACATTCCAAAGGGTCTGTTTATGCACCTTGTAAAAGAGGATTTGTGTATAACATAACATATGTCTCAAAGAAGGCAAATTGAGACAAAAATATCTTACCTTAAGTCATGACTTCTATCTTAATCATTTAAACCTATTGTATAATAAATATAAGTTTATTATATATATATATATTAAATAACTATATTAATATATATCATACCATTTATTATTTTCTTATGACATTTTATTACCTTTTTATTAACAATTCCATGCTAAAGTCGTGTTTCAAGCAATAAAAATTGTTTTTTTCGTATATGTTTTGATTTTTTATTTCTTCCCTATTACTTTGATCATGGTTTAATCATATAAAAAAATAAAAAATGATATAAATATCCAATATATTTATTATATATGTGTTTATAGTAATCCATAATATTTATAGAATGAAATTTGATATTCATGGAGACGGTAGAAAGTACGTAGGCGTGAACATTGTTTTCATTTTCTTGTAATATTGAAAGAAATAAAACAAAATGGTATATATTATCATTAAATAATAATTTTTATTTCATATATATCAAATATTTTCATTAAATTCATCATTAATACATTCCATGTAAAGCATGAATGAATCATATCACTTCGTGAGGCGGTACTCCACTGTACACATGAGCGACTTTATTATATTCCCAAAAAATGTAGATTATGAAGTTACGTATGATATAATAATTAAATAATCATAATAAAATCATAAATATCATATATAATTAATAAATATATCATCATATTCATACTTGGGAGGTGTTAATGGAAAAAATAATGACATCGGTTTGTGAGGCGGTAATCTACTGTGCATACAAACAATGATTTTGAAACCCATTTGATGGAAGTGGAGATAGTTTTTGGTCATTAACATAACATAAAACAAATAATTTTGTTTAATATACTTATATTATTATATAATTCTGGTATAATAATAATTAAATGATTTTAAGGACAAAATAAAACAAAAACACTCATTGATGAACATTAGCACTTCTTTAGGTCTCCCCCTTAGGTTAGCATCAAAATCCTTAAATGGTTAGATTTATGTAAATATTGTACATTATTGGATAATAGGATAATTTTTTTAATATTATTTGGGAAATTATTTTCCTAACCAAAAGGTATTTAATTTACTAAGAAGAAAAAAGAGTGGGTTTCCTTATATAAGTGATGTTAGTGCCACACTGGTAATGTTTTGAAAAGAAAAAGTGTAACCGTGTTTTTCACAGTAAAAAAGGGTCCAAAATGGATAAAATTAGAACCTAAGACAATATAATGCTAAAATATTTCCATAAAATATATTTTAGACATTTTTATAAGTAATTTAACACTTATCTTTTTATTTTAACCCTCTGGTAAACACATTTTTACCTTAACTGTGGTAAATGATTTTTACTGTGTTTACTATTAAATTTGGTCAAAAATTAAGTTGAAAATACTAAAAAAAAATTATTATTATTATGAATATGGAATATATTTTTTCAAATTCCATTAATATAAGTGAAAAAATATAATTCAAAAATAAACCCACAAACATGATGAAAAAGAGGGGTTTTGAAGTGAAAATGTTCAAAAGTTTGAAATGTTTTTATATAAAAAATCAATATAAATTTGAACTAAATGAACTAAATTTTATAGTTAGATTTATAATTGAACTTAAATCAATTTTAAAACCATTTAAAATATAATTTAACTTTATAAATAATTTAAATGAAAGTCAATTTTCAATTGAAATTCTGTACTTTTCACTATTTATCAAAAAATGAAAATTTATGAGAAAATCCAAAAAGTAATCCCTAATATAATCATGAAATTATTATTTCAAAAATGAATTTTATTTTATCAAGTTCATTTTCTAAAAGTGTCGTAAATTATTTTATTATCATTCAAAAAAATAGAAAGAATGTTTTTTGAGAAAATAGTTTTTTCAAAACATATAAAGTCATTATGGAAAAAATAGAATTTTTATATCAATGTGTTTTTTTATATAAAACCATTATAAATAAAATTTAAAAATTAGTTATTACTATTCATATCACTAATTTTAACATACAGGTCATAATGGTCATGTTTGAATAACTATATTAATAATATATTGTGGTTTTTTTAAAACTCAGTATCGTGTGTAACGAAAGCTATCCCAGTGTTATGTGTAGAGAATGATTAACGTGGTGTATCATTTAACATAAGAAATTAAATAAATTTAATTTATTTGAAAAAAAAATCATGAAAACTTGGGATGTTACAAAAAGTAGTGGACCCTACTCCCCAAGTGGAGTTGAGGAGATCAAAAAGACTGAGAATGCTTGTGCATAGGTATTTACCATACTCACGCTATTTGTTATTGACTGGAAATGGAGAAAAACAATTTTTTAAAGAGTAAATACCATTTAAGGATTAATATAAGTGGAATATAGATATGAAGGGGTGGATTTATTCATTGCTTGATAACAACACTTGGGATTTAAAACATTTTCCATAATGAAAGAAATCATTTTATAAAAATGTGTATACTAAGTGAAGGAAGAATATTCTGGTAAGAGGAGATACAAGGCAAGGATTATGGTGAAAGGATTTCAATAGAAGTAAGGTGTGGTCTGCATTGAAATTTTCTCACCTATACTGAAGCTTACCGCCATCTGGGTGGTTCTTAGTATTGTTTCATCAGAAGACTTACATATTTATCAACTTGATGTAAGGATAGCTCTACTTCATAGAGATATATATGATTATATTTATATATAGTAACCATAGGGATATATTGAGTCAAGGTAGAATGAACTGGTGTGAAAAATCTAGAATATCTTATATGGAATAAAGTAGGTAATCAGGTTGTGGAGTAAAATATTTGATGCATTCATGAATAAAAATGCATAGAAATGTTTTGTCATGGATCAATGTTTCTAAATCATGTATTTTGGTGACGGATACATTATAAATATTTTATATATGTTCACTAAGGTTTTCATAACTAATGATGAAGAAAAAATTCCATGAAATCCAACTGTGGAAGTTATTCACATGGAAACAGAAATGGATCAGAAATTAAGATCAGAGAATAAGTTTCAAGATATCTTGATCCAATCATAGGAAATTGATGTCTACAAGATAAAATTTTTAAATAAAATACTCTTTGATTTGGACAATAATCTAAGGGAGAATAATGATTCCCAAGATGAATAATTTCAACCGATGTCCATAGAGATGGAAAAACTCAATGTTGATAACAAGGGAAATAATATGAAATAAAAAAAATTCATAGATTAGTGGCCAAACATGATGATCTTTCATCACATATATCAGAACTAGTTTTGGATAATGTGTGCGCTAAATATTTTATTTATTATATGAAGAATAAATTAAAAAATTTACATAATTGATAAGATCTCATAGGCACTAGAAGATGACATACGTAGTGGTAAGAATCTAAAGAGATAAATTAATGCTAAACTTGAATCTAGGGACAAGATGATTCAATAATTGGAAGAATAGCTAGAATCATCCAAGAAATAAGTTGAGCAATCTAATGTCAAAGGAAATCAAAAATTTATGGATTCTTTGAATTTATTATTTGATTATCCTTCAGTACATAATAATGAAAAGAAATGAAAATATATTACTTCAGATGAAAAAAAATTGAATTATTATCTTATCCCAAAGGCCATGCAGTTGGAAAAATTTGGTATTGGATATGATAACACCTCTACCATGTATGGGAAGAAGATATTTGTGAGTAGTTCTAGATATAGGGAAAATCATTTGGTTTCTGGATACAAACCTAAAAATAATTATATAAGAAGAGATGACAACATATGCTATTTCTATGGGATTAATGGTCATATTTCATGTTTTTTTATACTTTGGAATATAATTAATATTGTGAATATATATATATTTCTTAATCTAAGTATAATTTTACTCCTTTTAAAAATTATAAAAGAAACATCTCACAAAAGAAAGAATCATTTAAATGCTATTATTATGGAAGGATGACACACACCCTGAGTATGTGTAAAGAAACCTAAGGCCTCAACTTTAGAAGAAGAACTATGGATGAATAAACATATCAACCAAGAAATGATGATTCAAGGTATTTTTTAATGGGATATGTTTTATATGTTCTAATCTTGGGTATTTGGAAAGATATTGCAGTTGGAAGAAAGTTGAGAATTAAATGGAACCTCAAAGGAGATCCCCCACCCTGGTGGTGTATAATAAGAAAACCTATACTATAATATAACCTAATAAATTGAAAAATAGGTTTAATGTATCGGGTGAAACATTAAAAGATATTCTAAATACATACCAAGAACCACTTATATTACATTCACAATAGATCACTTGAAAATAATGTGAATGAACCTATAAGAAAAATGGAGGAGCTACTCTAGTTATAAGTAAGAAGAATCTACATATAGTGTAATACTCTACCCTATAATGATAGGGCGACGTGAATTAGATAACTGATAAAAGAAAAATGAATAAATAATTCCCTATAAAATTTATGTTTCATGCCATAAAGTGATAAGTGAAATCAAGAGAAAGATCCCTCTAATATAGGAAGAAGACAAAACAGGCCACTAGTGGAATGATTTCTTATTAAAAAAATAATCATGAAAAATGGAATATAAGTGGAGTGTAAGAGAAATAAATTTTTATTTGATGGTTTAAACCCCAAACTATGAAAATTACCAAGCCTAAAGAACCTATATATTAAAAAGATACTAAGAATGTGGGCAGTGAATGATTAGTTATATGGAATGATCAGTTAAAGTCAGATGAGACATGCATAAAAATAGTAAAATGTTTTGTAAGAAAATATTAAAGGTTTTATCCATTAAAATTGACCATTATCCTCTTCTTGAGGATTCTAGTGGTACCCCTCTTCTCATGTATTAAATTTCTCTAACATCTATTGTAAGTGGTGTGGAAATATGGAGGAGATATTATCCATTGGGTGGGTGTGTGCTAAAAGGGAATAGGTGAAAATATGAATAGATATACATGAAAAAATAAGAATATGAACTCTTAAAATGAACATATTTTATTAAATTCAAAAAAATTTGTAACACACCCACTCTGTTTTTGATATCTATATTTTAAAATTATTTGTTATGGGAAATAGAGATTATACACTGAAGATCCTGATACGAAACTGAAGAGTTGTCAAAGCTATACTTGAATGATCTAGTTTTTATAAGCCTCATTGAATATTCATCATTTATTATTATTCCTTAGTTCAAGTGGTATTTTACCATAGAGAAAAGACATATTGGGGGAGAATCAACAACATTAATGGATTTCATACATTTTTTTGTTCTAACAATGTCGTATCGTCTGAATATTTTTAGGATTTTGTGAAGTTGTAAAATAAAATCAATATCATTTATAGAAATTGGTAATCCTAATTTGAAATGTAATTTTTCATATGGATTAGCTCGAAAATAGGTATTAATGATCTATATCACTTCAAATCTGGAGGATTTTAGGGAAATATGGTGATAATATCTCTAGGTGATGTAGTATCATCCAATAATATAATCCTATAATGAATAAAATAAATTCATGCTTTTAACATCCAAGTAATTAAGTGATTTAAATGGATATAGTTGATGTTTATTGGATTTAACTATTGTTTCCTATAAATAATTCTAACTCAATTGGATTAGAGGATCTTTCAATGACTCAATGACAACTGGTAATTTCACTTGCTGAAAATTGGTCTGTAGTGTACAGCTATAAAGAAGGATATAGATATGGGCTTAAAAAAGTGATAAAAGTGGATAATTTTTTATATTAAGTTGATAAATAGAGTTTAAGGTGAAATTGAAATTATTTTATATATCTATGTGGTCTTTGTATGTCAAATGATGGTGTAACATGGGATAAGAATAAGTACATGACCAAAGGGGGAGGACAATATCTCTTTATCTAGATTTAAGAAGTTGAAATAACAAGGATTTTTCTGTCATTATTTTATAGATTATTGAAAATATGATTCATGTAGCTCATTGATTAAGGGGAATTTAAGTTATATATAAAGGAAAAGAGGTCAATATAGAAGAATATAGTCAAATAATTGACAGTCTATTTGTAATAACCCGGTCTTTTCTAGAGATATATAGGGCTTGTTTACAATCACTAGTTGGTCATTTTTTTATTACATTTTTGTTAGGGTATATCTTGGGAGTGTTTGGGTGAAAATTAAGAATTTTGGTATGAGGTTGGGCAGTGCATAGTTGGCGCATGGTTTTCCCAAATCATGTGATTTGTCCTAGAAAACCATGAGAACCCAAAAAGAGTGAATTCACATGGCTAACACATGGTTAGTCAAACTGTACACCCTATTAGGATAAATAGTTCAACCCACCCCCTAGAAGAGGTGCATAGTTAAGGTTCATAGTTTGGAAAATTGTGTTCCACTGCCTAGAACACTGTGCATGGGTTTTTAATTACCTCAAAAATTAGATTTAAATTTCCTGAACCCCCCCCCCCCCCCATTTTAACCCCTAATTATCCCTAGCAAGAAACTAATCTTTATCGATCATTTTTTTAGACTCTTTAACGGATTCTAAGCTATCATTGCCTCTGTTTTAACGAATCATAGGGAAAATTGAATATCTGAACCTCCCTAGGTAAGTGTTTTATTCCCGTTTAGATCTCTCTCTATCTCTCCTATTCCCAAATAAAAGAATGATATTAATCCATTGTTGGTTCTATTAATAGATCTAGGTTTATTAAATCTTGTTTCATTTGATCTGGGGTATAGGTTTTATATCTAGATCATTTTCTTCATCGTGGGTTTGACATATCTATTTCAAATTGGGGATTTCTCTTGGCGTGTGTTTTTCAATGAATTGAGGTGGGTGGTCTATTATAAAAATCCCAAATTCTTGATCTCAATTTCATGTATCTAATTATATATTTTCTATTGGATGGCAAGAAATTGAGTTTTGTAAATTGAATTAATTAATTTGATGAATTATTTAATTAATGTATTTTGAAATTAAGGATATTCATTTTTTTAAATTTGAGTAATTAATTGTTGAATTAATTAGGGGGATATTGAGATTATTGAATTAGATTAATTAATTGTTAAATTAATTAGTGGATATTTTTATGATTGTGAAAATTTCTAATTATGATAATTAATTTTTGAATTAATTAGGGTGATAATGAGATTATCGAATTGGATTAATTATTTATTAAATTAATTCATAGAGATTTTTTTCAATGTGAAATTATTGAATTGTAAGAATTAATCGATGATTTAATTTTGAGGCTATAGAGATTGGTGAAATTGGGATAATTGATTTTTTAATTAATTAATGGAATTGATGTGATTAATTAATAATTGAATTAATTAATATAATTGATTTGATTAATTAATTGTTTAATTAATTAATGAAATGATGTGAATATTCAATTGTAGCATGGGATTAATTAATTTAGTGAATTTATTAATCATTTGTTGTGGTACATGTGATATTGTGATATATGTGATATTGTGATCTTTGTGATATATGTGATATCGTGATATTGTGTTGTATATGATAATCATGTGTGGGACATGGTCTCCTACATCAAAATCCCATAGTGAAAATTCATATGATAAATGGTAATAATGGAATTCAAATATGAATTGAGAAGATGAATGGTAAAAATGGAATTCAGATATGAATTGAGATGATGAATGGTAATAATGGAATTCAAATATTAATTGAGATGAAGAATGGTAACATTAGCATTTAGATATGAATTAAGATGATGAATGGTAAAAATGGAATTCAAATATGAATTGAGATTATGAATGGTAACAATGTCATTCATATATTAATTGAGATGATGAATGGTAACAATGGTATTCATATATGAATTGAGATGATGAATGGTAACAATGGAATTCAGATATGAATTGAGATGATGAATGGTAACAATGGAATTCATATATAAATTGAAATAATGAATGGTATAATAGAATTCAGATATATGATATCCCTTGGGGGTTTTCAAACTTTGGCATGGGCCGAAGCAGATATTGAGAGTTCGAGTGTCCTCAGGAACTCGGGGGTTTCATGTGGTTAAATAAAGAGTAATTGAATAAATGTAAATTGTTTACATTATTTATGGTATTTTATTCATTATATATCTTCATAAATTGTTATTGACTAGATATTATTTTGGAAGTTGTTGGTGGTTTCCTACTCAGTTGTACTCACACCCTACTTAGTATGTATGATTGGTACCTGAATATATTTTATGGTTATTGGATAGGATAAGGGAAAGATCCTTTATTAGATGACTCAGTCTAGATGGAACATGATTATGGAATTGGAGATAGTGTTGGGAACCCCTTGGGAGTTTTCATTTTGTTTGTTTATTTTTTTCATGCATATTAACACTTGGAACATACTTGTCTTGACATATCTATTATTTTAGTTTGGATATTGTATTTCCAGCTTTGGTCGTCATGTGATATTGGTATTGTTTTGGTTATGGTTATATCATTTTGCTATTTTTTTGGTTTATTACTTTGATAAAGAGGGTATAGTCTCCCTATTATCGATATTAGACCCTCATTGCTAGTCATCAGCCTCTGGTGTGTGAGGATGTGTACCTGAGGTCGCATGGTAAACCAGTTCGAGGTACCAACATGTGTCACCCAGGTCAGGATGTTCCAAAGTGGTAGAAAAGGGGTTTATTTTATTTTATTTTTTATCTTATTATTTGGGAAATGTGGATAGGATAATAGGATGAGTCAGTTCTTGGTTGAGATATTGTTCATGGGAGTACCTAACCCATGTATGAGGCTAATAGCCAAGTACCCAAGGTGGGATTTTTTTTCTTTATGTCTGTTGTTATAATTGATTCTATTTCACCTCGAGTGATTCACTTATTGTGTGATGTGATTATTGTTTTTTATATTTTTTAGAATGGAATTGTGGACTGGAATGGCATGAGATTTGAGTAAGCGTTCATCATTATAGGAACTCAGGATTATTTTGTGACATGCATCATTTTAGGCACACTTGGTAAAATGGGATTGGGAAAAGTTTTTTAACTTGAAATTTATTTCCTTTCTTGTGTAATTGAATTGAAAAGGTGCCTAATATGAACGTGGAAATTTTTAAAATTATGCAAGATGTGAGTGAATGTTTTTCAAATGAGAAACTTGAATTATTAGAATGAGTTTACCAATTTTTAATCATCACCTATATGTAGTATGGCTAAGGGTAGAGATAGATCCTTGGGTTTGACTGTGTGGTAGAGTTTGGGGGAGTGTATTGTTATGAATGATATGAATATCACTTTTTAAATGTTTTAATTTTGGGTTACATGTCCTAAGATGTGTGTTTGGAATTGTAGAGATATTCCACCATGATGACACTTATTGAGAAGATGATCGGAGGCCATAGCTGGAGATGTTCCACCAATAGTGGAACCTTTGGTACTGATAGTGTCACGAGAGGAAGAAAGAGAGTAGTTCTGAGAAAAATATTATTTCTTTATGTAGTTTATGGGAATATACCCAGATTAAATTTTGAAGAGTATGTATAACTCTAAATGGGAGTTTTAGTTGCAGCACCCACAAAATCTTACTAGAGAGGGTGGACCTAAGGTAGTAGAGTTCGAGTTTGAGTCCATCCAAACTATACTTGACCATTTTGAGACTCTTGTTGAGGAGAGGGTCAAGTTAGATTCTTATATACATTGAGGATCAATGAAGCACTGGTGGGACATCCAGGTTTTGACTAGAGAGGTTGATGGTATGTTATGGATGGAATTCTTGGAGAAGTTCTTGGAGCACTTCTAACCATACATGTTGAGGTAGAAGACAATATCTAAGTCCATGAGTTTGACTCAGGGGAGTATGTATTTGATGGAATATACTAGAATATTTAAAGATTTTAGCACTTTTCTATTGTTTTGGAATGGAATGAGATAGCTATGGTGAGGTGTTTCTAGGACAAACATAAATGTGATATTAAATCCCATTTTAAAATATTTCGATTAAAGAAGTTTATTGAAGTGGTGGTTAAGGCTCTCATAACTTAGGGGAACCTAAGGGAGGAATCAGATGGAGGAAAGGTTGTTTTTGTTGTATGATTAAGATGTGTGTATTTTGAAGGTAAGAAGTGTCACTATGATTGTGTTATCCAAGGGAATAGTATGAAGAGTGGCCAGGGGGGATCAGTTACTCAGGATCATACCCGAGTTCTTTGACACAAATGTGATTGGACAGGACACTACATAGACAATATCCCCAAAAACTAGTATAGTGTCAATATTGTGGAAGGATTGTACATATACATAAGTTCTGTAGGAACCCACAACAGATAGGTAGTGATGGAGGAGCTAGACAGAACCATATTTCAAGAAGAGTATTTTCTGAACCATATCAGACTATCAGTTGGAATTCTACTAGTCGTTGTGGTAGAGGTAGTGGAAGTGGTGCTTCTAGGAAAGAATTCATGTATCAGCAGAGTAAATAAGGTCAGAGGACTCATACTACATCATAGGGAAGAGGGGAAGGATAGTTGCATGCATTTCAAGAAAGTTCAGTGGATAATGAGGCTGAACCATTGACAATTATAGGTATTATTCTTGTAGATTCTGCATTATCTAGTGCCTTATTGGATACTGGTTCCTCCAATTCTTTTATTTCCACACAACTTGTAAATGGTTTCATCCTGGTGGTGGAGTTCATGATTTGGGTTTTGATGATAGATGCACCGTTGGGATTGTAGTCCATAGACATATTCTTATCCAAGGGATGTTCTCTCGAGGTTAGGGAGTATCGTTTTCTGTGGGATATTTATTTTCTTATCATGTTAGTATTTGACCTAATTATGGGTATTGAATTTTTAGTAGCATACCAAGCCCACATAAATTATTACTAGAGGAGAGTGACTTTTAAATCTCCTAAGGGTGACTGCTACATTCACCATGGAGAGTGGAATATCAAGGCGGTCCATGCAGGTCTAGTTCATTAGCAACTGGGTTATCTCACCACCCAAGTTCCTAGTCTATTAATAGATGATAGAGGTGTAGAGTGTGATGTCATTCTATCCATAGTGAATAGATTTCATGATGTGTTTCCTGAAGACCTCTTAGAGCTTCCAACTACGAGAGAGGTGGAAATTACTATTGAGATCATGCTAGGGGTGGAGCTGGTTTCTATTCCACCATACAGAATGGAACTAATAGAGCTTCAAGATCTCAAGACTTAGTTGGAGGAGTTGATGGATAAGGGTTTAATTCATCTAAGTATATCACCTTGGGGTCCTATAGTTTTTTTTCTAATAAGGATTACATAAATCTATGCTTATGTGTCGATTATCGGAAGTTGAACCAAATGAATGTGAAGAAATGATATCCTCTTCCACGTATCAATGATCTATTTGACCGGTTGAGAGGAGATTGGGTTTTCTCAAAGATATATTTGAGATAAGGGTATCATCAGTTGAGAGTTCAAAATTCTGATATATCAAGGACTGATTTTAGAAGTATGTATAGCCTATATGAGTTTTTCATAATGTTGTTTCGGTTGATGAATGCACCAATAGTGTTTATGGCCTTGATGAACAGAATCTTCTATCCATGCCTGGATCAGTTTTTGATAGTGTTTGTTCATCAAATATTGGTGTACTCCAAGACTCATGACGATCATGACCAACATATTGGCATCGTTATGAGTACATTGAGAGAAAATTTTCTATACACCAAGTTATCGAAGTGTCAGTTTTGGATTCATCAGGTACAATTCTTGGGTCACATAATCTCAGAGTAAGGTGTGTTAGTAGACCTAGAGAAGATGCAGGTATTTGAATCTTGGTAGAATCCCAAGAATGTTTTTCATATTCATAGATTTCTGGGTTCAGGTGGATATTACCGGAGGTTCATACATGAATTTTTCGAATTGGAAACTCCACTTTTGGGCTTCACCAAGAATGGGATAAAGTTTTAATGGTCGGAAGCATGTGATTATTCCTTATATAAGTTGAATAATTTATTTAAAATGGCACAAATATTGATCCTACCTGAGCTAGGTGAGAAGTATACGGTGCTTTTTAACACTTTTAGAGTATGAATTGGAGTAGTGATAATTTAGGGAGATGGTGTAGTGGAATACAGGTCTTGGTAGTTAAGGCCACAAGAAGAGAACTACTCTATAAAAATCCTTGAGTTGGATGCAGTGGTTTGTTCTTTAAAGGGTTGAAGGAATTATCTTTTGGGTTAGAATTTTACTATGTATACTAATCACAAGGTATTAAATTATATCGTATCCCAGTGAGATTTTAATCTCTTAAAGTAGAGATGGATTAAGTATATGTAGTTATTTGATTTTGATTGAGCATATATTCCCAAAAAGGTAAATAATGTTGTTGATTCTTCAAGAAGGAAAACTCATACTCAGGTAGTTCAAGATTTTAGTACTAAGTGGAAGATGATGAATTTACTGGATAAGATGCATGTATCGGTTCAGGAGGGTCTGTATCAGATGACTCTTGTGTCAATTTCAGTGGAGTCTACACTTTTAAGTTAGATTAGAGATGGAAAGTATGAGGATATGAATTGTTTTCCTTGAGGGAAAGCCTTGTAGGTGGTGAGACACCTTAAAAATGGACTATATATGAGGATGAGATCATGTATATTAAGAATCGGTTTTTTGTGCCTATGATCATGTGGGAGGAGTTGATGTGTGAGTTTCATGCCTTGAAGTGGGAGCTACATCTCAGTGTGATAATAATGTACTGTGACCTACGTCAACAATTTTGGTGGTCAAGCATGAAAAAGGAGATATCAGGGTTTGTGACACAATGATACACCTTTAAGTATGTGATTCCTATGAATCAACGACCTACAGGTTTACTACATCCATTTCCCATTCCATAAATGAAGTGGGATGACATTAACAAATATTTTGTTGTGATTCTCCTTAGGATGCCTTAAATAATGATACTATTTGGGTTATTGTGGACCATTTGACAAAGGTATCACATTTCTTTTCTATATGATAGAAATTCTTAGTGGATCAGCTCGAAGAGTTTAATGTTCAGGAGATAGTCCATCTGCATGATGTGCCACATACTATTATTTTAGACTATGACTTGCATTTTACATCACACTTATAGTGGGGCTTACAAAAACTTCTTTCTACATAGGTTTTTTTGAGTATGGATTTCCACCCATAGATAGATGGGAAACCAGAACGTACTATACAAGTGCATAAGGATATGCTATGAGTGTATTTTCTAGATTTTGGTGGGTCTTGGGAGAAGCACCTAGAACTTGTGGACTTCTCCTATAAAAACAGTTATCAGGAAACTATTTAGATTGAACCATACAAGGCTCATTTTTTTGGGCCCTAAAGATCACCTTTTTACTGGATGGAGGTAGGTGAGTCAAAGTTGTTGGGACCGAGTCTTGTGTAGGATATGTTGAAGTAGATTTAGCAGATTATGAATTTTATGGCTACGGGTCAAAGTAAATAGAATTCATATACTGATAGAAATTGAATACCCCTATAGTTTATAGAGTTTGATCATGTACACCTTGAGGTGTCTCTTGGGTTGGTTTTCCATAGGATACGGAGATAAGAAAAGTTGATGCCCAGTTTTTTTAGACCGTTTCAGGTTGTGGAGATAATTGGGTTGGTGGCATACTGATTGGCTCTTCCATGGAGATACAAATATATGCATGTTGTTTTCCATGTGTCAAAACTTTTTAGGTATCACCCCATCCCTTATCATGTGATTTATGTCGATAATGTTGTTTTTGAGGATGATTCTTCCTTTGAGGAGAATCTGATATGTGTGTTGGATCGTAGTGAGAAAGTGTTGTGGATAAATATTATTCCCTGAGTTTCTGTATTGTGTAAACATGGTCATGTATAAGAGGAAACATGTGAAAGATAATCAGATGTGCAGGCTTAGTGGACTAATATTTTTTACTTGGATTCTTAGAGATTCTTGGGAGTATAGCTCGAGGATTATTTTTTATAAGGTTGGGATATTATAATACCCCAACCTTTTCTGGAGATGTCTTGGGATTTTTTATAGAAACACTTTTTCCTTGTTTTGAGTACATTTTTGTTGGGTTGTACCTTGGTGTTTTTGGGTGAATTTTGAGAATTTTGGAAGGAGGTTGGTTGGTGCATAGTTGGTGCATGGTTTTCCAAAACCATGTACCCTACCCTAGAAAAACGTGTGAACCCAAAAAGATTATATTTTCATATTTGGCGCATGGTTAGTCAAACTATATTCTCTGATTGGAGAAACCATGCACCCCCCCCCCAGAAGAGGCACACCATTAAGGTTCACAATTTGGAAAATCGTGTGACCATTCCTATTAAACTATGAGAAGTATTTTAAGTACAGAAAAAATTAGATTTAAATTTCTTGAACTCCCCCCCCATTTTAACCCCTAATTGGACCTAGCTTGACCGTAAGCTTTATATCTTATTTTTTGGGGATCTTGGACTGAATCCAAAACCTCCTGACCTCTGTTATTGGAAAATTGAAGGTTGAATTGAAGATCTGAACCTCCATAAGTATCTGTTTTCTATTAGAACCAAGGTCATTATATCCTAGAAATTGGGTATGAGTTTTTTTCTTTCAGTCCTCACATATAAGATCTAAGTGTTTTCAAAGAAATGGATCTTACAGTTCAAGCTAAAAATAGTATTGAAGGTTGCATTGTTTCCCAGTGTTTGCCAAATTTTTTGGGACCAAAATTTGAATGATGTCTTACATCATGAAATGTGTATTTCCTTGATGGTATTATGAAAATATAAAAAAGCAATGAGTTTTTACGATGAATGGGATTCACAAGGGGTGGTTTGTGAAGGCATAGATGTTCTTATGGAAAGCTCTATGATTACGAAAAGCATCACAAATGGTGATGGTGTTCTCCGCAATTAGGAGAATTAGATCATCATGAATGTTGATGGTGTTCTCTACAATTATGAGAATTGGATATTCATTAGTGCATGATGGTTTGATGGAAATCTTCATGACAACATCAAATCTCAATAGATATTCGAGGCTGAAGGAGCACTACGAAGAAATTTTTATAATATCTAGAAAATGAACTAAAGGTGGTGGAGAATCGTGAATAGTTGGTCCTATAAATATGAGGCTTACCCACTTAATTTGACGTGGAATTATTCATGGAATATCTAGAATCACTTTGATTTCATGAATCTAGGGGATCTCCATGAATCTGGATTTATTTGCAAGATTGAGAATCACAAAAAGACATTTTGAGTATTGACTGGTGAAAATGATTTTAATTAATGAGTGCTTCATAATGATGGGTTATTCCATATTGACTCAGTGTTCTTTGTGAATGCAATTTGTTCCATGAAGGTAGTGTTCTTTGAAAAGATAGTGAGCTTCATGAAGGAGCTTCGCAAAAGGCAATTTTGAATATCAACTTTTGAGTGAATAGGGATTTCAAGGTGCATCAAATCATGTCTATAGTGCAAGTAGTGTCTCATGATAGATATGGATAAATATTTTAATGAAAATATTTTGAATTTTCATTCAAGTCGATAAATTGAGTAAGAGATCACACAAAAAAGAGAGCTATGGGGAGTTGATAGAAGTGTTTTGAGGGATGTAGTGTGCTATCCCTAAAATCTTGTAATGGTAGTGTTCCAGGCATAGAGTGAGTGTGTCTGAACTCTTATATTACACAATTATAGAATATTAATGGATTTAGGTATTACCAACACACTATCGGTGTAGGCTCCTTGGACTAACCCTTAGTGGTGAACCAATTAAAATTGATGTGTGATCTATATGCATGTGGTTGTTTTTTTCTGCACATTCCATTCCGATAAGTTTAATTAGTTCCAACCAATGTGGGAACAAGAGCTGTCACTTTTTAAGAAAAATGTGACACTCTAATTCCCCCTCCCCTATCAGGGTGTTCTGGGGTCCTTTAAGTGGTATCAGAGGGTATAGGTTGCTGATGTTAAATATTTCTTTCTTTGTTGTCATGTATAACTAAGTAAATGTTAGAGGATTCCCCCTATTTGATGAATGAAACTTCTATATTTGGAAGAATAGGATTATATATCATCTAATATCTATTGTAATAGAATTACTCTTTTCTACTATATGATGGGTTTAGGTAACTAATGCAAATGGACTATCTTGGACTAAAACAAAGAGTAAAATGCTTGATGTATATGACAAAGTGAAAATTGACCTTAATGCATCACCATCTAATGAAATTTATCTAAAGTTAATGTGTTTCACCTTAGCCAAGTATATGTGGGAAAATCTAGAAAAATATATTTTAGGGTGATAAATAATTAAAGAGGCCAAACTTTATGTTTTTCACAAAAGATCTAATGATCTGATGATGCATCCTGATGAAAATGTAGATACCATTTTCAATAAATTTATTGAAGTTGTAAGAGAAATTTGAGTTCTTAGGGAAGAAATTAAAAACATTGACATTTTAATGAAAATATTGAGAAGAATTCCACATCTTAACAATACAAAAGTTTAAACTCTTGAGTAAAGGTATCTTTCAAAACATTATTTTGATGATCTACTAAGAAGTCTGGTATCATATTAAATGAGATTCAAATCATAGGATGCAACAAGTCATGTTATTAAAGAGATGGAATTCAAATCCATGGAAAAACTTGAGATTTCAAGAGATAGTGTTAACTAAGGTAATGAGGAAGACAAACTCCTTTATCTCTTTTCTAATAAATTCAAGATAGGAAAAGGTATATTTGAAGGAAAGAAACCCTTGGAGTGTTTTTTGTGTGGTAGAATTGGAAACATTATCTCTCGGTGTTCAAGGAAGTTCGATGATGAAGAATTTGAAGCAGGAAACTTGTAGAAGCCTCAAAAAAAGTTTTATCAAAAGGGAGACTTCAAATATGGAAATAAATTATAGAGAAGGAGTTTTTCTATAAAGAAGAAGATGATGAAATTGAATTTTTTGAGGAAGAAGAACCAGAGTTTAAAAATGTAATCCAAGCATTTATGATAGCTACAGTTGAAAATTCAGATCCATAAAAAGATAATTCTTGAGATAATCAGTTGATTTATGATGGTGATATCAAGATGAAACTTGAGGATGATCTAGGTGAGCTTTAGAATCAAATAAATATAATAAAAATTTTGAGATAAGTTTTGGAAGATTCATCATAATATGTTGATCGACTGGAAGCTGAAATTAATTGACTGGAAGAAGTGGTCAAATAACATTCAACATCTTTTGAAATCTCATAAGATATAGCATAAATTAAGCTCATAATTTAATAATAGTAAAAGTTCATCAATGACCTTACATGAATACCAGAGGATAAGTCCAAGACTATTGAAGGACTTGAAGAACTTGTTACTCTTAGGAATAAACTTAAAATTGAATCAAACTCAAAAGAAACAAATAAGAAAATATAGTTTGGAATATTATCATATGTTGACCTTTTGGATAGAGCTAAGTGTGGTACTAAAGGTTAATAGAATGATTTCAATGTTATAGATTCACATGCATGGGAAAAAGTTGAATTGGTTGTGATGCTACAACATAAAATGATTGAAATAAAATAGGCCAAAATGAAGGCAGGATGAAATTTGGACATATCGCAAAGTTACCTGAAGTCCTAACAAATAAATCCTCAAATAAAATTGAAAAGAGAACTGAAAACTATCCTCAAGTATCAAAAAATGATCATCACTCAAACTATTTTCCTAAATAAGGGGACATGAGGAGGAATAGAAGTGAGAAGACGTTTCCTCTTAAGAAATGTCAATTTTATAACTGTATGGGTCATTCCATGTCATACTGTAAAGAGGCAAGAAGTTATTTTAATGGAGAAGAGCTAGTAATTCAACAAAGGAGAAATAATTCATATCCTACATCTTATAGAATAAATAACATTTATGGATATTATTTTCATTTATCTAACTTTTTCCATAAATCTATTCATTATTGGTTGAGGAAAGGTAGAAATGATACCTACAAATCTCTGAGACAAGTAAATATTATCCAACCATACAGTGTTTCTCTTATAAACAAGTTTTCTCTTATGGAAGAACAATATGAGTATGATTAACCAATATGCATGGAAAAGAGAGAGAAACCCCATCTGTATCTTCCACTCAATCAAATATTTCATAGAAGGAAAAGAAGAAAGTTGAGAAATCCAATATTGCAGAATTTGATCATAAAGATAAAAAAACAGTCAGACCTAGATTCTTGATAGTGGATTATCATCCCATATGATAGGAAATGAATATTTATTTAATAGTGTAGAGAATGGTTTGATGAAATAGTCAGTTTTGGAAATGATGTTGCTTTGAAAATCAAAGGTAGTTGGAGCACATAATTAGAAAGTGACGAGAATAAGAAAACTGAAGTTTTTTATGTGGATGGTTTGAGTTACAATATCCTGGGTGTGAGTCAACTCTGTGAATCAGGACTTATAGTCACTTTCAATAAAAAATGTTTCACTATAAAAGGAAATAAATGGAATTATCCCATGAAATGTTTCAGAACATATGGAAACTTATATCATGTTGACAGTGAAGATAATATTTTTTATCTAATGGATGAAGAAGAAATTTTTTTTGGAATCGAAGGTTGGGTCAAATTAATCAACAATACATGTAAAATATATCAAAACTGAAGATAGTCATGGATATACCCAATCTAAAATGTGAACAGAAAAGGACTTGTGATTATTGCATACGAGGGAAGTTGGTCTGCAGTTCATATCATCCGAAGAAGAAAAGGGCATAAAATATTCTTGATCTCATCCATATAGACATATGTGGTCTGATAAATGTTGCTAGAATATATGGATAAATGTACTTCATTATTTTCATTTATTATTATATTATAATGGATTGTGTGATGGTTATACATAGGAAAAGACAAGTGCTAGATTTCATGAAAACTTATCACCGAATAGCATATAATGATATTGGTCACGCGATCAAATTTCTATGGTCTGATAGTGGAAGGGAATACACAACCATTGAATTTGAAAATTACCTAGAGAAACAAGTAATGCAATATGAGGTGTCGGATATAAGAACCCCACAACAAAATGGATTGGTTGAGCGCAAGAATCGACATGTAAAAAATATGGCTAGAACTTTGTTGATTGAGAGTGGTATCTCTTGCCATTACTGGAAAGAGTCCATTCAAGCTAAATTGTATAATAAAAATTGAACATGTGTTTATATGGGATAAAGAAAGACACCATATGAGTTGTGTCATGGAAGTAATTCCTCTTTGAATTATTTTCTTATTTTTGGAAGTAAATGTTTTATCAGAAACAAGGAAGGAAATCAAGGAAAAAATGGTTCTATAGAAGATGAAGGAATATTCCTTAGTTATTCAATGTAGATAAAATCTTACAATGTTTTAATAATCATCTTGGTATAATTATTGAAAGAAGTGATGTTAAGATCCTTGAAGATAAGACCACAGATACTTCAAGAAGATCTTATACTAATATGATGAAAGATTAATAAGAAAATAGACATGGAATGTATTCAAATACAGAAGGGAAGGAAGGTGTGAAAAAAATTCAGTGGTCACAAAATGATGATGTTTCTAATAAGAATCAAAAGACAAAATTATGGTTGAAGAAAATTCATCTAAACCACACAATATAAGCATAAGATTTGAAATTGATCAATCTAATAAAATTGGGGATTAGAAAAAACCCACATAGATATGGAGAATGAGTAATAGTTCACAATATTCCTTCTTATCACTTAGGGAACAATCCTCATTTTAAGAAGCTTCAAATGATTAATCATGGGTTAATTCTATGAATTAATAGTTAGATATGATTAACAAGAACTAGAAATTGGATCTTTTCAAGAGACCTAAATGTCACAATGTGATTGGTACGAAGTGTATTTTTAAGAATAAATTTTATGAGCATGGTAATGTGATCCGAAATAATGTGTGATTGGTGTGTAAAGGGTATTCATAGATTAAAGGAGTTGATATTAAAGAAACATTTGCTCTCATGGATAGACTGGAGTTAATAAAAAAAATTGTGCCCTGGAAATTCAAAGATGATATAAAGTGTATCAAATGGATTTCAAAATAGCTTTCTTAAATGGTGTGCTTGAAGTAGAAGTCTACATTGAACAACCAGTGGTATTTTTTCTTGGTAATGTTGGAATGAAGGTTTTTAGATTAAAGAAGGCACTCTATGGTCTAAAACAGGCGCCACGATCATGGTACTATCAGTTGGATTCTTATCAAAAGAACCTTGAATTTAAAAGAGGAGGTTTGGATTAGAATATCTATGTGAATAATTTTTAGAAAGATTAGTTCATTGTACTGGTGTGTGTAGATGATATTATATTTGGTGGAAGAAGGCATGGATTAGTGGATGAATTTTCCAATCACATGAAATCAAAATTTAAAATGTCTATGATTTATGAACTCACATATTTCTTTGGGTTGAACTTTTTTCAAAGTAAAGACTACAATTTTATTTGTTAGGAAAATTATGCAAGAGAGTTTCTAAAGAAATTCAATATGAATGAATCCCAACCAATGTCCATTTCGATTATGGTTGGGAAAAAATTGGGAAAGCATAAGGATGGGATATCGGTTGATCCCACAATGTATAGGAGAATCAATGTAAGCTTATTGCACTTGAATGAAACATGGCCATATATTGCCTTTTCAATATGATTAACAGCCCATTTTCAAAGTAATATGAAGGAAGAACATCTAACATAAGTATAAATAATCATGAGGTACATTCAAGGTACTCAAAATTATGGATTATTATAAGGACCCGGCCAAAAACATTACATAATCCTGAGTTAAGTCAAGAATCCACATTGAGGATCTTTTCAGGTTTAGAGTTTTATAAAATTAGGTTGTAACTATTACATTTATAACTCAAAAATTTACAAAGTAGACACTTCCAATCAGTTTCCATTTTTTCATAAAATAAAAACTCTTGAAAAAAAGAGTCATGTCTAGTTCCACGTTTTCAACAGCATGACTTTTCCTTGATCCCATCCTTGACCCTATTCATCTTTAAGTCCTGTGAAAAACATTTCAAAACTTGGGATGAGTATAAAAAGATCAGTAAGGGTTATAAAATAAAGAAGGAAAAAATTAGTCCATCAAAACATAAGCTCTTTAACATACCTCATGAAATCATAATATTTATTAATAACACATAGAAATCATAAATCATAAAGGTAACTTATGGCATCCATATAATACTTACATTATAGGTATCACAGCTACATATGGAGTTTTTTTGGAATACCCCTCACAGTATATTCCCAAAATCTCTTAGGAGAAACATTAACGTTTACCGCCGTCTTGTTACTCAATACATTGGAGAGCAATCTGTGTCTCACCCTCCCTAGGTTTATCACGGAACCACCAATATACATGAACAATTCACAAGAACCATAACATAATCATAACAAATAAAACAAGAATTAAGGAAATATTACATTTCCACATTGCAATCACAATATATCTTTTCAAGATATTGACATAATAAATTCATTATCAAAACCATTTTCAAAACCATTTAAAACATTGAATAAAGAGATTTTTGAATCAAAGTGTCCCATACCACATTGAAACTTTTAAAGGAATTATCATTTTAAAATAATAATGTCCATATAAATAAATACTAAAACCCATTTTGAAAACATGTACATTAATGAGAAATATTTATAAAATTAAAACATTTACAACAATGTTTTAGTTAAAGAGACTCTTAACACTTGAGAAAATAATTGAATAAAAATACTTACATAATAACATTAAAAAAGATTATAATATCATGAGAATAGTGATATTCATGATATAATATGTCAAATGACAGTATATACACTATATAAAAGTTAATTGGTGTATAATAACAAATAAGTCTGAGTGGAATGTAAATTGAGACAAAATCCCTTTCAAAGATCATATAAATGATGTAAGAATTTATCAATGGGGTGATTATGTATTGAAAAAGAATATCCACACAAAGGAAACTGAAAATTACAAAATAAATAAATAGAAAATAATTACACACATAATCTTGACATAATATAATCATTGAAGTATGTGTAAAACCCAAAGAGTATAAATTGAGTTTGGAAATTCCCTGATGAAAATTTGAAATCCTAACGGTATCACATAAAAATAAAGAAAATGAATTGATGAGAGATAAAAGGGTATGAAATAGAATGAACATAAAATTTACATAAATAAGGATATAGTATAACATATCCCAACATAATAAAATGGTAATTAAAATATATAACATAACATAAGTCTTTGACTAAAAGTGGAGGGTAAAAGGTTCCCTTTCAAATATCATATCATTACCTTAAGGATAAATCAATGAAATAATTATGTGTGACAAAGATAAATACACCCAATATAAGTGGATATTAAGTGTAAAATAATCATATTTCATTCCCACATATTCATATAATGTCATAATCCAAAAGAAGAATATCAACCCAAAGAATGGAAATTGGGTTAAGAAGTTCCCTTACCGATTTGGTGACATACAAAATATACACCCCATTAAAGATGAATCATAAAATTTAAATGTAAATACCTATATATTAAATTATATTACACAAATAATACAATCATGGTAAGTACACACACTACACAAAATTAAATAGTTGCAAATACAGCATGAATCTCACGAGAATAAAAAGTGACATGAAAACCCCTTACCTCGTGTCCGACTAGACTCGTTTGTTTATTATTATTCCTGAATAACAAACTTATGTTAATTTATACATTCTTAATAACCTTTTTCATGTTTATTATTCATTTAATATCACTTATTACCATGCTATAACAATTAGTTAATTATTTGAGTTCATATCGGACATTTTGTTGATGTTCGAAACTTGAGTAAAAAATGAACTTGTTATAAATATAAATTGTCCATGTGGTCAACGGTACATTATATCCAGAATTATATTAATGATTTAGATATCTTATATATCATAAATATCCAGTATATATGTATTTATAATAGTCCATAACATTTGGATATAATAAATGAAATGCACCGTTCATGGAGATGGTAAGTCGTACGTACGTATGAACGCTACTTTCATTTCTTTTTCATTTTTAAAGGAATGAAAACTAAATGATACATAAATATATTATAATTAAATTTTAATATACATGTTATATATGTTATATAAGTTCATTAATTCCATCATTTATATGTTCCATGTATATCCTGAACGAGTCATATCACTTTGAGGGGGCGGTAGTCCGCACTTCCTCAAATGAAATTATCATATTTATACAACTTGAAAAGAATAAAGGTATGTTATAAATGAGAATTAAAGAATCATGGAGATAAAATATATATCATATATATCATATATAATTATAGTTCCATAATAATGGCCACCATAATAGGTGGTAGAAGAATATTGAACAATCATCATTTCATGAGGCTGTAGTTCGCCGTCACAGAAACAGTATGTTCATACCCATTAGATTGAGGTGTGTGTAAGTGTAGTTAGAATAATTATAATAAAAACAACCTAGTATATTTAGGATACTGGTTTTGTTATGTAAACAAATAAATAATGTGATCATAGAGAGTGGAGAAAGAAAATAAAAGAAAATAACTTGAGAGAATATGTTACATTTAAATCGGGTAACTCCCTTTGTTTTGAACCAAAAGGCTTCCTTGAATTTCATTATTCAAAGGGTAAGGATTCTAGAAGTATAAGAGGTATGTATGGAGATTATCTGGGTAGATTTTGGTTGAGACAAAGGGTTTGAGAGGTGTGGGTAATGGGTTATAGGTGAGGACTTTTTATAAGGGGGAGGAGGGGCTCTTTAGGAAAATTTGAAAGTATTATTTTATTATAAACATATATTCAGTTTCAAAAGTTCCAAAACTCATTAAATTATAATATAATATTACTAATTTTAGAAATAAATTCATAAAATAATAATTGGATAGTTTTTTGATATTTTTTTTAATTTTTATAATCTAATTTATTTAAATCCTTCATTAATGAGATAAACACTACATCATTATTGTGTCATAAATTTATTTATTAATTTAATGTCTAAAAAATATAAATAAAATACTATGATGTAGGAAATCTTTTTTTATTTCAAATGAATATTTATAGTCGAATAGATCACTTATATAACACCATTAAAATTTTATTTACTAAAAGATATATGTTTATGTTACATTTTCCATAACATTAAATTAATTTATATAAAGTGTCATTATCACTAAAAATTGGCTCCATGGGGTCCCAAAATCGACACAAGTATTCCCATGGTCAGAAATGATTCATCCAATAGAGTTATTACACATGTTAGGGTAATTTAATATTATTATAATATTATATGTTTACCTTTATTTACCTTATTTACCCTTTAACCATGGTAAATAAAATATTTACTAAAGTAAATATTCATAATGTCTAAAAATAAAAGTTACCTATTTAAAAAATTTGGACCTCCTAATTATAAATATTTAATCTATTTTTCAAAATTCAAAACACAGAAGTGGAAGAAATTAATTTAAAATTAATTCTCGTTGTCAAAACAAAAGGTGTGTTTTTAAGAAGTAAAAACTATCAAAAGATTGGGCTTAGTTTATGTCCAATTTAAAAGTTAAATTACCTAAAATGACCAAAATTAGATTAAATGGTAAAAATAAATTCCAATTAAACTTTAATACCAATTAAAATAATAATATAACTATATAAATAAATTATATGAAAAGGTAGTTTTGAATTAAAATACGGTATTTTTCACTATTCACTAAAAAATTAACTTTATCAGAAAAATGCCAAAAACTTACCCAAAGTAAATTTTTATGTCCCGATTCTAAAAATTAATTTTATTTTGTAAAATATAACATATAAAAGTTTCCAAAAAATATATCTAAAAAGGGTTCTCCATCAAAAGGTGGTAAAATGACCATTTAATGAATATTATAGTATTTATGCTTAAAAATCAGATTCTTTCTTATTTTAAGCCTCTAAATTTTGTTGGATAAATGTAAAGACATTTGAGAAACATTTATAATCATATTGTTTTTAGTTCTATTCATTCCCACCAATAAAATGGCTAGGCGTACACTATTATTTAAAATAAAATTATTATTATATTATTTTTCGGTATAAGTCAACGTTGTGTGCAACGTATGGTTTCGAAGAAACCCATTATTTCATGTTGAGTACACTATCAGACATAACATCTCTTTTTAAGTAAAATTAATATTTAATTCACAAATATTAATAAATATGAAAATGTCATATTCTTTTTTTACCTAGGATTTTACATCCTTCCCCCCTTTTGGAAATTGCATCCTTGCAATTTTAAAATTGGGCTCAGAAACTTAATTGAAAGTCCCATCTCAAAAAAAGAGTCAATAAAACTATCACTTTAAAATAAATATAAAAATAGAAGTAAAAAGGTCACTAGAGATAAAACATACTAGGATTCCATGAAAACATGGATATGGAAGAGAAAGTAACAATCAAGTTCTGACAGAGAGTGATAGAAAACATGATCAGGAGAAAGTTAACTACCCTAAAATCACAAACTTGTGATAGGTTAAACGATCTTTGATTCCATAGTAGGAAAAGTAAATGGACACCATTTTTTGTTTTAAATTATTTCTCATTAAGTTGTGGAATTTATTTATGATCTTGACTAAAAAAATAAGGAAACATACTTACTTTTCATGTATACTTTAATCCTTTACTAAATTTCTACCACAAACTCATATTTTCTCTAAACGATGAGTATTCAAGATGACTTGGTCAAACCTAAAGTGCTAGAATCAACTTTTATAGAATCACATGTTCCACAAAATATGAACTATATATTTCCCCTATCTTTATACAAAAAAAAAACCAAAAAGGTTAGTATGAGATCAGATAATACCCAAAAAAGATAATCCTTTATAAAAATAAATACTACTCTTAATCTCCAAAATTCAATAAACAATACCTCAAAGTTCAACAAAGACCATAAATACATAATTGTACTTAAAATTCTTCAATATAAGAAAAATTAATATTGAAACCCAAAACTCAGAACCATTTGATCACATGGTCTTCCATAGTAAATCTTAACATTTATCTCCAAATAATATCGACTACTATTAAAGTCTCATACTAAAGTGTAATTAACCTAATCACATATTCTCTATGATAGGTTAATAATTTCCATAAATAACCCAAATCACTATATGTCCACAAAAAAACATAGAATCTTCCAAAATAAAATTTCAACCATTACTCCATTAATGAAATCCCATAGTATTCTATTTTCTTTAAGCATATGATGTTCCCAAAAGAGCTAATGTATTCCAAAATAACCTTTATCACTTAATCACCAAATCATTTTCATATATTAATGATATCCATTTGATAAAACATAAGTTCCCAAAATCAACTTATTCTTGATCCATAAAATCATTTTACTAAAAGAATAAGTCATACTAACCAGGGACTTCACGTAGGACAGTGGTAGGCGATGCTCCCTTGTCGCCCTTCGATTGTGAGTTCGATTCTTATGGCCTTTCCGGACGTGACTGGTTATCACCCATCCTATAGATTGTCCTTTTTATAAAACTCAAAAATAACTAAAACATGTTTTAACCTCAAAGGTTGTCTTATAACTATCATTTTCATCCCAACTCATTAAGAACTCAACATCTTATATATCTATATTTTTTTATTTCACCTCATATGATACAATAAAACTATTACCAAAAGAAATAACATCATACCTTGATCATGGTGTCCATATGGTTTCATTATCATCTTGTTCACGTAGGTAGAAGGTCCATGCATCGCAACAATGATTTTGAGATCCTTCAAAATCATTTCCTTCCATCATCTAAATACACCTCGTACAACTTGGTTCATATGGGTGTTCTCAGAAAAATAGTTTCATAAAATAATCATATATGACATATAATTTCAAAACATCTGATAAAACATGATTTTTATAAAACATTCAGACCGAGTTTGAGTTGAAACATTCAATCAATGGTATTTTTAAAATACCATAAGTATGTACTGAGAGACTATATTGTAAAAACAAATATAAATAGGTTGCACAAGGGTCTCCTTCTACAACACCTTTTTCAAAATCATAATATGTTTAAAAATCTTGTGATAAGGTAAAATATTTGATAATGCCTTGATAATATTTACCTTTCTTTAAAATATGAGAATATTGTGAAAATAGGATTTGTTTAAATACAACCCATGATATATGATGATAATGAGGAATATTTTAGGTGTTTGATATCTCAAATAGCTTCTTGCAAGTGATTTTTATGCTAGAAAAAGTTTCACAATCATCCGAACATGACTTTGCAATAATTTTTGCAAGCATGTCATCAGGAAGAGATAGGAATGTTGTCTAAGATCATCCTACTTCTATTGTAATATACTTTAATTGATCAAAAAAAGTAATAAAATAAGGATTTAACTGAACGAATAGACATTGGGACTAACCATGTGTTTAACGAAAACTCTTAATCCCTAAATTTGTCTAAACCAACCTCTGATACCAACTATAAGGACTCGACCTTAAACATTACATAATCTTGAGTTAAGTCGAGAATTCAAATTGAGGATCTTTTCAGGTTTAGATTTTTAGATAATTAGGTCATAACTATTAAATTTACAACTCAAAAATTTACAAAGTAGACACTTCTACTCAGTTTCCATTTTTTTTCATAAAATTAAAACTCTTGAAAAAAATATTCATGTCTAGTTCCACGTTTTAGAAAGCATGAATTTTCCTTGATCCCATCCTTGAACCTATTCATCTTTATCTCCTGTGAAAAACATTTCAAAACATGGGATGAGAATAAATATCTCAGAAAGGGTTATAAAATAAATAAAGAAAACATTATTCCATCAAAACATATGCTCTTTAACATACCTCGTGAAATCATAATATTTATTAATAACACATAGAAATCATAAATCATAAAGTTAACTTTTTTCATCCATATCATACTTACATTGTATCTATCACAGCTACATAGGGTGTTTTGTTGCAATACCCATCACAGTATATTCCCTAAATCTCTTAGGAGAAACATTAACGTTTACTTCTGTCTTGTTACCCAATGCATTAGAGAGCTATCTCGGGCTCACCCGCCCTAGGTTTATCATGGAACCACCCATTTATGTAAAAAATTCACAAGAACCATAATATAATAATAACACATACAAAAAGCATGAAATAAAGATAATATTTCCACATTGCAATCACAATATATCATTTCAAGATATTGACATAACAAATGCATTATCATAACCATTTTCAAAACCATTTGAAACATTTAATAAAGTGATTTTTGAATCAAAGTGTCCCATACCACTTTGAACATTTTAGAAGAATTAACATTTTTAAACATTACTGTCCGTATAAATAAATTCTAAAAACTATTTTGAAAACATGGACATTAATGAGAAATATTTAGAGAATTAAAACATTTAAAATAATGTTTTAGTTAAAGAGTCTAGTAACACTTGAGAAAATACTTGATTAAAAATACTTACATAATAAAATTAAAAAAATATTATAATATCATGAGAATAATGAGATTCAGGATATAATATGTAAAATGGAATTATATACACCATATAAAAGTGAATTGCTGTATAATAACAAATAAGTCTCAATGGAATATAAATTGAGACAAAATCCCTTTCAAAGATCATATAAATGACGTAGTAATTTATCAATGGGGTAATTATGTGTTGAAAATGAATATCCACACAAAGGGAAGTGAAAATTAAAATATAAATAAATAAATAGTTACTACACACATAATCTTGACATAATATAATCAACAAAGTATGCATAAAACCCAAAGAGCGGAAATTGAGTTTAGAAATTCCCTTACGAAAATTCGAAAGCCTAATGGCATCACATAAAAACTCAGAAAATGAATTGATGAGAGGGACAAGGGTCTCTCGTCACATGGACATAAAATTTACATAAATAAGGATATATAAAAACATATCCCAACATAAAAAAATGGAAATTAAAAGACATAACATAATAGAAGTCTTTGACTAAAAGTGGATAGTAAAAGGTTCCCTTACAAAGATCATGTCATTACCATAAGGACAAACCAATGAAATAATTATGTGTTAAAAATATAAATACAACCAATATAATATGATATTAATTGTAAAACAATCATAGGTCATTCACTCATATTCATAGAATTTCATAATCCAGAAGAAGAATATCAACCCAAAGAATGGGAATTGGGTTAAGAAGTTCTCATACTGATTTGGTAACATACAAAACATACACCTAATGAAAGAATAATCATAAAATGAAGATTTAAATACATATATATTAAATTATATTAAACAAATAATACAATCTTGGTCAGTACATACACCATACAAAAGGAAATAGTTGCAAATGTATCATGTATCTCATGAGAATAAAAAGTGAGATGAAAACCCCTTACCTCGTGTCTGACTTCACTCGTTTGTTCCTTGTTATTCCTGAATAATAAAATTAAGTTAATTTATACTTGATTAAAAACCTTTTTCAAGTTTATTATTCCATTTATATCACTTATTACTTTTCTATAATAGTTAGTTAATTATTTGAGTTCATAAAGGACATTTTGTTGATGTTTGGAACTTAAGTAAAAAATGAACTTGTTATAAATATAAATTGTTCATGTGGTCAATAGTCCATTATATCCAAAATGATTTTAATGATTTAGATATCATATATATAATATATATCCAGTATATATTTATTTATAATATTCCATAACAATTGGATATAATAAATGAAATTCATCATTCATGGAGATGGTAAGCCGTACGTACGCATGAACGCTACTTTCATTTCATTTTAATTTTTAAAGGAATGAAAAATAAATGATAAATAGGTATATTATAATTAAATTATAATATAAATTTTATATATGTTATATAATTTCATTCATTCCATCCTTTATATGTTCCATTTATTGCATGAACGAGTTGTATCACTTTGAGGGGGCGGTAGTCCGCACATCCTCAAATTAAATTATCGTATTTATACAACATGAAAAGAATAAAGGTATATTATAAATGATAATTAAAGAATAATTGAGATAAAATAAATATCATAAATATCATATATAATTATAGTTCCATCATAATGGCCGCCATAATAGGTGGTAGGATAATATTGAACAATCATCATTTCATGAGGCAATAGTTCACCGTCCACAAAAACAGTATGTCCGTACCCATTATATGGAGGTGTGTGTAAGTGTAACTCGAATACTTCCCATAAAAACACCCTAGTATATTTATTATACTGTTTTTGTTATGTAAACAAAGAAATAATAAGATAATAGGGAGAGGAGAAGGAAAATAAAAGAAAAGAACTTGAGAGAAGATGTTACCTTTAAATCTGGTAACTCCCTTTGGTTTGAACCAAAAGGCTTCCTTGAATTGGCTTATTCCTAGGGGAAGGATTCTAGGAGTAATATAAGGATGTTTGGAGATTATTTTGGTAAATTTTGGATGATACAAATGTCTTTAGAGGTGTTATTAATGGGTAATAGGTGAGGTATTTTTATAAGGGGGAGGAGGGGCTCTTTAGGAAAATTTGAAAGTATTGTTTTATTATAAACATATCTTCAGTTTAAAAAAGTCCAAAACTCATTAAATTCGAATATAATATGACTCATTTTCGAAATAAAATCATAAAATAATAATTGGATAGGGTTTTTATATTTTTTTAATTTTTATAATCTAATTTTTTTAAATCATTCGTTATTGAGGTAAACACTACATCATTATTGTGTCATAAATAAATTTATTTATTTGATGTCTAAAAATTATAAATAAAATACCATGATGTAGGAAATATTTTTAACCTTAAAATTAATATTTATAGTCGAATATATCACTTATATAACCCCGTAAAAATTATTTACTAAAATATATATGTTTATGTTACATTTTCCATAACTTTAAATTAATTAATATAAAGTGTCATTATCACTAACAAGTGGCTCCATGGGGTCCAAAAATTGACCCATGTATGACCACAGTCGTAAATGAATAATACAATAGGTTTAGGATACCTTTTAGGGTAATTTAATATTATTATAATATTATTTTGAACCCTTATTTACCATATTTACCCTTTAACCATGGTAAATAAAATATTTACTGAAGTAAATATTCATAATGTCTAAAATTAAAAGTTACCTATTTACACAATGTTGATCTCCTAGTTCCAAATATTGAATCCATTTTTACAAATTCAAAACATATAAGTGCAGAAATTAATTTAAAATTAATTCTCGTTCTCAAAACAAAAAAAGCATGTTTTCAAGAAGTAAAAATTATCAAAAGATTGGTCTTTGTTTATGTCCAATTTAAAAGTTAAATTAATTACAATGAACTAAATTGGATTAAATGGTAAAAATATATTCCAATTACACTTTTAAATAAATAAAAATATAACTATAACTATATAAATAAATTAGATGAAAATGCAGTTCTGAATTAAAATACGGTATTTTTCACTATTCACTAAAAAATTAACTTTATCAGAAAAATATCAAAAATTGAACCAAAGTAAATTTTTATGTCTCTATTATAAATAAAAATTTTATTTTTTTGAATATAATATATAAAAGTGAAAAAAAACTATATTTAAAAATGGTTCTCCATCAAAAGAGGTAAAACGACATTTTAATGAATATTAGAGTATTTATGCTTAAAAATAAGATTCTTTCTTATTTTAAGCCTCTAAATTTTATTTAATAAATGTAAAGACATTTAAGAAACATTTATAATAATATTTTAGTTAGTTCTATTCATTCCCTCCAATACAATGGCTAGGCGTTCACTACCATTTAAAATTATTATATTATTATATTATTTTTCTGTATAACTCAACATTGTGTGCAGCGTAAGATTTTAGAGAAATCCATTATTGCGTGCTGATTACACTATCAGAAATATCATCCCCTTTTAAGTAAAATTAATATTTAATTCAAAAATATTAATAAATATGAAAATTTCATATTATTTATTTACCTAGGATGTTAAAATTATACTTTATTGCAAGGAAAGATAATGAACTATCGGCATTTTCTAATGTTAACTGGATTAGAGATGTTGTGGAAAGAAAGTACACAAGTGGTGGATCATTATTTATTGAAAATAAATGTGTGGTATGGTTGAGTAAAAAATTGGAAATTACTTCTCTTAGTACTTCTGAAGTAGAGTATATCTCGGCTTCAAAGGCCTACACTAAGATGTTGTGGATGAAGCAATAACTGACTGATATTGGTAATGAGGTGAGACAACCAATGGTGATTCACTGTGATAAAATGAGTTTGATAGATCAAATGAATAATAAATTTTAGTATTCTTGTACAAAACATATTGAAAATCGATATCACTTCATTAAAGAAAAATTTGATCAAGGCATGATTAAAATGGATCATATAGGAACTGATGACCATTTTGCTAACATTCTGGCCAATCCATTGGTACCACATGTGTTCAAGAAACATCAGTTGAACCTCGACATTCAACCACCTCCCAATGCATGAGGAGGTCATGATTGTTCCCCTCTCCCCATTTTTGTTAATTTTTATAATCTATTTATAGAAGTGATGTAGGTTTATGGGGGAGATACAATCAAAGGGGAGTGTGATTTTGTGATCTTCAAGTTCAAATATAGGTTATTTGGGTTTATTTACAATGGGGGAAAATATATAAATTCAATATTACTAAGGTGGAGAATTATTTTCAAAGGTGTATAATGAGAATGGAGAAAAGAGAAAAGGGGTAATGAGAAAGGAGAAAAAAATTCAGTGATATGAGGAAATAGTCAAAACTTACCTTGGACATAGTTAATCATTCTAAGACTTGTGAACCCAATTCATTCTTACCCTATTATTTTTTACACTAATAATTTCTCACTAGACTTAGTGTGTTGGATGAGTTGTTTCTTGTGTATCAGGTTTTCATAGTGGCTGGTGCTTCATTGAATTTATCTGCAGATTGATAACAAACCCAAAGGGTGAGATTTTTGGAACCAAGGCTATTATTTATTGTAAATGGATTATGATTTGTGTTTGTTGTTAATGCTCACATGTAAGAACATTTAGTTTTCATGTAAAGGTATGTTACATTTTAAAATTATGTCATTATTAAAGGTGGGGTTGTTTCCCATGTTTTCCAAATTTTTGGGGTCCAAATTTTGGAGGATGGCTTGCATCGCGAAAAGTGGATTTCCATGATGGACTTATGAAAATAAGTAAAACGAAAGAGTTTCATAATGAATGGGACTCAAAAAGGGTGGTTCATGAAGGTGAGAAGGTTATGGTAGAAATATCTATGATTATGACATGCATCTCGAATGGTGTCATTGTTCTCCTTGATTATGAGAATTGGAGCATCGTGAGTGTGTGATGGTTTGATGAAAATCTTTGTGACAACATCAAATCTAAATATAGCTTCACAATTGAAAGAGTGCTGCAAAGATATTTTTGTAAGATCCAAAAAATGTGCAAAATGTGGTGGAGCATTGTGAATAGTCAAGCCTATAAATATGAGGCTACCCTCACTTCAGTTGACACTTATTCAAGGAAAATCTAGAATCGCTCTAATTTCACGAACCTAGGGGAGCGCCTTGAATCTGGATTTCTATGCAAGATTCAGCATCGTGAAAATAATTTTTGAGTCTTTATTGATGCCAATTATTTTGATTAATGAGTGATTCTTGATTATGGGGTATTTCGCATTGACTTAATGTGCTTTATGAAGGAATTTTGTTCCATGAAGGAAGGGTGCTTCGGAAAGGTAGTGAGCTACAAGAAGGAGCTTCATGAAAGGCAGTTTTGAATATTATCTTTTCAGTGAATAGGGATTTCAAAGGGCATATAATCAGGTTTACAGTGTAACCATAGTCTCTTACTAGAAAGTTACAAAGTCTTTAATGCAAATCTATTGAAGTGGCCTTCAAGTTGATAAACTGAGTAAGACTTCACTTAAAGTAGTGAGTTAGAGGGAGTCTATGGAAGTGTTCAGAGGGATGCAGTGTGTTATCCCTAAAATCTTTTAAATTCAGGGTGCTTAGAATAGAGTGACTATTTCTAAACACTTGTATTCCTTAAATAGTGAAGATTAGTGGAATTAGGTATGACCGAAACACTATCGATGTATGATCTATGGACTATCCCTTAGTGGTGAACCAAGTAAAATCATTATGTGATCTCTTTAAATGTGGTTGTTTATTTTATTAAAATTCACATTAGACTAGTTTAATAGGTTCCTACCAATTTGGGAACAAGATCCATAAATTTTTTAGAAAAAGGTGAAACCTTGATTCACCCCTCCCCTTCTAGTGTGTTCTACAGTCCTTTATTTTCTTCTCGTTTACATCCCTCTATCTACCCCGCTCCGCTTCCTATATAAAATAAGGATGTTTATCTACTATTGGTTCAATATCTGGATCTATGTTTGTTTAATATTTCTTTTTTGATCTTTGGTCTAGTTTTTGAATTTATATTGTCTTATTTATTGTGGGTTTGACCTAAGAGTTTCAAATTGGGGATTTCCATTAGTGAGAATTTGTCAACGAATTAAGGTAGGTGGTCTATGATTTAAATCCCAAAGTCACAATCTCAATTTTGTGTATGTAATTTTAGAATTTCTATTGGATGATTAGAAATTTAGTTTCTTAAATTGAATTAATTAATTTGACTAATTATTTAATTAAGCAATTGTGAAATTGGGGATTTTGGGATTGTTGAATTTGAGTAATTAATTGTTTAACTAATTAGAGGGATATTGATATTATTGAATTTTATTAATTAAATGTTGAATTAATTAACAAAGATTGTTGTGACTGTGAAATTTTGGATTGGTAATAATTAATTGTTGAATTAATTATGAGGATATTGAGATTTTCGAATTGGATTAATTAATTTTTGAATTAATTAATGGATATTTCTGTGATTGTGAAATTGTTGAATTGTAATAATTAATTATTGAATTAATTATGGGGATATTTTGATTATTGAAACTGGATTAATTTCTTGTTTAATTAATTAATGGAATTAATTTGATTAATTAATGGTTAAATTAATTAATGGAATTGATGGGGAAAATTAATTTATGAAATTATTTGAATATGAAATTGTTACATTGGAATAATTAATTTGGTTAATTAATTAATAGGTTATTATGGTACATGTGATATTGTGATATGTGTGATTTTGTGATATATGTGATATTATGATATATGTGATGATCATGTGTAGGACATGGTCTACTACATAAAAATCCCATAGTGATAATTGAGATGATGAATTGTAACAATGGCATTCATATATGAATTGAGTTGATTAATGGTAACAATGGAATTTAGATATGAATTGAGATGATGAATGGTAACAATGGAATTTAGATATGAATTTATATGAATAATGGTAATATTGGAATTAAAATATTAATTGAGATCATGAATGGTAACAACAGAATTTAGATATGAATTAAGATGATGAATGGTAATAATGGAATTTAGATATGAATTGAGATGAGTAATGGTAACAATTTAATTTGTAAATGAATTAATATGATGAATGGTAACAATGGAATTCATATATATATGATATCCCTTGGTGGTAGTTCAAATAGTAACATGGGATGAAGTAGGTATTGATAGTTCTGGTGTCCATGAGAACCCGAGGTGTTATGTGGTTAAATAAAGAGTAATTAAATAAATTTAAATTGTTTACCTTATTGATTTTATTTTATTATTTATACAACTATATACACTGTTATTGACTAGATATTATTTTAGATGTCTTTGATGGTGGCCTACTGAGTTCTACTCCCACCCTATATGGGCTTCCTGATCGGTACCCAAATAGATTTCATGGTTGTAGGATAGGATAATGGAAAGTGCCTTTATAAGATGAGTAAGTGAGGATGGAGCATGGAAGAGGGAACCAAACCTAGTGTTGGGGACCACATGGGAATTTTCAGTGTGTTTATTTATTTCGGGTTCTATATATTGACACTTGCAATGTACTTGGATTGAAATATACATTGTTTTAGTTTGGGTATTGTATTGCCTTCTTTGTTCATCATGTGATATTAGTATTGTTTTTGTTATGGTTATATCATTTACCTTTTATTTATTTATTTCCATTGGTGTCTTACCCTGATAAAGAATGTATAGTCTCCCCATGATCGATATTAGACCCTCGATGCTATTTAGAAGTCTCTAGCATACAGAGAGGCATTCTTGAGGTCATATGGTGAACCAGATCAGGGCACCAACGTGTGGAAACCTGGTTGGGATGTTACATTATTGTACCTAATAGAGACACGACCTGATATTGTTTTTTTCACATGACCAGAAGTGCACTATCAAATTAATCCCAAAAAAATACATTTACTTTTAGGGAAAATAATACTTCTATATATCAAATGCATAGTGGATTTTGATTTAATATATAATAAAAACATATTAACATGAGTTATTTGGATTTACAGATGCAAATGATCTGGTTTAATAGATGATCAAAAGTCAATATCAGGTAATGAGTTCTATATTGGTTAGCTATTTATTTATTGGCTAAAAAAGAAACAATATTGTATTTATTTGATCACTATTTAATATGAATACATCTTGGCTACTTAATCTTTAAGAAATTTTTGTGGATGAAGTTATAGGTTGAAGATATTAGAGTTATAGTGAAGTCTCTTATCAGAATCCATTGTGCTAATTAACGTTTTATAAATATTATAAAAAATTTAGTCCATTACTCATGGAAAAATCACATTGAAATAAAATATCACTTTATCAAAGAGAAGTTGGAGCATGTAATTTTGAATATGGAGTATGTTCCTGTTGAACTACAAGTTTTAGACATCCCAACAAAGGCCTTAACCAAAGAGTAATTTCAATGGAATCGACTAGCTCTTAGAGTTTAGTTGAATCCCTATACTTGAATAGTGTGGATATAGGACCCCCTTTCCCTTAGGTATGGTGTGTTTTCCTATATTTTCTGATCTGTGTTCTTTACTAAGTTTCATACCACAAAGAATTAACCTTTGGGTTCATTGATAAAGGGGGAGAATATATCTTGATCAATTCAGGGAAAGAAATAGGGATAATCTAATAGCAGAATTAACTAAGTAAAGGGAGTTTTAAATATAATTATTCAAAATATGGTTTATAAATGGATAAGAATTATGAATTGGAGTTTCTATTTTATGATACGTGTAGTTGACACTTAAATTATAAGAAGTGATCTTGAGGTTTGAGCTTTTTCTATCTCTTGGTATTAAGAAGGTTTCCAACAGTAGGTTCGATAACAAAGTGATTAATCGATGAAATTTTCAAGATACTCATATTTCCAACACTAAGATTGAATCATTTGGGATTATAGTGTCTATTAATGAACTCTTTTATCACTACCTTGGGTTGTAGAAATCAAATGGTTTTTCATGTGAATGAAATTTCAACAAGTTGGTTATTGAAATTTTGAAGTTTTTTTCAAAAAACCCAAAAGGGGTATTATTGGAAAAATTCCTATTTGTGTTTATTTTGGGTTTATTGTGTTTTTTACAAGGTTTGATGTTGTTTACAAAGGATGGCTATCAAAGGAGGCATGAAGAGTTAGCGTGAAAGTATGAAATGATCACATGGAGCAAAAATGTTTGAAATGGTCATGTGGAGGAATCATGTGATCATGCATATTTAAACTAATATAATGAAGAGATAATGTGAAACACTTGAATATATCTCATGATTTTCAATTTATCTTCTAAAGAGATAATGTGAAGCACCTGAAGACACTTCATGATTGTCAGTGGATCTCGTGGTGAGATCGTGAAAAGAACACATGATTTTCAGTTGATCTTATTAAGAGATCATGTGAATTGGATGATGATAAAGATGTTGTAAGTGAAATATTATTTTTTTGGTCACTAGAAATCACATGAAACACACATGATTTCCTTCGGATCTTGTGATTGGATCCTGCGAAGGGCTAGAAGAAATTTTCATTAACCAAATGATTATCATTGGATCTCATGATGAGATCATATAAATCACACATTCTTATTAATTGATCATGTGATGGGATCATGAGACTTGATAAAATATAATACAGGTGATCACTCAGAGTGATTGTAATGTGCAAAAAGTGATCACGAAAAATTGTTAAGGTGGTGGAATGGATGACTAACTATGATTTATGGAGTTAGGGTGGTATAATTATGCCTATAAATACCCCTAACTAATCCTTAAGTGGGTACATGAGTTTTCTATGTGTTTTGATCTGAAGAAAATTATTTTTCAAGACTATAATTGGGTCTTATGATGGAATCATGTGATCCACATAAACAAAACATAGTCCAATAAAGTGGTCTCATGGGGGAGTCTTGACTAGGTATCTTGAGAAGGAATGTATGCACTAGGAATAAGTAGACCTATTGGCATCACACTATCTATTAAACTTTAACAAGGTATTGCTCTAGAGTCGCAAAATTCATGTGAATATAAATAGGTCTTGTGGAGGAGTCTCGTGAAATCTCATGGAGAGGTCTCATGAAGAGGTATCGTAGAGTGGTTTTGTGGAGAAGTATAATGGAGGGATATCACATAAAGGTCATTAAGATAGGTCTCACAGTGAGGTTTCATGAAGGGGTCTTTTTAAGGGGTCTCATCCAAGGGTTATCAGTCTGGGTCTCACGTAAGTAGTTATGTTCCAACATTAACCTTTGAGAAATATCATTATCATATCTAAATTCAGAATAAAAAAAAGATCTTCACAATTCAACAAAAATTGTATAAGTATTTTATTCACCACTACTTTATGTCAGTGAAAGGTAGAATTTAGTGCTGCATAATAGGAAGTTAAGGGATTTCTTGAGTCATTTTATAAAGACGAATACTTGGAATCTCTTGAAGAAATTTCTAGAGTGAGGAGTATTTTCCATTATATCTCATAGAAAGGTGATTCTCAAGGGGTTGTTTACATCAAGACTGTGAAGGATCATGTGAATTTAAAAGGCATTTATCTTACCTTTGGTGAAACTATCAATAATATAAGACATTATTATTTATCGTGTTTTCCAATTTTTTCCTTCTATATAAGTGATAAAAAGAGTGAAGTCTGATAGAAGTTATCTTGGAGAGATAGTGCATATTTAACAAACATTTTAAGGGTAGTGAGCCTATGAAAGAGTGACCTATCCTAAACCAACAAGAAGCGAGCTTAGTGATTTTAGTGCACTAAAACACTATTGTATCCATGATCCTTATACAAGACCATAGTGGTGAGCCAAGTAAAAAACTATTTTTCCTTGTGATTTATTTCCTAATTTAATTTCTGTGCATAGTCATCTGAAAAAGTTGGTATGGATAGGATCAATATAAATAGTAAAGAGAAAAATAAGTGACCCTCATAATAAAGAGGTCAAGATTCAGTGGGGAATGAATTATTCTGAAATGAATATTCATACCTTGATCCCCCCCAAGGTATCTAATCCACTTTTTTCCAAATAGTATGACTTTAGTAGAATCATGGGAATATTCATTAGGAGGTGTGGGATAAGGAGTATAATATGCAAGAGTAATGTCTAGAATTATTTTCCAATGATTCCCAATGATGTCTATAAATGTATCTTGAGGATAAGAAACTATATGTTAGGGATATTTTAACATGTTTGGCCTATTAAGGTTTAAAACTAGTCCAATTTTTTTTCAAACAATGTGTTAATTCTTTGGGATAGTTATAAGTATTATATGGGGCCCAAGAGTAGTTCTTGGTAGTTTCCCCTGGATCGAGATGGAAATCTATTGTGGGTGGATTTTCATATTGTAAAATTTTAGGTTCACCATAATAAGGGTAGTTCAGGGGACTGTCACACTACAATATGGTGATATTACACCATGATAGGTGCCTATGTGAGATTAAATCTTCCCTGAATCAGAAGATTTCATGTTGTAACCTAGGGATTTGTGGTATAGATAGGATTTCATGTGATTAAATTTTTGAGGATAGTTAATAACCACACTTTAACTAAGGGATTTATGGTTTGGTGATTGTTTCATAGGAATGAATTCATTTAGAGTATTATTTATTTTCTATAGGTTTTTTTAGGATCATGTTGTAGTAGTAGAGGGATACACCATGGTGAAGGTTATATGGGAATAACTCACTAAACTATATCAAGATTAACCAAACTATGTTTAGGGATGTGATTACATGGATATGGTCATGTAAAATTAAACAATCTTACATAAGGGAGGAAGATCATGCCATAGCCCCTAGGTACATCCCGAAACCCTGGGCTTGATTTTTTATTTTTATTAGAGGTAGGGTGCCATGTCATGATCAGAGGTGAAATGTCATGAAGGTGACCCTAAAGTATCATTAAACCATTAACATTATTTTAATGAAAATATACTTAACATATACTTTAGAAAAACATAATTAAATAGATTGAAGGGTAAAAGATTTACAAATGAGATTTCCCCTCATTTATCTCATCATGTCATCCATAGCTCCTATTCCCTTTTCTTTTATCCTTTGAGTGATATCTCCTATAATAATAAATGTTTTTTGTGTCATCCATCACTTTTTATATCTATATATGATTCTACATCTCCTCTTGTGGTATTACTTTATTTCTATCATTGTTTTGTCATGTTCAATTTTCCTATTTTTAGGTATTGTCTTTTATTTCATGATTTCTACCATTTGGCACTGAATTAACTATTAATTCTCAATGGGAATCTTCATACAGGTATAAGTTAGGAGGGCTTTAATCTATCTCTATGGTATAGATTTGTTTTTATGTGTGTTTGATGTATGATTGAGACGCCTTAATGTGTTCTTGGCCTAAAAATAAATTAATTGTTTTCCTTATATTATTATATTGGAATCACCTTGTTCAAGTTGTAATATGTCCATTTATAATTCTATAGACTAAAACATTATCCTTTAAGTGAGTAATAACTTCAAAAAATGTAATGGATAATTTTGAAGGCAGCCTGAGGGGTCCCCTTAATGGAATCTTAACTTACTGAGCTGAACATAGATGCCTAAGGATAATCCCTAAACTGGGAATGTGTGATAAATGTAAATGACGCGGTTTAATACTTAAATTGTTAAATATGATTGGTTCCTAATTTTTTATTATGATTATTTGAATAATGTTATTATAGTGGTTAACTATTGGGTGCTATTCCAGCCAGGTTTATAAAGTTGTTATGGGTTGGGTGCTTATCCAGCTGGAGATTTGAATGATGAGGTATGATGATTCAATGGGAAGTTGTTATTCCCCTCTGTATATATGGATTGTGATATTATATGGTACCAGGGTTTCGAATTATTCCCCCACAATATAATATTGATTATGATATGATATGGTACCAAGGGTGTGCATTATCCCCCTGAATGTGATGATTATGATATGATATGGTGCTAGGGGTGGGTGATATTACCCCCTTCATGTATAGATTATGACATGAGATAGTAGTACGGGTGGGTGTTATTGACCCCTAAGTGTATTGATTATGATATGAGATGGTACCATAGGTGGGATTTAATCCCCCTATATGTGTTCATAATGTGAGATGTTATTTGGGGTGGGTGCTTATCCAAACCTAGTGATTCATGCTATCTAAATGTGTAAGGTCCCATATTTTATTAAGGTATGTTTTGGTATATGTTTTGATTTGGGCCTCTTATTTTGGGCTATATAAGTGTTTCCCTATGTTTATGTGAAGGCATGGGGGTGTTCTGTGGGTTCGGGAAATGAATTAGGAAGATAGAGGAATTTATGGGTTTGTTGCACGGTTTTTGCACGGTTAGTGAAAACTGTGCGGGGTAGCCTGGGTAATCGTGCAGCCATGGATAAGGGATTACACATAGTTGGAACACGGTTAAGAAAAACATTCATGAATCCTAGTAAACCATGTGAAAGGAGTGTTTTTTAGACTGTGTCTCATGCACGGTTTGCACATGGTTTGGAAAACTGTGTGGGTAAACCGTGCGGCCCAGAAAAAATGGAAAATTTAAAAAATTGCCACTCTGGGATTTTAAACCCCAACTCAGTATTTTCATCTATTATTCCCCTATCAACCCTAGTGACAAACCAAGACCTCATAGGTCTTCCAAGGATCAATCAACCTCATTTCTTGGTCATTAGGAGCACTGTCGGTCGCGAAACAAATATCTGAATAAGGCTAATCCCACTCTTGCTTCTCTTTTTGGTTGAATGTTTCCATTTATTCTCCATATCATTTTGAAGCCCTAAAAACTTCCATTTTGGGTGAGATATAGGTTTATGCTTAAAAATATGGTTGAATCTGGATCTATGGCTTCGATTAGGAGCATGTTCATCATCATATTCAAGGTTGGTGGTCTACATATATTATCCCATAGTTTTATTTTGGATTTGTGCATGGAATCCCATGTTATCATTTTCCCTAATTGTGTTATTAGTTTCATTGGAGTGTTGATACAAAGGGGAATATAAGTGACAAATTGAAACCCTCACAATCCCCATGGGATGCGTAGAGTGGGAATTGACCATTTTCGGGCCACCTGTGGGCTGCGCTGGCAATCCCGAACCTAGAAAATGGTAGTGTTAAGTGAAGGGTTGTCAAGTGAAAATATGAAACCCATGTAGAACATGTTTTAATGGTCTATTATGTTTTGAATGGAATTATAATAGATATTCCTAGGGTTATAAGTCATAAGGGGTTATTTTACATGACATGAAAATGGGAAAAATGGGTCGAATGGGATTATGTCAATTATTTGATGGAATTTGGTTATAAATGCCTAAGAAGATTAGTGCATATTAAATGGTGAACTTATAATGGGATTATGAAATGGGAAATGTAGGATTTGTTAATGGGGTGTGATAAGGAAATTTATGAATATGTTGAGTGTGTTAATACGTGGGAATTGTGGCACACCTAATGCTTGGATGTAATAAGTGGTTGGGTTATGATATATGAGAAATGTACATGAAATGCATAAGTGGGTGAATTCTTGTGAAATGATAAATGGGTAAAGTTCTGGTCATTGTGGAATTTGGATAAGATTTAGGGGTTGTTAAATACACATAAGGGGTTAAGGAGCGAGAATGGGAATTTGGCTAAATTGCTATGAAATGTAGTTGGTAAATATATTAATGGGTTATGGCATAGTATTGATTCCCATGTTGTTTTTTTTGTATTGTGAAATATAATGGAATTGTTATTCTTTGTTGTGTTATGGTATGGTTGTGGTGATTTGATAAATAAGAATATACACATGGCTTGGTAGAGTGGGGTATTGACTTGAGGTTCTACGCCCATGGGTCTAGTTAGACTGAGGCTCTAAACTCTACCCCAAAATGCATGGGTTAGGGAAGGGGACGGAGGCTCTATTCCACTAACAGTTTCATTCCACCTAGACTGAGGCTTCAAGGTGAGGATAATGTGTTGATGTGATATGTGTGTCCCTAGTGAGATAGAGAATTGATTTATTTCCCCTATTAAAAATGATTGATTTCCGTAGAACCATGCATAGATGATGTATATGCCTAACCCAAAGATAATGTGCTAAAATGGATTAAGTAGTAAATATGGTTTTAGAAATGGAACTGGGATAAATGCTTGTCATAAATTAAATGCACATTGTTAACAAATGGAACCTAAACTATCCCTTGTTTACTTATTTTTTATTCTGTATTTTCATGCACTGTCTATTAGACTGGATATTATATAGACATAATTGGCGGTGGCCTATTGATTATTGCACTTGCACCCTGCTCGGGCTATCGTTGGGTACCCAAGTAGATTTCTCAGTTGCAGGTCAGGACTAGGGAGAAGGCCCTACACTAAGGTGTTGATTTTGGCTCAAGATATACATGGAGAAAGACCCGGACTTAGACTCGGGACCCATTTGGAGTTTTTCCCTTTTTATATTTTGGGTTTCTTTCACTTTTCACTACTAGTACAACATGGTATTGTTGTATTTAATTTGTGGTTGTACCCCATTTGGGAAACATTTGGTTATGCATGTACGCTGTTTGTTCATATTATTTCTACTATTTATATTCTGTTCTTTTGTGGTTCACTTTGATAAAGAGGGTGTAGCCTTCCCAAGTGACTTATTGGACCCTTGACACTAGTCGAAAACCTCTAACGTATGGGGAGGCACGATTCTGTTCATGTGACGACTCGGCTCGGAGCACCAGTTTAGTGGATTTCAGATCGGGGACGTTACAAAGTGGTATCATAGGAGTTATTTTCTCTTTCTTACTATTTGGAGATGGTAAATAGGAGATTAGTATGTGTTTGTCCTTGGTAATGAGATCGTTCTTGGTAGTATCTAACCCATGTATGAGGTAAAAAACAAGTCACCCTGGGTGGAAATTGTTTTTCTTGATGTGTGTTGTTACAGTTGAAAGATATTTCACCATTGAGTGATGCACATGTTGTGTGGTTTTACTGATTTATGATATTTCTCCCATTTCTATAATGGCATGAGGTTTTTAATTCATGAATCATTTTAGGAACCTAAGGATATAGGTGGCATGCATTATTATAGGCACACACACGGGATGGGTGTGCGGGGCATAGAGAGTAGAACACATTCACTTGATAAATATGAATAAAATTATGCCTAATAATGGTAATGCAAGTGGGTGAATGAAAATAATGCAATTGAATAGTAAAGGAATATTGTGTATAAAGAAATGCTATGAATGGGTTAACATTTTTGGGTTGTGATAAATTATAAAGGTTGATTTGGTGTCTAAAAAAAGGATTTCATAATGACGGTAAAATTGTTCAGGAATTTTCCTAATGAAGGGTGTAAATGAGTTAAAATGATGATTATAACAAGTTTTGAAATGGGAAATGTGCCTAAGAATAATTTATCATGTTGTAAAAGAATAATTGGTTTGAATAGATGTTAATGAAGGACTTGGGATTAAGTAACTATGTTACCCCATGTTAACCATGACCCCTGGTAGGTATGGTAGAGGGTGGTGTTCTAAGTGTAATGTTGATCGTTGGGATAGAGTATGGAGGATGGGTTGTTTAAGGTTGATGTCGAGAGATCTTTTCCATCTTTGGTTAAATCTAGTTGGTCATTCTTCAAATCTTCAGGTGAACGATAAGTTTAAAATGAGAATGTTTGAGTTAAAAGGTGTGTATCCCATGTGTTGATGGATTTACCCTTGTATGTGTGGGTTGGGGCAGTGAGAGTGACCTAGTTTGAGACTTTGTATTTGGATTTTGAGGCCTTTCCGGTTACGATAAGTCCTTGGTGGTGTGTTTAGGGAACCCTTGTTATGGTTGTGGTCGTTGGGTTGAAAGGAATTTTTCATTAATGCGAGTGTGGAAACTCTCGTGGTTCGTGACCGCACAGAGTGCATGTTGGACCCTAAGGATGGTGCATGGGTCTTGGTGACCTTGATAGTAGAGACTTACAGGTCTCTTTTTGAATCTCGGAGAGTATGTTTTTCTCGTAGTACTGATGAATGTGTACACCTTTGGTATGGAACCTAGATTAAATGGTCGCTTGGTGCGTTAGGCACATTGTGCATCGGAATGGGGTAATAGTTCCATTTCCAAGCATTTCCTTTTTCATGTCATGATATGTATGGTTTGGAGAGAGGAAAAATGGATTTTCTTGTTTTTGAATCTAGTTAAGGGATTTTTTTTCATCCATCCTTTAAGGTGACCTATGAGAGAGGTCAGATAGGGTTTCTAGTGTGTTTGGGTGTGTGTCACACTTGTAGTTATTTTGGACTTTTATAGTGGAACACAGAGTGTCGTATGGTGCGGGTTTGACCTAGAGGGCTAAGTGGGAAGGTTGATGCTTAGTGGTGCTACTTGAGTTATTTTTATGCGTTGATAGTTCTAGAAAATCAAGGGTGATCTCATTGGAGGTTAGAACAGTGGTGAAAGTACCTTGGAATATGAAGCATGGGAGATGCCTCAAAGGTGGTGTCAATGAAAACTAGGTACCACCAAGTTTTAGTAAATGGTTTAGTTGTGCTTGGTTCTTTTATAAGGGAATCGTATTTTTGTGAAAGGAGGTAAGGTTTATTTAAAAGGGTTTTATTTTATGGATTCTTGACTCACCTTTGTGGATGATTATTAAAGGAGGTCTTGAAGTTGTTTTTAAGTAGAAGAGATAAGGGTGGATGAAGTGTGGTTATATGATTTCACTCGATGGTGACACTCAGGGTGATAATGATCACATGGATGAACATGTTTGCATGAATGGTTTTGGTTTTTGGTAGAGATGCAGAGGCCTCCTCAAGGCTAATGAGGCTGACTAACCAAGATACATGGTTAGGTAAGTAAGTGAGTGATGTAATACACATAGATAAAGGTTGTTTTATGAGAGACTGATGGTTTGATTGGTGTGATAAACTTTTGTGCTTCGATTGTTAGCTATTAGGGATGAATTAGAAGGAATCGAGCGGTGTGGAGGAATAATTTCTATGTGAAACATTGGTTCATGGATTCTTGGAGGTTTGGTTGTGGGGAGATGGTTAAAAAGGGTTGGCAATCACACTTGAGTGGTGGTGGTTAAGTGTTGATGAGATGTGTTCTAAATGGGTGCCTAAAATCATTGGAAGGTCAGGTTATCCCATAGTCGACATCAAAAATGGATAAGTTGGTGGTGGTGTTCTTCAAAAACGTCTTAACATACCTCAGCTAGTGACAATCCTTCCCAATATCTTGATATCGTCCTAGGTACATTGAGAAGCTCTGGATTTATGCCAAGAGACTTGGGGGTGTTTGGTTGGATGAGGGACATCATGGAGTTACGTGCATGGAAAAGGTCTGTGTGGAGATTGATTATTTGATTCACACCCTCGATGGATTAGGGTGTGGTCCCTAGGATAGACCGAGTGTCGACAAATGCCATGGGTGCCATTCATGGAATCCTAGAATGGGAATTGGGTGACGTTTGTTTTCTTGTTTTGGGAAAAATAGCTGGATGGCCAATTCTAAGTTTGGGGTTTGGTTTGTGATCGAGTATAAGATGCGGTATTTGGAATCCCTCATGGTGAGAAATGGTAACGACAATCCTAAGGTGGGGAGTGATAAATCATTTATGTATGTGGAGAATAGTACATCAGTTGATGTAGTGGAACCAGGATGCCAATGAGGAACCTGTTAGGTTCACATTAGGTTCCTTAGAGGGGCCATGTGGTACTTGGATGTGGTGACTGATGATCAAAGTGTTGGCTTCGAGCTCATGGTGGTTCCATGTGAAGCTTGTGATGCCTATGTTGGAGTCATATAAGTGTGTGGGTAGATAGGACAATGGGTTTTGGTAAGAGAGGTTGAGTTATATAACTCCAATGAAGATCGTGGTTATACTTGGACAATTTCACCTTTGTGGTTTAGAACATCTCGAAGTTGAGGGATCTCAACCATGTGATGTGGTGTCATACTGAGGGTGAAGCCCGATGACAGTCTCGAGGGAAGTAATGTCATGATGGTGTAATTATTCTAGAATTTAGGGAGTGACCTCAATGGCTTCGTAGGATGTTAATGTTAGTATTCATGTCAATAATCACATTGGAAAGTTGAGAAAGGGGTAGCATACCATTAGTGGAAGGAGGGTGTTCTGGGACAAGCCAGTTGGGGTGGTCCAACCTAAGATGGTAAACATGAATGGGTGTGGTAAGAGAGACCCACCTATCAGTTCATGTTGTGGTAGAAAGTGCATTTTTGAAATTAAGTTGTACCCGAGTGAGGTCAAGATGATCTTAGTCCTTGAATGCATAGTGTAGGGATGTCTTCCCAAGTAGTGGTGACGATGCAGCTAGATTCCAAGGCAGTTTAATGCTCCTATGAATGTTGGGGCACAGTTAGTTGGAACATTTCAAGTGATGTGAATGTTGGATTGAGGTTTGAGTGGGCTTTTGATGAAATTGGAGTTGAAAAGTAACTGAATATAGTGGATTTAACCATAATGGATAAATGGTTGGTTGACAAAATGACCAGATTTTCAGGTTGGGAATGAATCAAGTGGTCACTATTTAGGTGAGTTAGCCCTGATAGAGAGCTTTTGCATGGGTTTAGTTGGTCAAGTACCTGAGGGTATTGGGTTTTGTTTGGTTGTACAGTTGTGGAGTGAAATATTCAGGAAATGTGATTGGAAGGATCATGTGTTTTTCTTTGGGTGATACTGGGCTTGGCCACTATTAGAGTTGGGAGGACAGGAAAATGACACCAACTAATTTGGCTCATCAGTTGTACAAAGGATTTGGCCGATGGGATGTCGATGGGTTCCTCTATGATGATGTGATGTTGTATGAAATTTTCTATGTGTAGTGAGTTAGTAATTTTTTTCAAATTTTTCTCTATGAAGTTATTGTGGTTGGGTATGGTTGAAGTTGATGCATCCTTGAGGAGTTTTCTGGTTCATGTTGTGGGTTGTGAAAAGGAAGTCTTGAAGGGAAAGTGTGTTCCCTTGATCCGTGTTTGGAGGCCCTTGTGATGTTCAACCAGAAACCTAGAAAGTGGGAATGGATAAGCAGGCCTTATTTCATGATCCCCTTGTTGAAGCTTAAGTGGTGCTTGGGAAGAGCGGCTTGAGTTCAAGCCGTTATAGGGGGATGGATGTAAGGTCCCAGATTTTCCTATGGTATTTTTTTGTATATTTTTTGATTTGGGACTCTTTTTTTGGATAGATAAGTGTTTCCACATGGTTATTTTAAGGAGTGTTGGTGTTCTGGGGGTTTGAAACACAAAGGAGGAAGAGAGATGAATTTCTGGTCTTGTTGCACGGTTTTTACACGGTTAGTGCAAACCGTGTGGGGTATCCCAGGTAACCATGCTGCCATGGATAGAGGCTTATGCACGTTTGGTGCACTATTAAGAAAACTGTGCGAGAATCCCATGAAACCATGAGAAAGGGATGTTTTTCGGAAAGTGGCTCATGCACTATTTTTTCATGGTTTGGAAAACCGTGTGAGTGAACTGTGTGGCCCAGAAAAGTTGTAAAATTTACAATATTTCCACTCTGAGATTGTAAACCCCAACTCAAGATTTTTCTCCATTATTCTCCTCTCAACCCTAGTGACGAACCAAGACCTCCAAGAGCTTCCAAGGATCAATCTCCCTCATTTCTTGGACATTTGGATCATTTCCGGTTGCGAAATAAAGATCCGGGTAAGGAAAATCCCACTCTTGTTTCTCTTTTTGGTTGAAGGTTTTCATTTCTTCTCCATATCCTTCCAAATCTATAAAACCTTCTCTTTTGGGTGAGATCTAGTTTGAGGCTTAAAAATGTGGTTGAATCTGGATCTATGTCTTTGATTAGGAGTTTGTTCATCATCGTATTCGAGGTAGGTGGTCTACAAGTATTATACCATAGTTTTATTTTGGATTTGTGCATGGAAGCTTGTGCTCTCTTTTTCCCTAATTTTGTTCCTGGTTCCATTAGAGTGTTGATAAAAAGGGGCATCTAACTGACCAATTGAAACCCTCATGATCTCCATGGGATATGTATAGGGGGACTTGACCATTTCTAGGCCACCCGTGGGGTGCGCTGGCAATCCTGGACCTAGAAAATGGTAGGGTTGAGCGAAGGGTTTCCAAGTGACAATATGAAACCCATGTAGAACATGTTTTAATGGTAAATTAAGTTGGGAATGGAATGATAATAGAGATTCCTAGGGTGATAATTTATAAGGGATTTTTGACATGACATGAAAATGGGAAAAATGGGTTGAATGGGATTATGTCAATTATTTGATGGAATTTGGTTAGAAATTCCTAAGAAGATTAGTTCATTTTAAATGGTGAATTTATAATGGGATGATGAAATGGGAAATAGAGAATTTGTTAATGGGATGTGATAAGGAAATTGAGGAATATGTTGAGTGGGATAATACGTGGGAATTGTGGTACACCTAATAGTTCAATGTAATAAGTGGTTGGGTTGTGAGATATGAGAAATTTACTTGAAAAGTATAAGTGGGTGAATGCTTGTGAAATGATAAATATGAAAAATGGGTAAAGGTATGGTCATTAATGAATTCAGATAAGACATAGGGGTTGTTTAATACATGTAAGGGGTTAAGGCATGAGGATAGAAATTTCTCTAAATGGATATGAAATGTAATTGGATAATGTATAAATGGGTTATGGAATAGTATTGATTCCCATGTTGTTTGTTTTGTATTATGAACACTAATGACATTGTTATTCTTTGTTTTCTTATGGTATGGTTGTGTTTATTTGATAAATAAGCATGTGAACATGGCTTGGTAGAGTGGGGTATTAAATTAAGGTTCTACGCCCATAGGTCAAGTTAGACTGAGGCTCTAAACTCCTCCCCAAAATGCATGGGTTAGAGAAGGGGATGAAGTCTCTATTCCCCTAATGGTTTCATTCCACCCAGACTGAGCCTTCATGATGAGGATAATATATTGATGTGATATGTGTATCCCTAGTGAGATAGGTACTTGATTTATTTCCCATATGTATAGTGATTTATTTCCTTAGACCCATGTATAGATGATGTATATGCCTAACCCAAAGAGAATGTGCTAAAATGGATTAAGTAGTAAAGATTGTTTAAGAAATTGATCTAGGATAAATCCTAGTCATGAATTAAATGAACCTTATTAACAAATGGAACACAAACTATCCCTTGATTACTTAACATTTATTCAGTATTTTCATGCACTATCTATTAGACTTTTTATTTTGTAGACACCATTCGTGGTGGCCTACTGAGTATTATACTCACACCATGCTCAAGCCGTCGTTGGGTACCCGAGCAGATTTCTTGGTTGCAGTTCAGGACCAGGGTAAAGGCCCTACACTGAGGTGTTGAGTTATGCTCCGGATGTATATGGATAAGGACACAAACTTAGAATTGGTACCTATTTATAGTTTTTACCATTTGTTTTATTTTTGGTTTCTTTCACTTGGCACTACTTTTACAGTATGGAATTATTTTATTTTATTTGTGGTTGTACCCCATTTGGGAAACATTTGGTTATGCATGTATGTTGGTTGTTCATATTTTTTCTTCTATTTATATTGTTTTATGTTGTGGTTCACTCTTATAAAGAGGGTATAGTATCCACAAATGACTTATTATACCCTCTCTACTAGTCGGTAACCTCTAGAGTATAGGGAGGCATGCTTGAGGTCATGTGACAACTCGGCTCGGAGCACCGATTTAGTGGATTCTAGGTCAGGGACGTTAAAAAGTGGTATTAGTGGAGTTCTTTTCTCTTTCTTACTATTTAGTGATGGTAGAAAAGATATTAGGATGTGTCAGGCCTTGGTAATGAGCTCTTTCTTTGGAGTAGCTAACCCATGTATGAGGGAAAACCCAAGTCACCATGGGTGGAAATTATTATTCTTGATGTGTGTTGTTATAGTTCAATGATATTTCACCATTGGTTGATTCACATGTTGTGTGATTTGACTGATTTAGGTTATTTCATCCATTTTCGTAATTGCATGAGGTTGTGCATTCATGTATCATTTTAGGAACCTAAGTATATAGGGGGTATGCATCATTATAGGCACACGCATGGGATGGGTGTGTGGGGCATAGAGAGTAGAATGAATTTACTTGATAAAAATGAAGAAAATGATTCCTAATAATGGAATTTCAAGTGGATGAATGAAAAGAATAAAATTGAATATTTAAGTAATGTCGTGTATAAAGAAATTTTGTGAATTGGTTAACATTTTGGGTTGTGATAAATTGTAAAGGTTGATTTGGTGTCTAAAATAAAAATGATTGCATAATGATTGTAATTTTTTTAATGAATTTTCATAATAAAAAGTTATAATTATTATTATAACAACTTGGGAAATGGGAAATGTGACTAAGAGGAAGGGATCGTGTTGTAAAAGAAGAATTGTTTTGAAAAGGTTTTGATGAAGGACTTGTGATTAAGTAAATTTGTTACCCCATGTTGACCATGACCCATGGTAGTTATGGTAGAGGGTAGTGTTCTAAGTGTAATGATGACTATTGGGATAGAGTATGGAGGATGGGTTGTTTAAGGTTGATGGTGATAGATCTTTTCCATTTGTGGTCAAATCCTGTCATTCATTATTTTATGTGTTGGGTTAATGATAAGTTTAAAATGAAAATGTTTGAGTTAATTGGTGGGTATCCCTTGTGTTGACGTCTTTAATCTTGTATTTGTGGGTTGGGGTAGTGAGAGTGCTCTAATTTGAGACTTTGGATTTGGATTGTGAGGCCTTTCCGATTATGATAGGGCCTAGGTGGTGTGTTTAGGGAACCCTTGGTAGGGTTGTGGTCATTGGGTTGTGAGGCATTGTTAGGTAATGAGAATGTGGAAACTCTCATGGTTTGTGACCGTACAGAGTGAATGATGGACCCTAAGTATGGTTCCTAGGTCTTGCTAACCATGTGAGTAGAGACCTTACTGGTTGCGTTTTGAATCCCAGAGAGGATTTTTTTTTCTTATAGTACTGATGAATGTGTATAACTTTCATATGGAACCTAGAGTAAATAGTATCTTGGTGTGTTAGGCACGGTGTTCATCGTAATGGGGGTGAGAGTTACATTTCCATTCATTTCTTTGTTCATGTCATGATATGTATGGTTTGGGGACAGTAAAAATGGATTTTATTAGTTGTGACTCAAGTCAAGGGAGTTGGTGTCATTCAACCTTCAAGGTGACCTATGAGAGGGGTCGGACAAGGTGTCTAGTGCTTTTGGGTGTGTGTCTCATATTTAGTTGTTTTGTATTTTGATAGTGGAACATAGATTTTCATATGGTGCAGGTTTGACCTAGAGGGATAAGTGGAAAGTTTGATGGTTGGCGGTGCTACTCGAGTTGTTGTTATGCATTGATAGTTTTGAAAAATCAAGGGTGGCCATGTGGTAGGTTAGGTTATTGGTGCAAGTACCTTGGAATATGAAGCATCAAATATGCTTCATAGGTGGAGTCAATGAAAACTAAGTACCACCAAGTTCAATTAAATGGTATAGGTGGGATCGGTTCTTTCATAAGGGCATCCTAGTGTTGTGATAGGAGGTAATGTTTTTTTCAAAGGGTTGTATCAAATGGATACCTGAAGCACCTTTGTGGATGTTGATTAATGGAGGTCTTGAAGTAGTTTTTGAGTAGAAGAGATAAGGTTGGATGAAGTGTGGTTATATTCTCTCGATCGATGGTGACACTCAAGGTGAGAATGGTCACATGGATGAATTTGTTTGCATGAATGGTTTTGGTTGTTGGGTTAGATGAAGAGGCCACCTCAGGGCTGATGTGGTTGACTAACCAAGATATATGCTTAGGTAAGTAATAAATCAATGGGATACACATTGATAAATGTTGTTTTGTGAGATATTGATGGTTTGATTGGTGTGATAGATTGTTGTGCTTTGGTTTTTAGCTGGAAGAGATGCATCAGAAGGACTCGAGCGGTGTGATGGAAGTTGTTCCATGTGAAACATTGGTTCACAGCTGCTTGGTGGTTTGGTTGTGGAGAGATGGTTAAACTTGGTTGGAAATCACACCTAAGTGGTTATAACGACCCATACTTTACATAAATTGTTAATACTTCAAAATTGAAGCATACTTATTACAACATATAACAAAACCACGAAAGGACCATATAGGTATAGTGTCTTTAGAAACTGGGAAACATAAACAACTGGTTCATAAAGCGTCTACACTGTCTCCCATTTATTTCATCATATCTATAGTCCCTTTTGGCATATCTTACTTAATAAACTTCTTCCTGACCTGGGGAAAGAAAACATACAAAAGGGTGAGCTCAAATGCTCAGTAAGGGTAAACAAAAGAAATATCAATCACATCATTTACATAAGCGCATAACTTTTGGAAATCTTAACCTGCAAAAGAGATCATAATTTCATAACATGGAATAAATAATGGCAGTGAAATGTAATCACAATAATAATAACTTAAAACATGAAACTTTGTGGCATACACAAATAATCATAGAGAATCATTTCTTGTTAGTCAAGACTCATTTCCAAGACTATCTTAGTGGACAAAGTCCATTTCTGAACCGATTCACCCTCGTTTCAGTCCTGTTTCACTGAACCGGTATAACCTACCGTTCCAGCCATGTCTATCTCATGAGATATAAAATCTTTACCCAATGCATTGGAGGGAGATATAGGTCCCACCCATCTCATAATGATACCATTCTTATTGTGCCACAAAATCATAAACCATACATCATAGCATAACCCATGTAATAAAAAATGGGATTCTTAAACAACATGACATCATAAAACAAATCATTTAAGATAAAGGAATTCATAAAAAATATTTCCATCACAACATAATCAAATCCATGTAATAATAGGGATAGAAATAGAACCCTTTATTATCTTAGATGGAAAATAATTTTGATAAAACACTTGAACTCCATTCTTGAGGAAAATATCCTTTCTACTTCAAAAACATTTTTCCTTTCTTAACATGTCATACAATTTTAAACTAAAAGAATTTGATTAAAAATAAACTTGAAAACTTGTAAAGGAAGCTTCTTGAAAATAATTTTTTAAAAATCCATTCATGCTGTATAAGCTAAAAAAAACATTCTTCTCGTACTTTTGTCGGAAAAGTCAAAAAGTACCTCGTACGAAAAACGACAAAAGATTCCTTTCATATCTTTTACTAAAAACTCACCGAAGGGTAAAATTGGATTTAAACAATTTTAGGTGTATGGAAATAATATTACATATTGAGAAAACATGGATGTGGATGATAAAATACACCCTAGTAAATTTCAAAGTATAAACAATCTCTGATAAAAATGAGATTGTGATATTTCCCTTACCTTAGGTTCGTTTTGCTTCGTAAGTGTCCGAAACTCCTGTATAATGATTTAAATAATGTTATTGAATTATTCCAGAATCATACTTATTTTTATGATATCATATATGGTCATATTCTTAGCTTCTTAGTAGTAATATTTCATTGCTACTTGTTATTCGGGTGTTTATAACTTTTTGTTCTTATGCGTGTCTTGTCGAATAAATTCTTATTCTTCTCTTTAGGTTATATATACATCATTTACAGAATGGTATTAGTGTAATATATATCATATTCATTCATTAAATTCATTTATATAATCATTATTAAATGAAGATCATGTAGAATGAGTTGCATCACATCGTGGAGACGGTATTCCGTACGTACACACGAGTGATGATATCGTTCCTATGATCGTGGAATTGTATTGGAGTGTATGTATGATATTTCAGAATCAGTATTAATTTATAATAGTCATATATAGTCATTATTTACACCATTATACCCATCCAAGTAAGGTGGCGGTGGAAAATAGATTACACCACGACGTGGAGACGGTATTCCGTACGTACGCACGCGCGGTTATTTCTTTTTCCGTAGGATGGATAGATGGTGAAATAGGGTTGTTTCATAATTATAATAACATATCAGTATATGAGTGATACTGATGTTATTACTTCATAATGAAACAACTAAAGAAGAAGAAGTGGAAGAAGAAATAAAGATGAAAGAATCGGTAACGAACATTACCTCTTCTTTGAAGTGCTTCTTTGAGACCTTCTTTTAGGGCACTAAAATTGGTCTTTGAAGAAGACCAGGACCTCTAGGATGTCTCTAGGAAAGTGGATAGGAGAAAGTTTCAGGGGTTGTCCGAGCTTGAAGGCTCAAAGTGGTGTGAGGAAGAGGGGGAGGAGGTGCCCTTTTATAAGGGAGGAGAGGGGCACCTTTGGGAAAACTAAAAATATTATTTTATTATAAAGTCAAGTTCGGTTTTAAATAGCTCCAAATTGATTTATTTAGAGGATAAGGTGGGTATGGGTCGAAATCCTCTCATGAAATAGAATTTAGACAAGTTTAGGTTCCTATTTTAACCTTATCATTTAGATTTAACATTAAGTTAAATAATTTTACTTTTACTGTGTCTTCTTGTGTTCTTATACTATAAGGTTAATAAACTTACTATAAGCAGCCAAAAGAACCCCAAGTTGTTTATTATTAATATAGATAACCTTATCTATGTCATTTGGCCGAACCTTAAATTTTTAGGAATAAAATAACAATTACTAATATAATATTTGTTTTAAAAACTATTTTATGTCAATTTTGACACTATTTAGTAATTGATTTTTGTGAAAATCATAACAGAATTATTAGTTCGAACCAAGTTAATTAAATCAATAATAAAATGTCATATTAACCTATAAAATTAGTTTAATTCATAAAAAGTCTCAAATTACATTTATTTTGGTGTTTATAACATTAATTATGTCAATATTTCATTAATAAGATAATTACTGCATCATCTTTGTGTCATAAATATATTAAATTATTTAATGTCTAAAAATTACAAATAAAATACCATTATGTAGGAAATCTTTTTATCTTTCTAATGAATATTTATAGTCTAATTTATCTTATGTATAACCCCATATTAAAAATTATTTACTTATTAAACATTGATTTTAACTATTTTAACCCTTCTTTAAATAAATTAATAATAAATGTCCTAATCTAATCCAACTGGGCCTAAATGGTCATATTTTATTCCTAAGTTTGTTTTTGGTCGAATTACACTTGCCCAATAGAATTAGGACATGTGTTAGTGTAATAATAATATCATCTTTACCCTTAATTACCCTATTTACTTTTAACCGTGGTAAAAAAAGTAAAAAGTTACTATTCACCAAAAAATTATTTTTATCTCATTGAACCACATTTTACTTACTGACATCAACCGTGTCTCTTGGATTTTTTAAATTCCACTCATAGAAGCGGTAAAATTATTTTTTATGAAAAATTCAGTTTTTTAACTACCACTTAGTGGTTTCACTATTCATCAAAAATTGAAAGTTTTCAAAAAAATACCAAAATTTCACCCTAGGCTAATTTCGATATTCCGAATCCAAAAATGAAGTCCATTTTGAAAAAGAAAATTTATAAAATTTCAAAAAGTGGTTATTACTATTCATAACAGCTAGTTTTAATAATATTTTAATAGCATATCGTTGTTTAGTGAAACTCGGTATTGCGTACGACGCAAGCTATCGAGGAAGGTCGCGATTTCGTGTAAAGCAATCCAAGAAAGTGTTGTGTGTATAAAAATATTCCTTTGATGATTTATATAACATAAAAGTCTCGGGTGTTACATTCTACCCCCCTTAAAATGAATTTCGCCCTCGAAATTCGTCACTTTGTAACAAACAGATGAGGATACCTCTTCCTCATCATATCCTCAAGCTCCCATGTAGCTTATTCTAATTGGTGGTTCCTCCATAAAACTTTCACCATACGAGTGGTCTTATTTCGTAGGACTTTTTCACTACGATCCAGAATCTCTATCGGTTGTTCTTAATAGGAAAGATCTTGCTCCAGCGGTACAACTTCTGAGCTGAGTCATGTGAAGGATCAGGTATGTACTTTCTCAGGAGAGATACATGGAACACATCGTGAACTTGAGAGAGATTCAGTGGAAGCGCCAATCGGTAAGCTACCTTCCCAACACGATCCAGTATTTCGAAAGGACCGATATTTCTAGGGCTCAACTTCCCCTTCTTTCCAAATCTCATAACCCTCTTCCAGGGAGATATTCGTAAGAACACTTTATCACCCACTTCAAACTCTAGGTCTTTTCTTCGGTTGTCAGCATAACTTTTCTGTCAACTCTGAGCTGCTCTTATGTGTTGTTGAATAGATCTGACCTTTTCTGCCATTTCATCAACGAGATCAGGTCCTAATAGCTTTCTTTTTCCAACTTCATCCCAGCAAGTTGGAGTCCTGCATTTCTTTCCATAGAGAGCTTCATAAGGAGCCATCTAAATACTGGAGTGAAAGCTATTATTATAAGAAAATTCCACCAAAGGTAGGTGTTTATCCCAACCTCCTTTGAAATCTATAGAGAAAGCTCTCAACATATTTTCTAGGGTTTGAATTGTTCTCTCAGACTAACCGTCTGTCTAAGGATGATAAGCAGTGCTGAAACTCAACTCTTTATCCAGAGTATGCTGAAGACTTCGCCAGAACTTCGAGGTAAATCTCGGATCCCGATCAGATATAATATAAAGTGGTACTCCATGCAATCTTACCAATTCCTTTACATATATCCTGGAAAGCTGATCCAGAGAGAAATCCTCTCTAATAGCAATGAAGTGTGCAGACTTTGTAAGACGATCAACTATGACCTAGATAGCATTATTGCCTTTGGATGTTTTAGGAAGTCCTGTGACAAAGTCCATAGTGATGTTTTCCCGTTTCCATTCGGGTATGGGTAATGGTTGTAACATCCCCTTAGACTTCCGTCTCTCAGCTTTAACTTGCTGACAAACCAAGCATCGGGAGACATATTCAGCAACATCTCTTTTCATGCCATCCCACCAGAAGTACTCTTTCAGGTCCCTATACATCTTCGTTCTTCCAGGATGAATAGAGAATGAAGAACTATGAGCCTCATCCAGAAGCTTCTTCTTTAATTTGGGGATGAGAGGAACACAAACCCGATTTCTGAACTTTATTATCCCATCACAATCAAGGTTGAATTTAGGAACATTTCTCACATTCTTTTGTAACTCGACATCTTCTTTCTGTGCCTCTTTAATATTCACATGTATAGATGGTTGAACATTCATTTGAGAAAGATAATATTTTCTCCTTCCATTATAATTCCAAGATCTATCTTTTGTAAATCCATAAATATTGGATCTTTTGTGATCCTCATCATGGATAAACTAGCATGGTCTTGTCGACTTAATGCATCTGCCACCTTGTTTGCTTTCCCAGGGTGGTAATGGATTGAGCAGTCATAATCCTTAATCAGCTCCAACCATCTTCTTTGACGCATATTCAGATCCTTTTGTGTGAAAATATACTTTAAACTTTTATGATCAGTATAAATATCACACCTTTCACCATAAAGGTAATGCCTCCAAATCTTTAATGCAAAGATTACCGTAGCTAACTCCAAATCATGTGCTGGGTAATTTTGGTCATGGATTTTCAACTGTCGTGAGGCATAAGCTATCACCATATCATTTTGCATAAGAACACACCCTAATACCTTCTTGGATTCATCACTATAGATCACAAACCTTTCTCCACTACAAGGCAGTGTGAGCACAGGTGCACTGGATAACCTTCTTTTCAACTCCTTGAAATTCTCTTCATATTCCTCCATCCAAACAAACTTAACTCCTTTCCGAGTCAACTTGGTGAGTGGATTAGATAATCGTGAAAAATCTTTCACAAAACGTCGATAATATCCATCCAAACCAAGAAAACTTCGGATCTCAGTTACTATTGTTGGTCTCGACCATCTTTCGATAACCTCTGTTTTTGCTGGATCCACAGATATCCCCTCTTTTGAGATTATGTGACCCAAAAATGCAACTTTTTGAAGTCAAAATTCACACTTGGTAAATTTGGCATAAAGCTTCTCCTTTCTCAGGGTCTTCAATATAATTCTCAAGTGATCTTCATGTTCTTCCTTGCTCTTTGAATAGACAAGAATATAGTCTATAAAGACTACCACAATTTGATCAAGATAGTCTCTAAAGACTCTATTCATCAGATCCATGAAGATAGCAGGGGAATTAGTAAGACCAAATGGCATCACTATAAATTCATAGTGTCCATACCTTGTAAGGAAAGCCGTCTTTGGTATATCCTCCCTTTTGAACCTTAATTGATGATACCCTGAACGAAGATCAATCTTGGAAAATTATTGAGCTCCGCGTAGTTGGTCAAATAAGTCATCAATGCATGGGAGAGGATTTTTGTTCTTGATAGTGATCTTGTTAAGTTCTCGATAATCAATACAGAGTCTCATTGATCCATCTTTCTTCTTAACAAATAGAACAGGTGCTCCCCAAGGTGACGCACTAGGGCATATGAATCCCTTATCAATATTCTCTTGGAGTTGCTTCTTCAATTCCTGCAACTCAATTGGGGCCATTCTATAAGGTGTCTTTGAAATAGGCAAAGCACCCGGTACGAGTTCTATTGATAACTCAACTTCACGATTTGGTGGAAGTCCCGGTAATTCCTCCGGAAAGACATCATCAAACTCCCGTACAATGGACATATTCTTAATCGTGAGTTTCTCACCAACCATTTGAGATAAATAACCTTCATTTAGTGGAATCAAGACCCATAAGATGGAAGAAATTTCCACGGGAAGGTTATGTTCATCCTTGCATTGATAGACGATCATAGATTGATCTGGAATATGAAATGTGACTTCACTTATTTGGCAATTGATATGAGTTCCATATAAAGAAAGCCAATCCATGCCAAGAATCACATCAAATTCCACTATAGGAAGGATCACAAGATTTGCAGGAAGCACTTTCCCACAAACTTTGATCAGAGAAGAATTATAAACTTTTGATGCGACTGTTGTGCCATTAGGTGTTGTCACAGCTAACTCAACATCTAATTGTTGAGGTAATACGGTGATACCCTTATAGAATTCTTCAGAAATAAATGAGTGGGTGGATCCAGAATCAAATAAAACATTTGCTACTTTAGAGTGGATGGTAAGTGTACCTTTCACCATATCGTTATCGTACTCCACATCGCTGATAAAAATTGCATGTGACTTTCCTTTGTCTTTAGCCTTAAGAGTTTGTTGACGTCGACCATCATCATCAACCCTTGGATTAGGGCATTTATTGGCATAATGACCCATCTCCTTTCACTTGAAACATTGAAGTGTAGTAGGTTCATTCTATGTATCCCTTACTTTTTTTGCATCATTAGACATCTTCTTCCCATCATCGTGGCATTCAAATGCCCGATGACCTTCCTTTCCACATTTGAAACATTTACTTGTCCCTTTAAGACAACCCCCTCCATGTTTCTTTCCACACTTTGAGCATAAGGGGAAGCTCATCTTCTTTTCAGTGTGCTCTTTAGATTTTCCTTTGAATTCCATTTTCCTCTTCTTATCAAACCCATATGACTGATGGGTTACTCCAATCTCCATCTCGACTTTGAGAGCACATCGAACGATTTTTTTCGTAGCTATTGAAGTCCCTTATGGATAACTTCCTTCGAAGACTTGGTTTTAAGCCACTAAAGAATCGATCGATCTTACTCTCAGGTTGGATAATAATACCAGAAGCATACCTTGCAAGTCTTGTAAAATTTGCTTCATAGGTACCAACAGATTCATCATCCTTTTGCTTCAGTTCAAGAAACTCTTTCTCCATCTTTGTTCGGAGAATACGAGGGAAGTACTTATTGAAAAAATAAGTTCTTGAAATCATCCCATTCCATGGACTCAATTTCATCCCTTTGCCTCGTATTCTTAATAAGATTCCACCATTGATCAGCATCTCCTTCCAAACGATACACTGCTAGGATGAATTTATCATGTTCAGAACATTGAAGAACTGAAAATATCTTTTCAGTAGTACTAATCCATTGTTCACCGACTAATGGATCAGTAGACCTGCTGAAAGAAGGTGGACGCTGCCTCATGAAGGATTCAACAGAATGTTTCTCCTTCCTTTGCTCGTTTGGAAGTCCTGCATGATTCATAGCTTGAGAAAGTTGTGTGAGCATGGCTACAAGATTTTTCATTCCAGCTCCCATAACGTTTGGTTGCTCAGGGGGACAATCATTGCATTGCCCGTCGCATTCCGCATTAACACGGTTCCTTCGGGTTCCAGCCATTGACTAAAACCAAGAAGAATAGTGTGAGCAACACTAATTATAATAGGAAAACCACATAATCAAGAATAAAATTTCACACTTAAGGTCTTATCCTAGGTTATTCATGGCCATTTCTAAAACACTAAGATTGTGTTCTATGCTTAGAATTATCCTTAGGGTTATTACTAAGGCTTTCACATCCTAGTTTCCAAAGGTTGACTATACCTTTCCTCTGATACCAACTATAACGACCCATACTTTACATACATTGTTAATACTTCAAAATTGAAGCATACTTATTACAACATATAACAAAACCACGAAAGGACCGTATAGGTATAGTGTCTTTAGAAACTGGGAAACATAAACAACTGGTTCATAAAGTGTCTACACTGTCTCCCATTTATTTCATCATATCTATAGTCCCTTTTGGTATATCTTACTTAATAACCTTCTTCCTGACCTGGGGAAAGAAAACATACAAAAGGGTGAGCTCAAATGCTCAGTAAGGGTAAACAAAATAAATATCAATCACATCATTTACATAAGCGCATAACTTTTGGAAATATTAACCTGAAAAAGAGATCATAATTTCATAACATGGAATAAATCATGGCAGTGAAATGTAATCACAATAATCATAACTTAAAACATGAAACTTTGTGGCATACACACATAATCATAGAGAATCATTTCTTGTTAGTCAAGACTCATTGCCAAGACTATCTTAGTGGACAAAGTCCATTTCTGAACCGAGTCACCCTCGTTTCAGTCCTGTTTCACTGAACCGGTATAACCTACCGTTCCAGCCATGTCTATCTCATGAGATATAAAATCTTTACCCAATGCATTGGAGGGAGATATAGGTCCCACCCATCTCATAATGATACCATTCTTATGTGTGCCACAAAATCATAAACCATACATCATAGCATAACCCATGTAATAAAAAATGGGATTCTTAAACAACATGACATCATAAAACAATTCATATAAGATAAAGGAATTCATAAAAATATTTCCATCACAACATAATCAAATCCATGTAATAATAGGGATAGAAATAGAACCCTTTATTATCTTAGATGGAAAATAATTTTGATAAAACACTTGAACTTCATTCTTGAGGAAAATATCCTTTCTACTTCAAATTTTTTTTTCCTTTCTTAACATGTCATACAATTTTAAACTAAAAGAAGCTGATTAAAAATAAACTTGAAAACTTGTAAAGGAATCTTCTTGGAAATAATGTTTTAAAAATACATTCATACCGTATAAGCTAAAAAAACATTCTTCTCGTACTTTTGTCTGAAAAGTCAAAAAGTACCTCGTACAAAAAACGACAAAAGATTCCTTTCATATCTTTTACTAAAAACTCACCGAATGGTAAAATTGGATTTAAACAATTGTAGGTGGATGTAAATAATATTACATATTGAGAAAACATGGATGTGGATGATAAAATACACCCCAGTAAATTTCAAAGTATAAACAATCTCTGATAAAAATGAGATTGTGATATTTCCCTTACCTTAGGTTCTTTTTGCTTCGTAAGTGTCTGAACCTCCTGTATAATGATTTAAATAATGTTATTGACTTATTACAGAATCATACTTATTTTTATGATATCATATATGGTCATATTCTTAGCTTCTTAGTAGTAATATTTCATTGCTACTTGTTATTCGGGTGTTTATAACTTTTTGTTCTTATGCATGTCTTGTCGAATAAATTCTTATTCTTCTCTTTAGGTTATAGATAAATCATTTCCAGAATGGTATTAGTGTAATATATATCATATTCATTCATTCAATTAATTTATATAATCATTATGAAATGAAGATCATGTAGAACGAGTCACATCACATCGTGGAGACGGTATTCCGTACGTACACACGAGTGATGATATCGTTCCTATGATCGTGGAATTGTATTGGAGTGTATGTATGCTATTTCAGAACCATTATTACTTTATAATAGTAATATATAGTCATTATTTACACCATTATACCCATCCAAGTAAGGTGGTGGTGGAAAATAGATTACACCACGACGTAGAGACGGTATTCCGTACGTACGCACGCGCGGTGATTTCTTTTTCCGTAGGATGGATAGATGGTGAAATAGGGTTGTTTCATACTTATAATAACATATTAGTATATGAGTGATACTTATGTTATTACTTCATAATGAAACAACTAAAGAAGAAGAAGTGGAAGAAGAAATAAAGATGAAAGAATCGGTAACGGACATTACCTCTTCTTTGAAGTGCTTATTTGAGACCTTCTTTTAGGGCACTAAAATTGGTCTTTGAAGAAGACCAGGACCTCTAGGATCTCTCTAGGGAAGTTTAGAGGAGAAATTGGCAGGGTTTGGCTGATCTTGAAGGCTCAAAGTGGTGTGAGGAAGAGGGGGAGGAGGTGCCCTTTTATAAGGGAGGAGAGGGGCACCTTTGGGAAAACTAAAAATATTATTTTATTATAAAGTCAAGTTCGGTTTTAAATATCTCCAAATTCATTTATTTCGAGGCTAAGGTGGGTATGGGTCGAAATACTCTCATCCAATAGAATTTAGACAAGTTTAGGTTCCTATTTTAACCTTATCATTTAGATTTAACATTAAGTTAAATAATTTTACTTTTACCGTGTCTTCTTGTGTTCTTATACTATAAGGTTAATAAACTTACTATAAGCATCCAAAAGAACCCCAAGTTGCTTATTATTAATATATATAACCTTATATAAGTCATTTGGACGAACCTTAGATTTTTAGGAATAAAATAACAATTACTAATATAATATTTGTTTTAAAAACTATTTTATGTCAATTTTGACACTATTTAGTAATTGATTTTTGTGAAAATCATAACAGAATTATTAGTTCGAACCAAGTTAATTAAATCAATACTAACATGTAATAGTAAACTATAAAATTAGTGGAATTCATAAAAAGTCTCAAATTACATTTATTTTGGTGTTTATAACATTAATTATGTCAATATTTCATTAATAAGATAATTACTGCATCATCTTTGTGTCATAAACAAATTAAATTATGTAATGTCTAAAAATTACAAATAAAATACCATTATGTAGGAAATCGTTTTATCTTTCTAATGAATATTTATAGTCGAATTTATATTATGTATAACCCCATATTAAAAATTATTTACTTATTAAACTTTGATTTTAACTATTAACCCTTCTTTAAATAAATTAATAATAAATGTCCTAATCTAATCCAAGTGGGCCTAAATGGTCATATTTTATTCCTAAGTTTGTTTTTGGTTGAATTAAACTTGTCCAATAGAATTAGGACATGTGTTAGGGTAATAATAATATCATCTTTACCCTTAATTACCCTATTTACTTTTAACCGTGGTAAAAAAAAGTAAAAAGTTACTATTCACCAAAAAATTATTTTCATCTCATTGAACCACATTTTACTTACTGACATCAACCGTGTCTCTTGTATTTTTGAAATTCCACTCATAGAAGCGGTAAAATTAAGTTTTATGAAAAATTCAGTTTTTTAACTACCACTTAGTGGTTTCACTATTCATCAAAAATTGAAAGTTTTCAGAAAAATACCAAAATTTCACCCTAGGCTAATTTCGATATTCCGAATCCAAAAATGAAGTCCATTTTGAAAAATAAAATTTATAAAATTTCAAAAAGTGGTTATTACTATTCATAACGGCTAGTTTTAATAATATTTTAATAGCATATCGTTGTTTAGTGAAACTCAGTATTGCGTACGACGCAAGCTACCGAGGAAGGTCACGATTTCGTGTAAAGAAAGCCAAGAAAGTGTTGTGTGTAGAAAAATATTCCTTTGATGATTTATATAACATAAAAGTATCAGGTGTTACAGTGGTGGTGGTTAAGTGGTGGTGAGATGTGTTCAGCAGGGGAGCCTAAAATCATTGGAAGGTCATGGTGTCCCATAGTTGACATCAGAAGTGGATACGTTTGTGGCGGTGTTCTTTGATAACTTCTTAATGTACCTCAGCTAGAGACGATCCTACCAAATATCTTGATATTGTCCCACGTACGTTGAGAAGCTATGGATTTACGCCAACAGACTTAGGGGTTTTTGGTTGGATGAGGGAAATCATGGATTTATGCACATGGAAATGGTATGTGTGGAGATTGATGATGGTATGACCACCTTCGATGTCTTAGAGTGAGGTCCTCGGGATGGACTGAGTTTCAATAAATGTCATGGGTTCCATTCACGGAATCTGGGAATGGGCACTGGGTGACATTTGTTTTCTTGTTTTGGGAAAAAATATGGATGGCCATGTCTAAGTTTGGGGTTCAATTTGTGATCAAGTATGAGATGCGGTATTTGGAATCCCTCATGGTGAGTAATGGAAATGACACTCCTAAGGTGGGGAGTGATAATTTAGTCCTGGATGTGGAGAAAAGAACATTATTTGTCCCTGGGATGCCAATGAGGAACCTGTGAGGTGCACATTAGGTTCCTCAGAGAGGCCATGTGGGACTTGGATGTGGTGACTAATGAGCTAAGTGTTGACTTCAAGCTCATGGTGGTTCCATGTGAAGATTGCGATTTCTGTGCTGGAGTCATATAAGGGTGTGGTTGGATACAACAATGGGTTGTGTCAAGAGAGGTTGAGTTATATAACTCCAATGAAGATCAGGGTTAGACTCGGGAAATTTCTCCTTTTTGGTTTAGAACATCTCCATGTTTAGGGAACCTCATCCATGTGATGCGGTGTCATACCAAGGGTGAATTTTGATGATGGTATGAAGGGAATTAATGTAGTGATGATGTAATTATTTTGGAATTCAAGGAGCGACCTCAGTGGGTTCATAGGATTTTAATATTAGGCTTCAAGTCAATAAACACCTTGGGAAGGTGAGAAAGGGGAAGTGTACCATCAGTGGAAGGTGGTTGTTCTGGGACAAGCCAGTCGAGGGATGCCCGACCTAAGATGGTAAACATGAATGGGTTTGGTAGGAGAGACCCACCTATGGGTTAATGTTGTGGAGGCAAGTGCCTTTTTAAAATGAAGTTGTACCTGAGTGAGGTCAGGATGATCTTAGTCCTTGAATGGATAGTGTAGGTATTTCTTCCCAAATGGTTGTGACGGTACTGATGGATTCCAAGGTAGAGTAATGATCCTATGGATGTTGGGGTGCAGTTAGTTGGAACATGTCAGGTGATGTGAAAGTCAGGTTGAGGTTTGAGTGGGCTTTTGAAAAAACTTGAGGTTCCAAGTAACCAAAGATGGTGGAGTTAACCATACCGGGTAAATGGTTGGTTAACAACATGACCCGACTTTCGGGTTGGGAATGACTCGAGTGGTCACCATTCGAGTGAGTTATCCCTGATAGAGAGATTTTTCATGGGTTTATTTGGTCGAGTACCGAAGGGTTTTGGGATGTGTATGTTTGTAAAATTTTGGAGTGAAATCTTCTGGAAATGTTTTTGGAAGGATCGTGTGTTTTCCTTTAGGTGATACTATGCTTGGACACTTTTAGATTTGGGGGAACAAGAAAATGACTCCAAGTGGTTTGGGTCATGAGTTGTATAGAGGATTGGGCCGATGGGGTTTCAATGATTTCCTCTATGATGATGTGATTTTTTATACAAGTTTCCATGTGTAGTGGGTCGGGAGATGTTGTCTAAGTTTTCTCTGTGAATTTCTTGTGGTTGGGTATGGTTGAAATTGATGCATCCTTGAAGAGTTTTCTAGTTCATGTTGTGGTCTGTGGTGAGGATGTCTTGAGGAGACTATCTATGACCTTGATCCATGTTCAAAGGCCTTATGATGTGCAACCAGAAACTTGGAAAGTGGGAATGTATAGGTAGCCCATGTGTCATGATCCCCTTGTGTAAGCTTTAGTGATGTTCGGGAAGAGCGGCTCGAGGATGAGTTGTTATAAGGTGGGGAGGTTGTAAGGTCCCAGATTTTCTTATGTTATGTTTTTTGTATATGTTTTGATTTAGACATATTATTTTTGGCTAGATAAGTGTTTCCCCATGTTTATGTGAATGTGTGGGGGTGTTCCATGGGTTTGGGACATGAACGAGGAAGAGAGCGGAATTTCTGGTCTTGTTGTATGGTTTGTGCATGGTTAGTGAAAACCGTGTGGGGTATCCCAGGTAACCATGTATCCATAGACAGAGGTTTACGCATGGTTGGAACATAGATAATAAAACCATGTGGGAATCCCAAGAAACTGTGTGAAAGGGGTGCTTTTCAAATAGTGGCTCAAGCATGGTTTCTTCATGGTTTGGAAAAGTATGCGGGTAAGTCGTGCGGCCCATAAAATTTGGAAATTTTACAAAATTACCACTTCGGGATTTTAAACCCCAACTGAGGATTTTCCTCCATTTTCCCCTCTCAACCCTAGTGATGAACCAAGACCTCGAAGAGCTTCCAAGGATCAATCTCCTTCATTTCTTGTCCATTTGGAGCACCTTCAGTTGAAAAACGAAGATCTAGGTAAGGCTAATCCCACTCTTGCTTCTCTTTTTGGTTGAAGGTTTCCATTTCTTCTCCATCTCCTTTTGAAGCCCTAAAACCTTCCCTTTTGTGTGAGATCTAGGTTGAGGTATAAAAACTAGTTGAATTTGGGTTTATGTCTTCGATTAGGAGTGCTTTCATCATCAGATTTGAGGTAGGCGGTCTACAAGTATAATAACTTAGTTCCATTCTGGATTTGTACATGGAATATCATGTTCTCCTTTCCCTAATTATGTTATTGGTTGCGTTGGAGTGTTGATAAAAAGGGGAATCTAAGTGACCAATTGTAACTCTCAAGATCCCTGTGGGATGCGTATAGGGGGACTTGACCATTTTAGGGACACCAGTGGGGTGCACCGGCAATTCCAGATCTAGAAAATGGTAGGGTTAAGTAAAGGGTTGTCGAGTGACAATATAAAACCAATATAGAACATGTTTTAATGGTTGATTAAGTTGTGAATGGAATGATAATATAGATTCCTAGTATGATAAGGCATAAGGATTTTTTTGGAATGACATGAAAATGGGAAAAATGGGTTGAAAGGGATTTTGTCAATTATTTGACAAAATTTGGTTAGAAATGCCTAATATGATTAGTTCATATTAAATGGTGAAATTATAATGGGATGATAAAATGGGTAATGGATAATATGTTAATGGGATGTGATAAGGAAATGGATGAATATGTTGAGTGGGGTAATACGTGGTAATTGTGTCACACTTAATGGTTGAATGTAATAAGTGAATGGGTTTTGAGATATGAGAAATGTACTCGAAATGCATAAGTGGGTGAATGCTTGTGAAATGATAAATGGGCTAAATGGGTAATGGTATGGTCTTTGATGAATTCAGATAAGACGTAGGGGTTGTTGAATACACATAAAGGGTTAAGTCATGAGAATGGGAATTAGGCTAAATGGATATGAAATATAATTGGTAAATGTATTAATGGGTTATGGCATAATATTGATTCCCATGTCGTTTGTATGGTATTTTGAACTATAATGGTATTATTATGCTTTGTTGTTTTATGTTATGGTTGTGGTAATTTGATAAATAAGCTTGTGCACATGGCTTGGTAGAGTGGGGTATTGACTTGAGGTTCTACGTCCATGGGTTGAGTTAGATAGAGGCTCTAAACTCCACGCCAAAATGAATGAGTTAGGGAAGGGGGTGGAGGCTATATTCCCTTAACGTTTAAATTCCACTCGGACTGAGGCTTTTAGGTGAGGATAATGTTTTTATGTGATATGTGTGTCCCTTGTGAGATAGGGACTTGATTTACTTCCACTATGAATATTGATTGATTTCCTTAGACCCATGTATAGATGATGTATATGCCTAACCCAAAGAGAATGTGTTAAAATGGATTAAGTAGTAAATATGGTTTAAGAAATGGAACTGGGGTAAATGATAGTCATGAATTAGATGCACCTTGTTAAAAAATGGCACATGAACTATCCCTTGTTTACTTTCCATTTATTATGTATTTTCATGAACTATCTATTAGACTGGATATTTTATAGATATTGTTGTTGGTGGCCTACTGAGTATTGTACTCACACCCTACTCAGGTCGTCGTTGGGTACTCGAGTAGATTTATTGATTGCAGGTCAGGAACAGGGTGAAAGTTGTACAATAAGGTGTTGATTTGGGCTCGTTATTTTCATTGAGAAGGACCCATACTTAGAGTTGGGACCCGTTTTGAGTTTTGTTTGTTTGTTTTGTTTTGGGATTCTTTCACTTTGCACTACTAGTAAAACATGGCATTTTTGTATTTGATTTTTGGTTTTACCCCTTTTTGGAAATGTTTTTTAGGCATGTATATTGGTTGTTTATATTGTTTCCACTATTTATATTGTGTTCTATTGTGGTTCACTTTGATAAAGAGGGAATAGTCTCACCATGTGACTTATTAGACCCTCGCCGCTAGTCGGAAACCTCTAGCATACGGGGAGGCGTGTTTGAGTTCATGTGATGAATCAGCTCAGAGCACCGATTTAGTGGATTTCGGGTTAGGGACGTTAAAAAATGTGGTATATGATGGTAACTAGTGGTGGGTTCCTTTACCCCCTATGTGCTGATATTTTGTGATATTATGGGTGGGTGGTATTCTGACCCTTTGTATGGTTATGTTTTGTATTCAACTACACCCCAACACTAGATAGAGTAGGTATGGTCAATTCTTGGTGTCACCATGGAACCTAAGTATTGAGGGTAATTTATTATATTTCTCATCCTATTATTTACCATGGAACGTCAACATGCACTCTATTTTTACTAGATATTTCTGTACACCCTTGGTGGTGTCCTATTAAGTAGTAATCTCACCCTACTCGGGTGCCATGGGTACTCAAGAAGACATCATAGTTGTAGGAAAAAATTAGGTAAAGGTCCCTATGCTTGATGGTTGAGCTAGGTAGCTAAATCGGAGTTGAGATATAATATGAGTCCAGCAATCATGATATATTTTGTAGATATCATTAGTTTTTTTTACTTTTGGTTTATTTTAAACTTTGATGTATATGATATTCCCATCTAGAATCTTGATTACACCTATGTTCCTTGATTGACATATAATATAGATCATATTTTTGCAACATGGGTTATAACATTTTTTTAATTTAACTATGATGTATCTTTAATCTAGTTTAATATGTGATGACATTTTTCCATTTTCTTCTGTTGTTATTTTTGTATACATGATCCAAGAGGTGTAGTATCTCCATATTATAATCAGACCCTCTCTTCTAGTTAGTATCCTCTAGAATATGTGGAGGAATTATTGAGGTATTTGGTGCTCTTTTTAGACCACAATGAAGATGAAACGAGCTAGAAATTTCAGATACATATCATCATTTATTATACATAGAGAACATTGTATTTTAATAGTATTTAGGAAATACCCCAACCATGTTTTATAAAGGATTATTCAGTGTCACTCTACTATGTTATTATGATACCCTTAATACGTGTCTTAGTTCACCATTTTATTTCCATTTAAAATCCACTGGAATGAAAGTATATTATAATGGTTAGAAAACTTATGAATCATAGATACATTTAAAATATTATTAAATAAATATTCTTATAATATTTTATCATGTATTATGTTCTTAGTTTTTAAATACAATAATATTATAGTTATATGATTTTATAAATGTATTAAATGTTCATACTATGTATGAAATGATGTGATTTTATTACACTAAATATTAAAGTGTAGGTCAGGGGGTGTAATATTTGGTATCAGAGAATAATTTTGTTATTTTTGGAAATTATGATGGAAATACTGAGAAAATTTATTTTTAGTTTTAGATAACTAGTTTTGATATAACTATTATGAATATATGAGGCTAAAATATCCACTCTATGGTAATTCATATTTTTTACCATATGTTAATTAGTTTTATTGAATTTTTAAAATAACTTTAATGTTTATAATTTTTTTAGAAATAACATACTGAAACATTAATGGGAGTACTTATAATGAATTAAAAATGTCATAATATTTGACAGTTATTAATGAAATTCTAATTATCCAGGAGAAGAAATTACAAGGGGAAATTATCATTAAGGGGTAGAATGTAATATCTTATATTTTTATATATACTTTTTCTTATATGAATTCCATGATTAACATTATTTTATTATTTATTTTTAAATAAAATAATCTGAGTATAAAATAATTTAATATATAAATAAATTAGTATGATGTTTTAAATATAATTTCATTGTTTCACTAAAGAAAATCACAAATAAATTATACATTCTCATAATATCTAATTTTATATACAATTTTAAAATAATAAAAGTAATATCATGAATAAAAAATATAATTATCATGGCTCATATACTTGAATTATAATCAAGCCTAATGTAACATACCAACCATCTATAAACCAAACCAAACTTACCACAATAGAAATGTAGTATTCCATCATTTTATAATACAAATCATACATTCCAATGACATAAAACCCTAATTGGTATAAAAAAACTAAACATAGTTCCTCAGGTATACATGTACAAAAAGAAAGAACAATGTGTATAAAAATAACTATAAAAAATGAGGAGTCTCTCACAACTACTCTAAGCGCCAATAAACTCTATAAGATCAATCAAATAATTTACAAGAACCATCACCTATGTAGTCCCACCAATATATGGGAAGATAAATACTAGTAAAGAATAATGTTTTTCCTTTATGTGTATCATGATGAACTCAATATATACACACACCGAGGCATACATGTAGAGGTGGTTAATGCAAATCAATAGGATATCTCCCAATGAATTCCCATGAAATCCATGTATGTAAAGAATAAAAAATATTTCATGTGTTTTGTGAAAAAAAATCCCCACCAATGATATTTAACACCATATCATATTATTTTGATAAAACATAAAATATAAATCATTAAAATAAATCATCACCCAAAAACTATGTCCATGAACCTTAACCACATAATTATAACATAGTCATGGGTGGATCTACTACCCCTCCTTTTGACCTAATTTCCCTCTAGATAGTACAATATAAAAATTTCATCTTCATCTCAATCGAAGGATACCAAAATCATAAGTGGGATTCCATTCTAATTCTTAATCCCTCAACCAAAATTAAAATCACAATATTAAAACCATTTCATTAATTTAAACAAACATATACTGGCATTGTAACAACACTTTTATAAATCCCTATGTTTTTAAAAAAAAACACACTCACATCTGAATTTTTTTTTTGCATTCCATTAAATTTAACCAAACAAATTTTAAGGAACATGGGGTATTAACCTATATATAAAAAGAATTTTAAAGATAAATTAAATTTTTACTTAAATTCCAACATCCAAATCAACATAATTTTTTACAAAAATAGAATACATAAGATTTTGTCTATCGTAATAGACATGATAGAATGAAATAAACCATTCCCAATATAGATATAGACATTATCCACTCTTAATCCAGGCCAATAAAATAACTATAAAATATTTTAACTAATATCCTTGACATCTACAAACCCCCATTATTATGATTTATTTAATAGATAAGATATAAATATGAATAATATGGGATATTATAGAGTATAATGCCTTAGATCATGGACCCATTCACCTAAATATCATAATAAAAATATATCTAGAGGATGTTAGTCTCCAAAAACGACCTTATGTTATTCTCCCTATATAGGAAGAAATAAATGTGAGAGATTTCAAAAAATACTGATAAGATATATATTTTTGGGGTGATTTTAAATTATTTTATGATTATTAATAAGGATTGGGATAATTTTTTCATCCAACTATACATCTATTTCTTCCTACATTCCCATATAAAATGGTTAGTGTTCATAGTTAAGATACTTTTTTTCCTAACCATGCTTCATTTTTTTATACTAATTTTTATCTTGTATGATTTCTAGGCATGATGTGTAGGATAACTAGTCCATAAATCATGTAACCCCCCATAACCTTACTAAAAATCCAAAATTCACCCTAAAATATCCAAACTAAAATGATAATTTTTTTTACCATGAATAGGGATACTAAAACTCTCCCACATATTTCAATTCTCATTCTCATGTAGTTTGAAGAATCATTATTGGTGAAGATCTCAGGCCAATAATGATTTATAATACATTTCTTCTCCAATTTTTTTCATAAAATATATCAAATATACAAAGAATGATTACAGATGGAATATTATAACCTAAAAATATATTCTCTTAAAAATCATTGATATGAAGTGGTTCCAAAATAAAACTCATATTTATATTTAAAGAAATATGATCCCAGCTAATTACATGTGAGGATTCCATGTTATGTTTCCATAATAGGGAAATGTGGAACATATTATATATAAACCTATAATGAGTAAGTAATAAATATTATATAAATATTCTATGATACTCTTGATAATATTTAATTTTCCCATATATCGAGGTGATAGATAACCTTGTTTCCAAGTTTTTGGTGTCCCAATTAGGGTGAAACATAATCTCCAATAAATAATCCCAAATATTGTCAAATATGATCAACAAAATAATTTTTTATACTCAACATGGTATCCATCCTCTTCTATATTATTTAATCTTATCAAAAGTATACTATAAAATACTTGGTCAAACCAAAGAATCTTTAGCCACTCCATCCCAACAAATGGAAGAGTAACATGGTCTCACATAAAGTGATTTAAATTATTCTATGTATGTCATGGTCCAATAACTATTATTATAAGAAAATTAAATAAATAAAATATGTCCCTACCATGAGCCACCAAAATCCATGATAAGTTCCCTTATAAGATCTTCGAATACATAAATAATATGAATGTTTTACCTATTTATCCAGGGATGGTAGGAATTACTAAACTTCAAAATGTCTTCCCAATTCTTATTACACAGCCTTTAAAAAAATTAAGTGAACACTAGATCCTTGTTATAAATGGTTTATGTAGGAACATTATGTATATTAACCACTTCTATTGCATAGTTATTTTATAAAGACATAATTAAATGATTCTTGAGAATGAATATAAAATGATATGGTTTTTTGAGTTGATCTATAATAACCTAAATTGTAATAGTATTGTGAGAGTTTATAGGTAAGGTTGCAACAAAATCCATTGAAATCTAGTCCCATTTCCAAAAAAAAATAACATAAATTGGTCTTAACATTCCTATAAGGCATTAACGATATGCATTTACCAATTTATGGGTAAAAAAATTTATGATATATGTAGAGACCCGAAGTCTGACGTACATGGACATTACATTACTTTTGCGGAATACTTAGTACATAACAAAAACATACACACAAGGACCGTAATAGTTTAGCGTCTTTGGAAACTCGGAATATAATCTTCTAATCGTGGTGAAATATCTTCAACATCTCCCATAAAGATCTCCTTTTTTTAAACCTAATTCCATTCTTTATGTCCTGGAAAAAAACATAAAAGGGTGAGCTTAAATTCTCAGTAAGGGTAAACAAAAGAAATATCAATCACTTCATATTCATAAGAACATATCTTTTGGAAATCTTAACCTGCAAAAGAGATCATAATTTCATAACATGGGATAAATCATAGTAGTGAAATGTAATCCCAATAATCATAACTTAAAACATTAAACTTTGTGGCATACACACATAATCACAGAGAATAATTTCTTGTTAGTCAAGAATCATTTCCAAGACTATCTTAGTGGACAAAGTCCCTTTCTGAACCGAGTTCATTCCTCGTTTCAGTCCTATTTCACTGAACCGGTATAACCTACCGTACCAGCCATGTCTATCTCATGAGATATAAAATCTTTACCCAATGCATTGGAGGGAGATATAGGTCCCACCCATCTCATAATGATACCATTCTTATGTGTGCCACAAAATCATAAACCATACATCATAGCATAACCCATTTAATAAAAATGGGATTCTTAAACATTGTGACATCATAAAACAATTCATATAAGATAAAGGAATTCATAAAAATAATTCCATAACAACATAATCAAATCAATTTAATAATAGGTATAAAAACAAAACCCTTTATTATCTTACATGGAAAATAATTTTGATAAAACACTTGAACTCCATTCTTGAGGAAAATATCCTTTCTACTTCAAAAAAACTTTTCATTTCTTAACATGTCATAAAATTATAACTAAAAGAAGTTGATTAAAAATAAACTTGAAAAATTATAAGGGAAGCTTCTTGGAAATAATTTTTTAAAAATCCATTCATGTCGTATAAGTTAAAAGAAAACATTCTTCTCGTAATTTTTTCGGAAAAGTCAAAAAGTACCTCGTACGAAAAACGACAAAAGATTCCTTACATATCCTTTACAAAAACTCACCGAAGGGTAAAATTGGATTTAAACAATTGTAGGTGGATGGAAATAATATTACATTTTGAGGAAACATGGATATGGATGATAAAATACACCCTAGTAAATTCTTAAGTATAAACAATCTCGGATAAAAATTGAGATTGCGAGATTTTCCCTTACCTTATATCTGATATGCTTTGTACGTATCCGAACCTCCTCTTTTTGACGTGCCTTTTAATAACCTCCACTTAAAGAACTAAGGATGGTCTTTGAAGAAGACCAGGACCTCTAGGATGATACTAGGGAAGTGGAGAAGAGATTTTGGTAGGGGTTGGCCGAGCTTGAAGGCTCAAAGTGGTGTGAGGAAGAGGGGGAGGAGGTGCCCTTTTATAAGGGAGGAGAGGGCCACCTTAGGAAAATCTCAAAATATTATTTTATATTAAGGTCAAATTCGGTTTATAATGGTTCCAAAGGGTCTTATTTCGAAGATAAAGTGGGGATGGGTCGAAATCCTCTCATCCAATAGGATTTATACAAGTTTAGGTTATTATTTTAACCTTATCAATTAGATTTAACTCTAAGTTAAATAATTTAACTTTTATCGTATCTTTTTGTTTTCTTACACTATATGGTTAATAAACTTACCATAACAAGACAAACGAACCCCAAGTTGTTTATTATTAATATATATATCCTTATATAAGTCATTTGGCCGAACCTTATATTTTTAGGAATTAAATAACAATTAATAATATAATATTTGTTTTAAAAACTAATTTATGTCAATTTTGACACTATTTGGTACATGATTTTTATGAAATTCATAACAGAATGATAAGTTCGAACCAAGTTACTTATATCAAAAATAAAATGTCATAGTAACCTAGAAAATTAATGTAAGTCATAAAAAGTCTCAAATTACATTTATTTGGGCATTTATAACATCAATTATGTCAATATTTCATTAATAAGACAATTACTGCATCATATTTGTGTCATAATAAATGATAATTATTTAATCCCTAAAAATTCTAAATAAATTCCTATGATGTAGATAATTGTATTAGCTTTCTGTAGACTATTCATGTTCTAAGTTTCATGAATTTTATCACTAAATTAAAATTATTATACTTATAAGATTTTAGAAAGTGACATGTTGTCACATTCTTTGCCATCGAATAGGATTTTTCCAAGTGTTAGGGTAATTTTATAATCTTATATTTACCCTTAATTACCCGATTTACCTTTAACTATAGTAAATAAAATTTACTGTAGTTACTATTCACAATGCCAAAAAATAAAAAGTAGCTTATTAACATAATTTGGACCCACTAATTCCAAATATGGAATCCATTTTTCCAAATTCAATACACAAAAGATTCAGAAATTAAATTAAAATTAATCTCGTTGTCGAAAGAAAACGGGGTTTTCTTTAAAACATTGCAAAAGATTGAATTGATTTAACCTACGAATTCAAGGTAAAATCAATGATAATGACATACATTATATTAAATGGTAAAAATATATTCTATTTATACTTTAAAACCATTCAATATTATAATTTAACCACATAAGATATTATGATGAAAAAAGTTGTTTTTAATTAAAATATAGCGTGTTTTTACTATTCATTAAAATATGAAAGTTATCGGAAAAATATCAAAACTTTATCTAATGTAAATTTTTATATCCTGATTCAAAAGAAGAATTTTATTTTGTAAAATTGAACATATAAACATGTCAGAAACTAGATTTAAAGTGGGTGCGCCATCAAAAGGCGGCAAAACTTCATTTTTTGAAAAATACTTATTTTACCCAAAAAATTTATTTTGTTCTTATACCATGTTCTAGAAAATGTGTAAGATGAATAATAATGTTATAAAATTCAAAATTTAGTTAATACTATTCATAACGGCTAGTTCATGACAATATTATAATAATATATCGTTGTTTATTAAAACCCGGTATTGCGTACAACACACGCTATCGAGGAAGGTCCCGATTGCGTGTAATGCAAGCCAAGTCAGGGTTGCGTGTTGTGAAAGAATCCTTCGTTGTTTTGTATAACAGAATCCAACCATATTTCATTTATACATTGAATATATATATATATATATATATATACTCAATGTTGCGTAGAATAACTATTATCAAAATTGTGTGTAACACGATCCAAGAATAGTGTTGCGTATACTGCAAGCTAATACGGTGTTGCGTATAGAGCAAGGTAATCATGGTGTAGAATACAAAAAAAGACATTAATGAAATTAAAAGAATATTTTTCATAAAATCTCGGGGTGTTGCATTCTACCCCCCTTAAAATGAATTTCTCCCTCGAAATTCGTTGGGGTTATAAATGGTTTACTACTCGAAAGTTTGTTTAATAGAAACCCACATCATAAAAAGGAATACCAAAACATGGCTTTAAAAACTAAAGTATGAAATGTAACGGTTACCCAAATTAACTCATCACTGGGTTTCCACATAGGAGAACATAGGTGAAAATATGGATATGGAAAAAAAATCTAACCATCAAGTTCTGATGGAGAGTGGTAGAGAACATGGCTATGAAAAAGCCAACAATCGCAAAGCCATAAATTTGTGATGATCTAGGGTACCATCTAATTCATCAGATATAAGATCACTAGGACAACATTTTTGGTTTTCAATATCATTTCCCTAAAGTTGAAAATTTTGAATTAGAAGAAATACTTACTTGATTTTGGTACAATCTCACTGTTGTTCGTGCTTTGAACAATTTCCACTTCATCTCTTAAATAAATGAAGTTGAATTTGTTATTCATGAAGTGTTAACAGATCATGTGATAGAATGATGGGTCATTCCATCTGTTTCAAACAAAATTTTAGCAATAGTTATCAAATATACATAAGTCCGTCTTTGGTGAGGTTAATCATATACGATTCCAAAAATGAACTTATACTTCATATATCATACCGCTTAATAAAATAAAACTAGTTTCTACTAACCAAGGACTTTCTGTAGGCCAGTGGTATGTGATAAAGGCTCGTCGCACTTTAGTTGTGGGTTCGATTCCCACAGCCTTGGCCGACGCGATGGGTTGTCGCACATCCTACAGGTTGTCCTTTTTCTAAAACTACATTATTATAACATCCCATCAACAATATCAAAAAAAGTTTTATCCTTAAACAATACTAACTTATGTCCAACATAATCCATTCCAATCTTTAATATTATCTAAAATACTTCGGTCCAAGCTCATAGTATAGAGAAAATGATCACGTGAATTCCATCATTTATCCCTCATATATCTTGTTCGTCACATTCCAGTCATGTGAATACCATAATCATGTAATCTCTTGAAAAATGAAAACCCATTGAATCTTAGTGAAAACATGAGTGCTGTCAAAAGATAACTCTTTCCACATACCAAAATCCTCAAAATTCTATATACTCAAACCATGATATCACTTAGTCCTTATATCAATCATGAGCTCATGAATACTATCAAATATGTCATTTTCTCGTTTTCCCTTCATTATGCGCATATTATCTTTTTTCCAAAAATATCTCAATCACATTCCATGGTTACTGGTACCATAAAATTTTTGAAGACCACAATAGACCAATACATAAATATTCCAATATTCCACGATACTATATACAACATTATTCTGGAATCCCATTACATAAACACTTAATCATTCCACCACATCGTTGTCATATTCAACATCGCCAATGGTGATCGCATGTGACTTCCCTTTGTCCTTTGCCTTAAGTTATTGCTCATGTCGATCATCACTAACCCTTGGATTAGGGAATTTATTAGCATAATGCCCCATTTCCTTGCACTTGAAGCATTGAGGTGTTGTTGGTGCGTTCTCTGCAGTCTTTTCTTTATTCACATCATTAGAAACCCTTTTTCCATTAATTCAACACTCAGCTGCTCGATGACCTTCTTTTCCACACTTAAAACATTTTCTAGTCCCTTTAAGACAATCTCCACCATGCTTCTTTCCACACTTTGAGCATAAGGAAACATTCATCTTCTTTTCACCATTATTCTGAGATTTCTCCTTGAACTCCATCTTTCGTTTCTTGTCAAAACCATGAGATGGATATGTAACACCAACTTCCATTTCTACCTTGATAGCACAACACACAATTTCTTCATAGCTACTAAAGTCTCTTATAGCTAATGCCCTTCGAAGACTTTCTTTTAAGCCACTAAAGAATCGATCAACTTTACTTTCAGGTTGGATGATAAATCCAGATGCATACCTTTTAGGCCTTGTAAAATTCGCTTCGTATATACCAACAGATTCATCATCCTTTTGTTTTAGTTCAAGAAACTCCTTCTCCATCTTTGTTCGAAGAATACGAGGGAAGTACTTATTGAAAAATAAGTTCTTGAACTCGTCCCATTCCATGGACTCAATTTCATATCTTAGCCTCGTATTCTTGATAAGATTCCACCATTGATCAGCTTCACCTTCCAAACGATATACTGCTAAGATGACTTTATCATGTTCTGAACATTGAAGAACTGAAAATATCTTTTCAGTGGTACTGATCCATTGTTCAGCAACAAGTGGATCGGAAGACCCACTGAAAGAAGGTGGACGTTGCCTCATGAAGGACTCAATAGAATATTGTTCCCTTCTCTGCTCATTTGGAAGTCCAGAATGATTCATAGCTTGTGTAAGTATAGCGATAATATTTTGCACTCCATCTCCCATAACATTTGTTTGTTCAGGAGGAAAATCATTGCATTGTCCATTACAGTGATCAACACGGTTCCTTCGGGTTCCAGCCATCGTCTAAAACCCAAAAAGAATAGTGTGAGAGGCAAAAAACATGCTAGGGAAAACAACATAATAAAGGGGGAGTACCTTCAATATCTAACATCTTAGGTTTAATTCTATGATTGTTAGCATAATTATAGTACTATAACCTATACGTATACTTAACCTTAGGGACATCCCTAGACATACCTTAGAAATATCTCTAGGGATCTCACTAAAGTTCTCACATCCTAGTTTCCAAAGGTTGACTAAACCATTCCTCTGATACCAACTGTAGAGACCCGAAGTCTGACATACATGGAAATTACATTAATTTTGAGGAATACTTAGTACATAACAAAAACACACACACAAGGACCGTAATAGTTTAGTGTCTTTGGAAACTCGGAATATAATCTTCTAATCGTGGTGAAAGATCTTCAACATCTCCCATAAAGATCTCCTTTTTTTAAACCTAATTCCATTCTTTATGTCCTGGAAAAAAAATATAAAAGGGTGAGCTCAAATGATCAGTAAGGGTAGACAAAAGAAATATCAATCACGTCATATTCATAAGAACATATCTTTTGGAAATCTTAACCTGCAAAAGAGATCATAATTTCATAACATGGGATAAATCATAGTAGTGAAATGTAATCCCAATAATCATAACTTAAAACATGAAACTTTGTATCATACACACATAATCATAGAGAATCATTTCTTGTTAGTCAATACTCATTGCCAAGACTATCTTAGTGGACAAAGTCCCTTTCTGAACCGAGTTCATTCCTCGTTTCAGTCCTGTTTCACTGAACCGGTATAACCTACTATTCCATCCATGTCTATCTCATGAGATATAAAATCTTTACCCAATGAATTGGAGGGAGATATAGGTCCCACCCATCTCATAATTATACCATTCTTATGTGTGCCACAAAATCATAAACCATACATCATAACATAACCCATTTAATAAAAATGGGATTCTTAAACATTGTGACATCATAAAACAATTCATATAAGATAAAGGAATTCATAAAAATAATTCCATCACAACATAATCAAATAAATGTAATAATAGGTATAAAAACAGAACCCTTTATTATCTTATATGGAAAATAATTTTGATAAAACACTTGAACTCCATTCTTGAGGAAAATATCCTTTCTACTTCAAAAACACTTTTCATTTCTTAACATGTCATAAAATTATAACTAAAAGAAGTTGATTAAAAATAAACTTGAAAACTTATAAGGGAAGATTCTTGGAAATAATGTTTTAAAAATACATTCATGTCGTATAAGTTAAAATAAAAAATTCTTCTCGTACTTTTTTCGGAAAAGTCAAAAAGTACCTCGTATGAAAAACGACAAAAGATTCCTTTCAAATCCTTTACTAAAAACTCACCGAAGGGTAAAATTGGATTTAAACAATTGTAGGTGGATGGAAATAATATTAAATTTTGAGGAAACATGGATATGGATGATAAAATACACCCCAGTAAATTCTAAAGTATAAACAATCTCGGTTAAAAATTGAGATTGCGAGATTTTCCCTTACCTTATGTCCGATATGCTTTGTACGTATCTGAACCTCCTCTTTTTGACGCGCCTTTTCTTAACCTCCACTTAAAAGCTAAGGATGGTATTTGAAGAAGACCAGGACCTCTAGGATGATACTAGGGAAGTGGAGAAGATATTTTGACAGGGGTTGGCCGAGATTGAAGGCTCAAAGTGGTGTGAGGAAGAGGGGGAGGAGGTGCCCTTTTATAAGGGAGGAGAGGGGCACCTTAGGAAAATCTCAAAATATTATTTTATATTAATGTCAAATTCGGTTTATAATGGTTCCAAAGGGTCTTATTTAGAAGATAAAGTGGTTATGGGTATAAATCCTCTCATCTAATAGGATTTAGACAAGTTTAGGTAATTATTTTAACCTTATCAATTAGATTTAACTCTAAGTTAAATAATTTAACTTTTACCGTGTCTTTTTGTTTTCTTACACTATATGGTTAATAAACTTACCATAACAAGCCAAAGGAACCCCAAGTTGTTTATTATTAATATATATATCCTTATATAAGTCATTTGGCTGAACCTTAGATTTTTAGGAATTAAATAACAATTAATAATATAATATTTGTTTTAAAAACTAATTTATGACAATTTTGACACTATTTGGTACATGATTTTTATGAAATTCATAACAGAATGATAATTTCGAACCAAGTTACTTATATCAACAATAAAATTTCATATTGACCTATAAAATTAATTTAAGTCATAAAAAGTCTCAAAGTACATTTATTTGGGCATTTATAACATCAATTATGTCAATATTTCATTAATAAGACAATTACTGCATCATCATTGTGTCATAATAAATGATAATTATTTAATCCCTAAAAATTCTAAATAAATTCCTATGATGTAGATAATTGTATTATATTTCTTTATACTATTCATGTTCTAAGTTTCATGAATTTTATCACTAAATTAAAATTATTATACTTATAAGATTTAAGAAAGTGACATGTTGTCACATTCTTTGGTTTTAATAATAATTAAATTATTTTCATAGAAAAAAGTCCATAAAATGAATCTAATCCAACCCTTAGGTTATATGGGACTACTTTTAGCCATAAAAAAGTATTTTTCCAAGTGTTAGGGTAATTTTATAATCTTATATTTACCCTTAATTACCCGATTTACCTTTAACTATAGTAAATAAAATTTACCGTAGTTACTATTCACAATGCCCAAAAATAAAAAGTAGCTCATTAACATAATTTGGACCCACTGATTCCAAATATGGAATCCATTTTTCCAAATTCAATACACAAAAGATTCAGAAATTAAATTAAAATTATTCCCGTTGTCGAAAGAAAACGGGTTTTTCTTTAAAACATTGCAAAAGATTGAATTGATTTAACTTACGAATTCAAGGTAAAATCAATGCTAATGACATACATTATATTAAATGGTAAAAATATATTCTATTTATACTTTAAAACCATTAAATATTATAATTTAACCACATAAGATATTATGATGAAAAAAGTTGTTTTTAATTAAAATATAGCGTGTTTTTACTATTCATTAAAATATGAAAGTTATCGGAAAAATATCAAAACTTTATCTAATGTAAATTTTTATATCATGATTCAAAATAAGTATTTTATTTTGTCAAATTGAACATATAAAAATTTCAAAAACTATATTTAAAGTGGGTGCGCCATCAAAAGGCGGCAAAACTGCATTTTTTGAAAAATACTTATTTTACCCGAAAAATTTATTTTGTTCTTATACCATGTTCTAGAAAATGTGTAAGATGAATAATAATTTTATAAAATTCAAAATTTAGTTAATACTATTCATAACGGCTAGTTTATGACAATATTATAATAATATCTCGTTGTTTATTAAAACCCGGTATTGCGTACAACACACGTTATCGAGGAAGGTCGCGATTGCGTGTAATGCAAGCCAAGTCAGGGTTGCGTGTTGTGAAAGAATCCTTCGTTGTTTCGTATAACAGAATCCAACCATATTTCATTTATACATTGAATATATATATATATATATATACTCAATGTTGCGTAGAATAACTATTATCAAAATTGTGTGTAACACGATCCAAGAATAGTGTTGCGTATACTGCAAGCTAATACGGTGTTGCGTATAGTGCAAGGTAATATTGGTGTAGAATACAACACAAGACATTAATGAAATTAAAAGAATATTTTTCATAAAATCTCGGGGTGTTACAATATAGATAGTAACGTATTTCACAATCCCCAACAAACAAAATTATTATTTCCTGAATGTTTATTTTATTTTTATCATCAAGGTAAAAAAAATTATAATCGTAAAATTACTTTAGGTAATCCTTTAATAGTGATAAAGGAATGATCAAACTTTTATGAAAGAATAGGATTCAATAAATTTATGTAGATCATCTATAGAAGGTCTCCACACCATTTAAGGATTCCCTTGTGGAAATTTACTCCCCATCAGATAACTTATCCTCTATAAGATAATCCACCAAGGTGGGGGTGACTAATATTCTTGAAAACACCATATTATTTTCATTACATTCAAGATCAAAATACTTATCCTCTAGTATATTCCTTATTTTTTTATTAATCCTTGGCACTTTTAATTATGTACACATTGGATTTATGGACCAAAACATCTGCTTCCATATTACCTTTACCAGGAATGTAAGATAGATTGAGGTTATAAAACAACTAAATATAGTCCATCCATCATTATTATTGTAAATTCATGTCATGTTAAGATAATATTGACTTTGTACTCTTATAATTTTTATACTCTAAAAACTTTTCAAAAAAAAAAATAATTCCATGTTTTCAAAGCACACACGACACCTATGAGATCAATATAATGTATATTTTAATTCTTTTTATGTAATATTAGTTTTCATTACCCATAATCTAACATGTGATTTCCATATATAAGGAAACATCCATTCCCCAACTAGCTAGACATGAAAAAAAATCATACTTCTAATACATTGTTTAGTGTTTCCCATGATACAATAGCTTTTATCTTATTAATCCTAACTGATATTTCTCTTTATGAAATTACATGAACAATAAAAATGACTTATTATATATAGAAATTACCTTTGGAAAACATTATATAAAGGTGATTCTCCCTTGTATTACTCAACATAATCTCTAAATATCTCTCATGGTTAGTCCACAATCAAGAATACCCCAATATGTCCTTGATTAATACCATAAAAAACTTGAGATATTGAGTAAATATCTAATTAATCAATGACGTATATAAATTTAGAGAATTTTTATGGCCAAAAATCATAATAAAATATTCATTTCCTTTATACTCTCTTCGAAAATTTTGTTTTAGAATATCATCATTCTTTACTTGGTTTGGAATATATCCCTACCACAAACTAATCTTATAAAATCACTATGTTCCATTAAATCTATCAAATAAGTCATCAATCATTGAAAGTAGATGTTTATTATTGATGGTGACTTTATTCAACTTCTTATAATCAACATATCATTGAAAATTTTCATTATATTTCTCATAAAAGTGTACTAAAGATGCCCAATGCGAGGTGACTGGTTTAACAAATCATTTATTTTCAAAGTCTTACAACTAAACAATCAAATATATAAGTTTAGTACAATAAATATAATAATAAGGGATATATATAGGATTCATACCCAGAAAACAAATGATATAAAAACATACATGTAGTTTAATATGCATTTTATGGAAATCATTAGGAAAAAAATACAATGATTATTCACTATACATAGATATTACACATGTACACTAGATTTCAAAACCTCCTAAAGTAATAAATGTTAAATAGTATGTTATATTACTAAAAAAAAGTTGTAAGATGTCCAAATCCATAGGATTTAATATCTCATTCTCCCTTGAAAGAATGAATTCCACCATCTAAAGAGGTAAAATTAACCTTTAATATATAATAGTTAATGTGAAGCCTGCATTGAGTCTATCAGTACATTCTATGAAAGCTTCTATAGTGATCATCAATATTAATCCAAGGTCCCCCACTATATCAAGAAGCTTAGATAATTTTTTATATATATTAAATAAAATTTCATGGAATTCACCAAAAAATGTAATGCCTTCCAGATACATTCCTACAAACCACTAAATATTCATGTTTTTTTCATTTAGGGAATTGATTTCATGGGGTTATATCCCCCAACTACATCCAATTAGTTCAAGTACATTCTTACCACCATTGAATTCTTCTCTAAGTGGGCCAAGTCTATATACCTGAAGGATGTTGGTATGAAGGACGTTATCAACTTTGTGAATTCAAACATCATTACCATATTTGGTTTCCCCAACATGATATTGAGGGATAATGGATCCAATTTTTACTCTTGTGAGTTGAAAAATGTTTTATCAGTAATATGGTATTTATTCTGACTACTCATCCTGAAACATTTAGTGGAAAATGTACTGATTAAGGATTTTCAATAAGACACTATCTAATATACTCTAGGAGATAGTGTATATAGAAAATAAATTGTGGCCTAAAAAATAATTCCTTTTGATTTTATCACACCATAGATCGTATTGCTATAAAAGTGACCCCATATTCACTTATATGGGGTAAAAAGGAAGTCCTTCCCATCAAGGTCCAGTTTCCTTCACTCCGCATCACCATATACGATCATTTATCTAATGATGAATGGTCTCAAAAGTGGTTCGATGAGTTTTAAGGACTTTATGAGATAATATTGTGCATGTCACACAACTTGTAAATCCATCAAAATCAAGTTTCTTGATATTTCAATATGAAAGCTCTCCTTTTATCATTCATATAAGGAGATTTGTTATTGATTCTCATAACTCTGATAATACCAGGTAATAATCCTCCAAAGCATGAACCAATGTGGGAAGGACCTTATATCATACATGAGTCCCTCTCTAAGGGAGATTACTCCATAGCCTCCATGGATGGGGTTCATATCAAAATACCACCAGTGAAATATTTTTCAAGAAATATTTTTCATAATTTCATGTGATGTCATAATTTTGGGATGTAAAACTTTAAAATATATAGTGATAATCCATTCAGCAAGACATTAAAATAATTATAGTTTGTCCTTGCTGCATGAAGGTAAACTTCACAAAATATCAACCTCTTCATATGAAATTAAAAAATAAAAAAACAGTCTTCCTAATCACAAAATATAAAATACATGATATCTTACTTCTCATATGGTGTTAATCAATATGACATCATTTTCCTAGTCACATAACATAAAATTTCACAAAAACATCCCAACAACATGACATAAAACTACAGAGAATATATATCAAGGTCAAATTATTTTAAACTATATGATAAAATCCCCACTAAAAATATAAATCACATGGTGTTTGTAAAAAAAATCACTTACCGGTGGCCTAATGTGGTATGAGTAATCTTATAATCCACTCTTTTTTCTCACACCAAGAATGAATTACGTGATCTTAGAGGTCATAATCAATTCCTCCAATTATAATGACTAGAATATTCCATGACTTACATTAAGATATGATAATAGTCTATCCTATATGACCAAAAAAATCTTAGAACAACATAATTTTATGGTTTAATTAACCTATATAAGATCCAGATATATGTAGGGATTCTCAGTGAAAATTATTTCTATGTTTGGGAAAATAAAAATTCCCTCACCCCTTGCAATATATTGATCTACATAAGATAGGTACCCAAATAATAACTGCATGTGAATTAATTCATATTACCTCACAATATTTAGTGATTTATAGATCCCTTATCCTTGCCCTATCCATGAATCAAAAAATCCACCTTTTCCTTACATATGAGCTAGATTTTTGTGATGAATTTCTCTTTAAGAACTTTGTACAGATTTATTCTTGATATCTCAAGATATATAGTGATTTATAAATCTCCTATACTAGGACCATCCATAAATCCCGATAAATAAAATTCAATATTCCACTTTATTATTTGAGACTTTCAAAAAATATTTCATTTTCCCAATAGTAGTGCACTGAGGTGAAGCCCAATTTTCTTCCCTTAAACATGAGTCTCATCTGTGCAGAAAGATCCTAAAAATAATTTTGTACAGCTTGATAAAAAAATAAACATCTTATTATAATTAAGATTTGTTTAGATATCCCTATTATAGATTCAACCTTAATATTTATTACTAAAAATTTCCCTTCTATTACATATGTTCCATATCTAAATAGGATCCTTCATCATAAAGTTATTCAACTATGAACCTAATCTATAAATCCCTCCCCCCTTATGATTGAGTTTGATATGTATAGGGAAAAAACCAGAATTAAATGGGGATTAATTCTTGTTCTGATAAGATATATAGTGACACATAGATCCTATATCTAGGGCCCGGTTGCAAATTCCATCGACCAAAATTCCCTTTTCCCCTATGTATGAGTCAGATCTATGTAAAATATTCTAGTGTAGATTAATTTAAAAAAATTCATTGATAAATGAGAGAAAAAAATATAGCATCCTGGTGTTAGAGTAATTTTAATATGTATTGGTTTCTTTCTAGTAGCCTCTTTCACTATGGTATTTTATGAACTATGTGTGGCTTGATTCCTATCTCCACTGGATATATAGTGACACTAGAATTTATTATTTGATTCCAAGACATGAATCCCAATCAAAACCCCTGATTTCTTATAGTTTTTGGATCCCATCATTTACATAAGGATTCCATTCACCATTTCATCACAAAGACTAATCCATATAATTTTTGTATATGGTCTAGATTAGTGAAAATCCCACTTCTATAGGTCCCTTTCATATGAACCTAAATTGAATGTTATCAGCATCCTTGTCACATGAAGTTAAAGTAAAATGCATATGGTCCACTATGCATGACCTTAAACTACTAAGAGTGGCCTCCTATACATACCCATGTTTTGCTACATGAGATACAGATACATATATGAGTTATTGATATAGGGTTTTCCTCTGAAAAAAGAATTAGGATAATATTACCCTTTATCAATATTATATATTAATGTTTATAACTTCCCCTATAATATAAGAACTATGTATGGCTTTATTCCTTCTATCTTATGATACTTAGTGAGGTCTAGACCATATGTTTAGGACCCATTCAAAAGTTATCATTCATTTTCACCCCTTCCAAGGGAATAATAACAGCCTAGTCATGGAAAAATAAAGTCTAATATGCCACTTCCACCATTCTTGAACAACCTTTTTCAAAAATCTCAGTTTATGAATTTAGTGTCTTGGGTCACCTTAAACCTCCTCTTAACTATTGGTAACAATTGTATTCGGTTCTAACGTACACTACTCTTTGACTATGTATAAAATTCACTTGATATGGATCTTCAGATGTTCCCTTGATATGGCCTTTAACTTAGAAGCATCTTTTCCCTAGTTGGGAGGATCCTATAATCCTCTTAATCCCTCACATCAGCATAGAAGTACATATTATTCAATTATATACAGTGGTCATACCTTTTGTAATCCTGATCCAAGAACCTCATGTTGTGATTTACAATGTCACCACTCTCTGTTAAAAAGTTTATTGGTCCATTCCTAGATTTTCCCCCTATATGGGTTATCATTCTTACCTTTATGGTCCATGCACCACGAACTTAAACTTTTTACACCCTATATAAGACATGGGTATTACAATTCAATGTTACCAAAGTGGTAAAAACTTTATGCTATACTAGCATTGGGCCTTTATTAAAGTCATATTTTTCCATAACCTCACTATGTAGACAATCTATGTAAAGATCTAGAGTATTTTCAAGCCTACCTTTTTTATTCAAGTGTTTTTAGTGGTTTGAAGTGGTTTTATCAATTTTATAATTTGTCTTAAAATATTTTTTTTAAATTATTATGTTGTTTTAAAAAGGGTTTTACAAATTATGGAAATAATTTAAAAGTATTAATGTTTATTTGAAAATTAACTTATATGTTTTTAAATGATTCTAATTTTTTTGAGAGGCATTTATAATTTTTAAACTAATAACAGACATTTTTCATAATTATTTATATGTCAGTTTAATTGAAAATTTAATATTTTCAAATAAATACCTACCCTTACATAGAAAATTGAGGTTGTGCAAGGGTGATGGTGGTTTTTATTTATTTCATAAAGATAATATTGATTTTATAATTCTTTCATAAGGCTCTCCTTGATTTTCTATTATTTCATAAATCTAAGGATGATTATTGAACTATTGCGTAAGGGTAACCCAAAAATATAATGTGTTGCGTAAAGGCACCCAAGGCTGTGTAAGGGTAGTCCTCCGCTATGTAAAGGTAACTTAGGCCTTGTGTAAGGGTAATTTTTTATACAACAGTTTATGTAAGGATACCCATGTAAGGGTAAGGATCCCTTTTAAATGTTTTGTATAGGTAAGTTACCCTTACATGATCCTTGGAATAACATTTTATAAGGTTAAAAAGAGTCACCCTTAAATAAACAACCTACATTACATAAAGGTAATATAGGATTTTCAAACCGTTCTTAAGGGTATATTTAATCCAACTTTAAGTGATCCCTTCCTTAGTGATACATAAGGGTAAAATAAGTTACCCTTACATAGACCCTTCCCCCCAACTTATGTATAGGTAGTAGAAAATTCTTAAAAAATGCAGTTTTATTTCCCAAACCTCTTATAACATTATTTCAATGATTTAAAGTTCTAAAATCATGGTTTTTATTTCATTTGAAATGTTAAATTATATCTAATTATTTAAATTTCATTAAATGGGTCTCAATTATGTTTTTATTTAAATAATAATTAAATGGGGAATAAAATATTAAAAGTTATCTAAAGTTTCTGAAGTATCCATGGAGGAATATCTATAAATATAAAAATCGGTTTCTTACCCTTGATGGAGTCTCTCTTTGTTTCTCTTAATATTGGGTGTTACAGACCTCACCTTCTAATATCTTTAATACTTTCCAAATCCATCTGAGGCCTCTCCTATATTTTCTAGGTTGTTATTATCTTTCTTTATCCTTTATCCTTTGAGTGCAATGTGAGTCCAGCACCATCACCAAGTATAGGATCCTTTATCCTTACTCAAGTTATAACATGCATGAGGGATTATTCTATGTTAATCCTTTGGGAAATTATTATGCATTAGCTTAATGAATATAATTAATTGGACAAAACAATTAAAGGTAAAATGGAGTTTCACCTATATTTTTCTTGGTTTCTTCTTATTGTAGATAATTGTTTCCATAGAAAGTATTATCACATGAATAGAGAATTATTATTCTTTTTATAAAATGTTGTGTTAATTTATATAACTGAATGATTATCCTTAAAAAATAAAGTGATGATCACATGAAGATAACTATTATTTTTTTAGAAAAAAGGAGTTCTTTCATGTTTTTTCTTTTTTTTGGTGATATTGTTAAAAGGTTATCCATGTTGTTACCTGGCTGAAAGTAATGATTTTTGGGAACCTTTTTTATATAGTGATTTTTATATATTATGAGACCTTTTATGGGATTGATTTATTTATCTCACTATGTATTGAAAGGATAGTCACTTATATATGGTTAATAAACCATTTTTCCATGAAAATATATAATTCTGTGATAATACCCCATGGTAAAGATGATATAATGTTATAAAATCCCTTAAACATGATTGTGGGGGATGTGTAAGTTGAAGTGTGTCAATATGTGTTGATATGGGATGATGTGTGGTAGTTGTGATGTTTGTTTATTGTAGTGATATAGTTTAATTATGTTAATAGATTAGACTATGTTATGTTGTAATGATTATTGGTTGGGGCTGGAAATAATGAATTATAAATGAGATAATGATATTTAATTTCAAAAAGGACATATGATTAATGTATGTCAGAATGGTTGGTGATTGAAATGGTTAAATGAGAAATTCATAATTTATGTGTGGTAATTGTCTTAAGAAAATTGTTAATTGTGAAATGAGAATGGAATGGGTTGTAATGGTAAATGAACTCTTGAATTTAATGGGTATTGCTTCTTAAAAATTTATTAATAAATATGAAATGAATGGGATTGATAAATAAAGAAGGTTGGTAATTGGAAATCTGAAAAATGTCTTACTATGAAAGGATATATGTAATTTTGCTTATGTATATGTAATTTTTTATGGTTTGTTTCATTTATAAGTTGTATTTAAAGTGGTAGAGGTTATGAGGCCTTTGTGGTGATGTTATGTATTGAATAGTATTCTTGTTTAAAATCTATAGGTTGGGATGATGTGTGTGACTATTATATATTGTAATTTAATTCTGATTTATATACACACCCCACCCACATCAAGAACTTTGTTCTGATACCCAAATGTTTTGGGTATGTCTTCCCCAACATTATTATGGTGAGGATAGTTGGATGGATACCCCCTCTTCCATGCTCTCTCTTCCTGGTGAGTTTGATATTCATGGTTTGTGATGGATTGTATATTTTGTTTCACTTGTGTTTTTTTTTTGAAAATTGGATGATGTGGTTTATAGTGGGGGCATTCTTGGTTGGAGGATGGCATGAGGTTGATGTACTTCATTTCAAGATACCCTTCCATTCTAGTTGTGTCAATAGTTTAGGTGTGATGTGATAGTCTAGGTGTATTCGGACGAGATGTGTTGTGATGGCCCAGGTGTCTCCAGGTGAGATTTTATGTGTTGTCCCAGGTGCCTTTGGATTTGGTGTGATGTCCAGTTGTGTGTGGGGTTCTTTCCATGATATAATTTCCTAGGTGTCTTCGGGTGGGATTATACATAATATATGGGAGTTCCAGAACATATGAATTTGGATTGTTAGAGTTTAAAATCAGTGGGAAAGTGGTGTGGGGTACCCTTTTATCGATATGATTCTTATTATGTTACTATAATTGGATGTGTGATTTGGTGAGAATTCCTTGGTACATATGGGTTCGGTCATTTAAACTTTTTAGGTACAATTATCTATGTTATTTTCTCATTGGTGTATTAGTATGCTATTTTTACATATTCACAAGATACATTGAGTATTATCCTACTTATTATACATGTATGGTCATCCTTCATATATAAACTATTTTTTTAGGTTTCTAGGAGGACTTCATGGACTGATTTATACATTACTATCTTGGGAATTGTATTTGTAACTGAGTTTCTATCATAGGATTGTCTTTGATGTTTAACTTATAGACTTTTGTTGTATTTTTATGACATTACATGCATTATTGATATTGTGGATTTCATATTTATTATTTTATGGTTTGTTTAGCGGTTTATATCCTATCTTATGCTCTTAATTTTCTATCTATTGAGGTTAATGTCTCCCATATGCGTGACCTTATGTATACTCTCGGTGCTGGTATCCAACCCAAAGCCTACTATATATGGGACTCAGGGGGTTATTATCTCCCTTAATCCATTTCTAGACCAAGAAGGGTACCTTTAGAGGGAGGGAGTCCTGAAAATATCACCCCTCCGATCCAAGCACCCTGGCCTTAAATATTGTTCTCTCCCCCATGGAATAAGATATATTTATATTGGGCTATTTATTCACATTGGGTTTTCCCACACCATTGTAATACAGGTTGTCCTGACTCTTTTAGTTGAATTTTTACTCGAGGTGGGAAAATTTCATTGTAATATTCCATTAATTTGGTTATAGTGGGTGTCATCACTCTCATCTGATGATAGGGGTGAATAGTAAATGTAGGATTATTTGTATCCAAATTACTATAAAAATCTCTTGTGTTGTTTTTCTTGTATTTTTATATTGCACTAATTTTATTAAATTTGATAAATCATTTAATTAAAATAATTTTTAAATGTCCAATTCCCTACCTCTTGGATATTTTTCCATCTTAACTCTGGACCAATAATTGGTATTAGAGGACCTTCCCTAACTTATATATATTTGTGCTAACAATTTCTAGACTTAACCACCAAGGGGAAAATATCATGTTTAAAATGGTAGGAACAAGTTATAATGATGGATGAATACCTCAAAAGCCACATCATTTTTATGCCACTAACTATAGATATTATAAATCTCAAATGGAATATTTCTTTAAAAACATAGCATTGATCATTTGAAAAATATGGATAATCCATAAAAGCTTCCTAAAGGTGAACCTGAATCTTTTATTAGAAATGATGTGGTAAAGTATGTTCTAAATTATAAGGTGATGAATATATTATACTATGCAATAAATAAGAAGGTTTATATTCATGTTTCATCATGTAAAACTACTCATGAAATCTAGAAAAAATTTTAAGTTACACATCTTCGTTTAGATAAAATTATTTGAACTAATATGGGTATGTTAAGAGATGAATATCAATATTTTGAAATGAGTGATGATTAAATTTTTAATCAAATGTTTCAAAGATTTATTATTATTGTAAATGGAATGAGTTCTTTGGCAAGGAATGTTTAAAATCCTATTATTTTTTAAAATAGTACTTAGTGCAGTACTTAATAAGTGGCATTCTAAAAAGGTTTCTATAGATGAAAGTAATAATATCAAGGAATATACTCTTGATGAGTTTATTGGTTCATTATTATAATATGAATTGGATCTCAAAAATATTTTTGAAGAAAATAATTAAAAAAGGAAGGTAATGGATTTTAAATTAAATGTATGGACGTACTCTTATGATTTTGAGTTACATATTAGTGATAGGAATGATACATCCTATGTTTCAAAAGGTGGATATAGAAGGAAGAATGGATACTAATGGAGATATCAGAAAAAATATCCCAAGAACAATCATATAGAGAAGAATAAAGGTAATTATAATTCTAATGATACTCAAGATGTAATTTTTTATGAGTGTAGGAAAAAAGTAACAGCATGCCCCATTTACCAAGATTAAAGAAGGGAAAATTTGAGTAAGGTCAAAAAAAGAAATAAATATGTGACTTCATGGATTGATTCTGGAATCTCTTTCAACAGGGCTGAAAGTCCAAAATAAATTGGTAATATTTCCTTACATATACAAAATTATAAGGTAAAAATTTTACCTCTCCATTCACGTTCAAGTGATATTGGTTCATATACAAGAAAATATGAAAATATATGTGTGATAAGTATAACTAAAGATAGTGATTTTATTTCTAATTCTCATGCTTCTATAAATTTTGTAAATTATGATCCAAGCATTAAATATCTATAGAAAATGTGTGATTCGTATGAAGATAAAAATAAAATAAATTTACATAATTCGTGTGTCACTCAAAGAAAAATATATAAGGATTCATGAAAATAAAAAGGACTTATCTCATAAATTAAACAATAATGATTATAAAATGTTGAAGTTTAAATCTGAAAATGATATGATTAAACATTTTCTTTACAATAATTATTAAGATCAAGAAATAATGTTTAATTTATTGTTTTATGATATGACTAAAAATTAAGATCAATGTAAGAAGCTTAAAAAATAAAATGAAAAGAATAGAAATACAGCTTATTCCTCACATGAAAAGGTTTTCAATGATTTTTAATTTATTCAAAAAGAAAATGAAATGATAATAATGAATTAGGTAAAGTTTTAAATGAAATTTTTTTCTTGAAAAGGAAAATTTATAATAAATTTAATTAAAATGTAAATATTGGAAATGCTTATTATTTCAAGAAATTTAATTATAAAAGCAATGGTCTTGGTTCTGATTCTTTGTTTCTTATTATGTTTATAAATAATTTGTGAAAGTAAAATATGATTTAATTTCTTTATAAAAGTGTTCTATGTTTGGATCTTATTGTTATTATGCTTGGGATCGTCCTTCAAATTTCACTCAATATTTTGGTCACAAAAGGACTTTTATGTCTAAATCTGATTTCAAGGCCAAACTGTATAAACCATATACTACTTGGGTACCTAAATGTATGTATTATAATTCATATAAAATAAAATAATTCTTTATACCCCCAGTAATATGTAATTTGTGATTCTTCTTTTCAACATTAATATAATTATAGTTTCATTATTGAAATGTTAGCAAGAGCATTATAAGATTAATATTTCATTTTGTATAATCTTGAATACCTAGTATCATTTTGGGATGACACCATGTGCTAAAATGTTTATATTTCATTTTGGATAGTAAACTTGAGTATTATTTTGTTTATTGGATGACATAAACCTAAATTTCTAAAATATTCTTATCTTCCCAAAAAATATGTTATTTTAGTTGTAAATTTTTATTTACTTGTATGATATTATAATTTAGTTAATTTAAAAATTCTTTTATTACTTTATTACATGTTTTTTGTATCCTTGTGACATTAAAGTCATTTTATAATTATGAACTGAACATCCTCAATACACCCGAAGTGGACTTAACCAATTAAGTAATTAAATATGACATTAAAATAAATTAAATAAATGGTTTAATGATAAGGTATTAAACCTATAAAATTTTCTTAAGAAATAAAATAATTTATTTAATTTTATTATACTAGTGTTAAAGAATATACATAGAAAGTCTGGACTCAAGGTAAGGTTTTTCTTAACTCAGTTTTCTTTCATTGGGTTATATCACTTATTCATTGATTATATTATTCCAAAATGATGTGTAAAATGAAATTTGATTAATTTTTATATTTCCATTTTTTTATTTAATTTTCTTAAATATAATATCTACAAATATTAAGTCTCAATTCAATGGTATGATCTTTGTAAGGGATTTCATCTCAATTTTCTTTTATTGAGGATTATTTTGATGATATATACTTAAATTGTTTTATATAGTTTATGTACTTAAATTTTACATTTTTTTAATGAATCCATCAGAATTAATGTTATTTTAATTTATATTTTAAATTATTTCATTCAAATGGATTTTACTTGAAAATTACCAAGTGGTATGGGTTTTATTAACTCAATTTCCATTAATTGAATTATAATTCTACTTCATTGTATTTTTTATGTTACGATTATGTGTGAATTGATATATAAATATTTTTATTATGTAATTAAACTTGTTTTATATAGATTAACATATATTCACATAATCACTTTGTGGATTAATTATCACTTCAAAAGTTATTATCTTTGAAAGGGTCTTTCTATATCGCAATATCATTTTCATAAGACATGTTTCATGATGTGCGCCATGATTTCCTTATATGGTGTATTTACTAGATCATGAAAAAAATTGACATATTAATTCATGAAATTAATATGATTTATAGAGCTATATCATTCTATTTTTTTCAATGAATTTTTATTCAAAAGTTACCAAAGAAGTAAAGAATTTACTTAACAATCTCATTTATTTTAAAGATTATTTATGTTCAAGGTTCATTGGGGAAAATTGTATGATCTTAATTTCATGAACCTTAGATATTTTATTCTCCTATGGTTATGAATTTATTTTAAATGTTTATTTTATATTTTCTCACTTATTTAATAAATAAAAATACATAAATGTATTTGTAAGTGAAATTAATCATGATTCTTCTTTTAAATCAGGAATATTTCTCTTCCATTTTCATGTTTTCTAAAAAAAATCAAGAATGTTATGTTTTAAACATAATTACTTTAAAAAGTTTTTTTGCATGATCATTAAAAATCTGTTAAAAGGTTTTCTTAGGAAATTTCTTAACATTTTTTTAATGGGTCACTTTTGAATCTCTTTAGAAATGTTTTTAAATAATGGTTATTTTTATCATTTACAAGATGGAAATAATTTCCCATTTTCCTAACCATTATTTTCTTTTAATATTAATTTATTAGTTTCTGATTTTATTTTCAAATAAAAGTATCTTCACAATAATTTTTTTAAATTTTTAGTTTTTAAAACTAATTTTCAAAGTAGAAAGGGTATTTTCCTAAAGAATATTTTTAATGACCTTTTTATAGTATTTTCATCAACAACAATAACCCTTGATTCTACTTATGATCCACTGGGGGTATTTTTTAATGATATCATATCTATTCTTTATTTGGATGTATTATAATTATTTAAAATATATTTCCATGGAACTCATTTATTTTCCATGGGTAAATCAAGATATGAAATAACAATGGTTATTTTTATATAGAAAAATGAAATATCGCATGTGTTTTGATTATTTTATGATTTTTTACGTTTTTTATAATGATGGGTGATCCTGAAATAGCTCATTATTAAGGGTGATATTGATGTATCTCTCTAATAAACTAGGTAATAGGATATAATTAACTGGTTATAGGTTTCTTCTAAGAGATTATTGGAATTTACTGGGTAGGTTATTCCCTTTGTATGAATGATTATAAGAGTGACATTAAAATGATGTTCCAAGTTACCAACATGTTTTCATTATTCTTGGATTTAGTTATAATAGATCATTTTCTTAAGGATTATTTTCCCATGGCTCATGATTGTTGACTTACATGACTCATATATTATGTTAAATATTTATTCCATGTATATTTTCTTATGATCTAGGTTTTGATAGGTATGAATTCTCATAAGTTATGATCATGTACATTTATATTGTCATCATACCCTTATTATCATCTTATAATCGCTAATGGTATTCAATTTTTAATTCTTATTTTTACCCTTACTAGGTGTTTGTGCTCACTATTACTATGATTTTAATTTTCCTTCTATAGATTACTCATGTTACTCCTACTACTTAGTTGTGTGAAGCTATTTCACCCAGAATGGTTTCCCACCATATTATTCACCAATTCTATATATTAATCTATAAAAAACATGGAATATCAAGTTATAGCCTTAAATAATACCCATAAACCTATAACGAGTCCCTTTACACTAATTTAAGTCTAAACTCATCCAAAGTGGTGAAGTGGGTAGTTTATTCCATAATAATCATGTTTTCTTTCTACATGTCAGAGAACTATGTATTCTTACACACCTATAATATGTGAGGATAAAAATTTATGTTAAATAGATTTGAAAACCCACCCAAGAGAGTCATTCATGTAGTTTATCTGGGAATACCAAATCTTATCACTATCTCTCAAGTCCATCTAGTATATTTGTATCCAACATAACTTTAAAATCCTTATAATTATCCAAAAAATCAAGGATACAGTTCATCCACTTTGGTCATTCCTTTGTAACTTCAGTCCCCACATCCCCATAAAATATAAGTGAGTTTTGTCTTTGTAACTCATGAAATAAATCCCCATAGAAAAGTTCTTGATTTAACACTTCCATGTCCACTTTTTATAAGGATTTCAGTATAATTATATGAAATCATTAATTCAAAGGTGTATTATTAGGAAAGGCATTATTGCTAGATTCCTATAATAATTTTATGGGACATATCCATAGACGAATCATTAAAATTTTTCCAAGTAATCACATATCTAAAAAATTTATAAAATATAAATTTATGAGAAATAAAGACTCATAAAAGGTATTCCTAAGCTATATTAGAATAATCTCTCACAAACTTGATGTAGCGCATTTTAAATTTTAAAGAAAGTTTTTAGAATAATTAAAAAAATTCATAAAATTACTTTTAAAAACCATTTCATGGGAAAAATTGGTAATTTTATCAATTTTAGGTAACCACGTTGCATAATGATAACCATTGTCCTTGGATAAGGGCATAGTGTCGTGACAGCCAAATGAAAAACCTACAAGGGGTTAACTTTCCACATGATCAACTCACACTTCAAAGTGAATCATGATTCATTATAATATATACTTTTTATAACTATATCATAGGTTCTAACATAACCCATCTCTATGCCTACCATCCAATCAAACCAATATGATGTTATTTGTAACATTATGAGCCTACCAAATGTCACTAACTCAACTTGAGTTAAGATAGAATGTTACTAGTCCATGGGTGTGTCACCATGATCATAAAAGGATGAAAATAAATTCCTATGGATGACAAAAAATCATCAGTGACAGTTTTACCTAAATATAATGCTCCCCTCCCATATAAATATTCCACTAAAATTTTTATATGAGATGTCTCTAACTTAGATATTCCAATAACCTAAAAACCAAGCCAAATAGAACACATTAGAAATATTGTTTTCTAATATAATATGATTTAAATCACATATTCCAAAAAATATGAAACCCAAATATGTATAAAAAATCAAACACGGTCTCTAAGCTCATCATGAACAAAAAATAATTGCAAATGTGTCTAGGAAATGACTACACAAAAATGGGGAGTCTCCCATGAATTCTAAAACTTCCAACTCACACCACAAGATCTAAATATTATCTGAAAATCCCTATCATATTTATATTAAAATAAATGTACGTAAACCCCAATGTTAGTAAATAATGATGTATATCCTTTACAGGTATCATAGTGAACACCATCTATATGAACACTAAGGTATGCAGGTCGGGGGTGAGAAACTAAATTCAATTGTATATCCCCAATAAATTTCCATATACTGAGTATATTTTAAAATCAATAAAGCTTTAATTTATTTTAATAAAACACACCCCACCTATGAATAATCAAAAAATTCAATAATCTAAAAAATATCAAGCTTTAAAAATGAAAACCACATAAACACACTATAAGTGTCATCAATTAAAATAAACCAAGTCGCCCATAAATTTATATTTAAAAATTTAGGGGAATCCTCAGTTAATGATCCTTAACCATTTTTTGGTAAATCCTACTCATGAGTGGACCAACTACCCTATGACCTGAGTTTTAACCCTATAGTACATTATAATAATCTCATCCTCATTTTAACTAAGGGTGCCCACACTTAAGACGGATTCCATTCTCCTACTTAGCACCTTAACTAAAATTTACACCATGATATCAAAAATATTTAATAAATATAAAAAAACATATACCACCATAAAAAATAGACTTTTCCAAATCATAATTTTTTTAAAGACACAAACATAATATAAAAATACTTATTTTCATTTCCTTGAAATCTAAACATGAAAAATACAATATTTATAAGGAATAAAGACATATATATTAATAATTTTAAATTAAATAACATAAAAACACCTACTTAAATCCCTATAAATAAGTGAAATCAACCTTCCCTAATGTGGTTCTACCCTTTCTCTATAATTAATTCAAGCATAAATACAAAATAATTAAATCATATTATCTGATAACCTCAATATTGAAAACACATAATGATTTGGGTTTATCCAATAGGGAAGAAATAAAGATATATAATATTAGAGATTAGAGAGTGAAATGCCTTTGACTATGCTCCTAGACACTTAAAGATCACAAGAAAAATAGAACTGGAGGAGGAAAACAACTGAGAATTGGCCAAAATTCAACTAGGTCACATGTACCATGTACAAGGAGATAAAATAGAGATATTTAGAAAATTTTTGGATAAATTAAAAAAATTAAGGGAGACTATAAATAATAGTATGGTTGGATGAATCATTTGGACTAACTATGTGTATAATCGTGTACCTAGTTCTTTAACCCTTTATATGTCACATAGTTATCATTAATTATTATAATGACCATGCATATAACTATTATTCCTCTATTGGATATAAATTTTCATCTTTTATGATTGTCTTGTATTCTTCACAACTTGGCTAAAAGTGTCTCAAAACATGTGTCCCCCAAAACTCTTCTAAACAAGTTTAGATTCCCCTTAAAAATCCTAAACTAAAATATTACTCTAAAAATAAAATTTTATACCCCAAATAGGGTCACTAAAACTATGATGGTTATTGTAAAAATAAATAAAACTATTATACATATAATAAACATTTCTTATTATACTTTACATTAGGAAATGAAAATTAATTTTTTTTACTTCATAATAGGATATTACAAATAAAAGTTAAAAATTATATAAAAATACTATATATAATATATGAAAATAAATGAAAGTAAATAGAACATGTAATGTGGTATCTAGTGAATATCATACCAAAAATAATATTTTTATATAGGAAAAATATAATAAAATATGAAATAGATTTTTTGTATGAGAAACATGATTTTAGGGTTATAATAAAGAAAATATATCGGAAGGTGTAAGGAATCGGCTTGGGATAACCCAAAAAATCACCCAACCTATCCTAGCACTAATATTTAAGGGAGTTATCAATCCCCATGGGATTAAAAATAGTGATTTTTTATCCGGAACATGCTCTTTGGGAATGATTTCACCCTCTACATCTAAATAACCTCATCATGAATCCCACTTGAGAATCTGGAATCACCTATCCCTTATCGGATTCCCATGCATAAAAAAAATATAAAAAAATAATTAGAGTAATAAGAATCAATGATAATAAAAATAATTCATAAACAACATCAATTCATAGAATGAAGATAATACCAACATCACATATATAAACAATACACAAGAAAGATCTAGGTTAGAAGGGTTGGCACATAACTATCCCAAAAAAATCCAAAATATATAACACTAAACTACAACATTTCATATACTTGTAACCCACATCCAACCACCACATCCCTATATCATCCATCCATGGACAACACCAACACCGCCCTTGAAAGATACGAGAGATTGGTAACCAGAAAGAAGACATAATTGTTATATACACCCATTGGTGCATCTAGGGTGTGAGGTAAACATGAAAAATAGTATTTCATCTATTAATGCATATAATTTCCTTTAAAAATAAATTCTATTAATGCTAGTTTTAGTTATAAATTATAAATAGTTTTTTCACATGTGATTTAAATAAAACCAAGTAACATACAACACATCACTTTTATAAAACATCTACCTTCTTAAAGTAATCAAGGGTGAAAGAGAGGCCTTTTTATTAAAATGATTTTTAAACCATAGAAATATGATCCTTCAATAAATGAATAAAACCAAACTAATTAAATTTTTATAAAAAACATTCTTAAATACATTTTCATGAAACACGCATCACTTTCCTTTTTAAAAATCCCACTTTCCAAACTACTTTACAAATCAATTTGTAAGTAAACCAAAATTATAACTAAAATTAAACAAAACAAAATATGAAACATTATATAAGTATGGAATATCAAAATAAACAAAAAAATTAATGGTTTAATGAAACCAACTCAAGATATCGAGGATGAAAAAAATGCATCACATGGGATCCCATAAATAATCCTTAATGGAAAAAGTCATCATGGGAAACTCCCTAAGACTCAAGTAATATAGTCCTAAACTAGTGACGGGAACTCTAAGTCAACACTAAAGAGACCCTTCAATGTACTAGTAGTTTTTTTGAGCTATCCTGGATATATAATCTATCATAGAAGCTCTCAATATATCATAATACACATAATCCATCCTCCTAGACCTCATCATGTATTACCAAGAAACATTCCCTAGCCATCACACAATCTACTTTAGGGATTACACTTATCCTAGTCATATACTAACTAAATAGTACTCCAATTATATTAATAAATGGATTTGAATAAGAAAAAAATTTATATTCATCACATGATCAATGATAAAAAATAAAAAAAAAATCCAACATCTTACCTATAACACCCTCACATGGAAAAATCCCTTTTATATGCATAATTATCATATAAAGGTATATAAATATAAAACATCCCCCAATAGATAAAAATCTATATTGGGTGAATCAATTATAAGGGTCTCAATTGAGGGTGTCACATGTTTTAAAAACACTTCTTTATAAGTTCCAAATTTTCAATTGGGAAAAAAGCTCGAGATGCCAATTCTTTTCAACCTCTTGATGTATTATTTCAAAAACATACCTTAAAAACACTTTGAAACTTTATTTTAATTAAAATCATGGAAAATCACATATAAAATAATTTAGAACCAAAACATTGTTTATTTTAAAACTGTTTAAGGAGTCCAATCAATTACCTTTTTCAAAATATTCCATGTAAAACCATAATTTCACTATGAAAATGATCCAAAGAGGGGGAAATGCCTTTGATTAATAAATTCCTTCAAAATGAGCCCCAATAGCATATTTAAAAACATTTTTAATTAAAAAACACTTTAGAAAGCTAATAAAACTATTGAATACCATTATTCTAAGTGATAAAACCCTTGAAACATTCATAAAATCCATATCAACTATAATATATAGACTTAATTTGATAAAATGTGGAATAAGAAAACATCAAGAACACAAGTTTCCTTTAAAGGTGAAGAACCAACCATTAAATAACATGTCCTCCACAAGCCTTGGATACCTAAAACCTGAATTAAAACTCATCTTAAACCTTAATCTAGATTATAATAGTCCCTAGGGTTCCTGAGAGAGAACAAAACCATGTGAAAATGGGTGTAGGGAGAAGGAAAGAGGAAAATAAAGGAGAGAGGATAGATTACATTGCCTAAAACCACTTTTAATTTAATGACGGGGACACTAAATAGAATAAAAATGGAGGGACGATCTCCCTTAATCTGACCTAGGATTGGCCAAATTAGGTGGAGGGAATGATAGGGGTAAACCCATTAAAATTTGATAGGGGTTATTTGGTAAAATATCTTATAAGTGATTTTTCAAAGATCTTGTGGTTAGGATGCATAGTTTACCAAGCCATGTGCCAAGAATGTGGACCGAAATAGATAAGTACAAAAAAACTTTCATATTTTATTTTCACAATTTATAAAACCATGGACTAACCATGAAAATCCCTAATGATAAGAACTTCATCACTATTTAATGCTTAATTGCGCACTTTCTCATGATTGTTCACAATTCATGCCCCAAAATCACAATCCAAGAAGGACTCACTTGGTTTACGCTATATCTCACATGGTTCAGACCAATCCATGCACTATAAATGCACACTAACTATGTGATGAACAAAATTAAATATAAATATTCTATATAATACATTACACATGGATTACCCTTAACTATGTACATAGATCATGCAATAGAAGGAGAATTTTCTTGAAAAAGAAAAATTCAATCCTGAATCATCCTAAATTTTAAATTACCTAAAAAAATATAAAATATAAATCAATAGTGACATGAAGGTGAAAAATTGTCTTCATCATGACACCTTCTTCCCCCATAAAGTTATTAATAAAATTAAAATAAAGGGAAAACCAAAATATTTAACACCTACATCAAAGGTGGGAGGGACAAGGAACTATATAGAGGCCAAGTGTGAATGGAACACTAGAAAAAAAACACCACTTATCAAAATTGTTGACCCAATACATAAACATAAAAAATATATTCAAGCATAAACCAAATCAAAACCATCAGATACAGGGCTCTAGGAAAAAAATACCTAGCATAGATCTCTACATAATTTATAATTTCTCTAAAGTGGTGGGGCAAGGGATAATATTTCCCAAGAGAAAAGTATCACTAAGAAACCATATGAAATGATAATACTAAACAAACCACATTAATCATCTAAGAATCAAACTCATGCACCAATGTAATCACAACCCAAGTAATATCCAAAATGTCACAACAAAAGGCCATCAAAAATAACTACACCCCATAATTCAAGATGGAAAAGATAAATCAATCAAGGATATGCCTCAATACGAAAAAATAGGGTCCCTAACCTTGTATTATAAACCTAAATGAAAGGGGTTACATCAGACTATATAATCAGAACACCATTTCATGGTGAACCTAATAAGATTAAAATCAACACTAACCAATGGATAACCCAAACTGGTTCCTTGTTCATCTAAGAAACTCAAAACAAAAACCCAAGGCTTTCCTATTACCAAATCATCCAAAATCAACTAAGAAAACATCACACATAATACTTAGAGTATAAAATCAAACACCAAGGCATAAGCACGTCCAAAAAAATACACACTTCATAAATTAGAAACCATAAAATAATAAAGGAATATATCCTATAGAAACCATATCAATGGAATTAGTACCCTCTAAATTAAATTATTTCAAGTCACAAATAAACAATCACACAAAACTAATCTGGTTAGTTATACACTCAAGATTCCTAAAAATAACCCAACCACATCACTGCCTAAAGAGGAACTTTATTATAAAGACCCAAACCATAGTATACCAGTGTTGGTGGTTAATTTATTACATTGGGACTACATACAAGAGATTAAAATCCAAAGGATTGAATAGTTTATTATTATTGGAATACTAGATACATAATAAAATCTGGTATTTAATTTGAAAACATAAAATGAAACATAGTATTTTTTTTATTAACATCATTATTTACTCTAGAACAACCTTTTATATCAATCACAATACACTTTTTTCATCCTAGGAAAAGAAAATATAATAAATCGGTGAGATCATATGCTTAGTAAGTTGTGCATACAATGGAATAAAACATAGAATAAATAAATATTGAATAACATGGATGGAAAAAATAATGATCAAATAATGACATATAAATAATCACATGATCTTGAAACATAACCATGAATATAATAAATATTCAAATAATCACATGTAAAGTAACAATTAATTTCATAATCATGTAATTCATAGTATTGGGCATCTTAAACTTACTAGTGAGGCATCATGCCAAGGCATCTACATAAAAGGTCAAGGACCCAGCCAAATACCCAACATATTTTGTGTCATGATACATAATAATTAATTTAGGGGCTATCTAGTTCTAATACCCACACATCACTTAATAATTATAATTTATTCATCATATAAATAAACAATACATCTTAATAAACATGCCTTAAAAATCAATAATTATCTGTAGTGGAAGAAAGAGAATATGGAATGTCAAAAATTTCATTAATAAAACTGATTATAAATAATCTATAGGATTATGGAAGATATTATCATTATATTATATCATTATTAAAGCATAAGATTCATTAAAGGATATTGACATAGTTGAAAATACATTAGAAATATCACTTCCAAATTTCTTTAGGAAAATACACTTTTCACGTTGAAATCACTTATTTGAAATATAAATAATTCCCTAATATTAATAAAAAAAATTTTTAAAAGGACATTTTGTAAGTTTTAATGTAAAATTAAAATCATTGGGTGGTCATGATAGTGGCGAATTTCGTTTATGTTGTGTATGTTAAAACAAACATTCCTTTTATATTTTCAATAAAAAGTCAAAAGTACATCATTTGGACAATGATAAGAGGATTCATTTAATACTATTTTTTTAATTGCAATGTGAAAAAATTATTTAATAAAACATTAGATAATATTAAAATTATTATTTAAAAAATTAATGAAAATATATACATGGAAGAAAAATATTCCAGACTGAGTAGGAAAAACAAAGTTATTTTTCCTTAAAAACATTATTTCAGTATCTTGAGTACTTTAAGGGAAGAAAAGGAAAGTAAAAAAAATTAATTTATATAAATAAAAATAGTATAACAATACATATTGGTATAAATATATAAATATCATATAATTCTCCCAATAGGTACTTAAATATAAACAATCCTGAATAATAATGAGATTGTGAAATAAACCCTTACGTCAGGTCCTGCTTCCTTCATATGTGTTTTAAACTCCTATGTGATAAATATATTTTTATTATAAATCTATTATATAACAATAATATTATATATAATACCATATATGATTTACTTATAACATTTTACCTCTCTATTATTAACAATTTATAATTAAAATCACTATTTTAGGTGATAACTGCTTCATTTTTCATGTATATTTTAGTTTAGTACTTTTGGTCCTTGTAATTTGATCATGGTTACATCATATAAAAAAATTAATCATGATATAAATATCATATATATTAATTATATATGTATTTATAATCATCTATAAAAGTTATATATAGAAAAATAAATTGCACCATTCAGGGATTGGGTAGGTTGTACGTACGCATGAACGTTGTTTTCATTTTTTCAAAATAGAGTGAAAGAAAGGTAAATAATAATTCACAATTTTATAATCATTATTATATCATATATATTTATCAAATTTATATTTATTACCATATATGTAAATAAAAAATTTAAAATGAATCACATCGCTTCATAGAGCTGGTTGTCCACATGTACGCACGAGCAAGGTTATCATTTTTCATTTGATAGAAATGAGGGTGGATAATGGTTGTTTCATAATAACAGTATATTGAGGATAATTTATTTATTATTTTATGATAAATACTATATATTTAGATGAGTTAAAATAATAAGTAAAAAAGGGAATTGATCAGTTAAGGTGATTACCATTTCTTTCAAATAACTCCTTTAGATATCCTCTTAAGGACTCTAAGGTTGCTCTTTTGGAATACCATAACCTCTATAACATGGATAAGAATTTTGGGTTGTAATTTTAGTAGGTTTTGTTCAATAAATATGGCTCAAAATGTTATAAATAAAAGAGATAAGGGGTTTCCTTTTATAAGGAATGGAATTGACACATTTGGAATTACTAAAAAGGTAAAAATATAACCAACTCATTCTCAAGAAAAATGCTTCCAAATGGCCATATATTTAAATAGAAATAGTATAAGGTAAAAATATCCTCATAAAATGAAATTCATATAGGTTTTTGTATCATTATAAACCATAACATTTGGTTTAACCCCTTAGTTAACTAATTTTAATCTTAACCATGGTAATAATTTTTAATATTACACGGTTATAATTTTACATATAATGTAAAAATTGGATCATAAATGAAAAATGGATTAAATTTTAGACCATTTATCATCCTACTTTTAATCTTTAAATATTTTTATAATTATTAACTATTTTAATAAAATATTTTTATCATAAAATACTAATGTCAGTTTAACAACTATTCACATAATTTGAATTTCAAAACAATATAAAATCAACGGAATTAAAATTTGGACCTTTAAAACATCTTAAATATGTTGTTTTTATCTTAAAAATCTATCTAAAATAATAATTCACCCAAATTTTATTACTTTAAAAAAAATATTTTATTTTTCTATTAACTGAATAAATACTATAACGGTGTTGCGTAAGTATTTAATGTAGTTAGTTAATCACTAAAAAATATAAATAAATTAAAATTATATAAAAAATTAATATATATATTTTAAAAAAATATAACCAAACTTATCCACTTTTAATCCTTATGTAAAAATTTCGAGATATTAAATTTAAGAGAGTGACATTTTATATTTATTTTTTCCATAAATTAATAAAAAGGTCATAATCAAAAATAAATGTAACCAATTGGACATATATTATATAATTTTATTTAAATTTCTTAACTCCCCCAATACAATTGAATAAAGTAATGTTTTTAGATTATTTTGTGACCTTATCTCAGTGTTTTAACCCTATTTTAATCATTCTACCCTTACCAAAGCGACAAATATTTACTATGGTTTCTATTCATAAAGACCAAAAATAAAAGGTGTATGTTAAAAAAATTAACAAAATTATTATAAATATGGTATATATTTTTTAATATTAAATCTCTTGAAGTGACAGAAATTAATTTAAGATAAAAATGTGGATCATAATGAAAAGCAATTTTTTTAGAAAAATGACTTTCTTAATATAAAAATGTTTTTATAAAAAATTAATTCATAAAATTTATTACAATAAACTTAATTGGATTATTAATTATATAATAGTACTAATTTTACTTTTAAACTATTTTAAAAGAAAATGGATCTTTGTAAATTCTTGAAATTAAAATACAATTTTCAATAAAAATCAAAATCTTTACTATTCACTAGAAAATCAATCTTCTCAGAAAAATACCAAAAATTGATTCTAAGATAAATTTGGTATTATGATTTCAAAAATGATATTATATTTATAAAAAAATTCAAATTTCTAGAAATTAATTAAAATATTCTTTCACAATAAGCAATAAAAACAATTTTTGAAGAAAACATATTTTGAAGAATAAAATGACTTTATTGAAAATTGTGTTCTTCTATAATAATAATTAATCAGTAAATTTTTATTGAGTAGGTACTTTATATATATATTTTAATGAATTAAAATTTTTTCATATCTTTTAATTCAACAAATCGGTTATAGTGATAGTATTTAAATAATAATATTTTATGGTTCGTTTAAGCTCGTTGTTGCATATTGTATACACTCTAAAACGAAGTGTTCTATTAAAATATAGTGGTGTCACATTATAACATATTTAATAAATTTTCCCCCACAATTTGAACTTTTTATTAGTAATAAATGGTTTGAAATTTGAAAATACCTTTTTTGAAAACCCACATTGTAAAAAGGATTAACGAAACTTCCTCTTAAAAGAGGGAAAGGGAAATACAAAGTTCATCTAAAATAACACATAACTAGGTTTCCAAATAGGGGAACATTAGTTGGAAATTAATATATGATCATGGAGGAAATAAAAATATCCAAATAATTATGGAGATTGATGGAGAACATTGATCACAGGAATGTGATGATCATGAGAAATTTAATAACCACAAAACCATAAATCAATAAGGCATGAAAAACAACATCGATCCATTATGAATTAATATAATAGAACAAAAATTTTTTTTAAAATACTTTTACAAGATTTTAGGAGTTAATTTACCATATATACTGAAAAGATAAGAAAATATACTTACTTAACAAGTGTAATTTCATGTATTAATAAATTTTCACCACAATTTTATATTTTGCTCCAAACGATGAGTATTCAAGATGATTTTTTCATGCATAGAGCACCAAAATCAACTTATAACAGATCACATGATCCATAAAAGGATAAAAATATATTACCCATATATCTAAATATTAACCCAAACTAAAATGGTTACCACAAGGTAAGATAATATCCGAAATTTATAACTCTTCATATGAAGAAATAATACATTTTACTGGAAATAACAAAAAATTTTCAAATTAGATTATTTTACAATAAATAACCCTAATTCCAGTTAACCTTGATAATCTCAATATTTAATAATGTTTTAACCTCATATTTAATCTTCAAATTTTAACTTACATCCCCAAAAATATTATAAATCACTATATAATCTTTTAATATAGTGAACTTCACAACATAAAATTATGAATCATGTTTATATACTAACCTGAAAGCTAATCCTTATCTTGACCATAAATATCTCTAAAACTATCACCTTGTCAATGAACCACTTTTTTACCATCAATATTATTTAGATACCACTATTTAATAGACTATAATTAACTTAAAATTAGATCTTATAGTAACCTAAAGGGTTATTTAAACATCAATTGATTATTCTTCTTAAAACCCTGTAAAAATTTCAAATCACCTAAAAATATTGTCACTTAGAACTTAAAATGGGATATGTATGACTTTGGACATATGAAAACCTTATACTTATAAACCCATGATTGTATCCATAAATCTTAATTTAACCCCACATGAAAACATATATTCTTAAAAAAATTAATACAGTCTTTATTCCTCAAATAAAATGACATACTATTTCTATAAATCTAAATATGGAATAAATCTCCTCACAGATTACCTAAATCACTTTTTGATCAAATATATTACCAATTTAAACTTTACCAATACTATCTCATTTAAGTATTCAGTTTCAATCATCTATTATCCCAACTAAACATTGTTACCTTACCACTAAATCACTTTTCTTGGGTATTGGTACAATTAAACATATGTATCAGAATCCTTAAAAAACTAATATAGAATAATCCTTAGTTTTTTAATGATTCTTATATATATAATATCATTGATATAACAATTATAAAATATAATTATCAAACCCAATATTTAAACAATTTAATCTTACACATCAATGATTTTCATAGCATTGTCCCTTCCTTGGTCTAGGAGTTAACTCTTGGATTAGGGAATTGGATAAGATAATGGCCATATTCCCCATATATAAGACATTTATCTATTAATGGTACCTTGGGATGAACTTCATATTCCTTTATATTAATCTTCATTTTTCCTAGAAAATTCACCGATCTATTCTCTTCTTTTCCATACATAAAACATTTTCTTATGCCTTTGAGGAATTATATGGGGCGTCTCTTTCCACATTTATAACATGAAGGAAATTTATACTTATTTCCAACATGGTATCCACCACCCGATATTGTATAAAACTTTATTATTCTATTATGTGGTGATTCTGGGAGTTAGTTAAAGTATAGGTTGTTAATCATATATCATGATAACTAATTATAAATAATTACAATATCTTTCACTCTAGTCATCTTATAATTTGGTTTCTCATAATTACCACATTTTCTATCACATTTATTGTTAAAATTATTCCTCCTAGTTCAATCCATTGACTAAAACCAAAAATCACAGCATAGTGGGAAACCAAATAATCATGAAAATCATTTATATGATTTCTAAATAATGACAACTTCCTTTCAATTTAAGATGCTTTATGTTTAACCTAGGTCATTTATAGTCATCAAATTTTAAAATAATTCAAAATGGTTCACAATTAAAATGGGAATTAACCCAATAATATCTGTCGAGAGTGCCAAACTAGGTGTATAGTAAGGACACACTCACCTTGCACCAGAATGATGGTTGAGATTAACTTGACCAACTCTTTTTGGGGTAATTAAACCTAGATGCATCTATTCCAAAATCAAGTCCACTTGTAGTATCTAGTAATATATGTATTTATATTAAAACCACATAATCTATACCTTACCAAAACATTAGGATGTTATCATATTATTAGACTTATCTTCAAATTTAGTGATAGGGTTATGTTCCATAATATATGTTTTACTAAATATAGTTCCCAAGGTATCTAATAAACTTTCATTGATACCAAAAATAAATACCTTGACTGTAGTATCCTAGAGGTGGTGTCTGCATTATTGAAATGGTACTAGATATAAGTGATCACATCCCAAATGACTGAATAGTTTAGTAGTCTTGGAAAACTAGACACATAGTTAAATATGATATTATATTTGAAAACATAAAATAAAACATAGTATTTTCTTTGATAAATTCATTATTTCCTCTATCATACCATTGAATATAAATCATAAAATTCTTCTTGGCATCCTCGAGAAAGAAAACATAAGAAATGGTGAGCTCATTTTCTCAGTAAGGGTATGCGTATAGTGGAAGCTAACATGTAATAAATAAGGAATTAATAATATGAAAGTAATAAATGATAATAAAATAAATACATATAAATAATCAAATGAACTTGAAAATTATTTATGAATATCATAAATATTTAAATAATCACATTAACATCAATAAATGATTTCATAATGATTGAATTCATTATTTTTGTCACCTCAAACTTATCATCCAGGACTTGTGTTAATACATCTATATAAATGGGTAAGACCTCACCAAATACCCAACTTTTTTTTATCATGAGACCTATCAATGAATCAGGGAGATATGTAATTTCATTCCCCACCCATCACTTCATAATTATAATTCATTCATCATATGAATAAATAATAAAACATAATCAACATGTCATAAAAATAAATAACCATTCATATTGGAATAACTAAGATACTTAATATCAATAATTTCCCTATTCAAACTGATCATAAACCATATAAAGGAATAAGGTGGATGGTTTCATTAGATTATATCCATAGTAAATAAAAATATTAATCAAAGGAAATTTACATAAGTTAAAATACTTTAAAAATATCACTGGATAATTTCTTGAAGAAAGTACCCTTTTCACTTCGTAATAAATTTTTTAAAATCTAAAATTTCTCAAACATTAATGAAAATATTTTCATTGAAAGGATCCTTTTAAAATTTTAACAGAATATTTAAAGCATTGGGTGGGCATAATTGTAGGAAATTTTTTTCATGTTGTGTATATTAAAACAAATATTACTTTCAAATTTTTGGTAAACAGTCAAAAGTACCTCATTTGGAAAATGAAAATAACAATCCTTTTATACCATTATGAATAAAAAATTAAAATTGGGTAAAATTTTCCTTAATAAATGATTGTAGAATATTAAAAATACTCTTTAAAATATTTTATGGAAAATGTGGACATGGAAGAAAAATATTCCTAACGGGATAGGAAAAACAAAGTCAGTTTTCTATAAAAACATTATTTCAGTATATTGAGTACTTTAAGAGAGGAAAATAAAATTAAAACTTTTAATTAATAGAAATAAAAATATTATAATAAAATATATGGGTTTTAATATATAAATATAACATAATTCCCCCAATGGATACTTAAACGTAAACAATCTCAAATAATGGTGAGATTGTGAAATAAACTCGTACATCATGTCTGACTTCCTTGACATTTGTTCAAACCTCATGTACAATAAATATAGATTTATTATAAATATATTCCAAAACCATACTATTATATATCATATGATATATGGTTTACCTATAACCATTTTTCACCCATGTATTAACAATTCTTTATTAAAATCATTGTTTCGGGTGATAACTGTTTCGTTTTTCATGTATGTTTTAGTTTGTTAGTTTTGGTCCTTGTAATTTTTTCATGGTTATATCATCTATATAATTTTAAACATGATAAAATTATCATACATATTCACTATATACATAGTTATAATTATCTATAAAAGGTAGATATAGAAAAATGAATTACATTATTCATAGAGATAGTGGATAATACAAACGTATTAACATTGTTTTCACTTTTTGACAGATAGAATGGAAGAAAGGTAAATGAAAATTGTAACATCACGGATCCGGGTGCCGACCAAAGGTACCTTGAACTCAGTTGGTCACTTGACCTCAGGTGAATTTCCCCAAACTCCTGAGGCTACCAACTAGCAGTGAGGGCCAAGGTATTGTAATGGGGAAACTATGCCCTCATTGGAATAGTATACACAGCGGAATAACAAATAGTAAATAGTAGTGGAAGAAGTAATACCATACAACATAAGTAAAAAGTGGAATATTGATAGCATAAAACAACTATATCATTATATATATATAAATGATGCATGTCACATGTATCTAGGAAAGCAACCAAATAAGTCATAATGCTGGAAATAAAATACTTAAACCAAAGTACAAAAAGCGGTAAACTCCAACTACATTGCAAGCCTCATCTTGGTCTCAGGCTCTCAAACTCCAACAAAAATCATGTACTTGATGAAGAAGGGATATTTCCCTTATCTATACCTAAAACCATATGATCTATTTGGGTCCAAAAGCATGTCCAAATAGGGTGCGAGATAAATATCAGTAGGAAACCACCAAAATATTTGTACCTAACTGTTAGTGAATACATATAGCATACTATATGAAAAATGATGAAATAAACTAGGAATTCCTAAAAAGTAAACAATACTACAGTTTCTAATTATATTCGTTAACATTTATTAATTATTCAATCCATTGAATAATGTAACCTCAGGATCTAGCCTATTATTTGTATCCCCTTGTATATTAATAATAAATAGACGTCTCAAATGGACTTCAAAAAAATCAAGTAAGACTGATTCCAAGATTTTGATTTGTCTTGTAAGACTCTTCATAATCAATCAATCATTCATAAGAAAACCTCTAGGAAATTTCTCACACTCTAACCCCTCTTGTTTAACATTTCATCAATTCAATAAATAATGACCCTCTGGTAAATCTCACCCAATCTAACCCCTTTGGTCCCATCACTAATCATTTACAAAAAACCACCTATGTAGCTCTCACGGTCAATACCCCCTTGGTCTGTATAACAATAATAAATTCGGATGACCACCTAATAGCTCTCATAGTAAATGCCCTATGGTCTAACATTCATGTAATAATGACCCTCTGGGTAGTTCTCATGGTCTAACCCCTCTGGTCTATGACCACCTAATAGCTCTCACAGTCAATACCTCTGGGTCAACATAAAAAAAAATTATACTTAAATGACCCTACCTCGGGAATCTATAGCAGTAAAATTCCCCCTGGTTATACTTTCACAATGCGAATCACATGCATCTCAAAAAAATAGTAACTCCATCCTAACAACATGAGGCATGTAAAAAAAAGAAATTCTAATAGGCATTCTAGACCCAATGTCCATAATCAAAAAAAACATGGGAAACACACCCATAATCAAGGTATTAAACATTAAGCCTAAGCAATAACCATTTCTCAATAAAAAACCATAGAAGGTATTAAAAAATGTTAAATTCCCAAACCCACAATACCCTAAACATGGGTATTCGGCACTTTTATCTATATAATCCAAAGACAACCAAAGAATGGAACAAACCACATACCTCAATGTTGTATGATGAACACTCTTGAACATATTCCCTTGAATAGTCCTAGAACAACGTAGATCTATGAAAAGGTTAAAAAGGATCAACCCTCGATAACTCATGAGAGAGGACGAATCTAGAAGAGATGATCAAGAAGAAGGGAGAACTCACCGGTGGGATTCCAACACACCCACCAGATATCAGATCAGACCTTGGATGGAGAAACGGTGGCTCAGACTTTGATCGTCACTCATAGTCACTCCTATATGAACCAAGGTTATAAGAAGAATGATCCGTAAACGAGAAATGGCCCCTCTCCGATATATCAATTATAAATAAAATTACACAGTGTGTTCTTTAAAGATAAACACCGTGTATCATCTTTTACTAGGTCCCACCTTAAGCGTCCCTACCACATCATCACACGGCCATGTATGCGGTTGTGACACAGTCAAAACACGGTCTAGAAGCGGTTCCAGATTACACAGTGTGTACAAGGAAGTACACGACATGTACTTTGAAAATTTTATTTCTTCCCTTTTTCCTCAAAAACAACCCAAAATAAAGATCCAATACTGAAATGGAGATCCAAGTTCTTAAAAACTTCCCCCCTTAAAGAAATTCGTCCCTGAATTGCCCTTCTAAGGGTGGTTAAGAAGAAACTTCAAATAAATCAGGCCATTGTGATCGTACATCAGCCTCCCTCTCCCAAGTCTCGTCCTGTACTCACCCGTGCTGCCATAGCACCTGTACCATAGGAACAAAATGGTAATGGAGAACCTTCATGTTACGATCCACAATCCGAATAAGGTGCTCCTTAAAGGATTCATCAACCTCCAACTCAACCTCTTCAGGTTGGAAAACATGAGACGGGTCTAAAAAGTAATGAAATAGCTGAGAAACATAAAATATTTCATGCATAGACCGATACCTCTAAGTTAACTACATCCGATAGGAAACTGGACTGACTCTCTCCAAAATCTTAAACGACTCATCGTATCTAGGTGAAAGCTTCCCCTATATCCTAATCCTCATGTGTCCTAACCTCAGTGTGACACGTAAGAAAACATGATCTCTGACCTCAAACTCTAGAGGTCATCTTCATCGATCAGCATAAGATTTCTACAAAGACTGGACAATAGTATTCCTCTTCCAAATCAACTCCACCGGCTCAGTGGTCTCATGGACAAGATGAGGTCCCAACATAGCTGCCTCTCCTGCCTCCATCCAATATAGAGGTAATCGACATGGCCTACCAAAAAAAAGACTCATAAGGTTCCATATGAATCATTTCCTGAAAACTGTTATTTTAGTCAAACTTCACTAGGGGTATGTTTCTCTCCCAAGAGCCCTCGAAGTTCAGGATGCATGTTTAAATCATGTAATCCAACACCTGAATTGTGTTCTTGGATTGGCCTTCTATCTGAGGATGGTAAGTTATTCTTAGAAGTACCTATGTACCCAAATCCTTTTTTAGTCCTTTCCAGACATGATAAGTAAACTAGAAATCCGTGTCTGAAACATTAGATTGTGGGACCCCATGAAAATGTACAATCTCTCATATGTACAAGAATCCAAGCTCATCAACACTGAAGGTTTCATTAATCAGAAAGAACTGTGAAACCTTCATGATCTTGTCAAGATCAACTCACATGGTATTGTTACCATGATACCTCCAACATCTGAAAATTTCTACAAGGCCTGGCCCTTAAGCATTCCAGTGATGCTACCAGCATTTTTTTATTTAACTGGGAAAACCTGAACACAATTGAGGCCATAACCATGGCCTCATAGTAATGAAAGGTCAAACCCAAAATTATATTAGCAAAACTAATCACACAATATTTCCTCAAAAGACATTGTGCATTGTCACAACACACCCACCCTTAATTGGCGGGGTTTTCAAACTGGCTCACTTGAAGCATATTCACAGAACAAGAAAGATAACAAGTCAAACCATCACTAGATGGATTATCTTAGAAATGACTAGCTTATAAGTCCAACGAATTGCAACATAAAACGAAATCCTTTTCCCAAGGCACCACATGTTCACAATGAAACCATTCACTAAAACCTATATCTGTCTCTTACTGATGCTCTTATGTCACATCATCTCTTGATCACAAAAAGGTTCATGACATGGCATGAAAAAAACGTAATTTCATATCCAACCCATTGGAATTATTACCTCTTTAATTGTAACATCTAAGCCCAACTAAAAGTCTGAGATAACCTCATATTAATCAACCCAGAGTCTAAGGAACTCACCAAGGTGGTCCATACTCCTCGTACAAGTGATACTTTGGTGTGAATTCCAAAAATCCACCTAAGAAAACTTGTTAAACCCAGAACGTCATCTTCCTAGTGGTCATGTCAAGGAAACGGTAGGAATCAAGAGTTTTTTCAAGGTATTATTTCATGGAAACTCAAGTATCACTAAATATTAACTAAGCCTCTACTAAAACCATGCATCTAGTGAACAACACAGAAATAGATCATGAACCAGTCCATCGACTTCCAACTGTAGCACGATGTATAACTGATACTCTCTTATTACACCCAGGAAGACGTCAAGATAGGGGACATGATCACCTCTTAAGAAATCTCACACTAATAGGACTTCAAAGGTCACTATAAAAGGATATTCGAATTATTATCGGTCGAACTCCTAAAGGAAGCTTGGATTTACTAGCTGACACGTCTTTATTCAATCGATCACAACAACGTTGTGCTACCTAGAAAGTGCGAACAAGAAACAAGACACAGAAGCCTCAAAATCATTTAAGTAAAAATGACCATGTCGAAACAGTCCGTTATTATGATCCTTTTTACCTAGAGGAACATATTTGAAATAGAACTGATGTGATGCTTCCTACCTAGGAGTGTCTTATACGTTGATTAGTATTAGCCACTCTCAAACGACCTAGATCAGAAGTAACTTAAATGCATGTGTGACGTTACATGAACCATGATCACCATGTCACATCACTTGGAATGATTCCAAAAAGATAAATTGATCGGTGTGTCAAAACACTCGTGTCCTAGAAATTCCTCCCCAGTAGTGGGGAGAAAAAGGTTCCATAATGCTTAGGTCACTCTACACCGTAGATAAACCAAGAACATACACTACATCTCAAAGCTCAATGATGTAACTGAACCCAACAAATCAAATAATAATTGGATCAAAATCACTTCATTTACACAATAATTAACTCAGGTGATGACATACCAAGTCATCCATTACTAAGTAAAGGGGATTTTACATGACCTCCTAACAGGTGACCATGCCTAAGGTATGTCTAACCCGAGGAGCCAAGATATCCTCAAACTTGTTCCCACATAAAAAGTCAAGGCACAATGACCACCCCTCCGAACAAGGATGTCATTTAAACCCAGATGTCCTACTAGAGACAAAAACACCTGGGCCACACCAATGTCAAAATCTCTCAATGAAAAACAGTACAACCATCTCAAAAAGTGCTACCTACAACAGGCTAGCATTTTACGAAGCATAAGCATCAAATTCCACTACTAGGTTACACAAAACAGATTCACTAGGCTCAAAATACCCTAGAAAAATAATTTATCTCAATAGCTCAAAGTAAAATAGGTAAGTCTCACCAACATTCCTTTAAAACATTTAACAACTCTAACATTCCATCATGATCAGCAAGTTAGCCAAAAATATCCTTTTTAACAACCAAGACAACTAACAAGGATCTTGTTAAACCAACCTGGGTCCTCAAAAGGGAACCCAATAGAAGTTGTTTGACCACATAAAACATGAACACATATCCAGTTAATTCTATTAATACCCCCTTACAAATCACGTAAGCTGAGTAATCCCACAAGAGGTCTTTGAACGGTGACCAGTAAGGGCATCCCACATCAAGGATCCTCGAAACAATACATAGATGAGGGATCCTACTAGTGAATCCCCATAATAAATAGATCTCATGGACTCATAGGCCATAAGGCACATTTCACATAGAAAAAGTCCTCAAAAAAGAAAAACGTCATGAGAGATAGCTCATAGGTCATATCAGATCAATGGTCTCAAATTGGTTGGTCCGAACACCCAACCGACCATTACGCATTGGTCACACACCCAGGAGACAACTGCAAATGGTAATTGGAGGAATAACTTCTCCATTTAGAGAATAAACCCCAAAACACCTATTATGAGTCCACATAACGCTCCATAGGTTCCACCATCACGATCTATGTGAAAAAATACTCAGAAAGGACAACTCATGGGTCCAAAACTAATATCGGAGAATAAAACTAGAATAGACCCTCAATGGTTACAAAAGATGACTACACAGCATGTAGCATTCATACAAGGAATTTACACTCAAGCTCTTACATATATGTGTAACCCCACATTCCTAAGAGTGTAAACATCACAGGTACATGATGTGCCATCCCGGAACATGGCGTGTACTCAAGTACTCCCTCCTAGCCATGTCCATCTACACAGCCAGACTCACATGGATTCTGTCTATGGAAACTACACGGGATTACTTAATCTACCTGGTGTGTCCTTAACAAGACTCAATTAACCCCAGATTTTTCCCACATGTCTGGAACCACACAGTTTCTCTCTCAGTGTAACACTACACGGCATGTGCACCCTAGACACAATGTGTACTACTTAAGTTCTAACCGCCTGTGTTTTTAGTCACGTGGTTAGATACATGGTCGACTCTACACGACGTGAATAAACAGGACACGACGTGTACAACCTCAGTTTTTCCACCCGTTTTATTCAGCACACGACCAGATACACGGTTCTTTACAACACAACATGTACTTCCGGTACACGGCATGTTCCACTAAGGATTTACCAGCACCGTGTCTCTGCTCACACAGTTAGCCACATGGTCAAATCATTACATGGTTTGTAATCCTAGTACATGTCCTATACTTAAGAGATGTCAGTTCTTCTTGAACAGAATAAAACATGTCATGTGTTCATAACACCACACAACATTTTTTTGGGTTTCCAAACAGTAAGCCTCTAAACCATCTTCAGAACCCTTAAAACATAAATTTTTTCCCAAGGCAAGACAAATTCTGACCCATGAGAGCTCATACTCCCATTAATCAAAGTTTGGAATCCTTATTCATATCATAACTTGACAAAATTCAATTAAATTTCAAACTTGATCCACCAAATTCTGATCCAAGAGAGCCCATAACACCGTAGGGACCAAAGCTTGGCATCCATCCAAATGAAACTTTACATATTCCAATACCCTATCAAAATAGTAGGTATTTTATCATGGTATCTATCACAACATCATTCATATCTAGCACAATATCTATCACAACAGCATACAATCAGTAATTCACCCTAAATGCCATCAAAAGAATGCATGACATGTGATATCTATCAATTTCCAATATATTGCATGAGATGTAATAACAACATATCATCAGGTTTTAGTAGAAATAGAACCTCAATAATATCAATTATAACAGAACAAAACAAGTTAATCACCCAATGATGAAATCTAATCAACTGTAAGAATTGCAAAACCAGTAAAAATTTCAACACTTGAGGTAGCTTGGATTTTCCATGTACACGGGTTAGCTACTCCTGGGAATAGCTTATTACAAACTACTCATTCATTAATATCCTTGTCTATAGGATCCAAATAGTAAGACAAAGTAGAAAAGAAAATCCTCTGATACCACTTTGTAACATCCCAGATCTGGGTGTCAACCAAAGGTGCCCCAAGCCCGATTGGTCACATGAAATCAAGCGCATTTCCCAAAATGTCAGAGGCTATCGACTAGAAGAGAGGGACAAGGTATAATAATGGGGAAACTATGACCTCATTGGCAGAGTATACATAGCAGAATAAAAAATAGTAAATATTATCTGAAGCATTAATACCATAAAATAGAAGTAAACAACGGAAGACTAATAGTATAAAACAATTATTGCATTATATATAAATAAATGATGCATGTAACATGTATCTAGGAAAGAATCCAAACAAGTCATAATAATGGAAATACAATACTGAAACCAAAGTATAAAAGGTAGTAAACTCCAACAACATCTCAAGCCACAGCTTGGTCCAAGGCTCTTCAACTCCAACAGAAATCAAGTACCTGATGAAGAATGACTCTTTTTCTTATCTATACCTACAACCATATAATCTATTTGGTTTCAAAATCCAAACCTAAATAGGGTATGAGATGAATCCCAGTATGCAACCACCAAAATATCTATGCCTAACTGTCAGTGGATACATAGAGCAGACAATATGTAAAATAAAGCAATAAATTAGGAAGTACTCAAAAGTAAAAAATCCTACAGTTTCCAATTACATTAATTTAAATTTATTAATTATTTAATCCATTGAATAATGTAACCTTAGGATCTAGCCTAATATCAGTATCCCCTTATATAGTAATAAAAAATAGACGTCTCAAAAGACCTTCTAAACAATCAAGTAAGACCGGGTCCAATCATGTGCTTTGTCATGGAAGACTCGTCACAGTCAATCAATCATTCATAAGAAACCCTATGGGAAAGTTGTAACAGTCTGTCCCCTCAGGTTAGAAATATTATCAATTCAATAAATAATGACCCTCTGGGAATGCTCACAAAGTCTAACCCCTTTGTTCCCATATATCACTAATCATTTACAAACAACCACCTGGGTAGCTCTCACGGTCAATACCCCCTTGGTCTATATAGAAACAATAAATTATTATAACCACCTGGAATCTCTCACAGTCAATAAAATAAGGTCTAACATTCATTTAATAACAACCCTTTGGGTACCTCTCACGGTCTAACCCCTCTATTCTATAACCACACAGCAGCTCTCAAATTCAATACCTCTAGGTCAACATAACAACAAATTATACTTAAATGACCCTACCTCGGGAATCTCTCACGTTCAAATTCTCCTTGGTCATAATTAGAAAATGTGAATAAAATGCATCTCAAATAAATAGTAACTCCATCCTAACAACACGAGGCATGGAAAACAATGCAAGCCTAATAGGCATTCTATACCAAATGGACATAATCAAACAAACATGGGAAACACACCCATAATCAAGGTATTAAAACTTATGCCTAAGTAACAACCCATTATCAATAAAAAAACATAGCAGATATTAAACATGGTTAAATTCCAAAACCCACAATACCCTAAACATGGGTTTTCATCACTTTTAGAATATATAATCCAAAGGCAACCAAAAAAGGCACAAACCACCTACCTTGATGTTGTACGATAAAAACTCTTGAACATCGACACTTGAATCATCCTATAATGATGTATATCTATGAGAAGTTTAAAACTAATCAAAATTTGATAACTCATGAGAAAGGTGGAATCAAGAAGAGAGGATCAAGAAGAAGGGATAAATCACCGGTGGCATTTCAACACACCTACCAAAGTTCGGATCAAACATTGGACAAAGAAACAGTGGCTCAAACTTTGATCATTTCTCCTAGTCGCTCATGGATGAACCAAGGTTAGAAGAAGAATGATCATTAAACGAGATGTGTCCCTACTCTAAAATATCAATTAAAAATAAAAGTACATGGTTTTATATTTAAAGATACAAGTCATGTATTGGCCTTTACTAGGCCCCGCCTTAAGCGACCCTATCACATCATCAGACGGCCGTGTACGCATCCATGACACGGTCAAAACACAATATCTATGTGGTTATAGATTACACGACATGTACAAGGAAGTACATGGAATGTACCTCTAAAATTTTACATCTTCTCTTTTTCCTCAAAAACAACCAGAAATAAAGATCCAATCCTGAAATGGAGATCTGGGTTCTTAAAAACTTCCCCCCTTAAAGAAATTCATCCCCTGATTTCCATTCCAAGGGTGGTGGAGAAGAAACTTCAAATAACTTAGGCCACTATGATCGTACGTCGGCCTCCCTCTCCCAAGTCATGTCTTGTACTCAACTGTGCTGCCATAGCACCCATACTAGAGGAATTGACCGGACATAGAAAACCTTCATGATGTGATCCACATTCCGAATAGGGTGCTCCTAGAGGGATGCATCCACCTCCAACTCAACCTCCTCAGGTTGGAAAACATGAGATGTTTCTGAAAAGTAATTTCATAGCTAAGAAACAGGGAATATGTCATCCATATCCTGGTACCTCTGAGGTAACTCCAACCGATAGGAAATTGGCCCGACTCTCTCCAAAACCTCAAATGGCCCGACATATCTCAGTGAAATATTCCCTTATCTCCTAATCATCCTATGTCCCAAGCTCAGTGTGACACATAAGAAAACATGATCTCTGAGCTCGAAATCTAGAGGTTGTGTATATCGATCATTATAATATTTCTAATGAGACTATGTAGTAGTCATCCTATTCCGAATCAACTCTACCTGCTCGGTGGTCTCCTCGACAAGATGAGGTTCTAGTTTAACTGCCTCTCCTGCCTCCATTCAACATAGGGGTGATCGGCATGGCCTACCACAAAAAACCTCCTAAGGTTCCATCTGAATAATTACCTAAAAACTGTTATTGTAGGAAAACTCTACTAGGGGTATGTGTCTCTCCCAAGAGCCCCTGAAATCCAAGATGCATGCTCGAAGCATGTCCTCCAACACCTGAATATTGCACTAGAACTATCCATCTTTCCGAGGATGGTAAGTTGTACTCAGAAGTACCTATATATCAAAAGCCCTCTATATTCCCTGCCAGACATGAGAAGTAAATCGGGCATCCCTGTCGGAAACGATAGAGTGTGGAACCCCATGTAAACATACAATCTCTCAGATGTAGAACCTTCCAAGCTCATCAACACTAAATATTTCCTTAATCGTCAAGAATTATGCAACCTTCTTCAGCATTTCGAGATCAACTCACATGGTATCATTACCACAATACCTCCAAAATTTTAAAAACTCTACATGGTGCGCCCCTTAAGCATTCCAGTGACGCTACCAGTGTGTTTTTATTTAACTGGGAGAACTTTAACACAACTGAGGCCATAACCGTAGCCTCATAGTAAGGAAAGATCAAACCCATAATTATGTTAGAAAAATTGGTCACACAATCTTTTTCTCAAAAGAAATTTCGGGTTGTCACAACACACCCACCCTTAATTGGCAGGGTGTTCAAACTGGCTCACATGAACCATATTCATGGAATAATAAAGATAACAAGTCAAACCATCACTGGATTACTTATCTTAGAAATTCCTGGCTAATAAGGCTGAAGAATTACAACATAAAATGAACACCTTTTCCCAAGGCACCACATCTTCACAACTAAGCCATTCACCGAAGACTGCATCTATCTCTCGGTGATGCTCCTATGTCACATCATCTCTTGATCACAAAAAGGGACATACCATGGAATGAACAAAACATAATTCTAGATCGAACCCACTAGAATTATTACCTATTTAAGAATTACATCTGAGCCCAACTAAAATTCCAAGATAACCTCAGATTAATCAAATCTGAGTCTAAGGAACTCACCAAGGTGGTCCATACTCTTTGTACAAGTGAGACTTTGGTGTGAAGCCCAAAAGTCCACATAAGAAAACTGACTAAACCCAGAATGAAATTTGCAAGGTATTCATGTCAAATAAATGGTAGGCATCAAGAGTTTGTCCAAGGTGTTGTTACACGAAAACTCAGGTATCACTCAACATTAGCCTAGACTCTACTGAAACCATGCATCCAACACACAACATGGAAATAGATCAAGAACTAGTCCAACAATTTCCAACTATAGCATGGCGTATAATCGACGCTCTCTTAGTGCACCCAGGACGACGTCAAGATAGGGGACATGCTCACCTATTAAGAAATAGCACACTAAGTGGACTTCAATGGTCACTAGGAAAAATTGATTAACCATTACTAGTTGAAATTCTGAAGGAATCTTGGATTTACGAGATGATGCATCATCATTAAACTGATAACAACAATGTTGTGCTGCCTAGAAATCACCAAATAGAAACGAGACTCACAAGTTGAAAAATCATTTAATTAAAAATGGCCATTTCCAAACCGTCCTTTATTGTGATCCTTTTTACCTGGAGGAACATATTTGAAACAGAACCAACTTGAATCTTCCTACCTAGGAGTTTCCTATACATCGAGAAGGATTATCCACTCTCAAACAAGCTAGCTCAAAAGCAACCTAAACACACGTGTGTCGTTCCATGAACCACGATCACCACGTCACATCAATTGGCATGATACAAAAAAGATAAACTAATCGATGTTTCAAAACACCCGTGTCCCAGAAATTCCTCCCAAGTAGTGGGGAGAAAAACGTTCCATAATTCTTAGGTCACTCTACACCGGTGATAAGCCAATAACATACACTATAGATCAAAGCTCAACTATGTAACCGAACCCAACGGCTCACACAAGAACTATCTCAAAATCACTTCATTTATACAACCATTAACTCAGATGATGACATACCAATCCTTCCATCACTAAGAAAATGGGAGTTTACATGACCTCTTAATAGTCGACCATGCCCAAGGCATGTCTAACCCAGAGAACCAAGTGATCCTCAAGCTCATTCCCATATAAAAAGTCAAGTCACAATGACCACCCCTCCGAACAAGGATATGTCATTTAAATCCAGAAGTCCTACTAGGGACAACGACACCTAGACCGCACCAACGTCAAAATTTATCAATGGAAAACAAGAGAACCATCTCTAAAAGTGATACCTAACATGGCCTATCATTTTACAGATCATAAGAATCAAATTCTACTACTAGGTTATGAAAAACAGATTCACTGGGCTTAAAATCCCCTGGAAAACTACTTTAGATCAATACCTCAAATTAAAATATCTAAGTCTCACCAAGTTTCCTTTAAAACATTTAATAACTCTAACATTCCATCATGATCAGAAATTTATCCAATACTATCCTTTTTAACAACCAAGTTAACCAACAAGGATCTTGTTAAACCAACTGGGGTCCTCAAAAAGGGAACCCAATAGCAGTTGTTTAACCATATAAAGCATAAACACATAAATAGTTCATTCTATTAAAACCCCCTTCCAAAGCACGTAAGTAGAGGAATCCCATAAGAGGTCTTCAAACAGTGACCAACAAGGTAATCCCACCTCAGGGATCCTCGAAACAATACATAGATGAGGTATCCTAATAGGGAATCCCCGTAAGCAACAGGTCTCACAACCTCATAGGCCAGAAGGCACAGTTCACACAAAAAACATCCTCAAAATAAAAACATCACAAGAGATAGCTCATGGGTCATCTCAGTTCAAAGGTCTCAACTATTTTGGTCTGAACACCCAACCAATCATTACGCATTTGTCACACTCCCAGGAGACAACTGCAAATGGTAACTGGAGGAAGAACTTATCCATTTAGAAAAGAAACCCCAAAAACCTATTAGTAGTCCTCATAACACTCCATGGGTTTTACCATCATGATCTACGTGGAAGAATACTCAGAAAGGACTACTCACAGGTCCAAAATTGACATCAGGGAATAAAATAGAAACATACACTAAAAGGTTACAAAATATGACTACACATCATGTATCATTCATACACAGTGTGTACACTCAAACTCTTACATAAGAATTTACCCCCATCATCCTAGGCATGTAAACATCACCGGTACACGACATGACATCCCAGAACATGGCGTGTACTCAATTCCTCCCTCCTGGCCATGTCCATCTACACAACCAGACTCACATGGGTTCTCACTATGGAAACTACATGGGGTGTACTTAATCTACACAACATGTCCTTAACAAGACTCAATCAACCCAGGATTTTTCCCACACAGCTGGAACCACATGATTTCTACCCTGGTGTAACACTACACGGTGTGTTCACCCTAGACACGGCGTGTCCAACTTAATTTCTAACCTCCTGTGTATTTAGTCACATGATTGGATACACGGTCGACTGTACATGTCATTCCTAAATGGTACGTGGTGTGTACAACCTTAGTTTCGTCCACCCGTGTCATTCATCACACAGCCGGATACACAGTTCTTTACAACACGACATGTACTTCTGGTACACGGCTTGTCTCGCCAAGGATTTCCCAACCCCATGTCTCTGCTCACACATTCAATCACATGGACAAATCACTACATGGGTTGTACTCCCATTACATGGTGGGTACTTAAGAAAAGTCAGTTCTTCCCGAATAGAAGAACACATGGCATGTGTTCATAACACCACACGCCATGTTGTCTGGGATCTGGACAGTAAGCCTCTAAAGCTTCTCTAGAACTCTTAAAAATTTAATTTTTTTTTCAAGGAATGATAAATTTTGACCCGTGAGAGACCATACTCCCACGAATCAAATTTTGGAATCCTTATTCATATCATAATTTGACAAAATTCAATTAATTTTTAAACATGATCCACCAAATTCTGATCTAAGAGGGCCCATAACACCTCAAGGACCAAAGTTTGGCATCCATCCAAATGAAACATTACATATTCCAATACCCAATCAAAATAGTAGGTATTTTATTAGTTTATCTGTCACAACAACATGCATATCTAGCACAACATCTATCACGATAGTGTGCAATCAGAAATGCACCCTAAATGGCATGATAAGAATTTGTGACATTTGATCTCTATCAAGTGCCTATATGATGCATGAGATGGAATAACCTCATCTAATTAGGTTGAAACAGAAATAGAACCTCAATAATATCAATGATAACACCACAAAACAAGTGAATCACCCAATGGTGAAATCAAATCAACTATAACAATTGAAAAACCAGTAAAAATTGAAATACTAAAGGTAACTAGGCTTTTCCATATACACGGGTTAGCTACTCCTAACCACATCTTATTACCAACTACCCATTCCTTCCTATCCCTATCTATAGGCTCCAAATAGTAAGACAAAGCAGAAAAGAAACTCCTCTGATACCACTTTGTAACATCCCAGATCCGGGTGCCGACTAAAGGTGCCCTAAACCTGGTTGGACACATGACCTCAAGTGAATTTACCCAAATGCCAGAGGCTACTGACTAGTGGCGAGGGCCAAGGTCTGATAATGGAGAAACTATTCCCTCATTGGAAGAGTATACACACCGGAATAATAAATAGTAAATAGTAGAAAAACAGTAATACCATACAACAGAAGTAAATAGGGGAAGACTGATAGTATAAAACAACTCCAATATTATATATATAAATAAATTATTCATGTCACATGTATCTAGGAAAGTATCCAAAAAAGTCACAATACTGGGAATACAACATTGAAACCAAATTACAAAAAGCAATAAACTCCAACAGCATCGCAAGCCTCAACTTGGTCCCAGGCTCTCCAGATCCAACATCAATCAAGTGCCTGATAAAGAAGGGTGCTTTCCCTTATCTATACCTGCAACCATATAATCTATTTGGGTCTAAAAGAATGACCCAATTAGAGTGTGAGATAAATCTTAGTAGAAAACCACCAAAAGATTTGTTCCTAACTGTTAGTGAATACATATAGCATACAATATGAAAAATGAATCAATAAACTAGGAAATGCTCAAAAGTAAAAAATCCTATAGTTTCCAATTACATTCATTTAAATTTATTAATTATTCAATACATTGAATAATGTAACCTAAAGCTCTAGCCGATATCCCCTTTTATAGTAATAATAAATAGACTTCTCAAAAGTCCTTCTAAACAATCAAGTAAGACCGAGTCCAATCTTGTGCTTTGGGTTGGCAGAATCATCACAATAAATAAATCAATCATTCGTAAGCAACCCTCTGGGAAAGTTATCATATTCTAACCCCTTTGTTTTAACATATCATCAATTCAATAAATAATGACCCTCTGGGAAATCTCACATAGTCTAACCCATTTGCTCCCACATAGCACTAATCATTTACAAACGACCACCTTGGTAGCTCTCATGGTCAATACCTCCTTGGTTTTCATAGTAACAATAAATTCTAATGACCACCTGGAAGCTCTCATATTCAATGCCCTATGGTTCAACATTCATTTAGTAATGACCCTATGGGTATCTCTCATGGTCTAACCCCTCTAGTTTATGACCACCCGGCAACTCTCACAGTCAATACCTCTGGGTCAACATAACACAAAATTATACTTAAATGACCCTACTTCGGGAAGCTCTCACATTCAAATTCCCCTTGGTAATACTTTCACAATGTGAATCACATGCATCTCAAATAAGCAGTAACTCCATCCTAACAACACGAGAAATGAAAAAAAAATCAAGACTAACATGCATTATAGACCAAACGTCCATAATCAAACAAACAAGGGAAACACACTCATAATCAAGGTATTAAACATTACTCCTAAGAAATTACCCTTTCTCAATCAAACAAACCATAGAAGGTATTAAACAGGGTTAAATTCCAAAACCTTTAATACCCTAAACATGGGTATTCAGAACTTTTATCTTGTATAATCCAAAGACAACCAAAGAAATGCACATACCACCTACCTCAATATTGTACGATGAACACTCTTGAACGTCAACCCATGAATCCTCTTAGAATGATTTAGATATATGAAAAAGTAAAAAATGATCAACCCTCAATAACTCATAAGATATGAGGATTCGGGAAGAGGGGATCAATAAGAAGGGAGAACTCACTAGTGGGATTCCAATGCACCCTTTGTAGTTCAGATCAGACCTTGGATGGAGAAATGGTGGCTCGGACTTTGATCATCACTCTCGGTCGCTCTTGTAAAAACCAAGGTTAGATGAAGAAGTATCCATAAATGAGATGTGTCCTCTCTCTGATATATCAATTAAAAATAAAAGTACACTATGTGTTCTTTAAAGATACATGCCATGTATCAGCCTTTACCGGGTCCCTCCTTAAGCGACCCTTCAACATCATCACACGTTCGTGTACGTGGACATGACATGGTCAAAACATGGTCTGGATGTGGTTCCAGAGTACACAAAATGTACAAGGAAGTACATGGCATGTACTTCGAAAATTTTCCTTCATCCTTTTTTCCTCAAAAACATCCAGAAATAAAGATCCAAACCTGAAATGGAGATCCGGGTTCTTACAATAATTAACCTTTTGAGAAACATTATTATATAATATATATAATATATATTTATTAAACATATCATTATTTTCATACATGTAAATATTAAATGAAAAATTAATAATATCGCTTCATGGACGTGGTAGTTCAAACGTACACATTAGCGATGTTATCATTTTTCATTTGATGAAAAATATGGTGGATAATAGTGGTTTCATAATCATAATAATATTTAAGTATATTGAGGATAATAAATTTATTCTTTTATGATAAATACTAGATATTTATAGGGTTTGAAATAAGAAGTAAAAAAAGAAAGTGATCGGTTAAGGCGATTACCTCTTCTTTGAAAGAACTCCCTTAGATCTCCTCTTAAGGACCTCGGGGTTGGTATTTTGGGAATCTCGTCACTTCTATGACATGGATAAGGATGTTTGGGAGATATTTTTTAGGTTTTGGTGGATATATATGGCTCAAAGTGGTTAAAATAAAATAGAAAATGGGTTTCCTTATATAATGGGAATGACACACTTAGAATTGCCAAAAATACTAAAATATTACTAATTCATTCTCAATAAAAAAAGCTTCAAAATGACCATATATTCAAATAAAAATATTTTAATGTCTAAATATCATCAAAAATGAAATTTAGAAAGGTTTTTGTGTCATTTTAAACCTTATTTTTTTGTTTCACCCCATGGTTAACTAATTTTAATCTTAACCATGGTAATTACTTTTTAATATTCAAGGGTTGTAATTTTATTTATAAGGTAAAAATTGTCTCATAAATGAAAAAAGGATGAAATTTTTAAAAATTTATGATTCTATTTGTCCTATTTCAATATTTTTATGATATTTAAATAATTTAATAAAATATCTTTGTCATAAAATACTATTAATTTCATTTTAAGGACTATTCACATGATTTTACTTTGAAAACAACATAAAAACAACGGAATTAAAATAAAAACCTTTAAAAAATATCTAATATGTTTTTTTGTCTTAAAAATTAATTTAACATAATAATTCACCCAAATTGTATTACTTTTAAAAAATTTAAAATTATTTATTTTATTTTTTCTATTAATTGAATAAATACTATATTGGTGTTGTGAAAGCATTTAATGTAATTATTTAATCACTAAAAATTATAAATAGATTACCATAATATAAAAGATAAATTTATATTTTTAATAAATATTTAAAAAATAACTTATCCTATTTTTATCCTCATATAAAAAAATTAGAGATATTAAGTTCAAGAGAGGGACATTTTCTATCTATTATTAACTTAAATTGATATAAAAGTAATGATGAAAGAAAAATGAAACCAATTGACCATATATTTGATACTTTTATGGATATTTCTGAACTCTATCTATAAATTTGGATAAATAAAAGTATTGGGTTGATTTTGAGACCCCATATCATGGTTTTAACCCGATTTTACCCATTTTACCCTTTTCAAGGTGATAAATATTTATCATGGTTATTATTCATAGTGGCCAAAAATAAAAGGGACCTATTTATAAAATTTAAACCTCATGATTCAAAATATTGAACCAATTTTTCAATATTATGTCTCCATAAGTGGTAAAAATTTATTTAATATAAAAACATAAATCATAATAAAATTAGTTTTTTTAGAAAAAATCTTTTTTAAATATAAAAATGTTTTTATTCCAAATTCAACAATAAAATTTATTAAAATGAAAAAAAATTGTATTATTAATAATATAATAGAAATATTTTTACTTTTAAACCATTTTAAAAAAAAGGAACTTTGTAAATTCTTGAAACAAAAATACTTTTTTCAATAAAAATGAGTATTTTTCACTATTCACTAGAAAATCAATCTTTTCATAGAAATCCAAAAAAAAATAAACATAAGATAATTTTGGTATAATTATTTCAAAAAAATTATTATTTTTATCAAATAAAATTTTTAGACGTTCCACAAACTAATTATAATATTTTCACATAAGAAGCAATAAAACCCATTTTTGAAGAAAACATATTCTGAAGAATAAAATTTCTTTACTAAAAATTTAGTTATTATTTCCTAATAATTAATAAATAAATTTTTATTTATCAGTTACTATATATATATTTCATAATTTATTTAATCCTATTCATTTCCACTAAATCAATGGCTAGTTTATAAGAGTCCTATTTTAATAATAATATTTTGTGGCCCGTTTAAGCTCATTGTTGTGTGTTGTATTTGCTATAGAACATAGTGTTATTTTAAAATATCATGTTTTAAAATTGATAACTATAGAATAAATAATATTGAATCAATAATTATTAGAGTTAATAAATTTATGGCTCCACTATAATGACTCGAACTTTTATAAAACAATTCCCCTTTCTTTTTAATCAAATGTCTTATTTTATATTATGGGTGTAGAAAATGTGTGCACTTATTTGGTTTTATTATATAATATCAGATTTAAAATACCATTTATAATCATTACCATTTATTATATAGTCATTTAAAATTGATCACACGATTAGTATAAATATAGGGTTTTAACAAATTCAATTGACACAGACAAAGGAAGTGATATCCTCAACCAGTAAGATCATACCCTATAGAGCCCCTTTATTAGAGCTTATGAGGGAGATAGAATAACTAGTATTTTCCCTTCACTAATACAAATATTATATCCAACAACTTAATCATGATATAAACCACTTACAGGATAAGTTTAAGCTCATCGAGGTCACATCCCAAATCATGTACACTGAACCACTCCATGAAAGTCTCATCGTCGTGCACCTTACCCTTATAGAATTTTCTAGTGTGTTAAAGGGATATGTATCAAGACCCTAATAATATGAATATTTTATTTTATTTTAAATAAAATAATGTTCATATTTTCTTCTTATCATTACTTTATAAATTTTTTTATTTTTATAAAATAAAACATAAATTGTATTTTCAATTAGTAGTCAATTTCAATTAATACGTTTGTTTTGATGAAGTAATGGATTTTTAAAAAATATATTTTAATAAAATAATTTTATTAAATAATTTTTATTAAATATAAATGATCATATAATTTTTATGAAGTCAAATGTAATTTTTATAAGGGTTTGAAAACTGTTATTATCAAAAAAACCAAAATTTCTCAATAAATATCAAATCATATTTTAAATGTGAAAATACATATATTTATAAAATTATTTTTAGAAAATGAATATTATTTTTGGAATCATAATGTTGAAATTATCCAATGGTGTAGTTTTCATAGTTTTCTGAGATGGTCAAATTTTCGGGTAAAAATTAAATACTGTATAAATATATGGTGCTTATTATGACATCATAATGACCCAGAAGTGATGTGATAAATACTATAAAAGGTATAAAAGAACAAATCTATTTTTAAATTTAAAATAATTTTATTTTATATTTATTTTATTAATTTTATAAATCCTTTATGTTTCCTCCAAAACCGTTAATATATTTTAAAGTTTTAAAATCATTTCTTTAAGAGTATAACTGACTTCCACATCAGGAAGGTATTATTTTATTAATTTCAGACCTTATACTTATAAAATAATTAAAAAAAACCCTATTTTCATTAAACCATGGGAAAACCATGAGATGTTTTTTGGTATTGGTTATTTTATTATATACAATCCAAAACATAAGTTTGGGAAATAATAAAAAATTCCCCTCTAATTTCCTATATAAACCCAAACAATCTCCCACCTTAATTTACTAAAAATCCTTATATAATTTCCTTAATATTACCTATCCCCTATAAATTCCTCCAAAGTTTTCCCTAATCTCCCAATAATCTCCTCCCAATCATTTGAAGACACACTCTCAAGGTAAGGGATCCTCTCCTTCTCCTCTTTATTCAAGTTTCTTAATCATCTTATGTATTGTATTTAAAATTTCTATTCTTCTGATATGTATTTATATGTCCATATTAATATCTATTTTATCTCCAAATTATTATATTCCTCTTTAAATCTCATCAACCCTTTTTATGAATTTTTAAGTGATGTTGTTATGTTGTCGAAATTCCACCGTGATTTCCCACACTAATTAATTGTGTAGTGAATATTCGTAAAACATTCCAATAAATGGTGTTCACATTTATGAAAATATACTTATTTATTAGTGACTTACATGTATTTATTCCCCAATCCATGATAGTTTAATAAAATGTGATGATAAATGATTCCATGTTTTATGATCTATGTGCCACACTTAAGCATGATAATGAAATGAATGCAACGGGTGTGCCCAAAATTATATAGCACTCCAATGCATTGGGTAATTCTTAGTCTCATGGGACATTATGTTGGGATACGTATTGAACCAGATTATTTTATGGAAATTTTTACATCATGAAGTCTTGGATGTTATCCTTGACCTAGGTTTATGATGCAGTGCTTTAAGTTGTCACATTTCCAATGTTACCTTTTTGTTATCATGTTATATCATGTATTATTGTTCATGTTTATGATTATCACACCTTTATTCCCCATTTATATTTCTATTGTATAAAATTTATTACATTATTCATGTTATTCCATGTTTATTCACTTACTGGGCTTTATGGATCACCCCTTTCTTATGATTGTCCCCCGGATATCCCATCCAGTTTTAAGTACTAGCATGTTAAGGAAGTTTAAAAAAAAGATGATTTATTTACTATTTTAAGTTGTTATTTAATGTACGTAATTCCTAAATACACTAGACATATCAATCTTCTAGGTTTTATTCATTGTAATATTATATACTAAATCATGAATTAATGTGTAATAAATATTAGGGTTTTCATATTTGGTATCAAAAGAAAAGTTTAGTTATTTTTGGGATTAGGATTAGAAAAGTCTATAAAAGGCCTTAGGGGTAAGACTAAGTATAATAAAACATCCCTAAATTGTGGTAAGTATAGATTAATTGGTTTATCAATAAAATAAATCTATGTCTAGATAATACAAGTGGATGTGGATTTGGCATAGATGTATATAGGGTCAAACCCAAAATCACTGCATTGAGCTAGACCCAACCGGGAATTGGTGCATGACAATGGGACTTACTGCACACATGGTTTGACAATCCTCAGGGATATTCTTTGGAAAATTCATAAGCTTGTTATGAACCATTATTAATAGAAAAAAAATACCCATAATATTATATGTTAGGAAATAGATCATGGATAACATAAATTCAATCCTAGAAATTCATAAGTTAAGGAAATGTATGAAATTTATAATTTATCACTTTAATGTCATTGGATTACCATTTATATTTTTAATAATTTAAAAATATTCATCCCTAATTCTCCCTTTATTATACGAAATATCCATAAATAGTAGGAATCGGTCAAACAATCCATATGATAGGAAATGTGATGACTACCCAAATGATATTCCCTACCCAATAGGAGCATGAATAGAGAACTTTATGATGATAATATTTCAGTTGAATCAGGTTTTGAATAGAAACCTGGATCATAAGGAGATTCCAAATATCCCTAAGAAATAACAAGTAGCAATTGAGGGCTTTATGTGAGAAATGCATCCAACTTTCAATGGATTATCTAATTCCTTAATCGCGGAACAATGGATCAACTCCATTGAGAATATCTTCCCCATCGTTCAATGTTCTGAGAAAGAGAAGATTATATTGGTTTTTTATCATATATAGGTAGAATCTAATCAGTTGTGGACATTGATCAATAATATTAAGCATGAGGAAGAGATCGAAGCGATGGGGTGGAAGTAATTTTGGAAAATGATTTTTGATAAATATTGTCCTTGTACTGTATAACTTAAAATGGAAAGGGATTTCCATGCCCTCAAGAAAAAAGAAGATGAATATATCAGGGTGTACGATGAAACCATAACAAGAATTTCATGATACACCTATATCTTTGTCATTAACCCAGAATTCAAGGTTTAATTCTTCTTTTGTGGGCTAAAACCTAGTATACGAAAAGTCCTTGAAATTTGAGACTTTAATAGCTATAAAGAAACTATATGATGTTCCCTCAAAGTTGAAATAGATATCAGAAAATATCAAGGGTAACATGGGGATAAGAAGAGGAAAGTGTAGTTTAATTCTAGTATTATGATGGATAAATCTAACAGTTTTATGAAATTTCAACACCCCACTTGTCAAAAGTGTGGAAAGAAGCACCCTGGAAATTTCCTTAGGGGGAGAGGAAATGCTTTAGATGTGGGAATGAAGGACACCTAGATAGAGATTACTGATAAGAGAAACCCACCAATTAAATATAGTAAAGGAATGATTCTTTCATCCCTCAATTCATTGTTCATTTCTTTAACTATAGGGAACCATGACACTTTTCAAACTAATGCACTAAGCCAAGGGTTTTCCAAGATAGCCAACAACCTCTAAGGTAGTAGGGGTGAGATTTTTACATCACAACCACTGTGGTGGATCCTAATAATGAAGTGGTTACATATATTCTAGTTATTTATTTAAGAATATTGAAGATACTTTTTTATTATGGTTCTACTCATTCCTTTATATCATGAAAGTTTAATAGAACTATTCAAACACCACCACAAAGAATGGAATAAGAGTTATTGGTGAAAACAACAAATGGGAAAATTATTAAATCCCAAGTATATAACTTCTACCCTATTATAATTTGTGGGATAAAATTCCCAGAGAACCTTTTCATAATCCCCTTGGTGTAATTTGATACAATTCTAGGTATGTATTGGCTTTCCCTATATATAGCTAACATAAATTTTTGCGAGAAGGAAATCACTCTCTGTAGCACAAATCATCCTATGATTCTTCATAAGTTCAAAGAAGAGGATGAATCTTCTTTAGAACCAACATATCAAGCATGGATATTATTTCCCTATGATAAAGAATATCTATCTCAAATGATTTATTCTAAGGAAATAATCATCCTTGAAGACATTCCCATTGTGTGGGAATATGTTAATGTGTGTCCCGAAGAATTGTCTAGTCTTCCTCTGAGATGAGATGTTGAATTCCCAATAGAGATTATACTTGGGGAATTAAAATAAACAAACAATCAGTATAGAATGGTTTTTATATATCTTTTGGAGATAAATAAACAATAATAGGAGAATCTATATAAAGGGTTCATATGCCCAAGTGCTTCACCTTGGGGGGCACTAGTCCTCTTCATCAAGAAGAGGGATGGGTAAATGAACCTTTTCATTAATTATCGTGAACTCAACAAGATCACGATAAAGAACAAGTATTCTCTAAAATATATTGATGACTTGTTCGATGATCTATTTGGAACAAAATAATTCTCCAAGTTGGGTCTACATTCAAGATATTAAAAGTTATAATGAATAATGAGGATATCCCCAAGACAGATTTTCATACAATGTAGGGGAACTATGAGTTCATAGTAATTCCATTAAAACTCACTAATTCCCAAGAAATATTCATGGATATTATTAATAGAGTCTTTAGATATTACCTATAAAATTTTTGGTAGTCTTTATATATGACATTATAACATTCTTAAAACCCATGGAGGATCATGAGGATAATCTAAGAACTGTTCTAAAGGCCTTACAAAAAGAGAATATTTATGAAAAGTATAGTGAATGTGAGTTATGTTTGAATTAAGTCTCATTATTAAATGAAATTATCATAATAAATGGGATATATATAGACCCTTAAAATAGAGAATCATTTGAAGGATTTTTGGGGCCAACATCTGTGACAGATATCCACATTTTTCTTGGATTAGCTGGGTACTATCGTCAATTTTTGAGAAACTTCTTGTGATTTTGAAACACATTAACCAAGTTAACTCAAAAGTGATTCAAGTATACTTGTAATGATTAATGTGAAGTGAGATATAAGAAGTTTAAAAATAGACTTATCACCGTACTTTTTCTCACACTACCCATAAGTGGATAACTTTTTGTGGTATTCAACAATGCTTCAAAGAAGGGATGGGGTTATATATTAATGTAAAATGACATGGTGGTAGCCTTTTATTCAAGGAAGTTGAAAGTTCATGAGAAGAACTACCCAATTAATGATATAGATTTCACTTCTATGATATTCTCTTTGAAAATATAGAGGCATTATCTCTTTGGGGAGAAGTGTGAAATATATACAAATACAAAAGCATTAAGTATATATTCACACAGGATGAGCTGAATATGCACCAATAAAAAATGTTTAGAGCCGGTCAAGGACTATGAATGTTCAATTCACTACCATTCAAGGAAAGAGAATAAAGTGTAAGATGCTATAAGTATTTTGAATGAAAAAATTATATCATTAATAAGAATTTAGAGGGATATGATCTCCTTTTATTTGGAAAGGATGGACATGGGAATCATAAAGGAAGGAACATCATTAATCCTTTCACAAATGATTGTTCAATCATCCCCTCTAGAGAAGATAAAGTATTCTCAAAGAGTTAATGTGGTAATTCATAAGAATTGGAATCTATTAGAAAAGTTAAATCCTTAGAGTTAAATTTTAATAAATAAGAAGTTGTGATATTTGGGTCATAGGTATGTGTACCATCAAATATTGAGTTAAAGAATGATTTTTTGGATGATTCACATAGTTCAACCTTCTCAATCCATCCTGTAAGCACAAATATGTATCGAGGTCTCCAAGACCACTATTAGTGGGACAATATGAAGAAATAAATGATAGAATATACATCAATATTTCTTGTATGTCAACAAGTGAATGAGAAAAGGAAAAAAATACAAGGGTATGATGAAACCATTATCCATACATACATAAAAATTGGAAAACATCACCATGGACTTTTTCACTGGTGTTACAAAGACATCAAGTGGAAATAATGACATTTGGGTTGTGTTGGATCATCTTACAAAGATAGCACACTTCATTTTGATTTGAGAATATTTATCACTAGATCAAATTACAAGGATATACACTAGAGAAGTGGTGAGGCTACACAGAACACCACTATCAATTGTATGTAATCAAGATCCAAGATTTACCTCTAAGTTCTGGAAGAGTATCCAACACACTCTAAATACTGAGTTGAACTCCATCATGGATTATCGCCTTCAAACTGATAGACAATCTGAGCAGACTATCCAGACACTTGAGTACATGTTTAGATCATGCTCAATTGACTTAAAATGAGGATGGGAACAACATATTCCTACGGTAGATTTAGCATAAAATAATAGTTTCCACTCAAGCATCCAAATAGATCCCTATGAAGCCATTTATGGTAAGTGGTGCAGAACACCTACATGTTGGGATGAAGTTGGGGAATGCAAACTACTAGGTCCTGAAATAGTTGAGGAAATAGTGGAAAATGTCAAGTCCATTCAGTAGAACATCAAGGCTTCTTAGAGTTGACAAAATAGATATACTAACAATCATCTACAACACTTAGAGTTTGATGTTGGAAACATGGTATTTCTCCATATATCTCTATAGAAAAAATTCATGAGATTTTGTAAGAATAGAAATTTTATTCCAATACATATCAGCCCCATTTATATCCTTTATAACGTTAGAGTATTGGCTTTCGACTACAACTCTCACCTAACCTATCTCAAGTACATGATGTATTCCATGTATCCATATTGATAAATTGCATACCATAACCCTCACATGTACTCAATCTAGAGGTGGTACCATTAGAGAATGATATCTCATAATAGGAGCATCTGATGAGGATCTTAGATCATAGAGACAAAGTTCTACAAAATCAGACAATGCACATGGACAAAGTTTTGTAGAGAAACCAAAAGTTTGAAGAAGAAACATGGGAACTGGGGGAAGTGATGAAATAAAATTAACCTCTTCGATTTTATTATATAAAATGAAAATTTCTAGGGAGAAATTTCTAAAGGGGGAAGATTGTAATGACCCAAACTTTTATAAAAAAATTTCCCCTTTCTTTTTAATCCAATGTATTATTATATATCATGAATATAGAAAACACATGCACTTATTTGGTTGTATTATATCCTATAAGATTTAATAGACTATTAATAATCATTACCATTGATAATATATTCACTGAATAGTGATCACATGATTCGTATAAATATAGGGTTTTAACAAATCAAATTTACAGAGACAAATGAAGTGATATACTAAACCAAGAGGATCATACCCTATGAATCCCATTTATTAGAGCTTATAAGGGATATAGAATCACCATGATTTTACCTTGACCAAGACCAAGTTGAGATCTAACAACTTATGTATGAATGAAACCTCTTGTAATATAATTTCAAGCTCATTGAGATCATGGTCCAAACCATTTACGTCGAACCACCCCATGAAAGTTTCACTATCGTGATCTTTACCCTGAGGGTGATTTTGGTGTATTAAAGAGTTATGTATCAAGAACATAATAATATTAGTTTTTATATTTTATTTTCCATAGAATAATGTTCATATTTTCTTCTTATTATTACTTTATAAATGTTTTTTATTTTAATACAATTAAACAGGAATTGTATTTCTAATTAGTATTCAATTTGAATTAAGAAATTTATTTTGATGAATTAATGGATTGTTGAAATAAATAATATTTTAATAAAATATTGTTATTAAATAATTTTTATTGAATATAAATGATCATATAATATTTATGAAACCAAATATAATTTGTATAAGGGTTCAGAAATTGTTATAGTCCAAAAACCTAACATTTCTCAAGAAATATTGATTCTTACATTAAAATTGAAAATAAACATATCTATAAAATTATTCTTGATAAAATTAATATTATTTTTGGAATTAGAATATAGAAATTATCTAGCGGTGAATGTTTCATAATTTTCTGAGACATTCGAATTTTCAAGTAAAAATTAAATATCGTATAAATATACGGTGTGTATTATGACGTCATAATGACCCAAAATTGATGTAATAAATTATATAAATGGTATCCAAGACCAAATATATTTTTTAGTTTCAAAATAATGTGATTTTATTTTTATTCTATTAATTTTATAAATCCTTTATGAATCTTACAAAACCATTAATATATTTTAAGGTTTTAAAATCATTTCTTTAAGAGTATGACTCACTTCCACATAAAAAAGGGTATTATTTTATTAATTTAGGCATTTTTAATTATAAAATAATTGAAACCACCCCTATTTAGTAGAAAAAAATTTGAAAAAAACATGATATGGTTTGTGTTTTTGATTATTTTATTATATAGAGTCCAAAACCTAATTTTTGGGAAATAATAAAGAAATATCCTCTCATTTCCTATATAAACCCACCAAATCTACCAATTATATTCACTAAAAATACTTTTATCATGTACTTAATCTGACCTATCCTCTCTAGTGTCCTCCCAAGGATCCAAAAATCTCTCAAAAAGGTCCTCCCAATAATTTGAAGTCACACTCTCAAGGTAAGGGATCCTCTCCTTCTCCTCTATATTCAATTTTCTTAATTATATTATGCCTTCTATTTCTAATTAATATTTTTGGTATATGTATTTATATGTACCTATTACTTTCTATTTTCTTTCCAAATTATTATATACCACTTTATCTCTCAACATCCCTTTTTATGAATTTTTAAGTGATGTTGTTATGCTGCCAAAATTCCACCGCGATTTCCCATGATAAACCATTATGTTATGAATATCCATACCAATTTAAAATAAAGGTTTTTCACCTTTAGGAAAATATAATTATCTATTGTTTTATTACATGCATTTATTCTACACTCCATGATCATGTAATAAAAATTTATGACAAATGATTCCATTTTTTATGATCTTTGTGGCACACTTAAGTATGCGAATGAAACAAATGTAACGGGTGCACGTAGAATTATATAACACCCCAAAGCGTTGGGTAATGTTTATTCTCATGGGATTTCATGTTGGGAAAGGGAGTGAACTTAATTCCTTTATGGTGCTTTTTTCATCATGGTTTCTTGGAATTTATACTTGACCTATGATTATGATGCAGTGTTTTAAGTTGTTGCCACATTTCCAATATTGTCGTTATGTTATAATCTTATATCATGTATTATTGTTCATGTTTATGATTATCACCCCTTTATGCCCCATTTATATTCCTATTTTCTAATATATGTTACTTTATTCATGTTATTCCATGTTTATTCCCTTACTTTTCATTATAGATCACCCCTTTCTTATGTATGTCCTTAGGTTATACCATAAAATTTTAAGTATGAGAATGTTATGGAAGTTTTCAATAAAGATGATGTATTTACACTTTTAAGTTGTTTTATAATGTACCTAATTCCTAAAGAAACAATAATTATTGATCTTCCAAGTTTTATTAAGTGTAATATTATGTAATAAATCGTGAATTAATGTTTAGTAAAGAGAAGAGTTGTCATATCCACCACTCTATTCAAATTCTATGAATATTCAGCAACCAAAAGAGATTAAACCTAAGAAAAAATATTAATCATACAATGGTTCATCATAGAATATATAATTACAACATTCTATCAAGAACTTTTTGGAGGTACAACTAGATAATACAAATCATGAATCTAACCCATTCATGTTTCATAAACCAAATAAAATAATTATAATATACACCAAGGGATAATTTCAATTACATAATCCACCTGGGAAAAAACATAATAAACATCTTTAAAAATATATATTTTCTTTAAAAAAACATATTTTAATAAAATCCTCAAATTAATTTTTTTTAAATGCATGCATGATTTGAGAAAAAAATAAAACCCATTTAGAAACATATAGTCTTAATTATAAAATTCATGAAAAAAATCCCTTTCTTTAAAATTGTCAAATTTCAGTAGATTCTAATACTCATTTCACAAAAGCACCCATATGTTTCAAAAAAATTCAACACCATTAAAAAAACCCATTCGAACATTTAAAATTACCCTTTTATTTCAAAACCACTTTATGAGTTTCATTATAAAACAAATTCTCCCATGAATATCACTTATACTTCAAAAAACTTCAATAAAAATCAACCTTCATTTCAAATCATTTCTATCAGTTCTACTTTCCTTCCAAAAGAATCCAAAATTCTGTATTGTAATAAATCACTTCCATGATGTTTCATTAAAATCACAAATATTTTACAAATAACTCATAAAATCTAGTTCTAAGAACCAAACCCTTCATTAAATCCACTTTTCAATTAAAAACAAGTCTTAAAAATTAAATTGAAAGAGTGAAACTAATAACTTTAAAAAATTTCAGAATAACCCAATTTTATTTTATTCTATCATAAAACTAGTTTCATAAATAAATCACCCCATATGGGCCTTTTCCATTCAAAAATTAGTTTTAAAAAACACAGAACCAACTTCTAAAATCACACATCCAAACAAAAAGACACAATACATCAATCAAATCACCATCCATTAATATCAATTCACTATAAAACTACCTTAACTAACCACATAGTAATAGAAAACTCCATTGAATTCAATTAAGAATCTAAGGGATCCAAAATCACAAATATGGGGAAAATAAAAATTGTGCATGGTTTTTTCAAACATGATGAAATACCATGAACTAACTATGATAAATCATATATAACAGATTATAGATCCATCCTCATGGGTTTTACATGGTTTTACAGACTGTTCAAGGTAATTGTGTGACTCTAGATCTTCCTATATTTCCAAACCAAAACCTCAATGGGACCACTGAAATCACTGGTATAATAAATGGGTATAAAATACCATAATATCATATCAAAAACCAATAAATATAGATCATAATGAACTCAAAATCAATACTCAAATCCCAAATGCCCATGGTAACTCATGTTTCATCACAAAAGGTGGTTGTCATAAACCTACTCATGATCTTCCTATTGAGTTATTCCAATTATCCTAATATAAATTCTACCAAGACACACCTCAAATATAAATAAGGATAATTAAGAACTTGTACCTTTTGTAAACCTAGGTTTTGATACCATTTATGAAAAACTGGCTAGTGTTGACCCATCATGTCACCTGACTCAGCCCGCCACTAATCTCCAAGGGAATTCTGAATCCCTATAGGCTGGAAACTAGTGTCTTAATATCATGAACATGCTATTTATGAATTATTTCACCCTATAAGTCCAAATAAAAAATTACTAATCACACTTGGAAACTATTAATAGCTTAAACAGTATCATATTCCCATGTGTAAAATAAATAGTTTCAATATAAAATAAATGAACAATCAGAGTAATAATAAGTAGTGATAATAAGAAAAACATATAAATGACATCAATGCATATAATGACCATAATCCAAACATCACATATATAAATGAACTAAAAAATATCCATTACAGTAATTCCAATACATAATATTCTAAAAAAAACATAATAACCCCAAACCACCATAATCTATCTTATTATGACCCATGATCACCCACCACATCACTATACCATCTAACCATGGAAAACCCAAAATACACCATAGCCTGGGCACCTTAAAGAAGACATAATAGCTATATACACCCATTGGTGATTTTAGGTTGCAAGATAAACATGCCTAGAAGGATTCTACTTAGGAGTTTTTGAAATTTAATTTAAAAATCCATTTCATTAATTCTATATTTAATTATAATTAAAAAATAGTTTTCACATGTGAGTTTTAAAAAAACCAAGTAACATTACATAAATCACTTTTCTAAAATATCCCCCTTATTAAAGTAAGATCATAACCAAAACCTTTTTATTAAAACACTTTTTAAACCATGAAAATAGTGTCTTTTAATAAATTCATTAAAACCAACCTAAATTCATTTTTTATAAAACCATTCTAAAATAACTTTTTATAAAAACACATATCACATTCCTTTTTAAAATAACATTTCTAAACCAATTTAAAAAGCTATTTGAAATTAATCGATAACCATAATTAAAATGAAAAAAATAAAACAGGCACCAACATATCAATAAATAATATAAAAAAACATCCTATGTAATGGTTACATATAAATGATTCAAGATCTAGGGGATAAAAACAAGATATGGGATTGGATCCCCTAAATAATCCTCAATGTTATAATGAATCTTGGGAAAATCCATGGGACTCAAGTAATATAGGCCAGAACTAGAAACTATAACTCTAGTTCAGCACTAATGGAACCTATCAATATCTTGGTAGTCTTTTGAAACTAGATAGTCTATATAATTCATCATGGGATTTCTCAAGATATGGGCCACATAATCCTTTCTGTTAGGATTCGTCCTATCTAAATGGGAATTATTCTCTAATCACTACAAAATCTATACCATGGATTTCAATTATCCAGGTCATCTAATAGATTCCTAGAACTCCCATGACATTAATAAATAGAGGTGATCAAGAAACAAAGTCATAATCATCACATAATTTATAATAAAATAAAATAATTAAATCCCACATATCACTTCCAACACTGTCGCATGAAAAAACCCATTTTTACATGCATAAGAAACACATTAAGGTAAAAATATATAAAACATCCCCTAAGGGGTTACAATACACAATGGAATTATCAATAATAAGGGCCTAAATCATGGGTCTCACATGTTTTAAAAAAAATATTTAAAGGTGTTCAATGGGATTTTTTTTAAAAAAAGATCGGGATGCCAAGCTATTTTACACCACTTGAGATCTCATTTCAAAATATCCCTTGAAAACACTTTGAAACCTTCTTTAAATTTAAATCAGGGAGAACCACATATAAAATCATTTAGAACTAAAATCCCTTTTATTTTAAAATAGTCGAAGGAATTCAATCAATTCCTTTCTTTCAAGAGATTCCATGAAAACCCATAATTTACCTCTAAACTTGATCCTAATGAGGTAAAATGCCATTAATCAAAAAATTATATTAAAATAATCCCCCTGAGCATCTTTTAAGACACTTGTAAATAAAACAAAACTTCATAAAGCTAATAAAACCATTAAATACCATTATGATAAATAATAAATCCCTTGAAACATTTATAAAACCCATAAAAACCATCACATGTAGGTTTAATTTGATAAAAAATGGTATTATAAAACATCAAACACCCAATGAAATTACAGTTAAAGGAAACACAAAAAAACACCCACCTTGTCTAAGAAAAAATCAAGTTTCAATAAGTTTCATTTAATGGTGAAGGCTCAACCAATAAATAAAACATCCTCCAAAATCCTTAGACACAAAAAACTCTAATTATAACTCACCTAAAACCCTAATATCAACCATAACGTCCCCTAGAGTTCACGAGAGAAAACAAAACCAAGTGATAATGGGTGTGGGGATAATGAAAGAAGAAAATAAATAGGAGAATAGGGATTACATTTTATAAAAACTACTTTGAATCGAGGGTGGGAGACTATAAAATGGAAGAGGAATGGAGGTAGGATCTCCCTTCATGTACCCTAGGCTAAGTAGAATGAGGAGGTAATGGTAGGGGTATAACCCTTAATAATTGATAAGTTTAATTTAGGAAATCACTTTTTTTAAGTGATTCGAAGCAACTCATATGGTTAGGCTGCACTTTTTACTAAATAGTTTACCAACCATGTCACTCTCACTGGACAAGCACAACACACTCATATGGTTTTGATGTGTAGTCTTCCAAATCATGTGTTAACTATAAAAATCCCTACTAATAATAATTATAGCACTGTAGCATAGTTACTCACATGATTTCTCCTAACCACACACAAGTCGTACACCAACACCCCAAGCCAATAAGGACTTTCAAATTTCTCTCTAAATATTATATGGTTCAACCTAAATTTTTCACTGCCCATGTACACTAACCATGCATTGAACAAAATAAACAAGAAAGAGCCTATAAAAGATAGTCTGCAAAATTTCCTCTTGACCGTGAGCACTAACTATTCAATAGAGGTAATAATTTTCAGAAAAATAAAATTTCAATCTTGAAAATTCCAAAAATATAAATTACACAATGTTAATATAATATATAAAACAACAGTGACATGTTGGTTTCATTAAATGTATATGAGTTCTATGTTCATTACTTAACTATCGTATATATAGACATTTTAAATGATCATTATGTAAATATTAGGTGAAACCACTTTATAAATGTTATAAGTATTAATTAATCATTATAAATGATATATTTTTTATATAAATATCTAATTATTAACCAAGATATAATGAATTATATTCATTGAAATAATAATTACTTTATTTAATTGTTGAAAAATATCTCCCACCCTGAAAACATGATTTTACAATGTATCGGGAGTTTTCATTCTAAAATATATAGATTGTTTTAATAAAATAAATTATGTGTTCAATATTAAATTAATGTTTCTATTTCAATAAAAAAATAATTGGAATATGGCTGTTAAAATAGAAATTTTGTCATGAGAATAACATTGTACATGTTATAATACTAATAAAATTATAATAAGTAACCATTGTAAAAAAATGAAATTATTTTTATAAACATATTTAATATCAGTATTTCAAGTTCATTATATAATAAAATTAAATTTTTATTTTATTATTTATATAATATATTTTTCTTTAAAATAGTATTTTATGAGGAATTTATAATTTTACTTCATAATAAATTCAATATTTTAATAAGTGTTAATATATTTTTATAAAAACATGACATTCTATTCACATTGTGATAACACTAATTCTTTTTAAATGGTTATGTAACATATTTTACAATGAAAGGGTATTTTAAGAAGTATTTATTATTTTAATTCAATAATTGAATTTCTCAAAGTTATATGTGAATTTTAATAAAATGGATATCAAATTTGAAATCAATGTATTAAAATTAGGCAATGGATAAATTTTGATAATTTTTTGAGAGAGATTAATTTTATTTAAATATTAAAATATCATATGTGTGTATGGTATACATTATAAGTGTATTATGATGTAAAATGATATGATAACTCGATTTTAAACTTTTAAAGACTTAATATATGTATTATAGGTTAAATAAATTATATTTTAATATTTTAATCATCCACCCATTAATATTGAAATTTTTAAGAGCATAAAACATATTTTATTCCATAAAAAACAATTTTTTATTCCTTCTTGTGTATTATTTTTTATTTATAAGGCATATCAGATTTGGAAGGTTTAAAATTACATAAAAACATAGTTTTTTAATTAATTATAATTATTTAGTATTTAAAACATATCTTTTGGAATCCATTTATAAATTTTTAAATAATAATATTTTATTACCAAGATTTCAATGTTCAAACCAAAAATTATTATTTTATCCTCCATGTATCGATATAAATAGAACCCTATACACTCTTTTCTATTCACTCAAAAGTATACGATCATGATTTTATTATCATTTTACTTCTCAAAACTGTATTCATTAAGTTTCTTAGGTGGTTCTCTCTCAAGTTATAGGATGGATTCAAGTAAGGCAAGGGTTTTATCTCATTATCCCTCTTTCTATCTTGCTTTCATTTTTGTATGAAACCTTTTAATTTTAGTTTCTTACTTAGTAATTCTTATACATTTTATATATTATTATTTTTCTAAATATTATTGATGGTGTTTGTATAAACTATTTCATTACACATTTTATGAGTTCATAATGTTTCTAGAATGATTTTTCATCATTGTAGTAAATCTATTTCATGTATTATTTATAAATACATAATTATATCATTTATTTATGGTATTGTGGATATATAATTTTTTTGTGGGGTTATTTTATAGGTAGGCTAAGATGTATCTTGTTTTTTATTATAGGTACTTGGAAGGAAATACTTCTTATATAGGAATAAGTGAACCTTAAATATACTTTTATTTATATTTACTTATTATAATCTATTGTAAAAATTTATTTATTCATAATTTTATCTATTCAATTAATTCCTTAACAATCCAAAATTATTCATTTCCATTTTGTTAATTGTTTCACAAGATTACTTAGAACCATGAGATTTCATTTCTATAAAAAAATTACTCATTGTTAAATCATATTTATTTAAGGGTAATATAATTCATATGACATAATACTATGAATATTTCTATATTATTACAGTCACTTCCCTTGTTCATGGGACATCATTAATGATTATTCTCACGTGATAAATGTTTTATGTTATGTGTTCATGTTTGTAATTTCTTAAAAGTTTTTAATTTGTATTGAAGAAGTTATGTAATGGATGGAACTATAATAATATATCACACCAATGCATTAAGAAATGTTTCATATCCATAGATACTTTTTATTGGGAACTATTATGATATTGTGACATTGGTGGGTACTCTTGTCATATAATTTCATTATGATATAATGACATTGGTGGGAATCCTTTTCATTGGAATTTTTTTAACACATGTTTATGATACCCTGAAATTGGAAGGTAATATTATTGTAGGAGGTCCAATTAATACTTGTTTATATTTTTCAGTTATAATTCATTACAAATTACTTCATTACTTATGTTCAATAGATATTATTTGCATTCTATGGTCATTTAGTGTATTTCCTAATGATTATTTATGTTTCATTATCATTCCTTTTGTTTTATGATGTTCACTTATGTTTCATGATCATCCCATTTGTTTTATAATGTTTACTTATGTTCCATGATGATTCTTTCATTATTCATGTATTTATATCATTTATGATCTTTTCAATGCTTATGTAATTCTCTAACCCAGGCATTACCAGTTCGTTATGATACCTTTAATAAGAATATGAGATAACCCTTTTCCTTCAATGTAAAATCCATTAGAATGAAATAATATTATGAAGGATAGAATACTTATGGATCATGAATGTTTTTATATGATGATTAAATGAATAATTTTACAATATATTTCCATATATAATGTTTTTAATTCTTAAATACACTAAACTTGTGATTTTGGGATTTGTTTAATATATTAAGCCTTCATGTTATGTATGAAATATTATAATATTGCTACACTAGATTGGGAAGTGTGAGTCTAGAGATTTATATCTTCCCTTCACATATCATAGATAACAATATCAAAATATTATTACCTACAATATCATTATTCATCAAAATAATAATAATTTTAAAAAAATCATAATTTTCAAAAAATTTAAAAATCCTTATAAACTTAATCAAAGTGGATTTGATACCACTTAACGATTTTTAAGGACATTTTCATTCCCATAATATATTAAGTAATATATCATAACCTATTACCATATGATAATTTCCATGAGAGGTTTAATAATAATAACATATAATGAAGAATATAATTATTTATTGATGAGTATTTCCTTTAATAAAATGTTTGATAAAAATACCTCAATTGAAACTAATGAGTTCATATATAAATGAATAAATAGATTTTCTAAATCACCAAACTTATTTGGTAAGACCTCTTTTCTCCCAAGGTATATTAGTGCCTCCTATTGATAAATAAATAGATAAAATAAATGAGCTTCATCTTTGAATGTCTCAATCATAGATACCATCACCGTTGGTTTAGAATCCTTTATATAGATAGTCCTTGGACACTCTAAGGTTTGAGTGAGTAAAGAATATATGTTACAATGATTATAAAATTCACCGTGTTTACTCAAGGTCTATCTGGATATGAATTTTCAGTGATTATCCATTCTTTTTTATGTGTTATCAATATCATAAATATCATCTCATTATATCAATACAAATGTTTAGTAATATTATTTGGAATAATAAATGTGGTGTTATGTGATATCTAATGTTGTATGAATACCATGCAAAGTGATATTCTTCTATCTCTCCTAGAAATAGACACTTCCTAACTATATGGATCCAAGTGATATGTTTATATTATATGTCTCATCACTATATTTCATATAGAAATATAGATATATCTTATCCTATAATATATATGTATTGTTTACAATATATTTTTTAAAAAATATTTTTTACTCAAGATACAAAGATATACAACATGATCTCCATAAAACACATGTATCTTTGTATGAGCATGTATCCTAAATGTATCTATATAAAACAAATTTATTATCATAAAATTTATTTTTCCAAGACATTGAGTATAGACACATGACATGGAAAATTTCAATCTCGTATATGTAAACTCATTTATTCTTGATTATATAAGTTTAATTAACTAAAATATATGAATAAATCAAATTTATTTCATTAAAGCAGATGAGAAAATCACATGTCATTCAACTAAGCATGGATGTACACTTCTTCAATTAAATTTGATTTATAATTCAGAAGTCAAACTTGTTATACAAGAGGTTAAATCTTATCTTGATTAAGAAAAATCCATTTCATGATCAGAAAAATAAAAAACACCCCCTTAATTAGATAAATCTTTATGACTAGTATAATAAAGGAATAAAAGTATGAAGGTTCACATATATGGAATTTTTTAGGCATAAGTATTTTGAATTACTATTAATTACATGTTGCAAGTATATCAATGACATATATGCATGACACTCCATGTGGTATGCTCAAAGTGAATTAGTCTAGACTAAAATTCATTCTTATTTCTCATTAGTGAACTATATATCTTTATACAATACCCTACTCACATTGATCAAACATATCATCAAAATTAATAAATTTCCATGATGATCATAAACTAGGGATAACTCACATTTTTTCATTAAGAATTTTTTATTATTAAATATTTTTATTCTAAATACAGTACAAATGAAAAAAATGGGAATTTGAAAATTTTTATTAATAGTAAAACCATGTAATAATATATAATCATCATATTTTAATCATATGACATAGCTATAAGAATCATAAAAACAAAATAATTTAGATTTTCCCCTTGATATAACTAATACTTAAGTACTTTTCATTTCCATAATTTTTATGATATGTTAATAGTTTTTTCAAAGAATATATTATATTAACATCTATAGACACCCCCATTGGTACCCATCCTAGGCTAGCAATGAAGATGAGAATTACCACTTAAGACCAACTCCAATAGGCCATAGGTGAGATACTAGCACCAAGGGTATGAAAACACATATATGGGATTCACTACCCTCATATACCCCAATAATATTTAAATAAGAACCACTAATGAACACCAAATAATATAAAACATATTCAATATCCCACAAATGCATGTAATGTTCCATGAGATAGTAAAGTCAATATTGATCACCAGATCATTCCTAAAAATATAAAATATAGAAATATATATAAAGGGGTTATCATATATATATATATAGTAGGATCATCCCTAAAACATCTCTCAAAAACTTGGACGAATTAAACTGATGCCTCGGTGAATAAAAATCAAAACCAACTCACACCTAAACTAGGTCCATTATCACCCAACCCCACTAGGGATCTCTCTCCCAATAATGGATAGAAGTTTAGTAACATTATATCAAAAGAATATATGTAGAAGGTACCATGTAACCACTTACCCTACATATCTAGTCACTCTCACACCACAATGACACATTCCGTGGTGCTCATATCCCTTCCTTGTCCATATAGCCACATTATAACCACAACCCCAAATCTAAATCCATATATCACATACCATAGATGCATTATATCACAATCATTACCACATGATATATAACTAGATCACATCCACACATAAATTCCTTATCACGATATGGTAATGTGGACATAGAGGACATCAACCACATGTACTAATTCTACCACTCATATTCCCCACCATGTATCATAACATTTATCACATCAACATCATAATTTCAAATCATAGATACTCTAACTACTAGAAAGTATAGCATATTTAACATAACCATACTCCATTATAGCATATGATACATATGGAAGAGAGATTGGGGGAGAAGTAGTAGTTATCCATTTGTTCCCTATAAAACTTGGATGTTGAATAAATCAACCAGAACCCAAAACATTATGGGTGTAGATAAGGTTTTCGACATTGGTGGTGTTGTATAAGAAATAACATGAGAATACCAAGTATAATAGTCGCACACAAACCCAATTACAATGGTTGGCTCACAACACATCACTTATCCTATGTCTACCACATCAAACTAGCCACCTCACATCAACAACTGTTTCCCCAGCTACTACACCACCATACCCAACCACTTTAAACAATTGAAAAATAAGAGAATAACCTATCATTAAATCATGTCATTGTTAAATTTAAGATTTTCCATTTCCAACCACATCATTCCTGATTATCCATATTTAATTTCAAATAATTCATTAATAAATATACATTTACTCTAGCTATTATCTTCACTTATAATCACTTTCATTCCAAGATCACCAGTCTGATTTATGACATTTAATTCCTTGATAACTTAAATTGTTAATTTAATCTAAATATTAACCCAAAATTCAATTATAATTCTATTTATTTTTTTCATTTAAATTAAACATCAAACCATGTAATTGTTTCACGATCCAACCTGGTCCATCCCAGAACCAGACACCCAAGTTGGATTTTGGAAAGTCTTGATGGGCATTCTCGATCACCACAGGCTGGAAATAAGAACCTGAGCATCAACAACTACCATTGAAAATTATTTTTCCCATAATGAACCAAATAATCATTATGTGTCATATATAAAAGAAAGAAAACATTTCAACAAAAATTTTAAAAATGTAAGATAAAAAGTACAAGTAAATACAAGTACAAACCTAAATAGGTAAACCAAAGTACATAAATAATAGGCAGCCTATATCCTTATGATAGGTGGTTCAACATCCCACCATGCCACCACTAAACTCCAAAACCCTACTAACATGAATACTCACCACCATCATATGAAAATTTTCATTTACATGCATCTGATAAAAAATATCTACACTCACCCAAAGGTATGTACAGGATGTGAGAGAAACAATCCCAGTAGGATCCCACCAAGTGTTCCATAAGTATTCTTTATAAAAAACAAATATGTTATTTTAAAGAAAAACAAAAAATAAAATATATATTTACATAATTTTCAATAAAACATGGAAATAAACTCTTTTTAAAAAAATTGTAAATTTTAAAAAAGAAAACTATTTTCAAATCATTTACCATAAACCATTTCTCAAACCATTTATAAATAAACACCTCTTTTAAAAAGGAGCACCATGAAAATTAGACCTAGGGTATTTTGGGTTTAGGTTAGATAGGATCCTCAAACATTAGTGATCAAATGACTAGATTCAAAAAAATCACTATAAAATGGGCCTAGGGATAATAGAACACCCTAACAAGTGAACTTCCAGTTATAACATGGTTTATTTATAGTTTCATCATAAGTTCATGTTAGGTAGGCACAAAAAAAATAGTTTTTTATCCCAATATATCCCCCTCATAAGTACCCCAGGTTTTCATGTACCATATCCCACACCCGGTGGATTTCAATTTCACAAATATCCCACATTTTGAGGCTTTTATTTACACAATTAAAATAATTTCAAGGGAATAAAACACATCAATAATAAAATCACTCAATTTCATTATAAAAACTGCTTTTAAAATCATTCCCATTTTTAATTAAAAATGGAAAATCCATTTTATGAGAGAATACCAAAGAATCACACTTCAAGAATCATAAATCATGAATTTTAATAATTTAGAAAAAAAAAATCAATTTAAAACAAGTAAGAAATCAGGGTTTATAAAAAAATTACTTTAATGAAACCACCCACCTAAAAAAATTGGTATTTCTAAAAAATGAATAGGATCCAAACACAAAAATTAATGAAGGCTCCTAAGAAAAAAATGAAAGACTTAAACCCTGAAACCCATACCAAGAAACACAAATTCAACAAACTTCAAATCACTAAAAACAGGAGAAACCACCTACCAAGATAATTCCCAAAGAAGCTCACAATGATCTTGGAAGATCCAATCTCTACCTTCCTCTATGACAATAGATCTACAAGAAAAATCTATTATATCTTGATAAAACCCATAGATCCAAACGTAACAACCTTGATCTATGGTTACTTTCATGAATAAGTGAGGCTATTTGGGAGGAAAACAAAGAACTACAAAGGGTACATTGTTACCTAAAGTTTCCTAGATCCAACACTATAAGATCCATCAAAATTACTATCCATAATTATTGGGATCCCCAAAATATCCAAGTAAAAACCTCTAGTGTCAAGAGACAAGGATGTATGAGGAAGAATGAGTCCAATGAGAGATGTCTCGGGTTCAATAAATAATATTTGGATTGATTAATTCACAGTGCATTATTTGGACACATTGTTTTACAAAGAAGTGCAGAGGAATTCTCAACAACAACATCAAAGTGCTTCACTCATGGTGCAAGGGGAACCATGTGGTAGACTAACTAGCATCCATTAGAATCTATAGTTCAGATACATTATTCATTAATGATGTGTACACACTGAAACCTGAGGGGTGAACTTGGTTAAAAGGGATTCCCTTGGCCTTCATTTCTTCAGGCCCCCTTAGGCTCACTTTTATTTTGTTTTTATTTGATAATAAAACGGAAAAAGATATTTGGTGAACCAACCATACACCCACTTAATCCCATTAGAGATAGTCACATGGTTTGGGAACATGGTTTTTATAACCATGTGAAAATCATGAGAAACTCCACTACCCCCAAACAACCAATAGTTTCATAGTTTCTTGAAAATTTTGCATGGTTTTTCATAATCATGATTCAATTGCTACATGACCATAAACCTCCAAAAACTCCCTACCTGATAATGGTTCAAAATAAAATATGTTCAAAAAATGAATATATAAACCTAAAAGTGATAATGGGATATGAAAATTATCCCCACAATTTCACCTTTTCCCCCCTAGAAAGTCAAGATAAAGAAGTCTGATCAAAGAAAATATGAGATCACTAAACCCTCATCAATTATTATAATTCTCAAATCTCTTTAGAATAATTTCCATACTACCACAACACATGGACCTATATAATATACTTTCGACATAGAATATTTCCTGAGAAAGAATATCTTTTATTGGTCATTTAACTACTGACATATCTGATTCCAAATAAATCTCTTGCTAATTAAAAACATGTGAGGGGTCAAGATAATACTTCTTAATCTGAGGAATAAAGAAAAAATCATGGATATAAGTCAAATGAGATGAAAAATATAACTAGTTATAAAATTTTCCAATCCAATCCCTGATCTCAAAAGGTCTCGCATATCTCGCAACAAATTTCACTTACTTTTCCATCTGATAGAGACCCAACCAAGCTTAAACATTCAATAACACCCAATCAACTAATAAAAAATATAGATAATGGTTTTTATTATCCTTATATGATTTATTTAAAATCCATTCCATTACTAATATTTGACTAATAATCTAAATTTTGATCAATATATACGGAAAAATGCTTGGTACCACAAGAGATATTTCACCCACCTCATACTAATAAAGTGGTGACTAACATGGTTAACCATAAAATGCCTCAATGGGGGAAATTATGATGTGAAACTACTATATATTGTTATAATAAAACTAAACCATTCCCAAATATCTCTCTCAAGATATTGCAGAGTCTATGACACAATAATATAGTATGTCTACCAAAATTGGAATCACTTGCTCTCTTTGTCTATCTGTCTGAGGATGGTAAGTCATTCTCAATTTGACTTGAGAAACCATTACCTCCTGGAGTATTTTAAAAAATTTAGAGATAAACTAGGAGTCTTTATATTAAATAATAGAATAGGGAACCCCATTAAACCTCGTAATATTATGAACATATAGTTATCCTAAATCTTTAATCTTTGTGGTGTCCCGAATTTGAATGAAATGAGGTGACTTAGTTAGTCAATTAATCACCACATATATGGAATTATTCTATAATGGAGTTTGTGGTAACCCAATGATGAAATATATGGAAACTTATTCCTATTTTCATATGGGAATCAAGAGTCGATGAATCAAGATAGAAGGATTTTGGTGTTTGGCCTTAATCTACTGATAGGTATATCTATGAGATAAAAAATCAGCCCTGTCACAATTAAAACCTAGATCAAAATATAAAATTTATTTCATTATATATATTAGTTATACCAGGAAAAACATAACTCTAATAACAACTAATACTTTCCATAAATTCCTTCAACTCAGAAAGAGTAATGAGAAACAATTCTTTCAAACAAAGAATACCTTATGGGAAGAAAGTACACATACTAATGGTCACCCCATCATATAAAGAGTTCTTAATATTCCTAAACTCTTTGTGATGCTATTTATCCTTAAAAATAAACTCAAGAGTAGGTGGAATCAACTGAGTACAATCCAGAAAAACTATAGTCTCTTCCTCTATCACATCTAGGTGAATCTGAGAAAAGAGTCCCATCAGATTCTATTCATCCTTCGATTCCATAACTTCCTGAGAAGAAAAAATTCTACTCTCAGCATCTGCAACACCATTCACTTTTCTTGGGTTATATAGAATACTAAAGTCAAAATAATGAATATAACCCACCCATTTCCTTTTTATAAGGTTCATATATTTTTAAGAAAACATATAACTTAAACTCTTATAGTCATAATAGAAAGTTAACCTTTACCCAAAGAGGTAATGTCACCATCTCTTGGGGGAATACATTACTGTTGAAAGTTCTAAATAATGGGTGGAATAATTTTTCTCATGTGGCTAAAGTTGATGAGATTTGTATGCCACTTCATGATCTTATCATAAAATAACACAACCCAAACCAACACCTGATGCATCAAAAAAACCCCACATATCCCTTTCCTTCTTTTACTAGAATAAAAATAGGTACTTGAGTCAAAAATTGCTTCAATTCATTAATGGAAGTCTAATAGTTATAATCCCATATAAACTTTTCCCATTTCTAGGTAACATTAGTCAATGGAGATATAAGATTCAATAAGTATTTCATAATATATAAAAAAATTACCATAAAGGTAGTGATACCTTAAGATTTTCAAAATAGATTTTAGGTGACAATCATTCTTTTCTTCCATTCTCAAGTAAATCATAATTTCATCCATGAATACCATGATAAAGGAATCAAGGTACCGATAGAAAATCCGATTCATCAAGTCCATGAAAATAGATGGAGTGTTAGTCAAAAAAGGGCATTATAAGATATTAAAAATGGATATACCTACTCCAAAAGGTGGTATTTGGAATATCAAACTCATTAAATACAAGTTAATGATTCCCATACCAAAGGTTAGTTTTCATAAACCACTTTTCCACCATTGAACGATGAAACAAGTCAGTGATATGGGGAAATGGATACTTATTATTAATCGTCACCTAATTAATATTCTTATAATAAAAAAAATTAAATTTACATTATCCTTTTTAGAAAAAAAACATAGGGGTTTCCCATAAGATGAATGAAGCCTTTAACTTTCAAATAATCCAACTAAAGCTTTAATTCCTTTAATTCTGCCAAATCCATTTTGTATGAAGGAATAGATATCAGTTGAGTTATCTCCACAAAATAAATCCAAAACTTGATGTCCCTTCATAAAGGAAGCCTAGAGAAATCATCTTAAAACACTTCAACAAATTATTTAACCACTAAAGGAAGATCACAAACTATAGGTTCATCCCAATGTTCTACTAAAAAAGAGAAGATCAACTTTAGAAGTTTAGGTAAAGGAGGTTCTGCTTGACTATATATCATATCCCACTCTCCTCGAAATTATTAGGAGTTCCCATATGTAGCCATAAAGAACACCCAATGATGATAGCAATTGATCTCTACTTTATGTACAACTGACCAATCTATCCTAAGGATAACATTAAAAAAATCCATGTTTGGAAACAAAAAATATCAAAATAAATCAACTTTTGATATCAAAAGGGAACATGAGGGGCATCAAAAACACTACTCATTCTTTCTCATAGGCTTCATAAACTCTATAACAAATGGAATGAATTCCATTGGAAGTTTTAAAAGATTAATCATTTGATTCTATATAAATAAATTAGAGGAACCTATATCAAAAAAAGAAGTCTATAAATTCAAATAAATAAAGAGAATACCTCTAAATGTTATAAGTACCACATAAAATTACCCATTAGACTCTTCCACTTTGTGAAATTTCTTTATTCAAAAATCCTAAGGCCGGAACCCTATAGTCTTTATAGAAGATGACTACAACATAGACCCTTTAGGTGCCGATGAGATGATACTAAAAGATGGAGAAGAAAAGTCCTAAAATAACTATTGTGAGAGATCTTAGTATCCACACAATTTATATATTTTATAAGGCATGGGGAAAGTACATCTCATGTGCCTTATCTTTCCAAACTAGTAGCAATTCAAATGTCTACTACTAACTACCATTAAAATTGTTGTATTATTCTGCTATTGGGAGCTACTAATATCACCCTTATAAACCATATTCAACTTCCACTTCTTTATAGAGGATCCACTGAAACTACCACTATGTGAAAGAGGAATTCCAACTAACACTAGCCCTCCTCCCATGACAATATTTTTCAGTAGAGCTCTATCAACCACTTCATGATAATAGGTAAACTTTAGTATATAAACCTAAGATCAAATATCTAGTTTCAATCACATCTGAAACACCTAAGTCTTTAACTTATCACTCAATACAATTTTAGGAGAAAAATGAACTAGTTTGGAAAAAAAGGTTGGAATATTACATTATATTATAATAACCCTATTGAAGGATGAGGAAATCCATCGATTTATCCATCATCAATGATTCATGGAAAAACTACTGGATAAATATGTTCTTTAATTATTTACTCTACAAACCTATATGTTTTTCTTCTGAACCACTATTTCCCACCATATCATGTTAGGTAATTTGATCATAAAAGTAGCACATTTAACTTTTATAGAATCTAGAGTTTCCACAAAGCCAAAAATACACTAAACTTTCACCAACCAGTCCCCTACTTCCTGGGGATCATTTGTACCTTGGAAGGATGGAATTTTCTAATAAATAAACTTTTAGGCTCAATATTTATCTCTTATAGTCCTTGATTACACTTCCCTAGCTTGATTCAGGGTGTATAAAACACCCTAGTCTATATCAAAATCTTCTCACACTACCGATTCAATTAGATTTTGATCATCTAGCGGGTTTCCTCATAGAATATCATATGAACCACCATTTTGAGGAACACTAGGAAGACTTATGGGGGAAATGGTACAACATCAAAAAAGAATAGATACCATTATATTGGTGATAAATCTTAGTTTAAATCAAGATAACATGAGAAAATTGTAGCGTCCCCGACCCAATTAGACACCCAAACATTGTTATCAGACTGGGTTCCACTAGCCTTAGGCACACCTCCTCAAACACCAAAAGTTTCCGACTGGTAGTGAGGATGTAAAGAGATATATTTTGGAGTTTATAAACTTAGGGAAAATATATAATTATACTGGTTAGAGTTTATATATATAACCTATAGTGGAATTAAATGACTCACCAAACTCGAACTAGACCCATCAATTAAGGAAGCATAGTCAATATCAAATAAATAGCAGAAGAAGTTAACAACAGAATAAGAAGTAGAATAAATAAACATGCCATCATGCCAAACATACCACTTGTAGCAACTAACTAAAACAAAACAAGCATGCATATCCAAAGTGGTTATATAGTATCAATATCCAAAAGAGGGTTGCCCATGGTAGACCAATAGTATATACAATATATAATTATCATATTGATACATAAATTAAAACTAAAATAAAAACTTGAGATAGGCATGACCTCAAGGTCCCATGCCAACATCCCAATAAAAACAGTTACTATGATCCAACTCCTAAGGTTGATCCTTTACCTGAACGTAAATACATAAAGCCTACACACATCTCAAAGGGCCCATGTAGGGTGTGAAAATGAGTCTCAGTATAATACCACCCAAGTGTGCATACCCAACATGAGTGTTTAAGAAGTTGTGTAAAATAAAAATAAACATGCATTATAATGAAATATTAAAACAAGTCTTCCCTAGTGCTCAAAAACCACCAAGAAACCATAACCTGGCTTGCTCAATGCCAAAATATCTAAATAGGAGAAGGTTATTGGACCATGGCCTAAGGTACCTCTAATGTCAAACAGCCTAGGTGAACCCTCAAATTCCACCTCAAAATAAGTAACTCAGCACCATGTGCCTCCAGACACCTTGATACTCAGTAAGTACTGATGTCTCAAAGGCATGCCCAAACCAAGTAACTGGTCCCTTGGACCCCAGCTCGAAATCACCCTTAATAACATTCCAAATATCTAGAGGTGAAGCGATATCTTTTCTCAAATAAAATCCACCACCGACTCAGAGCACAACATCTCAAGAAATAGTGATAACTATTATCCCAATAATAATCTAGGCCCATGGATCAATATGGCTAGCCTAATCCCCCGACCAATAGCCTAATTACTACCAACCAAAGGTCCCTCACCTTCCACATGGATTTCTATAGCAAGAAACCCCAAACCAAATTCAACTATTTTGTAACTACCAGGGGTCTTTACCCACATGAGTGGTCAAAACCACCTCATCTCGGAGTCAAAATGTGTTCTCATGACTCAATTCAGTGCATTGGACATCATGGGTGATAGGAAACCACAAAATCAATAACCTAAGCCACATCAAACCAGCACCTCATTCCCCTTTGACTGTGTCATCCAAATATAATGACCATTTTATCCCAATATCACAATCCATTCCCAACCTAATGGCCCTGTCACTTCAACCAACATCCATGATGCCCAATCCTATGATCATTATCACTCAAGAAAACTAGGCCAAGCCCAACCAGATGATCAACATATCCAAAATCTTGATGTCCTAGCAACTTCAATCTTAGGTTGAGCTCATCACAACCCCATGGGTCTCATCACATGAAATTTATCATTTCATCTGATCACAAGCAGTATATAAATATGGAAATTCACTTTAACCAAGCAATTAAATTTAATAATATTAAATTTCATAACTAAACAAACATAAAAATTTAATATGGAGGTATTTAATGCCTTAGGTTTAGATAACTAAACAAATTAAATCAAAATGACTCAATTTAAATGAATTTTGGAACCCCCTTCCAAACCACCCCAAGGAGCGACGACCTCTAACCAAGACTCCCTCGAGTGAAAAAGGGTTGGGCATGCCCATAGGAATCCCTTAGGGTCTCATGATCATTTTTATATGAATAAAAAGATATAAATGGGTCTCATTCAAAATACCAAAATGCGCACAAAAAGTTGGGCCCCCAAAACAATTGCAAAAATAAAAAGTAAGGTACGCACCACCTACCTTGGAATCATAGATGTAGGCTCATTTGATATCAAGATCTAACTCAAATATGATTGGAGTATATATGATTTTCCATAAAGTGCCCTGGAAATAGGGTGAAATGCATCAAACAGATTTAATTTTCATTGAGGTAAAAACATGAATAAGAGTCTAGGGTGAGGTTATCCTTACCAATGGGGTTCCAATGCCACCAACGAATCAAAGATCAGACCACAGATAGATGATGGAGAGAAATAAAAAAGTAGGATAGGAAAATGAGGGTTTCCTCCTACATTTCATGATCCACGAGTTAAGAAAGAATAAATAAGGAAGGAAAAAAACAAAGAAAAATAAAAAAAATTAAAGAAAACCTTGTGTAGGTTATATGGTTTAACCACACAGTTTTCCAAACTGTGTGAAAACCGTATAAGCTACAGTGTTGAGATATTACCCAAGAGGGCTCCCTCGTATGGATTGCACATGGTTTTCCCTAACCATGCACAAACCATGTGGAATCCCTCTCAACTAATATAAAGAACCTCACGTGTTCATTTGTATCACTCGCATGGTAACCTAGAAGGGTCCACATGATTTACCCTAAACTGTGTGCCCTGACCTGCAACTCTAAAATAGGTTATTTGTCTTCTGACGCTCTTGAAACCATTATGAAACACCCAAGGCACTACCCAAGCCTCTAGACTCACCCAAAAACATCATATAAATCTGATGGATTCTTGAAATTGTGTTCCAATCAATGATATAGAAAACAACATACAACTAATAGAAAATTTTAAAAAGGAAGTGATTTTAAACCCATTCCAAAAATCTAGATGGTACAAAAAGAGACACACATCCCAACATATCATAGTAACTTAAGTCATATTACAATGAGTGATGGCCATGAACTCACTCATAATGTATCCCCTAAGTCTTAAAAATCCTATCTCCAGTCTACCAAAACATCATACGATATGAAAACCATGAGAAAAAACCTACCTTTAATACTAATTTTTCATGAGACAAACAAGTTCATCCTAGAACCGAACACCTAATTCAGCCCAGGGAAGGGCTTTTAGGTCATTCTTAATCGCCAAATGCTAACGACAAGAACCATGGAAATAAAAAATACCTTTGAAAATGATTTTTCCAATAAAAAACTAAATGACAAATGTGTGGAATATATAAAATAAAGAAAACATGTCAATAAAATTTTTTATAGAGGAAGAAAAAAAAGTACTAGATGATACAAGTTCTAGACAAAAATAAGTAAACCAATCTGTGTAAACAATAGGCAACCCATATCTAGGTGATAAGTGGGTAAACATCCCACCATGTCACCTCTAAACTCCTACACCCCCTAACATGGATATCCACTTCCACCATGAAACACGTTTCCTTTACTTAAATTAGATAAAAAAGAAATATACACACCCAAAGGTATGTGTAGTGTGTGAGAAAATTATCCTAGTAGGATACCACCAAGTTTACATAAGTAGTCTTAATAAAAAACCAATTATTCTCATTTAAATAAATACAAGGAATGAAATATAGCTATAGAAAATTTCAATAAAACATGTAAATCCTCCCTTTTAGAGTATTTTATAATAATTAAATAAGGAAAATATTTTCAAATCATTTATTTTAAACCATTACTCAAAGAATTTATAAATATACCACTTTTCAAAAGGAGTTCCATGTAAATTGGTCCTAGGGTATTTCGGGTCCCAGTTATCTAGAATAATCACACTGAAATTATCAAATGAATAAGTTCACACAAATCCATATAACATGGGTCTAGAAATGGTAGAATACCCCCCAATAATTTAATTCCCTATCATAACATAGTTTAGTTAGAGTTTTAATATAATTACATGATAGGTAGTTATAAACCATCCAAGAATTTCTGTCCCAATATATCCACCTACTAAGTACCCTTGATTCCCATATTCCATAGACCACACTTGTGGGATTTAAATTTCAAAAATATCCCACACTTGGAGGATTTAATTTTCATGGTTCAAATAAGTTCAAGGTCATAATACACATCAATAATCAAACTTCTCAATTTCATAATAAAACACACTTTGAAATCCATTTCCATTTTCAATACAAAAGGAGAAATCAATTTTATAGGATAATCCCAAATTTTCACATTTTGAGAATCATAAATTATTCCTCTGAAAAATTTATAAAAAAATAATTTAAAATGATCAATCAAACATGGTTTATAAACAAAATATTTTCAGGAAATCACCCACCTCAAAAACTTGGTATATCTAATAAATAAATAGGATCCACACACCAAGAGGAATGAAGGATCTTAAAAAAATCAGATCCCTAAACCATGAAAAACATATCAAGAAATCAATATTAAAAAAACTCTAGATAATATAGATAATATAAACCAATTACCAAGATAATTCTCAAATAATTGCACAAAGATCTAGGTAGATCTGGTCTCTAATTTCCTCTCTCATAATGGATCTATAAAAACCATTAAATCATGAAAAAACCCATATATCCATCCATAAAATCCTATATCGATGGTTCACTTAAATAAAAAAAGAGAGGATATATAAAAATATAATGAATAATGGACTCTTACCTTGAGTTTACTTGATCCAACACCACAAGATCCTTCAAATTTCTCTTTGAAAGTGTTGGGATCCCCAAAATCTCCAAGTGGAACCCCTAGAGTCAAGAGAAAAGAAAATAAGAAGAATAACGAGATCAAATAAATATGTTTTAGGTTTAAAAAAAATTAAATTTATTAATTCTTGTCACATGGTTTAGCCACATTATTTGACAAATTATGTGTCTGTTTCTATCTATGAAAGATAACTGCACGGTTTGGTCATATGGTTTATCTGACCATGTTCCAACCATGTGATACTCCATTAACCCAAACCACCACAAGTTTCACTATTTACAAATAATTATGTATGGTTTCTATTAACTATGTTCCAACCATGCACATACGCAGAAACCTCCAAAAACTCCCAAAAATCACCCAGAACAACCTGAGAATGGTTTAAAACAAAATATTTTCAAAAAAAAAATCTATATACCTATAAGTGACATAGGTATGTAACATACTGTGTAAATAAATCAACAACCACATCAAACTCCCCCATGATAATATCCACAACACCATCCCATCACTCCTACAATATCCACAAAACTATCAATTTCCATGCAAAAATCCATGACACTGGCCCAATAATCATGAAAAATATCATAATCTACCGTTGAAACCAATCCAAAACTTATCATCACAACCAAACACTATAAATAACTAATATTATTCTAAAAAAGATAATAATAACCCCAAAAACAACAACAAATAATGGAAACATAGTAGTAATTCACATGCAAAATTCATTTCTTAGTTATTCATCCTTGATAGTTTTAAATTTCATGAATAAAAATCAATTTAAAAAATTTAAATTACAACATAAATAATTCATTACCATATTTATGTGAAAAACCTTTTATGTAAGGTAATATAAAATTCTAATCAGTATCAAACAAGGATAACACAATAGAGAATATCAATAAAAAACAATGATACATAAGCAATAAAAGGGAATATAGTAAAACTCATGAGAATCAAACCTTCATACCATCAAATTTATAAATATGGTTCATTATAATATTAGGTCAATTATAAACATCCAAATAATGAAAATAATTTCATGATAGTTCAATAATTTCACAATAAAATAAAGGATAAGTCTTGAATCCCCTACCTCAAATAATGCTTCAAATATAGAAATGCAAGATCTAGGGGAGAAATGTGATCATGAATCCAAGAAATCCCAAGGAAAACCTCAAAAACATATTACAAAATAACCTTTATCAATTACTCGACACAATATCAATAAATCTAAAGGATCATCATTTCCATGGCCTCCCTAAAAATAAGGAATGAGAAATATCTTAGGAAAAGATAAGATGATCACACTTTGGATTTCAAGTAGATTTATCTCTAGAATCCAAGGCCCAAAATCCACAAAAAGGATTATGAAAGTTCCCCAAAGATGAGATATGGAACACTTAGAGTTTTAGAGAGGTCAAAGGTTTTGGAATAAATCTTATTGGTAACTAAAATTTATAATCATTATGGAAAAATAAGGAATCATATTGTGAAAAGGATTATCACATTGGAATAAGGACCAATCCTAAGATCCACTATGTTATCTGCTTAAAAATAGGGATGTTCAACAACTTTGAATTGACATAATAACAAAATTCATGGAACAACAATAAAAACCACAGTTCAGCTGACCTCGAACATGCAGAACCAAGGGACTAACCCCCATGGTCAATAGGGTGCAGTGCCCTTCTCCAAGATAGAAAATCCCTTAGCTAGAAAATATTCACACTGTAACCATCTTCAACAAACCATAATGTAATTCCATCATCTAAATAAATATATTCTCAAAACTCATAAACTCAACACCACATTTCAACATGATCCTCAAACAACAATTTCTCCCATCATTGAACAATGATCCTAACCACAATTGCTCCTCTTCCTCCAGCTATATGACCACTCTGTGACACCCATGTTCATGTAATGATCTATTTTTTAAACTAAAAAGTTAACTAAAATACACTTTATCTCCATAAAAACCTCCTCTAATCTTGTCCCAACACCGATAACATGGAAAATATTTAGATAAATACCTTTGAATCATTTAATGTTTGTTGTACCCATATTTCATTATAAAATAAAACATAATAGATTTATTAGAAATATTCCTGTTAACTACATTACTATTTAGGTAGAGTGAAAATATAGACTAATATTTATAGTCATTTTTAATAATTTAAAAACTAACATCATTGCACCCCCATGAAATGATCTCTTCCTTATCTCTAAAGAGAAATAATACAGTATTATAATTTTTAAGTACATAAATATATTCTTAAATATTGGTCCCAAATAAGTTTTATACCCTAATAGGGGGGTGAATCAAGTATTATAAATTATTTAAATAACTGTTATAAATGATCTTGTCCCAGTTTTAATTGGAACGCTTATCTCATCCTCATAATTGATTTGAAGTAATAAAATAGTAAAATAGATGCATATAATTTTTTTAATTGGTTAACCCAAACTAGGATAATGCAAAGAGAATAAAATGGTGATGTGCCAATGAACCTAAAACATTAGGATCACTACTTTTTATTTTAAAATAAATATTGGTCACTATAAACCTATGGGTTTACAACCTTAACCAAATAAATAAATAATGAATTGTTACTCATACAAGATGGAATGCACTAATCCACTTGTAACCTCTTTTATTATTATATTAATAGAAAGTAAAAAAAGCACTTTTGATTTGGTGTCATAATCAGCACAGCTTCTACAAACTTCTAGTGAGATACCTCCTATAACACCTTCTTCTTCTTTACTGACTTTATAGTTCATGAATTTGAATTCTCTTTTAGTTCTAAAAATAATTATCTCCAATATATGTATCACCTATATTTCTCTAGTTCTTTAAATTTAAAAGGTGTATCTCATCTTTCATCCATAAGACAGTCTCCATGATCTCTTTTATATCTTATTTCCTTATATTTTCAATATGTTATTCACTAAATATCCATATGATAAATATTTATACATTTGAATATGGGAATTATAACTTCATTAGAGTGAATTTATCCATCATTTAATGCAAACCAAATCTCCTCATTTTATGGAAACAATTATCTCTACAATCTTCAGTCGAATCCCATATTTTAATTCCAACCATACTTTCTATTGAAACCTGTACATTACAACTTCCCTATTCATGCAATGTTTTCTAGTCAAGAACATATCCACTAAATCCAAACCAAACTTTAATATAATTTTTTTAATAATGATTAAATAATACCCTTTAATTTTGGAATGATTTTATTCACTTGCAGTGGTCAAATCATTAATCACATTTTAATGACTAATAAAATATTTTGTAAACATATACAGGGTGACCTTCTCAAAAATGACTAAATTAATAACCCTTAAATTTTATTAGTTCTAGGAATATGAAACTTATGAAATAAAGGAATTAACCTTATTAAATATCCAACAACCCATATATATTTTCCATTTTCCACATAATGACCCTTATGGAAACTTGAAATGAAATTTACAAACTTTCTAATAACCCTTATGATTTTCCATTTTCCATAGAATATTCCCTATGTAATATACCGATTAATATTATGTGTTCATGAATCAATATTATATAATTTTCAATGAAACTTATGAAATTTGAAAATGACACTTATGCGGCTAGGAATGACTCTTATAGAATTTCTAATGAACCTTATAGAAATTTGAAATTTACTCTTACATGGTCAAGAATGACACATAAAAAAATTTCAATGACCCTTAAGGAATTTTAAAATGACTTTTATATGATCTTTGATGAATCTTAAAAAGTACTTCCTTTTCTATTTTTCATTATCAATTCCATAAGACCCTTATGGTTTGGACTTAGATAGATTTTCATGAACCTACTCAAAACCATACTATCCCAAATTGCACTAGAATACACCCAATACAGCTCTATGATTTATTCAATGTGATTCTCATGAATTTGTAAGATTTTTTAGAATTTCCTTAAACAGTATTGTTATCCCAGAAATCATTTCATGGGTATTTTTTCCAATAATATTTCCCTTTGGGTTTTTTGACAATTCCAAAATAGATTCAACACCTAGTCTCTTGTAAACTCTATAACCAAGATGATTTGAACTGTACCACTATCTAAACCTCATTATTTTATATAATTAATCACCCAATCACTAATAATAAACTATAATCCCACATGATTCAAGATATTCATTATGAAACAAGATTTAAATGAAAATATATTCATTAAAACACTTATTTGAACTCCATGCTCTTTAAAAATACTTTATAAAGTTTCTACCCTTATTAATTAGTTAAATAATCTCCCCCACTTCAAAACACTAGTATATGATTTCTCCCCCTTTGAAAATATAAAATATCCATATTCATTTCAATAAAACTTCTCCCAAGTAACTTAACTTGTGAACTAATTTTCCCCTTTATCAGTGATTAATTCTCTAAATGTTTAAAAAATATGGTAATAAATCCAGACATTTAATTCAAGTGGGTAATCATACCTTGTTATAGCTAGAAAATCACATGGGGTGGAAGGGTTCCCTTATCCAACCCATATAATTAGAGGGATTTATTTATACTCTAAGAGACAACTAATTCCTTTCAAAATATGATTTGGGTAGTTCCTTTGTCATAATATTCATAACTTGATTTTTTTACACATACTCCAACTTCACAAGCCCTTGATCAACCTTTTACTTGATGAAGTGGTACTTTATCTCAATGTTATTTTTCCTTGAATGATGTATTTTATTTTTTATAATATTAATATCACTTGATTTATCACATATGATAGAAATAGTAGATTTAAAATCAACTCCAATAACCTCAATATATTGTTTCATCTATTGTAATTGAGAACATTATTCAGTAGCCACAATGTATTAATCATTTTTAGTGATAATAGAACTATAGTTTTTCTTCTTACTCAACTAGTAAATGAAATATCCACCAAGATATAATGCACCACTCAGTATCGACTTGTTATAATCCTATGAAACTAAACAATCTACATCTGCGAAACCCAATAACTCCTGTTGTGATGTTTTGTGATAAAATATCTTAAAATAAACCATATTATTGATTTATTAAAGTATATTATTCACCAATATCATGTATAATTCCTTGGTATATATTTGGTACCATGAATCTTAGAATGTGGAAAAAATATCAGTTCATGTTACTGTCAAGTACAATAGGCTTTCAATCATTTATTTACACTTTGTGATATTGGCATCATTACCTATATCCTCTCTTGATAATTTAACTCAATTATCCAATGTATTTTTCATTAGTTTTTAATATTCCATTATAAATATTTTGATAATTTATTTGGAATATTTTTATTGGGAAATATATGTATTATCCCTTCCTAGAGTTACCTATAATCCAAGTAAAAAATGTTAACTCTCCAATCATGGACAACTCAAATTCCCACTTAATAAATTTGGAAAATATCTTTCATTATGTTTCATCTCATCCTCCAAAATTTAAGTCATCCACATATATTATCACCAGCATATTTTGACCATTTTATTTCTTGGGGTATAGGTTTTTATAAAATCCTCCTCATTGGAATCTAATCTTCTCACGTATTGATCAATCCTAGAGTACTAATCTATTATTTCTTACTTTAAACCATAAAATGAATTCATCAACCAATAAACATTGCATCTATATTCATATATAATAAATAAATTTTGTTTTTTAATTATACACTTCCTCCTCAAGGATAAAATTAAGAAATAATGATTTGGCATCCATTTGGTAAACTATTAAACCCCTCCAAACTGACAGTTACAAGAAGATTTTAATGGGTTACAACCAGGACAAAATGGGAAATATATTATCAACATCACTTAATTTAATTTTATAATATAACTTAAACACTATATTTGATTAGTTATGAGTCACTTTTCCATCTTCATTAATTTTGTTTTGGAATATACACTTAATTCTGATGAAATTTTTATCTTCCAACCTTGGAACAATTTCCCACATTTGTTTATTTTCATTTTGGTCAAGTTATGAATGTATTTATTCAACCCAATTAATATCATGGGAATACTGTTTAAATATTTTAGTCTTAAATAGATATAAAATAAAAGGGGTTTTTTAATCCCTCATTCTTCATGTTTGCACCAGACTTTTTGAGTCACCAATAGTGCTTTTGTTATTGATTTAAACTCTTCTCTTTATCTTCTTTGTAGCTATTGAAACTTCTATATTTTCATCCTTATTAGTTTATAATTATGAGTATCCTATAACCCCAAGTTCTACCCCTAAGTTTCTCACTTCAGTATCATCTTCCTTATACATTTCATCATTGTTATGTTGCAAAATATTCTCATTTTTTGTAAAATACGCTTATTTTCCACTACTGCTACATCTTTGATTTCAGAAAATTTTCCCAAGCCTTTTATTGTATAATTTTTATACCTAGATTTTTTATTAATATAAAAGTAAAATAGATTCACCCCTATGATCTTAAAACTTTTTGTTCTTCTCTTTGTTGAGAATAATTCATTTACTTCTGAAGGCACAAAATTATTTTAGAGTTGGATTCTTGTAATACCACATATCAAAGGGTTCATTCTCTTAATTTGGACATAGAAAGTATGTATTTAAAATATAAATTTATTTAATAAATACCTCCTTAAAATAATTCTCTGATATGTTCTTTTTAATCTGTAATTTCAAAGTCATATTATTAATAATTCAGTTCCTTCTCTCAAAAACTCCATTTTGTTGAGGTGTTATTACAGATGAAACTTGTTGTTGTATCCCATGATTTTTGATATATTCTTCCACTTTACTATTAGAAAATTACATGAAATTGTCCTTTTGGAACTTTTGAATTTTTAGCTTGTGTATCTTCTTCACCAATGTCTGATAATGTGTAATTCATATGGATACTTAAGATTTGTGGGAGATTACAATCAACCATGTCATCCTATTTTAATAATTAATAAAAATAATATCAAATATTATCTCATCCATGTATTTGGGTAATATTGTACTATACACATAAATGTGTACCAATTCAAGAAACCTTTTCAAGTTTTTGTTTGTCTGCTTGTAAGTCTTCCAAATGATCTTCCCTTTTTTGAAAGTGTCACACACATGAGTGCACTCTCATGACATCTTTGGGACATCATGTGATCGTTAATTATTCACTAAATCATATAAGTATTTTTGGATGAAGTGTACATGAATTTTCCTCCACAATTAATTATCCTCCTTCTTTGATAGAAATTGCCTATATTCTATACCATCAATGGGAGAGATTCCCCTTTATGCACTTCCCTTGTATAAAAATTGTTACATATATTCCATTTATTATGCAAGTATTTTTGTTACACATAACCAAATTCATCGGGTAAAATAGTTGAATTAAACATAGTAAGTTATTACTAGGTCTTTAAACCAACAATACATCCAAAATCCTTAAGTCTTTCCTTCAAGTCATTTCTTTCCTGGACCCAATTATCTTCAACACTTCATCATTGCTAAAGCTAATGACACCATATTTGTTATATTTCATGCATGTTATGAGATCATTGTTTCCCATCATATGGGAAGTGAATACACTATGTAGAATCTATACTATGTATTGATTCATTTCATTCAAAATAATTTGAGTTATTTTTTCCTTCTCAACCTTCATTTTATTTATCCATGTTTTTTTTCCTTCCATTAGTGGTGAATTATATTGTTCCACCTCCAACACCATTGAATTAGATTCATATGGAAAGGTTATGAATTTATTATAAGTTTGTATCCCACCTGATGAATCTCCTAACTAGTCTGATCTTCTTCTCAAGGTATTCTTTCTTACATATCCTTGTACCCATGATAAAGAATTCATGTATTTGTGTTTGAAACTTTCATACAAAAAACAATATCCATTAAAAATATACCAAGTATAAGAAAATATGGTAATCTATTTTTTCTTAACTTGATCTCTAAAATGAATTTTACTATAAAACACATATATTGTGTGTACCCCAAAATTATATGAAAATAACACTAGATATATGGTGCATTATCATGTTTCTCACTACTCTAACTATAGATTTTTGAGTCTGATATAAGTTACTCAAAACAATATTATTTGTAGGAATAGGTAATTTCATTTTCACATCAACCTCCAATAGTTTTTACTTATTATCAAGACTCTAAATGGATTTACCTTTATCTTTGAGTTGATGCACTTTTAGGAAATTGATTGATTTTTCCATTTACTCTATGTGTGCCACTTTAGCTTCTTTGGTGGTTGATGCACTCAAACTTCCTGATTCCATGTCATGATTAAGAAAACTATCTTGAAAATTAATATTTTATCACATCTCCATGACTTTTATTTTGAGTTTCTCAATTATTTTGATATGATCTTTCACTTAGTCAATCATCCCATTAATAATTTGAGTATACTCTTTGATTATGATATTAAGCACAACTTCTTTTGAGTTTCCAATAATTCTATATTTAAGTTATTCAATATTAGTTTTCAACTAAAACTTATCTTCTTTGTTATACTATATATAATGTTTGGATTCATCAACCTCTCCATTTACATTCATCTCTTTGTACCTATAAACATAAAGTTCTTTATGAAAATATTTGTGTTCATCCTTTAGGTTGACTCTTCCATAAAATTCAGTACCTCCATCATAATTACCCCCCACTTATGGTTTTTATATGATAGCCACAAAAAATCATCATTGATTTCATTGAAATCCTCAACTTCCTTAACTTTTATTTCCTTCAATCTGAAATCATCTTGGTAGACATTTATTATTTTTGAAGAATTTATATTGTAGTCTTCTCTTACTTGTCTCACCCATTAATGATTTATTTATGGGTTCTTACTATTTATCCATGAATCAATTTCCAATAAGGAAAGTGGTTCAAACATTAATTTGTTATATATAATTATCATATACATTTTGTATATAAATAAAAAGTCATATGGAATTTATCGTGGCTACAAGTGAGAATTTTTCTTTATAGTCATTCAGATAAATTTGTTTATAACATTTCACCACCAAGATATGTTTATAGTTAAACACTTTACCATCAATGTCAGTTTTATTTTAGAAAACCCACTTACACCACATGGGATGTTCCCCTTCAGATCGATCAACCAAGTTCCAAACATGATTTCTTTACATGGTTCCCATTTCAAATTACATGTGCTCTAATAATTTCTCAAAATAATGACTCTATATAACCTCTCAATAGGAATACAGTTCATATTTTATGAGTTCAAATTCATCATAATTCACCATAGGTAATATGTATCTCATGGTATATTTGACACAAACTATCCCCAATGATACCCCTACTTGTATCGATAATTATAACAAGAGTTACACCCCAATACCACCTTCAATAGTACAAGGTTTGACAAATAGTGTTAATAATTTTCAACAATTAGATGGAAGATTCTTCCCTATAAATAATAAAATTAAAGACTATAAAGGAAAATAGAAACCCCAAACCATGAAAAATAGAATAACCTAAATTCATGATTCATTAATCTGATAGATGAATGAATGTTATAAAACATCACAAAATGTAAATAAAACAAACAAATATAAAAAAAATTGTGAAACCATAGAATTTTGAATTTAAAAATTACCTTATAAAACCATTATACATAAACGGTATATGAAAATGTTCACTAACCCCAAACGATGGTGAAAAAAACATGATAATAAGCTAATGTTAAATAGATACTCTCCCATCTTGGTTAGATAATCCTATATTTAAAATTGGGGGTGATTATATCCATATATTTAGTAGTTCATCCCTAATGATGAACAACCAAGTTAATATCTTTCATGTATAAAAATCAAAGTCATAAAATCATAATAGATAATCATGAATACTCCACCCAATACCACTCAGGTGTAATCCATTCCAAACATCATCTAATAAAACTATCTCACACTCAATACTCCTAAAATACCCCCTTTGAGTCTAACTAATACATAAAAATTACACATCATATTTTAGAGAAATTAAATTATTCGATATCCAAGATTAGTATAAGAATAAATATCTAAATAAATAATTATTTATACTATGACACATTCCATTGAAATATAGAAATGAATTATACAAAATAACTTCCCCCAATTTGTACCTAGATCTCTATAGATTAACATTCTACCACTAACCCACTGTCATAACCACACCACATCCACCAAAACCACATCATATCTGAATCCATTACTAGAATAAATCCACCATATATCCAATTCATACCAACTAACATGGTCAAGTAAGAAATAAAAATGTGGTTATATAGTTATCTTTCTCACAACCTAGATGTTTGGACACACTTGAGAAAACTACCCATGGGGGTGGTAGCATAATAAAGGGTATTCCCATAATTAAAATAACATGAAATTGAAAAATAAAATAATAAATCATATAATTTCATTCCAATAATTATGTCACAAATATAAACTATATTTATACCATCCACATCACTAACACCATCCTCATATTACCTGTATCATTATAATACCATCTGTATCATTTAAATAAATAATAAAATTAATTTATTAAAAACACTTGAAAACCAAAAAACTTGTAATTTTATCATAATTTTACCCAACGGTAAAAAAATATCTTAAACTCACTGGTATCTTTAAAATTTACATCTGAGTTCATTTATAAGGTTAAAATGACCAGTTTTTTCCATGGATTTAAAATCACAATAATTCCCTTTAAATTTATGAACACTTATACTAAATTATTTTTGAGCTTTCTAATATATGCATATTACAAAAAAATCTTGAATAGAAAATATCTCATCCTTAAAATCTCAAAAAAAATTGGCACAAAAAATTCTGTAAAATATACACCTTCAAAAATATCAATTCATAATTCAAAGATGGTAACATAACAAATACGAATGATAATCTACTAAATCAATCCTATTTATTTTTTTATAAACACCGCCTCAACTTCAAACTATATCTAGCTAAAAAATGTAAATCAACTAAAAAATAGGATACTTCACACTGATCTAGTACTCCCACTCTCATGTGCTCTATACCTCATGGCCTCCACCACACTAAAATAAAAAGAATCATCTACCCCTTTAGTACCTACCCCTAATGATCCTAGATATATATGGGTTTCTCTATTAATGCATTATCCCTCTCTAAATCCAACTCATTCCATGCCAATAATTGAGAAGGATCGTGCATATACCTCTATAATTGGAACAAGAAATGCATCATGCACCAGATCTAATTGAGATGATAGTTCTAAGAAGAAAGTCATCTCACCCACCTAATACAAGATCTCAAAGGGTCCCACGAACCCTAAAATACTCTATATTTATTCCCAAACCTATAATTTATCATTCACATAGAGAAATTTAGACTAATATGATTTTGGTTCATCCCAAAAAATGCCACGTGAGTCTGAAATGGAATTTTATGGTGTTAGTGGAACAACCTTTATGTTAAACACATATCCACATCCCTTTAAGGAGGTTTCTAATAGGGTTTAATCATGAAACTAGAAATAGCCAATTGCTCTATATCCATGAGGGGCCTATTTTACAAAGTTAGGAACTCATTGGGAAGTTTGGACAATGAAACTTAAGAACTCACAATGGATGAGAGGATGGGAGGTCAAGCACATCACACACCTTTTAGAGAATTATTTCCTACTTTGTGACTCTATTATAGATTTAAGATATTTTTGTGAATCCTTCATTAATTCCCAAGTATGACATGGGTCACCCTTGAATTAAGAATCAATTATTAGCATGTATAGAATTTAGAATCATTTGTATGTATAGAAGGTTCTTTATCAATGGAGATATTTGTATGTATCTAAGGTTATCCATCAATGGTATCCTTTTATGTACTAATTAGATATTCTTTTTTGGTCTTATTATGATGCTGGTTTTGAGCCACATAGTGAGGAGATCTGGAGTGAATCATCATCTAGGGATATGGGAGTTGTTTTGATGTCAGGATCGAACTCATATGATGGGATTCCCACATATCCTTGAGAAAGAAATCAAAACCCACTTAGTTTTCTTCCACTTAAGGGGAACATAATACCTTTTAAGTTCATGTTAATAAGGACCAAACCATGAAGTATAACATCAACCATTAATGAATTTAGGAGAAAGGTTCCTAGTCAAATTTTGGTGTGGGAATTATGTTGAAGTGGCCCAGGGAACCTATAAAGGATATGGATTCTTAGATTTAATAGGAATCTACTATTAATGAGGTCCAGATAGAATTAGCACTAATTTGGGGTGTTGTGTTTGAACCTTAGGGAGGCTTCCTATGTATCCCATTTGGATAGGAATCAAATACTTTGTAGTTTTTTCTAAGGAACTGTGCCTATAGAGGTCCACTAAATGTTTGTCTCACAAGGTAGTATGACCCATTGAGAGGATTAAGTTGGGGCTTACTCCTAAGGAGGACAAAATTATGTATGATTATGGTTTTTTTGGGGATTATTCCTAAGGATAATTCCCTAGAGAATGATTATATTGATCTAGTTAGGGAATAAACCAAATAGGAGGCCCATAGGTTTAGTTAGGTATTACACTTGGAAATATGCCCAAATGTTGAGGATCTTGCAGATTTCAGGATAATTTCCCACCTCTATGCCCACATGAGAAATTCTCAGTGTGAGAAAAAATAAGAAGAGATAGATTTGGAAGACCATAAATATGCTTTTTCCATAGATGGATGAGGCCAAACCCCAAAGGGAGAGGGATATAGAGGAAGTTATGGAACCTCCCTCCTATCATTTCACCCTAGAACTAAAGGGAGAGAAAAAGGTGTTTGAAGTGACCATATCCCCTCTTATTTTGGTATCCAGGATAGTCATGTCAGACTACCCATCTGGATATAGGCCATGGGTATGGATGATGAAGTAATGAAGTTGGAGAGGTCCTCCAAGAAATTCTAGGGGCTTAAACTAAGAGGTATTCCCTTGTTTTTTATGGGGATTACACCAAATAGGAGGCCCTTTAGGTTTACCCTAGCATAGGTGTTAGTTGATGAGGTTTTAGCAGTTATTTAGGTGTGAATTGACTCAAGGTATTTGAGGAATCCAAGAGTAGAATATAAACTCATAACATGGGAAAGGAACCAAGATGAGTATTTCGACTCAAGGAATTTTAGGGAGTGTGGATGAGTATCTCAAATCATGGTATTTTGGGGGAGGATGTTAAGGATAAATAAGGTAAAACCCAAAATTTCCTCGAGATGACCTGAAATTTTTGTGGTGCGACTCTCCATTTTTCATGGGGGTTAGTGAAAGTAGTGAAGGGACCATCTCGGAGGGTCATGAGCACAACCTGACACTGATCCCAAGTGGGTGTGGGGGTGCAGGGGTGTATCCCCTATGGTATAGATCAACAAGATCGCCTAGGTGGGTTTCCCACGTGGTTCACCTGGGTGTGGGTCCCCCAAGTAGGTCTGTTACACCCTAGTTTATATTTTATTCTTTTTTTATCTTCTTATTCTTGGTTCCTATCTTGAGTTTTGGGTCTTCCAAATTTAAATTTTGACTTTCAAACAATTTTTCCTCTATTGCACAGTTTAGGTGCACGGTTGAGGGGTAACTATGTAACCACATAAGGATGAGACTCTTTTCAGTTCATTTTTAACTTGCATGGTTTAAGTTTTATGGTTTCAGCGCAGTTTTATCAAAACCATGCAACTCCTAGGAGAAAATTTGTGGGTCCTTGGGCGTCTTTGGTCGAGGGCACATGACCTAAGCACAGTTAGACAAATCATTCAGAAGGTGTGCACATGGTTCTAATTTTTTTTGAAAAAACCAGGTCACATGGTTAGTGCATAGTTTCACAAACCATGTATAAAAATCATGTGGGTACCCAGTATGTCCAATAAGGTGTGCACAGTTGGCACATGGTTTTGAAACCCGTGTGGACTAATCGTGAACAGTGTCCAAGTGTCTTAAAAATGTGATTTTCCCTTTCTACCCCTCCCGTATTTTTACAAAAAAACACATTCTTTCTTCCCATTGGGTTCATAAAGTTCTAAGATGGATCCTACATTATTCTCTATGCCTCCCCTCCATTTACAAGGGTGGATTCAAGAGTTTTATTCAAGTTTTGGGTGTGATTGTCTAAGGTATTTTTCATCATCTATTCTTCCTCTTCCTTCTTCATCCATTTTCTTTTGAGTTCCTCTCCTCCCTTGGTCTCTTAGTTCAAGGGTTTATATTCCTTTGATTTTAAATAAGGGGTTTTTTGTTGTTAAGGTTTCACATGGTTGTTCTTGCTTCTTTGATCCTTTTTGGAGTTGATTCGGGTTGTCATCATTGAAGAACTATGATTTTGAGGTAGGATCCCTTTGCATTTGGCCTTTAAATTTAATAATACATTGATTTCTTGTTTTCACCCCTTCTTTGCATATTAATTAGTGATATATTATTTTTATAATAAATGTTTGATGTGAAATTAGGTTATTTCCTATTGGTTTTAATTGTAATAAATTATTTGATCATGTTTTTCATGCCAAGTGTATGATGAAATTACTAGTTGGATCTTGTAAACATGTTTTTTGATCAAAAATAGTGTTTTTGATCTCTTAAAAGGGGTTTTAAGTGGATTTTTCGTTTTGTAAGTGGTGTGTGTTTGATTCTTCAAGAAATTATTTGCCTTTGAAAGGGTGTGTGAGGCCCGGTAGTCACTTTTGAAAAATGGTTTCATTGGAAAACCCTCCTTGGAATGAGTCTCTTTCCTTGTTTGTTGACATGCGGAGGGAGTGTCCTCATCTTCAGAATTTCCTCACATATTGATGGTTTGAAGGAAAAAAATAATATTCCATAGAGTGGTTGAGGTGGTGTTGGTTTGTGATGTCTTGTATGTGTGGTTTATTTCTTAGATTTATTAGGCACACCCCATTATGAACACGACATGGGAACTTGACATAGATATGAGGAATTCTAATAACGCTTGTTGCATTAGTTTAGGATTCTACTCTAGATAGTGGCCCTTTGTAGGACCTTTCTATTCTTTGGGATTATGCCCCTCGGTTAGGCTAGTAAGTGTAGGAATGAGTGTTCAGTCTAGTTGATGCAATTGGGTTAGGTGCGCCTATGGGATGAATCAAGTTTTATTGTGTTCTAGATTTTCCTCTAGGTTAATAGGTATTCCTATGTTCTCTTTTGACACCTAATTATCTGTGGAGAATAGTCCAGGTGTTTTTCTAGGTATGTTCAGCGACATATCATTAGTCATTTCCCTCATCATGTAGTCATGGTCTCTACTTCCTTGTGTGGTGAACCTATTGAGAAAGAAAAAAGAATGTTTGTTTTTTCTAAAAAAGGTTTCATGGAAAATGTTTTGAATGGATGTTTTACACCCCCTTCTCTCTTTTTATGAAGAATGAACATCTCCCATCCTGGTTTCTTTTCTTATCCATAAAAGTTAAATCCTATTCTTTAGAAAATAATTTTTCTTTAAATTATGATGGAAATGGATTGTGATTTGTTTCAAAAAAATGAAATGTGTGAAGAACCTATGTTTATATACATACTGTATTTCAAACCTAAAATTGATGATTTTTTGTTTAAAAGAAATGCATTGGAAATAGATTTTTGGAGAACACCTACTAAGTTTTAATAATCACCCATACATCACTCTCTTGTTTTTAGCTTCTGGTGTAGGTTCCTTCTTAGTATCGATTGCCATGGGAGATATTGGTTTTTGGCTTCGGAGAGTGACCCTCGGGGTAACATGGATGATTAGTTGTCTTCATGTTGGATTTGGGTTTATTGTTCATATTTTTTTATTTTTAGTTTATTTATATATTTTTCTCATTTATCCTATTTATTTATATTTGGTTTTCTCTATTTAATTTTGTTTCTTTTTTTTATTTTTACTAGGTGAAATCATTACCATTGGTTCATATTGATTCCCTTAGCACTTGTCTCCATCTCGGGAGGATCAGGAATGTCTCTCGAGCCTTGTCAGTAGTCATCTTGGGAGGCCAATTCGGGGTCGACCTGGGGTGGTTCGTGATAGGGTCTCTATCACAAACCAAACCAGGATTTCATCCAACCCAAAACCCAACCCATTCTGTGACATGGCCCAAAGGGCATTCCTGATCCTCATGAGCAGGAAACTAGTGTCGAGCATCAAAACATACAAGTGGAAATTATTTAAGACCAAAATAAACAACTAGTATCAACAAAATAGCTGGAGAATAATACAACAATAACTAATCATAAATAAATAAACAGTTGATATAGATACAATATACAACTGAACAAGTAGAAACTAAAAACAAAACCATGCTACCACAATCTCCGTGTAACCTCAAGGTCACCACCATCCTCTAATAACCCACTCCCTTAACGAGCACATGAAACAAAGGACCTGAAAAAGAGGAAGAACCTTCAAAATATTTTTTTTCTACCGACACTAAATGGTACAAGTAGGGTATGAGCTAACAACTTAGCAGGAAACCACCAAAGATTCTAAGTGTTTCCTTTCCCAAAACAAACCATTAACACTAGTTTGAACTATAATTACAAAAATAATCTTTTCACATTTTATTAAACAAACATATCTTTTATGTTTTAAAATCCAACACACACCACCTACCATTTTCAAATCATATTACCATTTTATAAATAAAACCCAAACCAAATAATACTAGGTATATGCTGAAAATAAATAAGAAGAAAGATACAAACAAGCAGATATAGAAGTAACCATGGGCTTTACTAAACATCCCTATAAGACCCATGTATGCACTCAATTTATAACCAACCACTAGTAGATGGTGAATCCCCTATGTCTATAATGAACTGGCTCCCCTCAACTGACCAATCCAATGGCACAACCCCCCTACCCTAACAAAAAATCTTGGAGGGTACCAACACGTCTAATCGGGGCTGGTAAGAAATGTCACACAATACTCTAAAATATTCATAGGAACACATGGTGGTAAAAATATTGTGTAAGTAGGAGGCCAACACACGTGTGACTCATCTTACCTTCCATCACTGCACTTTCTTACCCCAAACACGGATACCACTATACGATGACCCATAATGGGAAATCCCTTCTATAGAGGTTCCCCATATATATATGTATATATATATCATACATCATTAAGGTACCAACCAAGCCTTCACATCATGTAGTATTCAAACCATCTCACAAAACACTTTGAATCTCCAATCAGGCGCTCACGTTTACTAAACCACATTCCTTTCAAAAAATTAACACCAACATCACTTTTGAGTTTGAAGTTCCAAACAGGCCCTTAATATCAACATAACTAAATGAATTTAACAAAAACATTATAAAAATACCAATTTTATGTTTAAAATGCAAAACTGGGCCTTAAGTTCCAAACACACACACCCAAGCACTTCACAACTACCAAACAGGCCTTTTCCCTTTTTAAAGACACATTGAAACACGTTTCAAGTCCAAATGGTCCAAACCTTGAGGAACATGTTTAAAACCATGTTTTCCAAAACAATTGAAGAAATACTTTACCATTTTAAAGGAAATGATACCATTTAAAGAAAAAGGGAAGGAATAATAAATAAGAATCCTTTAAGGATAAGGATTCAGAGTGCCATCTTCATTTGAATGCACATCTATGTGGGCACCAAGTGCACCCATGGATGTGTCAACATATAATGTAACACTCTGAAGTCTAATAGAACACTTAAAAACCATATTTATAAAATCACTATTTCTTTCAAACCAATCCCACAACTTGAATTCTTTAAAGAACACAAAAAATCCCTTTAGAAACCATAAAACTCATTCCAAGACATTTCAACACAATCATCAAGATATCATATTACCAAATAAGACACATCAAACCAAACTCAAAATAAAAATAAATACCAACATAACATAGTTAAGTCTAATCATTTCGTAAAAACCTCAAATCTCACTTTACAAGAATAATGTTGTTTCAACAAACACCCTAGGTTCTATAAACCTAGGAATTGCATAAAAATATCTTCGAAAACCTATTTTTAGTAAAATTTACCAACACAAAATCACCATTTAAATCTATACATAGGTATTATAGAGGTGATAATCACAATTAGAAATTAATTGAAAGAATACAAGTGTCCATGGATTGTATTGAAAGGGAAAAAATTGGGAACACCTTCCTTGACGGTGTGAAAATGGAATAGAACTTCAATGGAAGGGAGAACCGAGCCCCAAAGATGATCTTCACACCCTAAACATCAAGAAAATAAAACCAAACATAAACCCTATCCATTAGGGTTTGTACATGGGAAGAAACCCCAAAAACCTAGAAATGGAGAGAGGGAAGAGATGGGAAGGTAAAAGGGAAAGGGCTGATGAAGAATCAATAATATTTGGTGATAAATTGCCCAATAAGTGGCCTAAAATAATAGAGAACGAAGGGGGGAACCCTATGGTCGATAGCGAATGGATATGGATTCAAATGGGAGGTGGAATCACCCAAATCGGACTTCTACTTTAAATGTTATTAATCCCATAATGGGATTCACGGTTTTGCTACGTGGTTTTGAAACAGTGCACAAACCATGTGAATTCTACTAGAAAAATATACAAGTTTGCAGGCTTAAGTTTCACAGTTTGGGAAACCCATTCTCAAACCTTGAGACCCCAAAAATTGGTCAAACCCCTCAAATGACACCCCAAACACTAGGGAATACCCACACAATGATCCTTGAATGATTTAAACACAATATAGTGACACTGTGGGTATCAAAAACTCTCCACCGTGGTTGGGGTGTGATAATTCTCCCCACCATAAACACTTTTCCCCCATAAATTCACCAAGTCAAAAGAAATATAAAACTCGAGTTCATGCCCAATCACAACCAAAGAAAATATAAACCTCAGGGTGACCTTTCACTCTACATGTCACACCCAAATGATCAAGAAGAAACCACAGCACAAAAATTAGGGGAGAACATGAGAGGTTTCTTCCCACCATAAGACATCAACTATCATGGAAACATCAGAATCCAAACAACACCCTCACTACCATTAGGAACTTGGGAACTCCCAACACAAACACATCCAACTTCCTTATCATGAGATAAACAACACCCGTACTAGAGCATGAAATTTCTACCATAGGTTGAATCCCCAACACTAGGGAAATCTCATGAAAATAACTAAAACTAAAACCAAAAACACCATCCATTAATTCCAAAAAACATAAAAATCTCCAAATGAGTACAATTAAAACTGAAACCAACCCACACAAGGGTCAATCACACTTAATGAAAAATGAACGATTCTTGAATCCATGTTCATATGAACACAATTACTCAGATTACGACAAAAAAAGTCCATCAAAACCTTACAAAAAATGATAAACTTACATAAATAGAAAAAACTACAACAAGTAAACTTCAACACTTTCATCCCAACATGGCGAAAACCTGGATCAAGGTTTCACAAACTCCTGAAAATCCCTGACTATTCACGAGCTTCACTCTGAGACCTATGACTGGAGCTCTAAAGGATGAAGAATCTCTTGCCTCACAGTCAGGTACTAGAATCCCCTGATCAAAAATCATTCTTCAAGAAATTATTCCTACAGAACATCTACATATGACCCAAACGACCACAATGATGGAAGGCCTCTAGATGGATGCAAGAAGATGGCTTTGAATTCTCATACCATCTAAATTGATGGAACATAAAAGAATAGCCTGAAAAAGTGGAGGCTAGAACCAATAAAGAAGACTCCTTAGGGACATGTTCCTCTGGAATATGCTTCTCACTATATGGGGAAACTTTACAAACAAAAAGTGGCACCATATTTCCAATCGCCTATGCTCTGAAAACCAATTTGACTAGGAATGTTTCATCCACCAGCTTCTCAAAATGAAGGTACTTAGATGATAAGACCCTATTATTGTTGTGTTCTACAAATGCATTCACCATCTGCTGGCACTACTAGAAAACTAACCTATACCAACGGTTTGGAACCATTGGTATAGGCCTTTAAACCGTTGGTATAGGCTATACCAACGGTTTGGAGAACCGTAGACAAGTAATCTGTTGGGATAGGTCTATACCAACGGGTTTTGGAAAATCGTTGGTATATACCTATACCAATGGTTTTGAAAACCGTTGGTATAAGTAATATGAAAATTTATACCAACGGTTCCTTAAAACCGTTGGTATATGTATTTCCAAAAAAAACATTCGCTGGGATTTGATCCCAGGACCTCCGGTTTATCATTGAACGACCTAACCACTAACCTAACATGACTTTTGTAAACATAATTTCATAAATATATATATTTATTATCATAATTATTTTAAATTTTGATTTATAGAATTTTCTGGTTAAGAGGATCCGATAAAAAATCAAAGGACCTATACCAACGGTTGTCAAAACCGTTGGTATAGACCTATACCAATGGTTTTGACAATCGTTGGTATAGGTCCCTGGAATCTTGGATGGGATGTTGAAATATTGGGGACCTTTCCCAACGGTTTGGCCAAACCGTTGGGAAAAGTGGCCACAAATTGGACCTTTCCCAACGGTTTGGCCAAACCGTTGGAAAAAGTGGCCACAAATTGGACCTTTCCCAATGGTTTGGCCAAACTGTTGGGAAAGGGTAGGCTTTCCCAATGGTTTGGACAAAACCGTTGGGCAAAGTGGCCACAAATTGGACCTTTCCCAACGGTTTTTCCAAACCCTTGGGAAAAGTGGCCACAAAGTGGACTTTTCCCAACGGTTTTGGTAAACCATTGTGAAAAGTGGCCACAAAGTGGGCTTTCCCAATGGTTTGGCCAAACCGTTGGGAAAGGGGGTATAGAAGTGTTGGGAAAGGTCACATTTCCAGTAGTGTGGCCATGTTGAATACACATGAGCCCTTCCCTTCTTTTCATCTTCACCTCCTCGGGTATGAACTATTGGACAAATACAGATTCAAACACTTCCCGCATCATCCCAACTTGCATTGATGGTAGAGAAAACATCTCCCGTTTTTTCAAATGTGGACCTTCAAAAAACCCCAGAACAGCACGAAATCTAACAACCATAGGATTTCCCAATGATCTGAAGACACGATCTACCTCTTCAAGTAGCACAACTATTTATAACAGACCTCGATCATCACGAAAAATAGGCAAGGAATGATAAGAATAAAAAACTATGCATGAATCATTGAAAATTTTGGGACCTTTCTAGGTGTAATATTCTAAACAACATAAAGGAAACTAATTCAAAACCAAAATTAACTTAAATCACAATCCAAAGTAACACCTCGAGCCAAAACAATTGTCTCACAAACCAAACACATAAAACACAATTGAAAATCACCTTTCCAAAAACCTCCATTTCACTTAAATTTCAAAACTACCTTCTTCAAAGGACACTTTCCAAATACCAAAACCCACTTTTCACAAAACAAAACCCACATTATAAAACAAAAACCAATTTCAAAAATCATTTTCCTCCTTCGAAATCAATTTAGAAAAACAAGGACAAGCCATTGATTTCAAACACACACCCATGAAATCCCCTGAACCATCAAATATATGTCTATCCATTTCCATTCACAAGTTCCAACATGCACTTTTTACACATACCCACACATATGAAAACTTTCATAAGGAGTAAAAAGGGTCACACATTTTATCCCATCATTAAATCCAAGCATTCACTAAATTTCAACTGAAATTTTTTTCATTTAAAACCCTTTTTTTCCAATCTGAAAACCATTGAAATATATCATTTTCATTTTCAAAAACCATTTTTATTTTCAAAAACACACTTGCACTAACCAAACCCGGATGATACTCAACTTACACTAAACTACCGAAATGAGGAACTAGTATTAATGCTTAACCCATCAACATGGTAGTGGCCATTCCCTAAGTAAGAATCAACAAATAGGAGGTTCTTGAACCATGTACTTAGACTCCACATGGGTTACTACTCTATGTGGGATCATGATATAACATCGGCTCACCTCCATTGTCATCCCTTAATCCAAAACAAATACAAAAGACTCAACCATGGACAACCCTTGAAAACTTAAGGATTATTACAAGAAAGGGTTCATGACACCCTTCCCATACCTTCCTCCTGAGTCCTGAAAGTCCTAATCTCCAATCTACCAGACTCCCAAAATAATAAGGTTCTGCTCTGATATCATTTTGTCATGAAACAACTCAATATGTCATCTAACCCAACACTTGACCTGGTTCGTGACATGGCCCGAAGGGAATTCCTGATCCCCATGGACTGGAAACTAGTGTCGGGCATCAAAACATACAACTGGGAATGATTTAATCCCAAAATAAACAACTAGGATCAGAAAAATAATAGTAAAAGAAGACAATGATAACTGATCATAATTAAATAAATAGTTGATCCCGATACAAAATAAAACTAAACAAGCAGAAACTAAAAACAAAACTGAAAAAAAAACCATGAAACCATGATCTCTATGTGACCTCAAGGTCACCACCATCCTCTACTAATATACTACCTCAATGATAACATGAACCAATGACCTAAATAAGATGAAGAATCAACAAAATAGTTCGGGTTTACCAACACTGAATGGCACAAGTAGGGTGTGAGATAACAACTCAGTAGGAAACTACCAAAGATTCCAAGTGTTTCATTTCCCAGAACAAACCATTAACTCTAGTTTGAACTATAATTATAAAAATAAGATTTTCAAATTTTATTAAACAAACATACCTTTTACGTTTTAAAATCCAACACACGCCATCTTCCATTTTCAAATCACAATTCCGTTTTTTAAATAAAACTCAAACCAAATAATACAAGGGCTTTGTTGAAAATAAATAAGAATAAAGATACAAACAAGTAGATATAGAAGTAACCATGGGATTTACTAAACATCCCTAGAAGACACCTAGATAAAAATATTTTAGAACCACCCACCGGAATATGGTGAAGCCCCAAAGTCTATAACCAACTGGTCACCCTCAACTCACCAATCCAGTGGCATAGCCCCCTGTCCTGAAAAAAAATCTAGGAGGGTACCAACCCATATAATTAGGGATGGAAAGTATCATCATGTAATCCTCTAAAATAAACCTAGTAAGCTGTGGTGGTAATAATACTGTGTAAGTAGGAGGCCAACGCATGTGTGACTCATCCTACCTGTCATCACTTCACTTACCTACCCCAAACATGGAAGTCACTATATGATGACCCATAATGGGAAATACCTTCTATAGAGGTTCCCCATATATATATATATATATATCACACATCATTAAGATTCCAACCAGTCCATCACATCATGTAGATATCAAACCATTTCACAAAACACTATGAATCTCTAATTGGGCGCTCACGTTTACCAAACCACATTCCTTTAAAAAAATTAACACCAACATCACTTTTGAGTTTGAAGTTCCAAACAGTCCCTTAATATCAACATAACTAAATGAGTTTAAAAAATAATACAAATACCACTTTTATGTTTACAATGCTAAACAGGCCCTTAATTTCCAAACACACATGCCCAAACACTTCACAGCTACCAAACGGGCCTTTACCATTTTAAAAGACACAACAAAACACATTTCAAGGCCAAATGGGCCAAACCTTGAGGAACACATTTAAAACCATTTTTTACAAATCACTTGAAGAAATAATTTACTATTTGAAAGGAAATGAGACTTGTTTAAGAAAAAAGGAAGGAAGAAGAAACAAGAATCCTTTAAGTATAAGGATTCATAGTTCCATATTCATTTGAATTAACATCCATGTGTGCACCTAGTGTACCCATGGATGTTCCAAAATCCAGTGGAACACTATAAAATATAAGAGAAACTTAAAACCATATTTATGAAATCACTATTTATTTCAAACCAATCCCACAACTTACATTCTTTAAAGAACACAAGCAATCTCTTTAGAAACCATAAAAGACATTCCAAGACATTTCAACACAACCATCAAGCTATCATATTACCAAATCAGACACACAAAACCAAACTCAATATAGAAATAAATACCAAAACAAAATAGTTAAGGCTAATAATTTCTTAAAAACCTCCAATTTCACTTTATAAGAATAATAGAATTTCAACAAACACCCTGGTGCTATTAACCTAGGAATTGCACACAAATCTCTTTGAAAACCTATTATTAGTAAATTATACCAATAGGAAATCACTATTTAAAACTAACCATAGGTATTATAAATGTTCAAATCACATTTAGAAATTAATTGAAAGAATACAAGTGTGCATGGATTGTTCCAGAAAGGAAAAAATTGGAAACACCTTCCTTACCAGTGTACGAATTGAATAAAATTTCAAGGGAAGGGAGAACTGATCCCCATAGATGATCCGCACATCATAGACATCAAGAAAATTGAACCAAACATAAATCCTAGAAATTAGAGTTTGGATATGGGGATAAACCAAAAAAAACAACAAATAGAGAGAGGGAAGAGAGGAGAAGAGGAAATGGAAGGATTTGATGAATAATCACTAACCTTTGGTGAAAAATCACCTAATAAGTGGCCCAAAACAATAGAGAATGAAGGGGGGAACCCTATGGTCGATAAACAATAGATATGGATTCAAATGGGAGGTGGAATCACCCAAATAATACTTTGAAGTTAAATTTTATTAAGATCGTAATCGGCTGTATGGTTTTGCTACACAGTTTTGTAAACCATGTGAAAACCGTGAAAATGATACTGGAAAAAAATATAACTTTTCAGGCTTAGGTTTCATGGTTTTGGAAAACCTTTCTCAAACCGTGTGACCCAAAAAAAAATTCAAAAACCTCAAATGACACCCCAAACACTACATAAGACCCACCCAATGATCCTTGAATGATTTAAACACAGTATAGTGGCACCGTGGGTGTCACAAACTCTCCACCATGAAACTTTCTCTCAATACCATTCACTATAACCGTGAATATGGCTAGAAGAAAAAAACCACTAAAACACAAGGAATTATGTTGGACAATCAACCTGAACCTCAACCAAAAGATCCAAAATAAAGAAATAAATAAAAACAAATGAAAAATGTGGTTGGGGTGTGACGGTATCTCCCAGGTATGGGTCTACCAGGAAGTATCTCTCACAAGTATTATTTGGGCATATTGGAAGTACCTCACCCAGATAGTACTTGGGTGGTTTGGACAACCTCACCAGGGTCTGGGTCACCCAAGTGTGGGTCACCCAAGATTTGGGATTGGGACCTCTCTCTAGTGAGGTTGGGCCATGGTAGGTAACCTAGGTAGGGATGGACTAATTGGGTGAAGGAGTTGTATGGCCAGAACCCTCCCCTTGCTTCATCATCTGAGAGTTAGGTCATACTCCTAAAATTTTAGGTGTAAGGGTCTATTTATAGACCCGCTGGTGGACCTACTTTGGTGGGCCAGTGTGAGTTGGCTTGTTTGAGTGGTATTTTGAGATTTCTTTATGCAAATGGCATACACGGTGATGCAAATTCATTTATAAAATTTTTCCATCTTCTAAGTGTCAGAAGTTTTTATTTGTATGTCCATTTAGGATTCTCAACCAATAAAATTAAAGATTTCAAATAGATCTATGCTTCTAGATATGGTGAATATACCATACTTTATCTAAATAAACTTATAAATTGAATTTTAATACATCACCACCTTTTTATCATCAATTTTAGAAATCCACTGTCTACTCTTATGGGGGGGTTCTTTCCACTTATCCCTCATTGTGGAGTAGTATTATGGAACATGGAAATCCAACCTGTATTTTCTTCTAGAATAAAGGAATATTTCTAATCAAACTTGAAATTTTATGTCTGATTGAGGATCACATCATGAATTCTAAAAAAAATTCATGAAACATATTTTTTGGTTTTAACAAAATCACCTCCCCCCCCATATAATTAAATTCGTTCAGAATGAAAAGAATTTAGTTCTAATGTAAATGTAGGGAACTTTGATGCATTACAAAATAAAATGGTGGACTTTGAGGCTATGTCAATTATGGAAGGATTCTCTAATTTTTTTCCTAATCCCTTGGTCCTAGAGAGCATAGTTTGACTATTACTAGGGTCATATGGAAAACCCTTTAAACTTTGTGTCTTTTGTGTCATTTCCATAATTTTTCCCTAGGCCTAATATGAAAAGGGCTCAGTGTGTGATACTTTGATTTTTCTTAGGATGACCTTTTAGGATTTTCAACCTAATAAGTTTTATAAATTTTATTTTTTTTCTTATTTCTTACCTAAACCATGCAGAGTGCATGTTTAGTGATCTGAACTTGACTTTTTTTCAGAGTTCCCTTTGCGGGTTTTTAACCTAGTGAGTATTGTGTCACTTTATTTAGATAGTTTAAAGTCCTATAAACTAGAATAAAGAGACTGGTGTTTTAGGTTGAACATATTTGACCATAATTTTCAATGTGATGACCCAAACAATGCTTGTGGTCTAAGAATGTTCTAACATTCTTCATATACCTGAATGGGAATTTTGAGACATAATTTTGTGATTTCTGAATCTAAAATGTAACACAAGACAAGTATGTGAGGAATTTCCATGTACCAAATTTGAAAAGAGGTTTCTAAAATAATATTTTAAGTGAAAGTGGGAATAGATGAGGTCTCTCCTGAGGATAAAATTATTTTTATTTGAAAAGGCCTGCTTTGTGGGTAAATTTAGGTAAAGAAAACTAGGGTCTGTTACTGCATAGTCAAATAGTGAAATCCTTAAATTTATAGGCCCTTTGTGTGGGTTAAATATTCAAAAAAAACTAGGATTTTTTATTGAATAGTTAGATTGAGGACTTATCTATAATTATGAAATTCTATTACCCATGGTCGGGGAGTTTGTGAAGATCCAAATTTCTCAATACCGCAAAGGGTATTTTTCCACAAGAAGGTATCTGAAAATGAAAAGAGTATTTGTATTGGCATTAGACATGAATGAGAAACTGATCCTAAATTAATTTAGATAGTGTAAAGGAGGGTACATTTTACTAAATGACTGATTTTTGGGGGAAGGCCCCTTTCTGAGAAGGCTTGAAGAATTGTGTATTATAATGTCATGTGATCAAGACATTGACCGTGCAGTTTAACATTTTACGGCAAGGAAGTTATTGTACAGTTTAATGTCTTGTGACAAGAATGTTATGATATGAAGTTTAATGTCATGAATTAAGGAAATTATGCTATGTAGTTTTAATTTCATTCAGCAAGGAAATTTAGGGGCTATAATTTAAGGTATTTGTCTTTGACTAAAATGATAATAATTCTCCCCTTTCATGGTAATTTGTCTGATAATGAACCATCATTTTTATGCATGAGGAAGTTAATGTTATAATATGTAATATAGGGATATATATAACTAAAGAGTGGTATGGGAAAAATAGATTATGGTGATAGAGGAGGTATCTTCTGGGGATGAAGTTACCACATGTTGACAAACCCCTATTGTGGGTGACTTTATGAAAATTCAACTAGGGTGTGCTACTGCATAGTCTAATAGTTGAATCATTTGTCTAAAAGCCCCTGAAACTTTGTGGGAAATTTATGAAAATCCAACTAGGGTGTGTTACAGCATAGTCAGTTAAAGGAGCTCTTAGAAAGTTTAACATTCTATTACTGATGGCTGAATGAAGTTTATGGAGATTCAAATTTCTCTGAACATAGAGTTTGGTTTGTGGATGGAAAGTACCTGAATACGGGAGGATCATTTTAAAGTCAAAATTACCCAAGAATGGGGGAAAAGGTTTAATATGTAGTTATGACCTCAAACTCAAGAAATAATTTTGATTGTAGTTTTAGGTCATATATCCAGGGCCATGTATTATGAAAATGTTAGGTAATATGTGGCCTACTGGACCAAGGTCATTCTGGCATACTTCAGACCAGAGGGAGGAAATTGTAAACAATGATCTTAGGGGTTACCATATCGAGAGAAATGATATAATAAAAGTATGTGGGGGATGACTGTAGACCAAATTTGAAGCATGGGATCCAACATAACATTGTTAAAGATTATATAGAGAGAAGAGTCTTCTCTCGATGGTGAAGTTATAACTTGTTGAAAACCCTATTTTGTGGAATAGTTTATGAAAACACAACTAGGTCGTGTTACTAAATAGTCAAATAGTGTCATCCTATGGATGAAATTCCCATTATATGGGCGACTTTATGAAAATACAATAGGGGCATGTTACTACATAGTCATATAAAGGAGTCCTCAGGTATCATATGTTCTATTACCCGTAGCTAGAGAAAGATTATGAATATCTAAAAGCTTCCAATATTAGGAGTATAAAGTGTGGATGGGATATATTTGAGCACAAAATAATTACTTGGACTGATATCTTCCATTGAGTGTAGATTCCCTTGCATAGATATAGATCATATGTAGGATGGGACATCTCTATTTCCTTGGTGAAACCTTGAATGAGGGAAACCAAATTAAGATATCCTTTATAGATCTTTCTTTGTATAAATGAGGGGGGACTTTTTATTTTCCCCATGGATGGGACTAGGACATAAGGTCTAGGTTTCACTACATATATCATTGGGGAGAGAATCAAGACACACGTAGATCTTAGGGAACCATGCAGTTTAAAGTCATGGGGTGATGAAATTAGTCATGTAGTTTAACGTCATGTGGTGAGGAAGAAGGTGACTCAATGTGAAAAATTAATATCATGGTTAGACTATGGAATAATACTTGAACATCACTACATATTTTTTTGGAACAAGAATAAATCCAAACATAGTTCTAAAAAAATATCCTCCACACTGATTGAGTTCATGCATGGAGGAAAGAGGGGTTTTTTTAATACAAGCTCATGCATGGGGTGAGACACCATATCAAATCCTCTTATATAGATATGACTCATACATATAAGATTGAGGTAATTTCCCCTATTGTGTTGTGGTTAGGCCTAGGATATAAGATCTAGGATTCATTACGTATCTCATTGGAAATAGAATCAAGCCACATATAGTTATTAATGAATCCATATAGTTTTACATCATGTGGCAAGGACATATGGTGTTCCTTTTAAGTTCATTAATCTATGATCATGATAACCCTGATATAAATTGATATGCCTTACTTATGTAGGGAATTTCCTTATCAAAACCCCTAAGACCACATGATCTATGATCAGTGTGATAAAAAAGGATTGGAAAAGGATTATTCCACCACATAAAGGAAATATAAGGGAAGTATGGGGAAATTTTTATTTTGTAGTGGCTAGACCAGGATGTGTTATCTGATAATCTCTATGTATCTCATTAGAATGAGAATCAAGCCTTACATAGTTCTGAAATCCCATGAAGTTTAGCGTCATGCGGTGAGAAAAAATATGAACCAATGTAAAAGAGGGTAAATGTTGCGACTGGGACCAAGGATCAAAATATGGGCATCACTATGTATCATGTGATGGAAGTAATCAATCCACACATAGTTCTTTGAAAGATCATGTAGTTTATCATCATGAAATGAGGAAATTAGTTGTGTATTTTAACATCATGTGGTAAGGATCTGGTTTACTTGACATGGAAAGGAATACTGTTGTTGGACTAGGGGATAGAACTGAGGCATCACTACATATCTTGTTGGAGAAATAATCAATCCATACGTAGTTCTTGAAAAATATTTCACTACATCAATCAGTTTTTTGACGCGGGGAAAATGGGACCTGGATATTTTATAGAATTATGGTGTGGCCTGATACATGAGGTATAAGAATTACTATGTATCTCTGTGGATTATAATCAAGACATACACAATTATATAATGAAGGTGTGGTAGGATACCAACACCAAGAAATGCAACCCACTCAAGAACGAATCATAATGTTATGCGGTTTTACATCTTGCATCACAGACATGAATCATGCAGTTTTACATCAAGTGGAAAGGACATTGTCACACATTTTAATGTATTTTTAATTGGATTTTGGTTCTATGTAGTTTATCGTCCTTAAAAATGGATTATTTTTCATTCTTTTTAAAGCCATGTGACAAAGACCGACTACACGGTTTAACGTCATGTAGATGAGATGTATTCCATTCAATTTAACATCATATGGTCAGGATGACATGCTATGTAATTTATACTCTTACATATTGGACTATATATAGTGTTGTGCGGTTTAACATCATGTGGCTAGGATGAGTTTCATGAGATTACATGAAACATTTCTTGAGGAACCTTTCATTGGCTAGGTTCATAATGATCTCTCCATCCATTTAGATTAAGTAATAAGCTACATTAGAGTGGACCTTGGGTATTGAGTAAGGTCCCTAATACTTTGGTTCAATCTATGGGGATTATTTCCTAGTATCATTGGATTCCAAATAACCAATACTAGTTCTCCTTAGATTAATGAATAGAGGCATACCTTGTAACATCCTAACCTAGGATCCACTGACCCATACACCTAGCCGGTAGGTCACATGGACTCAAGCACACCTCCCCGTGTACTAGAGGTTTCCGAATAGTAGCGAGGGTTTAAAGGTGGTATGGTGGGGAGAATATACCCTCTTATTATAATTCTACAGCATAAATAACCAATAAAAATTCAACAGTAGCAGAATCATATAAGAATAGAAAGAGTAAATAGATAAGAAGTGGAAGATAGAATAATAACTAAAAACTAATTTTAGTCAAAATCCTATATATAAGTTTCAATAAATGGATGCATAGAATTCTGATATATAAAAAGGGGAACAAGGAAAAAGGCATATAGTCATGAAATACAAAAATTACAAAAGAACAAAAATTGATCCACTAGAATATCAAGCTAATGCTCATTCCTCTGCTCCTAAGCTCCATCTATAAGCAATCATATTAAAAACCTATAGAAAGGCGCTTTCCCTTATCAATACCTATAGATAGATAATCTTCTCTGGTACCAAAGGTAGCTCAAGTAGTGTGTGAGATAAAAATATCATTATTCCACCACCAATGGTGTCTGTGTAATCCAAGAAATGATCATAGATAAATAGTTTGAAGTCATAAGTAATTAATTAACAATTCTAAATAAATAAATAACCACCCACTCAGGTTCCTAAAGGACACATGGTCGGTCTACCTACTTCATCTCATTGCTAGAAGGAAAGTCTAAATAATCACTATATATATATATAAATAATATACAAATGTGGTATAATTATATATATATATTTATTACATCCACTTCTATTAAACAAGTACGTGTGGATGTAAGTGTGTATGTAAGTGGCCATATACTGGGAATACTAGTTCTGGATTGATCGGGTGTAAGTCGGACATCCATGACAAGTCTAATGATCCTATTAGCTCCAGAAATAGGGCACATTCCCTAAATCCCAAGAAGAGTGTGAAAATTCATGCAACAACACTCAAGATAGTGAGTGAGACATCATGTCATCAATATAATCATGGAATGTGGAATGTAAATCCCAACACCCATATAGTATTGCTAGTGCGAGATGCCATACTCAACACCTAATGTAAAGGAATGTGATTTTTCACCATGCTCAACACCCATTACCATCGTATCAGAGCATGTATAAATGCGTATTAATTTTTAATAAAAAGGTCATGAGGAAATACCTCTCATGATACATATTCATCAATCCTATATATATAAATAATTCATTATACATAATCATGTCCATAATATAACATATGAGTAAAAACCTCTCATATGTCACATTAGTTAAGTTAAATTACATAAATGGAATTATAATTCACAAAGGGGATTTAATAAGCATAACCATAAGGTGTGGACTTACCACCCTTTATAATGCATTGCATATATCCATTTAGATCATTTTAAGGAAGGAAACCAGCACATATAATCCATTTCATTTAATCCATATAACTCATTCAAGGAATGACAACCATCTTGTATATGTGATTCCATTTAATTAATTCAATTCATCTAAGGAAAATCAAACCAACATGCATAATAAAATCCCTTTAATCAACCCATTTAATTCACTAAGACAAGTCATTTCATTTAATAAGTCTCAAGGGCATTGAGAATGTTCCATGTTCAATAAGTTAATTGCCTACTTGGGAAATTACAACAATAGTTTGATTAAAACGCCTAGGGGTGCCTCAAGTTCTATAAAATTTCACATAACAATGAAAAATTAAATTAAAAACTAAGTCAGAATCCAATTCAGAATCCTAGGTAGTTGAGAAATTTATAAAAAGAAACAAATCCTTTATCATGTTGGTCCAACCACTAAAGGGTGTCTTGGGTTCATTTAACCATTCATATAACAAGTAAAACCCATTTAAACTCCAAGTCTATAGCTAACAAAGATTTTTGTGCCTTTGAAAAAATTAACCATAATGGAAATTTCCACTTGGCACACCCCTGGGTTGACCGTGTAAGGGTTATACAACCTCTAAATTACCAAATAAGGATCAATGATCATGTATCAAGGTGAAATGTTCGAATTTATGTGAATAAACCAATAAAACTGAGATTCTTAGCATAATCTATCATTCCACAAAACAACATAGCTACGAGGCATCAAAACTCGAAGGAAAAATGACATGACCACCTAGCTCGAGGTCGTAGATGACTCCATGCTCGATATCAGCCTCAGATTTGGAATAGGTTGGAATAGATCTAAGAACTAGTCCAATTCCCTAAAAATATGGAAAAAGATATTACACCTAAATATCATGATGGATCCAAAGATAAGCTTAGATAGTATGCAAGATACTAGGGGAGCTTACCAAGATAGATCTAATGCTTCTAATGGATAAAGTATCAGACACCGAATACAGAAGTTATCTCAAATCCTAACTTGGGAGGATTTGATCCCAAAGGGAGAGGAGGATGGGTTTTACCCACTAGAGGAAGAAAGGAAAATAGAAAATGAGTTAAAAGTTTAAGTGAGGGTTAAAATGGTCATTTAACCCAAAAAATGTGTTGTATGGTTTGGCCATACGTTTTGGTCAAACTGTGAGGCTCCCACTGCCTAAGGAACCCACACCGCATGGTTGTTCCATGTGATTTATATAACTGTGCACCACCCATGGTGTGAATAGCGCTTAGGTACTACCTTAGTGGCACTAACCATGTGGGCTAGGTGCACGGTTTGGGAAAACCATGCTTAGCCCATGTGATTCAAACATTCTCACCACCATAAGTCACAAAATTTGTTACTGAGGGACACACAGTTTCAAACAAACTGTGTGACCTTTTTAGAGCACCCAAACTTGTGATTTCTGACCCTGACACTCTAAAAACTTAAAGTGACACTAGAGGAACCTCTCATTCCTTCACCCAAGTCTAAAAATATTACATTTAAGTTTTTCAACACTCATAATTATGTTTCAAAGCTTGTTTTAAGGAATGACTTGTCCACTAGATGCGAAAAATTCAAATTCATTTGGATTTTCATTCAGATAAAAAATATGGTTCATTACAACCTCCCCACCGTAGAACTTCTCATCCCCAAGAATCCTTGTGGAACAATGAAAATAAAAACCAACCAACAAGGTTTGTGAAGTCTTGTTTAAATGGTCACATTTCATTTCCAAACATCCAACTCACCTTCAAGGATTACTTAATCATACAACACTTAAGCCATCAAAACCCAATTCAATGCTCAAATTCCAACTGAAACATCTAAACAGTGCTTATATGATTCCGTTTAACTAGATACATGATCATGTCATTATCTATTTAAGTATTTTGGATGATGGTACCTCTCACCATTGGTCAGAACATTAGAAGCGTAAAATTATGAACTACGGTTCCACCACCATCATAATTGCCTAAAGATCATGACCTAATCATTTTAGTGGCTCCACTGGTGTTATTTATTTAGTAGGATGAACCTAATTACATCTGAGGTCATACTAGAGACCTCACTGCAAGGAAACGGTTGAATCCCAGTCAACCAAACTAAACCTAGCCATGCAAGCTTTCCTTGAAAGACATTTTTGACCTTTATATTACACCCACATTAACCCCACGGTGTGATTTAAATGGTTCCTCTCTATTTTAGACATCAAACAAGAGGGACAATAAGTAAAACTATCTATGGATGACCATCCACAAAAATACCAGCTTTGACGGCCGATGTAAAACAACCTAAACCGCAATGCCTTCTTTTAATGCATCTTGAGTTTACAAAAAGCACATTAACTGAATACTATATGACTTTCGGTGACATTTCCTGATCAAACCATCACTTAGAAATTTAATCTATCATGCCTTATAATGAATGAGGGTGTAACCCAGATCCATACCACTAGAATCATCATCTTTTAAGCATAACCTCTAAACTTGAGAAAAGTTTTGGATAACCTCATATTCAATGAATTGGAGTCCAAGGAACCATACCAATATAGTCCATACTCCAATATTATAAATTGAAGTTGGTATAATTCCAAGACTTTCACATCATATAATTGACTGAGCCCAGAGCAACATTCACCTGGCAGTCAACTTTGAAGAAATAGCTAGTGTCCAAGAGTCTGTTCAAGTTTCTCGACTTGGGAACCCAAGTATCACTCAGGATGAACCTAGCCATGAAAAAAACCATGCATCCAATGTGTAACTTGATAAATATCACTAATCTAGCCCAAAATCTTTTAAAACATTAGCGATGTATAAGATCGATTCTCTCTCAGTGTACCAAGATGATGCAAAGATAGGGAACATGGTAATAATTAAATAAATAACACACTAAAAGGATAAGAAGAAGTCTCAAGAAACTTCCACCATATCAAGATGAAGTTCTTAGTATGGTTCTAAACCAAACATACCAAGCCACCTGAAAGGAGATTAGTCGAACCATTACTGGTTGACTTATTGGAAGAAGCTTAGCTTCACCTACCAACGCATCACCATTAACTAGTCACCAGCCTTTAACACTTGAGGTGTTACATGATCGCTCAACTTAACCACCAAATTTCATCCATCACCAATAGTTTTTATCAAAGGTTTCACACGAATTCAACCACGTCAATATCATGTTGTAGAGAAATCACTTATATGATTCAACACTTGAAAACCTCAATGGAATTCAAGAATGCCTGGCCATTTCCATTGGTCCTCATTGGTTGTGTTCCTTCTACAAAAAAGGACACGCATTAACAAGAACTAACATGAATATCCACACCTTAGGAGTGTCCTGGTCATTGAAATAAGGGATATACTAGCTTCTCATAAGCGCACTAGATGATCATATTCACCTTAAAAAATAAATGTTTAAGAATTTGGTATAAAAACCAAAACAAAACTGGAAGGAATATCAAAAAAAATAATTCTATTGAAACAAAAATCAGAGAATTTGGATGAATATGATTCCTTTAACCCTCATTTTACCCTATTATGGAGATGACCTGAGACTATACTCAACAGCATAAGGCTTGGTGATTTCACCAAATTTAACTAGTTTTTTTTACAACATTTATCAATTTGATGGGTATCACGTATATAAATTCCCACTACCCCAAGTGTGATAAGAAAGGATGAAACACACTCGATACTATCCATAGGTTTGTCATCCCTATGCATTCAAGTATCAGATGTCCCATGCAAAAAACTTTATCAATTCACTTTTTCCAATGTGACTATAAAATAGACGTATGACCTACCAAGTCAACCAAGGGAATAAAATAGGGTCACAAGACCTAAAAAGTGTTCAAACATGCCCTTGGAATGTATAACTGACTGAAAATGATATTTACTCAATGCTCACACCCATATAAAAAGTTCAAGGATTCCATGACCACCCATCTGAACAAGGTTTTCTTTTTGAAGGTAAGAGTCCTACAGGGGACAATGGTACCTAAATGTAACCAAGCACTAGAAAACTCACATCAATAAGAAAGGCATTTAAATTTTATGGTTGATACATTCCATGGGAAATCCCATTACAAAAAAAATCATAAGTGTCAACCCTACCACTTGGTCATGTCAAAAATATTTCACTAGGCCCCACGACTACCAATAAATAAATTTATAAAAATGAGAAAGGCTTATAGAAAAAACTCATGTTTCTGTTCCAAGGAAACTCAAGGAGACACTTAAACTACCCTTACTCGAGGGTTTAAAATAAGAACACCAATTTAGGTTCCATTTTAAGGTCATTTAATTAAATTCACATATGTTCTTTAAATATTTAAAAAAAATTAAAACATAACATCAAATACCAATTATAAGACAAAAGCACTTGGTTGATTATTAAAGCATTAATACACCCATATCCGTTTATCTCACAAGAAACATGACCCAACTTAACTATTTGGGTCAAGTTGTGAATTTTAGAATTTAACTACATGATCTCAATGCCTGTTTGATAGAGTTTCAATACTTTATAGTGTAAACCAATTTATTACAGATAAAAATTAAACAACTTTTAAATTTATAACCATTTCAAGATATATCACGGTCATATTTAATGGTTTGATTAAATGGGTTTCCATACCCCAACCTATAAAACATCCATACACTATACATATTGGTATTCGATTCCCATTAATCTAAACCAATTTACTTTATAATTTTAACTATAGCATCTTACATATATTTACAAAGGATTGTAAATATGTTTAAAGATCAAGGATGGTTCGAGCACATGGGTTACCTTTCCCCAATTATAAGGAACTCATACACCTTACAATTGAAGAATGGATCCTGTTTATTCAAAACCAATATGTTCAGACCATAAAACCAATTTCATATTGAGATCATATATAGAATGTTATCATAATCAGTAAACACAGAAATCATTATAATAATATCAGAATCATGATGTATAGATAGAACATGCTGAGTAAGAAGGCAGCATGACACATATTCACCTATCATGGCAGCAGATTAACAATCTACTTCACCATAGTAGTAACTTTCATTTTGAGTTTGTGCTTGTTCAAAAATTTAAATCACTTTCAATGGTTGAATTAGGTTAATTTTCATATCCAATGTATAAGGTCTCATACACCTTATGAACCAAAACATAGAATCCACTTAACCCACACCACAATAGGTTCCAACCCATGCAACCAATGGTACATGACTCAACATTCCATAACTGACTGCTTAAGGTACCAGATTTAACCTATTCAAAAGAACTATTAGGTTAAGGCAGAAACTTTAAGTATCAATTATGTTTTCTAGTCCCTGCAAGAAGTTTCATCATGATTCAATATCTATTAAAGGAAAAAAAATATGCACAGTAAAATACATGCTGAAAATTAAACATGACATGGAAAGATTCATGGCCTATTAATCATATTGTGCCTATGATGATGCATGTACTAATAAAAAGCCCTAATTTCATCAGGATTGGGTAAAAAAATATCATTTAAATCATACCAATAATAATAACATCATAAGATGATTGTTCCACCCAATGGTGAAGTACTATCAAATATAAATGGCATAATCAATAAAAGAAATTACCCATCCTAGGTTATTTGGTTTTCCCCAATAAATGGGTTAGCTATGTCTAGGCATAGAGTCATCCCTAAATTCCTTTAAATATAAGTATCATGTCTCATAATCAAATTTTAAGACAAAGGAAAATTTTAACCTATGATACCACTTTTTAATGTCCCTTCCCGAGATCCACAAACCCATGCCTCAAGCCAGTAGGTCACATGGCCTCAATAATGCCTCCTCGTATTTTAGAGGATGGTGACTAGAAGCAATGGTGTAAAGTTGGTATGGTGGGGAGACTATACCCTCTTATCATAATGGAACAGTGAAAATAACCAATAAAAATTCAACAGTAGTGGAAACATATAAGAATAGATTGAGTAAATAGATAAGAAACATAAGACAGAATAATAACTGAACAACTGATAATATAGTCAAAATCCTCAATGGAAGTGTCAATAAATGTATAGATGGCATATCGATATACAAAAATGGAAATAAGGGAATCGGTATACATCCATTCTATAAAAAAAGTACAAAAGAAAAAAAAACTACTCCACTAGAATCTTGATCTAATTCTTGGACCTCTTCTCCTAAGATCCATCTGTAAGAAAGAATATCAACAACCTATAGAAGGTCCCTTTACCTTATTAATACGTACAGACAGAAAATATTCGCAGGTACCAAAGACATCCTGAGTAGGGTGTAAGATGAAAATATCAATAGGCCACCACCAATAGTGTCTTCATGTAATCTAATAATTTATCATTTCTAAATAGTGTGCAAGAATAAGTAATTAATTAACAATGTTGAATAAATAAACAACTATGCACTTGGGTTCCTAAAGGACACCTGGATAGTCTACCTACTTCGACACATTTCCGAAAGGAAAGTTTGAATAGTCACTATATATATAGTAATAATATACATATATATTATAATTATATATATATATATTTCATCCACCTATATAAACTAAGTACGTGTGAATGTAAGTTTTCATATACCAGGAATACTAGTGTTGGATGAATCAGGCATAACTCAGACATCCATGACCATTCTAATGACCCTATAAGCTAAAGCAATAGGGTACATGCCCTATATCCCAATAAAAATGTGAGACTTCATGAAAAACCACTTGGGAAGGTGAGTGAGCCATCATGTCATCAATCTAATCATGAAACATGGTGCGTAAATCCCAACACCCATATAGTATCACTGGTTCAAGATGCTATACACAACACTCGATATAAGGGAGCATGATTTTATGCCTTGCTCAACACCTCTTACCATCGTATTATAGCCTGTATAAAGTCATATTCATTTATAATAAAAATTTCATGAGGAAACACCTCTAGTGATACATATTCATAAAGCCTATATATATAAATAAGTTATTATGCATAATCATGTCTATAATATAACATATAAGGAAAAACCTATCATATGTTCCTTTATTCAATTTCAATTATATAAATGATATTATAATTCTCAAAGGGTATTTAATAATAATAACCATAAGGTGTGGTCTTACCACCCTTTACATGGTATCGTATATCTCTATTTAGTTCATTTTAAGAAAGGAAACCATCACATATAATCCATTTCATTTAATCCATACAATTCATTCAAGGAATTAAATCATCTTGTATATGTGATTCCATTTAATTAATTAAATTAATCCAAGGAAAATAAAACCAACATGCATAAGAAAATCCTTATAATCAACCCATTTAATTCATTAAGACATTGCATCTCATTTCATAAGGCTCAAGGGAATTGAGAAGCTTCCAAGGTCAATAATCCAATTGCCTACTTGAGAAATTCCAACAATATGTTGAGTCAAACACCTAAGGGTGCCTAAGGCTCTATAAAATGTAACGTAGCAATGGAAAATTAAATTAAAAAATGAGTCGGAATCCAATTAGGTGTCCTAGGAAATTGAGAAATTTATAAAAAGGGAAAAATCCTTTATCATGTTGTTCCAAGAACTAAAGGGCTCATTGGGTTCATTTAACCATTCATATAACAAGGAACCCCCATTTAAACTCTAAGATGATAGCTAACTAAGAGTTCTGAGTATTTGAAACAAATAACCATAGTGGCCAATTCCACTTGGAACACCCCTAGGGTGACCATGTAAGGGGAATAAAACCTCTAAATTACCAAACAATGATAAAATATCATATATCAAGGTGAAATGGTCGATTTGATATGAAGAAACCAATAAAATGGAGATGATCGACAAAATTTGGCATGTGGAACAATGGTATAGCTACAAGACATTAAAAATCAAAGGAAAATGATATAACTTCCTACCTCAGGGTATTAGATGACACCTCACTCAAAATTGTCCTTAGATTTGGAGTAGGTTGGAAGAGATCTGAGAATCAGTTCAACACCGTGAAAATAGGGGAAAAGAGCTTGCACCTAAATAGTGAAATGGATCTAAAGATAAACTTAGATATGAGTTAAGATACTATGGGAGCTTACCAAGAAAAATCTAATGCTTCTGATGGATCAAGTATTGAACACCAGATACGAAAGTTATATCATAGCCTAGCTTGTGAGGATTTGAGCTCAAAAGGAGAGGAGGATAGGTTTCATCTATTGGAGGAAGAATGGAAAAGAAAAAAAGTGAAAAAAGGTTAAGTATGGGGTAAAGTGGTAATTTCACCCCAAAAGCTAGGTCGAACAATTTTTCCACATGGTTTGGCCAAACTGTGCATCAACCATGTGGCACCCACTGCCTAAGGAACCCACCTAGCATGGTTGTGACAAGTAGTTTTCTTAATCGTGTGCCACATGTGCAGTGAATAATGTTTAGGTACTACCTAAGTGGAACTAACTGTGTGTCATAGGTGCATGGTTTTGGAAAACCATGAATATCCAATGCACTTCACATATTCTCACCTCCATAAGTCGCATGGTTTTCTACTGAGGGAAGCAAGGTTTCAAGAAAAATATGTGCCCTATTCAAAGCATGCAAAGGTTCTCTTGAAAATCAACGAGACACCAGAGGAACCTATTGGGCCTTCACCCAAATCTAAAAAACACACATTTAAGTGTTCCAACACTCATAATTATGTTCTAAATCTTGGTTCAAATAACAGACTATCCACTGAATGAAAAAAATTCAAATTCCTTTGGATTTTCGTCTAGTTCAAAAACACGGGTCATTACAGACCTTCTTGTTAAAAGCTAGTGTTATCCGATTTTGATATACCACCAAGTGGTGTAGGGTGTGAAATATTTTCTCATCGAGTCACTCCAATTTATCCATAAATTTTTAGGATTTCTCATGTGTGGATATCCAATCACAGATGGGAATGCAGATCGATAGAAATTGGATCTTGATGGATAGGACTGCTTTTTTCCAGTATACTGGTGAATACGGGGTCACTCGTGTGGCAGCACTGGTTGTGTTCTAGTAATCTTATAAGTCATGTAAGAGATTTTAAAGATAATAATTTTTATCATTATCCATCATCTTCTGTAGTACATTTGATAGGGTTGTGTTTAAGGCCTCTATCTATCCATTAGCTGCACCATGATAGTAGGATGAATGGTAGGATTTGATATTGTACTCCTAAGACTTCTTTTCCATATCAACAGAATAGAAATTGGTGTCATTTTCCATCATTATTATATAAGGTATTCCAATTATCATAATTATGTTGGCTTTCATAAAGCTGAAAATGCTTTTGACCCTGACTTCTTTGAGGTGTTTTGCCTCATCCCATTTGGAGAAGAAGTCAGTTGTAGTAAGAATGTATTTGAACTACTTGGATGTAGCTAGAGGGTATGGTCCCAAAAAATACATTCACTATATTTAAAATGTATAGGATTATTTGGATATATATATATATAGGAACTTTGGGGGTTGATGGATGAATTTGGAACGCACTTGGTAGGAATGACACTTCTTAGTGAATCTGGTACAATCCTACTTCATTGAAGGCCATAAGTATCCAAGCCTTCAGATTCGGTTGGAAATCCTATATTCTGACTGGTGGTCACCACAGGCTCCCAATTTTACTTCTTTCATGATAGTAGTGGTCTATTCTCCATCAATACATCTGATAAGGACTCCACCAAATCCTTATTTATAGAGTATTTTCTAGTGATTTGGGGCATCATAAAGAGTGAATTTGGTTATTCACCATTATATTTTCTATTTCACATCTCTATTAGATTGGATTGCTTCATTATAGAGGTATTCCATGATAGGTATCATCCACCCAGTGGTAGGACTAAATGGTTTGGTGATAGGGCTGATTTTGTTGATCTCTTCTGTTCTAACTTAAACAAAAGGTGAGACCATTTGGTGATGGGAAATGATGATGAGCCTTTCATCCTGGTTTGGATCCTCCAAAGATATAGATGAATTTTACAATTCATCTTTTTGGGAATTATATTATTATGGGACATGATTCAATTTTTTTTATAAGGGTAACTCTTCCATTAACCTGCATACATAGCCCAGTAGGGGGGATAAAGTCTTATTTTCTAATGGTGTAATCCATATTGCTCTATTTGAATACCAAATCTAAATCACCTTTCACCTCTAGGTTATACAATGGTATTTGGAGCACCAGTTATAGGCCTATAATGAGTTCTTGATATTCTGGCTCATTATTTGTGCAGCATTCTAATAGTATGAAGGAGTAAGGTAAAACTTCCTTCACTGTGGAAATGAGTACGATCCTTAACCCAACTTTGTTGATCTTAGGTTATTCCATTCTCTTACCTATTGGGATCCTGGATGCACCATAAAAATATATCTCCCATGTTTGGGGGGAGTATTGAATTGAAAATATCTCTTCATATGGAAATTTAGTATTTAATAATGTTGTTTCTGCAGATGGGTGATCTTCAAGGAAATCTAACAAAGATTGGCCTTTCACTGCTTTCTGGGGTATAAAATATACATCAAACTATTTTAGGATAACCACCCATTGTTAAAAACTCCATTTAAACATAGGATGGATGATGATTTATTTGAGCAGGTTATTGCAAGAGACTAATTTTACCTCACCGTGCTGCAAGTAGTGCCTCAGATTCTGAACCATAAAGATTAGCACCAGTAATCTCTTCGCGATATCCAAATAGAAATCCTCATCATCGAGCATGGTTTTACTGGGATAATAGAGTTTTTTTCATTCCCATCATTGTTATTTTTTCCAATGAAGATTCCAAGTTATCTCTCCAAGGTTGTTACATATAGAATTAGTGGATTTCCCTCAACAGGTGGCATTAATACGGGTGGACTCAAGATATATTTCTTGATACTGTTGAATGATTCCTGGAATTTATTAGTCCACTAATACAAAACCCGTTTCTTCATAAATTTTTTGAATAAAAACACTTTCCCATGATATTGGATATAAAACGCGGGATATAGGACAAGTGTCTGTGAAGTCCTCTCAACTCTTTAAGATTTTGAAGAGGCATAATGATAATGATGGAATTTTTCTTCTCTAGGTCAAATTTGATGAAATTATGTCATATGATTAATACTAGAAAATTTCCTAATGATACCCCTAAATCACATTTTAAGGGGTTCATTTTCAGGATATGTTGTCGTAACTTGTGGAAGATGGTCACATTATCATTCAGGTGGTCAAAAAAATCAGTACTTAACCACTAGATCATAAATGTATAATTTTACAAACTTCCCTAGTAAGGGTTTGAAGATGAAGTGCATCGCATGTTGGTATGTGGTACCAGCATTCTTCAAGCTAAAGGGAATTACCCGATAGAAGAATAATCCTCGGGGGCCTGAAGGTAGTGTATTGTTCATATTCTAGAGCCATCCAACTTTGGTTGTACCCTGAATATCCATCCATGAAGAAGATATCTTGATAACCATATATCACATCAATCAGTATTTCTGTGATTGGAATCAGGAAGTTGTCTTTCAGACAGTGCCAGTTAAGATCTCTGAAGTTGATACAGACCCATATTTTCTTATTTTTCTTATTTACAGGGATGATATTAGATAGCCATTACAGATACTAAACTTCCTGAATTAAGTCAGACTTGATTATTTTTTCCACTTCAGCCTCAATTTTGGATGTGTGAGTCAGTTGTTTCCTTATTGATTCATGTTTGTATCCTCATGGGTCTTCTAGAAATCCTAAGTGGTGGGTGTCCATCATAGGATCAAGTCCTGGAATCTCTATGTAATTCAAGGAAAACATGTCCTAGTTTTGCTTCATTAAGGAGTTATATACCTCTTATTCTTTATAAGTTATGGCCTCACTGATCAAAGTGGGTTGTGGATATTTTTTTGTTCCCATATTTTGTTTCTTGAACTCATCAATAGTGGTGGAGACACCTTCTTCAAATGTTGAAGGGGCATCCCTGAGGTCTTCCTTCTCTTTTTCTCCCTCATTATTTACTGCTTTCACCTCTATCTAGGAAGTAGGGGATGAATAAATTTTCTTAGAGTTATGGTAGGAGTTTACATTTGGAAATTTGGAGGATGAAACAACTACTTATGGCTCGGTTGATGGTGTAGGGCCTTTTTTGAGCTCAATAGGGGAGATGAGGGATTGATAATGAGCATCTTCATTTTCTCCCATTATCATGAAAAATTATTCCATCCTAGATAACAGAATAGGGAGTTTTTTAAGCTCATGTGATGGAATAAATACATTTTCATCTAGGCTTTCATTACCTCTCAGAGAGTTGACAACTTCTATAGTGTTACTGGGTTCAGTTGTCGCTGCTAAAATTATAGAAGTCGCTGGATGTGTTCTTGAATTTGGACCCATCTATTCGATTTTGTTGATGGGATGAACATACTATGCACAAATATTCTTGAAATTATTATCTAGAATCATCTCCAGACCATTCAGGGAATTTATTTGAGTAACATCATCAGTCATGGACTATTTACCTTCCCTTAGGTAGAATCCTGTGTTAATATAATGTAATTCATGGGATTTAAATGGTAATTTTTCACTTTGAAATGTACCAATTTTACAACTAATACAATATTTGAGGAATTGGTGGTATGATGAGGGGATATCCACATGCTGATGTAGCCAAGGTCATCCCAAAAAAACTTTTAAGGTTTTATCTTTCCGAACAACCATGAATTATATTTCCAACATGAGATCCACAAAATAAGTCTTGAGTTTGATTTTTATAAGAGTCTTTTTCTTAATATTTTCATAACTCTATAAAATTAATGTTGAGGGGGAAATTTTAGATTCATTGAATCCCAGTTGGTGAAGTGTTCATATCGGTATGAGGTAGACTCCTTAGGCATTGTCAATTAAGGCTCATTAGATATCAATTTCATTTATCCTACTAGATAAATATAAGGGTTTGACATGTCCCTATATAATGAAATCCCCATCCTAGTTTTCAAAAGATATGATCATGTGTCATTCCACAAGATCATTCTCTACATGATATAATTCAGCAGGATAAACCTCGACTTCAAATTCTTTAGGGCTTGACAAGGACTCTATGAGTACTTCCCAGAGGTCTTTTGATAGGATTAAGGCATCCAAGATTAACAACTTGACCAATACCAAGGATAATTACTTTAAAATATCATAATTATGTTCCAAAATTCTATGATTCTGAGTATGGTGATGTTCTTTTTCAGTTGATTTAGTAACTGAATTACTTTATTTGGATGGATTAGCCCTTATAACTAGAGCTGAAGGTGCTTCTGCTCTTGGTGGATTAGCTTGACTAGGTTTATCTACATGTCGAGGATTATTAGTTGATGATGTATCCTCTATATGATCTTCTAGGAAAATCATGTATTGGTAGACCCAAGAATGTGTGGGGAAACTTATTTTCTCTTGATGAGATCACTAGATATCTCTCCGATGAGTTTCAGTCATGTAGACGGTTTGAGAATGAACGTGGTTAGAGTAGTGACTCCTATTACAACCACGTATTCCCCTATTTCCTAAACTCTGGTGGACTCTTCCCCTAGTTCCCCAAAAAAGTTTAGGGAATTTAGGTTCATAATCACACTCATAATATAAGAATATATCAATTAAGTTAATGACATTAATGGAATCTAAGATCAACTAATTGTTTGATGTAGATTTTGTCTAGTGGGTCGATTCTTATTGTACCATTTGGTAGGGTAGTGCCCATGATTCTGGGACTATGTTCATGAATTTAACGAAATTAAAATCCAAATTTGGCCTTGTAATAGGCTCATATTTCTATGTTTGATTCTTGATCTTCTGGACATGTCATTTTTTGTAAGACTGGATTTCAGAGTAAAGATATGCCAATGGATTTGGTTGTGTTGTAGTGGAAGCAGTTGGGGGAATAGTTAGTTGTTGCAACTATGATCAGAGGATAGAATGAGTCTAGTTGGTCATTTTTCTAACTATCCAGTCATTAAACTTCTATATACCCTTTTTGTTAACTTCCTATCATTCATTTTCCTTCTCTGTATCAGTGGTATAAACACATACCACTTGCGTAGGTGGCTTGTCCAGCTTCAATTTCCTAGATTCCACTATATTTTATAGGATGTCTTTGAAAATGAAACATTCATAGATGTTGTTATACAATGCACTATGTAAGGTTAAATAGCTTAAGAGATCTTAATTGTTTTCCCTAATAGGCTTATTGGTCTTTAGAAACTTGGTCAAGTTGTTCTCCAATGACAATATAAAGTAGATAGGGAATTCATCATTTTGGAAAGAATAAACCTTGTTCTTCATCTCCTTAAAATGTTTTCACCTATTATCTCTTTGATCATCATGAAGAGGTGGGCATCTTTGATTATGGTGAGAAGGTGGAATCACATAATATGGTGTAGGATTTGGAGATGGAACAGGTGTAGGGACCTGATTATGTGTAACAGTGGAAACCTCTTCTTTACCCATTCTCTTTCATTGATCTGAAAGAATTACTTAGGACTTATCTGTGGTTTGTTTGAGGAATTCTTCCACTATTTGTAAAATTTCAATGAGGTATTGAAACCCTCATGTGTATTTCATAGGGATGAGTGTCTTATAGAACTCATCATAAAGATTCACTATTTGGATAGGCAACAAGTCTTCTTGATGATTTTGTAGGTTTAAGGATTATTTCAATCCCTTCCACCGAACAATGAAATCCAAGACTCTCTCATTCTCCCACTATTTTAAGTTTGAGAGTTCGAGGAATGTTGTCTTCATTAATATTGAGCTTAATTGGAAGAGAAACTTCTGAAGGAGATCTTCCCACCCTATAATTGACTGATCTGGAAAACTAGTGTATCATACAAAGGTTGGTCCCTGCAATGATTACACAAAACACCTAAGTTTCACTACCTCCTATTGTTCATGGGTCCTAATCATGGGATCACAATGGGATGTGATATATGTTAGATGCTACTCTAGATCCCCTGGTATATTTCATGGGTAGCCTATAGGGGAAGGCCTGTAAAGGTATGTCTAGCCCTGATCTAGTTTTATACCCAATAGAGGGAACTCATGGTCTACTATTATGGGATAAAAGTATATTGGTTTTCGGTACCCTCTATTGAGTGGATGTTTTGGCTCCACTTTGGTTACTATAGTGAACCCTCTTTATTGAGGTACACCAGTTGGGAGTGTGAGTTGAGGATTTGTTTGTAGAACATATCTAGAAATAAGGTTTCCTCAAAGTATTTCTATATTGATTCTCCTCAATTATTTCACATCTTCCTCTTGTTGATCAAATCTTTACTCAAGTATGAGGGGTCCAACATAATTAGGGAGTAAGTGAGGTGAAAACATACCTTTTACCTTTTCTTTATTGGGTTCTCTATGAGGTGGTAGCTGTAGAATGATTGAGGGAACTCTTAGATTTAGGGAGAGCCTCTGGTTCTGGGTACGCACACCTCCTTCAATCATTTTGGTCTAGAGTTTATTATCAACTGAAACTTCCTCCTATAACTCCTCTGAATTAGCCTCATGTTCTATAGGGTTTGCAGGGGTAGTTTTTATTACATTCACTAATGTGTAATGAATTTCATACATTTCATCAGTTTCTTTGCGAGACTACATTTTTCTATTCCCTCCATGAGGCCTTGTCCTCTCCTTTATTGATTATCTAGGAGCCTCTTGGAGGAGTGTAATCTGAAGGGAATCTCTAAAAATTTCAATAATGTGCATTCCCAATGAGGACATATAATCATAGGATGGTAAAATGGGGAGGATTTATTCAGTGGCATTCCCCTAGTTGGAAGAAAACTGACTTCCACTGAGGAAGATTTTTCTGAGGTGAAAAAGACCCCAGTCCTAAGGGTTGAGGTTGTTCCCTTTCCACATTCAAAAATCATTGGGCCTGGTTTGCTGATCTTTAAGGCTGTGTTAAAAAATCCCTCATCCATATAGGAAAGGGTTACTCCTGGGTTGTTGTGGATACTAATTTTGTGGCATCCCTTATAATTATATGGAGTTTTTTTCAAACATGGTATGGGTTCATCACTTGGAATGAACCTAAATCAACTGCTTCTGAAGATCATTATGTTGTTTCTGACATTTTCACTATCTGATGACTAAATTCCCTTAAGTGGTAGGCCTTCTCTATATTTTCATATGCCTAATGAAAAAGTATTTCAATAGAATTTTCTATTCTGGATTGACATTGGTGAGAGTCAGTTGGGTCCTGTTTTTGTTGGTAGTATCATCAGTTGTGAACATGGTCCATTTGTTGAAGTTATCCCGAAGCTATGACATTGCATGATACCACCATTGGAATACTTTGCTAGTTAAGGATCATGGTGAAATGTAATTCTCCATGTTCACCCCACCCACTGGTATGAACTCCATATGGGGTATCTAAGATCAATTGTCACAATATTTTTAATGCACTGAGGCATGTGCATTGAAGGTCTCTTTACTATCTCCCAAACTTTGGATATCATGCATCTAAGAGAGCCACCAAGTCAATTTAGCATTGTATCCCTTCTATTACCTTGAAGTGACATTGATACTCTTAGTAGTTTAATACCATTTCTCTTAAGTAAAAAATAGTGTTCCATATATTGAGGCAGATTTCGTGCACACAATCCTCTATCAATGCCTCTTGAAAATTATATTGAGGGGTGGATAAAGGCTAGAACATGACTGGTGTTTCATCTTTAGCTAAATGTTTCCCCATGTTTATTGTGTGTTATTCATATTTTTCTAGAGATTGATCATCCTATTATGACCAAAGCGGACACTTCTCTGCTACTTTATCATAAAAAACAAGATTGGTAGGGAATTCCTATATCATATTGGAAGGTAGGTGATCTAAGTGGGGTTAAGAGAATGATCATCACCTTGGGATGTCTTCTAGATGAGAAAGTATTTCACTTTTAAATCATAAGGAATTAGGCATGAATGACCTTGTTTCTCCAAGTTCCTCGTAGTAGGAAGGCTTTCTCATCAATACATCTCTAAGGGGGGGGACCCTCTTGATGAAGCGAAACACTACAGTGGAGAGAACTTTTGCAGTGAATTATAGTATGGGGAGGACTAACATGGTGGATTAGCATAATGGGAAGACCCTCTTTCCCAAGTGCCTCATAGTAGGTGGTATTTCTCATCAATACATCTACAAGGGGAGGACCCTCTTGATGAAGTGAAATAATACAGTGGAGAAAACTTTTTCAGTGAATATCAGAATGGGGAGGACTACCATGTTGGATTATAGTAAGGGTAATACCCTCTTTCTCTTTGATCTTCTATCCATGTGGAGGGTTGTAATGACCCACATTGGGATATGGGATCTAGATATTGATCAGATTATAAAAATTAATAAATCCTTCATGGTTAAGTGTCCAGGGAGGACCTTTAGAACTACCACTACTCATCCTATAATTTGGTAATGGGGGAGAAGCATCCTAAGATGCCATAGATAAAAGTTTTAGGGATTCAAGAACTCCAAAATTAAGTAGATCATGGTCATAAATCAACTCTTCCTTTTCCAGTTTTCTCTAGTGATGCTTCTTTTCATATTCCTTCTTATGAGTGACTAGGTAAAATTTCTGGGGAAATTGGTTTTCATTTATGGAAGCCTATTTGACTAGCTCCTGTGTTGCTGCTAGAATTTGCTGACAAATTTCTGGAATTTTGGAAGGGGTCTGTGCCTGCATTAAATTGTCCATTGGAAAAGAAAAATTAACCCCTATTTTAATGGGTGTATGTTCTCAATCCATTTGTTCGTATATTGCAGGGAGTTTTCCCCATGACCCTCCTATATGGGATTAGAGGTATGTGTCACTCTATGGTGACATACTGATGAGCCACCCCATTTGTGGGGATGGAGATGTGTGTCTATCCCTATATAATTATTATTGTCATAGTTATGATGTCCTGGAAGGTCTATAAGATGTGTAAATGGGTTTGTGTGTGCTCTTTCATCATTTTCAGGATATGATTGATGACTTCAGAGACTAGAATGGGGATATATGACCTTTCCACATCTGTAACAGGGGTATGTGACTACTCATGTCCTCCATCTCCTTCTAATGGATACTAAAATTAATCATATATGGGGTCAAATAGACAGTTATACCCCTTATTCATCACTAGGACTTTCCGACTGACTTCTATGTGTGCTTCTAGATGAGGCTACTAGAAATCCTAATAATTGTGGGTAGGTGTGTGTGCCTGCTCATGGTTTTCTAAAAACTTTTACCAATGGGATTATTTAGATGCTTTCGGGTGAGTCTATTGGAAGGCTCATTTGGTTGGGGAAAGTTTATTTTCTTTCTCATTGCGTTCCACCAAATTTTAACATTGGAGTTCCTTGGATCCAGCCAGGCATGTATGATGACTAGATGAATTAGGGTGGGTGGGTGGGTGTTCCCTCTCACAGTTTACCACCAAATTTTATTGGTGGGATTCTTTGGAGGGAACATAGGTGTGTCTCTTCTCCCTATTAACTGTTTTATACCATTGGTGGGTTGTCTTGTGTGCCCAGGTCTAAACAACTTGTTTCGGGCTACTTAGGATTGCACTCTCATCATGTTGAGAGTTCACTGTTGTGCAGCATTAGTGGTGGAGACTTCTTGAAGGATCCCTTTGGATGGACCCATGTCTATTCTAGATGAGGTAATCTATGGATTCTTGATCCACCTTCTTAAGATAATGGAGGGACTGGTTGTTGCATTATGAAGATAAGATCCTTAAATGGTTGAAGACAGTGATGCATGTTGTCAGCTTCTAGACCAATGGTCATCATTGATTAAATGACCGGTGGGGCACTATGAATTAGAGGGCCTGCCAAGAAGCCTCCTAGGTCAGGATGGTACCATTCTAGTAGTACTCCTAAACCAGTACATTCGAGACCTAGCATTGAAGAAGCTGGGTTGGTGATGGTGTTCTTGGCTTGGATGAGGACCCAGTATAAATGATGCTTAGGGAAAAAATCTATGAGAGTTGGTATGACACCATTTGGATTGAAGGAATATCCTATTAGAAGTGGTTATAAGGTATGTGAAAGATACAAAAAAGAAAACCCATTCAAATCAGTATCTCATTAAAAAAACACATGTGTGATTGGTTTTATTGTCTAAACCTCTTTCATTTTGACAGAAAAAGAGGCCTTACAGATGGGTGACACCATCATCTTGGTCAAGTATTCACATCGGGTTCACCATTTTTTTATTTATTGAAAATTCCATGTGGATTTGGAAAGTCATTTTTTTGGTGGAATAACCATTATGTCAAACACAATCCCTTTCAGGGGGTTTTATTCATGCAACCAAAAACACCCAATGGTGTTATATCCATGAGGTACCTTCTTTCCAAAGGAAATATCTACTTGGGAATTTTTTCCAATTATACTTAAGAACTCACATTGGTCGAGAGGATGGGAGGTTGGGCTAATACACACTTTTGGGGGGAATTTTTTCCTACTCCAGGACTCTCCTATATATTTAAGATATGTTCATGAACACTTCATTAATTACCAAGTATTTTTTGGGTCACTATTAAATTAATAATAAATTATTAGAATGTATGGAATTTAGAATCATATGTATGTGTTCTATATTCTTCATCAATGGATATATCTGTATGTATTTGAGGTTCTCCATCAGTGGTATCCTCTTATATACTAATTAGAGATTATTTATCCATCTTATTATGATGCTGGTTTTGAGCCACGCAGTGGGGTTCACTAGATTGAATCATTATCTAAGGAGATGGGAGTTGTTTTGATGTTAGGATTGGACCCATAAAATAGGATTCCTACATATAATTGTGCAAGGAATCTGAACCCACATATTTTAGTGTTTCTTAATGGGGTACATCATGCCTTTTAAGGTCATGTGATAAGGACCAAACCATGTAGTTTAATGTCATGTGGAAAGGATGTTTAAGCAAAAGGTTCCTAGTAAAATTTTGGTGTGGGGTTTATTCTGAAGCAGCCTAGGGAACCCAGAAGGGTTATAGATTCCCAGGTTGAATAATAATCTACTATGAATGCGGACTAGTGAGAATTTGGGTTGATTTGGAGTGTTTGGTTTGAACCTCATGGAGGCTTCCTATGTATCCCATTTGGATGAGAATCAAATCCCATGTAGTTTGGTTATGAGGAACCGCACCTATAGAGACCCTTTGAAGGTTTTTATCACAGTGGAGTATAACCCTTTTAGAGGATTAATTTTGGGATTACTCCTAAAGAGGATTACCTGGTGAATGAGTATGGTTTGGTTGGGGCTTATTCCTAAGGAGGATGTGTAAGAACCCAGGTTTTTAGAACGGGTCAAAATCCCGACCTTGTTTAAATTTTTGACTGGTTTCTGAGGAAATTGGAGAAAATGCAGATTTTCTGGAAATTTCCAGACTACACGCCATGTACTTTAAGTACACGTCGTGTATGTGTAGGCGAGTTTTTGGTCGTGTAATCACCGATTACATGCCGTGCGGGTGACCGTGTAGAGTTTTCTTACTACACGGCTTGTAGTTTTGAGCACGGTGTGTAGACCCCCGACTGTGTGAGGCCATACATGGCGTGTAGGCCGTTGGACGGGTAAGAACCAGGGACACGCTGTGTTCCCTTTGAACACGCCGTGTAGTCTAGCCGTGTATGAGGGATATGCATGGCATGTGGGTATATCAGCAAAGAAGAGAAGAGGAACCCGGTACACGCCATGTACCCAGAGGTACACGCCGTGTACCCAGAGGTAAATGTCTGTACTCATGTCGTCAGGTTCGGAAAGTAAGTCGGCGGAATCATCCGTCTTTTGAACAGTTAAATGAAATATACACGGTGTGTAGTCCTAAAGTACATGCCGTGTACTTTCTTTTTTTCGCTTAAAATGGGAAGTAGCCTCGTTTTTGAGGCAGAACACCCCTCCTCCGCCCGGATACGCAAACCAGGCTGGCTGAACCTCTCTTCCCCTCTCGATCGTCCATCCGAGACCCGTTTCAATCGCTGATTAGTGCGTTGGAACCCCCTCGGTAAGGCCTCGATTCCTCTTTGGCCATTTTGTCTGATTTTTGTTCTAGAACGAGTTATAGCCCTTTGAGAATTTTTGAATATTTTTTAGATTTACCGTGTTTTAGACCGAATTGAAGGGTGTTACCGGAGGATTAGCATCGTGCGATTCTCAGGTAGGTGGTGCATACTTCTTTTTGTGTTTTTGTGGTTGTTTGCGTGATGCGGCTTCGGCGCGTTTTCGGGTATTTTTGAGTGAGACCCTTTTTATCTGCTTTTTCATACTGTATTGTTTATGGGACCTCTAGGATGCCTTTGGGTATGCCCGGTTACCAGTTTGCGTGAGTGGGGCTGGGTGAGGGGACGTGGCTCATCGGGGCATTTTGGCCGGGGAACGCCAAAATGGTTTTAATTGCAGTATTATTGTGTTAAACTATTAGTTTAAATTATTTGAGACTGTTATAATTATTGGAGGCATTTAAGACCTCAGTGTTGGTATGGGACAGCACCTGGTATAGTGCAATTCAACTATTTAGTTTGTATTGCTGGTTTATGTTTTCTGTTTAAACATGTTGTATATGCAATTGCTGGATTGCATCTGCTGGACCCCTTTGGGTTGTGTTGGGCTTGGCCCGGTTACGTTTGAGTGATGCTGATCACAGGTTGGGGCTTTTCCTGGGTTACGTTTGGTGGTTTTGACCATGGGATTGGGCGTCATGGACGTCGGCTTGAGGCAGTATGACTGTCAGGTTGGGTATGGCCCGAGATACTAGGGTGGCGAAGCCATCAGACTTGAGCGACTTGGTCGCAGGGACACAATGTGTCAGATGTGTTGGTGGCTTAGGACTATTTTTGTGATTACCGCTCACCGGGACTTTGATTAGTGTGCACACAGAGATACTCCGTGATGAGGTGGTTTTGAACACTCGTGTGGGTAGAGGCCCCCGTAGTTGCGGTTAGGTATTTTTGGTTGGGGGTGCTTGTCGTAGATAGCCACTTGGGAGGTGAGGAGCCTTCAGGAAATGGACGTGCCTTCGGGACGTTGGTACTTGAGACACGAGGTGTCAGGAGGCACATGGTGCCGGGTTACTATTTGTGGGCGTGCCTTCGGGACATCGGTACTTGAGACACGAGGTGTCAGGTTGTAACGACCCGAAATTTTGAATAAATCTTGTTTCCTAATTTTATGTGTTATTTTTATTTTGTTTTTTATACTCAAAAAAAATGTTTCATTTGATAACATGAGTATAATTAAAATGAGACCATTGGGTTTTGACTGTTATATGACCATTGGTCAATATGACCCCTGGAAACTAAACATTTTGATTATTGTCTCTAAATACAAGTAATCTTGGTTAATTATTATAGAAAGAAGATTCAATGGCCTCACCCAGTAGTCTTGGACCGATCGAAGCCCATCTAACAGAACTTGGGAAATCACCACTGGGCTTTGCTCTGGACCAAACCCAAGCCGAACTTCATCGTGTGAAGCTATAACAGAATCGCCTTTGTGAGAATTTCAAACTGATAGAAATTACTACTCGTGCGATATTAGTCGAGCCTCCCTCAGATTCTCTCACCTTAGCACATCTTACACTTAGGTCCTATGCTGGTGTGATAAGGGGCTATGTAAGGAGATCGTAACTGCCTTGTGTAATCCTTTGTTATAAATAAAAATTGGGATTTCTTCTTATGATGAAGTTTATGAATTTTCAAATGACCGGATAAATATAGTATGCATATTTTTTATGAATTTTAGAAAAATGATATTTTAAAAATGTTTATGTAAACCTTAAATAATTAAAAATGTGTAATGATATTCAAAAAATGGTCTTCTACAATTATGCTCAGTACAAAATTTAGAGTCTAATAAGATCAACTTAATTTTTGATGAATAGTAAATTATGAATAGTGATTTTATGATTAGGATTAGTAATGTGTCCAAATGGATTAGTAATCTCACTTAAAGAAAGTATTAATATAATCTAGGCACCTTGATTAAGTAATGTGATTCCATAAAATGGTTAAATAACGATTTCATAAATTATTATTCAAGTATTAGTTTTTTCGAGTGAATAGTGTTTTTTAATTAAAAATTGAATTAAAAATATTTAAAAAATTATTTTTATAAATAGGATTTCATTTTTGAACTCAGAGCACCGATATTATGTTATGGTAATTTTTGGGGTTTTTTCTGAAAAAAATGAATTTTCGGTGAATAGTGTATTTATTTAAAAAATAAATTAAAAATATTTAGAAAATTATTTTTATAAAATGGAGCTCATTTTTGAAATCAGAGCATTGATATTTGGTTAAGGTGAAATTTTGGGATTATTCTGAGAAAGTTGAATTTTCAATGAATAGTGAAAATACAGTTTTTGAGTTACGGGTGTTTAATGACATCATTAAATGATGTATTAAGTATGTAATCAATATGGTATACTTATGAATAGTAACATAAGGTATGAGGTGTCCCAAGTGGCCAATACCATGGGCAAATACCATGGGCAAGCCCATGGTTTTTCCAAAACCACTAATGAGGTGTCCCTTGGCCATTAATGCCTTGTCCCCTCACTTTCCCTATAAATACCAAGTCATCCTCTCATCCATTCGACTCCCCACTCTCCCACACCGAAGTTTTGGTCTCATTACCTCCCAAGGAGTCCTCCCAAGGTTCCCCCAAGCCCTCAAGGTCCCAACCTTTGAGTTTTAAGAGTTACGTTTTAAGGTAAGGGATCCGATCTCTCTCTTTCTTTTCAAGAAATCTCTTTTATGTAATTTCTTTTATGCTCCATGTTCTTATGTTAAAGGGTGTTCTTTTATACTCCTATTACTTCCCTTTTCATGTTAACATAATGATATATCCCCTCTTACTCTCATTATTTCGTTTTATGAAGTTTTAAGTGGCGTCGTTAGGCTGTTGAAATTTTTGTAACGGATTCTTTCTCCCTTCTCATTTTTCAAGATCTATTTTCAAGTAAAGTATTTCAAGTTCCTTTTTGTTATGTTGGGGTATTATCTCTAAATTTATAATACTGATCTTTTATGATCATATGACGAGATACCCCATTTGATCTCTTCAATTCAGTATTTTAAAGTTTTAAGTGGCGTCGTTAGGCTGCCGAATTTTTAAGTGGTTCTTCACCCTTCTCGTTTTGAAGTTCTACTTTCATGTCAATTATTTCAAGTTCCTTTTTGTTATCTTGGGGTATGATCTCTATATCTATCATACTGATATTTTATGACCATATGATTAGATTCCCCATTTTATCTCTTCAATTCAGTATTTTGAAGTTTAAGTGGCGTCGTTAGGCTGCTGAATTTTTAAGTGGTCCTTGCACCTTTCTCCCTTTTAAAAGTTCTAATTCCATGTCAAGTCTTGCAAGTTCCTTTTTATTATGTTGGGGTGTGATCTCTATATCTATAATACTGATATTTTATTTTCATATGATGAGATACCCTATTTTATCTCGTCAATTCTTTTTTTTGAAGTTTAAGTGACGCCGTTAGGCTGTCGAATTTCTAAGGGGTTCTTTCACCCTTCTCATTTTCAAGATATATTTTCATGTCAAGTCTTTAAAGTTCCTTTTTATTATTTTGGGGTATGATCTCTATATCTATCATACTGATCATTTATGTTCATATGATGAGAGACCCTATTTGATCTCATCAATCCTTTTTGCAAGTTTTAAGTGACGCCGTTAGGCTGCCGAATTCTCATAAGAGAAATCTTGTTTTTGTCTTCCTTTCATGTTCTTCATTTCAAATGGTATATAATTAAAATTTCATTACCATGTTCTTAAATACTTTATATTTTGTTCCCATACTATTTTATGTATCATTTTTGAGTGGGTGACCCATGTCCCCTCTCTTTCCAACTTTTTCTAAAAACATGTATCATAGACGTTATGCTGCATAGTTTTCATCTCAAAATGCCTCCCTCTTTATCTAAAAATTATTTTATGTTATTAAGTGAATACTAAAAGCTCTTATTTCTACAGGGGTATTCACATATATATAAAAATTTTCTATTTTAAATTCTGGGATTTACATACGTGAAACCTGCTTTCCCTTTCCGTGGGTTTAAAGTGACATAAAGATCACATCTTTAAAGTAGTTTTTAAAACATTATGATTATGAAATGAAACCCATTTATTTTATGCTATATGGGATTTTTATGAAATGATTTATGATGATATGGGTGGCTCACATGATAATAAAGACATTTCAAGGGTGCCCCCAGATAGCGCTCCAATGCATTGGGTAAAGACTTAATCACTAGAGATGACTTTTTAGACTGATACCTTGGTGAATAACCTTGGTAATTTTTAATGACACCATGGGGATGGACCTTGGTGAAACAAAATTATTGTCAATATTAAATGTTGTAGCCAAATCTTCAAGTTATGAAAAAATTTATTTTTATTATAATATGCCTCATGATTTCTTTCTCATGCCTTAATGTTCTTTTCATGACCTTATTGAAGTATCTCAAGTTCACATGTAAAATGTTTCTCTTGTTTCCCTTACTGAGCCTTCTGCTCACCCTTTCTTTTGATGTATGTCCCTAGGTTATGAGATGCAGTAATGAACCTAGGATGAACATGTGGAGAATCCTTTCAAGTTTTTGAGAAGAATCTTTTATGTTTTCATGTTTAAAGTTCCTGGTTTCCAATACACTAAACCTTAAAGATCCTCGGTTTTGTAAAATGTAATGAAAGTTTATGTGATAAAAAGGTGGGATGCTATAGTTGGTATCAAAGGATGGTTTAGTTATTTGTGGAAATTAGGATATCAAAACTCTAGGAATAACCCTATAGAAAAGTTTAAATATAGGAAATATTCCTGGTATTTTGGTAAGTATTGAGTAAGGGGTTTCCAAGAAAATACATCCATGTCTGGATACGAGCAGGTAGAGGTGGCTCTGGCACAGATGTACATAGGGGTAAAACCCGAAAACACCGCTTTGAGCTAGACTCGAACGGGAACTGGTACATGACAACGGGCCTTGCTGCACTCTTGGTTACGACACTCCCAGGAGATATGCTTTGGTAAATTCATAAGCTTAGTATGAACCATTGTTAAAGGAACAAAGATAAAATAAAATAAAGATTCACATAAGAATATATGATCATGGATAACCTAGATGGGAACCTAGGGGATCACAAGTTAGGGTATACTTTTCTTCTACAAGTTATCCTTATATGATTTCAGTTCCTTTTCATGATTATTGGAAAATTACTTAAGCCCCTAATTATGCTCTCTCTTCTTAGTTAATGGTGGGAAATGGAAGATAATGTACCAACAACCAATGTGATAGGAAATGCGACTATTTTCTTATTAATATGACAGGGATGATTAGGGGATTAAAATATGATTATTATTTTTGAAGACGTTCACTATTTTGGGGACCCTATATGATAGAGGTAAATAGATTACTACGGTATTTTCATTGAGGGGTAAGGTTGACTTATATTTTGAAGAATCGATGAATTTAAGGTGGACTTATAGTAATTTAGGTTACTTATGGGAATGATTAACCTATCTTGGGTAAAATATGTTTAGGTTAGATACTTTTGTTATAAGATGTTAGGAGTGGTTGATGTTGTTTGGAGATGAACAATGAAGTTTATTTTGGAAGACTATGTTATCAAATCCTTCTTGTATTTGGGTTTCAATCTTAGTTGGGTTTATTTTGAGGAATTTTAAGGACCGTTATTTATGGAATGGGCTATGATGAACTTTGGGCAGTACCATGGAACTTTGAATATTTAAAAGTAGTTTCCATTCCTATGGGATTATTTCTTTTTGAAGAGTTGTTTTACCTTACCCTTTCTGTTTTTGGGATAATGTTTGAAGATAGAAGAAATAGATAGTTAATCTTTCGTGGATTATGTGATTCTCTAGAAGATGATTCTTGTGTTTTGATGAGACCAATTAGTTTTTAATGCTCATAGTTTGGAGAAAATATTAGTTTGGGGTAGAAACTTATTAAAGGATGGAACTCTACATGAAGATAGGTATACTTTCTTATGTTTTTGTTTTATGTTGTAAATGAATTCCTCAAAATTATGAAAAGGAACGCAAAACAAAAACTTTGTTGGTTTACGTTTCCTACTGGGTAATCAAAGACCATTTACACACATCATAAGTTTGGGATTTTCTTATGGTTAACTTTCTCCTAATCATGTTTTCTATCACTCTCCCTCAGAACTTGACCCTTTTTTTTCTCCTCCATGTCCATGTTTTCGTACATGGAATCCTAGTGTGGGCTAACTCGGGTGACCTTTGTACTTACCTTTTTTTTCTTTTAAAGTAATAGTTTTACTGACTCCTTTTCCGATGTGGGACTTTCAATGAAATTTCAAAACCCAATTTTAAAAATTGTTAGGACGCAATTTCTTAAGGGGGGAAGATTGTAACGACCCGAAATTTTGAATAAATGTTGTTTCCTAATTTTATGTGTTATTTTTATTTTGTTTTTTATACTCAAAAAAAATGTTTCATTTGATAACATGAGTATAATTAAAATGAGACCATTGGGTTTTGACTGTTATATGACCATTGGTCAATATGACCCCTAGAAACTAAACGTTTTGATTATTGTCTCTAAATACAAGTAATCTTGGTTAATTATTATAGAAAGAAGATTCGATGGACTCACCCAGTAGTCTTGGACTGATCGAAGTCTATCTAACAGAACTTGGGAAGGAGGTAGCACCACTGGGCTTTGCTCTGGACCAAACCCAAGCCGAACTTCATCGTGTGAAGCTAGAACGAAATCGCCTTTGTGAGAAGTTCAAAATGATAGAAATTACTACTCGTGCGATGTTAGCCGAGCCTCCCTCAGATTCTCTCACCTTAGCACACCTTACACTTAGGTGCTATACTGGTGTGATAAGGGGCTATGTAAGGAGACTGTAACTGCCTTGTGTAATCCTTTGTTTTAAATAAAAATTGGGATTTCTTCTTATGATGAAGTTTATGAATTTTCAAATGACCGGATAAATATAGTATGCATATTTTTGATGAATTTTAGAAAAAGGATATTTTAAAAATGTTTATGTAAACCTTAAATAATTAAAAATGTGTAATGATATTCAAAAAATGGTCTTCTACAATTATGCTCAGTATCAGATTTAGAGTATAATAAAATCAACTTAATTTTTGATGAATAGTAAATTATGAATAGTGATTTTATGATTAGGATTAGTAATGTGTCCAAATGGATTAGTAATCTCACTTAAAGAAAGTATTAATATAATCTAGGCACCTTGATTAAGTAATGTGATTCAATAAAATGGTTAAATAACGATGTCATAAATTATTATTCAAGTATTAGTTTTTTCGAGTGAATAGTGTTTTTTAATTAAAAATTGAATTAAAAATATTTAAAAAATTATTTTTATAAAATGGATTTCATTTTTGAACTCAGAGCACCGATATTATGTTATGGTAATTTTTGGGGTTTTTTCTGAAAAAAATGAATTTTCGGTGAATAGTGTATTTATTTAAAAAAATAAATTAAAAATATTTAGAAAATTATTTTTATAAAATGGAGTTCATTTTTGAAATCAGAGAATTGATATTTGGTTAAGGTGAAATTTTGGGATTATTCTGAGAGTTGAATTTTCGATGAATAGTGAAAATACAGTTTTTGAGTTACGGGTGTTTAATGACATCATTAAATGATGTATTAAGTATGTAATCAATATGTTCGACTTATGAATAGTAATATAAGGTATGAGGTGTCCCAAGTAGCCAATACCATGGGCAAATACCATGGGCAAGCCCATGGTTTTGCCAAAACCACTAATGAGGTGTCCCTTTGCCATTAATGCCTTGTCCCCTCACTTTCCCTATAAATACCAAGCCATCCTCTCATCCATTCGACTCCCCACTCTCCCCCAACGAAGTTCTGGTCTCATTACCTCCCAAGGAGTCCTCCCAAGGTGTCCCCAATCCCTCAAGGTCCCAACCTTTGAGTTTTAATAGTTACATTTTATGGTAAGGGATCCGATCTCTCTCTTTCTTTTCAAGAAATATCTTTTATGTAATTTCTTTTATGCTCCGTGTTCTTATGTTAAAGGGTGTTCTTTTATACTCCTCTTACTACCCTTTTCATGTTCACATAATGAGAGATCCCCTCTTACTCTCATTATGTCATTTTATGAAGTTTTAAGTGGCTCCGTTAGGCTGCCGAAATTTTTGTAACAGATTCTTTCTCCCTTCTCATTTTTCAAGATCTATTTTCATTTTAAGTATTTCAAGTTCCTTTTTGTTATGTTGGGGTATTATCTATAAATTTATCATACTGATCTTTTATTATAATATGATTATATACCCCATTTGATCTCTTAAATTCAGTATTTTGAAGTTTTAAGTGGTGCCGTTAGGCTGCCGAATTTTTAAGTGGTTCTTCACCCTTCTCGTTTTGAAGTTCTACTTTCATGTCAATTCTTTCAAGTTCCTTTTTGTTATGTTGGGGTATGATCTCTATATATATCATACTGATCTTTTATTAACATATTATGAGATACCCCATTTTATCTCTTCAATTCAGTATTTTGAAGTTTAAGTGGCGTCGTTAGGCTGCTGAATTTTTAAGTGGTCCTTGCACCTTTCTCCCTTTTCAAAGTTCTAATTCCATGTCAAGTCTTGCAAGTTACTTTTTATTATGTTGGGATGTGATCTCTATATCTATAATACTGATCTTTTATGTTCATATGATGAGATACCCTATTTGATCTCGTCAATTCTTTTTTTTTTGAAGTTTAAGTGACGCCGTTAGGCTGTCGAATTTCTAAGGGGTTCTTTCACCCTTCTCATTTTCAAGATCTATTTTAATATCAAGTCTTTCAAGTTCCTTTTTATTATGTTGGGGTATGATCTCTATATCTATCATACTGATCATTTATGTTCATATGATGAGAGACCCTATTTTATCTCATCAATCCATTTTTGGAAGTTTTAAGTGACGCCGTTAGGCTGCCGAATTCTCATAAGAGAAATCTTATTTTTGTCTTCCTTTCATGTTCTTCATTTCAAATGGTATATCATTAAAATTTCATTACCATGCTCTTAAATACTTTATATTTTGTTCCCCTACTGTTTTATTTATCATTTTTGAGTGGGTGACCCATTTCCCCTCTCTTTCCAACTTTTTCTAAAACCATGTATCATAGACGTTATGCTGCATAGTTTTCGTCTCAAAATGCCTCCCTCTTTATCTCAAAGTTATTTTATGTTATTAAGTGAATACTCAAAGATCTTATTTCTACAGGGGTATTCACATATATATCAAAATTTTCTATTTTAAATTCTGGGATTTACATACGTGAAACCCGTTTTCCCTTTCCGTGGGTTTAAAGTGACATAAAGATCACGTCTTTAAAGCAGTTTTTAAAACGTTATGATTATGAAATGAAACCCATTTATTTTATTCTATATGGGTTTTTTATGAAATGATTTATGATGATATGTGTGGCTCACATGATAATAAATACATGTCAAGGGTGCGCCCAGATAGCGCTCCAATGCATTGGGTAAAGACTTAATCTCTAGAGATGACTTTTTAGACTGATACCTTGGTGAATAACCTTGGTAATTTTTAATGACACCTTGGGGATGGACCTTGGTGAAATGAAATGATTGTCAGTATTAAATGTTGTAGCCAAATCTTCAAGTTATGAAAAATGTTATTTTTATTATGATATGCCTCATGATTTCTTTCTCATGCCTTAATGTTCTTTTCATGACCTTATTGAAGTATCTCAAGTTCACATGTAAAATGTTTCTCTTGTTTCCCTTACCGGGCCTTCTGCTCACCCTTTCTTTTGATGTATGTCCCCAGGTTATGAGATGCAGTAATGAACCTAGGATGAACATGAGGAGAAGCCTTTCAAGTTTTTAAGAATAATATTTTATGTTTTCGTGTTTAAAGTTACTGGTTTCCAAGACACTAAACCTTAAAGATCCTCGGTTTTGTAAAATGTAATGAAAGTTTATGTGATAAAAAGGTGGGATGCTATACAGGTGGCACACGGTGCCGGGTTACACGACAGAGATTCCGGCGTTGGCCGAAGGAGGTGACACTCCATGGTGGCTGTTGAGCACCAGTGGATTTTGTATTTATTTTTTTCATTGTACTAATTACTACTTTCCTGGTAAATGCATGACTAATTAAACACATATATTTGGTATGCACCGTTGGGTGGTATCCTACTGAGATTTGTCTCACACCCTGCACGGGCCCTTCGGGACGTGTGCAGACTTCATGGATTTACTTGCAGAAAAGGGGCCAGCTTCAGGAGCTGGGTTACGTTAGTTATTGCATGGAGATGGTACAGACCTTGAGGTCATGCCTAGGTGGGATTTACTTGTTGTGTTTACTTTTCTATATCATCATGCTTACTTATTTTAGCTACTGTTGGTTATCCATTGGCGCCCTTTTGTATGTTGACCTTCTTTGGATGCATGTTTTACTATTCAGTAGTAGTTACATGTTATCAGCATGCTGTTGTGTTTATTTCCGCTGTTGTTGTTATAATTATTGCTTCCACTATTTTTTGATATTGGATATGCTTCCGCTCTGCGGGTCTGGTTCGAGTCTGCTGAGTCTTTCTTTCCGCTGCATCTTTACTATTATACTCAGACCAGTACCCTTAAAATGATCCTCCAAGAGGGTATAGCCTCCCCACTATACCTATTCAGTCCCTCGCTGCTAGTTGGCAGCCTTTGGCATTCAGAGGAGGTGCACCTAAGGTAGTGACACCCGACCCTCTCGGCACTGTTCGGGTGGCTGGCCGGGTCTGGGACGTTACAAAGTGGTATCAGAGGAGTTCTTGACAAGGATTTAGTAGCAGTGTTTTTCTGGCTACTAATGAGATTGAGACTTATCTTTTTATTTCTGCTGGTTTTACTATTTGGGATATGGTAGACTGGATATAAGTTGTGATTACTGGGACTGGGTTTTTATCTTGTTCTTGGGTGCTTGCAGCCCCAGGTACGAGGGAATGACCTAGTTGGCATGGGTGGGAATTGTTGTTTGCTTTTGCTCAGATTATGGTTTATACGATTTCCACCTCAGTGGCTCACTTGGTGTGTGATGTTCTTGATTGTGATATGTGACCCTTGACCCGGTGTGGTAAGGGAGAATTGGACCTTGGCCTGGTATGGCAAGGCTTGTTTCTTGGCTTTTGATAGGCACATTTTTAGGGTATTTAAATTTCATAATTGCACGTATGCTTTGTGAAGTGATAATAACATGTGAATAAAATAAATCAACTGCCATGCTTTATCTGATTTGAAATGTAAAATGGTGAAATTTATGATAGAACTGCTAGTTGTTCAAATGAGTATGTCATGCTTTATCTTTTGTAGAATTGCATCTTGCAGGATATTTGGGTCTGACTCTTACGAGAGCAGGCAGGTACTATGATTGTGGTAGTGTAACTATCAGGATTGGGCAACATGGTCGTCGGTTTGAGGCAACGTGAGTTGTCGGGACGGGCATGGCCCGAGGTACTTTTGATACTTGGCTCTGTTTAGTGCGGGTAAGGAGGCCATGAGGCCGGGATGCCGTGGGGCATGGGTTGCGGTGAGGGGGAGTAAGGGTAGTTGTTATGCACTGCCTTTTACTGGTTTCCTTATCTACGTAGAATATATTGTTATATATATATATATATATATGGGATGTCTGGACATTTATGGTATTCAGCAGGTTACTCCTTCACGGCTCGATGGAGCCTCAGGTAGGAGATGGTACAGTGTCGCAGGATCAAGGTCAGAATTCGGTACAGGCAGAGCATGAGCCACAGGTACAGGCTCAGGGACAGGATCAGGTTCAGGATCCAGTACAGGCAGGACAGTAGCCGGGTTTGGCATCGTTCGGTTCGTGGCTCGACGAGCACCTCAGGGAGAGCCTGGTACGCGTCTTGCAGGGGATTGACAGTGGCATTCAGGGTGCAGAGCCTTCTATGGAATATGTGACGTGGGAGTTCCAGTCGCAGCACCCGCCGCTTTTTCAGGGAGAGGGTGGTCTGTAGGCGGCTGAGAACTGGATAGAGAGTATGAAGATGATATTTGAGCAGCTCGAGACACCTCCAGGGCAGAGGGTCAAGCTGGAAACGTACATGCTGAGAAGACCGGTGAAGTGTTGGTGGGACGTACAGGTTCAGGCTCGTAGACATGAGGGAATGGCATGGCAGGACTTTGAGGACAGGTTCTTTGAGCACTTCTACCCGGATACACTGAGGGAAGAGAGAGATTGAGAGTTCTTGAGTCTTTAGTAGGGGGACATGTCCATCATGGACTATGCAGCTACTTTCCCAGATTTATCTCGCTTTTCACCTGGTATGGTGAGTGATGATGCAGATAGGGTGAGGTGCTTTGAGGATGGCTTGCGACGCGCCATTAGGGTCCAGGTGAACATTTTCAGGTTGGGTTCTTTCTCTGAGGCAGTGAATCAAGCGCTTATAGCCGAGGGAAACGAGAGGGAGAAATCTCGTTTGGGTAGGATGACAACTTCAGCTGACGGTTCAGACAGTAGGAAGCGAGGACGAGATGAGTTCCAGCAGGGCAGCTAGGCTAGGTATTCAGCTAGACCACCTTGTGGGAGTTCTTCGGTGATTTGTTTCCAGTGTGGACAACCGGGACATGTTCGGGCGCAGTGTGATAGGCCTCCGAAGGAGTGCCGGGCGCAGTACGACAGGCCTCCGAAGGAGTGTCGGTCTTGTGAAAAGGACGGGCATCTGGAGAGGTTTTGTAGGCAGCCTTCTCAAATAGTCGGCAGGCAGGGACCAGGACAGACTGCAGCGTCTGGAGTTGGTTCAGGTTTGGTACCCGGAGAGGGTAGTCGAGGTTCAGTTGTGCGCAGAGGTCGTGACAGAGATGGTGGGACCCAAATGAGGGGTTAGTGGCCGGATACTAGAGCAGCATCGGGAGTTTAGGAGTCAGGAGGTCGTGTTTCAGGCTAGGTGCACGTTGTGGAGCTGCCGGAGGCTAAGCAGGATGGTGAGCTGATGACAGTTAGAGGTACACTGCGGTGTGATCGTGATCTCCATGTTTCCTTTTTGGCATGACCTATAGAGTTATGTCTGTTTTGAGTGCATGAGGTGCACGGGATCTTTGTAGACTGACTAGATGCTAGTCAGTGGGTTGGCACCGTCTCGGGTGTGTGATATATATATATATATATATATGAGATGCGTAGAATCGGGGCATCGTAGATGCGGGTTACTTGAGGTGTCGTGGGCATCGGGGCATTGTGGATGCGGGTTACTTGAGGTGCCATGGGAATCTGGGCATCATGGATGCAGGTTACTTGAGGTGTTAGGCACCAGGACCTCGTAGAGGCGGACACCGATGAGGTGCGGGATACTTTGGGTGTCGGAAGCGACACAGGAGCACCAATGAGGTGCAGGGATGACGATGCATCACGAGAGGATTTTGCTTCTGGAAAACAGGTTAGTAAACCCTGTTTGATTTACTTTTTGTTGGATTGAGACCGGGTAAGTCAATTACTAAGGTGGGGATCCCCTTGAGGAATTTAGCCGGAACCTTTGACACCGGGGTAGTCCGGGTTGTTTAACTGGGATGAACGTGTTTGGTGCAATCTCCTGGTTTCGTTTGGTAGCTCGGGGATGAGCTACGTTAAGGTGGGGATTTTGTAAGAACCCGGGTTTTTAGAACGGGTCAAAATCCCGACCCTGTTTACATTTTTGACTGGTTTCTGAGGAAACTGGAGAAAATGCAGAGTTTCTGGAAATTTCCAGACTACACGCCGTGTATGTGTAGGCGAGTGGTCGGTCGTGTACTCGCCAAGTACATGTCGTGCGGGTGACCGTGTAGAGTTTTCTTACTACACGGAATGTAGTTTTGAGCACGCCGTGTAGACCCCTAACACTACTAGAAAAGGGGGCATTGAAGCCCCCCAGACTCGGGCGACCGCCATTGGCGGTCGTTATAGCTCACCATTAGCGACCGCCAATGGCGGTCGCTAACCTGGATAAAAAAATTCGGGGGGTTTCTGCGCCCCCCCCCCCCCCCCCCCCGCGCCCTCGATCTCCCTCCGCCCTAGCTAACCCCCTCCCTCCCTCGCCGCCCTCCCTCGCGCCGCCCTCCCCTCCCCCGCCGCCCGGCCTCCCCCGCCGCCCGGCCTCCCCCGCCGCCCGCCCTCCCCCGCCGCCCGGCCTCCCCCGCCGCCCGCCCTCCCCCGCCGCCCGCCCTCCCCCGCCGCCCGGCCTCCCCCGCCGCCCGCCCTCCCCCGCCGCCCGCCCTCCCCCGCCGCCCGACCTCCCCCGCCGCCCGGCCTCCCCCGCCGCCCGGCCTCCCCCGCCGCCAGCCCTCCCCCGCCGCCTGCCATCCGGCCTCCGGCCGCCGCCCTCCGCCCTCGGGCCTCCGGCCGCCGCCCTCCGGCCTCTCGGCCCTCCCCCCACACCCCGGACGGCACCCGCACCCCGGACAGCCCCCGGCGCGCACTCCGGACCGCCCCCCGCACCCCGTACGCCTCCCCGCACCTCGTACAGCACCCCCCACGCACTCCGGACCGCCCCCCGCACCCCGGACGCCTCCCCGCACCCCGGACAGCCCCCCCCTGCACTCGGACACCCCCCTCCGAACCCGGACAACCTCCCCGCACCCCGGACAGCCCCCCTCCCGCACTCGGACACCCCCCCTCCGAACCCGGACGGCCCCCCCGCACCCCGGACAGGCCCCCCGCACCCCGGACACCCCACCCCGCACCCCCGACAGCCCCCCTGCACCCCAGACAGCCCCCCCTCCCCCACACCCCGGACACCCCCGCACCCCGAACACCCCTGCCCGCACCCCTGACAGGCCCCCGACACCTCGGACACCCCTCCCCGCACCTCGGACAGCCCCCCCGACCCCGGACACCCCCCCCCTCGCTGCCCGTCCCCCGTCCCCTCACCGCCTCCTCTCCTCCAGCTCCCCGCCGCCGCCGCCGCCCGTCCCCTCCCTTGCCGCACCGCCTTTGGCTCCGGCTCCCCTTCGCTGCCTCCTCTCCCTCGCAGCACCGCCTTCGGCTCCCCTCCCTTTCAGGTTTGTAGCTCAATCAGGTAACATGAGCTTTCAGTTACATTATTATTTTATCAATGGTTCATAAACAAATGGTTAATATTTATTTTGAATATAGTTGATTTGAAAAATGTAAATGTAATAAGTATTGTGTAAATGTTTGTTATACAGATATTATTATGGATAATAGTTGGATTGATCTTCCAAATCGAACGTCTAGAGAATATTTCAATGGCATTATGCAGTTTATTGACTTCACGAGAGGATTTGAAAGTGACTATATTATTTGTCCATGTAGAAAATGTGCTAACAGATATCAATTCACACGAGATACTGTGAGGGAGAACCTTTTCTTTAATGTATTTCTGAAAAATTATAAGAGTTGGACTCGTCATGGAGAAGAATATGTTCGTTGTCAAAATACAGATGCAGCTCAGATGGATGTTGATGCAAGGATGACTGATCCAATGCATGAAATGCTTACTGAAATGGTACGTGGGTTTGATCCTGAAGGCATTGACATCCAGAATCTTGAGACCGGTGAGATAAATCTTCGCTCTGGTGCAGATCGTGATTCGAGGAGGTTTTATGAAGTACTTGATGATGCGAAAACAGAATTATATCCTGGATGTACTTCTTACAATAAACTGTCGTTTATCGTGGAGTTGTTGCATTTGAAGACTTTGAACAATTGGTCGGACACATCATTCGACATGCTTTTGGTTTTATTGAAAAAAGTTCTTCCTGTCGACGCTAAGATTCCTGAGTCGTATTACTATGCTCGTAAGTTGACAGAGAACTTAGGTTTTACATATGAGACTATAGATGCATGTGCAAACAACTGTATGTTGTTTAGAAATGAAACTGCTCATTTGGATATCTATACGGTTTGTGGCGCTTCCAGGTGGAAAGAGAACAGGGGAAATAAGACTCATCAAAGTCAGATTGCGATACAGGGGAAACCGATTGCCGTAAAGCAAATGCGTTACTTTCCCCTTAAACTGAGGTTGAAAAGATTTTTTATGTCATCTAAAGTTTCTAATTTAATGAGATGGCATGCAGAAAGAGTTCATGAAAGTGACATGTTAACCCACCCGGCAGACTCTCATGCATGGAAGGATTTTGATAAGAGACATCCCGACTTTGCTAAAGATGTTCGTAATGTCCGATTGGGATTGGCAGCAGATGGTTTCAATCCATTCAAGTCTATGGTTGGTGCAACTCATAGCACATGGCCCGTGGTGTTGGTTCCATATAATCTTCCTCCGTGGCTTTGTATGAAGCAACAATTTATATTACTTTCCACTCTTATTGATGGACCTAAAAGTCCGGGGGATAAGATTGATGTTTACCTTCAGCCATTGATTGATGAGTTGAATGAATTTTGGGGCGATGGTGTGATGACTTATGACTGCGAAACGAATGAAATGTTCAAACTGCATGCTGCTTTATTGTGGACAATCAATGACTTCCCAGCTTATGTAAGTTTATCAGGCTGGAGTACGAAAGGGGAATTTGCTTGCCCTTGTTGCAATAAAAGTAAAAAATCTGTATGGCTTAAACATTCCAAAAAATGGGCATACATGGGTCACAGGCGTTTTCTCCCTCCCCAGCACAGGTTCAGAAAGGACAGAGTGGCATTTGATGGTTCTAGAGAGTTCATTCCAGCACCAAAGATCATGACAGGAGTCGAAATGTTATCGCAGATTGAGGAAGAAAACATCCGCACGGTATATGAAATTCAGGATTTGGTGGCTCCTCCAGTACGTAATATTCGTGCTGCGGGTAGGCAGCGCAGTCACAATTGGAAAAAGAAAAGTATTTTTTATAGTCTTCCGTATTGGAAAACTAACATGTTGAGGCATAATTTGGATGTCATGCACATTGAAAAAAATGTTTGTGATAACATATTGTGGACCATTTTAGGTGTCAGTGGAAAGTCAAAGGACCATGTTAATGCACGTCGTGATTTGGAAGAAATGGGTTTAAGGAAACAGTTGCATTTACAATTAGCTGAGGGAAACAAGGCATATATGCCTGCTGCACAGTATTCGATGACTACAGAGGAGAAAGAGACATTTCTTTCCATTTTGAAGATGGTCAAGGTGCCTGATGGTTACTCTTCTAATATTTCAAAGTGTGTGAATCTGACGAGCAAGACATTGCAAGGGTTGAAAAGTCATGATAATCACATATTACTTCAGCAGTTGATTCCAATCGCAATTTTTGATTGTTTATCCCCCAATGTTGTTCAGCCCTTGATTGAGATGAGTAATTTTTTTAGACAGCTTTGTTTAAGAAATCAACGAATGGGTGATTTAAAAAGTTTGCAGGACCGAATTGTACTTACGCTTTGTCACTTTGAGAAACTTTCCCCCCCCCCCCTCATTTTTCGATGTTATGGTCCACTTAACAGTGCACCTAACTGATGAAGTAATGGCTGCTGGTCCAGTGCAATTCAGGTGGATGTATCCTATTGAACGGTATTTGAGTACATTGAAAAGATTTGTACGCAACAGAGCTCGTCCAGAGGCATCAATAGCCAATGGTTATTTGATGGACGAGTGTACTACCTTTTGTGCATAATATCTTACGGATGTTGAAACAAAATTAGATAAGCCCTCTCGGATTCATGATGGTCCAGTTGGAGAAGGAACCACATTTGATATGGACAACATCGAGTGGATACAAGCACATCGATATATCTTGTTCAATACTCCATCAGTTGCACCATTAATGCAGTAAGTATCTTATCAATGTGCTTGTATAACTTTTACATGTTTTCTTTGCATAAGTTGATCTTTTAAACATCGCGTAATCATTTGCAGGAAACACATTAATGAGATAAAAGAAGAGATGCATCGTGCGACTGAGTTGCAAATTCAACAATCTCATTATGCGGCATTTCATGATTGGTTCAAGGATTATGTATGTATAAATTGATTTTCATTATGAGTGAAGTATTAAACTAATTCTTTCTGCATATATCAGTATTGATTTTTATAAATTATGTAGGTTCGTAAGCTGAGGGAGTTAGGGGACCCCACGCTACCTGAAGTATTTATCCAACTGGCTGAGGGTTCATCTATAACCGCTCGTCGTTATAAAGCTATTGATGCTAATGGTTTTCGATTTTGCATTAAAGATGTTGACGACAAACGAGCAACACAAAACAGTGGAATCGGTTGTCCCTTTGCCGATTCTGGTTATTACTATGGTCAATTGATAGACATCATTGAAGTTGTATACACACACGGTTTGAAGTACATATTGTTAAAGTGTAATTGGGTTGATCCAGTGCATGGATGTAAAGTCGATCAATATCAGTTTTCATTGGTGAATTTTAACTACATGTTATACAGAAATAATGAACGAGTTGAGAATGAACCTTTCATCTTGACATCACAAGCGGAACAAGTATTCTTCGTTACTTTGCCTTCGGATCCAAGTTGGCAAGTTGTTGTCAAAATGTCTCGGCGAGGAGTGTTTTTATTTGAAGAAGATGAACCCGAGACTGTTCCGTTTGTTTACCAACAACTTGATCAACATACCGTAGTTCAACGTGAAGAAGATATTTATTGGGTCAGAGCGGCTGTTGAAGGAGAAACGGTCGATTTGCATGCTTAATGAAAGGTATAATTGTTTTCCTGCTATTCAGTAGAATGTCCTAGGATATCATAAATTATCTAATCATTTTATAAATCCTTATAAGTTTTAATCCTCACTTTTGTAAGTTAATTCAGTCATAAATATTTAGGTTGATTAACTTTCTGATTTTTTAAAATTCATTCACTACTAATTATTCAATCCATTTTTTGTTTGATTAACAGTTGTACAAGTTTGATTTATTAAGAACAATCCAATTTATCTTTTAAACACTTTGGACTCATTACTGATATTTTGTATGATTGCAGACATGTCAGGGGAAGAGGCAGAAAATCCACATCATCCATCTGAGGCATCTACGTCTCAGGGTCGAGGTATGTTTGACAGTAATTATCTATATTATTTATGTAATTAACATATATATATATATATATATATAACATTTGTCAATTTATATATAAAATTGTTTTCAACAGGATCAGACTCGGCTGCTTCTTCCTCTCGCAGGAGAGGCCCTGGTCGTGGCATATTAGCATGGAATTCCGACACGACGATAGATGTTTCATTTGATGAGGTATTTCATCCCGTGGGACCGAATGCCCCGGCATTTATTCGTCAGCTGGGTCATATCATACGTGACCCACATCGATTTCCATTGACCACGCGTGATTGGGCTTCTATCCCTCAGGACACATTAGATCGTCTATGGAGGGAGGTTCAGGTAAGAAAATAATTTTACTTTATTTTCTATTTATAAATAAGACTAATATGTTTGATTATTTTCATTATAGCAAAATTTGAAAGTATGCCCTGAAGAGTTTCGGCCCGTGTGTATGAGAAAATTCCGTAAGCTGTGGAAAGATTATAAAGGCAAAGTGAAGAGGGACCACTGGGTACCAAATGTGGGTGCCCCTGACATTTTGGAAAAAGTCCCGAGAGGTGTCCTCCCGGCTCAGTGGCGTGACTTGGTTGCATATTGGTCTACTGAGGGTGTTGCGGTTTGTATATTAATTATTTTGCTGTATATATATTTTCAAGAATATGTGATTTGTTTGAAATTTGAATGAATTGAATGTAGGAGGTGTCAACACGCCATTCGGAGAATCGAGCGTTGCAGGGACCAGCTCACAGGCTCGGGACTCGTCACGTGTCTCAGATCCGACATGAGGTATATATTATTCACTTTTTAATTTATTAATTAATATGGTTTTGTGTTTATATTCTTTTAATATACAGTTACGAGGGCAAGGTGCAGCAACTGATAAAATGTCGGTGTGGATAAGGACTCGTGATCGCAATGATCCAGAGGTTGCAGCATTGATAGTAAGTGTCTGTACTTACCAATAATTACATAAATCTTTATATTAACATATATATATTTATATATATTTAAATATTTCACAGGATCAATTTGAAGCTGAGTTAGAACATCTGCCAGAGGACCAGCGATAGCTTCCCATGCGACGGGATGAGATCTTTCATCGCATTATTGGTCGGGACGGGCATGGCTATAGTTTGACCTATGGAGCAGGGATTCCTCGTTCTGTAGTGTCACGCGCTGCGGTTGTCGGTCCTGTTGTTGCTCATATGACACAGCAGATGTCAGATTTTGAGGCACGGCTGCGCGCTTCCGAGGAGACAAATGCGCAATTGACAGCTGAGGTTAGAGCACTGCGGGAATATGTGCGTCGAGCTGATGGTACAGGGGATCATACGACGCAGGTATATACTGTATTTATTTATTTAATTTAAATTATTTTTGTTATTAAAATATTTATAATGTTTTTTTGTTGTAGGCACCTGGCCCACCAGAAGGAGGTAGCAGTGATGGCAACGCGTGACGCACCATATATTCACGAGATATGTTTTTTGTTTTTACTGTAGGGTTGACATTGATGTACTGTATTTATTCATTTAAGTAATGCATTATTACCATCCATGGTGGTCTTTTAAATATTTTATACACATATTGAGTTTTTGATCAGATAATCTTGAATGATTCTACATTTGAAAAAGTCGAACTAATTCCAACAGATCAATAAATCTGATATTATATTATAGATTATGTATTATCCAATATATTTTTTATAAATTTTTGTATGGTATCGATAAAAGAAATATGTATTAATTAGATGTTATCACATTTATTTTTCACTTTTGTAATCAATGGGATGACCTTTGCACCCCCGGAGAGCCCCCCGCACCCCCGTACAGCCCCCCGCACCCCCGTACAGCCACCCTCGCACCCCCGTACAGCCCCCCCGCACCCCCGTTACAGCCCCCCGCACCCCCGTACAGCCCCCCCGCACCCCCGGTACAGCCCCCCGCACCCCCGTACAGCCCCCCGCACCCCCGTACAACCCCCCTCACCCCCGTACAGCCACCCCCCGCACCCCCGTACAGCCCCCCGCACCCCCGTACAGCCCCCCCCCGCCCCCCGTACAGCCCCCCCCCCCCCCCGCACCCCCGTACAGCCCCTCGCACCCCCGTACACCCCCCGCACCCCTGTACTGCCCCCCCGCCACCCACGTACAGCCCCCCCCCCCCCCCCCGCACCCCCGTACAGCCCCCCGCACCCCCGTACAGCCCCCCCGCACCCCCGTACAACCCCCCGCACCCCCGTACTGCCCCCCGCCACCCCCGTACAGGCCCCCGCCACCCCCGTACAGCCCCCCGCACCCCCGTACAGCCCCCCCCCCCCCCCCCCCTCGCACCCCCGTACAGCCCCCCGCACCCCCGTACAGACCCCCCGCACCTCCGTACAACCCCCCCGCCACCCCGTACAGCCCCCCGCACCCCCGTACAGCCCCCCCCCCCCCCCCCCCCCCCGCACCCCCGTACAGCCCCCCCCCCCCCCGAACCCCCGTACAGCCCCCCCCCCCCCACCCCACACCCCCCGCACCCCTGTGAATTGTGAAATGGTCGGCCAGACGGCACCTCATTCGGAGGTGTCGTGTGACCGCGGGCGGCCGGAAACGCGTTTCCGGCGCCATTAAACACCAAAACGGCGTGCGGCGGTCCAATTCGGAGAAAACGTGCTCCGAACGACCTGAAACCGCACGGGAACAATAGAAATATTATTCTTGAGATGCAGGAGGAGGCCGCACGTCCATCGGACGTGCGGTGCGCGCGGCACGTCCGATTGTGTCGTTTTCAGCAGCGCGGCGCGCGCTGAAATGGCGCGTTGGGGGGTCAAAACCACCCGAACGACCTCCGAATGCCACGAAACCGTACGACAACATCCGGGCGTGAATTTTGAAATGGTCGGCCAGACGGCACCTCATTCGGAGGTGCCGTGTGACCGCGGCGGCCGGAAACGCGTTTCCGGCGCCATTAAACACCAAAACGGCGTGCGGCGGTCCGATTCGGAGCAAACGTGCTCCGAACGACCTGAAACCGCACGGGAACGATAGAAATATTATTCCTGAGATGCAGGAGGAGGTCGCACGTCCATCGGATGTGCGGTGCGCGCGGCACGTCCGATTGTGTCGTTTTCAGCAGCGCGACGCGCGCTGAAATGGCGCGTTGGGGGGTCAAAACCACCCGAACGACCTCCGAATGCCACGAAACCGTACGACAACATCCGGGGCGTGAATTGTGAAATGGTCGGCCAGACGGAACTTCATTCGGAGGTGCCGTGTGACCGCGGCGGCCGGAAACGCGTTTCCGGCGCCGTTAAACACCAAAACGGCGTGCGGCGGTCCGATTCGGAGAAAACGTGCCCCGAACGACCTGAAACTGCACGGGAACGATAAAAATATTATTCCTGAGATGCAGGAGGAGGCCGCACGTCCATCGGACGTGCGATGCGCGCGGCACGTCCGATTGTGTCGTTTTCAGCAGCGCGGCGCGCGCTGAAATGGCGCGTTGGGGGGTCAAAACCACCCGAACGACCACCGAATGCCACGAAACCGTACGAAAACATCCGGGGCGTGAATTGTGAAATGGTCGGCCAGACGGCACCTCATTCGGAGGTGCCGTGTGACCGCGGCGGCCGGAAATGCGTTTCCGGCGCCGTTAAACACCAAAACGGCGTGCGGCGGTTCGATTCGGAGCAAACGTGCTCCGAACGACCTGAAACCGCACGGGAACGATAGAAATATTATTCCTGAGATGCATGAGGAGGCCGCACGTCCATCGGACGTGCAGTGCGCGCGGCACGTCCGATTGTGTCGTTTTCAGCAGCGCGGCGCGCGCTGAAATGGCGCGTTGGGGGGTCAAAACTACCCGAACGACCTCCGAATGCCACGAAACCGTACGACAACATCCGGGGCGTGAATTGTGAAATGGTCGGCCAGACAGCACCTCATTCGGAGGTGCCGTGTGACCGCGGCGGCCGTAAACGCGTTTCCGGCGCCGTTAAACACCAAAACGGCGTGCGGCGGTCCGATTCGGAGCAAACGTGCTCCGAACGACCTGAAACCGCACGGGAACGATAGAAATATTATTCCTGAGATGCAGGAGGAGGCCGCACTTCCATCGGACGTGCGGTGCGCGCGGCACGTCCGATTGTGTCGTTTTCAGCAGCGCGGCGCGCGCTGAAATGGCGCGTTGGGGGGTCAAAACCACCCGAATGACCTCCGAATTCCACGAAACCGTAGGACAACATCCGGGGCGTGAATTTTGAAATGGTCGGCCAGACGGCACCTCATTCGGAGGTGCAGTGTGACCGCGGCGGCCGGAAACGCGTTTCCGGCGCCGTTAAACACCAAAACGGCGTGCGACGGTCCGATTCGGAGCAAACGTGCTCCGAACGACCTGAAACCGCACGGGAACGATAGAAATATTATTCCTGAGATGCAGAAGGAGGCCGCACGTCCATCGTACGTGCGGTGCGCGCGGCACGTCCGATTGTGTCGTTTTGAGCAGCGCGGCGCGCGCTGAAATGGCGCGTTGGGGGGTCAAAACCACCCGAACGACCTCCGAATGCCACGAAACCGTACGACAACATCCTGGGCGTGAATTGTAAAATGGTCGGCTAGACGGAACCTCATTCGGAGGTGCCGTGTGACCGCGGCGGCCGGAAACGCGTTTCCGGCGCCGTTAAACACCAAAACGGCGTGCGGCGGTCCGATTCGGAGCAAACGTGCTTCGAACGACCTGAAACCGCACGGGAACGATAGAAATATTATTCTTGAGATGCAGGAGGAGGCCGCACGTCGATCGGACGTGCGGTGTGCGCGGCACGTCCGATTGTGTCGTTTTCAGCAGCGCGGCGCGCGCTGAAATGGCGCGTTGGGGGGTCAAAACCACCCGAACGACCTCCGAATGCCACGAAACCGTACGACAACATCCGGGGCGTGAATTTTGAAATGGTCGGCCAGACGGCACCTCATTCGGAGGTGCCGTGTGACCGCGGCGGCCGGAAACGCGTTTCCGGCGCCGTTAAACACCAAAACGGCGTGCGGCGGTCCGATTCGGAGCAAACGTGCTCCGAACGACCTGAAACCGCACGGGAACGATAGAAATATTATTCCTGAGATGCAGGAGGAGGCCGCACGTCCATCGGACGTGCGGTGCGCGCGGCACGTCCGATTGTGTCGTTTTCAGCAGCGCGGCGCGCGCTGAAATGGCGCGTTGGGGGTCAAAACCACCCGAACGACCTCCGAATGCCACGAAACCGTACGACAACATCCGGGGCGTGAATTGTGAAATGGTTGGCCAGACGGCACCTCATTCGGAGGTGCCGTGTGACCGCGGCGGCCGGAAACGCGTTTTCGGCGCCGTTAAACACCAAAACGGCGTGCGACGGTCCGATTCGGAGCAAACGTGCTCCGAACGACCTGAAACCGCACGGGAACGATAGAAATATTATTCCTGAGATGCAGGAGGAGGCCGCACATCCATCGGACGTGCGGTGCGCGTGGCACGTCCGATTGTGTCGTTTTCAGCAGCGCGGAGCGCGCTGAAATGGCGCGTTGGGGGGTCAAAACCACCCGAACGACCTCCGAATGCCACGAAACCGTACGACAACATCTAGGGCGTGAATTGTGAAATGGTCGGCCAGACGGCACCTCATTCGGAGGTTCCGTGTGACCGCGGCGGCCGGAAACGCGTTTCCGGCGCCGTTAAACACCAAAACGGCGTGCGGCGGTCCGATTCGGAGCAAACGTGCTCCGAACGACCTGAAACCGCACGGGAACGATAAAAATATTATTCCTGAGATGCAGGAGGAGGCCGCACGTCCATCGAACGTGCGGTGCGCGCGGCACGTCCGATTATGTCGTTTTCAGCAGCGCGGCGCGCGCTGAAATGGCGCGTTGGGGGGTCAAAACCACCCGAACGACCTCCGAATGCCACAAAACCGTACGACAACATTCGGGGCGTGAATTGTAAAATGGTCGGCCAGACGGCACCTCATTCGGAGGTGCCGTGTGACCGCGGCGGCCGGAAACGCGTTTCCGGCGCCGTTAAACACCAAAACGGCGTGCGGCGGTCCGATTCGGAGCAAACGTGCTCCGAACGACCTGAAACCGCACGGGAACGATAGAAATATTATTCCTGAGATGCAGGAGGAGGCCGCACGTCCATCGGACGTGCGGTGCGAGCGGCACGTCCGATTGTGTCGTTTTCAGCAGCGCGACGCGCGCTGAAATGACGCGTTGGGGGGTCAAAACCACCCAAACGACCTCCGAATGCCACGAAACCGTACGACAACATCCGGGGCGTGAATTGTGAAATGGTCGGCCAGACGGCACCTCATTCGGAGGTGCCGTGTGACCGCGGCGGCCGGAAACGCGTTTCCGGCGCCGTTAAACACCAAAATGGCGTGCGGCGGTCCGATTCGGAGCAAACGTGCTCCGAACGACCTGAAACCACACGAGAACGATAGATATTATTTCTGAGATGCAGGAGGAGGCCGCACGTCCATCGGACGTGCGGTGCGCACGGCACGTCCGATTGTGTCGTTTTCAGCAGCGCGGCGCGCGCTGAAATGGCGCGTTGGGGGGTCAAAACTACCCGAACGACCTCCGAATGCCACGAAACCGTACGACAACATCCGGGGCGTGAATTGTGAAATGGTCGGCCAGACAGCACCTCATTCGGAGGTGCCGTGTGACCGCGGCGGCCGTAAACGCGTTTCCGGCGCCGTTAAACACCAAAACGGCGTGCGACGGTCCGATTCGGAGCAAACGTGCTCCGAACGACCTGAAACCACACGGGAACGATAGAAATATTATTCCTGAGATGCAGGAAGAGGCCGCACGTCCATCGGACGTGCGGTGCACGCGGCACGTCCGATTGTGTCGTTTTCAGCAGCGCGGTGCGCGCTGAAATGGCGCGTTGGGGGGTCAAAACCACCCGAACGAACTCCGAATGGCACGAAACCGTACGAAAACATCCGGGGAGTGAATTGTGAAATGGTCGGCCAGACGGCACCTAATTCCGAGGTGCCGTGTGACCGCGGCGGCCAGAAACGCGTTTCCGGCGCCGTTAAACACCAAAACGGCGTGCGGCGGTCCGATTCGGAGCAAACGTACTCCGAACGACCTGAAACCGCACGGGAATGATAGAAATATTATTCCTGAGATGCAGGAGGAGGCCGCACGTCCATCAGACGTGCGGTGCCCGCGGCACGTCCGATTGTGTCGTTTTCAGCAGCGCGACACGCGCTGAAATGGCGCGTTGGGGGATCAAAACCACCTGAACGACCTCCGAATGCCACGAAACCGTACGACAACATCCGGGGCGTGAATTGTGAAATGGTAGGCCAGACGGAACCTCATTCGGAGGTGCCGTGTGACCGCGGCGGCCGGAAACGCGTTTCTGGCGCCGTTAAACACCAAAACGGCGTGCGGCGGTCCGATTCGGAGCAAACGTGCTCCGAACGACCTGAAACCGCACGAGAACGATAAAAATATTATTCTTGAGATGCAGGAGGAGGCCGCACGTCTATCGGACGTGCGGTGCGCGCGGCACGTCCTATTGTGTCATTTTCAGCAGCGCGGCGCGCGCTGAAATGGCGCGTTGGGGGGTCAAAACCACCCGAACGACCTCCGAATGCCACGAAACCGTACGAAAACATCCGGGGCGTGAATTGTGAAATGGTCGGCCAGACGGCACCTCATTCGGAGGTGCCGTGTGACCGCGGCGGCCGGAAACGCGTTTCCGGCGCCGTTAAACACCAAAACGGCGTGCGGCGGTCCGATTCGGAGCAAACGTGCTCCGAACGACCTGAAACCGCACGGGAACGATAGAAATATTATTCCTGAGATGTAATAGGAGGCCGCACGTCCATCGGATGTGCGGTGCTCGCGGCACGTCCGATTGTGTCGTTTTCAGCAGCGCGGCGCGCGCTGAAATGGCGCGTTGGGGGGTCAAAACCACCCGAACGACCTCCGAATGCCACGAAACCGTACGACAACATCCGGGGCGTGAATTGTGAAATGGTCGGCCAGACGGCACCTCATTCGGAGGTGCCGTGTGACCGCGGCGGCCGGAAACGCGTTTCCGGCGCCGTTAAACACCAAAACGGCGTGCGGCGGTCCGATTCGGAGCAAACGTGCTCCGAACGACCTGAAACCGCACGAGAACGATAGAAATATTATTCCTGAGATGCAGGAGGAAGCCGCACGTCTATCGGACGTGCGGTGCGCGCGGCACGTCCGATTGTGTCGTTTTCAGCAGCGCGGCGCGCGCTGAAATGGCGCGTTGGGGGGTCAAAACCACCCGAACGACCTCCGAATGCCACGAAACCGTACGACAACATCCGGGGCGTGAATTGTGAAATGTTCGGCCAGACGGCACCTCATTCGGAGGTGCCGTGTGACCGCGGCGGCCGGAAACGCGTTTCCGGCGCCGTTAAACACCAAAACGGCGTGCGGCGGTCCGATTCGGAGCAAACGTGCTCCGAACGACCTGAAACCGCACGGGAACGATAGAAATATTATTCCTGAGATGCAGGAGGAGGCCGCACGTCCATCGGACGTGCGGTGCGCGCGGCACGTCCGATTGTGTCGTTTTCAGCAGCGCGGCGCGCGCTGAAATGGCGCGTTGGGGGGTCAAAACCACCCGAACGACCTCCGAATGCCACGAAACCGTACGAAAACATCCGGGGCATGAATTGCGAAATGGTCGGCCAGACGGCACCTCATTCGGAGGTGCCGTGTGACCGCGGTGACCGGAAACGCGTTTCCGGCGCCGTTAAACACCAAAACGGCGTGCGGCGGTCCGATTCGGAGCAAACGTGCTCCGAACGACCTGAAACCAGACGGGAACGATAGAAATATTATTCCTGAGATGCAGGAGGAGGCCGCACATCCATCGGACGTGCGGTACGCGCGGCACGTCCGATTGTGTCGTTTTCAGCAGCGCGGCGCGCGCTGAAATGGCGCGTTGGGGGGTCAAAACCACCCGAACGACCTCCGAATGCCACGAAACCGTACGACAACATCCGGGGCGTGAATTGTGAAATTTTCGGCTAGAGGGAACCTCATTCGGAGGTGCCGTGTGACCGCGGCGGCCGGAAACGCGTTTCCGGCGCCGTTAAACACCAAAACGGCGTGCGGCGGTCCGATTCGGAGCAAACGTGCTCCGAACGACCTGAAACCGCACGTGAACGATAGAAATATTATTCCTGAGATGCAGGAGGAGGCCGCACGTCCATCAGACGTGCGGTGCGCGCGGCACGTCCGATTGTGTCGTTTTCAGCAGCGCGGCGCGCGCTGAAATGGCGCGTTGGGGGGTCAAAACCACCCGAACGACCTCCGAATGCCACGAAACCGTACGACAACATCCGGGGCGTGAATTTTGAAATGGTCGGCCAGACGGCACCTCATTCGGAGGTGCCGTGTGACCGCGGCGGCCGGAAACGCGTTTCCGGCGCCGTTAAACACCAAAACGGCGTGCGACGGTCCGATTCGGAGCAAACGTGCTCCGAACGACCTGAAATGAGATTATTTCTTGAATCGAAGTTTTTAAATTATTATAGCACAATGATTTGATATTATATATATATTAAATATATATTAAAGATATATTAAAACATTTAAAATATATTATATATATATATATATACATGGCGTGCAGGCCGTTGGCCGGGTAAGAACCAGGGACATGCCGTGTTCCCTTTGAACACGCCGTGTAGTCTAGCCGTGTATGAGGGATATAGATGGAGTGTGGGTATATCGGCGAGGAAGAGAAGAGTAACTCGGTACACGCCGTGTACCCAGAGGTACACGCTGTGTACTCATGTCGGCAGGTTCGGAAAGTAAGTCGGCGGAATCAGCCGTCTTTTGAACAGTTAAATGAAATATACATGGCGTGTAGTCCTCAAGTACACGCCGTGTACTTTATTTTTTTTCGCTTAAAATAGGAAGTAGCCTCGTTTTTGAGGCAAAACACCCCTCCTCCACCCGGATACGTGAACCAGGCCAGTCGAACCTCTCTTCCCCTCCCGATCATCCGTATGATACCCGTTTCGATCGCTGATTAGTGGGTTGGAACCCCCTCGGTTAGGCCTTGATTCCTCTTTGGCCGTTTTGTCTGATTTTCGTTCTAGAACGAGTTATAGCCCTTTGAGTGGTTTTGAATATTTTGTAGATTTACTGCGTTTTAGACCGAATTGGAGGGTGTTACCGAAGGAGTAGCATCGTGCGAGTCTCAAGTAGGTGGTGCATAATTCTTTTTGTGTTTTCGTGGTTGTTTGTGTGACGCGACTTCGGCGCGTTTTTGGATATTTTTGAGCGGGACCTGTTTTGTCTGCTTTTTCATACTGTATTGTTTATGGGACCTCTGGGATGCCTTTGGGTATGCCTGGTTACCAGTTTGCATGAGCGGGGCCGGGTGAGGGGTCGTGGCTCATCGGGGCATTTAGGCTGAGGAACACCAAAATGGTTTTAATTTCAATACTATTGTGTTAAACTGTTAGTTTAAATTATTTAATCCTGTTATAATTATTGGAGGCATTTAAGACCTCAGTGCTGGTATGGGACAACACCTGGTATAGTGCAATTCAACTGTTTAGTTTGTTTTTCTGGTTTATGTTTTCTGTTTAAACATGTTGTATATGCAATTGCTGGATTGCATCTGTTGGACCCCTTTGGGTTGTGCTGGTCTTAGACCAGTTACGTTTGAGTGATGCAGATCACAAGTTGGGGATTTTCTCAGGTTACGTTGGGTGGTTTTGACCACGGGATTGGGCGTCATGGACGTCGGCTTGAGGCAGTACGACTGTCAGGTTGGGCATGGCCCGGGATACTAGGGTGGTGATGCCATCAGACTTGAGCGACATGGTCACAAGGACATGAGGTGTCAGATGTGTTGGTGTCTTAAGACTATTTTGGTGATTACCACTCACCGGGACTTTGAGTAGTGTGCACACAAAGATACTCCGTGATGAGGTGGTTTTGACCACTCATGTGGGTAGAGGCCCCCGTAGTTGTGGTTAGGTATTTTTGGTTGGGGGTGCTTGCCGTAGATAGCCACATGGGAGGTGAGGAGCCTTCAGGAAATGGGCGTGCCTTCGGGACATCGGTACTTGAGACACGAGGTGTCAGGAGGCACATGGTGCCGGGTTACTATTTGTGGGTGTGCCTTCGGGACGTCGGTACTTGAGACACGAGGTTTCAGGTGGCACACGGTGCCGAGTTACATGACAGAGATTCCAGCGTTGGCCGAAGTAGGTGACACTCCATGGTGGCTGTTGAGCACCAGTGGAGTTTGTATTTATTTTTGCATTGTACTGATTACTACTTTCCTGGTAAATGCATGACTGCTTAAACACATATATTCAGTACGCACCGTTGGGTGGTATCCTACTAAGATTTGTCTCACACCCTGCACGGGCCCTTCAGGACGCGTGCAAACTTCATGGATTTATGTGCAGGAAAGGGGTCAGCTTCAGGATCTGGGTTACATTAGTTGTTGCATGGAGATGGTATAGACCTTGAGGTCATGCCTAGCTGGGATTTACTTGTTGTGTTTAATTTTCTGTATCAGCATGCTTACTTGTTGTAGCTACTGTTGGTTAGCCATTGGCGCCCTTTTGTATGTTGACCTGCTTTGGATGCATGTTTTACTGTTCAATAGTAGTTACATGTTATCAGCATGCTGTTGTGTTTATTTCTGCTGTTGTTGTTATAATTATTCCTTCTGTTGTTTATTGATATTGTATATGCTTTCGCTCTGCGGGTCTGGTTCGAGTCTGTTGAGTCTTTCTTTCCGCTGTATCTTTACTGTTATACTCAGACCAGTACCCTTAATATGATCCTCTGAGAGGGTATAGCCTCCCCACTATACCTATTCAGACCCTCGCTGCTAGTTGGCAGCCTTTGGCGTTCAGGGGAGGTGCGCCGAAGGTAGTGACACCTGACCCACTCGGCACTGTTCGGGTGGCTGGCCAGGTCTGGGATGTTACAGGATGCCTCATTGAATGAGTATAGTGATCTAGTTAGGACTTATAACAAATAAGAGGAACATAGGTTTATTTGGGGCATACACTTGGAATGATGCCCAAATTTTGGGGATCGTTCTAATGTCATGATCATTTTCCACCTCTAATCCCATGTGAGTCAGGCTCGGTGTAAAAAACAAGAGCAATTGATAGATCTAGAAGACCACACGATCTATTTTGTCTATTTATGGATGAGGCAAAAACCCAAAGTGAGTGGGAAGGAGAGTGGGCTCTGGAACCACCATCCCATCATTTCACCCTAGAACCAAAGGGAGAGAAAAAGGGATTTGAATTTCCCATCTCCCCTCTTATTTTGGTATCCAGGATAGTCACATCAGACGACCCATAAAGATACATCCCATGATTATAGAGAAGGAGGAAGGAGTGAAGCAGGATAGGTCATGTAAGAAAGGCTAGGGGATTACTCTAGGAGGGATTCCCTTGTTTGTGATTGGGACTTACACCAAATAGGAGGCTCTTCAGGTTCAAAATGGAAAAGGATTCAGGTGATGAGGTTTTATGAGTTTCTTAAGGAGTGTATCAACTCAAGTTACTAAAGAAATCAAAGAGGGTAATCTCAAATCGTAACATGGGAAAGGAACCAAGAGGATTATGTTGACTCAAACCATTTTAGGGAGTGTGGAGGAGTATCTAAAATCACAGTATTTCTAGGGGTGTGCTATAAGGACATATAAGGCGCAACAAAAAATTTACTTAACCCAACCCAAAATGTTCATGGTGGGACTCCCCATTTTTCATGGGGGTCAATGATGGTAGTGAAGGGACTGGCCTGGGGGGCCAGGACCGCAACACAACACTGATCCCGAGTGGGATTGCAGGGCCACATACCCCATGGTATGGTCCAATACGATCTCCTAGGTGGGTCGCCTAGGTGACTTTCCGAGGCATGGGTCCCTAGGTGGGTCTTTCCTAGCTATGGGTCTCCCATGATGTACCTATCCCAAGTAGTACTTGGGGGGATTGGAAGTACCTATCCCAAGTAGTACTTGGGTGGATTAGACCAACTCACCCAAGTATGGGTCTCCCAAGTGTGGGTCACCCAAGTTCTAGTCTAGGGGATACTCCCTGCTGAGGGAGGGACATAGTAGGTCACCCATGAAGGGATGGACTACTTGGGGAAAGGCTATGTGTGACCAGATCCCTCCCCTCGCTTCATCATCTGGGAATTCAATCGTCCTCCTAACATTTGAGGTGGAGGGGTCTATTTATAAACCCACTGGTGGATCTTCATGAGTGGCCCTATATGAGTGGGCCTACTCGAGTGGACCTATAGGAGGGGTCTTGCACATTTTGACCTGTGTGAGTGCCATGTGTAAATGTCTTATGCAATGACACAAATTTCTTTACAAATTTTTTTCATCTTCCGAGTTCCATAACTTTTGATCTGTATGTCTATTTGGGATCTGTGACCTGTCAAATCAAATATTTTGAAGAGATATATGCTTCCTAATGTGGTTAATACACCAAATGTTATTGACATAAACTCATAAATTTAATTCAAATGTTTCACCATGTTTTTATCATCAATCTTATATATCTAAGGCCTACACTTTGAGGGGGGTTATTTCTACTTATCCCACACTATGGAATAGTCTTATGGCACATGGAAATGCTACCTACATCTTCTTCTGGCATAAAGGTGTATTTCTACTCAAACTCAATATTTTGTGTCTGAGTGAGGATCCCATCATGAATTATGTAGAAAAATTCATGAAACATGTTTTGTTGTGTCAATATATTAACTAATTGAAAATTAATAGGTTTCATACTATATTTTAATATGATTTATTTCATCTCATATTTATCACATGTAATCCTAAAGAACACCAAATATTTAACCTAATAGAATAGAGACACCTCGGGTCTCTAAAAAATATTTTAAAGAAGAAATACTAATGGTAAAGTGATAATTGTTACTGTATACAAACCAATCCAAGGGTAAGTTATAAAACCATACAATCCTTAAAATTTGGGACACATATCCTTAAAATATAACTTATCCAATCTAATTTATCATAATCCTATGGTGAAATTTAGAACTAAAGCATAGTAGGGTTGTAAAATATATCTACAACCACTTCTTTATATAGGAGTGAAACAAACATCATGATATGAAACGGTCATTAACAAAACACTATGTATCCTTATTATCACAATCATAAGAAACCCTACCAAGTCAAAAACATAATAATACAGATGTTACATCCCTAATCTGGTTCAAATCCATTGTGACCGAACTAGGTTCCACATACCTCAATCATGCCTCTAAGTACACCAGAGGCTACCAACTAGTAGTTAGGGTATAAGTAAGAAGTGGCGGTACTATACCCTCTTTGATAAAGATATCCATAAAATATATCATAAACAATATAATCAATATAAATCACAAGAATAACCAAAAACTGATGAAATCATAGCTATATTCTATAAATAAGCAAATAAAAATTCCTATGTTATAACAAAATATGTGGAAGTAATGTTATATAGGAATACATATATGTATCGGATATCCCATGGGAATATCACATACCAAACACCCCAAAAGTAATCAAGGATTATAAATAATAGAAAAATTAGTTTCAGTTATGTAATTGGTCCCATTTCCCAGGTCCTACCAAGCATCAATACCCATACATCGATGTCAAGGTCCTATCCCTTACCTAGATCATAAACCATAATCTCTTCTCAAGTAACGGGATGCCCGAGTATGGTGTGAGTACAACTTAATAGGGAATCACCAACTATGTCCCCAAAATATTTAGTATAAGAAAGTGCATTTGTATTGTGATATAATGATAAATAAAAGTAAACAGTAAAAGGCTATAATAATAAATTTGTCACATCCATGGGTACTATACAACCATCTGAGTGTGACCATGCCTTATTTGGCCAATACTAGGGTGTCTCTAAATATATCATAACAAATCCTAAGGTCATTGGGGTAGTATTTACCCATGCCTATAAGGTCTCAAATAAAATTATCTTGACCACCATTCAATAATATAAGGATAATGGGAAAGTCGACCCCTACCTATACGATCATAGCCCTATGGAATCTCAATTCCAACTCAAATTAGTGTAATACCAACATAAATGTGGGATGTGGATATAGTGTTTTCAACCTAATGGTATCTTGATCACGATATCAAAAAAACTATCAAAGTTTGGAAGAGGCATGTGTCTCTATAGTCTCAACCCATGGGAATTTAGACCATAACATAACAACATTAGAATAACAGGAGAGGAAACTCTTGACTATAAGGTCTATAAGGTGACCCAATCATTTCATACATTAATATTACATCATTTTAGATGAATATTCAATACTTTTTAAAATAATACAATCTTGGGGACTGTAAAGAGTTAGCGTATTTGGAGACTATATACATAATCATATTATTTATTTATTAATATTCAACATCTACCACAAATATCTTCTCATATAGTATATTTCATAGAAATACCCTACTTAAAACCTTTATTCATAAAAAGGGAAAGGAAACATAAGAAAGGGTGAGCTTAGGTGCTTAGTAAGGGTAAACATAGGATATATCATCCAATTATCATTATTGAGCATAATATTCACACAAGGGTATGATATCATGCTCATAACTTACAATAATCATACCAAATTAGACAAATATCTTTAATAATAAATCATGTAATAAGGTTTTATAAATCAAAAAACATAATACATAAGAGTTTGGAATCATCAATAATCAATCGTGAGCTATGAGAACATATCATAAGCATAAAAATAAGTTTATGACATACACATAAGCATAGAAAATCATTTCTATAGTTATTTCTTAGTGCTAATATTATAATAGTGGATTGGGTTCACTCCCCATTCCATTATTTTATTTTTTAAGGCTCACTCTCAAGACTATCATAGTAGATTGAGTCCCTTCTTGAACTAGGCTCACTCACCATTCTAGTCCTTATTATCTTATGAGATATCTATATTTACCCAATTAATTTTAGGAATATATAATTCTAGGACCATCCATCACATAATTAAAACCATAAATATGTGTGACACATTATCATAAAACATTTATCATATCATAATATCAAAACCCATGTAAAGGATATAGGTTTCATAAACATTTCATCATTTCATAATAGCATAACCTATGGAAAGGAAACTTGTTTTATAAACATTTCATCATTTCATCATAGAATAACTCATAGAAAATAAATGGTTTCCAAAAAATTTCATCATTTCATCATAACATAACCTTTAGAAAAGTAATAGGTTTCATAAAGGCCTCATCATAACTTAATTAACCAATGGGAAAGAAACAAGTTTCATAAAATCATCCTTAAATAATCATCATAATAATACATCTAGAGAAATAAATTGGATTTTATTATAATATAATATCCCCAATGAAGCACAATAATCCTTAAAGGATGTTGAAAAAGATAAGAAATACCTTTAAAATATCATTCAAACCTTTCTTTCAAAACATGAAAAACATATCCTTTTCTTTTGATAATTTTTTAATTAAAAATTACAAGAATATTTAAAAATATATTTTATTTTAAAATAACCATATAAAATTTTAAATTAATATTCAAATCAAGGAATAGTCATGATGGTAGAAAAATCCATTCATGTCGTATACATTAAAAGAAAATATTTCTTTTACACCTTTGTAAAATGTAGAAAATGAACTGTCAAGAAAATGTTTCTTTAAAAAAATTAATTTTTAAAACTTTGTAAAAAAATTAAAGTTAATTAAAATTACTTTTTAAAATCATTTTAGTTATAGGTAATAACTATCATAGAATAATTCTTAAGATTATGGACATGGAAGAAAAATCTCATCAGCTAAAGATAAAATAAGGTTAGCTTTTCTTTAAAAATATTTTCTCAATAATTTTAAGTAACAAAGTGAAGAAAATGATAAAAATACATAAAAATTATAATAATAGATATAGGATAAGAAAATATATGGGATTTATTGGATAATATCCATATAATTTCCCTCAATAAAAATTTATCATAGATAATCCTGAAAAGAAATGAGATTGAAACATAAACCTCTTACTTAAAGTCTCATCTTTCTTTGTACACATTCAAATATCCTATATAATAGATATATATTTATTATGAATATATTAGTAAACAATATTCATATATAATTTAATATGTATGATTCTTTTATAATTTCCAATTACCCTTTTATTAATAATTTCTTCATTAAAATGAACATTTGAGTGAAAATTGATATGTTTTCCATACATGTTTTGGTTCGATGGTTCATCTACTTATGACTTGGTCATTGTTTCATAATATAAAAAATATTAATCATGAAATAATTATAATATTTATTCATAATATAAACTTTTATAGTTATTTACATAAATAGGTGATGAAAAATAAATTACATCACTTCGTGGAGATGATAGTCCATACGTATACACAGAAATGTTTCCACTTTTTAATGGTTGGAATAAAATAAAGTTAAATAATAATTCAACTATAAATAATAATTTTTATATCATAAATATAATATATATTAATTAAATGTAAACTTATTATGATCTATATAAAATGGAAATGAGAAATTAATCGCATCGCTTTGGGGAGGTGGTAGTACACACATACACACGAGTGGCGTTATCATTTTCCAATGGATGTAAAGGTAATAAATATAGATAAGATATTATAATTATAGAGAATTAATTATCTCATAAATATAATATGTAAATAATAAATCCATATTAATAACCAACCATGAAATATGGTGATGGAAAATGAATCATATCACTATATAGAGGTGGTAGTCCACACCTATGAATGAGCAATACTTTCATTTCCAATTTAATAAAAATGTGGTGGAAATTGGTTGTGCCATAATCATAATAATATCTTAGTATATTTATGATACTTTATTAATAATTATATGATGTATGTAATAGGTTTATAGAAGGTGGAATAAGAAATAGGGTTTAAAGTACTTGGTTAAGAGTTATACCACTTCGTTGAGAAACCTCCTTTGTATTACACCTTTAGCATTGAAGTAATGGTATTTTGATCAAAACATGAGATCTAAGATGATGGGATAGGTATTATGAATTTATTAGGTTAGTTATTGGATGATATAGATGACTCATGAAGTGGGAGTAATTGAGGATAAATGGTATCCTTTTTCAAGGGGGCATGACACACTCATAATATTTAAAAAGATTAAAATATATCAATGTGTTACTCAATTAAAGTGGATAAAAAATTATAAATATTAAAATATGATAAGTATAATTTATAAATACCATAAAACAATCAAATAAAAACAATTTTTTATGATATTTTAAACATTACCATGTAGGTTACCCCCCCCCCCCCAAGGTAAACCCTTTTTAACCCTAACCACAGTAATTAAATTTTATTGTTTTTACTATTCATTATGACAAAAAAAATTAAGTTTAACCTATTAAATTATATTAATTATGATTATTAAAAAAATTCAATCCATTTTACGAGATTTAATTTCTATAAGTGTCAGAGATTCATTTTAAAATAATCATTAAAAATGCAATGAAAACCGTTTTTAGATAAATACATTTTAAAAAATTAAATAGGATTTATTCTTATTTCATTCCTTATATGAATGTTAAAAAATTTGATTGAATAAATAATATATAAATTTCATTAAAAATCATCAATATAGATTAATATAATTTATTATGATAAAAACACATTGTGTTCATAAAAAATAAGAAAAAATCTCAATTTACCTTCAAATGATTTTATTTTCATTTCTAACCAATTGATAACAAATGAATTCATTTCATAAATATGTAAAAAATAATTTTTAATAATTTATTTAGTCTTATTAATACCTTTAAATTCAATTTCTAGGTGATAACTATCACATTAAGTAATAATATATTAATAGCATATCATGGTTCATTCAAACTAGATGTTGCGTGTAAATCATGCTGTCAAAGAAATTAAATTTATACAAGAGAAATATATCATAAAATATTGTCATGTTACATTCAAACCACCTTATATTTAATTCACCCTTGAAATTACATCACTCTGATATAAACAACCATGGATACTTATACCTCATCAGGATGACTCATACCTGGTGTGAGGGGAATAAAGTTGCGGATCATCTTGCATCTATTGTGAACTCGGGTCCCAACATCACTTGCATTACTTCGATCAACCTCTTGAAACCTGAAGGAGTTAACTTGATTAGAGGATACTCTCTTGGTCTATATTACTTCCAGCCCCCCTAGCCTCGTGGTACTCATGAAAGTTGCTTGTGTATGTTGTTTGTGGCTCTTTTCTTGTCCCTTGTTTTGTTTCTCATCTCCTTTGCTTGTATCCCTTTAGTTTTATTGTTTCTCTTTTTTTCTTCTTCAATAAAAAATTTTAACATTGGATGGACTTATACCTCATCACATATTCAGGTTCCCACATAGTTACCTAAAATTTATGGTTTCACCCCAAAACATTGACCAAGGGAGTGGTCTTATTTTTTAGTAATTTATCTTTTAAATTAATAATCTAATTTTATTATTCTTCATAATAGAGATCATGGTTCAATGTAATTACCTTTGAGTTCAATACATTTAAAGTATCAGGTATGTACTTCCTCAGGAAGGATACATGGAACACATCGTGAACTTGAGATAGATTCGATGGAATCTCAAAGTGATAAGAATACATCCTAATACAATCAAGAATTTAGAAGGATCTGATATATTTAGGTATCAATTTTACCTTATTTAAAAATCTCATAACATTCTTCTAAGTAGATATTCATAGGAATACCTTGTCACCAACTTCAAACTCTAGATCTCACCGATGATTTTCAGCATAACTTTTATGTCACCTTTGTTCTTTCTTAACATGCTGATGAATAGTTCTAACCTTATCTTCCATTTAATTGGATATCTCAAGCCCCAATAGATTTATTTCTCCAAATTCATCCCAACATGTTTGAGTTCTTCACTTCCTTCCATATAGGGATTCATAAGGATCCATTTGTATTCTCTAGTGAAAGATATTGTTGTAAGAATATTCTACCAAAGGAAGGTGTTGATCCTAACCACATTTGGAATCCATAGACAAAGATATCAATATATATTATATATTTTTTATGGTCATCTAATAATTACCATTTGTCTGAGGATGAAATACAATACTAAAACTCAACTATGTATCCATAGCCTGGTAAAGACTTCTACAAAACTTTGAGGTAGAAATTGGATCCCAATCAGATATAATAGAATTTGTTACTCTATGTAACCTTACCACTTCTTTAATGTATGTCCTGGAAAATTAATCAAGAGATAAATCTTCTCTAATTTCAATGAAATGTGCTGATTTTTTAAGTTGATCAACTAAAATCCAAATAGTTGTTGCCTTTAAATGTTTTGGGGATTCCAATAAAAAAATCCATGGTAATGTTTGCCCATTTCCATTATGGTATGGGTCATTATTGTGACATCCCCATAAACTTATGTATATCATAATTAAATTATTGTCATATGAATCATCAAGATACAAACTCTGCAATATCCCTTATCCCACCAAAAATATTGTTTCATATCTCTATAAATCTTCATACATCTGGGATGAATATAGAATGATGAAATATGAGATTCATCCAACATATCCTTATTCAAGTTTAGTATTAATGGAACACATACTCAGTTCCTAAACCTTATAATTCCTTCATAATTATGGTTGAACTCAGGAACAATTTTCACCATCTTTTACAGTTCCACGTTATCCTTTTTCACCTTTTTTAATCCTCACATGGATAGATATATGAACATTCATCTAGTAAAGATTTGATATATCCCTTTAATTCATGATTTCAAGATCCATATTCTAAAAAATTTTAAATATTGGATCCCTTTCAATACTAATCATGGATAAACTAGCATGGAATTCCTAGAACAGAGCATCATCCACCTTGTTCATTTTCTAAAGGTGGTAGTGTGTTGAGGAGTCATAATATTTAATGAACTCCAACCCTATCCTTTTGTGAATATTCAAATATTTATACATGAATATATACTTCAAATTTTTATTATTTGTATATATATCACATCATTTACCATAAAGATAATTCCTTTATATTTTCAGTGAAAAAATTTATAGCTTTCAACTCCAAATCACAAGTCATGTAATTTTTCTCAATAATTTTCCACTGATGTGAGGCATAATCTATAACCATATAATTATGCATGATGATTCATCCTAGTCCATTATTATATGAATAACGAAATATAAAAATCCCTTATCTACTATATGGTAGTGTAATCATAGGTGTGGTAACCAATGGTTATTCATCTCCTTGAAATTTTCCCCACATTCCTCTATTAAAATAAACATGGATCCCTTCTGATTCAACTTAGTTATTAGATTAGGTATCCATGATAAATCCATCAAAATTAATCAGTAGTATCCATAAAACTTAATAAAATTATGGGTCTTGGTTACCATGGTTGGTCTGGGATATTGTTCAATAAATTATATCTTTTAAGGATCCACTGATATACACACACTTGAGATAATATAACCTAATAATAAAACTTTCTCAAGAAAAAAATCACACTTGGTAAATTTAGCATAAAAATTATCTTTCCTTAGGGTCATAATTACAATCCTAAAATATTCTTCATGCTCTTCCATGAACTTTTAATATATTATAATATCATCTATAAAGAATACCACAAACTAATCAAGGTATTCTCTGAAGACTTTATTCATTAAATTTGTAAAGATATCAGGAGCATTGGTAGGTATGAATGGTATCACTATAAATTAATAATGACCATACCTCATATGGAAGGTTATATTGGGTATATACTCTTTCTTAACTCTCAATTGATGATATACAAATCGAATATCAATCTTAGAAAAATATTTAACTCCTTGTAATTGATCAAACAGATCATCGATATAGGGTAGAGGATACTTATTCTTAATAGTGATCTTGATAAGTTCTCTATAATCAATACAAATACACATTAACCCATATTTCTTCTTAGAAAAAAATACATGTTCACATCATGATGATGCACTATGGTGTATCAATCCATTATTAATATTCTCATGTGGTTTCATCTATAATTCATGTAACTCAATTGATGTTATTCTATATAGTGTATTTGAAATAGGTGTAGTAATAGGTATAAAGTATATTAAAAAATAAAATTCATGATTCAAGTGAATACTAGGAAATTATTCAGGAAATACATCACAATAATCCCAAACAATATTAATATCATCAATTTTGAGTTTCTCCCCAACCATTTGAGATAAATATCCCTCATAAATTGGTGTTACAACCCATACAAGGTAAGTAACTTCCATTGGAATTTCATATTCATACTTAGACTAAAATATGGTCATAGGTTGATTGAGAAAATGAAATGTGATATCCTTTCCACAAAAATTGATATGGGATCTATATTGAGAGTTCCAATACATAACCAAAATCACATCAAATTCAACTATAGGTAGAATCACAATATTTGTAGGAAGTGTATTCTCATAAACTTCTATCAAAGAGGATCTATAGACTTGAGAATCTATCATTATTCCATTAAGAGTTTTTACTGCAAGATTAATATCTAATATTTAAAGTGGTAACATGATACCCTTGGAATATTCTTCACATATAAAAGAGTGGGAAGATATAGAATTAAATAAAACATTTTCAGTTATATAGTGGATGGTAAGTGTACCTTTCCCCACTAAATTCTCATGAACCACTTTAGTAGTTGTGATCACATGAGATTTCACTTTATCTTTTGGATTAAGAGGTTATTAACACTGATATTAATTATTAACCCTCATATTCATGCACTAATTTTGGAAATGTATATACTCCTTGAAATTATATCATTAGAGTGTGGGTGGCATGTTTGGTTGAGGATTTTCATCATTCCTTCCATTGACAGGCCTCTTCACACCACTTTAACATTATTTTTCTTGATGTAAGTCTTTTACACACTTAAAACATTTACCAAAACCCATAAGTAAATTTATTCCATTCGTACTTCCACACTTCTAACATTAAGGATGATTAATTTTCTTTTCTATGTGGGTTTTATTAATAGAATTTCTTCAAAATTATATATTTATATTTTTGTCCAAAAAACCATGAGAACAATGAGAGTCTATAATTTACATTTCTAGATAGATATCACATAGAATGATTAATTTATATCTATCAAAGTCTCTTATATCCAATGCCTTTTTTATAATTAGTCTCAAGACACTAAAGAATCGGTCAACTTTTATTTCAAGATCGATGATAAAACTAGAAGCATGCCTTGTAAGTACGGTGAAAGTTTCCATATATGTACTAATGGATTCATTATATTTATGATTTAATACTAGGAATTCACTTTACATTTTCATATAAAGAGTTTGAGTAAAATAATTACTAAAAAATAGATTTTTATACTCTTCCCATTTCATATAGTTAATTTCCTCCTCTTGCGTCATATTCTTGATAACAGTCTACCATTGATCTACTTCACCATTCAATTGATATAATTCTAGGATAAATTTTTCAAGTTACATACACTAGAGAATGGAAAATATATTTTCAGTTGTACTAATATGTTTCACAATGATTAGTGGATTAGAGGAACCACTGAAGGGATGTGGATATTGCATTATAAAAGATTCAACAATAATTTTTTCCTTCAATTGGTCATTTATAATATTATCATAATTCATGTTATCATTCATAACTTAAGGGAGTTGGGTGAGAATAGATGTAAGGATTCATAACCCATCTCCCATTTCATTTGTTTTCTCATGAGTATGGTCTTTTTATTTCTTATCACATTTAGCATTAACAAGATTCCTCCTACGTTCATCCATTAACTAAGAACAAAAATCATAGTCTGAGAAGAAATAATCAAAGTGAATAATCATGTAATCATGAAAAATAATTCATAGAATGTCTAAATCATGATACCTTATTTTCAATCTATGACAGATTATGTTTAACCTAGTTCATTCGTAGTCATTATATATTCAAATAATTCATATATTTTATAAATAAAATGTGAATTAAACCAAGCGTATCCCCTGAGAGTGTATATATAGGTGTGCAATATTTGGACCACTCATTGTGCACTGGTGATGATTGAGTTAATACCCAATCTGACCATCTCATATTTATTACCCCTAGGTGTACCTATGCCATAACTATATCCACTTTCCAGTATCTATATGGTGATTTAATTTCTAGGAAAACCGCATAATCTTTACTTTACCAAAACTTTAGGATGTTATCTTATACATAGACTTATCCAAAATCTTTTCAACAAATTTCTCTAATCCTAATATCCAAAAATATCTAAACCCTACTCTAATACCAACTGAGACAACCTAATAATTTTATAAATTAATATTACATCATTTTATATGAACATTCAATAAATTTCACAATAATACATGCTCAGGTACTATAATGGTTTAGTGTCTTTGGAGACTAGATAAATAATAAACTTATTTTTTAAAATATCTTCAATATATCCCAAAAATATCATCTCATATTGTGCACTTCTTAGACATACCTTAATTAAAACCTTTATTTATAATCTGGTAAAAGAAAACAAAATAAAAGGTGAGATCGTATGATCAGTTTGGGTAAATGTATGGAATATCATTTAATGATCATAATTGAGAATAAGATGAGATTAATAGTATGAGAAAATGATCGTGACTTATAATAATCTTACCTAATCAACCAAATATATTTAATCATGAATACCAGTATAAGTTTTTTTCAATCAAAAAATATAAGACATAAGAGTGTGGAATCATCAATAATAAATCAAGATCCATGATAACATATCATAAGCATAAGACATAAGTTTTTGGCATACAAATAAGCATAGAAAATAATCTCCTTAGTAAAGGATCACTACCTAATCTATCATAGTGGATTAGGCTATCTTATCATTCCATAATTATCTTATTCAATGTTCACTCTCAAGATTATCATAGTGGACATATTCCCTTACTAAATTGGGTTTAGTCCCCATTACAATCATTATTATCTCATGAGATATCCATATTTACCCAATGTATTGGAGAGATGTATAATTTTAGTTCCACCCATTAGATAATGAAAACCAAACATATTTGTGCCACAATATCATTAAACATTCACCATAGCATAATATCACAACCCATTAAAAGTAAATGGGTTTCATAAACATTTTATCATTTCATCATAGCATAACCCATGGAAAAAATGATTTTCATAAACATTTAATTATTTAAATTTTTCATTATAGTATAAATCATGGAAAAAAATGTGTTTCATAAACATTTCATCATTTTATTATATCATAACCCATGAAAAATAAATGGGTCTCATAAAGTTTTCATCATAACTTAATAAACCCATGGGAAATAAACAAGTTTCATAGAATCATCCTTAAAAATTCATCATCATAAAACATATAGAGAAATAAAGTGGATTTTATTATAATATTATATCATTAATTAATTATAAAAATCATTAAATTATTTTTATATAGATGAAAATTAACTTTAAAAATATCATTCAAACCTTTCTTTGAAAACACAAGAAAAATATCATTTTATTTTGATATCTTTTTAGATAAAAATTCCTATGATATTATTAAAATGATTTTCTTTAAAACTAAACATGGAAACTTCTAAATTAAACTCCAAATAAAATAATGGTTATGATGGTGGTAAATCCATTTATTTCATATACATTAAAATAAAACAATCCTTTCACGCCTTTTTAAAAAGTCAAAAATGACTTGTTTGAAAAAAAAATCATTTAAAAAAAAGATTTATTTTTAAACCTTTGTGAATAAATTAAAAGGTAGTGAAAATAACCTTTTTAAACATTTAATGTATAGTTAATAACTTTCATAAAACTATTTCTAATAGAATGGGCATGTAAGAAAAATTTTATCAACCAAAGAGGAAATAAGGTCAACTTTTCTTTAAAAACATTTTCTTGACCATTTTAAGTACCAAAGAGAGGAAATGGTAATAATACTTAAAACTTATAGTAATAACTAGATTATAATAAAATATATGGGTTTTATATTATGATATCTATATAATTTCTCTCAATGTAAATTAAGCATTGATAATCCTGAAAAATATGAGATTGTAACATAAACCCCTTACCTCAAGTGCTATCATGCTTTGTACATGTTAAAATATCATATATAAAAAATATATATTTATTATAAATATATTAAATAACTATATTAATACATAAATTACTATTTATCATTCCTTTAAAAATTTAATTACCCTTTTATTAACAATTTCTTCATTAAAATGATTATTCAGCTGAAAATTAGTATGTTTTCCATGCATGTTTTGGTTTGATGGTTCTAGTACTTTCACCTTGATCCCAATTTAATAATATAAATAATATTAATAATTAAATAAATATAATATTTATTCATCATATACACTTTTATAATTATTCATATAAAGCGGTGATTAAAAATGAATTACATTACTTCATGGAGATGACAATACATATATACACATGACTGATGTTTCCACTTTTAGATGGTTGGAACGAAAGAAAGGTAAATAATAATTCACCTTTATAGAATAATTAATATATTATAAATGTCATATATATTCATTAAAAATATCCTTAATACTATCCATGTTAAATGTAAATGAAAAATGAACCACAACGCTTCATAGAGGTGGTAGTCCACACGTACGCACAAGTAACGTTATAATTTTCCAACAGATGGAAAAGTAAAAAGGTATATAATATATTATAATTATAAAATAATTATTATTTCATAAATATAATATATAAATATTTAATCCATTATAATAGCCAACCACGAAATATTGTGATAGAAAATGAATCATATCGCTACGTGGAGGCGATAGTCCATATGTGCGCACGAGCGATATTTTCATTTCCTGTTTGATGGAAAAGAGGTGGAAAATGGTTGTGATGTAATCATAAAAAATCTTAGTATATTTATGATACCATATTCATCATGTTTTTATGGATACAATAGGTTTATATAATTTTGAAGAAAAAAATAAAATTGAAAGTGCCTGATTAAGAGTTATACCTCTTCATTGAGAAACTGCCTTTGGCTTACACCTTAATCCATAAAAGGATGGTATTATGAAAAACCATGACCATTAGTACATTTGTAATTATTTAATTAAGGTATTAGGGTATTTTTTGGATGATATATAAGGATTATTAATTGTTATTAATAGAGTAGAAGTGGAATCCTTTTATAAGGGAGGGAGAGGAAATGCTTGAAATTTTTCAAAAGATTAAAATATATTTATGTCTTAATCAATTAAAGTGTCTCAAAAATTCCAAATATTCAAATATAAGAAGTATAAGGAAGAAATACCATCAAAAAATTAAATTAAATCAAGTGTTATGTGATATTTTAAACCTTATATCTTAAGTTAACCCCCCTCCCCCGAGTAAACCCTTTTTAAACCTAAAACATCTAAAAGATTTTTTTTCATTTCTAACCAATTGATAACCAATGAATTAAATTTATAAATATGTAAAAAATCATAATTTATTTAATACTATTCATACTCACCAATATAATGGCTAAGTGATAACTTTCACATTGAATAATAATATATTGATAGTATATCACAGTTTGTTTAAACATAGTGTTGCTTTTAAAGTAAGCTATTAAAGAAATTAAATTTATTTAAAGATAAATTTCTCATAAAATATTAGGTTTTTGTATTCTCATCCAATGGTAATATCAAATATAACATAGAAATATAATATGAAGGGTATAATGGGATCTTATCAGTAAGGTCTCACCCCATTGGAATCTCGACTTGCTATAATGATCTAAAAACTTGGTATCTCAATCATAAAATATCAATATAAAACAAAGGGTAACGGTATCCACTATCTATATGGTATCAACCCATAGGCATCTCAAACACTAATAAATATAATAGTAATGATAATCAGAATATCTTCTGAGTCTAAAATGATCTTATCTCAAAAGAATATTGATCTTGACTCGTGTTAATATAAATATTATGGGGAAAGAAGAATCATTTTTATAATGATCTCAATTCAATTGTATATTGATCCATATAATAGTAATAATAATAGAATGGGAAAGGAATCCCAGGTCTAGAATAATTTTTCCCATTAGTCATCTTGATCCTAACTCATATCTATAAAAGTAAAATGGGAAAAGGTGTCCCTGACCCATAGTGATCTTAAATCAAAATAATCTTAATCAAATTCAAAATAGATAGAAAACCATAGGAGAGGTATCATAGGGCTACATCATTTTCAAACCTTAGGTTCCTCAACCTCTTACATTAACCCATTAGGATTTATAGTTAAATATTATTAAATTAAGAATTTAAGGTTGGTCATAGCCTTCATACCTCTATGGTACATCACTAGTTCATCCCCCACTCACCAAACCCATTACCATAATATAAACACAAGGTCTATACCCATTGAATACATTTAAACAAAGAGGATGAAATTATCCCCTCACATGTAACACCAATCCAAAGTGTCCAAAATAGATCAATATATCACTATGAGGCCAACCCAAGGAAATCCCTATGATATACACAAAACTTCATACTCAATAGAGGATAATGGCACCTAAATAGGTCCTCTATGTTATTTTTTACCAAGGATGCATCCCACTTGGTTATATAGCTATAATTTCCAATACATTAATTTTCACTCATTACCCTCAGTGTCCATGTCATCACTCTACATCACATGGATGGTAAGATCACATCCCTAACAACACATACTCGCTCTTAAGATATAAAGGAAAACTACCCAGTCATGGGATCACATCAGTCTATCTTAATTATAAATCTCTAATAAGTCCAAATCATCTAAGAACCTAATATTATTCATGTATATTATAACATAACTCAAGGAAATCCCCCAATGGGTCATGGGTATAAATTCCACACACTTGGGTTCAATTCCATGACCTTCAATAGTTGAGGAATAAATGCATAGTAAATGGTGGGTTCATCATGGCTCTAGATATCCTTACCCAACTCATAAAGGTAATGTAAAAAATAAATTTAATTTTAGGTCAATCGTACATGGGTGGTAAGACTACATGTCATATGTTGTATGAAAAAAATGTGTAAACCATAGAGAATGATTAAGTACCACCTACCTCAAGTGGATTTATCCCATTAATTAATTCCCAGTCATCAATTCATATTTTTTTCCAAGACCATACCATTCATCATCCACATCCTCGAGGAACTTTCTCTATCAAAAATAAATAAAAATAATTATAAAAAAATAATTCATTAACACAAAGATTCTATAATAAATTCACTTTGTAATAATAAAAGGATAGATCACCTAGTGTCATAAAAATTCCAAAACCTCAAGTGATGGGGTGTGGATCACTCTTGAAAAAACCCCAAGACCACTAACTAAGAAATATATAACATTTTATATCAATCCATCAATCAATTAAATTCTAATTTAATATAAAAACAAAAAAAAACTATGGTAGTGGATTACCTCAAATGAAATCACACAAAACTTTGAGTGTATATCCTATTAAGACCTCTTATATCCAATAAGAACCAAATATCTATCATTATGACATAATTACACCATGATCTAGTGGAATTAGAATAAAATCCCTAATTTCCATCCATCAAAATTAGTGAAAAGAGTGTAGAAACAAGTAGGAGAATAGGAGGAAACTACCTCAAACAACTAAATAAAATCTTATAAATATACCTGACACCAAGGGGAGGAATGAGAGAAAAATATGGGAGAAGGGGTGTATATTCCCATACTCTTGGATTGTATAATAGTAACACACATTAGTAGGGTATTCATATAAAGTGTGAAAAATAATTTTTCTTACCCAGTTTATAAAAATAGAACATCACTAGGTGACCATTCCACTAACATCAGCCACTTGGTGGATCCAATAAGTGAGTAGGTCCCATAGAACCTCCACTGAGTACTTGTTCACACCCAACTAGGTATCGTGTCATACTGTAGCCACTGGCCTACACCACCTGGCCTCCCAAACCCTTGAAACACACTTCAGGACACTATCACCCAAGATCTCACCTCAAAAACATCCACTTAAACACTCAAAACACATATATAAATGAAAATTCTCAATTATAATCTAGAAGATTGATATTAACCCCAGTTTTTCATCCACGAAAACCTAATTTTCTTTGATTTCACCAATATAAACCAGTGTGGGATGCTACAATATCCCCACAATAACACTTCTCATCCTCAAGAAGCATCCATGTGCATCTCGCATCAACTATACCAGTCATAGAAACATGACTCATATACTAGATCCATATCTCCCACTAGTTATAACTATGATGAAACTACACTCAAACTAACAAAACTACTCAACACCCTGAACTCCACATGACCTGGTCTATCATAGACATTTCTTATTTTCAAAATTATGTGTGTAGATCCATATCTGAGTCATAAAACTCAGTTTCTCATGAAAATTACTAATCATACCTCACTATATTGACTGTCCTCAAAGGATCTGATGGCCTGAGCACTGTGGTACCACCTAATCCACCAACTCCACAATGATTCAACAACTATGGATATATTTATGGATTCCCAATTCACTAAAACTATGTACCAATGGTTATTTTTACTAGTCTAAACCATACCATTGTGTGCTCAGTGATACACCTATGAACCTCCAAAATCCTTGGTCCCTAAACTCAAAACGTTACTTATGAGACTCGATACACTCAAAAATAACCTCACTACATTAAATAAGAAATAATAATCCTTAAGTGTAATTTCATCCACTAGCATGGTCCTCTAACTAGAAAAATTCTCATATTCAAACTGTTCAGTCACCAAAAAAACTAACCTTCTACCTCTCCTTGATCTATTACCAAAATATAGTACTCTCCCATCGACTGATTATATATACACACATAGTCCACTTGTATCCAATTTCAAATATGGAGCCCTTAACCACTATTGTTCTAGGTCATCCATATGTGTCACAAATAACTCTCTCTATACTAAACCCAAACATTTTTTGGGATAAAACATTCTAAATGGCAGCTTCCCACCATATAATTTCCCACCTCATTGGCCAATGAACATTTAAATCCTCATATCACATAATTAGTTGAACATAAATACATACAAGACCTCTCTTATCTCATATTGATAAAATTTCCACATTAGACTCACTCTTGGGACTATGATATCATGTTGTTCCACATAATAACAATCCAAAATTACTAAATATCCTTCATCACATACTTCATCTCAATGAACATAACCCTAAAACTATAGATCTCTCACTATCATGTGACTTTTTATTTCCAACCCACTATAGACTCCATATGACTTTTCTTGTAGTCTCACAATTTCATGGGTGCCTAATTTATCATAGCTAGTTAAAGTACCACCCAATGTGTCACTAATTGATCTAATCTACACAAAATATCATTATCTCACCAAATCCATCAGTCACCTCAATGGTTCATGCATCATGTAATAGGCTATATATAACACTTCATCAATAATAAATGGATGATATAATGTCAAAATTTAGAAACCTTAGGAAATAGAAGGTGTCTCACACCATTCCATCTTCGTCTCATACTCGATCACACCCTAAGGTTGATCATCTACAAGGTCATCTACATTCTATAAACAGGCTCCAAGTATTCGGGAATGCTAAGGATTCCTAGGGCCCCTCAAAACATGAAATCAAGTCACAAGGTCTTATACCCATCATGGGACTCAAGGTAAAAAACACATCTCCCTATCATCCTAACCATATACCAAGAAGGCACCAAAAGAAGTAACTATTCATCTATAAGTCACCATGAAATAATATCAAAAGTCATTTGACATTAACACACAATCTCTAAAACCTAGAGAGTTTCAAAATATCCATCTATCAACATATTCCACATCTCATTCAAGGTCGATCACACTTATCTAAACACTAATATCTCCATTTAGAGGTTGAGATGAAACCATGTCCCTTTTTAATGCCACACACATAGTGTGGGAGACCATACTCCTAATCAAAAGTAAAGGAGGAGTCATAAAACCATACCAATAATAGTAGACCCAACCACTGTGATAAATAAAAATGAAAAACTACGAAATTGAGTTCCTTAGTGTTATCCTTTCGATAACCTCACCTCATGGAGAGTCATATCCCAACAATCCTAAGCTCAACAGCCTAATCTACAACTAACCATACTTCGAAAGCATGTTGGTCATCTCCCCAAATAGAGAATTTTCTATGATTCTATAACAATATATCTCAAGGAATTTCTCATTTAAATATAATATATAATCACACATTACTTGAATGTTTTCAGGTTATTTATAACACACATATCATACAAATCATAAACCTATGCTCATTGTCTAAAAAGAATCCACATGTATGGGTCTTTACCTTATCACCCCATCACAACCCATCCTGATTATAAGCATTAAAATTACTTACTAAACAGATAAAAATAAACTCACTAAAATCTTGAGATAAACATGTCATCGGTGGGATATCCAATCTATTATATAGAAATTATCCCATGAATATCAAAAAATATAAAGTGTCTCTCATGATTCAATCATAAACATCCAAGAAAACTCATGCGTCAATTCCTAATATCAGGACTTTATCAATTTTTGAAATATCTATAGACTTACCAAGCTACCCACTTATTGGAATCAATTTAAAAAAACAATTTTCAAGTGGTATATTGTTAGGGTTTTGTTTGAGAACTATTTTTTGGGTCAAGTGTCAGGGATCTGGATATTGAGTCACTAGAAGTTACACTTGGTGACACTGGGATCAAGGCAGTGCACCAAAACTATGTGACGTTCAGATTCTGGTAGTGAAAGTCATTTCACTCTAATTTTAGTAGGTTTCAATGTGATTTCACTGGATATAATAGTGTCAGCTGAATAGAATTTTAATAGGGCCTTATAATTTTAAATAAATGGAATTACACTAATGGTTTGGTTTCACTAAAAAGAGTGGATGCAGCTGGATGGATGAGTCCAGTACATAGAGAATAGTTTAGTCTAAGTGTGGTAATATTTAGGAGGATCATTTGATGCATGTAATTGGTGAGATAGTCATGGATATTGAGGATAATGTGAGGAAAAAGAAAGTGTAAACTTTTGACATCCGAATGGAATTTCAGAGGTGTGGTGATGTTAAGTGTGGAGATTATTAACTTGTGTGAAGTCACTGATGGAAGAACAAGAAATATTTCCTTATATATTTAGAAAAGGAAATGTTTTCATGGTCATCAGTGTGGATTAGAAGATAGAATCCACTATTCAGTGGATTTGGTGATTATAATTAAGAGGAAACTAGAATTTATTTGTTTCTCAATAAAATGAAAGGATTCCTACAAATGCAGGAGGGCAGTTGTGATTGGATGATTTTAAGGGGACCACTATAAATAGTGGGTCGTAACTGTAACATCTTGGGTAATTACAGAATAAAACATTTTCATATCTATTAATATTTATGAATAAGATATTAATTTTATGTTAAATGGGATTATTTTTCTGATATCATACCTAACACGCAACAACATATTTCTATGAAATCTTACCTTGCACACAAGACTGAGTTATACCAAAAAATAATACATTATTAATATTATAATTTTAAATGGTAGTTAAAATCTAGCCATTGTATTAGTGGGAATGAATAGAACTAAATACATTATGTTTACACATGTTTTTTAAATGTTTTTACATTCATAAAATAAATCATATAGGCTTAAAATGAGAATAAATCTAATTTTAAGCATAAAATACCCTAATATTTTTAAAAGGTAGTTTTACCACCTTTTGATGGAGAACCCTTTTTAAATCTATTTTTTTCAATTTTCTATGTTATATTTGACAAAATAAACTTCATATTTGGAAGCGGAACATCAAAATTTACTTTTTTTAAAATTTTGGTATTTTTCTGATAAAATTCATATTTTAATGAATAGTTAAAATACTGCATTTTAATTTAAAACTGCATTTTCTTCTAATTTTTTTATATAGTTATATTGTCCTTTTAATTGGTTTTAAAGTGTAATTGGAATAATTTTTTATAATTTAATCCAATTTTTTTCATTTGATATAATTTCACATTGAAATTTGATATAAACACATGTCAATCTTTTGATGGTTTTTACTTTTAAAAAAACATGTTTTCTCATTTTGACAACAAGAATTAATTTTAAATTAATTAATGAAACCTCTATGTTTTTAATTTGAAAAAATGGATTCCATATTTGGAATTAGAAGGTCTAAATTATATAAATAGTACCCTTTTATTTTTGGACATGGTGAATATTAACTTTAGTAATTATTTTTATTTACCACGGTTAAAAGATAAATCAGGTAAATAAGGGTAGAAATAATATTATAATAATATAAAACTACCATAAAACTTGTATTAATATTATTAAATGAGCTATGGACGACCAATACAACCCTTGGGACGAAAATTTGGCCTCTGGAAGCCACTTGGGTGTGATTATGATACTTATAACTTTTAATTTAAAGTAAAGGAAAATATATTATAATCATATATATTCTTACAAAAACAATTTTAGTATTGGTTTATATAATTGATATATTCGACTATAAATATTAATTAAAAATATAAAAATATTTCATACATCAAGTTATTTTATTTATAATTTTTATACCTTAAATAAGTAAATTTAATTATGACATAATGATGATGCAGTGATTGCTTTATTAATGAAGGAATCAAATGAATGATATTATAAATATTAAAATAAATATTATTTTACATAATTTATGTCATAAATTATTTTTATAGGTGAATATGACATGTTATAATACTATTAAATGGTATTTTTTGAAGTTATCTCTCTGTTTAGATTTTATTTAAATTCAATAAAATTAATAGTGTAAAAATTGACATAATTAATGTTTTATAAAAATAGTAAATTATTTAATTATTTAAAAATACTAAAAATATTTTAAAATCACAAAGTTTATATGATAAGGTTTATAAGATAATTAAGTTTCTAATTATGTGAAATTGACCCCATATAAGTAAAATTAATACCCTATTAATAATTAAAATGTTGTTACCATAATTAAAATTAAAAGAGAATAATAAAAGGTAAACCGAAAAGATAAGTTTTAAAATAAAATCAATAGTTTTCATAAAATTATTTTACGATATTATTTTTAACTATCCTCATATTATCTTTTACATATCTCAAGTTGTATCTATTTTAATTAAAAAAATAATTTATATTAATTTAATAATTTAAGAGTTTCTAAGGGTTCCCCTTCCCTCTCCAATAAAAAGGTACTCTCTCTTCTCTAGAACTCACACTTCAAGAAACCTTTGTTTTGGAAAATACCTTCCCAAAAATATTCCTAGAATACTTACCCTCATCATAGAATTCTACCTTAGGGCATAAATCCTCCCAAAGAAGCTTTTTGGTATAAACCAAAAGAAGTTACCCGATTAAGAGGTAACGCCTTCTCTCATGATTTTTAGTTTCATTTCCATTATCCACTCCCTAAACTCTTTTTATTATATTATTAAATAAAAAAACCTGTATCATAAATATACTAGGATCTCTTTATTCTATGGTTTTGATCTACGCTTACACATACCTCCATTTAATGGGTAATGAACATATTGTTTCTCTATAGAGAAAACTACTATCTCACAAAACAATGATTGTTCAATTTTCCCCTACCACCTCTCATGGTGTCCATTATAATGGAAAATATTTTTAAATATGATATATATTATATTTATATTGTCTCCATTATTATATAATATTTATTTAGAACATATCTTTATACTTTCCATGTTGTGTAAATACGATAATTTTGTTTGAGGAAGTGTGGACTACCGCCCCCTAAAAGCGATATAACTCGTTCCTGCTATACATGGAATGTATAAAGGATGGTTTTATTAAACCTATGTGGAATATATGATATTAATAAAATATTTTTATTATAATATACATTTATATCATTTAATTATTATTCTTTTAATATGACAAAGAAATGAAAGTAGTGTTCATGAGTACGTACGACCTACTGTCTCCATGAATGGATAATTTCATTTATTATCTCCAAATATTATTGATTATTATAAATAAATAAATAATGTATATTTATCAAATTTAAATCATGAATACTACTCTGGAGATGATGGAATTTTTACCACATAGAAAATTTATATCAAAACAAGTTCATTTTTTACTTAAGTACCAAATATCGACAAACATCCGATATGAAATTAAATAGTTATGTAATTTTTATAAAATGGTAATAAGTGATATAAAAGGAATAATAAACTTTAAAAAGGTTCTAAATAAATTAAAAATTAACCTACATTTATTATTCATGAAAATAAATAATGTATGATTCAAGTCGGACTCAAGGTAAGGGAAATATTAACTCAATCTCCATTCATTGAGTTAAATATCCATGTCAATGGTTTTGTTTTTTAAAGAATGTGTTTGAATGACCTCTGATTATTTTACACTGAATATACACTTATATTTTGTGTATTTATATTTTTCTCACATAATTATGTCATTGATTTATCCTTAATCTAATGATATAATCTTTGAAAGGGACTTCATCTCAATCTCTTTTCATTGAGGCTTTTCTTGATAATATGCACCTTTATTCTTTTATAAGGTGTATATACAGCCACTAAAACATTTCATATCCATATTTTATATCAAATAATGAAATTTAATGTTTTGGTAACTATATTAATTCATGTATATTAATATTTAAATGTTTAAAGTTGAATGGGACACCTTGAACGTTTAAAGAGTTAATTATCAAATCTTTTTCTTTATGATATTAATTCACACAATTATTATATGGATATAAAAGGGTTTTGAAGGAAATTTTTATATATTTTTAATTTAATTAAAATATTTTCAAAAGGAATTTTTTATATGAATCTTTTTTACTTTTTTTACAAAATGAAAAAAGGAATGTTTTTAAAGTATGCGGTGACAATGACTTCTCCTCCACCATAAACAATATTAGATATTCTGATTACTCTATAAGACTTAATGTTTTTAAAAGGAAAAGAAATAACTTATTCCCTTTTTTGTTTTTTTTTGTTTTGAAAATTGTTTTTAAAGTGGATTTACTATTTCAATATCTTGAAATGATTTCTTATGATTGTAAATGAAATTTTAAGAGTTAGATGTTGATAATCGTGATATTTTATATTTTAGGATTATATAATGGTACATAGACATTTGATGGGTGGTTACAAGATAAACCAAAGATGGGTGGTTACATGATAAACCAAATACATGTGGTTCTGTGATAAACCAAGGATGGGTGGTTATGTTATAACCTCCAATGCATTGGGTATGGAAGTCATTCGTATAGATATTCCATTTATAAGAGTGATATGTGTGGAAGTTGACTGTATGGTTATTCAATTTAGGTATGTTTATGTCCCAAGTTACCTTTATATGTTATATGTTTCTTTCTATGGGATTTATGGTAATATTTTGGTTAAAAAAAAGAAGGTAAGCAATGAGATTATATTTAGTGAAGTGTATTTACTACTTCTTAAAGGTGAAAAGTATTACTTTATGATACATTATTCATGGTTTACATGTTTTTAAAAGGAAAATAGTTTTCCTTATTTGTGTATCCCTTACTGAGTTTTTATGCTCATCCTAAGTTTTGAAATGTTTTTCATAGGAAATAAAGAAGAATAGAGTCATGGATGGGATCAAGGAAAAGTTATTTTTTTAAAGACGAAATGAATCCATGTTTCTTTTTAAAAGTTTTGTTGGTTTTATGAAAAAATGGATAGTGATTAGAAGTATCTACTTATAATATTTAAGTTTTTATTTCCACAACTCATCCCAAGGGTCTTGGACGTGACTACCCCATGCCCGCCTTCCATAGGCCAAGGGTTGGTGACTAGAACCTGAAAGCTTTTCCTGAACAGGGAAGGCATTGCCTTAGAGATCTGTACACACTCAAAAAGGGAAACTGAAGTAAACAACCAAAAAAAGTAAAGTACAACCACAATAGTAAAGTATAACCACAAGTACAACTGTAAACTGAAAACAGTGGGCTGAAATACAAGCCCTAGAAACTAAAAAGGAAGTAAACAGTTGTCGCATATATGATAGAGCTCAACCTGGAGGGTATTAGCTATAAGTCTGAAGTTGAAGAAGAGGATCTTGATTGCTCCCATCGCACCAAGCTCCGCCAATTCCATAATCTCCAAATTCTACCTAAAAGAGACAGTATTCTACACCATAAACACGCGTGCGCATGGAGCCCATGCAGGGGTGAGTATAACAATACCCAATAGGGGACCCCAAGACCCCCGAAGGTCTCTTAGTAATCCACAAAGTAAAACATCACAAGATATACCAAAAAGGTAACATCACAAGCATGATCTAAAATAGGAAGCACAAATCCAAAGTGACAGCTCACTCTAATGGTATAATTTCAAGGTTACTGGGATAGGGATGAATAGTTGTACAACTAGATCATTCTATCTGTAGTAACTCTACTGCTGACCCATATAGGTCACTGTATGTTGACCTGTATTGGTCGCTAGATACTGACCTGTATTGGTCGCTAGATGCTGACCCGTATTGGTTGCTGGTGCAGACCTGTATTGGTCACTGGTTCTGACCTATATTGGTCACTGGTACAATGGTAGGGATGATTAGTTGTACAGGTAGATCATCCCACTCTGGAGTTTCTAATGTTGATCAGTATTGGTCACTCTTCATCTTCATGCCATAGCCAGCCACTGGATTCCTTCATGAAGCACGCCTGATCTCTGGAAGACTCTGATCCTCAAGCCATCGGTCATATTTCAACTGGTATGAATTCCCAAAAAAATCATACCAATGGGACCGCCCCACCATAGGGGTTCCAACCTGAGAGACGGTGCATCGACCGGATGCCCGGTCTGTGAGATATGGGAACTTTTTCAAAAAGGTCCCGGTTGGATTAAAGTATGATCCAACCCATGTTGCACGTCAAACTCCTTCAAAACTCACTTAGAGTATCGCTAAAGGACCGCCTTGTCACAAAGGTCCTTATGTCATAGACGGCGCATGGATCGGACTACCGGTCTATTAGTTACACCCTTTCCTGTGAAACAGGGGTGATCGCACCTCACTCTGGTCCGGCTCAGTCGGGCCCACCGGAATATGCCAAAGGGACCACTTCCCAAAATGGGTCCCAACTCCATTGACATCATGTTAAACAGACACCCGGTTTGTTAGTTATGGCCATTTATTTATTCGGGGGTTGTTTGGGTCTGGGCCTGGTCTGACTCAGTCAGGTCGGCCCAATGCAACGGGTCACAGGGTCTACCTAACCCTACCCAGGTCTGTCCCATTAAGGGTCAGCCCGATTCACTGGGTCTGGCCCATCAAGGTCGACCCACTGGTTCGTGGGCCCGGGTCGCGGTTGGCCCGGCCCGTAGGGTGGGGATCGGCCCACCCATGCTGACCCGCTGGGTCATGGGTCCGGCCTGGCCTACTGGGAGGGTCTGGCCAGTTTAGCTGGCCCGGTTCGCCAGAAGGTGGAACATTGTCTCCCACTGGCCCCATGGACGTGGGGCCGTTTGTCCAGCCGGTGGGGCACTGCCCGACTACGTGCCATAGTCGGCCAGGCTGGCCGACTGGATCCAGCCAATGCGGCACGGCGCGGGGCCGCTCCGCCCTCCCCCTACCATGGTTGCTACCTCCAGCGGTGCCTGTGGGCGCCACCCTTGTCTCGTGCAGCCAGATCAGGTCGACCACCTCTGATCACCGTGATACGCGATGGCGCGCCACTTCCCACCACCCGCGACCAGTTTCTGCAGGACTCCTCTAACCACCATCGGCCGCCTCCAGCATGGCGTGTTGTCAGTTCTTCCCATGGGCCACCGGATGTGCTCCAGTGTTCTGTTCTTGGTGTTGTCTGTGCCTACATGCCTCCCGGGTCACCGCTGCCACTGCGTGACCCCTGGTTTCATCTTTCCGCTCCGTTTGGAAAACCATTCCCGAATAACGGGACAATTAGCGAAGTAGTGGAGGGTCCAAGCCTTGTTCATTTGGCCCATTCCCTCCACGTTGGCATTGTATCAAGCGGTCAATCAATTTATCTCAACAAGATAAACTTTAAAAATAACCCCTACCTCAATGAGATGTCCGCTTTCGAAGATCGACGGAACTTCCTTTGTCGTTTTCATTGGTTCGTGATTCAGTGGTGCTCGTCACCGCTCGTTGAAACTGGTATCGTCCTCCAGGTGGTTCTTCACTGGCGTCTGACGTCGATTTACCTAATTTACATTTCCTCATCGATGGAAGACGTCGCGTCACTTCACCAGTGGTTCCTTGATTGGTGAAGTCGTGCCAACACCCCACCCCAAGCCTCACTTAAATAGAGGGGATGGGATGTGAGTAACGCATGAGGAAATTAATGAGGTTTATTTAATTCATGAACCTTCCAATTTCCAATGGCATGGTTACAAATAAAGGAGTGTCAAGCCATTTAATGTCTTGACATGTCATTAGTCCCGCCACCACCACTCATCGGTTGGAGAAAAATTAAAAGAAATAAAATAACATTACAGGTTATTTTATTAATCTATCAAAAGTCCGCAAAATTAACTTTTTCACCCGACCTACTGTGGTCTAAGTGAAGCCTCATATAAGTGAATCCCGGTGCTGTGGATTCAACGGTGCCCTCAGATTTTTAATCCGAGCACCAGTTCAAATGATAGAAAATGTCGCCCATGCGTTTACTGAACGTGCCTTGAAAAAAATCAGAAGTTCATTCTGGGAACACTGGGCCTCAGAATCACATGCCGTCAATTTTCATAGACTCTCAAAAATCACAATTAATTTAAAAAAAATCATGGAATTTATGGGACTTTAAATTATCCCCACCTTGGGGCTTTATGTCCCAGAAATCCAAACAAGTCTATACAAACAAATAGGGGTATTGGGAAGGCATATGAGCCTCTCTCTCCCATGTTCTCTCCTAGAGATACTCGTGATTCCATAGAATGCACACCAGAGGTATCGACCTCCCACAAAGGATCCACTCCTGTCAATCCTCTATCTCTATCGGGTACTCCACAAAATTTGCCCCGTCGTCTGTCTCCAGTTCACCATGATCGATGATGTGAGATGGGTCATGCACATATCTCCTCATCTGGGATACGTGGAAGATTTCATTCACCCTCTCCAACTTCAGTGTCATTTCCAAGAGGTATTCCACCTCGCTAATCCTTCAAAGTATTAGGAATGGTCCGATAAACCTCAGTGAGAGTTTTTCACCTCAGCCAAATCTTTGTAGTCCCCATCGAGGAGAGACTCGCAAGAATATGTGGTCCTCCTCCTAGAACTCCAGTGGTCTCCATCGCCTATCAACATAGGAATTATGTCGGCTCTATGTAGTCTTCATCTACTCTCAGATGACCTACACCTTTTCAGTGGTAGTCTGTACCATCTCTGGGCCCATGAGTGTTATCTCTCCTAGATCCATCCAGCATAAGGGATATCTCCACGGGCGTCCGTACAACGCCTCAAAATGGGCCATACCAATGGTGGAGTGATAGTTTTTGTTGTATGTGAACTCCACCAGGGGTAGGTGGTCCTCCCAAATGCGACCAAAATCTAGGACACATGCACGAAGCATGTCCTCTAAGGTCTAGATGTTCTGCTTAGTCTGACCATTTGTATGCAGGTGAAAAGTTGTGCTCAAGCAAAGATGAGTCCCGAAAGCCTCCTGTAATCCTTTCCACAACGAAGATGTGAAGCATGTGTCATGGTATGAGACTATTGTCTAAGGAACCCCGTGAAGCCACCCGATCTCCTAAACGTACAGATGTCCCAAGCTCTCTGTCGAACCCTTCTCTAAAATAGCAAGGAAGTGGGCCGACTTGGTGAATCGGTTAATGATCACCCAGATGGTATCGTTTCCTATGGACATAGGTGGTAACCCCATTACGAAGTCCATCGATATCACTTCCCACTTCCAATCTGGTATCTTAAGGGGTTGGGTCAAGCTTGTTGGTACCTGGTGCTAGGTCTTCACTTTCTGGAAAGTTTTGCATCTTGAAATAAACTCCTCCATAGCTTTATTCATCCCTGGCCACCAGTACTGATGCTGAAGGTCCTGATACATCTTCATCATGCTTGGATGTACTTCTAAGGGGGATGTATGGAACTCCCTCAACACCTCCTCTCATAGCGTCATTGGTACAAATGAACATCATCTTAAAAGGATAGCCTGCTACCCACCTTCAGAATATCCGTCAGGTGCATGGCCTGAGGATATCTAAGCACATGTAGCCTCGCAGTTTTTGTCTCCAAGTAGCGCCTCCCTGACTCACTGAAGGAGTGGAGGGGAAAATACCATTTACTAGAGGTAGACTGTCTCATTTATATCCATATAGGATATCTGAAGCGAGTCCAACTACTCTAAAACCTTGTTCAATAGTTGCAAACTCAATATCCAACTATGTGCACATGCCACTATGTTCCCCTTCCCAAGAGTATAGACTATATCAAAGTCATAGTACTAGAGGAACTCTAGCCAACATCGGTGTCTCGTATTCATATCTTTATGTGTGAAGATATATATGAGACTCTTGTGGTCTGAGTAAACAATGAACCACTCTCCCATCAAGTAGTGTCACCACATCTTCAGTGATATGACTACTGCTGCCAACTCCAAGCTGTGAGTCGCATAATTTGGATCATGAGGCCTCAGTTATTGTGAGACATAAGCAATCACTACATCACCATGCATCAGGATGCAACCGAGTATGGTCCCTGATGCATCACAGTAAACCACATAGTCAGTGCCCTCCTCTGGAAACCTCAGGATGGGAGTGATGGTCAAGCTATGCCTCAGCTATTAAAAGCTCTTCTGGCATGTCTCCGACCACATGAAGGGTTTCCCCTTCTTCATCAAGGTAGTAATAGGTGCTACTACTCTAGAGAAATTAGGTACGAACATCTGATAGTATCCTGCTAATCCAAGGAAGCTACACACCTCAATAACACTCTTGGGTGGATCTCAAGAATGTACTGCCTCGATCTTCACTAGATCCACTACAACACCATCCTCTAAGATGATGTGTCCCAAGAAGTGGACCTTCCATATCCATAACTCACACTTCGAGAGCTTCCCATATAACTGATGCTCTCAGAGTGTGTCCAGAACTATCCTCAAGAGTACAGTGTGCTCTTCCTAGGACATTGAGTACACCAAGATGTCGTCGATGAAGACCACTACAAACCAGTCTAAGCAAGTCTATAAGATCTTGTTCATGATACCCATGAACACTACAGGGTCATTCGTCACACTGAACGACATCACTAGGTATTCGTAATGTTTGTACCGACATCTGAAGGTCATCTTTGGGATGTCCTCATCCTGCACATGAAGCTGGTGATAGCATGATCTAAGGTCTATCTTCAAGAACTAATTTTCTCCTTTCAACTGATCAAAAAGATCATGAATCCTCAGTAGAGGATACTTGTTCTTCACGATCACTTGGTTAGGCGTCGGAAGTCCACGCATAGCCTCAAAATTCCGTCTGCCTTCTTGAAAAACATCACTGGGGATGGCCATGGAGAAACACTGGGCCTTACGAATCTCTTTCTCTATAAGTCCTCCAACTGTACTCTCAGCTCCCAGAGCTCCGCAGGGTCCATCTGATATGCTAGTGTAGATATCAGTGTTGTTCCTAGGTGCAAGTCAATACGGAAGTCTACCTATCTATGAGGAGGTAGTCCTAGTATATCTTTTGGAAATATTTCCTCATACTCTTCCACCACCACTGGGAACTATGGACTCGCCTCATCCACTGCGTCGAAGGTCATTCAATCTAGCTAATAAGTAATTGGATACACCCTCCTGAGAACAAGTCCATCTCGTGCTGCTCTGTTTTCCTTCTCACCAAAAAAGGAAAATTGGCCTCCATCTCTATGCGTACATCACACTATACCTCTCAATTATTCAATCTGTTTGTGAACTTCTAATAGCCAGTCCATGCCTAGAATGACGTTGTAGGGATTCAACGTCTCTACTAGAAGATCTCATCTGAAACTCTTTCCTTCGAGAGTAAGATCACACTATCAGCACTAGTGTGCGACTGGTGAATCTCCTATCGTAGGAGTATCCAAATGTAAAGGTCAGGTTAAAATCTCAGTCGGAATCTCAGAGTCCGTAACTAAGTCTGCGGCAAGGAAATAATGGCTATCACCTATGTTGATAAGCACTACTGCTAAAGTAGATAAGATAAAGATCGTACCTCGTATCATCTCAGGGATGTCAGGATTGTGAGCCTCTACTTCCTGTAGCTGGGCTTATCCCCATCCACCTACTCCTAAGCTCATGGTGGACAACCTGGGGGTGGTGGTGGTAGTGCTTGGTGACCCCGACCACCTCCTGTTGTACGTCCTTATCTCCTGCCTCATCTGTCGCCTAGCTTATGCTCATTCTCCTACCACTACCACTGTCTTGGTGGCCCCTCCACTATCTACCGATCATATGTGCAGGGATTCGGATAGTCACAAGCTCTATGACCTTGTCCCCCATAGGAAAAATAGATCATACCTCGCTAGTGTATCTCTTGGCCTCTCGACCCTTGCACCTCTGACCCTGTGCCCCGGGGTCACCCTCTGGAAGGTCTATCCCGCTTGGACTTCTTCATCGTATGTATTCTACCAGCTATAGATGACTTTTCTATATGTCATATGGTGGGGTCTCTCACTATTGGTGCCTACTTGGCAAGTAAACTCTCTATCAGCAAATCCCTCTCTAGAACCCCAGCCTGCATCAGGATGTTGAGAGAAAATATCATAGCTTTGATCTCTCATCAAAGCCCCTACTCAAAGGTCCAAGACCTGAATTATGGGTCTCGTACCATGTAGGTGGAGTATCGGGAGAGGTTAGTAAATTTCACCAAGTACCACGCCACAGTCTGGCTGCCCTGCTGTAGATGCAGCAGCTTCTGAATACGCACAGAGTGTAGTGTCATTGGCACGAACTCCACCCTTAAAAGGCTCTCAAAGTCCGGACAAGTGAGGGTCATATCCTCATACACCTAGAGCGTCGAGCTACACCATCGTCATATCGATCCCTGAAGAATGATAGCATCCAAGATCGACATCTTCTCGGTGGGTGTCTCTACTAATCGAAAGACCCGTGAAACTGCATCGAGCCAATCCTCTTTAATCTGGGGGTCTGTCTCGCCTCAAAACCTCGGAGGCCTCTGTCTCTGGAGCTCATGAAATTTGATCATTCATCGTGCATAATCCACTGGTTTCATCTACTACTCAACGGGTGGTGGTACTACCATTACACCACCCAAAGGTTCCATCACTATGAGTGGTCCCTGTACCAACACCTTGTCACTCGGTGGGACAATGTCACGATCTCTAACTAGAATCCTGGATGGTTGTCTTCATGGAGGAATCCTATAAGAAACAGATGCACCACAGTCAATAAGTTATACCTGGTGAGCTGACTCAAGAAAGATCAAGAAAACTTTTCAAAACACTAGCAACCGGTGTTTTCATGTACCAAGTTAGAAAACAGAATTCAGGGTCTTTGTGTAAGGATATTTTGGCCACCGCACCAACACTGGACTCCCCCAAATGAAAAACACACTCAAAAAACATAACACTATTTCTCCATTGAAAATATCAGACTTTCAGTTCTTCTAGTATAAACAACCACCCTCTGATACCACTTTGTCATGGACTGTCCCACGAGGCCAAGACATCACTACCCCAATCCCTCCTTCCATAGGCCAGGGTTTGGCAACTAACACTTGAATGATTTTCCCAAATAGGGAAGGCATTACCTTAGAGATCTGTAGACACTCAAAAATGGAAACTGAAGTAAACAACAAACAAAAATAAAGTACAACCACAAGAGTAAAGTACAACCACAAGTACAACTATAAACTAAAAACAGTGGGCCGTAATAAAAGCCCTAGAAACTAAAAATGAAGTAAATAATTGTTTCATCTTCCCTGGAGCTCTACCTAGAGGGTAGTAGCTATAAGTCTGAAGTCGAAGAAGAGGATCTCGACTGCTCTCGTCACACCAAGTTCCACCAAGTCCCGAACCACCAAAGTCTACCTTGGAGCATCCATAGTATGCACTAAACACACACATACGAGTAGAGTCAGTGCATGGGTGAGTATAAAAATACCCAGTAGGGGACCCTGATACACCTGAAGGTCTCTCAGTAATCCACAAAGGAAAAAATCAAAAGATATACCACAAAGGTAATATCACAAGCATGATCTAAAACATTAAGCACAAATCCAAAGAGACAGCTCACTCTAATGGTATAACTTCAAGGTTACTAGGATAGGGATGACTAGTCATACATCCAGATCATCCTATCCATAGTAACTCTACTACTGACCCATATAGGTCACTGTATGTTGACCTGTATTGGTCGCTAGATGATGACCCATATTGGTCGCTGGATGCTGAACCATATTGGTCGCTGGTGCTGACCCGTATTGGTCGATGGTGCTAACCTATATTGGTCACTAGTGTTAACCCGTATTGGTTTCCGGTACAGAGGTAGGTATTATTAGTTGTACAGTTAGATCTTCCCACTCTGGAGTTTCTGATGCTGACCCGTATTGGTCACTCTTCATCTTCATGTCACAACCATCCATTGGATTCCCGCAAGAAGCACACCTGGTCTCTGGAAGACTCTTCTCCTCAAGAAATCAGTCATATTTCAATCAGTACTAAGTCTTGAAAAATTCATACCCAAGAAACTGGCCCGCCATAGGGGTTCCAACTTGATAAATAGCGCGTCGATCGGACGCCCAGTCTGTGAGATATGGACACTTTTGCAAAAAGGTCCTGGATGGATTCAAGTATGATACAACCTAGGTCTCATGTCAAACTCTATCAAAACTCACTTGTAGTGTCTACAAATGACCTCCTTGTCCCAAGGGTTCTTATTCCACAGACGGTGCATCGATCGGATGTCTGGTCTGTTAGTTACACCCCTTCACGTGAAATGGGGGTGATCGCACTTCGCTCTGATCCGGTTTATTCGGGCCTACCGAAATATGGAAAAGGGAATGATTCCCAAAAGGGGTCCCAACGCCACTAAAGGCATGTCAAACGAACACCTGGTTTGTCAGTTATGGTTGTTTCTTTATTCGGGGGACGGTTGGGTCGGGGCCCTGTCTGACTCGGTCAGGTCAGCTCGATGTAACAGGTCTCGGGGTCTACCTAACCCCACCCGGGTCCGGCCTATTAAGGGTTGGACTCGTTCACTGGGTCCATCCCATTGAGGTTTTCCCACTGGTTCGCGGGCCCGGGTTGCAGTTGGCTTGGCCCGCTGGGTAGGGCTCGGTCTACCTGCACTACCTCGCAGGGCCGTGGGTCTGGCCAGGCCCGTGTCCGGCCCGGTCCACCAGAAGGCGGACCATTGTCTCCCGATGACCCCATGGACGCGGGGCTGTTTGTCTAGCTGGTGGGGCACTGCCCCACTGCATGCCACGATCAGCCAAGCTAGCCGACCGGCTCCTGCCAACATGGCGTGGCACAGGGTCGCGCCACCCTCCTCCTGCCACGGCCCGCTGGTCATGGATGCTACCACCGCCCTTGTCCTGTGCAGCTAGCTCGGGCTGGCCGCTGCAGTGCACAACAGCGCACTGCTACCCACCACCCGCGTCCGGTTTCCACGGACCTCTTCCGGCATGGCGTGCCAGCGGTTCTTCCCGCGAGCCATCAGAAGTGCTCTGGTGGTCCGTTCTTTGTGTCATCTGCACCTACGAGCCTCTCGGGTCGCTGCTGCCACTATGTGACCCCCGGTTTCATCTTTCCACTCCATTTGGAAAACCATTCCCAAATAACAAGACAATTACCAAAGCGGTGGAGGGTCCGGGCCTTGTTCGTTTGGACAGCGCCCTCCGCGTTAGCATTGTATCAAGCAGACAAGCAATTTATCTCATCAACATAAACTTTAAAAATAATCCCCTACCTCGATGAGACATCCATTTTCGACAATCGATGGAACTTCCTTCTTCATTGTCGTCAGATCGTGATTCAGTGGTTCTCTTCACCACTCACTGAAATCGGTCTCGTCCTCCAAGTGGTTATTCCTTGGCGTCCGACGTTGATTTTCCCAACTTTTGTTCCTCATTGGTGGAAGACATCGCGTCACTTCGCTAGCGGTTCCTTGCTTGGTGAATTCGTGCCAACACCCCACCCAAGCCTCACCTAAATAGAGGGGAGAGGAGGTGAGTAACGCATGAGGAAATTAATGAGGTTAATTTAATTAATGAACCTCCCAATTTCCAACAATGTGGTTAAAAATAAAGGAGAGTCAATCCATTTAATGGCTTGAAATGTTGTCGGTCCCGCCACCGCTGCTCATCTGTTAGAGAAAAATAAAAGGAAATAAAATAACATTACATGTTATTTTATTAATCTTTAAAAAGTTTGCAAAATTAACTTTTTCACCCGACCAACTATGGTTAAAGTGAAGCCTCCTATAAGAGAATCCTAGCACTGTGAATTAAATAGTTCCCTAGTATTTTTAATTAGAGTACCAGTTCAAAACATATAAAATGTCGCCCGCACATTTACTGAATATACCTTAAAAAAGTTTAAAAATTAATTCTGGGCATACCGGGACTCAGAATCACACACTGTCAATTTTTATAGACTCGCAATAATCCCAATTAATTTAAAAAAATCATGGAATTTCCGGGTTTTTACAATTATGTATGAGTTATGACCTAATTATCTAAATCTTAAAACCTAAAAAAATACTCAATGTGAATTAAAGTCAAATTATTGACTTATATCAAGATTATGTAATGTTTAAATCTAGGGAATTATAGTAACACTTTTTAAAATAATATCAGTGTATGTGAAAAGTACCAAAAGGAACTGAAAATGATTGATAAAGGAGTTGTTGGGGCCAGATCTAAAGGTTGAGGTGGCTCTGAAAGTAGTGTATCTAGGTGAATCCAAGTGTTTGATAATGAGATACTAAAGGAGAAATATGGGTAGTAAAACCATTAAAATATGGATTCTTCTTATGGTAGTTTTGGAAGGGTTTTTAGAAGGTGATATCCCTTTTAAATCATATGTTTTTACTATTTTTATGGAATGAAAAAGAGATTTTTACATTTTTCCCATACATGCAGGATACATTGTATGAAGCATGTAATCCTTGTGTGGATTTTGTTTATTCTTTGTGATTTCATGTGTGTGTGTTGGTCATGTATGTGTCTACTTCTAGGCTAACTAGAAGGAGGATCATGAGGTGAATGGAACCAGAAGGTGGATGATGACTTGATTTGGTGGTTGGGTGTTTAGTTTTCATAGTTATGGTATTCTAATTCATGGGGGTTGAATGAATCAAAATTTGGTCTTCTTTCAGTGGTTTAAATTATTCTAGACTGGATCATCATAAGGTAAAACTTCTGGTCATTGGAGGGATGCATCCCTTATCCTTAACCAAGTGGTATTATATCTTGGTTACATAGAATCTTATATAGAAGTTTTCAAGGACTTGGAAGGGTGTCAACAGAAGAACAACAATGGTACCAGATGGATTCTAGGATATTTAATGTCAAAATTACTAATAAGAGTCATGAGTTTTGTTCCATTTATTATTAATATACAAATATTAGTTAGAAGACTACCGGGTTCCTCATGATTAGGTAGTCCATCTGGTTATCAGAAGAATGTCATCAGAATATGGTAGCATTACCAGAAGTATTTTTGGGATATTAAAATCCCAAATGGTTGTAGGTTATATAAGACAAGTTCTTTTTATTAGGTGGGATTCTATATCATGGTATAATACTTCTATAAATTTAGAATGAAGTTGACGATCACTAAAATTTTCTAGATTTAGTGGGAGCTCACATTTTTTAAGGAAATAATTTGTTAGGATAGGATTAATTTTAAGATCCAATGTTGGATGATGAAGATCTATGAGGTCATTAATTTTACTACTCCCATAAGATTTGCAAGTTTTTTTTGATGGATAAGTCAACCAAAAGTTGTAAATAGAACTATAAGGCCCTGATATCAAGCATGGGGATTATTCTAGAAGTTTAATTCATGTCAAATGAATCATGTTCCTACAAGGAGTGTCAGTGAAGTCATAAAAATATCAATTCAAGTCAAGTACAATGGATGGTGACTAGAAGGTTTATTCTCATAAGGTTTATTCCCATAAGGTTAAATTATAGTGATCCCATAACCTATAGTTATAGGTGGTGGATGAAATGTTTCCAAGTGTTTTCTTGAGCCCATATCAATAAGAAGATATGGTGTGGTGTGATTCCAATTAAATGGATGATGATCATATGGAAATGAAGTGGAAAACAAAATATCATGGTAATTTGTTTTGGGGGATTCATAGTGATGGAAATTGTCGATAGGATTCAAAGAACCAGAAATAGAGAGGCATGCCAGGGATCAGATGATCGGAAGAATAAATATGAGACATAGGTTATCATGATAACATGGGAGTGAGACAGGAGAAAGGATGAGAATTCTATTTCATGTGAAGTTTTTCTAGAACTTGGTGATAGAGAGTGAAATATTCATTATCCACAGTTGAATTTCATGTTCTATAAGATTCTCTCATAGAGGCCATTTTTCTTCAAATTACCTTTGATGAAAGTGAAAAAACATGATGTAATGGGACTATAAGTTGATCTGGAGTATGAGACGGTTGAGAAATGATGAAATTATGGAATAATGCTACTTGGTTTTTCCAAAGTTAAGAAGACTGGCTGGGAACACCATAAATTGGTGTCACATAGTGTATATTCATTTTCCAAAATCTTATATCAAATACATAGGAATTCTTATGTCAAAATACTACTTTATGGTGTTTTTTAAGTGGAGGAATAGTTGTACAAGGAGTTGGGGCTAGCAGAAACATGTGGTAGGGTGATTCATTTCCATTTGGGAAAGGTATCCTCTAGAGGATACTCCACATATATAGAATATAAATAGTTTTTTCTATCATCTATAACTTCTATGGAAGATGTGGAGTTGCGATGTATTAAAGTAGAAGAAAGGAAATTCTCCTAATTATTGTCACATATTTCTTTTCAGTGATTTAGAATCTATGTAAAAAATCATTGAAATGTCATTAGAGAATCAAAGAACCTCATGTTAGAGGTGGGATCCTAAAAGGGTCAGAACTAGATAGAAGAAGTGGAAAAAATGACCAAAGTTGCCTCAGTTTCACTAATCATAAGTTTAGTAGGTGTTTATCATGTTGATGGTATCAAAATTTCTGAAAGGTGAAGTTTTAGATGGAGTTCAATTTTGAATATGTTGTTGGAGTTCAATGTACTAGAAAACTATCAGAAGTAGTGGAATCTTGGTGGAATATGCTTTGGGAATGTAGAAAATCTGTTAGAGTGGATATATGTACATGATTCACAACACAACTTGTTGAGGAAATTCAAAAAATTCATAGGATGGAAACTTAATACATGTTTTAATAGGAGGATTTCAATGGAAGCATTTAGGTGAGTTTCATAAGTATAGAGAAATAGAATATCATGGTTTTAGAGAACTAAAGATGTATTCTTTTAGTGGGATACTAGATGATCAGAAGGTGAAGCATGGAAAGGAGAACCATGTTGATGATATGGAAGGAATGTGAATGGAATTTGGCTGGTGGGACATTTTTGTGATAATGATATTGGTATTAGAGTGGGATATTGTTGTACTAAACCTTCAGAAATAATTCTAAATTGGGATATTGTTAGGGTTTGTGTGAGAACTATTTCTTGGTTCAAGTGTCATGTCTCCATACATTGAGTCACTGAAAGTTAGAATTAGTGGAACCTGGATGGATATAATTCACAAACACTATTTGATGTTTGGTTTCAGGTAATAGAATTCAGTTCAACAAAAGTTTAGTAGGTGGATGGGCGAGTTCATTGAATAAAATAGTACTAGTTTAATGGAAGTTTTGCAGGGCCTCAAAATTTTAGATCAACGAAAGCATGTTGATGGTTTGGGTTCACTATAAATAGTGGATGTTATTGGATGGATGAGTCCAGTGGGTATAGAATAGTGGAGCCTAAGTGAGGTAATTCTATAAAGGATCTTTTTATTTATGTACTCTGGGATATATTCATGGATCTGTAAGATGAATTGATGCCAATGGATGGGGGAAATTTCAATATATGAATAAAATTTTGGAGGTTCAGTGATGCTAAGTGTAGATATTCTTGACTTGTGTGAAGTCAATGATGGTGGAGCATGGAATATTTACTCATGCATATGGAAAATAAAATTTTATTCAAATTCAACAGTGTGTAGTATAATAAAAAATTAATTGTTCACTAGAGTTAGTGGTCATGATGAAGATTCAACTCAAAATATATTGTTTTTCTACCCAATAGAAAGATGCTTAAAAATACAAGTAGGTCATTTTAACTAGATGATTGGTAGAGGGCCATTATAAATAGTGGGTCAAACCATATGTGAAAATAACCTCAGTGTATATACAAATAACTATACAGAGCTGCTGATAACCAATGACTAATGTGGCTTTATAAGGAGCGCGCATAAGAGAATCCAAGTGCCAAAGGATAAGATGTTGAAGGAAGAAGATGAGGAGTATAATCAATGTAAGATGGAGACTTATTCTAGTGGTATGGGTAGGTATTTAGTAAGGTGGTATCACATGTAACTCAATTTTTTTTTGTAACAAATCTAGTTTTTGTAGTTTTATTCTTTGAATATATATATCTATATATTTTCTCCGATTCTGCGATGTCATTAGGAGTCATAGGACCCCAAAATTAATATATTAAAAATATTAATATATATTAAAGTATAAACATGCATAATTTTGGAATAAAATTTTTTCCCATCGATTGAGACCATGGATTGGAAATATAATATTGTGGTTGTTTCCAAAATGTGGGGTTTACCCTAGGCACAACATAAATTCGGTTGGCATCGGGCATTAAGACGAGGGCAATAGTTTGTGGGTGCATCAAGTAAAATTAAATAATTTATTTATTTGATTTAATTAATTTATTAAAAACTAATTCCCTCACTATAAATTTTCCATTATGGTATATCTCCAAGGTTACCTATATAACCCTAAGAGATTAGAGATCAGGATAAGGAGAGATTTATTAGCGTTGATGACCTATGAACATGGATCGATGAGAATGATTGAGAAGAATCATGAATAAATAGCATATATGAGAATCACATTATTTACTAGAGGATTCATTATTCACTAGATATTGATTCATTCATGAGGTAGGGCTCATTATTTTTTTGATTTTAACCCTTTGATTAAATTGTAAAGCACGGATTTCATATCTTCTTTATTGGTGAAATTTTACATTATTTATATGATCCAGGTTTTGATTGGTATTAATGAATATGATTATTTATATCTTATGCACCTATATTTCACACCCTGTGAATCTATAATTTATGATTTTTTTCCTTGGATCGCATTGGCCAATGATAATTTCACTTCTCTCTTATGATTTCACCACCACCATTCTTTACGTTATTTATTATTGGCCCATGAGGTCAGAAATTTAACATTTTTGGACTAGATTTGAGCATGATAAAACCCCTATATTTATGATTGAAGCACCAATGACTTAGGTATTGGTGTTTTGAATATGGATCAAGACATGTTATAGGATTCATTTTATGGAATCATGGATCAGGACCCCCATATGGAGATGGGACGTGTGTCGGCTATTGCGTGGGAGATTGGAATTCTATTTTCCATCCATCAGAGGCTAGAAAATGATGATAAGAGATGTATCCCTCTTTATTTGGACATTTTAGTCAAGTAAAATGGAATAAGAACTAGAAATAATGGTATATCTAGTGTCCGTGTGATGATGGGATTCACTATCTATAGAAAATGAAACTACACAACATATATCCTGAAGGAACACACACTATAAACCTTGGGTTATAATGGCAGATAGAATTTCAACCCAAGTTAAATATCACATTTCATGTTTTCAGGCCCACATGTTGTGTGACCATACCCTATAATCTAAGCTATGTGTCAATGTCACATGCCCAAGACCCTAGGTGATAAGACACGTTGTGTCCTCAAAGGGACACACCAGGTGAAGGAACATGGATAGTTGAGTTGTGTCTTGTGAGTATAATCCCAAGACCTTGGGTGATTATACACACTATGTGATACTATGTACACTTAATTTGGAGCCACATGGCTAACCAAGCCATGTTTAGGGAAGTAAATTCCCAGGTGTCTAGGTGGAGTCACACATCATGTGGCCCTATGTACATGTAATGCACTTTTTTCATAAAATTATACCTTTTGTATATCCTTATTTGAGACTTGGAATTGGGCCCATGAGAAGCCTATACTACGTAGTTTTCCATGTAGTACATGATTGTGTCCTTTTTTAGGAATTGTTGGTATGGCACAAAGTGATCAAGGAAAGACACTTATTTTACTGATGCTTAGAAAATGTAAGTGTTTGGGTGTGATCATTAGAGTGTTAGCGAGGTCAGTACTCGCATGTATCTCTAAGTGGTGGGTCCCACATATTATTTATATAGGTAGAGATAGTAATACCCTATATTTCAAAGGTAATGGGCCCTCTATCTGTGGGTTTTGTACTCCCTTGTCTCTCTAGGTGGTGGGTCCAACGTATCCTTCATACAGGTATAGACAGAACTTCCCTATATTACAGAGGGTGTAGGTCCTCTATCTACAGAGTGGTACTCCCTATATTTTAGCTTAGCAGTGTGTGGGTACTCAATTAGAATATTTATCCCTCAGTTGTGCTATATAGTGGAGGGGTGTGGGTCCTACATACTCATTCTTTAGAGGATACATGAGATGCATGTCTATGAGCTAGTACTCCCTTGGCTATGAAACAGAGTAGAAATGAGTGGTCTATCTACCATGTTTCTTATAAGGTTTTGTGTGATATTTTTAATTGGATATGGATTGGAGCTACAGAAAAATTCATCATTATTAGATGGCTCTAAAGATGGATATCCCCTTTCTCTCTTTGTTTGGGTTTTTTTAGAATATCTATATTAGGGTTTATGTTGCCCTCTTTCCATATGGATTGAGATGACTATTTTTTCTATTACTTCCCTCTTGGATTTAAGAGAATCCCACTAGGTATGTATATACCCACCCATAAATGGGATTTTCCCACATGTATTATGTATTATTCAGTTGATAGACTAATTTTTAGTCACTGTGAAGGACCTAGTATCATTTGATCTTAGTATTACATGGTGGTTCTAACCATGTTTGGTGGTCATACTCTTGGGTATTGAGCTAGGATCTCCCCTACTATACTCTTTATAGTAGTTTTCAGTTTGGGTTCCCCTAATATTTTTGGTTGGGAATGTATTTTTTCCCTTGTACATTTTTATTACCTTGAATCACTTTGATATAAATTTCATATTAATTGTAGCATGCATTAATTACACTCTAGATGTTTCAAATTATTTTATATTTATGCATTGTTTCATGTTGTTGGTTGTGTGTGTGCTTACATATACTTTAGGATATGGTCATATATTTCATTGTTCTTCCTAATCAGTGCTTATTTCCAACACCTAGACAATTGGAGGAAATCATGGGATGTCACTCTTAGCTTACTATTAGCTCATGTGAGGCCTCAATGAGTCAGGTCCTGGTATAGTGGTATCAAAGGTGGTTTATCCTTGGGTTGGTGTTTTTATTTGGGCATGTCATAAGGATTTAGTTTGGGAATTTAGGTAAATTATTTCAGAGTGTCTTGAGATCGGATATCGGGCTAGGGAACCCAATGATGGTGTGGAGGTTTATGTATCCATACACCAAGAATCTAACCACCTTCTTGTCAACTCAGCATTCTAAGACATTATTTTTTGGGAAACCAATCATAAATGAATTATATAGGATTGGTTCTTTTGACTTCTCTATATTTTTTAAGTCATATCCTCATATATTCCCTTTGACCATGGTACATCTTGATAATTTCCATGATACCTCCATGATTACAAACAACTAGGATTACAAGACAATGTTGTGATGACATCTAGTTGAGAAATAAGGCCTCGGTACAAGGACCTATTCTTGATGCATTCCCTCCATGCGAGCGTAGAGAAGTGATTCCATCTAATGAGTAGCACATAGACCCACCTACAATGGACCAAGTGGGTGATCATCTTCATGTTGAGTATTCATTGGATCTAACATGATAGAATGATGATGCACAAAGTCATAGCACATTATGTGAGTTCCAGTGATAGAAACCAATCAGCTTTCACGATAAGGTAGGCCCTCGGGTAGTGGATTATTTTCCCAAGTAAGTGGTTCAGGTTTTTTAACTTGTGTGGACCCTGACCGATCATATGGTTGTTCTCATAAAAAATATTTTTTTATAGAATTAGATTACTGGTGGGGTCTGGTCATCTAGATCCATGGTGAAGTGACCCACTCTTAGGATAGAGATGAACATCTCTTCAGAGATAAGTACTTTCCAGTGACCCCATGGGTAATTGAGGTTTAGATAGAGTTGATGGTTTGGATTTTTTTGCCTTGATTAGGACACCTCCTGGTGATATAGTGGTCCTAACAGTTATAATTATTCATGGAAACATAGGGGTTAATGCATCTCTATATTGGTAATTTATGTTGTGGCTTCGAGTATGAAAGGAAGAGGGATGCTTCCCCCACCAATATGTGTTCTTTTGTGACATGATTTAAAGTTGTTTGGGAGAGTAAGCGATGACCAAAGTGGATAGTTTAAAGTCTTGGAGGATGTTTTCCTTTTAATTATATGTTTTAGGTCATTTTTTCATGCTAAGGTGTCAATATGAAACCCGGTTGGGGAAACATACAAGTTAGGTGAAGGATAGCTTCAAGAAGTGGAGTCTTATAACCCAAAGTCATTGGAGATAATCTAAGGTTCAACCTATGACTTCTTTAATTTAGTTACAATTTTAGTATACACAACCATGGGTAACTCCTTCCTTTCTCCATCCCTTTTTTATAACTTGGAGATTCTAGTGGAGCCTTTAACTCGACCCTTGTGTTTAAAGACTCTAATTGAGGAAGTGTTGGTGATTTCACTTTGCTTCTAGTGGTGTAACTTGAATATTGGAGGATGGATATTCTTTTGGGATCATTTAGTATTATAAGGAAGACATTATGTTTTTTGGTAATGACTTCAAGTGGTGGGATGAGTTTTTCCTTTATTTTTTAGTGGTAATATTAGGTAGATAAGGCTAGGCTCATATGCAAGAGGATACAGACAAATTCTCTTTAGTTTTCTAGTATAACCCTTGGAGAAATGAAAAATATGAGATTTTAGTTCCCTATAGTGGTGGAATAATATGAATATGTCTTCCCAAAATATGTTCCTAGTTTACCACCTCAATGGTAGATCGACTTCTACTTTGTCTTTCACTCAGGGACCACACCAGTACCCTTTGTGGAATATAGGATAACACCTTATAAACTATGGTAGATGATGGTTCAGTTGTAATATCATTATGAGAAAGGATTTATTATACCTAGTGTGTTCCATTGGGATCCTCTAGTGTCGTTTTTTTAATAGATAGATAGAATCTTGAGACATGACATTGTTTATTATCACCAAAACTATGGGATGATTTCTTCAATTGATGGTGGTGACTCCACCAAATTTTAAATGTGTGTGAGTGGAATAGTTAGAAGATGTTTAATTTCAAGTCCTTAATGCCCAAATATCCTCAAGAAATGAACTATATGGGTTTCCTAAAGTTGATAAGTATTTCATCCTTATTCAAGGGATCGATAGTGGTTCCAGACATGTTCCCTGAGAGGTGTTGAGGGAGTTTTTTACCTCACCCTTAGTAATACATATGGGAGTGGTAAGTATGTTCTATGACCTTCAACATCAGTTTTAATAGGCTGGAATTAGGTGTATAATTGTTTAATTTTTTCCTCAATGCCTCACATGTTAGCAGTTAAAGGCCAAACATTTACTTCCAACAGATCTGACCCAATCTCTTGAGTTTACTAAAAGGAAGTGGGATAGAATATTGATAGTTTTTTTAATAGGTATTTTTTATATAGTGGGAGTCCATGATTCTATTTATGTGATTGTTGACCTATTTACCAAGTTGTTACACTTTATTTCCATTAGGGAGAAGAGTTCGGTTGAGAGTTTGGGGTAATTATACAATCAAGAGATCATCCAGATCCATGGGGTACCCTCGATGATCATCTCTAAATGTGATGCTTGATTTACATCATGGTTGAGGTGAGGGTGGTAGGAGGATTTAAAGGCCCATTTATAGATAATAATAGTGTTCCACCCCTAGGTGGATGGCTAGTTAGAGCAAACCATCCAGGTTTTTGAAGTAAGACTAATATCTTATATGTTGGTTTTTGGATGGAGCTAGGAGGATCACTTACTATTGGTTTAGATCACCTAAAATAGTAGTTATCACCTCACTATCAGCATGAAACCTTTTGAGGACCTATACATGATACCCTACAGGTCACCATTATGCTGCAAAGATATTGGTGATACATATATTATTAGGCCAGTGCTAGTTCAGGCAACGACTGAGAATGTTGAGGTAATCCATGAGTATATGAGGATAGCCCATAGTTGACAAAAATGTTATATGGGAATACATAGTAGGCCTTTGGAGTTTGATCAGGGAGACCATTTTTTCTTGATATTCTCCCCATGAAAAATATTGAAAAGATTTTTATAGGGAAGAAAATTATCCCCAAGATTCATCATTCTATTATAGAACCGATGGAGGGTTGGTGTGGTCGCTTACTACTTGGTCGTACCCCCCATAGTTAGACCAAGTTCATGATGCCTTAATTTTGTTTCAGTTGAGGAGATACATGCATTAACTGTCGCACATCATTGAATGGGGAAAGTTAGACATTGAGGATGGATCCACCTTCTTAGAGTACCTGATAGAAATCTATGTCTATAAAGAGGGGATCCTTTATGGATGAACCATTCCTCTTTTTTGATTTCTTTGGTGGAATAGAAGAATATATAAGAGATTTTGGGACTGTTAGAGTCATATGAGGACTCATTAACCCCACCTTTTTGTGTATATTATTCTTTTTGAGGAAAAAATCCTTGAAGGTTGTAATAATTTAACAACTCCTATTTTTGTAGTTTGGTCCTTTTAATATTTATATATTTATCTTAGGATTTTTCCTTAGAGTTGGTGCTACATTTAGGGGTCACAGGACCTAGGAATTAATATATTAAAAATACTAATATATATTAAATCACTCACACATATATTTGGAATAAATATTTTTACCATTAATAGGGACCTCATATGGGAAATATGAAACTATTGTTGTTTCAAGAATGTAGGGTTTTCCTTAGGTGTGACATAAAGTCAGTCAGTATTGAAAATTCGGTTGAGGGAAGTCATTGGTGGGTGCATTAGGTAAAATTAAATAATTTATTTATTTATTTTACTTAATAGAATAAAACCAAATTCCATCTCTATAAATATTATATTATATAATATCTTCAGGGTTAGCTAAATAACCCTAATATATTAGAGATCAGGTAGAGGAGAGCTCGGTTGGCATTTATGACCCGAGAATGTCGATCGATGAAAGCGATCGAGGAGAATTGTGATTCAAATGATGAACACAAAAAACCTTCACCTTATTTTTTAATGAACATTTTATTCACCAATGATAAATCCATTTTTGAGGTAGGTCTCATTATTTATGGTATTTTCTCCCATTGATTAAATTGTTAAGCATGGGTTTCATATCTTCTTTATTGGTTCAATTTTCCATTCTTCGCATGAGCCCAGTTTTGATTTGTATTCTCGAACATATTTATTTATATATATTGTGCCTATATTTCACACACTAGGAATCCAAAATTTATGATCATTGGTTGGGATCATATCATCCAACAAGGATTTTTACTTCGTTCTTTTTCTTTCCCCATCAATGTTCTTTGTATTCTTTGTTGTTGGCCCAGAGAGTCAATGATTCAATATTGTGAGGTCAGATTTGAATGTGGTCGAACCCTAAAATTCATGAAATAAATTCATATGAATTAGTGATTGGTGTATTATAGATATATCAATATGAGTTTTAGGATACAGTTGGTGGAATCATGGATCGAGACTCCCTTATGGCGATAGGTGGTGCATAAACTACCACACGATAGAATGGAATTTCGTTTTCTGAACATTAGAGGCTGGGAAATAATGATCAAAGATGAAACCCTTAAGATTTGGAAATTTTAGGTGGGTTAAATGGTATAGTAACTATGGTAATAGAGGATATGGAATTCAATTTAATATAGGATTCATTGTGTATTCAGGTGGAATGCATGCCATGTTGCATGGATTCTCAGGTAGGATAGGGTTTTGACCTAAGTTAAATTTCACACATTGTGTAGCCATCCCCACATTCCATGTGACCTTACCTAGGTAGATAAGCAATATTATTATGGCACACTCTCGAGATTCTAGTTGAGAAGACACATCATGTCTCCATAGGGACACACCATGTGAAGGAACATGGCTAACCAAACCATGTACGATAAGTGTATTCATAGGACATCGGGTGATTATACATGCCATGTGACACTATGTACATGTTATGTGGAGCCACATGGTTGTCCAAGCCATTTCCATGTAGAAACACACCTAGGATTCTAATCAGGGTCACATGTTGTATGACCCAATGAAAACATCATGTAATTTTTACAAAAACTTCTACCATGTGTATCTCCTTAAGGACTCAAATTTGATCCCACAAGTATCCTATCCTGAGTAGTTTTGTTTGTATGATGTTATGGTGGTCTTTGTTTCAGAATAAAAGGTATAATACAAGTTGATGTAATCAAGACACTTCTTTCAGTGATTCTTAACTAATGGTAGTGTTCGGGTGTGATCATCGAAGTGTTACCAGGGTTGGTACTCCCATGTCTCTCTAGGTGGAAGGTCCCATAGATTTTTTATAAAGGTAGAGATATAAATCCCCCACATTTCATAGGGTGTGGGTCCTCTATTTGTGGGGTCAGTACTCTCCTGTCTCTCTAGGTGGTGGGTCTTCTATATCCTTCATACAAGTAGATACGGAACTCCCCCACATTATAGAGGATATGGGTCCTCTATCTACAAAGTGTTTCTCCCTATCTTTGATCTCAAACAGCATGAAGGTCCTCCATTTGAGTAGTTAAACCTTGGTTTTTCTATACATTGGTGAGGTGTGGGTCCTCCATACTAATTATTTAGAGGTTACATAAGATTCATGGATAAGATCTAGTTCTCCCTTGGTTGTGAAATGTAGTGTAAAAGAGTTATACCACCACCCTATTTCTTATGAGGTTGCATGTGATATTTTTAATAAGAGATGGTACCATTAGAGTTGCGGATGGACTCATCATTCTTAGCTAGTTGTGAAGATAGAGATCCTCTTTCTCTCTTAATTTAGGTTTTTCAGCATATCTATAGTTGAGTTTCTTTTACCCTCTTGGATTATTGGTTGACCTGACTGTTTTTATTCTATTTCTTCCCTCTTGGTTTTTGAGGAATCCTCTTGTGTATGTATATACTCACCCTTTCATAAAATTTTCACAAATATGTTGTGTCTTGTGTCATTGATAGATAGAATAGCAGTGACTATGATGGACCTGCTGTCAGTGGATCTTAGCGGTATATGGTAGTGTTGACCGTGTTTGGTGGCTAGACACTAGGATATAAAGTCGGTACCTCCCCTACTATACTATTAATAGTTGTTGTTGGTTTAGGTTTCTACCTTTATTTCTGGCTGGGCACTAATTTTTCTTGTTATACATTTTTATTACCTTGTTTAACTATGATATTTATTTATTATAGGTTGTTGCATGAATTGATTACACTATATATGTTTTATTATTTTATTATATCTATGCACTATTAGATATAGATGGTTGTGTGTGTGTATAGGTGCTTTAGGATAAGGCCTCATATTTCAGTGTTTTTACAACTCGAATATTATCAATGGTCCCTGGCCTATTGGAGGTGGGATTGGGGTTTCACTCTCAATTTACTACTATCCTAGGAGGGGTCCTAGTGGTTCAATTCATGACAGTTTTTATATTTCTGATGGGATTAAAAAAATAGATGTCTCCATTATCCCATGAGGTAGCTCTTATGTTCATTATGTCTATTAATTTAGTTTCCATATGTGTATGTTGGTCATGTACTTGTTCACTGGTTGGCTAACCGGAAGGAGGATCATGAGGTGACCGGAACCAGAATGTGGAGGATGTCTCTATGTGGTGGTCGAGGTTCTTGGTCTTCCCATTTTTAGTCTTAAAATTCATGGGGGATGAAAGAATCAAAAGTAGGTCAAATTTTAGTGGTTGAAGTTCCACTATGTTAGATAATTAGAGGAGATAACTTTTAGCGATTGAAGGTATGCACCTCTCATCCTCAACACCACTCTTGGGTGTTAATCCTCACCAAGTACCAACATACTGGACTACCCCATCGAGGATCACTTCCACATCCATGAACACATCAACAACACCACTCCCAAGAAATTCATCCCATCATGACCTCATGGAATGGAAAAAGGATATAGTGATAAATGCATCATGCCCCACCATATCAACCCTACAATATATGGGTCTCATATCACTGGGGCATAACCCTAGTTAACTTACCCAGTATCAGGTAAATTATCAAATATATAGGATTCACCTCATCAATTACTTGATGTTAATAACATAATCAAAGTATAATACTGGTTAATTATAATTCCACCATCAATTTATACATGAAGACACTGTATAAATTGTTAATGACACTTTAAATAGCCAGAACCAATATCAGTGTTAATGTTCTCAACCAAAATAAATAAAAAAAAATTCATGTGAATCCTACTTTTTAATATGATGTATGAACACACACCCCATTCCACCCTAGGCCAACAGAAAAATCAAAAAATCAATAGTCCCAAAACATCATACTTGGCATAATCAAAATATCTCAACTATAAGTATTAAATCCAAAAACAATAATCCCAACTCATTTGTAAATTGGATTTCCACTCATGAAGGTGCTGGAGAGGCACAATACATAGCATTCATCCTTAGTTTCAACAAATCATATCACCTTCTACCATATCCTAAATAGAAAGATAATGGAAAAGAGGGATCTGATGTCACTTTTTAGAATCCCTAATCAAGTTCACCTGTATTGTGACGAAACTGGGTGCTAGATACCTCAATTGAACATCCTCATATTCCAAAGACTTCCAACTATCAGTGAGAGTCTAAGTAATAATTGGGGAGACTATACCTCTTTTTCTATAGATATCCATAAAACATAGTGTAATAAATATAATAAATAATCATCAAAAAAGGAACCCAAAAGTGCATAGATAAAAGCTATATTTTAGTAGTAAATAAATAAAAACTCTCATTCTGTAATTAAATAACTAGTATTGAATTCATATGTTTATACATATATGAATCAAATCTCTCATGGGTAAATCACATACCACATAGCTCAAAAGTAACCAAGGACTGGAGATAATAGAATAACTAGTTATGAGTCTATGTCTATTCCCATATCCTATCTCCTACCAAGATTCATAGCCCATCCATCAATAATAGGGTTTTATCCCCTACTTGGAACATGAACCATAAGGTCTACTTGGATAATAGGGTACCTGAGTAGGGTGTGATCACAACTCATTAGGTCACCACCAATGGTGTCCCCATCATATCCAGTATAATAAAGTGCATGTATAATGTGGTATTCTCATAATTAAAAGTAAACAAGAAAAGGGTGTAATAATAAATAATTCATATCCATAGGTACTACACAACCACATAATTATAACCATACCTTCTTCATCTAATGTCAGGGTGTCCCTAAATATATCACAATAAATCTTAAGGTTGATGGGGTAGTACGTTCCCATGCATTTAAGGCCTCAACTAAAATTATCTTGATTGTTGGATAAAAATACTATTCCAAGGGGAAATTTGGCCCCTTTATATATTATCATATCACTATGACATACTAATTATAGATCAAATCAGTGTAATCCCAATGGAAATTTGGCCTATGGCTATAAGGATCTCAACCCAATGGTATCTTAATTACAACATCACAAAAACTAACAAAGGGGGAAATAGCCCTTATGAGATAAAGGTTAGAGTTATAACCTATCCATATGGTCTCACCCCATGGGAATATCATCCATGGAACAACAACATCAGATGAAGGTTAGATTCAGACCCTATCCATGAGGTCTCACCCCATGGGAATCTTGACCCATTATAATGATCTCAATAAGTGGTATATCAATCACAGTATATTAAAATAAGACAAAGGGGAAAGTCATACCCTATTTATATGGTCTCAAATAATGGGAATATCAGCCCATTATCAAGAGAGTAGTGAGACCAATGGGAATAATGGACCAGATATAGAATGATCTCAACTAAAAAATCATCTCAATCCTAGATCATGATAATAAAAATACAATGGGGAAAAGTAACCCTAAGTCTATAATGATCTCAACTAAGAATCATTTTGATTTATCTCACTGTAGTAAGATAACCATTTTAAATGTTTTTAAGGTTTATAATGATTTCATCTCTTAGGAATCTTGATCCCAAACCACATCAATTAAAGGATAAAGGGAAAAGGTAGCCCCAACATGCAGTGATCTCATCTCAAAAAGCATCTTGATCCTACGCACAATAGCCATAAGACCATGGGAGATGTGGTCTAGGATTATATTAGTCTCAACCCTTGGGATTATTAACCCATTATATTAACCCATTAATTTTTATAGCTCAATACGATTAAATAATGAATTTGAGCATGGCTATAATATGTATACCTCTATGGTACAACACTAGGTCGGTCCTTACTTTCCAACCCCTATTCCAGAATCTAAAACCTAGGTATCTTCCCCTAGAAAACATTTAAATGAAAAGGGTTTCACTAACACCTCACATGTAACAATAATCCAAAGTTGACATAATATCTTAAGAGTTCACTATAAGATCAATCAAAGGTAACCCCTAGGATATACACAAAACTCTATACTCAATGGAGGATAAAGGAACCAAACTAAGTCCTCTAAATTATGTTCTACTAATTAGGAATTCCTTTTAGTTATAAATCCATAATTACTAATACTTTAATTTTCATCAATTTCCCTTAGTGGCCATGGTATCACTCTATATTACATGGAAGTTCAGAACATATCCCCAAAAGCATATACCCACTCTCAAGTAGTGAAGGAAAACATCAATGTCAAGGGTTCACACCTGAATCTATTAATTACACATCTCTTATATGTTCAAGGAGTATAAGGTTCCTAATCAAGGTCCTATTTTTTATAACATAACTTAATGTAATCCCCCAATGGGTCTCAGGTATAAAGTCCATAGACTTGGGTTTAAACCTATGACCATTGCTAGTCAAGGCATCAATGCATAGTAGATAGAGGGTACATCATTCCCCTAGACATTCTTACCCAAATCACACAGTTCAAGGAAAAAACAATTAAATTTAATGTTAAATCAATAGAATATATGTTGTGCTACCACATATCACATGTCACATAAACCAATATGGAAACTATAAGTAATGGTTTGTTACCACCTACCTTAGGTGGAGTTATCCCCATAAGAAATGTTTATCCACCATCATCTAAGTACATATAATACCATAATAGGAATCAGATGCATCCTTGAGGCCCTTAATCCCTCAAAAATATATACAATTTATTATAAAACATTATAATTAATTGATATAACATTTTCATAATTAATTCAATTATGAATAATAAAAGGATAACTCATCAAGTAGCATAAAAAATCCAAAAAATCAAGAAATGGGGTATTGATCACTCCTGACACAACCCTAAGACCACTACTCAAGAAATATATAACATTTTACATTGATATATAAATTTATTCAATTATAATTTAATAAAAAACAAAAAAAAATATGTAAGCGGTTTAACTCAAGTAAAATTACATGAAACCTCAAGTCTTCATTATCCTAGAACCTATTCTAGCTAAGAAGAACCAAATACCTATAATACAAGTATGATGTCACCATACTCTGGTAGAATCGACCTCAAATACCTAATTTTCATCCCATAAAATTAGATAAAAATAGGGAATAATATGAAAAGGGAGTGGAATAGGAGGAACCTAGCTAGAGCACACCAACCCGATTAGCCACCCAAACAGTGCTATTGGGATGAGTTCCACTATACTTAATGGTGCCTCACCATATTTCAAAGGCTTCCAACTAGCAATGAGTGTGTAAGGAGGTGAAAATGGGGATACTATACCCTTTGGTGATGGTATAGTAATGGTCTAATAAATATAGAAGTGGAATAAAAATATCAACTGACTCAAAACTAGTAACCTACCCATGGTAGAAGCACAATAAATATCATACAATAGAGGAATCATAATAAAAAATGGTAGTGGAAATAAAATAAACAATCCAAACATTCCATTTATATAAACTAAACATAGAATTCATACATTATAGGTCATACATATCAATAAGAAGAAAAGGGTCACCCATGGATGACCACGGTATACACATATAAGTATTATGATGGATAAAAAAGGAAAAAAAATTGAAAATAACTCTAACTGGGGAAAGAATCGATGGTCCCTTTCCCTCCATCTCATTTTAAACAGCTACTAAGATCCATCTCCTAAACTTAGGATTTTACCTGAATACAACGGTATTAAATCTACACGTGTCTGGAAGGGCTAGTGTAGGGTGTGATATTGAGTCTTAGTAGGCCTCCACCAACGTGTTCATACCTTATATTTGTGATTAAGTATTTTTGTAATGAAAATAAATAATTATAGCACATGCATTAAGTAAACACAAGCTTCCTCGATGCCCAACAACCACAAGAAGCTACCACCATCTTCGTTCATTGCTATAATAACTGAGGAGGAGAGGATTCTTAGACCATGGATCAAGGAATCCACTAATGTCAATAACCTAGGTGAACCCTTAGGTTCCAACTCAAAATGTCACCCAGTACCTCATACTATTAACCAAGTAACTAACACCTCATGTCCACATCATGTAACCAACATCCCAAAGGCACGCCCAATCAAAGAATTTGGTCCCTCATACCCCTACTCAAAATCACCCGTCGGCTCAAAGACCAACATCCATAGGCATAGTGATGTATGTTATCAAAGTAAAATCATCATCATCTCAAAGCACGATGTCCTAAGGAATAGTGATATCAATCCCCCAAAATAATTCCTGAACCAATGGCCTGATGTACAATGAGCCTCATCCCCCAACTAACAACCTCAATTCTTTCATCTGATGGATCATCACCATCCTCATGGATTTCTACAGAAAGGACCCCCAACATTTTACCTAATACAAAACTATTGGGGGCCTCTAGCCACATGATTGGTCAAAACTACTTCATCACTGAGTCAACATATGTGCACACAACTCCAAACAACACTTTGGTCTTCATGGGTGAGTGGAAATCACCAAATCGAACCTAATACACACCAATTCCCAGAAACTCGTTCCCATACAACCATGTTGCTCAAATTTTTTGGTTGTTCCATCCAATATCAAATGATCCTCTCTTGTAACCTGACGGACCCACCACCTCATATGACAACCAAGTAACCTAAATGATGGTCAGCAACACCCAAAATCCTTGAGCCAAGCTTGTCCCAATTATTACATCACCTCAATAGATATTTATCGTTATCTCAGTCCTTGGGTCAAGCCTGTCACATTCCATTGGAACTCAGTAGTGAAAAACAAGAATTATATATATATATAGTTCAATTTAATTGAATTGACTAACTCAAATTTGAATAAACAATTAAATTTAAAACAACCAATTAAATTTAATATAAGAAACCCACCAAGCTTAACAACCCAAGTGGTCGATAGCCTCTAACCTGGACTTGCATGTACAAACTAAGTGAGGTCATGCAAAAAATCATCCCATAATATCAATTTAATTAATTAAAAGAAACCATATAAATTTTGGGGTCTCTCTCAGTTAACACAACGGAGATCCAGAAGCCACCCCCCCCCCCCAACATTCACAAAATCACAAATAAAAATATACACCACCTACCTTATAGATATAGACATAGGCATGCCCAATGTAAGCCTCTAACTCTGACTGATTTGGAAGAAATCGATATTTTAGATGAATGCCTTGAAAATAGGAAAAAACAAATCAAATGGATTTAGTGGTTCATGAGGTGAGAGAAAGTAATAAATTAATCAAGATAGAGGAGAGCCTTACTGAGATGGATCTAATGCTGCAAACAGATTGAAGAATGGAGGTCATAAGAAGGAGAGGGATCAAAATCAAGTGGAGGAGGAAATGGGATAAATCCCATTGTTGTGCATGTATGGAGGAGAAGAAATAAATAAAAATAATAATTTTATAGAGAGGAGAGAAAATGGTCATTTCACTCCTTTAAAGAGTCATGGGATTAGCTTGCACAGTTTTCCAACCATGTACAAACTGTGTGGATCCTACTGCTTAGGATCCAAGCCCCTCATGGTTATCCTACATGGTTAGGCCTAACCATGCACACACCATGCATGCTACAGTGTGAGAGTACTTCCCAAATGAAACTAACCATATGTATTGTACATGGTTTTCCCTAACCATATGAAAGTTGTTTGAATTCCCTCTACAAAAACTGTAGAGGTTTACACACAGTTGTGCACCCCCTCATGCACAGTTTACCAAACTATTCTTAGTAAAAAAAGGGGTTGAAATTTTTCACTAAGATGCCACACGATTAGATCTAATTGTGTGCATCAGCCTACACTTCTACAAAACTAGGTTTTCAGGCCTCTGATGCACCTGAAACCCTTCTGAACACCTGAGGCATTTTCCAAACCTCTGAACCCAGCTAAGAACAAGGTTTTGAATCAAATAAAAACTCAGAATTAGGTTTTTATAAACAATAAAATTGTTGTCATACCCACAATACTCTAAAAATTAAAAATGAGTTAGGATTTCGACCCACTCCAAAAACCTGGGACGTTACAATCTCCCCACCTTAACATAGATCATCCCCAATCTATGAAACATAAACTGTATATGGTACCGAACATACCCATCTATTTAAAACCAACCCAAACAACCCTATTCAAAAGGGAATATGTCAAATACCTCAAGGGGGATCCCCACCTTAGGAGTGACCTACCTCGATCGCATCCCAACCCAAATCTCAAATCAAAATGATGGTCCATCGACCATCCCATGACTCAATTCCTCATGTAACGCATCGTCACTCTTTCACCTCATCAGGTGCTCATGTTTCATCCTCGACACCCATCACAATCTTGCATCGCATCAGTGATCACCTCGTTCCCATATCTCACATGGCACCAATGAGGTCCCTCATCTCAAATGATGCCCAAAATCAGTCCAGATGTCTCACACCTCAACAATTCCTATATCCAAATGATGCTAAAATTCCTATACACCTCAAGTAACCTGTATCTCCTTGATTACCCAATGCCAACGCACCTTAATAGTCTCACATCCAATTATGCTCATGTATAGATGATGGTGAAACACACCTCATACACACACACACACATATATATATATATATATAACGCATCTGATTTGATGTCAACCTACTAATCAGTGCCTGGTTAGTCTATTAATATAACTTTTTCACCTCATGCACCCAAAAAGGACATGCCTCAAAATTCCATTCCAAAATAGAAAAAAATAACCCCCAATCATTCCCATGGTGTACCTCTGACCGTCATCATCTCACCATCCTACTAATCAATTGTAATCTCCATGGAATGCACCTAAATTGATGATAGAATATACGAATACTAGCCTCCTTGAAATGATTCACCAGCCACCGACCACTGACCCCACTTCTGGGTCCCTCTATCTCTTCCACATCCATTGCATGCAGCTGAAACTCAGCTACTAACACCTGTACCACTCCTGGTCTGATCTCAGAGCCCTGAGACTGCCATGGTCCCTGACTGTCATCTATCTGAGAAGGATTCCTACAGAACCTCTCAAGATGAATGACCTTCCCACATGACTAACACTCTTTTAGAGGCTTCTCTCACTGATTATAAATATGTCCTAGCTTCCCATACTGAAAACACACCATCTATGAACCACTCCGAAGTGGTTTTCCTGAGTCATTGTCTTGACTGCCATACTGGAACTCATCTCAGCCTCACTTCCTGGTATTTGGAGCATCTCCACTGAAATCACCCGAATCCATCACCCAACTCAAGTAAGACCAATTCATAAAGTTTCCCTTGGCTATGACCACCTGATTCACTACCTCTGATAATGATTCCAACCTGAAGATCTTCACCTGCACCCAAATTGTGTGCCATAAACCATCGTAGAAATACCTCACCCTTTAGGTTTCAATTCCCACCATTCCAAGTACAAAGAAATAAAAAAAATTCAATGTCATTGTATATCCCATGATGAACATGTCACCCTGATTAATTCTCAAGAACTCCCGAGATCTCTCTTCCCTCGGTATCTCTGGGAAGAAATGTTAGAAAAACTTGGCCTCAAATTTCTTCCAAGCCAGTCCATTATATATGCCTTCATGGACATGCATCTCCCACCAGCACTTATCTAGTACCCTAAGCATGTACATATCCAGATTCACTCTCCTAGCTAGAGTAGTCTCTAACTTCTTGAAAATCCACAGACCAAATACTATCAAAACTGGCGGTTACCCCACCTACACTGGAAATTGAGCCCGAGCCTGTACATGCAACTCGTGATATATCTAACCCTTGAGGTCCGAACCTGCTCGTTCTCCTATGGAACCACGCCATTACCCACCTGATTCTCCATAGGATCTCATCTAGGTGGAAACCCACTAAATACCATTAGATGGTCTAACATACTAGATAACATACATACATATATTGCAGATAAGGAAAGTAGTAACAGACAGTGTTAACTCACTAGCCTTACTCTCCCCCCATCACAACCATGCCACATGGAATCTCGTCCTCATAGCCTCCTTAACCACCCATAACAAATCCAAGTATCAAATATTTCTTGGTCCATGCCCATCCAGTCAAACCATGTCACCTCGAACTTATGACCACATCGCCCAACCAAGTGATCAACATCACCCCACATAATGATACCTAACATATATTATAAGAGAAAATCCCATATATATAAGTATCATATGAAATTTATATTACATATAAAAAATAATTTTATATCAAAACACATGAATATATATATATATATATATATCACATCCTACTATGTGTCTAATCAAAAGCATAAACAAGCATAACAAACACCCCTTTCCATAATGGTTCAAGGGTCCAAAAATCCTTACTTACCATATCATTACAAGGATAAAAAGTAATAAAAATAATATTCACCTAAAATAATACTACTCAAGGTAGAATTTATATCAAATATAAAATGATAAAAGCAGAACAACAATTCCCACCCCTAGAAACTTGGTTCGTCCCCCATGCATGGGGCTGCAGACACTCAAACATGATCTCTAAACCTAGTTCCAACAAAATCCTAATATCTATTCTACCATATACCAAATAGAAATACTAATAAATAGGTAAAATAAACTCATGTGATACCATTTGTAGCACCCTGACCTGATTATCCACCGATTCTTTGTTAACTTCAAAGGTGCTATTGATTATTCCATTCGAAGAAAATGGAACATTGCGCACATTAGAGATGACATGGTCACTATTTCATAGTGGCTCAAAATGAGTGATTTCTCAATCATATCATGTTTATTTCTTCCCAAAGGCTCTCAACCTTTGAAAATTGATAAACTCAAGGATAGAATCTCATCGATTTTGGGGTTTCTCATACAGGAAATGTGTCTTGCTAGAATGGGGATACTTCTATATGGTATTCCCCATGGAGGAGCTAAAAATTAGAGCCTGGGGATTTAGTTACATTGTGTTCAAACATATAATCATTCACCTGTGAGAATGGGATAAAAAATTTAACCCACTTGGGGTTGGTAACACCACTACCCAATTGTGGGTAAGAGTCTATGGGCTAAATTGGATATTATGGCATCCCAAAAAATTTATGATATTTCACTATCTATTGGTATCCCAATTAAAATTGACAAGGAAATGGAAGTGGATAAATTTGTCCATTTTTTCAGGTTCTTGGTAGAGGTTGAATTGGGTTCAAATCTAGTTGAAAAATTTATGCTTGCAATAGATTATGATCTTATTGAGTTGAAGATCTCTTGTGAAAAAATTCCAAAATTCTGAAAGGACTGTAATATTATAATTCATGATTCATCTTCCTATAGACTCTATAAAGTTTTTATCTTCTATTCCTTGTGTGGGAATGAGATAATCAATTGTCTTAAGAAGATAAAAAATTAATTCATTCATAAGGTTGATCCTCATTTGTATCCAAATGGAAAAAATGTTCCTTGTAAGAATGATGAAGGAATTAGCAGTGCTATAGATGATGAAGAATATAAGAAAGAAATATAGGAAATTATTCCTGAGGAGGTCACCGTGTCATTGGTTGATGGGAAGGGTGGTCGGCCAAGCGACTCACTCATCACCTCTGAAAATAAGATGAAATATTGGGCTGAAATATTCTCTCAAGAGGCGGTTGTCCAACAGCAATCTCAAATAGTCTTGAGTCTAGGTAGTAATGATAACTTGATGGATAACTAAGTTAATGATTAATACATACAAAAAGAGGTTGACCATAGGCTTTAACATGAAAATATGGATGCCTCGGGTAATCTAAAGGGTAAAAAAAATAGAATCAGACTCCCTAGTCATTTCTAAAACTTTTCATGACTCATTAAAAATGATGGTGGAAAATTAGGGATTTAATCTTGTCTCCTAAAAGAATACAAAGACTTCAGTTGTGACCTCAATGGTTGAAGAGAAACTAACTGTAGGTAACCCTACACCTCTCTCTGATAAAAATACGGATGGTGCCATTGATATACAAGATCAGGAGATAAAGTATAAATAAATTGTTTCTCTATTTGAATAAATGGAGGTTGAGGGGTTTATGACTCCAGTAACTAGAGATGACTCTATAGAAAAATTTCAAGGTAAGTAGGATGATAGCACTGACTCTGATATCATAGATTCTAAGACTTTACTTCATAGGTTGAAATCACTTTATCTAAGCAAGGGGTGAGTGAGAGGTTGGGGGAGAGGTCACAGAAGGACTATATGGACTATAATTTCCAAAGAGGAAAGGATTCTAAAAAAACATTTGAGGAGAAAGATAGACAGCTAGTTTGTTGCATTGGGCTTCCTGCTTTGTCTTCCTCTATTCTCTTGGGTTACTTTATTTTTCTTTATTTTAATAAAAGAGGAACAACCTCCATATTTCTTAAAAAATTAACCCTCACATGGAGGAATAACAATCAATATCATACAATAGTGGAATCATAGTAAAAAACAGCATCGAATATAAAATAAAAAATCCAAACATTGCATTTAAAGAAACTAAATAGGGCATGTATACATTACAGGTCATGCATATCAATAAGAAGAAAAGGTTCACCCATGGATGACCTTAGTATACACATATAAGTAACATTCTATATACAAAAGGAATAAATATATAAGAACTCCATTTGAGGCAATAACTGTTGGTCCCTTTCCTTCCATCTCATGCCAAACAGCCACTAAGATCCATCTCTTCAAACCAATGTTTTACCTGAACAAAATATCATGAAATCTATACGCGTCCTAAAGGGCCCATGTAGAATGTAATAATGAGTCTAAGTAGGCCTCCACCAATGTGTTTGTGCCTTAAATTTGTGATTAAATAAGTGTGTAATGAAAATAAATAAATACAATGCATGAGTTAAGTAAACACAAGTATCCATGGTGCTTAACAGGACCTAGGAAGCTACCACCTTCTTCGTCAATCGCCAGAATAACTGAGTAAGATAGGATCCTTATCTTGTGGTTCAATTCATCCCCTAATGTCAATAACCCAGATGAACCCTTGGGTTCCAGCACAAAATGTCACCGAGTTCCTTGTTCCATCAACCAATTAATCGACACCTCATTTCCAAATCATGTAATTGAAATCCCGAAGGCATGCCCAATCAAAGAATTTGGTCCCTCAAACTCCTACTCAAAAGCATATAGCAGCCCAAATCCCTACATACATAGGCACACAGATGTTTGTCCTCAAATTAAAATCATCACAAACTTAAAACATGATGTCCTAAAGAAGGGTGATATCCATCCTCCAAAATAATTCATGACCCAATGGTCTCATGTACAGTGATCCTCATCCTTCAACTGATAGCGTCAATGCTATCATCTAATGGATCCTCACCATCTTATGGATTTCTACAGTAATCACCCCCAACCTTTTACCTGAACTGTAACTATTGGGGTCCTATTCCCACATGATTGGTCAAATCCACCTCATCACTGATTCAACCTATGTTCACATGACTCCAAATTGTGATTTTTCCTTCACGATTGAGCAACAATCACCAAATATAACCTAAGACAAACTAATTTCTGGAACCTCATGCCCCTACGACTATGTCGCTCAAATCTAGTGTCCATGTCATCTAATATCACATGAGACTCTCCCATAACTTGATGGATTCATCACCTCATCCAACAACCAGGTCTCCCAACTGATGGTCAACACCACCCAAAATCCTCAAGCTAAGGTCATCCTAATGATTACGTCGCCTCAAAAGATAGCCATCACTATCTCAATCCTCGGGTTGAGCCCATCACATTACATTGGAACTCAGTAGTATAAAAAATTATTTCATATATATATAAACAATTCAATTTAATTTATCTGACTAACTCAATTTAAAACAAACAATTCAATTTAATATAAGAAACCCACCTGGCTTAACTACCCAAGTGTTCGATGGCCTCTGACCTGACCTCGTATGTAAAAAACCATGTGAGGGAATTCCCAACAGCATCCCATAATATTTTTTTTAATTAATTAAAAGAATACATATAAATTGTAGGGTCTCGCTCGATCAACAAAACAATGCTCCAAAATTTGTACCCCCCCAAATACTCATGAAATCACAAAGAAAAGTATGCACCACCTACCTTGTAGTTGTAAACGTAGGCATGTTCGATCTTATCCTATAACTTTGACTGATTTAGATGAAATATATGTTTTAGAAGAACACCTTGAAAGTAACATAAAATGAATCAAATGGATTTAGTGGTCTTTGGGATGAGAGAAAAGAAGAAATTAAGAAAGAAAGATGAGATCCTTATCAATATGGATCCAACGCCATAAATATCTTGAAGAATGGAGGTCGGATGAAGGAGAGGGATCAAAATCTAGCAGAGGAGGAAATGGGAGAAATCCCACTATTTTTCATGTGTGGAGTAGAAAAAATAAAGAGGAAAATTAGGTTTATAGAGAGGATATAAAATGGTCATTTCACAACTTTAATGAGTAACATAGTTAGATCGCACAGTTTTCCAAACCATGTGGCAACTGTGCAGCTCATACTGCTTAGTAGCCAATCCCTGCATCGTTATCCCACATGGTTAATCCTAAATGTGTGTAAACTATTCATGTTGTAGTGTGAGGGTAATTCCAAAATGGAACTAACTGTGTGGATTGTGCATGGTTTTCTCAAACTGTGTGAAAGTTGTGTGAATTCCATCTATAAAAACTGTAGAGGTTCACGCAAGTCCAAGCATCCCCTCATGCATAGTTTAAAAACCCATTCTCAATACAAAAAGGGGTCGCATGGTTTGCACTAAGCGGCCACACGTTTAAATCTAGCCATATGCCTCAACCAACACTTCTCCAAAACTTGGCCTTCGGGCCTATAATGCAACTGAAACCCTTACAAACACCTGAGGTATTTTCCAAACCACTAAACCCATTTAATAAAAAGGTTTTGGATCAAATAAAAACTCGGAATTAGGTTTTGATAAATGATAAAAGAGTTACCATACCCACCAAACTCCAAAAAATAAAAACAGACGAGGATTTCAACCTGATCCAAAAACTCAGTGCATTACACTACCTCAAAAAACTAAAGAAAAACCTCAAAATACACCATACACAAATTAGAAGTATGAGATAAGAGAATAGGATGAGGGGTAAAGCTTCCCCATCTCTTTTATAGTACATGAAGAACATACCTGAGTGGGGTGTTCAAATAAAGGGGGTATAATGACCATTATACCCCTCTTTAAATAAATAGCACTGAGTACCTGGTCCACCAACACCAACCACCTAGTTCTCCATAGGGTATTTAGTGCTAATAATTGGCCACATATGGCTCTATGTAAGGAACAGGTCTCATAGAAACTCCACTGAGTACCCAGTACCACCTAACCAGGTACCTAAGGGCCTAATGCATCTACCACTTACACCATCCAACCTCCAAAACCACCCAAAACATGGTTTTATCCTCCTTCACCCAAGATTACACCTTAGAAACATACACTTAAAATTTCAAAACGAGCCTTCAAATTCCAATTCTTGATTCAAATCTAAGATCTTATTCTAGAACCTAGTGTCACATCCACTAAAAACTGGTTTTATCTAATTTTTCTAGCATGGACCAGTGTAGGTAGTTATAATGGCATAACTTCTTCCTAGTTGAGGATTTAATATATCCAAGGATGATTTATAACTCATCCTTCTATATGGGTAAATTATGCACTAATTTAAATCCCATATGGTTAAAATAGTGGTTTAGAATCATATTGTTTGAATTTAGAGTATCAAATAAAATCTCCATACAATATTGTGGCTTATACATCAAAGGGAAGACACTTAGAGTAATGAATAATATTTCATATATATATTCAATAAAACCAATTAATATAGATTGATGGAAAATTAGGTAGGTCACTTTGTCTTACCAATATTAATATAAGTAAAAGTTATAGAAATCCCTAATTCCATATGGTTATTGTTAAAAAATAATCATTAACAGTCATTTTTATGGTCTCATCATCTCCACTTTATCTTATTGTAATGAACTACTTGATACAAGGATTATCACTCAAGATAGTAATATTATATTAGGTATTTCTATCATTAAGAATCTATTTATCCTTTTAGTGATCAATAATTTTATCAGAAAAACTCATGGTAACACCTAATAACACCTAGGTGTGTCACTAATCATAGTTTTGGGGCTAATTCATGACAAATTTCTTGAAGTCGGTTAATGTAACTATTCATTCCTAAGTGAACACATTGTTCTCTTAAATTTTTTATAGAAATAAAATCTGGTTCATTACTTTAAAATGCCTCATTATGTCAAATATCTCTTTATTAATGTCTCTTTATTAGGGTTTTATCTCTCAATAAAGGAAAACAAAAATCATCCCCATTAAATAAGGGGAATAGATTTTCCTACATATACTCTACTAAGACACATCATAATTGGATTGTTTTGTTTCCTCCGAAAATGACACTACACCAAATTTTAATCCATAATATACACTTATTTGGGGAAGGATTTAAATCCATTGATATTTATATTTTTTCACAACATACTTATGAATCTACCATTGATACTAAAACCAATCATTCTTCTATCTTGACTACATTATCAATTCTTATTATATCGTCGCTGCCTCTCAAACCCTGTAGATTCATAATATCTCACTATTAACCATTTTCAACCATTAATATATTAAAATTCTCAAAAAAATTGGTCCAATAGTTTTCATTGATCTCACATAAGTGTTTGTGGAGAAAAAATCTAAAACTTACAAGGAAAAATATTCACCATTACACCACACATGGGTCTCTGATCATCTTAAGCATGTAGGCTACTAGAGACCCATACTACCACAATAAAAAATAAAAAAGGTTTTAGTCACCCCAATGACCTCAAATAGTCAACCTCATTCCCTAGGAGGCACTTCACTGGATAAGAGACCCTATTTGAGACTATAAAAAATCATCTTCAATATCAATCCATTATAATAGAAATAAATTAAAGGATTTAATTTACATAAAAATTCATCTATATCAATAAATGGTGATAGGATGTACATTTCCAATAATTTTTATCACTCATAATGGAATCATGTTGGTTTGAACCCGTGATGTTCAAACCTCAAGTGAAATATGCTTCACACAAGGTAGGTTCAAATTCCCAAAATAGTTACCTCAAAATTTGGTTACCTTCATAGAAATTTCCAACCATATGTATCTAACTAAGTAAGCCTCCATAATTTTCATTCTCACATAATAAATCATCATCAATTGAATAAAAGTGGAATAACAATTTTAATCCATGCCTGACTAAAATGATCTCAATCCAGATCATTGATTGTAACACCTTAGAGTGAGCCTTTAAGTGATAGTATCTTCTGATCTCTTACAAAAACTCATGATCATACCAAAAGGTAATCATAATCTAGTAAATTATCACCTCATTAAACTAAAAAACTCTAATATCAATTGGTATGATCTATATCTATCAAGGAACTCATTGTAAATCCAATGGATGAGGCAATCTATTCATAATCGAAATAAAGAACCAACTTCCATAGAAACAACCTCTATCTCCAATATAAGAAACTCATCCCCTAGTCTGAAATGATCATTTTCAACCACCTACCCACCAAACCTAAAATAATATTACCATGAAAGAATGTCCCACAAATAAATTTTCTTTCATAAGAATAAAACATCTTACCAATCTCATCTAACCAAGGATCTATTGCCTAACACTAGGCTAACCCCACTATAGTGGTAGCATCTTTAATGTTGTATAATACTTCATAAACATGATCTATCTCAGACTTCATGGTGAAATAAATTCATGATATGGTATTATGTTTTATCGCATCATACTCAGGTTCTTTAACAAAGTCTTCATAATCCTCATGATCAATAATGGGTGGCACTCTAATAATTTTTGACCTAGTTATTATTTTCTCATTACTTTACATAGAATTTTCCCAAAGGTTCAATACCATATTCAAAAGAATTTGAAAATTTAAATAGGTTTTGAGAACAACTAAGAGAGTATTTTAGAAGATATGATTGGAATTTCCTAATTATCCATCCCAGAATAGTTCCCATATCACAATAAAGCATGTACATAACACATATCCTGACTACTATATGATGCATGTGTCAACCTACCATTATCATGAAAATAATGGGTTTAGTTCTAGAGAGGTTAGTAGATAATGAGAATCCCTATGTTATAATGTGTCAGTCACCACACTCTATTGTTAGGTTCCATAATCCATTACACTAAACTAAAATACCTTTAACGTGCTTTCCCTAGATTCCTAATATAAAAACCTCACATGTTCCATCACTAAACTATAACCTTGATCTCAAACAAAGGTTTTAATACCAATATGACACAACTTTTCCCCACCATAACCCCTCCCTAGAATAGTAAATAGGATAAGAGTGTCAACACAATCCCAAATGTAATAGTTCATGGGTTTATGCCTAGATTTGAGGGTTTTCAACCCTCAAATGGAAGGAATTTTCCTATAAATAACATAGTATAAGACTATAAAAGATAATAAAAACTCTAAAATATGAAGGTGGGGTAGGTTTCTCAGGTGGCATCGTCAGCTGGAATTGTGGGATTTGGGTATCTTCTGAATTTTGAACAGGAGCATATATTGGTCTTGGTGGGGTGAATTGCTATGTTTAATGTTTATGAAATTTGAATTATAATGTTTATTTTATATGGGTGTGGATTGATGATGGAGTTAATTCTATAGGTTCCCATTTACCCTCAAAGTTATTTTTTAATAAAATAAAAAATGGATTGTGGATTATAAGAAAATGGACTCTAATGATAAGATATAGTGAAAAAATTATGATATTGGATTGATGCTCCTCATTTTCTATAAAACATGGTGCTATAATATTATATGTAAAATTAGAGTTTATAATATAATCATAATCAGTATATCAACCCCAATGATGAAAAACAAATTCAGTATCATTTGTGTGTAATAATAAAAGTAGTAAAATCATAATAAATAGTTGTAGACACACCACCTGATACCACCCAAGCATAATATAAGTCAAACATTAGCTAAGAAATTTTCCACATGATCATTCCACATAAGATACTATACCTAGGTCTAACTTGTTCAATAAATCCATACTTCAGAGTTTATAAGTTCATATCTTAAAATTATCTCATTCCCAACCTCACCCTAAGTATCACTCCTTAAATAAAAAAGAATGTGTAGTATAACACATCCCATAAGGGCCACTATAAAATTACTCTCAACATATAATACTCATGTCTATAATGAATAATTTCATAAATCCCATCGTTATAACCAAATCATATCCTCTATAACCACATCCACAACCAAAATAAATATTCCACATTTAAAATCCATACCAAACGATGGGATGAGGGAGGTCATAATAATATGTCCATATAGTTATCCCACTCAATGATTGAATGTTGTGTCGTGCCTCAGAAACACACCCTTAGGTGGAGGTTGCATATTGAATGGTACTCTCTTCACTGAAATAACATCAAAATAAAAAATAAGGAATAACTCAAATAATCTCATTCACATAATCAATTCATAAACATAAACCATCCTTATAACATTCACATCACCATCATCATTAACATATCATTCATTTCATCATCATCATTATCATACCATTTACTCTATTTAAATAATTAATTAATTTAATTAATTAAAAATTCTTTAAAACTAAACTACTCAAAAAAATAAAGATTTCACTCAAAGTTAAACATCGTACCCTAAACTTAATGTGGCCTTTGAAATTTCCATTTGAGATCATATACTAGGTTAAAGTCATCATTATTTCCCTTTGATATGAAGTGATTAAAATTCCATTGAAAATTCATGAACATCAAAACTATAAATTTTTACACCTTTATACTCTTGATTAATACTACAAGACTTAAAATTTTATTTCAGTAATTGAGTCAGTTCAATTTATATAAATTCTTGCAGAACTACCTCATATTCCATATCAGAAACTATTTCTATTTGTTGGTCTTGAACATCACAAAGTTTAAGTTTCCTCTCACTAATTCTTTAAGAAATATGTTTTTTCTCAAGGAATACACTTTATAGATCAATAGAAAAAAAATTCTCAATATAATTAAAGAAATAATATCCCATTATATATTTAGGATACCTAAAAATATTCATTTATCATATTTATAGCTAGATTTATCTAAATGTATGACACGCATAAAAGGAAAATTATAATGTGCCTAATTTTATATTTTCTATGGTGTATTTATAACTTCCTAATATGTAATTTAATTTAATGTGAAATTAGTAGTTATAATAGAATAACCTTGAATGGATATAGGAGGATAAAATTGAATCATCATTAATAAAACCATATCTAACAAAGTAAAATTCCTCTTTTCAATTACATCATTTAATTACAGTGTTCCTAGAGGGTTGAGTTATGAAAAAATTCTACAATATCATAGAAAATTAATAAATTATTAGCTTAAGTATTTTTTTTCTCAATCTAATAAAATTATTTTAATATTTTTTTCAAGTATATTTTTACGTTTTTTTATATACTTTGAAGATTTTAAGAGCTCTAAAATTGTGTTTCATAATACCTGCTAAAATAATCTATAAAAGTTACGAGGTATCAATAATCTCTTATAGTTTTTTGTATTTATTGGACCAAACACGTTAGTATTCATTACAATAGGAGAGAAATAAATAATTGATAGAGGAGGGATAATATGAATGATGAAGAATAAAATGAATTAAAAGAGTGTATTCAATACTTTTAAATATGTTAGGTAAAATTTTCAACTTGTAAGAGCTTTATATAGGTTTCCTCATAGCCTATTGAGGTCCCTTTTATGTCTTGGAATTTTTACAGGTCAATTTTAATTATTAGGGATGAAATAGATCTGATGGAGAGATGAAAAACAGCCAGTTTGACTTTCGAGAAAACTCAATTGGAGTATAGATGTGAATTGCAAGAACTCTAGTGGAAACACTTATTGGAACTTATTTTAACAAGGCTCCATCAGAGTTCTAGTATAGATCATCTGAGGTCTAGTGGTAGAGGTAGTAGCCTCTATCCACTTCACCAGCCTTCTATTGGTGTTTTAATAATCTTTTATTGGGAATCCAAAAAACACCTATATGGTCCTTGCTTTTGGGTAGATTAATTAGTGTATTTGAGGGACATAAAAACCTATTTTAGACATATTATGAATATTATATTTTAAAAAAATATTTAAAAACATTATAAATAGAATCTAAAATCTACAATTTGGAGTAGTAAAACTATAGTCACTTTGGGAAAAAATTTGAATACGAAAATGACTAATTAATATTTTTTCATAGATGATAGATTTATGGAGAATATTTTTGTATTTATAAATCCATAATAAAAACTTAATTTTTTACAATTTATCTCAATATATTATTGAGAAATATAAAGTAGGTAAAACTGTAAATCTATATGTTTCACCAATGCACAAATTATAATACTCAACAAACTTAATTAAAAATATAGAATGCATTATAAAAACAATATATTGTAAAATTAAAGCTAAATAAATATTGTTTATAAAGTTATGTGAAGGAAATAAACTTATGATATAACCAACATGAATCATTTATCAAATAATACATAAGATAAACATGAAATTATAAAAAATGTAGAAGATTGAGTTGATACAAGTGCAGAATTAGAATTTGTGATGAGTTAATTCTATATATGTTGATTGACTATAATATTTCAAGTGACTTCACATAAATATTGTAAGGTCACAAACATTGAGATGATTATTTGGATTTTAAATCACCATTAATATCAATTTCATGATTCTATAAGATATTTTCAATTGAGTTGAAAAGAGATTTGACATAAAATTTTGCATATATTTGACTTATATTTAATATATTAGAATATTTATGAAGGCATTCAAAATTGAATGGTTCATAAATCTCAAAGTTAAGATATATCAAATCACTGAGACTTTTGAGAAAGGTGGATATTATAAAATGAGTTTGGATCATTTAGATAAAATAGCAGATCACCAAGGAATTGAGAGTGCTATTGAGAATAAGAGAAGAGAGGTATTTTATGACCAGTGCTTAATGGAAGTTCAATTAAGTCAAATATGTAAGAATATCATAACAATAATTTTCAAATAGTTGAGTAAAATCTTCAGTTTCAGTTTATTGAAATTAGAGATAAACTAAAACCAGATTAAAACCTGTGAAATTTATAGACATTGAAGTTTGAGGAAGTTTAAGGAATTCATAAATTCAATTTACCAGAAGTAGAGGATAGGCCTACATGCATGTTGATTATAGAATAATTTCACTTGGTAGTAAAATTACCATCCATGATGTAGTTCTTGAAGAACACTTAAATAATAGTGGTTCTAATATAAATAATTCCACATTATTACCAGGAGGTAGAAGTATCTTTTTAGGAGATAGTGTAACCACATGCGTAATATTATGGTTTAAAATTTCAATTTAATAATTGTTTTCTTAGGTTAAGGATAATAACTTTCCTCATTATAACACTTATAATAATAGTGAAAATATATGGATCAATATAATAACTAGATTTAGTAAGGAGTAGGTTTCTTACACTAGTACTGAACTCTGTAAAAATATATGTGTATTTTTTTCATTTAATTTATCTCCATTTCATAAGGGAGTAAGTGGTGAGGGTTCATATCAAAGATCCATAAATCCTAACTAGTGATAGATATTTTATCAACATAAGATAATAAAAAGGTTTACATTGAACTTAATTAGTAAAAAAATTACCCCAGATTCACCCCCCTCCCCCCTCTTAGGGTGACTACATATCCCACTAGTACTTACAAGATGTAAATATATATGTAATAGACTCATATGAATTCATAGTAAAGCTTTCAAAATATTTCTGATTCATATCCATCCTAATTTCTTTAACCACATCCATAACTTCAGATATGACCTTAATTAATTTCCATATTTCATGAGCTATTTTACATGTGGAGATTATATTTATTTCATTTTTATCTAGTCCATAATATAAATAATTAATTTCATTTCCATCATATTCAAATTTAGAAATGTATTTGGGGGTTAATTTATCCTCTTAATCCTTATAATAGTTAAAACCATGCATGGAAAACCTATAAAAAGTGTAATTTATACATCTAATAAAATTAAACATGTTTTCATTTCAATAATAGTAATTAGTACCATTAAATAAATGTGCTTCAACCATGGAATAACCCTCTGAAACATCTTGGGAATAAGAAGTATAAGCCATCAAATTATAACTTTTCCTTGAAACTATTTGAGGTTTTGAAATTTTAAAATAAGTATGGATCATATACCAATTTTTTATTCCAATGATATGGAAAGAGGGGATTGAATTGACTTTACAAATATTTAATCTAAGAAACATAATCTAAAAATATAAATTAAATCTAAATACAAGGTATACAATAGAAATAAAATAAAATTAAACAATTGATATTTGATAAAGTATTTCATCTTTAAACCTAGGAATATTTCTCCTCCCCCAATACCTTTGATAGTTTTAGATAACTCCATTAACATTTATAGAATTTATGAAACCCATACCTATATTTTTTTGGTTTAGCTAAAACCCAAATACAACTTGAATTACCATTCCATTTAGTGGTGTAATAAAGAAACCAACTCCCACATTTAAATTTTAGTGATCACCCAAATAGAATAGGAATAAAAGACTTTTGTATTTTTCTAATACAATCCCTTTGTAGAACACTCTCTAATCTCTCTCAGGGGTGATAATTATAACAAGATAGAAAGATATAATCAATGGAGGATGGATAATATGAACAATAAAGAAAAAAAATCTCTCAAAACATACCCATGGAGGTTTTATTATATCTTATGTAGGTCCCTTTCATGTGATGGAGTCATTAGAGATCGATTCTAGTCAATGGGGATGAAATAGATCTGTTGGGGACATAAAAATGTCTAGTTTGACTTACTTGAAAACTCCACTAGTGTGCAGTTTTGAGTCACCAAAACTCTATTGAAAACAACTAGATGAACATATTCTTAATAGGATATACTATAGTTCTAGTACAGACCACCATAATTTCATTGTAAATGCAGTATCCTCTATCAACTCCACTTACCTTCTAGAAAAATTATAATAGCCTTCTAGTGGGAATCCAATAAACACATATATGGTCCTTTATTTTGGGTGGATTCCTTAATGGAGGTTAGTGTAAGGGTTGGTGTCCTGAGAACCAACTATTTTGTACTTTGATTACATGAATGTACACTTATTATATATTGTTCATTATTCTGCATGACTACAATATAATAATATCCTGGAATATTTGTTGCATTGATAAGGTCATGGAAGATACCAGCTATGATGAGAACCTTGAAATGCTATAACAATATTCTTAAATAAAGTTCTACGGTTGGATGACATACTATGATAGGACACATAGTATACAGACCGTCATGTGCAAGTACTCGTAAGAAGACGAGACTCTCTCTCATAGAGTTCGCGCTTGGTAATCTCCAAGATGAGAGATTATAAAAACAGACCCACCAATAGTAATTCTGCATGTTTTGGTGTCATCGGACATTACTATCTACGAATGTTTTTAATGTTCCTTGGACTGGAAGATTATCATTAACTCATGTCGTGACTCGCGCACTTAGATTTGCTGACGAAAACCATCACGAAGACAGTTGGCGGGAAGTAGGGTACGTTGGGTGTGTCAAAAATGACATGTTGTTAATGGATAAGTCGAGGAAGGATTTTTCCCTTCCATATTTATGGAAGTAGATATCTTGGGCCCTTTTATTGAAATAGAATTGTCGAACAAATTCCATGGCCATGGTGACACGATGAGTTTATTTCTGGAAGTCAAAGAATGACAGATCAAGTATATAGGTTTATGACACTGCCATGAAACCTGCTTGATGAGATATTGATACAAAGGGATTAAATTACATAGTAAGCATTCTTATGAGGTTACACATCAATGCGGTGTCAACTTCTTTCTCTTGGGTGCCTTGAACCGTTGCTAGATAGTAATCTTGGACTTTAGGCAAGCCCGCCTAATGCCAATGAGAAAGAGGCCTAGAGGGTCACACACTAAGTGTATTCAAGTATATCAATTAGAATAAAGATTATTCCCATACGTGGTTTCATAATTATTCAAGGAATCCTAAATAATTTTAATGTTGGAGGAAGAATAAAATGAAAACAAGTACACAACGTGTATTAATGATTACACGCCGTGTAGTTTTTATTTTGAAAACAAGTACACACCCTGTATTATTGAATGTACATGCCATGTAGTTTTCATTTTGGAAAGGAAATGAATAAATGAAAACAAGATATACACTCTGTGTACATTGAATGTACACGCCGTGTAGTTTTCAATGAAAAACAAGTACACGCTGTGTATTTATGATTACACGCCGTATAGTTTTTCTAGTTGGGATTTTGAGGAAATAATATCATTTTATTAAATGATATTTATTATAATCAGCATGGGCGAATGTCAAGGAATTAATGATTCGACATGGGGTTTTAAAAAGATTTAATGAAATAAATAAAATGTGTAACGTGTTTATTTATTGTCATAACTCTATATCCTCAAACCTGATTATAAATATCCTCACAACCCCAACTCTTTTCCTAAGAATTGTTGTGAACAACAATTCTGGAGAATTCTCTCAAGACCAAAAGAACTCCTTCCACTAAGAACGCTCCCAAGACTGAGAGAGATCCACCTCCATCGGATCAAGGTGATCTAAGGTGGACAACATAAGAAAAGGCTTCTCCATGCTAGCACTCGGAGATTCCATTGGCGACGTCCAGAGATATGTGGTGCACGTGTGGATCACCGCTAGAGGAAGTCTACACTTGGATTCTACTACGCAACGACGAATCACATCAGAACGTGATTGTAAATATCAATGAATAAATAAATCCATTAAAGGTACTTCTTGTCAATTAATTAAATTAATTATAATCAACCTGTTATGATCCTTCCTTTATGGTTCCAGGACTTTTCTTCTTCTTTGTCTATTTCTGTTATTAGATCTATGGAGACTGGCGTTTATCATCATATTGATCTCGAATTGATCATTGCAAATGACAAAAATCCAAGTGGGCACATCCACCCATGAGATTCTGTTGCACCCGAGACCTTCAAGTGGTATCAGAGGCAGGTTACAATGTTGATTATAGTTATTTAATTTTTGTTGATAACTTATGCATTTATATTTGTTTCAATTCAAGATAAATCATTCTATAAAACTGAATGAACGATATCTATTATTCCTCCTTCATTTATAGATTCTCATCATAGAAATGAACTTTTAATTTTAATTTTTATTAAATTAAAAATTAGGATCTCATCTGGAGGAGCTGTTCTTTCTGTACAACACAAGAATACACAGCGTGTAGTGAAAACTACACGCCGTGTACTTAGGTTCAATGAACTGGTACTGGTCCACCAAACCTGTAACACCCTGACCCCTCTAGACAGGAGTCGGTGCATCACTTGTGATATTGGAATGGTTATAAGGAATGAAAATCCCAAAGTAACGATGAGTTTAGTAGTCTTGAAGAAACTAGATACATAGACTTAAAACAAATTACATTGGATAAGGTTACAAGATACAATCCATAATGAAAAACAAAAACTGCATCCACTAGAACTCAATAAATAACCTCCTCTTCATAACCTGTTGAAGGTAAACAATGAAAGGGGTGAGCTCAAATGATCAGTAAGGGTTACAAATAGTGGAAGCATTAATACAATAATAATTTAATCATAATCAATCTTACATAATCAAAATGGCATAGTGAATAAATGAACAACTAATTCCATTAATAAACTGAGAATGAAACTGCATCCATAGATTTTGTCATAGTGAAAACCTCATGGATAATAATAATAACTAACAATGAATAAAGAGAATGCTTATTAATTGGACATCATGTATCTGGAACATGAACCATAATACCGTAAAAACGGTTTAGTTTTATGGGTAGAAACCCGTCTGATTTTTGGAAACAAACTCGAAGGGTCTGTCGCCAAACTGTTTTGTCTCATGAGACCTACTAATGCATCGAGGGGATGTAGTGGGCCCCACCCACCTATACATCCAATAATTATTTATAAATAGATTCAATACAAGAGCAATATGTATTTACATTATCCGTATAGAATAGAGGATACAGATTCATCAACATTTCCACAGTCAAAACAACATTCAAAATAAATATTGTATATAAAATGGTATACGGCTTAGACAATAATAATATCCATGATATGAGAATATGGATATTTAAATGGAATTTAATTTCAATTGAAAATTGATATCAAATTGGTATTAGGTACACCACATAAGAAAGAGTAGGTTCACAATTACTAAGCAAGTCACAACGAAGTGAAAATTGAGACAAAGCTCGTTACCGTGTTGTATTCAATTGAGTCGTATGAAAAAGAGTTAATAACCACAAAAAGAGTCATAGAATAAAATTAATATAATTAGAACCATGATAACATATATAAAATGGTAGTACACCTATACCACATATAATAAATAAGAGGTGAACAATGGAGATCCCACATAATTGAAAGTGAGATGAGAAAACCCCCTTACAAACATTTCGGCATGGTAACGAGTGTTCTTGTGAGGGATTAATGAGAGATAAAAGGTTTATAAAATGATTTATATATCATAAGGGAATTATGGTTGATATGAGAAAACATACCCCATCATTATAAATTAAAAAAAAAATCACACAAGATAGGGTGGATTCTTGAATAAAAGTGAGAGAGAGGATCCCTTGCCTTATGCTTGAAGGTGTTCTTGACTTGTTATTAAAGACCTGAATAAACAAATTAGGATTATTAATTAATAATTCCAGAACCTATTTTATATGTAAATGATTTATTATAATCCTTTTTAGTTCATTATAGGCCTTTTTGATTGGTTATAAGGTTCAATTTCATTGTTCGGACTCGTTTGTTTACTTGGTTTTAAATGATTGGTTCACTTATATTCAAGTTCAGATAAATATATAAGATGGATGTGGTTGTACAGAAATTAATTTATACACTATTAGTGAACATCCAGGATATTACATGGTTTTAAATTTAATTTGGGTTACTTATATTGAATTCGAATATTTATATATATATATATAACCTTAGTGATAACCGTTTTGGTTAATCGGTGAGTCTGATTACGATGAACATGTTTTGCTTTATAACTTAATACCATTTGTACAAAAGTATTACGGAAATAAAAATAGGATATATTACATAATAATCTGGTTCAACCATAACACAAATGGTTTCCTGGCCATAATTAAAGATTATAATAGAAATCGATAAACGGTTGTCCTTGAATGTGCTAAATTAGCACATCTCAAACGGTGCTTTCATTTCTTTCAAATAAAAGTGGGGAAAGGGGATAAGATAATGGAATATATACAATTAGCATGAAAACATTCCAGTACATGTATTTTAGTGGATTTATCATACTATTTTGGTGAAGGGAGGTGAGAAAAGAAAAAAAAATAAAAGAACTTAAAAGAAAAGAAGGGGATTGAAAGTGGAATTTACCTCTTGAGACTTCCTCCTTTGAGAACCACTTAAGGGAAGAGGTTTTGGTCTTTTTATGAGACCAAAGATTTCTGGACGTGGGGGAGGAGGTTGGGAAGGTATTTGGACATAATTTGGAGAAGGCATAAGGATTGAGAGGAGTGAATGGAAGGGGGTGAGAGGGGGTTTTATAGTGGATGAGAGAGGGGATTTCTTAATATAAAACTCATTAATTTATTATTTTCTCTCAGGACAAAAAATAGTGAGTATTCCATGACCAAGAATAGTAATATATGCATGTGAATTCTAACCAGTTGGTCTTACATCATTAGATCATCATCAATGACTCAATTAATCCATTATTTAGCATTTATTGTGAATTATCGGATTTTACTATTCATCAAAAATTCAAGTATTTCAGAAAAATCCCAAAAATTCACCCTAACCATTTTTTGAAGTGTAGAATCCAAAAATGAAGTCCATTTTCCAAAAATAATTTTATAAATATTATTAATTAAATATTTAATTAAATCATTATTTAATTGAAATATATAAACACTTAGAATATTCATCTTCATCTTTAGGGTGTCTAAATTATTTTATACACTCAAGGGTATGGACACCATTCATAAGAGTCATATTACTATTTATAAGTGTAAGTTACTATTAATAAGGGTAGGTTACTATTCATAAGGGTAGGTTACTATTCACCAAAAATTAAGTTAATTCTATCAGACTCTAAATATCATCTTGAACACAACCGTGTATATCAGATTTTTAAAATTCAAAACACAGAGCTGGTAAATTTAAGTTTAGTGGCTAAGTTATGGCTACCTCCTATAAGTAACCATGTTTTGTTCCATAGGGGATCAATGATTCATGAAATATAGGCTACCTAATGAATACATTGTATTTAAGAGAAACATACCATAAAATGTTTGGGGTGCTACATTATTCCCTCCTTACAAAAAATTTCATCCTCGAAATTCAAAAAATATTACCTAAAAATATTTGGGTATGTATTTAGCATAAGACCCTTAGGATCCCATGTTGCTTCCTCCATCTTATGGTTCCTCCATAGAACCTTCACTAGACGAGTCGTCTGATTTCTCCATACTTGTTCTCTAGTATCAAGAATTTTGATAGGCTCTTCACAATAAGATAGATCTGGATCAAGTTCTACTTCTTCGTAAGTGAGTACATGTGTTGGGTCTAGAATGTACTTTCTTAACATTGACATGTGGAACACATTGTGAACCTTGGAGAGACTTAGCGGCATTGCCAAACGGTAATCTACGGATCCAATTCGGTCCAGAATTTCAAAAGGTCCGATGTACCTGGGACTTAACTTTCCCTTCTTACCGAATCATATAATACCCTTCCATGGAGATACCTTTAAGAAAATGTGATCTCCTTCATGAAACTCTAAATCCTTCCTTCAGTTATCTACATAGATCTTTTGCCTACTTTGAGCTATTTTGATATGGTTCTAGATAATCTTCACCTTTTCCATTGTTTCTTAAACAAGTTCTGGGCCCATGAGCTTTCTTTCACCAACTTCATCCCAACAAGTTGGTGTACGACATCTGCTCCCATATAATGCTTCATAGGGTTCCATCTGAATACTTGTATGGAAGCTATTGTTGTAGGAAAATTCCATGAGGGGTAAATACTGATCCCACATGCCTTGAAAATCAAGTGAACAAGACCTCAACATGTCTTCCAATGTTTGAATAGTTAATTCTGATTGTCCATCAGTTTGTGGGTGGTAGGCAGTGCTCAAACAAAGATCAGTATCTAGGGCCTTCTGAATACTTTTCCAGAATCTTGATGTAAAATGTGGATCATGATCAGAAACAATCGACAGGGTACTCCATGAATTCTCGCAACTTCATTAATATATATTTTTGCTAGACGTTCAAGTGGTAGATCTTCTCTTATAGCAAGAAAATGTGCTGACTTGGTAAGATGATCAACAATGACTCATATTTCATTGTTCCTTCTAAGAGTCTGTGGTAGTCCCATGAAAAAGTCCATCATGATATTATCCTATTTCCACTCAGGTATGGGAAGAGGTTTCAATACTCCTCCAGGATGTTTCCTTCCAGCTTTCACTTGTTGACAAACCATACATCTTGACACAAAATCAGCAATTTCCTTCTTCATGTTGTCCCACCATAAATTTTCTTTCATATATCTATACATATTAGTGCTTCCAGGGTGTATAGATAAATTGGAACTATGAGCATCATCCAACAATTCCCTTTTTAGGTCAGGTATATCGGTAACACAAAGTCCTTTCCCAAATTTCAAAATTCCATCTTCATATATGAAGTCACTAAATCTCCCATCATTCACAGCTTTAATCTTCTTTTGAAACTCCTCATCATCAGCTTGAGAACTTTCTATCCTTTCTAGTAAAGATGTTTTGGCAACCATTTGAAAAATTATTGATGTTTCACCTTCCATGGTTATTCCCATATCCATCTTTACTAGATCCATGAAAATAGGATCCCTTTCAACTATCATCTTGTTCAAAACTCCATGATCCTTTCTGCTCAAAGCAGCTGCCACCTTATTTGCCTTCCTCATGTGGTAGTGTATCGTTCAATCATAATCCTTGAGTATTTCAAGCCATCTCCTTTGCCTCATGTTGAGTTATTTCTGTGATAAAATATACTTCAAACTTTTGTGATCAGTATAAATCTCACATTTTTTACCATAGAGATAATGTCTCCATATCTTCAAAGAAAAGATTACAGCAGCTAACTCAAGATCGTGAGTTGGATATTTTTTCTCATGAGTCTTCAACTGTCTTGATGCATAAGCAATAACTTTATCATTTTTCATAAGGATGCAACCTATCCCATTCTTTGATGCATCGTTGTATATCACAAATCCATCACTTCCAGATGGAAGAGTCAAAATTGGAGCATTGACCAATCTTCTTTTCAATTCTTCAAAGAATTATGTACACTCTTTTATCCACAAAAACTTAAATCCTTTACGTGTGATCTTTGTTAGAGGTTTAGCCAGTCAGGAAAAATTCTGAACGAAACGCCGATAGTAACCTGCTAAGACAATAAAATTGCGTACCTCGATTATGTTTGTTTGTGTGGGACAATCTTGGATTTCCTTTGTCTTCGCAGGATCAACTAAGATTCCATCCTTAGAGAAAATATGTCCTAGAAAAGAAACTGAATGAAGCCAGAATTCGCACTTGCTAAACTTCCCATATAATTGATTTCTTCTAAGACTCTCCAGAATAATTTGCAAGTGATTCTCATGATCTTCATAGCCTTTTGAGTATACCAGGATATCATCAATGAACACCACAAAAAATTTATCAAGATATTCCTTGAAAACTCAATTCATTAAATCCATGAATATAGAGGGTGCATTAGTCAGTCCAAATGGCATCACCGTAAACTCGTAATACCCATACCTGGTTCAAAATGTTATCTTAGGAATATCTTCCTTCCTCACATGTAGTTAATGATATCCGGACCGAAGATCAATCTTCGAAAAGTATTGGGCGCCATGGAGTTGATCAAATAAATCATCAATCTGAGGTAGAGGATACTTATTCTTTATTACAATAGCATTGATTTCCCTGTAATCAATGCATAGCCTTATGGATCCATCTTTCTTCTTGACAAACAGGACCGAGGCTCCCCATGGAGATACACTAGGTCGAATAAATCCTTTTTCACTCAAATCCTCTATTTGTTTCCTTATCTCTACCAATTCCACAGTGTCCATTCTATAGGGAGACTTTGATATAGGTATTTCATCAGGAGTTAAATCAATAGAGAACTCAACTTCCCTCTCTGGAGGATGTCCAGGTAAATCCTTTGGAAATACATCAATGTAATATTGCACTATGTTCACGTCTTCAGTTTGAATAGTTCTTTCTTCACCCATAGATGTTGGTTTATCTTCCTCTCCAAGTATTGCATTTAGTAGAGCTACTGGGGGTGGTTCTCGATAAGAATCAGGTATCGATGTTTCTTCCCTAAAGACAAGAGATTCTACACCATTTTCAAAAATTGTAACTTCCTTATTCTTACAATAAATCTTCGCATCGTAATTTGACAGCCAATCCATGATGAGAATTATATCAAATTAATTCAATGGTATGATGACAAGGTTATCAACTAAAGCACATTTTGGTGACTGGAGGGGGACTAGTCGACATGCCTTTATTGCAATGATACATCCCCCAGGAGTTTTGACTGACAACTCCTTTATTAAATCAAATTAGACATATCTAATTTTCTTGGAAAACTGAGAAGATATAAATGAATGTGATGATCTAGAATCAAATAAGGTGTTGGATAAGTTTGAGGAAACAATTAAAGTACCATCCACCAAATCATTAGGAACTTCGACCTCTGTAGTTGTAATCGCATAAGCTATCCCTTGATCTCTTGGCCTTTTCTGAGTCATGTTTCCTTGGAGTTTAGGACACTCATTTGAATAGTGTCCCATCTCTCTGCAATTGTAGCATTGAACATCATTGAATTTTTTCTTCCCCTTGCATTCATCGGATCGATGACCCTTTTCTCCGTAGTTATAGTAGACTCCCATGACTTTCAAGAATTTCCCAAGATGATTCTTTCCACAGTTCTCACATAATGGGAAACTATTCGTTCCCTTGCTCTTCTTTGGTGCTTCTCTTTTTCCTTTGTTATCATAGTACCGCTTCTTATCTTTGTTTCTTTTGAAAAGATTTGATCTAGAAAATTCATTCTCTATTTTGATGGAACTTGATACAATTCCATCATATGATGAAAATGTCTGAGAAGCTAGTACCCTGTGAAGACTTGGCTTAAGACCTTCAAAGAAATGATCAATCTTGTCTGTCGAGTCACGTACGTAATCTACGGCATACCTGGCCAGCCTTGTAAAAGTATCCTCATACTCTGCAACATTTTCCTCTTCCCTTTGTTTCAAGCTAAGGAATTTCTGCTTCATTTTAGTTTGTTGCTCACGAGGGAAATATTTCTTGAAGAATATTTCCTTAAAAGACCTCCACTCCATATCTTCTATTTCTTCTTCCTCCATGGTATTCTGAATCAGGGACCACCATTGGTCAGTGTCACCCTTGAGACAATATACTGCCATCACCACCTTCTCATTTTCATTGCATCTTAATGCCATGAATATCTTTTCAAGTAACTTGATCCACTGCTCAGCTACCACTGGATTAGTAGTCCCACTAAAATATGGGGGCTTATGCTGCATGAAACGATCCAACACAGGTGTGGAATGGTTATTCGTTACAACTTGAGTAAGTTGTCCCAATATAGTCATGATATGATCTGCTCCAACATTGACTGCGTTGACTTGCTCAGTAGGGAGTTCCCTACCTTGCGCACGAGTATTGATTCTCCTTCTTCCATTAGACACCATTTCTAAATAATGGGATAAACTATATTAGTTTATGAATCTTAAATATAAAATCACTCAACATAGATTTAAATTCTATTCATAGCTAATATTATAAACATGGTTTCTATGAGGTAAAATTTACATTAAAATCCTTCATAATTTCTTGTAAAGAAAATATGAATTATCCTAAGCATATCCCCTAGGAGTGTCATAACCAAGAGTGCAGCAAGGCCCGTTTTCGTGTATCAGTTCCCGTTTGAGTCTGGCTCAAAGTGATGTTTTTGGGTTTTACCCCTAGATACATTTGTGTCAGAGCCGCCTCTACCTGCTCGTATCCAGAAAGGGATGTATTGCTTGAAATATCCACATAATCTATTCCTTACCAAAATACCAGGATGTTCTTGTAAGTTTATCCTCAAATTATACCTTAGGGCTTTGTTCCCTACTATATATTTCCTACTCTAGTTTCCAAGTTTCCTGTTAAACTTCCTCTGATACCAATTGTAACACCCTGACCCCTCTAAACAGGAGCCAGTGCATTACTTGTGATATTGGAATGGTTAGAAGGAATGAAAATCCCAAAGGAACGATGAGTTTAGTAGTCTTGAAGAAACTAGATACATAGACTTAAAACAAATTACATTGGATAAGGTTACAAGATACAATCCATAATGAAAAACAAAAACTGCATCCACTAGCACTCAATAAATGACCTCCTCTTCATAACCTGTTGAAGGTAAACAATGAAAGGGGTGAGATCAAACGCTCAGTAAGGGTTAAAAATAGCGGAAGCATGAGTAAAATAATAAGTGAATCATAATCAATCTGACATAATCAAAATGGCACAGTGAATAAATTAACAACTAATGCCATTAATAAACTGAGAATGAAACTGCATCCATAGATTTTGTCATAGTGAAAACCTCATGGATAATAATAATAACTGACAATGAATAAAGATAATTCTTATTAATTGGAAGTCATGTACCTGGCACATGAACCATAATACCATAAAAACTATTTATTTCTATGGGTAGAAACCCGTCTGATTTTTGGAAACAAACTCGAAGGGTCTCTCGCCAAACTGTTTTGTCTCATGAGACCTACCGATGCATCGAGGGGATGTAGTGGGATCCAACCACCTCTACATAAAATAATTATTTATAAATAGATTCAATACAAGAGCAATATTTATTTACATTATCCGTATAGAATAGAGGATACAGATTCATCCACATTTCCATAGTCAAAACAATATTCAAAATAAATACCGTATGTAAAATGGTATACGGCTTAGACAATAATAATATCCATGATATGAGAATATGGATATTTAAATGTAATATAATTTAAATTGAAAAGTGATATCAAATTTCCATTAGGTACACCACATAAGAAAGAGTAGGTGCACAATTACCAAGCAAGTCACAACAAAATGAAAATTGAGACAAAGCTCGTTACCGTGTTGTATTCAATTGAGTCGTATGAAAAAGAGTTAATAACCACCAAAAGAGTCACATAATACAATTAATATAATGAGAACCATGATAACATATGTAAAATGGTAGTACACCTATACCACATATAAGAAATAAGAGGTGAACAATGGAGATCCCACAGAATTGAAAGTGAGATGAGAAAAACCCCTTACAAACATTTCGGCATGGTAACGAGTGTTCTTGAGAGGTCTTAATGAGAGATAAAAGGTTTATCCAATGATTTATATATAATAATCTAAGTATGGGTGATATGAGAAAACATACCCCATCATTAGAAATTAAAAACAAAAGCACACAAGATAGGGTGGATTCTTGAATAAAAGTGAGGGAGAGAGGATCCCTTACCTTATGCTTGAAGGTGTTCTTGACTTGTTATTAAAGACCCGAATAAAAAAAATTAGGATTATTAATTCATAATTCCAGAACCTCTTTTATATGTAAATTATTTATTATAATCCTTTTTAGTTCATTCTAGGCCTTTTTGATTGGTTATAAGGTTCAATTTCATTGTTCGGACTCGTTTGTTTACTTGGTTTTAAATGATTGGTTCACTTATATTCAAGTTCGGATAAATATATAAGATGGATGTGTTTGTTCAGAAATGAAGCTATAAACTATTAGTGAACATCCAGGAGATTTCATGGTTTTAAATTTAATTTAGGTTTCTTAGATTGAAGTCGAATCTTTATATATATATATAACCTTAGTGATAACTGTTTTGGTTAATCGGTGAGTTTGATTACGAAGAACATGTTTTGATTTATAACTTAATACCATTTGTAAAAAAGTATTAAAGAACTAAAAATAGGATATATTACATAATAATATGGTTCAACCATAACACAAATGTTTTCCTAACCAGAATTAAAGATTATAATAGAAATCGATAAACTATTGTCCTTGAATGTGCTAAATTAGCACATCTCAAACAGTGCTTTCATTTCTTTCAAATAAAAGTGGGGAAATGGGAGAAGATAATGGAATATATACCATTAGTATGAAAAAATTCCAGTACATGTATGTTATTGGATTTATCATACTATTTTGGTGAAGGGAGGTGAGAAAAGAAACAAAAATAAAAGAACTTAAAAGAAAAGAAGGGATTTGAAAGAGAAATTTACCTCTTGAGACTTCCTCCTTTGAAAACCTATTAAGAGAAGAGGTTTTGGTCTTTTTATGAGACCAAAGATTGCTGGACGTGGGGGAGGAGGTTGGGAAGGTATTTGGATAGAATTTGGAGAAGGAACAAGGCTTGAGAGTAGTGAATGGAAGGGGGTGAGAGGGGGGTTTTATAGTGGAGAGAAGGGATTTCTTAATATAAAACTCATTAATTTATTATTTTCTCTCAAGACAACCAATAGTGAGTATTCCATGACCAAGAACAGTAATATATGCATGTGAATTCGATCCAATTGGGCTTACATCAGCAGATCATCATCAATGACTCAATTAATCCATTATTTAGCATTTATTGTGAATTATCAGATTTTACTATTCATCAAAAATTCAAGTATTTCAGAAAAATCCCAAAAATTCACCCTAACCATTTTTCGACATGTAGAATCCAAAAATGAAGTCCATTTTCCAAAAATAATTTTATAAATATGATTAATTAAATATTTAATTAAATCATTATTTAATTAAAATATATAAACACTTAGAATATTCATCTTCATCTTCAGAGTGTCTAAATTCTTTTATACACTCAAGGGTATGGATACCATTCATAAGAGTCATATTAATATTTATAAGGGTAAGTTACTATTAATAAGGGTAGGTTACTATTCATAAGGGTAGGTTACTATTCACCAAAAATTAATTAAATTATATCAGACTCTAAATATCATCTTGATCACAACCGTGTATATCAGATTTTTAAAATTCAAAAAACAGAGCTGGTAAATTTAAGTTTAGTGGATAAGTTATGGCTACCTCCTATAAGTAACCATGTTTTTTTCAATAGGGGCTCAGTGGTTCATGAAATATAGGCTACCAAACGAATACAGTGTATTTAAGAGAAACATACCATAAAATGTTTGGGGTGCTACAAAACCACGTTGTGTGAATTGATTATACCTAAGTATTTATTACATCGTGTTGACTAGAAATTAATGGTGCATGGGAACCGGAATACACGATGTGTATGTTGAATCAACATGCCATGTAGTCCGATCCAGCCCAATTGAAACCATGTACAAGGAGAAGCTGTGTTCCGCACACATGGGATTACCAAGCCGGTAACCGCATAACAAGGAAGTACACGCCGAATTATATTAATCTACATGTAGTGTACTCCAAAATTTCCAAAGTACAGAAAAACACGCCAAATCCCCCAGCATGTACTTTGGATAAAGGGTTAAAAATACACACCGTGTAATATAGCCTACACGCCATTTACTTTCCAGAAATGGAATTTCACCAAGTTTCCTCCAAAAGTACAAAGTCCTGTTCAAGAAATATGGATGAAAAGAATCTCAAGGAAATTAAAAAAGGAATTTAAGATAAAGAATTTATTAATTATAAGATCATAATTAATTGAATTCAAGTGTGACTTATCTTGAATAAATAGAACGATTAAAAGAATTTGAATGCTAAATATGCGTAAATGTCGTTATATTCTATGGATGATCATGAGCTAGACTAAAAACCATGTGTATGTGTGTATGGTTTCATTTAAATTTGTTTAATTTAAATTCATTGACCTTCAAGCCTTCTTCCAATAAAATGTAGGGCCTGCGTTCCCATGGTTTTTTTAATGTAAACCCCATGTAATGGAGGATATCCCATGCCAGTTGAGATGGTTCAAAAATCCTATGTTGAGGTGAAACCAACCCAAGAAGATACAAAGGTGGATAGATGATAGTTACATAACACGAACCATCGGGTTCAAGGTGTTTTCCCTAGGTCAGGGTTAGCTTATTAAAACTGTTAGATAAGATAACCAATAGAAGCTCATGATCATGCCGTCTTATTTTATTTCTATCTGATTGCATGGTTTATTTATTATGTATGTATTGTCGCAATCACATAATTAATGAAATAAAAAAGCATGAAAAGATGGAATAAAATAAAAACCAGACTATGCGTAAACATTATCATAACATGGTTAATCACTTAAGAAAGCATCACTTGATATTAACAAGCATGTTATAATGCAAAACTACGCATAAATAATAAAATCCCTCAAATACCAAATTAAGTCAGACCAAGCCTTTTGTTTCTTGATTAAGGGTAATACTCAATAAAACTAAGTGTTTGACCAACCCTTGTTGGGACACTTACTTTTATAAAGGAATCTCTTATGAAATTTTTAGCTTGACTTAAAAAATTTACATCAACGGGATTAGACCTTGCTAGAATTGTTTTAAAATGGAATCAAGTGTTGAGGAAATATAAGTCAGGATTTCAGGATTGGGGAGTCCACTCAAGAGATCAAGGAATTGTAAGCTCATAGTTGGCAAAGACCTGCCTACCTAAATACCTTCAAATAGCTTGACCAAACCTTTTTGGGGTTATGCGAAGGGGAATATGGATCCTTTCCACTAGAATGTCAAAGCAACTGAACATTCCAAGTTCAATGGTGAGGGCCATTGGGACTTGATAAAATAGTGGGATACCTATAAAATTTATTATTTCTCATAAAATGTAATCAAGAAAGTACTGATAAATATGGTCTTTTAATTTGTAGAATCAATATGAAAAACTCATCAACCACCTTTTCTCTATGATCAATTATAGATAAAGACAATATCATCACCGACAGTAACTTTCAGGAATGGTTTAGGCGCCTTCGGGTTATCCTACGCCATGAACGAAAGTTTTACATGCTGGAGTCCTCACTTCTTGATTCACCTGCCCAAGGGGTGAGTGATAAGGATTTCCTGGTCTATGATCAACATTTGAACGATGCACTCGACGTTCAATGTTTGATGATATCATCAATGTCTAGTTATATCATGAAGTCTCATGAAGACATGGATTCCTATAGCATGCTCGAGCACCTCCGTGGTCTATACCAGGAGAGAGAAAGACAAGAAATGTTTGAGATCTCCAAGGCTCTATTCCAGAGCAAGCTTGGAGAGGGTTCCCCAGCTGGGCATCATATAGTCAAGCTCATTGGCTACATTGAGCGCTTGGAGGTTCTAGGGTTTAAACTCCCCAAAGAACTGGGTACTGATCTCATTCTCGCATCACTCCCCCATAGCTTCTCTAACTTTGTTGTAAATTTCAACATGAACAACATTGAGAAGTCTCCATCTGATCTTCTTATTCTTATTTTCCAAGTGGACAATGATATGAAGAGTGAAAAACCTTATGTACCTATGGTGAATAAAAGGAAAGGGAAGGTGAAGAGCTTTAAGACCAAGGATTCTTCAAGGCCTTCCAAGAAAAGGAAGATCAAAGGGGAGGCAAGATAACAGGATGTTTTTTGTTTCGCATGTGGCAAGAAGGTCCACTGGAAGAAAAACTGCACCCAGCCAAGGAAGCAAGGGAAAGCTTCAGGTGCATTTATCATCGAATGAAATCTATCTATTTCTAAAAATTGGGTATTAGATACAGCTTTTGGTGCTCACATATGTATCCAAATACAGGAACCAAGTAGATTTAGGAAGATTGATCGAGGGGAGGTAGATCTACGATCAGCCAATGGAGCTAGACTTGCTGCTATAGCTATCGGGGACTACCACCTCACATTTCCAACTGAAATGATCTTGGTGTTAAAGGGTTGTTATTATGTGCCTTCTATTACTAAAAACATTATTTCAGTATCCAGATTAGATACTAATGGATTCATATTCAAGTTTGGAAATGAATGTCGATACTTCTATAAAGATAGCATTTGTTTTGGTAGGGCACATTTATATAATGTACTTTATGTGTTATACTACACAAACCAAGTAATGTCAATCGATGAAAAAGTAAATTCACATGACTCATACCACACCCAACTTTGGAATCACCGGCTAGGTCATGTAAATGAGAAACATTTGACAAAATTACATCAATATGGGTATTTAGATTATTTTGAACTGAAACCACTTGGTGTATGTCATGCGTGTCTACAATGAAAAATGACCAAAGCCCCATATATTGGGAAAGGTGAAAGGGATAAAGAGCTTCTATAATTAGTTCACATAGATGTGTGTGGAACATTTCTAGTTGAAGCAAGGTGTGGGCTCTTGTACTTCATAACTTTTACTGATGATTTTAGTAGATATGGATATATTTACTTAATGAGGTATAAGTCAGATTCTTTTGATCAGTTCAAAGAATACAAGAATGAATTTGAGAACTATCTTGGTAAGAAGATTAAGAAAATCCACTTATACAGAAGAGGAGAATATCTTAATCAGGACTTCATTTATTTCTTACAGGAGTTTGGGATTCTATCTCAACTCACTCCTCCTTACACGCCTCAGTGGAATGGAATAAGTGAAAGGAGTAACCGCACCCTGTTGGACATGGTGAGATCAATGATGAGTCATTTGAGTCTTCCATTATCCTTCTGGGGACATGCATTACAAACAGCAACACACATAATAAACCAAGTACCAACTAAATCGATAAATGGTATTCCATACGAATTATGGAGTGGACGCAAAGCCATGTTATCAAATTTACATGTGTGGGGTAGCGAAGCATTTGTTAAGGCCTCTTCAGGTAACAAGATTTCACCCTGAGGCACAAAGTGTATCTTTATAGGATATCCCAATGACACAAGGGGATATTGCCTATACAACCCCTCAGATAAAAAGGTAACAGTGGAAAGACACGCCATATTCTTTTAGAGGGAGCACATCTCCAAAAGAGATAGTGAGAGCGAGATAGACTTCGATGAAGTCGAGGCTCAAGATACACAAGAGTTGGTACAAGAATAGATTCCACAAAGCCATGTGGAAGAACAATCTGTTCCAGAGACACAAGAACTGTGTAGGAGCACGAGAGAGTTGATAGAACTAGAATGATATGGTTTTCTTGTCACCGAGGATGGTGACTCATTATTGGTTGGAAATGATGATCCTCTTACCTACAAGGATGTAGTTGAAGGCACAGACGCTGCCAAGTGGCAAGAAACCATGAATTATGAAACGGATTCCATGTACCAAAACCAAGTCTGGATTTTGGTAGATCCTCTAGTTGATGTAAAGCCTGTTGGTAATAAATGGGTATTCAAGAAGAAACTCGACATGGAGGGGCAAGTCAGCACCTATAAGGCAGGACTGGTTTCAAAAGGTTTTAGACAGCATCAATGAATTGACTATTATTAAACCTTTTCACCGGTTGTGATGCTGAAATCCATCAGAATCCTATTGGACATTGCCGCTTACCATGACTATGAAATTTGGAAAATTGATGTCAAAACAGCATTCCTTAATGGGAACCTCGATGAAGATGTCTACATGACACAACCTAAAGGGTTTGTGACTCCAAAAAATTCCAACAAGGTATGCAAGTTGTAAAAATCCATTTATGGATTAAAGAAAGAATCAAGGTCATGGAACATCCGTTTTGATGAAGTCATAATGGAATTTGGTTGTGTTAAGAATGAATGTGATCCTTGTGTCTATAAAAATTTTAGTGGAAGTGCAGTTATTTTCCTAATAGTATATGTTGATGACATATTACTAATTAGAAACGAAGTACCTTTCTTACAGTCAGTTAAGGCATGGTTGGATAAATGCTTCTCTATGAAAGACTTGGGTGAGGCAGCATATATTCTTGGGATCAAGATCCATCGTGATAGATCCAAGAGAATGCTGGGCCTAAGTCAAAGTACATACATTGAAAAGATACTAAAGAGATTTAGTATGGAATAGTCCAAGAGGGGATTGTTTCCAGTGTCACATGGAATTCATATTTACAAGAAAATGTGTCCTTAGACACATGAGGAAAGAGAGAAAATGGCAAGGATCCCTTACGCATCCTTGATTGGGTCAATCATGTGTGTTATGTTATGTACAAGGCTAGATGTTTCTTACGCATTAAGTGCGGTAGGAAGATATCAAGATGATCTAGGAGACCGCCATTGGATGGTAGTCAAGACTATCCTTAAGTATCATAGGTGTACTAAGGATATGTTTCTTTTTTATGGAGGAGATGAGGAACTAGTCATCGTAGGACATGTAGATGCTAGTTTCCAGACTGATCAAGATGACATGAAGTCACAGACTGGATACACCTTTAGTTTGAATGGAGGTGCAATGAGCTGGAAGAGCTCAAAACAAGGTTTGTTCGCAGATTCTACAGTAGATTCCGAGTATATCGCAACTTATGGGGCAACTAAAGAAGCATTTTGGATGTGAATATTCATCCAAGAGATGGATTTAGTACCTATAAGTAAAGATCCTATCACACTCTATTGTGATAATACTACAATGGTGGAACTTGCAAAAGAGCCAAGGTCACATTTGCAAACAAAGAACATACTTTGAAAGTATCATCTCTTGAGGGTTTTTTCTCAGAGAGTTGAAGTTTTAGTGAGCAGTATTTCCATGGAAGACAATGTGGCAGACCCCTTGACTAAGGCCTTGACTCAGTAGAAACATGATCATCATGTGAGGTCTAGCAGACTAAAAGTCATAGGCAGTTGGATCTAGTCCAAGTGGGAGTTTGTAAGGGTTGGTGTCCTAAGAACCAACTATTTTGTACTTTGATTACATGAATGTACACTTATTATATATTTTTCATTGTTCTGCATGATTGTAATATAATAATGTCCTATAATATTTGTTGCATTGATAAGATCATGGAATATCTATGTTATGATGAGAACCTTGAAATGCTATAACAATATTCTTAAATAAAGTTCTACGGTTGGGTGACATACTATGATAGGACACATAGTATACAGATCGTCATGTGTGAGTACTCGTAAGAAGATGAGACTCTCTCTCATGGAGTTCGCACTTGGTAATCTCCAAGATGAGATATTATGAGAACAGAACCGCCAGTAATAATTCTGCATGTTTTGTTGTCATCGGACATTACTATCTACGAGTGTGTGTAATGGTCCTTGCACTGAAATATTATAATTAACTCATGTCATGACTCGCGCACTTAGATTTGATGATGAAAACCGTCATGAAGACAGTTGGCGGTAAGTAGGGTATGTTGGGTGCATTACAAATGACATGTTGTTAATGGATAAGTCGAGGAAGGATTTGTCCCTTCTATATTTATGGAAGTAGATATCTCGGTCCCTTTTATTGAAATAGAACTGTCGAACAAATTCCATGGCCATGGTGACATGACGAGTTTATTTCTGGAAGTCAAAGAATGACAGATCAAGCGTATAGGTTTATGACACTACCATGAAACCTGCTTAATGAGATATTGAGACAAAGGGATTAAATTACACAGTAAGCGTTCATATGAGGTGACACATCAATGCGGCGCCAACTTCTTTCTCTTGGGTGCCTTGACCCATTGCTAGACAGTAATATTGGACTTTAGGCAAGCCCGCCTAATGCCAACGAGAAAGAGGCCTAGAGGGTCACACACTAAGTGTATTCAAGTATCTCAAGTAGAATAAATATTATTACCGTACTTGGTTTAATAATTATTCAACGAAGCCTAAATCGTTTTAATTTTGGAGGAAGAATAAAATGAAAACAAGTACACGATGTGTATTAATGATTACACGCCGTGTAGTTTTTATTTTGAAAACAAGTACACACCGTGTATTATTGAATGGACATGCTGTGTAGTTTTCATTTTGGAAAGGAAATGAATAAATGAAAACAAGATATACACGCCATGTACATTGAATGTACACGCCGTGTAGTTTTCAATGAAAAACAAGTACACTCCGTGTATTTATGATTACACACCAGGTAGTTTTTCCAGTCGGGATTTTAAGGAAATAATATCATTTTATTAAATGATATTTATTATAATTGGTGCAGGCACATGTCAAGAAATTAATGATTCGACATGGGGTTTTCAAAAGAGTTAATGAAATAAATAAAACGCGTAATGCATTTATTTATTGTCATAACTATATAACCTCAAACCTGGTTATAAATATCCTCACAACCCCAACTCTTTTCCTAAGAATTGTTGTGCACAACAATTCTATAGAATTATCTCAAGACCGAAAGAACTCCGTCCTCTAAGAACGCTCTCAAGTCTGAGAGAGATCCACCGCCATCGGATCAAGGCGATCTAAGGCAGACAACTCAAGCAAAGGCTTCTCCACACTAGCACCCATAGATTCATTTGGTGACATCCAGATATAAGTGGTGCACATGTGGATCACCGCTAGAGGAAATCTACACTTGGATTCTGTGACGCAACGATGAATCACATCGGAATGTGATCGGAAATATCAAAAAATAAATAATTCTATAAAAGGTACTTCTTGTCAATTAATTAAATTAATTATAATAAACATATGATGATCCTTCCTTTCTGGTTCCAGGACTTTTCTTCTTCTTTGTCTATTTCTGTGATTCGATCCATGGAGACTGGCATTTATCGTCGTATTGATCCCGGATTGATCATTACAAATGACAAAAATCCAAGTGGGCACATCCACCCATGAGCTTCCGCTGTGCCCGGGACCTTCAATTAGATCCATGAAATAATGTATTATATTTAGTATGAATATTCTATTTTAACAAAACTAAGGAAAAAAATTATAAATGAAATCTAAAATATTCACTTTGTAGCGGCAGAACTACAATCACTTTAGGGAAAATTTTGAATACCAAAACAACCAATTTAGATTTTTTTTCATGTTTGAAAAAATTTTGGATAATATTTTTATATTTATAACATAAAAATAAACAATTAATTCCATGCACTTTAACTCGATATATGATTAAAAAATAAAGATCTTGTAAAACTGAAATCTACATGTTGTACCAATGCACACATTATCATACTCAACAAAAATAATTCAAAATTTATAGCACATTATGAAATAAAAATATATTTCATAATTATATGAAACTAAATAAGTATTCTAAAGTTAAATAAAGGAAATATACTTATGATATAATCAACATGAATCGTTATTCAAACAATACATAAGGTAAACATGAAATCATGAACATTATATTAATACAAAGTAAAGAACAAGTGTTTTATAAATGATATATTCAAAATTAATCATTATTAAAATATTATATAAGGTAAAAATGAAATCCTAAACTATATAATAATCAAAGTAAATATATTTTTTTTAAATATTAAAACCAAACAATCAAAGTCCAGGGATACAAAATTATAAGATCATATATTTTTTAAAATGGGATTTATAAACCTTTTTTATTTTAATTAAACCACAACATGGAAAAATGACTTCTATATTGATCTAATTTTCAATAATAATTTTCATTATATTGGTTTATAATCATGTCATTATTTTTTAAAATTCAATATAAACCATGGTTTTGTAGATATTCCATATTGTGGTTATGGAAATAACACATTAATGGCTTCCATTTTTCATATATTTATTCTATCAATTCTCCATTGAAAGTATCTATGGTACCACTGATAGGGTTTATAATTATCTAATATACCATTAAAGTATTAATATAATTAAAAAAATCATACATTATATTAGTTGATATAGGACATTCTAACAAAATAAAAAAACATTATTATATTTATAGTGCATTAAAGTAAAGTACTCTTTTTTGATGTGTTTGATGAACACCACTTAGTTTTGATCAAAGGAATCATATATTATCATGTATTTTATATATTAATAGAATCATGAAAAAATCAATAGGGTAATTATTATACTAATGGAAAACTATAAATAATCAATTATCATATATTTAGTATCATTTGGTCCTCTATTTAAAGTAATTCTTTTACCAATGAAGAACCTCCTTATGATTATGATCATTTCATAAATTATTATAGTTAATTATTTTAATGTTAAACTTTTATAATATTCAATATTAGTCTACCAAACTTTTATTTAATGTTTGAAATCTTAAAAAGTCTCGAGTAACTCCAAACCATGTCATTCCATGATTTGAATTATTAGTAAAGATGGTATTCATTGCGACTGTCTTTAAAATATTGAGTATGGGGTGAAATGGTTATCAAGACATGGGTTAAATTAAGAAATGGGTCTCATACAACATATAGTGATACATGGGACATTTTTGGAAGGTGTAACTATTTTTATTGATTTTTATTCCATTAGATGAATTGAATTGTTAATTTATATGTTCTTTTTAGAACTAAAATTCCCAAAACAACCAATGAGGGGATGAATTGGGGTGTTAAAATCGTTTTTTGTAAAAAAGGATATTTTCCTTATTTAGAAAGGATATATTGAACCTATAAATTCAAAATAAACAACCATATCTTAAAAATATAAAAAAATAAATGGATTGGAATAAGGATTTTAATTATTTCACACAAAAGGTCTACATTCAATGAACATACATCGATAATGTGTAGATTCGCTAAGGAAATAACTAACAAACTATCATGATTATAATTTCTATTACTCATATCACTGCCTATACCAAAGCCTGCTATTTTTCAAGCATTGTTGACCAGGTTCTTCATCAACTTTCCTCTTGGAAAGGAAAATCCCTCTCCATGGCGGGGAGAGTTTGCCTTGTAAAGTCTGTGATTGTTTCCAAACTTGTTTACTCGATGATGGTTTATAAATGGCCTATTAGTCTCATTAAAAAGCTAAATGCTCACATTAAAAACTTTGTCTGGTCTGGCAGCACTTTGGACAGAAAACTGGTGACTATTCCTTGGGTTAAGTGCTGTAAGCCTATAGCTATGGGTGGTCTTGGTATTAAAAACATTAAGTACTTCAATGAAGCTCTTCAAGCCAGACTAACTTGGAACCTGATTCACAATGACACCCCTCCCGTTGCGTTTATCAAAAACAGGTTCATTGATAGATTGAAAAGAGCTAATAGAAATTTCATGACCTCTTCCATTTGGCCCTCTGTTAGAGACACTTATGATAATATTTTGCACAATGCTAGATGGATGGTTTCGAGAAATTCTTCCATGAGATTCTGGTTAGACAATTGGACTGGTGACCCGCTTATCTCTGTGACTCCCCTCGACCATCACCCTGTTGATATCAACTCTACTGTCAATGATGTGATTAATTCTCACTTTGATTCCCTCCCTGACAGCATCATTCAAATTATTGATTCCTATCATTTTTCTCCCTCGAGTGATTTCTTGATTTGGGAGCCTTCTCATAATGGGATCCTTAATGCCAAAAACTTTTATAATCACTCCTTACACAACACTGAGATTGATATGAATTGGATAAAACATTTTGACAAACCTTGGATCAAACCTTCTAGATTCACTCTTATTTGGCGTCTCGCCTACAATAGAATTCCCACTGAGGTTTGTCTTCAAAGCTTTGGTATCCAACTTTGTTCCAAATGTCGTCTTTGCAACCAGCATAGAGAAGATACTAACCACTTATTTCTATCTTGTGCTACTGCCACTGCCCTTTGGAACTATATTTTTGACATTTTTGATTGCAGATGGCTGGCTCAGAACTCTATTGCTGAGCAGCTTAAAAGATGTGTGGCCAAGGATAACTCTCAACAAATCAGAAACTTGCTTCTTGCTGGGATCTCTGAGCTGTTTCATGTGATTTGGTATGATAGAAACTTGATTCTTCACAATAATTGCTCACACAATATTAATGCAGGTAAAACGCGTATTCTTATTGCTATTCGGGAAGCTGCGCTGATTCAGACTGGTTCCTGCAACAACCTGGTGGATGATTTTATGATCCTTCGGCGGCTTCGAGTTGAGGCCAAATTCTCGAAACCGCTCCGCACTCTAGAGGTTTTTTGGAGACCTCCCTTTCCAGGTTGGATTAAAATTAATGTGGATGGAGCTTCTAAAGGAAATCCAGGTCCTGCGGGTTGTGGTGCTGTTTTCAGAAATCATCATAGTAAGATTATGGGATGCTTTTTTGGAGGCTGCGGTACTGCAACCTCTCTGGAAGCAGAGATGTTAAGTGTTATCCACGCCACTTCTTTTGCTCTTCAACGTGGGTGGAACAACTTATGGATTGAAAGTGATTCTACCACTGTTGTTCAAGCCATTTGGAAGGGAGAGATTCATCTTGCTTGGTCAATTACTACGCGCTGGATGAACTGTCTTCAATCCCTTCATGACGTCAGTTTCATTGCAACTCATACTTACCGTGAAGCTAACATGGTTGCAGATTCTCTCGCGAACAAAGGGATTGCTCAGAATCTAACTTGGCTGGAGGAGCTCCCTAATAACTTGATGCCTTTGCATCGTAAAGATTGTAATCTGATCCCGTCTTTCAGACTCTTGTAATCTTTGTTTCCCTTTTGCTAATAAATATGCTTTGGTCCTTTGACCAAAAAAAAAAAAAAAAAAAAAAAAAAAAAAAAAATAATAAATTCATAAAGAAAATAGATGCGCAAGTTACTCACAAGGAATATAAAAAAATATTCATAGCACCGTATCAATTTGGGTGTTTATCTTAAACATTATGTAGTTAATAAAATAAAAATCCTAAAAAATGTTCTTTATATAAGATCTCAAAAACTCTATATATTCAATATCTCTCTCATTATGTTATTGTGCTATTTTTTCATATTCTTTTAATCACATTCTATTAATCACTTCTAATATTTCCTCCAAAAACTTTTATCTTCACATTCAACATGTATTCAATTCATTGGAATTCAAAATAATACTTAAAGGTAAATTCAATTCTCTCAAAAAAAATTATTTTACATAATTTTAAATTGAATAAAATCATCTAAATATTCAAAATATGTGAAAAACGCGGTGTGGCTAAGTAAACCATGACATGGTATCTTGGTCAACTATTGGACCATGAAAACCACATCTATAAAATCCAAATCCACTAATAAATATGTTTGTTTACAAATTTTAATATTTATATATAAATCACTCAATGACATGATGTGTTCTAAACTATGTCTTGGTTTTTCCCTTTTTAATTGTGGTAGATTTCAGAAAAACTCTATAATTAAACACCCAAATCCATGATTACAATCATAGAAACTCTACATTTTTTTATATAAAATTCCTTAAAAAGAACCTATAGTATCTACTCATCCCATTTTCAATAATGATTTTAAAAAATATACAATTAAACCATGAAATTCACAATAGTTTGGTTTCCTTTCTCTGGCCATTTTCCAACCTACCACATGAATCACAATGACCACTACTCCTCAGACCATGATCATCTCTATATTTCAGTTATATCCACAAAGACCACTATGGTGTAGTTTAATTATCCTGTGGTGTCCAGATATTTTTTATAACTTACTTATCAAAATTTATAACCACCATGATGGGGGTTTCCCATACTATGATGTGGTTTGAATAACCATGTCTTGTTAAACATTTCTGACCATGATGGTGGTTTTATGACTAAAGTGTGGATTTATCTATTGGGGAATGGTTTGTCTATATTCAATAAGATAATCTTCAAATATCACCCAAAAACAATCATACTCATTAAATCCTTAATCCAAGTAATATTCCATCATTTAACTCAAATTTTCAATAAACAAAAAAAATCTTTGATGATGCTACATCGATCAATACCTTCCATAAACTTTCACTCCATAACCCTCCTTTTAAATGACCAAGGTTCCAAGATTATCTCCCTCTGGGTTTTTTGGTAATCATAATTGAAATTCAATATTCCATATAAAATAACTAAGATAAACTCTTTTCCCCCAAATAAAACTTTTTTATACTTAACTTATTTTCAAACCATGTTGTATAATTGCATGAATCCTAAACCATGTGTATCAAAATCACATCTCATTTTATTAAAAATAAATATTTTTTTACAATCAATATGTTATCATAAAAAATAGATAAAATGTGATAAAATACAAATCATTTATTATTTAATCTTTTAAGTAATCCTTTTCATCTAGATCCTTAATACATCTGACCTTTGATTCATCATTAAAATTCAAGATTCAAGCTTTACCCATAAAATATTCATTAGTTTTGAAAATTCATACATATTTATAAAAAATTTATAATGTATGATTGGTACCATATACCCTTCAAGATTTTAGAATTGATATTTGAAACATTAATATCTGACATGGACTCTCCATGGAATTTCTTAAACCCCTTAAGGTATTTAGGGTAATTCCTTCTCTAGTAACCAAGTTTTCCATAATAAAGACATCAACCCTTCTTCCTAGAACACCCTTAATGTTTCAATAACCTGGACTAATTATTAGACCCTAAAATATTATTATTTTGGATTAAAATTTAAACATTATTTAGTGTTTATTATAGGTGTAAATTTTATTTCATGGGGTAGGTTTCACTTAACTCGAACTCGACCCAAATCCATTTAAACCAAACTTAAACCCAACACATTTAACTAAACAGGTTGAACCATCTAACCCAAACCTATTTGACCCAAACCCAAACCTAAAATACCAAACTTATTTAATCAAACTAAACCATAACCCAACCCAATAAACCCATGTAACCTAAATAACCTCATGAAAAATCAAAAGAAAAACCAATAAAAACAACAGTATGTGAAGTTCTAACCCCTACATCCAGCTTACAAGGCTATACCAAGACCAAATATTCCAAGAATTTCACTTAATATACTTTTATACTATCAATAAATATATTTTTAAAATAGAAAAAATTAAATTATTTATATATTTTATGATTGTTTAACCTGAACTCAACCCAAATATTATTAGGGTCAAATAGGTTGACCTGGTTACAACCCAATCCCATGTAAGCTCAACCTGAACCCATGTAAACCTTGAGTCCTTGGGTTGAGCTCACAAGTCAATTTATAAATTTCCACCTCTATTATCAATGCAACACTAGATCCTAGACCACTCATTTCTTTCTTATTTTTCCTTAACATATTGAGTTGATTGGGTAAAATTTTATTAAACTTATCTATATTATAGTCTACAATAAATTGTCAAAACCTTTCAAATAGTGATTATAAAATGAATAGATTATCCAAATCCATACTCAAAGGAGACCCCAGTCTCTACAAGTCATTTATGTTCCCAATTATATTGAATAAATGAGTGGATAATGAATATACTTTGGTTATCTTTCATTTAAATAATGCCTTTGAAATATCATACCACTCAAACTAATCTTGTTCCTGATAGAACTTTTCCATACTATCTATCATCTTGAATGTATCCATGTTTTCATGTTTATTATAAAACTTTGGATCCATGGATACAAACATTATAGTTGAGCAATCAAGTGGATCCTTTTTATGCTTTTTGTAAGAATCTTTATCTATTTTTTAAACAGCTTCACCAGTCAGTTTCTTATGAAAGAGTTTCTTTAACACATTGAATTTTCTTTCTTGTTTGAGAACTATTATAAAGTTTATATATATTGGATTTGTTTCCATAGAACCAATAATATTTTTACTTTTGATTACCAGTATATTAAAATTCATGAATATAATAAATATCTTATCACATAATGAGTGTTTTTTATTAGAGTATTTTTTATTACCAGTAACATTAATGTGATAATGTCATTAAAGTATTTTTCACATTGAAAGGTCATAATAGTTCATTGATATGATGAGAACCTTTAAGTTATAGTATAGTATTATAAAACACATATCATATGGTTTATATGACATCTTCTGATAAGACACGGAATATTTTTAGACAATTGGGTATTGGATGCTCATAAGTGAATGAAGCTTCGACTCGTGAATTTTCTCACTTGGTAATCTCCAATATGGGAGTTTATTAGGGAAAAACCACAAATATTATTTCCATATGTTATATGTGTCATTGGATATTCCAATTGTTTTATTTTTTCATTAGTACTTAGAATTTAGATTATTATTAATGTATATCATGAACACAAACTTTGATGTATTATTGAAAACCATGATGATATGTGATTTTAGTGACGTATCATATGTTGGGCGTATCACAATTGATATAAAATTTATTAGATAAGTCAATAAATAATTTATCCCTTCCAAAACTAAAATATTATATCCCAAACCCTTAGATTAAAATATAACTTCTATATTAAGTCCACGGCCATGGAAGTTTATTGACATGTTCATTTTAGATATTCAAAGAAATATATTCAAGAATATATTTAATGAAATAAGTATGAAAAAAATTTAATGATATATCTAGACAAAAGGATTATATTACATATTAAGCATTCGAATGATGTTATTTTCATTGTGATATTAATATTTTTATCTATGGGTTTTTTATGTATTTATAGATTCTAATCATGGATTTTAGGTCATATCACCTAACACAATTAGGAAAGAGGCCTAAAGGATCACATACTAAGTATATGTATAATCTCAGTTAAATTATATTATAATTTAATATAGAATAAATATTTTTCTAAATACCAAGGAATAATGATTATTTAGGTTATGTTGATCATATAAATTCAATCACCAGTTATTTTTATTTGAAATATATGTGAGTTGAATATTAAATAAATATTTATTCTTCAATTAGTTAATTTAATATTTATTTATTTATATATCAAATAAAATAATGATATTTTATTGGAATAAATATTTATTATTCAAGTTTAAATAAATGACAAGGAGTATTGATGGTCCAAGTTTAGGGTTCATATGGAAATGATATATTTTATTTAATATCATTTAAATAAATATTTATTTATTTATTTAAGAGAAGTGATATTCAAATAATCCACAAGTTAGTGAACATCATAGAAATATTATTATTATTATTATTATTATTAGGTGTGGGGTTTTCTTAGAATAAATATATAAGTTAAGGGACTGTGTGAAATAACTAATTCTCTAAACCTAAGTATATAATCCATCTTATATCATTTCTAGGGTTAAGTGAATTGTTTCATATAAGATTTCTCTCTATAGAATTATCTCAATATCAAAGAGAATTGCCTCAATAACTCTCTCAAGAATGAGAGACTACTATCATATTCCTTTATCTCAAGACTAAGAGAACAAGTAGGAATCCTTAAAGACTGAAGGTATTCTTATTACGATCGATAGAAAATGACACAAGATAATCGGTGCCTCCATGATAGCACCCAGAGTTCCATCAGTGGTGTTTATAGATTCATGGATCATGTTTGGATACTGTTATAGGATTTATGGTTTGGATTATTCATCATAATGATAATGCGATAAGAAGGTATACTAGATTTATCAATCAAGAAATAATTTTATGCAAAGGTAATTATAGTTTATATATTAATTATAAATTATATCTGGAAATATAATCTCTAGAAATATTATAGGGTTTATACTATCAAGTTAAGAGGATTTTTCCAAATAAACTGATGGAAAATACTATTGGGAACGGGCCCAACCGATTCCACTATTCTCTAAGAACTTTGATTAGTATCAAAGCAGTCACATATTAATTTATAATTATTTATTAATCATTGATAAAATATTAATTTTATTGTTAGTTATTAATTTCAATTTTTAATTATTTTTTCTGAGTGTTGATATATCAGGACCATTTGATTTCATAAGAACAATAATGGGCCAATAATTAATGAATAATGCTCGAATATCCCATAAGGAGGTGCTGGGGATTTTGGCCAGATGATATGGATACATTACCTGTATGGGAAATGTACATGTCATGTGCCCATGGTCAACCACACTAGTAAAATCCACAAAAATCATGGTATATCATGTAAGATATAGGTATATAGTGTCATAACACAATTCATATTAACTGTGAGTTGGAAAGCGGTTTGACAGGGTGTAAACGGTGTGTGTCTAGCATACGCACCTTATAACCCCACACAGTTTGGGCATATTAGAATCATAGAATCTATATGGTAAAAATAAATGGCATCTAATTAATACACACTTCATGTTTACTTCTATACAAGTTACATGACAATACATTAATTTTATAGTGTGTAATGGTTTGTACACGTCCTATAACATGTAATAACCCACACAAAAATCACATCGAGTCCATAGGTGTGTATTTTAGTTTAACATGTGTAGGAATTAATAAAAAATGTAATAAAAATATACGGTTTGTAGATGGATATACACATTATGTGATAATATTTTTCAGACAGATTATATGCCAAGTGGTTTTTGGAGGGTTTTGTGTGATATTGAATGCTTATTAATTTATTTTCCCATTTTATATAGATGCATGATGTGTATAGTCATTTTGAGTGTTATATATTTCATGAGAATTTTTAGTGGCACATGTTTCATATATTCAAGTTGTGTATTGTAGTTTTAACTACTACGTAGACTTTGTAGCTTAACTCATGGAACAAAATATCCCGTATATTATGACACATCATATAGGAAAAAATATTGTGTAAGTACATTGTACACAATAAGGATCATACACTATGTTAGTCACGTGTTGTTTCATGTAACAAATATTTCATGTAATAGTTAAACTCTAGAAATGGGTTTTAAGAAGAATCAGAATGGTACACATCATGTCACCTCTAGTACAATTCATGTACTTAAATAATTTTAATTAAAATTAACTTATTAAATTTATTTAAAATTAGAGTGGATGGTAATATTAAGGATTTCTTGCAAGGATAGTTAAAATTAATTAATTTATTTATTTATTTATAAGATGATTAGTTATTAATTTGATAATTTTATCTTAATAAATAATTGATTGAAATGTATGATAGCTTATTATAAATGCATATTCATTTCATGTGTGGTTGATGATGATCTTGATTCACCTATGTATGTGTTGAGTTTCTATTTAATTTAATTATTAATTGTATAGGTTTTTGTGATAAATTTATTAATGGAATTAAATATTCTGATTTTTTCGTCATACCTTCCTCCTAATTATATAAAATCCTATGTGTCCACTATTTTTTAATGTAACCCCAAACACCTAGTTCCCCTCACTTGTGTGTGGGTAAGAATATGTAAAGGATGGATCTCCAAGGTGTGAGGATATGGTTCTGGATTAATATTAGGTGAAACCAACCATGGAGGTATATAGGTTAAAGGTGGAATTTTGTAACTCGAGCCCAGTCTGGCTCAAAAATTTATTCCCTTGGGGTCAAGTGTCAGTTAATCATATGCTTGATAAACCAACCAGTATTAAAATTTCATGATCATGCCACATATTTTTTTCTAGTTCATGGTTAGTTATTTATTTATACAATTCATATTTATTTTATGTTTAAATGTGATCACATAAATTAAATGAATTAATGAATATATAAGATGGATTAAAATAATTGTATTGTGCATAAATTATTTTATCAAGTCGTGGTTAATTAATTATGTAAAATATAAATAATATTAACAAGAATATAAAAGGATAAAATAAAGAATATTTATACATAAGATGAATAAAATCCCATAATAAAATATTAAATTAGTTATTGACTTCAATATTCTATTTAAGATACAGCCATAGTTAAAGTATTAGTCATGCCATAGTCGGGGGAAATTTCAATTATTGGAAAGTCTTAAAAAAGATTATGGTTTGACTGAACCAAATTTTTATGGAGTGTAATGGTCATAGTCCATTAAATACAATTTAAAGGAAAGTTTTGAGGAAATATGAGTCTAGTATTTCATTATTATGGAGCTCACTCAATGAATTAAGTAAATTCTAATTAATTTAGTTGGTGAGACCACCTACTTGAAATTCTTCAGTTAAATTTTATGGACATGGTCTGGGTTATGAGAAAGGAAATATGGAATCATTAAACTAGAAAGTATATGTGATAGAACATTATAAATCAAAAGGTGGGGGATATTTGTATTTTATAAAATGGTGGGAGGCTAATACCATAAAATTTATTGTGTCACATTTTTATAATCAACATAAAGTAATAACATATTATTTTATTTGTTATAGAAAAATAGAAATTCATACAACCTAGAAATTATTAGTATAATTAATATTATAGAAAGAAAATATCTTAACCAGTGTGAACTTCTGAGGGTGGTGTAGGAGATTATGTATTTTACTACACCAAGAGTGGAAGTTCTATATATCGGAGTCCCTAGTTCCATATAAAGATCCCTCTAAGGTGGCTAGTGGGGGGGATTATACTATCTTCTGAAAACATATAGATTGTGTATTGGATTTCCAATGCCTTATATTATCATCCATGTCTAGTGAGCTCTAGAAGCTTCATGAGAACATGTGTGCATACACCATGTTGTCCCATATCTAAGATATTTATCAGGATAAGGCTATAAAAGAGAGTTAAGGGATCTCCAAGGAACATTTAATGTGAAATATTAGAGAAGTGTTCCCACCAGACCTCATATAGTCAAGATTATTGGCTATATTCAGTGTTTAAATATTTTGGGTTTTAAGTAACCTACATAATTATGCACAAATATTTTAATTACATCACTACCTCAGAGATTATCCAGTTTTATTGTGAGTTTTAATATAAAAAATATTGAGAAGTCTCTCTCAGATATTCTTACTCCAATTTTCCAAGTGGATAAGGTTATAGGTAATGAAAAAACTTCAGTCCGTATGGTGAATAATAGAAAAGGATTGATGAAAACCCTAATACTAACACCAATTCTAATTAATATTTGAAAATACCTTCCATAAAAAGGAATATATTGACCCAAGACATAAAAATACTTGATTTCATGATTTATAACATAATTTCCCAATAATATAAGCCAAGGATCGAGTGTTATAGTTTCTTTCTGGAATATTTTACATACAAATGTGTTATATTAAATATAAAAATCTTGTATTTGTTTAAAACTCCACATAGTGATCCTAATGATCATAGATCTTCTAAAATTATATAGGATAACCTAGGGAAAATAATTAAGGAAAAGGGTTATCTAGAAAGCATAGTAAGGGAATAAACATGGAAATAAAACATAACATGAGAGTCAAGATGTATAACATGATATCATAAATAGAATGATCATAAGCATGAAAAATTATCATAAGGAAATGAAATCATAAGATTATGGAATCATAATCATGTGGAAACATCATAAAGCATGAAATCATAAGAATATGTAAAGGATAACCACCAAGATAATATAACATAGGCTAACCACCATCATAATCATTATTTTCTCAAGATAATTGTCATTATAACATAGTGTGCTTAGGCTAACCACTCATACATAATACATAGTGTGCTCAGGCTAATCACTTGTGCATCATACATAGAATCTCATGAGACATTAGAATTACCCATTATATTAGATTTTTATAAAGGAATAACTTTTCACATAGTAATATGTACATGAACATGTGTTCCATAAGAGAAAATAATCCATTCATAAATTATAAGCATGATATAACCCATAATAAAGAAGTGGGTTTCAGAATATGGTCTTAAGAAATAACTAAAGGCTATATCATATAGATTATCAATAAAAGAAATAAATAAATCATTTTGGAAGTTAATTTTTTAAAAATAACTTATTCTTTGAACATTAAGTTCCATTGAAGGAAAAAATCATAATAAAAATATAGTAAGAATAAAAATGTTCCACTTAGGTGAAGCTTTTTGAAATGAACAAAGGACCTTTAAAGACATATTGTTTTATTTTAAAAATAATAATTTTACCAAAAAGGATTTTCATAACATAATGAGGTATTTTATAAAATATAAATTATAATAAAAAAAATTATGGGGAGATACTTGACATGAAATTAGGTATAGGGAAGTTCCCTTAAATTGGGTTCACTGAAAAGAGAAAATTTTGAAGGGAAGTTAAAAATGTACTTTCATGAACAAATAAACGTAAAGTAAACTAGGTATATATGTAAATAGAACATATATATATATAATATGTATGATATAATTGAGAATAATATAAATTATAAGGTAGAATAAGAAAAGAACTTATAAAAGTTGGGTTGAGAGTGTTACCTTTTCCTTTGAAGTTCTCCCTTGGGTAACTTCTTATGACTCCTTAACTTAGTATTTTGGTGAGAAAAAGGTTTTAAATAAATGGGGAGGGTGTTTAGTAGAGTTTTCTCTAATACAAGTCTTTATAATGGGTGGATAAATAGGGATGAGGTGGTATCCTTTTATAAGTGAAGAAAAGAGAAATTTTATAAAAACTCATTATTTCTCAATAATATCACTCCATTATTCAAGGACAAAGGCTCCAAAACTAGCTAATAATTGTGTGGGGAAATATATAAGGTCGATAATCCCTCAACCATCCAATATAAATCATTTTGTTCACATTTTTTAAACTTTTAAACTATGTTAAACTTCTTTTCCCCTAATTTACCCTTACAATGATAACTCCATTTTCATCCTTGGGAACAAATTTTAGGGGACAAAATTAAAATTTACATTATTTAATAGTTTAATTTTTTTATTTTAAATATTTAAATTATTTTATAAAATAAAATTTCTTATATTTATATAAATTATTTTTATAATTAGCATACATAACGTGTAAAAACTAGTTTTTTGAACAAGTGTATTCTTAAGTATAAAGTTTATGTATTGAAAAAAAAATATCGACTTTATTAATTATAATGATATTAAGAATGTTATTATTTTTCAAGAAAGATTTATTTTATATTAAAATAAATCCAAAAATTAATTTCCCAAGCATACATTTAATTAAAGAAATAGATGAAAAATAGTTTTTATAAAATATTACTTGATTTTCTAAAATGAAATTCATGGGTTTTATAAATTGAACCTAGTATTTTTAAATGATTTATTTTATTTATAAATATATTTATTTATATAAAAATGGTTTCAAAAAAATATAATTCATATAAAAGTGATGGTATTAATATATTATTTCATATATAATAATATTTAAAATTTTCAATTTAATTTATTAGGAAAAAAATATAATACATATTTAAATAATTTTTTGAAATAAATATTACTTTTATACTAAATACACATTAACAAATAGCATTAATTATTTATTTATATTCTAAAATTTAATTTTACTACTCTATTGATATTGAAATATTTATTTGAATTTTATATATTAATCATAATATATTTTAATAATTATTATAATTATTATATATAACATGTAAATATATATATATACTTATAATATTTCAATACCATATTTTTATTTCAATGTGAGTTATATTTTTTTAACAACACACAAATTTAGTATACCTATTTGATATATGGACAACAACTATATTTCAAATGACCATATTTTCAATGATCATATTTTCAAAGACCATATTTATAATAGACAGATTTCATTCCTATATATAGACTTACTAGATAATTCATTCCACTCTCACTTCATAAGGCATGGTTCATATTTAATATTATAGTTTTTTCATAATGATTTCTCCTTTCATGGTGATATTCCTCATTATAGGTTTTGTTTTTCTATTGGTTATCCTCAAGGTTGAGGATGATCCAGGGGATTTCCTAGTTGTGAATATTTTATTATTATTTTATCTATTTCCCCTATTACCTTTTTCATTTTTAATGGATGTATTTTATCCATGATGAGTAATAAATCATGGTGTGAAATACTTAGTTTTATGTTATTTTCTTGTAATGTTCCAATTTTGAATAAATAAAATGTATTTAATTTGGTTCATATCTTATAGTGAACATTTTATAATCATGTTTCAATCATTTTAAGAGAATCGAGAAACATTCCTTAAAATTATAGAAATATAATAATAATAATAATAATAATAATAATAGTGGTGGTGGTGGTGGTGGTGGTGGTGGTGGTGGTGATAATGGACCCAAAAACTTGGGGTGTTATGAGTAAGATCAAGAGGAAAGCTAAGGAACAGGATGCAGAATGTTTTTCATATGGAAAAAAGGGATACTGGAAGAAGAATTTCTCCTCAGTTAATAAGAAAGGGGAAGCTTCAGGTGTGTTTGTTATCGAGTGTAACTTCTTTATTTATACAAATTGTTTATTATATATAGTTTTTGGTTCTCATATTTGTATCCAAATATAGAAACCAAGTATATTTGGGAAATTTTTTAGAGATAAGGTGGATCTTCAAGCTTCTAATGGAGAAAGAATGAATGCACTTGATATAGGATATTACCACCTTACATTTATAGTGGGTTTGATTTTAGTCTTAAAGAATTGTTATAATATTCCTAGTATCACCAAAAACATTATATCTTTGTCCAGTTTATATATGGTTGACATTATTTTCATGTTTAGAAATACGAGTTACTTCTTTAATAAAGATATCATATGTTACAGGCATGATAAATTTGATAATAGTCATTATATCCTTGAATTCAAAAAACAAGTATTGGTAATCAATATCAAATAAAGTTCTAATGACTCATATCACACTAAGTTATGGAATCAATGGCTGCTTCATGCTTGTTTTCAAGTTAAAATGACCAAACATCCATTTAGTGTAAAGGGTGAAAGGTCTATAGAGATTATTGAATTAGTTCACACTAATGTGTGTTTACCTTTTCCATTTGAATATATGTTTGGATACTCTTACTTCATAACTTTTACTGATGACTATAGTAGATTGTGATATATCTACTTAATGAGTTATAAGTCTGATTTATTTGATAAATTTAAGGAATACAGTAATGAAGTATAGAATTGGCATGTTAAGAAGATAAATAAATTGCACTAAGACTGAGGGGGTGATATCATAACCAATACTTCATTGATTATCTAAGATAGTTTGGGATTCTATCTCAAACCACTTATCCTTATACAGCATGGTGGAATGTTGGTAGTGAAGGAGTGACCACACCTTGTTGGAAGTGGTGAGATTGATGATGATTCATGTGAGTATTCTATTATCCTTTTATGGAAATAAATTATAAACTACCAAACACATACTAAATTGATTACCAACTGAAGTGGAAAATAGTATTCCATATGAGCTTTGGTATCTAAATAATCCCATTTTTTCACACATACAAGTTTGGTGATATGAAATTTTTTCTAAGGCTATATCTGGAAAAAAACTTTCACCCTAGTGTATTAAGTGCATATTAATAGGATATCCTAAGGAAATTAAAGGATATTATATATAAAACTCCTCAAATAAAAAGATATTGGTTGATAGATGTACTAATTTTATTGAGAGGGATCACATCTACAAAAGATACGGAGGGATCAAGATAAATTTCCATAAAGTCAAGGCTCAAGATACACAAAAGTGGTGATAGTAACAAGTTCCAAAAGGAAAAATGTAATAGGTTATTCCAGAGGAATAAGTACTACATAGGATTAGTATAGAGGTTAGATAACTAAAAAGATATGTTTTTCTGGTCACCTAAGATGGTGACTCATTATTATTTGATAATAATGATCCTATGACCTACAAGGAAGCAATAAGTAGATTAAATGTTGCAAGGTTGAAAGAATCCTTGAATTTAGATAGGGATTCCATATAAAACCTAGTTCTAGGTTTTGGTAGATCCTTTAGTGGATGTAAATCCTATTTGCTGCAAATGAGTATTCAAGAAGAAACTAGGAATGGAAGGTAAATTTAGCACCTATAAGGAATGTTTTTTTTGAATAAGGGTTTAAAAACTTCAAGATATAGACTATGGTAAATCATTTTGACCAGTCACTATGCTAAAATCCATTATAATTCCTCCTATCACAACAGCATACCATGATTTTCAGATTTAGAAAAGTAATTTCAAAATAACCTTCTTTAATGAGAACCTTATGAAATATGTCTATATGACACAACCAGAAGGGATTATGAATCCAAACGACACTAATAAGGTATTAAAGTGGTAGAGATCCATTTATGGGATAAATTAAGCATCAAGATCATGGAACATTCACTTTTATAAAACAATAAGGGGATTCTGTTTCATAAAGAATGGATGTGGGTCATGTGTCTATAAATGGTTTAGTGGGAGTGTAGGCATTTTACTTGTAGTATATTTTGATGATATATAACTGATGGGAAATGAGAAACTAATCTTGTATTCTATTAAGAAGTGGTTGAACAAGTGCTTCTCCATAAAGGACTTAGATGAAGCATCCAAAATTATAGGGATCAATATACTTTTTTATAGATCTGAGAGATATCTTGGAATAAGTCAAGGTATATACATTGACAAGGTACTAAAGAAATTCAGTGTAGAACAATCTATGAGGGATTGCTTCCAAAGTCTCATGGTATACATCTCTCTAAGAAAATGTGATATCACAAATAAGAGGAGAGATATAGAATGAGAATTATTCCTTACATTCCAATGATAGGATCATTCATTTATTTCATGATATATACCAGGATTTATGTGTTCTATGCCTTGATAATAGTAGTAAGATATCAAGTAGACTCAGTAGAATGGTATTAGACTATTCTTAAGACTATCCTGAATGAATTTCTCAGGTCAGTGTAAGATCACTGAGAGGGGGTGGGGTGAATTAGTGATCCCTTTATTTTAGGAATTACTCTCTAAAAAATCAACCTTTAGAAATTAAACTAGTTATACCCCCTAGCTACAAGATCTTACTTCTTCTTTATTGATGCAGTGTAGAAATTTCTTATTCTTTATATGGTCTTCCTTCACAAGAAAGTTGGATATCCTTTTCCTGTGTACAACTTCTTCAAGATATTCAAAATCTCTTTGAAAATTTTGTTGGTCTCCAAACTTTCTCATAATCATTAAATAACTGCATATACTCAAACGTCGCCATCAATTATCCATCTGGTAAAACTTCATCTATTATGTTTCTTCAGATTCTCCTAAGTATAGGGTGATCTATCTAATGAACCTCCATATATTACTCCTCAGTCTGATGAACCTCGATCTGATGATCCTTTTTCTATTGCACCTTGGTCTGATGAAACTTAACCTAATGATACTTTTTCATATTTTATTTCTTCTATATGATACTTATCTATACATTGGATATCTATCTGGAGTTATTCCATCTGATTCTTCTTTTCTTCAACCAAGTGGAATCTTGGTTGAGAACTCACACTATAATAACTTAAAAACTTTAACAATTTTACTCTATATAAATAGTAGCATAAAAAACTCTGAATGATCTCTCCTCCTTTTATAGGCATACTTCCTCCATAAATCATGGAAGAAGTGTGGGCTCCAAATTTTAACTTCACACTCAACTCAAATTCCATTTGAACACCATTAAAGCTTCTGAAACATTGTATTCAACATTATTCATCATAGTTTCCTAAAATATCTACATCAGATATCTCTTCAAAACTTCCTCAAATATCATCAAGATTTATTAATATTAAAATAACTGTTCAGAATCATCATAATTAATGACTTTAAATTTTTTTTAAGGATCCTCAAATCACCGTACAATGTATAAACTTATCTATTAGCTTTATACAAATCAACTTTATAATTCAAAACTTATAATTTTCCTTAACTTCATCTAGTTCAACTTCATCTATTTTAGATTTTTATTTCTCATTCTGATGAAATATCATTTATCTATCTATGAAATTATTATCCTTTCCTCTATCTCATACAACTTTATATCTTTCTTCATCCCATATTCATCTCTCTGATGATCTCTTGAACATCTTTCAAGTAAAACTTCTACAAAAAAATTTCAAATAAAAATGATTTTAATGTCTAGTATCTCCTTATACTTTCCTTCATTTAATCATCCTATGTTTGGTAGAATTTTTATGTTAACCTCAATCGAGTAACTTTACAATTCTTTATCTGATAGAATCTTGAATGTTTTTCTGGTAACCTTCATGTGTCTCTATATGGTAATGATATGTATGATCATTAGCTACAACTTCACCACTTAATATATTGAACTTTGTATTGTCACATCTCAACCTTTTTAAATTAACCTTTGTATAAAGTTTATAACTATAACTTTGTAAAACCTTCATAATTAGAACATTATACAACTACAACTCTAAACATTAACATCAATTCAAAAAAACACAAGTTTAAACAACTTCATCCCTTTGAATAAACACAGCTAGAATCATGAATATCTCCATGATGTTTAGTACTTTGAGGAATATAAAAGCATCATATGACTTAATAATGTTTCTCTCAACTAATAAATAAATATTTTATCTATCTTTCCAACTAACTTATTCTATAAAAAAATATTGACATATTGAAAACAAATTAAACCAAAACAAATTGGGCACAAAATATCCCCCTTTGTGTTTGTTTTCAATATCCCCATACATCTTTGAAGTCAATATATATACTCAATTATTTCTCCCACATATATGTGTACATTTTCATTCTCCTCCTTATTGAAAATAAAATGGAAAGGAAAGTATAGGGGTCAACTCAACTCATCATTTTTCATCTCATAATTTTGAAAACTTTCCTTGATAGAATTATATTATCACATGAATCTCTAAAAAAATCCTTTGATTATATAACTCTAAGTATTCCTGGGAAAACCCAATGTTGAAAATAAGAGTGTGTAATCAAGGTGATCAATGTTTTCCATAATAATTATTCATACCTCAACTTCATATTTACTCCCCCTGAAGGGTATCACAATATCCTTTATCATGGTGATCGTAATATCCCATGATGGATATCTCTTCTTACTGTAAAATCACTATAGACCTCATCCAGCTCTTCTACTTCTTGAAGATCCCACTTTGTGTATGAGTTGTATTTATTGAAAATGGTTGTTGATGGTTATCAATGGTGGTCATTGAAATAAAAATATTTCATTGATTTAAATATGTTTAACAAGTTAGAAAGAAATAATTTTTTAGAATTGAACAATCCAAGATATCCAATCTTGATAAAAAAGTGAATATAGATTTGATGAATGTGTAACATCTCGGTTCCGGAAGCCACCCAGAGGCGCCCCGTACCCGGTTGGTCACATGACCTCAAGAGCATTTCCCCGAACTCCAGAGGATGCCGACTAGTAGCGAGGGTCTTGGGTGTGATAGTGGGGAAATTATTCCCTCATTGGCAGAGTACACAGCGGAAGTAAACAACACATACAATAGCAGAAGCAGTAATTATCCAACAAAATTAAACAGCGGAAGTAAACAACACATACAATAGCAGAAGCAGTAATTATCCAACAACAGTAAATAGCAGAAGAGTAAACAATAAACAACTGGAGCACGAATATATATATTAAACGGCGCATGATACATATTTATAGGAAAGCATCCAAACAAGTCACAATGCTGAATACAATACTAAACCAAATTACAACAAAAAAACGGATAAGAAACTCCTCAGCATCGCAAGCCTCAGCTTAGTATCATGCTCTCCTGCTTCAATTCAATCAATTACCTGAAGTCGAAGGGCGCTTTCCCTTGTCTATACCTGCAGCAATATAATCTGTTTGGGCCCAAAAGTATGACCCAAACAGGGTGTGAGACTAAATCCCAGTAGGCAACCACTTGAAGATATGTTCCTAACAGTCAGTGAGTATATGGCAGGTAAAGTACAATAAACAGTAAATAGTAAGCAGTGAACAGGATAATACATAGCAGTAAACAACCCGCAGATCAACAAGCAACAGTGAAGCAACAGCTAACCACAATAGGCAACCCTCTGGAAAGTACCCACAGTTGTCCCCTCTGGTCCTATCCAAGAAGTACCAACAACCCTCTGGGCAGTACACTCAGTCTAACCCCTCTAGTTTGGTCATACGAAATTATAAGACTCTCTAAGGAAGCACACTCAGTCAATTCCCCTTATAGTCTAAGGTAGTCAGGGACTCTCTGAGGAAGATCATGCAGTCTAATCCCCTTAAAGCCCCAAGGTCTAGAGACTCTTTGAGGAAGCTCACTCGGTCAATTCCTTCTATAGCCTCAGGTCTATCACATACTCTCTAAGGAAGCTCACTCAGTCAATTCTTCCTATATCCTGGAATGGTTTAAGGAAATTCAAACAAAACACAGACTCTCTGAGGAATCTCACTCGGTATACCCCCGTATAGTCTATAAAGCTCAAGAATCTCTGAGGAAGCTCACCCAGTCTATCCTCCTGTAGTCTATAATATCCAAGACTCTCTGGGAAGCTCACTCAGTCTATCCCCTATTGTCTATAACACCAGGTTCTCACAGCCCCGTGCCAGTCAGTGCATAATAATTATATAAGGCTAAAGTAAAACAACAGAGCTACTTGGCTAACCAGTCTACAGCATAACAAGCATGTCAGGAAATAGCGCTCCATCTTACGGTCACAAGGCATGGAAAACAGGGATAACGGCCAAAGGCTGACAAGACCAAAAGGTCATAAACTGAACAAGGCATGGGAAAACCCTCCAAGTATAGAAATTATTCTTATACATAACCAAATTACCTCTACACAAGCATGCAAGAAATATAGGAAAATAGCAGGGGAAAACAGTAAACACACAATACCATGTTCAAGGGTATTGGTGTAAATTGCACATAAAACTCAAAGTCTTCGAACGAAAAGGCACAAACCACCTACCTTGATGCTAGGAGATCAATATACTTGAACCACGAAGCTTGAATCTCCTTAGAACATCATAGATCTACGAAAATGCCCAAAATTCTCAACCCACGATAACATGAGAAAGAGGAGTAATTGGATAACATAACTCTAGGAGAAGGAAGAGCTTACTGTTGCGGTTCCAACAGAATTGACGGCGGTCGATTTGGAGAACGGATAGAGGCTCAGGGGATCAGAGGAGATTCGTGGCCGTAGAGGATGCTCTCGGTCGAAGAAGCTGGAGAAGAAGCATGTTCTGGCGATTAGGTGCGACCCTGGTCCGTTTAATGAAAAAAAAGTACACGACGTGTACTTTTGGAGTACACGGCGTGTACTAGGCTTTTCCGTACTCCTCTTTAAGCGGCTTCTACATCACCCCTACATGGCTATGTGTGTGGTCTGGACACAGCCAGCACACGGCCTCATGCGGCAAGGGAGTACACGGAATGTACTCATAAAGTACACAACGTGTACTTAAAAAATTTCCAGAAACTCCTCTTTTCTCAAGAACTCCAGAAAAAGGAAAAACATACCTGAAATGAAGGTCCGGGTTCCTACAAACTTCCCCCCTTAAAGAAATTCATCCCCGAATTTCCCTAGTTAGGCGTGGAAGAAGAAACCCCGAATAGCTCTGGCCACTGTGATCGTACATCGGCCTCCCTCTCCCAAGTCTCGTCCTATACTCGCCCGCGCTGCCATAGCACCCATACCAGAGGAACAGACTGGCCACAGAGAACCTTCGTACTGCGATCGAAAATCCTTATAGGATTCTCCCCAAATGATGAATCCACTTCGATCTCAACCTCCTCAGGTTGAAAGACATGAGACAGGTCGGAAAAGTAACGTCGGAGCTGAGAAACGTGGAAGATTTCATGCATAGCCCGGTACCTCTGAGATAACTGCAATCGATAGGCAACCAGCCCAACTCTCTCCAACACATCAAAAGGCCCAACGTACCGTGGTGAAAGCTTACCATGCCTCTGAATCCTCTTGTGTCCCAATCCTTGGTGTGACACACAGGAAAACCTGATCCCCGACCTCGAACTCCAGAGGTCGTCTCCGCTGATCAGCATAAGACTTCTGTCGAGACTGTGTTGTAGCCATCCTCTTCCGAATCAACTTTATCTACTCTGAGGTCTTCATAACAAGATAAGTTCCCAGCAAAGCTGCCTCTCCTACCTCCAGCCAGCATAAAGGTGATCGGCATGGCCTACCGTACAAATCCTCGTAAGGTTCCATCTGAATAGTTTCTTGAAAACTATTATTGTAGGAAAACTCCACAAGAGGTATATGCTTCTCCCAAGAACCTCCAAAGTCCAGAATGCAAGCTGGGAGCATATCCTCAAAAACCTGAATTGTATGCTCAGACTGGCCATCTGTCTGGGGATGGTAAGCTATACTCAAAAGTACCTGTGTACCCAAGGCCTTCTGAAGTCCCTTCCAGAACTGAGAAGTAAAGCATGCATCTCTGTCTGAAACAATAGAGTGTGTAACTCCATGTAGACATACAATATCTCAGATTTACAACCATCCCAACTCATCAACATTGAAGGTCTCCTTGATCAGTAAGAAGTGAGAAACCTTCATAAGCCTGTCAATGACAACCCAAACAGCATCATTCCCTCAAGGAGACCTCGGAAAACCGGTCACGAAGTCCATCGTGACATCATTTCACTTCCACTCCGGAATGGGTAACTACTGCAAAAGACATGTTGGTCGCTAATGCTCTACTTTCACCTTCTGACAAGTGGAACACCTCGTAACAAAATCACCTACATTCCTTTTCATACCTGGACACCAATAATGAAGGTGTAGATCCCGATACATCTTGGTGATTCCAGGATTAACTACCCAAACTGAGGAATGGAAATCCTACATCAGCTCCTCGCGTATTTCTGTTGCACCCATTCGCGTCCCTAGAAATGAAAGATCTCATCCTCACCTACTGTCCATCCAGGAAGAGGGTCCCCTCTTGACACACTCCCCCACAGGACTAGGCCTTCTGAGTCTGATAGCTGCCTCATATGTACCTGATCAAGAAGAGTAGTGGTAACAGCTACAAAAGATAGAAAAGTCTACCCCTATCTATCATGAACCTCCAAATTCATCTCAGAGAACATAGCCAAAAGCTGCCACTCACTGCTGGCCTCTTGAACTACCTGTATCTGAGTTCTCCTGCTCAACACGTCATCCACTGTGTTACCCTTCCCAGGTATATAGGCAAGCTCAAAGTCAAAGGACTGAAGATACTCGACCCACCTGGGCTGTCTCATATTCATATCACGATGAGTGAAGATGTACTTGAGACTCTTGTGGTTGGTAAACACCACAAAGTGCTCTCCCACAAGGTAATGTCTCCAACAGCGTGAGGCATTAACAATAGATGCCAACTCCAGATCGTGCGTCGGGTAATTCCTCTCTTGTGGACTCAACTGTCGAGTCCCGTATGCAACGACTCCATCTCCCTGCATAAGCATAGCTCCCAACCTAATACCTGAAGCATCACAGTAGACCGTATAGCTCTTTCTTGGCTCTGGAAAGACTAGTATCAGTGATGACATCAACCTCCCTTTTAGCTCTTAAAAGGATGACTCACAGGAATCTGACCATAAGAACTTTGCCCCTTTCTTGGTCAGACCTGTCGGTGGTGTTGTTAGGCAAGAAAAGCCCTGTATGAAATGCCTTTAGTATCCATCCAGCCCTAGAAAACTCTACACATCAAAGACGTTATTCGGTTGCTCCCAGGAAACTACTGCTCTCACTTTCTCTGGGTCTACTGATACTCCTGTCTCTGAGATAACATGACCCAAGAAATGAATCTGATCTATCTAAAAGTGTCATTTCGAGAGATTAGCATATAATTTATGCTCTCTTAGTGTACTCATAACGATCTCAAGATGGGTAGCATGGTCGTGTCGAGTGTTAGAGTACACCAAGATGTCATCCACAAAAACCACCACGAAGGAATCCAAGTATGGATGGAACACTTGGTTCATTAGTGCCATGAAAACTGCAGGCACGTTCATGAGAACAAACGGCATAACCATATACTCGTATAGACCATAACTACTCTGGAAAGCTGTAAGAGGTATATCATATGGTCTAATGTACAACTGATAATAACCAGATCTCAAGTCAATCTTCGAGAACACTCGGTCTCCTCGAAGCTGGTCAAAGAGATCATCGATCCTCGGAAAGGGATATCGGTTCTTGACTATCAACTGGTTTAGATTTTGATAATCCACACAAATTCTGAGGGTGTTGTCTGCCTTCTTCGCAAACAGAACAGGCGAACCCCAAGGAGAAGTACTGGGTCGGATGAAACCCTTTGCCTGCAACTCCTCCAACTGCTTCTTGAGCTCCTGTAACTCAGGTGTAGCAATCCTATAAGGAGTAATGGACGCCGGTGCCACTCCTGGCATGAGCTCAATCGAGAAGTATACCTCACTCTCTGGAGGAAAACCTGAAAAGTCCTCTGGAAAGACATCTCTAAAATGATCTACCACTGGAGGAAAGTCTAACTGTGAAGTCCCCTGGTCATCCAGATAAAGACTAGAAATCTGGGTTGTAACTCCTCCCAACCCATGATGCTCTGGACTCCCTCTGCTCGCCTAGACATCCCACTCGCCTCTGTGATGAAAGGATACACCCTTTAATGATATAAAACTCACCCTGCGACGATAGCAATCGACGACTGCCTGGAAGGGTACTAACCACTCCATTCCAAGAATGACATCATACCTTGTCATCTCTAGGACATAGAGGTCCCATAAGAAGTGAAAGCCTGAAAACTCAAGAGGGAACTCTCTACACTGATGTACGCTAACCGTTATAGTCCCCAACGGTGTGTCTAGAATCAAAGTATCGACAAAGGAAAAGATGCAAAGCCCAAGGATCTCCACAACAACAACAGAGATAAATCTATGCATAGCACCAGTATCGAAAAGAGCTGAAGATAAAACTAAGGACACTAAGATCGTACCTCGAACTGTGGAAGGTTTAGGATCCTGATCTTAATGGGTCTGCTCCACAGTGAAAGTATGGACTGTACCACGGCCCTACGCCCCTGGCTGACCACTCAGAGCTGATCCACTCTAATGTCACTAGTAACCTAGTGACTGACCACCACACCCGCGACCTCCACCTCGGGCCAAACGGCCGGAAGAACTCTAGTTCCCAAACTGGTGAGAAACTGGTGATGCATCCCCTGGACGTCGGGTCATAGAAGAACCCCTAACACCAGCTGTAGGTGAGAAGATCTGACAAAAATGTTGAAGATGTCCCATCTTGCTGCAAGATCGACACTCCATCGGATCTCTCTGGCACTGAGGCCTAGTATGCCCGCTCCTCCCGCATTGGTAGCATAAAACATGGATGCCCGAAGATACATTCTTCCTACTCTGGTCTCCTCGAGCAGACTCCCTACGGTGCTTCCTGCTATCAGTAGGAGGAACACTGACTCTGGATGTCGAACCGCCCTGGCTCCCTGCTCCAGAATCCCTCAGATTGTGCTCTGTGATCAGTGTCTGGTTGATGATAGAGGATATCAAAGTCAACCTGAAGATTTTCACCTACAATTGGATGTCGTAACTCAAACCATCCTCAAACTTCAGTGCAAGGAACAACTCATCACCTTCTAGAATCGGCGTGAAACATTGTAGCTCAGTAAAGTGAGACAAGTACTTCATAACAGAAAGAGTACCCTGCTCCAGACTCATAAACTCTCAGGATCGATCAGCCCTCAAGGTCTTCGGATAGAAGTAATCGTAGAAGATGCACTAAAACTCATCCCAAGTCATACTCTGATGGCGTCCTGAATATGAGATCACCTCCCACCACCTCTTGGCAGAGTCTCAGAGCATATAGGTAGCGAGCTTCACCCTCTTCTCTGGAGGTATCTCCAGATGCTCAAAAATTGTCAGTGTGGCCTCTATCCACGACTCTGCAGCCTGAGGTCCTCCATCCCATGAGAAAGTAGGAGGATGATGCTGCTGGAAAACCCACGTCAACTCTGCCATTGACGGGGCAGGAGGCGGAGCTCCCTCGAAGGTCTGCATCATCCTCAGAAAATCTTCTTGGAACTGTGCATCGGTGCCTGAAACTGTATAACTGCTGGTGCCAAGGCTGGCACAGTAGGAGGATTTGTAGGAGGTTCCTGATCAGCCATATCCAGTGTCTGATCACCGTCTGGCAGCTAACGTACAACCGGAGGACATCTCGGTGGCATAACTATGAAAGGTCAAAAGCACACCTTAGATCAGGATTATCAAAGACTGAGAACACAAGAGTAAAAGATGAGAATAGGAGAAAGAAACATTCATGTTTTACAAAACATGACTACAAGGAATGTTCTTTTAATCCATTCACATGGGCGTGTACTTCTGCCACAAATGGTCATGTAACACCCCAACCAGACGACATGTTGTTCCCACACATGGTATGTACGTGAACTCTATTCCCCTGCCCGAGTATCCTTACATGGATAACCCACACTGTCCACTTAATCCTAGACTACATGGAGTGTTCACGAAGGACACGGCGTGTACTAGAAAAGGTTTCAACGACCCGTGTTGTTAGTTACACAGTCGGCTACACGGTTCACTCTTACACGGCGTGCTCCCTAATAACACGACATGTACTTGAAGGTTTTCCCTGACCCTTGTTGTTCGTGACACGGCTGGGTACTTAGGTTATATGGCACGGCGTGTGATAACAGGACACGGTATGTAAAGTCAAGTTTCATCCATCTATGTCATTAGACACACGGGTAGACACATGGTCACTACAACACGGCGTGTACTTACCATACACGGCGTGTTCCTGAATATTTTTCACAACCCCGTGTTTCTACCCACACAGTCAGTGACACAGTTTAAAAACTACACGGTGTGTATCAATAAAGTACAGGCCATTTATTCTGGGTTTTTGCAGGCAGTAGCTCAGAAACTGCTCTGAAGCCCAGAAAACACAAAAAACAAGAGTTAAGGTTCCATATTACGATCTGTGAGGGCCCATACTCCCCGCGAATCAAAGCTTGGCATCTTATAAAAGTTATAACAAGGAAACCTGGAAATGATCCACCAAATTCCAGTCTATGAGGGCCCATAACACCTCAAGAACCAAATTTTGGAATCCATTTAAGCAAAGTACTATACAGACAAATTCTCTATCAAACAGTAGAGATTCTATCAAATCATCTATCACAACAGCATGCATAATCTACACAACATCTATCATAACAACATGAAATTGCTAATTCATCCTAGATGGCATGGAAATAATGCAAGACATGTGATTTCTAACAAGTTCCTATATGATGCATGAGATGTCATACGCTCATCTCATTGAGTTGCGACAGAAATAGAATCATAATAACAACAAAGGTAATAGCACAAATCATGTGAATCACCCAATGGTGAAATCATATCAATTGTAAAAAATTGAAAAACCTAAAGAAATTTCAATAAACGAGGTAGATTGGCTTTTCCCTGTACACGGGTTAGCTACTCCAGGGCACAGTTTATTACCAAGTAACTATTATGTCTTATCCCTGGATATAGGCTCCAAACAGTAATTCAAGAGAAAATAATTCCTCTGATACCACTTTGTAACGTCCCTGTTCCGGAAGCCACCTAGAGGCGCCCCGTACCCGGTTCATCACATGACCTCAAGCACATTTCCCTGAATTCCATAGGTTGCCGACTAGCAGTGAGGGCCTTAAGTGTGATAGTGGGGAAAATATTCCCTTATTGGCAGAGTACACAGCAGAAGTAAACAACACATACAATAGCGGAAGCAGTAATTATCCAACAACAGTAAATAGCGGAAGAATAAACAATAAACAACTGGAGCACGCATATATATATGAAACGACGCATGATACATATGTCTAGGAAAGAATCCAAACAAGTCACAATGTTGAATACAATACTAAACCAAAGTAAAACAAAAAACAGATAAGCAACTCCTCAGCATCGCAAGCCTCGGCTTGGTCCCATGCTCTCCTGCTCCAATGCAATCAAGTACCTGAAGTCGAAGGGCACTTCCCTTGTCTATACCTACAGCAATATAATATTTTTGGGCCCAAAATCATGACCCAAATAGGTTGTGAGACTAAATCTTAGTAGGAAACCACCCGAAGATTTGTGCCTAATAATCAGTGAGTATATGGCAGGTAAAGTACAATAAACAGTAAATAGTAAGTAGTGAACAGGATAATACACAACAGTAAACAACTCACAGATCAACAAGCAATAGTGAAGCAACAGCTAAGCATAACAGGTAACCCTATGGAAATTACTCACAGCCATCCCCTCTGGTCCTATCCAAGAAGTACCAAAAACCCTCTGAGTATTACACTCAGCCTAACCCCTATAGTTTGGTCATATGCAATTATAAGACTCTCTGAGGAAGCACGCTCATTCAATTCCCCTTATAGTCTAAGGTAGTCAGGGAATCTATAAGGAAGATCACGCAGTCTAATCCCCTTATAGCCTCAAGGTCTAGAGACTCTCTAAGGAATCTCACTCGGTCAATTCCTCATATAGCCTCAGGTCTATCATAGACTCTCTGAGGAAGCTCACTCAGTCAATTCCTCTTATAGCCTGGAATGGTTTGAGGAAATTCAAACAAAACACAGACTCTCCAAGGAATCTCACTTGGTCTACCCCCGTATAGTCTATAATGCTCAAGACTCTCTGAGGAAGCTCACCCAGTCTATCCTCTTGTAGTCTATAATATCCAAGACTCTCTGGGAAGCTCACTCAGTCTATCCCCTATATTTTATAACATCAGGTTCTCACGGCCCCATTCCAGTCAGTGCATAATAATTCTATAAGGCCAAAGTAAACCTACAGAGCTACTTGGATAACCAGTCTACAGCATAACAAGCATGTCGGGAAACAACGCTCCATCCTACGGTCACAAGGCATGGAAAACAGGTATAACGGCCAAAGGCTGACAAGACCAAAAGGTCATAAACTGAACAAGGAATGGGAAAAACCTCCAAGCATAGCAATTATCCTTATACATAACCAAATTACCTCTACATAAGCATGCAATCAAGGCAGGAAAACAACAGGGGAAAAACAGTAAACACGCAATACCCCGTTCAAGGGTATTGGTGGAAATTGCACATAAAACTCAAAAACTTTGAACAGAAATGCACAAACCAACTACCTTGATTCTAGGAGATCAATATACTTGAACCAAGAATCTTGAATCTCCTTAAAACATCACAGATCTATGAAAACGCCCAAAAATATCAACCCACGATAACTTGAGAAAGATGAGGAATTGGAAAACAAAGCTCTAGGAGAAGGAAGAGATTACTGATGTGGTTCCAACGCAATCGGCGGCGGTCGATTTAGAGAACATACGGAGGCTCAGGGGCTCGGAGGAGATTTGTGGCCATACAGGATGCTCTCGGTTGAAGAAGCTGGAGAAGAAGCGTGTTCTGGCGATTAGACGCGACCCCGGTCCATTTAATGAAAAAAAAAGAAAGTACACGGCGTGTAATTTTGGAGTACATGGCGTGTACTAGGCTTTTTCATACTCCTCTTTAAGCAGCCTCCACATCACCCCTACATGGTCATGTGTGTGTCCCGGACATAGCCAGCATACGGCCTCACACAGCAAGGGAGTACACGGCGTGTGCTCATAAAGTACATGACATGTACTTCAAAAATTTCCAGAAACTCCTCTTTTCTCAAAAACTCTAGAAAAAAGGAAAAAAATACCTAAAACGAAGGTTTGGGTTCTTACAGAATGGGTGAGAAATAAAGTACTCACGTATTAAGGAATTTCTTTTGAGGACTTTGACTTTATAATTCTAAAGATTGTTACAATGTTCTTAATGTCTAGAACATATTTCATTAAGTGATTTTGCATGACACATTTTTTAGAACAATGAATATGATGTGAAGAAATATGACTGAATAAGGAAGATCTATTTGGAATTCATATTCCAAAAGGAAAATATGAATTAATAAAGATCGTGAAAAATGATATTTTGCATGAGGAAAAAGAAAAGGCCATTAAATATAAATATAATTTCATGATGAATGGATAAATAGAATTTATGAGTAAGTTTCTTTAGCATTTTATGATTGATAATTATTTTTCACTTATGTTAAGATTTGGATAACTCTTTTATGAGATTTTACCAAAAAATATGACCAACCAAGGACCATATCAACCACATATGTGGGACCTTGGGTGTCAACCATGTTGGAGGAAGTCTACATGGCCAGACCATGATGGTAGGAGGATTAATAGAACCCATAGAGGGTGCATGGGTGAAGAGTTTTTGTATGGAAAGTAGAGTGGATGCATCCTACAGAGCACACATATAGTGCTTAGGAGGGTGCTCGGGTGAACCTCTCAAAGTTTTGAAATGGATCATGCAGTACATGGGTGAATGTGTGACTAGGTGTTGACCCCAATGCCTTGGTTCAAAGTGATAATAGAAAATGATCTATTTATTATGAAGATCGCATCCAAAACCAACTCTAATGTGGGAAAATTGTGACACACATACTATTCATATGTTTAAAAAATACAAATAGAATCTCATCCACTTGATTGATTTGAACTCAACCATCCAATCGATATGTAACATCATCTTAAACCTTGGACTTTGTTGTAGAGTTTTATGTTATAGTTCTTCATTCCAAGAGCTTCCATGATTGGATCTAATCTTAATATTGTTGTATGATTTAATTTTAGAGTAGAAGAAGATGAGTTTAAAGGCATGTAATATTCATATTTCATGCATGTTTTTATTCAAAGAACGCAACACTTCCGAATGAAAATGAAGTTTTAGAAGGTTATTCACTCATCCATTTTCATACAAGAGTTTGATCTTATAAAAATTAGGAGCATGCGATAATAATCATGAATGTGAGTATCACAAAATAAAGTCTTTATCACAAGGATTCCACCTTTATCGAAATCACATGAGAAACTCATGTTTGAATAAAATATGAATGTCATGATCTTTGGGAATTAAAATATATTGGTTGACACAACTGATTTATTAGGATTCTAAGGTGGTGGAACCATACATATAATTACTGAATCCCTAAGGCCAATAAAGTCAGTTGTCATTCGTGTTATTTATCCAAGATCTCTCATTTGTAGAAAGAAGATCATATTCGCTATGTTGTTTTATATAAAGAGGTAAGGATTTCTATAAACCTCTTGGATATGTGAAGAAGGGAAGGTTCATGTACTATGTTATGTGAATAAGAATAAATTTGGACATTCAACTCATGTTAACACGCACTCAAAGTGTTTCATGAAGAATAGTTCTATGAGACATTACTTGAGTAATATATCCCCTATCACATAAATGACTTATTTTAAAGGTATTTTTCATTTAATTTCCATTATTTATTTGTTTTGGGGGTTTCCCATGCATTTTTGTGGAAATGGTGGGTTTTCAAAATTTGGACCAAACTGTGAGCCCATTTCCAGATTTAAGAAAAATGTTTCTTTTATAAATCATTAATTTTTAAACATTTTTCATCCATTAAAATTCCTACTTGGCCTACCCTGACTTATTAATACCAAAATATCAATTTGGACCCTTTAATAATCCATAATCATGGTGGATTTCGGTTTTTATTTAAGGAATTGGGCCACCCCGGAAGCCCATTTCCAGTTTTAAAAAAAATTATTTATTTAATATCTTGTTCAGTTTTAATTATTTTTTAGTTATTCCACCTCTCACCCGATCCCAATGAACCTAGGTGCATCCCCATTTTCTTCTCTCCCTCTTTGGAGCTCATTTTTTTTCGGATTAGGTTGAAACTTCTTAAGATTTCACAATTCATCCAGATTTCAAAAGGTAATTTGATTCCTTCATAAATCCTTCATTTTTCACTCTTTTTACCCAATTTAAGTTCCTAAATGACCTAATAATACTTATTATAACCTCAATATAATTGTTTTTCTTTTAAATTCATCCTTTGGGTGATTTGGGGAGATTTATTGAAGATCTCCCAAGTAAGTGGGTTTCCTTCCTTCCTTCTCCCATTTTCTTAGGGTTTCTTCCATTTTCTTAGGGTTTCTTATATTATTCTTGAATTTAATAATGTAAATCAGGTATTTATTCTAATATAGGGTTTAAATTTTGGTTTTATTGGTCTAATATTCTGATTTTAGGCTCGATCTACCTTCCTTGAGGTGCGTCAGTGGTGCGATTGAATTTTCGCACAAAGGATTCAAAGTTTTAACAATTTTGGTAGGCGATTCCATGTGTATGAAATACTTGTGACTTATCTTGCTATTTTTATAATATTTTAATGTTTAAATCATTTTATTATTGGTGAAAAAATTTGTTTTAGTGGTATTTTTAAGTCAAATGAATTGTAAGTTCCATTTTTATGTGAAATTGGGAGTTTTTCATAGAAATATTTTATTGGTTCATTTGGGAATTCCCTATAACTAATTAGTTGATTTTATTGAAATTTATTAGGTCTTAAAATAATGTTTTTAATGTTTTTCTCCTTTTTTTGCTGTGAAAATTTGTTTTAATGGTGTTTGTGAAGCATATGAACTGTAAGTGTCATGTTTGTGTGAAAATGGAGGTTTTACAAAGACATAACTTCTTTGTTCATATGGTGATGCACTATAACTGATTTGTTGGTTTCTTTGAAATTTATTTGGGCTTCCATTTCTGTTTTTGTGACCTATAAGTGTGCACATAGTGTTAAAAGTGGGTATTTCAAGTAGTTTTGGGTGCAAAACAATGGGAGATTTTGAGAAGTTGTTTTATTGAAAATCAAGATGTTTTGTTGTGTGTTTTAAGTGGTATAAAGTGTGTATATCTACTGTATTGTTTTTATGTGACAATTAGTGGTGGTTTTATATGAAAATGGATGTATTTATCATGCTGAAATTTTTTTATCACAAAGGGGGAAGCCTGGGTACCTAGGTGGGCGGATATGTACTAGTATGCTAGTGATCCAGATGGATTTTGTCCCTATTTCACTTAGCATTTTGGACAACGAAAACTCTATATAAACTATATGGATGATGTTTTGGGACCACTAGGTTATGGTTATGTTCCATACTAGTGGATCGTTCATGGGAAAGGATTGTGACATGGATATTTTACACCGAGGTACGAGGTACATAGGGCCCGAGACTATCTAGTGCCAAGGGGTGTTTCTAGTTTTGGTGATCTTTGGATTTGTGGTATTTACCCTTGTCTTAGGGTGTGTTTGGATGTAAATTATAGTATCTAACATTTATTATTCCAAGGTGTTAACATTATGAAATTTTTATTTTGAAAACTATTTTCAATTGAAAGTTTCATTTCTTGGGATTTATCGTCGTTTTTTCTTACATATTAAACTGCATGCTTTTCACCTTGTATTGCATACTCTTTGAAATATTTGGGTGGTATACTATTGGGATTAGAATAACACCATAATTACACCCCTTTTTTGTAAGTATACTTGATTATGTTTGACACAGGTAAAGTAAAAGCCTCGGGTGAAGGCGGTTTAGGTTGTTAGTCCCCTCCTATGGTGTGATGTTGTGGAGACGGCTTGGGGGTGATAACCCCTTATCATGTGGAGTCTTTGTAGCTGATTTTTTGCTGTTTTTATTTATGGTTTTACCTCTTGTACTTAATTTAAATCCATGTATTCAGATCTTGTTTCTGTTAAGGATTTTTTGGCATGAAAATTTCAAATTTATATTATTGATTGTTTTTTATGTTTTATGCTTACATACTCAGGTAAATTGTTCCCAAACCAAATTTATTGATACTCGAGAAATTGTTCTGGCCCATGGGGATATAGAATGCCCTTTGAACCTTATCATGGGAAAGATTTGGTGCCGGTATTAGTGGAAACCAGATTCAGTTTGTGACACCCCCACTATGTTACATGAATAAAATTGTGATTGAGTTCTTCCAAGCCTTGAAGGTTTGTGAAAAGGTATCTTGAGAAGAAGAAGTTGAGACATTTGAACGAAGGCATGGGAAGTGTGTAAGGAAGTGTTTTATTGCATGCTTGTATCCATACATGAAGGGATAGTGAGCTTGAAGGAAGTCAGTTCACATAACCCATCTGGTTTATGCAAAGGAGGGGGACAATGTATGCATGCATGAAATAGGTGGATTAACATGAATAATAGGTTCATGAAATAGATTGATTTTTCTATACCCGAAACATTTAAATAAAACCAAATCTGAGAAAATAAAAGATCTCCTAAAAATAAAGTGAAGAATATTTTAATAAAAAATAAATAAAATAATAAGAAGAATTTATATATATGATTAAGTTTCTTCATAACAAATTAATAATTCTTTATGAATGAAGTGATTTTAAATAAACCAAGTTGAGAATTCAAGAAGAAAGTGTCAACCACAAAGCATGAAAACAATTCTCATATAGAACCGAAGTTTTTTAAATAATATTAATTGTGATTTTGTTGAGATGAAAATTCATTATTTCAAAATCATGAAGGAATTTTGTGATTATAGAAAGAAGAAGGAGTAATAGTGCATTTTTTTATCACTAAAGAATAATGGGAGAAGAAGAAAATAAGAGAGTACAATGAAAATATGTTTTAATGGGAAGAATAAAAATATGATAGAGAATATTTTAGTTTGATGTTGTGAAGAAGGAAAGTTTCTTATCCATGGCTATTCAAGTAACAAGTGAAGAAGTAGAAAGAGAAAAATAAAGAAGCACTATGAAATCTATCAGAAGTCTTAGTAGGTGGAAGAATTTATTATTGTTATAAACCTTCAATAATATGGAGACTATATTTATAGGTAGTATAATGAACCATCCATGGGCTACAAAACAATCAATGTCAATTGGATATAGTGCAACATAAGTTAAAGGTTTTTCCCTGCTTGTTGTAACCATGTTTAAAGGATTTTTTTCTAATCTCTTGTGTGGTATTGGATTATTTACAAAATATTTCAAGGAATAATTTCTCTTTTTTAGAATTAAAACTTATAAAAATATCATGTGACATGTTAACCTACTTTTATATACTTGTATACGAAAAATAAAAGAGAATAATATAATCAAAATACAAATAGGACTAAGAGGTAAAAGAAATAAAATTTATAATTGGTTAAAAGGTTCCAAACACTAATTCACCCCCCCCCCATAAATGTTGAGTATATACTAAATTGGTCTTCTCAATGGGTATCAAATTCAAGTTTCACCTCTATTAGATTCTCTACATTGCAGTTATTATCTTTTGAATATTTGAGTTTATTTAATGTGTTAATAATGAAGTGTAGTTTTGGTGAAGATTCAGTTGTCACTGAGAAGAATTATATTTCTACCAAGAACATGATGAATATGGGAAATAAAGTGAAAATAAAGGTGAATAATAAGTCCTTCTTATCTAAAGAATATGAATTATTAGTATTTCTATGACTTTCCAATAATGAAGACATATCATGCATGGAAAGTAAAGAGTGGGTGGCTCAATTTTCCACCAAGGAGAAGGATAGTCTCTCTACCACAATTAAATAAAAAGATTCATGGTATCAATATGTATGTGTTAGTTATTTTCAAAACAATCCTAAAGATGATACAAGTACCAATAGGAGTGATAACATGTCAGTTGATTTTTCAATTGATGTATTAAAGGATATGATGTATGGTTGTCCTATATAATTAGTCTCTATTATTTGTGGGATATTTGAAATCATGTGGGAATAGATCACTCATCTTGAGGAGAATTCATAAGTAATTGGGAAGGATTTAAAATAAAAACTTCTGAAATTTATGAAGGACTATAAGAAATTTAGAACCTTTGGAGTATAAATAGTGATGATTGAAATAAGTTCCTCATAGTTTGAATACAAATGGATTATAAGAATTTACAATTGGAATAAAAATTCAAGAAGATAAAATAACTTGACTCTTTGTTACAAAACAAAGTTAATATATATTAAGAGTAATTTGGAAGTATGAAGAAGGTTTGTGAAGAAAAATTGATTATGATTAAATATCATAAAAACACCCTCGATATGAAATGTCTAGAATTTGAAGTTTGGTTGTACTTCACAAAAAATGAGATAGTTTCCACTTCTACTTAATTATCACTAGAATATTATAAGTTTAAAATACCTCCAACATGTGATAAGAAGATCATTACTTCATTAAATGATCTATTTCAAGCAGTTGTGAAGAAAGAGGCACCATTCATACCCTCTTGTAATAATTTTTTTAAAAAAATTATCATGAATAATGCAATTCAAAAAAAATTATATAGTTATGGATAAATAATGGTGATTATAATCCTACCACCCTAACTAGGGTCGATAGGAAAAAGAGTGTGGAATATGGTTCCCAAAAAAGCGCCCAAAAAGTTATGAAGAATACCCAAAAACTTCCTATATAATAAATAATAAGATCAATGTCAGTGGGTCAATGTTGGTGTTTTAATAGATTTGAGAACTGTGCATTAGATTATTGGTAAAATACTTTAAAGGAAAAAGTAAAAAGGAATCCCATGTCAAGGGAATAAATCCATAGATAAAGAAAAAACATTACAAGTTAAGAAAAATATATATACTTCAAACAGATTTGGAAAAGTTGAAAATATCTATGATGCACACAATGGTAGTGGTCACAAGAATTGTGTATGCACATCTCAACATGTATCAAATGATGATGAGAAAATAAGGACGCATAAGCTATCTAAGAAAGAAGAACAAACCTTGGAAATAATTCAGAAAAATTTTATAAACAAAAATTCTCCCAAGAAGGTGTCAAAGAAGAATAGTTATAAGACCTTGGATTAAAAATCCAATAACTTGAATAAATGTGATTCATTTAAAAGGAAAAATAATAAGGATGGCACTCAGAAGAATCCATGGGGAAGATAAAAACGTTCTTCCAATATTCCTAATGACATGTTAGTTATCCAGATAGATTATTTATAAATAATGTATAAAATGGAATATGTACAAGTAAAGTTTGATGAAAAAGGAAAAGAAAAGATTCCATATAAAGTTGAAGTTATGTGTGTAAGGTGCAACATGGTTGGACACGCTCCTAAAGGTTATTCAACAATAATTATATGATAAGAATAATTCTTTAAGAAGATGAAAGTTTCACAAGGTGATACAAGTGATTTAAAATCCCTTGAATAAATAAGGTTAACACACAAGTAAATTGAAGAAGTGATAATTTCCATGTAGCCTTAATTAGTATTGAAATTCAAATATGAAAGCATAAAGAATAGATAAAATGGGAAAAATTAGTTGAGAAAAATATTTCAACCATGATTTTCACATTAACAAGTAATAAAAATCCACATTATTCCCTTAATATTTTTTAAATTTTATTTCTACTTACAATGTAGGGAATTGATGGTGAAGCAAGTTATTAGGAGGATAACATGAGAAGTAGTGAGTACTCTCAATTATTAACAAGAAAATATGAAGAATCCATCATCCTTGAATGATTACTCAATTGGTATTCAACTAAAAATATGATATAGGATCATCTTTGATGAATTTTAAGACAATAATTTTATATTCTAGAAAAAAATTATAAATAATATACCATATTTGTTTGATCTTATATTTTGAATTCTGTGGAATAAGTATTGAATAAAACTATCCGTGGTGAAGTTTTGAAAGTTTTCAAATATAGATAGTCATAAGTTGAAGATCCATTATTGTGTATTCTCAAAATTAAAACATCATAAAATCCATTATTAAAGATATTAACCATTATGAAGATGTTTTGTAGTATTTCCCTTAAGGGCAAAACAAATGAAGAAAGCTGAATTTGCTGCCATAATCATTATTTAAATTGGTATCGAATATGGTTATTCTATAAATTTATTGAATATCATTTCATTAGTAAAGGTATGTTATTTATAATCTATCATCCTTGGTTATAAAAAATAAGAAACTTAATAAAAAGGGAGAGTAATTTAATTAATCGATGACATGAGAAAAGTGAAAGTATGGAAGTGATCCAAGGACTTTTATCCTACTTGTTATACTTGTATGTTTTGATTTTTTTTTTGAAATGATTGTAGGAGTTTTAGGTTATTATTACAAAAGTTTCATATCTCATTTTAGTATCTTCATCCTAGAATAAAATGTGTATAACCCTTGAAGACAAGTATATGAGTTCTCATTTCATGTGGTATCAAGAACAATTGGTAAGGGACTTCTTTGTTTTCTAAATCAAATATTCTTGTTTTCTACACCAATCATAGCTCACGTAGACATAGAGTGAAATAATGTATGGAACATTTCTTATGTATGGATTTATGCCATTTTTTCATGAAATTTGTATTTATTGTCAATAAGGGGAGAGAGAAATTTAAATGAAAGTTTGGAAAGGTAAATGGGATAGATTCATATATTTACATATTCATTTGGAAAGAACTTTAAAGGCATTTCCAATAAATACAAAGGGGGGATTGAAGAGAACACTTTGTGTATGAGTTGTATTTACTATCAATAGTTTTTATTGGTTTTTAATTATGTTCAATGAAATGAAAAGATTTCATTGATGTCAATATGTTGAAGAATTTATCAACAAAGAATTTATTGGAATTAAAGTATCCAATATATCCATACTTGATAACAAAGTTAATATATCTTGGATGAATTAATGGTGAATAAAGTACTCAAGTCTTAAGGAAGTTATTTTAAAGACATTGATTTTATAAGTATGATTATTTTTTCACTATTATTAATGTCTAGATCATGTTTCATTAAGTGTTTTTAAATTATTCATAGTTTAGAACAATGAAGAAGATGTGAAGAAATATTATTGGGGGATGAAGATCTATTTAGAATTGATATTCCAAAAGGAAAAAGAGGAATTAATTAAAATCATGAAAAATGATATTTTTCATGAAGAGGAAGAATAATTCCATGAAATATGAATATAATTTCATGATTAATGTATGAATATAATTTATGAGTAAGTTGGTTTGTAATTTAATGATTGTGAATTATTTGGCACTTATATTAAGATTTGGCTATCTCTTTTTATGAGAGTTTACCAAAACAATATGGCCAACCAAGGACCAAATCAACCACATATATGGGAACCTAAGGGTGAACCATATGGTAGGAAGTCTACCTATCTAGACCATAGTAGTAGGAGGATGTATATATCCCATTTAGAGCACATGGGTGAAGAGCTTTCACATGGAAAAAAGAGTGGATGCATATCACTGAGCGCACACATGGAATGTAGGAGGGTGCCTGGGTAGACTGTGAAAAGGTGTGTCATGGACCATTTAGGGAATGGGTGAATGTGTGTCCAAGTAGAAACCCTAATACCTTAGCTTTAAGTGCTGATGGAATGGATTTCCTTTTTAAATAGAGTACAACCGAAGCCAACTCCAATGTGGGAAAACGGCGACACGCATATTGTTCATCCATTTAAAAATATATAGATAGAATATCATATATCCAATTGATATCATCCATATTATTAAACCTATAACTTCTTTGTAGAGTTGTATGATGTATTTATTCATACTGAGAGCTTCCATTATTAGATCTGATCTCAATATTATTATATGATTGAAATCTTGAGAATAAGAAGATGGGTTTACATGCATGCAATCTTCATTTTGTATGCTTGTTTTCATTTAAAAAACACAATAGTGCTGAATGAAAATGAAGATATAGAAGACTATTCATGAATATGTTTTCATACATGAGTTTTAGCTTATAAAAATGAGGAGCATATGATAATAATCATGAATGTCAGTATCATGGAAGAAAGGCTTTATCTCAAAGACGCCACCTTTATTTGCATCACATAAGAAACCTATGTTTGAAGAATATATGAATATAAAGATCTTCATACATTAAAATATATGTTTTGAAACAACTAATTCATTGGTCTTCTAATGTGGTGCAAGGTTGTGTAACCTCACCTATAAATATTGAATCCCCAAGGACAAAAAATTTATCCATCATTCAAGTTCTTTATATGATATCTCTCATTTGTATAAAACATAGCATCCCTACTGTGTTATTTTACATGAAGAAGAAATGATTTTTGTGTTTCCCTGAGCTATGTGAAGAATAGGAGACCCACATACGCTATTATGTGAAGAAGAAGAAGAAGAACCATGGACATTCAACTTGTTTTAAAACATGCTCAAAGTGTTTTGAAAATAACAGTTCCTTGAGTCATTTCTTGAGTAATATACTCCCACTATGTTATGTGAAGAAAATTGTGATTGATTTTTTCCAAGACTTATAGATTTTTGTGAATTTATTTTTAGAATAAGAAACCAAGACACTTTCATGAAGTCATATGTAGTGTGTAAGGAAGTGTTATACTATGCACTTGTATCCTTACATTAAGGGGAAGTGTGCTTAAAGAAGGAATTTCACATGATCCATATGGTGTATGAGGAGGGAGACAATTAATTCATGCATGAAATAATTGTATGCACATGCATAGGGGGTTCATAAAACAAATTGAGTTTGATATACCCAAATGATTTAAAAAAAAACTAAATCTGAGAAAATACAAGACCTCCAAAAAAGGCAGTGAAGAAGAAGTTAATAAAATTACATGAAATAAGAAGAAGAATTTATATATGTTCTAAGGTTTATTCATAACACATACGTCAAGATTTATGCATTTATTGATTTTAAATAAACCAAGTTGAAAATTAAATAGGAAAGTTTCAACCAAAAATCATGAGATAAATTACCATATTGAGTTGATGTTTTTGAAAGAATATTAATTATGATGATGCTGAGTTGGACAATCATTATTTCAATATTTATGAAAGAAGTTTGTAATGACGTAAAGAATATGGAGAACCAGTTCAATATGTTTAGCACTATATAATAAAGTAAGAATAATAAAATAAGATAGTACTATTCATATCTTTTTTCATGAGAAGAAGAAAATTAATATAGAATAGTTTTCAGTTTTCTATTGTAAAGAAGGAAAGTTGCTTGCCCACTATTGTACAAGTAATAATTGAAGAATTATAAAGAGAAGAATAAATAATCACTATGAAATAAATCATAATTCTTAATATATGGAATATTTTTTAGTGTTACAAACCTTTAATAAGGTGGATACTTTATTTAGAGGTAGTATAAATAACTATCCAAGGTCTATAAAACAAACAATGTCAATTGACTATAATGAAATGTAAGTTAAAGGTTACTACCTACTTGTTGTGACAACATTTAATGATTTTTTTCTAAGTTGTTGTGTGGTATTGTATTATTTATAAACCATTCCAAGGACTATATATTGTTTTTGAGTAGTGAACCTTATAAAAATATAATTTTTCATCTTTACCTACTTTTATATACTTGCATACAATAAAGAAAATAGAATATGAGAATCAAGATCCTAATGGGTCTAAGAGGTATGAGGGATAAAAGTTATAATTAGTGGAAAAAAATCCCAACACTGATTCACCCCCCTCGTGTTGAGTATATCTTGAATTTGTACTCTCACTTGTTCTCATTTAATTTCCTACAAGTTAGTTTCAAATAAACAAGAATATTTGGAATAAGGAGGAACCTTCCTTAGAAGAAACATTTAGGATGACTATCTTCTCTCGGTATAAACTTCTTATTATTCTTTTTAGACTTATAATTATATGTTATTTCTTCTTTATGATCATCATTTACAAATTTTGTAATGAATTTATTCTCACCTATTGAGTATTCATATGAAGTTGTTATATTCTCTTCATTTTTTGAAATATCATTATTCCCTTGATTTTGAAACAACCTTTTCATGATTTCTTATTAGATAGGTAAGATGCTCATATAGTTTTTAGTACCATACTCATATTACTCACACATCTTAAATTTATTTGGAATCTTAAAACCATCATTTGTAGATACCTTATCCGGATATTTATTCTCATCTTTTGAGGTATGTTTCTTTCCTTTTTTCCTTTAGTGATATTATGTTCTTCCTCCATCTTTCTAGTCTTGGATATTTGATCTATCTAAATAACTAAGAACTATTTCTTTCCTTACTCAAATTTCTTGAGATTCTCACATGCCTCACTTGAAACTTTAGCATTTTTCACCTTCTAAACTTTCTTTTCTTCCTCATTTTACTTTCTTGACAAGTTTGTCCTTATCTGCTTATCATAGTTCCCCCTTGATTCATACATGTTTCCTAAAAAATACATATTATACCATCATGAGTAGGATTTGTGTCCAAATAATCCACAACAATGGTAGTGGACCCTAAATATTTACCATTTAGACTGATAGTAGTTTTACTTTGAATTTTATTATCGTTGTATCTTTACAAACTGTGGGCATCTTGGTTTAGGGTAAAATAATCTTGAATTATTTCACACTTTCTTAGAAAAATATGACCTGTCACTAATCTTATTGATCCATTATGATTCAATCTAATATTTTGAACCTGTATTTTTTTCATGGTAGATGTATATTTAGTTTTTTTGGGAATATAATCAACCTACCTCTATGGACCATTTTTTTATCATCTTGAGAAAATTCACCTTTAAACTCAACTACCTTGGTGAAGTCTTATCTCATATTCCTTAACTCTCTTTGTGTTACAAGACATGTTGATTGTGTCTTAGATAAATCTTCCTCTTTATTAGCTAATATTTTATCAATATATTTTACCATCTTATCATATTCATCCAACTTTAATCTATTCTTATTACTTTCCTCAACAAGTGTTGTTTCTTACTTTTTATACTCCTCCTTCCTGGCTATTTTTTCTTCATGATATTTCAACTTATTTTCTAGATAATCCACTTTCACTTTATATTCTCTAATCACATTAAGGTGTGTCATCTCCTTTTTTACATGATCATCATTCTAAAAATTTATCTCCTTAGTTTCTTTCTTCAACTTCTTTTTCTCCTTCTTGAGCTATGTAATTTTATAAAGAAATGCTTCAAAAAAATTAGAATCCAAACCAATTATATTTTATTTTGTCTGTCATCATCATTGCTTGATGAAACAATTTTATTTTTAACATGATCTAAGAAGTTAAGATAACAAATTCATTGATGTATAATGAATCATCCTCCTCTCTTCTACTCAAAAAATCATTTTTCTTGTTAGAAAACATTTTCTTATGTTTATTAAATTTCTATTTTTGATAATTAATATCTTATTCCTTTGAATCATAATAATCAATCTTATTATTTGGATAGTTACCTATAAAATAGCCATTATCACTATAATTCTATCACATAAAATATTGTTTATATTTTCCTTTCCAATTTCCATTTTTTATCTTTTAGAGAGGATATAAATAATTTAATTGAAGTCCTCTTTATCCTCATAAACATCTAAATCACTTGATTCTCCTTTTAGTTCTTGATCTATGAACTTCCCTTTAAAATAGAATCAAAATATATTTATTTTTTATCATTATTATTAAAGGCTATTATTTTTCTCATTTCATATGCTATGTGAACATTATGAAGCAGATCCAAGGATATATCCTCTTGATCTTCTAAAGCTGAAACCTTGGGGTAAAACCTATTTGGAAAGTTTCTCATTAGTTTCTTAATAATAGTATAATCTTATAGCTTCTAACCAAAACCGATGATATTTTTGAAATTTTCATTAAATCTTGCAAATTATTTATCAATACTTTTATCATTATCCATCTTGATATATTCAAAACTACTTCTCTAGATTTATAACTTATCCTCCTTGAATTTTACATATCCTTCATGAATTCTTCTCAACTTATCTCATATATCTTTAGCAGTTGGAAACCCTATAAATTTTGTATAAAACTTCTCAAATAGATCCATCTAAATAGAATTTTTATATTTTCCATCAACCTTCATACTTATCTTATTGGAAGTTTTCATAGAAATCGCATCAAAGGGAGGAAATCCCATTATATTTTCATCTATAACCTTGAGTATAAGATATAAAAGGTAGGGTAACATCTTATTCCTATAGATATGATAGTTCTTTCCATAAAATATGGGAATACCCTTGTTTTTAACTGAATTTATATTCTCTATCCTCAGTAGATAGTTGGATCTTTTAGAGGCAACACTCCCTTTGATATCAATTGAAGTTTCGAGATAAGTGTAAGGTCACTGAGAGGTGGAGGGGTGAATCAATGATCCCTTTATTTTATGAATTCCTATCCCAAAATTCAACCACCAAAAATTGTTAGAGTTATCAATCCACTCAAAGATATCTCGTGACCTCACCATATATGTAGTAAATATAAATATAGATCATCACACAATATTTAAAAGGTTTAGTCAATATGATATAATCCTTTCCATGCGGGTTATACCCCCCCCCCCCAACATGGATTATCCATTAAATAATTCTTTAGGATTATAAACACATAGTACATAACTAGTTATACCCCCCGATAATCATTCCTCCAGTTGATCCTGTTTATACCCCCAATGACTAACTATTTTTTCATAGTTTTTTATACCCCCAAATGTCCTAATTGTATCCACTTCCTTCTCAACCAATTATAAAACCCATACATGATCCTATTAATCAACTAGTCATACCCCCACCTATAAGCTATTATTTCTTTTTTTTATAGTTTGGGGCTGAAACCTCATATTTTAATTAAAACTAAGGACCTCTTTTTTTGGGTAGAGGAGACTCATTACATGGATCGTATGCCTAGTGGACATGATAAACCACATTTTGATAATCCTTAATTATTTGGTATTTTATTCATCTATTACTTCTCTATCTGGTGGGTTTTTATCCAAGACTCTTTCATTTAATTCACCTCTTCTTCAACCAAGTGGAATCTTGGTCATGACCTCACACTATGATCACATAAAAACTTCACCAATTTCACTTTATAAAAGTAGAAACTAATCTAAATGATTTATCCTACTTTTATAGGCATACTTCCTTCACAAATCAAGGAATAAGTACAGGCTCCAAATTTTAACTTCCCACTATTGACTCCCACTAAATGATCATCAGAGAATTCACAAAGGAAGAAATACTTGAATATGGGTATTATTTTCCCCACAAAGAAAAGGAATAAAATATGGCCAAAATCATGCATATTGCATGAACCTCTAGGAGACACGTGATCGCATAACCTGTGGAATATCACATGGATCCCCCTCGAAAATTCCTTCTGATCTTGTGAAGTCATCCTTAATACTCACTGGACATGCAACAGCAGCCGTACAAGCACCCCATGTCACGTGAATTGTCAGCTGGTGGATTCCTGAAAAACCATCCAAAAATCCTTGGAAAATAAGAAGAAAATATTCAAAAGGTGGGAGACTATTTTGGTCATAAATATCACGTGAATCATCACCTATAGGTAGATTGATTATCTTTGACAACACTCATAAAACATCATGAGATCCCAAGACTTTGTAAAATAAACAAAGGAACACTAGTGCAGAAAACGTTTTTTACGTCGGTTATTTTTAATTTTTTTACGTCGGTTTCTAGCCGACGTTAATACGTGCGACGTTATAAATAAGGTTTTTGACGTCGATTATTTAAAAACCGACGTCAAAAAGCATAAAATCGCGATGTTTATCACGTCGGTTATTTTAGAACCGACGTGATAAAGGGCCTGGAGAATGGTTTATCACGTCGGTTATTTTAGAACTGACGTGATAAAAGGCCTGGAGAATGGTTTATCACGTCGGTTATCGAAGAACCGACGTGATAAACGGCCTGGACAATGGTTTATCACGTCCGTTCATAAACAATCGACGTGATAAACAGGGGGTGAGGGGGTTTATCACGTCCGTTCTATAAGAACCGACGTGATAAACCGGGCTGAGCGTGGTTTATCACGTCGGTTCATATAAAACCGACGTGAAAAACCGGGGGAGGGGGGTTTATCACGTCGGTTAGTCAATAACCGACGTGATAAACCCTTGTCCAGGCCGTTTAGCATGTCCGTTATTCAATAACCGACGTGCTAAACCATTCTCCAGGCCCTTTATCACGTCGGTTATTAAATAACCGACGTGATAAACCATTCTCCAGGCCTTTTATCATGTCGGTTATTAAATAACCGACGTGATAAACCATTTTACAGGCCTTTTATCACGTCGGTTATTAAATAACCGACGTGATAAACTATTTTCCAGGCATTTTATAACGTCGGTTATTAAATAACCGACGTGATAAACTATTTTCCAGGCATTTTATCACGTCGGTTATTAAATAACCGACGTGATAAACCCAATTTTTTTTTAAACAGAATGCAGTGATCTTCTCTCCACCAGAATCAACCAGAAAATAAATCAAGAAATCATACCACAAAAACAGAAGTACATCAAAAATAAGCATGTAAATAGATAACATATAAAACTTACCCACTAGACAGCATCCACCCTCATTTATACCCCATGGACAGCCCTCCCCCACCCCGTTGGAGCCCTCACCCTCATGTATACCCCCTAGACAGCCCTCCCCCACCCCATTGGAGCTCCCACCCTCATGTATACCCCTTGGACAACCCTCCCCCACCCCATTGGAGCCCCCACCACACTCTTGGACTGCCCCCCGACCCCCGGACACCCCCAAACACCCCTCGACAACCCCCCACCCGCCTGAACAGCACCTCCTCACCCCCTCACCCCACTTGACATCCCCCACCACACCCCTGGACAACCCCCCCACCCCTGGACAGCACTCCCACACCCCTGGACCGGCTTCCCACACCCCTGGACATCCCTGCCACCCCCCAAGACTGTCCCCCCACCCCACCGGACAGCCCTCCCAGACCGCTGGACACCCCCAACCCCACTGAACACACCCCCACACCCTGGGAACCCCTCCCCCACAGACCCAAATCCATACTAGAAGAACCATCAAAAGTAGACCAAAACAAGAAGTAGAGCAAAATTAAACATTCACTTATATAACATTCAAAACTTACACTGTCAACTTCAAAAAAAAACTAAATCAAACCTAAATAACTACCAAATAGACAATTAAAACGACAATATTTAAAATTACATTTTACATTACAAACAACTAAAATTCAATCAAACCTGTAAAATAATTTGACCACTCCACTTGTACGCATTTGATGTCTTTAGCAGTATAGGGTTGAGGGTCATCAAAAAGCTACAAATGAAAAAGAAGATAGTTAATGTGTATAATGAATAAATCAAATTGAAATATGATGGCAAAGTTTAAGAGGAAATCGTACCAGGTCAAAATTCACAACTGTCCCAGTTGTTATTATTTCATACATAAATCTTAACATATAATATCCGCATTCGATGAGGCCTTGTTGTTCATGACAATTCTGTTTTGAATGAGTGTAAATTCAATATATTATTTTTATGTAATAAATCAAAAAATACAAATTATAAATGGAAATTTACCTTCGCCTTTACATATTTGATCTTTGCATTTCTTTTCTTTGTGTTTTTTCGAAAGTAGGCCCATGCACTGTTAGAAAATAATACGATTGGGGTAAATTTAAAATTTATTATAATATATAAAACTATTGAGAAATTGAAACTTACTTTTCCAATATATTCTTAAAACTTTCCCGCACATCACCATGAACAGAGCATATCCAATAAAGAGCTTTCTCCCTTGGGAAAAAAATCCCTAACATCCAATGATTACTGATAAAAGGAAATTTAATGTTAGTGGTTTTTTATGTTAAAAGATAATTAACTATTTGAGAGAAATGTGTTTAATACCTCTCACAAAAAGGCATCATCCAACATTGTTGGATTATATTCTTTTCAAATCTTTCAGCAATATAAACCATTCTTTGTTCCTCAGTCAATGCACATGCTTCAGGGGAAATCAATTGCGGGTCCATGAATCCATATACTTCTGTCAGTTCATTCCTCTCACAAATTTTATAAAGATACCTAATACAAAACATATATAAGTATACATTTTTAATAAATATAACGCAGGGAAAAGGTGTTAAGACTTACATGGAAAAAATTTGCACCACGTTGATGCCCAACTTATCTCCAGTAACAAGCTCCATGATATCATATTTTGTAATACCCACACTTATTTCACGTCCACAAACATGAGATTCCATTTGAAACTCATAAAAACCCAACAACAAATGTGAATATCTTGACAATCTGTCAAGACCACTGGAATCTGTATCTGATGTCATAGTTTGTTGTCTTTGTTGTTGTCTATACAGTATTTCTTTACCTTTGAAGTATTCCTGTGAAAAAAAAATTGAGAATTATAGTAGTTTTCAAATGATAAAACAACTTTAATAAAAAAATAAAATAAAAGATATAACATTCATACCTCTATGGTAATGAGTCGAAGAAGTCTGGATGGCTAAACTAAAAAATGGCCGATACTCTGTCCAACTGTCGCCACCTCATCTGTAGGTATTGGTACCCTAGCTGATCTATCTATAATATCCTGTACAGTGACCCTCTGATTCTCTACCTCTAATTGTTGATGATTAACTGTATCTCCTATACAATATACCAACCTGTATGCTACTATATGATGTTGAGAATCATAAACATACAACTCGCAATATGTAGGAAGCTGCGGCGGAGGCGTAGGATAAAAAATGGGGTCCTCAGGCTGAGGTGGGGGAGTGGGAGCTACTGGCGGAGGTGGAGGATAAATAATGGGGTCTGCAGGGGGAGGTGGAGGAGTGGGAGCTGCAGTCTGAAATTGTCTTTGCATTTCTGCAAACATAGACTGCACTGAATCTCTAATCTTGTCTTCCATCGTCGCATTAATATTTTGAACTTCAGCCTCCAAGGATTCTATTTTTTTTATAAACCCCCTCAATGTTAGAAGTTGAAGAACGTGGAAACACTTTTCGTAATAGGAGCATGTGAATGTTCATCCCCAGAGGTATGACCAGCAATATGCTCCTCCCCAGAATCATGTGGTTGATCATCTGAATGATCTGTCATTATCCTTCAAATCAAAAAAACAAACGTCAGTTCACAAATATACAAATTCAAATATTTTAATACTATTGTAATCAGAAAATAGAAAAGTGTACTAGGTTACATAATAGTAAACATTGGTAATATGGTAATCATGTTAAACAATGGTAAAGATGGAAAAGATGGTCAAGATGGTCAAGATGGTCAAGATGGTAAAAAATGGAAAAAATGGTAAACCTGGTAAATATTGAAAACATGGTAAAGTAATTGTCAGTGAACAAATATACAAATTCAAATATTTTAATACTACTGTAATCAGAAAATAGAAAAGTGTACTAAGTTACATAATAGTAAACATTGGTAATATGGTAAGCATGTTAAACAATGGGAAAGATGGCAAAGATGGTCAAGATGGTCAAGATGGTAAAAATGGTAAAAATGGTAAACCTGGTAAACATTGTAAACATGGTAAAGTAATTGTCAGTGAACAAAAATAAGCATTTTAAAATTCATGTAATGGTTATAAACTGTTGGGTCGTAGAGGATGGAAAGAGGGGGGGTGAATTGCCTTTTCAAAAAAATAATTAACAATTTAAAACAATTATCAAAGCCCAACAGCTAGTTTGACTGGGCACACCGGCGGGCCGGTGGTGTCTCACCAGCTGGCTGGTGGTCCACCGGCTGGCCAGTGCTGAGCTCCCGGCTGGCCGGTGGTCCAGACAGAGCAGGATTTCTGTCTGGGTTCCACCGGCTGGCTGGTGGTCATCCACTGGTTGGTCGGTGTCACCAGGCAGTGGGCAAGCCTACTGCCTGGGTCCTCCGGCTGGCCGGTGGGCAAGAACCGGTTGGCCGGTGCCCATACCGGCTGGTCGGTGCTCTAACACCGGCTGACCGGTGGCTCTGGCAGAAATCAATTCTTCTGCCAGAGACCACCGGCTGGCCGGTGGGAATCCACCGGTTGGCCGGTGGACTCAGAGAGTCCACTATCAGCCTTCTTGGGCCAACTCCTGGGCAACCTTTTTCCTAGCATCAAAACACTTGAAAACAAGTTAGAACACGATGAGAGTGATTGTGATCATTAAAATCCAAGAGAGAGGGGTACAACAATAAACATGATAAATTAAACTAAACAAACTTAAAACAAACAATAACATATACTTATTTTATTTTAAAACATGTTTTAATAAATAAAAAACTTACAATATCTAACATTTATGGAAAAAATAAATGTAAACAAGAAATAAACATATGTTACCTGTAATTTTAGGAATGTACAGATGGATTTTTTTCCCAAATTCCTTCATCGTGATCGTTCCTTATGGCACAAACTATGTCTTCAACATGATCGTCATTATGTTCTGTTAATATTTCCATTGAAGTAGGGATCTCACATAAATCAGCATATTCATCAAGTTCATCCTCACCAACATATTGTTTTTTCCCTTGTAAAACAACAGCCCACTGCATATCTGATTGATCTACTACATAAAAAATTTGTTTTTCATGTGTTTCCATTATAAAAGAATCAGCTGTGTCTTCCAATCTATTTAGATTAACAAGTGTCATTCCAAATTCATCGTGTCTGACACTGTTGTTACCGTTAAACCATTTACAGTTAAAAACGGGAACTTTAATTTTAAAGTAATCAACCTCCCATATGTCTTCAATCACTCCATAATATGCATTTGATGCAGAAATTGGGTTTTTGTCCTTAGCACTCGAAAAATGCATTGCTTCTGTAAACACCAATACACCACTATTCTGAACTGCACTTCTGTTGTCCTGAGCTTTTGTATGAAATGTATAACCATTAATGTCATAACCAGACCATGTTATCACATTTAAACATGGACCACCCACTATCCATTTTAATGTCTCTGATACATCTGATCTACCAAGCAAAGTCTTTTTAATCCATGACAAAAAAGTTTTGTTGTGCTCATTCAAAATCCACATTTCTTTCTTCTTTGGATGACATTGTTTCAACTCATTAATATGCAATGTGATATATGGTTGAGCATCAGCTATGTTCTTCAAGATGTATGATTCTAACTTCTTCATCTGTTCAGCTGACAATGATTTGACTTTCAAGTCGTGAATCCCCTTTCCCTCATTATTAACTCGTTCATGGTGAGATGGAGGCAAACCTATGTGTTGCGCCACAGCCAAGTAGCTCGTACAAAACTCTGTTAACTCCTCAGAAATATACTTTTCAATAATGGAGGATTCAGGTCGATATAGATTTTTAACATACCCCTTTAATATTTTCATATACCTTTCAAAAGGATACATCCAACGAAGATATACAGGTCCACAAAGCTTTATTTCTCGAACCATATGAATCATTAAATGCACCATTATATCAAAAAAAGTTGGAGTAAAATACATTTCCAATTGACAAAGTATTAAAATTGCATCCTTTTCCAAAATGTTCAAAGAATTCACATCAATCGCCTTGTTACAAATTAAATTGAAAAAATAACACAACTTCATTATAGTCTTTCTGACACGAATGGGCAATATTCCACGCAATGCAACTGGTAGAATTTGTTGCATCATGACGTGACAATCATGTGATTTCATACCTATCAACTTCAAGTCCTTCAATGAGACAAAATTTTTTACATTAGAAGAATAACCTTGAGGCACTTTGGTATCATGAAGACACTAACAGAAGCTAATTTTCTCCCTCTTCGATAATGTATGACAAGCCGGGGGAAGAAATGTTCGTCTTCCTTTAGGAGTGGGAGCTAACTCCAAACGTATTCCCATTGATAGTAAGTCTAATCTTGCATTCAACCCATCTTTAGTCTTTCCTTTAATATCTAACAATGTTCCAATCAAAGAATCACAGATATTCTTCTCCACGTGCATGACATCAATATTATGTTTAACTTCATGATACCTCCAATATGGTAGCTCAAAAAATATTGACCTTTTCTTCCAAATATGTCTATCATTACCAGATTTCTGTGTCTTTCCCAATGTCACGTCAAGGTTTTTCACCCTCTCAAAATACAGATCATGGGATAAAGGTTTTGGAGCAGTATCAAATTCTTGTGAGCCATTAAATGCCTTTTTAGTCTTTTATAAGGGTGTTCCATAGGCAAAAACTTTCGATGACCCATGTACACTGTTTTCCTCCCATGATGCAATTGACAATAGGACGTCTGTTGTTCGCAAATTGGACATGCTTTATGCCCTTTAACACTGTATCCAGACAAATTTCCATACGCTGGGAAGTCATTTATAGTGAATAGAAGCACTGCATGTAGTTGAAAATATTCCATTTTATAAGAATCATACACCCTAATACCATCAGCCCATAACAGTTTCAAATCATCAATCAACGGTGACAAGTAAACATCAATATCATTACCGGGTTTCTTTGGACCAGAGATCATTGTACTCAACATGACATATTTGCGCTTTATACAAACTTCAGGAGAGAGGTTGTAAATTACCAATAAAATAGGCCATGAACTATGTGTGCTACTGAGTGTTCGGTATGGATTCATTCCATCTGTGCACAACCCTAGTCTGAGATTTCTTATTTCATTTCCAAATGTAGAATATTGTGCATCAATTTTCTTCCATTGTGGACAATCAGCTGGATGACGTATTTTTCCATCACATACCCGCTCTTCAGCATGCCATCTTAACCTTTTTGCATCATGTGAATTAGCAAATAAACGTTTGAAACGATTAATTATAGGAAGATACCAAAATACCTTTGAAGGGAGCTTTGTAATCTCTACATCACCCTGTGATTTTTCTTTCACCTTATACCGTGATGTCCCACATTTTGGACACTCTGACAGAAATTCATATTCCTTCCTATATATAATGCAGTCATTCGGACAGGCATGTATTTTCTTGTATCCCAATCCCATCGGGCATAATATTTTCTTGGCTTTGTAATGTGAATCTGGAAGATCGTTATCTTTTGGAAGAATGTCTTTCATCAATTGTAGCAGCTCTGTAAAACTTTTGTCACTCCATCCATGCTTCGCCTTTAGTTTAATCAATCTTAACACCGCCGACAGAACCGTAAAATCTGTACAACTGGGATATAATGGTTTTTCAGCATCACCATATAGACGTGCAACTGTCGGTTCTATCTCAATTTGTTCTGCTACAATATCGCGAATCATTTCTTCAATTCCATCGGAGTTACCATCTTGCGAATCATCATCATCAGTGACATTCCGTCCAGTTTCACCATGCCAAATCCAAGGGCTGTAACTCAGATTAAAACCATGACATATTAGATGATCTTTTATCTCTCTACTTTTCAACTTCTTCATATTCAAACATTTCAGGCATGGACAGAAAAAAATGTCACTACTTGGAACATTTCGTTTTTCAAATTCCAAAAAGGCATCAACACCTTCCTCAAATTCATTGCTCATTCGATGTGCTGTAATCCAACTTCGACTCATTATTACCTATAACAAATATCAACAAAAAATATATATTTTTAAGATAAGACAAAACATGTTTATATGAAAAAAATCATAATTTGAATGTAAAAAAATTTAAAATATAAAACAAATCTTGAAAGTAGTAGTAGTTTTCATAAGTACCCAACACCAAATAGCTATACATCGTAAGTGTCATGTTAAAAATATGAATATAGACCATTTGTTTTATGTTTAATAATATTGTCATATTATCTTATCATTCTGATTATATATTAGAATTACTATATCCTTTTGATCCGATATATAATCTAAGGACATTAATATTTCTTTAGAAAAAGTAATGTTAATATCATGGTAATGTAAAAAAAATTATATGTCGAACTATATATATGTAATACCAATAAAAAAATACATATGTGTTTGGCCTGGGTTTCACACATAAAACAACTCATCTCACAGATTAAATTTTTGAATCATCCTACATAATACTTATTTTTATAACTTAGGGAATGAAAATAATAAAAGTTTTGATTTATGATACTCATTATGGGTAAACATGATATATATAAATATAATATCTAATCTCATAAAAAGATATCCATGGGGGTATAAGAGCATACACAAAGCACATGATCAAAAAGATAAGTGAAACAGTTCTATATAATCATAGATCATAAAACCTGAGTCCAAGTATAACAATTTTAGCATAACATAAGACATGATTTATATGATAGTGGGAACATGATTTAAAAAACCTTATTCACAAGATCACAACATTGGTATGTGGAATAACATAAGAGTGTGGCACAAACATAATCATATAAGTCATAACATATGTCAAGGGAAAACATAGTTTCATTCACCTCATATTGGGATATGTTAATCAGCTTTCCTATAATTTATTATAATATTTCTTACCAGGCACATCACATAACACATTGTACATGGTATAACCATCTGTATCCCATATTGATCTATGATATATAATGCATTGTCGAATTCATTAGAAGGATATTATGGACCCAAATGTCACATAATGACTAACCATATATATGGGTGAATCGTGATCATCAAATCATTTATAACACTTTCGTAGATCAATTAACTAGAAAAAATGAAATGGGGGTCATAATTGTTTTTACAAAACATAATAATTATTAATACATAAAAATGTGTTTGGATGGTAAGATAAGATAATATACCTAATTCAATCTAATTATCATTAAATTATTTCTACCTAGATAGAAAAGACCTTTATAAAAAATATAATTTAACTTGAGAATGAAAAGAAAGTACCCTTTACCTTTTTTATAATGAAAAATCTGAAAAGGATGATAATAATATTTAGGTATTATAATTTTTTTATGAATTATTAATAATAAAATAAATCACCTCACTTGGTTTTGTTGAAAATCGGACATACCATCGTATTCAAGAAATCAGATACACTTTGCATGAAAAGGTCCATCATTTTTAGGAGATGACTGAAAGAAGAAATGTATTATCAGACTCACCATGAGTCCAGAATGAAATATTTGATTGTAATAGGTATGAATTGATATTTTTATGAATGCAGATGAAAATAGATGATGGTTTTCTGATCTAGGAGTTCTAAAAATCATAATTTTTTGAAAAAATATTATGATGTAAGAATGTTGAATGAAATTTTAAGGATAGGTATTACCGATTGTACTTGGTCCAATTTCATTCATGAAAATAATTTTCTGGACAATCATATTGAAAATATGATTTTAAGAAAATAAGTACTACCAATCTTCATCCAGAAAGACACATTCCAGCTAAGTAGGAAATAATAATGTTGCTGAAAGAATGGAACGTTACAGTACCACCCATTATTTTTCAGATTTTGCTGAAGCTAATCCATAATGTTTTAATAACCATTTGCGAGTTGAATGTTGCGAGTTGAATGAACATAATAACCATTTGCAATAAAAAAAATTCCACGAGATTCAAAAACGAACGAAAAGCACATCAAGAATCGAAACAAAAACGAACAAAATAAATTCGTGGAAGGCTTACTTGAATGTCGCGAGTTGAGATGATAGATCCGAGAGCAGTGAAGAAGATAAACAATGAAGCCAAAATGAGTGTAATGCAGGTGATCGACGAGCCGATTAGGGTTTACCGTGCGAGAGAGAGACGAGCCGGCGACTGTCAATCGAAAAAATCGTAAATGACAGAACACGGGCTTTAATTTTTTTAAATGATTTATAACGTCGGTTATTATATAACCGACGTTATAAAGTATTTTTTAGCTTTTTTACGTTGGTTATCTTAAAACCGACGTAAAAAGGCTCCCGCGCTTTGGTTTTTTACGTCGGTTATCAAATAATCGACGTAAAAAACCAAAGCCCCCGGGGGTTTTTTACGTCGGTTATAAAATAACCGACGTAAAACACACCGCGCTTTGGTTTTTTACGTCGGTTATTTGATAACCGACGTAAAAAACGCGTCGATATTGGGTTTTTTACGTCGGTTACAAAATAACCGATGTAAAAAAAACCCCCGCGCATTGGTTTTTTATGTCGGTTATTTGATAACCGACGTAAAAACCCAACAGGCGCGATTTGTAACGTCAGTTATTAAAATAACCGACGTGAAAAATCTACTCGCCGCATTGTTACGTCGGTTATATATAACCGACGTAAAAAATGGTGACGTAAAAAACGATTTATGCACTATTGGAATTGAAGAGGGGAAATGTGGGAGCCTCTAGTGATCATAAAAATCATGAAATGCACCCCAAGTGGTTCGTAAGACACTATAAACCCATGGTGACATGTTTCCTCACCATGTTAGAGCATGTTGGCATGCCACCCTCAACATGTGAAAGGCCTCATACATGTCCAGACGGTCTTGTGTTCCCCCTTTGGCTTCAAAAATAAGAAGAAGGTTTTTCCCATGATAAATGCTCATGCATTACCATAATACCTTTTCTTGGTCACATGACACATCACCAATGGAGAGAATTATTTTTTCTTTAAAACACTCAAGAAATCTAGCAAAACCCTAGACCCTTGTAAAATAAATAAGAAAAAAAAATAAGGAAAAAATAGGGAGCCTATTGTGGTCGTAAAACTCATACGATACACCGGCATGATCTCGTAAGGCCCCTTGAAAAATCCATCATTATCTTGAAAATGGTCCCAAACAAGTTGCTTAATGTCACATGAAGGCCTTTCGACAGGCGCCCTGATCTTGCAAAGGCCCTTAGAAATGTCAGAATCACAATATGAAAGTCACTTGGCATGTATGCATGATTGAAAAAGACCCCATTAATTGGATATAATAAAATAATTGTGGAATCTATGGAATGGTCTCACTATCACTAAAAATCAAGTGATTCCACTAGAATAACCTACAGTAGGACCTTATGAAGATGCATGGTGAAAAATCCATCCACTGACTCTGACCTGTATTTTCAAAACACGTGCTGCACAAAGAGGTGAATAATCGGGGTGGTGAGGATTATAAATCCCACACCCCATCATGAAAAATGTATCCTTACATGAATCTCGAGACATAGATGGAATTTTCCTTAGAACCTCACACCAGTGCACCCAAGCATCAGAGAAGATTTATCATAGCGGTTGATCTCACGACTGAGAAAGTTTTACATCATGTAAGATCCATGGAAAAATCAGAGCGATCATGTATCATGTGTATACACTTTTCATGATCTCTCATAGATCATGTGGATGACTTATGATGGGTTAGAGGAAGGACATCCCACATATTTTATAAAACACAAGAGACTTAAAACAAGATAACACTGAACAAATATAAGGCATATGTAATATAAGGATGGAACAAAGACTAAAAGATAGGATACTTTTGATAAGAAAATATATGTTAATCCTCATATGCTTTGCATGAACCACATGGGTCATGAAACAGCACCAGGACACATCTCCCAAGTCATGTGACGCTCCTTTGGTATACTATTTTGATCATGTGATGATGTCCCTTAGACATGTCAAAGCAAGTTACATGCCCCCCCCCCCGGGCATGCCACCCAAATCTCATAAAACCCTTTGGGATTTCCATTCAGGCCTTGAAATTTCTTCTATACATGTCACCCATATCATATGGTGACATCAGTACGTATCAGCTAAGTCTCATGATAGCACCAGAGCATGTCAGCTGGCTCTTGCAACATCCCCCATACATGTCAGCTGGATTTCACGATGACACCAAGACAAGTAATCCATGACATACGGCACCCTCCGAGACATGTCACACTGACTCTCACGAAACCCTTCAAGCGTTTCATCTAGATTTTATGATGAAACCATTTAAATTTAGCTAGATCATGCAATTCCCTCTAAGCATGTCATCCGGATCTTGTGATGGATTCCAAAACAAGCCAGTTAGGTCTTGTGATGTCCTCCAGACAAGTCATCCTTGATCATATGAAAACCTTCATACATTCCATCTAGGTTATGTGATATCCCTTAGACAAGTCAACTGGATTATGAAATTGTATTTGGACATTTCAGGAATACATACTCCAACATTTCAAGAAAAAAATCAAGGCATGTCGAGAAGACAATCAATGCATGATAGGAAGACAAGTAGTCCAGGTCAATCAAGCACCCTAGGACTTGATAATCTTGTTGAACCTCCCCAAAGAGAAACATTGGTGTGTAATCTCCGACTAAACAAACTACAGGAACTCTGATTACTTCCATAACTAGGATATGTAGAATGCCTTATTAAGGTTCTAGCTCTATAATAAACATCCAAAGGGAAGTACCAGTGTGTAAGTCCTTCATTCTCAAGTAGTGAGACTGATTTTTTATCATCCCTTATTTCCTACACTGAGCATAGATCACATAGGCTTAGGGGGTTGAAATGATCATTTCATTCATATAGGGAAACCTTAGTGTATAATCCTCAATTAGAGGCATAATATGTTATTCCCTCCAATATAAGGGTTGCCTCAGTGTGTAAGTACTAACTCATTGAACTATGAGGACTCTAATTCCTACCATAACCATGGTATGTTGGACACCTTCCTAAGGCCTAATCCTAAACTCAAATGGAAATCCACTCTGGTGTAAGTCCTGCCATGTCTCTGACATTCCAACTATCAGGACCCAATATCTCCCATGGGTTGATAATATTTCCTCATCCAACAACGGATTGATAACTCATTGGACTACAAGCACTTTGATTCCTTCCATAACCAATATATGTAGGATGCCTTCCTAAGGCTTGAACTTGAACTCAAATGGTCACCCACTTCGATATAAGTCCCCTTATATCTCTAACACTTCAAACATCAGGACCCAATCATACCCATGGGATGATCATTCCACCTCATCCATCAGCATACTGAGAAGCCAACTAAACTATGAGAACTATGATTCCTTCTATAATCAGGATATGTAGGATGTATTTCCAAGGACCGAGCTCAAATATACACTTAACTAAATTTAATTCCACCCATTCCTCTAAACACTTCAACCATCAGGATCCAATCATTCCCATGGGGTGATTATTCCACCTCATCCAGTAGTGGACTGAGAAGCTAACTAAAATATGATAACTCTGATTTCTGTTATAATCAGGATACATGGGATGCCTTTTTAAAGCTTGAGATGCATAAAAAACATACCAAGGTCTATCCCATTACATAATTCCTACATCCATATGTGATGAGGATAATTACTTTCTATCCCTTATTTATCACACTGAGAATATATCACGTGGGATTAATGAATTTCAATGGTCATATCATTCACATCATGAGTCTCCACCAGCTAGGGAAACCTCAGTGTGCAAGCCCCAATGATTGGAATGATATGATTACCTCCATATAAGAGAATCTATCATGGGTCCAGTACTAAGGGCATGAATAAACTATGATAACTCTGATTCCTTCCATAATCATGTTACTTAGGATGAATCTTCAAGAATAGAGCTTGAATACCAAGTGCCCACATATATTTCTTTTTCGTATGATGTTAAATTTCATGGGTTTAACAAACTATGTGGGTTTCGATTATTGATATAAAATAGGATATGTAGGCCACCTCATAGTGGCTCAATCCCATCTTTGAGATATTAATCACCTCCCTAGATAACAATAAACTCTAGAGTGCCTGGTTATATAGCTTCAACATATAAGTATCTACCTACCAAAGGGAAATGGATGAAGACCCTTGGATACATACATATGGATTCACTAATGAGATCTCCTTATTTTTCACATAAAAGGGTTTAACCTATGATCATTCTATTAAGGTAACTAGTCCCATACCTAGATTAGTTATAGATTCTAAAACATATATTAAATCTATAAGAGAGTCCCAAAGTAGGAAAAAAATCCCCCCAACCAAAGGGTGTGATGAGCCTGACCTCCCATTATCTCGAACAATGTGTGTTATTAAGAGTCATTAGGTCTGAAACCATAACCAACCGCCAGCCTTTGGAAAGAAATTCCATACCCAGTTATGGATGTGGGAACCATTGGGAGTTTTTGTGAAGGTTAATAGATGGTGATCCCTATATAGATAATTGTTCACAATATTTGACCCCCCGCAATAAGACCACTAGAAAAATGATACTCACATCTCTACATTGAAATAGAAATGGTGGACTCGACATGAATCATGGTATATCCTTCACAACATAAAAAAGGATAGACTGCCCAATTCTCATCAAACTATTTTGTTCGACCAATGAGGGTGCCCAGTCATCATATTTCCAAGGAAATATTAATGGTGAACTTGACCTTAAATCATTTAATTGTGGCATCTCTTTCACAAGATAAAAAATAGACTGTCCAGTTCTTTTCCAACCATTTTTTTCTCGCCACATGGGTGATCACCATAAACATTCATCTTTATAAAGAAACAAAAATGGTGAACCTGATGTGAATATCTAAAATAAAAAAAATGATTTTCTAATCATGCATTGGTAAATTATTCATTTCATAATGCATGCAAACAAAAAACAATGAGCCCAATGTGAAAACCCTCAAATAGAAGGATGGTCAGTTTTCCATGTGTCATGCCACTTTTTTGGAATATCAAACAAAGATGATAATCCTAAAATAAATATTACATATGATCCTATTTAACTGGGGTTCCCATGAAATAAGTACATCCTTTCTCTGACAATTCTATGAAACGGAATGGTTAGATCAAGAATAAAAGTAAAATTGTGTTAACCATGCATATCTGATTGAGAAAACATCATGCCTATGATATTACACTAATTGATGACCTTGTTCCATGTTGTATGAATGACTATAGATACTTATATCATCAACAGTATCCCAATTTGAGATAATTTCTTTACCTGGTGACCATTATAGCAAATCAGCTATTCCTACAACCCATGTGGATTGTAAAATGATATCACCTATCTAAAAGCTTAAATGTTAGGTGGTAAACCTAATGGTATAGGAATACCATAGATGTGGTACAATACTGACTCTTGAATCTACCCACGAGGGTCTCTAATTACTGAAACTGATGAGTCTACGTCATCCAAGGAATGTTGCAGCTAAGCCAGTGTCCCTCGTTTCCACATCCAACTGCTTCAGAATCTTATCCCTAGAGTGAAACAATCACCACCTTCAATATCTAATTAAGGTGGACCAGGGAGTCAAATAAGAATCCCTTCCATTTTAGGATTTTCTGATGAGGAATCATATAAACCACTATCGCCAACACCATCCCACTAGTACCCATCAGTTTCCTGCTGAGGGTACCACCCGACACACTGCCACCTCTGATACTCATGCATGGGAAACAAGGGAGATACATTGGGTGAATAAGGATTTGGATAATCATGATTATGATCATATCACCAATCCCAATGATGATATATTTCGGTATATTTTGGTCGTGACCAGCGAGTAGGCTCATATCCCTTCTTACTCAGATAAAACCTGTGGGTATATTCCTACAGCAGGCATGGGGGAGGTTCATATCCCTACCCCTATGCATGAAGCCCATCAGCATATTATGGTGGTACAAGGAATAAAAAAGTGGGCTCATATCCCTAATTTAATCAAATATATCTTCCATTATATAGTGGAGATAGAAAATTTGCAGTCTTATATCCCTATGCAGACTTTGCTAAAATGAAATTACATCCTAGAAATAGTGGAAGAACTCTACTGGCATATTCTGACACTGGTACAAATATAAAGATAGACACATATTTTTATCCCTACATCCAAGGAAGCTCAAAACTCTAGTCATTATGAACAAGTGGTTACTCTGGAGCAAGTGGACATTCTTTCTCCCATCCAAGATGATTATTGGAATATTCTGATAAAGGATGATGTGTTGTACTAGTCTCATATTCCCATTCCAATTGGTGATCACCAAGTGAGAGTGGAACATACCTTGGGACAAGGTCACATGCCTATCAAAAAAGTCTGGTTGCATATTCCAAAGGCCTAAGATCGGGCTCATATCCCTGTTTTGGTTTGGGCTCACCAAGTGAGAGGGAAACATGCCTTAGGATAGGCTCATATTCCCAAAGTCATACTCTGAAGGCCTAGTATTGGGCTCATATCCCCATTATATCTGGGAATAACCAAGTAATAATGGAACATGCCTCGGGATAGGCTTGTATTCTTGTTATTGAATCTTCCTAGAATATTCCATCAGATCACAAAATCCAGGTGCATATTCCTACTTCTGTGGATGAACAATTTCCCCATCATACTTCTGAGGCAGTAAGGTAGGAGTCTCATATCCCTTCTCCCATTTAATAGGTCTATTAGAATATTCTAGTGGGGAATTAATATTCAGACCGAGCTCATATTCCTATTCCAACTAGGGATCACCGAGTGAGAGCAGCAAATGCCTTGGGGAAGGCTCATATCCCTACCACAAAAGACTAGCGGCATATTCCAAAGGCTCGAGATCAGGCTCATTCTCTCGTTATGACTGAGGCTCACTAAGTGAGAATGGAACATAACTTAGTACAAGTTTATATTCCTATCAATAATGAAGAAGCTCATTGGAATATTCCAACAACTTCTTAGTAGCGATCTCATACTCCCACAGCAAAAGATGGTTATAAAAAATTTCTAGAAACCATCATACAATAGGCTCATATTCCTTCACAATTCTAGAAATTAGGTCATCATATTCCTTCCATGATGCAGAATGAGGCTCATATCCTTAATTTACTCAATACCAGTGTCCTTGAGGTTTTTCAAGACACATTCTCAACACCACAAGGGTTCGTCAACTTTTCAACTAAACAAAAATATGATCATTACTATAATATTCCTTTTCATGGTGGTGTGGATATGTATTGTAGAAACTCTACTCCTGAAATCCACTATAATCAACCTCCCCATGGTGATATCTCCCACAAACAAGGAAATCATCCCCTTTCTCAACCACATTCTTATAGAGAGGTTTCCAAAACTCAAACTCCTTTTTATAGAGAGGTTCTAAAAACATCAAGGTCAACCTCATATAGTTCCCCATAAACTTCTAGCAATACTCTAATCCAGTCATTAGGTGACCTCAAGAAGCATCTTTTGTTGTATGATCGGAAGAAATAATGTAAGTCTGATGAAGAGGTAGCTGACATTAACATGTATATATAATTATCTAGAAAAAACCTCCCCACCATGTTCTGGCCCCTCACAACTTCTGACTATGAGGCCCCATATGATATAGAAAAAGAGTGAAATCCTTATCTATGCCAAAATATGTGGGTTACTCATCAATGACTAAAGGATATACATATTTCTTATCCAGGATATGAGTACCATCTTCATATCATTAATACACTTTATTGTTAGGTGGATATGGCTTCATTTTCTATAGTCTAGAACCTAGGAATGGAGGAGCATGAAAAATTCCTATACGACATTTGTCTCTTCACCATAACAACTCTCTATAGACTAGTTTCTAGAGCATCTACAAACATGTGTATCTGAGGATGAGATAAATATGGATCATTTCACTTCACTATGTCTCTATAATAACAAAAGACTTCAAATACAACGTCCTATAATTCTATATCCTCTGGCGAGATCATAGGAATGGGTAATACATGATCCATTTGGTCACTAAAACAAAATTCCCCCACTTCAATGATGCCCATCCACCACTAATTAAGGAAGAGGATATCCTGCAAGTCTTTAAAATGGGCCCCTCGAAGAAACAAGAATAAATTTCAAACATGGAATCCAAGGTTTCAATCATCTGATGGCATCCTGTAAAAATTGACTCGCATCATGGGATTCCATTGCACTCAACTCCTACATGAGCATTGTTGTAACGCATCAAATGAGCCATAATAGTAGCTGTCATAGAAGCCTTCTATGATAGAACTTACCCATCGGGTTAGGGGAATTTTTATCACTTCCTCCACCCCTCGGATCATCAATTCCTGAGAGGATTTAGGACATATAATGAGAAGATGCAAAAAAAACCCAACCCACTGGACTATGGGAAATTTATATCTCAATCATCATCACCGGGCTTATAATCAGTTGAGAGGTTCTTGGGGAAATAAATAGTGATTCTAGATCAACCCCAATCTACTAGGTTGGGGGGATTTATATCTTAATTTCCATCATGGGAGTCTTCAAATCCCTAATTGGAATCATTGGATTCTCAACAATAGGATCAATCAATGCCAATTGTGGCCCCAAATAACCCCTAGCCTATAGGGATGGGGTAATTTTCATCATCATCATCAACACATATAGAATTAGTATTTTTTAGGTTGGGAGGTAAATATCAATGGTCAGCATCCCATATGTTCCTCCCACCACAAGATAAACCTATGCTATTTGGGCCCTATTCAGAAATCATGACTAGAAACTCCCTCGAGGTCTTTACTCATAGGCGGATATGGGTGGAGCATACAGCAAAGGAAATTAGACCCCACAGGGGTTGTAAGAAAAAATGGCCTAATATAGCCAGGGGTTTGAGAAATGACCTTGATGAAGTCAGTACGTAATAATCCCATTTTATTGAAAGTGATGAAACAACTAACATTACCTAATATGACTCTGTGAATTTCATCACTATCAACACAATAGATATGGTGTATCAAGATGCAAATGCATAGTGTTGTAACATGAAAAATATACCCCAAGAGGAGGGTGATTTGGATGCACCAACTAAGTCTCCACACACCCATAACTAAATAAGGCTCCAAAATCTAGCACCTTCAAATATCAGGTTACCACATCTTAGGAGGAACACTACCAAAGATAAAGGGAAATGTGTTGCTACATCCCAATCACCACCTAGAAGGGTCGAGGTTCCTTTCATGGAGGAACATTTTTTACAGTATGAGAATGAAATATAAACTTTCAGATAACTCGATGAGGAGATACTCAGGGTAGATATTCTCATTAGACATCATCTTTAGGATCAGGAAAATATTCCTCCTCTCATGCATTTGGAAAGAGATAGTCCTCCAGTAAGAGCATTATTTGAGAGTCAGACTGGATCCAAATCTAGGAAGTTGGTCAACATGAATGAGTAAGTTAAAAATTATTGTGACTTTTATTTGTTGTGGAAATATCCTCTCCCTCACTAGGGTGATCTTTTAGTCTTATGAAGAATTGATAATCAGTGGAAGACAAATGTGGGGCCACATCATCTACACCACCCACTCCCTGTAGATGGGAGGTGGCTCAAATAGTAGTACCCCTAAAGCTTCTTAACATCATAGAGTCCCTGGCTACTTGAATAGAATCCATGAAAGGGTGATAATCACCTGTACAGCCTAATAGGAATCCATATCCTGAGTGGGTGGATGATACTCTTCCCCCACCCAATTTCATTAATCCTACCTTCTCTACCTTTGACGGTGTAGGTGACCCAAAATAGCATCTCACACACTTCTTATCCCAATGTTTTCTAATGATGTTCCCTCAAGATCAATAGGACGCAACAAATATGAGGTGTTTTGAATAGACTCTAATAGGGCCAGCCTTTGTTTGGTATAACAGTCTGCCATCAGGATCTGTTGTGGTATGGGAAGACCTTCATCGTTAATTCCTTTATCAGTTCAGCTCCATGTTGAGGAAAACAAAAAAAAATCAACCTAAATAATTGTAAGAAATGTGAAAAATGAAAGGGTTTCTGACTTCATATCCAAATGTAAAGTTTTAACCTATTCACTCTATATCCCTCTATCGTAGAATCAATTGATGGAACTCTGTGCTGAAAATATTCAGGATGAGCTGCAAATGCATCTAATATTAATGAAGTATATAGGTTGGTTTTGTGAGTTCATAGAAATGAAATAATGATTAGAATATTCCATTCAGCAAACCTAATCCAAATCTTGACTCATGACCTCATCATAGGAGAAAAGGCTAGGCAAAGTAGAATCTTCATATGTCACTCTCAAGCCAGTAGTAGTGCCCATCTAAATGCCTCGGCAGACCCTGAACTACCCATCACATCCTTTCAATTGGTGACAACCACAAAATCTCTCTCATCCATAAGTACAAAGAAATAAAGGTCGCTCAGAATTTTAGAAATGGATGAATAAAGTACACTCCTTCCAAAATGAACAAGTCCCCATTTATTTCTTTGAATCCATGGAAAATAACCTACTCAAGCTACCACAGACCAGGAATCCCGATGAGGTCAACCTCATCGACCTTCCCGCCTACTACCCCTTCCATAGAAGGCGGGGTCATAATATCCAGGACTAATTCATCTTCAAAGAAGTCCTTCAAGGAATGGTTAATTCTGGATAGGTGGTGTTAGATAACTCCTCAGAGTAGATGGCCTGCATAACCATTTCCCAGTCATAAGAAGAGGGTTATTGGTAGAAAGTTCCATCCATGTGTGAATAGAATTTCAAAAACTGGATGACTCAGAAAACAGTTGACCGAGATCATGCCGCCCTGAGAGCATAGCTACACAGAACCACAATAGAACCACTATCCAAGAAGGTGGAATTGGATATGTCTCCCAAAAGTGGGCACGACCAGTGGAAGAAAGAAGAAATATAAGAGGAGGAGTCATATTCTACTCCAACGCAAGCTCTGACTCTTGAAAATTTATTCCCTACAACATCTGAATCGTGGGAATCACCCCACCAAACAGAATCCCCATCAGAAAAATAGCTCATATTTGTTTTTTTCAATGTGATACACTTAGAAGACCCTATCTTTGATGATGAATATTCCTCTAAGTATGATTTCCCCACACTAAACTAGGGAACAAGAGGTCTCATGCACAGGAACTGAGGATACAGGGGATAGTATAGGCGTGGTCGAACCCAATATTTCGGTCACGTACCCATAGAGAACATATATACAGTTGAGATCCATGGGAAAGTGCTCCTACAAGGCTAGAAAATACATAGAGGTTTCCTAGAACCCTCCAGTGATAATCTGCACCCGGTTGTATTGAATGATCGCCTAGAGAGGGTTCAATTATCCGATGAGTCTATGCAATAGGGAATTCCGGAACGACCTACACCACTGGTGGGAGATGATCCCACAACCTTCACGAAAACACTAGTCCCATCCAATTAAAATTACTCAATTATTAATCCACATGTCCAGTAGAAACCTCACCTCAGGAAGCGTCGACCTTTGGCACAAAAGTACGACATTCTGAAATAGCTAGTGGTTGTCTCAACCAAGTTCTCAATCCTCGATGCACTCCATATTTAAAAATAACTTAGAGAGGAACTCATTAAATCCCTCCAAATCCCATGGGAATTTGAGATGTAAGTTTATATATCCAAAGTAAATCAAATGGAGACCATGTCAACATAATTATATGTCACCATCTTGTTCATAGAACATGATCAGTAAGAAGTCATTCAGGGACACATCAAACCCCTATATGTTTTGGGTAAACTTGATAATGTCGATATTTGAATGGATCTGATTGAAAATGGATTCAGGATCAATCACATCATGATTCAAACCCTACAATGTTTGGGATATAGTGGGGGGAATTTTTCTTCGACAAAGCTGACCATTCAAGGGTATGATAAGCTTGCGAAAAGATCTCTTGGGAAGATCAAACTTAAAGATCTGTTTGGGGATCTCACATATGACACTAAGTTTATGGTTATCCAGTAAGACACCACTTATAATGTCCTACTTGGAAGGCCCTGGATTCATAGCCACATGGCAATACCTTCAATATTTCATCAAAGTTTGAAATACCCCATCAATGGAAAAGTCATCATATTCCATGGTGACAGTGCCCCCTCTGAGACTTGTGAAGCCACATATGTTGAAGCATGTTTATATAAAAGGGGAGTTAAAAAACCAATAGTGGATGATGATATGTAAGTTTAATCCCCTAATGGATTGGGGACCATCCCTAAAAATCCATGGAGTATGCTCGACAGTGACTATGTGCTCCCCATAAATCTAGATGAGGTGATAGACCTAGTCCCAGAGTCCCAAGCCCCTTATGTCCCTAACAACAATGTAAAAGAAAATCAAATGTGACATCTCTCTATAATGAAATAGGTAGTAAGGGATGATAATATCTCTTCTCATGGACTCCCTCACCTCGATAGTGATAGAGATACCTCTAGATTGTTGCTGTTATCTGTTAATTTATCCACAAACTCAAAGGTGTAAAAATAAGAGGATGACCTCAGGAACACCCCTCCCGCATTTGAGGAAGGTGTATCTACCACCATAAATGTGATATGGCAGGTGAATCTGGGAGAATAAGAAGACTCGTAACCAACACTAATTAGTTATTCCATGCCCCTAAAATAGAAATAGATTTACATTGAATTTCTAAAGAATCATTGATATCTGTCTTCTTGGAACTATACAGAAATGCACAGACAGAATCCAGATGTGGTTATGCACCATCTCAGCTTACCCAATGAGAATTAAGGCTTCAAAAAGATATCCAGGAGGATGAACCCCTCTCATTCCACCAATGTAGATGTATAAGTTTAAAAATTGATCAAATCCAAATTTTTCTTAGAAGTGTAATACCCAACAGGGGTCACAAACATCATTCATGTCAAGAAAAAGAACAGGAGTATTAGGGTCTGCATCAATTTCAGAGACCTTAATTAGCAATTCCCAAAGGACTATTTCCCATTTCTAATCACAGAACTCTTAATCAGTCCAACTTCTAGCTTCCAAACACTTTCCTTCATGGATAGGTATTCAGGGTACATTCAAATAAAGATTTCCCCTAAAGATGAGGAAGTCACTGCCTTCAGAGCACCCTAGAGGATCTTTTTCTATCAGGTCATGTCCTTTGGGTTAAATAATTTTTGTGCTTCATATAAACATTTCATGCATCATATCTTTAAGTTTTTTTGAGAATAATAGATGAATACGAGGTCAAAAACCAAGTGGTCAAATCTCAAGAGTGATGTGATCACTTAATGGATCATTAAATGATCTTCAACAAGCTGCGATAGCACAGTATGAAGAACAATATACTGAAATTTTCCTTCAGGGTAACATCAGGGAAGTTCCTTGTCTTTTTGTTATGCCACGGCGGCATCGAGGATTACCTATAGAAGACTAGTGCTATTTTAGCAATGTCACCCCACCAAAAATCTCAAAGAGATGAGGGGACTCCAAGGGAACCTCGCCCACATTTGGTGTTACACCCCAATACATTACAATATTTTTGTGTTAGAATAAATATTATTATTTCTCTCTTTATATGAAACACCATGTTAAACTTATGCTACACACCACACTTAGTTAGCTTGCATTACACGCAAGACTGGGTTTTACCGCCTTTTAATGGCGTACCTATTTTAAAACTAAATTTTGGAAATTTTATAAATTTTATTTATTAAAATAAACTTCAATTTTGAATTCATAATTTCAAAATTAGATTAGGGTGAACTTTTGGTATTTTTATGAGAAGTTTCATTTTTTGATGAATAGTGAAAAATAATGCATTTTAGTTAAAAATTGCCTTTTCATTTAAATAATTATTAATTTTAAATTATATTTTAAATTGGTCTTAAAGTCACAATAGATAAATTATTAATATATTAATCCAATTTAGGTCATTAGAATCATTTTTATATTAAAATTAGATATAAAAACTTACTGAACTTTTGAACGTTTCTACTTTAAAAATCCGCTTTCTCGCCACGTGTGCGGGATTAGCATTAACCTTAATTTTCCCACATATATGATTTGAATTTTTAAAAATAGACATAAACGGTTGTAATTAGTAAAATATTTATGGTCTAATAATATAAACTTAATTTTTGACCAAAATATTGGTGAATGTGATTAAAATTAATTACGATGATTAAGGTAATATTAAGTTTAATAGGGGACTAAACCTTAATCTTAAGGACCAAAATGACCTGGAAACTTATCCAAAAGCCATTTTATTCCAATAATTCAACCATATCCAAACTTTTTATTAATTTTATAGGTTATTGGGATATTATGAAATGGAAGTTCCCTATATAAAAGGTTAAGTAATGAAAAAGGAAAAAGGGAAACTTTCCTTACCTTTAAATTTTATAAAACTTTGAGATATGTAAAAAAAATCATATTTTGGGTTATACATATACTTTTGAAAGATAAATGGGTTATTTTTAACATAATAATTTATAAATAATTTTTAGAGATTGTTTATTTACTTAAAATGCTTAAGAAACACCAACATAGTGATTATTTATTTAATAACCAACTAAAATAAATGATACTATAAATATTAAAAGTGAAGTGAATTGATTAAATTATTGTATTTATTTATTTATTTATATGAATATATCATGTTAAAAATATTTAAACTTAATATATCTTAATTACAATATTTTTTTAAAAATTAAAAATTAAAATTAAATAAATAATTTTAAAATTGACATTATTGTTATTTTACAATAAAGGATATTTTATTAAATGATTTAAAATTAATAAAAATACTATATTATGACAAGTGATTTTTAAGTGTTAATAAATATTAAATATGGTATATTAATGGACCAATTAATCTTTTATAATTAATATATTGACCCATATATTGTAAAAATGTTGTTAACACGGTTCGGGTTTAAGTAGTGTTTTAGTCTGTCACATGCGCTTGTTTTAAAATTAATTTTCAAAAAACATGGATTTTTTATTTTATAAATTAGATATTATATTAATAATTAATTGGATCTATTTTTTATAATAAATATCACTTTATTTTTGTCTAAATGGTTAAATTACTTAGGTTGGAAAACTAGATGCTTTAATAAAAACAAAAATGATAAAATTAGGGAATGTTAGAAGTTAGGGAACCAAATTATTAAAATTAATATATATTTTTTGTGGTGGAGGTTTTAATAGACCATTATTACCCTTTAATCCACTATTTTTTCATTTTTGAGGCACTTTAGGTAAGGTAGATATCCCATTAATGAATACCTTTTGGTATTTATAAGAGTTCCACTCCCCCTTCACTATAAAAAGGCAAGCACTCTGCCCCTTCCTCACACCTCTCAAGACACTTTGGATCATCAAAAATCTACCCAAATAGTTCTCCAAAATCCCTCCACTAGACCTAGAATCCTCCATTTTCTCATAAATCCATCCAAGGAATCCTTTTGGTACAAACCAAAAGGAGTTAGCCGATTGAGAGGTAACAAACTTCCTTAAGGTTTCTAGTTTTATTTCCATTCTCCAATCCATAAAATATTATTATTTTTATGATTGTATAATAACACCAGTAACCTCAATATACTATTATTTATTTATGATAATATTTCAACTACATTTACATACACATCCATCTAATGGGTAACGAACATATTGTTTTTTGTGTACGGCGAACTACTGCCTCACGAAATGATGATTGTTCATTTTTCCTTTACCACCTCTCACGGTGGACATTATTATGGACACTATATTTATATATTATATATATTATATTTAATATGTATTTATACTTCTTTAATCCTTTTATAACACATACCTTTAATACTTACCATTTTGCGTTAATATGATAACATCGTTTGAGGAAGCGTGGACTACCACCCCCTCAAAGTGATATGACTCGTTCATGCCATACATGAAACATATAAAGGATGGTTTTAATAAAACTATGTAAAATATATAAAATATATATTATAATATAATTATAATATACATATGTATCATTTATTTTTCATTATTTTAATACAATAATGAAATGAATGTAGTGTTCATGCGTACATACAACCTACCATCTCCATAAATGGTGCACTTTATTTATAATCTCTAAATATTATAGATTAACCTAAATGTATATGTATTGAATATATATGATAATTAAATCATGTTTTTTATTATGGAGATGATTAAATCATTATTTATGTAATAGGAACAGAAAATGAAAAGTCAAATCATACTTGAGAAAATTAGGAAATTAACAACTGAAATAGTTAAAATAATGAAAAAGTGTTAACAAACGGTAATAAAATATTATAAATAATTAATATATGATATTAAAAAACATTAGTATGGTTATTTTATAAGTTATTAACATATTTTAGACCACTATATAAGAGGATAAATACCACATAACAAAATGAAGGTTAAGGTAAGGGATTTCGTCTCAATTCACTTTCCATTGAGACTTATTTTTATTATGCACCAATTCATTTTTATTTGGTATATATATTTACCTTTGACATGTTATATCATGAATGTACATATTCTAATGATATTATAAGTTTAATTTAATTCATTTTAAATTTTTATTTAAATGTTTTAATATGGTATGGGACACGTTGGAATGTTTAGATATTATTTTTCCTCAAGAATGTTTTAATGTCAACAAACCTTGTTGTTACTTATCCTCCTATGAGATATCATTGATAAATCCATATTCTTTATTAAATTTTGATATTTTATAAGGTGCATTATTTATTTGATATATTAATAATTCTTTGTACATGAAATACATGGGTTGGGGACCGTTTAAGGTAAGACCTACAGGTTGGCGACCAGCTAATGAAATCCCCTTGATGCATTGGTAGTCTCATGAGATGAAATAGTTGGCCAAAATAGATGGATTTTTACCTAAAATCTCAACCGTATTGTGAAAAGTATTGATGGTACTCATTCTATGTACCTAGGAAACCTGGCGTCCAATAATTAAGCATTTCCTTCATTTATTTTAAATTATTATTCATCCATGAAATTTTATGTCGACGTATCTATAGATACATATAACTATTAGTTCATTGATTAAATGGCATGTATATCAGTTTCTTACCTTTCCATGTTGAATTTTCCCTATCTAGTTATTTGAATGGCATGTGTTGTTAGTTATTTTCCTTGATATGTTAATTTATTCTCAATGATTCATTATTTATTCCATTTTATTTTCCCTTATTGATCATTTGAGCTTATCCTTATTATATTTACTTTCCCCAGGTTATGAAGAAGAAATATTTTAATAAGAATTCAAGTATTTAGTTTATTTCATTTTATTATGTATCATGTTTGTATTTTCTATTTCCCAATGTATTATGGGTATCATGTATGTAATCTAGATTTCCAAGACTGCTAAACTAATCAGACCTTCAGGATTTGATTCCTTATAATCATGCCAATGTAATAAAATAATGCACCAACTCCAGTATCCTGGGGTCAGGGTGTTACAGTTTCTATCAAAGGAAGTTTAGCAGTTACCTTGGAAACTAGATTTAGAAAATCTAGATTTGGGAGCACAACCCTAAGATATAAATTAAGAATAAATATATAATAACATCCTATAATTTTGGTAAGGCAGTGATTATGTGAGTATTCCTGGAAATACATCCCTATTTGGATACTACAAGTGGATGTGGTTCAGGTGCAGATGTACCTAGGAGTAATACTCTGACAAGTTGTTTTGATCCTGACTCTGTGTAACCTAGTACATGACAAAAGTCCTTATTGCGCACCTAGTTTGACACTCTTGGGGGATATTCTTATGATAGTTCAAATTTTCTTTACCTACCATTATGATGGATTTGAAAGTAAAGATTCCTCCAAAGAAACCATGTTTATGATTATGATGCCAACTACTCATAAATTTATCAATTTATGTTATGTATTTTTCTAGTTTTGATATTATACATTATGATATGATATAATCTAGTGTATTCCATTATTTAGAAATGGATACTATCAAAAGGAATGTGAAATATACCACTTCACGTGATCCAAAGAGTAATAAGGATCATGTCTTTCATGGTATTAAGCCAACATTTCGAAGGGAAATAGTTTCCCAAGTATCCTCATCATATGAGGAAATAATATCATGTGCTAATGAGATAGGTAAAGAACTATAAAAGCCCTATGTATTTGAAGGAAACCAAGACAACAAGAGGCCATTTGAGAACCATGAAAAAGGGAATGAGTCAAAGAAGATGAAGGGAAAGAATGATTTTCTGACATGTGATAATTGTGTAAAGAAACACTCTGGTACTTTCTTGAAGGTAATGGAGGTTTGTTATAAGTGTGGAAAAAAGGGACACCAATTTCATGATTACATGGGTAAGAAAAAGGTTTCTAACATACAATGCTTCAACTATAAGAAGATTGGACACTTTTCAAATCATGTCTCAAGTGACAAATGAATATATCCCAAATGATTCTATTAGATAATGATCAAGTTATTCTACTATCACAAATGAAGAGGAATGATTAATATGCCTATTAAAGAATTGTCTCATTGGAATATTTTATCAGAAATGTATTGGTTATAAATATTATGGAATATATGAGGATTTTACTTTAGTAATTTTTAATTAAGGATTTGAAATCATATGTTGAATGGTACCAAGAAAAGTTATTCAATATAAAGTTAAAAATTTTGGAAAACACATGATTGAGGGGAAAACCATTAATATGCTCCTGATATGGAGATAATGATGAAGAAATTATTTATTTTGACAAGTGTTAAATACCTTAGAACTGATTAATGACTTGTCGACAGGTGCTCTATTATATCATTGATGGATTTTACAATAATTTTTTATTTAAGGAATATATCCAATAATATATGTCTTATATAAGGAATAAGTAATAATTAATGTTTACAATAAGGTTTTATGGTGATTCAAGTTATTGCTATATTTTAAGAAGAAACGTGATGAAGTTATTATTAACATGTTTGGAATGGGAAAATTTTGAGCTGCTTCATATTGATTAAAGGCTAATGATAAGTTCATTTTAGAAATTCAGTGGCCATCTTTCTAAAGTGTTAGATCATAATATTTTGGAAATAATAACCATTTATGATATGGTTTAAGTTCAACTTTGAATCTAGTTTTAGATATTGATATATTACATCACTGTATGATGAATATTATTCTAAGATATTAAGTAGGAATAGTTCAATGCACGAATAAAGGATAAGATTGTGCTGATAGAAATATACCAAGTAAGTATATTTACTTAAATTCTTGTAGAGTTAAGGAATTCTTAAAACCCAGGAAAAATGATCTTGAAATCAAAAAAAATCTCCTAGTACCTTCATTTTCGATGAATCAAATGGCCCTTAGATCATCACATATTTAGGGCTTTCTAATGGTTAATTTTCTCTTAACCTTGTTCTCTAGCACTCTCTATCAGAACTTTATTGTTAGATTTTTCCTCTGTATCCATGTTTCAATATCCCATATATTTTCTCCTACTATAGAACTTAGTTACATGACCATTTTACTTTCATTTATCTCTTATTAATAAGATGTGCTGTTAACCCTATTTACGATGTGGGTTATTCAATAATAGTATTTTTAAATATCAATTTCTTGATTACTAAGATCAAGTTCAAATTGTGAGGACACAATTTAATTAAGGTGGGGAGAATGTAACACCCCAAGACATTAAAATATTTTAATGTTAGAATAAATATTATTTTTTATCTCTTTATATAAAACACTATATTAAGCTTACACTACACACCACACTGAGTTAGCTTGCCTTACACACAAGACTGGGTTTTACCACCTTTTAAAGGTGCACCTATTTTAAAAATAAAATTTTAAAATTTTATTTTCAAAAATAAAATTAATTTTTGAATTAGAAATATAAAAATTAGCTTTGGGGTGAATTTTTTTATTTTTCTGAGAAGTTTCATTTTTTGATGAATAGTTAAAAATACTGCATTTTTGTTTAAATAATTATTAATGTTAAATTATATTTTAAATTGTTTTAAAAGTAAAAATAGATCAATTATTAATATATTAATCAAATTTATGTCATTTTTATTATTTTATATTAAAATTAGATATAAAAACTTATTAAACTTTTGAATGTTTTTACTTTAAAAACCCTCTCTCTTACCACATGTGTGGGATTAGCGTTAATCTTAATTTTCGTACATATGTGATTTGAATTTTGAAAAATGTAAATACAAGGTTTTAATAAGTACAATATTTGTGTTCTAATAATATCAACTTAATTTTTGACCAAAATATTAGTGAATGTGATTAAAATTAATTACGGTGATTAAGGTAAGATTAAGCTTAATAAGAGACTAAACCTTAATCTTAAGGACTAAAATGACCTGAACACTTGTCCATAAGCCATTGGCTTCCAATAATTCGACAATATCCCCACTTGGTTCAAATTTTATGGTTTATTGGGATATTATGAAATGGAAGTGCCCTGTATAAAAGGTTAAGTAAGGAAAATACAAAAAAGGGAACTTTCCTTACCTTTAAAATTTATAAAACTTTGAGATATGTAAAAAACGTCATATTTTCAGTTATACATATCCTTTTGAAATATAAATGGTTTATTTTTATCATAATAATTTATCAATAATTTTTAGAGAAGTTTTAGTTACTAAAAATTATTAATAAATTCCAACTTAATGATTATTTAGTTAATAACCAACTAAAATAAATGATACTATAAATATTAAAAGTGAAGTGAATTGATAGAATTGTTGTATTTATTTATTTTTTAGATAAATATATCATGTTACATAGCTTTAAAATTAATATATTTTAATTCCAATATTTTTTTTATATTTTAAAATTAAAATAAAATAAATAATTTCAAAATTGACATTATTGTTATTTTACAAAAAAGGATATTTTATTAAATGATTTAAATTTAATAAAAAAACTATATTCTAAAAATTGATTTTTAAGTGTTAATAAATATTAAATATAGTCTTTTAATGGACCAATTTATCTTTTATAATTAACATATTGACCCATATATTGTAAAAATGTTGTTAACACGGTCTGGGTTTAAGTAGTATTCTAGCGCATCATGTTCCTGACCTAGAAGATCCAGTTGGTGATAGATAATAAATTGAGAAATCCATATTGTTTCATAAATATGGATAGAATATAACTAGTCAATGAACTCTAAGTATCTTTTCCTAAACCATAATAGCCATTCCCATTCATCAGAAGAATTACCACCAGGACAGAGATCCCATTTTGAGCTCCTTCTTCCACCAAGGTTGTTCATAGAAGAGATGAATATACTCAAGTAACTTTGGGAAATGGGAGTATGAGAAAAATCACTATACTCCAGACCCAAGTTAGAGTTACCAATATATAAGGCAACCCCTAGTATTGAGAAAAGACCAGTCATCCATCCTTAGTAATTTTCATCTAAGTACATTCAAGAGAACTTGACACCCAATAAGATGGAAGATTGAAGTCTGAAGGAGGAATGAAAACATCATCCAGCAATACGAACCCCTATAGAAGAAGCTGGTGTGATAAAGGATAATTTTGAAGCTCAAATGAAAGAATCCATTTTATAATCTTGTTATTAGAATTCACATGATATCGAGGTTCAGAATTATGATTTATAGCAATCATGACCCTTTGATTAGTCGTAGTAAAGGAACTTTGATGAGAGTTGGAAGCCATATGAAAAAAAGTAAGTGTCGTATTTTAGACAAATGAAATAAAATCTTATCAAAATTTATAAACTGGAACCATCATATACATCGTATGAATCAATCAAAAGGATCTGAGAATCACATAAAGGGATCATGAATTTCCTGACTCCTGAATATCTTGCAGATCACATAAACCTTCAAGGTGTCACGCAACTGCATGACCTCTTAGAAGACTCATGATTACGTGACCTTGAAATGGTCACATGAGCTATATAATAGTGAAAGGGGCATGCGATCAAGAAAGTATATCCTACAAAACACTCAAGATGATTGTGCATCCCCACGTACAAAGTTCAAACAATTATTAAAGATAAGTTTTTGGATTTATTTGAGCGGGTTCCTGGGAAAAGGGAGTCTTGAAAAGATATTCTCAAAAAACAGGCTCACTGAGAGGTCTCATGATGGGTTCTTGAGATAAGGTTTTCAACACTGTCACATGAAGGAAGCAGGGCACATGATCTCTATAGAATCAATTATATGGTGAATGAACTACTCTCCACTCCATTATTTATAGGGAATTTTTTTGAATACCAAAATTCACATGGAAGACCAAAAGTCACCCAAGACATCAATTGGTGACAGCAACAAAGACTCAGGTGGTTAATTACTTTCCTTATAACTGATCTCGTGTCCCCACAGATGTCGCTCCTAAGGGGGTGATTTGTTGACACCCACCAAATGAGCATTAGTAAATTCACAAAGGAAGAAATGCCAAAATATGGGTATTATTTTTGTTGGAACCATGACTGTTCTATATAGGAAATGGATTTTTCTTTTTGTTTGTTGTCAATCCTTCATGGATGATCATGGAGATTTCAAGGAAAGGTATCATACAGTTCAAGACAAAAGAAGTATTGAAGGTGGTGTAGTTTCCCAGTGTTTTCTAAATTTTTGGGGTCCAAAAAATTTGGAAGTTGGCTTTCAACATGAAAAGTGGTGTTTCTTGGAGGACTTATTAAAATATAGAAATGACATGAGTTTTGTGGATATGGGATATGTGAATTGTGTTTCATGAAGACATAAAGTGATTTTGATGGTGTGATTCACAATTACATTGAGCTTCACGATTGGAGATATAGTTCTCCACGATTTCGAGTTACACAGCTTTGCGAAATTGATGGGCTCCATTAAGGGAATTGAAGGAAGACTTCGTGATGATGATGAACTTTGAAAACATATGATATACATGGTTCTCTATGAAGGGAGGAGTGTCAAAAATACATGTTTAACGGTCTGAAAATCTACAATGAGGGGGTAGAGATTTTTGAATGGTTGAGCCTATAAATATGAGGATACCCCTCTTCATTTGGATCAAAGTTTTGAGAGAAAATATGGAGGCACTTTGAGTTTGCAAAGAGCTTCGCGAACAGGGATTTCTAAGTGAGTTGGTGCATCACGAAGAGACTATAAGTCTTAACTGATTCCCATGCTTTTGAAAAAGGGTACTTCGTGAAAATGAGGTATTCCATGTTGAATCAGTGAGTTTTTTGAAGATTTTTCCATGAAGGCAAGGAAGCTTCGTGAATACAGTTTGTTCCGCGAAGGCAGAGGTGCTTCATGAAGGCAGGTTGTTCCGTGAAGGTAGGGGTGCTTCATGAAGGAGTGTGTCTCGCAAAGAGCCTTCGTGAAGAGTAGTTTTGAACAAATTTTTTTAGTGAACAGGGAATTCAAAGAGCATCAACTTAGGTCTTTGGTGTAAGTAGAGTCTCGTGCTATGTCAGGGACAAATTCTTTAATTCCATATCACTGAAATGACCTTTTGGTCGATAAAATGAGTTCAACTTCTCTCGGAGTAGTGAGCTAGGGGGGAGTCAACGGAACTGATCTGAGGGAAATAGTGATTTATCCCTAAATTATTGTAAATGTAGTGTTCCTATCATAGAGTGACCATGACCGAAATCTTGTACTCCACAACTAGTGAAGATTAGTGGATTTTGGTATGACTGAAAATTTTTCTGTAAAGACCCAGAATTTCCATGAAATGTTTTTTTAATTAAATGGGAATTTTACGAGTCCATGAAAATTTACGGTGTTTGATTCCAAGTCCCGGTGTTCCCAGAATCAATTTCTGAAGTTTTTTTGGGTACGTTCAGTGAAAGTTAGAGCGGGTTTTTATAACTTTTGAACCGGTGCTCATAATTGAAATCTGAGGACACTACTGAACTCACAGCGCCGGTATTCACTTAAGGAGACTCTCACCTCGACGGTAGTTGGTCGAGGGTGAAAGTTAGTTTTTGGGTTTTTCATGGAAATAATAAAATAAAATAAGCACATGTTTTATTTTATTTTATCTATTATAACCACCCATGTGGAAGTTGGAGGTGGGGACCATCACACCTTAACCTCCCATGAGAGGTTATGGTGGTGGGGACCACTCGGGTTCTCAAAACCTCCCAATTTGAATTTGGGAGCAGGGACTAACCGACCTCCTATTAATGGGGGGAAGAGGAAAACCTCTCAACTCATTCATTAATGTAGAGGAGCCTCTTCAGCTTCCTCCACATTAATTCTTCCAACGCACCAATTGATTGTGCCAACTCTCCCTTAATCAATTCAACCATTTTTAATATTATTCCAACAACTTAATCTATTATTTGGAGGATATTATTTCATTTTGGTGGAACTATGGAGAATTATTGGGAGAGGAGAGAGCTTGGGAGAAATAAAGTTCTCCAACGAAGAACTTCATCTCCCAATGAAGAACGCTCTCCTGACGAAGAACACTCCACCGATGAAGAATGACCTCAACTTTGACTTTCTTCCTCGGAACCTCCTTCAACATAGGACGTGTTCGTCTAAAAAGAATCGACGTCCTCCTTCTCGCGCCAATGTCGACAAACAATGAACAAGTAGGGGATTTTTGTGATTGATTTTATATTCCCGTGATTCTTTCCTTCTAAAACAAAGAACGCAGATCAATTTCTAACTAGTTGATCCACATATGTTTTCCTTTTGTGGGTTTTGGGATTAATCATTGCAGGAGGGTTTGTTGTGCTACGTTATTGAGAGACAAATGCTACCACCCTAAACATGGAGGGTGCGGACCAAACCAATATGGCATGACCCCTCCGTCGTTCTCTTTTGTGGTGTTCTTCGAGACGGTGGAAGGAGACAATGGCGATGAAAGTGACGAAGGCAATGGTCGCGCTACCCGCGGCCTCCACGACTTGCACCGCCCCCATGGAATTCCGCCCCACCATTGGCCGAACAGGTCACACCCCCTCGCGGCGCCCTGGCCGAACCGCCCCCGTGGTCTCCGCCCTTCTGGCCGAGCCACCCCGGGTCGGTCCAAGCCGCCCTGGCCATGTCGTCTATCAGCCGAACTGGCCTTGGCCACCCCGGCCGAACCAGCTTCCAGCCTCACAGTGCCTTCCCAAGCTTCCCCAGCCGAGCCAGCCTCTCGTGCCCCTCGCAGCGCCCCGGCCGAGCCGGCCTCTCGCACCCCACGTGGCGCCCCGGCCGAACCGGCTCGTGCCCTCCGGGCCGAGTCACCCACACGGCGCCCTCCGGGCCAAGCCACCCTCGCGCCGACCTGTGGCCATTCCGCGCCCTTGCGACCGGTCTCTGCCCTCACGGCCCTCTGCGGCCCCTCCCGGCCGGTTGGGCTGGGCCCAGCGGGCCGGGCCGAACCTAACGGGCTGGCCCGCCCAACAGGCTGAGCCAGACCCAACGGGGTAGGTCAGGTCAACCCGAACCAGGTCGGCCTAGACTGGGTCGGGCTGGGTCAGTCCGACCGGGTCGGACCGGACCCAGGCCCACTACGACCCTTTACTTTCTTTTGGCCATATCATTGGCACCGGGCGTCCGTTTGATGAACCGTCAGCGGCCCTGGTAATCTTGGAGCATGTAGGTCCCTTTGAGTATACCCCACTGGAGTTTGGGATATATTTTAGATACGGTCAGGTTGGATCGTGCACGAATCCAACCAGGCCCCTAGGGTTAAAAGGATAATAACTCACAGATCGGGCATCCGATTAACGTGTCGTCTGTTGCATTGAGACCCCTATGACATGGCAGACCTTTGAGATACTTCTTCGTGGGACTTCATGGCAGATGGAGTATCGACCAGTAGCTCGTGGAGAAGATCCTTCCAGTGATGAGAAATTAGAGTGCGGAGACCTAGTAGTTGGCTGAGACCTAACGACTACTAACCATTTGACTCAGAGAGACTCAACTAGCCCAATGGGGAGTGCCTGGTTGTGGCGGTAGACCCACGGTGGAGGAGTGCGCTTGGTGACGCGGTAGACCCATGGTACTCTATAGGAGGAGTACCTCAATAGGCTATGAGGGGGAGCGCCTCGGTGTGGCGGTAGACCTGCAATGGGGAGCGCCTCTGTGTGACGCAGCAGACCCATGGTACTCAATAGGAGGAGTACCTCAGTAGTCCAAGGTTAGTAGGAAGTGCCTCTATGTGACGCGGCAGGCCCACTGTACTCGATAGAGGAGGAGTTCTCCAGCATTCGAGGTTTTGATAATGTGTCAGGTATGTTACTTGATACTACCCCTAAAATAAAATCATGGTTGAGCTGAGTCAGTAATTTTGTGTTTTCCCCATGATTGAGATGGATTACTTAGTAACTTAGGTATATGTACGGGCATATACCTATGTAGGGTTATATATTGATTTCATACTTTGTGGTTTATCCTTGTTGGATTTTGTGAGACCTTGAGGGTCTCGGGGTCCCTACTGAGTATCGTTATACTCACCCCTGCACGGGCTATGCCCGCACCTTGTTGTGTTGGATGCAGATGACGGACAACACTGACTAAGGATGAGAGTACCAGGACTGGATGGTACCCAGAGGTGGACCTTACAACGAGTCGGTACATGGAGGAGACTGATGGAAGTGGAGTGTAGAGGAGGTTATCTGTACCTACCCTTAAGGTATGAATCCTGGAGGATGACCCAGCAGCTGTTTTTTCTTTCTTCAGTTGTACTTATACTTACAGTTGGTCTTGTATTTCTAGAACCTTTTACTTTTTAGCACTCTTTTGTTATACAGTTTACTTAGTGTTTTGTATCCATCTGTGTGCTCTGTTGTGTGCGTTTATAGGTTATAAAGTCAATGCCTTCCTAGTTTTAGGGAATTACACCTTTGGTGCTAGTCTCTAGCCCCTGGCTCGTGCAAGGCGAGCTTGGGGTAGTCACGGCATGGGCCCTATGGAATGGGTCGTGACACTGTTGTTGTATTCTCCTTGAATGTATCCCTTTGTGGTGAATTAAGTAAAAGTGTTGGGTGGTCTCTTTGCATGTGATTGTTTATTTTTTGTTCATATCCATCATACAGGTATAACGTGTTCCTACCAACATGGGAACAAGATCCGTCACTTTAAAAGAAAAATTTGACACCCTAATTCACCCCTCCCCTCTGAGGGCGTCTTGGGGTTCTACAAGTGGTATCAGAGGGAAAAGGTTTCTAGTGTTGAATTTGTCCTTTATTGTCATGTAGAATTCAGTCAATGTTAGGGGAGTCCCCCTCTTCGATGGAAGAAACTTTTAGATATGGAAAAATAGGATGAGATCTCATTTAATATCTCTTGGAATGAAATTCTTATTTGTTACTATGAAAGGAATACAAGCCATGGATCCTACAGGGATTTCAATGATAGATACAGATAGAAAGATACTTTATGATGACGCCAAAGCACAAAATTCTCTTACTGCAGCACTTTCTGATCAAATTTATCTAAAAGTGATGAGCTACACTTAATCTAAGTCTATGTGGGAAAATCTAGAGAATATTTATGAAGGGGACAATAAAGTAAAGTAGGTGAAACTACAAGTTCTGCATAATAGTTTTGATGATCTGAAGATACATCCAGATGAAAATACAGATTCCTTCTTCAATTGAATTATTGAAGTTGTAAGAGAAATTCAAGGACTTAGAGAATAAATTAAAGACATAGATATTATGAAGAAACTTTTGAGAAGGATTCCACCACTCTACAATCCCAAAGTGTCTTCCCTTGAAGAAATAGATTTGTCCAAGATTTCTTTGGATGATCTTCTAAGCAGTTTGAATGCATATGAAATGAGAGTAAAACTGAAGGATACGACAAGGCATGTTATCAAGGATATGGAATTCAAATCCATGGAAAAACTCGATATTTTAAGAGACTAAATTAATGATTCTAATAATGAAGGTGAGTTTCTCTCTCTCTTTTTCAAGAAATTCAAGAGAGAAAAGGGAATATTTGAAGGGAATCTTCCCTTGGCATGTTTTTTTTGTGGTAGAGTTGGGAACATTGCTTCTCAGTTCTCAATGAAGTTCGATGATAATGAAAGTGAAGGTGGAAACTCACAAAAGCCTAAGAAGGGGTTTTCTCAAAAGGAAAACTTCAAGTCTTGAAAGAAACTATAGATGAAAAGTTTTCTCTGTAAAAAAGATGATGACAGTGATAATGACTTCTTTGAGGAAGAAGAACCGGAATTCAAATTTGAGAAACATGCTTCCATGATGTCTACCATAGAAAAGTTAGAACCATCAAGTAAAAAAGATGGAGATAATCAATTGAACACTGATGTTGATCCCAAACATGAAATTAGGGATGCTCCTCGTAAGCCTGAGAATCAATGTAGAAGATGAAAAAAATGGAGAGTAGTAGTGGAAGAATCACCTGACTATGTAGATCATCTTGAAGTAGAAATTGAACAATTGGAAGAATTTTATAAAGTACAATCTTCAATCATTGAAAGAACAGAAGATTTTGTAGAACTAAAGCTCAAAATTGAAGAACAGGCCATGGTCATCAAGGATCTTACCTTTAGATTGGAAGAGAGTTCCAATACTATTGAGGGTCTTGAAGAATAAGTTGTTACTCTTATGAGTAAACTTGAAATTCAATCAAACTCAAAAGAGGAAAAGAAGATAATACAGTTTTGAATATTTTTAGATGAAGAATTACTAGTGAGAGCTAAGTGTGGTTCTGATAGAGTTGAAAATATTTTGAAAGATCAAATACCTGCATGCATGGGGAATAGTGGAATTGGCTATGATGTTGAATCATCAAATACTGGGAATAAGATGAGCCGAAATAAAGTAAAGATGGAAGTTGGACATGTTTCAAAGTCACCTAAAGTCTAAATAAAGAAAGTACCAAGACAAACTAAATGAATAACTGAAAAATATTCACAATATTTCATAAATAATCAGCAGTCAAAATCTTATCTGAAGGAAGGTAACATGAAAAATGATCAAAGTGAAAAATTGTTTCCGCTTATTAAATGTCAATTCTACGGATATCTAGGCCATACCATGTCATAATGTGAAGAGTCAATGAGTTATTTGAATGGGGGAGATCTAGGAGGTCAATAGAAGAGAATTAATTCATATCCAACTTCTTATAGAAGAAATGGGTTCAATGGATGTTGTTTTAATTTCTCTAACTTTGGCCACAAAGCTATGTATTGTAAGAAAAGGAACGACAGGAACAATTCCTACAGAGCTCAGAGACAAGTCAACATTCACCAACCAGATGGTGTTTCTCTTTCAAATAGGTTTTCTCCTCTAGAAGAAGAGTGTGAGTATGATGAACTTGTGCACAGTAAAATTAGATTTTAAAATCCATCTTCATCCTTCACTCAAGCTAATATTTCATGGAAGGAAAAGAAAAAGATTAAGAAATCCAATCTTGTTGAATTCACTCTCAAGGCTACCAAGTATAGTAGAACTTGGATTCTTGACAGTGGATGCTCATCCCATATGACGGGAAATGCAGAAATATTAATGAATATTAAGAAAAAGTTTGATGGAATAGTGAGGTTCAGTAATTATGGTTATTTGAAGATAAAAGGCGATGGATATACTAAACTAGATAATGGAGAGCTAAAGAAGACAGAAGTTTTGTATGTGGATGGTCTACATCACAATCTCCTGAGTGTGATTCAACTCTGTGACTTAGGACTTATAGTGACGTTCAATCAAAATGGGTGGACTATAAAGGTAAGAATAGGGAATTATCTCATGAAGATTTTTAGAACTGATGGAAACCTATATCAATTTGACAGTAAAGATAACATTTTCTATTTGACAGTTGAAGAAGAAAACAACTTGCGGCACTGAAGGTTGGGGAACATCAATCAACAAGACATGGAAAAGATATCAAAACTAAAGATTGTCATGGATATCCCCAACCTAAAGTGTGAACGTGAAAAGATGTGTGATGCATGCATTTGTGGGAAGTTGGTCTGTAGTTCCTATTGGCCAAAGAAGAAAAGAGAATCTAATCTTCTTTACCTCATTCATACAGATGTATATGGCCCGATAAATGTTGTTGGAACTCAAGGAAAAGGTACTTTTTCCTTTTCATAGATGATTATAGTATAATGGCATGTGTGATAGTTATACATAGTAAATGACAAGTTCTTAATTGCATGAAGACTTATCATCGAATTTATGAAAAGGAAACTGGGTGGATAATTAAAGTTCTATGATCTGATAATAGAGGGGAATACACATCCATCGAGTTTTAGAATTACCTGGAGAAGCATAGAATACAACATGAGGTGGTAGTTGTGAGAACCCCACAGCAGAATGGATTTTTGGAGCGTAGGAATCACCAAGTAAACAATATGGCTAGAAAAATTCTGATTGATATCCATATCCCTTTTCATTATTGGAAAGAGGTAGTTTAAGCAGCGATATATATTCAAAATTGAACAGGGCTCTATATGGGTGAAACCGAGACACCGTATGAGTTTTGGCATGGAAGGAAGACCTCCTTGAAGTATTTCCATGTTTTCAGAAGTAAATTATTTATCTAAAACAAATATGTAAATCAATGGAAGTATGTTGATTCAGAAGATGAAGGAATATTCCTTGGATACTCAATGAAAATAAAAGCCTACAAATTCTTCAATAAGAAACTTCGAAAAATTGTGGAAAGTAGTGATGTAAAGATCATTGAAGACAAAACCACAAATGTATCAAAGAATTATTATGCTGATGTGATAGAAGATGAGGAACAATGTGGACATGGTATAGATACAAATGATGAAGTGGAGGAAAGAGTGAAAAACATTCACAGTTTGAAAAATGATGATGATCCAGAAGAAGAATTAGAAGAATAAACAATGCCTGAGGAATCCCCATCTAAACCTCACAGGCAATATAGAAGAGCTAAAATAGATCAATCCAATATCATTGGGGATATAACTTCACCAACCTAGATAATAAGAATGAAGAGTAATGCACAATATGCATTCCTCTCAGTTGTGGAACCATCCTCATTTGAAGAAGCTACAAAGGATGAATCATGGGTTAAATCCATGAATGAAGAGTTGGATAATATTGACAAGAACCAAACATGGGACCTAGTTAAGAGACCTAAAGGTCACAATGTGATTGGTACAAAGTATATTTTCAAGAAAAAATTCAATGAACATGTAAGTGTTATTAGAAACAAGGCATGATTAGTATGTAAAGGATATTCATAGATTGATGGTGTTGATGTTGAAGAAACATTTTCTCCAGCAGCTATACTGGAGTAAATCGGGATTTTTATTTCCATGGTAATCCAAAGAGGATATAAAGTATATAAAATGGATTTTAAGACAGCATTCTTGAATGGTGTTCTCTAAGAAGAAGTCTACATTGAACAACCAGTGGGATTTCTTCTTGGTAATGATGAAATGAAGGTTTGTAAACTAAAGAATGCCCTATATGGTTTGAAGCAGGCACCAAGAGCATGGTATTCACGGTTGTATTCATACATAATGAATCTTGAATTTATAATAGGAGGATTGGATCACAATCTATACATAAATAATTCTTCAAAAGATTAGTTCATGGTACTCGTGTACATTGATGATATTATTTTTGGAGGAAACAGATAGGGATCAATGGATGAATTTTCCAATAACATGAAATCAGAATTTGAAATGTCTATGATTGGTGATCTCACATACTTCATGGGGATATAGGTGATACAGAATAAGGACTACACTTTCATTTCTTAGGAAAAATATGCAAGAGAGCTGTTGAAGAAATTTAATATGCATGACTCCAAACCAATGTCGACTCTGATTGTAGTTGGAACCAAACATAGAAATCATGAGTATGGGACTTCTGTTGATCCCACCATGTACAAGATGATCACTGGAATCCTAATATACCTGATATTGTCATGACTGGATATTGTCTTTGCAACATTCTTGTCAGCTCGATTTCAAATTAATCCAAAGGACGAACATATGGTGGCAGTAAAAAGAATCATGAGGTGCATTCAAGGTACTCATAATTATGGGTTATAATTTGTTGTAGGAAAGGATATTGAACTATCAGAATTCTCTGATGTTGAATGGGCTAGATCTATAGTGGATAGAAAATCCACCAGTGGTGGAGAATTCTATATGGGGAATAAATTTTTGGGCTGGTTGAGCAAGAAATAGGAAATCACTTCACACAATACTGCTGAAGCTGAGTATATATCTGCTACAAAGGAATGCACTCAACTACTGTGGATGAAAAAATAGATGATAAATATTGGTGATGAATTTAAACAACCAATGGTGATTCATTTTGATAATAAGAGTGCAATTGATCTTACAAATAATCTCATTCAGCATTCTCGTAAGAAGCATATTGAAATCAGATATCACTTCATCAAAGAAAATTTTGAACAAGGCATGATTAAATTGGATCATGTTGGAACTGATGATCAAGTGGTTGATATACTGACCAAGCCATTGTTAGCACATGTGTTTGAGGAGCATCGGTTGAACCTCGGTGTTCAACCTCCTACCAGTGCATGATGAGGTTACGAGATTCCCCACTCCCCAGTTGTTTTAACTATTTTAATCAGTTTTGTGGAAGTGTTGTGGGTTTATAGGGGAGATACGATCTAGGGAGAGTATGTTCTGAGCTCTACAATGGATGATTATCAGTCTTTGGGTTTATTGATAATGGGGGAGAAGTGGATAAATTCAATGAGAATAATAGACTGTGGAGAATAATAGAGTGTGGTGTCTCTAGATGAGATAAGATGGAGAGAATAGTGGATAAATATGGAGAGAATAGTGAAGGGAGAAAACTTTCCAGTGTTATGAGAAAACAGTTATAGATTTCATTTAAACACATGAGAACACAATTCATGTCTTCTCTCTTTTTTTCTACACCAAGCATTGCTCACGTAGACTTGGAGTGTTGGCTGAGTTTATTCTTGTGTATCATGTTTTAATAGTGGTCGGTGCTCTATTGACTTTATCTAGAGATTTCCAAAAATCCCAAAGGGGGAGATTGTTGGAACCATGACCATTCTATGCAGAAAATTGAGTATGGTTTGTGTTTTTTGTTAATCCTTCATGGATGATCAGGAAGATTGCAAGGAAAGGTATCATACAGTTCAATCCAAAAGAAGTTTTGAAGGTGGCATAGTTTCCCAGTGTTTGCCAAATTTTTGGGGTCCAAAATTTGGAAGTTGGCTTTCAATGTGAAAAGTGGTGTTTCTTAGAGGACTTATTAAAATATGGAAATGACATGATTTTCGTGAAGATGGGATATGCGAATTGTGTTTCCCGAAGATATAAAGTGATTCTGACGGTGTGCTTCATTATTACGTTGGGATTCGCGATCAAAGACAGAGTTCTCCGCGATTTAGAGTTTCAGAGCTTTGTGAAATTGATGGGTGCCATGAATGGAATTGATGGAAGACTTCACAATGATGATTAACTTTGAAAACAGATGATATTTATGGTTCTATGTGAAGGGAGGAGCGCTGTGAATACATGTTTGACGGTCTGAAAAATCCACAAAGATGGGGTGGAGATTCGATAATGATTGAGCTTATAAATATGAGGCTACCTCTCTTCATTTGGATCAGAGTTTTGAGAGAAAATCCAGAGGCGATTTGAGTTCATGAAGAGATTCATGAACAGAGATTTCTAAGCGAGTTAGTTCATTGTAAAGAGACTATAAGTCTTAACTGGTGACCATGCTTTTAAAAAATGGTACTTCATGAAAATGAGGTATTCCACATTGACTCAATGAGTTTCACAAAGATTTTTCCGCAAAGGAAAGGAAGCTTCACAAAGACAGTTTGTTCCGCGAAGGCAGGGGTGCTTTGCGAAGGCAGGTTGTTATGTGAAGGTAAGGGTGCTTTGTGAAGGAGTGTGTCTTGAAAAGAGGCTTCACAAAGAGAATATTTGAACATATATTTTTAGTGAACAAGGAATTAAAAGAGAATCAACTCTGGTCTTTAGTGCAAGTAGAGTCTTGTGATAAGTCAGGGACAAAGTCTTTAATGCCATATCATTGAAATGACCTTCAGGTTGATAAACTGAGTTGAACTTATCTCAGAGCAGTGATCTAAGGGGAGCCAACAGAAATCATCTAAGGTATGTAGTGAGTTATCCCTAAATTATTGTAAAGTTAGTGTTCCTAGAATAGAGTGACTTTTGCCAAACACTTGTACTCCACAACTAGTGAAGATTAGTAGATTTTGGTACGACTGAAAAACTATCGGCGTATGCTCATTAGATGTAGCCCTTTGTGGTGAACCAAGTAAAAGTTTTGGGTGGTATCTTTGCATGTGATTGTTTATTTGTTTTTCATATCCATCATAAAGGTTTAACGTGTTCCTACCAACATGGGAACAAGATCTGTCACTTTAAAAGAAAAATTTGAGACTCTGATTCACCCCTCCCCTCTCAGGGCGTCCCAGGGTTCTATAATTTTTCCCACAAATCAAAGGATGAAAAGGTGGCCAAAATTATGCGGAACGTGTGAACCTCTAGGAGGCACACAATTTCATAAAATATGGAAGATCCCATGGATCCCCCTCGATAATTCCTTCTATTCTTGAAAAGTCATCCTAAACACTCGTTGGACACACAGCGGCATCCAAAAAAGAACCCCTAGGTTACGTGAATTTTCAACTGGAAGATTTCTAAGAAACTATTCAAAAATAATTATAAAATATGAGGAAAATATCCAAAAGGTTGGAGCCTCTTACGGCCTTAAATATCACATGATGAATCACCAATAGGTAGAGTGATTGTCTTGGATAACACTCGTACAACTTCATTAGATCCCCAACCATTGTAAAATAAACAAAGGAAATAAAGTGGGGAAATATGGGATCCTATGGCAGTCGTAAAAATCATGCGATATACCCCAAGTGGTTAATGAGACACCACAAACCCATTACGACATGTCTGCCTCAGAATACGAGAGCCCATTGGTGTGTCACCCTCAACACATGAAAGACCTCGGACATATCCAGATGGTCTTGTGCTCCCCCTTTGGCGCTAAAAATAATTAGAGGGGTTTTCTTTTGATAAATGATTGTGCATCACTATAAAACCTTTTGTTGTTCATGCGACGCATCACCAATGGAGAGAATGATTTTCCTAGAAAACACTCAAGAAAACTCACAACACATCAGGCCCTTGTAAAATAAACAAGGAAAATAAAGAATGAAAAAGGATGGAGCCTCTTGTGGTCATAAAACTCAATTGATTCACCATCATGATCTTACAAGGCCCCTTGAAAAATCCATCCTTGTCTCATGAAAGGTCCCAGACAAGTAGCCTAAGGTCACGCGAAGGCCTTTCAATAGGCACCATGATATCACTAAGTCCCTTAGACATGTCTTCCTGACAATATAAAAGTATCTTGGAATGTCCACATTATTGAACAAGACCAAATTAATTGGATATAATCCAATAAGTAGGGAATTGATGGGTTAGTCTCATGGTCACTAAAAATTATGTGACGCCCCCAGAATAACCTACAGTAGGACCTAATTAAGACACATGATGGAAAATCCCTCCACTAACTCCAGCTTGGATTTTCATGATACATGTCATGCAAAGTGTCGAATAACCATGGTGGTGAGGCCTATAAATCCCCCACCCCAGCATGAAAAATTAATCCTTAGATGGATCCCAAGACATAGATAGACTTTTCCTTGGAACCTCGCACCGGCACACTCTGGAATCATAGCGGATTTATTAGAGCAGTTGATCGCGTGATCGGGTAAGTATTCCATCAGGTAAGATCTGGGTAATAATCGGAGTGATCATGCATCATGTGTAGACACTTCACGTGATCACTCATAGATCATGCGGAGGAATTTTGGAGGGTTATGGGAAGGACATCCCACATATTTTTTAAAACACGTGAGACTTAAAGTAAGCTAACAATGAAAGAATCTAAGGAATATGTGATAAAATGCTAGAAAAAAATACTAAAATATAGAAGAATTATGTGAAGAAAAAATATGTTGATCCTCATGTGTTTTGCATGAACCACCCGGGTCATGCGATAGAACCCGGACACATCATCTAGGTCATGCGATGCTCCTTTGGTATACTATTTGGATCATGCAAAATCCCCTGGACATGTCAGAGAAAGTCCCATCCCCCCCCCCAGGAATGCCACCCAAGTCTCACGAAACCCTCTAGAATCACCATCCAGGCCTCTAAATGTACTCTATACATGTCACCCAAATCATATGGAGATATCAGTATGTATCAGCTAAGTCTCACGATAGCACCAGGGCATGTCATTTGTCTCTTTCGAAGTCCTCTAAACATGTCATCCAGCTTTCATGATGATACCCAAAAACGTTATTCAGGACATACGGCACCCTCCGAGACATGTCACACTAAATCTCACGACACCCTCCAAGTGTGTCAACAATATTTCATGATGACACCATAGAAAGTTAGATAGATCATGTGATACCCTCTAAGTATGTCATTTGGGAACATGCTATGGCTTTTAGGACAAGATAGTTGGGTCTTGTGACGTCCTCTGAACAAGTCATACTTGATCATGTGAAAACCTTCATACATTCCATCCAGGTTATGTGATGTCCCTCAAAAAAGTCAAATGGATCATGCAATTGTCTTTGGAAAAGTCAGGAAGGAATCCTCTGACATCTCAAGTAGACAACCAAGTCATGTCAAATAGACAGTCAACACATGACAGGCAGACAAGTAGGCTAGGTCAATCGGGCATCCCGGGACATGAAAAACTTGTTTAGCCTCCACAAAGGGAAACATAATTGTGTAAGTCCCAACCAAAAAAAACTATGATAAATCTAATTCTTTACATAACTAGGATATGTAAGATTCCTTCTTAATTTCTGAGATCCATAATAAACATTCAAAGGGTAGTCCCAGGGCATAATTCCTGCATCCTCAAGTAGTGAGACTGATTTTTTTTCATCTCTTGTTTCCTACACAGAGGATAGCTCATGTAGGTTTAGGGAGTTTCAATAATAATTTCATTCATATAGGGAAACCTTATTGTGTAATCTCTAATCAGAGGCATAATATGTTATGCCCCCCAATATAAGGGAAACCTCAGTGTGTAAGCCCCAAATCATTGAACTACGAGGACTATGACCCCTATCATAACTAGTATATATAGGATGCCTTCCTAAGGCCTGATACAGAACTAAAATGGGAATCCAATCTAGTTTAAGTCCCTCCATGTATCTGACATTCCAACCATCAAGACCCAATCTCTCCCATGAGATGATCATCTTTCCTCATCCAAAAATGGATTGAGAACTCATTGAACTACAAGGAATCTCATTCCTTAAATAAACAATATATTTAGGACACCTTCCTAAGGCCTGATCCCAAAATCAAATGGGCACCCACTTTGGTATAAGTCCCCTCATGTCTCCGGAACTTCAACCATTGGGACCCAATCATTCTCACGGGTTGATCATTCCACCTCATCCATCAGCAAACTGATAAGCCAACTAAAATATGATAACTTTGATTCCTATTATAATCAGGATATGTAGGATGTATTTCCAAGTCCTAAGATCAAATATTCACTTAACTCATGGTAAGTCTACCCATTTCTCTAACACTTCAACTATTTGGACCCAATCATCCCCATTGGCTGATTATTCCACCTCATCCATCAGTGGACTAAGAAGCCAACAGAACAATGATAACTCTGATTTATACTATATATAGTCAGGATATGTAGGATGACTTCTTAAGTCCCGAGATCAATAATAAACATCCCAAGGGTTTCCCCAATATATAATTCCCATATCCATATGCAATGAGGCTGATTAATTTTTATCCCTTGTTTCTCACACCGAGCGTAGCCCATGTAGGCTTAGGTAATTTCAATGGTCATGTCATTCACATCATGAGTCTCCACTAGCAAGGTAAACCTCATTGTGTAAGGCTCAATGAAAGAAATTATATGATTACCTCCATATAAGAGCATGTACCTTGGGGTCAGTCACAAGGGTGTGAAAAAACTACGATGATAACTCTAATTCCTTCCATAATCGAGATATGTAGGAAATATCTTTGAGACTCAAGATTGAATACCAAGTGAACAAGTTAGCAAATATATGTACTTTACATAAAATTTTAAACTGCATGGGTTTGATGAACTATGTGTATTTTGATTCCTATTATAAAACAGGATACGTAGGATGCCTTATAATGGCTCAATACCATTATCAAGATATTAATAACCTCCTTGGATAACAACAATCTCCGGAGTGACTAGTTATATGGATTCAACATATAAGTATCTACCCACCAAAGTTAAATGGATTAAGAACCTCAGATACATTCAAATGGATTCACTAATGATATCCCATTTGTTTGAACATAAAAGTGTTTAACCTTTGATCATTCTGTTAGGGTAATTGGTCTCATATCTAGATTTGAAAGATATTAATAAACATATCTTAAATCTATAAGGAATTCTCATAGTAGGAAAAAATTCCCACCAAAAGGGTGTGATGAGCCTGACCTCCCATCCTCTCGACCAATGTGAGTTCCTAAACGTTATTGGTTCTGAAACACCAATCGACCTCTTTCCTTTGGAAAGTAGGTACATACCTAGTTATGTATGTGGGAACCATTGTAACTTTATGTGAAAGGTTAATAGATGGTTAACCCAATGTAGATAATTGTGCACAACATTTAACCCCCCACAATTAGACCAATATAAAAAGACCATCCACATCTCTCCACTAAAACAGAAATGGTGGACCCAACATAAATCTCTGCATCTCCTTTACAATATAAAAAGGATAGACCGTCCAATTCTCATCAATCCATTTTACTTTCCCAATGAGGGTGCTCGATCATTATATTTCTGAGGAAATAAAAATGGTGAACTCTTTTGTGAAATCATATAACTATAGTCTCTATTTCTCAAGATAAAAATAATAGACTGACCAGTTCTCATCACACCATTTTGTTATCACCACATGGGTGATCACCATCAACATTCATATTTCCGAGGAAACGCCCCCCTCAAATCAAATTATATTTCACCACCTTCAAAGCTTCTAAAACTTCATATTAAACATTCTTAATCAAATTTTCCTCAATTATAATTGTAAATTATCACTTAAAATCTTGGCTAGATTTGTAAACATTAAAATAACAACTCAATATTATCACAATTTATGACTTTACAAAGTTTTGTAAAGCTCCTAAAACCTTTTTATGGTGCAAAAACTTATCTATGTACTTTGTATAACTCCACTTTATAAATTGAAATTTTTAATATTCCAAAAATATTTCTAGAATAACTTCATAGATTTCTACCTCTGGTATAACTCTATATTTCTCTATTAGATCACTAGTATAAAAATATCTTTTAACATTGGTTTTTTTACCATTAACATTGGATTTCTATTCGACGTTAATTAAAATAAAATTAGAATTGATATTTTTAACATCATTTTTATTTAACTGATGTTAAAATATGGATTTTAACATTATTCATATGAATAACCGATGTAAAAAATCCAAATAGTGGACTTTCAACATCATTTTTTGGATAAGAAATGTTGAAATTCATTTCCAGGTCATTTATTTTGATAACCAATGTGGAAAGTATCATATTTTTTAAAAATTTATAAATTTATTCTACTCTATTGGAAGAAAAGATGAGAAATGTAAACTAAAAATTTCAAAAAACAAACAAAAAATTAAAAATAAAATTAATTATTTGACTTAATTTCATTTCTTATTGCGGTTTTATTCAAATTGAAATGTTGTCTGTTGATATTCTTCTTCTATTTAGGAAAAAAACTCATGCAGTAACCACCAAAGTGGTTGATAAGGAATTTTAAACTTCATCTTGTAAATCTCATGTGGAGTATTTATCTTCTTAACTCAGTCAGAAGAATTCTGTGTCTTTATAAAAAAATAAATCATCATATATTTTATCGATGAAGAAAACCAATAATAAGAAACTAAATAATGAGAATAAATACCATGTTGAAATCATCGAATGAAGAATTGATGAAACTTTTATTCCATTAGAAGAATAATAGATATAAAATGTTGAAAGAGAGAGTATGAGAATTTATATAATTGAAGTGAAAATATGTTTTGCGGTGATGTAACAAAGTTTAGGCAGGATTTTAGAAATTCAAATCACGCTATGAAAAAATTGAGATGTTGATTCCACATTTTTGAAATTTTACTTTTAACATCTATTTTACTAAAACCGATGTTAAAATAAGGGTTTTAACATAGGTTTTATAAAATTTGTTGTTAAAATATTTTTTTTCATGTTGATTTTATACGAACCCAACATGAAAACCTTTTCAATGTTGGTTTTAATAGAACCAATGTTAAAATGTATTTTTCTACTAGTGGATGATATCACATTTCTCTATCTGTTCTCATACTTTCCTCCACATGATATAACTTTGTATATTTCTTCATCCCATACTATTATATCTAATGATCTCTCATATGTATGTCTAGTTGAAGTTCTACAAAATTTAATTTGATTGAAATGTTTTTATCTATCTGGTATATTCGCATACTTTCCTCTATTCGATCATCCTATGTTTGATAGACTAATTTCACTGACCTCGGTCTGGTAACTTCATAATTCTCCATCTAATGGAATCTTTAATTTTCATTGGGTAACCTTCATATGTCTCCATCTGGTAATGCTTTATTTGATCATTAGCTACAATTTTACCACTTCACAGCTTGAATTTTGTACAGCCACATCTAGAAATTTGTAACTTAGACTTTTTAGAAATGTTTTAACTAGAAATTTGAAAAGTCTTCATAACTATAACATTGTATAACTAGAACTATGATCATTATCATAAGTCTAGAAAACTCATGTTTGAAAAAATTCATCCCTTTGCACAAACTCAGCTATAATAATGAATATCTCCATGATTTTTAGTATTTTTATGAACATCAAATCATTATATAAATTAATAATATCGCTCTCAACTAAGAAACAACTCTTCCCCCCATATTTCTAAGTAACTTTTTTTATAAGAACATGTTAACATATTAAAAATAAATTCAACTAAAACAAATTGGGAAAAAACCTGAAGTATCTTAGGCATACTAAGGATATATTCATGATTTATAGAGGAGGTAATAAGCTAGTCATCCAGAGATATACATATGCTAGTTTCCAAATAGACCAAAATAGTTTGAAATCATAGTTAGGATATGTATTATTCCTTAATAGGGGATCTGTGATCTGGAAAATATCAAAGAAACCAGATTCAGAGTATATTATGGTTTCTAATATATCTAAATAATTATTTTGGATATGAAACTTCATCTAGGATTGTGATTCGGTTCCTATAAGTAAAGATGTTTTTGAACTATATTGTGATAATACTATAGTGGTGGTCCTAGCCAAGGAGTCAAGGTCATGTTAGCAAACGAATAACATATTTTGGAAGTACCTCCGCTTGAGGTATTTTTATCAAAGGGGTGAGGTCATGATAAGCATAGTTTACATGGAAGAGAACATGGTGGACTCATTTACTAAATCCCTATCTCAGTAGAAGCATTAATATCATGTGAGATCTAGTGGGCTCAAATTCATATGCAGTTGGATATAGTGAAATTGGGGGTCTATTGGAGTTGATTCCCTAGAAAAAACTATATTTTTACTTTTTATTACCTTTATATTCAAATACATGGATATTAATAAATATTTTTTCACAAGATGAGTGTTTGTATGCATAAAATTAATGTAACAATTTCCTTAGAGTATTTTTCACATCAAAAGGTCATAGAAGTTTCTTGTTATGATGAAAACCTTGAAGTGTTATGACAGTATTCTAAAACATATTCCCTACGGTCTAGATGAAATATTTTGACAAAACATAGATTATGTTTAGACTATCAGTTATTGGGTACTCATAAGCATATAAGGCATCAACTCGTGAAGTTTCACACTTAGTAATCTCCAAGATGGGTAGTTATGATCATATAAACACCAATAGGAATTCCATATGTTATATGTTTAATTGGATATTCCTATCTAAAAATGTGTTTATTGGTCCTTATACTTGATATTATTATTTATTTATATCATAATTAATATACTTTGATGTATTATTGAAAACCATAATGACATATGATTATTGATAAGTAGGATAAATTGGATACTTTATAAGTAATATGAAATTGATTTAATAATTCAAGAAAGGATTTTTCCATTTTGAAGTGTCCAGGTTTGATGGATCACTAATGTGGGTGGATCAGTGATCACTTTTTCTAAATTATTCCTTTTAATTTAACCTCTTAGACTAGTTAAAGTCTTGATCCACTCTTCTTGTGTCTATCAGCCTTACCTGAATAATGCAAAAAATAAAAGGTACAAAACAGGGATTTTTACAAGATCTATCCTTGAAATCATACTCCTTTCTATGATTAGTTAGACACCCCAATAATGGATTCTTACATTATTAATGTGAGTGGTTACATAGAATAACCTTGCATCATGCTTATATGAAATCAAAATATGTGCTTCAACATCCCACTAGAGGGTCTTTATACTATATCACACACTTCCCAACTTCCCACTGGTTCTTATTATCTCACAAAGTTCAGTCCTCATGACTAGTCATGGCTACCTCACATAGTCCTTGAATAGATCCTTTCATGAACCTATAATTAAGACTTCAACTACTCATTGGTGTGGAACACATCATCCTTTCTCTTCTTCTTAGTCTACTTCGGTAGACCTCATTTGATCACACTCAATGATACAGATGTATTGCAGTCTTACTCCTTATTCTTCCTCAATTCAAAGGGAGTCCCTTGATGGAATTTGGTTCTCTTCCTTTGATACTTAGATGTTCATTTGATCACAGTAGTATTGGGGTCTCTATTTTCTTCCATTGAATGTCATTCTTTGAGTAATGGCATTGTCAAAGCATTCTCATCTTATTCCCCTCATTCTATTTTTATATTAATAGAATCCTGAATTTTGTGTTTCCATATTTTATTTGGAAAATCCTCAATCCATGGAGATAGGTGATCTACTCATATTTTAAATCATGTTCAAACTCATTGAAATTATAATTTGATTCTACCAAAAGACTCTAGATATTTCTATCTTCTAAATCCCATGAAATCCAGATTTATTATTCATTTTAAATTCCTTATCCATGTATGTAAGGACCCATGCATATGACATGACAATGTTTCTTAACGCATGTAATAGTATAAAACTTTATTTTTCTATTTCTCCTTCAATATTGGATAGAATAAAAAACTCTTCTTATGATATTTAATTCCTTGAAGATCAACATAGAATCGTCTGATTTGATTCTCCATTTATCAAAATATTTTATTCTAATATTTATTCATAAATTTTATACTAAAATCCTCATTTATTCTTATTTTATAGGTTTCCTTATAAATGTACCCTATGAAGTCTCTATAGGTACCATATGAAGTTTTTTAGTTTATTTTTACTATCATTGTAGGGTAGAATAAATTCTATGATTATTTATAGAGTTAATTTGTACCTTATAAATATTTTTTACCCTACAATAGTACCCTATGAAGTATATTTACCCTTTAAGTCTTCAACATAGGGTTCATATACCTTATGAATCTTACCTATACCTTACAAAAATCTTAATTTCTTATAACTGTGCAAAGATTTATACCCTATGAAGTTTGTTGTTCTCCCTAAAAAGATACCTTAAGAAGTTTATCTATACCCTATAAAGTCCATTGTAGGGTTAATTCCTTTTCTATTTTTCACTTTTTCAACTCATATAGTACCTTAAAAATCCAAAAATTTATACCCTATGAATATTTCATTATAACCTATGAAGTGAATAGGGTTCATGCATTTTCTATGTCTTACTTTAGTATAATAAATGTAAACTTCACTCAAATCATCTCAAACACTTTTAAACGTATCCCAAGGCCTTCTTAATCACTAAAAATAATCTCAAAAACATTCCCAAAAATGATCAACGCTTTAAGTATCCATCTAAATATAATATTATCCCACTCAAAGAAATTTTGGATTCCAAAATTAATTTGGATTTACTTCCAATTTTTCTTAAATGTTCTATCATTCCAACTATAATCTTCAAACTCTCCTCAAGATAGCTGCTCAATATTCTCTTGAAAAATATATTGTAAATAGTACCACTTTACAACCATAAATACTATCCATTTATCATGAAAATCATCTCACAAATAATCATAACATGAAGGGTTGTTACTTAAATATTTCCAAGATAATAGCAAATAAACTTCTTTTTATTCTTTTTCCATTTTCAATTGTAGAACTATCATTTCTTCACTCATATTCCCAACACATATTAGAGCCTTCTTTGTATTGATGGAATCCGTACATATTGAAAAAAACAATATAATATTCCCTTGGATTATTCAATATCCCCCTTTGAATTTTTTTTCAATTATATTAAATATGTTATGTCAATATGTGTGTTTTCTCATCCACCCTTTATTAAAAATAAATTAAAAGGTGTATTTTAAGGTAAATATATTTTTAACTATCCTAAAATCCTCAATAAAAATTATTCTCCCACTTTTATTTCAGAATTATAGCCAGATCCACTTATTAATAAAAGGATTAATTCACATTATTTCTTAACAATGTGCCTTTAGTTAGTCAATTATAAGTCTATTTTGGATAAAATAATCTAAAAAGATAGATATTAACCAAGGTGTTTAAATCTATCCATAAATAAACATACATGTGATACCATTCCCAATTTCTATTTTTATGGGTTGTTTGAAAATATTTATTGAGAAATAATATAAAATTCACTCATCTCAACAAACATATCAAAACAATTCAGGTGAATGATAGATAAATCCCCCTTTCTCTTAGCTTGATAATCAACCAACACTCCTCCTTTATAAAGATGTCTGATGCAATCAAAACAAGGGTATCAAGTGTGATTGGAATACCAAAATTTATATTTTTAAATAATTTCCCTCTAATTATTGATTTTATGAATTAACACACCACTTGGAAGCTCCACCTTCATGTTTTCTCCCCTTCATGGGATGTATTTATTTACTCTTAATCATGGTTGTTAGAGCACTCTATGATGTGAAACTTATTTTTTTATATTACTATGGAAGCCTCATCCATTTATGCTTTTAAGTATCACCATCAATTCCCTTCATGAAAATGGATTCAGGGGAATGAGGTGAATTATTTATTTATTCTTTAGTAGGAGCAGCGAGGCTAAGAGTTGGATATCAACCCAGAACCACTCTTCAATTTAGATCTAGATTTAATTAAACTCTTCAAATTTTTCTAGTTCTGAAACTTATGTAGAAGCATAGAGTTATTTCTATTTTGTACTTTTATTTTTAGTGGAATATGCTTCTTTACATTAGCCATCAATTCACACTCAATCATTGGTGCTTTGGGTTTGTTTAGAATCATCTCCTTTTGTCCAGGAAACCAAGTCATGTGATTATTAGGAGAGTGACTAGTCTAGTTCCACATTCTACATAGTTATCTAGTATCCTTTAAATTTCTATTAATTGGATATTTATTCACTTTTTCTCTAGGGATGACTTTAACTAAATCAGTCTTATTTTTTTCTATTAGATTGATATTCCTTGGTGATTTATCTTACTTCCTTTAGTCATGACATTTATCACTATTTTGCAATGGTCCATCATGTAGCCTCTCTTTCCATGATAAAAGAGTATCCTCCTTATTGATACATCTTCTTAAGATTCTTTCATTATCTTATTGGGATTAATTGATTCAGTACTCTTGTTTTGAAAACACCTCAAATTTAACTTCTCTTCTTTTATCACTTGTTTATTTTTTAGTTGGGGTATTTTCATTAGTGTAGCATAAGATTTGTGATGAGTTGGTTTGTACAAGAACACATCTTCACTATGACCACTTTTATATCATTAATCACTAAAAATTTCTAAATAACCAAATTTTTTCATAATGGTTCCTTTTTTTTTGATATTTTTTTTTCAGTAGGTAATATCCTTTCATCAACTCAGATCCCCCTTAATTATGCCAATTCTCAATTTCCTGACATCACTGCATCAGAACTCAACACCTTAGTTTGTTCTAGGTCATTCTAGTATGATTTTCCCATATCATCCTCTTGACCTGAGCACTTTGGACCATGATTTACAATCTCTATACCAAACTATCCGAGTGGATCTGACATCCTTGACATTACGTAACTGTGTTTTTTACCCTTTCTCAAAGTAGGAATGCGACACTCCATTCCCAAACCTTTTTTGTCCCACACCTCATGATTCGAAACCATAAGGCATAGGGATTGAACTTCACAATTAAGAGATGAACATCCCTAGGGTGACAAAACCCTTCATGGATAGCTTTCCTCCATTCCCAACCTCATCATCTGGATATTTGAGTCTTAAAAAATCTCTCATGACCCTTGGAACGGAGTGGAGATCATCTTTTATTGACCATGCTATCGACGCATAAGGTCTTTGACCTACCAAATAAAGGCATCTCCTCCTTGCAATAAAGAAGCTTATATCCTTATGAGCCTTGGAAACACCATGGAATAACCTAGCACCTCATGGTGTTATGGGTCATCCCCAACATGTCTTCACTATTCCTGGAGCCTTCAAGTGGTATTAGAGTGGTCACATTTAAATTTATAATTATTTACTAATTATTGATCGGTTTATGCATTTTTTAGTTTTTCATTTTGGTTTTTGTTCATTAATCATAAAGTCAAGATATTTTCTCCATTCCCCTTATTATAACCAATAAAAAATGAATATTTTATTCCATACAGATGTGGAACACAGGTTTCAGAGTTACACAGCATGTAACTCGCCTAAATGTCATGTAACCCCACATGACGTGGTGTTCATGTGGTCAATAGATGTGATGTGTAATTAATACACCACATGTGTAATTAATTAATACAAATGTGGCATGTAATTAATACCCACATGTTGTGTATTTAACACTCATGCGGTGTGTAATTAATACTCACATGGTATGTAATTAATTGATACACACACAGTGTATAATTAATTAAAACACATGGTGTGTAATTAATTAATACATGTGTGGTGTATAATTAATACACACACTGCGTATAATTAATACACATGAGGCATGTAATTAATTAATACACATGTGATGTATAATTAATACACATGCAATGTATAATTAATTAATAAACATGCGGTGTATAATTAATATGCATGTGGTTTGTAATTAATTAATACACATGTAGTCTTATACTCGTTTACACAGAGTACACCCCAAGTCAGATTGTACACCATGCAAATTAATTTATGCAAAAAAGAAAATTAATTTTTACAATTAAACCTCATTAACACATGTTTATGTGTCATTAATTGATAGGGCATGCCATGTGATAGGTTTAAATAATATTAAATTCTTAAATAATTTCTGTATTAAATTCAAAAGTGCATGTCATTTATGGTCATCATTACACACTATGTTCTCTATGTGCATTAAACTATATGTTGTGTGAATGTACAATACATGATGACAGCCATACCTATTAGTTCGGATGGGTACATGTCATATTACCTCCATGTACACTCTATGTACACAATTAATTTTAAATAAAATTATTTAATTTATTTTATTTAAAATTAAAATGGATGGGAATCTCTAGAAATGTTTGGGTGGATATTAAGATAAATGAATTATTTAATATATTTATTAATTCAGATAATTTATCTTAAATAAAGAATGATCTAAATTAATACTAGATAGTTTATTAAATTTACATTCATTGCATGCATGGATAATCGTGATTTTGACCAACCTTTGTATGGGTTATATTTATTTTAATTTAATTATTAAATGGGTTTTTTCAATTAAATTTATTAAATTAAAATGATGGCATGTGTGTCATCCCTTCTTATTATATAAGGACCTTTATGTTCGTATTTTCTTTTATATAAAACCTATAACCATTCCATTTGTTCATATCATCTATGTGTGAGTAAGTCATATATAAGGATAGAGATCCTAGGTGAGTGGAGGTGGTTCAAGATGGAGTTGAGATGAAATCAACCTAGGCGATACACAGGAAAAAGGTAGAATACTATAACTTGATCCAAGAATGGCTTGAAGAATTTTTTCCCCAAGGATCAATGGTTTGGTTATTGTTTGGTTAATAAATAAACTAATGGATAAATCTCATGATCATGCTACATATTTATTATATATTTTTCACGGCTGTTTATTTTATTTTGTGGATTCTCTATTATCATCACATAAATAAATAAATTAAATAACAATAATTCTTGGATGGAATACTGTGCAGTACTATAGTAGAGCGGGTATTGTAGTAGTACTATTCACAGAATGGGATTTGGGCCAAAAAAATGGGCCTATGGGCCATGTAATGGGCTAAATGTCCATTGGGACTTCGGGCTATGTAATGGGTCTCCCTCTACCCAGTTAAAGAGGTCTTTTCTTTGCTTTAATAATAAATTAGGCTTCATCCCCAACCTTTAAAAAAAATAGACCCATAGTTAAAGTGTTGATTCAGGCCTTTTTTGGAGGAACTTTTAATTATTAGTAAGTCTAAACTAAGATAGTGAGCTGACTTAACCAGAATTTTATTGAATTTAATAGCCTTATTCTATTAAATATAAATTTGGAGGTAATTTTTTAGGAAATACAAGTCAAGATTTTAGGATTGGGGATTTGAATCATGGATGATTATTACCTATCAATTGACTAGGGTTCTGGTGCTTTGATAATGTGTATAGAGGCACTCAGGTCAAATCCTCGGTGATGGTACAAATGTTAGAGTCTGTTATTTTTAATTTATTGTCTTTTTAATGGGGTGTTTGTTTGCAGATCTTAATTAAATTAATTAATGGATGATGTTTGATTTAACAATTGTATAAATATTGGGGTGAGTTAATTATTGGGTATTTTAAGCTTATGGTATCCTTGAGATTTTCTTTATATTTCATTAAATTAACACCCACTTCACAATATGATTTTGATCATAATTCCCAAGTGTTGAGGCTTTATTACAAGCCTTAACTTAACTTAGGGTTATAATCTAAATCATAACTTGTTTATGGTCATGTATTTATGGTTCCAATAATCCATAGAATCCACATGTTAAACAAAACATGTTATTAATCCATGACATTTTAAGTTTGACATACACAATGTTAACCTAAAGAATACTCAACAAGAAAAATACTTTAATCACTTAATATCACTAAATCATGACTCACCCAAATAGTATATTTACTCATCCATTAAAATGGTTATTAATCTGGTTTAATATGTTTATGGTGATGAGTTAAAATAAAATGAAAATAATGGGATAAGAAAAGAGTAGTGTGTTGAACACACACATGAACGGTGAAGAGAGTTAAAAACAGACTTTTGATTGAATGAGAAAGAAAACGAAGGGAGTTATTTTCAACTTGATTTAAAAAAATTAAGAAAATTAATATTAAAAAACATAGGTTGGATGATAATAAGAGATAATGATAAAGAAACATTCATTAAAACATAATTACAAACACAAACACTTACGAGATTACAAATAAAGAAAAATGCAAAAGTAAATCAAAATAAGCATGGAGGAATGGTATCTCAAGTAGAAACTTGAGTATGGAAGACCATACCAAGACTTTGGAAGAACCCTTGGTTGTTCCAAACTATCCTCATTTTCTCAGAAATTCAAACTTTTTACAAGGAGAGGAGGGGATGTATTTATAGCCTAAGGTGGTGGACTGTTTTCTTTCCAAATATTCCCCTCCACTTGGATATCCAATTTGATAATTCAAACTGAAAAATATGGAGAAATATTATTATTAAAAGTTTTATATATTAATTTTTACAGTCTAACCTCAAAATTTTGTGGCTATTGGACATAAGGATCCAAAGTTATGGCGGTTTTAATAAACAATTTTAATCTGCCCATTTCTATCCAGGATTTTTCGAATGTCGAAATGTGGATGGGTTTTTGAAAAGGAAGATACCCTAAAATACAAACTATTTATTCTAAAAAGTTAGACAAATACATCTTTTATTTAGCACTATAAAATCTCAGCTCTATTTGATTTCTCTATCAGGAGAAATTCAAGGATTGTGTGTTGATTTTAGTTCACAGACAGAATGGTGGGCTGGACTTCAAAGCATAATTTGGGCCCATTTTTGGTGGATTTGGGCCTTAAAAATTTTATCCATGATTATTTTGGATATTAAAGAATATATTAAGTATTTTAATCAAATTTGGGTGTCTGGATTGAGCCTAGAAATTGTATCATCATGGCTGTTCTAGTTTCTTCATATGTTCTTTGGGCCTTCTTGTGTGGACCATATGACCCTTCAAATGGACGAATTGGCACGAACTTCAGTTTAATGATTTATAGGAAATTGAATAAGGAACCCTATAGAATAAGAATCATAAAATTTGGATAATTATGGTGATATTTATAATTAAAATAGTAAAGTGACTTGATTGGATTAATTCAAATAATGCTCAAAATTATATTTAGTATTAAAACATAGGTATTTCACACCAATTATGCACTTTTACATGAAAATTACTTAAGGGAGTAGAAAAAAAGTTATTAATAAATTAATAACATCAACTCCCCCACACTTAGTCTTTTGTATGTCCTCATGTGCAACAAATATAAAAACATAACAAAATTATTCTCACTCGCCAGAAAATATTAAAATTTTGTTTTTCCCAATTAGGGGAGGTTTAGACCATTTCACTCATACATATTGAATTCCACAACAAATTGTTACATAAATAATGTTCCAAAAACAATTCATTTTTCATGGTTAAATTTATAAATGGAAAATGTGGGCACCTAGAACTCACTTCTCTCAAGATGATAAAAATTTATTTATGCAGGTTCACTCATTAACCAACAAAAAGTGAAAATATTAGAGTTTTAAAAAGAAATCATCTTCCATTACCTATCATAAAATGGACAAGAATCAAGAGTTATTTTTTATGTGTTTTTCTATGGCTATGGGATAGTAGGATTTTAATGTCCAAGAGAGAGGAAAATGGGGGTAAAACACTAACATGGAAAAAAGCAGTGCATAATTTGAAATAAGACATGGAAGGTTATGGAAACACATATTTGCAAAGGAATGATTGTGTGAATTATGACACAAAAGAGATGGATAAAATTTTAAGGGGATGAAAAGGTGAAATATTTATAAGACACAAAACTTCTCCCAATGACACAAGAATATATAATGCAAGTGTTTTTTTTTATTTTCTTTTTTTGATTTTTTTTTTTGAAATTTTAACTTGAAACAAATATCACACTCATCTCCCAACCCATGTTTATCTCCTCATGAAACTAACTATAATAGTTATTATAACATTTAATATTGAGGAAGAGTGATTCTTGACCTACATAATGCACAACCCTTTTTTTTGTTTTCTGTTTTTTATTTTTTATTTTCTTTTTTTAACACTTTTCAATAACATGTACAAAATTACATAAATGAAAATCCATTCCCCAAACTCATTGAATGATAAATTCTCCCCCACACTTAAATATATTATTTCCCTCAATAATATGATAACATGTTTAAAATTAAGAAATGGATACCCAAAATGAAAACCATTCCCCCCATACTTAAATTTAAAAAAAGTATATAATAAAAATACATGTAGATATTGGGTGGGAAAAGGTTTTGGGATTGTAATGTGTCTATAAATAAAAGAAATTCATGGGATCAAATGGGCTTTAAAAAGGATGATTAATGTAAGGGTAATGGGAGTCTATTTGGATATTATGATTCTCATGTGGTTTAGAAAATGCCTCTATCATATTAATGTAAACTAAAGTAGGAAATTCAGATCAAAGGTCCACAAACTCAAGACTCGCAATTGGGGGTGAAAAAAAATCACAAAATGAAAATATGTTCATAGATGACATTAGCATGAAATATAATGTTATTTCTCATGGTTGGGGAATAATCATTATCCAAATCGTAAACTGAGCATTCAAAATTTATTTTTCTTGACAAAAAATTATTTATCCAAATTTATGATGAAAATAAAAAAATGATATGAAAACATGTCTTTTAACTCCCCAAAATGGTTTGGACAAAATTTAAAAAGTGGATAGTGAGTAATTATGACTCTTTTTTTCATATTTTTTTAGTTTTATTTTTTATTTTTTATAAAGACGCACCCATATAAAAGAGAAAGAGTAAATAAAAAGTTTTATGAGGAAAGTGGTAAAAAAAATTATGAGAATAAGTGGGGAAAAGGAAGAGAGATAGATAGAGAGATAAGTTAAAGGGAAAGAGGTACCCCCTAGTTTGGATTTGGTGGGTCACTATCTCCATTCAGTGGTGGTTCTGATACAGTGGTTGGGGATTCAATGGAAGTTGATGTGGTTCCAGAGATGTGTGTCCTATCATGGTGATGCTTTAATGGATGTCCATTAACCATGAATGTCCTTTTGGAGGTGGGGTATTGGACTTATACTGCACCAAATGGGTAAACATTAGTAATAATAAAAGGAACTTCCCAATGATAATTAATCTTACCTAGGTGAATATGAAATTTAGAATTTAAGAGCATTAAATTTTCACCTTCATGAAATACCTTTCATCGGATGTGTTTGTCATGGAGTACCTTGGCCTTTTCTTTGTAAAAATTGGAATTATCATAGGAATCAATTCAAATCTCCTCCAATTTATTCAACTACAACAATATTTATTCACCAGATTCACAATCAAAATTATATGTTTTCACAAACCAAAATGACTTATGTTGGATTTAAACTAGTAAATGAAATTATTTAGCAAAAACTGGCCTAAATGGAGACATCCCAATGGGTGTTTTATAGGCAGTTCGATAATCCCAAAGCACTTCACCAAGTCTTTAAGGCCAGTCTTTTCTAGTGGGCTTGACAATTATCTCAAGCACTCTTTTCACTTATCTATTAAAAAGTTCACCCATTCCATTTTTTTGGGGTGATATGTAGTTAAAGTAGTATTTACAACCCCATTCTTTTTCAGAAGAGATTCCGTGGTTCTATTATAGAAATGAGTTCCTAAGTCACTTATCAAGGCATGCAGTGTTCCAAATCAATGGAAAATGTGGGTTTTTAGGAAATCACTAATAGTATGTGAATCATCCTTTCTAGTGGCTTTGGTCTTGACCCACCTAGAAACATAATCAAAAACCAAAAGAACATATTATAATCCATTAGAAGGGGGAAATGGTCCCATGAAATCAATTCCCCAAACATCGAAGATCTCACTGAAGATTAAGGGATTTGGGGGCATTTCATTTATTTTGGAAATTGTGCCAAACTTTTGTAAAGTGGTATATGATTCAAATAACTCATGTGAGTCCTTGAAGAGTGAATTCCAAAAGAATCTAAAGTCAAGTACCTTTTGGGAGGTCCTTTGTGGTCTAAAGTGGCCACCACCAGGCATTGAGTGACAAAATTTTAAGATAGAGGAATGGTCATCTTCATCGACACATCTTCTAATTACCATATCAGCCCTAGTTTTCCAAAGTTTATTATCTTCCCAAAAATATAATTTTGAATCACTTTTCAACTACACTTTTTTTTCTTTTGAAAACATTTCAGTAAAAACACCGGCAACCAAGTATTTTACAATTGGGGAATACCATGGTAAATTTGGAGTAATAGAAGAGAGTTGTTCTGTTGGAAATTTAGGATCAATTATTTTAGAATGAGAATAATTAGAAATTATACTCATGTGATCAGCTACAGGGTTTTCTTTTCCAGGTCTATGTTTAATCATAATGTAAAACTCTTAGAGCATTAAGATCCATCTTATTAGCCTCAGTTTGGAATAAATTTTCTTAAGTAAGAACTTAAAAGTTGAATGGTCTGTAAAAATGATGATTTTGGAACCTAAGAGATAGGTTCAGAATTAATACAAGGAAAAAACCACATCTAAATGTTCCTTTTCAGCCACAGTGTAGTGATATTGAGTTTCGTGCAATGTTTTTGGGGCATAATAGATGACATGAGGAATATTTTCTCTTATTTAACCAAGAATGGCCCCAATGTCCCTATCAGAGTCATCACACATCAATTCAAAGGGTAAGGATCAATTTTGGGGTTGGATTATTAGATCATATGTAAGAACACATTTGATTTCAATGAAGGATCTCTTGTAAGCTTCATCAAAATGGAATGAGACGTCATTTTCGAGTAGCTGAGTGAGTGGGAGACTAATCCTACTGAATTTATGGATGAATGTCTAATAGAAACCATCATAAACAAGGAATGAATATATGCCTCAAACATATGTGGGTTTAGGAAGTGGTTGGATCACTTCAATTTTGATAGGATCGACTTTAATACCCTCTTGTGAAACTATGTTCCCTAGAATGATCCCATTTGTAACCATGAAGTGACATTTTTCAAAATTCATCATAAGGTTACATTTGATATACTTTTGAAGGACTATAGAGAGTTAATGAAACCAGGATTCAAATGAATAACCATAAATGTTAAATTCATCCATGAATACCTCCACGTAATGCTCAAGGAATTCAGATAATATACTCATCATACACCTCTAGAATGTTGCAGGAGCATTGAAATGGCCAAAAGGAATTATCCAATATTCATATGTTCTAAAGGGGTAAGTGAAAGTAGTCTTTTATTCATACTGGGGTTCTATTGGGGTTTGTAAGTAGCTGGTTTATCCATCAAGAAATAAATAATGTGACTTTCCAACTAATCGTTCTAGCATTTGATCAGGAAAGGTAGAGGGTAATGATCTTTTCATGTTTCAGTATTCAATTTATGAAAATTGATGCATACACACCATTTTTTCACAAGAATTGTGTTCACCTCTCCATGTTCATTTTTGAAAACAGTTATCCCACCCTTTTTAGGTACCACTTGAATTGGACTATCTCATCCACTATTGTAAATTGGGTAGATAATACCATCTTGAAGAAGCTTGGTGATCTCTTCCCTAACTACCTAAAAGATGATTGGATTGAGTCTTATTTGTGGTTGTCTGATTGGTTTGGATGACTCTTCAAGATGGATGTAATATATGGAAAGAGAAGGGTTGATTACTGGTATGACATCTAGGTTCTAACCTAAGGCCTTTTTATTTTCTTTTAACACCTAAAAAAGTTTTGAATCCTTTTTTTCAGTAAGTGTAGAAGATAAAAAGACAGGATAAGAGTAATCATGGAAGAGGAATGCATATTTTATGTTTTTAGGGATAGGTTTCAGATTAGTCTCATGTTTCATTTGTGGTTTAGACAACTTAATAATGGAGGAAGGTCTTTCAATTTATTATTATTAATTTTCCTTAATATTATCCAAGGTGGAACAGTAGAGATCAGAGTTGATGTGGGATTCTAGAGAGTTTTCAAGATCTTTTAGATTGATATATTCTATGAATTAAAGGTCCACATCAACTTCCCCATTTATGACATGGTTAATCATGGTGAAAATTTCACAATATCCTCTATCATTTGAACATGATGAACATGATGGAATAGGGTTCAATTGAATCTCGAATGTTTATTTTGAAGCATGGATTGAGAATGTAGAGTGATTCTCAGATGGGTATCACATGGCTTGAAAATTTTTGAAATTGACTAGTTGGTCACCGAATTCCATGGATAAGATGCCTGAATGGACATAAATTTTAGTTCTAGATATCAGGAGGAATGGTATTCCTAGAATTATGGGATATAAATAAGATTTATTCTCACCTACCATGTCAAGGACATAGAAATCAGCTGGAAAGATAAGATCATTAACTCAGAAAAGGTCATCCTCAATTATTCCCTCAGGACTGGTTGTGCTTCAATTGGATAATTGGATGAAAACACTCATTGGGTGTAAGGGACCTAGACCAAGGTTGGAGAATATGTATTTGGGCATGACATTTATCAATAATCCTAGGTCTATTAGTGCATCATTGAAGTTGGAACTCCCTATTTGGAATGGAATAGTAAATGTCCCTAGGTATTTTCACTTCATGGGTATGGACTACTGGGTTAAAACATTCTCAATGGTCCTAAGTTTTATTTTATGAGTCCACAACTCCTTAAGAAACTTTTCATACTTAGGGATTTTTTTTATGGAATCTAAGAGGGGAATGTTGACTTTAACATGTATAACCATGTCGAACATTTCAGGATTGGGTTCAAAGGACTTCCTTGTCTTAGAGATAGCTTGAGGAAAAGGAATTGGGTTACTTAGGGTAATGGAAGGAGGTGAGGGAGTGGCTTCAAGTTCTTTTTCTAGATTTTTTTTCTTTTCATTTTCAAGATCAACATTCAAAGGTTAATTTGAGGATCCATCATGAGGTATGGAAAAAAAATCCCCAATATAAGTGAAATTTCACTTACATTACCCTTGGGGTTAGGAAATGGTTGATCTGGGAGTTGGGAATAATTGGATGGTTTCTACTAGCTAAGGTGGGATATAATTTGACCAATTTGGGTTTAAATATTTTTAAGTCTAGAATGGGTGAAGGAGGAAAGATCTTTCACAACGCTTTCCCATGGTTTCTTGGAAAAAGAGGCATGTCCCACATTAGGATTACCTTGATTTTGGTTCTTGGGAAAGTGCTTATATTGGGTTGGGAATTGGGAAGGCCCGTTAAGATAGTGGAATCCATGAGGAGAAAGAGTAGGATTGATCCTTTGAGGTTTAGGAACAAAAGGATATGGTTGTTGGGAAGTTACCACCACATTGACCATATTGGAATTGGTTTTATTTTGAGGGAACTGAGGGGGGTGATAAATGGAATTACCATACCTCAAACATAGGTTAAAGGTATAAGATAAGGTATTAGAGTGGGGTTGGTTGAAGTTTCTAATGAACTGACCTAATTTTTGAGGGTTGGTGTTCTGCTGAGTATATGCTACATTGATCACCATTAGACTATAAGGATCATATGGTTCATCTTGAAGCTGTGGAAATGTGTCTATTGGATGGGATGATGAGCTAAAGATTCCAAAATTCTTGATAGGTCTAGGAAACATAGATTGTGGATAATATGAGGTTGGGACTTTGGAATCCACAACTAGTTGACACACAAGGCCTGTAAGTTCACTCATCTACTCGGTCATCTTGTTGGGCTCTATGTATTGATTCTCTTGGAATTTTTTGACTTGAGCATGTGCTCGAGTATGGAATTGTTTCATTTTTTAAGCCATGTTTCTTATGAGATCTCATATATCTTTGGGAGTTTTTTCAACAAGAGCACTGCCAATTACAGCATTAATGAGAGTTATCTCCATAGCCAATAACCCCTCATATAATTATTGGATCAAAATTAGGTCATGGATTTGGTGGTGTGGTAAGGTTTCCACAATATTTTTAAACCTCTCCCAATACTCATGGAGTGATTCATTAAGTAGTTGACAGATACCACTTATTTCCTTTCAGATAGAAGTAGTATAAAAAGGAAATGATTTCTCTAAGAAGAGTCTCTTCATATCATTCCATGTGGTTATGGTACCAAAAGGTAGGTAGTATAGCCATGACTTGGAAAAGTCATCTAGGGAGAAAAGGAATGATAAAAGTCTGATTTTTTCTTTAGAAACACCTTGAGGATTCATGGTATAGCACACCACTTTGAACTCTTTGAGGTGGATATGAGGATCCTCACCAGCTAGCCCGTGGAAATGAGGTAAAAGATGAATCAAACCCGATTTGAGTTAGAAATCAGCCTCAATGTTTTGATATTTAATACCAAGGAGTTAGTAATTCATATCAGGGGTAGCAATTTCTTTTAAGGTTTGTTTCCTAGGATTGGAAATATCTAGAACAATTTTCTGGTAAATGGATAGTTCTTGATTATTTTGATTATCCCTAATAGTCCTCCTAAGTCGGTGAATATTTCACTTTATTTTTCGGTCAAAAATCTGATAGATTGTTTGGGAGGCTATGGGGAATTCGGGAATGTTTGGAAAGGATGAAGATGGAGGATTTTTCTTTTTTTCTTTTTAAGTTTATGATTTTATGAGAAGGTGGGTTTTCCTTTGTGTTTTTTTTTCAAGTATTTTTTTTATTTTATTTTTCATTTTCAAAAATAAAAAACTATCGACAATAAGTTTCACCATTTCTTGGAAATGGATCCATTTAAATCATAGATGATTTTATATTATCGACCATTCAAAGGTCTGGTGCTCTACTAATATGTATAGCGGAACTCAGGTCGAATCATCAGTGATGGTACAAATGTTAAAGTCAATTGTTTTTAATTGATTGTATTTTTAAGGGGGGGTTTGTTTGCAGAGATTAATAAAATTGATTAATGTTTGATATTTGATTTAAAATTTGTATAAATATTGGGGTGAGTTCATTATTGGGTATTTTAATCTTATCATATCCTTGAGCTTTGCTTTATATTTCATTAAATTAACACTCACTTTACAAGATGATTTTGATCGTAATTTCCAATTGTTGGGGCTCTAGTCCAAGCTTTAAATTAACTTAGGGTTATAATATAAATCATAAATTTTTTATGGTAGTGTATTTATGGTTCCAATAATCCATTTAATCCACATGTTAAACAAAACATGTCATTAATCCATGACATTTTAAGTTTGACATACACAATGTTAACCTAAAGAATACTCAACGATAAAAATCCACCAATCACTTAATATCCCCAAATCATGACTCACCCCAATAGTAGATTTAATCATCCATTTATATGATTATTAATCTGTTTTAATATGTTTATGGTTATTATTTAAAAGAAAATGAAAATAATAAGATAATAAAAGAGTAGTGCGCCGAACACACACACGAACGGTGAAGAGAGTTAAAAACAGACTTTAGATTGAATGAGAAAGAAAAATAAGGGAGTGATTTTCAAATTGATTTAAAAAAATTAAGAAAATTAATATTAAAAAATATATTTTGGATGATAATAAAAGATAATGATAAATAAACATGCGTTAAAACAGAAATACAAACACAAACACTCGTGATATTACAAACGAAAAAAATGAAAAAGTAAATCAAAAGAAGCATAGAGGAATGGTATATCAAGTATAAACTTGATTATGTAAGATCCTCCAAATAACTTTTTAGATCCTTGGTCTTGAAAAACTATCCTCCTTTTCTCTAAAATTTCAACCCCTTGCAAGGAGATGAGAGGGATGTATTTATAGCCCAAGGTGGTGGACTATTTGTTTTCCAAATATTCCCCTCCACTTGGATCGATAATTTGATAATTCATACAGACAAATATAGGTAAATATTATTCTTAAAAGTTATATATATTAATTTTTACAATATACCCTCAAAATTTGGCCTCTATTTGACTTAAGGAGCTAAAGTTATGGTGGTTTGAATAAACAATTTTAATCTTTCCATTTCTATCCATACTTTTTCAAAGGCCGAGATGTTTATGGGTTTTTGAATAGTAATATGACCAAAATTCAGAACCATTTATTCTAAAAATTAGTTATCTTATATATTTTATTTCATAATGAAAAATCAAATCTCCACTTGATGTCTATATCAAAAGAAAAGTCAAGTATTGTGTGCTGATTTTAATTCACGAACAGAATGGTGGGCTAGACTTCAAAGCATAATTTGGGCCCATTTTTGGTGGAGTAGGGCCTTAAAATTTTTATCCAATATTATTTTGGATATTAAAAAATATATTCATGAGTTTTATCAAATTTTGGATTTTGTATTGATCCCATAAATTGTATCATCATTGTTGGTCTAGTTTCTTCACATATTTTTTGGGCCTTCTTGTATAGACCATATAACCCTTCAAATGGACGAATTGGACCAAACTTCAGTTTAATGATTTGTATAAAATTGAATAAGGAACCCTAAAAAACAATAATTATATAATTTTTATAATTAGGGTGAGAGTTATAATTAAAATAGTAAACTGACTCGATTGGATTAATTCAAATAATTCTCAAAATTATATTTAGTATTAAAAAATGGGTATTTCACACTAATTATGAACTTTTACATGAAAATTACTAAATGGAGTAGACAAAAATCTGTGAATAAATTAATAATATTAGGATTACACTCAATAGATCAAGGATCTACAAGCTACCATCTGGTAGGACCGCCTATCTAAATACCTTCTTAAAATTTTATGGCCTTCATATAGGTTATGAGAAGGGAAATATAAATCCTTTGCACTATAATTTCCACATGATGGTAAATTAAAATTAAAATGGTGAGGTTCATTTAGAATTTGATAAAATAGTGGGATTAAGTTGGAATTTTATGAATTATAGGCTCTAGATTCATGTGAGTTGGAATAGGAACATACACATCACTAAGCTTGGTGGGAGGAGTTGTTCCAAGACACACATACTATGTAGGAAGATAAAACCAAAAGGTGGTTTTATATTCACCAAGATCGGTAACATATTATTCAATATGAATAATTAATACTATAGGTAATCAATCAATGGAAACATGATAATATTTAAAAGCATGTATTTGGAAATAGAATCCATGTATCAAAATCCATAGGTGTCATATTTTGAATGTTTTTAGACTTGATAATACTGGTGAGTATTCAAGAGAAATAGTATATAGATAATATAAGTCAATATCAATAAAGAATGATTAATTATTAAAAGTATTTATAATACATAGTCTATAAAAAACCTTTAATTCAATCATCATGCTAAAATCCATTTGAATTATACTTGTCATAGTAGTATTTTATGATCATTTTATTGGGTAGTTAAATTTAAATTATGGTTTCCTTAATGGAGGTATTATGGATCATGTTTATATGAAATAAAAAAAAGGGTTGGTGGATGTAAGGGTTGGTGTCCTAAGAACCAACTGTTTTGTACTTTCATTACATGAATGTTCACTTATTATATATTGTTCATTGTTCTGCATGACTGTAATATAATAATGTCCTGGAATATTTGTTGCATTAATAAGGTCATGGAAGATCCCCGCTATGATGAGAACCTTGAAATGTTATAACAATATTATTAAATAAAGTTTTGCAGTTGGATGATATACTATGATAGGACACATAGTATACAGACCGTCATGTGCGAGTACTCGTAAGAATACGAGACTCTCTCTCATGGAGTTCACACTTGGTAATCACCAAGATGGGAGATTATGAGAAAAGACCCGCCAGTAGTAATTCTGCATGTCTTGGTGTCATCGGAAATTACTATCTGCGAGCGTGTGTAATGGTCCTTAGACTAGAATATTATCATTAACTCATGTCATGACTCGAAAACTTAGATTTGCTTACGAAAACCGTCATGAAGACAGTTGGCGGGAAGTAGGGTACGTTGGGTGCGTCACAAATGACATGTTGTTAATGGATAATTCGAGGAAGGATTTTTCCCTTCCATATTTATGGAAGTAGATATCTCGGGCCCTTTTATTGAAATAGAACTGTCAAACAAATTCCATGGCCATGGTGTAACGACGAGTTTATTTATGGAAGTCAAAGAATGACAGATCAAGCATATAGGTTTATGACACTACCATGAAACATGCTTGATGAGATATTAAGACAAAGGGATTAAATTACACAGTAAGCATTTGTATGAGGTGATACATCAATGCGGCTTCAACTTCTTTCTCTTGGGTGCCTTGACCCATTGCTAGACAGTAATATTGGACTTTAGGCAAGCCCGCCTAATGCCAACGAGAAAGAGGCCTAGAGGGTCACACACTAAGTGTATTCAAGTATCTCAAGTAGAATAAAGATTATTCTCGTACGTGGTTTAATAATTATTCAAGGAAGCTTAAATCATTTTAATGTTGGGGGAAGAATAAAATAAAACAAGTACACGCCATGTATCAATGATTACACGTCGTGTAGTTTTATTTTGAAAACAAGTACACGCCGTGTATTATTAAATGTACAGGCCGTGTAGTTTTCATTTTGGAAAGGAAATGAATAAATGAAAACAATATATACACGCTGTGTACATTGAATTTACATGCCGTGTAGTTTTCAATGAAAAACGAGTACACGCCGTGTAGTTTTTCCAGTCGGGATTTTGAGGAAATATTGTTTTATTAAATGATATTTATTATAATTAGTGTGGGCGCATGTCAAGGAATTAATGACTCAACATGGGGTTTTCAAAAGAGATTTAATGAAATAAATAAAATGTGTAATATGTTTATTTATTGTCATAACTATACAACCTCAAACACGATTATAAATATCCTCACAACCCCAACTCTTTTCCTAAGACAAGAGAATCGTTGTGCACAACAATTCTGGATAATTATTTCAAGGCCGAAAGAACATCTTCCTCTAAGAATTCTCTCAAGACCAAGAGAGATCCTCTTCCATCGGATCAAGACAATCTAAGGCAGACAATGCAAGCAAAGGTTTCTCCACGCTAGCACCTGGATACTCCTTTGGCGACGTCCAGAGATATGAGGTGCATGTGTGGATCACCGCAAGAGGAAGTCTACACTTGGATTCTGTGACGCAATGACAAATCACATCGAAACATGATCAAGAATATCAACGAAGAAAGAAAACCCAAAAGGTACTTCTTGTCAATTAATTAAATTAATTATAATCAACTTGTGATGCTCCACTTTTGTGGTTCCGGGACCTTTCTTCTTCTTTGTCTATTTCTATGAATCAATCCGTGGAGACTGGTGTTTATCGTCGTATTGATCCCAGATTGATCATTGATAATGACAAAAATCCAAGTGGGAACATCCACCCATGCACTTCTTCTACACCTAGAACCTTCAATTGGTATCAGAGGGAGGTTACAACGTTGATTATGGTTATTTAATTTCCGTTGATAATTTACGCATTTATATTTGATTCAATTCGAAATAAATCATTCTATAAATATGAATAAATGAGATATGTTCTTCCTCCTTCGTTTATCAATTCATATCACAGAAACAGCCTTTTAATTTTAATTTTAATTTTGATTAAAATAAAAATGAGGAACTCGTTCGGAGGATCTGCTCTTTCTGTCTGTACAACACGGGAATACACGACGTGTAATGAAAACTACACACCATGTACTTAGGTTCAACGAACCGGCACTGGTCTGCCAAACCAAGCCATGTGAATTGATTACACCTAAGAATTTAACACCCCGTGTTGACCATAAATGAATGGTGCATGGGAACAGGAATACACGGCGTGTATGTTGGAAAAATATGTTGTGTAGTCCGATCTGGCCCAAATGAAACTGTGTACAAAGGAGAATCCGTGTACCACTTACACAGGATTGCCAGGCCAGTTACCGCGTAACAAGGAAGTACACGTCGTGTATGATTTATCTACACGTCATGTACTCCAAAATTTCCAAAGTACAGAAAACACGCCAAATCCCCCGGTGTATACTTTGGATAAAAGGTGAAATAAATACACGCCGTGTAAATATAAACTACGCGCCGTGTAATTTCCAAAAATGGAATTTCACTAGGTTTCTTCCAAATGTTTAAAGACACCGTACAAGGAATATGGATGAGAAGAATCTCAAGGAAATTCAAAAAGGAATTTAGGATAAATAATTGATTAATTATAAGATCATGATTGATTAAATTCAAGCGCGACTTATCTTGAATAATAGAATGATTAAAAGAATTTGAATTCTAAATATGCGTAAATGTCGTTACATGATATAGATGATCATGAGCTAGACCAAAGACCCTTTGTATGTGTGTATGGTTTCATTTAAATTTGTTTAATTTAAATTCGTTGGCCTACGAGCCTTCTTCCAATAAAATGTAGGGAATGTGTGCCCATGGTTTCTTTAATGTAAACCCCATGTAATGGAGGATCTCCCAAGACAGAGGAGACGGTTCGAAATCCTAAGCTGAGGTGAAACCAACCCAAGAAGATGTAAAGGTGGACAAGTGGGAGCTACAAAACACGAACCATCAGGTTCAAGGTGTTTTCCCTAGGTCAGGGTTAGCTTATCAAAACTGCTAGATAAGCTAACCAATAGAAGATCATGATCATGAAATATTATATTAATTTTGTCTAATTTCATGGTTTATTTACTATGTATGTGTTGTTATGATCACATAATTAATAAACAATCATGCAAATATGGAATAAAATAAAAACCAGACTATGTGTAAACATTATCGTAACATGGTTAATAACTTGATCAAGCATCACTTAATATTAACAAGAATGTGATAATGATAAACTACGCATAAATAATAAAATCCCTCAAATACCATATTAAGTCAGACGAAGCCTTCTGTTACTTGATTAATGGAAAGACTCAATAAAATTATGTGTTTGACCAACCCTTGTTGGAAAACTTACTTTTATAAAGGAAGCCCTTATGAAAGGTTTCAGGTTGACTTAACCATATTACATCAAGAGGATTAGCCCTTTCTAGACTTGATGTAATATTGGAGGCAAGAGTTAAAGAAATCCAAGTCAGGATTTCAGGATTGGGGAGTCCACTCAACAGATCAAGGAACTGTAAGCTCACAGTTGGCAAAGACCTGCCTACCTAAATACCTTCAAATAGCTTGACCAACCCTTTTTAAGTTTATTTGAAGGGGAATATGGATCCTTACCACTAGAATGTCAAAGAAACTGGACATTCCAAGTTCAATGGTGAGGGTCATTGGGACTTGATAAAATAGTGGGAGAATTAATAAATTCATTTATTATTTTTCATAAAATGTAATCAAAAGGTACTGATAAATATGATCTTTTAATTTGTAGAATCGAAATGAAAAACTCGTCAACCACATTTTCTCTATGATCAATTCTAGATAAATACAATATCCTCACCAGTAGTAACTTTCAGGAATGGTTTAGGCACCTTCGAGTTATCCTACGCCATGAACGAAAGTTTTATGTGCTGGAGTCCTCACTTCCTGATCCTCCTGCCCAAGGGTCAAGTGATAAATATTTCCTGGTCTATGATCAACATTTGAGAGATGCACTCGAAGTTCAATGTTTGATGCTATCATCAATGTTTAGTGAGCTCATGAAGTCTCATGAAGACATGGATTCCTACAGCATGCTCGAGCACCTCCGTGGTCTATACCAGGAGAGAGCAAGACAGGAAAGGTTTGAGATCTCCAAGGCTCTATTTCAGAGAAAGCTTGGATAGGGTGCCACAGCCGGGCCTCATGTAGTCAAGCTCATTGGCTATATTGAGTACTTGGAGGTTATAGGGTTTAAACTCCCCTAATAACTAGGTACCAATCTCATTCTTGCATCACTCCCCCAGATCTTCTCAAACTTTGTTGTGAACTTCAACATAAATAACATTGAGAAGTCTCTGTCTGATCTTCTTATCCTTATTCTCCAAGTGGATAATGACATGAAGCATGAAAAACCTTTTATCCTTATGATGAATAAAAGGAAAGGTAAGTCGAAGAGATTTAAGCCCAAAGCTTCTTCAAGGCCTTCCAAGAAAAGGAAGATCAAAGGGGAGGAAAGGGAACAGGATGTTGTTTGTTTCACATGTGGCAAGAAGGGCCACTGGAAGAAAAACTGCACCCAGCCAAGGAAGCAAGGGGAAGCTTCAGGTGAATTTGTTATCGAATGAAATCTATCTGTTTCTACTAATTGATTATTATATATTGCTTGTGGTGCTCACATCTGTATCCAAATACAGGAACCAAGTAGATTCATAAAGATTGACCAAGGTGAGGTGGATCTACGAGTAGCCAATGGAGCCAGATTCACTGTTGTAGCTGTCAGAGACTACCATCTGACATTGCCTATTGAGATGGTCTTGGTTTTGAAAGGATGTTATTATGTACCCTCTATAACCAAAAACATTATTTCAGTATCCAGATTAGATACTGATGGATTCATCTTCAAGTTTGGAAGTTGATGTTGCTACTTTTATAAAGATAGCATTTGTTTTGGTAGGGCACATTTATATAACGACCTTTATGTGTTAGACTACACAAACCAAGTAATGGAAATCGATGACAAAGTTAATTCACATGACTCATACCACACCCAACTTTGGCATCACCGGATAGGTTATGTCAATGAGAAATGTTTGAAAAAATTACATCAAGATGGGTATTTAGATTCTTTCGAACTAAAACCACTTGGTGTATGTCATGCGTGTCTACAAGGAAAAATGACCAAAGCCCCATTTAGTGGGAAAGGTGAAAGGGCTAAAGAGCTTCTAGAATTAGTTCACACAGTTGTGTGTAGACCATTTCTAGTTGAAGCAAGGGGTGGGTTCTCGTACTTCATAACTTTTACTGATGATTTTAGTAGATATGGATATATTTACTTAATGTGGTATAAGTAATATTCTTTTGATCGGTTCAAAGAATACAATAATGAAGTTGAGAACCATCTTGGTGAGAAGATTAAGAAACTCCGCTCAGACAGAGGAGGAGAATATTTTAATCAGGACTTCATTTATTTCTTACGGGAGTTTGGGATTCTATCTCAACTCACTCCTCCTTACACACCTCAGTGGAATGGTGTAAGTGAAAGGAGGAACCGTACCCTATTGGACATGGTGATATCAATGATGAGTCACGCGAGTCTTCTATTATCCTTTAAGGGATATGCATTACAAACAGCAGCACACATACTAAACCAAGTACCAACTAAATTGATAAATGGTATTTCATACAAGTTATGGAGTGAACGCAAAGCCATGTTATTTAATTTACATGTGTGGGGTAGCGAATAATTTGTTAAGGCCTCTTCAGGTAACAAACTTTCACCCCAAGGCACAAAGTGTATCTTTATAGGATATCCCAAGGAAACAAGGGGATATTACCTATAAAACCCCTCAACAAAAAGGTTACAGTGGCAAGACATGCCATATTCCTTGAGAGGGATCACATCTCCAAAAGATATAGTGGGAGCGAGATAGACTTCGATGGAGTCGAGGCTCAAGATACACAGGAGTTGGTACAAGAATAGATTCCACAAAGCCCCGTGGAAGAACAATCTATTCCAGAGACACAAGAACTGCGTAGTAGCATGAGAGAGGTAAGAGAACCAGAACGATATGGTTTTCTTGTCACCGAGTATGGTGACTCATTATTGGTTGACAATGATGATCCTCTTACCTACAAAGAAGCAGTTGAAGGCACAGACGTTGCCAAGTGGCAAGAAGCCATGAATTCTGAAATGGATTCCATGTACCAAAACCAAGTCTGGATTTTGGTAGATCCTCCAGTTGATGTAAAGCCTATTGGTAATAAATGGCTATTCAAGAAGAAACTGGACATGGAGGGGCAAGTCAGCACCTATAAGGCACGATTGGTTGCAAAAGGTTTTAGACAGCGTCAAGGAATTGACTATGATGAAACCTTTTCACCGGTTGCAATGCTAAAATCCATCATAATCCTATTGGCCATTGTCTCTTACCATGACTATGAAATTTGGAAAATGGATGTCAAAATAGAATTCCTTAATGGGAACCTCCAGGAAGATGTCTATATGACACAACTTGAAGGGTTTGTGAATCCAAAGGATTCCAAAAAGGTATGCAAGTTACAGAAATTCATTTATGGATTAAAGAAAGCATCAAGGTCATGGAACATTCATTTTGATGAAGTCGTAACAGAATTTGGCTTTGTTAAAAATGAATGTGAGCCTTGTGTCTATAAGAGGTTTAGTGGGAGTGTAGTCGTTTTCCTAATAGTATATGTTGATGACATATTACTAATTGTAAATGAAGTACCTGTCTTAAAGTCAGTTAAGGCATGGTTAGATAAATTCTTATCCATGAAAGACTTGGGCGAGGCAGCATATATTCTTGGGATCAAGATCCATCGTGATAGATCCAAGAGAATGTTGGGCCTGAGTCAAATTACATACATTGACAAGATACTGAAGAGATTCAGTATGGAATAGTCCAAGAGGGGATTATTGTCAGTGTCACATGTCATTCATCTTTCCAAGAAAATGTGTCCTCAAACACATGAGGAAAGAAATAGAATAGAAAGGATCCCTTACGCATCCGTGATTAGGTCAGTCATGTATGCTATGCTATGTACGAGGCTAGATGTTGCTTACGCATTAAGTGTGGTAGGCAGATATTAAGCTGATCCAGGAGACCTCCATTGGATGGAAGTCAAGACTATACTTAAGTATCTGAGGCGTACTAAGGATATGTTCATGGTTTATGGAGTAGATGAGGAACTAGTCATCAGAGGACATGTAGATGCTAGTTTCCAGACTAATCAAGATGACATGAAGTCGTAGACTTGATAAATCTTCAGTTTGAATGGAGGTGCAGTGAGCTAGAAGAGCTCAAAGAAAAGTGTGGTGGCAGATTCTACAGTGGATTCCAAGTATATCGCAGCTTCTGAGGCAGCTAAAGAAGCATTATGGATGCGAAGATTCGTCCAAGAGTTGGATATAGTACCAAGCAGTAAATATCCTACCACATTCTATTGTGATAATATTGCAACGGTGGCACTTGCAAAAGATCCAAGGTCACATCAGCGGACAAAGCACATACTTCAGAAGTATCATCTCTTGAGGGATTTTTCTCAGAGAGGTGAAGTTTTAGTGAGTAGTATTTCCACAGAAGACAACATGGTGGACCCCTTGACTAAATCCTTGACTCAGCAGAAACATGATCATCATGTGAGGTCTATAGGACTAAAAGTTGTATGGAGTTCGCTCTAGTCCAAGTGGGAGTTTGTAAGGGTTGGTGTCCTGAGAACCAACTGTTTTGTACTTTGATTACATGAATGTTCACTTATTATATATTGTTCATTGTTCTTTATGACTATAATATAATGATGTCCTGGAATATTTGTTGCATTAATAAGGTCATGGAAAATCCCCGCTATGATGAGAACCTTGAAGTTCTATAACAATATTCTTAAATAAAGTTCAGCGGTTGGATGACATACTATGATTGGACACATAGTATATAAACCGTCATGTGCGAGTACTCGTAAGAAGACGAGACTCTCTCTCATGGAGTTCGCACTTGGTAATCACCAAGATGGGAGATTATGAGAACAGACTCACTAGTAGTAATTCCTCATGTCTTGGTGTCATCGGACATTACTATCTGCGAGCGTGTGTAATGGTCCTTAGACTGGAAGATTATCATTAACTCATGTCATGACTCGCACACTTAGATTTGATGACGAGAACTGTCATGAAGATAGTTGGCGGGAAGTAGGGTACGTTGGGTGCGTCACAAATGACATGTTGTTAATGGATAAGTCAGGGAAGGATTTGTCCCTTCCATATTTATGGAAGTAGATATATCAGGCCCTTTGATTGAAATAGAACTGTCAAACAAATTCCATGGTCATGGTGTAACGACGAGTTTATTTCTGGAAGTCAAAGAATGACAGATCAAGCATATAGGTTTATGAAACTACCATGAAACCTGCTTGATGAGATATTGAGACAAAGGGATTAAATTACATAGTAAGCATTCGTATGAGGTGATACGTTAATGTGGAATCAACTTCTTTCTCTTGGGTTCCTTGACCCGTTGCTAGACAGTAATCTTGGACTTTAGGCAAGCTCGCCCAATGCCAACGAGAAAGAGGCCTAGAGGGTCACACACTAAGTGTATTCAAGTATCTCAAGTGAAATAAAGATTATTCTCGTACATGGTTTAATAATTATTCAAGGAAGTCTAAATAATTTTAATATTGGAGGAAGAATAAAATAAAACAAGTACACGCCGTGTATCAATGATTACACGCCGTGTAGTTTTATTTTGAAAACAAGTACACTCCGTGTATTATTAAATGTACAGGTCGTGTAGTTTTCATTTTGGAAAGGAAATGAATAAATGAAAACAAGATATACATGTCGTGTACATTGAATGTACACGCCGTGTAGTTTTCAATGAAAAACAAGTACACACCATATATTTATTAATACACATCGTGTAGTTTTTCTAGTCAAGATTTTGAAGAAATATCGTTTTATTAAATGATATTTATTATAATTAGTGTGGGCACATGTCAAGGAATTAATGACTTGACATGGGGTTTTCAAAATGGAGTTAATTAAATAAATAAAATGCGTGACGCATTTATTTATTGTCATAACTCTACAACCTCAAACACGATTATAAATATCCTCACAACCCCAACTCTTTTCCTAATACAAGAGAATCGTTGTGCACAACAATTCTGGATAATTATTTCAAGGCTGAAAGAACCTCTTCCTCCAAGAATTCTCTCAAGACCGAGATAGATCCTCTTCTATCGGATCAAGACGATCTAAGGTGAACAACGCAAGCAAAGGTTTCTCCATGCTAGCACCTGGAGACTCCTTTGGTGATGTCTAGAGATACGAGGTGCACATGTGGATCACTGCTAGAGGAAGTCTACACTTGGCTTCTGCGACGCAACGACAAATCACATCAGAACGTGATCAAGAATATCAACGAAGAAAGAACACCCAAAAGGTACTTCTTTTCAATTAATTAAATTAATTATAATCAACCTGTGACGATCCACTTTTGTGGTTCTGGGACCTTTCTTCTTATTTGTCTATTTCTATGAATCGATCCATGGAGATTGGCTTTTATCGTCGTATTGATCCTGGATTGATCATTGCTAATGGCAAAAAGCCAAGTGGGCACATCCACCCACGTGCTTCCGTTGCGCCCAGAACCTTCAGTGGAACCAATAAATTTCAACATTATATACAAAATTCATATATCTATTTATGGATAGAATCAAGCATAATGATCATAAAATAGTCATTTGTAATGAAGAAGTTTCATGTTTCCACAAAGGTTTAGTGGGATCACTACTGTTTTCTAGCACATATGTGTTGATAACATATGAAAATGGATATTTAGTCAGACTATCATGGTAAAACTAAAGAAACAAATTTATCTAAGAAATAATTAAAATAAAAACCTAGTTCTAGGAAACAAAATATACAGATTTTTATCTATGAGATTTTTAATCTAGTCATAATATATATATTTAACATGTATTTAAAATATAGAATAGAACAATTCAAAGATGAATTATTTCCCAAGTCATATGGTATGAAATATATCCATGATGATGAGCATAGGCACAGGTGGAGATTATAAATAAGATTTAAAAATATTAAGTCCTAAGAATCTATCTGATACTCTATGATATATATGTGTTTGATATTGATTGTGTGTAAATCATAATAGAAAAATATCAAACATAACCAAATTAATTTCACAAACTTACAGTTATAACTATCTAACGGTATGTGAAAAGTATAACTGAATGTGTTCCTGGTTAATGGATAAATGGGAATACTGGTGTTTAAAAGGATGTAACACTAGTCTTTCTTAAGATTAATTTTGATCATGGTAAGGCTAAAGTAATATGCAACACAAACTTATTGCAACCTATGGTCACCATATCTGTAATAACTGGGTGTAATGACCTGAGATTTCAATATATATTCTACTTAAATAAATAATATATTAAATATAATGTTTCACATGTTTATAAAACTAAAATGAAAAACCTTGATATATTTTTAATATTAAATATGATCATTAAAACATATCAATTAAATTATTTGGTATAAATTGAAGTAAATATATCAGAAAATCAATAAAGAAAGTGAGAATAAATGGAATCTGAAAGTGAAAGACTTCATTATGAATCCCTTTTGTATAAGCTCGGAATGGAGGTAGATTTAGTAGGGTTTTCCTAGGTCCAAGTACAAGCTAAACTAAAGAAATTATAGTTTTATTGAAAGCATATATGGGAGAAGTTCAAGCTGGTGAAGATTGCCACAAAATCTATGCTAGTTGAACCGCCACCCAGAACTGCAATCAGAGATAATCAGATTCTTAGGACTTACATGGAGATCATAAAGGGTTATTTAAGTAGAAATTATGATTATATTTACATATAATAAAAAATATATATGTATAGATATATCATGAATTTTTATACTTTTTGAAAGGTCATTTTTACTTAATCACTTTATGCCTAAAAATGTATTTTTCAAAAATTAGTGTTTTATTTCAAGGAAATTTGATTATTATGATTCAATAATAATAAGATATATTGATTTCATGATTAATAATTTAACACTATATTAATTAGTGATTTATAGAAAAAATAATGGTTAAGAGACCGAAATCCTTTTTCCTATAAAAATAACTTTTCACTATATTTTATATTTTTAATTAAAAATATATTTTTTAAAATTTTAGGATGTGGATTTGAAAAAAAATAACTTCATTTTTGGATTTATCATGGAAATATTTACATAAGATTAATTTTTGAGATTTATCTAAAAATATTGACTTTTAGATGAATAGTAAAAAATACATTTTTTTTAAAATGGTGAATTTTATTACTTTATCAATATATAATCAAGAAATATGATTTTATAAAACATTTTAATTAGTCAAATATGTATTTAAGGAATAATTTTATTCATTTTAAATATATTTTTTAAAATTTATAAAACCTATGTTTAACCTTATAAAATAAATGTAATATTTTAATTCTAATAAAAACTATTTTTGGTCTTTTCATTTAATTAAAAATTATTTTGGTAAAATTAATTATTTTATTTATTTGATATCCACATAAAATTTTTATGTCTTTAAAATCAAAAACATTTATAATTTTATCTCACAGATAAATTTTAAGCTTAAAATGCAATTTTTCTAAGAAACGGTTTTTTCGTGTTATGTCTGCTAATAATAAAATACATTTCTATAAATCCTAGAGATTTTATTTTATAAAATTATTTCCATATTTTAAATAATCATGTTAAAATTAATAAATAATGACAACTTTGACTTTGGTCATTGGAATTAGTTATTGAGGGTACAAGTGGAGTTACCACAAAAAGGGTAAATTAGGGTAAAAGTGGTTTAGCATAGTGAAAATGGTTAAAACATGTAAAAAACATGTATTATATTGGATTGGGTAGGGATTATAAAAATTATCTCTTTCCCCACACCATTATTGTCTATTTTTTTATCCTTTGGCCTTGAATAATGGAATGACATTATTGAAAAATAAATAGGTTTTATAAAAATGCCACTCTCTTGAATTATAAAAGGATCTAAATTCCTCCCAATTTATCTACCGATTACAAAGATTGGGATCAAGAAAAACTCTTCCCTAGTCTCTCCTAAACACCCTCCCCACACCCTTGAATCCTTGGTCTCACCAAAAGACCAATCTAAGGAGCCATAAGGAGTTACCCAAGGGAGAACTTCCAAGGGAACTTTTCTAGTTCTTTTCTTATTAAACACCCCTAAAGTCCCCTCTATCCATGAACGTATGATAAAAATAATAATTTTTACTATTATTAATTTTTATTATACTAATTTAATATCCATTTTAATCCTTCCTCCTAAATCATTGATAAAAATGAAAACATCGTCATGCATATGTGCGGACTACCGCCTCCATGAATGACGTGTTCAATTTTTCATCGCCACTTCATATGGAATATTAAAAATTTATTTAATTAACTAATATTATATTTATAACATTATTATAATTCTTAAATAGTAATTATTTCATTTCCTATCCCCACCCATTCTATTGAAAATGAAAGTGTTGACTGTGTGTATGTGCGAACTACCACCTCCAAGAAACGACATGTTTTATTTTCCAGGACCACCTAACATGATTGAATTTAGAAATGTATTTAATATGAAAAAATAAAATATATTATTCCATTTATATTCTATAAGAATAATATTGAGAATTATATATATGTGATTAACAAGAAATGGATGCAGTAACTTTAACCACCATAAATGGACTTATCAAGGAAACTTTCTTAATTTGGGTCTATTTTGGGATAAACTTTAAAACTGTATAAGTTTTTTTATAATAGAATAATAAATAAAATAAACCTACACAATTATGTAGATCATTAAATTCTTTTACAACACATTTGATCACGATCAACAAACCGGAATTTTTATGAATAAATTAATCGAACAATATTGAGTAACCGACATAAGTAGTAACTATATTAAAAATAAATAACAAAAGATAATAAATGGGACTTATAAAATTAAATATATATATATATATATATGAATAATGTTATTTTTTATTAATTTAATTAAATCATTTTAATTATTCAGTAAGTTAACCGCAAGTGCAGAGTGACTTCAGACATGAGGTAATTGATCTTCTGTACCACCCTTGTTACTTATCGGTTACATGTTATCTTTCTTTTTCTTACTTTTATGTAATATTATTATCATAAAATTATTCTATTTTTGTATATATATATCTTATATATATACCTATTTATTTATCATTTTCATTACTAGGGTTATATTTTTTTTAATTCCCTTCAAAATTCCCACTTTAAAGTAAACCAGATTTAAATGAACTTTCCTATTTCTTGTCTCATGTAAAGAATAACCTCCATAAAATATATTTTAAAACCCATTTTTATTTTTTATATATTCCTCTTGGTTCAATTCTAGTTTTATGGAAAAAAATAAGCTCTTTCCTTCTTTAAAAATATCAATTTTCTTATTTCACAAAGCATCACCCAAGTGGTTCATTTTTATTCTTTCTTATCTTAGATCCTTATCTTGAATTTTATACATTAAAACTCCATGTTCAAGACCTATGTCCCTTTTTCAATTATGAAAGTTAAAAATGATTTAATTCATTCTTATTTTGGTAATCCTTATGATTTAGCCTTCAGTTATTCCTTGAATTAGAATTATGAAAATTACTTCATTATCATGGGGTTGATCATGATTATAATTTATATAGGTTTATTTTCCTCATTTGGCACACATATGTATGATTTTCATTATGTGATAGGTGGGTCTAGAATTATATATCCCTACAATGCATTAGGTAAATATTTATATCTCATGAGATACTATATAAAGGACTAAAGAGTGAACCTAATCCACCGTGGGAATTTGTACACTTATTAATGATGGTCTTGGGAGTGACCATTGACTTATGTTTATGATGTCATGTCTTATGTTGTTGTCACATATTCTATGATTCCATGATCTGCTGATTTCATTTCCTTATCTCATGTTTCCATGCTTATGATCATTCTCTATGATATCATGTTATGACTCTTGAGACTCTCATAGTATGCTTTATTGTCATGTTTTATTCCCTAATTGGGCTTTCTAGATCACCATTTTACTTATTAATTTTCCCCAAGGTATCCTATGAAATTTTAGAAGATCTATGGGAGTTTGAATCACTATGAAGAGTTTTAAATAATGATGATGTATTTAAATTTAATATGGTTGGAATCTCCTTATTTTAATTCCCACAAATCGTGTTTATTATTTTTCTAATGAGATTACTATTTTATGATAGAATTTTAGTTTATAATGAAATTTGATGAAAATTTGGACAAGTTTCAGACTTGTCTCACTACCAAACTTGAGTCACAATTAGTTCAAATGACTTACTGCCAGCTTGAGTAATAATTAGTTTAAATGAGTTTCTACCAGACTGACTCACCACTATACTTGAGTCACCACCAAAATGAATTACCGCCAATCTTGACTCACCACCAGAATGAGTCACCACCAGAAATGAGTCACCACCAGAGATGTATTTCTATCAAAAGATACATTGTTTTTGTTCTGCCTGTTTTGAATTAAATTCTCTCAACAACTATATTAATTAAATTAATGAAGAGGGGTTATTTTATGATTATTTTATTAACTATTTTAGGGGCACATTAAAGACAATTTTAGAATCATTATGAGGATCTAGAAGATATCAGTGATTATTTTTCAATGGATGCATGTAGTGCTTCATATTTTTATAAGACTCCCTCGTTATCATGTGATTAGTGTGTGATGTGGATCACAGGTGTGCACGAATTGCTAAATCCTAGGGTGATCATTCATGTGAGAACTTACATACTAAATTCAACTATGAAAGATTAGATCATATTGAATATTCTGATCCTTTACTACAGACAGAATAGAGGAACTTGTGATGCTCTGTTTTACTATAACTTTCATATAAACAGTTCAAGATCCTATACAAGCCACATTTGGGGACACTTGATCATCTGAATCACAAAAAAACGAGTATAACTACTCTTTCCATATCTTATTTCTTTATATCATTATTGTTGTTTTTTTACTTTTGAGCAGTGTGTTGTAAGCCCTATTTATTAACACATACTGACTCTTGCACTAGAACTAGAGAATACTAGATATTCTCTTTTATATCTTTTTATCTGCTTACCCACAATTATTGTGTAATAGGTCCATGTGTGGCCTTTATTGTCTTTCTTCCCATGTTTATTGTGGAAGAGGTCCCTGTATGGCCTAGACAACTTGTAAACTATTTTTTGTATACTTGGTCTAGGTTGTGTATTACATTAATGTTATATAATCTTCTTGGAATTAGGTGATTTACAAGTGGAGGGGATCAGGTCTCTGATTGAGACTGAACCCCTTATTTTATTCCGTTTTGTGATTTAGTTTTGTTTTCTTCATTTCAAATATTTAAACTATATTTGGATTTAATCAATAAAAAGAACTGGTACTTTGGGAGTTAGTCTTAACTAGGGTTTGTGTAAATATTTGTTTGATTAAATTGATTTCAAAAGTTAGATTAATTTTCAATATTATTTTTACTGGGCAGTAATCAAGCTTTGAGAAATCTTTTAAAAGATAAAACTTATATCAAACTACTCTTTTGATTAACTGGGTGATTTTTTTTAATTTGGGAATTTTATTTGAACTTTTTTTTAAAATAAATTTTTATTGGGTGCTCAATTTACCCCCCCCCCCCTCTTGATTTACTCACTCCGACCAACATTTGGTATCAAAGGATTTCAAAAATCTTTCAATTGTGATTTTAGTTGTGTTTTAAAGATCTCATTTTTTTTGTTAGTTTTACATTTAGTTCTTTATGGATAATATAAAAGAGGGTTATACTTCCAAAAAACCTCCATTTTTTAATGTCACTAATTATGCTCAGTGTAAAGTCAAGATGAAAATTTATATTGAGAGCATGGGATTTGAAATATGAACTGCTATTATAGACCAATATGAAATACCTAAAACTGCTTGAAATACATGGGATGATCCTACCAAAGTTACATATAATAATAATTGTAAAGCTATGAATTCTTTATATTGTGATTTGGGAGATGAATAATTTAATAGAATATTTGTATGCATAGATATTTTGAAATTTGTGACACTTTAGTTGTTTCCCATGAGGAGACATCTAATGTTAAAGAAATTCACTTAAATACTTATACTATTAAATATGATACTTTTAAGATAAAACTTGAGGAGATTATTTCTGACATGTATCTGAGGTTCAATGATATCATGAACACAATGCATTTAGTGGGAAATCCTGTCTCTAAAAAAGACCAAGTGATGTGACTATTGAGGTGTCTTTTAAAAAGATGGAGAGGAAGCTCAGTATCCATTTGAGAATCATGTGATGTAAAAAAATTACATCTTAATGATATGATTGTAAAATTAATGACGTATGAGGAAGAACTTAAAGTTAACTGACAAGTGGATAATGAACCAAAGAGAAAATCCATATCCTTCAAATCAACTGCCTCAAAATAGAATGAGGAAGATCAAGCTGGTAGTTGAAGTGATGAGGAATCACTTGCTGATAGTGATGAAGATATGGCTCATCTATCCAGAATATTTAAAAGTTTTTATAAGAAAAATAAGTTCTTTAGGAAACTAAGCTATAAAGGAAAATGTGAAAATAGAGGAAACTAGAATGAATATTATAAGAGAGATGATAATTCAAATGAAATAGTGTGTTATGAGTGTAAAAGGAAAGGGAATGTCAAACCTAAATGTCCTAAGCTAAAGTAAAAAAACAGAAATATGATGATAAGGATAAGAAGTACAAGAAAGAAATGAAATAAACTTGGAGTTATTATGAAGATGGATCAAGTGATCCAGACACTACCCAAGAGGATAATCATGACAGAGCTAACATGTGTTTTATGACAAACACATTTTAGGTACCTAATGTCTTTCTTACTTATCCTTTATATATTTCTAATCATTATGGAGATGAAAATCATGATGATAATAATGATGAAAACATATCTAATGAAGATATTTTTTAGTATTGTAATATATTAGAAGATAATTTCAATAATCTTAAGGATAAATAAAAAATTCTAAAGAAACAGTATGCTTTAAATTCTAATTTTAAGACTAACATTGCTATAGAAAAGGAGAAACATACTCAACTATTGAAGGAGAATAATGAATTAAAATTATAAAATAAAAAATTAAAGAAATATTTATAAAGGTTTACCAATAGTATAAATACTCTCACACAAATACATGGAAAATAGAAAACACCTAAATACATTAATGGTTTAGGTTATCAACCTAGATATAGGAGAATTGTTAAAATAGTTTTATTCCTAGTTCCAATTCTGGAAAATCTGTTGGTAGTTTTTACTCTTCTAGACCCAATAAAGACTTTATTTATAAAAGCTTAAAATATTTTTATAGGAAACCTATTAAGAAAATATGTGTTTCTAAATCCTTAATTACTAACATTTATGGACCCAAGAAGATTTGGGTACCAAAATCATTTTTGGTATAATATTTGTTTTGTAGGGAACCAACTAAAAAAGATCCAGTAAGAACCTATAGTACATGGATAGTGGTTGTTCCAAACACATGACTGGAGATTATTCAAGCTTCAAAAATTTGATAAATATTGATGGTGGACATGTCAAATTTGGTGACAATTCCAAAAGAAAAATTATTGGCCTTAAACAAATCGATAATTCTAATAATGTATTAATTTCTAAAGTATTATTTGTATATGGTTTAAAGTAAAATTTTCTTAGCATCTAACAGTTATGTGATGGTGGATTTTATGTGAAATTTGATAATAATGATTGCAATGTTTTTTATTCTAAAAATGATTTAGTGTTTACTTCCTTGAGGAATGACAATGTTTATGCTATAAATTTAGATTCTTTATATGCTCAAAATATTTCTTATCTAAATGTATTTCATGAGGAATCATGGATTTGGAATAGGAGACTTGACCATTATAATATTCACTCACTTAGAAAGCTCACTAGGAAAGGGTTATTCAAAGATCTACCTAAACTAGAATTCCCAAATGAAAAATTTTGTAACCCATGTAAAAACGGGAATAGCACAAGATGTCTTTCAAATCAAAGAAAGAAGTTTCAACTTCTCAACCCCTAGAGTTGGTTCATGTGGATTTGTTTGGACCATCTGGTGTTTCTAGTATAAATGGGAAGCACTATATTTATGTCCTTTTATATGACTTTTCTAGTTATTCTTGGGTATTATTCCTAGATCATAAAAGTGAATCATATTCATATTTTACCAAGTATTCTAAATCTTTAGAAAATCTTAGTGGACTTTGGATTAAGAACTTAATAATTGATCATGGTTTTGAGTTTGAAAATCAAGACTTTGAATATTTTTTCTCGCAAAATGGATATAATCATAACTTTTACGCTCATAGCACCCCACATAAAAATGGTGTTGTAGAAATAATAAACAAAACACTTTAATAAATTTTTTAGACTATGCTTAATGAGTATGACCTTCCTGTTAATTTTTGGGCAGAGACTGTAAATACAACCTATTATATAATAAATAGAATTTTAATTAGAACTATCTTAAAAAAAACATTATGGATTATGGAATAATATAAATCCAAAGGTTAATTAAATTATATTTTTTGTTGTAAATTATTTATTCTTAACACTAAGGATAATCTTGAAAAAATTTCTTCCAAGAGTGATGAAGGAATTTTCCTTGGTTATTTAACTTCTAGTAAATTGTATAGAGTGTTTAATAAAAGAAAAAAGACTGTGGAAGAATGTGTTCATGTTAATTTTGATGAAACAAATCCACATGAGATTAATACCCCTTTAGAAAACCTTGAGGATGATTTTTCAACTCTGAATATAAATGCTAAACCTTCTAAAAATTCTGTAAAATAAGCAGAAAAATCATCTAGTTTTGAGGAACATTCACAGCCCAAACCAGAAACTGTGGATGACCATGATATTTTCATCCCTTATTTTCTAAGAGCTATTAGGAATCTTAAATTCCATCCTCTAGATGTTGTAGTTGGAGACCAAGATAGAGATACACAAACTAGAGCTTCTCTTAGAAATCAGATTGAACATCAAGCATTCTTATCACATATTGAACTTAACAACATCAATGATGTAATTAATGATGAATTATAGGTGATATAAATGCAAGAATAACTTAATAATTTTGAAATAAATAAAGTTTGGGAACTTGTATTCAGACCTAAAGACACTCTCACAATTGGAACTAAGTGGGTTTTTAGAAACAAGGTTGATTAATCTGGAACCATAGTAATAAATGAAGATAGGATGGTTTCACAATCATATAATTAAGGATAGGGTATTGACTATGAGGAAAATTTTCACTAGTGGATATACTTAAAGCCATCATAATACTATTTTCCTATGTAACACATTTTGATTTTAAACTATATCAAATAGATTTAAAAAAGTAAACTCTTAAATGGGTATATATTTGAGGATGTTTTTTTGAACAAACCCATGGATTTAAAAATCCTCATTTTCCAAATCATGTTTTTAAATTAAAAAAAGCTTTATATGGTTTAAAACAGGCTCCTAGAGCTTGTTATAATCGTCTCATCTCTTTTCTAATTTCTAAAGGTTTTTCAAAATATATAGCTTATCCTACCATTTTTATAAAAAGAATTTTAAAATATGTTTTAGTAGTTCAAATCAATATTTATGATATTATTTTTGGATCTTCTAAAAAAAATTTGTGTACTAATTTTTCAAAAATAATGAAAAATGAATTTGAAATGAGTTTAATGGGTGAACTAAAATTATTTATTGGTTTTCAAATTTTTTAAAATAAATATGGAATAATTTTAAATCAAATTAATTATACTAAATATCTTTTAAAACATTTTGTTTTGGATAGCATTAAAAGTTGTGATACTCCCATGAGTACCACTTGTAAGATGGATCTTGATGAAGCTGGAAAGCCAGTGGATCAAACCAATTATAGAGGTATGATTGGAAACTTTCTTTACTTAATTACTAGCTGACCTGATATTATGTTTAGTGTGTGTATGTGTGCTTGTTTTCAACAAGCTCTTTTCTAGTGTAGTATGGTACCATTTTCGCCCGGCACTCTCTCTCGAGTGTTATCTTCTCCTTGCTAGGGTTTTGAACCCTTTTTGTGGCACGATCCTCTCTCGCATTTTGATATTCATATCTCTCTCAACTATTGATTTTCATCCTTATGTTTCCTAATATCTTATTTGTTTCAGTGTCTATTTGATTATAGTTTCCTAAAGACTTAGTGTCCTTGTTCATCTTGTTCCTCCTCTGCTCTCTACTCTGTGGTTTGAATCATCATTTTTTTGTGCAATCGGATTTGATCTTCCTGTCTCATTCCTGATCTGGAGGAATTTTCTAAGTGGAGACTTTGGTGTTTTGTGTCATCCCCAATGGTTCCTTCAGGCCATGGTGGTGGTCCTTCCATCCCAAAGTGGCACTAGAATATCCACCTTAACCCTATTATGAATAGGTTCTTTGGTGAGCTCGAACATATGATGATAGTGAAGCGGGGATGGGAGTTTGCGGGGATCATTTTCCTTCATCTAGTTTAGTGTTTAGTGGTCTAGGATTGTTGATTCAAATCGTATCATATCATATGTTTTCTATTTTGTTACCTCTACATGTGCTCCTCTATTTCCCTTTTCTCCTGAATCATCATGCAAGACCCCATCTCCAGTCTGGCATGATGGAGATCAAGGATAATTGGGATTGGGGTGGTTGATGCTCAAGATAATAGGTCCTCTATTTCGGTGTTTGTGAGTTGGAGGAGATGTTTTGGGTTGTGGTGTCTTTGAGTGTCGTGCTTTTGTTGTCTATTATTGGCTTGAAGGTAGTGAGAAGTTTGTTTAGTTCTATGGATTTTCAATGGTTTCTTGATGTTATTCAATGGTGTTCTTTGGGGAAGTTTATGATCATGCGATGCTCCTGGTTAAGACTTTCTCGGTGATTTTTTCGGTTGGTGTCTTGCCTTTGGGTTTTGTATGGTGGAAGTTCTCTGTGAGTGGATGGTTCGATGGTGTGTTGATGTTCTGACAGGGATGAAGTTGGAGATAGAGAGTGGTGGTGTCGGTGATCACCTCAGGAAATGTGGACTTGGGTTGCATGTGGTGTTGGGCTGAGGTAGGAAATCATCCTCGAGTTCTGTTATCCCTTCCATCTCAATCCCAGCTCTGTGATTTTGTTTTGAAATTTGAATTTGTATTTCTTGCTTTGCATTTGGATTTTTTTTGTGGATGTTTGAATTTGAAGCAGTGGATTTGTTTGTAAGGGTTATCACTTCACCCAAAAAGTGATTTTATTTAAAATAAAAAATGGATTAAAATTGTTCCCATTTTAAAGAAAACCCTAAATATTCTAATTTACTTTCTATTAAAAGGATTTAAAAATACCTCAAATATACAACCAATTTATGACTATTATATTCTAGAGGACAATCATTTGACTTAGTGATTTATTTAGATTCTTATTTTTATGGTTTCAAGTTATATAGAAAAACCACATCTAGAACATGTCATCCTTTGGGAAAGTAACTAGTATCTCGGTGTAGTAAAAAGAAAAACTTTGTGGAACTATCTACTACTGAAGCTGAATATATAGTTTTAGGGAGTTTTTGTGCCTAGATTTTTTAGATGAAACACACTCTGATATATTATGGATATCAATTTAGACATTTCTCTATAAATTGTGACAACACAAGTGATATAAACATTTCTAATAATCTTGTGTCTCATTCAAGAACAAAACATATTGATGTAAGATATCACTTTTTGAGGGACCATTTTCAAAAAGGTGATATAACTCTTGAATTCATGGTAACTGAACATCAGTTTGATGGTATTTTCAAAAAACCATTGAATTTTTAGAGATTAAGATACATCAAACATGAACTAGGAATCATAAATTTTGGTTAGTCTTCAATCTTGTACAAGTCACCATTGGTGATTCATTGTTAGACAAGTTTCCAATCTTTGTTTAAAGTGTTTCTGTCATTACTAATTTACTATCTTAAATTTTTATTCAGTTTATTCATTTTTATTTTATTATATTTTATTATATTTTATTATTTCAAATCCCTAAATGAAAAATTGGGCTTATATTTTTGAAATCTAGTCACTCTCTCTCACACCTACTACCTCCAAGTCATTTCATTTTCCCTTTCTCTCCCAAACTTCAGCCTTCTTGTACACTTACCTTAATCTTCATTTTGCTACAATAGTGATAATCAAGAACCCTTTCAAGTCATCTCCTAAGGAATCGCAGCCTGAAAAGAAGTTGATAGGTGAACCAAGTAAAGAAACTGTCGATTCGAGAAACTCATAGCTTGTGAATCGTGTAGTGGTTGCCGAAAATGAAGTAGATGTTGAATGGTTTCTTTTCAGTAAGTTGTTAGTGCTATGGGTGATCCAGGTCCAAGTATGGGGTGATTGGTTCTCCTGAAATGATTGACCTTTCTATTCTAGGTTGGTTCACCAATTCTATCACTACACCGAGTTCAGTTTTGGCAAGAAGAAATATCTAGTTCAAGGCATGATATATGGTAAGGAGTTTACCTTTTCTTCAAAAGAATGGGAAATTTTTTTAAATGTGCCACATCGAGGAGTTTTTTATGATTATCAAGGTATGATACCCAGTGATAGTGAATCATTCAGTTGTGAAAATGCTTTGTTGGCACTGAATGGTGATGGAACTTTGAGAAGGCCTATGTCTACTGAGTTGAATGGTGAATGAAAAATTATTTTTTAGTTTATTCATCATTTGTTATTTCCTAGAAAAGGGGGATTTAATACTATGAGATATCAAGATGTGTACCTTCTTTTCCATATGAAATGAGGGAATAAGATCAACCTTTTTAGATAGCTTATGGTACACATGATGGATATGTGTAATCCATCCTCCATATATAATTTTTTAATTTATTCTAAGTTAATTTCATCCATTTTGGAAACCAGGTTTGTGATTTATGAAGAGGAGGAAGATGAAGTGAAATGTGGTGGTTTCTACCTTACTAAGGTTATCAGTGGAAGGATGAGAGTGGATTGGAACCCTTGTATGAAGAAGTGGGTTAGAGATAATGAAAATATTTATGAGGATTATAATACTATATATCATCATACCAAACCCAAGAACCAAGTGGATCCTGGCTTGGATCCAGATGGATTGGTGGAATATTTTGATGAAGAGGAGGTTGTTACAGTTGTTGATGAGGATGTGGCTTCTTCAATTGAGGAGGGAAGTGGCTCTAACATCCCTAAAATCCCTATCATTTATTTTTAAGCTTCCAATCCTCCCATTTCTATACCTTCTAGATAAAGTCTCTTAAGTGAGAGAGATAATGATGATGATAAGATAGATGTTTCTAGAGATGAAAAAATCATAAGTTGTTCTTCTAAATCTTTTAAATAGGTTGTGGAGGTCTCTGGTGAGAAAAATGGAGAAGATAGAAATTATGATAATGGAAATAGTGATAATGATGGGGATGGAATTAGTGATAGACCTGATCATGGTGATACTTATGATATTAGAGAAAAATCACATCATTCATCCCCTGTTGGTTCTGTTTCCCCAGTTAAGTTTGTGGAGAGAACTAGTTCACCTAGACCTGTAAGTGTTGAGAGACCTAGTTTAATCAGATCTGAGTCCTTAGAGAGATCATTTATAGAGAAACTAGCTGGTGATGTTGCATCTTTTATAGGAGAGACCTGAGTACCTGCTGAGGAGGATCAATCCCTAAGTTCTATCAAAGTTTTTGCTGCTGATTTGTCTCCTATTAGAGTGGAAGTAACTGCACTTGATGAGTGGGAGAAATTTACAATATATGTTCAGTATGTTTTGGAATATTCAAAGTCCAAGGATGTTAAATAATATGTTGGAGAGAATAGATATGCTCAAGGAGATATTCTCAAGGTATACCTGTTGTGGAAGATGATGAGGTATCCTCTATGGGGGATCCTTCCCTGGGTTCTAAACTTCTTAAACTAGCTTATGATGATTTAGATGGTGATGGGAGAAATCCACCAAAGGATAGTGGACTTGTTGTCTCAGATAGAGTTGGGAAAAATCCTAAGGGATCTCTTATTGAGCATATTGATCATAATGGTGATCTTCAGGATTTTACTTCTGATGCACCCACTGCTAGATTTGAGCATGTAGAGGTTGTTGTGCCCTATATTGAGAGAGATGATGTACCTCCATCTACTACTCTAGTTCCTTTAGATGATATTTCTAGGGTATATTTATACTCCTTCAGAGGGATACTCCTTTCATATTTCAATAGTATTTTGAGGTCTCAGGAACCTCATGTAACACATATTAGTGAAAATAATTCCCAATTCCTCTTTGAGAAAGTTTTATGCCATATCCAGCCGAAGATGAATTTTCACATTCAGGAAGTAGAAATTGAGAACTGAAGGTTATCCAGTGAGATGGATACTTTGAGATCAGTTATGGAGGAGATGAGAACCTCCTTTGCTACCATTTTGGGAGATATTAATTCCAATCATTAGGAGGATCTGAGGCATATTCTTCAGCACGGTGATCACATATACAAACTAGTCGAGAATATTTAAATGTGGCTTGAAGTGATCAGAAAACCATCACTAAGTCCATTAAATATTATCTTTTCAGGGTGTATACCAAATATGAATTGAATGCCCATTTCAAGTATTTGGCTGAGAATCTAAGGATTCCACCTATTACTAGGAAATTCAAGGAAAATGTGTGCCATATAAAGGTTTTGTAATCTCTCATGAAGTTGTTTATGAAGGATAAGAAGGATTTATTTACTGTTATGGAGATAGGAGGAAACATAATTATGGGTTTTTTCAATCTTATAAAGTCCTTATATTTCTATGGATTTTTTCAATATTATGAATCCCTTCTTGTATGTATTTGGTATGGTAGTAGTTTCTCCAGATTTTATACCCATGTCTACCTTTACAACCTCTCCTTCCTCAGATCCTTTACCTCCTTGGTACCAACCCTTCAGCATGTCTCCCATGAAAGTAGTCTGGCATCTCAGACCGGTGGTCATTAGAGAGTTTCCTTGACCTACTTCGGTGTCTTTGGTCATTACCACACCACCCTTAGATTCTAAATCTATCCCTCATGCCTCTAGAAAGGTAAAGGGACCTACTGATCCTACCTCTAGGGCTTATAGTGACTCTGATTAGACATCTGTATTTTATAGGTATTTTTTTGTACTTTTCCCTATATCTCTTTTTGGGTTGTAATATCGATCATAACTCTTTGTGCTTAACAAAATATATCTCTATTATTATTATTCATATCTTTCTATTTACTATTTATTATTTTAGCTTTTTTATAATCCCAAAAGGGGGAGAATAGTTATGGCATTTAGAATTTACTTTGTTAATATCTCTTTGATGCCAATATTCTTTGCATGGGACTTTCTTTACATTTGATACCCCTTATCCTTTCTTTATCCTTTGATTCCATACTTTTTACCTTTTTGATAAGTTATCTTTGATACTTTATTTACTTTTGGCCTTATCTTTTGATGCCATCATTATTTGGATGTGATTTACTTTACCTTTGACAATATTAATTACACTTATCTTTGATACTACACTTCTTTATATCTCACATTTGACATTTGAAATGTTAAGCAGACTGTTATCCTTTAAATTCATCTCTTTATGCCTGAGTTTATTTTATACATGGGTTATAAAAATGACATAATTTTTTATCATAAAAAGGGGGATATTGTTGGAACCTCTTTATTTTAATGCTCACAAATCATTTTTATTATGTTTCTAATGAGATTACTATTTTATAATAGCATTTTAGTTTATAAGGAAATTTAATGAAAATTTGGTTAAGTGTCAGACTTGTCCCACCACCAGAATTGAGTCACCATTAGTTCAAATGAATTGTCTCCAACCTGATTCATCATTAGTTCAAATGAGTTACCACAAGACTGAATCACCACTAGACATGAGTCACCGCCAAAATGAATTACCACTGTTCTTGACTCACCACCATAATGAGTGACTGCCAGAAATGAGTTGCCACCAGAGATTTCTTACCGCCAAAAGAGTTGTTGTTGTTGTTCTTCCTGTTTTGAATTAAATGATCTCAACGAAAATATTAATGAAATTAATGTAGAGGTTTATTTTATTATTATTCTATTAACTATCGTAGGGAAACATTAAAGACAATGTCAAAATCAGTATGAGGATCCAGAAGATCTCGATGATTATTATTCAATGGATGCATGTAGCGCTTCATTTTTTAATAATAATCCCTCATGCGCATGTGATTAGTGTGTCACAAGGATCATGGGTGTGCACGAATTTCTAAATCTCGGATTGATCATTCATGCGAGAACTTACATGCTGCATTCGACTGTGAAAGAGTATCTCATAATGGATATCCTGATCTTTTCTTACAAATAGAATAGAGGACATTGCGATGCTCTATTTTCCTACAACTTTTAGAGAAACAGCTCGAGCTCCTCTACAAACCACATTTGAGGACACTCAAGCATCTGAAGCACAACAGACCGAGTAGCACTACTCTTTCCATGTCTTCTTTCTTTCTCTATATTTTGTTTACTTTTACTTTCAAGCAGTGTATTGTATGCTCTGTTTATTAACACACACTGAATCCTGCACTAGAACTGGAGAATACTATATATTACCTTCTATCTATTTTCATCTACTTACCAATAGTTATTATGGAAGATGTCATTGCATGGACTATATTTTTTTCTTCCCATGGTTATTTTGGAAGAGGTCTCTGTGTGGCCTGGACAACTTGTAAGTTGTTGTTTGTATACCCGATCTAGGTTGTGGGTCAAATTATAGTTATATAATCTTCTTGGTAGCAGGTGATTTACAAATGGAGGGGATTAGGTCTCATCTTGAGACTGAACCCCTTGTTTTATTCTATTGTGTGATTTAGTTTTTTTCTTCATTTCAAAGCTTTAAACTATATTTGGATTTAATTTGTTTACAAAATTGGTACTTTGATAATTATTCTTAAATAGTGTTTATATAAGGATTTATTTGAGTAAATTGATTTCAAAAATTAGATTAATTCCCAGTATTGTTTTAACTGATCAGTAATCAAGCTTTGAGAAATCTTTTAAAAGATCAAACTTATATCAAACTACTCTTTTGATTAATTAGGCAATTTTTCTTTAAATTGGGGGATTTTATTTGAACTTGTTTTTAATAGAAATTTGTATTGGGTACTCAATTCACCCCTCTCTTGAGTTACTCACTCCAACCAACAAATATGATGTATTTATGTGTCTAATTTTCCAAATACATTGTATGTCTAGATCCTTGGTTTGTACTTTCTATAAATCTATGTGAAAATTTATGAAATAAAGTGTGTTTATGGATTGGGTCAATATAGCGAGTACCTTGTAGCTTCTAATATAGCTTAAAAGGTATTTTAGAAATTTCCTATTAAAAATTTTGAATTATACCAATAGTAAGTATATTTTCGTTGTTATGATAATCTTTGACTATTGTATTCACCAAGATGTCAAGTTTCTAATAAGGGAACAATAAGCTGGATACTCAGGGATGGTACTACTTAAGGGGTTTTCTCAACTTATTAAGGTTTCAGTAAGTAGAGTTACAACAAAGACATGTTTCAAAAACAACCCTAACCACTGAAATGTGGTAGGTAAATGAGTTATAGTCATACTCAACAGAAGCATGTTTAGCATGTTAGAACAAACCAGTTAGTTAGCAGTTGGCTCTAGTGTAAGTGGGAGTCTATTTGAGTTAGTGCTCTAGAACTAACTACTTTTCACTTTAGATTACTTATATATTCATAAACTTGGATATTAATAAATACCTTTTCACGTATCAATTGTTCTTCTATGTAACTTTAATGTGATAATGTCCTAGAGTATCTGTCGCATTGAAAAGTTCATAAAAGTTCCCCAATATGGTGAGAACCTTGAAGTGTTATAATGATATTCTTAAACGACATGTCTTATGGTCATATGATGTCATCTAATAGGTCACAGATCATGCAAACTATTAGGTATGAGAACTCATAAGAAAATGAGACTTCAACTCATGAAGTTCGCACTTGGTAATATCTAAGATTGGGCCCGAATGGCCCAAAGGCCTTCTTTTTATTTGATTTGGGATAATCCCTCTTTTAAGGGTTGAAGGGGAACCCTTACATGACCTGTAGGCCCAAGTCACAAGGCCCATACACGACTCAATACATGACCTCAAAGGCCCAAGATCTGACACACTTGAAACAGTCCATCCCCAGCACCTTCATCTTGAAGGTGCCTACCTCCCCACCTCGCATGGCTGATCAGCTAGCATTGCCCAGTGTAGAGCTGCATGGTGCCTGGTCCCGATGGCAGTTGTTATACCCTCTCATTCTTCTAATCTAGTTAACTCTGCTCTGGTGGTTGTTACTTTCCCTCTGAATCCTCGTTTGGGCCTACTCTCGTGTGTTCTGTGCTTTTTTGGTCTTTTCTATGGCCTGAAATCCCTATAGCCTGAAGGCCATTAGTGGCCCGAAGGCCCTACAACCCGAAGGCCATGTGGACCGAATGCCTTTGGTGTCCTGAAGGCCCTAAGACTCGTAGGCCCAAATCGGTGGCCCGAAGGCCCAAATCGGATGAATAGTTCTGGTTGCTACAGTACCGAACAGTACCTGCTATTGTACTACTACAGTAACCTAAAAATTCACCCTCACCCGGATTTGATCCTAGGTCCCTTGGATGCCAAGAAGGAGCCGCTACTACTCAGGTACAGGCTCATTGGATAATATCTAAGATTGGGGATTATGAGAATAAACCCTCTGCTAGGAAATTCACATGTTCTGTGTCATTTGATATTCTTGTCTGCAAAAATGTATAATGATCCTTGGAATTTAAGATTGTTTTTAATACAGATCATGAGTCACTTAGATATATTTTCGTAAACTTTGACAACATATGTTCATGATGAAGTTGGATGTGTTGGGTGCATCATGAATGTTATGTTATTAAAGAATAAGTCAAAGAAAGATTTGTCTCTTCTATCTTTATGGAATTTTATATCTCATCCCTTTGATTGAAATGGAACTATCAAACTAAATTCCATGGGCATTGTATATTGACGAGTTCATTTCAGGAAGTCAAAGAAAGACATATCAAGCATATAGGTTGATAACACAAGTACATAACTTGTTTGGTGAGATATCATGACGAAGGGATTATATTACATAGTGAGCATTCGTATGTGATTATCAGCATTACATCATTAATTTCTTCCTCTGTGAGTGCCTTTACGTGTTGTTAGAAGCTGATATTGGACTTTAGGAAAACTCATCTAATGTCATTGAGGAAGAGGCCTAGAGGGACACAAACTAAGTGTTTCCATTAATCTCAATTAAATTCTATTTGAATTTAATTATTGGAATAATTATTATTCTCTAGGCTGAGGGATAATATGTATTTGGGATTTATTGATCGCATATATTCAGACACTATTTTATGTGAGTTGAATATTAAAATAAATATTTATTCGCAAGATCATTAATATTATATTTATTTATTTATCTAATGAATAATACTTATTATTTGAGGTTCGTAAAATGCAGAGGAAATGCATGTTGTGTTAACGGGTATGATGTAAATGATATATTAAATATCATTTAAATAAATGTTAATTTATTTAAATAAATGGTATTTATTTCATCTATGAATTATGGGCATGTTAATAAAATAATAATATTATTATTATTATTATTAGACATGGGGTTTTCTAAGGATTAATAGAATGTTAAGGGCTCATGTACAATTATTTATTCACTAACCTAGTTCTATAAATACCCAATTATATCATTTCCTAGGGTTTAGAAGAAAGTTGTGCCCAACGATTTTTTCTCTAGAGAATTCTCTCCATGAAGAAATTCTCTAGGGTTTTCTCTCAAACTTGAGAGAATCTCTTCCACCTCCCTTCGTTCTCTCAAGAACAAGAAAGCAAGAATCAATCCTTCAAACCCAAATGATTGTGTTGTGATCAAAAGTTAGCGACATAAGATGATTGGCACCACTGCGCTAGCACCTGGAGTACCATAGGTTACGCTTCGAGATCATAGGAGCACGTGCAGATCACCACTAGAGGAATTATATCCTTGGATCTTCATAGCGCAATGACTATACAAATTGAATTGCATTCAGATGATCAACATCTTCTTTAAAGAAAGTACTCAAGACCGAGGTAATTCTTGATTTTAAATTAATTATAACATGACAAGATCATCTCTCTTGCTTCTGATGATCTTTATCAATTTTCATCGGATTAATTCATTGGTCATGACATTTATCATCATGTACATTGCAGATTATTCATTAAATCCAATAATAGCAGAGTTTGTTTTGGCCCCAGTAGACACTTCCGTTGTGCCCAGAACACTCATATTTATTATTCAAGGTTCGATAAATGTTGAGGATTGACAAACCGAGTTTAAAGTCCAGATGGAAATGGTATATTTTGTTTAATATCATTTAAATAAATATTAATTTATTTATTTAAGAAAAATGATATTTAAATTTTATGCAAGTTAGGGTACGCCATGGAAATATTATTATTATTATTATTATTATTATTATTATTATTATTATTATTATTATTATTATTATTATTATTATTATTAGGTGTGGGGTTTACTTAGAATGGAGATATTAGTTAAGGGGCTATGTGAAATAACTAATTTTCTAAACCTAAGTATATAATCTATCTTATATCATTTCTAGGGTTAAGTGAATTGTTGTGCACAACATTTCTCTCTAGAGAATTCTCTCAAGACTGAAGAGAACGCTCTCAAGAACAAGAGAGCTTCATCCTCAGCCTCCTTCTCAAGACCGAGAGAACAAGGAAGAATCCTTCAAGTCTGAAGAGATTCTTTTTGTGATCGATGGTGAATGACGCAAGATGATTAGTACCTCTACACTAGCACCCAGAGTTTCATCGGTGACGTTTAGAGATTCGTGGAGCACATGTGGATACTAGTAGAGGTGTTCTGTCTTGGATTCTTCATCACAACGATGGTGTGACAAGATGATCCACCAGATTCATCAACGAATAAAGAATTCCAAGTGAAGGTAATTCTAGTTTATAAATTAATTATAAATTATATAGGAAAAGATCCTCTCTTCGAATATTATGGGGTTGTTATTGTCTGGTTATAAGGATTTATTTGAAGAAACCGACAAAAACTATTGTTGGGAACAGACTCAACAACTTTTGTTGCACCCCAAAACCTTCAATATACAAGTCTAAAAAATTTCTTTCATTAAGCTTCTTCTTTTCAAATATTGAAATGGAAGCATTTACCAAATGGGTATCATTTTTTACAATTATTTAATAAGGTTTTTATTAAATATTCTCCCACTAAAATGATGGGCCCTTTTAAATTACATCATGTTCATTAGTGGGCCAAGATTCATATTTCACTAAGCTTTAAGTCGCATTGGCACTTCTCTCATCGCTTAGCTATTTAGATAGACTATCATATCAATCATATCATATATGACTCAATTAAGTGTAACTCAAAGCTCACGATGGGGTTTGGTTACCTAACTTTTAGGGCTAACCATTTCCATCATGTATTACACAAGATAATCCATGGGCTCCCAACTTTAACATAAACCTAATTGTTTGGATGATCGGGGTTTTGACATGTGTTCGCTTTAAAACTAATCTAACACTTTGTATCTTAAGGATTTTTTAATATCTCTCCATCTTATCTCATGTATTCCCTTCATATATCCATGCTTCCAATGATTTAGTTTTTGTATCATATACCTTCAACCGAACTAATAAGTTAAAAACATATTAATGTATGATACTTTATACAATTCATGATTTTTGTTACTTATCCAAAAATAAAAGCCAATGATATCAACACATGACCAAATGCATCTCATGCATAATGTACATGAAACTTGTTCATGTAAAGGTTAAGAATCATATGAAACCAAAACCCTCTCATGGCAAGTATGATACGACAGTTAGCCAACTCCCACTTTTCTTGACACATCCTAAACCCCCAGACTAGTGAGCAGTCTAGCCCATAATCTCACTATTCATAGATCAATACTCAACATAGATCTTAATTCCAATACAATCCACCACCTAATGTGTATAAATCGTAACCAATGTTTATATTCAAGTTCATAACCCACAAACAAATCATATTTTTGGTTGAATGTAAATAAATTTTATGTTATACCTAGCATATAACTTCTTATATGCATGGTATGACATTTATAAGAAGCGGTTTAACACTTTAAACTAAATCATACATTCATTTATATTATAAACATTTTATGTTAATGAATATCAAGGCAAAGAATAAACTAAATAAATAAACATTTCAAAAAAAAAATTATAAACGTTTTATAATTAAACATACTTTAAGGACATTCCATGAATAAATAAAAACATGAACATTTCATACCTATTTCAATATGAACACTTTCATATTATCTTTTTACATGGTATTCAATACAAACTCCTTCATATTCCAAATATTGATATTTACGAGAATATAAATTCTTATATTTCAAATGAACAATTTATATTTTATGTAAATATTTTTCATAATTCAAATATCACTTATTTTTATTTTATTCAAAGCTCGGTCAAATTCACCAAAACTGATTTTGTCATGGTTTAAATAAATTTTCAAATAATGCTTTTTAATACGAACATTTCATATTATTATTTACGAACACTTCATAAATTAATATGAAGTCTTCTATAATTAGTCTTATTTTTGTAATTAATAAACACTGAATTGACGAAACATTTAAATCCACTTTGATAACATCCACCAAAACTTTTTTGGTACCATTAAGCTTTCAGACCATGCCAGTAAAAGTTTTTGAGAATTTTAAGGAAAACAATTTTTCTTCATAAAAATAAAAGCACGGTAGTTTTGACCATAAACTTTGTTGTGGTTAGTGATAACTGCTAGAAGAACCACGGCGTTATTTCTTGGGCAAAGTTGTTTCGGGCAAAACCTTCAAGAGCCGTACGCTTTATTATTTTGAATATAAATATGGTTCATCAACCATAGCGCATTTTAACTAATTTTACGAACCACGACCGTTTTTCATAGAACACATGACGGTTGCAAAAAAAACTTATATTTCCAGTTTTTTCATTTGAACTTAAATTCAAACGTAATGAAAGTTATCATTGAGGGGTTTTAACAGGGACAACCCCTTCAACATAAGCTTGATAGAGATCCCTCGAAGACAAAAGTGTCTCCTCCGTAGGAAATCTACAGGTTGTTGACGGGAAAGAAAATAAAGCGTTGATATCCGAATTTAACAAAGGAATGACTGAATAAAAAATAATTGTTGTTCCTAGCATACAATTTCACAGAGTGCACGGTACACGGATGGAATGTTGGCCTAGATACAAGTATATGGACATGGTCAGTTGGGTATGGACATAATAAAGCGTACCCAAGCTCTTATTCCTGCAGGGAGAAAAAATGCACAAGTTTGAGAGCTGGATGTGGTAGATACAACAAAAAACACGTCATTTTCTCGGATCCCCTCTAAAAAGCAACTAGATTTGGCAACAAATGGTCCTGGAACGCCAATACTTTCTCCCATTTTCGGCAGTACAGCTTCGATCATAACCGGCAACAGAGCAGCCGCAACAATCACAAGGACAAGCATGCCGAGCCATTCCAAACTTTGTTCGCTCATGCCTTCCATGAAACTCGACGCCCAACTGAAACTAGATACGCAAACAGAGATTATGTGTGTGTTGATGGTCCGCACTTAAAACAACAACAAAACCTTACACCTTTTAGAACAAGATCATCTTAAATAATTGAATTTGTTATTAAGTTTACCCTATTAACCAGGCCTTCTAACACGTCCACACCTAATCCCAAAAAATCTCAACCGAAAATTCATGACACGAAAAAAAACTGAAATTTGCATGGCATTACATATGCATACCTGTAGACATGGAACGCCGTCCGAGTGTCACAAGTCGAGCAATCAAGGCATCCAGTTTTACTAACCACAGTGCAACTGCAGAAGATGTCGGCAGCAATGTCCAAAAGTTTGCAACGATTTCTTCCAGGCTGCTCTTGCTTTCACACAGCCACTCCTCCCTCACGGCACCCACAAAATCAGAAATAACCTGCATAGAATGACGAATAATTTTATCCATCGCAATTTGATTGCAGAAATAGAAGACCAAAATGAAAAGGGCACCTGCAGAAGCTCCACCAATGAAGAGGTCCGTCTCAGTCTTTTGATCCAAAGATTATGAGCAGATTTCGACCATGCGCCAACCAAGGCATCATTTGGCATAAAAGACTCAATAGCATGCATTGCAGCTTTGAGTGATTGCAATTGGGATGGCAAAACCTTGTGTTTTGGAAATGTACTGACGTTCTCTCTCTCTCTACACATGGCTGCATGAATGGTATACCTTTCCTCCAAATCAAAATCAAGCTCAAATGTTAAATGGCAAGTCTTGCAGTGCTTCTCATCTCTCCAGAATAAATCATGACAGCTTTCACATCTCATAAGCGGATCAAAATAAGTCCTGCGATGTTTCACAGCATTAAGATTACAGTAGAAAGAATCCCATACCCAAGCATCAAATGCTTGGAGATTGCCCCATTTCTGCTTTTCCTCTTCTCTCTTCTTCACAGTTTGATCAACAACCTTAGCACCGGATAAAACCAAGGGATCATTAGCAACCTCGGTTAAGCAGATATTATTGTCCACACCAGACACGGGCGAGGAACCATCTTCTCCGACTATGACTATTTCAGTTTGATCAGATCTTGTTAATTGATTATTTCCAGCATTAACAGCCGTTTGGCTAGACATTGCTTGACATAGAGCATTTTGCCGCTTTTCCAAGGATGCAAGAAGAAAAGCTTCTCGTCTACCTCTACAATCTAATGTAGACAACAACGAACACAATGCCTGCAAAGGGAGACAGCACAAGTTAAATTCAGAGGAATTAACAATCAAATGAAGCATACATAAATTAAGAGGGGCAAAGAAGCTAACCACTTCACTATCGATCACCTCCCAATGACCATCTTCAGAGGATTCAAAATAGATCCGCTTGTGACCCAGGTCATCTGAATTACAAGGACCCAAGAAAAGCCAGTATCTGTTATACCTACGATCTGAACCCAGAAAAATAGATTGCATTGGATGCAAATGAAACCCAACTTCTAGATCATTGTCATCCACCTCACACACATACTTTTCACGAAGACCAGGATTCAACATTAAAGCTAAAGAATCAACTGGAAGAGGTTCCAATGGTGCTTCCTCTCTTTGTGCAACCCAGGATGTTGTCAGAAAGTCATGTTCCTTGGGTGGGGATCTTTTAACTTTTGCACCAGAACCGACATGAACATTAGGAGCGTATTCTGCAAGAGTGTTCACTGCATCCTGCAAAAAAAAAAGGATTTTGCAAAAACCTACAAGATCACTGAAATATCAACCCTCCGTACATCCCAAGATGAACATTCCTACCATCGGGAATAACAAATTAATTAAGGAAAAATAAAAATAAGAGGGGATCGTTTCAAAAAAAGTCAAGGACGCCCAAGAACAGAGACTAGACAGAAAATAAAAATCATCATATGAAATGGTAGTAAATGACACTTTTTTCGCGTACACAAATAATGACACATTGGGCATTGACTCCACAAATTCATATGGACATTATTAATTACATGACAAACGTCTGCCAAACGGATGCCAGCATAAGCCTTATGGCTCATTTGGTTTACAAAATCATCTAGAATGAAATGAAATCAAACGAGACATAAAAGAATTGCATTTGATTCATGAACAAAATGATGCGTAAAATAATCATTTTGATAAATTAATAAATCCATTAAATTTTTAATTATTTTTAATAAAATAATACTATTTTTAATAAAATAATACTATTTTTAACAAATAAACTAACAAAACATCTATTTTTAATATATTATTAATTAATTTGTAGACTGATAAAATGAGAGAGACCCGAACCCCCGAGGTGTCCTCTCTAAAGGAGCCATTGAGGTTCTTTTATAACAAATAATTAAGACCACACCGGACTTGAGGGATGCAAACTTCAACACCCCCCCTCAAGCTAGGTGTACCTAGCTTGGACACATAAAGAAAAGAGACCAAACCAAACCAATGAAAACAAAGCAATCAACAGACTGCAAACACTCCCCCTCAAGCTGGTCATACCCAGCTTGATGACAAAACAAGACAAAGCAGAAAAAAAAGGTAAAGCTGCAAGGCTGCTGCTCCCCCTCACGATCGAAGCTCCCCCGCACGATGATGGATGGATGATGTCGCGGACGCAGCAGATGAACCACTCAGACCGGGCCGATTGACGGAGCGCCAGGAAATGTCACACTAGTGGGGCCGGTCGATGAGACGCCGGGAAATCCATACTAGCACCGGGAAAACCGCATTTGCGGGGCCGGCGACAGGAGGCAGAATTGTTGCGGGATTTGGCGGCGCCAAATGGCCCGAATCCAAGGTGGTCGAGTAGCTGCACCACGGTAGAGGAATTGCGAAGGCGTGCCGGCGGAGAGGGAGGCGACTGCCCGGAAGATGCCGGCGACGGGAGGCGGGGGCTGCAACAGGAGGAGGCCGGAGATCCGGATCTGATGGAGGGCGGCCGGTCCGGCCGTCGGCAGAAGGAGGTCGGCATGGAGGCGGGGCTGCCGCAGGAGGCCGGTATGGAAGGAGCTGCCGAGAGGAGAAAGAGTCGCGGGAGGAGAAGCTGTCCGGAGGAGGCGCCCACAGGAGGGGAAGCTGCTTCGCGCAGGAGCAGGGAGCGTCGTCGGGGAGCCAGGAGGGAGCCGCGGGACGGGAGCTGCGGGATTCGGGGTCATCGCGCAGAGGAGGAGACCACCGAAAGAGACGTCGTGCGCAGAGGGAGGGCCTCCTGGAGTCCGTCGCGCGAGAGCGGTGCAGGAGGGCCGTCGCGCAAGAGGCCGACTGGAGCGGACAGCGGGAGGAGGGCGACGAGACGCATTGCGATGGGAGGGATGGGCCGCCACCCCCCAACCAGGAGAAACCCTAGATATGAGTAGGAGGGGAAATAAAATGGGAGGAGGGTTCGTGATTAGGTTCCCTCTGATACCATGTAGAATGATAAAATGAGAGAGACTCGAACCCCCGAGGTGTCCTCTCTAAAGGAGCCATTGAGGTTCTTTTATAACAAATAATTAAGACCACACCGGATCTCAAGTTCGATGTGGGATGCAGACTCCAACATAATTATTATATTAATACTTTTAAAATTGTATAATGGCCCTTCCCCTATTCTGAGTACTAAAAATAAACATCATTGCCCACCCCGATGTCGATCCTCATTCATGAGTTTAATGAAATACCCTTTCAAGTTTTCCAGTTATCAGACCCAACCAAATGCCAGAAATCCTAGAATTCCAGAAAATAGTTTCCCCGGGAATCTAACAAACCAAATGCACAGTAAGAAATGAAAATTTCCATAGAATTCAAGCAACTGCCCGCTAGATGTGCTTCTTGTTTTAATTCTACATACGTCGTTCCAAGATTTTTGGGTTTAAAACTTAAATTTCTGTTATTGCGTCAAAGGAAGCATCAATAGTATGTATGAATGGTTATCATACCTCCATTGGGATACTGGATGCAGAATCTAAAAGATCAACTAAGGCCACCAAAGCATCCAACTTCTCTTCAATACATAAATTTGAATATCCGCCTTCCATCAGTCCCAGTAGCCATGCTTCTTCAGGGTTACTCTCATCAATTTCAGTTTCAGTGTGTACAATTGACAAGCTATTTACGATTTGGCAATGACTTGCCTGCTTTTCTTTACTTGCATTAGCAATCAATGAATCGCAATCGGAATCACAGCTGCATTCATCAATTTTCCTAGTGTCGTCATCAACGCTTCCAGAGTCCTCATTATCTGATTGAAAATTTTCACCTTCTGTTCCAGAATTGATACGTAAACGATAAGCAGAAAATGAGATCTTCTCAAAGAGCGTAACATCACTCGCAAGAGTTGAGCTTATTAGCATGTCAACTTCTTTGGTTGCTCCATGAAGATTGAAGTCCATCATCTTAAACGAAAAATCCCAGACAGTAGTCAATAAACAGATGAAAACATTACAGAATTAAATCATAAATAAACACAACATTGATAAAAACAAATACATCAAATTAAAGTTATACAGCCTATATGAAAAAATCCACATGCTAATACACATTACCTGTAAAGAATTTGCCAAATCAGAGACTTTCATCCCATTAGTACCCTGCTCTGATAAAATATTGAATAACACATACTTCAAGGTTCCTGGACGTAACCCATACTTCGCCATCATGTCAACTTCCTAGAGAACATGGCAAGTTAATGATGTTTAAAATCAATTATTTAATGTTTACAAAATCAAAACCAAGCAAAAAATGAAAAACATTACTGATTACAGCTTCGTTGAATATATCATATACGACTCTTAGAGGATTTCTCATATTTTGTTCTATATTTCCTACTTTGCACTTAGAAGTATTCATTTGTCTTATTCCTACCTCTATTGAATTAATATGTTCATCATTAGATTCTTCAAATCTAACAGGCTTGTTGGAGATATTGCATGTGGGATTAGGCTTATCCTATCCTGCTTATTTTGAATTTTGAATTCTCTATCTTCATGCTTGTATTATTCTCTAAATAAATCTATCAGTCACACTTGGATGACAGGGATTCCCATACTTGGTATCAGAGAGGATCCCAATTCTCTCTCCACCCTCTCTCACCCGTCAGCCCTAGGGCTCTCAACCCTCCTTGCTGGAACAACCCGCACTGCCAGCGCCCTTTGCGCCTGCACCCACACTCCACACTTTACACCACGCACCCTTATGCCGCCAACCCGCTCCACCACTCGTCCATGCCACACAGGCCTCAGCTGCATGCCCGCACTGCCGCTGCCGCATGCCTTTCCAAACAGCAGGCGATGCTCTGAGGATGCTTTTGATCACCACATTCAGGAAATGGGAACAGCGGGTTAACAAGATTTTCTCCATGTTACTCAATTCGATGGATCACTCGATCAAACATGTTGCAAAGAAAGTTAATACATGCAATTAACAGTGGGATTCCTTATTAATGGTGTACTTTGAATTTAACAATCTTTCTCGTATATCAAATTTGTTTCAACATATTTCTGCACCTCAGCAGGGCCATCACCTCAATCCACCATATTACTATGATTGGAAGAAAACTGCTGACGAGATCAATGATTGGCTCATTCGGTAGTATCTAGAGGTCAAGACTTGGAACAATCATTTATTTTACTCTTATGGCCTTAATATGGAGTTCTCCACCACCATTATGGAGATGTTGGTCAGCCCCACTACTTTATATCCATCACTGGTCTATAACCGTCCTTTTCATGTGAAATGACCTTCCCAATCAGTCACTTCAGAGCCCTTCGATTGTGTTGCGATGGGCTCTAAAGGTTCCTGTAACAGCCCAGACCTTTTCCGGCCCATTACTTTGCGTGTTTCAGGTGTCGGAGGTGCCAGGAAGAGGTTTGAGGAAGGTGGAGCAGGAGCTGAAATTTCAGCTGGGAAGAGTGCATTGCAGCGTGGCCCGGGTAGTGCGTTGCGGGTGGTTGGATAGAAGAGGACAGTTTTGCAGCCTAGTGTGTTGCGTTGTGGGCAGGTGCGCAATGGAGCTCGAGGGTCGGGATTCCTTAGTTCTGCCTTTTTAGGGGTCCCTGTGCCATGGTCCTTTGGTCACAACGTGGTTCTGGTCTTGGATTGATTGGGATGGAAAAGGCCAGGGATTTGCAGTGTGGTTATCAATATTGCAGCGTGAAGCCTGGAGTGGTCTATTATGTGGTTCTGCCCTTTTGGATGTCGCTGCACCGTGGTGCATGTGCTACATCTTGGTTTGATTCGAGGACTTCCTTGTGATTTCTAAAATTGGAAGATTGGGGCGTGGTGATAGTCCTTGCGGTGTGGCCCTTTCTTTGGTTATATCGAATTAAAGGGTTGACCGAGTTTAAGGGGGGAAATATGCAGAGTGATTTCCAGAGATTCATTTGATTTAACCCCATTGCGGCATGACCTATACCCCTTGTCTGGTCTTATGTTTTTCCAGTCTGGGTATAAATTCGGAAACGCCTCCGGATCTTATTTGACTCCCTTTGTTTCTCTCAAGCTTGGGCGACCTAAAGTGCATTTTTGGAAGACCTTTAGTGCCCTTTTGCTCAGCCTTGATCCTAAGCTTCAGGAGATCCCTTATTCGCGATCCAAGGTGAGATTTCCTCCTCATTTTCTCCCATTCTATTGTCTTGGGAGTTTGGGGCACCGATGATGGTTCGGTTTGCGAGATGTTGGGTCATGGATTTTGATGGGGTTTGTTGTGATTTAGATTGATCGAGGATTGCCTTGTGCAGGCTTGGTCTTGCAGTCTTCTCTTTCCCTCGTTCTTGGGCAGCAGCGTGTGAAGCGTCGATTGAGGTAGGGGATTCGGGGCTTCTCTTTTACTTTTGTGCATCCGTGCAATTAGCATGCTCTTGTTTTCATTGGATAAATAGTATGAATTGGCTTAATAAAGATAATGAAACGGACAAAAAGAAATTAATGGGAAGGGATGATTCGCATGTGATTATATGTTTTCCGTTATTGTTCATGTGGTTGGTGTTTGATTGTTGCTGCTGGAAGTTTTGCTTGTTGCTATGGATTATGTACCTTGTTGTGCTTTAGGCATTTGGTTTCATAAAATGATAATCATGTAAAGATGGTAATGAAACGGTTGCTTAAGAACCTGGAATAACGGTAACGATGTTTTGATGACACTTAAATTCTTATGAAAGAATGATTTAAAAAAGAATCGCTGTGTTTGTTGCTGTGATTATGTGGATGAATGATGTGTGTTGTTGTGATGACATTAGAAACTACTGTTGGTTATGTGAAAAGCTGGAATTTATGGTAAAAATAGTTGGGTGTGGAAACCAGTTTCTAATGTAAGAATGGTGTGGTGGTTGGTTTCATGTGATTGATGTGAAAAGAGGTAGAAGGGATATTGCGGTGGTTTAGAACGTGCGGGGGGTTGTTGATATGATGGTTGTGCAGTTGTGTGGTAAGGGCTGGAATTGGATGTAATTGATGGCTAATGACCGATTAATAATGAATATGGGCGGGAATTGAATGTGTAATGGTTGTTAACTTGTAAGTGGTGAAATGGATCTCCAATGATTGGAATGGTTGTAATTATCGCAAGGTAAGAGCTGCATGAATGGGAACATAAATTGTTGAATGGCTTGGTATTGAATACAGATAATAAATGTAATACAGTTAGTAAAACGGTAATTCTGGAAACGGATAAGTGGTGCAACCTAAATGAGAAATCGTGAGCGATGATGTGGTTAAACTGTGTGAAAGATGAGATTGGTTATTGTTCTAGTGATGTCTTGGTAAGAACCTTATAATGTTGGGTTTGTGTGTGGCTATATATATTTGTATTTTCTTGTGTTTTCATAAGCAACTCACCCGAGTCAAATAACCTCACCAACGCCCAAATATTTTCCCCAACAACCAGGCTGGTGAGGGAACAGATGACTGACTGCCCCTCTTTCATGCTCTCCCTTTAAACGTGGTATGGGTGTGATGGTCGGAGGTTAACAATGTGATTGATGGGATGATGATGGGATGATGATGTGGTATATATAGTGGGGGTCGTGCATGACAAGAGGAGGGCATGAGGTTGATGCCCTTCATGTTCATGATACCTTACTATAATGGAAAAGTGGTCTAGTTGGGATATGGACATGTGGCATGTGATTGTAGGTATTTGGATATGTGATGTGGATATGTGGTTGTGGCTATCGACTGGTGCCAAGAAAAAACATTGGACCCGATGTAGGTTGGGGTAGGTAGGGCTGCGATCTGACCCACATCAACTTTGATTTGATATCTATATGGAAGGGATTAAAGCACGGAACGTTTGACGTTGGGGTGTGAGAGCGGCAAACCAGTGGGGAAGTGGTTGCGGGGTACCCTTATGCTTCGATATTATTTTATCATACCTGGATGTGTATTTGGTGAGTGAGCTTTGGTGAGGTTGGGTGATAGCTAACCTTAACAAGTGCTGGTTGGTTTTGTTTTTAATTCACTGAAGCATTTGTATGTTTTTTCCACACGTGCACGAGTGGTCTTAGGGAGGATCCTATTGAATATACATGTATTCTCACCCCAATATATAAACACACACACATACACTTTTTTTTTTCAGGTTTCCGGGGAGAGTTTGAGATCGAGCTGGACCTTACAAACTCAGAGCTTGGAGTTGTAGTTGGAGTTGTTGCTTTAGGAGTTTTATTTTGGTACTTATTTTGGGGACTTGAATTTGTATGGTATTACATGCATTGTGGTTTATTGTGGGATGATGGTTTTATTTTATATTATGGTGTTGATTGGTGGATTTATGAGGGTAATGTCTTTCATTTGTATGTTTTATACCTTCGGTGCTAACCGCGAACTCAGGGCCTATTGAAAGCGGGTCTCGGGTGTCACTCTCGCCTTCACTGCAGACCCAGGAAAGGTTCTCGGTGAGGGTGGGTCGTGAAAAAGTGGTATCAGAGTTATGGATGAGATTTGGGATGGGGTTTAAAGTTAGGCGCCGGTAAGGATTGTATGGGTTTAATAGGACAACAGTGTTAATCGAACTTAGTGTGTAATGTAACAGAGGAAGCCGGCTAGGACACAGGCGATCAGGGCCCTCTGTGATCCGACGCAAGGACTTTAAGCTTACTGAACACCCTAGAGGTGATAACGATGATTGCAGAGTAGAGACGTAGAAGTACATGCGTCATATATGCTTGTGTTTGAATTGGGGTGATTTTGGGAGAGCTAAAATAAATCTAGTTAAATGAATCTTAAATGAGTTCCATGCTACCGAGCTTAAGGATTTGTTTTGTGATGGTGACGACCTATGTTCAAGCTTTAGAGATATGAAGGGAGAGTTGTTGGAGTTCTCATTGTTGTAGTTTTGCTCTATGTTGTGGGATTAATTCTTGTCAACCTTGATTCATACATGTAACTCTGTAAATGTTGATATGTTTGGGATCTTATGCGATTGTATTGTTTGAAGGAGTATAAGTGTAAGGACTAATAACTTTCATCCGAGGTAAATGGTAAATGAAAACCTTGGAAATGTTAAAACCAACCCTATGCGTTTTGAAAATTTGAACGTTTACCGTGGTGTATCATTGATAATTGCCCATGTGTTGGTAACCTGAATGACCATTAAACTGGATAAAATGAATTGTTAGTCTCACTTTTTTGAAATCTGATATATGTTAATCCGGATTTCCTAATTTTGAAGTTAAGCATGTTTATATTGATTTGACAAAGCATGATAGGGTTTTATTAGTTGAACAAAAGGAATATGTTTAGTATACTTTAAATTTCCTAGGGTTGTCAACTGGCTGAACGAGAAGCATGTTGATGTTTTAATGCAGTAATGGTTGGACCGTTAATATCCTCGTGTGCATGATAAGTTGAATTGGCTAGAATATTGGATGATCAAGTTTGTCTAAATTTGTAACGAGATGTTTCTGGAAAACTGATTTAAATTTGAGCATGCAAGGTTTTTTTTAGAACACCTGTCATGTTGTGTGGTGGTATGTGAAGTGATGTTCAATGTTGTTTGCTTGACTTGCTTGAATGGTGATGTGCTTGTTGTAAATAGGCTTCCCTAAATAAGTGACATATTTTCTTTTAATAAAGATTGAATTGATTTTAAAGTGGTCTTGCTAAATGGGTTGAGGGTGTAGCAAAAAGAGCTGTTTTACAAAGAGTTTTAGTTTCAATGGACTTCCAAAATTTTAAATGGTTTTGCTAATTTTCAAAGTTTTAATTAAATGTGTGGGTTTCAAGGAAAAGGTTTCATGTTTTGAACAAATGTTTTGTTTTAAGGTCCTTTCGGGCATTCTAAGATGAATTGTTGTTTCCTTGGAGAGTATTATTGAAGTCCTTTCTCTAGCGAGGGTTGTTACGCTCGTATGTTAGACATGGTTGGTGGGAAGGAGGAAAGGGATGTTTGATTGCTCAATGGAATGGACTGTGGCCTGAGGGTGATGAGGCAGTTGTGTTGTTGGTGTTGGAATGGTGTAGCCCAATCCGTTTTGGATGAAGTTGGGAAGAATGTTAGCGGCCAGAACTAAACCCCAAACTACAACTCTCGCGGTTCGACCTCCATGGTGAGGTCGTTGGGGGTTGCAGGGGGTAGCGCGCCCCCGCTTAGGGGTTTGAGGGTCAAAGGTCCCCAACCCAAATTTTGAGAGTTTTATCAACTCTGACTCACTATAGCAGAGCTGGTTAGGCACCACCGACAGGTCACTGGAGCAGTGTGGACTTTTAACATGGTTATTGTAACATCTCGAACTTTAGAGACGATGGTATTGTAGAACTACAAACTTTCAGTCACTGATCACTATCGCACAATGGACTTATTGTGTGGTTGGCGGCACAGGTGCATCATCTTCTTTATTAGCTCATTCAAGCTAGCGTTTCAGTCTCTCTGAAACTCTGAAATTTCTCTGTAATTCTGCTCTCTACTACAGTGAAGTATTCTGCCTCTCTGTAGAAGTAAGAATCATTTCTCGAACCACATAAATTGTTGTGTCATGGGATCTTCTTCTCATTATTTTGTTTTTCCCTTTGTTATTCCCAACATTTTCGAAACAGTTGAGGGTAAGTAACGATTTCAGAGGAAGATGAGGTTTTGTTATAGATGATGAGTTGGTTGTGTTTCCCTTGTTGTCCATATGTGATTTAATTGTTTGGATTAAACCTTATTGATTTTGATGTTTGGATTAAAGACTTGACACTGGAGCATCGTCAAGGTGTTGTGCTCGAGAAGCGGAAGGAGACATGGGATGAGACGTCATTCAGATATCATCAGCAAAAGGTGCCAAGTTCCTTATCGGAGTGTCCGCCCCTAAGGTTGAGGAGTGGCTAAAAGAGGTCAAGATTGCCTTGGAATTGACTAGGACTCCATATCAATTCCAGGTTGCCTTAGCAGTGGGCTCGCTTTGAGGGGTGACTCGTGGTGAAAGGCGAATCATGGTCTTGGGATTCGCTTTTGTGCCTTGGCCATCCAGTTTTGAGACCTCTTAGCTAAAGAAGACGTGTGTGCAGCATTTCAAGTCTGCCTTGAGGTCGGAGATTCAATGGAGGGTGGCGAGCTTGCGGTTGAAGTCCGAGATGGAAGTGAGGGATCGTGCTAAGGTAATTGCGAAGAGTTTGTTTCCGACTACCGAGAAGGCTAAAGGTGGTACCTCAAGTTATGGGGTTGTGGTAAGCAAAGGCAGAAAGTGAAGGGGTCACCGAGGTTCGGGCACGGCCTCGAGCTCGGGACTGCATAGCTCTTGGCATCCTGTGTTGGGTAAGCCAACGTGCTTTTGTTGTGGTGCGGTGGGGCACCAACGATTTGAGTGCCCTGTGGCTCATAGTGTTTTTAGGTTTGAGTGGGGTGGTTTATTTGTTCGGTGGGATGGTCAGGCTTCCACGGGTAGTCAGTCAGGATGAAGTAAGTTTGGTTTGAGAGTCTAAGAGTATGTTTTGAGTAACCTTATTCCTTTCATAAGCAACTTCTTTTTGAATAATCTTTAAAATCCATGTTTAAAGTGTTTCCTTCGGCATATTCTCTTCCCATTCCTCTTAAAATGCTTTTGAAAAAAAAAAAATTCGAACTTAATTGATTTGGAGGATGTGTTGACTTAAAATTGAATGATTTCATATGTGAAGACGGAAGTAGTTTTTTAGATGCTTAAATTTAGGTTGTGAAAGGATTAGCGGTTAGGGAGAGGAAGGTTGAGATTTGGACGAGAGTTGTTAGTGTTGTCTTTCTCTACTGAGTTTGACTGCCTATAGTGGTGAGGTTCCGGTTTGAGAGGTGTTTTCCGAGATTGTGAAATTTCTAGAAGTTGTCTTACTGGAAGTGAGTTGGAGCCATTGCTCGACCCCTTTCATGGCAGGTGTTGGTAATTATAACATCCCGCCACTCACCCATTGGCTTCGGAAGAAGCGTGGGAGCGTTGCTGGTCTTAAATGGCATCCCCAAGACACCAAAAATTGACAATAAATGTAAGAGCCTCATAACCATTTGAGGGATGATTTTTCCGTTAAAGATAAAACAACCAAATCAAGATCACCATAACAAACAAACCTCTATATGATGCATGAGTACGACAATACAACTCGGAATATAACAGAACCAACAACCATATCAAAGTACAAAACAGAAACCAAGTGACAACATCCAAGGGAAACCCAGGACAACAAAATGCAAAGACACTAATGGCATCAAACCGGCAACTCCCGACCTGCTCCAAGCTCCAACTCAATAAGTCGCGCCCAAGGTATCAAGAATCATCACTAAAGAACTGAGATACTTTGCCTTTACATGTGTCTCGATAGAAGGCATCTGCAAACGCACAATAATGCCCAAGCAGGGGGTGAGTCTAAACTCAGTAGGATTTCTCTAATGACTTCCCAACTCACGTCACTAGTACAAAACATGTTAGCACATTTATACAACCACACACCCACTCAAACTTGGTGTTACCATTGACTGTGGAACTTCACATCCATACTCCGTCCCTTTGATGGTGGTACTTCACGACCATATCCATCTCATTCAACCCACACCCAACCATTAATGCCAATCTTATGCCAAGTCATTTCATTCAAAACAATTCCTTCTTTTTAAAGCATTTCAACAAATACTTTACATGCATCAATTCAAAGGGAAACGTCTCTCACACCTTGGGAGCAAAAGGAGTTCATATTATGGGAGAATTAGGGGAAAACCATAGCTTAAAAAAATCAAATTGGATTAGATCCACAAATTTTGGAGGGTTGACTGTACGCCGCACGGTTTGGCAAATCGTGTGCCAACCGTGCGGCTGCTACTGTCACAAGTCATCCCTCGCATGGTTGGCTCACATGGTTAGACAACTCGTGCGCCAACCGTGCATTTGTCACTGTCTCAAATGACTATAGGCTCACACGGTTTCTCTTGAGCACCCGTACGGTTTGGCCAAACCGTACGCTAACCGTGCGTCTGCCCATTGCCCACTATTTTGCCTTGCACGATTTCCTGGAGGTGTTGCGCGGTTTCTACTAACCGTACTCAAACCACGCACCTCCAGAAAAGCCTCCAACAAGTGTCAAAACCCCTCAAAACCTCTCGAAACTTAACCCAAACATTATATAGCCTTAAAATACATAAATAAAGGGTCAAGTACCTGAAACCAGGGTGCTACATTCTCCCCACCATTGGCCTTTCTGTCCCTGGAAAGTAGAAAACCAGAGTTGTGTTAGAAGAGTTTCGACCACTGCTGCAACATTTCTTTTCCACGCCCGCACGTTTCTTCCTGAATCTGACCATGTTGTCATAAAAGCCACACTAAACCGATGTTTTTCCCATGCAAGACTTTCGCTTTCCTATCCACAATTTGTACCGGCACATGAACCAACGTAGCATTCAGCTCTAGGTCAACGTGATCTCATCGAATCACATGGTCAGAGTCTGGTTGATACTTCTTCAATTGAGATACATGAAACGCATTATGCACTAAACTGAACTTTGGTGGCAAAGTCAACAGATTTGCCACCTCACGAACTCGTTCGAGTGTCTCAAAATGACCAATGTATTGAGGAGATAACATAGATCTATCCCCAGCAGATTAGATCTAAGGTTCCAAGAAAGAGGATAAGAGATTCAACGAAGAACGACCAAGAACGAGCACTTATCGGCGAATCTGGATCTCCAACAACCTTTAGAACGCCACGGATCGCCCCGGACCAAAGGGAAACGCCACTCAGTCTCGATCAGATACAATCGAGACCAGAACACCATGTCTCCTTACAACTTCTCGGATATAGATTTTTGATAAGTCCTCCACCCTATGGGATTTACGAATAGGGATAAAATAAGCCGACTTAGTGAGTCGATCCACAATTACTCATATGGCATCGTATTTCCTAACCGTCCTTGGTAATTTTGTCACAAAATCAATGGTTATCTGCTCCCATTTCCACACGGGAATTGGTAAAGACTACAACATAAAATGTACGTGATACTTACGACAAGTTAAATATATCATAAGTGGCATTTTGGGTCTTTTACATAGTTTTAAGTTTCTCAAGGGACTAAATTGCAAATTAAGAAACTTAAAACCTAATTATAGACATATTTTAACCCAAGAATGATATAAGCAGCACCTTGCACAAATACTCTCTCCTCCCTTTTATTCTCTCAAGTTATAGAGAAAGTGAAAGAAAAACACAAACACCCAATTCGTTCATGAATTGTGTTCATCGAGTTCAAGCAATTGTATGGGCATCGAAAAGCACTTGATTCTTTCATGCTAGAACACAAAGGTCGCAGATTGACAAACCATGAGCTTTCGGAGCACATGTGGTGGATCTAAAGGGATTCTAGCTTGAATCCTTTAAGCTACGGCGATCAAGCATTGAGCAGAGAGCGTCGGGATCACACAAAATGTCGACGTATTGTTTCGTTTATGTTCATTGTGTTCATTTCTGTTGTACGCGATCCATGATGGGAACTAAGTGCCGGTATGCCGGAACTAGTGTTACAACACAAATCCAACTCAAAAATTTTGAAACTATCGACACCAAACATTTTCCCTACGTCTGGATTCTTTCACATGTTATGTTTGTAATGCTCGTCCCTCAATTACCAAGTTGGATGCACATGCTCCTAAATGCATTTTTCTTGGTTCCTCGAGGATTCAACGAGGATATTGTTGTTTTTCCTCAAGTCAGCGACCTTAGGTTGATTGTGTTGATGTTTCTTATGTCAAGTCCTCCATTTTTCCTTTTCCAAGTTAAACACCATCCAATTCTAATCTTAAGATCTCACTTCCATAATCCCTCAATTACCAAGTTCGATGCACATGCTCCTAAATGCATTTTTCTTGGTTACTCAAGAATTCAACAAGGATATTGTTGTTTCTCCCAGAATCTGCGGCCTTAGGTTGATTATGTTGATGTTTCTTATGTTAAGTCCTCCATTTTTCCTTTTGCAAGTTAGACAACATCCAGATCTAATCTTAAGATCTCACTTCCATTATCCCTCGACACAAAGGTCGCAGATTGACAAACCATGAGCTTCCGGAGCACGTGTGGTGGATCTAAAGGGATTCTAGCTTGAATCCTTTAAGCTACGACGATCAAGCATTGAGCAGAGAGCGTCGGGATCACACAAAATGTCGAGGTATTGTTTCGTTTATGTTCATTGTGTTTATTTCTGTTGTACGCGATCCATGATGGGAACTAAGTGCCAGTATGCCGGAACTAGTGTTACAACACAAATCCAACTCAAAAATTTTGAAACTATCGACACCAAACATTTTCCCTACGTCTGGATTCTTTCACATGTTATGTTTGTAATACTCGTCCCTCAATTACCAAGTTGGATGCACATGCTCCTAAATGCATTTTTCTTGGTTCCTCGAGGATTTAACGAGGATATTGTTGTTTTTCCTCAAGTCAGCGACCTTAGGTTGATTATGTTGATGTTTCTTATGTCAAGTCCTCCATTTTTCCTTTTCCAAGTTAAACACCATCCAATTCTAATCTTAAGATCTCACTTCCATAATCCCTCAATTAACAAGTTTGATGCACATGCTCCTAAATGCATTTTTCTTGGTTACTCAAGAATTCAACGAGGATATTGTTGTTTCTCCCTGGATCTGCGGCCTTAAGTTGATTATGTTGATGTTTCTTATGTTAAGTCCTCCATTTTTCCTTTTGCAAGTTAGACAACATCCAAATCTAATCTTAAGATCTCACTTCCATTATCCCTCGACCCACCCACCCCCCCTACTTACTCCTCCAGATGCTTGTGGAACTCGGTCTGGCCGAATATATAATCTTAATCCTTATATGCATAATACCTTTGGGACAACTGCTTCTGCACCTGATAACTCAACAACTTCAGACACTGTCGTATGACTTGCCTATAGCACTTTGGAAAGGTATGCCCTCTTGTCAACAACAGCCACTTTATTCTCCTTACTAAGGATTATTTGCGACTATGTCTAACTTTATTGACACCCTGGCTACGACATCTACACAACAAACCGTTGAGAATAAATCTCATCCTGACTGGTTACAAGCTATGCATGATGGGTTGCTAGCTTTGGAAGATAATTATATATATGAGATCTAGTGCCTTTATCATCGAGTAAGCAAATTGTTGGGTACAAATGGATCTATAGTATGCATATTAATGTCGATGGTTCACTGAATCGGCTGAAGTCTCATCCTGTTACCAAGGTATATGCACGGATGTATAGCGTAGACTATTTTGATACTTTTCCACCAAACGCCAAGATGGCATTTGTCCGTCTTTTTATCTCTCCAATTTACCACTTGTTATTGGACTCTTCATCAATTGAATGTCAAAAATGCATTTTTTTCATGGATTTCACAACAATGAGGTATATATGGAGCAACCTTCGAGGTTTGCAGCTCAAGGGAATCTTTTAAGATTTTTCATTTTCACCACTCGTTGTATGGACTCAAACAGCCGCCAAGAACTTGGTTTGGGCACTTTTGCACTGTTGTGATCAGTTTTGGGATGTCTGAGCAAAAAAGATCCCTTTGTTTTCTATCATCAACCTACTAGAGGTAACATTCTTTTGGTGGTGTATGTTGATGATATAATCATTACAGGCATAAGGTCTGCATTAGCCAACTAAAAACCTTCATCAAAATTTTCCAAGGGTTTTGGTCCATTGTGGTATTCTTGGAGATTGATGTTTCTAGATACACCATAGGTATATTCCTTTCTCAAAATAAATATTAGTTTGATATGATACAGGAGACAGGAATGATCCGAGTACACTCCGTTGACTCACTGTTAAACCCAGGGAGAAGTCTCTTCACGCTGACAATAAGACCTTCCCCACACCTGACAAATATTGAAGGTTTTTTGGCAAATTAAACAATTTGGCAATGACTCAACCAGACATCACTTGTGCAGTAAGGCGAGTCAATTCATGTAATTTACAATAAAGTTACAATGGGAGGTTGGTCTTCGCATTGTTTGATATGTGAAGCGGGAACTCAATTTGGGCCTATTATGTTTTGAACATGCATACTCAGACATAGAAGCCATTTGTCAAGCTAAGTTATTTTCCACCCTTGCACGCTCAGCCAGCAGTTCAATTTTGGAGTGGGAAAGTCCCATATATTGGTAGGCCATAGAGGAAGCGATCGATAGACATAGTTTTAAGACCAGGGTGAAGGCTATCGTGGGAGCGCAATATTTATTTTATATGTGGACTGGGCTGGGATGGACTGGGCATCCCCATCACGCTAATGAGAAGGTAAATTATTTAATAAATTTCTAGAAAAAGCAAATTATTTAATAAATATCCAGAAAAAGTAAATTATTTTGTTAATTAGATTAAAAGAATTAAACCCTATATTGATGAACAATGTCATTTCACCAAGTCAAGAATGATAATTCCCTTTCCCCTTGATGAAATGAAAAGGCATCATTATGTACACAAAATATTAAAAAAAAATCCAAAATAATGGATCGTGTTCTCCATCTCAGACATGGCCATGCAATTACCAATGTCGCAAAATGCTTCCCCACCATATATTCATGTGTTCTAAATATATCATAACCAGAAAACTTGGGGGCATACATCCCACACACAAGTTTAGGGCCACATTTTCACAACCAAGAACGATATGCCATTGATGGACTGGGCATATAGGCATATCATTGCTTCAAAGGTCATAACCCTCACACTTTCTGTAAAAGCTTCCTTGCAAAGCAGTTTCTACAAACTCAAGAACAGAGGAATTTAAATCAACATAAATCGGAACCCATGCCACAACAAAAAACAATTTATATTAATTTGATGTAAGAGTGAAAACTGAGAACCTTGTTCATGTATTTTCTTCGTAAGATGTCTTCTTTTGATCCAAAACCAGCAGCAACCAAAACCTGATGCAAAATTTCTGACCATGTTAAAGGATTTAAAAATTCCTTCCAGAGCTTCACAATAGATTCCTGATGTTCAACCTGCCAAATGATAAGTTACAGAAGCATTGATCAATAAAGCACAAGATGAGGAAACATGGAAGCCAATTAAGCATGAAGAAAGTTAGATGAAACAAGGCTTTCAAATGCCACAAGCAATGTGCAGGGAAACGCAGGTCATAACATTTAACAGATGAAGCAGCAGCAAAAGTGAAATGGCACTGAAAACTTGTCTGGAAATGTATTCACAGAAACATTAAAAGATATCAGCTGGTGCAAAACTTCCAAATATGTCAAGTGATTTGGCTTCCCAAACACACACACACTGAGTTTCACAATCACCAACCTCAACCCACAGATTTAGAGCCTGCTTGACAACACTTATTGAAAACTTCTTATAGCACTTACCAATTATGAGTGCTTCTGTAGTGTTTCCAGGCCGTTTATCAAAAGTGCTTTTCTGCAACTTATTTAAGTGGTTTTCTTTTGGAATTTAAATAAGTGTTTTTTCAGAAACAAAACAAACACCACTTATTTTCGCAAACTGCGTGTCATAAATGATGTGTTAGAAGCAGTTTTCGACAAGTGGGACAAAGCAGTTTTTTCAGTAACAAAACAAACACCACTTGAGGGAAAAAAAATCAGCTGCCAATTTTTTTTTCAGGACTCCATGATGTTCAAGGGAAAAAAAAATTGAAAACTTGGTCTAAAACAAGTAGGGACTAGACTACAAATTTTATTTGACCAGATTGTGCCATAGCCAAAACAATAATGATGCTCAAGTGCATCCGCAAGGAATCTGTGAGAATGCAGATGAACATAATGATGATGCATAGATGCAGCTATTTTGTCAGACACCAGCCGGAGAAGAAAACTTGGATCTACATTGAAAGAGCGTGGCTGCAAATGCATGCATGGTATTTCTAAGTCAAGAGGAAATTTAGAAATACGGGGGAAGACTTCATTAAATGAACTGAAAAGCTGCAATTTGCTAGGCATACAAAAACTGATAAAGATAGACACAAGGACAGATGAGCAGAAATATTTGAAAATAACCCTGATTTACCTTCAACCAAACAAATAAATTAAAATAAAGATAGGCAATTTTTTTACTCACCGAATGAAGCAGCCTAAGAAATAAGAAATTTTTGCTCACTCGAGAAGTGCAACCCCTACTAAGCTCCATCTCAACACCAGAAAAAAGGAACTTCAGAAGGGAGACATGGATTTTTCCGAGTAACAAAGAATCCTGAGAAGCCGCAAAAAAAAACATAACAAATGCTAGCAAAAGAAGTTCAATCAAAACGCATCAAAGAAAAATTTAATGAATATAAGTAAATTAAATGCAAACTAACCTTTTCATGAAAAGCTTCAGCAAATTCATCAAGGGTGAAGGGAAAAATATCTATTGTTACAGCATATGTATATAGGAAATGGAATACCTACAAACAGCATGCCAGTATACACTTCAGCAAGACAAATTAGTTAAACTTAATTGCTGAATAGAGAAGTAGGTAGTACAATATTTTAAAATTTTGCTTATGTCGTACTGGGAAAGATTGATTCATATGCAGCAGAATTATCTGATAATAAAAAGAGAACAACATTCTAAATTTATCATACTAAGTTATCCGACTATAGCAAAGGCAGCAACGTTTTAAATTTAGCAAAGATACCTGAGGGCGGTTCATTCTGCCACTATCCACTCACAATCAAATGCAATATCATTAAAATCCAATACCATTGTGAAATTTCATGTAAAATGCAAAGCTTAATCCAAAATCCTTGAAAAAAAGGACAGCAATGCCAATAACATCTCAAATACAGTCAAGGACATCTCAAATACAGTCGCGGGACGGCATGTTTAATGATAAGAAGATAACAAAGCAACAAAACAATTAAATGCCAATTCTAAAGTGATCATTCTTCAAACATTAAGGAAGGCCCACACAATTGCCAACCGCTAGGGGTAGCTCAGACACCTAATATTTAAGAATTAAAAAAAACTATAATAAAGGATGGACTTCCAGAAAAAAAAAACTGTCACTTTTAGGCCATTATATAGCTCAAACTGAAAACCAGGGATGGGAGTAGAATATAGAGGAAACTTAGTGGCCCAAGAGTTTTCTCTTCTTGGCACTTTTTTTTAACATCTCATGTCCTCTTCTCCACATTCCACAGTTATCCTTCAAAGCGAAAAAACTAATGTCTCATTTAGTTCATTAGAAGTGTTTTTGAAGGAAGTAAAAAAAAGGAAATAGAGAGGAAATGAGATTTAAAAGTATGCATGGTATATGAAAAAAACTAAGATGGCAAAGGAGATAAAAATAACCAAAAGACAAAAATACACACAACAAGTAGAGGGGGTGGGGTGGCAAGGGTGGGTGGGGGAGTATTGGGGGGATGAGGGAAGGGCGGCTAGATCATTTGTTGGCACTTCCATGAAAGTATCATAACTTCCTTTTCCCGTAGAGGGTGAAAGTCATTCTATGGAAGTTGATTCCACCAAAAACTATTTTCACGTTATCAAACAGTGAATTTTCAAAATTGCATTTTTTTAATTCCACTTCCATAGCTCGAGTTCTCTTATATCAAACGGAACATAAGGCTTCCTAAAAGTGACTACCCTTCCAATAAAAATATGGACCCATTGCAACTTAAAAATAGGTCTCAAAGGCCTTTACGCAATATCAAGTGAGATCACCATGATGATGGGACATGAACATATGGGTGCCTGGTTGCCACCATATGTATCTTACAGATCTTCAATATTTGTCTTCTCCAATCTTCTTCGATCTTCTTTTGTGTTTTGACATGGTAAGCACACTTCGCTCTTTTTCACGAAATACTTTTCTCGGATCTTCAATGATGCTCCTCCCTCAGATATTCAATAATATTTCACCATCATTTTCTCTTTGAATCGCCATATCCCTTTAAAGGCTCCCCGAGCCTTCATCTTTGTCTTCACAATTAAGCAAAGAGGGTTTTTCAAATATTCACAGAATATCTCCCAGATTCACCTCCACAGCTTTCACTTAATTCAAAACTCATTAAATGATAATTAATATCCCATTCAAATGCTCTATGAATCACTCTCCACAAATTTCAGATGATTTGTTTCCTTTAACAAAGCCAAACCACCAATTCAATATTCTTTGACTTTCGACCTTTTAATCCAAAAAAAATCCTCCATGATTTTCTCTAGTCTTCTAATTTAAATACTCTCCAAATATATCTAAGCATCTCAGGCCATATCCCACTTGATCTCATTAGGCCAAAAAGATATCCTCAATGTGGCGCCTCAGATCCCACAAATATGGAGATACAAATCATCATTCAAACCACCTGATAATGTGGTCAAATATCTTCAAGCCTTTTACATAAAAGAACCTTGAATATCCTCCCATGATTTCCTTGCACCAAAGGCACTCAGCCATGTATTTAGAATTCCAACCGTCAAAAACGGGGAGTTATATCGCCATTATGATAACCCCTTGCATCGTAGGGTGCAATATGAGCAGCATCAAAACAATTCTTTGTTTTTCATCATGCCATAAGATATAACTCTCAATATCATAAGATACAATCTCTTATCGTAGGGTGTGACTCCTACCAATCATAACAAATGATTCTTGCTTCTAATATTATGTAGACAGCTTTGACACATATAGTATTGTACGAGATCTTCAAGTCATTAAGGTACGACCTGGCCAGAATTATAGCATTAATCGGTTTGCCTCTTCTTGCCATAAACAGCATAAAATCGCATTATATGATATCACCAAGCCGTTGTGAGCGGGTCAGTTCACCAAAGGCTTTACTCTATCACATAGGCCCTTCTCTACTCTTGTAGAGATATATGATATACAAAACCCAAATACGAATTTTAGACCGAAAGCAAAGTGCTGCGCTGCCCTTCTGATATCTCCTATGTCGTTGGATATGACATGTCCAAATCCAATACAAACCCTACATTCATATAGCCAAATCTTTCTAAGTTGTGGTGTATGACCAGAATGACACAGCCTAGTTTATAATACAACTTTCTTTTGCAGAAGACAAATCACCACTGTTGACCTATCTCGTACAATATGATTTCATATAGTGGTATATTGTGACTTCATTAAAAACAAAATCTTCTTTGATTCGTGTGATAAAAATTACTTTTCTGGACTACAATCCATCTTCCAAAGCCTCTAGGACAACTCCAACAGTCGTCCAAATACAAACAATATCCAATGAACTTCAATCAATGCTGGCTGAAAATTAATCCAACACACCACAACCATAGGGTGCAACAAATACAACCTTTTTGGCACACTAAAGGGGTAAATGCTACAATCTTCCTACGAAGAATCATAAAATTAGGTCAATGAATGATTGACCACTTTCACCTTTTTAGGTTGTGGCTGTTAGAACAATGAGCACAAGATAAAATTATGGCAACAATCTATGCTAATTATTCACTGTATTAGTTTTCTGTACATCAAGAATTGCAGGTAAAGAAACCACAGTAGGTATTAGGTGAAGATTGCAGGGAAGATATCGTGGGAGAGACCGCCTCCGCACACTTCCTCCTGCTGCTATGGCGTGGGACCCTGGAGAGAGACCACCTCTCCCAGGGCTGCTTCCAAGCAGGTTGCCTAACTGTCCGGATATTCTGAACTATCCTCCCCCGAGACCAGCTTTTCCAGCTTTATAGTTGGTTGCTCCTGTTTTGACACTAACTTCCCATTTTGCCCCTCCTCTGATATGTGTGCATTATCGGGGGGGTCTAGGTATAGGACAAGGAATATTATCTGGGGCCTAGGCAGATTAACCAAACCATCCTCCCTGGTGCTAACAGTAGCTTTGGGCTAACACCAAACACATGTTAAGAGAGATTGTTTATCTTCCATCCCATATAAAATGGAGAGAGGTTTACACCAAAAATGAACAGAACAGACCACCAATTTTTTAGTATACCAAGTTCTGCATACAAAAGAATTGAAGATAAAATCAGTAAGCATTGGTTCCAAAACCTTAAAAAGCTTCTTCACAAGCTTTGGAGAAGAATCCCAAGGTTGAATAGGGAATGGCTGCTTCATATTAACAGCGCCAGGTGGAAATTTGGCGAGCAAATCTGAGGTGGGGCAATGAAATTAAGAATAACTCAAGAAAGAATGATTTTTTTTTTAAGTACAATGGTGCTGCGAGCATCCCCAACCTAAAACTCTAAAATGGAGTAGGCTTACTCCAAAATAGAATATCTATAGTGAAACCATCTCCAGCCCATTACTCCATTTTTAACCCTAAAAATAGTATTCCTCAAAGATAACAGTCTTTTTATTAACAATAATAATTTTATATATATATAAATGAAAGATGAGTAAAAAAAACAGTAGTGCTGCTACAGTGCATCGCCAAATTTGGTGTTACACTGTAGTAATACGCCGGAATGGTGTAATGGATAGCACCAGTTGGAGATCAACATTTACGCTAAAATAGTGTTTTTTATGCTATGTTAGCATGGGTTGGAGATGCTCTTAAAAGACAGACTGAGAACAACCTTTGCAGAGGGAACGACAATGCCATCCATCGGTGGCAAAATGTGCAGAGCAGCTTAATGGATTAGGTCCACCTGCTTGCAGCTCCCTAAGCTCAAGCTCTTCATCATCCACCAACCCAGAACATTGAACAATGTGTTCCTCAAACTCTGCCACCACCAAAGCAAGTTCACATTTATCATTGCATACCTTTGTTCGATTTGCTTCCTTGATACATTTTACCTAGTACACAACAAATTATGTTAATAATGAAGGTAAATATATATATATATATATATATATATATATAATTAAGCATTGTTGGAAACAATTTACCTTTCTTCTATTCACAGAAGAGCTGTACTTATTCTTATGATTATTTACTAGCCTTCTCTGTATCCAAGAAGAAATTTTGAGCATCAGTGTATTTCAAGGGAGATTCAGTTGATGAGAGCATGGTCTAATAAAACAACAGCTCTTTGAAAGATAAATTTAAGATGCTGTCTAAAAGCACCAGAAGCAAAAAAAATAAAGCTAAAATCATTACAGTGCATATTACATGATTTACTATAATACCATCACAGGGGTTCGCTGTTGTGATCTTTTATTACGACTTGGTGTTTTTTGAGATTTAGAAGTTGAGATATGAGAGACACTCATTGTTCCTTTGTCCAAGAAATCAACACCAGGAGGGAAATTACCCCCGCCCGGATTTGTCACTCGCCACAATGTCATAAGACCTTTCCCAATTCCATGTTTTCTCGATGGGCAGTTCATGTTATCATCTGCGTTGGGATCTGAAACAGGCCGGACAACCTGTAAGTGACGTGAGACATAAATTTTATAATGAATTTAGAAGGATGGAGAACATATATAAAACCATGCTAAAGATAGGAAGAAGAGATTGAAGATGCAGCAAAATCATATCCCTCCTACCTTTCTTCTTTTGGGCACCCTTGGTTGCTCTTTGACAGATACAATTGTACTACCTGGGTCTGAACATGAAAAGCAACAGTCATGCATTCAAACAAGTGGAAATAAAAAATGCTGAAATACAAATAATTTCAATATTTTAAAGTGAATAAAAATGCCTATTTAGAAAAATTAAAGTTGAGAATTATTGATACAATGCACAGCATGTTAGGATAGTCATTCCTAGCCCAGACCTTCCAAACCCAACACATGAGCCCTCATGGGGTTTCATCTTAAAACCAATCTGTGATAGGAGTAGATCATTCAAGCTTATATTATATGTTAGTCGCCACCTATCATTATCAATGTGGGATTTAGGTTTGCACCCAACAATCCTCCTCTCAAACCAAAGACCACACAACATGTTAGGGTCATCATTCCTAGTCCAGACCTTTCAGGCTAAACAAATAAACCCTTCTGGGGTTTCTGATAGATACCATGCTGGTCACCTAAAGCGGTTAGAAGAGAGAGGTGAGTATATGGAATATGCTTGGAGAATATATGGAATATGCCTTTGGCCCCACGGAATATCCTAAAAATATTATTAGTTGTTAAGGGAGGGGTTTAGTATAAATAAAGGGATGAGGTTGAGGGGAGGGGGATCATGAAAGAGGGAATGTAATGAGCTGCTTTGAGCAGATCGGCCATTGGACTTGGGCGGAAGTCTCTCCCGATTTTATTCTTCCTCCTATTCTGCTTGTATTTTTGTTGGTACTCTGGTATTAAACAAATAACCGGTGCTTGGTCCTTAACAATTGGTCCGACCTACCGGAAAAGATTCAGCAAACTTCGGCACATTTAGAGGTGGGTGAGGAATTGGAGACGGTGCGTTTGCACACAGAAGCGCCGATGGATTTCACTAATATCATACAGGACAAGCAGTCATCTGGTTTTGGAGAATGGGATGTCGCACAATTTTGGCAGGAGCAACAAGGTGAGTCATGCATACTGGTGTGCGGCGAGGGTCATGGAGGCAGGCCCCACAGCTATTTCCAGCGGGATGCGAGCACTCGGAGGGGGACCTCGCAGCATAGTGGGCACCAACACACACGGTCGGTCCATCACACGAGAAGGACCATCTGGGAGATTGCCTGGAGAGTAGGTGTCGTCAAGATGTTCCGCCAACAGGTGTAGGTCCATGGAGCAAGGAGGACCATTTGGCATATTGCATGGCATTTCTGTGCAGCGAGGGGTCATCAGACCACTCTCGGGAAGCTCACTACATTTTTTTTATGGCAGTTGTTTGCTCCTTCAGCAGTACGGAGCATATGGAAGAGTGCGGCTGGTATGGGAGATCGCTTGGTCTGCCTGTCAGACCCACCACCTTGAGGACAAGGTGGTTTTTCGGGACGATGGCAGTGATAGATACCATGCTGGCCACCTAGAGCGGTTAGAAGAGAAAGGTGAGTATATGGAATATGCTTGGAGAATATATGGAATATGCCCTTGGGCCCACGGAATATCCTGGGAATATTATTAGTTGTTAGGGGAGGGGTTTAGTATAAATAAAGGGATGAGGTTAAGGGGAGGGGGGTCGAGAAAGAGGGAATGTAATGGGCTGCTTTGAGCAGATCGGCCATTGGGCTTGGGCGGGAGTCTCTCCCGATTTTATTCTTCCTCCTATTCTGTTTGTATTTCAATTGGTTCTCTTGTATTAAACAAGTAGTCGATGTGGGATTTGGGTTTGTATCCAACAATCCTCCCCTCAAACCAAAGACCCCACATTCAGGCCTCCCCTTCAACGATAACCTATCAGATTCAATCATATTGCACTGTCGTTTTCAGACCCAACACAGCTCTTCATCCTAAAATCAATTGGTGTTTGGAAAAGTGGTTCATTCAAACTTATATGTGAACCATCATTTGTCTCGTTTATCGATGTGGGATCTGAGTTTGCACCCAACACACCATACCATGATAAAAAAAGAGTTAAAACAATAACAATGGCATAAAAATATGAGTTTTTTTCACTTTCAACAAAACTTCAAAAATGAAAAGAGAAAAAACAAACCATCCCAACTTTGATCACAGAGTTTTTATTTTTATTTTTATTTTATACGTACATTCTTTCCTAGTTTAAGCTTCAAAAGAGCCTCGATGATGACTGCATAATATTTCCAGGTAGGGTGAAATCGAGAAGCGGCATTTCAGTTATTCGTAAACAGTACGACGGTCCACGACCAGAATCCAGGGGTCATAAGGAAAAAATCAAGTATTAAAAATTGAACAGACCCAGAGCACGAACCAACACTTGAAATGGCGCCGACAACAACTCGGTTGCTGAACATACAATTACAAACATCCGCATTTACCAATATTCATTTCCAACACAGTAATGTAAATATCATTATGCAGTGCCCATAACGAACCTACCTTTACAACGGCCAAATGCCCGATAAGGCAGGGTGTCAAACTCGACGCCAAACTGCGGACCATCCTTGCGGAACACCTTTTTCAAAATCTGTTCCGGATTAAACAGAGCGTTTTGAAGAAGCAACACCGCCTTGCCCTTAGGCTTTTCATTCGCCGCCATTAAATTGCTATGGCAATAATGTTTTCAGCCCCCCTGACCACGATTCTTGGCTTAATTTCTAACCATTATTTCAGCAGAGTTGACTACGGATTCAGTTCCGGCCTCTGAAGCACGATTATGCGTTTCATACAGCAACCAAGGAACCCGACGATGAACATTTTATCCTCCACCATCCTGCTACGGTGGTGTCAGGGAGGAGTGAGTGACCCAAACATGGTTTCATGGGTAGGGTTTTTGGTTTTATACGTGGGAGAAAATGGATTTTGAGACGTTTTATTTTTTTAATCGTGTTTGCCAAGCTCCCTTCATATTTATCTGAATCGTGTTTTATTTGTGTGTGGAACAATGATCTTTTGCTCCATAATTTATTTCCAACTTATGTCAACCTTATTTTACATTACTCTATTTTATTATGTGAAATTATAATTACAAATATATGACTTCACACTTAGTCATTTCACTTCCTGTGCAATCAATCAAAACAGTCCACTAGAACTTGACTTGTTCCAATGGACTGGACCATTTAGTTCAAAAAGCGAACTGGAGACAATAATTTGCAGCCATTAATCATGAGTTTTTTTTTTTTTTTGAAATTTCTCACAGTTTCAACTGGTATTCGATCAATATCTCATCATGTTATTACCATGAACTTCATCTTTTCAAAAAGGCCAGTAAAAAGGTATAAGTCATGCTTTCCATGGAGGACATGGTAAAGCTTGATTTCCTCCCTCTTTGACATTTCTACGAATAATTATTTGTCCTCCATTTTGGATGCCGAAATTTATCTAAACACGAACGGTTTTAACGGAACGATCATAGTTGGAAATTAAGCTTCTGCTCAAACTCTGATATTCCTTCGTCATCACCTTTATGAAGATTTAGAGAACAGGTGTCTAACAATGAAGTATTGTAGAAGAGGTAATCTCCTTACCTCAAGGTGAGGCGGAGGCCTTCTTTTATAGAGTGAGAATACGGAATACATAAAGGGGTATTCCGATGTGGGACTCGGAAATACCCAAAATAATAAAAAACAGGTTCCAACACTCCCCCCCCAAGCTGGACAGGCCCATCTTGAAATACGCGTCCCACAAAAGAAAGATAACATTAAGAAAAGACCAGACACACTCCCCCTCAAGCTGGGTCGCAGATGCTGTGGATGCCCAGCTTGGAACTGAGCGAGGAAAGGCGAGCTCCTGGGAGGCCTTTGGTGAAGATGTCAGCAAGCTGGTCTGTCGTCGGGATGTGGCTAAGGCAGACATGATCGTGCTCCAGGTGGTGGCGAAGAAAGTGGCAGTCCACCTCAATATGCTTCGTACGTTCATGGAAAACGGGATTCGAACCAATCTTGGTGGCTGTCTGATTGTCACACCAGATGTGAGCAGATGTCTGTGGAGGAAAGCCAAGCTCCTGGAGGAGATGACGAAGCCAAATGATCTTTGTAGTGACTGTGGCCATGGCGCGATACTCGGACTCCACACTGGAGCGGGAGACGACCGTTTGTTTCTTACTGCACCAGGAGATGAGGTTGCCTGCCAAGAATACGGCAAACCCCGAAGTTGATCCCCGAGTAGCAAGGCAACCAGCATAATCTGCATCACAGAAGGCCTCAATATTGAGATGAGAGAGTAGCGAAGACCACGGGCAGAATCTCGCTTGATGTATTTGGCGATGCGGAGGACAGCATCCCACTGAGAGGTGGTCGAATGCTCCATAAATTGGCTCACTTTGCCGACAACGCAGGTAATGTCGGGACGAGTCATGGTAAGATAATTGAGTTTGTCCACTAGTCTTCGATAGCGCTCTGGATGTGAATACGGTTCGGAGGAGGCATAAAGAGATCGTTCCCCAGGCTCCAGAGGAGTGTCAACAGCAGTGGCCTGTGTCAGCCCAACATCATGCAGAATATCCAATGCATATTTCCGTTGGCATAGGGAAATGGTATCCGAAGAATAGGATACCTCGATGTCTAAGAAGTATGTGAGAGGACCGAGATCCTTAGTGTGGAAGTGCTGGTGAAGATGGCCCTTTAGTTGGGTGATGCCGTCACTGTCGCTGCCGGTGATGATGATATCATCCACATAAACGACTAACAGGATGCAACCAGCGGAGGTCGTCCTGTAGAACACAGTGTGATCTTTCATGCTGCGGGAGAGCCCAAAGTCGATGACGACAGTGCTGAAGCGGCCGAACCAAGCACGAGGAGACTGTTTGAGGCCGTAAAGAGAGCGGCGGAGTCGACAGACTTGGGACTCGGCGCCGGAGGCACAAAAACCGGGGGGCTGAGACAGATAAACCTCTTCCTCAAGAAATCCATGGAGGAAGGCATTTTTGACATCCAGTTGATGAAGAGGCCAGCGATGATAAGCTGCCATAGAGATGAATAACCGGACGGAGGCCATCTTGGCAACTGGAGAGAAGGTATCAAAATAGTCAATACCGTAAGTCTGGGCGAAGCCCTTGGCCACAAGGCGGGCTTTAAGTCGATGGAGAGTGTCATCGGGATTCAGCCTGACGGTGTAAATCCATTTGCAGCCAACCGCCTGTTTGCCTACTGGAAGGGGGACAAGATCCCAAGTATGGTTTTCTTCCAACGCCTGCAACTCATCCCTCATTGCGGCTAACCATCCCGGGTGAGATTTTGCTTCACCCACAGTGCGGGGAATAGAAACTGTCTCCAGAGCGGTGAGACCCCTGTAGGAAGATACAAATAGAGGAGTACTCTGGCAAGAGCGAGTACCTTTCCGGAGAGCAATGGGCAAGTCCTCTGGTGCTGGGGCAGGAGCATCGGACGAAGCGGGAACGACGATGTCATTGGCCGGGACGGGGGATACAGGTGATGGACGACGGGAGTAGACCCTACCAAAATGGGTATCAGCAGTAGGGGGAGATACCGGAGTAGGGTGGATGAGGATAGGAAGGCAATCATCGATGGCTGAGTCAGGATGAGGAGAGGGAAGGGAGAACGGAGAGTTCTCAACAAAGGCGACGTCAGCAGAGATGACACACCTTCGGAGGTCCGGTGAGTAGCAGCGATATCCGCGCTGAGTGCGGGAATAGCCAAAGAAGATGCACCGGAGAGATTTGGGAGAGAGTTTGGAGAGTCTGGGACGTGTGTCTCGAACATAACATAGGCATCCAAACACTCGAAGCGGAAGGGAGTGAGGAGGGAGAGAAGAGAACAGAGCCCAAAAAGGAGCCTCCCCCTGAAGGATAGAAGAAGGAAGGCGGTTTATAAGGTAGGTAGCAGTGAGTATCGCATCTCCCCAAAAATGCAGAGGCACCTGTCGGTGGAAGAGGAGGGCACGAGCAGTCTCCAAAATATGACGGTGTTTCCGCTCGGCCACTCCATTCTGCTGGGGTGTATCAGGACATGAGGTCTGATGAATGATGTCTTTCGCCTGAAGAAAGTGCCGAAAAGGGGTGGAGAGGTACTCACGCCCATTGTCCGAGCGGAGACATTTCACAGAAGTGGAAAATTGGTTCTGAATTTCATTGTAAAATGTCTGAAATGTGGAAAACACTTCGAAGCGTTCTCGAAGGAGGTATAGCCAAGTCATGCGCGAAAAATCATAAATTAAGGATATATAATATTTATACCCCAACTGACTCGAGATGGGACAGGGACCCCAAACGTCGGAATGAACGAGATCAAAAGGTTTGGAAGCCCGTGTATCCACCCGAGGAATGTAGGAAGTGCGATGATGTTTCGCAAAAGTACAAGACTCACAATGAAAAGACGTATGTGGTCTGAAATCTGGATAAAGCTGATGAATGGTGGAGGCGGGGGGGTGCCCTAATCGGGAATGAAGATCCAAGGCACGATCAGAGATAGATGTGCAGGCGACGGGTGTCGGTCCATCAAACATATAGACCCCGTCCCAAAACTTGCCTCTAGCAAGTTCCCGATTCGTAGTCAGCTCCTGAAAAACAACAGCAGAGGAGGTAAATATAGCAGCACAGTTAAAATCTTTGATGAGCTTACTGATGGAAAGAAGATTAAAGGGACTGCGAGGCACATGTGCCACAGAGGGCAAGTGAAGTGAAGATGTCAGGGAGCATGCACCGAAACCCGCAATGGGGATAGTGGAGCCATTGGCGACGGTGATGGCTGATGGACCGGTATAAGGACAGTCGGAGAGCAGCATACCAGCATCACCGGTGAGGTGGTCAGAGGCACCTGAGTCGAGCAGCCAAGCAGAGGAGCGACGACCAATAAGGGCGGCGGAAGCAGCGGAATTGGCTAGAGAAGCCGAAGGACCAGGGCCGGCAAGGGTCCGAGGATCATGACTCAGCCGGATGTTCGCCATAGACAGAGCTAGAGATGATGGGAGAGTGGCGACTGAGGAGGGAGTCTCCTGGACTGCTGTCGGACCCCGCCACAGGTGTTGAGAAGGGCGCCCATGAAGAATCTAACATCGGCCAATCAGGTGGCCGAGTTTGCCACAGTGTTGACAGAGTAGAAGTGGACGACTGCTCCTACGGCCACGACCACGAGGGCCTGAGTGGCTACTGTCACGACTGACGAGACGGGTGGAGGCAGTGATTATCTGGGGTAGAGCTGAAGAGGCTGCCATGGAAGCGTCGGGAGTGGTGCGAGCTGTGCGCAGGAAGAGCCAGGTCACCGGGAGGGAGCCGCCTGGACCGGTTCGCCGGGAGGGAGTTGGGCTGCCTGGAGGAGCGGAAGCCGGCGAGTGCAGATCCAGCAGTTGTCGGAGGAGCCCGGTTTGCCTGGACGGAGCCGGTCCGTCGGGAGGGAGTCGCGGCTCAGAGGAGGTCGTCGGGGGTGTTGTGCACAGAGGAGGGTCGCCACTGGGCGAGGGCGCCGGGGCGAGGCGCCGCTGGGCGAGGGCGCCGGGGCGAGGCGCCGCTGGGCGAGGGCGCCGGGGCGAGGCGCCGCTGGGCGAGGGCGCCGGGGCGAGGCGCCGCTGGGCAAGGGCGCCGGGGCGAGGCGCCGCTGGGCGAGGGCGCCGGGGCGAGGCGCCGCTGGGCGAGGGCGCCGGGGCGAGGCGCCGCTGGGCGAGGGCGCCGGGGCGAGGCGCCGTTGGGCGAGGGCGCCGGGGCGAGGCGCCGCTGGGCGAGGGCGCCGGGGCGAGGCGCCGCTGGGCGAGGGCGCCGGGGCGAGGCGCCGCTGGGCGAGGGCGCTGGGGCGAGAGCGCCGCTGGGCGAGGGCGCCTGGGCGAGAGCGTCGTGGTTGCCGGGACCGACGGGGGCGATGGGATGTGCGCTGGGGAGGCGTCGCGGGAGCGGTGGCGCTGGGATGGAACCCTAGCGCGAGCGGGACGCGCGAGAGGGAGCGGGACGCCGGCAGGGGAGTGCTCGCGCGCAGGAGGAGCGCGCGCCGTCTGGGTCGGGAGCCGGGAGCCACGCCTGGGTGGGGAGCAGAGTCGCGCCGGCAGGAGATGCAAGGGCGGGGGGAGTCCGCCGGAGCAGCGCGAATTGAGGGCCGCTAGGCGGGAGTCCAAGAGGGAGCCGCCGGGGAAGGGAGGCGCCGGGGAAGGGAGCCACCGAGGAAGAGGGTGGCCACCTAGGGCAGACCCGAGAGAAGGAGAGAGAGAAAAGATAGAGGGAGGGCTCAGGATTATTTTCCCTCTGATACCATATAGAAGAGGTAATCTCCTTACCTCAAGGTGAGGCGGAGGCCTTCTTTTATAGAGTGAGAATACGGAATACATAAAGGGGTATTCCGATGTGGGACTCGGAAATACCCAGAATAATAAAAAACAGGTTCCAACAAGTATCATATGGTGTTATGGAAAAACCTCAAAGTGTGATGATCACTTACGACTAATGGTACTACAAAAAACACGATACAAATGGAGTTGCTTGATATTTCGAGATTGTAAATCGGCAATTGAATATAACTCTACAGTGCATAAAATTACATCACACCCAAAATTGTGCACAGAAAACATCACTAACATTGATATGCTAGAAAATGACTTTTTTTTTACCTTTCATGCCTCAAACATTATTCTACAATAATAATATAAAGAAAGAGACTTCACAAAATATTTTGAATTACTCTCGCCTTCTTGTTGCGAAACAAAATAACAAACTCCCAATGAGAAATCATGAATCCAAACCCACTAATGCAGCTCCACTCCCTGAAGCAAATGCGGCTTCTTATAATCAGGGTCGCAGAAATAGTTGACGCAATCGAGATCGAGGCAAATCATTTTGTAGAGGTGGTCATACAACCTATGAGAAGGGGAAAGGACACCACCAAAAGTGATCAAACAATGAACAATCACAACCGAAGAAAATGAAGAATGATGAAAGTGAATGTTTTTTGTGTGGTATGAATGGGCACTGGTTGTGTACCTGTCGTACATTGAACCATTTTGTTGATCTTTATCGATAATCAATCAAAGGGAAAGAAATGGGCATTGAAGAAATCTTTATTGACCAAACATTGAAATATGATGATGGCATTATAAATTTGACATCTTCGATTATTTTGTAAATTCTAAAGGTATTGAGCATATTGATAATGTGTAAATACTCATGACGAAGATGTACTTTTTGTTTTGTAATGTTTTTCAATTGACTGTTGTATGTTTTATTTTTTTTCCATTTATTCTATTTCTCATGTGCATCTTTTATTTTCTTTTTAATAGAAATGAATGTTATGAATCGCTTTGTAGGGATTAATTGTCACGAACTAACTCAGACCACCCCTAAACTGGGCACCCGAGCCGACCTGTGGCAAGGTCCGAAGGGGGCTTAATATCACTACGGGCGGACAACTAGTGCCTGGACATCTAGAACCACACTCTAGGAATGGTTTGCCCAATAGAATCACCAAATGGGTCCAAACTAGGAACTCGACATGGTATTGCCATATCCCAGCAAGTCATGCTCTTGATGGGGAGAGTTGGAATGGGAACATATCAACAAGTGACAACAACAAAGAAAATTTCCAAACGACATAGAAACTATGCGCAACAACATATACATCAACCCAAAATCAGAGTGAATAAATATACAATTACAGAGGGATGGGATGAGAGGTCGATAAGGTGATACGATATACATCGGTAAACCAAAAATAAACAAAAACATCTACCCATCGCCGTGTGACATGAGGGTTGACTCCTCAACATGCCACCATCTAGAACTCAGGCTCTGTTAACAAGATTTACCATCGCAAACATGTATCAGCTTTCCTTTACATGAATCTTCCAAAACAAGGCCCACATACACTCCTCCTATTCTGCTTGTATTTCTGTTGGTTCTCTGGTACTAAACAAATAGTCGGTGCTTGGTCCTTAACAATTGGTCCGACCTGCCGGAAAAGATTCAGCAAACTTCGGCACATTTAGAGGTGGGTGAGGAATTGGAGACGGTGCGTTTGCACACAGAAGCGCTGGTGGATTTCACTAATATCATACAGGACAAGCAGTCATCTGGTTTTGGAGAATGGGATGTCGCACAATTTTGGCAGGAGCAACGAGGTGAGTCATGCATACTAGTGTGTGGCGAGGGTCATGGAGGCAGGCCCCACGGCTATTTCCAACGGGATGCGAGCACTCGGAGGGGGACCTCGCAGCATAGTGGATCTCTAGTAGGCTGTCTGGATCTCCATCGGAATTCTTCATCACTGCAAAATGAGTTCTTTGCTTCTATCAGGTTCTCTGCTGCTCCTACTGTTCTTCAGACCTTTGTTGTCATTCAGAATTTAGGGTCTGCAAAGTCGGACGTCGTTTCATCTCGGCAATCTGGGTCCGTAAAGATGGACGTCGTTTCACCTCGGCAATTTGGGTCCGCAAAGACGGGCGTCGTATCACCCGGCCTTTTGGGTCCACTAGTCGGGCGCCGTTTCACCAAGCTGTTTTGAGGTCGTTTGTCAGTCGTCGTTTCATCCGCCATCTTGAAGGGTCGTCCTCAGCAAGGGAGCATGAGAGTTCTACGATGGTCATCTTTTATTTAGCAGTCATGGGCGGGAGCGCAACAGGTGGAGCAAAACCAGTAGGCAGTGCATACGGGTGTTGTTCTATGGGTGACACAATCTTTTTCAGTGACATCATCTGTCACCTTATTGAGGGGGAGCAGCCATAGCGGTTTATTTTTTCTTATGTTTTGTCTTGTTATGTAATCAAGTTGGGTATGTCCAGCTTGAGAGGGAGTGTTAGCAGTGTTTTGTGGTTGCTTTGTTCTTTTTAATTATGTATCCAAGCTAGGTACACCTAGCTTGAGGGGGAGTGTTAAGGTTAAGTTATGTTGAGTCTCACATCAGACTTAGGTATTGTGTCATCTTTATTATTCATTATAAATAGATATCAAGGCCTCCCTTAGAGAGGCATCTTGGGTATTGGGTCCACCCTCTCTTCCATTTCTACACATACAATTAGTTTTTATCGTAGTGTATGATAGACGTGATATTCGATATCGGATGCATGCATTCGACCACGTCTTCCTGATCGGTTTCCTTCGGCTATGAATCATTAAGATGGTTCGTTTATGGCTTCATAATCGTTTGAAGTGTTCAAACGATTATATATCTCCAACGGGTATATGCTATTGTAATGTATGACGGTTGCCAAGAGTTGGTAGTCGACGATCGGCGCTCTTCATTTAATGAAAAGAGTATATAAGGGATGGGATCCCACTATTGGATGTGTGCAACACTTTCCATGCTATAGTCGAAGCTCTCTTCCTCCCCGTCACCATTTGTCTCTACGAAGAATGCGCACTCCTTTAGTGATTTAGGGGTCCTCGTTACGAACGAGGATCCTAGGTCAGTGTACCACCCATGGATGCGAGGGCCTTTTGGTTGTCGCTTGGTGATCCCTATCAAGCGGACTCCATCACGTTTGAGAGAGATGGAGCTTACTGCAATGAAGGTACACCTGTTTTTATATGTTCTTCATTTGCATGTTGATTCTATTGATGATAGATCGGGCTATATATATGGGTTTCTTCTGCTGCCTAAGTTCATTTGATGTTCCTCTAAACCCATCAGTGGTATCAAAGCCATGATCATCAATGAATCAACATGTTCTTTTGTTGGTTTTTATGAAGAACATGTATGTCGTAATATGCTTGAAGTCATATACTAGCGTACGATATGAATGCTTGCTTCTAATTTGTTAAGTGGTAGTGTACAACTGTCGCATATCATAAGGTGTGATATACATAAAAACCGTGGTTTTGAACTGTGTCGCAAGCAATGATATGTGATATTGTAACCTACAACCAAAACCGGTTTTTCACAAAAACAGAGCATCATGTCGTATCAACGATATAGGGGATGTCGTCAAATACATGATAAGACCCGACAAAGGGTAAAATATGTCTTTGCAGGTTAGTCTGTTATGGGAGGGGTGAATCTGGGCCACATGGAGAATTGGGGGTCTATTAGTTTGTTAGAGGGGAGGAGGGGTTTTGTTATAAATGCGGAGTGGAGGGTGGAGTAAGGTAAGAAGGAAATATTTTGTTCGGTCAATCAACATGAATGGACCACAGCGTAGCCGTCGTCGTTTCTCTTCACATACCTTCTCTCATTCGATACACCACGGTCACTTCCACATCATAGTTCACTTGTTGTTTCTCACAGGTGGAACTCTCATATGAAACACCCACTGTAACGGTCACAGATAATCGGGAGAATATGAAAACAGAGAGATGTTATTATCACAAAGGACAGAAGGATCTCTCTCCCAAAATTTGAGTTTCTCGGTACTCTTAAACAGATGAGACTTCATCTCAAGAAGTTCTCATTTGGTAATCTACAAGATGAAAGATTATGAGAACAGACTCACCAGTAAGAATTCCACATGTCTGCATGTCATTGGAATAAAAGACCCTATAAAACCTTAAACACCGTAAAAACCCTAAAAACCACGACCATCAAAACCTTAATCTAATACCTTACCTAAAACACCTTCCAAAATTCCCATTTACCCATAAGGCATAAAGGGTAGGGATTTTCCTAAGCCACTAAACCATCCACTATTCTTTAATGCCCATGGATACAAATTAACAGCCACTAAGAGCTTTACACAAGAGATGACGTAATCCTGAAGCACCAATGGCCTCATCTCATATGTCTCAACCTTATCAACACACAAACCCCAACACTTTACATAAAGTAGCTTTTCTCAAATCTACTTTTACAAAAGCAACTTCAACCACACATGACAACACACACCCCCACACTTCATATAAAGTAGCTTTTATTATTTTAACAAAAACAATCATAACTACACATGAAAACTTTTACACAAAGTAGATTCCCCACATGAGCAGCATAATTTATTAAAGGTGATGATGACATGATATTCCGCCGCACGCATAGCCCGCATACTTTATTAAAGCGGACATTGGCATGATGCTCTAGTGGAAAGATCTCATGCCTAGTCCATCCATCTCTTTCTCTGAGAAGCTGTCATGATATCTTCCATGCTGAGATGGTCTGCCACGTGTCTTTCCAACAATGCATGTTTGTCTTCTTTTATTCTCTGATATCAGCTCACAAAAGGCATTCGGTTCCACATATTGGACTGCTGCCATGAGCTAACCTTAGGCTTGTCAGATCACAGGATAAACTTACCAGAAAAGTTGAATGGCCCGTCACATGCATCCACAGACCAGATTGCAAACCAACAACCCCTAAATCCACTAGGCATGGATGACCCTCCTGCCCTTGCCAGCAACCACTGAGCACAGCCTAAAGAATTTACAGGGACACCAACCTGATAACACAACATTATTTCCCCTTTCAAGGGAAGCCAGCAAATTAAGAACACTCATTTGAATCTTCAGGGCCTTGATACCGGGGGCCAATGCTAATGAACCCAATGCTGATAGATCCACAGCCATATAAAAGGGGTGCAATGTTGAGAATGTAGGTTGCTGCAATGATTGAAGCGCAAACAAGGCAGTGCACCCGCCAAGGAGGGTATTTCTACTACAAAAATTTAAGCACAATGAATGTAGAAACATTGAATTCCCACTCCTGAAGCAATAGAGAAACGTTTCCTTGCCCAGAAAATCATTGATTCTAAGGTGGAGACAAAAGGAGACAGATTTCTGATCAATAAATACAGTCACATGGGCATAAAAAACCATGGACACAACAAAGAGATGGATGAAAAAATTCCTTCAATGATATAAAGAAAGAAATCAATGACAAAATCCCTTAGCTGACACAATTAATAAATGAATTATTAAAAAAAAAGTACATGAAAGGATGACAAGATTTGATTACCTAACACATACTAAAAAGGCAAATTCTAAATATTCCATCAAACAAGAGGTATTCTGCAAATGCAGTTGAATTTTGTACTAATTAGAATTTTGCCACTGCGATCCTGCCTGGCTTGAACAAAAGAACGTGGCAAATAAGATCTCATCTTATGCAGCATCTAATGTTGGCCAATCTACCGGTAACAATGACAGTGATTGGGTTATATCCAACAAACCATCAGTTCTCTCACAATAATAATAATAATTAATTTTAAAAATAAAAAATTGACAAAGAGAATATCAATGACTGAAAATAAATACTTCTAACAGTCATCCTATGCAGCATCAAATGCTGGCCAATCTACCGGTAGTGATCGGGTTATCCAACAAACCACCAGTTCTCTCACCATAATAATAATAATTAATTTTAAAAATAAAAAATTGACAAGGAGAATATCAATGACTAAATTAAATACTTCTAACAGTACCAGCATCTTTTTGCCCCATCAATAGAGCTCCCTGCTGACTTGAATTTTGCTGGATAGAAATTGGATTCTGCTGTATTGAGGCAGAAATAAGACTTGATGCTGGAGCTCCAAGTCCAAGACCAGCTTGAGTTGAGGCGGGAGAGCTTGGAGAAGTAAGCTGCACAGAATTTCAATGTCAAGCAAAGAAAAATTTATAAATAAATCTAGACATGGAAAGGGAAGCAAGGCCCAAAACACTGCTTCACACAATAATAGGCAGAGATCATCAGATGACCAAAAAGAAACAGACTAATTACACTGTCCAGTGTCAATGCTCAAGACAAAAACTAAAAGCAGTTCCATATCCCACAATATTACAAAAATAAAAAAGGCTATGGAGATGAAACAGTTGATATACATGTACCAATCATCTAGCGTTCATTCCCCATTTATCATGTCAGTGTTTTAATATTTAGTCAACTGAGAGTTTAGAGAACACAGAGCTGCAAACATTGAAGGATGTAGGGGTGGAAACTGTTGCCTTCAATGTGTACATAATTATGGATAAGGGAAAAAATATGCTAACAGTGATAAAGCATGAGGAAGCATGCTAGGTATAATAGCAGTATAGCAGTGAACTGTGCCGAGTGTAAATGATGAACAGATATTCAAAGGCTACTCAAGTTTGATATTCGAAGGCTACTCAAGTTCGGCTTGAACAATACTGAAACGTGACTCAATTTTCATCAAGCCGAACCCGGGCGTGAGCTCTTAGACATCAAGCCATGTTCAAATACTAAAATAACATAATCAAATAGTTGGTGAACTTAATCAAACAACAACAACAACAAAATCCATAAGCATTCAGAATCCATCTTCATTTCTGCATGCTATATTGTCTTGCCAGTGCTGGTATCCCTCTGTCATCAATACCTTCATTTCAGGACACTAGTGCCAATATCCACATCCTCGACGTCTTTGATCAAGTAAGAGTTGAACACAAGCTCGAGATTGGGTAATAATGAGTTTAAGAAATCAAGCTTGATCGAGTGCACTCAGATAGCCCAATTTAAAATTGAGTTGAGTTTGAATATTAAAAGTGTTAATCATTCAAGTTCGAGACAAGTATCAAGCACCAAAATTCCGGCATTGAGTTCGAGCTCAATCAACATGATATGCAACTTGAAACATTCAAATATAATGAACCAAATGTAACATCCTACATATCATGCGACCCTCCCACATACCAAATTCTGCAAGTTAAAAACTTGTTCATAATATTTTCAAGCAGCAAAAAATAATGTCATGTTTCCAACACTGAGATGCATCAATAAAAGGTTTGTCCAGGCACATGCTAACACTCCATTCAATAAGTAAAAAACCACCATTGTAAAAAAAAACAGAATCGTTTCAGAATCAGGAGGCAATGAGTACGAAGGTGTGCCTGTTGCAAGAGTGGATTTTGCTGTTGCATGGAAAACTGTTTATGATTCGATCGTCCAAGAGGAGTACCACCAAGCAGGGTACTGTGACTTTGCTGCTGAACTTGCTGCAGTCGCTGCAAAAAAAATTCCCTTTGATCTGGTGCAATTTCTGTCCTTCCACGAAATTGACCCTACAGCACAAAATGACCATTTTTCACAAAAATAAAGAGGAGGGAAAGGAACAACAACAAACAAGCCTTAAACCCAATTAAATGGGGCTGGCTACATGGATCAAACATCGCCAATTAGTTCTATTGAATACCATATTTTCATTGAAACCATTTAAAACAAGATCATCTTGAATGATTTGTTTAAAATATCTAGAAAACCATATAGAATGTTGGGCCATTTATTTATTACAACAGCGCTTTTGTTTGGCATGCATGTTAGAAAATAATAATATATAAATAAACTGAACAAAGTTGTTGGGCAATCATCCTTGACAAAATTAAATAAAAAATAAAAAAAGGCCAACAGTTCACAATGCAAGCAATTAAAAGTGATTTATAAACTAAATATAATATGCCTTGAAAAAAAACACTAAAGCATCGCAATTAACTTCAACTGCAAAGTACTGAAGGGAAAAAAGAAAGAATTTCTAAAAAAAATAGTGAAACCAACGCAACTGCTGATAAACTAAATGCCATCAAAGACAACTGTCCTCTGGAAGCTGTGTTGTCTGTTCTCCAGAAACGCCAAACCATTTTTTTATCTTTGGGTGAAGAAAGAATAATACTAAGATGAAAAAAATAATACAGGAAGAACTATAAGGTCCTCAAAAGAAAAAGCAGGAAGGAAGTTGTAGGATGTTAAAAAAAAACCAATAGAATACATCACTCATAAACTTGATTGCCTTCTATCAAAATAAGAAATAGAACGACCAGAAAATGCTGTACGCATACTGAGAATAAAAAAACATGAGATGTCATATGACCACAATGGCATAATTATCACTATTGTGAGATCATTGTATCTTCAGACCAAGTAAATACAAAGACTACTAACTACAAATTTCGTCAAGGAACTTGCAGTGTGCGATTACAGGTAACAAACAAGAGACATAACAGAAAATAGAGCATAAATTATCTGCTAAAAGTGTGAAAAGAGAATGATTAAAAAAAACTAAAAAGAAGAGACCAAACTAATGCAGTAACCCAGTCCCTTTACAATTCAATGAAGCAAGCTCCACCAAAATGTCTGCCTTAATCATCATCTCATTCTCCATAGATTTTGCTCAACTTTTAATCATCATTTTTGCAGAAAACTTGCATTGACTTTAATTTCCCCTATATCTTCCTTCATGAATCATGAATTAATTAGGATATTGCTTTATCCCATCCCCTTTTCCTTTTAGTTAGAATTTTGTATTACATATCTTAGGCCCTGTACCTCGCTGTCTATCACTATAAATAAAGTGAATTGTCCTCATTCAAGAGGAATGGTATCAGAGCATAAAACCTAGGCACTTCTCAGCCCTTTATATCTTTCTCTCCAGGAGCCCAGGAATTCCTGTTTCAGCGCCCGACTCCAATCCTCTGGTCGCACTCTCCACCAGGCGTGACCTTCTCTTCCACGCCACTCCCTGGCGCAGCACTCCAGAACCAGGTGCAAACTCTCCTGGAGCAGCTTCCCTTCCACGTGCACTCCAGAACCAGGTGCAACCTCTCCTGGAGCAGCTTCCTTTCCACGTGTGCCCCCTGCTTGCCTTCTGTTGATGCAGCACTGGCCGTGCACAACTCCTGCTCACAGCACCAGGCCGGTGTCCTGCCTCCTCGAGCACGCCTATTAATGCCTAGATCAGCTCTCTACTCTCTGCGCACACAGCAGATCAGCAATCCAGCCACCCCAGCCAGTGGGCGGCCTCCCTCTACTGCGTACCATTGTGCAACTCTCTCCTGGCTCATCCAACCTAGGCACATTGAGCGCTCTCACTGCGTGTGACTGCCATCCCATGCCCCAGCTGACGGACCATCGCGTGTCCAGGTCAGGCACACCTGCCTGTAGGTGGCTTCCAGACCAGGCGCACCTCCCTTCACTGCCCAGGCTCACCTTCCTCCAGTCCTGCTGGATGATGTGCGACCATGCCAGGCATCCAGCCCATGCACCCTTCTGCTGTGCACTCAAGGCAGCACACCAGGGCTTCTTTGATCTTCAATCCCTGCATCCAGTGTTGACAGATCTGCTGTCCCTGCTGTGCCAACGCTTCTCTGTCGCTATCAGGCCCCTGACGGGCTTCTCTGATACTGCCCGGACCTCTGTCGGGGCTCTATGTTACTGCCCAGGCCATTGTCAGGCCTCCCAACAACTATCTAGGCATCGTATGCCGGGACTCTCTGTGTTTGCCAGATTTGATGGCACACGGTTTCTTCGCAACATTTTTGAAGATGTTGCATTGTACTTTATGATGGGTTTCATGGGATAGTTTAACACTTAAAACTAAGTAGCAGAAACGAATTAGAAACCCATAAACCAAGATCTACCATGCTTGATAACCGGAAACATGCGTATAAAAATGAAAAACGCCAGCTTGTGTACCTTACACCGTTGATCGCTGTTGTTTCATCTTCATTCACTGTGCTCGAAGAAGATCACATAGAAGCTTCCTAAAGACATCCCTCCACCATGGTGTATCCACAGGTTGCACCGAATCACCCAACAGCTTGGGCAGGACTCCCACATCTCCCACGATATGCTAGTATCTCTCAATGGCTAGGGGAGGAGAAAGAGAGCAGCAGAAAAAATCTGGCAGCAGGCACTTACACAAGCATAGAACCATTTCCATGCCTCAGTCACCCTCTTATAGCCCCGGCAAGCCTTCATGTATTAACTCATACATTTATAACATATGAGTTAATGTCGCGCAGTTACAACAATTATAAACACTTGTAGCCCCTCTACTAAGAATGCATTATCGCATGAATGTATTATGATTCTCCATACGTTACATATAATTAATGATAGCTGGTGTAGGAGATAATACCCGAGTGAAAACACTTATCACTCAAGTGCCAAAGGCAGTGTAGCTTGCTTTACGATATTCTCTCACGCTAGGCATACAATATGCCTTTGACCCATGTATGCCGTACCATATGATATGTACATATCATACATTACGATAGGGGCTTTAGGGCATATCTCATTCAATCTCTCACTTGCACTAAAGCTTCATAAACTTTGTGTCATTTCACCTTACACTATATATCATATATAATAATTTGTGAAACCATATCCAAAACTACTTTTGAATGCTCCCAAAACACTTGGAAAGTTATCATCTGCTTCACCTTGTATCACATCATACGCAATACCTTGTAAATACCCATTCAAAACTCCTTTTTGGATAAAACTCTAAAACACTTTTACAGCAGCTCTCTAAGAAACTCAATCCTCGTTCAATCAGCCACAAAGTATGACCCCACGGGCCTCTTTAGCATTGACAAAAAATATGAATTCTTGAATTCATAAAAGCAAAGAGTGGCTTCTAGCAAAACATCAATGCTACTTCAATTAAGCCACAAAGTATGACCCCACAGGACTCTTTAACGTTGACAACAAATATAAATTCTCGAATTCATAAATGTAAGCAACGAGTGGCTTCTAGCAAAACATCAGTGTCACTCAAGCTACAAAGGGATCTGGCATGATCTCTATCAAACATATGTATCTCTATACCTATGTCCACCAGCTGCATCATATGCAAGCATGTCTTTTCAAATAAACCTTTTGTCCAAGACATCGAGTGACCATAGGATACGGAGTATGTCAATCTCATATAGCCTCCCCAAACGTTCTCGATTTTCCGAGTATAGGTTAACCAAGTCGATGTAGCACATCACATGCCCCTCACCCAATAAGCACACCATATGAACTATCTAGGTACGGCCTTGCACACTCTCGATCTATCTCAATCAAGGGCTTAGATGTAATACTCGTCATACAAGATGACATATCTCATCTTGATAAAGCTCCAATCGACGACATGATAAGCAACATCCAACCACCCCCTGATTAGCTAAATCTCAAGACTTGCACAAGAGAGGTATCTAAATATGAAGGTTCTCGTGCTAGATATCTCACCAAACTCATGTAGTGGGGACTCCAAAATATAAACCATGCACCCCCAGTATACCAAAGACATAGTGTATGACACTCCATGTGGTATATAATTGCCGGGTAATCCAGCACACAAAACTCGTTTTATGCTTCATGAGCATATTTCGTATCTCGATACAAGAATCTTATTCGCGCTAACCATAACATTTTGTCACAACTTATACTTCATGACAAACACCGGTTAGGGATAACTCAAAGACATACCTAGAGGTCAATTATCATTTCACTTCACGATACAAATCTCTCTCCATAGAGAGAGAGAGAGAGAGAAACTAGGTGCGCAGCGGAAGCATGGAAGCAAGTGAAATAAAAAAATTTACACTAGATCGACGTTGTGACATCATATCTGGCGCGATAGTGCCCGATTATCAACCCAGGGATCTTGTGTAAAATAAATAAGCATGAAAAAAAATCGAAATGATACCCCATTCGATTTTGAGACGTAGGCGAATTCCGCTCATCGTTGGAAATTGTTGCTTGAAGGAACCGAAATTGAAAATCTCTAAATCGTCCACACACACTTCAAAGGTTGTTGGTACGTCGATTTTCGGTCTCTGGGTGCTAGCGCAGAGAAGAAAAGGCACTTACAACGTACGATCGTCGGAACACCGTTTCTTCAATCTGAGAAGGAGCTCATGGGTAGGGGTGCTCGGAACTCATCTTTCTCACTCTAGGAATTGGGAGAGAGGAGAGACAGTCTCAAATTCAAGGGAGGAACAGTCCACTCGAATTTGGGCTTGATTTGGACTTTGTCCCTTTAATATGTTTAACCTTCTAAATAAGCCCTAAATGAGACTTATGACCTAGCGAACGTGTCACAATTGTCATAAGTAAATTATCAATTACTTGTAACATCAATATTATGTTACGTGATAAAAAACGAGTCATTAACTCGACTCGTCTCTCCCATAAAAAATTAGTGAACCTTGAATAACAAATATTCGTTCGTAAAATATTGAATTTATTATTCAAAACTCGAATAATATTGAATTTATTTATTTCCTTTCAATCGTTCGAACTCGGACATTACCCGACCCCCGTCATGGGGTCCCACCATATCCTAAACTCCAATTCATTAGAATTGGCCAAGCTTCTTAATGCGCTTTATGTGTGACCCTCTAAGCCCTTATCTCAATAGCAATGAGTGTCACTCATTGACCAGGAGCGGTGTCTAACAACACGTCAAGACCCTTAAAGAGATAAGGTTTGGTCATAACGACAACCTCCTACACACACGCACTGCTTAATATAATCTATTTGCCTCATGACAAAGCAAAATACATATCTTATTGTCACCGTCCTTACATGCTTTATTTATTCTTTTATTGATCATATCGAACAGACTTACCTTTTTCTACCATGGTCATAGATTTAATGAAGATAGCATCATCCTGATCAATTGAACCCGAGATATCTCCCCTCTACTCGGAAGCAACAAATCTTGTCATGATCATTCAATCAATGTCATACCACAAATGACGCACTTAACGCAAGCTACCTCGCCACAAACATAAATGTTTTATTTTTTGTCTTGCGTCAAATGTTATACATTGATAATGATCTCAAATCGAGAGACCAATACGGATACTTGTAGATAGAAACACTCAATGACATCCAAAACATGTAGTGTTTTTATTTGAGGATCAGTCTTCATGATCTCCTCAATTTGAGATCGCCAAGTGCGAATTTAATAAGAAAGTCTCAATTACTTATGAGCACCCAACACCTGATAGTCAGCCATCACTTGTATTTCGTCGGTAAGATGTATCTATATCATGGGACATATGTTTAAGATTACTATCATATCTCGAAGTTCTCATTATAGTTGGGAATTGTTGTAACCTTTTGATGCGACATATAATCCAAGGACATTACCATGTAAAATAGCGTAAGCAGAAGTTATAACACTATTATGGTAGGAGAGCATCATGCATAACTCTTTGTGTGCATGATATGGTAATCGAAAAGTACAGCTTTGGGTCAAGGGCGCCAACTTTTACAACACTCTCACTTGCACTAAAGCCAACTTGCTAACCATCACTCTGTTACTAAAGTCAACTTGTTAACCATCAATCTGTTAGCTCTCACATGATAAGATCATGCTTCTGCTAAGTTATGGATTTAGCCATAGGGTCTGCCACGTTTTCCTACATGGCTACTTAGTTATCTACGAGTTCACCTCATTGAGTGAATCATCCTCTTCAAAGCTCCTGCCTTGAATGTTTGCCACATTCAATTGATCTACTGGGAAGAATCAGGTTAATCAGTTTCAATGGCACAATTGAATGGATCCCTATCTCACGGGCAAATGATGACATGCAGTCGCTAGAATTCCAGGCTCACGGTCACTCTATTTTTATTCATGCGGTCGATGGGTTTCAAGGGCACGGTCGATTCACCCATCCCCACGGTCGCTACCTCCCTTCAGCAAATTTCCAACATACACACTGTCGCATCAGCACGGTAGCAAACCCCTTTACGGTAGCAAAAACCTCACGGGTGCAGGGTTGCCTTCTCACTGTCGTAGCCTACACTTAAACCAATTCCAAAATTTAAAACCACCACCCAAAAACAAATTGCAATAATTCAAAATTCAATTCAAATAATTCAAATCATCATCACACATACGAAATATATATTCAACACAATTTTAAATTTCTAAAATTTTTAATCCAATCAATTGATAGATTTGGCAATTAAAACTCAAAATGTAATTTCCAATTTAAATTATCAAATTCCACAATATCAACAGAAGATTTGTCCTTCCAAAACAACATAAAATTTGGAACAAAGGACATTTAACAATTCAACACAAAAAAATCACATTTTCATGAAATAATGAAATGAATTACAACTTGACACAAAAATCAACCTGATTCACAAAAATAAGGAATTAAGCGCATTTTTTAGTGAAAATCATTAAAATCTATGAATAATAATGTGACTAACATGCTCAAATAAGAGTCATATCAAATTTTCTAACACTTACGACATTGTTTGTCCTCAATCGATCACTAGTCAAATTCAGTGGAATAAAATAAATCTCAAGACTGAAATACTGGATTGCCACAAAGAATTGATTTTCAAATAAATTTCCCACCATGGATTTTCCTAACACGGACTTCAAAAAGTACCTAGCTTAAGTGCAAAATAGGATTCGATGTAATGTCCTGGTTGTCCAGAATGATACGTACACCGTTGATCGGGATTGAAATTTCTGAGTGGCGGGTTTTGAATAGGCAGTGCTGAAACTGGCGCAATCTTTCCCACTTCTAGCAAATGTTAGCAGTGAATGAATTTACCCTCTAAAAAATAAATGTTTTCAGTGAAAATTTGAATCTTGTTTTACAAAAATGGTTAGGCCTAGACCAGTCAAAAAATCCGCAAATCCGCGGGCCGATCCGTTAGCCCGTGGATTTATGTGGGTTAGGGCCTTGAAAATTTAGGCCCGCAAACATTCGGACCGCATTTGATCCAACCCGCAAAACCCGTAGCCCGCGCGGACTAGCCCGCCGGGTGTCCGCGGGTCCCGTTTGACCCGCAATTTTAAGTATTACAAAAAATTATTCTTAAAAAATAAAACAAAATAATATAATATAATAATTTAACATGTATGTGAAAAAAATAGTTCAAGTTTTATAAAACCATACATAAATCATGAAAAAAATTGACTCATGTTTGATTTTAAACCTAACGGTAAGGTTGGTCGTGGGATAGATGGCGCTCATGTGGTTATTTGGAACATAATAGAATTAATGTATTAAAAATTGATACAATAATTATGAAAACGGATATACAAGACTACCATTTTGTTTATAATACAACGCTCTACTAATATTTTGATTTATGTATTTTAATTTTATTATTATAATTTTATATATATATATATATATATATATATATTACTATGAGTTTTTAAAAGTAACTTAGAAAAGATTAATAAATAAGAAACAATAATAATAAATGTATAATAATATTATGTATTAATATATATGAATTGAAAATCCAAACATGTATTTATTTTAAAATTTTGATAATCAAGTCTTCAATGCAAATTTTCAGTGTAAAAATTCATTGCAAATTTTGAGTACTGATTTGCACTCATAAGGGTAAAATTTCAATGCATAGAAAATATAATTTGATGATTTAAATTAGACATTTAAATGGAAATTTTAACTATAGTTTTCTAATGGAAATTTTCATTCATAGTTTCCAATGTAAAATTTCAGTGTAAATTTATGATGAAATTTTATAGTTTTTATTTATGTATCATTATATTTTTATTGTAGTTTTAAGTGGACGTTTCTAGTGGAAGTTTACTGTAAAAGTTTCTAATGAAAAATTTAAATGTAGTTTTCCAATGAAAATTTACATTTTTCATTTATGTTTTAATGTGTCTACATTGTAATTTTAATGGAAAAATCGAACTGCAGAAAACCTGTGAAAATTTGCACTAAGAATTTTCAGTGGCAGTTTGCACTGAAAAATTCAATAATAAAATTGGAGCATGCATTTATTTTAGAACTTTGTTAATCAAATTTTCAGTATAATTATAATAAAAGTCAAATGGAAATTTGTATCAGAAATTTAAGTGGAAATTTGAACTAAACTTTTCTATTGAAAATCTTTATTGAAAGTTCAGTATAATTATAATAAAAAATAAGTTGAATTTAACCCTAGAAATTTAAGTGGAGATTCCAATTAAATTTTCAATGGAAGTTTGTAGTAAACATTTTTTTGTCAAAAATTTGCAATGAAAATTTCAAGTGAAAATTTAAATTTTTTATTTATGTATATAAATTTCCAATATAAATTTGCACAAAAAAATTCAATAAAAATTTTCCTATGTACATATAATAAATAATATATATTACATCTATATGTAATAAATATATTATATGTATTAAATAAATTTATATAATAAATAATAAATATTATTATATATATATATATATATAGTAAATATTATATACATGAGTTGTAGTGTTAACGAGATGCGCAAGAGTATTGTTGTCCATAAACTGGTTTGGACGGTCAAGTTAAATGACCCACCTGAGATGATATTAATCTCATAAATCATCAAAGATATAATCTTTTAATAGTTGTTGTTAAGGATATTGTTAATTAAAAACTAAATATTTTCACCAAATCTCAAACATTTCTATTTTTCCGTTCCACTTTATCATGGTTAATGAAGCAAAAATATATTTTTATATATTATTTTTTTTAAGCCCGTGGGCCGGCCCGTTAGTTCGCGGGTCCCGCATGGTAGGGTCGGGCTTTTATTTTTTAAGCCCGCATTATTTGTGGACCGGGCCGGACCGCACAATAAAATCTGCAACCCGCATGATCCGCCCCGCCCCGTTAACACCTCTAGTTAGGGCTTAAAAATTTTGAAATGAATTAAACACACTTCCATTTGCATTCAACTGAAAGTTCAAACTTTCCTTTACCAACAGCTGACCAGACACAAATAAATAGCAACTCAACATAATTAGACACACCAAAGGATGAGTGAAATCTAATAATTATTAGGACAGTATAATTAAACTAATCCAATAGTACAAAGAATAAAGAATTTTAACTTGGATTATAATTTCCGTTTCATAATTCATTTGAATGCATATTTTATAAGTTTAAATCCAAATTCAAAAAGTCCAAAGGCAATGCTGATTGTATAACATTCATCCAATCTTTTACCAAACACAATTTCTTTCAAGAGGACAATAAAAATGGTAAATTCAATTAAATCCATGTGGTAATAGAGAATTAACCTCCTCAAAGTAGCTACACAGCATTCAAACTTCAGAAAAATTCTTAACTGAAAATGATAGATTAAAACTTGAAAACATACAACTTTGAAAAAATTTAAGGGTTTTTTATGGGTTCTCAACGAATTACAGCTTAGCGCACTTAAGACCCCTTTCCTGTTTGTTTATTCCTTGTCGGGGATAATTTGAGTGAATATCCCTCAAGAGATGATATCCTCAAACATATCCCTTTTCTGTCATTTGGCATAACCTTGACATCTTGGCTAGAACCATTGTTGTAAGCTTATCATAATTTATATCATGACAATACTTTACGTTTTAGGTACGATTCCAAGAACTGGAACAAATCATTGCGTATTTTATATTGGTTCTTTAGCTGCATCAGAAGCCACAACATACTCGACATTTATAGATACGGCTACCACTAGCTCTAATGAGCATATCTTGATCATTTCCTTGGTCTAACTATGATATTAGATCAACTGATCCATAGAAATACTAGTTTTATATCCCCTCTTTGGAGAGTTAATTTCAATCTAGTCTTATCTAACCGTAAAGACTGATAACAGTTTTATATCCCCTCTTTGGAGAGTTAATTTCAACTATGATATTAGATCAACTGATCCATAGAAATACTAGTTTTATATCCCCTCTTTGGAGAGTTAATTTCAATCTAGTCTTATCTAACCGTAAAGACTGATAACAGTTTTCCAAATGTTATCAACATACTTTACTTGGAAAGCTACAACTCTTCCACTAACCACTTATAGACACATGGCAAAATAATTATTTCATAATTCAATGTCCCCTTATCCATAAATGGATCCTTGCACCATTTGCATAATAATCATGATAAGCTACCCACGGCAATCTGAATTAAAATGGATTTTTGGCGCCTTTCAACATAGTCAACGCTGATCTTAAACCTTTAACAACCAATCTTGCTTTATGGGTAATTGTTTTACCATCCATGTACAACTCTCCATTGAACACCCATTCTAAACATTGAAATTACCAAAATTCAGACTTGATTTTGGCACATATAATCCATTTTTCTGAATTCATATTCATTTTTCATTTTAGCTGTTGTCATTTCTTGCTTCATTGTAGGATAAAGATTCATTATTCTCATTCATAGTAGTCAATCTCAGATTGCAAAGCGATGCTGCAGGATAAAGATTCATTTTAGAACCGAAACGTTTTTAATTTAATTTTCAATCATCCGACATGTTTTTTCTAAACATTAATTTTTAAAGGTTTATATTAAACGTTTATTTTAAAATGTTTTTTTAACTTTTTTTTAAACATTTTATTAAATTTTTAAAATAGATTTGTATATGTTAATATATATATAATATGTGCAAATTATAAAAAAAATTAACGAGGTGTTGAGGGTTTGCAACAGTGGGTGGGTGTGTTATTTTTTTTCTAAACAGATTTATGTTTTTGTAAATGTTTTTTTAAATCATTTTTATTTCTAAAAATTAATTTTTAAAATTTTTAAATTAAACGTTTATTATAAAATGTTTTTTTAACTTTTTTTTTAAAAAAAAAAATTAAAACATTCTTTTAATGTTTTAATTTTTTAAAATAAATTTATATATGTTCATATATATATAATATGTGAAAGTTATAAAAAAATTAACGAGGGGTTGGGGGTGCACAGCAGTGGGTGGATGTGTTAATTTGTTTTCTAAATAGATTTATACATGTAAATATATATATATATATATATATATATAAAATATGTGCAAGTTGTACAAAAAATTAATGAGGGGTGCACAAGGGTGGGTGAGTTATTTTTTTTTCTAAATTGATTTATATATGTATATATAATATATACAAGTTGCAACATACATAAAAAAAAATAATATGGGAAGGGGGCATGCGCAAACATCAGTGGGTGTGGTTTTTTTGTTAATATATAATAAGTTATTATATATATATACATACACATATATATTATGACACATCGTTTATTTTAAAACGTTTTTTTAAATGTTTTAGAAAAAGATTTATATATATAATATGTGCAAGTTGTAAAAAAAATGAATGAGGGGTGCGAAGTAGTGAGTGTTAATTTTTTTTTCTAAATAGATTTATACATGTAAATATATATATAATATATGCAAGTTGTAAAATAAAATTGAGGGGTGCGCGCAACAGTGGTCGAGTTAATTTTTTTTTCAAAATAAATTTATATATGTATATATAATACATATAATATGTGCAAGTTGTAAAAAAAAATTAATGAGGGGCGCACAGGAATGGGTGAGTTAATTTATTTTCCTAAATTGATTTATATATGTATATATAATATATGTAAGTCGCAACATACATAAAAAAAATATGGGAGGGGGGGCGTGCGCAAATATCAGTAGGTGTTTTTTTGTTAATATATAATGAGTTATTATATAAATATATATATATATATATATATTATGTTCCATCGTTTATTTTAAAACGTTTTTTTAATGTTTTAAAAAAAGATTTATATATATAATATGTGCAAGTTGTAAAAAAAATAAATGAGGGGTGCACAGTAGTGAGTGTTAATTTTTTTCTAAATAGATTTATACATGTGAATATATGTATAATATGTGAAAATTGTAAAATAAAATTATTGAGGGGTGCGCAGCAGTGATCGAGTTAATTTTTTTTTTCTAAATAGATTTAAATATGTAAATATAATATATGCAAGTTGCAACATACTTAAAAAAATAATAAGGTGGGAGTTATTGAGGGGTGCGCAACAGTGGTCGAGTTAATTTTTTTTTCTAAATAGATTTATATATGTATATAATATATGCAAGTTGCAACATACTTAAAAAAAATAAGGTGAGAGAGGGAAGTGCGCGACCCAGCTCGAGCTTTGTCGAGCCAGGCCCGGCCCGACGAACCATCGGCCCAAGCCCGACCCAGGCCCGAGGGGGAAGTGCACGACCTAGGCCCGGCCTGACGAACCATCGGCCCAAGCCCGACCCAGCTCGAGCTTTGCCGAGCCGGGCCGCTCCGGCTTTCGGGCCGGGCTGATCGGACTTTCGGGTCGCCGGGCTAGAATTACACCCTTAGGTTTAGGGGATACAAACCTTCGTCCCAAACAATCAACACGCATCCAAAACAACCGACACATCAACAGTCTCCAAACTTGATACTTGAAAGATCTACTCAAGCTCGCATCTGCCCGAAACAACGATGACTCGCAAGGACAACAAAGATCCAATGTGTAAACCACAAAAAAAAATGAGTTTATTAAATTGTACCTAAAACACTCCCAAGTTCATGATTTCGAAACATCAATCACACAATACCATCAGGGCATCCCTCGTCACTTTCACTTTTGCTCAACCTCGTTTCCTCTTGGAATGACTCCCATGCCGCCCCAACAATATCACAAGCAAAGTTCATCCAATAAGCACACATCCATTCCTCTTTAAGGCGAACATCTCTCACCACTTTCACTTTTGCTCAACCTTTCTTCCTCTTTGAATGACTCCCTCGTCGTCCGAACAATATCACAAGTGAAGTTCATTCGATTCCCATAAGATCCATCTAACACTCATTTATTCCCTGTTAAGGCGAACATTCCTCAACACTTTCACTTTTGCTCCTTGTTTCCTCATTGACGGACTCCCTCACCATCCCAGAAATATCACAAGCGAAATTCAACCAATTCCCATAATATCCATTAAACACTCCTTTATTCCTCGTTAAGGCGCTTTACAATCCTTTAAGGTGCCTCTTGAGTGGGCAATAAGGACTGATGACGACAATTGTGAGCCATTAACATAGCATTAAACACCATTAATTTGCATAATAATAATTTAAGTATTTATTCACAGTAAAATTAATATATATATATATAGCGTTGTATATGTAAATGCTTAGTATCAACGAAAGCAATTTAATTTCCCTTCATTACTTTCTCGATAATTTATTTTTCCTTATTTCAACAATTAAGCCACTTAACGCTTTTAAAATAGTACCTGAAAACCATGGTCGCTGCCAATGTTTCCAAAGACATTAGGCATTTTAAGAGTGCCCCAATGCCACTTATTGAACAGTGTTATGTACCATAAATGGTGCTCACGTTATAATCTGCAAGGCATGGAGCATGTGTCTAAGTTGGGTTCAGAAAAAGGGCTTCTCTTGATTCACAATGAGTTGTATCATGGGACATCAGAAAATTCTAGAAATGGTAAGATAGATTGGAATTCTTTCTTTTGTAAAGTTGTGTCTCAGTACACAATGACCAACATGTAACTAAGACGGGCAAATCAAAGAAAAAGAAAATCAGCACAAAGGTAACAGCATTCGTCCAATAAGGCAAAAAATGCTTTCAAGAATAAAATAACCAATTGGAGGTTTCAAGATTAAAATAAGCAATTGGAGGTTTCAAAATAGATGTGCACAACCTCCGCATGGAAACCTATGAAGATTGATGTGATTCGTAGCAATATATATAAATGATGTAAAACTTACAGTTTTAGGCTGCTGACCAAGTCCTTTGGAGAATGCTTTTGTCTTTGTTTCCTTTTCACAGATTTTAAAGTGCTCCATTTCACGCTCCATTTCATGCTCAATCTGCTTACGAGCATCCATCAGAGCCTGCTCATAAGAGGCACTAACCTATGTCAACATATATCAAAGAAGACAGATTAATTGTCAAAATACTAATAAAAACGCATATAGATCAAACTTGAACACCCTGCATACTTCAGAACATGCTAGATGTTGAGTAGATGAAAAAAACATGAGATTCCACGGAAAAATGCACATGACGTGTATGACCATGAATGAAGTGGAGGAGACTGGGCATGGCATTCCAGTGGTTTGTTACAATGGCTCTGTAGGGAATTAATTTCACTACCAAAAAATCCACCATGGATATTGAAAGAAAAAAATACTGCAGGGGGTAGTTAATTCCTGGATACCAGATCATGCAATTACTATGGAAACATTACGAATGAAGAAGACTTAAAAATTGACCATTACCGGTTACTTGACTGTTTACAGAAGCCTTACATACGTATATAATAGAAAATAACATCTGGACGAGAACCGTAACAATAAACATTAACTTCAATTGAACATGGGGTTCACAGATGATGTGTTTTTATTCCATAAACTTCAATAGGTGGGAAGAAATAGGCATGGCATCTATGCAGCTAAAATTCCATTGGTTTGTGAATTATATACAAAACGATTAACTGTGTTTGAATCACTGTACATCTCCAAAATGATTTAAACGGGGGCAGGTAAGGATGACTGACCTTTTTATCCTTAATTTCGCTCGATTGGATCCATGCTTTAATTTGATCCCTGTATCGCTGTAGTTTCTTGATCTCCTTTTTCAGATCGGCCTCGAACTTCTCCTTCTGATTTGCATTGTCGGTGTCATAAACCTGAAGCAGCAGAAATCAGTGGAAGATTAAATAACAGATGAATGGAGAAAGCACCACAGAAATTTGTATAAAGGCATGAGAGACCTTGTTCCAGATGCTATCAAAAACATCAACGCCCTCTTGAACTTTCTTCAGAACCCGGTCGATTTCACCCTGTAGCTTTCGGCTTGCTCCCATTGAGAAATTGAACTACAGGGCAGCTGAACGAGGGATTCGGACATCCGATGCGCGTGGGTTTGCTGTGTTCTTCTGAATTACCCCTTGGTTGCACGTACGAATTCGCCCCGTATTTTCTGTCGGTTTTCACGCCCCGGTTCCGGTTTTTCTCGGGTTGGGTTCTGGGACCCGATCGTCCGGGGGTGGGGACAGGGGCGCGGGGCGGTCCACGGGATGGCGAACGGTCGGCCGGGTGCAAAAGCGGCGAGGCGCCCCGCGAAGGGGAGTGTTGTTTGGGAGCCCTATGGCGTGCGGAGGTTTATAAAGCCTCCATTGATTGAAATTCGTCTCATTCAGCTTTGGCCTTATGATTCAAAACAGTATGGTTTTTTTCACCATAAAAATATATTACAATAACGTAAAAAATGCAACCAGAGTCCTTAATTCCAAGGCACCGACCTCACATATACAAAACATACTTCATTGTTGTGTGTTTCGTACAATAAATAAACCCAACATGCTACCCAATCGAGCAATTGGATCTCATACCAATTTATCCACAAACTCTGTGTGCAATTGTAGATGAAAAGTTTGACAATAAACATGTGTGGTCACATCATCGAGAACAGGTAATGTCCAGCCACGGGTGCATTTGGAACTTCTTGAATGGCGTAAAAGTTCTAGATAGGCATTCATTGAATATCAAGAATATCGTGTCAATGACCGATTTAAAGTTAAAGGGTCTGAAATCGCATGACTGTCATGTTTTGATGCAAGATCTAATTTCTATAGCTTTACATTGCATTTTGTCAAAGAATGTTCGCCATACATTAATCAAGTTTTGTTTCTTCTTCAAAACTATATGTATCAAAGTTATAGACCCGACGAAATTGTCGACTATGGAAAGAGAAATTGTCGTCATATTATATAAATTGGAAATGTTCTTCCCACCAACATTCTTTGATATGATGGTTCATTTAATGGTTCATTTGATGAGAGAGATTCGACTATGTGGTCTTGTACAATGTGGATGAATGTACCTCATTGAATGATATATGAAGATTTTGAAAGGGTATGTCAAAAATCAAAGTCGGTCATAGGGTTGTATTGCCGAGTGATAAATTATTGAGGAAGTCGTTGAATTCTGCACTGAATACTTGTTCGGTGTGGAAAGTATTGGTCTACTGAAATCTCATCACACTTGGTGGCTTGCGGGTGAAGAAATTTCTAAAAGAGATGTTGTCACAATCAATATTACAGATTGGGAGCAGACCCACCTTTACGTTTTGCATAATAGTTTGGAGGTTTTCCCATATGTTAACCCACAAATAAATTTTTAGACATTTGAATCCATCAAGGGCTGAAAGATGGATATCAAATACACATAATCAACAGTTTATATGCTGGTTTTGGAACCATATTTTTAAGGAGTCAGATGAAAATCCAGATTCAATTTCAGAATGACTTCGATGGCTAGCCGAAGAACTAAATATGTATGTATTATCTTATAATGGTTATGTAATTAATAGTTATACGTTCCATACAAATGAGCACAATGAAGACAGTACCATGCAAAATAGTGAAATCGCACTTGTGGTTGAAGTGATGCATATTTCTGGTATTAAAGATAGAAATTCAATTTACGTGAATATGTCGTACTTTAGTATCATCAAACAAATATGGAAGTTTGATTATACAACATTCTAAGTGTCGATTTTTCAATGCAAGTGAGTTGATAACAGGAGTGGTGTTAAAATAGATAAATTGAGATTCGTGAAAGTTGATTTCAGTAAGAAAGAGTACAAAGACGAACCGTTTATAATGGCATCACGGGCAGTGCAAGTATTTTATGTTCCAGATCCTACAAACCGAAAGTGGTCAATTATTTTGTTATCGACCAAAACCACTGAAGGGTCAGATGAAAATTCAACTGAGGATGAATGTTTCATTGAGACGTTGCAATCATTTCACAGCGGTCTCAATGTAGACAATGTTTTGTATGTCAAAGAAGACCGCAATGAAGAAATTTGAATAGTCGATAGATGGGTCAAATCTCTTAAGCCTTTAAAAAAAGAGTTCAATAATCATGTTATGTTTTTTTGTAATATACATCGTGTTGCCTCATGTTATTACTCATTTAGTGATGCATTTATGTACTCTAAATTAAATGTTAAACCACTTATGTAGATAATGAATTTCGCACGTGTTGGTGCTCTCAATCCCAAGGAACAATAGGTCTCAACCTGTTGTTGCTCGCAGTGCAGAGGAACAATGACCTTCTACACGTGCTGGTGCTCCCAATCCCGAGGCACAATAGATCTCTCAACTTGTTGTTGCTTGCAGTGCAGTGGTATAATGACCATCTGCACATGTCCATGCTACCGCTCTAGAGGAACGTATTGACGATGTTGATTTTGGGGAAATGGTAGGTGACAAAGGACCAGCGATGCAGAAAAAACAGGAGTGTCGTAGTTTGACGATGTTAGCAAAAATAAATAAGGAGAAATTCAAAGGCATCAAATATGAGGTCAGATGGGTATGTTAACTCCAACAAGGCCATGTTCAGTAGTTACATTGGAATTGTCACTCGGCAACGCGTGCTAATTGATGTAGATTTGTGGCACCATGTTGTGTTTGGGCTTAAGACACTAATATGAGAAGTGATTACGATAACATTATGACATCATTTCTTTATTTTACTAAAAAATAAAATCATGAAACACTGACTTACTCTTCATCATCCATTGTAGAGTGCATTTATAGTAGATGACTCCCATACTAAATATGTATTAATGCTTGCTCGAAGGATTCATAGGGGATTCCACACAATTCTAACAAGACATCATCTTAAAGATGTTGAAGGGAAAATAAACTCACACCCACCACTTATCTATGCACACCTGATAACCCAAGAAGTGTGAGATGCGTTTACTGGTCGTCGTACTGATGTGTCTTTTTAGGTACATTGTGGCTAGTAATACGTTGTTTGACGATACATGTATTCATCACTTTAATTGAATTTTTTTATTTAAGAAATAACAACTGGGTGTTGGAAATAAGGAATAAGCAACAAAACCAGTGTACCCCTACCGTAAAGCAAGGATACGGTACACCTCACTCGAAAAAGATTGGTACGTATTTTAAATCTACTATAATACTTTTATGTGACATGAAACAACACCATAATTATGTTCCTCTGTTTATATGCAGATTGATGACTCCAAATCTAAAGTCACTTCCATCCCACTTCATGTGATATGGAAGAAGACACGTGTAAATAAAGACGAGATACTAATAGATGAAAACACAAAAAAAATGTGAGAAACATGTGTAAGTATTACATAATAAAAATTTGTTTTTCTTTAAATCACTATTACATAACAATGATAACTTATTTTTTCTATATTTTCTATCTGACATTGTCATAGGAATCAGCAACACCTGTACCAGATGAACACATACTATTGGTGGCCTTGAAGCGGGTAGAACGGTATGACCACGTCAGAGGTGCGGGTTTTAGGGTGACACCCTGAACATATTTTGAGAAAAAAACAAGAGGATCAAAGTGAATTAATAAAACATGTGAGAGAAAGAATAGCTACCCTTAAAGAAGAATTCCAATGGCAGTGAGAGATGATGATAACTTTTATGGGGGGAGGTAAAGAGAAGAAGCAACTAAAAAACAACCACCGCGTGGAGATCCTGCCCCACCACCATCACCTATGAGGCGAGTCATTCCCCTCAAAGAGATATCTTAGCCGAGGTAATCAATGTTCTAATAAATGTTTTCTATGAAATATGAATCAGACAGACATTGATACCTTTTTTGTATTGATATTCTACAGGGTGATAATAACTATGATTTATATCTATCAACACACACCCATTTCCTTTTAGCAAGGGATACGATGTTCAATATCCAAAACGATATGCTACACAGCAGACCACTTCCAACAGGTCATGTGCGAGTGTCGATTAGCATAGCCCATGAACCGAGTGTCGAGCTACCTATTCCAATTCATGATTAAGATATTCATATGGTCAAAAAACTATTGGAACATTCATCTCATGACTTTCACATCTTGTAAAAAAACATACCGATAAGGAGGTATTCATTTCCAATTTATTTTTCAAGCTAAACAATTAACAATTAATGAAAAGAGGTCTGAACCGATGAATGTTACTAAAAATGGATAAAGGTAAGAGGAAAAAATGAAATATCGACTCAAAACCATCTAAAGGATCGACTAACTAATCAAAAAGATCTACCGAAAACACCATTACCCCACCCATTCTATATCTGCATTTTCTATCATTGAAGGTTCATGTGAATACAAAGTTAAAAGTTGGTTATAATCACATAGTTGATTTTTGAAGAAAATATGTATGGAGAGAAAGATCAAGACTTCATTGGTGTTGAGAGTTCAAGTGAAATCCTCAACTATGATTGGCTAGGCGGCTCAGTTGTAAATGTATACATGAGGTATGTTTTCATGATTTGATTTTCCAAAAGATTATATACTGTGTTAATTATGACTAAATACATTTCATATTTTTGGTAGGCATATATATAAAATACAATTAAAGGGATTTTTCCATGAAAAAAAATTGGACTCGTTAGTCCTCACATCACCTTTACAGAAAAACCAAAAATAGATACCCAAAAAAAATGAAATAGTGGCAGGTCTGATCAAATCGTTTAAAAGCAAAATTTTGGATGACATACTCTATTTGATACCAATGATTCAAGGGTAAAAATATTCAATTTAATCATATCAAATATATTTTCATTTCTTTCATTACTTATTCCTTTTTTTGTTTTTAGGCAGTATTGGATGCTCATCGCGGTAAAGTTGGACACTTCAAAGATTTATTTCCTGAATTCAATGCATTTATATCTAACAAACCATCCACACATGATGGAGTTTGTTAATTTGTAATACACTACATCCAACGTTTTGTAACTAAACATCAAGTTATATAATTTATATTATCTTTTAATGAGGATTCTATTATAATAGGGTGGTGCATCAATATCGTGAAAAACAAGGAATGAGGCTAGGGGCTAAGGATAAGAAAAAAGACAAGTTCTACGACTAGACAAGTATTAGGGTATATATAATAATATTTAACTATCCAAACACATATCAAAACAAATTACTTATTCTACTTAATGTTTCTATAGTATCTGAAACAAACCAATGGAAAAGATTGTGGTTATTATGTTTATAAATTTACGAGAGAGATCATATTACATGAATAAACTAGCATCCCTGAAGAGGTATTTTTGAAGATAATTACTATTTTATTTAAAATATTTATTAATCCTTTGTGTATTTATATTTTCCAGTACTACTATGACTGTCAAAAAGACTCATATTCACAAGACGATATAGATGTGCTTATAAAGGAATGGGCAACATACCTGATGGAAGAATGTACACAAATAGCATGAAGATGTGACTTCCATAGAAGCAGTGGATTGTTTCATATTTATGTTTAATTTACTTCTTTTTAGTATTAATCACATAAGAATTGTTTTCTTATATAGGTGGATTCCATTGTTCGAGTTAGGGAGGTTTGTTTGAAATTGATCATGCTCGTGAGAGATTATAATTCAAGGCTACAACTCATAATTCAATGAGAAGGTAAAGTTTTTTTAATATACTATGTTTTTCCTCGTAATATTATCTATTATCTACCATATTAACCTAATCTAAATTGGATGTTTGACTACTCATGCAAACAACATCTTCCACAGACTTATTCTCCCTCAAAACCTTGTCACCCCTGCATTGTCAGCATTTATCACTTTCCTTTAAAGGAAGTGTAAGGAACTTGAAGGAAAGTGATAAATGTCAACAATGCAGTGTTTCCATTTTGACAAATAAAGCAAATGGAAAGCATGGTAACGTGTGATGTGGCCTGTATGACTCAAAATGCGTCTTTTTATATAATTAATTAATTTTTTAACCATTTTATTAACTATTTATAAGTTAATTTTCTTATCATTTTTATCTAATACTTATTTAGTTTTTTATACATATCTTTTGAGAAGTCGTTTTTTCCTTTCAACTATCTGCAACAAGCCAGAAAAGAGAGAACATGTTCCTTTCAGGTGGAAGAGGAAACCCCATGTTGCCTAAAATGTGAAATGAATCATATGGATGCATCTACCAAGGGATTTATTAGTAGTTGAATACAAATAATTACTACCCAAAAGATTTTTCATGAACATTTTCCTGAATAATGTAGTAATCAACCGCACTACAATACGATACGCAGTGTGCTTGGTATGACTTTAAGTGTATATTTTTAGTTTATAATATTCTTTGATCCTTTAAGATTCATGTCTTCTGAACTACCATGATTTGATCCATGACTCATGATCATGACCTGTGATATGCAAGGTATGAATTTCTAATGTTAATATCACATTCTAACATCTTTATGCTCATGTTATCCTTATATGATCATTGATATCTCCATTGTTTACACTTATTGAGCATCTATGATCACACTTTCTTATGTTTCATATCCTTAGGTTATTAAGAATGGTTTTATAAATGACATGTCTAAGAAGGTTTCTAGTAAAGAATAACTTAATGAGAGACTCTTATGAACTAGTTCTTTATGTTTCCATGTTTCCAAAAGCACTAGACCTAAACTATTATGGCATAGATCATTATGTTATGAAAGGAATATTAATCTAATAAGATGTGATATCTATGTATTAAATTTTTGGGTTAATATAGTTGGTATCATGGCAACTGACCTACTCAAAACCAATCAAAAAGAACAAGTGATTGGTATCACTCAAAGTGTCTCTTTTTATTCAAAATTGACATTACTTTTAGTAAAAAGAACAAGTGACATACTTAAAACTAATAAAATGTATTAATATTGTTTTGATACTTTAGAAAAACGATCCAAAATTCATTTTTGATGTGTATAAGTCAACCTCACCTCAATCCGGTGCACGGTGTGGTCGGTATGACTTTAATCATGTATTTTTATATTAAATTGACATTAAATTTAGCAAAAAGAACAAGTGACATAATAAAAACTGAGAAAATGTATTTGTATTGTTTTGAAACTTTATGAAAATGATCCATGAGTTATTTTTGACATGTAGGAATTAACCACACCTCAATCTGATGTATGGTGTGACCGGTATGACTAAAAGTGTCTCTTATTAGTTTAAAATTGACATTTTAGTTCAAAATGTGTCACTCACTGAAAACTATGTAAAATAATTCCAATTGTATTCATAATTTAGGATAGATATTTATAAGTTATTTGTGATGTATATGAAGCAGTTTCACATTAAACTGACGCACGATGTGATCAGTATGACTCAAAATGCGTGTTTTCAGTTTGAAATGACATTTTAGTAAAAAAACAAAATTGTCATACTGAAAACCAAGAAAACACAGTTGGATTGTTTTGATACTTTAGTATAATGATCTATAAGTCATTTGTGACGTGTAGGAATAAACCACACCTCAATATGATGCACGGTGTTCCCGATATCACTCAAAGTGTCTATTTTTATTTAAAATTGACATTACTTTTAGTAAAAAGAATAAGTGATATGATTAAAATGGAGAAAATGAACTCGTATTGTTTTGATACTTTAGTAAAATGATCCATAATTCATTTTTGATGTGTGGGGATCAATCACACCTAAATTCGATGCACGGTGTGGCCGATATGACTTTAAGTGTGTATTTTTATATTAAATTGACATTAAATTCAGAAAAAATAACAAGTGGCATATTGAAAACCAAGAAAACACATTAGTATTATGTTAATAATTTATGAAAACGATCCATGAGTCATTTGTGATGTAGTAATCAACTACACCTCAATCTGACGCACGATGTGATCAGTATGACTAAAAGTGTCTATTATCAGTTTAAAATTGACATTTTAGTTCAAAATGTGTCACTTAATGAAAACCAAGAAAATGTGATATGATTGTATTCATAATTTATGAAAGATATTCATAAGTCATTTTTTATGTTTATGAAGTAGTACCACATCAAACCGACGCACGATGTGATCGATATGACTCAAAATGCATGTTTCCAGTTTGAAATGACATTTTAGTAAAAAAACACAATTGACATATTAAAAACTGATAAAACACATTTTAGGAATCAATCACACATCAATATAATGCACGGTGTGACCGGTATAACTCAAAGTGTATTTTTTTATTTAAAATTGACATTAATTTAAGTAAAAACAACAAGTGACATACTAAAAACTGAGAAAACATATTCACATTGTTTTGATATTTTAATAAAACTATCCATGGGTTATTTGTGATTTTTATGAGTCAACCACATCTCAATATGACACACAGTGTGACCGGTATGATTCCAAGTGTGTCTTTTTATGTAAAATTGACATTCATTTAAGTAAAAAGAACAAGTGACATACTGAAAACTGAGAAAATACATTCTGATTGTTTTAATATTTTAGTAAAATGATCCATGAGTAATTTTTTACGTGTAGGAGTCAACCACACCTCAATATGATTCACGGTGTGACCGGTATGACTCCAAGTGTGTCTTTTTATTTAAAATTGACATTAATTTAAGTAAAAAGAAAAAGTGTCATACTAAAAACTAAGCAAATTCATTCATATTATTTGGAAACTTTAGGAAAATTATCCATGAGTCATTTTTGACATGTATAAATTTACCACACCTCAATATGATTCATGTTGTGACCAGTGTGACTAAAAGTGCCCTTTATCAGTTTAAAATTGATATTTTAGTTCAAAACGTGTCACTCACTGAAAACAAAGTAAACACACCCCAACTATCTTAATAATTTAGGAAAATGATTAATAAGTAATTTTTGATGTGTATGAAGCTGTATCACATCAAATTGATGCGCGATGCGATCGGTACGACTCATAATGCATGTTTCCAATTTGAAATGACATTTTAGTAAAAAAACACAACTAGCATACTAAAAACCGAGTAAATATATTCAGATTCTTTTGATACTCTAGGAAAATGATCTATAAATAATTTTTGATGCGTAGGAATAAACCTAACCTCAATACTATTCATGGTGTGACCGGTATAACTCAAAGTGTCTCTTTTTTATTTAAAATTAACATCAATTTAAGTAAAAACAACAAGTGACATACTGAAAACTGACCAAATGCATTCATATTGTTTTTATATTTTAAGAAAACGATTTGTGAGTCATTTTTTATGCGTATGATTCAATTTCACCTCAATACGATGCATGATGTGATAGGTATGACTCCAAGTGTGTCTTTTTAGTTAAAATTGACATTAATTTAAGTAAAAAGAACAAGTGACATACTAAAAACCAAGAAAACACATTAGGATTGTTTTGATACTTTAGAAAAATGATCTATGATTCATTTTTGATCTTTAGGAACCAACCACACCTCAATACAATGCATGGTGTGACCGATATAAATAAAAGTGTCCGTTATTAGTTTAAAATTGACATTTTAATTTAAAACATGTCACTCACTAAAAACAATAAAACACATTCTTATTATCTTGATAATTTAGGAAAATGATTCAAAAGTCATTTTTTATGTCTATGAAGTAGTATCACATAAAACCAATGCATGATATGACCAATATGACTCATAATACATGTTTGCAGTTTGAAATGACATTTTTGTAAAAAAACACAACTGGCATACTGAAAACTGAGAAAAAACATTTGGTTTGTTTTGATACTTTAGTAAAATGATATATAAGTCATTTGTGACATTTAGGAATCATCCTCATCTCAATAATATGCACGGTGTGGCCGGTATAACTCAAAGTGTCTTTTTATTTAAAATTAACATTAATTTAAGTAAAAACAACAAGTGACATACTAAAAACTAAGAAAACACATTCATATTGTTTTGATATTTTATGACAGTGATCTATAAGTAATTTTTTACATTTAGGAATTAGCCTCACCTCAATATGATGCACGGTGTGGCCGGTATCACTCAAAGTGTCTCTTTTTATTTAAAATTGATATTAATTTAAGTAAAAAACAACAAGTGACATAATGAAAAGTGAGAAAATGCATTAGTATTGTTTTTATACTTTAGTATAATGATCCATGAGTCATTTGTGACATGTAGGAATAAACCCCACCTCAATCTGTTGTACGGTGTGACCAGTATGACTAAAAGTGTTTGTTATTAGTTTAAAATTTACATTTTAGTTCAAAACGTGTCACTCACTTAAAACCAAGAAAATGAACTCTGATTGTCTTTATAATTTAGGAAAACAATTCATAAGTCATTTTTGATGTCTACTAAGTAGTCTCATGTTAAAATGACGCACGATACCACCAGTATGACTCATAATGTGTGTTTCCAGTTTGAAATGACATTTTAGTATAATAACACAACTGGCATATTGAAAACCAATAAAACATATTCGGATTTTTTTTATACTCTAAGAAAATGATTTATAAGTCATTTGTGACATGTAGTAATAATCTGAACCTCAATAAGAAGAAAAATGCGGCCGGTATAACTCTAAATGTGTCATTATTTAAAATTGATATCAATTTTAGTAAAAGAACAAGTGACATACTCAAAACTGAGCAAACACATTCAGATTGTTTTGATATTTTAGTACAACAATCCATAACTCATTTTTGACGTGTAGGAATCAACCCCACCTCAATAGAACACACAATATGACTGGTATAACCCCAAATGTGTCTTTTTATTAAATATTGATATTTTATTAATGTATTCTTTCATATTAATGTTTAATTTATTTCTTTATAGTATTACTAGCATAATATTTATTTTCTTATATAGGAATAATATTTTTCTTGGGTTGAGATGATTTATTTGGCAACTGATACCATTGGTGGACATTTTTGAGAGGGGATCACGAGCTTCAAAAGATGAAACATTATTATTTTTAAATTTTTGTTGGATAATTGTATATGTAATTATATAAATATTGTTTAAAATGTATATAATAGTGTTTTTTTGTATATACCATAGTGAAATTTTTTTTATTCCTGGTTTCACATTAAATTTATATATCATTATTTGAAATTACAGGTTTTTACTGAGTGTGCTGTTATATTAACAGCACATTATAGCCAGCAAGGCCTTTATCAGAGCTATTTCGAGCACTGATAAAGGGCCTCCTTTATTAGTGATATTTAAAGCACTAATAAAGGGGGTCCTTTATCAATGTTTTTTTTAACGTGGATAAAGGAACCCCTTTATCAGTGCTTTTTAACACTATTAATAGCCATTTTGTGTGCTGTTAAAGGGCATATGTGTAGTAGTGTGAGTTAGGTTTAAAAAGGTGGATTAAAAAGAATCTAGAATGTATGGTCACCGTGAATGATCAAAGGGACCATGGATGTTTAAAAATTAGAACCAGTGGATTTTATATGGTCTCATGCATTATCTTAGAGACCATATAGTCAAGTCATGCATATGAGTAAAAATTAAGTATTTTTTATTTTTAATATTTGAAATTATGGTGGCTTTCCTCATTATGTGTGTAGGGGGGATGAAAGTTGTATAAGAGGAGCTCTATCCATTACCCCTCTTCTCCCTTGGCTTCATTGGTGATTTACTTTCATTCAATTGGGAAATCCAAGGTAACAATCTCAATATCCCTCTAATCTCTTTTTCTCTTCATGTTTTTCCATTCTCACCCTGGTTTTCTCATATTAACTCAGGGTTTCTTCTTAGGTGTAAATGAATTGGGTTTTTGTGATTATAGGGCTTGTAGTCTTCTCTTAAAGCCTTGGTCTTCATCTCTTTGGTAGATTCACACTTCTTTATAGTAATTGCGTAAATTTTGTTGGTAGTTTTATACCCTTTCTACTTCATGTCAAAAACCTCTATACTTGTTTTCTCCTCTTTTCTATTTTGCATGTTTTGGGTTCCTTGTTGTTGTTCAACATTGTTTTGAAATGAATCCATGAGTGGTTTAATAAATACACATGTTTTCATTTTTATTTTTCACACATACCCCAACCATGTCATTCACCTTTAGTTATAAACATTTTAAACAAGCAAATTAAAAAAGGAACTGAATGAATTATACCCTGTTTGAGTAGTCTTCAACGTCTCTTCAATTTTAAAATGAACTTTTAAAGTGGTTATAAAGGCAGTGAAGATTTATCACCTGACTTAGAGACTTGTTTGGTTGACATTAAATATGTTCCCCTTGAATTATGATATTATTGAAACCCTATGTTAATATTGTTAAAGTGCATTGAATCCCCTTACTTCTAATTGAATTATATGTGACTGTACTTAATTATTGACTCGTGGAATGTTTTGAATCTTCAATATACATGGGTTGCATTTGTAAATGGGTTTCAATGTAACAACCCATACTTTTCAATATGATATATGCCTTCTTAATATATATGTTTAACATATTTAGGTATAAGATATGGAATACAACACATGCATCACATGAAAAAATTCAACACAACTTTATTTCATCAATATAGATCATTACATGATGAGAATAAATATTAATTTTTTTTCAATGGGACAATAAAAACAAATGAAGAAAATAAGTAAAATATGAAAATTCATAGGGTTGTGTGTTAGGTTCGGCTGGTGTGGAAACCATTTTCTGGATAAGTGTTGGAATTTTTGGAAGGAGTGAATCTGAAAGTCAAATTCTAAAACCAGATGAAGATACTAGAGTGATGTGACCACAATTTGGAAGTTTGGAAACAGAGTAATTGAAAGAAACAATGATGGGTCTAGGAGGTGGAAGTGAAAAGATGAAAAGTACCAGCATAAGAATCAATTTTTAAGTTATGTAATATGTTCTCGACATACATGATAGTTTATGCATGGTTTCTTCATAAGGTTATGTAAGGAGGACTCATAGAGTTTCCAGATACAAGCGTTGTTCACTGGACACTTCAGTTGAAGCAATGACACTCGATAAGTGATTAAACCTCAACGAACAATCACTTGTAGCATTCAGAAAAGTGGTGGAATCAATTGCTGCAATGAACTTCATCAATAAAGGTTGTGAATTTTGGAGGAAGTTTGAATTTTTTGTCCCGGATCAGGGGAATTTCGGTGAATCAAGATTCATATTGGTAATCCAAGCATTGAAACATATCAAGGAGATGTTTTTGGATGTGGAACGAGGCCCAATTGCTGGTTTGGGTGATCAAGTGATCATTAGAGAAGGTTCAGGGTGACCCATAAGCTGCTGGTGGTTATAGGATACAAACCATGTTGTATCCCTAAGTGTTGTGGCATGGTGGGGGGTTGTGGCCGTTGTGAATTTTTTGTAAAGGAAGGTGGTTGCACTATAGCCTTAAGGGTTGTAACGTGGTTGTGTCTGCGGGGGAGGGCCATAGTGTAGAGTAGAGAATTATGAAGTGGAGGGATCTCTTAGGGAAGGTTCCCTACGACATAACCCTTAGGGGCCACACCATAGAGGGAAGGCCCATTCTCCCCTTCGTAGGTGGTTGTGCCACAACCCAGGGGCCATGCCACAGTGTGGCCCTGGTCGAGGGAGACCATGACATAGCCCATAAGGGTTACATTATAGAGGTTCCTTAGGTGGAATCCCCTTGAGTTCCCCCACACTTAAGGTCGGAGGCCACACCATAGTGTGGCCTAATGAGGAAGCCTCATGCCATAGATTGGGGCGTTGCGCTGTGAAGAGCCCTCAAGAGGCAGGGCCTCAGGTGGCCCAAAGGTGGGATACATTACAGATCCTTGCTCCATGCTACAACCAGAGGTCGTGGGCTGGCCTTTGCATCATAAACTGGGTGTTTGTGCCACAAGGCTATCCCAACCAACTTTTTAAATTGAGGTAAGACTGTTAATTCACCACTCTATCCCTTTCATTTCTTAGGGCATGAGGGTAATGATGGAAATCCATTGGACCCCCTCTCTTCTCCCTCTGAACCCCATGCCATGGGGTGTTTTTTTTGTGTGATTATGTGGCATTTTAGATATGTTCTTCCCTCTGTTACTCTATATTCTTGTCCCCCTTTGATAACTACTGATTTTATTGGATTGTAGTTAGGGTTTTGGTGCTGATACCACCAGAGGATGGTGGAATCAGGTGAGGGTGATGAAGATTTTGACTAATAATGCTAGATGAGGTCATGGGAGGTTGATTTCATGTCGTTAGAAGTGGTTTTAGTGTAGTAAGGATGTGAGGTGCTTGAGAGCATAAAAGAGCTTTGACGGGGCTCGATAGATCCTAGTGAGGGGTTAACTCCATGTTTGAGGTAGGTGGACCCTATAATATAAAATCACACACATATTTATTTATGAGTGTGCATACCTACATAATTTCATGAGTTTATGTAGGGGGATAAGGATTGGTAGATCCCTTAAGTTCATAATAAGTTCTCTTAAGCACTTTAGGTAATTTTGGATCATCCAACGACTATGTATCCAAGGGGGGAGGGCATTAGTTAGGTTGATGTAAGACCTTGGGTAGGTCTCAAGATATGTCTGATGATGTGGGGTAGCCTAGTTTGGGTTCTCAAGGATAGTGAGTAGGCATGAGAGGCTTGTAGTTGAGTGATGACAGGTGAGGTGTTCGTGCATATCATGGGTGTTTAGGAAATCCCTCTTGAGGTCAGAGGAGAGTCTTGGAATTTGAGAAGAGCGTGATGAGTCCATCAGGACTCGACATGTGTGATAGAGTGGTTTTTCCTTTGGGTGGTGAGTTGAGAGATCTCTCTTAGGAGATGTGAGATGAAACTAGGCACACATCATGGGGTGTGCTTATAGACATAACATTGGAATGCCAAGGGGGTTTTGGATGGGAATTGTACCCCACCTATTGAGGGGTAGGTTGGGTTGAGCCAATGGACTGTGAGGTCATCATGGGGTGATAGATGGAAGTTGGTATCAATTGTTGGATATAAGGGGCTAGGTTTGAGTGAATAACACCCTATGAAGAGCTGGTGAGCTATGTGATGAGATGAATGCCCTACTTGATATTTCATGTGATTATGATAGGTGATAGCCTATGGTGTGGGAAATGTATCCTAAGGACTGAACCCACTATGAGTGAGATAACATTGACAGGGTCGTTATGCGTGATATGGGATCCTAGTGTGCATAATGTATGGGACTACCTTGAGAGAGAAGGTGAAACTTGAGACCTAATGGCCTCAACTTAAGTGATATGGTGTTGGATGAACCCTAACTTGGGTGAGAAGGTAATGGTTGGTTGTTGTGTGGTATTTGACCCTACCTTGAGTGATAAGGTAGTAGTCGGGATGCGGGACAACCTTGAGTGAGAAGGCTGGTCCAGTTGTGATGTGGAGTCAGACCCCACCTTGAGTGATAAGGCAGTGGTTGTGGAAGGGGCCTTACCTCGCGTGAGAAGGTCTGGTTGAACAAGTTCTAAGTGAGAGGATATGGGTTGGGTGTGCCATGGATGATGTCCCCCACCTTGAGTGATAAGGTATAGGTTGAAACTTTATGGATGACATCCCTTAAGTGATAAGGGTTGGTCTAGGATTTGGACGCAGGACCCTACCCAACACCTTTGGGTAGTGGTTGAGACTCTGTGAGATGACCTAACCCGAGCCTTCAAGTATGGTCTGGGTTTATTATTTTATGGAATGAGGTGACTAGATTCTAGCATAATGTCAGAGAAGGTATGGACGGTCACCATGGTGGCCTAACGGATGTGTGTGCCTTTTCAGGTGGTCTGCCGGCCTGGTTAGCACATGAAAACTTGATAAGCATGTTTATTATGTATTTCTTTTCTTAATGCATGAACATGCATATAACAACATATATTAGGGGTTCTTGGTGATACCCTACTAAGTTATATACTCACACCTTTCACAGGCACTCTGGTGTGTGTGCATACCTCATGTTTGCTTTCAAGTTGAGCATATGACGTGCTGCAAATCGAGCTGGATCAACTTTAAAGGTATTTGGAGATAGGGTTGTGGAGACTAGGGATGGTAGTAGGGACCTTGTTTTTTTTGTATTTATGGTCAGCCCAGTGGGTGACTGTAAAATTCCACCCCTCCTCATTGGCTTGAGTTGAGGCAGAAGTGCTACTTGGCCTTAAACGACATACCCAAGGTGCCAAAGGATGACAATAAATTCCAAGGGATTCCTAAAATATTGGGGGATGATTTTCCCTTTAAAATGAAAACAATCAACCAAACACACCACTACCAAAATAAAAACTCCATGATGCATGTTAACAATGTGTTACAATTCAACAATACCAAAAGTTCACTATAACCAAACCACAATAGAACCAACATCAGAGTACCAAAGCATAAGACTCGATGACCAAAACTCAAATACTACAAGATAAATCTCCACATCTCCACACCAAGCTCCAACACCACAAGAATGCCCAAGCATCATGATGAAACACTAAAGAAATGAGATGCTCTACCTTTACTTGTGTCTCAGAGTACAACATCTGCAAAAGCAACCAAGTTCCAAAGCAGGGGGTGAGTAATAATACTCAGTAGGCTTTCCTCAAATGTCTTACCTACTCACACCACTAGGAAAGAACAAGTTAGCACAAATATATAAAACATCTTATATAAAACCATTTCAACAAAGCAACAATTTCCAACAATCCAAAAACATCCTTACAAAAATAATTTACCCAACAACCACATTTCTAAGGATTGAAAACAAGCAAGTCATTAACCATTTTTCCATATCATGTTGGCATAAAAAAATTCCTCCTGTATGGTCACACACATCTCTAAATCATACACACAAACCAACCACATGAGCTCGGTGTTAACATTGATGGTGGAACTTCATGCCTGACCCATACCCTTTTTATTGTGGTACTTCATGCCACATTCCAATCCTTTGATGTTGGTACTTCACGACCATTATCTATCCCATCTAACTCATGCATAACCACTTTAAGCCAAAAATTATCCAATTTCATTTGTCAAAAACATATCAACCAATATTTTCTAAAACAAATTAACCCTTATACCAAAACCCATTTATGCCCAACATCACTTCAATAAAACAAATTTTTTATTGAAAAACA